>OX608054.1:11479696-16479696 GCA_951509405.1 Machimus rusticus | reverse complement strand
TGGCCGATGAGGCCACTGTCCACGTTTGACCCAGTGCAGTAGCCAACGCTGGTTCAGCGGATGTGGCAGCATCGAGCCACTCGGCGTAACCTGGTGAGATCGAGAATGCCTTCGTGATAGTCATGTTTCAGGTTTTTGTGTTTATCACGATCGATTTTTTTTCGCCCGCCTGTCCTGGCCTGCATTAACGGCAATCAAGCGTAAATCTGACGTGGACGTCAATTTTGTACGTCGTTTGTAGCTTGAATATTTTTTCGAGGGGCTTTCACCGTCCCATGGCCCGCGGACTGTGATACAGATCTCGGTGGATGTCACTCCTCGTGATCGTTTATTTCGGGGATCAGTTACTGTTTTTGTTGATTTCTATTTCTATTTCCCTATGATGCTGGCCATATATCGACCTAGACGATCTCTTGACCGCAGGACTGAAATTGTGGGCCCCTTTGATCGCCTCATGAGATAAGAGTGACGAAAAGATCATTCTCCTTCGTGGAATGTGCTACTTAACTACTCGCTGCGATCAGATACCTGCGCCTGAATAGCTTATTAATGAATTTAAACGGGCCTGCGGCCAGTGAAACGACCAAATGATCACCCACCCCAAAAACGAAAATACAAAAAACGAACACGATCCAATTAGACTGGTTCGAATTTCGTTCTGATCTCGCTGACACATGAGAAAACTGTCAAACTAGCCAGCAACGGATTTATATCACATTCAGGCGCTATTGACGAAAATAGAAAAAGGGATGATCCCAAACACGACTCCTTCGACAGAGATCGAAAAACGCGACAGTGTCTAGACGATCGAGGCGCATACGTCTCAATATCGTCGAGATAGTCCCACATGTCTCGCACGAAACCGACATTTTAGGGCTTTCCCTGAAATTATGCGGTCCTCGAAGGGGTTGCTCTCAAATGAAAACGAAAACCACCACCTGTTGCTGGTGTAAATCAAAACATGTTGCGTCCTAGAAGTTCACGTCCCACAAAAAATCGAAACCCTTTGAAGGGTGCACCGGTGCCTCCTGAATGACCCCGAAACCGCGCAGGCGTTTGATAGACAGTCGAGAGGCTCGAAAGGGTTAAGGTGTATCCCCCGAAGGCGAGGGTGTGTCTTGATAAACGTGGGAAAATCGACTTCGGCTTTGGAGGCAGGTTGCGCTATTGCACCGTCGCGCCGCGAACAGATGTTCCGAATTTTTTAGACCCTCTGTAATAATAGAGGAAAGTCAATTTTATTTTGGGTAAAAGGTTAAATTAGGATTGAGGGATCCGCCGAGAAAAATAAAAAAACCATCTCCACCTCCGAATCGAAAATTTGTATAAGGGTGTTTTCATTCGTCGCTCTTTTGTACTCTCATGATAGTGCCTGCTGATGCAATACGAATTATATTTTACTCGAAGTGGTGAATATACAATTAGTTCACTAAAAAATAATATTATAACTAACTAACTAACTTCCATTTGGTTATATATTTTTAAGGGGTAACACCATTTCGAAATTGATTGGTTTTTAGACTTGTTTTAAGAAAACAAAATACACCAATGATTTTATGAAAGGACATTTATTAAACACAGTAGGTACCTACATATTGTTTTTTTACATAAAATAGTGCCAATTAAATGCGTTTTTATCAAAACTGATATTTTCAATCTTTAAATTATATCAACGATATTTGCATACAGTTTGAAATAATCCAGCACATTTCTTAGAAGAAAATAATTTCTACTTATGTAAGTCTTTTTATTTGAAACGTAACCAGTCCGGTTTTGGAAATGAAAAATAAAAGAAAAGTAAGTTTTTCTATTTGTATTATCTATGAAGCAAATATAAATAATAACTAAACGTTATTCTATCGATAATGTAAACACGTCAGAACTAATTGAACGCACTTTTTATTATGTCTATTAAAAGTATCAAATTCTGTAATTGATAACGTAAGCTATTGACATTACAAATTGATATTACTCAATCGTTTCGGTAACGCTTATATTTGCTACTGGGCCACAACGTTAAAAGGTGCCTTTTTATAGAAAAACGAAGCAAAGTGTTAATTTTATTAACTTGAATATGTATATACTAAATAATTAATATTGGTGTTCGCCATTTTCTAAAAAAAAGTTCCCAAAAGCTTCACCCTATGAGGTGTTACCCCTTTATACTATTTTTAAATTTCTAAAGAATGCCGCTACAACATTTTAATTATTATTTAGATAAACTTTCTTCATAACTGCGCATTCCATTCCTATAAAATATCTGAATTTTAAAGCAACCTACTTGACTTAAATTAATCTTGAAAGCACTAAAATACTACAAAAACGCGTACATATGTACATTACCTACTACATTTTTAGAATTGTATAATTATAGAGACATCTTGTTGATACGATTTTTATACTCGTTTTTTGAGTGTTGCCATATACATACATGTAAATTTCAATCGTATATATTAAATCGGTTCTTTGTAAATTGCAAAAAATTCAAATTGCATTATAAGCAGAGTGTGCCATACTTTTGAAATTTTCTTTAGGAAAACGCAAAATCTTAGTGTGGACAATGGGGGAAAAATTTATATGACATGAATTTTTGAATTCATGCGGTTTCACTCTCAAAATGGGCATAGGCCCATATGTGACTTAAGACATTTAACGAGATCTTTCGACCGTTAAGACAATCGCCAGGTTCATTAACGGCAACCAGACCCAGATCCACCCACAAAAGTGTTTTTCGCCAAAAAATGCGCTCTGGACGAGGCGGCTGTTATCAGTGGCCGGCGACGATATAAATTTGGATATCCCGCCAATTTATCAAGCGGCGTGTTGACACAACCAGAACAGGAAAATAAATTCCCGGCCGAACAAATTTATGTTAATGTTGGTCGATTTCGGTACTACAGGTGATCGCGCGGCGCGGTCAAGCGACCATGGGAAGATGCGCACTTCGATCTGGGGCATTAAGGCCAGAACTAGTTCACCGCGGCCGCCTAATCCCTCCTAATAGTATATGTCGCGCGATAAATTACCATAAGCGGTGTCACTTTGGTCTTGGAGCGGTAAACGCATGACTTATTGGGGCGGACGTGAAAAAATCGTCAAAATATTCAAATTTCTCCGCGACAAGACCATCTCGCGTCTAGAAAAAAAGTACAAATTTCGCCGGGCTGGTGGCTCGAGAGGCTGGGCCCGGATCGCGGCTGGCCCACGGACGGCTGCCCAGACGGAGCGACGGTCCATTAGAATTCTTTCGGAAGATGGCTCGGAGTCCATTTGGTCAAAACAAACCATCCTCGGTGCCAGAAGTTCCAATAAATCGATGAGATATGCAAATTCCGTGGGGTCGTCACTAGCACCAGACCTGTAGAGTGCTCTGGGGACTGGTCCGCCCGGCTGATTTGCATAATGCGAACGTTAAAACATCCTCTAGCAGGGCTCAATGCCGCCGCCGCCTCTTGGTTATGCGAAAAGTTGTAAAACGCAAATAGATCTGGCCTCGGCTGGTCTACCTTCGATGTCCAATTGAATTCATTCTCTCCAAAATATTGCTCCGGCCAAGAAAAAGGTCAGTCGAATTTTAAAAAAAGTCTTCTTAGTCGAATTTACGAATTCTATCGAGTTCTTGCAAAGACAATGTATGAAAAACTCTAACTTTGAAAAATATTCCGTTAATATCTTAATGAAATCTTCAAAGATTATAAGGTAGAAAAGCATAAATAAGTATCTTTATAACGTATCTTTTAAAAATAATTCAAGACTTAAGCCTCATAATAAGTACTTTTACTAAGGCTTACATTCCTAAATTGTTATTTTCAGTTTACAACAGTGAAAAAAATAAAACGAAAATAAGGAGAACGCCGACTGAAGAGTTAAAATAAAAAGATGTATCAAAAGACAGCGTACTCCGAAATGGTAAGTAATTTTTCTTGTTCTCCTGTTTTCACTGTATAAAATTTCTAATTTTGGGTTATTAATTTAAGACTTTTCACTCTATCCAATACTATTTCCATAGGTTGACATACATGAATTAGAATTTTGCATATTCTTTATTTCAGTAATATCATAAAATCTTTAATTTTTTTTAAAAACTTCGGACGAATATTCTATCAAAATTAAAATAACACCTTTTGTTCAGATATTCTGGAAAAAGGTACCAATGTTTTTACACCAATTATGTTTAGGATAAGTAAATAAAACATAACTTTAACAATAGTTGAAGCACACAGAAATCAAACCTTCTCCTTCCATATACCTAAAGTTGTTTTAAGTCTTCTATAGAACTGGCAACAAAAATTGTTAGTAATTACTCATAGTAAGTTAACAATGACTCAAAACTAATAGAAATGTTAACTGAACAAACAGAAACAGATCTTTTTGTGCAAATTTTACAAAATAAGCCATGCTATGGGAAATAATTACTTTTTGATGAAAAATATAAAACGTAGTTCAACTGTACGAGCCCGTTATGCAAATATAATCTTTTGATTAAGAAGTGAAAAATAAATCTATTTAAAGAGTTGTAAGAAAAACCAGTCATTTTAGGTTAGTAGTGGAATTAGTGAAAAGTATTTTAAAAAAGTGGAAACAGCCCATTTTGAACAGACAATCCTCAATTGTTAAATTGAATAAGCAATCATCGACAGAATTTTTAAATCTATTGACACCTAGCAAATGACAGAAAGTGCTAAGTAAGTAAAATTACGCTTATCTTCATCCATCTCCATACCTAAATAACATGTATCTATTACCTATACCTTTTATTATAATAATTGTTATTAAACTGAACAAAACTCAGTTAATATTTGGACAGTCAAAATGATGTTTTAAAATAAATGGCACATTTATTTGGACATTTATAACAGTTAGTTTCATTTCAAATAATTGAAATGATGTTGAAATGATATTCTGAAATCAATTAGCACAGGGCCTAAGTTCTAAATTTTGTTTATAGTGTGTCACTTATAGCAAACTAAGGTACCTACTCGATTTCTAGCAATGTTAGTCAAATCCAAAGAAAAATCGGACTTAGGTTTTTTTAGTGTTTCTTAGTGAGCGATGAAGATAAATAAAATTTGTTTATATATGTATGTGTTATAGCTTTCTACTTATCTATACTTTTAGAGCAATTTCTCTTAAATTGAAAATTTCGAATACAATACATTTTAGTTTGCCTCTTGTCTCTTTATATGATTCTAATAAGTTATATGCACAAAATCCAACAATTTTAATATTACATTCATTATTTTAGAAAATAGAAGGGTTTTAAATTATTTATGTTTGCTTTGATCTTTTCTTTTCTGCATTCATTTAACTCAAATCTTAAGATAGTTCAGTGCAGTCAAAATTTTAGAAACCAATCTAGCTTTTGCCTCGAAGGAGCCCTACTTTTGCAACCCTTGAAAATCTTTCCCCTGGATGCTGCTTGCCGTGGAGCCAACCGCTCGGATCTTGACGCAGAGCAAAGCGATTCGCTCCGGCTGATCAGCTCATCGGCTGATCCTAATGATCTACCTGCGTTTGATTGATTAGCAGCATCAAAAGACTCAGCTGCAGGGCTGCGCAGGACCAGCGCCTAACGACCTATGAAAAATGCCCGGAGATCAATCACCCGAAGGAAATACGTCTCAATCGCTGGAATAAGTGAAATTGCCCAACTGAGAAAATTTCCATAATTTGATTTGATGGGGACGACCCGGGATGGATTTTTGGTAGATTATTAATTGATCCATCGATTTATCGCGCCGGACCTCACCACAAATGAGCGGCGCGGAGCGTCGTTCTTCGCCTGGGAATCCAGCCGGATTATTGTGGACGCCAAATTGACCACTTCCCGGGCTAATCCGCTAGTTCTCGTTCATTTCTTTTTGACAATCTCTTGTTAATCGAATTAATAGGCTCATGTAGCCCATTTGTCTCCCCGTGGGACGCCCAAATCATTTCGTGGACAATTATTTCGAATGGGCCTTCGACGGCGACCTTTCTTTTGGCCGCGCGATGGGCCGGCCCGGGGGAGGGGGGCTGCGATCGTGGGGATTTCCTCGTGTTTTGATTCAATTCCCATTTAAAGTGACACACCGACCGGCTGACAAATTGAATTCCCGATGGACAATGACATCTTTGATGTCTCAAGTGAATCGTGGCTTGTTAGAGAACAACAAATCTCTTGATTGCTTGTGACCGAGATTTTATACCTCGTAACGGTATTTCCGCTAAGACTCTAAGATTCTGTCAGAACGAACGCCTCCTGCTGGGACTCCGCGACTTAAATGTGAAGCTATCATCCTCAGGAGCATCTTGCGCCTGCACTACTTTTGCTTAAGGTAAGAAAGAACGCAAATTTAGTACAAAATTATCGCATAACATCAATAAAATTTGAATTAAAAACTAATCAAATACTTTTTGTGAATAGAAAATATCATATGATTTCCATAATATCCAGCAAAATTAAAGACTCTTTCTTTATAACTGCTAACATAACTATGACATCCTTTACTGAAAAAAATAAAAGCAAATTCTTTCAGCTGCCCACGACTAAACGCTGGTTTTGCACAACATTCTCCGTGTGTCAATTTTTGGGTAGTTTTTCCACAAAATTTTCATTTCAACGAGTATTTTAGCTGTCTAAGCATTCTTCTTCTGATCACATAAATTTAATGTCATTCCCTTCAAAACACTTAAAAGTTTTTTTTTCATTAGTGAGTCCGTACTAAATCTGGCTAAAAAAGAGCAGGTCAACCATGTTTTCTAATAAATATTAACAAACGTGTTTGTAAGTTTCACATTTAGGTTCTTATCAGCATTTAGTTGCTTTTTGTACGTCTTAATATTAGCTGTGCTCTTCTAATTTTCCTACCTAAGATTTTGAATTATTATTAAATGTCACCTTATGCAAAATTTCTAATTTTGAGAAAAATGCACCAAAATAGGTTACCTAAATTCAGGAAGTTTGATTTTATTTTCGCGAAATAAAAAATGTTTAAAATGAGTAATCCTTCATTTAAAATTTTTTTATGAGATCAAATGAGTTCAAATCTTAACTAGCGAAAACATATGTATATATTCGGAATATGTAGGTATATATTCTGAATATGTTTTGGAGAAAAATATTAAAAATATGTTTTTTGTTGGAATTGATACAATTATACTACTCTTTTAGTCTTCTAAAATATTTTCTAGATCCAGTGTAGAAAGGTTCTGAATAATGAAAATAAACTTAGCATGCTTCATCTGGGCTGAGGTGAGGAATTTAATTTGTAATCCTTTTAGCGAATGCCTCAGTGAACTTTCATAAGAAAGTAATCATTATCTCGGGACCGTGAGAGAGCCGCGTTTCATCCGCATCGCGACGCATTACCGGCGGTAAAAAAGGGTTCGTCGCGCACAAAACAGCCGCATCGCATCTAATGTCTATCCTGAGGGACAGAGGCTCGATTTAAATTTTCCAGTTCGTGACGGAAAAACTAATTTCATCTATGGGAGAAAGAAACTATTTGCGGCGATCATTAATCAACCCGGGAAAGTGATTTTCACTCGAAAATGGGAGCGGACTGATTTTCGCCTTGGCAGCATCTTTCCTGTCCGGGGTAAGCGGGGACTGAGGTGACAAATGTGTCTTCGTTTACAATCCATCAGAAAACAAATAGAATTTGCATAATTTTTGTACGGCAGATAGTGTTGGGCCGTAGCGGAACTCTCGTGGTAGTCCTGGGACCCGTCTTTCGGGTCCCTCCCCGCTGCGACGGATCGCCCGAAGGAAACGCCGGGAGAGCCCGTCCTAATGAGCGTTTGGGCATGAACTCAGCACTTCTGGGTGAATTGCTTTAGAGGATTAGGAATTCTTTCAAGGATCAGCAGAAAGGAGTTCGGTTCTTAAGCCGATTTGCATATGATGAGCACGCAAACGGTGCCCTAGAGTCCCGGTTCAAAGGTTCGAAGGTACAAAAATGCGGCAGCTTTAGACTGTGGGGTGACGCTTCAATTTATATTGCTCTATAACTTACAAAGAATTTTTATGCTGAAAATAATCGAGTTATCTACATAGTTCCATAACTGGTGCTCATACTTGGCACATATTTTTACTTATTACCAACTTAAGGTTTCTTGAGTAAAAATGAACAATATTATTTTTCTTATGTTGAGAAAACGAATAAGTTTTTGTCATGTGTTAAATAATTTATAATTTAAGTTGTAGGAATTTTAGTAGAAACAAAGAAATATTGCTCTGTTTATGGTCCGAGTATTATACATGCTTAAAAAAAAGAAACACGTTCACATTCCAAATAATTTTTGGCTAAATACTAGTAAATTTTTATGCTATTATTGTTCTAATAAGGAGTCTAGTAATATTAATGTTACTAAAGCCTAAATTACGAGGTCCTTTTCAAGGATTTAAAGTATAATTCGCTCGAAATAATTTTCATTGATTAAATTTGTTGTTTCTATTAATTTTTATGGAAAGTTCAATGTGAGTGCATTGTTAATCGAAAGACACACTTTTAACCGCGGAGATACTTATTTTGTTCGGAGGAGGAAATCAATGTAGGACTAAAATATACTTTTCCATTTTACATAACATCCGAAAAAAATAGTAAAAGTTGAAAGAAAAAATTCTGATGCATGCACATAAAATCTAAAGAAATGATTTTTTGTTGTGAAGAAACCACAACCATATTAGAAATATCTTTGCCTACTTTTGATAGGAGGCTCCTTCGAGTAAAGAATAAAAAATATAAAAGATATGGCAATGACTCCAAAAAAATTGCTCTAAGTTAACGACAGAATTGCCAATATCTCGAAAACTATAGAAGGTTTTTGCTTAGGATAAATTTGGGCTATTGGAACAGTCTTAAGTTGGTCCGTCATCCGTTTTCGGTTGGCAGTTGATTTTTGGGACACCCTGCATATCGCTCAAACCGATGCTAATCCCCCGAGACAACTTATTATGATCAAGACTATGTTTCATCATTTTTGTTGATGTGAATTATTCTCACGAAAACTAAAACCAAAACAGCACTTAGCAATTGCTTACTATTTAGATGGATAATTTATTTAGAAAAAATACGGCTTACTTCGCTCAAAAGTAAAAGTAATTCTGAATGTTATACGTCACTGTTAAGAATAAAGAGAAGGATCCTATAATTGTTCACAGTGACTGTTTAAATAATAAAACTGTTCTCCTTTTCTTATTAATTATTAAAAATATGTAAAGTTGTACAAAATAGAATAGGTACTAGCACGTTTAATAAAATTGTTTTTTTTCTTAAATTTTATTCTTTGCTGGGTCCTCAATAGAATTAACAAGAATAGCATAGATATAATAATTTTACTAGACTTGTCTAGTAATTATATGTATTACTAGAAAATTTTGTTACTGTTCACATTGCGTTATGTTTTATAGTACATAAAGTACAGGAAAATAAAACTTGTTAAAACCAAATTTTAAATATTTACACATCAAAGTGTTCAAAAACATGTTACTTAAATGTTATCTACCATCATTTATGAGAAGTGGCAATTAAATTTATCTAATTTTCTTCGAATTGCTTCAATTTTACAACATATGCTTTTGCATCATCCCCGCCAATTTCCCAATTAAAATTTTCCAGGCGACAATGTTCCGGCTCACGTTGCAAAAAGCCAGTCTTTACCGTGGTGTTTTTATGACCCAATATGCAGTTACCCAATTTTATAACCCCCGAGCCACCCATCCGCCGAACAGCTCTGCGGCTCATTTGCATGCAATAAAATTTTTCCGAGGCGATCGCCGCCGCGCGTCGCCACCGCGCACGCTCAGCTGGCAGTTAACGATCGCACTTGAGTGTCATTATCGCGAGTAACCCTATAAAATGAAATTCCGGGTATCAATTACAGGGATGAACGCAATTGCCGGGCGGCGTGAAACTAGATACAAAGTTTCCAGCTCCGCGTTTTATTGCACCGCGCTGTCTTCTGAAGGAATTCCTCCGGCTCTCACTGGAGAAATTGGTTTTATCGCGGCCCTGTTAATTTTTACCGCGTTCGAGGCCTTCCCGGTCGCGTCTAATTAAATCTGGAAAAAACGATTGGACTAGGGAAAACGGGCAGCCAAATCGACCATCAAAGTCGGATGGTCGCAATTAGATGGGACAAATGCAGATCGGTCAGAAGACGCATTCCTGTGGGATCCCAGCCAAAGGAGTATCAGATTTCTGATTAAAATCTAAATAATCGTTAAGTGCGCGCACGATCTGCGATCGTTTTGGCCGGCAAACGCTGAACAGTCGATGGGAACTGATTGGCGATTGATTGATTTATAGGCCATGTGGGATGACTTTTATGGGGACAGCTTTAAGGGCCTTGAAAATTTGTGTGGTTTGAAACTGATAGCAGTGCCGAGGTGCAACTGGACGTTGGACACATGTCCGTAGGAAATTTATCGCTATAAATCATTCAGTCTAACAAAATTTGCATCTTAAGGCCGTAAACACTTCACGTTGTTATGGCGAGAATTTTAAAAATTCCTTTAAGCATATTGGTTTCTTTTTCTCTAAAGCTATCAATCATAAATATTCATAATTACTTTAAAATCTATAAAACTAAATGTGACAGTAGAAAACTAAGATTTTCTAAATTGAAAAACTTTCGAATGCTACATATTTGGAAAACTAAATCCAACTAAATCACACATTGATGTATTGTCTCATATTTTCATTTTACATATTTCATGACTTCACTGTTCGTACATTTCGTTTTCTAAATTCATAAAGCGTTGCAAATTGGCCATGAAATATCACATCTAAGTTAAACCATAAATATAATTTTGGCTGTTTTATTTGTTAAGAAATTTACACTTAAGTATTTCAAGAAGATTTACGATGTTTTAAATGGCAGTGTCATGACTTATAACTTTTCTTCTTAGATCAATAAATTTTTCAGTACAATCGGATTCAGTAGATAATAATTTAATTTAAATTTCATTTAAAAAATGCATATTATAAAATTTATGGGTTTAGGGCCAACATGCAAAAATTATTTTAACCATGATATTAAGAGTGTTAGATATTAGTAGTAGTTGCAATTTAGCTATTTCTAAAATAATTACAAGTGATTTATCTTTTTAAAACAAAATGATCATATCTCAAGACTCTTTACCCATATATGTCCTTGAATTGCCGAAATACCACGAAACTTTGTGACAAAATTATAATCGAATAAATGTCGCAATCAATGAAGTTATGGCACCGCTTACCCTTTCACATCCGACCAATTTTCACCAATTTCCCTGAGTTATGCGACAGGCAATATTTCAATAACAACAACGAGGGGTGCGTTGCAAAAAACCCCCAAAACACGGGTCGAGATCAATGCCAACAAAGCACACACTTCGGGGCCATTGTGCGCTTCTTTGGCTCCTTTCTCCGGCTCCGCGCTCCTCGCGGAAGGGTTATGAAAACATTTTTCTGTTGTCATTGGTTTTTAACGTGATCAGATCTCGGCAGATCGATTTATCCCTGGTAATCGGGATAAAATATGAGGCTGAAGGGTTTTGCAGGGATCGATCGTGTGCCGATTTGCTGTTTGCACAACACGCACGAAGCGGCCGGGACGAGGAAATGGGATATTAAAAAGGAATTCTGCGCCGATCCTGCGTCCCTCCCGACAACGCGGACACAATGACGATCGGCTCGGTTTGCCAATCTGTTCATAGATCAATCGCTTTCAGGCTTTGTGCGTCTTAAGTGCCTTCAGACAGTCGCGGGGCAGGAGGTTCGGGCTTTGTGTGAATCTTCATAATTTCTCAAGGAAGGCTGAGTAATTGATGACTTCTTCATGAATGTTCCCTTTACACGGTTGATCGACTGCAGCTCGAAAAACTGCATGATATTTGCATCAAAATGAATTGGTGTCTGAGAACAATCGCCCTCAGAATTATTTTAGGAAATTGGTAATTTGGCATTTTATTTATTTTACTTTATTTTATTACATATATTGTATTGCCTAAGTTCAACAATTTCATTTCGTAATTTAAACTTATGTACTTGCTTTTTAACACTATAGAACTATTAACGTTTAATATATAGCTACATATTTTTACAACATCAGTTATTGCACCTTTTGGTTTAATTTATGTAAATGAAAGAATATAATTTATCAAAACCGATAGCTAGTGCAATAATTCATGAATTTTCGATAAAGAAAATCGAAAAAAAATAGCTTCTTCTTCTCAACTTAATGCCAGATATTTTTTATGTACATATGTACTACTTGGAGCTGTTTAGTTTTAAACTGAAATATGACATAGAAATCAAAATGATTAAATAGAAAATTGAATAGGAACTACTCTTTTATTTTATTAAAAGTCGTCATAAATTTCTAGAACAATACAAAAAAAATTTAGTAATGTTTCTAAAACAAGAAATCTGAAAACCGGACGGACGGGTTTGGTTGTTCTAATGTTAAAAACTAAGATTTTCAAATTTTAAATTAAAAACGAAAGATATAAAATAAAGGTACTATGTTCGGGGACTGATCTTGATATAGCTAGATTAGAAAAGATCAAGAGATTTGCGTTTGAGAGGATATTCACTGCTTTTTCTGATCTTAAATCTTATCACAATTAGAAACGAGCATTGATCTCTCACCGAACACGAATCTCTTGATTTCTAATCTATATCAATCAAGATCTGCCAATTAACAGACCTTTAAAAGTGTTGGTAATATTCTGAATTATTTATTTAAACTAAAAATTCCGACATATGTACGTACATAGCTATAAATTCGTCAAAATCGTGATGGTGTCACTTTTTCTAGCTACAAAATGTTCTCGTCCACGCACATTGTCGAGACGTGCATCCCCCAGACGGCGATTAAACGCGATCAACATGTGTCGGATGTGCGTGGCGTTGCAGCGCGGTATTTTATGGAATTTTCACGATTTTCCCACAGAACCGGGTGTTGCAAGTGTGGCTGCGAGGCGGGCTGGGCTCTAAGTCCGCCAGCGGAGCACCCTCCCAGCAGCCCGTCAATGGTGCCGCTGGCAACAACTCTCGCCGGCTGAAGTAAATTAGTCCTGAAATTTCCGCTTTTACGGGCTCAATTTTTTGTGCGGTTGCGTGCACCACTTCCCCGGGCTTCTTCGAACGCGACAGGCGCGTCTTGAGGGCCCCTTGCCGAGATGCGGAGCATGCACTTCGGGGCTCAACCTCAAGTGCACAGGAGTTTCCTCCCGGGCGGCGGCGGCGCCGAAAAAAATCATTTCAATCTGCGGCTAGGTGGCAGCTACAAGGTGCCAGAATGTGGGCAACTAATTTCACGGCATTTTACGTGACGTGCGATGTTGTCGGAGCAAATGGTTTTGATTTTGATGGGATTCCCAAAAGGGAGGATGCGATGTGGTGGTAGATTCTGTGGGATTTTTTGGTATTGTTTTTGGGTGCTTGAAACGTTCTGGGAGAGGTGATCGGGTTCAAATCAGTTCCGGGAGGCGGATATGCATTTTTAGAATACATAAGTACCAGAAGGCTCAAAGATTACAACTTTTTCTATAAAACAGGCTTTTGGTATTTTACAAACTATAAATTTTAATAATAAATGCCTTTTCCTATGTTTTTGGTAGGATACGTTATGTAAAGGTTGTAAGTTGATAAAATTCGTTAAATAGAGGTAAATAATACTTTCTATTTATATTTTGCAATGGATGAAAATTCGTTATAAAGAGATTTTTGATAAATGTATTCGTAATGGAAAGGTAGGTACATTTCGCATAAGCTCTTACGGGCAGTTCTAGGGGATTTCGAAGAATTTGTTAAATCGATATACATATCTCCTCCTATAATATTATGAATATGAAGATCTTAACGTGTTAAATCTATATCTGTATTGCAGTTTTTATGTGATAATTTTTAAAAATATTGTTTTTTTTTAATTCTTAAAATTCCGTGTTTATTGTGTTACGTTAATTAATTCATATAATTATTATATACTACACTGTATACTATACACCCTACAGGAAACAAAACGTTGTTTTTACGCCAACGTATGTTCCAGCACTGTACTCGCTGTGGCTACGTGGAAAATATTGAAAGGCAGAAAACTATACTATATAAGTAAAATGCAATTATGCAGGTACATATATGGTTTATTGGTTTTAAATAATTTTAACGGTTTTATTATTTTCGAACTATTTTTAACCTTTTTTTTATAAATATGGTCATGATTAAAAGTGTAAGATTATAATTTTTAAGCAGAAAATCCGTTTTATTAAAAAAATCTCTTAAAAACTACATACATGTGTGGTGTATTTTTTATTAGGTACTATATTTAGATTCAGCATCATCAAATCTACATATAATGCAATCGCATACAATTATTCGAAGTAGAAAAAAAATGTTTTGCATACCAGTGCACTTAATATCTGTGTGTGCCTTGCATCGCCACGAAAAAGGATTCGAATCGGACGTAAATCACGTCCCTTTCTTCCTCGGGTTCTATATGTAAATGCTTCGGGATTGTTTTGCCTTTTCAAAAAGGTAAAAAGGTGCACCCAGCCCTGCAGCATCACCGCTGAATTTTTTTCTAATTACTCATTGTACCCCGACAAAAAAACATATATAAAAAAGCCCTGGCAGTCACTCTGCTCTGCACCCTTAGGACTCCGGCATCGCGTAATATGCAAATGAGGAAGTATCTCGAGATGGATGAGTCCGTCCATCACAAGCCCAGTGGCCGACCGGGGCGCAAAGGCACAAGGAAGCTGCGCAGGTATTTAATCGCGCTGCGCAGCGCTGAGTTCCTTTGGCAGTGCTCAAGGATTTTGAGGAAGGACCGCGAGACGCTAGGTATGCAAATGAGGATGGCTCCTCGCGAGTTGGGCGAGTTTCTTCCTTTCTTCCTGCCATTGTTCTCTTCGGCGGATCCTTTTTTTCTCTCTACCTCCAGAATTAATTCACCATTTTTTTCGGCTGTTGTTCTCTGTCAACTGTCGGCCTCACGGGCACAAAACAGATACAACGAACCGTGGATGACGGTCCTTCTTAAGGGTGAAGGACTGTGAGAAAAAATCTCAAGTCGCGGAAGAGTCTCCGGGCTGACACTAAAATTCACCCGGTAATTTAAGTGAAAAAGGATCAGGACAGGACTCGGCTTTGGGAAACAGAACCAGTTGCTGTGTAGCGCGACTCATTTGCATAGTCGACGCGCAACTCTTTACTGCGGCAATTGACTTCTCTGGGGAGCTCGAGTTTTTCTTCCCTTTGTTCCAGAAGGGATGAACAAGTGAAGCCAACGGTTTCTCATAGCTGATGAAAAAAATAAGACTAAGGAAGAACCAGGAAATTCCTTGCATTTTATAAGGGACTCCAAAAAATTCGTTTATTCTTCAATTCAATTAAAAGATTCTGAATTTCATATGAAGTAACACTTTTTGAAAATCTGACATTCTTTAAATTCTTATATATAATAGGTATACTGTATACATAATTTGAATTACAAAAACTTTTAGTACACAATTGATTTTAACTGAACTTAGTACCTACACCATCCAAAAGGGGACGGTTCCTTTAAATAAAAATTATTAAAATCAATAGAATGTCTTAAATGTATAAAAATAGACTTTGTTAACTTTTTGCTAAGCCAGCTAAAAATACAGTTTTTGTAGTTTAAATTATGTATTTTGATTAAATTTTTTATTTGTAAGATATCTAAATATAATTCATACTTACATAAGGAAATATTCTGCGTTGTCCTTCAAAATTGAAAATTTTTAGAAGAGACTAACTAGATCTAAAAAATAAAAAGAACTGTTTTAATAATCACCAAAATTAAATTAACTTTTTGAATACTTGGATTAATTAATCGCCAGTTTTAGATATTAATTTTAAGTAAAGGAGTTAACATTTTTATTGATGTAAAAGAGTTTTTAAAATTACACGCTAGACTCTACATGAATAAAATTAAATTTGTTGTTAATAGCCGGCCATAAACATAAACGACGACGGTTTTGGCGTGCAAGTTTATTATAATCTTTGTATCAAACTCTGTTTGTTATACGCCATTTTACCCACAAACTGTATTGGTTTTCATTTTTAGTGCAACATTTAAATTCAAGAAAGAAATCGTGACTACACAATCTAATGTCGGAGCAATTCATCTTAACAAATGGTAAACAACGTAAAACCAATGAAAAAATCAAATGCAAGAAATATTTAAGTTTGTACGAGTGCTTGTACGCCAAAAACCGTCCCATGTTTGGCCGACTAATCAAAACAATTGAAGTACTACTTTTTTAAAAAAATTACTTGATCTTGTATCAAATTTATGACCCCGATTGGGTCAACAGAAATACAGATTTGTCCACGGCACGAAGATTACTTCGAAACTAATCAAAGTGGTTACACAAAGTGTTTTCTAACTGCCTAATAAATTTACCCAGGTTTAATATTAATATACCTAGAAACCGAAAGGTAGTTTTTAACCGAAAAAGGAGGTTCGTTGGATAGAGCAACAAATGTTGTAAAAATTTTAATGTTCAAAATCGGTTTAGTTGAAGAAATTAAAAGCAATCAATCTCCACTTGGTGCTGCTGTCAAAATTGGGTACTATAAAACTCCAATGCTTTTACTTGTCTTCATTTTTTTCCCCAAAAATTTCTCCAGACGCATTGTCATATAAGAGGTCATTTCACTTCTGAACCACTTCATCTCCGCCCAAAGCACCTAAAAAAGTTTTACATTTGCCAGTAAAACACGGCGACAGCGGATTTGAATTTTATGACTTGTTTAAAGGCCAAAACAACTAGAAAATTGCATTTAATTGTGCGCCGTAAAACTTAATCAATTCAGTGGATTAGCACAGCTCTTAAAAAGTTTACGGCTGATCGAGGGACCGAGGAACGAAAGTGGACGAGGGAACCGAAAGAGCCGCCAAGTTCACACGGGTCCAGCTCCAGCTCCAGCCACCTGTTGGCGTCACCGGCGATTTTGGCCAGATGGAAAAGAACCCTTCGATTTGAATCCGACGCGGCCCAGTTCGCAGTTCAGAGCCCCGAAAAATCATTGAACCCTGCCGGTTTCTAGAATTCGCATCATTTTCGATCTTTTTTTTTTGCGGTCCGGAGGCACCATCTTCAGTCGCCGCCAGTCGCGACGTTTTTCGTAAAGCACCACAAAATGTGAAAGGCCATCCAGAGGGCCATCAACGCATAGATAAGCCTCCTACCGAAAAATTAATTTATTAATTAAGAAATTTACAATCCCAGGCCGAAATGACCAAAAGAGCGTACCCGACGACGCGACGGGGCCCCTAAAGTGCGGAGCTCTAATTGGACGGATGGGCTCGTGACAATATCGGCTGACACCCAAGCGGGTTATTAATGAATGAGCATCAATTTTTGGGTCCACCGTCCGCCATAATTAGCCGGCTAATGAAATGCAAATTGCAAAACCATCAATGGGAGATTCGCTAATTTCCGAAATAACTGTTTTTTCCAAACTCGAAACGGTTCGAAATGCATTAAACATTAAGATGTCATCGATGACCGGAATGGTCCATTCGGAGATGTATTCCTCGCGTTTCGCGGGTCATATCTGTTCGACTGCTCATTTTCGATTTGCATCTAATTGACGACTAGACAAATTGTTAATTTATAGGCGGGGCACCTGCCCGGACAGGGCATCACTCACCAGAGGACCCCAATCGTTTTGAATTATGCTCAAAATGCATTTAGAGCGTGTGAAAGCACCCAAATATCTTTTTCCGGGTCGACCTTGTCGAATTTCAAAAATGAAGATTTACTGGATTAAAAATTAAGAAACTTTGCTAATTGGAATATTTGGTAGTTTTTTCTTCCTTATTTATATACGGGTTCTCCTTTCTTCTATATCTTTACCTTACATATATCTTTAAACTTAAAGATGTTTTCTTTAGTTTTAAATTAGACTTAAAGCTAAGATTATTACTAAGTTTATTAAAATTAATGTACCGTACTGTGAACATTCTTAGGACCACTCCAATTCTTCGGGAACTCTAACTCTCATACCTATTTTAAGTTGGAAAGAACAATTTGAGGTTTAAATGTGCGTTTGCATTAAGGCCTTTTTCCACAACGGATCCGGTTCTAGGTTAACTAGGAAACTTTGCATTGAATTGAATTAAAACAATTGTCAACTATGAAAAGATTATAAATTTTGCGAAAAACACATCAAATTGCCACGATACTTGCCCATTCAAACTTCAAACCTTGAACCTGATAAATTCTTGGATTACATATTTGAACCAAAGTAGTTATAAATCCAGGTAATTCAATTTTATGTTCACAAAATAAAATATAGTTCGATATGAGTAACTACTAATAAATTTCAATTAAATGCAAAATTTCTTAGTATGTAAACTTGGAGCTGGATGCGTTGTGAAAAAACACAACTACATATTAATTTCCCTCCTCTGCCGAACCCAGATTAAGTTGCTTCAGAATATTAAAAGTTTTCGAACTACATACTAGTCGAAATTAAATTAAATAAATTTTCGGATAGGCAGTATAATGCGATAACTATACAATAATATTTTGGGTTAAACAATTTTGTGCAATTTAAAAACTATGCCTTTTTTTATTCAGCTCTTTTAAATTTCTTGAAAAATAAATTCTTTTAACTAAAATTTTTTTGGAATGTCTACTCTGTAGTCGCTCAATTTAGACATTTTTTAAGATTTTGAAGTAAGAGATAAAAAAGATAGGTATCTACTCTTTTGATGTTAAGCGCATTTTGTTTCCAAAATGGTTTAGCTGATGATTCTTAATTTTATGTAAATAGAATACTTAGAATCATCAACATAACAAACATAAAACTCGGAATTTGCATCGAAATCTATCTTTTGACTAACTTTGAATGTCCTCATCAACAGCAATGTACCGCACCGTTGCTACTTTGTACTCCCAATTAAAAGAGGAGGCGTATATTAAGACGTTCGTCTTCAGAAGGCGTAAAATTAGTCCCACGACTTTGTGTCTCCCCAAGAAGACAGCAATCGGAACCTTAAGAAGTTGACTTCGCCGAGAGCGTCTCACAGGGGCTCCGCGCATAAAATATGTCCCGAAATAGCCCCGTCATGCTAAATAGCTCCTAATCAGAGTTTAACACGGGCCGCGTTTTGTTTTCCCATCGATTGTGCCCTGGGCCACAATCGGAAGCCAAATTAATGCCCATTTCGCCGAATGCTACTCATCCCAGTAAATCACAAGCGCTGCTCTGCGCTGAGGAGCCCCAATGGGAAGGAGAGGCTCGAAAATTAATTAATTCCCGGAGCTGGGAGAAATCTTTCACTATGTCTATGCTAATTCCCGACTGTAAAAATTGGAAAACAAGAAATAAAAGTTTCAGAGGAGCCAAGTTTGGGGCTTTGTCATGCGACGAAAAGACGAGGAGCGGTGCACACTTGCGTCACCTGCGGGAACCGAATGCGCGACTGTCCCGGCCCCCTAATCAGCGGCGATTTTTCAGCATCGGTCTGTTAATTTCTATCACGAAAATTAAAACCTCCGATCTGGGGAAATTAGAAATTCATAGAGCGGTAAATCAGGAGAGGCGTCCCATAGATCAGGCCGCGGCGGGCCCCGTTCGGGCTCCACCGTGGGCTTGTCCAATTAGCAGGGGACGACAAATTTTGTTAACAAATTCAGCGGTGGATGAGCCCCATTCATCCGCGCCGAGTGCCACCTTCTTGCGCGCAGCCGCGGAGCACTCACCCGGCTCGGAGGCGATCGAAACCGATCCGTAATTAGGCTTCCCGCGATGCAAATTAGCCGATGAAATCTGCCCACTTCTCCTTCTAAGGCGGCGGAAAATTGATTCGAAAGTTGAACAACCTTTCCGGGCGCACGCTGCGCTGCGGCGAAATCGGAGCGAACCAGAAGCGGCCAAAAGCACCCAGAAGCACCGCTCCGGCGGCGACGCGCAGAACTCCCCAAAGCCCCATCTTGGGCTCCGCGGTCGTGCCGCGAAATGGTTCGCTCAATTTTCAGGTGTAAAACAAACGAATAGCGGCAAATTACAGATTTGTGGCCGATGGCTGGGCCTTTTGTGCCCCAAAAAATTCAATTACCCGCCGGTGGCCAGCGGCTGGGAAATTGATTTGCGTCACGTGGACATGTTAATCATGTTGCCGGGAGGATTTGAAACGCTTTCCAATTACCTGCCCGAACAGATTTCCAAACTCCATCCGATTTCGGCTAGTTTGCTTCATCTGTAAATTACCGGAACGAGACCAAACATTTTTTGACGAATTTATTCATGCAATTGACATTGGAGCCGAGATCCGCAAACCTGTTGTGCCGCATTGTTGTTACGCATTTTGTTTGCGTGCCGCAATTTCTATGAGGTAACAACTCGTTTGGGTAATTGGGAAAATTCGCTGGAAAATTTTACCAAATTCAGTCTAATCCGTCTATAACGAGCTTTTCCGTAGGTATAACGAGCATTTTTTACGGTACGATAACAATACAAAGAATTTTCTTTATTACGAACTTTAATCGCTCCGCATAACGAACATCTCCATAAAACGAACTATTTATAGCTCAAAATATTGTTGCAAAATGTTCCTTCACTATAACTCAAACTTGGAGTTTTAATTTTAATCAAGCGTAAACGGGGACCGGCGTTCGCAGGATCGTGGCGTCTGTGGCAGGGGCTCTGGCCATTCAGCCACACTAAAGAGATCTGGATCTTATCCATGAATCGTTTCGAATCGAATCCAATCGAAAAGCGTTCACAAAGCCCTTGGATAAAACTTTCTTACTAAAGTTCCTAAAACTCTCATTAATTCGTTTTAGTTCAATTAATTTTGTCGCACATAACGTCAATATAATTTTAACCACTTAAAACGAAAAAATTTCAATTCAAAAAATTCTTTTGAAACCTATTTTTAATTTTATTCAAATGGATCGATTAAATTCATGAATAAGGCCTGGCTATAGTGCCGCGAAAGGTAAGTAACGTCCGCATAAAGCAGATTTGTAATGAGGGCAATCGTGCAATTTTGTCCACCAACCACTCGGCTATTCAATTGCAGAGGATTTGAATTTCTTAATTACATTACATACTTATATAACGAACTTCTAGAAATTAAGTTTCTAACAATTCGTTCATAATATTTTAAGAATAGTAATATGTAGTTAACCCCTTGTAACCCAAGTTCTTTAAATGTCAAAATATCAGGTGTTTTGATAGGTTTCCAAAAATAATAAAAGATGTATTTCTTAGATTATCAACATTTTAATAATACATACTATAAAAAACAGTACAAAAGAGGTAATATAATAGCTATAATAATTTATTTTCTCTATGAAATCTACTAAAAATTTTGCGAAAAGATTTTATTTAATATACATTGAATAGATCTGTGGATATACATAAAATTACATAGGTATGTACTAGATAACATGAAGAAATATTGATTTTTAATTAATTCCATTTTTGCTATTTTTACACAGCATTTTATTTAGCAGCTTCATGGTGAATTAATATTCAAATCAATCAAGCCAAAATCACCAATTTTTGAGAAAATTTGTAATAAAGTTGCAAAGAATGATTCGTATCGTACCTGTGCTGTAATGGATTTAAAATAGATTTATAAGTGTTTGTTTTGAATTTTGCGAGCACTGAAATGGTTTGTAACAGAACTGCCACATGAGGCTGTAAGGGATTAATTTGTCAGTGCACAATTTAATGATAGTTGAAAGTATTTTGTTCTATACATTCGGAGTTTAGTTAGTTAGCGAGTTTGGAATGATATGAGAGATAAACTTGCGGCTTTTTTCTTCGGACATCTCTCGAGTTTTCTCCGGATATTGGCTATTTTGAG
Source organism: Machimus rusticus (assembly GCA_951509405.1). Classification (NCBI taxonomy): domain Eukaryota; kingdom Metazoa; phylum Arthropoda; class Insecta; order Diptera; family Asilidae; genus Machimus; species Machimus rusticus. Next base: position 16,457,868 of record OX608054.1, on the reverse strand, counting down.
CTCAGATCGTGAGTCGTGACCTCGGGCATCAACTGATGCCTTTCGTCCCGCCACCCAGAGCGATAATCCCGCCGGTCCTAGGTTGAATCGCCTAAGCCCCGCTAAGTAACTAGTGCACAAAATCTTTTCGATTACCTTTCATGTCAGCCCAGATTACGACAGTCGTCCAACGGTCGGACGACGGGCGTCGAAAAAACAAGGTCCAGCGAAGACGGCGACGCGACGGAGGGACCCGACCGGCAACTAAGACTAAGACGTAACTGGTCCACGGGGAATTTACGCTCGTCCGGCGCGATCGTCTTGTTTACAAGCGTTATCCCATGTCAGGCCCGTCGGACGTCGGTCAATAATAATTTTTCAGACCATTGCCACTCCGCGGACAGTCCGCGGATGAATAAATCGAACGGAAAAAATAGGAAGAGGAAGCGGGGGCGGGAAGTATTCCCCCTCGGGGGAGCCACTTACAATGGATTAAGCTCGTAAGTACACAACTGGACCAGATAAGACCGAAAGACGCTTTCTCGCGTTTTACAGCGGTTTTTTCTTGGAATATGAGAGGAGGACATCAAAATCTGACAGAAATCCGTTTGAGAAGAATGCTGTTAGATTTTGTCTTAATTTTCATGCTTAGGTGCTGTTCCCTGAATAAAACAATTACAATTATTTTCAAAATATAAATGTTTCATAAATAAAAACCGATCTTAGAATATTTCTGTAGTCAATACTTCATTTTTTTTAAGGACTGTAATGATAATGATGAAAAAAGTATAAATTACAATATAACGATTATTTATTAACGATCAAGTAAAAGAAATAATCTTACTTTTTTGTACTTCTTTACTCCACGGAAGGAATGAAAATTACTTGATAATCTTTATTGAGCGATCAAAAAATAAAATTTACTTCGAAATCGTTATCGAGCTATCGAAAAATAACAATTACCTCATAATCGTTATTATCCAATCTATAATTTTTATTTAGGCAAAAATATAAAACCTTTTGTTACAACCTATTACTGGATCTAACTAAGTAATAATAATGATTTTTATTTTAAATTTCAAAAATAATCCCTGGTTTTTAAATTTTAATTAATTCTCCACATGTAAATCCAATGACTTTTCGATCTGGGCCATGCTGGAAATCAGGGTTAATACCATAAAATATGTGAGTTAGGATGCTTCCAAAGCAGAGAATATATCGAACAAAACTTATATTTTAAAATTTAATATTTATTTTGATGTTTGGCTTTGAACGAAGTATAGCTTTTTAAATTGGTAACACTTCACACCGACCATCCTGTATACCTACTTATAATTCTTGAATTGATTATAAAAGAGCAACCAATCTGAATTTTCGTAAAAAAAGAGCTTTTTATTGAATCAAAACCACAACATGCATTAAATAGTTATAGTTACTGATAATTTATGATAACCACAATAATTTTTATTTATTTAAATGTATCTTGATTTGGAAAAATTATATGTTAAAAATAACAAAAACGAATTTATAATTTTACAACAGTCATAAATGTCTTTCAATAGTTTAGATTTTTTGGTAAAGGTGCTTTAACAGCTTGCTATTGATTAAACTTTATTAGTAGCTATTTTTAGCAATCGCAGAGCAGGTTTTTTATCTTAAAAAGATAGAATCAAAAATGAATCAAATATGCATTAATTAAAACAGAATTTTATAGTTTTCAGCTGAATTTTATTATTATAATTTTAAATTTAACCTAATTAAAAATTTATCTGTAGTATGTAGTTACTCTTATATAAATTAACCTTAAACGTATCCTTCCTCAAAATTGGTTTCTCTTTAATAGTACTAAAATATTATAGTACGAAAATGTGACCTGCAAGTATAGGTTTTAAATTTTAGGTTCTTTTAATTCAATTTACATTTCAAATTTTATCAAAAATCTATATATAAATATGTATGTATTTGTTTTCTCTTCTCCTCACTTTGGGAGCTGATAAAAATTAAAAACTCTCAGACACCGAGGACAATGGTAATTTTCTTACTTTGTAAACAAACCACGATTCGCTTTTGTGAAATCCCTGCAGCATCCCTGCTCCCAGCAGCTGCCCAAATATCGCCTTGGTCGCGTTCGTATGCAAATCGCGGCGCTTTCTTCTTTTCTTTTCTCACAATGCCCCAGAACAAGACGTCGAGGAATTACGGGCACATTAAAAACTGCAGCTTGAGGTGGCAGAGGCTCCGGGGCTACGGGGCTCCGGGGCTCCGGATTCCGGCGACCGCATCAATCGAATCGAACAAAATCGAAAGTTGTCACCCTCGGGGCTCCTCAGGTAGAGCAGGGCTGCAAGGAGGCCGCGTGAAAAGGGGTGGCGGACCTGAAGACGTTCGGCTCCTTGGCGCTTTCTTCGAGCTAATGACATGCAAAGTACGCGGCCCGGCGGTGCATAGCAATCGGAATGGGTTTGGGCCCTGCGCTGCGCCCGTAATGTGTTTACTTTTATTGACGTCATTAATGATAAATAGATGTGCTCCGGGAGCGGGATTGTCCCGGATCGATCTGATCCGCCGGAGATGCCCTCAAGCTCGCTGAGATAAATGATGCTGCGAGATGCCACTTGAATTTCTAATGAAGGCGGCCAGCGGGGATGGGTTTTACGGCCCGGCCCCGGTGAGAAAAACAAAAATTATATTCTTCGCGTCTCGCGTCTTCCGGGGGCCCTTTATTGCTCCGATCGATCCGTAATCCGCCGTGAGAGAATTGATTTCGCCCGACGACGACGGCGCGACAGATGGCCACCGGAGAAATGTTTTAAGCTACGGTTTCCTACGAAGCGGTACCGTCATTTAGCGGCCGTATTATTACGGTGAGTGACGTCACAAAATATTGTTCTATGGAACAGCGCGGTAATGGTTTCTAAGATAGCGGTGATACAGACCGTCACGTAAGGTAGCGCTGCCGTCACATTTGCAGCGGTAGCTGCTTACGGTGGAGAACTCTTTGCCAACGTTTTTTGAAGTCGATAGTGACCGTAGCGGTGCAGACGTATTTAATTTTTATGCATGTTTAGGAACAAATAAAAAAGGTTTGTGTTATCTTGTACAATGTTTTGCATAAAAATATATTTTCTGTAATTTATTGATATTTATAGTGCGCCAATGTGTTCGAAAAATCAAATATTATAGGCATTTTTTGTTCGACTTTTAAAAAATATTCAAATTAACTTCGAATTCTAACTTTACAACTACTGTCATCGTCATTGTGGCCGTATTTTTCTATACCGTTTTCCTTACGTCACACCGTAATAATACGGCCGCTACATGACGGTACCGCTTCGTAGGAAACCGTAGCTTTACGACGCAAAAGAATTTCTTGCACCGCAGTCTTAATGCGGAGCACCGCCAGTTTACAGCTCGGGCTCTGTTGACAAAATAAATTAGTAGTTAAGATGTTGTTGGGGGCTCTCGACGCGCTTTTATTTTTTTTAGTAATTTTTTTTGTTTTAGGGGAACCACATAAACTTTTATAAGACCCGGCAGTAAAAAGGTGTTTCAAGTTGAAATTTCATAAACGATTAAATGAGAGAAATTTTTGATAAACAAATGAGCTGTTAACAATGCTAATTCTCGACGGAACAATTTGTCTTTTAGATCATAAAAAATCAAAGCGTTCTTACACTCACAGTAAAATCATAAAAATGTTACAGCAAATATACCTCTTTATTTTTTCTTATATTGAATCTTTAAGGCAAACAGAGAATAGGAACATAAAATCACTCACCCATGCGACTGAAGATAAAAAGTAAAATTAATTATTTTTAAGGCTAATTGGCCATTTATAAGTAATTAGAGAAAGTTTGAGTGTCAAAACAGATGCTTGCAGATCACCTAAAAAAAATTTAATTTTATAGCTGTGGCAGTCGTTCGGTGGTCCGCCCGCAATGAAACGCATAGCTCCTATGCAACAAAAATTGATTTTTGATGTTTTTATAGAAAAATATCAAGGTATGTCACATCCTGATTTGGATTAGTGTAGGTTTGTTATGTTAATACTATCATGTAGTTATTATATTTTAAATCTATTTTCTTTGCGTCTTAGTCATATTAAATCGAACTTATGTAAACATTTAGAGGTTATGTTAGCTGAAAACACACCAACGACTCACAGGACAAAGCGGGCAATGCTATTGATATCTTTTTATAAAAACTATTATTTGCTATATTTTTTTATGTCCAGTCTGCAAATCTTTAACTATTTTGAAGGGAAATGAAGAATATTTTAATAATAAAGTGAGTCTATAAGCTTCGTTTTATGTTTTATACTTTATTCCAATAATCTTAAAAAAATACAAGATGTATATCTGCTTCATAGGCAAAGCGAACTTTTGTAAAGTATTTGTACTTCTTGATTTTGATAATTTCCTTAAGAGAACTAAATTTATTTTGGTTTCCTTCATATTATACATACCCATCAAATTTGCCAAGTTTTAATTTATGCACTACTTTTAAATTCAGTTTTTTTAGTTACCTAAAATGTATACTGATACACGTGATATTCTACTTCGAAGTCGTTGGATTTAAAAGACAGGTTTTGTTTGATGTTACTATTTTATTTTCATAAATAATTTCATTCTGATGAAGTTGAATTATCAAAGCTAAATATTTGTACCGGATCTTTATAGGAATTTCCGGTGGATTTCTATATAGGCTCTTTCCATGAATGTGGGTTTTATTTAACCTTGTATATTATAACTATTACGTTAAAAGCAATGGGAGTTTTTCAAATTCTGAGAAATATTACAAATGGAAAATATTGAATGAATATATAAAAATTGATTGATTTACTAAGAAATCTGTGATTTTCCATTAACTCGCACCTTGTATGTAGCATTATTGTTTTTCATTCTGCTGCGCTCATGAAGAGCCTGGGAAAGCGAAAAGCCCCCTGTGCACTCCCAGAAATGTTTTGCAAGTCATCAACAAGATCAAAACATCGTCACCAGGCAGTAAATCAAAATCGATCCTCCCTCGGCATGTCACCTCCTCAAAACTGGAACCAGAGCCCGCCGGGCAGATTTGAATGTAATCCGGGCATTTGCGCAACAATCGCAGCCGCCTGACGTCCACGACAAAAGTTCGCCAATTAAATGAAACTGAAAGTCACTGATCGTGGCGATCGCGCTCCATGTGCCGTGGTCGGGTTCAGAACTTGGTCTCTCTGGCTCTGGTGGGTCTCGGGGGAGGTGGGCTGATGGCATAGCGGCCAAGGTGGTTACAGTCCACTGAAAATTCCAGACTTTGGCTCTTCCACAAAACGTCTAGAATCATGGAAGAAAAACCACCAGCCGAAACGATCATTACAGCGGAATCAAACCGCTCATTTGGCGGGTAATGTGCACGTGCAGCACAGCAACCTACCTGCGCCTGAGCCGCGCTCTAACAGCCGATCGCGCGGCATGAGCAGGCTCGCGGAAGTCTTAAGCGTTTCATTAGGAGGCGCATTCAACCGCGTAACCTTCAGGTGTCATTATCGCCATTCAGCCACTTCGTTCGGCTGTCATGTAATCATTTTGCGCGCCGACCGACTCCACACAATTTGCAGGTATATGCCAAATGAGCCGAGTCACTCGGCGGCTGGAGCCGGGCTCGAATCGATTTCGTTTGTAGCCGCAGCCTGTGCCAGGTTGGCCCTGCCCGCGTGCCGCTTTTGTACCAGCCGTGAATTGTGGCGCGCTGCGCGGCGACGAAGCTAATCGCCTAGAGCTGCTGGGGAGCATGTTCCACTGGGGCTCTTCCTGGGGCTTCTATGAAAGGAAGAGTTCAATAAAAAACAATCCGCTGAAGGTGACACTGGTTGCCCTTGAACCTAAGCGCACAGATGATCCTCACCTTGTCAAATGATCGCGGGTGGGAGACGCTTCGATCTGTCAACTTCAGTCACTGTCAATGGGGCTCAAATCGGAGCATGAACATAAATTAATAAAAAACAAGCCAGCCAGAGGTGGGAGTGCATGCGACGTGACGATCACTCAGGTAGGTGATCGGCAGCTTAACGGTAACACCTGTAAGACATGCCGGCACGCAGGCCGAGATCGGTGGTGACCACCTCGAAGCCACGGCGGCGGTGGATCGGATCGCGTCATGTGGGTCATTTCATACCCACGCAGGGCGGCCTGGGATAGGGTTACGCGGCGGAGGGCTGATGATAGCCCAGGGCTGCGGGGCGGCGAGGATCGTGTCACAGCGATCGCGGGATCGATGATGACATAGAATTTCGAATTTCTCAAGGATCTAAAATTTTACTGAATCACCGGCGTCCAATTACGCTCGAATCAGTGCGCATCCTGTGGGCGAAACCCACGGCACCGAGAGGCGGTTTTGATTACGCTCCTTGGGCCGGGGATCGGGTTACGGGGCCCGGTGCTATCGCCACCGCCGCGATCTCCGAAGGATTCGTGCGGGAATTGGTTCATTGATTGTCTTAGAGATGACTGAGCAGATAAGTCCATAACAACCCACCCTTTCAGCTTTTATTTTATTTATTTACTTTCGAAATAACAAGAGTTTAAAAAACCTACATTCAGATAAAAGACTGTAGAAGTTTAGAATTTGACTTATAAAAATAACTTAAAAGTGAAAATACTTTTAAAATCGTGATTTCAGAATGTCATTTAAGCTTGAATTTTCTTTATACATTTTATCAACTTTATATCTTACCAGAGTTTATTTGATATTTAAATATGTCTATGCTAACAAAAATTATTTTTCGCTGTAGATAAAAATAAATAGATACAAATTATCTGCTCAAATGCTAACAGTTTGACTTGATCAACTTTAATAGGTATAGAACTATTTAAATGTCGTTTAATTTATTTAATTAAAAAGCATGACATCAATTCTCGAAATTCTTTGTTGTTCTAATTATTTTGCATAGTTTACATTTTCTTATATACTAAATAACCAATTTACGATTTCTGCAGCGATAAATTTCTTCAAAGCACAATGATTTTTTTCATTACTGCATTTCTCGTTACATAGTTATTGGAATTTAAATGTCATATTATTTTCTAATGAAATTGATTTTCCGTATTGAGAAAAAGCCATCACAGTGTAATTATATCTAATTTGAATTTTCATTGTGATTTATCTTACAATTAATTTAAAAGCAATTTACTAGATATTATTGAATAAATTTGAATTATAAGTAAAATTGATTGAAGAATTGTGAAGAGATTTCTAATACTCTAAATTATAGTTATACCTAGTGGTTAAATTTAGGCTCGCAAAAAAGTATTTTAATTTAGACTTAAGTTAAAGACGAACTGAATTCTGTGAAATCGAAATGTCCTCTGAGATTTGCTTGAGATCGCAAATTGTCCTTAAAAAGTAGGACGTTAGACAGAGGGCTCTTGGAGCTGCTGATCGCTTCGAAATCACCGCGTCAAATTGCAATTGCAGTCAAGGCCGGGTCACAGCGCAGTCGCTGATGAGGCAAGTCAACTGTAAAAGCACGAAGGTGTTTTTCACCACCTGTAATTTATAGCGATTTGCACCGATAGAATCGCCGGATTTTTTTCGCCGTCGAAGCACTTGGTCCGGAGAGGGCCGAATGTAGCGAAGAAGTCGAGGCGGTAATTTATAGCCGCGATGATGAAGTCATTGTGTACCTTGGAAATCTCTCGAAGGAATCATCATCGGGGCCGATCAATAGCTAAAGAATCGAAGCCGAAGCCCATCAATATCACGGCGCACCAACAATAACCGTCGCTCGTCCGTCGTCTTCGCCGTCAGCCAGAAAGAACTCGGGCTGTGGCGCTGCATTGCATTGCGGCGCGCGGAGATCAATTTTCGGAGCCCCTCGCAATTGAGCCAAGGAGCCTCGGCCCGAGATAAGGCGGATTTTATCTGCGATCTCGAGGCGTCGTCACTTTAGCCTCCGCTGATGGGGCCCCAAACAGCCGCTCATCAGTCATCACATAAATTTCCCCCGAGGCGATTTGTGCCGAGGGAACGGGCATCTCCTTTTCAAGAAATCTCCCAGAACTCTCGGGTTATCATTCTTTTCTGACATTTTGTGGGACGCCGACGGCGGGATAGGGCGCAGCATCTTGGGGCCTCCTATCACCCATAAACTGTGACCCCTACTGGGACCAGCCGCCTCAAAACTATTCCGAGGATTTCCGGCAAAATTGGTGGCGTGATAAACTACACCGCGCCGGCTGAATTATGCCCCAGTCTGGGGGCCCCGAGGCCCAGGGCTGTCTGACGACCAGAAAATTGTGTTCGGCTTCCAGTCATTAGCGATCGTATCTCTGGAGATCTTCGGATCGCGCTAGAACTCATTTCCTATTAAAAGCGCGGCTGGCAGGTCGTTAAGACTTAACAGCCAAATCCCACGCCTCGGCAGAGACACAAAATTTATTCAACAGGAAGTCGAGATGGCGCGGAAAATTTACGAAAAGTGTTCATCTATACAGGCGATATCCGGCCGATCGCTGATAGGTATCAGAGACTGTGGCTAGGCTATCAAACCAAGAGTCTATGACATCTGGAGCAGTCCCGCGTCATCTGGATCGTCAACGTGCCTCTGGGAAAAAAACCCTTTAATATGGCCAACGGACTGCCCACAGCCAGGTACTATTATTTACAGGCAATTTTCTTCAAATAGATTTTACAAATTTATCCTACACAGGGTGATTTTAAGACAAAAATAAAGGGTATCCCATACCCATGTGCTTCTGATCTAATATTTTTTTATATTCTTCTCTTCACTTGTGCTTTTAATGAGGATTCTAAACTGTTGGATCACTGATCAACATTTTTAATGCTATTTAATGTCCTAGAACCAGTAATATATAATTTTAATATGACTTTTTCCACAGATTTATGAATCGAACAACTAAATTTTTTCATCTTGCTCACAACAGGCCCGCATTTCTCTAAAATATCCTCGCAATAGGCCCGTATTTTTATGAAACGCGCCTACAACAGACCCAAAATTTTATAATCTGTAGAGTATTAATTCTTCATGGTAATCTTTTTCTAGTTATATTCGCCTAAAGAAAGGCAAATATGTAGAAGATTCTACATTTATTGCTTTGATAACATGCATTTTTAGTTTTATTTTAAACAGATGTGCTGCAGACTTCTCTACTCTATGATCTTATTATTCAAACTTTCATTTGACTCACATTTCAATCTCCTATAAAAATTCGTTGTTTTGTAAAGAATTTTGGAAAATGTCCAAAATATGGCATATTACAAACTAATTTTTTTCGAAAATGTGAAATCGTAATATGCGGAAAAATTCTACAGAAATGATATATCACTTCTTCTGTGACAAAATTGTTGTTGGCCAGTGAATTTATCTCTCTTAAGCGATATGTTGATTTATGAGAAAAAGTTATATTACATAAAAAAACAATTGCGGATATTTCCTAAAATGTTTTGACAGTTGGTATATACAATGTGCCTAAATCGAAGGATGCCAACTCAAGCATGAAATCGTTTAATGGCACTGCGCGCAAAAGTTGCACTGCTTTTTATCGAATAAAGGTCTGACCGGTCCGAGGAGCGCCCGAGCCCCAAAAGCCACTCTCCAAATTTTTTTCGATTTGGCCCGTGGAACGGAAGCAACTGTTTCGTGCGAAAGAATTTCCTCGGGCCGTCCGCGTTTCCTGGCGAGATCACTTAATCCAGCTCATTCGTCGTTAATCAGATCGCGACCGGTCGAGTTCGTTTTTTCCTCCCTTTGATCGCCGTGCTCGACAATTAAGGCGCACGCATTTCAGTCACAAGCGACTGCCTCGCCGCTCGAAGTGCCCCTGGGAAAAAAGTACCGAATCGGGGGAAAAAACGCTGACAAAGGCCCAGTGGATTGGGGCTCACCGCTGGCCGCCCCGGAGCACCGAGCAAAAACCGAGTGGAGAGCGGGACGACCGTAAAATGACAAGTTGGAAACTTAAAAGGCGGAAAGTTGATCGTGCGTTAAGAGCCTGAAAATTGATCATTGTTTGTCGCTTGATGGATTTCCGAGCTCACTGCCTAGAATTCCTGTTTTCATTAGGTTTAACGGCTCAAGAAAGCCAGAGAAGGTGGCGGGAAAACCAGACCAAATCTGATCTGATCGAAGGGATCTGTGGGACCGTCCTGATTAAGTGCACTGGACAATGAAAGGGTACGTGCTCGGGGGAATTTGTAACAAGAGCCTTCCCTCGGGAGATCCATTCTGGCAGAAGCCCCATAAAAGCCACATTTGAAGAGTCTGCTGCTTTTCAACGATCGCAAGTATGCGAAAAATGTCACCCCATTCGGGAATTTGCCGCCAAAATTCCCAATCACACGCCTGATTCGTCCCAATTCTCAGTTTAAGAATGGCCAGTGCCCCATTTTCCAGACAATATGTCCCGATCACCTGCTGTCCTGCGGCCTGACTAATTTTGGTCGTGCGCAGCGTCAAGTTACACTCCTGGGTGGTGGTTCAGATTTTTTGCGATCCTTCCGATCTCAAAATCGACCACCAGTCGACTGAGGGCACATCGCGTCAATTCGCACGAGTGTCATATGCGATCGTCACCTGATCGCAATCAGGCGATTACAAAAGATCTTCAAAATTCCGGCATGCCGGTGCATTCATATTTTCAAGGTATGCCTCCAGAGGCGCATATGGCACCCCGTGATCGGTGTGGAAAAAAAACATTATCCGAAAGGGTTCCTGCACAATGTGCACAATGCTCAATCAGTGCGAAAGGTTCGCACACGCCCGGTCTTTCGAAAATAAAAAGAACGCAAACCAGCCGTCTTCTGGCGGACTCCTCACGATCGGTCGATTGTTCGGCTTCGCGATTGCAGCTATCATTGCCCGCCGACCACACTGATCTCTCAATCCGGGACCCTTTCGATCCGATAATCGATGGGTCGATTCCGATTGATATGCAAATCCCCCAGGGCCTTGAGTCGATGCGTTCGATTGTGGCAGCCACAAAGGAGTCAGCCTTCCGATTGAATTGGATCTTTTGTCGGCCCTTCCGTCTCTCGTCGCCCTCCGTCGTTTATTCACTTTTAATTTGCAATTAAGCAGTTTACGACTGCGCGCCTATTCACCTGCTCGGGGGCGCATTCTTGCGGCATGTGATCGTGGCGGCGCGCATTGTGGCCGCCAGCTGCGATCGCCGCGTGAGCCGATGTCAACTCAGTTGGGACCCCAAAATGTCGCCGTTGACTGAGCGATCCACGGGCAAATCTCGGCTAATTCCTTCGATGATTAATTCCCTTCAATGCGAGGATGGATATGCTGTTAAAATAACACAGTTACGAAAATTAATCACTCCTATTGGGAAACTGGCCGTTCTCACGATCGCCAGGCTCCCATAGGATGGGGCCCACTGCGGCGACACATTTCCCGCCTAATGAGGTACCCGAAATTCGTGCTGCCCAACGCTTGTAAAGTTTCCAGAGCGTTCGATGTGGGAAAATGCGAGCCGGCCCATTTCGGTGGTTAGCTGCACGTCCGCACGTCATTTTTTAACTACCGAACCTGGACGGTGGGTGTGGAGATGGTGTCGCGTTAAAAATCGACTTTTTTTCGCGCTCCAGGGACAGTAGCTAGGGAGTAATGTGTTGAGATAAATTAAGCGTTTTTCAGAAACATAGCATGATTTATGGATTTTGACCGGAGAGCAGGCCTGGAAAATAACAAAAACTTGTAACACTACTGTAGGCCTGAGTAATTTGCATGATGGTTAAATATCAAGCAGAAAGGGAACTCCTGTGAACCATTACAAGTTTTTATCGGGAAAAAGTAGGTGCTATAAATTATGTTTTTCCATGTCAATATCGTATTTTAAAATAAAATAAACAGTTATATTACTTAACTTTCGATTGATTTATTTATTTTAATTAATTATTGAATTGTGTGCTTGTTACTCTTCTATTAAAAAGTTAAAAGGTTTTATATTTCTACCATTTAAGGCAAATGCACCAAAGCTTGGCACGTACCCAAAAATTGACACTAATTTAAAAATATTTTTAAATTTTTCTTTTTTAAGTAACAATTCTTCATAACATATTACACTATCTGTCGAATAGCAAAAGTATACCTTTGTCTTTTAGTAAAATTGCCAATTTGCCTGTGTTATTAAACCAATGTAAACAATTAGTTTCTTATTGAATTATTAAAATTGTTGAATTTGTTTGGCCTTAAATTAGAGGTATACTGTCTAATTTAAAAAAATTGTTACCGTCTATTCTTATGTTTTAAATGATTTAATTACCTTTAGCACGGTTACTTTAATATTTGATTAAAAAGTTTATTTAAATTTATTCTTAAGTAACTAGTTGAAAATCAGAAACTATGTATTTTATTTATTTATTTTATCTTAAAGTATCAAGCTTTGGTGCCTTTATCTTAACTTGCTTAACATGCTTAAATATTTAAATACTACATACCTACTTAAGTTAGGTATTTCCGAATTTATTATATTATTTTAGATTTAAAGTTTAGATATGGATTGCGATGTCACTTATTTGTAATATTTTCGCCCACACTTGAATCCCGATTGGAAATTATACATTAAACATAATTTATTTTTATAATTCAATTTATTGTAAAATATTAACATTAGTGCCTGATTTCACAGTGCGAGCTTAAGTTCTGATTGTCACTTAATCTCTTGTTTAGTAATTAGTTGTTTTCATGAATTTAAGTGAAGAATAGGGGTTAAGTAGTCGCACTTAAGCCACCAAAATTGGCAACTAAAGTGATCACTAACCCCCTGTCTCCACTAGAAATTTTTTTTGGCTAACGTCATGAATTTTCAACATGACATGAAATAGTTTCTGGGGAAATTCTGGTAAGAAATTTCATTTGCAATAATGAATCTAAACAGAAAACAAAGAAGAGAGATTATCATCTTGGACGCTCTGAAGAAGTTATTACTTCTGCAATTAGCCGAGTTAAGATAAGGAAAAAACCAGCATTTTGGATTAATCCTTATCTCGAAAAAAGGGCCTAACATAACTTTATCTCTGCTTAATTTAAAATCGGTTATTTTTAAATCTCAAATGTCAAATTTATGTTTGCATTTTAGGCAACACAGAAGACATGATTTAAAGTCAGACATTTCTGTCTTAACACGATATTAGGCATACCATTAACGGTTTCCATTTTGAGAACAAGATATAAGTTATGTATGTCTCAAAAAATGTCTAGTGGAGATGGGGGTAACAGATATTTTTTGACAATTCAAAGTACTTTCTGATTACAAATTTCATAATAGAATCCCTAAATCCGTAATAAATTCATGTTGGTTACCTTTAACTTAAATTAATTTTTTCATTCAAAGTGGTTCAAATAATTCGGTAGTAAAATTCAATAGAATTTGGCGTTATATGCCGAAAAACTAATAAAAATTAAAATGTTCACAGTGTCCTACATAAAGAACAAAAAACATTTAGCTCTCACTTAGCTTAAGCATGATAAAAGAGCACTGTGGAACCGAAAATATTCAATATTCGAAAATGTCACTTAAGTTTTACCTCGAGCTTAACTGAGTTAGAACTTATAAACTACCACTGTGAAACAGGCCATAAAAAATTACATAAAAATTAAGCTGGAAACAGTCTAATTTCTAATCTAAAAATCGAAATTCTACCTTCAGTCACTTGAATCCGATTTCGCCAATTTTTAAATTTGAATTGTGAATTGAAAGTTGTCTGGCATCGGTGCAATCTTCCAAACTTCATGCGACCTTGCCGTGACCCTGGTGCAGCCGCTTAACATTTTTATATTTAGAGTTATAAAGTCGTTAATTTTACCAACTTTCAGATTGAGTTTTAAATTTCGTTTTGCTAAGAATTTATGGTGGAACAAGAACTCGACATTACCGCCCGTGCTGGCCGACACTGCACTATCCATCAAGTGTGCCGTGCCCAAAATCATGTTCATCTCCGCGAAAGGTGTGCAGATCGCGGATAACATCTTTTTGGTACATCAGAACAAAACGGTAACTGCATCCACACCTAGCGGCCGCGAGGACAAATTGTCTCGTCAGGGCCGAAGATCAGTGGCCAAGGAATAGATCAATTTACAGAGCCATGCCGCGTCATATTTGCGCCCCCCTCGCGACACGTAAGCGACTGTTGACACGTCTCCCGGGGCGATCGGAGCCGCCATCCGGCGGATTCGTTACGCCGTCAGGTAAATTAAGTGCAAAGAATTCATACGGCCGCGACATGACAAAGTGGCCGGTGGGACGGCTACAAATTATTAGAATGACCCAGCGGACCACCTGGTCGGCCGGCCGGACAGTTTTCGGTATCGGATTTCACTTAGCGCGTCTAGTTTCCACCTAGTTAGCCAAGAAACGACAAAATCGCTCTCTCCACCGGCCGAAATGTCGCCCGTCACCTGCTTCCTGCGGGCCGGTCAGCGCAGGTTGAATGACATCCATGCGGCCAAATAGCTTCTTGATGCAAATTAAACGCTAAATCTTTGCCTAGGAATCTTAGAAAATGGCGAAAGACGAACGTCGCGTGGCCCTCTCCCTTCCCATCCGCCGGGTGGACTATGAGAAAATTTATTTCACTTGGAATGTCCGGCTGCTTGCGGACTCGCAATTTGCCCAATTCTCGGACATTTGGGGACCCTGAAGAGGAGAAGACGAGCGCCGGAATAAATTTCGTTAATTGACCAACGCGATCGTCCGGCCCGACCGCCACAATGGACGCTTTTATGTTTTTGTCAACGAAACAAGCTCCTTGGGGGCCATAAAAATGCCTGACCTATGTCATTAGCTGCGAGCTCAAAAGCTGGTGGATGGTCGACTCCGCCGCGATCCGAGCTCAGCCTCTTTCGCTCCGCTATCGACGGGCCTTATCTCTGAAATTTATAATCAACTTTCGGCGAGTTTACCGCCGTCGTCCCGTGAGGCTGTGAGCTCATCTCCCAGCGATGCCATCGCCGGACCCATCCACCAACCTCTTACCTATGCAAATTTAATGAATTTTTAATTGTTGCACCTCTGAACCACGGGCTTTGTTAAAATCAATCCAAAACAGCCCCACGAGATACTCGGCCCCGATAAGACCCGCTCCGAGTCCGGGCTCCTCTCGCGCCGCTTTCGAGCCGTCAAGCACACCTGTCCGCGGCCGCGAGTCGCGACAATCTTCTGTTATCAACGCGGCTGCGCGGCGAGCTCAGGTGGCGATCGAAAGCGCGGCGCGCGGATCTCATCTGGCGAACGATCGGAAATCCACCTAAAGTTCAAAAGGCCAGTGACGCAGCCCCGCCACATAAATCGGCACTGGCTCTCGTCTATAAATAAGCGCTGATGACAATTTAAACCGCTTTACGAGGGTTTTATGGTGACTTTATTAATTTTATTGGCTTTGCCGTTGGGGCCCCAACTTAGATGGAGTCCGACTCGCGGCAAGACCGCAGAATTGCAAGTTTCCCAGTGTTTTACTGCATCTACACGTGCAGCTGCCGCAAGGTTTCCAGCGAGGCGGTCGATAAAATTTTAGCGGGGATTTATGAACTGATATTACCGGGAAATGATCAGGTGCCAGGTTTTAGCTCTGTGCTACTTCTGTAATTTAGGAGTTGCGCAATTAAGCTGAGGTTTATTACTAAAATCATATTCATCTCTCACAATGAGCAGGAGCTGCAAATTACTATCCCACAGTGTGACAAAAGAGCTTAATAATGCATTACGAATTCATTCCTCGTTTTACTACCGAATAACAAATTAACCGACACATTTATGCCTTCTTATTGCACAAAAATAACACAAATTCACAATAAATTCGTATGCATATATTTTTATTTGTAGTTGTAATTTTAAATTAAAGAAACCAAACGAGGGAATTTTTCTTAGATTTGTTTTTTTTATAATTCTATATTATCTCCCTTAAATAGCATTTCATTTCATTATCAGAATTTCAATATTAAATTTTTAAAAGCCAATCGAAAATTGCCCAACAAAGTGCACGATGTAGAGCAGTAAGAAATTTTTCTAGTGAAATTCAAATGAACTTTACTGGATAAAGCAGGTAAAAATCCCTGTCTTCTATTAATATTTCTTAAAAAATCACTAGTGATTCATTTTTCACTCGATTTTGAACTGCATAATTAGGAAAGCAAACTCTTATTGAGATTCACTGAATTCTAGTGACAAAAAAATTCAAGGTATAGCAATGTTATTTAAAAATATCAAGAAAAATTGCCAAAAACATATATGTAGAAATGATAATATAAATTGGAAATTGGGTTGTTCATCCAATTTTATGCCATCTTGAAATCTAATAGACCGCTAAGCTTGAATGTGATGGGAAACGCATTCAAAAACTAAGCTATAGTTAACCACTTGGTAAGCCATAGTTATGCTCATCGAAGAAGTTATTATGCTTAAAGGCGAAGTATATTTTTGAACGACTGGTAGTTAACTATGCCTTTTTTATGTTCTAGCAGAAGAAGAAGCATCGGCTGGCTGTGAAAACAAATTCTGTTTGAAGTAATATTTTTTATCAAATTTTTATTTAAAATGGATGTTGTATTACCATCGAATATTAGCAGTGATTATAAGTGTCACACATCAACAGATCATTTTCATAAATCTGACTATTTCAATTTTTTACGTAAAACTCGGTAAGTGCATAGTAATATATTTGTTCATATTAACCGTTGTTTATCTCAAACAAAATCTTTAGTACGACAATACGAAAACTCAAAACTTGACAGAATTTCTTCTTCTTTATCTTTAAATGTGTTTTTAAACCATGGAGTGACCATACTCAAAGATTATGGTTAAAATTAAACTACGGCGTAGTTAACTACGATAGTTTATGAACGGCAAAAAGTTATGCTCGTGGTTATGTTGTGATTAACTTCCCACCTTTTGAAAGACAAATATTAACCATAGTTAATTATGGTTAACTATAGTTAAGTTTTTGAACACTCTCCGACTTACATTTCAGAAAAGCCCTGAAACTTTCCTCGAGCGGAGAATTGTTCCGCTTTCTAGAAGATCAGCGATCAGTGATCAGCTCGTTACGGACGTAACTGCTCTCCAGCCGCTGGGCCTGTCTAATTTCCCGCCTTTTGCTAATGAGCCGCTGCAGCGCAATTAGTCCGCCGTCGTCGATCTGGGCGAAAAATCAATGTCAAGATCGCGACTGCTTCTGGAATCTCCTCATCCGGAAACTCAACTTAAGCTAAAGTGATCTTGCGCGTTCTTGCTCCGCCGCGACGGGCCGGGGGGCAGATGATAATTGTGGCGTTCAAGGTCCGCCGCACCAAGGCTATTGTGCATCGGTATACAACGCGTCGCGTCGCGTTCGCAGCCGAAACTGAGCGGCGCGAACGACGACGCACAGTGCAGCGGACCAGAAACCCCGAAATTCCCGATTTCTCATAGCTAATGACTTTGACATGTGAGCCTCAGAATCAATTAGGAGCGCGGTGATGAATCGTCTCGAGCCGGTAGGCTGGCAGGAAATCGATTAATCCACGAAGAGCGCGGGCAGATCATCTCGCCGGAGATCGGAGCCTGGCCCGGTAGATGCCCCACGGGATCATTAACTTTCACCTCTGCCCGGAGTGGTCCCTGGGCACTGATCAAAATCGAACTGGGCACCGGGCAAAGTTAAAAAATTAAGAAAGAGAAAAATGTGGAAAAGAAAACAAAGCCGCAAAAGGAGAGGCCGCGCGATGGAAAAAACGCAACGCAACTGTGCGGGTCAATCGGCTCACGGTCCAGGCTGCCGGGGAAGACAATTAAAATGTCGTTTCGGCCGGGCCGCCACTCTTAACCTGTTCTCCGGTGGTGCGCACCTGATTTGATTGCATCAACACCGCGCGACCTGCGGGCAGCGACCATTAGCCGCGCGGCCCCGGCCCCAGCACCGCCAGCGGAGCCCCAGCGCAGCCTCCTAGACACGCCACCGAGAGGAGGAAGTGGTCCATTAGAGATTCGGCGGGTAATTGGTATCTTTACGAGATCTGGCCGAGTGCAAGGTAATTAACCGGCCAACGAGACTTACCTTAATTGAAACAGCCTGGCAACTGGGTGCGACTTTGCCGTGATAAATATTCTCGTGGAGGCAAGGACACACATGGCCCAGAGGGCATTTTGGGGCCAACTCAGTAAAGGTATGCGGCTTTTTCTGTGCTTAACCTAAATTACTTCTCACACCCTGCCTGCGAACTCTTTGAAAAAACGTCAATAACCTGCTAGTCGACAATCTGCCTCAACTAGATTTCCAATGTCTCCCTTTGGAGATCTTGAAAGTCTATAGTTACGTTGCACCTTCAAAGCATTAATCTAGATCACTATACGAATCGAAAATTCTCACAATTTCGCGAAATGTTTGAATAGGTGAGATAACAAACGTACTGTAGAACTCCAATTCAGAAAACAATCACAAGCATTCACAATACTGCATAGTCACAAAATTGTGACTACTGAACTTAAAAGTAAGATTTTAAATTTGTGACGATTGAAAAAGTACATCACAAATTTTAAAAATTAAAGAGACTTTGCTCTTGCTAATGTTTTGAGCAATAAAAAGAAAAAGATAAGATAAAAATCTCAATAAATAATATTTGTGATTTAAAACCGGCTAATTTAGTGGAATTCGCCGAATCGAGTTGAGTCATCTACAAGAAATACATATAATTTTACTACTTTTAAGATAGGCAACAAAATGCTGATTCATTAATAGTCATTTTCAACCAGTTTGAAAAAAATTACAGATTAATTTTAATTATAAGTACTGTACATGAATTTGCATTAATTCATTAAATTAAAAACTCGCTTTGTAAACAAATTCAGTCAATTTTTGTAAAATTTTACTTTATCGATATAAAAACTTCACTTCACAGCAAAGAGCTTCCAATTTCTATACATTGTATGTAATTTAAGTAAACTATAATACTTGAATTTTACTCATTATACATTTTTAGTTTAATTCAGAACGTCTTTGATTTTACGCATGTATTTGAAAGTTTCAATATAAATTTGCGAAACTACTACTCAGATGTATAGATGTTTAACATACTATACAAATCAAAATTGTTTTTACTGTGTTCCTACTTTTGGCAAGAAACGAATAGAGAAAGATGTCCGGCGCCATGAAAATTAGATATCCGCATTAAAATATAATTTTAAACAAAAATAATATGCTATTAATTTTTTCATTCCTACTTAATTACAAGAATTTTTGCTTTACGTATTCAGAACTATACAAATGAATAATTGATTGTATTTTAGCCTGGAAGTGATCCTTTTGGAATACCACAAATAAAGAGTTGGGAAATATAGTACTTATTTGTTATTTTCATGTTATCTCTATTCATCTGTAAAAAAAAAGTCTCACGATTTTATTTGAACAAAAAGACAAATTCCAAAAATAAGCTTTAATTTGAGTGAGCTGCATTTGCATTAAACCACAGAATTTGATTAAACAATAGAATTTAAGTTTTTTTTTTCTTACTAAGGTACATTAATTTATTAGTTCCTTTCCAGTGCAAAGTATGTTTCAGTTAGAACGCAATTTGGGGGTCAAGCTGGGGGAAGTCCCAAAAATATGCGAACTATTGCATAAATTAAAAACGAGCAATTAAATATTCGACGATGACGCAACCACGCTCGAGAACTTTACGGCCGAGAGGCTTCCCAATTAAATTATGGCACGATCGCATCCCGCGCAAAAATGCGCTGTCAAAATAATTAATCATTCCTGCGATCCGCGATAATTATGAGCCTCCTGGAACAGGTATCGGATAGACAGCGCCTTAATGACTTTGATGCAGTCACATAACACAAAAAGCGCAATGTTTTGTATAATGTACCTCATGAAAAATTCTTTAATTTTATCTAAGTTGGCCGTGCGGGGGAGGAAGGGTGTAGAGTAATCAAAAATAGCTGCCAATTATTAGTTGATATCAATTATTCGAGCGAAGGACGCTTAATACCGCAGGCGAAACCCCAAAACCAGCTTATGGTCACCCGCGGTGCGATCTATGTTTTTCTTCCGTCTTTTGTTGCACGTACGAATGTCATGGCTATGGGGCTACTAACGAACTCGAAAAAATTCCAAAAGTTCACTTAAATCCGACTTCGTCGGTGCTTAGATGGTGCGGCGCAGGGGCACGTCAAAATCGAGACCCGCGGAGCACCTCCGTGCCGAGCCTAACGAGCCCCGAATAAAACCCCACTGGCGAAGGTTCGGGCCAGGTGCTGGGTGTGCTCCGACGTAATCACCCACCTGGAGCTACTAGCGCATTTTGAGTTACCGATCGCAGTCGCCGCGATCCTCAAAAATCCGGCGAGGAAAGATTTTTGTTTCTAGGCGGCAGCGTGAAATTATCTTCAATTACTCTCAGCCAGTGCCCCTGAGGTGAGTGCGGTGTCATTATTTGAACAGCTCCAGCACTCGGCCCGATCTTACCTGCGAGTGCGCCTGGTAACCGATCGGCGATCTTCCGCGCCTAATAAATTCGAAAAACAAAAATTATTTTACGCAAGTTTCGCTGGATGAATTTCAATTTTGTTCCGGGGGGCCCCTCAAGGTGAGAGGCTCGCACCGGTGAACAACAATGGGCGCGAGCGGAAGAGGTCAGCTCCGCGGAGATCGCGCTCGAAGGGTTTCCGTTTCGCCGTGTTAAGTGATAATTAGCGCGCAAATCGCTCATTTGCACTACGGGGGTTCGGAAATCAGTCAAATTGCGGAGCCCCAGCTGGTGCCACGGCTCCGGCCTTTGACGGAATCTGGCACAGTCGTGCGCTTTCCCGGCCGCTGACTGTCGGCGTCTGGCGTCCGTTTTTGGGGCAAATAGGAAAAGTGGGACGCTCGGTAAAGGAGAAAGGGGAAGCCTTTGATTGTTCCCACTTCTGAATTGAGCAAACAAATATTTGTCAACAGTTAAACTATACTTATTCACCGATAAATGACGGTTTCGAATTGGTATTAATTTGATTTGAAATAACCCAGCAAACCAAACGATTCGCAAATAAATCGAAAGAGATTTATTTTAAGCGAACATATGTACATATGTATTTGTAGTTCATTAACGATATCGAAACTGAATCGTAAATGAATCAGCTGTCGACTAGTTAGACTTTCGCTAATGAATCATTTAAAACGATTCTTTACTAAATCGTTAAAACCTCGGGGAAAACGAAACGAATTCTCCCGAAAACTAAATCGTAAATGACTTACTTACGAACGAAAATTTAACTCACTTAACTTTGGCGAGTATATATGGATTACATTCGTTTTTCTCGAAAGTTTAACGACTTATTAAAGAATCGTTTAAAACGATTCGCTTACGAAAATTCAAATAGCCCAACAACTGATTCGTTTGCGAATGTCTTCCGATGTTTTTTATAAATTCACATTATTGATTCTTTTTTCATGTAGAATTGTTTCGATTCAAGTATTTGATATGAATTAATGAAATTAAGATTTGCTTTCGCTTATGATAATTCAACTTAAAATATTTTCCACTGACAAAAAAAAATTCACAAGTGCATACTGCATAGATATACTCCTCAGAAACCGCAGCGAACTGAACGCCCTGCCGCACTTTACATGAAATCAAACGAAAACCCATTCTCTCCCTGCCTAACTAATTCATTCATTTCAAACCATTTGCAAAGACGCTTTTTTTCCGTTTTGGACCCTCGATGGGTTTTTAACTTGTTTAATAACTACTTTACCATATAAAAATTAGTGAAACTTGCCCTCTCTAAAAATATGGAAATCATAATATACTACAACAAAAATGTTACAAGTCAAATTCATGATCTCCTCCTTTTAGATTATCTGTTCTCTATAAAAATATTATTGTAACTTTCTGATATTTCCCACATTTTTTTATTTTAAGCTCCAAAAAATTCATAAGCATGAAAATTCGTTTATGTCGTATAATAAAAACATTTATTAACTGAATTTTGAAATAGCAGCCACAATATACAGAATTAATGTGCCGTTTTCTACATAATAAGTAATATTAAGAAGGGTAAGCCAGAAAATTACAGATTTTTCTTAAAAGGGTGAACAAAAAGCCGCTAAATTATATGTCGTTCAATCTTAACGCCTATTAAATCAGTTGCGCATGAGTGTGATGCTTTCAGTATTAATCCAATTTAAAACAACATCATCCTGCCCCGCTGGGTTCAAAGGGATAATAATCTAAAATCCTCTCAGGATTTCACTTCGGCCCTCGGAAGGATCAAAAGTGCCAACTCCGAGGCTTGGCTACGCGAACGGCTTCCGTTGATGTCATTTGACCCATTTGCAACAGGCGTCAAAAGGAGTTTTTTTCTGACTTAACAAAGCCCCCGAGAACAAAAAAGTCTTTGTAGCCAAGAAAAGCCTCTTTGCACCAGCAGCGCTCATTCAGAGGCCGCGCTACGGAAACAGGGCGCGTTATGACACAGAAAAGGGCAAAAAAAATAGAAAAATAGAAAATTTCTTTGATCCGGAAGCTGCTGTTACACGGTAGGTGTTGCGCCTGTAATTAGTCAGCGCGGCAAAAAAAAAAACAACGTCCGTGTGTCTTGTGAGTCTTTCCATTTCTTTCGGAGGCTGGGCTGGACCTGGACCGCAGCAACCTCACACCTCGAAAGCCGGTCCGGTGCAGCGCACGGGGCTCGGTGATGCTGCGTATTTGCGGTGTGCACGCGATTTTTTTTTCTTCCCCTGGATCCCGACTGCCAGGTTCCAGCTACTCTCGGAAAAGATTTTTTCTCGCATTTACCGGCGAACAAGTTTTTTCGCTGAGGAGCATCGCGTTTTTTAGTATTTCTAATTTTTTATTTTCGTCCATGTCGGCACCAAGCCAAGACAAGACGTTTTTTGTGTCCTTCCAAGGAGGTGTTGGGATGATTTGTAAGCCCTCATCGTAAGACGGCTACCGTTGATCTGTAAAAAGTAGCCAGCGCCTGGAGGACCCCAAGCCCGCGCCGACCCAGTTTTCTTCGAAGAAACAAATGTGGGAAGTGTGGCACTAGAACAAGGTTTTTGCTGGGCTCAGGTGTGGCCGAGGTTCAGGCACAACCGCTTTTTTTATGGCTACTCGAGGAGTCGCAAAAGGGGCCACGAGTAATGTCTCTTTTTGGGGAAAAAAATTTTAAATGAAACATAAATGAGTTAATTTAAATTTTTCTTATAAAATAAATCGGTTTTCGTAACCCTGATATGTCGTTCTATTAAGTGGTTTACAATTTTGTAGCATAATTGACCTTAACAAATAATTGCAGCAATATATGTACTTATATATGTGTATCAGTGTCCCAAACAAGGATTTAATTAGATTTTCAGTTTGAGTAAACTGTTAATGCACTATGACATTATACAAATTATATTAATAGAGATAAAAAAGGAACATAAATACGAAAACATAAAATAAACATAAGATCTAGACCTTTGCTCTATATTGAGAAACATAAAACGTGCTATGGACGGCATGAGCCGATCACATATTGCTCTAGTAAATTCAATAGCATATATTATATAATCAGGTTGACTTATCGATGGATAGAGCTGCTTTTAAATTTGCACTTCATTCTCAAATATGACTAATGTAAAGTTTGTTAGTTGTTTGATTTATATTAACATTTTTTATTGTCTTTTGGAGGTATACTCTGTAGACTAATAATAATAAATAAATAAATAAATAGGATATATGTATGTTATTTAACGTTTCTTTCTTCCCACGTATACATTTTTAAAATTACTGATGACATTAAGTGTACTAATTATGGCCAGTCTCATTGAAATGTCAGACTACGGGTGATTCTAGTTTATCTGTTTCATAAAATCCACACACAATTAATTTGATAAAAACTTCATATTTTTTAAATTTATCTATCTACTAACTATCTATCACTAACTCGAATTTTTTTAGCCGTATAAACATACATGTCCGAAATATGGCCTAGCCCCAAATAAATTGGACCTAATTTTTTTAGTGTATTTTAAAGAGAACACAGTTTGTAGTAATCTATGTATGCATACGTATATTTTAAAACGCACTATTCGAATTTCTCAGAGAACATTTAGTGTAGATTTAATTCGAAACTTCACAAAAATGAAATTTAATAATTAGATCTTTTATCCTCTAAAATCCCTATTCTGTTAACCTTACCTCACTGTACAGTTTATTTGCTTATAACTTATACCTAAGGATACTATAAAAGAAACCAAAAAACCCTGCTGTTTGTAAAAAGTAAATGAAAAGATATAAACAGGTACTATTTATAAAATTTAGACACATACTATTCTTATCCTCAAGAAAGTACCTAGAAAGGTTAAAAACTTACATCGAATTTCTAAAATGCATGTTATCAATTCGTGATATGGGGTTAGAAGCTACAAATGTTTATTCTCAATTGTAAATTTGTAGCCTTCGAAAGTGCCTCACGATTTGATAGTATGAATTTTAGAAAGTCGATGTAAATTTTTAAGCTTTATTGCTACGATACGTGAAACTCCAGAGTGGACAAATGCCATGATGAGGATTTTATTTTGTACAGTCTGCAATTTTCTTATACCTATGAGCACGAGCGCAGTAGGTATCAGTCCAGAGAATATTAGATCCGGTGATTTTAATAATATGGTTAGATACAAACGTGGATGCCTTCTGCGTTTAAAAAACATACCCTATGTTTAGTTTACATTAATTTCAAAATATTTTTACCTGCGGAAAATTCAGGGGCGAGATATAGTCTGAATTGACAATTTGAGTTTAATATTTTTATTTTATTATATTTCTGTTAAGGTTATTAAAGCGATCTGTTCAAAATAATATAGCTCCATGTGTTGAGTAGCATCAATCGCGTCATACCCACAAAGCGACAGCTGCAAGATTTCGCGTATGTCGTCCACCACGACACATTCTCAGGGTCTCATCTTCGCAGTTAGAGCGGGGGCGGGCCGGGGCACGAAAAGGGAGCTACAAAAATCCGCCATGCGTGCACCATCGGCCCGAAAGAGATCAAATCCCTGAAAGAAGAAGCCAAGGAGGATGAAAAATCCAGAAAAGGGTCCAGGAAATTCCCATGCCCTCGGATCCCTCGCACTCGAATTCACGCTCGGATTACCACCGCATCGCCCCCCGGGTCCTTTAATAGCGCTCACTTGATCGCATGATCGGCGCTGCCTCGAGACGACGCGAGATGATCGTGAAGTGGATGCTGCGGTCTCGCGGTGCAGATGCATTCCCCGCGGATCTTCTGCGCCTCTGTTCCTTTCCTTTTTTCTTAAGATTTACTTTTTCTTATTTCTGTTGGTTTTGTTTTTCTTTTTTTTTTTCAACTTGAATTTGATGAGGCTTTTTTCGTGGGTCCAGACCTGAGACTCATGCAGCGCTAATATCACGGAAGACGCGTTTTCTTTGTGTCTGATCTGATCTGGTGGCGGTCCTTTCTCTCCTCCTCCGCCTCCACAAAAGAATCCGATAGCAAGGCTGTCAGTTATGGATCACCTCGACCAAAGAGGGTGTCCCTTGAGCTCGTATAAGATTTATTTTACGCATGCATGAGCCGCTTGAGGGCGTCTTAAAGAAGGCGATGCGGCCGTTATCAGACGGAGGTTTTGATGTGCACCTCCGATTTGATCCAGGGAAATGGGCCGGGATTAGGTTTTCACTCATCCAAGGTCAGGGTAGAGCGCGGCAATAAATCTTTGATTCTGCCACTACTTCTTGGGATATCTTTTAAGGTATAAAACAAGATGCCGCGCAACTTCGAAGATTCATTGGTGGGCAGGGGCGAGGGTGAACCAGCGACGCCAGAACAAATGCAACTAATTAGTCGAGGTATCTCCGATCCGATGTGGAAAAAATAAGCGGAAGATGCTGGAGAAGCTTCACCTAAAAGGCGGACAATTAATCTGTCCGGGCAGGGGCACCGCGCAATTTCAGAGGTGAACCAAGCGATTCATCGCGGCTTTAATGGCCTTTCCGCTCTTGACCTTCCTCTAAGTGATCCCCTGATCTCTTGATCGCTAGGCAATCCATCCTCCGCGGAGACTAGGAAACATCTTAAAGATTTAATAGGCAGCGGGTGCAAGAGCGCGAAAAGTCTGCAAGAATTACTTAAGAAACGAAACGAATGGGTCAGAAGCTTGTTCGGGGCAAGAAAAAAGGTAATCAGGAAAAAGACACCGATTAAGGAGACGTTAATCAGATGTAATTGCACCTGCTGGCAATAGTCGCGGTTGTTTTGGGTTTCTTCGCGGCAATTTAATTTCATAACGAGCTGTCTACTTTTCAAGACGTCTCATCGTCTTACAAGGAGAGTTACGCGGGGGTTGGCTAATCAACCAGCAAACCAGCTCTTAAACTTCTGGATTTATTAAATCCGAAAAACTTTCCAAACTCTGCCGATATAATCAATTATATTTTATTCTTGAGAGCTCTAAAGCTTTTTAATTCCGGCAGAATGCCGCGAAGACGAGATCGCTAAATTTGATAAATCGCCACAGATGAACAGGAGGGGGAGTGCGGGAGGACGGAACTGCGATTAAGTCTAGAGGTGACCGCAAAAACCCAATCGGTTGTGATACAAAAACGCGGCTCACACGTGCCAGGACAAAATCCAATTTGTCTCTGTTTACGTCTTTACCAAAAAACCAGATATTGCAGTTCAAAAAATTATTTCTACAAAAAAAAGATCCCCTATTAAGATCCCGCGGGACCGAGGACGGTAGATCACCGCAAGACGGCGTACTTCGGAAGCTGCGGTCCATCCCCTGTCCACTCCGGCGGAGGCTGGGCTCCTTCTCAAAATTTTTTTCAGAGCTGTTTAGCGCCAGTCAGACGCAGAAGTCGTGCCTCGCTGTTTACCTTTTCCTTTAGAACTTAAAAGAAATTTTTTTCTGGCGACAGGACTCTTTCTTCCCTCGAGCGTTTTTTTCTTACAAAATACTCAACGCGATGGTCACTGGGGCGTGCATTCTTGTCGCAAGATTTTTTCAAGTTACCATCCATTTTTAATGGCCGTCTGGACAATTGAATGTTTACGCTTTTTTCCTTTGAGAGCATTTAAAATTACGGTTTCTCGGCAGGTGGAGAAGCAGACATTTTTGGAATTTAGGCTGGGATTTTTGTTGCAGGATAAAAAATGAGGAAATGATCACTAAAAACTAGCACTTTATAGGAAAACTATTTCCTGTATATTTTCTTGAATACTATTTCCGTCGTTTGAAGTCAAATTTTAAAAAGAATTAGACAAAATATAACAAAAATTATTCTAGGTACCTAATATTATAAAAAATAAGTGGTGCAAATTTCAGGCAAATCGGTTCAGTAGATTTTGAGATATCGTGTACACCACTTGAAAAAGAGGGTTCCACTGAGCCAGTCATATCTCCGCCATTTTTATTGTTATTTTTTTCAATATTGGAAATTGTTTATAAGGTCTAGTATATGTATACGTGAAATAAAGAAAAATTCATATTTTTAATGGCCGAGTCAAAAAAAAGTTTATTATTATGCCTCTTTTTTCGAGTGGCATGGTGGTGTAACCCCTTAAACAGAAGCTCTGGGTGATCGGCAGATCTATCACGTGAAACGACTCAGCGTCTAAATTTGGAATTTGGTGTGGTCACATAAAAAATTCAGACACCTGGAAAAAATGGCTGAGGCGATTAGCAAAAAAAATCATATGTTTCCGATGTCAAACGACTTGCCCATTTAATCCTGACTTATATGCCCGAAGATATCATCAGCGCGATTTATTTAGCAATTTAAATGAAGGAAGCCCAGCACTGCTGTAAAATGTTGTGCCTCTGAAAAATTTTTCCAATTCCCAGCCACCGCCTGAGATCGGCGTTGAGATAAAAAGTGTAAACACTCCGAATACAAAAGCCTAAGTAAGACATACCATTTTAGTTAAGGTTTTCATATGTGTATATTTTTCCGACACACCACTTTGCCGAGGAAGAAGCATCAAGCACCAGGCGATGCCAATTTGCATATCTAAGATGCCTCCGTGTCACATTATTTTTGTCAACCCATCGGTCCCCGTGATGACAATGATCGCGATGACAAAAATTTGAAAATTCAAAAATGATAGCCGCTAGAAGAAAAAAAAACCGAAAACAACAACAACCCGCAAAACAAAAGCCAGTGGCCATTATAAGATGGCATCTTTTATCTTTTATCTTCTCCTGGCACTGACCGGCGACTGTTTTCGGTGCCAAATTTTCACATTAACGAAAATTTTTACTGCCCGGCTAGATAATGAACTTCGATTAATTTTTTAATTTATGACCATTCGAAAGCGACTACCATTTTTACGATATTCTTTGAATTTATGCCATCTCCTAAGGGGGCCTCAGATGGCCACTTAACTGCATCGCGACTGATGGCACAATTTGAGGAGAAGATCGAAAAATTATTATCGAAATTTGATCGAAAACAATAGAAAGCGGCAGGGGACATTAGGCCGAATTAAAGCTGCGCTAGATCGTTCAGTGATCTCCTAAATATCTGAAATTGTTCGACGGGAAGGAACAGTCGTCGTCTCTTCTTCTCAGGAATTTCAGGAATGACAGGAATACAAAGACACGAGCAGCATTTTTTGAAAAACGATAGAAGTCCAGGTGCTCCGCGCCGTGGGGACAACATGCATATTTATAAGAGCCCAGAAGACATGCTTCGTGATAGAGGACATCATTAACAATCATAATGACCTCATATTCGGTTATCGATTTTTAATGAATTAGGCTTTTTTCATACTTTTATATTTATTTTTCAATCAAACTCTAAAGAATATCGTTTTTTTTTTTTAAATCCGCTGATAAATATTTATTTTCTGCATAAACCTTTTTTATCGAAAATACCTTATGTCGCTATTAATTTACGGATGATTTCAGTTATTTAAATGAAAAAGAATTCTTTCCTTCACAAAAGTAGAAAATTTAACTTTTAACTCTACATTCAATATATATATTATACGAAAAATAATTTCTTTGAATTTCAAAACCCTTATAAAGCAATTATTTTATATCAAAGGAAAGTCGTTAACAAATATCTTCAAATATTTTTAAATATCTTTGTCCATATATTGGTTAATTAACGATAGACGTTTAAAAGTTCACTTGTTCCGTAACGACAACAGTTTGATAATATTGGTCCAACACCTATAATTTGCACATAATTTCTATAGAATTTTTTGCGTACATTTCGAGTTTTTCACTTCAATTTTCAATAAAATAGAGTTAAAAAATAAAAAAAAACCTATTTTTATGATTTTTGCAAAGTCATTAAAAAATAACAATTCGTTCTAAGATTTAATAGCATAACGTAAATAAAAGCTTGAATCTTAAGCTATTATTTCAATTATTTCATAAAGTAAAAGCTGAATAAAAATCATAACGAAAAACTTATTCGCCAAATTTTTCAAAAAGATTTATAGATTTATAGAGTTTTTTTAAGATTAAGATTCAATTGCGCTATGCCACAAGCATATGGTAGACCAAAACACACACATTCTCCTTTCAAATCTAAACAAAATCTCCTTTTGTTCTGGATAGACGAAAAAAAGACAGCTTTTAAACGGCATAAATTACGACTAATCATAATTTATAATGTTCATACCTTTATTATAATATTAATAATTTTAACAATTCTCAAAAATTTTCAGATCTAAACAACTTCAGTCCTTCGCCCCTGGGGAGGATCTTGATCGCAGCGAAAACGAGAAATTTTCGAGTTGATTGCATCGATTGTTCCTGCAGGGCCGGAGGGAGCCGCTGAGCCCAAGACGCAAGAATTATGAGCGCATGCATCCTGTTGGCGCACATGTTGCACCCGGGGCAAATCCCTCCGGCCGTCGCGTCGCTGCAACAACAACGCCGAGGAACGCACCAACAAATGCAGCCGATATCCGCCTGGCCGGTCCGGCGGCTCAGCGATCGTCGGGCCGCGCAGGCCGAACAAAAGTCGCGTAATCAACGCACAACGGCGCGGCGCGGATGGCCGCTTAATTCTGTTTACCTGAGGACGCGGATGAGGTCCAGGCGGAGGGAGCTGCTGGGCCCGCGCAACTCCGGGGAACAAGTTTGTTGTCTTTTGAACGTGAGAAAATATTTTTTCCGGTCCGGTCCCTGGACCGGGATGATGGTAACCAACCTTTCGAGGTGATAAGCAGCCTCCGTTTAGTTCTGGCGGTTATGCAATTTTTGAGATTTCTGGTTTACAATTTCAGCTCATTTCCAAAATTTATTCAATCTTGCTTGGATTAGAATATGCTGGAACCTGCACGATCATTTCAAGCGCCTCGAACAGTTGTGTTTGTGGCCAAAAAGGGACGTTAAAAAAATATGTGAACAAGGAAAAAACTTGGCAACAGGTGTTTTCGGTCGGATTTGAGATTTTTTCCTTAATTTACCTCGCAGCTCTTAATGATTTTGTTATGGTGTGTAGCGGGCAGGAAAAGGAATGCTGCGACGCCTTTGTGTCGGAGCTGGCGGTGCTCACAACTACCAACGCCTACATGCCGTCGTCCAGGTGAGATATTTTTGTATCGCAGAGAATTTCACAAGTATTTGCGAGCAATTTAAGCGATCATGAATAATTTAAGTCAAAAAAATTATTTGGAGATGTAATAAAAGGGACTATTCCATTGTGATCAGTGACGTAAATATAGGAGGGCTAAGCGGTGCCGTGCACCGAAGTCCTCAAGCTCAGGGTCAAATCTCGAACTAACCTCGAGGAAATTTCTCCCATCTTTAGAATATAAATGCTATCTTAAAGTAGAAAATAATGACCAAATACGGAGTTTCTGTCAATTTCTGTCACTTTTGCATCAGATAATTTAGCAAATTAAAAATGATAACAAAGTATTTAAGAAATAGTGTGGGTCAAGCTCGACTCCGACATGATCGCTAATAGCGATCGAAAACAAGACCGCATCAAGCCTGGATTTAACCGAGTTCATTCATATATTTGCAAAAACTGAAGCTAGAAAAAGATGAAATTGTTATTCTGTTGTCAACAGATAGATTCGATCTTAAGTTATTTTGATATCCTCTATAAAAAAAAATGTTAACAGTTCATATTTTCAGGTATTTAATGCTTTAATGACTGTTATGACTGGTGAGACACAAACTTACCTAATCTTTGTACCTTTGCTCATTCTTTAAAGAATTTAGCCAAACTAATATAATTTTCTTCATTTTTTGTTCACATTGCAATTGAATAAACATATATACCTTTCCAAATAGGTACAAATATTTCAGTATCAAATCTTCCAGTTACAGAATTAGTTGACAAAATGTTGTAAGAACAATATGAATATAAATATGTATCGTTATAAATACGTTTAAATAGTGCGTCATGGTCTTATCGTTACTTATAAATAGATAAAGTAGTTTTATAAATATTCCTTTCCTAAATAAATTCTGCCACTTCTTCCTAAATAATGTCTGCCACTGTCAACTGAAGCAAAATGTTCTACACAGTAGTATAAATTTTAGAAACTCATAGAAATCATACTTCGTAATTTTGTGAATAGTAAAGTATAGACCCTATAGGAAATCGAATGAATTTAAGAAAGCTTCACTGAATGGTATATAATAACGTTCATTTAACAAAACCGAATGAATTTTCTTTGGTTTTTAAAACGTTTAATTCTGTGAATTCCTGAAGTCGATCTTTTAATATTTGAAATGCATAGCTCGTTTCTTTAGTCCCTAAATATCATGGTGCTGGGAAAAGCAGGGCAAATAAGGAGTGAAATTTAAAATTTTATAGTTTTATTATTATAAACCTTCAAAATAAAATGAAATAAATGAAAAAAGTAATCCTCCCCGGCGGGGAATCGAACCCCGGTCTCCCGCGTGACAGGCGGGGATACTGACCACTATACTACCGAGGACTTGTTAGACCACTTTTTAGATATTGATGTGTTGCTTACTCTTTCGCTAATTTAATCTAAATCTAGCATATG
The DNA here is from genome assembly GCA_951509405.1 of Machimus rusticus. Taxonomy (NCBI): domain Eukaryota; kingdom Metazoa; phylum Arthropoda; class Insecta; order Diptera; family Asilidae; genus Machimus; species Machimus rusticus. The sequence continues at coordinate 16,425,931 of OX608054.1, read as the reverse complement.
TCCTGATGAATACAATTTTCTACTACTTACTGTAGAATCAGAGTTTTGTAATTCTTTACTCAAATTGTTTCATTAAAAAACAAAACATAGGTGTTAAGAAAATGAAATCAAATTCTTGGCATATGAGATATGACCATTTTGTACCGCACCGCGATGCATCATCCCGTCATTTGTGTTCAAAGTAAAAGATCCAACATCCAACCGCAATGTAAATTAAACGTGAAATCGATTAATGGAAATCGCTCCATGGTTTTGGCTGAACTCGCAGCCATCATTCGAAATCGAGTCGCAAGAAAGCTTCTCGACAGCGCACCAGCGGCAGCCGATTGTCCGTTCGACGGACGGCAGCAGAAGTAAGTGACTTGCGCAATCGCGGGCTACATTGATTAAGTGGCGGCGTCGGTGGCGTTGGAGCCTGGGCTTAAGGTGTGCAGTGTGCGGAGCCGGGCAGCCTCAGTCCCGGAGTACCCGAAAAATAATGTTTCGGCTGAGGCCAGTTAATTACATTGAAATTTCAATGGACAGCAGCAACGGCGGCGGCAGCAGTCGCGGCGCTGTTTCCGCGCCGGTCTTGTCGGTCAAAGTCGAAAAATCATATCAAGATACGCGCGCGGCCCGAAGCCGCGCCGCGGACAAGAAATGATTTCAACAAATTCCGAGTCCGCCAAGGCTGACCATTCCCGGAACGCCAATTTTTCTAATCGACGATCTTAATTACAAGCCACGAGGAATCCCAAGTCACTGTGCGCGCGGCGCGGCACATAGGCGAAGTACTTTTCGGCGGGTTCCGGGCTCGGGCTCGGGCTCGGGCTCCGCTGGCCGACGGACGGACAGACGGACGACGGGTGGACCAAAAGCACGCGGGGCCTTTCAGAATTCGTGGAAAGCGCCGAGTGCGATGCGATTTGAGGGACGTCTGATTCATGCCTTGTTACCTGGACGTGCTCCCCGGCGGCGCTGCGGGTTGCAGGGCTGACACCGACATGTAAAATCAACTTGAAAACATTTCCTAGTTTACCAGCGCCGCTGCCTTGCTTAAAGGTAAGTTCCAACTCGCTAAATGCAAATTCTTTCTTATAGTAAAAGATCTATGGGTAATTATTAATAAATAATACACGTTCGAAATTAACGTGTTTGTTTAACCGTGATAACTTAAAATGAAATTTTTTATGATGCCATAATGTACCACTAATTAGTATAAATGAATTCAAAGAACTAGACCGTCCAAACACTTATTATAAAAATATTAGTTTTTTTTTAAGTTGAATTAAAAGTTATAGACCCTTCCTAAAGTAATACCAGCTACACACCAACCGAAATTTAGAATTTAGAATATTCTCAGTTTCAGAAATGAAACATATCACCTTTGAATTAATTTAATAATTCAGACGAATATTCTATTAAAAATAGAGATTTAGGCATAAATTTGACTTAAATTTCAAAGCAATATTATAATATTGTGGAATTGCATACGCTTGAAATTCTAAATTTTGTCGCTGGTATAAGATATAATCTTAATTGAAATTTGTTTTTGGATGGAGTGTTGCATTTTTCATATTTTCTCTGTATTTCTGAAATTACGTGCATCCTCTAGAATAAAAATTGTATACTCAGAGGTTGGCCCTTCCATCGGAAAAAAAACAAACTGATTTCCTTTCTTCCTGAATCACGCGAACCTCTCAAGTGGTCAGAAAACCTCCAATTTAAATTGTTTTTATCGATACTGAGTGACACAACCCTAAAAAGGGTTCCGCTTGGCTATAAATTAAATTCAGTGATAATTTCCGGTTGCCAGTTGGACATCTCAATCTCGGAAGACTTGCAAAAAGGTGCACCGAAGTGAAGGTAGCCTTTTCGCCAAGAAATATATAAAAAAAGGTTAAAATTCAAGTCAGCGACCCGAGTTACATCATCCTCACCGCCAACCGGCGACCGACAAAAGGCGCTCAGAGGGAACCCTAATTTCCTCTGTCGTGACAACTCCACCGAAAATTGAGCGGTCGTACGATCGCCAGGTAATAAATGTGGCCACTTCATTCAAATTGCCAAAATAATGGACATAATTGGAGGACTTTTCCCCTTTTTTTGCGACTTTAGGAGCGCAGCGCCGCGGCGATTTGGGCGTTGGTATTTTTCGAACTGTTCGCGATGTGCTCGATCGCACGCACGAGCCACAAATCGCATCTACAACAACACATCAGAGCGCGGCCTCACACTCACCTGCAATTCTTTTAATTTTTTGTCTTTCGATTATCTTTTTTAAATTTTTTGTTTGCCGGCTACCTGGCCGACTGAATAAAGTAATTGCAGGCGCCGAGGATCAGTTGAGTTGTTTGCCGCTGGGCCACGTCTCGCTTTCTTTGCTTTTCGCGGAAACTGCAATAAATCGCAGATAAATCACAGCGACTCATGCAATTTGCTTTTTAATTTGACTAATAATGCTGCAGTCTCTTTGTAATACCTCTCCCGGTGGGGCTCCCCGGCTGAGACGATCACGTCCGCGCATATACGTCGGACGGAACGGATCCAGCCGGGCGCCCGCCGTCACATCCGTCCAAAGGTCTCAAGGTGCTAATGATGCGGTAATTATTGCCCGTTTTGCTGCTCCCCGGCCCAACAAGTGGAGGAAATTAAATGAAATTGTATTGAAAATATTGAAGACGAAGTGAAAAGCACCCGCGCGTCGCTACGCTGCGGCCTGGCTAATTGGGCGCGAACACGGGCGACCGCAACTGATCTCAGCCGACCTGCGGCTGGATTCAGATAATTGCCGCAAATCGCATGGCAAAATGGGAAGTTTTCAGCGGTTTTGTCGCTGAGTTTTTCTTTTTTTTAACTTTTTCGGTACCCACAAGGTCCAGGAAGTTTGGACACCGCCTGAGTCATTCCAAAAAATTGCAAATTGCGCGAAAATCGTTCTAATTCGCGATCGCGCGACGGGCGCGCAATCACTTCCCTTCGCCAAATTCAGAAATTTCCCAAAGTCACAGCGCAACCTTTAACGCTCGATGGACACCCAAATCATTTCCTCGTTCCCGCGCAAATCTCCCGCGCGGCAAAATTTGCGCGCAGCGCACCAACCACCGCGACGATCGGCGGCGGCGCCCCGAAACATGCCGCTGCGCTGGATATTTGGGTGGAGCAACGCACGAAATGAGACGGGCATCCGTTGCGCGACGCACAGTAGGCCCAGCAGTAAAACGAAAACACATTTTTTACCATGGAACCGAATCGCGTCATTTTCTCTTAATTTTTTTTCTTTTTGCTCGCATTTGGTTAATTAAAGTGGCCGCGCATAGTTTTAATTGCCCCCCCGCCTGACTGCTCTCATTGTCGCCCGATCTCCTGATGAATTTATGCCGATCAACGTGCAGCACGGCAGCATCAGGGGCCCACTTTTGGCCATTCTTTTTATTTTCCTGGGCCCCGGCTCAAGTGATAATAATTGTCCCGGTCGCCTAGGGCATGCGTGGCGGACTCAAGATGACTTGCGTCGTCTCAAGAAAATTAGTCCGGCATTCGTGCTCCTGCGAGTGATTGTGAAAAGGCGGTTAAGCCGTGAACGGGAGCGCTTTTTGATTGTTTTGCTGCGGAAACACAAAATGACTTCTGGGCAGTACTTTCGAATAGCCATGCTCCGAACGATAATTTCGCGTGTTCAAGCATACATAAATCCCATAATTATTAATTTATTAAATTGCAACGAACACAGGGAAATTCTATAGATTGTGTATCACAGCAAAATTTTTTTAAATAAATATTGATAAAATTCAACTAGAACCTCTTGGGGTTTTCCATTCAAAAATATGCTTAAAATTCAACTTTACTTCTACTACTATCTTAATGATTTTTTATGCTTAGATACATATATGTATGTAACTGTTGTGCGAATGCGAATTATTTAACTGATTTTCATTTAATTAATTTTGAACTGAAAACCGGTCAGTAGTACCAAAATTAATTTACTTATAATACATTATGTTCAGAAAGCAATCGGTCATTAACTGAATAGAATTAAATAAAGATTAAAAACAATTATAAAAATACAAATGAAATTGAGGAAGCAGAAATTCTTTTTTTGAATTTTGCTATTGCATTTTTATGTAGGTATGTACCTAGACATATATAAAACTTTTAGATTATTCAATATAAACTCTAAAAAGATACCTAAACTGTTCGCTGGCGCCTCATCTAAAATTAAATTAAGTGAAAATTTATAATTCATTATAAAATCCTATATAAATATATATATAAATATATAAGCTACTTAAATATCAATTTTTTGTTTAACTAAAATACCTAATTTTGGCTGTGATAGCTCAAATAGAAAATAGGTCTACTGAAGTGATGATCAAAAATACGATTATTTTCTTAAGAAATCTTTTCGTTGAAAAAGACAGGAATTAAGTGAGCTAAAAAACTAAACATAGATTAAGTACTTGACGAATTCTTCGCAAAAACTGCCAAAATTAGAAACATTCTGATTTTGTTAGGCTTCTACGTGCACTGCGCTGTTACCCCGATGACGCAATGCAGGAAGCATCAGTGACGCAATTCACGACAGCTTTTAAGGTTATGGCAAAAAGCAAGGCCTCACCCCTTGACCCACATTTTCCCTAGAAACCCCGCGCCGATTGCCGCCTCGCCAGCCCCGGCGACCGCAGTTCAATGCCTTTCCGATTGTGTTTACCTTTTTTGCTGCACATCTCCGGCTTTGCGTCGGCAGTGGCATCGTTTTTGTGCGTTTCGTGCGTTTACGGCGCGTCGCTGCTGTCGCGCTCATCGCCGGCTCCCGTCCGAGGAGGAAAAACGTGGAAAAATTTAGCACTTTTTTGCCCACAGCGGCCGACCTTCAGTCGAGATCGAGGTCAGCCACGGACAACGTCGCACCAGGGAAGGAGGGCATTTTCCTGGCACGTTTCGCGGCCTGCGCACCCACGTGAAAAAGCCTCCTTGCTGCACCGCGACGCGCTCTGGCAGAGGGGCTCACGGCACGACTTTTCATTTAGCACCTCGCCTTGTCCACTGCAGGGCGACGCGACGGCAGTTTCGGGGAAGGAGAGTTTTTTACGCTATGGAATTTCCTGGCCCAGTTTGTGGTGAATTTTCAGGGTCCAGCGCTTTTCCAGGTCTGCTGAGGTCGTCAACAAAACGAGATAATTTAATTTTTTTATTTTAGCTTCGTACAGAAGCGCACATTTCCAAATTTCCAATTTAATTTCCTACCTATGTCTTTCCATTTCCATTTCTTTTGGCGCAAGAAGACTTTCTTTACATGATATTCAAAATTTATAGGTACACATTTCGAAATGTTTGGGAACTGTTGGAAAATACTTAGACTTCTTACTTCTTAATGCTGACCTCCATAACTTTGTATAATAGGGTTATTTAACCCCTTGCCTTATGAATGAGCGACGATTATCTGTGACACTTTCGATGATAGCTTTTCTCATGCGTCGTAGTTTCAGCGGATTTTGCGCAAACTGATGGACATTAATTTGAACATAAAGTACTTGTAAAAATTCCAGCCCAGTACTAAAAGTAAAAGTTAGTTTTTTCGATCAAAAAGTGATAAAAGCTCTTCCAGATTAATATTTGCCCGAAGATGTTTTGTTTGGTAGCTGGCATGCACAACTATAGGCAAGGGCTTGTACTTTACACGGATTTTAGCCAATTCAGAATTTTCGTTGGTTGGTCCGCGCATTGGAGAACTGCCATAAAAGTATTGCATTTTAGGTACTATTTAATAAAATCAGAAAATTTAATAAATATATTTTATTATTCCCATATCTGATACGATGTTATCAATTTTTACGTGTCTGATAAGGGATTATCATTTTAGGCATAGAAAGGGGATTACGTCTTCCGTACGTTGTTTTAAGGCAAAGGTTTAATGCATATTAATATGCAGAGGTGGACAATCCGTTCGTTAGCTATAAAAAGGACTTAAGAATTTTTGAATAATTTTGCGCGCGAGTCTAGCACCTGGAATTTAAATAATCCTCGAAAGACAAATGATCGCGGAGCATCCTCCTCTCCGGTGAATTAGTCAAATCCCTCTCGAAAAGAATCTAATCTTCCGTTCTAATTAAAAGTCGACCACCAGCTGGGCGCGCAACGTCTAATCGCCGAAGAATCGAAATGCCAAAAATTATGCGCGAACCACCTCCACGTCGATTGTCCGGAATCATGTACCAATCCGCTTCGCATCGCGGGGCCGCCGGTCGACGGAGCCGGGCGCAAACCGAAGCGAATCGGAGGTACCGCGCCGCCGCCGCCAAAGACAAATTCTGGGGAGTTTTTGATTAATTGCACCACTCGGCCGCGACTGAAGGTACCCCCCTGGCCGAATGTGGAGCCCGGCCAACCCGTTCCTGGCCCGCAAAATTTTATTTTTCAAGGCCTCTAATTAGATGCACACACGGCCGATTTGTTAGCTGTCCGCGATTAGAGCGCCCCTCAGCGCGGCCGGCCACTCGCGCGAGGCACCGCGCGATTGGCGGGCGCGCGGGCAGCCGAGCCTCGGGATAGCCATTTCCATAACTGGCTTGTCGGGGGCTCATTAGGATTTTTCGAAAATAATGTCGACTTTGATGGCTGGTCAGATTATTTTGGTATAAGACCAGTGGACATTTGCATGAGAGGAGGCACATGCACGCCGCTTTTGGGGAATTTCAAATGAGGCAATAACTAATAATAAAAATAAAAATAGTAGCCATTGGCTTACTTTTACTTAAAAATGTAAAGTTAAAATTCTCTGTAGTGAAATCGAGCATTATGCAAAGCGTTCTTGCTTAATCAAGCTGATTGACTTGTAATTGATGTTTTATAAATTAAATAAATTCCAAACCAAAAACAATATACCGAAAACAAAAATTTTTCAAAACTAGTATTTTTCAGTATATTTCAGCAATTTTTCGTACTGATTTTGACCTAACATGGTTTGTAGTGATATTATCGACATGAAACTCTAGTTAAAATAGTATAACTATTATTGAAAGATAATAATAAATCAGTGATGAAATATGTAAGTTTGATTTAACAACCGCGATAAAACTATTTTCACTTAAAATTAAAAATTAAAATAGTTATAGCTACACTTAGGAAGCAACTAAGTTTTCTTGTTTTTAAAACAGGAAATAAAAAAGATTTCAATTCAAATGAAAAAAACGCTTAACACTCGGTTTACCAAGGGGTCATTTTGACCACTCTGAGAAATCTTTTCGTTAATTTTCCTTAAGAAAACTCCTGGCGTATTTTATGAGAATATTTTAATTAATTTTTATAAACATAAGACATATAATCGCAAGTCTAAATTTTCCTGTCTTCTGGTTTCGGAGAAATGCTTACGGTATACTTATACCTAACTTTACCGAAGGGGTCATTTTGACCATATGAATTATTTTCATTTAATGGTTTACTACCATCACATTCTAGATTCTACGTAGAAATCATTTCCGCCTCACGCCTTGGATCACGTTCTGACTAAAAGATTTAAATCGATATAAAAGAGATATCTATATTATCCTGCACACAACTATTTTCCTATCCTCATTCAAAGTGAGTCTTTTCCTACGCTCATTATATAATATTATTTTTTCTAATTAAATACCGAAAAGGGTCAAACTGGTATTCATATATGTATGTCTACTCATGGTAGTAGTATTAATAGTTTGATAACGTTTTCAGGTTAAAATTATGTATTTGTTACTATATTAATTATGCTGATGTTGGATTTGATACAACAATAGTAAAACATTTTTTACCTTAAAAAGGAAAACAAAATGCATGAGAAAATTGAGATTATCTCACCTGGAGATCAAAGTGCTCTAACAAGATTGCAAAATGGGTACTAAATGCAATTTCTATAGGGATAAAAGGACTTTTGTTCAATTCACTTTCCTCCGGGTGCAGTTTCGCAACGAGAAAGTGAAATCTGAGCCGAGCGGAGTAGCAGGCCACTCCCGAGGAACGCAGGTAGCATGGGAATAATCCGGCCTACGCCCCCGCGTCCCCATCCAGACGGAAAATTCGATTTTTTTGCCGGAATTCCTCGAAGCAACGCCCGCAACGAGTGAAAATTAACTCCGTCCTTCGCAGGCAGTCCGGGCTGCGATAAACATTAACAAATAAAACCCCGACGAGACCCTTCCTCGTAACCCTTTCGAGGCGTTGCGAGGTGTAAAATCCTTGGATTATCCGAAAATGCTTTTTCCGAAGAAACCTCCGCGCGGCTGCAGTAATTACAGGCGGCCCTCATAAACGAGGAATTATACGACCGCTCCTAATGGGGCCCGGTGCGGTGCGGATTCCGGCTCCGGCGACCAGGGAAAGGATTGCCCAACAAAGCGGGAAATAAAAAAATATAAATCACCGAAAAATACCTGCCGTGCCGTGGTACTTGCGTAATTGCGCAGAGCCATCAGGACGGAGAAGAGTTGTAAAACAGGGCTCCTTAAAAAGGCGGCCGATTATGGGACGAGCCGCAATTTGTCATTTCGGTTTACGGCCCGGCGACGACGAAGGCTCTTAACCCTTTCGGGCAGGATATCCTCCTGCTCGGAGCCCTTTTACCTGCAACCACCTTGAACTCTGCTCGGTGCTTAAGTTTTTTGCTTTTGCGCAATTTCATGACCTTCAAACTCGTCTTGGACTTCCTCAATCCAAGGAAGAACTCCTTTATTCTTTCTTTCTGCCCTGACGACTACTGCGCCTCCTTCAGGTTTTTTATTTTATGGTCCTTGTCCCCGCCTCACAAATTCGCATAAAACTCGCAAATTTCGCATTATTGTCCCCTATTCAGTTGTGGTTTCAGGTTAGGTTGTAAAGGTATAGGGTTTAACAGGTTCTATTCCTTTTTTTTACAATGGCAATATGACGTCATGGGGCATAAGGTCTTATCGCGGGGAACGATACCAATAGTAACGACTCGAATTTTTTTAAGTATATCGGGTAAAAAGCAAAATATCAAAGGCGATCGACTCTCGCAATTCCTCAAAATCGATTCGACTCAAAGTCGATTTATTTAAACTGTTCGGAAATTATTTTTATTTTCTAAATACCTTTATGAAAACATAAAATTACGAAATAAATTATATTACAATGAATAAGAATATCAGCATTTCAAAGTTACTGCAATTTTAGACTTTCATTAATTTTTTCATTGAAAGACTTCACACCTATTGTTTGTTTTGCGCATGGGAACACTGAGGAAATACTTTGTAAAGAAAAAATGGTTTAAAATATATAAAAATCACCTGTAATTTCGAGCCAATGAAATATTTTATATCAACTGCAAAACGTAATTACTTGGTAAACTCATGTTGTGAGTATTTATTACGATAATTTCGTAAATTCCACGATATAGAGATAAGAGATTCATAAGAAAAACAAATCTGTTAGAAGTACGATATGTGTTTTCACGAGTGTTGAGACGCAATTTTATTTAATCTTGTAGTGTATAGTTTCATAGTTTAATTCTGCGTTTTATGAATGAAAAATACCTTTTTTTGGAGTTCTGCGTTAATTACATACTTAAAAAAAAAATTTAAGAAAAATATAAGTTCTAATAGTTATTGAAAACATTATTGGCTAAAATTTTAATAAGACATTTAGAGCAATTTAGCTGGATTTATAATTCTTTATGTCGCACAAATGACAAGGGAATGATAGGGCAAAGATGGATTCAATTATCTAGTACACATTTCAAATATTAATTAAACTTTTTTTTGCATTGCATTTAGTTCTTATACGTAGGTATGTATGACGATGTCACAAATTATAATAAAATTATGAAATAGAGAGAATAGAAACAAATACTTAATTGATAGAAATCTTTAAAGGAGATTGATGGGATTTTTCCAAGCCGGGGAAGTAAGGTTTTTAGCATCTAACTTGCTAATTTTTGAAAATTAAAGCTAGGCATTATCAAGCATACATACATACATCTTTTGAGTAAACACGAAAAATAAAAAAAAATAAAAAATATGTAATTGCATTGCAGCAGTGCCGTTTCATATAACGAGTTTTTACTATTGAGAGAGTCAGCTACTGAAATTGCTGCATTAAAAGTTTTGTTATGGTTTACATTATTTAATAAGTACCTATTATATATTAGGTATGAACACAAAATTGATTAAAACAAAAACCTAACTTAATCGCACAATAAGCAGCTTCGACGCGTTTTGTTGTGGCGCAAAAAGTAATGCAGTTCTGCCAATACATATTGACAATAGAAAAAGAAGTAGTAGAGTTAGTTAGTTTCCTTCTGACAAAAATAAATATTTTTTATTGTTTTCAAAAAATTATGAATACTTGATTACTGAATGAATGCTGGATTAAATAAGTTTAATGAATTTTTTTAAATTTTAGATCGCGTTCTAGTGTCTTGTGGAAACAATCTGCAAAAAAAAATATGTATATAAATAATAAATATTAATGTAAGTTGTAAAATAAAACCCAACCCTGCACCCCAGCCCAGTGACCAGCGAATTAATCCCCTTTATTAAAGCCGACCCCGACGAGCGGAGAGCTCCCGAAATCTCCCTTAAAAAATTGCTCGGGATGCTTCAATTTACCGGTGCAACAAGGACAAAAACAGCAGCGTGTAAGCGGAGCAACAGAGAGCCACAACTCCTTCCCCTCACCGGCTCCTGCATAAAAAATTATGTAAAAAACCGTACATGCGATAAGCGCTCTCCCAATTAGGCCCGATTGCTCCCGCGAATACCGCTCAATTAGCATACACAGCCATTTCCCCTGATTCCGCGGCGCATAATTAACATGACTGACTGACACAGATCCTCTCCTCTCCGCCGCTCCGACAGTGACACACTGACGCGAAAAAAAAGAAGGAGACCCCCTCCAATAAAAAAATTCTGAGAGATTTTTTCCGCGAGCAGCTGCTCACATGGCAGTGCCGTCGTCGGCTGCGGCGGAGAGAGGAGAAAAGGTGAAAATTCACGTGAGCGCAGCACTCCGAAAAAGAAGAAGGGTGCCGCAAAACTCAAAAGACGTTGCGGCCGGCGATCGGTGGGAGAAAAGAAAAGAAACAGAAAATCTTAAGGCGGGCGCTTCACCCGGTAAGGAAAAAATAAGACGTCCGAGCGGGCCGCACACAGCCACACGGCGAAAAACCTCCGAAAAATCCATCAAAACATATTCTGAAGAGGCTGGAAGAGGGGTAGAGGTTTTTTTTTTTTTTGTTTCATGTCCGATATTTCTTTCGTTCTCTTGCGGGGTTTTTATGCTTTTCAGCATGATTTTTATGTGTACGCGTGACACCGCCACCTCTCAGCCGCACACACAGGAGCCGCTTGTATCGGTGCATGGAGCGGGGACGGGTAAGTGAATTTTTCAACAGCGGAGCGCTGGTGGCGGAGGACCAAAAGAAGTTTTTTTGTGCAATCGCGCCAGGCCAGTCGAGTTTTTGCTTCGAAATGGTAAACACGGCGTTCGGCCGAGATTGATTTCTTTTGCCAGCGCCACTTGAGAGTGCCGATTTTTGTGCGATTCCAACCAAAAATTAAAAATCTCCCCGCAGAGCTGCCGATTGTTTTGCATCGCGGCACGGCGCACTGCTGCATTTTTTTTTGTTTTGGTAGGATCAGACCGCCGAGGAAGCGGACACCTGAAGGAGTTCTCCGACCACCTGACCGACTCCGAGCCGAGGAGGGCCACCGACCGACTCCCCAAGTGGGCAGCCTCCAGTTGCATCCTCCCGCCCGACCAGCTGCAACCTGCAGCCCAAGAAGAGGGTGCACGTAACGGTGCACGTGGAGAACTAACTTTTCGAGTGCTTTCCCGCTTTTGTTGTCGCCGTTGTTTTCGCTGTTATTCCGCTGTCTCGTGGTGCCGCGCGATTTTTGCCCCGGTAAAAAGTGGTGCACCCGGCCGAGTTGACTTCATTCGGCGACGAGGTGAAGATGCAAAAAGTGTCCATTGCGCGCTCCTCGCCTTCTTTTAGACGTTTTTTATCGGCTGCGGCAGCTAGTGACCAGCGGCCATCATCGCCAGCGCCACCACCTCCGCTACATTGTGAGCCGGGAAATAAAAACCGTTTTTTTACCGTATTTTTTATTTAAATTTAACCCACAATTAAAGGTGCCTACCGTTTGCTGGACAAGTGAACATATTTTTTGTTTGTTTAATCTTTCGTGGAATAAATCAGTTACTGTTGAGTGGACATTAAGCAAATACCGTTTAAAACTTGAAGTGAGTGAAATGTGCGTTTATTAATTGCTGTTTTTCCAATAAGAGATTTGCGTGTGTCCCGTTACAACCCGTAAAAGCCTCGCGAGTCCTTCAAATTGGAAGGAAGGAAGTGAATTAGCCGGGAAACATCCGCAATTAAGCCCAGCAGGACGTGCGAAGGGAAGACGAAAAAAAGAAGCACTCCGCAAAGAGAAAGAAAACCGAGAAGACGATAAACGTAAAAAAATAAAGTAATCGGGTGGTCAATGAAGGGAATTGCAAGTGGTTGCGTGTGGGCAAAAAGGATCACCAGAGCTGGACAGGGAAGACGACCGTTATAGCGAGCGAGAAGGATATATAGGGCACGCAGCACCCACACAATTTTACAGCTAACCCAACGGGGAAGATAAAATAAAAAAATAAAACAAATTCTCAAACTCATCCGTTCAAAATTTTTTTCCTTCCCCTTCGCTCTGTGTTTGGGTTCGCTTTTTTTTCAGCGTTCTCTCGTGTGTACAACTTTTTTTCCTCCGCCGCACACACCGCCTAATTCCTGCCATGTTTGCATTTCTGTGACATTTTATCGATTTCTGGGCCCCCTTCAAACTCGCGCAAAAAGGATTCCTCCTCCTCGAACGGCAAGATAACGGAACAGTTTTTTTGTCCCGCTAACGCGAAAACGATGCAATTAGCAAAGTGCCCTTAAAGACGGAGAAATAATAATAATAATAAAAAAACACCGTTACAATACCATTTGGAAACCCCAAAAAATAAACCGAAACAAATTTGTGCCTTTCAAAATCAAGATACCGCTGTTTAACACCCCCGCACGGAGGTACTAAGCAAATCGCGATCACTTGTGATATTATAAAGAATTTGTGTTACATAGCAGCGGTTATTTTACAGTTATTTCGTGTTAAGCCCCATAAAATCCATCACCCTGGAGGGTCGCACTCTCGAATACCGGCCCGGCGGCGGGCTGGACTACCACAATTCGCCCCTGATGGCAGAAATCCCCGCGGGCGACTACCTCCACAGATCAATCGATCAGCTGAGATCGATGAATGAGCGCGGCGTCCTGGGACCCCTGGGACACCTGACGACCACCGACTTGAGGGCGTCTCTTGTCCACGACTACAAACCTTTCAATATTAGCGATTTGCGGCAGAATGTCGTCGAGCGGCTGGACTACACGAAGAACGGACTCATAATCGATGCCCACCACCACCGCCAAAATGGGGGCGGCGGATCCGCCGGTGGAGGGCAGAACGGCTCCAGCAACGGGTCCAACAGCGTCGAAAATCAGGGCCCTGGGAACAACAACAGCCAGCAGAACGACGACATGCGACACGATCCGCAGCAGCAGCAGCAACAGCAGCAGCAAGCGGAAATGAAGCAGTCGTACAGCGCCCCCTCGACGCCCCCAACACCACTTTCCATCGCCGATGCACAAATGAACGAGACCAAGGTAAGTGGACACCATCGCGATTTTTTTAGTTGATAAGCGAGCGCGCCATGTGTGCTCATTGATAAGGTTTTTGCGGGAACTCCACTCGGAAGTTTTCCGGGACGCTCGCAGGAATGCATTTTGCAATTTGAACCTCTCCCAGATCACAAATATTCGCTACGTCGGCGAAGGCAGAGTCATCCTCCAACTATAAGACACTATCTCAAAAAGGTGCTCAGCTTAGGTTGATAGAGAAATAATTTAATAATTCAAATGTGCACCAAACATGAATGACGAATACCTTTACGGCTTTCGTAAGGAGGTAATAACTATAAATCGAAAAAAAGGCGTGAAATTAAAAAATCAAAGTTCTTTCTAAAAGGTATAGACTTGCTTAACAGAACAACATAGGATTTTGTCAACATTTTGAGTTTCAAGAAAATGGTGGCTTTTTCACTAAAATACTTGTAGAACTTTTAAAAATTCTGTGGAGAAACCTTTTACGAATATTTAAGAAAAAATCAAAATCTCATGAATAGTTTTCCTGAAAGCGTTCCCACTGATTTGAAAAATAGCGTTTTGAGAAAAACGCATTTAGGGCCGTATTCACCAAGCTATCATAAATTTGCGACAACTAATTTGTATTCACCAAGCTGCTTTAGGAAGATCATAATTTATTTGCGACAACCTCAGAACAGTCTGAAAAATCTTTCGAAAATCGTTCTGATCTGTCAGTCAAAAAGCGATTCCCTCTGCCACAAATATGATCTTAATAAAATTTACTTGACTTGTCTACCACAAATGAATTGTTAATATTATGTAGTATGTATTTCACAATATAATACCTAATACATAGTTATAATTTTTAGCTTATGATCATTTGGACTTATTTGACAGCGATTCATCCAAGGTGAAAGTTCAAGTGATGAACAGATAATCGATGCGCTAAATTGGATTCATTTAACAGCTATATTTATTATATGTAGTATCCTTTTCAACCATTTTTACCACTTACTTTGCACGGATATCAAAAATAAATAACGTAATTGTCAATAATTGAGTTGACTTTGACAATTCGAAGTTATGTTCGAAAAATAGTTCAGACAACTTGATGAATACCAAATTAAAAAATGGATTTAAGATCGTCGTAAAGATAATACTCGTTTAAGACGCATTGATGAATACAGTCCTTAAAGTTGGAGAAGTTGTCGGCAAAGAATTTGAAGACGCGCGCTTAAACTGTTCAATGAATATTATAAATTTCCATATGAGATTTTTGGAAGGTATTCTCAAGATCTTAAATATTAAAAATATGGTAAAACAATAATTAAATTTTTATAGTAAATACATACCTCCTTAAAATGGAGATCCTGTCTGATGAAAAAAAGTAAAACTTAATTTTTTACTTTACCGAACTGATTTTCCTCCAATTAGTTAATTGCTAATTGTAAATTTATGAGTATTAGAATAATTTGAAATATAAACAAATTTATTTAACGTGGTAGTACAAAAAAGTAGACTATGAACTTTTTTTTTCATATCTCTATAAATTTTTTAAAATATTATAAAACTAAGACGAAGTTGGACAAAGGGTAGAATATGTCTCTTAGAGTTTAATTTTGATTTATTAATAACACATTCAAGTTTTTTAGGATATTTATGGTGAGAAAAAAGTAGTTGTATTGTGTTTTAACGGTTCTAAATAGTTATCAAATTGAGAGAACTGTTTCTACAAAAATGTTTCCCTTTTCATAGTTGATATTTTCAAGACTTTCTTACTTAAATTGTAATGTAAACGTTTAATCTGCCAAAAATGAGTGTTATATGTATATTTCAAAGACAGAAAGAAAATGGCGCGAAAACTCAGATTCAAAGTCTGCTTGCAAATCTTCTATTTTTGGATAAATAAAAAACAAAAAATCAACTGAAAGACAAAAAGAATGAATGTGTCTAAAAACGAGACAACCCGCCAGCATCTCAGACTCCCTAATGAATAGTCAGTCGTTTTAAAAAAAAAATCTACAAAAGAAAAAAACATGTGTGACACTTATCTCTCCTCCTGCCTCCTTGAGTCGTATGCCCATTAAAAAGAGCATTTTCATTAAGACGACACTTGAAAATGTCTCAATGTGTCCGTGCAGCAAAGCACCCCGGTCGACTAATGTAAGGCTAGGGAAGGCGGCGGGCAGCGAGGGAATCACCTTCAAAACCCATTCCCCGGCACAAACATGTGCTGCTCACATTTCAATTGCTTTTCGACTTCTTTAGGCAGACAAAAAAACTTAGACCAAAACAGAAAATAAAAAAGGTTCTGAGGAGGAACGCACGTCATAATCATTTCCAGCAAAAGTTGTTAATTATCCACGAAGTCGTCGCGGCTACAACACGCCGGCTAACGAGCCGCCAGCCAATCTATCCGTCCTCAGAATTTCAGCTAGAATCTAGCCGGGTTGGTCGGCGGCGGGGCGCAGGGGCTTCCTTCCCCCCGGGACGGACCATTTGAATTTATAAGCTCGCGGCCAAAATCCAAAAATCCACTTGAGCGACGGCGTCGGCGGCTAAATGAGACCTCCAAGCTGAAAAACGCGATGCGCGCTGGCGACCGACGCGACGCGACGGAGGTGGTGGTGTGAGTATCGAAATTGAAAGTGTCATAAAAATGAATTATTGCGGGCACAGTGCGCGCCGCAAAAGCATGAAACAATTTCTTCGGAAACTTTGTAATTTTTCTAAACAAATTTTTTGGACGAAAGAGTCCAATCCAAGGGGCGGACGGAGGCGAGACGCAAATCGTCAGGAGTCCCGGTCTATTAATATGAATGACTTGAGAGCAGTGCGTCGACGACGCGATAAAAAAATGCTCAAAATAAACGATTATTGCGACGGACATTTGTGAATGGCTGATTTCTATAAAAAAAAATATGAATTTAAAGTTTCTTTTTTTCCTTGTTGAACACTGTGGCCGCCGCACGGCTCGTTAGCGTAATATGCGACGCGATCTCTGCTGATAGTAATCGATCGTGTTCTGGCCCCGGACTGGGTTTCGGATACTTCTTCAAGGGGACCACGGGGGCAGATAAGGAGTTCGACTTCAAATGCCTTTTTTTGTGGCTTAAGTCGTTTTATGCGGCCTTAGAACTCAGCGCGACCATTACTTGGATAGGGCAGTTTTTGGTGATACTCTTTCTTGGACTGTTGTGGTGGTTATCGCACCGGAACACACCGAGGAAGAGGAAGAGACAGTTTTTATGATTTAGCAAGTTTTTTTTCGGACCAAATATTTTTTCATATATCTTGCCCTCCTATTTGTAAGGAATTTTGTTTTGCTGTCATCATTAAACCAGGAAAAAAAAATAGGTTAAGTGATTGGGGAATCACCTGAACAGACGTTCAAAATTTGAGGAAAAAATCAGTAAAAATTTCTTGTTTTATTATTTTAGTAAATATAATAGGTATTATGACATTGGCAGTTGAAAAAAAATGCTCATCAAAAATTCCTTCTTCAGACCGAAATAAATTCTTGGAAGTTTTAAATCTTATAAAACAAACACTTAAACACATTAAAAGAAGAAGAAATGAACAAATATATTTTCTATTCGTACACTAAAATTTCAAGCCAGTTTAGTGCTTACTGAGGACAACTAAACATTTGTTTATCATACAAAATGTAAAACCGCAGCCTCAACTAAAAGGTCGTCATTTTGTAAATACGATGCCAATTTCCAAGGCTGCAAACCTTTTGCGAATTGTACTGTAATTTTATTTATACCTACTTTTATTGATTTTTTAAATAATTCTCGAAAATGGAATGCTGCCATACAACTTTTCTCTCTTATATGCAGATGTCCTTTGCAAATATGAACCATGTGGGGGCGTGCATAATCAACATCCGACTTATGTATATCTGCGTTTTACTCTCAATCGTTATCATTTCTTTAGTTTCACCAATTTCGCGATGGCAAGGTGTTTCTCGGCCATCTTCGCCCGCAAAATCATTAAACAACTTCGAATAAATTGATCGGGATCCACCCCGAATGATCGAAAAATTACGATCGCAAATCTCCCAATTAAAAAGTTGCAGGTGTCCCAAATCCAAACAAACATTGGTGCATCCCGCGAAAGGTGATATGCCTCAATTTCTGCAATCAGACTCGATCAAAATATCGTAAATCCTCGAAACGAGAACCTCATCATTCTCGTCATCGGGCGGGCAGAAATAATTCAAAAGCAAACTTGGCCCCTTCCTGGCGGGAGAAATGGATCACCCTGTGCCGTTCTGCGCGTATCCGCTAAAGGTTCTAATTGATATCATAAAATTTGCTCAACGGGCAGATGTTGCCATTACCTGGACAGGTATTATGCGGTGTGTACCGATCCCCCGGGCATCTCGTCCTATCTCCCTCGCTCCGACGGGCCGCACAGCTCGAGTGGCTCAAGTGAAAAAGAGCCGATCGCGCACACCTGGTCAAGTTGCGGCGACTTTAAATCATTCGCAGAATTTGCCGACTGCACCGAGGCACAGAGAAGCAGGGCCGTCCCGCGCTTCGTACATATTTTTAAGAGGATTGGGGATCGATCCTGCGCTTTGCACCAGGAGTTCAGCAGGAAGCAGACGGACGTTGCGAGCCACACCTTCCAGGGGAGATGAACAATTTTTTTAATTAGTTCGTATAGTGGTTCAAAAATTGGCGCCTTGTCCAAGGAAATTGGTGCGGTGCGCTGGTGCTGCTTCGGGCCCGCATACACCTTTTATTGTCCCTCGTCATCGCTGGGCCAGGTAAAGCGGCCGACCAGCATCTTAGCGGCCGGTCAGGCAATTTATCCGAGAGAGCCATAAAGTAAGCGATTCCACTCGGCGATAAGGAGCACTGTCTAGATGAAGAACGAAAATAAGAAGGCGGAGGGGATGCGGCGGGTGACAAGAATAAGAACCGACTAGGCAGCCTGCCTGATAGATAGTAAGAAGGCAGGCAAGCGAGCGGATTATTCAAATTAGGTATACGCGGCACACTAACGGCAGGTGCAAAACTTTTTTCTCTTTCTTTTCTTAATCACTCTCAGCTGGACACGGCTGGCCTTCAGGGACAGCCCGAACATGCTGAGATTCAAGATGCTGGGGAGAGGCTGAGCCTGGGCTGTGAGATTTTTTCTTCTTTATCGATTTTGTAGAGGATGAAAATTCGAATGGATTACGAGAACAAAACGAATAAGAGTGAAGTTATATGAAGACCAACATGGATCCTACTTCTGTCAAAAACATATGTACCTACCAAGTTTTAGTTTAATAAAATCATATGTTTATAAGTTATCTCCGTTTTTGAACAAGCTAATCAATCAGGAAGAAACTTTAATTTATGTAGCAAGAAATGCCATAAATATTGGTCCGCGGGAGATTGGAGAAGCCCTGTTTTCAGATTTATTATTGAAAAATGAAAATTTAAAATAGCAAATCTGTTATAGACGCGAATAATAAATAGTTTCATTAGTGGACCCAAAATCTGAAAATTATCTTCAAGAATATATTCTTACGAAATGTGTCGACAGACAATATTCGACAGGTTCTCTGCATATTGCGTTTATGACGTAATTCAACTGGACTGTCCATAATCCCTAAGAGAACTTAAAATAAAATGGTTTGGTCAGGTCATAAACCACTGGACTAATTAAAGGCCTGCCCATAAAATCATCAGGAAACACTTCTTCCCAAAACTCCAGGGCTCATTTAGGGGCGGTTGCCTCCTAAATCTTCTAAGACCTAAGACAAATAAATTACGACTTGAAGCTATCAGAGTGCACAAAGGCCAAGAACAAAAAGACAACAAATACCCTTGGCATGGGACAAAGCCCAGAAGAAGAAGAGTCCCACAAAAAATTCTGCGAATTTTTCTTTATCTTTGAAAAAGTCACAACAGGAGGGTCAGTCTCTAACGACGTCGACGACGACCCTCGTCGTTTTAGATCCTCTTGGGTTTTTGAAAAATGTCGTCCAGCGGCTAGTTGGAGGATCGGACCAACCAAAGCAGCACAGCAGCAGAGGCGAACAGAAAAGAAAACGCAGCAAATTCCTTAAAGACGAAACCAGTTCCTCCTGCAGAGAGAAGAAGAAGGCTGGTGGCGACGCGACGAAGAAAAACGTGCTGACGACGTCCAGAGAAATCCTTGAGGTGCGCAATAGGAAACATTTGTGAACATTTCGACTAAAATAGGGGCACCGGACGCGGCCAGTGGGCAATAGGGCTGCGTTTGTATGGAAGTTCTGGCCGCAGAGCGGCAGACGCTCCTTGCAACGAGTCCTGAGCCTGTCCCTGTCCCGAAGCGAGAAAATCTCAAATTCCTTGTTATCGCACAGGATAAATCACTCGGGCATGCGGAGAACGTGCAGTACTCGGTCCTGTCCCGCTGGTGCGCAATAAACCAGACCAGGCCTAACTGGCAAAAAACACATGCCCCTTAATGGCCATCGGCAGCACCATGTAACTGCCAGATAAACGCGTTAATGACGCCTTCTTTAAACGAACCAAGAAATATGTTTTCTCCACATGTCAAGGCTAAAGAAATTTTTTTCTGCCCTTTACTGCCCTGCTTGAGAGATGCTGATTGCGCGGTTTAAGAAATTGAGGTCCAAGCGCGAAGCCTTGGGTGGTGGTGCAAGCTCTAATTACGCGGATTTTCTCGTCCTTAAAATGTAAATTACGCTAATTGCGCGACGCTCGCCCCTTATTTCTTTTACGTAACATAAAAAATGCCCTTTTTTTTTTGTGCAATTCAACGAGAAATTTCACTTTGGGGCGCCCAAACCAAATTAAGATCAGGTCAAGCCAAATCGAAGAGGCCGCCGGCCACTTGCGGTTCGGCCATTGTCAGTCATTTGTGCCGAACCGACCAAGCCCTTTGGCCCCGGCGCGGATTTTATTGTGCAAAAACGAGGCAGGCGGAGCAAAAAATCGACGAAACACATTAAATTAAATCGAACTGTGTAATTTATCAATTAAAAAACATTAAATGCGACAGTCGAACGTTGGCACGGCACAAGAACCTCCTCGCTGTCGAGGTGAAGGACGGAGAAATTTTTAACCGGAGCGCGGCCCCACAAAGCCCGCCAACTGGAGCCCAAGTCCCAGCCAAGGGCTAGCTCACGTCGGACAAAGGGAAACTCCCATGAGGAATTGTGGAAGCTGTCCATGGACCAAAACAGCACCAGCAGCGGCGAGTAGCGTAATAAGATCAAAAAATACCTTTCTTAAGCGCTTTATGCGCGCCTCGTTACATGTCGCTTTTTGCGGTACTGCAACATTGCTCTGCCTGCCCCCAATCGTTTTCTTATTTTTTTTCAACTCATCGAACGCGTCTCGTTTTCTTTAACTTTAACGTCTTTTTATTTTGTGCTTTTTAAATGGTTTTGCAGATCGGCTCGATGACGACGACGACGACGACGCTTTGAGTTCTGATCGTGCGCCCCCCGCCCGTTCGTAGTGCACCGGGAGCAGCCCCACTGAACGATTAAATGCCGCTGGTATTGCAACCGCCTGGCGCAAGCATTTTATGAATGAAAGCGTTTTTCTTGGTTTTTCTTGGCTGGCATTCTTTTGCTTCTGCTGGCGCTGCCGTTTGCCGTCTTGTGCGCTTATTTTTTTACGTCTTGATTCTTTCTTCCACCGGGAGGAGGAAGAAGAGGAATTCTTACTCTGTGCCGGACTGGCTGAACTGGTCCACAGATAGTGCACTATCTTACAAACAACAGTCGAGAGTGCAAGTGCATTATTGCATATCTATTATTTAAGCGGCGGCAGTCAGCAAGTGCACGAGGAGATATAAATCTGCATGCGTTGCACCTCCGTCGTCGTCTGGGGGGCAGATACTTGTAAATATAGAACGTGCTGCCCGGCACGGTGACGGTGGTATCAATGTCCATTGAAAACGTTGTGTAATTGACACTTGCTGGTGTGTTCTAGTTTTTCCATATCTATCCCATCTAACATGCTATTTTTCTGCTAGTGTGCATGGCCCCTTGTGGGTCACTTTTCTCACCTCAACCCCTTTGGTTACTGGCCCCAGAAAGGTCGTTTGCATAAAAGCCAAACTCGTGAGTTAGCTTTAGAGCAGCGACTATTAACAACTAAAATTGATTATTTGACCAGGCAATTGACAAGGTGTTGTGGTAGCTGTTATTATTTCGTGATTTGCACGTAATTTATAGGTTTGATCCATTTTAAAAACTTGTTTACTCCAGCGACGAAGGCCTGTAATTGTTTGGCTCTTTACCAACCAGCTGCTCAATGATTGCCGATTTATGATCGTTTCCTTTCTATTTTTTAAAATTGTTCTCAAAACGGGAAATGCGCAATTTTGCAATCTCTTAATAATTATAGATGTAATGGTTATTGCTAGAGCTGAAAATTTTCCAGTAACACTAAACTAGTGATCTTTTTTTTTTAATTTTCTTGTACGATAAATTCATACTAAAACTTACTAGTGGTAGGACAACGACAAATTCATTATCATTAAATGATCTGTGGTAATAACTACATCATTATCATTAAAAATATTTATTAATAACGTCAAAATGTTTTTAGGGGTTACTTGGGCTTGAAGAAATCACAAAATATATATTTTCTCTGCCAAAAATTCAAACTTGAATTTTTTTTGTTATCCTTCGTTCAAGTACGAGCTACTACTACTAAAAAAAAAAAATAAGATTTTTTAATTTCTGATGAATCTATCATAAGTTATCGTGACAACGCCAAGGGAACCTTATTTTGAGAGGTCACAGGAAATAAGATCCCAATGGCTGCATTTTCAAAATTTCTAAATAAAAATTCCACAAAGTATTTTTCAAATGTTTATCTTTAATATGTAAAAGAGTTTGAATCAGATATTTCATTTATCATATTAGAAAAAAATTAGCGAAAATATGCTTTTTTTTAGCCTTCGAAACCCATGTAACCCCTTAAGTTTCACCGAGTGATCAGTACTCAAGAAATGAATAATTGGATGAAAATAAAGAAAGGCTATTTTAATTAGGTTGTGTTAACCTAAAAAGATTAAGCTAAAATGAAACGTTATTCCAAAAATCTGCTACATGCACCGGTTATCGAAGTAGAACACCTGTTGGGGAGAAATGTGGTTCTGGCACTAAATCGACGCCAGTATCCATCAATATCTTGTGGAGCACCCCCGCAGTGCATTTCACTTGAAGTGCAGCAGACCACAGCATTAAAAAAGCCACAGCAGATTGCATTTGTCCATCGAATGCACCACCGCCCCGCATCATTCCCAGATCCCACTGCGGCCCACCTTTTGTAATTCTGTGGCCATGTCCCCGTCTTAATAAATTCCCAGATGTGGCCAAGTGAATACCTGCATCGGCGCGGACCACTTAGCGAGGTCTTATTGTTCCTTAATGACGAAAGGCACTTTTTATCGCTGCGCTCTGGCGTCCATAAAGGTGATTCTGACCTAATTTAAATCACAAAAACGGCCAGTCATAACGCTCTTCGGTCGAACATGAAAAATCAATGAAAGTCTCCCAAAAACGTCTTCTTCGCCCCGTAATGGAGGATTGAGGATGTTTTTTATGCCCGGCAATTTCCGGCTCGGATGGATCAATTGAATCGCATCGAACCAGCCCCAGTGAGAGCGCGATCATAGCGGCAATGCGGCGGACAGTCGGCAAGTTGATTTCAATATGAAAAGTGTCGTCCGAGCATCGAGACGCCTTTTAAGACTCGCCAGCATCTGCATCTGATGCCGGACTTTGCTAATTTTTATTTCGACATTTGTGGTGACTGTGGATTGGCTTTTATGGCCGATTCGAGCGTTTTTAGCATTTTTGACATTTTTATCGTTTCGGGTAGATGTATGCATCGTTTATAATTTATTCAGAAGGTTTTCAGTGATCTCTCACCGTTTGGCAACAAGCCGGATGCGCGTGTCACTTAAGGACGCTTTAAAGCAGGATTAGTGTCGAACTGCATTATCGATTACGATACAGTAATTGTAATGAATTGCTTTACCAATAGCTTTTATGAAAAGATATAAAGTCTAAGAGTTGAAGTTAAATAATAAACTACATTTATCGACATTCACATAATGAACTGTATTTTCGACGAAATATGTTTTATTGCAGTAAGACGTAGGTAATAAGTGGTGACGTCAATTGTGGATACTGATTTTATCAAAATGATTCACGTTGAAATTAAATTCGAAACTACCTTACCGAAATGGTATGAACAAGTCATAAAAGCCGTTGAGTTGTAAGTACACTGTGGTACTTTGTAGCTCTTTTCAACTTTCTGTCAATTACCCGACTGCAGAGTGAAATGGGCCTTAATTCACCTCGCCTCCTCCTTGCCGCCATTAAGTTCTGCCGAGAAGCACTTGCTCGCATTCTCGCTCCTCAGGGCACCACATTTCGAATTTTATGAGCTACAAAGCTAATGAGCTGAGTCTCGCGATTTATAGGTTATCACATATATGAGGTGATACAGATAAGGAGCCTAAAAGAAATTTTATGATCCCATTAAAGTGAGAGCTCCCAAGATCTTGAAGATCGCAAGTGGCCAGCCGGTGTTGCGCCTGCGCTCCATCCAACAGTCAGTCAGTTAGTCAGCCGGGTCGGGGAGGGAAAAAACACATTTCACATTCGAATTTTTTCCGACTGTTCAATGGCTGCTGGCAGCGTGTATGAACAACTTCCGGTTTGCTCATGAATTTAACATGATTTGCGAGATGTAATCGATCCCCAACTGTAAATAAAGCACAAGTGCAACGAGCACCTTTTTGGGGAAGGAAAGATAAGAAGGCAGTAGCTTCGTTTGTCGTGTTGCTCGCGTGATGAATGGCGGCTAATTGTGGCCGTGTTGAAAAACGACAACAAAAAATATATACGAGCAATTCCCCGTTGATGGAAAGGCGCTTACATCTTTCCATCTTTATTACAACTTCTTCAAGATTTATTGAGTCAGCAAGTGTCACCGTAAAATGGTTTATTACCTTGTGGTGAGTGGACAATTTTTTGTCCATGTGGAGTGGACGAAAGAACTGCAGTGATTGGGTCCAGCGGACAGAAGGTGACCCAGTGGTCACATGTTCGAAAGAGGGTCAGGGATGGATTACCGGAAGGACTGGGCTTTATTTTTGGCAGAAACAGAAAGCTACACGCTCTAAGAAAACTCATAAATCAATTCAGTCAATTGGAAATCTAAGAAATTACTGCTAAATTAATGTCCTAGCAGTAATATTTATTGCAAGATAAGTTAATTTATTTAAAACGAAATTATGATTTATTTCACATTCCTTGAGTATGTTTACAAACGGCAGTTTCAATGCTCTTTTAAATTCTCGAAATAAAATATCTGCTGCGTTTATAAATAAACCAAACTTCCAAAGTGTCAATACACGATTTGAAGTGGCATATGTACATATATAATATTAGCTGCGTTTCTTAATTAACAATATAGGTGTTTGTGTGTTTTCTCTCCATAAAAATCGAAATCCAGGTAATGGGGAAATTTCCCACTTTTTAGAATTTGGCAATGTTGATAGAAACTCAGTCAAAACTTGGTGTGGTAAGAAAGCCTACCTACTCAAACTTATATTCAATTATAAAACGCAGCTATTATGTCAGTTTAGCGACCAGAAAGCAGACCAGAGCAGAGCAGGTTAGCTCAGAAAAGATGTCAGAGCAAAACAGATCAGAAAAGAGCAGACTTGCTCATTGAACACCACTTTGAATTTTTGTGAACTGCAAAATATCAAATGAAGTTTAATTTGTTCAAATTAATTACTACTTTTATACGATATCCAAAGTCGAGAATTTGTACTAGAGTAGGATCACTTTGGATTAGACTCATTGAACATTTCATTGCTCTTTTTTGCTCTAGATTAATCTATAGCGTCATTAAATACGCCTATCGATTTTCTGCCCCATATGACAACATTAAAAATATCCGTTTACAAGGGCTTTTAGCTCCGAAAGTGAAACTTCAATACGCATTTAGATGTGAATTGAACTGCAAGTTTTGCGCGTTGTTTATAAGCGATTTTTGTTCAGGATTGTAGTTTAACTTAAGGTCTTTAAGGAGATTTTTTTTATTAACTAAAAGTGGACATTTAGTAGTAAACCTGACTTCGTTACAAATATCTTAAACAAAAGTTGACTTGTTTCATATACTGCGCGCTACTTTTTTTTTTTTTTTTTTTTTTGTTAATTCTAAACAATTTATTGTATTTCGGGAGTAATTATTTTTAAAATATCGCTTCTGAAAATAAATGTTTGTTCTATTTTTCGTCAATATCAAACAAAAGCGCTCATCCAAAGTATTTGATATGACTTCCTGAACAGTTTCAGCGGTCATGGGCGCGCATAACTATCTTGGAAAGAAAAACAAAAGATGATTTCGACACATGTAGCAGTCGTAAAATAATCTCGCGGGGAATCCAAGCGATCTAAACATTTCCACGTAGGAAAAAGTTGAAGTAAAAAAACTTGAAAATTACATAAAAACACTTTCCAACCACACTCTAAATCACTTGGCTAATAAATACCATTAAAACTTGATGTATCTTCCCAGCGCGCTCGTTTTGAGGAGTGCAGCCGCTGTTTCATTAAATCAGGAGGTGTAAAAGTTTTTCGTGAAAACTTAATTTCCCCCCTGTGTCTTGTTATTAAGAGGCGCTTTAAATAAATCAGAAAAATTATAAACGGAAAAGCAAACAAACAGAAGAAAAACGGAACACTTTCGGTGAGGCACTTGTCACATTAAATTTATTTTTTCTTCAAACGATTTTTTCGTAAATTTAGAACCACGTGCCACACGGGGGCACCTCGGGAATTCGAACATCTTTCCTCAAAACATGACAAAAACGAAAGGAGACAAAAATTTCTACGCACACGACATTTTTTTTTTAGATCTTTTGCAATATCTTTCACATTTTTCATTTCTTTTATAGCAAAATTTTGGCACCAAGCAGTCGTAAAAAAAAATGCTATACATGAGGGTGCAGGGATTTTAGTGTAGGGTAAACATCTTGTTTTTTCGCATCAATCCCGAATGGAATGCCGAAATTTTTCAACAGCTGGTGAAAAACAAATTTTTTCTTGTTCATTTTGAAGTTGAGATATGTAGAATGCCTTTTTGATTTACGGGTATTTGAAAAAGATTCAAAACAGCGTCTTTGGGAGTTGGTTCATCATAAAAAAATGTCGGAAGAGCGGAACAAAACTGCTCTTTGTTTTTAATTTATCTTGAATAGTTTTCAATAATTAACCCGTCATGCTAAATTAGTGGGAAATGATTTATTTATTAGATATGATATCTAACGCAAAAAAACTACTCCGTAGTGAAGTTTTCTAATTTATCTACTTTTGAAAAGAAACGTTCTTTCGTTATTCAAGTTGCGCAATATACATATCTACTATATGCTTTAATGCCACTAATGATTGTTTGTCACTACATTAATTTTAATTAAATATGTAGCTATAATGCGCCATTTGATGTATCGCATCAATAGACCTTTGGTCAATTAATGTTTTCTTATACATAGTCATTAGTCACTTTATTATTATTATCATTTTATTATCTTAATATTTTTCATGAATTATAGATTAAATCTTAACAATTTCTTTAATTAGTCTTTTCAGTTCAGATTCATTCTTTTCGGAAAATATATTTAGTTGAATGTAAGAGAAAAATTTTCATAAAAGCATCATGAAAATATAGTTAAGTATAGTAACTTAATAAGAAAATTTTATTTGAATTTACTGTGCTTAAAAGGGACTATCTGGAAGTTGAAATTAAAGTTTTGATTAGATAAAGAATGGTTGTAAAAGAGTAATAAGCACACGTATTTCTATTTTATGTGTCAGCATATTCTCTAGTGAAACTTTTTATCATCATCCATCCGGCAATTTTGAATACACATGTCGTAAGTGAATTTAAAGGAACTACTTTTATCCTTATATTTCTTGATGGTTGTAACTTTTCAGCTTTATAAAAAATCCAATTTTCCAAATGTCAAAAATACGTCCAATCAGCTTGGAGATTTTACTATTGAAAGAAACTTCAAATATGGTTATTTCGAAACCCATGACTTTATTTATAATAGCATTTTGATATTGGTCAAAGCAATGAGTGTTCAAAAGAAATGAAACGTGACATTTACACAGAAAAACCTTGAAGGTCTCACGGCAGTTTAAATAACTTCAAGTTACTACGCACCTGTTAAAAGATGCCCTGATCAAATTTAAAAGGAAAAGACAAAGTATCTGACCTGCCTTAAATATTCTCAGTAATCATTGAATTTTAAATTCTGTTTACATTGGGGAAAACTCGGTGGGAATAAAATTAACCGCAGCTGCACGAGCCAATCTCGCGCGTACAAATATCCCGCAAAAATCCGAGCAATTCCAAACAATCTGCCGTGCAAAAACCGCAGCCGACACTGTCAAACATCTGTCGAATCAAAATCATTCCGCAAAAAGCCTCAATATCGTGAATTCGTGACAATGAAATTACTCCGCTGAAATAAAATGAGTAAATAAAAGGTAAAAATCAAATCGCCACATATTTTACGATAGGTGATTGTATGTGCGTAGAATTTTAGTCCCAGAAATAGCTACAAAATTTGATTGGTTTCCCTCTTGGGTGTCATTAAAGTTGCCCATTCGATCGCAAATAGAATTATAAAGTAAAAAAAGCGGAAAAGTCTGGCTTGGGGAAAAGGCCGCGAAATGAGCTGATAACAGCACATAGTTCGCTTCAATGCAAATTCATTGCCAAAAATACGCGCCGCTTAGTTACAACGATTTTTTTTCGACGTGGCCGGCGCGCGGTTTTTTGTCGTTTTTGCGCCTTTATTGCTGTGCGCCCCGCCGAACCCAGCAGACTTCTGGAGGCATAAAAAAACGACGCGAGATAGTCGCTAGCGCGATTTTTTGCCCGCACGATGTCTCACCGTACCGCGAGATATGTCGCTCTTGCGGTGGGTGCTCCAAGTGCTTTCATTTTTAATGAACGGAAAAAATCGGTTTACGAACGGAGTCTGATCTTCGTTCGGAAGACACCACACCTGCGCCAGCTCGCGTCTGCTCGTCTTCTTCTACCTGTGCAGCTCCCAGCACCTCTCCCCCCGTCATTAGCATTGATCGAAGCCGGAGGCATGTTCACAAATAAACCAAATCCAAAATATATAAAAAAAAACGCGCCATCATCAAGCCGCGCGAACGATTGAGCGATTGTTAAACTCCCGCGCGCTCGATTTGGTTAGTGTTAATTGTCCTATAAAAATTGTCAATTGTTTTTTTATGGGCGCACCAGCGATTTTGGGCGCTTTTTGTTATATTTTTTTCTGGGCTTCCTCTCTTCCACCCGCTCCCGGTTGTTCGCGACCTTTTCTGCTGGTCTTGTTGTTTTAACGCTTTTTTATGCTGCGTGAACTTGGTTAGGTGAAAAAAAGAGTCATTGAAACAAGCCCGCGCGAATAATAATTCATTGAAGACGACACGATGCGATGTGACAATGACGTCGTTTTGTACGTTTTGTGGTCTTGTCGCGCCCGCCCACCTGCTTGTTGTTATTGTTGCTCGTCGGCGCGACGCGGACCGCACACGCGGGGGAAGGACGCAGAGCCCCCGCGTTCGAAAAGAAGAAGTTTCTTCGGAATGTTTTTATTTATACGCATAATCATCACAAATTCAGTCACTGTGACTGGAATGGCTAATAAAAGTGTTAGAAGGAGACTTATGGCTTCCACGGGGGGTAGGTACTTGCCGAGCATTTTTTTCTCTTAGTCTCCCTCTGCTGGGCCAATTTTTAAATGTCTTCCAGAGGCGAATGAGTTTTTGGACACTATTTTGATTGAGATAATTTTACCATGTACCTTCTTCTCAGAGAATCATAGTTTTACTTTTCTTAGAACAAAAAGAAATTTTTCAGACACAAGAATTACTGTTGAATATTTGGTCGCCCTAAAAATGCTCAATTTTATATCATCTATCCGAATGTTTAAATTAATTTTGCTTTCTTTAGATCCATCATTTATTTTTAAAATTGAACTTATATTAGGGCAGGTGACTCAGTCCTGACCATTTTAAGAGTTTTTCACGCACTTAAGCGTTTGGTGATTCATTTTTTTAGTAATCTCGGACTTTCATGTTCATCTCAAGTCATCAAAAATATATTAATCTTACCGCATAAAAGCATGTAATTATAAAACTCGCAATAGATGGGTGTTTTTTTTTAACAAAAGTCAGAAATGGTGTTAGAGCCACTTTTGGCCACATTTTACCCATGGCTGCTATCATTCCAGTGATGACAGCTGACAACTGTATTAGTGTTGCCGCAATTCGTGATTATAACTCATATACTATAGACCTGTTTTAGTTATCTGTATCTTGTTAGTATCGCTTTAAAGTTGAAAATGGCCAAAATTTGATCAGTGGCCAGAACCGGGTCACCTACTCTACGACTTAATTTAACGAAAGTTCTTCCTTAAACAAAAATATGAATATCACGAGACAAACTCGTAATTTCGATAGGATCATATTCACATATTATGCAAAATCGGCAGAAGAGGAGTTCAGTTCTTACTATTAGAAGGAGTTAAAGAAAAAAGAACAAACATATTTATGCTAGCGAATTTTTAAATTATGATTGATTTCCGAATTTCTTTATTAAAGTAAATTGTCTACTCATCACGTTCAAGATTTTACTTGTCTAACTTTCAAGGGAAAATACTGACTGAACTTGCGTAATTATACCAGAAACATTACAAAATTTGCCTTAAATGCGCCGTCAAGCAAATACAGTTCCGCTTCACTAATTATTTCCTTAAAATTTAAATAAGACGCGATTAAATCAGAAATCGAAGAAAGAGTAGTACAAATTGGGATTTCTTGCATCGAGCACTTAAAATCGCTTGAATTCGTTTGCGCCAAAGGTGGTTCACTGATCGTTATGAGCGCTGCCAAATGCAGCTACAAAGTAGTCCTTTTGTAGTATGAAAAGACTCACCCATGCATACAATAGCACGAAAATTAAAATTTTCCATTTATTGCCAATTGCACAATCGAAAAGCTAAAATTCCGCATATTTTTATTTTTAATTATGCAAAAAAGGCGGAGTGTAGTGATCATGCAGACTTATCAGTGGAAGTACAACTACAATGAGCAAGTAATGTGCCGATTTTTTGCGCCTTTCTAATAATTCAGAAAAAAAGGCGAAGGCCACATTTCCTGCTGCTAGCACGACCAATTTATGCTTCGAGCTTATGCTGGGGCTTAAGAATTGAATTGAGAAGTGTGCGATGATCAGTGATCGCGCCGCGCCGCTCCAAAAAAGTTCTCGTGAAAGTTTCCCATTTGAGATGTAAACTACTTTTAAAACCCCCCTTCACTTTTAGCATACATTTAACACGTTTGAAGCTCCTTTCCCCGAATGGATAAGTGGCCGTTCCCGAAAGGGTTCATCACATTTAAAACCGACAGTCACAAGAAAAACAAATAAACCGTGTTTAAGACCAACCTGTCGCCAATTTAACCGCCACCGTAACACCCAAGGAATATTCTTTTGACTGCCATTGTCGGACCCTGGTGAAAGGTAAGAAAGGATTTTTGAATCCGAATCAGACCAGATAAAGAGATCAAAAACCGATCTCCGCACACCTCTCCAGAAAAAAAGTATCAAGTGACGCGATTTTCGCGACTGCCTTGGTGAAAAGGTCTTAAAGAGATCTTTCGAAAGATCGGCGATAATACACCCATGCCACGGTCAATTGGCTGGCTGTCGCTATTAAATTATTTCTTGCTCAATTTTAGCACTGGCGAATTATTAATTACGATCGACCGCGAATGCTGCCACCATCGATTAGTCCCAACGATCAACGCCGATCAGAACCGATCGTAATTGATCGCGCCAATCAGCCTAATGGAAGTTTTTCCTGCTACTTCTGTTCCCGCCGGCCGGCCGGTGCGGTGCGGCTGTCCGGTCGATTTCACAAGAACTTTGTCCAAGTCACTGAGAAAATTACCTTTTCCTTCAGTTCTCAATGAAACCTGATGACTCTCAGAATTTTCCCCAGCTGTGCAGGTGCTAACAGCCAGTGCAAGGTGCGCGGAGGTGTGCGCGCGCAGCTTACTATTTCTTAGAATCCGCGACTTCTCCAGGCAATTTGAGTTGTAAGCGCACGCGCACTTGGTGCACTTCTTAAGAAACTAGTTGCTGATCAGCCGGCTCATTCGCCGGTCTGCAGGTATTTTCTTTTGCAAGGAATGGACAAGTCGTCCGGGGAGCGGGAATAGTGCGGAATTAAAATTGTTAATGAACGCGACATGGACTGCAGCCGCGCTAACTCGGCTTCATTTATCATTTTGACTGAGCCATTTCTAGCTGAAATGCATGCACGCAACCTGCAAGTTGGTTTTCAATGCGATGCTTTGACGCCTTGTTAAGTGGAACTGACGTGAGCCGTGTTGGTGGCGGTCTTGATCGATGGGTGGGGCTTAGAAGCGATCTTTGCCTACTTCCTAGGTATCTTGGAATTTTTTTCTAAAAAAGTTTTGTATAACTTTAAAATCTATATATCTTCGATATAAAATTGCATTAACTTCAAATAGCAATGCGTTCTTGTCAGCAAATTGACATGCAGACAAGCACTGATTTTCGCCTTAAAATGATACAAATGTACATTATTGCATTATTAACAAAGATTGCACATTTTATTACATTCCTAAGGTATTTAAAAACTTACATACCTATTAATTGAAACAACCACTACCCTCTCTCAAGTTATTTATTTATTTAAAACTTAAACTATACCGTCCTCCCGCCAGTCAATTTAAAAGAGAGCTTTATGTATCAAAAAATTTTTTCTGTTTCGAATTAGACATTTCGGCGTCAGATATCATTTCTCGCCACACTAAAAATTCTTCCGTATCCGGGCATCAACAAAAACACAATTGAATTAAAGAATAATAAAAACATTCGGAAGATGAGAACTTTTTTCTTTTAGTCTTATCGAAACGGCCATGGAAAAAAAATGTTTTTAAAACACTTGAAGAATTCGAAGTATGTCCACATGTTTTTACACGAAATCGCTCGTCTGTTCCCAGTATCGTTTCCTCAGAATGAGGCGTTATTGAATCACTTAAAGAAAAAAATTATATAGAAAAAGTAAAGCCACCCAAAAAAGACTGAACGAATTCAAATCGAAGAAAAAAAGGCGTCTGGGCAATTCTTTTGCGTTTGGCTTGAAACGATTTGATTTGGTTACAAATTGGCAATAAATCGTCAAATAATGGCTAGAGGATGTGATTATAGAGCAGGCCATGCTTATGGCAGGGTTTTTTCTGCTCCTAGCACTGTTGGAAGAGTTCTCTCAACTTTCTTAGTTGCAAAATTATATTTGATTAGCCCATTCACACGAGACAGGACTGTCGCTTCGGGGAGCTTAGAACGAGTTTTGTGTCACCTATTTATTGGGTGCCCGTGAATCTGTCGTTTTATGCCGGAGAAAGGCTGTAAATGACATAAAACTTGGCTCAATTCGATTCGCATAATGGGGTTTCAGATCAGGTAGTAAACGATCAACAAGTTTTTGGCGGCATTAAGCCAAAGCAAAAAGGAAAGTTATTTCAGATGAATATCTTCGATGACTTCAGCCCTTAACTGTTCTGGCAAAAGTAACACGTTTTTATTTCGTATCTCTAAAATAATCTTTTTCTCTAGAACTCGTAAAAAGTTTTGATATTTGGAAGAATTCTTATTATTGCCGAACATTGGAACAAACAGTTAAATAATAGCTGCATTTTTTTATTTTTCTCTCCGGTTCAGATTAAGTAGTAAATTTTGCATATTGAATTGAATATTAAAAGCTCTCACTTAAGTATATCAAGATTTTAAAAATTGTGAAAAGTGCATCAAATTGCCATGATATTTACTTCAAAACTTGAATAAAATATATTTTTGAATTAAGTTTTTAACGCAAAGTGGATATAAATCTAGGTAATTTGATTTTATTCTCGCGAAATAAAAAATGTTTAATATGGGTAACATTTCATAAATTTCAATTCAATGCAAAATTTCCTGCTAAACCTAGAACCGGAATCGATTTAAAGAAAATAGTTAGATAATGTTTAAAAATCACAATTTTGCTAAGAAGAAAATAAAAAGGCCTTACATTGTTCTAAGAAACCAAAACAGTGTGTTTCTTGCAATTGTCCTGATGAAACTTTTTTCATTTTCGTAAATATTATAAAACAACGTTTCTTGCGCTTTTTTCTTTTAAACACAATTTCTGAATTTCGGGAAAACAATTCGCAGTTTTCTTAAAGCACATTTTCGAAGTTATTATAGAAATAATGTAAAACCTGTTTCAGAGTAGTTTCATTTTCGATATCGGGATCCCTGTTTTGAACTCCTTTTTCGAAATTCAAGATTTCTAGAGTTATACCCTAGATATACATTCGACGAATGATTGTTAAATCGGATTTTCATTCATTGCATGCATGATAGGCGGCAAACTTCAGTCAAGTGTAGAATTTTTCACAGCTCAGAAATGAATACGATTGATATATAAGTATTAAGTTTACAAAAACGTTCACAAGCTATTCAACTTTTGATTATTAAAAAGAAAAGAATCCTTTTAACCTATATTATAATAGGTGGTCAATTCATTATTTCACACTGGAAATCAGCAAGATTTCCATGGTCATTCTCTGAGAATGAAGTTTTCGGAACTTGGTTGATGAGGACGAGAATGTTGTTATAAAAATTCACTCAAACTTCATGGTGACAGACGACACACTGCAATGATCATTGTTCGTGAATGTTCTTTCGATCATGTTCGTCTATTTAGTCTAAGGGTATAAATTATAAGACTTGTCGCATCAGGCGAAATGAGAACGAACAGGCACAGGCATCGCTAGTTTTAAAAAAAATTTAGTTTGAAGTTTAGGATCACAGTAAACGCAGATAACACGCAAAGCATGATCTTTCCGGGTACTGACCATGAGTCATTTTACTTAGCACGATCGGCTGATCGATTAACGTCCCTGCCTTAGTCCACCTGGCATTAATGACTGAAAATTTCTTTTTAATCTGCGATTTATGCATTAACGTCCGCATTTTGCGTAATATAATCCAAAATTGCGGCAATTTACTTCATTCTGTCCAAAAATATGGCCCATTCTCAGCAATTTGTCACGACTTGCTTAATATTCAGCCGTCGATTCAACAGCCGCCGGTCGCCGCTCATCGCTTTTTATTTAGCTGGTGATTTTTTTGCTCGCTTTATACCATTTTGGTTTAATTCCTGTTAATTGAATTTTAATTAATTTACATTTATTGCTCGGCCCGGCTGGTAGTGCTTTTTGTGTTGGATCATTTTTATCGTTTTTAATTATCGCCGATTTCACCTTATTTCCCTGATTTATTAGTCTGAAATTAGTCTTTCGCTGCTCAGGCATCCATTAATTGTTCCGTCGAAATGATCGAATTAATTCCGCCGAATGGAAATTTGCTGTGAGTCCGCTCGCATATTGTGTAAATGCACAAAAAATTATATAAAAAATGCGCTCACTTGATACGCCACTGATATCAAATGATGATCGCAATGATGAGGGGCCAAAGTGCTCCCATAGTTCACTTCGCTGCGCACGGGTTTATTTTTCATCATTCGCCGGTTCGGTTCACTTTTTTCGGGGAAGTTTTCTTTTTTGATGAACCGCAGTGATTTTGTTTTTCTGGTTTTGCTATTTTACAAAATATTAATTTATTTCTGGGGAAGATGGATGATCTCGCGGGTCTAGAGCAACGGTTGGACTACTGGTTCCGGCATTTGATATGCCTTGCGAATGAGTTATACATTTGTGATAATTTTTATGTGAAAGCTATTTCATTTTCGAAATTCCCTGATGCGTTCAAGAATAACTTAAGATATTAGCTACATATGTATGTACGTGCTAGTCGATAAACAGCGCATAGTTTTCTAAGTTTAATTTTGAGTCATCTTTTCCAATCTAGATACAAAATGTTGGCGCCAAAACTTATTGACGATTACCCTTTTAAAAATTGTGCTTGTTTACGCAGTAAAACGTGCTTAACTTTTTTTTAAACTTCTAGATTTTCAATAATCCTAGTTTTGGCAAAAGATGAGTCAAATAATGTAATTCAATTTCGACGCGAAATGCTAATTTTTGAGCTAAATATAGCTTTTTTATGTATAGGTAATTTACTTGTATGTTCGGCTTAGTTGTAATAGCCTGAATTTTTCTGAGCCCCTAGTGAAATTGTCTTAATTAAAATCAAATTTCTTTACACAACAAACGCAATGAGTATATTTTTCGATTTTTTCGACAAAAAAGCGGATATTCAATTTTCGATGTTAATTAAATGCATTTCCCTCGACTCCAATTAAGTTTTTCAATTACAGTGAGAAATTAACACCTACAGTTTGTAGCATAGTAGTTATTTTGGACTTCTACTACTTTTATAAAGGAAATAAAATAATCGAATCAAAATAAGAAAATAAAATTTAAAACCCTTGCTTAGATATTTCACATGTTAAGTATTTGTGGTGATTTGTATTGTTTGTATTTTGTGGTAATTTTAAATATTATTTTTAAACTTATCTCGTATACATTGCTTAATAAACTTAAATTTTTTTTTAAAGAAATTAATAAAATGCTCGGTCTAACCTATTTTTTTTATTTTATAATATTTGCTGAAAAGAATGTCTTATCTGTCCTAAAGTTAGGTACGTTTTGTGTGGCCAACATTTTTGCTGACCCAGTCAGCGTCTTATCAAAATTTATAAGAAAAAAAATTGCATAACACCAAAATGCTCCACTTTCAAGTTTTCGGTTAAATTATTTTAATCGAAAAGAAAACTCAGTCTTTGGCTTGTCGGCCGCCTCTGCTCCCCGTCCCCCGGTAAGAGCTATCACAAGAAAAGACGCCAGCGCCGACAATGTGACAGTGAAAAATTGAGATTGAAATGCGTGGTACAACCGCACGGGGCACGGGTAAACGTCGAAAGACGCACAAAACGCGAGCACCGCGCACAAAAATGAAAAACGCCAGGAAATGAGTAAGTCATTAAGATGAAAATTTTTTAATTCAACGGTGGCATTTAGCACGGCTCATTAAGACTGATTACTTTCGTTTTGCTGTTTGCCGCGGGCCTACACTCCTCGCGATGGTGCACATGCGCGCGCAGCTCAAAAAAATATATTTTTAATACCATTCGAGGGCAGTGGGTATAAAAAGTGATGTGAGACAAATGATTTCTTGCAGGGGATTAAAGGTGAACGGATTCGGTCCGGATTAAGGGCTCATTTTGGGCGCGGGGGGAAAAACATTCTGAGGCGTGTGCAGCACGATTTCAAAAGACCAGGAGCTCCGCACCTAGGCGATTCTACAAAACTTTTGGACGCTCCTCGCCGTGGCGATGAATGCAATTTTCGGACAAAACGTGAAAAACCGGTTCCTTTCGTAAGCCGGTGATTTGGGCATTTGAGGAAAGGTCTATTCGCCTGCCTTGCCGACGGGGCCCCATACTATATAGAACCTGGAAGTACCTTACCAACAAAATTCCCAGCGTCAGCGCAACTATCCGCCTTACTACCTGCGTTGCGTTGCGCTGTATCGCTGCTGCTTTCAGCCGCCGACAGCGAAGACGACGATTCGCCTTTTATCAAGAAATGAAATTTAATACCGAGAACATTTGAGGAAAGTGAAATAAATGCGATACGTCTTCTGGTGGTGGTGCGGTGGAGCTTCTCAAGGCCAGCTCTTTTGTGATGTTCTTCTTTGCACATGTGCCACACAAATGAGAAGTAAATTTAAGGAGGCATTCTTCTTACATCACCGAGAATTACGTGAGGTGAAATTAAAAACTAAGCGCTGACTAAAAGTGGATGAGATTTGCGATCGAATTGCTTACCGGATGAAAATATTGAAGGCCGAGAGAACGTTTGAAAATCTCGTTTAGGACCTTTAATGTTTTCGGACTTTTGAACGCAGGTGTGACACCTTAAGAATTTTGTACAATCTCAAATTAATATACATAATTTTAGAAAATTTTGAGATTTTCGTAGAGTTTTGAAATTCAGTCTGAGTATTCAATTAAAAGGTAGATGTATTGGAATTGGCGACACGACAACAAGATGACGAATGTTCTAGAGTATTACATATGCCATAAAAGTTCAGTAAGTTGGAGTAGCTGCGTTCTAGTCTGATTTGAAACAGAAAATTTCTTGTAATTATTTTAGTATAGTTCTTGAAATTAGCTTGTTTGTGTAGACACCTTCAGTTCCTATGAGACAAGTGTGAATAAAACTTGTTTAAAGGTTCCATACCATCATATTACCATAGGTACAGCTTAGTAGTAGCTGCTTTATGATTATCTACTAAATTTGAATCATATAAAAAGAATTAAGTTTATCATGTAATAAGGTTAACATTTTGATTTCATAATAAAAAGAAAATTCCACATAGAATTAGAAATTAGTGCCAACATTTCAAGATTGAAGATCATGGGGAAACAACATATAGAAATGGATCATTGAATTTATAAACTGTCTTAACAACTCAAAAGTCTTAGCATATATAATGCTGCTATAATCCCTACTTAATTTTAGTGTCAGTGAGAGGATATATGTATATGCAATTAAATCCGATTTGTTTAAATCGCCGCCATAGGTGGGTTTTTGTAGTTTTTGTGCCATTTTTATAAGTAAAACAGGTATAAAATAAGATATATTTGCAATATGGTATACTAAGAGACTTATTATCACAATTTAATAACAAAATCCGTATATGTTCCAAAAAAGCATTTGAAAATAATTTAAACTCACAGTTGATTGCTCAAAACCTGTTAAGGGGGAATGAAAATTTAGCATAGTCCTTTGTAGGTTCTAATGATCAATGAGTGTGAATTTTGACAACTTGTCTTTTGTGAAAGAATTAATTTAACTTACGAGGATATCGATTCCATTTCGTTAATTAATATATCCTCCCGATGAATTGCCACTTTTACCTTAACCCATTTAGACCGACCGTCTCACATACGATACGCCAGAATTTATAAATTATTTTTAAGTACCCTCGATAAGAATTTGTTTATGTCTGGTGCCGGTGTCAAGTCTATAGTCTAAACAATACCTACTACAAAAAAAGCTTCAGTGTTATAGTTGGCTTCAGAAGGTTTCTACCTACCTGTTTTAATAATATGATAAAAGTAGACAAAAACAAACCTTTTAGAAAAAAAAATAGTTTCAGGTCTAAATGACTTTTGGGTGTAATGTACAGCGTCGCCTGCTTTTGAAATTAGAACTTTTCTTTGACCAATTATTCATTACGTGCAACCTACCACTTTGACGATCAGAAAGGAAAAAATGTCCTTGAGAGCATTTCTTACGTATTTTTTTTTTTTTTTACATAGGTTTTGTATTGCGCCAAGAAACATACCGGGCTTAAAGTAAAAAGTTGAAAGTTAGAATTAGAATTCGATATTAATTTAAACTTGATACCTAAAGCCGTTTCTGAGAAAAAGGGCCTTGGGACACGGAGAAACAGATAGACGGACAACAAAGTGATCCTAATAAATCTCACGGTAGAATTGTGTTTAACTAAATCTACTAAATTACGTTGGTAAAGTATTTTGCGAGCAATTAAATTTTGGTTAGAACCAACCCTCTGTGGCTCGTCAGGAAGCGAAATTACTTCAAAACTGCTAACATCCGTCGCAATCTTCCTCTTCAAAAATTACTTGGGAAAAGAGAAGCCGACAACGACTTGGCGTTTTGGCAAGTCACCTTCACTCGCAAATGGGCAGCAATTACACGGGCCAGAACTATTACCAAGTGCCGCCGCGGCTGGGGTTCACGGAGCCGACGGGCAAGTGTCAGCGCGGCTGCAATTAAACAATGACCGCCAGGAGGAAAGCAGCGCACCGTTTATGAGCGTTTTGTCTTGCGAGTCAAGACTCAAGATCACACCGGCAATTTGAGTGTTTTCACCAAGATGCAGGCAGCCGCTCGTTGTCCCGCCGAAAGAAAGACTACGCGTCGCGGCAACGAAGCGGTCTATCGCGCCGCAATCATCCGAATGATGCCATCATCGCGAGCTGCTCGCTGGCTGGCATCATCAACTGCTGTTTGAGTGCTCTTAATTAACGTCTTCTGGTGGTCGTTTCGACGTGACATTGGAAGTCAGGTGGTAGTTGCGATGCTATTAACCAGGCAAATTATTTCGTCTGACCGCTATTAGGGGGCATCATAAAAAGAATAAAGCCGAGAAGATTTCAATTTTTTCCCGGCGATAGTGCGGCCGTGCCCAGACCCCAGGGGAGAAGTAAAATTAGGAGGATCCACGCCACTTTAATGACTCCGCGAGCTTTCTGGGAAGGGAGGTAACAAGCCCATTACTACGCTCCTCGACTGCCGAATGGCGCGCAATTAATGGGGAGACTTTTTACGAGAGAGAATAAAAATTTTGTGACTATTTAAATATATCTGGAATCCTCCATGGAAACAAATTTAGCCGCAAAATGAATCTACGTGGCGTTTATAGCGCCATATCCACGACATTTTAGTACGGCTGCGGGTCGACAGAGACAACGACGTCAGATTTTTTTTTTTTTTTTGGGTTCCGTGACATGTGAGATTACACAGATCGACTGCCCCGAAATTTGTAATATTAGTGGTCAGCAAAATGACAGCATTTCCATGACAGTGACCGGAACAAATTTCTTAATTATAAGGCTCCGTCGTTGCTGAGATTTGATGATCTATGACTGGACCACTCCTTCCTGGGGCTAATAACGATGAACGGCCTGTTCTGGTCCCACCACCGTCATGCGACTGAAATGAAACCTTTTTCGGGCACCTTTAGTCAGTTGGAACCTGAAATAGTCTGGTGCATTTGTTTTTTCTCACGGGTTTTGGGTAGAACGGAGAAATTTAAATTTTTCTTAAAAAAATGATGGTAGGTTTTGTCTTTTATGGCTTAATGACCACAGAATGAGTGTTAAGTTAAATCAGAATGCTTTGAGTATGAATGAAAATGAAAACTAAATTCGTTTTTATTTTGAACTTTATAGAATTTAACATGACGGCGCCGCATTACACACAGCAAAAGTTATGTAGGGTCTTGCAAATCAAATGTTGTTATTAAAAAGTAGTTGGGATTTAAATCGAAACTGTAGATGAACGCATTTTAAAAAGATTAATTACTAATGGATATAACGAAACTAAGTG
Organism: Machimus rusticus; assembly: GCA_951509405.1. Classification (NCBI taxonomy): domain Eukaryota; kingdom Metazoa; phylum Arthropoda; class Insecta; order Diptera; family Asilidae; genus Machimus; species Machimus rusticus. The sequence continues at coordinate 16,385,036 of OX608054.1, read as the reverse complement.
GTGATCAATTACGGTATGCGTCTTCCAAAACTTCCGATCAAATCTCTTGAGACTAATGAAATTATATCAAAAAATAATTGAAGTTGTAGTACTTTGAATTCCCCAATTCCGCTTAAATAAAAATTGTAACAGAAGTACCGCTTTCCGCTAATGAAGCCATTAATTACTCTTCGACGGTTAATTGTGTCCCCGTCCTTTTGGACCGATCGGAAATCTTTGGAAGCCCCAAAAAGAAAGCGACTTGGAAAAAATAAGAAAAAAACATACACCTGCACTATCGTTGCCGATCTTTAAGACAAGCATGCTTTTTGCCAAAAATGTTAAGAAACATTTCCAGTGCCATTTTCGGTGATCGTTATCTTCAGAGAATACCTTGCTACACTTGTCCGCGTCTCTCACGATTTTATTTGTAGTTTTTGTCTTTTGTTTATACTTGTTGTGCCGACAGACAGACAGTAGCCCCGTCCGTCGAGATAATGTTTAAAAAAAAATGCTGCTTACCCTTTCATTTCCTGTCCTTCCAGGGCACCCACAGATAATGTGATACAAGATTTCGTACAAGTGATAAAGTCATTTAGGATTGCCGCTGATACTTTGCTGTCATTTGCTGCTTGAAAAGGTATGAAGGGCAGCATCATAAAAGAGATTTTTTCCTTTTCATGATACTGGGCTTTAACCTCAGTGCTCACCTGTTTTTCCGCAAAAAAAAAAAGATTTTCCGCCTACCATCCTTTCTTGTGGTTCCGCAGCACCGGGGATCCTTATGAAACTCATAAAACTCCTTTATCGACTTTTAGCATATTTTTATGGTGAGCAATTAATGCTGATTTTGCGAAAGGAGCAATTTAAAAATTCATTTGTGGCTCAATTAGGCTGGGAGTGGACAAACGGTCACCATGGGGCCTTTTAATTATGGACATAACCCATTAAGGTCTGTCGCTCCAAGTAATTTCGAAGAAAAGTTTCCCCTGCGCTTATTGTTGCGTTTCGGTCGGGTGAATTTTATTTGAAAAATATTCGCCATCAATTAAGCCGAATTTTTCGCTGAGGTGTTCTAGAACCGCTGCCCCCCAGATGTCCCGTGTGCACAATCGCTAATGAGTTCCAACCATATTTTATGGAGGATTTCAAATCTTAATTGTGGTCGCCTGGAAATTGAATCAAAAGTCTTATCTTCCAGCCTGTTGTCGGCGATTTCACTTCACCAAGCCAGGTTTTATCCAATTTTATGTGATTGCCCAAAGAGTTTCGACTCGAAGCAGCGCAACCCATCAGTGAAATTATCAGCAATTTTGATAAGCGACAAAAATCCCAAAATGCAATAAATTCTCCTAAGCTCTTCTTAATGATTTGCAAAATTTCATTAATCCCAAAATTCGGGAGACATCGTTACCTCACCGGGGGGGTATCAACTGGTAGACCCGAGATCACCTGACTAGACACGCTCTGCTGGGACACCGGCCAGAAATTGATTGGTGCCTGATGCTATTTTATTGCTAATTTCCCGTCGCATTGATGTGATTTTGTGCATAAATTTTCTATTTATGATTTTCTGAGGATGATTTTTCACTAAAACGTTCTCTATGGCAGATAAAACGTGCCAGGAATGTTCGGCATCTGTGGATTTTAGTGTGGATTTGGCTTAATCAGCTGAAAAATGAGAGATTCCTAAAAAAGATCAGTGATCGTCGTTTGGATCGCTGTAATTCACATGTAAATGAGGCCACAGCCAGATCTTCTAATTTAACCAGAAAAAAAAAGAAAAAAAAGCATAGTGAAAAAGAAGAAGCAGGGAAAAAATTGTAGCTGAGGTTATCGTGAAAATGATCATTAGCTTAGTGATCTTTAAGTGGAGTATAAATGGGCACGTTGCTCTGCTTTTGCTTTGGGCTAGATGTGCTACTTCGGATGTGGTCCCTTAATTTATTGCCGGTGCTGGAATTTATTAGGTTTCAAGTTTGCTTATTAATGGAGAAATGTTATTTTTGAGAATGTGATCATTCGTATTCCCCGGCTAAATTACTGCGATCAGTTCGGAGATTATCGAAATTGAAATTCAGAAAGTATTTGCAGCCTGATCGTTTTCACTAAAGGGCCGGAATGAGTTGTCACTAATTCGTTTTAAATAAGGGAAATCAGTTGTCAATTAAATACTTGTAAACGATTTGTTTATGGATGATAAAGATTTGAGAAAAGTTTGTCTAAATTTAAAATATGAAAATTTTTAGAAACTTTCCAAGAATAATATCTATTGAATTTTATGAAAAATGATTGAAATTTTTAGCAGCTTTCTGCAATATCCTGCTAAGGCCACACATTTGAAAATATTCGATTAGCTAAAAGTAAAGGAAAAGGAGTAGACAACTGGCAGTAGCCAAAAACAAGTTCGTCTGAAAAATATTTCTAAAACAGACTTAATCTATGTAGAAAAGGGTTGTGTGACGATGATGATAAAGATCATGATTGGCTGACCTTTTTTTTCTAAAAGGTAGAAATATTTATGTAAGCTGTAAAATGATCCGTAGAAGATTATCAAATGGCTGGCGAGATAACTTCCGTATAATCCGATCATATCTCGCAAAAATTAATTTTGGAAATTCGCATTAGTCCTCTTGATCGCAGCAAGACCACTTACAGATCACTTCCGATTACCCGGCCATTTATAGTACCGCTGGGGGCTAATTAATTACCCGAGATCTAAAGTTGGAGCAAAAAAATGCTCTTAAACTGATTGAAAGCAAAAACTTGTTCAGGCTATGTCCAGCTGGTCGTAAACTATACAAAAAATGACTTTTAAGGTGCTAAAGCACTCCTCAGTCTTTTTCTTCCATCTTTCGCTCTTATCGCAGCCGTTCACCGATCAATCGACCGTCGATCTTAGCCGCTGCGGTCGTCTTAAGAGCTGACATGGTCCAGATATGACCAGTAGCTGGAGACGATTCAAAATATTTTTTTATTGCAATTTACTCAACAAATTCGTTCGATTGATGGCAGTGTTTTTGTGGGCTGACTAATTATTCCTTTATTTCAATTTTTTTGCGACGACGCTACTTTTCGATCGATTCGACGGTTTTTGTGCATAGCACCGATCGCGATCGGTAGATGTTCCCCCAGAAAAGCCACTCATCAGCCAAACTGGGATATCAATTCAAAATTAAATTGTTGGCGCTCCGCTGCCGCTGGGGGCTCCTGATGTTGATCAAAATGATGATGACAGCCGCGATCTGCTGGCGCAGGCTTCTGCCCATCGCGATCACCTTAAAAGGCGTGAAGAAAGACACTTTTATCTTCCACCTTCGATTCATTGCCGCTTTTATTCCCCGCCGCGGCCGAAGTCATTTTTTAAGCGCCTTTATCGTTTGTTTCCATTTTACTGCCCAAATCTTTTGTCAATTGATTTTTGCCTTGATTTCCTTAACAAGTGAAATGTTTTCATACATTGTGACATAAACGGGAATATATTGAGTGTTCGCGGCGCTGTTTTTGTGGCCGGTGAAGAAACAAATTGGTGATCATCGCCGCTGAATCACTAGAATAAATGAGGAATTCGAGAAATGGACGAAACATCTGTTTCGGTCGAATCGGTGCTTTTATTCAGGTGTTAGCCTCGTGGTTTATCTTTTGTTGGTCCAGGCATAAATAGAAGAGATGACCTGTTAATGAAGCACCCAGCTCTTCTGGTGCCTTCAGAACTCCGGCTGTTGTCTGCTGATTTAGAAGGTTCACACGATTGTTTGATGGTTATGACTAATTCGGTAAATATTTTTGGCTCTTTTGTCGAGAGATTTTGAATAATTATTATTGGTCTGTCCAGGGAAGAGGATACAATCAAATGTAAGGGAATTGTCTACCCCAGAATTCATTAGAGGAATCGGTATAACCCAAATTTATTGGCGATTATCTTTAGAAATCTTTGAGGACAGATTTCTGCTTAGAAGTTGGCAATGCCTAACGAATTCTTCTTTAAAGTAGGAGATTTATATTTTGACCATAAATTATGAATAGATAAAAAAACACAAAGTGAAAGAAGGTTCTTAAATTCAGATGAGATATTTTTCTTAAAATACAAGAAAAATGAATCTAACTACAATTTACATTATATTTATGCAACACTTCAAAGAAAAGCTTCATCAGGCAAATAACAAGATTCGGATTGTGTCGTTACTTATCTGATCTAATTTATTCGGCGAATAACCCATGATTACTTTTAACAATCTTCATCAAAAACAGGTTTTTCCTGGGATTAGACGATTGCATACACCAAAACTTATTTTTTAAATGTATTGAAATTACTGAAATTATTTTTTAGTAATTTTGCACCAATAATCATTTACAAGATTCCGTGACTTTATAAATGCACTTCGCAGTGGCAATATCTTTTCAATATTAGGAGAATGATAATTAGTAATATTGCGGTTTTTTGTATAAATCATTAATTTATTTAACAACCTTGCATACGTTACATTACAATAGTAAAAAATATATAGAGCACTTGCATACTATTTCTACTATTCTGATGAATATGTATGATAAGTAGTTAATTTTAATTTAAAAGTATGGAAAGAAACTATTAGGAATAGTCTGACGCAGATTTGTGTTTAAGCATTTTACAATTGCTTATTAAGGTTTTACTTTAGGATTTTTACATTTTCCCGAAATAATTTATTATTTGCGGCCTGAAAGGATGAGTATTTGAACAGGCTTTCAAATCCTTTAAGAATTCTTTTTTTCATTACGATTGATGGTTTTGGACAATTTACGTATTCTGATTGAAAAAAATTGTTAAGTTCTAAAACGGCAAAATGTATGAAGACTGTACTTTGTCTACGATCGCATTAGACTATTTAGAGTTTGTACAGCGGTATAAATAATAAACGTTTAATTGTTGTCATACTTACATATAATCACGAAAATAGTTTTGGGCTGTGGTAGCTTAACAGGTTAATTAGTGAAACAGGAAATATTTATATTGACGGTCCAAATTTGAATATGAATAGGAATAGGTACATGTAAAACATACTCCGAAACTATTCATCAATTTTTCCCTTTTATTGGATATAACTAATTTATTAAAGCAGAAAAGAAACTCTATTGTATTAAATAAATGTCGTCATTGATTGAATTGACTACCGATGTTATCTGCCATCACCAAGTATCATCAGCATAATGAACTGCATCTAAATTGGACTTTAAAATATATCTAAAAAGTGTGTCAAAACTCTTCTCCTGTATCTGAGCAAAAAACTATTTTAAATAATATCTTAGAAATAAAAACACGTCAACAAACCAACAGCACTTCCTTCAATTCGCTAATTTTATTACTTTAAATAAAACCATAGAAGAGGAGGGAGGGAGTGAAGTTGGCACCGCCTAAATTGGAATTTTTGTAAAATAAATAACGCCGACCAACGATCACCTTTCTACTTAAGAATTAATCCGACACAAAAACACCGACCGACTCCAATCACCATAAATCGAGCGCGATAACTTTTTATTGTTGGTGGGTAACAGAAAAAAATGGTTTAAAAAATATTATGAGAAGTGAAATAGTAAAGGTAAAAAAAAATCACAACTTATCCGGAACTGGACTTAAAAGCGTTTTCCCTCATTTTTGACACCCGACCGAAAATTTACGAGGAGCACCTGCAGCACATCGTAAATAAAATCTCCGGCGATAACAATGAGCGACGCGACGCTGCGCCAGGACGAGGGCATCTTTGCGTACCCCAAGTAACTTCGGTCGGTAAATGTGTAACTGTCTTTTTCCTCGGTGAAATGCGTCGCGACGGCTAACTGGCCTCAACAATCAACAGGTGGCGCGAGTGGTTTCTGGTAGTGCGGGGAATAAATTAACCCATCAGCAGCGACGACACGACCGGACCGGTATGGCTGATATTTATGGATTTTTGGAAAATGATACACAGACTTTAATAACTTATTCATAAGGGAGGATTTGAATAAATCAGATGCGGATTTTTTTCTTAATCCGTGCTCTCCGAAGGCATGGAAAAGCAATTAAATTTGCGTTTTCGGCCCTGGTGGGGGTTATTTTGATGAGACTGGGCCCGGTTAGGCAGTAAAAACAGATGAAATGTTGCCAAAATTAAAATTATGTGAATTAGCAAGATATTTGCCATTATTAGCACTTGGGAAACTGGGTAGGAGGCAGAACTACTGAAGGCTATTTTAGCTAAATTGACTTAGATTTCGATAACTAATGATAATTTAATAATAATGAAGTCATTCATACGTTGAACTATTTTAGAAATGACGGAGTGCCTTAAAAACGCGCGTCTAGCTTATATCTTGCATGTCTGATCCGACAAAAAAGACTCAATTTTGCGCAAAATATATTGCCACTGAGGAAGACATATGTATGTATGGACCGAGCTCGTTAAATAATTTAGAAACAAGGTCGACAAGAAAATGCTCCAAAACACATTATATTAACCTGCATGCTTGTTTGTTTTTAAGAGCATCGTAACTCTTTCGACAAGCCATGTCATTATACTAAAAGATGATCCACATGACCGTCTACATAATTCACGCGAATGTGTAATAACTAAAACTTTTGGACGTCAAACTTTTACTTGCACATCAGATAAAAATTTCATTTAAATAAATATGTATAATTTAATAATGATTTCCTATATTTAGATAAAAGCTCGTTAATTTTACTTTTTATTCAGTCTTTTTGTTAAATTAATAAAATATGATGAAAAGACATTTGGAAAACATAGAAATTCAAACGTCGGTTGTTACGCCGTCAGTAGACCTTCTGTTAACTAAATTTATTTTGTGTATAATCATAAATGCCTTTTAAAACTATGTAAAATGGGACGAGTAGAGTACGATGCGATTTTTCGAAAATTTAAATAAAGAAGACCCATGACTTGTACCTTGCGGTATCCCATGAATCTTCTATTCCTGGTTAGCATAGGTCAACTGAAATTACCCATAAATCTTCTTTTTTATGTTAAATGAAATTATTTCGCAACCTTCCTTCATTTTACTGTCTACGTTAAATGAAAAGTCTTGATAATTCCCGATTCGCCACATCCACTCAGCGCTGGGGCCGGCGCAGTATCCACCACGTCAACTTATTTTAATTTTCCGCTTTATTAGCCCTTCATTGCAATTTTCCGCGGTTCGACCAATTGGATTTGGATGCAGCTGTCTGTTTAGAAAAATTAAAAAATTTTCCCAGTCTATTCGGCCACCCTCGACCCTTCGGTGCCCCCCGTTTTGACACAGGTATATACATATGTGTGAGTATTATGAGTGTGTGTGCGTGTCTGTCTGCCTGGCGGAGGAGAGAACACAAAACAGTTCCGGACGTTTAAAGTCAAGCGCGTCAAGGTCGAGTTGCGAAACGCGGTTTACTTCTTACAAGCCGAAGCTTACCGCGTGTCTTGAAAACCACTTCCCCTTTTATTTTGGCACTCCGTCGGCGTCCCGCTCGCCCACAATTGTTGCTGCCGTCGCAGTCGGCTCATTATTTCTTCAAGACGAAAGTGAAAATGGCTGGGCTCTGCAACGAAAAAGATTCTTTGCGTCAACCACTTTAATGATTAATGGGTACGCGAGGGGAGCTGCCCGCGCCGCCGTCGCCGCCACTGCCACTCAAATTATCTTCTCGCGAAGAAGCGCGCGAATATTTCTCCTTTTGGCCACCAGACAAGATCATTTTGGCAGCGGCACCAGCAACAGGTTTTCAACTCCACGCGCATTTTCCGTTCTGAGAAACTACAGAAATTTTGTTGTTATTATCATCGCCGCCGCGCGCACCTTGCGCAGAGTCGCGTATCCCTCACCTTTGTGACATGCGCGGTGTTTTTTTTTTTTTAGGGGGGGCACCTCCCGGCGTGTATTGTGTACCTGTCACTGATTATGACGGTGCTGTGAACAATTTGCGCGAATAGGCATTTGCTGAAACGCGCGCGTAATTCTCTATTGTAATTAACCTGACACTTGCGCGGCCTCTTCCGCGAATTCGCGCCGATTCAGAAAATGACTGACGGCTGCGGTGGGTGGCGAGGGCGGGTGCGCGACGGGGCGGTGGTTATGGGGTGTAATTAGGCGCGAGCGTAACTAACCAGAACTTTAGAAACGGCTCTGGGGTCCGCGCGGTCGCTGGCGACGACAGCAGCGACGGTGTGGCGGTAATGAAAATGATTTTTCAAAATCAGACTCGCTGCGCTGATTAATTTCCAATCATTTAGCTTCAAGGTCGCCGGAGATGTTTATCCAAAAAATTTATTCGTTACTTGTACGTGTCAATAATTTTTGATGGCTGCCACGTAGACGAACAACGGGGCGTTAATAGCGCACAAACACCGGCCGAGCGGAAAAAACTCTTGTCATTCTGAAGGTCTCGTCTAAGTGCCCCGCGGCCGCGCCGAACTTCCTATCTTTACCTTGTGCAAGAACTCGGAGCGCTAGCAGGGCCCCATTGTTGCTGCCGCGGCTGCTGGATGAGTGCCTCGTTTTTAGGAAGAACCACTGGTTCTTGAAGAGTTCTTCGCTGACATTGATGGAGAGATGAGAACCGATCTTTTTGCTTCTTTGTTGGCTCGCTGTTCTTGAAAGTGAAACGTGTCCAGTCTTTCCGTGACTTGGATGAAGACGTTTGGCGGTTGCGTACCAAACAAGGTAAAATTAACGAGGTCTTAGACTATTCCTGCATGTATTTGAAATACTGATTACGTAATAAAAATTACATTACTATTATTTTCGTGATCTTACTTCGATTCGTCCTTTCTGAACTTACATTTACATATAGTATTTGACCTCATCATGTTATGTTTGAACTAAATAGACATTTAATATACAATACCAAAACCAATCACAGACTGTCCAAATTTTAGTAGTAGTACCTACTACACATTAGTTGAAAATGTCACTATCCGGTTTTAAAATTGCCTTAATACCTTGATTTTAAGTTTATATCATTGTGGAGTCGCTCCTATATTTCTCTGTAGGATAAATTAAGTTAAGAAGATTAAAATTATAAATGCAAAATTACTTAAATGGTCTCACCAAGTCCAAACTTCATAAAACATTTAACTATTAACAAGTCATCACTGAATTGAACTCTGCTCCCAAAACTCTAAAAAAACTAAGTTAATTTGGCTAAAAACAATTCTTTAAGTTAAAAGTAACTGACAGTCGTATATTTCTGTTGTATTTTGGATATATTTCAACACGGTTGATAAATTAAATATATTTCAGAAAGTTTACTTATTGAATAGAAAAGAATAAGTAGTACCTGTTTTAACTTACTAGGAAAGGTAATTGCAGAGAAACATAAATTTACAACATAATGTAAAATTGGCGCCAAACAACTTCTAATTTTAACTTAATCGCACCTCAATTCCCCACCAAAAATTAACTCCTCCGGCAAAAATTGGACAGCGGGAGACCTCGAAAAAGCTTAAACAAAATTAAAAATCAATTTGGACACCTCATCCAACTCGGCTAATGCTAATAGAATGTTTTCTGAAACTTGCAGGGAAATGCAATTAATCATAATTTAGACACACCTCCGGTGCCCCTTCCTTTTAGGCTTTTTTCTGGGGCTCCTTGGTGAGCTTCTTGCGGACGAAAGAAAATTGCAATTGTTTCAGCGCGGCGCGATTCAGGTGGACTTAATCAAGGGAAGCGCATTAAAAAATGATTTGAGACAATTATCGATTGGACGCGGATTGAGTTAAGTGAGGTGGAATATATCGCCGCCCAGTGCGCACCGGCGACTATGGCGAATCAGAGTGAGTTTTCAGAAATTAGCACGCTGCGAGAGGACGGGCGAGATGAGGCGCGCGGTAGCCCGCAAAAAATTGAAACTATTAAAATTCTTTGTTCCAGCTGTCGTCATTAAACCCGCTAGTTGGCCGGCTGGAGCTAATTGTAGAAAGGTGGACGTTGCGAAGGGAATTCCAGTGAAATCGCTGGACTAATTTCCCATTGGCGAAACAGCTTCCCTGAGGCTAGCGCGCGCTCCAAAGTACAAAAAATACAGCATTTTCCAAGATCTGCAGCAATACTAGATGATATTATTTATTTATTCTTATTTATGTACAAAAGAAAAAGTGTATTAAATGGTACAAAACAATTCTAATTGTACGACCTTTCACCTCCCTTCATTGAAATTTTCTCATATTTATACTCGTATCTGCAGAGTCAGTCTATAAAAATTTAATTAGAATAGTTAGAACGATGACCGCCACTACATTTTTACGTAATATGCAGGTAAAACTTAATTTCCGGATAGTATGCTCGTAAAGGTTTTAATTGCCTGATATCAACTTAATAAAAGTACAATTGTAAAAATAAATCGTAAATATTTTATGCCTTTGAATAAGTTCTCAACGACTTCTGTCTATTGCAAAATTTATTTCAATATTCTGGGCTTGTATGGTTTTTAGCCTGGGAAATGCAGCTATTATTAAAACAAAAAAAAAGTTCTTAGTATTTTATTCCCAGAAGCAATAAGTTTTTATATATTACACCTTATAAGTTCTAATTAAGTACCTATAAACAAAACACTATAATATCTTTTGTAGGATAGGGGACCTTTTACGAGAATTATCTCGTCATAACGAATAACAAAAATTTAATCCTATGTATGTAGTTTCTTTTCTATTTTTATATATGTTTATAGCTATTGTGTTGAATACTCGTAATTTAAACAAAATACCGCTTTCAGAAGTTTGCAAAACTATAGAAAAGTATTTTCATCCACACCAAATGCGTTCGATTTATCGCAAAACATTCGAAGTGAACTTTTCCTAGATAACTTGTTAAAATCGACCAGAAACTATCAAAAAAAAATTGCTAAACCCTTTGTGGAATAGCTGAAAATTACAAGCGAATAACTAGTAGCACTGTAATAATCAATTTAAAAAATCAAGTTAAAATTAACCAATTAATTGATGGTTATAGCAAACAAATCGTTTTTAGGACTTTGTTGAAGTAACTTGTCGTTTTGTTTGCTCCAACCTTATTTTGATTTTATCTAAATTACCTTATTGGTGGAAAAGCGGAACAAGCTAGATTGTTTAATTACTTTCCTTTTTTTATCTACTTCTCAGTGTAGGCTGCAGCTTAGATGACGGAGTTGTAAAAGAATGCAATCCTTTTGGCAAATAATTCTTGTGATCTAAATATATGAAAAGTATTTTAATTCATTAACTTTACTTCGATACTGTGACTTACAGAAGCCAAATCGCCATTCATTTTAAAGTCATGAATGGGTCATTATTCCAAGAAAACAAAATATTTATGTCATGAGAATGCAAAATCTTGTGATTTACTCACATTTTTTGAAGTACTATTGAAGTAATTTTCTGTCAGTTGAATTCATTAAGAGCTTCAGTGACTGAAATAATGAAATAATTTTCGTTACTTCATTTTGCGTTTGGGGTTAAAAAGGACCTTAATTTCGCAAAAGAAAAAAGTTATGATTCAAATATGTAATCATATGCATTTAAGACGAATTTGTGTAAATTAAATTGTTAAATTATTTGTTTACAACAGTAAAAGTTTCTCAAAGTTGAAATGTTAAGGTTAAGCGTTCCTCAGCTACAGCCGAGCGCTTATTTTCGTCTGCTGGAATGATCGATACTTCTCGACGTGGAGCACTTTCGGACTTCAATTTGAGATCCTTTTCCTGTTGAAAACTAATAATTGTTATTATGTTCCGATTATTAAAATTTATTAGACAACGTATTAGCAGTTAAGAATTTTCATATGAGATAAGAAGATAAAAATTCTAACAACTTTATTTTTCCTCTTTTTTTCAGTTATTCACCCCGAAGACGGAGATGCAGCTCCACAATCAATTGCATATGCGTGAGGCGAAACCCTACAAGTGTTCACAATGTACGAAGGCGTTCGCGAACTCAAGTTACCTTTCGCAGCACACGCGGATCCACCTGGGCATAAAACCGTACCGCTGCGAAATCTGCCAGCGGAAGTTCACGCAACTTTCGCACCTGCAGCAGCACATACGCACCCACACGGGGGACAAACCGTACAAATGCAGGCACCCAGGCTGCCAGAAGGCGTTCTCCCAACTCTCGAACCTCCAGTCCCACTCGCGGTGCCACCAGACCGACAAACCGTACAAATGCAACTCCTGCTATAAGTGCTTCTCGGATGAGCAGGCGCTGCTGGAGCACATCCCGAAGCATAAGGAGTCGAAACATCTCAAGACGCACATCTGCAACTTCTGCGGGAAGAGCTACACGCAGGAGACGTACCTTCAGAAGCACATGCAGAAGCACGCTGAAAAAGCTGAGAAGCAGTCGCGCAACACGTCGGCGGCAGCGGCGGCCGCCGCCAGCTCCTCGGGGGCTGCCCTGGCCGCGGCGGGGCTCGGGCTTAATTTGAACCGGAATCTCGCGATGAACGTGGCCGCGGCGGCTGCGGTGAACGGGGAGCACCCCTACTGGCCGAAAGTGAGCCCGGACAGTGCCGCTTCCCTGGCCGAGGCGATGCAGCAGCAGCAGCAGAACAGCTACGACTTCGCCCTCGCCCAGCAGCAGAGCGAGCTGCAGCCCCACCACAGGGCGCTCATCGAGCACCACCGGGCCCTCAACGGGAACGTGAACGCGAACGGCAGCAGCTCCCAGAACTCGAACGAGGAAGGCGAGGATCTGGTCGTCTCCCGGCAGAACTCGAACAGTCTGGCGCAGCACCTGAGCAACCAGCAGCAACCGTCCCCCGTCGGGAATTCCGTCGTGACGTCCGCCCCCAACGGCAACTACGACGCCGCGAGCATAACGAAAACCACGAGCAACTCGGCGTTCACCCCGATCAACACGATGAGCCCGCACATCAACACGCTGGGGCACCACCCGATGGCCCAGCGGCCCTATCTCTACGACGCCATCCAGTTCCAGACGAAGAACGTCAACCAGAACGCTTCGAACGCATTCCCCAATCAGCTGATTTCGCTGCACCAAATCAGGAATTACGCCCACCAGCCGGGCGCCACGGGGCTGATGGCCGGGGAGCACCTCCTCGGGATCGGGGTGGGACCCGGGAAGGACAAGTCACAATAGTCGCAGGCGGCGGTGGGGGCGCACTAGCCCGCGGGAGGGGCTCAACTCGTTCTAGGGACATCCGGGTCTTACCTTCTTTGGCTATGTTTTTTGAAGTTCTCGTAACACCCTCGTTGTTGTACTTTGTAATTATCTTGCTTTTGGGGGTGCTACAGCTCTCGGCATGATCTCAAGAGAGTCATCCTGTCTTCACGTGATAATTAGACACATAAGAATCTCTCCAAGGGCTAGCCTTAATAGTATCAGGATATTTTTTTAAAAACATACTTTTAATGGCTTTATACAAAACTTTTATACATGATAAGTACCTGCCGGGGTGGTTAGCTCTTTCTGGGAATAGGCTTAAGCAGTCCGAATCCTCTCCGATGATATTTTTTTTATTAATGCGAAATAAATATAAAAGAAAGCTGGAGTCGTGGCTTCTTTGGGGCTACGATCGAGTTTCCATGAAGCTACACGCTGCACCTACTGCCTTTTGCTCTCTAGAGGCTACTCATGAGAGAAGCAACCTTTTAATTGAACAATTAACTCCAAGGATAACAATTTACTCTGTTCCATTTGTGTCGTCTTTAAATAATTTCTTAAACATTTTATAAGTTTCTACAGGTTGAAAAGAAATATTTAACTCTTTAGTTTGAATTAACATCATTCTTGATGGCAAATATGCTAATTAAGAAAAAAAAATGTTTACATTATTTCTGACTATTGATTTTCGCATGCGTAAATACTTATGATTTTTTTTAATTTAATTTTTCTTTTAGTAAAGTCCATAATGTTTGTATAGAAAAAAAAAAAACAAATTTATGTTGTTCCAAAGTATTAAAACCTTTCCCTTACTTGTAAATGTTACAAAATGAAGTAATGGACTGATTGCATTTGGAATCAGGGTAGTAGCAACGAATCAGAATGGCCAAAAGTTATCCGATTGGTCCACGACTTCCAATGGACCTCCGAAAATCGACATAAGAACAATACACAAAATCACCTCATTGCGAAACTACTTAAGAAGTACGTCTAGAATAATTTTAGCTGTAAAAAACAACTCCAGGTGTAAAATAAGTCGGATCTTAAGTAAAAGGTGAACATATTTTTCTACTCTACCGTAGTCGTTAAGTGTAAAATTACTCAAAAAAGGTTTTCTTTTTTTTTTTAACCCGAATTCTCTTCGCAAAGGGTTTAAACAAAATAAAACGAATGAAACGCGAACAAACGAATGTTTAAGTTTGAAACGAGATAAGCTGGCTGTACGTGTTTGTGTAGGCGTAACGTTTTTTACCTCTTTACTTTAAATTTAGTTTATATTTAGAGAAGCCTTGTTTCTTGTTTTACCATTTTCTAGGGGGCACTAGGCTCCGTATAAGATTTGTACATTTCACAACAGAAAATGCTCATCGTCTCTCTAAATTATATATTGTAAATTATCGGGCAAAAGCTATGTTAAACATGTTTTTATTTTAACAGACGATTCTTAGCTTTAATCAATTGTAAAAGGAGTTGGCGCTTAGTTATACTTTCTAACAAATCCAGAAAGCAATGGAAATCAAATAGGATGGAAATAGACAGTGCGGGGGAGCGCGAGCTGGTCGATGCAGGTTTTAGATTCGAATTTTTAGGATAACACAAGATACCATGACAATGAAACAGAGTCGCTGATTTGGGGGCGTCTGCCGCGTTCATCTAATGCGCGCGATCGCGGGCCCCAGAAGTGCTCTTTTCTAGCTCTGCCCACTGAGTACCACTAACTTTACTCCTATACTGTTGTAAATATATACTCTTAAGGTTTTTTTTATAAAAGTTGTTTTTAAAGTATTTTTTATTTTTATTTTATTATACCGGAAGAGAAAATACAAAATATTTTTCAAAATTCTTGTTTTTTGTTTATATTTAAAATTAAGTGGTTAAAAGGGATTTATGCAGTCAGTGTGGAAGGCTTGTCTGAAAACGTTTAGACAGTGTCTAGCACCTTTTTCAATACACTTGTGTTTGAAAACTCGAGTCTATTTGATATGGAGAGTTTCGATGTTTCGCAAAGTGATTCGATATTAAAATGCAAATCAATCAGGTAAATATTTGTTAATTTTACAGAAGAACACTATAATTACAAGTGACCGGAACTTTATGCATTTAAAATAGGCGAAATATGCATTTAAAAGTCGTCAAATATGCACGTACAAACATTCACGTAAATATAACCAAATATGCGAATGAGGACTAAAGTCAGGTTTTAAAACGACAATTAAAGTATGTATTCAAAATATTATTTTAAAATAAAAAACTACAAAAATTCAATAACAACAATTTCTTCCCAAAGTTTTTTAATTTATAAATTGTTCAGAAATACAAAGTTAAGCTTTTAATACATTGCATTAAAGGGCTAGATTTATGCTGACGCCAATTTCGTTACTATTTGTCAGTTTCAGTAGGATGCACTTACTCAATTCCCTTTTATCCACTAAACTTTTCAAATAGCAATGCTTAATTGATAGCCCGCATCGATATTTTTGAAAACATACATATTTCCACTAATATGCGCAAATATGCCTTTTTTAAAATAAAATATGCATATTTATGTTTATATGTTACAAAATATATGCAAAAATATGCATTTGCATGCAGTTCCGCTCGCTGATAGTTACAATTTTCTATTCAACCTGTGGTCTGAGATGGCATAGTAGAGTAATATCTCGGTCATGTATATTTATGTGTTCTACATTTACTAACAGGTAACTATTAATGTATGTTTTAGAGAAGAATGTGATATATATGTATATATATTGTAATGAGCAAATCTATGTAGTTTGCAAAATGAGTGAGATGCAATACATTTTCTAGATTATGTACCTATCGGGTAAGATGGCATAGGTCTATGCCATCTCATCCAATGCGTATGCCATCTCACCAAGCAGGTGAGGTAAGAGTTTTAATATGTACATGTGTTAGTTTTATTTGTTTCAGATTTTCCTGAAAATTAATCTTTTCGAAATCTATGCCATCTCAGACCACCTTCCCCTAGGTATGCTAAATTTCAACTTTATAAATTAAAAATTTCATAATTAAAGGGAAACAAGAAAACACAAAATGTTTCGTGGGAAAACATGTATTTCAGAGGAAAAACATAAAATTCTCCTCGCATATCAAAAATATCAATGCCACGAACGTCCAAAATGTTTGCCTCGGCGATCGACCCACAAGCATACGCGTCTCGAGCACACCAAATAAATACAACACATTTATCAAAGCTGCTGGGAGCAGAGCGGCCTGGCAGGGGCCGCACGGCCACTATTCACTCACGTGCTTCGTCATACTGTCCACCCGGTACAGGGTGGTTAGAATGTCGTTCATCAGCACCAGGGCTAGCCTCAGGTTCAACTTCCGGTGCTGCCACATTCCGAACGCGCTCAGCAGTCCGGAGCGGGTCGTTTCGGAGCCCACCACCCGCTTAAGGTCGTCGAAGAGCAACGCGAAAAGGGCCATTTGGGCAGCGAGGCGGGCCCTCAACTTGGTGTTTTCATCGCGAGGTGATGGCCGTTTGCGTTGTTTCCCATTGGGCCAAATACCTTTTCTGAATATAAAGTAGTTAGATTTTATTATTGTTTAACTATTTATTTATTTCATCCCTCACAGGATAATACTAAGGAGCTGCTCAACCTTGTCTACTTCAATTAGGGACTTCGCGGCGTGGATGATCTTCTTGTTGGCTGCATGGCTCACCCAGGGCGCCCCCAGGACCCTGTTGATTATTCCCCGACGCAGCCACTGAGACCGCGCCTGCAGATCAAACACTTCGTCCAAGAGGTGGATTGCAGCGGTTAGAGCGGGATACTCAGATGTTTGCTTTTAAAATAGAATTTTTGGTTCAAGTAATATTTTAATGATACTGAACTACCTCTAAATTCACTTCCAGAAAGGAGTGCTCCTTGAGAGGACCCTTTCCAAGTAAGATTTTAGAAAACCCTCCAACCAGAGTGTCGGGCATGTTCCGAATTGTTCTCATACCCGTCTTCAGCGGGTTCACAAGCGTTTCAATCTATAGATTCATAAAAATTTTGTAAATGTGATCTTGTTGTGTCTTTCAATTCTAAACTATCTAAAAAGATTCACATTTCTACAGCTTCGTAACGAATTACAATTAAAAAAAAAGATTTGCCATACTAACGCCCTCTACGAGTTAACACAGTACGTCGCTGAAATCCGACGTAATACTGGCAGATGGCGTTAGTATAGCGTGTCGCATCGTCGGTGGAACAATCTCAAAGATTTCCTTCAATAAACCCCACACATGACACCAGACTCACCGTTTTTATAACTCCTCCTCCATGAATTTTCCTGTCATCGGTGTCGGGCTCGAGGAACTCCCTGATGATCCTCATCATGTCCTCGTTCTCCTCGGCCCAGTTGCAGATCGTTGTGAGGAAATTGTTCAGAAGGTCCATTCGGTGCTCCAGTACCGCCCTCTGAGTGTTTTGGAATGCTTTTTTGGCGGGAAAAGGGATTCTAGCAACGGCCGCGTACCGCTTGATCAGCATCTTCTTCAGCTCCAGAAACTTTGAATACCTCCTGTAGATGTGCCAGCTCTTGCACTCGTTGCCCTCGACGACGGCGACCTCGATCGCGTAGACCGCATACTGCCCCTCCTGCAGGATCGCCGTGTTTATAATGCGAGCGGTCAGCTTCTGCTTCGACTCGATTGTAATTTCAGGAATCCTCGCGCGAGAAGGGGCACTATGGGCCCTTTCCGAATAATCCCGCTTTTGACTGGTGCTACTCACGTTTCCGTCGATCTCGTCGGCGCTTTCGATGTCCGACTTCGAAGAACTCTGCGGCAAACTCAAGGTCAGGTCAGAGAAATTCGGGACGATCCCCGTGCAATCGCTGTGCGATCTGGAATGCTTATACCCGGTCACGTCTAGGAGGTCGGGCTTCGGGAGCAGACTCATATCAGCTCTAGGAACTGCGGCTTCGGCCACATCACAGTCAAAATTAATCTCTGCAGAATTTGTATCGCTCCCGCTTTCGTTGAACTGAGGCAGGTGATCCATGTCGTCGTGGGATTGATCAACAACCTCCAGTTCGAGGAGGAGTTTTTTGTATGCGGAACTTTGGTAGAACTTTGTTAGGAAGATATCTTCATTCTAAAGTACGTTTATCGTTGTTAAACGAAATTAAGGGCTTTGCAAACAGTGTCGCTTTACCTTCAGCTTTTCGTATACGAATTTACAGATGGATTCAAACCAGTTGCTTTCGGGAAGTAGGTTTGGATCCCTCAATTTTATAGAAAGAGCCTTTACTAGACCGGGATCCACTGTTAGGTAATGTTGGGATTTCGGGTCTAGAAACTAAAGATTGCCTTTTAAGACGGGTTTATCACAAACTACTTAGGTAAGGCTTACCTGGTCGTAGATAATCTGAGCCCTCTCCCGTAAATTCCTGTAAATCTCCTCCTTTGAACACTTGAGTTTGTTTGATTGCACCTCAACGCCAGATGGGCTGCTCAAACATTTCCACTCTGCAAAGATCACCTCATTATTTATAATATCCTTTATATTATATTGAATTGTGTATTTGCAGTTTCGAGTCTTCAAAGCCTGCTGAATATTCATACTTATAAATGATTAGCTGGATGGGAAGTTATCAATTGATGACATTAAAATTTCTAAATTTAAATCATCGTGCGAAAAGCCTGGCTATGGTTCCTGGTTAGCAACGCCGAACGATTGCGCGTTGGTATTCCTGAAACGAATTTCTCTAACCCAATTTGGTACGAATGATCGTTTCCTCCCTAGCATTGAAGGTATCAATAGCTTATCGCAGCCACCACTAGTTGATCTGGTTTCATTTTTGTTGTGGCTTAATTTACGTTTGATATAGGCTTTATAGTCCAGTCAAACCCGAACTAACTTTTATACAGGAATAACATTTCTGAGTTATTTATTTTACTTTTCTCCAAGTTGAAGTATCTTTCTTTGGCAGACCAAGCTTATTTAATTTCCCGTGAAATTTTGACCAAAAGCTGTTAACACCTTTTTTCCTACCTTGCTGAATCCTTATCCTAGAGTAATACCACTCTTGGCATTGAATAATTCCACCATCCGATCATATTATTTATAATTGGTTGCTGCTGTTTGAGAAGTTATTTTTTTTTTAATAATAAATACGCCTAAATGGTTTATTCTGACGATTTTAAAACGTACTTAGGTTTTAAGATAACATATGCGTAAAAACTCTAACAGTAATTAGACTCTCCGTCGCAATATTCCTTTCTGAGGTTTTCCCCCCGGAAATTACCAGTTTGTCAGAGTATAGACCAACAAAATATTACTTAAAAATTATTCGAAGTGCAAAATGCCACCTTCAGGATTAGGGAAATTAATTTCATTACGTCGGAGTGTGGGAATAAGGGTGATTAAAAATATGATTGAAATTACTCACCGTCGGCAGTTAAGTAAAATATCACATATTTCTGCAGGTTGTGAACATTCAAATAGTCCAGAAAATAATAGCGGGCCAATTCCTTGAAGAGCAATTCATCCAGGGATAGGGCGGGCAGTTTCGTTGTTATTTTGTAAGTATCAACTTGGGAGAAGGTATTTGAATTTTGAAGATAGCTAATTCGGAGGTCAATGAGCTTCTGGGCAAAGTGAAGACTTGCTAGTTCGGGGCTGTTTTTACACTCCTTATATTTCTGAGAATAAATAGACAACATTTGATCCTCGCAAAAGCCGATTTTGAAGCTCTATCTGGCTTACTTACCGCATTCATTTCCCTCGTAATAAATTGCCGAACAGCCCTCAGTTCAGCCACATCCGTGCTTTGTCTTAAAGCTCGTAAGAAGTGATCTACAGGTGGAGGTTCTTTGGCAAACTGAAATTGAAATTCAATCGAGGGAAAAGTGGTAAAATTAACTTGTGTTATATGACTTACCACTTTGGCTACTTGGAGATTTATAAAATCGGGCTCTGAGAACATTTCCAGCACGGGTTTAAAAATCACATTCGCCAGGAGGGTGCTCAGAAAAGTTCGAAGAGGAATGCAAGTGAAATCCTCTTCTGGAAGGGTGAAGTAAAGAATGGTCTCCACCACACGTGTTAAGTACTCTGAAGGAAATTAGTTAAGTCAACTTGATGAAATGCAAATAGGTCAATACTTTCGAGCTCCCTCTCGTCCGTGCATTCTTTTTGAAACAGATTGCTCTGATTAAAGAAGGAGTTGAGCAAATTCGTTTCAGGATCAATTGAAACCTTTTCGTCAACAGGCTCTGTATAAAATTTTGAATTGGCGACATTTTTCTGCGTTCCATGAGCGCCTTTATAGGAACAAAAATATGTGAGTTAAAATAATTCAACGTCTTCAAAAGCAAAAATTAATAAGAACAACTCACCATACCACTCCAAGTCAGTGTCACTCTTGTTCCTCTTGTGGTGATTTTTCTTGCTCTTCCTCTGAGGTGACAACTTGTCCGATCCTTTCTTATCCTGCGATTGCGAGTTTATCGCTTGAGTCGCATGCCTATAGAGCCTCACGTGATTTGCAACATCATCAATTAGCTTGGTGGTCATCAGTGGTATCCAGGAGGTGTTTTTAATCCTACAAAATTCATTCAAAATAATTCAGAATACATTGAATTGCTTTATGAGCCCACTACCGAGTGCAAACATTCGTAACACATTCTTCGATACAATTCCTCACGCGGAAGTCGCTAAATTCCTTGTTATCGGACAGGGAGCAAAACCAGGAGTCAATAAAATCCCTCAGGATGTTATCGATTATATTGTGAAGCAATTGGTCGATTTGTTTATTGCCACTGAGCATTGCTCGTTGCTTCCTCTTCGGTGAGCCGTGCTCGTCCAGGAGGTGGGCATCGGTGCTGTGAGTCACGTGGTACTTAAACTGGCTACCACCAGCGATGTCTTCACCGAAATGGACGGTTTCTACGCGGAAAAATTATTTGAATTTAATAAAGCCTCAGTGAGAGATTGAAAACATCTGAAAGCCTGAATTATTAACTAAAAGACATCGTGAAATTATATTTCTGGCTCTTTTCATTAAAAAGGATAATTTCGACACCACAACTCAAGTACACTGAAATTAAATCAAGTCTAAAAACGAAGATAATACAATATTTGGTTCAAGTTCTTTGGCTCTGTTCGACAAGAAAATTTTCATCTCCTTAAAAAAAGTTTTAAATGTAGTAATTAATTAATTTGCACAATAAAGTTATTATTATAAAAAGCAAAACTATAATCTCTGCGACAATTTAATATTTTCACTTAAGCGAAAATTGAATAACCAAATGAAATTCAATATATTTACACTATATTTGCTTTTATTTATTATATAACTCTAGGCAGAGACACAAAAAATATAATTGTCCGTAGTTCCTCAATTTTTGCGATTGATCTTCACTTCCCTTTTTGTTATAGGCTCACATCAGGTTTTGTGACAAATAAGTACAAATTCATCTGTTATCATCATCATTGCATAAATATTCCTAAAGGAAGCCTAAAATAAAATTCCCAAAAATAAAAGCCAATTGCCACTTCCCTTAAGCATATTTACATAAAATACCAGAAATATGATATTTACAAATAAAAACGACACACAAGGCACCCGAAACCAGATGAATTAGCTAAAAAATCAATGAGACCTGGAAAGGGAATTGCAAGCGATTACCTCCTTCGAGCCTGTCCGTAGCCAAACTTGCGGACCGCTTCTTCTCCGTGTAGATCTTGATGTTCTCGAAGGGCTTCCACTTCTTCTCCTCCACCACGGGGGTCCTGCCCGCGCAGGGGCTGCCCCCATTGCTGGACTGCTCCTTGCTTTCCAGGTAGACGTGGCCCTCTTTGATGTGCTTGCCGTGCTTCTTGAAGAGCAGCTCGATCCCTGAATCAATAAGACTCTTTTTACGCGGGTCCAATGACTGAAACTGCTGCTGTTGCTGCTGGTTGGCGAGGAGGTGGTGTTGGGGACTTTTGTGCTTTCGAGATTCGGTTTGGATTTTAATGTTGGGCGTTATCAACACGATTGGTTTTTGGTCACCTACTGCGGGAGTCACCGGAATGCAAAAAGTTGTTTGTTTTTTTTTATATAAAAGACAATTTACAGCAGAGATACGACTGATAAAAGCGCTACGACTGCACATTTAATAAAAAACACAGAGTACACCGAGACAAAGAACATAAGCTTTGATTAGATAACGACAGAGGATACTAAATGAGGACGTTCTGCGTCCGGGCGGCCGAGGACGTCCGCGCTTTAAGCAGCAGCAGCATGCAATTAATTGTGGGACAGGAAAATTAAAAGAGGCATGCAAAATTAAGAAAGTGGCAATGAGTTAACGTCTTCTGCACAAAAAAATCACACGTTAAGTGTAAAAAGCTGCGAGTGAATACCTAAGTTGAGTCCCAGTGTCCTTTGGGCTTCCAGCGGGTTCTCCACATTTGAGTTTGTTAAAAAAGCCTCCAGGTCCCCTCTCTGGCTGTAAATTGCGCACAGACACCTACAAATACCAAAAATTAGTACCAAACACCCTTCGGCCCAGCTGGATTCGAGTGTTAGCCGTACCCAAGCACAAAGAATAAAAACCCTACGATTAGTACAATACAATTTGCTAGTCCGAAAAGATGTATTAGAAATGCTAGAATGACGAGGACCCAGCTGAAATGCTTAAAATCCATGTTAACTGCCTACAAAGAGTGATTTTGAACGGAATTAATCGAAGGAGCGCGATGCGAAAAATTCACTTTATCTACCCTCTTCGCTGGTAAATGCTGGGCACAAACACAAACGAGAGTTGGGCTGCTTCAGCTGAAGTTATCTGTCCCTGGTCGAGTGGTTCATTTCTCGATAATGAGCCAAAAACGCTGCCTATTACAAGAAGAAAAACCTTCTAGGTTCCGTGACGACCGCCACCTACTCCAACAAAAATTTTCCCTATGACAATTAGCGCAAATGTCAGTGTCAAACAGATGACAGTTATTAAATGTTGCTAGAAGGCGTGGAAGAGAAAATTCTTGTTGATAGAAACATGCTGCTAAGTGAATAAGGAGGGCAAGCAAACAATGCCTTTGGGCAAGTATGTGCAAGTGAGAAGGACGTATAAACAAATAACGATGACAGTAAGCAAAGTCATTGGAGGATTCTGCAAATCGTCGGGTGCTCTTTAAACCGCTTCGCATGACTGATGAAGTGCGAAAATTAAATTACACCGTCTTCCTTTGAATATACTGTATATTCATAGCTTTTAGGCTACTTATTTTCAATTAGACTCGCTAATTTTCTTTGACTTTGCGGAACTTTGTTTATAAAGTTCACGGCTCGTTCATCAAAGTTAAAAAGGTGCTCGTTGGCGGACAAGAGTAGGTATGGAGTCACTTGAGCCTGGGAACCAAAACCGGTTATGCAAATGAGGGGCGTTGCGTGGGGCGTGGGCGTGGCTAAGGCATGGCGGGGGTGTGGCTAGGGCGTGGCTAAGGCATGGCGGGGGTGTGGCTAGGGCGTGGCTAAGGCGTGGTTAGGGCGTGGCGGTGGTGTGGCTAGGGCGTGGCTAGGGCGTGGTTAGGGCGTGGCTAGGCCGTGGCGTGGGTGTGGCTAGGGCGTGGCTGGGGTGTGGCTAGGGCGTGGTTAGGGCGTAGCTAAGGCATGGCGGGGGTGTGGCTAGGGCGTGGCTAAGGCGTGGTTAGGGCTTGGCTAAGGCGTGGTTAGGGCGTGGCGGGGGTGTGGCTAGGGCGTGGCTAAGGCGTGGTTAGGGTGTGGCGGGGGTGTGGCTAGGGCGTGGCTAAGGCGTGGTTAGGGCGTGGCTAGGCCGTGGCGTGGGTGTGGCTAGGGCGTGGCGGGGGTGTGGCTAGGGCGTGGCTAAGGCGTGGTTAGGGCGTGGCTAAGGCGTGGTTAGGGCGTGGTTAGGGCGTGGCGGAGGTGTGGCTAGGGCGTGGCTAGGGCGTGGCTGGGGTGTGGGGGGGGGTGTGGCTAGGGTGTGGCGGGGGTGTGGCTAGGGCGTGGTTAGGGCGTGGCGGGGGTGTGGCTAAGGCGTGGTTAGGGCGTGGCTGGGGTGTGGCGGGGTGTTGCTAAGGCTTAGGGCGTGGCTAAGGCGTGGCGGGGGTGTAGCGGGGTGTGGCTAAGGCGTGGCGGGGGTGTGGCTAGGGCGTGGCTAAGGCGTGGCTAGGGCGTGGCTAAGGCGTGGCTAAGGCGTGGTTAGGGCGTGGCAGGGGTGTGGCGGGGGTGTGACTAGGGCGTGGCTAAGGCATGGCGGGGGTGTGGCAAGGCGCCCTAGCCACGCCCTAACCACGCCTTAGCCACGCCCTAACCACGCCCTAGCCACACCCCCGCCACACCCCAGCCTCACCCCTGCCACGCCTTAGCCACGCCCTAACCACTTCCCTGCCACGCCTTAGCCACACCCCGCTACACCCCCGCCACGCCTTAGCCAAGCCCTAACCACGCCTTAGCAACACCCTGCCACACCCCAGCCACGCCCTAACCACGCCTTAGCCACGCCCTAACCACGCCTTAGCCACGCCCTAGCCACACCCCCGCCACGCCCTAGCCACGCCCTAACCACGCCTTAGCCACGCCCTAGCCACACCCCCGCCACACCC
This sequence comes from Machimus rusticus, assembly GCA_951509405.1. Lineage (NCBI taxonomy): Eukaryota > Metazoa > Arthropoda > Insecta > Diptera > Asilidae > Machimus > Machimus rusticus. Next base: position 16,360,381 of record OX608054.1, on the reverse strand, counting down.
CAGCCTCACCCCTGCCACGCCTTAGCCACGCCCTAGCCACTTCCCTGCCACGCCTTAGCCACACCCCGCTACACCCCCGCCACGCCTTAGCCACGCCCTAACCACGCCTTAGCAACACCCTGCCACACCCCAGCCACGCCCTAACCACGCCTTAGCCACGCCCTAGCCACACCCCAGCCACGCCCTAACCACGCCGCCAGGTCCCACCAGGCACTGCGGGGGTCCGTCCCTAAGGAGCCACTGGATGCAATTGGGTGCAGCAAAACTATATTTTAAGCTAAATTTTCAAGTTTTAAAAATATTTTGGTGTATGTCAGTCCAAGACAGTCATGCGCAATTTCGACGAGCCCTGACACAGAGAAGTCGCTAAATATTTTTAAATCGTGATATAAATGGGCACCCAAATATTTATTAAATCAAGTACGTGAAAAACTTCTTTTCATTTTCACACAATTTTTGCAACTGCACTGATCAATTTTCTATGTAGTAGTAAGCTCAGACTAGCATTCGTGAGATGCTTCACTTTTAGCGATTTATGTCCGTTCCTGTATATTCATAGCCGTCTTCTAAAATTAAAGACAATAGGGTTATTCATGAACTGGCGTAAAGCCGTTGTATTCTTCGTAAACGACATATTTCGTATTAAAATATGCAAATCGTAAATTTTCGTAACTCGGGTCTCGGGTACGACAGGTAATATAGAAATTAAGTAGAAAAGTTTATTTGGGGGCTCTGTGGCCTTTAAAGTAGAACCTCAGAAAATTCCTGCATAATTACTAGTTGATTTTTAGGCTACTTCCCGGTTTAAGGTACGACCTTTTTTTGCTCTGGCGGTACTCTTTCTATATCTCACCTTAAATATACTTAAAAAGTTTTCTTTCCACTAAAATTTAAATTTTAAAAACTGTGCTTATTTTGGACTTCCCACGGCGTTTAAAGTAGAAACTGCGCCAATTTCTGGAAAATTATTAGACTACCCCCGCTGGTACCCTAAATTTAAAATGTCTTGTCCTTTTTGCGATGTTAATTATAATACTTCGAAAACCCTTTAGATCTTCAAGGCGAGATATCGCCAAAGCAAACATTTTAAATGTCGGTACCCTAAACCGAAGGTTGTTTAAAAAGTTAGGCTGCAAAACTGCCTAAGTTAACCCTGAAAAGGAATTCTTTAGGGCTTTAAGAAAAAATATATTAAAAAAAATAACCTAAAATACTGCCAGAGCCAGAGTACCCTAAATCGGAAGATCTATTTAAAATTGGCTAGAAATCAACTATGATATAAATAGGCTCTGGTTTCACTCTGAAATTTAAATTAAAAAGGCATCAAACTATTATAAGAACACTAGAAATACCTACAATATTATCTTTATTAAAATATTAAATTTCTAACAATGTTCGCAAATTGTATGTACAAATGTACAATAAATATTTCACAAATAAAATTTTATTTGATTTTAAATCTTGTGCTTTGACTTTTTAATTTCCAAAAGGCCTGAAGATTTATAAACGTTATATCTTCAATTGATAAGGCCGCAGTGAACCTGAAAGGCCAACAATAGGGCAAATTTCAAATAGTACAAATCGTCCAGTTTGGACAAGCACTAATTTCCCTGCTTCGACAAAAAACACGGGTTGTTTTCCCGCTCAAAAAATCTTCAACTCGACGAAGAGGAGGATGAAGAAGAGCTATCTGTGGAAGATCTTCTTCGCTTCTTCTTTTTCTTCTTTGAATGCTTCTCGTTTACTACTTCGTATCTAACTGAAGACTCGGTTGTATCAGATTCCTCCATAACGGCGTCGAAATGCTTATTTTTCTTGTATTTTCTGAAAATGTTTAAGTATTTATAATAAAATTACAAAGATATAGTACTTTTTCTCAAATACTTCTTTTCGTCGGATTTATATTTCCGTTTCTTCACTTCATGCTCACTATCACTATCAGAACTGGTGGACTTTTTTCGATATTTCTTGTCCCTTTTACGTTGCTTCGATTTATCATCCTTCTTCCTAGAACTACCAACGTTTTGTGAACTTGCTGTTGAATATCCCGTGTCTTTCCTGATTCGTTTTTTGTGCCTATTTATTAAACAAATATTTTTCATTTTTTAACTTTCATACCAAAAAAGAAAAAAGTATAATAAATTAAAAAAAAAAGGCTTTACCTTCAATTTCGACTTGAAAGTCTTTTTAGGTTTTCATTTCGGAATTGAAAGTAAATTTGTTTTTCTTAATATCTAATGTTGAAAACAAAATACATATGTAAAATAGTAAAAGCATTTTGAAGCAATTGTATGACAGAATACTCACTTGTCCTTTTTGGACTTGCTCTTCCTCGAATTATCTTCATCGCTGTCCTCCCTGCTTCTGAAAATGTGCACTTTTTAAAAACCACCCTAAACCTCTGACGAAAATCTACTGAATTAAACAGAAAATTGTGTGAAAAACACAAAAATTAAACACACTATGAATCCAATCGGGTGCTGGAGAAAGTGAGCAACCAACCTTTTGGCTTTTTTCTTGTCCGGTTTTTCAGAAATTATGTAAATTTCCTGAGCCTTTTCGACATCCTCATCGATGCATTTACGTTTTTTACTTTGGCCGCGCAGTTTTGAATGTTTCTGCTCGCGCTTCATTTTCCAATACTCCGCATTGACCACGTAAAGTCGGTAGAGTTGGAGCACAATCACGAGGGAGTTTTTGCCTGGAAACAGTTTTTAATTTGTTTTCGAATTAAGAAACTTGGAAGTAGTTTGTGAAATAGCCCAAATGACGCATCGTGTTGTCACGAAAAGTCGCTAAACAGAACTCGGCGCACCCTCGACGGTCAAACCACCGCCGAACGTTGCAAAATCAACTGAACGGATATGAGACATTTTACGAGGGTTCACGCCCTTCAACCATTAAAGCCTTAAAATGGTTCTGATTTAATTTCCCCCTGACCAATCAAACCGAGAAGCAGGAGGTGGGTGGTCAAAATTTAGCCAAATAGTGCTTCAAAAGCTTGCAATAAAATACTTACACGTAAAAAAGACGTTCATGTAATTGATAATTTTGTAATGTATGATAATTAGGAGTCTAAAGGTGAGGAAAGGGGCGTCCTGGAGCACCACGTTAAGTGCAATGCCCCAAACATCGATTCCACAACAACAGTCGTTACAGCAATCGGTGGTTCTGCAAGAGTTTAACGCTTTTAATGAATTATAAATTGGCCACACCATTTTTAATGTCGACAAAACGTAATATAAATGTTCTTTAAGATTAAGTAAGAAACCTTATTTAAAATTTAAAGATATCTTACATTAACAATCCCCTAAAAATAATTAAACTTACAAGAGTTATTAAAGTTTTTCATATTTATTAATAATAAAGTAAAAAAATAAAAACAATCCCACTAAAATTTCCTTCAAGAACATTTATAACTACTCAATTTTGTTGAAATAAAAAAATGTGTGGGTACGCTTTTTTGAGGATTTTATATAGTATATTCCTATATTAAAGCTTCAAAAATATTACTCTTCTTGGCTGCTTGAACCACCTCCTCGAGGCTTTCGTGCCCGCGTGGCTGAAAGAACGATAGTAAATTGAAGTAAACTCCAAGACCAGATTCCTAGAGTTAGAAAGACTAAAAGTGGCTCCTTCGCAATCATGTCGTCTTTGTAAGAGTCAAAGAATTCAATGATGTCGGCAGCGGTGCCTGGAAATTCAAATAAAAACGTTATAGTCGAGACCGAGAAATGAATTTCTATTTATTCCAATTTTACTCACCGATATAAACCAAAAGTAGTTGGCTCAGTTGATCCCTTGTTAAATCACCCTTGGGCAGCATCCACCTGCCCACGATGAGAATGAGCATCAGGAACTGTTCAATCAAAGTAGTAAGCGTCTGAATGTCGACCTTAATTTCAGGTATTTTGAAATTATTCCCAAGGAGCTGGTTTATGTCGGAGGCCCCCAACGCCGTTTGATTGGCGATTTTATTCCCAATTGCCAGACGCTTATCAACTTTGTCCAATTCCAGCAGCCAAATTGCTGGCACCACACTGCCCAGATAGAGGAAGACTGAAGGACAGAACCTGACGGATTCAGAAGTAATACTGTTTCTTGTTATAAACTTATATTTGGTAATATCCACTTTGTGATTGGGGATGGGAAGGAAATATAAATAATATACATAATTCGAAACCGAAAAACTTGGTCCCCTTTAAAAACTTTTTGATTTCTTACTTCAAATATTTAAATAATAGGTATCTAATATAAGTTGTTTGAAAAAATCCAAAAAGTTCTATACAAAATTGTCCGGTGTACCTACCTAATATAACCAGCATCGAAAATTGTTGATTTTATTTGTGTAATAAGTATAATTTTTGACTGTATTGTTATTAGTTTAATCTTCTAGTGAACTAATCAAAATTAACCAATTGTAGCCTTTTAGCATGCTAAAATTTTTAGAAAATTCAAAGGAAAATTAGTTACTGTCCCAAATTAGGACAAATTTGCTTACTTTATACCTATTTAGAAAAGGCGAAATAGTTAAACGAACAAAATTTCGTCATATCCTAAAAATGCGCACTGATCCCAATTTAAATGATGATGACCACATAAAAAGCAAGTTACCCCCGACAAAGTGCCTAATTAAAAGCATCAGAAAACCAAGTCCCATTTACTGGGAATTTACTACGAGTCCGGTCATCGGGGACCGCGTTACATCGGGGTGACATAAAATAAAATAAAATCGCCGAGAAATCGCGCTTCCCTCTTCTATGGCAGTGAAACGCAAACCTCCTCACCATGGGTCATTTTATCGATTGTCGACCAGGTTGAGCCCTCTGCCCTCAGCCTCCGCGATGCCCACCTCAAATAGAATTAGTCTGGAAAGCTAAACACAATTTCCGGTTTCCGTTCAATCAAAGCCGTGTTAAATGGGGGCGTAAGTGGGGCTAGGCGGTATGTTTGCCCATTTTTAGGTTCTGTACCTTAAAAAAGCGGTTAAGTGCGAATCAGGCTTGTGTTTGGTTCAGTACATTAGAAATCATATCAGATTCAGATTCATTTATTCGGCTGAATTATACTGAATCATGTCATTAGGCCTGAAAACCATTTTCAAGACTCATTCGTTTAATTAAACTTGATTAATTAATTAATTGTCTTAATTAAATATTACAAACTTTCTATAATTTTCATTTTTATTCTTGATTATATATGTACATATATTTACATATTTTAAAAAGGTGTACGAAATTCAACTTTTAAAAATTTGGAAAATATATTCAAATGAATTTATTATGAGAGCTAACCACATCATATTTTATGTATTGCCTCATAATTTCCTAATCTTTTAACTTGAAATGATTCTGGCTTTTATTAAGGTTTGAAAAATATCGAACACTTTGACGAAAATGAAATTAGTATAATCCCTCTTAAAGTTATGCAAAATCTATGCTCACCATCCAATTGGGTATTTTAACGAACGAAAAGAGGCACTGAAGCGGTTCAGAGAGGCGACTAAATGGAATATTTCCTTACCATCTCCACTCCTGATTTTTCTTGATAGCTAGCGTAAAAACTCCTTCTAGAGTAAGCAGAAAAATAGGGGCACACAAAGTCCAGTAGATCGGATCGTTTTTATTCCGATTCACCTGCCACACAGCCACTAAACTGTGGACGCTGAAAATGATCCTCGTGAGAACAGCTTTGATCGTCGAGATGACCTTAACCATGTCACCGGCTTAATTCACCCCGAGGATTAAACTAAAAAAAATCACTGATTTTTCACTGCACCGCACTTTTAACCGTCCGGGTTCCATGTCCAACTCGAAACGACCGATTCCACCAGGAGCCCAATGGTGTTGTGCATCCCCCAGGAACCTGCTCGCGACTGACGAAACCTTTTATCCGACCACTGGACAAAGTCGCACCTAAGCCACACATTGGCGGTTTTTGTGTAAATTGGCGAGGGTGACAAGAAGATTTCAAGACCCCGCGCCCACCTGCCCGTTTCTAGCCGCGTCTGTCGCGGGGATTTCCCTTATCAGCTCGACAAAGGGCTGGGGGCTGGCCCGGCAGGGTCATTCAAGTCCTACCTTTCTTCGCCCGTTCGAGTCGAGTCGAATTGTAAAAATTTTGCGATTACCACCCACCCCGGCGGAGGCCGGAGGGCTGTTTATCTTAGCCCTGAATGGAGGCCGCGATACGCGGGAAGGACACCGCCCGACCAAGGTGTCCAGGGAGCCATCCAAGGTCATGGGGCAGTTTATTTCAGTTTTGAGAATCATCGCAATGTCCCACCGGCTAAATGGGCTTGTTTTAATGAATGGCGGGACGAGCGGGACCCGGTCACCAACTATTGCTTTTATGAGCAATTTTCGGACGTTTCAGCTGCACGGGGGGAGGGCCGCATACCTTTTTATTCAAATTGAAGAAACAATCCTGACTCACGGCGTCTTTTTAGGGTCTCATACAAAAACGGGGCAGGAGGGGGTGTCGCACTGATTAAACGACGCTCGTCTGCGACGGTTGATTCCCCAATTATCCTCCTTCCTGAAGAAATTGGGTGGAATTTATTTGCCGGACACGTGCAGGGTGGATGTCAGGACGAAAGATAGCGCTTTAGTAGAGGATAGCCGCAAAAAGGACAAAGTCCTTTTCGATTCTCACCGAAGGTTTTTTTATGAATGAATCGCCGTTTTGAGGAGCGGTCTGATAATCCTTTTTATTAATTGAAAATTACCAAAAGATTGGCTGGTCACTGATTGAATGTGATTTAAAGACTTTTAAGTATTGAACTGTGTTAACATTTGTCGTTACAACACAATATGCAGTAAATTCACACACTTTTGAAGGTAATGAGCTATAAAGAAACTAATCGTTTTTTATCTCTGCATTTCCCTCCAAATGTATCATGAAAAAAGGTTAGAAGTATAAAAAATTTTATGGATCAGTAAAGATACTTTATTGGGTCAAATCAAATAAAGGTCTTCTCGCGAAAGGTTAAATTGAATTTTTAATTAATTTATATTTTTATATGTGAATACGGCGAAAATAGTCAAATAAAACTGTGTTACAACGAAATTGTACTTCAGATAAAAATATCATGGATATGAAGGTTTCAATATGCTGAAGTTAAATATATCTGAAAATGAAAATTTTTCAGTACATCACGTTTTCGAGAAATGTGTATCGGGTTGAAAAGTGAAAAAGGTCATATATTAGACATATTTAAAAACTTCTTTTAAAATAATAAAAGATTAGGTCTTTAACACTAGAATGCCCAAAGAAGTCATTTTGACTGCTTTTTAATTTCAATTAGTAAGTAAATTACATTTATAATGTACAATTTCTTGGGATCATGGGACTTTTTATAAAAAGGAGAAGAAGAAGTATAATAAGTTATAAATATATTCTTACTAATTGAAATTAAAAAGCAGCCAAAATGATTTCTTCGTGGGCAATCTAGTGTTAACTATCTATGTAAAATCAGTTATTTATAAATTTTCTTAAAATTTGCTTACAGAATGAGTTTTTCGTGCTTTTAGGCCTTATGAAATAAGTCAGCTGCGGACATAGGAGGAGGACTTTCATGCAAAAATGTATCTTCTAAACAAATTTTGATAGATCTTTCAAATAATTGATATTTTATAAATGCAATCAAACATTTAAGTTGTTTTTGGAGATATGTTTCGAGCTTTTACGTCATTCTATTATTTTTTACTTTTAATACTATTATTACTCAAAAACCTGACATGCTGGAAAATTTTTATTTTCGGATTCGTAATCTACCGAGAAAGTCGTATCAAAAAGACCCATTATGCTTCCAGGTATAGAAAACAAAAAAAAAATTTTGTCGACCAGTGTTATCCGTACATTGCAATATAAGTACAAAATGAGCTACTAAGCGGATTACGTTATTTTAAATATTAAATAAATTAAATTCTAAAAAAAACGAAATTTCGATTTCCTTTCAAATTCATTCCATCTTCACGTCTTCCCGATTCAGAGTTCCGTTGCAAACGCCACAGATGCTAGCTGCGCCAATTTACGGAACTAATAAGCGGGGAAGTACCGAGATCTGACGTTTGTGTTATTTACCACCAATTCGCTGTCAATCGGGGAACAGGCGAGGGACGTTCACGACAAACGCCTTTGCTAGCTTTTTAGTGACGTGTGTTTTCTTATCGGTTCTAAGACGCTGGTGCAATCGGTGTGCAGTCGACGTGTCTTCAGCTGTTTCACAGAAGTGGTCCCATCACACGACCGCGAAAATCTCATTCCTGCAGGTCTCCACACTTTGGGAAGGTAACAAGACGACCGAAACATGAAAAGGGGCACTCGAGCGCTTATTCTGGTTGGGGGCTACGGCACCCGGCTGCGGCCGCTCACTCTGAGCACTCCGAAGCCACTCGTTGAATTTGCGAACAAGCCAATTTTGTTGCATCAGCTTGAAGCCCTGGTGAATGCCGGCGTTACGCAGGTAAACTTTGACAAGTTGGATGTTAGGAGCCCCAAAGGGGCCTCATCTGCGAGTGTTTGCAGGTTATTTTGGCGGTATCATATCGAGCTGAACAAATGGAAGCAGAATTGAAGCAGGAGGCCGAGAAACTGGGCGTAGATTTGATGTTCTCCCACGAATCAGAGCCCCTGGGAACAGCTGGGCCTTTGGCGCTAGCGAAGGACCTTCTGAGCTCCAGCTCAGAGCCTTTCTTTGTACTGAACTCGGATGTAATTTGTGACTTCCCTTTTAAGCAGCTGGAGGCATTCCACAGAAATCACGGAAAGGAGGGGACTATAGTCGTCACGAAAGTTGAAGAGCCATCCAAGTATGGCGTGGTGCTTTATGACGAAACAGGGTGCATTGAGAGTTTCATAGAGAAGCCCCAAGAGTTTATTAGCAATAAGATTAACGCCGGAATTTACATCTTTAATCCCTCAGTGCTGAATAGGATTGAGGTGAAACCAACCTCCATCGAAAAAGAAGTCTTCCCTGTCATGGCCGAGGAGAAGGACCTGTATGCGATGGACTTAAGCGGTTTCTGGATGGACGTCGGGCAGCCCAAAGATTTTTTGACTGGTAAAAATTAAAGGCTATTCATAGAGATAATTAATGAAATATTTTGTGCAGGTATGTGCCTCTACCTCACCTCACTGCGCCAGAAGCAACCTGAAAAATTGTACACGGGCCCCGGAGCGGTTGGAAACGTCCTCGTGGATCCTACTGCAAAAATAGGAGTTGGTTGTCGCATAGGACCAAATGTAACAATCGGACCAAATGTGGTTATCGAAGACGGCGTTTGTATCAAACGCTCCACAATATTAAAAGGTGCCATCATCCGGTCCCACTCCTGGCTCGAATCATGCATCGTGGGCTGGAGATCAACCGTGGGCAGGTGGGTGCGCCTCGAGGGCACAACTGTCCTGGGGGAGGACGTCATCGTTAAGGATGAGTTGTACATTAACGGAGGCCAGGTGCTGCCACACAAAAACATCGCGTCGAGTGTCCCAGAGCCCCAGATTATTATGTAATCAGGGAACGCCCCCCGCACCTGCCTTCCTTGTTTACAGTAATTTCCGCAATGTATTTTTGGAATTGTAAATACTTCCACCAGAGGCATTTTACCTTTTCGTTTTTATTATTTTTTAATCATTTCTTCGACCGCGTTGCCCTTTCTAGGACTTAGCAACCAAATAATAAAATTCAAAGAGATCGGCCAGGTGGACTGGTGAAAATGCTCGTTCGCAATATAATTAATAGCTGAAAGCGGGTTTTTTTGAAATTTTTTATATACAATATTTTATTGTGATGAACGCCTGTCGTTTTTTAATACTTTCATATGAAGTAGATATGTATCCGCATTCCGAGGAAATATAAGATTTTGTCCAACAGTTATGCTATTTTAATCCTTCTTACACTTTCTGTTCTATAACATCTATCGAACTTTCACTTGAGCTACCTCCAAAATCACGAATTCGTTCGCAAATAACGAACGCAAACTAAAGGGTTGACGGATAGTCGAATAACTACTGTTTAAATAAATTAAATCAATTTAAGTTGCGAATACAGCAAAGTATTGTGCTTTATTATTAAACAAAAATATATCTTAACATTTTGATATGTAGTTCAAAACTCCGTACAACACGTAGGAGTTAATTCAGTTCCTCCTTACCCTTAGAGGGAATAACTTCCCAAAGATCACTAATTTTGTACCCATCGCGCAGTTTCTCCATTGCAAAGCCCAACTCTTTACAATAAAAAGGTTCCCTAGGCCCCGAAAGCGATGAACCTTCAGCGAGGTAGGCGTTCAATTTCGTGTTTATCTCCCGTTCCTGAACTTCATCAATTTCCTGATATTCGTCCACTTGAGTCTGATGCTCTGCCAAATTGCCAGTGGCATTTTGGGGCTTGTAGTCGACTCCAAAAATTGGGGTTTCGCTGTAAATTGTATAGAGCGACTTCAACTCCTTATAAATGTCGTTCAAGCGCTCTTGGGGATCAATGCGGAAGCCAAGCACATAGCCGCCTCCTGTTTCCATAGTTTGCACGACAAGAGCTGGTCCGTACTTCGATTCCCTGATTTTAATCTGTGTGAATTGTAACCGTGATTTTAAAACATTTTCAAACTATACTTTTAATTTTTGTGAAAATAGGCGGAAAAATAAATTAGTAGAGTTCACCGTTTTCAATCGAAAAGAAAACAAGAGTTCGATACTAAATTAAAAATTAATTTTCGAATTAAACAATCAAAAGGCAATTAATTAAAAACCAATTCCCAAGTAATGAATATTTTTTAATCTTACCAGAGAAATTTGCATGTAGGGCAGACTTAAGTTAAACGTCTCGTTTACGTCGGCAAACCAAACTAGTCGGATGTTGGTTATAATAAAGGAGCCCAAGTTTCCTTGGTCACTGGAGAGGTTCCACACGCCGTTCAGGCTGCTGTACACCTGCTCGTGCGGGAGGATAAACAGCTGCCCCGACTGGACGATTGCCCCGCGAAGCTTTAGTTCTCGGTACAAAGTCGTTTGCTGATAAATCCTTAATGAATTTTTTATTCCCTAATCAAATTAAATTCCGCCCGCTGAGCTCATGCTTGACCGACTTCTCACCTGTAAATATCGAAAACTGGAGCGAAAACAGCTAGCCGTTCGCGGTGAAGGGAGGAAATGTCCGTAAAAAGGAACTCGAACCGCATGTGAACGCCCGCCGCAAGGACGTACAGCGCCTGGGTGGTGCCCCTCACCTTCGAGAAGACTGTCTTCGTTGACATCGTTATGATGCGGGACCATCCTACGGCTGATCGCAATCCTTTTAAATTTGAATAGTCATGTAGTCAATGTAAAAAAGTAGCGCTTACACAAGTTGAATTTCTTGTTAACCAACGAGTGCCAAATAAGCCTCAAATTGGTCGTCACAACTATTCCAGAATCTCCGGGATTCCCCTTGCTGTCCTCGATGTAGTCGATAGCGGCGAGGGGTTTTTCGCCGCCGCGAAGCTGATTTTGCCTGCATTATAAAATGTTTTTTTATTTCAATGATTCCGCAAGTACTTACTGAGTATTTTACAAATTCGGAACATCGAACTTTACTTCACGGTCTTCCCACACAGGTGATTCCATTCTTGATTTGAATTTTCTGAATGTTTGGCCTAAAAAATCGATTACTGTTGCTAGGAAAACCTCTGCCGTTGTACACTGTATAAAACTTTGTCTTAGGTCAAAGGGAAGAAGTCCCAATCTGATCGATAGATCATTAAATAGTGAATGCATATTCTCGGACAGATCTTCGGAGTAAAATAAAGTTAATAAGTTATAGTAGGTACGACTATAACCATACACAATTTTGAATTTTTCATGAGCAGACTTTCCGGACTTATCTTCAATTTTACTCAAGTTTTATTCCATTAATGGGGGCGAATGTTGAATGGATAGAATACTAGTGGCAGGATAATAACTAAGGCCAATATTTATTTTTTGCATCAAATGTATATTTATGTCTTAAAGTTGAAATTTTTCTGATCTTAGACCCTATAGCTTTTTCACAGTGTAACCAATGTAACTACAATCTTTTGTTAAATTTAAGCGAAAACGGAATGTTCTTCCCACGAGGCTGAAAGAAGGGCAATTTGGTACAAAAAAGAAAAAAAGAAAAAAAAAATTTAGGAAAAAATAAATACTCTCGCAAAAAGGGGAATATGGGTGAAATCAGTTTTAATGCTAGGACTCTACGAAACTACAAAGAAACTTACACTTTAGGGTGGATGGATATCAATTAGGATTACAATGAAAATTAAAAGTATACTTAGTTCTGTGCGGCTCCCGAGGAGCAGGAAGAATTATGAATACTGCCCACAGATCTGTTTTGCCTGCATTTTGTACATGTGAACCTTCCCGCGAACAGGTTGGAACGAAAGAGAGCTCGAGACATTGCCTGTATCACAAAATTCACAACGAGTTGGCCGCGGGGCCACGGAAATTATTTTTATATAAGTAATTTACAGAAATAAAGAAACAAAATAATAATTTCTCACACACAAAAAATCTGACAGGAGGTAGTGCCTCTTAATGTCCTCAAATATAACTACAATCAATTTTACGCGATTTGCACTCTCATAAGTTGTTAAAAAATATTCCTTAAAAAAATACTTTACAATAAAAACATCTTAACATTTACGGCCGCAGGCTGCTGCAGCGTATCCAGAATACTCCGTACGCTGAAATTGCGTGGGTTCGCCAAACGAAAAGAGACCAATCGAAAAATCCTCACCCCCTGTCCCGGACTGAGCACTTGGGGGTCTTAATTAACTCCTCTAAAGTTTTCCCTCGCCGACTTTGCCGATTCCCTGGTTGTGCGCCTGGGCAGAAGGACTTTTGCGGGTTTAGTGGTTTTTGATACCTTAGCAATTTTAGAGATTGATCTTGTCACCCTCTTTGTTGGCGGCTCATCGCAAGATATTTTCTTCTCTAGTTTTTTAGCGAGCTTAAAGTCTAACCTCTCCTGGATAATAATTTTCTCGCAACGTTTTTGCGCCTTAATTATCTTCGCAAGTACTTCCACCTCGTCTGGATTATCGAGAGCGTTTAAGATTTCTCGATCTCCATCTGTATCTAGTTGGTCTTTTCGACGCTGCCTATTGCTGCGCCGGACCTTTGGAACATTTTGAATATTTTCAGCGAGCTGCCCGTTTAGCTTCCGTTTCACCGCAGGTCCCTTTAAGTTCGCTTTTCTAACTTGCAGTCGCTTCGGCCGCACTTGGACCGCTGCTAGATCTATCCTTTGAGTATCAATTCTGCAACGTTTTAGCCTTACTACGGGATTCAGCCGATTGGGGATGACCTTCACTGTGTTCGGAGAAATAACTTCCTCCTTAATCAACCTTTGGGCTGGTGACTGGGATGTAATTGTCGAAGCTTTGGAGATCTTTTGATGCTGTGAGGATTGCGATTGTTGGGCATATTTTGTTGATTTCACATGGTAAAACGCTGAACAGTGTGATGTAAGTAGGAGCCGGGATAGAGCACTGCAATGGGTTTTTAATTTGTTATCAAGTAATTAAAATAAAACAAATAAAATTTGTACGAAGTAAATGCAAGCACCTGACGTTATAAAAAGTTTTATAAATCTATAAAATCGACCATATTTGAATAAATATTAATTATATTAACAGAATAGCTGTGCTCGACAGTTCTAATTTAGTAAAATTAATCGTCGTCCGTAAAATTATAACATATAAGAAACACTAAATGTGGTTTTCTTGAAACCAATTCTTTAATATAATCTGAGAAGAAGCGAGAGAGAATTGTTCAACTAATTGGTATCTAGACAGTTTTTGTTGCAGAGAATTCGAAATTCTGTTACTTTTTTAAAAGCAAACGTGTGTTGAACAAGCTTGAAGTTCGATTTTCTTCTAAGGAAATTTTTTAGTTTGGCTAATGGCCAAAGTGTTTCTGATCTTGCTGTGAAGATTAAAAATTTGCCTATTCTTTTTGCAACACATAATTGTCTTATTCAAGCCCATTGCACGGCCCCTCTTCAGAATTGTTAGAAATAAACTACACCGTACAATATTTGCATAATTAAAAGTGATAACTAATACTGGCTTTCTTTATACTTTGTAACAAAAAGAAAAAAGAATTAATAAGTGCATATACTCACTTCCCCTTGGGACCATCATTGTGATTAATGTTGCGATCCTTCAAAATAATCCTTTTGGCTTTGGGAGTTTCAAGAGCAGGCAGATTCGATCTGAGGCAGAATTTCACAATATTAGCACAAGACGAATTTCACAACAGCGCGACATAACCTACCTTTTATTTGGGGTTGTTGGAACAGTCCTGATGGGTTTGAAATGGCACATCTCGAGATTCAAGCTATCTGTGCTGCCTGAGTATCGGTTCGGTGATCGATGAGTATTTGTTGGTGGGACGGCAAGGGCACCTTTGCCAGACGTAGCAGCTGCAAATTGTGAAGGAAATTTCGAAAGAATCTCCTTATGGACAGTCTGTTTAAGAAGCTCCGTCCCACGGTTGATACGGACTGAAATTGTTTTAAAACCCTTAACTAGACTTGATGTAGATGCTACTGCCGCAGCGGCTAGTGTTGATGTTGCAGTTGTTCCTCCCGATGATGATGTTGTTTCTTCAGTGGTTTTCGCAAATTGTGTTTTCGCTGACGAATAATTCCTTTTTGTTGCAGCTGTATTTAACGAATACGGTGTATGACCAGGATTTGCGACTAGCATAGTTTCGTTGAGATTTTTCTCACGTTTATCTTCGGCTTTTTGAGATGGTTCAATATTTTTGTCTAATTCTGAATACAAAAAAGTTTAAAAAAATAAAAATTAAAATTCAGAAACTGTTCAATTATTTTAGAATTTTTATAGCAGCATTTGTGCATATCGCTATGTAACCTTAAAAAATTTTTTTTAATACACATATGGTTCATATGCATAAAATCTCACTTCATTTTTTTCTACAAAATCTTAATTTTAGCAGTCTAGTTAACATATTGAAATAATATTATAAACATAGTCTTACCTTCTTTGAAAAGATTCACAATAAATTTTAGAGATGTTTTTAACTCATTTTTTTCTTCAATTTCGATTTGCTTACAAAAAGCCTGAAGTTCCCTCTCGTACTCCTTACAAATTTCGCCAGGTTGACTGATTTGAATTTGGATGGGGGCTGGAAATTAGAATAACAAAATTATTATTAAGACAACGTAGTCCTTAAAAGTTCAAGTGAAGCAGTAGTATTAGTAACAGCCCGGGAAAGCCAGGTTAATTACCATAGTTTACAGAATTTTTCTTAAAACCAAGACGCTTTGCTAAATTTTTTAACAGAAACATCGAAGGTGTTCTTTAGTAAGATTATAACATAAAGAACTGACGCTTCTCGTGGAAGTGAAGTAGTAAGGTAAATGAAAGCGCTCTGAAAAATAACTCGTTTATTTGAAAGCAGATCAGATTTCATGTTCACAGAAGAGTATCGTTTATTTTTCAACATAGCTGGTGTGTAGCGTTGGTTACCGTGATTCCATATTCTTTTCAGATATCTTCCAATTAACTGACAAATAAATTTATTCACATTAACTCTAATTCTTTAGCCCTTAAACCGCAAACTATTTTTTCTACTTCAGTAGGTTCCACAATATCGCCATCTAGCTACTTCATGTTGTTCAATGGATTACTTCTTTCGTCCAAATTTTTTCTGTTCGCAACAGACTAATATGTTGGGGTCTCTTTTTGCGTTGTTATAATACATTTCTGATTTAATATATTGATCAGTAAACAATTTTTTATAGTTGTAATTTAAAATATTATCTCTTTGTTAATTGTGTTTTTATAGAATCTTTAAGATTTTTTGAAATGTATATTTGAACAAATCTGGTGCTTAATCCTCTTGTATATAGATAATTTTGTTTTTCCATAGGTAAATCTGGTAAAGTTATTAAATATTTTACTAACATATATAACATGATTCCAGTATTGCTCTCCCACAAGACAATCTTGATTATAGTATGTACAAAGCCTAAGCAAAGTATTTGAAGGCAACATTTATATTTTACATTGATTTCAAAATATATAATAAAACCTTCTATTGAAACGCAAAATCGAAATCGTTTTATTTCTCTTCGAAATTTCATATTCATACGTACATTTTAATATACAATTGAATCTACATTAAAGGCTAATTTAGATCTTAAAACTATCTAAATTTGGTCCGCAAGAGCTCTCACTCCGGAAGACGAAGAGAATTCTATCGATTAATCGATTAAAGTAATATCATAAAAAGTTTGTTCAATTCAGCTGTAAAACATAAAGCAAATATTTCGTTTTGTATAACAAAATAAGCTCTCAGATATTTTTTGCTGTATTTTGTTGAGGCAGATGATTAGATTTAGGATTATAATGAATACCTAGATTACTTATGCTTATTTAATCCACAATATTTATTGAAAATAAGAATTAGTAAGTTTATGCACATGGCGCACAAGAGGTTTAAGCTAGCGTAGATGTAAATTAGAGATATTTATGCACTGTTGTCTGTGAGCTTAGATTTTAGATGTTTGAAAACACGAAAACGGTCAAAATTGCTAACAGTTTAAGGAACTATGTGTAGTATGAGGCAAAGGCATAAATTATTGTAAGGACCATTTTGGGTTAGATCGTTTGTTCTACTTGTAATCTGAGAACTATTGCATTACATATTTATCTCTGGCTTATATAAGTCAATTCGTTCAGGACAAAAAATAAGAAAAGTTACTGGGGATCCTGCATCAACAAATTGTGATTTTTAAAATCAAATGTGTATTCTTGACGCTTAATTTAACTTTAGAAGTATTACGCTGAATTGCTCTGATTTAGCGTTGTATTATATTTTAAAAGTCACCCTCAAGCTGTTCAGTACTTTGAAAACGTACTGTTGTATTTAGCTTCTATCTCACTCAAATATCAGTTTAATCAACAAATACTCTTAATTAAACATAATGTTTAAGATATGTTATTAAATATGATCAGCGTACTTGACCAAAATAAAAAAAATATGAAACCAAAAGTTATAATCCAACCGAATCGTAAAATGTTTGCCTCGAAACGTTTCTTAAAAATTTTGTTGAGACCACGAACGCTTCATTTCGGTTTGACCGGACCGAAAAATAAAATTGTGAATATATCGGTCTGCTTTAGATCAAATGCACTCCGCGTTGAACTGCGCTATTTGCTGAGTAGCGCTCGGCTCCGCTAGCTTTAGTAGTAACTTGAATAATTAAGATAAACATATGTACGTATTTGGGAAATCATTTAATTACATTAATCATTAATTAATTTATTATCTGAACTTTATCTTAAAAATTTCAATCAGAATGTTGCAATTGGAACGAAATTTTTTCGGTCACAGCGCTTTTGGTTTAATGTAACCGAAATAATTTTGGTACAAAAGTATCGTTCTTTTTTATAGAAAATGAATCGGTATGGTTCTGACTGAAATAATATTAATAATAATGTTGGTATAATATTAATAATAATGTTATGATGGTTCCCTGAAGATTACAATTAAGAGAAGAATGTACGGGACCGATTGAAAGTTATGATAATCGTTAGAGCACAAAACAGGCGTTTTATACCAAATGCAAAAAGGAGAATTAGACTTGTCCGACAGTGCAACTGCAAGGCCAAGGAAAGACCTCGAGAAAGGGCTCCTCTATGACCATGGGGAGCACCTCAGCGGTGTCGGCAAAGCACCGATCAGCTGAAAGAGCTCCATCCGAAATTTGTTACTTCTAAGGAGGAGCCGGCTTCTCTCCGTCGCTGATCGTATCCACGCCTCGCACTGTTACTAATACCTTTCTTTAGCGCCTAAATCCGCGAGCTTGGCACTATTTAAATGAAGTTTCGCGAATCGTATCCTAAAGTCCTGTCAAAATCACCTGTCACCGAAAAGATGTCAGTGGTGGCATCCGCTGAATCCTTTTTACTTTCCCTGTCGGTGCCCGGCTCTTCTGTGGTTGTCGACTTTTCCTGGTTCTCTTTGATGAAATCCCACAATTTTTGATTAACAACTTTATTCTCCTTTTTTGCTGCGCGCAACCACGTCGCGAAGCGTTTCCTACAGCACGGGCAAGTAAGCGAGCTCAATTCCACGGCTCGGTTCAGGCAACTCAGGCAAAATGCATGGCGGCACGGCAGTAGGACAGGTTCCATTAGTGTGGAACAACAAATCGGGCAAATCAGCTCCTCGATTTGAATATTATTCATCGGGAGTTTGCCAACTTCCTTCCCGCTCTTCAGGGACACCGTCGGCGGCATAATTATTTTGCGTTGATTTGCCACAAATTCGAGGAAATTTCACTCACACACAAATCCACCGCTGAGTTGATTTGTTACGAGGGCTCCTACATAAAGAAAATGCCTTTCAGCCGCAGAGTTGATTTAAACGTCGATTGCAATTGATTCACTTATCGTCCATCAACCCATCGTAGCCTTTAACACTTTTGACAAAGCGGCGTAAACAGATAAAAAATTGTTTTAAGTGAACTGCGCACGCCAGCTGTTTCTGGTAGTCAGCCCGGGACGCTAACTTTGATCCTCTTTTACCGCAGCGATTACGGCGCGACAGCTTAAATTCTTTCTGTATTTTAAGCGCTAGTTTTGCAGGTTATAGTAAAACAAACCTTAGCGACTCCTTTAAGGGGGAATTCACTAAAAAAACCTCGAAAAACTTGTCTCTTCAACGAACTTGTGCACTAAATCAAATTGTCACCTGAAATGATGTTGCCATACCTGACTTATTTTTAGGATATTTGCAAAAGCATCAGCGACATCTATGGCGAGAGAAATTCGAAAGTTTACACAAGCCAACTGCAATTATTAAATATTTTTGAAATTGGAAGAAGGACTTTGTGGTTATCATCTGTATGTTTACAGCTTCTATTCACCCTAGATATGTTCTTTAATCTACGTGCTTTCACATTCCAAGGAGCCGAAGTATTAATTTAGAGAATTTCCATAAAAATACACTTTCTTAAGTTAACTTTTTCAAATTGATATTTACACTAATTATTTACCATTCGAACACAACAATTTTTAAAAACTGTCAGAACGAACTTCCATCCAGTGTAAAACTGATTTCAAAGCTCCAAGGAATTGTTTACCTTTAAATTTCCCTAACTTTTCGCAAAAAACAAAATTCACCACAATTGCCGGCAGTTTTGTCACAATTAAACTGCCACTTTACTCGCTCTCCAATTAAACCAATTGAGGACACGTTCCACAGATAAAAGCATACGGAACTTCACGTACGGTACGGCACGATACACTACGGCGACGGGGGTTTTTTATCGTAGGTGCTTCGTGCGTCGGCCCAACGCATTTCCAGCGCGGGGAAGGGAACGGCAACGGGCGACGTTCTTGTGCGTTCGTGAATGGAACCCTCATGGGAGCGGAGTGCTGTGGGGCGAAGGGAGGACGAGTGTGCGCGATGCACCTGATCGCATGACGTAAAAAACGCATGGGGCATCCGGCGGAGTGATACGTGCCGGCGAGCAGCTGGAGAAGGCGAATGAATGAGTTGAAGCTCGGAGCGGGTGAGGGTTTGAGGATGAATTGAAGCTATTGTAGGCAGCTTTTTGATGAAGTGGTCAGGTGGCAGCACGATAGATTGCTGTTATTTTTTGAAGGGGAACCCCCATTAGTATCGAATCTGAATATTTTGTTTTGTTATTACATACTTAATTACAGCAATTGTTAAGCGTGCTCTCAGTTATCTGCGTTCAGCACAAAAAATAAAGTTTTCAATCTGTTTCACTCAAATCCGTCAAATTCGAATATTTGTGTCTGCCACATTGAATCCGCCACCTGCCGCCAATTTGAATTTCCAAATTTTGATAACAGATTTGCAATTAATTTCGACGATTTACTTTTATTTGTATTAATTATAATTAAAATACTTTCAATATCCAAAAACCCTGTCCATTTTGAATTTCTAAAGATAGTAGATTCGAAATTAGTGGGCCTCAAAACATTCTTAGTGCTTCATTTCACATAAATTAACTTAAGTAGAAAAATTGATGTTGCAATATTGCATAATCTTGAATTTTGAAATGTTGAAAGTGGATTCGAATCAGCATTTCATAAAACCCCTACGTACCAATTTTCATGACCGATCCGCCTATCGGATCCTAGCAAAGCTAAGAACCTTCGTCACGACAAAACAAATATGTACATATACATATGTTATAGCGAGAATATGACTTCAATGGGTCAAGTCGCTCAGAATAAGTTACATGGCCACTAAAACATACGCATCATATATCATATAGGTAAGGCTTAATGTTAAATGTTTTTTTGTTTTTTAAATATTGTAATAAATTTCTGTTGTCATTTTAAAAAAGATTTACATTTACGTGTTCGATGTAAACGTTAATAATACAAATTGAATCAAACATAATTTAAACAGCTGTTTCTTGCTGATAACTAAACTCATATGAATTACAATTTTCCTTAAAAAATGTATTGCCAAGAAAAAACATTTAGTGAAAAGATTTTCTGAGGACTGCTTCAACAAAGAGATCAAGATTAATTTCGTATTTTGTAGGTATATGGACCAAAAGTAACTATCCGCTCTCTTAAAACGGAAATACAAACATAATGTGGCTTACAAATTATATTACAATGATTGTAGCTTAATTTTAGGGATATTTTATGGCCGAGATGTGACGACAGGTTGACAGTATGCTTCATTCTCCGCATAATTAAATCAACAAAGTTCTTTATATTGAACAACATTTTCCAGTTAAAATCTTTTAGTTTTTTAATTTTTCGAGTAATGTCAATTCGGTTTTGGAGACGTTTTTCACTTCATAAGCGTTTACCATAAGCACTGAAATAATTGTAAAGTAATGCTACCTAAACAATTTATATACATACAATTAATTAATATTGCAATATTCAGATGCATTTAAGATTTATTCCTTGTGCTCTACGTTGTGCTTTTAAAAAGTTGTATTGGAGAAGTAATCTATTGCAATATATGTATATATTTGATATAGAGAATTGGTAAGTGTTTGATATGTATATGAACAATTACCTGTAAAACATCTGTCACAGTTGGCATATTAATGACGCTGAACAAACAGTTCTACAATTTTTAAGTAAGACAAAGTTGCTAACACTCGTTTTGCCAAAATTCAGATTTCAATAGAACTTCATTTTAAAAGGAAAAATATTTAATAGTTCGTATTGAGCTACACTAGATATGGACCAGGACAAAGTTTTAAACTGTATGGTCACCTTACAAACCCTTTTTTTTAATGTTCTGATAAATTAAAAATGTTGTTGTTAGGTTTTTTCTAAGAGTTCTTAATTTCTATTTTCGAAAATTTGTATTAACCCAGCAAAATAATTGTACCAAAATTACAGTGAAGATTTGTTGAAAGAAAATTTTAATTCAGTTCAATTCAATGATGCAAGGTCTTTTCATTTCAAATTTTAGCTCGTATATATGAATATACAATATGATAGCCTTAATTCATCACGTGTGTTAACCAATGAGTAAAAGTTTTGTTAATTGCATTACTTCTAATGGAGTATAGCTTATTATTTAATGTGTCAGTTGAAAAGAAGACATAAATTCTTCAAAAAAGAAACTGATACATTAAGATATCAGTTTTTTTTGAAGAATATAACATATAATAACCTTAATAGTTCGATAGAAGCAAGCATAACTTTCCTATATGTTCCTAATTTAAATATATATGTATATTCAATATCTTCAGCATGCATATGTATGTATATCAATAGCAACAGACTAAAACACTCATGCCCATCATTCTACTCATAGGAATTTAACTCTAAATTGTAGTTCCTACATAAAGAAATTATTTCGAGTTCGGGCAACAAGTTTTGAATTGTAAAGCACTACATACAGGTGTAGCAGTTAATAACTTTGAACTATATCTACTATATATATATGTTCACAACACAACTTGTCAATCAAATTAAATTTGATATTTGATTTTATTGATGGAGTATAGCTTATTATTTAATGTGTCAGTTGAAAAGAAGACACAAATTCATCAAAACAGAAACTGATATCTTAAGACGACTTTTTTATATACTTGAGTTACAGACCTATAACTTTAGGTTTTGCATAACAATATGACTTTAAAAAAAGCCACTCGTGTAAATATTATTCATGTATTGTAGGTGAAGTGCGTCACTGGTACACATGTTCTACGAGACACAGTTAAGTAAATTTTCCGCAAAAAAGACTGTTTCTAACGTTGACGTAATGAAACACATATGATTTTTTCTTTGATCAAGTGTAATTTAATGAATTATGAACGAACATTTTGAGAATAAATAACGCCATATAGTCACTGTGGAAATTAGTAGTTCACTCCAGTGCTCATCAACCCTGGAAAGATGAAGCTATCCTTGATTTGTTTGTTCGTTATAGTCCTAGCCGTTTGTTTGGAAACTAGCAATGCGCAACTTAAAAGGAGAAGAAGGAAGTCTACAATAGCACCAGTAAATGGTGGAGGCGGTGGACATGGAGGAGGCGGTGGTGGAAGAGTCACCAGAGTGACTCCACCGACAAGAAGATCAACTGTGCCTACTAGACCGACTAGACGATCTTCGACTAAGGCCACTCGTCCGACTAGACGATCTTCGACTAAAGGCACTCGTCCGACCAGAGGATCTTCGACAAAGGCTACTCGACCGACCAGAGGATCTTCGACTAAAGGCACTCGTCCCACCAGGGGATCTTCAACTAAAGGCACTCGTCCCACCAGGGGATCTTCGACTAAAGCTATCAGAGAAACTTATCCTTCCGAGAAGCCGACCCTGCCCCAGAGGGATTATTCAACTGATTTCAGTTTACCACAGTTATCCAGCACTCCAGCAAACCATCGAGAAGATTACGATGATTATCAAAACCAGGGAAGTAGTAATTCAATCACAAATGGAGGAGGCAGCAATACCAACATACATGGTGGAAATAACAATGCCGTAGTAAATAATGGAGGTGGAAATTCCGGAGTAGGTTCAATAGTTAATGGTCTATTGTCTACACGTAGACCAGATTACAACGATTATGGTGGTGGTTCAGGTTCTCAGAGTAATTTAGACAAACTTATCGACACAGTCTGCAAATTTGCTGATAGTAAGAACTGCAAGAATAATGGAATTAACGGAAATAACCATAATAACCATAATAACAATAATGATTATAATTACAATGATAACTATAATGATGGATCCGGAAAAGGTAAGGCGACAAAAAAACCAGAATACCCAGATTACGAGGATTCTTCTGAGGAGCTTGCATCGAAGAAACCAACAAAGAAGCCAGTTGAGTCGGAAACAATCGATTCGGAATACGACGACAACACTGACAAACCTGGAAGCAAAAAATCAACAGAAAAACCTGAAGATGATTTGGAAAGTAATGGTGATGTGACTACAGAATCTGAATATTATGATGAGAATGCAACTGAGGCATATCCCGATAATTATGACGATACAGATAATAATGACAATCAGGACGTTGAAGAAGAGAATGTGCAGTCTGTTAGTGAAGAAGACCTTTCTACCGAAAAGCCAAAGAAAAAGAAGGTCCATAAGAAAAAATATTAAACAGAAAAGAAAATTATAACGCATAACCCAAAATATAGCAGTTTACAACATCTTGAAAAGTAGTACTAAAGAATAATTGAAAAATCCAAACACACTTTGAAAATATCTGTATCCCATTATCATGTCAATTATCGAAATTTTTCTATTGTCTTAAACAAATAAAGAAATTTGAAATTGCAATTACAGTGATGTTGTGGGTTTGGTGGTTTGGTGGGTAATGGTTCCAAGAACAATGCTATCAAGTAACAAATACAAGTTGAAGTTTTCCTGATAATTTTATTTAGATCGGTTATTTTTTAATCCTGATATCTTAGCATGTTATTAGTTGTTCTTTTTAATAATACCTAACAAAATATATAAAATGTAAGTTCGACTTTTTTTAACTTCTTATAAATACGAGTATAAAGTAGCGAAAACGGCAACCTTTCCTGTGACGGAAGTGGGTGGGGGCAAATAGACATAGGCAACATTGACCCGTCTTCTCACTTCCGCTATTTGTAATACCGTTGTTTATACGTTTAGGTAACGGTAACTGCGAATTTCTTAATTATTTATTAATAATAATTATTTATAATACTTGTACTACGTAAGTGATAGTGCGGTATTTCATGTGTGAAACGAGTGAGAAAAAGCGGTCAAGAGAAGAGCTTATTCGAATACGCTGGTTTAGGGTTCCGTAGCATGACTACAAAACAAATGATAAAATACGAATAATAAAAAGCTAAATAATATAATAATAATAACAATAAAATAAACACTCATACAAGTGCAAACAAAAGCGCGGTTTTTTCGAACAGTTGTTCGAGTCCAAATAAGGATAACTAAGTCGGTTATATGTCGTAAACTATTCCAATAAAATAAGTCGTGTTATTTTTGAAAGTAATTGCAGTATATGTGCTCTTATTCTAAATTTTTTTCAGATTTTTTCGAAATTTCATTCAGTGTGATATCTTGACCGACACAAGCCTAATCGAAAATGGCCACTTTGAGTCGAATATTTCAAAAATGGGACATAAGGTTAAGAAATCTCATAATAACTAATTTTAAATTCCCTTTCCCAGTGGAGTAAATAGAGATTTTTTTTTTCATCCCCATTTTGCATGTAGGCGAGGTAGCCCTTAATATTTTTTTGGAAAATCTCAATACATATCTTTGTAGCAGGTATAATTATCTTTACGTGTACCAAATTTCAGCGCTATAGTCTTAATAGTCCCTAAATGAAATGACTGTGACATACGGAACTCCAAAAACTGTATGATGCCATAATAATAACATTATATTTTGTCTAAAGTTTGTTAAAGTTATGCCATCATTTAATTTCCGAAATCTTTTCATTAGGTAGGCTGCAATAGATAGTGTTTCATATGAAATATACGAGTATCTAAAAAAACAAATAGAACATAAGATTAATGAAGAAAAAAAATTATGCAAGTATAAATAATCTTTAAACCACGCGACATCTGTCGTAGATCGATGGGACTATAAGAAAAACAGCCGCGAAGTAAACTTCGTTAACATATATTGAATTTAATTTGAAACGTTTAGCGACAGGTGCACTTTAAGGCGCAATGAAATTGCAGACATAAGGGTTAGGCAGATATCTTACGGACTGAATATTTTATAAGGAAAAACTGACTTATTTTTATTATTGAAAAATTAGCCTGTAGAATGTAGAAATATGGTCATTGCAAATTTGTATTCATAGTACTTGGACCAAATTCCAAAACACGTAGTCTTAATATACTGAATTTTATTACAGAAAAGCGGACTCAGTTCGTTAGTGTTATTAACTTAATTGACTGAACGCCAAGATTTCAGTTGGTACTGCCGTAATTTTTCTTCACAGTTAAATTGATGTTTTATGTGAAGAATAAAGTTATTACTTATTAGTCTATGTCTGTTGAAAAATCGGTACTTAATGCGGTAGATACAATACATAACTTACAATTCATACAACATACAATATTTTTTTTATAGTTTTCTTCTAATACATTCTTCCAAAATTTGTCCAAGGAACTGATCCAAAAATAAAGATTTTGTGTTCCACTCTTAAAGTTGGTGGGGTCAGCAGCACAACACATGAGCGTTATGAGATTATAATGAGGTGTGGTCGTTTAGGGTTAATTAACGGGCAAGTTTTGATTACACTTTAAGACTAAAAACACACATTTTCTTAAACTTAAATATCCTAGAATTAATAGGTGCCGAGGCGTCCGGCACGTTGTTACCTATTCGATGTTTCTACCAAGTTTAAAACAACTTTTTTTGCATGGATTCTGAAATAACCACTGTTTTTCAGATATAGCAGACTGAAAAAGCTTTGGGGTCAGCGTGACCCCATGTGCGCTTCCAAGTTCTCTACCGTGGTGTGTACTTCCAAGGGCCAAGGTTAAAGTAAACAAAATTGTTATGGATAAAAAATCAATCGTATTGCGCAAAAATTAAGTAACACACGTTTGCGACAAGTAAAGCTTTTTAGTTATATACATACATATGTATGTACATGGGTATATAGTAGTTTCGCTATGTGAGAATGAAATGAAAGTTATAGCACCACATCCACGAGCATTTTAAATTGCGTCATTCGTATCAACGAGTGCACCTGAATAAATGTTTCATAAATAGGCCGTTTCTAACACCGGCGTAAAGATGAAAATTAATGTTTGATAAATTACTTAAGTAAACCATAAAATAAAATTGATACTTGTTAGGAGTAAAAGTCCTTAATTACCTGTCATTTGTTTTAAACCTTATGGAAAACCTTCTGATTTTCCTTTTCACTATACTTCTAGCTATTTGTTGGAATGTGCAATACACGCTGTTCTCCTAAACGCACATCCTTTTAAAAGGCAAGTTTTGGTCCACTTTTAATAAATCTAAAATTAGAATTCTATAGTCACAAGTTTTATACCGAATAGTTTCAGGAAGACCTCAAAGCGCATTGAATCTGCATAATTTGGTGCTGATGATTCTGAGGAAATTTATCAGTGTATTTTTCCAAACATATAATTTCCTATAACAAAGAGAAAAGTATAAGACGCGTTAGGAACTGGCATTTTGTACTTTTGTACGTTTACTTTTGTGTTTGACCTGTAGTTTCAATTAATCACAATATGTATGAAATATTCCAAGTTGTTATTTTAGTACTTTTGTACATCCTAAGGAAGTATAAAATTCGCTTTTTACATATATATGTATGTAGGAGCAATATTACAATGCAAACAATTAAATTTACATTTCAATATACCTGTATTAATATTGTTTGCAAGAGCTGCCGGGACTGAGTAATTTTAGTCTCCTGCTGTATAATTTTAGTCTTTTGCAAATTAGTTTACCCAATCGAGTATTATTTTTACAAGTATTATACTGAACGTTAACGTTGGTAAATTTTTGTGCCAACGTTCAACGTTGTACAATTATTCAACTAGAAATTAGGCATAAATACCTAACAAAACATTCGTGCTACTCGAAAATTATTGAAATTGCGTCAGTATTGTGTAGCACCGCGTACACTTGAGTAAATATTTCAGAAATGTTCTCTGACACCATCATAATGATAAAACCTAACGTTTGATCGACTAGTGTAAACAAATTATTGGGAATAAAAACGCTACTCGCTAAGAGTAAAATTCAGTAAATAGCAGTAATTTGTTTTAAACACTGCAAGGATGAAGTTGTCCTTTATTTTCCTGTTAATTATGATCCTAGATATTTGCTTGGAAATGTGCACTGCAGCCGGCATTGGATTTTCGGGTATACTGAAATCGTTCGGAAAAGGATTCGGGAAAGCTGGGAAAGGATTAGGGAAAGGATTAGGGAAAGGATTACGGAAAAGCAAGGTACCCAAGGGAGTCAAGAATTTAAAGTTACCGAAGGGATCCAAAGGAATCAAAAATAAGCGACTCAAAAGACCCAAGGGACCCCAGAAACCAAAGAGACCAAAGAGACCCAAAAAACCCAACAAACCCAAGAAATCTAAGAAAGTTAGGAAAGAAAAGAAACAAAAGAGTACTAAGGCTCAAGACGACAAAAACCGACCGCAGAAAAACTCAGGGGAGTTTGAGTTGCCTTCGATGGAATTGCCAGATAACGAGTACGAGTACGAAGAGATCCATGATTCTCCAAAGCCAGCCGAAGAAGAATACGAAGACGAATACGAAGAGAACTCGTCAGACGACGATTCTGATTCTGAAGAGTACGAAGATACTTCAACGTCAGGTGAAGACGATGACGATTATATACTCGTAGATGAAAATGACATAGGCAAGTATACAACAGCAGGTCCTGTCTATGAGTATGAGATTCAATAGGCTTTATTATCATCACTACCACCACTAATCTACAGTAATCAATAAGCTGCATAATACTATATAATTATGGACGTGATTAACCAGAATAATAATAAATAATTATGATTATAAAGATAATTTCGGTACCACATTTTACAAAAATAACAATAATATATGTACTATGTATGAGATTTGCAAAAATATTTTGATTTTCACAAAGCCAAAGGGAACATTAACATTTTCAGTTCCAGTGTCCAGCATTTGTTTGTTTAATTTTTGTTTCCCGCTAATATATACATATATGCATAATGTATACGTATCTACGGCGAAAAGCTTATAACTAGTATATAGAAGCAGTTTTTATACCATACAACTACCATTTCCAAGTACTGTTTCAAGTACTGGGTTGAGCATTGATTATACTGATCAACATTTTTTATGTTCGTTTATGTAACAAAACAAAAAATAGCTAAGTAGATAGAATTTTACGACTTTTAAACTTCTTCTCTATACAGCATCTTAAAATTTAACGGTTTTCCGTCCCTGAGTTGTTATTAGAATCTAATGAAAAGCCACCTACGAGAAAATTGCGAAGTAAGTTTTACGGATTAATTTAGTTTGCAACAATTAAATATAAGGTAACATTTTCATTATTTTTAAATGAATTTAAATTATGTAGCAAAAGTTTATTTATTCATTTTTTAATCTATTTTTTTTTTTTTTCAAAAGCTTATTTGCTGAAGAAGTTTCGTTTTCAGATTCGCAAGTTATAATTGTGTGCCCGCTTCTCAGATCTTGAATTGCATTTAGTTTTATTGTAGATTTGTGACTTCAGTTAAAAAAATTTAAGTTAATCTCAAAATTTATGAAATCGAGCTGCTGTTTTTGCTTATGTACATTTCCATGTACATACATATATGTATAAATGTTCCCTAAAGAAGTAGTAATTTTGCTCTATTATGAGTAATATTTTTACAAATCCTGAGTGTTATAGTAATTTTACACATTGCTACATCATTAATAGACTGCGTTGTAAAATTACAACGTTAAACGTTAGCACGTTAAAAAATTGCTCAATTATTTTTTAGAGTGTATAGTTAACAAATTCGTGGACGGCAAAACTTTTTTGTTAAATATAAATAGCTTCATTACGTGAACATGAAAACTTTAACATTCACGTCCACGAACATGTTAAATCGCGTCATTCGTATATCATCGAGTGCACCTGAATAAATGTTTCATAAATAGAACGTTTCTAACGTCTCCGTAATGATAAGAATTAATGATTTATCAATTACTTAACCCCTTATTGCGTGAATTATGAAGGAGATGGAATAATTTTTTTTTAACGAAAACCTCCTTTATTTTGCCGTAAGTAATCAATCCAAATTAGAAAAAAAATAATCGGTAAAATATTTTAAGACAGGGACGCATACGAATCCAAATATGTAAATTTCAAACTGAAGCCAAAAAACCAAAGAAGACACGAAAAAGTACAAAAACCATAACAATCCCATGTTATTGTATGGTAAAAGTCATTTGTTTTAAACTTTACGGGAGATCCTTTGATTTTCCACCTCACTATAGTTCTAGCTATATTTGCTGAAACGTGCAATGCACGTCATAATCCTAAAGGCGAGTCCTTTTAAGAGGCAAGTTTTGATCCACTTTTAATAAACCCAAAATTATAATTCTGTACTCACAAGTTTTATTTAACCGAATAGTTTCAGAATTAGTAGGAATATTTGAGGCACGCGTCGTTAAAAATTAACTTTTTCAAACCTCCCATGACTCTACTAAAACTTAGTTTAAAAATTTTTACTATATGAATTCTGGAAAAAGTGTAGTTCGTTAGATATAGATAAAAATATAAAAGGTTGGAAATTCACAATTTATTAGTAAATTTGAAGGATTGAATTTGTGATACTTAACGCTTTTTACAGTTATTTTGTAAAACTACATTAAATGCATTTAATCGTGCATAATTTGCTTGCTGATAATTTTACAGGAAATTTATCAGTGTATCTCCATATAATTACAACAAAGAAAAAAGTATAAGATGCGTTAGAAACTGGCATTTTGTAATATTGCAACAATAATCGATGGAACCCGCTTTCAAATAGTGTACAGCTGATAACGTTTATTGTACGAAAATTACCAAGAATTTTAATTTTACTGATTTCTGAGTGCACTATTTATGTCTCTATTTTGTTATTGATTGCATAATTCGGATAGTGCACAAATCAGTGCAAATATAGTTCAATATTTGTTTGTAAAGAGGGTGAAAAGTTCGTTTTTAAATTGACATTAAATTGTTTTAGTTTACTTTTGTGTTAGACCTGTAGCTTTAATTAATCACAATGTGTATGAAATATTCAAAGTTGTTATTTTTGTACTTCCATGTAAATGTTCCCTAAGGAAGAAGTAAATTCGCTTTATACATATACATATGTATGTAGGAGCAATAATGCAATGCAAACAATTAAATCTATATTTCAATATTAATATTGTTGCAGGAACTGTCAGGTTGGGACTGAGTAATGTTAATCTTCTGCTATATAATTTTAGTCTTTTGCAAATTCCTTTACCCAATCGAGTAGTATTTTTACAAGTACATACATACTTTATATAAATCGCCTGTTGAATATTTACATTCTGTTATAATAATTTTATACCTTGATACATTATTATTACAGCACAGTGCAAACGTTAAACAAAGCAAGTTTTGTGCCAACGTTCAAAGTTATTTTATAGATCTTAGGCATAAATAAAAAAATATTCGTGCTGCGCAAAAATTAGTTAAATTGCGTCAGTATTGTGTAGCACCGCGTACACTTGAGTAAATATTTCAGAAATATTTTCTAACACCATTATAATGATAGAAATTAACGTTTGATCAAATAGGGTAAAAAAAATTGTTGGGAATAAAAACGCTACTCGCTAAGAGTAAAATTCAGTAATTAGAAGTAATTTGTTTTAAACATTGTTAGGATGAAGGTGTCCTTTATTTTCCTGTTAATTATGATCCTAGATATTTGCTTGGAAATTTGCACTGCACGAGGCTTTGGCGGCTTTGGAAGTATAATGAGCGGTTTCGGAAAAGGTTTAAGGGGATTCGGAAAAAGATTGGGGAAAGGATTTAAAAAAATGCGGATACCCAAGGGAGTCAAGAAATTGAAGATACCGAAGGGATCCAAAGGAAAAAAAGTAGGCGGCAGAAGGAACCAGCGACGCGAGAGACCCAAGAGACCCGAGAAACCGAAGAGACCCAAGAAATTGAGGAAAGAAAAGAAACACAGAAGAACTAAGGTCCAAGACGACAAAAAACGATCGCAGAAAGATTCAGGGGAGTTTGAGTTGCCTTCGATGGAGTTGCCTTCGATGGAGTTGCCAGATAACGAGTACGAGTACGAAGAGATCCATGATTCTCCAAAGTACGAAAATACTTCAACGTCAGGTGAAGACGATGACGATTATATACTCGTACATGAAAATGACATAGGCAAGTATGCAACAGCAGGTCCTGTCTATGAGTATGAGATTCAATAGGCTTTATTATCATCACTACCAACATTAATCTACAGTAATCAATAAGCTGCATAATACTATATAATTATGGACGTGATTAACCAGAATAATAATAAATAATTATGATTATAAAGATAACTTCGATAATGCATTACTTTAAAAACGGTACCACATTTTACAAAAATAACAATAATATATGTACTATGTATGAGATTTGCAAAAATATTTTGATTTTCACAAAGCCAAAGGGAACATTAACATTTTCAGTTCCAGTGTCCAGCATTTGTTTGTTTAATTTTTGTTTCCCGCTAATATATACATATATGCATAATGTATACGTATCTACGGCGAAAAGCTTATAACTAGTATATAGAAGCAGTTTTTATACCATACAACTACCATTTCCAAGTACCTACTGTTTCAAGTACTGGGTTGAGCATTGATTATACTGATCAATATTTTTTATGTTCGTTTATGTAACAAAACAAGAAATTTAAACTTTTAAACTTCTTCTGTATACAGCATCTTAAAATTTAACGGATTTCCGTCCCTGAGTTGTTATTAGAATCTAATAAAAAACCTCCTACGAGAAAATTGCGATAAGTAAGTTTTACTTTGCAACAGTTCAATATAAGGTAACATTTTCATTATTTTTAAATTAATTAAAATTATGTAGCAAAACTTTATTTATTCATTTTTTAATCTATTCTTTTTTTTTTCAAAAACTTATTTGCTGAAGAAGTTTCGTTTTCAGATTCGCAAGTTATAATTGTGTGCCCGCTTCTCAGATCTTGAATTTCATTTAGTTTTATTGTAGATTTGTGGCTTCAATTAAAAAAATTTAAATTAATCTCAAAATTTATGAAATCGAGCTGCTGTTTTTGCTTATGTGCATTTCCATGTACATACATA
Source organism: Machimus rusticus (assembly GCA_951509405.1). NCBI lineage: Eukaryota > Metazoa > Arthropoda > Insecta > Diptera > Asilidae > Machimus > Machimus rusticus. The sequence goes on along the minus strand of OX608054.1, from coordinate 16,328,028 downwards.
TATGTATAAATGTTCCCTAAAGAAGTAGTAATTTTGCTCTATTATGGGTAATATTTTTACAAATCCTGAGTGTTATAGTAATTTTACACATTGCTACATCATTAATACACTGCATTGTAAAATTACAACGTTAAACGTTGGCACGTTAAAAAATTACTCAATTATTTTTAGAGTGTATAGTTAACAAATTCGTGGACGGCAAAACTTTTTTGTTAAATATAATTAGCTTCATTACGTGAACATGAAAACTTTAACATTCACGTCCACGAACATGTTAAATTGCGTCATTCGTATATCATCGAGTGCACCTGAATAAATGTTTCATAAATAGAACGTTTCTAACGTCGCCGTAACGATAAGAATTAATGATTTATCAATTACTTAACCCCTTATTGCGTGAATTATGAAGGAGATGGAATGATTTTTTTTTTTAAACGAAAACCTCCTTTATTTTGCCGTAAGTAATCAATCCAAATTAAAAAAAAATAATCGGCAAAATATTTTAAGACAGGGACGCATACGAATCCAAATATGTAAATTTCAAACTGAAGCCAAAAAACCAAAGAAAACACGAAAAAGTACAGAAACCATAACAATCCCATGTTATTGTATGGTAAAAGTCATTTGTTTTAAATTTTACGGGAGATCCTTTGATTTTCCATCTCACTATAGTTCTAGCTATATTTGCTGAAACGTGCAATGCACGTCATAATCCTAAAGGCGAGTCCTTTTAAGAGGCAAGTTTTGATCCACTTTTAATAAACCCAAAATTATAATTCTGTACTCACAAGTTTTATTTAACCGAATAGTTTCAGAATTAGTAGGAATATTTGAGACACGCGTCGCGTCGTTAAAAATTAACTTTTTCAAACCTCCCATGACTCTACTAAAACTTAGTTTAAAAATTTTTACTATATGAATTCTGGAAAAAGTGTAGTTCGTTAGATATAGATAAAAATATAAAAAGTTGGAAATTCACATTTTATTAGTAAATTTGAAGGATTAAATTTGTAATACTTAACGCTTATTGCAGTTATTTTGTAAAACTACATTAAATGCATTTAATCGTGCATAATTTGCTTGCTGATAATTTTACAGGAAATTTATCAGTGTATCTCCATATAATTACAACAAAGAAAAAAGTATAAGATGCGTTAGGAACTGGCATTTTGTAATATTGCAACAATTATTGATGGAACCCGCTTTCAAATAGTGTACAGCTGATAACGTTTATTGTACGAAAATTACCAAGAATTTTAATTTTACTGATGTCTGAGTGCACTATTTATGTCGTTATTTTGTTATTGATTGCATAATTCGGATAGTGCACAAATCAGTGCAAATATAGTTCAATATTTGTTTCTAAAGAGTGTGAAAAGTTCGTTTTTAACTTGACATTGAACTGTTGCAGTTTACTTTTGTGTTAGACCTGTAGCTTCAATTAATCACAATGTGTATGAAATATTCCAAGTTGTTATTTTTGTACTTTCAAGTAAATGTTCCCTAAGGAAGTAGTAAATTCGCTTTATACATATACATATGTATGTAGGAGCAATATTGCAATGCAAACAATTAAATCTATATTTCAATATTAATATTGTTGCAGGAACTGTCAGGTTGGGACTGAGTAATGTTAATCTCCTGCTGTATAATTTTAGTCTTTTGCAAATTCCTTTACCAAATCGAGTAGTATTTTTACAAGTACATACATACTTTATATAAATCGCCTGTTGAATATTTACATTCTGTTATAATAATTTTATACTTTGATACATTATTATTACAGTACAGTGCCAACGTTAAACAAAGCAAATTTTGTGCCAACGTTCAAAGTTATTTTTTAGATCTTAGGCATAAATAAAAAAATATTCGTGCTGCGCAAAAATTAGTTAAATTGCGTCAGTATTGTGTAGCACCGCGTACACTTGAGTAAATATTTCAGAAATGTTTTCTAACACAATTATAATGATAGAAATTAACGTTTGATCAAATAGGGTAAAAAAGTTGTTGGGAATAAAAACGCTACTCGCTAAGAGTAAAATTCAGTACATAGCGGTAATTTGTTTTAAACATTGCAAGGATGAAGGTGTCCTTTATTTTCCTGTTAATTATGATCCTAGATATTTGCTTGGAAATGTGCACTGCACGAGGCTTTGGCGGCTTTGGTGGCTTTGGAAGTATAATGAGAGGTTTCGGAAAAGGTTTAAGGGGACTCGGAAAAAGATTGGGGAAAGGATTTAAAAAAATGCGGATACCCAAGGGAGTCAAGAAATTGAAGATACCGAAGGGATCCAAGGGAAAAAAAGTAGGCGGCAGAAGGAACCAGCGACGCGAGAGACCCAAGAGACCCGAGAAACCGAAGAGACCCAAGAAATTGAGGAAAGAAAAGAAACACAGAAGAACTAAGGTCCAAGATGACAAAAAACGATCGCAGAAAGATTCAGGGGAGTTTGAGTTGCCTTCGATGGAGTTGCCAGGTAACGAGTACGTATACCAAGAATACTATGATTACGAGTACGAAGAGCACTCATCAGGCGAGGACGATTACGATTCTGAAGAGTACGAAGATACTTCAAGTGAAGACGATTACGTATACGGAGAGCCCCAAGAAAGTTCTACGCCAGGTGCAGACGATGACGATTATATACTCGTAGACGAAAATTACATAGACGAGTATACAACAGAAGGTCCTGTCTATGAGTATGAGATTCAATAGGCTTTATTATCATCACTATACCACCACTAATCTACAGTAATCAATAAGCTGCAGAATACTATATAATTATGGACGTGATTAACCAGAATATAAATATATATAATAATTAATATAATTATAAATAATTATGATTATAAAGATAATTTCGATAATGCAATACTTTCAAAACTGTACTACATATTACAAAAACAAAAAGTTATTTTAGCTTAGGTAACAATATGTGTATTTTATGAGATATGTAAAAATATTTTGATTTTCACAAAGCCAATGAAAACATTAACAGTTACAAAGTCCGGCATTATTTTGTTTAATTTTCCCGCTAATACATATGTACGTATATATATATCTACGACGAAAAATGTTTATAACTAATGGAAGCAGTTTAAATACCGTACAAAGGAAATACCATTTCCAAATACTGGGTTGATCATTGATTATATTGATAAACATTTTCTACGTTCGTGTATGTAATAAAACAAGTATAATAGCTAAATAAAGCTGATTTGTTTTCAAAAGAAAAGAAAAAGTTTTTTAGGCACTTTTGAATAAAACCTTAACGATACGAGTATTTCCATAAAATACGAAATAACTTAAAATTAAACCAAGTGCCTTCAAGTTTAAAGTTCTTCTGTAAAATATAAAATACAATATTTTAAACTATAATTGATTTTCTATCCTGAGTTGCTATTAGAGGACATCTGCGGATCAAATTTTATGGATTACATACATTACTTTTACTTTCGCTATTTTTTCACAAGCGTAGTTGTTGGAAAATTTTCGGTTTTTAGATGGCGATTTATGCAAAAAATGCTGACAACGTTTATTTCTTTTAAATAAGTTATACTAAGGGCCTTTTTGAATTCAAGTATTCGTTGTCGTCACGTTATGACTGTTGATGACGTTAGCAAGCAAGCTGAACTATTATTAAGGCTGTGTGCCAAACCAGCTAAATGCTGGCTAATTCTAGTACATTTCCATTTAGTAAACGGCCCGAGTGTGTCTCCCTCCCTCTGCTTGGAGATCTCTGTAATATTCTTTGTAGTACCATAACTACTATCTAGTTGAATTGTCAAAATAAAGGCGAACGGAAAAGCAACGATAGTTTCATGTTTGCAAAATTAGAAAGCACTTCACTAATTATTCTTTCTTATTGAATTGAATTCTCTTTTACCATATTTTAAATTCGCGTCATATTGATTTACTTAGCTGTATCAAATCAAATTTTAATTCGTCACGTTTGAGTTGGAAGACTAAATATTCACGACGAAAGAATTATACGTGTGCTTTAGCGTTTTGCGTTAAATGTAGGTACATATGTATGTATATTTATATGTATTACCACAAATTTTATCTTAACTGTATATGTTTATAATAAAGTAAAATTGAGTTTTTTTTAAATTCTAGCTCAGTTTTGCGTTTCAAAGCACACGTGTAATTTTTTCAAATGATAGGTGAAACGGGGAAAAGTTATATTATCCACATCTACATACTTTGGGAAAAAGTTATGTCGTAGATTAGTTAAATTGAGTCATTACATTACAGTGGCGTTACTATTAATACAGTATGGCGTTACTATTAATAAGAATGGCGTTCACTGGGCAGAGTGCAAGGGCGGAAAAAAAAGTAAGACCTCTATAGAAAAAAGAATTAATTGTAAACTGTCGGATCTTTGGACGTGGAGGTTGAAGCCGCTCATATTAATTGGATTTGGTTTTTGCTTTAAAATAGTAATAATCCTTTTTCCATAGATGATATTTTATTGTTTCTCGGCCGTACCAAATAATGTAGTCTTGGCTCCGAAAGAAGAATCGGAATTGGCGGAATGGGGGAATCGGTGGGGACTGCATTAAAATTTGGCAAGAAACAAACGGTAGAACTGCTTTAAGTTATGTCAATGGTTTAAGTTTTAAACTTAGAAGAGCCTGTTGCTTAAATCGTACCTGTGCAAAATTTCTTACTCGTATACCGGTACGACTTACATAGGTATTAAGAAAATTGTTTAACCCTGGCAAGTTAAAAAAATGTTTTAAGTTGATCTCAGACTGAATTAACGTATTTGTAATTTTTTTGTTGTTCATGTGATCTCTTGTTGTTAAGTGTTTTTCTATAGGTTATTATGTCTTCAAAGTCTATTTTCTAAGTAGGTACGACTAAGGCTATAGGTGGTACGAATTAGGCGACTAGGCGCCTTAATCGTACCGAAAGTATATTTTTGAAAAACGTTAAAATACCTATTTTGATAAAAGATTTTCAAGTTTCTATGATTGTTTATTAAAAAGCAACTAAATAAAGATTCAGTAGATGCAGAAGATTATGTTTTATTTCAATTGCACTAAATATTACAGTATTATTTCCTTAGGGGGTATGACTTAAGCAACCTCTCCTACCTACTATTGTATTGTACAAACGCTTTAGATGCAAAAATCTGTAAGTGTTTTAGGTTAGGCCGTTGAATTTTCAGCGTATTTTTTTTAGACCTTGGAGGTTTGAAAAGTGTTACTCCAGTGTCTAAACTGCACCACACTCCACCAAATTGGATAATTCTTTTTGTTGTTGTGTTCGTTATTATCGGTACAAGATTTGTATGAAAGAAAAATTGAAAAATCCACCCACTAGATGGCGCTGCTGCACATCAACTTCTATACCGTTCAACCGATCGTCATGAAATTTGGTATACGTATAAGTATTAAAAACGGTGATTATTTTCGTATTGTCCATTTTGCAACATCTCGCCACTAGATGGCACTGTTGCACATCAACTTCTATACCGTTTAACTGATCGTCATGAAAATTGGTATACGTAGAACCATGACAACGGTGAATATTTCAGCGCTGCCGCATAGTAGAAGAGTAGTATTTTAAGCATAGTTGTGCCCGGGCAATGCCGCCCGGGTGCGGATCAGCTAATTTTTAATAAATTTTGCGCAAGTATGTAGACGAACAAATAAAATATCGAATATGCCGCTGCCACGCTATGTTAAAAAGTTAAACGCAGGTAATTCAAAAATTATAAGGATAATATTTTTGTGTGAATATTTTTTTAATAATGATAATAAAAAGAACAAAAGTTAGGAAGATTACATTACATTTTACAGATTTATGTTTTCTCTATTGATTTTTCAGTAGTTTCATTGCATTTACAGTTTGTTGAGTCCGCAGTTTATTTTACATACACAATTCACAGTTTGGAGTTCAATAGTTTTCATCTGGCTTCACCATCTTCTGGTTCTTCATTACTATCTGTAGATCCATAATCGTTATCGTCATCATCATCGTCATCCTCATCGTCATCCACATCGTCACCATCATCATCATCACCATCAGCATCATCATCATTATCATCATCATCATCATCATCATCATCATCATCATCATCATCATCGTCATCGTCATCGTCATCGTCATCTTCGTCATAGTAATAGTCATCAGGAGATGCAGTAGAAGAGGTCCCGGGCCAGTTGACAACAGTGACAAGTTCATCTAAGGGGGGGACAGACAAATCCTGCTGTTTCTGCTTTTTATCTTCATTTTGCTGTTTTTGGTTCTTATCCTCTTTTTGTTGTTTTTGCTTTTTATCACCTCCTTGCTGTTTTCGTTGTCTTCGCTGTTTTCGTTGTTTTCGCTGTTTTCGCTGTTTTCGCTGTTTTCGCTGTTTTCGCTGTTTTGGCGATTTACGATTTTTTCTCGTTTTTCGCTTCAGACCTTTCGTTTTTCTCTGAATAGATTTCGGTTTTGGCTTAAAACCCCTAAATTTTGAAGCACTTCGTATCTTCCGCTGCTTGGCTATAAGTTTTTCCAGTAATGTGGTCTGAATAGGGTTTTCACCCACAATATTTTGTGCTAGTGAAGAATTTTCCACTTTCGTGATCTCCTTTGAAGTGACATAGCTGCTATCTAACTGAATTGTCAGAATAAATGCGAACAGAAAAAGAAACGATATTTTCATCTTAGCGATGTTAATGAACACTTGATCACTAACTAATTGCTCTTATTGAGATTGAATACTGTTTTATATAATGAAAGTTCATATGACTTTTATTTATTTAGTTGTTTCTGATCGAATTTCATTTCGTCACGTTGAAACTTGCAAGTATACCTACTAAACATTCATTTTGAAAAATCTACACGTGTGCTTCTATGTAGGTACATTCACTGTTAATTGCCTTTACATTAATGAGTCAAACGCAAAACAGTCGATGTAAAAATAATAAGTTAAAATCAGCACCGATTTTTTTTTATGTTTTTTATTAATTTGTAAATGGACGTGTTGGTTACCAGAAAAAAAGAAATAGAAATCGTTCACTCAATTTGACTGAAAAAAACGGAGATTTTCAATTGTTTCTGTCTCTTCTGTGGACCAAATAGTCCACAGAAGATACGAAAAATAGTCTTTTATACAAGATTACTTTAATTAGTTCAACTAAAAACAATAAACTTAAGTACTACCTATTTTTAATTACAATAATGAATTCATTTTTGCTCTAATCATTCAAAATAACCCCTAAATTTGCATGGAAAATTCCTTTTTCCCAAATTATTTGTGCTTCAATCATCGGTTAAAAATAAGTTTTAGAATTAAACAAAGTTATGGATAGGGTTACTCTTGATAGGTGTTTTATTTATCATTCATCAAAAAATAAAAAATAAAACAAAAAAGAACAAAAAAAAATTGTTTTTTCTTTTACACTGCCCGAACATTATTTTAGCGTTTGACCCTAATACTTTATTACATTCTTAGGTATATCTATAAGTCGATTTCAATTATTTAATGTGACTTTGCGTTTTGGTATTTTTTCAATATTAAAATTAGGATTACGAAGCTACTAAGATTCTATACACTTGATAAAATTATACAGTCTGAAGAATTAAATTTTCATTAAAAACTTGAATATAAAGCATTGATTGCTTTATATAATAGATCAATTTTCGTATTACTTAACACGTTGACTGAAAACGTCTATAGACGTCAATTCAGCTTTATATAGTTTACAGCTGAATAAACGGCGTGAGCGTCAACGTGTTAATTGACATCAACTTTTGTATGGCACACGTTTTTCGTTTTTGAAGCAACAGTAGCACATTTAGACGAAAACAGTGATGAAAATACGCAGGTTTATCAAAGCCTTTTATTCAAGCCTTTCATTTTGTGGAAGAGTACACGCAATTTAAAGGCAAACTATAATGTTATTAATTTTTGTTTTTAAATAGATTCTTAAAATGAGCCGCTTACAGGCCAAGGCGATTAACTCTACAAGCAAAAAAGTGGAGAACACTGATGAAATTGTAAATATTTGATTTGGAAATTCATTTTAAAATAAAAATTCAAATAAACGTTGTTAAAGTTTACCTATTGCTTTTATATGACATAGATTAACTACATAAATTCGTTCCCAAAATTAAATATTAAGATTAAGATGGTTTAATATAAAAACTCAGAATTTTTTAAAAGTGTTTTAGGATGCTTTTTTCTTAACAGGTTTTTTACATTTTAAATAAAGAAATATGGAGTTTCGAAACTACATAAATGAAAAAAGAAATGTATGTAAGATTCGACGCGTAATTCATTTTTATTTAAATAACAATAAATTATTTGGAAATTACCTAGCTTTATAAAAGATACAAGTAGGGTAACTATACGAAATTTTGTAAAAAAAACCCTCCAAAATAAAATTGCTCTGTTGTTTCAATCAAAATAGTCTTTATTCTCCTTTGTTAGATTCTTATAAATATTAACAAAACATAAAATCTAAATATCTATAAATAACTCTTATTAAAATCCAGTCGACAATTTTGGAGTTTATGAACAATTCATCGATTATTTTCTGAATAAATGCTTACCAAAATTTAGTGCGCTACTAATTAAGCATGATACTTCCAGTTCTCGATGTAGGTACTTGTAATCTGGAATTTGTTTACACGCCACACATCGCTTTATTAAGGTTGAATCGCATTGCCACGTAGGCAGCTCAATTGGTAGAGCTGCGAAACGCCAATTCGGAGATTGCAGATTCGAATCCAGCCACCAACTAACGGTTAGTCGGAATACCGCAGGAAAATCAATTTAAAAAAAGGCATCGGCATGGATAGCTCAGATGGCAGAGCTGCGAATCACCAATACGCAGATCGCGGATTCGAATCCATCCACGGTCAGTCGGCAATTCACAGAAAAATCAAGTTTTTCTCGTGCGTCGTCGGGAGACTAACTAACTCACCTGGTTGGTGCCTTTTTAACCAACGATTTTTGGTATTTTTACCAATCTTTTTCTTTCAGTGTATGGAACGAGGAAAGCATGAATGTAAGGCGCCTGAAAATTCAACTCAGCTACTTTTATTTCTGCTCTACACTGTAAGCAATGCAGAAAGCATCGATGAAATAATATTTTCATTGCCGACTGGGAAATTATACTCCATTTTCGTAAATAGTGCAATCTTCGAGCCACCATAGGACTCACATTTAATTTACTCTATTAACTCTTCTGTATACTTTTCGTGGTCAAATGGTCATAGGCACTTTCTTCAATTTGATTTGAAGATAAAATTATTATTTTTATTAGTTACCTACTTTCAGTTCCTTCTTAGACTTCTCTTTGGATTACGAATATTACTTGTTTTACTATCAAAGAAAGTGAATTTAAAAAACAAACAAACATGGCGTACCTTCCTGTTGCAAAGTCTGTCGAATATTAAATATTTTATTTAGTGAAGAAACAATAAATTATAGTTACGGCTATTCCAATTTGAGCATCACGTTTGTGAAATTAGACAATAGTATATTGCGCAACAAGGGCGTAAAGTAGTCGATTGCGCACGCTGGCAGCAATAAGGCATGAGCGAAACGAGTGTGTTTAGCTGCCAGCGTAAGCAATCGGCTTCGCACCGCCCGAGTTGCACATTCTACTTTTCCCTCATGCGTGGAGAAAAAATATTTTTTGTTTTCCGAAGTGATATTAGCGATTGATATATCCACTTTTCTCATGGCTTGAATCCAAATTGTGCATTCAATTTGGTTACGGCTCGCAATGTACAGCGCCATTCGTACAATGTTCAATGTGTACATTTATTCGACGCGTACAGTTACCCCACGTGACTCTATAAATTTCTGATTTTTTTTGTGTGAGTCCTCTATCTCGGAATGAAACATTTTGATACTGATTCGTCACCAGCATCTCCAAAAATCCTCTGTTTTGTTAAAATGTATTATAATATGTATTGGCTTCTCTAAATTATTTTAAAAAATTATCGAAAATCAATTGGCAAAGGAAAAAGGTGGGCATACAAATAAAATTTCGAATATGCCATTGTTATAGTCTATGTTAAAAAGTTGAATGCAGGTAATTCAAAAATTATAAGATTAATAATTTTGTATGAATATTTTTTAATAATGATAATAAAAAAAAACAAATGTTAAAAAAGTTTACATTACATTTTACAGATTTATGTTTTCTCTATTGATTTTTCAGTGGTTTTATTGTATTTGCAGTTTATTGACTTCACAGTTTATTTTACATACATTTCATAGTTTGGACTTCAAAATTTTTCATCTGGCTTCACCATCTTTTGGTTCTTCTATCCTTCATTGTCATCACCGTCGTCATCGCCGTCGTCATCGCCGTCGTCATCGCCGTCGTCATCGCCGTCGTCGTCGCCGTTGTCATCGGTGTCGTCATCGCCGTCGTCGTCGCCGTTGTCATCGGTGTCGTCATCGCCGTCGTCATCGCCGTTGTCATCGCTGTCGTCATCATCATCGTCATTGTCATTGTCGTCATCATCACCATCATCATCGTCGTCGTCATCATTATCGTCGTAATTTTCATCAACATCATACCCGTCATAGTCCTTAGGAAACGCAGTAGATGTCATCTGCTTGTAAGCACTGACAATTTCATCCAAAGGGGGGACAGTAAAGGAAGATATTCCTTTCGTAGGCTCCATTGGGTATGTAGGTTCTGTTGGCCTGGTAGATTTCGTTTTGTCCTTTTTCTGTTTACTTTTGTCCTTTTCTGATTTCGTTTTGTCCTTTTTCTGTTTACTTTTGTCCTTTTCTGATTTCGTTTTGTCCTTTTTCTGTTTACTTTTGTCCTTTTCTGATTTCGTTTTGTCCTTTTTCTGTTTACTTTTGTCCTTTTCTGATTTCGTTTTGTCCTTTTTCGATTTACTTTTGTCCTTTTCTGATTTCGTTTTTTCCTTTTTCGATTTCTTTATGTCCTTTTTCGATTTCTTTTTGTCCTTTTTCGTTTTTGGCTTGACAGCTTTAGAATTACGGTTAGAAATTTTACCTTTGGGAGCTTTTGCTAAATTCGCCCGCTTAGCTGTTATACTTATAGGTGATTTGGCCTGAATAGGATTTTTACCTATTTTTCCGATCTCCTTTGAAGTGACATAGTTGTTATCTAGCTGAATTGCCACAATAAATACGAACAGAAAAAGAAACGATATCTTCATCTTAGCGATGTTAATAAACACTTGATCACTAACTAATTGCTCTTATTGAGATTGAATACTGTTTTTATATAGTGAACATTCGCGTCAAATTTTATTTACTTAGGTGTTTCTGATCAAATTTTAATTCGTCACGATTAAATTTAGAAGTATGCTTAGCATTCACCGTGAAAAATTTACACGTGTGCTTTTATGTACAGTATCTGTTCAAAATATTAAACGTAGTCAGTTATTTTAAGAAATTCCGTAGAAAATGAGGTTTTCCCGCAATAAAACTCTTTCTTCTAGCAAAACTTCAGCTCAATTATAACGTAAATCACATCTACTGAGAAAAAGTCAAGAATTTAGTTAGTAAGTACATGAACTTTCCGCGCATTTCGATATTTATTATCGACACTAAATGCAAAAAATTTAGTTTTGTCAGCATTTAGCCACTATTCGCACATTGCTTTCATATATTTTTTTTAAAATGACAGATGAAATGGGGAAGAGCTATAGATCGTCCAGTTTTTAACATTAAGATAATGGAACTTATAAAGTTACATATATGCCTTGGGAAAAAGTTATGAATTTGGAAGATATTTTCCTTCAAAAATGATTTGCGAAGGTTTCATCTACATACGTTTTTAGTTTTAACATGAACAATAGCACGTTTGAACAATAGACATGAAAAAAATATTCAATTTACCTACACATTTTTATCTTTTTATTAAACCTTTCAATATCTATGGAAGAGGGCATGCAATTCAATAGCAAATTAAAATTAATTATGAATATTTGTACGTAGTCATCATATATCATGTTTATATGAAATTTATTGAATCTTCCACCTATTTTTGTATCAGTACCTAGCTATTTAAGACTGTTTTTGGACGTCTGATCCATTTGGCTCAGGCGGATCACTACATTCGTGAGGAATAAAGACGGAAATTTTGAATTAAAAAAAAACGTTGATGCATTTAGTACATATAGGTATGATACTACCAAATATTTGCATGTTACGCTGGTTTGTTGAGCTATTTTAATCAAAGTGTAAGTTAAAAAAATAGTTTGCATTTTTATGTAATTTGTGTATAAATGTTTCGTTGCGCATAACTCAAAACCCCTACAAAGTTTTACATAAGTTTTCAATTTTTTCGTTCATCTACTAGCTGTGATGTAGGTAATAAAATTAACAGAAAACATATATATTTCCTAAAGTTCCGGAAGTGATAAAATTGCGAAATTTCTTGCTCTTATTTGGCCTGTCCTGTGACATATTTCACCCGATGCGTGCGCCACAGCTGCCATATCAAAACATGATAAAAATTGGCTTAATTCCCACCAATAGGCATATAAATGCAAAGGTTTTCCCACAGATCAAATGGTCCAGCCTCCGATGTGCTTTCAGCCAGCGAGGAAAAATAGGGCTCTTTGGGGCTCCCAGGGCCTGGCCCGGGCCCCATGCGCATAGCCCGGCGGCGGCGGTGGGTTCCTCCGCACGCCCAGCACCGGCTCCACCATGGAGGAGCTGGGGGCAGGTGAAATGCCGGGAATCATTCCCAGGCGGTGTGACGGGCATGTGCTGCGGAAGTGCTCCGATTGGCTGCTGGTCCATCTCATCTTAATCCGGATGCTGTCGGTGCCCCCAGATGAGCCCGCCCCAGTGCCGTTCGTGCCACGAGATGGATGAAGGTGCGCGCCGCACGGCACGGACACCTTTCAGATTTCTGGCTCGTTTCAGGTTTCTTTGCGAGTTTCGTTTTTGTGGGAGCACCCTGGAGTGCACTGGCCAGTTCCAGACAAGTGTGAATGAGATGCGGACTGGACTGGACTGACCTAAAATGGCGGATTCCCGGTGCGGCCCGGTGCAGCGGGACGAAGGAGGGTTTATTGAGCAGTTTTACTGCCATTTAAAGCGTATTTTGTCCAGTAATTGGAAAATGTTATGGCATTGTAAATTTCGTATAAATAACGTGTGAATATTCACACGTGGTTGTCGCAAGCTGTGTTTAGCGCTCGGTGGGAGGGAATCTAGAGTGCGATTTCTCCGAGGGCGTGAAGGGTGCTATTACAAATAAAAATAAAAAAAGGCGCTGAATCTACATGGTTCCTTGAGGCTCGTTAAATCAAAACCTAAAATTGATAGTGCAAGAAAAGAGCACGTGTCACTCGACCAATGTACAACCAAATGAGATTAATTTCGTGCTAAATTGAGAGGCACGTGTCGTTTCGTTTATCGTGAGGTGGCCCTGTGGTTGGCTCTGCGTATAAATTGCATTTACATGCTAAATTATAAATATTAGTGCATTTAACAACACTTATGTACTATTATAAATTCTGAAAGAAAAAAATATTCGTTTCATTTGAAGGGAAATTAGGTAGAAATGTTCACTTTCCGAGGCAGAGTACACACTACATACTTCAATTCAAATGTAAAATTAATTTTGGTCGGTGAATCTGTTAATTTTATTTTGAACGCAATTTTTTAAGAGATGCCTCAAATTTTAAAATATGCTGTAAAACATTTATACTCATTAATAAATATAAACCAGCATTAAACGTGGTTTTATATAGAAAAGCCTCTACACGGAAAAAAATTTGGATAGAAAAAATCCCCAACCAATTTACAAACGTTTTCGCCATAAAATCCACAACATATATTGAAAAAGCAGCAATGGTCTTTAAAAGTTACAGGAAATAATGTCAACATTTTACGCTGATCCTTAAATTTTATTTAGAATCCCTGTCTTTTTCAAAAATATTACCAAAATAATGCGCTATCCCAAAATCCATCGGAAAATACAGATATAAAAATAATAAAGTAAAATTTCAGCACTCCTTTAGAATGTTTGTTAACATTTTCAATTTAAGATTTTTCCATACTTTTTATTTAGGAATTGTGGGAGCATGGAGAAATTGTGGCGAAAAGCTATCACGAATTTTGAATTTAAATATCTCAGGAAATAAAAACGACCGACAACATGCATAATCCGTCACTTTTGACCCGAAATGAACATTCTTTAAAATTTTCATCAAAATACATCAAACTCAATTTTTGCTAATTTGTTTCGCAAACAGACAACTCGTATTTATTTATTAGCAATCTTTTTCCACAATTGTTGAGCCTAGAGCGCGTGTTTAAGTTTTCTTTAGCTACAACCGAGCCCATTTTGATTTCCTAGAAATGTTTTCCATTAACAAGCCCTATGAGGAGATATCAAGCTCCTATTGAAATCCATAAAATTTTTTGATCGCACTACCACCATCATTAAGTTAGATGCGTATACCCGTGCGTCGCCTGGGCGCACGCAGGCCATAAATACTTTGTTTTGCTTCTAATTAATTGTCTCCCAATAAACCCTTCATTAATTTTCCTAGTTAAAACAACAAATGGCCTCCCGTGACTCTCGGCCCTAAAATAGTTGAAAAATGGCGCCACGCTGCGCTCCACAGCCAGCCCATTTTATAGTTAGCAAGTTTGTGAACGTCCCGGACGACCGGGATGCCCTGGCGTAATTCATTTGTTTTGCTCCTTTCGTGGGGACTCGGTTGTGTCGCGGAGTGGGCCGACCGGGACGAGGGCGAGATCCTTGACCCGCCTTTATTTCCGCGACAATTAATTCATCGGGACTCCCACACGCATAAATTTCCAAAAATCTGCCCGATGAAATAGATTTTCAGCTGACGTGATGGTTAGCCCGCAACCCTCGCGCTATCGGGGCTGAGTTGAACTGAGCAAGCTGCGGGCTGAACCCGGGTCCTGGGGGTGCGATGGGAACTCGCTTAATTAACCCCAGTGCGCGTCCGCTCGGGGGAGGAAATTTTTTGGTTATTGGGGCCGGCTGCGACAACCGCTGTGTGTTAATGTCGCTCGTGGAGACCTCTCTCGACGTAATTAGAGAAATTTATTAGCACCTTTTTGTGCGGCTGCTCGTTTGCATAATGGAGAGGAGTCGGATAATGGGGATCGTGCGGTCGTCGGGAATTCATGGGCATCTCCCTAATTGGGAGATGTCACAACAACCGATTCGGCCGCTTCGTTACTTTGTTCATGTGGCGCCAGAAATTACTTTCTCAGCGGAACTTAGGGCTGCCCCGGGCAGGGCCATTGTCACAGGCGAGGTACCTTGCGGAGGTGGAGGACGCTCTGAATGGGATCGTAATTTGAGCACTTTTCCCTGCACGTTCTCATGCAAATTAGGGTAATTTACCAAATTTTGATTGCTCGGACACTACTTTGGCTCGCTTCAGGAAATCCTGCTCGAACATAATATCAAACTTCACTGTGAGCCCAATTCACGACTTCGGCTTATAAAGTTATTTAAAGGGCAATTCCAAGGTCACAATGTAGCTGTCTATATTAAAATGAATAAACTATAAAAGTAACTATAACACCGATGGAAATAGGACTAAATATCTTAACTTTTCAATTCTTACCTTTATCTAAATATTGCTATAATTTTGCGGAACAAGGAAATTTAATCTTTTAAAATGTTATCAAAATTTCTAATGTTTTTTTCCTACTTACCCTCATTTAATAGCTGTGTTTTTTTTCACAACGTATCCGGTTCTGGGTTTACTAGGAAATTTTGCATTGAATTGAATTTAAAAAAATAGTAAACTATATAAAATTGCAAAAAACGCATCAAATTGCCACGATACTTGCCCATTCAAACTTCAAACCTTGAACCAGATAAATTTTCAACGCAAAGTTTAGGTAAAATCTAAGCAATTCGATAATGTTGCCGAAATAAAATAAAATTCGGTATGGGTTACTAACTATCCATAAATTTCAATTCAATGAAAAATTTCTTAGTAAACTCAGAGCCAGATCCGTTGTGAAAAAAAACACAGCTAATATGTTTTAAATAAATTCAAAAGGTGATTAAAACAATAAAAACCGTAGCATATATGTATCATTCAACATTGTCATGATTAATAGATTGTATATAGAAAAAACTTTCATTCTTCTTAGAAAACACTCATTAGCGCAGTATACTTCCCATTAATGACATTGATTCGGCAAAAATATAGTCAATTTAAAAAAATAAATGGTGAAGATTATACTATAAAACATTTATTCTTCTGATTGTCAGCTACGCAAGTGTCATATATCAATAATAACAACAAACCAGTAGGCGACTGGGAAGTCAATTTTCTCCTAATGGGCTTATTAACATACCAGTTCATATTTTACACAGTTAGGAACATAAAAATTCTGGGGATGGAATGGCCTTTTTAATAGTTTAAATAAAAATTCACGCACTATTTGGCTGGAATTACACCTAATTTAGTATATATGTACATATGTACATTTGTCAGAAAATTTTATGTAGCGTGGAAGATAGATTCAAAATTTTATGGTTAATAAATTTTAAATTTGAATGCTATAAACTTCTAATATATGATAATATATGTTTTATTCTGAGATCTTTGCTTTGACAGAGCTAAATATTTATATGTACCTATTATATTTCCATTTTCCGCCATATTTTATGCCTTTGTGGCCCCTATCATGAATTCTACTGGAATCGAATCGGAAGGAGTTTCTATTTGTGTTTCAAACAATTGCTTTACGTTTACTGAAAAGTACTTCATTCAATTTCTATTTCCATAACTTTTTAAACATAGATATGATCATTTTAAATGAATATTTTTAAACATTTTTCTTTAATGTTGATCAAATACTACATTATTAGACTTTGATGTAAATTTATCAGAAAATTTTTGACATAAAACTAAGTTTTTACCGGCGGTATATATGGTTGATTAGTGCTACGAAAATTGTGCACACTTTGAATAATATCGTAGAATAATCAAATCAAACGCTTAAGAACTTTTACACGAAATCGTCGTACCGTGGCGGATGTCGTACATTGGTCCTCCAGCTATTTATAATATAAGAAATGTGCCTTTGTTCCAAATTTCTAAATCTAGAAGCTTCAACTAAGCTGATTTTCCAAAGTACATAAAAGTAAAACTAAAGACTTAGACTAGCTCTAGCTTTGATTCGAATAATGATCTTGTTAAATGTTAAACCACAGAGTCCAACGATTTGGCTTTAATTCTCTTATTTGGTAAAATACTCAAAACTTTAGGAAGATCATCTATTGGCATCGTGTTCACAAGACACTTTGATAATTATCTAAGTTGTCATAGATATATCTCTTATTTCCCCTTATCACAAACAGCACCTTCAAATTCTACTGATATTAATTAATAACTAGTGTTGATATAGGTACTATAAATTGTATAATATTCTGAATTCTATTATAAAATAAGTAGGTAATAGACATAAATAGTACTACGTCTTCGGTTGCGCCACAGTAGTAATTGTATAATCTAATAAAGTTAGTTTTTATTTTAATATTTTGATATTTTCAAATGTACGTTTATCTATGTAAGTGAATTATTAAAAATGAATAAAATGATCGTGTCACAAAAAAAGCAAACGGAAACGAAAGCAGCAAGCATTCGTCATAAGATAAATCACAGATTAAATTGATAATTTTACGATTTTCTGAAATAATAAAATTGTTCTTTATGATAGGGGACATTTTTATGAAATGTAGTAGTGGTGGGATAACTCAAATCATCCAGTTACTATTCGAATAATATAAACTTTTTTACATTGAAACATATTAAATTTTCGTAGGAAAATTTAATTTTCCTGGATAAATTTACCGAAAGATTTCTGAGACCCTAAAAAAACTTTATTAGATATAATCGCAGCGCGATATTCGCACCACAAATCCGAGTAAGTCCGCACTAATTTTCATCTCGAATTACCATGACGGCTGGAATCCTTCGCCCAGTTGGAGGCACTAAAGAACCTCCTTACCCAACACGAACATAATTCCGCCTTTTTGTCCCAAATATCCAACCCAGCAGAATCCGCCGGGTTATTCAATAAGCAGCCGTTCACTTTCGACATTATGACTTCTGTGGAGCGGTGACGGAGCACAAAAACCAGGACACGATCAAGCCCCGGAACAATTTCCCGATATATCCGAGTCCTGAAAGAGTCCGCCGAACGGCAGCGAAAGCCCCCAGTGGAGTTCCTGAAAGGATATGAGTGCCGACCGTCAGGGGGTCCAGCCGGTCACCCTGGGCGAGGACGCACCCTTCCCTGCATTTTTAATGTTTTCAATAAATAAACTATTTTCGCTCCCTGCGACCCAATTCGCGTCCACATGGCTACAAGATTCTTCCCGGGCGAAGGTTTCGAGGAACGCTTTCAAAACAACGTCTAACGGCGGATGAAATTACGCGGCATTAACGGCAGGAGCAGAATCTGGCCTCAAAGTACAAAGCCTGCCCCTATTGTGGCCTGACCCTTGCGCCGGATAATCATAGGCCTGCACCGACTTCACAGGACTCTCCTTTGAGCCGCGCAAATGGGATTTGTTATTATACACGATTCCGACGACTATATGAATGGATTTCTCTTTTCCATTTGTTGCTTTTAAAGGGCTTGGAGTGTTTCGCGGAAACCAAGTTTAATTTTGGTACGATTGAAACAAAGCTGAAAAAAACACCTATGATACTTACCCATTCTAAGAAATGAAAGAATTCATTTAAAACCCGCACGCAACCTTGTTCGAATCTACTAGAATGCGATAGATAGATAGTGTGGTAGATAGTGTGGATAGTGGAGGAAGTATAACTAACATAAATAAAGATACTCATTAATTTTAAAATTCTCTATACTAGAGACGTATTGCATTGTTTAACAATTACATAATTCCTATAATCACAGAGTTTGTGAAAGTAATAACTTATACATACATATTGATCACAATTGTCATACAAATAAAAATAAGGGCATGTTGCATTAACGTATTTTATGATGTTGAATGAGATGATGGTTCAATAATTCGTTGAGCCACACTTCTTTAAAATTACTTCGAAAAGCCGCTTTACATTGAATTTACTAGGTTTTTTAGATAAATATCGGAAACTTCGCTCCAGGCCTTTCTTACTCCGTCTTTTAGCTTTGTTGAAGTTATTGGCTGATATTGACTTTCATTACTATTACTGAAAAGAAGTTTCTATTCGGTTTAAATCGAGACTTGTTGCCGACAAAATTAATAATCAAGATACACGGTCACAATCGGATTTTAATTCGTTCCATGCATGACACACGGGCATACCCCAAACTTCATTCGTGCTGATGAAATTTCGTTCTCGTATTTGCTCAAAATACAGTACAAACAGCGGAGTCTATTTATATCTTCAATAATTTTATATTTTTGAATTTTTTTATTTTCCTTGCATTTTTCTATTCTTTTTATCCATTATTTTATTAAATTATCGTTTCGATTTTCGAATATTCGTTGATCAGTGACAATTTGACACTGAAAATCAACTGATTTTTCCAGGCCTATCTTCATCTGCTAAAAATTAAGTTATGGAACTTCATTCGATTATACGTTCTAATCTGGATCTTCATTTGACCGAGCCCGCGTATCTTAAGTATAAAACGGCCATATTTCTTTTTTCAAAAATATAGTTTTCATAATTCTTGCACTACGGGCAGCCGCATTTTCTTGTTGGAAAATTGAATTCTTGTGTGTATAAGAATTATGTAATTGCTATGTTTTTGTCTTTGCTATAAATTGGTGTTATATTTAGTATAAGTAATAATAATGATAATAGCGAAATTCGCTTACGCTATAGCGAAAATTTAAAATTACTGATTGTCTTTATTTCTATTTCCGTCAGTGTATGTACCTACCTTAACTTTTAAAACAAACGATTTTATCATATCACTACTGTATAACATCACTGAAACTATTCATTGAAATCTTAAGCATAAATAATTTCTCGCTTTCAAAGTTCACTGCAAAATGAAAAATCATCAACATCAAATTGAACACAGAACACAATATGACTAGGTTTTGTTTGCATTAACATGTTAATATTTGCTCAGAAGCGAACGTTATCAATTATGATGAAGTTAAATAAAATGTTTACACTATGATGATGACTGTTTTAAATGCTTAATGGTTTCATTTAAAGATTTATCTGAATCCGCATCAGGAAGATATCTTCTACTTAAACAAGTTTAAGGCATTAACTTAGCAACTTTTAAAAAGTAATTAGTTTTTATTTGCCTTAAAAATATTTAACGCTTATTTTAAGTATTCTAATTTAAAAATTAAACGAATATTACATGAAACATTTCTGACATGATTTATCTCTCTCTCAAAAAATGTATTTATTTTAAATATTATTATTATATAATTAGATGACAATATTCATATAAATTGAATAAATTCGTATATTAATTTAAATATGTCGAGTATGTAAAGTAAAATAGATGGGATTGAAGTCATATATAGAAGTTTTGTTTCATCACATAGAGACAGCGATGAAAGTAGCAAATAAATTATTGCTTTATAACCTACGTTAAACGTTTGCAGCTTTTCATTAAATCAAATAAAAGACAAGTGTTGAAATGACGTCTATTTTAATAGCGTTCTAGAAGTGTTAAATGCAGTCCAAGTGTATGTGGGATTATGAAAGCCATTTATAACAATGGTTTTTTGACGTAATATGTATTTATACAATTGGTACAGAAGTTTGACTAACTAAATTTTGTTTTTTTTGCGTGGGATATAGCCCTGCTTTAACATTCATTCGAAAAGGAACGAAAAGAGTTGCAAAAGCCCTAAAAATAATAAATATTATTTAATAAATTTCGTAAATTCTCACAAATACAGCTTAACGGACTTTAATTTCTATTAGTTTTTCCACATGTAACGTCAAAATAATTCAATTGGATTTTTCTACCGAATTATCTTAATCACTTCGAATAAATGAAAAGGAAAACTAATTGAAATCAAAGGACTAAAATGAATTTGTTGCAGATTTAGGATTGTCAATTTGGAATTTTTAACCAAAAAGAGCTGTAAACTTATCGTTTACTTGTCGAGTTTTCCACAAGACATGTCAAAATATATTTCTAATTGTATGTAAGTGCAGGTTAAATGGTAAGTTTTGACGGCTTAAAGTATAGCTATTTAAGCCCTAATCTACATTGCACTATACATTTAAATCTGATATACAAACCCAAAAATGTAATTAATTACTTATCAAATGGATAAGGTGATAAGTTGCAAATTTATAATTTCGAGAAAATTGAGTTCAAAGTTTAGCATAAACATTTTAAGAAATTTCAAAATGAATTAATTAATTTATCGAAAAAAGGTGTCAAGCGGCGTAAACCATTTAATATTTTTATAATAGGAGAGAAATTAAAAATAATGTGTTTTTAGTACTTTATTTGAAGAAAAATTGAACATAACTCCATCTTCCGCTAAAGAAAATCTTTGAAAATTATGTCTGAAAGAGACAAGTTTCTTAAGAAATTAGAAAAAATAACAAATGAAGGACGATATTCCGGTTTAACAAATTTTAATTGCTCTTTGATATTAGCCTTTTTTTCAAACCGACATAGTACCATATTTTCCATCCACATATGGCACCTCAAAATCTGGATTAACTTGATCCCTTTTTTTTTTTGAAATGACGACCTTCTTGAAGTATCATTTCGTCGTATGACTCTTTGTATAAATATGAACCGTATTCATCAACTCTGGATCCATTTCACATCATCTGTAAAACGTACTTTTCCATTATTTGTATTTTTTTTTTCTATTAATTAAATTCAAATTCTAAAATAGACACAAACTTGGTTGTTTTAAGGTTTAAAATTGTTTGTATGCACATTACACCTTCATCCATGCATAGAACAAGGAAAATTTGAAAATGCGATATATCATTTTTTTCCATTCATGTCTTCATATAAAAAAAGATTTGATTTTGGAATGATTACTATTGATAGATACTTGGGACATCTGTCCAACTAAATTGTGAAAAGTAGTGCCAACTGGATCGCAGACATTCGCATGGGGCGCCCCACGTCCTCCTACATGGGAACCAGCCCAGACGGTTACATAAACCCCCAAAGGAGAGCCGTGGGTCTTCGACGGGGCGGAGTAATTGATTTAGTTTCGCAGCATTCACCATGAGCATGAGTCGCCGAATTGAGGGCTGTCGGCACCGAAATCGGCCTGGCGGCAATCCCTGGTAATTGATTCGATCAAAACACCTGCGGAGTTGCGCCACGGATATTCCCCCTCGGGGAAGACCGGGGCGGCTGCGATGACGGCCCGTTCAGCGAGTCCCGCAAAAGTGGCAACATTAAAAATTATTAACACATTTTTTCCCCAAAGCGGACCTCCCGCCGCGGGTGGTGCCAATCGTATTTGATGTAACTGTTGACATTTTACAGTAAACCTCCATCAGACCGGACCACGGGGCTCTCGGTTCAGTGCAATTAAACCGCAAATTGCCTAGAAAATTATTAATAACCAAATCGATCTGATTTCGGTGCAATTTCGCCCGATGACTGCTCAGAGAAAGGCAACCACAACATAAATTAATATCTGCCGAAGCCTAAGTCCCCCCAATCATCGAGTCGACCGCGAATAATGCTGTTTCTGCTAGGTAATGAATTTCGATCGTAAATAATTGCCAGTTTCAGACTGCATTTGCCTTGATGGGATATGCTCAATTCCGCGGCGTTTTTGCCATTTGCAGATTCAATTGGCTCACTAGCGGTGTGCAGACGTGGCATTGACGTAGCTATGGATGGAGATGAACATTTTTTTAAATGCGCAATTTTACTAAAGTCTGGAGAAAACGTTAAATCAAGGCCTTTCTTTGTGAATATGGCAAGCACGATTTATTGTTGCAAATTTAAAAGTTATTACTTAAGCTCATTGCATGAATTTTATTTTCTTAACAATAAAATACAACCATAGCTCATTCGTAGCAAATGTATATGTGTTTATGATCTGTACTTTTAATATTTCCTCACTAATATATAGTATTTACAGTGAATCTCAACTACAATTGGTAGTCTAGATATGTAGCTCAAAATCTGGTTGGTTGGTTGGTCAACCAACCAGCTCAAAATCTAGTGAAAACCGAATCGCTATAGTTATTTTCTACGTTTATGCTTTAGTTCAAGGATTTTCTAGAAAGAATATGGAACTAGTTCCCTGCACGGAAACTTATCTGTTGTACCTACCAATAAATCTCATTTGAAATTTGGAAATTGTTTTTAAGGGTTCAGTGTTAAATTCTGGTTGGAATTGGTTAGAAATACATTACATTATATCGTACAACTGATATGACAGTAAATTCTAAATGGATGCTAACTCAATAAAACTTTATTTTTAACATTTATAACAATGGCTCGAATGAATTTGTTAAAATATAAAAGATTAAAAGGAAAACGCTGAAATTAAATTTGCCAAGTACATTTATTTGGGTAATACAAAAATAATAGAGGAAAGTAACAAAATATGGAATAGTATCCTTAATATGGAATACCGCCATTTTTCGTAAATGAATACTCCTAGCCGCAAAAAACAGTATGTTCTATCTCTTTCAATCATTATACTCGCATAGTTTTAACTTGTCAGTCGAGCGAGTGTTGGCACCGTGATGAGAGTTTTTTGTTTTATCGATGTGAGAGAAGTTTTGAAGGTATTACGCAAAAAGCGAGTATTTTTCAATATGTGATGCTCAATATTATTGTATATATACATATTATGACTTTGTACTACTTACATGTTTGTAGTAGATTAAGTTCCTTTTAATTTGACCAATGTTTCTATAGTATTTATAGTTTATTATTCATAATTTTTTAAGTATTCCATATTTGGGTACCTATTCCATAATTAGATACCTTTATGTTGCATTTGTTTTCGAAAAAAATGTTTACTTTAAATTAATATATGTACCACAAGACTGTTATTAAGTTAAGCGCAAAATGAATGACTGATAATAGCTACAAAAAATATTTTTGATTTATAGTACCATTTTTTTTTATGACATAAAAACAAAATGGTGTTCTATATTTGGTTACTTTCTTCTATATTAAAGACCCACAAAATAATTTCAGTTCTAACAGAATAACATTTCAGTATTTATAGATAAAATAACTGAAAAGATGGAGCCCTTCTTGAAAAAATCACTAGAAAAGTTCTAAGTGTGTAGATTCTTGGGGGACAAAAGTTCCAAATGTATTTGTAATTTCTCAATATTTTCCATTGCATAAAATTTTTGTATTTCCCTTAACTCTCTATGGGCCGAATGTTTTTCGTGACTATAAGAAAATTAATTTAAAATAAAATCGATAAAAATGAACTTGTAAAAATAGATAAGCAATGAATTCAGCAGTTTTAACAATTTTATAATAATGAATACATATTATCCTTAGATCTTAGATTATGGTCTAAACTCTAATTTGTATAAAATAATTAAAAATTACTATTTAAATAATAAAGTTTTGGGAATTCTGCCAGCTTGTAGTTACTCTTTCCTATTATAAAAACAAGAAACAGTTCGAACTGCCCTCGGCAACACAGCCAAGTAGCAGCACCCAAGCGGAGCACCCGAAGACATCCATCAGCCCCATCCTGGGGCCCGGTGGGCTCCTTCCGCTCCCATCCCGGTCCTTGGGGCACTTTCATTTCATGGGAGCTGTGCTGGCAGTCAGCGAAGGCTCCTCGCCTAATGGCTGGCGGCTGGCAAGCGGCGAGGGACGCCGTGGCACAAAACACACAGAAATATGATGACATATCGCGTCATAGTTCAAACGGCAGGGAATCCTCTGATCAATTTTGCGCACAGCATGGGAACGCACACAACTTGGAAGCACTGGGCGCATTGGGGCCATTGGGAGCACACACGATTCCCAGTTATTTATTTATTTTTACGTTTTTCTGTTGGTATCTCCGGGTACTGAGCCCGTGGAGGAGCCCCAGCAATTGGACGAAAGGGTGAGGCCAGGAGCCTTGGCCAGCGTCTTCGGCAAAATCATCTTACGTGACAAGTGGGAATTTGTTTGGGATTCCGTTTGATGGTCAGCCCTTTATCAGTGCCGAGATTTAAATTAATGGACCACCATTCGAAAGTTTCAATTTAAATGGGCCGAGGCGGGGATGCAACCGATATTTATTGTGCAGTCGCTGTATAGACTTTGTCTTAATTTATTATTTATTCGCTTAAACTGTCTTAGGGGAATTTTCGGTTGTTCGGGGGAAACCCATTCGCCCATTCGCCTTCGTCGCGGCCATGGAGCCCCATATAGACGCGTTTGCTCCGGCGGAGCACTGCTGCCCGAAATGGCCCTATTAAATTAATTTGCATCCCACTTATCTTGATTAGTCATTATGCCCTGCTCCATTATCTCATGATGGAGCACCGACGACCGCTGATGATGTTGTTGTTCGCGATGACGAGCCCGATTCAGTCGCTCTTGTACTTGTTGCGCTGATAGCATCAATTCGACCCTTGCGACGAGGATTTCCCCCTCATCCGGCTATAAGTGATATTAACAAGACACCGAGACTGCCGGGGCCTGGATGGGGCCCGACCACAACTTAATCAAACAACTAGAAGGGACAATCAAATTAGGAGCAGATCGGAGGCCCTCGTCGCTGATTCCGACTCATTTGAGGTGCACTTGTTTTCCCCGGAGATAATCGCGTTTAGATAATGAAAACACAAATTCGACAAATTCAGCCTTTGTTCGATGAATTTTTGCTGTCGAAATGAGGGGCGTATAATTGAAGTACGTCGCTTAGAAATGATTCATTTCAGGGCGCCTTCATTGGAACAAATTGAACCCATTCTTAATTATTAAATATGCTCTATTTCCCATTATTCCTGTTGTTTAAGTATAATTGATTTGATACAGGAAAATATCAACCTTCGCCTCATGTGGAAAAAAAACTTGGATGAGTATTCTATTCTAAGATATAACAAGACTTACAGCGTAACCACAATCGACATAACTTAACGTAAGCCACGTCACTTAAGTCATGCGATGTCAGCTTAGCTTACGAACATATCCATAATTGACTTGACATAACATGCAATTTTTCGTTAAACATTCGTTAAACATATCTTCTCGTACCGGACATAAGAATTTTCAAATTAACTTCCTATGTCAATGTCATTATTGATTTGCTTATGTTCAAATTTAAAATTCGTTAAGTTTTTTGTGTTAAATTATGTTGACTGTGCTAAGACCTTTAGGCCCAATTTTTCAATCGTCAGATAAATTTATACATTGAATAAAATTGTCCCAATAATCAAATTGGCTTTGATTTAAAATAGCTATCAGATGGATAAACTCACTCGCTCCTTAAACCGGCAGATTAGTCTGAACTATAATGGTCTAAACTAAAGGCGTCTTAAGATATAGCTTAAGATTTTGCACGACAGCATGAAGTGCCATACTGGCAACTATGGCCTTAACCGATCTTTCGTTAACTTTCCGAAACTTTTGGCAAATCTTAAGCGCACGGTCTTAAGCGTACAAATCTTAAGGGGTCTTGACAAAAGTGACGTTGAGCTTCAGAATTTGTTGTTGTTGTTGTAGTTCAGGTTATAAGATAGTGTTTCAATCAATTAATTTTGAAAAATACATAGATAAGTTTTCTTCACGGCTAAGTTTATTTCTTATCTGAAGATAAAGTTATCAGTTATTACAACTGCTAAATCTATTCTCTATTGCTTGACTTGTTACCTTCTAGTCTTTTAAAGTATTACCTCTGCATTATTTGTTATAAAATTTTTTATACCTAAATTGAATTTTAAATTAAGCAGTGTATCTATACAAGAGTCGTTATTATCTTATACTTCTAAGCGACTATTCATCAAGTTTCCTAACATATCGTTGTGAAAGAAAGGTTTAATTAGCGCCAGCCCATTCCCTTGCCCGTTGATCAGTTATTTATTTGACTTTCTTGCATTAAAGGTAATCAATGCTCAAAGCGGCGAACTCTGACAAATTTCTCCCTAATGGTTCTCCTCATTTTTGAGAAATAAAAGAAAATTTCCTTAATATACCATAAAGATCGCTAAGACAGTTTATGATTCGAGCACTTTTACAGCCCATTCATAAAAGTAACGACTTTGTCCCCACAAAGATTTCTCTGCGCGATCTGTGAATGAATCTCGTGCCCGGACGCTGTCCATCGTCCGGTTGGAGGTGCTGCGAACATGTCCCAGCACCAGCGCCATGATTGTAAAAATGTCCAGGTCGGTCGGTTCGGCTGGTGTAAATCATCACCGCCGCCAACACGTTCTGTTCAACTCTATTCGCTGGAGTTGTCCACTTGCTTGTTTATTTTCCACCTGTGGAAATCTAATTTATGTGTTATGACCGCGTTATGACTTAATTTCTCCCCAAAACCGAATAAATTTCATCGTTTTTTGATGAACTGCATCTTGGATGGCACTCGCTCCATCCGACTAGACTATAGAGCTTGAGAGCTGCGACGACCGGCGACGTCTGGTTTTCGGGCAGTTTTTGGTGCTGTGTTACTCGACCAGCCATCCGGTTGTAAATCTTCACAAATCGGATTAATTTACGGGCAGCGGCTCATATTTTTATAGCTAATTCTCAAATAATTTATGCAAATTGGAATTGTTTTCCGACCTCGGTTTTGGGTATGAGCAGTCGTTTCAAGGTCTCTGGTTTGATAAAATCTGGGCTCGCAGCCCGGCTGAATGGGGGCTTAGAGATTGTTTCACAAAAGCTGGAAAACTTTTTATAAATTCTTAATCTTCAATTTCCCTCTTAATTTATTCATGTTCGCGTCGCATATTTGTTTTATCCGCTCGCCACCCCCTCCGGACTCATTAAATTAAAGTGCCCCGTGTCACGGCCAAATTAATATCCCAGCGATGGTCTCCGAAAAATTTTCATCTGCCGCACTCATCCTGCAGCAGAGTCCCTGAGGCATCCCGTCGCGTCTGATGAATGACCTTTTGAACATTGAAAAATAGGCGAGAGGACCAGAGAAAAAAATATATAAAAATAACACAAACACCCTTCGCAGTTGCCGTAAAATTGAAATGAATTGAAAAACACGAAAACATCCGTCCAGCAATTTCGTGGAAGTCCTGGAGAAAATCACCCCGAACGACCATCAAATTGTAAGTCCAGGACAGGGGGCGACTGTACTGAGTCGTGGAATTTTCCTGCATCTAATGTTTTCACTCAAAGCGAAATCAAATTCTATTTTGTCGCACTCTTTGCTTCCCTAGCCACGTCCAACAATTGATTCACTCAAAACTAATTTGAGTAATCAAACTGCAACTGCGGCAGAATGCAGGCGCTTTGCGACAAATTCGACGACATTGAGCGCTGCAGAAATCCTCATTAAATCTGCAGACTCATCAAGGGCCTCTTGAAGCAATCAGAGGCCGCAGCCAAGCGGGCAGTCCGCGGAGCATCCAAAGGCCGCCGCAAAACTTCTGCTGCCATTTTCCGCGACTAGCCGAGGAGCTGAGCAGTCCTCAAGTGCACTTCGCTCAATTGTGACGTCCTAATTAAGTGGAATTGTTTTCTGGCCTTTTTCAAATTTGCTGATTGTTGCAAGAGGCCTATAAGCTGCGGTTACAGAGCAGAATAACTCATCCGCCCCTGAAAACCTACATTTCCCCACTAAGCGGAAGTACGTAATGGAAGATAAAAATAATTTATTTAATATATATACGTTCATGAAACTACAAATTAATGCTGAATACCCACGATACGTCACTGAATATTATTCATAAAAAGAAGAAATGTAAATTTAATTTACAGAAAATGGCTTCTAAAGAGCAGAACTTTACCGTATACCTAAAGAAAATCGCAGCTAAAATTTTAAATGTGTTTTTCTCAAAACCATGTTTTTCGAATTTGCTGCAACTCTTCAAGGCTTCATCGAATCTCCTTTTTTACATGCGATTTAAATTTCTTAGTAGCAAAGTTTATAAACAATGTTGAAATCTTTACACAAAAACAGTATATTTTGTGGGAAAATTTGTCGTTGTTTGGCGTGAAATTGGACAACTATTGTTGGAGTTTTGCCTCTGATTGACGTATTACTGCACCACTTCAAAGTAAAACCTTTTCATTATTCATTGTGAAAGAAACAAAGTTTCAAAGTTTCTAAAATGTTTAATGAATGTTTCCGAAATGTTTTGAATATATTTGAAAAACGTTTTCGAAACATTTGAAGAACTATTCTACAAGAAATGAGGAAACAATTTGTTTCCGATGTGTTTCAGTGTTCAATTTAAAATAAAATGTCTTTGCCTGATCACGCGGCACTATTTTCTGCCTGTTATGTGGTAATGAACATTTCTGCAAGGAAAATTAAAAAGAAAAGACTACATAATTTGGTATCATTTCAATCATTTTAATTAAGTCAATCGTCTTCTCCACATCCCACTAAACGTTGGCCCACTACAAGTGGAAAACACTGAGTAAACATTTCTGTTTCCAGAAACTTAAAAAATCGCATACACAACAACGAAACAATTTAGGGTATTTCTCAAATATTTCAAAAAGTTTAAAACGTTTTTGGAACATTTTAATAATATTTAAAAAATGTGTTGGATACAATTTTTTTCAAAATTGTTTATGTTTCATAAATGTTTTTTCGGTGTGAACTTAAGGGAGTAGTTAATTTGCTCTATTTATGTACGTAGGAGTAAAATTGCAATGGAAATGATTAAATCTGCATTTCAATATTTTAAGTAATATCCTACTACTCATCTCTCGCTATGGAATTTTACTTTTCTCTTAATTGTTTTACCCAGTGTGAATTATGATGATTATTTACATTTTCTTACACATTATTTTTTAGCGAGAAGGGGAACTGGTTGCAAATTCGTAGTTTACGAAAAAAACTTCTTCAAAAATGATTATAAATAAAGAAGAAGACAGAAATATTAAATTGGTTGAGTAATATAATATGCGCAGTGGCAGATCGATCAGTTTTTGAAAGGAATAGTTGAAGATCAATCTTTTATACCTGAAGTATGAAATATTTCCTTCTTTCTCAAATTACTCCGTTTAGCTGGAAAAAAAACTAAGCTTACAAAGTATCAATCAATTGCCACCTGTTTTTGTCGTGCAAACGCAATAAGACCTGACCTCATTTTTGCTGGTCACAGGCCTGAAGTTGTATGATTGATAAGTCCTCAGTCCCCTCCGCCTTATTTCCTGTTACCTGTGACCCCGGACTCACCTTGTTATCACTGGCCCAACCCCGGCCTGGGGCGCTTCCATCTCTCACAGCGCGATGGTATTTTTGATAAATTTATTAGGGCATTCGCCGCAAGTGCCAGACACCTCGGTGTAGTGCAAGACGTCTGAGAATGTCAAAATCACGTTCCGAGTCGAAAAACCGCCGCATCACGCTCAATCACGGCTTAAGACAATGAGCCGGAGGCGCACAGGCCAGGAATCATGTCCGGGGCTTGTTCCCGGTCCGGCAACAATGAAGGCGTCTTGTCCCTTTGACATGTTTGAACAAGGCGCAAGACCTCGGAACAAATTAATCAACGTCGCGCCGGACGCAAAATTAGGGCTAGGTGCTCGCCTCGCTCTGCAGCCGGTCGCAGATGAGCTGCGGGCCGGAGGGAGAAATGCGACGAGGCGCATTACATAAATCAATAAACGAGGCCTAAAATGATTATTCATAATCGTTCAGCTGTCACATTTTAATAATTTTGTGGTGCGATCGAGGTCCAGCCCCCCAATGGCGCCTCCGGCCATATCTCATCAATAACAAACATTACGGAGCGTCACTGGCCACTCTGGCGTTCGTTTTGGGCCCTTTTTTTCTGTTTTTTGTTTCCGCTAGCCATCCGCCCTCTCCCTGCGCGGGTCCATGTTTGAATAGCGTTTTTCTCTCTTTTCCCGCGTTTCTACATTTGTATTTCGTTTTTCCAGCCATTTTTCATCGCAGAGGGCCCGGCCAAGCGTCGCGTCGTTGCGGCCAGCCAGCGAACTGAGCCGCGGCTGCGCACTGGGCTCCATTCCTCCAGCCCCCGCGCGACGACTTATGACCTGTCGAACGGATACACCGAGACGGCCGGCGTCTTTCCCTTTGTCCGACTTCGCGATTTTCGCTCCGCACACGAGGACTTTTTCGGGCGGCGGAATTGCCTCGCGTGCGATTAGGTCATCTGTCACGTGACGTCGCACATTTTTCGGCCCGGCCTAAAATATTGGGGGTGTCCACGCAGTGGATATAACTCTCAATGGATTCCCATTAATTGAATTGTCTCTCCTTTTTCGGTTGTGTGATGATTTTTGTCTAACGACTCACCTTTTTAGGGCATTTTTTTCAGAAAATCCTTTCAAAGGTATGCTGCAAGTTGGCGGTAGGCCAGTAAGCCTAAACATATGCGTTAACATAATAACGTATACATTATTTTTTCCGATTAAATTTTAAACGATTTTCAATGTGACGGCCTCAAAGTTTTGGGTCTGGTGCAAAAAAAAGCTGCCTCTATCTGCACTTTTGTAGAACTACTTTATAAATATGAAACAAGCAAAAATTACGCACTGTATATAGATTCTCAGTTTTTAAGACCAAGTGTATAGAAATTAGAAACAAGAAGCATGACTTCAACAATTTTTCAACAATAATTTGATTCAGGACTGCATTAAGGATCTTAGACCTCTAGGCATCAAAAATCAAATCAAAAACTATGCCCAACAATTTTCTCGGTTCACGACTTGAAGTTCGGATGAGTAAAAATCATTGCAATTTGATAGAATTTTTCCGATTTTATAAACTTTGGTATTAGGTAACATTTTAAAAAATTCTATTCAATGCGATGTTTGAGCTATCCAGAGCAGATCATCGAAAAAACAGAGTTAATATTAAAATGTTTAAATAGTATTGTGGTACGGGTCCCTAGGCTGCAGCCTAGCCTACCCTTAAATAAGGCCCTGTTGCCATAACTATATCTAAAAGTATTTTTTTTAGATCTAACTATATATACTAAGAATTATACAGGCCAGTCAATTTTGTCATTTTTTCCTTCAGCCTTTTCCTTAAAAAACATCTGGTTTTCGCAACAGACTACGAATAAACCTAATTATGTATGTGAATGTTCCTCGTATATCGTATATGTATGTTGTGTACTTATTTGGTATATTGCTATTCAAGAAAACGTTTTATAAACTAAAATGTAATTTAATTTTACTCACATATTTAAAGAGTATTTAACCCTCGAAGTAATTAATCAGCCGTTGAAAAACACGTCAAAAATAGTTTCGATATTCAGTTGCGCAGAGCTCATTTGTTATCTTCATTAGTGATCAATGAGCAGTGTAATCACCGCCAACCCGCCGCCAAAAAGGGGCTGATGATGTGACACGAGCGACAAACACCTTGGAAACACCCCTCCGCGTGAGGGCGCTTCGATCGAACTCCACCCTCAGGGTAACGAGAGCACACCACCGCCGCAACGCAACGCTCTCCGTTCGGCAGCGGCAAGGGCACTTACGCATCTCTGTGCGCCCCAGCGCGCTGTTGAATTATCGCAACAGCACGCAGCGCAGCGTCCTCCGCCGAGCATGGTGGAAAAAATGAAAAGCAATTCCTGCTGGGTAATAAATATGTCGTTTCATCTAATAAAGAGATTTATCTGCAGGCAGCGGTCCTTGGCGGCCCCCATACAGACTAGCGGGCCGAGATAAAATCGATGTCGACACATGTTCAGAGGTTGCTAATGGCGCTGTATGCCCGCCCGGGCCGCGCCGCCGATGTCGCAGAATGTCGAAAAATGTGGCACGCCAAGAAAAAATATATTAAAACATATGAAAATATTGTTCTTGATCATACATATTCTGCAAGATTGTGTAACAAGACCAAGGAAATTCCGGAGCTGTGCCAAAAAGGCGGAAGCGTCCCGGGAGCGGGGAACAATGGGGCAGATGAGGACGGCAGCGGTGGCGTCGCGCTGAGAAGAGGATCAGAATTTATCACTTCCGGGATGGCCCGGTGCCCCGGAACGTCCGAGCGGCCAATAAAAATGACAAGCGGACGCACGCGCTTCCACCCGGGAGTCTTAAGAAACACGATGAACGTCGACATCGACGTCGTTGTCGCAGCCGAGCCCTTTTGTCGCATTGTCCCACTTCCCAACGTACCTCCAACTGGGCGGAGGCATTCAACGGTCAAATTCCGCAGAAGACGGCATTATGCGGGCTGTGCGGCGAGATTTCGCAGTTTTTTCCATTTGGACGGCCAGCGGTCAGCGGACACCTTGCCACAAGTCTAAAACGGCTTCATTATTCCCCCTCGAGGTCCTGGGGCCGGGTGACAGACCTAAAAATTTAAATTGACCAGAAAATAGGGACAAATAGAGCGGAACGGATACGCCACTTGGGAACATTGGAAACCGTGACGGATGCACATTTGTCACGAAACATTGTTGCTGGGCTCGTGTACCGCAACTTTGAGTGGTTTTGTGCAGCAGCCACAAGGGTGAGACCGTGGCACTTTTAATTACCGCGCCAGCCGCCAAGGAAGGGTATTTTTCGGCGCAGCGCACACCAGAAGGGCATAAATTAAGTAAGACGGAAAGTTTGCTTAATTAAAAATTTCCTTTGCAGCGTTAATCGAGTTATGGAGTTACGCACGGCGGCTGACTCACAGGGCGGTTTTGCTGTGCGGTTTTTAATTATTTTAATTTATTACCGCCCTCATGATTGCTTAAGAGTCCGCGACCTTCCGGTAACATTTACCAACTGCTGCGACGGCGGCACTCGAGATTTATTCGTCTGGCAATTTTTTGAATAATTAAAAGAAATCACTCAAATTGATCCTGACCACTCATAAATTTATTGCCGTCCATTTTCGTCGGGAATTCATGAATGTTGTGCTGCCTCTAATGCAGGTCCATCCACGTTCAATTCACGTAGATCGCCTAACCTGATAAAAGACGAGGAGGTGCCTACAAGCGTAAACACGGACAATGCTGCTCTTTGCCGCAAAGAAGTGGCCAAAGATCGCTTCAGCATTTTTCGAGATATTCCAGTGACAAAAGTTCATTAATCTTCCTCGGAATGTTTTGATGGCATTCAAGATTGATATGTTGCAATAAATTATTTTGTCAAATTTCCCCCAGCTTTGGGGGAAAGCATAAAAACAGCGTGTATAGATTATGCTAAAAAAAATTACGATTTTTAAGCGTACTTGTCACAACTTTGTAGAAAGTTACACAGTTTTTAGGCTAAAATAAGAATAGGTCAAAAACATGCATGTAAGTACATTTCCTGAATATAACTAATTAATACAAACTAATATTTTTTTATCTTCACTCAAAGCTAAAATTAAAACATTTTAAAAATAAGTTTATAAAAACTTTTTTTAGGTTAAGAACCAATAATTGTACATACATACATACTTGCAAAACGTCTTAAATATGTTTGGACGCTCGTAATTTCCTCAAATTTTGAAAATGCTTTTGTTCCGCTTTCGAGTGTCCCGGAAGTAAAACTAACGAACAAAAGCAGTTAAGATAAAATTCCCACGGCACTGAAGAAATTTATAATAAACCAGCAATTTGTGAATAAAATTACAATCCGCCCAATTACAATTTCCATTGATGCTTAGAACAGCAAAGGCCGTCATCAAATGAAATCTACAATTATCTCCGCAGTCTACAGGTGCTCTATGGCCGCAGGAACTGACCAATGGCTAAAATCAAACGGCAACTCTCCAAATTGGAAACAAAAAGCGAAACATACATAAAAAAACAAGGAAAACATAGAAACTGTAGGTACCTACATTCACTTTCTAATTTGCAGGAAATATTAAACTCTTAATGGAAATAATTACGGAAATGAGAGGAGCGCGGACCTTGCATAAGAAAATGAATCAAAGTGGGCCGCCTAGTAATTGTTCCTCCGCGAGTACCGTAAGAACGTTATTAGACAACAAGAAAAGGCTGCGAGAAGAAGGCACAAAAAGTGCTCGGACCGACTCTAATTTCGAAAGCGGACAAGTACTATTACCGGCCGCAAAAGGCTCGAAACTATTGAAACGTTCAAATTAAAACGAATTTCAATTTTTCACTTAATTTTGATTGTACGAACAATTTACGCCTTTATCATGCTGCTCGTACCGCCGACTCACCGCCACCGGCCTTCGATCGATGTAGCGTCTGAAGTGAAGTTGGCAGCACAACCCCAGAAACGGATTGGAATAGGCGCGATGACATCCGCGGTAAGATATCATTTCGGCAGCCAATCACTGATAGAGTTCGGGGCGGTTGAGATCAAAGAACTGGAGCTTGGGTAATTGTGTTTTAATAAACAACACCTCAAAGGCAGCTCCACAGTCATCGGCTGATCTACCGCCGGCGATCGACTATTAGCCAATAATCGAAGATGATCTTCGCGCGATCAGTTCACACCTGGCGGCGACTACAAACAAACACCTCTCCGCTAGGTGTGTTCGATCAAAACTCATTAAACGGACTCATATGGTGCTGACAATAGAAATTGTGGGATAATAGAAGTCATCACGATCGGACGGCCCCGGGTGATTCTTCATCTCTTCATCATCACGCGGCTTCGAATTTCGGCGATTGTGCAGGCGGACATTTCACCGCCAAGTGCAGTCGGGCTGGGGGGCGTCGAAGAACATGTGCCGCTCTCGATTGATCTGTGATCGAAATGATTTTTTTAAAAAAACAAAATTTTTCTCACTGTTGTGACGGACGGGATCAGAGAAATTTATTTCTTTTGATGCACTCTCACGGGCTGCATCCATAAAAGGGTTCGAACAAATGGCGTACAAAATACTCTTTTCAGAATAACTCCAAAGCCTCTTGCTATTGTTCGGCGATCGATTGCATAATTCAGGAGAGTTTCAGGACGCCAACAGGTGGATGAGCCGGACCACCCGAACGGATCGATGGGCGGCTTGGTATAAGCGGATTCGGAACGCTTTCAAATCGAGTGGAATTTCGACAGTTGGCATGAGAAGAAGAAGATTAATGATGGTATTGCGAAAAATTGATCTGACATAGATTCTGCAGCAATTTAGGTTGTTGAAGTGAATATTAAGGGGAGAGGCGAAAGAGACCTCCGTAGTGGCGAAGTCTGAGAAAATATTAATGGAATTTTGTTGCCGAAATGTCAGTAAGATATATCCATAAAATTTTACCTGTCCATTAGGCCAGCTTTGAAATAAATTACTGATGAATTTATATTTCGTATGTATTTTACCGCTGCTTTTAATTTATTCTGATCATTTTGTGCAGTACATATGATATAATATATAAAACTTTTAGCGAAATTAGAATAGTGGAACGCTTTACAAAATGATGAAGTAGTGGAGATTTTTTTCAGATTTTACGGGACGTTTATCTTATAAAATTATTTATTATGTACTTTATTCTCATGTTCCCAAATGGTCGAAAATAACATAATTAATTTAACGTAAAAATATAATTTAAATACATGTTTTCTTGTAACATGTTCATTTTATTACAGAGATTTAAAAGCATTTCCATCAAAATATTGATTTTTGAGCATGCTAGACACATTTCTTAAGGGCTTAGGGGTAGTCAGGGAGGTGACAAATGACTATTTTAAACAATTTTTTTGGCGGTAGTTAAATTTATTTTACAAAACTAATTATGCAGTGTTGTTACATCATCTTTTAACTTGATTTTATCAAATTTAAGAAAAAAAAATTAATTTTTCAAAAAAGTTATCTCCACCTTTGTTGGACCCCGTTCCGGAAGCGGCGATTTAAGGTGATCTTTGAAGCTTTTCATTTTTTATTGAAACTTGTCAAAATGGCGATTTCTGATTTTCAACCAAAAAACCACTGGTTAATAATAAAAAAAAAAAAGTCGAAGTTTTTGGATAAAATCAAGATCCTTCGATCAAGGACAAGTTTTTTATGCTTACAATAAGATGTGTAAATTTCATCCAGATCCATCCAGTAGTTTTTGAATTATAGTGGTCACCGATTTTGAAAACAGTTTCGAGAAAAACGCGTTTAAGTTCTGATGTTCTCATTAACGCGTTGCAGAAAGCCCTTCAGCAAAGGTGGGATATCTCGAAAATTATTTGTCACATTGACTTGAAATTGCCAGGGAATATTTTCAAGGTTTCATACTTCATGAAAATGCAAATAATCGATTTCTTGAAAATCCTGACACCTCTAACCCCTTAAGCAAACCGTAAAATTTATTCTTTAAAGACTTATGGACAAAATATAATAAGTGTAGAAACAGAACAGAACAGAACAGTGTAGAACAGAATTTTGAGTTAAACAATTATTAAAAAGGTATTAACTACTTGTACTACATAATTTCTTATTATGACCACAAATACCTTAATAAATATACCAAGCCAAACGAAATATCGACACACATTTCAATTTTGTTAGTCCTATACCCAAATTCTATAGAAAGAGCACATCTTTTTCAAAATTTCCATAGAGCTAAATGTTGGAAAATTCTTCTTTGTACTGAATAGTATAATAAGTAATAAAAGGATTAAAAGGATTCTCCAAAAAAGCCAGAGATTTATAACTGAAATGCAAAAGGTTTTATTTCACTTACCCATTTTATTCATCCTTGTTTGTAGCATGGTTGCAGGCCCATAAATTGCCCATTAACTTTAGCAGCACATTTTGGTCCGCCTCCGCCCTTGAGCTATTCAAGGCTCGAATTGACTTGTTTCGAGTCATAATGCAAACATCAGTCAAGGTGAGCTCGATTGCGTCTTCGTCATCCAAAAACTTCATCCGTTTAGAGCCAGCGAGTGCCATAAATAACCGAGTTGCGGAGTCAATTGAATCAGTTGCGCAAAAAATCAGTGTCAAAGCGACCAAGAATTTTTATCGCAAGCCCGAAGGCCCGGCCATAAATCACGGAGGAGCTCCGAAAATAAACAGAGCCTGCCACGGAAATTTATATGCGTTTTCCCGAACTCCTTCAGAATTTTCCGAGTCAGGGTCGAGCTGCAAAGAAGATGGCCATAAAACCGGGTCCGGAAACCCGTGACCAATTGCTCAATTTTATTTGTGACTTCCTTGCAGGGATGAGGGGCTCGGGCCGGGCGGGGGTGAGCTGTGAAAGGCGTTCGTGTCGCC
This sequence comes from Machimus rusticus, assembly GCA_951509405.1. Lineage (NCBI taxonomy): Eukaryota > Metazoa > Arthropoda > Insecta > Diptera > Asilidae > Machimus > Machimus rusticus. Next base: position 16,289,889 of record OX608054.1, on the reverse strand, counting down.
TTGGTGGGTGTTTATTGTCCTCGCCGGAGTCCTTCTTAATAGCGTTTTTATTCCTGGTTAAAGCGGGTGTAATTGAGGTGTCACAGCGATGCGGCACGAACGGGTCTTGCGGGATCGTAATTGTCGGGCCCCCGGGGGGAAGGTCGCCGCGACACCGCACGGGCCGACGCACGGACCATTCGGGCGCACTTTTTTTCGGTTCAATTTGTTTTTGCGCCCTGTTTACTATTTTTGGAAATGTGATAATTAATGAGATCCCTTTGGCTGGCTGCTCGGCTGGGTGCTCCTCAAGATGTGGGTGTTCCAGCAGTTTGGTCAGTTTTTCTCCGCTTTGTGATGGAAGGCTGCATCTGTCCAGCATCTGATAAATGTTGGGCGGTTTGTTTTGTGCAATCCGCATTTTGAACAGAAACAGAACTGTTTTGCGGAAAAGATCAGATAAACCGATAATTGCAGGACAGATGAGCCGCACTGAGGTCCGGCAAGACTTTTTTTTAACTATGTTTGATTTGAACTACTGCGTCATTAGGGCAGCTCTTATTTTCTGCGAAAAAGAAAGTATGTTTTTAGTTTTTGTTAAAATTCTTCTTCTTCTTTAAAAGAATTAGGATATACAGATTTAATGTTATGAAAATCACGTCCAAAACTGTGAATCGATCGTTCACCGATTATATTAATTACACTATAAGGACTCAACTTCATTAACTTCTATTTTCAAAATATTTTGAGAAAAGCTAACGATTACGTTGAGTAACACAATTTAAGTTTTGTCGCGTCAAACGAACTTTCTGGTATTATACGAACCCTGTCCGTCTCTCCTTGTGTCGAGGGCTTTTTCTGAGAAACGGTTTAAAGTATCAAGTTGAAATTAATATCGAATACTAAGGTCTTTAACTTCAAATTGATGTAAAAAAATTTACGTTTCTAGTTTAACGCAATAAAAAGATACAGCATTTCAAAGCGTCTTTTATACCTACTATAAGTCCAACTCACTGATTAATCATTCAAACCTACATATGTACCTAGAGTACCTACTTCTAGATGACACACAATTTTGAAATTTGACATAAAGAGAGGCATTTCAAATCCGAAAATGATTCATTTTTAATTCTGTGGAATTTTTTTATTTAGTCAAAATTATAGAATTATTAAGGCCGAAATACGTACAATCGACGCGACACGTTTTTGTTGCGCCGCAAAATGAATTCGTTTACACCAAAAACCAACTTGGCAGCGCGGGAATCGGCAATCGCCAAATCAAAAGTTCTGATTGTTTTCTATCTTTATTTTTAAACTGGCTTTTGAAAGTCTGATGTATTTTTAAAGCTAAATAGCCGACATGTATGTATGACTTTGATTAATTTTAGCGCATTCATTTTCAATTTGTTTGGCTCTATTGACAGTTCACCACAAATGTAGGATCGCGTGCAATATATCACCCAATGCATTTTATTTTTGATCATCATTCTGCTGTGCGGCTCAACAAAAACGCGTTCATTGTATCTCAGCTATTATACGAAAAACATGTTTCATTTCTATAATTCAAATTTTAATTAACAACATAAAATAATTCCTTGCTAAGCTCTACGGTGCAAGTTCTACTCGTACTTATCCGTTTTTTTTATTACTTAAAAGTCGTTACATTGTTTTATTCTTATAACATACATATAAAACTGGTTAAAAATCTTGATTCGTGAGAAACCTTTTAAATCTAAAATCTGAAGCATCGCAATTAGCCCGTCCACAAACGCGACAGACTGAAGAAACAAACAGCGAACTTATAACCGTCGGTTCATATTCAAAACGACCAAATGGCGGTTAACAGTTCCTGGGGAAGTAAGGCGAAAAACTGTTATTTGCATACCACGTGGCCTTGACTACTTAACGCCACACGGTGCGTGGTTTTGACTCGTAACGGGACAAGCCGTTGACATTGGCGCATTGAGAGACGCTCCCAGCACGAGTCTAACCGTTTCGGCCCGAGTGGTAACCGGCGACGGCGTTGGCCACATGTGAAAAAACGCGTCAAGTGAGAGTGTCTAAGCGACCAGGGAAAATCTCTTGAAAACTCCTTCCAGCGGAGGCAAATATTAGCGCGTGCTGAGCCGCCCGATGGGAGGGCCTGCAGGCGTCCAACTGCGATTTTTGGCTCAAAAACACGTCGACTTTCGAGCGGAACAACGGCGGCGCTCGGCTCCTGAAAGGTTGATGAGACGTGAAGCGATGCTGTCGCGCCGCGGCCGCTGCCTGTCAGGCCTCTGGGGGTTCGCGGGCAGCATCACAACAACCCCCCGATGGTTTGCACATTTTATGCCACCCATGAGGCGCTCCCTCGGGCGCAGGGTGAGACTTTTGTTTTCCGTTCGTACCACTAAACACCGCACAATTGGCGATGCGGCGACTCCCTGACATTTTCGCCCGATCGCGCGACGAATTTGCGCTGACTGAGTTGATCCTAATGAGCGGCCGCCGCGGTAATCGATTATCCTTCAACCGGATGATGATTGCCTTTTGGCTTTTGTGCGTCGTCGCCCTGTTGCAGGACCACTCACCGTCGCGATTTAAAAAAAATGAGCACAAACAAAACTGGGCGCTTGAGCATGAAATTCTTTTGTGGGAACGCCCCGCGAACGGGCTGAGACAATGCGCCAGGTAAGTTTTGCGGCAAAAGTGAACAAATCCGCGCTCCGGTGAGGCACGTCAAATGAGCTGAAAACATTCGTCCCCCTGCTTGATCAGTTCACGGCGGCTTCCGTTCTTTTCTCAGTGCGCATTTTTCATTGTTTCAGTGCTTGTGCACTTTCAGGAAATAAAAACCGGGAAGAAATTAGGCGTCCCCGTTGTGGGCTTTGTTTGTTGGCATTTTACGTGAATGCCGAGAGGAGCGCTATTTGTTTCTTGGAGTCGAGTTTGTTTAGACTCCCTAGAGGACCCGTCGAGGATTCTTTGAGCACCGCCAATTCCTCAAGAAATTGCCAACCAAAGTGTCAGTAATTTCATCAACTTGAGAAGTTAATGAAGGAACTCAGCCAGGATGAAATTTGACATCCATTCAAGGGATGACTGAATAACGTTCAAAAAGACTTTTGTTCCTTTCAAAAAGACTGTGCACCCCTTCATAAAACAACAGTCTGGGAAATTAGACAGGGTAAAAATCTCGAAAATCTCATTAACTCTCACTTAAAAATGGATAATCCCCTTATCTGCTTTGAGAATGGACTTAATAAAACCCTTTTTTTGCCTTAATAAAGTAAAAAATCGCAATGGCTTTTAAACCCCCTTACCTGAAAGTAGTCAAAAGCGCGTAAAAAATACTCGAGATTGCAACTCTGGAGGACTGGGTCCAATGGTATTCAGCAACAATAACGGAGCAGGAGTGGAACGAGTTCTTCCACAACCCTGATCCCGAAGAGGAGCGACATTACTTTCAGTTAAAAGGCTTCAAAGAGTGCAAGTCAATTGGAAAAGGGCCAGTCGAGGATTTAATATTAGAAACCCCGAACAAAGGACACTGTCGAACTGTTGCGATCGAAAAATACCCGACAACAATAGAACGGCGGGGGCCTTCTTGCGTAAAAGAGTTATTAAAGTCCTCCAAAGAGTTTTTATGCCATTAGCCATGGTGGATTATTATTGCTGATTAAATGCTAGAGGCAATAACGGCGTAGGAATTCACATCTTCTACTTATATGTGTCGCTTGGCCGAACGAAATTTCTTAACTATAGAGTTTTTTGAATATTTTCTGGAAGAAAAAATATATTAATCCTAAGCTACAAAGTCTCTTTCCTCATAAAATTAAAAAATTCAGAGGTAAAAAATATTTCGACAAAAAACTAAAATTTTAAAAATCATTATATACGCACCGGACTATAAAATGATCTCCAGACAGCCCCGATTTTCTTAGAAATATTTTCATGACGTCACCACATATCGTTTACGAGAAAAACATAATTTAACACTTTGTCGCGACCCGTCACGGAAAAAAGTACAAATTGTGTACATAATTTATTATATTTGTTCGACCAAACCAACGAAAATACATCGTAGAGACTAACTTTGAGGAACAGAAAAAACGACAGATTAAAAGACTGATGGGCAAACAAAGCAAATAAATTAAGATGACTGATTAATATTATAGCAAACCAGAGTTATTAATTATGTATATTAAAAAGGAAAAACAATAAATAATAAAAATTTAAATATTTTATAAGGATAAATAGGTATTCCTTCACCTCTATTCAGAAATAAAAGAAATTTGTTATAAATTATATTAGAAAAACGATTTTCAAAAAAGAGGTACAAATGTTTCGAGTAAACCCTTCAATAGATCTTTTCAAAATTTAATTGATTTACGCGCCCTTCACCTGCAGAAGTGGGGTACGAAAAACAGCTCGTTCCCCTACACGAGTAAATTACACTTGGGGGACGGTAAATCATTCCCGGCAAGTGGACGATAATAATTTAGTAGCGCTCGCCATGAATTATTGCCAATATTAGTTACACAAATAGCCGCCATAAATTGACGATGGATTTCGGTCGTTGTGTATATTTTCGGTTGAGTCCAAATTAATCAGTGCTGCCCGGACGCAAACCGGACGGGGAAATAGTTGCGTCGATCGTGCAGTTGGAGGGCATTTCCATGGACCGGGACAGGCCTGCGCGATGCGAGCGCCATTGCACTGGAACTGCGCACTCCGGTGCGTTGCGTTCTGTTCTGTTGCAGTTCGATTTACGCCTTTTTTTCGCTTTCTCGACTTTGTTTAATAAATAAGAGGAGCCTTGCCCCGGGAAAAAATGCGGAGGAACGGATCGGCACCACTTACCCGGCCCAGCGAGTGGTCCGTGTAAACACGCACTCCAGGAATGTTTTTGCTCTTAAAGTGATAGCCATTAGCGTTGCGTTGCGCATGCTCAACGGGCGCATCGCCCGGGTCCGTGCGGTGGCTGCTGGCATTTGGGGCCGCCGCGCCGCTTGTCAATTGCCCGGAGTGGCTGCCGATTCAATTTGCGCCCCCGTCCGGCTCCTTTTCCCTGATTTCCGACAATTTCCCGGCTTGGTACTGCTTTATCGCTTTAATCGGATTTATCCGCCCTGCACTGCCGAGTGTTGGTGCGACACTGCCGTCTTCACGGCCGCTTGTAAATTATCCTCGTCGCGCTGCAAATTAAAAACAAAGGGAGGCGGAAAAGCCAATTTTGTTTAAAAGATGCATCCTCCCTCCCGTGGATTTGTTACTAGGAATTTTTGGTAAGTCAATTGTTTTACTGTTCGCCCCTTTGTGCGCCTGACTTTCCCCCGAGTCGCAAACATTTTTTCCCAGAGAACGCAAAATTTAGGACCTTTGTCCTCTGACTGGCAGTAATTTACGATAGCTAGCATACGAGGTCTGTTTGTCCAGGAGTGTCTTCTCGGGATTGAGGTTCACCTGAAAATCATCGCGCCCCGGCCTACCTGTTCATGAAGAAGCAATTTAGCAACCACCCGCAAACTCGCACTGTTCTGCAGAATTTTTGCAGTGGTGGAGGCCTTGACTTTGCCTTTTGGCAAACGTTTAGGGCCGCTTTGTACGAAAATTGCTTTATTGGGGCAGATATTGTTGCAAAAGTTAACGTCTCAATTATGAAGACCATTTATTTTTTATTAACACAGCGTTCACACCTTTAGCCAGTGCTGGGGTACTTTTAAAATAAATCGTTTTATACATATTGTAATTCATACAAACAAATAGCAGGTGAAAGGATCCTCAGCCAATTGCAGCCATTTTTCTTTTTAAAACTAATAAGTCGATTTTTGGTAACATTTTAGCGATTGAGTCAATAAATCTCTGATCAAATAACGCATCAATAACGCATTATTGAAACGCCGAACACTACTCATATGTTAATATTATTATTGTCCTTACAGCCTATCCTAACTTTAAATTTTTATCAATTTTGATTTATAATTTGCAAAGAAAAGGATTTATCGCTTAGAAAGTCGTGATATTTTATTATGCTTCTAGATTCTCTGTTTTTTACACTTAATTTGAAATCTGAATTTCTTTGATTGGATTAGTCGGATGTAACGATCGAACCTGTAGCAGTTTTAAACATAGTTGAAATCAGAGGTTCGATGTGCGGCTCCCACCCATCGCAGTCTGATGACATCAGAACGATAACTTTACTGCTAATGCTCAATGAGTAATTACCACGGACCCGACCCGAGAGAAAAGTTTCGTGACCAGTTTCTGAACACCTGGAACTGAGCTGTAAGGTGTAATTTTGATGCTATGACTTGAATTTTGCGTCTTAATTTTAAAAATAATAAGGAAAAATCAGCAGCGACGGAAAGATATATTTTTTATGGTATGCGGAGCTTAAATAAATTGTTGATGGTATGGAATTTCATACCATTAAATTCAAATGCGATGGGCCCAAAACGGACTGCATCTCATATCCTATATATCGCAAGCAAACCAATCTCCACGCAACATAGGGCTGTTAGGCTTAAATATAAGTATCCTTTGAAATAATACAAAATTGAAATTTAATTGAATGGAACAGTATTGATTGTAAATCATAAATATATGTATATGTTTTAAATTATGAAAATACTGCACTATGATTAATTACACAAATATTGCGTGCTTCGTTTTATCAACTACTTGCCTTATTGAGCGCAGATTGTGTGTGCCACTTTCGATGAGAGCTTTTCTCATGCGTCATGACCAAAAGTAGTTTCAGCGAATTTTAAGCAAACCGATGGACATTAATAGTACTGCATTTAGTATTTAATAAAATCACAGAATTTAATAATTACATATATTTTATTATTTTCTTTTATTTAAGTGTAAAAACAATCCCATTTCTGGTACGATGTAATCAATTTTGGTCAAAACAATACATCCCGTGTCTGATACGGGGTTTTCATTTTAGGCACAGAAAGGAAAGGGGATAATATCTCCCATTCGTTGTTTTAAGGCAAAGGGTTAAAGTACTTATAATTTCATTTACATTCAATTTATCAACAAAATCTTCATGTATATATTTAAGATCGCCAAATCTTGAATGAATTTTAGACTCTTATAAGAGCTGAAAACAAATTTTCATTTGTAGGTACATGAAGAGCCAGAATTAGTTAATAAATTCTTATAAACTTTGGTATACAATATCTCTTAAAGCACTATTGTGTTGTAAGTGTATAATACCTCTTTTAGACCTTTAATTGATATTTTGTACAAATATCCTGGGTTGCGTGGGGATGGCATGTTATGAAGGTATGGAATTCCATACCATAAATAGTTGTAGATCTTGCCAATTGTCGTTCTTTAGTTTTTGAGATTTTGTGTCCTCCACTCTTTCCCTGAGCCGTCCCCACTGAGCGAGGTGTCGTCGGACAAGCTAATAAATGACGGCGCTCGACTCAATCAAACCGCAATCGTCCGATCAGTCGCAGACCGCAGATCAGATCAGAGCGTCTAGCGGGGACGAGCCGGAGGCCGAAAAATACGAGAAATACGTCGTTATGGTTGTCTCGCTATCTCGAGAACAGATCTGGACCTGCGGCGGTATTAAAATTCCTTCGTGGATGCGGGAAAACTTACCTCCGGCGCCCATGCGGTTTCTAATGAGATCCCCCGGCGGCCGAGCCCTCGCCTTAATTCCCCTGGTCGGCGGGTGCTGCGGGCGGGCGGGGCGCCGCGCCACGCTGGTGCCGTACTGCGCGGTGACACTGCGACCGTTTAATCAGTTTTGTCACCAAAGCGACCGGCCTGGCCGGGGCGCTCCGGATGAGGCATCGCCTTACATGTGTTCACCTGCGCCTTATCTTGTCGCATTCACTGAAATTGATGTTTTTTGTGACATTTGAACGATCTCGCTCGTAATTTTTTGTGTTTCGAATTTAATTCAGGCGTGTGCCGATGCCGCCACCACTGCCCGACGACGTGTTATTTATTGGATGGGAATTGGCTCCAGGTGGTTTGGAGGCGGCCGGCGCGGCGCAAAGATATGGAATATGAGCGATTTTTTACCTCCGAAAGAAAATTGTTGTGAATTTTTTTTTTTTTTTTTCGACCCATTTGTGCCGGACATTGTCCCGAGGAGGACCACAAAAGGCGATCCGGTGCCGGGACATGAATAGCCCATGTCCCGGAGGGGAGTTCATGAAAACATCATTTGTCATCGGACCCGATCTTTTGTGGGCAGCGGCCATCACTCGGACCGCGCGGGTAATGACAATCGAACAATGCGCTCCATTCGCCGCGTCGTCTCATCAGGCCAGGCCACCAGATCCGAGCAGTTGGGCCCAAACAAATGCGCACGTCCGCAGGCACACAATCGGAGATTTGATAGGCGCAAAAATCGAATTATGTCCGAGCATAGTCGCCTCAAAGAGATCGATATAGTCCGCGGGGGAGGGGGCCCGAATGACCGGGTCATTCTGGCATCTCATGGTTCGCACTCGCTTCTGGAGGCAGTGAAGAGAATTTTTAATTAATTGCCTTCGGCCGGCGGACTTACAGGTGTTCACGTCTTCAGGGATCCTCCGGAATAGTTTAGAGTCATCATGAATAAACAAAACGATTAAAAAAACGTAAGGCCAACAGCGGACAGGCCAATTTAAGGTTTCTCTAACGCGAAATGCGGCCCTGGGAAGGACGGGAAGGCCCAGAAAGGCGGACGCGAGGCAACGCTGGGATACGAATTAATTTGAACAAGACTTCGAGGAGTGCGGAGGCTGAAGAACAAGGGTCATGATTAATTAATTAGCGACTGTGATGCCAGGCTACGCCCTTCTACCGCCCCCTGCCTTGTTTCTGGGTAATTAGATGATTAATGATGTTTTCATTCCTCGCCGCGCCTGCATCAGCGCTGATTTCAGCCCTTCGGCCGGGTGCATGCGAAATAATCGAGAGGCTGCCCGGGGCGTTGCCTCTGTTATCACTCCAATGAGCGACCCTTAATTACCTTGTCAGACCTTCGCACTGCGACTGACTTCTTTCCGCAGAACAAGGTCTTAATCATTCCTAAATTGTTTGAGTTTCTTGTTACATATAAATTCCTCTTTTCATCCGTCGTAATTATCTCCATGCACTGAGAGAAAACTGTAGTTAAATATTAATTTTTCTCAAAAATTTTCAAACGGAAACAGGCAATTATTTCTTCAAATGCAGAAAATAGTCACAAATTGAATATAAAATATATAAGTATATATAAAACGAGCATTATCTTCCTACAAAAATACATATGTATAGTCATAATTGACTATATCAAAATCAAAAATAGCTCGCGTAAAGTATAATACAATGTTCTTGCCACTATATGTCACTTGCAATCTCCACATAGGTATCTGTATTTTAACATTTATTTCACATTCTTTATCCTAATATTTTCGAATCAAATCAATTTTGTTGTAATTGAATTCAACTAATATTTTTTTAGTAGGTAGAATGAATTTAATTTATTTAATTGCAAGGAAAGTACTGAATAAAATGGAAGTTTTATTTAAATTAACAGGAACTTGCGAAGATTCTCATAATCTAATAACAAAATGACCATGATTACTATTAGTAACCTATCAACAAATTGAGATATTTGAAAAATTCAAATTGCAAAATTAAGCTTAAGAATTGTACTTTTAAGAAATGCTTAAGTTAGCGGGTGCCAAATAGTACATTTTTTTCAAAAAAAGAAATTAAGGTTAAAGAAATAAATAAGTATATTTTTACCTTTTATATCAATCAAAAATTGTCAAAAACGTTCCGAAAGACAAAACTTGCACAATCTTCCGACAATATTCATTAATTTTATAAAAAGTAAAAAACATACTTTGTCACTTTAAAACAGTTTTACAACACAGTTAAAATTATCGTGGGTCGCTGGTGACCCGACATGAACTACGTCTATACTCACTGCTACGACCAGGATCAATATTAAGGGAATGCGGTTTAGCGTGGACAAAAACTTTTTTTACAGAACGGATAGTTATTCTCTCTAGCGACCCACGATAACCGAATCGGGTTAATATAATGGTGATGGGAATAATCCAATGACCTAACCCATGTTTGAATGTTTCTCTTTCCCCTATAAATTTTCACAAAATCTCTATTAGTATGTGAAGCAAAAAATTTAATAAAACTCATAAAAGAGGTCAAAAATTGATGAAAGTGCGCAGCCACCATGTATGCTTGCCGGAGCCCTTTTAATTAAGTTTCAATAAAAAGGATCTTCCTGGGGGAATGCAGGGCGAAGGTATGACGCAGCAGCCCGCCCTCGCCGGGAGTGGGGCTAATGCGCACAATTCCCGGAATGTTTATATTGGTCCTTAATAAAGCGCATTAGGGACAGACACTCCCGACACCCGGAAGCCGGAGGGGGTCTGGATATTGAGTGCCGAACATGTTTCTAGTCAATAGGGCCGCAGTTAGGGCGCTGCAGTGGCGGAGTGGAGCGCCCCCGGGGCGGCTGCTGCTCAGGGTATTCCCACACTCCCGCGCGAAAAGAAAAGGACCGCTTTGAGCAGTGGGAAGCTTCCATATCGGGAGGAAATTGATTATGGTGACACGATAAGCTCATTAGGAAGTCGAGGGGCGGGGGTTCATTTGCAGGAAATTCGCCCGTCATGGCGCCATTCCGGGGCTAACGAACCCCTCGGCTCCCCGATGGAGTTTCGAACGGGAGACGCGGAAAACCAGATATTGAGGAATTTTTGTAAAGAATCTCTTCCGTCCATTGCGATGACGCGATGCAGTGACAAATGCAATGGAGGCCGTCGTATCATCATGTCACATATCGCGGCCGGTGGCGTGGGCGTCCTCCTCCTAAGCGTTTCCATAAATTTTCCGGAAATTATTGCCGTAGCTGCAGGCAACCCCGCGTAGTCCCGACTTCTGCCAGACCGGGCCGGTCGGTGTGCTCGCAGTGCTCCGCAGCCAGGCCGCATAATTTAATTTAATGGCGGTGTACATTCGCGCGCGCGAAAATTAATTTACATAATTAATGGCGGTGAATTAATTTTATTGCCGGCCCGGAATGAGCGCGCACAACCTCAGCCAGCGATCTTTTGCTCCCTTTTCCAGGCGCGCTCCCTCGGGCGCTGCAGAGCCCCAGCCAGCCAGCGGCGGCCCCGTGGTTAATTGTGCTAGCAAATTTTCATAAATTTTCGCATGTAAATGGTTTTTCCGTTAATTTATCTAACAGAGGTTGGCGTTACCCCGCCACCTTTCGTCGCCGCTCCGCGCCTTTTAGCCGCCCGATGGGCGCGCTCTTCGAGGATAAGTGCGCGCGATTTATGCACGCGAAAAAGGACAGCCGCGCTGCGCTGGTTGGCTGCGGCCGGGAGCCTCCACTGGCTAGGCCCCAAAAAACGGGAGACTGCTGCTGGGCCGGAATGGCTGACTCCGCATGAGGCTGCCCCGGCAAATGTTCAACGAGAAAATTGCGAAAAACCGCGGTAATATTTTCTGGGACGGTGTGAAAATTTTCAGGAGCTAATGAAAAACGCCGCACGATTATTTATGCGACGGGCCACGGAGATATACGGTGCGTGGGGACATTAAAAGCAGCGCAACGCGATTTGTTTCGGCGGCAGCGGCGCCCCGAGAGCCTGCGATTATCGCCGTGGTGATTGCTTCTCGCGGACAGTTGGCGTGCTGGACAACGTCGCATGCACAGGAGCGTCGTTTGCTAAATAGAGATTTAGATTTAGATTTAAAAGTAACTTTCCAAACACACACACAAACTACTTATAAACAACTTTTAGTACGTAAATGCATAGAATTTTACTATGTATGGTATCATTATAACTGAAGTTTCTTCATTCGGCAGAGTTTTGCTACAATTCTCGGATTTATAATAATAGCTGCGCTTTTTTCATTTTCCTATCTGGTTCAGGTTCGATAGCAAATTTTCCATTAAATTTGAAATTTAAAAGCACTCACGTGTATTAAGATTTTAAAATCTGTGAAAAGAGGATATAAATCCAAGTATAATTTGATTTTAATATCGCGAAATAAAAAATATTTGATATAGGTAACTTTTCATAAAAAATCAATTCAGTGCAAAATTTCCTACTTAACCTAAAACCGGAACCAATTTGAAAAAAAAACTCAGATGATCAATATCCCTAATATAGAAACGATTATTCGGAAGATGTATACCAATTTAATAAAATAGCATCTTGAGCAAGACAATATTGCCAAAGGATCTACTTATTAAAATAAGATAAAATAAAGGAACTTTCTGTTATTCTGGTTTATTTAATAAATGGCAATTTTTACCATTGGTGAAGTATTATTTAATTATGGCATCGTACGTTATATTTTCTTTCTGAAAAAGGGCTTTATAGCTATTGCTCAATAAATTATTCTACAGTATGGAATCACACATACATATTATTAAATAGCTTTCAATTATTATAGTTTATTCTTTTACAAAGCTAATTTCGTTTTGTCTCGTGTGAAAAAAATACAACACAATAATAGCAAAGCATTGAAATGGAAAGATTTTTTTAGTCTGAAATGTGTTAGTTTTCTGATTTTTTCAAGTTTTCTATGTTATGATCGAGTTATTGGTGTGAGGTTATAAAAGCATTGATGACGTTATAAATTACAAAAGAAGTATTTTCTTACAATTACAATACGCACGTAAAAAGTTTTCAATTTAACTGTGTAGGCTTTACTTGATAGATTATAATGAAGAAAACATTGGAAGGCCGTTGCGCTGGACATAGCCCTTTTGATTGGGAAAAAATTTACTGTCCGAAGGAACATTATAGTCGGTTTTATTTCGTTCCAATCGAACCAATGCATAGTGCACCGTGAAAATTATCGATGTCCCAAATGGCCTCATTAATATTGCATTTAATAGTGTTTTTACGAGCCCTGTCGAAATTAAACTGTTTTACAGCACACGTTTGGTTTAACGACACGGCCCTTTCGAGATCGTCCAAACGTCTTCGCGGTGGTGGTAAAAATTTTTTGTCTCTCCCATCAAAATCCTCTAAATCTTAGGGGCCCTGAACAGGTGATTTATTTTCTCGTAATTTCTTAGTAAAACTCATTTATCATCGTGACCGCTCCGGGGCCGGTTTGGTTAGTGCGTCCCTGCCCCTCGCTGCCGTCGTGGGCACCCACCTCGGCCATCCCAGCCCTAATCGATCCCGGGAGGAATGCAAAACCTTCGATTGCGCGCCTGCTTGCTTTTGCCATCATAGGAGTTGGCCCCGATCATTTTTCAATTCACGCGAGGATCGAGCTGAGGTCTGATTGATTTCTGGGTGATCCTCCAGATGCGATCGACAGGGCATTTGTCAGGATCCGCTCTAGCCGGCAAGGGGAATCCCGTCGTAATTTGACTTGATTTAACGACTCCCATCAATCCTGGTCCGGGCCGGAGCCAGACGCCAGTTGAGCCCCACAATGGCTGACAAATTTCAATGACTCCGGGAATTATTTTGTAAATTAATTTACCCTAGACAAGCCAGCCAACAAAATACCTGAAGACAGTGTTGACAGCGCGTGAAACGAATGAGTCTGGGGACCTGGCCGAGACTCTTGGGGTGCGCAACAAAAAGGTCCCTCAGTCGCACTCATCGTCCCCATGTCGGAGTCGATCACTGTTTATCATAAATTTCCAATAAATAAAAATTAAAGCCCATCCAGTACCTCTTGTGACTCGGGAACTCTTTCGTGTTCGCCTATTTTCCCTGGAAAAAAATTCCCAAAAAACATTTTCTTTTTTTTCGTAAAAACATCGTAAACATAACAAATGACCAAAAATCCATAAATGTTGCCGAGGTTAGATCAAAGACAAAAAAAAAAAAAAATATTTTCGAAGTCCCCTGAGATCTGTGGACTTTTCTCGAGTCCCAGAATCAGAAACTGAACTGCTGGACCAAACCAGGGATTTTCAATTCCCGGAGACTCTTCTCGGCTGCTTACTCGACTCGCGGCTGTCCCGAGCAGGCGCAACGGCCGGCGCAGGGCGACAATCCGAAATGAAATCAACTCAATAATAACAATAAAAAATGTCAAAAAGCAAAATAAAAATATTTATTTATCCCGCCTGCGTCTCGAGCTGCATCTTTTATTTCAGCCCGTTCCGCTAGCCGGCTATAAATTGGCTCTAAGACACTGGGCCGGCGGGGCGGGGCGGAGCGGGACGGCCGACCGCGGACGACGGCTGGACACAAAGGAGGAGATCGGCCCGATCGCTGCTTATCGCTAGAAAAATCTTGTTCTTGGGCCGTATCGTCCGATTTCCATCAGCCGAACATATTTATTAGATGATTCGGGGTTGGAGCTCCGATTCCCTACCCCTGACATCTTTTGGGCTGTTTTAATTAAATTTTGACAGCACGTTCATCACCCCGAGCACAGGTAAGGCACCCGGCCAACGGTCAGGTGGAGAATGCCCGGAATGCGGCAGAAATTGGAACTAGAGCATCTATTCCTCGAAAACAAGAGTGAAAGAAAATATTTGCAATCATTTTCTAGCAATTCTTAAAAGTACTCAAAAAACTAATATCAATAAAAATTTAAACTTGTTTACACTTAAATTTGTGGAAATAGCAAAGATGTTATACTTTTTTGTTAGCTGTTAGTATTTATTGCACTTTAAAAAATAAATATCTATTGTAACTGCTATTACTATACAAAATTTTGTTTTCTGTTTTTATTGTTGAGATTTTACACAACATTATACATTATAAATATTGTGTATTTTTGCACCAATCTATTGTAAAACGAAAAGTGTTTCTTTATCCGGCCATATGCTACATAATAAATAAAACTTTAAAATTGAACGTAAATTAACAAGGCTTGCGCCCAATTTGCTTTTTCTTATATGTATGTATGTATATTATATTATTTGTGGTCCTTCACCATAACCAAAGGATTTTTTTATTTTTGATAAATAAACGTGAAATTACCTTCCAGTTACGATGCTAAAACAGTGTTTGAGTTAGACATTTTCAGTTGAGATATTTGGATGGCACCAGATACAAAATATTATTAACTTCTACGACTAGTTAAGGAAGCCACAACCCGAAAGTGAAAATGACATAAAAGCACTTACCCATATTCTTTATTTTGTGTTTATATTTAAAATAATCAAAAATCAAATAATCATCTAATAATTAGATGATTAGAGCTGTAAAATAAGTACCACCATTACCAGTACAATTACCAGTACAAGCAATACAAGCAAGACAAATATTATCAGTAGCAGAAGTATTACTTATTACCTGGCATTACTGTGCATTACTTAGAAATACTCATCATTGCCTAATATTGTCTAACTCACAATTGTAGGCAATGCTGAGTATTTCTAAGTAATGCTCGGTAATGCTGAGTAATTCCAGGTAATGCTAAGTAATGCGTCTTAAGTATGGTAATGGTGAAGTACTTACCAATACGTTTACTTGGTAATGGTAATTCAATTTGTTGCAGTAGATACCAATACTGGTAATAATGGTACTGATATTGCTTGCATAACTTGTAGTAGTACTGGGAATGGTAATACATTCCAGAATAATAGATACGTTCTTTTACAGCTCTGTTTTATAATAACAATAATAAAATCAAAACTACAAGGTGTATTTTAAGGTGTATTTTTATATGTTTGGTGTGAGGTGTATTTTTATATCTTTGACGAGAAATACTAATTTATTAGCGGTAAAATGTTATAGTTTGGTGTAAATTCTTAAGTTTAAGAATTATAGTTACATTTTTATATAATGTTACAGAAATACACATTTGAAGTGGAATTTCCAATTAAGTTCCAATTTTAAAACAGTAATTTTACACCCTTTTAAGAATGAAAATAAAAGTTTAAAATTTTCGTATACTAAATAAAAATATTCATTACCTTAAGTTCTTCTCAAGTATAGAGCAGCACTTGGTTGTAATGATTTCGAAATGCCTGCAAAAATAAATAAAATAAAAAATATAATAACAATAACACGAAATAAAATAAATACATAGGTATACCTACTAATAAGTTAATTTGACAATATTAAAATTACAAAGTTTATTTTCTTATTATTGACCATTTAAAGTATACCTACCTAAGTAGTGCAATATAAATTTTAAAAGTAGCAATCACTACCAAGTTGCTTTAGTCTTACTGCTAATAAATTGAAAAAAAAATGGAAATAACTAAACAAAATGCAAAACACCTTTTGACCTTATAGCTCTGTTTGTGTGAAACCTAGCCCCTTCAAATAAGCTCTACAAAAACCTCTTCATAAATCCTTCAGACGAGTAAAGAAGTGCAAGCAATTTCCGAGCATGAATTAAAATTAGGTAATTAACACAAAGGGTAAAAGGAATTTTCATGAATTTTGAAGTATGTCGCCAAGGCCCCCTACTACGCCTTATGACAAAATTCGTTGCTCAGTTTTCAGCTCTTTTCAGCGGAGACTGTCACCAAAAGTGAACAGCCGTTTAAGTTTGTTCGCGCCTTTTCTAACGTTTTAAGCAAATTAGTTGCATCCCACTTAACCCTTTCACGGCGGAGTCCCACGAGAGCCCTCTGCGTGCGCGCCGGAGCTCGAAATAATTTCGTTCCAAGGCGACACCTCCTTCCCAAGCTTTGCACTTTTCGCCGGTGCAGCGCGTTTTGTTTCTGCGGCGCGTCGGACGCAAAAATTAATTCACCTCGAGCGCGGATAATTTCTTGCGAACGCTTGCGGCCCGTGGGAATCTTTCGAGCGGAATCGCCTCGAAGCCGCCCAGTTTCTGCCCAGACAAAAGTCGCCGGCTCAAAGAAATCGCAAAATCCGGGTGCGGAGGGTGCGGTAATTGTGGGGTAGTTACGGCCATAATGAGCCCACTCTTAAGCGAATTGTTCCTTTTGGGTGGCAGTTGAGTGAGGCAGGGAATCGCTTTGAATATCTTCGCGGGTCCCGGGGGACTTGTCACCTCACCTTAGCCGGCCCGGCGGCCTTTGTTTCCGGCATCCGGTGTCAGGTTTCCTGGGCGGTCCCACAAAAGACGCGAAATGCTCGAACGTCTTGCGAGTTTTAGGGTGACGGAACCCCGCTCGACTTTCTGACGTCGTGATTGACTTCCGAAAGGCAGTGCCTGCATTATTCGCGGACGCTGATCACAATAATTAGAAAAAGGCAGAAGACGCAGGATGTCGTCGTCGGTAAGTTAAGGCCGTTACGCGGATCCCTGGCCTGAGAAAAATTTCGTCCTACCCTAAGAAGTTAGCAAAGAAATTGCGTCTTATAAATTAAATGAAGTTTCGCATCTAATTGCAGTAATCTTAAACTTTGTTTACTTTTTTTTTACTGTAACTTCGTATAGAGGCAACTATTCCTATAAACTGCAGCCAAACTGACTTTTATTTTTATACTAAATTATAGATCTTAATTAAATTTTTTGATAGAAACAGTAAGTATGCTATA
Source organism: Machimus rusticus (assembly GCA_951509405.1). Taxonomy (NCBI): domain Eukaryota; kingdom Metazoa; phylum Arthropoda; class Insecta; order Diptera; family Asilidae; genus Machimus; species Machimus rusticus. The sequence goes on along the minus strand of OX608054.1, from coordinate 16,272,493 downwards.
GGGATTTACAATACAGTGGTATTCGCGTTGAAAAATAGTATCTTTTGTAATGTTAAATAACACAACTACATAACTTTATAACAATACTATATTTTGTTTTAAATGATTAAAAAACTGCAATAAAAGACTTAGCCATAGGTGGGTATTATTTTGAAATTTTTACAGAATCAACGCATATATTTTGAACGTTTATACTTCTACGAATCTTTCATTAAAATTCTATTCAAAGTCAAAGGGTTCGCTACTAACGTAGGACGTAGGAAATCTATTCTAGTTATATATTCAACTTATTTAAGCGGGTTTATTTCAGAACGCTTGTTTTTGTACGTCTGGTGTTGATGGAATAAAAAAACCGCAAAAAGACCGATAAGTGCGAGTAGAAATCCCGCCTTGATGGTGCCCCACCATTTATTAACTAATAACTTAATAAGTAATTGAACAACCAATTAGATTTATCATCTAGGAAGTCTATCATTTTGATTGGAATAAAAAGAAATTGTATGAGGCTATAGATAACCCTGATAATTCGATTTTATTTTCAATTGAGCCGTTGAGACTTAAGGCGTTTGTGATAAAATAGGGCATTAACACAGGGACGGATGGACAACATAATGCTGGACAGATCTTTTTCAAATTTATATACGATGTTCTACATATTGCATACAAATTTTAATAAATTATTATTTTTATAATATTAAGACAAGAAGACTTGGGATTTTCGGTTTATTTTTCAAATTTTATAACATAATTGCATGATATTTTAAAGAAATTATTTTATTCCTTATACGCTACCTATATGCAAAGTGGCAATCTTACTGATTAATAATCGAATTGTAAATCTTGAGGTATTATCAACGTCAGCAGACACGGAAATTTTCAAGAGCTTCAATCCAGTGCCATCTATCGGCACTTTATAGAAAACATTATTATTGTTTAAATATGATACATTTTATGTTTTTTAAGGACTATTTAAGTAAAAAAGGAATCAAATCAATAACTATACTTAGTATTGTCGTTTTATTCCTTTTCGTACCCTCCTAAATTTGAGATGCGCATGCAAAATTTATATGTGATATTTCTACATAGAAACCAATTGCTTATAAATTGTTATAAAAATAACGTGAGATTCAGAATAAGTCGCGGAAAACATAGAAACATATATAAACTTCATTTTTTAAATTCTGAGGATTAGAAAAAATTCAGTCTAATAAATCCAATATAACTTGCAAAATATGAATATACATATTCTCACAAAAGTAAATATTCAAGTATAATTTGGCGCATTTTTATTTCTTGTCGCTAATAAATATTGATGAATGAGTGGGTATGGTCAAATATTTACATATGTGTCTTAAAATCTTAACGTTCAAACAATTTACAATTTCCGCTTACATATTCGTGAATGTTTTAAAATTTAAATTACCTAAAATAAGTTAACGATTTCCATGTTTATGAAAATATAAATTCAAAACTTACCCCCCAACTGTCCGGAGCTACACTGCCATTAATTAAAATCGGAAATTACGAACCCTATTAACCCTGCCGTCCGTCCCAAGCAACGAGAGCCGTGCGCACCGCTTCCTGCCCGCGCTGAGTTCGCCGTGGAGCGCAAATCCCTCCCAGCCAATGAACTAAGTGGCCCCAATGGGCAGCCCCCGCCCATTGGCGCGACTAAAACAAACCAAAAAAAGGCGCAGCGCGGCATCGGCCACCTGCAACGGCGCACCAATTTCCAGCGGGCAACTCCATTTGTGCGCTACGGTTGGCGGATGTGGCGGCCCAACCACAACTGGGAAACTTCCGCCCAGCTGGAGTGGGTGGCGTGGCGTACGAGGGTAAGGTAGGCGCCTGCAAAAACCTTTTGACAGGAACACCGACACCTGGAACGCGCAAACCCCACGCACGATGGGTGGCGCACTGCTGCGAATCAGGAACGCAAAACGTCCAAATGTTGTGCCATAATTTTGCAGTAACAAAAGCGTTGATGGAATTGTGGGAATGCGGCACATGGCACTGGAAATTGGAAAAAACAGGTTTTCAGTTTGGGTAACGCCCCAATTTTAGGTTATGTATCGTTCCGTTTCACTCCACCATAGAAAGCCACGCCTTCCGGACCTTGTTTCGGTTATTCTGAACCGGAAATGTTTGGGGAGGGACCGGAGCAGCTATATGCAGCCGGACCTCAAATCCAATTAGAACATTAGAAAGGCTGCCAATGGGAATTTGTGTGAGCGTTTCTGACTAGGGTTATCCCGCTCTCCAGCTGGTCAAGTGGGATAAGGCGGGATATATCGACTCCCGGTCGTTCCCTTCACCGCTATGCTGTTGCACTGCTCTGGTGCACGCAGCATGGCGTCCGGTTCGCTCGGGAGGACGACACTTCGCTCTGTCGGAAACTCAAGCGGCGACGACGACGGCGGCACGACCAGCAGCAGCAGCAGCCGTAGTAACGCCAAATGCCTCGCACACGGCATGGGGCGCAGAGATTCCCTGCTGGTTCCTGTTGAGGTCAAATCCAGAAAGAAATTCAGCAGTTTCCAGTCCTGCTGCGAATCTCGTATTGTGAGCTTGCATGCTGTTCGTTCGGCGGTTGTAGCTGCGCGTCCTGTATTTACCCTAAAACAGTTTTATTTATAAAATTCCGTCGCAGCAAGAGAATAATTGCAACAAAAACAAAAGGTGACTTAACGGAACCCTGAAGGATTCCATAGTGTCTTTTTTTTTATTCTTAATTTATTTTATGCAAATTCTGTGCCGTGACATAGTGACTTGATTGATCATCACTACCTCCCCGCGCTAAAGGTGAGGGAGATGTGATCGGTCATGCAATCGGTGTGCTGTTCCGGCAATCATGTGTTCCAGTGTTCCGCGCGGAAAATGCCGTGAAAATGCTGTTAGAGATTTATATTTGAGTGATTTTTATCAATTAAGCGACTAGTGCCAGTGAGAATAATACTTTGACCTTAGAAATGTTCCCTGAGTGAGCTTTGCGAACAGTGTTAGTGAGGAACGGAAACACTGAACCCAAAAAAATTGAAAAGCGTTGTCTCTGCGCGAGTGAACGAAGCCATAGAGATCCAAGTCGAGTGCAAAGATGATGATGAATGCTTTTATGGACCCAGCATCAACACATCATCACTTAGCCTCGTACGGATTACGTATGTCCCCCAGCCAGCCCCAAGGGCAGCAGCAACCGTCCCAAGACACCTCCGGTGGTCAGCAGAGCCAACTTGACGGCGGATTAATGTCAGGTGCAATGAGCATAACGAACACCCCCGACATGTCCTCCCCGACGTCCTACCAAAACACCGGCTACAGCCACATGGGCCACATCAACACCCAGCTCGGGTCCTACTCCCCGCGCGACTTTTTACTGCGTCGCGAAAACGACTACATGGCGAGCTCTGCGACGGCCGGCGTTGCTCAAACAGCCGCCGGGGCCGACTCGATGCTCTTCCCGTCGATCCACCACACCCACGCGATGCACGAGAACACGTCCTTCGGGAACCACCCGTTCCACCACCACCAGCACCAGATGCGGATGGGAATGGACTACTCGCACCCGTACCACCCCCACGCCCACCATCAGGCGAACTTCCCGTCGGTGCATCACCACCACCATCCGATGTCGATGAATCCCGCGGGGGCCGGGGCCTTCCTGCGGTACATGCGCCACCAGCCGCCCGCCACCGCCATTAAGCAGGAAATGCAGTGCCTTTGGGTGGACCCGGATCAGCCGCCCGGCCCGAACGGGCGGAAAACGTGCGGCAAAATGTTCAACACGATGCACGAAATTGTGACGCATCTAACGGTCGAGCACGTCGGCGGACCCGAGTGCACGACGCACGCGTGCTTCTGGATCGGATGCAGTCGCAACGGACGGCCCTTCAAGGCCAAGTACAAATTGGTCAACCACATTCGCGTCCACACCGGGGAGAAACCCTTCGCCTGCCCCTTCACCGGGTGCGGGAAGGTCTTCGCGAGGAGCGAAAACTTAAAAATCCACAAAAGAACGCACACTGGTGAGTTGAACTGCATTATCTGACCTCTGTTTAAAAATCTAAGACTCGTTAATTAAATGTCTTTGGGTTTGGCTAAGCGTCTTGCAACTGCCGCCCTTTAGAAACTTCACCAAATCAAACTTATCTAACTATTAAAATTCTTTAATTGTTTCTTCTAAAACTTACAAAAAAACAAGTATAAGGAAGACATTTTACTTGAAAATCTATAATAACACATCTTTTACAGATATTATTACCCAATTTACTAAATTCCTCTTAAAGTAACGAAAACTGTAGAGGAAAACTAAAAATTGAGCAAGTTTTACTATTAAAAGTTGCGTTTTTTTTTTTTTTTGATGATCTGGTCCGGGTCAGAATTCATAGAAAATTTTGTATTAAAATGAAATTTGCAAATAGTAATTCCTAGCAAAACTTTTTAATTTTGTTAAAAGATTAGGTATCAAATAACATTAATTTATACATATACTCAATTAGCGTCAAAAACTACAATTACAATTACAATTTAAAAAATTCAATTTAATGCGTAAGTCAAGATCCAGATCAGATCAGCAAAAATACACAGCTAATATAAAAAACTTCAGTTGAATTCAATAGATTTTTACTTAAGGAAACAATTTGAATCGAATTCGTTATAGAAAATAATTGAATCGCCATTTTTTTGTCGAAATCCTTTTCTAAGTCGATGTTGTAGACTAATTGAAGTCCAAATACTAATTCAATTACTCGAAAGGAAATTTTATTAGACCGATATTTTTTCAAACAGCTTCTTCTTCATGCAGTCATGAAAACGATTTGTGATTAAAAAAAGGTTCCCCTACAAATAAATAGTTCTCTCAGGAAGCTCTATAAGAATTTTGTGATAACTAAAATAGATTTAAGCTTATACTTCCTAAATATTATTATACAAGAATCCCCAAATAAATTAGATACTTATGAAAAATACAGCCTTTAAAGACTTATTAAAAGTAGATAAAAATGTGAAATATGTATTACCTTCTTCACTTTATCACATTTATGGGTCCAAAAATATTAATTATATTATCAAACAGGAGAATAACATTTAAGTAGTAGGACTATAACAAAACGCTTAAATTACTTTCATTTGAGTATACATAGGTACAAGATTCTAATATAAAAATTAATTTGATTATACATAACAGCGTTTCTGGGATTATTTAAGGATCAATTAATTATTCAATTAACTTGAAACGACACTACACTACACAACACACTAATAAAATGTGCCAGGTGGTATTCGTAGTTAACAAACCGATAATTTACAATAGTTTGTTAAATCCTATTCCATGAAATACTGCATTTAAAAGATAATTGTAGTACGACAAGTAAGTAATGTAATTGTTTATTGCGATCATACAGTTTTATTACCTTTTTATAGTGAACACATTGCGGACAATAAAATTATTTCTTGTTATTTATCATGTATATACTGTGAAGTGTTCATTAGCATTTGCAATAGTTCTTTATACAAATGAATTTCCGTTCCTATTCGCGCTGAGAATTCTTTCTATGTAATGTTCAAATAAAAAATCTTAATTATTGCTAAAACATATGCTGAACACTTTCTTTTATTAATACCCAGTGGTAAAAACTACCTCTTTTCATTTTTATTTATCTTAAATATTAGATTTCTTTCTATAGAAACTTTTTAAAAATAACGAAATATGGTTGAGATGAGTGTTACAGTACTTGTTATTTCTATAAATAGCTCCATTTTAAAAGTTATCGTTTTACAAGTTTTACATTAAAGCAGGCATTGTTAAACTACTAATAGTAAGATTCTGATTTCAATTGAAGTAAATTTAAAGCTAATAATATTTATTATTTAATGAAGCCAGCTTCACTCTAAAAAAAATAACATCAGGATTCATAAATAAGACATTTTTTACTTAATAATTATTTTATTCACGTTGAAAAACTTTAATTGTCGATAGACTGAGCAATTTTATAGTTTGTAACTGAGATATTCTACTCCAACGTAACATTACAATTATGATTAAGCTATTTATTGTCACTATTATGACCTAAATCAATAATAACTAAATTTTATTTTGAAAGTGGCTAAGACATGTTTAAATCTATTTTACATTAGTGTCAATATAATGTAGAACCAATTACCTGCAATTTCATATATTATAGACCCAATTGGAACGTGAAATTATTTCAAAAGAAAATGAATTGTTTCAGCATTTTTGCATAAATTCGTGTAATTACAGAAACTCATTAAATTCATTGTTCTGTCTGTTTTACTACTTTCTGCTATTAATTTTTCTTAAATTAGCATTCATTTTTCATGAGTGCAACTGACTATCATTATATACATATTTCCATTATACGAACCGAAATTTTCAGTTGGGATCTGAATTAACATTATTAAATGATAAACATGCTATTCAACTGTAATTTGTTTGGCTATAAAGTTCTTAATTTTTTAATATTTAAAGATTATTTTATTTGAGACACACGTAATTGAAAATGAACAGTACAAAATCTTATTATATTTTTGCTACCATTTTGTTTTTATTAAAATCGAATCGAAAAGGGAATTAAACCACAAAACCAAATTTCTCATAATTAATGCTGCTCCAAATCCAAGTTTTATAGAGTTTGCTTAAAATTAATTAAAGTTGGCCCTTTTACTTTGTATTTTCGTCTTTATTTGAACCAAAAATCTTAAACTTTTTGGAATTTGTAGTCTTTGTGTATATTCAAAACTGAAATTATTCAAATCACAATAAAAATATGAGAAAACAACACCAAATTACAGTGCAAAATGTAAAGAACCTAATATCAAATTGATTTTTGGCTGGTCCTCCGGATTTTTAAATCTTTAAGGTGTAATGAATTACGACAAAAAACGTTATTCCTCGATTTTCCTAGTTAATTTCTTCTCGGAAAACCCCGCCCTCGGGATGATTAACCTTTTCCGCTTTGCCCGAATTCACATCCTAATTACCAGCCCTGCTCCTTTGTCGCCAGGACCCAATTTAACTCTTGTGGTCAGGACTCAATCGCACTCGGCGACTTATTGACACACAATTTCGGGGACTTCCCCGGGGCTCGAGGGACCCCCTTGAATGGATGTCAAGTGGTGTTCAGGTCCTCCAGAGCTGTTCTCGAAGTGTCTTGAATTGAATACATCACACCGCCACCCAGGACCATTCCGGCGGGCGTCATTTTCCCCCGATTCCCTGGTGCTGCAGATCTGTACCTACAGCATCCCGGAAGGAGTGCGGTATGGAATGAGATGACACGTGCCAAAATCCAAATGAACGACTTCCCTCCCACGAGTGATTCTTCTTCCCTCGCCATTTAATTCGAAATCAGAACAGGAAAATTGCTCTATTGACTTTCCGCGGATCATCGGAGATAAACATTTTGGGCAAATATTTGATTACTCACCCGTTGCACTCCCCCGCTAATGCGGACGAGCGACGGTATAAATATTAAATATTTGCTTTGGGTTCGGATCGAGTTTAGAAATTGGGATTTTGAGCTCGAGTCGGCAGGCTACCGAGCCAAAATCAAACATCGTTAAAGAGGGTCACACCGGGGATTATGGGCTTAGCAAGTTTGCCTCAGTTCGGGCAGATTATCTACCTGTAGTTTTATAGAGTAATTAAAGCACAGGTAACTAGGCCGGCCGTTGAAACTGGCAGCGGCAGCAAAACTTCCTTATCTGGTCGTTTTTCGAATGGTCTCTTGGATCGTTTTATGGCTGCAGTCTGCGGCAAAAGGAGACAATTTCTAAGTTTATTGCGATTTTATGAGTGTTTGCTTAAGGCGCACTTTACACTAAAGGGTTATGAAGTATAGTTTTTCAAAAATTTCGTGAGAATTTCATGAAACTGGAACATAGTGCACAGGAGCTGCGGTGGACTAGGACCAATTTTGAGAGGGGATTAGAAGGAAAAATCTACTCTTCAACCCTCTTCATCCGTAATTTGCGGTTATACAAATGTTTTCCTGTGAAAATTGAAAAATTTGGAAAAAAAACCTTAAATACAAATCTAGTGGATGCATTTAAATGGAAATAATTCAAACAATTTATTCACAACAAAATGTGTATATTAAATAAAACATGCATAGTTACAGAAACGAAGGTTGGCGAAATGAAACTCAAAATAAGGTTAAAATAATAATTCATATAAAGCGTGGCTAGTCTAGTCTAGTCTAATCTGTTTTTTTCATTAGCGTAACAAACATATCCGTGAAGCAAAGAATCAAGATTCTGGCATACTGGTAATGCACATTTTAATGAATAATATGAGAATGGTGTGCTTGGATGATTTCTGAATTAATTCTGACACTATTTCTTTTTCTAACATCTTGCATGTAAACGGTTTTATGCACGCATTTGGTTTAGTCATTTTGAAATATAATTTATCCGTGCCTCAGACGATAAAAATTCCTTTTTAAGTATAGAAATAAAATTTAAAGTTAATCTTAGATAGTAATCATGTAAGCTATGTATCTTCAAAAGTGATATTTTTATTATAGGAAAACACATTTAAAATCTTACATAAACCTACACGTGCCGTGTTACTTTGGTAACTTCATAACTTTTGATTTTAAGTTTTAAATAAGGTCTTAGAAATTGTTAAAGTAAACGTTTTTTATTAAATTATGATTTCAACAATAGTTATAAGAATTTGGAATTTGTAATATGGAAAGAAACTTTACTACGATATCGAAAATAGGCACTACACTGAAAGAAAAAAGTTGATCAAAATAACCAAAGTTGGATCCAAACCTGCGATCTTCGAATTGGCGCTCCGCAGCTCTACCAACTGAGCTACCCGTACCGATGCCTTTTGATCGAGCGATAGAACCTTTTTGGAATTGACTAATTTTAATAGATAAACGAAAATGTTTAAAAATTTACAGAGTTTCGCAATATGTATGTAGGTATATGGCGGTGCGACCATTTAACAATTCTTTTTGTTTAAATTAACCAACTTTATTTTTTTGAGTATAATGTTGTAACATGTAATGTGATGTGTGAATAATGTGAAAAACATTTAGTTGAGGACTTTCTAGGATAAATATGGAATGTACTAAGGGGCGATGTCGTTTAATTTTTTTGGCAGTAAAACCGCTTGAGTCGATCTAAAAAAAAAAAAAAAATATCATTTCCCGGGCATTATAACGCCTGGAAAATCCTGAAAAAAAGCACAAGAAAAGATTGTGAAAAATGTCAACCCACCGACCCGTAACCAGAAGCTGTCTACACCGCTGGTGTGCGGAGTTCCCTCCTCGGCACTATCTCAAAGATCTGCAGACATTTCACAAGTTGCTAACTTATTGCGAGGACCAAATTCATGAAAAACCACGTCCTGGGTGCTTGCCAGAACCAGAGCACGTAGCCGTTCTTCTCGGTGTTGTGGCGCAGTGACAGTAAACATATCCTGGACCAACTCGGGAGTGACAACTTGAGAAAAATAGGCGAAAAAAAAGGAAAACGAAGCCCGTCTCGAAAAGAGAAATCGGCGGCACTGTCGGATGATATTAAGTAAAAAATGTTTCCTATTCGACCTCCGGGATGGACAGACAGCCTGATGGATTTTCCTGTTTGCGCCACTCCACACACCGCCGCGCACTCCCCCGTAACCCGAAAGGTGTGGGAGGAAATATCCTTTTTTGTGTGTGCACGCATTCACACCCACATTCCTGCGCTCGAGCCGGGAACCGGGAATACGTCCCGGAGGACCGGCGCAGTGAAAACCCAAAACAGCCCGAACAACTGGCGAACAACCTTCAAGAAATCCTGGAATCCGTGCGAAACACAAAAGACTCTCGTTATCCTTCATGCAGACGGAAAGGAGCTGGGTGGACTTTTTTTTTTTGCGTCCGTGCGTTCTGAAATGAGCACTTCAAGATGGAAAAATATTTTTGCGAGAATCAGGAATTAGCCTGTCGAGAGTACTTGTTGGGTCACGACCATCTGAATGCTTTTAAAAACGATCCCTTTATTTGTCCCGCAATTTTTTGTTCGAATTCTTGACTTTTGTCCATCTCTCGACGGATGTCCAACCGCCATTGACACCGAGAAGGCAGATAAGATAAGAAATCTGAGAAAAATTGGCTATCAATCATGCTAACTGGGGAATGCCATTAAGTAAATGTAAAGGTGTAATTAGATGAAAATTGTTTGCCGCTTTATGGATTTTTTTCTGATCAACTAAGGGTGTTGAAGATATTTAGAGTGAAAGCATTATCAATAGTTACAACTAACAATAGTCACATTCAAAAACTAAAAAGTAGGTATTGCAAATAAAAAAATAACTAAATAAACTTCGCTCATTAGTATTGGTTTCGATTAGATCCAGCTTGGTTAAATTTTTTTCAACTAGCTATTGCTACTAAAATTTAACTACAACAGAACTTCTGCATAGGCTTTTTTATTTTAAAAATGAAGCTAAAAAATTGTTACAAAAAATCGACCTACCTAGATTCTAGACTGTTATATGGATCTTATTACTGACTGTAATTAAACTGATTTTGATCTAAAGGCCAGTTAATACTACCTATTTAATTAAAATTGATATTCATCAAGTGAAACTGGAAAACAGTCAGTCATTAACGGAATATAGTTAATTTAAAATTAAAAACATTTATTCATGCAGAAATGAATTTTTTCAATTTTAATTGAAACTTTGAATTTTTAGATATTGAACATTTTTATAATGCTCCCACATTATTTAATATATCATTCTTAGTTCGACAACTTTATAAATCTTGAAAAGCGAACTAAAATGTTCACTATGGCCTCATCACATTAAAAAAGTGCGCCGCGAAGGGTTTTTAGGAGTTTTAACATATTCTCCTACTAGATTTTCATCTGGCATCGCTGAAATGAATTAAAAAACTACTAAAATCCTTTTAAACGTGTACATACACACCCATCATATGTATTTGTATGAAATGTTTACTATTATGTTCTGCGTATTATTTTGACCATTTCTATTTAGGAAAAACAGCCGTAGAAAAAATCGTGTATTCGGCCAAAAATAAAGCTAAAATTATAATTCATAAGAGAATCCTAGTTAAATATTTTAATGATGACTGATATAGTTACCTTTTTATTTAACTACATATGTGGATTAATTTTTACTGTTTTTATATATCTGTGCAAAATATGTCAATTTGTAGGCGCGATATTGTGCGTGAAGGCTGCGTTTAATACAGAAACTTTTTATTACGCAGTTATTCAGAAAAGTTTCATTGTGACTATTCCACTTTTTTGCAAAAACGGAAACATACATAAATATTTTCTTAACTACAATTGAGACTGCACGCGCATTTGAAATGTTCAAACAACACTTGAAGGCGACGGGGAAAACACTTGTTTTATGGAACTTTTCGAAGCAAGTATTTTATGTTTTTGAATTTTTGAATTAACTATTTCTAATTTCTAAACGCTAATTTCGCATACGTGAGCTCGAATTCTATCTCAACTTATCCAATTTGTTAGCAAATCATATTGTTCTATAAGCATAACTTTATGAATAATACGTTTCATGGTTTATAAACCTCTTTTTTCTACTTGATTTCTCTAGTTGAGATATGTTTTAATATTTTATAACTTCAGATCTACACCCGCTGCTGAAGTTTTAAACATACCCAAAGATACCAATCTGAACAAATAGTCTACAATTGCTTGCTCGAAACAGATCTGATATGCGAAAAAAATTAAAACTAACCGACAAAAGTTTCATTTCTCACTGTCTTCTATTTTGAACTAGTTTCAGATTAGATTTTTTTTACTAATTTATAGTTTAATTATCATTTCAAAGTTATGACTAAAAGTCATATTAGTTTTAATATTTACCTCAACCGCAAACGTGACAAGCTAACAGATCCGTGACATTTCTCAAAAAGCAAAGCAAAATTAAATTAGCCTGATTCATTTTGTAGACAGTTTCTTACTTCAACAAATCACAATCTGCAGGTAATAATTAGATTACTACTGAACCTGATCACAAGTATATATAATTAACTATTATTATTGATCATAAATTAAGAAATAAGTGATGGTTTAAAAACCAACGTGAAAACTTGACATCAACAATTTTTATACATGTCTTGTAAAATTTATTATGCGGTTTTCAACCGATGATACATATTTTAACGATAGAAGAGTTTATTGAATCATGTCTTATTTACTTGAGTAACAAAATGAAAAAATTCAAAACAGAATTGGCAAGGTTTTATATACGTACATATAACATATGTCTAATAAGTATTTTTAGATTTTATCGGTTCAAACCGGTTTAAAACGGAGCGATAATTTTAGAAAGAACGCAACCGGAATAGAAGCAAATTTTTTTCTAAATTTTCTTCAGAGAACGCCGGGAGTTGAATCATAAAACCATCAGTTTGACACCCTGGATTTAATGAGCAGTCTTCACTTATTCAGTAAAGCCGTTCTCATTTCTGATTGGCGTTAGGAGTGTTTTTAGACTGAAAGCATTTAACTGCGTCAGTTTATTTTCAAAGACTTTTTACTAGCGCAGCGATTTCATAGAAAATTACCAAAAAACTACCGTCTCACATCTCAGCTGGATCCCTGAAGAAAAAACACCTATTGAATGCCAGGAGCTTTTTTCCCAGCGATTATGCATGGCTGCCAGTCATAAAATTACGGAATTAATTGGCCCTCAGCTAAATCACCGGATTCCAAATGCTCCAATTAACGATATTAATCTTTTGGGTCGGCATTACCGCTCCCAGTGGACAATGGGGCGACACGGTAACCGATCACCGGCCGTCCGCTCAAATAAATATCACCAGCGACAGCTCATTTTCAAAATTGTCAAGTTACGCAGCTTAACAAATTTGTAATAATCGAGCGTCCGATGACATTTGAATTAGCATAACAACGCAACTGGTTGGCGGCGGGACTATCTACTGGAAGTGGACACAGCAGCCGGAAAATGCTATGAATGTACGTCCGCCCTGGCGTAATGAAGACGCGACTTTAGCCGATGTGGCAGCGACAAGATCACAAAAGTGATCTCGTCCGGCTCATTAAGATTATTAGTTTCTATTGATCACTTAATTTACTCCGCCCCGATCTGGACAGGCTGTCCGAAACTGAAGATTCCGTCGGCTTTTACAGAAGATCACCTTAAGATCAAGGGTCTTCGAGGAAGATGTGGAAATTCTGGTGGAATCAATTAAACAAGATCTCGGACTTATTAAAATTTCATGATACTTGCGGAGGATTAAGGCTGTAAATTCGGGGATTTCTCGACTGGCAACAATAACTCGACTGTAGACCGTTTAATAATGGCGACAACTGCAATTATTCACACTTTATGCTCGGTATTAAGCCCTCACTGAGCGGCGATCAGTAATTGAAAATCGATCGCAACGCCGGATTAAGGCCTATTTGATCGGGGACCGGTTGCCCAGAAATAGCCGATAAATGTCTTTGCGGCGTTACTTTCCCCTTCGAACTCCTTTGGGCGGCTTGTTTTTTGTTTTAGGGAGCTTTAAAAAATGTATCAAATTCATGACATGCAAATTTTATATACGTCGAGCGCGCGATCGTGTTATGATTATCACTAGAAATAGGCGATAGTTGTTTTGATAGATTTGAGTTTTATTTTGGGCACTGAATCGGTGCCTGCCCAGGAGGTGTGATAGATTGCTCCAAGTGGAGTAAATCCGGCCGCTTGTGACCCAGTTACCTAGTCGGATTTGTTTTTAGTAATTATTACCACCTGAAAATGGCCATTCACGCTGATTGTCGGAGCGATTCTGGTCGAGATGTTTATCGGTTTGTGAGAAAGTTATGCTGCTAATTGCACAGTGAGTTATGGGTTTTCTTGGGTTGAGCAGGCCTACGTTTGGTTTTAAATAGACAGAAAAAAAGGTAGATATTTAATTTTTTCGGGTAAGTCAAGGCTATAGGCTTGTAGTATTTCACAGGTTTTAATTATTTTCCATGTAATTTCAGTTTCTTTTATATTTCAGTTTCAATGCCATTGATCAAAATGATTTTCTATTATTCCTTTATACTATTTTTTCTGTCTATAATTAACCTACTTTAATTTATTCTTACTTTTATTTTCCGGCATATGTAAAAGCCTATTTGTGAATAATTGAGAATATGAAGATACATTCCAAAACTCTATGTATTTATAATCAAATGGGTATAAGTATAAAATCTAAAGCATTACAAACAATTTTTAATACTAATTTTGATGTAATCACCAAAAGATGTCCGGCTTACGTTTGAAAATTGCTCAAATTCTAAAAGGAATTTATAAAATCCAAAATAAAACCAGCAAAACAGCGGATGTTTGCAAAAATCACTGAATTGAAAGAAACACCTTGACCCACAAAGCCATAGTCTGAATCTGAATGGCGGATGGTCCTCAGCCCTGCGCCGATCCAAGTCAGGTCACAATTCACCGGAGTGTTCTAATCCACGGCTCCAGCACGCAGCATCCGAAGAAGCTGCAGAAGTATCCGACTTCGGATTTCGAGTGTTTGGCCCTGTCAGATGATCCTCGTGGAAGAGGATCAAGGACGCATTCGATGTCGGCGGATAATCCCGCAACAAAAACACTCAAATCTCACCTTTGTAAGGCTGCTGCTCAAGCGCGGAGATGTGGAGGGATGCGAAGAATCGGTTTGTTTATTAACAGCCGCATTAGTTCTCTTTATTAGACAAGGCCGCTTTTGTGGGTTTTAAGGGTTCCTATCGATTATCAGGGGTTTATGATGGAATTCAGCAAGAGGGTGACGATTTGGGAGTTTTAATCCAAAAATATTCGTAATCCTTCTACAGTTGCGCAAAACCATTTTCGAATTTTTCACATAACATTAAAATTAATTGAGATGAAGAAAGAAATGGAGTATGGCATTATTTTGAGTAGTTTAAAATTTGTTTACGCGGACAAATGCGAGATAGAAGTTACGCTTTAAGAGTTCTGTATGAATAAGGGGGAAAAAATAAGTTTGTCACATAATAAGTCTATCCCTTATTTTTTATAAATCACGTCATATGACTTACAGTTATTTGTAAATATATTTCTATTTATCGAAATGCTTAGGTCAAAGTCCCCGCAGTTTACTTCTATAAATATGGCAATAGCAGCAGTGAAATATAATTAAATTTATCATTTTAGCTTACTCATATTTTTCAGCAGTTTCAGAGCAGTGCATTTTTATTGATCGATAAAAAATCGAGAGTCTTTAAGGCGAAACATTTAAATGAGCTAATAAAAATTACAATATTTTCGCTGGCTGCATTAATCACAATAATTTATGCCACCTCCCTAAAAAGTTGAACAACTTCTTACGAATTGCCGACAGTATGCCGTCCCACACACACGATCTGGTGGTCTGAGACAAAAAATCAAAATGCAACGAAAAAATCATTTGAGGACATTTTTCATTTACTTTTGTTTATTGGACGCAATCAGGAAATATATATTCTTGGAATTGTTTTGAACAGGTAAAAAGATGGCTAATTAAAATTTGCTTCGTTTGCTTTTTGTTTCTAATGATTAGTTGGATATGAAGGCGCAAGCTGCAAAATATTTTTTGAGACGCGTCAGACGCCATTAGCCGAGACCCATTGTCCGCCATTGTGAAAATGTCCCGTCGGACAAAGGCCACGGCTAATGCGATTATCCTGGGCTGTTTCAAAATCATTTTGCGTTGCGATTCTCTTGCAAAACACAATATTTTTCTGTTTGTCACAAAAAAGTAAAGAATGAAGGTTGTAGATATTTTTTATTTTTGAAATTTTTACTTTTTTCCCCGGCGTATCCCCTTGGGACGCGTGTGTACCGGCGAGAACCGATCACAAGGCAAGACAAAAACCGAGAAAAACCCGCGATGGTTCCGTTCGATAAAGGGATTTGCCTTTTGTTGGAGCACTGTTTGTTGGTGCAACTGATCTACAGCGTCTGATAGAGGTGCTCGTGAATTGACTTTTTGACTTTCTGACGATTGATTCGTTTTCTCTGTACGTTTGCGTTTACTGTCTTGCCGGGCCGATGGGGCCAGTTATGATGGGATTACACTCGGGATTAATGGGATTGTTCGTCTATCTCTGACTTTGATCGAAATATTGTGCGACGATGATCTATGGAGTTTTCGAGGCTTTCTCGGAAGTGAGATATCAGCTAGTTGGTCGTGGGATGTGGTCTCAGACCGAAGAAGGGTGATGTTGCAGAAATTGCTGGGGAAGTGAGGATGGTATTTTGCTAATTTTATTAATGACCTTGGCAATTTGTTGGAGTTACTTCAACAATCGAATCATACACCTGATATATTTCTACCCAATATAAGCGAGGGTAAACAATTTTGGTTAATCGTTATTTATTTATAAAATAGGTGATTCTACAAAATTTAGGCAACTTGATATCATCATACAATAGAACAAGCATTTTCTTATTTTTTGCAAATATTTCATTACATTACAAAAGATCCATACTCCTTTTACCTAATCATCCAACTTCGATGTATATTTTTTAAAAGCAAGTGTATAAAATAACACAATAAATTTTCACAACGTCCTTGCTATTTCACTACAAAATATGAAGTAAACTACATTAACTAAATTTTACACATTTCATGATTAAATCGAATAACAGCAATTTTAAAACAAAAATTATAAACTCTGTCTTCACTTTTATCCGTTAGTCCTGTGTGCACTTTTAAAATTTAAAATTCTCGCTAACCATCAAAGATAATGTCTTTTTGTGCAATGGGATAAGTCGCATATGAAATTTAAAACACACTATTTTTCAGTTTATTACGTTTTTGCAAAATATTCCATTTGTGACAATTGTAAAATGTAAATTAATAGAAAATAAAACTTCCCCTCAAGACTCGCTCGATACTGCTGACCTTACTTATAGTTTTCTCCAATCGAAACTCATTTCTTGCAATATAAATTTTAACTTGAAGAACAAATGAAAAACTACAATATAAGTAAGTAGGTAGGTATGGTTTGCAAAAATAAAATAAATAAAACTTTCTCTGGCCCACATTTCCTATTTGGAATAAGTGAAATGCAAACATTCATACAGAACAATCTTTGAAATTCAATCGAGAGAGTGGCGATTTTACGATATAATCAAACAATTATTATTGACACAGCAGCTCTAATTTCTTGTTTAATGTGTTTGTATATGCAATCTTATAATTTAATGTTTTCATACTTTCCTTCACAATTAAAATCACAATAATCTTAAGTTGACTGTGTATAGATTTCTTTAGAGAAAGTGCGGAAGTAAACAATATCCAAACATCTGAAAGCTTGTACCTATTATGAACCTCTAAATTCAGATGTATAAAATCACAATTTCTAAAATGAGGAAATAAATCTAAAGACAAAAAACGATAATTTGAGGGACTCATTGTTAGTTTATTTCCCGAATAACATGAATGTTAAGCGCAAAAGAGGGGCATATGCAGATGAACACTGCTGCGGGTAAATATGAACTTTTAGTAGGTATAAGATAGGATATTGAAACTTAGACCGTTTTTGAATTCACATGCACTTGCACTTAACCCTTTGGCGGAACAAAAAGTTTATAAGGTGGTTTCTGAAAGAGTAACTTGCTATATCTAGATTGCTTTGCACTAGCATTTTTTTATGTATCAACTTCAGAGAACAAGTAAAAGACACTATATAAAAATGGATTTCGTAAATATTGAGTTTGTCTATGATCTCTAAAGTTTTGACCTAAAGGTTAAACAGCAACAAGTAAAAAGTATTTTCTTGAAAGTGACTGTTTACTAGGAAAGGAGTTTCGTAACTTTGGACAAACATCCCTCCTACCATATAAAAGTTTTTATGAGGTTTTTACTCAATAAAATGTTACCCAAAAACTACCAGGCAGACCTATTGTGATCGACAAAAATGTAGAGCAATTCAGCTCAAACAGCCTATAAGCCGAAAATATAGTGAAAAATTCAACTGTATGCGAATTCGAAAACGGCGTTAATATTTGATTTAAGCTCTAATATTTGCCTAAGGCAAAACATTTATTGAATATTTTCTTAAGTTTATAATGAATTGTTCTAGATTCGAGGTTCCATTTGACTTTATTTAGTTTCGAAAAAGGACAAAAGGACCCAATGTTACCCCATAACTCCCATATAGTTTAGACAAACTCTCATACATAATTCAAAATGTTGTCCGATATTCCGTCCTACACCAGCCCCAATTTATGTAAGCCAAATAAGCGCAATGAATCATCTCGCTCAGGTCTCCAATAACAAGGGTACCGTGTCGACGATGACGATTAATCCCCACAAGAGGATATATCTCGACTGGTCCGCGTTGCCGCCGTACCGTCGACGAGCCAACTACCTTCCATGAGAAATATTTTTCTTAAATTTTTTACGATTTTTGTTATTATTTACATCTTTCCTCGTTCCTTTTGCCCATAATCACATAAATATCCCTTCCCACCATCTTGTCTTCCCCTCGTGCGTTCACAATTTCCTCCTTCTCGAAACAACATTTTCCTTGAATAATTTTTCAGCATGCGATTAATTTGAATATTCGAAAAATGACATGAGAACCATGGAACAGTAAGAAGACCGTGAAGTTAGGTGCAGTGGGAAAAAAGGGGGAAAAGGCACAAGAAACGGACAGAGAGCAAACGTTGCTTACGCATAAAACGCGATGAATGCGAACATGCGCAAAGTGATCATCCGTTCCAGGCGTTGAATTGAGGACTCTTTCGGGATGTGAGCGTTGCGGCGGGGGACGTCGCCGCCGCCGTTCGCTGGGAAACGTAACAAGTTAAATTGACGGTTGACTCTTGTGCTGCATTGTTCGATATAATGAGGAACGAATTGCAGGAGTGATGTAAACATAAATAAAGTGAATTGTGACTAAATGGAGGTGATTGTTGCTCGCGCACAAAATATGATGTGTGCGAAGAGCGCGTGCACCAGGGTGCCGAGCAATGCGGCTTCAGTCTGTAGTGGCTGTATCAATGCTTAATGACGGCTGATTTCGAGCAAGAATACGAGAAAGAAGATGGACTGGACAAATTTAATTAAATTTCAATCAAAACTTGATGCCCATAACCGTATTTGACGGATCAGTTGGACCGTGCGGTGCACAGGCTGGCCGGCTCCGCAACGGCATCAAGCCCGGCTAAATGGGCACATTCCGTGGTGGTTGCCGCAGACGGAATAGATGAAATACCGAAAATTCCGAAAGGTGTCGGTTTTTTTTCTTCTCTCTCTATTTTCATGGGGCGCATTTAACCTGTCAGGTAAAATCAAATACGACCAAGCCATGTCCAGCAATACGCTCACGTTTTGATTGATAAAGTTCGTCACACAGGAACGTAAGCGCTTGCGTGCAGTCTTTTTGTGGTCTTCATAAGCAAATCGCCCTGACATCTTCCTACATATATCTGTCGGTTTTTCGCCTCAACGTGTTTTCCCTTTTTTACCACAGTCAACGACGAAAGTAGATCTCCTTTTTGAGACGTTTTTTTTACTCTTCTGCAGCCTGTGGTGCTGTCCTGGTGTCCTCCGGCTACCTAAATGCCTCTCCCTCCGCCTACAGATCGTTGGAAAATTAAGGCCCATATCAATTTACACTTAATTTGAGGTTACGCGAGATCCTTTCCTTGATTCTGGCGGTTAAAAGCCCTTCCCCTACCTGTAAACATCGGAATAACCTAGAATTGATCTGGATTTGTTCTTTTTCAAAAATCGGATGCGCATTTGTATGCCTTTTTTCTACGAATAATATAAAAAAAGTGAAAAACAAAACCAGCAGCAATGCGCCGCCGGCACATATGGTTTTTACCATAAACACACACAGCAATTTCAAGGTCTGATATCGTGTAATTTGATCGTGATGAGAAAAAAACTGAACAAATTTGTGTCACCGCGAATTGTTCCTTTGCTCCATCTTCTTACTTTAAGCATAAAAAATATACGCTCTAAATAAAATGTGAAATTTTTAATAATTTCATACTGCCAAAAGAAAAAGTGAAATGAAAAGGAAATCAATCCATCCACATCCATTCTCGACAGGAACAAATTGAAAAAAGCGAGAAGTGGTACCGTTAGTCGTCGGGCTGAAAGGTTAAAAATAAATGACGTCTTGTGTGCTTCTTCAGTTGTTGAGGAAGATTATAAGGACTTTTTCTTCAGTTTTCGTAGTCTTCTGTTTATTTTCTTTTTGATTTTAGTGGAAATCCGAAATAGTGAGGATTCAATGTAACATGACACGGTGACATTTGGCTTATTTACTCATTGCGCAAGCTACTTTAGGCTCCTGGGGTGGCTTAAGTGCTTTGAAATGGACAAATATTTTGCTTTGTGTCGAGTGAATGTTTCTTGTTGGCCGTTTAGCGGTGCAACAGTGTTGCGTTTTAAATAAATTTCGCAGAAAATTGCAAAGAAGATTCGAAAATTGTTTCTTTCATATGTAGTTGGAACAATTCAATTCCTATTTCGTATTCTGGCTGATTCTAAATATAAAATTTACAATAATAAATATCCTGCGTACATTAGCCATTCAGAACCGATCATGCAAAACAAATGATTATTTCCCCCTCAACAGACGTAATGATTTCTCAAAGTTTGCAAACATCTGGCAACCGCATTATCATGATTTAGCCATAACGATGTGCAACAATACTGGCTAATTAAGGCAATCCCATTCAAAGTTCATGCAAATTTTCACAACTAATTAAATCATATTCGTTCATGCCAGAATTCGAAGAAAAAGGGAAGGTCCTCCTCTATTTCAGCCTATCAACGGACGCAGGAGTAACATCCCTTATCCATATGTCACCGTGCTAACATGAATTCGACCAGATTACAACTACAAGTGACGCCGATTAGTGCCCCTATCACATCTCAAAGTGTGACGAAATAGTTTGCCAACAAGGCGGCGATGACACTCGTCCAGGGTATGGAGGAAAAAACTAAATTTCAGCAGGATCAAGGACTAAGGGTGCGTACGGCAATAAGGATATCATTTAAGGAGGCATCTCACCCCAGCTGAATGAGCCCGATATATACAATATACCTACAAAACGAGAGCGAAAACCCATAAAGGCCGGAAGATAATGCTTTAGAGTGATGACAAACGATGATGAGGCATCGAGGCATTAAGGAAGGATTAAAAATTCTCAACTGCAGTCCTGTGACAGTAGGGAGGATCATTGCATTCTGCACGAGGGTAAACAGGAAAAATGGAAGCTCAAAAATGGCCGACTAGAATAGATCAATGAGGATCATGCGAGGATCGGAAGAAGCAATAATTGTCTTTGGATTGATGACAGTTATCCTTTTTTTATAGTAAGATCTTTTTATTCAGACTGTTCCTGGTAGAGCTATTGATAAAATACGGGAAGATATGAATATTTCTACATACATACATTGGAACACTCAGATTAATTTTTCGTACTATCAAAGCAAAATTACATAAATCCTAAGAAAAATTAGGCATGATTTGCAGCCGAAAAAGTACTACAGTACGGTTTAAGAAATTTTTTTCATAAAACTGATGCGATGAATATAGTTTAGGAGTAATTACACTTTTAATCAGAATAATAACACAGTTTCTCAACTGTATTTAATGAATTTTCTTCATTAAAACATAAAGGTATAGCTGTTAAGATCTATGTAAATTTTTCTTAATTCTTCTGAAAGTGTTGCCATTTTGAATGCAAAGTTCATAGACCGAAATCATTTAACATTAAATCGATTACATTAAGGATTTACATTTCATGAAGAACGTTTCATACACGGAATGAAAACAACTTATATTTTAATAGAAGTTGATATTTCGTTGTAAAAGGAAAATTTGCTTCAACTTTATAAATTATATTTTAAAGCTTAGAAAACATTTCTTAAATATTTTATGAAATTTCAGTCATTTGTAGTACAAGTACAATTATAATTTTAATAAAAAGTCTTATCATACCTATAGTTCAGTACTTCTTAAAAAATCTTTTTAGGGAATATAATATATTTTATAATGACCAAAAAATTGTCTTTAGATTAATGAAATGCAAAGAACTATTTTCTTTGGCTTTAAAACTAAAATTTTTCTCAGTGAAGATTATATCGATTTCTATTTTCAATAATGTAGTTATAACTTTCGGTAATTTCTAAACAGCCTCTTTATTAAAATTATTCTAAAAAAACATGGTCAGAACTCCACTGATGGCCCACAACCCATTGAAATTCCTCCCACAGCTTTAGTTTAATTATCAGACCATTTTTAAAAGATTATTTATAATATTATTAACAAATTAACTACTCTGCCACCTCCACCAAGAGTCCATAAAGAATTATTCGAGAAATTCAAAATTTTTTTCTCTTAGAACCAACAAACGTCATCCACACCTACCTGCCGTATACGACTTACGTTTACACCCAGAAGGATAGTGAAGAATACAAAAACGGGCTTTTTCCATATTCAAAGTGAAACCGTAAAATTAAACTGTCATTTCGGATCGTTTGCCACTTCAATAAATCTCGTGGGCTTCAGGTTTACCTACACGTTGCTGCCGCCGCCGTCGCAAGAATGCTAATCCTCTTAATCAGAACGCGAACGATATGCAGAGCGTTTAGCATCGGTGGGAAATCATTTCTACCGTCCAACTGACGAAAAAAAAAAAAAACAGAAAAATGGACAAAAATTGGCGTGCTCAGGAAAAAAGCGAAAGTTTTATTTTTTCCACTTTATGTTAGTTGGAGCATCCGATGATGGAACGGCGATTTGGGGGTCGGCGCGGTTTTGAAAACGAAAATTAAGCGAACAGGAAAGAATATATGGGTGAAATGAACGGGATTGGGATCGGTCGTAATATAATCAGACGCGGTGGACAAGAAGGACAACAAAGATTAAATTAATCCGCATGGGAACTAGACGGGTCCCCGGCTGATTGCCCCGCGCAGACTCATTCCACGGCGGCCGGCGGCGGAGAGAACATGAAAAGAAAAACAGGTGACAGCGGTAGGATCATATCTTGTCGAACATAACGTTTTCACACTTTTATGCTTGAGTGAGTTCTGTCCTTTGGCGGCGCGGTGGCGATTTCGGAGAGGAAATGATTCCTCTGGACCAACTACTGTCGTCACTCGAAGATGGCTTAACGTCGGACTTGTCAAAAATGAATTCAATTTTACTTTTAAGTTGCATTGGTTACGATATTTTTTTCTATCTGGCATCAGTTGGACAATGGATTTAGCTATGACAACTCACATAATTAAGAAATCGCTAACGATAAGATGACAATATATCAAAAAACCAGCCAAGTGCGAGTCGGACTCGCGCACCGAGGGTTCCGTAAAGTTTATTTTCTTTGTGATGTAACTACAAATGTACGGTTTTCGGATTTTTCCCTTTACTTGTATACTATAAGACATTGCTTCTTGTTGTACAAAAAAGCTAAAAAGGAACAGACAAAACGTCTAAGGGCCTCTTTCACCACCTTCAAGTAAGGTGTTAAGCAGGCTAACCGCCAGTTAAAGTCACCGGTAAATAAACGTACGAGTTTCACCATCTTCGAGTAGCACTAGCCAATGGATAGCCCGTAACTTACAGGCCACTACATCTGACAATTTGCGTATATAATTGACGAGTAGGTTAATTTAAAATTCCATCGCAGTCTACGACACTTTTGAGTTAGAAACGTGACTTTTGACGGAATACTCAATAAATCTCAATGAATCTGATTTGCTACGAATTTCACGAAGCTTTAATTTCGTTTGTGAAATTCAATGAAGATACTCGTGACCTTTACTTAGCGTTAATTAAAAAGTAACTAATCAACACTTTACTTGTACTTAGTTGGTGAAAGAGTCTTACTGCAAAATTCGTCTGAATTATTGAAAAATAAACTCTGTTGGTTAAAGAGGAACGTTAAGGAAACGAAACATGGAATCGTATAAAATAGAACGAATTTAAACGGCTTTTGAAGTTTAGCTTATTAATTCCACAAAACAAGCAGAAAAGGTTTGAAATGCACTTCCTATCTTAAATCATTCCTTTCAGTCCATAAAATTAATCTTACAAATAAAAAAACAGTTATCAGCTATAAAATCACTCATCCGATCCTAATAAAATATTCCGATAAAAATATTTTGCATAAAAAACAAGTTTTAGCACAAAACGATTCTATAACCAAGCTCAACCGACTACATTTGGGTGAGTCGTTTTCATTTTCACATGATACCTAAGCGAACTTTAATATTCAACGACCGTTAAATGTATGGAAAAATTGGTAAGTAAATTATTTCACAATTAAATTGTGGCTATTTCTGTCATCGATTCAGAGGCTAAAATATAAAGATATAAAAACCAAATTGTCATATGTCCCACGATTTGGTTCTCATTTCAAAAATGGCTTGCAAAAAGTTAAAGCAAAAATGATCCACCTTCGATGCAGCGTTGTCGCCATAGCCAACTGACCAACGAATTAAAAACAAAGGAAACACGACCATGTCGAATAACCAGCAGAAAGAAAACATTAAAGGCATAAACAAAACACAAGCCAGCGGTCTAGGGAGGTATTGAAACAACAAGCACCACATCAAAAAAAGTATGTCCGCTAATTGAACCAGAAAATCGACGAGTAGTGCAATAAATTATTTTGCAAATAAAAAAAAGTCACGAAGGTGAAAAAAAAGCAAAATACCAACTGAAGAAAAAATCGTGTGTGCAATGCCCGCTAGCTAGTTTTAGAGCTGTTGGCAGTTGGTGCAGTTGAAGACAGCCACAATGTCTGTAAAATATCAGAACGAGCTAAGCCGGTGTTAATAATTTCAGAAAACAAGCGACAAACAACAAAACTTACGATTGCTAGGTTATACGCTGCTAATGCAATGCGCACACTTATACGTCTCTAAAGTTGTCACTTTTATTGCCAAAATAAAAGAAATAATGAGAGTTACGATAAATATAGTTGCAATATGTGGGACTAAATGTGCCCAGTGGTATAGCGTATTTTTCTAGTTTTTACCTCAAACTCATTAAGGAAAGCAAATGTTACTATAGAAGAAATAATTAAGGTAGAAAAGACATCAAGGTAATTGTATCCTAGGCATACTTATAAAGTAGGGAAGACAAAGTGTTTCTCGTCGTTTGGTAGCAAAAAAGAAACCGAGGATAACGCAGAAAATTATTTTTTCATGAGATTCAGAAATAAAGTTTAACCGCGCAAAAGGTACCTACAAATGAAATCTTACTCTTAACCACTTCAGGGATATTGGAACAAATGTGTACGTGTAGTTTTTTAAGAAAATGCAATTATTCTAACTGGACGACAAATTAATATCTGTTAAAGAACTACTCTTTAGATTATATTTTAACACTAAATCTGAAACATTTGTAGCATGTCAGTATAGGTAGCATATTCCACTTTAAAAAGTTTCAAACGTGCTTCTGATTATTACAAACCTTTTTTTTAGTTTATTGGAAAAATATCATAAATCTTTGATAAATAAATTATCCAATGTACAAATGTATGATAAAACATGATGCTTGAATAGGTACTGTCGAATTGTGCATTTTTCTTCAACTTTGAACCTTTAAAAAATTCGTCACTGAAGAAGTTAAAAACAACTTTAAGTGTACACTTATTATACAATTATAATCGTATGTGAAACTGTATGATTACGTACCACAGCTACATATATGACAGAATTGTAAAGTAAGTTGCCTAACTAAAGAAGTTCTTAAAAATCTACCCGTGTTTATATGGCGAAAGTTACTTTTACTTTACTTACATTGTTTTTACTTTCCCATAAATGTTTTTATTTGCCTTCTTCAAAATGTCTTAAGAAATCTGAAATTGTTAAAATATGTACGAACTCTTTAATCGTAGATAAAGGGTTCCGCAGGAAATTCCAATTAAAAATAATTAAACACGCCAAAACAAATTACACTACTCAAGCGACCGCTATTATAAAAAAAAAAAAAGAAACAAAAAACGAAAAGAAATACCTCCTCCGATTGTGGTGAAAGTGCGCCATAAAGTGGCTTCCCTTTGTCCCCAGGTTCCTTGGAAAATTAACCGCTTTCCCGAGAGGAGCTCAAATTAACACAATAAACGTCCACAAAGCAGAATTTCTCTCACAGCCGCCATCAAAACTTTATGGCAAGTGCAGACTGCACTGGTCCGACCCCACCTGCTCCATCACTGAACCCACCAGTCCCATTTTCATCTGCCACCTCACAGCCCGGCCCTGGGCATTGCATTCTACAGCGCGCGGCAGATAAATCAGGTAACCCCAGCCAAGAGCAGTTAGGTACCAATTTCGCCACCCATCCAATCTCATTCCACACTAATTTTCACCTCAACAGCATCCACTTTAGGTGGTGCTGCCGCAAACCAGGGTGCATAAAAAATATATAGGGTAGAAAAAAAGGTGAAAAACTAGACGAAAAGAGGTCTGGCAAACAAAAGGATAACGGTGAGCAATTTTCGTGTGAACAACATCATCAGATTGTGGGGCAACAAGGTGGGCGCAGTGGTGGTGTTGGCGGTCGATGAGGTGAAGGTGGAGGTGAACATTTTCATCCCGTTAGACTGTTGCAGTCTCAACCCAACTCCAACCCACCTCGACATGAACACGTTCTTCATTAAACGCAACCACTTTTTTCCGCGATATTTTTTATCCGTCTGTTTTTTTTTTGTTCGCATGTTTCGCGCAAGTTTTTCTACACCCCTCCCTCCCAAGGGTGCGAGGAGTTGAACAGCAGAGCAGTCAATGCTCCCCGAGAAAAGGGGTTGTTGCCCACTTTCCTTTTGTCGACCTTATCGACACACCACCGTACCGACGGGCGACATAATCGCTGCAGTCTCTGTTGGCGATTAGCCCTTTTGCCTACGTTCTGTTGTTTTAAAAATTAGCCAAACTAAAAAAAAAGGCTGCCGTGTTACGGTTATGCCTTTTTTGCGTGATTCACTTTAAAAGGACATGACGATGACGACAAAGTAAACCGGTACTTCTCGTTCCAAGCAGAGTGCGGAGAGGGGGGAAGGCGGGAATGACCCAGGGCGAACGGAACGTATTTTGTTCCGGTTGATTGGATTCTGTTGATACCCTTGCGAGAGGTGCTCGAATGGGACAAGGGAGTTTCAAGAGGCCGTGGCAAATCTCGTTTACTCCCCGATCGATTCATCTTTATCGACGAGGCGGAATCACATTTTGTGTGACGTTTAAAGATTGAACAGGAGGCGTTAGGGTGACGTTATCTTGGTGGCTAATTGTTGACACTTTTCCACACACAGACTGGAACAAATTAGGTCACTTTGTAAAATATGATGTGGTTGTCTTATTATGTCTTTTCGTTGTTTTATACATTGTGATTGAAATAGCTGAATTAGAATATCAGCGCATATATGCATGTAGGGTCAAATGGGATACATAAAAACGAACGCTATTACCACTTTTATGGTAATTCAGAAAATAAAATCTATGGTGAATGTTAACTTGCAATATAAGAAAGGGATTAATAGAGATCTGAAAAATTCAAAGCAGGTGGTTTTAACTGTTTTTATTTTTTTGTTCCATAAATGTTTACCCTTGGATAATTCGGAACAACTAATTTTGCAAGCGTATGTACATCAAATTTTGCTTTGTTTAACTACGTTTATGTGTATTTCACATAAATATAGCATGTAATTCGATTTTGATGAAGTTTTAAGGGATTTTTTTCGGAAATATTCTGGGATCATGTTTGATCAGGTGGCTTTCTTTTGTTTGTTTTGATTTAAGCAATTTTTCCGTTACTTAAAAAAAAAACTCTTACACAAACCTCTCGAAGAAATCGCTGCTTTTATTTACCCCTTAGTTTCAAGGGTAAATGGAAAAATTCGCTTAAGGCTGGAATACAATGCACGCGACGTGTTTTTGTTGCGCCACAAAATGAATTCAATTACACGAGAATCAGCATGCGCTGATACAGTTGTTTGGCTAGTTTTAAATTTTTTTACAACATTTCGTTCAGATATGGACTTTTTTATTGATGGATACTAAGACCTTTTTTTCTAAATTTTTGTTTGGAAGTTCCTTTCGGCCTTCCACTTCTTGGCTTTTCCTTGATTGTTTGCTCTTCACTGAATCTAAAAATGGTTCTTTTAACTGTCGGACGACTTGATTAGGCCTCGTTAGCGATCGTTGATATACTATTTTTCGGATAATTGCACAAAATCGATTGACACACTTGTTCGCGTTGAGAGCTCATGTTGAAAACTGACTCAGCCAAATTAAGAATTAACAATTAATTTTAATACTACCTACAGGAGTATATTCTGTAATACATGTGCTTGGATGGGTTATTTGTTCCGTATTGTTCTAATTGGAGCATCTGGATTACTGAATTACTATGTAATTAGAAAGTTTGATATTTTCTAGGCTTTTGCAAAAGTAAATATAAAAAAATGCCAAATGAATGAAATGTAGGTACCTAGTTGGAAAATAAACATGGCGCCGCGCGTATTCAGAGGGCCCTTGCAAACAAATATCAAATAAGAAAAAACAATTGGCATCAGTGTCGTTAAAATTTCAAATTACGCTTCACGAAATACTAACAAGGCTGTTATTTCTTCAATCGGCGAAGACCATAAAACCTTCCTAATAAGCATGTTCCACAAGCAATAACAGTTTCACTCATAATTCACCACAAAAATTTTGATTTTTATACGGCCACCAATAAAACACTAGTGGGGCACGTGAACCCATAAATGAAGTGGTGCGAGAAGGCCCTCAAGGCGAACGGTTTACGATCCAAATTAGAGCCCTATATCTGGCCGGGGTTGGACGAGACATTTTTTACGTTTACCCACTTCGCAGAATGAGCTTGAATACAACGCAGGGAAAAGATAAAGGGGTAAAGAAGGGCAAGATACGTCTAAATAAATAAGCGCAGACATTTTTACACAGGGGCCAGCAATCAATTTGAACGCTATACATCAAAATAACATGCCATGACAGTCCGCGGAACGGCGGAGAAATGGACATAACCCCAAAAGTAATCGGTTTGGTACTTTCATTTCTTTTTTGTTACCAAGCCAGCCGGTCCGATACTTGTCTGACTTTTATTTGATTAACTCAAGACAATATGGACACGACACGAAATTTTATGTTATGCTTGAAATGAATTTTTTATTTTCGATTCTGGTCGTTGCGGAGACGAGAATTTAAGTGCGGCTCCCCCCAAGAGGTACCACCGAAACAGTGAAAAAAGGGCGAAAGAAGCTCCAGGCAAAATGGGCCGGGGCACGGACACGTTCACACCGAGCAAACAAGAAAGACCGTGTCCCGCGCAGTCCGCCGGCCGCGGTCGGGCCCCAGTCTGAGACGAGGGGCCTCCGAGGTATAAAAAGGTAAAAACCAAACAAGACCAAGCAGAAGAAGACGCCGAAGGAGACAACGGCCATGAGGGAAAAAATCGTGAAGTTTTTGGGAGTTTGTTTTTTTGTCTTTTCTGCCATTCGGTCCCCTCTCGATTAGCATTTCGAATTCAAATTAATTTTCTTTTTATTGGCGGAGCATTCCTCGACTCCCCGCACTTCCCAGACCAGGCAGCCTCGCCGTTTATTTATTTATATATTTTTTTTAAATCTGGAATTCCTCTAGACGCCCTTTTTGGTGTTCCTTTTGTGCCCCATGACATGTTCTGTTTCGGTTGTGGGGACGGAACAAATGAAAAATTCTGTCAAAAAACGCGTGCCTGGCGTCATTCTGTTTCGTTGTTTTTTCCCGCGCTTTTTTGTTCTTAATCGCTTTTTTTAGACCCTAGGGGCCTTGGGCATTTTCGGTTGCGGTGCCCAAATTTTTCAGGTCTCCTTCGGGTGTTTTTATCTAATTTTTGTGATTTTCACTGATTTTTTCATGATAAGGAAGACAATTTAGATCGCTGGATCCTCGGTCCAGTCATGTGTCTGTTTGTTTTTGGGGGCCCCCTTTGAAATTTGATAGCTGTCGCCGTGGAATTAAAAGTTTTATCGTGATTTAATTTGTACGAGTTTATCATAGGCGCCAATGAGGTTTTTCTGGATGATTTTATCGGAACATGCCCAAATTCCATCGAAATTGGGCGGTGTTATTTATGGTCGGTGGACGTTTTCGTAACTAATTGCAAAAATTATGGATTTACTGGGAGGGCTGCTGCTTTAAGTGGTTTTGTGAGACGTAAATTAATTGGAAGAGTGAATTTAAGAGGGTTGCATTTCTAAATTTAACCAATTTGATTAAATTTGAATTGTGAAGCAGAAAATAAAATGTTTGTATGTTGGATCTTTAATAATGATTGTTTATTTAAGCTTTAATTAATTTCAATACATTTTTCCAGTACCTATTTAATTTAAATTCTGTGCCAAAATTTTACATCAAAGATCTTGTTTCCATATTAAAATAGCCGTTTCAATTCCAGTCGTTTATTCCTTATACATTATATTCGGACTCCGAACATGTCCTCTCATCAAAAATTCCTACCCAGTTTCCACCGTAATCCCAGGGGAATACCTCAACTAAGCACCTCAAGACCCAAAATGTGATCAAAATATTTTGGCCGATTGCCAGGGCTGACCTTCCACATCCCCTAATTGTTTCAACCCCCTAGAATAAGAAAAATTCATATTTCCCGGCCGAGTACACAGTCCTTTGTGACATCACACATAAACACAATCCTCTCGACTCGTCGAAGAAACCAATCGACCCCTCGAATCGACGACTGTGGACTCTTCACGACCACTTCCCCGCAGCAGTCGTAAATATTTGCTCAGTGGAGGACCCTCGGCCCGGAACCGGGGCGCTCGATTATTGAGAATAATCGCAAATGGAGTGGAGAAATTTAATATTTATGAGGATCGGGATCGGGAGTCGCCTTGCAGCGCCAAGAGATTGAGACGAGGAGGGTTGCAAAAATACAAAAATTGTTAAGGAGTGTGCGCACGGGTATTTAGGACACGGCGCCCCTGTACCAAGGAATCTGCAAGGCGGCGGTGCGGCCGAGGATATCCTTCTCAAGGAGACAACAGCCCAAGGGAATTGATGACTGGGATCGCTTTGAAGGAGCCTTTTGTTAAGTGGCTCTCTTTGTTTACGCCTCAAAGGTTTGAGGGTTTCATTTTTTCTCGGCTGCGGGTATCTATTTCACGTCAGCGGGAAAATCGATGGAAAAAAATCCCAAGAAAGCGGAAAGCAAAGGTAGAAATTGGCAACAATTGGACGATGAGTGATAAATGATCAGGCCATTTGCACATTGTTGCCGGAAGGGGGGCGAAACGATGACTATGACGAGCCGGTCGAACTCATCCTCGGGCAATTTTTGATTTATCGCGAAAAATCGAAGCCGCAGGCGAAACCTACCGACGACCCGTCCACCTCCTGATTTATGAGATGCTGACAGTTGCCAGCATCCAATAAATTTTCAATTTTCCCGATCAGCCCTGCGACCGTCGCTTGCGAGTAAGTAAATCGCGCACAAATTACCGCGCCTATCGTTGCGTCTTGCGGCGAATCGCTGATTTAATCGGATAAGAGTCAATTGTTGTGTCACATCACAAAAATCTCCCACAGGCACATTCTGGCGCGCCAGTGTCCAGCCGGGCCGCCGGGACCCAAGAAGCTATAAATTAGCGGATTTGACTCTCGCTCAGACGCATTAGGCTGGCCGAGCATGCGCACTCGCCTCAATGAAGACGAGACGCTGATGATTTTTATTTTGACAATATTTATACACCTGTCAGGCGTCTTTACGGGCGTCTTTCTTCGCGTCTCAATAAGCTGAACCGTTGCGTTGCCTTCGTGAGAAATAAAACGGCCAGAATAAATATAAAGTCCGGCTTAGGAGGGCTTAATGAGGTGCCGGCCCGGAGCTCACGCAATAAATGAGAAATGCCTTTCTCTTCGCTCTCATGTGCTTTGGAAAAAATATTAAATTTAATGCGCACTGAGGCGATTATGCCTATAAATTAAACGCCGTTTAGGACCCACACCTGTACGGGCGGGAAGAGCAGCACAAAGGCACCCATAAATAACTTCGAGGATCCGAGGTCCTAGAAGTGATCCTAGAAATTGTCTAACCGCTTTCTCCCAGTCCAGGACCGGATGATTATCGCTTTTTACGCCATAACTCATGTGCTGACTGGCCGTTATTATCCCGCTCTCCTTTAGACCTTTCAATGAAAGGGCTGAGGGAAATATTTTTGAAAAATGAAAGAAATACCGAGAACTATGTGAAATCAGATGAAAACCACTGATAAGGGTGGTCGGGGTGTGAATGCTTATGTTCCACTTCGATAAGTTCCAACAAGGGTTCTTTTGAAAATGTTGGTGTGGGCTAGCATGCCTATTGGAGTTAATTAGCCGGAAGAAATCTTTTTCAAGGGTCACATTTTTATAAATAAACATTAACCATATTTCAATTGAATATGAACATGTCATAAGATAACCGAGAACAACTACTTTTTCAGGGTTTTACTAAAATCTAGTACCTAGAATCTAAGTTTTTTCTAAATTAACATTCTTAAAAGAAAAGATTTTGTATCTTAATTTTAAAGCTTTTCGAGAGAAAATATTGCCATAAGGCTCTCCGAAATCAATGCGAAACGTTTTCTGGAAATATGGATTTTATTCTTCTTGGTTTTATGAAACGTCTAACAGTCTATATACGGTATCTTAAACAGAATTCATTGCAGAATTATAAACATTACCAATCATTGTTAGAATAATGACTTTGTTTAGCCTAACCTAAATCTAAGAGTTACAAAATTTTCCTTAAAAGCATAATATTAAACCAGTATACCTTAAAAGCGGCAAAAATTGTCTAAAATATCCCTAAATTGTTATGGCCACAACAGAGCACCAAGCCCAGCCCCACACAGCCGCCATTCATAACACATTCCATCCACCAATTCGGCCATATTTCACAGTATTCACAGTGCGGGTAAATATTTTTTCAAGGATTTCCATAACATTAAAGCTCTGCCATCGTTAAGCTCTCGCCTATTTAACTTTCAGCATCTCTGCGCTATCCCCCTGCGGTGGAGGTATACAGGGTGTGCCTGCCACCCCCACCATCAGTGTGGGCATTGTCGAAAAACATGTGCTATACGCCGCACGCATTTACACCCGAAAAATCAGTACCGTTGCGTATACATTCCCATACCCATTCTAGGAATAAACACAAATCCTAACTGTGTTCCATACACACCCCCACCGTCACAACGGGACGGGATCTGCGCAAAACTTTAAC
Source organism: Machimus rusticus (assembly GCA_951509405.1). Classification (NCBI taxonomy): domain Eukaryota; kingdom Metazoa; phylum Arthropoda; class Insecta; order Diptera; family Asilidae; genus Machimus; species Machimus rusticus. The sequence continues at coordinate 16,239,220 of OX608054.1, read as the reverse complement.
GGTATATCCTTCGGGATGCTTCTGCCAGTGCTGTGTGCTGTGAATCCCGGAATAACAACAACACCACCGGCAGCAACAAAAAAGCTTGTGCGAAGCTCACCGCGGAGCAAAGCGGTCCTCTCGAGTAAACACAAACAATAAAGCATCGGGTGCGACTACAATCAAAGTGGTTGCCCCCTCCCCCTCGCACGCCAATTCCCTTCTCATCTAGCCGTTGTAATGTAAGCAAGCATATCTCCCTGGTATGAGGGGAATTGCTTTCAACTTCACGTGGCTCCTTACAAAACTCATTTTGGGGATCGGGAGCCTAGCGCTGCTGTTTGGATACATGCGTTGGGGAGCCCCCAAAAATTTCAAAATGCTTTGTGTATACCTATGTAGGGATATATGTATGTGTATGGGTGCAGAACCGTTATATAAGCGTTGAGCCACCCTACGTTTTGTGGCCTATTATACCCAGAACGGGGGGTGGACTACGACATACGTCACAAACAGACAACTCTAGGGAAGACAGCCGTTCGAACATGAAAAACCGTATGCTGTTCCGTTATATATATCCTTCGTACCCCCTCCCATCGTCGAGCTATGAGGCGCGTATAACGGTTGTTTGTTTGTTAAATTCAACTTGTATGTTTGTTTGTCCGACTGTCTTCCCGGGGATTCTGTGGAATATCCACAGGAGGAGCAGAAAGGCAAAATGAAAACATCATCCTTCTAAGCAGGGACGGAATACCGCCGATCCCCACCACCAGAGGGAACTTACACACACATGTACAAGCACGCATACTTGCGCAGCCCAGCCCTGCAAATACACAGGCAAGGGGACAAATCGAAGGGAAACTGACAGAAATATAAATTCGGGCGAAAGGGATATAGTCCCGGGCCGGGCTGACTAAGGCTGGAGACGTGAACGAAAGATTTCCAAATGTCAAGGGGAGCTTAAGGATGGCTTATAGGTTGCTTGTGTTGCCAACTTGGCGTGCCTTCGCTGGGTGTCTTCCCCGGGCCGCTGCTACCATCGGGGGCATCATCCCTTCATCCCGTCCGGTTGGTTGGGGGGTACATAAATATAAAACACGAGGGATGGTGTGCTGCGGCTCAGTCAGCGCCCCTCCGGCTTGCCTGTCAAGGGGTGTGTGCGTGCCGAGCCGCGTAGTACATAAATATTAATAAAAAAAAACAACAACAGCAACTCGAGGGTGCCACACTATGGCAGGTCGGGGCGAACAAGAGTAAAAAATGGCTTTGGGAAAATGAAACGTTTCGGGGTCCGGAAAATGGCTACAGCCAGGCACGCAATCCGCGCCGACCCCTCCCCCGACCGCCGTCACTGGGATTTCTTATTTCTCATTTGTTTACCACTTTTGTCATCGTTTAGTTGTTACATCAGGGGGAAGGACGTGTCAGTTAAACTATATTAAAAACTGGATTAAGTTTTGGCAAGTGCTCGCCCTGTTCCTCGACGGGAATGATTTAGGGCTCGGCGGGGACTGAGGTCTAGCATATGGTGACGCTCCGGGGATGTATGGGGCCGCTTTTTAGCTAATTTATAGCAGAACATTGCTGCTGTGAAAGGTTAGGTGCTGCAGATTGGAGGCTTTTCGGGTATATTTCCAGTAAGGTTACTTTTTGTGGGGGTCCTTTAGGGCTTTTTGCTTGATAGCCGTCGTTATTTCAAGGAAATATTCAAAATGTTGCTCCCTAAAACAAGCAAAACTAACTACTAAATTCCACAAACAGCTCTTGTGTATTATTCAAAAGCCTCTCAGAATTCGCCTTTTTGGACGCCCATTTGGTGTTTGATAATTTTTACCTAGAGATACTCTGAAGATTTGCTGCTGGCCATAAATCATTTCGAAGGTACCTAAGCCCGTGCTCTGGCTGCGGCCAGAAAACCGACAAAATTTTTCAAATTCCAGCTGCATGGCACAGGCATTTAGGAGGTATCCCAATGATAGTTACGATGACGGCGATATATTTTATTGTTTTATTGGCCTTCTTGCACAACACGACCATTGTGACCAAAATCCTTGTCCTTGGTGGCTCTGACTTTTGTATAATTATGTTTGCTTTTCGGGACTCATTCTCGTGAAATTTGAATCAAGAAATCGCTTTAATTTTTTGCAGTTCTGATTTGTGGATATTTCTTTTTTGATTTCAGGTGAGAAACCTTTCAAATGCGAACATGAGGGATGCGATCGACGATTTGCAAACTCATCCGATCGAAAGAAACACTCCCACGTGCACACATCGGACAAACCTTACAACTGTCGAGTCAATGGCTGTGATAAATCATACACTCATCCATCATCGCTGAGGAAGCATATGAAGGTGATTAGCCTGATTTGGCACTTTTATCAAATTTTAAGAAATAAGTATTTATGGTATTTAGATACTGAGTGCAGTACGATCTTAAGAATTAAAAAATACAAAAACCACATCATGCTCAAACGAGTTTTCTAGCTAATATACATACATATATATTGAAGCCCATACTACAATAGTTAATGAAATTAATTTAATTTAATTTAAAAAAATTCTATGAGACAGGCGGAAACACAACAAAAAAGTAATTGCAATAATAGTAATAAAAATCTTTTGCGGTGGTTTATACATCATCCAGAGAAAAAATTTTGTAAAATCACCTAAACCAGCTTGGGTGGAAATGGCTCTTGTAGTTATTGGTTGTTTTATATCCAGGCTTAGACTTCCTTAGATTTAGCAATTGTACAGTTTTTGCAAGTTTGCTATAAAACAACTTTTGTTTGTAGTTTTGCCTTTAAGTTTATCTCAATACCTTAATTAAAACGTTCATGAATGGCAAAATTGGACAGGAAATAAATTGTTTAAACTTTTATCAAATAAAAACCAAATTCCTGTTTCTTTCTTCAAGTATCATATTGTTATAAGTGTTTTTAGGGAACCCACTGAAATGTTTAGTTTGTTCACCTAAACTTTTTTTTTTTTTGTGTGTGTGTTTTAGCTAAAACAAAGCTTAATGTACTGAAAGAAAAAGAGCAGCAAAATTAACTATTTTTTCAGCCAACTAATAAAAATTAGTTGATAGATCTAAAACAGTGACAAAAACGTTTACAAAATTAGTTAGTTTCTCAACTATTTTAGTTGATTTTACTACTTTATTGTTATAACAACTAATTCAATTAATTGGCTGATAATCAACAAAAGATTAGTTAGTATTGCTATATTTTTTTCAGTGTGTAGGTATAATACTGTTAATAGTCCTTATTATTAGGGGTAGGCGAAATAAAATATTTTTTATATCATGTACTATTTACTATTGTTTTGAAGAAGATAAAGGACAATGCTACAGGTACAGGACGCAGAGCTTTTTAGTGAAATTCAGTGATATAATAATTCGGTAAATATTGCACAATAAGATTCGATAATTAAATGTGTGATATTGATATTTTTGTTAGAGGGACTGTTTTCAACTATGAAATATCTTTGGCTTACCAGATGATGTTAAAACATTATTCAATAATCTTATTATATATTATTGGCCACTAGTCAAAATTAAGATAACACTACTGGAAAACAAGGTACTCTGCATGTTAAAAACAGACAAAAATACATACTTATTACACCAATTATACATTTTAAGAATAAACACTACAGCATTTATTTATTTAATTATTGTAAAAAAATTTAATTCGATAACGATAAATAAAGTTTTATAATTCTTTTTCACTGTCGCTAGTAATTTTGATTTATTACTTCTGCAATTATTTTTTCACAATAATTCCGATGATAACTCAAGAATCCCCAGCTTCAGAGGCGATTCATATGCAATAACTGTATTAACTTTGAAAGACAAATTCGAAGGGGAGGTAAAGGTAATGCAGTTTTTTCATTAGGCTGGAGATAAGTAATTTATGATTTAACAAACGCAATACAGGGCAATACTTGGCAATAATATTATATTTAATGAAGAAAATGAAGAAAATGACCCCTGATACAAGACAAATCAATTTTATAGTGAAATATTTACAGAATTATATCACTAAAATTTGGAGCTACATCCTGTATTTGTTCGCATTGTTCTTTTTATCCCAAATAATAAATCATTGTTGATTGTTTTTTAAATCGGCTTAATCTTCATTATCTCTTCAGGTTCACGGCAGTCTGGATGAAAAGTCGCCATCACACGCCTACGACAGTGAGGGCGAAGAGTCGAGCTCATCGAGCATCGTCACCGGGGGGGCACAGACCCCGCCGACGTCCTCCTCCCGCCTGACCGATGGTATGAAAACATCGCCGCTTTCAATCAAATCTGAATCCGGTGTCGTCGCACATCACCTGAGTAGTAGTAGTAGTAATTCGAAATCACCCTCACTTCTAGTAACGGCGTCATCGTACCTCCCCCCACCACTGGGACCACCCCCCTCCCTGGCGGCGGCCGCTGCAGCAGCCAGCTCCCACCACGCCTCTTCGACGTCCCCCGCGGCAGGATCCTCGGTCGCGGCGAGCAGTTCCGCGACAAACGCGACCGCTATGCTCGTAACGGGACACCACAACCACCATTTGCTCTACCATCCGTCCCAGCACCACCCCACCTCGGACTGGTATCACACCGCCGCCCCACCTGCCGGTGACTCGATGAACCACCACCTGAATCACTTCAGTCACCACCACCACCACCACCTGATGCACCCGGGCGCCGCCACCGCCTACTGAAGTTAGTTGTGTTTAGCGCTGTTGACGATCTTCTTTTCCTTTTTCGGAAGGTTCTGTGTAGCAAATTCACCCTTTTTTTTTTTTTTTTTTTGTTGACATACTTCTTAATTTAATTACGCGTTCGCGCCGAACTCAAATACTTTTAATTAAACTGTGAAAGTGCGCCGCGAGGAGGACTTCGCTATCGCTCCATACCTGAGAAAACGTAACGGACGCAGGTGCCCGAAGACGCGTGAGTGCGGCGGAAACTCTAAATCTAAATCTATGTGAATAGCTTACATTTTATTTACGTGTTAATTTAAAATTGTAAAAATTCTATTTAAGCTGTAAATCAGTTGCAGAGCTGGATTCAACGTAAATTTTTGTGGTATTTTTAAGTATTGAGAATTTGTTGCTTACACCCTGTACCGGTATTTGACAAAGTGATAAACAAATTGAAGAAAAATATTAATAAATTTGAAGATATATATAAAATCACTCTTTACTTTTCAAAACCCCATTCCTCATCCGATAATCTCCTTCCTATTATTCAATTTTATTCATCTGAAATTTTATAGATTATTCATTTCTTCGTTTTTTGACAATAAAAGCAGTATTAACTTATCATAGGTAGGTACATGTAGTTAATTGCAAATAGGTTATACATTTTAATGAATAGAGAAAGTTTAATGCAAACTATGAAACTAACTAATTAGTAATAAGTCAGCCATTGCAGTTGCAATGATCATAAATGCATGAGAAAATGTTCGTTAGCGTCTGAAATGCAATTAATGTGATTGCAAACTTCAGAAGCAATAAAGTTATTTCGTAATGCTAGAACATAAGACTCCAACTTATAAATCACGACCGCGTTACTTACGGCTCATGGACCATCAACTTTTAAATGTGGTGCTTTTGCATCCGATAGCATAACTTTAAAATAGCCAACGCTAAGTGGGTGTAGTTTATGTTTTCCAATAAAACACACACTTTTAAGAGATTAAGTTAATTTGAAGGTCTATAATTTTAAGGAGTGTTAAGAGGTCACAGCTGAAAAATTCTGAAGAGATTGCATTTAAATAAATTTTTAGCCAGACTAAACATTTTTTAATCTTCACAAAAAAATATATCTCTCTATGTTAAACTTAAAATTCAAAACATACATGTCATTTTTATTCTAACAAAGCATCCAAAAAGTCACGAACATTTTAGAAACAAGAATGAAACTTTAGTCCATATTGATTAAAATTAAGTTATGAGTTTTTGGGACAATGAGAACAATACATAGATATGTTATAACCAATTTAATTTCAATTGAATGTTTGTTCAGGCCCTATGCTTAAAAAACTTACATATTTATTTATGTGATGTTATGCTTGGTTGGCTTAGGAATTCTACGAAAATAAGGATCGTTAAAATAATCCCAGTTTTATTAAAAAAAAGACGATGAACAAATATGTGAATTAAATTTTAAACTAAATTTAATTCCGAGTTCATTTTAAAAGGAGATCAGGAGACCTCCATACAAAGTCGTTCGTTTAATAGCCACAAAAACACAATGCACATGGCTTTTGCATTTGCAATATTTACATATTTACGAGAAACTATTACAGACAATATAAATCTAGTGTAGAAAAAAATACGGCAAATGAAAACAAATAAATTTTGAGCCTCGCTGAAACGCAGATATTTATTTTCTTATGAAAATGCTTAAAGTAAATATAATTTTGACCATGGTGTAAATCTGCATTGTTCTTGGAGAAATTTCTGAAGGATTCCTGAAAATTCTTGAGAGAAATTTATTACGGAGGTTAAATTCTGTTTATTGGGAACATGAAATAAATTGGCGCCAAGATACATAAAAATGATTATTTACTGTGGAATATTTTTAGCTTAAGATGTAGACTTGCAAATATTTATTTTAGTTTACAGAAGGCAAATTTTACTTTTAAAAAAACTACTGACAATAATTCGAAAATTGTGAAGAGCACCTTAATTCAATGGTTTAGATCATATTTGATAATTAAATACTGGTAAGACCACTATAGACCTGAATTGTTGTTTGGCTTGTCATAAAAAAAAATCTCTATTATTAACTAATTACTAGGACAAACTGACTAGACGCAATCAGCAATTTGTGACTTTTTAAATAGATATATTTACCTACTTATAGAGGCCGATAATTGCTTATTGATTACACCGGCGGTATTTAAAGTGAGAGGATCCCATCAAATATCTTTTTATTCAAGGAAATGCATATGTAATTATAAGTTTGAATTGCATTTGGCTCTATCCACAGAAGATCTTACAGTGCGAAAAATGGCACTTTAGAAAATGTTCAAATGAAAAGCAATTTAGTCGTACTCTGCAATGGTGGTAAGCCAGCTATATGAAAACTTTGAAAAATAGCCTGCTTACTAATTACGAGCCTCTTACTTTAGTACCTAAAGAATCGCTAAATTCCTGCATTTTACGAATCTGACTACGCGCAGACGTTCACACTCAGCCAATTTTAAATTGAAAGGTTTTGATCCCAGCGGACCCGTCATAATATGGCACTTTTTACAAGGGGTCCGCGGTGCCGACCGTCGCGTCGCGAGCGAAATTCACTCGGCGACCTGCGGCTAGCGGCCAGCCACCTGAACGAGATAATCTCGCGAATTTATGCGCCAGGCCCGCGGGGTTCTATCTCCGGCCGACGGTGATAAGGGCAGAGCCGACAGTGCTGCCACCACCGTCGTTGCCAGTGAACCGGTTCGCGGGGCATTTCTCCTAGAAAAATTTATGGGCGTCGAATGGAGTTTTGAATTATTGTCGCCATACTTTGCGCGTTGCGTTGCGTCTCACACCGGCAGAATTGCGCTGCATCGTGCGCCATGACATTTTTACGCCCAACGCGGCTCAAAGTCAATTTGTGGGCTTTTAATCAACTGGCGATTGGTCACATCAGCGCAAAACGAATTAATATTGGCGGCGGCATCGATTAATAAATCGATTGGAATTCTCAAGCCGGCACATTTGCGGTCAAGCGGTGATTTATTCGCCGGAACACGTGTGTGCCGCGGTTTTGTACCTTACCCACCGTCGCTGCCCGTCACTGTCCGTCGCCACCTTTCGCTTCCACTTTTCCCGCCAAAAGGCGGATTGACGGCTACAGTGGATTCAGGTTTTCCTCGAGGTTTCTCAGCCCACAGCCCCCTCAGGGCCTCCAGAGGAAGGGAGGCAGGCCTCCTACACCGGGGCTGGGAAATCACATCACCTCCGATCTGAATCCATAAACTCAGCGCTATCTGGTCGTAGGATCAGCTGACTCCATGTCTGGGCATGGCCCTCACCATGTCCAGGACTCTGTTACTTTTGCTTTTTGCAGGCATTATTTTTTTCGTCCGATTTTTTTCCTGTTTGTCGCTTTGTCTTTTTTTTTTTTGTCTGCTTATCGCGGCCCCCCATTTCAGTTGGAGAGCTGGAGAACGTGCGCCCCGGACCCAGAACAGAACCGTTCCTCGGGGCGACACACATATCATTTTCTATCCCAACTTGGTGGCGGCCGGGGCTCATAATTTCCTCGGTGGTGTGCATGTTTCTCGGCAACAGAGCTCCGCAAAAAACACGACGAAACAAAAGACAAAAAGACGAAAGGTTGGAAAAGGTACCAAATCGGACCCAGTTATGGTTGTCATTGGGTCGGAGCAGAAATTCAATAAATTTGCGCGCTAGTTTTTTGTGGGTTTCCTGCGGGCTGCTGCGATCGAGTCGACGATTTATGGACTTAAGCTTCGATTTGATCTTTCGGGACGATTTTTAATAAAATTGAAAGATGGTTGCGGGGGTGGAGGCAATCGTGATCGAATTTTATATTCAAATATTCACCATACTAAACTTGAAATTACCAGATAACTTTAAATATTTCCACTATAGTACAAAATCCTTAGTTAAATATCTAAAAATAGCGAAAAATGTCCAAACGCTTGTTGAAGGTATTTTAGATCAGCGAACGGAAACCCAACAAGTCTCATCCCATCACCAACCTGCTCCATCTTACCTCATCGCGGAGTTAATTACAAAATTGACAAATAAACAAATCTCCGGCTAATTACACCTTTCGATTGCTGCGCAGCGCGGTGGCTCCCCGCGATCGGTGGATGGCCCCATCGAGTTGTCGGGGATCCAGGAGATCTGGCCGGAGAAGCTCCAAACAAACGGCCACCCCGATGACAAGTTAACGCTGCCGCCCTGGCAAACATGCTTCTTTCCGCAAGTTTTGAAATTGGTAAAGCCCGAGCAGACAGGGCTCCTCCAGGCCCTTCTGAACGTTCCCCACAGCCATCCCCGCCGTGATATCGAGGGCTCACCTCGGGCTGCGGGGCCTCCGCCCCACGACCCTGAGCCTAACGAGGTGTCGGTGAAATATTTTGGTTTCGATAGTCACGGGGAAGGGATCGTTCCGATCGCGGCTGCCGGGGTCCCAGGTCCCAGGTCCCAGATCAGAACGCATCCACGCGTGCATATGGCACCGGTTTGGCTGAGTGATGCAGACCTGGAAGATGGGAGCAGCGCTCCGCTCCGTAATTCTTTTTTTGGATTTGGTGAAATGTGAAATGATCCGCTGCCTGGTTTCCGTCTTTCCGTAAATTCGACAAGCAATTTGTCTTCCCGGGTGCGCTGTTTACAAGCGGATGGCATACGCTCGGCGTGAGTTACGACGACTCCTCCGGTGGCGGCTCAATAAGCCAACTTCGCGGTGTAAACAACGCGCCCTAGTTCATCTTCGGTATGCGGGCAGGAGTTAGGGCTGGAGGAATTTCTTCCGGGCACACGCAGTCGAAGAAGAGAAAAATGCCAGACTTTCTGGCACCTGACGGGCTTTTTTCCCGAAATTGAGAATATCTTTCCCGCAGGCAGTATTTATTGGCTGCTGATCGGGTTATTAGGGCTATTCGCCGGGAGCATCATCTTCCCAGCGCGATCGCTGTTTGCGCTATATGAGCAGTCATCGGGCTATTCACGGGCTGCTCGTAATTCTCCTCGACGGAGCAAATATTGCGTTAATTGTGGAAAAATTAATCGCACCGGGAAAAAATATGTTTGCGTATGGAGTTTTAATTAACACCAATCGAAAAAAGAACTAAATAATCAGGATTTCTTGAAGTTGGCAAGATATAATGACATCTTAAATTAAGCTATGAGGAAAAACTACATCATACTAATTTTATATTCTGTACGAAACTAGCTTTTTAGCTTTTTAAATCATAATTATTTTCAAAATACTCGTATAAAGAGGGGACTACGAAAACACCATGGATATTCAAGTATTTACGAGTAGGCTATCTACAAGGCTGCAACCTAGGGCCTAGGACTAGAATCTAGACTATCAAGAAATTTTTATACTGAGGTGCCATTTAATACTCATAAAAGAAGTCGACGAAGTTATTTGATAAGCGCAAACTAATGTAAAATGTGGTTGTTTGCTACATTCTTCAATTTTTTTTCTTTTTTCTAACATGTTTAGGGTACTTTAGAAATACAATATTCTATTTTCAAAATTGAAATAAAAAATGATTCTGTCTGATACTGAATCTTACATTTGTGTTATTTTTAAATTATATTTACTCATAGCATATTTGTAGTTAATTTGTTTTTTTACAATATAGAGTAAAGCTAATAAAGAAAATATTCGTTTACACAGACTGCACACGTCTGTACAAAACATTAACCCATAAAGAAAAAGATTTAAAGCTTAAAACATAATATTTGTTTGAAAACTCCTATAACTTTAAATGAAAAATTTATAATATTTAAGATTTCGAGACTTAAGTAGTTAAGGTAGTTGTTTATAGCATTGTTAATAAATCTTGTTGAATGATTTTCAAATCTTTTCAATTTCAATATCTCGCCTTTTACCAATTTTCTATAATTTATTTTTTATTAAATTTTAATTTAACATTTTTACGATATTAGTTGCAAAATTGGTCTAAAATGCGATTTTTGTATATTCAGCGTAGGGGTCCAAATGTTCTCAATGCAGTCCTGGTTATCTAAATGAATAACTAGAAATTATCTTTAGAATACTGTATGGGCTTTTAAATACTAATATTGAATTACAGAGGTACTATAAGATAGAATGTTAATTTTTATTACAATAGGTATATTAGAGCGCTGGCATTAATGTAATGTTTGTCAGATGCAGTTCTAAATTCTTCCTTTTTCGACTTGAGTTAAGCTTTTGATCTCCCATATGACGAAGGAGGAAAGATGCAATCATACCATAAAATATTTAAGTAACATCGTATAATTTACTAATAATGGTGATATTAAAGAGCTTGTACGTTATTCGCATCACAAGAAATAATCGATTTAAACAAAAGATTGTAAATTTTATAGAGCCTCATTCTGGCAATAAATATAATAGTAATAATATTGGGAGCATCTGCAGACGCTCGAAAAAACATTCCCGGGAACAAAAGGCAGAAATCACGATTTTATACCTGGACCGCTTCCTCGAAACCACCGCCGCACCGGCCGACAAGCAATTAAATGTTAAACGACGGCACACTTGTCTCGTAATTAAATTTATTGGCCCAATCGAGGAGACAAAATAACCCGTCAAATTCGGCCGGGCCTAATCGAGCGCGGAGGGAGATAAATTGAGGCTCCTTTCGAGCGGCCGCGCATTAAGCGATCATACGGGGGACACCCGGGACATATATTATTCATAAAAAAACATTTAATGCGAGCATTACATGACAACTTTTATAGCGTCCCCGGGAACCCTGGAAGATATCTCGGTCGGGTCTGCGGCGGCGCGGGGCACGGGGCACGGGGCGCAGCACGGACAAAAAGCCGTCCAGCAAAAAATACGACCGAATCAGGGCCGCGGATGGGAACTGTTTCACCACCGGGGCCGCGCCGCCGTGAGCCCCAGACGTCCAGCTCGCAGGTGAATGGCGCGGGAATCGTGTGATGGCCGCCTCGCACGGGACGTGATTTAGGAGCGTTTCCTCGTGTGCAGCGCGGCCGTTCCCAAGTGGACCACAACGCGACCGGGAGGAAAAAATAATCGCGCGATCGCAGAAATGGGGGAGAGCTAGGAAATTTGTTGGGCCGCGATGTTCTTCCCGTCGCCATCACCACCGTCGATTCCGTCCGGCGGACGCGGCCCGGGACTCCTTCAATTTCATAATTTGTTGCGATGTGATTGCAACAGTTCGAGCTTTCTGTTGTGGCACCGGGATCAGTGCACGATCTGCCTGAAAGAGTTATACGATCGGCGGATTTACGAGCCAATAAATTTGATTTATTGGTGACGAGTTCGTTTCCCCCAGAGCACATGCTCGCCGCGCCCGCTGTCGCGCAAGGCCCCGGCCCCTGCCATAATTATCTGACGCGAATCTGCTTGCCCGCGCGGAAAATTTAGAGCACTTGGGTCCGAGCGTTTCATGGCGGGCCAGCAAATTGCACCTCCTCCAGACACACAGAAAGTGTCTCCGGTGGGCTGAATTCGAGCATGTCGATCTGGTGACAGGAGTTCCAGCCAAAGACCGAAGTGGGCAGTAAGTTCTACTTTTCCGTTTTTGGCAACTTCTCGAATAAAAATATATAACCCCAAAACGAGGAATTTTTAAAGAAAAACATGATCGTAAAGACATCTGTTCATCAAGTTATAGGGGTCTGTTACGGGCGCGTTTCAAGCCTAATAAGGGCGTGCTTAAAAAATGCGGACTTGTTGCAGATGTGATGCAGTCGTGATTGTTCGACAAACATGCCTCTTGCGAGCTTAAAAGTGGAAAATGTTTGGATGTACCCAGAACGGGCGCGTTCCGGGCGATATTTTTACTCGGGTTCCTTGGAAATAGAAAAGGATACAGCACCTCTTAGAAAAAATAAGAATTTAAACTCTTTAAAGTTAAATAATATCACTTTAGACTTCACTTTTAAGAAAGTACCGAAGCAATTCAGTTTTTACCAAGCCCAAAACTGCATCAATCCTTAATTTTTGAAAAGTTTGACTTTTTTTCGCTCAATTTTAATGCACCAAAAAACGTAAAAATGTAGTACATTTACTCGTTCCTTGTTTTTTTTTGCCAAACTATGTCGTACCTACTGAAAAATCGATTTTTTAAAATAAGGAAACTCAAATTCTCGTCAACTGAATTAAATAACCGCTTTATAGAATTATTTAAAACTATTCATTTTTTTAAAAAATTGTTCACCCTTCTAAAGGCCAAAAAAGAGGGGATAAAAGTCTCGATTTTTATAACAAAACGATGTCGAACCGTTTAAACTTTTAAATCTTTGAATTAATAAAGTTATGTACCTAATAAATAAAGGTATAGTACATTATTGCTTTTGAATTTTATAGGAATTTTGTGCTACAAATGTACATACTACATTTGTATAGAATGAATTTAAAAATTTCGAATAATTCGTGTATTCTTTTCAAAGACAAATTCTAAAGTTTATGATTAAAACAAACAAAACATATAAAGTGTTACTTACTCCAAAAACGAAGGTTTCTATCTTACTGCGACAGTATCCTCCTTATATCCAGAAATTGAAGGAAAACTAAAAGTGAATCTTCGTTTCACTGTCATGCGTGGAGCGGAGAGTTCCTGCCCGGGATGGGAGCGGTTTCTTCCATTGTTCGGGCGCCTTCACTTTTTCTTATTTCCCTTCCCCTTGCGAAGGGCCACCCCCGCCTGCCTTCGGAAGAATATTGTTGCGATGACGTAAAACATTTACCCGGAAGACAGCTGTCATCTGCATATGATAAACAGCCCTGCAAGCTGGAGAATTAGCAGTCACCCTCTAGGGCTGGGACTGCGGGCATGGGGCCCCATTCACGTCCTCGACCCGGGGTGAAAGCCTTACAACAGCAATAAAAATCCTCTTGAGATAAAAATCCACGTATTATCCCGTTTTTCCGCATTTCCACCGCTCGGTGCTCTGTGCGGCGGTCGTCCTCCCATTTCTTTTCGCCATATCGAGGAGGCCCTTTGTGCTGTCGTCGCCTCGTCCTCCTCCACTCCCGGGTTCTGTCCTTTCCAGGGACCAGGGCTCCGCTGGCTCCGGGTCCTCCGCCGACCGGCAACAGTATTCATCGAAGTGTGCTCGGAGCGGAATAAGACGGCAGCAGCAGAAAAGTTCCGGGACAATCAAAGCCCCCGCCGCCGCCGTCGCCCGCACGCCACTGCAGCGGCAGCGTTGGAAATTTATCGTGCGTGAACAGATGAGGATGATAACTGCGTGGGCGGTGACGATGATGATAGCTCCCTAATTTATTCCCAGCCCCTCCCGCACCACCCGCACAACCCTCGACGGGCCCGGTCCTATTTATTTTGCGTTCGCCTCCGTGAAAAGGAAACTCACCCGGACGGGGGCGCTCGCAAAATACACACGCATTACACCTGTCAGCGGCAGACGGGCGGCGACCCGCACCCTGCCCGCCCCCACAGCGGTGATGATGTTGTCAACCCCGGCCTCTGATCATCTTCGCAAAAGTAGTAATAAACTCGAAAATCGAGTGCCAGCGTTTGACATAGAAACAGAAGAGGGTGCTCCGGACAATTGACGGATTTGATCAAAGCCCTGCTCCATGCGAAGGGACGGGACGCAAAGTCAGAGGCTCCTGGATGTAATGAGCTGACAGAAAACGCTTTTGGGCAGCTATTCTTGTTTTAAACCTTTACACGTGGAGGACGCCAGGCCGACGCAATTTCTTGCTTCGCAGATGTGCAGCAAAGAGGTACAAAAACATTATAAGAGGAAGATTCTTCTTATTTCCGCAGTTTTAAGTTCAGTTAGAACATTGAGGTAGAATATTTTCAGTGCCCGTATAATTAGATCATCATATGCGTTTTCAAAATTTAATTGCAACAAAGATTCTAAGAACTTTCTATAAAATTAATTAATATGAACCTATAAAAAGAAACAGATAAGCAATGAATTCAGCAGTCTTGACAATTTTATAATAACAAATACGTATTGTGACTTTAAAAGCAACAACTATTTTACAATAACGTTCGGAATATTATTATTGCTCCGATGTAAAATAGTTTGTCCGGCTTTTTTAGTACATATGTAAAATATTTGGTCTTTTCTATAAGATAATCAAGAACAAAATACATATTATGCTTAATTTATTCTATGCATGTATTTACTTTCAACTAAAATCTATATATTAATACGTGAAGAGAAAACTTTGTACCCCTTTTTAAGCATATTGCACGGACGGAGGAGTGTGTGATTTGGCATAGTTAAAGCATAGACAAACTAGATCTAGTATCTAGTTTGTCTATGGTTAAAGATTATAAAGAGAAGAAGTGCAGAAAGTTAAAATTTATATATAATATGTATTACAAATACATTAAATTAAATAAAATAAATTCATTATTTACGTTCATACTGTCAATGTCAAACACATAGTAGTCCGTGGTCAACGTCAAAACTGACGTGTTATTATTAAGAGTGCCAATTTTAAAAACATATAGGCTGTGTATAGTCGTATTTTTCGTAGTAACCCCAGTAGGTCCAATTTCGACCACAGGGCGCCCACTAGTAATGGTAAAAGATGATTTTTATCTGCAGTAACTTTAAAAGTATTTTTCATTTTAAAAAGGAGGAGACGTTTTCATGATTTTATGAAAAATCATTGAATTATTTAAAAAATATAGGTTATTATATTAGTATGCGAGTTGAAAGTGTACGGGTTGACATATTTTACTGTATATAATATGATTTTCAGACAGACCCAAGCTCATAGTGTTCATATATAGTGTTTTAATTTTTAATCCGATATTTTATGTACGGTGTAGGTACTTATAAAGCTCTTGAACTTTCGAATTTGTTTCTTAGATCCACCAACTCTGAAAGACGCCGCGCATTCACATATGTATGTAACGTATTTATTTTGATGATAATATATTTTGAGATATGAATTCCCCGTGCCCCTGACGGAGTGAGGGACTTCTGCAGCTCCCCAATTAAGTAAAAAGCACTAATTTGACATAAATCCGCGAATTTCCCTTAAACGTACAAGTCCCAGGCGGGCCGCTGAAGGGGCTGGGAGTGAAAGGCGCGGCAAAAACCGCCTCATTTCGGTGATAATAACAAATCCCCGATGTAATTAAGAATGTGAGAAAGCCTCACCTGCAGCTCTGTCGCTGGACGGGAGGAAAAAGGCGACTTGGCCCGCAACATCAGAAGCCGCCTCAATTAGACGTGCTCCCCGTCCGGAGGGCCCCATGGCCGCGGGCCGCTATGTGCCGCCGCGGTGCATCGAGGCCGCGGCCCGGCCGCTTTGATGTGCAGTCCGGTAAGTGCGCGGGCTACGGCGACGCGGCCCCGAGCTTTGCAATTAAAAGTGCACAATGCCCATAATTAAAAGTTGCTGCCGCGACACGGGCAAAAAGATGTCTTGTACCGCTCAAATGGCAGCGACACAAGCGGCCGGCGAGCGCGACGGCAAAAACGGCTCGTCATTATCATGTCATAGAACCTACCGCATCGGGCATTAATAAAAGTCCTGTCGAATCGGGAATCCGGGGTTTTTTTGCGGCGCGTCGCGCAGCCCTGCCTGTCCCGGCCCGGCCACTATCAATCTTCTCCAGCGCGGCCCAAGGAGCGAGCGCGCTCGAAAGTTCGGGCCGCGGATGAAAAAACCCCGTCGAAATCTGACAGGAGGAACGCACATGAATTATGGATGGCCGACCAGGAATTTCAGTCATTTGTACCGCGCGGCCCGGCGGCGCAGGGGCTGTTTTTTCGGGTGCCCCCGAACTTCTTGGGGCTTAATTATTTCGATTGAGGGAAAGATTTTCGCAACTGCCAAGTGCACAACGCCCGGTGGGGGTTTGGTGCCGAGGAGTTAGCGGGGTTGGGGCGGAGCCCGCGTGGCATCGGGCCGCGGTAATTAATTTTCACAATTTCTTACGGTCCCCGTTGAGATCGAGCAATGGAATTTCGCTAATTAACACTTCTTCGGGCGGATAAATGCTGGTTCCGGCCACTTTTGTCTTCATTTTTGGGTGAAGGGTGCGGAAGAGAGCCCGCGGCCGATCCGTTGCAGATCAGCGACTAATTATTCGCCTGACACCTCCGGCAGGTGTAAGTGATTTTTAAGTCATTCATTATGCGGTGGAAGGCCGTTAGAAGGCTAAAAATACTTCACTTTAGTGAAATTATACAAAAAGAGTTCAGGGGTCACAAATATTCAAAACTTTACAATTTGAAAATACGTGTTTTTGGCAGATTTACCACTGTATATATTTTTCGGAAATCAAAAGTTCTAGGTCAAACTTGTAAAAATATTTAAGTTTTTTATTTCTCTACTGACTACCTGCCAATTTTCGTGAACATTTCTTAAAGTTTAACTTCTTACAATAGCTACATCAGTATTCATTTTAACTGTTTGGCGTTAATATTCAGAACTACATATTTTCGAATTCTAGGTCTTATCATTTCCTACTAAATAATATATAGGTATTCTGCCTTTTAATATATAAAATATCAATCAAGAAGTACCTAAAAAAGTAAAATTAAACCGATGGCAGATACATACAGTGTTATGCAAAACAATAACAACCATTTAGTACAAAAACTTAAATGTGGATTTTTTCTAAAAAGCTATATCCTATTTTTCAATTTTTATAAAACATTTCGCCGCAAATTTACAATTCAATTCAATTAAAACCATTTAAAAAAATAACGAATTTCGGTACAAGTTAGTGTGCAAAACGGAAGCAACATTTTAGTTGTCTCCCTTGCACCTACTTATTTTGAATAACCGTGGTATAGACTCTATTAAATTCATAACAGCTGATTGAGGTATGATTTCCCATTCTTTTTTCAGTGTTTCCATTAGAGAAGAGATTTTCAATGAGATTCAAAGGTGATTGAGCCGACCAATCAAGAACTTGAATTTCACTCTCATTTACCAACTTCGATGTGGCTTTCGGGTCATTATCATTTTGAGATGTGTTGCTACATATTGTTTAGTACAATACTGTATATGGGAAAAAATATACTGATATTGAGATCTTTGAGAATAGGATCATTATTTTGAAGCAAAATTATTTTAAACGATTAAATATAGACCTCTCTTGGATGTTACAACTTTCGCACATATATAGAAACAACTAGAAATGTTCTTAAAGTCGTTAGTCGATTGCCTGAAGATATCCTTAAAAGTTTGCTTTCTTTGTTCATCTTTAAATAAAATACATATTTTTTAAAATTTGATTTAACAAGAGTTTTTATTTTTCCCAAAATGATAAAAGTCCAACAAAAACGAAACGAATCGAAAAACGAAAAACTCTAGTTACCTAAATAAACCTTATAAAAATATGAAATATGAAATTAAGAATTTATGAAATTCACAAGTCTGCATTACCGCTAAAGAGAAAAATATTACGAAAAGTTAATTCCTGAAGTAATTAAAAAAAATCCTTTCCACTTAAAAAGCAGTCTATTTGAACAAGCGGCCTTCTGCTCCATTTACAGCAATTTTTTACCAAAAACGCTCGAAAGGCCAGAGCTTGGCAGTTTCAATTACACCCCCCGATCAGCCTGAAAATTGCAACTGTCACGGGGATATTCATTATAAGCAGACAAGTCATAAACATTCATGCAAAAAATTCAGAGCCCTACCAACCCTTGTTCAGCCGCTCCAGCCGTCATTGTCGGCGGCGGCGGCGGTGGGCACAAAGCCCATCGCAGGAAAATCAATTAAAAGTTGAATAAATCAAAACAGGATTTGGCACTTCCACCTACGCAATAGGCACCAAAAAAGGGGAATCCCCCGATCGGCTGAGCCTGCCGAGGCAGGGTGGTTCCTCAGACGCAGGCCATTATTCACTGCGGCTTCCTGTAAATAAACGAAGTTTACCGAGGGATTGGCGGGGCCATTTTTTCCTGCGTCCTGTCTCTGGTGTAACTGTGGCAGAATTTATGAAGTGTGTCGCGTGCGGTGCACGTGCAGGAGCCGTTTCGAGGCCGACCTCCACAAAAGATGCCCGACTGATGAGCACCAAAATATTTGGCTTCGACCAAATCGTTTTGACACCACGCGGCTGCCTCAGGGGACCACTTGACTCTTCCACTTGGGAAGCGCTAAGCAGTCCTTGTTCAACCACTTGTAATTGCTTGTTTTAAGCCGTAATATCTCAAATGAACATGGGCATAAAAGCAACTATCTTACTAAAATTCGAAATGTTTTTAGATACTAATTAAAATGCCCATCTAACAACAACAACTTCTCCAAATAAATTCAAATAACTTATATCACGAGAGCATGGGAAATGCTTTTCATAAATATAAGTGTGCCAATTGATTTTCGAATATCATTTCAACATCAACGTCAAAATGGTGTGTGATGTGTGTGTGCGGCATTTCTTTTAAAGTATCATTTCGTCTGTCCAAATATTAACTGAGTTTTGTTCGGTTTAATAACAATTGTTATAATAAGAATTGTTATAATAAGAATACTCTATAGATATGTTTAGATATGGAGATAGATGAAAACAAGTTTAATTTGATTATTTACATAGCATTTTCTGTGTAATTTACTAACTGTCAATTAATTGAAAAATTTTGTCCCTGAAATGGTTGTTTTCAAATGCATCATTATGTAGCTACTTTGTTTACGAAAATGAAATAATTACATACAAACATAGGTAGGTACTACTACAGTACCAAACTTACTACTACTATAGTACCAAATTTTTGTCTGCACCATATAATTTTGAGCAAATAATACTTCATTTGACATTTAGCAGCTCAGAAAAATTCGAAGTTATGTTCAATAATCTGTTTTGCCCCGGCAGCTTCTCATGAGCTGAGCAGCTCTGTTTTGCCTTGGTCTACTTTCTGAACATTAAACAGACTTATAATGAATGAAGACGTCTTTATATATTTCATTTTTTTCCTAATTCCTATTCAATACTTTCAAAAATTGCTTACCTTATCTTTTAAAAATAACGTCTTCCTGTAGACTGCCATAATTACAGCTGGATTTGTTTAAAAGCGGAGCAGGTGAGCTGGTCGCATTACCTTGCGGAAATTTCATGTTTAAAGCCCAGTCAAAAGAATTCTCGGCCCCGTTACACCTCGCGAAAATCCTGTTTGCCTAAAACCCCGGAATCCTTCACATTCCGCTGGCCTGTAGCCATGGCCGTGGTATTCCGGCCCGAGAGTTGCTAAAAGCCAGAAATTGCCCCGAGTCAAACTAATGCCATCCGAAACATCGACCGGGAGGCAGATTTGAATCGCGGTGTTTAGCGGACTGCGCGGCATGGCATTTGCGCGCCGGCACGGCACGGACGGCCGGAGCGAGGCGACGACATCCGGGAATGTCCCTCGGAGCGACCGCGGCGAGCGCATCCTCGTCCGCGATTCCGGGGAAGTGGTCCGCCGCGCCAGCGCTCGCGTTATCTAAGGACAAGATCAATAAGCACGATATCAATTTTGTTCCGTGCCTCCTGGCCGATCCGCCGGCGGATTGGGGCCCGGGGCGCGGGCGGCCCCACCGGCCCCATGCTCCGCAGAGATCCATAGATCCACGCTCGAACAATAACAGGAACTTGGATTCACTGCGGATTTCGGGGAATCTGAAGTGTTTTGTGCGGCTCTCGGTCGCGCGGGCTTTTCCTTTTTTCACCCGGTGGCCCCCGGGGGAATTTTAAAAGACTCACTGATTTGGGGAGCGTCTGCTGCTGTTGCCGGTGTCACTTTTTATCTCACCTCCGGGCCGTGCTGCGTCCTCCTTTTGTTGGGCTCGATTATGTCCCGAGGTGTTGGAATGCACACGAGCTGAGAATCGTGAGATTTTCCTAACCACACGCCCGTGATCGAGTGAGATGTCACCGTTACTATAACGCGAAGGCAGCCAACGCAAGCGAAGCACTGCGATAATCGATTTCGCGTACGGAATAATGGCTCCCCCGGAGGACCGCGGACAGAGGCGAAAAGTTCGATATTGTTCCCAAAGCGACCAGAAATTAATGGGGACAGGTTTGTTTGTTGAATGATTTACACAGCGGATCTATAGTCGCCCTGCAACTGCAATTCTCTCCCGGCATCGCTTAAAGTGCACAAGTCCAAGTCCCAAACGCGAAGCCGGTGAATTCAATCCGATGTCCAAGTCGAAGTCGCCCATGTCCCAGGTAAGAAACAGTTAAAAAGTTCAAACTTACTCCGATCTAAAAGGTATACAAAAACTATTCTAAAAGTCACACATTTTTTTTTAAATATGTTAGCTTATAAATAATTGTGCGAAATCTTCTTCTACGATAAAAATGGAACGATTTTTGAAAAATGTTATATACCACTTCAACCCTTTATCTTAAAACAACGTGTGGGAGACGTGATCCGCTTTCTGTGCCTAAGATGAGAACCCCGTATCAGATCAGACACGTGATGTCGTGTTCTGACCAAAATTGATAACATCTTAACGAACATTGGGATTGTTTTTACACTTTAATGAAATGAAATAATAAAATATAGTATGATTATTAAATTCTGTGATTTTATTAAATAGTAAATGCAATAGGTACTATTATGTCCGATTCCACAGTTGTAGCTTAAGCTCTGGCTTAGTTAAACCTCAGAAATTGGTTTATGCTACAGCTTAAATTAATACCGTTTCACAGATGATTTTTACATGCCACTTAACAAAACTGAGCTATAAGATGAACTGTGATTACTGTAGGACACTGTGCCTGTCATTCTTGTTTTTTTTACAGAAGTGATACACCTGTGAGTAGATTTTTCTTTGTTGTTTAATATAATGTACATATTTGTGGTGATTTAAAATGGATATTATAGAAAAAATAAGAAAAGAAGCCCAAATTTTTCAACTGCGGAAATAAATTTATTAATGAACTTAGTGTTAAAATACAAAAATGTAATAGAAACTAAACAAACAAGCAAAATCAATGTAGACGCTAAAGTGAAAAATGGAAAGATATTGAAGTTGAATTTAACGCGAAATTTGGTGGAATATTTAGACGTGTTACGAAAAAAATATGACAATTTAAAAAAATTAACAAAAAACAAAAAGGTTGCTGAAGAAAAAAGGCAAATATATGCCACTTTCGGAGGACCATCTGTATCAGTAAAAGAAATAAATGAAATTGACACAGGAATGTTCGATATTATTGGTTAATTAATCGCAACTCCAAAAATTAATTAATTTAAGCAAGCCGGAACAGAATCAATCTCACACAAAATTGACATATCTCGGCGATAAGCCTCACGGCTTAGGGTTAAGCGCTCAAATTTCGCAGCTTAAGTTAAAGCGACATTTGAGCTCAGTTTAAGAGAAAAACCTCCACTGTGGAACACCAAAAATAGTTAAGCGGAAGCCTGAAGTGAAGCGGAAGCGGAATTCCTGAAACTACTTCTGGTCACGACGCATGACAAAAGCTATTATCATCGAAAGTTGCACACACAATCTGCGCTCAATTCATAAGGTAAGGGGTTAAATTAATAACAACTTTCAGACCCCCAATTACTACATAAAATGTTTTTCAATTCAAATTTATTTGAATTCAACCTTAAAAGTATTATATACAATAGGAATAATACAACTTAGTGCTAGAATCCAAAATTCATTCAACTATATTATTACTATGTTTGCATTAACAAATAAATATTTTAAAAAAACATATACATATAGCTGTTGGGGAAAATCTATTTTAGAAAACCCAATCATACTGCATAAAATAAAAAACTCTCAATATCCAATGTTGCGGGTGGAAAAAGTTCATTTTTTCCGGTTTTTTTTTATCTATTAGATTGCTCATTTGGGATTTGAAAAGAAGGTATAATGTTATTAAGCATATTTGTATTGAACTAATATCGTGTAAGTTTTTTATTAAAAATAATTAAAAATTGTCGAAGTTATTCAGATATAAATTATATACCTATGTATGTATGTGCATATATTAAAAATATGGCCCAACGGTCGGATCTTCAACGACAGAATGGTTTAAAAAATAAAAATTAAAAACTTTTATATAACAGTTTAACCGTTTTTCGAATGGTGGATGTTGAAAAAGTGTTTAGTTTTATGAAGTTTTATTTTATATTCGGAGGCTTGAAAAAAAAATATATGTGGAAAATGACGCTTTTATGTAAGTAGGTAAATAGGCTTTGCAACATTACATTTGCTACTGAATCTTTGTATGTTTTCTGTGAACTCTTTTATTTGTGTTATGTGCGATTATATATCCTGAGTTACGGTTTTGAATTTAACCACTTTTAACGATATGTTTAAAAAACTTAAACCAAATAAAATTAATGTTTAATAATAATTTCATAATACAAGCTTTATTACCTAGTCCCGTTAGGTCACCTTCAGTGTGGGAAAAAAATCAAAGGTCCTTGTAACAGGGAAAATCAAAACCAAACCTCAGTTTCTCTCAGAATAAATTTCTTAATAATTCAAAAAAATTCCGAAAATTTATAGGTACCTTCCAGGAAATATTGCCTCACGACACATCCCTTGATCCGCACACAATGCCTTCCCGTTCTCTTCCAAGGCAGTCCTTGAGGAAAGGATTCGGGCGCTCCCTCCTCCTCCGTCGCTTGATCGTTTACGGCCCATTTCCGAGTAATTAATGATCGCGTTCACGAAAAGTCAAACGAAATTTGCCTTTGACTCCTTCTTTCTTTATTTTTGGCCCTTTTCATGTTTTATTGCGGAGGAAAGTCGTCTCCTTTTACAGCCGGCGACGGTCATCGGGATCCGCTTCACCTTTTCATCATTTCTGTGTTTTTTATGAGGCAATGCGCCGTTTATGTTTATCGGGCGTCGTAACATAAATTCTTCGCGGCCAAAAAAGGGATGACTTCTTTCGGGGTGACGTAAATTGAGATCCTGGCCAAAGATACGAGTTACGAGGTCTCCGTGCGTGTCACGCTGCTACTCCTCAGCCAGGGTGCTCCGCTCCGTCATGTAAACGTTTTGTTTTCGGAAAGCAAAACTGCTTTCGTATTTTTGTTTTTTTGAGAAAGTTGCGAGACATTTTGGCGGCGAATTTTATGACTATGATATTACACGTTACCACTTTCAAGGCATTTCGGTATCTAAGGGTTTCTTGTTTTTGTGCGTTAAAGCTAACTTCAAATTCTTAATCCTCGAAAACTGGATAATACAATGCTAAAAAGAATTACGAATTTCGAACAAGTTTTTCTCACATTTATAAATTTGAACAAGTTCGAATGCGTTATATAGCTCAGACGTAAGATAAAAGTCCTATTTATTTAAACACACTTTTTTTTTTAAATAAGCAATTATACTGTAATTACGTGTAGATAAATGCTATTTTATATAACTACCTGGATGACCGAGTTTGCTCGGACGCCGAAAATCCTAAAGTATACCAATATTGATTTAAATCGCAACTTTTACATTTAACAATCCGCTAACTTGAATCCGTAAATTCCAGTCAATCGGTTTGAAATCAGCAGCTCCGAAAATCCTCTGGTACTAATTTTGGTGGAAATTCCAGATATAAAGACCTATGTAACTAGATCGATTATTCGCTCTGGCCATGAGAGGATTAGAACCTGCGACCTTCGAATTTGCGTTTTGCAGTTCCGTGGTGATATGGTTAACCTATTTACCTGTAGCCACTGGCTGCTGATACTTATTGAGCAATTTTAATTTCTAATGAAAAATTCGATTGACCAATCCCACATAAATACATAATTATTAAATATAGAAAATTTAACTAACCTCAAGTAATATATAGAAGTATTATATTTATCATAAATATAAGTTCTAAATATACCTAAAATATCTTCTGGTTTTAACGATTTTCAAAATTTGAAATTCTTCGTAGTTAAGATGACGGCAAGAATAAGACTGTAATAATTTATGGCCGTTGTGTTGTAATAAGTTATTCGGAGGTGGGATTGCGCCTACAGCTAGCACATTTTCAACATAAATAATTAATTGTTCAAAAAATAGCAGACAATCTGGCAAAACGAATAAAAAAAATCTACGGACGGTCGAAATCATTCGACGCTCAAAATCCAGAAGGCTTAAAATGTTGAAATTGCCCCCTAGGGGGTGTGCTGTTGTGCTACTCCATAACTGTTCTCTTTCTGCGCATAAAAACAAAACTTAGCAGCCGGAAGCGGCCAGAAGCCGAAATATTCCCAGAGGTGTTGCCCGTCAAATAATTATTTTTTATGGGGCCACGGCGCGAGTAATGGCAGTGATTTGCATTACTAATGAAATCAGGGGCAATTATCACGAGATCGGTGTGAATTGATTGCGCAACTAATAAATCTTCCTTTCTCCAGCAATTTGCCAAAAAGTAACATTTTCTAGATGCCCCAAAGGCGTTTCTTGTTTGGTAGGAGGGCGGGGGATAGGGAAGGGGAGGCGCACCCGCGAGACTTATAAACATTTTTCACGGCTCCATAAATACGGGCAGGAAAATCAGAAATGAGGAAAACACAACCCAGCCCAGAAATTAATGGCCGAGCTAGTTTCGAAAAACATTTATTATACTTTTGTGCGCATTTTTTTCTTCGACGTTCTGAGAGCGACGGGGGGTTGAGCCGTTGCGCGGGAGGAAGTGGGATGAGGACGACCTCAAAAAGTAATTATGCCGCGAAACAACAAATTCCGCGCATACCAATCACGAACGAGCGCAAGAAGTAATTAAGCAGCAAACGCACAGTTTTCCCGCCATGGGAAAATTTCGCCGCAGAGGCAAAACGGGCGATATAGGCGACTCGGGATTTCTGTAGAAAAAAATGTAGAAAATCAAACAAATCATCGCGACGGGGTGTAGTAACTCGGAAGAGCTACCAGAAAATATCTTGCCGAGCTAACCGGGGGCAAATTATTCTAGTGCGGTGGCGAATCCGCGGAGTCCATTAGGGCGAAAAAGTGGAAAAGTATAAAACAAATATGAGGCTGGGCGAAACGGGGCGAAGCGAGGCGAAGCGAGGCGAAGGCGACAATTTCAACGACTGTAAGTACAAGAGAAGCGGCCAAAATGCGGTATTACGCCGCCGTCACCATTGAGCGGTGGAACGCGTCGCAGGGGGAATTTATTATTAAAAAATGCAAATGCGCTTCCAGAAGGCACCTCGACAGGACGTTGCATTTCTGTGGCTCGGGCTGTGCTACTGCTGGAACCGGTGGTGGTGCAGCTCGGTGTACGAAAACCGAAGTAAAACTCCGTTTGCGGGACAAATGGACACGTCCGACATATCATTTGTCATGTCACGCGTTTTGCGTGAACACGCAACCTGGACGTTACCAGTGCACGCGACCTTCTGATTGGTCAGCGCCAACCGAGCGGGGCGAGCAAGCCCACACCCAACAAAAGTGACCCACCGATCGCCCATCGACCGAGGCGAGGCGTTCAGCACTGCGATCGGGCAACACCGTGGCAGTGCTGCCTGATCGCAGCGTCGTTATAAATCGCCTCGTTTTGGATAATGGGCAGCGCTGCGACCGCCACGGAATTGATGTAAACTGGCCAAGTTTATCTGGTCGCACCAAAAACCAGTGGATGTGTCTTTTTCTTCTCCCAACGGTCAAGCGACGTCCGAATTAATGCTGCCGTTGTTTCGATTCATCGCGCTTTTGTGCGCGTCGTTTTGTGTGCGTGCCGGGATAATGGCAGCTAATTAATAACGACTCGTTTGCGCCCATAGAAAATGGTGAAAACAACATGGAGAAAAACGAGCAAATGCGTTCCCAGGGAGGCTCCCTTCTGAATGGCATTCCATCGGCGGACTCTTATGCGGCTCCCCCGCGCCCCACCGCGAGAAAGAGACACCAAGCGGAAACCGGGAGGAAATCGAAACAGCGGCCGGGGTCCATCGAGTAATCTTGATTTCCACTGAACCGTAATTGCTCGATAAATATCCGGAGTTAATGGAGTTGAGTGAAATTTATTCAGCGATTTGTTTCGACCGTCCGCCGGCCCCTTGCGCCCTCCATTGGGGCTTCGATTAGCGCGCGGGCCCTCATGTGGGAATATGCGAGAAGTTTTGTTTATTATTTTTACCATATTGTGATTAATCACGGCAGATGGTGTTGTGGCTGCTGGCGCAGAGGCTGGGCCTCCTCGCCCGGTCCTCAGCCTCGTACACACCGGGGAATCGCATCCATTTGAATAGATTCGTTCGGTGAAACAAATTTGGCTGCCGAGGCGGGCATTTTTCATAAATAACAATAATTTCCTAATAACAAATTGAGAACGGGTTTGCTGCAGCGCGCTCCGCTATTCTTATGCTGAGATGCCCGGGATGATCTATCGCTTCGCAAATAGATGAAACCAACAAATTCTCTCTTTGCATTCCATTTGTCTTTTCAAGATGATGTTATCTAAATGTTGCAAGAAATCTTGATACAGGTACAGAAACGATTCAGGGCCCTTTATATTATTTTTTTTCTTTTTAATAACCATCAGTTTAGCTTTGAAAGTATCAGAGGTAATCTGTTCATCAATTTAACCTCATGCAGTTAATAGTATCCAAGAACCTTTAGCTATTTTTATACATATGTGTATGAACTACATAAACTTACCGTACATTAGTTTGGCTTATTTAAAATACGGAGGTATGCAAAGTATCGTAATTAACTATTACTTTTTTACAGTCTTAGAAACATTTTCTTAAAACAATTGTGTGTAATGCCGGCTCGGCCATACATGATAAAACTGTACGTATAACTATCCTCAACTGTACATGCAACCTGACGAATATCAAAATATATATTTTTTGACGTTCGGTTAAATTTGCGCGCAAGGAAGCATACACAGTTCTTAAATGTTTTTTTAAATTCGTAACTTATATTATAACCGTACAAGTTATAACCATCTTATATACAGTAGGAGTAGCGTATACGGCCGGTTTAATGACAAAATTAGTATAGAAATAAAAAAAATACTCTGATCGACTATCTTTTTAAAAAAAAAAAAAAAAAAAAAAAACAATTTATATTTAAATATTTCCTAAAAAAGTCTTTTAACAAGACAAAAAATGATAAATACAAATACCTACCCCATCAAAATTTATTTATAAACCTGCCTGAAATGTCACCTTTGCATCCCTTACTCAGACCTTTTGTCCGAAGTCATGTAATTCTCCTCAGTCTCAAATTTGACAATAATTGAAGACTCACGAGAAATGCCTCGATGAAAAAATGACACTCGTACAATCCTCAGGTTCTGCGGAGGGAAAAGCGAATAAAATTTTTTTCTTCGAATGAAAACGATTGGGGAAAAACGAGCAAACGATCAAACGAGCACCAAAAACGATCGCAAGTACAAAAGGCGCGAAGATAACTTGAAAAAAGACGCGCTCTTTTGTGGCCGATTGTCGAGGATCAAATCGTAAAGAGACCTGTAAAAAGGTCGGAGGATGATTATTGTTGGCGTTATGACCCATTCTACGACCGTGCGATCCCAGCCAACATGTCACGTTTTAAGATTAATTGAACGATCGATTTTCGATTTTACGACGACTTGTCCGGCCTCGACCGCTTAATCAAAAATAAAAAAATTTAATAAGAAAAAACGACGAACAAGGGGCCCCAGCGACAAATAGCCGCTTCAAGAGGTAGGGGCAGGACGGGGAGTGTGATGGCTTCTCGGACACTTGAGAGGGTAATCAGAGGCAGCGTGAAGTCGGACTTTTTGGAGATAAATAATTAGGCGCTATGGCCCCAGCGCTGCCTGTTGAACGTTTTATAAATTTTGTCGCTATCGAAATTGGCTCCATTGGGGAATTTTTGGGTATTTCCGTTTTTTTTTCTACTAACTTAAAAAGAAACAGGTGGCAAGCTTCTTCTAAATATGGCTAGAAAGTTTAACTATATATATCTAAATCGTTCCCTAATTTACGTACATATCGTCATATTATGGTAAGTTAATTTGTTTTTCTTTCGTACAAAAATAAAGCACTCGTAAAACTTTATTTACTATTACTATATTAAATAGTTATGTACATATATGTATCTACAAACTTTTGTCAAATTTAGATTTGTGTGCAATTCTATTCAAGTAATTTACAGTTTATCAAACACGAGTATAAAAATTCTTTGCAAGACTGTACTGGTTAATTAAAAAAAAAATCATTGGGCTCTATTCTTGTATAGTCATTCGAATCGAATCGAAAAGAGCTTTCAAAAGCCATATTTGAGCAACTTTATTTTAGTTACCTTTGATTTCAAAATTTTGTCGTTCAAAATAGTCGATGTTTTTTTATCCAGCTACATATTTTAACTACTTCGTACGACAAAAGTAATTAAAGTCAGAGGTAACTGAAATGAATTTGAAAATTTAGGAATTTTATTAAAGAATTTCAATTCAAAAATGCTTTTATAAGGTCTTTTCGATCCATTAAATTACTACAAGAATAGGGGCCAGTACATTCATGTATACTGCTTTTCATCTCATTGCTAGCAACTCATTTTTATTTTTCATAATTCAAACTCAAAAAAGACTTATGTTATGTATTTAATTTACCTTGAAATAAAACTCCTTGTCTCTGTGCAGAAAGTTATATAGTCGAAAACCTTGCTCTCTTAATAAGACAGCTACACATAGTTTTGGACTTTGAAGCAAGGCCAGGCGGGATAGTATGGTAAAGCTCTGGAAAAGGGAACATTGTACTCATAAATGAATGTATGAATTTAAAATATTAAAAAATAAATATGATACGTAGATATGTATACAGTAAAGAAAATAATCCATTTACCAGTTTTGATTATATTCAGAGCACCAATAAGAGCAGACATTTACATTTATTTATGTAATAAAAAAAATAAATTTTAAAAATATATTTTTTGTACAATAAGAAAAAAAAGTTGTAAGTAAATAAAATAAAGAATTGAAATTTTACATTTATCGATCACTAATAAGTTTAGGTAATTTCTGATATATGTATACATACTTACTCTATATCCTTTTTAGGGATTTCCATAGCAGGGAACCCTCAGTGTGCAAGCTCGATTCTTACTTGACCGTTTTTTTTATTGTTTGAATATTAGATGCGCATTTAACCATATTGACATTTATTGACGCGATTTTTTTTTAAAACCACGTTTTTCAAATTGGGAGAAAATATTACTAGAACACCATTGCATGGATCGATCTAAAATTTTTAAAGCAGTTTGACAATATAGGTAGGTACTTGCCCTATGGAATTTTTTTTTATATATTTATATTTTTTTTATTACGAGAAATCCTTTATCCCATGAAAGAGTTTTAAAAACAGGCGATTTCAAAGATTGACTTTGTCGCCGCCATTTTGTATCAAATTGATAAAATACAAATTTGTTTTCATACTTCAATATAACAGAAACCTTCTGCTTCCAAAATAAATCGTCAAATTTAGGCCTTTTTTTCGGCCACTAGAGCGATATTTGATTTCATATTGACCGTGTGGAATTTATAATGTACAAAAATAGGCTAAATATTCCTGAAAACAATATTACCTTAAGTTTATGTACATAACGCGTGTTTTGCATTCACACGTGCATATGTGTGTAGGTATGTAAATGTATAAATGTACTCAATTTCATCAAAATCTTTGAATAATTGAAAAATATCGTATAGAATTTTTAGTTAGGGCCGTGGAAAGAGACACCCATTTCTAATAATCTATTTCTTATACTAGTTATTTTTTTATTTATATTTATAATACATATAATATGCAATCTTAAGCTTTTCTGTAGATTCACGTGGGGCCTAAATTTGTAAAAATCACATCGTTGGTTTTTTACGACCTTGGACCCCTTCGAACCCGTCACTGGAACCCGGTCACGATCTCGTCCCGAAAATCGTCTGGTTCAATTGTTTGCCGCGGTGGTGGTCGGTTCCAGGGAATGTCACTCGGAGGTCTCGCAGATGGCACATCGCATCCATCAAGCGGCGCTCCGTCCGGAGCTGGGCCTCCGCCCGGATCGCTGCGGTCGCGGTCTTTCGGGTGTGAGACGAAAAAATTGCTGTTCCCGTCCGCGGTCGTCTGTGGTAGCCGAAAATGTCTCTCTGGAAATAATTTTTTTGATTGATGGCCATCGCGGCGGAACACGTTCGTTGCTCCTGCTCCGTGAAACCTGGCCGGAGTGCGGCGCGCGGTTATGAGCCCCCCGGTAGAAAGTTGACGGCCGGGGGAGGAGGACGGTCACCCGCTATGATGACCGGAGACTAATTTGACATATTTGAGGCATTTCTTGAATAAATCTCATCCTGGCATCGGCCGGGAACACATCGCCGCGGAACAATACGACACGGGCACAGGGGGCCGGGCACCCACTTATTTATTAGTTTAGGGCTCCTTATACATAAATCATGAAGAAACAAGCAGAAGACGATTGGAAGAAGCCCCCGGCCTCCGCGCCGCGTGGCTCCTCGTCTACTTTACGGCCCTCGGACAAGGGATCTGATTGTACTAATGGCTCCATCAGATCTCCTCATTATGTCGTGAGTTTTTATGGCCCGCTGGCGCCAGGTATTAATATGTGAAAAATGGGAGATGTTTGGACAGAGCCCGGCTCGGCGGAATGAATAGCCCCAGTCCGGGGCCCCGACAGCTGCCCGCGAACGCATACAAAGTGGCGCTGGATGGGGCCACCTTTCGCTCCCATCAGGAATTTTTGTGTCAGGCACGGTAAACGCTTGACACGTTTTGTGTCTAACATGTGAAAACATAAACATTCTCGAATTCGACAAACCTCACTGAGATGTGCTCGAACCGTTGAGAGGCTGAGGACTCGGTGAAAAAATTAAAGACCGATGTTAATCTGCAATTATTAGATTCAATTTATAGGAGTTTTACAACGTCCCCATTCTTAAGATTAAAATTTAAAATTTAAGCAAGAACAAAACGAGTCGTTCGATTTTATAAATCACCTTATCTACCCTCAGACATGAATAAAGTTAGGTATAAGAAATCATATTCTCTGCGTCTCCCTACTAAATCTCTCTTACCCAATTTGCCTTATTTTATAGTTATTTATAGTTTAGTTATTGTTTATTTAGTTATGACAATGCAAAATGTATCTTTTCATTTCAATTTCAAGTGAAAATAAAAGTCCGAAAAGTAAACTAATTTCTGCATGTTTTAGGCTTATACATATAAAAAATATGTTAAATGATAGAAAAAACCGAAAATTCACCGAAAACTAGCGGAGATAGTGAACGTATAGCTGAAAACAGGCCTAATAAACGCTGATCCCGGTCCCAAATATACCTAAAATATTAGATTTTTATATACCTACATAAAAAATCATTTATTTTTTTAAAAAAGATTGTTATATTGAATATAAATAATTATCGATAATAAATTACGAATTCTCAGCCATTCTATGAAGTCTTTGGTTATAGTAGGTACATATATATTTTTATTTTTATTTTATTGAATCAACTATTAAAGGAATAAAGACGATTCAAACGCAAACCAGCAAAGTGTCTAAGGTCAATCATTTTTAACTTTACATTATTTTGCAAGCTCAATTAAATTCTTCAGTTATGATCCCTTATTTTAAAATGAACTGAATTTTCCAAACTACAAAACTAATCTTCCTGTGTATATAGATTTGCAACTAAAATTTACATTCTCTACTGCTTGTGACATAAACTTTCAAACTCGTTGCATTATATTTTCAAATTAGGTACAATAAAGATTACGATAGGACATCCAGTTTTCTTACCTTAAAGCATTTCGTTATAAACTGAAGAAAAATTACGCTTCATCTGTAAAGCAAAAAAGAAATTACGGGGTATCTATTTTTGTATCCTTCTTTTTATCAAACTAAAAAATTTTCACTAGTTCGAGAATCCGTTTATTTATCTTAACAGCGAAAATTACCAAATAAAAATTTATATTCGTATTGTAGGTTTGTCAAAGCGGACCTAGTTTTTTATACGTGCATGTTATCAATTTAATGTTATATGAGGAGAACATTGTATCAAATAGAAAGAAGTTAAATACATAATTTCGAATAAATAAACAACAACTTAAACTCAATTCAATGGTGAATGACTCCTTTTAACTAATGAATAGTTACTAATTGCAGTGAGTAATTTACGTTGTGCTATTCTCTAATTTGGAGAATTCTATCACTATTTTGCCTAACGAGTCTTCCCCTATGGAGCTTATTAGGTGTTGATGCACATCTCAATATAAATACATATCTCGTAAAATAATAGAAAATGTCTGCGAAAAAGAAATTTCTTGGCAATCACTCGAAATAAATTGTCATATCGACAACAGACCTTCTCAGGGGAATCCCCTCCCAGCCGAGCTCCCGTCGTCAGCACACAGAGCAGCCCGACTATTGTTTTGCAGTCCCACCAGACCCGACCTGCCCACCCCCGCCACCTGGTGACGTTTCTTGGGTGCCCGTTCCTTTTTTTCACTTCCATTTTCCTCGGTGGGCCCGTACCCGGGACGTGTCTTGTCTGCTGGTCTCCTCCTCCCGAGCGGGCCTACAGTCACCCGCTGGGTCGTTTTATGGGCGATTGAACCTGTACCTTCCTGCGAATTGCGATCGCACCCGAGGGGCGCTCCCTGGGCGCGGACACGACTCGGTTTAAACGCAGATCGAACGGGAAAGTGGTCCAGTGGAGCCTGCTGGGGCGGCGGCAGATGTCCGGGCGGGTACCTGGGGCGCATTTCACTTGACCTCGGGCGCCCTCTGGATCTGAGTGCACAGTGTAAGGTGCACAAAGAAAGGAACCACTGACCTATTTCATAAAACATATTTTTGATTTTAACACTTGTATGAAGTTTTTGAAAATTTCCTGGATTACATGACTAATATAAAGCACAATTACTTAAGAATAGTATATTCGTAATTGAAAATAACTTTATTTTATGAAAGTAGTTATGTTATAAATTAAGTAGTCACTGCGACGAAAGGAGGGGTCTATGTAAACCTTTCAAAGAACTATATTTAAAATTACAATTGTTGTCCGAAGAAGTTTACCGAGATTGGCCTGTCAGAGATGGGCGCATAAATTACGAGTGATGGAGAAAGTACACGAATAACTAACAAACAACTTATATGATGGTCGATCTAAAACCATCAATGGTTGTAACATTTGTAACATTTTTTACTTTTATTCAACCTGTTTTGATTAGAAAAGTCATAAGTGCATACATTGAACTTGAGATCTCATTTTAACTATGTTCCCATCATCCTATAGAACTCAAATTTTGCCCATAATATCAGATAGATCTAGTTCTATCCACCACAAGATGGTTTAAAGATATTGTAAAAGATAAAGATATTGTAAAAGACAAACAATATATGCTTTATGCACACATGTTGGTCATGTAGATAAAAGTTATTTTAAAGGTTTCTAATACGCTTAAAACAATATTACAAGAAATTGAAGTTTAATATGTTACCAATATGCATATGTGACTTTGCCATTTTTATATTTTCTTACAATCTGATATTTCGCTTACTTTTTTGGTTTTTATATGCTGCTGCACTTAAAGGTTGAAACTAGTTTTATAATGAGATTTTTATCAGCGTTTGATTCATTATTCTACGTCTTTTTTTAGTAGAAAAATAAGCTTTCAAAGTGTGTAAGTTTCAATTCAATTTATTTATTCCAATTCAAACTTACAAATACTTATATACAACAGAAATCATACAATTTATTTAGAATTCATAATTCATTCAATTATATTATTGCTATTTTTGCATAAGCAAATGAATATACTTCACATAATTTAATTAGCACGTTTTCGAATCAGAAACATATTGAGAAAACATTTTCCGTAATACGTTTTAATTTATTACTGATATATTTTAAATTATAGACCTTTCGTGCAATTCAATAGCGGAGAAGTGCCATTGTAGTATGTAAATTATTTAAAAAAAATGTGGTTAGCATGCTTACAGACGATAATTTAAAATTTTTAAGAAATTTTCAAAATACACATTCACACATACATATCTACATACATTAAAAAATTTGCTTTTGTTAAAAATATTTTTTTGGATCTTGGCTAAAGCCGTATTGAAGACGCAGCAGAGCTGCATTCGGCTCAATTTGACCGAGTGTGGATAAAATTAATACCGCGAGAACTGAGCGAAATTGTTCGCTTACTTCTTTTAGAAAACGTTCTGCAAGGTTATAAATTTATGTAAATGCAGTTATAGATCAAATCTTATGGGATGGAAATTAAGACTTTAAACTACATATTTTCAATTAAACCGATCTACATCCGTTTTCCGTGCAAAGTATTGCGAATTATTTTGTAGCCTATACAATTTTGTATGATATACATTTTTAATTATACATTGTTTTTTTAAATAGCGTGTAGTTAGAGGTTTTCTTATCGTTATCACGTTATAAAAAATAGTCAGGAACGGCTCGGCTCACCCGAAAAGGCGAATCCGGTGGAAAAGACAAAAAATGCGGTCAGGCAATCGCACCGAACGTGACATGCGTTTCGGAGCGGGTCCGATTTCCGCCGATAGGAGGGCCATTGTGACGTAATTAATTTGCCCTTCGACGCGCCACCGTGTCACCCGGCCACCTAATTCACCTTCCTTCGGGGCGGGACGCGAGCGATATGCGCGCTGCGCCAGGTCTTCTTATCTTCCCCGGGAGCGTGCCCGGAATTTTAATTGCCCGGCCGGGAGAGATAAGCCGCCCCGGGAAGGCAGCAG
The DNA here is from genome assembly GCA_951509405.1 of Machimus rusticus. NCBI lineage: Eukaryota > Metazoa > Arthropoda > Insecta > Diptera > Asilidae > Machimus > Machimus rusticus. The sequence continues at coordinate 16,203,882 of OX608054.1, read as the reverse complement.
CAGCCCCTGGGCCCTGCCAGCCGAAGGTGACACTTTTGGGCCGGCAGTGCGCCGCTTTGTCTCTGGCCTTCCGATTTCTTTCGTGTTTTTCAGTTTTTTTTTTGCCCTTTTGTCAAGTCGTAAGATAGTCGGGCAGCGAGATTACGCTAATTGCTTGATTAATGGGCCCAATTTCGGGGCGATTTTGATAGGTGCTCGGGGCCATTTACGGTACAATTCGGGGGATCGTGGGAATTTATTGTGCCCGGAACTGACGGGGGGATTACCGTCGAATTGAGGAATTGCTCCAGGAAGTCGTTTGTTTCTTAGAAGGTGAGTTTTTGGGGATTTTGGGGCCAGTTTGAAGCGATTACAAATTAGAAGTGCTCTCGGGGAGGAAATTGCGAGATTTGTTGGGCGCAATCACCTCATCTGGACGCAAAAGCTTTTCCAGCTAGGGTTAGTAATCAGAATAATCTGGACTGAGCTAAAAATAAAACCCGTAGGCACAAATACCAAGTTTGGCATCAACCACAAACCGAAAGATAATCTGTCTGTTGCGATAGTTTCACACAATTCGTCATTAGGTATGTAAATGTTTCTTTAGATTTCAAAATAAACCAGATTAAAAATTAGTAATTAATAAGATATTTTCATACATATAATACAACAAAGAAAATGAAACGAAATTAAAATTGCAAGATTTCGGTAGGTACCTACAAATAAAAATACTGTTTGTATAAAAACCTAAACTTCTCTTATATGAATTAACAGTATTGATCCACGGGGTATATGAAAAAAAGACAACAATCTTTATATTATGAAATATTTTCAGAAATTGATAAAAACAAAAACGTTAAAAATAAAAAAAATAAAAACTGTAGCTTGCCTTTCCAGACTCTAGATAGTATAAAGTTAATAATGACTTAATTGACAACTCCAGATACCGAAAATAATTTAATATAGTATACAATATAGTGGCATTAAAATGTTGTGCGTGATGACTACCTTCGATTGTTAAACTCTTTTATATTTCACTTTTTTAAAAAATAATCTGATTTTAATTTGAAACAAAGAAAAAAAGCTCTTAAGCTTTATTTTTATTTTCTCAATGTTTTCTGGTAAAAGTAAAATTGAATATTCCACATTGCCTTTTTATTTTTTCAAGCTGGAGTTATAAAGTTATAACGATTTAATTCAAATATTCTTTATTCCCTTACATTTAGAATTGTTCATTTTGTTTGCGCATGAGGCAAAATTTTCTTAAATTCAATAAAGCAATTGAAAATTAACTTATATAATGTTGAAATATAATAACATTTCTTACCAACATTTCATTTTAATTGAGTTTTTAAGTTTTCTTCTCCGTCAATGCGTAGTTAAAAATCAATTTTTTTCTTAGGAGATCAATGAAGGTTTTCCCTTTTTTCGTCATTGTAGGTTTATGTATTTGTTATAATATAAAAATTAAGGAGGTACCACATTTTTTTCGGCAAATAGGATTTTTTTAAATATAATTAGGTACAAACTCAAATCGACCCGTAAAAGTAAGCAACTAAACTGAGTGTATCTTTTTGCCAGAAATAGTAATCAAACCGTTGAGCTTCTTTCTCTTTGTTCCAATCCAAATTACTATCGGTCGGAAGTAACAGATAGAAAAAGTATTTTTCAAAAATCGTCATAACTAGTATACAGTCCATGGATAACTCTGTATATCAAACCAAAAATGAAGCTATCCTACTAAATTAATAATTCATAAAAAAAAGTAAAACTTCCCCGAAAATTAGAAACCTTCTCCGAACGTAACCATGTCCCATTCACCTAATTTGAGGTTAAGGTTGAGCTAAGTTAAGCAGGTGACGACGCAGCGCACCTCGTAATTGGGAAAAAGCAAAACGCTCTGCGACCCGTGCGAGCACCAGCGATTTTGATAAATGATATTTCCGCCAAATCCACGTGAAGATGAGACGGGCAGGGCCCATCACCTCCATCATCATCATCATGATCATCATTATCAGTCCGTCGCATCGGTCCAGCGCGGTCCTAGCCTCGTAATATTCTTTTTTTTCAATTATTTTGTTCCGAACAAAAAATAAAAGTATATGAGAAAATCATTTTCGGGCATTCATCGATTTCAAGCCCATTTGTATCTGCCGCGTGGTCCGCGGATGAAATATGAGTTTCCAATCGATTTTCATTGCGACTATTGTCATAATTTCACCGGCGGCGGCGAGGAGAGGACACTCGCCTCTATTCAGGCCGGTTTCCTCTTCGTTGAACGTTCCAAAAAATTAATAACAAAAAGAGAAAATCCCCAAAATTAACGCGGCGCATTATTGTGGCCGCGTCAGGGCCGCAGTGAACGCTTTGTACCTTGATTACGAAGAAATTGCACTGTTCGGTCCATTCCTTCGGAACCGTGCACCTTTTTTATTATTATTAATTTACATCTCGGGGGTGGGCACGGGGTCACCAGTAAATGACTGAAAGTTCATCAATTTGAGGTTCATCACTCGAAAAAGTTTGAACCGCGGTGATGGATGGTGCTACAGTGGAATTTGTAGGCCCGATTGTCTGCGCTCTTTGGCGGCTTTTTAAAGGTCGTCCCTCGTAAAAAAAGACCCGCGCCGCCGCCACAACAACAGTCGCTTTTTTCGGCTTTCGAAAAGTGTTAACTGTCATCGACGTGTTGGGCGGTAAATCGAAGAATAATGGAGTTCTGGGGGTCATATGATCGACCATTCGAGGACCTCATTAATTTTGGCGTTAGTCGAAAGTGAGAGTCAGACTTTAATTGGAAAATTGCAAGGACTTTTGTCTCAACATTCTAAACAACACTTCATACATATATCGATTTTTAAAGTTAATGATGAATTGAATAAAGTAATTTACAAATCTAAGGAACTATAATAGTATAGTATGCATTTAGTTCAAGAGTACCACGTAAAAGGCATTATAATAAAAAAAGTATACTAGAAAGCATCTATATAAAACAAAAGCCCCCATAATATAGCTTCAAAATTAAATTAATTATTTAAGAATCTTACAAGGGTTTAAAAGACCTTGGTAATAATTTCTTATCCTAAGGTGAATAAAAATCAATGGCACAATAGAAAAAATGATTATTGTATTGTTTCAATTTATTTTAAAATATGTGTGTATATCGTCGCAATTCTTTTCTATTTACCCAAAAGTGGTATTGTTTCCACGGTTCATATATGTATGTAGATATATAGAACAATTACGTGTTTCTTTATTTTCAAAAAGAATACAGTTTTATAAATGAGATATGAAAAACCGTGACAAAGTTGCGATGCGCGTATTATACATCATATTTTTTTTAAACGAATTCGGAAAGTAAAATTATTTTTCGCTATACGTGTTAATGTATTAACTATAACTCGTTTATGACCTTTTGCATCTGGACTGAAATACTATCTGAATTGAAAACTGCCTTAAGTCAAACCTATTTTTAATGTGCTCCGTCTTTTTTTAAGTTGCTCTGTTCTTAAACTCGTTCGAATCAAATCGAAAGGAGCTTATAAAATCACTTTTTGGACAAAAATTCCCTAATAAAAGTACTACAATTTTCGTGAACTCATTTCAGTTATCTTTGTCTTTAATTTATTTTTTCTTTCAAAGTGGTTATAACATCTATATTATATTCAAAGGTTAAAATAATCCTATATATAGAAAAATCCAATCGAATTATTTTAACGTTTAAGCGGAACAATTAATTGAAGTCAAATGTTACTGAAATGAATTTATGACCATTTTAGCAATTTTATTAACAGATTTTACATTTTTTTTTTCAAGTTAGCATAATTTTAATTTCTAAAAAACTAAACGTACACATATCTATGTGGCCAAGAGCGTGAAGAGGTTGAAGGCATATGTATGTATCCTTTTTGTATGGAATCTTAAGATCTTAAAATACAATATATAAAATACTGTTACAATTTTGCCCGCCGAGCAGCTGACGGACAAAATTGCACGTTTGCATTTCGCTATAATTCTACTATGGATTTGTGTTAAGTTAAGAATAAATGCTGGTCCTCCGAGGCAGACGATCCCATAAAAATGGTCGGCATTTCAATCCGGAACACAGGCCAGATCTCATCAGTTTAGCTACTGACCAGTGCTCCTGCCACATACGCCACGATCAGGCGGATTGAACGCCGGTTGTTATATCCACTTGATGAAAGTTTCAAGTGTGAATTATAGCGAAGGAAAATGTTATAACAATACATAAACTGAGGTCAGCACTAATCCTCATAATAAAGTGTCGTCAAGAGGTTCGCTTTTTTTTCAATTTATTGCGTAAACTCTTGGCGGGGCAAGGCCCTTTTCGAACAACTCCTGAAAAAAAAACCCTGCCCACAGTGCCCTCGAGCGCGCCTGTTGTCCTGCAATAAACGCTTAATTAACATCCTAAATAATCGCCTGCAATCGCGGTGTTGCTCGTGAAGTCATCGTCGCGCACTATCAACGCCGCGGCCCGGGGAATCCCCTTTCAAGGGCGACGTCGAATCATCGCAGCCCCCGGGGAAATGCACCCCCCGCCCGAGCAAAAACGCTCGAGCAAAAAAAAAAAAAAACGGGAACCGTCGAAATGTTTAACAAACACAAGCCAGGAACTGTCGTCCTTCAGAGATGGCGCCCGGGTCGCCGCCCGCCCAAGGGAGCGGAAATCGGGGGTGGCGCAACCGAGGCACAGGGGACCCAAGTTTAATTAAATGTAAATGATCGCCGCTTTGTGCTTGGATTGGGATTTGTGGGTGTTCACGACATATGATAAATGGGGGTGCGATCCGGGCATCCCTCCGGGTGCGACTTCGCCTTCCCGCCCCCGCCCTCGGCCGCACCCCCGGCCCTTGTCGCAGAGTTCGATTTCTGGATGCATGCGGGAACTGTGAGAAAAATTGCCAAGAGTTGGAACGGGGAACTTTTACTGGGGGAGGACTGGAGCTGCAACTACTCAGGGTGAAAAATCATCCCTTAATTCGCACGTCGTTAATAAAAAGCGGATTAAATCACGGATACGTTGTTTAGGGGTTATTTTGGGCAATACGTTTACACAATCATTCGATTTACATGATTTTTCCAGATAATTTTATTCATTTGCTCGGAAGCGCTCTGGCAGAGAAGTTAATCACTTTTTATTAGGTGATTTCTGTGATGGGATTTGCATATTGAGCACTGTTGTCTTTCTTATTAAATTTGGGATAAGGGATAAAAGTACCCTTTGGATTTTCATTCATTTTTCAAGAATTAAAGCCCATGTTTTTAATGATGAGGCTAAAGTAGCAGGGGGCTTTTTGTTTACACTTTATGGCCTAGGAGGAAAATACAAACGTATTAGCAAATGCGATTTAATAAATATTATACGTAAGTACGAGTATAGAATGTTTTACAGGGCAAGAAAATTGGATATAGAAAAGGAACTTATACAAAATTGTTCATCAGTTATGCGTAGCGAAAGGTTGCTTAAATTTATGTAATTTTTAGGGTAATTTATATTAAATAAAATAAATTTACGTCCACTGAATCTTTGCCGATAGCCTAAGTCATACTAAAAACTAAATACTGATACTTCCTTAGGAAATTAAGTTACTAATTTTTGGTGTCTTCAAAGTTGAATTTAAATGCAAATTACACGTAATATAAATTCCTAAGAAATAAATTTGCTTGGCATATAGCAAATTAGTTGGTGTGATCGCAGATATCACAGATATATTTCGTTATTTTACCTTCCATGCCAACACATACCCAACCTTTACATTTTATACATCATGGTACGACTAACGAATTATCTACAAGTACGATTTAAACAACAAGACCTTCAAAATTTCAAATCAAAACTGCTGAGATAACCTTAAAATTTTCTACCGTTTAGTTATGCTTAAATAATATGAAGATGATTTAATCCAATTTCAATATGATTTCATTTAATTTGAAATCAGTTTCATTTTATCTGAAAATGGTTTCATTTAATCCGAAAATGTAAATGCTATAAATGTATGTTCATGTTTGAAACTCTTATGCTCATCACTTTCGCCGTTTAACTTTTTCAATTTTCGGTTTTTTAATTTACCCGAAATCAATTAATCACTACGGAAAGTAAGTTTTGATGCCTGTCTGGCGCTGCGAAAAAAAAAAAACAAAATCGGCTGCCGGCTACCGCAGCGCAACGCAACAGTTCGAACCGTCCGCGTCCTGAGGAGGGACGGACCGCCCTAAATTGGCCGCGCAAGGATAATCCCCGGGGAACCCCCGCTTGATCACTGTTTGCTCAGCAGACTGACACCGAGGCGCTGGGCTCCTTGGTCCCGGTTCCCGGCGAGGAGGAGATCTGCTCCCGGGATGATTTACAGTCACTCCCAACAGGCCAGGGGCCTCTTCGGCCCCAGTAATTACCGCCGCGGGCCCGTGTGTCCTCGCACCCGTCTCGAGAAGTCCGATTTAATTTCGGTGAGCCCCAGGAAAGTCCTCGGGCCGATCAGTGGCGCAGACCACGAGGTGAATTGATTGCCCCTCATTACCTGAAGCGGCCTATTAGGCTAATTTGTTGGTTTAGGTGCTTCGATCGGCTCACCGGACCCCGGCCCCGGCCCCGGCCCCGGGTGCGGACTACCGAATTTCACAGTCATTAGAGCTCGTCGCGGAAGAGGAAAAAATCAGTCATTTCGCTCCCGACCTCATTAAGGCCCCTCGAGACGGCCGGTGTAATTAATCTCAGGAAGGTCCGCGCCAAATCCGCTGCAATCACACGCAATAATCGGAGGATCATTAGCATAAAAGTCGGGAGCCGCTTCGACCCCACCCCCGGGCTGCTTCCAGTCTTGAACCTCGCGCTGGTGCGGGATTCCCCCGATTGCGGGTCGCAGCCCGAGGCGACAGTCTCATGTGAAATCGAGCCGGAGGACGCGTTATTAAATTTTTGGTCGTCAATCACGGGGTAAGTTGATTTGCGCGCATTCCCCCGGGGGAATTTGATGAGGGAATTATTTAAAGTGAGCGGCTGCCCGGTTTAAGACGAAAATTGCGGTCGGCTGCCGGGCAGTGGACGGGTTAACCGACTTTTAATTTAATTTGATGGATTGGTCTATTTTATGAACTTTACACTTTTTTAGGAGGGTGATCTAACCCCTGAAGCTCTTAAAGTTAAATAAAACAATTTTAATTTCATGTAATGCGTTTTTTCTTCGAGTAAGAACTTTGAAGAATAATTACCATTTTTCCTTTACATTAAAAACATTAAAGATGTAGCAAAAATTTGGTTTTTTTCCAGTTCTGATACGGTATAAGTTAAGTACCTTAAAATTAATTAAAATAAAAAAAAGAAACCCCTACAATGTGAGTTTTTTCCCACAATAACCGCATATAAAATAATATTTTCAAGATGGTAACATAAATAAGAAATAAGAAAAACGATTATTTAAATGTAGAAAGAAATTGCAACCGCGTAGGCAATTTCGTTAAATTTCGAATAAGCGCGCAATTCATAACTCCGAGAACAGTGTTTAGCGCCATCTATTTTTGAATAGAGTGAGGGAAATTGTAATTACTAATTTTGTATTGAAAACCCTGTTTTCTTAATTTTGGTGATTATTTAAAAAAAATAATTGATAACAATGCAATTTTGCCTCTTAGAACGATTTAATCATAGCGAAAAAATGTAATGAAAAGTTTAACCAGAAGTTGTGATACTACAATTTATTCCTCTAGATGTCAGCACAATCTGCTAATTCCAAGTAACGTCAAAAATTGTGAAACTTGCCAATTGAAAGTGTCAAAAGTTGGTTTTTGCGCGTCCCGTTGAAATTCGAATAACGCTTTTCGATTGATTGAATTATCGCTTTTCGGTTTTAATAATTGATGATTGCGTACTGATTATTCACAATAAATAAAATGTCTAAAGTAAGTTTCCACGTAAATTTTTAAAATTCTTCCTTAACTCCAAATTTCGCAGGACATTCGCTCCTTTTTTCAAGTAACCAAAAAGAAAACGGCGCCGCCCACCGAGTCTAGGCCGCCCGAGTCGCCTGTGGTTAAACGAAAAGCGATTCAAATTTCCAGTGATGAGGAGGAAATCGCCGGGACGCCGCAGGAGAAAGTGAAAGCCTCAAAACCCAGAGGTAAAAGAGCCCGCGTGATTGACTCAGACGACGAGGACGGCAGCGCTGGTGCCTCGAGTAAAAATGGGAAGAAAAAGCCAAATTTGTCCAAATTGAAGGAAAATGGGGATCATGGAGCGAAGGGCAAAAAGACTGTCAATGTGTCGAATATTTTTGGAGAAGAGCCGAAGCGTGTGGAGCGCAAGAAGCCTACAAAACAAGTGCTTGAAAGCGAGGAAGTCTTAATGAAGTCTGATGATGAGTTCGAGCAGTCTGTGATGGGTTTGGATGAAACTGCTTTAATAGAGGAAAGGGTTTCTGCTAAAGAATCTCAGAAGCCCAAAACATCTCCGCAAAAGAAGCCTGCTGTTTCCCCCAAGAAGGAAGAAAACCCGTCAACTAGCGACGAAAGTTTTAGGCACACTCCCAACGAGAAGCCAAGCAGAAAAGCCAACTTGGACTCAAGTAAGTAGCCAGTGATCCAGCCATTAATTTTATAATATTTTTCGATTATTCAGGTGTCCTGTCGGACGAGGACAGACACGACCGTGCCCGTTTGCGCGCTATTCTCTACCAGAAATACAAAAACCGACAGGGAGCCATCAACCCTGGAAGCAAAGAAGTTCCGAAGGTACAGTAGCAGTCTTCTCGTTTTTGTCCGTCTTAGCAAGTTTAATATCTCATAGGGAAAGCCTAAGTGTTTGAATGGCCTTAATTTTCTCGTAACCGGCGTTCTAGAGTCCCTGGAGAGAGACGAGGCTTGCAGTCTAATCACAGACCTCGGGGGTAAAGTTAGTAAAACAGTAGGAAAACGATTGCACTTTCTCGTTGCTGGAGAAGAAGCTGGCCCCAAAAAACTGGCAGATGCCGAGGAGCTGGGAATTAAGATTATATCGGAAGATCAATTGTTTGACTTGATAAGAGAAAGGTCAGACGATAAAACGTCTAAAAATACCTCTAAAGCTGAAAGCACGTTGAAGGAGTCTGAAAAGGATTCTAAATCTTCTAAGAAAAGAAAAGCATCACCCGAGAGGACCAAGGCAGATGTTGAATCGCCTAAGAAAGGAAGAATAGAAAAAGTGGAGCATACAGAAGAAAAGCAAAAAATTAAAATATCTCCGATATCAAAAGCTGAGATTGATTCACCTAAAAGAACTAAAGTGGATGAAGTGAAAGAGCCACAGAAAATTAAAATCTCTCCAGATTTCAAAGAAGTAAAGTCAGAACCAATTTCCAAGGAGGGAGTGGAGGCTTGGGTGGACAAATACAAGCCAAAGACCACAAAGCAGATAATCGGGCAGCAAGGAGCTAACAGTAACTGCGTTAAGTATGACTACTTTTATCTATAAAAAGTCCAATAAAACTAGTACCTTTGAACTTTGCATCAGTTTCAAAAAATTCCGAAGATAGAATTTCATATATTTTTTTCTAGACTCATAAAGTGGCTGTCAAATTGGTACATCAACCACGACGGTAAGAAGAAACTGCAGAGACCCAATCCCTGGGCTAAAAACGACGATGGAAGCTTCTACAAAGCGGCGCTGCTTTCAGGGCCTCCAGGGATCGGTAAAACATTCTTTTAATATGCCCAAAAGTGTTTCAATAGCTTTTTGCATTTTTCAGGCAAAACCACAACTGCCACACTCGTTTGCAAGGAGCTGGGTTTCGACACAGTCGAGTTCAACGCCTCCGACACCCGCAGCAAGAAGCTCCTCAAGGAAGAGGTGTCCGAGTTGCTCTCGAATCAGTCCCTTTTCGGTTACTTTCACGGCGGGAGTCAAGCTGTAAGCAAGAAGCACGTCCTTATTATGGACGAGGTTGACGGAATGGCTGGGAACGAGGATCGGGGCGGGATCCAGGAGCTCATTTCGCTCATCAAGGAATCATCCGTTCCTATAATTTGCATGTGCAACGACCGAAACCACCAGAAAATGCGATCCTTGGTCAATTACTGCTACGACCTACGGTTCAATCGTCCCCGGCTCGAACAAATCAAAAGCGCTGTAATGAGCATTTGCTTCAAGGAAGGCCTCAAACTGCCTAATGCTAAATTCGAGGAAATCATCTCAGCGACTAACAACGATATCAGGCAAACTCTAAATCACTTGTCGCTCCTCAGTGCCGGTAAAGAGTTAAAACTGAAGGAAGAAGACAGCAATACAGCTAAGAAGGATCTCAAATTGGTAAGCTCTTAAAAATTTTGTTTTAGGACCTCTGTGTAACTCAAAACAACTTCTTTACAGGGCCCTTGGGATGTGGTTCGAAAAGTGTTTTCAGCAGAAGACCAGAAAAAAATGTCGATCAACGAGAGGAGCGATCTCTTCTTCCATGACTACAGCCTGGGGCCCTTGTTCGTACAGCAGAACTACCTCAGTGTAGCACCCCATGTTCCTAAGTACTAAGACCCGCAAAATATCCTTAAAATATAATAAAACTATTTAATCGTCCACAGAACCCAAATCATAGGCCAAGTTGCTCTAGCAGCTGACTCGCTTAGTCTAGGCGATCTGGTCGACAAGAGGATTCGCTCGAACTCCGCCTGGACTCTCCTCCCGACGCAAGCGATGTTTAGCTCGGTCCTCCCAGGGGAGCACATGTCCGGGCATTTTATTGGACAAATAAATTTCCCGGGGTGGCTGGGTAAAAATTCGAAGAGCACCAAGAGGAGTCGTCTGGCTCAAGAGATCCACGATCACACTCGGATCAGGACTTCTGGATCTCGGCTATCGATTCGCATGGATTACGCCCCATTTTTGCTGGATGCGATTGTTCACCCCCTGAAGAAGGGGGTGGAGGGTGTCGAGGAGTCCTTGCAGGTTATCAAGGAGTACCGGCTGCTGAGGGAGGACATCGAGTCGCTGATCGAGCTCACCTCCTGGCCGGGCAGAAAGAACCCGATGGATGCCGTCGACTCGAAGGTGAAGGCGGCCCTCACGAGAGCCTATAACAAGGAGGTCCTCGCCTACTCGTACTCAGCAACCGCCGGGGTTAAGAAGAAGAAGACCGAGACGGAGGCCGACTTGGACCTCCTCAATGAAGAAGACGCCGCGGCGCTTGCTTCTGATGGAGAGGAGGAGGACAAGCTGGAGGATGATGCACTTATTAAAGTTGTAGTCTTGTTTGAAGATATCGGGATAGTTTTTGTAATTTTTCTACTTCTAGGCTAAAAAGAAACCTGCGAAGGCTACAACGTCCGCAGCGTCAGGAAGTAAAGCGGGGGATTCTAAGAAAGGCTCGTCATCGTCTAGAGGGAGAGGAGGGAAGGCTAGAAAGTAGTAGGCGATCGATTTCTATTTTATTGTTTTGATTTCGAATCTATAATTAATAATAAATATAATTTTTGTTTACGAAAATTTCCCCTCAATTTCTTATTTTCATCATAAGTCCATGAAATTCGAGTTTCTACAAATTCAAGTGTATCTGGGAATTAACCACCGGCTTTTTTTTAATTTTGTTTTAGAAGTTTGGTTAATACGAGTTTTGCAATTCAGTTTTAGAATAGACGTGTTTTCAAATGATTACAGCGGCATATGAAAATTAAAGGCACGTCTATTATATTCGAGATTTTTCGATTTGAGAATGGTCCATTTTTACGACAAAAATAATACGGAAATGCATTTAAACTACTTATCGCTACAAATTTACCGTCTTTTATAAAAGAAAAATTCTCAATCAATAAAAATACTTTGCAAAAGAAAAATCTAATTCAAATGGCATTTGATTTATACGTGGTTGTTGTTGAAAATTGGACACTACTTTTATGAATATCTCAAAAACGATGGGAGGTGGATTTTCTTCATTATTTTTCCTTTCTTCCCTACCTACTACATGGTGTTCGCAAATCTAAAAACCTCGGAAATAATAGAATCCCCAAATTGAAAAATAAAATCGACGCAATTTGCAATAAAATTCTCATTAGACCTAATTTTGAAAAGTCCCGCCCGCCTAAAATCCACCATCAATAGCCAGCCCTGTGATCTAGTACAAAATGCCGTTTCGTCTAGGTGCCAACGGCCGGGCTCGGAGCAAATCAGTCTCCAGCGCGGAGCTGTCAGTTCAAAGAGTAAAATGGCGAAGTCGAGGTAGGGTGTGATCATGTCGCGCTGCTGTTTGCCTGAAAAAAGCCAAGAAAAGTTCCATGAGCGCCGTGAAAAGTGTCCGCAGAAGCATCTGAGCCGCCAGAGCTGTACAATCGAACAGAGTGCATTTGCAAAAATTGTATTCGCGACGGTTTGAGCCGTGTTCGCCGTCTTTCCTGCCATCTGAGAGGAGTTTTCTTCATGTTTCCGTCGATGCAGCCGCTCTAGAAAGCCTCCAGCCGTGAAATTGCTGTGCCAGAGGTAGACGAGGTCAGTTTGCAGGTGAAAATTAAAGAAAAACCCTTTCGAATCGCAGTGATACCCGCGAAAAGGGTGGAAACTTTGCTACGAAAATTTTCCATCCCAGAGCGAAAAAACACGACGGAGTTTTTTTTCGTTTTGTATTATTTTCGCAAGGGTGAGGTGAGGATTTAACCAGAGAGTTGTGTGCGAGAGCGGAGGAGTGAAAAAGACGTGGGGTGTTGCCAGACCGTCGAAGTGCGAAGTGACATACAACGGGCTGCGGCCAAAAGGTCCCCAGCAGCGCGCGTTCGGGCGGCCCAGCGGAATCCAGTGCGATTTTTTTTATTGCTCTTTTCCTTGTGGGGGTTTGTGTTTTGTGTCCGCCGCCCCCGCACGCGGCTGTCAACTTTACCATCAGGCCGCGAGTGCGTGTGCTGAATAAATCAGAACCTCTGGGCAAGGGGGTGTGCGTTCGCGGGTGCTGGAATCAGTGTGTCGCCCTCTGATCGGCTTGAAAATCGCCCGAGCGCGGGTGCCGCGGGTCGGAAGCAGTCGCCCTGCACCGGAAGGATAATGCAGTGAACGTGAAAGGAACCGTCAAAACACCGACGACTCCCACGGCAGTGTGTACGCAGCCTAGCCCCCTCCGACGCCAGGCCCGTGGTTTGCGAGAGCGAAGCGAAGAACGTGAGTAATTAGCGGCGTGAGAGCGCTGTCAGAGTGACCTTAGGAATGCGGGGAATGCCTCCTGACAGCTCGCTGCTTAATGAAATATTTGTGCCCGAAGGGAGCTGGGGACTTCTATTAATTGCCCCATTCTCGAGTCCGCACCGCGCCGCCTTCATTCGAGCGGTGCCCCAACCACTTGTAACCCAGTTTATGCGAGCCACCTCCTCTCCGCAGTCGCCCTTTCCGGGGGATGCGCCTTCCCTTTGACGTCGTTTTCACCCTTCTCCAGCGTCAACCTGACACAGTTTTTCCTTGCACGGGCGCCTTCATCTCTTCCAGAAACTTTCCTCAATGGATTCATTTAAAGTTATCCCAGCGAATTTCCCGAGCCCGGTCCCACCACACCATTTCAAAATAAAGCGTCTCCGCCACCCACCCGGGGCCACTCGCGTTCGTGCCTAACGCTGTCGTGTACTGCGAATTTCGTGCATTTTCCGGGAAACTCCTCGGAATGACCTAGAACTGGTTTCGAGCGGGGGCCGCGAGGTGCTTCGCTGCTCAATCAAAACATTGTTGGGATGCACCAGGGACTCCGGTGTGGGGGGTGCACCCTCACAGCTGTTCTGCTGTTCGACACTGTCGCTACCCTTTGTTTTGTTGCGCCCCTTCAACCGAAGCCTGGTGGGCCCCCTTCTCGGGCGCTTCGGTGCTCTGTTTTCGGCTAAATTGCGCAACACAGCGAATTTTGTCTATAGTTCGGGTGTAAGTGGCCTTCATGGACAAAACGGCGGAGATTCCTTTTTGGGGGGCTCACATTGCAAAGCGCTAGGAGGAGTTTCTGTGTCATGTCACGGTTTTCTCTAAAAGATATTAGCAGACTCTGTGACGCTGTCTGGAAGAAAAACTGCGATCTTTCGAGGTCTAAGGACTTCTCGTAGCTCACTGATTTATGGAAGACGAAGCTAGGGCAAGTTAGGTCGGGACTTAAGACGTGCTATGCTTCGGAGAAGTTTTTTAATTAGCAAAATGCCTTCTTAGGTCAAGGCATGCTTCTTATGTACATTAATCTTTACAATTTAGTACTAACAAGATATTACTGCAACTGAAATTAGTTATATTTCAGTGCATCGTTAAAAATGCAATACCTATATGTACATGCAACAAGGAACATGTGGGCTTAATTCTTAAGTCTTTATTTAATATTGCTTAAGTTTACAATATTATTAGTCTATTTTTGTGATTACGTGAGAAAAAATTACTTTAAATAAATATTATTTGTAGTTAAAAATATAACGTTTTTGTTATTCTGTAACCCACAAACATATAAAATAGTATGTATAAGAGAAATCAATCGTTCGTAAAAGATATTATCACATTCGGTTCCCATACCAGAAAATTTGATCACAAATTGTTGCAAAATTGAAATTGTCTGTGACAAATGCGTACAAATTAATTTTTTCACCTGACACCTATCAAAATGTAGACCAATTGTGGTTAAAGATTCGTGGAGGCGAGTTAATTTCGACACCTTTACGTGCAGAACAAGCGATACTATATTTTTAAAGCTGATCATAAAAATTTTATGGATGTCGTAAGAATACGAAAACCTACTCCTGGCTTGTAATGTCGTCGGTTCTACTTTTATGGGAAAGGTCTTAATGTTATCTAGCATTGGAAAACAAAAGAATAAATAAAAAATCGTAACCTGAGTCTTGCAGAGCCGGTAAATCTTGTCACGTAACGAGTGAGACATCAGCCGGAATAAGCCGCAAAGCACGCGACCGCGATTACGCGACTCTAACAGAGGAAGAAGCCCTGGGAAAATTTTTATCTCTAAAATTTATCCACTGTGCCCCCGCCCCACGTCCAAATGATAAAATTTATCAAGATTGCCCGCATTATTTATGGGAAAGATCCGCATCGTGTAATATTCGCTGCAAGCGCCAAAAGTGGCGTTGTGTTTGTTGCACGATGATTAAGTGCTCACAAGTTATTTATGCTGAAAAATTTGTCCTCTTCCAGCGTGCTCCGGCAGAGGGATGGGGCCCATTCAGACAGTGGTGCATGGTACATGTTGCCACTCCGGAAAGCGGACGGGGGCGGGGGCTCCTAATCGCGCTGCTGATGCGACTGAATTTGGTGACAAACGCCAGGAGATTTGTTTTGGGGCTCATCACTTCAAACTCCCGAGGGAGACATTTATCTTGAGAAGAAACACCTTTCAGTCATGTTGTTATGTTGTGCAATTTCAGCTCTGTTAAGTGCTCCTCTCGCTTAATTGGTTTTTGATCCGAGCCTCCACCACCGCCGGGGCCCTCGCAGACAGACCGAAATTACCATCGGTGTCATGTCCATTTGTCAGGCGGCTTAATTAAATCGCTTGGCCCGCTGTTAATTTGTCAAAGGGCTGACTGGCGTCTTTTTAAATTAACTTGCGAAGGAAGGAGCATGCGGGCTCGGGTGTACAAATTGCTGAAAACGATCTAAACATCGCTGCACGTCTGGTAAACATCCGCCTGGAGCCGAGGGTGGTTAATTGAACCCGGGTTCCCGTCCCTGGCGAACACTCGGCACCTTCCACTCTTTCAGCGGCTGAAGGATCATCCGGCGGGCTCGAGCTCACTGAGACCTGCTAAAAATAACCGACGGCTTTCCGTCTGCACTGTCTGCAGAGGTCAGGGGCCGCGGGTAGTGACTCTTTGGAGCCGGCGTGAATTAAATGCGGCTTTTCAATACTTCAACCGTTTAAGAGAGGGCTGATTTCTTCAATCGGCGGAAAAACAATTAAATTTTCATCATAAATTGGTTTTGAAACCGAAACGAGTTGCCTACACGGTGACGACAACATATTTTTAACTGAAAAGCTATAAAAAAACACCGCTTCGCGGTGCCCATAAATTAGCTAGATTAAACTTTGTAACGCATCGAATAAAATGTTATTTTTACCCCGTAAATTATTCCATTGATTTTAATTTGGCCATTTTAGTTAATCTTCTTTTCATTGCACTTACCCGGCATTGTAGTGGGAAATGAGGCGCCCTCTGTTGTCGGGAGAACAATTAAACTTTCATCAACCACCCACAGTTTTGTTATCGAACTGCAGCATTCACCTGGTCAAAATTTCTGTGGCCGTTTTGCGAAAATTTGGCAGACACTCCTTGCAAACGCCCCGTAAATTAATTTGGGGGGGTCGCATTGATTTTCCTGAAAATTCATTTGTCACCCTCGTCCATAATTTATCTCATTGGAGCGGCATTGTGTCAAGTTACACGCATATCCCATCTAATCGAGCCCTCCCAGGGCGTGGGCAGGGCGCCCCGGGACCGGGATCTGCCGACGGCGACGCCACCGTCGCGAGGTGTTTGCACGAAGCCCTTTTTGGGGCACAAGCCGGAGTCTCACATAAATTTGCCTTAAGAGCCCCATTTATTATGCCCGAGTGCACAGAAGGTGATTTCGAATTTTAGGTAACTGCCGTGTGGGGTCATGATGAAAAACATTTGTTTTTCGCCCTGCGAAAATTCCATGAATATTTTACGAGGTGTTTTTGAGCGGGTAGTGCACGTATTTTTTGACCATTCCCATAGCTTCCTTCGAGCTATAGTGCTAGTGAGTCTAAAATGCACTAAAGATATATAGAAATATGTTTGAAACTAACATTTATTTTTTGAGTCATATAGACATGGGTTTTGCTCCCACAGGTCTATCAGGATCATATAACTATTTTCCCGATTTCATTCTCCATAATAATTCACAAATTGCAATTATTTATGCAAATTTTTCATAATAATTAAAAATATATATTTCATCTTCTTTTCCTCATTGCATAAGTCATATTCCTTGCCCATTTTTCAGCAACAAGCTTTTATTACATTTTTATTCACTTGATAAATGCTCAGAGGCTTTGAAACTTCTATGACTGCTCAAATTAATTTAGAAACAATTCTTATTTTATAAAATTCATATGATTACTCAAATGTCAGGTAATATGAGAAATACGGGTAAGTTTACATCATATGAGTCGACATTTATGAAAAGTCGTATGCTTTTTCATATGATTTATCAGACAGTGTAAAGTAGGCTTTAGTTTAGTTCGTACCTACAGAGGTGGTTGTTACATAGTATTTAACTGCATTGCATGAATATATGCTAAATAGATTAGGAATTTAAAATCTTAGTTCAATGTACGAGTACATAACTATTCTATGAAATTCAATCTTAATTCCTGTAGTAAAGATTTAAATTTTAGTCTTGGAACTGAATGTTCCATTTAGGCAATATAAATTAAATTTTGCGGTAGCTCTAGTTAGAAGATCATTGTGACTGTATGCAGTTCTATGTATAGGAACGAACTGACGGTAACAAATATTTCTACCAGACACATACAATTTTATTTCCTTCAGCAATCCCTCACATTATTGCTGTTATAAATCAAATCTTTAATAAGCATTACTTCGGCTGCATTCCACCTACTAATGTATGTAATTTTTCAAGGCCTAAATGCATGTATCTAGCAGAGTACTGTGAGCGTGAATTAAACATTTATATTACATGGAAAACGAATCTTGAAATTATGAAATTGTTTGGTATAGTTTCTAGGTGTTTACTATGTGTGGTCTTATTGAAATTCCAAACTTGCTATGTATGTTCTAAGAAACATCTTACCGAAGTTACAAACAATGTCTTAAGCGCGCAGAGATCCGTAATATCAACTGAATTTTCTGTCTACAGGATTTACTAATAAAAAAATCGTGATGTTTAAGGAAATTTAGCTCCGCATCCAGAAAGCGTATGTTTCAAGAGAATTTGGAATATTCGAACTTTAGCACAAGCGAAACCAAATGATCTAAAATTCCTGAAGTAAAATTTATATGATGAGGTGATATATAACCTCAAACATCTTGAGGCTTAGATTTTAGTTTAAATGAAGTTCAGTATGAAAATAGCTGCAAGACTTTATACGCGGACATTTATGGTGCTATAATCAACTAGGTCTAGAGTAAATTTATTTAACTAAGTAATAAAATTATTCTGCCAACTTCTAAGCGTTCCTTCGTCTTCTGTAGGACGAGGTACCTAGAAATTTCAAATGGAAATGGGTGAAGCGTCGTAAAATATGGCAATGTGGCTTAACTCTTTCTTGGCCAGCCTATAGCTGCGTTTTTTTCCTCAATTCCAGCAGATGAAGACGCCGATGACGGCGCACACGAGACATTCCGCGTAGGCTGCGCCACCTACGGTCTCCATCTGGCTCCAGCGCGGAGTGGCACTGATTGCTAGAAATGGATTCTGCACCGTTGCAGCGGAGACCTGACCTACAAGTGCCAACTGGGCGCTAGAGCTGCCGGGGTATGGCGAAAATGCTTAAATTTTAATTGGGAAATGACGGTTCTATCGAGCTGCCGCTGATTAATCGGGCGACTTCAAAGCACAGCACCCACGAGGTCGCTTAACCCAATTTTTCGGCGTGCGCGCGCAGCTACAAAGCCAACGTGGCTGTCTGCTTTTTGTTAATAGCGAACACATCTGGCGTCGCTGCAGTCGTCCGGCGGCAGTCAATTCAACTTTGGCTTGGACTTAGCTTTTCTCTTTAAGTGGCCACGGCGAAGCCAAATTGTACTGCGGTGAAAAGTTTGCACTCAGGGCAAAGCGCTCAACTTCTCCTTGGAGACGACGAAATCCATTTGGGTCCTTCCTTTTACGACACATAAAAATTTCATTCACCCCGGCCGGAAGGCAGCGAAAACATAAAGTGCTGTGAGCTCGCTCCGTGAATATTTCATTCGGGGCCGGGGCTGGAGAGCGCCAAAAGCCTCGAAATTTATGGGCTGTACCAGCACGTTATCCCCCCGTGTCCAGAAAGTTGCTCCTGGCCGAATCCCAAAATTCTTCCAGAACTTTTTATTTCTTGCCCCAACGGACGACGGTCGCTGTAAGGGCAGAGTTCCTTGACTGGCAGCACCCCACACCCTTTGGCTCTGCTCCGCTCAAGTGTCGTCCCGCCTCCTCCCGCGCGAACAATGGAAACAATAAGAATACAAACACGCCGCTAGAGGGCAGCGTGGTGAATAAACCGATTGATAACGGGGAATTAGTTACCACCGAAAATAGACCGTTTCTGCGCTGGGGAAAATAAATTTTCTTGTGGAGCCGCTGCCCCATCCGGCTCCCCATGACCTGTCAGTGCACCACCAACCGGGCACCCCACTCGGGGAGAAACGGACGCTCGAACGGTGGAAGTAACGCGATATCGCCGCCATTACCACCGACGCGGTGTTTCCGCGCTTCCTTCAACTTGATTGTAAAAAAACAAAAGAGTTGGCGATTGTTCGCTCGACTGGTCGGCGGTCTTCCGAGGCACAATGGCGCGGTTATTCGAGGGGGGAGAGTTCGTCACGTGTTCCAGCGGATTGAGACGGTTTTCTTGACGCAAAAATAATAAACGGAAAAATGGAGAAGAAAACAAAAGAACTGCAGAAAATGTTTTCAATGAGATCGGGGTACCGCAGGGTGGGGCTATATGCAGCGTGGGCACTTGGAATTTTTATTTGGTTTTTCTAGCCGTCAAGAGCAGACAACGCTACGGTTGGTGATGCATTTAACTTTTTATAAATAATACCTTGCAGTTGCCAGTTTGGTGCTTGACAACGTTACTCCCTAACTATCTATTGCACTGTCAAGCAAAAAGACAGCAGACTAAAGTACACGTTTGAAATTTCAGCATTGTCTTCTCATTACTAAAAACTAATGTATCTGTTTTAATGTTCTGTCTACTGTGGTTTTACAACGAACAAGATTAATTGTGACTTTAGGCTGGCAACGGCAGAGACAAAACACTTTCAAAAAAAGCTCTTCAACTCTCTTCCAGGCGAAATTAAATTAATAGCTACATGAGAACAATTAAGTTGCAAATGTTCTTGTTACTTAATGAACTATTGGAAAAAAAACTAGAACGAATTTAAAATAAATGGGTCGTCAACTACATAAGTTGAATTCACTATTTTAGATTTATTAATGTATTCTTATAAATATTTCAATAAAACTCCTCAAAGAACTCTTAATACATTCAAATACAAATTTACTGAATTAGTTAACACTAAATTTACAGCGTTTTCTGGTATACGAGCAAGCTATATAAAAACGTTAGGTATTGTATACATACATATGTAAGTCGTTCGATGTTCTAAAAATGGAATTAAGAAATTATAAAAAGAAAATCATTTCTGGATATACAGGGTGGCTGAAATGAAGTGATAATAATCTTGTTTTTGGACTCTGGCGTTAAAATAAGTGCTACCAACTACCCCGCGAAGTGGTCTTGGAAGTTGCTTTGAAACTCTAGACATTCCAAAGAGTTTCGGCACCATCACACAAAGCGATCATCTTTCAGAAATGGCTAAAAAGCAATGTATCGAAGTTCATTTCTTCTAAACAATGGATGTTCAAATCTTCAGATGTAAATTCAATGGCTCTCCGATCTGGGCCATGCTGGAGATCAAAGTTAATACCAAAAAATATGTGAGATGGGATGCTTTTAAAGCAACGCTTTGATTCATAAATGAAACAAAATTCCTCCAAATCGCATTCATACAGCGAGCGTGCGAATCTTTTTTTCGTCAGTTATACAAAATTATACACGTAAAAAGAGGATATATCGAACAATAAAGTTAGATTTAAAAAAATTAACATGTATTTTGATGTTTGGCTTTGAACAAAGTAAAAGTCTTTAAAAGTGCATTTATTATAGTGTTTTAAATTGGTAACACTTCACACCGGTCACCCTGTAATTGATTCGGTACATTAAAGTATTCATTCAATTAGTGATACCAAAGCTTATGTTGAAAAACACGTGAAGAGGCCACCGAAAATAATTAGAGAAAAATGAAGTTCTCTATTTCTTCGATCGAGATACAAAACTCCAATAAAAGGAAGAAACTTGTTGATTCGAATTAACTAATCACTTTTCAAAATTCAATAAGCCTCTACATCAGTAAATTTCATGCGTTCTGTCTAATTATCAAGTGAAAAGTTCTACTTATATTATCTACAGAACATTTCTTTTTGAGTATATAGCCAATAGAAATAGGCCTAACACTGAATTCATCTACTTGCAATTTCTTTAAAATAGTTCCATTAACCGCAACTTATGTATCATTGATCAAGACATTGTAAAACTAAATTCTAAACACTAAAATTTTTACAGATATTTACAATAAGGTAATGGTAAGTTTTTCTTAAATGCACAAACTGAGAATAGGTGAAACTTTTAAAACGTATATTCACACTATGTCTATGAATGCAGTTGAAATATAGAATTTCATTCTTGTTCCTATGCTTTTTGGAATTTGATTTGCGAACGTAAATACCATATAGTAAACTTCGAAAAAATAAAGCATGGAAATGAATTTAGACAAATACATATTTGTCTGTTAGGGTAAAAATGTAAATGGTACTTATTTATATTTTTCTTGAAAAAATATTTTAAATTGGTGAAAAGGATGTGGCACATAAACCAGTGTTAATTCTCCCAAGAAGTCCAAACAATGAAATCAGATTTTTACTATAATATTTTAAATTAACACTAAACAACAGTTCAAATGTCGTTATAATAATAAGAATGTGTGTGTCCTTTGAACCCAATTTTATTAGTCGCCCTAAGGTTCTGATTGTAATCTGATCCGCCCCCTCTTTTCTTGTTGCAGGTTGCCCTTCTAGAGCATCAGGGATGAAAGACGCTTCCGAGTACTTCCAAGAAGAAAATTAAAAGGAGCGAAATAATCGCAAAAAGAAAACGCAGAATAAGATTATTGGAAAGAAAGGAAATAGCCACTTCTGTTGATGACTACTTCCTTCGAGCAGCCGCACCACCACCCACGCTGATGGTGTCCTACAAGCTCAATTTTTCACGCAAATGTCGCCCCTAAGTATCTCGTGCTTTCGGCTCAAATTCAGCAGGCGATCATCGAGATAAGATTGACGAAAATAAGGAAAAAAATTATATATATAATAAGAAATCAAATAAGACGAAAAGAACTGGGAGGCGAATCAAAACGAAATTTTCAGCAAAGGATCCTTCTTGAAAGGTTAGACTCGGCTCCTTTTTGAGGGTTTGAGTCTTTTTGACACTATCTCGGATTATTCCCTTGTGTCTACCAGGCGAACTTTGAAGGGACGAAGATGGGTCCTTCTGGAAGCGCTGGTGGCGGCAGCGGCACCATCCCCGGTGGCCGGATGACCCACTCCCTGAGCACTCCGTCAGGTGTCGACGGAACGCCTTCGACCGCTCACCATCGCGGCGGGAAGAAGCTCGCTGTTCGAATTCAAATGCTGGACGATTCGGTGACGCTATTCCAAGTTCAGGTGAGTGCTTTTAAATTATATCTAATCAACAAAATTGCCAAATGTTATTGTTGTAATAAAGAAATTTGATGATGTAATGAAACGCATAAAAAAGAAAAACCTTAAAAATGGAACTAGAACTTAGAACGTAGAATTTCTTATCTTATCTTTAGTTCCAGTTGAAAGCTCTAAAAATCTCAGACTGTTGAACGAAAGTAAACTCATTCACTCCAAAATCAATAAAGTTTTTAAAGTAAATTCTACCCTGCAAATTCTCTATCACCAGATTGTTAAATGGAAATTGATAGTGTATTATAATATTATTACAAATAAATCGTCAAATGATTGCTTCTTACTGCTATAAGTAAGTTAAGTTAACTCTTCAAGGAAGAATTTATTTTTTACAAGTGCAAAAAGTGGCTTCATATTTCATTTGATTACTTTTTTTTTGTTTTACCGATAGCTACTCAGTAAATGTGAAAAAAAATTTAAAAAAAAATTAGAAACACATACATATTTGGCAGGAAAGTGATAGTAAAAAAATATAAAAACAAATTATGTTTCTAAAATAAAACACTTCCTAAAGCTACCCGGATAAACTGCAATGAAAATAACATTGATTTTGGTTAGGTGTTTTTATGACCCTCATGGCATGATTCTATCTTGAGGCAAATATGACGAAAGATGATGGGCTCCTCCTGTGACCTGAAATTTCTTTAAATCCTAATTAAAAGTAAACCCGAAAATCGTTGTTTAAATTTTAAATATATTTCAATGAATAGTTTTCATCTAATGTAATCTAATGTATCTAGTGCATCAATTTTCTTATTCTTGTTGTGTCAAATATTTTCATCAAAATCAGCCTCATAATGCCGCATACAATATTGACGCATATGATGATTGTCATTTGAACAAACTCTGAAATATTAGCTATACTTAAAATTTGTTGGTTTTATTATTGAAATATAATCAGAAGTGAGTGAAGAGGTTAAAAGAATTAAATATTAAATTGTATAAATTCTTAAACTTATACTATATAGTCCAGATTTTCGAAATACAAATGTGCATCGAGAGTTGCTGCAATGCAACAAATTACCCCCATCGAATCAGGACACTTGAAATATTTCACCTTGCTTTTCTAATTTATGCTCGCCCTGACACTCCTCAAAGAGTGCTAAATTACTTTACTTGAAATTTCAATTATTCACTCACAGATCAGCTCAGAAGATGCAGCAGCTGCTGTTAATCTAGCCAAAGTGGACTAATTTACTTGGCAACAAAGGAAATTTGCATCATCTGAGAATGTTTTAAAGTGCTACGTTGCACCTGGTAATTTTCTAGTTTTCCTTCTCGGGGCCGTTTAGCCGCTCAGAAAGTGCACGTCAGCCGCGCTGCAATCATTTCGTCCGCGGCTAACGCGGTGTAGGCTGAAGCTGGGGGAAATTTTCTATTCGACCCATAAATAGTTTGGAGAGCCAGAAGGGTTTTCAATCAATCAACATCGCCGGGTCCTGCCATGAACCACCTCCATTCTGAGGCTGCGGTGCCATTGGATGGTGCTTCGTTCTCACCCAACGAGCACTTTAGACTTTGCGAATTTTCCGGGATCTTGCTCATTAAAACGATTTCGATTAAGCACCTTGTTTGAAATTAGTGGTCCGCCGCTGTCGAATTGCATGGTCCCGGAAAACCGGCTTCAAATAGCCCATCAATCGAAAGTTCCCCGAATTTCCAGCCATCGATCTCGCTGTGGGGTTCGGCAGGACTCCATAAAACAGGAGTGAATTTTGCGAGTCAATAAACTTGCGGGGGAATCGCCGGCTTTCCGGTAGGTAGAACGCGACGGAGGACGTGAGGTGCGTAAGAAAGATGCTTCCCGGCCCCAGCCTCAGGCCCCCCGCGCTTAAATCCGAATGGACCGGGGGCATAGAGATGAGGTGGTGGAGCATGAAATTTTCCATCTGTGCGTGATGCTGTCGTCGTCGACGACAAGACCGACGCCGGTGCTGTTGGCCGCTCTCGACAGCGAAAATTAAAGGGAAACCTTCAGTCCTTTCGCGGAACGACCGGAAATATAAAAAGAAAATATCCAGAGCCGCTGGCGGATTACAACTCCCCGTTCAGATCTTTTAAGACGCTGCTGAAGACTTCAAAGGAATTTCTGAAAGGGTCTGAGGAAGGGGAGCGAAATGAAAAGCATCTCAAAGCATTTTCCTTCTTATTGTTCCGTGGAGGGACCGTTTCTTGCCAGAGACAAGACGCGGTTCCAGCGAAGTTGTCCGGGCTCTAAGGTGTCCGTCGTAGGCTTAAAATTTCTTTTTTTGTAAAAAAGGGCATTTCTGTTCTTTTTATCATTTTGGTTATAAATCTTTAATTAAAAAACTTTCTCAAATTTCACAGTTTGATTTCGCCTTTTACAGCGTCAATTCGCTTCCAATGAAATGTTTTCTGGTATGTGTTTTGCATGCACGGGTGAACCTTCCTATAAAAATTAAGTTCACATTTCGTTTTACATACCCCGATGGGGCGATTTCTAGGATATATTAAAAAAACCGGTCAAGTGCGAGTCGGACTAATTTAATTATTTACTTTTAAAGTGAATAATAGCACTAAATATTCTGTGAATATTTCAATCGTCTACCTGTTGCCGTTATCAATATCGAGCAAAAACGAACAAAAAAATCACGTTTGAAGTATGGGAGCCCCTTAAATATTTATTTTATTCTGTTTTTTAGTATTTGTTGTTATAGCGGCAACAGAAATACATCATCTGTGAAAATTTCAACTGTCTAACTATCACGGTTCATGAGATACAGCCCGGTGACAGACGGACAGGCAGATAGACGGACGGACAGCGGAGTCTTAGTAATAGGGTCCCGTTTTACCATTTGGGTACGGAACCCTAAAATTATACTAAATATGACAATTGTTTTGAAAGATATTAAGATTCCAGAGAGAATTATTTTGCTTTAATAATATTATTATTCCTTTTTTTAATTGGGGACGAATATCTTGTATTTGCCCATGAAAACATTTTTCGGACATTTTCAAAAGAAATTTGAATTGGAACTCCTTCACTTTTTTCAACTCACTGCTCATCTAAAAAAACCTTTTACCTTCTGTTCTGATTTTAAATCAAAATAAGTTTCACTACGCCCACCTCTGGACCAAATCAAATCTAAGATTTCTGCTTTAATCCCGAAGAGGGAATTTATCAAAAGCGAAAAAGTCAATTTCACTCTGAGTCCTTTTCACAGTATAGCCAGAGTCCATCTTACCGAAAATATTGACTCAAACCCAGAAAACCTTTTTCATAATGAGCTTCCAGTAAACACTGCAAGAAAATTCATGCAAAGGCAAAATCTCTAGTGGATCGGGGGGGGGGGGGGGGGGGGGGGGAGGGGGGAGTCGAAGGCCCTGACTGTTGGGGCCTCACGCCTGAGCAATCCATCATCGAGCCGTCAGTAGAGTGGAAACCCAGCTGCTCCTGGTCCCCGTGATAAAAACTTTCTTCTTGTGGTCAAATTTGGGTTAATCCCCCGAATCACGGGTGCAAATGTCGTAAATCCCTGATGGGTCCTCGAAAGAGTCCTGTGGGTTCCGGAAAAAATAGCATCAACAGCAGGAGCTGCCACTGCAGAAGCGAAATATCGCGCGACCTTTTAGCAACGTTAAATAAATTTGCAAGGACTCAAAATCCATTAAAGCCGTAACTCCCCCGCTCCACCTGTCTTGAGGTCCATCCATAAATAAAAAAGGAGCGCGTAAGGTCGCAAGAGTCGCACAGGATGGGAGCTCAAAAAGTGCCCGTCCGGGGTGTCTAGGAAACTTTCTGGAGTTGTCCTTATTCAAACGCCTGAAGGACACGGCGAAGCCCCAGTGACAGTGTGGAGGTGGCTTTAATGGTTTCCATGAGGTTTGCATTTCCCATTGAGTTGACCTAATGCGTCTTAAAATGCTCTCAAAAGTTCACTTAAAGTTAGTTGAAAACGTGAGCACTTTCCCGTTCAGGTTTTGTGCTGAGCGACCAAGAGGGTTTTTGAGCTGCTTTTTGCGGGTGCGGGTAGAAAAGTAGATTTTTGAGGAACTAGGACAAAATTTGTCTTACATTTCATAAATGTGGGATTAACTGAAGCTTTAATTCTGCCCTAAGAAACATTTCTGATTACTTTAATGTCTAAAGAATCTATACACTATTTTGGGTTTTTCTTTTAATATAAAAATCGAGACCGAGATTGTGCTCAGTTGGCGGCACGGGGCGTATATTGAAAATATTCATATACTTTTAGTCTTTAAGTCCTTAAACTATCTTAAAAAGGAGTGGCTTCTTGGAAAGGGGTTATCTACATGATAAACAGTTTTTCAGAATGAAAAAAAAACTTATATTTCGAAAAGTATTTTTTTTTTTACTTGAACTTTTCCCAAAGTGGCGGAGCCTAAAAGTAGGGTAATGTTTTTGGTTGTATGTCTAAATGAAAATAATTTCATTAGCATTGAAATACCTCAATGATAATGCTTTTAAATTTCATTAGCATTGAAATTCTTCAATGCTAATGAAACTGATCTTCATTATCATTGATTTTTAAAAATCAATGTATTATTTTAATGCTTTACATTATTTAATACACTGAAAAAAAGAGTTGGTCAAAATAACCAAAATCGTAGGTTAAAAGGCGTCAAACAATAAAGTTGGTTTCTTTTAAACAACGAAACATAAGTAATTATTCATCCCCTGACGAAAAAGTTAATTTTCCTGTGATATTTTCGATGACCGATCCTGCGATATTGTGGCTGAATTCGAACGTGTGATCTTGAACTGTCGCTTCACAGCTCTACCACTGAGCTATACCATGCCGATGGCTTTTGAGCGATTGAACCTTAATAAAGCGAGTGTGGCGTGGGCTGCTTAAGAATAAAATTTGGAATTAACTCCTTTTAATAGCACCATAATTCTGGCGAAGGTCTGCCACGGCGGAATGCGTGCGAGTTCGAATTATACTTACTGTAGAGTTCTCCGATTTTTTAGCTTTTATTTTTTGTACTAATGTGCAGGATTTTTGTATGGGATCGACCTAAAATTGACAAAATAATTTTTCCTGTCAGATGAAGTTTTCAAATAATCTTAAATAAAGAAAACATTCTTCCTGACCAGACCACAACAAATTTAATGACAAAATCAATGATCAATGATAAGAATGAAAAAAAAAGGAAAATAAAATGTTGGAAACTGTAAATAACCGTCTTTGCACAGGTAGGTACTCCCTCAGTTAGAGTTTCCAAATTAAAGTTTTAAGATCTTGTCGAAATAGAATAATTGTCTAATAAAAACGATCTTGCTAATAATCACAGATAAGATATTAAATCAAGAGGGTGCGAAAACTGATACCCCTGCGGCACCCCATTTACCCAGCAGACGAGATGACTCGTTGCTCGCAATCTGCCCTTAATCTAGACCTCAAGCGCTATGTTACAGCATCGGAAGAGCGGGTTCCGAACGAGATACCCAGAGACCTCCAGCGGTTTATGATGAAACATCAGATCGTCTATCTCACAGGTATCATGAGGGTCTAGATCCGATCCAATCTCGGATTACACACAATCGCACCGATATGCAAATGCAGTTCGGGCTCAATCAAGCGGACGGTGTACAAATCCAAAGCTGAGCAAAATCTGAAAATGATTGCTATCTGGCGGGCGATTCCGCGTCTTTGAGATTGAATTTCGTCGCAGGCGCCCCAGTCGACGCGGGCTCAGTGTGTCACGCTCTGGATTTTTCGGCTAATTTTATCACCCGCCGCGGAGCCGGTGCAGGTTGTCGTCGCGTCGTCCAGGCGCGTCGGTTTGCATTTCGATTTTCGCCTTGCAGCTGGATCTTGACGGTTTCGGTTTCTGCAAATGCCCCGGAGCGGCGGGAGGGTTCTCAAAACGCAGGGCGGGCGAAAGATAGGAAGATTAAACTTTTATCTTATGCCTCGTTAAAACTGGAGATTGTGTGCTTTACCCAATTAACTTCGAGATAACAAATTCCGCTTGGAGTTAGAAACTTTTGGGTTTGGCTTACAGAAAATAGACCCAGAAAAAGTGGGTTCAATGACTGCTAGAAAAGTGCAAAACGCGAGAAAATTCCCATTTTGAGTCCCTTTGGTGCCTATAATTTTACAGAGCTTGTACCTAAAATACGCCAAAATTGAATTATATTACCTTTACCAAACCACTTCACCGTGAAATTGTTTCGGCTCCTTTCCTCGGAACACCGGAAAAGTTTTTCCATACATCCAATTCCCTGTTCGTACGAGGCGCCAAAGGCAAACCTTGACAAATCCGCTGAATGTGATTAATTCAACCACCAGGAAATTGTTCACAAATTCCTCTTTGTAAGAATCAGCGACACATTTCTGGAGGAGGATTAGGTTACGTTGCAAATAGATAAAAATCCCTAAAGCAGCAGTAGAGAGGAAAGTACGTTTTCGTATTATTTTGCTGATACAGAACTATAAATTTAAGAGAACTAGCGTTTTTGCTTTTGTTTCATTTCTAATTGTTTTAAAATTAAAACACTCCTGACATAGTGACATTCTCATTAATGCCAAAATTAATTGGAATTTAACAACTTATTTGACGCCGGGGAAGAATAAGGTTAGTCACATTTACTTGAAAATTAAATAATCAAAGTTAAAAAAAAGTCGTAAAAGACAATCCAAGTGAACTTTTAGCCGATTTTCGACGAATAGAGACATTCAACAAATATCTTTAATAAAATAACAAAATAATGTATTCACAATAAATAAAATTTAAAGATTTTAACAAGATTTCATTTCGTACGAGGAAACATCAATGCAAGTTCAAAAAAGCACGAGAAAAACAGTTCAAGTTCTATATCTAAGGCTGAAAGAAGTTTAATCCTTATCTCGGATATTTCAAAAATGCGGTAATCTTTCAAAAAATGTCTGAGCTAGTCGATTTTTAATATGAAAATTTCTTCCGTCCACGGGCATAAATTTTGTTTTTTCATAAAAAAATTGGACTTAACCTGTTCTTAGCATTTACACTATTTTTAATAATCTATAATTGGACTTTTAAGGGATATTATTGGTTGTAATAAAACTACTCTATCTTTTAAATGGTATATAATTATTTCGATTTCGAAAAAAATGTGATTTTCCTTCTCTTCTCCTGTACCCTTCAAATGGGTGATATGGGGAGTTTTGAGATAATTAATTTGAAATCCAGTGCCTATCATTCTGTGTCAGCATTTTATTGAATTTCAAAATGTCGAAGATCAATAGATCCAAAAGTTTGTTTTCGACAATCGCATAAAGTTTGCAGTCATCTTTCATTTTCGCATACAAATAAAATTATAATTTTCCTTTGTGGAAATGTTCTATGTCAATAAACCCCATCGAACTTTGTCAGTTTTAAGAGGAAGTTTTAACGTTTCTCAGATATTAGGTCACATCCATCTACCCAATTCTTAGAGAAACTTATCCGTGTATGCTCAACGACCAAACTTCTTGTCTCGTAACTTTTCAATTTGCTGATGCTGCACTTTTCTCCAGTCAAGACGGGAGTACTTTAGGAACCCGCTCGTCTAACCTCGAGACGAAATCAACCGAGCCTGAGTCGTAATTGGCAGCAATTTCGACTGATTCACTCCAATAAAGTTGTTCTCGTCGAACGGAGGCTTGATAACTCGAATTGTGTCACTGCATTGTGCATGACCTCGTATCAGTGCGCCTCCTCTGCCAACCGGCTGCCGGGCTCCTCGTCAACAGTGGCGTCGTCGTCTGTTCCCATTCTTGGGGTTTTGTGTCACAATAATTATCACAAGATGCAAGACAGCTCCTACAAAAAGGGGCAAAGTTTGCCACCTACCTACATTAGAACATTTCCCGGCCGTGCGTCGTACAGTTGAAATAAAATTTCCAGAATCCGCTTGACACCTTTTCTCGTGTGTCACTCAACTTCCGAGTGAGTATCACGTCACGCCCCTCTTTCACTTCACCTTGGCAACGAGTCACAGGTGTACGACCATTTCACACTGGTGCAGGTGAATGGAAACACCTCGACGAGGGCTACATTCACCGTGAAACCCATTTATGCGACTCTAATGGAATAAAAACCAATTTCTTTTCGGAGATCGAGGGATTGGGCGGGTTTTGGTAAAAGTCGCATTCGAATCAAGTTACGTGTCAGACGTCGTAGCGTCACACTTCCTCACCGCGAGCCATCTTATCCAGCGGGGCAGCATATGTAGGTATAAGATATAGTAGATTTTAGTTTTTTTCTTTTTTCCGAAATTGGAATTTGGCCAATGTACCAGAAATTCGAAGGGCTATCATCAGCCTCTTCGCTTCACCAAAATTGATTTTGTGTGAAAATACTTTCTAAGGGATTGATTCGTCAAGGGCTTCCGATTCTGACGAAGAGAGGTGTTGCAGCTTCAAGTTGACTGCGTGCTTAATAAGGTGGATAAATTGAGATAAACCAACGTGATCTTCGATAGATGGTTTGTCTAATCGTCTGGTTGTGAATTCAAACGTTAAAATTTCCGAGTCTTTATATTGAATTGCATTGAATATTGTTTGTTTTTATATGAAGCCAAAATTAGTGTTTATGTACATATTATTCCTACTAGAATCATGAAATTTGGTAAGAAGCAATGTGTTATAGTACAAGTAAAGAAAAAAATCTGAAAACCTTAAATTTGTAGTTACATCACAAAAAAATAATAATAATTTTTTTATACGGAACCTTCGGTACGCGAGTCTGACTCGCACTTGGCCAGTTTTGTTTATTTTACGAAAATATAATTCAATTTCTATGATTTATACTCAAGTTTTGAAGTTTAAATTTAAAATTTATTATGGCAATTTGATGCACTTCACTTTTCACACATTTAAAAATCTTGATATACGCGAGAGCTTTAAAATCCAATTTAATGACAAATTTGCTATCTAACTTGAATTGAATAGGAAAACTAAAAAAAATTCAAATTTATTATTTAACGTCAATACAAATCTACACCTCTATTTTTTAAATTAAAATTACAAAAATCGGATTTAATTTAGAGATTTTGGAACCCATAAACTGGAATCTAAGCCAAATTATTGATTAATTTCTAGATCATTTCAAGCAAAGCAGGCTAAAAAGACGATGTGTTAGCACTTTATTGCCTAAAAGGAGTAAGTGCTCATAAAATGGTTTGTTAAATTAAATAATGGTTAACTCCCAGAACATATCCACTTCATAATTTAGAAAAGTAATACAAGCTACTGCTTCCTTTTTCAGGAAACTATTTTTCAGTTTGCTCTAGATTTTTCGTTCTCTCGTTTAGCAAGGCGGAAGGAAACCTTTGCAAGTCCCATCATCCGGCAGAATAATGAAACCAATCATTGTAATGGGGTGCATGCGAGTTTTATATGCGCCAATTCAATTAAATGGGAGAAAAATGTGGAAAGTTGAATAAGGGATACACTACATTGGGATTATATTTATATCTTATAGAATATAGGGTAGGTTCCTAAAAAACAACTAGATCAAAACTGACTTTATTTTTCCTGTGTTTGCTCCCGACGGAACGAAAGTGCACTGGACGAGATTATGGGAAGGAGCCATGAAATTGCTGGATAAACGATCTGATAAGTCTGGAAGAATTAGGAGGAAACAAGTTCTACATATAAAGTTAATATGAGTTGAACCCATAAAAAGTTTAATGCGTCCACAGGGCGTTGTGGATATCGAATTAGCTGCTTTTATTCAATCCTAGTAAAAAGTTCGACATTGGGGAGGTGAGATAATCGCTTCTTTTAAACATCATAAATTAACCACAGAGGCAGAGGGCAATTAACGTGAAGTTTATTGCCAATTAACCAGTTTTACGGCCTTCTTCATTAACTCGATTCCAAAATGTGATATAGAGTGAAAATCATGGCGACTCTTTTGCCACTCTGTGATTTAATTAAAACGCCCACTTCAAAAGTCTAGCCGAAAACAGAAGCCCCTTTCTAAAAAAAAAAAATTGAAAGAAAAAATGTTGAAACATTTAAAAATTTCAACCACGTTACTGTCGTAAAACTGTCGGCTCCGGTGCCAGCTAGTCTCAGTCATAACCTTGTCACTTTTCCAATTTTAATAATTTTTCAGTTAACGTGGGCATAAATCCCCCGTCGCGTCGGGGGAAAAAAATACATTTCAAAACAATAGAGCAGCAGCGTCGTTCAATTTTATGATGGTTTTTCGTGTGTTTCCGATTCGCCCAGTCCATGGAATCGACATTTTTTAAACGATGTGATTTCCTCAACCCAGCGGAAGTGCAGGTCCGCTCTTTTAAAAGGCACCGATTACCTGGCAACAACGTCGGCAGAACTCGCTAGTTACACAAAGTGATAATCAACTGATAACACTTGGGAATCAGGTTAAGCTGTTAGCGATTCCATTTATTATTTTATCGTGTACTCGAGGTGGACTCTTGATTTCTTGGGTAAGCCTTGACGGCGCTGTTATGGCTGCTGCCTCACCGGTTCCAACCAATTTACATAATTTAGTTGGCGATTCGAGAGCTCTGTTGACTGTGTTTTTCAAGGAAATTCTGCGGGTCATTAATATTATCGTGAAAAACGACAAGAAAGCTGAAAAAGAAAATTTTCAAATGGGTAGAGATTGATTACGATGAAAAGTTATTTTTCAAGAAACAGCCAAAATTGAATAATGGCCATTTGTTTATTTTGAACTAAAGATACCAGGTAAAAATTGAAAAGAATGTTGAAAAACATTCGATATCTAAGTTGAAGATGTAATACTAATGAAAGTTAGTTATTAGTCATGAAAAAGTGGCCTTATCGGTAGGTTAAAATTACGACTAAGGTGATTAGGAAACTCAAACGGGCAGTGCCTGCAAACTGATAACAATATTATTATGTCATTATTTAAGTAATCAAATTTTTGTACCGTATTGTGTTGATTATACTTATCTTTACGAAAAGTGTTCCCTGCGCTTAGTTTAACTTGCAATGTTCCTTTTTTAAACTAAAATAATATGTTTGTATAGGTTTATTTTATTTTCCTTCTATCTGTCTGCCTATGCCAATACTCTTTTTCAAAGAAACTGCTTGAGGTATCAAGTTTAAATTAATATCGAATATTAGATCTATGTATGTCGTCATACCCTCTAAAAATTTGAAGTGTGCTTAATTACTAAAAGTCCCACTCTATGACTGATCTACTCACAGATTAAGTAAGCTACAAATTCTTATTATCACAACTTACTTAATTTGCAGATGAAGATTTAGTATATGTATACTGCAAAAATATAAGTGGACTTATAAAAATTTTTGACGTTGAATACGACGCCAGTGAATGGCGACTTTTCATAGATTTGTCGAAAATAATCTTAATATCTAGCAGCAGATTTACACAATATAGCAATAAATATGCTTCTTTATACGTACCTGTTCATCTGAAAGAATGTTACGAGAATTTAGCCTTTGCCCTTGGAAAATTCAATTATTAAGCACATAAATGGGTCATATGTGGTAATTTGAACGTTTGAGAAAAAGAAACTTATTTATTATTTCTATATATACGAATACATCAAGAACCTTACGTTAAATAATATATTACTTCGTTTATGATCTCCTTTGAAACCGTTTCTAGTCGATGAAGATCGAATCGAATCGAAATGAACTTACAAAAGCCCTTTTGGACAAAAATTCCCTAATAAAGTTACTAGAATTTTCATAGATTGAATTCACTAACCTTTGAATCCAATTAATTTCTTCTTCAAAAATAGTTAAATTAACCCGATAGAAAAATCCATTCGAATTATTTTAACGTTATAAAAGCGGAAAAATTAATTGAAGTCAAAGGTTACTGAAATTAATTTATGAATATTTTAGCAATTTTATTAAGAAATTTTTGACCAGAAAGGGCTTTTTGATTCGATTTGAGTGAGTTAAAAATAGGGCACGTTGAAAAAGGTCGTTAATACCCTCGAATCGCTTGACTCAAGACAGTTTGCAATTCGAAAGTAGCAACGGTAGATTAACGGTCAGTTTCATTCTTCTGTGCATATGCCAAGTTTCATTCAGTTCCGTTAAGGTGTTCCAATTCCAATTGTTCCACAAGAGTATCGTTTCAATTTCAACTTGTCTTATTTCATAAACTTTTCAAAGTGCACTTAAGTTGATTCTTCCCTCCAAAAGAAGCTGATCGATTGTCGTTTCACTCGAATAACTTTCCTGTCGCTTTTGTAAAAGGCTCCACGGAAATAATTTATGAGACCAGGACAATCTAATTCCCATCAAATCGCATTACGCTTATGTTTTCGTAAAGGAACGAGTATGCTTTCTCCACCCCCGCACACTTTCTTTTGACGGATCGGGCGGGGAGCCCTTTGAATTTTTCATACACGCAACGCAACGTCTTTTCGCAGCTATCCATCACGTCACGCGCAACATGCAAATTGGCCCGCCCTCGCAGTTTCGTCTCCCAGCGAGCGAGACCCATCTAAATGCAAATAACTTTTGATTACTCATAATTTCACCTTTCATCAGGCGGGAAATTTCACCGTGTAAAATAATTGATCTCGCGAGCGGGGAGTCTCACGTTACCTTTATTTTGGGGCCGGCGAGCAGCAATTTTCGCACTTAGTTCCCTCCCCCATAATTTTTGCGTGTTACCTGGGTGCGTCGGGGCGTGCGGGGCTGCGACAGAGGCCCTTAAGGTCGTGAGATTTAATTACGCATGTTGTGGGAGCGTCGTGTACCCGACAAATTTCTTGCCCCGTTTATGTGGTGCTTTATTCCCCATTGTCTCCAGGAGATTTCCTGTTGTTATTAGCGCCCTAAAACCACCTCAGAGTGGGGCTTTTGGTCGGCTGAGGAGCCCCACAGTGGCCTTTTCTACATTTTGAGCCCACTTCGTTTGTGCAATTTGCGAAAGGAAGCATTTTTAGCATATGAATGGAGTGGCTTATTCCCTGCACACCCCCGCCGCCGCATTCAGGGTTGTCACCGCCAAGCCATCGCCCCCGCCCAAATAGGGAAGACCTGGGGCTGGAGCTGGGGGGCTTCGTCATATATCAGGTCCCAAAATGGCAGACTGGGAATAAAGGGGCACTCCGCAGCCGCTTCCATGTCGACTAACGACGGTTCACCATTTTAACTACCCCGGGTGCTCCGCCCTGCCGCCGTCTACGGCGTAGTCGTCAGCTGCTGTGGGGAGCAAAAGACTCCGGCGTCCCTTTGAAGGTTCTCCCGATTCCTAGGGCTTTTATTAGAGGGCGTGATGCAACTTAGGGACTATGGGAACTGTTTGCTGCGCCCTTTTTTCTTGTTTGTCTGCAAAGCGGACGAGGCGGGCAGGGAATTTATGGGGCAAAGTGTTTTGGTGCAATGTTGGTATCTGGCTTCCCTCGGGTGCCACAGCTGAATGCAATCTTGCAGACGACAATTGCATCCTGCGAATCGTTCCACTGCGCTGTTTCGAGCGACTTTTGTTTGACCCAAAACAATTATTGTGCCGATGCCACTGTGGCTGGGATATCACAATAACCGCCCTTCTAAGGGATAAATAGACTTTTCAGGACTGTTTGCGAAATGAAAAGCATTATTAAGTCTTTTTTTTTGGGAGATATTGTTAAGGGTACTTCCTAAAAGAAGTTTTTGTACTAAAAATTTTATTAAAATATAGACCACTAAGGATAAAACTAAAACAGAAATAAGCAAGAATTTCGGCATGAAGGGGTAGCGGAAAAACGACAAATTACAGATCATTATCCACAGAGAAATACAACGAGAAAATAAATGTATTCGAATAAAAAATTGATTTAAATACGAGCCTCGGTAATTTACATCAACATTTTTCTTCGTTAACTAAGATTGAATCAACAACCGACATTCCTTAATATAGTAGCAATATGGCAATTCAAGGTTCCAATTAGATATTTTGAAGATTTATTCACCAGTATTCACCGTAGTTCATCGGTAGGTACTAAGGTTCGAATTAGATCTCAAATTCTCTAAATTAGAATAGACTACGAATAGACAAATTTAATTTGAGGTATCTTAAAAAAAGGTGATTTGAAAATGAAAATGATGGGCCCTACCTATCATGAGAATCGGAAAGAGCTTACAAAAGCCATTTTGGATTAAAAGTTTTTTTAATAAATTGTCTCAGATTTTCATAAATTCATTTTAGTTACTTTTGAGTTTAAAAATATTTTTCGCACATATAATGTCAAAATTTCGATTGGATTTTAATAATCGAATTATTTTACCACTTTGAACGCAAAAATTAACTTAATTACTGAAATAATTTTATCAACAATTT
Organism: Machimus rusticus; assembly: GCA_951509405.1. Classification (NCBI taxonomy): domain Eukaryota; kingdom Metazoa; phylum Arthropoda; class Insecta; order Diptera; family Asilidae; genus Machimus; species Machimus rusticus. Next base: position 16,167,128 of record OX608054.1, on the reverse strand, counting down.
AGGAACATTATTAAGGAAAATTTATCCGATATTTTAGTTAATTTATTTATGTAAGACCATAATTGACAATTAAATCCACTCAAGTACCTAATATTTTACAAAACTGCGAAACATTACATTAGCACATTACATATACATATTCTTTCAAGCTAATATTCAATAATGTGAGTACGCAAAACAAGGAATATTTCGTAAAAGCACTTAAATACTACGAAATACTGTGATTGAAATTGATAACTTTCATTGAATTTTGCCTTTTTTCCGCTGAAATAAGAAAGACATAGTTATTTCCAAAATTTAAAATTTCCTAGTATAAATGGAACAATTTGTTGAATTGATTAAACTTTAGGAAAATTTAGGTAGGTACTATAGTTTTTACGAAAATTACAGTTTTCTCGTAAAAGAACTCCGGATTGTTGGTTGAATGTAAAAGATTTTATGTATGTACTTTGGGACGCCTATTTTAATTTTAATAGCAAACTTTCATATTTAATAGAATATTTTTTTGAAATTGTTACAGCTACTTTTAATATTAATTGAATTCACTATTCGCTAAATATCATGGTATGATCTTCAGAATTAAACTGCTACCGATGAACATAGAAAAAATGAAAACATTCCCACCTGCAGACATTCGTCCCAATAACGTCCCACCCAAAACTTTCAACGATTTATCAGAAATCACAGGCTTTCCCTGAACATTTAGTAAAAGATGAGACCATTACCATTAATTTTTAGCCGAGCTGTGGGCTGTCTCGCAAATGCAGTTGGCCTGACGATGCGACGACTTTTCCGCCGTCTCGTAATGATGCAATTTATCACGCGATTGATTTAATGGAAAACTGTCATCTGCCAACAGAAATTTAATATTTTTAACAGAAAGAAAAACAAAGTCCCTCTGCAATTGGCTGAGGCCACACCTAGAAAATCGGTTTGACCCCAAACACGCTCTTGGATCATCTTCCGGAAATTGTCATCGCAGCGCGGTGACATTCACCAAGTTGATGACCACCCATGCCACAGTCGCTGCATTTTCATTAACTTCTCTTGCATTAATCAGGCCCGCAGCCGCTAAACGTGCATTTCAGCGATTTTCTTTATCGTTGTCGATTATTTATTTTTCTTTTCTACGTGTTCTTGTCGTCGACACTGCGAGAGTTGGACACTTGTCGAAAGGCGGCTGGAACCAGTTGCATTTATGTGAACGCACTCGAAATGGATTTGTCTGTTGCGCTGGGTAATCAGCGCGCAGCGCAACGTACGTAACGCGCAGGTAAAGTCAGGTGAGTTGTCGACTGCGCAACGCGGGGACAAGTTCCTGGATGCGCTTGCGCGACATACGTTCCGATCGAGCGCGGGTATCGTAACGATTTTATTTGCTCTCCCATTATCGCCAGTTATCAGAAATTAACACTGTGCCCCCATTTGGACCCCAAAACAGGCTCCAGCAGCATCAGCCGCCTCGCCTGTTCCACGACCGCTCCGGTCGGCCTGGCCTTATCAAGTGGGGCCCCAAATGCAGGCTTAACCAGTCCGTTGAACTTGCACAATCTGCTCCGGGATTCACTCGAGACCTACTTTTTTGCTTCTGGTCCGATCGCGCGGAAATCTTGAACACGCGTAAATTGAATAAATTAGCCCATCTGTTTTGATGTCTGGCGGATCTTACCGATAAGAAATTCTTCTTAAAGGCAAAGAAGCAGCAGCCGTAGGCTTGAGAAATCCATTTACACCAATTTTGTATGATTGTCAGCTTTTTAATTGCATTCGATTCGCGGGGGGAGCCCGGTCAACGCTGCAGACCACCGTCCTCATCTAGTGGCTCGTTTAAATGTCAACCGTTCGAGCGTTTTATTAGCCGACAAGCCATAAATCAAAAACGCCTTGAAAACTATCGCGAAGGTTTGGGCGTGGATTTGTGAGGTTTTAATGGAAATTAATTGGCTTTCAAATTTGTTAGCTTCACGGGAGATTTTTTTTGTGGGTTAAAAGAATGATTTTTCGTGAAGAACGACTTGTCTTCTTTCTTGTTGCTAACAAAGCAAATATGCAATTTTTTAGCTTAGCGGTCAAGTTTTTTAAATCTATTATTAATGTTACTTTCACTTTTTTACCAAAAAGGTAGTTTAGTAGTACAATCAATATTAAGTTGGAGCAACCAAAAATACAAGTTACGTCAACAAAAATCTAAGAACGGATTGTTTGCTAAAACCAAAATGAAATAGTTAATTTTAACTTGGTTTTTTAAGTTTTGATTATGACAGTGCTACTGGCTGATTTGATAGTATGTATGGGCGCGTTTCCTAAAAAGATTTTAAATCTAAACCGGTCCTCCGCTGAAATCTGCACTATTCGCTGCGGTAGAAGAATAGTGATTTTCGAATACTATTATAATCGATAGAAATTAGTTAATTAAGTTAATTCCAATTCCAGTTTTTGTATTTACTGCTGAGTTTGAATAGTATGAAGGTGTTTTCTAAAAAGACCTTCTATCTTAATTGCTTCTTAAATTTAAACTTGGATGCTACAAAGGGTTGGCCAATTTCTTGGTAATTGATTTTTTGACTATTTCCCGGTTAATTTTGGGATTCTGTGACTTTTAAAATTAGGTATAACCAAAGAAAGGCGGTAGATTGAAAACTTGCCAAGTATTTTGTAAATGTTTTTCTCAGTGTAGGCAATACTTGTGTCTAGTAGCTATTTGTTGTATGTATGCTCTAAAATTAATATATTCAATATAAGATCTGTTTACAATTTAAAAGGGAATTTTGTTTTGCATGTTTCGTCCATATGGAATTGCTTCATGTCGGCATGATGCCCAATTTTCATATAGGTCACCTTCGAGAGGCACTACAAGAATGAAGAAATCTCCTCTCCTCAATGGCTTACATCAAAGCAAATTTAAAAATCATTGAATTACGGCGTCTCCAGCATCCGCTCAAATGCTCAAACGAAAATATCCAAGAAGAGATCCAATCGCCCTCGAAGTCTATTTTTATCCATTTCTGCAGTCAAAATCCCCTTGAAGCGCCCATCACTTGTTAATATGCAAAAACGAGCTGCTGGAGCGCCCATCGCAAGCAGAAACTCGCTGCAAGCCACCGCCATCCGTCGCCCAAGTGCATCAGTTGTGGATCTCTTCCCCGGCAGCTGCTCCCGCATCCGTCGCATTTCCACTTTTCCTGGCGACCTCCAACTGAAAAGGGGGGCTGTCGGGAGCGGCTCGAACTGGAAAAGTTTTTAAAGTGGTCATCTTGAGCGAGGGGCTAGAAAAAGGCCGACTCAACGATGAGAATGATTGATCAAAATTTTTTGATGGGCTAGAGATATATTGTACTTACCTAACGAAAAAAATCGCATTTCTCTTGTTTTCAAGTAATCGATAGCTGTCTGATAAAAAACACCACCCAATTTGTTGATTAAATGCATTTCGAAATGCGCTTCAGGGAATGCTGGTCTGGGATTTAGGGACTTTGGGGTTGGGGGAATGCATTTGATAGACGCTTTATATCCTGCCAGCAGTTGAAAAATTGTAAAACATTAGCTCATCTGCAAGGGAATTTTTCAAATTGACATAAATGGGGGATGGTCAGAATGGTTTGAAAGCGTTAGGATGGATAAAAGTGGGAGGGTCTATGTAAAATTTGTGGTAACTATGTATGTTCATTTAAATAGAGAAGTGTTATAACATGTTTCCATCTCCATAAAATCGAGATTATGTGAACTTAACGAAATCCAAATTACAATCTATTGGATTTACCATAGTAGAAGTTTGAAATCTAATGAATTCATTGTGACTTCCTCAAAAAGTTTATATAGCACTATTCAGCAGGCGTTAAAAAGAACATTAAAATGAAATGGAACAAGTGGTTACAAAGAAAAAAATATATAAACAAGTGAAAGCAAATAAAAAAAGAGAGTTGAAACATCAAATGAAATCAAATAACTATGACGAACAAACGTTTGAATCACTTATTCTAAATCCAAATGATTAAAACATGGTATTAGTTACATTAGCTGCGTTTTTTTCACAACTGAATTCGGATTAGATTAGTTAGGAAACCGTTTCCTATATACAAAAAAATTGTGAAAAACACATCCGTTTACCCATCCAAGCTTCAAATTTTGAACCGAACAAATTTTTGGACTAACTTGATTAACTCCTAAATCCGATTGCGAAAAAAACACAGCTATTATTTGAAATTAATATGCAGTTTAAGCTCTTTATATTTTCTTCATTGAATACAAAACGGCGACCTTTGAAAATATCCTTTTAATTTTTAATGCTTAGAATATGCTTTGTAGGTATAAATTTCATTCATTAAATTCGACAAGTAACTAGTTATCGTTTGCATTAAATGTTTTTATCAAAGTCGTGTAGTTTAAATGTTGACGGTCAAATAATAAATTTTAAAGTACGTACATAGGTACATATGTATATCTGTTTGGGTGCTGAAGAGCCAATAGTAAGTTTCATCGAAATACCCTTTAAACTTTAGCGAGTTATTCAGATTTCAGGAAATTCTACAGGAAATCTTTGGGTTTTTTATAGAGTTTTGGTTTTATTTTTTCAATAATGTATGAAAATCTACTCAAATGACAAAACATAATCCATATGCATTAAAACTTAATCATTCGGAGAATTTGAAACGATCCCTGGAATTATACTTCCATGAAAAATGTGTGTCGCTGCACTTCATAAAAGTGCTATGCCATCTTAAGCAGCTGAGCCGTACTTTTTCATATCCGAAGTAACTGGCTTGCCGAACATGGATAATGGAAAACGACTTCTCAAGATGGCAAGCGACTGACTGGTGACTCGACTTGCGGCTCTCTTGCCCCCCCCTCCGCGCTGCACCGTTTTTGAAGTGCTGTCAATAACTGCACCACAAGTCATTATGTCACTGCTCGAGAAAAACAACGACCTCAACAGTGCTGCAAAACTGAAATGCAACTGCAATGATGCGTTCGTCGCGCGGCGGTGGTGGAGGCTCCGTCGTTGCCGCGACTCGAGCAAAGCTCCGGAGGCACCGGCACCTCTATCACATCAACGGCAGCGGCAACGGCAACGGCAACGGCAACGGCAACGGCAACGGCAACGGCAACGGCAACGGCAACGGCAACGGCAACGGCAACGGCAACGGCAACGGCAACGGCAACGGCAACGGCAACGGCAACGGCAACGGCAACGGCAACGGCAACGGCAACGGCAACGGCAGCGGCAACGGCAACGGCAGCGGCAACGGCAGCGGCAACGACAGCGGTAGTCAGCCTCGATAAAATAAAATCCATTTCGCCCAGAAGGGAAGATGCTGCAATGTCTGGCAGGATTCCATCCAAGGAATGAAGAAAAGAATAAGACAGTGACAAAAGAGGAAAAAGTGAACATTTGCGGCTCAGATCCCTTCGGGGGATATTTTATTATATTTTTTGTCGTCGGCATGGGGGGCACTGTACATCGCCGCAGCTACCGTTGATGCGACGCGCCGGCTGGAGTTTTTCAACGCCGGGGAGTATCCCGGCCCAGGTCCAACTCCCAGCGATCGACCGGTGAACCAACGGCCATATCTTTTTCTTATACACTGTAAATTGCGTCCCGAAGAAATGGGGCCGACGACGTCGTCTGTGACGCCACCAGAATTTGCAGCTCTATAAGTCGTAAAAAGGGGGACAGGAGGACGCTGGGGCCACTGTGAGCCAGAGTCAGCACCACCGGCATCGGTGCAATGACTTGAGCTTAAATCAAGTTTTATTGCTGGTGATCCGAGACGGAGGTGTCTATTGAACCTCATTTGCACTTTCTGTGTGTCTTCTAATTGCCGCGTTGGAACTCCTCTGGTGATCCTCCGGTGTATCCATTGGGGTCACACCGGACCAATTTATGTCGAGTAGCAGCTCAGTTCGTTCCTAAATGGAATTTCAGGGCTCTAAAAGTCACTAGGTAATAGCCAGGAAATGAGGCGATGCTTTGCTTGGTACCGGTGCTGCTGTAAATTATGGAAATTGCGAGACTAGTGCGCTCCCCCTGACTGTGACGGACCTGCTCAATGTTATCTCGTTATGGACCATTTAACTGTGCGCGCTAATGTCTATAAATCATCGGACTCATATCTGCCAATGTGGAGAAACTACTATGGCTAAATAAGGTTAAAAGGTCCCATAAAACTAATCCAGACAGCTAATTCAATTCTTAAGAGAGGGCCCACCGTAGAAAGAATTGATTAGCAATTTTTCTTGTTTTCTATTCTATAACATTTCAAGGGACCAACCTCCGCTAAAAAAATAACGAGACGAATATATTTTTTTTTATCCATTTTCTTAAAGCCTTTATGAACTTTTCAAAAAGTTTATTTTACATATAAAACAACATGTCCTGATTGACTAATTCGTCAACGCCGAGTCAAAACCGTTGAATATAATTTCAAGAAATTTGAATACATAGTAGTTTTCTTTTGTAACGTAAGTACCCACTAAAAAGGATTTTTCGAAAATCTTTCTCTAAGGGAGTAAAATAGAAGATGACATGTATGAAAATCCCTTCATTTTTGTAGTTAAACCATGAAAATTAGTATTTGGCCTTTTGATTGGAAATTAAGAATGATGTATTTCAGCGTTTTTAGAAAATCTTCCTCTGCTCCCTTATGGGAGTAAAATAGGGGAAGAGTCATCTCGAAGGTTTAAAACCATGAAAATTGGTATTCGGTTTTTTGGTTGGAAATTAAAAAGGATGTGTTTTAGCGTTCGGCATGTTGTTGAAAACGTGCATTGCCTTGCCTTTGCTCCGCCAGAAGTCTGGTTATTTTAACCCCGAAAGGGAGCACTTTAAAGGTAAGTTTACAAAAAGGTGTTAGACTAAGATGGTTAGTTTACTAATTTCTATTTATTTACTTTAACGTTTTCAAATTTCTATTTCTACATACTTATTTCGAGATCCACGCGTACAAAGTTACTAGTTCCAAATATTTTGCGTTCTGTAGAAAGAATCGGACGGGGTCGACTGGTAAAAATATACATTATGTATAAAATGCGTTAATCTCACAACGATTTTTTTATCTTGTGTTGATAATTTAAAAAAATCGACTGTACGAATCTTTCCCAAATTGTTACCCAAGGTTCTACAAATTACTCATTATTATAGGTAACTTTTTTCAGTTAAAGTGATATTTCATATAAATACAAAACTTGAAATATAGGTAAGATTAGTTTTTTATGGAATCAATATGTTTTTCGCCTTCCATAATTTTCCTCTCCCTCGTCAACTTACGTAAATCTTTCAAATTCATTTCATCTAAAGGAGCTTTTGTTAGCTTTCGCGTAAATCTAGGTTATATTTTCGAGACCTTGTGGCTTGGTGTAAAATCCGCTGAAATATTGATCAACTCGACTGAAGGGACCATTGACCTTAATGCAGCACCACGATGCCAGGAAGTAATCGCATTAAAACTGGTGTGCTTATCTAACTCCTGCTGAATCACGATCCCCCGAGAAACTTCTCATTCCGTCTCGCACCCTCTGCTCCTTAAACATGGCCCAAATGTAATTTCTGTAAATAAATTTTAGAGCAAATGTGGGAAATAGTACACGACGCGTCCCGGCATCCCACAAAAGGGTTTTTTGGGGGGCAGCAGGGAGAAAGCTCTTGATATTAAATAAATATCCGACCGGAATCCCCTTAGAGCTGCCACTCGGGGAGCCCGTAGCCTTCGCTCCATTTTTCTGCTCAAATTGAAACGTACGCCTTGTTCAGACTCATGGATGTCATGCCGGCTGTAATCTAGCACTTTCGGCCTGAGACTTCCCTCCTTTTCGGGGGAGCAGGAGGAAATCGATAGGGCGGCCCACCCACAGTCCCGGCAATGTGTGCCCGTCCTTGAAGTGAGAATTAAATGCTGCTCACGGTAATTTTGAGGACAAATCAGAAGTGTGGCGCAACTATGTAGGGCTGCCTATTTCTATCTGAGTTTCGAAAATAGCAGCGCACTAATTCCTTTTTAGGAGTAAATCGCAATCGATAGCCTCCCCTGTCTGCTCAGGTGGAACGCTGCCAATTAAACCACCTAGAGGTCAATTAATTAATTAGAATTCCACTCCTGCCGCAGGGCTCCCCCGAACATGATAACATGTTTCCAAGAGCAGCGGAAACATGTTGGGTCCCTTGTTCAACTGTCAGCGGAAGAGCCGGAGGTGGTTATCAAAATTTTATGAGTGCTACAAATGTCTACAAAATGTAACAAGACCCTTTTCCATGTCGATCGATCTGTTTACGTTTGAACCACCGCCAAACAGAAAAATATTTTTTACCCTGTTCAAGTCGGACTGGCGTGGCAAGGCCCCCGTCGTACGCTACAGTGCCGCTAAAAGGATTATGGGGCTGCTGAGGGCGGGACGGGGGCGGCGGGAGTAGGGTCTTTGTGAATGGCTTCATCACAATACCTCACGATGACGGCAACAACTGGGAGAAAGATTGCTCCAAAACGAATTTATTCTCGAAATTAACGGGGGGCTGAGGCGGGGGTCGTTGGAGCCGGGAAGCTCTGGCAGGTCGTGCACCCGTCACCAGAGCGCCATGAATGAAAATCAGCGAGTTAATAATATTTGTTTGAATGGCGGAAAGATGGAGCCTGTGGCGCCCTGCGGTGCGTTGCGGTCGGAGCGATTTAAGTTAATTATCAGCTCGGTTTTAGGAGTTTGAGAAACTGTTAACAATTTTTGTTAGAAGGGCGGGTTTTCATTGAAGTGAACGAGGTGGGCGGGGTCAGTCATTGAAATTAAAATCCACATATTTTATAAATTTTCGGGATTTCGATTGATCGTCCTCTTTTTGTGATAGTCCTTCATTGGGATTTTACTTCCTGTCCCATATTTTGGAGCAAAATGTAGTTTGGACTTCGAATAATTCAACACTTACACATATTTTAGGTTCATTGATTAATAATTAAGCATTTATGAAGGGTAACTACTTGAGAAAATGTTAAAATTTCCAACTAGGGTTTTTTAATCTCTGATGATAGTCTTGATAATAATCTTTAGAGGGTCCATACTTAAAGTTGTTTTGTCAGAGTCTACGTTATAATCAAGCGTTCTCCTCTAAGTTCCACAAATAAAGTACCTACTTAAACATTTTTGATGGACGATATAATCTAATAGTACGGCTAAATCAGTTAAAAAATGACTTTCGAAAGAAATAAAATTTTGACTTTTATATAATTATACTTACAAAGATTGGCATTTTATCATAAATTGTATTCATTAGCTTGGGGAGAGATGGAGAAGCTACCGTCATATTTCTATCATGCTACTAACAAAACTAAGATGAACAATTAGCTAGAAGCTGTAAAATCGACCTACTCATGGCAAAACTATATTTATTTCAAAACGTTTATAGAGAAGTGAACTAAAACTTTATGGGAAATACTTTTTGGAAAACTATTGCTTCACATCTGTCCACAGGAATGTTTTCCCATGCCATCTTAATTGAATTAAATAATTCATCAATATTTCTAATATTTTTTCGAGAAACTGCATTTTCTGCATCTACCTAAAAGTGCTCTATCGGATTCAGGTCCCGTCTGTATGAAGGTCATTTAAGAATATCGAATAAATTATTTTGTAAGCTTGGTTGTGTGCTTTGGATTATTATCTTGCTGGAATTTCCAAATTGCAGATAAATTAAATTCTCTTCAGCCTGCGGCAATATTACGCTTTTCAGTGTGTCCACATATTTCTGATTCGTCGGGATGCCCTAAACTTTAAAAATCGGACCGGCCCCATTCCATGAAAAGCAGTCTCACACAAAAATTGAGCCTCTTCCATGTTTAATCACAGGAGTTATATACCTGGGTTTGAATGCAGTACTTACAGGTTGACGAACAAACCTTTTCTCATCTGGTCCCTATTGATGTTTGCCTCGTCACTCTAGAAGATAAACTTCCACTGCTGGCTTACCAAATCAGATGATTCCTTGCAAAATTCAGTATTTTCTTTGATTATTTGGACTCACTAACGAATTCTTTTGTGAAACCCAACATGGAAGCCCCAGCCAAATTTTTTGGTTAATATAAAAGTTTTTCGAGGATCTGTTTTTAAACCCGGATGAATGTACGATTTTTTAGGAGAGAAGTTTTACGAGACTTCGTTCTGCGCGGTACTTGTTTCTGCTATTCCAAGTCTTTTGAAATGGTTTTCCCCACTTAAACAATAAAAATCCCTGCTTAGAAATGATCCCCTTAGGACTTCAAAGAAATTTCCAATAACTGACTACTTTTAGAACACTAAATTAATTTTAATTTCGTAAAACACAAGTGTTTCTATTTATGTAGTTGCCCAAACGAAATTGCAATAACTTAGAACCTTGTTGCGCTATAATTATACAATTAAAAATAATAATAATTAAAATAATAATAATAATAAGTATAACCTATCACATCTTTTTCCGGATATCTACAACAATTCATTCAACCTCCCCAAAATCCATACTTCCTTTGGATATAATTTTGATGCTCCACTTTGGACATTTCAGAACTACTCGAGGCCAAGTTATGAATAATTCGAGCCCCTAAAGAGCAATACACGTCCGGCTGCTCCGGCCGGGAGTGACTCCGTGATTAACCCACTTCCAGCGGAGACACAATTTCCATTCCGGCCACACCCTGGGCCCCTCGGAAAAATCGAAGCCGTAAAAGGCGGTTTAATTTTCGGTTCATTCACCCCTTTCCCGGCTTGTAATGACATTGCATCGCGTTCCAGAGCCGGGCTCCACCCGGAAACGTGGCGAAAGCCCCTCTTGAGCGGGAACAAATGCGAAGAACAACGGGGCCAAAGTAAATAGTGCGAGTCTTGGTTTACAGCGGCAATTTCCCAAGTTTCGTTCACATTTCTTCCAGGCGGTTTGAGGCAGGGCACGGCCCGGGCAGGGTTCGGACCCGGCCGCCTCCCGGCAGCCAGCAGAAACGACGATGACGCTGATGACAACAGAAACTGAACGCTCATTTCCCTGGTGTCCTCTATCCTTGTTGTAATTAGCGTAATTTACTTCCTCATTGTCTGTGCCGGGACAATGCGATGGGAAAAGGAGCTGGGCATTCCCCTACCCCCGCCTCAACTTATTTTGCCCTATTTCTCTAGGGACTAACTGAAGACCAAGTGGAAAGAAAATTTTGTTTGCCCTAATTTTTTTAGGTTGGGGATGGGGGTCCTGCTGCTAGATACACTAAAAAAAAGTTAGCGGTTCTAAAAACTAATAAAGCAGTATTAAAATTAATTCTACCAACTTTATAAGAAAAATATTTACATTCATTTAAAAAAATCATACTATTTATAAATAGTACGTGGATTTACACCCTGAAACATTAATCAAAATATCGATTTTTATAACTACAAATCGTAGTTTAGCTTTCAATCAAATTTTACTATTTTTCTGAATTGAGTCCTTTTCAAATTCTGAAAAATAAATTTAACTAGGGCAAAGTGGTCCAAAGTTGGATAGAAATTTTAAATCACAAAATTATTTGCGAATTGTTGTTATTTTTTCTTTTTAAGATACTTTGGTTATTATACTTCCAAAAACTGGCTGATTTTATCGGAAAGTCTATACAATTTAGAATTTATTTTTTATTTATTTATTGGTAAGATTGTCGTTAATCTTCCTGCTGGACATGCTAATAAATAAAGGTCACCCAGATTTATTAAAATTGGTTCAGCGGATTCGGAGAATAACTCTCCGCCATTTAAAAAAAAAAGAAGAAAAGGGCGTTTAAAGTATTCATTCTTGAAGAAGAGCTGAACACGCGTGCGCAATTAAAGTTGTTTATACTGTTATAATTTTCGAATTTCTCAAAAATATTTTAGGATGTGATTTCTGAAGGTTTAAGGAGTTGAAAAATACAAAAGACATCGAATTTGTGAAAATTTCAAATTGGAACACTGATGACCACTTTCGATGGAAGAAGAGTGATAATAGTAGGGCAATGGGGGAGGGGTTAATAAAATGTTTTGCTCCTCCCTCCTTCCAGGTAAGGAGCACTTAATTTCAAAACCATCTCACCTGAGGCGGCAGAATCCCCACTCAATTTACCTGACAGCCTTTGAGGTGATTAAACACAGGGCAACAATGGCGCCGCTCCCACGTCACACGGCGCGGGGACAAGTGCTAATTGAAAGCACACAAAGAATCCATTTAAACGGAGGTAGCGTAACATACAAGGCAAATGAGGTTGGAGTGGTTTTCCATTGGTTGGACAGAGGAGTGGGGATGAGTAGTTTTAGAGGATAATGAGTGCCCTAAGGGTGCTCCGGCTCCGAGGACACGACGACTCACCACCTGGTCCTCGGAGCCGGGTGAGGCTCACCTTGACATCCTTTTGTTGCGCCTCTGAATGGCAGTCGACTATTCTTGGATGTGTCATTCCGAAAACAATTAGGCACCTTGTCGTCTTTCGCTTTTTAATGTCCCGCACTAATTATTCCCGGTTTTGGGGTAATGTCGCAATGTCCTGCCTGTCGCCGCCGCCGCCACTACGGGTGGGGCTTTTACCCCCAAACAAAGGGCGGGAATTGCGTGCCGCTTTCATGGGCACATGGCCAAGGATTTTACTCCTCGAAAATTCATTTTGTCTTCAGGAATTTTCATTTTGCCCGCATTTGGCAATTAATTGAAAATTGCTTCCGCCTCGGAGCAGACAAAATTGACTGCCAATGCGATATCCATGGCGATGTGGTGGAGTGCCGAAATTACAATGAGCCCTTTTCAAGGAACTTCAGGCGAATTCCTACAAATTAATTTTCTACGTAACACCGGATATTTCGGAAACGATGGTCTTTTTTATTGGACATTTTGAACCAATAAATGCATAGTGGATAATCAATTGTATTGCATGAAAAAAATGGAGGGTATTTACACGTGGGAAGAATTCAGAAAATTCGATTTAATTAATTGCTTTTATATTGTGGTTAAATTCTAAATTATTAAACTTATTTATTATAAATGTAACGGCACATGTTATTATAGAGATCCAGCTTTAGTAGAGTAATAAAAGTAGTTTTGAAAAACAAAACGTAAAAAAAATACCATGTCCTTTAACTCCTTTTTGCAAAGTATCAGTTTTTGTTTTAAGACTAGGACCATTTGGACCATTTTCAACGAAAATTTCGTTAAATTTGGACATGTATCTTAACAAGTAAAGTATCGTTGTATTGTATTATTATCATTTGAATGAGCCTTATTTCCATGTGTTTAGAAATATCTATAACGATTTAATTGAACGCATATAATTAAAAACTTTGATTTCTATTTTAGAACGGGGATTCAAAAGTTTGCTCTAAAGAATAAATTGGTATATGTAGCGTTTTGTATGTAGAATCCGAACACCGTGTATATTGACGGTTTTTTCCATAATTTTTGATCTATAACCTGCCATTTCTGTTAATATGTATAATGTTATGTAGGTATACTATCATACATACTTACATACATGTTTTTCACCATCGTCTAAAACCAAAACAATTCGTATTAAAAAAAAGTATCACAAACCCTTCAATTACTTTTAAATTGAAAAGTACACAACGGGCAATTTTTCATTTCCATTCGGAGCCTTAAAAACACCTCCTTTCTAGCTAAAAAAGGGAAAACTAATGGCTTCTGAGTTTCATCCCTCGGAAGTGCTCAAAAATAATCCTTTCAAGCAGGAAATGCACCGGCACTTAGACCGCATCGCATCCCCACACTTCTGCATAGTCTGGTTTTGTCCCTGTTCCACCTGCTTATCTGCAGACTGTACGAAAGCAAAATAGGGCTGTCCCTTGGCACTTCTTCTTTTCATATAGAAAAAACAAAAACGTTTTCCACAAAGCTGCGGGCGTGTTTATTTACCAGCTTTGCCATCTCCCATGAAAAGAGCAGCCTCAAAATCCCATTAGAATTTTACTTCACCTGGAATTTGGGACAGCCCAGCCCCAGCCCTGGTGAGTGCCACATCCGGCCCCGGTCGGTGGGCACTGCATCCATATTTTCACTAACAACCCCCCACCGCCGGGATGTGGTAAAGCACATTCCGTCTACCAAGAGTAGAACAAAAGCGAAAAACATTTCAAATTCCCTCGCAACTCCCAACCCGGGAGTGGGTGATCCGCCCCGCGCCCCAGCCCTGGACTATGACCTGGAATCCACTTGAATTGGGGGCAAACTCTAAAAAATTCACATCTCATCCCCGGGGTCCTGGGTTCCTTGGGGGCCCTATTGTTTGGCTCCGCCAATAATGCGATAATTCAAGTGCCCTCGTAAAAACTGTTCACAATAGGGAGAATCTATTTCCACCCGCCAGAACACTTCTCGAGATGCTCCTCAAGATTCTGTGTCAGATCACTTCCCTGAGATAGTGTCGAACACGTCCAGGATTAGTGAGAGTCTCTTAACTGTGAACTTTGCCCGGGATGCAAAAATAAAAATTCCCAAGGCCTCCCCCGTCCCCTTCTCTGGGGGGCAGAGCACCTCCTTGGGTCTTTCTTAATTCCATTCATGAAATTGCATAAGCAATGGATTTCAATTAGCCCCGTCTCTAAAATGGGTTAAAGACTCATCACCACCGGGCTCCACCGGCGCGCTCCTCTGGGCCCCATTCGAGCATAGACTCTTTTTTTTTTTTTTTTAGTGGGGCTTTTGTGTGTGGGGCTGCTGGGGCACAAAACCGGAGATTAAGCCCCGCGCAGCGAAACAAAAGTGGAGCACAGAGCCAGCCAGGCATTCTCGAGATAACTCTTTTACGGCCGGCCGGCATCTGTTGGGCTTCTTTTATCGCTGCACGTCCAAAGGTCCATATCTGGATCTCCTGCCGTCATTTGAGCGGTCCAATTCACTTTCCTGGATAGAATTAGGAAATCCTCGTGCCAGCCGCCCACAATCCTCCCTTTCAAAACTTATTTCCGGGCTATCCCGCTTTTTCCGTTTTATTGTCGCCTTGAATCATTTATCCCGGAGTTGTGTGTGAGTCAACCTTCGAAATTTATGCTAAGTTTATCCTAATTTATAGTACTTGCGAATGAGATGCATCTTAACCCTTTTTCCGTTTTTTTTTTTTTACTTTTCAGGCTAAGGCGCTCGGTCGAGTGCTGTTCGAGCAAGTGTGTCGACAGCTTAATCTTCTGGAGGCTGATTACTTCGGCCTAGAGTACCAGGAGCCCTCAACACATACAAAATATTGGCTGGATCTTGAGAAGCCACTTAACCGGCAGGTGGGATTATCTTTGATTGATCCAGTTCTCAGGTTTTGCGTAAAATTCTACACACCGGATCCAGCACAGCTTGAGGAGGAGTACACACGGTAAGAATTAATTTTTAGCACAATTTAGTAGTATTATATAAAAGAAAGAGGTCTAGTCGTGTACAAAATCATGATGAATCTTCGGATAGAAAATTATAAACACATTAAATTCTGTCGGTCTATAAGCAGTACTTAGAATTGAATTAAAATTACTTATTTAAATTAGTTATTCCCAAAACAAATATTGCATTTCATTAATTGCACTTCTAAAGATTTTCAAAAGCATAGTTACATATATATATCAGCGAAAGAAGAAAACTTATTAAATGTAATAATACAGTTCATGACTGACTCAATATAATCGTAGTTAGTTCGGTGTTACTGCATCCTAAGAAATTATCGAGGCCTTATTGCTCGTTCCGGTATATAAATGTTAATTGAAGAAAGTAGTTCCGAGGATTTAACTTTGTAGCATAAAATATTTCTTATAAACATGGTACCTACATCCAACCTCTTTTATAAAATCGACGCTTCATTTCAAGCCTATGGTACTACACAGCAAACTTTATCCGCAAGCATATTTTCATTCTATCGAGAATTTCTAGCAAGAGTATCAATGCGATTAATATATATTTGTCTTATATGTATACTACATAATAAACGAATATTCCAATAAACCTAACAATTGTGCAATATAATGTAACTAGTGCCTGCCTACGTCAGATTAAAACTTTAATGGTCGCACGTCTACACAGTAAAACTTCGCCAGGGGCAGGGGCAATATTTTTGATAAATTAAATAAA
The DNA here is from genome assembly GCA_951509405.1 of Machimus rusticus. NCBI lineage: Eukaryota > Metazoa > Arthropoda > Insecta > Diptera > Asilidae > Machimus > Machimus rusticus. Next base: position 16,151,071 of record OX608054.1, on the reverse strand, counting down.
AAAAATATTATATAAATCCATTGAATAATTCAGTAATTCATTTTAAATAAAAAGAACATTGGGCGATAGCACAGATGTTGTGTGACCGGCCATTAAAATGTTAATTATTTGTCGAATGTGGAATTATGATTGTTTTTCAATATTATTCGCCCAACACATTATGTTCTATTTCTCCCAAAAATGGTTAATTTTTAATCTGAAATTGTCATGTGCCCTCACCTAATTTGTAGAGAACTAAATTCTGCACAAAATTGATTATAATAATTTTTCCGGTAACTTCGATATTTTTTGAATTATTTCCGGGTATAAAGTAGTGAAATTTGACAGCTTTATTTCATAAATAATTCAATAATGGGAACGTCATAGTTTATATGACCATTTTTATAGACAATTTTACCATCTACAATATTACTCAACAACTTGTACGATAACTGTTACAGTTAATGAGTAACTTGCAAAACCCTCAAGTACTATCATTGGTTCAGTTTTGCTCATCACTGTAAATGTTACAGATTTCATTTTCAAATGTTTATAAATTTTCTTTTCCAAATTGTATAAGCATATATGGTATAAATAAAAATTCGTTTATTTCAATTCTTTGAAAATCATCTCTAAATCCCAAAAGGGTGCTCCAACTGAAAGAAGCATCTTTATCAACGATCCAAAGAAATTTAAACAGTAGATAAAATTAGAGCACATTTTGTGGGTACTCGGTTCATCCATTTAGGAATTTTCTTTCATATCACGCCGCTCTTCGTCAGCAAAAAGATAGAGCTCCGACAAGAGTTCATCGCGTGTACAATAAAATTTCCTCTTGTCCCACTTAATTTTTCAATTGAAGTCACATAAGACGCAGTTCAAATTGAATTTCATGGGGAGACTGCACCCTGAGGAGGAGAATTTCTAGAGCACCTCTAATCGGAGCTGATTCCCTTGATTGGATTCAGTTGGATTAACCTTTTTTTTCTGCTCCCCTGGCAACGCGGTGATTTAATGCAGCCATCACTACCGGGTGAGTGCGCAAACTAAAAATAAACTCGGAAAAAAATTATAAATCACTGCCGATTTGATGAGATAATTGTCCAGTCCCCAGAGGTAACTAGTTTGCACCATCGAAAAACTTCTGTCGCTTTTGCGGCGCGTTGCATCGGCCGACAATGAGGCGGATTAATTTTAATTAATGAGATCACGGTTGGTTCCATTAATTTTGCCCCCCATGACGTGGTTGTAACGGCCTGTACCAAAGCTGTGGAGTTTGTCTCCATGGCCGCCCTTTTGATTATTTTTAATTAATTAATTTTCCGGTTTTGTTCCTATTCGCAGATATCTGTTCTGCCTGCAGATTAAGCGGGATTTGGCGACCGGGAGCCTCCAGTGCAACGACAACACGGCTGCCCTCATGGCTAGTTACATCGTGCAGGCGTCCTGCGGAGACTATGTCGCCGAGGATTATCCAGATCACACCTATCTCTCGTCCTACAGGTTCGTGCCCCATCAGGACGCCATGATGCAGCGGAGGATCATGGAGAACCACAAGAAGCACGTGTAAGTAAGGGCTAAAAGGGCTAAAATGGCTAACAGAAACCCTTTCGTTTTCGCAAAATCCTCTGTAAGGAGCACGCAGGCACAAACTTTTAATGGGATTTTTCATGGTTCGCCAAGTGGAACGGAGTTGCGATCCGGGTCATGCTCCTTTCTACCTGTGGAGCCCTTATTTTTTAACTTAAAACTTCTAAGTTATGGGAAAAGTTGCGCTTGTTGTTTTTAACTTTTGAAATAGCTTTCAGCTCGACTTGGTTGCAGATTGCGTCACAGCAGCAAGCGTACGTTGAGCTGCTTTTGTTTTCGCCCCCCCAAAGGGGGCTTAATTAATTGTCATTCTGATCAGCTTCCAGCGACCTGAAATTTGCGGTTCATTAAATATCGCTTTAAATTTTTGAGGCGAGCTACCGCGCACCGCCGCTGATGTTGACTTTTTCAGCAGGTTCGCACTTGTACGTTATTACTTGATTAGCTCCGGGCTCGAATGAACTGCAAATGTTTTTGTTTTACTTTTTTTTCAGAAAGAGGAATTCTCTCAATTGAAGGCCAAGGCTGTTCGAAGTTTTCCAGAGCTGCCAACTTTTTTGATTAATTACGTACTTTTATACAAATAGGTCATATTTTTCACCCTTTCCATTATAAAAATAAAACAGCAGCTGGATTAAATCAATCTTTCATTTAGAGCAGTGGGGAAGCACCTGAGGCGCGAATTTCACGCACATGAATCAAACCGAACATTAAATATAAGAACTAAAGTTGATAATAATTAAAGTATAAAATAAGTTCTCGCAGCCCCATACAGATTTATAATCCCATAAAGATTGTATTCAAAATTAGTGATTGTGAATTTTTAATCGCTAAAAATACGTTTAAGATTTAAAACGAAAAACTTGGGGTGCATGCAATAAATAACACTTGTTTCAAAAATTTGACAAATCATTTCTTTAGGATTTTTCCGTAGATTACCAATTTGTAAATAAAAATGCCCAATCAGCTCCCGTTTTCGAGAAATATAGGATTAAATACTACGAAATGCGATATTTTGACCATTTATGAAAAATCATTACAAAATAACTGATTGTGTAATCCGTTCGAATTGGATAAAAATGCCTAATAAAGCTCATATTCCTAAAAATTCATTTCAGTTGCCTTTGATTTCAGTTAGTTTTTCCACAGATAACGTCAGAATAATCCGATTGGATTTTTCTATCGAATTATTTTAACACTGAACGAAAAGATTAATTTAACTCAAATGTTACTGAACTGATTTTATGAAATTTTTAGTAACTTTATTAAGGAATTTTTATTCAAAAAGGGCTTTTGTAAGCTCCTTTCGATTCGATTCGAACGGATTAGACAACCTGAAGATAGGGAGACAAACAAACAATCAGACAGTTAATAAAAACATGATTAGATATACATATATCTATTATTGATTTAATCTGGGATAGTAAAATCATTTTCAACTAATCGTAATATTTAGTTTGATGGATATCAGGATAAGATGTTAGATGTTATAATGATGTAGAGTAGTTTGGGTAAAACTTTAAATGTATTTCTAAAGATAAAAAAAAATCTAAAAATTTCGAAATTCTACTATTCTCTTACCTCACTTAGACTATTTTGTTTCTTTAAGATTTTAATGTTGAAGACAAAACTTAGACTAAAAACCGAAAATTTCAAAATAAATATTTGAGACAATTTTGAAATATTATTAATAATTACATAGATTTTTACCCAATTCAGAAATGCTAAATAAAAAGTGTTGGACAAAGAATTATAAGGAAAGTGATCATTCATATTAATTTCTTTGAAATTGAAAAGAATATACCTATGTATTTATTATATATTAACCTGTAGAACTGAAAGAAAAACTAAAAAATTTACATACATATTATGAGTCAGGAGTTTATTAATGTATTTTATTGTATAACTTTTAAGTAGGTATACGTTTTGTAAAAGGGGTCAGGAAGCTAAGAAGACTGTGTGCTGTGGGCTAAATTGGATCAAGATAGTTAAAAAACATTTGTAGTTCGTGAGCTATTCGATAAAATTGGAGCTTGCGGGGATCCATTTGAGCTCGCATCACATGCTAGCTGATAGTCTCAATTCGATCCAATTAAGAGAATTACTCGTTTCTACGGTCTCAATTAAGTTTGTTGTGGGGCAAATCCACCTCACTAGAATTAAACCCCGAAGTCCTCGACCCGTTCCCTAACTTTTCCAGGAGTCTTATCAGCAAGTCGCTGCCCCATTAAAAATTCCCTTCATTTCCCTTGCAGAGGACAGTCACCCGCCGAGGCAGATCTCAATTTGCTCGAGACGGCACGTCGTTGCGAACTCTACGGAATGAAGATGCATCCAGCGAAGGACATCGAGGGCGTGCCGCTTAATCTCGCTGTTGCACACATGGGGATTGCTGTCTTCCAGGGCATCACTCGAATAAATACATTTTCATGGGCCAAAATTAGAAAAATTTCATTTAAGCGAAAAAGATTTCTCGTTAAGCTGCACCCAGAGGGATATGTAAGTACATGAAAAAAAAGTTTCGGGACATGTACGCAATCCCTTTAAGAAGAAAATAACAACAAAATGGAAATCACAGGTAAACAAATTTCTTATACTCCCCAACCTTCTTTATTTCCTGCCAGGGATACTACAAGGATACTGTGGAATTCTTCTTCGAGGGCCGTAATGAGTGCAAAAATTTCTGGAAGAAATGCGTAGAAAATCATGGCTTTTTCCGGTGTACAGCTGTACAAAATGTGCCCCGAAGGAAAACTCGGGTGCTTTCGCGTGGCAGTTCTTTTAGGTATGTTTTTCAAATTTTGATAAAATTTTGTTGTTGTTTTTGTCGTTTTTGCTGCTTTGCTTCTAGAGGTAAAATATTTTCTGGTTTTAAATGAATTTAACTTTTTCAGGTATAGCGGCAAAACACAGAAGCAAATAATTGAATTCGTTCGAGAGAACTACGTGAAACGACAAACGTTCCAAAGGTAAATGATTTTGCTGAGTAATTATTTGCTTTTTCAGTTTATTTATTTTTTGTCTAGATTATTTTATTTCTCATTTCGTAAAGGTATCATTTTAATTAAGGTTAAGTGTTTGGCTTTAACGATGCTGTTCCTTCTAAACATAAAATAAAGACATATGGAATTAACATAAAAATAAGGAGCACTTGGTATCAAATACAATTTTATATTATAAATTTGAATTGACGATTGAAGTTGTTCAATTGCAAAATTATTGACAAATTTATTTGTTGTTAAAATAATTTTTTCCAATAATTCATTCCTTGTAATTTATGCCATCAAATTAAGAGTACATATGTATAATGTATATTGCAGTAGAATGTAATGTTTTCGAATCCTCTAGTATCTATCACCTCAAAATGAAAATAGTTTTCTTTTCTGCGAAATTAAAAAATAAGTATAAATACTTGGTCATCATCAAAGCCAAACACGAACACTTTCAACCGCTTCTTGTGCACTTGCTCATAAATATCATCTCATAAATCACCATCAGCACAACTTCAAAACTTTTTTCTCTTCATTTTGTTTGAAAAAAATATCATAATATTTATTTTAACGTTTTCATTTCTTTATCTATCTCTTCTCTCTATTAATCAAATTTTATGTTGTTGATGAAAAATGTAAAATTTTCCCAGTATTTTTGTGGGAAAAGAAAGGAATTGTCGCCTTTATGCAATTCGGAATTGGCCAAAACTTGTTAGAAAAAGAAAATGAAAAATGTGCAAAAATATGTATGTTAACGAAAGAAGTTTTGCGATAGAGTTTTACTATAAAAGCTTTAGAAAAGAAAAGAGGATTTGGTAAATTTTCATCTTTAAGTTGGTTCTTTATGCTATTTTTTTTTTTTTTTTAAATATGTGTTTTGATCAATTTCTTTTGATGTATTATTTTATTTAGTGTACTTCACTCATTGATCTGTTAAACCCCATTCACTTTGTTTTTGCAAGAAGACGTTTTTGTAAATATTAAGTAGAATGAAAAGAGACTGGGAAACGGCAGGAATTTATTAATGCCTATATTCAAACGAAAATTGTTACAAATTGCATTTCGAATAAAATAACGATTTTAATCAGCGTTGATTGAATATTTAAAGTTTTGGAGAAAATATTGAAATTATTTCTTCATACTGCACTTTACAGAAGTAATTCATTTGTAATGTGAGGATTATTAAATTTAATTTCACTTGCTAAAATTATTAAGACTATTGAAAATCCTTGTCAATTTATAGTTAAAGTGTCAAATTCTGTGAGTATATTCTTTAATGTCGATGCATATTAAAGTTTTGGGACTATTCGCACATTTAATGTTAATAAATCTCAAGCTCAAGAACTTTTCCTGAAATGAAACTATTGGCCGATTTTTAAAGAGGTTAAGTTTCTGCTTCTTTTAAAATAAATAATTGCGCAGCATTGATTTCGTTTTCTCCTCCAAAAAACTCACTCGTCCTTCGACAGATCATGCCACCTTCATTCACCTTAGAATAGCACACATAGTACTTCGACTGCTTTATGCAAAAAATCAAAATAATTTCACCATATCCATTAGTTTTTATTTTTTCTCAATTTTACATAATTTTGCTTGTTGTAACTTCGTAAGTTCTAGAAGACCTTCTTACCGTTTTCCTATCAAGTTGTATTTTTAGATTTTTTGTCACTTTCCTGTTTAATTTATTTTCATTCCTCTAGTTAGTTAGTACTATTTAGTTATACTATTTTTTATGTTTATTTAATTTCATACAATAAGAACGAGGAGGCACAAAACAAAATGAAGCAATAATCAGAGAGATCCTCTTGTCTTTTCTTTTGCTGCAGGTCTCAATCATTCCGTCAAGGGCCTCTGCATTCGAGTAGCCGAAGTCAATCGCATACGTATGTGAATTCCAGCATTTCAGCCCATCCCCTCCTACCAATTGAGACTGGTTTGTATTTATTTTTTTCAATTATTTTATTATTTGTTTTTTGGATTCAACACAATTTTCGTTGCCTAAGTTTTCGGTTTTAGTTGTTTTCGGTATGTTTTTTTATGTAAATCGTTTTGGAGTAAGAAACCTGCAAGTACACGAAAGACTTGATACTAAATAGCAGTGTAGGCACGTTGCTGTATGTTAATTTTCGCTTCTGTTCGATATATTAATGTGTTTTTATTTTTTTATTTTTTGAATAGTTTTTAAATATTTGTTTCCTTTTTTGCCGTTCAGCGCAATGGGATTATCTCAATCAATGCACCGGCTCGACGACGCCTTCTCAGACGAAGAAGGATCAGGATACCTTGGATCGCCAACACGACAATCTTACAGACCCCACGCGATCTCAAGTAAATGACTCCCCCTATTTTTTGCTCATTTCATGTTTACTAACTTACTAAATTACATAAATTTTTTTAGGTCACAGCAGCCCAGGTGGAGACCTATCAGATGAAGAACTATGCTCCGGAATCGCCAACCTCGGAGGCACAGCAACCCCAATCGGCAGTGGGCTCGGACCTCTTGACTTCGAGCCGCTCTGTCTCACCTCAGGCCCAGGTCACCTGGAGTTCGCCCAACCACCCCAACAGCAACAACAACAGTATGCGAGGTCTCGATCGGGTTCGTGCGCATCAAGGAGGTCACAGTTCAGGCAAGTCGTTCGGATATTATTTCTTTTGAATTTCAGTTTTTATTTTTTAAAGATTTATTTCAGCGGTTGTGTTTATTTGTGAAAATCCATCAATTTTCGTTATTTATCACAATAAGCACTTTTATTGACAAATTAAAAAAAATATCAATTAGTTCTATTGTGTCACAGACATTTTTGAGCCAATTATGACTATTTGCGAATTCAGATTTGTATTTTAAGCGATAAACTTAGGTTGTTTTTAGGCCCTTCATTATTTAATGAAATATAGAAAAATGCCTTTACCCGCCTTGCCTCTAGATATTATATTCTAATATAAGGGATGGATTATTATTCGAGGATACATCCGAAATAATTGTTTTTCTAATAATGATCTCTATGGAAACATGCCTTCAAAAATTGATTGATAAAAAAAAAAATAACGCAGTTTGAGCGCATCACTTGTGATAAGATAGGTGAATTTCAAAATTATACAAATATTTATTTGTTGTTTAAAACATTTTGAGTAATTCAGGAAACGCATTCAAATAAAATCAAAAAATTCTTTGTTAAAGAGGTATATAGTCTCTTCTCTTAACTCGTTTAACATTCTCATAAAATTGATAAACAAAACTTCAACATTATTTTTTAATAGATGCAGGCCAAAACTGTTGATATTTAATTTAAAAAATGAAAATAAACTTTAAATGAAAATTTGGGTGGTAAGAACTGTTTTAAAAGTGTCTGTTTATTATATCTGATTGTGAGTAAACATTAAAGTTCAATCCTGTTTTTTGAAGGAGGAAATTAATTTGTCTCCATTATTGTTAGAAAACACATGAATGCTCTTTTTTATAAATAGTTTGCTGTTAAATCGCATAATTTTTATTTAACGAAGAAAAGAAGTTAAATTAAGACTATGATCGATATGTTGTGAGTTTTAAACTCCTTCGACAAGAAAATGATTACTATGTTACAAAAAGGAAACGTTATATGGTTTATGAGTTTTATATTTTTAAATAATTACATTTTTCAGGCATTGCAGTAAATTTCAGCATTTATTTGAGCGGCAATAATACATTTTTTTCTTCTTCATCTCGTTGTGTGCATTATTCGTGAAAATATTTGTTATTTTCTTATAATTTCGTGTTTCACATAGTTGCATGAATTTTAGGGAAAAGAAAAGTTTTGTGTTTAATATCAAAGTGCATGTGAGTGATTATATTTATAAAAGATTTTGTTATTTTAGAATCATTGTTCTATTTTGTGTTATTCTTCAGTTAAAAAATTTTATGAAATAAAACCAGTCTTCTGTTTTGGGGTCACCAGAGAGCACGTTAGTATCATCATTATTTTTTATTCTTTCTTCTTCAGATTTGGTCAGGATGACGTTTTCTAATGTTAGATTTTTAAAATTTTAGGTCAGAGTCTCAACCAATTGTCCCGCTCATTCAACAGCAACAGCCCGCATCAAGTCTCAGTGGGATCCCAAGCGTATGTCCATGTGTCGCCGCCTCTCTCACACAGCAGCAACAGCAAATACACTCAATCGGTGGGACATTCGGTGGATCTCAGCAACTCTATGGAGGAGGAGGAGGAGGAGGAGGAGCTGGGAGTGGAATTGGCCAGTCAGGAGGAAGCGGATTCGGACTTGATGGGGGGCTCTTCCATCAGTCGGGAGAGTGCTGCCCGTCAGCCGCAGCAGCCGCAGCCGCGTGCCACTCCAGTCCATTATAGCAGTACCAGCTATTCGATGTCTAAGCAGTGCTTGCTCAACACCTCGACGGCCACGCCATCTACGGACGACACGGACAACATTATTTACTCGGACATCAACGACCTCTGCCACTACAAGTACCCGAACAGCACTAGGACCACCCAAAACGCACAATACCAGACTGAGAGTAGGTTTAACGAACGCGACATCTACGCGACTGTAAACAGAAAGACCAAGACTAAGGCCAAAGGCAAGCACCTGAGCGATGAATTCATTGATGAATCCATCGTTCAGTACACAATGTCGAAAAGGAGCCTCAATACTGTCCCGGACGATCTAGGGGAGGGTTTAGTTAGTAGTTACTTCAACTCCACCAGTAAGTATCACCCAATCCCGCATACATATCACACCGAATACAGCCAGCCTTCAGATTCCTCCTCAGACTACTTTGGATTAGGTTTAGGTCGGCGTGGTGCTGATGACCAGAAGCTGACACAATCAGACCACTATTTATCCCATTCTTTAGAGTCCCAAAGTTCTCACACTATGCCTAGAAACACTCAGTCCCTTCCTCGAAATTCTGAGCTTTCTGGGGTAGATTCTGTCGATTCGTATGATAGCCACTATCTCACTCACCATTCGATGGCGAACTTGCGCAACGGTCCTCTAACAGGGACGAGTTATCTTGCCTACGTTAATGCAAAAACCCTTTCGGGGGATGAAAGAAGCGCATCAGCGTCGCCTTTAGACAGACTCAAAACGTCTTCAGAGAAGCTCGAGTTTGAGCTCTCCAGTATCAATTTGTATTCAGCTATTCAGTACAAAGACGGGTATGAGGACAACTTGTACGATGCAGTTGTCGAAAATCAGAAAGAATCTTGGTTGAAGAGCTCGTCCTGTAAGGATCTCTACGACTATTCCTCGTTTGAAGGGGAGAAGCCCAGAATTATGACCACTTTCGACAAGGACTTTCTCGCCTTCGATCGCATAGATTCGCCTGTTACAAGATACGACGATTCGCGGCATTCTATGTACATCACAAAGAACCATTCAATAGATGTAGCCCAAGACTTTACATCGCTACCTGAAACTAAGGTATATTCTTCAAGTTATCCAGGCAGCACCTACAATACCATTGATCATCACAAAAGAGGTTACGGACACCACTTTGACTATACTGGATCACAGGACGACATATCGCACGACAGCTATGAACTGCTGGAAAGGTGCGATATGGAATACTATCAAAAACACACAAGATCTGATGAGCATTTGCGCTCCTGTTCTCTGGATTCAGGGAACTATATTCCAAGTGACGACGAAAGTATTTCTGAGCTGCAGAAATATCGGTCAGCAATGGACGTTAAATGTAAGTCAGCTGTGGATATAATGAATGAAATTTGGGACTCTGAGGATCCGAGGTATCTTCCGAGGGAGAAACTTTGTGTAAAATCAGATGGTTCCTTTTATAAGCAAGTTAAGAAAGCAATGGGATCGAGAACTTCTAGTCAGGAAAGTCGCAGTGATTTTTATGAAACAAAAATATCAAGAAGTTCCGACTCAAGCAAAAAATCTAAAGATAGTCTTTATCATACAGACAGTAAAAAATCGAGAGAAACAACTAAAAGCAAGACATCAGTTGGATCAGATTTTAATTCTCGAACTTCAAGCCCTGAGTCAAAAGAGTCGTTAGGGGAATGCCTGACGCGTAACTATGAAATGCCAATGACTACAGGGAAAAAAATTAAGAGTCTTGGAATGAAGAAGCCCTACGATAAGAGCTCTAGTCAGGAGTCCAAAAGTGATTACTACGACGCAAAAATGTCACTCCAAAGTCTAGCTGGTTCGTTAGATACCGATGCTCTAGATAGCGATGGACTTTACAGCAGACCCAAAGTGAAAAGCCATGATAGTCTTCTATCCGAACTTAAGAGCTCTTCAAAAAATAGTTCTTTCTATGACTCTCGGGACACTTATTCGACATTCCCAACAAATCGATCGCACAAAACCTCTAACGTTCATTCAATCAGTTTGCAAAATGTAGAAATTGAAAGAAACGTTAAATCGTTTGCTTCTTTTAATAAATCTCCTGAGTCCGCAGGTCCGAGGACTACTGAAGAAAAACAGGTACAAACCTGGGACACTGAGGAAAGTGCTGATAGTGGTGAAATGCTCACTGATAAAAGTAGGACTTTTAGGAGAAGATCGGACAGCGAGAATATATTTAGTTTCGATCAGGACAGAATTGAGTCTTTAACGGGCAGTACCCCAGTAACAGACACTCCAACTAGCAGCGAGAAAAATAAGCGAAGTCCAGACTATCCTTTAACTCCAGAGTTAATGTCTGAGTTCGACAAACAATCAATGACTCCAACTACCAAAAAGGTTACTCGTAAAGAAGAATTGATGGCTAAGACTCATTTTGAGGAATACAATCCAAAAATGCTTATAGATCCCAACATTCCGATTTCAGGGGTCCTTGCGCCGCTAACTTACACTCATCCGACTGTCGAGCGCACTAAGAGTGATCCAAACTCTTTAGCGAATCGCTCCAGACTCGGAAGTAATTCCCGGCGTCATGTGTTAATGCATCAAAAATCCATTGATCTAACTCCTGCTGATTCTAGCGACGAGGACTATTTTTATAAGCAAATCCCAAGCGCACCGCCTTTGTGCAAAACTCATGGACATTTTGAAATACCAAAAAATTACGAAGTCCCTGTGACAACAACTGAGATTCCAAAAACAGGGTTTGAAATGCCAAAGAGTTTTTTTCGGGAGTACGACAAGCGAACAACGAAAACAGTTAAGGACGATATTCCGTACGTGCTCCACAAACGACATATAATGAATGGAACCGCTCCCTCGCCGAGCGATAAAAAACATCAGAAACCAAAAAGTCCAAGATCTCCAAAGTCACCGAAATCACCAAAGTCTCCGAAAGTTGACGCTAAAAGAGATATAACCGATTTACTATCTGCCGATATTCTGCCAGATATCCTAGACAATCTTGATCCTGATGAAAATAAAGGATTCCTATTTACTCAGAATATCGATTTATCTAAAGTCGATCCAGTAACTTTGGAAGTAGATAAGTCGATTCCACCAATTGAGTTATCAAGCCCAAAGAGAGATATTACCAAAAAAATGGATCCGAAACTTCTAGAGAAGCTCAACAGTAAACTTAGTCAAATTGAGAGTGATTCGGCAACAAGTTCTAAAACTGAAAGCCTCCAGAGGGAACAACAGAAACTTAAACTTGATCAAAAACAACATGAGCTGATACAGAGCATTAAAAAAGAATTAACAGCACCATCAAAAAGAATTACGAAGCCAAGAGTAATACCTAAAAACAGACAGGGTGCTAAGTCAAAAAATAAGGGCAAAACAAGGATTACATCTTTCTCCTCAGACGATGAAAGTTTAGACTCAGACGACGTTTTCGGATCAGCTGAAGCGATTCCATCCCGCTTAGAATTTTCACCTCCTCAGTCTAGAAAGGAGATAGAGCCCATTTTAAGGATTGAGCAGAATAAGATCATGTCGGCGGCATGGGGTCGTGGACAGACGATGAGCTCTACGGAAATTGAAGGATCACCGCCACAATGCAGACGTTTAGCTGACCTAGAAAGTCGGTATCACACTCAAAAGCTTGATCCACCTTACGCCAATGCGACAGAGCTGAGGCGAATATCGGAGAGGTCTATTTCGATACCCAGCTCTGAGGAGGAGGGCAATATTACAACGCATCACAGGGTAATAGAATGCACCGGAGACTACCAGAAGAATGAGAACATACCTTCACCTATTTTGGAATCTTTAGAACTCATAAAGACCGACGATGATTTGTATGAGACGTGCCATGACGACAAAACTCCCGAAGGAGAGATCACCTACACTTTAAAGAAAAATGAGAAAAAGGACACGACTCCAAAAAAGGAACTTGCGAAATCAAAAGCGAAACTGATTGAAGAACTCATCGAGTCCTCTTTAGTTATGAGATCAAAAGGACACGCTCCAATTTTGTTTGCGCATGCTCGTCTTAATTTGTCGGAAGGATCTGCTTTTGCAGCTTTACAGCGACAAAAAGCCACGCAGGAGTCCCCGACGACTGGTCGACGTGCGAAGAGCTTAGATACGCCCGTTATTTCAATGCATAAACTGCCGCCAATGAATGCGTTTTCTTCAAAAGATGACACTGTCGGGTTTGAGGAAGAGGCTGAAATTCTGGAAGAGAAGACTATAAGTCGCGAAGATATAATGCTCGAAGAGGAGAAGGCAGATAGTGTCCAATCGTGCGGAGGTTCCATTCCATCTGCGCTCATTAGTTTGAGCCCTTCCAGGCGGGACTCAATATTGAACACGATCATGATTGATACTGAGGAAAAAGAATTACTTAATCAATTGCAGTTTATTGAAAAAATCACTCTGCAGGGTGTAAAGATTAAGGAAAAGAAAAAATCAAAGATGAAGCTAAAAAGTGGAGATCATCTGATTTTAGATATTCCGAAATATAAATTGGACAGATCGCCATACAGCTCGGCAAATAGTTCCAGGAAGACTTCACCTGGCGTTAGTCGGGCAAGTAGCATTGAGAGTACAGGAATTGGGCGGTTCAGAATCAGTCCTAGAACATCAGAGGCTGGCCTAATTACCTCAGATATTGCTACGTCTCCACCAAAGCCAATTTCGACTAAAATATCCGCTAAAGGCGAGAAGCCTGTAAAGCCAACATTAGGGGAATTGAAGTCTGCAAATGGTTCTAAAGAAAAGTCTGGATCAGTTGAAAAGAAGGATGCGAACAAAAAGGCTATTCCAAAGGATCGACCAAAATCGATTGAAAAGGATCCTAAAAGAAATTTAAGTAAAGACAAAAGCAAGTCACAGGAAGAGTCAGAACTCGATGTAGCGAAACGCAAGGAACGCCAACAGAAACTTTACGAGTCAGCGATGAAGCAGACAATTACTATGTTAAGTCCGGTCAAGGATCAGTTACCAGCCTTTCCCGCCCCTGAGGACAAGATTTCAGTGAAAACTGAAGGCGATAAAATCATAATAGAAACAGAGTTCAAGAGCAAAGCTGAGGATCACGTTCTGATTGCAAAATCACCTCGAAAACTTGACTGTTCCCTTGTGAAGTTTAGCCGAAGTTTCGACGAAGGTCGGAGCCAAGAAAAAATTGAAAAGGCCAATAGAAGTTTCGAGGATCGCAATAAATCCTTTGAGGAATCAGAACGATCGGATGGAGCTGCAGAAGAAATGGTCATAAAATCTCCAAGAAAAATTGCAAAGAGCCAGGAGTTGAAACAGAAGATTGAGGGCTCTGTCGTACACAAGAAATTTGAGGGAAAATCGAAAAGTCTGGAAAAGAAATCAGATCACCAGCATTTAGGTCTAGAGATTAAGACAAGAAGCTTGGACCAAAATTATGACTACAAAGAGAAATTCACTCAACACGAGGCTGGGGTTGAAAGAGACTCAAACGTGCCAGAGGAACGTGTAGTATCTAAAAATATTTATCTTGGTCCTCATAAATCTTTAGAAGAAAGAAAGTCTTACGGACAGAAGTCAGCGGCCCAAGAGCGTCGAACTTATTCCCAGCCGGAGCAGGATGGTGAGGAAATAGACATGCAGGCGGTAATTTCAGAGCGCAGATCCTTAGAAATATTGAAGAGGCAGTCACTACCTTCGGAAGATGCTAAGGAAAGCGAAGAGACTCCTCACAGCAGAAAGCCCTCTAAGGGGGACAGTGGAGAGGAGTCCTTAACGTCGGTTAGTGACATCAAACCTGAGGATGGAGGCCGAAGCGAAATTTTAAATGAATTTGCACACAGAGTCCCTACAATTGAGTGCGAAGAACCTTCCATTGAAGAAGACGACGACTCAAGCGAAAGGAAACATCTGAAGGCTCCGAAATTGGACACTCATCGACTAAGCTTGGAACGTAGCAAGAGTGACGAAACTGCTTCCTGGATGACTCTGGAGTGTGAGGAGTACATCGGTTCGGACATCTCGGAAAATGAGCCGAAAACTTTGGAACCAGATAAGCACACTTTTGAGACGCAGGAAACGCTCGATCAAACAGGCGAGCTCCTTGAATCTGAATCGGTTACGCCCACTTCAGATATGAATATTCTTGTGACTCCGCCCGACATAAGCCCTATCGTGGAAAAATCTCCAACTGAAGTCTTCGCTAAAAGGAAAGAAATAGACGTTGCCGCCGAAATTAAGCAAAAGCAAACACTGACTAAGAACAATATTGAAAAATCTCGCAGCTCTGATGGATCCTGGACGAGTGGTGAAAAGGACGTCAGTCCCATTCGGGAGGGTCGGCAGGATTGGAGTCTATCCGTTAGTGGAAGAGAAAAAAGTTCTCTAGATGAAGAATCAAGCGTTAGCTGCTCTATAGCAAGACCTTTAGGGATTTCTCAAGATTTTGGGGATGCTGAGGAAAAGAAATGCTTAGAGTTAAAAGAAAAAATGCTTAAGCTAAACGTGGAACAAGATGTTCCTACAAGTCCAACAGCCGAAAGCGTTAAGTCACCTACCAGAAAATCATCGACACCAACTCTCGAGAAGCAGTGTCCCATTGATTTGGGTTCTGGCTCAGAATTGGATCAGGATGATATCGCTGATCAGCCTGAAGAAAAGGCACCTCCAGTTCAACGGGAAGATAGTGAATCCAGCTCAGGCGGATCTGGAAAAATTCCGAAAATTATTAAACCTATGAGGTTAGGTGCTCATAAAAAACTATGTCGAAGTGGACCACCTGAAACAGGTGATAATAAGCTACTTAAATCAAATGGTGATCGCAGCTCTTTAGAGTCCAAATCGAGTATTGAATCAAAAGGATCTTTAAGTGTTGAATCTCGAGGATCCTTCGAAACAGAAAGTAGTTCAGGATCTCTAGGTGCTGCCCAACGAAGAGGGGATTTAATGCAGAAGGAGCAACAACCAACTTGGAAACCTTTTCCAATTGAAAGCTCAGGTAGTTCTAGCATAGAAGACAACTGGCAACCTCCAGAACAGGAGACTTACGAAAACTACGACGCTTCAGCTCTGCCGAAAGATTCTTCAGACAGTGATCTTAAGGAAGTATCTCCTGATGATCAGAAGGAGAGTGACTCTAGTTTCCAGGACGAGCTAAACGACTTCCCTACAACTTTTGGGTACCCATCAATGACCAGCACGATGAGCGGAATTGGTATAAATCCTACAGACATTTTGGGATACAGTTCTGGATTTACATTAGGACGAACCTTATCTAGAATTTCGGAAAGAAGCACAAATTCTGAGAAGTCGAGCATGGAAGACGATTTGAGCAAAGCTTCGACACATTCCGCTAGCATGAGGGATGAGTCGGTGGCATCGACAGATCATCAGGCCAGTCTTAGCTCGGATTCGAGGAGTAACACAAACATGGCTTACA
This sequence comes from Machimus rusticus, assembly GCA_951509405.1. Lineage (NCBI taxonomy): Eukaryota > Metazoa > Arthropoda > Insecta > Diptera > Asilidae > Machimus > Machimus rusticus. The sequence goes on along the minus strand of OX608054.1, from coordinate 16,134,760 downwards.
TTTCAGACGCAGATCGACGAACTTCAGCTGAAATGCCAGAGATACCGTGCGATTCTGCGACTGGAGAAAAATTGTCAGTACTGTACAACAGTGGACCTAAATCTCCTACAGTAGTAACTGGTCGCTTTTCTGTCACACAAGTGGCTGAGAAGCAAAGTGCTGAGGCTGAAGGCGCAGAAAAGGCGACTTTATTATGCCTTTCTAATGCCGGCAGTCAAGATTCTGAAGACTGGCCGTTACCAGAAATTCCATACGATCATGTACCAGTGCATGAGCAGCCACTGGATCAGGTTCTTGAGGTTGCGGAGCCTGACGACGATGAGATGTCCAAAATTGTCGAGGACACAAACACTCCCCCAGAACAGGTTTATGTTATGCCCGATCTTGATAAGCCTGTTCCGAAAACTTTCTGCTGGAAGGCGAGTATGGAGATTACGCAATCACACGATTCTGTAGACTGGCCATCACCGCCTTCCAGTGCTCTTGAAACGCCTGTAATTGAAAACGTAGAGACCTTCTACATGAACGAACCGGAAAATGCGACTCAGGTAATGGTTGATTCTTTCACGGGAACTGATCATACTATCGACGATCAAGACATTCCCAGTGAAATATTACCGGCTGATCAGCCACCTGAGCCACCCGATGTTGTAAAGGTGATTCCATATGAAGAAACAGCCTATTTTATGCCTACATCACTATCTTCTGCCCAAATGGGCGATTCATGTCTCTCGGATATCCAGTACGAAGTACCCACGTGCTCCTCCCTCGGTACAGCAACTTGCTTACCTTCCTCTTTTAACGTGACCTGTTGCACCACAAGTAAAGCGATGCAAAGTCAAGGGATCATGAAAGAGTCTAGCCCTGATATGGTGATTATTTCTCAACCTACACGATCACCTCAAAATAGAAGCCCCATTTCGGAAGACGATGTATTTTCAAACGACGACGTATTTTGTCCGGGAACGGTTAAGATCGAAATTTCGCCCGACGACAGTAAGACCACAGAGTTCACACAAAAATTCTCGAGAGGTTCGAATAATTCAGATACATCGATCGACGATATTTTGTCAACTTCTTGTGGAACTTACATAGAAGATACAGTCAGGCGAAATTTCGAGCCCCGGCTTAGTACAGGGTCTTGCAAGAAATGTAGCCATTCTAGCCATTCTGAAGAGGAGACTAGCTCACTAGGGACTGATCTCGATGGTACTGTAAGAATGGGGCTGCAGCAAAAGAAATGTACTCACAGCTCCCATTCAGAGGACACCTCGATAGGGCTTAGTATCTCCGAATGGTCCACTGGGACTAACACGGTTCGACAGTATGCCAACCTTTCGGGATCAGACAGTCTATCCGCAGTGTCGAACCACTCTGGTGGAGCTAAAAGCGAAAAGTCAAATCATACCAAGTCTAGCATAAGTTCTATTAATAAATCTACTGAGAGCTTGAACGAGAAGAGCGCTAGCTTCTCGAGCAGTAAGAATAAGTTCTCAGGGGATAATGGATCCTCAGATGGACTTCGCTATGATATTCTGTCTAATTCGGATACAGACAAGTTCACAGAATCGGGAACGAAAAGCGATGACACGACTTTGACGCTAACCGAAATGGCCCAAACTATCACAGAGTGGTCGACGTCCAGTAGTCGGACACTGATGGCAACAGCCGAGCCCCCACAGGTGTTAGAAGGTCGCTCTTCGAAAAGGGGGGCTAATTCGATCGAATACGTACCCCTAAAACAGTCTAGAACTGGTTCTTCCAAAAAGCAATCCTCGGTTGAAGAAAATAAAGATATACTGCCAGGTGTACACAAAAAATGTCCAACTTCAGGCAATGGGAACAGTGGTGATGAATCTAAAAAGCAATCGCCTCCTAAATCGACAGAGAGACCTGTAAAAATACCGCCACCTCGCATAGTTGATGAGATTCCGAAGCAAAGGAGTCAAGATGAATCTTCAAAGAAACGACGATCTTTAGAATTAATGTCGCAACGTTATCAAAGCCAAGACGTCTCCTCAGACGGTGAGGCATTCATTGAGCGGCTGTACAGTCAAACTGAAAAGTTAACAGAACGCTACCAGAGCCAAGAGTTCATGCCAAGTGTGTTCCAGCAGGCGCAGCAGCCTAAAGTTCAACGCGAGCCAAGCCCGTACGATAAACCTTTGGTGAAGCACCACAGCTACGACGATAAAACCCTATCGAAGTCTCAAATTCGTGAGTATAAATCGAATAAACTGCGACAGTCGCAATCGTTCCATGAACATTTACTAACTACTAGTTCAGACTGTCCTAGGATAGATGAGGAGTCGATTGGCGGAGGGAGCTCCTCTGCAACGACGACCACTGCTACTCAAAATAGTGAGACTACAACGAGCACGGATAATTCCTCCCCAATGCCACAGCGACCGGATAAGCTGGCTAAGTGCTCACCGTATTATTCGAGCAGTCTGAGCTCTGAATCGCCACCTATGCAGCTTATTCAGAAGCCGCCTAGAAAGTCTTCGATTCCCAGAAATAATATCTTAAAAAGCCCGCCCAGCGGGAACGACACCGATAGTTCTTTAGATTTTCGAAAACAGGATCCGAAGCTTAGAAGTAGGGGGTACAGGAAAAAGAGGCAGGTTCCTACTAAAAAGACTCGTGCAGAAAGGGTTCTAATGGAACAAGAGAGCTCTGAATGTTCTGAGGGTTATTTCCCTGAAATCGATTCGGGGAGCTCCGATTTATCGAAGAGCCAACAAGGCAGTGAGCACCAGTTTCCAGATTTCGATGAGGAACAAGAGCAAGCAACCGATGAATACGAAGACAAGTACCATCCATATCCTTGCACTTCATACTCCGCCGGCAAGTTTGAAAGCCTCGACATGAGCGACAATGTCGACGAAATGGGGTTCCCGAAATACGACAGACTGGGCCACATAACAAACCCCATGTACAAGCCAGAGTCCTCAACGCAGCCTGTTAAGCCGCAAAGGCAGCGAAAAAGACAGTTGAAACGAGAGGAATCGATGGCACCAAAAGGGTCCTTCGAAATGGAGTACCAAGGGGTGCAATACACCCCAGATGAAAGTGGCCCAGACACGAAGGCTGGACTCTCCGACGATGTTTGCAACTCTAGTGAAGATAGCTTTGCAACTGGGATGGCTGTGAGGCGTTTTGCAAGCCAGCAGAGGGATAACTTGGAGCTTCCTTACCCAGATTTTCTATCCGACTATGAAAATGACCCAGGACAGTATTTAGACTCGGAAAAAGAAGGTTCCGAACTCAATATTCAAGTAGGCCCACCTCCGAGTTTTATGAATGATTCTGATGAAGGGAGTGAAAACTAGAACACTCATCTAAAGTTTTCAATTATCTATTTTTAATTTATATTTCTATGTTAATTATATCTAATGCGATTTTCCCCTCGAGTACTATAACTTCTTGGATGTCGCCACAACTTCCGAAATAGAGTTTTATTAAATTCTAAATATGTATAAGAAGTATTTAACTGTATTTTAAATTACAGTCACCGGGAAATGTGTTTTTTTTTAGATGTGTATTTTATGGGCAATTAATTACGCGAAAAAGGCTATACGCAAGAATTCAATTTCAGCAGCTGGTTTTGCAATTCAGCAATCGTTTTTTAAGCTGAATTGTTCAGTCATCTATGCAAAATTCTAATTTTTTTTAGCATAAGCTCAAATATTGTCGTTTAATACTATTCTTCTTGATTTGCCTCATACATATTAAAAAATTAGTCCAGCGAGAAAAACGAAAACTGATTATCAGTATAAAAATGAAGGCCGCATTCAAAAACATTTTGCAGTCAATTACGTAACCCTTTTTTAGCTGCATTGAAGTCGTGAGTTTTCGATAATAAATCTAAAACATTTTAAAGAAGTATTGTTCTTTTTTAGTTTTTTCATGCATTGTTGTATGTAACTAAAATGAAAAACTATTTTAAATTTTTAGTTTCAGAAAGATAAAGTAAGACAAAGTTCTGATTGTTGTGCATATGCCAATCTCTCATCACAGAAATTCAATAAGTACATAAATTCTTTAAAACTAAGAACGAACTTTTTGAAATGTTAATGTAGTCACTGAGAAAAAAAAAATCGTTTCAATCGTTTTCGAATTAAGCTTCATGCTCGTGAGCTTTATAAAAGAAATACCTGTTCGAATTATACTTTTACAAAAGGGCTCAGTGCTCAAGGCCTTTAGATTTTGGTATCTACCTGTGAATTAGTTTATTAGATATTTATTTCTTATAACATCATAATGGGCGTTGATAAGAAATTTGAAATATTACATTTGTGTTTTTACAAGTACCTTTCTAATTGAAGTTTTATATTGCAAATCTCCTTTAACTCTACAAGTGACTTATTACTATGGGCTTAGACTAAAGGCCTCTGCTTAGAATTGATCTATGAATGAGGTTGTTGAAATAGGATATTTGGAGGAGAATTATGAAATTGATATAAATACCAAGTTTAAAATATTGGACTAAACGAAACATACAAAGAACAGGACAAAATGGCGTGACGATGATTAACAACTGACCTAAATAAAAATTGTAATAAGAATTGCAAGCACTGCTAACTAACATCGAATGGCGGAAATGTAACAGTAGAAGTATAAAACGAAATTGCTCATTAAAATTATATTAGAAATTATATTAATAAAAGTTAAGGAAAACCACAAAAACTCCATTAACTATCACTATAAGGTAAAGAAAATCATGTAAACAATGTGCCAAAAACCGCCAAAAAACATAACAATGGTTTGCTTAATGTTAAATAAAAACATTTAAAACTTATACACTTGAACGTAAAAATTGGGTAAAAAATAGTTTGAAACATTTTAAAACGAATAAAACGAATATATATGAGAAAATGAACTCAAGCAAAGGGTAGGTTTTTATATTAAACGTTTATTTATTTTATAAAAGATGTTAAACCTTATTATTGTAGTCGTATGACCTTAGATAAAATTTAAATTAACTAGATAAATAAAAATATAGGTAAAACGTTGAAACAAGATATGCGGGGTAAAATGAAACGTTTTTTTGATGACTTTTTACAAATTAGGATATGTGCCAATGTGTTTCTGTTATATATTAAGTTACTTATGATTGAACTCTTTAAGTTTCTTTAGATAAGTTAATTATTGCTTTCGGGGTAACTGGGCAAGATGAAGTTGAAAGGTGGTTTTATAGCCCGTTATAAACTTGAACAATGAAATTTTTTCTCATCGCAAATCTTTTGAATAGAATAGAAACCATTGATAAACTACACAATTTTTATTTTCCAAGCTTTCTTAACGAATCGCAATGCAATAAATATGATTAAAACTTCTAAGTTATAGTAGGAAATATATTCATTGTTCATGTTGCCTTTCGAACTGAAAAACAAAAGAAAATTATTTTTCGTGGCAACAAAATATGTTCCTCGTTGTGCTTTTTATAAAATATTCAACAATACTTTTCACTAGGCCTAGCTGTAGTAGCGGAAAAAACTACGTAACCGAGAGATAACATAAAAATTCAGCCACACTACTCTAGTCGTAAGAAAGTCTTAAAGAATGAATTAAAGCAACAAAAATGGGACAAAAAAGGAAATCGACAGTATTAAAGCGCCCTATCTGAGCCCAAAGAAGATATCACCAATTGTAAAAACTCTGTTCACACGAAACCTCCAGTTATTGTGAAAATTTTTTAATAAAAACCACGTAATCACTGTTAATTATTAAGATTAATTTAAATAAAAAGGATGCACGAGTATGAAAAACTAAAGGAACTTATAATCAAAAGCTCAAAACAAAATTATATTTAAAAGTAAAATTATAAGCGTGAGCGCTCAATTGTGACGGTGTTAATTGAGAAGGGAAATTTTTAAAATTAAATTGAAACAGTGTTTCAAACGACAGTAGAAGCTCAAAGGCCTGTCGGGATTAAGAATCGATTTATTAGCATAATTTGTACATTTTTAGCTAAGCACATTTGTTGTAAGTGTTGCTAGTTTCACTACGCGCAGGCACTTTTGACTTTATTTTATTCATTTTATTATATTTATATTGTCTCCAAGAGCTCATCTGATGTGCAATATGTTTAAATTTAAAAAAAATACTAATCGAGTTAAAGAATAATTGGTTAGCACTATTTGTGATATTCTTTGGCAATACATATTGTTAAATTTGTTTTTAATTTAGTGTACACAAGGCAGGTCAAATTTTAAAACTGGAGAATTCAAATTTTGGGATCACCAGCTTAATTCAGCTCAATTTAGCTCACTTCCACTGAGTTGAGTAAAAGATTGAAAAACGGAGTTCTCGAATATGATGAGGCTTTGTATGCTTTGTGTGCTTTATTATAATTTTAATATTAATTTAATTTTATTTAGATTGCAATTTCTCGGTTAGAAATCATCCCATGTTCAGAAATGCAGTTTCTACAGTCGGCTGTTCAATTCAGCGATTGTTTTTCTTGATGAATTGAGCAGTCGACTGCAGAAACAGGGACAGTTTTTAGATTTCCAATTTCATAATAAGTTTTTTCCTAGTTTATTTAAATCCTGGTTATATTTCAGTTTCAAGATAAGAATGAAGGCAATAACAAACATTTAGGCTCTATAGAGGAATTTTGTTTACCCGTGTATATTAAACAAGTAAGGAAAAGAATGATTTAATAATGATTTTATATACTGGAGCAATTATTTTGATAATTGCTAAATTACTTAAATAAGACAGACACTCGTACTTGTGTTAATCTGTACGTTTTGCAACTTTTGATTTATTTGGGAAGTGATGCTGCTTCATTTTATTTTAATTTATGGATTGTCTTTGCCTCTTTATCATTGAAAAACTGTTTTAAACTTAAGATGTAATAGGCCAAGTTTTTACTTAAAATAAACTTAAAAATTTTTCAAGTTATACTATAGAAGACTATGACTATTTTAAAGTTTATTTAGCTTGCAAGGCAAATGGTATTTTTTCAAGGGCAAAGCCAAAAAACGTTAGGTGGTAAACTCAACGAAATAAACGACTGCCACTGTGTTACGCTTCAGTCGCTGCTTTTTACTCCTGATGTATTTAAGCTTTTAAAAGGAATATTTTTCAGCATGACGAGCCTCATTGAATACTCAGCTACAAGCAATAAATAAAAATAATTATTTATTTTACGTGCCAAATCTTTAAAATTAAGTTTTATTTTAACACTATTCTAAAGTTAAAAAATGAAGGAGCTACAAAAAAAATCTCATGTTAACTGATAAAGAAATATTTAAACGATTCGATTACGGGAGTAAGTTGAGAAAATGAAGAAAAAAAAATTATAAGCATCTCATTAACAAACTTAGTTATTGTAATAAAAATTTGAAAATTATACTAACTGAATAAAAATAATATATGAATTATAGACTGGTTTTGCTGCATACGTTCAATGCGTTGATTGTTATTGCTTTTTGTATGTTTGTTAATTTTGAGTTTTTAAGTCCTTTTGAAATTACTGATTTCGAAAACCCTACGCAAAATCCGTGTTCATAAAAATTCCGTTCAATTTATAGTTTCAGTATTCATATTGATTGATCAATGACACCGTAAACCTCTAAGTGCCTATTTTCATGAAAATTGTTTGAACTTAAAATTTTTTGTGAATCCTTTGAGAAATAATTAAATAATATTATTATATTATTTTTTTAATACAGATGTCTACCACGGCATCAATGGGAATGTTTCGCTTGATCGGCGCGGTGAACTAGTCCTAACACCACCAAATCGATACGACCTGACCCTGGGATCCGACAAATCGTCTTCTTTGTCTCGTTCTGAAGCTGGAACTTATGACATAATCCAAGCAGAAGCCCGCACCAGGGGCAGTCAGAACAACATCAACAATAACAATAACACTTCGCCGACGTCTGTGAATGGGACCTCAACCCTCGAGAGCAACGACGGAGAACCAAAGAAGAGGGTTAGTTCATCTTTGAAAAACTAAGACAGTCTAATAATATACCCTTGAAATTTCCAGAAGTGGCCAACAGAGAAGTCATATTTCCTCGCAAAAGAACTTCTCATGACGGAGCGAACGTACAAGAAGGATCTGGACATTCTGAACCTGTCCTTCCGTCAGCAGCTTTCCATTGACGACGTCGACAATCTGCAGCCCCTGTTTCATCTGCTCGACCTGATGATCCAGCACCACAGCGTCTTTCTCCGCGATCTAGAACATAGATTAGTTCTGTGGGAGAGACGTGGCACGCACGATTCGCATCGCATCGGGGACGTTATGCTCTGCAACATGGCAGTGCTGCCAATTTACGACGAATACATCGAAAACCATCGAGAAATCCTGCAGAGGTTGAATGAAATGTTCGACTCGGACAGCAGGTTCCAGCAGATTTATAGGGAATTTGAGCAGCAGAAGATTTGCTACTTGCCAGTTGGATATCTGTTGCTAAAGCCGCTTCACAGATTACTCCACTATCAACTTATCTTGGAGCGTAAGTTCGACAACGAAAAATGCTATTTTAGATGCAAATTAGAACCGATTAATATTTATTAAGCGTGGAAGCAACATTAGAAACTCAATTGAATGTTTTCAAACATTAAGGGGATTTCTAGTGTGTGAGATTTAGAAAATCGATATTTTTTTGCATTTTTCGATATTCTGAAGCCTCCAAAATAACTCTATGTAATATATTTTCCATCATATCTGTCCTAGAAAATTAGTTATGCGTAATTTTATGAGGGCCGGTCGAGTCAAAATTTTATGTTTTTGAAACTTTAAAAGCGTTTTTCTCGAAACCATGTATTTTGAGTTTTCGTCCAGTACTTCGATATATAAAAAGTTTTAGAATAAGACAAACTCGGGATTAAAACGGCAGACATTTGATTTTCGACGTGATCTGAACTGTAGTATTTGTTACTGATTTACTGGTCGGTATGATTAAATGGAAACACACTGCGGACTTACTAATAATATATATTTTGCTTATTTCAAATATACTTGTGGAAAATCTGTCAACCTATTTTGAATTTCGCGCAATTAGACGGCCACATACGGGAAGGTTTTTAGCGTAAAAACATAAGATTGATCGTGTGTTAGCAACTTTGCGTACAAACTTAAAACCGTCCCAAATACTTCTCACCTTTGATTTTTTCATGGTTTTACTTTCTTTATCATTTGTCAAAATAAATTGGAAAGGTCTTATTATTATGATGTTCATAAGAGGGCGTTAGCTTAAACACTGAGATCCAAACAAATGTTTCTTTTAGGTTTAACAGAATTCTACTCTGAAGAGCACTTGGACCATGCAGACTGCCAAGGTGTTCTGCACATGCTGACAAGAACAACAGAAATAGTGCGGAGTATTCTTCCAGAATCCGAAAACTTCGTGCTTCTGTGCGAGCTCCAGCGAGACATCAACGGGTTCGATACCCTCGTTCAGCCCAGCCGGAAGCTAATCCGCCAGGGATGTCTCCTCAAGCACTCGAAACGCGGTCTTCAGCAACGAATGTTTTTCCTGTTCTCGGACATCCTGCTCTACGGAACCAAGTCGCCCGTGAATCAAACTTTCAAAATTTTAGGGCACGTTCCGGTCAGGTCCCTGCTGACTGAAAACGCTGAGCACAACACCTTCACGATCTTCGGGGGCCAGAGTGCGATCACAGTCAGCGCTGGGACCACCGCCGAGAAGACCCTTTGGCTGGCGGAGCTCTCGAAGGCCGCTGCTGACATCAAGAACAAGCCGCCCACACAGCTCACGTTTGGATCGCTGAAAAATTGCAGTGAGTATTGAGCCAATTTCCACTTAATATGCCTTGTTTTTCGATATTGACCGATTTTGCGCTTAAAGATGTAAAAATGAATTTTTTTTCTGTATTTTTTGGGCAAAAGAAGATACCTATCGGTGTGAAGAAGGGTAAGTTCTGCGCAATGGCAAATACTTGTGGCTAGATAATGCGAGGCTTACTTTAGAAATTCGCTATTCCACTTAAAACGTGCTTTAATAAGGGAACTAAGTAGAATTTTGTAATAGTTTAGGCGTTTATTTCTAACGTCAGGTTACAGTCTATTATTTGTTTACTAGCGGAAAAGGCTTGGAACAATGATTTTAAAGTTCTGTATCAAAATGGAAATAGACGCAACCCTTATAAAGGCTTCAATTTATCTGTCTGTTTGTCTGTTTGCTCATTTAATTCAAGGTTTTATAATACATCATATGTTATAGTTATGTAATCGAAATCAAAAACGAAATTAAAGTAACTACATAAACTTATGGACAAACAATAAATACACTGAGGTAAAATTATTTCGTGGCCACTTATTCTTGCAAGGACTTTACTCAACTAATTTCACAACTCACACTATGATAACTTCTGAACGGGGGTATGCACTGACCTTATCCAGATTCAAAACATCCCTGCGTTAATATAGAAATTTTAAGAAAATTCTACAATTGGTGCATTTTTGAGTGGACAAAGAATGTAAATGTATCTCAAAATATTTGTTGAGATTCGTTTTTTTTTTTGGACTTTGCAAATAATGGACCGTTTTATTTACAAATATATTTAGGAGACGTAAATGTTGCAGCATAATAATGACCCAAAACACAAATCGAAGTTGGTAAATGAGAATAGGCTTTAAGTTCTAGATTTACCGGCTTAATCACCACATTTCCTATCCAATCCTATTGAAAATCTGTTGGAAACCCTTAAACGTCTATGCTACGAAGGCGTGCTGAGGTTATTCCAAATCAGGACTACTATATGCAGTACTAGGAAAGCAACTAGCTACTAAAAGGCTGCTTTAGTTTTTACACACTAACATTTACCGAAGTTCGTTATTTTTGATTAAATTAAGTTTTAAATTTATTACAAAGTCAACTATTTGTATTGTTTCATGAAGGAGAAAAATAGGTAACAGTTTTTTATTCTTCAAAAAATAAAATTAAGAAAGAACCACACTAAGTTTTTGTACTGGAATGGTTGCTATTGTTTTGCACAACACTGTATTTATTTTTTTGTCCAAAACTGAACATACATATATGTATGTATATAATAAAAGTTCAATCGGTTACGTTTTGTAAATATCACGCAATTGAACATTTAAGCCAATTTTGCCATAAAGCTGAATTGCTTAAAAGACAAGTTTTGTACTTCTCTTCTATTAATATAGTGAATGAAATAGACGCTAATTGGATAAAAATTTATGTCTAGGCTCGTCCGAAGAGGGTCTCGAGTTGTGCGGTTTGCCGTCTCCAGCAGCAACAGCTCTAACGAACGGGAACCCCACGGGTCCCAGCGCGCCGGGGTCGACGCAGCCCCCAGGAAACCCGGGCGCAAGCAAAACGCCTCCCTCGCGCAGCAATACCGCCCTCCACGTCTGCTGGCATCGTGGCGCCACCGTCGGCTTAAGCGACCACCTCGTCGCCGCTGAGAACCAGCTCGCGGGTTACCTGCTCCGGAAGTTCAAGAACAGCTCCGGCTGGCAGAAGCTGTGGGTCGTCTTCACCTCGTTCTGCCTCTACTTCTACAAGAGCTACCAGGACGACTTCGCCCTCGCCAGCCTGCCGCTGCTCGGGTACTCCGTGGGGCCCCCGGGCCGCCAGGACTCCGTGCAGAAGGAGTTCGTCTTCAAGCTCTCCTTCAAGAATCACGTGTACTACTTCAGGGCGGAAAGTGAGCACACTTACAACAGGTGAGCCCCCGGGTTTAAGCCTTCATATTTTTTCGAACCTTTGATTTGAAAATGTTCTCTAAAGCATTTTTCCTTGGTGTGAGCAGATGCTAATTTAAAGTAATATTGGAACGTTATTTGTAAGTAAGGTGTGAGTGATGAGTTTGAATGAAAGATAAAATAAAAATGAAAAGGTTTAAGTGAATGAGTGCGCACGTGGACAATTAAATTGGAGTAAGTATTGGTATTTTATTTAAGTTATTAAATTAATTTTTTCTTAACACAAACAAAATTCCTCTTATACTGACATCAGGCTGATTAAACGGTTTCGAAGAAAGTTGTGAATGTTGAAGCAGTAATTCATTTTATCCTGAGTTTAAACTCTGGTACCTTAATCGTACAGAGTTGTGTGAATGTTTCCAGCAACAAGCTGAAAAGCCTAAAGTATGTTATCGGTCTCGAGATATGGAGCAAAATATGACAATAGATCATATTAAATACCACCAACATGCTTTAAAAAATTTTAAAACAGATAAGGAATTAGTCGTAAATTTGCTTTTTGTAGGTCTACCGATAACAAATTATTTTACAGATTAGAAGATTAGGTTTTACGTTATTTCTTACTACATATATGACAGATACAAATGCAACAACAATAACTTCACCTCGTAACCTTAGTTCAGATATTCCCAGAGGCAAAGATCTGTTTCTAAAAATTGACATATTATGATAAAGAATTCTTAACTTATGCATAACAAATTTTGTGAATGATTTCTGTAAAATGCACATCCCAAATATTGATATGCTTTAGAAATCAAAAGCTCTATGTGTGGTGTAGAAAAAATGTTTTATCAAAGTCTGTAACTTAATTGACTCTAACGTTGTCAATCCAGCATAGTTAATCGAGATCGGGTTAGAATTTTGGCGAAAAAATCATTACTTTGCATTCAGATATGTTTAATTGAATATTATTTTTCAAACACCAAAAGTTTATCAGGATCACCTTGTAGTGTGATTCAATCGACACAGAAACTATGTAATTTTGAGGTATACCGTGAGTTCACAATGCCAGCGTAGCGTCCAGAGTTGATTTTGTTTCACCTTGCACGCTCATTTTTAAATAAATGTGTCTCACTTTTACCCCGCGTAGAGTAAAAGTAGGCAACGTCGAATTAGATCCTATTCCTAATCTGCCGCTGAGTATTTGAAAGCTTTCGATTTTGAAAGAAATCTCTATTCGAAAAGAGATGGCGCTTTCAAAAATAACAAACAATAAAATTATTGGTGGCTGTCAATTTTTCAAAAATTTGTCAATTTTTGTCAGACGAAAATGAATCCGAACGATTTGTACAATTTTATCGAAACGGTGCATAGTGAAGAACTGTTATGGAATGTTGCATCGAAATCTTTTAAAGACACCAAAATAAAAGATAAAGTGTGGAAAAGTATTGGCGGTAAATTTAATATTAGTGGTGAGTATTAAAGAGAATTTCAGAAGCATTATCCAATATTTCTATATTAATGTCTATTTGTTAAAGGCGAAGAAGCATACGCAACTTTTCGCAGTCTTCGGGAAAAGTACCGACGAGAAAAAGCTAAAGAGAAATGTGAAAATAGAAGTGGGTCGGCCTTATCAAAAACTTCTTCATGGCCGTATCTACCAGCACTTCAATTTTTAGATGACTGTTACAAGAAGCGGAGGTTTGCTAACCCAGAGAACTTAAGAATTATTATATTATATTTAATTTCATATTTTTTTTTCTGCTTCTAGAGTTTTCAATTCAAGGTATGATAAGAATCAACGAAACGAAGCAGTTGCATCCGAACGTAGTCCCTCCATAGAAGAGCACCGAACAAATATCTTGACCTCATCTGCAGGGCAACTGACATTTGTATGCAATTTATTTTTATATTATTTTATTTATTTATTAATTTCGTTATTTTGCAGACTTCTTCACAATCAAATTTAACGTCAGCAGCAGTTCCTTCTTCATCCGTATCGGGAAATACAATTGCAAGTTCCGAAATGCCACGGCCGGTAAATACACATCATTCAAAATTTTAGAAATATTAATGCCGAATGGAAATTTATTCGCAGATATCATCATCACCATCATCAACACCGTCTCCTGCACTTCTTAGTCAACAAATAAATGAACCATTGCTAACACCTCCACCTGGACACACACCACGAAATGCCACTAATTTGAGGATTAGTTCCCTACAAAACACGTTCACTACCAACACAAATGCTTTAGTAGATGCACTAAAAGAAATTGCTTCTGCTCCCACCCAACCACCGCTTCCTTATCAAGAAGTTTCAGAATTTATTCGGAAGACTTTGGAGACAATAGGGCCAGAAAGAGCAGATAAGATGGAAAAGGAGTTAATGGAAATTGTATTTAAATATAAATACAGTTCTTAATAATAATAAAAGAAAATTTTATTATTATTATTACTAAGTGTTTCTTTGATATAAATATTCCGCTAAAATATTTCTTAGTTCAATTGCGCTATTCGATGAATGGTTCGAGCTTAATTGATCTATGTTCTGTAGATTCGCTGTTTGGTGGCTATGGTGGTTATTTCTTATGTGGCTGAAAGGTGATCCCGTTTTTTTTATAAAATTGTGCAAGGCAACACAGCTCTTAATAATAGATTTGGACGTTTCAATTTCAGCTATAATATCTGTATGAAATATTCTAAATCTGCTCACAAGAATGCCAAACGTTCGTTCTATGGAAACCCGTGCTGACGATAGGGCTTTATTAAAATGTTCTTGAGCTGGTGTTAAATTTCTGCCCCCATATGGCCGAAGGAGTCGTTTTTTTAGAGGGAATGCTTCATCCCCGACAAAGAAAAACTGAAAACTTATATTACTATTAGGTAAAAGCTGGTTTTCTGGGAATGGCAAATTATCCCGCAATAAGTCCCTTCCAAAAGGTGTTCGTCGTAGTATACCACCTACAAAATATGAAGAACATGAATATGTTATTAATATTGGATGCAATATCATAAGTAACCATCGGATTCAGAGCCGTATGCGCCAATATTCACGTAGGTAAAACTGCAGTCAGCATCACAAGCAGCTAAAAGAACGATGGAAAACCGTCTTTTATAATTTCTGTAAAGACTTCCGCTGTGGGGTGGTGCTTGAATTGTGCAGTGTTTGCCATCGATTGCACCTACGCAATTGGGCATCCCCGTTATTGTAAAATATTTATTTGCAATTTCTAGTTGTTGTAATGTACTCGGTACTGCAATATACTCTTCAGACAATTTTAACCAAATATTTTCAGTCGTTTCCTTTATAATATAATGGATTGTAGATTTGGCAGTCCGAAAAGCATATGCCAGAGATCCATAGCTCATCCCTGTTGCAAGAAATCTATGAAATCAAAATCAATTTATGCATATATATGTACATGTAATAAAAAGGTATTTCGGATTATTTTACTCACCGTAATGTAATTAGAAGTCGATCTTTTTCAGATAAAGGCTTTCTTATTGAATATTTTTTAATACTTGGTCCGACAAGCCTAAGCAATTGTTCGAATTGCTCATAACATAGACGAGTATAATTAAAAAAACTTTCCTCATCTGAGATGAGCATTTCGCTAAACAAATTATATGAATCTCCTTGATTCTCACGGTCCTGAAAAATTGGACGAACCCACCACCTCCTCAAGTTACAATTTTCAATATATGCCTCAAACAAAGCACTCGACATTATATTAAAATAGGTAATAGCACCAGTTACTGTAACTTGTCGCTGAAAATTCATTTTTTAAAAAAATGTGATATCGTTACACTCATTTAATTTTTGAAAGTAACTTTCATTTGTGTCAATTTTTGAATTTCCAAAGCTCCAAGCTTTCACTCTACGCTGTATTTTGAACAACCTAACTCTGAGCCAAAGCTCACTGTACGCTACGCTGGCATTGTGAACTCACTGTAATCGTACATAGTTTAAAGTCATCCCCGATTATGTTATTTTAGAAGTATGGCTAAGAAAAAAAACGAATTCAAAATTTTTAAATTAGGGCCTAGAGCCTTGTTCGCTCAATTTCCCGAAAGGTGTGTCAAAGTTTTATTTGAATTAATTATTTTTTTACTACTGCTAAATGTTTAATAATTCCAATTTTTCAGGTGGCTAGAAGTCCTTCGGAGCACGACTCAAACGCAGGATTTTAAAAATATGCGCATCACTAGTTAAGGCCCCGCAGGCGAGGGATCTATCGAGCAATTCTTACGTTTTATCTCTTAACGTAGCAATTTTATTGTAAATAAGCGAAATATTTAATTTTTGTTATTTAGCCGCAGAATTAGCATTTATTTAAGCGGAAAAAGTCAATATTTCACACTTCATTTAACAGGAACAAAGCCCAGGCCAAGGGACACCACAGTCGTCCTGACCAAGCATTTCTTTCCGAGTATTAGACAGTGTAAGCAATCACAATTTTTATACACATTAACTGTTTTCTTTGTCATATATTTAATATTTTTATAAATAAAGCAGTCAATAACAAGGAGTCGCTCTTTTGGTTCCTCCTTCAAGCGGCGCAATTAGCCCAGATCCGTACTTGTCTTAGCGAAGTCAATTAATCCGTAAGTTCTAGAAACAAATCTGGAACAGGTAAAACTTTGGTTCTATCCCGAAATTGCCAGGATTGCTTGAATGCACTTCATTAGCATACACAAACATCCCCAAGAGGCCCCATCAAGCCCCGCTCGGTTTGCTTACAGGACAGAGGAGCTCCCCATTCAGCACATCGTCCCAAATCCGAAAGACAGTTGAGGACAGGATAAGAAAAATGTTTAAATTTTCCCCCTATTTCCGTAGAAAGGGGGCTAAAAGCGGTTCCCAACCTGTCCCCCTCCCAAGGCCCTCTATTGATTTTCACGTCTGTTTGACATCCTCCGGCGAAATCAAAGGATGGCTTTCTTTTTCGAGGCTAGGGACCGCCTCAAGTTTGCTATTTCTCTCCTTGGCTCAGGGAAATATGTCTTAAGGAGTTCGGGCGAACTGCCTTAAAAAATCAAATTAAAATTCAAAGGAAGCACGAATTGCACTCGAAGTATACCTAAAAAAAATGGGCGCCCAAGGGTCACAAAATCCTCCCTTGGCCCTCTTTTGAGGGCGAGATGGGATCGCCCTCAAGTCAAGCGGACATTTACTTTTGGTCTTGAGATTTTTCTTTTTCGAAGTTGAAAAGTAATCCTTCGACTCAGAGCTCTTCAGGCCGAAAAGGGGATTTAATAGAAAAAAGTAGCTTTTGTTTTGCTGACCGAAGAATTCCCTTGGGAATGAGTTGCTTTTTCTTTTAAAGACTTATGAAAATATTGCGCTCAAATTTTTATTTTAAATTTTTTATGATTGGGTTACAACTTAACTTGAAAGATAGCTCTGATTGTGAGTAGTAGGTATGTGAAATGACACCAGAAAAGGTATATTTTTTCCAGTTTTATTTTATTTTAAATAAATAAAACTGCCATTAGAAATAAACTTTTTTGAACGCGATTTTTGTCATTTTTATTTTAATAGGACCGTTCAGGACTTCAGGGAATAATATAAAATTTTTAATTCCTATATCCTATTTCTGATGGTCTGCTTAACATCAACTAAAAATTAACCGGTAATTGGCTCAGGTTCCACTTTAAGGGCTGCAAATCCCTCAAATTAAATCCGATTTTAATAAAAATTGTTCAGTTGAATTTCAACCTTGTCAGGATACTTTTTATCTGATTTTTTATCGATACTTGAAGATATATCGCGATGATTTAAGTGTTCACCCACAATAGAGAAAATTAATTGTGTATTATTCTTATTCCAGAAAAAGTATTTTTAACGAAATTGTTTTGTATTGCAAATCCGTATTTTTTAAAGTAAAATACAAGAATTTTTAAGAAATAAGTGGAAAGTTGCGCTTAAACTCAAATCGAACAAGACAGAGTACCTACTTAGGAACTTTTATTTTATTTTCACACTTTCCAAATTTGATTGCTTCATCCGTGTCCCCATGAAGCTCGAGTGGCCAATAAAAGATAAAGTGAGCATTTGGCCCCTCGTGAAACCTTCGCCGATTGCCACTTTTCGGAGCAGAAGGCGGGTGAAATTGCGTCCAGCAGTCGCTTCCGACGTTAAATTTTCTGATTTTTATCGGGAAGTGGGCGCAGAGCAGAAAGAGGTTCTCAGTGAAGGGTTTGGAAATCTGATAACGAAGGTATTGGGCGCTATTTGCACTTGACTTCAATTCATTTGGTGTAATAACAGAGACATCAAAACGATGGCTTCGTCTCTCCTTGGTAGAAGATGTCGTTAATCTCTTAAATCTCTATAATGTGTACGTTTAGTTTTTTTAGAAATAAAAATTATTCTTACTCGCAAGCAATGAAAATCTCTTAAAGAACTACTCACTAGCTAGATTATATCTCAACAAATAACACTAAACAGCTTTAATGATTGCTTTATTTTGAAAATATAAATTTGTGAAGACGTTTTTATTTTATTTTACTTTTCCCACCTTTAAAAATTTCGTACCTGAAGAAATTGAAGATTCATTAACTGCTAATACCATCAAGACCAGAAAAATTTTCTAAGCACTTCTTTATAGTCGCATTTAAATACTTAATTAAAAAAAAACAATTCTGTAAGAAAACAAGTGTAAGAAAAAAATTTTTTTTAAGAAACGTTTTTCCTTCAAAAACACATCCGCAATGTATTGTCATCGAAGTTGAACATATTTATATGCAATATTGCAAAGCTTGGTAAGATAAAATTACGAGAAGTTTTCGTTGCAAGATTTGACTCTAAACAACTCAAGTTGAATAAAAATGTTTAATAAAGTAATACAACGGAATATGTATTTAGCATTTTAAGGAGATTATACAGTGTAGATAAATATAGAAAAACAAAAAAAACATGTTCAATATTTAAAAAAAAGCTATCTAATGATACCAGACTCGCTAAATCCTCCTCTACCCCTGGGGATGGTGTGAAGATAACTTTATAACTTTAGATGGAGCTGTAGTCGCAAAAATCAAATTTTTCTTTTATTGCACGTAATGTAATTGCAATTGAAAAATAAAGTCTGCATATAAAATTTTGTGAAGAAAATTGTCGGCAAAAATGAAAAAATGGATTTGTTTTTTATTAAAAAAATACGCCTAGTGTACATACAGAATATTAAAATTCGTGATAAAAAAAACAATATTTAGTAACGTTTGCAACTCGAAACATTAAAAAAAATTACAGAAATGTTCAAAAATGGGCTATAGCGAGGAACGTGGCCATGTTTCGATAAAAGGACCAATGTGCAAAACCATACCTTGTAAAAAGAGATGGGTTTGAAGGTGAGTGTAGCTGTTTAGCCTAAAATTGACTTCATATTGTTTGAATATTAAAAAATTAAGTATAAATTTAATTTAAACCATTTTCAGAGTAGGTCGAAAACCGAAAACCCTCCTCTTTGAATTTTCTTTTATAATATACAATTGACGTCAAGACTCTTTCTGTTATCTATAAAAATGTGTGCTATTGAAGTTGATTATTTGAAAATTTAAAACGGGTATAGCTCTTTAAAAGTTTTAAAGTCCTTTATTATCTTGAAAAGTTTTATAGATGAAAAAAAAAAGGTTTAACCTGCTGACCAGATTTCAGCGAATTGTTGACACGACCATAGATCCGCGACTATTCTCTTTTATAAAAATCTATTTGCAATCGGCGCTGGTTGAACAGATGGTCGCCGAGGATTTTTTTCTATCTCCTCCAGTTCGCTTTAATTAAACCTAAGCGCGACCTCCGGTCGGCGGCGTGACCATTTCTCGTTTAGCTTAATCAAGCGACACAAAATTGCCGAGAGCAGAACAAACGAGCAGCTGACTGCATGGAGCTGGGGGGGGGGGGGGGGGGCGCAGTGTGAAATGATAACAGCGGCCCACAGCAGCCCTTGCGGGGGGCGGGGGGAAAAAAACGAGGGCAAATCCAATTTCATGATCTGTAAATCACAATCTGGCAAGCGACAATTCCATTTCTCCGATTTCCCGGCGCGCGCGCCATCCCCGTCGCCCTTTGTGCGGGTACACAAAAACCCTGTTAAAGGGTTATGCTCGGGGGTAATGCGATTGAGCCCCGGCCGATCCCCACCCCGCCGCCCTTTGGGGTGGAGGGGGCTTTCGCAAATAAATCAAAACCCCCGGGCAACGGAATTTGATATTTTCGCCCTGTTGCACACCACCGACGCAGGACCCCGATTGGCTGTTGTGGGGCCGCCCGGGACGGGTGGGGGTGGAAATCTCTAGGCCAAGAAATGCACCGGGCGTGTGGTCGAAGACGAGGCCGCGTAGAAGCGGGGCAACGACCCGGTGCATCCGGGTGCCGCCGCTGTGCATCTCTGCGATTAGGAAACCCCGAGATATTTGCTAATGGCCCGTAATAAACTGAAGGGCTAATGGCGCCTCGTGCGAAACTAAGTGATTTACGGTCTCGTATTACTGCGCCCTCTGGGCGCCAATGATGCGGGACTATCGCTCCTGCGGGGGTGGATGGGGATGCGTCGTGTATGATTGCAGGTAAAAGCAAATTTGTGTTGCTGCGGAACGACGGTGCATCAGTTGATGCATTTTCTTTTGTTGGGAAGCGGTTTCATGAAGCAAATTAAATTTTCAACCTTTACCGCATCGTGGTTCATATATGAACCTAACCATATTAACTTACATATTTTTAAGTTTCAAACTAATTTTCTTATTTTATGCATATACTGTGTCAAATTCGTCCTATATACGAGTTTCGTTTTACATACATGCATATGTATAAAACCGCCATCTATGAGCAAGCTGTATAAACTACATCGTTCATCAAAAACTAATAAGTATAAACCGGCGCAGAGTGTGTTTGTGAAATTCGAAATTTTGTAAAAAATATATATGTAAATCTCAGTGTTAGCGGTTGCAAATAAATACTTCAGGAAAGAAAGTAATCTAAATATTGGTACTAAGGTAAGTTTTTATTCTTTTATCAAGTAATAAGTACTTATAAGCGGTTTGAATGGATCAAAAGAAGAAAAGTGTAACATTTTCTAAGTCTGTAGTAATACATATGTATATGTATAACAGTACGAAACCCTCAAGATGCGAGTTTTATTCGCACTTGTCCGTTTTTTGTTTTTAATCTTAAAGGTAGGTAAGTATTTTATACATTTTTATTTAATTTATAATTCTTATTTTAATTCATTGTTATGCTTTCAAAAGACATGGTTGTTATTGAGCCGTTAAAATGTAAAACTCGCTTTCAACTGCACTAACGTCTTAATTAATAATTTTATTCCACCTAAAATTATCATTTAATGTTAAATTGTTTACGAAACATGTTTTCTGCGTTTCGTGCTGCTGCTTTATGAGCTTCTAGAAAAGTAGCAATTACTTAGGAGATGAGATGAAATGAGATGAGTGGTTTCGCCCACCGCAATCTGCTCCTATATTTCAGCTCGGGGGCTGTTCCACTTAAGATCCCCTTAATTGCCGACATCGCAACAGCCTTGTTAATTTCCCAGTTGTCTCCCTCGGGAGCAGGCGAAATAATCAGAAATAACCTAGGAAACAGAGACACGGGATGTCGTTTAGCTCGAGGAAAGCCGATCCAAGAACGAGACTAATTACATCTGACGGCTGTTTAGCATTAAACTCCGGATCCATCAGGCGTGATCAGATTGCGGCGTATCACTCGTTTTATCCACCGGGAAACGCCCCGCCCGCGTCACCTGGACCACCTGCGCGGATCCCGCCCCCATTCGCCTGCCTCCTCCTGCGACGAGGATTTCCTTGGAGGGCGTGCGAAGGGTTCCCTGAACGAGGAGAATTAATGGAGGCATTTCCAAACATTGAGTTCCACTCAGAGCTCCCCAGTCGCCCTTTCTTCCCTTTTCTTGTAATTGTAAGGAAGTTCCCGAAGAACTTTTGGTCGAGCTCGCTTTCTTAATTTTTCCTGTTGTACTTCGAAGCTTGGCCTAATTAAATTCCATTTGGGAATCTTCGGGGAGGAATCGGGAGGCGAAGCAAATGGGGCACCTCTACAATATTTGGATAGCACTGGTCAAAGTTACTTTATTAGACAAATATTTATTTCTTGACGTCGCTCGCATGATAATTTGGCAAGAATGGAAATTCCGTAAATGTTTTGCACAAATTATGATAATTCAGATTTGTTTTATATTTTGTTTTTAGAAAAACAAGTTCTTTGTTTGATTTGCGACTGCAGTATTTTAGAAAAAACTACTTCTCAGTCGGGATTTTGTAAGATATTACACATTTTATTTGTACGTTCCTAATTTATAGTTCTAATTCTAAAACACTCCTGATTTATTTTTCTTTTTAAATTTTACTTTTAATATTTTTTGATTTATGAGTTTTTTGAAGCAAGCATTATCATTTTTGATTGATCGCGAATGAGTTTCTCTACGGCTAATGCACAAAAACATTTCAAGCGCTGGCCCTTAGACTTAGTATATAAAGAAAGTCTGAATATTAATAAAATTATAATATGTCAAATCAAATGGATAAACTACAAACAATTTCTCATAATGTGTATGATCTACAATTTGTTTTTTAAACGTTCTTTCGTAAGAACTAAAACTTTCATCTTTGCTTTAATATTTGTAGACTCAGTGAAATAAAATGTCCTCACTCACACCTTATAATAATTTAGGAACACAGATATAATAGCCCTATTTTTAAATCCGACGAAATTCAAATCTGTTTGAAAAGAAGGAAATTTAAAAGCAAGGCTGAAAAATTAACCTAATATCCACTCTGATTTCAGACAGTTTCAAATATCCTATATTCTGAATAAACACGAATTTCATCTGTTTGTTATAAATTTCGGGTAAATTTCACGCACTCGTCAAATTATTTCCATCAATGCCATTTTTTACAAACATTGATTGAAGTTTTTTTACAATTAATTTGTATTTTTTTTCAACTGGTTGAAAATTACTATTATACTACACATATGATAATATTGATAGTATTTTTTTATGTATGGTTTCAGTAATTCGTCCCATGTTTTCTTAATGAGTTTAACTATGACTGTCCTCGAGCCATTAAATCTCATGATTCATTTTGCCAAGAAAAGAAGTAATCAGGCGCCTCGTCCCAAAAAAGAAGACAATAATCTCAAAGTAATGCACCCTGACGTTGTATTTACACGTCCTGATTGCTCCGAGAAATTAATGTTACCACCCTCCAGACTCCGAAAGTTGTCCCGCATCATCAAGCCATCCCACTTCTGGCACCAGCGTTAAAAGCAGCGTCCGCTAGAGGGCCAGGGAAAAAAACAAGGCGTGAAAGCTTTTGTTATCGGTGGTGCGCCCTCGCAATTTCCCGACAAATATCCCGGCAATGATTAATAGTTCGATTCCATTAGGTGCCTGAAAGCTGAGATTTGCGAGACCTCCCCCTCTGCGGGGCGGCGTAGGATGGACGGCGGATCAGGCGACACACGCCGAAGACTTTTGGGACTTGGTTTTCGGGTGAGTGCGACCCCCGTGCGATAAATCACACAAGGGCTCGACATTTATTATAACTGGCCCAGGCGTCGGAGGCGCGGAGAAGGGTCAGGACAACCTCATAACAACTTTGGGATTAGGTTGGACCAGATGTCAGAAGCAAGGAAATATGAAGACGACACACTAGCCCCCCCTCCTTCACGCCCCCCTCGTTGCGCTCACCCTGTCCGGTGGCATTTTTTCTGAACCAGCACCATCCCAATCGGACCCTCGAGTGCCTTCGCCGGAAAAAGGGCGGCTCTCCGGCTGGGTTGGGTGCAGAAAGGGCTTCAGACCGGTACACCTGACGGTCGCCCTTTTGCTCCCCGCTGTTCCTGCTGCCGGTGACAGCAGCAGGGCGCGGCGGTGAACCGCCCGCTTATCTGACGTAATGCGGGACAACCTCCCCAGAGACCGGGATTCCTGCGACGTTAGCAGAAATTCTGGCTTGATATTTTTTCCTGATATTTTCTTTCCTTCCTTCCAATTTTAACGCCATTCAAGTTTCCATTCGAAACTCGTTTTCCTCCAAACGGTACAAAAAATATCTTCGAACATCTTTGATGTGGTGAGATGTGTAACCCTATTGTGGCTGCATCTCCAAGCATCCTTCCTTCCCGAAATGCCGGGGCTGAGGGTGACGGGGTCCAGAGATGGAATATCGAACTGAAAAATGCAAAATTGCAATAGTCAGGAAAACGGCGAAAAGTGCAAAGGACACAGTCAGAATTCAGAAGGGAATTCAACGACATCCTCGAGCGATAGATTGGGCATTCGGAAAGGGCTTTCGGGGTTGAGGAAACCACGAGGTGGCAGCCAGTTGATTTTTCACATCGCAAGTTTCCCATGTTTTGTGACATGGCGGTAAGTAGTAATTTTTATAGCAAGATATGTATTCGAAGACATAATAATTGTTTTCAATATCTTAAGTACAAAACTAGCATTAGAGGAAAGTTGCATTAGTCGTACCACAGCCTTCGTATAGGTACTCCAGCAGTACCTGAGCCGATGTTTACATAAATTGACATCTAGTGGTATAAAATTGTATCGGCTATCGTGATGGAAAATAATTAAAAAGAAGCTTTTTTCACTCCTTTAATTAAAATTTCTTGGTCATTTCCAAGACTTTTCAGAATGTATATGATGATAAAATTATTTTTCTGGTTTATGTCTACTATATTCGCGGTATTCAATCATAAGCTTATTTAAGCATAACCAAACCAACCAAATTTTAAGAAGAACATTTTAAGGTTATTTCAGCAGTTTTGGTTTGAAACTTTGAAGGTCTTGCTGTTTAAGTTATGCCTGAGAATTCTTTAATAGTACCATGTGTATAAAAGTTGGGTATGTGCTAGCATAGAAACTAAAATGAAGAAATATATCGGTGGTATCTGCGTTCAAACCAATTAATTTTCTATATGCCAAACAAATTTATTCCTTATAGGAATTTATATTTTGTGCCATTTACATGTAATTGACATATGTATATAGAAGACTTAAAAATAAGAAGAATGTATGTAACTTGATCTCTTAAGAAAATATCAGTTTGTAATTGTAATTTTTATTATGAGGTTTTGTTACATTATTTTATAGATTTAGGATATAATTCCTGACTTCTTTTTCCAAGTACGATTTAGGCTATAGGTGGTAGGAATCATGCACCCAGCTACCTCAATCGTACCAAACGCACATTTCTGAAAAAAGTTTAAATAACAAATACCTATTTGGATAAACGATTTTTTTTTATGAAGGCTGGTTGATAGGTAAGCAAAGATAAAGTGGACGAAAATAATTTTGTTTAATTTAAATTACACTACGTACAGTAATTTTCTCTTAAGAGGTACAAAATGAGCAACCTTACCCTACTTATTAGATTATAAATAAGGCAATTTTCGAAAATTCATTATGGTATAACCCATTTATATCACATTTTACCACCTTGTTTGTAAATTCATCAAATAGGCGAGTTTACTGTGTAGGTGAACGTTACGGGTAAACTTTACGATTATATGGTGCATCAAACCGAATAACGATGAATTTTCGAAAACCTCCTAAAGTTCAAAATTATAATCAATAAAGTTATTTTTGATGGATGCATAAAAACTGCTCAATATATTGTGCAATAAATGAGAAATTCAAGAGCATTGGCGGAGGTGTTTTCACAATTAATTTATTTCTGAATTTCTGGCGGGGCTGGTAGGTAGAGGTGTGCTGTGCTCCGACAGAAGAACCGGGCTAGAGCTCCGCTAAAAGCCTCTGAATGGAGGTCCATTTATCTTCACGAGAAATGACGAATGGAAAAATCTGAATTTTTTTGCAACTTTCGCGTTTTATCCGCTGGCACCGGTCCGACTGCCACTTAGACGGAGGAAGTGCCCGGATAAATTTAACTTGCAGACGGAAAAAGCACATCCAGAAACCGATAATTTGCATTTTACCTTTTCAACACATCTGCTGCTTACCAAAATTTTTTCATGGTACTCCTTGCTTTTATACATAGAACGACAAAATATAAATGTTTCATGAACACCTGTGTCTAGAGTCTAGACGATTCTAGCAGAAGGAAGACAATAGTAAAAATCATATATCGAAAAAATGATATCTCAAATCTTCTTATGCAATGGGCTCATTACTCTTTTTATAAGTCGTCAAGTCGTTCAGACGTTACATGATCGTAAACTCTTTATAAATTCACGATGTTTAAAGTTAGAACTATTTCATTTAAAGTACATTTAAATACAAACCTTTACTTAAGAATTTATTTCGCTGGTAAGTAAAGAAAAGGGAAAATAGAGGTTCTCATTGCAGAGTTAGTTTTTAAGTTTTTAGTTCGCTGGAGAACTGAGAGAAGATAAACAGTGTAGAAAACTATTTCCCACTGCGGAAATGTTCCTGTTTTTCTTCCTTAACTTAACTTTGGAACTGAATGGCTAACAAATTGTGATCTGCTGACCAGCATCACTAAAAAATTTACCACCTCCTCACCACGAAGAGTAAACAACTCGAAATCTTCCAAAAGGCGGAAAATTATTTGACTGAGTCTAAAATTCTAAAAGAAAGAAGCGGAAGACCAGAAAACAGCAGTAGCAGAGCAATAACAATAAAAAATTCAGGGAATCCATCCGGCTTTGGGGCGGTCCTGGCCCATTCGTAACCCTTCGTAGGGCTCGTTAAAAATTCACCCCCGCCCATTTGCATGAAATTCGCCCAGTTGGAGCCCGAGGCCGCGATGGGGCCCGCGCTCGTTTAACAATTGTTCAGCGACAGTCAGGACAAGAAAACGAAAGTTGTCGCCAGCTGGGCTGTTTTCGAGTTGAAAATCTCTCCCGGCTGGATTAGACCTTTATTAAGGATAACGACGCGGATCGTCGCTTCCCCCGCAATGTCTTTTCAGCCTGTTGTCTGGGCCTGCCAGGGCAATAAAAAGGGCGAGGAATTGTCGTGTCCCGCGATCCCTCG
Source organism: Machimus rusticus (assembly GCA_951509405.1). Taxonomy (NCBI): domain Eukaryota; kingdom Metazoa; phylum Arthropoda; class Insecta; order Diptera; family Asilidae; genus Machimus; species Machimus rusticus. The sequence goes on along the minus strand of OX608054.1, from coordinate 16,108,102 downwards.
GGCACACAACATCTTCCCAGTCTGGCAGGACTTCGACCGGAGGTGCAGTGATTCAGCGGACGACCGGGCCGAGGACGGAGCCCGAGAAAATTAAATCACAATTCCAGAGTAATGAAATCCTTTATTGGAGCGGTCCACCAAGAGCGCCAGATTGCACTCGCCCCCCGCTACCCGGGGGCACTTTTTCCACCCCGGCTGCCGATAGTCGATATATGGGACTTTGTGTCCGGGGCCCCACATCGACAGCAGCAGGCTGAGATTAGTCCCCTGGGGGCCACCGCACTTTTTCTGCCATTTTTCTTCATTTTCAGTTCAAAGTCCGTCGCATCCTCATCCCGATGGAAAGCGGTTTCTTCGCAACTCCTTCACCACCTTCCCGTTTCTTAAAGGCTGCTCCTTCTGCTCCCCAGATGGCGTGGCGCGGGTGGCTAGAGTCTAGCAAATAACAAGACCTAGGGCTTACTCGGGAATGGGGCCCAAGCTGGCGACGGAGCGAAATATTTCAATTAGACGACACGGAGGAAGTGGCCTCGGCTACGACGGTTTTTTTTTATTGCTATTCAGCATGCAAGCGATTTGAAGAATTGCCCCGGACTGAGATCATCTTGTAACGCGGCCAGATTAGCCCTGGATTGATTAATGGGACCCGTTCGAAGGTCTGCAGACCCTTTTCCCTGTTCAATGCGTCCACCTTTGACGATTTATGAGCGCCCCTTTGTCTGAATCCGTCGTTTTATTTTGGGTAAAACTCACAACCTTCGGGTGGGAATCGGGGTGTCACCCTAAGATGGGGCTTTGACCCTTTGAACTGCTTATTTACGATCTGTTTCAGATATTTTATGAGCAAATAAAGGGATTTCCTAGGTGGTTATAAATGCAACCCGTGTCTCGGTTTTGGACAGATTTCAAATTCCCTGAAGCACTATTTTGTGATCCGTTGGAGACGACAGACTTTAATCGGTAAAATGCATTTTTATTAAAGCACATAATTATTGTGGGAATATGACCTCATTCGGTCAAGTCGTTCAGAAGTTACACGATCATTATAACAGATGCAGCAACAATTATATATGTATGTATATAAAGATATATATAAATATGAAACGTATTAACTGGCTTTAATTTTTAATTATATTATGTATGTGGAAAAACATGAAATGTAAATTAATTTTATTTACTTAGGTACTTCAAATCTAGAAAAATTCCAATACGTTTTCTAGCAACTAAAATAAAAAAGTCATTGTTACGAATGGAAATAAGTTTGCAAACTAGATATTTTCATTTTCTGCCTTTATTAGGGAATATAATATATTTTATAATCACCAAAAATATCCCTTAAGATTGATGATATTTCTCAGTGTAGTAAATGTTCCAGAATTTGAACATGGGATAATAAGAGAGGTATTGAAGTATCATTTAATAAAAATAAGAGGCAATTATGTATCTGGCATTAAATTAATTAGAAGCCTATATCTATAGACAGACTATACTATATAATCTCTCCGCAGACTGTAAATCCCACTTACGCTAATAATCCTTGATCTTGGGAAAAATGTGTGGATGCAGTAAAACTTATTAGCAATTTATGCGAAGCTGCCTCCATCCTTTAGCAAGTTTCTGGAAAAGAGAGGGAAGTGGAGGAGGACGTAATGCAATTTGTTTTTAGAAGAATGCGCTGCTCAGGGAAATCCCTCGAGCACACAAAATTTCTTAGGATTACCCGATCTCGATAGTGCCACCCGTCAAGTCGTAAGCTCCCCGATTCGTGCTCCATCAATTTCATCCGAAATATAAACAAGCGCCCCACCCCGCCCCCGTCAGGTAGCAGAGGAAAGAAAAAATGCTTTGATCGATAATCCCTGGCTGGTGTAAATGTGATAAAAAATTCATCCCGGGGCACAATACCCGGACCCGGTGCTCCGGGAGTCTAGCCACATTCTGGGACACATGCTGACGATGAGGGAAGGGCGCGGGGGCGGCCCTGCCCCGGGTAAATATTGAGAGCAATTAATCTTCTCCAGGATCTCTGATTACGCGAAGTGGGTGGCTCTGGGGCGGCAGTCTTTTAATTTTTTATGCTCATCTCGAAAGGACAAATGCGGGGTGAATCTGCGGTGTAGGCGCTGCGGGGCGGGGCGGGGCGGGACAAAAGCGGCCTGGCGGCTCATTCATTCTGCCCCCGAACAAAGTGGAGCCCTTCCCCTCCCAAGGGTTGTCCCTTTGTCCGCGGAAATGGATTTCCCCCGAACGCTGCGGATGCGGCGAGCGACATTCGCGGTCAGAGATAATGGCCGCGATTAGGGCCGTTTTATTGGCCGTCGGGGATGAATTTGATTTAAATAATTCGTGGAACGCGGCCGCTTTATTTATGGACAAACGCTAGGATTAACACCGTGACAGAATGTTGAATATTTTAATCGCTGGATGCAGCACACAGCGGGATCTGAAGTTTTTGGGATTCAATAATGTTAGGGAATTTTGCGAAAATGCTCCCTAACAAAATTTATGGTCTTTTAGTCAGTGCGGGGGAGTGTAAGGATTTGCATGAGTGAATTTGCATTATTAAGGAACGACGTCTGTGCAGTTCCGGTACAAAACGCGCTTCTATCGTAGAAAATTTTCATAAAAGCTGCGAGGTGGCGTAGATTTAAATAAAAAGCACACACGAAGTAACTCAAATCCGGAGTTTCAACACGGAAATTTTGAATTCGGATGTGTAAACGTAAAGGTATATAAAGGGTGTTTCAGTTAAGGCGGATTTGCTTAACAAAGACTTATTTCTACAATATTTATGCACATATAATCACCCTGTAAGTTTCTTATTTTCCCTCTTATAGAGGATCCGATTTAATTTCTTTAACCCTCATGGGCCGCGTAACTTTCAAATCAAATATTAATACATGATATTTTGTGAAATAATATAATTACTTTTCATACTGTGAAATGCGTCTTGTTATAATAATGTCTCCTTATTAAGCAGTAATATTCTTGAATATTATAGCTTTGAAAAGTCAAACTAAGTACTTTTGCAAAGGAAAATATATACTTAATTGCAGCAAAGAAATCATCTTGTGCAATTATCATTATTTTTATTCTTCTTTCTTCTATCTTTATAAAATAATATATTACATAGATATACGTATTAGTACATTTAATAATAGGTACAGTACCGATACACATATATCGTTTTTAAAAATTAATTTAATTTTTGCTCGTTTAGTATTTATAAGACAATTCTAGAGAAGTGCAGAACGAAGCAGCTCTTTTGTGCACTAGTGTAGGTATACATTTTTATTTTTTATGAACAAAATTAAGATTAAATTTTAAAAAAGAGCAATTTAGGCTTTAGGGAAGAGAATCTTAGCATCAGTGAAATTTCAAGGAAAATCTACCATAGCCGACAATTCAGAGTTTTATGAGAAAGCAAAGATTAGTAGACGAAAAAGAAGCCTTCTTTACGAGATGAATAGCTAATTTAACGGGCTACCTACCAGTAACTAAACAACTGTTCTAAATTAGCTACTTTTTTAACAACAAAAGTATCGAAAACGATCCCGCCGCCACATTGAGCTCGTTTAAAATTTGCAAGATAAAGCATGGGAAAAGACTGGTCATAGGTAGTACTTAAGTTATATTGCTTTTAATTGAACTAATTAAAGTAATCTTGTATAAAAGACTATGTACTTTTTGTGTTTTCTGTGGAATATTTGATCTTTTCATTGGTCAGATAAAATTGAAAATCTCCGTCTTTTCAGTCAATTTGGGCCAACGATTTCTATTTCTATTTTCCTAGTAATCAACACCTCCATTTACAAATTAATAAGAAACATAAAAAAAATCAGTGCTGATTTTAATTTATTATTTAAATGGACTATCTTGTGTTTGACCCATTTATTGATTTCTTAAATTTATAAATATGACATTTACCCTTGTTACCCAGGAGGAAATCCGTTGGAAGCGATAAAGTTAGTAGCGCTGCAATATTTATTTAAATTCCTTCTTAAAGTGATGAATGCTTAAATTCAATTTCCTCCAGAGGAGTTTTCGACAAAATCCCCCAATATTCCGGAAACTGGTGAAACTACACCGCAAGCGTTACCCTTTTGTGTCGATCCGACATCAGTAAATTGTCGAATTCGCTTTACATCTGATTAGGTAACATTTCGCCCGGGACATGTTCGCCTTTGCATTTTATAAGACTACTTTGAGCGCTCGAAGATTCGCTTCGGCGAAATGTATGTAGGCCGGATCCTCCCTCGCCAGAGGGAATCTTAGGGACTAAGCCGGGCCTCGTCCGCCTTCAGCTAGATTTTGGAATGCAGGAAGCCAGCGAGCTAGGAGCCTTTTACCGAGGGCCGGTCTCCACGGAAGACATGAATAAGTTACTCGCCAGGTGGATTGCTCTGACGGATTGAGACGTACCACAAAATCCCTCACCACGGCACTCGACTCCATTCTTGGGAGTGGTACTGATTCCGGGGAAAATTATGCTAATGAAGAGGAAGTTCGCGAAGAGTAATCCGATACTTCGTGGAGCCTCTGATGCGATGGGGCACACCGATAGAGAGCTCCTCTTTTTTAGTCAACTTGTTAGAAACTGAATACTAGATCTGGGCTTTTGGGAGAAGTGTTCCAACCTGAGAACCTGATTTGACTGCATTATTAAACTGCATTTTATAGTATCAGACTAAACTAATTGAAATGATTACCTGTATTTTTTTAGCAAATTTAAGCAAGCAGATTAAAAAAAAGGGCGTATGTGTAAGTACTACTTTTAAAAGTACGCACTCTAAAAACTGAGTATAAATTTACCCTAAACTGAACTGCAATTTTATAATTGTTTCTGTCGAAAAGTTGATCACAATCTTAAAAGTACACATTTTTGGTGTAATCCAATAAAAAAAGTGTAAAATTACATAACTTTTAAACTTTTGGTGTAATAGGTGTTCAATTAATTTTATAAATTTGGTGTAATTTAACACCAAATTGAGGTAAACGACAAACGTGCTCAGGAATATGTAAAATTAAGTTAAACTCACGTATACCTACGACCTAAATTCGCATATTTAAACCAATTAGCGAAGTTATTTCGTCAAGGTATTTGTTCAAATGTGTGGATTTTTTTTTTTTTTTATAACATATACAATTTATTAAAGGCAAAATATTGTCTTGTAGTATGTGCAGTTTTAAAGCGAATACTATTGCAAAATATGTATAACCAACATTTTTATAAGCATCCTACCAAGAAATTTGGCGAATTTAAGTGCTTGGCTGAGTGCTGTATAATTTCATCTACAATTGCCGAAATAACGTTTTGTTTTTCTAAATTTGTTGTTACTATAACTTTCTTTATATCCTTGCTTTGCTTCTTACTTTTAAACCGATTCATTTAGCATAAACATTCAAACTTTCATTATAATAAAATAATCAAACGATTTAAGAGAATATTTAACTTTTAGCGAGATATGCCGCCTTAAGAAATATCGTTATTGTCCCATTAGAAACATCTGTAATGTAAAAATATTACATTAAAAAGAATACTTATGTATGTATTATGTATATACAACAATTTAGGTACATCTTCTATATTTAAATTTATCTGTACTTTAAAAAAGTAAAAATTCACATCAATTGTGTAAATTTTTACGTCTTTTAAATTTAATTTTACGCCGGTATGTGTGTAATACTTTACATAAGGAAAGTTATGGAAGCTATTCAATTTCCTTCCATAAAAAGGGTAAAATTACACCAACAATTTGTTAGAGTAGGTACCTACCTATTGTGCATCCAAATCATTATTGATTCTCATTAATCTAGCAAAAGATTTTTCTCAGTGGCATTATTGTCTTTATTTAAGGTATGTCTATAAAGCCAACTATTTTGCTTTGCCCTGAGAATTTCAATTTCCTGTTACTGTAGTATTAAATTAATTAAACATCATATTTATACAATAAGATATTGTATATATCGCAGTATTTGAAAAGGCCAGATCAGATACAGCATCGACCGTACACCTAAAGAGCGTCTAAATTATTTCTATTGCCACCTTGACCCATTAGGACGAGCCTGTCTTGGTCGGGCAGACACCCTTCAAACAATAGTCCCAAAAGGGAATTAAGTGCAATATTGCGGCAGTAATCATAATCATAAATTTCCGCATCCTTCAGGCTCTTGGAAATGGCATGACTATTGGCCCATTTCGCAACGTACAAAACAATTCTCATTAAGCCCCTCAGCTCCAAGGCGAGCCCCGCAGGGACCCGGTTCTTCCCTTCGGGAACCGACGCCAGATCTTATAAAGGGCAATGGAACTATTTGAAAGACCTTCTGGGGCTCCATAAATTCCCTTCCAATTTTCTCCCTGCTCCCGGCGGTGCGGTTTTATCCCGTGATTAATTCGACACCGGGAAGTCACTGCAGCCGCACACCGAGGGCTCGGCGCACCCTCGTCTGACTTGTGGATCCCCTTGCAGGGCCCCCCCAGCCCTTTGGGAGGCGGGGCAGTCGGCGGACAATTTCTCCATATAAATCAAAAAAGTTTTTCGATTTCATTTCACATATCACAAAACGACGGCAGGGCGTAGCGTAGGTGTTTCGTTTCGTTTCAACTTCGACGGGCGCAACCAGAAAACTTCGGACTGCGGTGGCCAACGGCGCCGGCAGAGGGCAGAAGTGAAAAGCATCAAAAGCCAATCAGTCCCTGAAGCAACCACCGAGGCACCCTGTGTGCGATGCGGGGAACCCCAGAAAAGACGGGTTTGACGGGATCGAAATCGAGAAAATTACACAAAATATCTGGAGGCGGTTTAAGGTTGCAATTAAATTCTTCGAGTTGTATCACTCTTTTTCCTGACTGTCTTTTTGACGACGACCTCGAGGGACTTTGTCACAGTTTAGGGCAAAATGTTGTTAAATTTAAAACGAAACGAGCTCCGGCTGTCTAATTCACTCTGATCAAAAGAGGTTCAAGTTTCCCTTGCTAATTTTGAAGTCGCAATTTAAAATTTAAGGAATTGAATGATTAGAACAATGTCTGAGCCGTTTATATTTTAAATTAAACTTAAATTAAAATGTTTATACCTATAACAACTTAATATCCTAAAAATTTCAGAATGTCTACATGAAAAGATAGTTATGAAAACTTAGAAAAATATTTCGTAATATGTAATTTAAAAAATAGGTGTAGAATATGCGAAAACTATCGATGATTTAGACGTAATTAGCTATACATATGCGGCGACGTACATTTCACAAAAATTCATTACAAAATATATTACAATTATTATTGTTATGTTACCATTTCGATATTGTTATATTACGAAAATTTCATAATTCTTGTGATATACAAATTCATTTCCATTTTCGGTTTTAAGAAACATTTTTATAAATTTTGTAGTCTATACCTAGTTACATTAGTTAATTCTACAAGATATGAATTTTTCTTTGGTTTTCATATAATGTCAATGAATTCTTCTTTGATTAATAATGTAATGTATTATGTAGAATTATTTCAATATTCATATAATCAAGTTCATTGCAAAAATGAAAAGTTCCACTTAGGATTAAAAATTGTTGATGAACGAACTATTTGGTTCAGGAAGGAAACATTTTAACAATTTTGGTTTTCTCGATACACTGACCAGTCTGGTGATAGTAATGCGAGTATATCAAATTTAACTGAAGTTTTGAAGTTTCATTCACATCTTCAAGATTCGTAGTCTGTGGCAAATTCGTAGAAATTACAAAGGTGTGACAAATTTTTTATATTATTTTTCATAAAATCAAGGACAATTTCGTAAAAATCACATATTATGTTTATAAAATTTTTTGTTCATTTGGGGACATTCAAAGGGTATTCAAAAATTTTTGAAAATGTTCTTAAATATACATATATTATCAAAAATTCCGAAAATTACGAAATATCTTTCTGAGAGTAATACTATTTTGGCTCATAAAATAGTAATAATTAACAATATTTTATCATACATTTCCCTTTACGTTGTCTGAGTGTTTTTGGCGCTTCCTAATTGGGGCGAATATGCAGGTGTCATTAATAACAATTGAGTTAATTGAAAAATTCCTATAAATTGCCTGGAAATGCGTTTTTCCCACCACCGCAGCATTGCTCGACAGACTGCAGCAATTCCGGGAAAATATTCTTCAGAGAGGAGCGCTCGCCGTGTCGGCCAGACAGCGCGTGTAATACTCCCTGTAATCTTCATTAGCCTCATTAAGTCCCGCATCGAATGGATTGCGCCGTCCCCAAATGAATCACTTGCGTCCCGACGCCTGCCGCCGCGCCGTTCCAGCAGCGTCCAGGGCCATCTGCCTCCGTGTAATAAAGCGTTTTCACAGCCACCAGAACGCATCGACCCTCCAGGAAAATTTGCGAGCTGCAGGCTCGCAGTCCCGCCAGAGTCGGAAACAAAAGTCCCTCTGGAGTGACGGGAGCAACCGGTAGTCGCGCCATCGGGAGCACAACAAAAAAGGGACATTTTACGCGCCATGCCCCAAACCTCCACATTTGGGCTGCCCTTGATGTGATCCTGGAGGAGCAAAACGTCGCGTGATTGTTTGTCTCGACGCAAATTTATTACATCCCCCGATGCACTTTCCCTCCCCCGGGCTTTCCTGATTGCGAGCAGGAAAAAGTGTCGCCGAAAAGGCCAACGGCGGCGCGACGGTAGCGACGGCAACAGATTTTTTCCTGACATTTTGCAAATATAAAAAAATCCTGAGACGCAAAAGAGGACAAAATTTGAAGGGCTGCCTGAAGCGATGCTTGAAGTCCTTAAAATTAACGAGATCTTCTTGGGGTCGGGGCTCGGGTTTCCGGGAGGGCGCCTTCTGCGACGTTTCGTTACCGCGATACGGCGACGGACGCCGCGGCAAACATATCGGCCGCCGCGCCGTTCGTCCGTCGCACCTCCGAGAAGTTAACCGACGAGAAATGAGACTTGCCGCCGTGATTTATTGACAACTTCACTTTGTGCCTTGTTTGTTCCAGGCGCAAGGAGCAGTGCGCGTGTTCTTTGTTAATTTTTCATTTGCCGCCCAGCGCCGATCTCCCGAAGGAGCGCCGGGAATAGATTGCGAGCAGTTGAGATTTGGCAGGGCGATAGTCGCCCCTTTTTTGCATTTCAATGGACTGGGGTCATGACTTCTGCACAAAATTTCAGAATCGCAGCAGGCATTAAATTAGACTGAATATGACGCATATGCCTTTTGTCTGATTGCGAATAACCACTCATAGCAAACTTTATTTACAAACATATTTTTTAGGCAGAATTAACATTAAATATTATAATATTATTTTACCTACTCTGCAGTTTTTAAGTAAGATGTTATGTTACTAAGATGCAACAAAAAATTTCGTAGTTCTTTACCATTGCAAGCTGGTTTATAAAATATGTACCTATGTACTCAAAGGGCAAATTAAATAAGTTCTACGTATATGTACGTACTGACGTTCTATTAATAATTACAAATATTTACAACTTCAAATTTTAAACATATTGAAGATATAAGTAAGCTCACTTAGTTATCGAATATATTCATTACTGTGAACTTCATAGAAACATTGATTAAAATTTAGCCCAGCGGTTAATTCTACGAAATTTGGCTCTAATTTTGGTGGAAAGTGTTATGTTATATAGTGTTATAGCCTGGGTACACTTTTGGACAATTGCCAATAACTTCAGGTAGAAACCTTTAAAAAACTACATTATTAATTTCGAAGCGAAAAATATTTGGAAGCCTGGGGCAAGATTGATTCTTGTCAAACTTCTTAAATGAAACAACTGTTTTAATTAAATGCCTAATGCCAGAAAATTATGAACATTCATTTAACATTGTGGAAAACTGACATAACAAGAACAATAGTTTTCTTGTATCCAATTATCCATTTTTCATATACAAATGCAAGAAAAACTTATTGAAATCAATTTAGTAGCTTCTGAGATTACTCTACAAACCTTAAAATATGTAAAACAATTTCTGACAGAAAAAATATGTGTAATGCAAAAGTGTTAATAAGTATAAAATCATAGACTATAACAACCGTGGAGTTTTCATCTTTCTATTGGTAAAAAAGTTATCCAAATCGGCTGAATAGTTTCCGAAATTACCTTTTACTGTTTATATCTACATTAATGTAGAAGTAAAGATTAGTATAGAGCATACATATTTAGATAATTAGATAAACAGTTAGTCTAGATTCTAGACCTTGTAATCCTGCTCGTCTAAAATTAGCTTTTCCAAACGCTTACCTAGATCACAGGTTAATCAGTAAAGTCTGTCATTTTCTTGTATATTTTAATATTTAATTATATAATAATTAAAGTTTCATGCAGAATTAGTAGTAAAACATATGAATATGAGATCATCATCTGGCATTATTTTCTAAAAGTTGTGCATATGAGAGCTCTATTTATTGTACAATCCAAGGAAAATGCAATTGTTCGCAGATGGAAATTTTGCATTGGTGTGTGAAAATTACCTTGGTTAGTGTTTAGTGCTTACGGCCCATGATTTTATTCTACCCTCAAACCTGTTTTAATATCCATTCTCTGCACATTACATGATTCTATGAAACTTCCCGAATTTGTTCAAAAAGACGTGAAAACTCGTTGCCAGAAAACAGGTCCAATACTGCGCCGGTTGTTCCTCCACCCCACCAAGCCTCCGTTCCCTAGGAACGATGTTGCGATACCTAATGCGGAAAATAACGACTAAAATCCTCTTAATGGCGCCAGAACATCGCGCTACACATTCGTTCGACGACGGAAACTTTATCGCACCCGGCCCGCCACGAGACAACAAAAGTTTTCGCATAAAACGAATCTAATCTCCCTGGGACCATATGCCCGCCACCGTCTTATTCTTTGCGGCGTCCCAAAGATCAAGGACCCTCACCCCCTCACCCCCGCCCTTCGTTTCCCGGTGTTGCAGCCCTTTCCTGCTTCTTTTCAAGCGTCCTCCCGAACAACTCAAGCCCACCTCAGGGCTAAGGGCGCACTCGTTGATCTGCGCCGCCTGGTGGAGCAACACAAAACCTCCGCGGCTCACATTACAACAGACGGCACGCAGCGAGATAACGGTATTACCGCGAAATGAGAAAAATGGGCTCCCGCTTTTCAGTCTATACGAGCATATAATTTTTTTCCTCTACATATTTTTCGCTTTATTTTTTTTTTTGTTCCCGAAAAAAGGCGGAAAATCGCACAAAGTTTATACCTGGAGACGCGAATAGATGCGATAACGTGCGACACAACGCACTCGAGGGCAAACATTTTTCTGCACCGACTCCCCTGGGATTCATGAAGGAGTGAAACGCCATGGGAAATTGGAAAATTCTGTTCTGTGGCGGACGCGTCTTTATCAAAAGCAGAGGCTCACGTACGGCGGGACGTGCCCCGCGGACTGTGCCCTTATCCACCCCCTACCCTCCGGACTCCGCCCCTTCTCTGGTAATCCCCACATACATCTCCACGCAATTTGCCTGATATGATTATTTTACGTAGATCCTGGGAGCCCCATTACACCGGCATCCCCCGCCTCCCTGGGGCGCAATCACTCCGCATTCATACGGCCCCGCACGCTTCGAGGAGCTCCTTGAACCAGGAATGAGGGGTGCTCATTGTTGGGGTCCGTTCTGAAAAGAGGATAAACGACGATGGTCTGCACTCCACCCCTGGCTGGATTCAGGATATTGAAATCCAGCGACTTTAGCTCAATGGCAGTGTCCATTTCTATTAATTACGGAGGAGATAGATCGGCCAGATTACGGCGAAGGGCGCCCAAAAGGATCAGACGAGCTCCTCACCTGTAATCCACCTGAAAGGGGAGGAGACTCCGCAGCTAATCGGAAAATTACTCTTCATCAGCAAATGGGAGTCAATGAGGTGTGACAAGATTGAGGTTATAAGCAAGTATTGGTGATTAGAAAGGGAAAAGAGGAGGCCTAAGCCCTAAATTAAATAAATGGAGGATTTATACAATTGCGAATAAAATCTCATGAAAAAATTAGTCAGATTTGATTCGTAAATTAAGCCTATATATATGTATGTAAATATAACACATATAATAAAATTAAAACTGAATACGCGTAATATTTTGTAGTGCATTCTCCCAGAAAATACATAAATATGTTTTTTACAAGTATGTATATACATATAATCGTTGTTCTTATTCCTTTTTTATTTTCGTAAGATTTTGTATGCATATTTTAAAACTATGATAAACAAAACTTAACAGCAAAACAAAACACAATCGTCAAAAATACACCGAACGCTACCATCGTATATGTAGCCCATTGTAACTTGGTCACGAAAGCTTAACCCTTTTAGATCTGGCGTTCACAGTTGAAGACATATAAATAAAAAAATATTTCACAAAATTTGTTCACTGCCTAAAATAGTATAGTAACACCATCTCTTTTTAGGGTTCACCTTATAAAATCACTTTGTCTGTTTGTCTGTTTATCTGTCAAGAGGTATCAAATTGAAAATAATATCGAATACATACTCAGTTCTGTAATCCCTTGGAGCTGTGAAAAAAACAAACTTCTAAGTCAACGCAATCAAAAGATACGGCCGTTTATGCCGCATATTTTGACACTCGCAAGGGAATCAAAACCTATAGGGGTAATTCCCGTTGACCTAGAATATTGAAACTTGGCAAGAAGCAATGTCTTATAGTACAAGCAAAGGGAAAACCGTAAATTTGTAGTTATATCACAAAAAAAATAACAATTTTTTACGAAACCCTCGGTGCGCAAGACCGTCTAGCACTTGACCGGTTTTTTAAATATTTTTTTTCATAGTCCCTTTAGCCTATTTAAGCTACAAAAAAAAAAAAAAACAAATTAAATTAATTTCAAGAAAAATAGTAATTCTGGTTTGAAGGGGTTATTTAATACTATTGAATAATGTATTTATATCATCGGGTATACCCAAATCAAAGATATTTCATAAACGAAAAAAGTCACCGGTGAATAAAAACAAATTGTAATAAGTATTCTTTTTTTAGCCATCGAATCTTATAGTGAAATAAATATTTACAGAATTATATCACCATAAATCACTAAAATTCTGAGCTACATCCTATGTCTGTTCACTCCGAGTTTTTTTTTAGCATTGTTCTTTAAGCATTGTAACACCGTTGTAACTTTTGCATATTTTTGTTATGAAATTTTGAAAATGCTTTAAATTCTCCCCAATCTAAAATTCATGGTAAGAAACACCCTGCACCCCTGATTCATGGAAGTGCTTTTAATTAATATGCATTCAAGCACAGCAATTTGGTGTGCATCTCGAAAGTGCTTTCTGGGCAGAGTGTCCCCATTGGCGTCCCCAATCAATAGTCAATAATTCCCCAGAAGTCCTGACCCTTCTTCCTTGCTGGACGACGGAGATAAATATCCGGCTTCGTTCGGCGGCGGCGGCCGGCACACAGCCGAGGAATTCAAAGTACAGGAAAAGAACTGAGAATCCCTACAAATAACACCCAGACAAATTCCATCTGGAGCTCCGGCGACGGGTGGGGCCCTTGTTGCTGGAGCCCACTCCTGAGTCCTGGCCAGACCAATTCCCATTCAGCCAGGCAATAAATCGTCGCTAAATCGATGTACTTTGAGGTCCCCGGGCGTCGGCACCCGGCCCAGGGAAGAATTCTAATTGCAGCCAGTGGCCCGCGCTTAAATCATTTTATCAGCACGGGATTAAACCGACGCCTGCCCAGGGAACTGGCTTTTGGAGACGCGATCGGGAGCAATGGGACAGGAGGCCCCAACGCCCCCAAGACTGCGTCATTTGTACCTAAATTTATTTGCAGATGTTTCTTATCACGCAAAAAATAATGGCACATTACGCTGAACGGGGCTGCAATAAAAAGTCCCCCGGCCGCGAAAGTCCCCACCCAGCAGCGCGCTCTTCCACGCCTCGTTACCGCGTAAAAAGGGGGAAAACATTTCTGGATTTATATTCGGATGGGATAAGCTGGGTGCACTGGGAAATTAGAGTGTCATCAGTCGCATGAAACTCAAATTTTGTTTGGGGCGCTCCTGGGGACGTGCGGAACGCCTTCCAGGGCATCTACTATAGACTCAGGAACGGGGGGCGGTTTGGCGGGGGGCTGCGCGGTAACTGTGCCATGTGCCAACCGCACGGCACGGTGTTCCGCACACGCACATCAATCATAGAGCAAAAGTCCTGGAAGTTCGCAAGGAGCGGGCTCCCCGTTTCCCGGATTAAATATCGGGTGGAGCTGGGGAGCACATTACTCACCCGTGACACTTCCTTGACAATCCGTCCGCCGTAGGACGAGTGCTTTCTAGGGTCGGGCAGAGACGATCTCTCCGCTCGGATGAAAAACGTTTAGTAAATTTACGCGTATGACGACGACTGCTGCCAGAAGGATGGCACCTCTGCGGTGAAAGGACATAATTCTTCGGAAATTAAAGAGGTCCTCAACGGGGTCGGAGCGGAGGAGTGCTTCTTCCCAATTCTGTCGTAAGAGATGACTTTTTTTTTGGTATTCAAAATGATGAAGGGCTCATTCACACGAAGAGACTCCTAACGACTCTCTGAATATGTGGAAATTCTAGGAAAAGGGTTGAAGTCTATCCAAGAAAACGAGCTCTAGAAATGTAGGTACGTAGCTTTTTTCATTATAATTATGGTAATCATTCTTTTCTGTAATTTAAACATTATGTCAGCTGTGTTGATGTTTTTTTAGAGAAGAATTATCTTAAACACAAAATGCTGACAGATTTTCTATAGTATCACCGCGGCAAAGGCCAACTAGAACTATAAAAGCCGTGACACATTAAAAGCAGAAAGCAGAGGCAGAGGCAGAAGCAGCGGCAGAATTATGCTCTGCTTTCTTGATATGACACATTAAAAGCAGAAATCAGAAAGCAAAGAAAACCAATTTGGCAATTTAAAAACGTTCTATAGCGTAGAAGATTGTTATACATATGTATGTTCGGTAATTTTAAATCGTCAATAAAAATGTTGTTAATTCAATACGATTTAATATTTACTAGTCGTCGCCTACTGGTCGAAATTCGACCGTTTCCGTCAATAATAAAATTACGACAGTTTGACCACAGACTACTATGTGTTTGACATAGACAGTATGAACGTATAAATTGAATTTATTTTATTTAATTAAATGTATTTGTAACACATATTATATATAAATTTTATCTTTCTGCACTTCTTCTCCATATAAATTTTAACTATGCCAAATCTCACACTCATCCGTCCGTGCAATATGCTTAAAAAGGGGTACAAAGTTTTCTCTTCACGTATTAATATATAGATTTGACGTTTGTTTGAAATCTTTCTTTAAAAATTTACGTCAGTCAAGTTGCCTGCACTGAAGCAGAATCAGAATTTTTAGAGATAAGCACGGCAAAGCAGCGCTGCCTTCTGCGCTGCGTATGTGAAAGACTTCATATAACTTAACGTTCTTTAAATTTTCTCTGCTTCTGCCGCTGCTTTCTGCTTTTTATGTGTCACGGCCTTTAGCTTTTATGCTAAAATAATAAAATTGCGACTAAGGATTGGTGTTGTTGTTTCGGAGAAAAAAAACAATGCAGCAGGAAGAAAAATGGTTTTGAGAAAATCACGTTTAATCGAAAAAATTTGCAAGGCGCGCGAGCAGAGAGATGGTTTTGCTCAGGTAAGAGCACGCCGGGGACCGCTTCCGGCTACGATCTTCATGAAATGTTCACACAATATTTTTGAAATAGTATACTTTCGAAATCCGTCAAAAAAGAAAAAAAAAACAACATTTTGACACGATTCCTTAATTTATAAAGATATTTGGAATATGTTTTCATGCCCTTAAAATTGTGATAAAAAACTACAGCTGATTTTAAGAAGACTCTCCGAGTTAAAGATACCGGCATTTACAATTTTCGCTCCTGCAGTATTTTTTAAATAAATATTTTAGCCCAAAGCCCTGAAAGGTTCCTTTTGTATTAAAACTAAAATTACAAAACTAGGGTTTAAATGAGGGGTTGTGTAGGTCTTAAAATGGAATCGGAGTCAATTTCTGGTGAATTTTTATCTGATTTTAAGCATACTCTTTGAGTGTTTCTAATGTTTTCGTCTGGGCTCTAAAAAAAGACTTACCTTGAGAGTTGAAAGCGTTCATTGTTCTTTAGCTCTCCCAAAGTACGTTACTGCGGTATTACTCTGCGAGGAAAAATGACTCGAAAGGGACTAATTGCAATTTCCCTAAAATTCCAATTTAATTCGCTATAGGGTAAGAGGTTTCCATCTTGATAAAAGGATCACGGCCTAACGCCTAATGAAATTCCCTACAATTAAGCACTCGGCCCTTCCCGCGAAAAAGATCGCAACTCAGGCAGAGGCGTTATCTTCGTGTCCGGCCGGCTGAATAAAATGCCGCAGTAATTCGATTTCCATCTTCTTTTTTGAGTTGCCCGAGAAGCGCCTGTGGTCGAGGTAATAAAATCACATCCCGAGGAAGATTCACAACTTCCTGGGCATCGCAGAGCCGCTCTTGAAGGTGCTCCGAGGCTCAAACAAACAACTTCCTCATGCGCTTCCACTTGTAATTAAAGGACAAAATAGTTTGTGGGGCCCCGCAGAAAGTTCTCCATTGTGGAGCCTCAACTTGGGGTCGCGGTGACGCGCTCAACCCCCACTCAAAGGGCGCGTTGACTTAATTAAAATTGCAAAGGGAAAGTTCAAAACTAATTACAGCGCCGACGGACCGAGCGATGGCTGAGTGCCCGCCAGTCGGCCGTAAGGCTCCAGTTCACTTGGTCAGCGCCATAAGGGCCCCAAAGTGGGGATCGCAAAAAAATACAAATTGAGCCGCTTTTAGCCCACCCTGGCTCAGGTAAGTCAAGCGGAATCGCTGGGCCCCCGCGGCAGACCGAAAATCTGGGAACCTGCTGACCAAATGTCGAAAATCTCGGAGCCAATCAGATTTCAGATCAGTGAAATATTTCGGATTTAAATTCGGTTCTTCAAAATATTTCGGATTTAGATTCAACACTATCACCTCTAATAAGAATTAAAATAGTATTTATTATTTAGAGTGTGTACGATACATTTAAATTGGTGTCATTATCCTATGTCGTATACTAAAAAGGGGAGTGAAATATGGAAAATTTCTTATCACTCAAATATTAATAGTTTTTATAGTAGAATATATATACATATAGTACATATAACTAAAAAAAATTTATGGGAGAAAATTTGAAAAATCTTATAGAGGATTAAGGGAGGAAAAAAAAACTAAGGCTACAGTTGAAACATAATATTTTGTTGGACTGTACTTGCAAACAATTAAATTTTAAATTCAATACTGTGAACATTTTTAGGTCCACTCAAATCCTCCTGTTAAATTTATTCTCAATTTTTCATCCTAAAAATGTCACTCCACCTCAACAACGTGCTTTCCGGAAACTAACTAAAATTTCCAGCAGTTAAAATGTCAAGTGAGTGCACCTTAACCTAGTACACCTGTCGTGGCGTTAAGCGGTTTTTAAAACTGTCACAAACGAGCAAAAACCACTCGACATCTTGACAAAGCAATCACAAAACTGTCAAAGTTGTCTGCTTCCGGTTCACCACCGTTGCGATCTACACAGCGGACACCTCAATCTCAGACAAATCTCTCTCCCACCTTCCCTCCCCACTACTGACCTGAGAAATTTTCCTAGTTATTTGACAGGTTTCTGAATCCACACGGCGACGCGACGCCCCGCAACGGTTCTCTGCACATAAATTGGCATCAAAAACCCTTATCACAGCTACCCCTTTTGTCTCGAATGGACCGTTACCCGTTACACGGTTAGGAGTCGAATTGTTTGACATTTGATCACTTTAGGATTAACGGGCTGCTCGAAGCTCCCCTTGGGGGTTTTGAGGATGTGCAGAAATCCCGTTTTGTGTTTATGCAACACCGTCACAGGGGCACCCAGCAGGCGGTTTTCCGTTATCTTTTTTTTTTCATTACAACAACGGTAAACAGCGTGGTGCGGCCGTCGTAGCAACACTCGGAAAGGATTCATTTTCTGCGAAAGGAGCCAAATCCTAGTTGAAGTTGCATGATAACTTTAAATTGGATTTTGTCATTGTTTGCCCTGTTGTCCGAGAGGATAATGCAGAGCTCCTCGTTTTTTCGTCTTCCGTGTCCGCTGGCTCGTTTTGTGCGCTTTTTGCCGGTCTGCGGGGATAAAGCTGACGGGTGGCGACGCTGACGAACGTGTGTTTACCCGGAGGATTACTTTGACAAGGCGAGGCGGCCGCCATGATGGCCGGAAGTTGCTGTTTTGTCCCCGGATTGTGCCGGGATGTGTTTAGCTGGCTGCTCGCCGCGCTCGTTTGCTTTGTTTCGTCCTTTCCGCGAAAATATGATGATTCATGCAGTTGCCCTTGGTCCTTGGGAAGTAAGCTTAATTTGTAGTTTCACAGAGATAATTAGATAATGGAAGCGTCGTTCATGTTGTGAGCAAATGGTAAGTGATAATTTATGATCCTGCTAAGCTTCTTACAAGCCAAAAAGCTTTTTAAATCGTATTATCTGATACATGCGGTCTTTTTCTTTAAAAATTGGTAGCATCGTCGTTCTAGGACCATTCTTATTAAATTTGATATTTTCTAGTTCTACTGTATATTATTACTAACTTTGTCTGCGGGGTTCTCGAAATAAATATATAGAAATAAAAACAGGGGTTGAAAGTTCGTATGGCAGTTTCGTTATCTTTAAGATTAAAGCCATGAAATACGTCGTCTTATTTTTCAACCAAATACTAATTGTCATGTTTTAACTGAATAACGGAGTTCCCATAGAAACTTTCTTTCCAACTAAAATAACAATTTTCATGGAATTACTTTAAAAATGAAGATTTCTTATATAAACTTGTATAAAATCCTTTCTTAATAGATGTTAACGTCGCAAAATAAACTTTCCGAATTGCATTTTTTTGGGATGTCTCTCCATTAGCTCTATGCCAAATTTCAGCGAAGGCTCAGTAGTTTCAGCGTAAAAGAGTAACAAACAGACAGACAGACATACTTTCAGATTTACAATATTAGTAGGAATAACATGAAACTATAAGAAAATTAAATTATAACTTACTTTAGAAAAGTTAGACGCCGTTTAAGCTGTATCCAATTAAGTAAATACTTTTTCTAATTTAACACAAATTTTAGAAAGGCGATTAATTACATAAAACTACCCAAAAACCTTAATTTTTTATTAAATTTACATTACCGACATAAGTCTCTAACATTTGTAGGTGTGGTCTTAATAGGCATTGATGTAATCTTTTGAACTCCCCAATTTTAAACCGAGGCTCATAAAATCCAAAACAGCCTGAAACCATCAATTCTCGTCTAGTCAAACATCTGTCGCGAGCTGTTTCTAAATTAGATATCCCGCTGATTAGAAAGGTGCTCAGGTAAATGAATACCTGGCCCTCATCGCAGCGAGGTACAAGAGGCACTTTAAAGATTCTTAGCCCCGCAGCAATCATAGCGGGCTAAACAAGCAGATGGCACACGAACTGCCCATCAAGAAGGTGTTTTTAGGCTATCGCCCGATTTTTTGTTAGATAATAGCTCCAGCACATCCATCCCTCAGGTAAGAAACCCTTTTCGATTTTTCGGATTCTTGCCATCACCTGGCAGTCATTAGGAGCTTTTTCATTTTATTGCTTTTTACTTATTTATTTTTATCTTAATTTCGAAATTCTGGATCGAAACTAATTTCGTCTAGCCGTTTCCCTCCTTCTGACTAACCCATATCCATCCTCGGTTCAATTTTGCGGGCCCTCCCATGGAGTGGACGGCTCCGGCATCTCGACGGAGTCAATTAAGAAATTGTAAACAAAAGAGAAATTCTTGGAGAATTTTGCTGTGCAGCACGAACATTTCGAAAGACTGATATTGATCAGATGCCCGTCGAATGGTCGATGATTTTCCTGTCTTTGCAGAGCCCACTCGGTCATGTTTCTCTTGTAAACAATCCTCGAGGAGGAGTTGAGTCCGTCGCCTCAGCGTCGTGGTCCTGGTGAAAAAACCAAGTCATTGGAACAGACGGGCAATTTGATTGCCTTTCGAGAACAACTGAAATTCACAACGACCATTGCAACCATCGTCTCTATGGCACTGCGGGAAGGGCAACAACAAGCAGGGATCATCCACTCAGCCTCTAGCCTCTAGCCACTTCAAGAAGTTTTCAAGGGGCACACGAGGAAAGAAAGCAAACAGCCAGGGAAATGTGACTCCCATGTTTTTCCCGGTGGTGGAATGGTTCGAAAATAACAAGAAAAGAAATAACAAGACTCCTTCCCACAAATTATTTTAAATTCGGTTATAAAAGTGCTTTAGTAACACTCTACAGAGACAGACTGAGGCTATTTATGAACAATTAAATCTATAACTGAGTTATGAATGGATAGGTTTTTGAGTATTCGGAATTCTTCAGAAGTAAGTTAATCTAATTAAACAATTACATTCCATGAAAAAAGAAAATGTTGTCTTTTCATTTATTTCATTGCTTTTTGGGGTATTCTCATCTACATATGTATGTAGCTATCCAAAAATAATAATTTTCAGAAGTAAAATATAATAGCAATACATATGTCACAAGTAATATCTAATTTTTAAACATTTTCATAAAATATGCATACAAGAGTGATTGAAGCTTTAACACACCGAATTCTGTTTTTCCACGACTTTTTTTTTCGCGAATTTGATTTAACGCAAAACAACGAAAAAACATATTTCATCCCTTTGATTTAACGCAGTATCCTACAAATTATTCAAGTCTGTCAATAAAACAATGGATATCATCAGGAAGTGACAGCAATTAAAAATTAATTTTTATACTATGTTTTACCAGTTTTAGTTTGATTAAATTATGATTTTTTGTGTACTTTATATACATATATCTGAGATTATACATGTTTTTATTTTTTATTTCTAAAATTATGACTTATTATTATTGTTAAAGAAAATTAAGTATTTATTTTAGGTATATGTATGTATTTCAAAATAAAGTTTTAAATAAAAGCATATTCCCGTAAAAACAGAATTTAGTGTACCATTCAAATTTATAAAAATCGAAAAACTATAATACAAAATGTTGGACAAGTAAAATTACGTAGGTACCTAATGAATTTTCTTCATTTTGTTTTTATAAGAGCAACTAACTATAAGAAATATTAAAAAAAAAATTATGCTTGTTTTAGGTATAAACACCAAGAAATCTATTTTCAAATAAAACGAAAACTAAGTTGATATCTTACTTCGTTCAAATGTTAGCTTACACAAGATCGAAAAATGTGATTTCGAGAGAATCGCGTTTAAAGTTTCAGAGCGCCAATGTTTGGACAGGAGAAGCTTTGTTACAAACCTGCATTACTTTTCCAATTTTCAAGATTTTTGGAAATTTCTTTTGATGTTTTAAAAATTCCAAATGAAACGATTTAATAATTTCAACTTGCTTAGTCTTATATGAAACTTTTAGTTCTATTGAACACTATCATTATTAGTGTAAGTAAACTTAATTTAAGTGACCAAATATTTACTACATTTTTAAATTTCATCCATATTTTTTTCCCCCCTAAATTAAACTCCCAAATACTTCCTTATGGACCCAAAATATCAGGGATAAAGCAAAAACGAAATTTCTCGTTTCTCCCCTGAAAGTTATAATTCAATCCAATTATGCCCTAATTGTCCCGCTGAAGCCTGGGGCCTGCGAGGGTGTCTCTGGCGGGAACATAGCAATTTGAATGTTCCCAAACAATTCAATTATCGCCCCCGAGGATGCTGTGCATCACGTTACACGTTTCACGTCCGACGTCGCGCCGTCCACATGTTGAGTGCATCCAGAGCCATCGCGCTCCGCTGCCCGCGCCCAGCCCAATTTCATCCAGGCGCTAGGGAAGAAGACGCGGCGAGGAATCCTGGAGCTCGCGTATCAAATTTCCTCCTTTTGTTCAAGGAGCAGCCAAGGCTAGGAGAAGAAACAGAACCCTCTGGAAAAATAAATAAAATAAAATAAAACTTCCGAGCAGACTATATGCACTGCCTGTCGTCTCAGAGTAGGGATGCGGGGGCGGCGGCGGACCGAGGGGCGGCCTGGATAAGATGTCAAGATGAAAACTTCACATACTCATGACCTCTCATCTCACATTATTTCCTGCTCGACAAGAAATGAATAATCCTCGTCGGTCCTTGTGGCGAAGGATGCAGACAAGTACTGATGATTACAGGCGGGTGCTCCGCTGGCACACCGGGCCCCGGGTGCCAGAGGAGTCGGAGGATGAACGGACGGGACGGGGGAGGTGGCAATAAAAAGGTGAGAGCCCTAGAAGATCTGCCGCTGCTTGATTCTGTTGTTCGGGAACTCCTTGTTCTCAGTTCCGGTAAGATGCCAAGATGTGACGGCACCTAATCCGATCTTCGTAATTCAGGGACATGTCTACGATTTTACAGGGTGAAGACAGACAGGGTCCTTAAGCTGCTGTTTTACTGACCTCTCACCGAAAAAAAAAAACGATACTTTGCCAGCGTTGATGCGCTTAAGCGCTAAGCCAGTTGGCTAGAGTCGCATCCAATCAAGGCAACGCCCCTCGCGACACCGCCGCCGCCACTGCGGAAAATCCCTTCAAATCCAATTCCTTTGGAAGTTGAGCACTGCTATCCTGCCGGCAAAGACAAGGAGCAACTTCTTGGGATTCTCGCCTTAATCGGCTTTGACTGATGATGACAAAATAGCTCGACATGGTCAGGGCTCACTGGCAGCAATTAAGCAAAGCCCCGGGCAGCGCGGACCGCAAAACCGCTGCCGCCCTGACCGCAAATCACGAGAAGTAATTAACTTGTGTCTCCCAAGTAATTGCGTCTCGGGGGCACCCCGGTGCAGTGTGCAACCGCTGCTCCGGTGGGAACTCGAGCAGCAGGGCAAGACAAGACAAGACAGGCGGACAGAAACCGGGCAACCTGGTCGAGACCTTCACTGATCTTTTGTTTGTCTTAAGCCCCACTTCCCCCGGCCCGCCTCCTCCTCAGAGGTTTGATCCCACAGTGTGGTGAAGGGCAACCACCAGCTTGACTGGTTGCTCTACTCCACACTGTAAAAATATGAAATATTTATATAATACTACCAATAAATTAAAAATTTTATAAACTCAATTATACTATAGTTACATACAGGAAACTGTTCTGGAACTACATAGAAAAAGGCGCAGTCATACAGCCGTTTTTAGGCTCCCACAAAGAAAAACAAAAAAATATTTGTAAAAATCCAATAATTCAAATCTATAATATAAGTTAAAACCGATAAAAATAGATAAGTAATGAATTCAGCAGAACAATTTTATAATAACGAATACAGCTTACATAACGTTCGCAGTATTACTACTCTGATGTAAAATACTTTGCATTTGGAATAATGAGCACTTTTGTGTTAAATTTCGATACTAATGTTTTGGAATTCAAGTACTTTTGAAATAAAAAAAAGCACTTTTGAAATGGATTTTTATACATTTGAAATGGAAAAAGATATTTTTGCGTGAGAAAAGGTGAAATGTTGCTTGAAAATGGTATATATTTTAGGCATCTAACTAAGTTTATAAAGCAAAGAAGAACTCCAAAAGTATGTAATTACCTGATAAAAATCTCATCAGCTAGTATACTATTATACATATTCATTACGTAGATAGAAAAACATTAAATATTTTGCTGAAGAAATCCTTTACGTTTGGTATTTTAATTTCATTCATTCTTTTGAAAAAAAAATAGATATAAGCCTTTGCTTTTACCCTGCTATCAAAACTTTGAACCATACGAATTTTGGGAATTGGGTACCTATACCTTTTATGTACTAAAACTTTACTTAATAATTTCCTAGTATTAATATCTACACATTTTAATTGAAGGAATTAATGAAGCAAACATAATTTTAGAGTGTACCTCACCTCGTCCACCTTCAGAAAGCACTTGGCTTGCTCGAAAGAATGCAAAAAGATGTCGCAGAAGAGGTCTTCCCGCGGTCCCACCGCAGGTACAAAGCCGTGAGATGCTGTGTAATTACTCCTTGGACACGACCAAAGCCGTGTCACATTGCCTGCGCCATTATGCGGCGTGCCGGGCCCGCGTTATGATCATAACTCGACCTTAGCGAGCACGTTAAACCCTTCGGTCTGTCGTAAAGTGGGCCCCCTTCCGCGGATCCGCCCCCTCGGGGCCTGGCTAGGTCAGCTCCAGAAGCAGGAACAGCAACAGCCGTTCCGGCAGCCGGAGCCCGAGCAGATTTAGGGCCTGGGAAAATTCGACATCTGCGCACCGCCTGAGGAGGATGCATGTCCATTTAATATAAAAACGCCACACACGTGTGCTGGCCCCAAAACAGCAATTTTTCATGTCTTCTTAACCCTTTTGCGGGTCCGCTGGCTGGCTCCAGCATCGACCCATTCAAACGGCAGAAATTCACTGGAACCTTCTCATTTTTGCGAGCCACTTTCTGCTCGAGTGGCCGATGGATGGGTTTTAAAGGAACCCCGAGATGGCGGATTTTTCGGTGGTGCCGTGGTCCAGTCCTACAGCTAGGGTTCAGGTGCTGTTCGACTCTTTGGGTTCACGAAATTCAATTTATGAACTTTTATTTTTTCATATTTTGAAATACATATTAGGGGACGCAATACAAAACGTTTATAGAAGGGTTAAATCCTACCGTTGCTCTTTAAAAAAATTCAAGCGTAGACAAAAAAGGCACAAATATCATAGATATTAGTTAAATTTTTGGGTGTTATAAAAAATATCCAATATCTTGGTTTCTTATGAAATTAAATTAATTCACTTTAAATATTTAAATTTGTCAGACCAAAAAGAAAAACGCACTACAAACATACATATTTTTAAATAAATTGATTTCACTTTCCTAATGAAAGTTGATAATAATATTTAAAGCAATCTGATATATATTTTTATGATTTTAAATCAATAAAACAAGAACAACAACAATAAAAAATACCATTTCCAAATATCATAGGAAGATAGACACTGATTTATAATATCTTCTTTATTCGGGGAGAGTAAAAGTAGAATTAAAAACTTTTGTATTCCGTGATAACCCAGAAGGAAATTTTAAGAAATATTCCGCCCACTCCTTCTTCAATAAATAGGCTCAGCCGTAACTCAGCCGTAATCAGCGCTTTCTGTCGTTTATTCTCGAATTAAAGTAAATTATCCGTAAAATTGCAAAGTGCAAAGTTTTTTGTTTCCCATTTCATCCATTTCTCACTTTTAAAACTCCTGAGGGACGAAACCCGGTAGAAACAATTTTCCCTGAAAGGAACAGGCCAGGGGCATATCGTGGGTGGGGGGGATCGTTCAGGTCAGTAGTCCAACCCCCGCTGCCGCCCCCGCAAATCGAGCCAGCGAGCCACTCACTCGTCCTCAAGGTGCGTGTCCGTGAACTTTCCGCCCTAGCAAAATATTTTCGTCAGCCCCGCTCCCCGGCCCCTCCTGAGCCCTGCCGGCATACTCCGGCAGACGCTACACTGGCGTCCAGGGTGCGAGTGCGAGGGGGGGCCCGCGGCGAACTATTCCCGAAGGAAGGAAGAACTGCAGGAGCCAGCCGCGCCATCAGCAAATAACGTCCCAAAAATAGTTCTCCGCCGTGAACTCGGTCGACTCGCATTTTGCTGCCTTTTTTGCGCCGCAACAAACCCAAAACGGCGCGACAGGGCTCGTTCTCACCACACTTCGTCGCGTTGCGTAAGACGGTTGCGCCCTTTTTCACCACACCGTCGAACTTGTTCGGCCCGTGCAGAAAATGTTCGTCGCGTGCTGCACCGAACTCCGCAGAAGAGCGTCGAACCAGTTCGAACCGACTCTCACTGCGCAGCACCGACCGATGCAACCTCCTCCAGCCAGCGGCGACCGCGGCACGGACCTTGGGCTCGTCGGAAGGGCGCCGCGCTTGCAGCGCTCATTCGCAGGCTGAGCGTCGAGGCGCGTGGTTCGTGTTGCCGTGTGTCGTCCTGGGCAGCGGTTATTGTACAGTTACTCCTCTGTGGTATCGTTAGTGGTTCCCAAACTGTGACAGCCCAGTGCTTGCCCAAACGGTGGTGGATTGGATAGTGGTAGAAAACCGAAAATACACAGCACTACCACCCCCGGGCGTCCCTTGGGAATTGCGGAAACGTCGGGAAAAGGAGGTGGAAGTGTGTGTGGTGGTGGTGTGTTTGTCCTAGAGCGTGTGGGGTGAGTAGTGCCGGGCGGTGTGGTCGGTTCGCTATTGATTTTTGTGTGCTCTCTCACCACACCGGCGGTGGAGCGCAGAAAGGACGTGGCAGAGAGACGTTGTGCGGTGCAGGCGGGGGCGGGCAGCCGGCGGATTATGGGGCATTTCGCCGCTGTTGTGCCGTGAATTTCTTGACAGTAGTCCTTCCACCGGATCCCAGGGCAGTGTGGTGGATAGTAGCGGCGATACTCTTGCAAACGGTTGAATAGTCGACTTTTAGGCGTTCCAATCGTTTTTATCATTTCCGGGAGGGTTGGAAGAGCGCTGTGCTCGTGTTTGACTGACCGAAAAATGTCCCTTTCGCTGGACAAACAACCGTTAGGCTCGATAATCGCCCTAGAAATTGTCTAAACATTTAAGTGGTCGCGGAATCGCCGGCAGCGCCCGGTTGGATAATTCCTTACTGTGTAGAAAGTAACGCCAAGAGGGCAATTTTTTTTTGTATTTTGTGAAATTCGCGAAGTAAACAGAGGTGAAGGAGCTCTGAAATTTTTTGTGATATTTTAGTGCTGCCATATGGTGATTAGTTGAATGCTCGTTTTTGCCTGCTTTCCGCTGCCTTGTTTTTGTTGTGGTCACTCTTCCTCTCGAGAGTTGTGTCCTCCGACTGTTCCGTGTATGTTTGTTTTGTTGACAAGAAATCCAGAGTTTGTAGGGAGAGGTTTTTTTTCTGGTGGACGAAGGATGAATCGATTTGGATAAACTAATGTTCGACTGGTGAGTAAAAGAAACCTATTCTATAATTTTTAGTTTTAGTTATGTTTTTAATAACTGTGTAATGAATCATTTACAAATTTAAATAGTTTTTTTTTACTGTAATTTGACATTCTCTTTGAACAAAAAACGGTCTATTAGGCAGATTTTAAAATTGAGAAAAAAAAAACAAGCTCATAGCATGATTCAAATGAAAGCCTAAATCTTTAACCAAATATACATATGTTGAAGTACCATCATGTCATAGCGCTTAGGTACTAAGCATTTTGGAGAACTAGTTTTTCATGAGCGTGCGCTGCACTACTTGTGATTTTCATTTACTAACAATTGAAAGAAGTATTTTTTTAACTGAAAAAGTCTTAAAAACCTTAGTGATATTAATATAATAGCTATACATAATCCGTTATTTTGTACCTAATGCATTTTTAAAAATGTTAAAAATTCGATATTTTGTACTCTTCAAATCTATTTGTTTCAGAAAAATTACGTGGTGAAAGGAATAGGTAAAATATAAGTGTAAGCCAGTGTAAGGTTTGAATTTTAGTTATTTTATTTCATTTAAAGTCATGTAATAAAGATGAAATATCTGAATAATTTTCAAATCCATAAGATTCAAAAACATTGTTTAGAAAATCGCTATATGCATACCCCTTTTGTCGTGGTAATAGATGAATGTCTTTATTAATTTAATCTCCATCCTCTACACTACCGGATACTATTAAAACCCCCAAAAAATGATTCTAATTATAATTCTAAGTAGTTTTAGTTCTGCAATTTCAATTGTTAATTTCACGTGATTTATCGCGCTTGCTGCAGTCGAACGTTATTGCTTCAATTTCCTGCTAAACCAATTATCACGAGTTCTTCTTCTGCTAGAGACTCGGTCCCTCGTGACGAAGGCTGCCAAAAGATTCTAAGTCCCTCATTCACTCCAAAATTAGAAACCCACCCTCACTCGCCGGAAATTTGTCCATCTCACGAAACCCTCAACATTCCGAGTTCGTGCGCGTGTTGTGTGTGTGTTTATGTCATAGCTCACTTCCTGAAGAAAGCCACAAAGAACAACGCAAGACCATTTCCCCGGGCATCAAAAATGAAGTCATTGACAGACAAATTTCCCATTAGGCCAATTGGGTGTGCGAGAAATTCTAATTTCACTCCCCGACCACCCGAAAGTCGACAATTCTTCGCCCGTTCACGCCGGGAACCATGTCTCGCGTCAATTCGCCGGTTCCGCATTACAACGAGATTGCCGCGCCGCGCCGCACGGCCTAATCTTTAATCTTTAATGGATTAATCGCGGAAGATGAAGAAACTGAGGCTCCTCAGTCCTCGGCACGGCCCGACGCGCACTGCCGCTTCGAGTGTCGTGCCGAGAGTCTAATTGGTAAGCACGCAATGCAAACGCAATTAAACTTTCGTGACCTCCGGCGAGGAGCAGCCCCCCGGCCCTCGGACCTCGGCTTCATATTCAAAACACACGTCCGTCCCATTTATAGAACCAGATGTCGACGCACCGGGCGTTGCGTTGCGTCGACACCGCCGGCGAGCGCAACCGACACCCGGAGGAAGAACTTCCATTCGGGGAAATCGACAGTTGATTGATGAGACCAATAATGAACCAGATTAGGGCCTCGGAAGTCGTCTCGGACATGGCCGCAGACAAAACCAGGAAGCCATCGACGACGAGAAGGGCTCTATAATTGCTCTCGCCGGCGATCCCCATTACCGCAAAAAAAAATTTAAATTCACCACCAGAGGCAGGCTGCCGTTCTTAATTTGGCCGAGTGCGCGAAACCTGACCTCATCTATTCGGGGAACCACCGGAGAAAACAAATCTCCTCCATTGTGGCCAGGAAATGGGCTTCTTTGTGGCCTTGCTCGTCATCAGCTATTCTGCTAATTTCAAAGCACTCAATTTTTCGGGAGTCTCGACAGTGGTGATAAGATCGATTCTGGTGGCACCGTGGGGCTCAAGTGATGTCCCCAGCACACCAGCCACACCAATCTTATCTTTGAAAGGAATGTCACAGCCAGTGTCAAGTAATTTTCGTCTGGCACACCTCCAGAGCGTCCCAGCGCCCCAGCGCCAGCCTCCGTCCTCCGCTTCCTGGCGGCTCCGGGGCATTTTTCATTTGCCCTGAAATAAAGGCGCCCTGAGTTCGCTTTATATGCAGGGCAATAAAAGCCAGGAAGTTTTGGGGAATTTGTCATGCTTTTGCAATGAGTTATGAAGCGGTCTTTCGCTTCGTGCTGAAAAGCGCGAAAAACGTTACACTTTCTGTAGATGGTGGTGGTGCTGTCGAGATTTGGCGCTGACAGTAAAAAGGTAATTGAAAACCATAAAAAAAAGTGCGAAATGTTTTATAGCCAGCTTTTGTCGGAGCAGAAAAATTCAATTTTAAAAATAATGAAGAGAAGATGTTCAATTATGGAGGGATAATAAAACTGCACGAAATTATTTTATCCATTGAATTGATTCTTGCGTAAAAGAGCATTAAAAAATTCATTTTAAGTTTGTTTATGATCGACATTGAATTTTAGATCAAGAACATAAAATATAATTAACTATTAGGTTAAATAATTTTACGATAATATTATAACTAATTTTCTTTAAAAAAATATTATCCCTCGTATAAAGTCATGTAATTTAATGAAAAATAATACAAATCGAAATGTTGTAAATTATATTAATTAATTATTTATTAATAAGAGAACTTAATCTGGTGGACTACCGATTGTTTAAGAGAAGGTCTGTCACCGTAATATAGAAGCTCTAAAAGCTGTTTTAGTGAAAGTAGCAGCTTCTATACTCCTGAAAGTGGCGCGCGCGGCAAGATGCAAGTGGCCAGGCCGCTTGATGAAGCGTCTGAAAGCAAAAGGTGGCCATTTGGAATAACTTTTATATTATTAAGATCTCTTTTAAAAAATGAATGAATATAATTTACAAAATTTCGATTTGTATTCTTTCAATTAAATTACTCTATACAAGGGATATAATTTATCGCAGGACTATGTATGTATGAGTTGCTAATGCTTTTCACGATACTACATAATTACATTCAATTTGAGCTCATTTAAATAAAACAAAATGTGTTTTTTTTACAGTATGACTTTTTATAAGGTGGTATAAAATGCATCTATGCACTTTAGAACAAGAAGCATTTAAAAGAAGTGCAAAACCATGAATATGTGCATATATCCCTCCTCATAAATAGATTTTAAAATTGCATTGCTATCACGCCGCCACATTCCCCCAGCAGAAGCACAATTGTCCTTATCGGTCCACACAAAGGGACACCGTCCATCAAAATTCATCAACGTCCGCGCTGTCGTCCTTTCTGGGCTACAGCATTTAAAACCGCAAAAAAGTTTGAAACGCCACAGAGCGACGAAAAAAGCAACTGCCGCGCGCCACAAAAAGCGCCGCGCTCCCGTGCATCTTTTTCCCACCCTGGGAACCAAAAACCTTTTCATTCGCATGCATTCAATTACGAGGTCAATTCCACATATTCTGCAGGGGCTTCGTGTTCAATGAGCGCGCAAAAATATTCTTTTCGGAGGCCGCGGACCGCTTCTGATGAAGTGCTGGCCGGCCGCAAAGCACCTTCCCGTAAAAATAATACCTCAAGAATTTTGCAAATAAAAGAAGAGCCGAAAAATAAAACGACAAAGAAGCTTATCTCGCGAATGAGCTCTGTCCCGCCATAAAAGGTCTATCGGCAATCGAACTTCCCACCACGACGCTTCTCGGGCTTTGGGGCTCTGCCGGGAGACGGCGGCGGCTGCCTAGGCCGCCGGGGACCGCATTGTGGCCCCATGGCCAACGCCGGAGGAACTTGGAATGGCCGTGGCAAAGGCGAAAATATTTCTCGTCGATGCGCGCTCAAAGAAGCCACATGCCAGGTAACTAAAAAACTACGTAACCTGCGGTGCCGACTCAAAATGTAGGATAGAGTCAGTGACCCAGAAGGGAGCGTCTAGAAAAAGAAAAAGAAGCGGCTAAAACGCGGAATCCGCTCGAAGGTAGAGTGCAGTTGGTACCGGGCGCTCCGCTCGACGGTTAGGACTAATTGGACCTTTGTTCGGAAGCTGAAATGTGGTAATTGGAACTGATGGAGGCATTCGAAGTGATGCCGTTTTTCGAAATTATTCTTGATTTGATCGTGATTGCACTTTTCCTATGGGAATTTGATGATTTTGCACTTTTCTTATACATATTACGTTGATGCATTTTAAATCCGCAAGGATCATTTCAAAGTCGCTGCTACAAACTTTGTAGTTTTATATTTAAGGGGTTAGGCCACTCTAGTCTGGAGTAGAAAAAGTAGGACAAACGTATCGAAATGAGGTAAACAAGTTTTCAAAAACAAAATGGCGGGCTCCTAGCATTTTCCTAGTGACACCTTTTTTCATAGTACTTTCCAGCCGGAACTCCTGGAATTTTGAAGATATAATTATAATCTAAAAAAACTTCGAGTTAGTATGATAACCGGTAGAAAAATGCGTAGGATTTTTTTTTATATTGATTGACTTCCAACAATCGCAAAAAATCGCTAGAAAATTGTTAATAACATTTGAACTATGTAATTTAAAAAAAAAATCCTACGTTTTTCTACGAAGAAAATAGTTTTGCTAATTCAATTAAAATTTCAAGTCAATCGGTTGAGATTTAACCGAGAAATCGGTCTGGCTCAATTTCATTTCTAAAAGAAGGCTTTAAAGACAGTTTTCAAAAATTCTATCCTAATCCCAGAGGTATAAGATGCCTACATAAATGCATGAAAAGAAAATGGATCTGGTATGTAATATACAAACTCTTATCTATCATGAATAGTCCTGTAAACAGTGCTTTACCATTAAAATAGTCTAAAAAAATATTTTCTAGGTTTCCCAATTTGCCCTTAATGGGGATAAAAACGAGAAAAAATAATCCCGATAAAGTCCCCTCACCACTGACGGCTGGATAAGGCGGAATGAGCAGAAATTTTTGGTCCGATAAAAAGCAAATTCTGCCCAATTTACATAAAAAATGAGACCGAACCATCCCAAACCATTGCGAAGCGGCCATTTTCTTATTCAAGTGAAGTGCCCTTTGGCCCTTCGGCGACATCAATTAAGCTCTCCCCCGGAATACTAACAAGAAAAAAAAAAGTAAGTAAGAAACCCCCTGACGACGATGAAGGCCAACACCATTCAATTCTTTGGAAGAATTTACACAAATTTTCTTCCAATTCCTCATGAATATCAAGTCGACGCTTCGAATTGCTGAAGGATGCTTCTGGCTCCCATTCAAGCTGTTGGCCTGGAAAATCGATAGCAGTCACCCTACCCCCTAAGGCCTAGCCCCCTAGTAGTGGGTGGTGGTATTAACTCAATAACTGCGACGACCTTACGAGTTCGTGTGTGGGGCCGCATAAATACCGCGGGTATTCCCCTAATCAAATGATTTCTGAGTAATTAACTATTCAGCGTTGTTGCCCTGCTGCCCGCCGCGAGTCTAAGGGTTGATTTACTTCGCGGTTAGACAGAAAATACAAAGTAACCGTCGTCGTCGCCGAAAGGGTACAAACATTTAGCGAATACCTGTAAGAGAGTGAAAAGCCAATACTTGACTTGAGCTAACGCCGCGAGGGCTCTTGTGCCCCCTCAGTCCCCGGGCGGGCACAGGGTGGTTCTGTTGTTGCAGTTTTTGCTTTTTCCGCTTTTGTTTTGCAACGCGGCACGGGCTGCACCCCAGCCAGCATGGCGCGCGATATGCGCTGCAACAAAAGGCACTCGTGATAAAGTGCAACTCGAAAAAAACAAAAGGCATTACGACACACCCCAGAACAATAAGTGTCCCCTGAGCGGTACAACCGCAAGCATTTAAGCCCTCTCGGACACCCAGAGACGCTCAATTGCCCTTGAAATATACTTGCACACCACTCGGTCTTAGAGCGCTGGGGGAATCCCCTCGTCCTGAAAAACCGTACAAATTCCGATGGGTTGGTTGCCTTCACACTTGTGGGGTTTAAGCAAGAACTTAAGCAATCCTTGACGAGATGTGTGCTTGTCGCGCCATCATATCTACAGACTGCGTCAGCTCAAGTTGTTCTAGGACCGATCTTATAAAAATGTCTGAAAGAACTTCTTCCGTTTTTGCTCCACTTTCATGTTGATTTTCCGGATACTCGCTGATTAAAGCACCTACTAAACAAATGCCGATAAAGTGAGAAAAGCAAATGCTCAATTTTATGTTGTTAGTAAGAAAGATCAGTATGGCTATACATAATTTTCAATGAAATCATCTTGGAATGGTACTGATGTATTGTGAATTATACATGTAATTGAAAGTGGACGATGATCTAACACAATTAACAATCCTCAAAAACAACTCTTAAAATTCCCTCGCTACGAATGCTTCATACACACTAGTACTTTGTCTATTGAATAACTAGGTATGGGCTCTAGTAAATTATTCACAATATTTTACTTTATATTGAATTATTTAAAGCACATAAAACATTTCTGCTTGTTACATCTTTGGTTGTTAACATAAAATTTAATATTTCGGTCATTTGAGCTAGTCATCAATGCTGCAACGTTCGTTTTTTCACACATATCAACCCTGACGCTTTTTTTTCGGATGTTAAGTTACAGCGGAAATATCATTTCAAAATATCCAATTGATTTTCACATTTTATTGCAACTTTTGACATTACATAAACTGTAAAAGCGTGCATGTGTTGGATAACTCAGGAGCAAAGCTGCTGAAACGCTAATCCGGAGATCCCAGGTTCGAGTCCAGCCACGGTTAGTCAGAATATCACAAAAAAATCAACTTTCTAAAAAGGCATCGGAATGGGCTGGCTCGGTGAGTAAAGCAGCCTGCCAATCCGCAGGTCTCAGGTTCGAACCCAGTCACGGATTAACTTTTAGTTTTACATTTAATAATTTAAAATGTTGAATGGTCCATTTCCAATGAAACAGGTATGCACAGATATTCCTGCAAAACTTATAGAACATAAAAATAAGAAAATCTAATAACTAAATGCTGATTTTTTGCACACAGTTGCTTCTGGTCCCATTGATACAACTGCTTCGGAGGGTCTTATGCAAGTTTTCCCACTGCGTGTATTTTCTGATTCCTTGTGAAAATTTGCTCGTTTCACAGAAAACAACATGCGCTCTGTTGATTCACTCCCTCTGAGGAATTTCCCTTTGGATGCACGACTGCACTGCGAAGCACCCCACCCACGTCAACGGTCGGACGCATTCGTTACGTAAATCGGGAAGAAATCAATACGCCGCCGCTGCCGCCTCCGCAGAAAGTGCCACTTAAGCGGTTCCCGATTTGTTGGCTTCCTCCAGTAAGCCGAATTAGCGGGATTAGTCGGGGCTAAGCAAAGGACTCGGCACTTGGCGCTTGCCGGCCCATTAGCGCCCTTGAGAGTGGCAATCGGCAGAGGCAGACAGAGGGGCCCGGATTAGCCCTATCCTGGTCCCAGTCCCGGTCCCTGGACCCGTGCATATGCTCCCCAAGGAGCCCCAACCCACCCCGCACCGCCGTTCTGGGCCTGTCGGATGCAAGCCCTGGCCCTAAACACGAGCGAGCAGAAAATGCACCCAGTGAAGGGCAGGCCAGCGGCGGCTGCGGGCGGGGGCATGTCACTTCCATTGATTTTCCAATTTGGTTTAATGCCAAGTTCATGGGCTCTACGGAGGTGCATTTGCATGCAATTTTCAAATTTGACGAGGGAGGGGCTCAGGGCCGGCGCGGCGGACGAGGCCGGTCGAAGCGGCCGTGTGCACTCTTCCGGGAAGGGTAAGGTGGTCGATATCGTGAGATTTCCGAATGCCCTCAAGGTGTGCAATGGAAAATCCACGTGAAAGCCGAATTAATGGCTAATTGCAAAGTGCAAGGACTTGTGAGATTTTATTTTCAGATAGGGACTGCCGCTGACTGTGGAAAAGGTTTCCAATGTAAAAGAGATTTGGTAAGCAGGTTGACTAGCTAGCATATACATCAGCGTAAAGGTAAAATTTCACTTTTAGAAAAAAATTATCTTTGAGCAAAATCTCGCTTGTGTGGGCTGCAGCATTAACCCTGTTCAAATAAGCCTAATTCGTTATAGCCTCTACCACTGTTATAGGTACATATGTTATAACTATGTAGAAATGGACCACTCGATTTGTTGGCTCAAATGGTGCAGCCTTTTGGCAGTTCTCACCTAAGGAGAGTTCAGGTATAGAAAGCATATATATATCTATCTGCTTCTTTCCCATTAGGCGAGATAGGCGCTTTTAAAAGACGGCAAATTAAAAACTAAATTTATTTTTATCTGTAGGCTGTGCACTGAAATCAAATGCCACTGTAAATCGCACACAATTAAAACTATTATAAAAAATCAAAAGTCATAATAAGAGCATTCTTGCGATCTCACTACAATATAATCACCACTTAATTTTAGCTATCACTTAAGAACATAAATGCAATTAAATCCAAATTCAATTTAATAACAAAATATTTACCATGAAACTTAGAAATTGTATAAAATTCAATTGTATCTAAAAAAAGAATTTCGTGTCTTGGTGTAATTACTTCATGGTTTAATGCAATTAAAATGGACTAGTTATCCAACAATGCATTTGACAGCAATTTAAACGTACAGATGACTTCTCAAAAACCGTTAAAGGTGTGAGCAAGAGGGAATGAAAAGTGCACCATTTTGTTTGTATGAGACGAGTAGTCCATTTCTTTGTGTAAGTGGTCTCTGTAAAAAATTGATTGTGAGTTTAGTTATATTATCTAAACAGAGAAGGTATGTAAATTTGATCTCCAGTTGATTTATTTATAACTATAATAATTTATAATTTATTTGCATAAATATATTAACATTGAATAACAGCTGATTATTATCTTGTTTAATGCTTCTAGTTTCTCTAGATATTTGTTTCGAAATATCAACAAAATTTCTGAATTCAGCACTACCCTTAAAATCCCGATCTACAAATGCCCATTTCCATTTTTCATCTTCTATAATGAATACCTTTATTGTGGAAATTTATTGCAATTAGGATATGCATCTGAGCCCTTTTCCCTGAATAACTGCGTAGTTGGTAGCAATTAAACTTCGCGCCAGTCATCCATTTTAAGCCTCTTCTAACCAGACAAACCCAACAGACTCAACAGAAGAGCATTTGCCTGAAGTGTAGGCGCTGTGGGGGAGTTAAATTTATATCTTCAATTTTGTCAGATAAATCCTCAGAGAAACGAATCAGCGGTAGGAAGACGTTGACGAAACGTAGATTATATCCCGTCCATTGCTGAATTTGCTACCTTTTACCTTTTTGGCGAATTAAGTACTGTACGTCTACCCGTCCCTCGTCCACTATCCAAAAAGGATCCCCACGAAGAAAATATTTTGTAACGTGTTCAGAAATTTCAGCATTGCAGATAAAGACGAGGAATTTCGGGACGCAACCCTTTCCCTGTGTGCACCAACCGAACCGACAGACATTCGTTACAGTGCCTCCCCGACTTGCAAGAGATTTTAAAAGCAGTGGCGCACAATGATGTTGTGTCTGCCGGAGGAGGGGGCATTGGGTGAAAGTCGCGACTCTTAAAGGATACTTCATTATGTTGCGGCGTTTAATTTATTAACTTCACGGGGAATCCTTTTCCCGGGGTAGCGTGATTTCTGGTGGCCCCCCCGTTCCTCGCAATCTGCGCGCCTTACAAAATGGGCTATGTGACTTAATGCCATCTACTCGGAGAGCACTTTCGTGGTGATTTTAAGACTCGTCCCCGCATTATTTATAGCTGCAATTCTGGGGAGCAGTCGTCCCAGCCAGTCGAAAGGTATTAGGGAGGATTTTTAAGAATTTCAATTTCCATGAATATTCTCCCCTGAAACGAAATTTATTCCTTTGGCTGGGCCGGTCGCAGCGATCAAAAACAAGCCCCCGATCAGAAAGGGCAGGTGGCTTTCGAATTGGATTTTTTCCAGCCGCCTTTGCTGCTGCCTATAAATCTGATGGTAACCAAATCAACGCAGGAAAACAACTTGGAACACGCGACGACGCGTCGACGCGACGCAGGGGCCGAACGGAGCGGCGGAGCCCCCTCGAGGGCCTCCAGAGTCCAGGTGGACTGAGTTTTACGTGTGGTACTCCGGTTATGCTACCTTTGGGGCGCATTTTTTGAATGTCCCGATGATTTTTCCGCATGATTTGCGGGCCACCTTTGGGGATGCACGTCCACTCATCGGGCGGTTGATGGCCGACGAAAAATTTGCATTTCGCAACTGCCGCGGTCTGACCAGCTGCCGAGGAGGGCAAGTGTCGATTGGTTGGCGTCAGCAGCAAAGGTGGCTTGGCTTGTAACCTTTTCGGAAAAAATTTTGCTCTAAAGTTGTAATTATTTCTCACCTTGGCTTAAATTACTACTTCAGTATGGAAATGTACTGCCCTTCGAACTCGAAATTAATTTTAGATATTTAGCAACTTGAATACACTTAAACTTTAAACTAATCATTCTTTATGCTGATTTACATATAAATCTAGTTTTTCCTTGCATGTACATATACCATGTGGAAGTCAATGTAGATTTCTAAAAACCCTATAAAATTCTGATGAGAACCACGAAAATATATACATATGTATGTATCAAAGTTTTTTTCAGGAATCAACAAAACTGTGCAACATACAAATGCGCGAATTTTCAATGGAATTTTTAAGATTATTATTGTAACATATACCTGTTAGCCTTCAAAGCATTGGTGTAATATTTTTATTTTATAAACATTGCATAAAAACAATTTTTAACTTATGTTATTTTAGTAAGAAACGAAGTTTAGTGTGCTAGAGATATGCATCTAAAATACCTATTCGTATAAACATTGTTGAATTTTCTTAATGTTAATTGTAACTTTTAAATCATTGTAGGTTTCGATTAATGGTATTAATACAGGACTAATAAATCTTTTCTTTAACATAAATGAATCTTTTATGATTCCATCGATCATACATAACCGAAGAGTGTGGCCACGGTGACTATTCCCTATTTTTTAGTATGATAATATAAACTCATTTTTATCCAAGGGGCCAAGGATAGAGTTATATTTTTTCTTACAGTTGGTCAACATTCTTGAAATTCCCAAATATTTTCAATTTAAGCTCTTGGATTTAAAATGTGAAACTGAACTTTGTGATCAATCCATTTTTTAGAATATAGAGACTGTTATTTTATAAAAAAGTTATGGTCGCGTACCCGGAAAATACTAATAAGGATATCTGTAAATACTAACTAATAGGATAAGTTGGAAATTCAAGAATCGAACTAAGTTCATCCAAAATTTTCAAATATGTATGTAACTAAAAGTAATCCTGAAAATACCAACAAACTTTATGTTCAGCAATTTCGTACATTACGCCTAACTCTTATTTACTCCATTCCCATTACAATTAACTTTTTTAAATTATTATCCAACTCACACTAAATCGCATTAGCCCGCCCCAAAAACAGCAAGGTGTTGGAGCAAAATCCTAGAAAATCGTATTAATTCCACGTCCGTACTCTTTTTATAGTACTCAGCAGGAAATTGTCGAGAATCTTCCCGCCCTGACTTCCAGAGTCTAATTTCAAAAGCGGTGGGTTGATTTCACCTTCGTTAAATAATTGAAAAGGCCCTAGACTAGACTAGACCAACCCAAGATTATGTTTCGTGAGCACCTCAAAAGAAGCTAGCCTTTCTTACATTTTCGTTCGCTGCCTTTGGCAGTTGTTCCTTCAGTTTTATTTTTTTTATGCTACAAAAAAAAAAAAAAATTACTGGGACAGGTGTGCGCGTGATTAGTGTTGCAAAAATCTGCTCCAGAGAATTTCGAGGGCAAATAAGACCATAAGAAAATTCGCTTTCTTCGTACACCGGACAAGAAATTCTCATATAAAAGGAGCCAGCCACACAACAACTGGCCACAAAAACGCGAACAGGTGCAAATCAAAGTTGCTCTCGAGGACTGCGCTACCTGAGGAATTTTTTTTAATTTCTTTGTTCGTTGCCCGCTGTTAAGGAAAAGTAAAAAATGTAAAAAGTCACTGGAATGCTTGTTCTGGATCAAAACGGTTAGGGAAAAGAAGAGGTTTCTTCTTATTTCTTCGATTTTTATTTGAAACGGTGCTCAGATTTTTTTATTCTCGGATTAGTGTGGCACCCATGAAGGCAGGTGTACGAGAAAAAGGTTCAACTTCGCTTATCCTTAATTTTAGGGGCCGTTTCGTATTTCTTACCGCTAACCGACTTACAGCTGAAGTAGGGAAAATAGGGAACGAGGGGAAAATCCTGCAGGCCATGTGGTGTGATTAGGTTCTCTGCTGAGGTGAAAATTATTTAAATTCCTCACGTGACGAATAAACGAATAAATCAGAATTAATTCAGGACTGTAACGAAAATCACGGACGTCAGCTGGAGTAATTAAGTGATTTTCGGAGCAGGTGGCAGCAGCTCCTACGCGGCAGGTGATTATTAGCGTAGGAAAGACCACTTAGTGGGATGGGCTTGGGGCACACGCAACATCCGTGTGATAGGAAAATACCCTTCTCTCCTAAGCGTGACCTACTTTATTCCACTCATTTTGGAGCATACCGTGTTTTATAATTTACCTAGAAATAAAACGGAAAAAATACGGTCAAGTGCGAATAGGACTTGCGCCCTGAGAGTTCTTACATATTGTATATGTATATTTATTTTATATGAATGCTTAAAGTAATTATTAAATTACTCTATAATTGTCTATTAAATTTGCGCAATATTTGCTTGTAATGATTGAACAATTTTTTTACGGTACTCGCGTAGTAAATAACTGCAAGTATAAAAGATAAGGTCTTATTTTAGCCCCAGAATAACGAAAAAAACTTTACCTAAGATTTGATGTTTTCTTTATAGGTACATTATATATAAAGAAAACGTCAAATCTTAGGAAAAAGTTTTTTTCGTTATTCTGGGCTAAAATAAGGCCTTATCGATACCCGTCATTTGTCTCGGGATTTGTAATTAATGTTTTTCGGAAGTAAAGGAATAAATACACTGTTGCCAAAAGATCTTCCCTCGTGCCAAACTTCAAGATTGTGCGTCACCGGGAAGTACCCTAAGTCTTAATAATCAGTCACAGGTTTAAAGCAGTCTGTATAAAGAATATCTACAGTCAGTAGACAGTCTGTATAAGGGAAATCTTCAGATCATAAATATTTTATGTAAAAAGGAAATGTTTAAGAAATTGTTCAACTTTGTAGTCGACACATGTTATAAATATGAAAGATATCATCTACATATCCCAGGACGCAGGAATCCTTATTGAAAAATTAGGACAACCTGGGCTTCTCACAAAAGAGGGAGTTCTCAAATGTTCCAATTACGAGGGTTCAATGTAATTGGTAAAGGATGTAACAAGGCAAAGCGAATTGAATTAAATAGCGAATAAAGTGTTATTTGTCAGTTTAGTGATAACTACATAAGTGAAATTATGTATAGGAATTTTCATCAAAATATAAAAAGATTTTTGATTGAAAGAACAATTTTTAAAATTAAATATCTCGATAGCTTTCCGTTTCATAAGAATTCGGGGACTTCACGGAAACCAAAAATTGAAAAAATTTTAAAATGAAATAATTTAAACAGCGACAAACATAACATCTACATGAAACTTAAAAGTTTTCCCACATTAGCCTGAGGTATCTATTCAATTATAACAAACAAAAAAGCAATGTGGGCGGTGCTCCTCCTCTAATATATTTAGGCATGCCAATGCCCCATTTATAAAAATATCGCAATCGAAAGCAAACACCAAAAAATGGTTACGAAATGCGATTAAATGTTCGCCAAAAGCGAAAGTACATAAATAAACAAGACTTTAGCCGGGGCAAAAAAACCCTCAAGCTTCAAGAAATCCCTCCATAAATGCAAATCATTCGAAATATCCCCACTGATTTATTGCGCTACTTGGCACGATATTGGAAAATGATCCCGTACACGTCCAAGAACTTTACAAAATTTTCGTTTATTTATTTATTTTTTTGCTACCCTCAAAATTTCCCCTGGAGTCTTATTGAGGAAATAGACACAGAAAAATAAAAAAAAAATAAAGGGAAAAAATAAATTGAATTTGCCTGCTCTGCTTCCATAGAGGACTTATCCCCAAATCGATGGAGACGTGGGTGACAAAAATGT
This sequence comes from Machimus rusticus, assembly GCA_951509405.1. Taxonomy (NCBI): domain Eukaryota; kingdom Metazoa; phylum Arthropoda; class Insecta; order Diptera; family Asilidae; genus Machimus; species Machimus rusticus. The sequence goes on along the minus strand of OX608054.1, from coordinate 16,066,868 downwards.
TTATATGCTAAAGAATATTCACACGGCCAGTGGCGGGTTTCGCGAGGGGGGCTCGTGGCTTTGTTATGTTTTCGAATTGCTTTTGTTGTTCCTGTTAAAAATAGGGCCCAGTTTGTCTAGAAACCCTAAATAACTCTCGTGTATGTTGCGTATAGTGTGCGACAAGGGACTTACGCCTCAAAGCCTTACAGAAAGGATTTCGTCCCCCGCCCTTCATAATTCACACCGCTTGCACGGGTAAAGCCGTAAAGGATTACACGACAGTCCTCTTGCGCCCCATTGACAATGATCCCTTTCCCCTCTCTCCCTTACCCCAGGGAATACTGACAGGAGTAATTAACAGCTACGATAATGCTTACAATGAGTGAGGATTTCATTGTGAAATCCTTCTCCAAGTTTTATAGTAAAAAGTCCTTTTTTCAGCCTTTATACGCTCTGAATCTCTGGATACAAAAAGGAGGAGGGCTGGATTGAGCGAGGAAAGGAGGGGAGGAGTGGGGGAAGAGGTGGGGGTACAGTTTTAATTAAATGCACAACGGGATTACTTCAGGCATCCCGCTACTAACGGTCTATGCCGACACAGTGCACAATGCCCGGCAAAAATAACGCTTTGTCCAAATTCCATGCGATAGTGTAAAGATAGACTAGAGAGGTAGAAGAAAGGCTTTAATTAAAATTTTTATTACTTGCAAGTAATTAGAGTGTATACTGCAAAACGAGTAACTAATTCCCTTCTAATAGCACCAGGAACAGCGACAAATGTCCTTGGTGTCCCGGGGATGTCCTTTATCATTCACATTTTCAACCTTCAGTGTACCAATTTCGTAGGATAAAAACTAAACCCACTAAACCTGCCAAGGCCAGCAAAAATACGCAGGGTTCTGTCCGGTGGCGGTAGGTGGACCACGAGCCCTGTAAGCGGTGTCGGTCAAGTTAGAGCAGGCTTGTTCTAGGCGGTCTGGAACCAGCAGTTTTTACTGGACCCCCTCAGGACATTTGCCCGGAATGTCCAGGTGCCTGTAATTTGTTATAGTCGAAAGAACAAAGTGGCAAAAGAAAAGTTTCCCTAATGTTCGTATGGCAGGCAGACCCGGCCCTGCAGCATCGCCTGCATTAGGCGGGGTTTGCTGGACCAGGTAGAGCCGTGAATTCATCCCGACGGATATATGAACCCGGACCCTGGACGTCCCATAAAAGGACCTATACTATAATTACAGGTAGATTTGTACACGTGCCTGTCGTAAAAAGCGCACGGAATCATTTTTGAAAGACCTGCACTTTTTCCTGCAAGTGGGCTGCACTGGACAAGGACAGGGAGGGAACGGGGGATTTGCAGTGGTTGGCAAGTTCGGCTTAGGAGAGAGATAAAATCTGGAAAAAGGATTAGACGGGCAACAGGGAAATTTTTAAATTTTTTTTATTTTATTTTTGCAGACCGTGGAGGGTTGCCTTTGCACTCGTTATTTAGGTTCAGGCAGCGAGTGAATGGTGGGATTAATTAAAGGTAGAAGAAAAGGTGGACGTTTTAAACGAATCCAGAGTTAAAAGAGGCAAAGTTTTAGGTTAAGTTCCAACCTCATAGCTTTTCCGTTGTAGTCGAGAATTTTTTAAATTTTTAACCAGAAGCGGATCTCTATAATCATTGGACTTAGCTATAAATTCGACCAAATCTCATTGAATATTTTTTATTCGATATTGCACTAATTTAAGTGGATTAAAAACTGCAGAAAGTCGACGATACTTTCCCGGGTAAATTCCCGGAGGGCTATTTAAGTGGCTTCCTCGGAAATAAACATCTCTCTCATTTTTCCTCATTGGAGACAATCAGTTAAATTACCGGAAAATTATTTTTCTCTCCATCAATTCAGGTTCATTGAACCATTACTTTTTCTCATTAGTTTCGCAAGTAAGCCACTTCCCCTTATAGGATAAAAATAAATAACAAAAGACATTTTCCGCATTAAGTCTTGATCCTAATTATGTAGACTTTTTTAACGTTTTTTGCTTTTTAGATTTTTAGTATAAATATGCTTTAAAATTTATAAATTTATTAAAACCTCAAGTTAATAAGATTTCGAAAATGATGTTTGATTAATTGAAGCTTTGCTATTAGCTTTTAAGAGTTTTTAAAACTTTATTTAGAGGATATTTTGTATAGTATCAAAATAATGTGAATTAACCAAAAAGTTTTTCCTGTATTAAATCCAAACTTCGAAGAAGTTTTATTTAGCTATTTTGCAAGAAGATACGTTCAGGGAGAAATTAATGGCAAACGTATCTTCATTCTAATGTTACATCGAAAATACAAAACATTTAAGGCGAGAAAGAAATATATTCCCTTTGCAACATGCCAAACACGAGAATAATATGCCCTTAGGGAAATTTCAGAGCTGGGTCGTCGCAATTGTTGACTCATTGAACGTTCGTGAGCTCTTTCCTTAATGGTGCAATGGAAAAAATGTTACTGCAGATATTTATGAAAGGTATATGTTTACCTGGAAGCGATAAATGTCCCAAAGGTAAATTTTGGAACTGATATCATGCACGTACTTAAATGAATAAATTGCCCAAAATTTAATCAATTTTTCCACCACTTTAAGCATCAAACATGCAGAAAGCTCTTTCACTCTATTTACCCTGGCGAAAGTTCCTTTCCATTATCCCTCCCATTAAATTTTGCTTACAAAATTTGAAAGGAGGGAAGTTACAGCATCGACATGAATCCCTTCATAAATTCATAAAAATCTAATTATGACTGAGCAAACAGAGCGTTATCCCTGCAGTCGGATGCCTGCTCGTTTCTACTGCAGAAGGGCCCCACAGGGCGGAGGCTCACCTTCCTCAGCCGGGAGCAGAGTCGGAGGAGGCCGAAGTAAGCCAAACGTAACCACGTGAGGTGAGAGGTGTGCTGCCAGGACTTCAGCCCTGCGGAGTACAAATGCCGCCCTTCGACAATTACACGGCGGCAGGGTGGGGTGCTCTTGTGGGTTTCGCAGCCCCTCGACGAAATAATCATCAAAAGGGCTCGCATAAAACGCGCATCTTGTTCTTCCCCGTCACAATGCGTCGGGTGCTCCCCCAGCCTTTATCAGAGGAGCGCCAGCCCCGAATGATGGCATTGAAGAACCCCAGTTTTTGAGGCCAACTTTATCGATGTATCGATTTTCGGTTGCCTGTGCAGCCCCACAAGAAGGACTCTTACATCTGAGTCATCACTGACATCATGTAGGTGTGCGGAGCACCCGCTCCCCCGCACAGCCGTAGGGCTCCCCTGCAAACGAAATCTGTCTGTCCAAGGCATTTAATCTCGCCGAGGACTCCTCATGCGTGGGGCCCTACTCCTCCGGCGGCGTTGGCCAGATTTCATTATGCAGGTTCCCGTGAAGCGTTGGTTATCCGCCCTTCATGCCTGCAGCCCTACAGGGTGTCTGTCAAAATCGGAATGCGTCCAACTGTGAAAACGATAGGAGGATGCGGCGACCAGAGTGATAAAATGGAATTTCAGGAAAATGCACTTCCACTGATTCGGGTCCAAACCTGAAAGCACGCCCTAGCCACCCTGTGTCCTGGGTCCGCTGGACATAAAATTTCAGTGGCAGCGAAGCAATTTGCTCGCTTCAACGGAGGAGTGGTGAAAAGGGGGCCGAAAAATTGCAAAAAGTACCACAGATCCAGTGGCTGTGTTGACGCAAGCAATCCACTGCGAATTATGAGGACTTGTTTATCCAGATGTGGGATGGCAATTCGTTTTGTATTTTTTTTAATTTTTTTTTTCTGTTCTATAACCCTCGGGAAAAATTATCGAATGTTTTTTGGTGACACATCCTGCAAGCGGTCGATGTTTAAACAACTGATTTGAAATCCTGTTTGGATAATTTTGATTCTTGAGTGGAAATTGCAATGTCCAACTTTCATTACACCTGATTTCGTTGAAATTTCGTGATATATGTAGTCCAATCAATACAATCATCTATACATATACACATGTATATGTGCATCAATACGTGAACATCAAAAATTGTCTTACGTTTTTTTAATGCGTACTATAAAAGCAGGGGCTTATATCAAAATTTGTATGTATGTTGCCATTGTCAGGTAAAAACACATTAGATATGTTGTCCCCATACAAAATGCTTTCACAAATTAAATTGAGCTTAGATCCATTTGCTATAAAAATATTAATCCAAAGGAATTTTGATGAATGGAGATTTTTTATTAATAATAAAAAGAGATTTCCATTTTAATTTATTCATTTTTAATTTGTATCGCGTCGTGCCGTGTGTCGAATAGAATATGCTAAAGTTTGTGAAAGAGGGTACGTGAAAAAATTACGTTAAATTGACCATATTTTGACGTATGGAAAAAAATAGAAAGTATCGTGTTGAATGAAGTTGGAGGGTGGGGAACTAAAAATAATGTACAACAAATAGAAATGGATAATAATAAATCTATTATTGTTTTGAGAGAGACATTTAAATCTGAATGTGCCTAATTTCAGTAAATTTTGATAGTTATGAGTTATGAATGTGGTTTGATGCATTTACAATGCATATTTCGTAATGCAAAATATTTCGTATCTGAAGTTATTTTATATGTTATTGTTATTATAAGGGAAACGTTTATTTGCCGTCAGTAATACGTTAAGTTAGAGCAGGTAAAATAAAGTGAACATACATACATGATTTTCTCATACAAATTGCTTTAACCAATTGAATTAAAGCATTTTGATCATGTTCATGACTATATGAGCTACCTGAAATCGATATTACGTATTTTAAAAGTGTTGGATCACTAGAGGTCGATTTTGTAGGTTATCATAAAATCATTGTAAAGTAATTAATAAAATCTTAACTCATAAAAACGATATTTTTAACTTTTAGCAAGATAAAAATGTTAATCTAATGTAATCCTTATCTAATTTAGATTTCAGTAAAACATTTACTTAGTTGTGCTGGGACTTTTGTTGTTTATCCTTAGGGTGATCGTTTAAAATGAATTCCACCAGATATTGCGTGGGTTTGGCATCCGGTCGAAAGGTAAGACAGGTTTTCTAAGATTAAATCAAAAACTTATTCTAATTTAAAAGGGTTCCGCGTCCTCAGGCTAAAAGGAAACGATAATGCCGAACAACAAGTTCGCTTAAATTTCTATTAAAACCATTAATCTCTGTTGCAACGCACCCTGCTTCATCGATGCCTTCCCCCTGACAAATTCCCTGCGGTTGGAACTTTCCTAGGGTCTTACGCAGGCCGCCTCAGCCGCCTTAATAAAACGAAACCTGGTGAAACTTTCACAAATCTAATTAGTTGTCAATTAAATACCTTTCGTCCGCTCCCCCCGCGACACCCCTTCACTTCCGCGCTTAACCTGGCGCCATTCAGCACCGAAATTATCCCTCGGTCGCCCCTTTGTTGTACGCACAATTTTCGGGTTGGGGGAAAACTTCGTTCTGCTCGAGCTCCAACTCCCCGAAAAACAATAGGGTTCCAACCCAACTCGCGACAGCTCCGGTTGATTTTGTTTGAAATTTGTACACAACCGATGAAGTGGAGTGGATATTGTTTTCAGGTGAGTGCCCGGCCCCTCGAACCGTCCCCTTCAAGCCCGGCAGAGTTGGACGGGGGTGGCCAGACCCGTTCTAATCAATTAATTTGATTAAAAATTTCAACACGTTCCTAGCGCCCTCTGTCGAGTTCTAAGCCAAAAGCGCTGAAGAATCCTCCCGATTTACTGTCCGCCACTTCACCGGGTCCGGACCCGGACGCTGGATGGAAGAGGGCTCCGGCTTTTATTGCATCGATTCGGTGAAAGGACTTCAGACGACAGATTGAAGGGCCTCCGCAGAGAGTTGGATGCTTTCGCCCCATCATCCGGGGCGAGCGGTCCGGCAGGGCGAGATTTGGACCAGTGCTGGTTCCGAAAGGGAGTCGGACCCGACGCCATTCGAGGGCTGGAACGCTCGATTACAGTTGTGAGCGATTGTAAAACAAAGGCGGCCGGGGGCTGGGGACGAACACAATGAAATTCTGCGGTATATTCCCCTGATCCCAATTCAGAGTCGGAGCGCACCCCAGGAGCCGAACTGAAATTTATTTTTCTATCATTTTGCCCCCGTCCGCCATTTGTTGGGGTTCTATGGAATGTTGGCGCACTTGATTGCCAGCTGGGCAGCCGGGCTCCTGGGGGCCCTCTCGAAGGGCGGTGGCGATGCGGCCCAAACGGATTTAAAGTGGTGCCGAATTATTTTAATTGCAACGTTGTTGCTCCGGTGGATGGATGTAAATCGCAGGGTATCGGGGATTAATGGGAAACTTTATAATTGTGAGCCCGATTCAGCTGTTAGCTATTATTTGGGAAATAACGCGAAAGGGCGGAGGATATTAATGGGAATTGCATGAGTAGGTACACTCTATTCATCTTTATAAAACGAAATAACGCAAACAGAGGCAATAATGAAAAGCAGGCTTATTGTGGATCTTTATACTTTGAAAAGGGTATACCATATCCTTTTATTCAGAACATAAGTAGAAATAATGAAATTCACTTATCCTTTCGGCGTTTAAATTTTACTTGGTGCTTAAATTAATTATTTAATAATAATAACATAAATACATGAATTAATTTGCTGGATAGTGCAAGGTCAAGTATTACCTTCTAAGAGGAAATTAAAGCAATGTTTAAGGTAATTTAAATTTGCTTTCAACCAGATTTCATAAAATACAAAAAAATTTTATCAAAATAGGTATTTAAACTTTTTTCAAAAATGTATTTTCGGTACGATTAAGGCACCTGGTTGCCTAATTCGTACTATGTATGTACCTCTATAGCATAAGTCGTACTTAGAATAAAGCATCAGTTATGATATAATAAATCTATGAAATAATATAACAAGACTTCATAATAAGAAATTAAAAACAACACATTGACTATCTTGGGAGATCAAGTTAAGTTCAAAGTTAAATTTATTTTTGAATTTACGTAGGAAACAAAATTTAAATTCCTAAAAAATAAATTTGCTTGGCATATGATGATTATGCTTAAATAAATAAATGGCAGAATACGGCAAAGACATGAACTAAAACAAATTATTTTAACATCATATTACACTATTTTCTGATATGTATGTCTTACAAATTAATACTTAAGACATTTTAATGAAAACAGTGAAAAAGACTTAGTTTTTAATTATTTTTATCAAAAAAATGCTTCTGGCTGTAACTGCAAGTTCATTTGTTAGTCTTATATTGTATCTTAAAATTATAATGTTTTTAAATGGAACAATTTTTATTATTGCAAATCTTCACATTTTTCAGATGAATTTTTGGCTTACAAGTGAATGAAAATTATCGCAATTTTATGCTGCTTTAAATAATTTTTACACCTAGGTTATTCAAAACATACATATTTCAAATCTAAAAGCAAAATCTCCTTTTGTTCTGAATATAATAGGCAAAAAACACAATCTTTGTTTAGCTCGGAAGTTTTTGTTATATTAATTTTTGATAAGGCAAGAATTGTGGCAACATTTTTCAGCTTAGTCTGAACAGATGAAGAAATTCTCAGAGTTTTTTTACTTTTTGCAAATAAAATCTCTCTTTAAAATTTGAAGTCCACATAATTCCATGAGAAAGTTTTTAATCGCTACCCCACCGGAGTCACCCAATTAGAGTTAAACCTCAAAGTGACAATGGCGATTTAATTGCTATAAAAACGCGTCGTTCGTTCAACTTCCCCCACCCGATCCCCCCGGATCTAGTTACAATTCAAAGTAAATTCACCGTAAAATTCCAGAAACGGTGTGAAATCCAATCCGGGCGCAGAAATTAGCCCCGGGGACATGGGGAGTCCCGTTCCCCTCAAAACCAACTGCAGCACCTACAAAGTGCCGTTTCACCTCGTACGGTGCACAAAAGAGCCGCAACGTAACGCGACTCCGAGCAGCCATAAGGTGAGCTGTAAGGCGATCCTCAGGTGTGCAAGCGTCTTCCGCTCACCTCCGTCGGGGCGACATAAAAACCCGCGAGAGCGCGCAAAAAGCCGAAAAGTGGTGAAAAAAAGGCGAACGCACAAAATAGGCTTTGTTCTTGTGCACCACCTTGGCGCGGAAACACCTTCGAGGGGGGCGCGGCGGGTGGCGCGCGGCGCGAATCATAATTTCCATTCATATGCATATGTGAGTTCACCGTTAGAGTCGCCTTAACTAGGTGAAAGCTCCTGCACGCGGTCGGGCCAGGTGCAGCGAGTCGCCTGCCACCTGAAGATGCTGACGAGGAAGCGAGTCGTCGCGTCGTCGGATCCGGAGGAGCCTCGGAGCTGGGCGTGGGGACGCGACGCTCAGACTCTTCGCGAACAGGTTCGCATATGTTAATTAAAACAGCGCCAGTAAACATTTTACCTGAAATTTACCGTTTCCTGAAGGTTCTGAGACGCCAGCCACAAAGGCGGCCTCGGCTCCGCGATGTTAATAACTTTTCGGTCGCTAGATTTTGCTTGAATTAACACCGCCTACTGGGAGCAGTCGCGCACAAGGTGAACGAGGCTGACGCATCCGTGCGGTAGAATTTAAGGACGTACATAGATTGAGCCCTTAGAAACATTAGGTAGGTTAAGTTGGTACTGAATGTAAATTACAATTTTAGGTTTTTTTTTTGTACTATAGGCACCTTGCTTTAAAATACCAATCTAAGTGCCCAATTCTTTTGGAAGAAAAACTGGTACAAGTACTTTCTGTTTAATTGTGTGCAAATGATCAAATAATATTCTTTTTGAGATTCTGTACCTCATAATATGTAGAAAAAGGATACCTATATACATAGGATCACTGTATTGTTCGTCTACATGTTAGTCCATGTGTTAAAGCCCTTCTTCATTAATATTTGTGTCTGAATTCAGACGTTATTGCAGTCGCGTATGAAATTGATAAAATTTTTTAAATCAATATTTCAAATTGTTATAGCCTGTGTGTGCCTCGGGGGCCCGGCTAAAGCACCCCGTCCTAGTTTTTTTTTTCTTTTTGCCAATTTTTGAATATATTTTCCCGTTGGGTCCTGCACTAAATCGGGAAAGTTCCTCCCTTCGGCCCCGAGGCAAGAAGTAAAAAATCAACTCGCAGAAAAAAGGAATCACGTCTCCTTTGCAAGGCCCCGCACGATTAACACGATCCGCGGTCGCTATAATTTTTTCCGCCACGCAATTATTTTTTCTTTTACTTGTTCCTTTTTCCGTTCCCGTTCACCCGGCGCAGGCTTTTCTGGTTTTTCTCTAAAAAAAGAAAACTTGACTTCGCCGAAAAAAAAATCTTCGCGGTCCCCGAAGATACGTCCGCGCTGCTGACAATCCCAAAAGCTTCTCTCGAGGCACGCCGCCTCGAAAATCCTCGCCGACGCCTTCGCGCCGATCACGCCACATGAGTCCCGGTGCAGCTTACTCACACATCAGCTGCGCCGGCTGCCGTCAGGCGTGCCGCCGATGTGTGGGAGAGCTGCACCGCTAATTTTTTACGCTGCAGCCGCTGCCGAGGACTCGACCGGCGGATCCCGGGCACTTCTCGAATATTCGGCGGCCACAAGTTGGGAATATTTTGCGTTTAAATTTCCAATTTGTGGCCTCCGAGCACTCGGTGAGCGGCGCGGCCCGCTGGCCGAGCCGTTAGGCTGCGGTAACTTGCGCCTGAGCGCCGTGATTTTTAAGGCGAAATTTGGGGGCCCCGGCGGGATCCTGCACATAGGCGGAGGCGAAAATGTTTTCCGCCTGTCTTCTTATGCCCCGACCATAACAGCGCAGGTCCGTTGCACTCGTCTACGAGGACAACGGAGCTGAAAAAAGGTTGGGGGTTCTTGCAGGTGCCCAACATGTGGTTAGACCCACGACCCAAGTCTGACCCGAGACTGAGCCAGCCGGTTAAAATCAACCCTGGACTTCCCTGACCCTAATGAGAGGCCAGTTGGTCCGGTGCCGACTTAACCATTCACTCCCACTATCAGAGGAAACCAACCCTAATGAGAGGCAGGCTTCCCTGACAGTGGGAGGGAGCTGCTAACCCATCTCGGGTCAGCCCAGATCCTGGGGAACAGGCCTCAAGGTGTTAAGAGAAAATTCTGGGGAGGTGCCCAACATGTGGCTCGACCCACGCTTAGGACTAGCCCGAGACGGAGTCGGCAGGCCATATGTCAGTATTGAATTTCCCTGACCCTAATGAGAGGCCAGGTAAATTCAGTACTGGCTCGACCGCTCACTCCCACTGACAGAAAGGACCAGCCCTAATGAGAGGCGGGACTCTCTGTCAGTGAGAGAGAGTTGCCGAGTCCGTCTCGGGCCAGCCCCGTTCGTGGGGATGGGCTCGAAGATGTTCTTAACGACACAAAAAAAATCATAAAGGCTGTAAACCAACCCCCGCGGTCATCCCAGTCCCAAGATGAACACCCGCTTCGCGAGTCCGCATACCTCCAGACGCCAACTAAAGGGCGCTGCTGTTCACGGGCATCCGAAGGTGGGGGTTGTTGTGAAATGTGGGTTGGAAAAACTTAATCCTACAGGAAGGGAATCCCCTGTCAGATCCCTTGACGTGCAGTCTTTACTAGGGGATGGGACAGTTGGAGTACAGGAGCTCCAAGTCAATACAAAAATGTATAAGGGGTTGTGAGAAAAATGGGAAGGGTAGAAATTGTGACTAAATGGGAAAATGAAGACTGATGTCTCGAGCAAACGGTCGAGCATCATATATAAGAGAAAGAAAATGTACGTGGCCGCTTCGAGCGGTAGAGCATGATTAGAGTGACCGGTGACACGATTGATATAGCTGCCGTATCCGAAGGTGTTAAACATATACCGTACCAAGACCAAAAGTACATATCGCAATAAGTGCGGCCCAGCCTTTGCAGCCCATGGCGGGAACGATGCAAAACTGGGAGATAGAGAGACCGAAGTGTGAGCTTAAAAGGTTAATACAAGCGTGTGACGAAAGGTGTACAGGGTGAGAAAGAGAAATAAATTTCCTTCATGTCATTGACACTCCAGAAACAATACCGGTATAGACTTATATAGACCGTACAGGTCGATAAGATTCGTGACCAATGAAGAACGCAGGAAACAATGATATATGAACAAGATAGAGAGAGATGGTGAGAAAGATGTCGTCTAGTAAAAGGGTGCATCAATTCAAATTACTGCGAGAAACCATCCCCCCGGAAAAGTATGAAAGACTACTAACAATATTCTGAATTTTATTCACGCACAGAATCAAGGCTTAGTATATGAGTTGAGAGATATATATATAGGGACATCTATGATTCTAATCAAAAAGAACTAGACAACTTGACAACACAACTGGAAAAGACGTAAGAGTTGACGTAAGGGTTGTGTACAAAGGAGAAGTGGTGAAAGTGAGGTAATTATATCCTCGGTTCAAAAGAGTGAGGGATGCCTAGGGCGTACGAGGGTATAGATATGCTTAAGTATAAGCTGAAAGATGCAGATAGTGGGTGCACCGAAGTACAAGAGTAATGAAGAGTGTACGAGGGTATAGATATACTTAAGTATAAGCTAAAAAGATACAGATAGTGGGTGCACCGCAGTACAAGAGTAATGAAGAGTGATGAAAAAGGAGGGAAGTACATCATGTATGTGAGGATATTTTGTAAAGGAAGAAAATTCAATAAGAGCGGGATAACTAGAGCCTAAGCTCTAGTGACACCGTGTGGGAAGAAAACACACTTCGAGGAAAGGAAGCCGTACCGGCCCACCCCTCGAAAACCTAGCGACGGTTGACGACCGGAGAAGTCTCCCGGACAGGTAGCTGGCTCTTCCATCAGCCAACTCCTGTAGTTCCAGGGAGCCCTCCGGACGTCTCCGGAACGCCGGTTTCCGCGGTGTGGGCAAGCAAAGCCCCTCCCTGCCTGTACCCCTCAAGGAAGAGGAAGCCCGAGACCTCGAGACGGCTTGCTGGCTGACGAAGCCAGCATCCGTAATTCTCAAGAGGCCTCGGAGCAGCCTCGACCAAGAGAATCCCAGACAGGGCCTCTCAGCATCAGAAAGGGGGAATAAAATTGAGAAACTTTAAAGTAAGGTAGTGGATGGGATAGGGTTAGGGAAAGGGAACTCTAACTAGGATGAGGAAAAGGAAGAAGGGGGTGATAAAAAAGGTATGTCCACCGCATAACCGAGCAGAGGCGGTTTTAGGGACAACCTGGTACCAGTTAGGCTGGCCGGATGCCTTATTAGGGCTACCGAGAGAGAACTTGAGAGATGAAACTCCACTACGGATTGCCGCCGTGGAGGTTCCAAGCAAGACAGAAGAATATAAAATAATTAAATCATTAGAATATTAAAATTAGTCACAATTGGGAGTGAAGTAAAGGTCACGGCTTTATATCTTTGGCATGGAATGTACCTATTAATTTGCCTTGAAGGGTTTCCAACTCATAGAGCGAATTACCCTTTTTCGCTCGTACCCGGCATTTGACAAACTTTTTACCTAGCTTGGCATTGAAGCCTTTCCCGAAGTTGCTCAACTGGAAGTTTCGTCTGTATACTTCTTGACCTACCCTGAACTCAACTGGTTTGGTTCTCAAATTATATTGCTTCTCTCCTCTCTCAAAAGCCTTGTCTAAATTCTCTTGTACCTGGGTACGAATCAGTCGAAGTTTATCGGATGTGTCCACATCAATAGGTTCGTTAACCCCTGATAGTTGTCGGAGCAAGGCATAAACGGACCCATGCTCTATCATATTAACACCGAACAAAATTTTATAAGGGGAGAACTTTGTGGCTTGGTGAACCGAACTGCGTAGTGAACTGGCAATGCAACTCAATTTCTCGTCCCATCTGGTGTGCTCATCTCGTATATACGCTCGTATCCCGGCCAAGATGGATTGATTAACACGCTCAGAGGCGTTGGCCTGTGGCGAATAAACGGCGGTACGAAGATGATGCACGCCATATTTCTTGAGGAGGTTCTGAAATTGAGCAGAACGAAATTGAGTCCCATTGTCGGTCACCACGGTCTCGGGAACTCCGAAGTGATGAAAAATTTGTTCTTCGACATACATACAGATATTAGAGGTACTGGCTTTTCGAAGGGGTTTCAGAAGAGGATATTTAGAGAAGTGATCGAGGGCGATCAGAATACAAACTTTACCCTTTTTGGTTCTAGGGTAGGGACCCAGGAGGTCGAGATAGATTCTTTGCCAAGGCCGTTCAGTTTTGGCCTGAGTGCCCATGGGGGGTCTTAATGTGGTGTTAGATGGTTTCACCTCTTTACAGATGTCGCAGGAAAGGATATATGCACGGGTTTCGACAGTCATACCCGGCCAATAGAAATGTCGACGAAGTCTCTCCAGGGTTTTGCCTATTCCGCCATGAGCTGCCAAAGGTGGATCGTGAGCTCGCGATATTACGTCGTGGGTTAATGCGCTGGGGACCCATAATTTCCAAGCTTCTTCTTCTTGAACGGGATCACCTAATCGAGGCTGAGTTCGTATATAAACGTAATTGTCACGAACTATTAAATCAGGGAAACGGTCTTTATTCTTTTCTATCCGTTCGATAAGTTCTTTATATTCAGAAGACTGGAAGTGTGGGGATTCAAGATCAATTTCTGGACCAGGGTTTTCTAAAGAGCTAGCATCAATTTGTTCGCAATGAACTCGTGACAAGGCGTCTGGCACAACATTCAGTGTTCCTTTACGGTGTTCAATACTGAAGTTGAAGCCTTGTAATTTTAGGCTCCAACGGGCCAGACGACCACTAAGGTCTTTTTGGGTCATAAGCCACTGCAAGCTAGCGTGGTCCGTGATAATCTTGAACGGCATCAGTTCAACGTATGCGCGGAATTTTTTTAGACTTATAATTGCCGCCAGACATTCTAATTCCGTTACGGTATAGTTACGTTGAGCAGAATTTAATTTCTGCGAGACATACGCGATTGGTCTTTCTCTCCCTTCGTCGTCTAATTGAATAAGCACGCCTCCTACCCCTTGACTACTCGCATCGCACTGAATGATAAAGGGTTTAGAAAAATCAGGACTCGACAGTAATGGGGCGGTGGTAAGTAATTTCTTTAGTTCTTCAAAAGCAGCTTGAGCTTCGGCAGTCCACGTATATTTATTCGACTTTTTTAACGTGTCTGTAATTGGCGAAGTCCGATCTGCATAATTGGGAATGAACTTTCTATACCATCCGGCCATACCGAGAAAACGACGAGCCTGTTTAAGAGTTTTAGGCGACGGATAGTCTACTATGGCAGCGATCTTATCTGGGTCCGTCTTGATGCCCCCTTCTCCGACGATGTACCCCAAGTACTTAGTCTCTTTCAAGCAGAATTTGCTTTTTTCTACATTGATCGTAAGGCCTGCCTTTTTCAGACAACTGGCCACTTGAGACAAGAGTTCTAAATGGGTATCAAAGTCTTCGGATAGGACTAAGAGGTCATCAAGATAGACCAAGACATTTTCGCGTAAATTATAAGGTATCACTTTATCCATGAGCCTGCACATTGTCTGAGGAGCGTTGCAGAGCCCGAATGGCATCACTGTGAAGTGATAGAGGGGATGGCCAGGCACCGTAAAAGCGGTCTTCTCTCTGGAGCTTTCCTCCAGTGGTATTTGCCAGAAAGCGTCCTTCAAGTCCAGGCTGGTTATGAATTTAGCCGACGGGAGGCGACTCAGGATGCCATCGATTTGGGGTAAAGGATAGGCATCCTTTTTGGTCACGGAGTTCACTTTCCGGGCGTCGAAACACAGCCTGACCTTACCGGGCTTTCGCACAAGTACCACTGGGGAGCTCCACGGGCTTTGGCTTTCCTCTATCACCCCAAGCGAGAGCATTCGGCTCAGCTCGGCATCCATCAGTTTTTGAACGGCAGGTGACACCGGATAAAAACGTTGTTTAATTGGGGCGGCTTCACCGACATCAATCACGTGCTCAAGAAGATTGGTTTTTCCTAAACCCAGTGTAGCGAAAGATGGAAATAAGGACTTGACGTATTCTAGCCGACGATGTTCAGAAGGAGGGAGAACATGTTGGTTGGACTCGGTCGACTCCACGATCGGTGTGTCCAACGAAGCCAAAGACCCTAGCACATCGGGAGCCAAACCAAAAGCCTTCCAAAAGTCGACTCCTAAATACAAGGATTGAGTCAGACTAGGAACGAGATAGAAACGTATAGGCTTGGTTTGTCCACGAAAAGTGACGTCTAGGTCGGCATGCCCATGTACTTCGGGCTTGGCGCCGTTGGCCACCTCGATCGCGGAACGATATTTCGTCCAAGTAATTTTCTTTTCGGACAACATTTTCTCCGATCCTTGGCCAAGTATGCTCACGCTGGCCCCGCTATCTAATAGACCGGTCAGTTTTCTTCCTAAAATTTGGACTTCGGCATAAGGCCTTACGTCCTTGTGAACTGACACGAAAGCTGTCGCTAGTCTACGACGATTAGAAATTACGCGTCGCCAAAAGGAACGTAAACGAAGTGACGAGCGTTTGAATTTTTTTATATTTCGCACACTGGATTCAGAATGATTCAGAGAGTCAAGAGCCGACATGAATATTCTCTCTCGAGCAGATCGATACTCCTTCAACCGCTGATGGTAAGGTTTACGTGGGTAAACGACTGGAGCGGGAGGAACTTGAATTTTGGCAGGCTGTTCTGGCCTCGGTAAAATCGTAACTGCTCGACAGGGAGTAACATGTGGCTCTGGACTCTCATCCTCAGAGTCAACCACATCTTCAATCGTAACTATATCGACGACATCTGGTTTCGAAAAATTCGACACATCAGGTAAATGAGCAGGGTTTTCGGATACGGCAGGTAATTCGTCAGTAACTGGGGAAACCTCGGGGCTTCGAATTAGGGTTGCGGAGGGAAGGGAAGCGTCTCTTCCGCTGCCACAGCTGTCAGCATCGCTCGTTGTGGTCGAGAACTGGTGGTGTTGCTCTCGACCCGAGTCCTGTTTTTTTGTGAGCAGTTGGGACAGCGAGGTTTGACTGTCCCCTTTCGCCCGCAGCCGTAACAGAAGAAGCCCGTTGGCTCCTTGTCACAGTCTTGATAAAAATGCCCTTCGGCATCACAATTCCAGCATTTGGTTTTATGGGACTGGTATCGCGCCACAACTCCGACAGCATCAAGGGAGGGCTCGGTAACGTCTACCGGCTCTACTAGCAACGAACTGGTCTCCTCAACGCGAGCACGATGTTGGGCAGGCGGCAACAGCGCCGCTCGAGACCGCTCCCGAGTAATTTGAACTTCAGTAACCAATGCCCGTAATTGACCAATTGTGTCGGTACGGTGGAGACAGATTTGCTCCTGGATGTACGGGAGCAACCCTGCCCTCACCGTCTCGACAAATTCGGTTTCCGACATCGGGTTTCTGAGTTGGTTACGGAGTGATATCAGAGCTTGATAGTAAGAAACAAAAGTCTCGCGAGGCTGCTGCCGTCTACCCAGCATTTGCCTGCGGATGTCTACATCTCTCGACCTGTCACCCCAATCAGCTCGTAATGCGACTTTAATTTGTTCCCAAGTTGGATTGACCGTACTACGCAAAAAGGTCCAATACCAATTAATTAACGACTCACTCAACAACTGGTGGAAATTTCGGACTAATAAGGAGAAATCACTGCGCAAGGTGTTGTGCGTCAGTGTTTCCGCCCGGAAAATGAATTCTTCCACGTTTAATTTTTTGTTATCCCCGTCGTATTGCAGTTTCCAAGTTCGAATTGGACTACCGCATCGACGATGGGTTGAATGGTAACCTTGAGGATCAGGCACAGGTGGTGGTGGTCTATTAAATAACGGATTGGGCAAGCTGATTCTTTCCGGCCGAACATGGGGAGGAGCCGGCAGAGCCACCGAAGGTGATGAAGTGGTGAAGCTAGGCTTCGACACCTGCTCTTTTATTTCTTTCACTCCCCTCGCAACTTCCTCTCTCACGAGGTTCGAAATTTGTTGCTGCAACCCGGCGAGCAAGGATTGAGTGGGTACCCACCCAGAATCGGCTGAGACCATTTTAACTGCTGGTGGTGGTTGTCGAGGTACTGTAGAAGGGTTCACATTGTGATGTGTCAGAGTCGGTTGTTCAGGCAAGTCTAATGATCGAACTGGGAGAGGAGTGTCCAGCTCAAGGTCTCGAAGTTGATCGGTAGGATCAACCCCTGCTGTATGGGGTTCATCATTTAGATTCGGTTGCGCGTCTGCCCCTGCCTCGGCCGTGGCATCGGGGGGGAATAGTTGTTGTCGGATCGCGTGTCGCGTATTATACGGGATTTTAGGGGACGTTCCCGTCTTCTTCGGCATTATGACGACGCGAAATCGCGCTAGATTCGTGATCGAAATTTATACTGCCTATATCCTCGCGAGAATTTTTAGTATGTATCGCGTCGCGCAATATATTTATGAAAACAGACCGAAATCGTGACCGCTCGCACTACTATTCCGAGAAAACCAAAAGGAAAAGTGTGCCTTTCTCAAAGCTCCAAACAGCGACGGGTGAACCTTTACAAAAATTGTACTTACGACGTTATTTAACTAGCATCTGATAATGATAGGATACTAAGTACCTTATGAAAACTAGAGACTAAACCAATTTACAACTAAATATATTTGTAGCGATGACTACGTAACCAAACTTTATATTAATATTTTTTTTCTTTTCTTCTTTTTTCCTTTCTCAAATATCAAAGGGTGTTTGCAATTCTATAGACGAAACAAACGTTTCCGGGTGGCTGAATTACAGTTTAGATTACAATGTTTCGATTACTAAAATTGTTGTTTAATGTTGTTTATCTACGCCACAAAAGTTGTTCCCAATACCGTTTACAGACCTATCAAAACCAATTTCCTAATTACTTACTTATTCGCATTACTTTTTCAGTTTACTGTGAGTAATCTAAAATTATTATTATTTTTTTTTTTTTTTTTTTTTTTTTTTTTTTTTTTTTTTTGAACTGTGTTGTGAGTAAACTAACTTAATATAGGATTAGCTAATGAAATTCGATATTAACTGTAAAGACTCTGGTCCCTCTCCTCCCTCCATTTTCAGCAAAAACTATTTTATGAGAAAACAAATAAAAAAAAACCCGAGAGTCCCTCACTGGCCACCGAGCATTCAGCCCGCAGAAGGGATGGTTTGAGGGAAAGGCCCTTACCAGTTTCTCCTGCAGGGGCTACGCGGCAGAGAACGACCAAGGTTTCCTCCCGGACAGGAGGCTGGCTCACTAAACAGCCAACCCCTGTAATTCCAGGGAGGACCTCGGACGTCTCGACCCCGCAGGCCCAGCAGGATCTGCCGGTAAGGTCCCCCCGCTACCAGCTCATCCCTAGGATAGAGCTGTCCCCGAGACCTCGAGTCGGCTTGCTGGCTGAAGAAGCCAGCATCCGCAATTCTCGAGAGGCCTCGGGTAAGCTCCAGCCACGGGACTCACCGATAGGGCCTCGAAGGAAAAAGGGAAGGTAAGTAAAAAAAAGGGGAGCCTTTAGCTCCAAAGGGAGGGGATAGGAAGGCCCCACGTTGGGCGCCATATTTGTTATAGCCTGTGTGTGCCTCGGGGGCCCGGCTAAAGCACCCCGTCCTAGTTTTTTTTTTCTTTTTGCCAATTTTTGAATATATTTTCCCGTTGGGTCCTGCACTAAATCGGGAAAGTTCCTCCCTTCGGCCCCGAGGCAAGAAGTAAAAAATCAACTCGCAGAAAAAAGGAATCACGTCTCCTTTGCAAGGCCCCGCACGATTAACACGATCCGCGGTCGCTATAATTTTTTCCGCCACGCAATTATTTTTTCTTTTACTTGTTCCTTTTTCCGTTCCCGTTCACCCGGCGCAGGCTTTTCTGGTTTTTCTCTAAAAAAAGAAAACTTGACTTCGCCGAAAAAAAAATCTTCGCGGTCCCCGAAGATACGTCCGCGCTGCTGACAATCCCAAAAGCTTCTCTCGAGGCACGCCGCCTCGAAAATCCTCGCCGACGCCTTCGCGCCGATCACGCCACATGAGTCCCGGTGCAGCTTACTCACACATCAGCTGCGCCGGCTGCCGTCAGGCGTGCCGCCGATGTGTGGGAGAGCTGCACCGCTAATTTTTTACGCTGCAGCCGCTGCCGAGGACTCGACCGGCGGATCCCGGGCACTTCTCGAATATTCGGCGGCCACAAGTTGGGAATATTTTGCGTTTAAATTTCCAATTTGTGGCCTCCGAGCACTCGGTGAGCGGCGCGGCCCGCTGGCCGAGCCGTTAGGCTGCGGTAACTTGCGCCTGAGCGCCGTGATTTTTAAGGCGAAATTTGGGGGCCCCGGCGGGATCCTGCACATAGGCGGAGGCGAAAATGTTTTCCGCCTGTCTTCTTATGCCCCGACCATAACAAAATGCAGAGTTAACTCAGGGTTAACCCGGTTTAAAGTCCGGTGGAAACCAGGGTTTAGTTAGATTTCGTTAAAAACAGCTAAACTCAATGAAAGAGATACATAGAAACGTATAGGGTTAATCTCAGTGCTTTAAATCTCAACGAAAATTCATTACTTTGACTGATTTTCTTTTAAAATTTCACTGAAATCTAGGGAAAATAAAATTTCTATTGGATTTAGCGAAAAAAACCTAGAAATCTCTATGGCAGCATTTCATTCATTGAAATCCTTATTCGTTTATTCAAAATAAGAAGCAGCTGTTGGTATAACACTTAATTGTCACTTCTCGTCTGCTTTTCATATATATATTGTGTGAAATATGTATCTTATACATATTAGAGATGTGAATTTAAATTTAGTACTTTGGAAATCCATTGAATTCTGGCGGTTACGCTTAGAAATCCAATGAATTTAGATATTAATCTAGTTATAATAGAACTGTAGTGATTTTAATCCGAATTCCCGTAAATTTGTAGTTAAAATAAAAATAATAGAATTTTATCGTTTAGATCTGCAATTCTAGTATTTATATTTTTAAGTAGAATTCTACTTAAAATATATCAATAGATTTATAGTATTTTTGTTTTCACTAGATTACTTATTGAAAAGCCTAGGAAGCTCTATTGGCTATTAAGGACCGCTGTATGTCTAGGGTAGGTATAACTCTTTGAATTCTGGAAAAAAGTTTTGTGTGTAATGCTACATCGTGCAAGAATTAAATTTTCGTCAACACATGCTAGCGCTCGTAGTCATGGTCGCCGCTATTTTGTATTTTCTGACGTTTTATACAGAAACAAACGAAACATAGTCTTTTATAAAAGATTACTTTAAATAGTTAAATTAAAAGCAATATAACTTAAGTACTACCTATTTTTAATTACAATAATGAATTCATTTTTCCTCCAATCATTCAAAAATAACCTCTAAATTTCCGTGGAAAATTCTTTTTTCTCAAAATAATTTATGCTTCAATCATCAGTTTAAAATAAATTTTAAAATTTCACAAAAAAAAAATTGTTTTTTCTCTTACACCGCCCGAACATTATTTTTGCGTTTTAGGTAAAAGCAGTAATTTCTAATTCTGTGAAAGTTTTTAGTCAAAATTATCGATATAATGTTTAATGATAGAATTATTACGTGATAACAACATTTCTGTCGAAAACTTAGTAATGGAGTGAAATTTAATTATATCTCAAAGAGTGGAGGCAAATTACATAGGTATGTATATTAGGAGCAAATTTTACACCTGGATGTGCACGAGACGGACATGTCCGCCCCCTTTTCGTGTAAATTAATTCAATATGTTCGGCGTCGCAAACAACTTCATCGCATCGCGTTGACGCCTCCCATTCGCTGAATGCGCAAACCCCTTTCACGAGAAATTCTCGGAATGAGATTGAGACTTGCATGAAATTCGCCGATATTTGCATATACTCCTGATTAGATCACATCCGCGTCCCCGAAGAAATCGACGCTCTTGCCTTTTTTTTGCGCTTATCGCCCGATCAGAAGCAAGTGCAACTCTTTCCTTGTCATCAATTTATTTGGCGAATTTTAGAGGTTCGCACCCGGCTGAGGGTGCTAAAAAAGGAAACCCTTCTGCGGTGGGGGAGAATGCCTTGTGCCGCCATTGTCGGGTGTGAGGTTAGGTGAATCGCGTTTTCCTGCTACGGAGATTTCGTGACGAGAATCGCAAGGAGAGGGAATTCTTTTAGTCCTTATCAGTCCGAAAAGATATATAAACGTGCTCCTCTTCCTTTGTGCTCCGACCAAACTCTGGCCTCTGAACCCACCCTCTACTCGGGGAATCCCCGCCGAAGAATCCTGCAGCCGCCCGGGGGAGTGCAAGGACATTGACGCAGAGCCCCTGCTTTGTATTCCATTTGCATTTGTTTTGTGTTACAATCGCAAACGTGTTTATTTCCTGGCCCTGCGGAACGACATAAGAAGGAAATAAAGTCGAACACAAAAGAAGAAAATAAATAAAAATTGAGCGAGCTCAGGACTGCAAAATATACAGATACGAAAAAAAACGAACTAGACATTCCACAAAGCCGTAAACACACTGGGACACTTTACGTGAGCGTATGGCACTTTTTTCGGTGCAATCGAAGCTATTTCAGAGTTTCACAGATTAAAAAACTTTTTGAACACTTCTGCGCAGAAAAGAAAACGTAAAATACAACGAAAATTGTTAAGAAGTCAGGAAAGTGTTTTATGACGGCAATCATCGCTAGCGACAGGCATAGGAAAGATAAATTTTAAAATCTTGAAAAAATTCTTCACTTAAATTAATAACACCAATACTTTAAAACGTTTACACCAACAACTACATATTTAATTATCCACAAAACTTGAAAAAATGCAGACAAAAATAGTCAGAAGTAATTACAGTCGACAAAACGTATTTCACAGGGGCGGCTCTACCTTAGGGGCTAGTGGGGCTTAGCCCCACCATAAATTTCAACAAAATTGTGTTAAAAATTCGTATTTTTAGAAAACGTCTTAAAACGTTACTGCATTTCTCTTGTCAGTACGTTTAAGCGACGTTTTTATCATCGACTGTAATTAACTAGATTTTGCAAGCCACTACAATCAGGAAATATCTCCTCTCTGTTACAGGAGCCAAGTAAAATCTTCATATTTGGCTATATATGTTCTGTGCAATAAGAGAACATCGTATTCTCTATGCAGCTATAGGAATAGGAAGAAAGGGCTAAAGAAAACGAGCCCCATAAGCCAAATCCACTTGGCGAGGGTTGCTAAGAGACAAGCAAGCAACTAGCAAATGTTGCGAAGTTTTTGCTCTTAATAAATTTAATTTCATTTCTCTTCCATCCCATTGCTTTCCCTGCGTTTAGGGCTGAAATAAATTAGCCCTGCTGGGCCAGGCGCTACAGCTGCTTCTCTGACATAAGTTATAATTTCATTTCTCTTTCATCCGTCAAAGCGCAGCGCAGCGGGCTAAAATTTTCTAGCCCCGCGGATGAGAGAATTTTAAATATGTGTGCTAGCAATGTCCCAACACATGTAACCGATCTGGCGTGTACAGATAGCTGTGAAAGAGGCAGTTTGGGGCTAACGAGAGGGTAGCCCCGAAGGATTTATGAGTCGAACTCATATGTACACAGTGTAAGTCGCGTTGAGTTTGACACCATATGTAGTAAGTTCGCATAAATTCTTAACAGTGTGAGCGAAAAAATTCGCCCTCTTTCATAGTGCATATAGTGTGTATAAAAAGTCCTGGAATGGCTAAATATCTTGAGAAACACGTATCGGATTGAAAAACAAAAAAATACGTGTTTAATATTTTAAAAAGAGCTATTCAATGATACCAAACTCAAATTTACCCGCACCTACCCGGAAGGTAGGGGTAACTTTAAAATTTTAATAACGAACTTCTATTTTTTATTGCTGATTCGGATTTTGTGATACAAAATAGGAAAATTTTATCTGAAAGACTTTTTCCTATTTAATACAGGGAGTGCCGGGGAGGATGTTGTCCGGTGTAAAAATAATTTCCGAGATGATGATTGAATATCTCGAAATATATGTACATCGGATCGAAAAAAAGAGAAAACATTTTTTTGAAAAGCTATCCAATGACACCAAATTTTACAAGCGGGATAGGGTCGAGTTTCACTAACTTGCTATGTAAAAAATCGTGAAAGTTAAATTGATACACTTTCCGGTTTCCGATTAAGCTGAAATTTTGCATACACGATTAGTTTAGATGAGAATGCATGGTTATCTAACTTAATTGTTTATTATAGCAATCTTTGTTCTAAACTCTAAACAATTGAAAAAAAATCTATGCAATGAGCTCGAGTTTTTTAAACGGATAATTGTGTCTGTCATATCGCAAGTGTCACCTGAGGAAGCGAGTTTTTTATTTTTTTTAAACTATTTTTTACTCCTCTTTTATCAATCCGATGTGCATTTCTCGAGATATTTGACATTTCCGGGACTTTTTATCCACACTTTATATTATTCAAAACGCTAAGGAGTGCAGTGTTTTTAAGTATAAGTTTTTGTAAGTGGAATAGGCCTGAAAGGAGTTTTGCAAAGGCAATTTTGAAAATTGTTCCTGAAATATGTAAAGCTCCCTTTAGGGAAACCGAATACTTAAATTTTCTACATGTGGTATGTACTTCTTGGATAGATCGGAAAACTGAATAAGTTCATTAAATTAGTTCGTTTTTTGTAGTACATAGTTAGCCCCACCAAAGCTAATTGCCACGAGCCGCCACTGGTATTTCATCAGAACGATTTTGAATATCATTAAAAGGTAATGCCGAGTCATCGTAAATCATTTAAAGGTTACTACTTCAATTTATCGCCTATAACTTTAATGTGGTAAATTCTGAAAATCTTTAATGAGTTAATTTACGACTATCATAATTTTGTATATCACTAGAATCGCGGAATGAAATTGCACAGTTTATTAAATTTATATTTGTAATGGAAAGTCGAAATTGATAAAACATATTTTGTAAATTTACGCGGAGCGTAAAATCCCTGCTTATGATGAACAAATAAAAGCTTTATATCGTAATAAAATAGGTATTCTGCTTTGGTTATTTTAATTAATAGATGTGATCAATATCTGTATATATCTATACACAATATATGTAGGTACTATATACACGGTAATTAATTGTAACTGAAAGTGTTGATTACATTTTACATTGAAATTAACAATGCTTTCGAATGAATAAAATACAGGGTGGCTGGAATGAAATGAAGTGTAACTAATATGGTTTTTGGACTCTAACGTAAAAATAAGTGCTACTAACGTCCCCGAAATGGCCTTGGAAGTTGCTTTGAAACCCTAGGCGTAGACCTTTCATTTCTTCTAAACAATTTTCGAACAATAAAGTTATATTCCAAAAATTTAATATGTATCATATTTTGATGTTTGGTTTTGAACGAAGTAAAAATCTTTAAAAGTGCATATATAAAAGAAATTATTGTTAATGCCAACTACGACAATCATTAAATTCAGTCAATCTGTCAGTAATATTATAAAATACGACTATTTGAACGCAAACTACTATGTGTTTGAAATTGGCCATACGAACGTAAACAATGAATCTTTTATTTTATTTATCGATAACACTAAAGCTCGTTAATAGCTACCAAAACTACTATAATGAAATCTTGTATGTAATATGAAAAAGCATTTTCGCTGTTAAAAAGTCCGCTCAAATAGTCCGAGGGCACTTATATGTAGAACAAACACAACGCAAATTTGAGAAAAAAAATTTCCAAGTTAAATAAAAAATCTCAAGTGGATGCAGCATTGAAGAAATGAGCAAAGGAGCCATTATTTCTTAAGAAAAAAATATCACCAGAGGGTATACTTTGCTGCTGCAAAACAAGAGCACAATAAATTTGCAGAAAGACGGCGGCGCAAAAAGTCCGCAGACTGTGTGTCTGCGGCTGAAGCAGAAATGACTGCAAGTGACTGCAAAGAAAACTGCTCGAAAGCTGCTCTGGTGGAATTGCCTCTTTCTAGACCCTGCAGCGGCATCCAGCCGGAATTTTCCCTCCTTAAGGGGCTCGTCGTCTGGTGCACTAGTTTCGGTTCTGATTTTGATTTTAATGTATTTTCGGATGGATTAGAGGAGCTGCTCTAAGAGTTTTCGTCAAGAGGTGCCACGTGCCCTCCTCGACTTAGGCTCGTAATTGGGTCGACTTATCGTCGAGCCTCCTTGCTATCTTTTAGCGAAGTGGGTGATGCTTTAGATTTTGAAATTGGTAACTAAATGGCAGACAAGACGAACAGATTCGGCCAAAATCGCTGTAGTTGTAGAGGCTCAAGAAAGCATTGTGGCAAGTAGGCTTGGAGATGTTCTGAAGCGGATTGAACATTTCTTGATGAAATTAAAGTGGAGGATGGAATTGCTACCAAATACCAACTACCTATGTACATTCAAACTGAAAATTTTATATGGGAACCGTTTTTTAATCCAGATACATTCTAATTTAATGGGTCTTTCTACAATACATTGAAAAAAATAAATAAAAATAAATAGAACAGCTCTCAGGGATAATAAATTGAGGATTCAGGAGGAGTATAAGAAGGAGAAAAGTCTTTTATATGACCAGTTTTTTTTTAAAATAGCCTTCTAAAAACTTTAAACACGATTTTCTCGAAACCATGGTTTTTTACCTGGTTGACATGAATTAAGAATTAAAGAAATACTCAACCGATTGATCTGTTTTTACAAGCTT
Organism: Machimus rusticus; assembly: GCA_951509405.1. NCBI lineage: Eukaryota > Metazoa > Arthropoda > Insecta > Diptera > Asilidae > Machimus > Machimus rusticus. The sequence continues at coordinate 16,041,244 of OX608054.1, read as the reverse complement.
TTATTTAGTTTCACCTGTCTCAGTGTCTGTAATGCAATATTGCAAGTTAAATTTGACCCACTTCCCGGTTTCCGATTGAGCTCAAATGCATGCATATATACCTACATATATCGCGTGACAATGCAATATTATGATGATATGGAGCATCAAAAGCTTGTTTGTAAAAGAGTTTTTTTTTATTTATTTTTATATGTTATCGTACACATTTATAGCTACATATATCTCGGACCTAACTCAAAAAGATAGTAGCAAATTTTCCGACTTTCAGTCGATTTTCCGATCTCAAAATTGTTTTCTTAAACGGCCGCCATTTTGTTAATTTTCGGTGAAAAAAGTTGCTTTTGAAAAAAAATCGTGTGACCGAGAACAACGAATGTAAAATAAAAAAAAATATGTTTTTGTACTCTAAAAGTGTGAATAAATATACTTACAAAATTTCAAAACGATATCTTGATTCCTACTATAAAAAATATTGTTTACAAAAAAAAAAATTGTTTATTCTCAAGGTAGAAAGACTCCTTAAAGCCCAATTCTCAAATGAATATACTAAGGATCCGTTTAGAACTTTGGAACTATCTCTATGAAATGTCCATAACCCCCTATTTATATTGAAGTTGCAACAATCTACTAATTACTGTCGAGTTAATCCCAGGAGCATCCCTCTTAGTCTCGTACCCTCTGGGGCAACATTTACAGCGCCAACGGGCACCCCGAACCTTTGATTGATTAGCTCTGCACAAAATTTATGAAATTAATCAGCACCCTGATCCGACAACTTGGTCAAACTCATTATAAAGCCGTAGTCCAGGTGTGAGCGTGACCAACGGCCAATGGAGGCCATTTTCTGCAGCGCGTAGCCATTTGCTGGAGGGCTTGGCACCAGGTATGAGGAGTGGGGGTTGGGGTGTGGTGTGGCTTATAGCCTATATCATGCGAGTGCTACAGCTATTTCCGGCCACCCCCACAGGTACGCTAGCCATCAGTTATCCTACGAAAATTTGCAAACGTTCGGGGGAAGATTCGACCAACGGTTTGATGGCGGTGTCAAGGGTGCAAGGGTGCAAGGGGATGGGCAGAAAGGGTTGGTTCAGTTCTGGGAATGGTGACACTAGGCTGGCGGTAATAAACAGGGACTTTCAAAGGGGTCAACTATTCGGAGGAGGGGCAGCACATCCGGAATAGTTCGTTATATTTGCCCCGGCGACCACTTGATTCTGATTCTGGTTGCGGGAAAGGTTTAATAATTTACTCAGTAGTCTGCTGAAATAATTAAATGCGGATATAACGGGTAAAGGCCGAAAATTAACTAATTTGTCCCTTAGCCACGACTGTGAGTGCAAATTGCGGTTGGGCTATGTGCAGTTGTAACCAGAATGCGGTTGCAATTTTGCTCCTTGAATTTTCGAACGCACCCACCCAAACGACAGACAACTGGCGGGGTTTTACTCCTGGATGAAAAGGGGCGAGGCAATAATCGATAGTGTCTCACCGAAAATGTGTTTGACTCTTCCAAATTTCGCCTTTCAGTATCCCCAAAACGCAACCAGACGATGCACACATTGCACAAAGGGATGTAATTGCATGCACCAGAGTTTCTAAGCCCCCAAAGGATTGATCTAGGTATAGTAGAGCACACCAGAACTTCCCTTTCATGTTGCACACCACCGCCACCTTGCGGGTCCTGTTGCATCCGCGCGCCAACTAATTTGTTTAGCGATTAAAGCAACAAATCGGATTCGTGTAGGAACTGCAACTTAATTGCCCTCTAAGAAGTGGCGGAATAATTTATTCGGCGATAATTACACTGTGAGGAAACATTGAAGTGGTTCAGTATGAGGGGGTGGAACGGCCACGGCAGGGGCCGCATATGGCTTTATTCAAATTATACGCTGAATGCATCCTACAGGCTACAACATGACTCCAACGGATTGTTTGAGTTCATTACACACGCAAGTAAGGGCCTTTGATAAGTTTGCAACAAGGGTCGGTTTATTTGCAAAAGTGGAGCCAACAGGGAGGTTACCAAGACTCAGACAAACATGTCACAGAATTTTGAATTAAATGTCAAGGACCGAGTCAATGTTTAACATGTTCGGTTCTCTTCAAAGAAAAAATATAATTACGTAACGTCCCTTATACGTATATACATATGTATATTCTTTATAGCTATTTTAGAAATTATGATCATTCAGTAGTACCTACCTACATTCACACTAAAAATATGAATCTACTTCATTTGAATTGAATACATCCCGAATAAGTTTCATCAATTGGAATTCTATGTTTAAGACTAAAATCTTCTTCGCCATACTGTGGAAAATATTAGCGCGTCAAAATCTAATTTCCGAATCGTCGTCAGCTCAAATGTATTTTAATCTGAACACGACGTGTCAGTATTTGACTGTGTTACTCCCAAATTATATTCCTCAGAAGAATTGTTGCCATTGAAATATTCTTCCTCGGTACATACTGAGATATTCTGAAAGCTCACTATTGTATTTACAGGCACCGATATACCTACTTCGAAAAAAAGTACATTTAACTATTTTGACATTACTATGCACTATCACTTATAATATCACTTTACATTAGGAATATTATTATTCGAAGCAAACCGATGCTCGGTACACAACAGGGTGAGAATGACTGTGCACCGATTTTGAATAATTCGCAACTCCTACTACGGTTTGCCTTTTATAAAGGAAGCATCTTAATTTATAAGTTAGTACCCCAAACTAAAGCTAGAGAGTCTCAAGTCAAAGATCAAATTCTACGTAAGGGTCACATCAACCCAGAGTATTCTCCAAGGGTTAAGTCATTCCACTTTTCAAAGAATAATATATTTAATGCTTTTACCTTCCTTATACTAATGGATTGCAATTAAATGTAATCCTGTTTTTTTTTTATTTAAATGTGTACTCTAGTTGTTCATGTATGATTTGAGATAATTTATCAAAAGCAAAGCAGCAGACCTATCGTGATGTGTAGTCAGTTGCCTTCTATAATTCATCTTATTCATTAACAAAAGAACGAATTCCGTAACAGTATGTGTCGCTTAAAACCTCCGCTTGATCTACGAAAATTTCGTTTTCCCAAAACGAAAAATGCCTGAAGGCCTCATTAATTAACCCCAACCGGACATAATTATTTTTTCATTAGCCCCGCTGTCCAAGTGACTTTCCATTGCGGTACGAAGCGGCATCACTTACCTCCCGGCCGTCGTTAAACATTCCTAAAACCTTTCTAGGCACTACATGACTGCCACAAGTTGCCTGTAAAAACTTTGTCGAAACATCGGGCCTTCAAAGAGTACAAGGGCGAGTTGCCGGCGGGCACAAAACACTATGCCTTTTCTCAGCTGCAGATGGACTCTTCTACCAGTTGCCCGAATTTGTCTGTCTCGCCGCAGTGTCTTATGCTAGAAACTCGTCAGAAGGAGTGGGGTTGCCGTCACACGTTGCAAGTACTTTCAACGGACAGTATATTGCAGCATTGCACGTTTCCTGACAAGCCACCGACCCCTTCCCCGCTGAGCGCCTGAAAACACCCTTCACTTGAAGCGTTTCCTTAAAACACTTTTAAACTTATTCCCGTCTCTATGGCAACACCCCAAGTTAAGTTTATCGTCACGTCCAACCCCACTGCTGAGGCTTATACAAGCGATATTTGCTGTCACGGAAAGAGGGCAGCACGATGAAAGCCCCCTGGTTGTGACAACATCACTTTACTTTACTTGAAGCGCTTTCAGAGGAATTGCAGATGAAATACGTGGCCTAAAAAAGAAAATAGCTTCCAATCTCCTCTCTTCTGCATATTCCGCGTTTTCAGCCCCAACGTTTGCGAAGCAGCGAAATGGTGCCAATTTCACCCCCGATAATTTTCTTCGCTTCAACATTTTCGCGCCTTTTTTTCGTGGCAGGGCGTTATTCAATCGCTTTATGGTGCATGCATTCCGTGATTGAACATAACTCCCTAGCGTAAATCTGGCATCGTAACGTGTTTATTTCGTAAATTTTATTCGCCACAGAAAATAAATTGTTAAATGGAGGAACTGATGTCCTGCTATGTAAGCTCAAAGAGGGCGGATACCGAATGGGGCCTATGTTTTTATTACGTTTTTCTGTCTTTCACGCGAGTTTGGTAAAGCATTTTTCGAATCGGAAGACAAGAATAATCAATTTTATTCGACAACGAAATTCCAGGGTTATGTGATTTAATTTTTATAATGGTTTGGTGTCCTATTGTCTTGATAAAATCTCTTTGGAAATTTGAATCCAGTTGGAAACTCAATCTCATCATTTAATTTTAATGCGGCACATTTCATCATAAATATAGACAAATTGTGTAAAGCGATTGTGTCTCTTTAAGGATGTACATAAATAACATATATGTATGCATAAATAACACATACATACATATAGTATACGAAATATGGGCACAGACAAGATGATTGAAAAAACTGGTTTGGTGGTTATGGTGAGCTATTTTATTGAAATTTTGTAGAATATACTATAGATGATATTTTATTTTAATATGTTTTAAATCTGGAAGATCTTGGCAAGAATTTGTCAATGTGCCCAGTCTTCGTATATATGTATGTATATCGCAATCGGATCAATGCTAAAAATCGAAAAAACCTTTTTTGAGCTAAGCAGTATAAATATTTTGGAAGAGCCAATAAATAATAAAATGTCTTTCTTCGTTTCCAGATTTGAGTGAGAAACAACCACGACGTACATATCAGAAGCATAATCAGTTAAATTAACCTGAGATACCTGAGTAGTTTTTTAACACATTCAATCGCTAAAGATAGAGAAGTCTACCTAAGCGGTAATCAGAAATGTTGCTCAAATATTTCATGCATAACCAACAGCAATACCGAATAAAGGCAATAACCTAACATGCAAGACATGTTTAGGCCTTGAGAAAAGACTTGCCCGAAAGCAAAACTTAGGAAATTTTAAGGAAATCTCCCCGTAGACACCCCAAGGATATTTAAATAAGGTAAAAGGTAGGGAAACCCGTGTCCACGATGTCCATAACGGGGTCACTTGTCGGCTACGAGAACAACAATGAAATAACGAAAAAATCATCGACAAACCGCTCATTGCTCAACATAACGACGACATCTGTCGGCTCGGTGAGCAAGCCGGCCTGTCCGAGCCTAAACTCGAGTATAAGCAACTCGATCATAACGACTGCCAGTAGCAACGTAAGCCACCACCACCACCAGCAGATTCAGCAGCAGCACCACAACGCGAAGGGGCAGAGCAGCCTCAGCCGGAAGAACCGCCAGAAGCACCTCCACCAGATGCAGCAGATGCAGCAGAACGAGCAGCAGAGCCATCTGCACCTCAATTCGCTGTGGTCCATTTGGTACGGGGTGTTGGTTACGCTTTTCCAGGGCTACCTCGCCATCCACGGTGCTTACAGATTTTTAGGTGAGAATCTTTCTTTTAGTTGAGTCTTACAAAAGCAAAATACGTAAATTCGTAAGTTACTTGGAATTTATATTCCATCGTTTGTTTCTCAATTTATTCTCTGTATTTTAAATTTTCTAACCTTAAAAACCATTATTGCTATCCGGCAGGCAGCTACTATTTTGCGTCTTTCTATAGAGCAATGATTCTAAACCAGTGGTCCGAAATCACAATTAGAAAATCAAAAATTTAATTGTTATTAAAAAAAAAAAAAATATGGAAAACTTGCGCTTTTAGTGAAATTTTTGTGGCTGAATACTCTTTACCAACTGGTGAAACCTTGGTTTAGCGCTGCTTGAAGCCGAACGCTTTTTCTAAAACCCAAGAAAAAAAAAATCGCTTGGACACCAGAATCGACATGCGTTTGTCCTTGAGCAGATCCGAACCAAAGGTCAGGTCATCAATTGGTAAAAAATATGCAACCACAAAAATCTTATTTAAAAAAGTTACTTCCCCATGCATTTATTTTCTAATAAATATTAAATTTATGATTTACTATTTTTTTTTGTTTTTTTTAACTATTATAATACTAACAATACTTGGTGGTTAATGACAAGACAAAAATTGTGTTAAATGGTCCACCATAATGAAAAGGTTTAGAACCACTGCTATGGAGTGTAGACCATAAATGCAAAAGTATAAATATACATACATGTATCGCGTAATTTCAGAATTAATAAATTCCTAAACTTCCGACAGAAATTGTTTGCCAGCTTTAAAAAGTAAGTTTTCAGATTAACATAAAATAATTTAAATCCGCTAAACGTAAAATACATCCAGGATACGTATCCAAAAAGTTGACAGTTTATAAACCCATCCCATTGTAATTGTTTCGTTTCTGGAAATTTGCATAGTCATAATTTAAAAAGGCTATACATATTATGTTTTTTTACTCAACATTTTCAAAATTTGAAATTCGAAAACAGGTCTTTTGTTTTAGTAAACCATACATACATTTGAATATTATTAATTAAATGTTCTACTCCCCTGCAGGCTGTTCTCTTATACAATGGAAAATGGAGCCAGTGGCAGAACTGAATATTCAAATTGTCATGTGTGGCGTTGTATTTATCCTGTTACCGTTATTTTTTGCATCAGCAGTTTTTAAAGTAAGTGTACAAATTAAAAAATTCAAAAACATTTTTTCTCGGAATTTAGTGAGCAATGTTTTATACCCTCAGGTAGGCAATCTAGCTAATGATGGTATCAAGTTGGCCACAACGACCCACAGCAGATGCTCGGTGTCGCCGCAGGACGGTCTCGAGGAGGAGGCCAAAGGTGGGACTCTACGTGCTCTGTGGACACACGGTGGTCCGACAGCAGCTTTTATTCACATCATGGTCGCCCTGTGTTTGCTCCTGCCCAGGCTTCTGTTGGAGGCTAGAATAATTGAGAATGGCCTGCTGCCAAGAGGTAATTAACCAGAAATTTTTCATGAATTGCACAATCGGGTGGGCGAGAGAATTTTTTAGGTACATTTCATTTTGCTACCCTGTGGTAATTGAATTGATTTGGGACATGATTGAAACGTTCAAATAGTTGGGGGTAGCTTTTTATTTTTCTGTGGATCATAGGAGCACGTATTTTGATGAAACCTTTATATAAAAATGGGAGAACCCGCTAGTGCCAATTAAGTTTGTGATAACCAGCAATATAGTCCCACATTTTGGAAGCGGATTGGAATCCATATTAATTTAATTTGTTTTTGTTTTTTTATTTTTTTGTTTCCTTCATCATATCTATTTATGTCTCATACCTTGCAATCGAAACTTACCAAATATAGAGAGGGATATTTTATTTTTGGTAATTTTTAATTTTTATAGCATAGTAAAATTCTTATATACAAATTATGGTGAGGAAATAGGCCTGTTTGTATTTAACTATTAGGCTTCAATATGTGTTATACATATGTATATAAAAGCGTCACCGCACAGATTTCAATGAAATTGTGCAGGTGCTTTCCATTTGCAATAAAACCGAAGGATCTGAAGGAATGAGGTCGGCTACAGTTTCCGAAGAATTCCACTTTTAATTTTGAGTAAATGTCAAAATTAGAAGATACCATTTCCACCGCAAATTCCTTTTATTTCTGCAAAATTGCACTTAAATTTCAATTCAATTCAATTTCTCTAAAGAACATTATACTATGCACCTATGTACTTTCACCCTGTACTTATATGGTTAAATTCCGAAATAGCCGACCCCACCAGGATTCTTTCTGTTTTAGGGCAAACGGAAGGCAACTGCTCAATTTCATTGAAATCCAAGCGGTAAAGCTATTCTTATATTTGGTCCAACTTTAAGATTAAATTCATCATAAAATTAATTAAAAATTAGGACAGCAGACAGAAAGTGAGAAGATTGATGCTCAATAAAAACGATTCTTAATATTGGATACGATATATTTTTCATTATTATTACAGAAAAGTCAACTATCATTATTATAACTGTGTTTTTTCATCTGTCCAGAACGAAATGAGATTTTGTTAATATTTAAAATTTATGAGGAATAACCTATAGAAAAAATTTAAAATGTTTTAAAAAAATATCAAATTGCTAAGACTGTTCTTAACTTTAAAGTCAACAATTAATCTGAAAATCGTCCACTTCAATAGCTGTGTTTTTTTGATATGATCTGAAACTCAAATTTCGCATTAAATTGAATTGTTTAAACTGTAACCTAAAACAAAGTTTTTCAAATTTGCAAAAAGTTCATCAAATTGCAATAATGTTTGCCAATCCAATTTTAAAAAGTCTTGGACTGAAAAGTTTATTGAATCCAGTTTTTGACTTAAATTGGATATAAGCCAATGCAATTTGATGCCCTTTTCACAAAATTAAAAAGTTTTGCTAGGAGTCACTATTTGCAAATTTCAATTCAATACTTTTGCTGTGAAATCTGATCCGGATCCAGGTCATCAAAACAATACAGCTATTATATCAAGTTTTGCGTAAACTAAAATCATGGCAATTTGATGCATTTTTGCTACAAATTGATGACCCTTATTCTAAGGAAGTATTAATACATTTCAATTCAATATAAATTTTCCTATTGTTCTGGAGATGTGAGAAATAATAAAACGCAAGGTTCAATCTTGTGGATTTAACGTTTTCCAGTAAAACTTTATTATTTTTATTATTAAAAGTCGTAACTCCGAATGTCCTATATATGTAATGTATGTAAATATGTACCTATATGTATTTGTTGAGCCAACCGGCAACAGTTTGGCAGAATTTGGAATGGGAATAGAAATTGTGCTTTTTAACATAATTTTAAGTCTATGAAAGGCCGCTAGGGCTTACTCCAAATTGCTAAAATTAATTCCTACTGAAAGCACTCAAGCAGTCGTTCTCTATTCAATTTTTTTCCCTCAAACCCCGATTTAAATCAAACGAAATGCCATGAAGCATTTGGAAAGGAAAAATGGGATTTTCCCGAATTATGGCGTATCTTTCGTCGAATGAAAGATGCTTTCCACCAGGGAAAAAACTCATAAAGCTGGAGAGTACACAACAAGGGCTCTGCATACATCCCCTTCCCCTCCTCCTGCTGTCGTAAGCTGGCAAAGAAAAACAATATCAGACTAAAAAGCCATCAATTCCGCGCCCTCTTGGCCGTTAATCTCGAAAAGTCGTTGCATTCTGGCGCCGCGAGAACTCCTTGAAAAAATGGGCCAAAAGCCCAGGAAAAGTGCAACAGTGGGGCGGAAGCGACAGAAAAATGGCACATTCACGGCAAATATTCAAGTTAAAAAATTCTATGGAGTAAAAACTTGAACAAACAGAAAATCAATTTGCTTGCCAACGAAAATCGGATAAATGAAGGAAAATATGACAACAAAGCGGCAACAACGGGAAATGCAGGATAATCCTGACGTCGATGTGAGGAATTTTGCATAAGTTAAAAGCGCGCCAAAGAGGCAAAAATCCTGCGCTACTGGCCCACAGCAGTCCCAGGGAATGAAAAATCCCAGCCTAGCTCTGTTTTATGAGCCGCACCATCCCGTCGGATGGCATCGATTCCTGTTTATTCGCAGTTTTTCCCGGGAAAATGCGCTTCAAAAGAAATTACTTTCTATCATCAAGTCGGGCCTCGCGGCGGTGTGTGTGTGCTCCAGTCCAAAGTCCTGATGCCCCTATGCCCGCATGCCCGTAAAAAAAAAAAAAAAAAAAAAAAAAACGAGAAAAATATAGGGTTTGCGCGAAAATACTGAAAAATATTTGAATTGTCGAGCGTTCTCCTCCGCCAACCATGACGTAGCCCATTAACCCGATGAATGCAATTTAGGTCCCGCCTGGATATCCAGGTCTGATTTGTTGCTCGGTTTCCCGCAGCATGTTTTTTTCAGCGCCTCTTCCGCTGTTGCATGCGGTGCTTTTTTTATAAATTTCATATTACGCCCCAACATCCTCCAAGAAGAGCGGGCTTCCACAAGGGAAAATTCTAGGACCACTGCTGCTGCTTTTTCCTTCGTATTAATTTTTCTCCCAGGCGAAGTGCAGAATTTTTTTCATTGCATTACGATAAGACGGGAACGAGCATAAACTGAACTGAGGTTAGATATAAAACAGTCCCCAGAATGGATAAAAGCAGGGAATGGGGCTGCGTTCCGAAAGATACCCAGACAACTGGGCGAACTGTTGAAAGTCTTAAGAAGGCCAAAGATAATAGGGTTGAAGTCATAAATTGCTTCAGTGCCGGGGAGAATGATGTGGAAGATATTTGCACGATACCCGGAGTCGTTATGGAGTCTTATTTCTTGCGACAAAGTGGGATATATTTCGTCCGGGTTGGCGGTGTACTGCACAAAATGGATAGCATAATGGAAAAAAATGGGAGGTGTTGAGTTGCAGTAAACTTGTTTATCGGACAGAAAGTTATGATGCGTTAATTATGAGGTTACACCTTATCCTTATAAAGTATAACTCAAAAGTTTGACGGTAAACTTATTTTTAATTAGTACTTATAGTTTATTAGTTAAAAACCAATTTTTGTCCCTTCATACCTATTTCTGAGGTACCTACATAAAAATGCATAAAAGGCAATTTAAAAACCTCTTATTTTTTATTAATATTACTTTACGTTCAAAATTTACTATCGCTGATAAAACGGTGGCCGTTGAAACGAATCGTATAATTTTACTTCAATTGATAGATAACACGAGAATTTTTCATATATTATTTCCGTTTAGGCGAAACTATTTTTACGGAGAACGGAACAACTTCTTTCAACGGTTGCAAAAACTTGAAAATAAGAAAGTTTTCCTCTCATCCACCGAAATCGAAGTTAAGATCTGAACGGCAAAAGCACTTCAACAGTGTGCACTTAGGACGGTAATTAAAGTTCTCCATGAAAAGTTTATGTTCAAGAAGCCTTAAATTAAGGTGGAAGTTGCAAAAAAATATCTCTAAAGAAATAAGTTACCATCGCCTAAGAAACTATTCTATAACGGATAACAGCGAAGAATAAATTTATTTAGGGGCTTTTTGGCGAACAGAAAAAATTATATGACTTAATAACGCGAAGCCCTTTAGGGGAAAACTTCATTTAACAAGCGAATTGAAATGTTTTACTTAGCAGGAAAATTTACTGGAATGAATTTAAACTAAAAATTTTAAGAAGAAGACATGCTTTTGAATTCTTACATTGGAACATAATAGTTATTTGCAAGAAATTTTATGAAAACTTTTTATAGAATGAAAGTTAAAAGCCCAGAGAAAATTTAGTAGTAGGTACCTATAAAAGTTTCCTTAACTTTTATTGAATTTATCCCGATTATATTGAAAACTAAAAGAAAATTATCTCAAAAAATTAAAATATGCAGGCGTTGTAGGTTTTCAATTCAGGTCTTAATTACCCCTGTACAGTTATTTACATTTACTTATTATAAAGTAATACTTAAGAATACTTAAACTTAAAATCCTATACGAAGCCTTACATATATAAACAATATCATCCCCATAATCGCTTTTTGTTTGTCAGTAACCAAAACAACTAAATCTCCAGGAATGTCTAGATATTCAATTGAAATACTAATTGCTTTTACACAATAGTTTCAATATCGGTCTATTAACACAAGAGCACTCTTCCAAAACTATCCATTACCAGGAGAGCTCTCGTTTTTTAAATGAACTCTGATCTCCTGTACACAACGAATTGACTTTCCTGAATCCAGTTCCGAGAACGTTCAGAATCAGGCAGTCAGTCTATTTATATTTACAAAAGCCAATTTAAAACTCTAGACTGTCAGTAGGTGCCATTCACACTGTCAATGGGTAACAAGAGAATTTTCAATAAGTGCACAATTTCAAATTGTACGTTTCGCTCGATTCGACTTAATTGTACAGAATGTATATTGTTATCGAGTGTTTTATCTGAACTCGCCCTTCTGTTGAACAATCTTCTCCCCCGCCCTATATTTAATGGAATTTTTAATGTAGTAAATTTCATCCCCCACGAGAGCTCAAAATCACACCGAAGGAACATAAAAAAGTTGATAAATTATATAAAACAGTTTAATGGCTTCATGGAAACATCCTCAGGTGTTTGGTAAATAAAATATTTATGAAGGATGCTTTTTCGCAGGGTTGGTGTTTTTAAGTAGGTTCGTAAAAATTACAATGCCCTTATGCGGGCGGTTGTTTGAACGTTTGAACATACAACCTGAAATATTTTAAGGAATCTATCCATCTTGAAATATTACCCTAGTTATTGTCTCAGTAGGACCTAGATAGTGTTCAGGTCATAGTGAACTCATCTCATCATAAAAAGCACAAATTCAATTCGTACTTTATTATTATAATTATAATTAATATTTATCAATGAAATGAATGATGATAGAATTTTTTAGTTTGTTTTATATTAAATTAAATAGTTATTTTGTATCTGAATACGTACAATAAAGTAATGAACTTTCGCTCTTTAAAGCATTTAATAAGGCATTTTTTCACAGATGTGATTTTCGGTAAATCCACCTGAAGCGTTATGCCGAAGTGAATTAATTTTTCGTAAATCCTCCGAATAAGGACTACGATTAAAGCTCAACTGTCCTGACAGGAAGCAATATCTTTTTTCCGGGAATTCCTCGAACAATCGCATTTGGCTGAAAATGCAGTGAACCACAATAATCCGGCCGCGAGATCCATTTAAAATTCGTAGATCCATTTCTCTACGAAACAAGCGAAAAGCGAAATATTTTTGCAATTTCCATTGAAAAATTCTTCCTGAGGATTTTCTCCCATTCCAGGACTTTAAGCGCGGGGTCGAAGCGTCCTCATAATTTTTGGTGAAAATGATTTATAGGCCTTTCACTGGCTTAATTAACTTTTTCAACTTGGAGAGTATTACATCTGCCCTCTGGCGGGGGGATGTGAGACGAAAAGAAAACGCATTTAATTCCAATTAAATTTTTTGATTAATGAGCCGCTTATCCTGGAGCAACAATCTCATCACTGCTCAGTCTCCGAAGTGTGGCCTAAATGGGTATTTTTAGTCGTGTCCTGCAGCGCGCACAAAACCAGGAATACTTGACGGAATTAATGAGGCCATAATTTGTTGCGAAGCTTTTCCTAACAAGAAATTCGCGAGGGAAAATTATTAAGGCCATAAGGCGACTTGAGGGGAAATTTGCATCGAAATGATTTATGGACCCTCTCCAACGCTGCCGGCGGGAAGTGTCGCCTTTTTCTAATTATACTCTATACTATTTTTCTAATTATCGTTAGCTCCACTGATGAATATTTTAATTACTTTATTGCAGAAAACATTTGGAGGAATGAGCTGGATTTCCTCACAACGAACCGCGACCGCTTGGTGGTCCTTTCGTTCATGACTTCGCCATATCAGAACATATCATCAAATGATACTAGCAACTACTACTGGGACGAGGATGGAAATATAACGAATTTTTATAGCAAAAAAATTGAACATGAATATAAGATTAGCTACCCGAAGCATAACTTCTACGACAATTCGGACGCTGTAGAGAAATTTCGACCTGACACTGAATTAATGGAATCACACGAGAATTTAGAGGTTGAAATCACGGAAATGACTACGCCAACGACAACGCAATTCATACCGACAAGCAGACCGACTTCTAAACGAGTCGAAATTGTAACTCGAACAGCAACAACTATACCCAGAACTTCAAAATCCGTCCGGAACGAGAGCAAGAAGTCCAATGGACGACAAAATAAGAAGCAGCAAAAGTCGAATCGAAGTGAGGAAAAGAGGCTTAAATCAGCGGAGTTTGACCGCGACCTAGAGATAAGACACGAAAAGCCTATTGACTTTAGTCGATCAAGCGAATTTGAAATGTCGACAGTTTTTGAAACTAGTCCCACTGCTCAGAAGGTTCGTACAACGACAACACGAGCAATAATCCGAAATGGATCCGGCGAACAAATTGTGTCGACAGCTACAACCAAAAAGCTGGTCTACCAAACAACTAAGCAATCTTTACCCGATAGCGATATTCACATTGTTAAACCTGAAAAACTGCCAGAGATAATTCCACCCACACCAATTTCGACTGATTCTAAAATAATTGAGATACGCCCTAAGAAGGTTAAACGAATGGCTAATAACGAACTATCGGTTGAAATAGAACCAGAATACCTCATAGGGGCAATACCAACAAATGGCTCCTCCCAGCCGCCCTTAGTCCGGCTAGACGGATTTTCTGGAATGCTACAAACATTTTTCGGTGTCGAAAAAGAAATCGATGTGACTTCGTTTTCACATCCTCCGAGCATGGAGTTCTTAAATCTAGTTTTAGCTCTCATTGTGTGGTCTGTGAGATATCCAGCAGTTTTCTGGAGTACCACGAAGCCATTTGCTACTATTTTTAGTGTCCAAATGGTAGCCAACACTATTGATATAATTTTAAGCTACACGGGAGTGTCGACTTTGTACAAACTCCAAATTGTGGGTCAGATCCTGCCCATTCAATCTCGCTCACTCCTGCTTAATGCCGTTGTAACGCTGTCTCTTTTCATTTTGTCGACGATCTTAGTAGTATCGTCATCGCACATTTTGTACCTTTACGGTCATGGAAGACTGGCTGCGAAGATTCGAGACAGGTCGATGATTACAGTGAAGAGCAGCGAAACTTGGATTTATTTCGCTCACTGCGCCTCGCTCTGTTTGGTCGTGGCCCTCGCTGTAGTCAAGGCACCCCTCATGCACGACCTTAGCGCCACCTACCGCGGAAGTTTGGACAGCGCGGTGTTGTTTTCGGGTAATTTTCTTATTTTTATTATTGAAAAGGAATTTTGATCAAACATTTCCCTCCCCAGCACTGGGCTCTGTTATCCATCTTTTCCTCTGGATTGTTATTTGGTTGGGACTTACAGCGAAACGTCGCTGGACTTTTAAACTGCCCCCGCTCCAACAGTACGGCATTGCATCGGGCGCCACTCAGCCCCTTTTAATTTCGACGCGGGGCGCCAACAGTTGCAGCCAAGACCCCAAAGGTGGCGGTGGTGGCGGCATCAGCACCACCTCCAGCACAGACGGGGTGGAGGACACAATCTACTGGCCCAAGCTGACCCCAAGCTCGCCGAAACTCAAGGTCACGTTCAACGAAGTCACGAGTACGTCTGAAGATGTCCTGATTATCGGCGAACATGACGGCAAGCGGTAAAAATTCGTTGAAACGAGCGCACGTTTTTGTGTCCCTTTGATTTTGTACCTTCGTTTTGTTGTTATGTTTTATTTTTGTCACCTTTTTAATGTTTCATGTCGCACCGTCTTTTTATGTTAATTATTTTTGTTTTTTTGAGTGTTTCCTAAATAACGCCAGATCGAAGGGAACGAAGATATTATTGGAAAAAATGAAACTTTTGAAATTCCGAATTTTGCAGTATTTGTCCTTATTTATTACTAATATAACTTGAAGAGTTTTATGGGAAGTTGCCTTTTTAACATGTTAAAGTTTCGATACGAAAAATCGATTTTAAGGGTCTGTCCGAATTCAAGTCTTCGTCTCGTTATGACAGTTTATGACGTCAGCAATTCCAATTAAGACGAAGAAAAAGCAAACTTTTTCGAACTCGTTTGGTCAGCTCGATTATTGATATTTTAAATTAAGCAAAGTAGACTAAAAATACACAATTCGACACTATTCAAAAAATGCTCCTACATTTTTCCTCATTCCGTCTCATTAAGTCAACCCACGCCCTGACTCGGTCATCAAGCAAACAATCTAAACTGTTATACTGTTATACTGTTATACATAGCTCATAGCATAAACATGAATTAAACAGCACTTAGCTCGGTGTGTCGTCACAAACTGTTATAACAGTAACAGATGAAGACAAACACGAAGACTTGGATTCGGACAGACAGATCTTCAAAGGACAATTAGCAAAATAAAAAAAAGTTTCATGGAAAGAAAAGGGAATGCCTTTATAAATAATTTTTTTCCATAGGCGGTTTGTTCCCTTCTTTGCGGTGGCATGTTATCACATAAATTTTCACACCAGAAGGGATATATTCCATTATTTCTCAGTCATTGTAATTAACGCACAATTCGCCTACATTTTTCACCGACTGACAAAAAAATTATAATAAAATAAAAGCCCGCAGACAACTTTTAAGCAATTTGTGTTCCGCTTGTCTCCTGTTTGTGCCTGCATCAGTTTTCTTCATGAGTTTTCCATGTTTTCTTTGTGTGTTACACCCCCAATTCGGCGTTTGCATTAATTCAGGAAATTTTGTGTTTTTCTCCCAAATTAAATTAGCAATCCGGCCCGTGGAACCACGCTATGTATTACCAGTGTTGCGGGGGAGGCTGATGACGGAGACTACGCCACGCTAAGGAGCGGTCCAGGCGGGGGCGGCGGCGCCAATTTGCTCCACCTGAGCGAGTACGACGAGCTGCCGCCCCCGCCGGCCCAGCTGCTGCCCCCCGTCGGCGACATGGGCGAGGACAACACCTCGGAGGAGGGGAAGCTGCTGGCTTGCGTGCGCGACGACAGCGTCACCTATGCTTCGACGAGGGACCTGGAGCCCCCGCACCCACCCCCGCCGTCCGTGACGAACATGCAGTCCCCGCTCATCCCGCACCCGCCCGAAGGCGCGCAGTTTTCGGGATCGCCGCCGGAGCAGCTTGTCAGCCCCCTGGCGCCAGTTACCGTCACCGTTCACACGAATGAGGCGCACGTAAGTTAGTTTCATCCTTCTACTTAGCCCCCGCACCCCCCGCAGGGCCTGCTCAAGCAATTAGAACGCGTCCGAGCGTCCTCTCCCAAAGGCTTTCAGGCTCCTCCTAAAATTTTCTTACTTACAAAACCAAATCTAAATAAATGAAGTTTGCATACCCTTAGAAGTAATATGTACAAACAATTAAAAAACTATATCAATTTTTCGCAATATCTACCTAATACTAAGGTAAAACCACCAGTAGTTGCCACCCTTAAGGCCTTATTTTTAAAAGATTTATTTGAATCTATTAAACTGCACCAGTAGTCGCCACTTAAAAAATTTATTTTACCAACAGTCGCCAACGATCTGCACCAATAGTCGACATATCAATTACAATAAAAATTTCGTTCAATAACAGTGGTATATACAATACTTAAGACCTAAACCCAGTCTTAAACTCTCAAAATCAAACAAACTATGTATTTAGCAAACTTCCTTTTATTTTGGACCATTTGGTTAATCCAGCTAACTTATTATATAAATGTTATTATTTTTTTCTTAATTTCATTTGTTTTAGGGGAAAATTCTCAGAATCCACATCTAGGTTAACGTCTTCACTTGATTCGGAATTCGGAAGGGGGTCGCCAGGGGTGACGACCACTGGTATAATATAATACGTGAAATAACTTTTAATTGCTATATGAATCGAAAATCAGTACATTTGTTTGTGTAGTAATTAGTGTAAATTTAAAATCAATATTTTGCAGTATATTGTAAATATTTTTCTAATTTTTTCAATGCAACACATTTTAGAGACCATATTCAGAATTAAATTACATATTTATGAGACACCTACCGTATGTCATGTGAGCGAAATTTTAACAAAATCTTAGGAGCACTCAATTTAAAAGCTCGTGTCCCTGCACTGTAAAAGGTTCACGAAAACCAATTTGTTTTATAGAACAACAAATTTATGTTTCAAGAATATGAAACACGGACAAAAGCTCTAAATGGAATTAATAGGCCGTGTACCTATATTAAATTCAGATAAATAAGCAAACAGGTGGAACATGTGTTCAATTTAGTAAATTAACCACTTTTGAGCGGTATGTCGTGTAACATGGAATGATAGAGAGGAGGTAAAGTTCCTATTGTCGCTCCTCACCCTAATTAAGGCAACAATTTTACAATTTTAATTGTGTATGCTAATTTATAATTAATGTGTGATTGTTTTGGAAAATGCTGTTTATCAAATAGAACAAAAGACAGAGATACTACTCCTACGCAAAATAGTTTTGTCCTGTTCATTGTCATTGTTTATAGTAAAGAAATACTTTTCTTTTGACTGAAAAAGTTTTGTCATAACACTGTCCGATATCATACCTAATAGAAGCTATATCCTAGGGTTTTTATTTTAAACGCTGGCAAATATCGGTAGAAAATAACAGATTCCTAACACGTTGCGATAATTTTTTTTGCCAGCCATTGAGTATAGAATCAAAAACGACAATATTGTTTTGTATTCATTCGAGGGGCGGGTGGGTGAACTATTTTGCGTGGGAGCAGTAAATATTTCCGTTGCTGTGAATGCTGGAATTTTTCCTCCAATTTTTACATTTTTCTTCATTTTAGGAGACTTGATATTTATCCCTCATTTGGGGCTCTAAATAGACCGTATCCACTGTCTTTTTTCTATCCATCCCCCTTTCTGCCTAGCAAATTTTTACAAAGCGTTCTAATTGCTTTAGCAACCCTGCACTGCTAGCCAGCTAAAGATTTGGTTTCATCCGCAGATTGCCTCTAGTCTGACCCCGAGATGCCTGCGGCGCGCCGACTCGGGCGTGCCGAACGAGGCCCTGACACCACGTAGCGATACAACTTCAACAACAGAAAGCACCACCTCCCCGCCTGAGCGTGCACCATCAGAGACATCTAGCGGTGTACATTCAGGCGAGGAACGTGAAGAAGTTGTTATCCGTCCACGTGCTGTCTGCAAGGCGGCACCAAAGCCCCCACCCCCAGCCATCCAGGAGGAGCCGTTCGGACGGTCGACCAACATGAAAATGTCGAGCTTCAACAACGACGGAAAATCCAGCGCCACTCTCCCGCTCACCCGCAGCATGCCCGACCCGCGGATCGACTACTCCCACTGCAGCACCATGCCGCTACCTGTCGGCTGCCACCAGAATCAGTTTAAGCCTCAGGCGCAGGCGTACACGCCGACCGCGTCGAAGCAGCAGCTTATGCACACAACGCTGCCGAACGGTGTCCGGTACTCGAACCCCCACTTCCTGCGCCGGATACCGCACGTGACGAAGGCGGAATCGCCGTACGGGCACCTGGGGCTCGGCGCGGGCCACCACACGTTCTCGAAGCTCCTCCAGGACCCCCTGCACTCCCTGGCGGCGACTTCGATCCCCGAGGATCGGGACTCGGCCAACTACTCGATGTCGTCGGAACAGGAGTGCGTCTACGCCAACACGCACCACATGGACAAGCCCTTCTTATAAGCCGCCAGAGGGCCAGCCGCCCCCCACCCAGCCCCATCGACGCACAATTCGGTTTTCAACCACAAAACCATATTTTACGAGGATTTTACCCACAGAGCCCTTCCGTTGCCAGTCATTTTAGATTCATGTTTCAGTTAGGCGTCCGAGGAACATGAATTTACTTACAATTAGTAAAGTGAACAAG
This sequence comes from Machimus rusticus, assembly GCA_951509405.1. NCBI lineage: Eukaryota > Metazoa > Arthropoda > Insecta > Diptera > Asilidae > Machimus > Machimus rusticus. Next base: position 16,021,921 of record OX608054.1, on the reverse strand, counting down.
AGCTCCACCGAATGGTCCAAAACACAAGTAGTCTCCATGTCTAGAGGTAGTTAAGGCAATTCCAATAATTAGATGTGTAAAATAGCTCCGGCAGCCTTTTTTTAATAAGCTTCCCAACAATTTGTGACATACAGGTAAGTAAGAGTTTTATACGAAATAACAAAAAACCAAAAGAAGTTTGTAAATTGCTAAGCCTCCACAGGAATGGTAGCCATTCTCATATCATCCTCATCCGCTCATTTTCACAAGATTGTCGCTTTTCAACTGCCATCTTCTAGCTCATCACATCCTTCACGCTTCTCCGCTTCAGGGTAAAATTTTTATTTTCACGTACGAAAGGCAGTTATATAAATTGATATTGCAATAGGTCTAAAGTGAATTCCACACCACTCTACGCAATGCTACCAATCAAAGACAAAAAAATATCCAAACCTATCAAATACTATTTGTTCATGTTAGTTTCGAAAAGCGGCCGCAATTTTCTGCACATTCACAAATTAGAACAACAGCTAAAACACCCTAAAAATAAAATATGGTACATAGTTGCTGCAAACTCCTTAAATAATTTTAGACTCATTTTAGTATTCAATTTCATGTTGATTCGTTTTGAATATTAAATTTCATAAATCTCAAGCAGACATTGCATTGTTATTATTAATTGATTGCACTTCCATTTCATAGATACTTAATTGCAAACAGTGTTAATTAAGCGATAGATTTTATGGTGCAAATACTATAAAATGTTGGCAATCATGACCGAGGGTAATGATGCAATTGGAATTGAATTTATTTCTAATTACTCGCTTTATGGGTAACTGAATCTGAAATTTATGTTTATTTGGATGGCTACTTCTAACATCTTGAAGTAATCAATATGCGTTATAATTAAAATCTTCTGGTTGAAGAATATTTAAATGAATTTAGATACAAATGCCGTTTCTAATAACCATTGGGAGAACAATTAGAAAACTGACTCTGAAATTTGAAATAATCGCATATTTTAGCAATAAATACAATGTTTAAAGTTAAAGCCAAACAAGTTTTAGAATGTGTAAGAAATTACTTTTTATACGATACCCTAATTTTTTTATATAGAGTGCGGGCAAAAGAGCTTCACTTCCTCAAAGAACTTCCTGATCTTTAAAATTTTAAAACAGCTGCTCCTCTACCCTTGGGCTTTTAATCATCGTTCGTTGACTACTTGTCCTTCTTGGGCGTGGTGCAGTAGTTAAATATAAAATTTGTTTGGCAATAAATAACAAGCCATTATTTACCTCGGAACATTAAAATTCTCCCGTGCCCACTGTTTGCCCGATATCACTGCAGGCGCAATTTTGATTGCGCTCAACTGTCCACGCAAATTGCTGATCGGCTCGTTAAGTCCCAGGGTAGCCATTAGCAATGGCCTTAATAATCCAATCAGAGTCACTTAATTCATTTTTATTTTCGCCCAGATTGGCCCCGCGGTCTACAGCTCCAAAAATAAGTAAACAACGTCGAGTTGATCGGGGTTGAAGCTGCCGACGAACGGCCCGGCAAAATTGACCATATTTCATGGATATTACACCGCGGCCCATTAACAGGGTGTGCTTTGGCTGTGCGAAAAGAAACGCCAATAAACCACTAAATTCAGTGCAATTAAATGATCCATTTAGTCAGAGATTTGGACGACTTTAATACGACCAGTTGAGACACTCAGATGATGATGAGTTCTAAAAAGCTATCGAAGAATTCACTTATTTCAAGAAAATATTGTATTAATATTATTACTAATAAGGCACTTTATGCGTTAATGAATTTTTCAAAAATCGAATGTCATGTTTACAAATATACAAAATTATTCACAATCGGCACTACGAAAATATATATCTCGATATAAAAAGATCCCCTAAACTTTCAGCTCTTCCACCCACAGATAAAATAATTTATGACAATATAATATTCATTGACTGCCTTTAATATGTGAAAATAAACTTATTTGCATTTATTTTAATTTAATCATGTTCCTAAAATCTCATCGTCGTTGTTTTCCATACTACATGATGCTCCATCTACCTACATACATATATTTCATCTATAAATCGCTGCAGCTTTCTAAAAAAAAGATCTAGAAAATTTATTGTAAAAAAACAAAACAATTCAAAGTTCACAAAGTTACATAAATACCATTTAATCGCCACTACTACATCTCAATACATCATCTAGTTAAAAAAATACGCTTCATGCTTCATTTAAACACATTAAAAATCGCTTTAAGCTAACATAGAAAAATAGTTAAAAAAACCTAAATAGAGAATAAAATTAGAAAATAAACAAATCGAACCACCATCACACCATCGAATAATTTAAAAAAAAAATGGGAACATTCAATGTGATCTCTCACTGGAATGCTATTTAAATTCGAAATAGGTGCACATTTAATAAAAAAGAGTGAATTAATAAAATGAAAATAAACTAGAAATAAATCAAAGGAAGGGGACTTTCTTGCATTGTAATGGTTTTAAGACCCAGAAGTAATTCCCTCAAAAAAGAGCAAATAAGTTGTTGTTTTCATTTTCCATTTTTTATTTTAAAACAATTTTAAAAACTAACCGACAGACTTTGAATAAATTTATTTGATTTAGAAAAATAGTTGATGTTTTGTAATCTGATCTTGCCCAATTTAAATGGAGAAGAGCCGATTAAAAACTTCAACTTTTTCAAGAATTTCAAAATTATTACGAGCAGGGTATATTCTAAACAGAAGCAGCGACTGAAACAGATAAATAATTAAACTGCCGTAAAATTAAATAAAAAGCGCTCTATTTTATCGGCTTGTTATATTTGTTAACATTTAGTAGAAACTGTTTTTAATGCGTCACACTCATAAAAAGTAATATTATCTTCAAAATACATTCAGAAAATTGCGAAATTTACAGAAAATTAATTGTTTTATATGGTCAAAGTATATAACGATGCAAATTGAATGTCCGACTGGCCAGCACCATTACGAATGATTTTTTAAGTCAGCTTTCTTGATCGAAGACTAAAAGTTTAAATGAAGAAGTAATACCTAAATTAAGCAACTAATAAGGCAAGCGAAAAAATTACCTAAAAACTCACGTGGACAATATCATTTTACACTCGACTAGGAAATAGAAACAAAAACATTTGTATACAGAGGAAATCGGTAGAGTTTGTAGACAGGTGGTTTTTTCACACGAAAATTATCATAATGTTCTGAAAAATTTAGAGAGAAAAAAACGGAAAATTAAAAGAGGTTAGAAGCTGCAAATTAATGTTACTTTGCTGGCTATGTTTGAAATACAAAAAAAAAAACGATAAACATAATTTCTAAATTAGCGACTCTAAAAAGCTCCAGCTGCTGATTTTCATTGAAATCTCAACATGATTGCCTATTACAAGTTACAGTTCACAAGTTAAATAAAAGTCATACAAGAAAAATGGTTTTTCATATTTCATTAGCCAACAAGGTTACATACATACATAGCTGACTCGTTACAAGTTCAGTGTTACATAAGTGCACATTATATGGAGCGTAAAAGTAACTAGCTTTCTAACCCTTTTTTTTCATTAAAAGGTAAAACATTTTTGCTATGATGAATCGATTTAATGAAAAAGATCAGATGAATTTTATACAGGAGACCCAAAACTTTGATTATCACGAAAAAAAATTGAAAAGGGAGCTAAAAGAGGCAAATATCCTTAATAGTAAGATCGTAGCGAAGTAAGTTTATATCGAGCAAAATAAATCCTGTGAACCAACCAAAAATTGGAAAATAAAATGAAAACACAAATTTCCAGAAGTTTATTGCTGCAGAAGTAGGTTTAGCAATTGTATAACCCTTTATACTCGTAAACTGACAATTTATACCCAGCTAAGTAATTTTTGTCATTTTAACAAGAAAAAAAAATATGGAAAAACCAAATCGCAGAACTAAGCTAATTTAAAAATGAGTAAAAATAAAAAATAACGACGTAAAAAATATTTGTATAAAGACTGATTAGTGTATTTCTTTTATTTTTAACTGAATTTATCGATTTAATGTTGACGTTGTATTAAAGCGCTGGCAGGCAGTTTTTCCATCGCAACACCCGAGAGTATTACGACGAAGGGCAAATCTGCACTTAACTTGATTGTAAAATAGGAAGTCGCGCGGTTTGTTTAGCTTTCGTACTTAAGTATTTTTTACGGCAGAGCCCTCCCAAGCAGGCTACCTTTCACGTTGTTTAAGTGTTTATTTCGTAGTTTCTATAATTTACGCTGTATAAATGTAAATGACACACAGACACATAAATACCAGTTGAAATTGTTATTACATAAGTTATTTGCAATTTGTTTGCAACTAAGTTCCTCACGATTTAATTTGTTTTAAACATTTCTACGTATCTTCTGTAAGTAAGTTATAGTATGTATTTAAACCATAAATAAATATACACAAAGCCACACTTATATACACTGGAATGTCGCTGGGGTCCTGTTTTCAAGACCCCAAACGCGGCGACTCTTAGCAGTCTTTTAGCGTCACAATTGCATCTTCAGAACGTTTTAGTTAAGGTGAAAAGTGTAAATCATTCAACAAATTATTTATTGTATCTCTCTGTATAGTAAGACTATTTATCTTTAAGCGAAATCATCGTGAAACTTTTAATTACCATTACCATTCACTCGAATTATTTTAAAATTAAAGATGAAGAACTATACCCTTAACGGAAATTTATTAAAGCTAAAACCAATTTATAGAAACATGAGGGAAAATTTAATATCGTAAAATTTAACTGATTAAATAAACCACCGCTTTATGTATTGAAACAAAACAATTGGTGTTTTTCTCAACTCATACCCTTTGATAAACTGATGATTGTTATCTTTTCATTTGCTAACTTTTATTCATCTCCGCTTTTCAGTTCTTACCCTACACTACGTCCTACTTTTAAAATTGGTTTATTTTCGCAATGACTTTGATCTTAGGCTATTATCCATTTAAAAGGGGTAAAAATTCGTTCTCGATTAGCAAAGACTTAAAATATAAGGTAAGTCACTACATTTATTTTTCCCAGCTGATTTTACTTAAATACCTCTCCTTTATGTTACTTTTCAGCAACAGAAATCTTGTTTTTCTGAAAAAAAATATTCGAGTGAAACAGGAATTTTGAAAATGGCACATTTGCTAGAGAAACTTTTCAGATTTTATTTTCCAGAAGTATAAATCGTTAGAAAGAGGTACATTTGACTTTTTTAATTTATTTTGACACGTCGATTTACAACTTTGCGTTGTTTAGGGATTTTGCTAGAAAAATTTCTCCAAATCCAAGGACTCTAAAACACCCAAATTAAACTCGATTTTCTAATTATAATTTTAATAGAAAGGGAACCCTTTAAGGCTTAAGGGAAAATATAAAAAATAAATATAACCGCAAAGTTTTTAAATGCTGCTACGGCGCTACCCTAACTTGGAGAAAAGGAACAGTTTAAAATCTGCTAGAAATTAAGCAGAAATTGGCTCTAGTTCCACTTTAAAGCTTGCAAAACTCCTAAATTGAACCCGAATTTTTTAATTTTAATTTTAATGGAAAGACTTCAAGGCTTTAGGCAAAAATATTAGAAGAGTACTTTTAAATACCGGCGCTACAGAAGTTACGCAAGAAAATTGGAGTATTTATATATTTTTATTATTATTATTTTTAATATAGTTTTTTCTTTCCATTCTAATTAAAGTGCAAAATGTGTCTTCTCTTTCTGCGATCCACCTATAAGTCTAAAAAAAATATTAAATTTAACCCTAAGACAAAAGAGTGTTTCGCACGGTCGGAGCGTCGATTTAATTGTTTCAAAATCGCACATCAAATTAGGACCGCACCCGCAACCTCAACACCTCTGCGTTGCCCTGGAGCATATTTACCTCAATTGATGGCATGTTTAGTCGCAAAAACATGCGAGATTGTCATGGAGCTGTGCTAATTGTTGAATAATTCAATATCAAAACTTGTTTGTTGTCGCGATTATGCTCAAATTGCCTGTTGGGAAGCCTCCCAAAATAGATTTGAGCGCCATTTCCATTGTAATTATGCTGGCTGGAGTAATTACACCAGGTGAAATCGACATGCTTACCCTCTCACGTGTGATTAAGCTGCTTCTGACGAAATGAATAGTTGTGGCTTTTCGGTTTTGTTGGTTGATAAGCAAGCGAAACATTTAGAAGTTTGGAGTTACAAGATAAAGTGGATATGAGAAAATGCGTGTCTTTAAACAATTTTGGTAACAATTAGACCAGCTGAAAGCTTTATTCTTAAATTTAAAATATAAGAGCAAACAGAGTTGTTTCTCATAGAATTAGTATGTTAAAAATTACTATATTACAACAACGTGAATTTACTACTTTAGAATTTCCATTAATTTTCCTATCTTCATATCATCCTAACTTTAACATTTACGTGATGATGTGGAGAATCACTTGAAATTTTGTATTTTATACATATTTACATATAATGGCTTTTTATTGACAAAAAAGAAAAAAAGAGGAATCTTACAACTTTGAATTAAAAGTCAGTTTGCTGATTTTGTTTAAAATCATAGGCATGCAAAATAAAATTAATTTCTTTTAAAAAAATTAAAGGAGAGCATAACCCAACTCTCCATTTAATATGGTTCCCCAAAATGTATATTAAAAACGATGACCGAATTATCCATTTCCATAACAAACAACTCGTACACTAGTTACTCTTAATTGTATAAAGTGCAGATCTTCAACTCTTCCAGACCTCCCCTATATTTGACAAAACCCAAAGTTTTAATGGGTATTCAAGACTACAACAGCACTATTCCTGGAATTTATCCAGTCCCCTGCACTTTGCATGATAAGATTTGTGGGGTCTATTAACTATAACGAAATAAATCAAATGAGATTAAGCAACATCGGTTCATGGACTTGGGTTAGAGGACGAGGAAAAGCATTTGCAACCGCAATCACCACCTCCTCGTCAACTCAGACACGCCGCTCAACCAGCAAGTTACTCAAAACTCAAAACTTGGGGCCCTTTGTTTGCTTGTACAATGAAGTAGTGAAGTGGGTGCTCGGTGGGGAACAATGGGGCCGCCGATACGGAGCCCTTCCGCCTCTATTCATGTCCAATTCCCATATGCATTATCGCATTCAGGGGCTTTTAGATACAAATGAGCATCCCTTGTCTTCCTGATTAGCTCTGGATCCTGTTCGCTAGCCGGGAACAGCGCAGCGGTCAAGTTTAAAACTCCCAAACTTAGCCCATCAGAATTGCCCCGAAGTTATGTCAGGAGAAATTTCGGATGGAAACGAGATGAGTCAATATACACTACCCGCCTTAAAATAGGACAGAGGCCTCTAAATGTCTAAAATTCTAAAATTATATAAATTAATGATCAGGACGCGTTATCCTGTTGAAAAATGAAATCTGTCTTTTCTCAAGAAGTAGGCATGTTGGCTAAGAGGTAGCAAATTTATACATCATTCTTCGACATTCTGTGTTATACATTAAGATTCCAAAATATCACATGATTTACAAAATTTATACATCTTAAAATAAACTATGAAAATTTCTCTGAATCAAAAATTAAATCATATTTTTACCCAACTGATTCAGAAGGATGAATGTATGTACAGGATGTATGTTTCTTTGGAACGCCAAAACAGAAAGTACCTATGTAGTAGGGTTAAACATATTATGTTGAGTTTCTAAAATTCATGCTATCAAATCGTGACATGCAGTCGGAGACTATGTATGTTTTCAATTGTAAATTGGTAGCATCCGACAGTGTGTCATGATTTGATATAGCATGAATTTCAGAAAGTCGATGTAAATTCTTAACTCTTCCTTTCTAAAGGATAAGAGTATTAATAATAAACATTTTTAGTATTTTTGTTTCAGAGCTTTTTACATCATTAATAGTAATGATTTTTTTATAAATGCACAAATTTAGTGTTGACCTGTGAAATCGATCAAATATACGTATATTCGATGAATTTTTTGTGAATAAATCCTGAAAATTAATTTTCAACAACGTATTAATAATATTTAAGAATGTATGTATATTATAAAGATACTTATTTAAAATTTCGCCTTGTACGATTTTTTTAGCCATTAGTATAGTGTCTACAATGCACAAACTTCTATATAATATTCGAAATAGCCCCATCAACCACTCATCACAACAAATCCCCAATTTTGCGATTTTGGCTCGGTCCCAACCCGCAGCCTCCACTAATTGAAAATTATCTGTAAAAGCTGGGGACCAGTTTCACATCGCATCTTCTAATTCAGTTAACATCGTGCCAACAAAGCTCCAGGCCGGGTGTGGGGCCGATATTTGGGGCAGAGCGCCATCAGAGGCCCGGGCATACCCTGGGACTCGGAAACCGGTTTTGGCCCAGGACCGTCACCGGACAGGGATAAGGAAATAGTTTTGTTTATGAGGATGAGGCCCGATTCCGAGATACACGAGTTTTGCCCAAGATTACAGCAGATGCAGCGCACCACTAATTGTTTGCCATTTTCTGGCTGAGGAATGCCGTCGTGGAAGTCAAACATTTTCGTCGATAGCAAGTTTTCGGCAAGGATAAATAGAAAGTTCTGCAAGGCTTTTAAGTAATTAATTCGTTTTGGGAAGGAAAATTGCTTTAAAACGTCTGGCTGCACGAGGGGGCCCCGGAGCCCGAAATTGGCAGTGGCATGTGGTACTTAACGAAGTACTTAAGAGTTTTGACTCTGGATGTAACTCGTAAATGTTACTCAAGCCCTCATACTTTTGAGCTCAGACTCTAAGCCTGGATAATCCCCCAAGAGTCGCGCGATGATTGTGAACTTCAAAGTGCTCTCTGGGTGACTTATGAGTTTTCACCGCATCCTTTTAGCAAAGATTTTCTTAATACATAATACAATCTTGGGATCTCATCAGCGAGTCACACAGCAATTTAGAAAATATAAAAATAAACAAAATTTTTCAAACAAAATCATGTATTAAAGGCTAATTCAAATGGATTTAAATGTCGTGATGTAAAACTTTGGATGCTTGTTTCAGGAAGTTAAAAACGCTTCTAAAAATTTTCATCTGATATTTACAATAATAAAATATATGATGATAATTGTAGCGGATGAGTTTCCTTTTAGGAGAAATCTTTTATTTATATGCATGCACAATCAAATTATTTTAAGAATCTGAAACGTATTTGCTTACTACGCAAACATTCCATTCCATTCACCGCTGACCGAATTGCGTCACAGCAAATGGTGCAAAATCATCAATTTGTAATTGAATTTTTGATCTCGATATAACTGATTGTAGGTACATCTAAGCAAAAATTTTATATAAATTATCGATAAGAAAATAAAGAAGTCTTGCTTTAGCTAGCTTATTAAATTAATTGATAGCACTAAAACAGTATGAAACGTATTTACAAAATTAATTGAAGCCCCACACTCACAAAAACAATATCCCAATTCCAAAATATTTCGGGTCATAAAGTAGATTGACGATTTTACAAACAAATCCCCTTATTATATTTTAGAAAATAAGTTATTTGTTTTTGTTGTTTAGTTTTGTTTTGTTTATCTTTTTTAAATTTGTTTTTCCAGGATCTACATATAGTATACTTAGTATTTCATTTTATAAAAAAAAAATCCAGTGTCATTGATATTTGCTGAAAATGAGCTTCTTCAATTTTATCGCTAATCGAAAAAATAAAACTCAAATAATAATCGTTATTTTGAGTGGAAAAAAATACAATTCAAAGAATAATTTTTATTGTGAGGAAAAAATAAAAATCAAACGCAATAATCGCTACCATGAGGCAAAAAATGAAAATCAAATTCAAATTTTTATCCGTGAGCGAAAATTTAACTCGATCATTATTTTCGAAAAAAGAATAGAAATCCAATAATCAAATAATAAGTTATTTTCAATTAAATATATAAAAATCAAACAATAATTACTATAATTACAATTGAACAACATTAAGTTTTTTTTTTTAGTTGGGTTCTGGCTCTGGCCGGATTATGTGTATAGATTGTTTTGGATTAGCGTTTCGTTGTGGTTTAAAAGTTGGTATATTACCTGTCTCACATATGAATAAAATTTAAAAGTTATGTCTGTTTGCGGAGAACACCGAGTGAAAAGTAATTTTATTTTGAATTCAAATTGAATTTGTTAATAATTTTGAGAGGATTGATGTGATGAGGTAACTTTTCTAACAGTTTAAAATTCCCACACACGAAACAACATTTGCGAAACAAAATTCAACCGCCTGTATTAGAATATCTTGGAACTATTATATTTATGTAGGTTTTTAATTAAGAACTAAATAAATAGAGCCAAAACTCAATAAAACGAACGCAGCTATTATTATATTCGAATGTTAAGCCTATTAAGAAATTTGTGCTCATCCAGTAAGTCATTTATTAGTTTGAAAGTTTTCATAATACATACCTGGCACCGAATATAAAAATTCTACCCTCATTCAACTGGCTAATGTTTACGTTTACTTAGTTTGTATATCTTATAGCAAAATGTCTCGAAAATGTATGAATAACCCCAACAATTATTGTTAAATTTATGGTAAACCGATATTTAGTAAACAAAAGTGTTGTATATCAAAAAAACCTATTATTACTACTTTTAATGATAAAATAAAACACACCAGGAAAAAACTGAATTCCACATTTCTGCTGCAATCCGTGTGCAAACATGGAAAAACGATATTAAGGCAAGTGGAAGGTTTCAATGTTGGCGGATTATTGCTGGACTGTTTGTCGAATTGTTACAGAAGCAGAATACAAGAGGGCAGCGAAAAAATTACGTCGAAATTCTGCTACTGAGTAGAAGAATGTATGATTTCTGTTAATTTTTGCAAAATAATAGGGCTTTTTTTCGGCAAAACTGAAACTAATTTTCAAATATTGTTATCATTTTCATATTCAACATGTGAAAATATATGACAAAAGTAACTTTAAAACTGAAGGATACTTATACAAAAAGTCAAAATTTGTAGTCTAGTATTATTTTTAAGTATAGAGATTAAAGTTAAAAAACAATAGTTACGATCCCAATTTCCCAAATCAATTTGGTTCAACCATAAGATTTGTAAGTCCATTATGATGCTAAGCCCTTTCAAGATAATCCCTCAGCTCATTTTAAATGCTACGTGAAAATATTCAAGCTCTTAACGAACTACATGGCATCCAGCCAGGGCTCGAAGTTTGGCAATCGACAAATCCAAACATCCACCCACAGGAACCCCAGAACCCACAAGCCCCCCAGAACAATTTGATGTTGTGCCTCCATCAAAAATCAGTTTTCAACTCAAACATCCAGAAACGGTCGCTCAATTTTGGCTCTGAACGGCTAGAACAAAGGCATCATAGTCTAGAAATCGCTAGAATCGTAATTAAGATGACCCACTAATCGAAATGCGAAATACCAAGAGCAGCCACACCCCCGCCCGCAGATGGGGCTCAATAACTTCCTGTGGGAAGAGCCCCAAATCTAGGGGAGCATCATCTGCCGAGGCATCTCGAGGCGAAAGAAGTTTTTAATAATACTTCTCCATCACTTTGAATACGTAATGTACTACTTCTTTGGCTCCGACTGCGGGAGGGGCCGGGGGGGCTGATTGGATGGATGCCCCCGCCCTTGGGGAGTCGATTGAACAGAAGACGTGAACAACGGCCCATCAGGCGCAGAATAATTAATAAATTCCTGAGCCGCCACATCTGCTCGAACATGGCCACGGAGCTCGCTCCCCCCAAAGACAGATGATGGGAGTCGTCCCAGCTCCAGGCCTCCAGGAATGGAGGCTAGCATCCTCCAGGAGCCATCGATCTTCCGGGAAGATACCGCAAGGATTTAAGACACCGTGTCCATCCGAACTCCAGAAAATCTGCAGAAAAAAAAGCCTTTTTGCGCTTCTCCAGCAGCTGTTTAACTTTAAAATGAGTAAACATTTTTTCCGCATTCCATCGGTTTTCTGGACCGGCAAAATTGGTCCACTGGATGTTGGCTCAGCAGGATTGAAGAGTGGAACGGCCCACTTGAGCTCTTCGACCCAAATGGCTCCACAATTTTCAATATGGAGCCAGCTGGATGCATTGCACCCCATGCTCATTAAATGGGGCTCCGATGGCGGGATGAAAACCACAGCCTTTTTTTTCTTCATAGATGGAAAAAAATAGACACACCCCAACCGTCCTCCACTTATATTTTCTTGTATCCATAACTTGGGGGGTAATGGTTTAAGGTGGGTGGTTTTGATGCAAATTGTGGATGTTCGGTCTTTTTTTCCTCTTCGACGGAAAAAAGTGCGGAAATTACTAATTTTCATCGGAGGACGTGCGATTCGACGACGATTGCGGGAACTTTTCTGTTTTGAGATCGACGGGGAATCCCCGGATCCAGAGGAGCCTTATGGCCGGACAGAAGAATTTCCCTATAAATTCGTTTTTGTGTAATTACGTTTGCATGGAGCAGGGCTGATTTATTCAGGGGTGAAATTCTCCACATCTCAAGACAGAGTTCTTAAGCAAAAGGAAGACGTGTTGGACAAGACGACCAACTTTAAAGTTTATGTCCTTTTTCTCCTTTTTCTACTCGTCTTCTCGCGTAGACTAATTTAAACTTTTCCCATGCATAATTAAAGGCGTTTGCCTGGATAATTGAGAGCGTCTCAGGTGAACGGCTGCCGGAGTCCTTGGAACGCAGAGCCGCCCACGTGTCCCGCTGGATGTTGCCCAAAGGAATTTGAATGTAATGTGTAATGAGATTTCGGAAGTGCCTCTTCCTTCTGTTTAATGCCGTTTTTCGTATTTATTTAATTTCCACCTTAAGACAGTGTTTGCTTCTTGGATCTGTGGGTTAATTATACTTAAAATAAATTTTACCTAAAGTTATATCTTGAGAAGCAATTAGGAAAAACAAACACATCGAAGTTGACTGCTCAAAAACCCGTAAAGTATAAATATGACCTATCTAATGTTAATTTACATATTTCAGTTTATTTAATTTCAGTCTAAGAAAAGCTTAGGATTTCCATTACCCTTTATAAAGTCAAGAAAAGTGCTGTTTTGAATGTTTTTTAAAAATGAGACAACTTGAAAACTTTTTGTTGTCGTACGCAACTTTTTCTGTAAAAATTGTAAAAATTCAATAATGAAACTACCTACACTGAGAAAAGAAAGTACTGGTAAATTAAACAAAATTAGCTTCTTTCACTTTTCTGCTAAAAAGTACCTCTACAATCTAAAATAGGTTGTAGAAACAAAACCGACAAGTTACTTCAACAAAGCCCTAAAAACCAAAATGAACTGGTTTGGATCGTAGTTTTCACATTTTCTAAAAAGATTTTTAATTTGAAAAACTCCTTCCTCCTACATATTTCAGGAACCTTTATATTCCGCTGCAATCGAAAAAAGTCGATTTTTGTTTGGGTATTAACAATCCGATTTGATAAATATTAGTTAGTCAGCTCCGGGTTTTTGCATTTACATATTACTAATTTTGGAATATTAGGGCATTTTCTAAAAAATTATTTTAAATCTGATTTTTAAACTGAAATAAACAATTTTCGGGTACTCTCAGAATTAACAGATATTAGTTAGCTAGCTCTGGTTGAGGTATGAGGACATTTTCTAAAAAGATTTTTAATTTAAACCGCTTCTCCTGTAAAATCTGCAAAATCTGCTGCAGTAGAAGAATATTGATTTTCGAGTAGTACTATTAGAATTGATAGACATTAATTTAGTAACTCCGAGTTTTTGCATTTATTGCTGACTTTAGATAACATGAGGAAGTTTTCTAAAAAGATCTCAAATCTAAACCACTCCTTTAATTTTAAATTGATTTTTTAACTTTTTAAACAAAACCTTGTTGATATTTGTCCAGTGATCTTGGTTGAGTTGCAATTAAAAAAAATAATTTGTTTATGTAGGTATAACAATAAACATGGAAGGAAACAAGGAAGTATTTGATAAATGTAAACTTGATTTTTGGTTTCCTTTTACCAAACGCAGAAAAAATAAGAACATATTCCCAAAATATCTTTACTTTAGTAGTGTAATTCAGTATCAAGCTTGTTCAAAATAAAATTCAACGGTCAGTTGCGAATTGGACCGAGGATTCTGCACAAATTTATTTTTTTATTCAAGAAAAATATTCCCCCTAATTATTGTACTTATTACATTATGTACATACATACAATATATCTAAATGAATTCTTGACGATAGAGATGTCTTAAGACTGAAAATTACACATTTTCGACTATAAGTTCTTCCTGTTGTACGAGTTCAGCTGGCTTCAAATGCTCATAATTTACAAGGGCGTGACAGTGAATTGATATTTCAACAGGACAGTGCGCCCGATTAAGTGGCTCTCCGTTGAAACAAAAGAAGCCGGCGAGCAGTGTGCTCCTCGTGTTGCGGAGACAGCTAACACGGCCCGAACACGGGCCGCAGGCGCAGCGGCTGTAGGACCATCCATCACCCGAGGAATTTCGTTTCCTCGCCAGACCGCCACGGAAGGCCATCTGCATGGTAGCTCCAATTCGCCGCGAGGCGAAGGAATTTCTTTGAAATTCGGTCAATTCGCGGCCCAGCCGAAACAAAGCGAACCCGCGTAATATCACCGGGGCGATTTGTAACCGTCGCCGCCGGGTGCTGGCAGCGCAGCAGCGAATTTATTTGAGGCTCGCCGCTTAGTCGGGTTGCAGTTTAGCACCTGTGCAGGGCGAGTAACGCCGCGTGCAGCGATTTGTTGGACATGTTCGCACCCTGCCAGCGACCGCCTCGCCTTGCGCGAATGAGCCGACAAATTAATTTTTCACTCCCGATCCGGACAACCGGGAGGAGCAGGAGCAGAAATGCCGCACTCGACTCACCTGGCCCACCATCCAAAGTTGCCCCGTGACTCCGCACAGGGTGGCGCTGAACGGCAACAGTGACGCGGGCGTCGCGGCGAACTTCAAATTAGAGCGGGAAGGATTTATTACGGCCCGTGCACGGTTGCACCGGGTGAACGCATGAGTGCAGGGCGCTAGTTTGGATTTAATTAGATTTTGAGCTGAAATTCCTGTTGGAATTTATTAAAATTGCCCAGATGAGATTTTATTTAGTCGAATTGGCGAATAGGCCTCTTTGTGCCAGGACCGGCGTAAAAGACGCCGCCACCGCCACTGTCTTCACCAGTCCCAATGTCACTATGGTTTTTTGAATTATGAAAGCGCGGCGCACTTTTAATTGAAATAAATTAGGGCAGAGCACATAATTCAAAATGGCGGAAAGCCAGGGTTCCGAGGTGCACTTTGATTTGAATTATGGCAATCGACACTGTTGCCCGCCACAATGTTTTAAGTGCAAAAATTAAATCTAATATATTGCGGGTGAAAATGGGCGCAGAGATATTCCTGGCCCGCCGTTGTCATAAACAATTTCATTGAAAATAGTACCAAGTGGACACGGAGGCCTCACGGCAGCGTTATTAATGAGCTTCGATTTCTGCTAATTTTAAGCTGCTAGTCTCGAATGGCAGAGGAAATTGCATGCTTTAACCAGAGAAATTGAGTTTTAATATAATTAATATGATGTCCACTTATGAAATACACATTGAAACCAGCTTGACACATTTTTGGAAAGACTGTTGCATTGCAGAGTTTCACTTTTATAACACGAGTTAACGATTTGTACCTGGAACCTTTTATGGTAGTGAACTCAATTATTTCAATTATTTATTGCTTAAGTATAATTAAAGTACAATATTTTTCGCAGGGTAATAATCAGTCGTATACAGTGTTTCATGTTAAGAAATACATAT
Source organism: Machimus rusticus (assembly GCA_951509405.1). Lineage (NCBI taxonomy): Eukaryota > Metazoa > Arthropoda > Insecta > Diptera > Asilidae > Machimus > Machimus rusticus. The sequence goes on along the minus strand of OX608054.1, from coordinate 16,006,091 downwards.
TTTAGCTGTGATATATTAATGATTAATAGAATGTTTTTTCGTTTGTGTATTAACTAATTGCGGGAAACAATTTTTCAAAAAATCAACACATCTCTAATTGAAGAGTGTAAGTTCTAAAAGGTCTAAGTGCCTATATAGGATGTTTTAAGTTATACATGTACTATTTTGTAAGGGCCAAGCCTAATGATACTATGAAGGGAAAAAGGTCCAGCGATATAATTAGGTGTTCAACTAGAATGTGAAAGACAGCGCTCGTTATTTGTGCCAGCGTATTTGACATCTAAGAGGTCTAAGCACCTGTCGTGTCTCGTATCATTTTAGCCTAAAATAATTCAAAGAAAAAAGAACGAAAGCGTTTAAAAACAAATGGCTTAGAGTTCAGAACGTATATCGAGACTCCCAGAACAATTTAATTTAATTATCTCCATTCCAGGTTTTCGGCACTTAGTTAGACCTTTTAGAACTTACATTCTTCAATTGTGTTTCGGTGCAATTTCAAAAGTTAAATATCCATTTAAAGTTAATTATATTTAATTTTATACGTAAGGATTCAAAAGCTTGAAGAGAGGTATCTGTTTTTAATGTTTTTTAATAGTTTTTTTATTCTTAATATTATACAAAGTATTTTTACGATATTTAAACTTAGCGCCAAAATAATTTCAAAACAAAATTTCTTATTCTGTGCCAAATTATCTACTTAATTGATTAATGCTCTTTTACAATAATTGCTTCCAGAACTTTTAAATGATTTGTTTAAAATTTATGTAACAAAAAACTATTTTCAGTTTACTATTTTATCTATAGTGGTTTATCGAATCTTTTTATGTTTTGTTTAAAATAAACAGAATGGCCACCTTTGAAAGTAAACTTTTTTAAGGTAAAAAATTGCTTCCTTATTGTTTATAAATTAATGCCTAAAATAGACTATATAAATTTCATTTAAACTCGTGAAGCATTTTGCAAAATATAATGGTCATTAATTATGACTATCTGCCATTCATGGTAGAAAAGTCCTAAAGTTATAATATGAATATTTGTAAAACTATCCATTTTTGATAGAAATATTCAAATATGTATTATAATTTGAGAAAGCGTAAAAATACACGATTTGTTTTAAAAGTCTTAACCGTAACACCTTAAGGTTTAAAATTCAATAATTGTAAATACATTTGTCTTATGGAGGAGTGCTAGAGTACCAAATTAATTGTTTCATTCAATTTAACAACTACATTCTTAACCAGTTTAAATTCTTAGTAACCTTGATCACTTGCTTAATTCAAAGAGAAGAATAGTCGTTAAGCTGGATTAAGTTTTTGTTTGGATTTCTTCAAAAGAAAGTCGACTTTAATTTTACTCAAAAATATTCTTATAAATTCTTTATTATTTTTTTTTTAACGTATACATATGTATGTATTGAACATACCAACCATAGACTATATTTCAATTTCAATGGACAAAACCTTATGGAGATCGATACACCTTCAATTGTTATGGTTAAAACTTTTCTTGTTTTTTATTATATATTTTTTTAAATATCAGTACAAAGTAATTTACTTGTAAATGATATAGTATACAATATGCAAGAAAGAATCCCCGGACTTCCTTTAAATACTGCAGTGAATACCGATCATTTTACTACTAATTATCTAGCAGAATCGCCAAGACTGACCCCCATTAATTCTAGACAAAATAACTTCTACCGCTCGGACGGCTCCCCCAAACAAAAAAGGATCCAATTAATCACGGCGTTATTTAGTCATTTTCCTGTTCATGAACTACATCGAACGCACGGAGGGCAAAAATCAATCTCCACCCCCGCGTCGTCAGGGGGACGATATATATCCGTTTACAAATTTCCATAAATCACAGGGGGCTCGCCTGGGGGCTGCGGGTCTCCCGGCGGGAAAGTTAAGAATGCGTCCATAAATAAGTTGCCATTAAGAGCACATGTGTCCCGGCAGCCGCCCGGAGCCAATTTTTTCGTTATTGAAATGAAATCGTCATTTGAGCTGGAATTTATTGCAAGGCTACAGCTTCCGCCATATTTCTGCAGAAGGTAGTGCGGGTCGTCGGCCCGTCCGGCAGCAGCCCCGGAGAGCACCCTTCATCACTTCGTTCGGTGTTTTCGTTTTCCAAGAAACGTCCCAGATACTCGTACATTAAAAATGGATGATCCCCAGATATTGCAGGGATTTGCGGGGCAGGAGCAGGAGTCCTGAAGGACGACGCATTAAGTAGTATTGGCAAAAGAAATTCCTCTTATATTAAAGCTGTTCGCTACTCAATCTTCACCCCCTGCGGCGGGCTCGGGGGTGCGCAATTTTATTTGACTGGGAACGATGGGAAAGACGTCGCCGTTGGAACCAGTCCAATGTAATTTTTACGAGGACTCCAGCAGAATGACAAAATAACATGCCCCCCGCGCTCCCTAGACCCTGTCCCGTCGCCAGGCGATAGTTGAAATTCGAGAGGATTCAAAGTGTATCCTCCTGCATCTCCAGTCGGGCTTCAGGGCGTACAATTGGGGCTCCATCGAGTTATGCATTTTTCATGGGACGTCCGATATGAATCTGCGATTTTGTTAAGACTTTCGGGAAATATTCGATTGAGGGACTTGAAGGAAGGGATTTGGAAATAATGTTTTTTTATAAAACGAAAACTAAACACTTTAAAATTAAACTAATCGAAAAGGCTATAAGAGCTATTTTTAAAATTGTTAATAAATCTATTAATATGTATACGAACGTAACGAATATTTGCAGTCCACCTTTAAAATTGCCACTTATGTTTCTGTTAGACTTAAGATCTAACACGGAAGCCCATCCAAGTCATTAATTTCTTATCTAATTAGTAATACAATAGTATAATAATTGATTTAGTTCAAATACATATAATCCAACTAAATTTTTTTCCAACAAAATAAAAACCGACTTCAAAACCTAGTAAGCTTAAACTAAAAAGTTCAAAATAATATTTTTTATTACTTTCATTTCATTCATAATTAAATATTTACAATATCTAATCAGTTTTTGGAGTCTGTGCCAGCCCAAGCCCCTTATGGATATTTCTTTGTTTTTCTTGCTCCTTTTTTTGAAGTCAGTTAAAAAGTAAAGGCTCCCACTAAAAGAGGAATCTATACAATTTTTTCCCCAAAATGTTAAAAATTCGGCCTTTTTTTAGGCGTATTTGGCTTGTCGAAGAACAGCCTTTTTTAGGCGTATTTTAGGCCTTTATTTCGACACTTTTTTCACTACTTTGGCTAGTTTTTCTACCATTTAAAAATATACATTTATACATATGTATCTAGGGCCTAAAAAGTACTGAAATTATTTCATTTTTGGGTTTTTTTTTCACCCGGGATGAACGGACATGGCGAAATTTTATTGTAAGGGTTTCTTGTTTTTTTACGGAAACGTCAAAAAGATATTTTTAAAGACACATCTTAAAGTATAGCACTTATGCAAACAAAAACTAGGTTCAATATTGTTCTACTGCGATTTTAAAAATTTTATCTTTGCCTACATATCATCACTTACATTTTTCCATTGTTTCCTGCGAAAGCCCATTTCCTTTTAGAAATTGAAAAAAGGAAACCCTTTCAATTCTCGATTAATTTATGATTTTTCATTTGCTGATGGTGAAGATGAATTGCTGCATCTATGGGAAACAAAGCTCCAGTCCTCGCCCCCGCTATTCACAGCTTCCCGCCGCAGCAATTCAACAAAAAGCGGAAAACCTCTTTGAACTCCGGTGCCGCATGCGAGTGAACTTCTCACCGCCTCCAGCGTGATTAAATTGAAGCGGAAAGGGCTCATATATACGCTGGGATCCACTTAAAAATTAGAATTCCCCGAAGTTCATTAGCCATTCACGGGAATTGCTCTCATTCGTCAGTTCTCGAACCCTTCACAGCCACCCTGTGTGACTCTGGGGGGCGGAATATTTTAGAAATTTACTTAATCTTACTTTACTTTCCGCACCGCACTGCATGACCCCGTAACCCTGCAGCCCTTAGCCTAGCCCTAGCCTTAGCCCTAGCCTTAGCCCTAGCCCTGGCCGTTCACTCACTTTTCTCATCCTGGAGGGCGCTAAGCAGGCCAAGTTGAGGTGAAATACTTTGCATATTTAACGACTCCTCGAAACGGTTGCGACAAGGTTATGAGGATCTCGTAGAATTGGCCGGAGGAGCCCCATAACCCCACCTCTGCATTCCACTGCGAAAAGAAAACGCTGCGATTTTTAGGGCTTAGCGTCTACGACCAAGGCGAGGATGGGTAACCTTTTAGATATAAATTTTTAAAAGGTATCCGCTCAAGGACGCCGGAAAATCTTCCACCGCAAGTGTCAAGAACCTTTCAGGTGGGAAATAAAACAAAAATGCGAATCCCCTACACTCGCAAAATCCTCTAGAACTCCGCTCCGGAGGTCGATGGCGAAGTTTCACCTGACTTTGCTCAAGGTTTTCCCAATTACGGAACCGGAGTCGGTGGACTCCTGAGGGGCAAAGGACATTAAGGACCGATTCGGGCTTTAAGGGCTCATCAAGCTGCCGGTTAATTATCTGTTGCTGTCTGAGCCCACCGCGGGCAGGTATCACCATTGTCACTATATCCAGGTGTGTGGTGCGGGTTGCGCAACCGGTGACGAGTTATGACAAAAAAGGGATCAAAATTTGTCAACCTTTAGCAGATGAAATGCGACTCAGACCGGGGTTGATGTCCTCTAAATTGGCACACATTAATTCAGAGACTGCGTTCCCGCTTAGTCACTTAGGGACAGACAAACAAGACGAGACGGTAATGAACATAAAGCACACCTGCCATATATCTGAATATACCTGCACTTTATGAAAGTAGACAAGTTTGAAAGTTTTACGAGGCAAAGTTATTGGGAACGGTCAGGACTGTCTCCTTAGATAAAGGTGAACAACTTTAAAGTTAATTTCCACTAAATTCACCTTATAACATTTTTTATTCATAAGGGTTAAAGGAAGGTTATAAACATAAAAACTTCCTGAGGTTTTGTAAAAAGGTTATTTCAAGTCAGTTTTATGTAACTATGCAATGCGTAAACCAAAATACATAACATACATACATATATTTACTGAACCGTTCGATATTGAGACAGAAGTATAAATTAGGTCCTAACCTTTACTCACTATATAGACAATCTGGAAGAAAGCTAAATAAGAGCTAGCTACGTTATATTGTATTTATATTATTTATATGTAGAAATAGACTATACAAAATAATACGGTGGATCGGAGACAATATAATTGAACATATGTATGTATGTGAGGAGCTGGCAAACAAAACCATCTATAATAAAGCAAAATTAAGAAGTGACCCTAAAAATAGCCAATTTGGTGGACTTCGAATTTTAAAACAAAATGTGTACTAAATGAAATTTTATGATGAAATACATACTACTCTCAGATAAGTTTCAAGATGAGCATCCGTTTCAATTTTGAGAAATGAATGGTCAAAGATGAGTAAATAAAAAAAGTTTCAGAATGATGCTTATCTTGAAACTTCTCTGGAAGTAGTATTTCATCAATAAAATGTAATTTCCTCAATTTCAAAAATATAGTATTACCTTTGAATTTGTTAAAAGAATTCAAACAAATATTCATTATACAATATTACACATAGAAATTTAAATTCTAAATTTTGTTCCAGTGTGTCAATAGTAATATCCTTCTCATTTTGAACTATGTCGCTCGGAACTGCCACCGCAATTTTCATGCAAAAAAAGTAAAGGTATATCGCTCGAAGTGGTTATAAAAATTTTTCCTTTTTTAACTTATTTTGAACGAAAACATGCTCGCTTATTCGAAGCTGTTAAAATGTTACTGTAATAATACTGATCGAAATCCCGAACTTCTGATTCAATTTTAACACATTTTCAAGATTCAATTAAAAAAGAGTAAAAAGTTATATTGACGGGTCAATGAACAGCCAGAAGAATACGTGTACTGAATAACCTTTAATATTTTGCGGTTAAACTACTGCACTCTACTTCCAGAAAAATTTCATAGTTCATAGTTCGAAGTTCGCTGATAAATGCTTTAATAATTACAATAACCGAAGAAGCAGCACTTCAAAAAAAAGTTTCGTTTGTCGTGAAAATGAAGTTTCCAAATTGAAAATATTTCCATCCAGAGCAGGAAGACTCTGTACAGTTCCAAACTTATTGAAAATCGTATAGAAGACTTTTTGATGAAATATAGACCTAGAGTTATATCGAGGAACATTCATATCGGCCCATTCGATACAAAGAGCGGAAGTAATAACATCTCTATCTATACTTAATTTAATAGCGGAGGATTAAATTTATTCGGGAAAATTTATCACACCTGGCTGGGTCTGAATGCGCTCCAACCCTTTCCTGGACAGAAAGGCACTAAAGTGGAGGAGCTCAAATTTCTGTGAGATCTGCTTTAGACGCTCAGCTCCACTCGTCCCGGAATACACTTCAGTCAGCATGAGATAATTACAAAAGCCACCGAAGGTAAGTTTAGCCACTGCCATGGGAATTCCCCCCGTTTCTGCAGAATCACAGGGTGCCTCCGCGGCCCCAAACCCTTTCCCACCGCCAACTGTCTGAAAGGTAAACCGCAGCTACACTTCCTGCTTCCATCCCGGCGAGTTGAATAAGTTCCTCCAGGACTCGGGAGTGGAGCAGCCCCGAGCTGAAAGAACCCACCGTCGGTTATCGTTAAAATTTAATTTCCTTCGGCTGCAGTTAGGGCTTATGTTATGATTAAACTCCTAAAAAGCCTGTGAACCGCCGGGGGGCTGCGGGGGAGCAAAGGAATGGAGGAAGCCCAACAATAACAATAATACCAAAATGGCTAGACGGGTCCGTGCCCACTTACAGCGGAACTGGCGTCGTCACGGCTCGGGAGAGATGGGGCTCCAAATGGCCCCCAGGACCATTAGTGGGGAAGCGCGAGGGAAGCGCATCTCCGTCGAATCGGTGCAATCTCGACAATTGCTCCAAAGTCTCAGATGTGGCTAAGAATTTTCGCGGATTTACATAGAACTGTCCGCCCCAAAAATCTTCGGCATGGCGTCAGAGGAAAGGGGGGACTGCAATTCAGCCGGTGGTAGCGAGGACCTTTATGGCTTCAAGTTGCCACAGAACGTGGCGATAAGACTTCCCGGGAATAATTTATAAAGCACTTCTTGCAGCTCGTGAATTAGAAAAAGGGACTTTTTGGACAAGGGAAGTGGCCACCGAGACCGTCACGGCTGGAGCAGCAAGCAATTCTACTCTAATTACATTTGTACGACGAAGACTTTTATACCGCGCAAAGTGTGCAAGAAATTCTTCCTTTTGATCCCTTTTTAGCTACACTCACATACATATGTACTTATATGTTGGATAAAAATAATATCAGGCCAAACCTTAGAAATAATTTATCAGAACCGTCTAAGTGGGTTCTATGAGGCTTCCACGAAAGGTGTGCCTTCTCAAGACCATAGTCCGGCTCAACACAGAGGGAATTGATCGAAATATGTAGAACACACACACCTTTAAATACAAATCAATTTGATCAGGCTTAATCGATTAAAATCTTATTAAAACCAAAAAAAAAGTTAACCATTCATTGTTCGATCAATTCCAACAATTCAAAGTTCGTATTTCTAGTCAACGCTACAAAACTCTCACCGCCATCGCTGATTTTAAAAAAGCCCCTACATTGTAATACCTACACTCAGAAAACCTACTACCTTAAATTAGAAGAAAAAATGTTCCTATGTTAAAGCTACTAAAATTCTATAATTTGTGAAATTCCTACTCAATCTCGAAGAATTTTCATTAATCTAAGGGAAATTTTCTTTATTTCAAGAATGTTACTTCCTTATTACATTACAAATTATTTTCCTTGCGATACAAAAATATTTTCCTCAGTTTTTATTACAAGGAAATCTTAGAAAAAAATTATAGAAACAACGATGACGAAGTGGAATAATTGAATACATATAAACAAAAACAAAATATTTACCCTAATAAAACTATTTATCGTCATATTTAGAAAACTTAGTACTGGATTAATAGTTTTGGTTTGAACCAAGGAAAATAAATATGTAAGTTATGGTATTTATAAAGTATCTAAAATATCTTTGGATTTAAGGACATTGATATTGATTTTAAACAAGTCAATTTCACGATTCTAATGCAATTACTTCGTAGTTAAGGTTCAGTAAATCCGGCGTAAAAAATAAAGGTCAACCGTGCAGATAGGTTGCTATTTCATATTTTTATTATGTGAGGAGGTCCACCAGGAGTTTAAGTTTGAGTTTTCGGAGTCGACAATGCACCCATTTTGCCGGTATCTTAGAATCACGAAAAATTATCGTTCGCACAGAAAACCACCAAAAAAACCCTCACAATTAATAAAAGTATAAAAAATTATTTACTTCAAATTATTTTTTGCGAAATGTTCTATATAAGAGCTCCTAAATCATTTTCTCAAAAAATTAATAAAAAAAGTTATTAACGAAAATGGTTATTCATCTTCAAAACTTTCATTAATTTTTGCTTATTTTTAATTGTAGAATTTAGAAAATAACGTTATGAACAAAAATTATCCGGGGAAAAGCTCTTTACAAAATTCTTATGAGAGTGATATAGTTTTCAAAATATGTACAATATATTAAAAATATTTTCACCCTCGCCAAATGGGTGTATGAAATGAAATATTAAGAGGTCGTGCTATTGCTGCTGAGTTTACGAAAACAAAAACAAAATCACTTTTCTTTCACTATAATAAAAATCGTAGCTGAAAGGAAATTAAAGGTCGACGCTGGAAAGACGTGATCCGACTCGGTTAATGCACGGAACGCATCCTATTCTATTTCCTCGTTTGCTCTTTAGGTCATCTAATGAGGTAGGCAATTTCCCTGTCCTGGCCAACTTCATTCTTTTCAGGAACGTGGAAATCTCTGGCCTAGTTTCCACCGGCCTTTCAGGATTTTCTATGGGGGCTCCGGCTAACAGACACGTAATTAGGGCACCTGGGTGACACACGGCAGAATGCAGGACGGAGGTGAGCTAATTGTGTCACGGCATGTGATGGACGGCTATGGGATCCGGTGATGATGCTAATTTCCTCGTAGATCTGCTAGCTAGGCTGGCACTTCATCACGGTACCAAAGTCTGCCTATCTGTCCTCTGAGATTTAGTACTTGCTGGATGAATACGGTAAGAGAAGGCATGCAACGAGACAAAAAGTTTCCCTTAAATTAAAACATAGATCCATTACATTTAAAATGTACCTACCAAATCCGGGATTTCAAAAAATTATATAAGCAATATCGATTTACACAAATTCGCTGACGAAGGCTTCCTCGAAAATTCTGGTAGGAAACGTGTTAAATATACTTTACTAATTACAGTTATTTATCGAATGACAATCCTGAAATGCCACGCCGCAAAGTTCTAAGTTCCTTAGAACATTGTATAGGCATCCCTCGAAAAACACGGCTAATTCGTTCCGTGTTATTCGAAATTGTGTTATTTGATACTATAAAAACATACAATTTTGGAGAAGAGAAAACTAACTATTGCGTTATTGCGTCATACTACAGACAGTCGATTTTCCTTGTAAGCCAACGAATTAATTTTTAACAGTAATTTTCGAGTATTGTCGCAAATTTTAACCGTGCTATTCGAGACTTCGTGCAACTCAAGTACCGTGCTATTCGAGGGATGCCTGTACATATAAATACATATAAGGGTAGGTTGGTTCTCGTGTAACTGAATTCATTTTGTGGCGCAACGAAAACATATCGCGTCAATTGTATCCCAGCCTTTAGTCCCGTAAAATAAAACTTAATTTTGATTTTATTGTAGATTGCCACGATTCTCCCAACGGAGCAGCAACAGTCAGTTAAGAATTCATCTTTAGCTCCAAACATATTTTACGTGATATATCCAAACGTTCGAGCAATAATTTATTGGTTTCAAAGTGTTACCACCAAATTTTCCGGTCGATGAACCCCTCTTTTCGCAGTAAGACATCCACCTCGAGGAAACACACGTCCAACCCCCCCTGGCCGTGTGTTTCATCGACTGTTCGATCACGTCCCGCCAATAAAGATATTATGCATCAACCAATTTTGGACACCTGCTCCAAGTGTCTGATACCCCGCCCATTGGGAATATCTTTTTCTAAAAAAGATATCCTTAGAAAGGACTTCATGGCAGTAGTGGTCCAAGTCCGAGCAGAATGGAATTGTTCGCAGTTGGGCGGGAACGGGAGGAAACAAACGAAAACAACTTCGAAAAGCCTGTTTTGTTAGACCGGGCTAACCGCCTCGAATATTTACACCCCGGAGGACCTTCTTGGCACTTCTGTCGATAGAAGTTAGGGTCTTCTTGGGTTTTTGTCCGACATCCTGCCCAAGAGCACCTATGCATATTGTATACATAGAATGTATTTTGTATGTTTTTGTATAGTGTGCCTCGGATAAGTTGTCGGGAGCGGCCCACAAGCAGATAAATTATAAAGTGCCATTAAAAGTTCGTTGGGAAAAGGTCACGTAATGGTCCTGTCATTAACCTTCATCTCCATTACCGCAGATCACTCCCATATGGCTTCAAAAAGCTCAAGTTTTATTCCGACGTTATATGAGGGAGGTGTGATGGGGCGTAATGGGGGCTACCTTCCATCGCCCGGAAAGTGCATGAGCAACGTTTTCACCTGTAAGCGCCACAAAAACAACCGAAAAAAAAGCTGAAAACAACACAGCGGAAGTTTACAAAACTTCCTTTGCCTTCGGTCGCACCTTAGAAATTGGAAAAATTTTCAATTTAGCTCCACCCGCCGGACGGGGGCTCTCTTCTGGCCCCCTCAGACCCCCGCAAAAGGCGAGAAGTTTTAGCTGTTTTGTGCAGCTGTCAATGGTAATTTTCCGCCCCCCGCTTCGAAAAGCCATTCACCCCCAATCCAGACTCTATCCTGGCTTTTCGTTTCTGGAACGTATTTCTGGTTTTTTTTCCCCCCAGATTCTCCAGTCCAACGGCCAGTTGAAAGGATCATAATGCGCCCCGGGGGAAGAATAAGTTTTAATGGAGGACAGCGGTTTTTTCCTTGTTTCATTCGACTAAGTCGGTTTTCTAGGAAAACTGGGGACCCACGGCGGCAAAAAAGACCGATGGGGGCCAGGGGTTCTCGGCACCCCAAGGCTCCACCCAATCCCAACGATAGGTTGAAGCTGGAAATCGATTGTTGCTTGCGGCCAACTTTTACCATTTTTAATATTATTCGGCCACTTATTCATCGTCCAAGGACGAAGAGGGAATAAAATTGTTTGAAAATGTTTAAAAACATTAAAAAAAAAGATAAGTAAAAAAATTAAAATGGGATCTGCACACCGCCCCCCGTCTAGCTGGACGGGGATTAATTCCTTAAGTGCTCCTTGCACCGGCTGAACGGCCGGGAGAATTCGACGCAATTTGGCCGAACGAGTTGCAGGCCCCATTTTTATCATTACGGGGGGGGAAGAAAAGAGCCCCACGCCTCATGCACTCTTCCTTAATGAGAAAATCTTAAACATTTCGTCTTATGCATGATTTATGCTGTCTGCACTGCAGGCAGGGCAAATTAATTTGCCTGGAAGCTGATTTATATAACAAAAACCATTTCTCGTTTTAATTGTGTGAAGCATTTCAGGGAACAAAGACCTCTTAACTTCTATGGAACAATTTTTTTCACACGACAGTGCTCGTTGGCAATTTTCGGTGTTGTTATCAGCGGACATCTGACGAAAAATATGAAATTACATATACATAGGTACTATTTAATTATACAGAGAAACATGTAGCAGGGAATGTTTCCATACACTAAGGTGAAATTATTTTTTGTAGTAGCCACTTTTTCTTACAAAAACTCTACTCAACTAATTTCACAACTCACATTGTATATAACGACGACTGAACGACTTAACGGACGTACACTGAAAAAAAATTTTAGCAATTTTAACTAATCTTTTATTGATTTTCAGCCTGCTAATTATAAATATAAATATATATAATTAATAAAGAGACAATTACTTACCCTTTAGTCGATAATTCTAAAATTTAAATTTAAATTGTTCAGCGTAGTTTAACCGAAACTTTCCGGAAATTAGATTTAGCTATGGTATGTATGGTAGTTTTTGTCTTACTTAAAATTGAAAGTTGAAACTTAGGCTGAAGTAAGTATTTCCTCAAAAAGATCCGAGATATTGCTATTTGGGATTAAGAAGATTCTTTTTTTTTTTTTTGTATAGAATCCTTTTACAATCGAGCTAATATATAATTTAAAAATTATTTAAATGTTGTCAAATCTTAACTTTTGTATGTTAAATACATACGAAACTTTATAGTAAATACTATTTGATGAAACCTCAAAACTCAAACTATGATCTGCAAAAACGAAATCTTCCGCGAATTTGCATAGTAAGTACCTCGCTTAAATTCCGTCCTGAGAAGTGCCCCTACGCCAAATTCCTGGCACCGTCCAATTATTAATAACTGCCGCGTTGCCTTGATGGTCCTCCGGCAAACACGACAGGTGACAAACGGCCTACATCGAACCGGATAAGATTGATCAGCCCGGTCCGATTCGATAAATCGCCCAGTTCAATGATAATCCCTACCAAAAATACCCTGAACGGCGAGATCGCGTATTCGCCCCGCCAGAGCCGGCCCGGCCCCCATCAGCACCTTGCGGCCGTTCAATTGATCTCGGGGAAATTACAAAATATCGTGAGACACTGTGACATCGTTACAAAGTGCCAATTATCAGCGTAATTAGCAGCCGAAAAATACGACCGCAAAGCAAGACGTCGAAGAGGCGCACCGACGGCCACGTAATCAGCGCCTGGGGGCAGTCCTTTGCGCCGAAAATATTTCAATTAGCACTGCGCGCGGGGCGATCGCGTCGCGGCGCTCATCGCCGCCCGCCGCGGTATAAATAAGAAGGCCGAACGCGTCTCTGCGCAGTTCTCGAGAAACGTGGTCTTCCGCGAGGTGGCTGTGTTCGTTCCGCGCTCGCCAAACAATTCGTTGAATTTTGAACCAGGACTTTAAGTTATCTTCCGGGAAGGCTTATTTTTTGCGAACGATCCGCCGAAGCCATGGAGCAGTGGGTGGGAAAAGTCGCGGTCGTCACTGGTGCCAGCAGTGGGGTTGGCTCCGCCATCGTCGTCGAGCTCGTCAAGGCCGGAATGATCGTTTGCGGCTTAGCCAGGCGAAAGGATAAAGTCGAGGTGAATATCTGCGGCTCGAAAATGTTCGTGATGTGCTTAAAATCCTAAAACAAAGACTCAAGGAATAAAACGCGGTGTGGCTCCAAAATCCCCATTTTTAGGATATATTTGGTCGGAAGTGGTTTTCAGAAAGAATATTTTAACACGAAAACACTATTGTTTTAAAACGAAAAAAAAACAAAAGCCAAATTTAAGGATCACAAAACTTTCACGTGTGAGAGGCGTTCTTAAACACTTTTATAAAATAATTTAAAATCCATAAAACAAGGTTTTTTATGAATTCTGTGACAAAAAGCAATTAATTTTTAGGATTCCTTACCTCATAATGGAAAAACAGAACCCTTATATATACTTTGTTGTCCGTTTGTTAGATTTTTCGTGTGTGAATGTCCTTTTCTGTACAAACGGCTTAAGGTATCAAATTGAAATTATAATAATATCGGATACTTTAGCCTACAACCTTAAAATGCTGTTTAACGCAATAAAAAGATACGGCCTTTCAACGCGTATTTTCATACTAAAAATGACTATTGACTCATCATCAAAACCTGTAGGGAACTTCTCGATGACCTATAATTTTGAAATTTGGCATGAAGGGAGATCTTTTGCCACAAGTTAAGAAATAATTCCGTAATATCATTAGTTTCTAATTTTTAACATGTGTTTTATTTTAGTATTTTTACCACAAAATTTATTTATTATTGCCTCTTAGTTGAAGCTTAAAAGTGTGATAGTTAAAACAAAAAGTTTAAAATCCTTTTCAATGAAATTTTAAAACCAAAACTATCAGTGTGATTTAAATATTCGCAAGATTAACAATGAAGTAAAATTAAAAAAGAAATAGACCTAAATTGAGTTTGAGATTTTGATGAAACTTTGTAGAAAAACTCTCTGGAGATAAAAAGTCACGAATATACGAAACAAATTTGTCGATGAATAAAGCGCTTTCAAAATAAAAGGAATATTTGCTTACGTATAGTTAGTTATTTTAATGCATTTGGAAGAAATAGAGCTGTATTTTCTTAAGACTTAAACTTTCTAGTCAGTATTTTTACATAGGTATTCCACTTTGGAAAAAAAATAGTTATTGCGAAAATATAATATAAATGTTAGTTTTAATTGTAAATAAAATAAAATGTCTGCAGGCCCTCCGAACAGATGTAGCCCTAGCCAAGGGGCAACTAAATGCGGTAGAATGCGACATCACCAACGAACAGTCGGTGAATGCAGCATTCACGTGGATAGAAAAGACTTTGGGTGGAATCGACCTCCTGGTCAACAACGCGGGGGTGGTGAGCAAGTGTCTTCTTCTCGACGACAACAACATCCGAGACCTGAGACAGATGCTGGAAACGAACGTCATCGGGCTCATAATCTGCACAAAACAGGCCCTCAAAATGATGAAGGAGCGGGAGGTGCACGGAGTTATCGTTAACATCAATAGGTATGCAAATTTTCCAGCGCTCCTCGAAAAAGGGTTAGCCTAGAAACGAGTTCCCTTTTCAGCATTTTCGGTCATAAGACGAACACATGCGTTCCTGGGACAAAACCCATCAATGGACTTTACCCCGCCTGCAAATACGCCATGTCGGCGATCACAGAGTGCTTACGGCAAGAGATCATGTTCCTCGAGATGTCGGCCAGAGTTCTGGTAATTAATCCAATAACCATGTAGTTTTACCTTTCAAAATTTTCAAAATGAATCATTTATATAAAATCTAAAATTAATACTTCTCACAAAAATGGAAAATTGCTTTAATTCAAATATTCCACTTTGCGATAATTTGGGTTCATTAAGAAGCTCACGCCGGCGTGTACCATCGGTGGCTCACACTAGACTGAATCTGGGCAGCGCCGGCGTGAACGTGTTAAAGGAGACGAAATTTTGAATTATAATTCTAATTGTTTCCGACAGGATCTGAGTCCTGGATTAGTTGAGAACGACATCATCGCCATAGGACCCAACAATGACCTGGTCAAACTGATGCCTCGGCTAGCTCCCAAGGAGGTGGCGAAGGCTCTCATGTTTGCCATTTGCACGCCACAAAATGTTCTGGTCAGAAATTTTGAAATATAATGATTCGCGCAAAATTGTCGAATTTAAATCTTTTTCTTTCGCAGATACAAGACATGGTCATCAAACCCGAAGGGGAATTTCTTTAAAGTACTTTTTTGCGATTATGTAAGATGAATAAAAATATAACTGTTTTTAATGTTGGTTTTATTCAATTTTTTATTAATTAATTAGTATAATTATAATCAAAAAAGTATAAATTACTAAATAATGATTAACAAGAAAATTTTATTTTTCAATCGCTTGATATCCATTATAAAGTAATATTTATTTTTCGATTAGTTATTAGTAACAATCATATAATAATTAAATTAATATTATATCTAAATAATATTAAAAATCGACCTTTATCTGACTTTAAGAAAAGAGAAGGCTAGCATTCTGAATCGTATATATTTTTTTTTGTACATTTCCACTCCTTAGAGGATGGAAGATAATGAAATGAGTTTCATTTCGAACAATCAAAAAATAAATTAATTAATTCTTCACCATTATCGAGCGATCAAAAATATGATATGATGATGATAATCATTATCGAGCAATTATAAAATAAAATTTACTTCGAGTTGTCGAGTAATCAAAAAATAAAAATTTCTTAATAATCATTATTATCCAATTTATATCTTCAGTCGAAAATGTAGTAGTGATGAATTTTTTTATTTAAATTTTCAGAGTGATGAATTTTGTTACTTCAATTTTCAGAAATAATCATTTCACTCGATCCCTTACCAGGTTAGTGCCGATATTTAAAGATGCTATCTAGCGACTTTTCAATTTCCTCGTTTCCTCCTAAGAAGACTGTAGAAAAGCACATGTATGCTAGTTTTAGCTGAAAAATTATAGTAAACAGGGCTAGTTCCAGAAAGCCCATGCCTTTTAAAGTTAGCTTTTATCTCTTCTAAAGAACAGAAAGGATTTCCGTTTTTTGATCATACATCCAATTCGTCTGCTGGGTTGAGTTCCGAGAAGTTTCCCGAAGCGGACGAAAGTATTTCCATAAATTTCTCGAGTGACCAACTGCTCTATTGAGGCGTGGATTCCTTTGCAGCCCACAACCCTCGAATTTTTTTGCTTTGAGGATCGGTCGCCTCGCCGTCCTCCTTCGCTGGCCCCCAAAACAAAAGCGGCACAGTCCTAAATTCGATTAGGAATTTCCTTGTACGACGCCCCCGCATCTCTTGTACGGTAGAAACGCGGCACTTTGTTATTTTTCGGTCCATTTGTTTAACAAAATTACTGGCCACTTGGAGGAGCACGTGCGTCCCTGGGCAGAAGGAGGAATATGAATGAAGCCGCCCCGTCGCCGACGTCGACTACTCGCATACTAGAAGGAAAAGTTTTTAGTTTATGGGAAGCCCCCCATCACCTGGAAGCCTCCTTCGTTTGCTCCACTTGATAATAGCTGAGCCCCGCAATGGAGCAATTGCGGGCGAATTTTAAGTTTTATGTCTTATTGTTAGACCAGACGCCAAGTAGAAATATTTAACAAAAAAGTAGAAAAAATCTAACTATAGATTTTATTTAAGAAGTCGTTTCTTAACGTTTTATTTAGAAACCTTCAGCTAATTTTTTCTCTTCAGTATTATTTTTATTTGAATGAATTCATAACACTGAATTTCAAAATTCAGAGAGAAATGAGAGAAAAATGTATGGGCGTTGTTCTACGCCTCGTTTAGCAATGAATGGTACAGTGTTGGAAAAAAACTAAGGGAACTCAACACAAGAAGATAGTTAAAAAAAAACATGTGTATGTTTTATTTAAAAAAAAAAACAAATAATTTCAAACATCCTTCTATATATAGGGTGACCGGAAATTGCTGGCATTCCTCTCGGGAGAAGAAACTATAATTAATTTGGATTGATTTAACCTGTATAACTTGGGGGCCGGAAATGCACCATTTTCGAGAAAATCTACTTCATATTTCTTTTTACAAAAATCCGAATATTCCCACATTTTGGCCTGAATTTTTCCATGATCTCATAGCTTACTAATTGGTCAACCTTCCTAAAGCTAAAAACCACGAAATTAACTGTTTGATTTTATGTTTATTTTAATTTGAAAACGTAGGAGTGTAGCAGTGTACAATAAATAAATTTTCTCGGTTAAATCAC
Organism: Machimus rusticus; assembly: GCA_951509405.1. Lineage (NCBI taxonomy): Eukaryota > Metazoa > Arthropoda > Insecta > Diptera > Asilidae > Machimus > Machimus rusticus. Next base: position 15,988,643 of record OX608054.1, on the reverse strand, counting down.
TCCGAATTAGTCACAGTTGCTCCGGGAGGAACGCGAGCAATTTCCGGTCATACGGTCCGGTATAACGATATAATAATATTACACTAAATTCAACATATCACAGTTCAAGTTCTTTTAGACGTAATAAAAATGAGCTGGAAAAAACTAAAGCAACAGAGAATATACTGGGTGTTTCGTTAAAGTCTGAAGAGGGGTATGTCAATCGATTCTACATGGTCTGCTGATCAACGTTTGCTCGGACATCTATAATAAAATTGCTAAAATTCTTATAAATTCATTTCAGTAACCTTTCACTTCAATAAATTTTTTCGCACATAACGTCAAGATAATTTTATTGGATTTTTCTATCTATCTATTAAACACTTTGAATCAGGCTATGTACTGATCACATGTTAGTACCAGGCAAAAATGCAGAAAAGAACAAAAACATTTTGCTATGAATGTAATGTACCTTTGTGTAAAGACTGCTTTATATTGTACCACACAAAATAATAGATTTTCTTACAAAATACATATATGTATTATATGTCCGTATACATAATAAATTTTATAGTAAAAATTTGTTTTTTTTTTTACCTGTTTGTATATATATTAATACCCTGTTGGTACACATTTGTACCACCTTCCACAGCCCATCCTGGAAGAATAATTTTATTTTTTTCATCAAAAATCTTTTATTCCATTCAAAAGCAATTGTTTTTTACATTCTCTTTAAATCAGCGAAAAAAAAAGTATTCAGGGTCAAAAGGGTTAAAGTAAGTAACCTGGATATTGCTATATGTCATTCATTGCTAAAGGCGGCTTTAACCAAAACCCTCCCGCCCCGCTTGCATAGTATTTACCTATAACATTTTAGAAAATTGCTTTTTATCCCGCCAAAACATTTCTTTTTACACCAATTTATTATATATCAGTGAATGAGTTAGTTTGAGAGTATCCGCTTTTAAGTGAACTCGAATCAAAAACACACCATACCATAGATTTTTTAGCCGCTCTGATTGCTCAGACGGATGAAATATTTATCCACGCATCTGTGTCAATGCATCACGTATTTCATTATCTCCCTGCAATTGCACAGCGTAAAACGAGCATAAAACCAGACACAATGAAGCCCTACTTACTTTTTATTCTTCTGTAATGCGACGCCATTAAAACGAAAAAGCTACAGCAATCCTGAAAACAGTCTCTGCCGGTAAAGGGAAAGGGGGGTAAAAACCCGCCAGACAAAACACGCGGAATGTGTGTCTTAAGCGCATCGACACTTTTTGTGTCACGTCTCGCGAACTACTTTCACCGCGCGGTGACTCCCGGCCGGGAAAATGAGCAAATAACGCTGCTAAGGATTAATTGCATAAAAAGGGAAAAATTGGGTCTGTGGGGATTAAATCCACCTTACTAGTCCTAGCTAGATCCTGAGAGCCTGAAAGTATATCGTTAGCTGCATGGACGTTTTCTAAGGCAATTTAAGATCTACTCCATCCGTTTTGCGCCAAATTTTCTATTAACCAGTTAACTGTGTTTAACGAGTATACTCGTCATGAAAAAATGCAAAATTTTGTGTTCTAAGTAATGCATATACTCGTCATAACACAAAGTGTCGCACTTTTTTCATGACGAGTATGTATAGGTACTCATAGCTCTAGTTTCCAAACACAACTGGTTAATTATAATAAATATTTAAACTTATAATTAAAAATGATCTCCTGAAACAATTACAATAAATGCTATTCAAATTTTGTATCCTTAAGTTTGATTTCGGCAGGTTAAATTTTAAATTTTAACCCTTCTTTGGTTTTGCCGTAGTCGAGTAGAGCAATCCACTTTTAACTCCTAGACTAAATTGTCGGGAGTAAGTGTAGGTTCTCGTTGTTTTACTTTGATCTTTAATTAGAGTTCGAACAGCAAATATTTACATCCAATCAGACTGAAATCCGCCGAAACGAGAACGAACTTAAAATTTCCCTAGAGTCACAAACATTTGAACTCCCTCCGGACCGAGTGGGCAGCACCTCCAGAACCTCAGCGGAGGCGCTGCTTTCCCAGTAATTAGCACATAAACGAGTTCGTTCTGGAGTAGCCACTGGGAAAATTTTCATAGGAAGCGCCACTAAACAAACAAACTTTCCACGCGCAGGAAAACCGAACCTCCCGGCCTCAAAATTTTAGCTTCTCTACAAAATCCCTTAGAAGTTGAGAGTTGCAGCGCCCGTTCGGCCCCAGCCTACTTAAGAACTCTTCGGCTGCAAACAACTTTCGAGAGGAGTTTTATCACTAGAACACTTCTCCGGTGGCGCGAAGAGATGAGGAACGAGACGCCGCGGGGCCCCCCGGAAGGCCCCTAGCTCCGCCGGAAAGCACTTCAGATGCACTTTGGCATTTCATGTGGAGTTCTTTTAATTTGCATAAGTCGCCGCTCCTGGAACAGGACTAAATAGCACTTGCAGGGCAGATTGTCTCACGGGCGCGACTCCGCCCTCCTCCTGGATGATGGGGGCGACGATGTTTTCGTCGCATTCTAGAACCAGCTGCCGCCAGTCTGTGCACGCTCACCGTAACAACTTACCCTGGCGAGAGAATTAAATTACGTCGGAGGAGTCCTGGAATCCTCGGGATTGTTTGGTGTGTGGTGGAAGGAAACCTTTTCCGGGAATCTGCACAAGTTTCCCGGAACAGCTCTACTAGCGTCCTCTTCCCCCACTCCCTGAATGGAGCCTCGGCATATCGCGTTCAGATCAAACATTTCACCCACGAATTTTAAACTAAAATACGAATACTTGGACATATTCCTCGCAAGTTCGAAATTGTTGGAGAACTTCTGTTCCGCGACACTGCTCAGGGAGATTTGGGGCCCTTATGCTTGGAGTCACGATGATCGAAACCCGTTGAAAACCAAGCCGTTTTAATCACTAACTCACTAGAGTTCCACTGCAGGACTCAAATGGTTAGACATATCTTTAAACTGAGTAAGCTACAAACATATGTAAGGACCCCGCACAATCTCTATAGAAAATGGATTTAAGCCAATTTTTTTTGAAATTTTGCAAATTGTTAGTTCTCAATACGCTGAAAAAGTCTCAATGGGCACGAAACCCTATATCCTCCCCAACCCCCCAAAATCACAACCAAAGGTCAATGGGATGCATTTGGCGGATTATTAGTTAATTGCCTTAGCGAAGTACCTAATTAATACTGTAGTCGAACCTATAGTCACCCACAAGTATCGAAAAGTATAGAAAGTATCGAAAGTATCGAAAATATCGAAAGCATTGAAAAGTATCGAAAGTATCGAAAAGAATCGAAGGTACCGAAAGTACCAAGAGTATCGAAAGTACCGAAGGTATCGCTAAATATCGAAAGTATCGAAAGTATCGAAAGTATCGAAAGTATCGAAAGTATTGAAAGTATCGAAAGTATTGAAAGTATCGAAAAGTATCGAAAAGTATCGAAAATATCGAAAGAATCGATAGGTACGATAGTTTTGATAGTTTCGACACTTTTCGATAGTTTCGATACTTTTCGATAGTTTCGATAGTTTCGATTGCTTCAAAAGTTTCGATACTTTTCGTTACTTCGATAGTTTCGATAGTTTCGATAGTTTCGATAGTTTCGATACTTTTCGTTAGTTTCGATAGTCTCTGCCTGCGTGTTATTTTGCTGGAAAGCTGGGCATGTATAGAGAGCCTCCTCAAAATTATGCAGCTCTACAATTATTTTAAATAATTCTGCGGATTTTTGAAGATCGAGGGAGCCTCTTTACAATTTTTAGTCGAGGTTTTACCCTTTTCGGGAGTTTGGAGTCCCGACTCCCGAAATTTTTCCTTCAGACCTATAAACAAAATTCAAGTTTATTAATAAACATAATGAAATAAAATATAGGGCAAATCAGGGCTAATCCAACCGTCCTTGGATGCGCCGTCTAATCAAAATTGTAAATCTGTCCCTACCATGTATTAATATTATTATTTAAGAATTTCAATGAGGCAGAGAAAAAAAATTGTTTACGTTAATGTATACATCGAAATAAATTAAAATAAAAACAATGATTTAACACAGAAAATTTGAAATGAAATGCATTTAATAATGCAATAATGCAAAGAAATAGACGAGTATATGCTTCTTATATTTGAACTCCTTTTCTAGGTGGGAACTTTAAAAAGGTGAACCATTTGAGACAGCGCCAGATTTTCCGTTGAACTATTGCAACAGCTAGTTGTAACGGACAATAATTTGAGACATCTGGTGGTAGCTATTCTTGAGATTGGTGCTGCAGGTATCGTAAAAAAAAATCCCCAATTGACACGAAATCTCCTTTCTAATGCATAAATAATTTTGGCCGACGGCCAACATCGATATTACCGAACGATTGTTTCCACTGTTTTAATTTGAATGCACGCGGCGCCGTCCTTCTTTCTGTTCAAATGAAGGCAACAGATGGCGGTGCAATCGGGAAATTGCTAAAATAAAAGTCTTCATTAGGTGTGAAATGTTTTATCCTTATTTGGTCTCCTTCACCCATTTTTATGAAAATTCGTGCTAAATGATTCGCTTGCTACTTTGATGGTTCTATAAATATAGTCCGGAATTTTATATTTTCTAGCTCGAAATGTCCAGTAAAATGTTGTAATATGGCAGACGTAATTTGAGTGCAGTGAGTCTTAAGGAAACATGGCAGACATGTTGGATAAACGACAGAAAAGAAACGGCAAATGCCGTATCGGTTGGTCTCTTTTTAATGACAGTTGTCTGTATGCACGCGAAAGAAACAGTAGTCTGACCGGCATGAGCCAGAAGTATTAGTTAGAACAGTGCAGAGTCAGTAATAATAACTGTGTACACAATGGCGGCGTCTGAGTAGAAGTTTCAGGATTGAGGTCCTCAAATATGTTTAAGTAGGAGAAAGTTCAAGTTCTTTTTATTAAAAATACAAGATAAAATGCACTTGCTTTTATAAATGATTAATTCTGCGATCTTCCTGGAGCCAATGATCGTAATTTGCTATGTGTAATACGTATCGATGAGTTTTAATTGCATTTCTATCTGTGCTAACCGGAAGCTTTCCTTCAGTGAAAATAAATAGAGCACATCTTTCTAACTTAAATGATTATTATCGGGAAAGTTAAGCCGGCAGAGAAATAGCAGTGCATTGATTTTTTATGCAGCCGGTTCAGTACAAACAAATAGAGCGTGCGGATATTTTATGAGGAATTGTCACCATCGTGGATAGGAGGCACAGGTACACATCGTAATACATATTATAAAGAATGCAACTTAAGATGTCGGTGTGCATTGTTTTATTTTATAATTGCTAGCCATTCTTTATCTAGTGTATACCACAATTCGTGTTTTTCTAAACGAGTCGAATCGTAAGTGTCTCAGTTTTATTTATTTCGCTTTATTTGAAACTTTAGTCTCCCTTCTTGTTCCAGTGCTAGGTACGTGGTAAATCATGCACAAGTTTTGAAGTTATATTCTGTAATTGACGTCGCCCTTTGATTTTTCATCAGACAGATGCGGACGAATATTAACGCGGTTTCTTCATTCAAATCAATTTAGTACGTCACTATTTTATGTCTGGTGGTTTCTGGCTTAGTCATTCTTGAGATCATTATATGTATTTACGGTCTTTATACTAGTGAAAATTTAATTAGTAAAAAGTCCGTGCATTACGTACTTAGCATTCATTAGAGGCAACTTTATTTCAATTTCAATTTGTTGATTTTATCCGCCCATTTAAATTAATACCGTAGTAAGAATCTTTGAATGAGTCATATCAATGCAAGTGGATAACGTGAATGTTCCAATCTTAAATTTTCATTTGAAGCGAAAGTTATTGCTTAGAACCAAAATAAAAATTGATACTTTCAGGCCAACTAAAGAGAATGAAAGCCAGTTCTATTAGTCATCATAGAATATCGGCTTGAGTGCAATGTGGTTATGATAATATCAACTTAATATAAAATTTGGAGAACATTCTATCTGTACCTATGCATTATCTGGAAATTTTATTAAGATAACAATATATAATCAAATTTGGCTCAATTTCTCTTCAGGAAGTAGGTACAATACAATTTTGCGCGCGTTGATATTACAACACGCATAATATTCTCATGACTTTTCCAAATTGTCAACCGAAATCAAAATTTTGGAAATTGCAAACAACAATTGGAAACAAATAATTTCTTTTTGATGATTGCTTTAAAGAGCCAAATAATATAAACATCGTATATATTCTAAACTTTTAATTAAAAATAACTGACAGGTGCATAGCGGTTTTTAATTATGAATTGCGATGAATATCTGGTTTTGTTACATTACATGTCGGTTAAATTTGTTTTCTTTTGTCTAGTTTAATGTTTTCCTAAATCTAATAGAATAGAAGGGAATACGCAATGTCCAGTGAAGAAGATAAACCTCCAGCACCTCCCGTCCGCTTAACAAGCAATCGTGGAGTTGGTGACCGTGCAGATGGCGGACCTCCTGTTGATATGCGACCCCTTCCAAAAGGTTTTTAAATTTTCGAAGTGCATACAAAAATGCAACTAATAAATACTTGTTTCTGTTTAGAACCTGAAGACGTCGATCGTAAGAAAAAAACCTTAAAAAATAAGATAAAAGGTTCGAAACCTTCTCATACGGATTCAAAGCCTAATATTTCATACCCAACTAACTTTGAACACACGGTTCATGTTGGATTCGATGCTGTTACTGGGGAATTTACGGTAAGTTAAAATGCTTTGCATTCTTATTATTATAGAAACTATTAAGGAAAACTACACATATTTTTGTCGTTAGTTAAGATATATATGTAAGAGTATGTCCCTTTGAAACACCTATAAGAGTAAAATATGCACGAATTGTTTAAACCTTCTAAAATTTTGAAGCCGCGCGGACACTAGACGAGCTGGCCCTATAATACATATGTAACAACATATAAAAAAATTGTTGTAGATTGATTGGTATAGTTGAAAAAGGTTTGTAAGAGCTAAAGCAGGTTCACAAAGTGATCATTTCACCCATTCGTTATCAATATTGCTGATGAACACATTCCAGCATTTCCAAAGTGTTTGGAATGTTACAATTTGTGGATCTGTAATTAATTCAATTACATATTATTATATATCAATATATTGATGATTTTTAGTAACATGAAAATTCCCAGATTACATTAAAAATAAAAATTTATCAGTAAACAATGCAGTTGGAATATTAATGCACTAGGCGGATAAAATCGAATAGTCACTAAAGAATATGTCAAATTACTTTGTAGTTTTAAATAGGAATTCTGGGGTGCCTTTTATTCAAAATAACTTCTTCCACCTAAGAAGACGTATTACAAAGAAACAAAAAAGCTCAGTAGTTTTAATAATTTGCTTGATATTTTACAACTAAAAGTCTGAAACTTATGATTTGGATATCTTTCTTATTTTAAAGATGTGTGTTTTCGCTTTCAATTTGCAATTTATATTACAGCACTTGTTTTTATATTTTTTGTAATTAATTACATCGGTTTTAAGGTGGTGTCATTGTTTCCTTTTTTTTGTTTCAAGCTGCCACTGAAAGTAAGTATCGCTTTGAATTATTGTTTTGCAGCCATATTGCTGTCAGCAAAAGTTTTCAAATATAAGCTTTCTCTTTTGTTTATTATTTTGATCATTTCCTTTTGCATAGAATTAATGTGCTCCACTTCACGGCGATAAATGGTTTAGCAGCTTTAATTAGAAATTTAACTAGTAGTATTTTCAGAACAAGAAGAATACAAAAGTATCCATTTTAGGAACCAAATACGAGCAATATTAAAACATAAAATCTAATTACAGCAGTAACTTTTTAATACTTATTAATTGCTTAATCAAGTCGAGCCTCGTTTAGATAAAATTATACAATTAGAGACCGGCATAAAGAGACTCTCTTTTTCATTTACTAATTTTAAATTATATTTCAGGGCATGCCAGAAGCATGGGCTCGTCTTTTGATGAATTCAAATATAAGCAAACAGGAACAGAAGAAAAATCCCCAAGCTGTACTCGATGTACTTAAATGGTTCGACAATACAAGTAAGCAGAGGCCTAATTCCAAGTACATGACAAATGCAACTACCACGCATTCTGGTATTAATAAAAAGTTTATAATTGCGATAGCAGTAACTGTTAAATATTCTTCAGGTTCATCCCTGAGTCGTGTGAGCAGTAGCAGCCCGAGCAGTACGCCAACAGATTCTGAATCGCATACCGGCCCCAATGTCTTAACCTCGAGCCAGTCACATTCACATAACTTTGTGCCATCATCTCACAGTTCAAGTCATGAAGACGAAATTGCACCGCCAATAGCAAGTCGACCGGAAAGAACAAAGTCGATATATACTAGGCCTATTGAAGAAACACAGCCACTGCCTTCACCACAAGTACCACAACCGATTACTGTACCACTTCATATTCCCCCGACAATAAAGAACCCAACTCTTGACAAAAATCAAAATAATGCTAATAATATTAGTGAACATACTTTCATCCCAGCGACTCAACTAACTTCTTCAACCTCCCCTGTAATAACAACGCATACTTCTACAAACCTAGCATTAAATAATGTAGTTACTGTTAATACATCCGAAACAACGGCTAATACTCCAATTCCAACGGTGACTACAACCACTACCCCGACAAATGAATCCCGTGGCGGTGTTAAAAAGAAGAAGATGACCGACGAAGAAATTTTGGAGAAATTACGCACTATCGTAAGCGTTGGTGATCCCAACAGGAAATACACCAAGATGGAAAAGATTGGTCAGGGTGCATCCGGTACAGTTTACACAGCTATTGAAACTTCAACTGGCATGGAAGTAGCTATAAAGCAGATGAATTTAAGCCAACAACCAAAGAAGGAACTTATTATTAATGAAATCCTTGTTATGCGAGAAAACAAGCATCCGAATGTTGTTAACTATTTAGATAGTTATTTAGTATCCGAAGAACTTTGGGTTGTTATGGAATATTTGCCCGGTGGCTCTCTAACTGATGTTGTGACAGAAACATGTATGGATGAAGGGCAAATCGCTGCAGTCTGTCGTGAAGTACTGCAGGCACTAGAATTCCTCCACAGTAATCAGGTTATACATAGGGATATTAAAAGTGACAATATTTTACTGGGACTTGACGGTAGCGTAAAATTAACCGATTTTGGATTTTGCGCGCAAATTTCACCAGAGCAATCCAAACGAACTACTATGGTTGGAACACCATACTGGATGGCACCAGAAGTTGTTACAAGAAAGCAATATGGACCGAAGGTAAGCTGGGAGCAGAATTATACTCACTTCTTATTTTTGATTCCTGTGAGATTTGAAAATTGCCCTACGTGATTTCTTTTAAATTTCAAATTCATAAGTATAATTTCATTTTTAGGTCGATTTATGGTCGTTAGGAATAATGGCTATTGAAATGGTTGAAGGCGAACCACCCTATTTAAACGAAAATCCTCTAAAAGCACTATACCTTATAGCAACCAACGGTAAACCCGAAATAAAAGAAAAGGATAAACTCACACCGATATTCCTCGATTTTCTTGACCATTGTCTAGAGGTGGATGTTGATCGTAGAGCAAGTGCCCATGAACTTCTTAAGGTAACATGGTGAAATGCGGCAAAATTTAAAAGCAACAAAGTATTTTTTTATGTTGTAGCACCCTTTCCTTAAATTGGCTCGTCCATTGGCTAGTTTGACGCCCCTTATCATGGCCGCAAAGGAAGCTACAAAAGGAAATTAAAACGTGCGTTCATTTAATATTTTTGAATGATTTGTCTGAAGTTAATTTTAAGCAGAAAGTTTTTTTTGGTATCGAACAAACAATTCGTTATTTTTTAAAATTTTTATTTTGGTATAGTTACATATATTTTTAATATTTGCAGTAATTATATTTTTACCACAAGTTGTAAACGTTGCATATTTTCGTGTTTTCTTTCTATAAATGATTGTACGATATTTCAATCAAAAGTATTCTTGTTTGTCTATTTTCTTACTTATATTGCTAAATTATTTACGAATCCCAAGGGCAGAAGCTCTTCAGATACATTAAAGATACGTATATGGTCTTAGTCGTTTTTATCTTATAATTTTTGCCTTATTGAACTACGTGACTGATTTAAATAGATATTCATTAAAAATGGAATAAAATTGTGTTGAACTTTGTTTCTTCCCTGCAAAGACTTCTTATTTCTTGATGTGTTTCGGAATTAGTATTATGTATTTATGCTAAAGGATTCCAGTATAACGGCAGGAAAGGTAGGATTTTTTTATTCTTATAAGGCGCGGCATTTTAAAATTTGATCTTCAAATACTTAATGCTCAAACATAACGTGTATAAACATCTTATAGTTGGATAGTTTCTTCGCTTACAAACTATAGGTTTTTAAAGGAACGCTTACAAAAAGTGTAAATCTATTTACGAAAATATTGTAAATAATAATTAAATATAAGGTGATACCTTCAAAACACGCTAATAGTAAATTCTTCTATAGCACTTTAAGTTCTGCTCTCTGTTGACATCCCTTTAACCCTTTTACATTGCTTGTCCTGTATTATTAAAAATGTTGTATCTACAGATGTTTACATAAAAAAATCACTTACTAAATCTGTCATACTGGAATGCCTCCTTAAGTGGACTTAGTTGATAAACTTGTCTCCAGTTACATCGGTAAATCAACAGCATTTTGTTTATATACTCTAAAGTACATACGTAAAACTTAAAAAAATGTATCACCTCACTTAAAGATTACTTTCAAACCAACATCTTCAGAAAGATAAAAATTTAATGTTTCCCTTGCATATTTAAATACAACATATAGCAACATTAAATGGGGAGCTTAAATATAAAAATATCTACTTAAAATGTATTAAACTGGTACTGTTCATTTAAAAGTAATTCGAAAGATTCGCCATCATTGATTATCATCCCAGAAAATTTTAAAAATGAACCGAAATGAGTAATCACGTATATATTGTGTCTGTTTTCGCAGACACACGTTTAACAGTTCTTAAATTTACATTGCAAAAACTGGAAATTTTGGAAAACATGTGATTTATGTCTGTCTCGCACTCTCATAACATACATAAATTATTCGTTTAAATTTGGGAGTCTATTGAAGTATCGTCTTACAATTTTTAAAACTGAGTGGTATTTTATATTTGTTTTTTTATAGCATTTAGTGTACGCAGTTCAACTATAAAAATCGAAAAATGTTGTTTTATATCGAATTTCGCCGTAAAGAGACAACTGATATTTGGCAATTTGATTCGATCACGATCAATTCGATATTGAAAGTCTGCTGGTATTTGCAATATCAAATCGATCTCCAGCTGCTCGTGCTATTGAATCCAAACTCGATCAAGCAAAGTACAGTCGTTGAGTTGTAAAAGCTGAAGTGCAAAATCAGTTTTTAAAAATTACAATTTTATCATCAATCAATCATGTACAGAACCAAAATAAAGGGCTCCGATTCGGAATCATATTGCAATGAAAAGCAGATATACATACATATATGAGTCGAAATAATTTTGCGAATCTTTTTGTTTCCATAATAAATTCAATATATAGGTGCCTTTTCAAAATCTTTTTGCAATAGATACCTAGATAATATTATTTATACCGGCAATAGCCAAAATACAAGGCCTGAAAGACATGAAGATATGAGTTCTATACATTTCTTAAACGTTTTTTAGGACCTACATATGTATATATATATTGAATTTTTTCATGAAAGTGGTAATAACAGAAAATGTACCACCAACGCAGGGTCGGAGTTTAGGGTTAATAATGTTTGCTGGCTGTTACATCAAAAGTAGTTTATCTTATTTCAGTTTTATTTATTTTTAATATCATTTCCATCTTTTTTTAATTTATAGACTCATTATTTTCTTACCTTATAAAAATGCACCATTAATGCTTTAATAAACAACAACTTAACTTACGTTCGACTGGTTTATATTAGAACCCCATTGTTGGTGCTTTTTATGTAGTGTATTATAAGCCAACGAAATTGGACCTAGAGTTTGATAATACTGTGTCGAAAGGGCGCCTTATATACATTAGAAGAAAGAAGATTTTGTTTCCGGTGAAATCTTTGTAAATTGTAATATTATTTATTCAAGCAGGTGTATTTTGCTTATTTTTATGCACTTAACTTTCCGGAACGACACACAAACATTTAACAGTTAAATTATTGTGCTTGTTTAAGCCATATTAAAAGTATACAACATAATGAAAAGCAAATTGTGTAGATTCGAGTAAAAGTAATTTAATGTAAATAGTAGAGTAATTTGTAAGTAATAAAATTTGTTACTTGAAATTATACTGGCTTTATTTATTGTAAATGTATTTTCCTTCAAATTTACTTTACATGTGAATAAATGTGTGAATGATAATTCGGCTTGACCAACAAAAATTTGGAATACCCAAGTCTACTTTCACTCACTGACCGGACATTCGTAAACGACGAGGGGTGAGGGTCAGATGAGTGGAAAGCTGAAAGAATCAATTAAAAACCTCCTTGCACTTTAAGTGCGCATAGTCTGTGATATGCCAGGCCTTGGAGGAATAAAATACTAAAAATGGATAGACTCATGTCTGTAAATATTCATATGAGTGTAACTATTTCTCCTAGATATTTTTAGATCTGCAATTCAGTGCAATTTAAGGTTTTGGTTATCGCGTCGACTCTATTCTTTAAGGCTGCAACGAAATGGAAAAAGGTTACCCACTTATACCTAATCAGCGTAAATCTCACAAGAATGACTGAAGGCATTTTTGATTACTTTTGATTAAATTTTACAATTTATGCCTTTTTTCCCATATAGGTGTTCTTTTAAATGCAATTGCAATTAAATCTCCGGTCTCATCTCAGTATCTTTTCAATTTAAAAGCGGGCAAACGGCTAGAGAAGTAAATTTTCATTCCGGGAAACTAATCGGCGCGGTGCACTCACGTCTGAATTTGCGCTTGAAACGTGGATTGGTGGCGGTTGGCGGGTATCGGAAATCAGGGAAGCTTCCTCCACTGTGTTTGTACCTTAAGAAATGTAATATGGTTCATTAAAATGTCTGGAACCTTCACGTACATATGCACCATTAAATAGTGGAGGTCTGACACTTTTTGCATGTTTTAATATCTCCTAAATTATTCATCTATATATGTACTTTTTTTTATTATTGTATTATGTACTGTATTATTCATCTATATATGTACGTTTCACCTTACCGCATAAACAAAAAATATAAAATCTGATTTTCTCAAACAACTAAGGGAATACCACCCATAAGTAAAATGTAATAGTCTAGCGACTTTATAATTAGCAACAAATTAACTTTGATGATTGTTAATTGATAAGACACAATAGTCCGATTTGCATAATTTGAAAACGACAATTCCCGCATTTCTTACACGTTTAGACTAAGTCAAAGGTCTATATATTCTCTGGGTCAACTTATTTATCATAATCAAAAGATGTAAATTGGTCAAGTAGGGCCACACCTTTGAACGAATACCTTAATTGATTTTGATCAAATATCGCCTTTATCAGTGGCTCAAAATCTGGATCACTTCCAAAAGCAGACTGAATGCTTAAAATACACAGCCGTTTTTGTTTCATTTTGAAATCATTCTAAAAAAAATTATAATAATAATCAGTCCAATTGTTTTAATTACAAACCTTTATTTCAATTTGATTCAATAAAATTAAAAAACAAACCTCATCGACGCCCTATTTACCATTTAATTACTCGCTGGTATCATGGAAAATGATACGCTTTACACAGCGAGTGGATTAAGTGTAATATATGTATAAAAATATGAAAAAAACATCACACCGAAAGAATAATAGCTTTATTCAATTTATTTAAATGCTAATATCAAAATCCGACCTTTTATATACTTTCATAATCAAAGGACATTAAATACGAAGAGTTTTGGATTTATAATTCAAACTTTTTGAATATTTTAGAATAACAAACTGTGCGACTTTGATATATCGTAAAGTTATATTTAAATTAATTTTTTTATGTTATTGATGGCAACCGTGCAGAAAGCTATATATGAAGTGCTGTTTATAATTTTTGGGCAGTCAATATCATGCATGTGATGATTGCGTTTAGGAACTCTATAGGAAACAATAAAAGGGTATTCTTAAACAGCCTTGTACGTCCTGATGCACTTGATGTCACCAATTGTCATTGTCTGGAATTAATTGAATAGAATAGAAAAAAGGATAAGATACATTTTAAAAAACATGTACTCACTGCAATCATTTCAGCATCGTTAAATTCACGTATAATTGTAGTTGGTTTATCTCCTTTCTGTTCGTGGAGAAGTTTGTCATCTCCCTCAAAAGTGCAAACACTTTTAACCTTTCGTCCATCAAGGGTTTCCTCATCAAATTCCTCGCCAGCTTTAAATTTGATAGTACTCGTTTTGAAAGTGGAAGATGTTGTAAGCGTGTATTCATCACCATCCTTAACAAGTTCAACAGTAGGACTTACGCTATTACCCATTTTACGGAGCACCATCCCGACTCCTAGGAAAAAAGTTTTTAGTTTATTTAAGAACAAAAATTGTGTATGAAATACATATGTGCTATACATGCAGAATATACAAATTCAAATTATCCACAAATTTAAGTAATTTTGTACAATACAAAAGCATTATTAAGTTATTTTGTTACTTCGTGTAGATTATTATTACTTGTTGTAATAAATTATTAATATTGTTCATAACTGACAATGAAGAAATTGTTGATATTTTTGAATATCTATGTAAAAGTCTAAATTAAACAAGGGCAGTTAGTCATTGCAAAAACATTATTCAGAATAGCGCTGCACAAATAAAGATCGTGAACCCGAAAATATTATATGGAATTTAGGATTAATTCTTCAACAAATAAAAATGTGCTCGTCCGATACTCAGAATGTCAACAAGTATTTCTAAAATAAAAACATATTTATTTAGCTTTAAGCATTTTGCGATCGTTTAAGTGCAATGTAATTACACAATCGCGATTAGATAAGAATTAATATTAGGGACATATTTGTATATGGTTTTCTAGAGATACTTTTTTATGAGATACTGAAACCAAAGTACAGAGGTTAAGTAACGTGCTGCTAAAAATAAAAATTATCGAGGTAAAAGATGATTCCTTAAGTGGAGAATAGACGAGGTACTTATCAGTCTGACGGTTTATGACATGAAAGAGACTTTTAATCAGCTACAAAACGAAAAAGTACACATCTCTAATATTCCCATCCTTCCATTTATCAAAACCAACAGCCGTTTCTGTGACTGTTGACGTAGAAGATCGTTTTGGAATGCCATTTATCCATTTGTAGTTCAATTAGTCCATTGAATCAATCCCCATGAAGAAAAGTGATGAAACATTTTCGTAGAATCACCATCGATCTTATTCATCACATATGAAATACTAGTAAAATAAATACTCTGCCTTTGAAATCAGTAAAATGTTTTTGTATATATAAAACATTTCTTAAAAAGGTTAGAAAATATTCACATACATATCTTTCGTGTTATAGGTTTACAGTAAAATAAATTATTAAGAAAACCTCCAGATATTCTCGGCTGATCAAGCATCTAACCGCATGTTGGTAGATGAAATAAGTGCGCAAACGAGAATGGGTGAAAATCCAAGACAACATTAGCCGACGATAAAAGCCCGGAGATGAGTAATTTAATCTGTACAGGAGAATGGAATGCTGACCAGTAGCAGCCACAACGGAGCATCAGCCGAGTAGTTGCCGGTATTCCTTTTCTTCATAAACTACTAATTTTCCTCTGACAGACTACATCTAATTGAACTAATTCAATTTTAAGCCTGATTTGATTGTGGGACGGCGCTACGAATATTCAAAACGATGAATGAAACTAAAATGATTTTACGAGAGCTGTCTGGTCATCTTTTTTAATTTATTCAGCTTAACGATCACTTCTTCAGAAGTTTTTGTATACTAATAAAGGGAATACACAATACGTTATCTTATCGCACATATTTCGAATGTTCGTTTTTATAATTGTGCTTGGAATTGTTGAACTTATATTATTTAACACATTTTTTCCTTTCGGTTCAATGAAAATGATTTCCTTTACGAAGCACCCAATCGTGTTTAATCTACATTTAATTTTAGCTACAGTAACAAGACATAATTGCACATAAATCCAATTTTATTGAATTTCTACTAAGTTTCTTTGGATTTGTGCTATTTCCACCGAAAATTGTGACAAAAAATAAGATTAATTAAAAGAAACTAAATTCCCACAATTTAATAATATTCTGTTAAACATTTAAACAATTGTGTGGTTCACGTAAAGGTACCTGCCGCCTAATATAATTCCTTTTAAGGGACTTATTTGCTAGTTTTTTCATTAAAATTGACGAATATTCCTAAAATGTACTTCGCAAGAATTAGGTAAAGAAAGATGAACAATTTTGATTGAGGTATTTTGCATGAAATAATATGCAAAAAGCATTGCTGTGTCTTATACTCTTTGTTCTCGAAAACATGGAACTTAGCTGCTTAGGATAAAAAAAAGTACAAAGTTCAAAGTAATTTTAATTAAAATTTTTGGGTGGATACACAAGTGAGCACTGGCCCTGGACTTCGAGACATTGTAGTCTTTTTTAAGCGGTTAAACACAAATTACACATACTCGTATGTACCTACATTTTGGCCCTTGTAAATAAGAACTTGTTCTACATATGCGAGGAAATCTTCCGACCCACCTCATAAAGGGGATAATAATTGCATTCGTCCATAGTTTAGATTAAGAGAATCAATATTTGCAAGAATAAGGAAAGCCTCTTCTGTAACCGCCTTTTAAAAAATCAAATTTTATCTTATTTGATAAAATGTTCGAAGATAAAATTAGAATAATATAGGACATCTACCTCGATTAATGTAAGGATACAAAGTCAAAAAGTTTTTAATAGGCGAAAAATTTTAATTTTCTTCTCTTTCACTTTCATGCGCAAAATTATTTCCGTGCGAGCTTTGACCTTTGCGCAGAACACATTACGAAACAATTCACAATGCATTTCAAAGTCCGCAAGTTTAAACAAAGGTGCGGACGATCGAGCGGGATGAAGAACTCTAATTACTTTCCAGAGCAACGGCACAAACATCAGACAATTAACACATGAGGATGAGACCACATCTGAGTCAACCAACTCGGCGTGGTAACACAGTTATTGAGGGCATTTTTATTTCTTAATAAAACATTGCATGATTTTAATTAGGAACAAATAGGGTGTAGAAGTCTACGCCTCTGGATATTATTTTAAAATGAAATTGCTACAAACATTTGTTCGCTTTTTATTTTTTCCAGGAAGGAATTGCACGGAAAATAAGTAGAAGTGTATGGAACTTACCCAAAGCCTTCATGTACTCATCAAAATTCTCAGACTTGTCCAACTTGAACTTTTTTCCTTCCCAAGCAGGCATTTTTACTTATTATTTAGTAAACTGTGAAGAAATAGACTAAACGCGATAAACTGAATCCAGTGCCGGCTTTTTACAGATTTAACTTTGTAATCGCCCAACAGCTCTACACAACTCTTCCCCGCCGAACTACAAACGAATGAAGCGGTTTCCGCACTGAGAAATTTTTATATACCCACCTACACCACATTTCACCCCACTTCACTCCATTCGCCAATTGCCAGTAAATTCGGCACACCACAGCCACACCGTCGGTTCTATTCTCTTTTTCGGATTCAGATTGGATCGATTCATGTCTGTCAGGGGTCAGCTGATGCTCCTAAATTAGTATTACCATCTGCACATACATCGTCATTAACTTTGATCATCATCGGTAAAATTTTAAATTATACCAAGGATACTATTTAACGGAAAACGTAGCAAATTGCCTGATTTTATTTCTAATATTTGTCTAAGAACTTTGTGTTATTAGAAGAAATAAAATAAGACAATACTTTTCGTTTTCCTTAATAGTTCTACTTTTAATTAAGCCCAACTTAATGTGTATAGATACAGCTGCTTCAACTCACGAACAGAGGCGTTAAAATTTGGCTTCTGGAAAAAAGAATATAATAAAAACTCGTATCGTATTTTTTTCATTTTACTTCGTTAATTCATAATTTTGTTTGACTGACATCGCATATGCAAAATGGTCCAGGTTAAGCCTTACTAAACGTTTTCAAATACGCATGTTTTCCCATTATAGTTTTGATTATGTCACAAGTTTTTATATGCTTTTGTTCTGTACAAATCGATATTCGATATGTACATACATATATCATAATTGATTCATTAAAAAAATAAAATAAAAATCATTCCTTTAGGCAATTCTGGAGTTACAAATCGTTCAGGAAATACAGAATATTCATATAAAATATATATAGCTCATGAAATTAAAGAATGTGGTCAAAAGTTATAATGCACATTATTCGCATTTCTCAGATTCTGGTAGAATGAATTCAAAATGAACTCACACGAGGATACTACTTGTAAATTAACTATAATACTATCACTTAAGATCTTGCATTAAAAACGAGGAAGAGCTTCATTGAACACACAAAAATTAAAATCCAGTTGTATTTTTTCATTTTTCCATATTCATAATAAAGCCTTCCGTTATTAGATTCAGGAAAAAAACATTTGTATTTGCTGACGGGTCTTAGTCATTCTATTGAATACAATTTCAAATATCTTTATTAAACCTTTAAGAATAGACTGTTTTAAGCCAATGAAAATAGATATGACTTACAAAATATTTGATTGAGAAAATAGTCAACTAGCGAGGAATTAGCGCAATCAGTTGGGACTCTGCTTAAAATTGATCGAATATCCTTCGGTGCCGGGGGTCTTTTTTAGTTCGAAATTCGACGTTGAAAGCCCAAACGGCTTAAGGACCATATTACCCAAATCTTTTAGTTTATCAATCATTTCCTCCTTTAATTTTTCATTACGTTCACTAATTTTAGTTGGAAGTCGAAGAAGAGCTTCGTTCGCGTCTTTGTTTTCACTATCAATTTTAGCGACTTGTTTATAGTCCTCAAGGCTTTCGTCTAATTTATCTATTTCCTCGTAGAGTTTGGCTCTTCTGCAACAAATTATGATAAATAAAGGTTTTATCAAAATCTTCTAGTAGTCTTACCTCATCCAAGCCTTGACGTAGTGTTCATCGAGTTCGATGGCTTTCGTACAATCATCTATTGCTGAATTAATTGAAGCTATTTTCATTTTCGCAGCAGCTCTATTAGCAAATAGTATTGCGCGATCACTTTTATAGCTAGGTGGGAGAATTCTCAAGGCAGAGGTGTACAATTGAATACATTTATCATAATTCTGTTCTTTAAAGCAGTGATTTCCCTCCAATTTAAGAGTATCGGCTTTCTGTTTACTAGACAGTTTCTGCTCTTCTGTCATCCCCTTTTCCATTTCTAGTAAAACGTCTTCATCTATAAAATCATCAACACAATCTTTGAAGATTTCTTCTTTTTGTTCATCGTTCAAATTTTCATTGTCTGGTGGCAAATTATGGGAATACTGCGTTGTGGGTTCAGCCTGCTCTTCGATTATTTCAGCAATAATTTGCTCATTTGGCTTAGATAAGGCATCATGGTAGTTTTCATCATCACTCGGTAATGTTTCCTTGATTTCCTCGTGTTCAGACATAGCATATGCAAATAAATTTTTATGTTTGAGGACTTTCTCAACTGATAATGACCGATCCCACTTCTATGAAACTGTTTAGACTTTTCACTGACATCTAAAATTTCAGATACCCGATTGAATGCTCTGCTGCGTTTACAGAGTGGAAATGGAACGCGGATTCAGGTTTAATTGTAAATTTTTTTATTGAAGTAAATTAAAGAAAGTTGGCGTAGCATGTCATAAGGGCATATTTTATAATGCAACAACGAAATTAAAAGCGGAGGCAATTTTCTGTATAAATTTATCCCAATTTTCTGTGAAAAGGTTCAATGAAACGAACGTAACCATTGGCTGACACATCGTAAACATGTGTCAATTCATATCTGACATTTCCATTCATAAATTGAGTTGTTTAGAAGTGTTTCCAGTTATGCAATTTGTCCGACATAGTTTATCGAAGCTGTAATTTAAATAAACAACTAAGCAGAAAGCTTGGTTCATTAAATGTAGCAACAAAACAAAAAAGATATAAATATCAAATTTATTAAGTATGTATAACAAGCAGGCTTCGTTGGGTCTTGTTAAAATTTTTATTTTTACTTGCAGGAATGTTCCTCAAAATAAGTAAAATATGCCTAGCCGCTACTGCTGTTAAAATTGTTGATAGCAAGCAAAATGAATTGAATAAAATTGATGAAAAGGCTCATTATAAATGTAAGCCGTCTGATCTGCCAATGTATGCACCGCTTCATTCGATTGATAAGTTCGTTTTGGTGAATACTTCCTTTTTATTGAAAAAATTAATTTATAGAAATCTAGATCCAAATCGAAACAGCCCCATCCAGAAGACTCGGCTGCTAGAAAGGCACTTGAAGGCGGCATATCTGCCGTGCGCGTTGAAGTCTTTAAAGGAATTAATGCTGTTGCTTCCCAGAAAAAGAATGTTGTGGATTTCATTGACACCGGAAAGGAACATTCGAAGTGTAATTAAATTACATACTCCTAAATTTCATGAATGTAGTAATGAGACTTATGTGCATTTTCAGTTATATTTGACTACTTAAATGAGCCGGATAATAGTCTTCCTCGCGTTGGAGCCATTGCCATTGGAGGATTATCTGGCTTTATTTTAGCGCTTCGGGGTGGTTTCATACGTCGCCTGTTATACATATCGTTGGGGTCTGGCGCGATCGCATCTATATGCTATCCGAAAGAGGTAGAAAAATTTGCTCAGAATTGCCTAACTGAGACAAAAAAGACAGCTACGATTGCATATAATTTTGCGGTTGGTGTGAAGCCTGGAGACGATGTAAATACTATTAATTGGCCAAAATTTCCCTCGAATATGTCTGAGGTCAGTGAATCCATTTTGGATTTAGCCAAGAATGCTAAAGATGTCCTAATTTCTTCGAAGAAGTAGGCGATCATTGAAATATGTATTTTATATAGCATGGGAACTTATGTATTCTGCTCTGTACTCAAGTAATATAAATTGTTTGCAATAAATTTGGTTATTTAACAACTATTGCTGAATTTATCAATGAAATGAAGAGAAACTTTTCTTGTTAAAGGGTTTGCCTTCATGAGGTAAGTATTGATAAAAAGCTAAGATAAAGTTACGGAAATGAGCCAGAAGAAGACAATGTTGTTTACAAAAGGACATGCGAGTATTTGCGCACATAGAATATAGCGACCAATATTATAAAACCGTAGACTGTGTGTATCATTTTTTTTCTTATGCAATGTTAACCCAAATTAGGGGCTTTCGGGGACGCTCAAACTCGTTTAGTTATCAAGGTTCATACTATAATATAATATAGCAAAGTAACAAAAGTCTATTTAAAAAAATTGAAAAAAAATGTATGGGAAAAGAAAAAAATTATATTAATTGGCTGTTTAAAAAACAATACGATGAGAAAATATGTATGTTAAAAATCTTTATTGTATTCCAGGGAAGTGAGAATACGTTCGACAGCTTGTGGGGAAATCACAAAATGCTTTAGTTTTTAAAAACATTATAAGTTGAAAACAAAAAACTTCCAATTAAGATTGATGTTGTCCAATGTAGTTTGAATTAACTCAAAATCTAATAAATAAGTTACTATTATTAACTCTTGTTCATTAGAAATTAGTCACCCTTTTCTTGGAATTTGAAAACGTACAATTTTCGCTTTAAATACTTCGAGGTGGAGCAGTTTTGATGAGCCCATATTAAATGATTCGATTTACTACTTTGAAAACTAAAAACATCAGCATGTGGTGCCCGCCAAATGCCCATTGATACCCAGATCAGTTACATTTCGTTTATGTTGTAATTAATGCGGAACACCACCCCACTCCCTCTGTGCCATCCCTTAGACTTGGAGCAATTTTAATTTGCATTGTATGAGTGCATCATGCATCGGGGTGATCGACCCGCCTGCGGTACCATTAGCTTTTTCACCATTTTACTGCAACTTTACGTGGAAATGAGGCCCAACAGGGCCGCAGTAAAGTTAGGATATGTTTTTGGTTAGATATTATTGTCGGGCACACATTCTGCGGTTATCGATTCTTGCCCGGCGCGGTATAGTTGACAATATCATTGACATTCCTGACTGTAACCCATTGTCCTATTACAGGATGGAAGCCGCCGTTGCACCAGAATTACGTAGCTGCATGAACCATCTGTTTGCTATCTGTGTAGATTTTATTGATTGCCCCATAAGACTTCGAGCCACCGTGCGTTCTCTAGCTATGGTTGGCATTAGCTGCAATTCAAAGGACTGCAAGTGCTTACTAAATGTGTTTAAAGGAGGTACACAGATCCGTTTTAGTGGCGGAACGAAAAGGTAGTAAATAAGCATTCTAAAAATATCATGCCGGTTTATTTTGATAATTTATAAAAGAAGTATTATTTACAATTCAACAATTTCCATTGACTTCGTCCGAAATTAATTTAAAGAATTCTTTTAGAATCTGAATAGGAACTACATTTGTAGAAATTAAATTGGCGCAGGTAAGGTGCTGATATTCCAATAGATTTTCTAAATCACTTCACTAAACAACATCCCGGAAATTTTAAAATATATAATTTCCCATTTCCAAACTACGTATGTATGTGGGGACATATATGAACTATAATTATTATTAGTTTCGAATCCTTTCAATGTCTGTGCGCTAATTTCGATCATTTAAGCTTCAGGAATTGCAATACAAACTTCGCAATCCTTTAGTTCCCTTTTATGCACCTTTGAAGGTTATACTTATACAAATAGGCATGTAGTCAACGACAGCAAATATCCAGACCACCCGCTTTTGTCGATTTCCTTTCTAGAATCCCATCGGAAATTGCGGTTTTCAAGCACCAATGCTGTGAAGGAAAAAAGGTTGCAACTCTTGCCTACGACTTAACTTCATTTAATACGTACATATGTATAAAATTACACAGTTCGTAGTAAACGAAAGTTATTTACTGAAAATTGAATTTTCTTGAAAATTGTTCTATCATAGAATTTATATTAATGAAAATAAAAAGCTGCCCATTTAATCTTTTCAATGTTGTGAATGATTTGTGAAATTAAAGTTTCCGACGAATTAGTTTCAATTAAATTAAAACATTCCTTTCCAAAGCTACCAATTATTTAAGAAAGATTAAACGAAATAACATACAATTAGTTATACCTTAAACAGTTTTTATCTTTGCTATATTAAAATCATTGTCGTCTGCGAAATGTAAAAAATATAACTCATGAGTGAGTTGAGTAGGTGAAACTGTTAATATCGTCTTAAAATCCAGAGACTATATAAAGTTGTCTTTTAGAAACTCTGATCTAAGCACTGAACAGTCACATCATTAAATTCCAAATTTTCATTTCCTATTACTTAGATCTTATAATGGAAGTCCTTTCCACAGAGGTTCGACAGTATCTCGCCGGTAAAGACATCGCACAAAAGCGGGGGTGACTACTTTCTTCTCAATTGTCGAGATGGTAACAGAACTCGTCCATGATTTTGCCTCTTGGGCCTATGGTCGGCTGTATTATAGAGATGATGATGGGTCTGTGATGGAAGGGATGACGATGTAAGGAGCTCTCTAAAATTAATAGTGCAGCCAGCCCTTGGATCCCTTCCGTAAAAAGACTGCCCTTTTCTAGCTTTTGTTTATCTGTAATGAAAACCTCGCCATTGTCGGGATCCAGCTCTGGTTGCTATTGTTACCAGAAGCGTGTATATGTAGCTTTTTGATTAAGCTCACATTTCGCATTTGTTCTGCCTCAGCTATTGTCTTATTCAACTTCTGGGATTACCACAAATTTGCTAAAGTTTAAAAGTAAAATATACTCTCTTTTTTTTTTTGTATTTCTTAAAGCAAGAATTATAGCTTAGTGAGAAATTCTTAATATGTATTACATTTATGGCGGAAAAATTTTTATCATTTCTGTTTCGATGAGATTCAAATTTAATACCAAAATTGGCAGATTATAGATTTTTAATAAGAAAAAGTATAATATAATATAATATTGCATTTAAAAAACAAATTGTTTGCGCTTTTCTGTTAATGGCAAAGAATGGCAATTGACCTGCATAGTTCAATTGTTTTAATTTCTTTGAGTTCGCATTTCAATGCAAAGGTCTTAAATAATATGCAGTGTTCTGCGAGCAGCGTCTTCACAGCCATCTATCGTAACTGCCGAAGTCGTCGTCGTATTCAACGTCCTCTTACATCCTTAGCATTCCTGAGAGAGACAGACCGGCAGAAACTCAATAACTGGAATTGCACATAAATTGGAATACCATTTTACTCGGAATACAGATAAAGGGATAAAAAGGGATAGGCCAGCAGAATACTTCATTCTTCCATTTAAGGGTGAGGAGGGATAAGTGAACCAGATGGTGGCATTGTCGCTATCTTAAGCGATTTTATCTTATTTATTTGGTTTTTGTGGCAGCGTTGGTGGCGTCTTAGGGTTTTTATTACTTGATGAATGAAAACTGAATTGAATCAGTGCAGAGAAGACATCTATACTATACCTACATATCCTGTTCCCAAGTATGTACATGCAAATCCAGTAGGTACGCTATGAAAAATAACAAATTTTAAATTTTTTTTTTTTTTTTTTATAAATATCATACATTACGTCTTTAGCGAAGCAACATTGATAAATGTGTATTATATAATATTTAATAAGAAAAAGACAGGATTTTTTATTCATGCAGAGTAATTTATGATGTTTTTGCTGGTATGTATATCTACGTTGAGGTAGGAACGTAGTTTAGCATTTAATTGAAATTTGTACGCAACTCAACGATTAAATTTGTTGCAGATTCGGTAGACCCACGACTACATTCTATTGACAACATTCCCATAAACTTATTCCTTTTGATTCGTCAAACTGACTTACAGCCCCTAGAAAGCTTTCCACAGCTCTAGTTTCCATTCCAAATATTCATCTGTATGTACGTACTTAAATAGGTGAATTCCTGTTTTACGCACTTACATATATGCACAGAATCAGAAAAAATTATTGCTTTAATCTCAGACTGCTTGAACAGAATAAACGACGAATATTGCTGAACATGGCATACATATTTTCTATTGAATTCTCTTGATAGGCCAAAGAGGATACGTTGACGAGTACGACGCATGATTGGAAATTATTAAAACAAATCGGCAGACTATCGTATTACATGATTACAATGACTGCAAATGCCATTTTAGGCCAATTGCACGAGCAAAATAACCAAATTAATAAAACACTAATTTATATAATGAAGGTTTCATCTCTTGAAAAATTCGGAATTCTAGATTACGGTCTCTTAAATTTTATACTTTAACGCTCGGGGTTGAAGCTTTTTATTTATGTAACTCTTCCAAGCAGGAAAAATATGGCCTAGTCTTACAATGAAAAAAATGTACACACAACATATCTCCTTTTCCTGTAGTCGGCTTTAATAAGATAACTTACTTTTACAGGAATTTAATAATCCACCCAGAAGAGTATTTTGTCCATGGCGAAAAGAATCAAAACCAGTACCTCAGAATGAGGTCGGTTGTTCACTGGGGTGAAATTCCTTCTGCCTTCAGGCCATCCATCTCCACCCCATGTGGCCAGATAAGGCTCAACACAACGAATGTACCAATACAACCCTTTTCTTTATTAAGTAAGTCCTAGCAACAACAGGTGCTTCAAGCATTCAGGGCCACTGCCTTAAAGCAAACAAGTGGTTTCATATCTCTTTATCCACGAAGTTATTTCTTTTAAATTTTTTTCGCGAATGAGTGATTCATAAAACAAATCATCATGTATAGCTTATTTTTTTCCATGGCTATAAGTGGGTCGTATTTTACCGGAGGGAATCGTTTTTCAATTGTTTTAATTGAGAACAGAAGCTAAGTTGAAAAGTAGTCTTTTTCAATTAATTCTACTTGGCTCTTTCTTTTCCTTGTGTTATAATTACATTCTTTGCAACACTTTTTGCGAGGTTTAAAAAACGTTCTGAAGTTCGTATTTAAGATTAAGATAAACCGATACAATTACAAAAAATGTAGATGTTAGCTTATAAATTTTCAACATAAAATTGTAAATACAAAATTTTTAAAATCATAAATGTTATGGTTGGAAATCATATAAAAATATCTATATTCGCAAGTGAAATGTGTTTACAATAAATCTGGTTGCTAGTAACGTCGTGATGACGCAGCATATGTATATGTATAAAATTGAGCATTCCTGGTATCTTTGTTCAATGTGGTCCATCCTAAGCCTGAGAATGCGAAAATTGCTTTTAGAATTTTCATTGAAATATTTTTTGCTGCTGCCAGTTTCCTCACCACCCCTTGTTTTCTATGCCAGACCCAGTCGATGCTGGTTTTCTTGTGCAAGAATATAGCGTCATGCGCATTATTACATTGAATAGTTCGCGTTATCAAAAAGGCTCCGAGCACTTCCTCATGACTTTCTTGTCAGTATCGAGCTGTGATTCAGTCCACTACGAGTTCAGAGAAAAAATCTATTTAAATAGTGAGGGTTCGTTGAACATTGTAAAGTGCTTTGTTTACCTTACGACTGTGGCATTTGGTGCAAATTAGTGTGTACTAAGCCGTCTATGAGCTCCGTAATACCCTGCGAAGTGTTCCTTGAGTAGTTAAGAGCCTTTATGCTTTCCTTGGAGTACTATTGCAACAACGATTAAAATATAACGCTACTGGCCCAGGAATAATGTCAAAATAATACATATTATAAAAAGCTTAAACTAGATTTATTGTTTTATGTTTAGCACATCTCTAGTGTAAATAATTCGGGTTACCGGTACAATATGCGGTAGAGAAGGCGTCTCCTAAATCTTTCGAAAAAGATTACTACAAACTACAGTAAAACTAAGAAGGCATAATTCTATCATTTAAGCGCTTTTCATAATGTCAAAACAGTGATCCATAATGGATATTTTCTCAAGTTTACTTTATTGTTTCATATCACATATGCACCTATATACGACGTGTCATGTATGTAGACATAAAGCTGCCGGTTAAATTTGTTTAAAGTAGATGTACGTACTTCGATTAGTGTAGGCCTCAAAACCGAAAGCGAACGCAATACTCAATCTGCCGAATAAATTGTTTTTAATACCTTACTTCTCTTTCTCTATACAAAATTAAATATAATAATACTAGTTTAATATCACTCACAACGCCGAACACGTCTGGTTGTTGAAAGGAAATAAAACATTTAACCAAATATCGGTTATAAATTTTAAAAGGTTTAATTGTCTGTGATAGACTGATAGACAGAATCTAGAGTGAAAAATCGAGTAAAAATATCTAACTACTGTTGTATTTTTAATCAGTGTGAACCAAAAATGTAATTAAACTAAAAGATAACTAAAATGAATTTGTTAAACAATTAGAAACTTTATCAGGGATTTAAATTCAAAAGGTGCTTTTGTAAGGTCTTTTCGCTTCGATTCCAACGAATTCAAATATATTTCTCAAAACTCAATTACAAAGATTTAGCTTCAGGCACTTTATGCAAAATTCAAATTTTTAACCCGGCACTAAAAGGGTTAATTTATTGCCCTACCTATGACTTTAAGGGATTGCATCGTAAAAATTGAGAAAGGAAAGCGGCAGACAAGTTGGCAGCTCACTGCTTAATCTTTGACCACCTTTACTTAGGATAACATATGGAAATCGACTTGGTTCTTCGTTATCATACCACTCCTCGAACCCTGTTTCCTTCTAGGGAAGAATACCTAAGATTATAATCCATGTCAGTACCCAGAGATTCAACCATAAAATAATAAAATCGACGTACAATGTTTTTAATAAGAAGAAATGTGCAACAGGAAATAACGGTTATGTAGAATAATTACTTTATTCATATATGCATTTTGCACTTCTGCAGCTGTAATTCAGCTTAGGTCAAATATAAATCCGCTATAGCTTATATTTTATTTCAGTATCTACTCTCAGTTCCAATTACGGAAATGAGCAGATTCATTTTTAAAGTTGTATGCATTATGTTAATGCAAAATCATTAAAATCTTATCATCAGACTAAATTAGAAATGTTTAATTTACAAAATGTTTTTGCAAATACATAAATACCATGATTAAACGGCATTTGTTTTTTCGTTTCTTTAACTCAAAACTAAATAATAAGTTCATCCGTGATTCGTTTCGTTGTTTATTTTCATGTTATTAGCCATTCTGTTTTCATTGTTTATTCATGTTACAGAATACGTGGCCTAAGAAAGCAAATCATGAGTCTGTTCTGACCCGTATTGATTTGGTTTCATTCAAACGTAAGCGTGGCTACTCAGTTCCCTACAGAAGTGTAAAAAAGACCCTTTTTCACAACAAACAACATCAAGTTCAAATACATTAAGGAAAACATACCTAGTAGGTAATTTCCATTGTATTTTCATAATGCTGACTCTTATCCTTAAGCTTTATAAGTGATTTTGCAAATCCTTGGTTACCTTTCCAAACTTAAAAATAGCACAACAACTTGTTCTTAATGGTTTTGTTATTATGAATTTTTTTTTTTCTGAACATACATATGTAGGGAAGAAGCGTGTATTGAATTTTACATCTCATAAGCTTTTGTGTATATGACTTATTGCGGAAGGAATTGTTTCTGGCCAAAATTATATCAATAATATAAGATGCACATTAGTGTGTTCTTTTTTTAAACTTTTTTTTTTATGATCTCAAATGTTTAATTTTGACATATGTATAAAAGATATTCCCACAAGGAGAAATTTTTATATCAACTATAAAGCTTGTTACATGTTAACCATCTCTGTAATTGATATAAAAAATTTACTTGCAGGAGTATATCCAATTTTATGTGAAAATTGAACATATGGGGTCTTAAGAAAACAAAATTTTAAAAGGGAAAAAACACTCTTATACACATTAATATCTGAACTATTCATACAAATAAATATATTATGAATAATTATTTTTTACGAGAAAATTGATACAATTTAAAATATTGGCCCGTTTTCCTCGTTTTTTTTTATAAGGACAAACATCTCCTGGGTGACTGTTAGTCAGCATATGAAGCTGAAAACAATGAATCAAATCACGTGACTTTTTGCTACATCGCGCCGATGTTTATGTTAACAATGATCATAAGACTGGCCTTGAGCATTTTTTGTTTACTGTCGCCACTTATTCATGGGAAGCATCTCTGTGGGCACAAAAATGTTCAGGAGTTAATTAAGACAAGTCCAGTGATACTGAAAGCCTTGGGTGCAAATATTTTTGCTGACTCAAGAGCTGATAAATTGATGCCAGATAACAACAGCAGTTACTCCGCCTGTGGCGGAGGTTGCGAAGTCATCGTTCTCACGACAGCTACACCGGAACCGACTTCAATTCAGCTAACACCAGAGACGTTTTACAAGGGTGCTTCAACTCTGAAGGCTGTCCAAATTGCTGACGTTGGGGAATACTACGAGTATGAAGGGTGAGTTTTCCCTTGAACTTTTGCAATCTACTTATTTTTTTGAATTTGTAATTACATTAAGCACGGCGACATGGCCAGTACTGTTCTGGTTTAGGGTCAGAGACAGCAAAAGAGGTGCCTCCTTAGTAATAAATAGGAAATCCAATTTTATATCGAAATAAATATAATAATAAGATCTAAAGCAATGCCAGTATCATAATAGACCGAAATAGAAACTGGCTTAATATGCGTATCCTGCCAGATGTTGTTGAGCAAAATCACTCCTATTGATAGTTTCAGAAGCTTTTTCAGCACGAGTCGTTTGAATTTTCGTTTTATTGTACATATATAGAAAAATCAGTAAATAACAGTATTCAGCAGTATTTGTTGTTTGTTTCATTAGAAATTAGGGATTCCTCTTTGCATGTTTTGTGAGAAAAAAATTGCATTTTAAAACTAAGGGCTTTATGCGTTATTACTCGTGTAATCAATTTTGTATCAAGTGTACCAATTTTTATACTTTATGTCATCGATTACTTCATTTGTAAAGCCTTACTTAGATTCAATAATGTTTGGTAAAAGATTTAATTTTTCGACTAAATAGAAATTATAAATCAAATAATAACGATTATAAGTTAACTTTTTTTTTTATCATAATCATTACAGTCACTATAAACTATATATTTTGATATTCTTTTTTTAAATAGAAAATACAATAACTGTTTCTTTCAACAGTCAACTAAACGTTACCGTAGATCTTTCTGAAGAGAGTTTCAACGAAACTATTCTCAATTTACTGCCGACTGAATTGATAATCTTTGGAAATTTTGGCAACAACCATTCTGAGGAACAGAAATTTAATGTGAATTGTCTTCAAAAATGGTCTTTAGAATTCGAGAGTCGTATTTGGAAATACTTAGGTAATTGATATATTAGTTAAAGAATGTTTTAAACATTGACGGTAGTCTGTTTCCGGAATGCAAGCTGTGTTTTAAAAAAATGCAAAGATATTGGTTTTTGATCTTCTCAAACCATATAGTAGAAATACTAAAAATGTTGCAACTGAAAGCTTTCAACATAGCCCATTTAAAGATTATTATATTTTAAACAGGGTGGGACGACTGGAGTGATTTTACACTTTGTAGTGTAACATGTGGTATAGGAGTACAACAGCGGTTCCGTAGATGCCTCCTGGATTCACAGAACAGTAGTCCATTGTCGCAAGATTCAATGGAGTTCTTCTCTTCGAGATTGAATGCAAAAACAGAAAGCAAGGACCGTGGTAACAAGAAAAATTTGTTAGATAAGAAAATAAAGAAACGGCGAAGGAGAAAAGGAAAAAGGCTCTCGACGTTGTCTTGCGAAGGTTATAACATCGAACAGAGAAACTGCAATATGTTCAGGTGTATAGGTACGAAACGGAACAACAATTGCAATTAGTTGCTTTCAATGAGATCATTACACTCTTTCAGACGATATTAGTGACTTGCTAAAATTTTATAAGAAGCCTTTCTCGCTAAACGAAACTTTAGGTGCTGTGAGCCCAACAGACGTAACGTCGACACCGTCGGGTACAAGTGGAGCACTACCTACAGTAGGAAGCAGCGGTTTCGTACGTCGCTGGCAGAATCCGATGAACTTCACTTTAATGGCAACTTTAAGAGCAAAAGTAATGAAATAAAGCGAGACTAAATAGTGTTTTTCTTTGCCATTTTATATTTCTTTTCCCGATTTTTTTTTAACAGTAGAGAAAATCGTTGCTTTCTTTAAAGGAAAGTCAGTCTCTTTAATTTAGCAATTAAAACGTGTAACAACAATATATTTTCTGCAAAATTATTTAAAGTTCTATGTTTTGTAAGAGGTTTAATCTCATAGATTTTATTTTAAAGATGTAATTTTAAAATAAAAATGGTCTCATTTCATTGTAAAATTTTTAACGATCTCATTGGTTATTATCACAATAAAAAAAACCTGTTAATAAATATATTATTAATGAGATGAGCAACTACCTATCATTTTATAATTTGTTATATTTGACTAACATTTCGAACACTCTAATAACTACAGAATGAGTCCAAAGGAACAATACTGTCATTGAGAAACGCAACACATAATTTGTACTTGGACCTAAGTCGTAATGGCCTTAAGTTGTTTCAGGAGCGGGACGATTTTACCGAAATGCTGCCAATAAAATTGAATCTTTACGACAAGCGATGGCATCAAATCGCTATAAGGTATGCAAAGCGAAATTTTCGCTACCGCGATCTAGTATCGTATAACATTGCCCGTATTCATTACTTTAGTTGTTTTTAATTTTTCATTCAATTAATTATGATCTAATGTTTTACTTTACTTAAGCGTTCAAAATGGCGACTTTATTATGATCTATGTCGACTGCCTATGGATGAACAGCTTTGTTGTTTCGAAGCGACTCCTCTCTCTACCAAATGATGCCGATATCGAGGTTGGCCGAGGATTTAAGGCAAGTAGTGTTGACATTTTTGCTTTACTTTCATAATACAACGTACATATTTTTCCAAAAACACAGGGCGATATTCAACAGCTATTAATACTTCCTGGTAAACACGAAAGTCTGCAGTGCTCAACGGTGCGGACTTCGATAAATGAAGTGAAGCGGTATATAATAGATACCTTCATTGATGACGAAAGTAACTGATGACGATAATAATATTAGATTAATGCCCGGTAGATCGTTTTCCTATTTTTCAAGTAAAGATAAAGAAGGAATGGGTGCTTGAATGCTCCTTAGAAAAAATATACTAA
Source organism: Machimus rusticus (assembly GCA_951509405.1). Taxonomy (NCBI): domain Eukaryota; kingdom Metazoa; phylum Arthropoda; class Insecta; order Diptera; family Asilidae; genus Machimus; species Machimus rusticus. The sequence continues at coordinate 15,956,261 of OX608054.1, read as the reverse complement.
TCGTAAGTCAACAGTAAACAATAACTTTTATGGCCTGTAACACATAGAAAAGTACAGCTCAAGGGCGATTTATTTCCCAGATAGAGCGGACATTGAAATTTGCATACCAGACTCAAATTTACACAGATTGTTTATTTAGAATAAGCGTTAGTTATTTTTGAAGGAAGAGGAACTGGTTACATATACATATATAGTTATGTAATGACAAACTAAACAATAAATTATTGTGAACTTTTGGAGTTGGGATTGTCTTTTCTTTCTTTTCGACCCGTTTTATTTTAAAACTATGAAAGCACAAGTGATTCCGCACCTGTTATGCTTAATTAGTTTTAATCGTTTATTACAAGTTGCAATTTCACGAAATTAATAAATGGTTCCGGTTTCAAAGGGCACGAACTTTTAACCTACCTTAAGCGATTGATACTACATAGAAAGGAGAGCTGCGTGAACTTAGATGAATGAAAAGGATACTTATTTTTAACTGACTTTTCTATAAGAGTAGACGTATCTTCGGGACTCCCAAGAATTTCTCCTTTTACGGCGGTTATTTTAGCCTGTTAATTGGAAGGTCCATGATGCTCATCCATACTCTAGCACGGATAACTTCAGAACGCGTGGTCGGATTGGGGAACAATTTTTTTCTGAGTCACAAAACAGGAAAGTTTTTTCTCAGAAAAAAAATGGCGATCTTCCCTTACAAAAAAAAATGGAAGAATGAAAGGCGAAAAACAAGGTCGGACACAAACTTTGATCGGAAGACACTTTAATGAAACACCCTGTATGTGAGTTATGAGCTTATATATCTTTCTTAAGATCTGTATGTAGCTTTTGAAACCAATCTACCAATTACAAAATCCTTTTCGTGAAACTTCGAATAATGAATATTGGCAAATTCTTATTACTCACTCAGGCTTCAACATTTCAAAATTACTTCCATATTTTCGTTAGTAGTAATTCACTTTCTTAAGCAAAGGGTTGTAACTTTATAGAAATCAAAAATTTACAATTTTGCTGCTTTATTATTAAGAAAAAAATTAATAGCAATCAATTTAAAATAAATTAAGTTAATTAGAGTATAAAACTGCACTTACACTATTTTAGTATTTATCTTAGCATGGTAAGCACGAGCTAATCGCGGCACTAAGTGCAGACACTGAAAAAAATGCATTAAGAGAGAAATTATTGCAAGTTTGAGAACACTTACAGTATGAGTTTTGGTTAACGTAGACCTCGTGGTTCAGCACCTTAGACAAAAAGTTATGGCAGTGGATATAAGTGCTTGTGATTCCATCTACTTGCGAGGTTTCCACATAATCAAATGAATTGTCCTCGAAGCTATCCGAAGTATTTGCACCAGAGTTATCGATTTCTTTCATACAACTTATCCATTCGACTCGAAAAATATGTACCAAATTGAATAACTTAAATATAAATGAGATTAGTAAAAGGATATATTGACTGGATATGACATACTTGTTCTATTGCTCGTTTAATATCTCCATTAGCCTTATTTGTAAAGCAGTGTTCACTTACAGTTTTGATATAGGAGTCATGGACAGATTTCATTTCAGCTAGATTTGTGCATTTTTGAATATTTTTATCCAAGCGCTCACCCATGGATTGTAGTACATGTGTCATGAGATGGAAATGGATATTTTGTATCGTGTACATTACCCAGAGACGGATTTGTTCCAGTCGACGCATTAAAATGTCAGCCATTTGAAAACCGATGTAAGGACTGCGGTTCTTATGTGAAAATGGAAATGGAAGATTTTCCAAAGTCCATAAGCTCCACTTTACCTTTAAAAGAAAACGAAAAACTGCAACGATGCACACAATTAATTTTAATAAACTTTTGAAACTTCAATTTTGTACCTTTATTATACTCTTCTAAACTTTTTTGCGTTATGATATTTCGCAGTTCCTTCTGGACATCATAATTAATAGTTAATTCATCGATTGCGTCTACAACCTAATTAATGTAGGATAAGAAGTACGTCTAACATGACACAAATTTCTTGCAATGATAAAATACCTTCAATGTTTGGCACTTGTAAGTGGATCCAATCTCAACACAAAATAGTGAAGAAACATCAGGATATTTTGAGCACATAATATCGTCTAGTTGTACAGTAAGGAGGAAAGGATTCGCCCATTGTTTTCCAGATTCAATCTTTGTGCAAAAACAATTTTGCATACAGAAGTTCAAATTATTGTATAAAAGCCAAATTACCTCAGTGAAAAGTTTTCTATAGAAATAATGAAGCAAATCACTTGATTCCAAAAGCAAAACCCTTCGAATATTCTTTAAATGCCTTAAAACTCCAAATTCTTCTCGATACATCCTCATTACAAACATATTAGCACGAGAGATCCGTGTCTGCAGAATCCGAGACATGCATTTTAAAATAATTTCCTCCATCGGTAATACAATTATTGAAATAGTTTTTAACTTTTCGTAAATTTCCAAAGCATTTGTCTCCACTGCATTTTTCTCACAAAATTTATTGTTTTCATTTTCCTCAACATTAAGATTATAATCAAACACCATCATAAGAAATTCATTATCGATGGAAGGCATAACACTAGATACAAAACTGTTCATGCCCTCTAAAGTGTTAGCCTTATTATGAGTGTGATCAGTAATCATTTCCATTTGTTTACTATCTTCGGAAAGTCCTAAGCTATTTTCTTGAAACTTTTCAATATCTTCAAATATGTCTTGGATGAAAATATCGTAAATTGATTCTATAGAAGAAATTATTTAAATTATAAACTAATTAAATTCATCAATTATTTTTACTTTCAAATTTGCTAGCGCTTTTTAAATCTCCGATTTTATTGATTTGATAAAGAAGATTAAGCGTACAACCTGCTTCCAAGGAATGTTCCATTAAAAGTTTTAAGAAGGCATCATTTTGTATAACGTTGGACACTTCTGATGCTACAAAAAAAGCTTTTTCTCTTGACTTCACGTAGGGACGAGCACATATATCTTCTGACTCTGCAGAGATTCTGAAACATTTCAAATAGTACACTTTTTAAAATAATACTTCACTAAGAAAAACAGCAATGTTAAAAGCGTAATGATAACTAGAGTAAATATAGAGTACATATATACATATGTAGAGTAACTCTTCCTAGATTTTCATGAAATATTTAAATTCTTATAAATTGATAATTATAAGGATGATTTTGTCTTATATTATAAAAGTGCTGAAGTTATGAAACTTCGGGAATGAAACTTGATGCTTATTGCTTTGTTATGCTTGATAAGAGTACATAAAAGTAATGTCTTCTATTGCTGCCTTTCCAAGCCAAAGTCCTAATCAACAAGAAAATACTTTGCAATTTATTATAATTTTTTTTAACACTTATAAAAATTCATTACAAAATAACTGTTCTTGTAGGAGCTTGTAGTTTGGCTCACATAAAAGTTTGAACCTTTTAGTTTCAGTCTTTCTCCATAAAAATATCTCAAATATAAAATGTTAAAAAATTACTCAACACACTATAGATATTATATATAAATATATGCATTTGATTTTAATATAAAAAAACCACAATTTATTGATTTAATTTCTTTCTGTAATTCAAATTGTCGTCGAGATGTCAATGTTTGTTCACCTTCAATGGTTTCAATGTTTTATTACTGATGCACTTACCTTTCAACTAAAAACTCGTTTCGCCAATCATCCAAGCGCCCTTCAGTCCACCAGTTGTCGATAATATTGCAAAAAACTTTAACAGTTGACAAAAAAAGTGAAATGGCCAAGTTACAAGTCATCAAGCAATAACCCATGTGGAACTTTAACATAAGCCCAGCTAAGAGATGAGCTGAACATATATGCGCTGCAAAAAAGCAAAAGTCAGAGCCTTATAGAAAAATTAATTCTGAAATAAGAATACCATGTACAGTTTTAAAGTCAAGTACGGCGGACGTGTGGATATCGTAAATCTTTTCCAAGTAGTTGAAGCTTTTACGCATGTTGTGCTCAAACTGAATTATTGTTTTGAATTGAAAGGGAGCCTGTTTCTTAATGATTTCCTCTTGATGCAAAAGCTCTTCATAGAACGGTTGCAATATACTTTGCAAACTAGGAGCATAATATTCGTACATCTTTGGCGGAGGTTTTTCATCATAATAATACACAGAATCTATAAATCGCCGAAGATTATTCAACATTCTAATATAAGGGATTAGGCATTCCAAATGGCATTGTAGTCCTTCCTGCAAAATATGAGAATTAATTTTCTTTAAAGATGAATTTACGCTAAGCGCTGCTACAAATGATGCTGGCAGCTCCATTCATTGTTTTGTTTTGTAACAATTCCAAGACCGTTATTCCTATCATTTATACTAATCAGTTTTAAATTGCTTTTCCCTCTGTCTTAGCACTTAGTAGTTTGATTTTAACGGCAGAACTATCTACGTAGTAATAATTAATTTCAGAAGTTAAGACTATTGAAAGCTTGATATTACTACCAATTGGAACAGTTGATACCAAGATTTGTTCAGATCATTTGTAATTGCTGATAGCTTCATCGCTCGTGGCAGCGTTAGCGTAAACGGAGCACAAGTTAATCGACAAACTTACCGCCGTAACACTCGGAATAGACACATTTTCTCTAACAGATATTTCCCCATTATTATTAACGTAAAAAAATTTACAGTCTACTGGAAAATGAAACATCCAAATAATCTCACGAATCAAACAATATTCTGATGCTGTGGAAATCTTTTTTAACTTAATCAAATTGTTCGACTTTTCTGAAATATATTTTTCCCAATATGCGCAGAAATTAGCACCGTCGTGTAAACTGCTCACTTTATAGACATTCTGTTCAGTTATCCACCAAGAATTTTGAGTATGTTCGAGGAGTATCTGTTCCGAAATGCTTCCATTGAATAATTTAAAATTACTTTCTTTTTCCGGAGGTTTAATATTTAAAAGAATTTTTGTGCTAGTTTTTTCTTGACCTTTTTCTGAATCTGAAATTTCATCCTGTATATTGGAAAAATCGTCAGAAGCAGACCAGTCCTAAAATATTTTGAAAAAAATTTTGAAATATTTCTATAAATTAAATCTCTTAACTTACACTTAGATCGGACTCAAGATCGTATTTCTCTTCATCCACTGGAATGCAGTCTTCTTTCAGTAATTTAACCCAATATCCTACATCATTTTCGCTGGATTGACTATCACTATCAAAGGACTCCAAGGGAATTTTGAGAGTGTTTTTCTTTAGGGAGCCCACCGGATTGTACGACAAACTTAAAAGAAACTCCAAAATGGCCCAATGAACATCCACTTCATAATGGTTTAAGCAGAGCGGGTGATTTATAAGTTCAGTATAAAGCCTTTTGAGGTAGTCTGCGTATTGTTTATAGTTCCCAACTATAAATTTCTCCATCATTCCATCCATTTTACGTTTGATCTCATGGCTATTAACACTTAAGTTTTTGTGATTCTTTATAGTATACCAGGCAAATTGCTCGCAACGTTTGAAATTTTCTTCATTTCTCTAGAAAATAAAGAAACAAGGTGAGCATATAATATTTTGACAATGAGCGTTCAACGATCGATAAATTGCGCTGCTGATGTTCAAAAGGTTATTTTAAGTTTTTATCTTTTAACATTTTTTAGAAGACGATGTACGAGGCGAATTTGTTCGCATAAATCTTGTTATATTTGTATTATATTATTCATTTGAAAGTTTGTAAGTGCATGAGTTATTCTCATAGGTAAAACAGTTTGAAAGAGTAAAGAGAATTCATAATAAATTAGTATTGTATGTAATGTAAATTTGCATATTCAAATAATGTTAATATAAATGAAAAAAGAACATTCATCCACTGACTGGATATACCTAAATGAAACGTACTCAAATGAATTTGCAAGCAGCAGTATTTTATTTTTTGAAATTGTGTGTGCTATGTAAAAATAAATGTAAAGAAAAAAGGGAAATGTAAAAACCTATGCATATTTTTCTAATTAAAACTAAAATAGCAATAATGCTTTCTTAACATAATTTCAAGCGGAGGCTGGTGTTGACGATGGAGTCGCACTTTGCAGTCGCGTGAGAGGAAAGAATGATTCTAGAAGATTGAACCGTTAGCATTTGTTCGGAGTGTTACTGCAGAGTGTAATCCTAAATTGTTCGACTTGCTGCGAGGCGGCGGAGGGCCGGCCATACAAGGAGATAATAGAACTGATTTTGGACGCAGACTGATAGCCTAATTAAAAATTTAACTCTCAAAATGGTTGGTTGGTTGTTTTTACTCTGCCTTCCTCAGAAGGCGGCACAATTTGTTACTCATTCAATCACGGTGGCGGTCCGCTCTGTGTCTGGGGTATATTTAGCCCTCCTGGGCCGTCAAAACAGTTCTACCTGAACCCTATCGGGGTCTTTAGCCTTTGTTGGTGCCCAGCAGAGGATGAGATTTCGTGGTGAACACTTATGAACATTACAAAAGGAAACATTCAATAACAAACATAAAGTGCTAAGTTTTTAAAACGGTCTTTAATTAGTGAGCTCAGCCCCAGTCTCATAACTGGATGGTATTATACCATGATCTAATATATATATAATTAACCGTAGAAGGTATCGTCTAGCATTGGTATCAAAAATCAACTAACAAACATAATTTCGAATTAAACTCACATCGAAACCCGTTAGTGCATCAATTAATTTTGGTAGTTCTTCTCTAATAATAGTTTGCCGCTCCTCCTGAGCAGACATTATGGAAAATCAAAAACTGGTCAAGATAGGAGAATTGCTTGTTTTTCGCGTGTAAACAGTGAAAAGCCAAACTACTAATTGACAAGATGACATTTATAGTGTTCTTTATGTAACATTTTTATGGTTTTTGATGCGCTACCCCCGTTTCCACGAAAACTACCAAAAAAAGTACCAATTTTAGCCGCGCTTCCCAGTTGTTTTTTGCAAGCTCTGATTTTGCGAGAAAATTGAAAAAACAAGCAGGTTTTATTATGACTCAAATCGAAATATAGATAATAGTTTAATGGAAAGTATATTTCATGAGATAATCTTCCGCTCAAGCATTTTGGCTCAGACGGTACAAACGAAATTATTTAAAATGACAGCATTCAGTTTTACCAACTGAACGGTATGCAAATGCAAATGTTCATGGCATATTCTAAATGACATCTGAAATGTCACTTAAAGTCGTGTAAATTGGGTGCAGCTTTTCATATACCAATTATTTTTGTAGAAATAACTGAAGTAGTAACATAATTTATACCTTCGTAGGCTATTGGGATACGGATTACTTCGTATTAATCTAGAAAATCAGTGGAAACTAAAATGTTTGCCGATTTCATAACGGAATCCTGTGACCGAAAATTTATACAAAACAACTAGAAACCGCAGCTGGATAAGTTTTACACAAATTTTTCTCCAAGGCATATTCGTAAAATCATCTATATTTTTGAGAAAAGTGTTTTTAGAGATATTTAAATGAACGCGATGGCCGGGACGCCGGCTAAAACGGGCGCATTCACCAGTTATGTTAACTGCACAAAGGTAATGTGCTGCTCTCGCGTCCCGCGGAGCGGATGTGTTGTTCGCTCGCTGATTTTGCTTTCCCTAATTTGTCTACTGCTTTCCTATTTGGTCGTCCGGTGCGATGTGGCTCATTTTTATTACTAACTTCCTGTTTTACAGGCCTTGAATGGAAGCGAGGATTTCGTTCGCAGCAAAGTTAAGCCGAAACTGCTTACAGGTAAGCTAAAATGATGCACAAGTGCTCGAGACACTGTTTTGCATTTTATCTTATCGGTCAGCGTGGTTTTCATTATTATACCAAAGAGACCGCCCCTATAACCATGCATTCAAAACAAATTTTACTTTCTTTTCAAGGTGAAATCGAAGTAGCATCAGCTTCCGTTGATATGTTTCCTTCCACTACAAAAATTACCGATGAAGGTGGGATCAGAGGTTTGCTAGCCGTTACAAATTTTAAACTCTCCTTCATCCAGTATGATGCAATAGAGGTATGCATCCTATGAATTTTGAGCATTTAATTTATATTAATAAAATATCGTTTTCATCTCAGCAACATGGTCCTTATCAAGAAAATATTTTTCTTGGAAAAACTGACGTCACTTTGAACAACATTGATACTGTATACCAAATAGTGGACAAGAAACGAAAGAGAGTCGTCCCTCAACAGAAGATCAGCTCCAAGATAGAGGCTTTACATGTTATTTGTAAGGTAAACTTTTCCTGAAAATGATTTTTAAATAAGTGGGACTTCTAGGTCTTAAATGCTATTGAGTAGTAATTTCTGGAATAACCAATATACATATGTATATTATATATAAATCGATTCAAACAAATTTCGGTTTAAGATTTATTTACAACTATGATTTATCTTTACCCTTTAAGAATCGCAAGGTTATCTTTGCCAATAAGTTTCATAAAAGTAATAAGTTTAAATTGAAAGACAATAATATGTTATTCCTTACTTACAATTTAGGCAAAATTATTAGACAATTTAATCCAGGAATGAAAGAAAAATAAATATATAAATGTTTAAACATGGAGGAAATGGTAATACATATTTATTTTAGCAAAAGTATCATTTTTACGGAGGATATATTTAAGAACAATAACCTTTAAAGAATATAAAACAATAAAGGCGCCAAATTCACGTAGAGAAATATACTCTAAATAATGGAAAACAAATTGTAAAAACTATATGCATACATCATCAATAAGTATATATAAAGTCAATTATTTTTCTTTTATTTTTAGAATTTTCGCCTGCTAAAATTTAGTTTTAAGAATACGGCCAAAGAACAAGGAAAAATAATAGCATCTGCTTTAGCTAGGTTTGCTTTTCCAGCTAGACACGATTTATCATTCGCTTATTGTTTTAAGTAAGTTTATGTCCATTTATCCAGGAAGTTTATTAAATAATTAAAAATATTTTTTATATTTAAGAGAAAACTATTACAACACTCTCAAATCGTCTGTAACAATGTTTAACACAAAAACTGACTGGTCTAGGGAATTGCTGCGGTGTGGTGCCACAGAATGGAGGGTACTATCGTCGGAATCAGTAGCAGATTGTGCCAGTTCTTTTACACTACCACCACATTTTGTTATACCTAAATGTCTCTCAATGGAGCAGTTTATTCAAAGCTGCCAAGCCTTTTGTGATTCTCGAAGTGCATTCTGGGTAAAGGATATTTTACGATGTATAGTTTTTGTTCGTTATTTACGAATATATTTTAGGTTTACAGCTATAAAAATGCATCATTGGTACGCATGGCGGAACTTAAGCCGAGCATAACAGATACCAGCATTGAAAATGTTACATTAGAACTAATACGTAAATGCGATCCTGACAAGAAGCCTCTAGAAATACTAAATTTATGTGAGCTTCTGCCGAGTGTCCAAGATGTCCAGCGTGGTTTTATAAAACTCCGAGAGCTTTGTACTCCGGAGAATCCTAGACAGTTCCTGATACAGGACTCAAAGTACTATAGCTTGCTAGACAAATCGTGTTGGCTTCTGTACGTTTCACTGTGCCTCAAATATTCTAGTGATGCGGCAAAGTTTTTGCGAAATGGGACAACAGTAGTTTTGCGTGAAAACAATGGCCGTGATATGTGTTGCGTGATTTCTAGTTTAGTACAAATTATTCTGGACCCGTACTTTAGAACCATCGATGGATTTCAGTCGTTGATACAAAAGGAATGGGTTGCTTTAGAGCATCCTTTTGCCGATAGGCTTGGACATGTCGTACGGGTAGATGTAGATGAGGAAAGCCCAATTCTTCTTTTATTCTTAGATTGTGTCTGGCAGCTGCTACAGCAATTCCCAGAAGAATTCGAGTTTAGCCAGACTTATTTGACGACTATTTGGGATTCAGCGTTTTTGCCCATTTTTGATACATTCCAATTCAACACAGAAATTGAGCGGTATCATGCGACAACGGTAAGTAGTTAACATTTTAAAATAAGTAAAATTCTATCAACATCATAAAAATTTTTTTTTGTTTTCTTGAAGGACTTAAAACTAGTTTTACGGCCAGTGTGGGATTGGAGTGAGCAGTTTTCGGAAAAGGATAAAATATTTTTCACAAATCCTTTCTATGTTAAAAAACAAGAAAACTGCCGAAAATCAGTAGCAATACCACCGAATGCAGTGTTGCTTCCTGGCTTTCAAAAAGCATCACCGCGATTCACACTAGACCCTGGGCAAAATAATCAATCATTAACCAATAAAGTTCGTATATCTAATTACTCACTCAAATAATAAAAATATACATGTATATGGAATTGGTCGATCGCGCTTTTCTTAAAATTGCTCGAAAGGTATCTGCAGACAGGGGCCGCGGTTAGCTCAAGTAGACTGTTAGAGAAACGACGTTCCGAAAGGTCACAGAGTCGTGAATTTTCAAACAATTCCATATATATGTATATTTAAAAGAAAAACATATTTATATTATATTTACATATATATATTATCTTTTTCTTAGGGTAAATACCTAGAAGCAAAGTACCATATTTCGGACTTAGAAGTATGGCAACAGTGCTATCACCGGTGGATACCTATACTCGAAATAAAAAATGGAGGTTTTCCGCAGATTGACTTGTTCCATAGATTTATTCTTAGCAATATTTCTAAACTGCAACGAGCTCTTGAAACTGGAGACTATGATGATCTTCCCGATGAAACAAAATCGAACGATACAACGCCAACAAATAGTCCAACAAAGCACATGCCAGCCATAAATTCGTTCTTCCCATTCAGTTTAAATATTGGGGACTCATCGCAGCTTACAGACATATTAACTAGCAGCAATGAGCTGCTGACTGAGGGTTCCATTATGGAACGGTTGTCGATAGCACAATTGCCCGATTAAAATATTTGCATACTAAAATCGCCTTAGAAGGATCTTTTAGACTTTTACACATCATAGCGACACATACACACGTACATTTCTGAACAATATTAAATTTCTGTGGATTGCTGTCGGGGAATATCCTCTCGAATTATCCGCATGAAGAGATCTTGTAAAGCCTTATTTTACTGTTAGATAATCTAAATATTTAGATAGAATTCTGTTTTCTGTTATGCTTTTCTATTTATTAAGAACTTAAGTAATTTTCAAACAAACATTTATTGGCAATATTATGAATATTTTTTTAATTTATTTGTTACTGTTGAAATAAAATAAATGTTGTATTAAATCAACATTGAAACGAATGGCTTTTAAATTATTTAACAATAGTTATTGATTCCTAGCGCTTCCTCTTTCTCCCAACTGCTATTAGAGCTTGAATAATTTAAACATGTAAGCTTTTATGTTTGTTGAGAAATTTCGAAGCAACTCTCATAGTTTCGTCATCTCCGTCTGTCCGTATTTTATAGTCATTTTATTCAGAGACTATTAGGACTGTAGTGCGAAATTTTGTACACTTATCTCCCATAAAAAGCGGGGATGAACAAATTGTTTACTTATCCCATCGAGTGGAAGTGGAGTGGACTGCTTTTCAAAATTATGCACCGTTTTTTTAAATGTTCTACTATAAAATGGCCATTTTCGATTAGGTTTGAGTAGCCCTGAAAGCCATTTTGCAAAAAAAAATCTGAAAAATTCCTAAATACTAGCATGTAGACTAAAATTATTATTAAAAATAACAACTATTGCTTACAATCTGTTCAGGAATAATCGCAAGAGTAGATTTTAATGTTGTGCCCAATTTAAGACCCCCTTTAATCGATTTTATCGTTTGTGTAAAAGCTGCGGAACACTACAGTGAGCACAAATCAATATGCTTACTGTAGCGTTGCATGTGGCTCTTACATATTATATAGGGTATCCGTTTTTACCAACCCCGACAACACAGATTTTCATAAGGTATCAAAACGGCTTCAGCGCCAATTGAACACTGGTCTGGACCAAACAGCCAATATAACCAGAGTCATAATAACCATAATTAAAATATCTTGATCTTAAAGTGAGAGATATCAAAATAAATGTTTATTAGTATTAGTAGGCTAAAGCTTAATAAATATGAACGATTCTTGAGCTTGAGATTGACCACTACCACCTACACATCTTCATTTCCCCTTCTTAATTCTTATTCTCACATTAAATTACTTCTTATTATGAAATTCAATTTCAATTTTCCGCTTCAGTGCGAACAAAAGCACCACCATTAAACTAGCGTATTGACAACCATGTTGATTATCTAATCGCAATGAAAAATTAGATATTTATGTGAAATAGCCAGAGATTGGCTAACAACATCAAACTACCAAAGTTAGCGAAGTTCGATTGAAACTGCTGAAAGCTCAGTAGAATTTCAAGCATTGGCGCGGCAAGATCTAATTATTTTTTCAGCTAAATTACATTTGTTTGCTGGTTTGTCATTAATTTATTAATTATATAATGGACAAGTACAGTAGTGATGAGTTAGAAGCCCCTGGATGGCTGAATAAACATTTTCTTGAAGATGTTTTAAAGCAAGATGAAAAAAATAACGACCTCAAGGTAAGAACTGATTCCATAGATCATCATATGAAAATAAAAAGTTCAATTCCCAAAAACATCTTTCGCTCCCTTTGAAATAAGAATAAGAGAATACGGGCAGTTAACTTGAACTGTTTTTCCATACAGACTCAAAAATAGAAACACGTCTATGTAATATTTCGATGTATTTTACTTCATTATTTATTATATATATACTTATACTTTTATTATTTCAATTTGTTTTTACATTTTAAATTTTTAGATTACTGTTTTCAACATAAAGCCAGCTACAGAAAAAGGAGAACATTTCGCAAGTATTATGTTTCGAATAGCAGTGAATTATTTAATTTCCGGAACGCCCAAACAAATTTCATTAATACTCAAAACCATGCCAGTAATAGATGGTTTTAAAAAAGATATTATAGGAAAATCAAACGTATTTGAAACTGAAATCACTATGTACTCCGAAGTTATACCAAAGTTTCACAAAATATTAAGAGAAATTGGCGATGACACAATCCTTGGTGCTAGGTACACTTACTCCGGAGAAATGTAATTTGAAAGCACATTACTCATAACTATTTCTTTTTTGCACAGAATGATATTTTCATCCTTGGACCCAATAAAGATTATTATTTTTGAGGATCTCACAAAACAAGGATATCAAATGGTACCCCACAAATATCTCGAACCGAATGAAATTGACGCTATGCTTGAAAAGATTTGCCGATGGCATGCTATTAGCTTTAAGTTAATAAAAGAAGTAAGTAAATCATCTTCAATTTTAAAAAATGTACTAATTCGTTCCAATTGTTAGAACGATGAATCTATCAAAAGACTACAGGATGGTGTTTTCAATCTTGAGGAAGAGAATTTCCTTAAAGAAGGGATTAACGGGTTTTCAGAACTACTTAATAATGAAAAATTTGACCCGATTTACTCAGAAAAGTTTGAGAAACTCAAAGGTACACTTATTCAGAAATGTAGGGACATATACAAGCTACAAGGAAATCTATGTGTCCTGAACCATGGTGACTTTCATATAAATAATGTAATGGCTAAAATTGGTCAGAATAAAACAATTGACGAATTAATGTTGGTAAGAAATGAAGTTTCAGGAAAAACTTTAATTTATTTCAAGGATTTTAGGTGGACTTCCAATTCTGCATAGCTGCACCTTTAGCTATCGATATAAAATACCTCCTATATTCAATACTTAAACCAAACTGCAGAGAACTACATAATGAAATTATATACAAGTACCACAAACTCTTCGTAGAAATTTTGGGCAAATTAGGGTATAAAGATAAAGTACCAACGCTGCTTGATATTCACAGAGAATTAATGCTATACAAAGAATTAGGTACTTGTTTTTCAATATTACATTTTAAATGACTTATGTATATTTAAATTTTTAGAAATAATGATGTTAGCAGTATTCCTACCTTTTATGTTCGCTGTTAAGCAAGAAAATGGAGTAGACGAGAAAATTTTGGAAAATCCAAAACTGTTTTTGAAGTTATATGAAATTCCAGAGTATATTAATGCAGTTAAGATGATTTTGCCTGAATTATTGTACAAAGGATATCTTGACTAGAAATTACATTTCAGTACCTGCATTCTGTTGGAAGTTTCAGAAGTAAATAAGTTAATTTCATTGGCTTCTATGATGTGTATGGTTTATGAATTAAAAATAAATCTGAAAGTTTATAATTCCTGTTTTTTTAATAAACATTGCTAAAACTCACCTTTTTCCAACTGGACGAATGGAAAAATGTGCAAATAAATTTTATATCCGCCCTTAATAACTATATTATACGTTTACTCGAAAACTACTAAACTTATTTCAAAAACATTTTTATTGCTAGAAAGCTACATTATTCAATAATATAATATAGATGAATAGCAGATAGGTTTTATTCTCAAAACTTGGTCATTGGTTTCTCTATATTCGATATTAGATTTACTTCATTTCCTGTCTCAATTTGATGTTAATATTTGTAATTTAATTACTTTGGTAGGTCAAGTATTAGGCTGTCTAAATTTTGTTGCTTAATTGAATTGAATTTATTTTTAAAAATTGTTTCATTTAATAGAACTTATGTAAGTCAATGATGTGCACGTGAACATTGCGGATACAATTACGTATAAAAAAGAAAAGAGAATGACTTGCCAATGCCATATTCAAGCTTGATTCAAGTCAAGTACTCAAGAGAAGAAGCATAGCAACGCTGCAGATTGAACGTTCAATTCAATCTCAAATAAAGTCTCGAAACCTACATGGTAGCCGTTATAATACATATAAATATTAATCAAATTATGTCAATTTAAAATAGTTGACACGATAAGTGTTAGTTGATGACATAAACACATATTAATGTTATTAAAAGAAATTGATGCATAAATTTACCATAATCTTCTCGAAATACTTGCTTCAAATTAATATATTATGAAATTCAAATTGGTTTTTGCACATAAGAATTTTACTTTGGTATTTGAATGTTTACCACATGCTGACTATCAATATGATTATCATACATAATCAACGCGTTCTATAAGATGAGTGGTGGTTAACAAACTATACTAAGGCAAGCCAAATGCTACAAAGCTTAATTGCTTTAAGCTCAGTATAATTTATCATACTGCTGCGGCAAGACCACTTTTTTCCAGTAGCTTAAATTATATTTGTGGAAGATATAGCTTGGTTATTTAGTTTCAGTGTTTTTTTAGATCGTTTGATTATATAATGGATAAGTATAACAGTGACGAGCTAGAGGCCCCTGAGTGGTTGAACAAAAGTTTTCTTGAGAATGTTCTCAAGCAAAGTGAGGAAGACGACAAGGTTAAAGTAAGATCTGATCCCATGATGAGATGATTAACTGACTCTAAACAAAACCGACTTCGAAAACGTTATTTTAAAGAAAACATAGTTAAAATCATTTTGCTAAAAAACAGTTTAATATCATAGCAGTTGCTTCGAAAACTTAATCCAAAAATTTATCTGATTCAAAGTTAGAAGTAAGAATGGGTAAATAAATATCATGGGATTTTGGTGCATTTTTCTCGACATTTAAAATTTTGACGTAATATGACGGTTTCAAAATTCAGGTCCATCTAATCTGAACTAGATAGGAAAATGAGAAGAATGCAGCTAACATGTAATAAGACATACAAAAAAAAGTTACAAACAAGCTAATTAACATTTATTAGAAAACATGGTTGATTGACACTTTTTTGACCAGATTTAGCACTGGATCACTAGTCAAAAACAACTTTTAAGTGGTATGAAGAGAATTGAATTAATTTTGTGATAGAAGAAGGTCTCTAAGACAGCTAAAACACTCCCTGAAATTACACAAATTGTTTTGACCAGTTCTTTATATAGTACTCTTTTTAGAAATATTTTTCTACTATGTGCTAACATTCTTGCAGGTTACTGATTTTAATGTAAGTCCAGCTACTGAGAAAGGGGATCATTTTGCAAGTATTATGTTTCGGATAGAAGTAGAATACCTAATTTCTAATAACCCCAAACAAATTTCGTTAATACTAAAAACCATGCCAGTAGTAGATGGTGCTAAAAAAGAGCTTATAGGTAATACGTATGCTTTTGAAACTGAAATTTGTATGTATTCTGAAATTATACCAAAATTTCACAAAATTCTAAGAGAAATTGGAGATGATACAATTCTTGGTGCCAGGTATATTTTTCAGAAATATTAGTTATACCAAATATTAATCAATCAATTAATCCTTTAAGAATGATCTACTCATCCCTGGAACCAATAAAGATTATCATTTTCGAAGACCTTGCAAAACAAGGATATCAAATGATTCCAAACAAATGTCTTGAACCACATGAAATTGACGCTTTGCTCAAAAAGATTTGCCGCTGGCATGCTATTAGCTTCAAACTAATAAAAGATGTAAGTAAAACTCATTTTTTTGTATTATATAAGAGCATAATATATTTCAATAAATATAAAGGGCGATAATTCTATCAAGAGATTTAAGGAAGGGGTTTTCAATATCGAACAAAAGAGCATGGATGATTTCCTTAATGGGGGACTCAAAGGCTTCTCTGACCTTCTTACTAATACAGACATTGATCCAATTTACTTAAAAAAATTTACGAAGATCAAAGATAGTCTCTTGCAAAAATGTAAAGATGTTTACAAACTCCAAGGCGATTTATGTGTCTTAAACCATGGAGACTTTCATATTAACAACATGATGGTTAAAAGTGGTAAGAATGAAACAATTGACGACTTGATGTTGGTAAGAAGTTCAACTTTATGTCAGTATCAGAGTATATTTTAATGAAAGATTTTTAGGTGGACTTTCAGTTTTGCATAGCCGCTCCCTTGGTAATCGACTTAACTTATCTTTTCTCTACTGTACTAAACCCTGACTGCAGAGAGCATCGTGATGAGATCATTTACAAGTATCACGCACTTTTTATTGAAATTTTATGTAAAATTGGGTATGACGGAAAAATGCCTACGCTGCTTGATATACATAGGGAATTGATGCTATACAAAGAACTGGGTATGATTTTAATATCTTCATTTATTTTTTAATAACTTCGATATTTGTTTAGAAGTGTTAATGTTAATTGGATTCCTTCCATTTATATGCGCTCTAAAGAGAAAAGCTGAAGTTGATGATAAAGTTATGGAAGATCCTGAACTTTTTCTAAAATTCTATGAGTTTCCAGAATATGTCAATTTAGCTAAGCAGATATTGCCTGAATTATTGTACAAGGGATATCTTGATTAGCAATCTTGTAATCTGCAAAATAAAGAAAATATCTGAATTTGATAAGATTGTGCAAGATGTTTTATTACATTTTTCAAAGCTTAAAATAATCCCTTCTTTTTTCTTTCCAACCTACTCATAATCAAATATTAAAATATGTATGTATTTGTATGAAAAACAATACTACAATCAACCAATATTCAAACTTGCTATATTAAAACACCACTCTGACGATTTCATAACCCCAGTAACTGTTTAATATTCACTTTAGCCACAAATTCATTGATAAGAATGAATAAGAAGAACTAAATAAATCTTGTTTTTTAATTGTAAGTATAAATACCTCAAATTGGAAGTACAATAGGTAATAATAACAATTGCATAATCATACATTGAATTATAAATAAAGAAAGAACAAGTAGCCCTGTTGCCACCCACAATTAGAAGCTCACTTCTGCTTCCGAGCTTCTATCTTTTACTTCTATTGCGAAACAGATAGAGATGGATATTTGCTGACACTATCTAGATTTATTATCGAAAGAAATGAAGAAGCTTTTTTAATAGAACTACTATTTTGTTTTTGTACTTTTGTTGATTATTTGTTATTATTAGTTCAATATTTAGTAGACATTAGTGTAGCAAGATGCACTTTTTTATTAAAGTTCTCTCCGGTGGATTAACTTTTTGAATTTTATAAATTTTGATATTATATCATGGATAATAATAATTACAATAAAGATGAACTAGAAGCTCCGGAGTGATTGACTAAAAGATTTCTTACGGATGTTCTTAGACAAATTGAAAATAATTACAATGTGAAATTTAGTAGGTACTTGTGTTGCATAAAAAATAAACTAAACACTAATTACAATGCATTGCATTTATAACACTTTTCACATCTTCTAATTACAAAGACCTTGCCAGATATGATGCTTACTAATTTAAGAGATCTCTTATTACTTTTAAATATACATAGTATGCACGTATATATGCCTTAATTAATCAAGCTTAAATGTATTTAAACTCTTTATATTAATGACTTCAAAGTGGGACCAGCAACTGCAAAAGGCGATCATTTTGCAAATATTATGTTCCGAATAACTGTAGATTTTTTGGTTTCCGATATTCCCAAGCATATGTCATTAATACTAAAAACTCTACCAGTACAATGTGGTTGTATGTAGCTCCTATGCATTCGAAACTGAAATAAAAATGTACACCGAAATAATACCGAAGTTTCACAAAATTCTACGGGATATTGGAGATGAGACAATTCTTGGAGCTAGGTACACAAGTTTAACATGTTTTTAAAAATCATATTTGTTAGTAAAAGCTCTGTGCAGTACTGTTTTATGTTTAAATAATAGGCTAATACATACTAATATTATGCTGTTAAACTTACCGTCTTAAGAAATCTTTATAAACAAAGATTTTCAAAATAGCCGACACGTGATTTTTATATGATTTTTTTAAAAACGTGCCAAAATTCAACCGTTCAAGATGTGTAAAGGTTCCTTAAATCAAAACAATTTAATTGTTAACAGAATGATATACTTGTCTCTTCATCCAATTAAAATTATAATTTTCGAAGACCTTAAAATACAAGGATATCAAGGACTCCCAAATAAATATCTCGAACCAGATGAAGTTGATGCTCTACTTCAAAAAATATGTCGATGGCATGCTATTAGCTTCGAACTATTAAAAGAAGTAAGTAAAATATATGTTTACAGCTCTTACAACTTATAATCCGCATTTTTTCAAGGGGGATAAATTTGTCCAAGAATTCGCAAATAGTGGGTTTGATCTTGAGGAAGTGAGAAGTTTTTTCCATCGCTCAATCAATGGTTTTTTAAAACTTCTTTATGATCAAAATTTCGACCCAATTTATACAGAAAAATTTGAGAAGATTAAAGAAGTTATTGTGGAGAAATGCAGAGATATTTACAATCTTAAAGGTGATCTATGCGTTTTGAACCATGGTGACTTCACTTTAAAGATCATAATGGTTAAAATTGGTCAAAAAGATACAATTGACGACTTGATGTTGGTAAGACATATTGTTTAAAGTTAAATATTATTAATACTAAGACTTTCAAGTGGATTTTCAATTCTGTATTGCTGCTCCATTGGTTAGCGATTTAACATACCTTCTCTATGCTATTTTAAACCCTCACAGCAGGGATCAACATGATAAGATAATCTACAAGTATCACACACTCTTCGTTGAAATCTTACAAAAGTTGGAATATAAAGGAAAAATACCTACATTAATTGATATACGCACAGAAATGATGCGGTACAAAGCACTTTTATATTTATTTTAATTATTTTATATGTGTATTATATTTTATTTTAGAAGTGGCGTTAATTATGGTGTTCATGCCTTTTATGTGTGCTGTAAAAGATAAAGTTGAAATAGACGATCGATTAATGGAAGATCGTAACTTTTTTTTAAGCTTCTATGATCGCCCAGTTTATTGTAAGTACAATTCGGGAAATTTTGCTGAGTTGCTGCATAAAGGATATTATATTATATATTAATTTATTGTATTTTTTTATTTTTTTGTAAGATTAAATAGAATGGACAAATTTCGTTGTTGAGTCGCCATTATAGCCATTTCTTCAGAGTGCAAAAAAAGATAGTCGTTAAGACCCTTTTGGTACTCAATTTAATTCTTTACAAAATACTGGTTCCTTATGATAAAATTTTTAAAATTCTTTTTCACGAGAAATTCACATTATTCATATCTTCCTTTCGCAATAATATACCTCACACGTACCTCATGTTTTTTTGATTTCCGTAATTATTATATATAATATAATATTTTACTACACTTATGCGCGCCAGATCAGTTAAGTAATTTCGTGTCTTTGGAAAATACGTCATAATAATTTTCTTCTTGCAGATTTCATGTAACCCTGGTAAGTGTAACCAGCCCTGCATTTCCATTGTCTCTCCTCAAACCGAGAAATGTCACTGTCATTTTGTACGGCAGCAAACCTTGTGGGAAGTTTGGTTGGGTTTTCCTTTGCAAAAGTGCGAAAAACATGTGTTCCCCCGAGCAAATATTTAAGTCTGCGGTTGAAAAAATATTTAACAATTGGACCGGGCTTCGTCTGGCTGTGGAGCATGGGATGGGAGGTCGCCAAGGTCACCAGGTAATATTTAAAATCTGATATCCCTTCCCATTGGACCCATTAAAAAGATCACAATTGTTACCCAGTTTTCCCTTTTAGACCGCAATTGATGTTATGAATTACATGTACGATTATTGCGTAGGAAATCCCGGCATATCGAAATCCGAAATTGCCGAGACTCTGGAGGAAATAATGGACCAGGAGTTCGACACAATTCTTGAAGACGGTTCTGTGACGGGTAAGTTGATTAAACGTACCTCGACAGGTCTTGCTTTGAATACGGAAAGTTTTCAGAAATATCGGGCCACTTACTGATGTTTTTGGAACTTCTTAAGAGCGGCAATCACGCTGAGGTAGAGAAGGCGTTAGCCCGGTTTCCTCAAAGTAATCACTGGTTGGTACCCAGTGCTAGGGTAACGTACATCCCGGACGACAGCGACTCCAGTTCGAGTGATGAAGAAGTCGGCGGACAAGGTTCTATGGATGTTGATATGCCGGAAACAAGTAGAAAAACCAATGAAACACCTGAGGAAGAATGCGAACCTGGGTGGACGACTGTAAAAGGAAGGAGAAAAAAATAGTTATTTGTTAAGAAATCCAATAAATCAAATCTGCAAAGAAGAAATTGTTATTCTGAACTAATGGGTGGTAAAAAACATTAAGCAAGAAACATAAACCCCTTAATTAAAATATTTCGCAATATGCTAGAAAGATAAATGTGTTTTCTTAATCTGGGTTAAATTTAAAAAAGTTTTACATACTATCGATTTCTTAACCCTTATAACAAAAAGTATTTTCCCTTTCATTATAAATCTTACAAAGGGACCATTATTTCTTAAACTGAACAAAATTTCAGCCGTTGAAGGAATTTGTAGAGAATAGCAATATCATCAGAAAATTTTTTTCAAAGACGCAAACCTTCTTCCTTGAAAATTGATCGTGTGAACTGCGAACATATCCCCTTAACTGTCAACTGCACGCAAAACATACTTCTGTCAATATCCAAGCAAAAGTTTTGTTTGCAGGAACTCATGCAGCAACGGCTCCTCTTTATTTTGGAACTTTCCCGACATTGAACAAGGAAGAAAATCTGCATGGAGGAGGCAGTGGAAGATAATATCTCAGATATCAGCGATGAGGGGACAGAGATTACACCACAAAAGGTAAAATAATATTTTTACCCAGTAAAATGAACCCTAATTTTACTCATCTCAGGTTCTAGAAAACATTGAAATCGCCTGGCAGAATGAGAAATTCGCCCCAGAAATTCTTCCCCCTCAAGAGGAGATGCTGGAACTTATGTTGTCCCAGCTGGAGCACATGGAAGATAATTTAAAAGGTCTCGATAAAAACGACATCCTGTTTACAGTCCACAAAATGGAACTCGAGCGGATTCGGTACGTTCTGGCTAGCTACTTCCGCTGTCGGTTGAAAAAAATCGAGAAGTACACGAGGGCCATTCTTCTAGAGGATGAGGAGCGTCTCGAAAGCAATAAACGTCTTACCGAGGCAGAGCAAACTTTTGCCATGGACTACTCGAAGCATATCGAGGACTATTTCCAGAAAGTCGCGCTGCAGTACATGCCTAATTTGCAGAGGCCCGATGGGAACCAGCAGGCAGTGCGGCCAAACCTTATGAGCCATGTTTTCATTAAAGCAAATGAGTCTGGTAGATTTTCTGTCGTATTTACTTGAATACTAACCTCTTTATTTCCCTCTTAGTTCCCGGGGTGGTGGTTGGGGTGGACGACGATGAAGTGGATCTAACGCCGGGATCCCAGCATATAATTCCGTACAAACTAGTTTCGGACTTAATTATTAAGGGCAGTGTACAACTAACTTAAATTTAAAATAAAAATACAGTATAATATGAATTTAGAATTTTTATAAACTTAGACATTATTTTAAACTCTATTTTGAGTTTCTAAATAACCGCTAAAATATTGTTTGGTACACATTTTGAGACATGGGTCAATATTTAAAAACATAACATGTTTGCGTTAAATGTGTAACAAGCCTTTAACTCTGGAACTACAAACCGGGGTATATACATATCTACCTGAGCAAACCGTGTTAAATGACGGTTTGACCTTTTTTTAGCACTTTAAGCTATTAAAAATTAATTTTTCACCGACTAAACATTGATCAAATTGAATTTGCTCTTCACCACTCTCTTTCGCATGAAAAAAAAAATGCATGTACTCGTACTTATGAGTCAGATTACTCCTTTTAGAACGATTTTACGAACAAGAAATCCGTGGGGTAAATATTTACCCCGATGTGTAGTTTACAGGTAAAAAAAATAGGTTTGTAATTCTAGGCTTGAAACAAAGTCTAAAGAAACCCTTATTTTCTTATAATTTTTGCATGCTCTAGTTCCAAATTTAACGTTCGTTATATGTTACAAGCTTCAATAAAGTACTCAAGTACAGATGACCGTTACTATGGTAATGATTACTGCGGTAACCAGGTGAGATAACAAAAGTGACGTTTAAAAATCGGTTATTTCATGTCCTCCGTCTAATCCACTTTACATAAAAATGAGTTATAGCTGGAATTACGATTATCCGCAAATTGCCAGAGATTCAGGGTTTAAATTACAGCAATTCCAAGATGGTTCTATTAACTGGCGAGCAATAGGCATGTCTCGAACGACAATATTGATTATATTTTCTAATCACCCCATTTTGCAGGTTCAGTTGAAGTAACTAGGGTAGTTTTGGAGCAAGATTTTGAACAGGTAGATTGCTTGCTAAATTACCTCTCAGAGGCTCCTTTAGTCCCTGTTCTTCAGAGTAATGTCCTCGAAAGTGGACTATGTAAGTTCTTTGGCTTGGCTCAACTTGGGATCCAATATCTCCTCTTTTGCAAGAAATTTCTGGATAAAACTGTGGCTAGCTTACGTGACGCTTTACGGGAGAATCAAGCTGAAAACTATAAGCTGAAGTCACAAAATGATGAAATTAATAAAGAATTTCTACGGTTGCACCAGAAATTGGAGCGTTTAGAAGAAATCAATAAGGTTTTGTACCCTTGTTCAATATGTCCGAAAAACTTCGTAAGTAGTGAAATGTTAAAAACGCATATCGCAAGAAAACACTCTCATGATCAAAGTAAATCAGCTGAAGTTAGTGATCGAACTCTGATTAACACTATTAAGTTAGAGTTAGAAATTAAACATTTGAAGGAGCGCCTAAATGCAGCAGAGAAAGAGATTAAAGAAAGTAGTATTCCTCAAAAAAAAGAAGGAACTACTTCTCCTGCTCCTAAAATTGTTGCAGATGAGGTTAAGGAATTGAAAACGACGTCTGTACAAACTGAGCTAGTTGTTACTAACATTGGAATTCAAACTAATCTCAATGACGATAAAGATTTTGATGAGGTTGTGGATAACGAGTTAAAAAGAAATCAAGAATTACTTCAGGAAATACGAGAAAAATTTTCAGATATTGAAAAATGGAAAACTCAAGACACAATATTTAGTCAGAAATTTATGGAAGTTGTAATGGAAAAATTACAAACTTTAAAAAATGCAGAAGATAATAATATTTCTGTAGAAAAGGATATTCAGCCAGTAATCGTGAAAGCAATTCGTAATTTTGATGATGTTTATATGGATAGATTGAATGGACTGGCAGAGAAAATCGAGGGTTCTTTAAGAATTACTTTTTCTGATTTACAGGACGAATTAAAGCAGTTATGTAAAAAGCAGGAAACAGTTCAGACCACAGTTGGAAACCTTTTAAAAGAACGTAGTTCTCAAAACCCTGGAAATTGTGGTAAGGCAGTAAATAGGTATTCAAAATTTATTTAATTTGAAGGTATTTGTTAATAATATTACATTTTACAAGGTGCCTAGAAATCGGAAACTCGACTACACAAACTGAGGAAGTAGAAAAGAAGGAAGACAAATTTATTATTCATGCAGAAACTTCTAGCCCTAAAAAAGAAATTTTGACAGAGACAAAATCATTTGTGGATTGTTTTGAAGCAGAGGTCCATTGTACTCCATCTCCTATTATTACGGATGTTGGAAAAGCCCCTGAACAGCGAACCGTCCACGGAAGGAAAGACAAATCTAATGGGTTGGTAAAAATTAAATTAAATTCTCTTAACCTGTTTCACATAATGATTTCGTATTAAAGTTCACTATAATTAAAAATGTTTTAAAACTTTATAAAGTCTTTTCCTCAGATATTCTGTAGAATATAAAACAATGGATATCAATGCAGAATTATGCACCAGACTTGCAGCCCTTGGGATCAATCCGAAGGCTGAAGCATTACCAGAAAAAGTTTCTTATCGTGCATTGGAGCTGATGGCAAAAAAGCATAAATCGAAGAAGGTGCTTAATTTCTTACGAGTACGGAACCGAATTAAAAAAGTTGTGGACAAACTATCTACTGAAAGAGTGTTAAAAGAAAGTGACTACACTTATCTTAGTTCAGGAAGCGCAGGAAGTTCTTTCGATGAAACGGTCAACGAGAAAAATTCCCCCGAAAGTTTAGATGACTTCAAGGTGCGGCTGGAAAAAATTTTGAGTGCGCCAATTGAAAAGGCTACAAAATCCTCGTATAGTACACCAACTCCAGTTTCTAGTCTTCCTCCGCAGGAAGATAGTGTTCAGAAGAAGCCTGTTCCTGTCCCTCGAAAGAAGGTAGTTTTTTATTTGGAAGGGAAAGAAATGAGAAACCCTTCATCTGATGGTTAAACGAATAAAAAATTTTGAATTGATTTAAAATACTTTTTTCTTTTTAAAAGCCTTTATTAAATTAGTCACCACGTGTCCATAATTATAACACTGCTAAAGGTGACGTTCTTGTAGAGACCTTCTAGGTTCTAATGAAATCCTAAATTAAGGGTAATTAAGTTGTTTAGAGGGGTAAATTGTAGTTTTGACTCTTGTTAAACTGATTTCTTGGAAAATTATCTTTAATTTTGTAACTATTAAAGATAATTGAATGGTCAGTAAAGTACATACATAATAGCAATTCCCGAATAAATTTGTTGTATTCTGCAATAGGTATTGCGTTCGCTTTTTCAGTCAATTTAGTTATTGGTTAAAAATCTTAGCGCTTTTTCTTTAGGGTAGGGTTAATAAATATTAAAAAGACAATTTTAATATCAATAGGCGTTCTGTATATTTATTATCATGTCCAAAATTAAAATTACCAATTTTTAATTACAGCTTATTATGTACAAGTTAGAATCAAACAGCAACAGAAAACCTAAAGTCAGTTAAAACATTTATGCACTTGCTGCCTTTTCTTGGGTAGCCTGAGATTGGTTGTCAGCTGGAGGTGCTGGGTCACTTCCGCATTCGAGGCATGGGAAGCGCTGATACAATGCAGCCCTATATTTAGGGTGGCTGATACCATATACAATTGGGTTATAAACAGCGTTACACTTGGCAAAGACAGATCCCCAAATAGTAGCAAGTGGTGTTAGTTTAATCGTTTCGAAGACGCCGCTGTAGTTGATGATGAGGTATGGAGTCCAAGCCATGAACCATAGAGAGATTGTAACGAGGGCGACCTTGGCCAGTTTGCCCTCAGCGCTTTTGTTGGCATCTTCTGAAGATCGCAGAGAAGCAACATTCATTTTCTTGGCTTGTTCGCGCATGGCTTTTTCGTGCTCGGATACAGCCTAAGTGGATTAAAAAAGGGATGGTTCAGTGAGTGAGAGCTAAAAGTTAAATATTTAAATTAGGTTTTACCTTAATGATGAACCAGTAGGAATAGATAATCATGAAGAGAGGCAAGTAGTATACGAAAATGGAGTAGACCAAGATGTATGATCGGCTGCCCCAATCCTTGCTGAGGTAGTCAGTTCCGCAGGCAGTCATGTTTCCTTCAGGAACATACCTATTCCAGCCGAAAAGCGGGGCAATAGTCCACATAATAGCGAATGCCCAGATTCCCAAGATTTTGGCAAGTGCAGCTCCGTTGGTCAGTGGTTTTCCAGCCATACCAATGACGATGACATTGTAACGATCGAAGGCGATCATAGTCATGGTCCAGATTGAGACACAGCCAAAGAGGGATCCAAACATTGCATAAAGGTGGCACATGAATGGTCCAAGCACCCATGTTTCGTAGTAGCAATTGAGCACCATCGGAGGGAACATCGTTGTCATCATTAGGAAATCTGAAATGGCCAAGTTGACTACGAAAAGGTTGGATGGAGTCCTCAGTGACTTAGTTGTTGTGAAGATAAAGATGACAACAAAGTTGCCAGTAACGGCAACAGTTCCGATCACAGTCATGACGAATCCCAAGATTCCGTGCCACAGAGGATTCATTGGGGGGAACTGGTACCAGTAGGAGTCCACCAAGTGGAGCATATCCGGTGGTACGCTGTCCACGACCGTCATGTTGCCGCTCCCATAGGCTTGGAAGTAGGGCTCGGCAATTCGCTCTAAAGCCATATTGTGTGACTTTTTAGAATGATGTGCCCAAAAACTTTACACAAATTCACAGCAGGTACTATTACTGAAGAAAATCGTTGGCTTTTCAACGAACTACTTCAGCTCACAGAGAAGGCTAAATGTTGAACACGGCGTTTCAACTTCGAGCTGTGGGTGCTCTGCTAGCTGCTTTTATACCCAGCCCAACGGTAATCCAATTTGCTACCCGTATGAAGAGAATATTTATAATTTTTACGACATTTCTTAAAGCGTTCAAATTGGATATTCAAATTTAATAAAATCGATTATGCCAAGAGTTGTGCGCTTTTAGATTTGGTTGTACGAGAGTTTTCTCAAAATGTATCTGGATTTTATAGATCCTTAAGACACAGTGAAGAATATACTTTTAAGAAAATATTCGCATATTCGAATCTTTTACACCCATCTACCTTAAACACCTTTCTTTGCAAATTTTCTTCTATTTAACTTGTATCCAAAAATTGAAAGAGTTTTTAAAATAAATAAATTTTTTCACAATTTAATTTTTTAGGTACTTTTGAAATGTGAAATACAATACCCTTAATAAAAATCGTTTGACTATATAAATCAACTTTTAAAGAGTATTATGAGTTGCTTATCGTGGGGGCATAGAACTTTGTTATATAACTTGGTTTGTTCGTTAATTGATGTAGATCCATCTATGTTCATTAAATTATCCTGATGTATCTAATCGTTCTCAAAATGATTTTAACAAAGACGTATTTTGTTTTAATAACAGAGTAGTTTCTTCGTTATAAAATTGAATAAAATAAGTACCTACATTCATTCATTTTACATAAGATTTTAATAGGAGTAGTTTATAAAATCTTGTTTTTTTTTTCGTAAAAGTATCTTGTTCGCAGTTTTCTGATAAATATTTATTTAAGTTTGGCAGGAGTGAAATATTTGGTGGGCAGATATGAATCTTAACATCGCAACCCTATATTTGTCTCGTAACGTGTATTCAAAACACATTGTACTTGCATAAGAGTCGGGTTCAAGCATGTATTTACAGAAAGGTTAAAATTGCAAGAAATATGTCAGTGAAGAGCACAAAAATTTGTGTACGGAAGCACAGAAACCATAAAACTTCTGGCCTGCTAGAAGGTTAACATAATTTTTTCATATGGGAATGTCTATTTAGAATAAAGGAAAAAAAAATCTCACTAGTGCTTTAAATCGATAATATGAAATGCATATTGCTCTCGTTATTTTGTTGCAAATGAATATGAAACTAACGCGTAAAGTAATTGAATTATTTAGAAAATATAAAAGACCGAGTTTTCCTGCAACTTAGCCAAGTGCCTCAGAAACTAAGGGGTCACGCTGCTACGACGAACGAAAACTCTTTGATAAAATACCGAAAAAAACAAAAAAATTTTAAAAAGTGATAAAAACGTATAAAATAGCAAGAAACGATATTTAAACCTTTCTCGCGACCATAAAACGACACTATTTTTAAAATGGAGAGGTACGTCGTTTTAATATAAAATTGGAATAGTGTTTATGAAATATATTATGATTAATGTGTGTTATTGTGTTCCTGCAGTCTAGCCATGCAATCTTTCGTTGGACCACAATTTGCAGCACAGATGGGCAATATGTCGGTGGTGGATAAAGTAACGAATTTTATTAATTTCAGTGATAGTGGATAGTGAGATCTCTCATTCGTCTTTTAGGTGACTCCTGACATGATTCACTTGGTGCACCCATATTGGAATCAGTTCCCGCCAATGGATCCTATTTGGGCAAAGATATTAGGTGCTTTCCTCGTTTGTCTAGAGCTCATATCTTGGTGCGGCAATGGTGTTGTAATTTATATTTTCTCAACAACAAAATCTTTGAGAACTCCTGCGAATTTGCTAGTACTGAATCTAGCATTTTCTGATTTTTGCATGATGCTTTCAAATGGTCCTATGATGGTGATAAATCTATTCTATGAAACGTGGGTGTTGGGTCCTCTAATGTGCGATATTTACGCTATGTGCGGATCCATGTTTGGATGTGGATCTATTTGGTCTATGTGCATGATCGCCTTCGACAGATACAATGTGATTGTAAAAGGTATGTCAGGACGCCCAATGACCATTAAGTTGGCCATAATGAAGATCTTATTCATCTGGTTGATGGCTACTTTCTGGACAATTATGCCCATGATCGGATGGAATAGGTACAAAATTTATGGGTGTAACCAAGAAACACATAACAGATGCTAATCTTTCCAGGTATGTTCCTGAGGGAAATATGACTTCATGCGGTATTGATTACTTGGAGAGGAGCTGGAACATCAGATCGTATCTTATCCTCTACTCACTGTTCGTGTATTATACTCCTCTCTTCATGATTTGTTACTCCTACTGGTTTATAATTGCGGTATATTATTTGAATTTAAGATGATATTGTTTTTAAAACGCATATCTAAAGGCTGTATCTGCCCACGAAAAAGCCATGAGGGAGCAAGCAAAGAAGATGAATGTTAAGTCCCTCCGATCCTCTGATGATGCCGAGAAGAGCGCTGAAGCTAAACTGGCAAAGGTAGCCCTTGTGACAATCTCACTATGGTTCACAGCATGGACCCCCTATTTAATCATCAACTACATGGGGCTCTTCAAAGTGCCCAACTTGACTCCACTGAACACGATTTGGGGAGCAGTTTTTGCTAAGACTAGCGCGGTATACAACCCGATCGTCTACGGTATTAGGTAAGATCAATGCCTTTATTTAACTATTATAATTGGAACTAATGCTTCTAAATTTTCCTAGCCACCCTAAATACCGCCTTGCACTTAAGGAGAAGTGCCCATGCTGTGTATTTGGAAAAGTCGATGATGGAAAGGCAAGTGATGCCCAATCGCAGGCAACAACAGATGGCGGAGAATCTAAGGCATAATAAAAACGATGTGAATTTCTTCTTCAAAACGTTTTTTTCTAACTTGCACGAAATGATGACGACACTAGCTAGAAAAAATACTTCGCTTTTTATTTTATCAAACAGCAAATGTCATAAAGTGGCAAAAATAAAAAGCAAATAAATAAATAAAAATCTTTGAAAATTGAGAATAATAAAAAAAGTGTTTTACAATGTAAAAGCTTTTTTGGGGACAGAGTCCGAAGTCATTCTTGCACATTAGGTACTTAGAATAACACTTGATTTTATCTTTCAAAATAGTTCCTCGAGACGAAATCTTAATTAACTTATTTCCTTTCTCCAGACTTTCTCTATTTTTATCAATAACTAGCATTTTTCCCAAGAGCTGAATTTTAAACAATTTTTGCTTAGCAATCACTAAGAAGCCAGGAGAAAATATAAATTATCATATAGGGTTGAACCCTATAGGCTTTGTATGTAGTTCTAGAGATTTCAGGATGAGTGAGTAATATATATATTTGACTTTTATAGATATATGTTTGTATGAAAATAAAACTACATCTGTTTTTCTGTTTATTCGGCCAAAACATTCTAAATCCTTCTTCAACCATTTTCAGTGAAATGTTTAATTCAATTTAAGCCGAACTTAGGACAAGTTTAGCTAAAAATAAATGGCAACCACCATATTGATGTTAATTTTTTCTAAGGATTTTAATCATGATTCATCAGTTATTGCGGCTTTCCGTATTATTTAATATATTTTTAAAAGAATTTCCTTTTAAAGTTATTTTTACTTGCTGTTTATATTTTCGTACGCTGGATTAAATTTTAGAATCCGAGGCTATATTTTGAAAAGGGTTAAACACTTTCATCTGAGAATTTTAGAGCCCGCAATTTAAAATATTCCTCTAAACGGCCATAGGTTCACTAATTGTATAAGTATTTTTCTTTAATTGGGCAAAATATGTTCGTCTGCGTTTGTTCATCTATGCAACAGTTACTTTATTTAAATAAGCCTTATTATAAAAACTTGAAGCATTATTTCTATTTAGAAGGGTCAACAAAAAACGCAGTATTTATTAACTTTTTTTCCGGATTTACGCTTGTGTTTGTTTTTCTGCTTCTGTAACCTGCGATGCTGAATCCGATGTATGATCACCGCCACCGTGCTGGCAAGACAAACATGGAAATTTCTTGTATAAAGCTGCTTGATATTTTGGATGGCTGATTAAGAAGTAAAATTAATTATTAATAGTTAATACAATAAATTGTCTTAAAATATGTTTACCTTATGCCATACACTATTGGATTATAAATTGCATTCGCCTTGGCAAAAATAGAGCCCCATATCGTGGTAAGTGGAGTCAGTTTAAAAGAGCCAAAAATTCCAGCATAGTTGATAACTAAGTAAGGAGTCCATGCCATAAACCACAAGCTGATAGTAACCAATGCGACTTTGGCTAATTTAAATTCGACTGCTTTATTCTTATCTTCCCCGGACCTTAAGGATGCAACGTTCATCTTTTTAGCCTGCTCTCTCATAGCCTTTTCATGCTCTGATACAGTCTATGGAAAATCACGCTAATTAACGTAAATGAGTAGATTGACAATAATGTCTTACCCTAATGATGAAGTAATAGGAGTAGCAAATTGTAAAGAGCGGCAGGAAGTAGACAAACGAACTGTATGCAAGGATATACGATCGGCTTAGCCAAGTTTGCGTAAAGTAGTCGGTGCCGCATGCGGTCATATTTCCTTCAGGGACGTACCTGTTCCAGCCGAGCATGGGTGCAACCGTCCAAAATAAGCAGAATAGCCAAATTAGGAAAATCCTCAGAACGGCTCCTCCAGTCGTTAGGGGCGTTCCAGCAATACCCTTAACAATGACATTGTATCGATCAAAAGCGATCATCATCATTGAGTAGATTGACACGCATCCAAAGAGTGATCCGCACATTGCATATATTTCGCACATGAATGGACCCAAAACCCACGTTTCGTAGTAGCAATTAAGCACAACTGGGGGGAACATCGTTAGCATCATCATAAAATCTGACACGGCCAAATTTACAACATATAAATTCGACGGGGTTCGTAGGGCGCGTTCGGTCGTAAAAACTAAAATTACTATAAAGTTTCCGGAGAGTGAAACAATCCCGAAGCAGGTCATCACGAAACCAATTATTCCGTACCATAGGGAGTTCATCGGCGGAAACTGATACCAATAGGCGTCGATTAAGTGCAACATCTCGGGAAGAGCATTGTCCACTACCGTGAGATTATTTCCGCGAGCCTCGAAGATTGGCCCGTTGATCTTATTAAAACTCATTTTTATTTCGATTTTTTCGAGTCCTTTTTCAGAAAATTAATCTCGTCCACGCACTTGGACAAAAGTTCGATTTGGTATCACTTCGTTTAAATCTAGTTGTCGTCCAGCTCCATCAACCGGGTTACTGGTAATCCACAACTAAACGGAGGGTTTCTCCAATTTCAGTTTTTATAGGTTTCTTCCAAGACGTCGGCTAAGACTAATCCAATTAATTCCAAATAAAACTTCCTTTTCATAAAAAGACAAGGTGCTGATGTGAGGAAAACTTTTATGCCCTCTGTATATAGATAGAAGATGATAGCTCTAGTCAAAAGAAGAGTTAAGGTCTGGACAGTTTAGTTGTTATATAATTTTATTTAGAAAAGCAAGTTAGACGAGCACCAACTAGAATTTAAAGTAAGCTGGTCTTTCGCAAGATAAGCTAGAGCTGGCAATTTTAAAAATAACTCCTTATATACTCACAAGAGAGCTGGAAAAAAAATGTTTATGACTTATAAAGGTTACTTAGAACACCACCTTATCTTTTTAGCCAGTGATTTGTCTAAAGAACCATCTGGTTTCAAAAAAAACCGTAGGAAAATTCATTTCGTATTTATTTTTCATATTTTGTAATTCTATAAAAAAAACATCTTCACTTAGAAAAAAATGTGCTACCAAAAGAATTTTCTTTAACTCACGTATAAATTTTATTTTCTTGGACTACAGAATGTAAAAGTTTTTTAAAAAAAACTGTTTTTACAAGACATTTACGAATCTATTTGTAACCGAGGAGGACACCTAGACTGTGGGTACGGATTTATATGTGAAAAGTTGCCCTGTACATATATACTCTTATAATATGTGGAAAAACATTTAGAGAAACTTACCTTTATCTATGCCTCTACCTCCGTCCTAAAAGGAGCTATAAAAATTGAGTAGGATCCGAAGGAATAGCCAAACAGCAGTCTTCATTATTGACAAGTAAGTGAAGAATTCTTTAATTTAAAGTGTTCCTTTTTCACTGGAAGAACACTATTTTTTAAAACAAATTTACCTGCTATAAAATTTATCCAAACTACAAAGACATTTGCGTCTCACTAAGTTAGGATAAGTACCGAGAAAATATTTTAAAAAGTTGTTAAGAAAATTCTTATAAAATTCATTGGAGGAAAAAATTGTTTTCATAATAAAAGATATTTTGGTTATGTATAGGCATATTGTATGTGTCTAGAGGCTGACAAACATAATCAACGAACGACTTTTTCGCTTCACCCTCATCACTTACGTGTGGAGTCTTAAAGAACTTCCATAAAAGGTGACTTTTGGGGTGGCTTAGAATTAGATCTCACGCGCGAGTATGCCGCTGTTACCTCTATTTCTTGTCAGGAATCAATACTTCACCTTGCAATCCCTAGACTTGCTAATTGCCTAGTTTAAGTATTAGGTCAAGGAGGAATTTCAATATTTTCTGTAATTTCAGTGTCGAGTAAATTTCGCTAGCAATAAGAAGGAAGCCTTTCAAGGGCCCCAATTTGTTTGTATGTATTAGTCGACATTGTCTAGAGCCCTTGAATTATTAAGTGTTCTTTTAAGATAAATCTAAATTGTTGAAGAAAATTTGTGATTCGGAATATTTTGTCTGATTCAAATAAAAAATCCATATCTTCTTCGTTTAGACAATTGTGGAAATCTTAATTTTAAGAAATAGTTGAAACGTATCAAAGGAAAGACAATTTCAAATTCCCGAAATATATTACACATTAATCAATTTACATTTTGTTCACAATATTTTCAAGTTAATAACCAAAGCTCTTTAGGTCACACTAGTCGCAATTTCATTCAATAAAAATGAAAATTTTATGTGATAATCTTTACAACAAATTACAGAAAGAGAGACGGAATTAAAACGAAACGTTTAGTTGTTTTGTTTTTCGCAACAAAACTTTTTATTTAATAAAATAAATAAACACTCGCGCTAAATGTGCTTATCCTAACGGCGGTGAAGTAAATTTGAGAGGGTTCTTATTTGGGTTTGGAGCTCAGAGTCCATTTTGTTAACTTCATCGTCTAGGAGATTTTTCAGTTCAATTAAATCTGGCAGATTGTCCATATCTTTTATGTTTAACATTTTTGTAAAAAATTCTGACCACACTTGCTTTTTAAGATACCTGAGAAAAAAGAAACAATTGTATGTTAACAAAGAAAATCAAACAAAACGTAAAGAACAAACCTTGGTAATTTCTGCTTAATATCCCAAACGTCGAACTTCTTTACGAGCTGCATATATTCTCCAAATAGCATCACATGAACTGTTCCTGCGATGCAGAAGAGATCTGTTTGATAAGTCCACGGCCTTCCTTCTTGCATTTCAATGCATGTAAAACCGTCGGTTTGCACTACCTAAAATTCCCCATTATTATGAACCTATTAAAGTGAACAAATAAAAAAATATCATAATTTCCATCCACCTTTATAAATTGAGTCCTTTCAGGGAAGAGACTCATATCGATGGCGCATCCAAAATCAATAAGCCGCAATGAAGGGATGTGGGAATCAGAGCTGGGCCTGTAAAGCCTCGCAATTAACATTTTGAACAAATAAAAACTGCATAATAAGGCTCTTACACTCTCATTAATAAGAAATTGTCTGGCTTAATATCAGCATGTATAATTTTACAGGAATGTAAGTGGGACACAATGCTCAGTATTTGGCTACTGAAGTGCATCACAAGACTTTCATGCATCACCTAAAAAAGAATTCACGGTATAAATAAATTCTCTCCTAGTTATTAAATAGTCCTAAAAATGTCCACTTACTTTTTTAGTAGCTTGTCGAATTTTATTATTAATGTCAAGTAAGGAACCATATACTGAAAATTCAGTAATTAAAATGCTGGCATTTGGTGCAATGATGGCTGAAGATATATCCATAAAACCAGGTAGCTGAAAACAATAATCTTAGCTCCTGATTTTCTGCTGATCTTAAAAACTTACAATATCATAATTTTTAGTCCTCTTCCGTACTTCAGTGCATATGTACAACTCCCAGGAATTTGGAGGTTTCTGAAACTTCAAGGCGACAACAGCGCCAGTCATATTGTTCACGGCCTTATACACGGACCCGTAGGATCCCCTCCCGACCTCCTTCTCAATTGAATATGAGACATCAGCTAATGTTACGGATCTAGTGTTTGCTAGTTTCGGAATAGGGGCGTTCACTAATTTGTAAACATCATTCTCGTCGTGCGAAGGGAAATCCAACTTGGTTAAGAACGCCTTGCATAGTTCTGAGCTAAACGGATCTATAACACTCCTCGCCAAATGAGTCTCTATAGTATTTTGCGCCTTCTCCAATCGTCTCAATTTTAGATCTTCATCCTGCTCTGCAGCAAAGAAGCTATTTTGCTCGTAAGAGCACATAGAATCATCATTTTGTGCGGAAACGTTGGATGTGTGCCTTTTTAAAGTACGAAGGTATTGTGGAGTTGATGTTTTCGAATACGACTGAGACAATTTCCTCACTGGGGTCGAACAGTTGGAGGTAAGATCAATGTAACTGTTTTCATTGAAAGACGAATTCATATCCAAATTTGAGGACTGATCGTCATTACAAACAGTATCACCATTTTGTGTGTTACTGTAATTTTTGTACGCATTCGAATCAGAGCTCACGTTTGCAAAGGACAACAAGAGATTAGCATCTTCGTATTCATTGCGCGAAATGGTTGTGGTATTCTTAATTTGATAAGTTTGATTGCAATAATAGGGCGACGAGCTGCTATTACTATTACTAGCTGTATACCTAGGGTCATCGTAGTTATTAACAATTCTTATCTTCTTAACTTTTTTAATCTTCGGCGTTTGCCTCGGAGATCCTGTATGATTCGAATGGTGCGTTGCTTTGCTTCCAAAAACATCGTCACTATATGATTTTCGACCCTCTTCAATGCTGTATGAGTAAGTTGAAGTTGTTTCTCCCGCACCATGACCATTTACGTTATGCGAACTGGCTTGAACCGCTGGTTCTCGGCGGAACTTAATCGTAATTCTTTTATTCTTCTTACATCCATCGGCATCAGTGCTGAATCGAATAGTAGAAGCTTCTATTTGATCTTCAGTCCGATAAGTCACAGGGGCGACTGTTGTCTGAGCGGGACTATTTACTTTAGCCTGCCCTTTGTCCTTTCTCTTCACTAATTCATCGTGCTTGCTAATATACTTTCTAGCTCGAATCTCTTCGGGGCTATATTCTTCTCCATCTCCAGGGTAAACGACATGTTTCTGATAAATGCAACGCCTATTGGGATCAAAAGGTTCTTCTAGGAAGAGGATTGGTTTCCAAGTTTCGTAGTTGTTCTTACAAATTTTCGCAAAATTAGAAGGTAATTTTACATTCTGCAAAGGAAATACTTCCTGGCTAGATTCTATCTGTGCTGGGGTACTATCCTCACCATAAATATAATTTAAGGAGGACGATATAACGTGAGCACTGTTGTTTAAATCGCATTGATCTGAACTTGGTGCACTACAAGAATTGGCATTTTGGGTGTTGGTCTGGTGCTGCTGAACATGAAAACGATTTGAACTTTGCAAATAAGATGAATTTTCGCTATGGTCTGAATTTTGTACCCCAGCTGAAACCTGCTTAAAATTCGTGGCTTGAACAGTACTAGAGGACTCCACATGGTTCGCTTCATGAGATTGAGAAGTAGGGAATTGTGTACTAACATTACTAATAATTTGCGTACTTTCTGAGAGATGTGTGCTTGCATGATGACCGTTAGATTTCTCACTCTGAAAATTAGGTAAATTTTGCGTAATATTTGTGGTGTTGTGGACTTGGGCTGTATGCTGTACGTTATTTGTTTGCTGCAACTGAGAGTTCGTTTGATGTTGGAAATGATCTACAAATTCAGCAGGGTCTGTGCGCACTTTCTTTGCTGGTGGATTTAACGTTGTTATTTGCTGCCTTTGTTCGTTTAAATGGTTTGCGCTGCGTTTTTTCGAGGAGCTATCATTGTAAAGCATTCTCTGAGAAACCGAAAGACGGAATTTTGTATGAGCTTCTTGCAGTTCACTGTATGGTTCAGCGTGAGCCTATAACAACAACGAATTTTACAAACCACCGAAGGCAGATTAATTCCGAAATTAGTACCTGAAACCCAAGATTGTAAACAGATTCCGCTTCCCTTAATGCATTGGCCGAATCATAGTAATGGGCCCATCCGATGAAAAAATATGAGCATTGAGTCCCAATTCCTCGTTGGTAAAGAATTTGATACAGCTTAAGTGGATTTGGTTGCAGATCG
This sequence comes from Machimus rusticus, assembly GCA_951509405.1. Lineage (NCBI taxonomy): Eukaryota > Metazoa > Arthropoda > Insecta > Diptera > Asilidae > Machimus > Machimus rusticus. The sequence goes on along the minus strand of OX608054.1, from coordinate 15,918,918 downwards.
ATCTTTGGGGCAAACCTGAGCTTAGAAATAATCTCCTACTAAATTAACTAAACCTACTTACATATTTCACCCATAGCTTTATCATGCGAATGTCCTGTTTATAACATTCGTTGTGCTCGAATATGGCCAAACATTTCTCCAAGGTCTCTCTGAATTTGTTCTCGGGATCTATGTGAATATTGTAATCAAACCAACAAATATAATTATACCACAATTCTAATGGGTCCGATCCACTGTAGTTAGCGATTGCGTTCTCCCACGCCCTGTAAATAAATATTTTTAGAAAATGCTGCTCTACTTAAGCAATAAAGCACTCACTGTTTGTCTCGCAAAAAAAATTGTGATTCGTTGCTTGTTGGATTCATTTCAAGATAGATTTGCTCTGTCTATCTGAGGTTTTCACTTTGGCCTGCAATTGAATATATAATTTTAAAAAATAAGAAACAAATAGTAATTGCTTTAGAACTAGAATACCATCAGAAACACTAGTTACGAATTCAAATTCGTAGATATTAAGTAAAGGATATCCTACCAAAGTAGAACGGTCTAAAAACCAGTTCCGAAATTAGCACATACAAATTATACGAATATCAACAAAAAAAGTTTAAAGCTTTTTTTTAAAAAAATATTCGTTTCAAAAACACAAATTTGACTTTTAACTCGTTTGATTTTGAAGTTATTTGAAACAAGCGCCTTCTGTAGAATGTCGTTTTTCGTTTTAAGAGTTTGGGTCCATATAAAATAGCGGACTTGAATAGGCGCTCGGAAATATCCAAAGCCGTAAAATGAGAAAAACTGCACATTTAATTTAATTTTTAATGATACAGTCCTACATTCTAAAAGATATTTTTGTTATTTCCTACGAAACAGCCCTGATGGGGAAAAGGGCATTGAGTGCATAGAGAATCATACAGTCCCTGTTCATTGAATTAGGACCACTAAGCATTTAATAAAATTTTGCCTTTCTTTTCTCTAAAACGTTTTACAGAAGCGGAAAATAAATAGAATATCTCGAAAGGAAAACCTTTCAGGCTACTAGGGCAATTATTGCCGACTTTTTTTCCTGACTTATGTCTTTACATTTTCCGATTTTTATTTTCACTAAACTTTCAATTAAAATCACTTATGTCCAAAAATTCACACTGAATACAACATTGACTTCACTAGTTGACAAACTCTTTCCAACAACTTTCGAAAGAGTAAGGAAATTGCAGTATTTCTAAAAGATTTAGATACATATGTGAGTCAGGTAAAGGGAAGGGTAGGCTAATTAACACTCCCCAGAAAAAGGGATAAGGGGTGGGATTTCGCAGGTACCTGATATTACATCACCTTATCTTACAGTTACACGTAAAAATTTTTTATTTGGAAAAATCTGCATTTTTATGACGATAAAGTGTGATGAGTGGTCCTAATTCAATGAACAGGGGCTATACATATGAATTTTATTAAAACTTTTAAAAACCGAATCTCGGGTCCTATGTTAGTCAGTTTTCTCTTATATACTCCTAGAAGTGACTGTAAGATTTATCCAAATTCTAATTTGCCAAAAATTAAAGCTTAAATTGCAAAAGGCTGTATTAGAATGACTTCGAACATGGGGATGACTTTGTGACTTGGCTCATCAAACCCAATTCAATAGTTTAAGCTCTACAAAGGAAAGGTAATTTCTTAAGATAACTTTGTATGGCCTTGAAAAGCTCAGACAGCGGAGTTGCACCAAAGCCTTTTCTTTGTACGGAGAGTCTTCATTTTTTTTAAATTGGTTAACTGACCGCCAATACAGAGAAATTGTTCTAATCTATATCGCTTAGGTAAATTTGGAGATTTAAAAAGAATTTTATTTAATTCTGCCAAAAAAGTCAGGTATCCTCCAGGAGGAGCGGGGCATTACATAAACCAAAAATTTAGCATGAGAGATGAAGTGCAATGTATATTCCTAATTTTTTGAATTATTTTCCGTTCCGAAAACAAATTGGGGCTGATATATCCTTTTAAAACGCTGATGCAGCAAAAAGGGCCACTGACTGCAGCCCTTCCTCAACCATATCCAGTAATCCTCCAGTTACAACGGCAATGTAAGGAAAAATCTTTTTAAATATCGTTTTCATGCCATTCTGCAGCCGCAAAATTGAAGCCCCCCACCTCCACCTGCGTGATTTCAGTTAAATTTCGGGAAATTACCTGGGATCCGCACTGCAAAGAATGCACGAGAGAGCTGTCAGTGAGTTGTTCTTTCACAGGCATACAGCAGCAACTCCACCGAAATACGAATGCCCTGGCCCGTTCTACCGAGACATTTAGCCGCGCGTTTATTAAACGAACTCAGAGGATCCGATGCAGTAGTCGCTAACTATCATTTGAAAACTATTTCCACAGTAAACAAAGTAAAAACCACACGGAAAATGCACTACATACCCTACTTACTGAAGCGATTGAAGTACGGGAATCCCACTGTCTGGCATGGTGAATTTAGTACTGCCCTTGCTACAGAACAGCATTGCCATTAAGAAAGCAGTTCTAGACCAATTCTGAAATGTAACGACTTTTAAGAATCGTAAATCATCGTAGAAATAACGGCTATTATTGAAGAATAATCAATTCATTATAGGCAAAGAGTTAAATAATATTTGCAATAGTTCATAACTCGCTAAATGCAGACAGTCGTTGGCTTTGAATATACAGTAAAGGAACGGCTATACCCTGTACGTGTAGTCTGTGTGAATGAAGCATCTCCAGGGGGAAAATTTCAGGGGAAGTGAGCCTTGAGTAAGAAGAAGATACTTTGGCAACTTAAAAAAATTGTGATTTGAAGGGATCGCAGCCTTTCTAACCATTTTTTTGAATTAAAAATGCAAAGACAGAAGGTGAAATGTGGTTAAAAATAGTGTGTATGATACTGGCTTTTATTTGGTGTGTATTTAGTGTAAGATAGTGATGTGTGTGATAAAGAATTGCGGCGAGAAGAAGCGGCGACTAAATTAACGAATTTCTTTTCACTGGTAAGCCGGAATTTGAAATCTTTTTGCCGATGTGATTGATAGATACCTGTGGTTTTTATTGTTCTTGATGCATTAAACATGTTATTTCATTTTAAGCTAAATTTTCAAGTTTTAAAAATATTTTGGTGTATGTCAGTGCACGACAGTCATGCGCAATTTCGACGCGCCCTGACACAGAGAAGTCGCTAAATATTTTTAAATGGTGATATAAATGCATGTATAAATGGGCACCCAAATATTTATTAAATCAAGTACGTGAAAAACGCCTTTTCATTTTCACTCAATTTTTACAACTGCACTGATCAATTTTCTATGTAGTAGTAAGCTCAGACTGGTATTCGTGAGATGCTTCACTTTCAGCGATTTATGTCCGTTCCTTTACTGTATATTCATAGCTTTTAGGCTACTTATTTTCAATTAGACTCGCTAATTTTCTTTGACTTTGCGGAACTTTGTTTATAAAGTTCACGGCTCGTTGATCAAAGTTAAAGAGGTGCTCGTTGGCGGACAAGAGTAGGTATGGAGTCACATGAGCCTGGGAACCAAAACCGGTTATGCAAATGAGGGGCGTGGGCGTGGCTAGGGCGTGGCGGGGGTGTGGCTAGGGCGCGGCTAAGGCATGGCGGGGGTGTGGCTAGGGCGTGGCTAGGGCGTGGCTAAGGCGTGGTTAGGGCGTGGCTAAGGCGTGGTTAGGACGTGGCTAGGGCGTGGCAGGGGTGTGGCTAGGGCGTGGCTAGGGTGTGGCGGGGGTGTGGCTAGGGCGTGGCTAGGGCGTGGCTGGGGTGTGGCTAGGGCATGGCTAGGGCATGGCTAAGGCGTGGTTAGGGCGTGGCTAAGGCGTGGTTAGGGCGTGGCGGAGGTGTGGCTAGGGCGTGGCTAGGGCGTGGCTAAGGCATGGCGGGGGTGTGGCTAGGGCGTGGTTAGGGCGTGGCTAAGGCGTGGTTAGGGCGTGGCGGAGGTGTGGCTAGGGCGTGGCTAAGGCATGGCGGGGGTGTGGCTAGGGCGTGGTTAGGGCGTGGCTGGGGTGTGGCTAGTGCGTGGCTAGGGCGTGGCTAAGGCGTGGTTAGGGCGTGGCTAAGGCGTGGTTAGGGCGTGGCTAAGGCGTGGTTAGGGCGTGGTTAGGGCGTGGCGGGGGTGTGGCTAGGGCGTGGCTAAGGCGTGGTTAGGGCGTAGCTGGGGTGTGGCGGGAGTGTGGCTAAGGCTTGGCGGGGGTGTGGCTAGGGCGTGGCTAAGGCATGGCGGGGGTGTGGCTAAGGCACCCTAGCCACGCCCTAACCACGCCCTAACCACGCCCTAGCCACACCCCCGCCATGCCTTAGCCACGCCCTAGCCACACCCCCGCCACACCCCCGCCACACCCCTGCCACGCCCTAACCACGCCTTAGCCACGCCCTAGCCACAACCCCGCCACGGCCTAGCCACGCCCTAACCACGCCTTAGCCACGCCCTAACCACGCCTTAGCCACGCCCTAGCCACACCCCAGCCACACCCTAACCACGCCTTAGCCACGCCCTAGCCACACCCCCGCCACGCCCTAGCCACGCCTTAACCACGCCCTAGCCACACCTCCGCCATGCCTTAGCCACGCCCTAGCCACGCCCTAGCCACACCGACGCGCCCTGACACAGAGAAGTCGCTAAATATTTTTAAATCGTGATATAAATGGGCACCCAAATATTCATTAAATCAAGTACGTGAAAAACTCCTTTTCATTTTCACACAATTTTTGCAGCTGCACTGATCAATTTTCTATGCAGTAGTAAGCTCAGACTAGTATTCATGAGATGCTTCACTTTTAGCGATTTATGTCCGTTCCTTTACTGTATATTCATAGGTCGTTGAGTTATCGAAAGTGAAGTTAAGCTGTATTCAGAAACTAATTCCGGAATCGGAGCGAGGAACTACTTGGAACCACTTGGAACCATCTGGGTTCAGGCGAGTTTCTGAACAACATGGAACCATTTGACATTTCTATATAAGTAGTGGTAACTGTCACTAAACTAAATAAAATATGAATTCGTAATTAAAATTTCCGTTCGCAAATTTATTACACAAACTAATTTTCATTTAACATTTTATAATAAACCGCCGGTACTGCACAAAAATCAAGCCAGAAATGCCCCCTGACAGAGCTTTTGCCGAACTGTCAACGTCACTAACACAATCACATCAAGGAATCATTCCTTTCAACCCCAGGAAAAGACAGAACGATTGGAACCAAGTTCCGGAACCATAGTTCCGATTTTCTGAACAGGGATGGAACTAGTTCCCTCCATTTTCTGAACAACTTGGGTTCAACCCAATCGTTCCGGAATTAGTTTCTGAATACAGCTTTATACCAAACGGTCAAAATAACCACTGTGCACACATCCTTGCATTGTGTTTTTATTTACTCGACGAAGCAGCAAAGCAACTGCGATGAAGTCGAAGAGAAAGTGTTCAATATGCGGTCGAACGTCAACGTACGTTTGCGAGAATTTATTTCAATTAAAGACGAGCATTTCCACGACTCCTTTAACTACAGTCATTGCAAGAATATCGGGGGGAAATGTACATTTACTGGATAAACTGCAGGAGGGCTGCTTGTGTCAGGAGTGCCTCCTCAAAGTGGAGGAGTACGATGAGGCCTACACGAGGGCGAAGCATTTAGAGGGGCACCTACAATATTTGCTCGACAATGGAATAAGCAGACAGCATTGGCCAAATTGCCACAGTAATTCAATTTTCTACTTTAAAAATATTGAGGTCCCTAAACGAATTCGCAAGAGGCAACCTAAAGAAATGCATCTTCTACTTGATCCACTTTCTGAGAATAGCGTTAAAAAGGAGGAAGTGCATTCCCAAGATAACAGAGATGTCTTAGAATGTGAGTCCCAGGATGACCAGGAGGATGTAGCGCCTTCCATCTTAAGGTAACCTGTCAAAGAAATGCTCCAAAAAGGCTCAGTATATTTTGATTAGTTTTCCACAATGTAGTAAAGAAATCTCAGTTTCAGTCCAGCAATCTCTACGAGCCAATCGAAGAAATGGTCGATGCTGCAAGCAATAATTATCTTTTGCTTTTTTGCATCGCAGTTTTCTTTAATTAGCTTTTGCTTTTTTTCATCGCGGTTTTCTTTAAATTCTAATTTCAACTGTGTTTTGCTTCGGAATTAGCCTTCGTTCCTAAAGCATGTCCGATAGCGTGGTTTGCTTCATTCCTGGTGTTAGCACTTCTTAGATTAAGAGAACACCCAAAATTATTCTAAATACGTCATCATACAGTCGAATAAAGGTTCAAAAATCAGTTAAACGATCAATGTGTTTAATAATTTCGGGCAGAATAATTTATTTAAAATCACTTTTTTAATTTAAATTTTAACTTTTATGTTTTTTATGATATGGAAATATGCAATAGCCTTAACTTACACGAAAATTACAAATTCATAATAATAAAAATCCTTTAGTCCCAAGGATTCGCAGTCTGAGACAGAAGAAGATGGTATAGACGAATGTTCTCGTGTTTCGGCTCAGTGGAATGAATGCGAAATCTGCGGCAAGCCGTTCAGCAGCAAATCCAAGTTGAAGCTGCATCAGCAAACGCATAAAAAGCGAGTGAAATGCGAAATCTGTGATAAGAGTTTCAAAAATGAGATTCTCCTAGAAATTCATCGCCAAACCCACGATGGGAAGTCAGAGTTGGAGTGTGTCGATTGCTCCAAGGTATTTTCATCGAAGGGAGCTCTGATAAAACACCGTCGGATCCACAAAGGTGAATACCTCTATCAGTGCGAGCACTGTGGCAAGCAATTTATCCACGACTCCTCGATGCGGATGCATAAAATGGGGCACGAAGACAGCAGAGAGAAAAAGTGCCCGGTGTGTGATAGAGGTTTTCGGTCCACACAGCACCTCCAGCGACACCTCCGGACACACACTGGGGAGAAGCCCTACTACTGTAAGAAGTGCGGTAAGAAATTCGCGCAGAAATACAACATGATGACCCATTATAGCAAGGTGCACAACGGAGCCGTGCAGAAGAGGATGTTTCCTTGCTCGCACTGTACGAAATCATTTGCTCAGCGCTTCCAAGTCAGTGAGCACGTTCGGCACGTTCACAACAACCTGTCCGAAAATTTACCTGCGAAGCCTGCGACTGTGTACGACAATAAGGGCGAGAGTGGGGAGGAATACGCAGAGTTCCTTTTCCAACCAGATTACACTGATCAACATTTTTAATAATCTACGGAAAAATTCTATAGATGGATATATAATTTGTTGCGTGTTTACCAGTGTGCTTAAGGGCAGCGAATTCTATGGGATCATAGATAAGCATAGATAAGGTTTTAACGATATTAAAGGTTTCCTTATAATGAAAACACTTCAATTTTTGTATAATTTTTTCTAAAGTGAGACTTGTATACTTGAACAAATGAAAGCAAAGTTGAACTGAGTTTTACGCAAGCTTGCAAAAAAAAAAAAAAATCAGCAAGGTTTGAGCTAAAGATGTTAGGCAAAGAAGTAATCAGACACGATACTGATGAATGACGACCTTTAACTTTCTTGGGATACTTTCCTAAAGTGCTTCTTTTAACACCTTTTAACAAACCCAAAATATAAAACGGCAGGAATTAAATAAAATAAATTTGTTAACTATATGGGCTATATTACAACTAGGTATAAATTAATGCGGTTATTACATCTGATCCAAAATAAATCTCTAAAGGACTAAGAGTAACGGGCTTCATTTATTCAAACGTCTGGTTGCTATCCGAATAACTCTGTCACGGGTGGTATTCGTCGTCGTCGATGGTGTGCTTGGTTGTCCAGGACTGAAAATGTTGGCTTGCGTTGTTCCTGTTGCCGCCGGGCCATTCGAGGTAAAAGTAAATTGTGCTGGACTGCTGTTGTTAGGTTGGTTTGTGGGTTGAGCTGGTGATCCTCCAAAATTGAAAGTTTTGTTCGCAGCAGGCGCTGGTGCAGCTGCAGATGATGGAGTAGTATTAAATGCGAATGCAGAGCTGGCGCTAGAACCTCCAAAAGCAAATGGCTTGCTATTGGTACCAGTATTAGCAGGCTGTTGCGGGGTTGCCCCAAAATTGAAAGTGTTATCAGTTTTGTTTTCAGCTGGAACAGCTCCAAAAGGATTTGAAGGGGCTGTAGCATTAGCTCCTGCCGAAAAATTGAACGTTTTCGTCTGACTTACGGCAGGGCTTCCAAACACTGAAGATGCATTCGTGTTATTCGTCACAGGGGACCCAAATACCGTGTTGTTATTTATCGACTGGCCTTGCCTAAAATTAAAGGAATTTGGAGGTGCAGCAGTTGGGGCTGCAGATATTCCTCCCTTGCTTGGTGTATTTGCTGTCACCGCACTAAAGGAAAACCCTCCAGCAGGCGTTGAATTATTTGCACTGAAAGAGAATGTTTTCGTGTTGGCTGGTGTATTACTAGACGAAGCTGGAACTCCAAAGGCGAGGGGAGCAGCAGGTTTGCTTTCGGACATTGAGGGCGCGAAGACAGAGTTTGCAGTAGTCTTAGGAGCACCAAACGCTGAAGAAGATATCGATCCCTGCCCGAAAATCGAAGAAGGCGCCGGTGTTGTTGTAACTCCAAAGGCAGGAGCTACAGATGTAGCTGGAGCTCCAAAAACAGAAGATGCTGTTGTTTGCGGCATCCTAAATGAATTAGATGTCGTAGTCGTGGGTGCCCCAAAGATGGAGTTTGCAGTCGTCTGCGACGTAAAGGCAAAGTTCAAAGCAGTTGTAGGAGCAGAAGTAGCGAACGAATTCGAAGCAGTCTCAAAAATGTTACTGTTTGTCGAAGACGGGGCTTTTTGTTCTCCGCCAGCAAAGTTGAAGGTTTTTCCGTCGCTGGGCGTTCCTCCGAAAATAGAACTTGCAGAGGCTGGTTTTTGTTGGGGATTTGGAGCTCCAAAAGAAAAGGGGTTGGACTTCTCCTGACCTGTAGGATTGCTCAACAAAGCATTACTCGTTGGAGAAGGTTGGGGTTTAGAAGGTGTACCGAATGAAAAGGGCGCCGATGTTGCCGCTGTTTGCTGTTTATTCTCGGCAGTAGCCCCCGCAAGTGTAAATCCAGTTGACGATTTTCCATTATTTGCTGGAAATGAGAACTGAATAGCAGCTGAGCCACTGGTACTACTTGGATTAGTGGTAGAAGGGATCCCAAAAGCTGGTGCAGTAGTAATTTGTGTAGAAGTTGAAGGTATTCCAAAAACTGGTGCGGATGTATTAGATGTGCTGAATGAAAACACTCCCGATCCAGGCCCAGCAGGGTTCTGACTGGGATTCGAACTAAATGCGAATGGTGTTGTGTTTGTTTTCTGATCTCCTCCAGGGTTCAAAGGTGCAAAAGAAAATCCACGACTTGACTTATTTTCAATGTTCTGGGAGTCCGTTTTCACAGCTCCAAGATTAGAAACCCCAAATGTAGTTTTTGTGTTGCTGTGCAAACTTGTGCTGGGAGCTGAAAACAATGAGCTCGTGATGTTTGACGTTGCAGCTGTGCTTTGCGTGGCGCTGAAAGTTAGAGGATCGCTAGTTTTAGGTCCTTCTGTTCCTACTACGGCACTGAAGGCTGATTGATTATTCGGCGACACTCCAAATACTTGCTTCATTTCATTACCAGTGCTCTTTGGCGCTAACGTAGAGCTCGTTGGGCTTTTAACTGGAGTGCTTACAGCTGTTGCGATTGAGTTGGGTACCCCGAAAGAAATTTTTGCCGCATTTTGAGAATTGGCCATTGAAAAGGCGGGTAAAGACCCTGCGGCTGAGACGGCGGGCTTGGTGCCAAAAGAAAATTGTGGCTGCATAGGCGCTGTAGTTGTAACACTCTTTAAACCAAGCGGAGAATCGGAAGCTCCAGATGTCTGTTTAGCAGCAGGAGCAGAAAAGGTTAACGAACCTACAACTGTTGATGAGCTTCTTGGGTTCGATGTCGAGTTCGTCGCTGTTGTCTGCTGATTGCTAACTTGAGAAGGAAAAGAAAATCCACCCGCAGTCGTTTTTACTGAATTTGGTAAGCTAAGCGGGATTGAGGACTGTGCAGACGACGCAGACCCTCCGGAAACGTCCTGTTTTCCTATTGTTACAGGCGCCAAAATTGATGTTCTCGCAGAGCTATTTTCACTAGGTCCAATTTTAGCGGATGATACTGTCGGAATGGTTGCTGTTGCAGTTGTAGTCTTGGTCTCAAATGATATAGATGCCGATGAAACGGTGGTTACAATCGGCAGACTGATCTGAGAACCAGAAACACTATTTTCTTCAATTTTCGCTGCTGGTCGACTGTCTGTCACATCGTCTTCATTTAATTCCCCACTAAGTCCGCTGAGCATCAAAGCCAACTTTGATTTCTTGGTTCTCTCTATTATGGGATTCGTTTCTGAAATCTGATTGTTGTTCTTAGGCTTTACAAATGGTATTACTCCCCCTGATGCAAAATCGTCCAAATTACTTTCAAACGCTGGACGAATTTTGGTCGGTGCATCGTCATAGTTTTTATTAAATAAAGTTAATTTCGGTTTTGATTTTTCCTTAACAATTTCAGGACAAAGTTTTGGGATGTCTTTAAGATTTGCTGGCTCTACAGCTGGAGTTGGCGGCAATGGTGTAATTTGACATGCTAAAACTGAGTCAATCTTTTGGAAAGACACAAAATTTGTTTCGTTGCATTGCTGTTTAAGCTGAGGAGACGTTGAAACATTCTGTGCTGTGACCTTTTCAGAGCTTTTTGGCGCTCGTATATCGTCAAATTTTCTTTTAGGTGTCGACATTCTCAAGCTGGAACTAAGGGAACTTAAAACATCGTTGTTCTTAGAAAACATCCTCTTTTTAGACATCTGCTCCGGAGAAACACTTGCGTTAGAGGTCGGGGATGATGGCCCCTCCCTCTGTCGCTTTGATATCGTTGCATTATACGTAGGAAGCAAATGCACACCCCGATCAGTATCATCAGACTCTTTACAATATTTCTTTACGCTATCATTCGTGTCCAATTCCTGTAAAGGCAAACTGTGATAGAACTTGTTTCTCACAGTGGATCCTCTAACACTTACATCACTATTTATCCTCTTTCTAGAGATTTCCCGCAATGCATCTAAAACGCTCTTTGTTGGCGCCAATTCGCTTCCAACTGGGTGCAAAATTGGCCTGTTTTCCCTCGATACCTCGTCATCACTTCTAGGTAATCCCACTGTAGGCACAATTGATCCGGTTCTGAGGATGCTCGAACGCGTATTTGCTTGGAAAACTGATTTGTCTGCAGGAATATTTCCAGTCATAACAGCAAACCTTTTATTGAAGCTTTGCTTACCTGGTGGCGCTATTTTTACCATGGATATGTTCTGGTTCCGGCTGGGCTTATACACAATTTCCTTTTTCTTTAAATGCACAATTGGGAACTGACCGGGCTTGTTGTAAATATTACCCATGGAAAGGCTTCTATTAAGTTTGGAGCCATTCTCGTGATATCTCACAATCCTTGAAGCTAGGCCGCGACTCTGTACGTCTATGAAAACCCTGAAATGAGTAAAGCGTGATGAGTACGACATGAGCGGAGATCCAGTAATTAAGTCACTTACCTGTGGTCAATTTTATTGATCGGAGACATCGTCGCCTTAGAAAGCACTGGTGGACTGCTTGACCTCGGCGATTTTGGCGGTGAAAACATTTTACCGCCCCACGGGAATTTGGAATTTAAGCTGTAATTAATAAATGTAATAAAATCACTAAAATACGGCAAACTTAACACATTGAATGCAATTAATCAGTGATGCATGTAGTCAAATCAAACTTAGATATCAGACCCGCAAAAGTTCTTACCTTGACCCATTAAGGTGCGTCGATTCCGCAATTGGATTGGTTATATTTGTGGTGCTTAAGCTTAATCTACCGTACGCAATATTCCTGTGGTCTATATTCATTTTGGCGGCTCAATTAAAATTATCCGTATAGATTATCAGAAAATTTTGGAAGTTCCAACTTGTTATGACCGTTTGGCACTTTATACAATAAAATGTCCACTTGATTTTAACATCTATCGAATTCACACAGCGTTTATTTTTGTATTTTATAAATTTACTAAATCAGTCTTCTCAAATTTGCGTACATTTAGAAGAAGTTTACGCATCATATTCACAAGAAAAGCCTCCACGCTGCGAAGCCATAACCACAACGAAATAAATTTTTGAAGTTTCGACAAGTTGAGCGTGACATTTCGCAATTAATCGAAATAACGAAAGATTATGATGCGTTCGAAAAGATTACTTTTATTTTTAAAGTAAAAAATAAAAGTAAAGTAAATAAAAGTAACTTTCGAAATGATAGATTAATTCTTATATATTACAAATTGACGATTTAATAGTATTTATAAATAAATAAAACATTACTATCACAGAAATATCTTAACGCAATAGTTCAAATTTTAACGAATTTTTAGAACTCATTCTGACGTTTCCAAATGTCAAAAGTCAATCAAATTTTGTGATAACCTCAAAACAAATTTTCCTAGTTTTTGATCTCATGTTTTGGCTAAGAAAAGTTGGAATTATTGTGGAAAAATGACTTTGTATGTTTACAAAGGCGAGTGGGGGTTGCCCTCTATTGATTTTGAATGTATACGTTCAATGGTAATTTCTGTAATTCAAAAAATCTAAAGTTTTTTATGGCAGCTGCCCCTTTCAGTGTGCGATCAAATTTACAGAAGCGCCGGTTAGCATAAATACTGAGGGAAATCCGTTCTTCTCTGGAGCAACTATGCTACCTTATGTTCAAACAGACACAGGAAAAGTATTGGGTTACAGAAAAATAGCAAATTATTTAGCCGATATTGTAAGAATTTGAAGATTATGAAATTTTAGCAATGAATTGATTAACCCCGTTTTCCGCCTTTTCGTCAGGGTTACGAAGTAAATGGGAACCTGCAAAAAGATGTGAAACCTTTAGCAAGCGGCTATGAAACGCTGGTTTTCAATAATCTGCACCCGTATTTTTACTATGTAATGTTCGGCGATGCGGCTAACAGAGAAGTAACAAGATCCCTTTACGCCAAAAGAATGTGGCTCCCGTTCAATTTCTTCTCCCCCTCTAAGTACGTTAAGGACGCCGATAAAATTATGGAGGTTTTTGCTGGATTTTCGGTCTATGATAAGGTAGAGGAACACTCAACGGAACAGGTAAAGGAATGATTTCTGACATTTTTTGTACCTCAATTCTCTTTACTTCAGATTGTTTATAACGCAAAACGATGCATAAATTTACTATCTTCCAAATTGGGCAAGAAGAAATGGTTCTTCAGTGAAACACCCTGCGGACTCGACGGTTTGGTCTACGCGTATTGTTCAATTTTGTATTACATCACACTGCCATCAAATCCTCTTCAAGCTCACATCCGGGAAAGTACGAATTTAGTGAAATTCATTGAACGGGTGACCAGGAAGTATTTTGCGGCAGAAGCATACACTTCAAAAGCCCATGAAACGAATTCGGGTAAAAATGCAACAATACTTACACCAACAGAGCAAGACTTTCAAGCTAACAAAAGGAAAACGCAAATTTTAGCCGCAATTGGAGCAGTTGCTGCCATGAGCGCATATGCGGCGTATACAGGGCTTTTAAGAGTAACAGCAAGATTTTAAAAATAATTGAATTTTACCTTAAAAAATTAATTACAGATTTCCTTCGATGCTCAATATGATGACGATTTTGGATATGAGGAAGATGATGAAATCGGACCTGAGCAATGAATTCTGCTGCCACAGTTACCAAATTATAGACTGTTTTTGTTTTATATCATTACTATATTGAATTACAAAATTATGTCTAAATAACGTGTTTATCTTGTGCTTGGAATTTGAATAAGCTAAGCTTTAGAATTAGTTGGTCTTCTCTTTAACACACGACTTGATTATTCGGGTGAAGTTCCACTGAATAAAAAAGCTGGCGAACCGCAGGGGCCCCATTAATACAACTTGTAGGAATTTCTGAAGCGGTGTGCCCCATGGCGCCATTCCACAGCACAGCACAGTCACTATCCAGCTTTCCATTCCCAAAATTGAGAAGAATGAGCCGCTCTGAGTGGAAAAATGTTATTTATAGAAAGAATAAAGCGTAAAACAAATAGCAATTTACCAGCGCATCGTCGATAATTTTGTTACCAACGTCCTCTGGCTTCGCTAGTCCTCCGCTGGCAGAGATAATCTTCGTTTCAGCAGGCTTTGTTTTTTCCTCAGTCTCAAAGCCTGGGGTGTTTGTGTCGCAGGGAAGGGCTAGAGTTACAGAGATACCCAGGTGCTTGGTTTCCATCGCAATTGTTTCAGCCATCCCTCGGAGGGCGAATTTGGTTGCTGCATAAGGGCCGTAGCCGTAGAGTCCAATTAAGGCGGCTTGAGAGGCAGTTATAACAATAATGCCCTCTTTTGCCGCCTTCATTTTCGGGAGTACCCATCTCGTACAGTAGTAGGTCCCATAGTAGTTTACGTCCATTTGTTTTTTGGCATCTTCCACGGATACTTCTTCGAAAACACCGCAAATAGCCAATCCAGCGCAGTTGATCAGCATGTAAATGGGCCCGACAGCCTCCTCCAACTCAGAGAAACACTTTGCTACCTCTTCGTAGCTCTTGGATATGTCTAAAGATTTGTAGCCAAATTTTTGGTCAGCGTGCTTCCGATTCCGCTCGAGTTCCGCCACAGTTTTTTCTGCAATTATGCAGAAGTAGTAAAAAATTATATATAAGTTTTATAATAAAGAAGAAACCTAAAATTGGAACGCTCCTCGCAACCACAGTTACATGTGCCCCTTCCTGGGCGCACCTGAGGGCCATGCTCAATCCAATTCCACTTGAGCCGCCGGTGACCAAAACATGTTTCCCGTAAATTGTTTTACGCTTTATTGACACAAACGAATAAACTACTAAATGAACAAAGATTGCGAGAAAGACATAGAATATTATTTCCGCTGTAAATTCCATTTTTATCTGGCGCTGTAATAAACGGGCAATATTCCAGCCACACCTGTGTTTACTAAAAACAATTTTTGACTTAAGTTCGGACTATGAAGTGGACGACAGTCATCCCTGCAGTGTACTTAAAAAATGTTGATCACTTCTTTTTTATATTTGATTTAAACTTAAACTAATAAAATCCTAAAGGAAACAAAATTCTTTCAACACCGCGCAACTTATTCACCAAAAGTAAGAATTTCCTTTAGAATAAAAATTTGACAGCAATAAATTCCTTCCATCTGGCAAGCTTAACGAAACGTTAAGAATTTCTACATTAATAAAAATAAACAGAAAAAAACGTTAAGATGGCGGCAAGTGTGTAAGGTGTTTTCTCCTCGATCAAATAGAAAGTGACGTGCGTTGTGATTTTTCGCTTTAAAAATCAAAACAAATAGGAGAATTTGAATGTAAATAAGTTATGCGAAGTGAATATATGTGGAAAAATTCAAATACCCACGAGGTTCAAGTGCCAAGTGCAAAAATACAGTGAAAATTCCATCAGAGGATTATGCGACTCTGCCCCAGTGAGACCCAGCAACGCAAACGAGGCCGTACACTACAAAAGTGAGTACTCAGCTCGTACGCAATTAAAATTTCCCACAGCTCTCCCCCGATTGTATAAGTTCGCCAGGCTGCAAAACTAATCCTCACGAGAGGAGTTCGCAAATTTATTGGGTCATGGTTGGGTACACGCAGTTTGCCCCGTCGAAACTGGCAGTCGACGCTTCCAGAAGTAGAAGAAACACTCTGCTGCGTTTTTATGCGAAACGAGCTACTTTGCCCACTTTCGAGATTGCTGCAAATTAATTCCAGTGCGAAAAAGTGCTCAAGCGAATTGAGCGTTGTTTAATTCACAAAAATAATCTGACCAGTACGGCGGCTGATGAGCGACCTTCAGAATGCGGCAAACACTTAAAATGTGGAAGAACTCGAATTGCTGGTTTCGTCGTGTATCTATCAATTTAAGGAATGGAATTTCATATTTTTCCTCCTGAATAAGTCTACCCTCGATAGATAGAGCACCATGAATGCCCGGCTGATTTGGAGGTAGTCCAACAGTTTTCTAAGGGAAAATTAAAATAGCTGCAAGCGCCGCTGGTGCCATATGTGTCCCTGGGTGCATTAACCTGCACTTATGCGGTGACCACTGATTGACTTTGTTTCAATGGAATTTTATGAGCAGCGCGGTTGTACAGAACCATTCTATGCAGAAGTGAAGCACCTCGCGACCTCCTCGGTAATCCGACCAACAGTCGCGGCATTTGTGGGCTAAGTCAAAGCCCTCAGAGAAGAGAGTTGGACTGCTGAGACTGCTGGATTACTTGTTCACTCACTTTCGCCTGCCTTTTGATACTACCTGCAAGAGTTCCGACTTCCTTTGGTGCACTCCAGGAAGAATGGACAGCCGGTGAGGTGCTGTGGGGTTGTTTCAATCTTAATGAAATTTCCCAGATAAAATTTCTTTTATTCTGCATTTCTCCATTAATAAACAGGGCAATATGCGGATACAGTCGGTATGCAATGTATCCACCAATGTAGTAGATCTTGTCTATAGAGATTAGAGAAGAACAGTTTAGTCCACCAGTTCTGAGGACATATCTACCGAAAGAGAATAACCCACTTTATTCAAATCCCTCTCAAAACATAATTATTCGGTTCCAGAGAATGAAAATTCCACTCTAAAACTGTAACCTTCCTGTTGATATTGCAGCATAAAAGTAAATTGGTAAGTACTAATTGGGATTATACGTTTTTCGCAATTAAAGAATCCAGAACTTCACAATGGACCTATTTAAAAATTACCGACATTTTGCAATCTTATTGAAAACATTACTTGCCTTGCTAAATCCAACCGAATCAGTTTTTCATCAGAAAATGTTAGTATTAATCTAACAATTTAAGAATAATAAAACAGAAAATTTATATTTGATTTATAGTTTTTCCAAAAATCCAAAAAGTGATTTCAAATAAAATTCCTTCCCACAACCAATCCAAAAAAAAAAAAAGAATGTTAATGTTTTAGTTTTTAATGAAGATTATATAGAGTAGGTAAGGCTCTACAATTTTATACTTCTCTGGTAAAATAATTTGTGTGTGCACTTTCTTTTACGACTATGCAATTTTACTTTATACTTTTGATTTTTTTGTTAATATGAGAATCAATCCATTGCCGATGGTCTCCGACATCTGCAAAAATTCCAGGTAATTTTGTATCGCAAGGGGTTCCATATTTGCTGTCCTTTTTCTCAATAATCAAAGATGAAATGCCAACAAGAATATCGCTGGTGGGGTTATCTACATTATGTTTAACAATAAGCGGGCCACCGGAGTCTCCAATGCAAGGGCCAGCCTTTTCTGGACGACCTATGCTACAGATCATGCTATTTCCCAACTTTACAGGAGACTTTTTACGGCAATCCTCGCCAGTTAAGACAGCAACACCTGCTCGCATCAAATTCTTTGAGACTATTGCCATCTCCGTTTGACCATGACCAAGGATGACTCCTTGCATTCCGGCGTATTGGTCCAATCGTGCTTTAGTGGCTAATTGTATCACATTCACGTAATCAGACAAGTTGAAGGGTTTTTTGAGTTTTACTAAGGCCAGGTCATAGTCGGGAAGTTTTACTTTTGTCTTGTATTTTTCGTGGACGATAATCGAGCTCACCTTGCGTGACTGCACCACGTTGCTATTTTTGCTGCTCTCGCGAAGAAAGGTGCCCGCCCGAACTTTCAAAGACACAGCCAACTTGCCTTTAACGCAGTGCGCTGCTGTTAAGACATAGGCGGGGCTAACGATCACCGCACCGCCCTGATAAGCGCCAAGATATTCCAAAGATGCCATGTAAGGAAATTCGGTGGTCGTTTCAAATCTTTCGCCTTGACCTTTTTTGTAAACCGACTTACCAGCAGGTTTACCACCAATTAGCGATTTTACAGGATGATGGAGTGAGGAAAATAAAGATAATAATAGTAAGAATGACGTTAGATACTCCATTGTACTCCACAGACAGGTTCACTTCACTGAACAAGAGCGATTTATCACCAGGCTTATATTCAATTTTTAGCAAGGTTTAATCAGGTGTAACTATCAAACTTTCTCATGTCCTTAGCTGTTTTCGAACAAAAGAACAATTGAATTGAACAATGATAAATCCCAGGCGGGATTTCTTGACGAATAAACATTTACTAATTTTCTAGGTAAGATTAATACATCTAAATACTTATTGAGAATAAAAAGGATCTTTTAAAAAAGAGTCCGCTTGGAAGTAGTTGCTTAAGTAAGTGCTTAGTTCACATATAATTCGTATGTCAGTTTTTCACAGTATTTTTTTAAAAATGTAACTTTCATATGTGTTTACTGATTGAAACTGTTTTTCGTCATATTGTAATAATATTATGAAGCACAAGGGTTTTAAAATTAAAAAATAATTTAAGGTTGTAGCATTGCAGTTATTCATGGATCATAATTTTAAAGAACATTCAGCTCTATTGCAAAGAATCAATTCTAAAGTTTGTAACAACTTAAGAATGCTCGCTGAGGTGAATTACCAAAAAACCAACTCAATGTACATTAACAAAATGCTAATTTTCATAGCTATTCTTTAAAACTCGCTCTGATATTTACTCATTACGTAAGCTGCGAACAAACAGCTCAAAGTCATTTGTAAAAGTTATGAGGTTCTCTAAAACGTGCGATCAGCAATTGATCATGGTTGACTTCGTATTCGTAGTCGATGGAAACAAATACCAACTTCGAATATTTGATCTATTTTCCACAAGAAGCTCGAAATGCGGTGTGTTTACTGAAAGACACACTTAAAAATTAATCCGCGTAACCTTTGCGCTTGCTCAATCTGGCTTTAGCTACTGTGAATAAGAATGGATCACTCCGAAGCGATCACTTTTTGTTCCAGGTGAGTCAGACGATCAGGAAATTTAAATAGGTGTAGAAATGAAGCAGCAATTCCTATTTGGGAAGACAGTCGTAGGAAATTTCAGCGATCACCACCATCACTTGCGCAACTGGGTACATAAGCGATATTCGTCTGAGAAATGTTAATCAATAAATATGTAGGCACATACGTGCGATGCGACTCGGGCAACTTGTTGCCGAGGAATAAGACGCAGTACTAGCGAAGCGACACTCTTCAGAAGGTCATTCGGTGAATTTTGAATTCCTGAGATTCTTCATGAGTTCGAGAGCCCAGCGCCAAGACGCCGCAGAGGAGGCAAAAAGCGAGAAAGAAGCGGTCGCCGGTGAATTGCACGGTAGCAGCTTCGGCTGTATTTTTTTCCATCCTTTCTTTTATTCCTTTTAATTCACCCATTCGCTTTCTTGTGTTTGCATCTTTCTTATTATCTCGCATATTCTAGGCTCCTCCGCCTTTAAGACTATTCCACTTCTCTTCTTTGCCTGTTCTGCTTTTGTTTTCCGGCAATAGATCCGGCTAAAATTCTCATTTTATTTTCATAACACCGCAAGAATGTTGCCAGCCTGATGGCGTTGTATCAGTGCAACTTTGTTGTTGCCTGAAAATATTTCAACTCTTTAAACTGCTTTTGGGGTCCCAGTCCCGGTCTTTTCCCTGTCACGAAACTCTCAAGGTAACGCAAGGGACCAATCTGAGCAAGGGGTGGAGAAATCATGGGCTGAAGCATTCCTGAGGGCATCTCAAGAACTAAGTGAATGCTGTAAGAAGACAGGCAAATATACTCATTCTACTAGAACTAAAGTAGAAACACTCATTGATTTTTGTAATTTCTGGTGAATACATGAGTATGAGTACGAGTATGAGTGCGAGTATCAGTTACTCGTACTTCGTATTTTTCAGGGCTGAGTAAAAGTACTCGTATTCAGCCCCAAAGTAAAATACTTTTGTATTCGCACTCGAATGTTCGGAAACGAAAAGTTAACGATGACGATTACGTTTTTTCTACGTTTACTCCCCAGGCGCGGAAACTCCGTAAAGAAGTTTAACTTTAAAACTTTTTCTTCAAATGTTCAGGAATTTTTTAATACTGATTGAATGTAAATTAAATAACCACATCAACCCCCTGTACCTTCCTCTTCCAATTGCGATGGATAACCTGCGTCACTCAGCAAGATAAGCACAAACGTAAAATGTCTTAATCGAATAAGTACTAACATTTTCGAACTTATTTTTAAACATTTTGTTTGTTTTAATAAATTTTCATTTACTTTTGCCATACGATTTAACAAACACACAGACAAGTTTGAAATTATTAAACAGTGCACAAACTACAAACGTTACATTTCTTATAAATACTTAATATAAATCTGTGTATAAATGCAAACGCTCGCGATATTTTACTAAACGACCAAGTTATCCAAAATATTCTTAAAATGTTGCTTTATATAACTGAGAAATAAAATTTCAATCAAACAAAATTTTTCAAATAAAATTTTCTAATTCATTATATACATTGCCTCTCATCCACTTTTTAGTAGACATCCGTCAAGAACTGTTGGCTATGGAAAAACTGTTAAATTCAGTTTAAAAAAAGAAATTTGAATTCCTCAGATGATTGCAGTCTTTATTTTTTTAATTCTAATCCTCGAAATTTAATTTTCTATGGTTTATTGTACTTATTCGAAAGACTACTTAAATCAATCCTTTTATAGTCTTTTCAGTGTTAAATTTGGTCGTATCTAAAATGAATCTGAATAGAGGGATTGAAAATATGTATTCACTTTTGTCCGCATTTAAAATTCTAATTAATAGTTATGGGTTCCAGAAATTAGATTCACCTTCCGACGTAATATGCGGCATCTACAAAATGACGACCCATTCGTATTTAATAATTGCAAGATATTTTCTGCGGGTATGTAACTTTTTAAGGTCAAAGAATTGTTGGGAATAAACGGGAAATATTGTGTCATAAACAGATATACTTAGTTGCAGTAATTAACATAAAACCTTTCCGTATGGCGTTATGTACCTACTCACTAAACTATTATTAAAATGAAAAGATCCATTTTAATAAACCAGAAAAGAAAGACTATCTCTCTCGGTCCACTGTAACTGGAGTTCTATGGAGCAAAAAACCTTCTCATTAATGTGCACTATATTTGCAGCATGCGCTATACTATATTCCAATTTATGCAGTTTTCTCGTTCAGAACTGTGCGTTTGCCAGGCACAAGAACCCTCGAAGCAGAGCCCTTTTATCCATGGAACTCACTCAGTGCTCCGCTTCGAAAGTGGGGCACAGGTAGAGCTAGTGCGCCTCTTTTGCTAGGAGCAAACGAATCATAAATACGGCCACGGGTAGCTATTTAGCCATTTCATTATCAATTTCTTTTTAATTGCATTTCCGCACTAAACTCGGCTAAGTGGCATTTTAAATAAAATTTAACCGACGCCGACCACTAGACACAATCTCTTATGTTCGATTTAATAAATATTTTGAGGAAATTGCATTTTAATGGATGTACTGTAATTAATTTATATATTTCTTTTATTTTTTAGAGGTCTTCTCGGTTGGTTTAGAACTATATACAGAAAGGGAATTAATGTAGCGATAATTCATGCAAACAGGATAATTACAAGGAACGCAAAGGCATGAGTTTTTTGTGCAAAAGAAATGCTAATTAGATTTTTTATTTTTAAAACGTAAAATTTCTCACAATTCAATTCGCGCTCCCATTGTAATTTGCACCGCTTCATAATTTTCCGTGGCTCCAAGAAAGCCTATAGACAGGTATTCCCACTGCCTCTATCAGATGGGTTAGCAATCTGTCTTTCGTTGGGGCATATTCAGCACTGCCGTGCCGCCGTACACATACTTCCACTTTAAGCAACTTCTCACCTTTTCGAGCTCAGGTAGCACGGTTTCAGCGCACCGCGTTACCTGAGGTTCTGGCCGACGGCAGTTAGTCTTGAACCGAACACTTTCACGGGCACTGGCTTTTAGTGATTCCTTCGGAATTTCCCTCGGTTCAGTATTTTCATTTCACCTGACAAGGATTCTTACTGCCTTTCGTCGGTTACTAATCTCACCTGGTGTTGTGCGACGAATTGTACTTTCTTTAAAGTGCCGTACATATGAAAGAAAGCAATTTCCGCGAGTGCTTCGTGACTGTGCTCTGGTGGATGTATTTAAGTAACTTGCATCTCCTTAAATGCTAATCTGTGATTGATAAATTCTGTTTCAGTATGGTTAACATGAGAAAGGTTTTGAATTTTTCTCCGGAATTGCTTTGAGTTTCACCTATTGTTTTCAAAATCCCTTTGAGCTTTTACAATAAAAAAAAAAAAAAAACAGAAGACAAATAATTTAGGATGCCGCAGGAGTCTGGTTTCGAACCACAAATTGTAAAATGAAACCGGAAATTCGCAAGGTATGAAGTCGAGCAGAAGCCAGAAACTGGGTATTTTTATCCCGTGGAAACAGAAACATTTCTCGACCATGACTTGGCCACTGACTTCCTTTTTATTATTTCAGTAAATTTTTTTATTTGCTGGACTCCAGTGAATTTCATTAGATAATGAAGGACAAGTTTGTCTGCATGCACATAGTCGTGGGTAATGCAAAATGGGCTTGTCCTATTTATCCAGAAATTTTCTTTCCATCCGTGCCTTCAATTTGTTTACGATTTCCGATTGCTCCATTGTGCCTCTTTAATGAATGCCTTTGCTTTTCTACAAAATAGCGAGTTGGTGTTTGCGTAGGTGGAGCTCTGTCTCTGTAAGTGGTCGTGCTGGCAATTTTGGATTAAATCCACATTGTCGATTAAATTTGCCGTCTAGTCATTTTTTTTTCGCATTTTCTTAATGCAAAAATTATTTATATAAATGTTAAGTAAGGCAATTATTTTTACGGTGCCTTAGTCAGCATCATAAATCTAATGAAGATTTTTATTTTAAATGACTCAATTGTGTTCTTTTACAATAGCACTTGGAAAGTTTTCGATAACTAAAAAATAAAAAGAATAACATAAATTCTTTCTTGTATTTTACTCCTACAACGAGAAAAATATCTGTGAAATATAATTTTTGTGTTTTCACTCCGTTTTCATTGCTCTTTTCAGCACAAGTTTTCGGTGAAATCTCCAGTAAAAAAAAGTCAGAATTGTAAAGACTAGTGAATTTTGGCGAAAACTTTTAACTTATTCAGATATTCAGCAGCATGCCCTTGTATAGCACGAGGTAATTTAAAATTCTAATACGAAAGTGTGAAGAAAAGTAAATTTTAGGAAGAATTCTAGGCGATATGTCAGGACAACAAAAACTTGCTGAAGCTATGCAAACGTTTAATTATTTTTTTAAATAAAGTTTTAAAAACGGAGATTTTCCGGTGCCATGAAAACGTGATATTACGCTATGAAAGAAAAAATATTCCTGGCGCTTTAATTAGACGGTTGATTTACAACTTTTAATCCCTCGGCACAGTTCAATGTATTTTAATATTAAATACAATTTAATGCAATTTCATTGGGCTTTTAGAATTTATATACCAGTCCATTTAATTATTTCCAATTAAATGCATTAAAGGAATCTCAATCCATTGTTAGCTTTGCCTATTAATTGCTATTTGATGGATTTCCTGTAATTGTAATATTATTTTTTAGTGAATACTAATTACGTGCCAAATGTATTTTTTGAGTTAAAAGCGGAATTTTATTTTTAAATGGGCACTGAAGGGAATTCCTTAAATTTTCTGCAAACATAAATTACATTATTTGTTATTATGCGTGGGAAGTAAAATAATGGAGTACAACTTCATTATCATTATAAAGAAATAAATTGCTTCCTATTAGATCTTATAAATCAGAATTAGGGTAACAATTAAGGAAGACTTTAACTTCAATGACCTTTGGGCTGGGACATTACCCTGCTGATAAATATGTATTGCATTCGAAAAACTAATTAAATTTATTTTTTATGGATTCGTTGAACTTGTTCCCTCCATATTGAAATTGAGCTTTCTTTTACCTTAACTTAAATTTTCATAAACTTAAGAGATCTGGTTGCAAATTGCTGTTTTTTTGCACCGTTCTGAAAGCTAAATACACATCATTACCGAGTCTTTTCTCACCTTCAAAAGGAAACCAATGGAGCAAAAATGTGTTGGCACACTTCGACATCACCCGCTAAATTTCCAGTTCATTAAATCAAATCAATGTAAATGTTCCACGCACTGCACGAGGGAAGACCCACCTGAGCAGGTGTGAGGAACTGGAAAAGGGCCCCCTTGTTAAACTTTGTTTTGAAAATTGAAGTACTTTTTTGGCTGGATCAGACAGACACGTGGCGGTACTCAAGAATAGGTCTAATTATGGGATTTTCTTGGGTTTCACTTAAATATTCAAAAGCTCAAAGTGAATTTGGAATACACTCACCAAGAAGTGAAAGGTATCACAATTTTCTCGTTATATTTTTAGTAATCCTTAGATGACTGTATTTTTGTTAAAAAATGAACATTTCTTTTCTTTTTAAGTTGAAAAGAAAAATTGGCATAAATTAATTTTGTGGAACCTTGCTTAATTATTTTGATGATGCCTTGTAGTTTATTCAATTGAGATCAAAACTGGCCTATATGCAAACAATTTGTGTTGGTAGCTTACATCTTTCAAAATTTGTTTGCACATTAATCACTTTTAATCCTAATAAGACAAAGTTTTATAAAAATTGTCTTTGAATGTTAAAAGAAATATTTTTAATATTATATTATAGAAAAATTGATTGTCCAATTTTACAATTCCGCAGTAAAAACGATAAAGACCCTAAAATTCTGACTCATTGCAAATAAAATAAAGAGAAGAGAAAAATGTTGAACTATGGTCACGAAAATAAAAATTACGTGTGACGGAGTGTTTATCCAATCAAATCCCTTTCTATCAACAAACCACAATTACCCCTCATCGGAGAGAAGTGATCGGAATGTGCGATATAATCAAGCGGTCCATAAACAAAGTCTCCAGCTAGAGACATTATCAGCATCCTCATCTCATCTCGAAAATAGCAACCGTACAGTGGAGTCTCGCGGCAGCTCCAACTGCAGAATTGTTCGGAGTTTTAGTAGTGTAAGCCAAAACGAGTTTCGATTGAAGCATGATAAAATTTCGCAAATCCGGAAAATCGATCAAGACCGTAATTATCTGCAGCAGAAGGAGAAGAACTTGAAAATTTCTACAAAAGTTAATCAAGAACTGGAAGCGGCGGCGACGACGGAACTTTACTCCTGCAGCACCGACACCGGTACCATCTTCGGCGGTGGTCAGGTAATAGGTCATAGAAAGCAACAGGAGAAAACTCATCTCGACGGGGGCAGCACTGACCGCAATTTAAGCAGACGGCTAAGTGCGCCTACATTTTCGTCAGCCACAGCATCTTTGCTGCTCAGCTCGAAGAAAGTACTATCACCAGTTGCACCGTCATCGAGTTCATCGACGTCATCACCGGTTTTATCGCCTGGAAGACTGCGCCTGCATCGGTCCCAGTCAGCATTGGTTCCATCACCTGCTGAATCTGCCGCGGTCCATTCGCACAATCTTGGTTAGTGGGCCTATCTTCTTTTTCAGACTATCTTATCTACTTTTAATTAAGTCCTTTGAAGTAAAAAACCATGAACGCTTCGTTTCTAACCGACTCACGACTCTTTAAGTGAGGCCGAACTTTTCAAGACTAATCTTAGTCTTAAGTCTTAAGGAGGAAACTTCTTTATCAAGCAGATGGATAATATCTCAAGATGGGAAAGTTCACTTATTTTGGAAATATTCTTTTGATTTGATGTTTCACTCACAGTCGAGTTTATTCCAGAGATTTTCTGCTTGTTTGCGTATTTGGCCGCAATAATTTCGACTTTTACTTTTTTCACTACTTTCGGACATCACAACTCTTAGGTTCTTGTTAATGAAGATTGGAAACATATTACCCATGGGAATTTTTGTTCTCGGAATTACATTGTTTATATCTTACGACTCTTCCGTTAGTTTTGTTGAAATGAATTTTGAATTTGTATAACTTAGGGTCGAAAGGTTTATCAGAAATGGCAATCTCAATTCTTACTTTGTATACGAAGGTCATTAGTGTTCAAGCGTTTTCTCATTGTAAAATTAGTCGAATAGCAACTATGGGAACAGTTCTTTCCCTTAAAAAATTTTCGTTTTCGAAATTATTTTGACGAATGTTTTAGTTTCAGTAATTGACTTAGGCGAAAATGTTTTATTACCTAGATTTTAAAGAAAAGATAAAAAGGAAAAAAAATTTTTTATAAAATTAACAAAAAAGTTCAGTATGATACATATTTAGAATGAATTCTCAAAAAAAGTTAATTGAAAGTACATAGCTATACAAAATAAACCGTTTGCACGACTGATTTTATTAATATACGTTACAAATCCATTAGGTGCTGTTGTAATTACTCTATTATTTTTTAGCTATTATTGGCTTATTTGAGTAATTAGGAAACTATTAAAGAAATCTTTCAAATAGAGGTAGGAAAATATCTTGAAAATATGAACAATAAACGCCTCCTTAATAGATTTGAAAGTAAAAATATTTGTGGTTTAAATGAAAGTTTTTTTTTTTTCTAAATACATTTTTTGTGTTACCTGCAACTTTCTTAATATAAAATGATTATTTCAAGCAATAAAATTTCACATTTCACATTAGCAGTAACATAGTCTTAGAGTTCTGGAAACTATAATTTATTTTAACTATTGCATTTAAGAAATAGCCGGCACAAATATTAAAGTTTTATATTCATTCCGAACCATTGTGATCATTTAATGGGAGCAAGGTCAATTAAAAATAAGTTTTTATAAAGTTAGGTGATTTCGGTGGCCTTTACTCTACGTATGCGACTATCCTTGCTACATAAATTAAGAAATTTGCCATCCATTAAAGTCCATCAATTAAATTCCACGCGGTATCCACGTAAATCTTGCTCCCGCCATCTCCGTTTATTTACGTCTCAGGAAATTGCAGACACCTAGAAATTGCTTAATTTCCTTTCTTGCCGCAGCTCAAGTATGAATTATGATGTAATAATCAGCGTTGTGAGCTTTTTGCCGTAGAATAATTAATTATACTAGGACGGAAAAAGAATTTCGCTTTGATTAATAAATTGACTCATTCGATAGTTGCACTCGCCGTCTTAAAAGTCGTTTCAAAGGTCAGTGCGTTTTTCTTATCTCAATCTTTATGTTCTTTTGATTTTTTCACATCCTTCGTTAAGAGGACAGTCACGTCGGGAGAGATGGACGTTAAAGTAATCACTGTCTGTCATCTCGCGTTCATTATCAGCTCTGTGGATGATTTCTAAATTAATTGCGATTGATCGCATTGAATCGGATTTCCATGAACGAATTACATCAGCGGCAATTATTCAGTTTGTATATCTACTCTATCGCCAGCAGTGCTGTACATTAACTAGAAGTGCTTGGAAAATGCAAATTAGTTCCTAGATCTACTAATTAATCAAAACAGAATTTCAATCTCATCAAATCTTGTAACCGCCTCGTGCATATTTTACGATTTACTTTTTTACAAATTAGCTTCTTGTACAGGTATTTTCAAAAAAGAGTTATACAACGAACTTATTTTTTAGGGAAAAAAGCAAAGCAACTACATATCTTTAAGGCAAATATTATCTTTGCGTAAGCAACAGTTGTGGAGCTTCGGTTGATAAAATATTCAATGAAGAATGCTCTGTTGCTTTGGCTGAATTGGACAAACGACTCCATAGAGCACAAATTATATTGCTTATACAATCAAATTCATGCGTTACGGAGCCAGGCTTCATGAACTTGCTTCCGTTCAAGGTAATTGAGCATCGCATGAAATTACATGATTGAATCATCTCACATTAATATATCTTGTCTTGAGTTCTGGGTAGTGAATTTTTATGTTCATCTTATTGCAACAGTTAAATTTTCTTACTTAGACATGGGTTTGTCAAGCTTGATAAAATATAAAACACTTCAGAATGATAGCTACTTAAAATTTATTCTATAATTGAAATATGAGTTTATTACTTAACTGATTCTAAATATGCAGTCAGGATTTTAAGAATGAAATACAACTTTAATGTGTCCTCTGAAATGCTATATGTTTAAGGTCTTTTTGAGAGAAAATTGCATATTCGTAATCAAAACGTCTTTGCCTCTTGTTTCTAAACTGCCGATATAAAATATTTGGAAAAAAAAGTCCTGAATAAAGCCTTCAGTTAGTACCTACCTAGTACCTAGAAATTATAACGAACACTGCAGCAATAATAGCTTATGACAAATTTATAAATAACTTCTTTTGATGGGCAATGCAACTTTATTTAACATTATTTGTTATTTGTACTACCTCTCTTTCATTTAATAATGAAAGCATTTCACAACTGAACGATTAACTAGTAATTCATCTTTACTTTGAAATGCAATGGACAATTGTTTTGGCGCAGAGAGCTTATCGATGTTATTTAATTGTCCGTTTAACCTTGTCTGCTGGAACAATGATTTATTAATCTTTCTCGGCAACTATGAGTGCAGTAATTGTTTAGGCTGTTTTATAAAATTGTTATCCAACAGTTTTCTAGCACAAAAATAAAACATGGAAATATATAGTATCTACCTACCTCAAAGATATTTTCAATAAAATATTTAAATAATTAAAAAATTACATATAAACAACACATTCAGTTCAAAAGCTGACAATTTACAGATAGATAATAAAAATGAAAACGAAATAAACTCTTCTTTCTTGCAGGAGGCTCGTAATAATGAATCTGAATACTAAGCGACGTTTTCTATAAGGCTGAAAATAAATAATCTAAGCCTCTTTCAGAATGACACCAAATGCATTTTATTTCCTAGATATTTCAGCGCTTCGCTTTAGATTGACGATAAAAGGACTGTTTCCAAATGAAAACTGCTGAATATATTACAAAATCTTTTTAACAACATCGTGAGAAGTTCTTTTGCAAGAATTAGAATATTAACATTGCTTTAAATAAACGCAAATTACATGTAAAAGTATGATAAAAAGCGAAGAATTTTCTTTTGATGAAAAAAATGCCTTTGTACTGAAACGTTAACAGCAATAGCTATTGAAAATGATTTACATAAAATTTCCAGATAAGCTGAGGAAAAAAAAAATTAAATTCGCCGTAGTTCATACCTACAGAAAATCCACAATAGGTGAACATCCGCACTACAAAAAAGTTTCTCTGCCCATTTTCCATTGGGAATTTTTGCATTTGAAGTACAATTGAAATGAGAACGGAAAGTTTTCAGTAATTTTTCTCCATTTTTTTCAATTTAACTTCGATTACACGTAGGCGAATTCACATTAGATGTTTGCTGCATATGCGACTTTTGTCTTAAATGCAATTATAGTTTGATTAAAACGTATTTTACTTTGATTCGTGACTGGGAGTAGGTTTAATCTTCTCCAGAAAAAGATTTAATGATATGGCCTGTATGTATCAATCAGGATTCATTTTTTGTCTACGTTGTTTATCGTTTGAAGTCTATGAATAATCATGCAACTTTTCAAATTTCAGGACTTTTCGTTACTTGATATCGTGGAGAATATTTAGCGTAAAAACGAAAGGTTAGGGACCTCATAAAAAATATATCTGGTTTCAGAAGCTCTCAAATGCAAAAGTATAAAGTAATTTTCACTTTGGAATATTCATTTTTACTTATAGTATCTCAAAAATTATGATATAATTTTACGAAGCACTGAATTCTGTATATGTTTGCAGTCCAATTGCAGAAAAATACATTCTTTAAGATAGATACTTTGTAATGTTTTCTCCTATATCAAATGGCTGCAGTTTGAAATTCAAATCTGCAACAAACCAAAGGCCCCGTCTACGTAAAAAGATGCGTAAAAGTGATGCAGAGGTCCCTGACTGCATTGACTTGGAAAGTGATATGTGGTGAAAATGATAGCGGCCCCGCAAAACAGGAATAGCAAGCAGATTGAGTCTGTGGAGAAAGTTAATTTGCTTACGAATTTCATCGTCTACATTGTACTCGAAAGAAGCAGAAGCAACAAGAAGGGGTGCATGCCCGGTAGAGATGCATTATTTAAAACTAAAGTACGAGTTTTAGGAAAATAAAAGCACTTTCTTTTAAGTTTGTCGTTCCACAGACAGTAGTTATTCATTCGAATACGGGTACCACCAGCCCGTGCTTCAAGTCAAAACTCATAGATACGAGTATTTAAAAAGGCCCATGAAATGAAGGAAAATTACTTAGATATTAAACGAGCTGACGTCAGTCCTTCACGCTTATTAAGTCTGCACGCAGTGTTGCACCTGAACAATTCAATGCGAGGGAGGTGCTGAATGAGCTAAGTGCTGCCAACAGTAGCACAAAACACGATAGAAGCGTTGGGGTACTAAGTCGAGGATGTTTCATTGTATTCTGCGGTAGACTGCCTTTTTTTCATTGTGGCTATAAAGCGTCAATATAAAATTCATGACACGTCTGAGGAATTTGATTCACATGAATCGAGGGGGATTATGTGATTTCTGCTAGCATATTAATTGGGTAGTTCTTTCGGACTTGTCAAACAGTAGCTTGTGGTGGATTATAGCGTTTCGTCTTGTGGGGTTGTCCTTTAGGTTCACACCGCAGTTAAGTAGCCAATTTTGGAAAGATTTTCAAAGTGGCGGAAGTGAGTTTGTATCGTTTGTTGTTGTTTTTTTTTGGTACAACAAAAGGATGTCAATATAACTATCTGCGGTTATAGTACCATTTAGATTTCTTTTGATCAAGAAATATAGCAAAGTTTGGCAATTCATTAAACTAATGTATATGTAGAATAGTTAAATATCTATAGCTTATAGGAGACATTAAAGACCACAAAGTGGTGTGCTAGGACAAGAAAGAAACAAATTGAGTAATGTATAAGAAAATTGTTTTATTTCATTATCATTAGGGGTCTTCAAAACGTCTTATACCTACTATCATATGTCTTTTTTGCTATCGACAATGCAGCTCAGCTCAGCTCATTAAACCAAAATGTTAAATTGTGCATTCGATTGCAACCATTAGCTCATTGAACGTAGCGAAAATACTTGGCTGAGCGTTTAAAGCCATTGCTGCCGAGATCATATCCAGCCAAATATTAATAAACGAACGCAAAATTCTGCTTATTAAAATGAATGTTGAATGTGTTCGCGTCACTACAAAAAACGATTTTTGATCAAGAACAAAATTTGAAGAATTAACATTTTACGATTAAAATTATAATAATTAGCAGCCCAATAGTAATTTTTCCATGCAAGGTTCCAGTTCATTCTTTGATTACGCTATGATGATTCAGAAATTCTTATGATGGCAGTTGGCATTGACGACGGCAGCTTCGCGGGTCGTTAAGTTAAACTTTTGGTATCAGCGTAAGGTCAAAAAGTTGTGTTGGTGGCTCTGTTTACATGATTTTTTGTAAAGTTGTCTCAGTCGTTGCCATTCAGTAAAAATGCAAAGAAAGAGCCATCTCAGGTGTTCTGGCATGTTGCGCACCTCAATTTCTACATCTACTCGTATATAAGTATGAATGTGTTCACGCAAGCAGGTGACTAATGTGTTAATTTATTTGAATAACTAGCTAAATCTGATTGTGTTGAATGAGGAATTATGTTAATTCGATTGGTATATTCCTGCGACGAATCTTGTTAGGTGAGCCAATTTATATTCAGTCGAGCGTAAAGCGATTCTGTATAGCACTCAGCTTGAGATGTAAATTTTTTACGTACTTGGAACCCCCTTTCTTAAAGTTCCTTATTGGTTACGACATTTCAAGATTGCTTAGCTATGGGATTTTATTGTATACTTCGCAACTGCCTTATCTTAACAAAAGAATTTTGTAATAAAGGATTTTAAAGTTTGCAGAAAAATTAGTAAAACTTGGTTTTTTTCCATAATTTCATATAGTCTACTACAAGATAACACTTTCGTAATGAATATAATGTGATGAATAAAAAGTAATTCAATTTGTATTTTACAATTTTTTGTTAATGTAAATATGTCACCCTTTATACATATCTGAAAGAATCGTCAGTTATTTTTAAAAGCCATGACTTTATGTATACTAAATACTGCATGTTTTCAAGAACGCAATGCCTTTAGCTGCGCAATTCAGCTTAATAGAGGCAAATTGCTGAATCGCAGAAGTAAAATGGCAAAATCTATTTCCACTTTATTTGTTAAATTATTTAGCTGCATGACTGGGTGTTAAGTTAATGAAAAACATTTTAAATATAAATGCCAATGTTGTCGCCACCTTTAAGCGATGTTAGAATGAAATATATTCTTGCTAGCAATAATAGAAACATCTTAATCAGCATATGTAAATCGTAAACCACAGACTCCCAACCCTGACATATGCACCAGATCTTTCAATATTTTATCTTTAGTAGCCCATAACATAAATATGATTCCGGAATCATAAATGTAAAATGGGAGAGACGAACACTTGGTTTCTATTTCATACAAATGTTTGGAGATATCTCACATATTCGTGATATCTCAATCTATACGAAAATAAGCTTCCTAAATTTGCAGAAGAGCACATATATTTTTCACCAAGACAAGTTTAATGAAATTGATAACGAGATTCTGCATCCATCGGTACGAGACTGTCATGTGTAAAGTGAAATGTATTTTTATTCTTAATGGGAACATTTATTTTCGTTTTCAGTCAGTGAAATAACAGAAATAGTACAAGAGTTTAGAGGATATGAGAGCTATAAATTAGGTCAGTTGGCGCCTTTCATGCTAACCCTGCTCCCTTCTCGAAGGGAAGTGTGTTGGGAATTTTACTTTTCACTAAGATGTTTTGTTACCATATAAACTGAGGAGAAGAAAAAGCTTTTCATAAATTGGCTGATACATATAGTATGCCTCTTAAAGTTATTTAAAGGTATAATATGTTATTAACATTACGAGCTTTGGTTAACTATTCTTTTTTAAATTTATTTTTATTAGAAGGAAAAACTTTAATGATACAAAATTTTGATTCAACATGGTTAGTTCTGTGAATTCGTTTTTGGTCAGCAATTTTAGAATTACGTTTAATCGCATGTATTCAAATTTTTAAAGACAGTTAATGATGCATAATATTAAGGGTGTTTTCAATTGAAAAAATCCCAAAATACTAAGATATGTTGTCTTCAAAAACTAAAGGAGTTGTACGATTGGCGCCAATGCAATTATTTCGATGCCTTACAGATAACTGTGTCTATCGGCAAAATCAAAGTTTATAGCTCTTTGGAAACATGTTATGAATCGTAATCATCGATTTAAAATGATTTCCGTTTTTATTCATCTTCCTGTTTTTACATTTTCACCTGAAAACACGTTGAAAAAGAAGGTGGAAGGAAATTCATATAATGTTGACTGGTGAGGTGCTTCACCAGAAAATAATTGATAAATTCATTCAACTCTTCCTCGTTTTCAATTTAAAATATTCAGAGTGTTATAGGAGGTTACATTACTGGATATCGAAGCAGCGATCTGGAGGAATTTTAGCGGCCTTGTTTTTGAACAAATTATACTTTTTTTCTTTTACATTTTTGTGAATCTTTACAATTTCTACTTGGAATGTGTTTCACATTGCAGTTGGTGCTACCTAAGCGGTTTCACGTCCATCCAACTTAGGAACGCTCCAATTTATGATGCATACATTTCCCGCAACCTGCTCGATGCGAAGTAAAAGTTGGAATAATTATTAAAACATGCTTCCCTGTGCACGTAATACATTTTCCAGCAATGTTTCAGTTCTGTTTTTTCGCATTTTATATCATTATACATCAAAGGAACTAAATATTTGAAAAGTCTTCACGCTCGTCGTTACGTACCACAGCACGTACACACCGCATCAGGGAGAGGTGGGTGAAGTTCATGTTGCAACCAAAACTTGTAAAACTTTTCCCATAACTTGTCAAATATCGATTGGAATTTTTATGAAGTTCGGTGGGACAACCACACTGGTTTAACTCCTGTAGTGTCTCTGCACTGTTGCTGCAGGGTAAATAATCTTGCAGAGGGCGTTTCAACATTCAGGCGTGGACTCCAAACATATTCAGCCGCGGAAGAGTGACTTGAATACGAATTTTTTCTGAAGTGGCCATAGATGCGCCAAGGTATGTGGGTCTATTAGAGTGCGGCAGTGCATCATTTGTTGTTACCTTCCACGAACGAATAAATATTTACGAAGGGCGAATCTGTGGGAAATGTATGCTCCAAAATAATTGATTATATCTCATTGGTAGGCGAAACAGAACTGTTTTAAATATTTCGGATTAGCTCTAATTATAGGATTACCGTTATATCAAATAGAGCTGAATAGCTACATACCAATGAGGTAGCCTCATTCTGCAGTAAATTCTTGATTAATGAAAAGTGTAATTCTTGGACTGTTCTAAGAAATTTTAGGTGGTTTTTAGAAAAATAAACGCTTTTTACACTTGTGTCTGAATTGTAAAGGAATTTTTACATAACATGTAATTGTATAAATTGCGTGTCAATAGAAATTCACTACTAACATACACGTATACGCAATATTAAAGGATCGAATCTAGGATTGGATTGAATTTTCAATTTTCATATGTATACATATTTGATTAGATAATAGGTATACTCATGGTTTGAGATTCCTTTAATTTTGGTTTAGATTTTTTGGCTACTACTTTAAAATTAATTTAGTTTTAGTTTAGATTTCTGAGCTATCTGAGGATCCCTTTAATTGGTTAAACGGTTTTTCAGAAGGCAACAATTCAAATTTGGAATAGATTTATGTATGTATGTATGTTATATACACATAAAATAAGAATTCCATTTTAGAAATGAAAATTGTTTTGTCTTTTATAGTCAGCAAAAGAAAAGAAGAAATTTCTTGCATGATTGAATCTATTATCTTTAGCTTTGTAGTCAAAATTAATCGATTTGGGTCTAATATTTTAAGAAAGTATTTGCCTTTATAAAAAGAAAAATAAACACACAATAAAGCTTATGAGAAAAACTTATATGCATTCTTATCCACTTTAAACCTGGAAACACTATACAACTCAATTGAAGTCGTATTCCATTATGAAAATTTCAAGTGTATAATACCGCTCAGAGTTTTGTCCCGTGTCCTGTCAGCAGTCCCGGAATTCACTACTCACTTGAAGTGAAGTCACATTTTTCTTCCTCCTGGAAGATTCTGGCTTGATACAGAGAATCCATTTTTCTTTAAAGGCAGAGAAGCCAGGATGTGTGCATATCTGCTTTTTCTCATTATTAATTCATCGCAGCAAGCTGCTGAAGTACTTTAGAATGAAGACAAAGTTAAAAAAAGCAGACAATAACACAAGTTTAGTTAGGCTGGTAAATTAAATTAAACATGTAGGTACTCCGTTTCTCGTAACATAACCAAGTGGATTATGTGTTTTGTTGTGTTTCTTAGGGAATTTCCAGAGGGTCGTTTTTAATTTTATAAGTTTAGAGTTAGACAATGATTATGTTTCGGTGTTGAGGATATTTATCATCTAAAATTGTCGCTTTAAGTAATGGAATGTACATACATATGTATATATTAAGGAGAAGCATTAAATTTATTATTGTTTTCTTATTGTATTAATTTATTATATTGTATTGACAATAGTAAATTTTATTTATGAATTTCTTTGCTTACAGATTAACAAATTCAATTGGTATGTTGCAGAGTCGTTTGTAAGAAGTAAATTCAATCATACCAAGTTAGTTTCTGCAATTTACTGCAAAATTTGAAAGCTGTAACATTCTTTGCAAGGAAAATTCTTCATAATTTATTGTTTAATAAGCTTATATGCCTTATAACCTTGAATAGTACGCTTGAAAACGGGACGTTACGTAATAAATTTTAGATGTTCGCATATGATAGGCTTTTAAACTTCATAATCCGCCCAGCATGCGTTGACACACAAAATGGAAGCGAACTTCTTTGCTAATAGCATCGGAACAATTTTCTTATTATTTAATAAAGCATTCATTCAATTAGATTGTACTTGTGTGTAACCTTTGTGTGGTAGGCCGCTTTGATATTGTTAAAGAAAATCCCTAGAGGCTATCCTCTAATATAAGACGAAACCTACTCCTCCTTAGTGTCAGATTCCATTAAGCATCTTATCCGTCGGTGGAAAAAAAAATGATGCCTTAGTACTCAGATCTATGCGACTTAATTAAACTTTAGCATGCACAAAGCTATCAGTTAATCGAGTGGTTTTTTGAAGAGCCCACGAGAACGGAAGCGTCTTCACGAGTAAAGATTGGAAGGGTAGAGGTAGTCTGAGTTACTTTTTCAGTGTCTGGTTCTCCTTGTATCTAACGTCGAGCTCACTCAGGCTCATGTACCAAAAGATGAAGCGCAGATTAGTTTTGCCATCTTGCGACGAGATCAGAAGAAACGCCATGGAAATTGTAATGAAAGCGAACGTGATTAGACTGCTCTGAAGCTTTTCAGAAATCCCAACAAGATATTGTATTACGTAGTCGCATCGGTGTATACCTTAGCATATTTGCATAAATAAAGACCGATGAATCATCTAAGCTAGAAGAGACTGGCTCGTGTGTGCAAATTATTAAAAGCGAATATTAAAGCTATCATCAGTGGTACGCAATGCTGCTGTTAAGTTAAGTTACATGGAACATGAATACTCTGCGCAGCAAGGAATATATTCATATCTTGGACCCGAGATTTATTTTTAAACTTCGGTGACACTTCCGCTGAGATGAATTCCTGGCATGTGTAATTAATTAGCTGTCTTGGTTGATCAAATTTTATGCCTAGTCTACTGCTATGTTTGTAAGTCATTAATCCCGAGGTATATAAAATGGGCAGAAAACATAGAGGTATAGTGCTGAAATTTATTTTTTGTCATCTTTCAGTTCCTCCAAAAAATAAATTCCGGTGAAAAATATTCTGGGCCACAATCTCTTTTGTAACTTCTTCTATTTTTAATTTTAAAATTTAAAGAATGCAATTAAAAACGCATCTTATATTCAATTTTTCAGTAGCTACATATTCAATTACACTTATCAAAAGAGTTTCATATGAAATTTAGATATGCTGCAAATCTCGGTTTCATGCAGTATAGAATCTCTTCTTTCCCACATAGGAAAATTTTCTCAGGAAAAAAGAGTTGCTCTAATAAAAGCAGTTCATGTTTAATGGAAGTCTCGTCATGCAACAGAGTTTTTCAGAAAATTATCGTGCAAATTTAATTTAAAATTACAATTTCTCTCGAGAGTTCCTCACGTGAATTCTACCATTAGCTCAAACTATCATGAGGAATTTCGTGTTGCATGCCTCAATATCAATTTATAAAGCGCGAAAAGACAAAGCAACTGGAAGGGTAGGTGAAATGATTTTTCATTTGAAATTATAATTTTAATTTTCTCATTTGTTTGCGACATGAAGTGATCTCCTTTTTTATTATTACGTGGGAGCAGATTTTCTTGCAATCGCTCACATGATAAGATTTTAAAAGTATGAGAATAACAAGAATAAGTTTACTAATATTGTGCGTTTTCTTCGAAACCCTTTTTTGGGCATTCTGCCTGTTACAAAATTGCAATTTCAGATTTTGTCTATCTGTTTATATTTTCCAGCATGGAAAGGATCATCTAGAGCTATTATAATTTGTGTCATTGTTTCCACATAAAAATATGTTTCTGTTTTGCCTTTCAGATGTTACAATAAGGGATAAAACGCAACCAAAGCAGCTCAGTAGGCGCAAAATTTTGGCTGCCTCATCTGAGGACATTTTGAGAAGGTTAACAACATCTTACGATTATTTTAACGGCCACAAGACTTATCATCCGCACACAAGACACCAAATAATTGAGGCACGACTGACAAACGGTTTCAAGCCAAACAGAACGTTAATCAAAACGACCTCCCTGAGGCAACAAAACTCGACGGAGAGCGTTATGAATAGTCACGCAACGACAGCTCTTAATCTTCAATCATCTGGACAAACTTCTGTTGTTGGTCATCATCGTGGATTCTCCCAGCCGACTGCTGCAAATTCGGGTGATCCATGGTTTCTGCAATCAACCGGTCATCAGATGCCACCAACTGCACCTGCAAGACAACACAAACGTCCAGCACCACAGCCAGGTGTAGGTGGCATGCCAATCGGCGGGGGACTCCTACAACAGCAGCAACATAGTCAGTCGCAGCCGCACATAGTCCCGCCGATGGTACCACCACATCAGAATAATGTGGTTGTAAAAATTCAATGATATCCTGAACAAAAACTGACTAAATATTTTATTTTGTTTGCAGAACCAGCACATAAATTCCATTCATTTATCCTCGCACGCTTTAAGTAGTCATAATTTAATATCTTCCAATCATTCACCAAAATCTCCGAACCAACAAAGTCTGCATATAATCCCTCCACATCCTATTACGACCAATTCCACCTGCCAAACGCAAATATCGAACTCCTCCAACAACAATCTCATGTCGACTTCCCTGAATACAGCGCAGCTTCAGAGCCACTTGAATTCGACCATAGGGCTCCAGTCGTCGTCGGTGGCTTCGACCCAAACGAACACGAAGGTCCATGGGATAGTAGGTGGTGGTGTCCTTCATCCTACGAGTGGGAGCCACCAAGTAGTGTCCCAGCACCCGGTAACACAGCACCAATCTCAGTTGCATCTCCAGCAGCAACAGCAGTCTTCGCAGACGTCGCAGCAGCAACAACAGCAACAACTCCAGTCTCATGTTCAGCCGCCACCGCCATCAATTCATGTACCATCAACAAACGTAATGTCGACGTCGCTTCATACTTTTGATGCAAACGGAACTGCCTGGAATAGTACTTCCTCTTTGTCACCGACGATTTCAAATACGTCATCGACTTCTTCAAACCATCAGCACCCTCAGCGAAAGTGCGAGGTTAAACTAAACGCAATGCCGTAAGTAGACCCGAAGAAATGAAAAAATAAATGAAACACAACCTCTTGAGCTTATGAGGGGCTGGTGTGAAGGGAATAGGCGTCTCAAGACACCGGACATAGTACGTTTCCAACTTCCTCGTTTCCCTTTGTAGGGCGCCTTTTATTCACTTCTCGCAATCATTTTCCGTGTGTTTCCCTCTTTGCAAGGTACAAAGTAATATCTATCACTTCTGCTACCTGCCGGAGGATTTAGGGTGCAAACGCCCTCCCCCGACAACGTAAGGCTTTGTATTTTTTTTCCATAGGATTTGAATTGCTACTCTTCGAAGCAAAAGAAATGCTTTATTCCGAGCGCCACTCCTCTTATTTGTAGTTTCTCCGGTGAATTTGTGAAGAAATGAAAACGTGCTGAATTCAAAAAATTTTTTCTTATTCTGTAGTAAACTCTTCATAGCATTCATTTATTTCTTCTACAGTGTAGCGCTTGAAAAACAGCAATTTTTTTAACTTATAATTTACTTAATGAAATACGTAAGAAGTGTTTAAAAAATGACGAGATTAAATTTAATATATAATAGTTTAATAAATAATAACGATATTTGAAGTTTAAATATTCATTATCTCGTAAATGCACGTCGAAGGTCTAAAAAAACTGTTTCATTATTTATCTTGATATGATCAAGCTATCTACAAAATGTTATCACAGTTCAATATCAATAAATAAGTAGCTTAAAAGTTGGAAATCGATATTTCGAGAGAACTTATGGTATTATTTTTATCTTTTTAACGGTATTCCACTAAAATTACATATTAAGTTTATAAATAGAGAAAAACAATTGCAATTCCCCGACTAGTTAATTTTGTTTTTCAAAATTCATCCTTGCATTTCTTATTGCAACAAATATTTTCGCATTCGGAAATTCCCATTTTATTCAATTGCAAATGTTTATAAATTACAATTTCCATGCCAATGATTTTATGCATTTTTCAGTAACATGTTTATTGATTGCAGCAGAAGTAAAATTACCTGTTGATTTATTGATGATCTTTTAGGAGCAAAATAACCTTTTTCGCATAAGTGAATTTGTCAACAAACATTTCGCACAAAATTGCGACCAATGTCAATGAACATTATCTCATCTTTGAAATGAAGCAATTTAC
Source organism: Machimus rusticus (assembly GCA_951509405.1). NCBI lineage: Eukaryota > Metazoa > Arthropoda > Insecta > Diptera > Asilidae > Machimus > Machimus rusticus. Next base: position 15,878,850 of record OX608054.1, on the reverse strand, counting down.
GGCTTATCGTCCACAGTCAGAACTTAGCTGATAACATTGAAGCGGAGCTCATATGTTTGCTTTTATCTCAAACGAGCCAACTGAGCAATTATTATCGTATCACCTCGAAGGTTAGATTGGTCGTGTATTGGGTTTTTTTTTAATTTAACAGGTACCATAAGTGCAGGTGAATTGTCGTAGTTTATTGTCGTTTAAAAGTTATAATATAATATGAGACTCCAAGGAACGCTTAAAGCACAAAAGTTTGATTACGAATTATTGCACAAAATTATGCATTCGATGTTTATATGAATTTTGTGATTCCAGATGGTTTCATGGCAGTATTTCAAGAGATGAGGCTGAGCATCTTCTGCAACCAAGAGAAGATGGTCTCTTCTTAGTACGGGAGTCAACAAATTTTCCGGGCGATTACACGCTATGTGTCTGTTTTCAAGGAAAAGTTGAGCACTATCGGGTTAAGTACTTAGAAAACAAATTGACTATTGACGACGAGGAATACTTTGAGAATCTTGGACAATTGGTGGCGGTAAGTAATTTAGACATTAAAATATTACTGCAGATTTTTATTATTATTTTCCAATCACAGCATTACGAAAAAGATGCTGATGGGTTGTGTACGCAGCTAGTTAAATGTCTTCCTAAGAAGGGCAAACAAGAGTTTTGCATAAACTCAAAAGACTTTGTAGACAAGGGCTGGGTAATACCTGAAGCCGATTTACAATTAAGGGAAAGCATAGGAAAAGGAGAATTTGGTGATGTCCTTCTGGGAATTTTAAGAAATGAAAAAGTAGCAGTTAAAATGCTCAAAGATGATGGAGCGACACAAAAATTCTTGGCTGAGGCATCTGTGATGACGTAAGTTATCTATATTTTACTGTTGTAGCAGCTTAAAACATTAAGCGTCTTTTAGGACTCTAGAACATGAGAATCTCGTTAAATTTATCGGCTTAGTTTTTACCAATAAGCACATCTACCTAGTAACTGAATATATGAGCAAGGGATCACTGGTTGATTACTTGAGATCGAGAGGAAGGCAGCACATCACGAAAAAAGATCAAATCAATTTTGCATAGTAAGTTTTGAGCGCATTTACTAAAGAAAAGTTATGTAATAAAATTGATTTCCCTTTTACAGCGATACTTGCTCTGGCATGGAGTATTTGGAAGCAAAAAAAGTAGTTCATAGAGACTTGGCAGCTAGAAATGTTTTAATTTCTGAGAATTGTGTGGCTAAGGTTTCTGACTTTGGTCTTGCAAGAGAAGAATGCTACAACTTGGAGGTCGGAAAACTTCCTATTAAATGGACTGCACCGGAAGCTCTTAAGGGAGGAGTAAGTTTTTACTAAACAGTACCATTTTAATTCTTTATATCTAACAACACGATTTCCAGCGATTTTCCAACAAGTCGGATATGTGGAGTTTTGGTATTCTTCTTTGGGAGATCTATTCATTTGGTCGTGTTCCTTACCCGAGAATTGTAAGTAGAATTTTGTGTGTTTCTGGTAAAGTAAAATTAAAATGTCCTGTCCATACATTAGCCATTGGCTGATGTTGTTAAACACGTTGAAGTTGGCTATAAAATGGAAGCACCTGAAGGATGTCCGCCCGAAATCTACGAGATGATGCGGCAGGCATGGGACTTGAATCCGTCGAAGCGACCAACGTTTCAGGAGCTCAAAGTGAAACTGTTGCAGCTCAAAAATGCTACCACGTGAAAGTTGTGTGCCGAACAGAATGGCACATAACTGGTACTGCTAAGTGTAATAAATCGATATTTAAGGACTATAAACTGTTAATAAAAACATAAAAATGACGAAAAAAGAAAAAGTTATCCAGAGCGAGGGAGCTTTTCACTTGTTTAATAGAAATTTTCTCGTTTCGTATATTTTCCCTTTTTATATATTATATATACACGTATTTTTTTCTCTCCCTTTTATGCATATATTTAATATATTTATTAAATGAAAACTTTTAATATAGTGAGAGTAAGCAGAGGAATATCTAGAAGTAACGTATGATACATGTAAACACCTATTTCAGAAGACAAGACAGCTAGCAGAAATATGAATTCAAGTCAGAGTGGATTTGTTTTCTTTCGTCGTTGTGATTTCGTTTCGAAGTGTCAAAATCCAGATTTTATACTTTTTGTAAATATTATCAAGAAAAGGTGATAGTAAATTTAATTTTAGTAGTATTACCTTTAGGCAACGATTTCGAATGTATCCATGAAGCTCTAGAGTGGTTGCAACGCCGGTTGATTATTTTGCTGGTCACTTTCTATTGTTTTTTTTTATTTCTCGAAATTTGGCCTAGCTTACCATAAAATTGGATATAATTATTTATTATTTTTAAAAACATTGACATGGACTATTTCGTGTTATTATGCCAGTGCATGCTAAAATTTTGTTATTGCGTAGATGTTTCTACCCAACACATATCTCCAATTTGACTTTAAACTGATGGCAGCTTTATTAAGTAAGTTAATTTACCTCCGGAGATTCTCAGTCTTATTACCTTATTTTCTTAAGTGCAATTGTATACTGTCTTAGTATTATTGTCCGGTTTTGGACTAATTGTATTATTTCAAAAATACTTGTAGTGAAAATCAATTGAATTTTAGAGCTAAAATTTTGTCTTAATACGGAAGCACAATATACTGAAAAACAATTAAATTCCTCAAGACTAATTAATTAAACATTAACCATACAACACAGAAGTTTGGCCTTAACAACTAGTATTTTATTTAAATATGTAGAAAATTGCAGCTGTGCAGCTGCAAATCAAGGGCCTTACTCTGTAAAATAAAATGAGACGAAAATGTTCATATCTTATAGTCGAAATAATTTTAACAGAAAAATCGGGCGTAAAAAAAAATCAAAAATTGTTTCAAGTACCGGGTAAAGAATTATCCGAAAAATATCATTAGAAAGGCCAAGTTATATAATTTTTTATTAAAACTATAGGGAAAATAGGACAACTCTTTCGCTTGAAAGTAAATTTGTAATAAGTAATTGAAAACAAAGTTGAATCAACTGGAGCAGTCGCAACAGCTCTGGAGTAACTTAAAAAAACTAATTTAAAACGTAGATAAAATGATTTTAGACGTCTCTGAATATTTATTGCAAATAAATATTGTATTGCGACAATAAGCAGACAAAAATGTTCATTTGTTTTTAGTTCACATATGTAATTACTCACACCTAAACACACACCATCATACATGTTTTTCCAAGATACTTATCACACACTCGTATTTTGTTTAAATATAAATTCACAATCCATTAAAAAAATAAAATCATTTCATTTCCAACACGTGTTTTTTTTTCCTTTTTTTCATAAAGTTGCATCTGAATTAGGAAAAGGAATAGACAAGCTTATGTGTATAATCGAGGCGATCTTAAAGTAATAAAATGCTTTAATTGTTCCCGTATCGTCCTCTCAAAGAATATCAATATTCATAAATCTTGAAGCTTTAACTCTGCTTAAGAACTTGAGACGAGACGAAATGATTTCTTGAAAATTTCGTTTTCGGAAATTCAGTTTCAGTAGTCAACTAGTTAATTCAGTTTAAGAAAAGCAATCGCCGAATTATGTAGTTGACTACGGATTTTAGAACCTTTGGTATATTTTAGAAGCTTCAAATAAAGTTTTTTAAATATGTAGGTAAATATAATATGTGTGTAACGATGCAACTTTTATTTTTGTTATTTATTATTATTTTAGAAGAAAAATATTCAAAGTCATTTCTTTTAATTCGTTCCTATTTCAAAAATAATGCTGAATTAATTTAATAAGGATCTAAAAACTAGGTTCAAAAATGTGCAATATTAGAAATTTAGAAAAATACAAAACGGAAAAGCACTATCATGTGAAATTTAAAAAAAGAAAAACTGTTAAAAAGTGAAAACAATAAACGTTTTAGGAATTTTTGAGAATTCAGTAAAATGAAGTTGTTTCAAGATATCAGGAAACGATATAAAACGATTTCGTTTTAATGTTTATCTCTATTTTCCTTGAAAATCTTACATGATGAAGGTTTGGTAAAAGAAACAACATTTTGACGTAGCACACGTTTGGCGTACATACAATATACATTTTGCTACACTTATTTTTTTTTATGTAATCTAGAATTATTTTATTAACAAACAACAAAGATTTATTAAGCACAAAGGATACGAAGCAATACCTTGATATAATTACCGATGCAATTCAATGCCGAGCGAGAAGCCGGAGGGTGAAAATATTTAACGATTCTACTGAGTGAGCTCAAACTCGCTACTACATATAATTGCAAAAATAAATAACACATGTAACGCGTAAAAACTTTTCCTACATTGGTTGCATGTTCCGCTTTTTCACTGCCACACATAACCCTTTTCGTCCATTCTTTCAGTTTTTTGAAAAATAATTTTCGATAATCCAGCCAAGAAGCTACCAAATATTCGCATAAGCTAAGAAATAAAATAAAATTAGCATACAGAAACATATTTTACTAAGAAGTGATACGAAGCTAGGGAGATGGCCGGTGCAGCTGAGGAGGCATTATTGCTTAGATAAGGAAGACATTAATCTCGTAGTTTTTGGATAAATTATACTGTACAAAACAAACAGAAATCATTTAAGTGTTGGTCCTCTGTAAAAATTTTTACTAATATACCGAATGAATATTGTCAGTTTTTTAAATGCCAAATCAAAATGGGTTTGTTTGTGAATAATGCACTGAAGTTGTACTGAAATAAAATAAAAATTAGTGTTAGTGGTCTGCCACTGGTTTTATGAAAAGAAAAAAAAAAAACATTGAAATCATTTAAAAATCAATCTTGTATCAAAATTACGACAATTTGTGGACATAACAAACTAAAATTAATATATTCGAGACATTGCAAATAAAGTCTTTGATTCGTAATATCGGTTATTTTAATTAAAATGAAAATCCCGACCACTCAATTAAATTTACTGACTTGTTAATTTGAAATCTTGTTATTTCCCCGGTGACGATCAGGGGTTCCTCCCGAGAGATATAGAAATTTGGTATGTATAAAGAATCTTCTTTTTGGATTTTATAGTTTGAGCGTTCAATCTAATCTCTTTTGACAATTTTATCTTTAATTGGTCCATTTCATCTTAAATTGAATAAAAAGTTAAAAGACCGTTCTACGTTAATAGGTTTGGATTTTTTTTTCCATAATTCACAGCACAATTTTATCCAATATTTTTTTACATTAATCAGAAGATTGTACTTATTGACATATTTTTTATAGTGATTCCGAGATTTTCTTCTGTTTAAGCTGTTCGTGTGCACTGGGTTCGGTTGAGCATTCCTCTGTAAAATCGTCGTCGGTAATGTTCACTCCCCTGCTCATAAATTTGGGACATGGATGACACTCTGAATTTCTTGGGATGCAAAAATGGACTTTCTTGAGATCAGAAGTGGATGTCTGTTTGCAATAACAGAATTGATTCTGCACGAAAATTACATTAATAATATATATAATCGTATGGCATTAAAAGTCTACAGGCGGATTTTTCTCAACACATCGCATTTCCCAGTCTAATTGAGTTTGAATCGGAGCTACGACTTGATTTGGTGGACTAAAAATTAAATAAAAATCTTATGATAAATTAAAATATGTTTCAAAACGGCTGACTAATGAGAACAACAAAATTGCTGAATAGTAAGGCAAGAGAGTAAGTTATTTTAGGAACATTTTCATTGGAATCAACAGGGTCATTTTATCATTAACACACACACACAAATAACTTTGAAAGTATGTACAGCAGTTAACAAATACGATTAAAGTTTTTGTGAAATGGGTCAAGATGACTGTTGAATTGTTATAGATTTCAACAGGACATTGAAAATCTTAAGGTGTTGTTACATTTCTATTAATATGACTGTCCTGCTTGGAATTCTTTTGCAGCTTTGAAAACATTCAAAAAAAGTTTAAATTATTTAGTTACTATAAATCGATGCATTTTATGAAGCAACCAAACATTTTAAATTCCAGCAGCATCAAATTCAATTTTTTCGATACCAATTACTAAAATTCAAACTAGAAAGATGAGTTTAAAGTAGAGACGCTGACAAAGAATTTTTTATACTACAGCTCTTTTACTCGCCACTAAGAAAAGGTAAGAAGAAAAGCTTCTTAATTTTATGATAAGGCTGATAGGGGTATTCAAATGTTTGTTATTTTGAAAATTTAGTTATGTTCTAAGGCAGTTTTGATACATTTCATTTTTCATTTCATTACGTACCCACCACACGCGACATTTAGACCAGGTGAATTGAGCATATTTGCTGCTTGTGAGGGCTGTACGATATTCGGCTTCAATTGAGGGGACTGCCCAATGTTTAAAATGTAGTTAATCAAATCCTGCAGTGCTCCCCCGCAGGGTAAGACTCCTTCAACAGGGCAGTTGTCGGAATTATTCCCTTGCAATTTCTCCCATGAAATCAACCGCGTGTCGATTATGTTGCGACTGTCCTGCTGCGACACCACGTAGACTTCATTACCTATTACAATAGGAACTGCGGGGAAAACTTAATTAGCCCTTAAGCCCCTTGGGCAGAACACCACTGCTCCTTACCTCGAATGGGGTCGAACACTTGCTCTGTTACCTGCACCAATCGACTGTTGTTAGTTGTTGAATTATTATTTAACATTTCGGAGATTTGTATGCTGCTTCCATTTATTTACTTATTTTTTTTAAATTTTTTATTAATAGGTATTTATTTACTTATTTTTTTAATTTTTTTTTAATAGGTAAATCTTGCCGGATATTTGTTACGACCCCTTTTTAAAAATTTTAAGTTGTTTTTGAGGGAGGTGTCAAATACCGAGATAACTAGACGATAAGGCACAAAATATACTAAAGTAGAGATTTCTCACACTAATCCGAAAGTGGGGTTCCACTTTTAAAGCCTCAATCGGCGAAATTTGGTATTCAAATACCCTTTCGGCTTTCCACGAAGTCGTTGTGAAATGAAGGTTTCGGGAGGATATAAAAGAATAACTTTTTGATATTTTAAAGACAACCCGATTTGAGTTGCATTTGGTACAAAATATTTATTTACTGTCCATAAAAATAGTTTAATACAATTCGCCTATGTTAAGTATATATAATACAAGTGTGCTGATAGCTTTTTACAGTAAATCCTTAACATTAGCAATAAATATCACAATAGGATTAATTTCAACATAACAAAGGAATATCATAGGAGTGCAATTCTGAAGAATTGAAACGATTAAAACCGCAATCGAAATGTGAACATCTTCCTGGGGACTCCCGACGCCGACACACCAATTAAAGTTAGATGAAGAATTTTAGGTCTCGGCGACCGGTCCAGATATCTTGGTGGCATACATGTGGGCTACTCTGTAGATGAATTCGTACTGTTCCTTAGTCTGGACGGCGCTAGCTCTGCCCCGTCGGACGTAGTAGACAATTTGTGGTATATCGACAGAGCGCTTCGGTGTCTCGAGACTTCTGAGAGCGATGTCACAGGCAATTATTGTCCCTGTGCGTCCAGTTCCAGGCGAACAGTGGACGGTTAAGGGTCTAAAAAAAGGCGAAATATAGAAGTTAGGCAAAGTCATGAAAATTTACGCCGAGTACCCTTGTGATTTTGAAAGTATTTTGGTTTTATCAACGTTCCCGTTTGGCTCAGGAACGTTTCCATTTCCATTAGTTTTAGACTCGTCTTCATCAATTTGCTCCTGGGTAGGCATCTTTAAGCAGCTTCGTGCTTCCAGCAACATTGCGATTACCCCAGCCTCGTCTCCAGGTACCCCCGATTCGGGCCACTGATACCAGAAGTGATTGATCTCCCGCCAGGTGTTTGTGGTGTTATTTTTTACATGGAGCGTTGATACGGCATATTTTTCTTTTACCTCACGATTTTTAAGAGTTATCTGGAAATCACCGAATACTACGTGATTGTCTATCGTTATGGACGGCGGTAAATATTCAACACATTTCTCTTTTCCGTTCTCAACTAAATCTGTTGCCATTATAACGACACGAGAATTTTGCTCCCATAGCATCCGCCAAAAGTCTGCTACAGTGCTCTCTAGAGGAGCTTGACAAGCGATATAATAATTCGGTGGATCCTTGGGACCCTGAAAAAAATAAATAAATTAACTGACTGAAGATTGGATTTTTAAATAGGCGAAAAATACTCGAACGAAATTAGCGTTGATATACTCGGTTCTTTCATCTCCATTTAGTTGTTCTAATATCACTCTGGTCTCTGGCAAAGGTATCACATTTGCGTACCTAAAAACAACAGTAAAATTAGATAGAAAATAAAGTAATACACAATAAACAATAGTGAATTTTGAACTATCCGCAAGAAAGTTAAAGAGGTAGAAAACCATTTAAGATATTCGATTAATATTTAATTCTAATTATGTATGTATATCAAACATTTCACAAATCATGGATATTTATATTTAATAAATCACGAATTGTGAGTTACGAAATATTTTATTTTGAATATTAAATTAGCTTAAAAGCTATATTTTCATAAATATTCATTATAACAGAAGTAATATAGTAAATAAAATAGTGAATAGTAGCAGTAACATTTACTTACCTATTTTTATCTTCACAGCCTGGGGGTACCTCATCAGGTCTCGTAGTTATTTGGGGTACATCTTTGAACTCCTCGTGGATGGTTGTCTTTCTATCAACGAATTTGGCTAGATCGTGGATACCCAGAACATTGTGTTTCAGCGATGGATCGTCAAAAGCGACATTTCCATAAGATCTCTTCGAAGCCCTTAGAGCCCCTTTACGTCGGACGCTGTTGTAGATGGACACGTTGTCCAGGCTGTAAGCATCCAAACTCACTGGACGACACCTTTGGCCATAGGTGAGATTTTTTTGGCGCTTCCTCATCACGTAGAGGAAACCGACCAGAAGGATTAGGGCTAAGATGCCAACGACACTTACAGAAATTGCTATTATCACGTTGTAGTCAGTATCGCTGGAGGCGTTATTGTTTTCAGAAGGAATGGGGCCGCCAACCTCTGAAGCTTCCGTAGTTGACGTGGGTGGTTCAACCTCTGTTTTTGTTGCTGCCGTTGTAGGCATCACGGGAATGATAATATTTTTCGGTGTCTCACTGTAGACCTCCTGATCTCCACCAGGCGTATTTTGGAAAACTGTAGTTGTTGTTGATACTTCCTCAGTTTCATTAATTGATTTCACTGAATCATCAAAGTACCCCGGTGATGAAATGAAAGTGGTCGTGCTCATCTTACTCGTTTCAGAGGTGAACTGGTCGAGTCCGATAGTTGCGTCTTCTGTGATTCTGTCGATCACATTATTTTCAGTGGGTTGTTCTGAGGTCGGATTTGCTCGTGTTGTTGATACCGGCACTTCGCTCGACGAGCCCCAGCTGGAGTAATCCTCCGATGCGGGGGACGTTCTAATATCATTTCCGAGCGTGGGCCTAACTTGCGTGCTAATTGTTGTCGAAGTTTGCGAGGAATCCGAAGTCTCTGAGCTAAAAGCATCACTATCTTCTGTAGTGCTCGACTCCGAAGTAACTTGGGCAAAATACGATGAACTGCTGGTCGATGTATCCGAAAATGTCTCTGTTGGAGTTAAATAATCTGTCGAAGTGGTCGAGGATTCATTAGTGCTTGAGATAACTTCTGGTGAACTATCTGTAGTCACTAATATCTTCCGTGCTGTGGTCGTTTCGTTTTGAAACCAGTTCGCTTTAGTTGAGGGCTCAATAGTTGTCAGCGTTTGATCATCGATTGATTTTTTTTTAGGTATAGAAGTAGTTACTGAGGAGCTATCAATTAAATTTGCTAGTTGGCTAGAAGTTGAAAAATGCTTGATTGTCTCTACATCATCAAGATGAATTGGTTTCTCTGTTAGGACCCCAATAGTTTGCCTTGTACTGATCGGAGTTGTTGAGGTGATTTTTTTGAGAATATTTATTACTGCAGTTGTTAAAGGTGGAATAGTTGTGTTTATACCCGTCCTCCCTCCTACACTGACTGTACTATCCGTCTCCTTAATAGTTTTGTCTTTGCTTTGATTTCTCTCAATATACTCAACTTGATTTTTCTCAATGGATGGCGTAACTTCATCATAAGTAGCTTTTGTTGTTGCTGAAATTGGTTTTGAAATTGGGGGATTTTCCGTACTAATAGATGCAACAGTTGAAGGTGAATTAATATTATTATCCTTTTCTATTTTCTGAAATTGTAATTTTGTTTCGGACGCATCTGGCTTATTAACACTACTTTCTAGAGTATTTTCTATAGAGTTAGGGCTACTCTGGGCATGATTTTTATTCAATTCAACCTCGTTCATGATCTTTGACCAATCACTAAGCAACTTTGTAGCTGTCGTACTACTCGCACTGTCAAGAGCATTTTCATCTGTTATATTGACAAACTTTTGATCGTTATCTTTGGTCTTTTCACTCTTCCTCATCCCAGCTAGTGCCCATACTTCTGGGGAATCCGGAAGAGTCATATTTTTCATTTGTTTCGGGCGCTTTTCAGTGGTCCTGATGCTGGAAAGGTTCCTTATCTCATTCGTTGTTATGTCGTAACTTACCCCATCAACTACAACTTCATTAGCAGTTACACTGCCGTTTTTGTCGCCTTCTGTAACTGCACTTAATTTATTATTTACAAAAGTATGATCTGTGGTTATTTCAGAGACATTCTCTGATGTTTTTGATATCGAAGTTGAATATGTTGATAGAGTCGTTGAAGACGTTGAACGAGTTGTTGAAGTCGTTGGTCCGTTTGTAGAATGCGTTGAATGAGTTGATGGTAACTGAGTACTGCTTGTTGTTCCTTCATCAGTCGTTTCTTGGCTTGACTCAGTTGTATGTTGCTCAATAGGTTGAACTGATTCATTTTTAAGGGAGTGGGTATTTTCTTCTATTCGTTTAGTAGTAACATCATCTAGACTGACCCTGTAAGTATTAAAAAATTCAAAAGTTAAACGTTTAAAAGTAAATTGTACGTATGTATTAGACAACTATCTACATATTAGTTACAATAAATTTATAAATGAAAATTTAAAGTAAGAAGCATTAAAAAATTGTTTGACCAATGCAATCGGCACTTGGCCTTGTCTTTTCCAAGTTTATCTTCAATGCCACCACTTAAAATGATACTTGTAAGAAAAGTGCTCACCTGGTACGAACATTAAATTCCTTCGACTCCGTCGTTATCGGAACACCTTCCGTTGCGACATCGGTCGTAGCTACCTTATCGGAGGAAATCTCTTGGTTTTCCTTATCACCTTCCGAATTTCCATTTTCTTTGGTTGTAGGTATTTCAGCAGTTGCAGCTGTTGTCTCCTCATTTGGAGATTTTGTGGTAATTTTACTATCGTCTGCATCTGATAAATTTGTTGTCGCTTGCACAGTGGTTTCTTGAGCTGTCTTAAATATTTCTACATTTCCTTCCGTTGTCTGAGATTCAAAAAGAGTTGTAGATTCTGGGGATCTTTGATTTTGGCGCAAGATATCATTGCTAGTTATTTTGGCAATTACTGAAGAGGTACTTGTTTTGATCGGAAGAGCTGTTTGTTGTAAAGTTGTGGTTTCGGCACTTCCTTCGGTGGTAGGCTCTACGACAGTGAATTCTTTGCGAATTACATTTGCTCCAGTTGATGTTGTGATTGCAAGAAGTCCGAGCAGTACAAATGGAATGAGTAGTTGTTTCCTTATTTTCCAAATATTTTGCTGCATTGTACACAATTTTTCCTATTGCTCTAATACCCACTAATTTCTTTTTATTTGCTACAGTCTCGACGGGCGACTAACGATGCTTGGGTTTTGAGCTCCACGTACCCATTTTCGCCTGGAAACAAAAAAAAAATATTTTAAATTAAATTATAATTTATATGAATGTACTCTATTTAGAAAAATATATGTTTTCAATAAAATAAGGGAAAAAACTTTGAGAATTGTAACGACATAAATTGTCTTTGATTATATACATACTCAGCACTTGCTTTCGTCAAGCTTAATTGAGCAGGTAATTACAAAATGTTCACGCTACCTACAGTGGTTGCTTTTCTTAAGCTGAATTAAATAGTCTACTAAAAAGACTGAGTGCTTATACACGGAAGAATTCCTGAAAATATCCATTAGCCAGCAATTTCAATTTTTATATCTTTACCCCGCAGAAAGCTGTCGTAAAAATAATGATTTGGTATATTTTATGGTTACTTTACAGAAAAATATTTCGAAAAACATTAATCGTTAACTAAATAAAGTCGTTTTATATAATTATTGCTTTGGTTTATAACTTTTGTCCACCTCGAAGCAAAGAATAATATCAGGATTTTAAAATTGGAAAAGTTCATTTTTTATATTAAATTATGTGTGTGGATTTTTGTTTTCTTTGCAAAGCAATAATAAAGAATCTCTTGAATAATAAACAAAAGTTTTAATAAATCTTTTTGAAGATGTGCAATATATCGCGACATTCATTCGTAGAATTTATTAATTTTTGCTCGAGAAAAACGTAGTTAATTAACATCAAGAAATTACGTCCTGAAACAAGTTTTTAAAATTACCTGGGATTTGGGGATTCCCAGTGTAAAGATGATCATTATTGAAATTGGTTTTAAGTACATAAAAATATTTCATTTTATTTTCTATTGTTTCGTTGCATATTAAACAAAATTACTCGCGTTCTCAAAATAAATATTCATTACATATATGTATTTGAGGTAATTCATTTAACCAAACAATGCTTGAATGCTTAGTTAGAGCAAATGGTCTGGAAATTTCGAATACATATTGAAAACTAGGTTTAAGCTGAGTTTGACGAAGGTTTAAGCACAGATATAATGGTTTAGAAACAACCTTGAGATAAACTTGAGCTAAAAGTAAGTTATATAAATTTGGTATTAGTTTAAGCATACTTTAAGACGGGCTTTAGCAAGTATGTTAGAGAAACTTTTGCTACGTTTGCCAAACGATGCTGAATTTTTTAGAACCGAGCAGGCATACTTAAAATAATTTGTTTCAATTTTGTTTTTTGTGTAATTACGTTAATACAATATACGTTTATTTACCAAAACATTTTACCTCAGGCGTAACCGCAAAATCCGAGATACATATATACAATAAGGCACTTAAATGCGCAAACCGAGACGCAAGCGAAAAATTAAATAAAGAACTGAATCTGTTCAGCAGTCCCACTAAATTCTTCAAAGAAAAAAGTGAAACTTTTACTTTTGAACAGCACGAGAAGAATGAGTCATGGCACTGCGTCTCGGTGGTTAAATTTAACAAAAGTAGTCGAGTTGAAAAATTCGAAACTAACAAGAGCCAGTTGAGACCGCCTAAGGTCTCAGGGAGCAGAAGAATTTTACTGGCCAGAGAAACATGAAAATATTTACGTTAATTGTTGTGGCGCATAGCGTCCAATTGTTTATTTGGTTTCATAACAACATTCATAAGCTCGGCGTTGAGTAAACAAGTGACACGAACTACGTGAAAGTGAGGCGCTCCACGGCACGAGGTGAGGTGTTCCCCCGTTCGACGTGACTAAGAAGTAACCACGGGTAGATTTAGTGCTCCAACTGCTCCACAAGTGGGGCTTAACGATCACTTTAGGCACGAACTGGTGTGAAATGTTCACCACTCGCGAATTCAATTAGTTTGGGGCACGTTCAGAGTCGTCTCTGGACTGTGCATTTTTGCCCGCTTGTAACCTTCTGGTAGACTAAACTGAGCACCTTGGACTTTTAAGAAATGTGAAACCGGTGCAGCGGTGGGTGCAGCACAGACCAAATGAGATCAACTCACTTCTTTTTATTCAAAAATTGAATTAACGTTTTTCAGCTTTAGCACGCAATTAACAACAGACCTCGTGCATTTAAGCGAACTTGGCGAAATGGAATTTAAAGTATTCATTGCAATTGGTGAAAGTTATTTAGAAATGCATCCCACAACAAATAGTCTGTGAACTGTTTAGCATCGAGATGAAATTATGGGAGAAAAAAAATCAGATAGCGTAGAACTATTGCATTGATGATTTCAAATTAATGAATTTCAAATTTCAATTTCTAATAAGAAACTATGACCAATTCACGTAGATAATGTCCAATGAAAGCAATATTCCAAGTGATGTTTTAATTCATAAAAAAAGTCGGTTAATTAAACTTGAGAGACACTAAACATTTCGTTTTCACTTGAAATCGAATTACGTGAGGCTGCGTAACATAAAAAGTGGGAAATTGTCGTAGTATCGCAACGTGGATTATATTTTATTCTCTGAAGGTTTTTTGATTTAATTGGAAGATAATCGTTGATATTTAATAAATTATCATCTTGGGAACGGCGTTCGCTATATAAATCTAAACTGCTGCTCAAATTCTGATCAAAACTCGCATTTCTCATGACAATTGAAAACATCGTCTCTCAATAAAAATATGCAAGTTTTAAATAAAGCTGTTTTATTGAAATCTGTTTTAAGGACATTCAGCAATTACAATAAAATGTTTCTGCTTAAATTTTCCGAACTCAAATGAAATTTTTAATGGCTATTTTATTAAAAGAAAACCATGAAATGTGTATTCTGTTTAGAAAATTTTAGTTTCAAAGATATGACGATATAATCAACTTATATTTCAAGAAGAGATGAAAATTAATCTCGAAGAAGAAAAAGGTAGTTCCATGAAATCTTTAAATCGCTGTAAAACATAATTGTGAAATTCGTCACCAAAGATCGATGTATCGACACAAACCGTAAAAAGCGCAAACATTTAGTCGCATTTGATGAGCCCGAAACTGTGAAGTTGAATGGAGCCAGGTTTTATAATAGAAGCGATCAAACAACATTACACGCCTTCACGTATGACTGAAGTGCGAAATTTTCTTTATTGCATCGAAATTCGTGACGGTCAGCTTTGAGCGACTACCAACATTTGCCGATGGTCAGTTTAAACAGTCGAGTTTTTAATTTCAAGACGTTCGACTAAAGTGACCATGGGTTTCTTTGCTATCGTCCGCTTTGGCCGTTAACGCGGTTGACTAAATAAACCCACGGTCACACAGATAACATTCACTGATTTTGGTGACAATCAACTTTTTTCTTGAGCTTCTTCATCCATTTTTTTTTCAATTCAAGAAGTATCCAAAGCTGCAGAAGCCCTCCAAGAGTAATAAGGTTGAGAATATGAGGTCAGATCAGATAACTTAGGCTTTAGTGACGAGTCAATTTACTTATGTATACTACAGGCAATTGCATATTTACATATAAGATAAGTGATAGGTCGAAAAACTCTTAAAATCTGAGGTTTTCAAATAACCCTAATTATTTAAGTTATTTTACTTTATAAATTTCATTTAACAAAATGAGTACGCAAGAATTCTCCTAAGGGGTCAGTCCCTACGATATTTACCAAAACCAAAAACAGCGAACTTATTAAAAAAGATAGGCACTTACAACAAAGGAAAACAATAACAAACTAAGATCGATTAATCACCTTCGACCTAAATAAGAAAGAGTGTGAAGGTATTAATTTAGATCAGCGCATAAATCGGCTTTACACTTTTTTAAACGTGCCCTGAACCGTATCCGTGGTAATTCTTGCAGTTCATAAATGTTTTCTCCGCATTCAGTGTCGACTAATAATTTTCAATTTTTTACTTTTGCAACTATGAAACATTGTGAAAAAAGTATGCTACCCGAATACCGAAGCTTAAAAAAAAAAATTTGATGCTGTTCGATGTAACATTGAATAATACAATTTCCTTAAAAAGTGCTTGACAATTTTCTCCTTGGTGGATTCGCATTTTGCGTGCTCGCTTTTGCGTGAACGATTGCTTCATAGCGCTACTCGTCGTTTTATCATTTCCCAAATCTTTTTGTTTTATATACAGCAGCATTGTGATTACCACTAGAAGTTGTACCAAAAAATGCTTATCATATCATCATCATAGATTTGAATGAAACACCAAAATGAGGTATTGAGTTGTCTAGCAGTAATTTTATTTATAAGGTTTTTTGAGGCGATTTAAATTTCGGCAATTATAAAGCAAAATATATGGGCCTATATTTAAAATACATTTGCGAAATGTTTATCTTGCTAGAAATTGATTAGTGTTTAGGAGTATAGATTCAAGCTCCATTGACCTATGCTCCAATTCTCAATTCGTGAGTAGCCTTGAATCTCGAAGAAATGTATTTTTTGACACGTTCGTTGCATAAAAATTGAATTTCTCTGTATGTTTATGTTCGAAAAAAAACAGTGTTTTATTACAGGGCTTCATTTATGAATATTTTGTGATTTCTGCAGTGAGCTTCGATAAATTCGAATAGTCTATCTAAAATTTAACCATTTACACGACCTCTATGCGTAAATTAACTTGCGTTGGATTATTTAAATAATTCATAATCTCATGTTTAAGGCATCTTTATTTTTCAAATTAACAGAAATTCCACCTTATATATGGAAGAGATATGCGGCAACCTCCAATATTTTTTAATAAATCTTTAACAGTCGCAGAATTGTGAATTTAGCCTTTTGTGCCTTCCGTATGAACAACGTAGAGTATCAGATATACCTTAGGCTTAGGCAAATACTCCGTGTATACCTGTTACGTTATAGTGAGGATATTTTAAATATTTCAACACAAAACTCTTAAAACTCTTAAAAATATCATTAAAGTGTTTTGGTTAATTCTGACACCAAAATACGTGGAATCCACGCAAACAAAAAATCGTTTAGACATTATAGTTAATACCGAGGGGGTTATTGATTAATAATTGTATGTATTATGTATCGATTTTTGTGCATTTTAATCAATGTTAAGTAACAGACTTTGCATATTCTTATGATTTTTATCGAATTATTCGATAAGTACTAATCTAACAATAAATAACTTTATAATTGAAATATGGGTTCAATTTCCGACGGGTAAAGTGATATAAAATTTAGCTAAGTATTTAATATTAACGTAAAAGTTTCAAAAATTTAATTTTGGATGTTATTCGTAAATTATCGATTGCAAAATAAGTAAGGACAAATGTGGGCTTATAAATCTTTACAAAAAAATAAAAAATGACGCAACTATTAAGTACATAAAATATTTCCGGATGTGATTACTTGGCAATATATATTTTTTATTTTTGAGAAGTTTCAATTACAAAATATACTGTTACAATTACGAAAAACTAAATGTTTACATCTTCAATTAAATCAGTTCATTCGAAAAAATTGTTTATTTCTTCGGCCGATAGGAAACTGTCCGGTACTCCTCAGTTTTCTTACAGCCTCCCGCAAGTGTTTCGGCTGCAGAGCTCCCGACTCCCCCGACTGTTCCATGACGTCCAGAGCTTCTTCAACAACTTCACCAACAAAGACCTTGGCGATCCCGGCCATCGCTATTACCACATTTTGGGATACCGAACACCCTGTGATCGTCTGCATGAGCCGCTTTATGGCCGCCTTGGGAAACGCCGCCCGGCGGTACATTTCGTACCTGTCCAGCTGCTCCTCGGTGAAATTCGAGACGAGCACCTGCATCTTCTCGCGCTCCTCCTCCTCGAGCTCCTTCTTGCTTTTAAGTTCTTTCCTTTTTAAATAGTCCCTGTCCTTCTGTGACTGCAGGTCAATCGATTTCGAGTCCAGGTCATATGAGCTAAAGTCACTCTTGATGTGGTGGTCGTCATCGTCACCTTTATTTAAATTATGCTTTGAGTCTTCGGAGTAGTGCGATTGTTGGTCATCAAAAAATTGCAGGTCCATCGAATCATCCTCGTTCGAAGAGCTCCTTTTCACTTTGCAATCGAACTCATTGTCTAGTATGCCTTCCATTCTGTATGCAAATCCGAAGATTTATCTGGGGTTGAGGTTTCGTTCCTGTTGCTTTAACGACACTACTTCTGTAGTTTACCCTATACGGACAAGGAAAATTTCGTGTCAAATTGATGAGTTAGTGATGTATGCGAAAAATATTTAAGATTAATTTGCTACAACATTCACAATGAGGGATTTGAATTCTCTACAAAAAGACACCAAGTGGTCCAAGTCGAAGGAACAAAAACTTGTTTTTTTAATCGAAATTTATAGTTATATATAAAAACAACAGTCAGAGAGAGTGATGGAGAGCTTTAATTAATGTATCGTTTCTTTATATCTGTTTCAGCAAAATTGATAATTCTAGACTAGTTTAAAACCTGTAGAATGAAATTTTAAACAGGCACTTTAAACTCCGCTTGCGGTTATGAGTTCTAATTTCGAATCTGAGTTCAGAAATTATAATTACCATTTATTGTTTCCTACATTTTACAGATTCTTATTTATGAATGAATAATGAAATTTATTTTCGAAAAATCTTTTCCAAGCAATCCTATCAATCTTATCCAATGCCCCTTAATAGAATTTTAAAATTTGTTTAAGAATATTTCTTGAAAACAAAAGAACGCATTTAAACTTCTAAACGACTTATGATATTACGATTGAAATCAAGAACATACATATTTTGCGCCGCTTGTCACGTAAAAATACGTTTTTAATATAGATTATAGTTGTATTTTCTTCATTCTTTTACCTTTAGTGGGTATTTTAGAAAATATTTCTCAAATTCAATTATAAACCACAATATAAGAATTCAAACATCCTGCACATAAGGTTTTGCTGTGATAGTTGCTAAAATTTATAAAATACATATTTCTGTTTTTAAACTTAAAATCCTCAGATTCTTCTAGTTATGGTCTCCCTTCTCTTTTACTAAACCTCGAATAAAAAAAAAAGAAAAAGTTAAAGTAAATTACGTAACCGCAAAGTTCTCTAAACCAGTTCTATGTACTGTCCAAAACTAGAAATGTAAAAACTGTGAGCACATGGTCGCTAAAAATAAAGAAATTCTACATTTGCGCATGAATTATTATTTTCTTACTCCACCGAGCGTCGTCTTATTCAAATTGACGACAACAAGGCATCAAGCATTAATTTAGACTCATCAAAACAGAAATCGCCGCTGTCGCTGGCTTATTTTCATTAAGTAGCGCCGTAGCGAATACGTTGAGCATGTAAGTCAGCGGCCGTTGTTGGAATTGGATTAATTTAAATTTTCGTCATAGAATTTTACTACTAGGTACTATATAGATGCAGTGATTGATTATGATAAAGAGTCCCCCCGCAACGCTCTCAACGTTTTCCGTATTGCATCAAAATTCCGTCCACTTCGTTTGTCCTCCTTTTAAAAGAGAAATTAAACTTCGTTAAATATATAAATAGTTTCCTGATTAATTCGATAAATAGTTTTACCTTACATAGGAAGCACCTACAACGTTTAAAACGCAAACAAAAATTTGTAAAGAATAAAAAGAGAGATGAAAAAAAACGAACCGGAATCCCACGTAATTTTTAAAAACACACTCAAAAGATTAATTGAATGGGATAACGTTTTTTACGTCGAACTAGGTTTTGTTGAGAAAGCCGTCGACGCGAAAGATTCAGAAAATCAAAAGAGCCCCACTGTAAGACAGCCAAGGCGGCAAACTTGCTCCATCACTTTTTACAGAAAAATCCATTTAGAGTCGCACGTTGCAAACTACGGCGGTGGCTGGCTAACGATTAGGCGAAGAATTTTGGACCATGTCGATACATTTGGTAATAGATGTACGATGAGTAATTGAAAAAAACTCAACGGGAAACAAGTTAAGCATTTAGGGTATTAACAGTACTGGACAAAATTACATCTCCTTTGTTTTCAGAAACATACATATTTATATAAAAATTTCGTCTATCACAAGGTGTATCGGTGTGGCTGCGTCAATGTCTGAGGTTATGTTTTACTTGGACATTAAAAACATAAAAATAGAAAAGGGTTTAATTTAAAATTAATAAACTCAAACGGCTTGCGCATCTTTTGTAATGTTTCTTCGGACTGAAGGAGTGAAAATAAATGATGGTCGAAAATTATAAGTAGTCTTCAAATAATAAGTTTGAATTTGAACCATTTTTGGTTGTGATGAGTGCAATTGTCCATTGTCTATAATTGTATTACTTCTAGCAAAATTTAATTAATGATTTTCGAGAATTTTCCTTGTGCTGTGAGTATAAGGACACCAAAGTACGAGTGCGGATATGAAAGTCACGAATACTTTCTATTCAATATCGTAAAACAGTCGTTGAAACCTTTACCCTTATTATCTTCTAAGTGTCGCGTTTCTAAACTTTCTTTACAGATATCACGTAAAAAGTGCACTGCATTTAAAATTTTACTATTTTAAATTTTCAATATTCTTTAAAGAATTACGACACGATTTTTGAGTCTGGATTGTATACGATTGATCTTGATTGTTTAACAGAAAAAAGGAAAATCTTTGTGCTTTGTTTAATTATAATTTTGCATGTAAATATGTATATCCTAATATAAATATTATGGACCCATAGCTTTTCTAAACATATTGCTGTAGACTATTTATAATATAAAATTTTTGAATTTGAAAAATTGAAATTTTCAAAATATGTATATCTGTACCCTGATCATGAAAACGAGTTTCATAAACAACCTTTATTAGTAGTTTTTGAAGGTTGAAAACGAAAAAATTGGTACTTGAAACTCAAATTCGAGTTTTTTGACCGGTGGTATCACAAATTTTCCGTAATTCCTCCCAACGACCTTCGTCCAAAGGTGGTATTAGTTTCCCACGTTTATATTGTTCTTTTCGCATTTTATAAACAACTTTGGTGCAAAACGCAAACTTCACTATAACTCTTTTCAAGTTTAATGCACAGTTTATAACGAAAAAAAAGTAATCTTTCGCCTTCCTTTGTTGGGATATCGGTCAAGAGCTTGTGCAATTTGAAGTCTTTTGTTATCCAAGAATAAATTGAGAAATTTCTGTTTAGCCGGTCGGTCGGCTCCGGTACTTGGGGAGAACTCCGTCGTACCAAGAGTAAAGAGTACGGGACCGCAGAGGTCGAAAGGTCTTTTCAAGATAAGAAATAGCCACCAGCAATGTAGTCCCATTCTAATCAAATTTTTTCCCTTTCAAACAAACTAAATTGGTGGGCTTAACTCAATTGAACATAGTCAACAGCGAGCAAGTAGCTAGCTTAAGAATTGGCATAAAATTAGTGCCACTTTACACAATTTATGTGTGAATTACCAATTGTAACACAAAAGCACTAACCCAGGAACTCGTTTAGTGGGACTCGAATGGCACTGCGGCTCCTTTCCGCGGTGGAGCTCGTTTCGGTTTTGTCTGTAAACAAAGAATCTTAAGAGCGGCTTCATTTTGGGAATCTTTGTCTCGTTTCGAATTTTATTAATAGTAAGTGCGCGGAAAAGTGGGGCTCCTAGAAAACTAGCAAATTGATTGGTAGAGTCGGAAATGAAAGTTCTCCTGGCGACCGACCTGCCTTCATTAGCCAGTTTTATTGATCTTTAATATTCTTCTCTAAAACTTTGGACCTACTTTTTCGGTTAGCGCTTAAGATAATAAAATATTGCAATTCTATGACAAAATCTGTGTCTGTGTGTTCTGCAATCATAGCTTGAGCCGGAAATTAGTTTAATTAAAGCTGATCAGATTTAAGATGTGTTCCGGGATAAGGAGAATGTCTTAAATGCATATTAATGAGGATTGCGCAAATCAATGGAATTCGTATCATAAATTCTTCTGAGGTTTCAAATTTTAATTCATAGCAACATACCGTCCTTAAACTATACATATTCTACTTTTTGATTAAACATTGCTTTGTTTAAAGGAAAATGTCCTCTTATCTAATCAAAAGTAAATACTTTTCTAGTGCGACATTGCAGATAATTTTGATGAGTCGCGGTTTCACGGCATCGATTACTTATACTTTTTCGTTACAAATTATTTAATTGGTTCGTATTTTGGGCAATAAACCAGTTATTACTTCATAGTTTTATTTATATTGTTCAATGGGATTTTTTAAAGTAAAATCTAATCACAATCTGACTGATTGGTAATTTCTATTTTATCAGTTTTCTTTTTCAAATTCTTAAGTAGATGCTTCCTACACGTCGAAAATGCGAAATGAATACGCTTTTGCCTTATATTAACTATAAAAACTTTCTTAATAGTACCATTACAACTAGAGATAATTTTAAACGATTTATTTTTTTCTTTTTAATTTCTTTAAAATAAAAATTCTATAGTTATCATATTACATTACTTGGAAATGTTTAGACAACTTATTTATACATATATATATATGTACATATATAGTTCCGGATTTTCGATGATTTTTGAATATTGTATTTTTTTCCCTAACAAAACTAAATAAGTGACTTTTAGAATTCAATTGTGTTTGAGTCTTGGAATTTAAAATTAAACTATCATTTTAGGAAAGAAACGAATTTGCAATCATTTAAGAACATTGCATAATCTGTATGCGGCTTCCACCACACATGCATAACTAACTTATAATTAGGTAATACTCGTCAGTCGTCACGACTCCTCTTTTAGACATTGCAACTACTTTCTAATTTCATTAACTCCAATGCATAATAAGCTAAAAGAAGTTTCACATTTGCCCTTGTTACCAATATCCGACTTTGTCCAAAGTAGCTCTAACACTTCGGACAGTGCTACGTAATTCACGTCTATTTTCATGACCAAAAAAAATGCTTTACCTTTAATCGAGCGAGTAAAATGCTTCTGTGTATATTTTCTGCGGCAAGTCTTGTTTGCATTTAATCCAGCCGCAAATAGTTTCAAATTGCCAAGGTGGAAGAGCATAAATTCTTAACAGTGGACTGACTCACCCTGCGTGGATTGTGGACTTGGATGGTAACATTCATATTTATTGTGCGCACTCATGTCGGGTATTTGAAATTCGTGATCGGAAATGCTTCATTGGTCATTTACCCGTCTGTTTACTCATTTTCTTTAGAAAAGAGACTCAACACCTGCGGGGAATTTTAAATATGCGATTTCCTCCGTCTTGGGAGCCTTAACTCGTGGCTCAACTGCTTAAATTACCTTCTTATCATCTCAGCTTGCGGTCGCTTTCTTCTAAAGATTTTCTGCAATCAAACCCATGTTTACTACGACATCGCACAAGTGTTGAGCATGTTTTCATAAAAATCATGAATTTATAAATGAGACTGGTAGAGCACGAAAGGTTGCACAACGCCGTTTTCTGGGCTCCATCCAGTGGAGTTGTAGAGTGAGCCAATTGCTGGCCATGAGGCTTACGGCGGTACCCACAAAATACCAACAATGGAGTAGGAATGCGAAAACAGGCGCGGTTCTGTTAGTGCTGTTTATAGACGACTGCATCGCAAAATCTCAGCGCCTCAAGGTACCTTTTCTTCTGGGGTTTATGCTAGGCCAGGCGCAGCGGGCCCGTTGTCTAATTAACTTGTTATGTAACGAGAAGGAACCAACTTTAACAATTTTTTATCAATTCGCATTGGTTCTGGTTATGAAACGAAACCTCTGATCTACCTCCATGCAGACTCGGACAACCGAAACGAGCAGAATTACGACCCAAATTCTGTCGCTGGCAGATCGTGACTTAAATCAATCAAAATTTTTTTCGCTTTTTTCTTATATGAGGTCTTATGATTATTGCAGTAATTTGCACTGCGCTGCTTGTCGTAAACATAAAATTGGAACTCCCCAGTGCATTTCAGGGTGATGCCGCTGCATCTCTGCACTGCAAAGTAGCTGTAATCTAATAGCAAAGAAATCACCTGACGACGTTTCAACTGTTAAAAGTTATTGAATCTTGGCGCCGCTATACACGTCGCGGTCAAATCAAACGCTGCAATTTTTTCATAATTGCAACACAAGAGTAGACGAGGGATGCGCATATGCAATTAACCGAGCTCCAGGCAATTTATGTTACACCATAAAAGTCCGAGGAATATGTATCTTCGCCTGAGGAGTCAGAGCTTGGGTTCATGAGGTGGTTTAATTTTAAAATTAAAAGGCTTTTTTAATTGCTCTGTACACCTGTACGACCAAACTATACCTATTGTTTGCCAGTCAGTCCAACCACAATGATCAGATACAATCGACGCAAACAGCCTTGGAGTTGTTGAATTTGTTTAGCTTTATAATCGATTTAAATGTGACTATCGTATTGAATTTTTCATGCTACTTTGCTAAAAAATACACTGAAGGGATAGTTTCTGTAATATTGCAGGAAGTCTTTTCATTACATTTTTTCTTCTATTAACTGAAATTGCGGTCCACTGATTTTCTTCCGTTTTAAAGAATTTTTTAATAAACTTTTTATGTTTATTTTTATATAGTTTTATTTATTCATGCGTGGTAATTATTCTTATATGCCCAAATACAGTTTTGATTGTTGGTCATTCGAGAAAATTTGACACGTTTGATTAGAAATAGTGTAATAAGATATTTTAACGAATCCCTTTTTTTATAGGCACGCACTTAATTCAACTTATTAAGAGCTATTGCTGAATGGCGCATAGTCAGCTGCAGAAACTGAATTTTTAAAAAAATTATTAGTAATGAAATAACTTACCTATTGTTTATTAAAAAACTGATTCAGATTCTAAATCTTTGGAAAGCGATGAAAATAGATAACAAAAAAAACCATAATCTACTATTCATTACATATAAAATGCATTTCTTTAGAAATATTTTATTCAAAAATTGCCATCAATATTTTTTGCTAGCAAATATCGATTTTCCGTCTTTTTTTAAAGTGCTTTGAAAAAACTAGTCTGTTTGAAAAGACCGAAGCACAAAAAATCGTTTTTCGTTTCATCTTTAATGCAACTAGTTTAACTAAAGTTTTTCTTTTTTTAATCAAGTCGTTAGCACTTTACGCTGTAAAAGAGTTTAAAAGTACCTACATACATACATAAGGAAGAAGCAGCGTTAAAATTTTCTTAAAATCATTTAAAGTGAGAACTGCTGCTAGCAAATCGCAATTTAATGGAAAGATAAACATTAACTTACCGATATCGCACGAACATTCGCCAAGAGTTTCTTTAAATTAATGATCAGCGGATTGCTTATATATGCAGCCTGCTAACCTTGAACACA
Organism: Machimus rusticus; assembly: GCA_951509405.1. Taxonomy (NCBI): domain Eukaryota; kingdom Metazoa; phylum Arthropoda; class Insecta; order Diptera; family Asilidae; genus Machimus; species Machimus rusticus. The sequence continues at coordinate 15,853,832 of OX608054.1, read as the reverse complement.
ACTTGCACGATTCCCATATTAAATCCGGTTTTTACAGGGAAATTTTAATAATAAATTTATTTATAATACTAGGAAATGCTGACAAAAATGCTATCAGTAATAAATTAATTGAAATGGTTAAAGCGTGGAGGACGACGAAATGCGTTGCTCCTTCTTTTCCTAGAATCATGACGGTGGAGATGGGAGATGGGTAAGATAGTTGAATTAGGTTGTTTACATTTCCCCTTGAAACTACATATTGCGAACTAATAAAACTTTCGGCACGCAAATCCCCATCGAGAGATTATTGATTCTCATCATGCTATGATTTGCAGTTGTCTTTCTCTTCTTCATTTAGAGTATTGACTTTCATTTCGGTTCAAAGACGTTTTCTTCCGTAAACAAATCAGCAAAACTAAGAATGAGAGGTATTATTGCTTTGATGCTGAACATGGAAGGGTATTTACGAGTATACATATGTATATTTAATTAAACGGTAAAAGATGGTATAATATTTATTAATATGATAAAATATTTTGTAACCAATTGGAATATGCTTCAACTCATTTTAATTTTTTTTCGTGCTCCCGAAATTGTATTTGTTTTTTATATTCGACTTTAAATAATTTTTGTAATCAACCATCATTATTAATTGAGCCGTTGAGAATCATAGTGGCGTAAGTCTACAATTTTCAAAAACTGATTTAAGAATTTCATGGATAAAATAGGGTAAGGTAGTGAATTTTTTTAAAGGAAAAATACGATACTTTTAGACATGCCCAGAGAGAACTTAATTACCATCCTTATATAAATTATAAGAGTGTAACAAGCCATAAAGTAAAACTGCAAGTATCATCGAAAGTAAAAGGGGCGCTTCAAAGATGTAACTTGTGGACACCAGCAGCTGGTGCAACTTGCAACAAAGGAGCATAACTTTAATTTTCCTTTCGCCCCGACAATGAGAAATTTCCATAATTTGACTTTTAAGAAAAAGAAAAAAGGTCGGTGTGAAAAATTCTTGCATTCAATGCGCCTCTTGGCAGTCACTGCCGTCGCCGTGGCGGTGGTGTTCACCTGTAGATTGCGGCACCGAAGTCCCAAACGAGCTGCAGTCAACTCGTTCGTACGTCTTAACGAGGCGCGGTAGATTTCCAAAATCGTGCACTAGCTAATTTAAAGGCATCTGAAATGGAAATCGCTCCCATTAAGAGTGAGAGATCAAAGATGCCTCAGGTGTTGCTCAAGCAGAGGAGGCTCGGGGCCACATGACTCATGTCATCGTTCAGATTCTTTTTGTTGTTAGTGCGAGGGCACTGTTTGACCCCAGTAGCCTGCAGCAACAATGAGTTCTAGATGATCATGGGAGATGAGTGTAGCACGAAAAGATTTTCCAATTTAAGGAAGTCACCGAGGACAGGGATTCCTTACCTTTTGCAGTCTCAGCACCTGTCAAATTGCTGCCTTGAAAATGTTTATGTCCTCAACAGCGGTTGCTCCAAGCGTGGCACACTTATTACTTGATATTTCCTTGTTTTAAGATGCAGTCGATGTTCGAGTTGCGTCTAATTTTATTCTAACTACTCGCCAGCGGGGAAAAAATCACATTAGATTAGAAAGTGTCGCGCGACCAACTGCCTTGAAGTTGAAGTTTTGCACAAAAAACACTTTGCGGAACACTAACACTATTGCACGTTATGGTTCCACGATTAGAACTTTTTAGCACTTTCCGGTAGAAAAAGAGTCACAGCATAATTTTATTTAAAATCTTTACGCTTATTTACCGTTCTTTCTGCCAAATCAATCGTCCAGCGAGCCCACCTTCACCCACGACGAAACATTCGCAATTGAAAGGTTCACAATTGAATTGAAGAGTTTTGCTGCTTTTGCTTCGCCCTGTTTCTACGCTGGAATATGTTGGAAGGCGACTGACGTTTCGCGTTTCATTGGAAGGTGGAAGGAGTGCTGCCAGGTTAACAAATATGATTTAATGTTTTCAACTGTTGATTTTTCTTTAAAATTCTCACTACAAGCTTTTTTAACTCCGAAATAAGTTTAGAAATCCATTACCTCTCCGTTTTTATGAAACTTTATAGGAACAATAACTAAGGCTCAAAACGAAAAATATGCAAAAATCTACTTTAAATAAAATTGTTCATTTTGCCACTATTCTCTCGAAATATCCCTTTTTTTAATTAATTTTCATTTTAATCACTTCCAGGTCAACTAATCACTTGATAATACTTTATGATTTACATTTAAAATATTTATGTAAAATGTTTCATAAGCTGTGGGACTAGAAATCGCATTCTTGTGATAGGGAAACTTAACGAGATAAATTAAATAAATAAATATAACTCATTTTACCTAAAAGGAATTTCATTCGTCCTACATATGAAGAAGTAAGTATCTTCCAATGTTCAACAAGGACACGAACAACATTCGCGCGATTTTGGTTAAATTTGAAGCATAATTATAAATTCCTGTATAGCTGCATTTATATGTATGACTATAACAGGCAGAACTTTTGAGTCCCACCCTGTACCAGCGCCAATAGCTCTTTTGTTTTGCATAGTTTAATAAATTAATGGACTATTAACAGTGAGCTCGAGTAATTTTACAACAAAACGATCTCGTGGGTTCTGCTCGAAAAAACGTAAATAGCATGCATGACTCGATATGCAAACAGCCCAAAGAAAGTGTTCGGCCCGATTACAGGTGGGAGCCGTTTCGCTTGTTCAGCGCTAATTACTCCCATTGACTTGATAAATCTTCCCAGCAAAAGTTTTTTTTTTATTTTATTCCCTCTCATTGCCTTTCATTTTGTCGTTAAATCAAAGTTAAATTCCAGATCGCTTTGGGAAAATATTTGAAACATTTTAAAGGCATTATGCAAATCTTTTTTTGTGAAACATAATCCGTGCCGTGCGCCTGTTGCCGCGGAACTCTGATTCACCTCAATAAACTGAAAACGCCCCGAAATTGTTTCGATTTGTTGGACTGGAAAATTTTGTTTTTATCTTTCCGCTGGCACTCAATGAGATAAATGCCACCGCCAGATATTTCAAATTCTTTAGTTGCAACATTTTAATCAGAATTAAGCACTCTCTACGCCCCACTTGATTCCTGTTTTATCGTTTTTTAACATATTGTACAATATTAATCTAATAAATGGCATTTTGTGAATTATAAAAAAAAAAAACAATAAAATCTGTAGAAATATCTTCTATATTTAAAGAACAGCCAGCATTTAACGAAATAATTAATGCGCTTAAGTGTTTTCTAAAACAATTATTTTAATATTTCGTGCTCCCAGTCAGTAAGTATCAGCTGTGGTTTAAATCTTTTCTGAGGATCTGAAAGAAAAAGAATTTTATTACATATAATAGATTGGGACAAAGACAGTGGCCATTAGAAAAAATTCTCTTTTCTTGTTTAGGGTTTTTAAGCAATAATGCCGAAGATTTAAAATTAGATCTGGAATATAGGATAACACAAACATAAAAACTACACTTACTTATCATTGCGTAGCGTTGTTCATTCTGCAATTGTGCGTAATCTATATTTGGGGCACTTAGCTGTTGTGATGTCAGTAATTCAGGGATCCAGATCTCATCAAGTGAGTCCTTAATTAAGATTAAAAGCTGCTTATATGCTATTTGAATACGCCTCGCCTCTTCATCGCATCGAACCTCAATAAGAGCCTTGCAAATCTGATTAATGTGTAGTTGCTGGTCAAAAATTTTAATAATCAAATTGTGCAGCGCATCGATCAATGCAATATCTTCAAATGGATTTCCTTCTTTTAGACTGAGCAGTTTCCTCTCATGCTTTCGACGATTTTTACTCGATCGGAAAGTTTTTCTAAATTGAACTGTTTAAGTAAAAATAGTTTTAACTTGGAATATGTAACAAACCCAGTTCCTCGAGAACTACCACCGGTAAAGTTAGAAGATCTCATGCTACTAGTGTCCGACAAAAGATCACATTCATCGACACCGTCCTCATAAAAGTTGTTCGTATCTCGCTGTGCGCGTTCATTTCTTACTGTTAGTAGGCGGATTTTGTATTTCAAGAATAAATTTCTATCGGCTTTAATGATTTCTGGTAGATTAAGCGAGTATCCCTTCAAGTGCGGTATGACCATCGAATCTTGTAATTAAAAGGTAGGGGACATTGTTTTTTTTTTATTTAAAAAACATGCCATCACTTACCAAGTAAATCTGGAGATTCTAATTTTGTTTCAAAAATTGCTTTTATGTACATTCTGCCATTTAGTAGACATTCGATAGACTTGTTGTAGTCACCTACATACTTTTTCAACAAAATAGAAGCGACCTCAAACTGCCCTTTTTCTTGTAATGCTGCAACAAGTGAACTATGAAAAAAGTATTATTTTTATTGCCAAAATAAATGTTCTAATAGTTTTTAAGGCAGGACATCACTCTCATAGAATGTAACAAAAATTTGACTAACGAAAAATGAAATCAAAGTGCCGCCTGAGTTTCTTATCTACCGAAAAGTACTTCCAGGAGTTTAACTGCTCGCTGATTTATCCACAGAAGTTACTGTGTTTATGAGAATTACTCAAAAATAGTGCAATTTTATATCAAAATGTATGCAAGTAAGGCAGTAAGTAATAAAGCAATATGAAATTTTGGTTACTTACTGTGAAATGTTTTTCATTTCCTGTGCGTCTCCGTTCGTTAATTGGTTCGTGAGTTGCAAACACCTTACCCAATCAAGCACATGCTTGGCGCTCAAAATTGCTTGCGTTAAATTTCCGCCCCTTTCATACATAATGCTGGCATTTTCATGCTTCCCTTGCGCTCTCAAAAAGTCTCCATAGAGAAGGGCTATTTTCTTGTAGCCCTCTTCATTGCTTTGAAACACGGACAACGCTTTTTGATATAGCGAGTATTTCTGGACGAATTCTAAGCATTCAGGCAGCCGTTCAGCCCCACAGTGAGCAATATGCTGAACGGCCTTTTCATATCTTTTTAAGTGTTCGTCAATTTTAAATTTTCTGTAATTTTCATCGAGCTGTTCAAGCTCATTAAGGAACGGGATGTACTCTTTCGGATCTTTTTGTGACTTATTGGCAACGTAAAGAACTAGGCCAAAGTTGTACATTCCGAGGGCTTCATTGTATAGCTCATTTACATCGACAAGGTATAAAAGATATTTTAGCGCATCTTCGGAAGTTGATCTTGTTTTTGTTGTTTCATTAGACTCCGTTTCCAATTTCTTTTTATCCCAAATAATCTCTAAAGCCTTCTCCAAATTGTTGACTTTTACATAAGTTGTTATTATAGGAAGGAAATAATAATTGTAATCTTTTTCCTTCATTCGCTCACACATCTTTTCACAAATAATTTCAATTTTGTTAATATCGGAATATCCCTCCGGATATTGCTGTTCAATTTTACCATAATTGCTATAATACATAGTTTTTGTAAAATCTTCATTTTGGAGCTCGCTGAGGAACAGATTTAACCAATTAGGATTTGAAACTTCTTCTAAAAATATGTCGATATTCTTAATAAAATCATTAGGATTGTGGTCGACTATAATATTCAAATTGATCCTCTGTTTCCGTAAAAGGCACATGCATTGCTCGTACGCATGACTGTCAAGGAGTTCTCCAACAATATCAAGGGAAAGCACTCTGGGGCTTATTGTTTCCAAATTTCCTCGAGGCATTTGTACAACGACCCGAGAGTCGTTTGGTACAACAACAACCAATTTCCCTCCACGCTCTAATTTCCGTTCATCTATAATTTGATTGTCCTCCAACTTTATAAATTTTATAGTGCTCAACAGAGTGAAGAGGAGATACTTTTTTGTTAAGTAAAACGATGTCACATCTGAAGCAACCTTTGTAATAAATAAGGAATTCTTTTTTATAAATGGCATAATTTAAAGAAAATAGAAAATGATTACGAATTCTTAAAGAAAAGCCTTTTGAGAATGATTTTTGTACTGAATCTTACCTTTGTGCTATCCAGATATAAGTTTCGGTTGGGTAGCAATGATGCCACTTTGAGGGAACCGTTTACTACGATACCTTCTGCCTGGTCACATAATTCAGGAAGTTTGCAGAAGATTTCAGGCTGTTCAAAATTGCACACGGAATTAAATTTTATGGAATACACCATGCCATTTAATAATTGCACTAAAATACTAGAAACAGTGCCGTTCGTAATGCAACCAACAATTCCGTCTAATTTTATTTCACTGACTGTTTCTAAGACATTTTCATGAAATTTCGCAGAAATTAAGGTGGTTGTATCGCCAGTATGTGAAGATAAAATAATATTATTGCTGTTTACTAGAAACCAATGATTCTTGAGAAGAGTTCGCAAATTCCATCCGCTTAATTTAGCGCTGCACAACAATTTTGATCCACGAATTTTTCGTCTAGGTGGAGTATAATCAAACTCTAAATCGTAGATAGTAATAGTGTCATCTGCAGTTACAACAAACAGTGTATTGTGTTCTTGCTCTTTAGGGTTTACAATAAAGCCGCAAAAGTTTATATAGTGCGCTGCTGCAATCGTGTAGCTAGACATTGGTGGTGGAGTGACGTTGTTCCGAAAATCTGTAAGTAACAACTTATTCCCATCTATAACAGCGACGACAGACTGGTTTTCAACGGATTCTCCAAAAGAATGATGAACTGTATAGTTCCATTTATATTTTAGGTAGGATCCATTCTCTAGGAGGACGTGCAGAGTCTTCCCCTCGTCCACTCTTAAGTCCCAAACCAAATTTGAAATTTTGCTGTCGAAACTTAAGAATTGTTTTAAGTACCAGTGGTAGTTGCAAATTGTGTAGAGGTAAAGGTAACTCTTTTCATCCTGCAGAGTTTCCACTGCGAGGATATCTGAATCCGCATTCCAGCTGAGTCCGACAATAGGCTCTTCGTTGTGCTTGAACGGAAGAATTAACTCCCTGTGCCTAAGTCCGTTCTTCTCAAACAAAGCAATTGTGTACTTATTTGGAAGTGATTGGGGCACTGCTATCCAAGACCCTGAAGGTCTCCACGCAAGAAGCGTTCCCAAATCATTAATTTTCTCAGAAGTGTACTGCAATTTACCTTCTTTATTAAAAACTTTAAACATTCGTCCAGCGCTCCCGACAAAGGACACTGCGAATAGCTCACTGTCCCCACGCCAGCTAATGTTAATAGTTTTGTCCAGGTCATCAATGTTCTGGGGAGCAATAAAATTTACCTTTTGCTTAGCCGCTTGTTTTCCTTCAGAGCCATGAAACTGAGTCTCTTTTTTGCCCCAACCGACTGTGATAAATTCATTGTCTCCAAACGACTGGTCATCCAAGCAGTGCTCCGATATAACATCAAATGTGCAGGACATCACAACAACCATGTTAGCCTCGGTTACAAAGGTGACAATTTCCTGGTCGGGACTCCACGACATCGCTTTGATTCCCCCCTCACAGAAGGTCACCTCCTGCGCTTCTTTCGATTGGGGATTTATGAGAACTACCTCTCCAAATCTTGATGCAGCGCATAATTCATTATTAATAGCTAAATATTCGCATCCTACCACTTCCATGAGTCCATAGAGGAGGTCTAGGGCTCCTGCGGTCTCATCGTAAGCAGCGATCCCTTCATTTGTGTAGATGTAGAGGCTGTTTGCAGTTCCGTCAGGATTTAGGACCAGCTTGCCCTTGTCTGGAATCGAAATGACCTTCTGATAGCAGAAGGATAGCTTAAGATTTTTCATATTTTGCACGTTTATTTAAAAGTTCAGCTTGCGAAAAACTACCGCACGGCAAACGTCAAAACAACAACGAACCATGTGTTAACAGATCTGCGAACATGGACAAATAGTGAAGTGAATTTATTGAATTGACCAACAGAGGAGCTGTTGTAACAAAGAAATTTTTTTGAGCCGCAACAATTTAAAGAAATTCACAGCACACAGTAGGAACCCTAAAAGGAATGCTGGATTTGAGGTGAATAAAATCTCATTACAAAGGATGAAGTGTAATACCTAAAGAGATTCATCTTTGTCGAGCGTAAGATAAATTAAAAAGTATCGAAGAATATTAAACTGTATTTCCTTCACAATTTAAGATTCAATATAGAAACTATTACTCATTAAGACCTTTTACATTTATTGTCGTACTAAACAAAACTTTTAATTAATTAAAATTCACTAATTCCTCTTGAAAACTAAAACCCAATATTGATTACAATAGATTTTTTAAAGAAGGTAGAACGTATACAAATCTAAATACGGAATAAACTTCAGAGAGTGGGGATTACATTTTTTTAATCCAAAATACGTTCTTAATTGTAAGCCAGTTTTAAAAAAACCAAAGGAAAACTTTAATAAGATTTAATACGATTACGTCCTTTTTATACATTTAAAGGTTAACATACAACAGGTATAATTCTCATGCACAATTAACATAAAGCGGAATAAGATAAATGGCTTAGATACCTTCGGTGGCGTGAAATTTCTCGAGAAGACGAGTATGTTTAAAAGGAATGCCGGAAGTGGCTTGAATTACTTCGTTAATAAAGCTCTCCGAGTTATGAATGATTGTTCCACCTAAAATTACTCTGTACCCTGCGTTATTTAATTGATGAACAGCAAGTGCTTCTTCATAAGTAGCTCCGCCAATAATGAAGACCACCACCTCCTGTGGCGGACGACGAAATGGAATTTCCGAGCTTATCGTTGGGTACATAGGATCAAGGTCTCGACCCTTTAGGACCTCCTCGAGGGTTTCTTTTAAGAGACAGGTATGCTGTGTGAAAACATTCTCTACACCTTTTAAGCCCTGAAATACTTAATTTTAGAATTTTTAAAACTATTAAACAGAGCACTTACCTTGATTAGGTTGCGAGTCAGTTTGACCGCGTCTGTTATCCTGACTAAATTGAAAAGCTCTCCTTGCCGAGCATGTTGACCTGCATACTCTATAAGTCTAGGGACCACGAAAGCCCTCCCTCCGCGATTTTTGATTGTTTGCAACAGTCCCATAGTATCGTTGTTTGCATGCCTCTCGTAGCGGAGTGCATAGAGAGCAACCAGCTTTAGAGCGTCTTCTATAGACACCTTTTCATCGCTTACAATTTTTTTCACTCGCTGTAACTGCGCAGAATGGTCTGCTTTGCAGGCCATCTCCTGTTCCAGTTCGGAAACATCGAACAACAATCGCCTGTTTGTTAAATTCGACAATTCACCAATTACGCAAACATGTTTTGTTACAGTCCCGGACATTTTCTTAAATTGCGGGTATGTCTCAACAAAATTTTTCATATCAGCGATACTTTCAACCTTCTTTTGATCTTTGGCTTTTTTCTGAAATTCATCCATGAGGTTTTTTATAGTCGATCCAATCTCCCCGAAATTGGAGTACATGTTTTGTGCGTAGAACTCATCTTGATCCCCTGAAAGCACCACCTCCCTTAAATCTTTGGGAATTGCAGGTATGGAGGAGAGATCTACGCGATTATTTTTTATACCGAGCAACTCGTGGACCATAGCTTGATAAGTCCATTGGTGAAGGAGTGGAGTGACTGGGTCATCTCTTCTATCCAAAATTAGTAATAAGGGAGGAGGGGCACCGTTTTCGTTTAACCGAAAATCAAATAAAGATGACTCTTTTGTGATTTGATCGTATACCTGCTTAGCCAAGGCTTGCGCCACACTACTACCTGCTCTAAATCGAATTACAGGGTGCAGTTTGAGAGAAAGAAGGACAGCAGTAATTCCTTGAACAGTTCGAAGAAGCGCCTCAGGCGTCCAGGTAAGCCTGTTCATGCAGGTAGGTATGTTGAGGGAAAACAGATTTGGATTCACGCAGAGGTAGTCAGCGTAGATTTCTTTCACTTCTCGCACAGATTCGCTCTCATCGCACTCGGCTAAAATCTTGATGTCTGTCCGAGGGATGATATTGCTAAAGTCTGTAAGGTAGAATTTATATAAAGTATATTAGATATGTATTTCGCATAAGTGGCCGGATAGCTAGCGAGTTTTCTACACCCCTAGTAAAATTGAATTTGCTTACATATGTAATACGAGCCGTACTTAGGGCTCCTCAGTTCGTCAGCCAGAAGAGCTACATTCTGCTTAGTGGGGCGGATAAAGACGATGCACTTGAGGTGCTTCATGCGCTCACTGGACCGCCCGGAATCGATTCGTTCGAAGAGGTATACCTCCCGTTGGAGCATATCGGACTGGCTGAAGGCCATTGAGATTATGCTCGTCTGGAATATTTAAAAAATTAAAAATTTACTTTTTCTACTTAACAACTCTTGGGGGGCAAAGCCGCCTCACCGTCTCTTTGTCCATCAGCAAAATCTTCATTCCTGGACCAGACTCATTCGTCATTTTTTCAATGTACAACTTCACAGCTGTTATTACATTCATTTTTATTGTTTACCCCACTTTCCCAGTTTGCAGTGAAAATCTCATCGGAAACCGACAGATACCAGCTGATTTGAACTGTCAATTAATTGATTAAATACTGTGCCATTTTAGGACACCAGCGCCCTAAATTTCTTGAGGTGTTGAGCGTCTGAAGCTCGGTGACAATTGCCGAGCTCCTCTTTTCTATCCGCACAAGTTCAACAACTCTATTCAACTGCTCGAAGTGTGTTAGGAAAATTTTGTTATGGCTCTGGTTAATTATACGGACAGCTCATCTTCAGATACAGAAAACGATGACGAAGACTGCTCCAAAATCAAACGATTTAAAATGAATTCAGAAAGGTGGGTTTATAGGAAAATTTTTCGAATTAGTTCAACAGTTGATTTTGTTAAAAGTTTTAGGCTTCCTTTACCCAAAGAAATTGCAGAAATGAAAGGTAAACAGGATGAACAGCCAGAAGACATCCCTGAGGAGCATGATGGTAAAATTAGAACATTTAAGCACGAACGCGGCAATTGGGCTACTTATGTTTACATCCCTGGTACCCTAGAAAACTTTGAATAAATTTAATACAAGTAATTAACGATCATCATCTTTTATGGAAATATTTCAGTTACTCTTTATGCAGTGGAAGATCTACAAAACCTTTTTCTAGAGGCCTTAAATTCGGAGTTATCGCTAAAAAAGACAGACGATGCTCACATCAGTTTGACCAAAACTGTGGTTCTGCGCCACCACTGGATAGACTCGTTTGTATCGTCCATCCAGAAAGACTTGGAGCTAAGAGCTGAGTAAGAAATTTAGCCAACTACAAGTTTATTTACTTAAATGAAAGGTTTTTAATAGAACTCACCAAAGTTTGCGTTTATTGCAATGAGGAGAAAACCAGAACTTTTATTGCTCTCCAAGTCGATGCTACGTACTGCAGCAATTTAAAGGAGATTGTTCAAGGTTTGAACAATATTTTGGAAGAATTCAGGCTAGAGAAGTTCTATGAGGTATGAACATTTTCTGTTTTATATAGCTTAAAAGCTCAGGAGCTTCATAGATCGTGCGCCTTTTTGAAAATTAATAGTTCAGATAAATTTGAAGAAAGAATTATAAATTTGATTAATTGTACTAGACAAATTTACATTTTCTTTACACTAAATGTTTTTTTTTTAATTATTTCAGAACCCTTCTTTTCATGCGAGCATTCTTTGGTGCGTAGGTGACCATCAGCAGGCTATAAAACAAGAAATATCGAAACTTCAAAAACTTATGGTAGATTTTTGTATTCACGAGAAAACTGAGTTAAAAATGAATGTAAATGAAATCTGCTGTAAAACCGGGAACAAACATTTTATTTTCGGATTAAGTAAAAGATAGCCTTTCATTACAATTATTTCTTTTTACTTTTTCCATTTGTATTTTCCCTTTCAAGTCTTGCCTCCTCCTCTAGTTCCAAAGCTCTTTGTCGCCTTCTGCCCAAAGGAGTTTTACTCCACCAAATTTCGTAAGCCTCTTCTTCTTCTCTGTAGACGGGATCTCTTGAACTATTGAATGAAGAAAATTGTTTAAACTATACATTATACTTGATAATATTTGCTCAATTCAATTTTAAGCAAGGGACATTCTTAAAAACAGCTTTGATTGAAGTGGACCCTAAAATATCTTACCTTAAGGCGTTTATGAATTCAACATGGGTCAGAGGAAGCGACCGCAATTGAAGCTTTCTTTTACAAGTCATGACTTCCTTAACGCAACCAACCACAGATCCAATCGTGTATCCATCAGATATTTTTGCCATAACACTGCAATCGAAGTGTGAGTAGCCTCCGGTGTACTCGCTGTAACCAAAAAGAAAAGTAGAAACATAAATTTCATATTACAAATAATAGCTTATGTGTAATAATATACGTACTGGATAAGTTCCTTCCAGACGAAGGATAAAGTCCCATAATCGGGTCGTGGTATGTAAATAAATCTATTGTACGTCTGCTGCAAAATTTTCTGATCGGCTTCCCAAGGTAAGTTAGATATACCAATAAACATAACGCGATCTTCAATTTGAATGTTTCGAATGATTTTTGGTAGATCTTTTTTCAACCTCTTCGGGTCAGTCTTATCAGTTTTAGGTATCTTTTTCATAAAAGGTTTTTCTGCATCGTCCATATATATAACGGATGGTTGCAATAACCTTGAGACTTTGAGGATAAGATGTATCAACATTATAAGTCCTGACTTGCCAGGATACTTTCCAACAATATTAGCGGGGGTCAAATCGAATAAAACCGCACCAACCTCTGTACATATTGCGTGGAGTAAAGTTTTCTTGCCGGTGCCTTTGGGACCAGTTAAAAGGACTGATCTTATGCATGGGCAATTGTTTCGAATCGTTTCTGATCCAAGTGGTAGTATGCAATATTCAATTAGAACCTGCCTGATGTCTCCAGGTGCTGGATTCGTCCCAATTCTTTCCGCATACGCTTTGTCTCCTAAGTAAGAACTGAGTGGGGTGTGCGGGTATTTTCTTATTATCCCATTTGTGACTAATTCTTCAAACAAGGACTCAGTTGTCCTGTCCGGAGTAAGATCCTTTTCCTTCTTCTTTTTACTCTTTTTCCCGCTGCGGCGCGCCTTTTTACTACTTTTTTTAATCTTCCTACCCAGTGCCGTCTATATTAATTAATATCGTTAGATCATTTAAATACATAATCTAATATTAATATGTTGCGCAAATTAAAAAACTATACATCGTTTTTGAAATCTGAAATTTCGCTTTCTTCAAATATCTATGATCCAGTTAAAAAGAAATTACAAGCCCCTTCAAAGCTCATAGTTTCTAAAAATCTATAGGATTGTATTTGGTTGATTTCTTCTTATAGAAAAGATCTTAATTTTATCGAAATACTCGTCGTTTCGAAAACAATTTCTAAATTTGCACAACTCCTACCTGCAGTTGTTCTAACTCCTGCCTCATCAAATCGTCCACAATTTTCCGTAGTTCCATTTCTACTTCGGAGTACTTTTCAGAGTAAATCATATCTTCGTAAGGTACCTGACGCAAATTTCCTGATTCATCTTTATTGCGCCAAACGTCGTTGAATCTTCAAAATCATTTTTAAGTAAAAACCGAATCAATTTTCAAAAAAAAAAAAAAAGAGAAAATATTACTCATCAACAGCCGACTTTATATCTGGTAAAAGTGCAGATTGAGTTGGGCGAAATCCACCTTCCCAATTATCTTCCACATTTAAATCTCCACTTTTTGGAGGTGTTTTCATCTTATCTTTCGTCTTTCGAGATTCCTTTGATGAAATGGCTGAAGATCGACTTATTTCGCTTTCAGTTCCTATTTTCGCAATGGTCAGAAAGATTCAGCATTTAAAAGTTTCTAAAAATGTACCTTGTCGGCTAAACAAGTGTCGAGAACCCCCGTGATCCTCCGAAGGAAAATCAGGAATTTTTCCTGTCTTTTCGTATTGATCTTTTACCCAGGCTCGTATATCGTCGGCTATATCCTCCATCAAAGGAGGTCCTTGTTTAGTCTTAATCTCCTCCTTGGTGTCGGCTACGATTTTTTCAAATTTCTCCTTGTATTCATCTTGCAGTTTATAACGGTCATTAATGACTTCATTCATTTTTTCGATGGCTTCTGATTTCTTTTGACTACTGGGCGCAGGGGGCACCATTCCTATCAGAATCATCTCTTCCATCTTCCTTCTCCTGGTCTTGCGGCGAGCTGCGTGACCTCGCCACATTTTTTGAATTCTCATAGCTGCCATAAGTCCGGTTTCAGCGCGTTCACTTACGTCCGGCTTACCCTTCTCTTTAAGCATTTTAATTTCCTTCATGAAATGGGCTCTGCAGTAAACATTAAAGTAATGAATTTAAATTTATATGCGTTCTACAGTAGTTATTAATAATCTAAACGTTAACATCTGAAACCAGAAAATAACAATTGGGAAAGAGACAAAACTTGGAGCGTAGAGTTATAATTTTTTTAATAAAATAACAATTTTATTCAAGTTTCAATGTATATATTCTTGAAAAGTCCAATAAATAAGTTTAAGAAACGTTATCCAATTAACTTTAGGTAGATTTTGGATAACTGGTGTTGTATTGAAAAGTTTTGTCTATTGCCTATTAAAAGAAGTGGACCAAGATGACTTCCTTCCGGAACACTAGCTAACCTCGGTTATTTTGAAAAAATTCCAATCTTAACACATTGCGAGCAGTCAATTTATGAGACAGGTAATAAATCATTATAGAAATTTCGCAAGATTCAAATGACGAAAATAAAAATAATTTACCTTAGCCTTCCCTGACGCGCCCTTTCATGGACCTGAATAAGTCGTATAGCTTCGATTTCGGTTAGTTTCTCCTCAGTAGGGTCTTCCTCCAGCCATCCTAGCTTAATGAGTACATCGTCAATGAATTGTTTTTTATCCTGGATTTCTTTTTCCCTTTCTCGCATAAAGTACTTGGGAATACGAAGTTCCGTGTCTAAAGGTGTCAACTTTAATTTGTCCATAATCGCGTCGTTATAGCTGAACTCCATCATGTCGATGTTTACTAAATCGTGCTTTAATTCTATAACTCTGCCCAGGCAAGCGTCCAGTAATTTTTTTATTAGCAGGCGCTTCTGTGGCTGAATCATTTTGTCATAAACCTCTTCAAGCCGGT
This sequence comes from Machimus rusticus, assembly GCA_951509405.1. Lineage (NCBI taxonomy): Eukaryota > Metazoa > Arthropoda > Insecta > Diptera > Asilidae > Machimus > Machimus rusticus. The sequence goes on along the minus strand of OX608054.1, from coordinate 15,838,778 downwards.
TAGCAATTGTAATGTATCGCAAATAAAGCTCAAACGAGGCATGTTGAGCTTGAACACGATCAAATTGTGGATCTTGAGCTTGATTTTCATAGTCAACAATTGATAAATTTTCTAACTCCTTTTGAGTTTTGTGCCAAATTGTATTATAAAATACACTGGACATTTTAATGCTTATTAAACTTTGCGATAACTAGGCTAACTATGCGATCGATTTAACTATGATCCTTAACGACGTTCTTATTTACTTTAGAAACGGTTACTATGGATTAGCATTAGTTGGTTTGTTGCTACGGCGAATTCATGCCAGATAAGAACATGCAATATTGTGTTTCCTTAACATGTTCATATGCATCCAGAGATCTCATAATCACTGCATTTATTAATAAATATTGCATCTTTAAATTTTGAAAAGTTTTGCCATGCATTCGAATTTCAAATTTTGAGATTCGAAAATGTTGTCTCCATTTTCGGAATGTGGCGATCTGGTTTAAAATGTGACAGTGGCATTGCCTTCCCCTTCGTTAGACGTTTTAGTTATCATTTGTCAAAGTGTGTTTAGTGACAGAGCTGCGCTGTGGGAAAATAAATTAAATTTTTTGGGGTTTCTGAGAGGAGATAAGGCTCAATTTGTAGGAAAACGAACAATGAACTTGAACATCGAGCGCAGGAAAACCGAGTGCAACGCCCTGCCAAAGGGCTGGCAACGGGAGGAGGTCCTACGGAAGACGGGGCTCTCTGCTGGGAAGGTTGATGTCTATTATTACAGGTAAGGCGCTCCTCCCTGGGAAGCACCCCGTCATTCTCAAAACATTTCTTAGCCTACATTTGAGTCCTGAAGCCCCAAAGCAACTAGTCACTTAGATGCTTGCTGCTTCTAGTACAGGCAAATTAAATAAAAAAGTTACCAGCAAATAATATTTTTGCACATAAGGTTGATTTTTTTATAATTCTTAGAGGAATTTAATAAAGCCTTGGACATGGTGACCGTAACAATCTCCTTTGGACCCAAAAACTCCCTTAAACAAAGTTTAAGCACTTATTATAAATGTTAAAAAATAAATATTAAAATGAAAAAGTAAGCAAAACGGAGTGGGTTCCTACTAAGTTAATAATGAATTTTATTTAATAACAGAGAATTTCGTTGGAAAGTAATATTCAGCAATTTTATTTTCGCACTAAATAGTAAAAGTAAAATGTAAGAACAGTTTGCTATTTGTAGAATAGAATTTAGTATGATCCACCCTGGCCAACGCATTAGGGTCAGTCACTAAATAGTTTCCACAGTTTACGATGTTAAAGTTAAAAATGAATGTCATTGAAAAAAAAATCAACCTTATTAAAATCTTTTCTTCTATATGTTTAATTTTTCTGGATTATTCACACTTTAAATTAAAGTGCTTGGTAAATGACAAAGAAATTTGCAATTTTTACTTTTATGACTTGCCACACAGTCCCACCGGGAAAAAAATCGAGAATAAGCCACAGCTAGCTCGGCAGCTGGGCGACGTCCTCGATGTATCAACATTTGATTTTCGTACTGGCAAATTATTACCACACGCCCAGCAAATTTCAGTACAACGAACAGCGAGCTCCCTCAAACGAAAATTGCCCGCTGGAACGACGGCTATTTGTAATCCTACCAGTAGTAGTATGTCGTCAGCATTTCGCCATCATCTAGAACTCAGGTAGCATGAGACACTTCCTCGAAAATATAATTTTTTTTAGCTACCTTTTCACATGCTCACACAAAAGCCTTTTTATGTTTCAATACAAAAAATACAAGAAATAAAAATTTTGAGTCTTCCCGTGGAGAACAAAAACCATTGGCTCTTTTGTTTGTTGTGCTGTTTGATTTCCTTGCATTTCACAATTATCGATGTAGCATGCTTTCTAGTTCTAGAGTTTAACATATTATAGAAATTCAAATTGTTTCGTTTTACTTGTAGTCGAGGGATGCGGAACGATATATCGCTTGTGCCCCCGATTCGGCAAACTGCCTCCATATTTAAGCAGCCAGTTACTGCGGTAAAAAATCAGGAAGGGAAGGTCAAACATGACCTGAAAAATGTGTCTCAGGAAAAGCCCAAACAGCTCTTTTGGGAGAAGCGTCTAGAAGGGCTCAGAGCTTGTGATGTCAGTGGAGCGGAGTACGAGTCCATAGATCTACCAAAAGGTATAAAGCCCGTAGGCCCAAATGTTGCAGAGCACACCGTACTCCAGTCGGTTGCGACAGCTTTGCATGTCTCGAACCAGCCTGTGACTGGGCAAACTGCTTCTAAAAATGCCCTCACTAGCAACTCCGGGGTGTTTCTTAACCCCGAGCAGCCCTTAATGCACGTGATAGGCATCACAGATGAAGATATCCGCAAGCAGGAGGAACGGGTTACCTTAGCTCGACGGAGACTTCAAGAGGCTTTAAAAGGTTAATTTTAGTACAATTGCCGTTTTAATTTGTAATTTTTTTAAACGAAAATAAATTATTATTGTAAATTTCTTATAATTGCAGTTTCATTTAGAACTATTGTCTGGACCTCTGCCCTAAATTAGACACGAATAGTATTGTTCTATTTATTTATCGGTATAAGATAAATAAGTTATCACTAATAGCTGTGTTTTTTTCACAACGGATCTGGCTCTGGATTTACTAGGAAATTTTGCATTGAATGAAATTTAGGAATAGTAACCCACATGGAACTTTATTTTATTTCGTGGACATAAAATCAAATTGCCTGGATTTATACCTACTTTGCGTCAAAATTGTAATCCGAAAATTTATCTGGTTCAAGTTTTGAAGTTTGAATGGACTAGTATCATGGCAATTTGATGTGTTTTTCGTAAAAATTAAAATCTTTATATAGTTAAATGTTTTTTATAATTCAATTCAATGCAAAATTTCCTAGTAAATCCAGAGCCAGATCCGTTGTGAAAAAAACACAGCTAATATCTACTTAGCGCAAAGATCCCTGAATTTAGTATCCAATTTATGATTTTAATTTTCATTCAGTAGTAGCATCCCTGCCGGATAGTTCGAGGCGCTTCTCAAAAATCACTGGGAGTTTCTCCATTTGACTCCTTAGTGGCGCTACCATCGCTAGGAAGACGCCGCTCGAGAAAAAGTCGCCTTTCTCCCGGCACTCTGTCAATTTGCGTGTTTATATCGGTCCACGACTTGACGTAACTTTGGATTGACTCATCGGTCCTGTCTTCAGGACGGAGGGCGACTAATTTTCTGTGCGAATTCCCAGTCCAAGCGGTCAGTTTTCCGTTGTATTTTGATCGAAGAGCAGGGCAGACAATATCCTGTGGCTAGTAATTATAGATGTTGCGAAATTCACCGCCAATCCGAAGATAAATTTGAGTCAAAGAGCTCATCCCATCGTCAGTCTTTTCATGCAGAAGTAACCTGCATCTTATCAGCGGAGCCTCCGTGGAAAAGTGATGAAACAATTGCAATAAGGAAATCGAGTGAATCTTCCCTAGCGCTAAAATGGAGGAAGTGGACAACGCCAGCGAGTCTAGCGACGACTTGGGCTCCTTCTGGGGATACCAAAGCGAGATTTCAGTCGAGGAGGACGAGGAGTCTTCGAGCAGCACCGAGGTAAGTGACGAGGCTGTGGCCTTTCAGACTCTTGGGGGAATTCCATTCTTCACATGATTGATGACAAATTCTGCAGGAACTATTTTTGGTAAAATATTTTGCATATTTGTACGCTGGTCGTTAATTTCATATTTAAAACAGTTGCGAAATATCTTATCAGGCGTAAACAATGTATTAACCTTCGGGAAGTTCTATGAAATGGAGCACAAGGTCTTAGCAATAACCGCTGAAAATAAGAAATATTTTAAATAATTAGTAATATTTTAATTTAGCAATGGAAATTAATAATATCAGTTGTGGACTCTGGACTCTTTTATCCGGAAATAAACAATATATTGCGAAATAGGTTGTCCTATTACTACTATTACTAACTACCTAAGTCAGGTTAGGTTATGACTAAAGAGCACCCTTAATGAATGTTCAAACTATATTCTTATTTCTACCTAATTTTTATTTTTAGGGTTCGGATATAGCCCATGAACTGCTCTCTGGTTTGAATCCGTTCCGTGAAACACAAATGGTAAGTAAATTCACTAAGTGCGCTAATAAATTTTTTATGTCGTTACTTCTCGCTGCAGTTCTGTGATATTACGCTTAAAGCTGATGATATAGTAATTCCCGCCCACAAAATTGTTTTGTGTGCTTGTAGCCCCTACTTTAGTGCAATGTTTAGCGGTAAGAGGATTTTGGTGTATTTAACTTTCTAGAAGTTAGCCGAATATTTAATTTTAGGCCAATTTAAGGAAAGGGACAAGGATGTTGTTGAGATAGAGGAGATAGATGGGAAGTACTTGAGGCTGATGATAGATTATATTTACACAGGGAACTTACATGTAACCCCTGAAAATGTTCGAAGCATTTTGGATGTTGCCAATTTTCTTCAAATAAATTCCGCACAAGAAATATGCTGTGAAACGTTGAGTGAAGAAATTAAAGTAAGCAATTGTCTAGAGTTTATGGAGTTTGCCGGTAAGTCGACTTGAACAACTTGCTTGAATTTATTTTAACTACTTTATAAACAGGTAAACGTCGTCTTAAAACGTTATTCCACAAAGCCACCAAATGCGCTGCCAAACATTTTTTTGAAATTTTGTCCAAAAAAGAATTTCTAATGTTAGAGTTTGAAGAGGTATGTTAAACTGGGGAAACATTCATATCGGCGTCTAGTTGCTTTATAAATCATTTAACTTGCTTTTATCTCCAAGTTAAAAAAAATGCTTGGAAGTTGATATTTTTAAAGTGTTCGTTAAAATTTAAACTTAATTTTAAAGTAAAAGTGCAAAGTATTTTTAATTCTTAACATCTTTTATGAATACTGATATGAATGTATCTTTTTGAATCAAATAACAAATTATTAAATTAACTTTTCTCTGTAGTTTGACGCTTTCCTGCAAGAAAAAGAGTTGCGCAAATACTCAGACGATATAGTTTTATCCGCTCTTCATCGATGGGTTGAATACTCTCCTAAAAATCGCCTGCAACATCTTTCTGAGTTGCTTTGTTACGTGAACCCAGGGCATGTAACAAAAGAATTAGTTGAAAAATCCGAGTACCTTAAGACAAACGTTTCCTGCAATCCGTGGATTCAAGAATCGGAGAAATCGATCCCAACCTGGTGGTACGTTTACATTTTCAACAAATTAGGGTATTATACTGCGGAAAAGGTCGTACTAGACACTAAAGAAGGAGTTAAATTAAAGCGACCTCCAGTAGAGATGTGCCAGAGCAGCTATACAGGATACGGTAGCACAATTTTCATGCATGGAGGATGGTTATCCGCGGAAGGCTTTACAAACAAATCCTATTGCTATAATGCGTACAAAAACAATTGGAATGAATTTCTTCCTTTAACTGTAGCTCGTGCAAATCATCGAAGTATTGTTCACGATGGCTCTCTGTACATAGTCGGGGGATCAGCCAATAGGGACACCTTTTCCGTTGTTGAAAGATTAGACTTGGGCTCTGGTCGATATGTTTCTACAAAAAGCCTCCCGACGCCCCGGGCCTCGTTTGCCTTAGCTTCTCTCGGTAAGTTTTTAATTTCACATATAAAAAAGAATATTGTATTTTAAATGTTTCACAAACAATTTTTAACCACATATTTTGAAATGACTGCTTCTTCGTGAATTAACGTATTCCATAATATTTTCCTTTATTTTTTAGCAAATAGTCTCTACGTCATTGGAGGTAACGACGGTGATGCATACCTTTCCTCAGTGGAAAGATATGATCCAAGAGAAGGATTCTGGGAAACATTACCTAATAGATCTTACAGTCGGGCTAATTGTTGTTCTGCAGTGCTTGGAAACAGTATTTATTGCAGCATGGGGCCGGGAAATGCGTTAGAAAGGTTCGACGTTAAGGCTAATGAATGGGTTTACATAAAAACTCTTTCAGAACAGTATGTTTTTATTTTATTTTCTATTAATGAATACCATCAATTTCCTGTTTTAGACATCCCAAGGATATGTTTACGGCAGATAATGAACTCTACGGAATATTCCACAAAAAGATATGTAAATATTTAGTTACGAAAGGAAAGTGGCAAGCTTATCGGCGAATTTACCCCTTTACTGATTATGCGACAGCAGTTCCTTTACTAATTTGTTGATTGTTTTATATAATAAGTCTGTTCCATGTTACCTGCAGCTTACAATTTGTTTGTTTTCAATTTGAATAAAAAGCTCCCCTAAACATAAATGCATTTGTTATTTTTTACTTTTAAGTGATAGAATGGTTTTTTTCAGGTAATGAGAGACATATTTTCCAATATTATTTAAAGCCGTTTGATTTCAAAACAGTTGATATTGCTTAAGAAATATATGGAAAAACAAACCGTCGATTTCGTTGATCCAATAAGAAGTAAGGTAAACAGTGAGTGATAAACCTTTTAATTACATATTTTTAAATAGATCTACATTTCGTTTATTTTTTGGCTAGACACTTCCACGCCCTAAGAGGCAGCCACCTGAACCTTAACCTCCACGCCAAACATTGTAAAAGTGAACTATGTTTAATATTATAAAAACAATATGCTTTTTGATAGCAGACCTTTCCTGATTTAAAGAAAATGTCGAAATAAGTTCGGAGATATTAAATTCACACCACCCAGCAATCTCTTGCTACTTACGACTTCCCTTCCAATCAACCATTGATGATTTTTTCTACCACTGCCAGAGAGGAAGTGCGCTATTTTTTTGAGTATTATATTTTATTTTTTAATTGTGTCGGTTCACCGACACTGACCTTCCATAATAGGAAATATGTAGACGTTTTGTTTAAGACCAATAAAACTAGAGGTAACATAGTCTTGAGAAAAATGTTTCAAGCTGTCCAAGTAGTTTTTTCGAAGAAAAAAATTGAAATATACGTAACTATACCTGCCATTAATCTACAATTGCTGAGAATCTTTTGAAAAGCAGTTTTGAGAGTTTAAAGTATTATTTAAGGCAAACTTGAGTTCTCAAAAAAATTTTAGAATTTCATTATATAATATGATAATTTCTCTTAAATTAAAATAATTCTTTGCGAATTATGAAATATTAACCACAATGGTAGTTATATGCTATTTATTTAACATAAAATCTTTATGATTGTGAAAAAAATCGACCAAAAAATTTCTTTTAAGATTTGAAGCTTCACAATTTTACACCGGAAAAATATAGAAATTTGGTTTGGTTATTTTAAAAGTTTATTTATCTTGACTACTTGTAAAGGAGGGCCAAGTGATCAATTTAGGTGCTGCGCATGCATATTTTATTGACAGCAAATAGTTTGTTTATGTGTCGAAATCTGAAAGTGCACTCAGTGCGACGTAGAAAATCTACCCACTGGAAAAGGTTTGCACATAAAATTCTGTAGTTATGCATTGTTGATATTTTCATCAGCCTCCTGGCACTTTGAAGCCGATACCCTAATTTTATTTTTTTCTAATTTTGAGAAAGAACTTAATCTTCGAAAAACTCTTAGACTAATAACAATTCGAGATTTTAGTTTCCACCTCATGCAGACTATTTAAATTTAAAAATTTCTTGCTCTAATTTACTATCGGCTGTTTTTGACGAGATCGTAGTCGTTACAGCAACAAAATCCCGAAGTTTTTAACCTGTTGTCCTTTTGTGGCCCACTTATGCTTCTAAAGTGATAAGACGAAAAGCCATTTTATGTTAACAATTATTAGGATTTACATAGTTATTGCCGGTTACCGACTACTCTAGGCAAAGATATTTCCATTTTCCAGATGAAGATAAAATTTGTCTTGCCTAAATTATTAAGTCTAGGTTTATACCTAAACGGAAGTTCCTTTTACAGCAGGCTGAAAAAAATCGATTTTTTTCCCATGAATTGTCAGAAATTATCTTAAGAATTACACCTTGAGAGTTGCGGTTAAAACAATATTACCGGAGCTCTTAATTTTTAACTCATCAGATTCAAGGAAGTTTTTTAAGAACTCTAAACAGGAACTAATTAGTTGATTTGAAGTTAACATATTCGAGGCAGAGTATTAATTTTTATAAAGATATGTGACTAAATTTCTAAAAATCACAAAAATTCAAATATGTAACATCTAAACCTCTATAAAGATGTTTTCCTAACCCTGTACATGCAACCAGAAAACTGGGAAATGTTAGCTCTCTGTTTAAGAAAAGATCAAAATTCTAGTTTTCTTTACATTTGAAAGTAGTTTTCAAAACAAAACATTAAAATGTTGCTGTTCGAGGAAGGAATAAGTATGTACATATTAAGATATAAAATTGAAAAAAAAGGCCAACCTTTGCTATGGCATCAAAATTACTATAGTGATGAAAAAATAAAAATAAATATTTTTACATTTAAATGTAACTTTTCCTCCATCTGGAACGAATTATCACAGTAAATTGTGACATTTTTCGGGATTTAGAATCCATAAATTCTTCCGAATTGCACGTACATAGAGCGGATTTAGACTCATGTACAGGATTGACTTCCTTGATCGCGCATGAAAATGGTGTAGATTGGTCAAGAAGAGGGTAAGCACTTATTTCTTTAAAAAAAGAAACATGACCTTTGACCTATTGTTTGCATTTCCAAACTCTATTGAAATACATATTGAACTGACTTAATGCGCCAATAAGATTTGATTAATTTCCTTATCCTTTCACTGCGGATAGGTATTTTTCGTTTTTTAATTACCACATTTAAATCTCTACCTTCTGACTGCCGACAAATGGTCATTTTACAATTATTATTTGCTTAATATAATTATCACCGTATTTGCATCGGTGTTTTATTAGTGACTTTTACGCCAACAATTGTCGTTTCATTGCGGTATCATTGTGTTTTGTTTTGGCTGCAGCCGTTTCAAAAATTATTCATACTTTATATTTTTCCGTTTATTAATTTTTTAATGAGTAAGCACTTGAAACACTAACAGTTTGAGAATAAATTATAATTTCATACCAGCATTATTGTTACCTTACAAAGGACGTTAATAGGCGTTCATTTTCAAACCAATTGTCATATCCGGTCAAAGAAATTTTCTGATATATAAGCACCAGTTTGGTGAAGAAAATTTAGTATTCCCCGAAAGAATCTTAATCATGATACTTATCAAACTTGCTATATTCATTTTTGCCGAACTAGGCTTTATATCGGCGAATCCCTCGCCAGTCGCATCTTTTGAGTTAGTTAGAAACCAACAACGATATCCGTTCGTTGCGGCCTTACGAAAGAATAATAAATTTGTGTGTAGTGGGGCAATCATCGCCCCAAATGCAGTAGTAACATCAGCAAGTTGCGCCCAAACCTTAACCCCCGATAATGGCGCACAATTAACGGTTACAGCCGGAATTACAGAAGCCGACGCCGATTGTTTCGCAAAGTTCCGAAGTTTTCAGAGTATAAAAATAAAAAATATCATTGTACATCCAGGATTTAGTAAGTGCACCGAAAATAACAACGACATTGCTATAGTGATCTTAGAAAGTAATTTTGCCATAACTAAACACTTGCGCCCTATAAAAATAGTTGAAGGCAACAGACCCTGCATGTCTGGTAAAACAGTAGATATTGTGGGTTGGGGAGTTAGTAAATGTGGCAGTGGAATCAATGACATGGCGGTTATTATGGCTACACTTCGATCGAAAGGAGAATGCGATCACGCACTTTCACCGCTGCGTAGATACGAGACTATGGGATGTGCTCACATTGGAGTACAACCGGACATTTGGCATGGTACTGGTAGCCCAGTGATTATCTATAATAAATGCGATCCCAACAACCATATTTTGGTTGGAATAGCATTAAACCCTGAGAAACAAACTAAATTTAAAAATCCTTTTGTATTTACCGAAATTCAAGACGTTAGCAATTTTATTAGAAGCGCATATGCAGGCTGATGTGACTTACTTATGTTCTTATTGGAATCTTACCAAATCGCAATTATATATAAATGTATAATTATCTGCATTATTAAATAAATTTCAAACTATGTATAAAAATTGTCTGCTTTTTTGAAACCTTCTTAACCTCTTCGGGGACGAATTTTTTAAAGGTGGAAAAAATAGGTTCATTTTATTCGTTTGTCTACCTACTTTACTTACCGACAGATGCCTCAGTAAGAAAAAATTGGAAAAACAATTAGTACACAAAACGAAACTGAGTTTATATATTTTTCCTTGCGATATAATTTTAAAATATTGTAAAGAAACTTATTTTAAGTAAAATAAAATGTTATCCATGCTGCAATACTACAATTTTTTTTTGGTTTTATGGTTATATTATAATCTAATGAGTACTTTTTTAATAGATTTTAATTTATTTTTCAGTTAGAGTAGTTTTAAGATCCAAAAAAATAAACGTAAACTTATGTGCCGATATCAATATCCGTGAGGAGGTTAAAAAAAATTAAGCAATTCAAATATACAACAAAATGTTCATGTAAAAAATGAAACGTTTGAAACAACACATAATTTCTTATTATCGTATCGATAGAATCGGTAGTATAGATATAGTATCAATAGCATATACATATATAGTATAGTACCGAATACCCCAACAGTGGACTGCCACGGCATATTGTACTTATTTAAACTCTCACTATTCAATAACATACATATACCTTGAGACCTTGATGCATAAATAATAAAATAACACATTAATCATTATCATAAAATTAGACGAAATGGGGCAAAAATTAAATTTATTAATTATTTTAGTTTCTATCCAATTAATACGTCAATACAACCTTTAATGTTGAAATGATGAAATTCTGTACTACAATGTAAAGAATTTACCACCTTAAATACTGACCAGGGTCCTAATAGTCGACTGCAACGACACAAAATCACTCACATAACTCGCTGTAGCGACTAAACCGCGAGTATAGTACAAAATAGAACCACCCATTTAACATTTTTTTATTAAAGAAATAATTTGTTATGCATAAACAATTTAAATATTGCGAATTTTGCAATAAATTATCATTTCATACCAAGTTTATAATAATAGTAAGTAACGCTAATAGGTGTTTAGCTGAAAAAAATTGCCATACATTTATAAAAGGTAGATATGTAAATATGTATGTATATTTCATAGAAATTTTACCATATATAAAGTCCCATTTTGTGAAGGAATCTCAGCAGTTCTCGAAAGTGTCTTAGCTATGTTATTTTTTAAGATGGTTATATTAGCGTTTGCTGGTTTGGGGCCACTATACGTTAGTTCTTCGCCACAGCTAACGATTACAGCTGGATCTACACAAAGAGATCTTGCCGACATTGGAGAGGAAAAAAAAGGAAGTCTTCAGACCAACAATATTGAAGAAATTTTTATACATCCAGATTTTGGCAAGGGAGGCACTTACATATGACAAATAAAAAGTGAAGGTGAAATCTAAAGTGAAGATAAAATTGTAAATCTCATGGATGGCCTATTTTGTTTATGCAAAAATACATATGAACGTTTTTTTATATAATAATATCCTGAATATCGGAAAACTTCAAACAACTTCTAAACGAAACCATTAAACTCTGTATTTATTTACCAACATACAGCTCAAAAGGTTTCTTGTGATATCTCCTATTCGTAGGCATCTGTTGGTTTTCAGTTATAAGTTCAAAATGTATTCGATTTATAAATTCGATCACGATATGTTCGACAAGTAAATTCGAAAATATGTATCTTAAGTAAAATAAATTTCAAATTTTATTTATTTTTTATGGCTTCGTATAGAATAAACTTAAGATTTTCCACTGCAGAAAGTATTAAGTACAACAAACTATGCCATTCTAAGAAATGAAGAGCATGTCATTTTGTATTGTTTTTATTTTTTGGGGGGATTCACATTTTATCTGCATAAACATTATCATAAAGAAAGAACTTGTTAGCATTTTAATATTTTTGTAAATATAGACAATAATCTTTATAGCTCCGAAATTGTCGGCTCGATGTCTTCAGACTCAGACGCTGAGACACTACTACATAGAATTAGTCATTCTTTCCATTTTTCTATTGAATCAAACCTATTTGCTCACGAAGCTCGCAATTAAGATAAAATTAAAGAGTAATCAAAATAAATTCAAAATAAAATTAAATAAGACACAGTATATAAAGCCCTAGTTGGATGAAGGTAACTCAGTACTTCTCGAAAGTTATTCTAAACATGTTACTTATCTCTTTTGCCATATTCGCTCTTGCCGGGATGAGCGCTGCAGCATCCGATCTTCCGGGTCCAAGTTTCCGAATCACAAATGGAGTGCCAGTTGACTCCATTACGAAGTATCCGTACTTGGGGGCGATTCGAAAGAATAACAAATTTGTGTGTCCTGCAACCGTCGTGCAGCCAAACCTTGTCATAACCACAGGTCAATGCGCCAGGGATTTGAAGGAAGGACTTCTTACGTTCACAGCTGGGATTCCAGAACGTAGGATCACCCGAAATAGATGTCTTCAAATCAGAAGGATCGAAAAAATCGTCACCCATCCCAAGTACCAAAGTCTCGCATATCATGATTACGACATCGCCCGGGTCTTACTGAACCGTCCCCTTCGGCTAACGAACTGCGTAAACCTTATAAAATTAGCCAATAGGGATTATCTTGGTGAAACTATCGCCTTCGCAGGCTGGGGATTTGACGAGAATTTTAAAGAAGTTCCAAGATTGGTGTCCGGCTCAGCTGTGGTGCAATCCGAAGATGATTGCAAGAAGGCGTTTGAGCCGCGAGAGCAAATAACCAACACCACCGGTTGCGCTAAATCCTCAAACGACCAAGTCATCTGTCGTGATTCTGGAACACCTTTTGTATCTCATCTGAATGAGAATCCGAAAGACGATGTCTTAATTGGACTGGGATCCCACACTGAAATGAATAACAGTCTTTGCGACATTTCCAAACCATCGATATATACCAAAATTGTTGCACTTCGAGATTGGATTTTAGATAGTAATTAAATTTTATATATATATTGTGACTATAATGTTTACAATCTATGTACACATTTTATTTTAACTTGCAAGTTAAACTTATTCAAAAATAATAAAGTGTATAAGCGCATTAACCTGGTGTTATTTTATTTTATTATAATATTATTTATGCAACATTTCTACTATTGAAAAAGTGCGAAAAATAATCGAAATTAAATTAACAGGACTGATTGGAAAGTTTGTTCTTTGTACTTTCGAAAGTTTTTGTTATGCTAAATATTTTTTTCGTCCTAGCGCCACTGATCGACATAATAAGAAATGAAATTTTTTTGATATTGAGCTAGAGCATCTTAAAAAGAACTTCTTCAGCTTTCTAATAGTGCTTCACTCATTACGATGGTGTCATTAATTTAGGAGATATAGGGGTTCAAATTTTAAAAATCTTTTATTTTTTTGATAGCTCATTTATCACTTCCTTTACATTGAATATAAGTTGTTAAGTTTGATTACTAGTATTAGAAATTAAAAAAATGTAATAATGAATTTATTGCAGGTTTTGAAAATACGAAAATGTTGTATAGAAATGAAAGTCATTCGTCTGTTATTCTCGAAGGATTGAACGATCTTCGTCTTACAAGTCAGGTATATATTTAAGAATACATATGTATGTATGTATAAGGCAAATGTTTTCTATTTATTAAATTATTTGTTTAGCTTTGCGATGTTGTCTTTAAAGTTGGTGATGCTTCCTTATCAGCGCATCGTAATTTATTATCTGCAAGTAGTCCTTATTTTAACGCAATGTTCAATGGTAGGTACTTTCTAATTGTAACATTCATTTTTTTTCTAAATTAAATTATTTTTCAGGACATTTTCCCGAGAGTGATCAGAAGAATGTTGCAATTCAAGACGTTGATGTGACGTCCTTTAGGATTCTTCTTGATTTTATTTACACAGGAAGCCTTGAGATTACTCCAGAAAACGTGCAAAATCTTTTGTCGGCTGCATGCTTTTTTCAAATCCACTGGGTTCAAGAAAAGAGTTGTGAATATTTGGAGAGCGTATTAGACGAAAACAACTGCTTGGAAATAAGAAGTTTTGCAGGCATGCTCTAATTACACTGATCAACAGAGGTTTTTGCCTTGGATAAATGATAGGTACTCTTATAAGATTAGTCCTTAATTATGAGTTCAAAAACGGAGATTTTTATAAAACCTCATACCTATATATTTGAAAGTTTTTTCAAGCCCTTACACATATGTATTTCATTTTTGACTTTAGCTTAATGATCCTTTCTTAAACTTTGGTACCACAGGGTGTTTCAAAATCAAAACCAAAATATCCAACAAGAAATTAATTTTACTTATTTAAAATACTTTTCAGAATAAGCTAGCTAATACATATAGGATGAAATATTTCACAGCGATAAGAATGAGAAAAACTACATGCATTTATTTTGAAAATATATATATTTGTTTTTATGCATGTGCCTTACTATGAGAACCGACACAAATTACTTATTTTTTTTAATTTTCTGATTTCTTACCGGTTATGTTTTTTAGCAAGAACAATGACGTTATTATAATTATTTCGTTTCTTCTTTTAAAGATGAATTTATTTAGTAACAGACGTAACAAAATGATTCGCTATGTAAATTCCATTTCACATGCTTATGGTTTCCAATAAACATAATGCCCAACGCGTGTATGCGTACATATGTATATGCTATTTTTTCAGCAGAGGCAAGGATTGATGCTTGATATATGTGTTACTATAGCATATAGTTAATTAAATTATATTTGTAGGTAATATGTTGACCGCTAGAAATTTAGTATAGGATGTTTTCTTATCCATTTTATACTATATTTTAGTGTTTTAACAAATTGTTAAGATTTTATTAAAATGCTTAATATACTACAATATAATACATATTTAAATTTTTTTGAAACGCTTCATTATGAAGAATTTCCGTTTTCGGATTTGTAACCTATAGAATTTATGCAAACCACCTATCAATTGTTCGAGGCAAAAATATATTTCAGCACTGTTGACCACTCTTATCAATCAGCATTCAATTCTTTTTTTAATTGTTTTGCTACAGAAAGACATTCCTGCCGCAAGCTTTCTGAAGCCGCAATGAAACTTATTCTCGCTAAATTTCCAACGATAAGTAACTGCCAAGAATTCTTGAACTTAGAAATCGATGAGGTGAGATCAGTATGATTTTCTTGTTATTTTCTAAATATCATCGATTCTTAGCTCCAGGATATTTTAAACTGTGAGGAGCTCTTCAATTATCCAGAAGATGTGATATTTAAAGCAATAATGCGGTGGACTGAATCGGCATTTGAGGAGCGCTCAAGGTACCTTCATAAACTCCTCGATCCTTTGCACCCATCTCTTCTTAGTGCGAATCTTCTCGCTATGCATTCTAAAGAAATTGAAGCTCAACCTTTGTGCTCAGCTTGGGTCTTAAAGGCAACCAACGGATGCTCGAATTCCGACTGGAACATATTTATTTTGGACAAAATTGGGAAAACTTCAGATTTTTTTAAGTATAGCTTAAAATCAGAAGATCTCTGTCAGCTCGACCCTTTACCGAAAAAGGCGTTTGCTATCAGCCTCGTTGTAGATAAGCACTTAATTTATGTCCAAGGCGGTTCTATAGACCGGAAGAGCACCTCCAACTGCTTCTGTTACAACGTTTATCGCAATAAATGGATCCCTTTCACCCCTTTAGTAATGGCAAGATCTCATCACCGATCGTGCATCCTGAACGGATCGCTTTACGCAATAGGAGGAAATGGGGCCGATGGGGCTGCGCTCTACGCCGTGGAACGCCTGGATTTGTTCACAGGAGTGGCAAAAGAAGTTGAGCAAAGGATGCTCTACGACAGAACTTCTATGGGTGCTGTAGCTTATGGTATGTATGGCTCGGAATAAAATCTTATACCTTCTATTTTAATAATTAAGAAATCATTAGTTCATCTGAAAGAAATTCGTACTACACTCAATAATTTAAAACAGCGGCGTATACATAACAGTTTCTAGTTAAGAGTCAATTTAATTTAAATATTGCATTTCATATATTTTTAAACAATGCTAGAGTTTTTGTTCATGGGCTAAAAGTTACAGGAAATATATTACCTAGCACGGGACGTTTTTCGCGAAGGAAAATCTTCAAACTGAACGGAATGTTCTTTTATCTGCTATCGAGGATCGATGTGTCGTTATGCACGCAGCCTAAACGATACTTGCTTATTTTGAAAATCAAAGAAAATGATGTTGCTCTTCTTTTTAAATAAACGCCTCATTTGTACCTGTTACAATCTCTGCAGTTATAATTGGTAAAATCTTTTAGAAAACTGCCTCTATGTGATGGGCGGAGAAAACGAGGACGAGTGCCTTTATTCCATGGAGCGTTTCGACCCCCGTGAAGGTAAGTGGTGCGAACTGGCCTCCATGGACCAAATCAACAGCTACTGCAGCTGTGCAATAGTCGACGACAGCATCTTCTGCTCTGAGGGCCTGGGGAACTGCATGGAGAGGTACGACTTCAGGAGCGGTCGTTGGGAATTAATTGAATTCCCGGAAGTTAGGTAAACGAATATTCTTAAGTGCAAAGCTGCTGTACCTACTACTCAAACCTGAACATTGCAGGGAATCCTATGAATTATTTTCCGTTGAAAACGAGCTGCACAGTGTTGCTGGATGGGGCATTGCGAAATACTGCGTGCAGGATAACTCCTGGTCAACTGTTTTAGAATTTTCAGCCGTGCGTGAGTGGGATACAGCTGCCCCTTGCAAAGTGAAATTAATTTAAAACTAATTCCCTACCAGCATCATCTGACTATTTGTATGCATTTTCGAAATATCTGTGCAGCGACGAGGTTAATGCACTTACATAAACAACAATTTTCGCATTGTGATAGACAAACATAAAAATTTTGTAGTTAATGATTTTAAAATGTTTTATTTCACATACTTTATTAACTGGTGGTCGGCGTTGTTCGAAAATGATTCCCTTTTTCATTAAAGTTCGTTGATGATTTTTAATGAATCTCTAAAATCTTACTTATATTTTTATTAAGCTAAAGATCCAAACACTTCTACCCGAACACATAAAAACTGTGCCACGGAGTCAATTGTGGTCAATTAGTCAAATTAAAATGGTCTCTGGTTAAAAGACAAAGTCCGCAAAGGATCCTACCCATGCACAAATTCGACAACGATTCATTCTTTAAATTGATCGGGCAGGCAAAGTTACGTTGCAGAGGAAAAGACCAATAAAAATTGCTTAACTTCTGCGTGAGATCGTTATCTAATTATACCACAAGATTCTAAGTAAATGTTTACCTATATTATTTATTTGGGCTGTCTTAAAATTCGTGATATGATTTAAGTGTCGAAATTGCTCAGAAATCTGATTCAGAAATACGTTGATAGCTCTTATCGCTATTTTTGAAAGATCACAATGGTATAGGTCTTTATAAAATGTTTTGTGCAAACAGTGGTTCATTAGTTCTTCTAAAGTGCCCGTGAGAGCATTCAACAAAAATTGTAATAATGGTACAATTAAAAGAAATAAGTGGAATTGTCCTTTTCGGAATTCTGGCTTTTGTTGCCCAAGTACAGAGCCATGGAATGATGATGGACCCTGTCGGTCGTGCTTCGAGATGGAGATACAACAGCTCAGCTCCAAAGAATTATGATGATAATGGACTTTACTGTGGAGGATTTAATGTAAGACAATGGCTCTTATGCATAAAAACTGAGAAAACCCGAGTTTTATCTCAACCAAATTGAAATTGAGTTCCAGTTATCTATATAAAAATTAAGATTGAGCATTTGCTCAGTTTTTATGCATAAGAGCCAATTTCTTTTATTTTCAATATTTTTATAAGATAAAACAGAGAAAACAAATGAATGGTATTTTTGGAAACGCTATGTTGCAAAATTTTAATTCAAGTTTAATCAATAATTTTGCGAACATCGCTAGAGTTTTAATATTCTTTTTATTATCTTTATGAGACCGGAAATATTTTATCGCATAATCTTTTCCTAAAACATAAATTGGCTGATTATAGTTTCTCTCTCCTTTCCAAGAAATTTTAGCGATATTGCACCTAATCTTTAAAAATAAATTGATATTTAACTTAAACGAACGATTAAAGGTTGGAAGTTTTAAACAAATCAATAAATTGCCTTTATCCACTTTCTTGTTTTTGTTAGCGTCAATGGGCTGATAATAAAGGCAAATGCGGGCTCTGTGGAGATGACTTTTCGCTTCGTACACCACGACCCCATGAGATTGGAGGCCTTTACGGCGAAGGGGTTATTGTGAAAACCTATAAAATGGGCAATATTATACCCGTTGGAGTGCAAATTACTGCAAACCACAAGGGGCATTTTTACTTCCATTTGTGTGACTTAGATGGATCCAAAGAAACCGAAAACTGCTACCAAAAGTTCCCAGTTAAATTATCCGACGGATCCGACAAATACTGGCTCCCCAGCACTAATCCTGGATGGTACAACTTGAAACTCAGACTCCCTAAGGGAGTATCCTGTAAACACTGCTCTTTGAGGTGGACTTATGTTGCAGGTGAATTTTAATTTATTTTATTTAAAATTAAAGTAAGTAAATTTGTAACGAAAAACTTTTTACAGGTAACAACTGGGGTCTTTGTCCAAATGGTACGGGAGCTGTAGGATGCGGGCCACAGGAAAATTTTAGGTCATGCGCAGATATCCGAATTAGTGGGACATCTTATCAAAGTCCCCTTGAGTTAAATGATAAGGTCTTTTTACCCAATGACTCTGAGGACGATAACTACTTAGAAATCGACAATACTTTAGATGGTACAGGCATTTTAGAAGATTGAAAATATTTCTTTTCATAAATTTACCAACTGAGACTACTTGTTGTGAAATTTATTAATGAAGATGCAAATAAATAGTTAAAATTACAATTAAAAATGGTTTACGTCTTTCGGCGTTACTTTTTGAGACTTTGCACAAACTGCGTAAGATCGTATTCCTCCTCGTATTGTTGTTCCTCCCACAGCTCTGGTAAATTGTCGATAACTTGCTTCATAGATGAATTGCTTCCAGAACCACTTCCGCTTGCTCCGGAATGATTCAATTTCTTCTTTTCATCAGATAAATTGAACAGATCAAGAAGCTGATCCGTTCCCATTGTCTCCATTGCGGCATTTTCGGGACTTACCACCGTATTGGCGGTGAGTATTTTAAATTTCTGAAGCCCCATAATTTTTTCCTCAAGAGACTTTCTTGTGATTAGTCGGTAAACGTTGACGACTTTCTTTTGACCTATCCGATGAGCACGATCCATGGCTTGAAGGTCCTTCATGGGATTCCAATCGTGCTCAACAAATATGACTGTATCAGCTCCAGTTAAATTTAAACCAAGCCCTCCAACCTTTAAAAAATCATTGTTTTATAGAACCAAGTAGGGATAAAAAATCAAATTACCTGTGTGGTCAAGAGGAGAACGTCAATACTTGGATCTCCATTGAATTTGGTCACAATCTCGTGACGATTAGAGGCTGGAACACTTCCATCCAATCGCAAATATGAGACCTCTGGCAAATGCTTTTTGAGAAGGTCTTTTTCCACAATATCCAGCATCGCTTTCAACTGACAAAATATGAGAGCCCTATGTTGGTTAATAGAAGTATTTTCGACTCCAATTCCACAGTCCAGTAAAAGTTGTCTGAAAAAATAAACATATATATTAGCTTTTACACATAAAAAAAAAACTGCGCGCTTACTTTAGGGCTGGAAGTTTTGCAGAATGCTCGATATCATCCAAAGTTCCATTACCCAGTGCCAGTTCATTCTGAATTTTGGCAAACTCCGGATGGTTTTGCGTTAAAACTAGCTTAGGATGATTACAAACGTTTTGAAGGTATCTCAAAGCCTGGAAGACGTGAGCCTTCTTATTAAAACCTTCGCCACCGTTCAAGTTTTCAATGCAATCTTTAAGCTCTGAGTTCAGATGATTCTTACTGAAGTCTTCATATAGGCGTTCTTGTAATGGACTAAGTTCGCAGAGTAAATCTTGAGTTATTTTCGGAGGTAAATCAGTAAGAACATCCTCCTTAACTCTCCTAAGCAAGAACGGCAAAACCTGCCTATGGAGAGCTTCCATAGCCAGTACACCCGCCTCTTGTTCTTTGGGGGAACTCTTGGAGTCTCGACTAGCTAAAATAGGTCTACTAAAACGAGCTGCAAATTGTTTCTCAGTTCCTAGGAAACCGGGCATTAGAAAATCAAACAACGACCACAGTTCTAAAACATTGTTCTGAATTGGTGTACCGGATAAAATAAGCCGGTGATTCGCTTTAAGCTGCTTAATTGCCTTCGAACTCTTTGTCTTTCCATTTTTTATTATATGTCCTTCGTCCAAAACGCAATAGTTCCAGTGAATTGAACTGAAAAAGTCTATGTCCTTCCGAACAGTGTCGTATGATACCACAACTAAGTTGTACTTCCCAACCTTCGAACGGAGTTTCTCTCTCCCAATTGGTTGTCCTACATAGTGTAAAGGTCTTAAAAATTTTGATGGCAAAAATTTTTCAACCTCGTACACCCAATGACCTGTTATTGTAGGAGGACAAATAACAATGCTTGGAAGAGCAGAAACCTTTTCAGTCATTCTTTGATAGTGGTCACCAGCGAGAATGCAAATGGTTTGGAGTGTTTTACCAAGACCCATATCATCGCACAGAATTCCGTGCAAATTATATTTATTGAGAAACCACAACCAATTAACTCCTGATTGCTGGTAACTGCGCAACTCTGCGCTAATTGGAACAGGCACTTTGAAATCAGGAATAGTTTTTGGAGCGAAAAGATACTCTAAGAACTCTCGATCTCGTGACTTCTTGGCTTGGAGTTCCTAAGAAATATTTTTTTTTATAATTTTAAAACTACAAATAATGTATAAAAGACTGACTTTGGACGCAATGGGGACATCGTTGTTTTTATTGTCAAGTGGCATTAGTTGAATCAATGTGGCAAAGCAGTGGGTAGACATCAGTCTTACAGACACATTAAGGTCACTCATGCGGCCTATTAAAAATCATTTAAGACAAAATTATCTCACTTTTCTTTTTAACTATATCTTCTTACCCAAAAGTGGAACGACTAGCAGAACAACATATGGAACCATTTTGAACTGTAGCCTTTCCACAATCCTGTCGATAGTCTCCGCAGCTCCTTGGCGGTATATAACATTTTCTACCGTTTCAAGTAAAGGTATCACTTGTTCAACAACAAATTGCATTACTTTACAATCATCTATTAACGCCAAGGTAGCGATACACCTTGCAACAATATGCCGTATCTATAATCACGCTATTAAGTATTATTTAAATTTTAGTTCTCAAAACTTACGGTTTTTAAAGGGTGAGTCAAAAGGATTCCCAGTTTTGGAAGGAGTGTAAAAAGCTCTGAGTGTAGACTTGAATGTAAAAAAGGGGCAGCGACTTCTAATAGTTGAAGACCAGTCATCAGGTCATTTGTTCGCTCTTGGCAGATTTGTTCTTTAGATAATTGTTCTTTAGAAGGGCTAGCGCCCAGGACTACATCAATGCTATGAAAAATCATAGACCACAAGACTGGGACTTTTGAACACAATTCGCCTCCGAAGTATTTGCAAATTGTTGTAATGGCAAAAGTGGCACCAATACGCTGAATGCGATTTTGTTTCCTTGACTGTAGAATATTTAAAGAACTATAAAAAAATCTACGATTCATAACTTTATTAAAAAACCTACAGGATCCTCTGCGTTAAGTGCATCCTCCACTGAGCATTCTACGAGGGTCGGTCTGCCCGGACCGCGAGATGACCCGCCATTCTGAGAATCTCCTGGCTTCTGTTGATTGGACAGAGTCAGAATTCCGTAATATGGATTTGGTTCACTACTATTAGAGTTGTACTCCGAAAGCGGCTTCTCTGGAAAGGACTAGTTATACGTCGATTAATTTTTTAAAAATGTTATTGAATATTTAAAACTCACTATTTTAGGTGTAAAGTCGGCATCACTTTTGAGTAATGCACCTAGGTTTTTTATAATTTTGTTGTTCGGACTAGGATTTCTAGCAGCTACTTGATCGAGGAGTTGGACAAGAAACTCCGCAGAGAGTTGCTGAATTAATTCGCACTCCTCTTTTTTTATTGATTCCATCAACGGTTTGATCACTGGGTTTAATTTTTCAGGAAGGCACTGCATGCAAACAATAGCCCCCGACAACGCAGCTTGCGCACTAAAGTTAACAGCAAATAATACGAAAATCTTAAATGAAAACAACAACCACTTACCTGAGATTATAAGTATTTTGTTCAAGAGTAGTTTGTTGAAACGAATTTTGCAAGCCTCGTCTTCTATCTTCCAACATATCAGCGATTTTTGTCTTCAAATTATAATTCTGTTTAAGGTTCTCAGTCATGGTGGTACAAAGTACTTGGATTTGGTCCAATGTTAGAATCGTGACATGATCGAATTCGCCCAAAGTAATTTTGTATTGCTTTAGAGTTGCCATAAAGTCCTGGGCTTCTTGCAATAATCTAACAAAAGCATACTGTTAAATGCCTTCAGCAATGTCAAATTATTTTTATACCTTGTAAATGAGAGTGCAACTTCATCATAGTAAACATATTCCACAATGCATTGCTTCAGTTTCTCTTGCAGTTGAAGTGGCCCTGGTCGTATACCGGGATCAGACAATGCCCAAAAGGAAATGATCAAACCTGGTATGAGACTTAAATTATAAACCGTCAAATACCTAACCAAAACCACATACCACACACAAGCCTCTGTAGAGCTGATTTAGATTGTAAGTGGCCCAAAAGTACTTTCGTGTAACAATCGATTGGACTTTCTACATCTGCCGTATATATTACTCCTGGAGCTGGCTGAATTAAATATCCTGAAAGTGCACCCAAAATTTTTGCTGCACATATTCGAGCTCTGGTGAAATTTTTCTCTCGGACTTCTAGGGGTGTAGATTCGCTCCCTCCAAGATATAATTTTTGCTGAGGTCCAGTATTGCTACCACCAAGGTCGTCGCCAACTTTAGATTTTCTCTCCTAAAAGGGTACAAATACTTTAAGATCCTTATTTATTTGCTAATTTTATGAAATCTAAACAAGTGCAACAAGTAACTAATTTGAGATAAAATCGGGTTATATACCTACATATATGTTTATATACATATAACAATTTACATTAACTAAAACAAACTTACCCTGTTCTGTAAGGGTTTTGCAAAAATCAGATTGCTCGAATCAAAAGCTAAACGAGGTGGCTGCATGGCTAGGCAAATCCAGGGAGACACAAACGGACACGCTGCGTGCAATAACGCCGTCAATTCTGCGTTATTTATTAAATTCATCCACACCTCTACAGCAAGTTGCTGAATTCCTTCGTTAGGTTCCACTAAAACTCTTTGGTAAATATGTCGCATAGCTTGCTGCAAAAGTGGCGCTTTCCAGTCTTTTACACCAAAATTTAGCTTCAAATTAATTGAATCGAAATTAATTTGCATTTGATCGAATCCACTTTTGAGTGAATCATTAGAACTACCACTTGTATCAGTAACGGCTTTTGCAGTAAGCGTTTTTAATGTACGTAATGCTGACCGTCTGACTGAGCTAGTGCTATGACTTAAAAAGGGCCATAAACGAGGGATAACCACGTCCATTGGTTCCATTCTATGAACGATTTTTACCTTTTAATTAAATTAACTAATTTTATAATTTTATATTCTTACTGAATCCAATGGGATGCATTAGGCAGACAGAGGATAGCTGCTAAAAGTCCCATAAAACTGTTGCAAGCCGATGTAAGTTCGTCCTGATCAAGGAGTAGATCCCAGAGCATTTTTACTATACTGGAAACCTGCATGTGGTTTAGGAGTTTTGGAAGCCATGTCGCTACAGGGATTAAAGTTGAAGCAGCCACAGCGCCTACATCATCAACTGAATCGAACAGCCCCATCAGGATGTCGTTAATAGTCAAGGGCAAGAATGTCTGAAGCAAATCATCCCTCACTACCAGCATGTATTTCAAACCGAGCAAGCCACCATGTCGTACCTCCCACTCTGTTTGTTTGATAAGTTTAAGTAGAATGTCAACTGTTTGCTTCACTTTATCTGTAGGCATTTCTTTTAGAATGGTACCCAACACTTGCGCGCATGTTTCCCTTACTGGAGCAACCACCTGGTCAGACACAAAATCCCCGAAACGATCTAAGGCAAGAACGCAGAGCAAACGCAACACTGCATCCTCAAGCCACAAAATGTGGTGGCGATTCATCTAAAAATTAATTTTTATTTATTTATATTTTTATTTTTGATCTTTACCCCAAGGAGCGCACTTTGAGTGTATAACCTGAACATTACGTACCTCCTCTGCGGCCATATTGACATATTTTCCGCCTCCTGAGGAATGGGAATTGAATAGTTCACGCAACGCAGTTGCAGCTCCGTGCCTGATTTCCCACTTTGGATTGAACAAATCTACATAAAGACTTGAGCAAAATTTATCTAAAGGCCAACTAACAGCATCGCCCCAGGAGCCTGTATTATCCGGTACGGGTTCTTAAAATGTTAACAAGGTTAATTTTACTATAGAAAAATAATTAAACTATAACCAACCGTTTAGATTGTAGAAAACTTCAATTTTCTCTCCATTATCTAGTTTAGGCTTTTTCTTCTCGGGGCCTTCATCAAAAGAGCCGTTGCTAATCGAATTACTTCTAGATAGTGATGTACTTGGGGTCACAGAAACAGAGCTCTGATACTGACGGGCCTTTCTTCGGGCACGATTTATTTCCCGGCAACTTAAATTCTGTCCATCTGAACTGAAAATAATAAAAACATTTATCACCTTATATGCTATCAAATATATACATGGATAAATGCTTACGGAGGTAGTCATAAGTAGCTACACGTCAAATATTTTAAACAATAAATAACAAATATAAAATCTGAAGTTATGGACAGAATTTAAAGAGCTCGACACTTCTAAACTACTATCAATCGATATTATCCAAGTTCCTTTTATTATCTATGTATGCTTACACTTACCTGCTCGAAGTTGTTGGAGTGCCGGGTTCCATTTTAAGGATATCTTGCACGGGCACCTACAAATAGAATATTGAAAACTTCAGTAATATTTCAACTAACTAAATTTTTAACGAACCATTTGTTTATTTATATCGTGGGAACTATTTGCGTTCTTTATATCTTCGAGGGTGAATATGTCATTCAGATTAATTCCCAGCTTGCTGGCTTGTGTAAGTCCTAATTTTTCATTCAGTAGGGCTCTTTGTCTGACTAGTCTATCTCTGAAATTGTATTTACGTGTTGAAACTTTTAAAATCTTTTTAAAGTAATGCAAAATAAAATATTTACACATTGTTCATTTCTGTATCATCCTGAAAATCGAATTCAGTTCCCTCGGATCCCATAAGTCTAGCTCCCTTTTGAATAACCTGGGCTAAGTTAAACTTCTCAAATGAAAGAAGATCGACATCTTCAGGGAAGGGCTCAAAATCCTCTAAAATTTTGAAAAAATTTTTAAAAAGGAAACGACTTATTGTAGCTATTTAAACATACCAGTTTTAACAGAACTTGGTTTTGGGTTCCATTGGGGTACATTGCTCAGAACAGCCTCCACCGCCTGAGCTGCCGCTATCCGCGTTTCCCATGAGGAGCTGTGCAAGTAGCCTATAAGTCGGTTCAGGAGATGATGAAGCTCGTGAGGGTAAAGCTTCTGGACCTCCCCAATTTGCTTAGCAGACGCTTTCCGGGTGACGACCGAAGATCCCGACTCCAGCAAAATGAACAGCCTATCCAACCTGAGGAATTAAATGGCATCATACTCTGTGATTCAGGTCAAGAGATTCCGCTTACCGGGAAGTCATTTTGATCTGGTGCAACGCTCATAAAAGAAAACCAATCCACCTGAAAGAGAGAGGGTCAAGATAAAAATAAGCGAAGGGATGACGGGCGATGGTACAAGCATTCATTTGCCCCCACATTAAAATAATTGATTGCACACCGAAATTAAGAGAAAAAGATAGTTGTCAGCTGGAACGGAAAGGTCGTTATCTCTTCTTATCACTAATTGAAAGTCCACAATAATTTTTTCAGATTAGGGTTCCCTTCGAAGCCGCTGATTGCATTCCACTCCGAGGAGAGTTGGCGCATTTGCTGCGACCGAAAATGCCCCCGTCCATGGCAGGCAAATGTCACAGCTGCTGCTGCACCTGCACCGCAAAACATCGAAAAAGGGGAAATAAGATGAAGTGCCACACAAACACAAATTTCTGCTGCACTTGCGATATTTTCGATTGCCCATACTCCTTGGTCGTGGTGAACCCAAAAATTATGTAAAACGCACTAAATAACTGGCGAAAAGCACTGTTTTACGAAGCTACTACTTTTAAAAATGATCCCCAATTAGGCTAATCATGACGAGAAATTCAATTGCTTACGCGATAAAGTGGAGGAAGACCTACAAATGCAGTCGTCCTACGGCAGATCCATGTCCCTCGGGCCAGTGGAAATCGCTTTTACCCTGCACTCCGGGACGTTTGGGGTCACTTTCACCGAACTAACAGCACCGTGGGTCCTTCAACAGGTTTTTAAACGGACGTTCGGCTTCTTCGTAATGTAGGAAATGAGCACTTTTCTAAAAATTTCGACTTTTCCAGGGAAAGCAGCCATCGCACGAAGTCAAATTTATACTGTCAGCCATTCCGACAGTGTAACGCGCTTTAAGGTAGTGACCGTCAGCATTACCATACCGGTGAATTTGAACCAGTGGTGAATTCGACGTTTAACAAATTCATTTACTGCTTTTTATTCAACTGTAAAGCTTGATTTAAGCCCCAAAAACGTATATTACACTTGAAAGGTAACTATCAAAATAATAGGAATAAGATATACAGTCTTAAAATTGAAAACAAAAGTTAAACATCGCCTCAAAATTCACCATATTCATCGATTAAAAATACCCACCAAAGTACACTCGACTCATCAATTCAGACTAGTAAACAAATCTTCATTAGCGGTGGTTGTCATTACGTTCGTGTTGTGCGGATAAAAACCGTGTTAAAATCTAAAAAATGGTGTCTTTAGGGCCAAGAAAGGATGGTGGACCGAATGTGGAGTTCTTTCAATCACCGGAATGCTTGCAGGGCTTCGAAACAATTCGCCAGTGGCTGCAGAAAAATTGCAAGAAGGTAAAAGCCGCGTTCGCTTCCGACAACAATGGCTGCTATGGCATCTGTCAATTTCACAAACTGCTTAATGGCGCCTGAAAACCCTTTCTGTCTCAAATATAGCGAAATATTGAATGTAATTTAATTTGTAGTCGATTGCATGCAGCACCGAACCGATTACGAAAGAATCTCTGGCTCAGATACTTATCTCACTGCTGCAGTACCAGGAGACCAAACTTGGAAAGAATGCCCAGGAGCCCCCAACCACCAGGATCCCAGTAAGACACCTCCTCTTGTTGGAAATTATCAGGAAACTAACAATTCCTAATTATAGATGCGGTGCTTCCTCGATTTTAAGCCAGGAGGAGCCCTGTGCGTTATTTTTGCGAACATGTACCGCTTCAGAGCGGAGCAGCAGCGTGGAAGAAAGTTCGACTTCAGTGTGGGGAAGAATATGACGCACAAGATGATAGTCGAAATCGAGCAGGCACTTATAGAAGCAGACTGCTATCGGCTGCCCTATATATACATCAGGCCCGAGGTGGACAAGGCATTAGCCACGAAAATCAAAGAGATCCTGTCGACCAGGCGATGCGAAATCGTTTCCGACGAGGAGGAAGCCACGCATATCATCTATCCAATTGCAGATCCGCATCCAGATGAGTATGCCCGACCGTCGTTCAAACGAGGACCCAGCGTCATGTTACATTGGTACTATTTTCCAGAGTCTTACGACTCTTGGCTGCCTAACACCTTTGAACTCCCAGTAAGTTTCTTTCTCTTAATATTTCCCAGTTTCTTCAAGAATATTTCCTTAATTCTAGGACAATGTGCCAGAAAGTCCACCATCGCCCTCGGAACGCTGGAGGCTTTCAGCTATGTGGATTCTTGATCTCGAGCAGTACAACGAGTGGATGTGCGAGGAAGACTATGAAGTTGACGAGCAAGGAAAGAAAAAAATGCACAAGTTGCGACTTTCGGTTGATGAATTAATGTCAAGCGTAGGAGACGATAAGAAGAAGGGTGTTAAACAAAAACGGCGCCGATCACCCTCACCTCCCCTGAAGAGTGGCAAGAGGAAGAGATCACCTGCCGTTTTCTCGAAAAAGTCACGCAGTGGCGATGGAGACGATGATGAAGATCTTACTCGTGACATGGATGACCCACAGCCAGAGCCAAACATTACAGAAGTGAGCAAGCCTCCAACAGGACAATCGACGGCCAGCCCTGCTCCGGCTACAAATACGAAGCAACGTGATAATGAGTTAATGCCCATCAAAGGCGGGACGGTGACAGATTTGGATGAAGAAATGGAACGCGCTGGTGAGGACTCTCAGACAGGCAAAACAAGTGATAACAGCAATACTCAGGAGTTCCCACACAAGGAGGATATGGAGGATAACGTTACCGAACAGACGCATCACATAATTGTGCCCTCGTACTCCGCTTGGTTTGATTATAACTCGATACATGTTATCGAGAAACGAGCGCTACCCGAATTCTTCAATGCGAAAAATAAATCCAAAACTCCTGAGATTTACATGGCGTACAGAAATTTTATGATCGACACCTACAGGCTGAATCCAACAGAATATTTGACCAGCACAGCTTGCAGAAGGAACTTAGCTGGTATTAATTTTAAAAGTCAATTCTTTTTTGATACTTAACAATAATAACAAATTTTAGGTGATGTGTGCGCTATAATGCGGGTTCATGCCTTTTTGGAGCAATGGGGTTTGATAAACTACCAAATTGACGCAGAATTACGTCCTACCCCCATGGGACCTCCTCCAACTTCTCATTTCCATATTTTAAGCGACACTCCATCAGGATTGCAACCTCTGAATCCACAAAAAACACCACAGCCATCGGCTGCCAAAGCTCTCTTTGATTTAGATAAGAAACCAAAAGAAAAGGATGGTGAAAATTCAGGAGCTCCTACTTTGGGACCCGTAAAAATGGAAGGCGTTGAGGCCGGCGGCCAATTTGGCTTGAAATTAGATCAGTATGCAAAAAAACCAGCTGCTATGAAAAATAAGACCGCTGCTAATATGGTCAGGGAATGGACTGACCAAGAGACTCTCCTTCTTTTGGAAGGTTTGGAAATGTACAAGGATGACTGGAATAAAGTGTGCGAACACGTGGGCACCAGGACCCAAGATGAATGTATTCTGCACTTCCTGCGATTGCCTATCGAAGACCCTTATTTAGAAGACGACGGTGGTTTCCTTGGTCCTCTGGCATATCAACCTATTCCCTTTAGTAAGTCTGGAAATCCCATCATGTCTACTGTTGCATTCCTGGCGTCCGTAGTTGATCCAAGGGTTGCTGCTGCGGCTGCAAAAGCAGCTATGGAGGAATTTGCTGCAATTAAGGTTAATGTCTCTATTTCTTTAAAGATGTGAATGTCATCTTTTTCTCATTAGGATGAAGTCCCGTCTTCTATAATGGATGCCCATTTCAAGAATGTTGAAAAATCAGGCTTTGGAGGAAAATTCGATCCATATGCCGGCCTTGCAAACAGTGGTATTGCAGGCACTGCTCCTGAGAAGGAAGAAGATGAAGCGAATAAATCTTCTACGGGCGGCACGGGAACTGCACAAGATGAAGAAATGAAAGATTTAAGCAAAAAAGAACAAGGTAAATTTTGATAATTATTTAATTCAGCTTTATTTTTCTTTACATTCGCTTTTGCTGTAAAAAGTTATCCAAATTATGTCGATTTGTTTGTTTATTCGGAAGTTTTGTTTTATTTTTTCGTTTTTTTCTTCTCTTGTTTTTTTTTTGCTGCTATTTAGGAAAAGATCCTAAGTCTAGCGAAGAAAGCAAAAAAGATAAAGATTCAAATAATTCCTCGACAGAACGGGGAGCTGCTGTTGAAATTAAAACGGAGAAGTCCGACGATAAAGATGCTGTTAAGACCGAAGAATCCTCTACAGAAAGTTCTCAATCCACGGCAGCAAGTACTGAAGCTACAAATGGCTCAAAGGAAAACGGGGAAGCCAATCGAAAATTATTTAATGAGGCCAATTTGCAAACAGCAGCGGCCGCTGCACTATCATCTGCCGCCGTTAAAGCAAAGCACTTGGCTGCACTTGAGGAAAGGAAGATCAAATCGCTTGTGGCTCTCCTTGTGGAAACACAAATGAAAAAGTTGGAAATTAAATTAAGGCACTTTGAAGAGCTGGAGACAACTATGGAACGGGAAAGGGAGGGACTCGAGTATCAGCGGCAGCAGTTAATAACTGAACGACAACAGTTCCACCTGGAACAGCTTAAAGCGGCCGAGTTTAGGGCGAGACAGCAAGCACACCATCGATTGCAGCAAGAGCAACAGGGCCAATGGCAAGGAACTCAAAATCCCCCAGTGGGAGCACCGCCGACAACTTCAAGTGCAAGTGCGGTCCCTCCAACAACAGCACAACCAGGACCGCCGGCAGCTAGTGGTATTTTTTGATTTTCTATCTAATTTTCATTTATACAGCGGGCATTTTCTAGAAGGCCCAACGACTGGAGTTAATCCCATTGAAGCTCCTAGCCAGCCGCAGCTACAAACTCCTCCACAGGTTCCACCGACGGTTCAACCCAGTGCCGCGCTTCCACCGCCAGCGCAGACTTAAAAAAACTGAATCTTGAAAATTTACATTAAAAAAAAACTTTGTCCGTGTTTTATTATTTTTAGTATTTAAAATAAAAGCCAATGACACCTATATGGATATGGATGTTAGTTTTTAATTATGTCCAATGATCCTTATAAACTTAGGCTCCATCTGTTATAAATCATATTTAATAATTTTTATGAAACTTCTATAGTCGAATCGAGGGTTCTATTGTTTGAGTAAAACACAGGAGATCACTTTGAAAGATCTTTATTCATTGAATCGTTCCGCAAGACTGGCTTTTTAAAACTTTAGAATTTGGAAAATGGATCGATTAAAATGGTAAGCTATTGAAACGAAGAGCGAAAGCAATCTTTTGTTTCCGAAGAATATAAAATTATCGTGACAAAAAAGTAGGTACCAATCATACGCTTAAACCATTTAAGATTAAAAATGAAGATACTCAATTGCCACTAAACCGATGACTCGAAGTATATTTTAAAGCATGGGAAAATAATAAAAATCTTATAAATGCCATGAATTTATTGCATTAATATAAAGTAGGGTACTACAGTAATTAAAACGATGTAAAATTTGTTCAAATTTGTTTATTTTAAACTTTCCATTATATTTGTGTTTTCTCGTCCTTCACGTCAACTTGTCTACTAATTAAATTGTAAAGTTTAATATCTAATACAGCACAAATTGCATCTAAACATATTGTTTAATTGATTCATCTTCTTATACGTATGTATAATATATAATCTGTTACCCTCCTGCTTGTATATAATGTCCATATTTGTCGCTATTTATATAACTTGCTTAGCTGCAAACCCGCGCTCGAGTTAATCACTACAAACATATTTCCTTATGTAAAGGGGAAACAAGGTATCACGATATTATGCCATAAAATGTAAATAAATGTGTAAAAAATAATACCCATTCGTTTGAACAAGTAACACCACACCTCAAATTGACAAAGAAACACCCTGACCGAATTTATGCCACGGCGGGGAAAACAATTACGAAACGGTGAGAGGTACAAAGTTAACAGTCGACGAAATGGGGAATACCTACAAAGAGTCTCTAACTGCTATGCGCTCCTTATTACAAAACATCGATCTTTCATAAAATGAGCCTATATAGAAAACTGCTGTCCAAAAATTTAAATACATTTGATGCTCTACACCTATCTTTTTTTTTTTTTTTGGTAAATACCTATTACCGACCCAAGGGCCGCCTACGTCATTACGACGAAATTCGCTTAAATACTCTCAATTTACGTCGTATTAAAAAATATAGTTCTGTTGGAATATTTGTCTCTTAACATTCAAAATATGGTTTAGAATCGCAATGTACACCTCTTGTAAATCATGTTGGTCTAAACAAATCTCCTGCCGCTTACAAAAAAGGGAGTGTGAAATAAACAGATTGCGCTTTCTCGGAAAGTCTCTCACTTGGATTATCCACACAAAAATGGCTCAGAAACGGGCCGGCGTTTCATCGCTCATTTTAAAAGCACTTAAGATGATTAGATTACCTAGTCCTAGCTTATGGTAAATATTACAATTTACTTTAGAATTTTGAGTCCGAAAAACGTTAATGGGCTTCCCGCTCGTTCTTCTGAAGTCCTGGCCAAAACGCACTTCTTTATGAACCACGATTAATTTTGTCTAAGCCGAATTAAGTCCAAAACGGGTCTGTGTAACTTCTGTAATATTTTTCTTTTTATCTATCGCTATCTTTAAGTACTTTTGTCGCCGCCTGCTTAGTGCTTTGAAAAGTTTCAGGGGTTTACATCCGGGAGGGGCGCAACACAAAATTACCTTTCAAAGCAATTCGATTGGCTGTTAGATTGCAAATAATAATATTTGCGATGCCCTTGAGGACATATCCTCATTTTGGAAGAATAGAAGAGGGGCTGCGGTGCTGGGGATAATTTTTCTAACATTGATACCTCTTGGGAGTTCGGATAAATTTAGAAAAGCTCATGGTACTACTACTTCTACTGAAAACCAAAAGTCTAATATAATATGCAAATGCTTGAAAATGAATGTCTTCATATTTTCGTTAATTTGTCTATTCTTTTCCCACCTTAAACCTATTGATTTTTTTTTTTCATTTTTTGGACAATGTACACAAAAAGCGATAATTTCTGACTTAATTTTCGATATTGCTTAGTAAGTATTTGATATAAACATGTAGTACAATTTAATTGGATAATTTTGTAGGGCTATTGGAATGAAGTTCATAGTTCCATTGTTTTTATATTTCTTTTTTTTTTTTTGCTTTGCGAAATCTGAAGCGGTTCCACTAATTATGTAATTTTTGTTCTCTTGTGTTCTCTTCACATTTATGACTATTTTTACTTTTGTTTCTGTTTTGCATATACTCAAATATGTATTTTTATTTACAGAAGAGCTATTGTTACAAAGAAGTACTTGAATTAATTTTTCTGTGAATTTGTGATGTTATTTTTAAAAGTAGCTTTTTACTTATGTTTTAATTTTAAATTACTTGTTGCTTATTAATTAAAATGCTTGAAGATATTTTAAAATATTTTATTTCCTTGAGCGAAGTCTTCGAAAATTGGACTAGAAACTATAAATTATGAACCCTTCATTCACTCATTAAAAGTATTCAGAAATTAATAACCCGAAATGTTAAAAAGAATGCGCTGAAATATTTAATATCTTTATAAAAAGATCAAATGTTTGAGCAAAATAATTTTCATATTTTCTTATAGTGGTGTAAGAAAAAAATATTTACCGCAATATTCGAAGACTTCCCCCATTACAAATTTAAAGGATAAATGCAAGCAGCCAAATATTTGACATTTTACAAATTATATTTTTAGTTACCAGCTGCTAACATTTGTTATTTCCCTCTTAGAAAATGTAGTACGTATAACCGGCGCCTCATATTAAGGTTTTTTCATGAATGCTTTTTTTTTTAAAAATTATGAATGACTAAAAATATGTAGCTGTGCAGCAGTTACAAACTACTTACCAAGTTCACCGAGCTTTTATCCTTTAAACAATTTTCTTTCCCCTCAGAAGATAATTCACCAATAAAAGAAAATCCCCAACTGCATAGATGGAACAAAAACTTAGTTGTGCTAGGTAATTGAATAATATTAGTCAGCTTACCGGAACAGTAGTGTCCAGTCCACGCTGTGGTAAGTGTTAAATCCACTGACTTGGAGCTGCATACTGTAAAGGTGGTGATCATTTGGACGCCGTCGCATCTTCTTCACCAACAAGATGTGCAGCTTAGAGCTTAACAAATCAGAGAAATTTGTTAATACAGAACATTCAAGAACGTGAGCAATTCTAGCAAACGAATGAGTTCTGCCGCAACGATATTTTCTCAAAAAATGTACCTATTAAATACCAATTGACCTATAAATTGTAATCGTTCACTGCATAAATATCATCACAAATTCACATAAAAATTTAAGAAACTGAAACCTGTACAAATTATCTATTTCCTGTAGTGTGTGCTTGATATAAAAAGAGCTGAATGGGTTTGAATGCGTCTATTTGTCCATTAACATGAAGTAGTATGTGTGAATATTTTGGTTATTTCATTCCTTACAAATTGAAGATCAGCATAGGAGGTCTATCTGTATTTTTATTTTCCTGTTTTTAAAGGAGATAAAACATAAATCTCGCAATCTTGTGAATAAATAAAAAACGAGGAGTTGCTTAAAAATTAATTCTTCTTTCATATATATTTCGTATTTATAATAAGTTGGCACCTAAATCTTAAGGAAAGAAGATAATCGTGATAAAATCAGTAATAAAAACAAAAAAGAGAAGTTGTATAAAAAACACTTTAACATCGAAATAAACAAGAAATCGTGTAATGATTGCAATTATTGAACTTCTTACAGTGACAGTAATGATGCTACACTACTCACATGTCTGCGCAATTATCGCATCCTCGGGGGTACGAAAATATAAAGAGTTGCTCTCGTACAGTAACGTAGGTCTATTTACAATAATCATCGTGTATGTACTAAATATATGCACTTAACGCTGAACAATAAATTCTTACCAGATTTACTGTATACTTATCGTTTAAATAACGCTAGCGTACAAATAAAATATCAAAATGAGCCGTAAGAATTTTTAAGTTTTCTCGCGCACTCGAAAATAGAATTTCTCTTAAAACTTGAACGATTTTTTGTTTCTCTTCTAAAGATTTCAATAAAATGCCGACATGATAGCAACGCCCATCTTTACATCCTACACATCCGGTAGTGTCCGCCCCCGACTTGTACAATTTCTGCCTTTAAGCACATTCCAATTCTAAAGGGAGCAGCTCCAATTTATTATGTGAGTGGCGGAGCTATCACACCCAATTGGCCACATTAAAATTCAATAACTAAAATTCACACCATCTTAGGACCGTGTGCTAGTATAATGAGCAATAAATAAAAGTAAAATTAGGCGGCGGTGGCGTCGATATCACCTCCGCTAAAATAAAACTCGAAAAAAAAACCAAAACACTTTAAAACCACGCGAATCGGTAGTCCTGTTTCACCATCACTAATATTGCAAAACGGTTTCCTCCCGCGGAAACGGAATAGACGTCCACTGCGTAACAATCATGCCAAGAATTGAACTATTTCGCTTATCTTAACTTAGCCACTTAATCTTAGTAGACTGTAAATTGCCTTTAACGGTATTTTTTCTATTAACTTTGTTACATTTTATTTTATTTTATTTTATTATTTATTTTTTTTTTTTTTTTGTGTTTTTGCTTCGTATATGCTTTGGGATGTTGTGTCCCACGCTGACGACCGCAAGGGCCCCGTATGCCTTGGAAAATGTTAAAAACTATAAAAACATTATTATTGCTGCTGCTGCTGTTGGTGCTGGTTTTGTTGCAGTTGCTGTTGTGATTGATCCCCTGAATATCCTTTTGAAATAGAAAATAATTTAATGTTTCTCATAATTTACTAGATAACGCTGACCAACTCCTACCTGTAGATGTCTCAATAGGCGTAGCTGGCCCAGCCGATTGAGGAGTGAAACCTGGTTGCCCCATACACTTCTGCCGAACCTCTCTAATTTTAAGCTGAAGATCTTGCCTTCGGGGAAAGATATCTCTATGTGCAGCCTAAAGAAAAAACATTTATTAAAGACTTTTTAACCATTTCAAAATTAAATTGATTTTTTCCAAAATGTTTAAAGGACTACCTTGGAAAATTGGATGTTATATTTTAGTTTAGTAAAAAATTTTAAAAGATGTTATAAAAAATAAGTGAATTTTTCGCTACTGCGTCTTTCTTTAAATTGAAGCTGATCAGCAATGTATAATGAATGCCAAAATATCAGCTTTTTTCAGTACGACTTTCTTGCTTGAACCGCAAAACTGATAAAGGACGAGCCGCTTAAAGACATTTCAAAGATATCAATTTTTTTTTTGCCATTGACGACAATTTTTCGTATGTACTTTAATTTGATTTGAGGAATTTTTTCTTTAAATTAAATTTCGAGATAATGAAAAATAAATTGCAGTGTTTTATAAATTTATCAGTTAGAAATTCTTTCATTTATATATAATATATTTTATTAAATTGTTATTGCATTTTATTGTCAAAATATGTGTTCATATCAAACAAGCAATTTCTGAAAGAATGTTAATTTTGTTATGATTACTAAATTTATTACCTGAAAGCTGATGGTAGCTTGAGAAGACGGGAACATCCCGTGTTCCTGGAACAGTTGCATTACTAGTTGACGCCGCTGTTCGAGTATCTTCCTGTGACCCTTCTCGTTGGCTTCTTGCCTCCCGCTTTGTAGAGGTGTTTGAGGTGTCCTGGGCGACCTTCCCGTGTTATCTGACTCCATTTCTGTCGCTAAACGTAAGAAAAATATAATTAGTCTTTTTCTCAAAATTCATTCCCACGTTTGCTTACCTCTAAGCTGATCTATATTGAAATCGGGACCGAAAAATCTTTGAGGAAGTGATGGTGTAGAAGTAGGCACCGCGCTGTCTTCAGACTGATCTTCTTCGCTATCTGTAAGTCATAGTATTTTTGAGTATTTTTTAAATTAATTTCCAATAATAAACCTACGCATCCTCTGCATGGAGTTTTTCTTCCGATAATTTGTTCCATAAATACGAGGTGAAGATGGCACGGATATAGCGCTAGGCGATTGACAATCTTCTGGTTTGAACTGCGGTAGGGCCTGGTATTTTTTTTCAAAGTCTACTTGCTTCAGTACACTATAAAAAAAAATATTGAATTTCAAAATTGTTCGCCAAATTGAATGAAAATAGTATTTACTTATCCATGTCGTCGCCCTTGTTTTTCTTAAAGAACGATTTCTTAGCCGACGGCGACATCTGATTTTGTTGATTATCATCCGATGCAGTCGAAGTCGGGGTTGGTAGAGCAGCTGATAAAGACGGAGCTGTTGTTGTTATTGTTGTTACCGTAGATTGGTCTCCAACTGAAGAACAATATATATTAGCATCGCTCTTTGCCACTGTAAAAAAGGCCTTAGTTTGCTAAGATACTAATTAATAGAGTTTTGATTCCTACTTAAATTTTGCCTTCGTTGCAGCGGCGCACGACCCAACTGTGCAGGTGTAGGTGCTAGGACAAATTTTTTTCCTTCAGTATCCTCACCATCAGTATCGGACTGCTGCTTCTCGGCGTCGCCAATATTTTCAGATTGACCATTACTGTTACCTCCACTGGTATTACTTTTTACCTCAGTTGTACATTTTGGTGTTGCGGGTAAATTTTTGAACCCCGGTGAGTCGGGTTGTTGTTGCTCTGAAATCGGTAAACATGTTGACGAGAAAGGGCGTTAAAAGAACATTATTACCCGTTGGGTAGGTGTGCAGGAGAATTGTATTCTGCGCGCTTCCTTTTTTAATTACATATTGTACTGACGTTGGGGGTTTCAGATTTACAGCAGATGCTGTGTGGATAGAGTTTGTGGAGTTGTTGATATTGTTCGACACCGAGGTAAAAATATTCTGCCGCGCTGTGCCCATGACATACTTCTGATCTTCGGGCATAGGCAAGAATGCGACCTATATGAAAAAGGATTTTATTGAAGAGGACTGTGATATGATTTCAAGAATCTAGTCTGTGTAAATAATCTACTGCTCAATTCAGCCATTCAGCTTAAAGAGATATTACTGAATTGGGCAGTTCGTTACACAAATGAAAATTTTGAAAATAGTTTTAGTTTTGGGGTTGTTAGGACATCTTACCTGTTGATTATTGTTGAGCGTGAACATGATCTGCTTCTGCCCCGTTAATTGGTTTGTCGTAACTATAGGGGTGGCTGTAGCGGTTGCTGCATTTCCAGGAACCGAATTCGCCACAGTAGCTGTATTGAGTGATGTCGGATTAATCATCAGGATCGACTGAGTTATGTTATGTTTTTTATCGCTCAGGACGAGCTTTTTGTATTCTTTATTAGCGTTTTCGTTGTTATTGTTAGCGGTTATTAGGGGACAGTTACTGCTGTTAGTATTACTACTGCCATTAATATGGATGAAATTGTTAGTGGTAGCCGTTGCATTAGCTGAGGAGTTGGACGCCTGGGAGGGCGTACTGAAAGCATTCAGATCTGGAAGAGACGAATGTGTCAGTAGAAAGATGCCCTGGCCGTGCGGGACGGATGTTAATCTGGTTTCGCCACTCGAGCCGTTCATATTAAGGGCATCGATGACAATGGCATCATACAGGGCGGATGTAGATGGTGGTGATGGTGAAGAAGATGAGGATGATGATGATTGCGCGATACCTTTTTTGGTTTTATCCCCCAAGTCGTCCGAGTCCGATGTGGAATGCAACGGTGGTGATACCAACATGGGTGGCGAGGGTTTTACTTTCGTGGGACTGTTAGCTGAATTGGCTAGTTGATGAGGTGAGTGACAGTTAGTGACAACGATAGTGGCAGTATAGGACGTACGGCTATTGTTAGAAGATGTAATGACAGAAGAGGGGATGGAGACACAGTCATGATAGGCATGCGTTTTATGGAGGTTTGCTGACCAAGTGGACATTAATTTACCTTTGCCAGAGGGATCGCTCACGTTTTCTCCATTGCCAGACATTGTTTGGTGCGTAATTTGGAAGTGGGGCTGCTGTGCCCCATTATTGCCGTAGTCGCCTTTGTGCTCGTGCGATTCTTTTGGGATCATATTAAATGTAAATACAGCGGACGTTCCATTCATATTGAAGGGCGATAATTGTTCCTGTTTTACTTGAACGTGATCATCTTCTTGCTTCACCTCTCCAAGTTTTGTACTTTTTGGGCTGATTGGCATCGTTTTAAAAGCTCCTCCTAAAGTGGATCGCTGCATTTTGAAGAGGAAAAAAAGCTGAGGATAATGATATTTACCTGTGGGCTGAAACGGCATCATCCCAATGGGATTCTTCGGGCTGCTGTACGAATAAATAGGAATCTGTTGATAGTTCAGCATATTGTTCTCATGACGTTGTGCTTTAATTGGTTTCGGCTTGAACGTGATGTCCCTTTCAGAGTTTTTAAGGTCCTCATTCATAGGGTTATTAGAATTGGGATAAGGTAAATTGTTGTTTTCAAGGATTTTCTTGTTTGCGTCATTGGCTTCGGAATGCTACGGCGAAGAGAATTATTATTTTATTGAAAGAAGAATGAGCAAATATAAATGCGACTCGTCCCAACCCTTGTAGTAACAGCCTGGGGATCTATTTAATGTTTCTTTCATTTAATATTTTTATAATGTGTATATATGCATCATTGGAAAAAAAAGAAAAAAAAAATTGTATGTAAGACTAAAATCATTAAATGCGAGTATATTTCTGAGATTTACTTTAAGAAAATGTAAAAATATCGATTCTTTGAAAATTACAACTGACTCCTTATTAGCCATCATATATAATTAAAATGTTAGTACATCACTCGGGACGGAACCACTCATTATTATTTAAGATCTGAAATGAAAATGTTCTTACCTTTTCACTACTGTAATTATTTGTTTCGAAAACAGAGTCTTCAACATCTGAATCAGTCACCTTTTCCGAACATTTTAAATCGATCTCCAAGGCTTCTGCGTTGTTTAAGTTGTCGTTTTCAGCAATAACCATCTGAAAATAAAATAAAAGCTTGAGAGTCGCAAAACTAAATTAGAAACTAGATAACTCTACCTGCTCCTCATCAG
The DNA here is from genome assembly GCA_951509405.1 of Machimus rusticus. Classification (NCBI taxonomy): domain Eukaryota; kingdom Metazoa; phylum Arthropoda; class Insecta; order Diptera; family Asilidae; genus Machimus; species Machimus rusticus. The sequence continues at coordinate 15,798,736 of OX608054.1, read as the reverse complement.
AAATAGGTTCATCGCGGACATCCTGCCCGTTGGCGTTACTATGGTTTTTTGAATCTTTCCCCATGTTAATACAGCCCTGACCTAAAGAGCAGACATGTTCAAATGCTCTAGATAGCCGAAGAGTTACACTTACTAATAAATTCTTCCTTATTATTGCCGTTCGTTTCTGAATCCTCCGTTGATGAATTATACGCAGCAATTGTGAGTGGAATAATGTCTGTGCCAGTTGACAACGATTCCGCTGGAGTCTTCGGACTCTTTTCATCCATTGAATCTGTACCATCAACAGAATCTGTGCGTTCCCTAGACTCTTTTGTAGAACTTGATGACTTTCGACGATCTTTTGAGCACCACTTCCACTCAGGGTGGGCTTTAAAGTGGGCATCTTTAACCACACTGGCCAGTTCGTGATATTTGGCCTTTTCATCCGGCTTCAAGGCATACCACCATTCTCCCAAAATTTTACTCACAGTGCGATTATCCTGATTGGGATGCTTCTTGTGCACTAGCTTTCGATGCTTTTTGGAGAATATCATGAACGCGTTCATGGGGCGCCTGATCTTCGTCTGCAAATTGAGTTGGCTGTTACAATTTAGTCCATACAATTCGGGCAGCTTAAAAATAACCTTTGCGGATGGACTCATTGGTTCCTTGGAAGTTTGTTGTAAGGCGCTCAGCGACTGAGTTCTTCTTTTTGCAACTCCGCTCGCTGTCACGTCACATTCTGTTGATGATGGATGAGTCGCAGCACCGGACGCTCCTGTAGAACCGTCGCCGGACGGAGGATCTAGAAGCGAATTCGCTTCTGTATCTGATGATACTCCGTTCTCCTTAATGGAAGGGTACTGATTTCCGGTGCTGCTGTTTGTACTGTAGATCGTCTGCCGATAGCCACCTGTGGAAGTTTGTTGTGTTGTAGGCGTCGGTGTTGGTTCGAAGACGTCATCGTCTATCGGATCTGGAAGAAAGTTACAAATTGTTTTAAGGCAAATTGCATTGATTAAAAGGAATTAAAAGTACCATCACATTCATCTTTAATTGTGGGCTCCGGTGGTGGAGGTGTCATCGTCTTTGCCGGCGACGAGGTCACAACGGTCATTTGGGATTTTGCGGGGGGATTTATCACTGGCAGGAGCGTGTGCCACTGAAATATCGACCCCTGATTAATCCCTGTAAGTATGAAGACATTATTAACGCTGTATAAATATGTTTAAATATACAATTACCGTTTTTTGGAACCGATTTTTCAGTTGGGGGTAGAAGTGGAACTAACTGGGTTGGATCCACGATCACAGGGTGAAATGATTGATAGTTGTTGTTTGAGGATGCTGGCGATATCCTTATGACACTAGTTGCATGGGCAATTGGGGCTGCTTGCACGGGGGCAGGCGGTGGTGGGGGTGGTTGTACGGGCTGTTGCGGCCTTACCGATTCGGGCCGAATTACAACATTATACAGTATCGGACTAGGCGAATTTTTCCACTTTGCTGTTGCTTCTGGAGGCGCTGGACCACCGATTGGCGTAAAGAAATTTTGCCTGTTTGTCACAGTTACTGGAGACTGAGTTGTATTCATGGGGGACGTTCCATGATTTGTTGGTGATGAGAACGATGGTGTGGCCGATCGAGAACTACCTAAGGATACTAAAAAGAAAAATCGAAATCTTGAACAAACATATTTAATTCAAAATCTATGCAATCATACGTAAACACTTTAAATAAAGCTGTGCAGCTGTATCAAAATCTAAAAAGTTCATCTTTAATAAATTTCGTTTAGATTTAGTCACTTTTTATATCTAAAATTATGAAACGAATTCACGAAAATCACTTCTGATTCCTAAGGTAGTGAAAGAGAAGAGCACATCTTGTGACAGTTCAAAGCAGTTCTTGGAATTCCGTAAGTACATTGCGCCTTCAAAAGGATCACTATAATTTCTGTCTACCTGCTCCTGCGAATACATGCGAGGGTGCAGTTTTGCTCGAATAGATATTTTCGCTTTTGTAAAGGAAGAATTTTTACAGAGCTGCCAGGTAGGAAAAATTTTACTCAGTGAAACGTTCTGATGTAATGAAAAAAGGGAAATTTTTATCGCTTTGATCTTTTATTTTGTAGTATGTCAGGAAATCTTTTAACTTAAAAAAACAAATCGGAATAAATTGAAAAAAAAACAAATAATTTACTAAACCACTTACCTAACATATTAGCAACATCAGTCTCTTCTTGGTCGAAACGTCCCGTAACCCTGTAATTTGGCGACGTCTCAGAATCCCTAGACGTTTCCTCATCAACTTGGGTTTTACTACTTGATCTACTGCAAATATCACTATAAACAGAATTCAGGTAATAAATATATTGATACTAAAAGGAGAGTTTTCTCTAATTTTAAAGCATTACCTTGGGAATCGACTGGGTCCAGAGGATCTTAAGGCGTTTCCTTTTTGGTTCAGATGTCGCGAACAATAACCTCTTCGTTGAGATTCTTTTGTGCATGACTGGTTTGAACAAAGTCGACGCCACTGTTTCCCATTGAATTTTTTACGAACTCCGGACTCTGATTGTACGACGTCTCCCTTCTTAAAACGATGTGGCGTTGCCGCCTGAGATCTGTCAATTAAACTAGACCTTACAAATGGTACAACAAAGAAAATAAATTAAACATTTTACCTTGGAGTTGCCGGATGAGATCTTGGAGTAAGTCTCTGATCAATAAGACTAGAAGTACTTCCACGACTTTGCATGCTGCTCCGCTTACTGCTGCCAGAGAGTTTTTCCACATCTCCATCCATAGCAAGACCGATTTCAACTCGCTTCAGTTCATCGTCAGATTCATAGTCATCGTAGGTCCGATGCTGTCGACGATTAATATCATCTGAGGGACTTGGGTTATTAGCCAAATTCTGTGAGACGATTATTTCTGGAATTTGACCACTACCAGGAGCCATCAGTGGCTGTTGCATATTGTTATCGACAATTATGTTCGTAGATTGGAACGGCGAAGTCGCTGCTGTCCTATAGTACTCCTCGTTGGGCTGTAATGTTGGCAGTACTTGGTGCAGTTGCAACGGAGCTGAGCTCCCTTGCTCGTACCGAGTTACATAAGTAACCGGTGCCGAAGTCTTAATTGATTCGTTGCGACTGTTAACATTGCTGCTGTAGATTATGTTTGAGTCGCTATTTAGTATAGTGGTCTGTTTTCCTCCCACACGATGGTTTCTATCGAAAGTTGCTTCAGTTTTTGTCGTTGAGACATCGTTCAGTTCGTCCCACCACGGAGGTAAAAGAAGTCTTAGATCAGCTCTCTTCACAGTTTTTAACTGTAATATTATTAGGATTTAGTTAGAAATAATAATGGCTCAACATTGTTTTTCTAAGGGATTATGTGCAGTCAGCGACCCAAAAAAAGGCTCTTATTGTGATTGTTTTAAAAACTGTTATGCCATTGAAATAATTATTAATAAACAAAAAAGCAAAATATAACACGTTCTTTCGTATTTGAAAATACAAATGTATGCTTGTGAACGGCTTATTTTCTCCTGACTTGAAATTTTCACAGAATTTTATGAAATGTCACATTTTAAGAAAATGCATAACAAATTAATATACTTTTTGAAAATTTGGATACTTGAAAATCGTAAGTTTTATATTGGTACATACCTTTTGTGCACTATCTAGTATTTGTACGGTAAACTGCTTTGTATTTGTATTTACATGAATTTGTGTCACCACGCCTTCAACGAAAACGCATGCGTCACGGCCTTCTATCTGCGTTCGAACGCAAACCTTTGTGTCGAGGGTAATCTAATAATAGGATAATTTTATATTAAAACAGTTTTAATAAGAAGAGCTTTGTTTAGTTACATCGGCTGCAGGTGGACTAGCATCCAGAATGACATGGTAGAGGCCAGCGGTGAGAACGTCGCTGTATACCTGAGTGCGGCTTTCGGGTGGATCAAACTCGACCGATACAGCATTTGGGGTGTCGGTTGGTTTGATAATGCCCGGGGCATAATAATTCCCCAATTTGGCTAGAACCCTTGTGTTGGTCCACTCACTTAAGTCTAAAACTTCATTGCCAGGCGTTGATGGTGGCGTTATCTTCGAGGGGTGCGTGTTATGATGTGAAGCTTTATACGAACCTTGAGGGCTGCAAGAAAGATCTGTAAATTCAGCCCATTGGCTTAAAGATTTTTGAGGACAAACCTGGCAATTATGAATCTTTTCTCTGGACTTTCAATAATATTAGTTAGGTGCGTCCGGTTTGGCTGCACCAGAACTTGCGTTGGTTGTGCAGTTTGGGACTCAGTGCCTCCAGCAGTGCTGACGATCATTGAGGGAATCGCCGTTGATCGAATTGCGTAGACAGCATCTGAGGATGTTGCGATTGCAAAAGTCCTATCGGGCCAATTGCTGTCTGCAACTATAATGCTATTGCCGTTCTTATACCCACCATTTACAGGCATTTGTGATTTTGGGACATCCATCTCTTCCAGCTCGGCTGGATCAAATTTCCTCTTCTTTGGATGCAGTCGCGGTTGGCTAGCAACAGATGCTGCTACTTGTTGCGATACAACCATCTTGAGGGGTGATGAAACGTTTTGCTTATTTTGTGATTGCACTTGATTTGCTATGAGAACTGTTGTCGTTTCTGTGCGGCCACCATCGAGCCGGGTTCCATTCGTCGTATGTAACTTCGATGGTGCAGATACAACGTACATTTGCCGCGAAGGTTGCTGATGGTAGTTTACAGTTCCAACGCTACTTATCACAGATGCGGGGATCTATAAAATCAAATGAAAATGGTTTTATTTTACATTTATATTTGAGGTTGAAAAAAACCAGCGCTTGGTTCGATTTATTCTAATTAGGCCATTTTTTGACCCATAATGATTACATTTTTAATTTGTAACTCTGTTTAGTTCAAAATCCACGAACTCACAACCTATAGTACCTACCAGGCTCGCCGCCAACGCGTCTATCAACTGAGTTATAAAGACTCCCCTAAAGGAAGACTAGGGCAAAAGAACTTAATAGCTAGAAAACCAGATGTGTTATGCAAACAGACAGAGAGATATCAAACAAAGTCTCGGCATCCGTATCCACAATTTCTTTTAGTTTCTAAAACTATGGTAGGCTAAACTTATGGTAGTTTTAGTAATCTATTGACTTTCATAATAAATTGAATAAGATTTGTATTTTGTATTTGAAAGGCCCTTAAAGAGAATTTGTTATTCTGAAGTATAAGAAAAAAATATTGGGTTCAAAATAGAATCAATATGATGTTCAATTTTTAATCTCTTTTTAAATATTTTAAAATAAACCTACCCAGATTGAGTTGAACATTATTTGCAAAATAACAAAAAAATCCTTTGTATGTTAAAAGCTAAAAGACGACTACACTGTTTGGAAAACGCTCATGGTTGCCCCTGTTTAGCATTACAAACCAAGTCTGTTTGAATTGCGTTCTAACAGTCCTGATGGAAACAGCCAGTGATAAGTAATCCATTAATTTTGGAATGTCCACAGCTCACACTGAAATCGGGTGTTCTTATAAAAATATACATACAATCCAAGATAAGCACCGAGTTGCTCTTCGTAGCGCCTTCAAGTCTGCGATGTGTCTCAGAGTGCGGGGAGAGCTCTCAAATCGCCAAATAAACACGAAACATGAGACCACGAGATACGAAACCAGTCGAAACGATCTATTTATTGCCAGGCATATGAAATATTACGCAATGACTCACTATAGTTGTTGAGCACCCGCACAACCGCGCTCTTTGTAAATAGAACTTGTAAACAAACGCGATTCGCTAGGGAGTACTGATAAAACGCATAAAAATACCAACTGAGGAGATACCAGCGCTCTCGTTTCGCGAACGACAGATAAGCTGCGCCTTTATAGTGTAAGACTAAGAAGATATCTTACATCTAGTGTCTACCCTCCAGGAGCATGCTGGTCTTCTGACCAAAGAAAAACACTTACCTGAAAGGGCCTGGTTACACGACTAGTGATTCTAGTCAAACAATTTTAAATTTTCATTTATCTATCTACATATTAATATTAAAATTAACTACTTAACTTTATAAAATTATAATACACTAGTAATATTTAAGTCCTTGTGAATTCTTTTTGGTTGGAAATTGCTTTTTATTCAAACTGAATTTATGTATATCGGTTAAATCGACTCGGCTCGATCTTTTCGTGTCTTACAGCTGAATTGCATGCAATAGTTTATAAGAACTTTTAGAAGCTTTTCAGCTATAAGAGACTTTTCTTTCTTTTGTGAGCAATCGGATAAATATGATCAAGCCGTTTACCGATTTCGAACATTCGTGAGGCACTTTATTGTCCTACTACTATCCATAAAGTTTCGGATTCGCTTTTTTTTACTTTATAACGAGAGATGTCTAATTGAAATTATTCAAATATCTTGGCTAAAAATTATGTTTCCCATTTTTTTCAACTATTGTTGGATTCTTTATCCACTAAAAAATCATTGCATCTTACATTTGTAGCACTTTCACCAATAAATAAATTAATCCCTATCTTCTTACTTCAAATGTGTGCCTTTTAAAACTTAAACTTTTAAACTTTTATAAATTGTATTAAAAAATAAAAATCTTAAAATCATCTGATCTTGGACTGTCGAGCTTTATCGGCTCAATTAAATACTCGCTTCGCTGCAATTACATATGGCATGGCGCGGCAAGGCATATGAGTCATAAGCGGAATGTCTCATCTGCATTTCTCGGACTTGGTTTCAGCTAGTCCAGTTTCACAATCTGGCAGAAGTTGGCGGTCATATCTTTTTCCGCAGCTTCATTTGCATGACCAATAGTAAGTTCTACATCACCACAAGGTAAATATAAATATCTTCTTCATCCAGGGTTTCAAACTGAATGGAGGATTTTTGAGACAATACAGTACGAAAAATATTATAGTATTTATCAACGGGTGGTACAAATATATGTGATTGTTGATAAGATATTGTTGTTTTTTTTAAATCCTAAAAGCTTTCGTTTCTTATAGGTAGTGTGCATCAAAAAATATTGTATAATATTATTCTTGACACACGTGCTTGGAACCATATTTCACTATGATAAAAATACGAGTGCAATATAAAAGGACTTGTTCCAAAATAGACTAATCAAAAACATTTACTTCTTCCTTTCTACGAAATTTTAACCCTGAAGGATTAACTATTTTTAGAAACAGAAAACATTGCACACCTCGTTAATATTTAAACTCATTAAAAAATTAACACTAATTTGGGACCAAAGCAGCGATTTCTCAGTAATTGGCGGGCATTTAGAATATTTCCGTGGATGAATTTATTATGTTTATTTATTGATACCAAATGTACGCAATGAACGAAATTTTACTTTTTGAATATTACACTGATAGATAGCCCCTTCCTAATGCTGACACGGGGCTGTCGACTTACAGAAATCGCAACCAACTCGATATTCCCCCACGTTCTTGCCGTTCTTAGACGACGACGATAAATCTCCCCTAGTTATTGTGTTTCCAGTTTCGTTGAATGCCTGGATCCAAGCGAAAGCAGTGGCGTTAGTTGCGGTTTCTCATATATTGCACAATCCATAATGTAGTTGAAGTAGCCAACGAACGCGAATGAATGACCGATCGTTTTCGAAATATGTGCGCAAGAACGCATGATGTGGTGGCAACTAAAAATGTTAAGACAGATCTTGAAAGCGATGCCCCTGTCACCCCTCAACCCCGTTTTGTTTGCGTCTTGTTCACTTTCGAAATAGTCGGACCGTATTAAAACACCCTGTATAAATAAATATATTATGGAAGCCTTCTAGACTAGAAAAGTTAAATTTATAAATAATAAAATAATCGAAATTTAAGAAGTTATTCCATTTAAATAATCGCTTTCCATCTAACACGTGACTTACACGATACTGTATACAATACAATCCTTATTTCCTATCTACTGTCATTTGCGCATATTTTTCTAAGGCAAAACCTATGCGCAAGACAACAAAAACAAAGGCACACTGTGTAAAGAGATAGAGAAAAACTAAAAAAAGACAGTGACGATACTAGATAAGGGAATGCAATGGACTTTTATAAGAATTTGTATAATTAAAATATTATGGAAGAAAAAATTCCCTGGCCAACCCCCGTACACATCTTTTAAGCAATAGAGTCCTATGACCCCAAATACAGAGTACGTTTGGCAACCCTATACATATTAATTCTATTTTTCTTAGTTTTGAAAACAATATACAAAGAATTTCGTTGTGGGGAAAGAAAAGAATAAATAATTTAACAAAATCACTTGAACAATTTGTAAAAATAGGGAATTCTCTTGGACACATTATGTCAAGGTCACTGCGCAACAAATGAGAAAAACTGTTGCCAACATTTTTAGAAGCCAACTGTTCTTAGAATGTTTTAGCACAACAGTTGTTAGAATGGCACATTAACCAGAAAGTTGAACTCGTCGAGATTTGCGCCCGGAGATGAATAGTAGGCCATTCGCTTCTCGGTAAAGTGCGTCACTCACAACTCACGATGTCAACATGGCGCAACATAGATGTAGCCTCGGCATGGCAGACCCACAGAGCCTCTGATTTTTAATTTGTTTACAAGCGGCCACCGAAAACATTGGATCATTTGCATTCCTTTTCATCATAGTTTTGCAGCGGCAGCGTATGATTCGCATCCAAAATGAAAACAGACATAGTGAATCGTTTTATTTTTTCTCATTTCGAAGGGTTCGTCGACTCACTTCCGAAGGGGACTTACTTGAATCATTGACCACTGAAGTAGGGCGCAATTTGTAGATGTACTGCTGCATCAGCTTCCATTGGCTTGCACCAAGGAGGGAGAGATTAAAAAAAAAAAACTCTGCACTGTTTCCCGTTACACCGTTGATACAAACTATAACCAAGGCTACAACTGTTTCTGTTGTTCGTCCAATCGGAAATTGACCGCTCCTATGCGAAATTGCAAAATCTATAAAGGCCACAAGTGGCACAAACAAAACCAACACCCGAAATTCACGGCGACGAGTAGCCAACTTGAGCCGAACGTCCAAAAATACCTCAATGAGAAAATTTTACGCTTTACGGAAGAACGCTCCGTGCCCCCCACCCACCTCCCCCTCATCCACTCGCTCCTCCTTCGATGGTGGAGCGACTATCGAGTGGACACCCATCCAGAGGCAATTGACGCACACCATCGCGTGTCCGCGACGTGTGTGATTCATGTCCACACTCTCAGTCCCCACACGGCACTGTGCTCCCCATTATCACGGGAGCGTGTGATTTTTGTCGGAAATTTCAATGAAAAGCTTCTTGCGGAATGGAATGGATTCAATGAGTACAGCGCACGCATTTTCCACGCATGGCGGTGACACATAAAGGCCCCAACACTACCGCCCGGCCGCATACAGGCCCAGTTCGGAGCGGCGATCTTACATAATCCCCAACGACACCTACACCACTGATGGACCTGTATTTTTTGGGAAAAAAATTTCTGCGCACTGTGGCTGCTGCTGTTGCTGTTGGCGGAGCTACTCCTCCTCGCCCCCCGCAGTGCAACACACAGCGCAGCACAATGGCTCTGAATTCTGAATCCGCGATGACGACGACCACAGGCATACCCGTGAGGCTCCATCTTCATACACCAGAGCAGCCCCACCGCCTCGCTTCAGCCACCAGAGGAGCCCCGAAGAGGCGACAGGCGAGCAAAATAGCAGCGCTAGCAACAGAGCAAGTGGTGGTTCTTCATTCTCGAAGCCTCGACTTAGGGTTTGTTTACGTTTGGTTACTGTTTTGGCTTTGAACGCTTTCAAACTTCGACCCTGGATCACATGCTGATTGTTTTCCCGCCACGGAAAAAGGTGTGAGTGCTTTTTGCCACTTTTTTACTTTTGTCGAGCTATTACAGTCGCCCTCGAAGCGATTTTAGTTACATTTTTCGCTTATTACTATAAATAATAATACTGCGTCTAACTCGCCAGAAGGATCTCTTCTCTCTGTTAGTAGATGGTATCAATGAAAATTTACCAGTTCTATGGCGTTTTATGCACGATAATAGCCCTGAACACACTTTCTGACATAGTAGCTAAGAGGTACTTAGAGGTCAATCAAGTCGATGTTTTTCTTCACAGTCTCCTGATCTTAACCCTATCGAAAACTTCTGAAATAATGTTGCGAACATATGATAACAAAGAATTTAACAGAATTATGGCAGTAAATAAAAAAACACGTTGGATGCTATACCAAAACAAAGATGTGAGGTTTTAGTAGAAAGTTTACTCTAAAGATGCTCTGCAATTGTAAAAAAATAATATGTTAAATCCCTGATTTCTAATGCTTATTTTATTTTATTTGAATGTGCCCTTTTGTAATGAATGTTTTTATATTATTCTTGCTGCATATAATACAACTGCATCTTTTTTAAGGTTTTATGTTTTCTTGAAGAATAATTATAATTAATAATTAAATTAGTACTAGTTATATGTATTTACTATCATTTATACGATTCTTTGTACCACTGTCTCAATCAAAATTCATATGAACGGAACATAATAATATGCTAATATTAGAGTACTACTCTCCAACCGATTATTACTTTCCAGTTCAAAACAAATCCACGAGCTGCGGTCTAGCTTGTGGTGTACTTGCTACTGTGGCGTGGGCAAAATGTTATTATATTTTACGGCTACCATTGCGTGTATTTAGCATTGAGTCTTTAATTTATGGGCGAATTACTTATGCAGCGCATAATGAGCACCCTGGGAAAAAAAATTTGGTGTTTGTATTTCGGGCTTTTACGGAAGCAGACATATTTATAAAATATATTTTGGTGGATACGTAGCCACCACCCCTTACTATATTTGTTTGTTTGTTGCTCTACTAAGCCGAAAACCTTGCGAGGTATTTTTCATTCTTTGACTGAAAGTACTACAAATTCTAGCTTAAAATAATATAGGGTAATTTTTATTTGCTTAACATATAGAGTTTCAATATCTAAGGGTTTTTGGAGATACGGGTTACGAATTAGTTTTATGTATGTGTATGATACAGAATAATTTAAAAATAAGAGATAATTTTCCATTGCCGTCCATCTTTGAGGAACATATTACGAGTAAATTTTAGCGGAATAATTTTTGGACTAGGGTTCCATCAGAACTAGAGATCTCCTCGTACCAATTTATATAAAAAGTATTTAAATGTACTCACTTCGTCTTCAGTATCGCACTCATGCAGCATGCCGCCATGTTGCTGCTGCTGTTGATTGCTTCTGTTCTTGCACTCGTTGCCATTGTCGATGACGGCCGTCGTGTATAAAGTGGTCGACTGTGTGTCGCCCGTGTGACCCGACGACGAATAAGTCAACTGTGGACGCTGCTGCAGGCCACCATCGTTGCCTCCTCCTTGTGAGTATTGCAGAGAGTTTTGTTTCTGTAAATGTTGATGATGTTGTTGCTGCTGCTGTTGCTGTTGTTGATGCAATTTCTGCTGCTGCTGCTGGTAATGCTGCACTTGAATTTGTTGTTGCTGATATTGCGCCTGTTGCTGCTGCTGTTGCTGTTGCTGAAATTGTTGTCCACTTATTGATACTGTTGAACCGGCCGTTGACGTTGCAGAAGAAACAGTTACAGTGGCGTAGTTCAAATTGGTCGAAAGTGGGGGCACATGCATTTTATCACGGCTCACTTCTCTCGCACCACTTTTTTTTTTTTTTTAATTAGTTTTTTATTTCTGTTTTATGGATTTAATGCAAATTTAGTTAATTTCGGCATTTTTAAGTGCCCACAATTGCTAGACACCATGATACGGATTTTCTAGGGATCCAAAATTTCTTGTCCGCGCTCCGTTCGAATTCATTTTGCGTATTGTTGACACTGATGGGGGAGAAAATGAACAGCTCGTTATAAAAAGGGATGTTCCTGCAGGAGCTCAACAGGGAGCGAACGCAGAGGTGTGCAAGAAGAGTAGGCGTATTCCGTCCCGCCCAGCCCCCCCTTAGTCATAGTGCTACATTGCGGTGGCCGTGGTGTGGTGGAAAACAGTGGGAACAGAGTGAATTTCGCCAAAATCAAGGAGGGATCGGGTTAAAAACAGCTCAGAATTAATTTGTCTGCAAGGGCGAGAGCAGTATCAAGGGGTGTAGCATCGAGGTGTTTTGCCACCTATCAAATGGGCAGGAACGCAAAGTTGGAAAAATCATCCGGCCCCAGCGCCGCTCTCCACATCTGAAAAGGGATCATAAAGAATGCTTCAATATGCAAATCTAAGGCAGTTTTCCTTTTACAGCGCGCAACATGGCCACGTCAAAAGGGATCTCATCAGATTTTCTTTCCCCTGATTTAATGACACTTAACCGGTGAGTATGTTTTAAGCTTTAGCTTTGGCTAACATAGCGGAATTTACGTGGTGGCTGCAGCCCCGCGTATGGGAAGTGCCACCGCGCGCCGTAGGACTCCGGGGGCCCCATACCCCCGGGAAGTCCCTCTGTGTGCGCTGTTGTTCGGTGCATTGTTTTTCATACAACACCGGGAACTGGGGCCTAGTAGTGGTAGCTGTGGCGTATAAACGAGGAGTGCCACTGCCACTGCTGGTGAAAGGGTTCTGCTGCACGGCGTCGGAGGCTCGAGATTATCTTTCATCCCGCTGCTGCCCCGCCGCTGTGCCCACTCGCGGGCATGCTATGCTATGCTATGCTACTGACTTTTCAGGCTATCGTCGACTCCGTCATCGTCGTCATCATCATCGCCATTGGCGCGCCATCGTCGCCGTCGTCGTTGTTGCTAACTGCAAAAATTCACCTTTCTGGATGGAATGACAGCGGGAACGTTCTGAAGTGTGTACAATGACGTGAAATAAGCATTTGTTCAGGGGGAGGGTTTTCAGCCGGTGGTGGTTAGATCTAAAGAGTCTACGCATAATGAGACCGGGGGCTGTTCGTCGGCAGTGGGGCGCTGCGGCGCTGGGGCGGAGACGTGGTGCAACCGATTCCAACTGGGAGTTCATGAGCTCGAAACTTTCGGGGGAGTAGGCGCGCTGTGCGAAATAAAGAAAAATGCTCTTGAAAGTTTCCACGGTGTTTTCGAGCAAAACTAATTATTGTGAAAATTAAGCGACCCTTAGAGCTGCCAGTTCAGCATTTTTATTTTACTTTATTTTTTTCAGACCTTGCCGTGCGGAGACTGCGGAACGTCGAGGGAGGAAATTCATGATTTCAAAACTTTTTTTGTCTGGCATATGAACTCGCATCAGTGGCAGAGACTGCCAGTTAAGGCATGAACAATTTAAAGCTTGGTTTGTCTGCTATTTTTAAGAAATTTCGTCCATATAATTGTACACCTTCTTAAATTAAAAAGAAATCGAAAGAACAACTATTTTGTTTTATTAACACTATAGCATTCATTTTCACTGTGATGCCAAATGAGATCAGCTTTTTTACTGTCCGCGAACGTGTTAGAGTGATTTATTTTTCATCTAATCAATTGAGATAGACAAATATTAATAGACGGGGCAGTCCTTATTCCTTAAGACTGTGAGAAAACTGAGAAATTAGAGAGAATATAAAAAATTATAAACAACAAACCCAAATAGTGAGTTTGTAACCTATATAATCATTTTATTTGCAGATTACAAACCAAATTGATAAAACTGGGTACCTACTAATGATATTGGAAAAATGAATAGAGCTTGAGTTTTCCATAAATTCAAAGTCTTCATTTCCTTCTCTATCATAGACGTTGTCAGTTGAAAATATGTACCTAAGGCCGTGTAGATTATACAGTCAGTCACTTTTTTCTCTTTTGTAACCTAGCGAAAGTTATACCAGTTAAAATTATTCAATTTTAACATTTAAATTACGAAAATTGTTGTAATTGCAGTGACTAACGTTGACAGCAAGCTTTTTCTACTTTATTTGAAAAACTATTCTATTATTTAGATTATTATATAGATTCAATTCAAAAAATTCTTGAAGAAGGTAACCAAAGAAAAAAAAATTGAGAAAAGGGACATTGTTTAGATAGAATTACAAGATAGCATTCTAAGATTTACTAGATTTTTAAATTCAGTGCGTTATGTTAGCAATTCTTCAAATTCTAATGTATTGAAAATTATCTGATAATTTCTCCATTTTCCTTTTATTAATTGACCTTTGCTATTTGTTTTGCTCTGAGTGAGACCAGAGCAGGAGAATGCTTCTGCTATTTTAAACATATTTATTAGTCCCCTTTACTTACAATAAATTCTCGACATAAATAAAATAAATGATTTCTTTTAAAACAGGACATTTTGACCTAAATTGCTTCTATTTTCAACAATCTCCAGAGCTACTGTGGTGTTCATCTAATAAAAAGAAATTGCGCTGGATTATGTTGCCTCCGAACCCGATTATCGTACATCGGTCGATTTCCAGTAATCGCCTAAAAAACAGACAAATTTCCACATCCATTCGCAGATGATGCTTAAAAAGTCATTTAAGGCGCTGAGCCACTCTGAGGCACAGATTTGATTCGTCGTGAATACCCCCAAAGGCGAGCCCGCGAAACCGGTTTTAAGGTGTTGGCTACTTGTATTAAGCACAATGGCTAGTAAAAGATCGGGTTTTATTTGTAACCAGTTCACCGAGATGACGGGTAAGGTGAAATGATGTGTAATAATGGAACACTGGCCCAGGTGGACGGGGACGAGCCTGATTGAAACTCGACTTGATGATTCACGACGGGCTCCCGCCCGTCCTCTCTTCTCGTAAATACGTTCTGAGACCGAGTCGATTTTTACGAGTTTCACCTCCGCCGAGTGATGAGGATTTTACGTTTTTCACTCTGATATGGATTCAGCGCACATAGCCAGACTGAATGCATGACGATGGTTAAGAGGTTCCGCAAATTCATTCCTCCTCATGGGGACGATAGCAGGGCTTATCGTAGATTCAACCGATTAAGGAATACATTTTTGTTGAGATTATGTCTATTTATGTATAGTTTCAATGACTTAAGTAGAAGCTATTCTAGTTATAATTTTTCAACTCGTAGGTTTTACGAGTTTATTTAATGCCGGTTTAGCATTTTTCGTTTATTATTGGTTATTTGGTTTGAGGTATACCAATTGGTGGTACCAGGAAATATTAAGAGACAAAAGAATTATTTTCATTATGTGTATGTTTAATAGATGTACTTCATAATTCAGTCTATTTTTATGTTATACGATACTTGGATTTTCAGCGAAATTGCGTTACCCTCATAAAAAGAATTAAGAAACAAAAGATAAAAATCTAAATTTTAAAATTTACGATTTATCATTAGGTACAAGTTTTTTTTTAGAGATATGATAAGTTAGTTATTTTGAAGCAACTAGAAAAAAGCAATGAAACAAAACGATTAGGCTTAAATTGAGTTGATCTTCTCATAGTTTTTCATAATAATCTCTAGCAACATTTAGTTAAGGTCAAAATTGACTAATATTTAAACAATTCTTGTAGGTCGTTTGAAAATCTTTAGGTGTAAGATATTTTCATAAATCACGAAATTAATGTTCATCAAGTTTCGTTCGATTTGTTTTAAGGGAATATTGAAGTTAAAAGTTATTTTGTTAAAATTCTTTGAATTGTAGTTTCGTATTCTTTAACATATATCTCATTTGCCATTTAGTTTTCTTGCCTTAAAAGCAACAATTTGAAAGCTTTCCACCCAGAGGAGAATTTCCCAGCCCCGGCACTTCCGCCCCAACGTATAAAGCAGAACCAGCCCACGCCAGGTGCATCACGAAATCTGCAACCAATCTTCGAGCGAGTATCACCGAAAAGGTCAAATCAGATCGAAGTGTTCTTCTCGTTGCGAAGTCGCACACCGAAAAAACAGCCACAACTTTTTCCTGCTCAAGCTCCACTCAACTCGACGTTGAACAAAATCCCATCGCGCTCTGGGGCTCCTGCTCTTTGGTGTGTGTTCGGGGGGGCTTTCTCGCCGTCCGTCTCGCGAACCGGGGGGAGATTTTTTGACAAGAATAAACATGTTCGTGCAACGGAAAGAAGAATGAATCGGAGAACGCGAGGGAAACAAACAGATAAAGAACACAACGGCGACGATGGCCAGAAGAAGCAGAAAGAGTCCAGGCCCCAGTCATGGAACTGAGGCGAAAACGTGGCTCGGGAGTCGGGACCCAGAGGGGCTGGGGCTCCTCAGCTGCGATGAAGATGATCCCCAAACCCTGGTCCCGCTCCGTAGCACGGTGTGTGCGCGCCTTTCTCTTTTTGCAGAAAACATTCTTTCGTTTTCGTGAATTAATGGAAAGAACAAAAAAATGGGGACCACGTTAAATAAGACTTACAGGCAGTCACCGCGAATCGACGAGTTCAACGGTCAGTCACAAAAGTGCTATGTGCTCGCGGGCATCGGCTCATTCTCTGGAAAAAATTTTCCCTCAGTTGACAGATTCTATGCTTTCCCAGAGAATTTTTCAACTTGGGGTTGTATATCTGCCTGGCGACTGGGTAATTACTTTAGCCACCTTGGCCATGCAAATCGGCGCATAAAAGCTGCATGCCAGATTAATTAGAGCCGACGATTGCTTCCAGAACACCCGTGCGTCGTCTATTCGCTTGCGATATATTCATTCAGAGCAGAGCACGGCGCTGACGCTGCCTTCATGTCTCCGTCTGGGGGGCATATGACGGGCATCCAACTCCGAGAGCGCTGCTAAAATTTTATTATGAACAATTGCGGGAAAATACACCGGGATTTTGAGTCGGAACGACTTACCAACACTCCCAGGGCTCTGGTAGCATGAACGAATGATGTATGCGACAAGACGGTGCCGCCGGGCGGGTGGCACAGAAGCACCCGAGGGAGGAATCAAATGAAAGGTCTCAAAAAGCTGGTCAACTCAATTTGACAGTGGACATGAACGGAGTGACGGTGGCATGCACTTTTCTGACCAGAGGATGATTGAACAACCCGCACAAGGGGGCGCACATCGCAGAAAATTACATAAAATTTTGCCTGTGTAGAGCTCGCATATTTGCGATAACCCTTTCATGGTGACCGTCGTGCACCGAAACCTGGCGAGCGCCGCCGATCCGACTTGCGACTTTACGCAACAGCGCGCTGCGATTGTGTAGCTCCGCTGAATGGGACGGTGATTCGGTGACGGTGTGGCCTTTTTACAACTTCAGGAATCGGTTCGGTGCCCCTGCCCTCTTCCAGATGTGACATACCCTTCTTTGAAACTTGACGATCGCTGACCACCCGATCCCGGATCCGTCCAGGACAGGACCAGCAGGAGCTCCGCAGCGTAGCGGATGTCTTTTGTCAAAACCCCGTGTAGTCGCACAGATTGCACACAACACGCACCAACACAGCGGTCGCAGTCCCATTCATTTATTTAACCCAAAAGGTCTCTCGGACGTGAGGGAATTTCGGCAGCGCTGCACTTTCCCTCCAATCCAAAAATATTTTCTTTACGATTTTATTAACGTCAAAAATTCGGTGCACTTGTGTGAAAATTTCATTGATTTTTCCTCGGGCTCGGACTGAGTATGCACCACCACACTGCAAGCGACTCCACAATAAAAGAAAAAAAAAAATTGTAAGTAAAATAAAAAAAAAAAAGAGCGACTCTCGACTCGACGAAGTGACAAAAGACACCACCACACGCGCACTCCGCCGTACTTCTTCAAGTTGTAATACGGGGAGCAAAATATTTTTTTCTTTGGCGAGCGCACGCACACCACGGCACTGACATCCGTAAACACGATAGAAAAAGGAAATTAATAAACAAAAGCTCAACTGTGTGAGTTTTTTTCCTTTAAGCCTGTGATGGTTTTAATGAAGAAAATTTTTTCTGTGGATAAAAAACTCCACCACTCCGCTCGTTTTGTTGCATTTTTCCCTCAATTATTATTATTTCATTGGAGCTTGAGACTCGGTCGGACCGCCTGCACTGGGGCACGATCAGAACACTCGACGGACAGAGGCTGCTGGGGGAACGGGCGATACGACGGGGGCAGAGAAAGAAAACTAACTTTTCATATAAGCTCACGAAAATTTCATGTCCAAAACACTCCCGAGTGCGTGCTGCCAGGCCACTTTCCGGGTGGCCAGCGGCTGCGGGCGACTACCACGACTTCCCGGAAGCACTTTTCGACATCTTTTGCGGATTCAGTGGCGAATTAAACACTTTTCCGATGGCAGAAGGCCCATCGCTCTGTCTGCTTTGTCTTCTCAATCGAACGTCTAACTTCACTCTGGTCGAAGAGGAAAAGACGACTAGGCGGTGGGTAGAGGCGAACGTCGTTTTGTACCAGATTCCGATGGTCGAGCTCCTACAGCTCCTCGACACCAGGTGGCGGCCTCAAAGCTTTTCAATATGGCTCTAAAGCACATCATTTTCTTGTTAGAATTTTTCTTGAAAAGGATGTTTACCTCTTTCAGACTAAAAGGATTATTAGGTAAACAATTTACCACTTTAAATAAAAAATTCGTTAATAACTAACATTTCCAATTTGGCGCAAAAGGCCAATTTTTATATAAGTCCAGGTATAACCCCAGAAAGTAGCACAAATAAGAGAAAGTAGATGTCGCGAAAGTCTCTTTGAATTGTTTTTAGGGACGGTTGTTTTTCGTTTTTCTGTTAAACAAACGCTAGACTGCGGATTTAGGGACATAGTCGTAAAATATTAATAATATTATTTCTCATAAGTTGCACATGGCGAATTTCACGTCCAACCGACAGTTTTAATAACTTCTACATCTCTAATTGGTGAATTTTTATTATAGTATACTCCTCCGAAGTTTTCAAATTTTTTCTAAGCTATGATATTTTTAAAGTAAAACTTTCTTAGCGACGTTTTTCGTTCAATGACGCCCCTCGAGCGACATGGCTGATATCCAACTATACCAAAAACGAGATGCGTTAAATTAATAATTTCATTTCACTATATCTAAAATTCAAAGTGAAGACGTAATTAATAATGAAATGGAACGACATAATTACCCTATATTATAAGAGAAACAACAACATCTTATGTATATTAGATAACATGTTTTTGCAATACCATTAGATATAACTATTAAAATTAAAAAATTTGTATGGTAGATCTTTCTCTTCTCGTTCAGTTGCCGCCGAACTAAGATGTAGCCTGTGTCGTGCTTTAATTGGAACTTTACTTTTCACTAATTGAACTCATACATATGTAACGTATTTTTAGCTTATTAGAAATTAATTAATCATATCGTCATTTATGCGTAATAAAAATTTAAAATTTGTGTACATAATACTTACATACCCTTTTAAAAGAATACTTTAAAATAGCCATCATAAAAAATATTTTTGGGTTAATTTTCGATGCTAAGTTTTATATTTGTTATTGTATCAGGTATTTTAAAATGAATTAGGGGCATAAAAAAAATTTATTAAAATATTTTCTTGTTCAGATTAATTTATTTTTATTAGTTTTTTTCGTCGAAAAAAAAAAACAAAATAAAAATGTAAAATAAGGAAGGAATAGGATGGTATTAGAAAGTATTCTATGTATAAATATACATGTTAAAATGCTATAAGACATTTTTACAATTAAAATTAAATATAGGAATGAGCCATAATTTTTTGATAGTGGTTCAGTGTGTAGGTATCAGGGTAATACATAGTGAGCCAAATCTAAAAAGCAGTACATAATATCGGCTTCGTTTTATTTCTTGAATGGTTTAGGTGCCCTATAAAACTACAATAAATGGACAATAAAATGGTAGTTGATGTCTCACTGTTCAATAACCCGCCCAACTTCAAAAGACCTTTTTATTAGTGTAGTTTATTACTATTGGGGGTTGGCTTAGCTATCTTTCGTACCTTGCGTCCATTGTCCTTAGTTCAAGGTTTTGAGCTATGCAGAAATTTTGAATTCTTTGCTTAATCTTAATCATAATCTCCTGAAGTATGCCCTCTTTCCTTACAAAGTCAGGTCGTGGTAGCCCGATTCCATTCTTTGCATAAACGGCTTCAGTCTAGGAGATGCACTTGCTCTTGCTCCAACTGCTGTGCAAGTGTGGGGAGCCGCCGGGACCAGGGGGTATCCAGGATACTTCATTTAATATTCATTGGTTAGGAAGACGATGGATTTTATCGCTCTCCCGGAGATATGATGACGGATTTTGACGCCCCTGGATGGTTGTCTCATTGCGGCATAAATGCTTAATAAGGAAAACACAACTCAGCTGGGTAACTAATTATAACACCCGGGGCTCCGGAGGGGCGAGTGGATGGGGCCCCTGCACCATATCCTGCTCGAGGCGAGCAAACTCCACCTGAGTACGTTCCGCTCATTGTAATTTCACTCTAGTGCTGATTTAATTAAGTACGTCGACTTCCGTCTCGACGTGTCTCGTCTCGGGGTTTTATTAATAGTTACGACCCACTCAAGACTTCCTTGATGTTTTGGCCATGATGTGCCGATGGCAATTGCTCAACATCTCCCTGCTTAAGGCAGGCAATAGACTGGTCGGGGTGTTGGACTCTAGTGAGCAAATTTCCTGTTCCAGTGAGCTCAAACAATGCGCCAAAGATTAAATTCTGTACTTCCTTGATGGAGCTCCTGTTGTAGTACAAGTGCACGTTTTAAGCCATAAACACCGGCAGTGACCTCACAGTGCAGGTTTAACTTAACAAAGTTTGTATTCGTTAATTAAAACTTTTAAATTATAATTATTACCACGCAGGCATCCTCATTGTAAATAGGTAGAACATTTACGAGAAGCTCCCCACGGATGAACAATTTGTTAGTCAAATGTTTGGCAAAACAAACAAATGAACATTTACAATTCTAAATCTCCGATTTTAATGAAACATGCCAGGATTTCTGGCCTAATGTTATGAGATTTTTTTAAAAAAAAATCCTTTAAAAATCGCAAGATGTCTGTTTTCAGGTATATTTATGTTGGATTTGGGTTTCCGATAACGATAATTCAAGGTTTCAAACATGGCTATATACATTTTGCTAAAAATATGCTTTGGGATCTTGAAAATTAAAAAGAATAGTTTTCATATGTCAGAAATATTATAAGGTACCCCGATCGATGTTAACTTAAACTTGAAATGCGGTTTTCTCAAAACAAGTTTTCTAAACTATAGCCGGATAAGTATACCTCAGCCAGAATAGACATAAATTCACTTCATATGTATATTTGAAGGTACGTGTTTTCTACATTACATTACATGTGTAGTTTTTTATAGCTTTTAGTATAGCTAAATACAACATTATATATATGTTTTTGGTTCGAACAATTTCGAACGTTACGTCATACACATATAATGTTTTTTTTTCAGGGTAATGTTATATGTATGTTTACTTTATTGTTATAATTTTAAATACCAAAGTAAATACAATAAGTCCAAACCAGTAATAATGAGTTAGTTTTTTCACTTGCCATCGTCATTTTCTTTCTCAGCTAAAAACGTATTATAAATTGGGACGCTGGTTTGCAAAGTGGATCGTAACGAAATGTAGAAGACTTTTATTGCACGAAGAATTGAATGTCGTTAAGTTAAGATCCTCTTTTAAACTTAACTCAAGCCTGATATAAACCAGGCTCAACTTAACTTTATGCTTAGTTTGAGACCATGGTTTACGCTTGACTTAAACCCGGCTTAAATCTAATTCAAATTTGGCTTAAAATAAGTCAAGCCTTATATTTGAAGTTTGATTTAAACATACGAGTATAGCTGAAGAACTTATTTATAAAGAGCTAAGTTTTAAAATTTACATAGGCTAAAAGATTTTCGAAATGTGTTAAACTAATGTAGTTTGCATTGATGTAGTGCTCCTTGAAGGACTGCTCTTTTGATCTGATGACGCCTTCATGCTCCTTAATCTCGACGGAGCACCTGTCGCTTGCTAGAAGACGCCAGGGCGGGATGTTCGAGGTTTCCTTTGGAAGTAAAGCAAAACCGCAACACTGCAAATGTTCACTCTGTGGCAAGTTGTAGCGCTTAATGGGCCGACATCCAGACGATAAATTTCGAGGCGACCGGCGAATATATGGGCTGAGGCTGCTGCGACTTAAGCTAAACATTCCCCGGAGCCCCAGAGCCCGGGAGCTGCAGCTCAGACTCGGCTTGGCCCCATCGAGTGTTTGTACTTGAGTTGTTTACAAGTGCCTCGGTTGGGGCCGAGACGAACTTTATGAGGGCGGTGGAGCGGGGGGTATAATAAACCAATAGTTGTACCCTTCGGCTGTGATCAGAGCGGGGCAACTTTGGAGCACCCCTCCGATGTGTAATTCCGCCCTGGTCGCGAGAGAAGATTTTCTCAGAAGTTCGACGTCTTAAGCCTTAACCTAGTTTCCTTGAAAATAAATAAGTAACGCAAACTAGTTCAACAATAAAAGGGGGCTCTTTCGTCATTATCAATGGAATCATTTACTTTGAAAGTTTAGGGTATAGAGATGCAGTGCGATGTGCATACAGAGCATCTTCCGATAGTATCAATTTCAAGTTAAGAAGGTTTATGCAAACATTGCCATGTCAATAAAAAGAATTCTCGAAGAAGCCCCAGCGTCCGTGGAATCTCATTCTTGAGCAAGGTTTTCAGGTTTCAGGTTTTTTTTCAAGAAGCTCCGCCTGAGCGATCGTTTCGACCTCTGCGTATCTTTCGCTTTTGATGATGCCCTCTCGATAGTAACAAGTTGTAAAGGTTTGCACTACGAAATCGGAAGGGAGAAGATTGGTGCATCATCTGACGGGGCAAAGATTAAAATTGAATTCAGGGCGCCAGAGTTTTGGTTCTTCTTGGAATTGGAAAATTTCAAGTAGTCTCGTCTCGACCTCGATGGCAGTTAAAATCATAGCAATTTCGGCTTAAATCTCCCTCAGCTCTGGCGCCAGCTGAACCCTCTGTGACCCGCTTGCATCGGGGGCTCCCAGGAAAAATCCTCTTTTGGCTGGGGTCCGAGTTTATTATTCAAATATCGCCAGGAGCACGGCTTAAACGGGCCCAGAAGCAACGAGGGGCTCCTCAACTTTTATTTAATACTTGCAGAAGCGCCCGAAATGTGGCGGAGATTCGGCGGGGGCTCTTTTCGCCCGCCAGAACCCGTCCAAATGAAGTGCACGACAAAATGCAACACTCCTAGTTACCGGCGGATCAGTGCACTGCACCATCGGAGGGTTGATTTTTAAAAAATTTATAGGGTTTGGAGCAACCAGAAGGCCTCAGGATGGCTTTCGTGACTGAAAGGACCCCTGAAACTGAGGCAACTGGTTCCTTTCCGCTCCAGCAAATTTTAAACCTATTTGCAGGAATGCACCAAATATTAAAAATGGGAAACTGTACGATTTCCTGGAATTGCACACGGTGGAAAAATTTGTCTTCAACCGAGAAATATGCAAGAGAGCGCAGAGGTTGCGAAGAAGGGCTTTTGCCCTTTTATAAAAATCGGGAAAAGGGGGTTTTGATAAAATTCCCGGTATCCTGCACGTACTCGTCGGTAAATTGGATTGCTGTGAAGGGAGTTAAGGCTCTTTGAGAAAATCTAAAATGCTATGATTTCTAAAGGCGCCTGCGGTGTCGTGAAGAATTCATTGTTCTTTTTCGATGGTCCATTTTTTATTTCTTTGGACGTCCACTCTCTTATGTTAATACCATAAACCAGTGATTCTCAACCAGTGATTCTCAACCAGTGTGCCGCGGCACTTTTGTGTGCCGCCAAATTCTTAAAGTGTGCCGCCAAATTTTAGAAATGTACAAGGTGGTGCAAAATTAATCATCCAATTTTATTTTTGTATAACTTTTTTACTAAATAAAAAAAAATTATTTTGAGTGATGGAAATCTTTATTAGGACCTTTAGAATTTTTTCTGTTAAGTGGAAAAGATGATATCCGTCAAGTGGTGCAAAATTAATCACACTATAGGAAGATGTTATAAATTTTGCAAATAGCGTCGTACGTCAATCATATTTTACATTTGTGAACTAGACAGCTTACAAACAGACAAGCAATGGAGCGCTATACTCCGCGAGAGCGTAGAATAGTTGTGTCGAAGGAAGCGTTTCCTGGTCGCGTAATCTCCCGATTTGGCGATTTGGCATGGTCAGCAAGATCGCCCGATTTAACCGCCCCAGACTTCTTTCTTTGGGGCTACTTGATGTCGCGGATTTATGCCAACAAGCCTCAGACAATCACATCCCTTAAAGAGAATATTCGACAGGAATGCCCAGAGTTATCACCGGAAATCTTGCGGAAAGTCATGGAAAATGCGATAAAACGGGCACAAATGTATATCAACACTGCCGGCAGCCACTTGACGGATATCATCTTTTCCACTTAACAGAAAAAATTCTAAAGGTCCTAATAAAGATTTCCATCACTCAAAATCATTTTTTTTTATTTAGTAAAAAAGTTATACAAAAATAAAATTGGATTAATTTTGCGCCACCTTGTATATAGTAAAAATTATAATTTTTTTTTTTATTACGAGTAAAGTTTAAATTAAAGAAAAGTATTTACATATACATATATGTACATATATGTACGCATGCATATTGTTACAATGTTGCCCGCCGAGCGGCTGGCGGACAAAATTGCACAATTTTTCCTCGCTATAACTTACATTTTTGAGAATAGAAAAGGTCGTCCGCCGAGGCGGACGAACCAAAAAAAAAGGTCGGCCTTTCGTTCCGGGGCATTGGTCAGATCTCATCAGTGTAGCTGATTACCAGTGCCCATAGCCACGGACGCCAGATCTTATGGATCGAAAGCCGATCCTTATATCCACTTGGTGGGGATATACCAAATGTAAATTACAGCGAAGGAAAATTTTGTAACAATATGTTCAAATATTAAATACTATAATTTAAAAAGAAAATTTATACAAATTGTTTTAACAGGAATAGGTATTTAAATCCATACAAAAATTTTTAATTACTTGTTTTGTAACGCGTTCTTTCTTAATAATTTGATTTTTATGCCTCAAGTCGGCTCACACGTGTCATAGACTGCCCGTCATTTGGAAGCGTTTTTATTCAAATTTTCTTCGTCCGAATAGGGACATTTACATATTATTTTATTTTACATTCAAAATTATTATCATAAACTATTTTGCACAGTGTATTATAGGTAAGTAAACAACTTTTAAACTTATCTTTTTCTTTGTGTGCCGTCAAATTTTGAAATCGTTAAAAGTGTGCCGCGACAAAAAAAAGGTTGAGAATCACTGCATAAACCATTTGAGACAAATATCTAGTTTATTTAGAATGACGCTGGATGCTCCTTCAATGAAGCGAAAAGTTGGTACTCTGACATCAAATTGTTTATTGAAATCGACCATGCAACGGTTGAACTCCTTCTTTTAAGAAATCTTTCAGGTTTAGAGGTCTGAAAAATGATTGAGTTGTAAGAATTCTTTTTCCAGTGAAGAGATAGTTTAACAAATATGAATTTTATTTTGTTTTATTTATTGAGACTTAAAAAAAATGTTTTTTGTTTTTCAATTGAATTTAGCTAATGCTCCTATAAATTTAGGTAAATTAAATTCAGTACAAAAATGAAAAACGAAGGTTGCCACACGTATATAAAACTATTTACATATTACGGCCACAGTTGTTTGTTGGGTAAATGGAAAGCAATTTAATTTTAGTATTTTTTTTTTGTTATAATAAGCTACGGAACTAATTCTTATTTTATTCTGCATTTTAATTTTACTCTAACCTAAATAATATTTAAGGAGTAAATTCCCCAAATAATTTTTTTTTTCGGAGCTACATTCTCGAATATATGTATGTTTTTGTTACTTGCTATAAAAATAAATTATGGAATCAAAAATTTTTCAGTGTATCGTTATCGAATAGAAAGTAGGTATATGGTATAAAAGGCATAAATGTTTTTTAATGTTCTCCTAAGGGAAAATAAATAAATAACTAATAATATGTGACAATTTCTTCGATCGTGAGGTGAAAATTATCCAGCCAATTGCCGTCTTTTATTATAAAATACTTTCCACTTGATGTTTTACGAAAATACAATCTATTTTCTTTCAACAAATCTTCCAAATATATTACCTACACACATAAAAAAGCTAGGCTTATATAATACCTAAACTGTTCAGTATTGTTTTGTTTTTAAAATCCGTCCTGTTGGTGTTTTTCTGAGATATTATTTCAAGGTTAAATTTAAAGGATACGTAAGTACATCTCCTGAAATTGTTGCTCGTGGCCATTTTTTTTTTGGGGGGGGGGGGGGGGGGATATTAAAAAACAGGGGAAAAATCGAAAATACCCTGAAAATTCCAAACGAATCGGAGGCAGATAAGCTGAAGCTCAGATTGAATCTCAGGAAAAGGTCGGCCTTGTTTGCTCCTTGAGAAGGATAATCGGGTGCGTTGCTGCGTGGCCACATCCGCAGATCCAGGACTACACATCCTTGTGGCGATGTGGAGCAGGGAATCAGCTCATAACCGGAGGCAGGAACGGCACAAAATCCCCAGATGGGAGCTAATGATTTATGAAGTCCCCGTGAGATTACCTTAATTAGGTTTTTCTGAGCTCTGGGTCGGGCCGCCTTTGCGCGCGCGAGTTCCTGAAGGCGTCCAAACGCTCTTCTAGCCGCCCGCCCGCCCGCCCGCCCGCCTTCTGGGCTTGTTGGGAACGATAAGCCGCCCGGCGGTCAGGTGCCCGGGAATAAAACAGAGATTAGTGCTAATTAGGAGGAGCGCGGCCCCGACCTTCGTCATGTAGTACAACTTCGGGCGGGATGCTCCGGCAGGAGCGGTAACATACGACGGCACGGCACGCATCGGCGGATCCTGCTAAGGACTTTTCGTAATACGCAGTTCCAGAGGGACTATCTGCGGTTAATATTTTATCAGGGAAGCGTAGGCGCGGCTAATTATTTAATTAGTCGGGATGTTACCGCAGCAGCGACCCGGGACACGTCCTGCCCCTCAAATATTTAAACGGTCCCGATAAATGGCGCCATCTGCAACAGTTCCCGCACCCGGAAGGTGTGCGAAGGTAACGCTGCAGCAATTTATCTCCATCGGCAGAGTTCCGGGAATTAGCTTAGCTACGAAAGAACTATATAGTTAAACCTCCGGCTTTATTGGGTTTTGGGATAAGAAAAACTGGTTCTAGGTAAAGAATGACTTAAAGTTGGTTAGATTTACAAAAAGTGGCCCGAACTTTAAGATATTGCTATGAAAATTGGTATTTGGAATTTTTTGGAGGCTCTAATTATGGATCTACTTATTTTGGGTTTTTTTTTTGAATATCTATTGTAGTATTGGTAAAATAATAACGGGTTTGAAAATAGATCGCAATATAATTTTAATGAAACATGTAGAAGTTCTATATTTATCTCATGTTTTATAGATCTTCTTAAAAAAAAATAAGTTTTCTATGAGTGTGGGCCAGTTCTTATCTTTATACCTACACTATTAATCGTACGAAGTGAATTTTATAGAATTTTGCGGCCACTGTTAAAGTCTTTTATGGTTAATGTTATATAGCAGCTAAAGTTCAAAACTCTTGTCTGAGCAATGCTTTAAACCGTTATAAAGTATTTTCGTTTCCGAATTCGAAATGATGTAAACTTGCTCGTGGTAAAATTAATTTTTTAATTTAAGCACCCCAAGGGGAACATAATTCCATGTTATGTCTACGTCGTTGGCCCCGGTTGTGACAACAGATTTTCGTGTCACTTGTGGATTGACTTTTAATTGTAACTACCTCTGAAGGTGATTTCATCCTATATATATATGTAAAAATCATATCTGAAATAACCTTGAAAATTGACTTCCATTTAATTCAAATAAGTACATATTTTATTTCAAGTAGTTATTTGAATTCTTATTAAAATAATTTTTTTTTTGATGTAATACCTACAAATTTTTTTAGAATGTAGCGAAGACTTCAGTGACTTCAGTGAAATTCTTTAAGTCGTAAGGTCAAAATGGTGTTAAGAGGAGATATTAAATGAAAGCACTGTGGTCATTAGAACAATTATCT
Source organism: Machimus rusticus (assembly GCA_951509405.1). Lineage (NCBI taxonomy): Eukaryota > Metazoa > Arthropoda > Insecta > Diptera > Asilidae > Machimus > Machimus rusticus. Next base: position 15,770,743 of record OX608054.1, on the reverse strand, counting down.
CTTTATTAAATGAAAAACAACTCTTCTTTCTTCTGGTAACAAAAGAACGAAACCAAGGCTTCAACAGAATGTTAAACTCAACAGACAAAAATGTAAAAAAACAACGAAATGCTCCTTAGTCTCTGTCACTTGGCTTATGATTATATACAGTAAAATGTCGTTACTCCTTAGGGCTAGACTCGATAGCTATACAACTTAGAGTACGCGGGTCTTAATCTAACTTCACATGCTTTACTTACTTCACTACCTGGAGACTCCAGACGCCTGAGCCCCAATTGAGGTTAGGTGTGCTGGATGTTGTTTTTAGCCGTCCTCCCGCGGCTTATGGCGTGCCTCACTGGACCTCTACTCCTCCAGTCAGTTCTGCCGCAGTTTAGTTAATTTCTATAGTTTTTCTTCTCGCAAAAATATTCTGTTGGGGGTGGCGATGGGGCCCGGTAAAAAATATCTCTTTTACCATTAAAACATTTTGTTTAATAATTTTATACTGCGGAAATTATGAGAGCGTAGGGCCTGAACGGGCGGGGCCACATGCTTAATTAGTGCCCCAAAATGCGTAGGGTGTAGGAGGGGCTGAGGATTGGCTGAGGTTTATTGCCACCCTGTCGTTATTAATGCAACATCAACATTAATTTGCCATTTATCTGCGGTCGGCCGCCAATTTTATTCTATTTGTTCAGTTGTCAGTGCCTTTGTGTTTTTCTTCCGTATTGTTGGTATTTTTTGATGTTTTTGTAGTGACTTTTTTTTATTGTTTACGATTTTCAGCTCTTTCTCGCTACGAGGACGAAGGACGATATTTACAAGGGATTGATTTACATGGCTTTCCCGAACCTGGTCTGATTCAATGGGGATGTTTTCGCGTGTTGAGTTCTTGTTAACCACTGGTGAATTCGTAAAAGGACCTTATTTACATCGTTTGATAATCGGCAACGGTTCGGTTCAATTACTCAATTGCAATTGGCAGAAAAATTGTTTTGGAAATATTCTTTTTTGATTGGTCCTTTGGGAAGGTAAGTATTGTTTCCAAGAAGTGGCTGGGAACAATACGAGCCCAAACACAAAAGAATTCGCCCACCTTTTCAACATTTACTGAGTCTTTTCATGGATTTGAGTTAACATTATAAAAAATAATAGTATGCCGCTGTTAATAATTTTAAAAAATGAGTCAATAATAATAACTTCCAGTTTAATCGAATCTGCGCAAAGACACTTGAATTCTGAGTTAAAACTCTCTAACTAATGCACGTTGAATTGAATAAATTGATTAAATATAAAATCTATTTGTATAAAAGTTAGATAATACTAAATTGACATAGCGAATTTATTTTATGAAATTAATGAAATTATACTTGGAAATTATAATATTTGTGCATTAAGTGTATGCATTTCGTTTTTCGTATGGAAGTTGTTGTTTTATGTCTGACTCATGATGTATTGTAACAAAGACTCTTCAAGAAAATATTAAAAAAATGGTGTAATGAATATTTTTCCTTATACGGAAACTGTCCGTTTCAACCAGATCTGATTCGGAAAAATTGGTTTTTATTTTTTTTCTCAACAAATCATCATAGGTAAGTTTCCTACTGCGTAGAGAACGCCTTCTTAACTAAATACCTCAGCCTAAATTGAAATATTCTTTTGTTAAAATTAGCTACTGCCGGACTTCTTTCTCTTCCGTCGGATAAAAATTCTACAAGTAAATTCATTATGATCTTATCTTAAGAGCTCTGAGCACGTTCTTAGAACCTCCAGCGATTTTCCGACAATGTTCACTGCACCGCTGCAGCAGCAGATGCAGCGACAACCTCCAAATATTTTTTTCTTTCCGAAACAAAACGATTCGTTTGAGCAGCTGCTTTCGCTCCTTAAAGAAATTCGATATGCCTTGAAAATGTCCACTACAAAATATGCATGCTTTTGTCTTCGACATTGTTTAATTTTGATTTTGTTTTTTTACATAGTATGTAGCAGACCGTGACTCGCGTTTTCCGCGCGTGCTTAAAATAAAAATTCAATTGCAGATCTGATTCTTTTCGGGGAGCAACACTGAAAGTTCGCTTACAGGAGGAGGGGGGGAGAGTGTGGCTTTTATGTTTCGCCTCATAGGTTCTGAGTAATTCCTGGAAATTGTTCTTAACTACCTTAGGTACAAGTACACCTAGTGAAACAGACTTTTGTTACGTTAATGTTACAGTAAAAAAGACATTATGCTCGTTATTAATTTACAGTATTCCTCTAGGTTTTGAACAAATAAAATGCCCCTGAGGCTGGTCTACTGGACTCAGTCTAGCGGGGACCTAAACACTTAACGCTTACGGCTTGTTACTTTAAAAGACATTTTTACACTTTCTGTGCTGTTATCACTTGCTTAAAAAGTTTCGATAAAAACCTTTAATCTGTCCGCCTGTGGCCAAGTTAAACGTCTACGTTACGGCTACCTACAATTTCTCTTTCATAGTTCAATAAAAAAAAATTATAGTTGACTTATTGGCAAGTGTTTCGTCCTGTTTAAGGGCAGTACAGTGCATTGCATTTTTTTGTAGCTTCTCTGGTTTTCAAATTATCTATTATTTTGGGGTTTCCTCTATTTGGCCCCAAGTGGGTCCAGTTGGCTATATGGCCCATCGATTTTGAGCAATAGGTTTTTATTTTGAGCAAAATTCTCCAAACTTTTTTAGTTTCCCTGTGGGATATTTTATATTCTGGTTTCCTAGGCTGGCTGCCATCTTAAGAAGTATACCATTATTATTGTGTTTGGCTTTAAATGGAACTTGTGTGATGATCATCAGGAGTTCTGCTATTCTTCACAGAAACGGACATGGTGACGAATCGTTCGACTATGGCGTGGACTATAACAACTTTCATTCGCTGGATACGAAGAGAGCTTTCTGAAATTAGAAGAAAAAAAGGGGATACAGGTTAAGAGTAGAATTTTATAAATTAAATAGTTTTATACTAATTAGTTCAAATGGTTATAACTATTTAAGCTTATATGACAAATTGATAAGTTGTGGACGATTCGTACTATTAATAATATCTATAATTACATATATCTTTGTTTTGTTACGTACATACATATGTATATTGTAATAAGCAAAAAAACAATTGCGTGAAATAATTAGTCAACTACTATTCAAATTAGCAATTCATATATTATATCAATAAAACATCGGTGTTGCAGTTTTTTTTTGTTTTTAGTTCTATTTATTAATTAATATTTTTGTTTTTTATTAAGGCTAATTATACAAAAATTACAATAACTGAAGTCAATTGTAGGCAAGCAAATCTCTCTGTTATTATCCAGATCGTGAAGACGAAGTTGTAGGCAACAACAAAACCCCGGTCTTGGATTTGCAGAAAGTGCAAAAATAGTAAAAAAAAATTATTAAAGAAAAATACAAATCTACATACATATAACTATATCTATCAATCAAGACTAAGACGGAATTTGTCTTAACTTGTATAGAGATCTAAGCATATCCATCAATAGTTCATGGTGTGCTTTGGAAAGTTTTAAATTTGAAATAATTTTAAATTTAGTTAACTTTTTGATGTTAATTAATCTCGATTTTGTTTTGCATATAGTAAGCTTATAATGAATAGAATATATCTATAATTTTTAAATTGTTTTAAATATTCTTCTCATATCGTTAATTGTTTACTATTAAACTTTTATAAAATCATACCAAAAATAGTTCGAACTATGCAATTAGCTTAATGCGGAGTTGTACAACGTGGGGAATATTTTACTTAGGGTTCGGGAACATGTAAAGAGAAAATTTCCTTCCGGGAGTAAGCACATTTTAACCAAAATTTATCGTGGCTTCTACCATCCCCATCTATTGGCTTGGTCCAAACCCAGCCCATTTTTGGGGCTTTGAATTTGTTGCTATTCGCGCTAATGAAAAATCCTCTGACCATAAATTTTAATTATTCGCGTAAAAAGGCAAAAAAAAGGAAATTAGTGCACCTCTCGCTGTAAATTAATTTTGCTGGCGTCTAATTATTGCTTGTGTCCAATAAATGGCTTTGCAGGTCGAATTGCATGGGCGGGCGAGGGAGGGACGGGACGGGTTTGGGCTGTTCCCGGGGCTCATGTCGACCCTCGGACAGGTCGACCGCTGGACTGGGGTTGCCCCGGAAATATGCGCAAAATTGCAATTCGTGCGCTCCCAAAAAACATATTGCCCCGTCTGGGTTTTATCCCTCGGCCAGGAATGGGCCCCATTATCCCGGGAACATCCGGCCGGCAGCTGGGATTCGCATCGTCCTGGCTGAATAGTCCCGCAAGAATGGCGCCCCAAAAAGAGAAGAACGAGGCAAATTTTCCAAAGATGATAAATCGCTTAATAATATAATAATTTCCCAGGGAGCAGAAGCGCCCGGGATCCGCAGATTTTTAATCAATTGAAATACCCGCGCCCGGCGGATGGCGATTGTTTCGTTTGCAGCTAAAGAACCGGGCGGAGGGAAGGTGCTCCATCCTGCTGGGGGCCCCTTTCATCGCACTGCGGCAAACAAATTGCACCCCGGCTAAGATGAATTGCCCGATTATTGCTCGAATCGGTTCAAAGGGCTTCTTCCTGCTTCATCGCATCCTCAGCTGCTGCGTTGGAGGTGTAGCGCCCGTGGGGCTCCTAGGACGCCAGTAATCTTTTTAATTTTTTTTTTTTTGCAACTTCTGCTCGCCCACTATGGACTGCATCGTTTGGTTGGAGGCGCTTCGAATAAATGCTCCTCCGGGGGAAAATTAATGATACGAAATTTTCCGGAAAAATTGACCAACCCATCGACTGTGAGGGATGACCAAGTGATTTTCCATCAGGTCTTCATGGGAACTCAATTTTTTGCAGTCGTTTCCATTTGTCTTGGCCGAAAAGTAAAGAATAGCTTTTCGGGTGTGCTGAAAGATAACGATCACAAAAAACTGTGGAATAGGTCCCAGACAATAAGAAAAGGTGATTCCTCCATCTTGGGTTGGGCTTTCGGTTGTCCCGACCTTTTAAATTCCTCCAAAAAACCCTCTGAAAATGTGGTGCTGGTAAAAGCAACGATAATGTTAGTAAATGAATCTGGGAAATTACCTGTGCACAAACAAAAATATTTATATAAATACATATATGTATATGTATGTAAGTATGTACATATATAAAGGTAGAGAAATCAAGAAAAGGGTGCTTTTTTTATTTGTATGAATTTACGAACAATGCGATAAAAAGTGGTTGAAATGATTTATTTTTATACCATTATGAATATTTGAAATTCCAAAATTAACATTATTTTATAGTTTTCAGGATTTTGGAATTTCTGAAGTTTATTCGTTTTTTAAAATTTGCTGTTCGTAGAGTTCAACCCAGTGTTTACTATCTATCGATATAGTTACGTTCTATATTCTACGGATGCGTAGAAACTGTAGAAAGTGTTGGTTTGTAAAATTCAAAGCATATTATACTATACAATTGTCAAGAGTCTTGGGATTTCGATTGTCTGGAGGTTCCACTGATTTGTATATTGACATTCAGGTCAAATTTTATGGTTAGACTATGAAGTATTGAAATTAATATTTTTATATCATTTGAGATACTGCTTTGTTTTTGTACATACATCTGAACGAGAATATAAAGGGTGGGCACCTACTAAAATACCCATTTGACTCCGATTAGATCAAGAAATAAATAAGCTTGAAGGAGACTTATGAGTCCGCCGCTCCGTTCTTGTTGTCGTCATGATGTTAAATTGCTTACCCTTCGTCGAAAGGTGCTGTCGTTAATATTCCCAGTGAACTCCGCCATAAAAAGAGGGAGTAATCACCAGCAGGAAATGGGAATAAATCATGCTTGAGGCGAGTGACTAATGGTAACAATCGGTTCCGCCACGAAATCACGTTCTATACACTGAACGGGCGCACAGGGCTTAAGTAAGCAGCATATTACTTGGGATGATTTTAAGGAGAAGGGGCCATTCGTGCGCAAGTTTAAACTTTGAATCGCTGAGAAATGCATCCGGGTCCGGGGATTGTTTTACATCAAAATCTGTGGCGAAACTGGGAGTTCTGGGACTCGACCGCGGAGAACATCTTGTCCCGGAGATTGCAAGGGATCAGGTATCATCTTAAAATCTTGAACGTGTTGCGATAACATAAACTCTGAAGATTAGCAACGTGAGCTCTTGTAGTCTGGGAATAGCTCCCTTTACCCTCGAAGCTCTAAGCAATCTTGAAGACGTTCCCGTGCCGGGCCTCATGCCCAAGCACTAGCTGAAGCTGTGCGGAGGTGGAGCACACCTTGGAGTCCCGGACCGCGTGAGATAAAAGCGCCGTCAAAAACGTCTTAAGTCATAAAATATAAAGATAAGTTCTCTCCGTCGAAAAACGTGCTTGCTCCCCGCGTCCAATCCCCATGGCTGCACCCCAGCAGCGTTTTTCATTTCTTCCTTTTTAAGAGAATTACAAAAAGGAAGCGGGCTGATAATAACAATGGCCCCAAAACACCCCCACCGGGGAGTCTGATAACATTCCTAGAAATGACGGGCCTTCAAGGTGTGCTCATAGGAATCATTCCCGAATCTCATTTTGGCCCTTGGCAGCCCCAGCACACGAATAGCTTGAGTGGGGCCCTTTCCTGGGTGGGCGGAAATGTTTCTTCTTGGCATGAAATTTTCACACTATTTACCCACTACGCAGACATCGTTTTTATTGGGTGAACAATGGCCCACATGCCGCCCCATCGAAAGAAAAGGCTCTTCGCATATTATTATTTATTCCCCCGGCCTCCCGGAGCCTTCGGGCTCCTTCAGCCGAACGCTCTGTGCCGAAGGGACATCGAATAAATGCTATTTTTCCTTTTTTTTTTGTTGGGGCAATCCAATAGAGGAACTTTCAATATTTGGTTACGACCTGAACAGGGTGGGTCGGAAGATTCCTGCCTGATTAATGCATATACACCCTGAAAATATTTCATCCCTTCCCATGTCGTGCCGAGACGGTGACAGGCGACATTCATAGCGATTTTCTTTCATGTCCCAAATCGCACGGCATTTTATTAATCAGGAAAAAACGATATTTTGCTAGCGATTTGTCGCCCTGTCCCTCCCCATTGAGTGGCTGCTATTTTTTACGATTTGAAAATTGTTGTTCAACATTCCTTCGACTTGCAATCAAACATGTTTCCCTGGAGCAGCACAATGTGGGGGGCGGTTGGGAGTGGCGACGCCTCGAGTGGGGCCCATTCCTGGGCACACAATACGACGACAAAATCCCTCCAGCCCGAAATCCTCGTGGGGCTCCGATAAGTGGTGGCGCATAAAAGCGTCATTTGTTGCAATATTTCCGTGGACTCGCACTTTGTTTTGGTTACAAGAGGCTCCCCACAAAACAGGTGGAGTTGAGCGCACCCATTGACTCTTCAGCACAATGGCGCCCCAGAGCCATTCGAAATCCGCTCGGGTTCAATGAGCCTCCGTGGGGCCCCACACCTCACGGGAGTAGTTGAAAATATTTCCCGTGACGCCCTATTTTCGAGGAAAATCTTCCATTGGGGCGCACAACCGTCGAGCAACCCTCTTCAGGGTGATATCAATAATCGTGCAGCTGAATGCAACTCCCTTTTCCCTTTATTCATTTGTAACAAAAAACAACCCTTTAATCTCGACTTTTACACTTAAAAAGCGATAATTAAAAAACTTTGATCCTCAGTTCTTAGGCGGTAATAGTATTTTTACAGACATTAACTAGGAACTGATGGCGAAAAAATTTGCAAATACTGAATATCACAATTTACAAAAATTACAACAAATATATTATTGAATAGAAATGCCTCGGAAACCTTAATAGATAACGCAAAAGTGTGGCAAAAGTAACCGCACAAAGTTTTTACTCCTAGTTCATAAAAATTAGGTACTAAACACTAGACTTTGTGAACGAAATCAATGCACAAACTAAAGCAAATTTAAACTTAATTGATTTTTTATTTAGAAAATTAGTATTAGTAGAGCATACACTTTTTGGAGCAGATTCACAACTAGATTATGATTATTTCATTGTTTATTTAAGACTTTCATTATGGTCATCAATTTTTAATGTTTAATAAACACGCACCATTTTTATGTTTTTGAATGTGAAATTTTGTAATAAACGTACGACCAATTCAAAAGTACCCATTCTATTTGCAGAAATTGGCATCTGTAAAAAATGTTAAAGTTAACTTTTATGAATTTAGTGATATTTATTTCTGCTAAAAGGCCAACAAAGTCGATTTCCTTTACATAGTCGACATTCACATTGTCTGCGGAAATTTCATTTCTTATGCCAAACTATATTCAAGAATAAAACTAAATTGACACCTTCTTTGGCATTATTAAAATTGGTTTTCAGTCTCATTTAATATTACTGTCGAATTAAATTAATATTATATTTGATATGCTTGAATCTAGTTTCCTTCATAAATGCAGCTATTCTATCCTCTGTTTCAATTTCCAAGCCTTCAAGCATCGATACAATATTAAATGAGCCTTGATACCGCGAATGTAGGCATTCTCATAAACTTTCGTGCTTTAGAATTTGAATTTATTACTTGATACTTGAGGCTTGGTAGCTTAGTCTCAACTTCGATTTCAAAATTATAGTTGGGAACCTTGTTCCACTCGATTGCGCAAATTGCATGTAGTATTATACTTGATTAAACACTTCTCAAGGGTTTATGCTCAGTTTGATTTTTCTGATTTTATTGTATAAGATAAATTGTTCAATTTAACTAAAGTAAAGTGTATATTGTGGCGATTTTTAGGTCTGTGGATTTGATAGAGAATTGGATATAGAATGAGGACGTTTTTCACTCAGTGTTATCCAAACCCCCTTTGCTGCTTCCTTAGATGAGGGTATTTTATTATTCAATTCAAAAAAAGCTAGCGTAACTACAATAAATAAAACTATTTATTTCATTTCTTGCCGCTTAAGAAGATAAGAACTTTTATTCTATTCTCCTAATTTACTGAGCCTTGGATTTGTTCATTCTCTTACTCCCGACCAAAAATATCGCACTATTTCGATCTATTAGAATTTATTTTTAAATCAGACCAATAAAATTGTAATTACTAATTACAAGGAAGGTAATGAAACTTAAATAGGGTAATATTAAAAATTTAAACAGAAGCATAAAAACATTTTTTAGCATAACACTCAATATTAGAAATAGTGCTAGATTTACAAGTTTATGGTAAGATATCTATAGTGCAGAAAAGATTAATGCATTATTTTTATTATTTTATTTGAATGTGTTATATGTGTGGGATTGCGCTAGTTTGATTAGATGATCTTTTCAAAAGAGACTCCCAATTGGGTTCCACTTGCAAAAAAACCCGTCCTCGGACTCAGCACGTAGGACATAATCCGAAATGGTAGGTAATCATTACCTTGCTGCACTTAAAAAATACAATTCTGCTATGTCCGGGACCCGGAGCCCGAGCCCCATAAAAAGTAATTTCAAGCTACCTGGAAAAGAAAGCTCAAAGAAAATGGTGTAAAACTAAAGAACCCTTAAGTGCGGAGCCCGAGGTCGGTAGTGGGGAGCCTTATCCTTACGGCTGATTTCATTAAGGACCTTCGGGGCTCCACAGTAATAAAATCTGAAATAGCAGAACGAGATTACCGGAGCCCCAGCTTCTATACAAGGCCCTATTCAGCACCACACATGACTGCCCGGGGCTAGCAGGAGGACCTCCGGGGGCTCCTCGGGCGCTTCTAAAAAAAAAAACTACACATAAAGCGCCCTCGGATCTCGGTCCGGACAAAAGGGAACGGTCATGTGGAAGAAGAATGACTCGGTGCCGGGATCGGAATTTCATAAAAATAGTTTTATGCAGCCAATCCACCTGTGCGGAGCGCTACTCGGCAGGGCTTCCAGGACTTGAGGCCATCCCCAAGGGCGGCATTGGCGAGGGCGGCAGCTTTGTTTCTCTTTCGGAATGTCTGGGATTCCTTCGTCCGGCCGCGGGGTTGTACGATCGCAAATCGAATTTTAATGCTCCCTGCCAACGAGAAAGAATCGACAGGCGAAGGGGCGGCGTTCGGGGGCAGCCCTGCTCCACTAGGAAATATGAAAACTGGATGTTGGCTTGTGTACATATCTCAAATTTATGAGGAAATAAGAAGGGAGCGACCTTTCGTTTCCTTCCTGCAGGGCGCCCTTCGCTAGAATTCAACGAGGAGCAACAGCGCCCGGGAAACGAAACGAGCTCAAACTCCCGCACCACTCCGTCCTAAGGGTGGCGAACAGCCAATAAAAAATTCATTCCTCTCAGTAAATCTGTGTTAAAATTGTTTACAAATCTTTTGTGGCGCAGCACAACAAAAGCAGCCCCCAATGGCCGGGTTTTGGACGCGATCCGTCGTCCTTTTCCACCAGGTCCAGGTGAGCTGCTCCGCCCCCGCAGCAATATAATAAAATTCGTGCAAAAGTGGACCGAGCGGGGCACGGTGGTGCGGTGACGAATGGGCCCCCGGGGGAGCAAGGCATTATTTATCGCATTCCGAACGATAATGGAACTTGCATGCAAAAATGCCCGAGTTCGTGCCGAGAGACTCCGCTGGGTGGAGCCCGCGAATATATCATCAAGTTTGCAATTTGGCCTCACCGTAATTAGGCGGCACGGCGGGCGTGGCGCGGACGGACCCGGGCCCCCGGAAGCGGAATCCTAAATTCCATCCGTCCGGGTTCTGGTTGACGGGCCAGATTCTGTGGTCAGCGGAGCTCACTAGCTCCGGGGGGAAGGGACCCGCCTTATTAATTATATACAAATGGGATGCAAATTTATGACATTTTTCGCGGTTTAGTCAGAGCGCACCGGGCCACCACCGCCGCTCTGGCGGGGCCCACCCGGTTGCGACTCAATTACGGCGGAATAGTTAATGTTTTTTGGGTGCCTCGCATGCATGTTTCTAGGGTTGGTTCAGGGCTTTTGCGTGGTGCTCAGCCCCCGGGACAGGGACCCAGCGGGACCAGGCCAATGCACTTTATTTTTTTATCGTAATGAACCAAGAATTGATTCGTTTGCTTTGCCATTGATGGCCTGGAGTCCTTTGGGAATCCGGAGCTCTTCATGATTTTGTGGACTGAAGCAGCATCCAAACCGTACCGGGGGAGTAACGTTCGACGTCGACATAATAAGATACAAGAAAAAAAAGAAATCAATAAAAGCCACTAAGCTCATTATGTTTTAACCAAATTTGATGGGTCTAATGCCGGAAAAGCACTCCTGGACTTGTGGCACAGAATTTGTTTGAGTTTCCAATAAGGTCCATAAGTTTGAGACTTCAAGGGGGCATTTTTTAAGAATTTAGGGATTTGTTTCAATTAATTTTACATACATGTAGGTACACATCCCTTTTAGTTGTCAGAGAAATCTCGGATTCGTCAGAGAAATCTCGGAAAAGCGAATCACTTAGTTCAGTGATTTTCCGGGAAATATAACTTAGAAATCTAAGGAATCTTTTGTCTGCCAGTAAACTTCTCTGTAAATATGTATGGTATATTAAACTCTAGTTGCTTTACTAAGAATTCAGGGAATTATCGGACATTAGTTAAGTTAAAGGACATTTCAGTAAATATTGGGAACAAATAATTGCGAGACAAAACAACTGAAAAATAATTAAAATAATTTTCTAAAGTCCATACAACCCTAAACTATAACCCCGCCAACTCCATGTTTCACCGCAAGCACCAAATCCTCTTTATTTCGCTTGGTATTTTGTTTCCGTCATTCGACTGTCACAACGAAAACTTTAAACTTTTGCCCCTCCAGAAGTCCATATTTTAATTAATATATCCTGTTGCAAAGTAAACTCTCTTCTTTAGATTCATTATATTAATTATAAATTAATTAAATTTATAGCCAGCCTCATGTACATAATTCTGAATCCTTCTTATCTGTATGTATCAGTATGAATAACAAACTTGTCGAAAGCAGTTTTTAAATACGCAGCGATTTCAGATGAAGTAATTTTTGAGCCTTTTTACGATATTAATAACACGGGTTCGTTGTTCTTGAAAGTTTACGAGGACGTCAACTTCTTGTACAATTTTCAAAATATTTTTCATATTTGAACTGGTGAATAATGCTCCGAACTGTAAAATTATAAATTAATTAACTTTTCAGACAGCGGGATTTCTTTGGATGTCCTTTCCATGATGACATATTGTTTACAGTATATTTTAACAAAAATGTCAGTAATTTGTAATTAAACAAGACCGGGTTACGGCAGTACTTCTTTCGTTGAAGCTGACTATTTTCGAGGTTTATATTGAAGATAAAGAGCGATTTTAGTAATAAACCTTTATCACTTTTGTAAAATATTCTGAACTAGCAAAGGAATTGTCGTTGATTTTTTAGGATATTTTTAGTAATACTTTCCGAATGAGTCTAAGATTTATCTATGTATGAGTATGTAATGTGCCTAATGAAATTAAAACTAAAGGGCGAAACACTTGGACAGATCATATGCAACAAAAATATACGCTCTTCTTTTGATGTCGGTTCAAAATAAACATTATTCATTTCTGTGAGCATTGTAATCACATACTAGTGAACCATGGATACTTGCGGTTGTCTAACATAAGATTGAACGTTTTTGTGTAGAAAAGGTGAGTACTGGACTCAGTTGAATCAAAGTGAAACCCTGATCCGCAAGACGATGACTGTAGACACAGCAGCATAAGGAAACATTACTAACAAAAGCCCCTCCCTTGTCTTGCTCCAAATATCGACAAAGTTGCCGGTCCTCCACAAAAGACGTTTCGTTCTAACAAATGAACTTTTCTGGTAAGTACTGACCTGGACCTGTTTCTTGAAAGAACAACAAAACTGAAACTTTGTAAGGAAACTGAAAGGATGCGTCGGCACAACTGGACCAGACCGGGTCCAGGTTAAATGTAATGAAAACGGGGCGTTGGTGCAGGGTGCATTTGGAAATAAATCGAGCAAGTTCACGACTCCCAACCCAACTCCCTTCTCTCGTCTGATCGTTGCAGCAAAGTGCTAAACTTAATCTCGAAAATGAAAAAGGAGCAAATTAGGGAATCGAATCAATGCTGCCCGAACGGTGTAGAAAATTCTCCGTTGAGGGAATTTTCTGTTTTCACCTAGCTTCGTGAATTAAATTGATTTTAAGTGGAAAAGTTATCTGAAAAACGTCCCGCCACTGGTCCTCTAACATTTAATAGGGCGAAAGTTCAGAAGCACGACGAGAAAATTTTAAAAATTGAACGAATATTATAGATGTAAAGCGATAGACAATCTTTTTGAGTGAAGGAGACTTATAATAATTTTGAAAATTGTCCACTGGATTCGTTTTCCCTTTTGAATCGACTGCAAATTGGACAAGAAGTTTGAAACTGCGAAGGAGCAGCATTCGATTTTCTTTCTGGTTTTACATTTCTCCTTGACTCCGTCAAAAGGTAAAAAGAAATCCTTTGATTTTTCTTTTAAAGTTGCAGGCAATTAAATTTTGTATAGCCCTTGAACTGGGCAATGTGATGGAATGAGTTTAGAAATACCGAGATACGAAAATCAATAATGTGTTCAATTTTTAATTCTTATTTCATTATTTAGATTGAGATTTTTATGACATTCTCAGATACTAATCGTTTGTCTAACTAATTAAAAGAAACACAAGTGTGTGGATGGATTTCTTAATTTTAATTTAATTAATTTTAAGTAATTAACTTAATTTGTGCAAATGAAAAACATGTATTTACCATTAGAAAACACCTCTTTTTGGTATTACTTGTTAGGTAGAGGTACCTAAGTAAAACGGAAAAATAGTGGAAGGAGTTTATCAAGAATTAATAAGTACATGTTTCTCTGGACGACAAATTCATATCTGGTATTATTTTTCACACATTGCGGTTAAATAATTTAGGTTAAACTAGTTACTTTTAGTCATAATTTAAGTCTATCTCTGTAGCTTGTATTAAGTGAAATAAATAAATAAATAAGAAATATCTACTTGTAAAACTAATTTTATCCAATCTCCACAAATTGAAAATATGGTATTAATAGGCGTAAAGTTTCTGAGAATATTCATTGTTAGAATCTGTTTTTTGTTATTATAAGTGTAGGGTAACTTTACGATGGAGTTGCCCTAAAGCATTTTATATATATTCTACCGCCTTTGTATTTGCATTTAAATAGAAAATTTATGTGGGTGAGGCTCGTTATTTGTACTTAGGCTTTTAGAGTGTCTAGACTTTCAGGTATCCACAATCTCGAGGAGAAAGCACCTTTACGTCAAAATTAATTAAGTTGTACCTACTTGTACAAAAGCTAAATAAGAATTGATACTGAAAAAATTATATTGAAGATTTCATTATAAAAAGGAGCCCTTCAAAAAGTACTAAAGGGGCTAGGTATAAACATAATTCAGATTGGTTGATAGTATCTTTACATCCGTCTGCTGTCCTTCTTGAGTTATGGAACGACATTATCTCAATTTTCAAACAACTGGGAAATTTTGTTGATCGAGAGATGAGTTCAGGATTTAGGTCAGAGGTTAGTGGAGCACTATCCACCCGACCCAGGATTGACCCTTTGCCAACATGACGTGAAAGTAGTACCCGCATAAAATCCTTATTCAAATGTTACAGAGTCGGCCTGATAAAATTTCATTTGCTTGTAAAATTCCGTCCGACAATTGGGTAAATCGCAAAAACACTTAATCACGGCAGTCGCTACATTTTATAACGAGACCGCGGGGCTGCACACGTCAATCATTTAATGGGAGCAGGAGCGTTTATGACAATTGTGGGTCACGAAAGTGATACGCTCGCTTGGGGGGCCTACCTCCCCCGCATTACACAATGGAACCGATTTCAAAGCCCTTTTTAATTTCACCCAGAGCCGTTTCCCGAGTGCCATCGTTTATTGCTGAATGAGGTGATAATCTCGGCAGATTATCTAAGAAAGCACTTGGGAGCATATTCCTGCGTTATAAAAAAGGGCTGTGAAGCTACTAAAGCGGCAGAAGTTTAAAGTGCCTGCGGGGGTGGCTCCTGTTCCTCTTCTTTGGCGCGTTGTGGCGCGCGGATTTGGCGAGGTATGAGGGCGGGAAAAAAACCACGCCTAAACCTATGGGAAAAGATTTTAATATAAAAACTGCATATCATATATGTCGCTGGAAGAGAGGGCGGGGAGGGGGGGAATGTGTGTCCCGGCATGCTGTACCGCCACTTTTACCGCCCCCAAACCCGAACAGGAGCTCTCTTAATAAAGGGTAACGAAAATCAATTTTCGCTGCGAGTCCTTGCGAAACAATACCCCGCCGCACTGTCGCGCACCGCACCGGTGTCACATAGAGAGCGAGTGGCGTGGCACACGTGTAATCTACGACGTGAACATAATTCCATAGGAGCACCTGCCAGGTGTATACACACGAAACGACCCAATTTACACAAACTCTGAGCGCAGTTTTATTATCCAATTTCCGTCGCTGGGGCCAGCAGAAGACGGGGTTTAGTAGGATCGAAATGGGGATGGTTCCGAGGTGGCGTGGGTGGTGGAATTTACGAGTATTCCCCTAGCAAAAGTTTACTTAAGCTGGGCGAAAAATAAGCAGAGGAGCAGAAGGTACGCCGAAGGACGAAGGACATAGCACAAAAAAAAAAAAAAAAAAAAAATTCCAGCAAGTTGATGTCGTTGAGGTGTACACCGAGCACTTTACGCCCTCATTACCTTAAGGAAGTGATGTCTTAAGCGCACCGTGTCTCCTAATTAACCTAAATGCGAGCCAGGGACTCCTTGATCCTGCCAAGGACCTGGCAAGCAGTTAAAACATAACACAGCCAACCTGAGACCCATATATTCTTGAAGTTATTAATCGAACGTATACCCTGCAATTCTGCCGGATGACCTCCTGATTAATGCCGGAAGAGAGTTTCGGTAAAAATTCTAATTACATCTCAAAGAAACTTCCATCCTACGAGGGCTCATGGGTCTTTCTCCAGATGGGTGCAAAACGTCCAAAAAACCCCCAAAACACCGGGACTAAGCCATCATTGGCCGGGAATATCGCTCTTACGCTAATTTCTCTGCTTGTTCGGTAGTACGAAGATTTTTAGTGCCGACAAACTTTCTTGAACAGAGGAGTTGGATGGTTCGTCTTTGAAGTTGCCATCTTTTACGACTCCAGGCCCTACGAAACCCCTGCCCTTTTAATGCACTGATCCAATTTGGTAAATGAAAAAGTTTAGTCGAATTGTAGGAGTTTCGGGAGGCGAAGAGCGAAAGGCCCGGCAAGCACGTGATTTACGATTTCAATAAAGGGCACGTTAAAGGCAAGTGTTTGAGGGGATTTTTATGTAGATTACAACTTTAAAACAAAAGGAATAAATTCCTCAGATCCACAAGGGGCAAAAACTATCTTCATTTTCTGTTCCTGGGGTTTTTTGGGGCTACCCCCGACTTCGGAGCTTTTTATTATTAATTTTTGACGGAAACTGTTGTGGCGGCAATTTTGCACACTGTGCGGGGGCGGATGATCGCTTTAAAAGGATCCAAAATTGAATAGCTGCCCCCGCGGGAGCTGAAAACGGCCACCTAAGCGAGAGACTGTAAAGATTTTCATCGTCACTTTGCCCGGATTTAAGGGGCATTTCCGAGGGTTGCTTCAATTCTTCGTGGTAATTGAGAATACTTTTCGCTCTTCAGCTGTTCGCCAATGCTCCCCTTCTTAATGGAATTGGGGTCCAGGGATCCTTCCGAGCATAATTTTGTACTATTCAGAAGTCAATAGCCATGCACATCACTCAGAACATTTTGTTAGTTCTTGCTTTTAAGGGTAAGTACAAGTTGAACATTAAAAAAGTTTACGTATTTCTTCTCAAAATTTCAGTATTATATTTAAAGAATTAAATACTGAAATTTCAAAATTATTTTCAAAGTATTTTTGGAGTTAAAGCCTTTAAGCGGGGTACGAGTCTTCACATTGGCGGGAAATTTCACTCAATAACTATTCAACACCTTTACCTTTATTATAATGAACCTGATTATTAAAAAAATAACGATAGTTTTGTAAAAGAGTTTAGTCGGTATTTACCTTTAATTCATTGAATCTCAAGATTCTTGAAGAATGTTTTAGAATAAAAAGGTAGAAATATCTTTAACATATGTTCTAAAAACATATAAATAAATAAATTCATAAACATAAAATTTAATAATAGCCTTAATATTTAATATTAGGCTTAATAGTTAATTATTTCTGAATAAATTTTAGTTCGAGATCCTTTGAATTTTTTCTGAAGCAAATACTCTTTAGTGTGACTCCTAAAGAGAACCTGTCTACCTGAATGTATTGAAAATGGACGTATACTTAGGAATTTGTTTATGGTATTCAAAGTTAACAATTATGTAAACAAAATAAAAATAGAATGATTTTTATTAAATTTCATTGTTCCTGCACATTGAAATGAAATATCCGAATGCTGTCCGCATTCTCTTTAAATCCCATACTATATATAGTTTTGTACCAATTGTCTTTTAACGATGGTATTAAATCTCATTTTACTAATATTAGAAATGTGAATATATTTGAAAATTCGGTTTTTAATTGAAATAATTTCCATGAAAACTATATAAAATGTTTTTGATATTTGATATAAAATTTGAAAACAAAAGTTGGTAAATGGAATATCAAATCAACAAAATTTATTTAATTAAAGAAGAGGCAAAAGCCGTTCAGTTGTCGATGATAGTAAGCCTCATCTTTAATCCTTTGCTCTTTTAAATTGATTATGAAATTAAATTAATTATATGTCTTTTGTGTTTTTATTACTATATCGGTTATGGTTATATACAATATGTTTAACATTGCGGCTGCTTTCTTAAGGTTTTTATGATCCAAACGTGTGTGGTTCCAATTTTTGTATAAATTGATGGTACAGTAATTCGAGAACATTCTTCTCCCCAAGATTTGATACCGAGCAACAATCCTCTATCATTAAAAAGTGGGCTACCGTGGTCCACATTGCAGGAGGATGTGTTCAGAGAATAGTGTCCCGCACAGAGCATGTTATCCGTCATTTCATACCCGAAGTCCTCACATTCCTTACGTGAGTAAATGTTTACGGTCTTGACCCACAAAGTGTTTTTGAACATTTGACTAGAAAACTGGCCGTAGAATGTTGTTTTTGCTTGGGCTGGCATTACAGCGGGTGATGCTATACGCAGGGCGTTTTCAGCAACATTCTGATCGAGATAGACGATCGCTAGATCATTGTCGTATGGATTTGCTCCAGAAGTTTGGAAGCTGGGATGTTTAACCACGCACTTGACTTTGTAGGAATTTCCACCTTCTGTAGCCTTTGCGGCGTTGACACGCACCACGTCGGTGTCCTTGACTCCGCAAGAAGCCGCAGTTATTATGTACTGTCGGTAATTGTACTCTATGACGGCGCCACTGCACAAAATTTCCGTCCCCCGTTCGATCGATACGTGAAATCTGTATTCGGGGAAGACAACTGAGCCTAAGGTTTTGAAAAAGAATCGATGGTTCAGGCTATCTGCATGTTCGCTGACTAATTTATACTCGAAAGCGAAGTCCTGAAGCACCAATCCGTCACTCGGTTCAGTGGGCAGGATACTGAACTCCACCGCACTTGATAGTGCAGAAAGCGCTACTACTAAAAAAATCGAGAACTTGAAAAACTTTGCCATATTAAGGTGAAACTTCGAATGATTTACTGGTTGTTAACGTTTCTACTTATATTTGAGTACATACCAAAATTTTATGACACATTCGATAATCACTTGAGCAAATCGAAAATGGTTGCATTCGGTGTTGTTGGGTAGCTCTCAATGCATATTTTGCTTAAAGAAACAATTTGACGCAAAACATAAGTAAATATTTCCATCTGCATATTGTTTACACACCTGACGTGATGTTTAACAGATATTAAATTATCGTAACCTTATAAATTAGCAAAGTATAAAATCGTTGATTAGTTACTTTCTAGCAACGAAATGTTTAAGATTTTATTTCTATTCGCCGTAGTTATACAATTTTCATCCTCCAATGGTCTTATTACAGAGGAGGATAAGGATCGATTTAAGGGTATTATCGAAGAAGAGTTTGCTGCAAATTTCGAAATTCAGACGATTTATAGAGACTTTGGTTTAGAGCCTGTATGGAAAGCAAAGTTATCTGAAAAATTCGGTTATCATGTCGCAATTGAAAAGAAATCTTATAATTGGACGTTATGCAGTGGAGCGGTTGTAGAAGAAGGCGGTGTGCAGATCGTCATTACCTCGTCAAGGTGTGTGGAAGGTCACTCACCAGATGATCTTAAAATTCGCTACAACACCGCTGAACGGGAGGTTGGCGGAAGTTTTATGGACGTTGGAGACGTATATTTACCCTATGGATCAGCTCCTAGTAATCCTTGTTATGCGATTGCAATTGTATATCCCGCAACTAAAATACCAGATATTAAGGGAGTTCTAAGGTTCCCTTCTAAGCAAAATACCTATGAAAATGACGCTGTAGTTACCGGTTGGCCACCTGTATACTCCTGGGACTTCCATGGCAATCTGCTTTTGTACACTAAACAACCTCTTCTAAGTGAGTCAGCGTGCGGAACAAACAGAGGATTTTTGTGTGCTGGAGTAAGCAGCAATACAACTAGCTACTGCCATGTGACTACTGGAAGTCCTTTGGTTGCAACGAAAAAAAATGAGTCTCAGAAGTACCTTCTTGGATTCCTAATGACCGACAAGGGATGTCGCAACGAAATTACTCCAACGCCATACTTGGATCTCTCACTCTTGGAATCCGACAAACAAAAATTCTTTAATCACAAACATTAAGTACCTATGTAGAAATCTTAAGAATAAAGTCTAATATGTAAATCAGAAAAATTGAATATTTTCGTTTTTTTAACTTTCATAAAATACAACCATCCATTCGACACCAAATTTTAAACGCATTAATTTTAAAACTAGATTTTAAAGTCGGTTTAAAGCTAATGACCCGATCAACTTGAATCTTTTCGTATTTTTTTTCTAACATTTGATGGTTTGATTTACTTACAAAAATAAAGGATTAATTTTTTAAAAACGTGAACATTTTGTTCAAATAATACAAAGATGTGAATAGTTTTGATTTTGGACTTATAACTTTTGTCATGTTCGCATTTCTTGAATTGATTATGCTGAAGTATATGTACATGTGTAGTTTGTGAGATGCGAATTAAAAATTTAATTTTCATTCTTCCTTGCCTTAACCTATTTTCGAGGTAATGGGATTTAAAAGTTTCCATGTAAATCCCCCATATTTCCATGTACACATTATGAATAATTTTAACCATCATTCGACAAAAAACAATTTAAGCTTTCAACTGAGTGTTCAACTACTCATGTGAAACTACATATATTTACTGCATAGGATAGTATAAGCCCTTAAATCTCATAAATTAAGCGATTACAAGGCGAGGAAAATTTTCTAAATCCCGGCATTAATTATGTATTGTATATAGAGAGTTTCCATAAAAAACTGCGAAAGCAATATTATAAAATATACCTTTACAAACTGATGATCGATTATCTCGGGAGTGGCAAAATTAAAGTAATAACTGCATAAAATTGGGCTTTAATTTATTTAATAATTCGAGAATTATCTATGGCAGTGCCTTTAAGCTTAAAGGCATTAAAGCAACGATTAATAAATATTTTTTTTCAAATGTGAGAGCTTATTATGCAATTGAAAGTAAAGTTTTAATTGAAAATTATTCGCCTTTTAATATAATGATTTTTGATTTGATTTGTGGTATAACCGTCATTTTTAAGCAAACTTGGCAAAGCTGTGGTAGTGAAAAAGTGTTGTTTATCAAAACATAATTGATTAAAGTCCATAGAGAATTGCTTAGTTACTAATTAATTATATTGGAGAACAAAAGAAAAGTAAAGTATATATAGAACGAAAGTTTACTCAGATGAATTTAATCGTATTGTTAGACCCAAAAGCCCGTAGATTGTCATTAAAGTCGGTGACAAAAATTCTAAAAAAATCGAATTTATTGTCATGTATATATATATATATTATTAGATTTTGGATTTTATACAAGTTATGTGTGTTTTATGGCATGAAGATAAACCCTTAAGCGCCTAAACTTAAAATGCAGATGTGTTATTAAAGTAATAATTCATGATGAGTTCCATTTTTCAAAATTACCTTAATAGTTAGTTAAATATTTCGCTCGTTACAAAGCCTATTAATAATGTCCAGTTTTCGAGCCCTGTTTTCCTGGTTGCTGCGAGAAGCCCTTATTAAGCCACAGAAGGGAAGTTGTTTCTCGGGTATTGGTAAAAATCCGAATATCCAAAAATGGATTGGTTGCAAATTTGTTGACTGAGCATTAAATCACTTCGAGTTCGATTGCAAATTGTTGATGCATCAACACGGCGATATAAAGTCCACAAAATGTGTTCGCACGTAGTACAAAAGATATTCCTCAGGTCGTAAAGAGGACATTGGGAACAGCATCGGCCGATTGGTTGCATCGAAAAATATCATATTTGGGGCTTAATGGAAAAATTGCCGAACTGCTCATTAAGTCGTGTTGGCACCAGGGCTCTAGCGCAATCGAAACGAAATTGATTGCTGAGGCGCAGGGTAAAGGCTTAATTGCTTTTGCAGCTTCATCGATAAAAAGGGGGAAAAAAAATACTGGCACAGTATAAACCTTATCCGGGCACTGTGACGGTAATCCACTACATTTTATTGCAATAATGATTCGAATTAAAATCGACGCAATCAACAAAAATTAAATTGATAGCTGGCCTGGAAATCGAATGCATCTACCACTTTGGGGGGGGGGACAAGGTGGGGCTCAATTAGCAGAGGCCGCAGAGGACAGCAGATCCATCTCAGGGCACTAAGAAGTCACTCATGTGAGAGATGTCATGAAAACACTTCTTCGAAAGCCCTCATTAATCGAAGGTTTCCTCTCGTCCGTCTTAAGAAAAATTAAAGCGACCACAGCTCGTTTGGCCGCAACAATGGAAAAAAAATATTGTTTGCCTTTTGTGATCCAAAGGACCTAGTCGTCGTACTCAGCCTCATATCGCTGAATCTGTTAGATACTCTGTCAAAATCCATTTATTAAGTCGTTCCCACTTGTGCCCCGTCGACCTAATGGCCGTCATTTGTCACAAAGAAGAGTAATGATTCAAGAAAAATTTCTTAATGGCTTAGAACTTGAAGTGTTTATTAAATGCGCCTCCGGCAGTTTTGTTACCAGAAGGTGCATTGCTTTCTCTCAACGTGCGTCGGTTTTACATAAGTTTGTTTTTTTGGGTTAGGTGTTGAAAATTGATGAACGTTTTCTGTTAGATTTCTATGTTTGATCAGAGATTTGGAAATAAACCGGGAAGAAACAATTATTTTAAATTGGTGACATTTTATTGCTGAGCCTCTTTTTGTATGGGTCATAAATATTTCAAATATTTGATCATTTACAACATATGCATCCCTACCTTTAAAGAATATCATTTTATTTATATAAATGTATTGCAACATCAGTATTTCAAATTAGCAATAAAAAAAGTTATGTCAAAAATAATGATTACAGCGGATTAACTTCTTATTTTGAAAATTTTGATTTTCTGCGTTTCGCTTTAGTGATTTATTTTTATCTATACATATGTCTATTTGAATGAAACATAAAAACTTAATGAAATTGGTGTTAGGTCATGGAATGACCTAATTAGAAATGTTTGGTGTTAGATTAGAATTTTGTCTCTGGTCTTCAGTTTAGATAAAATGTTTGTTTTCATTTTTATTATCCACCACCAACCAACCAACCAACCAACGAGTAAATCGCTAGATTATCATTCCGAGCGTCTACTGAGGTGCTAATCCGGCTCCTGCTCTTAATCGCATTTTAGCTCATACAAAAAGGCAACAAAAACATGTCAGCGCTTTCGAGGTTGAGTATGATATGGTTTTACTTGCAGAACGTCGACTTTAATTAAAATTTAATTTTTGAGCCACCCTCCCCCGCCTCAGTGCTCATCACAGAAGGCGTTGTCACCGGCAGCCGCCTGTCTGCAGCTACGTGAGCCCATCATTATGCAAGAAACACTCATTAAATTTTCACATGTGTTTATTCGAATGGAATCCTTCAGGAAGTTATTAGTGCCCAAATTGCCTTCATTAGAAGGGTCGCCGCGAGGGGTGTGGTTTGCAAAATGCAAAGGTAGCTCAAATATGGTGGAAGCGTTCCTTTGCCCTGCCCTGATGGGAATGAAGCAACAAAGCGTAATACCTGCAAATTTCACGTGCACACGTGAGACAATGGCGTCGAGCGAAGTCCCCAAGGGCTGTCGTTCACCTCCGACAGAGCCTTTAGACTAATACGGGTCTTAATTCCGGTCTAATCCTATCCGAAATTGTATCGAGCAGGCTTCTACTCGATTTGCGCAAGACAATGCCGCCCGCTTACACCTTAATTCGGTGGCGATATCGTCGAATAGTAAATTGCCACTTTCGCGATGCAGTAGTGTCTCAATGAATTTTTGCCTCACGTAAATTTTCAATTGAATCCATTCCGCCGCAAAATATATTTGGAACAGAAAAGTGAAATTAGGGTTGGGTTGGAGGAGGAAGGTGCTAGATAATTGAAGCGGATTTATCTATATCGGTCCGAATTAAAATCGCTTCGGGCTATAGGAGCTTTTCGAAATACTGCACAAAACTGAAAACAGACAGGATTTTCAGAATAGGGCGAATCTTTCTTTGTAGGTACCGGGGGTAAATTCTGAACGCTCGGGGGCTCCATTTTGTCGCAATGACCAGATTCAGAAGAGGATGATTTTGTTTGCGCTGCATGAAACAAACCTTTAAGTAGCACCCAAGATAGCTGAGGTGGATATTACTTTCGTCAAATTATGTCAAATACTATTCCAGCATCTGTTGCTCTCCTAACCAGGAAACATGCCCGGGAGTTATTGATTCCCCGGGGCTTGTATTTGTATGTGAGCACCGCTGCAAATCCAAATACGCTCCCATCAAATTCCCGCAACATTGAGACGAAATGCCCAAAAGGATACTCTGCGTATAGTATGCAATTGGGGGCTCTCTAGAGAAGGGAATAAAACTAAAGCCCTCAAACTAAGCTGCATGTATAGGATTTTAGACTCAAAGTGATAGCACTTTAATTACTTTGAAGATTGCGCCCTGCATACGAGTATTGCATTCATCTCAGTAATTAGCCGGGATTGAAACTCAGCCTTGGACGGAATCGAAGTCGAAATTGCTTGGGTCCTTTTGAGCAGGACTTCTTTACGCAGTTGATTATATCGTCAATGGCTTTAGTCAAATCGATTTCTTTTCATGGCCTCAACGTCCTTAGAACCACTTTGGCAAGAGGATTAATATTGCAGATAGGTAAATCTTGGAACGCAGTTTATCCTCATCGATTGAAATTTATTCATATTTATTTCAAGTTTACAAAATAAGGGAATATTGTGTATTTTGTCAAATTCGAGACACGAAACGTAGGGCTGGAAAGGACGCATTTTTGTCTTTAGTAAGGGCTAACTCACCTAGACGACTATAACGCCATCTCGAACGCCGTCACCTATCAGACCCTCATTTCGTCCATCGCCGCCTGAGGTACCTGCTGCTGCAAGTGGGAGCTGGAGGTCATGCTAAGGGTCTGGCCGAGGTTCTCCTGACTCTGGTGGTGGTGCTTCGCTGATTGGCCGTGAAGGGTGGCTTGGCCCCCAGTCTGTTGGGCAGACGATTGTAGCAGGGCGGCTTGATCCGGTGGGCTAACTGAGGCAGTGCGAATGGGGGGCCGGGGTGCCCTTATGTGATGTATGCCAATGACACTGCCATTTGGCTGCAGCTTATTTTGTTGAGCCTCTAAAATGAAACCATAATCTAATCAATATTCAACCAATGACCCATATATAAAATCGGAAAGGGGCTAGTGGGATGAAGGGGGTTTCGAATTTGGAGACCGGATGAAAATTTGTCAAAATTTCAAAATTTATACATTTCTCGGGTTCGCTTTTGTAGCGGTCATAAATTTATTGGGTTATTCAATTTTGCGCCATTATCATAACCGGATAGGTGACAGGGGGAAGGTCATAAATGATGGGATAAATAGCCCGCCGCTATCATCGTTTCCCGTCAAATTCAAGGGATGCATATTCGCACCGCCGTATAAAGCCTACGTGACGCGGAGGAAACAGCCTGAAATTGGCCTTCTTCGCCGGAGTGTGCCTAGTGCCCTGTGCCATCGAAGGCCCTAATTTTCAGCGATGTCATTATGCTAATTGCGTGGTTATGTGGTCCCGTCTCGAGCCGCAGGCCCGCAGTATTGATTGGGATTTATTTCGCCCCTAAAATGCCAGTAAAGTGTTTGGTTTTATGTCTTGTCCTGAATTTATGTCCGCTAAGAACGGAATGTCTTGGGACAACCGCTGTTTGCTTTCGGAGGTTTACCGAGGAAGCCAATTAGGCTTTGGGTGCTCTAATTTGTGTTTTTTATTTACTGCTTAACCAATATTTTCAACAGAGCTTTAATTAGTTTAATTATATCCTCGCAGAAATTACATAAATTGATAGAGTTTGTATAATCATGGATTTGGCTTTATTTTCTGCTTTTTCTTCTATTCTATCTACATATATCTATAAAATAAAATTCGACTTTTAAAATTGACAATAATTTATATTTATTATTCTGGAATTTTCTATTCCCTTCATAATCGGTAATTTATTAGGCAATTATTTGTAAATAAATAATATTGTAGATTTCTGCTTCTTGTATTTTAAAGGAACAGATATAACATTTATTCAAAAATAAAAAAAATTTGTTCAATAGTGTTGAATAAGTAATTAGTATAATCCTTATCAAAAAGATCTATCATTTAGGCAAATCCGTAAGGATAATTTTGGAGAAGTGCACTTAGCTGCAGACAACTCCAAATAGTATAATTCGTTATTTTCAACAATAAGATATCATATTTTTTAAAAGTACCTACCAATGCGAAAACAAAACCTCCCTCTTCAATATTATCCATTACTGACGGGATACTCTGTATTTAATTTCAGATATCCAATTTCAATGAATAAAAAATAAATGATATAAAATTCGCGCAGCTCTGAAAGGATATTTTAAATATTTAATTCTTCGCATAATGGAGTCAAAATTGAGTAGTGCATTAGGGAAAATTGAAATATACCTACAATATTTCCAATATACTTACACTTTGTTTTTATTTCCCTCTCAAAATTTACCTGAATTTCATACAGGTAAAGTTGGGTGGGGTATTGGGAAAGATTAGGCTAATTCCAAATCAGCATACCTAATTTTTGATATCTCCCTCTAAAAATTACGAGATTTCAATAAAATAATAAAAGTACGAGTTATTGCCTTATAAATACTATAATTTAATTTCCAATGGTTTTTACTTACCGAGAAGTTTTACTATAATACCCTTGAAACACTATGGCTGAAATTTAGAATTTCGGCTCTTTTCTCCATTTCGATCTACATTTCAAGTCAATTTGGAAATGAAGCTGTTCGTACTCAATTTCATGCGAAATTGAGTTTGCAAACTGAAAAACAGGCTACTAAACCATCAGGAAATATTTCGAAACGTGAAAAATTTTATTTGCAATCTTTTAATCCTGTTGTCCCTCTCTTCCTAAACTTTTTTTAATTTATTTTGGTGCAACATTAAGTCTACTATATGTAAAAAATCTATGTTTGGCTGGTTAATTAAATTTAAAATCAGGCTGTCGCTGTCCATTTTCTCCAGTTTTGTAAAATTTGACATTTGAAATTGAATTTTACATTTCAAATTGAACAGCAGTGTGTCAGGGGGTCGCGAAATTGAGATCGAAATTCTAAATTTCAGCCATAGTGTGTCAAGGGTATAAGGCGCTAATTAGTTAGAATTGATAAATCGATAGTCCTTGGATAAGACGTTTAAAAAAATCATTTTTGCAATTTTTTACGGCTTTATCGGAAAGTTTTTCTTGGATATAGTTCAGTCGAGAGCTCTTAAAATGGGTGCAATTAGCAATGGAAACATGGCTGTCCGTAGAATCCCCTTAGAATTGTTAGAAATTCACAAGGATTGTGAGAACGTTTTTCATTAAAAAGGACTTGGTTGTGTACAAAGAGCAAATCAAATAACAAACAAACCAGAAAAATAGGACGTCGAGGACAAGATTAAGGTCCGCGAAGAGGGATAATTAGCGGTGCTACCAACGACTAGCTCAAAGAATCATGTTCATCCCACCGTAGCTTTTAGCAAGGACAGAATTAGCATCCCTCAATTACGCAGTCTTCCCTTCAGCTGCGCAGTATCAAAATACGATTAACGTTAATATTCTGGGCATATTCAAAGGAATACCCCCGTCTTAAAGGAAGCGCGGAAACGGGAAAACGGCGGCGATAACGTTAACTCATTACTTATGCTTTTATAGAGGAATTATGTAGATTTAATGGACGTCTATTTATATTCGGCCATTAAGCTAGGAGGCAGTATAGCTCCTTCTGCGGCTTGTTTGATCTACTAAAAATAAAAAAGATATGACCATCAAAAACGCGAGCCCCTTCTATTCGGTGAGATTTCAATCGTTGCCAGGCGGACGCTCGCTATAGTCATCAAAAATTTATGAAATAATTCGAGCTCTTTGAAAGACAGCACGGAGGTGATATGGTTCGCGCGATAAGCGCTCCGTTGGACATTTATATACATTTTGATAACAGCTATTATGGTTAATTAAACTGTCGCCGGCAACATGACGGCCTACGAATCCGATTCCAAAATGATTCTATCTTTTGGATAATGAAATAGCTTACAAACATTCGGACGTCCGACGGCGACCGCTTTTGATTTGGTTGCCATCAAAACAATTTTTGGTCGGATTCAATTTGAAGCCCTTCCGGATTAATTTTGATAAAGAGCTGGATTGTATGGGTTTGGAAAGGTAACTAAAACAATAACCTTTTCCATTACGGTGGAAAATTATTTTACAATTATTTAAAATGAGAAGTACGTATAGTGAGTAATCAGTAGAAATGAGGTGAATTTGTGTTTATATCTATATATGTACAAATATGCGAATACATATGTTTTCACATATGTACATATCATAATTGACAATCGATAGTAGTATATTGGGTCTTTAGGTGATAGTTGAGGGGGCCCGCCTACTGATAAATTTAATTGAAATTAATTTTGAAACATTACTTGACAAAAATTCACTATGTAGTTTATCTACATATTTGAAACCGGGATAGGAAAAAAGTAAATTTATTACACCTCGGATATAAAGAATTAATAAAAAATAGCATTAATAAATTCATTATAATTAATGAGAGTAGTTTCTAGAAGATCGGTTTACGTTCTGCTTTAATTGCGGATTCCACTGAATTAAGTTTCTATACTGTAGAATTATGTGAGATTTATGCATACTTGAACGTGAAATTCTACTTTGGATATATACTCAAAGGAAAATGGAATCATTCATGGAGTATTATTGCGCAGTAATGCCTAATAATTTTAAAACCGCGAATTTAATACGATTATTGTAACATTGCTTAATCTTAACGTATAGGCGCTTTTAAGATATTGAAATAGGAATTGTATCTAAATAATATTGGAATTGTATATATGTATGTACAAAAACATACCTTATGTAGTATCTTTCTCACTACAAAGAAAACTTTTTTGATTTAATTTGTATCAAAATTTGTTCCTTCAACTGAGCTTAATTAGCCAATTGTCCTAAAAAGTGGCAAGTAGTCTAGATTGTAAAAAGCTATTATACCTCTATAACCTCTTTTATGTGGGAGAAAAGATAAAGCGATTTAAGTAAAGAAGGAACTTGTTATCTTTGAGTACACTCGTTTTGAGTACAATCGTTTTCAATACCTTAATAATCGATACGTTGACTCACGATAAGCAAAAACAACGCAAACTCCAACTCTTTTCAATTTATTATTTTTCCATTTAAGAAGTTATTCTTTATTGTTATTGTTCAAATTCTTCCAAATACTGAAGATAGTTTTATTTTAATGGTTTCGGTTGGTGTTATTTTATATTACAATGTACCTACATAGATACTAAAAAGGAAGAATACACACTCAGAAAAATATTTCGTAATATTTTTACGAAAAGCATCGTAGTTAACATATTTAAGAGTTTTTCGTATAATTTAAGAAAATTATTTAAAATTTAAAATATTTTCGTAGATTTTGCGATGCATTTTTACTAAAGCAACGTAAAACATTTTCGTAATTTATACACTGGGATTAAATTAACGAAAATTTCGTAGATTTAAAATAAATGCATTGTTAGTTATGCAACATCATCTAATGTACGAAGTGCTTTATCAAGCAAACAAAAAATTCGTTGATTTATCAACGCCATTCGTAATTTTTACGAAATTGTCCTATAAATTTTACGAAAAAATCTGACAGAACATATGTTAAAAATTCACAATTTCCACTGAGAAAAATGAAATTGGTCAATTTGACCGAAAAAAATTTTTAAAATACCACGCCATACAAATCTGTAAATTTTTAATAATTCTGTTGGTCCAATATTAACTATTAAAAATAGTCAATCCCAAAACCACACATCGCTTTATTAATTTTGAATTGCTCAAAAGGCATTAAGATGGATGGCTTAGTGGTAGAGTAGCGAGACGGAAATTCGGAGGTCCGAGGTTCGATTCCCAACCAAGTCGGGTTATCACAGGAAAATCAACTTTAAAAAGACATCCACATGGAACATAGACCAGTAGCTCAGTGGTAAAAGAGTTGCGTGCGATTCGCTAATTCGGAAGATCCCCAGGTTCAATTCCAATCAAGACGACGGGGAAATGTGAGAAAAATCAACTTTTTTTTTTGCCACGATATTAATTATTTTTCGTGGTTGAAAATTTTATTATTTGGTACCTTTTTAACCAAGGATTTTGGTTAATTTTACAAATCTTTTTCTTCGAATCTTCGTAAAAAAAATATGACGCATCATGTTGATTTTACGAAGTACATTTCGTAGTTTTCACGAAATTTTTCATTGGCTCGAAATCATTGGTGCTTTTCGTATATTCTATCCCTATTTTTCTTAAATATTACGAAATATTTTTCTGAGTGCATATTGTATATTCTTTGTTCCATTTAATTTTCGCTTTTTGCGTACACAAGAGTGCTTTCGGGCTGTAAAGGAGGAACAGAAGCCAACTCGACAAGCTTCTTGTTGGCAACATTAAGCAAATTGCTAATTTGCACCAAAAACTTTGCAATTTTAATTTAAGTTTGGCAAAGAAAATTTGAGTTTCTCGGGATATTATCCCAAAAGTCCTTTCATCCGTGGCTAGTATTGGAACGTCCAGGAAAACAATAAAGCAAAATTGCGCTCCCATCTCGACAATGGAATGCAATTATTTCAAAGGTTATTGTCGCTATTATTCCTGGCCGAAAATAGCCAAGCGTCCAGAAGCTAAAGCCGCAATGGGCAAATTAAAGGAATCTACCCGAAAAACAGGGCAGAGGCTCCTCACTCAACGCGCATTCTGATACTTATCCCAAGGATTCCAGAATTCGAATGATTCACTCGAAAGCTGGTCCATAGTTCGTATCCCTTGGCAACGGCTGCAATAATTGTTTAATTTTATTAGAATGGCCTGAGAAAATCACGAAAGTTTCTCCCTCGTCCGTAGTATTTTCGAACGTCTCGTCCACTCCTCCGGTCGTTTACTTTAATTTTCTGCAAATATAATCAGCGCTAAGCGATTCCTCAAGGATAATGCTTCTGAAGTGAGGGAACAATCCGCAAATGCTCCTCTTTCATTGGCCACCGTTTCCTATGGTTGCCAGTGCAAATCCTGCAGGAATATTCTACATATATTGTAGTTTTTATTTTATTTATTTTTATGGCCGCGTCCTTTGCGGAGTTGGGAATAAACATGGAGCAGCCAAAATTAATTCAATTTCCTGGAAAATATTTGCGCAACAAATTGGCTCGCCATTAAAATAAAAATTGGTCAGAAGTGGGATAGTGAACGAGTGAAAAGAGTGAAATAAAATATAAAATAGGGAAAAATACGACACTGAGAAAAAAAAGAAAGAAAATAACGTGAATTCGCGAACCAAATAAATTGCAAAATTCACGTGAATGCACCGGGGTCACTATTCCGGAACCCGGGATACTCCAGGTCAGTTCGACGTGGCATGTCCCGGCCCACCATCTATTTATCTTTTTATCGCGTCAATGTACCGGCGGCACCCTTTATCGACAGAATTTTGTGTTTTGTGGAACACTGATTGGCCCTTGTTCGTTAGGACAATCAGACAAAATTTTTTTATTTTTTTTTCCCGGGAACGACTTTTGTTTTGTGGGCTTAATTTTCCCTCAGCTCTTTCTCCCCTTCACAATTAACGAAATTTTTGGGTTTTTCCAATGCAGTTCAGAAAAGAAACGTATGGGGGGAGGCTACCCTTCCATGGAAATAAAGTGAATTTCGAAAAAATGTTATCAATGAAAGGAATTCGACGGGACGGTAATTGCCCTTTGGGGAACAGGTTTTTTTTGCTACCCTTGGGCTGTGTCAATCACCAGAGGCGAACGATTGGTTCAATAATTTCCTTTGTCAGAGGGTGGAAGGGACGTTTCGCTTCGGCGATGAAACAATGTAAATATTTATGCAGTTGCCCGAGCATTACTTATTTTTATTTCGGGTAATTTATCATGATCCTGCAAACAAAAGCAATCGTTTTAGTATAAAATTTACTAGAAGTCAACATGCCGTTCCCAAGGTTTTAACAAGAATGCTCATAAAAGCAGTACTTTAAGTTTATGGGGAATTAGAAAACAACATAAAATTTCTTTTAGTTAAAATTGGCTTTTTATTAAGTACATATAGCTACCAACTTATACCGTTTGTAGACAGACAGTGAGACAGATTAGAGAATTTTCCTTTTAAGTATAATTCCTTGAATAGATGTCGCATCGTTGTGAATTGTTACAAAACAATATATATAATACAGAAAAGACAGAAAGATTTTGTAACAAAAACCTCTTTTTTTTGTGAAAATGTTCAATTTTAGTACAAATAAATATTTGTACTTTAAGGCCAACGGTTATCTTTAATTCACAAATAATTAAGCAATGAGAGAAAAACCTAATTCGATGAATCTTTAAGTGGAGCTGAAATTCATGAAAATGAAGGATTTTTGGCATTCAGTTTAGAAATAAGTAAAGTATAGGAAAAAAAAAGAATAAATGACAGCAGAATACAAACCGAAAAAAAGACCCATCAGCATGCTTCAGGGTAGAATTTGTGTCCTCTAGCTAGACGATATTTTTGTTCGCGGTCGTGTTTGTCACTCTCATCAACATCATCACAGAACGAAAGGTCTTCATTTTTAAAATTGATGTAAAATTAAAAATCCTAAAAAAACAAAAATTATTAGAATTTTATACAGATCTATATGTATGATTAAAGTATGTACACTGTAATATTTATTATTTCTAAAAAGGGGAGACAG
Source organism: Machimus rusticus (assembly GCA_951509405.1). Lineage (NCBI taxonomy): Eukaryota > Metazoa > Arthropoda > Insecta > Diptera > Asilidae > Machimus > Machimus rusticus. Next base: position 15,738,182 of record OX608054.1, on the reverse strand, counting down.
AACTAGATAAACGAATGGACAAACAAATAGACAAACAGACAGACATATAGATATTATTTTAATTCATACATAGAGTACCTATCTATGTTTTTCACAAAATGTAGGAATTTATTTAGAATTATTAGAAAAATGTCAACATTTTTGATTGTATTTATGAATCACCCTATAACTCCCAAACGGCCAAACGGTTGACATGTCATACAATTTTTTGTTTCTCTACGTTTTCATTAGCATATAAGCAACGCTCGTATACCTATATAGATATGTATGTACATACATATGTATGTATGATACATTGAAGGACAGAAAAGTTCAAATATTATTTAAAATTTAGAAACAGAAAAACGCTTTTAAGTTCGGCTCCAATTTTAAATTTATGGAAATGCTTGGCAGTCGGATCAATTCAGTTGGTGCTTTAAGGAGTCAATTGATTCGAACGAATTCCCGGGGAGCCGCAGTTTGTTTAAAGTTTCTCTTCCGTCTGGCGATCGACCAAATATTTCACAGAATGTCGCAAACGCAGGACTTCCGTGGAAAGTGTTGCAGAGTTATAGAGGTTTTTTTGCAGCCCCTATGTTGGGCGGGGCTCAGTGTTAAGAGGCCACTTCTCGTGGCTCGGGCGAGGCAAGGAGCGAGGCACAGGGCGATCCGCGCCACTAAAGCCCTTGTTGAATGTGTCGTTTCCCGGGGCCAGCTGCAGACAAATGTTTTGTGCCGGTCGCTAGCAGCCCTTTCTTTCGGCCCCGCCCGGCCCACTTTGAACGGCCTCCTCCATCACTGTCAGTCCTCTGGAGCAAAGAGCTAATGTTACAGCGCCCGGCGAAAGTCCAGTGCTGGTCGGGTGCTTTTCGAATGGGAACAATTGCGTCTTCTCTGTCAATCTGGGTAAGGACCCGTCTCCATTGAGGAAAACAAGGGCATTTTTACATTCCTACGCCAGACAACCCCATTCCCCCCTTTCCCTTGCAACGACGTTAGAGCGTATAAACGCATTACAAAAACGTTTTCATCCAGAGTTCCCTGCTGCCCGGAGCCGGAGCCGGAGCCCAGAACCTGGAACCCGGTGATCTCTGGAGAGCCCTTGGGCCCAGTGTAACTGCTTTCCCACTTTTTCTGGCAGCTGTCTGGACTGTTGGAGTAGGGTGATATTTTGTAGCTCAATGGATGCACGGAATGTTCGGTTTTTATTGATTTTGCAAAATAAATGGGACTCCTGTGGGTGGGCGCGATATACAGCAGTTCCGCCCACTGAAAGTGCACTCCAGAGCAATCGAATATCATATAATTCCCTTCTTCCCTTCCCGCCTTTCCCTGTACCAGTTTCAGTTATTAATCTGACCGGAAAATAGTTAATAAAAGCAGCGCATGCAGCATCTGGAGCAAGGAGGTTATACAACAGCAGCATTTTTACCCACCTACGATATTTTTTACCCTTTTCCCTACCGAATGACGTGTATATTTGTCTTAATTAAAATCGCGGTCCAGTATAGAATGCAACGCCCACAAAAAGTAAAAATTTAACTTTACTGAAGTGTGGCACGCACCAAACTAAAAACAAGCTGAAAATTTAAACCATTATTCAGTCTCTGAACGGAAGAGGACACAATGCACTTTAAAACAATAAAATTGAGTGTTGGGCATTTAATGGAGCATAACAAGTTACAAAGGAAAAACTGTTCGATAAAATTAAACAGTACTGGCAACTTAAGCGAATTTAAGCAGTAAAATAACGAGAACAAAAATTCAATTTTAAGAAAGTTAATTTCCAAAATGGAATTTTTCTCTGTCTTCGAAATTCTTATCTCTGATCGTTTTGCTTAATGTTAAAATTTCGTCAGCTTCCATCCGAGGATTGAGATTGTTAGTTGTTTAACTTGTTTAAGTCTACTTGTGGAGAATATCTTTCATGAATGTTAATGCTAAGCAAACCTTTACTTAGCTCGAGAACATTATAAAAGTATTGTTTCAATTTTTAATACTCTTCTATGATAGCATTTTTGAATTCAGATTACAGAATTTAAACATTTTAAGAAATAAATTACTCTATTAACGGGTCAACAAATTCGATATTTTTTGTAGTACTTTCTGTTAATAAATCTAAAAATTCATACAGAAAAGTTTTTAATTTCCGGACCGGATCGACTCCGAAAATTCCTATTTACCTCGAACGAGGTCGTGGAGAAGGCGATACAGTATACGCAAAGATAAATTTAAGATTTAAATCAAAAATTACCAAATCAATTACCCAGACTAGAAATTTGTGAAAGGTTATTATTATTTGCCACATATATATAAAATATATAAAAGTTATTGTAGGTATTTAGGTTAACTTAAGATGGTTACGGGAACATATTATATATCTATTAATTTAACATAGATATTTGTTTTTCTAAATTTAAAAAATTTACCTTTAAATGAGATTTTGGGACATAAAAATTTCCTTAAAACAGCAAATGGATTGCACCTGGTGCCAAGTATTTCCATAAATTTCAAACGGGGTGGAACTTAAAAAGAACTGTGCGCTGGTGGCGCAATTTAACGAGTCATTTTCTTCCCTCGATTGAATTTGGTCAGCCCGGTCGTAGTTTTTTCCTCAATTTAGCACTTTAGCAGGGCCGGAGGCTCCCGGAGTCCGACTGAACCAGAAGAGTTCGGTGTCTAAAGGAGCAGTCCCAAAATTGAAAATTCAATCACACCGGCAGCGTCTGGAGGACGGGGCTCCAGTCCGTTTCATCCTTACGGGACAGGAAATGGGCCAGTTAAAAATTCCGTTTGAGCGCGCTCCATCCAGGTTCCAGGGAAGACCCGGTTGCCGGCGACGCTCCGCACTGACCCCGCTGCTGGAGCCGGGCTCCAGTCCCGGCCGGGCGTACCCAAAGCGGCGGGGAAGCACGGTTCGGTGGCGAAATAATAGAAAACCCCATTGAACAAGTACACAATCCGAATCGCTATACGGCGCACCCGGGCTCTTTGTAATTGAACGCCGGAGCCGGAGGTCTCCTGCATAATGAAAAGATTACCAGGGAACGGGACGGCCGGAAAAAGGGCAGTGGTCCCGGGAGCGGCGCGGCGGTGACCTGGCGAGAAAACCTCCCTGCGAAAGCAATTAAACGAAGAAAGGATTTCTTTGCTCGACAGCTAGCGCTGGGCTTTTTGTGCCACTGCTGGCGTGTAGACGAGGCCTTAGCCCGACCCCCTTTCGCCCTTCTCCCGGATTGACTCGGGGATAGCTCAGGATTTTTCCTTATTGTTTCAGTGCGATGATTTTGCAAAAACTACTTATTGCACCACCGCCAGATCTGTGCAGATTCTGAAATCTTTATGGGAATTCCTTGACCAGGACCTGAATTCGAGAAGAATATTTTCAGTATGGTCTCTACATTCTACATTCTGCAGCACATTCCTATGTTTAGGGATTTTGACGGATCTTTAACTATATCTAAATTTAAGGGTAGTAAGGTACTTTCCAGAATCAGTATGTTTCATTTTATATACAAAACATTAAAGATATTTGTGCGAAATCTCATACGAGTTTTTAAAAGATATTTTCTTAAGGGGAATTTCTGGTGCACTATCCCTTCCAGAAATAAAAAATAGGTCAGAATCTTAAAGTAGAGGCTTGTGGCTACCAGCTTTGAACTCTTTCAAGTCGAAATTCCAAAATATCTCGGCTTAAAAACATTTCCTGTTTTTATTTCGTTTTTGAGAGGCCGTCACCTTATCCCTAATTTCGCTAAGTTTGTTCGATTCTAACAATTTTTACATATCGAAAATACTGTTTACTTACTAATATGCAATTGCATATTTTACGACGGGAGACCATTCAAAGATAGGGCGGGGGGACGAATTAATTTTTGAATTCAGAAATCTACTACCATAGTATACCACCAGATTTAAAAAGTAGTGAATTCATTATTTTATAGAAGCCAAGATTGTACCACTGTCACTTGCGTAATTTTTGAAATTTTTATGGAAATCCTTCAACAGGATTTTTTATAATCGCGATGATTTTCGACTATCAAATATCTCTGTGTCGACAAAGGGGAAGATGACGTTTAATAAAGTTCATATCTTGGCAGACGAATGCGGATGTCAGGCGATTTTTTTTTTCTAAAAAATGAAAAAAAAAAAACGAATTCCACCTCCCAGGATTTCCTAGGACAGGCAACCACGCGGAAAAAGAAACAACATTGGACAGACAGACGGTTCTACTCAAAGGGCAATAAAGAAATTTCATAAAACATTTTCCCAATATTTGACTTTTTATCAAAAAGTAAATTCTCCGATCCCGTCCTATGCCGACTTAGGGCCAAAGTTAAAATGTTTAAGGGGAGATCAAAGCGCATAGGCTCCCTGAAGCGATATTTTTGCCACATGCCTGCATTGTCTAGAAAATTGTTCTGGGGATGATGGACCAAAGTGCCGTTCGGGGGTGGACGCACTCAGGCGAGTGTTGTTGGTGAGGTTAGGTGAGGGCCTTAGTAGACTTAGGCAAAGTCACATCGCCATCCACCAACCAGGTAAAATATGTCGGGGCTCAAAAGAAGCCAGAAAATTGCCCTCGGCTTCAAAGCGAAACGCAATGAGCTGAACTAATTTGAAAATGGGGCACCGTCGTATGTGAGCCTTCGGTGGCTGCATGCGGGGGAAGGGAGCGCTTTTCGCCGCTTGGATCTCAAGAAGATCTAATAGCAGTCCCCGGTCTGGCGCCTGCAGACACTCGTTGTGTCTTTGGACCGTGGAGGATTACTTTTGCGATTTTATAATGCCCTGGAGGTGCGTTTGGCATGACTGAAACCATTTGAAAAATCGCCTACTTTAAGATCGTGAGAATTCCAAAAATTTAAGAATAAAAGCTTAAGGCCAATCTCAGATGTAAAAGGTAATTTCTAAAGAAGTAAAAGGCTACTCCACGTGATGGCCGCGACAGTTTTCTCAATTAACGTTGGCCCAACATAAAGAGGCTCTGAAGAGTTTTCCTGTTTTCATTTATTTTTTTTTTTGCCATTATTCTATAAAGTTGAAAATTCACTTGGAAAACAGGCAAACAGCCCTCGGGACACGAGGTCCTTCTCCACAGTTTCCTTGGAAACGAGCAACAACCTCTTGACGTCGACGAGATATGTTGACGTGTACACAACCTTAACTCCTGAGGAAAATTCAAGGACAAGACTTTGAATTCGGTTTGATGTAGGGCTCTTTATAAGACACATAAAAATTCAGACAGCCATGCCAGAAACTACTTTAGTGAGAAAAAATGAGCCAAGGTTTACTTTTGGACATGAAAAGCTTTATTTCTGATTCAGATTAATTCTTACTGAAAATGTTCGTGTCATGACAAAATAACATTCTGGATGGAATTTAGTTGAACTTGTTCCACTTTTGACATTATTGTTTGTTTAAATTGGTCGACGTATTAACTTGAAATTTGATGAAATCTTCAAAATTAAATGTCTCTAACAACTTAAATTAATATTCAAGATTAAACAAATATTGTACTTTGTACTCTCAGCAAATTGTTTAAAGTTTACTAAGTCGTTCAAAAAGTCGAAAAAAGTGCCTTTTTGGAAAAAGGTGGATATTGTTACGACCCTTTTTAAACTTTATTTTTTATGTGCGATTAAATGGCAAAGAAACAAAATCCTTCTCTTCTTACAGAGAGAATTTTTTTACTAGTTACCTTCGCAAAATGGATTTCATACCCAGTGATATTTTTCTATCATATGTTATGCGGCGTAAATTAATTAACAATGTTTGCCTTTAAGAAAGGTCGTTTTCATCTTCATTTTGATTTAATGGGAACATATCGAATGTCCTTTTTGCTATTAGGTATATACGATTTGTCCAAAGTGAAACATCAATATGTTTATATGTGATCATGAAGCTGATAGGATACGATATACATTAATAAAAACAAAAACAAGTTCAATCATAGAAGGATTTTTGAAAAATTATGTAAATAGAGATTATAGTAGTATAAAATATTATTCAGCAAATGAAGTTCCAGTTTATTTTATGCACTTTTTAAAACATGATTGAAATAAAGTTTCAATTTTCAAATGTAGTTATTAGTGCTGTTATCGTTATCAAGGAAGGCAATTTCCCAGTGCTTATTCATATTTAGCATTTTTATTAAATATGCCTCATAAATTAGCCGCAATATTGCAAATATTTTAAAATAGTCGCGATAAACCTAATGGATTTGTTCCATTACCGCCAGCCATTCTAAATATTAGTGGAAAAAATTAGCATGAAAATCGCAATCGAGCAGGATAGTGAAAAGTATACATTCCATATTTACCATTTAAATAAAAATTCATCAATTACGCCTAAAAGCAAATATTTAAAAATAATAATTGACCGGCATTAAAACAATTTTGGGGTGCGATGAAAAATTAATTATGACTCCGTTTCAGGTTAATTTCATCAAAAAATAGTGTTTCAATATGCGAAATACAGAGTAGTACTTTTTACCCATTTGGGTCAATGCATGTTCAGAGTTGCTTTGTTTGCGATTTGTTTATCGAATTTGAGTGTGTGGAAGGGCTTTTTACATTTATCCATATTACACTAAAAATTGGGATAGAGTAGGAAAAATTGATTTTGATCGGAAAACAACATCATTAGCGCTAGGGAATCACTTTGGCGGGATTTAAGGGGATTTTGTTGGGATTTGAATGTATTTGTCGAAAATCTCGAAAAAATGATGGGCTCAAAGATGAGAGCAGTCCTCTGTCCGACTATAAAATAGTCATGACGGTTGCTAGAGTATTGTGCCAACCTGAAAACTCAGTGTTAGATTAAGTTGTAAATATCATCAAAATTTTCAATATCCTCCAGACAGGGCTAAGGGATATGCGGACAGGGAGAGGGCTGTTTTTGTCGAATTTTCATTTAAAATCGATAAGCAATTACCTGTTGTTCCCGGGGAGTTGCTGTGCGAGGAGGAAAGGTTCCTGGGGAGTGTCATGCAGTCGTTGCCATTTCCTCCACCACCGCCGCCACTGCCGACGCCTCTGTTGTAATTCATTGAGGTCGAGTGGTGGATGTTCCCCGCTTTGGGTAGCGTCATCATGCCGGGGTTGTAGTTACCGTTGCCGCCGCCGCCGCCGCCACCACCGCCTCCCCCGACATTTACACCACCCCCTCCGGTTCCAGGGCCAGTGTTATTGTTCCCCCCACTCCCACCTCCACTCGTGTTCCGTCCAAATGTTTGGGAGCTTTTCATTGGTATATGCTCCCGGGGCGGTTTACTGCTATAGGAACCGTTATCGTTTAACGGTACCTTAGTGGTCATGCCGCATCCCGGGTTGATCTGCATCGTATTCGAGCAGATGTGGGGCGATTTCACGTCCCCGGACAAAAGGATTGTCCCGGACTCGTGATTCTCTACGTCGACGATGACGTTGGCGCTCTGGGAGTGACCCAGATGGTAATGTGCGTGCTTGATGGGATCGAACGGGACTTGTTGATGCATCCCCCGTTGCTGGTACTGTTTCTGGAGGCTCTTCACTTCCAGTCGTGTCTTATCGCGCTGGTAGTACACCCCCGCAAATATTAGCACATTCAGAATGAGGAGGCTGCACCCGATTGCGATCGTGACACTGAGGGCGGTGGAGTAGGCGGCGTACCCGGCCGCTTCGAATCCAGACAGCGTGTCCGTCGTTGCGTTCACAATCGTCGTTGGGGCGAAGGCGCTGTAGTTCCCCAGTGGGATGCACGTCGTGAACGAGGAGGGCTCCACCGTCGTAATTCCTGCGGAAATGCAGAGTTCATGTTAGCCGCTGAGCGCATTTGCACAGTGTGGCAGACGGGGGTAATAGGGGGAAAAAAACAAGTTTTAAAGTTTAATTAGAGAACCCTTCTAAAACCCACTCCATACCCCCGATCCCAGAGGGCCTGGTTAGGGAAACTGTTTACCATCAACTTTGAAAGACAAACATTTAATCATGCACTACTAATTAATCAGCTGATGGAAATGCAGGCTCCCGTCCCCCCTTATCCCCTTTTTGAATCCACCTATTTTGTGTGGGTTCCGGATGCATGAGACTCCGCTGGCTGGTCCGGGGAGGAAAAGGGGACAACTGTGCGGCTCATTCGATACACCGCAAGGATGCCGTTGCTTTGGGGCGCAGAATTGCTAATGATGGACTTAATTAACAAGTTAGAGAACAACAGCTTGCCATCCGACACTGAGGGAACGTGAAGCCCCACCTTGGGGCCCCAGACAAAGGCGGCCGCTTTGGAGCGGTTTCAGATCGAAAAAGATGTTTTCAATGTGGCAAGGGGCTTCAAGCCACCAAGATTCTTCTCAACGACTTTTCAAAGGCGGCTTGCTTTGTGTCAAGGATGGAATTGCGCTGGAATTTCTAAGAAAATCATAGGTATGTACAAGTAGGTATAAATTACGTCATACCATATTTTAAAACATTTTATACAGAAAAAAATTCAAAATTCAAAATTTCAGTAAATAACATAATATTTCCACAGTTATAGCAAACAAGATTAATTTTATTTGTACTGTATAGTATACTATATGTTTTATATAATAATGTATATAATATTGTAATAAAATAATAAACGATAGTCCAAACGTTATAATTTTAAATTGGTCGCATATTTTCCTTTTAAATTTATAATCTACAGAAAAAATACTACAAAAACAAGCTTCATTTGTTCGGAAAGCGAATTAGGAATTTAATAAATATAGAACTCCAATAACTAGAGTTGGTAGAGTTTATAATCGAAATTGTGGAGTGGAACTTAAAGTATTGTTATCTAATTAAATTGACAGTCAGTATAAACTTCCGATGGAGTGTTGACTAGTACCTAGGAATGTAAAAAATCTACAAATTTAAAATTTCATTACATCTACATTTACTTTATTAAAAGGCCAAAAATTTGACTATTGAGTAAGTTGAGTTTCAATTTTTTTTGATATGTGGGTAAAAGAACTGCCACCCAGTTTCCTTTCACACTAGATTGCAAAAAAATCATTCCACGCCTGGGGTACTTGAGAAAAAGTAGGCTACTGTACGTCCAATCAACTAATGCCATGAGCAACTTGTGCAAATTTAATTTTGTCAGAAAGGAACGCAATTTTCCTTGACTTTAACTAATCCATTCCGTCGAACTTGCTCCCTACTCAGCATCTATTCCTATTTATTTTTTTTGTTTAACAGTATACTGCCAGCAGAAAGTATCTTCTTCCAAAAAATTTAACAATGCGAACAAATTTCGTAGCCCAGCTAACTAGTTAGCCCCAAGCCCGTACGCCCCGAAAACCTAAAACCCCCCAGCTACCCTACACAATTCATTCAATTCGCAGAAAACGCTTTTTGTCAGCATAAAATTTGCTGGAGCGTTTTCTCGGAGTTCCTCAAAATTCGCTGGGAAAAGCTAGAAACTATTGAAATCACTTACGTAATCAGCTTTGCATTGTGGGGAGCTGAAAGGGCGGACTTTTCCTAACAGCCAACTTTAAAGTAGCCGGCGGAATTAGCTAATTTGGCTAATTCGGGGCGCCATACCCGGAGCGAACTCCCGGAAAATGGTGGAGCTTTTTGCTAGCTTTTATTCTCGCAAGGGTCGCATTAAGCTTGCTAGTGGTTTTCGCAGGGCTAGCAAATTGCCTCCGAGGACAGATTCCGCCCTTTGAAGCAGAGTCATACCCATTCCATGAGTGGTGTTAAAAACCCGGAAAGAATGCTGGGGGGAAACATTCGGATTCGGGTTTCCAGGATATGGATCTTGGCAGAAGGGCCAGGGCTAGTCGCGGAATAAAAAGGGCCGGTCGTAAAAAAAAGCGCTAAATAAATACGCTAAGAGTAATGCGAATTGGGTTAAGGCTGGCGAGAGAACAGCGCTCGAGTTGGCGGGTACTAAAGGTTTAAGGGCGCGTGCATTTTTTCGAACGGAATTAAATTATTAATAGATTAAAATAGATACCGTAGATGCGGGTTACTTTGGCTGCTTTTTTCTTATATCCTAAGAAATCGCTCTAATATATAGATTGTGTTAGACTACTATATGTAGGTGTTATAATGTTTTCATTTGATAGATGAGGATAATAGCTAATCAGTAATAATGTTTTTTATAGCAAAAAGTTTGTAAAAATATATTTTTTATTATTTTTAAATTTGAGCCAAAGTTGTCCTTTGTGGAGGGTTACTTTGGTTTGCAGATGGTTTGGGCAAAAAACCTATATATGTACTTAAGCAAGTATTGAGCCAATTTAAGTCCTTTGAAATAATAGAAAATAAACAAATGAAGCATCCGACGCAAAAAAACGTTTGATTTTCAACAAAACATTAACAAAAACTAACTTTTCTACAGCCCTCTGTTATACAAGAAAGTTTTCTGACCTGAAATATGTAAATATTCACAGCAGGTAAGTTTGAAGCGCAAATGACAGTTTTAATTTTGAAAAAAATCGTGCAACCAATTAAAAATAGACGTCAGTAAAACCATCTAACATTTCCGACTCGAACTAGATCATTTAGTGTCATGGCTACGAAGAGGTGGGAAATTCAATATTTTTTTTGTAAGAGCTAAAGTAACCCGCATCTACTACGGTACATTAAAATATTGAAAATTACCAGCTTTTTAATGCGTCATAGTACTCTTTAAGTTCGATTTACCAATGGTTTTAAATTGGAAAAATTGTGTATAGTATATGTAAATACATATATAAATGAAGCACGAAAAAAATTACAAAAATAATAATTGCTATAAAGTCAAAAGGCTTGGTACCCAAAATATCTACGTTAGTGCAACTATTCTTGAAGGACTTTTCATCCGAAATACAGACAATTTTTATTTGAAATAGGTCTGTAATTCAGGAAAAATAGGCATTTCTACATAGACGATCGATGTCGTTGTCTGAAAATACTCTACGATCTGCTATAAAGATGCAAAATTAAAATAATTTAACCTTTCAACATATTCAAGAGACGTATTATTGCACAAGTTAATATAATAATAAAAATCATAAGTAAATCGTACCAGAATGGTAATAAGAGAAGTACCAAAAAGATTTAAAACGGATATTCGATACGATAGCAAATTGACTAATCCTACACACTTTGTTATTTTTTAACGAATTGAATTTAAATTCTGGAAATTAGAAAATCTTTCAGGGAATTCGAAATTTGATACAAATTCGATATACCCGAATAAATCGAATTTTCGGGTAATCGATTAGATTTTTGCAAGCTTCTCCATAGCTTCTGACTAGAGACGAAGAGTTTCGCTAGCTTGCCCCACATTTTCCAGTCATCGGGAGTATTAGGGCGTGTTCTTTTATTCAGCCCTGTGCCCCACTGTGCTAGAATAATCGATTTTCCTTACCATTGAGCACACCGTTTAGGTCACTGCCATTCCCGGATCTCCGTTTCAGGACGTCTTCCAGCATGGTCAGCCGGGATAATGAATCCGGCTTGACGGGTCCATCGTACAGCTCCATGTCGTCGTGGTTCTTGAATAAATTGTGTCTGGCGATGACGTCCTCCATGCCAGCCCGATGTAGCTCCGGGATCAGCCGGAGCCAGATCGATAGTTGGTGCGCCCGGAAGTGATTTTTTATTCTGGGCTTCATGCCTGAAAAGTAATTAAAAAATTTAATAAACAAATAGTGGCTATAGAGCACTTTCCGTTAAAAATCTGAATACTATAAAGCTACATGGAAAACTTATTCGTCTTTAAAAAATATGCTCGAGCTTGAAATTTTTTAATTTTTCTAATTTTTCTAATATTTTTATTTTATTTTTGGTGAGTTTGAAATGCGCAATGTCAGCGCAAAAATTTTATTAACGGCAACGGGTCACGTATACTTCGTGGGTTATGGCTTACCAATTTCCAGGTATTTCTGATGAAGCGAATCGTACTCTTCCCAGGTGATGCTGCGGAAGCGATTTCTCTCCTTTGAGGCCGGCAACACCGAATCCTGCCGATGGTGCTCGTTCGGGTTCCTGCTCCGTTTTATTTTGGAAAGGAAATAAAAAATATATATATTTTTAGATTCTGGGTTCCCAGAGGAGCGGCTGTCTTGAAATAAACAAGTTTCACTAGGGCTGTTTTCGAGGATAAGATTTGCATTTCATCCTTTCGGGCAAAGAGAAAGTAAGGAGGACGTTTGGGGGGAAAGTTGGCGAATTTTGGTCTATAAGCGCAAATATTGCTCAGGCTGGGACTCACCTTGGAATGGAAAAGGAATGGTATTTTCCTTGTTTATTAAGAGCGAAGGGAAATATTTGTTTTCATTTTGAACAAGGTTATTCCCGTAGTACTAGGCAATCTCAAAAGCTGTACAAAATACCTTCGTAACAGTGGAAAATTTTTGGGAAAGTTTTTTTTCTTCTTGAAGCAATCACTCGTATTGCATTTAACTATGCCTACTTTTCACAAATACTGCTAGCACTTTAAAGCTAGGTGGTGTTACATTTTAATTTCGCAAATTTTTTCAGCTTTTATACTCTCGCTTATTTTATTTATTCAAATATAGAAAAAGATATAGTAACCACTTTTTTTAAAATATATACGGAAATTTTACGTGCCAATAAAGTTAAGTAGATAATTTTTAATATTCAAAATATAGATAAAGAAACCGATTTCAAAACTGCGTCCCAAAGTACTGATCCATTGAAGCCAATAGTTAGAATTAAATAAAAAAAAACCATATTTCCATAACCGTTTTCAATGCTAAATTAGTAAAGTTTTATCTAATACCTAAATTATATTGTTTAAAGTATAGTTTGCACAGAAGTTTATTCATTATAACTTAACCTAACTTTCGTAATCATATAGCTTCTAAGAATTTTCATCGCAAAACCGAACTTGAAATTCTCCATCTTGGTTATTTTAAGACATATTATATTCCTGATAGCTTAAAGTTTAAACTTTTTTCGTCTCGAGATTTTATATTTTAAAGTCTTTGTGTTTCGAGTTTTTTTTCGGTATTATTGATCCAGTGGTTTTGTTCTATAAACATCCATATTATCAAAAATATTTCTCGAAATTGAACAACTTTATTTGCTTGGGGCTAGAGGTGTGATTATGGATTATCTGAAACTTTTGGAATTTTTTTTCTCGTTTTTTTTTAAATATTTCTTGCTTCGTTGTTGTATCTCTGAGAAAATTATTTGGTTTCAAGGAAGTATTGCAAGCGCTGCATCAGTGGCACTGCAGTGCCATCAATACTGCACTTTCCTGAAAAAGGAAGAGAAAAGACCCCCATTTGGGACTCAGCGGCATATTTTTTTTCGGTCAACAATAGCAGCGATGGCGCTGCACTAAATCTGGGGTGCTTTAAAAATAAATTGGCCAAGGTGGCGTGCCGCATCCCTCGATTTTTTTTTTTTTTTTTGGGACTAAATCCAAAACTTAATTAAAAGCGTTTATCTCGCTGTGTCATCGTTTCACTGCTCTCTTTTAATCTCGGATTTTTAGGGATTTTAATTTGAATAGGGTGGGAAAAAAAGCGCGGCTAAAAATTCAAAGGTGTCGGCACATTTCCGGGCTGGGCGCATTCATGTGCGAGAGAGTAACGATCGGAATGAATGAGTCCGGGAGGGTGGGATTATGTTGGGCCCGCAAAATTATAGATAGGTATGCCGATAAATCAGGGCTTCGGGGGGAGCAGGACGAGTATATCTGAACGGAGGGATAGAAGCATACACTAGAAACACTTACCCGGTCCTCGCAAAATTGGTCCAATAAATCATAACCGCCTCCGAAAGGGCAACTTCAGATTTAGTGTAATTGCTCGGAAAATGGCTGAATCCCTCGACTAGTGGGGCTCCGAAAATGTACGGGAGATCCTCGCCGTGAACTGTGCCCATCCTTTGGGGGTAGTCGCCGTCCTTTGTTTGGTAGTCAAATACGTAAAAGTAGCATTTGGGGCCGGTCTTATCCTGGCCGGACGGCGATGGCGGCGGGGCCAAGGAGTCCCCCGTCCGGATCAGGGGGGCCACGAACTGTGCATCGGACAGGGCCGCAACAGCTGTGTCTCTCGTGTTGATGGGATGCTGAGATGTCCGCTCCCAGTCTGTGTACTCGTTGACAATCTGAAATCGATAGAAGCAAATTTGGACTGCTCACTGATGGGGATATTTGCAAGAAACTGACGCTGGGTACATATGACCCGGTTCGGGATGGGGCGCCCGTGGGGGTGGTACCTACGCACAGCGGAGCCATGTTTGTTCGACTGCATTTGCAGAGACAACATTCAGCGTGGAGGTGATTTATGAAAATTGCATCATACGCCGCAGCAGCGGGAGAGCGGCGGGAACTGATGGATACTCCTCTGCATTGCAATTTATGGGATCACCAGATTTGTAAGGAAAACATTCTGTTCAAGTCTCTTGGAAATTAAATTCCAGAACGCTCAAGAGCTACTTTATCGATGCAGGGTGGCCTCAATTCGGTTTCACCATTTGTTAGATGACGTTTCATCTCATCACTGCCGTCATGTGGCATTACTAACCAACCACCCCTAACAGGACTACGATCGATGAATGTTACCCTATAGATCTTCAAACATATTTTTAATTAATTTTCCTAAATAAATTCAGTACTAAGTACCTTCCTGGATGCCCGAGCTTTACTCGGAAGAGTTGAATTAAAATATTATGAGTATAAAAAATTAACCTCCAATAGCGTTTTGCTCCCTTCCCTTCAGCAATCGATTCTCGTTGTTCCCACCCTCTTGCTTTTACTTAAAATTTCCATTTAGCGATCGAAATTCGATAAAAAGTTACAATTTCGATTGTCCGCCAACTAGAATTTATAACTTTTGACAGCGGATTTAAAATCATCGACGCCGAAAATTACCACGTTTATTTATAATGAAAATCTATTCAAGCATAAATTTTGAGAGACCGAGATGAGAACTACTTAAATCGATTTCTGGTGTTAAGTAATTCAAGTTAATTTGTTTTCTATGTTGTGTTAGTACTACCATAGACAAACATATGGTACTACTTTGTTAACAGCTGAAAAACATAACTTTATTTTAAAAACATGCTAGCAGAAGTTAGAAATAAATAGTAGATTTGATTTACTGATTTCGTTTGTGGCATATCTTTTTGAACTATCACTTTAAAGGGGTAAAATATTTAAAAATCTTTTGAATTTTAAAAGAAAAGGTCATTAATATCAACCCTTTTTTAATATACTGCAATGTATATTTCAAAAAGTTACAATGGGTTTCTGTCTGTCTTTTCACAGATAGCAGATTGTAAATTGCCTCTTTCGTTAAAAAATTGCTTCTATTAACGGACTTTATACAAAACGACGTCAAAAATCACAGAGAAGCATTCGCTTTTATGCGAGAAATTTTCCTCGACGAACGGCCGAGCGAAGGCTTCATCAAAGTCATTCGAGCTGCCGGGAAAGTTCGCAGCATTCAGCAGGGCCCCATTAGTCAAAGCGGAGCATGTCCCTCAAGCGGGTCCCCATTATGCGGAGGCTTCTTTTTGAAAATGGCTCTGTTTGGGCATGGCCTATTGGTGCTGGCCAGATGTACCTGAAAATTAAGCTGTCTTTACCTCTAAGAGTTTAGGAAATTTATAACACAAAGCGAAAATTTGAAGAATCACCCACTTGAATTAATTTGAAGTCGTTAATATTTCATCAAACTCTTAAAAGTGGACTATCTTTTTTTGGAGGAAAGAGAAATGTTTTTGTTGAAATTATAAAGCTCAGGATGTTCGACACTGTTGTTATATGAAAAAAACAAATGGCTAATTCCAAACATGGTGCATGGTTTTTATAACAAGCATTTAGTGTAAAATTTATTTAATGAAAACCTGAGAATACATAAGTTCGGCTTGCACATTTAGAAAATATGTGCCAGTCAGAAAATGAACAGTGATAGACTGAAATTACACTGAAAATAGTCTAAAACTTAATAAAATATCAATAAATTTATAATTTTTAGAACATATAAAAGTTTTAGTTCCTTTTCAGTCTCTTTTACGTCCATCACTTTTCGTCTGTTATATTTTGAAACAAATTGAGTTCTGCTGAATTCTATAATACGGCTGATTATAAAACTATCATATCTAGCTGTCGATTGATTTTTTTAAATATTTCTGTGTAAAAAAAGTCAATTTTAAAGGATTTTATTCCACATGTTGCCTGTATAATAAAAATGGCTGTTTAATTGGGGTGTCAAAGCCCATCGAACTCACCGTGTAGAAAATTTCATTGAGATGGTAGCTGTAGGCATTGCGAACGTAGGTCCTAATAATTTTATCCCTGCGGTCTCCCTCGAAGCCGTTCTGGATGTCCGTGGCGCTGAACCTCCAAATGGCCTCCCCCGTGACGACGCCGAACAGCACGTCGTACCTGCCGGAGTTCTCCTGGGCACGTTTCGGGCTGCGGCTCATCGGCTCGTCGACGTCGACGTTCGAGTGCCCTGGCCGGATGACGACGCCGTCCACCTACAAAATTAAATCAGAGCTCATTATCCGCGGCCGATTCCCTCGGGAACTACCGCTGCAGCGGCTAGAGGCTCACCGAGGGTCCGAATGCGGTCAAAAAGTTGGGGGCCTGTATCTCGGCGCTGTACAGGTCCTCTAGCGGCACTTCGCGCAGGCAGTCGACAATTTGCTCGTGGTTTTTAATTAAGTCCTCCGGAATCGAGCAATTAACTTCCTTCGCCAATTTAATCGCGTAGATGACCGGGTCCTCGACAATCGCCCACGAGGAGTACGCCGACCCGGAGAGCAGGATAGCGCGGTGGAACAGACCCGGGACCATCGTCGGCGACGTCATAAGAAAGTTTATACACGCGGCTCCGGTCCCGTGGCCTGCGAGCGTGACCATGTTCGGGTCGCCGCCAAATTTCATTATGTTCTGCTGGACCCAGTGCAGCGCGGCCATCTGATCCATCAGCCCGTAATTGGCCACTCTGGCTCTGATTTGGGGGCTGGGGTTTGCATTTAAAAAGCCTGCAAATATGGCGAAACAGTCGTTGAAATCGGGATTCGGGCCAATCAGACTGGAGGGGCCGAATTAATAATAAATTAAATAGGGTCACTGCACTTCCATCCGGACATTCAACGTTCTTTTTAACTGTAGTGGCCTTAATTATTTATATATGTAATTACCAAAATGTAGGTAATATTAACACCAATTCATTATTTATTATTAAGATTTTGCGTTATTCAAGTTTAATTAATTTTTAATAAGAGCATGCTTGGGAATTTGAAAGCTGGAAAATATGTTCCGGTAAATTGTTTCTTCCAGTTCCAAATTAGCATTTTCAACCGTTTTTGAATTATTTAAAAAATAAAAGTTAACAAACGCGTAACAACATAGACTAACTTAGAATCAGTACTTAGAAAATTTTCAAAATACATTCTCTTCAAAGTTATAAATGGTTATATTTATTGTTGACATTAATTTTAATGTATGCTTTTTCTCGTCCTACTAAATCGAAATAAATTTACTTGCTTTAATATAATTTATTTTAGTACAAATAGTGGAAATTAGTAAAAATTAAATAGAAGGTTGTCGTTGTGCTATATCTTTTATTGTAAAATTTTGAAAAGAAAGAAGTAGTTTCTGTTACTATATGTTTCGATTTCAGCATTAACTTCACCACTTTGTTTTTCGTTTGTATGCATTATATGTATGTATGTATGTATGTATGTATGTATGTATGTATGTATGTATGTATGTATGTATGTATGTATGTATGTATGCATGTATGTATGTATGTATGCATGTATGTATGTATGTATGTATGTACATATGTATGTTTGTATGTCCGTTTCATTGTGACCTCCTGTAGCCTAAACGGCTTGACCGATTTTGAAGAGTGAGGTGTCATTAGAATCATCTCAATTGGGGGAGTGACATAGGGTATAATATTTCAATATGGGGTCCGAAAAAAAAATTAAGGGAGAATAAAAATTTTTTTTTTTCATTATAACAATATAGGAATCAAATTGAAGCTAATTAATAGCCAATTCCAAATATATATGTATATATTGTAACACTTTTATGCTACCATTTTGACAAGAACTTAAAAAAAGTATGTATGTGTTAATTATTTCTTGGGCTATAAACGCACACAATCTATAAACCATTAATTACATTGGAGTGTTATCTCTTAAATCGGCTAATAATGCGCTCATATTAAATAAACTAAAAAGCTAAAAATAAAAAAGTTAATTTAAAAAACCAAAGAACCCGACTGACTGGAAAAAGAATTAAAATGATGTAAACAAGAAACATTCATAATTCAATTTATAAATAAATTGGTATTATTAAATTTGTACTTGTGTCGTTCTAGATGAATGTTGATAGTGACTGCACTTAAAGGTATAGTAGGTATATTGCTAACATAAGTACTGATGTACCTAGGTATTTAACTGACCAATATTTGTAATAAACTGACAAAGTATAACTAATGGGCAGTCGGAGGCTACGCATAGTTTTGTTAGTCTGTGTATGTATGTGTAGTCAGTCAGTCAGTCGGTTTTTTTGGTTTTTTAAATTAATTTTTTCAATTTAAATCCAGAAAATCTGGATAGTTGGGTCATGTTCGGAAACTAGTGCAATAACCCTAAACTGGAACCCCCAGGAAGTTGGGAAGGTAAAGTTCGATGTTTTTTGGGGGGTACTTACCTAAAATCCCTAATCGATAGTTGAGAGTGACCACGACCACCTCCCCGTAGCTGGCGAGGACGGTCCCGTCGTAGGGGTTCCCGCTGCTCCACTCGAAGGACTCCCCGTGCAGGAACACGATGACTGGCAGCTTTTTGTCTGAAGTGGCCGCTGGTGGGCCCAGAATTTGCATGAAAAGAAGGAAAAACGGCGAAGATCCTTATCTGAGCAGGATGAATGCTTAATGGCCGACATTAAAGGCAGATAAAATATTCAAAGTGGCAATATGCGGCGCGGCCCGTCCCCCATTACTGTCAGCGCCCGCATTCAGTGCGCATTACTCATGTATGTGAAAGGAAGTCCTTTTAGCATCCTTTGAGCGGAGCCCACCCTAATTTGACTGGATGGGGGGCGTGGGAGTCGCGCAGTCCCCGTGTTGCTAGGACAGTGCCACAGACACCTTCAAAATGGAATTTCATTGAAAGATTCCAATGCTATCCCGAGGGAATAGCGTTCGCTTTTTGCGAACATGACGAGTCATGCAGGTGGGAATTTTATGCTATGCCTGGAGGGGCCCTTCCGGCTGTTTACAGCTGGGACTCCTGAATGAGATTATTCACGCATGGATGATTGGATACAAAATTTCAAAACGTACGGGAAGCAGGAAAATAAAAGATGAAATTCTCGGAAAGGACACCATTAAGGTTTTGCGGCCATCTTCGAGCCATTCAAGGTAATCCGATTTCTCAGAACGGTCTTTTGTTGGTATGCTGGGACACTATCAGTTAAAAGGCTCCAACATTTTGCTTGTATAATTTCAAAAAGAGAGCATGCCAGAAAAAGGCGTGGGCAATTGGAGAAAAATTGGGATTTGAACATAAATTGCGCTTTTTACGATGAGATGAATAATATTTGAGGTGAGGTTTTTAAAACGAGTTTATTCCACTTTTTTTTATGTTATATTTCTCTAAAAAATAAGAAAGTTTGTTTTTAGGATGGTTCATTTATTTATATTCAAATTGTAATTTGCAGAATTATATGCGATAATCAGCTTTAAGAAACTTATACATATGTAGTTTTAA
This sequence comes from Machimus rusticus, assembly GCA_951509405.1. Lineage (NCBI taxonomy): Eukaryota > Metazoa > Arthropoda > Insecta > Diptera > Asilidae > Machimus > Machimus rusticus. The sequence goes on along the minus strand of OX608054.1, from coordinate 15,718,485 downwards.
TATCATGAAGATGTCTAGAGTGTTGAATTAATTTCTGGGGCAGTTTTATATCCAAAGATTGAAGGTTTGAAAATTATATTTTAAACGAAGAGGATGATTTTCATAAAGCATTTCAATTTTTCACTTATTCAGCTCCTAAGATATAAAACTACCCTAAAAATAAATTGAACGCTGTTGAAAACTGCAATTTGTTGTTTTCTAATCGTTTAAATATGTACTTTAACTACAATTAACGATAAAATCATAAGATATTACTGACTACTAAAGAGGACTACAAGGATTTTACTTATTTTGAGTACTAAAATGTTGGTTCTATAAATTCATGATACATTGGTGATGGGTGGGGCTTGAACATTTGTTGATTATTAAAAAACTCCTTTCTCATGTGTAACAGACAAATAGACAGATAGATTGACTGATGACTCCAAGTTATAAGAGTTTTGAGTCTGTTAACGAAACCCTACAAAAAGGCATATTCCATATAAAATTTCTATTTTGCATTTTCCTTCACAAAGGCCGTATTTGTATTCGATATTGGCTACCACACAATGTCTTCTGCAACAATAAATGAAGGAATAATTTAATTTGATTCGACTCAACTCAATTCAATTGGTTGAATTTTTTCATGAATTTCATATTATACGAATCAAATAATGGGATTACCTATAAGTTTAATTTTTAATTATTAGATATTACAACTACTTTGATGACCTTAACTATAAAGCCATATATGTGTGTTCATTTAGTGGCTATGGATATTTTGCTGCGGAATTTAATTGCTAAATATTTAGCTAGATTTTTAATGAACATTTTACAGTATTTTTAGAACTTAAAAAAAGGTTGTGCCTAACATGTAGATGGCACTAATTTTTTTTTTATTTAGCCAGCATGCATTGATAATTAAAAAATGAAAGAATTCCAATGCAAGAAAGTTGTTCTTAATAATATAATATAATATAATATGTACACATGTATATACATATTTTGTATTATTTTAATGAAAACAAAGACAAACACATTTTTAGATTTTTGTTTATAAGTACTTACGACTTCAATTCAAAGCTAAGGTAGCTGCCACCTATATTTCAAAATAATTAATGTTATTCGCTAAATGAGCATAACATCAGGCCTAAAAATTGTACCAACTTTATCAAGCGTAAAGCTTTATAGCAATGACTTGAATGTATGAAAAACAAGTTTATTCAAGTGAATTCCACAGTTGGACAATTTTGTTTCTAAGAATATTATCTTTATCGTGAAATTTGTCTTTGGTGTCCCACTAAATTTGCTGTTGGATAAAAATTATTAAGAGCACTAATAAATACCTACAAATATACTTTTTCAAAGGTTACATTTTCAGAAAATATAAAAATAGTAGGATAAATTCCCTAAAAGTGCAGGTGGTTATAAATTGAAGTGGAGTCTATTTGGTGTATTTTGAATGAAAACCGTATCCAACAATTTCTCAATTAAATGTAAGTATGGGAAATTTTACAATTTCTTCAAAATTTGCAGCAAATTTTGTATAAAATTGTCTAAAAAGGCAGTAAACTGATATTTGCTTCACATTAAAAGCCACGTTCTTGTCACCTTCTTATTATTCTTTTAAAACGCCTTCGCGCATGTTAGAACTCCTGAAAGCTATCCCATCGTCGGGAAGGGAAGATTGTCTCTTAAAACGGAGCAGTTGGCACGTCCTCGGTACGACAAATTGCCGTTGAGATATCCTGGAACAAAGGCTCAAGGGGAGGAATATTAAAAAAGTGAAAAGGATAAAGATGCTTTTGTATGTTCAAGAAAATATCCCTTAAAAATATATTCAACTGCATCATTCTTCGTGCAGTGAAGGGATTATAAAATCACTTCAGCCCTATGCATGAATCTGTGGGAGTCGCAGTCGTAGGATGGTGAAGACATGGGGGCACGAAGGCGCTCTTATCACGAGATTTTTCGAAGAATTTTATTTTCCAAGCGACACATTCATATGTCGTTGCTGTTGAAAGATTCAAAGTGGCTGAAAAGCACTTTAATTCCCTTTCACGAGAATTTACGAGGCTCACGTCCTCACCGGGGGGAGTTTGACGGCCTTTTCATCCTGTCGAAAGGCTTCTTTTTCGCGCTGACCTATTAAATTTCCGATTTAAGCAGCCTTAGGGCCGGAGCTCTGGAGGAAGGCTGTCCCACCAGCATCCCGAGTCCCCCCGTCCAACCGGCTTTAAGTTTCTAGAGGCACTTAAGGAAAGATTGTCAGGGCCTGGATGCTGGATGGGAGGAGCAGACCGCCCACTCCCCTGCGTAGCATCGTCCTATCTGCGCTCATTAAAAATGCATTTTCCCATCAGATATGTGTGTCAAGATAGAATCTGAGTATCTGAGCATCCATACACCTTCCATTTCGTGCACCTTCTTACCGTGAATGGGCGAAAATACGTTCAGGTAGAGGCAGTCCTCCGATTGATTTTGGAGGAACGGCAGAAGCCTTTTAAGGTACTCGAGACGTCCCTTGGGCATTTTTTCTAAGGCGGCTGTTTCGTTCTGGATGTTCGGCAACCTCTGCGGACAGACTGGACTGTATTTGTCTGAGATCCTGATACCATCCCAAGGAGCTGGGGCTCTCGTTGGGCTAAATCTGAAAATAGAATGGGAGAAAAAAGGATTCATTCAATTTTCTATATAAAGTTTCTTGTCGTGAAGAATTCATTTTGTGAATGCTTAAACAATTTTCTTGCTATAGTCCAGCCGCGTGGTGCGGTGGGCGGAACAGGAAAAGTCCCGCCCACATCCATACCCCCCCCCCCCCCCCCCACCACTCGCGAACAAAGGCCGATGGGGTGGACGGTTTATGACAGCAGAGCTCCTTGCTTATTTATGGACCCGCATTTCTTATTCACGAGGAAAAGAATTGAATTTCAGTGATGAAGAAGAAATCTAAAAGGCATTAGTCAAGAATGAGATATACTTCTTCATCTGGCAATTCTTCAAACCCTGCGAGGAGCTCCACTGGATTGAGTTGGGGCCCAATTTTGTTCTGGAGTGTGCGACCAGTGGGATTAGCCCCGGGGCTTGTTCTTAGTCCAACAAATAAAATATTGAGCGAAATGGGAGCTGTAGTTTCAGCCAGCGCCATACTTAGACGTGATGGACATGCTGGCAGCAGACGAAACCGCTCACTCGCTAAGGAGCCTTTTACCGGGAATTGATCCTTCGCCCATCCAAGATCCAGACGAGCTCCTTTTCCTCAAGCAGGTGGCTGTCGCTTATTGAAAAATCTTCTCGAAATCCTCCGGCCACGCCCTAAGACTGTTCTGCGTATTGTTCGCCAGATTGATGGCACTTATGCAGGAGGACTCTCTGGAGGAGTTTACTAATTAATTTTCTGAATTTCCAAGACCACTTGGATTTTCCTTTTTCCTTCTGGATAGGAATTAACCAGAGATTATGTCGGTCGGAAGGTAAGTAAAAGGGTTGGAAATCGAACGTCCTTCAGTGAAATATATATAACAATATTTATTTTTGTTTTTGTTTACTAACAAAAGCGAATTGAATAATCACTCACTTCCAGCAGACTCGTAACTTGGTATAGTTCCATTAAAAATTTATCACATTTCATTGCCCTTCCTTTGGAAAGATAAATTACTATTTGACCCAAGGATAATGTTGGCAATTTATCTAATGCAACCAACCCTTGGGGGTCGTTGGGTATCATCTTGAAGGCGATATAATGTTGAAATATGACAATTCAATTTTGAAGTGTTCTTACTAAAAATAAATAAATAAATAAATAAACCTATTTGTTGCGCTTTCTAGGGTAAATATGATCTTATAATTATTGCTACAAGTTCATATCTAATAAACTATAGGCAAATAATCTCGTTTCGAAGTTTCTTTAAAATTAATTTTTTCAAGGAATTAGAGAATTTGATTTTTCTAGTTTTTATGAAAATGTTTTAATTTTGTAATTTTAAATCAGTAACTTTGAAAAGTATTTAGGTACTACATACTTTTAGAACAACACTTCAAAACGTTTGAATAAATAATAGTTGGTTTAAATGAATTAAGCAACATAATTGTAAACACTGGTCGTCTTTTACCATTTATAATATTAATAAGGTAAGGATACCTACTTGGGAACTCGTCGTTTTGAAGAACATAAAAAATTGTATTTTGAAAAATTGAGAGCCATATTTATGAAAAAATCATTCTAGACTTTTAGCAACAGTTAGTAAGTTGCAAGACTGTTTTTGCCGAACCAATCTTGGTTTCAGTCTTACTACCATAAGGGACATCTTAAGATAGATTTGTTTTTGTAAGTATACGTTTGCAAGAGAAAGAAAACTGTTTTAAGACAATATTTGGTATTAAAAGTTTTTAAAATAATGGAAATATAATATTTGTTTTGTTATTAAGTACTTTCAGGGTGCGAAACTTTAAAAAGGCGCTTGGATACTGTGCTACTGGTGGGCACATAGAAGGTGTGGATAATTGGCTTGAGAGCATGTCTTGCTAAAAAAGAAAATTTTTTTTTGCTGTGTCTGCCTTCTTTAAGAAACTCTAAGATATTTTTTTGTTATTTCATTTTAGACACGGCATGGATAATGTATGGCGTGTTGCCAAAGTTTCAAAATTAAGGCGGTTTCTTTTCGGGTTATCACGTTTGTGTGTTTGGGACGATTTTGTGGTGTCGCATCTTCATCTTTTAAACTTATATATATATAAACCTATGTATAAATGTATTTCGTCTATGTTCCCGGATTGCTGCAAAAGCTCGGGATAATCCAAATTCCTGGAGAACGACGTGATCAACGTGAAGTGACAGCAAATTTTATTTTCAAACTTTTTAGGGAAAACTTGTGTGCTCTTCTGCCTTGGTAATTTTGTCTTTTATGAGCCACGCCGGAATGCCCCACCGGAATAAGGTGGGATCAGGAGACAGGTGGGATAAAACATTGAAGCCGAAATGGGCGGACTTTGATTGCGTCCTTCCGCATCTCCTCTAGCCCTCGCCAGGAAGTTTAGAGTTGTAGTTTTTATTAATTAACTAGTTCCCGCTGGTGTTGTTGTAGGACGACAGCTAATTAAGCTAGACCCAGTTCCTTAGAGAGGAAATATCAGCCAAGGGAAGGGCTTAGGGCAAAAATACTCTCAATTGGAACTGCCCCCGCTAGGCGAGGGCGGCGGATGCGAACTTAATTAGAACAAAAGTCAAAATCAAGCGAGAATGTCTCCGGGGCTTTATCCAAACCTTGAGAAGAACGTGAGGTTGCCCCGGAACTGCCGACCTCTTCTTTTGGGGCATCCCCCGGCCCCATTCATTGCAGAAAGGTACAAAACCGGCCGAAGTGGTAAGATTTCATCTCGTAAAAAGTTTGTAACAAGCTCCGGCATTATTTATTTAAGCGGCTGAGAAAGTTGCGCAGTAGGTTGAGGGTGTCGAAAAATTAGGGGTTTGGGGGTAGAGCACCTGCTCCTGAAGTTAAGCGGCGAAGACATGTCGGGGCCACTGCAGATGATGATGATGATTTCGACGAACAGGTTTTTCGCTGAATATCTGTAAAGAAATTCCTCCACTCCCTCTCAAAGACGCTGCCTGGCTTGCGGGTGATTTGCATGTTTTCATATCTCCCGAGTTCGCCCTGTCCCCACTCGACAGAGCAGGCGAAGGGTGCTGCTTTTTTATTTATATGCACCCTATACCACTCTCGAACTGAATTTTCGAAAATTCACCCCGATTCTGCCAGAAATTTTCTGGAGTTTCTTACACTTCCTCATTTGTCCCTCTGCTCATCTCTTCGCCGTGTTTTGCAGACGTCTTGTTGAAAAATGTTTTTAAATAAATTCATAGAAAAATGGGTTTTATCGGCGGGAAATTGAGCTGAGAGTGACGGAATACAAAAATTCTCGATATGCTTACAATTTTATGATTGGTTGTCCTTGGTAATTAATTTTAACTTTTCATCCCAAGTTCTTATTATTACCTACATTCTTACAAAAATCTTCTTGTCCTTCATTTAGTTTTGTCTAAAAAAGCGATATACAAAGTATAATATTGCCATTTCTTAAATCAAAATTAAATTCTATACTGTATACTCTTTGTCTGTTTGTATGGTGTAAACTCAGAAGAAGAAATTTAGTTCTGCGAATCAAAATAATATCTCAATCAATATTATATGTAATAAAACAATTTTTTAAGAGATTTTTCTTCAATCATTTTCTGCGATGAACAATTTTGTTCAGTTTTGAGTCATTTCTTATTCGTTAATATTATGAAATTTAAATTTCCTTTAATTATTTCACCACTGAGTGGTTGAGTGCTTCCGGCTTGCTTCCCTAATAAAGTCTATTTAATTTTTGCTCGGATCATTAAGACTATTGAAATTAAGATATGAGTCTAAAACCGAAATATTAACACGAACTAAATAAGATTTTCTAATAATTTCGCCTAAAACATATTTGCTGAGGTTATTTTAATTTTATTTCCTGTTATGTGAGGTGTTTCTTAATTTGAATAACAAATACAATTTTGTTAATAAATACCTTAGTATTAAGTTTAAGTAATGTTATTAACATTAATTTTTATAATGCCCTAAACAAAAGTGAAAATATTTAAATAATTATATTTTCTTATAATAACTAAATAAAGAAACATAATCGTTTTGATGATTAACGACTACAATAGATGGGTTTTATTTGGGTATCTTAAGATACCCATATAAATGTGACGCAAGGCTACCATAGTTTAGATAAACTAAAGATTTTCTTTAAGCTATATACATATTTATGGATTAGTATTGAATATATGTATGTACGTATATGAAAAAATTCAGTTATTTTATTTTCGCCTATTTTTATGCGGAATATCTAGCCCTCGCTTAAGAAACATTTCGGCATGCAACTGAAGAGCGTTTCTGTGTTCGTGGAGGAAATAACTTATGGGGGCCCAAACGCACAATTCATCCGAGCCCCGCTGAGCTTTGGGTCCGCCCTGTCCGAGCCCTACGTGTCTCCAACCCGGAGTCAATAGAACCAATTCGTATTCAAGGCGCTGTTCCTCTAGATTTGTTCCCTCTGGAAGGAAGGACGTGCTGACGCATAGCAACGCAAAAAAATCCATCCCGCCACCCGGAGAGTGTGGGTGCTCGAGACAAAAGGGGGCACACGCATTTCAGTTCAACTTCACGGAGCACCCCGCATTTGGTCCCCATTCCTCACCAGACCCCCGACCTAAATTTCCATTCAAACAGCAAAAATGTTTCACTTAATCCGCGCTCAAAAGGATAACATAAATCGCCCGTTCCGACTGAATGGGCGGGGGTCACTGGCCCCCCCGCGGAGCCCTGCACTGCGGAGCCCCAGTCCTCGTTCACGCAAATCATTAGTGTAAATACATTTGCAAGGCACAAAGTACTTGAAATTGGAAAACCTTCCCACTACTCACTCTCGCTTCCGCCGACAGAGGGCGACCCCTCCCCCCAAGGGTGGCCCCGGCCGTGCCAGCGGAGGCCCTTAAAAGCTTTTCACGTTCTCGAGGAGCCGCCTGCGAATTAACCGAGGGATTGAGTGCTATGCAAACTGACATCTCGTGAAGTAACCCGTCGAAGGGAAAATTGAAAAATGTGCGAAAATTAACGCTGTCGATATTTTTTTTTTCTGCGGGTGGCGCGGGCGGATAAGGGTGAGATGGGGAGGGAAGGGTTTGGTGGGCGACCAAATAAATAACAAGAAAATAACTCTTAATATTTCCCACCCCCACGTTCCCTCGGATCGGACTGTCTGGAGGGATGCTGGGGACCCTTCATCTTAGCCAGCGCCAAGCATCAGTTGGAATTACTTAAAATCATCTCTACGCGGGGAGCGGGACCGGGAGGCTGTATCCTGGCTCCGGAGTTGATTTTCAATTTATCTCCGTCGCTTTTTTATTTCACTGGCTTCTCCCGTTTTTTTTTTTTTTTTTTTTTTTTTAGAGATTTTGCCTAATGAGATCGGGGATATTCGGTAATCCTTCATACTCGCGCCCAAAATCTTATCCCGGAGGAAATGTTCTTCGAATCGGTTGCCAGGCTGCGATTGTAGTGCCTTTAGCAGCAATTTTTCTAGCGAGGGTTGCTTTTCTTATTCTTTTTATTAAGGTGTTAAAACCTTCTGGAAATTGAAAAGCTACATCTGCATCATACTGATACTGTGCTTTTTTATATTTATACATCAAACAAGATTTAGAGTATTTTTACACGATTCAGATTGAATCGGTACTCTAATCTTATACTAAAAGAAAAGATGGTGACTGAAATATGTACACTGAAAGAAAAACCCTAGTCAACAAAATTGTTTTTCAAATTGAAAAAAATAATTCAAAATATTGTCAATTCGATAAAACGATTGTAAACTTAACAATTGAAATATTTGTCAAAAGTCCTTAATGGGATTTTTAAAATTGACAAAAAAGTTTTCTAATTCATTAAACAGGATTCACTTTTTGAACAACATTTTCATTGAATCGAAAGATTAGTTTTGTCAAAACAACAAAAATTTATTGAAAAGTGATAACAAATTTTATCACGTTGACAATGCATATTTTCAATTCGAATAATAATTTGTTAACACATTGTTGTACAATTTTTGTTGAAGTAAGTTTATTTGTAAATAACCTTTTTTTATTAATTTTGCTTTAACTCAGAGCGAACTCGAACTTCGTTGGCTGAAATAATATATAGAAAGAAATAACTTAGTTAAATAAAAAATATTACTTAAAATTGTTACATAGGTACATTAGAGCATTTTGTTTTGAACAAAATATTCCTCGCTAGCATTCCCGCCAGTGTCAGTAAAAATAAAATTTCGATAAATTTTGGTAGTTTATTTATCACAATGATAAACATTTCTTTCAAATTCACAAATTCAGGAAGATGTCGGGTAAGACCTACAAAATTTCCCAAAAACTCGCCCCTGCCAGTGTTGTGCTCGACATTGAAATTGGAGGTCTCGTACAGCTTTTTTCGTAGTTTTGATATTATTTTTGCTTTGAATTTCAAACGTAACAATATCATAATATTCAATATAAAGTTTTACGGTAATATTTAGAGAAATACACAGATAGCTCGATCTAGTTTCACCGCATTAAATTTAATAAGCTTTAGAATTAAATTAAATAGGTTTTACTAAAACGTCCTTAAACTTGTACCTAATCCGTTGCAATTTAATAAATCAGTTTTCTGCGAGATATTAAAGTGTAGGAGATTAAACATGACTGATGATCGTGACGTGGGTGATCAATCTACGAAATCAAATTTCAAAAACATTTTAAAAACAGTTTAATTACATATTGCTGACGTACATGATCGATAGATCGGAAATTTTGATTGTACAGATGTTATACACAGAGTGCGATAGAAACTATTGTATATATGTATTTCTTGATTGGAATTTTAATTTTTAAAGAATTGGAAACTAATTTGAATTTTATCTAATTATCTATTTGCAACAACTGTCGTACTATTCAGAGTAATAACAATGACATTAAATTATTCTGAAGCAATAAGAAAAATTTAAGTGTTATATTCTCTCTAAAATAGAACAAAATTTGTTTTTTTTAGAAGTGGAATTTCGTATTATAATAGATTGTGATTTAAAAATACACATATAGTTTGTTGTATAATCCTCTTATAAACAATAAATTGGATTAGGTTGGTTAATAAGACATTATTTTATTTTCTATTTCTGTTTCGAAATATTCGAAATGTTTGCCTGCTTTTAGGCGACGCAAGTTAAACTTCAGTTGAAAAAAGAGAGTGAAATTAAGAGCTTTGGGTATTAGAAACTTTATTTTTTTTTAATTCGAAATATTTTATTCTGCTGGCACTTCCGGGAAAATAAAATAATAATAATACTTTTCATCCCAAACGTTTTCGTAAAGATTTTGTATAATCCATTCTGATAATGTATAAACATCCGAGTAGTAAGACATCTTGAAGTGATCGTGGAAGCAATGACCTTTGTCATCGTGCCATGTGGATTCAACAATTCCGATGAGGTAGCTTCTGGAGGGATCTTTCGGGTAATACTTGAACAGCGGACCTCCAGAATCTCCTATGCAGGGTCCTGACTGCTTTTTGGACACAGAACAAACTCGCAAATGATCAGTCAAAACATCGATCGATTTCATTTCGTTGCAATTTTCTTGGGAGTGTACCTTCACCTTGGCAATCATAAGATGCCTAGAATATTGAGTATTCCTCATTCGTCCCCACCCGAGAACTAAAGCACTCGTTGAGTTTAGAGGTCTAAGAGGCAGGCTGATTGTGTTCACAAAAGTTGAATTCTTGAAAGGTCTATCTACGAAAATCAGAGCAATATCGTAGTTTCCTTGCAGTTTGTTGTAATTTGGATGTGTAACGAACTTCGATACTTCTCTGAATTGTGTAAAAATTCCATGTTCATCTTCACCAGCAATAAAGGAGCCTGCCTTGATTTTAAAGAATTTTTTTGTTTTTATATTCACACAATGGCCAGCTGTAAGAACTGCAGATAAGTTGATTATCGCCCCTCCACAAAAATGTCTTGTTTTGAATAGCACCTCTGCTATAAAGGGATATTCGCCATTATTCTTAAACTCTTCTAGTCCCATTCTATCGTAATGTGGTGGGTTAAACCTTCCTACTTTTTTCCCGTGCACACCGACTTTAAGGCCAAGTTTTGCAGCCGAACAAAGCTGTGCGGTTGAAAGAATAATCACTATCAATGTGAATGGAACTGCCATTGTGAAATTAATACTGGCAAAAGACAACATAGGCGACTTTATATACCTACTGTGGCTGGTAAAAACTAGGACAGACTGTGCAGTGTAAAACGTGGGCTTTTCGAAAATTAACGTGGACTGATCAAACACCGTCACTTTAGTTTTGCTTTCTGATTTGCTGCAAAACAGATTTGTTGAAAGCAGGATTGCCAACTCTCGAAGTAGCTAACCTGATATATCTAAACTAATTGGAGGTGGGTTGAATAAATATACAATTATTTTTTTATTTTTAAAATTTATATCGGAATCATTTGATACAGGAATGGAGGGCAGGACAAGCAGATCTGTTATTAGATTTTCTGAACAAGTCAATCAAACGTATATCAACTCGATGTTCTTCAATGAGATGTGGTTGCATTTTCAGAATTCAGCCACACCTGATAAAACATACTTAATCTACACCTTTTGTTCCAGGCCATTGTATTGTATCTCAAATATTCGGGAATTGGTACAATGAAAACGGTTTCGAAATATTCGAATTATTTGCCTGCTTTTAAGCGGCGTATGTCAAACTTTGCTTGAACTGACTTTGGGTATTAGCCGGCCACACACGGGATGGTTTTTGGCGTACAAACTTGTGACAATCTTTATGACAAACTTTGTTTGTACGCCATTTTGCCCACATACGGTGATGGTTTTCATTCCTAAAGCGATATAACAACTTTAAAGGACGAAATCGCGACTCCACAATCTAATATCGGAGCAATTCATCTTGACAGATGATAAAAAGATAAAACCACGGAAAAATCAAAGGCAAGAAATATTTGGGACGGTTTTGGGACGGTTTTAAGTTTGTACGCCAAGTTGCCCACACACGATCAATCTTTTGTTTGTACGCGTGCTTGTACGCCAAAAACCGTCCCGTGTGTGGCCGGCTATTAGAAACTATATTTTTCTTTGTTCGATATATTTTATTCTGCTGGCACTTCTGGATAAATAAAGTAATAATAATACTTTTCATCCCAAATGTTTTCGTAAAGATTTTGTATAATCCATTCTGATAGTGTATAAACATCTGAGTAGTAAGACATCTTGTAGTGATCGTGGAAGCAATGACCTTTGTCATCGTGCCATGTGGATTCAACAATTCCGATGAGGTAGCTTCTGGAGGGATCTTTCGGGTAATACTTGAACAGCGGACCTCCAGAATCTCCTATGCAGGGTCCTGACTGCTTTTTGGACACAGAACAAACTCGCAAATGATCAGTCAAAACTTCGATTGATTTCATTTCGTTGCAATTTTCTTGGGAGTGTACCTTCACCTTGGCAATCATAAGATGCCTAGAATATTGAGTATTCCTCATTCGTCCCCACCCGAGAACATAAGCACTCGTTGAATTTAGAGGTTTAAGAGGCAGACTGATTGTGTTCACAAAAGTTGAGTTATTGAAAGGTCTGTCTACGAAAATCAGAGCAATATCGTAGTTTCCTTTCAGTTTGTTGTAATTCGGATGTGTAAGGAACTTCGAAACTCCTCTGTATTGCGTAAATGCTCCATATTCATTCTCCCCAGCAATAAAGGAGCCTGCCTTGATTTTAAAGGATGCTTGATGTTTCACGCTCACACAATGTCCTGCTGTTAGAACTGCAGATAAGTGGATTATCGCTCCTCCGCAAAAATGCATCTTATTGAATAAGATTTCTGCCATAAAGGGATATTCGCCATTATTCTCAAACTGTTCAACTCCCATTCCTTCGAAATATTCTGCTGCTTTAGATCTTCCTACTTTTTTCCCGTAGACACCGGTTCTTAGGCCAAGTTTTGCAGCCGAACTAAGTTGTGCGGTTGAAAGAATAAGCACTATCAATGTGAATAGAACTGCCATCGCGAAGTTAATGTTGGCAAAAGATAGGATAGACTACTTTATATACCACACTGATAGAAGCAAAAACGAGCACTATCACTTAATTTTTGCTTTCTAATATACAAAACAGCTGTTGCTGATCTTTTTACCATTTTCGACTGAAACGTGAAGCAATTGATAAAATTCAGCGCAAATAAAATCCAGACTCGCAACAACAACTTCTAGACTTTTTTTCTTTTATGTCAATTAATTTGCTTTTCGTATATGCGGAGTAAGATCATTTGTTAAAAGAAAATTTGTTGTGATCTTGCTTTTGCTGCAAAAAATTCTCTTCTTCTTGAATCGGCCATGTGTATATGTACCATAACTATGCATTTTGTACATCTTATTATGATAAAACGATCCAATAAAATTTCATTCCCGGTCGTATTTTAATTCATTTAAAAACTTTATTATAAAATTCTTATTATATTACTAATCGGTTATCAGCAATTGGAACAACAGAATCATTACTTAGAAATACCCGCATTACCTGACTTTACTCCGCATTACTCGATATAAAGCATCATTATACTTGCTTTACTGCTGAGCACTATTGGTTAATGTTGACTGTTGAGTAATGCCAAGTCATGATAGGTAAGTCTTGGAAATGTTGAATAATACCGAGTAATTCTGAGTAATATCAGATAGTTGCTGATTAATGCTAGAAAGTAATGTCAAGTATAGTAATTTTTGAACTACTTTTGTTTTGTTTTGTTTTGTTGTTTATTTTGTGTGCATTACTAAAATTCATATATTTATTTGAACAGAATAAAGAATATATAACAAAACAATCATTTAAAAAGAAAATTAAAATCTCAAGAATATTGAAGACCGTGTAACAAGATTTTTGTGGCTTTTTGTAGATGACATAAATTTCAATGATTTTATTATCTAGCCCTTTGATTACACACATACCTACAAAAATGTGTATAATAATATATAATAATAATTTGTTCAATTTTTCCACTGTAAATTTAAAGCATTTTATGGCAAATTTGTTCAAAGTAACATATGTCGAACCGTAAAGTGTAGATGTTTCTAAGTGCTTGTCTTTTGAAGCAAAGCCCATTTACACACATTTTAGAGGTAAGTTGATTATAATTTTTGTTATTAATGGTTGATAGGCAAATTTAAAAATTATTCTTCAAAGATAAAATTTTGTGTAGTTAGTCTATTAGATTATCGGTTGTTAGAAAAGAGTTTTGAAGGATCATCTGCAGAATGCAACAATTTTCCACATGTTTTGTAATGTCAATATTTTAGAAAACTTCACCTGGATAGATTCCAATTTGTGGCGCCTGTATGTGCTGTTTACTCACTTTGGCACTTGAGCAATTATGACACATAGTATCGATTTGTTTCTAAGTTAGTGTCACTTCTAATTCCCCTCTTAAGTAATAGATATAAAAGACATGTGCGAGGTGACTTTCAATATGAAATTTAAAAATTAAGATTAATAACAAATAATTATTAATAAGTAATAAAGTTGTATTAACGTTTTTGTATTTCCATTGTAATGTAATAATTTTTTAAGTTTACATGAAAAACGAATTTTAAGTGATATTGGGATATGTGGAGCTTAATAAAATGTAAAGTATTAGATATTTTGTTCAAAGCTTTTTATTGTTCATATAGGTAAATAAATTTTTAAATCGAATTCGTATAGTTTAAATACGCTTCTGAGACGTGTTCATAGAGGTTTATGAACACCCACTTGAGTAAGGGTCGAACGTTTGTATAGTACGACATCTTATCAAGAAAACAATGTCCTTGGTCATCGTGCCATGTTGATTCGATAATTCCAATTAAAAAGTCCTTTTTTGGATCTTTTCGGAAGTGTTTAAACAAGGGACCACCAGAGTCACCAATGCAAGGGCCTGATTTTCTGTCTGATACCGAACAAAGTCTCAAATTTTCCGTCAAAATCTCTGAATTATTCATTGAATTGCAGACATCTTGGGTATAAAAGTTCACTTTTGTGGTCATAAGTTGCCTGGAATATTGCGTATTCCTCATACGGCCCCATCCGAGAACAGATGCACCAGTTGCGGTGTAGTCGATAGGAATGAGAGGTAGGCTGATCCATGACACGTAAGTTGTTTCGTTGAAAGTATTGTTTACAAAAATTAGAGCAATATCGTAGTTGCCATTAGTTCTGCTATAATTTTCGTGCCTGACAAACTTTCTCACTCCTCTGAACTGGGTAAAAGAATCACGATGTTTTGTACCAGCGATTAAAGAGCCTGCCTTGATGACAAATAACTCCTTTTTATTCTCGTTGACGCAATGTCCAGCAGTAAGAAGGGCGTAATTTCTAATAATGACTGCTCCGCAAAGATGTTTCTGTTTGTAAATGACTTCAGCCAAAAATGGATATTCACCATGATTCTCAAATAAATCCAATTCAGGCACTGTATTGAATAATTTCATTTCACTCCTTCCTACTTTTCTACCATAGATGTTTGATTTAAGCCCGACACCTGAACTCGAAGTAAGGGTGCTTGTGGCAACTATCACGATTAGTGTGAATATTACTATCATCGTTAATTCAACTGTTGCCAGAAGACAATCGGAGTGTTTTATATACCGTGTTTCAAGTCAATCACATCATCATTGTTGTCTTTAATTCTTCTTCTTTCTCTACGTCAAAATTTGCAAAATAAGTATTATTTATCCTTGTCTTTCTCAAGGAGTTGAAACAATTTCTTATTCAATTGTTAAAATCCAATAAGCCTAAATGTTTAATTAAGAATATAAAGCGTATGGTGAAAACAGAGACTTTTTGGAAATCCTGTTGATGATTGTATAAATTTTGCCAATCTGTTTTTGCGTAAACTTTACCTAATATTTGCTTTTTTCGTCTATATTTTTCTAACGACATATGTATAGACGTAAAAAGATATGTGTAACGCAAAACAGAATCCTTTTTAAAGTATTATAAATTTTGACGAACAGATGTTATTTTTTATAGTACATATGAATGTTATCTATTACGCAATATTTTCTTAAGAATCTGCGACGTTTATGAATTGTTGTTTACATGCATAAAGTTAATGTTTAGGCGCGGCGCGGCTGAATCATATTTACAATATTGTTTGTATCTAATAGGATTATTTGGTGATGATATCCGAGTATATCATACTATAGTATAATGCAAATTTTATAAAAGTATAAATAATGATTGTCAAGTAATTTTTACTATTTCATCTTAATAATGAAATAAATATTTGTTGTTGATCAATTAGAATTAAAACGTAATATAATAATACATATAAAAGTCAGGTCATAGTTAATAGTTATTATCCATAATGTAGACACACAATTTGTATTTATATGAAGAAAATTAAACCAAAGCATTATAGAATCTAAGTAAGAGTACGAACGCTTATAGTGTAAAATTAAATTTTCGTTTAAAATTTCAGAAATATTCAATCAATATCAATCATTCGAATTTGAGATAATGAACGAGTAAGGTAAAACGGTTTTAGTGTCGAAAATTTGAATACCATTTAAAAGACTATATTCTGTAAGTGCTTAATTTCCTTGTTGAGGATTACTTAGTGTGAATGGGCTCAATTCCTCAAATATTCGTCTCATGGGCTCAACAGCACCTGGAGGGGTTTCCATTTGATTTTGGCAGTGGTTGTTAGCCACTTGTGCAATTATGGCAAAATTTAAGTGCTTTGTTTCTAAGATAATCTCATAAAGCATGTAGACATTGTTTGGTTATAATCAAAAGCGTGTAATTCCACGGTTAAGAAGAAATAAAAGCGACATGTGGTGTAGTTAAACTAATCAGTTGTTGTTGAAATGAATAACTTGCAAAAAATCATTGCTTTCGTTGCTGTGCTCCAGCTCGGTTGGATAGAGTCCATGCATTTTGGAGCTGAAATTTATCATGGTGTTGTAGCGGGTAAAACTTACATAAAGGGAAATCAGATAATAAGTGAAAATAAAGGGCAGTGTCCATTCATTGCGGCTTTGGCAAATGCGAAAAATGAGCATCTGTTTTGCGGAGCGGCGATAATTGAGAATGGAATTTTGTTGACAGCGGCCCATTGTGTGATGAACAAGGACCCCAAACAGGTCATAGTTAGAGCGGGCACCTTCATGCGGTCGGGAGTAGATGAAAATTTGGAAATTAGAAAGGTTATTGCGTTTATACCGCACGACAATTTCAAGTGTGACGGACCAGAGCCTCGCGACTCCGATATTGCGATAGTCGTGCTGAAAAAGCCTTTTACATTCAATCAATTTATTCAAGCCATTCCTCTTGCGGATGCAGCAAGCAGAAATAAATTCTTCCAAGAAAAAGCAATCGTCTTAGGTTGGGGCTACACGGACAGTCGGCAGTTATCGCCGTACCTGCGAAGAGCTACTCCAGTTCTTCTGTCTCAGGTCGAATGCGAGAAACGGATGTACAACGCACAGACCTTGACGAAGAACATGATCTGCACCTTAGATGAAAAGAAGACGTTGAAAAAACAGGGTGCTTGCAAAGGGGACTCTGGAGGACCCTTAATCATCCCTGCAGGCAAAGGGGAGTACCTCCTGGCGGGAATTGTCAGCTCAGCCACTTTATACTCGGGAACTGCCCATCAATGCGACACGCAATATCCAACAGTTTACGCAGATGTGGCTACGTTGACCGATTGGATCCAATTCAAGATTAAAAACGAAGTGCCAACTTTAATTACCAAATCACAGTCATTTTTACATAAGTGCAAACTGCTTCTAAATTTTTCTTTGGATGATTAAAATTTTTCAAAAACTATGTATAATCGGAGTTGTTTTTGCACACACCTGTTATAAGGTGCGGCTTTGTAAATTTTGGAAAGTTAAGAAATGTTTTTTTTTTTTTTTTTTAACTATCGGTTTTTATAAATTATATAGTTAATTTTAGTTTCTTTGTTTAAAAAAGTAAGGGTTATTTATAAAATAGGATATACTGAAATTGGGGCCAATTCAGGCTTTTTGTTAGCATATAAAATAGCGGATTTCCTTTCTTTTCTTTTAATATAAACATGATCAAAATTAGACCTTAACATACAAGTTGTTTTGTTTTTTTTCAAGATTTCAAAGATTGAGTTAAATATGCGGTGCTTCTGAAAATAGTTTTTTTAAAGGTTTTGAAAATCCAGTTCTGCGAAAACACGCCCTTTTTCAAATTTGCTTTTGTACTGTTGGCAGCAATAATATAGATTTTAAAGACCGTATTTTGATCAATTTTGACTAATTATTCAAAACTAAAGGTTCATCATGCATAGAAGTGTAAAACTTCATTTAAATCGGAGCCTAAGTCATAATCTATAAATATCAAATGCCGTTTATCTTAATATCCCATTAAAAATCTTGCCGATTTTTTTTTGTATTTATTTTTGAATTCGTAATCGACGGAAATAAGCCTATAGAAATGATCTGCTATTTGTGCGGTCTCGAATATGATGTTGTCCTGTGTTATTTATTATTTATTTATTTCAAAAGCTGATATGCTTGGATTTTTAGCGGTTCATCTTGCTTCCGAAGCAAAAAGAAAAATTCCAAGCGAACGTCAACATTTTAAAAATACAATTGATATAGCTTAACATTAACTGCTCAGATGTCAGACATACCGAAAGTTTTTTAACTTAAAATGTCTGCCTAGTAATATGTTTCTTCTAAGTCTAATGCTATTTACTCAGTTGCACACGAGATCTTCGAATAATCGAAATGCAAACGAATTTTCATTGTTCTGAGGACATTGAATCGAACACCTGGCCACCATTGACTTTTGTCACTCATCATGCACATGCGAAAGGTAGAACAAATATTTTAGAAGCACAAGCACTATCTTTTATTAAATTTTTAATACGATATATTGGCCGAGTTCAACTTTTGAAGGTATTGGGGAGAATTTGTTATCTAAAACAGTTTGGAAGGATTATAAAGAAATAAAATAACTTATTCATGATATTAGGTAATGCTGCATAAGTACGACTAGGAAACCTAAGATCATGTATTTAGGTATAAAAGGTCGGTTTTAAATTTCAGTTTAATGACAAGTTATCAAGATCCCGACACGATTAGGTACTATTTTATGATAATTACATATATGAATATGTATTTAAATAACCAGGAATTTTACCACAAAAAAGCTAACCCTTTGTTCAAAAATATCAATTTGGACTATATACCTAGATTGAATTTCAGACAACTTATTTGAATTATCTTAATGATTTGGTGGAAATGGCAAAACATGTATTTTTTAATTTCATTCAATAAATTAAATTTATTTTACTTGTTCTTGCAAAAATTATTATCTAATTGGTTCGAATATAAGGCTAACGAAATAAATCCTAAAAGTATGCTCGTAGAGAACTTAATGAATTTCATAGCCGTAGTGCGACGATAAAATCGGTTAAATATAAAGTTATGTATATTTATGCAAAATTTGGAAGAGCTTTTCTTTCAATAAGAGTCTTGTAATCTTGGCTCAATTTTCTGTTATAAATCAACTTCAAACAAGTGGAAAATCACATAATTCTAAAAAGGAAGACAGAGTTGTCTCCGAGAAAAACCTGACAAGGATTGAATGCATCCAGCAACTGTTCGACTCCTAGCAACATGCTGAGAGGAGGAAGATTGCTAATGGTCGCAGGGCTGACTGACCAGCCCTACTTTGGTACTTTGGTCCAGCATCTCCCGAGGGGGCGGGGGTTCTCAAAGGCAAGCCGGAGCTTATTAGCAGAACTTCGAAATAAGTTAGACGAAGCAGGGAAGACACGAGAAGGACATGGGGAGGCATGCGAACATGTCCGAATTCAGAGGGCGTCCCCAGAGCCCTGCTGTTTGCAAAGGGCTAAAAAATCTCTTATAATCTGAGCTGTCTGAGGAGGAGTTGAGCCGAGGGCGAAGGCGAAGGCGAAGGCGGAGGAAAGTTTTAATTTGAAAAATATACGGGAGGACGTCAGAGAACATCACATTCCAGGAGAATTGTCCTTCCCAGTCCTTGGAGCAAATATTTACTTTACTGATGGAAATTTCAGTGCACCCTGGTCTGTCCCCAAGAAGGAGTGGCTCGGCCAAGCCTAAGAAGCAGTCCTGCCTGCTGTGGAATGCAGTGCCCCAGTTCGGCCCCGTCCCTCGCAGTGCACCACTTGTGGAGTACAACAGGCACAAGAATTGTTTCCTAAATAAGTGGGTCACCGGCATTTGTTTTTCATTCATGCAACCATCCTGACGAGGAAATGCAATTTTTCGTTCTGCTCGGCTCGCTCCTGATGTTAAGCTCTAATTATCATCTCCGAAAATGCATCAACTCACCAACCTTCGTCTCAGTTCACCTTGCGTCTATCTACCTTTCTTGTACCTGCTTTAAGGAGTCATAGTTGCTCCCGGGAGGAAAATATGGATAAAAACAAGCCACCATCCATTCCGGAGATGTGGTTTTAGTTTTTAAAACACAAATTTTCTTATTTTCTTTCCGGAACATTTCCACTTTTTCGTCTTTAAAATTTTGCTTTTTATGCGCTTTTAGTGCAGTTCGTTATTCACAAGGACATCTACATGAGGCGGTGATGCAGTGGCGTGCATTCGCAACCGAGGGAGTAATTCAAATGCGAACGATTTTTCCGTTTTTGTATTTTTCCTGGACTGCAAGCCATGTGTGAAATACTTAAGTGCTCGGGAAACCCCACCATCCCCCCAGTGGTCTTAGATTTTCCGTATCTGAGCATTTGTCTTCGATGGTAAGACGATTTCCAGCGCATCCTTTAGAAAGAGATCTCGGCGTGTCTGCCTTTTGTTCGGAAAATTTCAGTCTTCAGTTAGCCCCCCAAACCCCCCGAGTGATCGTCCGAGAGTAGAGTCAGGGTTAAACCAGACATCTTGAGACGGACCCTCTAAAGATCTAGGTCTTTCTAGTATGCACATGTATGTGAGAAGGAATGCATCCGGACACCCGGGAGGGTTCAGAATGTTTCCAGGAAAATTGGCAACTGTTCCGGTGTCGCTCTGAAAAGGTGCATTCTGCTGAAATGATTAATGAGGCCCGGCCGGTAATTGCAATGCTTTTGTGCCACCCTGCACCTACGTCATCCCCCTGTGTGTCGCAGGATCATCCATATCCTTCGCCTGCTGTGGCTCATAAATTATGGAAACTTCGATTTCCCTAGGAGTGCGATTCTCACTGTAAATCATCTTGTGGTTAAATCAATCCGAGCTGCTGTTGCCCTCGGCTCGGATTTAACGAGAGACTAATTGGCTAGATATCGCATTTTAATCACCCACCTGAACAGTAATTGTTTTCCATTTCCTAAATAAAAACATTGAGGATGTACTTAATTTTGAAGCTTCAACTTTTTCCTTTTAAACTCCTGAATTAGCATCAGAACTTTCGAACAAAATGTCTAAAAACTTCCTGGAAAAATTTATAATGAATAGCACCAAATGTGGTTATTCTATTCTTAAATCACCTTACTTTATTTTCACTGAAAAAAAAAAACAGCGGAATATTATAATCTAAAACATTCTAGCATTAATTTTTATGTAATTTTAGAATCTCTGAATATTCATGCTGACTGTATGCAAATATTCTAGTTTCGTGATTTGTCCACAGTATCTATACTCGTAAAAACGTTTGAATTATGGACTATTCTAATCCAAATTGTCAATTCTTAAGCAGACAGAGTTTTTTTTAATATTCGAAACAACATTATTACAGCATAAAGTTAAAAGTCAACAGAAGTTTCTAAAGATTTATTTCATTCAACAAAGTAAAATCTTTAAGGATTTCTAAGCTACGAGCATGAACCCTTTTATAAAGTCCTCTCGATTTATTTATAGATGAATGATTTTTATACATGTCCACATTAAAGAGGAAAAGGGTGTTGATTTTAGTGGATGAGAGTTTTGAAAAGAAGGTTTCGAAATCTCTGTGAAGTTTCTGTATTATTATAATTAATTTGTCGTTTCCATGCCATTTGAACTTGTTATTCTTTATTCTAAAACAATTCCACAATATATACATTGAATCCCTTCTTAAATTCTGCTTAGTTTTGTAAGGAAGTTGTAAAATTTCGCTAGAAATACAATAAATATGTCGTACAACTAATGCTGAAAACAATTTGTAGTGGCTGTTTAAATTAATGGGCCAATGTGAGCGCAGCATTATTTAAAGAAAAGAACCATTTACATATATAAGTATTTCATTTGTTACAAAGATTAGGATGAATTTCATATTATTATTTAAAATACTTAATAACAAGAAAAGTTTTGAAATTAAATTTAGAAAGTACTGAGGGTAAATAAAATATGATTATGGGTGATACAAAAACAACATTTATATTTTTAAAAATATTGGTACCTATGTTACATCAAATTAATTTAATTTATTCTAAAAGATCCCTAAAAGACTTCATTCAGCCATTAATTTAAAGAAGCAATTAACTTTCAAATTAGAAATTTTATAAACATCCGATTGGTAAGGCGGGTGCACATGAGAATGGGCGACGACGACGGCAGTGACAAGCAATTTGGAAGTTTATTAAATTAACTTATCAAATGAAATTTTATAGGGCTTCGTTCGCGGATGGGCTGACACGGCGGTGTTAAGCATGAGGATTACATTAATCCCTTGTATCTGTGTTGAAATGCTTAACATAACTATTCGCGTTTTAGCAAATAAAGGCTGCGATTCTCTTGTGGAAATTGCGCATGCACACATCAATTCCACCCTACGGGAGATCTTCGGCTAACCCAAATGCTAATTTGATGCCGACGTGCTCAGTATTTGGAAATCCTTGAAAGTCCATGACACTTTCATGGACGCAATGAAATCGCAAATTTAGATCTAGTTTTGGACGACGGGTGTACAACGTCTAGTTCAGGAAAGGGGTGCGTTGTGTGCGCAATTATTTTGGCGGGACGGACAAGGGTAGGTGCGCACCTCCCCGGGAGCCACTCGCCGAAGGAAATGGGGCCTATAGGGGATGTGCAACTGAAGTTCTTTCATGCATGAAATTTCCAATTTCGATTCTGTGTATGTCATGGTCACAAGGGCCGATTGAAACTGTGGGGGCGGTCTGGTTTGGTCGTCTGGTGCGACATGTCCCATACCAGCCGAGATTTATTTGCATATTTGAGCCAGGACAGTCATGGGTCATAGTTCTGGGGTATATATGTATGTATAATAAATATACCCTGCTCGGAGATATTAATATGTTTTGATAGAGATTCTTAAAATAAAAATGTACATACATTCGATATCTTTCTAATTAAAACAAACAAACTTATTGTTAGAAAATAATCAAATTGGTCATTGTGGTCGTTATAATATTTCTTAAAACAAAAGTGTGGAAGCAAGAAATTGTTAATGGTTGAATTAAGTACCAATTGGATAAATATCATTACCTAAAATATATTGGTTCAAGAGAGCTTTGTTCTATTTTAGAAACTTTTTCTTTCAGTGATGAAAATAAAAAATTACTACTGTACTGGACCTAAAATCTCTAGAGTTAGAAAGGTGCAGTAATTTCTGAAGGTGAACCCATTTTCAGTTGTCTCCATTAAAATGCGGTGGTCTCATTGATCGACCTGGTTAAAATAGGTCGCTAAGATTTGTGTGACGGTGTGACACTGGGGTCCCTTCACGGATCTTGGCCGCCGCAGTGACGGTGACCTCCTTTTTACGTGGGGAACATTTGTCTCATCGCCTAACAACCCGGAGGTAAAAAATTATCTCGTTACGTTTTGCAACGATCCCACCATCCCCGGCATGTCGTGCCGAAGGGCAAAAGCTACGCGAGGCATCCCAACAATGTCACGTCATTTCACTTTGTCCAGACGACCGCTCGACTTCGCCGGGGACGCTTTGACGTGTCTTGATTTACATTGGGAGATCCCCCGGATGGTTTGGGCCCCCGCCCCCGACCCGCCCCCAGCCCATCCTTCCGCGGCCCTTATCCGCGCTGCAAACGGGACTTTCGTGGATGCCACGACCACCGAGAGTAAATATGCTGTCAACTCTGAGAAATCGCCGACCTCCCCCGGTGATTGTCTCTTTGCGATGATTTTTTTTAACTGCCCCCGGGGAGGGATGTAGGACCAGTCCCGGACGTGAGCGTGGGCGTTAAATAAATTTTGCAAATGACCATCACCGTGTTCAAATTTCCCTTCCCGCTGTCGCGTCGCGCCACCCCTGGCAATCGTCCGTTTGGCTTCTAATTTAATGAGCTCAGTCAGCTGGAAATTTGGCTGTACGTGAACAGGGCGACCAGGAATTTTCCTTACACCGCAGACAAGCTCCCAGAAATGTCTGATTTAGGGATGCTGGAATTAGTTTCCTCGTTTAATATATTACCAGATTGTGGATGGAATATCTGCGTACGTGTGGCTTCAACTAAAATTTCATTTCATTTCAATTCTGCGAAGGTTTTGTTTGGAGCTGCGGTGGTATCATATTTAGATTTATATAACATATGCCTTTGCCTAGTGATGAAATGGGGCGAGGTCAAGTTCGAATTTCAGGGCTTCGAATAGAAACGTAGAAAATTGACGTGGGAGTGGACGTTGTTATGGCGAGCTAGAAATACTTCATATCATTTCATTGAGACTTGAGATCGAGGGAAATCTAACTAAACTGAGACAAAATCCAGAATAAAATTAGCCTCAGGAAAAACCTCAGAATACCCATATTACGACCTTTCATGGCGGTAAAGTACGCTACTAAATGTATGACTTTTCAGGAATAAGTTAAGCAGAGGCGGCACTAGTGGTATGGAAGATATGAAAAACTAAATGATTTATGGTATAGAATTCTACAACTTTATGAAAGGCCATCTCCACGTAACTCAGGAATTTTATATATAGGTATAAGTCTAAAAAATGAGGTAGCTGCTATCCTAACTCAGCAGTAAATGCAAAAACTCTAAATTAGCTAACTAATTTCTGTCAATTCTGATAGTACCCGAAAATCGTTATTCTTCTACCACAGTGGGATAATGTAGATTTCAGCGGAGGAGCGAAATTGATTTAAAAGCTTTAAAAAATGTCTCAGTGCTATGTAAAATCAATAATAAATGAAAATAACCAGGGCTAGCTGACTAATTTATATTAATTTTGACACTAGCCGAAAATCGGTTTTCTTCTTTCCGCTCCAAACTAATTTTGATTGCACTAAACTACCTTTTTGGTAGAACCAATCCAGTTTTGTTAAGTTTATAAGTTACTTTTTTTCTCAGTAAACAGAAATTGTACAAGTTTGCAGCGATTTAAAGTTTAATTCAATACTAATATTTCGGCAGAAGAAATTTCGGTATGCATTATAAGAATTAGGTTATGTTTTTAATATATAAAATTCTTGTTTATTATTTAATTAACTATTATACAATACATATTGAATAAGATTTAAGATTGCGATATCACTGATTTATAATTTTAATAAGAATATAAATTATTCTTGGGATTCGCAAAATAAGCAGTTTTCAAGGAATTTAGGGCTTACCTGTTCGATTTTGTTGGAGGCGTCGCGTACGGAACGCCAAGGAACGCTTCGACGGATCGCAGGAAACGGAAGTTATCCAGTGGCAGGATCAAGCCGTGCAGTCGGCCG
Organism: Machimus rusticus; assembly: GCA_951509405.1. NCBI lineage: Eukaryota > Metazoa > Arthropoda > Insecta > Diptera > Asilidae > Machimus > Machimus rusticus. The sequence goes on along the minus strand of OX608054.1, from coordinate 15,693,260 downwards.
TAGCGCGTTTGGACGATTCTGTGGCCCAGCCGGGCGTTTTTGTAGAGGTCCAGCGTCGAGCACGTGATCAATTTAATGACGTAGTACAAAACTATCAAAAGGAGCATCTGTTTCTTATGCATGGTTTCCGCGGGGGGGTGTTTCCTTTTTCCTCCGGGGACTTGGCGCTTTACTGGCCAATCTCTTTTACATCCCCACTGGCAGTTTTCCTCACTTTTGATTTGTGCGCTGCATCAGATACTCGCATCTTCTCCGCAGAGGTCTTTGATAGTCCATATAATTTCTTTATATTTTTAGAATTTTTCGAGCGTGAATGTTATTGCCTTGATGCAGATTAAAGGAAACTATCTTTCATTCGGTCGTTCATTCGAATTGATATGCTACTCATAGACGAACAATCTGGAAATAAGAATACCAAATGTGAGCATATAATTTTTTAAATCAGATGGATGGCTTAAGAGTTGAATTTTGGAGAGAATAATATTCAAAACACCTGAATTGTAGTATTTATGTATGCATCACTTTCAGTTATACATATGTATACGACTCAAATAAGAATATTCGCAAAGCTAACAATTTAATTGCAAATATTAATCTTGAATATGGCAAAAAATTTTCGATCAATAAATAAGAAATATATAAAGGAAGATCCCAATGAAAATAAAACTGCCCTCCAGCCATTTTTCTATTGTAAAGAAGGAAGAGAAATATATTTAAAAAATAATTGAGGCGTGATCGACAACAGACATTTACGAGAATTGATTTCAAACAAATAGTTGAGGAAATCAAGAATAAAATAAAATACTAAGAACTTTTCCTTTAAGTATAATACTTAAATGCATATCTAATTTTACTACTAAAGTTTATATATTAAAATTGAAATTTAAAAAGTTTTACTGCGAATATTTTTGAACGTTTCTTTTGTTGGTATTAAGTTTGTGAGGGTGTTGAAGGATGGGTAAATCGCTTTATAGCAGCATCGCCAGCTGGAATACTTTTTAAGATAAATAAATTATGAAATTTCCAAAAAAAAAAGAAGATTTGCCTCCAAAGGTATTTTGATGAACCGATAATAAAGGATATCGCGCAAAGCCCTTTACCCTTAACCCTTCGTAGGCTCATGAGAACAAAATTGGGTGAATCCAGCACTTATAAATAATGTTTTTTTTTTCAATTAAAATGTGATAGAAAAATTTTTTCAATAAATGGTCGAATCCTCTGAAGGTAAACAACCGCAATTTCAGTAATTTTATACCTGAGCGGGTATCACCTGAAAAGCCCTTTCGGTTGACGGGACTGGGCCGGCCCATGATGAAATCTTGGACCTAACAAGGAGCACAAACAGAGACCCTCGCCTTCGGTTGGCCTTCATCCCCAAAATTTCTTGGCTTTGATCACAATTAGACGAAATAAAATCACAAAGACTGAAAAGTGATTGGATTGTTCCCTTTCAGTGATTTTCGAGAAGGCGGATGTCAGGAGATAAGTCCTCTAAGTCCTTTCCTGTTTCCCACTCGAATTGCTAAGACCCCTTCGTCCCTGGGCCTTAGTTTTTTCTCAGAAAATCTCGGAAATTGTTGAATTGTCCCCGGGGATTTATGACGCGAATAAAAATCTTCATTTGTCGTAACGACATGACACGACTACCGCGGGGACAGGGGGAGCGGATATTGTCCTTAGAAGCGGTAGTGTTGTAGAACAAATCTGGCGTCATAAATACCCGACATCCTCACACGTCTGCAAATTACGTTAACTGCTGAAGCTTGCTTTGCAAATTAGGCTCATGGCGCTGTTGTTTCCACTTAGGAGCCCGGCTTGAGCCTCCGAGCAAACACAAGGAGCCCTACTTCTTGGGAAACAAAAGAACCCCACAACCTCTCCGGCGTTTTCTTCTTCTGGCAGCGACTTAAGCCGTTCCGCATTCTCCGCCCCGAAAACAAACAGCTCCTTCTGGCTAAGTGCCATTTATGATTCTTTTAAAAGCCGCCGCCCACCCCCCTCCCCAGGAGGAGCTTCAACCCACGGGTTAGGTTAAATTAGTCGCTGTTGTGGGACATATGCAGAATTCTTCCAGACGCTGACGCTCCTCCTTCCTGCTCCCCGGGACGACCCCTTGCTTCATTTCGAGCTGCTCACACATTAATGTAAGGACTAATTATCCCCCCCCCCCCACTTGAAATAACCGAATTTCGCCAGGACGCATCCCACGGGGACCAGGACAAAGCACTTTGCACCCAACTTCAGGTTTCAGATACTTCTTGGGACGCCCCATTTCCAGCCCCCCTGCACTTTATGCTCCTGCAGCAAAGTTCTTGAAGACGCCCTTTGGTTGTGAAGGGCGCACAGTGCCATCTAGTGAAAGGGGGTCTGATTGCACAGAAATAATCTTTTCAAAATACGCGTAGGTACCACAAACATTTTTACGATTTTTTAACCCTCAATATATACTATTAAAAGTTCTTCAAATTATATCTATAATTTTAAACGTCTTAATAATAGAGTGGAAAGTGCTTATTATTTTATTGTAGGTACAGTGACGAGTAAAACTGAACGAATGATGGTACTTGAGGGTTTTGCATGTTGTTCATTAACAGATATCATAAAACTGGTTGCGTAATATTGTTGAGGGTAAAAATCGCAAATAACTCAAAAAATATCGCAGTTATGGGAAAAAAATGGTCAAAAATCAATTTTGTGCAGAATTTAATTCTCTACAAGTTAGGCGAGGACACTTGCCCATGTCAGAAAAAAAATTTTTTGCAGAAATAGAACATAATGTATTGAGCATACAATTTTGAAAAACAATTTTATCTCGAAAATTATTAATCTATAAATTACCTGAGACCTGTTTACATCAGATTTATAGTTAGCAGAAATAGACTTATAATTTTCGAGATAAAATTGTTTTTCAAAATTGTTTGCTATAGGCTAGAGTTACCGGTCAAAATAGCACTAAATGCAACGTAAAACAAGAGAACAGAACGTGAAAAACGATAGAAAATATGAATAGAATTTTAGGCGTCTTTTCTCAAACTCTTCAGAACTTTTTGTTACGTCCGGCCGAAGTGTTAGAAGCTCTGTGCATTTCTTCTTTTTCGCGAAATTCTCGCACTTCGTCGCCAAGCATAAATAATTGCGTCTCAGCTTAAATTTCAACCGCAATTTGATGGCAATCGTACTGCTTAAACTTAAGTAAAGAGTATTTTTTTTCACCGACTACGATTAAAAAGAAATTAAAACAAAAACAGCGCCTGGGTAAAACTTTGCAATTAGTTTCCCGGAAAGAAAAAACCCAAATCGTTGTATCCTCCCACGATTTGATGCTTTATCTGTTCCGGTCACAAAACTGAAAGTTTCAATTTATGTCTCTGAACTTTTTCGGGTATATTTAATTAACGATTAATTCGAAAATGCAGAAATTGAAATTACAAATGCTCATCGAGTTAAGAAGTAATAGTTTTAAGATTTTACATATCTATGTATTTTTTTATATTTCTAGAAAAATATTTCGTTTACCCAAAATTATTAATTCCTACTTTTACAGTAAATGTAAAATTTTTTTTTACCGTGTACCGACTATCTAAAATTTAAAAAAAAAAGGAAAATGTCCACCAGGTGAAATAGAGCAGGTCTATAGAGGGCAGAGCAAGTACTTTTCCATAAATTACCCAGCCCTATTAGCTGAAGAGGCTAAAGTGCTCCGTCAAATGAATTTTCCACTTCAGGCTGCACAGAAAATCTGCCGGAGCCAATTATTTAGGCGGATTCATGACTTACATCCGAAAACAAGCTAAATCCCATCCCCGACGGGCGGCCGGGAAAAGTCCGGGAACATGTCCGCCCCGTCGGTGTACAGTTTGGCTGAGTTCAATTAGGCTAACGAACGTACCCAGTCCCAGGAGCTACGTCATCCGTTCCCACATGCTCTGGCGGGTGAAAGGACTCTACGGCACTGGATTTTATATTATATACACTCCCCCGATCCCGCGATCCGAACAGGGGCCCGGGAGGGGTGTCTTGTAGCCATTAGTTCAATAAAAATAAAAACAGCGAAAAGTTGCATTTTTTCTTCTGGCCGGGTCTGGGAGCGGATCGCCGGGGCCGAGAGCAGTGGCGGCGCGCTTACGGGGGGACTGGGTACTTGTGGTAGTATGCAGCATTAATTTCGCCCTTAAGTGTGCACCGTTACGTTATAAATGGCTTTCCAGGACGTACAAAAAAATACATTTCCGCCTTTTAAGTACGAAAAATAATTATACACGGAGCCTCCCATGTACGAGGATTGTAAAGGAAAAGCTGTCACTTCCCTTCCGCCCAGTGTTCGAGGCGGTGCCGGATAGGATGGAACTGGGGCCCATGGTCGGTCCCTAGGGACGGGGGGAGGGGGCGCTGCACTCGGCTAGGGCTGAAACCCTGAAACAAACCAACACGTCGAAATGTTTATTTCTCTTAAAACTTCCGGCGTTTTACAGGATTTAAATGAGTTCTTTATGCTTTCCGTTTTGAACTGCGGCTTTTAGCGAAAATGTTTAATTTTTGCGTCGAAAATGTTACACTGCTGCAGCCATAAAGCGGCTCTAATTAATGAGCGACTGGAAAAAGGGAAGGAAGTCTAAATCCATCCTCGGAGCGAGTGGCGTGGCGTGTCGACGGCTGAATCGGACATGCATTTCCCACTCGTCCCATCTGCCTCCCGCTAAGTCGGGCTCGAACATCCCGCGGGATCCGGGAGGCTGGGGCTGCACCAAAGCGCTTTGAAATGCTCGCTATCTGAACCCTCCCTCCATTAGGAGCCTCTGGAGCTCCAAAGTACCACTGAAGTAATGCTTTAGGCCTGTGTGATCTGTCTACCGGGAAAATTACCCACGGCAACGATATTTTTCCTGTTTTTTTTAAAATATATATTGCATAACTTCCATCAACAGCCCACTTAGCAAATGGAAAGGTATCGTTTGAAGTCCCAATTCAATTTTCAAACGCATTTGGTGGCCTTCGATTCATATTTTAGAAATTTGTTTTAATCCTATACCCATTTGCTCGAACTCACTACCTATAATTGCAAAATTATATTTGACAAAAAAGCAGAAATAAAAAAAATGTTTTTTTCTTTAAAAATAGAGCTGCCTTCAAAAGATCACAAGCTCTAAAAAAAATTGCAATTATAAAACGATAATTTCCTAAATGGACTTTATGTACATATGTCAGTCAGGATTTTCGCGTTGAATTAAAATCTAGAAAGTTATTTCAATCCTTTAAAACTCGTACAAATTTGGATAAATTGTAGTATATTTTAAATTTACTAATTAAACAAGGCTTCACCAAGAGAATCGATAGATCAGATGCATAATAATTTTAATTTTAAAAGTAATTCATATTGCATACTTTCGAGGAAACATTTTGCGAAAAAAGTTTCTACCATAATCAATTATGGCAAGCCAATTCGGAATTTGCTTAAAACTTTACTTAACATTGTTTGGTTAGTTACCATTTTTATACCCTTACAGTCCAATAATTAATAAACTATGTCTAATAACTTTGTTTTATAGTTTCTTTATATTATGTTAACATGGTTTTATTATATGTATATATGTATGTAGTTATAAAATAATAAATAATATTTCAAGATTAGTTAAATAAAATTTAAATGTCTTCTAGCCTGCGTAGACATGTTAAAACTCATGAAAGATCTTGTATTCTCAGATTTCTAAAAACTAATTGAAATGTTCCGGAATATTTTCTGCTTGGGGATGGATACGAGTAGGTACATGGGTTTTATAAGATTATTGGAAAATGGCAAAATAATAATTATTGAAAATAAATTTAATTTTTACTTTCATACTATTGTAACATTTGAAAATTTATAATTAGTAAATTGATCATACACGCTATTTCTTCGTTTTCTTTGGTTTCGTTTCAATTTGCGTCAAAATCCAATTTCGCATAAGCGCAATGTTAGCGAACATAGTTGGAAAGTTTGTGGAGCAAGTTTTGTAGGTTACAAAAGTTTTACGAACTTGAACTTTCTTCTCGTCCATAACACACCAAGATACAATTCCAACAAGAACACTTTTTTCGGGATGGACCCAATTCTGTAGTACTAGAGGACCCCCAGAATCGCCAGAACAACCCACAACATCATTCTTTGGACTTATAGCACATACCATGGAGCTCGTAGCCTGCGTTGCTTTGGGTTGAAGAAGGTTATTGCATTTTTTATTCGAGATAGTTGTAAGAGAGCCTTTTTTGAGCCGTTTTTGGGGGTCGTGATTTTCATCCCATCCATAACCGAGGATTATGGTTTCCTCTCCAATTTCGAAATCACTAGCTAATCTGATCGTGTTCACGTATTTGCTCACTCTGAGATTGTCATTCAACCAAACGATTGCAAGATCGAAATCGTGATTAGTACCTTTGCGGTGTTTTGGGTGTGGAAGGATCCTTTTCAAGGGCTGTACTTGGAACGTATCTGATTTCGTGTCAGACCTTACGTAGGTTCCGGCCCTTAATTGTAGATCAGCCGCCGTTTTACCTTCAGTACAGTGGGCTGATGTTAAAGCGACATTTAGGCGAATAATTGCAGCTCCACATTTGTGGGCATTGTTCGCTCTTGCCTCAATAGATGCCATAAAAGGGAATTCGCCCTTATTTACTACGGTAACTTTTCCATTTATATTTTTCACTTCACCTGCTAGAGAGCCCCCAAAAATGCCACTTTCCACTGAAGCGCTACGTATTATTTGCATGTTCGCAACTACCGCGAAAAGTAAGATTAAAAAACTGAATTCAGGCATAATGACACAGCTGTCGTTTGATTAGTGCGACCAGACTACCGGCTTCTGATGGTTCGGCTTTTATACACAAAGTCGTGCGACTATCGAAACATCTAACCTTGGCAACTGTTTGAACAGTGGGGGAAGTGTTTAACAGGATTTTGCTCTTGGTGAATAAGCGAAAATCAGTTATAAAACCAACGGTTATTCGAGCACGACCACTTACTTATCCCCACTCGTTTCTCAGTTGGTGACAGTTTCATGTGGGGAAATATGTAAGTATTGGACGATCCCCAGCCAAATTTCATTTTAATAATTATGAGAACAGAAACGGTGCACATTTGCATAACGTGGCAAATAATACATTTACATTTATAACAATGCGACTGTCTCGTGGCGTACTACTACAATCAGACAGCAATGTCAGCTCATATTCCATCTCTCGTCCCTGTTCGCCTGTATGACGACTATTAAGGATGTCATGAAATTTTAAAATCCATTTCCGCTCACTTAATGACAATGTTCTTGCGAAACGACATTATAATTCCGCCATTATCTCTGTCGCGGAAGTCACTCTGCTGGCCTAGAATTAAGTTGAATTGAATTCATCTGCACCCCCTTCTCCCCTTGCCCTATAGAAGACACACACCTACACATTTTCATATAATCTTACCACCAGTTCCGTTCCTTCTGGCTTTTGTATGTTTTTCACCGTTCTACGGCCGTTGGTGCACCGTAAGACGTGATAAGTGAACAGGACACTGAGTCTGGTTCCACACTTAGTTTAAGCCCTTTTTTTTATATTTTTATTGAGGAGTTAAGTGATTAAAATTTATGAGGCGCTTCATCCCGAACTCCAGTTTAAGTGCACTCTCAGCCAGAGCCCTGCGGAAAGCTCCGAGACCGGAGAATTTGAGTAATCATTGGGCCAATTATTTTTCAATTTACATTTTAAGCACTGCCCCAAAAGGCGAATAAATATGAGAAAAATGAACAAGGTGGCGCATATTGCCTTTTTTTCCGGAAGGGATCAAAGCGTAAGGGAAATTTAATATCGTTATTGTGAATGTAAATTTACAGTAAGTGCTTTTATATAGCTGTATTCTGTTATACCACTTTTCTCAGACAATTATACATATTATTACGTATAATAAAAACCCCACTTCTGACACCATGTGGCATATCTTCTACTCCATAATAGCTCTCGATGCTCGAATTTTTGTATGTAAGATTTTAAATTGTAGTTTGAATAATTGCAATGACTTATTTATCCTAATGTAATTTACATAGTAGTAGTAGGTTACCTTAATAAATTCAATAATTGGAAAAAAATTCTTGTACGAAAAATCCAATGAAGAACTACACTTTTTATCATATTATTAGAATTTATAAAAATTAGGAATACTATCTGCTAAGAATTTGTCGGACATACCTTAATTTTTTTTTATTCATGAATTCATTATTTAGCTGGCAGGTATTATATTAAACTCATTGTAATTAATTTAAAATAAATTTATAACATTTCATTTGTGAATCTTTCCTTTTGTGTAAGAGATACACACTGCTATATCCTAACCCACAGAGAGGAGAGAAAGGGGTTAGGGATCGACCTTGCTTAAAATAAAGTCTCTTTTTGGAACACGCTCTAAATAAAGGAAAACGTGCAGAACAGGCCGCTCGATTTGTTGCGGGTTGAACAGGAACTCATTCAAAATTCACACAGTTCGGAACTTTACCAGGCTGTGTTTCAGTGTTGATGTTAATTAATTCATTGCCCGAGGCAGAAACAACGCAAAGCTTTTAGAGATGAAGTAAATAAATAAAAAACGCAACGATAGTAACCATGTTAAGCTAGTCCGTAGTCGTCAGCAATGGTTAGCTGGTAAAGTTGTAAAATAATTTTTTTTTAAAACCCATTTCGACATGGTTAGGAAATCTCGAAATCTGAGCCACTTTCCTACCGCCGCATTTTCTCTGTTCATGTCTGTGGAGGATTTCAGGTAATGGGTCAAGTGAATCAAAATCAAAAATTTGGGTACAGAAAGTAAAAGTAGGCTAGGCAGGAATTATGTGGTTAGAAGTTTACGTATACTTTCCTTTCATTTCAGACTATACGAGTAATTCGTAATTTAACCTCTTTAATTACGCTAAATGAATAATTTCCAACAAATCATACACTGAGAGAAAAACTTTAATAACTTTAACTATTTTATGTAGTTATTATATAATTGCTATTTCCTAAAAAAATGTATAAATAGTAGTATCAATTAACATTTGAGTTAAATTTAACTAACAATTTTTACGATTTACTATTTTTATAAGCTCTACTATTTAGAATAGCCATATTTACAATTTATAGAATTGTCAAGTCAACTTTTTTAAAATAATAAATTTTAATTTGGCCAAAAAAAAATTGTTAAAATACCGCGCCATAGAAATCTGAAAATTTTTAACAATTTCGTTGGTCAAATTAACTATTAAAAATAGTCAATCCTTTAGCCACGCATCGCTTTATTAACATTGAATTACTCAAAACCCATTGACGTGTGGTAGATCAAGGGTAGAGCTACGCGCGTACCAATTCAGAGTTCCCAGATTCGAATCGTGGGAGCACAAGTCAACTTTCTAAAAAGGCATCGGAATGGCGCGTGGTTGGGTGGGTACAGCAGCCAAGCTGCCAATCCGCAGGTCCAGGTTCAAATTTAGCTCCTGTCGGCAATATCGGAAAAAATCAACTTTTTCTCGTCATCATTGCTTAAATAGTTAATTTTCTATTCGTTTATAGTAAAATCAACTATATTTTTCTTTCAGTGTATGCTGCTCACACTTTTATTACTTCTTTCAGTTTTTTTTTTGAGTGTCATATAGTAATAGATTTTCTGTGCTTACAATGGAGTTTTAAGAAAATAGCACTGTCTGTATTCATGAATCCTTATATCTGATTGAAATAAGTAGAATTTGACCGAAAATCGCAGCTTGCCACAAAGAAGCTCCAAGGAGCTCATGCATGCTGAAATTGTTAAGGTGCTGAACTCTCACCCCGCCCCCCGCTAGATTCTGTGTGCCGCCGAGCTCGAGCCACTCGGTACCTTCAACCGACACTTGGCGAAGGGCAAAATTAAAATTCATGGGACGAATTCAAATTAAACCGCAAAAGGCTTTTCTTGTTAAATGTTGACGGATGAATTCACGGGTGACGCCAGCACAAAAACAAGAGCCTAACGATGCCAGAATTTTGTGAAAAAACGTTCGCTTTTTAGACAATGTTTTTTTTGTACACCGCCCCCGCTGTCGACAGGATGGAAGCGACGCCTTCAACTCCCATTTTCATTATATGCATATAAAAGAAAATACATATACAATATTTTTTGGACGCCAGGCTGGCGGCTGATTTGTGCAATTACGAGAATCAAATATTTATTAATAATGATAATTAGCAGGACCAACCTTTCCAGCAGGGGCCCGGCAGTTTTGCGAGGATTTTCCACCGGATATAGGTGTAGTCTGACTTAATTTACGGCAGCTGGTGGTTCGGTAATTTTACTTGCAAATTGATTTTTCCCTGGAATGAACCTGAATATTCGCTCGTTACCGCGTTAACCGCAGTACGATTATATGAATTTTTATGATTATATCCGATTTAAGGGTATTTCCGCTGGACAATTTTAAATATATGCATGATTTCACTTCCTTGTGTTATTAATTGTTTTTTCTTTCACGGAGAGGAGGGAGTATCGACATGAAATTAAAAACAGATGTAATACAATGGGCTTCTACTTGAAAAGTAAACAAGCATTTTTATTTAAACTATATTAAGGACGAAAGTATGAAAACGTACCACAATTATCAAATCCATCACGATTAATTAATTAATTATTCTCAAGATACTTTCAACATACTTTTTGGAGAAACCACTTTAAATCATAATAAAGTTTGCTTTTACAAAGTTCTATTTAAACTTTTAGTTTTTTCACGAGTTGTAAATTGGTAAAGTTTGATCTTTTGAACTTTTTAATCCGATGAAAACTTCTAAGATCGATAAAAATAGAAGTACCTATTATAATCTTCCCACTCATATTTATTTTGGGTTTTTTTAGCTTGAAATTTAAAAATATCAGTTCTTTTCCGATTCAATTTCAAAACAATATAAATTCGAAAAATTATTGGTTGGCAATAACCGACCAATTGGTTGAAACAAGCACAACTTCTAACCTTTTATAGTACTTTAATTAAAATGTTACCTAAATTTAGGCGCATTTGAGTAGCACTATTCATTCTAAATGTATTTTTACATCAATAATAGACTTAGATGGTCATTATAATGGTATAATTTTATACTTTTTTTGGTTTTTAGTAGTCTTCAGACTTCAGAGACAGAGTTTGTTAATTTACGATTTGATAAACTGAGATGTAGATGGCGCTTTTACCATATTAAAATTTACTTTGAACTCTATATAATGAACCAGAACCAATCATAAAACGAGCTTTTTAATATAATGAAATTTTAATTGTTTCAACAAACAATTATTAAGGCATGAGAATTCTCAAAATAATAACTATTATAACAAATTTTCTAATAATGAATTTGTAAACCGAACTTTTCCATGAAATGAACCATTTCTATAGCTGGAAATATTTTCATTACGGACAATTTTATTTATTGTTGTACAAGGTGTTTTTCTAAAATCTGAACAGGTATATGCAAATTGATTCACAATAGTCTCCTGATCAACGTTTGTTGTTGTTCAGACCTTAGAAACACACCCCGTACATATAATAGTTAAAGTTGTATGAAATTAAGTTACATTAAACCAAAATTCGAATACTGCCTATGATATTTAACCGAGTTGCCGCGGGTTGTCAGCAATTATACTTTTTAAAGAATTGACAACTCATTTCTAAAGATTTTTTCTTCGTAAATTCCGAATTTGTGAATGAAAATATTCAATCCGATCTCATTTTTGAGGAAAATAGGATTTGAAAGTGCAAAAAAGGTACTTTATATTGACCAATTTATGAAAAATATTTACAAACTAATTGATTTATCCAGGAGCTTATAATGTTGCTATTATATAAAAATAAAAAAAGCTTGAAAGCATTTTAAAATAATCCGTGAATTTTATTTTTTAGTACAAACTGATTATTTCATACAATACATGGCAAATAAAGAACACGGCAAGGGCAAAATCATGAAAAACTGGAGTTGATTGAGCATTTTTATTTACGAATTGGTAATCTACAGAAAAATCGTATAAAAATAATTTGCCATTTATTTAGAAAAAAAACTATATTTGTCGATAACTATTGTCTATAGGAACCTAAATAGTTGTTAGTTGTTACTATGTATTTAAATAAACATTTTAAAACTGATTTGTTTAATTTTTCTACCAAAAGGGTAGTTAAATAAAATCAAAATTTGGTCGGAGCAACGTCAAGTTACCTACTTCAAACAAAGCCATAAAAACAGATTGTTTGCTATAAAATTAATTAGTTATTTTCAATTTGGTATTTTAAGTAGATTTTGACAGTGCCACTGAATAATCTCTTGTAATTTTCAGCAATTCAATAAAGAGTTTGTTTGAAATTAATGTACTTATGTTTAAAAAAATTAACTTGGTTAATGCAACCCTTACAAAATAAATAATACCCGTATGCTATATTATACTTTGTAAGATGAGTAAAAAGTATAAATGAGGTTTGTTATTTGTCAATTTAACGAAATGAAGAGTCCTTTGAAATTAAAGCCCAATTAATATAAAAATTGTTGACGGAAATTTAAAGAAGGATTTTCTGGATATGGTAAAATATTAAAACGAATGAAATAATATACAATTTTTGTTTTGAGTAGAAATTGGCAACATTTTCACTGAACAAATAAAAATTTTGGGAGTCAATTTAATGAGTTAAAACTAGTTTAAAACTTTAATTAATTTAAACAAAACCTTAACAAAATTAATTTGTTTATTATAAATCACCAAAAACATGATTTGTTTTTGGTTCTATTAACGCAAGTGTTTTTTTTTTGTCAGAAAAAGAGCTTGGCTCTTCAGAAGGTCTCATCATTTTTAAAGAATAAAAGGATTGCGAGTTTTAGCTACATTATGGAATGTTTTTGATAGGACCTCAATTTTTTTCGTAGGTTGTTCGTAGCTAATAGTAGAGACTGGAGGACTGTTCTTCTACAATTTTTAATTTTTTCGTTTTATATTTGTATATACTAAACCCAGCCTACATACAAAATTTCAGCTTTTTAAGGTTTCGGGTAGTACCTACCCTAAAATTTATATGATTAGCAGTGAGTGAGTGACGAAATCAATGAGAATCAAAAGAGTCTGATTTAAATCTGATAAAATGATTGTTTATACTATATATTATTATAGATCGAAGTAACAAAACATATGGGAGTATCACGCTCATCGCTGTCGTTTAATAAATACTCAAATTTAATTATTTATTCAAAAAAAATTACTTTTCAATGAAATCTGGAATCGTGCAAGACATGGGCTAGATGGTTCTAAACAATAGGCGTACTCTCTCAAACCTTTAACAGTTGATGGTAGCCGATTTCTTAAATAAGTTAAAACAACCTGAAACCTCCGATGACCAGAAAACGATCTGGTGAAGTTCTGATTTCCCAAGTGAGACCGCTGGAGCCATCGTCTGGCGCAATCAAATCAATTCCCATTTCACAGTTGACTCCCACAGGAATCTTCGCTAGGATTTGTGTTTTTTTTTTGGTTTTCCGGCGATGGGCTTCGCATGTAAATTGATTCAGCACCTTCTCATGCCCTTCGATTCATCGGATTCAAGCAGGGCTCCTCCGAAGGAGTCACCTCCCCAAGCATCCATAAATTCTTAACCAAACGGCGCAATACCATAAATCATTCGAAACGTAAGTGTTGCGTGGGGAAAAATTAAGTCGGCCGGGAAGGCGTTCTAGACAGCCCTCGCGCCGGGGCCGAGAGCCCGGGGGGCGGAACAGTATCCGAAAGAAATTAGTGTCTTTCGCCGGGTCTAGAATTGGTCTATAAATTTAGCGGGTTTTGCAGTTAATGTAAATGGGGTCGAATGGGAGCTCATCTCATCTTCAGCTAGCGAGCCTGGAAATTTTTGTGGGAAAATGTACCTATGAGAACTGAAGGTGGAAAACGCTTCGTTTACCTCTGACTGTCTCCATGCAGACTCCTGTTTCTCGAAGTAGTTGGCTATCCTCCAGGAAATGGGGTATTTACGGCGGATGGATGTCTGGGGGGACACAGAGGGCCCACATAAACACACTTCAAACCTACAGGACGCGGGGGCGCTGCTGCTCAGCCTGCTAGAAGGGCGAAGCACCACCGGGTTCGGGGGATGAGTGGCCGCTTGAAGGGTCGTAAATCCCTCAAGTACGCACTGGGAACCGACACAATTCCTGCCAATATAATTTTTGCACAGGATATCGATTTTCCGAGGACTCTATCGCGGCGGCACGGCTAAGGGAAAACTTTCTCATCACTCACATAGATCCATGAGAAAAATATGGGGCTTCGGGTGCCCGTCGGGAGGACACTGTGCGGGGGGCGGGGGAGCTGGCTGTGGGGTCACGACACTGCCTCCTCTCAGCTGAGCGGAGCTCACGTCACACGCGCTAACAACACTAAAATCGGGATTCTGGATCCACGGCTCTTTTGTCGGTGTCAATTGCCCTTCCGCGTTGTCGTCTCCAGGACTCACTTTCGGCAAATCTTTTTTTACTTTAATTTTTTTTACGTCGTAGAAGAAGCCACTCCTACGGGAGCACCCATCCGGACAGGGAGCCGTATTTTATGCACACAACTTTTTTTTATTATTATTATATTTATTTTTTAAAAACGCACCCAACGAGGACCGCACTAGCGACACACTGCCCAAAATTTCACCTCAGGACGTGCTGCGAGCATCTCATGGCACTGGAGACATATCCACAAGTTAATCCTGGAGCACGGAAGCAGCACGTCATGTGAGGACGTCGGCAAGGAGACCTGACCCACGGGAGGGCATCGTCACTTCCTCCGAGAGTCACTCACGCCCCCTGAAGGGTTCGGCTCCGGGCTCCAACAACCGGGAAGCTGGAGTAGCAGGAGGAGCTGTGTGCCGGGTAAGGGAATTTTTTTTTTTTTTTATGTATATACTTTTACTTTTTATTAGAATTTACAAAATTTTTCCTATATAATTTATATTTTTATGCACTTTTTAGCTTCAGAGTTGGAGAGGAGCGGCCGCGAAACAATTGTCCAGCAGGACGTGCAAGGAGAACGAAAACCCGACGACTAAAGCAAGGGCCGTGTAAGCCCCAAAAATCGTTACGAGGCAGAGCGGTTGGGGCCCGGATTGCGCACGCCGCCGTCGCCGGACGTAACTTTGGGGCTCCCCCGTTAAAAAGCTTTATTTAGTCAGGCGCAGTTGATCCAGATATATCCAGAATTTATGAATATTCCTCTTTATTGTGGAACCCAAGCTCCCGGAGACAGAGGGGCTAAAAGTAAAAACAGAAAACTTTAAAACGACATATCATCGTAAAGTTTATCCCGGAACAGGATCTCCTCTCTCCCCAGCGGCCAGTTGGGACGGAATATCCGCAGGATGGCACCGAATCGACCAAATGGATCCCCGGGGCCAGGAGGTGCTGCTCGTAAAGCACAAAAGGAGCCCCGGTGGCGGCGCGGCGCGGCGCTCCGCCCTGCAAGGTATTGTACATTAGTACCGCTACAATTTGCAAGGCCTTTAAGCCGAAAGGGTTGCTGGGGTTCGGCTCCCGGGTCCGGGCGGGTTGCGGAAGGCTTAAAACCCTCTTAGGCGGCTGCGAACAGCAAGTGCTTTAAAATGCCCCCAAGAAGAGGAAGGAGCCTGTCCCTCGCCAGGGAGCTCCCCAGTGCACCTGTTGCCTTGTCCCGGGCTCATCCTGCTCAGGGGCCCCAATTGTTGCCTTTGTTTTGTTCGCTTATTTAAATTTATTTTTTTATTTGGTCACCGCGTTTTAATGTCCACTGGGAGGGATCAAATTCTTGGAAAGCTCACGATGAGCAGCTAATTCTATTCCAGCGGTTTTAGAATAGGTGACGGACTCCACTCCGCCCCCGCACAAGGTTGGAGGGAGGCGTATAAACAAAGCCCGCGATGGTAGTCGGTCCGGGATAAAAGGATATTCTACGGCAATCCTGTTCCTTCCCTGAATTTTCTCTGAAATTAGTTTCATCTTGCCGCCGTCACGTGTGTCAGGCCCAGACGTTTTGTAGAGATCTCTCCAAGGGTCTTGAGCTCCATTTAAGGAATCCAGAAAATCTACATAGCTCGGATGGTGGTTAGAGCGGGAGCATTTTAATTTCGAGGATGTTTCCCTTTCATTTATAGGGCATACTGCAGGAGCTGAATGTTCCTGTTCTTTCGCTTCGCAGGACGTGTAACGCCAGAAACTCAAACCCTTCCGGGATTTTGGGGGTCGATTTCGGCAAGTTTATATGGGAGAAAAGGAGTTGTGCGAACTTACTTAGTACTAGCTCAAACTGGGATTTCGACGATTCTCTTGACTACTTTTTTGAGCTTTTCCATATCCCTTTAAATCCTGTATTAGTGGATTCATATTTTCTTTATATTAAGTTCTGTTTTTTTTTATATAAATAACTAGGTACCTAATACCTACAACCAAATATCGCATGATATTAATCTTATCTACTAATATTGATTATCGACTATCTAGAATACCGACCGTGGACCGCATATTTACGCCACCCCTTCAGCTGTATGTTTAATGTTTTTATCTAGAAGTCGTAACAAATTAGGCTAACTACAATCTAACTAGGACACTCTGGTACAAAAGTATCCATCCCATTAAGGCTTAAAGTAAAAGGGCTATAGGTAGGGGAGACCGGGTACAAAAGTAACATTTTTTACTTTTACCTTGATTTCTGGTTAGGTGTTATTATTTTGATGAAATTAATATAGCCATATAAAAATTCCGTTCGTGTTCTTTACATTAGTATCTTGATTTGCCTGATTATTGTGTATTTTGTATGAATCACAGAAACTTTAAAAAAATTCGTCCGTTGTTACTTTCGACCACGTTGGCAGGTCGAAAGTAACAGGACAAAATGGTTTGTAATAGTTATGATATTACATATTAAATCAACAAATTATTTATTAGAAATCTTTTTTATTAATAACACAAATAAGCACTTTCATTTTAAATGCTAAAAAAATATATATTTTACGAAAAAAAATCAATATTATTAACTCTTCCTTAGAAACTGTGTTTAGTAATTAATGACATAAATTATTGTATGATAATAATGTTTTCTAATCACACTATTCAGTATCAGTCTTCTATTCAGACTCGCAATCAGTAAATCAATCCGAAGACAAAAGTAACATGTTACTTGTCTACCCATAGGGCTATGTTACTTTTGTACCCTACCACATTTTTGTTAAAACATGGACGATAACCTGAAAACGGAACGTGCTAGACAAAAATGAATTAAAACACTGTGCAATAAATCTAATCTAGAATTTATATGCAAATTTTCAGATCAATATCATCCTTAGTAGTATTAGTAAACATAAAATAAGTGAACGTCAAAAAACTTAGTTTTGACTTGTGAAATCACTTATTGTCCTCTCAGAAAACCTAGCAGCGCGTGGCGCGCGCGGCTACTGAATGCAAGAGTGGGGGGCGCCACCGGCCATCACCTGATGGCAGCGGAGCGGTATTTTGACTATTGGATAGACCTACAGAGCCTTTGTTACTTTCGACCCGCTGTTACTTTTGTACCCGGTCTCCCCTACAATTTGGGATTTTCTTGATAATTTACAATGACGGAAACTTACCCCCTTTCTAAATTTTTAGTGAACCTTCCATTGGAATAAATATAATAATTTGTGCAGATATCAATTTTTCAAAAAAAATCAATGTGTCATAACGTACTTAAATAAATAAAATCGGTCCGCTCTGCACATCTAAAGGGCTCTCAATGTTAAGACATTAAAAAAAAATTCTATTTCAATATATGTATTATTGCATGATATTTCTTGAGTCGTGTAAAATTTGGCTACCATATTAAAAATTTCGTGTAAGCGCAAATTTCGTGTAAGCGCAAATTAATCACACCATAAGAACAAACTTAAACAAATGTTTCAAAGAACACTCTCCAAGTTGAGTGATAAATTCTTTTCGGTAAACCAGTTTAATGCTTCATAATAAGTCTTTAAAATTTTTGATCCCGTTTTATCAAGAAGAACGTTTTAAAAATATTGTATCAGAATGAAATACAACTTGGATTAATTTAAAATCTTCTTCAAAAGCTTGAAAAGTGTTTCTTAGAATGGTATTTGTTGCTGCGTGCACACTTTTTTGCCCGTAGGATGATAACTTTACATTTACGTAAAAACAAGTTAATTTATATGTAGGTCTCAAATTTACTAAAAGCTATACTAGTTTTTTGTTCTTTACGATTTACTTTTTTGAGATCCAAGATGTTTTAATAAAAATTAGTAAAGTAAAAGTAATACATACTATCAAACTTTTAGTAATAAGTAAAGGAATAGGTAAGATAGATATTACTAAGATTCTAAACCGCTCTTTAACCTGGGTCTAGTACCAAACGTAAGTATACAATTTAATAAAGACTTCTCATTAAATAGCACCTATACATACTTATGATACACAGGGTGAAAGAAAACGTTTAAATCAGCTAGTAAATAAAAATTCATAGTTCCCGTTCCTCGTAAAAATATATCTAAAGGTAGTGTTGTTTGAATATGGTTGTAATTTTCGATTTTTATGAGGTTTTCATAGGGGTGCGCAAGAACTTTTGAAACGAGATACCCACTCAACCTGATATAAGCAGATTCAAGATTTTCCGGGAGTATGGGTAGGAGAAAGGGCGTAAGCTGATCCACGGAATATTTTCGCGCATATACTATATTCCAGGATTCAGGAATAGGCGAATGATCCCGAAAACAAGCAATTTCCCTCCACAACTAAATGCAATTCTAGAACATCACCGTGCCCTATCTGTTCGATATCAGTCGCCTTGAGCTCGTTTTCCTATCATGCGACACCGAGAAGCTCCCTCCCGGTGCCTAGGCCCCGGCCCCGCCCCGGTGGCGCCGCTCGTCTTGACTTTCATTTCACGGCACGGTCTCATCATCATAAATAAACATAAAAATCTGGTCGCCACCCCCGCACAGGTGAGCTTGCTTCTGTTCGTTCACCTGGGTGACGGTGCCAGTGACGGCGGGCCCTGTGGGGGCGCACATCAAACACGTCGAGCAGCCGATGCTGCATCCTGTCACGCTTTTGGCCTTCTGGGGCATCGCAGGTGCTGACTACTATGGGACGAATGTGTCAACAGGTCGGCCAAAGTGATAAAAATTTATATGCATATTTTCGCTCCTAATTCATTCCAAACGGTCGGCATTGATTGAATAGTACGAAGCCCTTCCTCATCCTTCTCCAAGTTATGCTGAAAAAAGGTGAATATGTATAGTTAGGTTAGGTTCTTTCTTAGTAAGAGATACATATATAAAATAAAAATTTCAATTTTCCCTTTCATATTTATTTTGCTTTTGTACTATGTCACTGAGCAATGGGGTTTCTGTCTGTATTTACACTAAGTACTATTTAGTTCAAAATGTCTCAAATTTTCAAGTTTAATTCTTCACCCAATTTAGGAGTAGGTATTACTAAAATCCGAGGATGTTACACGGACCTATGGAGCAGTTTTCTATTAATCTAATATTCTATTCTAATATTCATTAATCTCTTGCCAAAGTTCACAGCAAAAGTGAAAATTCTTCACAAATTTTCAAACTTTGAACGTTGACTGAGTTTTGATAAGAATACTATTATTGCCAGCAGAGAATTCACCACAAAACCATAGTCAAAAATTAAAAGCATTAGAATTATTTCTACCCAGTAGGAGAAAAATCTATATTTACATCGTAGTTAAGCCAGCTTCTATCAAATTTTTTATTATTCTGAGTTGAGTCCTTTTTGTAATCTGAAAAATACTTAAAAAAATAGTATGAATGCAACAATTTTTTATTATTATTATTATTTTTATTTTTTGAGTGTATGATATGAGCGTGTTGACAACAGCGGCCATTTACTAAAGGAGGGACCCCCTCATGATTGCGATTTTGATGCTGCGACATGTTTCGTGCAAGGACACCTCACGCACGTATCTGCCACTGGTGTAATTTCGCCATAAAGTGGATGCTCCACTTCTAGGGGGCTCCCGGTCTAATCAAACCCGCCAACCCTCCCCAATCTCCTCCTTCTAGTGGAGGGCCGCCTATCTGTAGCTGGTTCCGGATTTGTGCGCTACTCGAAATGCGATGACTCCACATTCCCTGAATTCTCCGCAGTTATTGAAGCAATAAACCTGTGGGGGGCCCACCGAGTCAATCCGTGTCACCCACCCCCGCCCCCACCCGGCTGTTCGTACCTCACAATTGCCGTCATTAATACATACGTAGTGGCACTTCGCCGGGCTTCTTCCCAGTCATAATTGTTATTATTTTGTCAGCAGTGGGGGGCCTGTCAGCTATGCAAATGCGGGTGGCTCCCCCTCCCCCACGCTGGTTTGTTTTGCAGGATTTAACTGCTTTATGGCGGCGGTACATTTAGCGTTTTAATGAGGCAGGGAAATTTGCATGCCGCAGCAATTAAACACACTTGCGCGTGCTGCTGCTTTTTGCGTTCGGGGGCTGCTCGCCTTCCTCCGCGCATAAACGCTGAGCCGGCTCCTTTGCATTAGCCCCAATGCTCCACTCGCTCACCGTCTGCAAATAAATGCGAACGTTAGCGATTTTTTGTACCGCCAACTAACTTAAGAGTTCTCAAAAATGGTAAGATTCCGTGCTTTTGGTGCGAAGCGCCATCTAACGTCAGACTAATTACATCGCTGTTTGCTAGCCCCAGGAAAACGGCGGGAAATCAGACAGAAATTCAGAATTACTGGCAGGCAACTGTTCCATGCTGAAGGTGGTTGGTATTCGATTTTAAAACAGAGGAAGTCTTGGGAAAACTACTTTACTATTACAAGAAAGCCGAGTATGACTAAGCTGTATAAATTTTATTGTAACAAGTTAAAATATTAAAAACATTTTATAATCAGCTATGAAGACATTTTGAAAAATAAATTTGTTAATTGTGCTTTATAACTGAGTCTATACACGTCAGTGGGAATCTCGCTTAAAAATTATCTTGCTCAAACTATTTTTTTCAAATTTGTTCATAAATTCCATTATACGAAGATACATAAGTAGGTATGCATAAAGATATAAAATACAGCAATACAATTTTTTTACTTCACTTTTATCAATTTTCATTTCAAAGGCATTCAATTTTAAATCAACTGTATCTCATTTCATAACATATGCATGCAATATTTAAATTGAGTCAATTAAACTCGGTGAATGAAATAAAAATATGAAGCATCTTTGTTGAAAAATGTTAAAAGAGTTATATAAAATGCATTATATGTATAATGTATATATATATAATATATATTTGAGATGGACAGGCAGAAAGGCGAACATTATTGCGTTATTCATAATTAATGAGAATTTTTTTATTGGAAAACTTTACAATTTACAAAGGTGCAATTGTTCGCATAAAACCCAGTTGCGTAGATTTTGGATGCGTGTATAGACTACAGGTGCGTCTGGGTCACAGAATTTTCTGTTGTTTCTGTTCACAATTCTGCCATAGGAGACGATTCCGACGAGAATATCGTTTTCAGGGTCTTGGTCAGAGTGGATGACCAAAGGACCGCCAGAGTCATTCTTGCAGATGACCTGCTTCGTCTTCGTACTCTTGGTGCATACCATGTTTGGGGTGATTTTATAACCAGGGAGGGACTTTTGAGCGCATTCCCTGTTCGAAATTATTTTGACAGTACCACGTTTTAAACGTTGAGAGTCCTTGAAGTTCTCATCCTTGCCCCAGCCTAGAATGACTGCTTCTTCTTCGGTGTAGTCTCTGGTCGCCAGATTGATCACGTTGACAAAACCATTCAATTCGAAGGGTTTTTTCAACCACACAACTGCAATGTCCTTGTCCCCGTAGGCAGCTTGTCTATGCTCAGGGTGGTTAAAATATCTTAAAACCCACCGCCACTGCATGGTGCGTCCTTGTTGAGCTTCTGAAATAATAGTTCCGGCCCTAACCTTGAGAATCATGGCTGGATTTTGAGCGGTGCAGTGCGCTGCAGTTAGCACCACATCAGGACGGATGATTGACGCTCCACAACTTGCAAAATCCGCAACTTCTAAAGAGGCCATGTACGGAAAGTGGGCTATGTTCGCAACCACTCCATAGGTTATTCGTGGCGATAGGTGGAGCTTCGGCGATTCCGAAATATCGCTGGCCTTAGCTGCAACAGCAACGAGAGAGATCAGTAAAAACTGAATCATTTTCCGTGTTAAACGTGGACTAATTTGGAACTGCATAAAGAAGCAGACTTTTATATCGTTGTCTAGTTACAATATAGTCGATATAGCTGTTTTTACCAAGCGACAGATTAACTTAGCATTTGATCAAACATGAGCAGCCTCAAGCTCATAAAAAAGCTGTGTAAAGATATGTAGGTTTCATCTACAGGTAAAGAATTAAAAAAAATGCCTTGTTGCTACTCGAAAGATGCACACCAAAAGTTGTTTTCATAGTAGAAGACGCTAGTACAATTCCACGAGCAAGAGAAAACAAAGTAAAAAAATAGTCGAAACATCGCATAATAATAATTATAAAATATAATAACTAAAAAAGTTTATCTTTCTCGAGCTACTATGAGAAATTATTGCCGTCATTAAAACCACCTGCATAACTTTTACAAGTGATCTGTATAACTTGACAATAGCTTCTTACGAATTTATCAACCTTGAATATCTGACTTTCATCCGGAACTGGTAAAGTCTCTCTGAGTTTAAGGACACTTAGAAAAAAATGAGCAAACTTTACGTCAGTACTCTGGAATAACTTTGGGGGTCATAAACAAATAGATCATCGTCAATAACAGCTGCTATACTTTAAAGATAACCAATAATTGCAGACGATCAGACGATCAAATGGCTGTGATTACAGCTATCAGTATTTTGCTTTTGCTTGCTTATATTCATTTTAAGGTCTGCTAATTAGTATTTATCTTTAAAGATCTTTAGTGTTTGGATGATTTGGTTTTTAAGTGGCCAGATATTGAAAAATAGATTGAGAAAACTAGATAAATTTTTGAATTGTTTCCTATTTGCTTGGGAATGAAAGGAACAAATGAACTATATTAAACATGAATAGAAAACTTCCATAACAAGTAAGAAGTTTTCTAGGTTCTAGTATTTTTAGTATATTTTTTAAAATAGTTATTCTTATAATAAAGTTAGTAATATAATAGTAATAAAGATTTACTCAATTCTTTTTTTAAAAATAAATAAAGATAAATAAAGATTTATATGGTCAATATCTTTGTTTTGCTTTTGCATAGAAAAGCAGTAAAACTTAGGTCTAACTAATAAAATAATTCAAATACAACAAACAATTAGCGATAAACTAAATGTGTAAAGCAAAATCTAAGGCACATTTTGCTGATTGGTTTATTCGATCTTAAAGCACTCCATTAAAAGATTTTTATTAAATATTACCCCCATCCTATATTATCGCTTATCTGGAAGGAAACTTTTAAAAATATGGAATAAAAATAGGAAATACAATATTTCGCAATAATGATAAAGTTGTTGCTACAGTAGCGTTTTTTTTTTCTAGTAAGAAAACCAAAATCATTGTGGCCTGAAATTATGGCTAAAATCCGGTCGACAACATGATAACGTTGGGCCCTGAATATTAAAAAATATCCACCTTTTCCGGCCAGGAGTCCATTGATTTTGCAATTAGCAGGAATTCCATACAAAAAAAGGAAAAGTTAGGAAAGAAAGAAAAAAAATTATTATCGCCGCATTGTAACTTCCGTTTCGTTACTAAAATATGATTTTGCCGACATCGTTGCGCCCTCTATCTTGCGGAGTTCACACTAATGAATAGTTGACTTTGTATACGAGCAATTATGTTGGTTATGCTCCCTAAATTCACTCGCCAGAGGGAGTGCAGACGGAAGAATTTGCTTGAAACGCGACTCGTACTTATTTTTAAGTGGGCCACTTCAACGCGGGAAGAGGTTGGGTTTAGCTTTGTTTCGCAATTCATTCTTCCGAAACCAAAGTTTTAAGTTTATTTGAGCGACTTTTGATTCCCTTTTTTCAATTTTTTTTTTTTGCTAGCCGGATAGCAATTATGTTTCGTCTTACTCAGAACGAACTGCAAACAATATTCGAACTCAGGAGGCCCGGTAACCGGAGCACTAAAGGGAAGTCTGCTTCTTGTGCCGGGGAGACCCGTCTCCGGTTTTCAACCACATTCTCTCGGGGGGAATAACCCGCCAAAGTTTTTGTATAAAATTTTAATGACTTCAAACCAAACCCTCGCATTTTGCCCCGGTCGCAGGGAACGTAAAACATTGCAGGAACTTGCACTGATTAATGACCTCACGTTGCAATCTTACGTAATTCGATCGAAAATTGCATTGACTCCGAGAGAGCGCTGCATTAAAGACATTCAGCGCATCGCAGCTCTTCATTGTCCTGCGAGACTCGCTCCTCGTAATTAAGTGTCGCCTTTTGTGGTCGCCGGCAAAAGTTTAATTAGTTTTTCTCGGTTTTTTCACCTTATTTTTTTTCTTTTTATCTGCTAAGATTGCTGGAGCTGGACTTTGATTGCAATGGAACGATGCCACATTGCCGCGATGAACTTTTAAGTGTCTCCAAATTGGCTTAATTTAAGCGAAAACTAACTTTCGTGATTAGGAAGGATGTCGGGAATGAGAATCACCCGAGTGTCAGCCAATCGGCGGAGGATGAGTCGAACCAACTCGTCCCTTCCATCCACAACGCCGCAGATAAGATACAACCTGAGTTCGGCGAAATCCAATAAAACTGTTCTGCAAGTCTAATAAATTTGATGAAGGTCCCCTCAATTTTTGGGTGATGACCCCTTCAAAATAACGTCGAAAATCTGTGCCTTTGTATTTTCTTTTTTTTCAAACTTTGTCACATAAACAAGTTGTCATCTATCGCAACTGTATAGTAAGCCAATAAAAAGTCCTATGGTATGCGGGGGCTGAGGGTAAAATGTTGGGGCGGTCACATAAGAACAGACCTATAAAAGACCTTCACGTTTTATCCCCTTATCGCACCTGCCATCGGCAGGAACGTAAAAAAGGGAGCAAATTTTACTGCCGTCTATATAGTTAAAATGAATCCACTTGGTACATTTGCAGCATCATCCACAAATCCTTTTTTTTATACGGACGCAATAGTCAGTAGTTTCGCAATTCGGAAAAGGCTAAACAAGCAGTGTCTGTTGGATTTAAAGCGAGCTTGTATTTAACAAACCTTTAATATATAATTGGATATTAAGTACTGTACATTATTACTTTTTCTGATATACTATAGTTAATCATCGAACTCTTAAAATCAATAAAACTTCACAAAACAACTTTGATACTTGTTAAAATAGAATATTTTTTTTGTATCTTTTTGTCATCGTATAACAAATGATTTGTTTCAATTAAGTTATTGCAATTTATGTGAGTTTTTATATATATTTATATATATTTATATTATATGACTTAATGCTTCTGATTCTTAATATCAAAATGTTGCCTAATGGACTTTAGAATTCTCTCGTTAGTAATCTACACTCGGATACACCTAGCTACTCAAGTTTGGCTGTTTCTAGCAGTGTTTCCCCTGAGTACTAAACCCCTCGAACTTTTAAAATTCAAAACAATATAACCCCTTCCGTCGCTCTGAAGTGGCTGTTACCCAACTGCTCATGTGGGGATGCAAAAAGATTACTCATGAGCTCTTATAGTGAAATACCTCCGTGAAAATAAAAATAAACTACTTCACAGTGTAGAATAGATAAAATCCACTGGTAGACAATGTGCGATTAGTGTCGTAATCACGTTCTAATCGCTGATAAATTCTCCAGTCGTATAATATTCCTTATCTTTAAAAAAACATAGCAGCTGTTACCAAGGTTTTGCTGTGATTGATCTAACATATGCACATATGTATAAAAGCCCCACAGTGCTGAAGGTTTGAAGTCAGTTCAAATCTTGGAATTTAGCAAAATGTTTGCGAAAATTTTCCTAATCACTTTTGTTGCTACTTGTGCAGTTTTAGTTGTTGGTGAAGATGCCAAGATCACCAGGTATCCGTATGTTGTATCCGTTGAGTACTATCAGATGCACACGTGTGGGGGTGTAATCATTAGCCCGACTGTCGTTTTAACCACGGCCCATTGCGCCAGTGGGCCCGAAATCGAAAAGGTCGGAATTCGCGCTGGCAGCGCCATCAGAGAAGACTACAACGGGGAATATGTGCAACTCAGAAGGGTTAAGGAGGCTCATATCCTTCCACAGTACCAAGATGGAGGTGATGACAACAATGTCGCAGTTTTCGTCTTAGAAGAGCCCTTCGAGATGAATGAGCACGTTAATTTGATCAAGCTGACCGAAGAAGAGGAGCTAAGGCTGAAAACCGTCATTGTGGGCTGGGGTAGAAACAGCAGATTCGAAGAGGCTCCCCAGTTAAGAGCTGTCGACATCTTCAGATCTGCATCTGCAGCCTGCGAGACATCTTACCAGGGGTCTAAAACTTTATCGCCAAACATGTTCTGTGGAGTTCCAACTGAAGTAATCTGTGAGAATCAGGGCAGCCCAGCGGTGTACCAGTCTCCTCAAGGAGACGAGCTTATTGGAATTGTATCATACTCTGAAGTTAAAAGGGTCTATCCAAATCACCTTAAGGGCCATGGCCCACTGGAACAGAAAAGATGCGCTACAGAGAACCCTCTGATACTCATGAGAATATCTGCTTTTAGGAAGTGGATTTTATCATTTTTGTAATTTTAATTTGTTTAAGTTTAACTTTATTTTATGAATAAATCTCAATTTAAAACTTTTCCAACTGTTTAATGAAAAGAAATGAACTTCTCCAACTACTGGGGCAAAAATGCTTAAATATTTTATTAAAGACAAACAAAATACTTCAATATAATGTATGATGTATAATATCAAAGGACATTTTTTGCACAGTTCAGGATTAATCCCTCCACACTCAAGAAAATTAGATTAGTTCGAAAAGCATGCAAAATACGACTGCATATCTGTGAAAAGTCGTCGCCATTATGTGATTTTTTAAATAATCGATTAATTTCTGTATTATGTAAATATAATAATCTTTATTAAGTATCTATTTATAATTTTATAATTTATTGTTACCTTGTTGAAACTATTCTGAAAATCCAGAGATTGTATCTGCATATTTTCTAGTAAATTCTCTTAAAAAATTCATGACTCTAACATCCCAGGTAACCGGGATAATCTCTCAGAGGTGCATTAATCCCCGTAGAGAACAGCTGATGTGGCAGCAAAATCTAGAAAACACCTTTGCTCGATAGACATCAGGATTTCCGCATTAACCCTAACCCAGCTCGTTTTGAGGAGGAATATTAACCCGACCGCAACCGGGTCTTCCGGCCCATAACATGGGTGCAATAGTAGGGAAAAAAAGGCGCAACTACGAAACTGGAGCCACTTTAGTGGGTTGCAGCATGTGAGTTTTATCGCATAGTGCTCCAGCAGACATATGGCTCCCATTTAAATAAATAGAGATAAGCGCAAAAACATGACAAATCCGAAGGAGCACTCCTTCCCGAACGAGACCCGGCGAAGACCGGGAAGGGATCCAGAAATAGATTGCGCGAGACGAATTGAGTAATGTGTCCAAAGTCGCTTATCGGGATACCCTTACACTACTCGTATAAGCAAGCGATGCACTGCCTGCACTTTCGGGAGTTCGTATTTTCGGAACCCACCCCGAACCTACTGCCATTTGCATGCGAAAGTTATTCTGGATGGATAGATAGATACATCAGTTGTGGATTCAGAGTGGTATATGCCGACCAGGATGGGAGCGTTGGGGCTGGTACGATTTAAAAATAAAAAATAAAACGGCAAAAATACCAAAAGTTTCCGCATGGAAAACGGGTGAAGTGCCATTAAAATTCTCCGGATTTTATGGAAGATAACGTTGCACGAAAACGGATCCTTCTTGCACACGTGTTTTTCGTGTGCATATTACCGCTACCAGGAAACGGTCGTTAAACAAAACCGCCATCAGGTAACCTCAAACCAGGGACCATACCAGTAATGCATTTTTTTAAAAACTATATCCTTACTTCTTACTCCCGATTATATGTAATGATTTGAAGTTAAGAAAGACAAACTCAGTAAAGCTTTTTATTTTTTCAAGTCAAAAATAACAGCTTTTAATTATTTTTCAGGCAAGATTTATCAAATTGTACACTTAAAATAAAACCTATTTGCCGAAAAAAACGTGATAAGTTTTTAAATTATAAACGATAAAACGAAAAAATGGGAAACCTTCTTTGATAAGCTTAATTTCTTGAGAAAGAAGGCTAATTTTGGCTGAGAAATATTAAAAACTCAATTTAAGTAAAATTTTGGTAAGGAATTTTAGTTTTCTACAACACAATATAAGTAAGGTATTTAACTGTTGAAATTAAAATATATAAAATCTGTTTTATAATAACAGTTTTGATTGAAATTTTGTATGAAAACTGACATTTTCTTAATTTCATTGTTAAAATCCTAAAATAAATTGCTTGACTTAATGAAATACATATTATTATTATAATTATACAATTTTTTTTCTAAAAATATTTTAGAAAGTGATTTGTGTAGTTCTAAGGAGAAAAAAAGAAATCGATTGTTTGAATATTTTAAAGTCTACTATAATACTTTAAACGATTCTCATTGCGAGTGCATGCCTTGCTGAATATTTCCAGTTGGGAAGGTGTGGAGGATTCAATTTCTCCGGATTGCTCCACGCCATGACAGGGTGACATAAACTGGAAGAAATCGGGTACAGGGAAGCCCCGAAAACGCCCAGGACATATCTCAGGCAGAAAACAGCACCCTGTCACGGGGAGCCTGTCTGATTACTTAAATTAATCCTTCCAGCTTCTGTGCCCGTGGCGTCCTCTCCAACGAATGTTGGGGAGCAATCCTCGTCAAGGGCCCTTGCAAAGACTCTTCTCCGATTGTGCCCGGGGATAAGAAGGTGGCCCAGGTGGGCTCCTCCTTCCCCGCCAGGCCCTTTTTGCGGCTAACAGAGAGACGTATATTAGTGGCACCGATAAAATGTGGCAGTAATTAACTTTTCGTCCCGCTGGGGCTGCTATTGACTCAGCAGCCTTAAGTCGATTCGAGTCGCAGGATTCAAATTAAATCCGAACCTTTTGGCGTTTCTGTGCCGCCTAAGTGTTTTTTGCGCTCAAATGCAAACAAACACAAATTTATGAGACCTTGCCGGGCTCGGGCCCCAAGAGTTCGGCGTGTCTGGAGTGGCTCCGGGACTGCTACCCGCCTATGCTGGGGCACATTGTTTACCCAGAGATTACGTGCCCAACATACCCCCGCACTTGCCACCCCCGCCCGCGCATAGGCGCGAGCATTAATAAAGTGCCCGCCCAGCCCTCCGCCCCCGCCCTGCCCCGCCCACTGGCCGCACACCGCGTGAAATATATTATGACGTAGTCGTGCCTTGGTTTTATTTAGCAAGTTTAAATTACAGAACCGGGGGTGGGCCACTGTAATTAATTTTCTGCTAAGTTTGCTCAGGGTAACCAGAATCTCAGATTTAAAATGGAATTTATGAACTGCGATAGGAAATAAATCCAGGGCCGGCCCATTCGACTAAGCTACGACACTAAATGGACGGGCATCCTCCCCTCGGGGGTGGAAAGGGTTAAATGCGCATTGTCTTTTTAGGGGGAGGCACTCATAAAATTAGAATGTTTCCCCCGAAACGGCTTTGTCTGCTTCTGGAGAAGGGGCTCCGGCTGTCCTTGTACAAATAATTTCCTTATCATCCGCTACCAATGCAGAATCAAAATGAATATCGCTTTTAATTAAGATATACACCCACTTTCTAATAGACCGAAAATTATGTTATTTAGTAAACTTCAAACTTAACGGTTGCTATAAAGTAATTTTTACTTTTACAAAAAAAAAAAAAAAAAAAACTTAACTTAGTTTTGTACTTAACTAACTTCAAAATTGAAAGTACCTTCATTCAAAATTAAATTAACCGGTTCCGTGAAACTAGTGTTTAACAATAAAACTGGATATTTAACCTTTGTTACTTTGGCATAGAAATGCAAAGTGTAAAACTCCATAGAACTCCGAAATCAATTCATAAATTAAATTTTATTACTTGCATATTAAATTGAAGAGACTATTTCATTTTATGTAACATTTGCGGATGTATAATGTACATAGATTTCAAGATTATTGTTAAATGAAATACCTCTATTGTTTTCTTTTTTTTTTGCTTTGCTCTTACAATCCTCTTTTTGATTATCAGCCAATTTGTGAGATAAAATTATTTCTATATTATAGTAAAAACCAAAAAAAAAACAGTTTGCTTTTAAAGCAACAATAGTTTAATTTATTATTCCTAAGAGCTTAAGTAAAAAATTAGCTTATTTGTCTTTTCACAATGTCTACTTGGCATAGAAAACTACTTATGTATTTGTTATCTTACCTATGTGCGCTACATACACAAGTAAACAAAAAAGGCCTTGGTACTGGATCATAAAATATTGATTTTAATTCTTAAATATTTTATAAAATAAATTCATATTACTGAGATTCATAAACAATACAATTTACAAATTTTCACTTGTCTACGATTATATTGAATATTTTCGCGCGTTGTCTAATGACGTTAATGCCCGGATAAAATGTAGTTACTACACATGAACTGAAACATTTTTTCTTTCGTATTTATACATGTATGAGGCACAAGTGTTTTTTGAAGGTTAATAAATTTTGTTGATTTTTCGCAAATTTTTTAGCAATACAATGACGAAGTCTGCTTAAATGCTGGTTTTTTAACCAAAGTGAGTAGTCGTCAGCATGCACAGTTCGGTTGAATATGGTTTGTTTCTAGCCATAATTCTCGTAATTTTGAGTCATCCCACTATCGGGAAACGAAAATCTCCAATAAATTCGGGACATTTATTGTATGGCGAACCGATCGGAGGATGGAAGTTCTTAGATGGCAGAATGAAGTTTGTGAGCTCTTCGACTCAATTTCCTTACATGATAGAAGTGAAGCACCCTACTATTAGTGTGTGTGCAGGAGCTCTGATTAAAAAAAATGTTGCTATAACAGCAAGACACTGCCTAGAATTGGTCGAACCAGACGACACTAATTTGAAGGTGAAGGCAGGTCATCTGTTTCGAGACGCCAACACTAGTCCAGATATTCAGACTCGAGGGGTGAAAAAGTTTTTTTTCTATCCGATGGAAGATGACACAGAGCTAGACGAAAACGACTTAGCCATTCTGCAACTAGTCAGCGCCTTTAGATTGACCAAGTTTGTGAATACAATTGGACTACCCTCCAAAAGAAACGAGTACGTCAGGGAAACTGCCATAATGCTCGGATGGGGCATTACTGAAAACGGGATGGTTTCGCAAGTGCTGCGGAAAATACAACTTATTGTTTTAGAAGACAAACAATGCGCCCGAATGATCAATGCAACTGAGACGCCTGCAACACATTTCTTATGCGGAATGCATGAAGACCGAAAGTCTGTTGTATGCGGAGGAGACTCAGGGGGACCCCTAGTCATTCATAATGAGAATCAGCCTCAAAAAGATAAGCTTATCGGAATTTTATCCTTTAGTTATGACAATGATGAAGACGTTTGCGACAGCCTACAGCCCTCCGTTATGATGGACATTGCATACTACAGACCATGGATCATGAGCGTTTTAAAAGATATTAAAAATGATACATTAACATTGAAATAAACATCTTGAAAAAAGTAATACATGTTTCTCTTCCCCTCCTTTTTCCATTACAATCTTAAAATTGTATAATATACGTTTATACTTAAGTGAAACTTAATCTTAGAAGTTTAAAAATATGATAGCGACGTTATTATGCGGGAATTAGCGACGTTTCTAACACTTTAATTTCTAGTCCCTTCCTGTGGTATACTATAGTACGTTTAATAAATCACTTTACCCATGCTCAAGTTATCGTTTCATTTTTTAATTATTATATGTATATTATTATTATTTAATTGTGTTAAGCAGTTAAGTTAAATCGGTGTTTAGTTATGTGGAGTAAGCAAATTAGATTTAATTTAACTACTTAATTTGTAGTCTGTCGACGATAATACATGTAAAATATTGTGTAAAATCTCTTTCTGCACACGATTGGTGATTTTCATAGTGTTTAAGTATAGTTTAAATAATAAGTTTAATAAAAAGTCTTGTATAAAAAAATTGCCAGTTTCTAAAATGTTTAGATGCCTTTCTGAAATGTTTTTCGGTAGAGTTTTTAGTTTTTTTTTTTGTGTTTGGCCTAAGAACTTTAGTATAATTTATAGGTACGTGATTTGGTAGCAAATTTACATAAGGTTTTTTCTCTCCTTATAGGTTAGGAAATTTAATTTTTTGGAAAACTTTTCGATTCAATATATTTTCTTTAATGTCTTAAGTGTATACAGATAGAATTTATTTCATTGAGTTCGCCGTTTAAGTATGATCTTCATAGTTAAAATGGCGGCTGATTCAAAATATTTGCAATGACCGAAGTCGGTACGTTCGGCACTCGTGACATGTGGAAAAGTTTTCCGAGTGAACAAAATCTGCATGCAGTGTGACGCACACGGTGAGGCGGCACGACATCGAAATCAATCAAAGCCCTGCCCCGCTCCGCACCCGTCTTGCATTTTGCCGGCGGTCTGACGGATGGTTAATGAACTTTTCCAGTGGATTAGAGACCCGCCCCAGGGACCCTGCGGGGGAAGGACCCTGAGCTGGTCCCATGTCACTTCGATTAGCTAATTTCGCCCATAATGTCGACATCGTGGTGAAACTTCCTTATTTCACTAGGTTGGCTGAAAACCAGCTTTCCACTCACTTTTCATTTGCTAGAATCAAACTAGAAAATAAATGGTTGATAATCGCAAAACAAATCTTACGTAATAAGCTCCGCCCAATTAAATACTACACTGTAAAATATTTTGAACTAAATTGATTATTATTATGCTAGATATTTAATTGCCTCCATAGAGTAAAAAATCCTTTGAATTTTGCAGTGGGCACTGGTATAATTATTATGGAAATATCAACATTTTAGGCTCAACACAATGAATCGTAAATTTCCTAACATTTTAGAGCACGATCATTTGAATGTTGGCAATTATAAACGTGAAGTAACTAGTGAATAAGCCAAAACCTAAAGGCAGAAACATATCGAATATATCAAAGTTTGTATTAATTCTGGATGATTTTGCTTTTTAAGTATGAATAATCCAAGTGCACTTATATTTTTCGATTTCACATATATTTTGAATTATTGAAAACATTTCGTACTATGTACTTAGTATAAAAACAATGAAGTTATATTAATTTACTCATTTTCGTAGTAAAAATTTATTTTAAGTAGTCTTATAACGATATCATAGTTAACTTTTATACAAAAATAATATGAACAACTGAAGATTTATATCCATCTATTGAATTAAATTATTTCCAGTTTACCACCAGAAAGTAATTTTGCTTGCCTAAAATTTTAAGATTATTATTGCTAATAGCAATGAACGATCTTATTGCATTAGCTGAACAAATATAGTAGATCTATGTACGTAGTTATAAAGCTCAGGTTAATTTAATCAAGTGGTTCTTTTTAAAAATATTGCTACAGTGATCCACATGTCGTACCTCGTTTGATAATGAACACTTTAGAAAATTTTATGAAAATCTTACGTGAAAGCATTAAAATAGAAAGAATGATTTTCGATGAGATGACCTTTTGTTAGGAATTAAATTATATTACAATTAAATTTTGTTGAACTATTTACTCTAGAACGAATTTTAATTTTGCCAAAGCGCAATGCAATTATCTAAAAATAAGGCTAAATACAGTTTACCTTTTGAGAAAACATTCCAATTTTTGTTCGTGACAACGATTGTAGCGACAGTATTTTTTATTTAATTTAAAAATTTAAAGTCCTGAGACTTTATGTCGTGAAGATTAACATGTCAATAATTTACATTATCTTAATCAAATCAGATCTAAGTATAATGAAGAAATTTTGTTTTTTATCATTTCCATTGAAAAGTATTGAATTTTTGTCCTTTTAAAAATGCCTTTCTATGGTATTAAGCACCAACTATTTTTTCATTTGAATATTTTTTGTTGGATTATATATTAATAGTTTCTGGTTACTCTACTTCAGTTTTAATCATATATTAATTTGAAATATTTTCTTGTTGTTTTGGGACCTCCTCTTTTTAAGGCACATGTGGTGCGCCAACAAGTTGCAACATGAAGAAAGTTTCATGTGACCCTCGGGCCTAGAGTGATGCTCTACAAAAATCACAAAATCGCTGAGAGGTATTTCGTGGAAGGGTTGCGGAAAGTGAATTCTAAAGTTAGAGGAGTTATAACAAATTTGGTTAGTGGCTAGTTCTTGTCCACCAGGATTATGCCATGGGAATGTGGGAGGTGATACGTCTTGCCGAAAACTTGAAAACTTGTTCGGTTGACTAACACGTAGGTAAACGAGGGCCGAAACGGATAATTGAGCCTGAAAATCCTTAGAAAACTGCAGCAAGTGGAGAAAATAGAAGTTCGAAGGACAGCAGGGCATCTAGTTATAATATTAGGGCATCTCTGTGCACGGCATGCCAACTATTTTAGTATTTTGCAAGTAAAGCACGGTTGGTGGTTGGTTCCTTCCTTAGGCTAGGAGGAAGGGAAGACGAACTGGCTCAGACTGCTCCCCTTAATGTGGAGCAGCACAAATCGTTCCTTGGGTGCTCCTGATGAAATTGCTGACGTTCCTCAGGCCCTTTAAATAAAGCGAGACGATGCGATAAACGTAAGCCCCATATGCAGGAATTTGGCGGCCCTGTGGAGTTGCACAACTGCTCCTTCTGCAGTTTAATGAACTATCAGAAAGGGATGCGTCTGCATGGCATTTGGTCCTTAAGAGCTACGTGACAGGATTTCCTCGTCATGGTGAAGGACTGCTTTGGAAAATTTCAGGACTCAGCTATTTTACTATCAAATTTATTAAAGATGGAACGTAATGACATTTATATATAAATGTTGAAGAAAAAATGATGATCCTTTTATGAAGAATAAATTAGAAGAACAAGGACTTGTCTCTTAGATTGGAAAAATGCAAAATGATTTCTCTTGATTGAAATCATTAAACCCGTTTTTAAAATTATTTTTCACTTAGTAGAAAGAAAGAAATCAAGAGGGTAGTTTTTTGTAAAAGATAGATTCATATATTTCCGTAATTATTATATTATTCTCAAGTATAATAAACTAAAAAATAGCGATATTCACAAAATTTAATAAATTTTCAATGTTGCTAAACGGTAGCACCTCTTCAGTCACCAAGTTAATAGGGAAGAATAGGTCACTTTCATATTGGCAGACCATTGCTCGTCTGTCTGTTAATCTGAACTAATCTCAGAAATTACTGAATTCATCCCGACCAGGTTCTCATAGTTGAATAGAATATAAATATATATTGATATAAAACAGCATTAGAAATTCCAATTTATTAACAACAAACAAAAGCATAACACCATTTTTCTAAAATTAAATAATTCATGTTTAATACTGTTAAGGAGAATGGGATTAAAAATATTTTTTTAGAAAGATTTTGAAGAGTAAAATAATAAGTTCAATGATATCAGTTATATAATTTTGGTGTATAAAATGAACTACAATTTGATAATCTTAAATATTTATTACGTTTAACTTAACTATGTCTACGTATAAAGATTGTTAATTTTTCTTATACCTTTATATAATATGTACATATATTCAGTAAGGTTGCACTATTACAGATGTTGTCAATATTTGAAAAGCGTGTTCTTCGCAGTAAGAATACGTATTCGTAGTCTTAAATTTTCGTCACAAACAGGGTATAAAGCTGTTGCAACTTTGTGGTGCTTTTTAGTATTCAAAAAAATGTACAAGCTGTTGATAACATTGGTTGCTGTTTTGCTGCAGCCGAGTGCGAGTCTTTACAGGGCCAGTATAGTGGGAGAAACCACCGTAAATGGCCGACTTCAAAAATCAAGCACAGAATTTCCCTACGTGGTAGAAATACTACTGTTTCAAAACCACCTCTGTGGTGGAACCCTTCTCAATCGAGGAGTTGTTGTCACCGCTGGTCACTGCTTTGAATCAACAGTTACCAAAGGACTTCAGGTGAAGGCAGGTCACCTCTTCAGGGAAAGTAAAAATGCACCAGGTCTTCAAACTGTTGACGTTCACCATTTTGCAAAACATCCCAAATACTTTGGAAAGGTCATCAACGGACAAAATGAGAACTATTTTGATATTGCCGTAGTGAAACTAAAGAAGTTGTTTATTCTCACAGAGTTCGTCAACGTAGCAAATTTGGCTCCTTATGGAACTGAAGAACCTTTTAAAGATCAAGTCGTCACCGCGTTGGGCTGGGGTACCACTGAAGATGGCTATCTATCGGCCAGCCTAAGGAAACTGGACTTCAAGGTTTTATCTCCGGAACAGTGCAGTGTTGCGGTGGGCGCTGCTGATTACATTAAAAGCTTGCTTTGTGTCAGGGGTATAAAAAATAAGGGTGCATTCAACGGAGGTGACTCCGGTGGACCTCTGGTGAAGCACTTCCCTGAAAACCCCAAAAAAGACCTTCTTTTGGGAGTTATGTCATTCATTTACCAACAACGTGTTTCTAAATGGAATGACAAAACCGTGCCCATCGAAACGAAGCCTTCTATTTCTTCAAATATTCCTGTACTTCACAAATGGGTTCAAAAGACGGTTGACTTTTATAAGGAAAAACTTAAAAAAGAATTCCCAAAAGAGATAATATAAGAAAAGCGACTTTAATATACAAATAATAAAATATTAACATTTAATTACAATGGAGGTTTGTTTTTAAATTATAGAGACACCCTTTGTAACAATACCTACCATATACTCGCATCTATTGTTATAATATTTTAAATCAATAATTCTGAAAACCTTAACACCGAATTCTTGAATTTGAGTAGAAAATTCGAAATCAGCACAACAAACCTTGTTATATTGAGAATGTTCGAACTGCCCATTGAGTCTGCAATTTTTTTTTCAGTATCTCCTTATTTGAATGAAAATTCTTTAAAATTAAATAGTAGATAGAAAATCCGGCCACTATTGAAAATACCCGAGTAACCATTTTAATAGTAATCTTTTCATAGCAGATCCGAAACCAAAGAGCCCGAGTTCAGTTGAGTATGTTAAATTATAATTAATTATAGCACAGTAAATTTAAGTTTCTCTGTTGGCATATTTGAAGCCTTGATTTTCACTTGGCGAAATACAAAAAGTTAGTTTTAGTAGGAAAGAAAAATAAATGAACATTTTTAATTACAAATCTTTAAACTACTTATTTATATAGGTAATTTACATATTGTATATAATTTTGCTTTATTAATTTTTTTTAATTAAAAAGAAGTCCATTTATTTAGTGTTTCCTATCACATATATTTTTTTCATGAATAAATAAAAAATCATGCAGTAAGGGGTTAATCTTTTCCATACAATTTTTAGTAACACATTCATAATACAGTGGAAACTCGATTAACCGGAATAATTGTTGTCCTTAGGCATTCGGATAATCGAAAATCCGGATAATCGAATTTATGAAGAGAAACGGTTTTTGTACCTACATATAACATATTGTATAATACATAGTGCTTATGAAACTACAAAAACAAATTAAACTTATCAACAAAAATCAATGCTTATTAAGAAATTATTAAGAGATACATTTGCATGCACCTATTTATGTATGTATGTACAGTGCGTTTCATATTTATAAGCCACCATCAAAATTCGAGTTACTTCTGCCTACGAACAATTTACTATGCCAAATCGTACACTAATAGTTAGAGAAACCGTTCGTGTGGCAATTCCTCTATATCTATCATTCTAAAGTTCTTTTGCTTTTATATCTTTTTTGAAAATTAGTAACTAGTTTTATTCGCGAAATTAGCGGCGAATTTTACGGAATGACGGTAACTCGGCACTTGGCTGTTCGAAATTAGGTGCACTTTCTAAAACAATAATGTCGAAAACGACCTTCTGAAAGGTTCTTTAACAAGATCCTAATACATATTCGCAGGGCTAAAATGAAGTTAGGCCCAAAACTTTTATGCCGTCAAATTTGCAAGACAAAAAACATGGGAAGAGACTGATCATCGGTAGGCTATAGAACCATTAATTTCCGGTTGGTAGTCCGGATAATCGCGAATCCGTATAACTGAGGGCCGGATAATCGAGTTTCCACTGTAATCTAACTTGTATAGAGTTTGTCAATATTTACAAAGCGTGGTGGCAACGTATAGTCCTTAATTTTTGTACCATCTTATTGTCAGAAACGCGCTATAAAACATTTGCCCCTTTCTGGTTCTTCTCAGTTTTCAAAAAATGTATAACCTACTTATCTTGACTACATTTGCTGTTTTGCTGCAGCCGAGTACAGGTCTTTTTAGTGCTAAATCAGTGTCTGAATTTTTCGTAAAAAATGGCAAATATCAAACAAGGAGCTCTATCACCGATTTTCCCTATATGGTAGAAATAGAACTCTATAAAAAGCACCTGTGTGGTGGAACCCTCATCCATAGAGGCATTGTTATAACAGCAGGTCACTGCTGTACCTTTCTTAAATATATTTAAAAAAAAACAATATACCACTATGTAGTAATAACTCTAATTTATTTATAATAGTTTGCATATTTCAAACCAACGTGAAATAAAATAGACTCAGAAAAAAATATAGGTTCTATACACCTGCTTTTCGTGAACAAGCTTTTACACACACATATAGATACACAACATAACAATTACGTAATATTTCATCTGTTTTTCAATCTATTGTTCTATTCGAGAGTCGCAGTCAATGTCGTAGCTGGGTTATGAGAGTCCCAAAAGTTACCATACCTATTTTGTATGGAGGAAAAAACACATATGTATTTTTAAACCATTTTGCTAACCATATAATCTAAATGAATTTTTTTGCTAAGTTATACTCAAACGATTTCATATAGCGAGACTGCTTAAACGCTCCTGACCAATCTGCGGTCGTAATTTATTTTTTTATGAATTTTAATTTGCTGGAAGATTTTTCCCATCTGGCTACTCCCCATATTCTGCATTAAAATTCAGAAGATAAGTGTAAAAGTTGTGTTGAATCCTATCTTAAGGAGCTCTTATCCATAAAAGATTTTTAGGAAAACTGGAAGAAAACATCTACATATCTTATAACGAAAATTTCGATAAATTTTGTGTTTGAATCCCTGTAACTCCTACATTTGGAAACGAATATATTCTTTTAAATTGTGAAAAACAAATATGGCGACATTAAATTAAAGTATAATACTTGAAATTTTTACATACTTACTATTTTAGATATCTTCGCGTAGGCTTAAGTCATTGCCAGACGAATCTTAACTTGTATGTATTATTTTATATTTGTAGTAAACATGTTTTATAGCGCTTAATATTTTATAGGTAGGGGAAAGTGTTGTACCTATGGACGGTTTTACCTTTGGACACCATTGATAACGTAAAAAATAAAAACCAGAACGCAACGAATTGAACGTATGCGTTGAAACTGACAACAAGTTAGTGTTGCCACACGTCAAAAAGACCTAATGGATACATTTAATTCGTTGCGTTCTGGTTTTTATTTTTTAAGTTATCATTGGTGTCCACAGGTAAAACCGTCCATAGGTGCAATACTTTCTCTACATAGGTATATTGCGAGCCAGGCGCTGTAATTTAAAATTATATAAGGGTGATTTTAGGACCGGTGTTACTCTACTAATTTATTGGCATATAGTAGTTTGCACTGATATAAAGCATATTTGAGAAAAATGTGATGAGCCATTCGTTCATCAATTCTTAGTCTATGTCGTATCGCAAGGAGAAGAGATTCCCTACTCGATTCAGTACGGCTGTTTAATTCATAAATTATTAATTAATTGCGATAGGACCTAAAAGAATCTATATAAGGAAAAATATACATATACATGTTATATGAAGTATTTTTGTTTACAGATTCTTTTAGGCGCTATCACCATCAACAGCACGTTTGAGTATACAAACTCTTGTTTAGTTTAAACTTATTTAAGAAAGATATCTTTGTTAAGCGTCAAAATTGCGACCATGAAAGTTGCTTTAAAAGCGATCATGTTTTGCCTCAACTGATAATTCAAAATGTCAATTGTTTGGTTCAATTTTGTGGTAGTCCTACTACTAACTGTCATGTACGTCGGCAGCACTCTTGGCATTATCTTGGCATAATGACATTTATATATAAATGTTGAAGAAAAAAGGATGATCCTTTTATGAAGAATAAATGAGAAGAACAAGGACTTGTCATTAGGTTCAACTCTTAGATTGGAAAAATGCAAAATGATTGCTCTTGATTGAAATCATTAAACCCGTTTCTAAAATTATTTTTCACTTAATAGAAAGAAAGAAATCAAGAGGGTAGTTTTTTGTAAAAGATAGATTCATATATTTCCGTAATTATTATATTATTATCAAGTATAATAAACTAAAAAATAGCGATATTTACAAAGTTTTAGATGTTGCTAAACGGTAGCACCTCTTCAGTCACCAAGTTAATAAGAATAGGTCACTTTCATATTTAATGTTTTTGCATATGGTATTTGTACTAATTTTAATCTGAACTAATCTCAGAAATTACTGAATTCATCCCGACCAGGTTCTCATAGTTGAATTGAATATTTATGCTACTCCGAAGATTTAACGAAAACCCTTCTTAAAATTAGTTTAGTTTAAAAAGAACGGATCTAAAAATTATCAAATAGTTCAAACATTAGCACTAAGGCTGGTTTCAATTCTGCTATTCAAATTATCAAGTTGAGTTTGTTCAACATAATAGATTTTATATAAAACAGCATTAGAACTTCCAATTTATTAACAACAAACAAAAGCATAACACCATTTTTCTAAAATTAAATAATTCATGTTTAATACTGTTAAGGAGAATGGGATTAAAAATATTTTTTTAGAAAGATTTTGAAGAGTAAAATAATAAGTTCAATGATATCAGTTATATAATTTTGGTGTATAAAATGAACTACAATTTGATAATCTTAAATATTTATTACGTTTAACTTAACTATGTCTACGTATAAAGATTGTTAATTTTTCTTATACCTTTATATAATATGTACATATATTCAGTAAGGTTTCACTATTACAGATGTTGTCAATATTTGAAAAGCGTGTTCTTCGCAGTAAGAATACGTATTCATAGTCTTAAAATTTCGTCACAAACAGGGTATAAAGCTGTTGCAAGTTTGTGCTGCTTTTTAGTATTCAAAAAAATGTACAAGCTGTTGATAACATTGGTTGCTGTTTTGCTGCAGCCGAGTGCGAGTCTTTACAGGGCCACTTTAGTGGGAGAAACCACCGTAAATGGCCGATTTGAATTTCAAAAATCAAGCACAGAATTTCCCTACGTGGTAGAACTACTACTGTTTCAAAACCACCTCTGTGGTGGAACCCTTCTCAATCGAGGAGTTGTTGTCACCGCTGGTCACTGCTTTGAATCAACAAATACCAAAGGACTTCAGGTGAAGGCAGGTCACCTCTTCAGGGAAAGTAAAAATGCACCAGGTCTTCAAACTGTTGACGTTCACCATTTTGCAAAACATCCCAAATACTTTGGAAAGGTCATCAACGGACAAAATGAGAACTATTTTGATATTGCCGTAGTGAAACTAAAGAAGTTGTTTATTCTCACAGAGTTCGTCAACGTAGCAAATTTGGCTCCTTATGGAACTGAAGAACCTTTTAAAGATGAAGTCGTCACCGCGTTGGGCTGGGGTACCACTGAAGATGGCTATCTATCGGCCAGCCTAAGGAAACTGGACTTCAAGGTTTTATCTCCGGAACAGTGCAGTGTTGCGGTGGGCGCTGCTGATTACATTAAAAGCTTGCTTTGTGTCAGGGGTATAAAAAATAAGGGTGCATTCAACGGAGGTGACTCCGGTGGACCTCTGGTGAAGCACTTCCCTGAAAACCCCAAAAAAGACCTTCTTTTGGGAGTTATTTCATTCAATTACCGCCAACGTGCTTCTAAATGGGATGACAAAACCGTGCCCATCGAAACGAAGCCTTCCATTTCTTCAAATATTCCCGTATTTCACAAATGGGTTCAAAAGACGGTTGACTTTTATACGGAAAAACTTAGAAAAGAATTCCCAAAAGAGAAAATATAAGAAAAGCGACTTTAATATAAAAATAATAAAATATTAACATTTAATTACAATGGAAGTTTGTTTTTAAATTATAGAGACACCCATTGTAACAATACCTACCATATACTCGCATCTATTGTTATAATATTTTAAATCAATAATTCTGAAAATCTCAATATCGAATTCTTGAATTTGAGTAGCAAATTCGAAATCAACACAACAAATCTTGTTATATTGAGAATGTTCGAAATGCCCATTGAATCTGCCATAAAATTTTAAATGTTTTTTTTTCAGTATCTCCTTATTTGAATGGAAACTTTTTAAAATTAAATAGTAGATAGAAAATCCGGCCACTATTTAAAATACCCGAGTAACCATTTTAATAGAAATCTTTTCATAGCAGATCCGAAACCAAAGAGCCCGAGTTTAGTTGAGTATGTTAAATTATAATTAATTATAGCACAGTAAATTTAAGTTTCTATGTTGGCATATTTGAAGCCTTGGTTTTCACTTGGCGAAATACAAAAAGTTAGTTTTAGGAGGAAAGAAAAATAAATGAACATTACACATCTTTAGACTCCTTATATGATATAATTTACATAGATACATAAATTTGAAAATTTAAAATTAATTTTATTTAAATTTTGTTCCAATTTCTATATCAATGTGCAACTCGGTAAAAGAGGTATGTACATAAGTGTTTCTGTGGCAACGAATTTTTCTATAACTTTCACAATGATAATAAGTGAAATCAACGTAATCCGTATTTCTTTTACTATTGTATTGTTGTAAAAGCTGCATGGGAATCGATTGTCTTAGATACAAGTGTGAAAAGAATTAAAAATTATGCTGGTTATGAAGAAACAATAGCACATATGTATTATCTACAGGAACTCATATAAAGAGCCCCCTACATTAAGGAAACTGTTCTGGCAATTTATAATAATTTTTTAAAATAATATCAATCGAAATCTCCCACAAAATAAGCAAATATATAATAATAATGATAACTAATACCATTTATGGCTCAAGGTGAACTCATTAATCTTTTCCATATAATTTTTAGTAACACATTCATAATAATCTAACTTGTATAGAGTTTGTCAATATTTAGAAAGCGTGGTGGCAACGTATAGTCTTTAATTTTTGTACAATCTTATTGTCAGAAACGCGCTATAAAACATTTGCCCCTTTCTGGTTCTTCTCAGTTTTCAAAAAATGTATAACCTACTTATCTTGACTACGTTTGCTGTTTTGCTGCAGCCGAGTACAGGTCTTTTTAGTGCTAAATCAGTGTCTGAATTTTTCGTCAAAAATGGCAAATATCAAACAAGGAGCTCTATCACCGATTTTCCCTATATGGTAGAAATAGAGCTCTATAAAAAGCACCTGTGTGGTGGAACCCTCATCCATAGAGGCATTGTTATAACAGCAGGTCACTGCTTTCAATCAAAGAAAACCACTGGACTTCAGGTGAAGGCAGGTCACGTCTACAGAGGAAGTGAAAATGCACCGGGTCTTCAAAAGAGCGACGTTGACGCAATAATAAAACATCCCAATTACTTCGATAAAACCGTCAACGGACAATCTGAGATTTATTTTGATGTTGCCATCGCGAAACTAGAGAAGCTGTTTGACCTTACAGAGTTCGTCAACGTAGCAAATTTGGCTCCTTATGGAACTGAAGAACCTTTTAAAGATGAAGTCGCCACCGCGTTAGGATGGGGTACCACCGAAGATGGCGACCTATCGGCCGATCTTAAAAAAGTGGAGCTCATTGTTTTATCTCCGGAGCAGTGCAAGGCTGAGGTTGGCGTTAACGATTACATTAAAAGCTTGCTTTGTGCAAAAGGAAAAAATAATAAGGGTGGATTTGGCGGAGGTGACTCCGGTGGACCTCTGGTGAAGCATTTCCCTAAAAACCCTGAAAAAGACATTCTTTTGGGAATTATTTCATTTAGTTTCGATAAACATCATCATGTATTTCGTAATAGAATCGTACCCAACGAGAAGAAACCTTCCGTCACTTCAAATATTGCTGTCTTTCAACAGTGGATTCAGAAGTGTCTTAACAGTTTTAAGAAAATATTTCAGGAAAAAAATATGGCAAAGTCAACAAAGAAAGCGACATAATAAGAAGTTAATATAATTCTGAAATATGTGCTTAGAAGATATATGTATGTATATTGATAGTGTTAAATATTTAAGTAAACTGATAATGAGTATACATATATACATGTGTACCTTTCTTAAATATATTACTAAAAAAAAAAAAATATACCACTATGAAGTAAAAACTCTAATTTATTTATCATAGTTTGCATATTTCAAACCAACGTGAGATTAAATAGACTCATAGAAAAAAAATATAGGTTCTATACACCTGCTTTTCATGAACAAGCCTTTACACACACATATAGATACATAACATAACAATTACGTAATATTACATCTGTTTTTCAATCTATTGTTCTATTCGAGAGTCGCAGTCAATGTCGTAGCTGGGTTATGAGAGTCC
This sequence comes from Machimus rusticus, assembly GCA_951509405.1. Taxonomy (NCBI): domain Eukaryota; kingdom Metazoa; phylum Arthropoda; class Insecta; order Diptera; family Asilidae; genus Machimus; species Machimus rusticus. The sequence goes on along the minus strand of OX608054.1, from coordinate 15,648,507 downwards.
CAAAAGTTACCATGGAGGAAAAAACACATATTTTTAAACCATTTTGCTAACCATATAATCTAAATGAATTTTTTTGCAAAGTTATACTCAAAGGATTTCTTATAGCGAGACTGCTGAAACGCTCCTGACCAATCTGCGGTCGTAATTTATTTTTTTATGAATTTTAATTTGCTGGAAGATCTTTCCCAGCTGGCAGAAGGTAGCCCTTATATTGTCACCAAACCATATTCCCCATATTCTGCATTAAAATTCAGAAGATCAGTGTAAAATTTTTGTTGAATCCTCGTAAGGAGATCGCATCCATAAAAGATTTTTAGGAAAACTGAAAAAAAACATCTAGTATTTTATAACGAAAATTTCGATAAATTTTAAGTTTGAATCCCTGTAACTCCTACATTTGGAAACGAATACATATATTCTTTTAAATTGTGAAAAACAAATACGGCGACATTAAATTAAAGTATAATACTTGTTTAAGTCACTGCCAGGCGAATCTCAACTTGTATTATTTTATATTGCAGTAAACAAGTTTTATAGCGCTTAAAATTTTATAGGTATGGTAGGTTTTAATTTTTTAAGTTATCAATGGTGTCCACAGGTAAAACCGTCCATAGGTATAACACTTTCCCTACATAGGTATATTGCGAGCCAGGCGCTGTAATTTAAAATTATATAAGGGTGATTTTAGGACCGGCGTTATTCTACTAATTTATTGGCATATATGTAGTAGTTTTCACTGATATAAAGCATATTTGAGAAAAATTTTATGAGCCAGCCATTCGTTCATCAATTCTTAATCTATGTCGTATCGCAAGGAGAAGGGATTCCCTACTCGATTCAGTACGGCTGTTTAATTCATAAATTATTAATTAATTGAGATAGGACCTAATAGAATCTATATAAGGAAAAGTATATACATATGTACATATTATATGAAGTATTTTTTTTTACAGATTCTTTTAGGCGCTATCACCATTAACAGCACGTTTGCGTATACAAACTCGTGTTTAGTTTAAACTTATTTTAGAAAGATATGTAGCCACGCAATACATCGACAAAGTTCTAAAGTGTGTAGTAGTTATCGCCAAAATAAAACATTTGCGTAAATGCCGCCACTTGTTCAAATAAGCATCATGCGAATTGCGACCATGAAAGTTGCTTTAAAAGCGATCATGTTTTGCCTCAACTGATAATTCAAAATGTCAATTGTTTGGTTCAATTTTGTGGTAGTCCTACTACTAACTGTCATGTACGTTGGCAGCACTCTTGGCATCATCAGAGGGACACCGGTGGTATGGCCAAGTGCGGGTAAATTCCAGTTCCCCTACATGGCCTCGCTTCATTATTACGAGCAGCATATTTGCGGAGCCGTCATTATCAAGGCAGGAATTGGCCTTACAGCAGCTCACTGCGTTCAGAAATTCGTAAAATCACCTAAAGACGTTACAATTCGCGCTGGATCAATCGATTTACTCGAGAAAAATAAGAAAAATTTCCAGGACAGTCAACTGAAGAGAATAAAACTTCACGAGGATGCCTCTACATTTGCGTTTGATATCGCTATAATTTTTCTAGAGAACCCGTTCACTTTTAACCAATATGTTCAGGAAGTGAATCTGCCCACTATTAGACATAATGGCCAATTTACAGGAAAAGAAGTTACTGCTATGGGTTTTGGATATACTGAGACTGGAAAAAAAGCAACAAAGCTCCATCAGGTGAACCTGAAAGTGACAGGGTTTCAAACATGCAAGAGGACTTTTGAATTTTTAGACCCCTCTATGATTTGCATAGGTGGCGATGACGTTCATAATGTTTGTCACGGTGATTCAGGTGGTCCTGTTGTCAAGCACTTTCCTAAGAATCCTTCTCGTGACTTATTGGTGGGCATCACTTCTTATGTTATTAACTCCCCTGAAATGGACTGTGACCCGGAGTTCCCGGCCACGGCTGTTAATGTTCCAGTAGTCAGAGAGTGGATTGATCACTGGGCGAAGAGCTAAGAAAACTTAAGAAAAAATGGTTCTAAAATTTTAAGATAATCACAAAAACTGCAATAAATGTAATGCAATAATAAAAAACATTTTTAAGAATTTGTTTTTATTTTTATTTATTTTTTAAATTCTAATCTTTAAGTCAAAATTATATATCAATTTAAAATGTTTTGAAAATATTATTCGTTAATACGTTCCTTAATATCAATGCAAATCAACACAATGATAAAATAAAATCGATGATCCTTTCAAAAGGACACATTAATTAAAAAATCACGTTCTGAAATTAATAATATATAATATTTCCTTGATCAAGATACATAAATGCAAAAAATTCCATTCATTCAAAACTTGGTTCACATTTATCAAAGGTGCAGTTCTCAATCAATTTCGTATTAAAGATACAAAACACATCAGATCATTCATCTAAATATAGAGCAGACTGTTTATTAATTTGTTTCCACACATAGTAATTGATTTTTTGAAGTATTGTAATAACTACATATTTGGAAAAAAGCATTTTTAAATAACCCCTTTACCCTCAGAATTGCAATTGCAAATTTTATGTTACTTGGTTGCGAAACACCCTATATGTACAAATAATATTATTATTAAAGCTAATTAATTATACCATTTGCCAAATGTTATAGTCAAAAATTATTTGGATTTAAGTAATTTCAATACGACAAATTTAAATTGAAACATACTTATAGGCGTTGGAATTATTTATTTGGATTTAATAAATTGCGGTACAAAATTTTGTTTGTCCACAGAAACACAAATAGGACATATGTAAATGATATCCATTTTTATGTAGATTAGTAGTTGTTAGTTAGATATATACATATATAGTTTTTAAGGCTTTCCATATTACGGTGCCCAAAGTGCTTCAGTATGACTCGCACTTAACCAGTTTTTTCTTTATAGTTAATTTTTTATGGTTCCGTACCCAAAGGGAAAAACGGACCCTATTACTAAGACTCCGCTGTCCGTCCGTCTGTCTGTCTGTCCGTCTGTCACCAGGCTGTATCTCATGAACCGTGATAGTTGAAATTTTCACAGATGATGTATTTCTGTTGCTGCTATAACAACAAATTCTAAAAAAAACAGAATAAAATAAATATTTGGGAGCCCCTACAACAAACGTGATTTTTTTGCTCGCTTTTGCTCGATATTGATAACGGCAACAGGTAGACGCTTGAAATATTCACAGAATATTTAGTTATATATTCACTTTAAATATTTAATAATTAAATTAAAATAAAACAAATATTTAAGGGGGGCTCCCATACAATATACATGATTTTTTTGCCGTTTTTATAGATAATGGTACGGAACCCTTCGTGCGCGAACCCGACTCGCACTTGGCCGGTTTTTTTTTCAATAAAATCGCTGCATAATAAGCAATATTTTGTTAGAGAAGGAGGAGAGAGGGTAAGTTGAAGATGCTATTAAACATTTAAATGTCTCAGAAAATCCAGAAAAACGTTAGCTCTGAAAGTTCCAGTCGAAAATAACGAAGAAATAAAACTGAGAAAAACTTATACAATGGCACAGTCCTGGTCTGCATAGGAAGGTAATTTCCATTTTTTTCGAATGTTTCTCACAACTCCCGAATTCCATTGTAAAAAAAAAAATGGAACATTCCTCGACCGGGTTGGTGCACTTTAATAAGAACAAGAGCAAACACAAAGGAGCAGGAAATTATTTTTGTAAAAAAAAATAATGAAAAATAAAGCATTTTCGCGTTTCAGAGCTGTGCTAAGAACAGGAGCAGTTTCTTTAAGTTGATTTGATGATAAACAGCAAAGGAAAAGGAACCTTTTTCGTCAGCAGGACATCGCAAGGAGCCCGCGCAAGTCCCGTCCTTTCGCTAGGAACAGGGAAAGGAGTGGGCCTACAACAGGGAAAAGCGAAGAATTCGATTAGGTTATTTACCGCCTCCGGCCCATTTCGGGCGAGCAATTTCAAATTAATTCAAAATTTATAGGAACAATTCTGATCCACGCACCTCCCCCCACAGCACTTCGGGACTGTCGACCGAGGTCCTTAAAGTTTCATGCGGGACTCCTAGAACTCGTTAAAATTTTGAAAGGATGTCCCACCAATTAATTTTGCCGTTAAAGCTCTTAAGGGATACGCTAATGAGTGCTGAAAAGGGAACTTTCCCAAAGTGATCGGCCTTAAGGAAATTTCTCCACTCCCTTGCACGAATAGTTGCCTCTTGGCAGCAGGCTTTTCGGATTTTTCGCCTATGCAAACTATCTCCAGTGCCCCATTAGTTCAGCCCGGAATGGTTGCTAACATTAATTGCTCTTGTTATCTGCGGTCCAACCAAGATGACGAGACTGCACTTTCAGGTCCAGGTGGGTTGCCAACCATCCAACAGAAAATTTAAAATTTAAATGCTTTGAGTCCTATACGAGAAGTCACAAGAAGTCTGCAGTGCTCCGTGCAAGAGAATCACTTTATAAAATAAGAAAAGGTTATTTTAAATTAATTTAAATTAAATACAAATTATTTGAACACCACAATAAAAATAAGCAAATCTTTATGAAAATGTAATAATATACATAGGTAGATAATATGTATTAAGGTGAAAAAGTCTATATCTATTGAGTACATATATTAATATTTTAATAATTTTAGAAATAGGTACTTAATTTCAAATCAAAAGTCTAAATGTACCAAATTATACACCTTTGTAACTTTTGAATAGAAGAACTTTCATACAAACCATTTAAATCTATTACTACTATTCTGTGCTAATTTCGAGATCCACGCAGACACAGACAAAGTTGTGGGGAGAAAGCTAGTTACCAATATACCAATTAGAAATTATTTGAGTAATTTTAAGGTTTCTCAAATTTAGACAAATTTAAGTCAATTAAAAGGTCGCCCGCCTGGACAATACCAGGAGCAAGAAAGTAGGTACGTACACAAAAAATACACTTAAACTGAAAAATATCATGAACATTTTTAAATAAAATAATTATTCCGTCAGCAATACATCTAAAATTTTTGAAAATAATATATGCCCTTGTTGATAATAATACTAGTTTGAGGAGCATTGTTAAATTTTACAAGAATTGCCCTCATGATTTTTTAAAGAAATCCCATTTGGGATTAAAGAAGTTCAGCTTCAGTATAGCCACATAAAAATAAATTGGTCCTTCCTAACACTCTTAACTATTTAAAAAAATAATTTTTATGTAAAACAATATAATGGGTCTGTTTACATAAATATTACGAAATCAGTAATTTTCTATCATTTCTTAAAAATGCCTTAATAAGTATCTTGAAATTAAATTTTGAAAACAGTTTTCAAGAGCTCATAATATTTATACTTTTCTTATTTGTTTTGTTAAGCATTTCTGCCCTGAAGTGAATCGTCGATTTTAATTCACTTAAGATTCATTTTTTGCGAGTACATTAGATGAATTATTTTTTTGTTTTTTAAGGATTTACGAAAAGGTTTAAAGCCGATTCAATTACGAAAATCCAAGACGTCTGACAGCCAATTCATTTTGGTTTCCTTTCCGACGTTTTTAATACCACGGAGATTGATATTTATTTAAATTATAAATTTAAGAATAAGAATGATCGTTGATATTTCCCTTAATGATAGTCGCGTATGGACTAAACCCTACTTACATAATAATTCTACTATAGTTGGAATCATGGTCAGTTCAAGAAGGTTTCCTCTAGACTAGGCAATACTTGGTAAAGATTACCTACTTATTAAATATAATAGAAAAATAAAAGAAAAGAAATAATAAAAAGGGGTGGTGTTATAAGAAGTTCAAACGATAATGTTCTTAATTATGTTTATGATTTTTATGAATATCTTCTTTTTTGTAGCTGTTAAGAACAAGAAAACATTTCGAAATTTTTTTGATGAAAGAAAAAACCCTGACGTGCAAAATTTCGTCCTTCTAGACTCTAGACACTAGAGAGGATAATTCCACTCGCTTTAATGTTTTTATGCAGGTTTGTTTTTCTAAGTAGCAAACCGAGCCGAATGACCACCGCGGCAGCAAAATGCTCGGAGGAAACGTCTTTCGGTCTCTCTTCATCATTTCCTCAAATTGGTGGAGGATTCCCGCCAGCTGGACGAGACTCCACGGTGGTGCTGTGGGGCCCCATCAGAAAAGCGGAAGAGCGCTTAATTCGTCTAACTAACAACAAAATGGTTAAGTCCACAAGAAGAATGCGACCACCGCGCCGCGCCGCGCCGCGCCGTCGAGGAGGAGGCCGCTTGCTGCTTCGCTGGAAAAAATTTCTGATTACCCGGCAAAAGGCGGAATTTTCCTTTTCTGATTACCGCAACCGCGGTGTATCCCTGTCCTGTGCGCGTTCTGGAGCATGGGGAGCACTCCAATTTGGGGGGAGGGAAAACTTTTCCGCCTTTCCCATCCTGCAAGAGGATTTCATTTTGGTTGTCTGATTCTGAAACGCTTCCTGATTTCCGGACTTTAAACCGCTCAGTCCAAAGAGTAATGCACGGGTTGCAATTTTTGGGTTTTTCAGGAATTTTCGAAAGTTCCTCCAATGGTTAGCTGATTAAATGGAGATGGTTCAGCTGCTTGAGAATAGCAATTACATATCTAGGCATTTCCTAGTGGTTACCTGGAAAACTCGTTTTTCCCTGTAAAGTCCATTAGCAGTCGGGACTTAAAGGATGTAGTTCTAAACTTAGGTATATGTCGTTTTCACCTGTCGAACGTTGCATTTCAAAATTACGCAAAGTTTTGAAGGGATGCAGTCAGCTAGCTCTAATAGCAAACGAAAGTATTTCCTACTTTTGCTGACAGGGGGCCGAAAATGAAATATGAAAAGTAATTTTGTTGCTATTACAGCCCTCTATCAGGCGTCAAGACCATTTTGAAATTCCATTCACGGTTCACTTTCATATTTGCTTGGCCGGATGGTTCTGGGCGTGATTACATGTTTTGAATCGTCCCACATTGTCATGCAAAATATCTTGCATCCATTGGGGCCGGAATGCTGATGTGCCCCCCGTGTCCATGCACTTTCCACACGGGGGCCACATTCGCCTGGATGAGTGGGAGCCATCTGGAATCACGAGTGAACAAGGGCCGAAGGGAGCAACTCCTTTTTCTTCACGAACACTATTTTCGCATTACATCTTGGTTGGATGAACCGGATGTTTTCAAGAGACCTACGCCAAACTGGTCCCCAAGCTCCCCCTGTGCTCCATCAGACACAACAGAAGTTCGGATTTGCACTTCTATTGAAACTTACATAGAACAGAATCAAAGGCGTGCTTTTTAGTCAAAATGGGATTTTGGTTGGGTGGTGTTAACATTTTGAATTGACCTCCACTGAGGCGGATGGGTTTTCTTTTTATTCAGAAAGAAAATAGCAAAATATCAAATACCCACCCCTTGTTTCACGGCTCTTAATTTTTGAACTTAGATCGATCAATTTTAATAGTTTCCAGTATTGGATGTAAAATCGTTTCAATAAAATGTTTTTTGATAGATTAAGAATTTGTAAATGAAAATATCATTAAAAAACTACTGAATGAATTCATTCATATGATTTCTAGAATACGTCCCTTAAAATCCAGATTTCTCAAAATTGTTTAATGTTTATATTATACAAAAAAAAAATATGGTTTATAAAAAGATATTGTTCTTAAAAAATTACAGATACCAGTTATTCTTCCAATTTTTCCAAACTTTCTAAAAAATAAAAAAAAAAATCCACTTCTAAAAAGATTCTTCCCTGTAGAGGGGAAAGTAAATATTTCGTACTTTTTCGATTTTATCTAAAAGTACCTACCTATACTTTAAACTCCAGAAGTTACATACCTACACAAGTAAACAGCGAGAAGAAATAAAACAAGCAGATAAAACTCGTTGGATTATGTTCAGATACTTAAATTTGCTTTAAATAACTTTAATTTTACTTCTGTCCCGCTAAATATTTATAAAGTGAAAATTCTGCATAATAAAAAATTGACTGAAAATTCACTCTGACAGAGCTCCGAAGCGGCCAATGGCGGGGGTTGGGCATTCGGCCCAGTTTCATTGCCAGTCCCACTTTGAAACCAAATTGAGTGAAATTTATTAGGCGCTGTGCCTCAAAGGAACTAGTTAAATCATCAGGGATAATTGGTAAAACATTCCATCAACAATTTCGCTCATAATTGACATTCCAAGGCAATTAAGGCCGAAGATGGCGACATGCCGGAGGAGACAAGACGGATAGCTGGGCAGATGGGGATGGTGGGGATGGTGGGGGTGGTGGGGATGATGGGTACCATCCCGGTTTTCAGCCCCTGCAGCAACACCCCTCCTCCGCTAGACAGGGGGATGCTGGTGGTGCTGCTGGGAGGAAATCCAGATAAAGAGCCATGCAGGACCTGGGTGCCGTGGTAGTCACCAGATGAGAGTTAGTCTGCTGCCAAATTAATGCATAAAGCGGATAGACAGCCAGCCGGGCCATCCGCCCACACAGTCGGCCATCTCACGGACCTCCCCCCACCCTAGTCTGGCTGGAGGCCCTTGTGGTCTTTCTCAACTTATGTAAATTATTCCGAGAATCCTAAATTACAGCAGATGTCAGCTTTATGTCCATTAATTCAACTTGATTGACACTTAGCCTAAGGGTTTTCTGTTGTCAACACAAACAAGGGAATTTACATGCACAGCGAAGGGCCGGTGGAGGGGACCGGATCCGGCCCTGGCCATTGTTTATGCGCATACCGGCGCAGGGTCGAGCGAGCGCACACAACTTCGATTTTATGACGATCCTTGGGCCGGCTGTAAATGAATTTCCTTCAGGAGCATACGGCAGACAAGAAGACTGTCATCCCGGCTCGAAGGTAAACAGTCCTCGTCTTCTGCAGGGGGGATGAGGGGTGCTGCGCCAGGTGGCCTAACCCACTTCATCTTGTCTTACACTTGGCAGAATTGAGACACATTTTCACCGAGCCCCAGAGACCCGCGGGGGTTATGGTTGCACGGACGCTTGACGCTGACCGAAAAAGCGCAACTAATGGCACAATTGTCACATTAAACCCAATGAGCCGCTCAGCCTCACTCTAAAATCTCACGTCCATCAAGACCCTGTAATTTTTCAGGGCAGCGGGGTGCATCTCGTTTTAATTACTTGAGTGGTTCTATCAGGTTCTGAACCTGACCCCTGCCCAGGTGATGTGGCTGGCAAATGGCAACCTTGCGGTGCAGGAAAATTGATTTTCCCGCACTCAAGTCGATGGCTTAAGGGGCCGAAACAATCTTCCAGGTGAGCCATGTTTGGGTAAGTGAAATTTCGTTGAAAGCGCAATATCTTAATGAAATCAGTAACCAATTAATTACTTAAAATACATCTACCCATGGAGGGTAGATGGGAGAAGCCAGAAATTATAGCATTCATATGAACCACAATATGTAATACATATAAGTAAGTACATACATATATACTTATCATTGCTAATGATTAAGACAGTATTTATTGGCAATTTTTAATTTCTTTAAAGTATAGGTAACAAATCTTACTGGACTATATCTATACATATAGTGTGAGTTTCTAGAGTTTCTAGTGCTAATTACTAGAATGCTGGAATTCTAGCGACACGTGTTGAAAATAAATTACATACATACATAGGTTTGTAAATCTACGTTTTTAAAATAATAAAATATAGCAAATATTTTAATTCGAAATTTAAAATTCAATATCTTGAATTATAAAATATTTAAAACCTTCTAATTATTTTAAATTTTTAAAGGTTTATAAAGATTTTATTTTAATACCAATGAACGCAATGCACTAATCACGTTTCCAAAGCGTTTTATAAAGTTAATTGTTTATGAAAGGAATAATTGTGATAGCGATTTTAGGATTTTGGAATAATTGTACATCAAATTGCCAGAATTTTAATTTTTATTGAATAATACCTGACGTTTTGTTTTCGTCTATTCAGATAAAAAAATAATTTTATATTGAACTGAAGCTTTTTAACAGATTTTCCAAAAAAATTATTTGGAATTTGTTTGAACATCTTTTCAGAATTTTACTTAAAATTCACAATAAAATGAAATAAAAAAGCAACCTAAGCTACTTTGCCTTCACTTCACAGTATCGTTTCGCGGAATCTTTTTTGATGTGATTTATTTTGAGAATAATAAAATATTCATTTCATTCTGTTTATCATATTAAATAATTTAAGAGCTTTTGTGACGAATAAAAAAAAAATTGCTTTAAGTTAAAAATATTAGTCGGAGAGCTGGTCGCCACCTCGACTAAGGTACTCGCCACAAAGCTGAAATTTTTTATATGGTTTATTTAATGATACTTAATCATGAAAATCTATTTCTGCCAGTGTTGGCGCGGTTGCAAACATATCCCCTCTATTTTTTAAGTTGTGAATTTTTTTTTTAAATATACTTTCACAAATCTGCCGTTCATATATGTTTTAATTCATACCATTCTGAAAACATAAAACAATTGGCAGAAAATTCTCTTGGTTACAAATACCTGGCAGATGGGTCAAAAGTTGTTACGAAGGGTAATATTTTATAATATACTTTTACAAGTCTGCCATTCATATACATATGTGTTAATTTATGCTATTCTAAGTATGTAAACCAATTGGCAGAATATTCTCTTGGTTACAAATACCTGGCAGATGGGTCTACAGTTGTTGTAAAAAAATGAAAAAGGGTTCGAGCTTTAAAAAAAAGTTGTAGATTTTCATGATTAAGTATCATTAAATAAACCATATAAAAAATTTCAGCTTTGTGGCGAGTACCTTAGTCGTGGTGGCGACCAGCTCTTAGACTATATTGAAACAAATAAAATTTATTAATTAATTGAAGTAATAGCGCGAAAAAAAAAAATTAAATCAATACAAAAGGGAATGAAAAAAGTTCCGCGGATTTATTTTAAAGTTATAAATTAAACTGCAATAAATTTTCTGCGTGAAGATTATAATTTATTTTCCATCTTTTATATATCGAACTATAAAATATTAAAAATCTTTGTAGAGATAAATACTACTATATATTAAAAGGGTTCTAGTTCTACTTCTAATATTGTAAGTTTTTAATTGTAAGGTTGACGTTAAATGGTGATAAAATGGGTAAAATGAAAGTCAATTTCGATGCGTCATCCTTTGTGCTAGCATTATTCAATTTTATTTTATTTAGTCTGCAGCATGACTTGCATCCTGGAGAGTAGTTACCCTCAACGACAGAGATTCAATTATGAACAGGTTGTTGCGGTCTCCACTTAAATCACATTTTTTTTTGTTTGTTATAATTTAATTAATTTTCTAATTTTGTTCCTGGGTTCTATGCGCTAGCGATGGAAGGACAAGAGTTAGCAAAGTGCACCCATTTTTCTCTTAACGAAGGACAGGCGACTAAAAGTGTGAATGGTTCAGGAAAGGAAAGATGTCCTGGGACTAATTAGGAAGGAGCGCCTTTAGGGTTTTATGGACTGGGGCAACTTTATCCAAAGATTTTAGTGCACAGGGTAACTCTAACTCTAACCAATTTCCTTTCAATTTGCAACACCTTTCCCGTGCCGCTCGTCGATCCCCAGATGAAAAGATCCTCGAGAATTGGTAAAAACAAAAGGGACTCACGTCAGTTTAAGTTTCAAAGTTTCCCGATAAGTTGGGCGGGTCCGCCTCAAAACTGGAAGTCACTTGCTCTGCTGTTGTCACATTTTCTCACTCCCCAAAGGAGTCGTCAGGGAAGTTCGTTCTGACACTTTCTGAGACAATTCTAATCCGTTCGAATGGTGGAAACTTTAAGACTTAGTCGCTCCTTGGCTGGAATCAGAGACCCATAAACAGTGGAGCGAGCGCCAAGATCTCTGGATTTTGGGGCCAAAGCAACCACTGAGGGACTCCGGTCTGGAGGCAGGACTGATTTCATCCATAAAACCGTCCTCGGTCAAGGAGTGGCGCACTTCTTTCGTTCCGAGAAAGGGAAACATAACGAAAAGTTTTTGGAAGGAAACGTGCCGGCGTCCTTGATACGCTCGCCTGAGCGCTGTTTAAACTTCACAACTTTGTTGGGGCTCGGCTGGGGGGGCGGCTGGGGGGCGTATGCACGAAAGGGCCGAGGGCCGGCTCATCGTCATCGTCAACCTTGTCGAAGGGTTGGACCCCATCACTTGATTGATATGGGTCGCCTGGCTGCGGTCACTATGTTTTCCATTTTATTGAATCTGTGTAAATGCGGTTTTCGTGTTAGTTTGGACGAATCTATTATGGCAGTTCGGGAGGAAACGAATGACTCAATTTGGCTGAAAGGTTGCCGGGTCTGACCCTTCTGCAGGACGGGAGCGCTTGTTTGCGGAGTAAGCACCAAGAATGGGGATGTTTTACCCCGTCGTAATCCGCTTTGTTAAGGCGGGCGCGTGTGTTCCGAAATTCGCTCACACGTCATGGCACCGAGCTTGATGAAAAAACAAAAAAAATTGATTTTCACATGCATAGTATTCATCCGCTTACTCATACGTATCTGAAATATTCGGGAATTCATCCATTCCCGTCTCCCATTCCTACAAAATTTAAACACCACTCGGCACTTTTGGGAGAAGATATAAAATCCCACGTTCCTCCTGTTCAGTGATGCTCCTCATCTCCCAGCCTCCCGGAATCGTTTGCGATGTGAACACAATCTGGGGAATATGGCGAATGGGGAGCTTCTGTTATATTTCACTTGAGCACTCAGTGACAGCCCCAGTAGCCCCCCCGTCCCATTTCTGTGCGAAATTGTGTTTTGCATCATATAACCCAAGAAAATACGCTTCTTAAGCCCCGGCTTACAACATGCCAAAATGGGATCTCGTGTGTATGAAATTTATTGTCAATTGATTGTCGTTTCGAAACATACGGGATTATGGCGTACAGGCGCAGCCAGATTGGGAGCATGACGCGGACCATCTTCCAGAATTATGCGCATGAAACGGGCCACTGCAGAAAGGGTTTGAGAGATCACGGCAAAACAAATTGACTTAAGCCTTTTTGAAGTGCAATCTTCAAAAAACTAAGAATTTTGCGTCCCTGAAAGGGTTTTTTAGTAGATCTCATACGAAACATCGTCTATAGCAACCTGGATTCTTAAAAATGGGCATTGCAAAATTATAAATGAAATACTAAATATTTTTTTCGGAAAACCCTTGGATTGACATCAAATACCAAAATAAATATACATTTTTTTCAGGTACATTAAAGTACAATTATTTTTCTTAATTCTACTACATTTCCAAAAAATATACAAATCGTAAATTGCGGATAGATGTTCCACTTTTTAATTTTGTAGTATTTTAACAATTTGGTTAGGAATTGAGTGATGACAAATAGTAAGAGTTATTTTCTTGGTTTCACTCTCAGAAAAATGAATTTAGAAGTGTTCTTGATGGAAATATATATACATCGGTTCAAAAAAAGAAAAAAATACTAAATATTTTTTTCGAAAACACTTTTGACATCAAACTCGACCCCGCCATTTTGCATGTACATTTATCGGGCTAATATTTCGGCTAATTTCGTAACGTGGTAGGATCTGTTAAGAGGGTGGGGTGATAGAAAAAAGGTTAATTTATATAAAATTGATTTGGACTGCACCGTAGAAAACGAGATCTAACTTACAGTCTGCGGGTAGTCGTAGTTGTGGGTCATTTTATAACAAAGCCGCCATTTTCGTAATGTTGCAGGCGTACCAGAGATTCGAGTGCCAGCGACCAATGCTCTGACATTCCACTAGAAGTAAGATTATGCATAATTGATGAAAATCGTTGCAAATTGAATTTTTCAAGCCGAATCAATTCGTTTCGAGCAGCAGTGGCGGCGGCAGCAGCAGGGGCAACTAGATGCACAAAGCCGTGGGGAGCAATCGAAAGTTTCCCTCTTAGAAACCGCAGCCAATTATCGCAAATAGACTGCAGCGCCAATCTGCTCCATTCCACGAAAGCCCATTGATGTCTGGCTGAGATTTACGTGCAGGTTCCCTACAAGGTGCTCCGCCCCCGCCCCCCGGGCCCCAGGTAGGTATTGTTTGTTGCTATCGGAAAAATTGCTATTAAGTTTCTGCTCAGTCGCTTTGTTCGACTTCGGTCTATCGCTGGAGCGTCGTTGGCAGCCAGCGACCTCGTAAAGGTTTTTGTTTTCCGCGCCTTAATTACATCGCGCAGCACAAAACATTTCTGCAGGTTGAGTGCTTAAAAATGGAGGTGCGGAATGAAATTTATTGTCAGAAACCGAATCACCTCCATCTTTCATTTTTCAGTTCTGATAGGGCACGGAGTTGCACTCCCCTTTGGTACGGTCTAATTTTGAATGCATTCTGGGCCGCCACAGGTTGTTTTGTTAGCGCGATGCGGCCAACGGCTTACAACAAAAAAGGTGAACATTTCCCGACTGAGGGCAAAAATCAATTTTTTTCCATGAAATCATAAATAGTCGGCAGGAATTTTAAGTGATTTCTGGTCCAGTATTTTTTTTTTTTTTTTATTTTCGGTCTGGATTGTGGCCCAGCCCACGGCGATGAATGCTAAAAGCAATTCTCCCGGTGCCCCGCCCACAAGAAAAGTTGAACAGTTTTGGGTAGGCTGAGGCTGAGGTCTCACCGCAACTGGCAGAATGTGCGGGAAAAGCCACTAAATGTGACGTAGGCCAAGTAACGATGTAATCAAAAGATAACAACAGCGGGATTCCGACCGGCCCTGGACTTTGTGGGGCTAGGGTCAGCACAGGGTGGCTTCTGGCTGTCAGAATCTCCCGGGATGCTGCCCGCAGGACACATGTTTTATTCATTTTTGCTGTCCATCACGGCCTATTGGGGCAGCTACATGCCCATTTTCAACTTATCAATCTTTTCCTTCGGGGAAAAAGATGTCGTCCGCACCATCTTCCGTCTCATCCCTTCGAGGGTCACATGAGGGGCTGCAGTGTGGAAATGACTTCTTGACTAAAGATTTTATCTCACAAACATGCCTTTTTCACTTTCATATCGATTTTGAACAACTATTATTATATGTATGTGTACCCTAGATCCACATCTCTCCAACTTAAATTTACTTAATCTTACAATAGCAAGACAAATTACTGCGCAAATGAGCCGGAAATATAAAGAAAAATTATTTGTTAAGATTTTATTTATGTGTCACTCATACAGCATAATCCTTGACGAAAAATAAACTAGCAAGTATTGTTAAAGTTCCATTGTAATATTAGAAAATAAATTCTTAATTTTTGTTTTTCACCCCAATCTCAACTTATTTTCAAGTAATTTTACTGTGCAAATTTTTAACTGAAATTTAATTAATGACGCTAAAAGTGCAGAAGGTACCTATTTTGTACGAAAGCAGTGTAACATGTCTTGTACTTATTGTATTATTTTTTTACAGTTTTTCTCTCTACAGGAGTCGTTTTGAATACACATTAAAAATTCTATGCTAGCTAACATATTCCAAGAAACGAAAATGTATATTAAAATACGGTTGTGTTTTACAGATATTTTTCAATATTAATCTCTCATGTCCCATCAACGTTCACTTGATTCCGCAACATTTATTTCGAGATTGTCTTCCGGTCTGCAAAATTTTAATAGCCATGTCCTGTTTTATTTATTAACGTGTCATGCTCATGTTTCAGCGTCCACGACAAAGTCAATTTGCGCCGCATACATCAGGGTTCAGAGTGGTTTTCGGGTTCACCTACCGTCACCTGGTCGATTAAGGGTTGGTCCATTAAGCTCGCACCCACACAAACGACGTTTTTCGAAAATAATTTATGATTTACTATCTGAGATATGCGCGATAGAACGCATACTGAATAGTATCTAGCCCATGCGGCCAAAATAAAAGCGGTTTGAATTAGTAAAGAGGGCGCTGTAGTACTGCATCTAAAAGATGGCCTTTAAAATAACTGTCCGATATACGAACGTAAGCAGTTTTGACCGTTGTCCCACACACATAAGCGCGCAATTATCGCGTGGGCGTCTGGGTCATCTTTAATTTACAGGGTGTCGGCGAATTTGATAAAATCGACCACATTACCTGGGTTTAATCTCTTATGATAGTGCCTTTACCATCGCTGCATACATAGTTACTGGAATTTTCGCCATCTCGACCAAACCGGGGCATGTGTGGAGGAGTCTCTTGGGTACGCAGCGTGGACTAAAATGCCCTTAAATTTATAGCGGTCTTACTAAGGCATGTCCAGCTAACGTTGCAAAACTCTGACTGCGCTTGGGAGCTGTGTACTCTCCTGATTAAATGCAAATAAGCGGTACAAGCGCACTCACTGCCTCCATTTTCGGCCGCCATTTTAGAAAGACAAAAGTACGGGACTTTGGTCTAGCCTCGGTGGGCGTCTAACGATGTAAAACTGAGGAATCTTTCCGGCTCTACATGCCTCAAATTATTTCACGAAAAGTTTCTCATCCATTCCAGCGGGACTCTCAGCTGGTTCACATAAGTTGATATGAACGAAAATACGGAAAATCTCGTGCTTCTTGCGGATGCAAAGGAGCGCTATGAAAATCGGTCTGATGTCGTTTGAATGGATCCAGGATCCAGAAGGCCTCCTCCTCGAATTTCAAGGAAGATCGTTAGTTCGAGCAGGAATCCCTCGTGTGCTGTTTTATGCTTTTGGATATGTTTCCTTTGCACGTCAAAGCACATGATGCGGGAACAAGAGTTGAGAGTGAAATGAAAAATTAAATATTTCCTGACATCTGCCTTCGCTGTGTTCCATCTTCCGGCCGAGTACCCGGGATGAAACTGGGGAAAAGCGAACGGGTCTGGCGCCCTACTCAGCTCCAACCAAGAACGCCCAAAACTTTGTAATGAATTCCTAAGTCCACGCGGCTGTTAAATTCCCACCGGATCTGAGGTACCTACTCCCAAAATCGATAGAATTCGAAGTTGCTCTGCTGGAGCTAACTGAACCACCCTGTACTATTCCAGGAAGAGAGAGAGCAGTCAATTTAATGGCTTTAATCGGATTTAATCACGACAATAACGCATGTACCTAAATTAAGATAGTTAGGTACAACTCAACGCAGTCAGTCCATTGTGCCTTAATCAACCTCATCTATTGCCAGTGATTAGACGAAACGCCCCCATAAATTAGGCCGGCCGGGAGCCCCGGGAGCCCCGGAAGCAACCACACCAACTTGCGGCTTGCTCATTTTGCTCCACCGCCCCAGTTGCACGCAACGCTGCATGGTTTCGATTGTGTGAAAATTAAGGTCCCAATGATCCCGCGAGACTGCTGCTTTTATTAAAACCAGTGAACAAGTCTTCAGGTTTGAGTTTAATCGCCATTAAAACCTAGATTGATACAATCGGCGTTTAATTACAGCTCCCGATCATTTCATACTGATTGCTGTTATCACTTAACTTATTGGAATCGATACATATTTTTAATATTTCATGAGTGAAATTAACTCACTCAGTTCTAAATAAAACTAATTTTCCAATTAAAATGTATCCTATCGTAAACAGAAGGTATACCTACACTAAATCTCGAAATGCATATATAAACTGAAAGATATACTAAAAGCAAAAAAAAAGTATGAAACTGGTTTTAAATATTGCATTCTTTGGTAAATACCAAAATAAATGTAACAACAGACAAATTGTAAGCAATTCGATAAATATCTAACTGCCTAGATAGTTTTGTGAAATTAAGATTATACATAGAATAAAACTAAAGTAATTTGCTTGATCAACTGACTTTATTTCTTTTGACATGAGACATGTGCCTTCTATTTTATATAAAGTTATTTATTCATCACCATCTTACAATTTGGTAGAAGAATATATTTGTATGAGAATTGGCGAAACCATTGTTTAAACAAATAATATTCTTTTCCCGTCTATGAATCAGAGTATTCGCCTTCTCGTCTCTGAGCCTGAGCCGCAAGCGGTGCTGTCATAACAATCTGACGTCCATTAATAGCACAAAGGGGAGTTCCCCATTCCTTGGAGTTAATCAGCTCCTCCTGGAGAAAAGGTGTAAACAACACCTTCGCAGCAGCAACTCCCATCAATTGTTCTGGAAGAAAAATAGCCGCGTTTTTGTTGCGCCCACTTTTCTTCAAGATAAGCCATCCGAATGTAACGAATGAGTTCCTCCTGAGGAGCTCTGCTCTAGCAAAAGTGGAGACGCCCCACTCTCGGCTCGCTCCCTAATGGAATGAAAAAGAACGCGCCCTTTTCCAGGCCCCCCCTCCCCCGGGGAGCCCTCACAAAACGCGGAATTACTTATATTGCAACGGCTGCATCTGCCGCCAGCCTCGCAGTGCATTTGGTCGACCAAGACCGAGACAAACTGCAGCGGGGGAAAGGGGGGGCCCGGGCGGGACAGCCTCCCACGCTTTTTTCTCACAGCTCGAAACTTTTCACTTCGCCATTTACTTTGTGGATTTTGCTGAAAACTTTTCCTCTTTTGTTTTGAAACGGAGCTAATCTGATGCGAGAAGGAAAGCAGCGCGGGAGCGGGGCTAGTTGCGCCGCGCCATTTCTTCGAGGTGCTCATGCGGGGGTGTGTTATTATTATGTTCGGGAAAATGCCATTATGCAGTTCGATTAGATTGCACTCGGAAATTGGCCTAATTTTCTTGCGTTGTTTAGCCTTTCTGTCAATTCCTTTAAAAGGTTATTGACCCAAACTGTCGCGTCTCGTCAGCAAGAAACTGTTATCAAAACTAATATTGTCTATGGATTTTCTGAGGTAAGAACCCTTTTCTAATTTTACATATTTCGAAGACAGCTCCAAATACCAGTAGGAAAAAAAATTAAGACTATAGCAAAGTTTGCACATAACATTAAAAGGATAGAGTAAGATTGCTCAAGTTATACCTCCCTGAGCAGATTTTCACCTTTAATGAAAATGTGGTTAATTTTGCTTTCGTATTTATCAAAATATTTTCAAATTCGAATATTCTTTACCTCAGTCGTCATTGCTTTAAATTAAAGCAAAATGATAAAGAATACGAGTTAATATAATTCTTCCTTCGAAAACTTTTCCGAAAGGACCTTAACTGATCAGTAAGTACGAAACTAGCGAACCTCTGAGTAGTCAGTATGTTGAATTTGTCAAAGATTTGTGTAAGATAAAAATCCTTCTTAGGTAAATCTCCTTCTTTTATGCAGTGATTTGTCTTGAATGTCCATTAATTCCGAAGGACTTACATCGAGTTGACTTCAAAACATAGACCGACACTTGCGACGGAATTATTTATTGTGACATGTAAGTCATGTTTCTTCGTATAACTCCATCGGATGGTCTGACAGCCAATCATTCTCAAGACAAATCGCAATCGTCTCTGAATTACACAATAAATTTACCAAAGAAGCCGACCGCTTTCAGTTCCCTCCTCTTGTCGTCACTCAACGTCCAACCGCCCAGAAAGTAAGAAAACAATTTTTTCCAATTTTTCCCCTCAGTTTCTTTCATTCGCGTCTGGTCGTCCACCAAATTGAAATCCGAGGACAAGTGAGACAAGCGTGTAATTTATTGTTCGCGAATTCCATTTAAGTAAAATGTGAGTACATCCTTTGGATGGAGGTGCGGCATGCTGGCAACCCCATGCGGCCCTGCAACCCGGGGCACCCGGGGGATGAAAAGTACGACAAAAATTGATGTTAGGAAAAATTCGCCCTTGTTTTTTTGGGGGTATGCGGGGCATGAAGGAGCGAGGACGGGGGTTGAGGGTTCGTCCTCGGGCGAATTGCGAAAATTGCCCTACATTGAGGTGGGTACTTCTCGCCCGGCACTGTTTACATTCTGCGATAAAAAGTACTGTGGACATCGAGTGACTGCAAAGGTTTCGGGTGAGCTAAGTTCCATCTTTTTACACGGAAAAGAGAAACTCTAAGAAACGAAAGAATTTACAAATTGAAAAAGTTTCTGGCAGGTCTCCCTTACAGAGGCAAATTAGGCAGCGAACTTCCCGTACTTTGTGTCGAAATTCCTTTTTTTTCGTTTCCTTGAGTCACAGAAAAAAGTTTGTTAAGTATATAAAAATCTCTAAAAATACTTCGAATTCTGACACTGAACGCAAAAGACGCAAAATGGGGTTCTTCAGTTGACCCAAGGATATACTATTCACCTTATTTACTCATCGTAAAGTTCCTTCTCAGTTTTAATTTGAGATCCTTCAGAAATCAGGAAAGAAATTTTCAAGAGAACGTTTTAAATGGGCTCTATGCGGAGCAAGATCCACCTGGAATGCTGAAAAATACTGAAGATTGAAAACAATTGTGATGACAGTCTAGTAGACGTTTTTGAGTCGATATACTATAGAGATAACTTAAAAAATTCTTTGTTATAGTTGTATAAGCACTTAAGGTCTTTTCCAAACAGACTGGAAAAACTCGATGTTTTAGACTATACTAAATTGAAATATTTTCCAAATCAATTCTGGGAACTTAAAGTATTATAAAAAAAAAAAAACACACAACTAATTGAGTTTTTAAAACAATTACATTGGAGATTATATACTAAACAGCTAATTATTTTTCGTTGTCGTCATGTGACAGGATTAATAAATCTTCAGAATTGTGAAAAAGGGTATCAACGATCCTTGACTTTATACCTATATATGTTGCCGAGATTTTTAATTTAAGATAAATGAAATATGAAAGGAATCAAAAGAATATAATCCTAAGTCCTAACGCAAATAAAAGTAAAATTTGAAAAGATACAATAAAGGTAAAATTGTCAAGAAAAGCTCTTTATAATCTTATATCCAATTATAACGAGATTCAAATATGAGACATTGAATGACAAAAGCATCAAGCTTTTAGAAAACTTACTTATTCAAAATGAAGCAATGGCAATGTGATTTAAATAATAAATACTAAATTCGTCCTTAAAGCGGAAAATAAAATAAATAAAGTAGCCTCAATTGGTATACAAAATTTTCTGCAGGTTCCACTTGGGCGAGCAGCTGTTGCCTATCTGCTTCAAGGAGTAAACAGAAGGCCCTCAATATTCTGAATTTTCTGGACTATAACGGGCATCTTTCCTCCACCGAAAATTGCATTTTTAGCATTTGTTTGCATCAATAAAGAAAGCCCAAACAAAATTACATTAAACCGTTGAAAGTGCTTTCATTTAGAGTGGCAACAGCAACGAAGCAGGGTCCTCCCCGAGCTGAGGGAAGGAAGAGGCCAGCGAGTAGAAAAGTAAGCCGAATAGTGAACGAGAAGGCTTTTCACCATTCAACCGCCGCTGCTGCATCCCACTTCTGGCACCACCCACTAGTTCGCCCGCTCCCTTCCGGCTTAATCCTTGTAATGAAAGTTTCGTAAACTATTTATAAGAGTGCTCACCGGAAAAGGATCAGAGCTGCTTTTCTTTCCCGGCCCTCAAGAGCGGGGATAATTTTGGGGATGAGGGTACTTCGACCGGATTACCGGATTACCAGATTGCCAGAGTGAATTACGGCGGATTTTATAGAAATTAACTTTGGGTGACCTGCTCCTGTCCCATATTATTTTGGCTTAGCGAAGGAATTGACAAAATGTTTTTATAGCTTTAAGATGCATGTTTCATACTTTTTTTTACGGTTGATTTGCAGCCATTGGCACGAAAATCATGTCAAAGAGAGTAATTATGTCGCAAAAACATTTTCTAAACATCCCCTGCTTCGTCTATGCAATGCAGTAGAGCTCGACTGTAAAAAAAATTTCGAGAAGAGCTCTTAAATGTTGAAAATTTTCTCGAAACGTGCTTCCGATGAGAACAGGAACTGTTCGGTAGAGTTTCGTGACTCGTTCAGAAAATTTTGAAGAGTATCGCTGGATGGGGGTAGATGTGAAGGTAGAGGGGATTGCATAGAAACCTTTATTCTGGAGAAGAACGATGCACAGATTAATAAAATGCCCTCGCACTTCAATTAATCTCCGCCTTAATGGACCATGAAATTAAATCTTGCAAACTGTTGATTTTTTAATCGAGCCCTACTCTCGGCGATATTTGCCAGAGCCCTCT
Organism: Machimus rusticus; assembly: GCA_951509405.1. Lineage (NCBI taxonomy): Eukaryota > Metazoa > Arthropoda > Insecta > Diptera > Asilidae > Machimus > Machimus rusticus. The sequence goes on along the minus strand of OX608054.1, from coordinate 15,626,517 downwards.
ATCCAGACGCGTTGCTGCTGATTATGGTGGTCATTTGTAACTGCCACCTCCTCGGGAATCTTCATTAGGAGCACTGCGTCAATGAACCCGCCCAGATGTCTCGATCCATTTATCATATACCCCAGAGAACTATTCCGTAGAAGGACGATTCTACGGAGCGTTCTGCTTTCTTTTCGGCCGCGGCAAGGGACACCCACACCCACTCCCGCCATTGTCCCTGGTCTCACATTCAATAGAGTCATTTCGGCTGACTTTCATTATCCCGAAAGAAAACACCTCCCCTGACAAATCTGGGGCTTCTGGCCATCGCGCGCTCATTAAGATTCGTCCAAGATGACCAATTAGTTGCCTATTTTATCTGGCTGCTTATTATAAGCAGCCTTTGTTTGCCATTTCTGGTCACGTAGGGCCGGCTCCGCTTCGGGCAGTTCGGTCACATACAGCATAATTCGCTCAAATATTTGCAGAAAATTGGAGTTGTCTTCGACTCGAGCCAAATACTGAGCAAGTTTAGAAAGTATTACCATATGTCTGTTCGTGCTCCGATACGATTTTGGCTTCTTCTTTTATTCTGTCGACAGAAAATCAATTTTTTTCTCTCCTAGATTGCCATTGTTACACCATCCATTAATAAATAATCCAAGTTTATAGAAAAACAAAAAGTATAAAAGATTATGGTATTAATAATTTATCAGCTAAATTTCAATTATTTTGTACTGTGTACTAAAACTAATTAGATAAGTGAGAAATGTACGAAATTTCATAAATTATGTTAAGTCTTCAATAAATATTACGAAAATAAAGTTGTAACAAAAGAACTAAGCTACTTTTTTATGAAATCATTTATAATAAAATATGCTATATTATGCTTATTATATGTGGATCTCAATATATTTAAAAGGCCATTAAGAAATAAGTTCTTTTCTGTTTCATCATTATTTAATATTGTAGAAATCAGTTTTTAATTATATACAACATATAAATAAATTAATACTCAATGGAAAAAACTTTGAAAGGATTGAATTTTCTCTATGAGTAAAAGAAAAAGGTTTCAGTTGTTTTTTACCCAAAAACTTGGTCAATCCATCAAAATCGAGCAACCCCATTGTGCGTGAAAGAAAATTCAATTGCCTTACAGCGAAACAGAGACACAATTGGGCTTAAATAGAATTTCCGAGGAGTTCATTTCAGAGGCAAGGCTCTAAATTAATTAGTCCAAAGACCCACTTAATTTCGCATTTCCCTAGACTCTTACCCCGGTCTTACCCTTCTTCAATTTCCAGAAAATTAAAGACACTTCGACAGGATGGACAATATTAAGGCTGAGTTTATCCCAGGGGAGGGGAACCCCCCGAAGGTTCTGGGAAGTGTGCCGTAGGATATAAACGTCATCGCTACCGGTGTAATCGAATCCGTTTGTACAAATAAAAGTAAAAATTTATTTCTAGCAATGTAAAGCGGCTCCTAATGGCATTAGGCTCTAGATGGGCGGTTTGGGGGGTTTTGGGGTTTGGGGTAACGAAGAGGAGCGGGTCTGGCTAAGGCCCAGTGTCCTTATTGAATGAAATGTTTCTGCCAGAACGGCAGATACATCGCATCTACCCAAATTGGGATAAATGTGACCTCGGCCATATTCCATTTGTGGCTTTTAGGAAAAAAGATTTATGGGGAGGGCCCACAGATATATTGCCCCAAAATGCGTGTATAAGTGCAGAGAGTTCTTTAGAAGAAAATTCTCTGATGTCCCGGCGGGGATTTATGAGATTTTCATTCGGAGAGCATCCCGAAGGACCCGCGTCAGCTGACAACTTTCAGGATATGGAGGCATAGGCAATATGGTGGTTATAGCTGAAAATAAACCCGAGTCTCCCAATCCCGGCCGTATTAAGTTATTGCCGAGGAGATTACTCCTGTCTTTCGCGGAGAGCAGTGGTAATGCGGTGAATTTCTGGCGAATCTACCAAATTACTCTCTAATCGGATCAGGTTCCTTTTCCACATAAGAAAATAATAAATTAATGCAGCCCATTCGAGAAGCTTCTGCCGACAATAACTGGGGGTAAAATTGGATAGAGTGGGGTTCAGGGCACCCCGGGACCGGAAGAGGTATGGCCGATCGGCAGCCAGACATATGCCCGGCCCTTGCAGAGCGAACAAACTTAGCAACTTCATCTTATTTAAACTTCAAATACGGGAGGGCCCCTCAATGGGAGCATCGTCATTGTTCCAATAATCCTGTGGACCAAGTGGGACTTAGGGTATTAAGGGGCTTCGCAGGCAATTCCGATCCGACTACAAATTGGGCAAAATTGAATTTTAGTTGCTGGCAACAGACTATTCGACCGGCCCTCGTCCTCCTTCCCTTTTGTTTTTGGGGCCCCCGGTCGGGCTGGGCCGGCACGGGGCCTCCGGAGCTTAGCAAGTCAGAGGACAAAGGCTTTATTTAGCACGTATATAACATTATTGAAATTTCCTTCGGCTGTCCCCGCCAGATTTGAGTTTAGTGAATTTAACATATTAATTAATTTAATGGCGGTGGGGGTGTTCACGACAGTTGCGTTGATAAAGGCAGGCGTCTCAATCACAACCCTTAGCCAATTGCGCACCCCCGCCCTCGATTGACTGACGAGTGACGGGCACGACTATTAAACTTTGTCATTTCCCGCTCAGTTATGATTATGAGCGGCCATTGTGAAGATAACTTCATTAATTTTCGCGGAATGGAAATGGGCCCGCGACGTGAACGTTTTGATAAATGATTTAAGATAGCCCCAGACGACCGCTCTATGGCCTGAAACAAAAAGGGGTATAAACCTCTCAGAAAAAGAGAGAAGACGTACATAATTATGAGGAAAAGTCGCAAATCAGACCTTCAGGTTCCTTCATAACACTTGGAAAGTATGAATGACTTCTATTTATTTTTTTTAATGGATGGTATTACGTTAGGAAATAAAATAGGTACTTCAAAAGCATTTTGAAAGCTTCCTTTAATAAGAATGTTCATTTCATTTTAAAATTATATGTTTGCAGAAATAAATTGCTTTAATTAAGCTGATTAGCGAGGCCCAATTACGAGGACTAAAAAGGCAAAACTTGTCAAAGTAAACAGGCAGTAAACAGACATTTATAAATTTTTTTAATTACTGTTTTTACTTAATTTGACAAATTACAAGAATGGAGTTGCCAACCATAACTGTATAGAGTACTGTATTGATGAATTCAATATTAAATTAGTTTAGTATAATGAGTTATATAAACCCTTTCACTACCAGCGTCACATATACATATACATAAGTGACGACCCGATTTTCTTTGCTGGGCCCAGCGTCACTTATTCGTGTCGGAAATAAAATTGCTCATTTCGGTTATTTGGAACGTTATAAATAAATCCCACAAATTTTAATAATAATTGGTATCATATCTAAATAAAACGTCTGGGCTGATGTAGCGGTTTTTGTCCTGAGGCCCTGGTAGCGAAAGGGTTAAACTAAGTAAATTCTATAATTCAATGATATATATAATTTGATTATATTACACTATCACAGTGAGAAAAATAAACTAAATTTTATCCTGGTGGTTATAGTATAAAAAATACTTAAATGGAGACAGATTTTGACATAGTATTTAGTAATTTTACATTTACAGTATTAATTATTAAAACTACAATTTGTAATATTTTTTCAACTGGTTGAAAATCGCTATACTATATGATATGAGTATAAGGTAATTTTTTGTGTCGGTGAGACGAATATCTGCATAACGTCTTGATATATATATACAACATATTTATATGTACATAATGAACACTTTTTAATTAATTTTAACTATCATCAAACATTCACATATCTAATACATTATTACGCTATTCTACTAGGGTAGTTATGAAGTAGGTAGCTTTGTTCTCTAAAAAGGGCCATTTATCAACCATTACATCAAATATTCGGATATACCTGAAAGCTTTTTCAAAAAGACATAAAGCTAGGCCTATTTACCTTTCTTTATTTTTATGCTCCCTCAGCAGCGAATGAATAAACATTGGGACAGAATGTGATCCCGCCTTCCTTCCGCACGCGACGTCCGCACTCGGAGGTGATACATCATCATAAAGTGACATATGCCACTTCAGACGCCGCCAAACTCAAGGAGTTCCTGGCGGGCTGCTCCTACACCGATTTATGGGCGTAACGTGAGCTGGTTTAATAATTGATAAATTTGCCCGTTCCGGGAAACCTTTGAATAGGGCTGAAGGTTTCGGCACCCGGAAGGCCCCTGTTTACCAAAATCCCTTCGATTGAGAGGACATCAAAGCAAGTGGTGGACAGTCGAAGGAGTTGGGGCCCTTTCCTGCGGCTGCATATTTTCCTATATTTTCCCATAGTAGCCGTTGTGGGAGGAGATTTGCATTTGATTGGAATAAGATAAAATTCAGAAAAGTTGTCTTCCGGCTGAGGTAATCTAAAGCCATCCGGCATCCCCCACAGACGATATTTTGGTTATCATCTCATCGGTTTTTGCTCCCCGCCATTAGTCAATGTCCACCAGAATGAAAATTGTTTTGCGCTCGAGTAAGTGGGGGGACAAGAAAAACAAGAGATATCTGTTGGGGAGGATTCTGTTCCAAATTCTGCTGCCTTAGGAGTATTTTCCCTGATTCATATCTCCTCTAAGTCCATTAAGGAAAAATCCATCTCATCAGGATTTGCTATCGATTTGCCCAGCGTTTGAGTAATTCCGATCACCCCCAACCATATTCCTGCCAAGATTTCCGGATTTTCCCATTTGAAACGTGGGCATGCTCCGCCCACTCATATGCAGATGGTTCAATTAATTTGATTTTCTAGTAACCATGAATTTTCGAGAATTCCAGAAACGAAAATCCTACAAAATTGTAGCAAACCGATGATGTGCTTTTTTTTCTGTGATGAATAGGTAGAGCAGGTCAGTAATTCTATACCTTTGACAGATCTTGAAGACCTTTGAAGGAAAGTGGGTGTTGTTGGTGCACTTAGGGCTCCCACAAATCACTTCGATACCCTTCACTCGCTTGGTAATTCTAATAAAACTTTAATGCGCACCTGCCGCAATTGTCGGGCTATTAATTTAGATGGTTATTGATTTTATTGCATAGGTAGTGGCTCGTATAGGCTAAGACTCATAAGTAACGCGACCTAAAGTGATCTTTTGTGCAAATTATTATTATTATTAGTGAGTTTTTTATAGGTAACTTTGACCAGGTCTTATTTACCTTTTTTTTGCTGCAATCCATTATCCTGACGGAGTTTGTAAAACTGAAGTTAAAGCTGTTAATTTTTTGAAGAGAGTTAGTTCTAGGTATATTTTATAAGACAATTTTACATTTATTAATGTAAGGAAGGCGTAGAGAACAATCCTTAAAATTTCATTTTATTTCATTATATCTACAACTTTTGTGGTTGCTCCATATTTATTTCCCATTCTTGTATTATACTTTTTCGATTTCTGTCCGATGTCATCATTTTTTATTTCAATCCTGGAGCTTTCGTAACGAATCTGGAGCAGAGGGTGAGCGAAAAAAGTTCGCAGGGTACAAGATTTTCGGGATATTGGAGGAATTCTTTGTCAGTGGAATTTACCGCGTTTCGACCTGAAAGGCATCGTCTTCAATTCGTTTCAAAATTGCTTGTGGATGCCTACGTAGTCCTGAAAGAATTCCTCCAGGGAGAACGGGGAAGCAATTACAAGAAGCTGAGGGATGTCTGCCAAGATTTAGTAGATAACCAGTGCACGAGCCAACGAGGAATTTTCAAATAAATGAAAGTAAGCTGCACTAGGCGAGGCGCGCGAGCTAAAATTCTAGAGGCCTACACACCCCGGTCTTATCCTAGAATCTAGATCTTTCCCGCTAAGCTGAGCAATTTCCCGGGCTCCTTGAACACCTATCCCGGGAGCAGATTACATGAAAAGTAATAGTTTGCAGTCGCTGAGGGCCGCCCGGGGATAAACAGAGCGGTGCTATCAACGCTTGCCACATTTGTAGCCATCCATTTCGCGGAATTTGTTGCCTCTGCCGTTTATTTCCCAGCACTTAAGCCGGTAACAAGTGAGTCCATAACTCAGAACAGCTGGGAGCTGGGAGCTCCGAAGGGCCCCAGAACAGCCACTTATAGGCGCATTCGGAGCAGACACCCGGGGCTCCGGGGACTCCCGGTACTCCTGTCCTGTCCTTTCCTAGCCCGCCACAATCCTCGTCGGCACCAACGAGAGCTGGGCAATAATAAACTGTGGCCACCTTCCGACCGAATAAATCACCCGGTTTGGGGCGCCTTTTCATTTCTTGCTGGCGGAGCCCCGGGTCCAGCTGCTGTTGGAATTAATTAGACAGAGACATTAGGACTGCTCCTCGCTTACACCGCAAATTGTTTGCACATCAGTTTGTCTGGAGGAGGGCCCTTCTGGACCCAGTGGCGGCGGCGACGGGGCGGCCGGGCCGGGCAAGCCCTGCCCGGTCATGGGGCTATTGTTTCGGGAGCCCCCTGAACTTGCCCGGAAGGGTATAGCAGCCCTTTGTGAAATATTTTTCCTCTCTTAATAGACTGATAATGAGCTAATCCTCCTCGGGAGCTCCTCTTCTTCGCAATTTCGGCAAATTGTTTGAGCCCTCCAGGCACCCGGACTTGAAACAAAGGTTCCATTTGGGAAGGCCGGGAACTTTCCTAATCCCGATGTTGAGGTAAAAGGTTGCCTGAATATTTTATGACCTCTAAGGGACCTCGACCTGATTATATTGAAATCGACTACACTTGCTTCCTTTCCCTTAGAAAAAAAAAATGCGCAGCATGCGGCTCAGGGGAAGCATTTCATCCCTGAAATTTTTACGGTTCGCCTATTCGATTAAGGGTATAAAGCGTTTAAGGGCTCAGCCGGACAGTGGCCAGCAGCATTAATTCCGAAGAAACAAGAATAATGGGAGTCGGAAACTAGGAGCAGCGCCCTCCGCGCCCCATTCGAGCCCCCCATGCAGCCCCACATATTCTGACCCTTACGACTGGAGGTGCTCACTTTCGGCGGCCGAGATCGGCTGGTGGCAAAATGCACCCCAACGTCTACCCGATGGAAATTATGGGAATATTATTCATGAGTGAGCCATCAACTGGATGCTTTAGATTTTCTCGGCCATCAATCAAAGCTATCGGAGGAAACTTACGAAAATATGAACTGACAACGTTCAGTGCGCGCCGCCAGGATGTCTTCTAGCCTAGAAATGGACTCCGTTTTGATGAATGCCTCTGGAGACCGGGCGGCGTGGCGGGGGGCGGTGATAACAATTTATCGGAATTAAGGACAAGCGATGAAACTTGCCGCAGTTTAATTGCTCGAGTGGGTCCTGAAGGTTTCCCCTGCGGGATCCGTAAACACTTCTGCTAGAATTTGTGCATGTGGATGTCAAGAAGTTATCTCCTTTTTAAAGAGATGATTAAAGTCCTGCTTATAGTTGTTCTATCTATTATGACACAAGAAAAACGAGTTTTGATCATTTGTAAAGATTTGCAAAATAATCGATATTGCACCAAATATAAGCAACATCTCGATAACAACAATGTACCTATATCAGATAATATCGAAACTAGCAAAAATATAAATATACCATAAAATTCTAAAACAATCCTGCACGTACCTAGAGCACTCACAAAATATAGCATTAAACAAAAAAAGCAAAGTTTTGGCCGATTGTGATAACACTTTTACCAAGATCTTTGGTGGAAATCGAATCCATAACTTCTTTTGACCAGCTGTCAAGAATCGAATCTCTAGTCCCGCCAACGCGACAATATATGTAAATATAGTATATTTGCATTTATATATTAGTATATACTAGTGGTCGCCCTATGGTCGAAATTCGACCTACTGGGTTTACTATGAAAAATACGAAAGTACACAGCCTACTATGTGTTTGAATTTGGCACTATCAATAATAACATTACGACAGTTTGTTAACAGACTACTATGCGTTTGACATAGACAGTATGAACGTAAATAAGAAATTTATTTAATTAAATTTAATGTATTTGTAACACATATTATATATAAATTTTAGCTTTCTGCACTTCTTCTCTACATAAACTTTAACTTATGCCAAATTTCACACTCCTCCTTCCGTCCAATATGCTTAAAAAGGGGTACAAAGTTTTCGCTTCACGTATTAATATATAGATTACATATAAGTATTTCATCAAAATATGTATTCCAAACAGTCGTAGATGAAATAATGCTCGGTACGATATTTTATAGTATATGTATGATACCTAAAGATATCTAGCAGGCTATTAAACAGATTTCTTTTTTAGCAATTATGTCAATTTTTATGGCATGCATACATTTGTAAAGTAAAATTTTATATATGCATGAAAGAAGTCTAATTAAATTTTGTTTAAATGTATTTTACGTATTGGACCATCAGTTCTTATTTAAAATAGGTTTTAATTTATATTAATTTCGAATTGCGACTCATGTTTAGTCAATAAAATTTCTAATTACCATAAAAATACTACGGATTCCGATGGGGACACGACATATCGCCATTGAGTATTAAATAAATAAAGTATAACCGGACATACATAATCAATTACGAATTGATTCCCACAATCGCTTATGAATAATATCGATTCCAAACTGATTTTTAATTGATTTCAGTTTGCATCTTTCACAACGGAGAAAATCAATGAATAACTGATTGTATTTTGATTTCTGATTTTGATTTCACATTGGTTATTATTACAACCCATTCCAATTCCCACACCGTGAACATGCTCCATACAAAAATATAAATTTTGCATGAAAAAGGAATTGATTCTTTGATGTCTGAGAATTAATTTTGATGTAATTTTAATGTCAGATTTATTTTTAAATCTGTTATCTAAATTGCGTAATACATCTATAACGTTTCATCAAAAGAACAAACTAACTTAGATTTTTAATTGAATCGTGTAATAGCGATCTTTGTAATGAGTTAGTAACACTAATGAGCAATTCAATTAAAAATAGGTAAACAAGAATTCACATGATTGTATCAATTTACTTATTTCTTTATGTAATATGAAAAATATTGTACTGTAGACTGTATCTAAATAAATAACGTTCAAAATCTTCATATAACTTAAAAAGAAAAAAAGACATGCGGAAAGTAAAAGGGGCACTTTGATGATGTGTTTGCCACAGTTTCATACGCGCTCATAAATTTCAAATCAGGGTACAATTTCCTGCTAAATCTAGAACCGGATCCGATGTCAAAAAAATACGGCTATATAAAGTAAGTAATTTCAATAATATTACTTTTAAGTATTCATGTTTAGATTTAGGACTTTATCGATTCGTTTCCAGTACATTTTGAATTGTGCTATATCATTGGAGCCGATGATATTTGGATGTCGAGAAAATGCGCAATAAATTTTCTGCTGCCGTTTTATTAACTTTCCGTGGAAGGTCATAAAAAATGTATTGTTTTTTACAAAATATAAACTGCTCGTATTTCAACCCCCCAGAAAAAAACTTAAAGAGAATCTTTCGGTTTTCACTGCAATAATTTAATTTAAAATGAAATCTCTTTTGACATACGAGCGCTGCTTGACACAATCTGTAGCTCGATATTTTTGTTCGATCGTAAAACTTCGCGAAAACTCTTCAAGTAGTGCTCACTGTAGAAGTTCCAAATTACAATGGCTGCCTCAAGCAGCACCTCTCAGAGCCAATACGAGTGCAATTAAAAAGCGCCGAAGTGACCGTCTTGGCTTGAGTGATTTATGACCTCTACGAGTGTGCGTGACACCGAGCAGACATGTGAGTAAGGTGGACGGTGACGAAGGTCCCCTCCCCCTCCATCTGCCAGGGTCTCACTTTCTGGCCTTAACTCCTCTTGACGTGAGCCCGGCTCCTGAGACAGCGCCAAAAGCCCTATTTTTTCTGCCCTAATCAGATATTAATCTGCCTCCCGGCAAGGCGGGGGTCATCAATCACGGGGCGATTTTGACAATGGCAGGCAGCATCCACTGTCAAAAAGTTTCACATTTGTCGGCGTGTCCGAGGCCCCCCTGCCCCCTACCCCTCTGAAGCCCACGCCCGGCCGGGGCAAGAGTGATGTCGCGCGCAACGTGAGCTGAGAACCAAAAGCGGTGCGGGGGTAAAAACAAAATTGGATATCGATGCTGACCCGTTTCGGATAATCCGTGAGAAATCGTTTTCCTGGCGAAATCGGAGCGGCTCCTTGCTCCTTTTCCCCAAAAATTTTATTGTGTTTTCCATTGGGTGCGGTGTTTTCGGCGCTGTAATCGATCCCGGGATTTGCGCTTATTGCCTTGGATTTGTGTGACAGATTTGGCCATTAATCTCGCCAGGAATCTCGATCCTACCTTTATCGGTCCGTCTTAAGGTGGATGTGTTTTCGGCTTTATCTTCGAGCAGCATCCGATGAACTCTCTTCGAGCGGAGTGGGCCCGCTTGAGTTGAGCCCGCATCTCGGCACCTTTGAGGTGTGCATTTGACACCTGTAGGCCGGTGAATGGTCTGCAAATCTGCTGGTCGAAGGCAAATTTTTAGTTGCCCTATTCGTTTAAGTTGAGAATTAAATTTATTTCTTATTAAACGCAGTTTTAGAAGTATTAAATTTTATTTACACAATTTTGCTTTAGAATTAAATTTATGATTAGATCTACAGCAAAGATTTTAATTTTTTATAAAAGAACATCGATTTCCTTTGTTTTCTTATCAATTCACATAAAACGAAACATTTTCAAGACTTCTTCATGATTTTAGTAATTGGCTTAATATGTCTCGAATATGTTCTAGAAATTTCATCTTGATTGAAATCTCACAGTACAGGATTTTGCATCGTAATCAAATGCGTTAATTTCCAATATTTTCTAAGGAATATGCTTGAAATGAAAGTCCAAGACCGTTTAACAAAGATTCAATCAAGTGATTTAAAGCAAGGTCAATTGCTATTAGATTTCACTACTTTAGATGAAATTAAGTATGAAAGTGCATATCTGGATACGTGCAACTATTTTTCTGACCTCTGAACGTATAAAACACAAAAATAATAATAATTTACCGACGAAGGTATATATCTTATGTTTTCGAATTACGTCCGCACCATATATCAAGATCGTACCGGTGGGACAAAATTAATGGGAACTATGAGATTAAATCCAAATTAATTCGGCTTCTAGGGCTGTCCGCTCGTCCAAGACGCGATATCTCTTCTCAGATTTATGAGACAGCCTTTTTTTGCAGTTAATTTGCGCTCAAGATGAACACCACTTCAATTAGGGTTTAAATCGAAAATCTTATGCCTGGATTAGGTCACGGTCTTGGTGGCACGAATTGCAGGTGCCTAGGGATGACGCACCTTCAGGAATCCTTGGGCCACCCCCAGCCCTTTCCTCAGGGCCATATAGCACACGCAATTTCGACACACGACGTAATCAATTTGCTATTTTCTACGCATCTGGGCCCTGGTGTTGGGGTTGGTATTGATTCCGCAAAGTCGTTATCTCCACATTCAGGACGCCTTCGTAACCGCCTCGGCCGAAATTCTTCACACCTCCCTCCAGGAGCTGAGCCCTTGATCTATTTAGGGAATTAATTCAGTACACTGGAGCAGATTTACTCACTTCGGAATTGATTTTCCGCCCAAAGGAGCTCTGCACAATGAGCACCACCATCTCGACGGATGGGGCCCTCTCGAGGAATCACTGACTCGAAAGGACTTCAATGGGCCAAGGAAATTCTTTGGATGTTACTGGGACTGGTCCACTCCAAGGGCTCGACGTCGACGACGAAGACGACGACGACGACGGCTGCTCGGACGACTCAGCCAGATCATGTGCAGAAGGGCATTAAGGGCTGACGTAGTGCTCGTCAAATGGCACCAGAAGACGCATATCCTCCCCGAATTCCTTGTTAAATTCCTCCACTGCCAGGAGCACCAATGAATATTTCTCCTTACCACCACTCGAAATCTTCGGCAGAAGAACCTTCTTGAGAACGAGTTTTGCGTATCTTAAGCAACCAGATTTCCTCTCCGCGACTTGGTTTTTTTTCATATTTTAATAGCCACCCACCCACTCAGGCCTGACCGTTCTAAGGATGGCGATTCTTAAGAAAAATAGTAAATCCCTCCTGCAGAATAACATCTTTATAAATCTCAACTCTGGCCAAGGCTACTGGACTCGAATTATGAGGGCAGCTGGACATTTTTTTCCCCAGTTTGAATAAAAAATTCCATGAAATTCAAATGTACCGGAGATTTAGTTGCTTCTCCGATGATTACCTGTCTTAAATTTATGCCCTACGCTTTGGTAGGAGGAATAAATACTTCCTAACAACGTACTCATGGAAGGGAATGAAATTTTCGACTCCACCAAGGAGCAATGGTCGATTTGATAGTGTATAGGCCTCCCCTTGCCCAAAAAGGTATAGAAGCAAAAGTTTGCTGTCCATGATCCTAGACCCCATCAAAAAATACCTGGAGAGTAGATAAACTATTTTGGTGGATGTACCTCAACAAAGGGCACCTAAGCAGTTTAAGCATTTCAGCCGTTTCCAGGAAATTAGCTATGAGTGAGCGCATTCCCTTGGCAATAAGTTGGTCCAGCCGCACAGGCTTCCTGGGCTTTTCAGGGCGACCAGCCCTTGGGCTCGAACTGAATTTTCCAACTAAATAACTATCAGAAGGGCAAAAAGTTGGCCCACCTCGTAACAATGCAGGGAGGAGCACCCTGGAGCCCATAAATTTTCACAATTCGCCTACGGCCGGCGGCTTTTGTATTTGCTCTAAGGGCGCTCGTTCAGGAGCCCCAAACTTTTGCTCCCAATTGACCAAAATGCCTAATAAATGCCGATGGGAAATCAATTCATTTTCGCATATTGTCTGGACTCAAATTTAAATATCCATCTGCTCGTCTTTGAGGTGGCAGATGCCTTCAACTGGATATCGTCCAGCCAAAATAAGAAGCAAGTAAAAATAAATAGAAGTTGAATTGAACAAGATTTTCACATTCTGAATTTATTATATTTTTGGTTAATTTCACTACGATAAATTTTGGTGGTAAATAAATTTAATATTAAAATCAATAAAGCTCGAATAATAGAAAGCACCAGCTTTTTTGAAATAACAATTATAGAAAATTATAAAGCTATAAAGTGAAATGAATGAAATTTTACTTTACTTTCGAATATTATGTCATTGTTATTTAACTATAGAAATTGTACTTACTTTACTTGCTTTTTGTCATCATTTGATAGGTTTCATTGAACAAATAAAACGAGCTTTAGATAGATATAACGAAGCAATTATAAATTATTTATACAAGTTCGTAGAGATGTGACTGTATTTGCAAAATGTAAATTTGAGTTAAGACGATACATTTGACCCATTTGGCCACTTCTGACGGTCATCGCTCGCTTCATACAAATTCTTTTTGCATGCGTGATACATGAGCACGCCTCTTATATATTATTTATTTTGTCAACTATCGCATATTTGACTTTAACCCCAATATCACGCCACACGTTTGACATCCTTCACGAGGCCGGAAAATTTCCGAGCAGTTCACCGCAACGAACTGTTGCAATTTTAATAGCATCTCTTTGAAAAACTCCGACGAGCGGCAATTAAAATTCACACAAAACTCATAATCATCAAATTGGTTTTAATATTTAAACAAAAGCGTCCGGCATTAACAGCAAATTATGTGAGTGCGGCGAGATGGCGGTGGGGGAGTTGTGTTGCGGCCCCCCACCTATTAGCGCAGATCCACTTTGTCCTCGTTAATAGCGGCCTAGAACCTGCCTACCCCGCCTACCTGGTGCCCAATTTGCATACGAGCCCTCGTTTATCCGGGCAGTGTATCGCATAATTAGCTGCGCCCCATAGATCGGCAATTAACTGCGAAATTTATTCGCCCAGAAATTCATTGAAAGAGTCGCGGCTGCCATTACCCAAAGTGGATCCCGGCGTAAAATTGGTTCGCTAAGTAAACCTCCGCTTCTGCCGCGAAACGTCGACCTTATCGCCCTAAAGGGCGCAACAAGTATCAACCATGCATGTAAAAATAGCACTCAATGAGCTATAAAAAGGTAGTTACAAGACGCCGCGCAAAGATTCGCTAAGGAGTCCTATACCAAGCGATTTTATGGTGCTAACTCTAGGATCTAAGTAATTCATGGATGCGAATCTTGAATCCATGTCTTAGAATCTTAAGCACTAAGAGGAGTGTATATGACTATTCTTATACCTACCTACATACCATAAAACTGAATTTTTTGAAAATTCGTTTTCATTCTAACCATTTCATGTTTTAAATTCTTGTTAGGGCGTTTGGATGTATGCTATTTTTAGGATAACTAATTCTTATTTTTAGAGCAACACAAAAAGTTTTTCTGTGTATTTTTTAATTTCTCTCCTTAATCCTGTCATTTAAAAATTCGTTTTTAAAAATATACACTATTGACGTTACGACTGTCTGATCACCATTTACCTTTTATTGAATGTCCTATAGCGGGTGGGTTTTGTAAACGTTTCATTTCTATAGTCTAAAAATAATGTGCCTATTTCGGTTATTTCAGAACTTCATAACTCATATCTCATTTACAAAATATTTCCAAGAATTGCATTATTTTTAGCCGAAATTTAAGCAATCTTGAGAATTCGATACAACGAATCTCACCCGTTGAACAAGCTTATGGTACTGAAGGCTTTTAGGATTTTAATACTGATGAAAGTCTCATATAAAGGTCTTATCATTTCCAGCTCCAACTCCAACTCTTAATACATATATGTTTACATTTAAGTTAAAAAGTGCATAGTTCACCTATCTTAAATATATCAATACATATTTCTTAGACACCGCAGTTCAAAATCTAGTCAAAAGCGGATAATTATGGAATTATAACGTGATAATTTCTTATATTTATATTTTGGCTCATCTTGAATCTGTTAAAATTTACAGAAGTATCTATAATTATTCTGGTTGGTACTAAATCTAACCAGAAAGACATTTTAACGTGTAGCAGTTAGTACATTAAATTTAATCTGAAATATTTAGGGTTAAATTAGTTTTATTTTGCGTTATGGAAAGAAAAATTTAATAAAAATTGCGACAGTTGTTGTGTGTTGCCTTCGTACGTTGCAGAGGCTCGTTCAGTAAAATTTTTACCCAATTGGATATGATTGCCTCGCGAGAAGGTAAGAAATTGTTGTAAAGCTACATACTATAGACACAATTGGTGATACAATAGACGCAAAAATAAAAACACTTGAGCAAATTCAGGCATTGCAGCGGAGCTATACTTCTTCATTTTGCTGATGCGTGAGACATTATATAAAAAAGCCCCGGGCTGAGAACTCAACTGAGTAACAAAATAGTTATTAAAATGTGCGCACTTTTGGTCCAAGTATTTTTCTTAATTCTCGCAACTAATTGCGTAGTCCAAGGAAGGTCTACTCATCTAGCAGGTGTAGTTCAGGTGGACAATGGAAAACACACAATAGTTAATGGGGGTGAATATCCATATGTAGCACAAATATTCGATGGTAACAATCGTGTATGTGTGGGAACTATTGTTGGCTCCAAAACAGTCCTCACATCGGGCAGTTGCTTCCAAAAAATTGGTAGAAATACCAAGATCATTGCCGGGATCATCACTAATCAAATTAAACCAACTGCTCAAACAGTGGGCATCGAGAAAGTTATCCAGCATAATTGCGCTGATTTAACCCTAATCACTACCGCCAAGAAGTTCATCAGCGACCAGTACGTGCAGAAAGTTAAACTGGCTTCACCAACTCAACGAGATAGAAATATTGGCAAATTGGTGACTATCGTCGGCTTCCACATGGTCAACGCCCTCAATCCAGCTACTCTCCACTGGGCCGATGTGAATCTTTTGAGCGAAAATCAATGCAAAACTGCTTTTAAGGGTTCGAAGGTGGCTTTGAACAATAAACTGTGTGTCATTGGCGCTCAAAAAGATGTTGCGATTGGAAAACGCGATTACGGAGCACCTTTAGTGAAGATTGTTGAGGGAAAAGCATATCTGCTGGGAATTGCGTCTGAAGTCACCTTAGTGAATAACAAACCTTCTACCAAGAAACCTACAATTTACACAGATGTTACTGAACTTGAAGATTTCATCAAGAATCCAAATAATCAACCAACTGGCTGTTTTGGTTTCTAGACTGAAGCTCTTCAGATTTTTATCAGTTAACTTTTTGAGCCTTTTTTTTCTGTAAATTTATGTAATAGGTACTTACTTTAGTTTTTTTTATTTATTAATAATAAAGTGTTTTATGCAAATTTGTTTTTTATTGCGCTAATCGTAAATATCATTTGTTTAAAATGCACGGTCCTATGCATTAGTAGGTAATTGTTCCTAAATAAGAGTTTAGAATCTAAACTGCTTATTTCTTATTTCTCAATAAATAGTACCTAAACAACAGATTCTCAAGATATACATTCTGGAATATTCAAAAACTAGACGGTATCATTAAATCCTTAGAAAAATGAGTGTGCTAGAATTTTATAAAACTCCAATTGTCTAAACGAATAATATAATTTTTATTTCGAAAGTTCTAATTTTGATCTACAAATAAAACGGCATCTGATTTCAGATTGTATTCTATCCATTGTCGAAAAGCAGCGACTTTTGCGAAAACAGAAGGTGCATTTGTATCGCAATTACCATTTTCGTCATTATTACTCCAAGATATTACGCCAAGTAAAATGTCGTTCTTTGGATTACGAGGAAAATGGAGTACCAGCGGTCCGCCAGAATCATTTTCACAAATACTAGCATTCTTCAATGTATAGTCAAAAGTGCAGATCATCTGATCAGTTAGATAGTCTTTGTAGATTTTCTTGCATAAGCTCTGTGGTATCACAGTCATTGTTGCTTTAAGAAGAATATCAGAGAGCAGACCTGTTTCAGTCTTTCCCCAGCCAAGGACAGAAATTTCTTCGCCGTCAAAATTATTGTTTTCATCAGCTAAATTTATTGCGTTCACGTACTTGTTAAAATCAAATTTTTCTATCGTCCAAATTATAGCAATATCGTTGTTGTTGTCCGTTCCAATGCGATGGTGGGGATGGATAAGGATCCGTCGTGCGTTTCTTTCCTGCACACTGTCGAGGGCAAAACCATTGTCTTGAATAAAAGTAGCTCCGGCTCTTACAACAACGTCACCTGCTTCCATGTTTTCTGCGCAGTGTGCCGCTGTAAGGACCGCATTCTCGGAAATTATTGAACCACCGCACCAATGTGAGTCAAACCAATCAATTTCAGCCATATAAGGGAATTCCCCGTGGTTGTGGATGATCAAATTTCCCTCAAGGTTAGTCTCAATATCAATTGCAGGTTCACCCCCAAATAAATAGTTTTTAATTTGCAACCGTCCAAAGGCGGGAAAGATCATCGAGATCACAAATATTCCGATAATTGCCATTCTCGTTGGGACTAGCAAATAGTAACGAAACAATGTTTATATACCTGCGATATCTCTTCTAGAAAATATGACAGTACAAACTCTTATTGCTTTTCAATATTGCTAAGGCGAATTTCAGCTGAATAAATGTTTTCTGTTGCTAAATGCCTTGTAAGCATATGTTGTATATACTCTTACGTAATACGTTGCGTCATTAATTATATTGTTTGATAATTTTCTCTTTTTTCGCCCTCCGGCATTAATTGCTACTCAAATGTACTAGAACAATGGTAACATTCGTTTTCAGTTTGAAGGTCTGAGTCAACTGACTTGGATTATTCATAGAAAATTTTATTATGTAGTGTAAAAACAGTAGATACCCGACGCCATCCGTTTTCCACTGAAGAAGGAAGATAATGAATATATGTGAATTTTACTACGCATAAAAATATTATATATAATATTAAATTAAACATATTCAATGTTGCAAGTTTTCGTAACAACGTATAGTTTGTAATAAATGCCGCTTACGATAATTTGTCGGGAAAGGTTTGGTATGCTTAAATTATGCACGTTATGGACCTGACCAAGCTCGGATATTTCCTTGACTGTATTTATATGTCTCTTGACGTTTTAAAAATGCTTGGCAATTTACCATGAGGGACATTGAGGGAATAAAAAAATTTAAATCATCCGTGCATTTTCGACTAGTGTATCTCCTCTTCTATGTACCTGCACATAAAAGTCGAGTTCCCGCAGGATGAACGTGTCTCAGATATGAATTAATGGATTAATCAACAAGCGCTACATTTGAATCGGACTGGAAACAACAACAAAAATGTTGCCAGTTTTACCACAAAGTCAAAATGATAAAAATTTGCCGGAATTTATGTAATGTATGTATGTTACATATGTCTCCGATATTTTTAGCTAAATTTTGCCCAGCGCCTCACTCGAAAAAGAAGGAGGAGGCTTCAGCGCAGAGTGACAGAAGGGCAGAAAAAAAAGGAATATATTGCAAAGAATCGCTTGGGTTTCAAGGCCTCTGGATGGATCCAGGACCCAGGACCTAACCGCATACAGTCCCGGAAAACCCGTCCGCAGGACTTGGGAGGCTTTGTGCCCATTTCATCCCCCATAGATCATAATCGAATCGCTATTCATAACCGGTCCGAAGCCGGCAGGGTCCCCGGGGGCATTGTAAAACGAATCAACCTTGAACCCTTTCGTCCCGCCACACCAACGCCGCCGCCGCAGCCGCAACCGGTCTGCCAGGAGCAGTAGTCAGGATCGCGGTTGACGCAGCCTATCCCCCCCTCCCCACCGGGCAGCGTTCCCGAAATGAACACGGGGGCCACAAATCATATAGGAATCTCATTTATATGGAAATTTCGGCCAGGCCTGGATCCGCACTTTCAAAATCGTTCCCATGGAATCGGGCGCCATTAAGGTGGAATACAACAAAATTGACTTACGAACTTGGGGCCAACGGTTTTAGATGCGAAAAGCTTCATGATGAATGGCGGGTATGTTAATAAATTTGGGGACCCACCCCCAAAATGGGGCTCCTCCACCCTGCCACCGGTGGAGACTGAGCGAATGAGTCCGCCCCCTCGCGGTCTTAAATTAGAGCCACAATTCGAGTAAGCCTAATTGCAGGTGTACTTCCGTTTAATTGGCGAGACACCCTGCAATCCCTGATAATGCCCCTGTAATTATGTACGTACCTGTGGACAACGACCGGAGCCCCTTGTACCCTTATGCTAGGGCCACACAGGGTCTGTCACATCTCCGGTCCGGGAATGAGGGCTCAGATATTAATTGGAAATTGAGCCCTTCCCTAAGTTATGGGATCGGTGCATTAATGAGGCCCCATTCCTGAGTTCACCGCAGCCCGGACTGAGGTCAAGAGGTGCTTCGAACAGTTTACAATTTTGACGTCGCCCTGCAGATTTGTTTCCGTTAATGGCCAATTTGTACAGGCGCCATTAATGGGAAATTAACTTCAGTTCCCTTTTATCTAGCCCCAAATTATAATGCAACTTTATGTTGTTATGCAGCAAAGGACCTGCAAAGAGCTTCACCAAACAAACCCACGAGTACAACAACTCTTATATTTAGACGCATTATTGTTCGGTACTAATGCTGAAAACAAATAGGTATAGTAGTATAGCATAGTATATATAAAATATAGATTCCTCTCTTATAAAAGAAATATCTCATTGAAAATGTTAATTAAAATATTAAAATACATTAGATAAGATACCCAACTAAGGCCCATTTAGTTGCTAGTCCTTTTCTTTTCTACTCTAAATATACTATCTTTATCAATTATGAAACTAAGATCAATCAAAACTTAAAAAGTACTAACATGTATGCAAATGTCTAAATATATCGTATTCAAGCAAAATACAAAATTATTATCAGTTTTTTTTTTACAATTTTAGACTAAAAAAGAGTGACTCACGACTCTAAGTCTTTTGTATAAGACTCGAGTATCAATTGCATGAAGTTTACCACAAAAAATTCAAATTCGCAAAAGAAATTAAGCTTTCAACTCTAAGATTAGATATTTCGCAGCCAACTGTTGGTAACTATTGGTTATTCATTAAGAAACTCCACCCCGCAATTGTCGTTATTACGTAAGCTAACTATTGTTTTTACGCAAAAAATAGCTAAGAATATGAAATTATTTTATAATTTTCACCTGATTAAACCTTTAATTAAATTTGATATAAGCTTTGTTACTCATAAAATCTAGAAATTCGCAACTGGTGAAGTATTTTACAAACACGTCAATTTGGCACATTTAAAACGCCCATCGAAATTCTTTACGTGGCAATTTAGAAATAAGAAGGCATTTCAATAGATTAGAACAAAATATAAATCTACCAAATTTGAATAAAATCGGCACAAAGCTTTTGGAAATACCAAGAACGTGAATTTGCATACTTGCCAAATAATTCAATTAAATACACTGAAAAAAAAATTAGCAATTCTAACTAATCTTTTATTGATTTTCAGCCTACTAATTGAATTCGTTGTTAAATAAACTAACTAATTTTGTAAATGTGTTTTCCCACTGTTTTAGTTGTATCAACTAATTTAATTAGTGGGCTAAAAAAGGAGTTAGTTTAATTCTTTTCTCTGTGCTGTCTTAAATCAAACCAAGAATAACATATACATATATACTTGAAATACCACATATAAATTCGTACGAGTTAAGAAATTAATTTCTTTTAGCAATATTTACATCCAATTCATTTATTTAAAAAAACAAAAGTTTACAACAATCAAAACTACAAAATAAATCAAACAGTCCTAACTATCGACTATGATTATTTAAATAAGGTATTTTATTTCCAGCTTCTTGAATTTCGCCTTATTTATATTCTAATAAAAAGTCTCGTATTTTGCTTTCATATTGGAAAAAACTTAACGAGAAAAAGTATGG
Organism: Machimus rusticus; assembly: GCA_951509405.1. Lineage (NCBI taxonomy): Eukaryota > Metazoa > Arthropoda > Insecta > Diptera > Asilidae > Machimus > Machimus rusticus. Next base: position 15,605,609 of record OX608054.1, on the reverse strand, counting down.
CGACTGTTCTTTTAACTTATAAAACACCAATTCCAACACCAATTCCAACACCAATTCCAACACCAATTCCAATACCAATTAATATCTAGCTTTAAAGTAACGACAAAAGAACACAAAAAATAATCGTGTGAGGTGTTCCTTAGCAACACAGATTCACAATTTTGTTCAAGAGGAACATTTAACACCTTTGTTTGGACAACTGAAGTATTTCTTTATTGTATTCAAAATATAAGTAAAGGTTTCTTTGAAGCTGCTTATTCGTTCAATCTATCATAACATCGCGATTAGTTTTCATGTTTTTGAAAAGTTTGAATTAAAATGAAATATTTTTATGTTTGGTGGACTTTTCTTCTCTTTATCTGGTATGAGTGTGCGGCTTTTCGAAATGTGACCTTAGAAATTGACGAAATGTTACGGGCAGATGACGCAAACCTCAATCAAATTTTGTTTGAGATGATGAAAAATTTCATGGATCCAAGTGCAGATCCGTGTCAGAATTTTCATCAATATGCTTGTGGAAATTTTCGCGCTTATAACTATTTGACGAATAAAATACGAAGTCAAAATATGGCGGACTTAGTTATGACTTACATAGATAGTGCCTTGAATAAAACTATAAATGCATTGCCACAGCTGTTTAAAGAACAACCAAATATAACTCAGTCTGATCCCCGTCGGAAAGTTTGGGCGTACTATGAGAGTTGCATGGACAGTGAATATATCAAGGAACACGGCCTTAAATCCATACTCAAGCAGATCCAAGAAATTGAAGCTGGACTTGCTTTTAATGAAACATGGAAAGAGCCAAATTCCACATTTGGTGTTATTCTTGGAAAATTGAGGAACGTCGGCTATGAGGCATTTATCGAAGCAGATGTGTACGCCGACTTAGAGGAACCTACCAAAAATATATTATATCTTGTTGAGCCACAAAACAGCTTCTTACGAGGGTACTTTAATCAATCCGCAAGTTTTGGCGATCAGATACCTTACAAGGTTATGGGTAAAGTCGGCAAAGTAGTGCGTTCCTTCATTCGGAATCATATAAAAATGAGTAAGCTTAAAACTGAACTTGTTCAGTTCGAGCACAAATATCGTAAAATTTCGAAAAGAAGTGAAAAGCGACCTCCGTTGTATGAGCAACATGAAAAACTCTCAATTGAAGAGTTACTAAGCAAAATTCCCGATTTCGACTGGATCGGATATTTAAAACAATTTCGAGGAGATAATTTGGATTTACAGGAAAAAGTAATCATTGTCAACATGGATTATTTCAAAAACTTGACGATGCTTCTAAAGACAACTACAAATATTGCGATTAGTCGTGTTATGATTGATTTTGCAGAAGCCTATATGAACCTTATGGGCCTTCTAAATAGCCAAACAATGTGGGTTAATTGTGTTGAACTGGCCTCCGATCTTATGAGTGAAACCGTGTCCCATCTTTTTGCTGAGTATGTTGATTTCGAAAATCACCCACAGCTTGTTAACATGAGGGAAGATTTAAGACAGAAGTTTGCGGATATGATCCAAAGGACGAAATGGATCGAACAGGAGAACAAACCGATCTTACTAGAAAAACTCCAGCAATTGAACTTAAACGCAATGGGATTACCTAAAAATTTTCTAAATCCTCGCGTTAGACGCTCTAAATTGAGTGGGGTGAAGATAAAGCGAAACTTTTTCGCAAACACAATGAGACTTAAATCGAATTTGGTGCGACAGGAAATGGAATTGATTGGCAAACCACTTAATGACGATGAAATGGGGAATACACCTGACAATCTGTTCGCAGAGCATGACTACGTAAAGAATAAAGTTTCTATTGGTATGGGTTACTTAAGCCCGCCATTTTTTCACGGCAATTTTCCAGCATTTTACCAATTTGCAATTCTTGGATACGTAATTGGCCACGAAATGGCTCATGCTTTTGATTCAGTGGGAATGTATTTTGTCGGTGACAAGCCCGATCACCTTCAACGCCTTTACACCAAAAAATCAGCTAATAAATTGAAAAAGATTTTAAAATGCTACAGGGATGAATACCGCCTCGCTGGCATTCGTCCAGCAGCATCTCAAGAGACAATTCCAGACAGCATTGGAATGAAAGTTGCGTATGAGACTTATTTGAGCTGGAAAGAAAACAACAATGATGCTATTGAAACTATTCCCGGTCTAAATCTGACCGATTCTCAGCTGTTTTTCCTCAGCTTCGCTTTGCCAATGTGCTCCCAGACAGTAATTAATGGAACAAATGATGACCCCAATATCCCACATCCGTACGGAAACTTAGAAAGTTACAAACATGATCCAAAGGATTTACATCCACCCCAAGCAATTCGTCTTCTTGGTATGTTAAGACTTTCGGAGGACTTTGCAAAAACCTTTAAATGTCCCCTCGAAAGTAAAATGAACCCAAAAACGAAATGTTCTGTGTTTGATTGATTTTATTAGTAAATAAATATTTAATTTGAAAATCGTTCTTCAGTTTACAGTGCGGACTAATGAATTTAATTGTGAAAAATTGGTACTATTATTGAATGTTTTGCGTTATCGGAATCATTGCATACTGTAGGAATGGTATGCTGTTTAAAAACAAATTACTAAATTTCTTATTTATTTGCTTTTATTTAAAATAATAAACCAATATTCCCTAAGGTACAACAACAATGTAGAAGTGGCGCCTCTAACGGCAAAAATCCAAAGTAATCCTCTAGTTTACGTTTAGATTTAAAACATTTTTACTTAATTGTAGCAATGCGATCTTTTTATTACATTTTACAAAAAATTTTTTAATTTATTAATTTCAACTCGATAATTCTGGAGGTTGCTAAGAAAAAACGGTCTTGATCCTGTATAAGGGTTCCAAGAACCCTACAAAAGCTCAATATTCTTGCTGCTTTTTATCTATAGCTTCTCAGACGTAGCCCAATTAATTGTTTCGTTATCTAGATATTAACGAGTTCAACCCGTTTTAAAATTAATTAAAGTTTTCCTCACCCCCATACAGTAGGCTATTCACGCTCTGACCCCATGCCATTATCGAAATTTTTGGGAAGGGGCATCGGTCGAGACCAATTAGGACCTCATTTAAGTGCAGTTATCGCCTTCGGGGCAAACTTTCTCCTTTGAACTGTCCCCGGGAACCGTCCTCCCAGTGCCCATCCTCTTCCAGCCGAAAGGAATATTTTCACGGTTCAGTTTTTGCGGCAATTGAAAATTTGCATCACGTTTTGTCTCTATTTTCAGCCGCAGGAGGCAGTGGGGCCAACCACCATCGTGCTCAAATAAGACAGGGGTGCCAAGCGAACTTGATAATTTCGGGGCACCGGGGGATCACAGTACGCCCCCGTGAATCGTTCGTTATGCGAGGGATGGTTTTGCTCCTTTAGCGCATTAATCAGCTAATTTGAGGTGGCTGAGTTATGGCCTCACTGAACTTAACCCGGACCTTAAAGTGCCGGGGCTGAGGCATAATTTTAAATAAAAAAGTTCGACACTTCGCACCTCGGAGCGCTCTGCTGGGAGCTCGTGTATTTTCAGCACACGTGACCTCGCCTCTAAATGAGGTGTCGACAGTGCGGGGAGCGTCAAGAATTTATGGGTAATTCTTTTTAAGAAATATACAGTCAGCGGAATGAGCTTTAGGGCAGTTAGAAATTATGCTACTAACGCTTTTATAAAAAAAACTAACTACAAAATTGATTTAAAGGCACTTCATAATTCATATGAAAAACTTTTAGTTTTATTCCATAATTTTGTTTTGTTTCACTTTTTAATACCTTATACATATTTCCACCCTGACATTTTATGACATAAAAAAGCATATTGGGCACTAAATCTATAAATTTTCAGCATAATTCATAATTCTTATTATGTAATGTAAATAAAATGTAAAGAAAATTCATGATTACTTATACAAATATTTAATATTCTACCTAAAACCTAAAAAAGGAAAAAAATATTGTTAACTTGTTGATTAAATTGAAAAATTGTTTTTTTCTTGTGTTATCTAGAAAGAGAAGGAAATAAATATTTTATCAGCTGATGTCGTATGTCAGTTGTATGGTGTATTTTCAATCATGCAACCGTTGAAAAAGATTTCTTTATTTTAAAAATTTCTTTCGCGTCGAAGCTCGGAGCGTGGAAATGGTTTCGATAAATTCTTATTGCACCGAAATCGCACACAAATCGTACCTTGTGAATGTTTGAATACAATCGTCGAACCGATATTTCAACAACACAAGTTGGTACAACAATTGTATCGTGTATTTCCTGTTTTAAAGACCTTCTCGAGCACAAGAACCCAGGCTGACGTTAAGGTCTTAAAGGTGTCTGTCTTATGCCGCCGAAATGAAATCACTTCCCATTCGGCCGTGAAGCCTTTTAATTGCCATGTTGAAATGGGTCGTTTGATGAGAAACCTTTACAGGAAGGTGGCACGGCACGCATGAATGCTTGAGGACACGTACGTGCCCAGGACCCCACGGAAAATTACAGACATCTCCGGTGGGTTTCAAGGGGAGAGGACGGGGGTGACATTATCCCCAACCCAGGTGACATCTCTAGGTGATGCAAACATGTGCCGGAGGAAGAAAAATCTTTTGAGTTGTTCCGGTTCCCGTTGTGCCGTTCCCGAGGGAGGGAAATGTGGCAACGGAAGAAGTCTAGACTGCAGGGATCGCGATCCAATTAAAAGTCATCCAATTATAGCGCTCGGCATTAGAAATTTCTTTAGTGTAATTGCTTAACTAAACGGCAGTTTTTAATTAAATTTTTAAACCCTGCTGCTTCCGGAGCTGTGTGACATGGGGCGCTGTCGGGTATAAATCGCATTTACTGCGTGACTGAATTTTTCAAGACAGAGAGGCACGAAACTGTGAACATGAAAAGACTCAAAATTTCGATTCTAAGTATGTACTCTTCTTTTTGATTTCTTCTTGTTAAAACAATTAAAATGTTACTACTATTAATGTGGTATAATTTAGACCTAAAATTTAGAGCTTTACCTACTATTATCATATTAAAAAAATTCTAATCAATTTACCAAGAATACTTTAAAATTGCTTTAAGTACCGAGACATTATGATTGTACGTCCCTTTTCATATTCAAACATTCAAACTTAAAAAATACGAAATTCGCATTACTTATAAGTTTATATTTTGAGATTGAAAGGAAACTTATTTCATATTTGTAAAGAAAACTAAATTCTTTAATATAGGGAATGAATAATTTTTCAGTTATTTAATTTTATCGGAAAACCGAAAACCTTACCTAGCGTTCGTCTTTTCCCAACGTTTTATTATGGAGTTTTTTTTAAAAATTAAAATAAAATATTTTATTTCAATTTTGCTAATAACTTTGTTTTATTAAATAAATTCTTAACAGACAACAAAGTATATTGTGAAAACTTACCAAAGCATGTGAATCCTTGCATGCAAAATTATAGGTATCTAAATAAAATATGTATGTTCATAGTTCGAATTATTTTAAACCGTGCTGCTTTTAACTTTTTTATAGAATTGGGGGTGTGAAACAGATTTGAAATTGCAATCAAAAGTTATACTTCATTTTCCACATAAACTATATAGTTTGCTATAAAAACGCTGCTAAATTTTTGAATCCACAACACAATAAATTGAATACAATTTCTTGAACTCCACCCTGTCGAGTAAGATTTGCAAAGTTCATGTGTTAAAAATATGTGAAATCTACTTCTTTGTAAGTGGCCAAAACGACTGCGAATGAATGGCAATAAGTTTAGAAGGTTTCGCTTTTGACTTCAATCAAGAATTGGAACTGTTTTGTAAAAGTTTGCTTTCAGCGGCAGCATCTATTTAAAGTTCTTCCCTTCGTCGAGAAAGGACGAGACCCGGGACTCTCAGCCATGATAGCATTTTTCAGACGTTTCGCCCGGTTGTAGGGAATCGACAGGAAGCAGAAAACTCCATGTCAGTTGGTGTTTTCTTCCTGTTTGGACCATTCACAGAATCTTCGCTCGGTGCAACTTAATTAAAAGCTCCCCTTCTCAAGCAAATGAAATGAAGTGAGGAGACACTGGAGTTGATACGTGGCTGAAATTTTTTGCTTAAACTAAAATTCAAGGAAAATGAGATTGCACCCATTACCTGGTACCTGCTCCGTTCTCCGCCTTTATGCATTTCTGAATGCGTTTCCACCCGCTCATACACAGGCCAACTGCAAGCCCGGCTGCAGCCCTCCTCAAGGTGCAGAAAAGAGTATCCTTTCTGCAGTTATTAATGTCTGCAAAGTCCTTGTTAGCGCGAAGTGGATTGGCCACCAGCCGGGAGCGCAACTTAATTAAATTCCATTCAGGGCGCAGAGCAATTTTATTGCGAAGCCTTTTGGGGAAAAATTTTTGAGCTAAGGATTCTTCCCAAGTAAAGGGCGCGATTTAGTCTTTCTTTTCAGGGTCCTGATGCTGGCCTCAAGTCAGATTAAGCTGTAGTGGGATGCCTTTCATGCATAAATTTGCGATTTGTGTCATTCTGTAGCAGTAGCAGTAGCAAAAGGATGCTCTATGTGCATAGAATGCTTTGTAAGAACGCTCCCGGCATACGTGCGACTGTGTCAGGGACGGAGCAAGAAGGTCTCTTCGAGGGCTGTTAAATTTCAATTTTAGCTTCAAGGCGGAGCTAGACATCAATTTTCGCAGTTTATTACTATGTCTGCTCCTAGCTAGAGAAAACCGTCTTCTTGATCAGTACGTGACATAATTCAGAGAAATACAGAGCTTATTATTGCAATGAATGATGGCATCAGAAGAAGAGGATAAATTTGCGATTTTAAATGGATCCCTTAATCGAATTCCTAGAAATTGTATGGTACATGATGAGTGTCACATATACCAGGAAGATGCATATTTATAGCGAGACCTAATCCCTGAATTCCGGTCAATTAGTTTCATATTCAGAGACATCACAGAGTCGAGGGAAAACATATCCATCACGGCCAATTTAGCCAATGCGCTAGGCCTCGAAAGGGCCAAATGGAGCGAAATTAGTAAAAACAGAGGACATATAAAAGTATTAATCCCAGAGCCCATCAATATCCCTCCGGATCAAATTGCCATGGATGCGTGTTCACGGTAAGATGGATTTCCTTTTTTTTTATAACAAGAGAAACAAAATATTATAGGAGAATTATGTTGGACTAACGAAGCAAAAGGCTTTTCCGCAAACATTTTGCAAAAAAATTCCCAAATTTGTTAAAGTTAATTCACATATCATTTATAAATACAATATGATGTTTTTCTTCTTTTTAATGCAATAATTTTGTAACGTAAAATGATATATTCCTTGTTTTTAAATAAATAAAAATACATATTTTAGATTAGTTTTTAGTATTAAACTTGGTATAGATTGTATTGTTTTAAATTAAAATTACATATGCATGCATTCAAAGGTACTGAATTTTATACAAAGGTGCTGGAAAATAGATTTGTCTTATGCATTTACTTAAAAGTCTTGAATTTTCAAATCTCAATTAGAAATGTATTGTATAATGACACTTTGCGAGAAAAATGGTGTGGTGTCTATTATTCTTGGCCCTTCTTAGGAGTGACCTTTTGTGAAATTTTAAAGTGAATCAAGGACACTTCGAAATTGACCAAAATTAAATGGAGAGCGGAGGTCGCAGTAAAATGGGACCCCAAAGCCGGCCCTCTCATAAACTATGCAAATTCCAAATTTACAGTGCATGGGCGTATTTTGCGAAATCGTGTTCAACAGAGTGTTACAGGCCCGTGCATCTGTGCCTGTTTTCATTTTATCAATTTGGAGGAGAGCCAAAACCGGCGGTGGCGGCCCTCGCCCCAAGCATAAGTTGGTCGACGGCGGGCGTGGGGGGCGCAAACGCCCACACCGGGATTCCTGTGATATTTCATCTACGGGGAGGAAATCACTGTAGCGGCCCGCTATTTTTTCCCACCACATTTTTTCCAACTATCTGTAAAAGTTTTCCAACCCTTTTTCCTGCTGTTAGCTCGTTTTTAGGTGGACGGGGGCGGAACTGGGCTGGCTAGGGCCCATACAAAAGGGAAGTGCTTTAAATGGAGACGGGGCGGCCTTTCAAGGGACTCTCATGGCTCCTCTCGATTTATTGACAGTCATGATTGCACCCGCTGAATTAAAAGCATTTTAACTGGGTAACCGTGTAATTGAAAGCCACATCCTCCCCGACTGTACGAAGGGCTGCTTTTGATTGCAACGACGGCCCCCGTGCCTGGAATCAATGGCGAACTCCCGGCTCCTTGCGGCCCTTTATCGGGCCTCCAAAGAGCAATAAACTCTGGTTTTGTTTCAACCGCTGAACTCTGATTATGAATTGTTGCCTTGGCGAAGGAAAGTGGAATAGGCGTTGATTGGCTTTGTTGCTTCTTAATTACAAATTCCGATGAATTTGAATGTTCTACATGACACGTAGTGTTTCCGAAAATTTCCAAACCATAACCTAAAACATTGTATTATTATTATTAAGATATTAAAATTTGTATGTATATTGTAAATACTATATTAAAAAATTGCTTTTTTGATTTTGTTGTTGTTTTACCATAATTTTTGGTGCTAACTTTATACAAAAGGTCTTTTTAATAAATTGATGGCTTTGAGAAAAAAGTTCTGTGATAAAATTCAATTTTCATTTATAATAATGTATTAATTTTTAAAATTTTTATAGATACCTATATCAGTCCTAAAGTATCCCATTTAAAATTAATCTGCAACAGAATTTGTATCCTCAATTATTTTGGTTTTTTTTTTCTCTTTTAATGCAATATTAAAATTAAATATTTTCCAGACCAACCGTTTGTCGATTCACCTTTTTGAATAAAACGACAATATATACTATACTTTGATATATGTATTGCTTTAGAAAAGCAACTGAGCGTTACCATTTTAATGTCATCGTCATGCATACAGTAGACTAATTTTTGTTTTTTCCATCGATTTTTTTACTTTCTCCTTTTAGACACAGATTTAGAAATATGTATATTTATTATTTCTTTAGCGTAAAGGCATTGATGAAAGTCTCTGAATAGAAATACCTTCAAATTCCTTAAAGACGAAAATAAAAGTAAATGTACTGGAAATAAATCAGTTCATTTCTTTAAACGAAGTGTTCTCATTTAAGAGAATGAACTTATAGGTAGCCAACAAAAGGTAATAAAGTTGAAAAGCTAGGGGCTTAAGGTTTTGTTAGAAATGAGTTCTCTTTATGCTGTTTGGTAGTTCCAGTAAAGCAGAGGTTGGAGCCTGCTTGTCCACTAACCAAGGGAGTGAACAGCGGCCACCGAAGCCCCATAAATCAGGCCTCCGCCGCACGAGGGGCTCACATGGTGGCAGAGGGCCAAGGCAAGTACATGGCAGGTGGCAAATCAGCCCTTGAACGTGTTGCCAGCAACAACGGGTCCTTTAGAAGCAATCAATTTGAGCTTGGAGTTTTGATTGATGGCCTCTAACGACGCAGAAATCTCGTCCGGTGAATTCGAGGTTTTGAAAGGTTTGGACAGACGGAATTATCACAGCCACTGATTGACACCGTCAAGTAGATCGGAATAATGCGTCAGTTTCATTCAATCGTCCGTCCCTTCGATTTATCTGGAGGTGCTCCAGCACAATGGGAGCACTCAGCACTCCTTGAAAGCAGATCCTGGAACGCAGGTGATTATCTTTGGAGAGGTGCAGCAGCTGCACGTTGTCCAAATCCAAAACAAAGCGCCCTAACGAAGTCACGTTCTGTTCGTTTCTTCTATCGTCCCGGTGCCGTCGCGACGCCGCCGAGGACGCCCATGACGAACGCTCTCGATTTACATCCAGAGTGCACTTGACGGTAATTTGGTTGCCTCGGTACCCGTCGCCGGGGCTGTCGCAGTGCCCCAACAAAGGGCCCCGGCCAGATGTACTGTGAATGAAAAAGTAAATCTCTCGTCTCCGGTGGGTCTTTGATTGCCCCATCGCTCCACTTCAAAAGAGCACTCGTTTCAACTCCGACGGCGACGACGGCGTCGGGACGTCTACCTGGAGCGTCACGTCGGCAACAAACTGCGGCTGAAGTGCACCTTAGCCGGGCTTTGTTGCGAACTTCCCTTCTGTCGGGGCAAATTTATGTTTTTTAGCTGAGATAAATTTACTAAGATTAATTTGTCGTCACCTGCGAGGGAAGGGAGTGGACCAACTCCGATTCCAGCTCTTCTTCCATGCAAATAATTGCTCTATTTAGCTAAAAACCGAAACCGAAGCAGAGGGAGGAAACGTCTCAAGATATTTATATACAGCTTTCTTTATGTGGCTCCATCCTACCCTAGAAACGAGGCTTTTTCTGCGATTTATTGAAGAAGAAAACACGAAAATTGTCTGTAATGTGATATTAGTTTTTTGCGAAATGGAATTAAATTGCTACCTTTCTCCGAAGAGAAAATACTGGTCATTACAACACAGCAATGCCCCAAAGCATACTGCAAAGTTGATTAAATATTTCTTAGCTTTAAAAAGTAAAACATACAAAGTTTTAAACATTTCTTAGCATTAAAAAAGTAATCTCTTATAGGCTTGCGAACTTGTTACATCTGAAAAGTAAGGAGAATCCTTGTAGTAGATCTTCTTCTACGAAATGCAATAAAGTGGTCGGTTAATAACGAATATTTCATACCGAAGGATTCTTGAACCGGTCGGTGATGTTGAGCGCTGAGTTTCATAAATCAATAAACTCGTCCGAAGTTTTACTGCATAAAATAACTTCATCCGGGGAGTGTGAAAAGATGACAACATTTTAAATAAAATGAAAATTGTTGATGAAATGTTGGTTGTTGAAGAGATTGCTGACGGACATGGGTCTGTTCTAATGAATACTCTTGATCGGAGTCTGAAAATTATGTTAGTGAGAAATTGTTTGTTAAAATAAAACGACTATAACGTTGCCTGTAAACGTTGAAAACGATAAAGCTATAGGGTTGCTGGTAATCCTTAATTATTATTTTGTAATTAAAAGACTTAAATGCTTTCGAAATAAAGTTTGTTTCTTTTGTTTATAAAATTACTCTTTATAAGGCTGTAGTTTCGCTATCACGAATTTTTGTTTTCAAGATAACAACCACTCAACTCAACTGATAATGTAAAAATTGAGTTGTCTTTATATTTATGTACAAGATTGTATAAAGTTCAAAATTCAAAACTGCATTTAAAAGTGAATATGTACAGACTTTATTCGGTTTTAGTTAATTTTATTTAAAAATAGACATACTGTAAGATTTCTTTCAGATGGAGAGTGAATTCTTCACCAAATAACGCATTTTTCCTGGGGATTCATTGGAGAACCCGCAGGGCAGTTAAACATTTCTGAGAATTCAGGAAGATTGGCAAGGGACGCAATTACCCTTCCCTTGTTGTTGATGTGCCGGTCGGTGTCCACGGCGTCGTCGATGGTGTCCGTGTCGTCGGTGCACTGAGATTGGGCGAAGGCGATGAAGAACAACTGCTCGCTGGTCCGGTTGCCCAGCTGAGGGACAGATTCTGCAGGGCGATTTCCCGGATTATCCCGGAGCCATTTTTGGTACGCCCGGAAGGCCAAAGTTATCCCGACATTGTCCGCAATGTTCTCACTAAGCGAAAAGTGAGCGTCAACCTCTTCGTTTCCGTTGAAGTATTCAACAAGACAATGCAGCCGTTTATGGAGCTCCTTCAAAGTGGCCTCCGCCCACCAGTTCCTGAGCTCCCCGTTGTGGTCGAATTTGTGGCCGAAGTTGTCGAAGGCATGGGTAATTTCGTGGCCTATCAAAAATCCAAGAATAGCATACTTCTGGAACTGGGCGTAGTTCAGGTGATAAAAGGGTGGAATTAAGGAGCCAGCTCCCACAAAAATTCTGTTCGTTGATATATCAAGATGGGCATTAACCGTGGTGAGCGGGGGTGTAGGACTGTAGAGGTCCAAACTGTCAACCTCCCACTGCTCCCTTTGCGCGAATGACTTCAGCACAGAAATAGAGTTTTCGAAATATGTCCCCTTCTGCACTATAACGTCCGAATATATCTCAGACATTAATGTTCGATTGTAGTGTTTTTTCTCAATTCCCAATGCTTTCAACTTAACATTGTTAAGTTTCGTTAAGGCGTTATGTTTCGTCTCCGGATCCAACCACTGGGACTCTTTAAAAATGTTGCCTAAATCGGTTTTAAACTCTTTTGTCATCCGAATTGCATCCTTCCGCCTTTTCTTCTTCATAAAGACTTCCCCAAAAATTTTAGATGCTGGAATATCGAAATATTTCATAACTTTTTCTACGCAATTTATCTCCCACCGGCTTTCATCTGTGTAAATATAATCTGCCGTAAATTGTTTAATCAAGAAAAGGGAAAAGCGTCCCATCAGGTAGTTGACGATATTAAGCTTGGGCTGTTTTGATAATACTTGACTCAAATTTGAGTAGTAATCCTTTGCAATCATTCCTACTATTTCTGAGTCGTTAACGGGCTCCCCGCGGACTATACTTAGGTACCTACGCCAGTCTATCCCAGGGAATTTTTGGTGCATCTCTGAAATATTATAGCGTTCGTACAACTCGCTTGAATGTGTCTGCTCGATAGAATTCGTCGATATGCTCGCAAGAACTGTCTCAAATTCAAAATATGGTCCGGCATATTTCGTTCTGCCGGTCATTTGCCCGTAGAATGATACCAGCTCTCTAAGCATTCCCATTCTGCTACCTCCGTCACTATACTCCTTGGGACTACCAAAAGTTAAATAGGGTTCGCCAAATATCACAACGTTGTGAGTTGTGTCTAAAAAGTCGGGCCCCACATAGGATCCAATTATGTAATCTTCATTGTGAGTTTTAATATTTGCAGCTAATGCGAGCCAGTCAACATCTTCAACATTACAATTCTTAAAATCCAACGATGGGCAACCTCCCAGCGAGCTTAGGTACTCCTTGATTGGTTCCAATTTCCGGTCCTTGATTGCATTAATATCTATGCAAGAGTCGAAGTAAGTTTTGATCTTCTGTCCAATGTCTTTTGAATCCTCAAAGTTCTTAGATTCCTTCAAGATATTGAGCATCTTATTGCTGACATAGTATTGCATCACTTGCGACACAGAATATGACCCATCCTTGTGAGAATTATAATTCTTCCACTTACCACAGGCATACTTAAAGAAATCATTGCAAGGATCCACCGTTTCGTCAATGTAGCTCGACATCATGGCTGCACTGATCGTTGAAACGCGATCATCTTCTAGATCAAAGAGCTGCTCAATCCCATTAAGAACGGTTGGCGGAGGCGTGATTACGGGGGATGAATTAATTATACAAAGTAAAGGTAGTAAGATGCCGAACACTGCGGCAACTCTTGCCATTGTCTCGTTGTTTTTTCGACTGTGACAATGGCTCGTTTAGAAATTATAAAGACAACTAACCTACCAACAAGCAGCTTTTTGAGTCTGCAAACAGAAGCCGCGCACCTGTTGCAACAACGTACCATAAGCTATGGATTCAGTATAGCCAAGGATAGGTATGACGCAATTTTCCACGTAGAGTTAGATAGCGGTTTCATTATAACTATGCATCTATGCTAGTTCCACTTCTCAAGATACCAACATTAAAATTCCTAATATTATAGTTTTCTAGAAGTTGACGCCTTTTACCTTTTAAAAATTAAAATCACTTCATTTAATTTGATTTTAATTTACAAATACGATTTGATTCGAAAATTCAGTCGTTTAAAATTTATTTCGTTTACTTAATTGCCGTAAGACAGGTATACCAACAAAGACTGAAATAAAATATTAAATGTGGAGTGACCGAATGGAAGTGTTTCACAACACGTGTCCATTGTGTGTAAAAGATGATAAGATATATAAGAACAAATAAAAATTTAATGATGATGAAGTATGTATTATTAATTTATGGAATATTTTGAGTAGTAATAACTTGCAATTTTTTATAATTTCTCAAATAGGTAAAAATCTTCAAGAAAAAAATATACTTGTAAAATAAAAGAATAGTTTATTCAGTTATTTGTCCTGTTTATTTCAAAGTCTACTATTTTTTGAAAATTAAATGATAAAGATAACGTATCCATAGTAATTCTACTAAAGTTCTCCATGATTTTGTAAAATACATCCTCGGGAATATGAAGAAAAAAATTGATCATGTTAAGAATGAAAAGGGTTAATTCATGTAGGCGTTGTATCAAAAGCACGTCTTCCCAGACCTCTTCTGGGTGAAAAAATTCCCGGTTATTGAGCAAGAAGAAGATACGGGAAGTGAAAAATGCACCGAGTCTGGACTCGCCGGCAGATTCAGAAGCAAACTGAGGTTGTCCCCAGAACACGAGGATGCAGTCTTTCAGGGAATTTAATTTTCCCCATAAAAGTTTTCTTGGTGCTTGAGCGCCAGAGCCAGAGCCGGAGCCGGAGAGGTTGTCCCCGTGGTTCCCTTATCCTCCCGAAAGTTCCACAGGACGCGCTCCTTATTAAATTCCCGGTGAGGGCACAAAGCGCCTTAATTTTCGTGAATTATGGAATTCAAAGGACGAAGATAAGTTGCAAAGATAATCGACGCTGATTGCGACAGGATGGGGCGCGGGTTAATCTTCACATATCCTTTTCTTGGAAAGTTTTTCAATTATTCCTTTGACTTCTGCGAGCGGGCATGCGGGGGCGGATGGTATTAATTATAATGAAAATCCAGCTAATAATGGCTGGTGCAGCGCCTTCGTCCCGGGGGTGGAAAGAATGTGCAAAATCGCGGGAAATATTTTTAGTTTCCTCGGCATTTTCCTTTTGGTCCCAAGAGAAGCCTTTTAAAGAAACCTCCCGCGCCCGGCCCGAGTAAACTCCACCAGGACTATGAATCTCAAATTAAATTGAAACTTTGCGGGTTCGCTCTAAAGTCAGAGTGAATCCCAGCGCCTTTAGCAAGAAGATTTTCACGGACCCGGGGAATGTTTATGCACGGTACGCCCCCGCCTCCATTTGGGGCTCGTTCGGATTCTGCCTTTGCGAATAATGCACCCATGGGCGGTAAAGGGGATCATATTTGTCTGGCGGGCGACTCAGTGCAGGGCTTCCAGGGCTAATGCGACCCACCAGCCCAGCAGATAATCGGATTATTTCTTTTTCCGTGCATTAAGCCTTAATGGATTTCTCAAGTTTCCGCGGCGATAGCAACGTAGGCAAATGCCCTGCAGCTTTGAGCCCTGATGACCCTTTTGACCCCGATGATCGCCGACTATCCACCCTGTGATGTGGGTAAGTAAAATCTACCACCACCCTGTAGACTTAATGAAATGTTGTGCTTTTTCCCCTTAGGGATGGTTTATAAGGGCATGTTCTCATTTATATTTCCAAAGAAAAAAAACAAACAACAAAAACAATTTTTTTTTAATTATTGGGTTCCAAAAAATAAAGAAGGAAATTCGATCAGGTTTATTTCTCGCCCCAAAATTAATACAAAATATATTATAAACATAAAGATGTATTTTTTAAATATTCTCTACGTTATTACCAATCTGATGGCATGTGAAGTGAACATTTATAGTAGGTATTAATGTGCCTTAATTTATCCCAACCTAACTATTTTGAATCCATATAAACAATAACAATTGCAAATTCCTTAACATATAAACAATAACAATTGCAAATTCCACAACTTAAACCTCTTTTGACTGGGGCCTCACGCGATGTGCTGCGATGTGCTGCGATGTCCTGCGATGTCATTACAAGGATTTTTAAAAATTCAAGTGAGCATACTTCCTAACAAATATCGACGTCGATGTGGAAAGGAATGATTTTAGATTCTATAGTGAGGTTTGGTTTAGGACGCCCAAGAAATTGATTGGTATAATGTGTCCTAAATCCGACTAACCTGTATATTATTTAGTGGCCTTAATAAAAACTATAGGCTTGCTCGGTTTTTATCCCCTCTTTTTACGTATTTTTATCCCAATGCACGCTACTTTTATAATTTTTTAGAAATTTGACTTAACGTTATTAAACCCACTAGTGACTAGAGGACACAAACACAATTTCTTAACCAGACCAGACGATCTTCGACAACGTAAAATTGCTGAAACAAAAAGAACACATTCTTAAAAATTGTCGCTTTTCCGCTCAAAAAAAAATTAAAACATTCGCTTAATGTTCGAATTCTACATATTCTGCTTTTCGATTTTCACGCAATCGGAGGCGGAATAAATTAACCCATTCGTACTCTCATTTTCGAGCTTACGCAAAAACATTTTGCAAATTATCCTCTATTCCCTTCACCCCATGGACCAGGACGCTGCGGGCGCTCCTGGAAAAATGTGCTGCTCGTCGCCCTGCGTCTTTTCTTGTAATCCAGGCAGTCGGGGCAACTAAACGACAGCACTTTGTCACTGCCGGGCCGGCTTAATTCCGAATAAGCTCTATCTCGTGTTAACATTATTTATAGGGTGTTTCTTGTACGAGCGCTAATTCACCCAGATTTGTCCTGGGGATGCGGGACTCGGGCTTCCTGTTTTTGATGACGTCGACGTCGCCAAACCCCGAGAGAATGCACTTCCTTGAAATTGGTTAAACCCCAAACAGAGTTTTCGGTGGTAAACCACCTGTATGACAACCGGCCGTGCGCCCCCCAATGAATGATTGCCCTAATAAAGTCCGTCGCGCAATTAAAGTCGACTTTCATTGCCTAAATCAAAATTTAAATTGGCCACGTCCAAAAGGGACTTAGTGCGGAGATTAATTGGGCTCATCTAATTTTAATTCAATTCAGAGGGTTCCATTAGTGCCGGCCTGGATTTTGGCGATTACGGCAAGTGAAACGGAGCAGTTTAATGAATTTCTGAAATTGTATTGTTCACCCGACGGGCAACTTGGGCAAGATGCAAATGTATGGAAATTAACAGGATTAATTAGGACCTGCTGTAAAACCGCAGCGACACGACTCTTCGCTTTGACTGCCACAGTTCAGGGTAGGAATTACATCGCGACGGGAAACTCTTCTAATTTACCTGCAATTTCTTTATTTTCATATCCTAAATAATAATTTCGCTAATATCGGATAATACTTAAAACTCAGAAGAAACATTTAGTTTAAGTTAGATACTATTTATAGGGACCGAAAGTAATGTTCGATTCCTATTAACGTAAATTTGTTGGCCATGTCAGAATAAAAACAAATTGCACAAATTTTAAGGTAAAGTGTTTAAGTCCTTTGACTTTAATAAAAGAAAATGTTTAAACGCCGCAGCAGATAAAATCTGAAAACATTTCAAATTTCAATTTTTGCATACTCAAATATTATTATCAATGTCTGTTATTAAAATTACACAAATGTGTGCTTGTCTGTACACGAAAATGGCATGAGTGTCAGAAGGGTAAGAGGTCCTAACAATTAAATAAAAATCCAATTGTTTAAAATTAAATTCCTTCAGTTGATGAATTATTTATTTTAATTAACTATATTTGATATTCCAAACTCATTTGGTTAAAATCATTTTGCTGGGACCTTATTTTACGGGCTTGAAAATTCTAAGTGTATTTAATAAACATATGTATTTTTAATATATTTATTATTATTTTTACAGAAATGGATTTTGGGTCTTTAATGCGTCAAAAACATCATAAATGTATAATTTTAATGAAAGGCCTCTTTGTCTTTAAAAGTTAAGGCTATTTAAGTATGTTATTAGTATCATTGTGACTCGCTTTAAACTTTGCTTCTTGGGCCAGTGGCGGTCACGTCCACTTCCTGTCCATAACAAGTAATTGCAGCGCATTATGCGGAACTAATCAAAAGCGGAAACTCCAGAACAATTCGATTAACTCTAAAACTGCACTTGCACTTGAAAGTTTGTGGTGCTGGATGCACATACTGCACCCCACCTTTCCGGGCCTAGGGTGCAGGGAAAGGGAGTTGGAGTTTTGTGTAATCCCCGGCTGGCTCCCAGATCAGGAGCATCTTTTCGGCCAGAGACCAGCCACTTCGTGCTGAAAAGTTCAAAAGTTGAAAATTTCACTCAGCCGCACGCCGCGTCGGAGCTTCCCAACAAGTGCAATAATTGAAATTCCGGAGGGCATCCACGATGCATGGAAAGGGTCTGAAGTTGGAGCCCCAAGTGCGTCCATCGCAATTGTTTGTTTGTTTGTTTGGTGTTTAATTTGCCCCAAGGGCGTCACACAAGGTGAACTTTATGGTCAGGGCTGGTTAAGCCATATTGACCACGGAACTTCACGCTGGAGCAGATGGTGTCTTCCTTGATGTAAAGTATTGGGGCGCACAGGCCCTCCGTTACAGTTCTCTGTATGAAACTGACGTACTTCACCCTCACACGCGTCCCCGCAAAAAACAAACTAAAACTTTCCAAGGTTCAAAAAAAGAACCTGCCAGCCGACCAAATCCCCCTATGACGATGCTCCTCTTAAATGTCATCTCTCCCAAACATAAATGTGTGCTCATTGTCAGTTCAAGGGGATCATCCGTTCTATTCACAATGATAATTTTAAAATAATTTCTGCGAAGCTCCATAGCGAGCCACTAGGTCGACTCAGTACAGTCCCGTCACTATATTAAAACAACATCTCCAAAGCCCCGAACAAATGAAATCACGAGGTCGACTCAGCACAGTCCAGTCACTGCAGAATCCACAAACTTAAACCGTAAACCAACGGTAAAGCCCACACACACATCCACACATAGTTACAATTTTTCCCACTTCCAGGCGATGCTCCAACTTCAAATTTTAACGGTTCATTACATGATCTGTTATACTCCTTAATACTTGTGGACAATTCCAACAAATTTTCAACCAAAAAATGAAACAAAAAACACTGTTCTCATCAAACTCCAGACTATCATGATCATGAAAAGACTACACATACGCGCTTCAATCTCTCATAAACTTCTTATTGAACCGTTACACCTTCGAGTACAAAGTCACTTTTCAAATTTCGATCATCAATAATTTACCGTTACACAGTCGAAAAGAACCGCTAAACAACTTAAAGTCAACCACATGGCTGCAAAAATTCCTAATCACCAAGGATCTTCAACAATCTTTCATTCTTACTCCCAAGAATGTTATCGGTCGCTTTTAACGTCCAGGCATCTTAACCCCTATATAATCCGCAAATAGATTTGTCTGTACTAAGACATCACATGGGTGCTCCAAATATCTCCGTCCAATTAGCTACAGAATTTCGTCCTCACATACAAAACTCAAAACAATTACTAAATTCACCACTATTCTCGTTCAATCAGTTAAGGTTATACAAATTTTAAATGAACTATTCCATTATTAAGACACCGTTACGAGAGTGCCACTTTCACTTGAATGAGTTATAAAGAACTCTAAATTAAAATGAACACCAACTTGAATGAAACCGAAAATAAATTCGATTAGTTTTCTCAAAAAAGGATATGAATCTTATTTCACAAACATGTGATCAAACTCGAAATATTATTATACTGATCACCTTAGAAGGAGATCTCCTTCCAGATCGACCGATCTGGTTGACGGATATGGAGGCACATCCATCGCAATTAAGGTGATAGTATGGGTTTGGACCTACACAGGGTGAAAAATTCACTTCATCCGCTATGGAGATAGGCACATACTTCACCTGCACCCAGTTTCGTCTAATAAAACTCGAAAACCATCTTCAGTCGCCCACCCGCGAATGACTATTTTCTTAGGAAGAAATAAAGTTTCTAATTCCAATGAAGTTCCGCACCCTCACGAAAACTACTTCGGTTCTAATTACGGAAGTTGTGTTCTCTGTATGGCTCAACTTCGACCGGGTGGTTTTTTGTCTGGAACAATGAAAGTCTGGTCTGGGAACCGGGTTAAACTTTGTACTGTTGAGTGCCCAAACTTATCGCAGCGAAATGCCACTTTGTTGCATTAATTTGGAACACAAAACGATGGATGTTGCTCTTATTCATTATTCCTGACGACTAGGGATGGGACTAGCAATGGTCTAATGTTACTAACTCTTTATTATTTGAATTTTTGTTCACAAAAAACTCAAGATTACTGATTTATTTGCGTTAGTTCATTTGGCTTCATGAATCTTACCCTTAGATAAGTTAATATTCAAACGCTGCAGTTGATCGCAAATTTTAAGAACCTTATCCTTATCATTGAATTTATTTCATTGATTTTATCATTTTTACTACGGGAATTTTCAGGAAGAAATTTATAAAACTTGTATCAATAATTTAAGAATGAATCATTGAATTTTGCAAAATTTCATCAAAACACCTTATAACGCTTAAAATTATTTTTCGGTAAATTGAAATTTTAAAGTTTGAAGTTGTTTAATTCTAATCGGTTTTATAACAAAATTTAAAAAGTATTAAAGTATTTTCTACATTTTTAGTAGTGTATATGCAATCTTCCTATTATAAAAAAAACTAGTTCAAGCTATTCGCAAAACTTCTTGTGTTTCCTTCCTCTTTAAATAC
The DNA here is from genome assembly GCA_951509405.1 of Machimus rusticus. NCBI lineage: Eukaryota > Metazoa > Arthropoda > Insecta > Diptera > Asilidae > Machimus > Machimus rusticus. Next base: position 15,585,144 of record OX608054.1, on the reverse strand, counting down.
TTAGTTTCTGCACCGAAAATTAAGCAAGTTTCGATAAAATAACTTTAGAAATTTGTAATTTCTAGAGAACTGAATTTCGTTAGAATGAAGAGTTTAGAGCTGAATTAAACTATAGCAAATTAACTTTAACTTTAAAAGATAGATTGTTTCCTCCCTGAATTCTGATTTTGAGAATGATGAAATGAATTTTAAAATTACATTAATTAATATTTTTAATAATGGGCTTTTCTTTCTATAATTTTTAAATGCAAAGATATATGTTCAGTTTAGCAATATCTCTCCTCGATGTTGAAGAATAAACTCAAAATTACGTCTTCTCACCAGGAAAAAATTAATGTTCTAATGAATTTTATATATAAAATCTTTAATCTTCAAATCTCCTACTGAGATGTAGGTCATTTTCAAAATTTTAAAGGTATTTGGTTTTCTTACCAAGCTTATCCGGTTAAACTGAACCACATATTTCCACATATTAAACGAAATTTGATACTAACGTGGAATGCTGCACATTTCTCGCACATGTCTTAGAGCAGATGGAAAACCTCGCCGAGGCATAATTACCAGATGTGGAAGGAAACTGGGTACAGTCGTTTCTAATTAATCTTAACAACCTTCCAAAGTTTCTAGCAATTACGAGAAGCGGTTCAAATTAAAGCTATAGACAATGCTTAGAGGTGCTGCTGCAACATCGTTTAATTGCAATTTGAGGAACGTTAAACGCATCGTCACCAGAGAGCTCTGCCTTAAGTCGGGAGGACTAAGTGAAAAGGCAATTTTCCCTTTTTTTTTACTTTTATCCCAATTTTCACGCTACAGGATACTTTACTTAGTAAATGCAAGTTGCAACTTAGGTTGTTCTCCGACGACTCTTTGATTAGTTAAAGTATACGTACAACGCTAGGTTCCAGGTATATTTACCAGTTTAAATTTCCCATAATTAGGGTAAAAGAAAATTTGAGAGGAATGGGGTCTAATTAAGTCGACTCCGCCGCTCCGATGCATTCCTATGCACGACGGTGTTCACTGTATAGTGCAAAATTGAATAACTCCAACGAATTTCCCAGTTAATCTACTTTCAGCTCGCCTGATTGAATTTTCCCGGGGAGTTTCCCGAAAATTCTCTTTTAGCTCATCGCAGCCACTCAAGGGAAAAACACCAACGCGTTGGAGCGCGTCGTCAGCCATCGGCTGCAGGAAGAAAAAGACGAAGCCCTTAAGATCGCCGGCCCATTAAAAAGGAGTTCGAGGTGTGCACATCGGCGCCTTAAGACGTGACTTGAAAAGTGATCTCCGGCTTCTGCTGAGAGTTGATTCGGCGGGTGATTAATCGAAAAAGGATTCAATTCGCCCGGAGGTGCCTTGGGATGGGACGGTGTACTGATGATTGCTGGGAAAACGGGAAGGGCTTTCGGAAAATTAATGATTTTGATTTTAATCAAGTTTCAAATCCCATAAATACAAAAATGGAAACCCGGAATCTTACGACTTTCACCATTTTAGCAGCTATAAGAGGGGCCGAGGAGTGAGATAAGGCAAATTATTATTTGTACAAGTATCTCTGCAATAAATACTAGGTAATTTTTTTTTTATTTACACTTTTAGAAGATGATGATTAAAATTCAGAGCCTTTTGTAATAGAAATGCAAAAACAAAGTTAATCGATTCACTTTTTAAGACAGTTTGAAGAAAACATAAAAGGCTAAACGATCTAGAGAAAACCTCTATAGGTTTAAATTTCACGAGGAAAAATATACCTACTTACTTAATTGGATTCCGTTTTTGGTAAAATTTAGCAAAGCCATATTTGCATATTTATGAAAAATATTTAAAATACAGTAGCCCTGCTGTTGCTTCACTTGCTTAAACATTTATCTTAATTCCTAAACTATGATACTTGCAGTCATATCGTTATAATATGCATTTATGTTACTCCTCAGATTTCGAAGGGTCAATTAAAATAACGAGCTTTCCAGATTGTGAAATCAATTTCATTTATTCAAATAGAAAAAAACTAAGGTCCAGTGAAAGAATGGATTTCCTTATTTAATGCCCAAGGCATATACTTTTTATAATGTGGTAAAAAAGTGAGAATATTTAAACTGAGTTTTATGTTTCTTTCTGAAGGTAACTAAGTAAAACAATGATATTAATAAACGTATGGATTCCACCAATCCATGGGCATGAGTTATTTTAAAAAATTTATGTAGACGAATGGCATTTGATGTAGTGCTAGTGATGAATATTTTCTAAGTACATACATAGATGTGTGTTTTATAAACTGAGAGTTAAAATTCATTTTAAAATTCGCTTCATCTTTTGAGCCTGTCCTGACTTCATCCTGAGTGAGTTTTTCGTAATCAGACGAGTTCTTCTCTGCCTCATTAACGCCCAAAAATCTCCTTGTCCAGTGCTCGCAACAACAAGCGTCTTTTCATCAATCAACGGAGCGCCGCGCCCGCTCAGAAGCTGCGAATTTTTGACAACTTTTCAGAGCACCCCTGTCACCGGGACGGGGCCCCATTAGGAACATTAATGACGCTGCAAACTCACCTCATTCCTCTAATTACGCGAAAAAGCGGATATGCCCGCATCTCGCGCACAACGCCGCTCCGGCAGCATTTGAGTTTTAAAGGCTTCGTTAGCGGTGGCTTTGTCGAAAAGGATAACTTTCTGGAATGCTCGGGAGCACCGGGAGCAACCCGCCCCCCGGCAGCGGCCCTTATCGCTCCAAATTACTCAAAATTTGCTCGGCAACCATTCGGTTCGCCCGTGCCTTTTTTAGTTTTCATTTTCGCGAGGAGCGAGCATCCCGGCGATTTGTCCGGGACGGGCGACGAAGAATGCAGCGGCGAGCATTTGTCACTGTCGCGGCGGCATTAAGCCAAAAGAGCTCGTGTCGAGATATAAATTTATCAGGGCTCGCCCACACGTAGCCGGGTGCAGGTGGGGCGTCCCGGGCCCGGGCCTGCAGCCGAGTCGCCGTCAGTCGGGGGCTTTGTTATGAAATCAAAGAGTCCCGGAAGGGCGGCATTAATTTATCATAAATTCAGGGAAAATCCGAAAATTGCTCAGGAAATTTCTCGGTTTGCTTGGGCACAAAGGGAAATTTTAATTTGGGGCTCTGCTTAAGTGCGACCGGTTGCTGGGCCTGATTATGAAATTTCCTTTTATTAGGTGGCCTTCAAAGGACAAAAGGAGGCTAATGTTTAAGTTTTGGGAGAGGCCCTTTTTATTTTATCCTGTTTTTGTCATGAAATTATTTTTCGTCCATTTCTGTCCACTCTTTCCAAGGCGTGCTTGTCACCCAAGTCGGAAACAGGTCTTCCGGGAAGGCAAACTTCTAACGCCACGTGGTTCAAGCCTGGTTCCGGGCGGAAAGAATCGCTAAAAGAAACTCAACTTCGCTCAGGCGAAAATGGTGAAAATGTTTTCCCATTGTTTCCTCATTACCATTGCACACGCCGGAAAATTGGGTCAGGGCAACCGGGATGGAGTTAAATTAAAGCTTGCTCTCTGGAACGAAAACGATTTTTTTTTTCCGGTCAGAAAAGCGACAAAATTCAGAAACTTCTACGCTGCGTGCTTCAACATTCCTTGAGTTTTGTGAATTTTGTGAAGGACGCTACTTCAAAATGCGAAATCCCTCTAAATTTAAACTAAGGACATATGAACAGTATTCGAATTAAATCAAGTAAAACTCTTTTATTCTTGAAAATGAATAGTTAAAAATGATTTTGCATTAATCACAACTTTTCAAGCAACAAGCACTAATCGAATTATTCGTTAAATTTTATTCTTATCCTTTGAACGTAAAAAGTTGCACTTAGGCTTATTATTTGGATTCCATAAACAAATATACTGTAACAAATAAAAAACTTTTCGACATTATAGTTTAAGAGATATTTAAAAAAAAAATGTAGAAATATGTAGTTTTAATCCTATATTTTAATGCATGATTATAAAATGGAAATTATAGAAGCTCTCCTCGTAATCACTAGTATTTTTGAAATTGTGTTTACCCGAAACGAGCTTAAAAGACTCAAGACCAATTTGTATGTAAAAATGTGCAATGATGGTTGAAACTAAACATGATAGCTTGAACAAATATATAATAATAAGATATAACCTATAACTGTAACTATGTATATGTTCATGCATCTCAAGAACTATTTAAAGTGAAGTTAAATAATTAGTTCGGATTATAGGAATTGGTTATTTGATAATGAAAATCTATTTATGTAAAATTGAAAAGCCCTATAAGTTTTGGTCATTGCTAGTCTTTTCCAAAACTATAAAATACTGAATATTTAAGTATTGTATAATGTTCCTTAATTTTAAATCGATGTTTCGTAAATCCATTACATGTATGTGTAATAAACCGACTTTATTGACTGCAAAAATCTTTGAGAAATCACTTCCCATTCCGCACAGGAAAATTTAATTTTCTCAAAGCCCCACAAAAAGTTGGCAGCCAACATGGGGACGGCGCGTCACAGACCCTTTTTCTCCATCGGCGATATTCATCGCGGACGACCATTATTTAACTATTCACGGTGTTCGCCCACCTTGAGCCCTTCGTAATTGAAAAATCAATGCTGACGGGATGGTAACGACCACTCGAATAACGTCTAAATCCGATAAAGCGAAGGAAACGGCCGCTTAATTGACGTAATGAGACCACGACTTAATTTGCACCCAACGCGATGCGGTGCGACGGCCGTCGAACACCTGAGTTTTGGGTCTGATGAAAAGATAGGGCAAGGGCAGCTCCGGCTAGAGGACAAAGGCGAATTCTGATTTTCGACATGAGTTGTGGGCATGAGTTTCTACGATGTCTGGATCTACTTTTTTAATCTCACAAATTAATTTTATATTTTTTGAATGCCCGATGGGTACGAGTAGATTAAAGGCTACCCTCCAGTGTTAATGTTAAAAAAAAAACATGGTATCTTAAAGTTTTTCTACCACACTCCGTTTCATGTTTCTAAGCCAGCTTTAAATTAAGACTTTATTGCACTTTTAATACTAGGTACTACATATGTATTTCTATAGCTACATTACAGCTGTAAATTTTAGGTGACTTTATTTTTCCAACAATTTTCTGATGGTAACCATTCTTGAATGTTTCACGTTCATAAATCCACATGTTGTCCAGTTGATCAATTAAATGATATCGAAGAAGGCAAAATTTTAGCATTAAAAGACACATGTTTAAAATATACTTGTTGACTATACATACTTAACCGTCATAAAAGAAGTGAAGATGGAGTTTTCTGAGTATGGTATGTCTCCGGATTGCATATTTGTAAAGAAAAGTTATAGCATTTATTATTAAGACCATATTATATTTCCTGACAAAAAGAAATGGAATTTATATGAACTTGACAATTTTAAAATCTTCTGGCGAGATTTGAGAAAAGAAACTATTTATTTCTTTAAAAGAAAATTTGATGGTGGTTTTGTGATGCTCCTTCAAACGTATTTTTTGTTACAAGATGCTTTAACATTCAATTTACTTCTTCAAGAATGAAAATATGTATATAAAATGAGATCGATCAAATTATTTTTAGGTTTTAATAAAGTGAACGAAAAGAAAAGTTAATTGTAATTATTATTGATGCTCTTTATTTGAATAGTTTATCAGTAAAAAAATTAGTTCTTTAAGTTTCTGAACTTAGTTCAGCAATCAATACAATATGTATTCTACAAAACTAACAATTGTATCCTTAAAGTTGCAAGTTACTAGTTAAATGTTACTACATTAATTTTTAAAGTTCACCCAATTCGAATTTCGTAAATAAGAAAATGGAATCTTCTCTTTGCAAAACAAAACTGCTATTCCTTAATTAAGCTGGCAAAGAGGATTTTCCCATAAATCCTCTACGGTTCCCCAGATCCAGTCCTGCATCTTTGCTACATTAGTGTACATCGATGGCAGGGTAATTCGAGTGCACTGTTGACTCCGCAATTTTATCCCGATCAATTTCCCTTGATCAAACAGAGGGCTGCCCTGATCCGGAGTGCACCAGGAAGTGTTCAAGGCGAAGTGCCCCGCACAAAGAACAGAATCAGTCAGATCAGTTTCGAACTGCCGACATTTATCTTGTGGGATAATTGGAACATTTGTGACGAGCAACATGTTTTGATAGGATTTATTTGCGGAAACTGCGTATGAGGTCACCTGTGCAGAACTCAGTACAGCGCCAGGTGAATTTACGTGCAATACACCCCCTTGGATAGTCTCGTTCAGGGCGAGGATAGCAATGTCGTACTTATTAGTACCTTTACGAAAATCTGGATGAATCTTGACACAAGTAATTCCAATCATTTTCCCACCTTTTAAAAGTTTCGGGGAATGGATACGAACTGTGTCTGTATTTTTAATATTGCAGGAGGCCGCGGTTATGATGTGCTGTCTTCCGGTTATGAGAGCCCCGCTGCACACCGCCTCCTCTCCTCGCTCTATTGAGACGTGGAATTCGTATTGAGGCAAGAGGTCCAAAGGCTCAAGAAAGAAAATGTGACCCACCCTCGTCCGATGGTTTACAGCTCCAAATTTATACCCAAAATCCTGGATTATAAACCCAGCAATTGGGTTATTGCTAGTGGGCAAAACTCGTAAGTTTAAAGCGTTCGATAGTGCGAACACTGATATCGTAGAAATGATTAAATATTTTGAAGGTTGATCCATTTGAAAGAAATTTTTCAATGTCACTGTAGAAGGGAATATTTCCATTTACTTTATATAGTAAAGCAAGGCATTTGGAAAAAAGCTTCGATATTACGCGTGACAGCGTTGGCACATTTTCTTGTTATTTGAACATCTGAAACTACATTCCCATCTTACGTTTTTTTCACTGGTGCGGTTCATTCTGCTTCGATTTTGTATCCGCTACTAACATTCATATTCTCAATCACATTTTGTTTTCAATTCCTGTAGAATTAAAGTTTACTACCATATTGAAAAGTTCGTTTTTTATTTAATATGGATGCATTCAATTTATTTTTTAAATAAATTATACCCATTAGCTGTGGAACACTCATTTATTTTTATTTTTAAAACCTCTCCATTTACATATGTTGATAAACATACATACTAAGGCTGTGTGCCAAACCAGACTTTTCTTTTCAAAAGTCGACTATTCAACGGAAAGCATTCTGGCGAGTAGACTTTTCAAATAACAAATCAGTACTTTTCCTTATAGAAGGCTGTGAGCATATCTTAGCAATTCTTAGTTTTCCCTCTTCCCCTTTATGTATTTTAAATACATAGTTTATTAGGAACAAAATTATAACTTCGATACCTTCTTCGTCCATTTCCCGATTTAATATCAAATATGCTTAATATCAAAGTGTGCTTATATGTCGATACAAAAGTCACTTGAAAAGACTCCCCTTTTTTGGCACAGGCAAATTATTCTAGTACATTTTTAAGGAACTTTTGAAAAGAAAAGTCTGGTTTGGCACACAGCCTAAAACTACATTTTCTTGTTTTGTCGTTGTCAAAATTTTTCAATTAAATTATTCAGTTTTCAAGAATAATAAATTAAAGGCAGTAGATCAATAAAAGTTGAGTGAAATAATAAGTAAAGCAATAAGTTTAAAAACAAACTCCCTATTTGTTTCGGTAAAGATTGCTATATTGTATAAGAATAACTTCTATAAAAATATCTCTTTTCCTAAGTAAAAGCATGCCTTTTTAAAATGTAGAATACATGTGCCAATTTTTAAGACAATTGTACCACTCAGTACCTACCTATATTTTGTTTTCAGAATGAATGGTCAATGGTCGAAAAAGTTGCTTGAAGTTATCGAATTTCCTAAAAGAGGCACTGCGATCAATCTATGTGTAAGTGAAACGTTTTTCTAATTTTTGCAGGGGACACTAAAAATAAGGGTTTGATTTTTGGTTTTGTTTTTTTTTTTATTATTATTATTTAAACATGCTCAACATACAGGCTGTTGTTTTATAGTGGAATAAATCCAAGCATACATGCTTGGAATGTTTGTATAAACCGATGGTAAACCGATTCGAGAACACAGTTCTCCCCAAGATTTGATACCAAGCAACACTCCTCTCTCATCAAACAGTGGGCTGCCATGGTCTATATTGCAGAAGGAAGTGCTCAAATCAAAATGTCCAGCACAAACCATGGTATTGGTCAGTTCAAATCCAAAATCCTCGCATTCTTGACGGGAATAAATCGTGACGTTGGTCACTATCAAAGTGTTTTTGAAGATCCCCTTAGACAAGTGGGAGTACGTCGTTGTTTGCCCTTGTTTCGGCATTGCGGACCGCCGTACGTTAAGATTATTTTGAGTAAATATCCCGTCGAAAGCGAACACAATAGCAACGTCATTATCATGTGGGTCCGCACCAGGATTAGCTCGGAAGCCGGGATGATTAACCACGCACGAGACTGGGTAAACATCACCATTTTCTAAGGCTTTTGCAGAGTTAACACGCACTATGTCCGTTTTCTTGACGCCGCAAGAAGCTGCAGTAATTATGTACTGTCGATTTCCGTACCCTCCTATAACTGCTCCACTGCATAATATTTCACCTTGTCTCTCAATGGAAACGTGAAACCTGTACCCCAATTTGATGTATGGTTTGTCGTTTTCGAAGTAGACTGTATGGAATGCTTCTAAATGTTTGTTGACTATAGTCAAATCGTAAGCAAATTCCTGCTGCACTAAACCAGCACTCGGTGCAGTTTCCAAGACCCTGTACTCAAACGTGCTTGATAGTGCCACAAACGTTGCAACTAACAAAATTGAGGCCTTATAAAACTTGCCCATATTAAGGCAGAACTTCGAATGCTAACTAAACGAAAACGATTCCGTTCATACCTAAATATGCATCTTAAATGTGATAGTATATTAGATCACTTGCGCACATTACTTCGTATACAGTGTTGTTGGGCAATCTGATGAAAACTTGACTGTTTTTTGACGTAAAACGTATATCAACATTTCCATCTGTTTCTTATTTGTACAGCTGAGCTTACATTATTCTTTAAAAGACAGCCATCCTAATCTTGTTATAAATTAGGATAGTTAAAACTTTTCTTCCAGTTACTTTCCAGCAACGAAATGTTTAAGATTTTATCTCTACTCGCAGTGGTCATTCAACTTCTGCCCACCAATGGGCTAACAGTTACTTCGCGAGAAGATACTGGGCGTTTTGATGGTATTATTGAAGAGGATTTTGCTGCACGTTTTGACGTACAAACGACCTATGAGGACTTCGCTTTAAGTGTCCAATGGAAAGCAAAATTGCTCGAAAAGTTTGATTATCATGTAGCAATTGAAAGTAAAACTCAAGATTTGGCATACTGCAGTGGAGCGGTGGTACAAGAAGGGCAAAAGCAGTTCATAATCACTGCGGCTAGATGTGTGGAAGGACACTCAGCAAAGGATCTTAAAATTCGCTATTACACTGCTGAACGGGAAGTTGGTGGAGTTACCAGTGATATTTCAGATGTATACTTACCCTTTGGCCCCGAACCTAAGGATCCTCGCCTTCAAGTGGCTATCCTCTACCCCGTTCGCATAATTAGGAACATGACTCCTCTTAAGCTCCCTTCTAAGGAAAATACTTACGAAGATGACGTTGTGGTTACTGGCTGGCCTACTCTATACCCCGTGAACCAGCACACCAACCTGCTTTTGTACACTAAACAACCTCTACTCAACGAGTCAGAGTGCCGGACACACGGAGGATTTTTGTGTGCTGGAGTACGAAGCAACAAAACTAGCTACTGCCATGTGACAACTGGAAGTCCTTTGGTTGCAACGAAAAAGAATGAGAAACAAAAGTACCTTCTTGGATTCCTAATGGCCGACAAGGGTTGTCGCAGGGAAATCACTCCAACACCATACTTGGATCTCGCTGCCCTCGAAACCTACAAAGACGGCTTCTTCAATCATAAACATTAAATATGTCAATATCATAGCTACAGAATAAATTATGATTCACAAGAAATTACGAGTTTATGTTCTTAATATTTTATACTACATATATTTCCCAATAAATTATAATTTATTATAGATTTTTTATCTATCCTTCATAATAAATCTAATAAACCAATAATTCCTTATTGTCAGCAAATAAACAAGTCTTACAAGAGTAGGTAGGTTACTGATGTTTTTGTTATAGGAAAATTAATTCTCAACAAAATAGTGCTATTTTTTTAAATTGAACGAAAAAGTCAAAAGTTAATTATATGGGGAATTACAATGTGTTGGCGCCGTTTATATGTATATACATATATATATATATGTTTGATCTAAGAGACTAAAATTTCGAGAGAATTAGTTTTAAATCTAGAGCATAGGTATACATATGTAATCACAACAGATAATTATTTCGAAATATGCATATATCAACTTTAAGAATTTTAATTTTCATCATCCAATTTATTCTACGTCAAATTCGTCTAATGCTACTTATTCATATTCAGCTCTATTCACACAGTACAATTGATTGTAATTTAAACACCTCCTCTCTCTTCTATCATCTTTTTGAACTCTGCCGTCGGTTTTACAACTTTCTTTTTTCAAACAGAATATTAAAATTTATTTATTTTTATTTATCTATTCTTAGCAACTTTCATGGTTGGTACACCAGACAGATATAATTTTTACTTGTTATGGAACGAAGTCGATCTAATTTTAATAAAATTTGGAGCTTTTTATCACAATCTATTTATGATATACGCCTGTTTAATAAACAATAGGTTTTTATGTAGATGTCTATTGAAATTGAAAACAAATTTGTTAAAATTAAAATTTAAGGTAAGTCGATATAAAAAGAATTGATTGCTAGACAAATTTAAGTTGTTTATGTTTCATTTTATTTGCAGCATTTCAATTACTTCTTGATTGGGTATTTAAGTAAAATAAGAAAGATTACTAATAAGGGTGTAAAACTTTTGTTTTGACAATTTACTTAAATGTCACAAATGAATCACCCTTTAAAGGTATTAAAAATACTTCATGAACTTACGAGACCCTTTTTTTCATGTGTCGTAGTTTCTAATCGTATAAGAAGGCCAGAGAAATCGAAATTTATTTATCGAGAAATGAAAAATTCGATTATGGAAACCTTTCAGAGGTCATATGTATTTTTTCCCATTTCGCCGAGTGCTCGACAGGGGGCGCCCGGTATCAATCAATTTGCTTTCGGGCTAAAGAAAAGTCGACTGATGCACTCCGGGGTGTGAGTAACCAAATTGCTCAGGTAAAAACTTTCCCTTTCACGAGACGCCTGTCGACTTACGGGCGAACCCTCTTTGAGCACATTACTTGGCGGCATAAAAGATTCAAAGATTTAAGCATAAAGTAAGATTAATGGCGCTTAAATGGAATACATGTGTCGATATTTCCCGGCATTAAAAGCAGCAGTGGCAGGAAACATTCCTGCTAGAAGAACTGAGCCCCAACGCCAACCTTCGCCTCTACCAGTAGCCGTCGTCATAGTCTTCGGGGGCGCTGCGGGGCTCACTTCGAGACCCTTTTCCTTACCTGGGGCTCGACGGGAGGTGTGCGGAGCCGCGACTGCGAGGTTAGTTACTAGAAAAAATATGTACTGATAGCAAGTCCAACAACTTTGCAGGGATAATCATGTTCATAAGGTCACCCACCCGGCGCGGGTGGGACGCTAATCCCGTCATCTCGGTTCACTCTATCCTCAACCAGATTACGGCTTGCCCCCGGCTCGGTGGTCGGCGTCGTCGTCGCCGTCGTTGTCGTCATCGTCCTCGTTCGCCCCATGGACCCCCCAGAAACTTTGTCCTATTCGCATTAGGAGCCTTTCCCCCCGGCAGCACACATGCTCCATGAATGGATTAATATCAAACTCCCGCGATAAACCTCATTGAAATTCACTGCGTTCGGGGAGTTTATTGAAATATTGCGGCAGTTTAACATTTTGCCAGAGATGCCTTTATTTTACAGTGGAGCTGTGCCTGCACGGCCGGGCGCTTTCAATGGCAGACGAGACCGAAGAAATGGCACAGCCAAAATATGCGACGAGAACGACCGGGTGACATTGATCCTTCCGCAAGGAGGGCAATCGGCTGGAGGCTATATAGAAGTTTTATCAGCACGAAATTTCATCATCGGATATTCAGAACTAGTGGCTAAGTGTATTGCTCTTTCGTGCAGTTGGTTCTTGCCCTGCCCTCCCTTCCGAATTTTAATTCTGACCCAGGAATGGATCTCGGGGAATGGGTTCACATTTCTCATAAAATTCAGGCAACCCTTGAAAGCACTACATAATGTATAAAATTTCAAGAAAATTATTTTGAAGATTCTATACATATTGTATGGTATGAAACATTCAAGCAAAATTCAATAAGGTTTTACACGATTAATTGACATTTCTACATTAAAAAATAGAGAAAATAAACTTATGTTACTATACGTTGAACGCGAATCCGATGATACCTATAATGTACCTTCAATAATATAAGCTGTGTTCTTTTTGTATCTCCCCAACAATAGAAAACTTTATATTGAATAATTATTATTCATTATTAATACTCCCTTAGAAAAAGAATTATCAACAATAATAATAATAATTTTTATTCATGCAAAATATACAATCTTGAGCTGAATAATTTTCAGATTAATTTTTAACTTAAAAGTGAATAAAAGCCGTTGCAATATTTCCTATTAGGTTACTCATGATAAATTTCATATCTAAACAAAATCTTCTTTTGTTCTGGACAGACGAAAAAAACACAGCTGTAATGTTCATACGTATATTAACACAGGTGCTACGAGGTAACAAATGAAACAAATCCAGGATGTCCCAAAAAACACAATTTTTTCAGTGTCATGGCCACAGATTTTGATATTTATTAATCTATGTTTTGCGAACAATACCGAAGAAGCCAACTACCAACCAATGTAGGTAAGCAAATGGTTAATACCATTGGTGAAAATTTGTATTGTATCTTTTTGCGGATTGAAAATGAGTTATACTATGATTTCAATGTTGCTGATTACGATTCGGATATTTTAATTAGTTTTATACAAATAAGGTAGAGTAGAGTTATTTACATTTCAATAAAAAAATATTTAATTTCTGTAAAGAGCTGTTTATTTTCAGCTTAAAATGTATGAAGATTTCCCCAGGCTGGAACAAAATGTAAATTATTGAACCCACCCTAAATAAATCATTCTTCAGAAATTAACTTAGACGATGCATTAAAATTCAGTTCTCTTACAAAAATTAAATTGGAAATAGTCTTCAGAATTGAAATCTTGTTTTTCTCAGATCGACATTTGCTCGGCATGTTCCATGAAGCGGGAGCCTATCGGGAACAATATTGTTCAGGAAATTGCACCGACAATTTACAGCTGAAATCAATTACGATGGCCACGGAGACGGGGCAGGAATTAGAAGGAGTTTGGGAAAAATCCCTTCGACCGATGTCGGGGGAGTTGTTTTACCTTAATTTCAGTGGTTCGATGGAGCATGAGACCACTCCTAATTTCAGGAGATCGCCCCACGGCGACGGCGACGGCGACGCCGGAGGAGCCTGTCCAGGGCGTGGGGCGACGGCGGTGGCGGCCCGACCACCGAATGACAGGGAATCGATGTGTAAAAGGTCAACAGAGCAAATTTGTTCTTGGCCGCCGTCCAAAGTGCACTCGGAGGAGCCCTCGGACGCGGTGATTGAGTGCAGTTGCAGTCCGGGGCCCCAATGCGGCCCGAATATTTTCCATGATATCTTTGTCCAGTTCGAGTTTCACAAGTGCTCACATTTCTTCCTTTGATGTGAGGCTGAGGCCATTAAGGGTGCGGCCACAGGACGAGTTAGTGAGCAATCGCTGCTGACCGAGCTAATTTACCTCATTATGCTTCCTAATTTCGTCCACCCGTTTCCTAGGACAGCGGGTAGAAGGGTGAAACGATTTTTTTTAACAGACAATCCCCTTCATAAATTAAACGATTTTTGCACCCTCCCGAACAACGTCCTTCCGCCAACGCATGAAATATGACATCCGACGATTTCCATGGCGAGGACGGAGTTATTTGCGAAATGAATTGTTCAACTTTGTAAATTACGATGTCAAGTGTCGGGGATTTAATTTATTTTTGGAAATTATGAAAAGTTCCTTCCACGGTGCTCGCTTCCAGGAATTCAATTGTATGTGGAGGCTGCGCTACCGCCTCTGGGATTTGAGGAGGCCCTGGGGGAGCCGCTTCTGAATGGCGCATATGTATGTAAAATAATTCTTATGTTTGTCAGCGATGATATTTGTTTTAATGGATTTGAGTCTTGAATTCCTTCTGAAAATTTCACCTAAAGTGGCTTTTCTTGAATAGAATTACTTAGCGACTTCAGAAGAGTTCTTTCACGGTCCTTGTTTAAGATTCTACAGAGAAGTCAATACATAGGAAAAGCATATTTTGTTTTTGATCCAAAATTAATTTGAAGGTATACAACAACTAATTTTATTTATCAATAAAAAAGTCAATATCCATTTGAAACACCCATTCACATTGCGATTTTACTACGCATTTTACGTTTTACGGTCAAAGATTTATTTAGCTAATGGCTGTGATTCATATCTGGATGACATCATGTTACGACAAATATCAAAATATTATTTGCCCATCTTTGAAATTAAAGGAACTTGAAATTAGGGTTGAATATTTTGGTTTTGAGGGGATTTATAAAGTATAGCCCTTGTAATACGTGGGCTTTCATGCCACCTCTCCCATACCTTGAATTTTAGTCAAGTACCTACTAAAGTCAGCCGATATATGGATCACAAGATTATATCAAATAATACAAAGAACACTTTAATACGACGTTAAAATTCCAACCAATATGAAATTTCTAAAAATCACATTTGTATATACAATATATACAATTCCTAATAATACAACATTCAAAGAATTTTTCAGCATATTAACGATACGATAGAGAGTTCAAACTAGTGTAATAAGTAGTTATTAAAGCAGATTAATTTCAGTATATTACTATATTAATATATCTTTATAGAATTATAGCATCGGGCGATGTTACTAAAAGGTGTATTTTAGTGGATTATGTCGCTAGTGAAATTTCACACTTACCCTTATAGAAGCACTAAAAAAAAAAAAAATAAATTAAATTCCACCTCAAAAGTGCAACCAGAGTGCTTCAAAGAATTGGCAGTTTTTGCTCCCCATTTGCATCAATAAGAGCCGGGCAGCAGCATCCCCATTGAAAATAGCTCCAATGTCGCACAAATGGCATTTTAATTCCCCTTTCCCCGGCGTATTTATCCGAGGAGCTGTTACTTTCTATCGCATAATTTAGTGGGATTTCACTTGCAAATCAGCGCTTTATCGTTTTCAAAAGCGCTGCAGTCCGGGTGGCAACTGATAATTAACCCGAGTCACCCGGCAGCGAGATCGTTAGTTACAAGCCATTGGTTACTTAATAAAGTAGCGGACGTCCCCTCCACCCCCGCGGATGTTCCACAGGCTTAGTTAAACTTTTTAATGAAAAATCTCAGCGAATTTCACTGAACCGATCTCGTTTTGGAAGGATTTTCATAACGATTATATATGTTGGAGTTGGCTCTGGTGGATATTTTTGGTCCACCTGGGGTTTTCGTAAAAAAAAAAATAATAAAATAAAATAATGTGAAAATGCATCAAAGGCGCTCAAGGGCTGGTGCGTTGATTACACGATGCAACAGCACGACACCCTGAGGCTGATGTGCAAAAAATTATGTTCTGAAAAATAAAAGTGTACTTCATCCCCAAACCGTGTCGAAATTTTGTCGATGTTAACTGAGAAAATGGCCTGGCTGGGCGGACGGGTGGCGCAAGGGCTGTGCTTGAAGTAAATAAGGCGACCTCAACAAAATATGCAAATCACAAGTGCTACTCATTTTTATGGAAATTTTATGTGTTCATCTGCCTCTGCCCGTCTCCCACGCGCCATGCTACAGTCGCTGATGCTGCTGTCACCGCAGTTTCAGGGGGGGGAGGGGGTGTTTCGAAATTGTTGCCCCATCAAGGTGCCAACATAAACCGAATTGACTAGGAAAATATGGGGACATGAAGTGACTTGGAAATTTCGGTTTTATTGATCCTCCTGGGAGGTTTCGTTTTTTCGTCTTCCAAGATAGCCAAGGTAAATTGGAGCAGAAATGATTTATGCGACCACCCACCTCGTTTTCTCCCTTCCCCGCCCTGGCATGCGGCAAGAATGGGGAATGATTGAAAGTTTTCAAGTTAGCCAATTGATTTGGCGGTTATTAAAACAATTCAGCAGTTTTGTTGACTTTTTGAAAACTTTTACTTAGGTTTGCTTACCGCCAATTTTCTCGACATTATTCACCACCTGACGGCCCTGACGGGATCCTTTTACCCTCCAAAGACCTTCAGACAGAAATCATGAAACCACAAGATCCAGGTGGCGTTCATCTTGTCGAATTCTTGCGTTTTCTAACATCCTTCGCACTCTTCACAGGTGCAGTGGTTTTCAAGGTTTTTCAAGAAGCCGCTTCAAATTTCAGCTCAATTTCTTGATATTGTGCGGTTTCCCGACGACGTAAAATAAACTTGCCAATTGGTTGTCTACCACCCACAAAAAGCACCTCTCTTTACCCTCCCCGCGGACTTAAGAGACGCATTCACGAAATTTCAAATTAATTAAATTTCCCTGAGTCAAGGACGCCTTATAAGAAGCAACTTAATTCCCTTGCTCGCCCTTTAGCTGCTCGTAAAGTGGCTGCCATGCCACTGTCTAATTTCGGATCTTGAAGGCGATGAAAACAGGTATTTTGTGTAGATGTGTGATCTTTGCATATCTTAACGGTTCGTCGCATCGTCTTATAGTCGCGGGCCCCATTACATGTATGTATGTTGAAAAACGCGATTTTAATCATTATAAGTACCCCGCTCATAAAGCAACGGCGGAGCCCCACCCCGACAAATATTTGGCGAGCATTAAGGCGCGAGTTATTAAATTCATAGCCACAGCTGACGCGATGAATAACCGCATAAACAGCGGCTTTACATCCCTCAACCCTTTTCGTCGTATATGAAACCGCTTCAAACCCCGCATCCATATAGGTCCACTCGTCCAGGAAATCCTCTGCTGAGGGCGCGCTGGCGGTATGCTAAGACATTTGAGAGAAAAAGCATAATTTTGCATACATCAGCACGAGTTCCTCATCCACTTAATTAAGATGAAGGCAAAAACTTAACTCGGTCGGTCGGATATCATTAATCAATTTCGCTCCCGCCACAGCATCCCCTTTTGTCTCATCTCGGTTGAAGGTAGTGCAGCCGCCTCAAACCCTTCTCCATCAGCCGGTGAGAAAGGCAACTAACTTTTTGATGAAGATGCAAAAAAACCGAGCACTCCTTAACAAGCCATTTGGCTAGCCTTTACCATTTTTTCCAAAAAGAAAACCTTCTCACCGAAAAGCCCAAGTTCGCTTCAAATACGGAAATGAACAGCGCTCAGCAAGAGATTTTTCTTCGGTCTGAATCTGGACCTGAACTGTCGATTGAAAATATTTCTAGAGACAAGCGTCCTGAAAAAGGGCAATTTCCTGAAATTCCCGAAAACTGAGATGAGTATAGTTGGTGGGTGTCCTGAACGGGATATGGCGGATTTTTTTCGGTTGTCACTCATATTTTTGCTGGTGGGATTCAGTCGGCATAAAATAGGTACAATTTCGTCGTAAAATCTCTGAATAGAATAGTTTCTAACAGAGGGGAGGGAAAAGGATTAGGAGACTAATTGTGGTAAAAGCAGGTCTTTTCATGTTTCTTAAGAAAACGTTCAAGATGATGATAATCCCTATGTCATCAAGCTTTTAGGAATTGTTTAAGATTTTATTTTCCCCAGATTTTTCCTGTTTATTTTGCATCAATTTTCTTTCCTTACAAGATATTTATTTAAATATTTGATAGAAAATGTTCTAGTTTAAGTCAATTATTCTTAATGTACCCAACACTTTCTTAACATTAAAATATATGTTCAAATTTCAGAGAAATTGTCAAAAGACATTGAGTAAAATAAATAAAAATCAAGTAGATATTTACTAAAATTATATAGCTTCCGTAAAAATATTTTGTAGATACTAAAAAAAATTTAATGTTACCTACATATATAAAGCCAACCAAAATTGTGAATTGCAACATTTTATCTATGTAATAAAGATTTAAATAGATTTCTTAGAATTAAATACATATAATAAAACGGAAAATTTTGAAAAATTAAGTATTGCGGATAAATAAAGTAGGATTATGGGTAACTAATACAAAAACAACATTCATATTTTTAAAATACATTATTTACTTACAATTGGAGAGGAGAGAACAACATTAATATTTTCTGTTGATCAAATGATTTTTAAGTTATAGTGTCCAACAATTTGGAAGTGAGAATGTTATTTAACAGCTATAAATTGAAACTGTCCAGATCACGGATAACTAGGATTGAAGGATTCAAAATGTTGTGCTAACATTAAAAAGGAGAGAAATTCAAAATTTTCTTGTTCTAAGAACCGTTTCTCTTATTTCAAAACAATATTTCCTTGATTGTTTTGCAATGTAGGTAATTGCTTATTTGCAACACTTTCATTCAGCGAACATTTTAAATGATTATAACGCATTTTATTTGGATTAAAGTATACCCAAATTAAGTATATAGGTACTAGATATTTACAAGCATGTACTTTAATTTCGAAATTCAAATCATGTTTGAAAAGGAAAGAATTTACTCTAATTATAAGGGAAAACGCGTTGAACTATAGAAGACAATCCAACACTGTCGGAAATTTGGTTTGTTTTTTAAACTTTTGTTTTAAACCAATAAAGATTACCGCATTTTTAAAACTTTTTAAGTTTTATTCAGAAACTATTTTTAGTTTATATCTATTTTCTTGTAAAGCAGACTGTATATATAACAAATTTCAAAGTATTTCATCACTATGTATTTGTGCCCACCAACTTTAAAGTTTACAAATTATTCCCAAAAGTTTAGAAATTAAACTAATTTCAGAAGCAATTTAGTCAAAGGATGATTACAAATCGAAGAAAACTGTGAAAGTTTTCATTTTATCTAAAAAGTTTAGAAGGAAATAATAATAAATAGTCAATCCCAAAGCCACACATCGCTTTATAAAGGTTGAATCGCTCAAAATGAATATAATATGTATAGATGGTTCGGTGCTAGAGCAGCGACATGGAGATTCGGAGGTCCTAGGTTCAAGCCCGGTAATCGGAATATCAACTTTAAAAAGGCATCGGCTGGGGCCGTAGCTCAGATGGCAGCCGCCGCGGAATCGCCAGTTCTCTCTCACAGATGGCAGTTCGAACGCCAGCCGCGGGTAGTCCGGAATATCACGGGCCTTTGTTTTTATGCTCGGTTAAAAAAGTTCGTGATGTTGCGACGGGGCTCGAACTGCGAACCGCGGCGGCTCTGCCTTCTGAGCTACGCCCGTGACAATTTGACCAAACGTTTTCTTTCAGTGTATGGGTAGGTTTAAAACTCTTTAGTTTGGATTTTAAACTTACGGGTTTCGCTCATTTAAAACATTTGAAAGTTTTCCTTTCAAACAATATTCCGTGTGGAATTATATACAATCTTTTTTGTTTAAAATTAAGACCAAAATTTCCGACAGTGAAGAAATAGATTATGAACATTCTAATATGATTTTCGTATTCGTATATTTTTTACATGAATAGTCACATAAAATCTGCTTTGCTGTACTTGGCTATAAAGAGTGTAAAGTTTGTACATTATTAATTCTGAATATACACTTTTCATTATTATTGATAAAGGTGCAAGTAAATAAATAAATACAACTTGGAACATATCTCTCAAGTTATATGTAAGTACACAATCGACATCGATTGAGATATTTCGTCTTCAACTGACAAACAATAAGAAGATGCTACTTTGGAACCTGCAGGACATGGTCTAAAACATCATCGAAAATAAAAAAAAAGAAACCAGTCTAAGATGGATTTCATCACTGTGATTACAGCTCTTGACTAGTTTATAGTAGAGCCCGTCCTCGGCTACGTTTACAACGGCCGGTGTATTTACTCTTATCACATTTCTGGAGAGTCAGATCACCAGAGCCGGCAGGTCCTCCAGGAGGAAAACTAAAGACATTGGATGCAGGACAGCCATGGAAATATCGCTTGTTTTGCCGGCAATCCAATCAGCTGAATGGCACTCATATTTTCAATGAGGATAAACCGGGCGCACCGTGGAAGGGTCCTGTCAATTTGAGGGTCCTCTGCAGCAACTTCTGGATCTTGAAGCTTCCTTTTCTATCCCTTCAATACAATTCGTCAAGCGAATTTGAGCCGAAGAACCGGGCTTATGGTGTGGGGCGGCTCCTCGCTGCGCTGCGCCAAAGGCCCCCAGGCAATTATTTTTGCAGCATAAGATTGATACCCCCAAAATGGGATGGCATTTGTCTTAATACTAGCGAGAGCCGCCTGGAGCCGCCAGTTCTGGATAAATAAAAGAAAATGCTTTATGAGGATTACACGCCACGGGGGCTACGAGTGTGGATCTTGTTATCTTATGATTACCTCATATTTTTGCTTTATTTCATGATTTTTTACCAGAGAACCGGAGAAGCCTCTGTAATTCGACAAAGTTAAACGTAGGTCCCAGCCCCCGTACCCTTCCTCCGCCCCCGACTTATGCATGTTCCTCCTCGGCGTTAAAGAACGGCGAGACGACGGAGATACTCCGGGCGTTTGCCGGGGCGGGGACGGGGCCGAGGAAAACCAAATAAAATTATGAGGTACGCCCTAACTGAATTTTTTCTCATCTTGCGCTAATTTCCTTAATTTTGATACAAGGGCACTTGATGCTCGCGATGGCTGCTATCTGCGGAACAAATTGTTTTTCAACCGTATGTGCGAGTGGGCAAATGCGCGGAACGGAGCAATGTTTTTGGTAGCGACACAACCAATTATGCTAATAAGATAAAATTAAAACTGTGTTTGAAAATACACATTTTAAAAGAGGCTTTAATATTAGTTTGTCTGTATTTAGTCCAAATAACGCTCGTAGTACGCAATTGATAAGATCCCAGATCCCGCAGATATACAGATCATAAGGGGCATGCCTCATGAGGCAAATGAGGATTTCCCCGTAGATTCCTCATGAGGACCCCAAAACAAAATCAGCAACTGAAGTTAGGTGTGGCTTAGAAGTTTTTCATAAGAGTCTTATAAGGCAAACCTAACACATGTATAACTTACAATGGAATGAACAATCCCACCATATGCCTCAGCGACCCCAAAAACCCCTAAGTACCAAATTTCGACCATTCATATAATGCGAGAATGAGGAAAGGCGTTATATGCCCTTTATGCGCCTCACATAGGGTCCACACGAGGTAGTGTGGCAAGCCTCGTAGGGACCTTAACTGCAACCCCCAAAGATTTTAGTCGGGAAGGATTAACAATATTAGTCCGGAAAGGAACGACAATTTTCTTTTACACCAATTATGTTAACTAATGTATAGGTAATGGGGGCTTATTGTACTAATTTCAAAAATCGCCACTAGCGCATTAGCTCTAAATCAGTGGCTAAAAATCGTAACCACTGTGAAAACCATTTGACTAAAAACTCGTATTCTACCAGTGACTACTGATATACATACATACATATGTGCAAATTGTGTAATATAGGAAACTGTGGCTATCTGAACTTTAAAGAACTTTTATAAACTAATGGTTATAGATTAAAATCAGCGAATTCTGTGAACTAGACTTTAGACTTTAGACTTTGATGGATGTGCACTAAATTGTTACAAAATATCTGCAAAGCAATTCACTACCAAACCAAGTTGATTAAATTAAGATAATGCGAGTTTTGTTTAGATCGAGGTTTTCGAATTTTTCTTTACTAAAATAGCCAAAAAGTACGATATAAAACGAGGTTTTTAAATCAGATTACAGGTTAGGGTCACTAGCAAAAATCATCCTTTGCCCTCTGAAGATATCTAATTTTGCCCACATTCTAACGACACCAATATTTCGAGGGGGTCAGTAAATGTTGTCACGTCGTTTGGGGCAAAACGTGACTGGTTTTTCAAGTGGCCGTAGATAGGGCGACGGACAGTTAATTTCCTGCCGGTTCCATTGACCAATTTATTGCGCCTATAAAACAATTTGATTTGTTCCTCATGTTTCTTCAAATTAACTGAATTCCAGACAAATGTGGTGCTCGAGGCCATAAACCTCAGCAAATGTGCGAGGGCCCAAACGGCCGCTCTATTTATAACAGCGTCACGTTCGTCCGGTTGCTGCCTGTGTTGCGCCATTGCTGCTAAATTTGGGCACTGGCAATGCCTTCAAGATGCCCCTAAAAACTGGATCAGGTTCTGTTGCAGACAGACAGGGAGCAAAAAGAAATCAGACAGACCCGTCCCCGGTTTCAGCCAATGTCACGGGATGCTGATCCCAATTTGAAGAGTTCAAAGCCCGTGAAGCCCTTCAGAGTTATTTTGACTGCTCTTGTAGCTCGATTTCCAATTTCATCTGTTTGCCCTGAAAAGCCCTAGAATACGGCGGCGGGCACCGTATGGCGTGTCCTTCAGACCCACCCTGTGCAAATAAGTGCGCACGTTCCACGTCGCTTCTTAATAAGCGTTTGGCACGTGACAGCAATTTCATTAGACGCAAGAAAATTCATAATTTCATTAATTCGCGATTACGAGGCGTTCGTGGAGTTGATCAATCACGTGCATGACGTGCTCGCAAACCCAGTGCAAGGACTTTCGCGGGATGTGGTGGGTACCTACATCAATCAGAAATTTCACTGAAATTCAAAGATGAAGGGAATGAAGCGGAAATTAGGTGTAAGAGAAATCTAGCTGCTAAAGATAGATTTCCTACTCTGTATTTAGATATTTTTAAAAGGCTTCAGTCGTTTTTGAAGCCCATTTGAAATTGACAAAGTTAGTAGCAGAAGCAATTATTGTTATTTTTAGCAAGAGCTGTTAACTAATATTAATAATAATAATAATGATAATAATGCTTTATTCTTTTGTAAAAGGACCTTTGGCATGAACTCTATGCTGTAAATATTGATTCTTATTTCGAGAAATGACTAAAAAAACAAGAACACAACATTTACTTATATACATATATGCCCATGCATTTTCATTTATTTTTTTAATTTTGTATAAAATCAAATCAGACATATCTGCAAAAGTAGCTGACCATTTAAATACATATGAACATATACTTAATGTACATATATTACATTTCAACTATATACTATATCATAAATCGTTGTAATTTTTACAGTTGATTTAAACTTACCTGCAATACTATGAAACAAAATACTATGTAGTATTAGTACAATGTAATGCATTTTTGGCATAGATTCCACGTGTGGTTTCTATATTTCTGGGGTCGGGAGTTACCAAGATGCTTTAATGAAGACTTTGAACGCATTAATCGTTTTTAGTCTATTCTATTAACTTAGCATACCTTTATTGACTATTCGATTTAACCATCCATAATCTAGATTCGTTGACGCTGTATCTCGAGAATTAAAATCAAAAAGTAGAAATAGAGATTTTTGTGTTTATATAGATACTACTTAAATAGAAATTGAATGTAATTTTTATCTTTGAAATTCGTACTTTGTAGTCAATGGTCAACAATATTGTGCTCCTTTATAACCATTAACTTTCGTTTATAAACACAGTGACTACTTTCTGTTTAGGTGTTGGATTGATTAAGGGCCCCGTGAACGCTTCACGAGTTCTTTCTAAAAGAAAGAGGAAAACATAATCAACTCCGGAGGAATTTAATGCACATACAATTAGCCCAAATCGTACAATTTTATACCACTCATTCCTTTTAATTCTTCGATTTTAATTTTACTTCAAATTCTTTGGTCTGCATACACCTACATACTTACAATGTGCAATTTAGGTCACATAATTTGAGCTGTATAATTGTTAGTTGTGTGGCCTAAAATTCCTTTTTTCAGTTGTTAATTTACAAGAAATATGATCCAGATTTGTGCTATGCAAAATTAAAATAAAATTAACAGCGAACAGGACAATCAACAAAAGGGCGCCAAAGTGTTTTATACAAATTTGAACGACCGCTCCTAGCTGTTGGGTCGTTCTGTCGGGTCGGTTTAATGATGAAAATATATTTTTTGTACCCACCCGAAACCAACCCCTTTGCCGCTGTATAACCCCCAACAGCTCGCGTATCACTTCCGCTGCATAAATATTCAGAGTGTCGCAGAAAAAGAGGATAGGCCTGCATAAATCAGGGCACTTCGTCCCGCCCCAGGGCCCTGTTAATGGGAACATGTTTATGGCCCTGTTCTCTTCAACAAATGTAAAAGAAAACAATTTTCATCTCGCGACATAATCTCCAACTGTGTGCCTCTGTCATTCCCCCGAATTCGGGACAATTCACAGGGTGAGCTGCCTGGGTGAATTGAAAGGATATACACCGCACCGCGTCCTGGAAAAGGACGAGACCAACAGAAAACATCCAGCTGCGCGAAGAAAACATTTTTTGAATCATTCAAACGAGCAAAATATTTTCCAAAAAGTGGGCGCCATCGCCATCCCGAAGATGTCGCGGGACTTGGTCGCTATAAAAATTTTATTTCACTTCCTGGACAGTAAACCTTTGGCTTTATTCAGTCCTTCCGTTGAGTACTTTGGTAACTTACCAAGAGATTCCCTGGGGGGTATGGGGGCGCCTCGGGAAGGGTACTCACGAATAAGGCAAAAACATACGCCCGGCTGTACTGAAGTTATATCAACTGGAGGTTATCGTAAAAATAAAATGCGAAATGCGAGACGAAACGTAAGTTGGCCGGAGCCGCCTCGAATGGGTCGTCGCGGTTTATGCTCATTCACCCTGCAAATAAATGCCGCACCATCGCAACGAAAATTCGATTGATGGACAATTAGTGCAATGTCAACGCAAAGTTACCATCTTTACGACCCTAACGAGCACCACCATCAATTTTACGACTCCAGTTATCATTAATCTCCTAATAATCATGAAGGTCGGCGCTATAACCCGCAACGGAGCAATTAGAAAGATATTACTCTCCTTCTAGGCCAGTTAAAATGCAAAACAACTTCACGGATTTCGATAAAACTTTGTAAAAACATTCAGATTGGCCTAGAAGTAAAGAATATGTTATATAAACACTTTTTATCGATTACTAATACATAGCAACCGAGATATTAAACTAAGTCAACCTTAAATCAAGAATCTTTTTTTGATTATAATATCTATCTCATTAACGGTCGGTGAATTGAAATAACATTTATACTTGTATGTTTTTTTGGCTATACTTATTAAGAATTTTTAGATTCAGTTGATTCTCTTACGACGACGTTAAATTGAACTTGATCTAATTTTCTTTTTCTTTAGAAAAACAAAGTTCGGACCCTTTATAAAATTACATTCTAAACCCTGTATATTGAACATAATTTCAAATTCTTTTAATGAAAGTTATTGTCTATTCTAAAGAAGTAAGGATCAATGTTTCTAAAAATAATAATACTTATTATTAGGCCAGGTGTTGCCAAAAATCTATTGTAAAATTTTGTAAAATTTAAATCAAACTAACTTTAGGTTCGCTGATGCAGCTGTTTTCTGGCATATGTATGTGTTTAACTTTATAACATATGTATATGCATATTGTATTGTATTGAGTCTTTTTCACTTTAAATTTTTCAATATTCAATATATATACATATAAAATAAAATATTGGTCTATAAAAAAAATTATACATAGATCCTTAACATTTAATATTGTAGAGATTTCTTTCATATCTCTGTGAAATAAGCTAAAAATGTCGATTTCGTTGAATAAACAATTAGTTAGCATATGCAATAATTTTTCTACTTCGTGTTAAATATATATAGAAATATATAAAATTGAAACCTACCTAAATTCAAATTGGCTTCCACAGAAAATTGTCATTTTATTTTCATTATCTTTCATTGTGCCCTCTATTGAGCATCATATTCAATTTAAATTTTAAAGAACTCATGGACCAGTTAGACTTAACGAAGCTGACATGTGGCATTTTATTTATCGCGTTTTTATTTCTTTTAATTCGATTTCGACTCTTGTTGACCTCAATTTGTGCAATAGTTCAATTGTATACTGATCAAATCTAAAATTCGTGATTGACATTCGTTCTCGTATGTTAAAAGGTCCCACTTTTGCCATAAATAAACGAGATTGATCTCAATTTAAGTGTACTAAAATTCGATTTTTTGCGGATAACAATCGATATTAAGATTTTCCCTACTTTTTAGGAATATGAAACGACTCCTTCGTCTTTCAAGAGACTATAGAAAAAAAAAGTGATATCCATCCCTCTCCAAAAAACCATTTTTGGGTTTTCAGGAATTCACAGGGTGTCGAAGCAATGCGGAGACGGTTGGGGGTTCACCCAAGAAACCCTCGTGACACTCAGTGAAGTGAACCCCTGCAGATGCACAAATTCGTTGTCAGCTGGGATTGGAATTGCTGTGAAAATGAATTTCGAATGCTCTGGGGCCCGGGTCTTGCCTAAAAAGGCAATCAAATGCTGCAAAAATTTCACTGGTTACCTGAGCTCATCCCTCAGGACCCGGGCCGGGATACTCCCGAACCGTTTGCATGTCGTTTCATCCTCTCGCCAGATAGCAGCAGCAGCGCCCGGTCGAGTGTACGATCAAAATTGCAAAACTGTGCTGCTGGTACCTGTCCCTTTGCGGGAGTGAATTTATTTATCTGTCGGTGGATATTTGTGAAATTTTATGCATTTTCGTGACACCGCTGCATGATGACAAATGTCGGAATGTGACAACGCAATTTTCCCAGAGCGTTTTGGCTTGTTTCAACCCCCCTATCGCTGGTATATTTGGGGTGGTTTTCGTTTTTCATTTCTGTGCAGAGGCGCCCCATCAGAGGCCTCGGTGCGATATGCCCGAATTTATTGATGTGCACCAGCGACAAAATTTAGGGCGATCAGTGCAGAATTTCAGTGGAAATGCAAAATCCAGTCGGAAGCCCTAATCTGTCCGGTTGTCTGCTCCCCCCTTCAATGAGGGCCTTCGGGAAGATGATGAAGCTGTCCTGTCCCTCCCGATTTTGGGGATCCCAGGTTCTGCCCAACTACGCTGGACTATCCAGAGGTCTTTATAAATTACCCAAAATCCACAAACCGAAACTAGCACGAGACAAATTATCCTTCGTATATGCAATTACGGACCTGGACGGTCTCCCGGGTCCTCTGCATGTGCATTCGAAGGGGGCCCCATAAATTACAGCTCTGTCTCGGGCTTTCGCTAAGCCATTAAACAACTCAAACAAATGACACTGCTACTTGGCACAGGGTGGTCCAAAAGCGATCTGGAAGGCGAAAAGACCTCTCAGTAAGTAAAGTTGTAAGTAGACGGCGGTGAATGGCGGTTTTGGTGCAATGCTGTGCCCGGGTCTCCGGATCGGGGAAGGCTGCCAATCGCGGGACGCTCCGGCAATTGCGGTAACGACATCTGGGGCCCCGAAAATCTGCTCGATTTCCTTTTGATTACTCAGAATTGGGTCAATTGGCTACTCACGATTTGTTGATAAAACATAAAACGTCCCCTGGCGGTGGCACACGGACAAAAGGAGGCGCTCTGCTGCCGCGCTCCTGAAGCGGGGGTAATCCCCGGGATTTGGTCGCGCGCCCAGGCAACGATTACGAGGGATTCCGTTTTTATTGCAGCCGCCGACCCATCTTTTGTGGAATTCTTTTGTTAACGACTTCGGGAGCGAGCCTCATTGACATCTTACGCCCTCTCGCCCACTCCGCCCCCTACCCGCCCCTTTTGCAGACTTATTAACCTCACAAGAAGAAAAAGATTCTAAGGCGTCCGGCTGTTTTCGAGGATTTTATCAATTCTTTTGTTACCCGCCAGAATGTGGAGGCCCACGGGTGTCATAATCTCATTTTTGTAAGGCCTTATGACTTTTGGGAGTGCCATGGATTAAGGGCCCCGAAGATATTAAGGCTGCGGAGGATGACTTCAATTTTTCTTTTTGAAAGTTTCGCGGATTCCCCCTTATAATTTTTTTTCGCTTTTTCTCAAGATAAGGACGAGCAATTCGAAGCTATTTCAGGGAATTGTCGTCTCTAAATGTATTTTTTCTTTCTTGGTTTAACATTATTAGTTCAGCTGGGTAACATAAGGTCTTGCTTAATATTTTAATATAACAATGGAAGGTTTAAGATTTGGTTGCCTTGGATTTTTATAAGACTATGAATTGAAGATTAGTTTATCTACTACTCTCTTCTTTTTTCCATACATACATATAATTCAACATTTCATAGTATATATATATAGATACATATACCTAGTCTATACCTTTCTTAACCTTTTATAGTAACTAATAGAGTTTAACTGGTTCACTTGAAATTTTTATTATATCTTAAGTATTACATTAGAAATACGTAACTATAAAAAGTTTGTACTATACATATGGATTTTAAAATATACATTAATTTGCAAACAATTTTGTCGTAGCTTTATTTTAATATCTCTCTATACGTATTTCTCTATATTCTTATATGGAACTAAAATAAATTTCGTTCTTTTATTCTAAGTCAAACCACCACTGGCCGCAGAATACAATTTTGAATTAAAAGTTTTATTTGATGAGCTATGACACCACCAATTTAAAAAAATGCTCTTAAAAATGTGTACAATAAACATTTCTAAAGAGATTTTGTGTTACATTCATGATTTTTTAATAAAAACTGTCCAAAGTTGATCGGAGTCGGTTATTTGTAGGAAATTGAGGCTAGACCCTCATTTGTTTATTTATTTATTTAGGTACATATTTAAGCGAAAAGACCGCCCTGATTGAAGAATAGTAAACATGAGTAATAATAAGCTAAACGAAAATAAAAATTCACATATAATTTAAACTAAAAATTGAATTATAAGAAGCGAAACGAAACACAATTATAGAAAAACTATACCTACATATATAGTCAATCTGTAAAATTCGATTAAGCTCAACCACAATAGGTACATAAAACCAATTAAAAAAACAGACGGACAAACATTTTCGTGGGATATTTTATTCGAATTGTAATTCGTACCCTGTACCGAAAGGGTTGAAAACCAAAAAGAAAATAAATTAACCTTGAAACTTAAAAGAAGTGTGGCTAATAAATTAACCAGGCGGGTTACATCTAAGTTTCAATTATTGTCGCTAGCAGGGAAGTGCTCAAGATGCCTCGATCTCACTGTCTATATTTAGCTACCTTAAGGCTATGAATTTGAAAGACTTCGCTTTATTTGCAGAGCCACCCTGTTCGCCCTAACCCTGCAGACTGATTTAAGTGATGTACTGCCGCCCTCGTAGTTTATCAGGGCTCCGTCGCCTGATACTGTTCCGTCGGGTTTGGGGAGAAGAAAATATTTGGCAATCATGAAAGCCTAAATCATGCAAATTTCCTGCCCTCGCACTTCTTTTTTATTTTATTTTAGTACTCTCCAGCTGGAATCAGCTCGGAAAAGCTCCAAAAAAGAAGTGCGCAACGATCGGTGGGGGGTCTGCGATTAATTAAAAAAGGAATTTACATAAAAACGCTGTTAGGGGCACAACTTTCTGCGAAGGTAAACTTTTATTATTCGCCACCGCCACCGCCCCCGCGCGACTGTACACGCTCCGTCGTGCTACCGGGGGGATTCTGCCAAGTGGGGAATGGTGAGTGGTTCGGTGCAATTCCACCAACCTGGCAACTGGACCCATCAGCCCCATAAGCCCCATCGGCCCCATCAGCCGACAAATAAAGGGCGAGGCACCCTGTGCTCACCTTTAAACCGGGTGGGCCGGACGCCAGGTCAGCTCCGAAGATAAATATGAGCTTATGGGGCTCCGGTTACAGCGAGATATTAAATATTTGCCCCGGAATATGTGTGCAATCGAAAAGCCAGCGAGCAGACCGCGCGGCCCGCGAGGGACGCCATAATGGAGTTTTCCTGTTTGTTGGGCCTGTCCGGGA
Organism: Machimus rusticus; assembly: GCA_951509405.1. NCBI lineage: Eukaryota > Metazoa > Arthropoda > Insecta > Diptera > Asilidae > Machimus > Machimus rusticus. The sequence goes on along the minus strand of OX608054.1, from coordinate 15,555,084 downwards.
TTTTTCAAGCCCTTTGAAGTGGTGTGCGGTTCATTTGGCATTAAATAGGTCAAAATTACCTCTCTATGGGGGCCGCCGTGTGTGCACCGGGGGCTCTGCAGCTGCGGTAATTCGCCTCTTAATTTTGATTTCCCTTTAATTAACGTCCGTTTCCATGCAGGAGCGGGAGCCCTTCAAGACCTCCGGGAATGAGTGGGACTCTTCTGCTATGTGGTGCGGGAGGGCCCTCCTGTTACTGGAGCAGAAATTCACCCTTGAAACGCTCTGATTATCCGCAAATTAAATAAAGTGTTTTCGTTATCAATTGAAGAAAATGTAGGACGTGCCCAGGGAGAAGGTATCTGTACATTTTAATTTTTTATTTTACATTATTATCACATCGCAAGAATATTAAGAAAAAACTCCAAGAACGTTCCACGCCCGACGTAAAAAGATTTTATAAAAAAAATTGTATTACTACATTTCTCTTAGTTAATCATCTTAAGGGGCTATACCAGTGTTATACATACTTTGAAAAAAATGATTTTTTTAGAGAGTTTATACTTTCAAGAATATCCTGTAAACATTTCAAGGCCGTATCTATAATACTTCCGGAATGGCAGTCTTCGAAAGAGCAACTGCTCGCAGGTAATATAATGGATAATGAAATCTTTAAACGTGTTTTCCTCGAAATGAGATTTTTCCAATTTGCTGCCATTCTAAATCGAAGTCTAATTATCCGATTGACTTGAAATTTTAACTGAGTACTCTTGACTACATTTGCCATACCCTGAACTAGGATATTTTTGATTGGATGAAAATTGACAATTTGGCATTGGAAAAACCCGACTATTTTATAGGCAAAAAAAACAGACCTTTTATTCAAAACTACGCCATTTTGTTAGATTTCGATATTTTTCAAAAATCCTAGTTCAGGGTATAGGAAATACCTTCTAGTTTAACACCTTTTTGTTTTTGTTTTTTTTTTGTAATTAAGTTACTCAATTGACCGGAATCGCGGCAGCAGTGGGGGTACTTTTTGTTTTTGGCGCTTCCGAAAACAGTGCATAAGTCGCTTACATCGCAATATTTTTACACGAAAAAATTATGAAATATTGGTCAGATATAACTAAATAACATTATCAAGTTTCCAAAACATTTTGTTAAGTAGTTTTCTTTAAAAAAATCCCGAAAATCATCTAAATTTTAAGCCCTCACACTGGTATAGCCCCTTAAGAATATCTCCCCAAAAAAGATCGGAGCATTGGTTGAGAAATTGTAAAACTTCAACAAATAATCAGGTTTGCTTAAGATCTGCTAGAAATTTTTATTTCCATCAATCAAAGTTTATAACTTCTACATATTACTTAACGACTAACAACTCAAACTACATGTATCAGGAATTAATACTTTATGAAGTAAATAAGTAGTACTTAAAAGATTCTCTACTAGAATACAATTGAAGATTAACGAATCTACAAACAGAGTTATCCTGACTTAAAGATCTTATGATAGGTTCATTTAAGCCGTAATTTACTCTGTGATAAGGAACATGGAAAAGTTCTAGAGACCTATTTGAGACAGTATAAAAGGGAAATCGATTCAATAATTATCAATAACCCATACAAACATTATACGAAAGTACTTTCATCGAACATCTAAAGAATGCATTCGAAAGTAGTAAAAAACTGGACTTGTCAGACCTGTCAAACATTTCAATATTCCAACAGAATAATTGAATAACACACAACTTAGTAAAACGTCATTGGATTCTTTCTATTCTCTGGTAGTGTAAAAATCATATATCTAATTAGAAATAACCAAAACATTGAACCTATCTCTAATTGTAAGATTAAAAGGATCAGAAAAACCTTAACTCAGGTCTCACTTTCAGAGCTGAAGAGCACTCAAATCAAACCCAACAAAAATGGAAAAAAGACTACAATTTTTAAGCCGATTTTGTTTGATTCATGACAGTGTAAATTTTTAAAATTTATAAGAAAATCTAATACCTCATTTCTCTGTGTAAATGAAATTTGCTACCCCCGGAAATTAGTAAAACATGCCCCTTTCAGCGATGAATTCTGCAGAGGTTTTTTCTCGAAAACTAGACGTCTTCCCTGATATAAATAAACTGATTAAGATAAAGTTATACATAAATGTATAATAACTTTTATAGAAACAAAAATTTTAAATTAATCTGAAACAATTCTATTACTTCTAAAATTAGACTACTTTGTTAATTTAAATTGCTATTATGCTATCTAGCGCAAATCTTTTGCGATTAAATCGTTTAAAAATAAATCTTTATTTGATCGGATTCTATTCTCCAAAAATATATAATTCCTTAGATTGTGGAATAATAAATTTCACCTGTATAGACATATAATAAACGGTATAATGGGAGCCTTAGCAACTTCGAAAAAAGAGTTCCAAAAGGTATGACTAATTGAAATTTCAAACTACGCTATTACTTCGATTGACAGCTGTTTTATTCCCGATGATGACGCCCGAAATTGAGAAAAGCATTGCAGCTGCATTAAATATTTGGTCAAGTTTTCTTGTACCATTGAATCCAAAATGTAAACATTTGTCCCATTGTATGTAGCTAGTGACGCAATTGCTTTGCTTGCTTAAGACGGTTTGTTCGATAATATGGTTTCCTCGATTCTAGAAATTAAATGAATTTTTTTCACCGAAGTCTGCACAACTCCCAACAGGATATCATTTTATATGATCCTAGAGATTTGTGGAAGCTGAACGAATTCTTGAAACTGATTCATACTAGCAAAATAAACATTATTTCTGGTGTGTGGAATGATGGAGTGTGTTGGGTTCTTCGCCTAAGAGCAAATTTACTTTTCCGCCCCCTAGAAAATCTTCCATTTCATTTGGAGAAAAGCTCGAAATTATTAAATTGCGGCAAAATTAGTAATTCTCGGGGAAAAGTTTGGCCGACAAAATCTGATTTGGCGGTATAAAGAGAACGTTAAAACGAACGAGGATAATATGAGTTTGAACGGGTTCCGGGAACGATTGAAGTTTTTAATGAAATTGGAAGTCGCTTTTCCAGCCGTTTTGCTGGGACAGACAGGCAGACAGACAGACAGAGGGGGTAGGATAAGCGAGGGCCCCCAAACGAGGCGAGGGTAGGAAAACTCACCTGCAACTGCGGATGCATTGATTTTCACAACGCCCTGAAACCCATGGAGTTTACAAGATTTATGCAAATGAGTAACTCCAGCGGAGCTGAGTCAATTTCCTGGTGGACGTAAACCGCACCAGACCCGCTCCTGTTAATGTGTCCGCCCCGCAGTCGGAGGATCCGGGAAATATTCCGGGCGCCGACTATTAATCCGTTCTTAACGATACCCAACTGCCCTTTTGAATCCTCTTTTAGGAAAGCCGACTGGGGATTACGCAACATGCCGTCTCCGGCAGGGGGGGTCCGCTGTTTTTATTATTTTCCTCCCCATAGAAGGGAGCATGCGAAGGGAAGCATTGCGCCACTTACAGAGGATGTTCCAACGATTTATGAGGGCACATAAGAGGGTTTCTCCCCAGCTTCCCGACATATCCTCCTCATATAAAAACAGAATGCGTATGGATAGCGGCAGACAAAGCTGAAACCAATTCCCTTTGATCCTCAAGGAAAAATATCGATTTGCATTCCGGTATTGTCATAACATTCACTCCTGATTTTTCAGTCTTCCCGCCAGCCACCCCCGGACCCTTCCGCTTCCTTATCCCACCCACAAATGGTGGCCTCACTCAATCGAAGAACTTTTGACATGGGTCAGAATTTGATGCCAACATTATTCGAGACCCAAAAGGGCTGGTTCTGGTAAAAATCGCAAAAATCGCAAAAATCGCAAAAATCGAACGAATTAAGAGGAATGAAGGGTTGGAGCCAAGGAGCCAAACGAGCAGGCGGAAAGCCAAGCTGTTGGGAAATATTTGGATGTCGCAATAGGTTACGTGTACCACCTCCCCTCCTCCCCCCTCCTCCTCCCCTTCCCCCGGAAAAGGGTCCGTCTCCTCCAGAAAATTTCAGCTCAATGACGGTTAAATCCTGTTTATCAAGGAGACGCGGGATTCTGCTCCAATTAAAATACGCCTGAAGACCTTCCGAACTTATATTGGACCATTTTAGGAAAATTATGTGTCCCAGGGATTAAAAAGTTCACCACCCCCCTTAACAATGCCCTTTCCTGTGATATTTTTTGGGTGTCTCTTGGCTTAAGTGATTTAAGGACGTTGAACGTAATCCCACGTGTGGTACAAGGTATCCCGCCTTATAGAAATCCTTTTCACATTTTCTGGGAAATTCATTCGAATTACGGGGACTTTTCGGGAGAAGGTGTCAATTTCTGTAAAAGGGTTCCCATTCGTTTTCGAAGTTCTGAGAAATTCCTCTTGGGACACGCCCTGCTACTTGAAATTAGCTTAAAATGCAATAAGGCGCCATGTGTTGCCCCAGTGGCAACCCTTCAAAATGCTGGTTTGAGTAGAACCTTAACTTTGAAAGATTGAAGGTGACAAAACCCCTAAAAAAATTTTTCAAGTAGCTATAAAAGCATCTGGAGCAAGCTACTTTAACCTGCTTTTGCGTTACTACCTGGAATTTTTCACCTAAATATAAAAATTAGTAATTTAATAACTACGACTGACCCAGAACAGCAATCTAGAGGCCCGCATCACAAGGCCATTTAAAAATCTCAATTTTCATTACATATACGCGTAGACCAATTATGTACCTATATCCGCTGAAATTATTTAGCTATTATTATTATTATTTTAAGTCTGATCGTTTGGAAAACTACTGCATTTGAATTATATACAATATATGTATATGTATATATATATATATAGTATATATATAAGTAAAATTTGCTAGTTCATTCACTTTTTATCTTGCACTTACCTTACACATTACTTAGAATTACAAAATGTTATTTTTGCATAAAGACATGAATCTCAACGTAGTATCCTTTTTAAATAATAAGTAGTTCGAATCATAGTTTTAGTTAGTTTTTAAGGACCTTTATATCAGTTAAAACCATTTAAAGCCAACAAAATATACATGTACACGCCTTTATAAAAATATTAATCCATAGAACAAAACATATTGATATTTTTTTAATTATAATATTTTAGATTTACAATGTGAGAATTAGATTATTCAATCAATGTTTATTCAAAACAACGTTCCTAAATACGTCCCTGGACTGATCTAGAAATCCTTTATTTTTTGTTTCTATTTTTGTTTCCATTTAAATACATTATAATAGAAATAAGATAAATATTTCAAATAAAAATCTGACTCAACTCAAGACAATAACAAATCTTTTAATAGTTTAAAATTTTGTACTTTGCATTCAGTTTATAGCAATTTCTTCTCTATTTCTCATAACCCTTAACTCTTTTTCGTTTCGAAATGTTCTGTTAGATTCAGGACGGGAAGTCGGTTGGAGTGATCTTTTTAATTTCCTTACTATACAAAATAATGATGCAATTTTGTATTAGACTCCATTTCGAAATAATCACTAATATTCAAAAAATTTTATATAGAGTACACATACACATATGTACATACATATATCATTACGACTGTAAAAATTTTAAGTAAGATAAACACATAATTTATAGATTTGAAGTTCGGTACCACTAAATGCAATAATTCAGTGATTACGTAGTATACCACTTTGGATTTCAATACAATGAAATAAATAGAAAATATTAGTCATATAAACCCATCTTTGAAAAAATAACACTAGAAATGCATGAAAATATGAAACGAAATCAAATTGACGAAATAACACTTAAATTGAGAATTACGCAATAAAAACAGAGCTGTGCGCTATAACTGCATAGCTAGTATGTAATTAAATAAATATTGTACAGCTGAAGCTTAGAAAATTGGCTACGTTTTATGTATAAAAACTGACGTGTTTCGCAGAATTTAATTAGTATTAATTCAATCGATACAAAATGATCGTGCTGTGTCTTCTTTTTGTCGGTGTAACTCCAATTTTCGGAACATCCATTGCATCAATTACAGACCAAGCACATCAGCAAGAAATAGGGGTGGTTATTGGTAAAAGATATTTGCTATTTCCACCTATCTCTCTAATGGATACCCAACTAGAAAACCATAAATTAATAGTGGGATCTACAAAACATCAATCGGGGGGTCTTGAATTCGACATAAAAGCTTACGTACCACATCCTTTCTTTGATCCTATAATAATTGGCGTTGGCAGGACTGGAAAGGAAAACAAAGACAACATCGCTCTAGTGATCGTCGCAAAAGATCTTCCAATTGGACGGGATAATGTAGACCAAGCGGATCTTGCTGATGAATATTTTCCCACCGAAGGTCCTGCTTATGTCCTTAAATGGGGCTACAAGGCCGCTGGACAAGATTTTTCGCGAACCAATATCACCATTCATTCTAAAGCCGATTGCGAAATCCACCAGAAAGATATAAATTGCACTAGAAATTTGTGGGCGTCAGCTTCTGATACCTGTGACATTGAAAAAGGAGCACCTGTATTTTCTGAAAATAAACTCATTGGGACCATCGCCACTAGCAGTTGGTGTGCCTATGGCAAAACAGATTTGTTCATTAATAGCATTCCTTACTTTGGAACCTGGATTAAGCGTACAATCGATGATGAAGAAACGTATATTGCCTAAATCTATTGTTGATTATGTTATTGTGGGTTATGTTCTATTTCCTTATTTGTATTTTCCACCATTATTTTTGTGTACAGAAAAAATTATTGTATTGTATCTTATGAACTGCCACTTTTTCTAAAATAAATAGTAATAATAATATTATAAATAAAATACAAAATAACAAATAATATTAGAAATAAAATACAAAAGTATCAAAAGCTGAAAAACTGACTTTTTATATCCTAACTCTAACATTTACCTTTTGTAAGAGGAATAATAATGGATGACAAAAATTATTTCGAAGAAAGTTGTCCTAACATATTATTTTAAACACTATCTTTGTCCGCTAATTAGTAAGCGCAGATCATTGAAATAACATCCTTCATTTTTAATATACCGGCAACTGTATTTTTATTATACGTATCAATATGTAGGTATTAAGATGAATATTTTTTATATCTTAACCCCCATGAGGAGTATCGTATTTATTCCAATTGGAGAAATTGGGCAAGCCTCTAATGTATAGAACGCAAATTTTCATTTAACCTCAAAGATCGTAGCACTCTCTACTCAATATTTCTAACAATATTTTTAACCCTTCGCGCACCTTCAACCTTAAATATTATTCATATAGGTTTTCATTTGTTCAGTAATTTTTACGTTATAAGGAGCAGTAGTTATCATGTTCCTATAGATTACATTTTTTAACAAGCTTATCAAAGCCTTAATTATTTTGTTCGTTTCGTTTACGCAGACTTTATTGCTTGATTCTTGAATATATTTACGAGGTAATCAACTTTTAAGAGTTGATATTGCTCAGCGTTTAATAAAATTTTCGCGAACGAGATCAATTAAAATTTTAGCAGATCTTAAATTTGCTAAAAATAATAATGTTTAATTGTTAAATAGTATAATATTTTGTGTTTACTAAAATTCAAACTATCTTCTTTATAACCTTAAAATAAAAGTTGTTACACTTTCTGTAACTAGAACTATTGTCAACTTCCATACCATTATTTTTTGAGAATATACCTAATCAGAAATTTCGGACATCAAGAATATTCGAAAGTGTATCTTTATTAATTTAGTATTGATTTCGGCAGTTTTAAAAGGAGTTGTTTTCTATTCTATTGTCAATTTGATTATTAAATTATAATATAAAGTAACTCTTACGCTTTACCAGCACAGTTGCCTTTGTTTGAAGTTATCAGTAATTTACTGAATGGCAGAAGCATGACATGACAACCATATTGTTTTCCATCACCTATATTTTTCTGTCGCCTACAATATCTCTGGAGACCTAATAACTCAATAAATATTGCACAGCTGGTGGATTCGGTAATTCGACACGTTGTTAGTATAAAAAGCAACGTTTTTCACAGACTTCACTAAGTGTTCCCATTCAACTGATACAAAATGATCGTACACGTACTGTGCCTTCTTCTTGTTGGTGTAACTCCCATTTTCGGAACATCAATTGCATCAATTACGCAAACATCAGGTGATAGTGTAGGGGTGGTTATTGGTAAAAAGTACTTGCTATTTCCACCTTCCGCTCTTAGTGAGTCTCCACTAGCAGACCATAAAGTAAGGGTTGGTTCTCTAAAAGATTACTACGGGGGTCTTGAATTCGACATCGAAGCCTACGTAGCACACCCTCTCTATGATCCTAAACAAGGTGTTGGCAGTGGCAGGACAGGAAAGGACAACAGAGACAACATTGCTATAGTGATCGTCTCAAAAGATCTTCCAATTGGACGTGATAATGTAGACCAAGCGGATCTTGCTGATGGAAATTTTCCCACCGAAGGTCCTGCTTATGTCCTTAAATGGGGATACCCACCTGGAAAAAATTTTTCAAGAACCGATATCACCATTCATTCTAAGGCCGATTGCAAAATCCAACACACAGGTGTAAATTGCACGAGGAATTTGTGGGCTTCAGGTACTGATACTTGTGACATTGAAAAAGGAGCACCTGTATTTTCCGGAAATAAACTCATTGGGACCATCGCCACTAGTCATTGGTGCAGGACTGACAATAAGCATTTGTTCATTAACAGCATACCATACTATGAAAAATGGATTAGAAGTACAATTAAAGATGAAGAGACCTATTTTCCACAAACAAATTAAATAAAATACTTTTTCACAAAACCCTCCTAAGCTGCACTATAGAAAAAATATTACGAAAAATTGTACATTCTCAAAAGATGGTGTCCAAATAATTGTCTATACAAAATTATGAGTAGTAATAAAAATGGTCGTAATTGAGTGTTCGAATTTATTTTGATATCCGTCTAACTAAACTATAAAATTACATTTGTTATGAAGTAAAATTTTATACTAATAAATAATTAAATATAATTTAATAATAAATTCTCAATAAAATACCTTGTTTTTTATTCTATAAAATTGATTATATCAAACTTAACAGCCATTGACCGGTTTTTCGTCAAATATCACAACTGTCATCATCACTAACTTAGGAAGCTGATTTTCCCCTTAGAATTATTTAATTACCAAAAATAAAAAATAAATATGTCCTACTAGATTGTGGTGAATGGCCACAAATTCTAAGAGCAGGGAAATAAATAAAAAGAAACACCTTTGACGTAGCGTCCTTGTTAGTGAAAATTGAATTTTAAAGCCCTGTTAGAATAGGTCTCAATTGTGTAATATGTATTACAGAGCAAGCACACTATATTAGTTAGTATAAAAATGACAGAAAAGTTCACTAAATGTCGAACACTTTGATAATCCGAATGAAAGAAGATTTTTGTTTTTATTTTTTTTTTTATTAAAATTACAATCAATTTGTAATCTTTTTTCAAGTGGCCAATTTACTTTGTATGTATTATGTATATGAGTACTGATTGTGAATAGTTATTTTATTGCTTACCTTTGAAGTAAAAACAAACTTTTACTGTGAATAGCATTAAAAATTGTTTAGAATGGTCGATGGAAGATTAGTTATTATTGTGCTTGCTTACTTTTACAACACTTTATGCATTCATACAACATTATATGTAATATTTTTCTGAATTTCGTAGAGTTCAAAATATGAATGAGCTCGAAATAATTATGTATGTAGTACATAGTAAATGGTGAATATATTGCAGCAAATATTATAGTCAAACTAAATTAACTGTTCACAATGTTCGCTAAAAGTGGTAAAAGACAGTATCTACATAATTTCGTATCTACAGTATAGTGCCAGAAAATTATAACCACTCTAACAAATTTCAAAATTTGAACTCTGATTACATTTTTTTCGCAAACAATCAAACAGATTAACATTTCCTTGCCGAGTTGCAATCTTTCCTCCTTTGTTTTCATTGTTTGAAGAATAAGAAATCGTTACGTTACGAACCAATATGCAATATGCAAAAGTATTCCCCCATTCATTTATTCCAGTTCTATCAAATATAAATATCAATAAACAAATTTTCATGTTTCCAAGAAGTATTACATAGTATACCATTTCATTTAACGCCGAAAGCATAAATAGTTGCATCGAAAAAAATCGCGGAGATTAACAAGTTTTATTAAAAATATGGTTAATAATACTAAATACTAGAAATATTAATTTGCAAAATATGTGAATTTACCCTTAATTTAATGCTTATCTTAACCGCGTACGAATATAATAAAGTTTTTTTCAAAATAAAGTATGGAAGTATAAATGTTGGTGGTTATAATTTTTTGGCACTGTACTGTATGTACAAAACAATGGCTTCTTTTGTTTTAACAGTGAATGATACATGTACTTATACCCCATTGTCCCCATTACCTGATACAGTAACAACAGCTGAATAAGTACATATATGTATACTAGACAGACGTTTCTTTACGACTATAAAATGAAATGGTTTTCTTCACTCTTTACTGAGTATTCCAATTTAGTTCATACAAAATGCTCGTGCTGTGTGTCCTTCTTGTTGGTGTAACTCCAATTTTTGGAACATCAATTGCGTCTGTTACGTTTGTACAATCGAGACCAGGAGTGGTTATTGGCAAAAGACACTTGCTATTTCCACCTTCCGCTATTATGGAATTTCCACTAGACACTCATAAAATAAGAGTAGGGTCTTTAAAAGAGTTCAATGGTGGTCTTGAATTCGACATCGAAGCCTACGTGGCACATCCGTTTTTCGATCCGAAACGAGGCGATGGCAAGGGAAGGACTGGAAAGGACAACAGAGACAACATCGCTCTAGTGACCGTCTCAAAAGATCTTCCAATTGGACGTGATAATGTAGACCAAGCGGATCTTGCTGATGCAAATTTTCCCACTGAAGGTCCTGCTTATGTCCTTAAATGGGGATACCCGTTTGGAAAAGATTTATCAAGAACCAATATCACCATTCATTCTAAGGCCGATTGCGATTCAACCCACCCCGATATAGATTGCACAAGGAATTTGTGGGGTTCAGCTTCTGATACCTGTGAAATTGAAAGAGGAGCACCTGTGTTTTCTGGAAATACCCTCATTGGCACTATAGCCACTAGCGAATGGTGCAAGAATGGCGATAAGCATTTGTTTATTAACAGCATACCATACTATGAAAAATGGATTAGACGTACAATCAAGGATGAGGAGATGTATGTTGCCTAAATGCAGTTAATAATATAAAATGATTTTGTTTTGCTTGTTTTGTTTTATTTTATAAATATTTTATCGAACAGTATGATTGTTTACAAGTTACTTAAAACAGGGCGGAGAGAGAAGAAAGGATGAAGGCTTTCTTTTAAAACTTCCCCATGCAAATTGGATGACAATTGACTAAGCACAGTGCAATTTCATGGGCCGGGCTCATTTTCTGACCCCTCGTCCTGCAATTGCATGGTCTTGGCCCATTTTTCGACCCTCTGTCATGCAAACCGAGCTAAGGTTTGTTCGAATTCATATCTATGCAATGAGCTTAGCTATGTAGTTTATACACAGATTGTTGAGCTTGATGAGTAAATCAAGGATTATGTTGACTTCATGAGATGGAATGAGAAATAGCATGAGTACACTGTCGAATTGTGCATTCTTGGCTTGCTTTGAGTAATTGAAAATATTAAATATGGAACTAAGAAAACGTATTGGAACAGGATAGTTTATCTTTAATACTATAGTATTTTCAAAATACATACTACATACTACAGATACTTTAAGGAAATGCAAAAGTGATCAATGTTGTGAAAAACTTACTATACCCCTAATCCCTAATAATAAGAATAGCAACGACTTCAGGAACGCATGAAATAATAATTCTGTTAAATATATGTATTACATTGAATATCTAACAAATAATGAGGTATATTGCGAGTGTTATTTATTATAATCGAGACACTACATTAAAGTGCCCAACATTTCATATTTTCAAATCAATCAAATCTACTGAATATTTCAATACTTTACCAAAAGCTTAAGATTTATCGTCACGTGGTTATAAATGTGTTTGACGTTACCAGTAAATTATTTAGCTGTCAGGGATTCGTAACTTCGTGCAGATAACCAACAACTAAATAAATATGGCACACCTGTTGTATGACGACAATCCCACAAAATTAAAGTATAAAAAGTAAAGATTTTTACAAATTTGACAAAGTATTCAACATAAATTTATATAAAATGCTGGTATTGTGCCTTCTTCTTATTGGTGTAACCCCTATTCTCGGAACATCAATTGCATCCATTACCGGACTGGAAATAGGAGTGGTTATTGGCAAACGATACTTGCTTTTCCCACCTGGCATTTTTAAGGAACTTCCACTGCAAATTGTAAAAGTGAGAGTGGGATCTCTAAATAATCAAAAAGGAGGTCTTCAATTCGACATCGAGGCCTATGTGCTACATCCTCTTCACGACCTGAGTATAGTAAGTAGCAGGGGCAGGGACAAGAAAGGAAACCAGAAAAAAAATAAGATCGCCCTAGTGATTGCAAAAAAAGATCTCCCAATTGGACGCAACAATGTAGAGCAGGCCATTCTCGCTGATGCAAATTTTCCCACCGAAGGTCCTGCTTATATCCTTCATTTTCCATTTCCGTATGTTCAAAATGTTTCGAGAACTAATATCACCATTAAATCTAAAGCTGATTGTGAATCCACCTACGCAGTTATAGATTGCACAAGGAATTTGTTGGCGGAAACTTTGGATACCTGCGACATTGACACAGGATCCCTTGTGTTTTCTGGAAATACCCTCATTGGCACTATAGCCACTAGCGAATTGTGCAAGAATGGCAATAAGGATTTGTTGATTAACAGCATACCATACTATGAAAAATGGATTAGACGTACAATCAAGGATGAGGAGATGTATGTTGCCTAAAGGCAGTTAATAAAATAAACTGATTTTATGCTTTGCTTGACACTTTTTTTTTATCAATCTTTCATAGTACAGCTTTTAGTATTGTTAACAATTAACTGTTTGCCACGGGGATATACTTGCATATATATCTTATCTTACAAGCTTGTCCTATCCATCTAAATTTTTGTCGCCACGAACTGTTATAACAGGACGAAGACAAACACAAAGACAAACACAAAAACGAAGACAAACACAAACACGAAGACATGGTGCTGACACGGTTCGGACCCTGATATGTGTGAATCGGCCTTAATGGGGTGTTTAAAAAGTTAAATTTTTTAATCGACTTAAAAGCCACGATATACTAAAATGTATGTAGGTACAATATTTTAGCCTTGAAAATATTTCTTGGCTATCAGATGTACTGAAACTCGACATTTGCAATATTTTTTTATTAGCTTTATTACGTAGAGATAGTTAACAATTAAATAAACATGACACACCTGTTATATTGTATTACGCCAATCGGGAAATATTAAGGTATAAAAAGCGACAATTTTCTACAAACTTGACTGAGTATTCAACTTAAACTTATACAAAATGCTCGTGTGGTGCCTTCTTCTTGTGGGTGTAACCCCTATTCTTGGAACATCAATTGCGTCCGTTACCAGCAGAACGGAAATAGGAGTGGTTATTGGGAAACGATACTTGCTATTTGCACCTTCCGCTCTTGATGCACGTCCATTAGAAGACGTAAAATTAAGAGTGGGATCTCTAAACAATCACGATGGAGGTCTTCAATTTGACATCGAAGCTTACGTTTCCCATCCCCTTTACGACCCGTATCCAGAAAAAGGAAGTGGCAGAACTGGAACCCAGAACAGAGATAAGATCGCCCTAGTGATTGCGAAGGAAGATCTCCCAATTGGACGCAACAATATAGAGCAGGCCATTCTCGCTGACGAAAATTTTTCCACCGAAGGTCCTGCTTATGCCCTTATAATTAAATATCCACATGATGGAAATGTTTCTAGAGCCAATATCACCATTAAATCTAAAGCTGATTGCGAATCCACCCATCACGATCTAAATTGCACAAGGAGTTTCTGGGCGGAAGCTTTGGATACCTGTGACATTAACATTGGAGCCCCTGTGTTTTCTGGAAATACTCTCATTGGTGTGATCGAAGCAACGGCATGGTGCAATCGTTTGCGGAAGGATTTGGTTGTTAATAGCATACCATATTTTGAAAAATGGATTAAACGTACAATCAAAGACGAGGAGACATATTTTGCCTAGATGCAGAAAATAAAATAAAATGATTTTATGTTTTTCTTGACTCCTTTTATTTTATTAATCTTTCATAGTAAACTTTGCATAATTTTTCACAATTGATTGCTTTCTTCATCAATATATGCTTGCATATATAGGTACTTTACAAACTTGTCCTGACGACCTAATTTCAACCTTCTCTTTATCTTTATACCCAAACCAATTTACCTAAACGATGTAAACTTCCAAAATTTAATATTTGCCAGTGTCATTTAGGTTTGCGATGATTGAAAAGAGAAGGAAACTCTTTCCCGCCTTACATACATCCGTCTTTCTTCCTTTCACTTTTCTTAGTTAAATAAATTTTCTTTTAAATGTAACTTTTTTTTAAATTTTTCTTTATACCTTCCAGAATTTTTCAATATTTTATGGTCCTAAACTTACCACAGTGCTTTAAGAAAATGAAAAAAAATCGATTTTTTGGGAGAGCTGACTACCCCTAATCCCTATTATATAATAAGGATAGGAACAGATCCATAGAATTACTTTGTGGAACTTTCGAAGTGACAACAATTTACTACATTCATTACATAACATAACATTAATCGATTTAAAAGCCAAAACAATAAAATGTCTAATGTTTCAGCCTTGTAAATATTTCTATGCTGTCAAATCTACTGAAAACGACATTTGCAATATTTTACCAAAACCCTAAAGTTTATTGCTACGTAGTTATCTATGAATCCAAACTAAGAATAATTTTCATAATCCCATACATACATACGTGGGGCACGTGCTAAGGGTTCCCATTCCCACATATGTATAAAAGAGATAAAAAGTTTATAGTGAACATTTAAGAAAGTATAGAAATGAAAAGAGTTATCAGATAAAAAAGCAAAAAAAAATCAAATTAAAAAAGTAGGCCTTTTTTATTCTATAATAGTAAACTCTAAATTTGACATTACGTAGACTATTAAATGTACATACATATTGATTAAAAATTCTACTTTTGAAATCTTTTGAATTATTGGATTAGTTATTTGAAACTTTATTACATTATATAATACAATAATAATATATAATGCATTAAAAAAACCGTAAATTAACTACCATATCGTAAGTGGTCTATAAATATAAAAAGCCTGCTTTGAGGTGTTGCGTTGTAGATTAAAACACAGACTGTCGTAAAGGACAATGCTCAAAAGAAACCCAAGCCTGGCGCAAACGAAAAGTATCTCATAATTTTAGTAAAAAATAATGTTGAACTATTGTATGTTTACAATTATTAAAATAAATGGCTAAACACTAGATCTTGCTATTTTTAAACATTACTTTCTTTCAGTTGTTGTTTCTTTAATCTGACATTATTTTAACGATAATCTTGCAAATGTAAATAAAGAGCTACGTTGTGTAAGGGGTACTTCGAATCGTATTTTTGAATCTTAAACATTTTTTATTACGCAACTGTAACTATTTTATACAACTTTTTGTTAAAACTAAAAAATTACTACTGATAAACTTTAACAATTTCTCATATTTAGCCATCGATATTGATGATGCCCCATACGTAGTATTTGTTTAAGCATTATTACCAATAATCTAAGATACGTTTCTTTTCCGCCGGGCCTGGGTTTTTTTTTCATACTATATGAGGAGAATGCTAGAAGAACTCTTAAGTACTTAATTTGCAAAATATTTTCATTTTGTTAAAATTGTCCGCTTTATAAGGGTCTTCACATGTAATGTACCCATCAGGGGTCCCACAAACCTCAGGTTTTGTCAAATAGCTAACAACTAAATAAATATGACACACATGTTGTATTACGTCAATCCGGTAATATTAAAGTATAAAAACATCGATTTTCTACAAACTTAACTGAGTATTCAACTTAAACTTATACAAAATGCTCGTGTGGTGCCTTCTTCTTGTTGGTGTAACGCCTATTCTTGGAACATCAATTGCGTCCGTTACGGACAGAACGGATATAGGAGTGGTTATTGGCAAACGATACTTGCTTTTTACGCCTTCCACTCTTGATGGACGTCCACTAGAAGATCATAAAGTAAGAGTGGGAGCTCTAAACAATCACGATGGAGGTCTTAAATTCGAAATTGAAGCCTACATGGCACATCCTCTTTACGACCCGAAATACGCCGGCGAGAAGGGTAGGACTGGAAAGGACAACAGAGACAACGTCGCCCTAGTGATTGCAAAAAAAGATCTCCCAATTGGGCGCAACAATGTAGAGCAGGCCATTCTCGCTGACGCAAATTTTTCCACCGAAGGTCCTGCTTATGCCCTTGTATTTGAATATCCGTATGATAAAAATGTTTCGGTAGCCAATCTCACCATTAAATCTAAAGCTGATTGTGAATCCACCTACGCAGATATAGATTGCACAAGGATTTTGTTGGCGGAAGCTTCTGATTCCTGTGACATTAACGTTGGAGCCCCTGTGTTTTCTGGAAATACCCTCATTGGTATGGTCGGCGACATGTTATGGTGCAACAATGGCGATAGGAAAGTTTGGGTTAACAGCATACCATACTTCGAAAAATGGATTAAGCGTGCAATCAAAGATGAGGAGATGTATTTTGCTTAAAATGCAGTAAATAAAATAATTTGTAACAATACGTTTTGTTTTTCTTTTCTTTGTTAATAATCTGATTATATATCTTTACAACTCAAAACAAATATTACTCATTGGCGAAAAACTTCCCCTAAATTCCCTGCGTTTTTTTTCCACCAGTCGTGACATAACACTCATGAACTTTACTTGTACTCATGATAATGTATGTATATGTAAGTAAATCGGACCTGATAAGGATCTACAACAAACCTAAAAGTCTATTAATTTTTAAGTAAGAGATACTTATACAAGTGATTTTAATGGTAATCTAAGCCTTTTTAGTTCTGAATAGTCCTGAATTATGTTTTTAGATAGTTTTAAGGAGATTACTGTCATAAGGTTATTTATTCCCCTTTGCATGCTCGACGCAATTTCTAAGGTTAAAAGAGGAAATAAAACAGAATTACATGAAAGTTTATGCAAAGTTTGTAAGAAAATTATAAACGATGAATGTTTTGCCTTATGGTGAAAGTTAATTAATTAAATTTGGTAAATGTGTACAGCTGTTGACAATGCATGACGCATTTTTGTTTTATACAGCGTTTTCAAAAGTCAATCTTTCTAGGCAAGAAAATTTTGTCTTTTATTCAATTAAAGGAAAAAAAACATTTTAAAGTGACGTGCGGAAATGAGCGAACTACACAATCTTACACCGATGTTCGTAACGAAATATAAGTATTAGAATTTCATCGTTTGCAAGATAATCGCAAATACTTTTCTATACTTGGGTGGTGGCTTTGATGGATGTAATTTAATAACTTTCATTACAGCAAAGCCAATTATTAATATGGTAGTAAGAATTTTAATTTCTCCATAGTCTTTAAAGTTCATAATTCATATGTTTACTTAAAATTAATGAATACTGTTAAGCTGAAAAGACTTTGTTTAAAATATGGGTGTAAATACATTCTCAATTATTTTATTTTATAATTTAAAATTATTAAGTTTCCTTTTCTAGCAGATCAACCATCGATAAAAGTTAAAAGGTCATTGGCCTTTTAAGGGGGAATTCTGTTTCAGATTTAAAAAAAAAACACTTTTTTGATATTTTTTTATAGAGAAATTAATTAATTATTAACAAAATTCCTTTTGGACACTATAAAAAAACAATTTTTTTTACGATTCTGAAACCCTTAAGCACTATCAAAAATCACTTTAACAGAATTCATATTCTACCTCAGAACTTAAAAAATTCTTTGTATGAGAATAAGTATATTTTAAATATACTTAGACATTTTTGCTTATAAAAGTAAATTCTTAAAGTAATTGAAAAGTTAAAAGCTCCTAACATTAGAAAGAGTGGATTAGTCAATTTTATTGAAACTGAATTGAACTTGTTTAACTCAATTTTTTGTAGTATCCATAAATTAATAATAATTTGCAAATATGTATGATTAATCGTCATGTTCGCTTTTATCTGGAAAACAATTATTAAAAGAAATCATGTACATGATTTAAAAACTTCACTTTTGATATGAGACATAGCGAATTAATCATAAGATTGTCTATAAAAATAGGGTTATTAAACATTTTTAGTGTAAAAATGCCATAAGAACAAGTATGTCCAAACAATTTTATCTGCTACATGTAAATGAAACACATTTATTATGAAAATAAAAATCATGTAGTGTATTTTTAGTACCAATATTGAAAGTATTCAATTTCTTTCCAAAAATAGAATATAGGAGCTCAAATTTAGTTGTGTTTTACCATATTCTAGTTAAAGTTGGGTTTGAGTAGAAATCGATAGAACGCCTTAGTTCGTTCTTTTCAAACGAAAATAAATTACTATTGTAACTAAAAATACTAAAAGAGGCAACTCATTTGTTGCCATGATAATGTAAGGGATAAATTATCGTTGCTTGGTACAATATGGTCCCGGTTAAATGCAGTACCTACCTTATAGTGCCCTTGGAATAGGTGTTGGCAAATTTGTGGGATAATCCAGCTTAAAGTCAAAGCCTTTGATGGTGCATTGCATTTTAATGAGGTTTTCAACACTTGTGCGCCATCAAAGTTAATTTCCATGTCACTGCCTCCATCCGACTTAAGTTCAATACAATGGGGCCAACACCTGTCGATGCCAGAGATGCGGAGCCCCTTTCCAGCCCTGGTCCGAGCGGCGGCGGCGGCGGCGGCGGCGGCGACGGTGCTGTGTCCAGCAATCTGCTGCACCAGACCTCGTGTGTTGGGGCGCCATGGAGCACCGAATAAATTCATTAGGGCAATTTGAGTTGTCCGGACCAAAGCCCGGTTGCAACTGCCGTCCCAAGTGAAGTGGGTAAAAGGCGGACATGGGTAAGGAGCCGAGGAGACTTTGCACCCGTGGAGCCGAGTTATTAGTGCTTTAATTCAGGCACTGGACTTGGAAATCCTCCGGTTGCACAGTTGGCTTCCTTGCAAACGAAACTTATCGAGGGCGCGTTCCGAACAGGAGATGGGGTTTGAAATCTGAACAGCGAGTTACACCTGTACGAATCCTCGAGAATAATCGGCAGCGCAAAGTTGTTCCCCTTGTTTCCGCCAATTAGGCACTCTTGGCTTTCTGAATACGACTTCCTTTAAAACTTCCTCATGTATTCGCGTGGGTGGCAAGAGGCGGGGGCGTCGGGACGCCGGGATTCGTTTGTAGCCCCAGAAGTGACACAACAAGTTTCTAGTGAGCTCGCTAACAAGAGAGTGGCGCGCCCGCTTTTAAAACTTTCCCTTCCGTTCCGAATCCCGAGGTACCTAGTTAAAGGGCGTCCCTTTATCTAGAATAATCAGTTTGAAGGCAGTCTTCAATTCTAGGTGCTAGAAAACAAATTCTAGCCGTATTTCTCTTGATGATCGCGCACCTGGGACCCTCCCCGCTCACTTTTGTATGCGCTGCACGTTATTAGAACGCCTTTTGTGTGCGCGGAGCGGGGGCCCGGGGACTGGATTCATTAAGGACTCGGAACAGCATCAACAAGGACACGTGAGAAGACGTGGATGGATTCTGCTTCCACCTCTACCACGAAAACGACAGCTTTAATAAATTGTATAAGGAAAGTCACCAAACAGTCGAACGTCTTCAAGTATCAACGCCCGCACAGAAAAACATGAGTGAGGAGGTGCAACTTAAACTCTACGATTCCAACGTGGCTTGAAATAATTAAAGTTCCCACTTTGTGTATTTGATATATCTCGTTTTAATTTCCTTAAAATATAATCACTTATTGTTATATTAGAAACAAAACTCTGGTAAACAAATTAATTTAGTTAATATAACAAAGCTTTGATCATTTTAATCTAATAAAACAAAGTTTCGTTTAAACGCGAACGAACTAAAAAGTTTATTTAAACAGTCTTACTATGTTCTGACCAAAACAACAATTAATTAAAGATTGAACCAAACTCTCAATTCGTTCAAGTATTTAATTTTGAGTTATTTCGGCAAAAGGGTGATTTCTTGATGTTATATTTCTTTCGTTATGTCTTTAATATTTGCAATGCAGTGGTATAGTAGTATATATGTATGTAAATACGTTTATATATTAAATACTTAAAATATCACAACAAATTTATAAAAGGAAACAATTTTGTACTTACTTAATTTTAAACATTACCAGAACAAAATTAATTGCTTATAGTTCAGTAAAAGATTACTAGATGGCATCATGCTGCATTAAAAAGCAACATTGTTTGTATAAGCTTTAATGTAAATGATTCAACAATCGATTAAATTTAAAAGTGAAATTTATTTGTACAAAACAAGTAGCGAAATACTTACACATAATCGCTTGATTTAATCTAATAAAATATGCTTTCCTCTTAAACATGACAGAATATTGGGTCTATAAAAATTAATTTGGTAGTCACATAATTTATTAGGTCAAAGAAACGTGTCCTTTGGTAAAACGAGCCCTGCCAGTAATAAATGGAGCAATCCCTGAGGTGCTCAAAAGGTTTGCCAATAGCCGAATAGCCCTTCCAAAACAAGCCCCCAAAGTAGAGGACGTCGATGTGATATGGCTCAATCGAACTCCAATCAAATTCCCACCTGTGCAAACACTTCAGTCCCGCCAATGTCGCCGTTGTGTTACCTGTAATCAAGTTGGCTCCCCTGCGATTACACGCCCCCTCCCCTTCCGCCCCCGCGCCACTTATCCGAGGCCGAGCCGAGGCGACAAAACCGCAACAGTGAAATGGGTTGTGTCTGTTTGCTAATCGATGTCAAGGAGTCATCAATTTTCCTTAAACAAATTAATCGTCCTGGAGGAATTCATCAAGTGTCAACGCCAAGGCTCCGGCTGTTTTGCCTCGTGTCTTAATAAAATTCGGCTGGGGAAAGCGAAACGCGGGACAAAAAAAAAAAAACCAGCATCGTTGAATCGAACGAGCGCAGCCCACCAAAAATATGGGGGCGTAAGTAGGTTCCTCGCGGGGGCTCAACTGAAGGTAGGGGGCGCTTGGAAACGATCACAAGAAGCTCCCTTGATGGGCTGATTTCATTTCGTCCTGTTTGCCCGACGACGCCGCCGCCGCCGGCTCGCCCGCATTAAACAAAACTAATTTTGATTTATTTATTACAAGTGCAAACATAAATAAGGTTTCAGCTGACAGCGCTCTTACCTTAGCCAGTGGTACGTGACCCGAATGGGAGCAACAGTCCCCGTCTTCGGGGCGGTCCGGGGGGCTCCTGGCTGCGATGTGGCCAAATGGACTTAAAGTAAATTTATCCCCTGATGATGGCCCAGGGTTCCGGGGCTAAGGACGTGAGGTCAGGCAGCACCCCCGCGCCCCATTGCTCTCGGGATCGGGCTCCGCTCCGGCAGCGGATAAAGTATGAATTAAAGGAAAATCATACGAACGGCGGTGGCTGCGGAAGCTGCTTTTACGTTTCCCAGGGTTTATTTGATAAACTTCGCCGGGCTCCGAGCGGAAATTAATGTTGTTCCGAGGCACGCGGACACACACACACCCACGGCCGGACTTCCCGCAGGATCTGGGGCATTTGTCCGACTGCGGACACTCCCGGATTAGTGCATTATTCGAAATATCGGGATTTAAGCTTAATGTTGCTCTGATAAAACCAATGTCCTGCTATTACACCCCGACATATCTCCACTTTTAGAATCAGAACCAAACCTTTCCGCTACGAATATTTTACCCAACAAATCTACATATGTTTAAATAAGTTCCAGGAAGGTATACCTTTCCATTTTAATACTATCACTGAGAGAAATACTACATTTAGTAGTATCAAAAATATGAATTATTGATCACACAAATTTTCCTATAGAATTTAATTCTATATACATACATGCATTTAACTGGAGGTAGAAAATCTTGAAGACTTCAAAAATTAATTCAGTTGAAGTCATTAAAAGGATGGAATCAAAAACAGTAGATCAATTTTATAATATATACAAATGTTAAATAAACATATTTTTCGACATTGGCATCAAATCATATTAGAAAATAGAAGTAGTGACATAAAATGCAAAACGCTAAATTAATTTTTAAGTGATGTCATCTTTTTCCTCCGTACATAAGAAAAAACCTGCAAATTAAAAAAAAAACATCGATTAATCTTCTTTAAACAATTTCATCTTTAGATTTTCTTTGACATTGACACTCAATTAAAAAGCTAAAAAATGTTTCAATTTGCCTGCTTCTTTTGGGAGATTTGCATGGAAAGATCAATCTTAAAATAATACAAATTTACATTTTAACTGGTAAAATTAAAAGCGTTTTACTGTCTTCTAGTTGAAAAATGTTTACAAAATATTAAGACAAGATTAAGCACAGAATTTAATTGTCAAGTGATTTCAGTTATTATTTTCGCTAACAATAGTATGTATTTATTTTATTAAATCAGAATCGTTATTCTTATAAGGTTTTATATATAATTTGTTGCTATGTGTTAAACCTATTTTACGTAGATATTAAAAATTTAAACACTTTTCCTACAAATTTCAAATCAAAAAATCCAAATAAATTCTTTTGAAAATATGAGGGAGCACAAGAATTAGAGACGTAATTTTCTGTCATCAACACTGGAGAGATTGTTGTCTCATATTTATATTATTAGATTTTTATTCCAAATGTTGTTCCTGGTTGAATCAATTTAGAATTTTATTATAATTATTGTGTTTTATGTCACAACTTCATTTTTAAATTTGACTATAAATAACTAAGAAGAAAGAGTTTATATGACACTAAATATGTACATAGTTCATTCGTCTGTACAACTCTAGTATGTATTTATGGATATTCGTCGTTTGACCTGAAATAAACGTTTCCATAGCGTTCTATTAAAATTCATCTTAAGGCAACTGATTTGAAATGAAAAATAATTAGTTGTTAAGATCTAGTAAAGGCTTAAGTCAACCATATTGCTCATCTGATTAGCAGGTTGCCGGCTGTCCTTGTTTAGCAATTTGACTGCTTGTGGTCGCTCCCAGCGGCTGTCTTAATTACAGCTGAAAGCCATTCAGGTCAGAGTGATGCTGACATGACGGATGAGAAGGGTCAGCCAGAGCCTATACGAGACATCAGAAACCAGAAGTTGCCAGCGCCCCAGCCTTTGTGCTCCTGCATAGAGGCAGATGAATCTTTTTATCAGCTCGTAGCTCGTTCTACGTCAGTAGTCTTCCAGGCTCGAGGCGCCCTCCCCGTGCCCCATCCAATATTGATCCCTTTAATAAGATTTCATCTCCTGATGGTCCTATCGCTTTCAAGGCGCTCAAACCTCGGCCAAGTCTTAGTCCGGGTTTCTGCCCCCAAACCCGACTCCAGCCCTTCCCGATCAGCCAGATAATTGGATGAAATATTAACGAACGCTTCTAATTTCAATACTAGATCCTGGTGCAGAGCCTCATTTGAATGTACAATTGTGGCTTGGCCTGATTGAAATTAAAATGTAACCGAGTTCTACCAGTTCGGGTTAAGAGGTGCCGTGGGTGCCGCAGCCACGAATACGAATTGCTTTGTGCGATTATTGAGGAGAATTGATTAATTTGGGTCTTCGTTTTATCATGACTAAAGAATGGAGCCACACCCTTCTAATTGTGACTTAATTATATTTGTTCGATGGTTTATGATTAATCAAAACTTATGTTAATGCTATACAAAAATAAATAATAAATAGTTATATTTCATAATTTTATGAACCCACTCTTACGATCTTTTCGGCGAAAAACAATTTATTAATTTACATACGATGTATATAGATGCGTTTCTGATAGCGTCTTTATCTGTGCTTTAAATTTATAGTTTTAGTTATTGTACTTACATAAGATTTGATTAATACATATTACCTTACTATATAATTTTTCTTTTGTTTTTATGCAACTACCTAGACCAGTACATTGCTTAATTCATTTAAACTAACTATTTATATAGCTATTTTAATCGCACTTAAAACGTTTTTCAGTATTTGAAGAACATTTGTGCAAAATTTAGAAAAAAATAATGCCTGACGTAATACTTTACCTTCCAGTGAAAGCCTCATTAAAATCGATTCAACTATTCCTGAGATTAGGCAAACAGACAAACAGGATAGACAGAAATTTTAAAAATCTGGTTGCGAAAAACAACTTTTATTTACGTTACGTTAACTTTGTGGTATTTGCAAACTAGCATAACGAATTAATAACTTTTTTTTCTTGTAAATTTTAATAAAACTATTTAATACTCATTTGTTGTTAACCCTTTCAGCTCTGCCTAAATGTCAAAATAAAGTTCTTTCTCTTGAACAATTTTTCAAAACCAATAGTGGCGAGAAAAAATTCATCATTCCGTTCCTCAAAAGGAAAAAAGGAAAAAAGGAAGATTGTTTCGTCTGGCTGTGCGCTGCGCGAGCCAGACTCGCACTTGACCGTTTTTTGTTTTTTAATATATTGCAATACAAATTTTCTCTTGCTGGAAAAAATATATTTAAAACCAAAATATTTTAAAATTTGGTGTATTAAAGTTTTCGTAATCAAAAAAATATATTTCTTTTGAGAATTGTGCAGAACAAGTGAGATGTATACAAAATTCCGCAGTAACGAGGAAAGTTTCAGGGTTTTATTTTCATGAAATTTTCCGGGAAGAAGGTCTTTTGGGGATTTCTGCGCGTATTTGCTTTTCACAAATTATATTTAGCGACATTCCCGAGCTCCACCGGTTGAAAGTTTATGCTACAAAGTAAAAGAAGCGTTTTTGTGGGTTAGCTATGCGACATTAATGCTATTGGCATGACTTGCACATAGGTGAAGTTGAAAGCTAAGAAAATGTTCAAAACTTCTAAGAAATCAGCAAAGAAATTTTCGAAAAAGTTCTTTTTGAATCAATTAAATCTGTCTTGCACCTCTAGATTCAAGAGCTGCTGATGTGAGCTTGCACTTGGATTTATAAAGTATCCAATTTTTTTGCAGGAAAAGTCCTAATTAGGTGCAGCAGGATTAAATAGGAAAAAGAGTGAACTAGTTAAGTAAACAATTTTTCAGCCCGGTTTAAAACATCGGAGCTAACAAAGGAAGCACTTTTTTATGTGTGGGGACGGGGGCTGGGGTTGGGGCTGTATCTGCATTTTGCATACGGGACGGAAAAACTTTTCGCACTTTCCTTCCTCTAAATTACGCTGTTCCTTTGTATCATCAACGTAAAAGTGCTCATCTTGGTGAGATTTTTAAAACCTCGCGAGCTCGAAGGACAGCTGGTGGTTGTTATTCGAGCGCATTTTGCTTTCATTTATTTTTAGTACTTTTTATTTTTGCTTTGTAATAGTCCTCTGCAAAGCTGAATCCTCTTTTCACGCGCCACCGTGCCGCGCCGCGGTGGGCGGGGAGGATACCTATGGAATTAGTGCGGTTAAGTGGTGCACGCGGAAACCAGAGGAAGGTGCCAGTTTGGCTGGCATCCAGAAAGGAGCTGGCTTAAGTGTTCCCTCACGACAAAATCGTGTCAAGGACGATTTGACTTTAACCCCACGGTTTTATTTTATTTTATTTTTTTTTAATGCACCGCCCCCGCTTCACCGCGGACAGGACAAGCATAGGATCCTTTCGGCGTGTCAGGTGGGAATATTACTCTTAATGAGAAATTAAGAGCCTGCTCCGGCCTCGTATTCATAATTGCAAAGTGGGAGTTTTCCACAATTATGCGGAGCATATCCAACCAGATGACACGCCATTATTCCTCAAGGTGAAGCGAATCTGCTCGCTCTATCTCCCGAAACATTCGCCAGAGTTTTTCAGAGTTTTTCAGAGTTTTTCGCTTATTTCGGACCGCTTTTGTCGCCTTAAACTCAAGGTTGCCTCCGACCACGTCATTAACGAACGACCCCCAACGAACGAACAAGACCTAACGAGACTATTCCACATCCCTTTTTTAGTAATATTTTACTATGTTTACTGATAGTTTTGTTATTTATCAAAGATTTTATTATAAAATAATGAAGAAATTGTAAATAAGGTAAATGTATATAATTATTTTGATCATTTTGGTTTGAACACGTGAAAAGTGAATAAATTTTAGGAATTATATGAAAAGAACAATTGCCATATTAGCAGCAAGTTTTTGCTTTTTTATTCATTTTTTTAATTTTCTTTTGTTTTTTTAAAATAAATATATGTATTTATATTATGTAATTATTTTGGAATAGTATGGCGGTCACATCACTTCGATGCATTTTCACATTTTGCTAATTAAAAGTAAATGGTACAGATATTCTTAAGACCATACTCATACATACTTTCCATTTTTTTAAAATTGTTTAAACCAAAATTACCTCTTTAATCGCATTCACCAATTGTTGGTTATTTTCAAAAAAAGAATTTCCTGGTTTTAGTAGGTAATAAGAACCCTCTCTAAATGAAGATTGCAGGTATACCCTTCTGTAAGATAATTCTGCTTATAACCCAGGGCCGCATCCTTCGTTTGTAGCTACTCTGAAGAGATTTACCCAACGAAGTTAGTTTTCATGTACCTGCCACCCAACATCGCATTTTAGCCGCAGCGGCATACGATTATTATGTGTTCCGCGCCACCTCGCCGAAAATTGCATTTCCACATTAGTGATAATTTTAGTGGCGCCACCATCAACCCGACTCACTCATTGTGCGATTATTTGCATGCACTTAGGAGATAAAAGTCCTCGCAGAGCCTCCGCCCCCGCAGTGCATTCACTAGGCGCGCGTTTATCGCGCGAGACTCGCTGAAGTGCTCGTTGAAACCAACGTGCCGAGGCGTCACGGCGCGCAAACTTAATAAGATTGTTGCCGCTCAGAGCTCCTTACCGGCTGAGGAAACTCCGCGTAATTGTAAATTTCATTAATTGGAGGGCGGGGGCGGGACGGGAGGGTCATGACCCAATAGCACGAATTAGGCACCTTTCGAATGGATGGAAGCCTGTCGCCAGTACTCCAAATGGGATTAAATCCTCAAGGAGTGTTTGTGTAAAGTTATTTACTTTCGCCTGGAATTAGAAGCGATCCCCCGAAATCAGAGGCAGTGCTATTTTTGAACTTAATGCTCGGGTTCCCCTATTCCCGGCGAATAGGACACCTATTTCCTTGTCAGGTATTTATTTTTCTCCTATTTTTTTTTGGGGGAAAACATCCCAATGTCAACGATAATGGCAAAACCAAATTCTATAGAAATTTATTAAGTTGACGAGTCCTTCCGTCTCCCGCTCCCCAATACCAATTCAGAATCATTTATGCCAGTTTCTCCGTACGACTCTTGGGCGTATTATTTTACCAGGTATTATTGGTTTCGTTTCACCCTCCCCTAAAAGGATAATTAGCGAAATCAATAACAATTATCCGGTATTTCACATAGAAAATATTTTTTCAGGGATATAATATGAAACCTGCCTGCAATAAAAACAGAAAACACTGCTCCTCCTCAAGGCATCCCTGTTTGCAGACGACAGAGAATTCCGGGAATTGGTCTGCTCCAGAGCGGGGTGAAGTAAACAGCCTCTGTTGCTGGCCGTCTTCCCGGGCACAATTATTTTCTTGTTCCCAGGAGCTTAATATCGATTACCTATACTTGACTTTTCCGGGTGAAGTAGTTCCTGCAATGGGATAGAAATGTGCCTACACTTCGTCTGCTAATTTACTTTTGCAACCATAAAACTTAATCGGAGTGTTATAGCAACAGGATGTGGCGGGTAAAAGAACCAAAAATTTGAGGAGGGTTCAGAAAGGAGAAATACTGAAATTTTCATGAAAACAATATGCGTGTCTTGCCTCAAACATGAAAAGAGTACAATTTCTATCCCGGACGTTTAAGGGACATTTTAGCTGATCCTAGGGAATTCATATGGAACTAAATGGCTTAGCTATAACGACTACTACTTTATAGTACCTGTAATGTAGATCGGTCTATTGGTTTCTTGCAAAACACAGCAAATATTTGTTTTTATTAGAACTTTTATTAGCTATTAACATGCCAACGGCGTTTCTGCTCTATAGCCAATTTTTAATGCATTGGAAATCAAATTTAATCAATTAATATAAACAATAAACCGACCCATGTTAAATAATTATTATTGTAAATCAATAAAGTAAAGGAATGAATCCATTTATTTTTACAAAATTTTGAACTATGCATTTAAATAATCTTTTTGGTGTAAAAAGTTGATTTTTAATTGCTTATCTATTATTATCCTTATTATTTGAATTCTAAAAGCTCATTATAAAGTTAAATTGGTTTATTGAACGTAAATTGTTACTAATTTGTCTTAAAAAAATTTAACTTAGTTTTGACAACACATAATTTAATTTTCATTAATAATGTTAATTACCATGTAGACGTCTGACGTTTGAAAAACTAACTGAAAGTAAACTGAATCAGTGAAAAAAGAGCTGATAATTGATAAGGAATATACTGAAATCGGACGGAAAAGTTCTCGTTTTAACAAATTCACCATTACGCAAAGCGAAGAGGTGTATTTGCGTTTTTCTTAAAGTTGTTACAACTATTCCTTATAGCTCCTACTAGTTTTAGAAGACTGTAAACTGTTATTTAAATAAAAATGTTCTTCCTAATTCCATTTTCTACCTCAAAACAAACGGAAGACTTTTCTATAATAGAAGCATACATATTAAGAAATTGGACCCCAGAAATTAGTCCAAGCCTGACAAATAATCCTCGCTCCAATTGGTTTGCTGAGGACGGCCTGTTTGAGCTCAGTTGATTTAATTAAAGTCCCTCAGGCGTTGAAGGTGTCGACAGCGTCTTAACCACCCTGTGCGTCACCACAACCCCTAGCCTGCTCATTAATCCGAGCCCAGCCGGGCCGGGTCGACACTCCGCCGCCGGGAGCACCCGTCCTTGTGCAACAATGAGGCCTCTGCCGAGCAGCCCCACAATCCGACCGCACCCTTGGACCGAACACCAGAAAAATGTTATTCGAAGAGTTCCCCGGGATTGCTAGATGTTGGCTAGATGGTGGCTAGATGCTGGATGCTGCTGCTGCAGCGGCGGAGGCTTTCTGGCACGGTCACATAAAAATATATGTGGAAACTCTTCTCTGGAGTCATGTATATTCCCGTCCCTACCCCCTGAAGTTTGCTTTCTTTAAGGCCCCGAAGTTTACGGGTCAAGACGGGAATGGGGCGGAGCGCCGGCGCGGGGGCGCAATAAAATATGCCCGGCATTTTTCCGTTTCTATTCCAATGTGCATCGTAAGATCTAATGCGACTTAGCCAACTCTGTCGTTAGTTGGATCACTGTATGGAGGAGCTGCGGTGGCGGCGGCGGTCTCCCCGGTGCCATTGTGCCGGACAAAGAGCAAGGGGGCCCCGTGGTGTAGTGCGGGCGGAGCCCCTGAATGCCGCTGCTTCATCCCTAATAGGAGTTTATTGTCAGCGGAGGACGTCGTCTAGATTTCACCCAAACACCGTACAAAAATTGCGCGCATTGTCATCTCCAGGCCAACTATGCTCCTATTCATAAGGCCGTGAATTATCGCCACGAGGAGCTTTGTGAGGGCGCAAATTCTTAAGAGTTAAATTACTCCTCCTCCCCGGGCAGGGTTCGGTCCGCTTTGTCCTGGCAGGGCCCGATACCACAGACGACGACTCCTAAGTGTGTCCTTGGCTAACAACTTTACGATGATGGAGCCCGAGAAAGTTCACAACTGCCGTCGTTAGCTCTGTTTATCCTTGCGTACACCACAGCGGCCTCTGTGGCAACTTGGACGCGTTCCGATAAGAAAGGAAATTTCATTAGGGCGAGTTTAGAAGGTCACAGGAGATTACGTGGAATTGTATTTTACACTGCACAGCGCTGCCACAATGGGGCCCCCGCCAACGCCAACGAACCCAAAGAAGCCCCAGGGATCATGCGAACGGTGGCAGTGGCGGCGGCGACGGTGGCGGCGGCTTTGGGCGTTCGGATTGCCAGGATACAGACGAAACGGGGAGGGGCAAAAAAGCCCACGCTCTACTGCGAAGGTGGCCCTAATTGAAAGGAATGCGAAGAATTTTTCGTTTTTCTTTTAAACTCAATAAGGAAATTTTGCGCGACAGGCGTGACAAAGTAGCGTAAACACTGCCCAAAAAAAAAAAACAACCCAACGAAGGGTATAGCGACTAGCAGCCCCAAAAACTTCTACCCTCTCAATTGGGCAAAAATTTATGAAAATTTTTCCAAAAATTGGCGTAAATCTGTCACCGCCGCCGGTGGCACTGGGGCACCTGCTTCGACTTTTAAGCATCTGAAGCGCGTGCGAAATGGCTATTTATTTGGCGATCTTTTACCTTTCAACCCCAAATCAAGCTTCCTCTGGAGGGCAACCAAATTGGTGCATGACATGGTTTCAACGAAAAATTTTCTACCGGTGGTGACCTCGATAGTCACCTACTTAAATATTCCCCCACCGAAAATGAACATCGATTGGCGGCAAAGAATTTTTTCGTTCTGCCCATGAAGTGGAAAATAGAAAAATACTTGGGCAGAAACACACCGCCCTCGACTCCCCCCGCCGAGAGTGATTTATCCACTCTGGGAATATTTCCGTTTCCTGGATGAGATAGCAAAAATCCCCAAACCACACCCAAGCAATGAATACTTCAGCAGAATTTTTTTTTTGTGATTTCCATGATGGGCTCAAACAATAGTATAGTAGAATTTTTGCCAACCCTGAACAGAGTGCGGTTTGGGGCTCCAGGGGTGTAACAATGGACACAAGTTGCTGAGACAAAGCGCAGAGATTTTAAAAGCTAAAATCTGCCATGGTCAGTACTCCGGCCAATCATTATACTTATGCTACGTCTACCTCCAGCAGAGAAATTCTTTGCAAAACTTTACAGAGGAATCTGCGGTGTAAAATTCCTCTCTATCTGCTTTCCTTATTGGGAAATGCCAATTGCTCGATAGAAGATAAAAAATATTTGAAGGAATCGATCCTCAGGAAACCGAGGAATCGTATCGATATTGAAAATAACTACGGCACGGCAATGCAATCACTGTCTGAAGCAAATACCTCAGTGCTATGCGGAACAATAGCAAAGGAAATTTAACCACTTCGTTTTAATTTGAACTGTTGTAAATTTGCAACCTTGCTGTTTCAAGCTTCAAGCTACGTACAATTTTCTTTTTCACTTAGCAATCTCACATTTTTTTAGATTCACTCTTTGAAGCTTACTAAGACATAACAAGACAAAAATCTTGCACGATTTCAAGCAATTATACTTTTCTAAGAAATCCCTTAAATTAGAGTTTATCTAAGTTAAACGTATTTCAGATTTCAGGTACTCGCAGAAGATGAGATGAATGATGCGGGACGCATTTCTATCTTTATTTAATAACCTTATTTATCATTCAGATTCTATTCCAAAAATTTCGTTTCTTATTCTGTCGATAACATCTTAAAATATTAAAAATCTTATAAATCGCCTTATATTTAATCGATAGGTACTACTTTGGTCGACCGACTTTTTTCTCAGAAGAATTTTATACAAAATTCTGCCGAGCGTGACTTTAGTAAGTACTATGCTTTACTTTATGCCCGTTAATGGAATTTGAATATAATTTCAAAGAAATGAATAAAACTTTGAACAAAGCCCCCTAACTTCAATAGTTTAAGTTAGACAGCATTTTTATTGAAGAAATGACGCTTTTAAGAAAAATGTAGAATAAAATATGAATTTTCGCCAGGAAACTTCTTTATCCCCTATGTGCTTACCCAACTAGACTGCCATGAGCCGTTGAGAATCATAGTTAATATGGTACATAACAGGGTGATGGGTAAGTGATAGGATTTTAGTCTTAATTAAGTTTTTGAATATTTTCGACTTAAGACACTTTGAATCTCAACGGCTCAAATGTTTTCGAATGTATTTTTTTTGGGTTTGCTAGTATGTATGATTGCTACAAAAAGCAACCACAATTATTCAAGTCCTACTTCCGAATGAGAAGCTCTGTAACATGACTAAATTTCATGCTATTCCCGAAAATGTTTTCCAGGGATTTGCCTAAACCTATCTACGATTGTTTCTTACCCAGCGAACCATCCAGCCCGCAAACAGAGGTACTAAACCGATGATAAGTAAAGGTAAAATTGAGTTTAACCTCTTGGCTTACCGCCCAACAAAACCCGTCAAACCCTTCGCAAAACGGATCGTTTTCATTGTAAATTGCCGCACGCAGTTTTACACGGTTGAGTTCGGCAGACAGACAAACAGACAGACTCGTCGAATTAGCTCAGAATTAGCCCACCTCTCCGCGAACGGATGTCAACAGCATTTTAATGCAATGTTATTAATTCCTAATGCGATTACGCCCTGGGCTCTTCCGCTTATTAAATATGCAAATTGCCCTTAATAACATTTAGCAACTTTTATTCTCGGCAGAGGCACGAAAGCAGTTACCTGGCTGTCGCACGTTCATACTCCTCCCATCGCGCGGGAATCTCCGCCCCCGCACAGCTGACGGGCAATTTCCCGGATATTTACAGAACAAACGAATTAAAATTAAAATTAAAAAAAATAAGAGGAAATGTCGTTAGAATCAGGGAACAGACGATTAATTACGGCGTCAGAGACAAGACGAACGACGCGAATTTACATGAAAATCCCATTAACAGGCAAATACCCCTCGGCCAGGTGAGCTCCATCCGATTTACTCGGCTCGCTTAATTAATAACATGTAAAAAAAAAAAGGTAATTTCTTTGCAAGTTTTTAATTTGCGAGCCGTCGTCACCGCCGATTCTGCGAGCGGAAGTGTAATCGTCCGCGTCTGTCTCGGACTCAAGAGGTTTAAGATTTTATTAAATAATTTTAATTATTCACTTTTGAACTGAAGCCCCGAGGTCGCAGTGGTCGGACTCCTCTCAAAACAGCCAAATTGACATCTGCTCCAATTTTTAAACGATGCCCTTCCCTCCCCTGCCCGGAAATCAGTTTACCCAAAAGCGGCAGGAGCACTTTCAGTTTCGTCCGAAATTCTGAAAATTGGCACTTAAGCGCAGAAAAGGAACGCCGAGTACGTGACGCGTCTGCTAAATTTTAAATGAGGGAAAAATGCCCGTTTAACTTTTCGCCTGGGACGAGGGAAGCAAAAAAAAATATTATATGGGAAGCATCCCGTCGACGTCGACGTCGACGTCGCCGTCGCGATGCTTCTGGTACGCGGCTCGAGCGGGGCACGTAAAGAATGTCACTTATCTGTATCGCATTTGGTCGGATCGCTCGCTGTGCTGAGCGCCAAAAAAGTTTCCACCGCCCTTTATATATTTTTTTTCATTCTTTTTCCATTTTTTTGAGCACTTTTGGGACTGACATGAAAAATTCGAAGAAATTTGCATGAAAAGGCCGTTCTCCGGTGACATGTCTACGTGTGGCAGAAAAAATTTATCCCCTGGGTAATATCTTATTTCCATATCAGTGCGACGGGCGCGCGGGGTCCAAGAGCCGTCGCTCTGACGGAATTTGGGTGCTGCAGCCGTCGGCTAAATCTGCTCGCTTCCTTCCCCTGGGAATGGAAAACAAAAGTCCTTTCATGCATGTCGGAGGGGGGCTGCCCGCAATGAAATTAAAACACCCAAAATCTGGGAGAAAAAAAAATAATAGACTTTATTTGGATGTCAGTCACATTTGGACGACTCCCAAGTGTCTAAACTGTGACCCACATCCGGAACTTCGAATTATTAAAATGACCCTGAACGCAATAACCAACCATTTGTTAAAATTTTATCAGTAGGAGAAACTCAGACTGCATTGTGACATATTTACCAAAACAGCACTATTTCTTATACTTTATAAGACGATTTAAGATTCCTAGGTGTTCTTTAACCCGCTGTAGTCACTAGGGGTCCTAGAGACCCCAAGGAAAGTTTAAGGCTCCGTAGCTCAGAACGTATATTATAAATTTGTATTCGTGGTGCCATCTGTTGTTGACAAACGAGAGCACCACATATATAGGTTTAACTGACACGAGGCTTGACATTATTTCAGTAAGCTTCTGGATATATATTGATTTGAGTACACGTTTTATTTTTTATACGAAAGTACAATACCTGAGGAACATGTCTCTCGATTAAGTTGCACACATTGCAACCAAAGACAAAGCATGTACCTACATAATCCAGATCGTTAAAAATATTAAGTAGTATCAAGTTTTCCCGATTATTATTATTATATTATAATATCAGGACTATAACAGAGTAATCACATGTTACACAATATTTTAAGTGTTTTAAATTTCTTCTTTGAACTATAAACAGATGGTGTAATAATTGCACACTTTTTTCTTAATAACCTCTTCTAAACCAATTTTTGTACGATTTCGCATTATTACGTCCTTTGAGAAGAAAATGTTTTGTGAGCGTCGATCACTTGTTATCAGTCGGAAGTAATTGCATAAAAAAAATTAACTTTTAATGCAGTAAGTTTCAAAGATATTATATACATAGTATTATCATTAATTTAAGTCAAAGATCCTAATACCGATGGTTTACATTCTCTACCAAAGGAATCGTAAATTTCAACAAACCGCAATTTTCATTTTCTGCTCTATTTCCAATATTTCTTCTCACATTTCAGAAATGACCGGATAAATGGTTTATCCCTGCAATTCGTCAAAGTGCATATTGCACGATCCTTCGAGCATTGGGAATTGAAGGTGGTCGTGGTAGTTTTAGCCATGTTCTAGCAGCGCCATGTAAGAATTCTTTTTCACGCCATCGATTTCCATCGGGCAGGGTCAGCGGAAAACGTCTTAGACAATTTTCTCCCCTAAGTATGAGAGAAAAGTTTTCTAGCTTTTGGAAAGACTTTCATACTTCGTCCTCTGAATTAAACGTAGCTGTCGTTCCCAACCATACTAAGGAAAAGAAAAAAAAAAGTAAAAACGAAGCCGAAGCATGTTGTCCTTCCTGTCCTTTGTGTAAGATGGGCTGCAAAACATCGACGAATGTTTCTTCAAAATTAAGTGCTTTTTGATAACACATCCTTGCCGGAAGCCCCAAAAGATTCCAATATCCACCGATGTTGCGGAGCAATGCCCATGGAAATGATGTGATGACCGCACTTTTATCTGTCGGCTCCCCAGCAAAAGGAAGGAAAAAAAATATAAGAATTTGGGGACTCTGTTGGTTCTCTTCCGGTTCGTACTATTCGGACGGGCATCTAAAATTCAAATATACCTAAAATTATGGGTTGGGGTTGGATGATAGAAGCGGAAAGCGAAAAATTTTCATATTTTCGCCTTTAGGGCCGTTCCCACTTTGCAGCGATAACAATTTTCTGATAGGAAATTGGTGCTCCTCATCCCGCTTATGCTTTTATATTACTGTGCCCCAAAGGCTGCCGGTTTCAATCAAGAAGGCAGGGTGGTCCACTCTGAACTAGCACAGGGGGACTCATAAGAGAGGAGGAGTTGAAACGGACATAAATCATTTCTGAACATGCCCCAATCGCAGGCAAAATATATACGTTTGTCGCGAACTTTAGTTTTTGCCAGGAACACTTTGGGAATCAATTCGGCGATAAATTGCCATTCGACTCGCAGACAAAATGGAGACATTTCGATTTCGATATCATCGGCCTTTTCACTGCAGCCGCCGCGCGTACTCAAAGGCTCCGAAAGTGGCCAAATTCTACGGTACCCCGGCACATCGGCTTCTATATCCAGGATCCAGGGGTTGGGCTGCGTCTGAACGAGGGATATACCAACTTTGAAGTTTCAGGCGACATGACACGTTCATGAATAATTCAACCGGCCCCATATTGCCACGTACTCACCCAGCAGCACGGAGGGCTATGGGAGGTTCTTGAACCCTTTTGAAGGATCCGAGATCCTTACAGATGTCTGCTCTGTTCGTTGGCACAATGGAAGTTTCGGGGTACTTTAACTCGGTGCCCCATTTCGACATGTAAACACGTATGCAAAGCCCCCAAATATAGCTTAAGCCATCATGAAATGTCGTTAATGGATGAGGCGAGTTGGGACCCTTTCATCTGAGGAAGAGGCTAGCCTGAAATCACTCTAAGATTGCCACTGTTAAAGGTCTTTTAATTTTCTTTAATCCGTATTATAATACAATTTTCAAAGTATGTTAAATAATAATAGAGGGAATGCTGACGGGCTTTTGAACTTCACCAAACAAAATATTGTGAAATAAACATACCGCTTAATTTTTGCATTGTAATGCTCTATTTTACTATTCTATTGGGTTTCAATCTGCTTTGAATTATATTATAAAAACTTGACTTCAGTGAAAGACCATACTCTGGAGTGAATAATCCACATTTAATTTGTACAATTCAAATCACTCGACTCATTTTTCGAAATTGGTATAAATATATTATTAATCACAAAATCAAAATGATATCGTTATCACAATATCGTATGAAAATTAATATAAATAAGTCTTTTTCTTTTTAGAAATGATAACACAAATACTGAATATGACTTTAGGACAACATCTTAATTTAAGTAAATATACATATTTATTTAACAAAAAACATCGTGACAGAAATCCTACATCCACCATGAAAACAGGCAAAATTTAAATATTCCCAATCGAAAGGAAATTTGTCTGTTGAGTGTAAAACTGGCAAAAGTGAATTACAATTTAGGCAGACCTACCAAATATTAATAACTCATTAGTTATTTTTTCGATTAACCAATCATATCTTACAACTTACATCAATTTTTTCGTTGGGAAGTAACGATCGTTTACGGATTTAAGAGAGTTCAACCTCGATGTAAAACTTAAATACAGAACAGAGACAGACTCAGCATCATCAAATTAACAACTTTCAAATCTAAAAGTTATCAATCTCTAGACCTTACATTTAAAAATTGAAGTATAAGTATGAGTTAAGATGTAATTAGTTAAAATATAATTCAAAACTTGACGTGTAAGTATTAGTTAATGTAATTTATTTTAAGTACAAAGTACTTTACAAAACAGCAAAGTTTTTATGGGAATCAGTGTTAATCATGGAGAGAAATAAGCATAAAATATATAGGTATAAATGCTGCTAGCTGTTAGTTAGCACGATATGTAATGAAACAAATTCACTTTAGATAAAATATGAAAAAGTAAGTGGCTCTTCAGGAGCATTTTGAGTGGAAATTGCCACAATTCTTCCCTATGATTTCAGTTTTCTAGACAATCCTTGTTCACAATAATTCTGAACAAACTCCCTTTTGGTTAGTCTTCCCACACGAGGATTAGTCGAAGGACCCTCGCGGATTCTGGTCGAGGAGGGAATTTTGAAGCGTAGACTAAAGGACTTTATAACTCGCCGCAGTCGCTGTAGAAGGGATCAACTTTTCAAGTGCCTCATAAATTTACTCTTTTTTTCTAAACCGAGATGGGATTAGAGCTCCCCATTGCAGGGGTTATCGCCAGAGGACTTGAATGCACTTCGTACCCATTCCACTCATATTTTAGGATCACCCTGTGGCCTTCTCAAGAAAATAAGAGCTCTAGATGTTAGCTGCATTTACCTCCGCTCGACAGGCCCGTGCCCCCCCTCAGATAAGCTATATTTAGAACGCCGCCGATGAGCCAGTAGACACAACAACGACAATCCCCCATTAAGCGCCAACACCACCGCTGAGAGCGACACTGTGCAAATGGAAAAAAATATTGCTTGGACTATTAGCTGCGGGGGTGGGGGGTAAATGGAATTAATGACGTATTACTATCACGTTGCATTGCTACGTGACGTGCTGCCGAGTGTTGAAGTCCTTACAAATGAAGCCCATAAATCAGAGCGTTAGAGTTGGACAGAGTAATCCTTCGTACGTGTGTCTTCGCTAAGTAAGATGTATGTGGAATTGCCGGAGTTAAAAGTCGCTGGTGGCTCTGCTGCTCTCGGCCAGAGGAGCCCCGAGGAGCACTGGCTTAATCTTGAGATGTAGGTCAGTGATTATAATTATTTTCCAGAATTAATATGTTTACTGGGGGGAATTGCTCCGATGGGAAACGCTAGAGGCTAAGGTGAGCTTTTTGCCAATTAGTCTACTCGCATTTTCACTTCGTTGGTATAATTATATCCTCAGAGATAAGATACTAAAGAAAGAAAAACTATAAAACCAGATCTCTACATAAGATAAAACTACCAACTATAAAGTTGATGTTTGTTTAGATTTAGATTACTTGACGTTTTTCACTTTTGATTAATTTAAAAACGAAAATAAAAGCTCTTCAGTGAAAACATAACGATCGAATTCAAATCATAACATAATACATGCCCACCCCTTTCAAGAATTATCCAACACATTTAATCCGATTTTAATATGAAAGAATCCTCAGATCATTGTCATTGAAGTTTTTGATGAATTTGAATTTTTATTATTAAATAAATAAAAAGCATTACAACTAGTGAGTAACTATTTATATCTACTGAAATGTGGTATTTGACTGAGATCTTTTTAATGAAAGGTACATAATATTTCGACTTTTACACTATGCTATTTTGTTGCCAAGTATACTTATATGTAAATAATGCTCGAGTGTAATATCACGTTTACACGTTAGAAGAAAAGTTATCCCCCTAGAAGAACAGTGCAATTGAGTGGACCTTTAGATGCGGTACGTGATTTTGTGATTGCTGCAAAAGAGCTCAAAATCCACCACGTTCTAAGGGATCGCAAAGGGGTTCCCGAAGGAGAAGTGTAATTGATGGGAATATCAATGTTACACTGTGCGAAAAAAGGAACAACCCACTCGTGCGTCGCAGTATCTCTCAGGAAAACCACGAAAGATTTAACAAGTAAATCCTTGAGAATAAACTCGTTCGAGCAAATCCGCATGGAATGCTCCTTCGAGTGAACTGATGAGTGCGAAACTTTCTGAAAAAAAACCCAAAGTTGCCTATTGAAACGGTTGAATGGCATAAACTTCTTCAAAGGACTCACTGTAAAAATAAAAACATCAAACTTTAATTTATGTTAGCAATCCGGGAATGACCCGGACGACTGTTTATCATAGTACTTTTTAGAAGGTAAAGTTGCCCAGCTTTTGAGTCACGTCCAGGGCTCGGTGTTGGGGTTATTTGAATGGTGCCCAGGTAGAGCTCGGAAGATATTAAAATGTGAAAAATAAATAAATACGCAACAACAACAAGAAAGTTGCAAATAAATTTAAAATGAACTTAAAATGTATCTAAACGAGCCGAGGCGCCCGGGACCAGGTCGCTCCGCTTTGGCCAGCTAGAGAGTGGACTTGGCCGGATTTATTTTATGAAAAATTCCATGAATTTACATAAAAACGACGTTCCTTGTGAATAATTTCCGTATGACAAGCTAAATTTATTCGGGTATATTTTCATATCGCTGTAACTCTGGTGACTGGCCACAGAGGGGGCTGCCGAGCAGTACGTTAGATTGCAAATTGTGGTGCGCGCATCCCCAACCCCACAAAAGGCGGCTATACTCATCCCCTCGGAGCCTCTTTAATATGTAGAAACATATTGCGATTCTAGTTTTGATGATGCGCCACCCAGCCCCAGCCCCAGCCCCAGCCCCAGCCCCAGCCCCAGCCCCAGCCCCATAGCCCCAACCCCGGAGCCTCCGCTGGCGCATTACTTCACCCTTATCTACTCATGACTGGGATTCGGCTGGATGTGGATGATCCACCGCGTGCTGGGGAAACATTTGAATTTTGCATTTTTGCGCATAAATTAAGGCAGAGCAGCTAAAAAGGTTTTTATTTCGTGATTTATGCGTGATGCAGCTCATGCGGAGCCCCGAAAAAATTATGCCTGCTATTAGGACGCTCAAAGGAGAGCTAATTGGGTCTGATGCAGAACAAAATTTCCCTTTGGGAGCACTTTTTGCAGCTATGCCACGCCAGGGGGACTCCTGTGACCAACATTTCGAAACTCATCTGTGTATCATGAGACCACTGCAAGCATCCAGATACTTCCGAAGCTGGGAACTTCAATTGTTTAGTGTCATAAAAGCCGACAGTTGGTACGTACGAGATTGCATCAAGTTGGTTTTTGGATGCAAGAATAAAAGGGATAAAAACATTATTGAAGAAAGTCCATGAATATTTACTGTTTACGTTTTCAAGATAGTTAAATAGATATAGGTATATAGATAAACACGATTAAAATTAATAACAATTGTAGGACTATACTCTTTTTCACAAAAATGGCTACAGTC
This sequence comes from Machimus rusticus, assembly GCA_951509405.1. Classification (NCBI taxonomy): domain Eukaryota; kingdom Metazoa; phylum Arthropoda; class Insecta; order Diptera; family Asilidae; genus Machimus; species Machimus rusticus. The sequence continues at coordinate 15,514,625 of OX608054.1, read as the reverse complement.
CTAAAAAATATTCTATAGCTTAATATACAATACAATTTACCTACATACTAATCATTAAACCTATAAAATTTGAGATTTGTTACCTAGGTGAAGACCTATTCACACTATCAGATGTGTCCAAAACATAACTTAACTGACGAGAAAATATAATGTATTTCCTTTCAGTCGAATTATTTATATACTGCGTATCTATATTGATATATCGTTTTACATTGAAATCATGTTCTTGATTTATAAAGGATATTACAGGATTACAGCCAAACAAACAGACAAACGACTGAAGTAGGTATTAGACGCTTTTAGAAAACGTTTCACTGCTCACAATCGTGCAAATTAAAGTTATGATTTTATAACCACTAATTAAATGTTATTTCTCGAAAGAGATGTATTCGCATCAAAATTTCCAAAACTATTGCAATTCGATGGTATTATTTAAATCTTCAATGCCATTGAAACTTCTGTTCAAATGCAATATGAAATTTCGAGTTAAGACGCTCTTTCAATATTAATGCTATTGTATCATAAGAAGCTTATTTTGCTGTTCGTCATTCGGAGGAAGGGAAGGCACTTGGAAATAGCCTCGGTGGAGGTATTTAATTAAAATGATTGACATTAAAATCACCTGTAATTACGACATGTCGAGGTGATATATGTCTATGATTTAAATCACCTGCTCAAGGTAGACAAATTGCTGACCTAATTTCTTCCCCTTATATGTATAATAAAATATAATATACAAACATATAAATAGCCAATTAAATTACACCTCTTTAAGTTAAGCTTAAGCCCAATTGCCGTCAGATAGTTCATTAAGCTGCAAATCAGAATTCTTTGAGGTAAATAAGTCAGATCAGATCATTCAGGAGTAATCGCCCGTAAAACTCGTAAAAATCTACGAGAAGCACGAACGGTCACGCCACCGCCATGAGGTTATCGATCGTGCAACTCCTACTGAACTGAACTCACCGCAGCGTGGCATAACTCTTGATGAAATCTCGCTACTACTTAAGCACTTAAAGCAGAGATTAACTGGTGGATTGCTCGATGGCAAACGTAAAGAAAAAAATTTACCTTACGAAGGAAACGCTCTGGAACCCACAAAATACCGATTCGATTTTTCAGTTCTTAGAGCGCTGTTTCCTAGTTCGACGGAGCCACACGCGTACGTAGGGCGCATTAAATAGTGGCAGGCGGCTTAGGTACCCATCGGTGCCATTAAAAGACTCCTGACTCCTAACTCCTGACTCCTGAATCCTGAATCCCGAATCCCGAGCAGGTTTAGGTGGGATATTCGAGCCATTTAAGTTCAAATGGTACAGGGTGACTGGCTCAATTGCTTGTTAAACACAAACTGCCTCCATCGAATCGATATTTAGACTGGAAGACGGCTCTTTCAATTTGATGAGGTCGTTTCACATTTTCAATTTTGAGAAAAAAAAAATCCACCCTGTGTACAGGGTAGGCAGGAGAGCCGTCAGATAAGCAGGATTTATTCAGTCGGCCGGCAAGTCAATTCAAGACTCTGATTCTAAGGTGGATTTAGGCACAAAATGGCATTATATGTCTTACGCAAACTGCTTCTTTAATTCCAGACAATTTTGGTGAAGTTCTTGGCACACGGAATTTATAGAGTTTTAGGGGAAAAGCTTGCTACATACATATTCAATTAGATACCAAAAACTGGGATATACCAATTTCAAAATAAAATTGCTTACATCTAGGTACAATCTAACTTTTTTTTCTGAGAATGCGTTTTAAAATGTTTAAATACTTAATTCCTATCACTGGTTAAATAAAAAAATAGTTTTACCTTAACTTGTCCGCTGAGTACCTAAATCTCTACAAATCGAGCAACAAATTATACATGCATTGTTAATTAAAATTATCGAAAAAGTTAAAATTACCTTCAATTTTTATGATTCCGCATAACTAAACGTTTTAAAACGAAACCTTATGATAAAACTTCGGCGTCTGTCTGTATGTGACCATTTTTCTCAGTAGGTAAATACTATCGGCTAGAAATTTATACGTACCTATCTATCATTAAATTTTCATCATTAGTGATAGATTTTATAATTCTCGGTGAACGAGTCTGACTCGCAATAGGCCGATATTTTTTAATAAAACGACGATCTACTATTATTATTTTGATCGTATTATTTTGTGATACGAAATTAAAAGTTTTAATATTTAAATAAATATTTTTTTTTTCAATTTCCAAAATTGTCTATCAAGTTATTGTATTTTTTTCCTTAATATGGCATTTTTTGCTGTACATACATATGTAGCTAATTAGCTTTAACATCTACTCAGTTTATCTCTTCCAATATACACTGATGATGCTTTTCAAATAGCGCATTTCTAAAATCTTTGAAGTACATGGTTGCATTTAATCACTTTTCCTTGTGTAAAAATTCACAAAAGATTAAGGAAGCTTTTCTTGTAGTCCTTTCTTTTTGTTCTCGGTAGAGCTCATAAGCTGTAGGAAGTTTGGCTTAGCAAATGCAGTGCTATTCAGAGCTAAACGTAATTATTCGTAGAAAAATGGAATGAAATGTGCACATTCTGAGGAGTCTATTCGCAATAATGAAAGCTTTGCGCAAAATTGCACATAATTAAAAACGATTAGCAGCAATTTCAACCACCAAGTGGTGTTTAGCTCATTCATTCTGCAGATAGTGTATGCAACGTAAATTTAAACTACATATACCATCTTTAATAATTGCTTTCAGTAATTGAACTTAAAGAATAATTAAATGTTAAATTAAATTTGTAAGCAATTTGAGTTTATATTAAGATTTCGTCCATTAAATGTCTTCGAAATCTTAGACTGAATATAATTAAATTCAACATAAAGAAATCATAAAAAAGTTTGAAAATAAGTGTAATCTTTGTGGGCGCCAACAAAATTATGATAAAGTTGCATTTTGTAATCCTTTTTAAAATTCCGATTCCGGTTCTATGTGTCGAATCTTTCCCATCTTCTCATTTATTTGTCTACTAAGATAAAATTTTATAGACAGACGTAGATTGATTAACCCATCAAAGCCAAAAATTGTGAGATTGTTAGAAAAATAATTTTAATGGCCTGGAGTGTCTTTAGTTCATGCAATTTTTGTTCTAAAACATCTTCCAAAATTTTTTCAGAAGGAACCACTGTGGTCATTTGACCATGCAAATTTCAAAGAATTTCATTTAAATATATGTAGAAGCTACGTTTTAATTTAAAATTAAAATACATACTGAAATAACCTTTAGAAGGTTTTATCAAAGTGATTGGTTTTATCCCGACTGAAATTTACCTCCATATCTGAAGTTACCAGAACTACCCGCAGATATTTTTTAAAGTTTATTCATTCAAAACAGTAATTTTGTTACTGGTAAATCGTTAGTGTAAAAAGAATTTATTGACATTTTATTATGGGTTCAAAGACACCCTCTCAAAATTAAATGAAAAAACATTTAAAATATTCCTTACATGAATCGACTACAGCATGAATTTCAACTTCTCTAAAGCTGCTTAAGCCTAAACTTCGACAAAAATTCACCTATGACTTTTGGAGGTTGGGTTGCTTTTATGTATCTTGGCACTATTTTTCTGTCCATCAACAGTACGCCAGTGGTGAAGTGTTCTGATAAATTTATGAGTAGCGTTTCGCCCTTTCAGGTGGCACTGTCTACAAAAGTCTAGAAGATTCTGTGGTGCTGAGTAGGGCCCCACAGATCCTTTCAGGAAGAGTATGATAAATGTGCTGAACGCATTACTCAGCATGACACTCGAAATGCACGGAACGGACCTTTCCCGAAAAGTCTTCCTGGGCTAATCCCTGGAGAAATGTAAACAAAATTTTACGGCCTTTGTTCGAAATGAGGTCGTCGTATTGGAAGGAGCCCCAGAGCCAAGACATCCATGGGCAGCTGGAGCGACACCGCAGAGTTTGGCTTGAATTTTGGGGCACAATGGCTGGGATACTCTGGGACAATAATTCACTGTATTACGTCTGAGCGCGTCATTATGCGGCCCCAGCGAAATTGTAAGGAATAAAGGGCGGAACGCCTGTCCCCAGTTACTAACCGCCCCCACTGGGCTCTGTGGGTGGGGTTAATAATGAAGGCAAATTCCTTTTGTTATATCCCCATAAGAATTTCATATTCGTTTGGCCAGCAATAGAAGTTCCGTGGAGAAAAAGTTTTCAAGACTATTTGCATCCCGACGACCCGACCCGGGCAGTCACTGTAGCCAGCTCGTGCGAGCGGGTGGCCGGGACTCTTAGTCCAGGATTGTTGGAGATGACATGCAATTTTATGAGCAGAGTTCCTGCAGAGCCAGAAGTTCAAGTGGCAAGTAAGTCAAAGCCTGGCATAATCCCGCGTGTCAATGCTGCCGTCCAGTCGTCCTGGGAGCTGGAATCCGAGGTCCTCACTCGTTCGAGTGGGTCTCCTTCAGTCCAGATCGTTGGGGACAAATAGGGCTCCACTCCACGTCCATCCAGGAAATGGAGTTTGTAAGCTGCTCGTGGGCGGGTGCAAACTTTATCGTTATCATCCCCCAAGACCATCTCAGTGTTGCTCATCGCTTCAGGGTGGTTTTATTTTTATTATTAAAATGTCCTATTTTTATGTAAACATAGAAATATGAAAAAAAAAGTATCGAAACTTCTAGATATTAAATACGTTCTGAGAAGTTCTGTATTCTAAATAAGTTTTAGTTTCCAAATAAATAGTTTTAGGATTGCCCATCCATACAACTTGATCATATACCTATTGTAGTTATTTACCTATAATATTACTTGAAAATTTTCTTTTATTTCAAAACTTAGGTACCTACTACTATCACCGCTCGCCAGCTTATGTACCTATGTATGTTTCTCGTCAATAATTTTTAACTATTGCTAATCCAAAATTATATTATTGAAAATATTATCTAATTAATTATTCAAGAATTATAAGGTAACTATAGGTTTCGAATTATGAAGCCTATTGAATGGACTAATCGGTATTTCTCCAAGATTATTATTTTAGTTACTAATAAAGTAAACATGTGACTTTTAAATCAATCGATTTAACTTTAAACTTTAATATTAATAAAATAATACATATTCCGATAACATTTTATAATATGCAATACAATGTTTGAAAGATTATATGCTCGACTATAATTTATACTTCATACGTAGCTCATTTACTGAGATTCTAATCAAGTCTAGATTTTTGGACTGCAATATGGAATTCACCATCTTGAATTTTCTTTTCCTTATATCATAAATGAGACAATGACCAATAGCATTTTGAATTTTTAGATAATAGAATTGCATATGCATGCATTTTGATGTTTTAACTTTAATAAAAAGTTCACAAAATATAAGCGTCTTCTAAATAGGGTTAACCTACATAAATAAATAGATACCCAGTAAATAGAGCCAGCGTTTATTTTCTTGTCATATACCTGAGGGAATCAATCACCCTGTGTCTCTGTAACGAATGCATTTCACGTGCGCATTGCTTCAACTCGCACTGCAAAAACCAGGGAAGTTGGAAGAATGGGGCATCGGCGGACGGTGGTAGTGGCAGAGCAAATTGATGGGATTCATTGCGTTTCTGGAGCATAACAAATTCCCACCTTGAAATCTCAATATATCAGGCGAAATTGCAACAAAGCAGCTGCAGCTGTTTAAAAATTGCACACTTCGCATGGCCTTAGAAAGACTCGTGGTGGCGTGGGGCGGGGCTGTAGCGCCCCAAACTAGGGCCAGACGAATACACAGTGGCGAAAAATGCATAAATCTCGGCTGTCTAAACACACGACCAGACAAAGTGATCTCTCCGCAATATGCAGCTCTGGCGGCCCGGGCATAATTCTATGGCGACATCCGACCCTAGTTAGCCTCTGCTTGTATGCCACTTAATCATGCATAAAACGGGCCGCAGCGGCGGGGCTCCCCAGCCGAGCTGTGGGGCCCCCAACAGCCTCAGAGCTGTAAAGACGTTATTCGCCCCTCATGAAAATGGTCATTGATTGTGGCACCAAAAAAGGTCAACGAAAAATTATTCTTGGAATAGGGCCAACAAAATCTCACTTAACCCCTGGCTTCGGGATGATAGGTACAGGGAAGGTGAAGGATTATGGGGCGGGGGAGCAGGGAAAAACAAGAGCTATGAGCTGAAACTATTCCGATTCTTGAGAGGCAGCTTCTTGTTAAACGGATTTAGAGGGATTGAAGTGGTGTAGCTTAATGGCAACTTTCTGCCAAAGAAGAATTTAAGCACTTCGCGGGTGGTTAGGTACTGGGCAAAATTCGACCTTTTTCTGTTTTCAGAGAGTTGCCATTACCATCTTGAAGTCGGTGCTCTTTAGGATAGGTAAGCTCTGAGCTGTCTTCGAAAATCGTCGACAAAAGTGGGGAGTTCCTACGCTAATGCAGTCTAGTCAGTAAACCCCTCACTATCTCTTATGGATTCAGCGATTTAATTTATAATCGATAAAAAAAAATCTTCAAATTAAACCTTTTTCACTATGATAGTGAATTAAAAAAAAAAAATTTTAAATTAAAGATGCAACACTTCGAAAATATATCTCATTTATTCTTTTAAAAAATGGTTTTTCTAATTTAATATGCAATTTCGAAAAGGGCACATCTCGCATTTTTTCACAAATACGTTTTTTCAAACCAATGGATTCTAAATACTTCCCTCTACCTATTATGTTAGAAAAGGAAACATCTATAGTACTTTTTCTACTGTACCAGAATTTTACAGAATTTTAAGACGAAATACTGCAATGGCCAACTACAAACGAAAGAGAGGCTCCAGAAGAAGATTATTGAAAAAAAGTCTATTAATTTTATCTTTAATTTAAGTACTATGTTTAATTTTCAATACCTAAAATCAAACTTTTCTCAAATTTATATAGTTTTTTTTTTTAAATTATGTGAATTCAATATCATAAATTTCGAAAAGGGCACATCTCAGAAAATTAAAATATCTAAAATATAGTATATAATAAGGTTAACATCAAAAATTTCTATAATTTTCGATTACTAATTGACTTCCAAATGTAACTTAGAAATAAATTTTATAAATTTTACACTAGTTTAGAAAATAATTAGTTTTTTACATTTCCTGAACATTTTACATTTAAAGACATTTGCCCTTTTCGAAATTGCCTATTCAATTGTTTGAATAGTAAAAGTTCAAAAGCTTACTATTACTGTGTTTCCATGAACAAGGTTGAGTTTGGGTTGAGTTTTCGTTGAATTTTAAAGCACTGAGGTAAACCCTGCGGGTTTCCATGTACCTGGGTTAGTTTGACAGCTATTACTTTGGAGTATTTGCATCACATTTAAATTTATTTAAATATTTGTGTTTAAAAATGGACTTAGTAATGAAAATTATGCTATAATATACAATGTATAAAAGCTGAATACCATTATTAACACAAAAGCAAGTAATCTACCAATACATTTGCATAACTCAGCTAAATCCGACCCCTTTCGTTGAGTTTAGCTGGGTTTAACGAAACTTAACTCAACCCTGGTTTCCATGGAACTTTAACTCGGGTTTATCCTGAGTTAACTCTGCATGGAAACACAGTATATGATACATATAGAAATTTAACAAGTACAGAATGCTGTGAAAAAACTATGACATGCTTACATACTAAAGTTGAATCTAGTCTAGTCTAGCAATATTTCCAAGCTAAGGCGCCATTCCTCTCCGACATCACTTGCTTTTGTACGATTACCTAAAGATGGCGCGAAACTGTTCCACACCAGAAAGTTAGTTCAAGACCGTAAATATCGTAGGTAGTATTTTTCTGGTAAAATAAAAGTATCATCCTAAAATAGCTTTATGAGGACGCCGGCACGATTCTTACGCAAAATTTAGTGCCTTCAGAGCGGGGCTGAACACGTCGCGCTCGGGGATCCAACGCACAGGCTCCGGAATAGCACCGGGCCCCATTAGGACTACAAATGGGTCAAAGGAAAATGCTTAATAGCTATGCTGCCGTGGCGGGGCTTCTGGCAACCGACCCTAATAATTTACATGTTTATGAGTTTCGCATGTCCTTTTCCGTCTGCCCGACTGTTCCATGTGAGCTGGAAATGATTGGACCGCAGAAATATCTCCCCAAACCGATTTTGCCTGCGGCATTTGCATGGCATTAATGCGGGCTCCGAAATGCCCCTTTGAAGCGTTCTTGGTGCTGGCGAGGAAGCCTCTGCGGGCAGGAAGGAAACGGAGACCTTCTCAAGGAACTGAGAACCCTCAAACAATTCAGTTCAAATGATAGTCAAAGCGGCCGAATTTATGCTCTTCTTATGAAGTTATGATATAAATGAAATGATGCTATTTACCCTGTTAAGACGAATAGTTTAACATTATTAAGTAAGGATGTACATATTCAAAATCGTTACTTTGAGATCTTTCATTTAATATCCCACTCGGTGAGTTTTAAAAGTTCTTGAATGTTGAAATTTTACAATATGGCGTTTATATTTTATACATAAGTCTAGTCAATCAGCGAATAACCAATCACAGAACATTCAAAGTTTTAAAATCCATCAAAAAATACAGAACAAACAACAAAATTTATAATAAAAGTAACTTACTAACATAACATAAACATAACATAACACTAAAAGTATACAAATTGTCTTTAATAAAGTCCAAAATATTTTTAAAAATAATAACTTCTTAAGCTTTGGCAAAAGCCAGTTCTAAAAAATTTTTGTAAGTTAGTAAATGTTGATTCAGAGAGACAATTAAATGAAAATTGGAAGAATCAAGAACTGGGTGACAATCTACACAGGTTTATATTTCCATCATTGAAATAAACGACTTATATAAAGATAAAAAAACCAATTTGTGATTATATTTTATAATGCAATTTTCTATCAGACGGTGTAAAATTCGTTTCATACTTCTTACTTTGTTTGCAGGCTATCATTTGCTAAATGTATAAATTACTTTTAGTGCTGCGGAATTGTTTACTAGTGTAGATCTATCATGGCCAAAGTCAGTTCATTTCAATTTTTAAAAATGTTACTATATTGAATTATTGAGATTTAAGTTTCTTACACCATTTGAAACTTCGTCTTATAATATTGTCTCTGTTTCATTAGCTTTCTTCGACCCTATATGTATTATGAACGCTATAGATTAATAAATCGAGCTTTGCTCTTTAAACCTCGGTGGACAGGTTTGAAAAGTTGAAATTTGGCACCTCAATGTCAAATCTGGCAAACTCTATATGAGATGTCAACCATGGCTTTTTCTTTACAAGCGTTAAATAGTCTATCTAAGCAAAATATACACATAGTATGAAAGTTTTCGGCTTCTGTCGTTGCCTGAGTTTATTATTTTTGCTTATTGTTTTCTGCGTGAGAGAAGGGAAAGGGATGGAACAAACTTGGCGGAAGTAAAATTTGGGCATCAAAAAATAACAGCCGTATAAAATTGTCAGCGTGAAAATTTCCGGGGACAACGCAATACGTCGCCATTCAGAAAATTGAGATGTAAAAAGATAAAATGTGACAGAGCGGGAATAGCCAAAATGCGCACCTATCAGCCATAAAATGGAAAACTTCATCTGACGGGAATCGATTGCATCTGACAATATTTTGCCACCTGCTTGCGAGCCCATCACGGAAACGATGCGAGCACCCGTCGTCATATTCCCGCAGCGTCGCGACGCCTTTGTGCTGGATGGAAACAAAGTAATCATCTGAAAAGTGAAAATCTAGAGCCACATTGCCGATTTGCCGCCCCCGCGCTACCATCAACACTGTCGCCGCCGCGCCGCATGCCTGCGATGCGGTGCGATGTTTGAAGGGCCGAAGCGGCAAAGCAAAGGTATCACTTCTATCGGGGCGCGATGGTGCCGACTTGGAAAGCCACGCGGAAATATGTAGAAAATTGTAATGGCTGAGGCAAGTAAGTGATAAGGGTGGCTCCGAATGAAATTCAATGAGGTGCTCCGCCCCCAGCGAGCAGATGGTCCCTATTCCCTATTACTTTTATTGAAAATTTTCTGGATTTCTCGAATGAAAGCGATACCTTGAATATTTTATAGAATTTATTAGATGCCACGCGTCCCAGAAACCAGGACGCTCCGGCATAGAGAACCTCCCCCAAAGGGGTTCCGGCCATAGCCTTCAAAATATTTCAGCAGGGTATTCAAGTTTCATCGCTATTTTTGAGGGTGCAGGCAAACAACGGAAGAGGTGCTACGGTTGTTAAAAGTTTTTCACCCAACTTCTTTAGAGCTATGTACATATGTATGTCTTTTAAGAAGGTATAGAGGCCCCCAAACGACCAAATCCCCTGAGTTTTAGAATCCTGGGGATGGGAATAATTGAGTAATTAATCAGGAGGGTGCCTAAAATGCCTGATCATTAAAATTGTTTGATTATGGGGAGCCGACGTGAACACCTCTCCCAATTAAAATTAGTAAATTTATCCCTCCGCGACGCCAGGGGCGCGTCTAGACCAACCGCTTCGCGCGTTCCCCCTAAATTCAAAGAAAAATATGCCCAATTTTCAGATTTTTCCATAACGTCCAAATTTTGAGTCGGTCGATCGATGGATGATGCGTGGGTGGGCGAGGGAGTTCCTGCTCACCTGGATGGTGGGTAAGTGGATTCCATTTCGATGTCAACTGTGATTTTGGATCACAGTACCGGCGAAAGAGGGGGCAAATCACCGCCGAATTTCGGCAGGTAGTCGCTCCAACCAGAGAATTCTTTGGGACACGGCTACGTGCGAAATTGAAGGCAATTTAGGTGACGCCAGCGGTTTTGATTGAATTCAACCAGTGATGATGTTCCCGTCGCCCCTCCTCAAAGCATAGCCAATTCCAGAAGGAATGGTGCCAACAAAATTTTATGAAAACCAAATCCAATATGAGTTCGAGTTCCTTTTTACTGCTTTAAGCGGCTTCTCGCAGTGATTACACTTTGGCAAAAATACACCGATGGCTTTGTAGGACTTCGTTTACATCAAAACGAACGTATCACCATCAACAAAAAAACATTGGCGAATTTTTCTCGATTCAAGGCCATTGTCTAAATTACATTCAAATTTATATATATATGTATGTATTATATTCAATATTAGCATTCATTTAAGATTAACGCAATACTGTGAATGAAGCTTTTTCATTTTTTATTTGGAGTATTAATGTAATTATAATTGTAATAAAAACTTATTTCTATTCAACTTTAAAATGAATTCGTTGTTTGAATTAACAACTCAAATAATGGTTTCAAATAAAATGTTATTTTAAATTTAGTGATAATTTAAATAATTATTTGAAACAAAATCAAATTTTAATTACTTTAAATAAGGGTAATTTTGACCAGACTTGCTGTGAAAGCGGTCCAAATAAGAAATTTTCAATACTTTTAACTTTCAAAAATTTCGTTTCATTAGAAAAATACCCATTTAAGGGATAAATAACCCGACTATCTCTTGTAATATAAAAACAAAACGAAATTTGAAATCATTTGTTTATATAATAAGGAAACACTATAAGCTGTATCTCACCAGTAATCAAAACTAAGGTTCCCATTAGATTGAAAATTACCATTAAGTGAAAAAAAGAAATGAAAAGACGCATTGAGAGAATAATTGATATTTTGATAACATTGTGTAAGGCTTCATTAGCGATGATTTTCCATTAATAATGGATTAAAACTGAACGTGATATAGTCTCAATCAAACTTTGTATATACTTAAAGGACTACTAATCAAAGAACTTTTCGTTTTAAATCATTATTCTGCCAAGCTTAAGATAAGCTTGGCTTTAAAAAATTCGGATCTAGTACAGTCGACCAAAATTAAAATTAAAGGAAGAATTTCAATGATATTTGGTAAAACTGTATGTCTTCTGAAAAGATTCAATAGGCAAAATTCGTGTTTTTGATATTGTACAGAATATACCTATTATAAAAGTAAATGTCCATTCTAACAGCTGGATAAAAGGACAAGCTTTTATTATGTATAAACGAGGTCTTTAATTTGATTTATTTGTAACAGTTTGAAGATGAGCTGGAAAATGGCAAATATCCTTCTAAACCGTTTTATACCATACTTGCAGAAAACCAATCTTAGTTACTGGAAAGTGCAAAGAGCCTTATGGCCTCTGGATCCAACATGAGTTATTTCATCGCACCTCCCACTGGGAGGGGTATCATTGGATTTAGCTTTACAAATTATGTTTAATCCACTAAGGACCCTAAGATCACATGGCTGTCGGCCCTAACCTTATCGCTCCTCCGGCTCCTTGGTGTGAAAAGAAGCGGCAGGGCGGAAGGGGCGATACGGCTCAATTTCCCGGACTGAATGCGAGCCAGATAATGTGGCCGCCGGAGGATGCACCCGAACCCTTCCCTCCGCAGCCCTCACGTCTTTGGATAATTGGATGTTGCGGGTGGGACGAGGAAATGTGAAACGCACACAATTAAGGCGATTTCTCTGGTTAAATTAATTCTCCGGGGCTCCCCCGGCAGGCGCTCCGCCCCTGGCGACGACGCCGACGCCGACGGGCAGGAGATTCGTTCACTGCTTCCTGCATTCCGTCCATCGACAATGGCCGGGAGTGATGGCGAGGAAAGATTAATTCTGCCGTCATCCTGCGTGCTCCTTTATCAGAAACTACAACCAGTTTACAGGACACTTTAATTAATTTACAAATACTTCCGACAAAATTTATGATATACGGCCCCGGCAGAGCCCACCTGGCAGCCGCTCGTTAATCACCCGGAGCGATATAATTGTCATCATTGGTTACAAGCATTCAAATGCGAACATGAGGCGACCCGGGTCCCGGGCCATTCATCATTATCATGTGATTGGATTTTCATTAACTAGGTACAGCTGCACCCTGGGTACGGGTGTTACGTCCCCGCCCCCGCTTACCGGGCCACCGGGGAAGCCCCCGGCGAAGATAAATGGGGCGCACACTATATAATATGCATGTTTTGGACAGGGACGGAGGAGGTAGCTGATCGCAAAGAAATCCCGCCGAACGGCTTCCGCGAAGGAATTTCGGGATACGCGGCCCCGCCTTACCCGGACATTAATATCCTGCGAAGGGTTCTGAAATGCATCCACCGCGTAAATCATCGTGAAATATGCGCCAATATTTAACATTTTATAGGCAAAAATATCGCCTGTTATTTATTGCGGTAGCATTCCACTATCTAGGCGGGAAAAGGGGGATAAATATGAAGCTCCAACGTGGGTTAGCATGAAATTATGTGAATTAGAAACCAATTTCCTTTCATTTTTTGCATATTTTAAATTCCAACACTAAATCAATGCGCTATTTGCAACGATTAAAGCGTTCAGAAAGATTAAAGTAAAGCTGCTAAATGTCGCAGTCCTTGTTTTATATAAGTATGAACACTTCGGATATACCCGAAAAACATTACCTCCTTCTGGGCTAGTCATATGTGTTTATTTAATTATTTGTTGACTGTTTTTCGTAATTATTATAGTCGGGCATGTTTTATTTCGAAATCATGCATCATCAGTATCATTTTAAATTAGTCATATTATAAGATAGTTTATCAACGAATTGTATGTAGTATTTTATAATATAAAACTGCTAAGGGATTTTGAAGGCCGTAAAATCGATGTGGCTAGGTCTCATTTCTGTGAAAATTCATAAATTAAGATGACGTTGTTTAAAATTATATACTTATGTATCACCTATCATGCTATTCGATTTTTATGAGGGTTAAGTAGGTACATGATACTTATTGTTAGAGATATACAATTATGTATGTAGAAATCATACACTCCCAGAAACTCCTTCATAGATCGAAAATTCTCAAATATTAATTACTGTGCAAAATTTCTGCGTTTATCATCGCTATCCGCAATTCTTGTAGTGTATCCATTAAGACTTTCTTGAGGATTTGAAGAACACTTGCCCTTGCCACTTACTCACTTACATCTGGAAATGTTTCGCGACAGGCGCACATTAAGAAAAAAGCAACACTTAAATCCCAACATTTTGAGTCAATTGTTTATAACGAGTGAAGACGCAAAGATGCTGGGCCCGAAGAAGTTTCCCAGGAATCCTGCGATTCCCCAGGATGGGTGCCTGTGGGAATTTTGGTAGATTTGCATGAGCGGCAGAATGTACCCACCCAGAATAATTACATCCCACGACGATGGGCCTGCGGTGTCGGGGTAGACTTAATTCTCGCGGTTTATTTGCCTTCTCGTGAAAGTTAGCGAATTTATTTTTGATTTCGCTTAATTAAACCAAGGACGGCACGTATTGGCTTTTCATATATTCCAATTATCACCCCCAGCCAGGGGCACAGCCACAATGGTCCAGCTGCTCCAGTTTCAGGTTTCCACCAATTTATGCATGCATTGAATTCCAGCCTAGCTGGGCTACGGCCCGAAGTAGTAGGGTTTTTCATAGTGAGCTAGACTGCGCTTATTTAATGTTCAGTCGCTATTAGCTAAAAATGACCTACTCCCAGCAATTAAGTAGTACAGTATTTTTTCACCATCAGATTACATTTCACTCTAAAATTAAAATGTACAGCCTAAAGTGTTTTGTAGCCATTGAAAGGTATACTTATTCAATTTTATGGTTACTCGGCGAAAAAGTAATATGTGGAGCCTTTTAAAAAATCAACATTGCGCTGCAGTGTTCCAGTTCCAAAGAGCCATTATAATTCAGCGCTTTGATGTGTACTTTTTTCTTGGAATATATTTTTATAAAACTTATAAAGATTTTTTGGGTCGTCGAATGCATGATGAATTCATAAGCAAAGACCCAAAAAACGTATTTTTGTAAAAGTATGAATAGTTTTGAAAATTGCTGGTATAAAATAGGTATTTTAACTAATTGCTTATGTTCTTCTATGACTTACATACCTTTTACAAATGAAAAAATATCTAAATAAAAGTAAAGTTTAATAAAAACAAATCACGAGAAAAGGTGATAACTTAAGTTAACACAGTGATGAAAGGTTAAATACAGTAACAGAAATGTAATACAATTATTATCTGTGGTATACCCATTCTATAGTTTTCTATGAATATGCTTTGTTGGCATAATTATTTTGGCTTAATTAAAATCATTTTTATATTTTTCAATGAAAAGTTCAATATATGCATTCATTTCGTTGCAAAAATTTACTTAACCTGTATGGAGCGTATGTCTACCATTTCTTTCACTACCCTACTTGATCCAGTCTACTGAAATGAAACTAATCACTGTAAAAACCGCAAACATTTTTGGAAGGTTCATAGATAATAAACCTAAACTTGGTTTAAGATGAGTTTTTGCCTCAATTTTATTTTCATGATTGAAAATCAATTTAAGTACTTCATATGTAGATCACTGGGCCTTTTAAGCGGTAGCAGTACTAATAGCTAAAATATGTATCATCCACATACATATTGTTACCAGATTTGCTAGTCGAGCGGCTGACAAACGACCCAACGTGCCCTTCGCTGATACTTCAAATTTTTCTTGAGAATATTCCTCGTACGCGGAGAATCATCCAGACTCAGCGCTTCAGTACGGCTAGAGTTTGGGGTTCCTGCCATAGACGCTGCGATCGTGGGAACCGAATGGCAGTCCTTATATCAACGCGCTTCAAACTCTAAGTGTGAAGTATAAGCGAAAACAAATTTTGAAACAATATGTATGGAATACATATATAAATAAAAATACTATTTCATATTTTCGAACTTAAAATTATTAAAGGCTTGGTTATTTAAAATAAATGAAGGTATATTTTTTTTTTTTTTTGTTACTGAAAACGACCTATCTACTTAAATCGAAAAAAACACATAGGCTACTTTTCAGGCAGCTCTAATGCGGCCACTGAGCGGAAACGGACCTTTCTTAATGGAAAACAAGTAGGTATCACTTTCGAGCCCTCGAGGCTCCTGCAAACCCCAGGAGCTTTCCTCCTGTACTGACCTAAGCCAGGGCTTCCCCTTGCAGCTTACCGAACAGGAAGAGCTGCCGTTCCACAAAAGTGTTCCTCTGGGATAACTTCTCCCCTCCACATTTCCCCTCCAAATGCCCCTGAAAATTTCCCTATCACGCCTAAAATGCATTCATTGTTAGGGAGCCTCGTCTCGTGGGCATGTGCGCGAAAGCTCCCAGAGAAAAGGGGATCCGGCCTTCATGCGCATTTTTCCATCCGTCTGTGTCTCTTCAGCTTTCAGCTTTTTCAGATTTTCCGACGTCATGCTATTTTATTTAGCACGTATTCGGATTTCTTTGAAAACCTCGAAACATCGCCGTGTTCGGAGAATTTGAATCAAATGCAACCTAGGGGGTGGTTCAGAAACCACCCGTTTGTTAAAGCGCCGATAAAAACCTAAACAAAGTTGTCCTGACCGAAAAGAAAACACTCTCTTGGGAAGTAAAGGAAGGAAAAGTTAGGTATAGTTCAACCGTGAAATAGACTAAGCCCACCTGGCTCCATCCATCCCTCATGTAAGGGCCATGTGGCGGCACACCATAGATCATGGCAGCCCCATGGCAAAGACTGGCAGCCCTTTGTCTATGCCATGAAATCCTTTCGGAAAAAATCGATTTTGCAAACAAATATTGATCGACGTCTGTGCGGCACCCTGTCTGCCTACACCCTCACCCTGTCCCTTCCTCAGAAATACTTCCTGATATCGTATCAGACGAACTACTGGGTTTGCTCGCTGGAAACGTCCTGTAAACACGTCAAGATATTTGGAAGAATTTGCGCTTTTAAGCAGAACTAGTTGCAGTCGTTTTGATAAAATGTTTAACCCATATCCGCTTCACCACACGCAAGATATGAACGAAGTTAGTAAGATGGAGTTTAGAAATGTTCTATTTATTGAAATATGTTTTTCTTTAAATCCGACATAAGTATATGTAGTAAAAGATTCCCAAACGTGCCAAAGTTTCACTGAACTAATTGCACTTTTTTTTAAATACTCTTTTTCGACCTGACTGTAACTATAAATCTGGCTACAAATGTTTATATTAAAAAAACAAATTTTGTTTTTCAGATCAACCATTCTAGAGGTAGAGATGCAGCTGTTGAACGAAATTAATTACGCCTGCACTCGAATTTTATGCATGACTTTTTTTGTTTTAGATTTTTTCGGTAAAACTTTTTATAAAATAAGTTAAATATAGTATACTTATCTAATCAAATGTTATTCTACACTTAGTTTTTAAAAATTGCTTGGTTATAATGAAATAAAAATTACAAAACTCTTTATCACTGACAAATTAGTGGGACTATTCGACAAATAATGATCAATTAGTGGTATATTAGAATCACTTTTATGAAATTCCTTAGATGAAGTATAAGCGTCATGTAATGTAGCTACAATTTCGTAAGATTTTATTATAATGAATCGTTGGATCAAAAGTGAGAAATGTTTGCTCGTACTTTTCGAGCCATTTATCTTTTATGATGCGAAAAATTAGGTTTTTTCGCCGTAATTTTGTACATATTCTCAAGAAGTTTCATTAAAAACTTTTTCAAAAACAAATCTTTAAAATAATCGAAATATGGTAAAGGCAACATAACATATTGAACTTATCGACAGTGACAAGCACGCATTTGTCAAGACTTCAAACTCAATTTATGCTGAGACTGAGATTGATTCTTTTATATTACGAAATGCCATGTTCGTGGGAATTTGCCAATGTAAATCGAATCCCTCGAAAAGCCACCTACGCAGACATGCAAAGGGAAATTTCAAATCTTCTAATTGTAAGAAGGTTTGGCAGTTAGCCAAAATATTGGCAGCTGGGTGGGGTACCTACTTAAGCCAATGTAGGAAAACACGTGATAATTTCAACAATTGCCAAGAATTTTCCGAGAAGGATTAAGCGATAATTCAAAAGGAAAATTTCTGAGTAAATCACCAAATCAAGCGCTCAGGTGGAGATGAAGCTATTTCTGACGGAAAATGATAAGCCTTCTCGCCTGTCCCGTCCTCCCCCGGAACACATCAAACTTTCTATTGCTGCTCCAATTCTAAGCAATCGTGGCGCGCAAATATGATGAAATTGGCTTTTCAGTGGGACCTTCTTATAGAAGCCGTTTTTCCAAGAATTGTTCATATCTTCGCGAGCATCCCTTGCGTCTCTTCCTGGCGGAGATGGGCCCCGGAAATAAAGGGAAATTAATTTGATTCATCTTTACGTGCATGGGCGTGCGTTGAATTAAATCTCGCCCGTTTCGTCTTCGCCCCGTTCGGTTCCATTAAAAAGTCGAACCCACTTAGATCAAATGGAGCATTTCGGCAGGCCACGAAACCTGACGCCGTGAAATTAAAGACACCCACCCACCTGCGCCAGTACAAACCCTCGAATGCCAAAAATTGAACGTCAATTCATTCAAGTCGACACAAGGGTTGAAGAGCTCCTCCGACATCCAATCTGACCGCCATCAAGACAAACACCAGGAGTCAGGACTTAGGCGGCATCAGTAAAATGTCGGAATTCGGGAGTACTTTCCGCTACCTACACCTACACCTATACCAACTCCAAACCACTCTTTTACAGAAGGTAGAAACATCCTGGAAGATCTTTCGAACGATACTCGCGAAAATTTAAATTTTTTTTTTTCTGGATTTTCGGCATTTGTATCCCTCGCAAGCCCTTCCGGAATGAATTTCTTTTCCTCGAATCGACGGCGCCAGGCAAAAGCCCGTGAGAATTTCTTGATGTGTATCGACGCAATGGAATCCAACTTGTTTAAAAACATCACCTTTGCTCCAAATTGAATATCTAAAATCTGTGGCTCGACGAAACATCAGCAAATGCTGAATTATTGCTAAGGTCACCATTTTTGTTGATTGAAATCAGTAGCTTCTTCCTTTCCAAAAGCTTTATACATTTTTATAAAAAGACATCGAGAAAATAACGACCTCGACTAGATAATATAAATTAAAAGATGCAAGCGAAGCGAAATTAATTCAAAAAAATAAAGATATCAGTAACCATAGAAAGCATTTTGTTTCATCGTCCTCAAAGCCTTTTGTAATTTTTATTTTCATTGTCATAATTGTATACCCTCTGATAACATAAAATTAATAAAAATTGCTATACGTATAATCAAAGGAATTTATTAAAAAGAAATTGTCAATATTTATTTATTTTATATCATTATCATGCATACATATCAAAACACTACTCAATTAATATTGAACGGCTCGATTTCTTTTCTAATTATGGACATTTGAACTGACCGTGTGTCTTTCGTTTTAAATTTACAATTCAGATAGGAACTGAATTAAAAACTGGTGAAGTGCGACTCGGACTCGAACACTGAAAATTCTGTAGTGGAAAACTGTATTATAGGTAATATGCTGATTTTTTTAAAATCAAACTAAGTAATCACTTACGAAATAGTCGACACGTTTTTTAAGGCTTTTCTGCATAAAGTTTATAAACGATTTTGAGTCGTTTTGCTTTATGGAAAACCTCAATTAATTTTCAGGGAAATCCTTTAGAAATTGCAAAATTTTAAAGAACCGTTTTACCAAGAAATTCACAATTCTTTGCCAAATTAAAATATTCGGCAAAATCCATTCCGTTTTTCTAGGAAGCGTTTTATTATTTAAGGAAAAACATTCACTAACATGAAAAAAGTTCTATAAAAACGTCTCTGAAACTCTATTTAAAAAAGGTTCCTCAAATTCTATTAACAAAGTTTCTTCTGAATTGTTTTTGAAGTTTTAACAATTCTAAGGAATTAAGGAAATGGGAGTAGGAAATTAATAACGACGACAAGAAAATCACGAAGCGAACTTAGCTCACCTTGTATTAAGCAATTAATGCGTATTTATTTACACCCAAAAGTTGTAAATTAAGGTTATAATTTCGACGTTTTTGTTATTATGCAGATAATTAAATTAAAACAGATCAAAAAATTAGATAGGTATGCTTTTGTAGACGTTTATTGAATTTGACAACATAAATGTAAAAAAAATTGGATATGTTAAAGTGGAAGCTTAAGATGAATAGAAGTGATACCAAAAATACACCTGGTGGTTGAAGAATTTTAAACACGACATTCGCAGCAATTCGTTTTTTTAAAAAGTGTCGTAACCCGCAACAAAAAGATTGGAAGGCACTCGTAAAGAGCATAAAAATGCTTTAGCACCTCAATTATAAAGAGAGCACAGGGTGCCCAG
The DNA here is from genome assembly GCA_951509405.1 of Machimus rusticus. Lineage (NCBI taxonomy): Eukaryota > Metazoa > Arthropoda > Insecta > Diptera > Asilidae > Machimus > Machimus rusticus. Next base: position 15,494,441 of record OX608054.1, on the reverse strand, counting down.
CCTGAGGACTTCCCTAATTCAATTTTATGTCTTGGAACTTTTCTCAGGCCGGCGTCCATCATAAAAATCACAACCGGAGCGCCGTAAAATTTAAGACTAAAATATTCTTAGGGCTGCTTTGTGTACTTGGGCTAGAGCCCGACGAAGAGGCTTTCCTGTCGAGAGATGCTCGATAAAATAGCCCCCCCTGCAACCCTTCGGCCAGTGTATGGCAGCACCAAAATTTAGACAGTTGGCTTTACGGCCGGCCCAGGGAACACGAGCATGAAGTGTTGTAGAACCCTTTCGAAGCACCGAGATGACCACATACGTCTTTATCCGGCTGCTGGAGGGCATGTCTCGATGAGGATGGAACAAGGGGCGTTCGAAATCCATTTTAACTCTCCCAACAGCGCTGTAAAACCGTTTTTTTGCCGAAATTGTCTGGGTGCCATAAATTCCCCGTAGCATCTCATTAAATTTATCAGGGTCGGGTCCTTCAGCAGACCGACGCTCTTGCTACAGTTTGGCGACCGGCAGGGGGCGGGGCTAGATGCAGACCTCGGGAGTGCTCAAGAGTTGCCTAACTTCCGAATGATGTTATTAGTGGAGCGAGCAAATAAAAAAGGCTCCGGGGGATGGGAGGACATTTGAAACAATTTTGAAGGATCAAGGGCAGTTCTTCCGGCTTTGGTAATTGGGGGTGGTTGGGTTAAATTTATGGCGCCTTTTCCTGCCCATTCGCAAAGATCCCAACGCTTGCTGAGCAAACGGCCGTTTTGCTACATGCGACTTTTAAGGCATGCTTTTGCCATAAGGACCGACCTTTCCTTCTTCGGACTGACGTGATCAATGAGGGATTATTCCCCGACCCTTATCTTCGACATGTGGGATTTATTTAGTTTTTTAGTATAACAAAAATACAACAGCATCAGACAATATTCCGACATGCAATCATCAAAAAGGCCATACATTCGAATAGATTTTGTCAATACAGTTCTGAGTATAGAAGACTTTTACTGAAATACAAAGTATGAGTCCTTAACATTCTGAGACCAAGTCCAATATATGTACATATAATATATCAACAAAAGCCGCTATGAAATGTAGTTATAAAATTTTAGATTTTAATATAAAGGCACAAATATGCAACTTTGAATATATCGATCTATGTAGGTAAATAAATAAATTTATTGTGTACAAGGACATAATTTCTGCAATTAATTATGGTAATTTAATAAACAGTTTTACTATAATAAAATAATAATTACGGATTATAAAAGTGATGAATCGAACCATTAGTAGGATTAATAATTTTACTGATGACAAGCGAAATTCATAATAAATGGAATGTGTATTGGATTACCAAGTCTACAGAAATTCATTCGAACTGACAAGTTGATCCTCAATTTAGTTTTTAAAACATTATGCAATATTCAATTTCAATGTACCTACATACATAAGTGCACTGAGTGAAGAAGATACAAAAATTAATTTGGAAAGCTATTCATTATTAAAGAAATTTATCCTTACAATGATGATAATGTTTCGCTGTACTGAATTGGAAATTACTGTTTAATCGGTTTTTTTATCATGAGAATGCCCCGAAACAAGAAATATTTATTATAAGTTAGATTAGAATTAAATCAAACGATTTAAGTCCTTGATCAGCCGGCACAATCTTATATCTCTTCGAAAAGCTATTATTTGAAATACTTAAATATTTATAAAGTAGGAACAAAATACTATGATTGCATTGATAATTTCTTCATCCTCTACCTCAAGATACAAATTTCTTGCATCTTTACCTAAAAAGATCAACGTAGATGATACTAAGTTCATTTTACGTATGAGTGGATATTATCATATGTACATATATGTATGTAGTTTATAATTGGTTTATGGCAAGAGTTGCTTAAGGTTTATATAATGTACGTAGACAGGATGCATACGTACATACTTATGTAGTAAATACATATATATTTACGTACACAAGCCAAACAAAGAACTTCTTTTTAAAAGTTTTCACAACTCTCCACTACTTAGATTTTTCAAAGTTTGCAATCTGATTTGGTGCCGAAGCAATCGAAGAGCTCTTAGTCCTTCATCAGTTAAATCGTCGTTGCATTAGAGTTTCACCAGCAAACATCTTTCTCCCAGCGACTAATGCAATAAAAACCCTATCATTTATTAGAGCCAGAAAACGTTGGGACACTCGATCGCTTCGTCTATCTTTCTGGATTTCGAAAATTTGCACTGGCTCTGGTAGAAAAACGGGCCCAAATTTGTTACCCGTTGTCAGTGAAGCCATTCAAATGAACTTCCTGATTGAGAATGCATGAGATCCTCCTTGGTTTTGCGATATAAATTTAACTTCCTTTCCGTCCCCCCGAAGACAAATGCAGAGTGCATTCGAGCCGAGCGAAAATCCAGCCTAGTGAAACGTCGCCCAATCCTTTACCTTTTCGAACCCATTCCAGTGGCGGCGGGGGCGGTAAAGTTTTTGTATCTGCCGCTCCCCATAAACTGCACATCTGCTCCGCATTTCGCAGGCAATCCTTCCCGACTCCACCGAGAAGAGAAAGTTTTTCTTTCGACTGACTTTTCCGCAAGGACAATAAAATTTCTTCAGGTCCCACACCGACAACCTCATTCCCAGACATTTGTGGAAAAGCGCACACCAAAAGTTTCTGCTAAAACCCGTTAAACCTGCCGACTTGATCCAAAAACTTTAGAATAAAGTTCACACAGCACGACTATACTATATCCGGGGGGTCGGCCCGGGGGGCGGAGGTGGGTGGGCCTCCCACAAAATCTTTGAGTGGAGGCATAAACTTCTTAACCCTTTTGGGCTCCCTCATGTTGCGCGGAGGAGTTTGCGATGCGATGTTTTGTTCCCGATTACACTTCCCTCCAATTGAGTTGAGCAGGGAATATATGATTTATGGGGCACAGCCCCGGGCCCGGGAAGCGCCAGCATATGTGCCCCATTCTGCTCAGGGCCCGTTCTGTTCTAATTAATTGGCCCGGGGCTCGGATTCAGGTGGGCGTGAAGCAAAAGTAAAGCAGCCAGCCGCCCGTCAAGGCCGCTCCTGAATCCTGGCCGAGCATGTGACAGTCACGGGCTGAGCCCTGCCAATTAGGGGCGCCGCTGATTAATTTCTAACAGCGACCGCTACGTGTGGCAAAGTGCCAATTTTTAGCCATTCGCTACGATTTTATGTCCCAACATTTGCGGCTCCGCATAGATGGGCGCTTTATCCCCCAACTGTGCCCAGCGGGATGGACGGAGCTTAATGGCAATTCCCGGGTAATTATCAGCCTTAATTGGGACTGAGATTCATCGTAATTCGAGTTATGGCCCCGTTTCTCAAATACTGAACTCCAAACTATTGATGAAGAGCGCTGGCAGGGCCGCCTGGAATGTAATTACGAAACCCTTTGCATATAATATTAACTCGAATATATCAGAGATTGCAGTTTACCAAAATCATCGTTTAAAAAAAAGACAAATAAAGGTACAAGATATGTGGATATGTTTAAAATAAAAGAAAAAAAGTAAATCTTGAAAATTTAGAGTTAAAATTACCTAATATGAAAAAATAATATTGAAAACTTTACCAAAGTTGTAAGAGCGTTATTATTAAAATAGATGTGACCTTTAAACTGTAGAAAAAATGCTGTTAATGGGTCAAATGCAAAAATAATGTTCGGACAGTGTAAAAGAAAAAACAATTTTTTTTGTTCTTTTTTGCTTTATTTTATTTTTTTTGATGAATTACAAATAAAACATCTATCAAGAATTACCCTATCCATAACTTTGTTACATTCTAAATTTTTTTTTAAACTGATGATTTAAGCACAAATAATTTGGGAAAGAAGAATTTTCCACGGAAATTTAGAGGTAATTTTTGAATGATTGGAGGAAAAATGAATTCATTATTGTATAATAGGCAGTGGTTAAGTTATATTGCTTTTAATTGAACTAATTAAAGTAATTTTGTATAAAAGACTATTTTTCGTATTTTCTGTGGAATATTTGGTCTCTTCTGTGGTCAGATAAAATTGAAAATCTCCGTCTTTTCAGTCAATTTGAGTGAACGATTTCTATTTCTATTTTTCTACCAACACGTCCATTTACAAATTAATAAGAAACATAAAAAAAATCGGTGCTGATTGTAACTTTATACATATTTATATCGACTGTTTTGCGTTTGACCCTACTATATAATACATGTACATACATATTTAGAAATTTAAATAAGGGTATAGAAAAGATTTTGAGTATTTAAGATTAAACACTAAAGTATAGATCCTGAGTTTTCTTTTCCTTAATTGGATTTTGAAGGAAGATGTCTGGGATAGAATTTAAATTTTATTAAAGTAAGTTTTAAAATGTCTGCTTCATCTCTACTACCACTCCTGGTAATAGGACACCTTTTACACTCACATACGAAGGACTCTGATGTGGGACAGTACATTTTCCATCCTTATGGAATTGCTGAATCATTCAAATTTGCAATTTGGAAAAGTTGACAATTTGTAGGAAATCGGTTTATCAATTGCTCGGAAGTCCCAGAGGATGCAGTAGAAATGACACAATAATTGAAAAACTTGAGAAGTTCGTCTTCCGACTCCGCACCGCCGAAGGTGTGGAAAAGTTTTCCCTCTGAAAAATTTCCTTCAGTCTCCCTGGGCACCCCATCGAATTTCAATCTCATTTGTTTTTTTTGTTTTTTTTTCAGGGAAGGTGATTGATGCAAATTTCATTGTAAAGCTTCGGAAAATGAAAGAGACTGTCGTAGCAGATGGAATATAATAAGGAAAGAAGTCCGCTCGGATCATCCTTATCCGCTGTAACTTAAGAACGGCTCCAATTAACCCTCAGTAAAGTCCGCAAATCTTGATTAGCGAACTGGAGAATAATCGAACCGGCAATCTGCCCTGGAACGACTCAATTAGCCGCCTGTACACCACCGCCCTTTTGACAGAGTCAACGGCAAAAATGACTCGTCCTCCGGCCGCAATTAGCATAAACATCAATCAGTCTAATTGTTAGCCACTTCCACGGGCACTTATCTGCCTTTTAAATCTGGGAACCAATTAAAAGACATCCTTCCGTCAATACGCCCGCGCTGAGCGGGAGAATTAGCGACGATTACCCTGCCGTCGCGTCGGAGGGAAATGTTTCGAACGTGGCCACCTGCACTTCGGGGACCCCGAGTTTAAGCGCAGTCAATTAAGGAAATAGAATTGGATTATGCATCTCCAGCCCCTACGCCGGTAAACCGACGGAAGGACGCTGCACTCCTCTGCAACCCAAGTGCAGTCACAGATGCCGATTTATTCGGCAAAGAAAATTTGAATGAAATTCGCCAGGTAGTGGAGTTGCACAAAGTTTCCGGGGTGAAGTTGATGGTGCACTGCTACTGTTGCCGCGCTCCACCCCCAGGGGCGTGCTTCAAATGGTTCACCTCCGGGAGCGTTGCGTAACTTCGTCGAAGTGTACGTCAATGGAGCACATTTGAAACTTTAATTGCAAAGATTTTCTAAAGATGCAGAAACCCATCGGGAAAAGTTTCTAGGAAAACCTCGTTACCTTGGGACGCAAATAAAAACGTTAATTAACCCAATTAAGCCTTAAAAGCAGGGCCAATTTCATAAGAACATCGGATGTATTTGAACATTGAGTATTTCGACAAAACGACAAGCCACAATCAAAAATCGAAAACTTTATCGATATTCTGTATCTTTTAGACATTATATAAGACATCATATCGATCCTCTCAACACAGTTTATTAAATATTCTCTAAACAATCTTAGTACCTATGTATTATTTTTTATCTTACAGAATGTCTGGCATAATTCAACTTCTAACCATAACATATATGTATATATTTTTTATTGCATTCACACCAAGGTAATAGACGAAAATTCTTAAAAATATTGCAATTTTGACTATCTTTCAATACGTTCACGTAATAATAAATGTCCAACTTTAATAGATAAATTAATTTTAAAAGAGTTTTTTCAAATGCTTTTTTACAAACGTTTGTAAAAATAGTTGTTCTGCTAAAAGTAAACAAAACTTTAAGTTACTTTTAAAAAACAATAACGATTTTTTACGAACTCATAAATTTAGAATAAAACGATTTGCAGGCTATGGTTTTACATTGAAGTTTTGTCTAAGGGTGTATATATACCCTGTAAGTACAAGCCTTATTTGGGGCAAAGAATTTTATCTATTTATTTCTGGTTCGTTAAGATAGTTAGGGCCGGCGCTAAAGCCAGATGGGACAGAGGTTCTTAAAGTCATACACACCGCAGGGAGGGACATCAAATGGGATTTTACGACCAATAAAAGTTGCTAAGCCAACTATTGAGCCGCCGAGGTACACACGAGCACATATGCCCACATGTGGCAAGACGGGAGAGCGGGGCGATTCTTACCAGCGGAAGTGATAGCCGCCCAGTACACGGACTTTATAGCCCGATATCGGAAGCAATTTCCATAAAATCAGAGAACATGGCGGAGCGGGACTTAAATCAACTTGCGGTGATAAATTTCCGGCAGAGGAGCTCTCGTCCCGGGACGTTCCGAGTACAAAGTGGCCCTAAGCCTGATGAACAGTTACTTCTAAGTGATATGTACGAGGGGCCTTAGTATGAAGAATGGTCCTTCGGCCGAACCTTTTCAGGACAGGCGCCCGGCTCCAGAAAATAATTCAATTCCGGAGAGCGCAATGGCCACTAATTTCCCTTATGACCGACCGGCAGGAGATAATAACGAACGGGCGGCCGTATAACAAAAGCCCGCCAGTGGTGTGCACAGGTCTTTAGTTAAGTCCACCTGTTACGTTCTTTTGAAAGTATAATTGGCCGGTACCTGAGGAGAACCACCTTTAAAATCGCCTTCTGCCCGGTTGCATTCTAAATGGTGCCAGAAGTGGGGTACTTCCGCTTCGGTATGATCTCGAATTGAAATTAGGACGCCACTTTATTTGCTTGAAAATTTGTCGTTCTAGCCGCCTGAACCGTCGCAGATACAGGAAATTAAGTGCTGCCACATGGTTTCCAGCTACTCCCCAGCCATTTGCCAAACTGACAGATTCCCCCGGGACTTTGCGGAATACACAGGGAAGCAGTACCCGAGTGAACGGAGAACGCTCGGTGGAGTTGCTGCACCCCAGCCACGTCCTTAGATTCGTAATTATATTTCTATGACAACACACTTTCATAAGGAGTATTAACTGGGGATTAGCATGTCGAGAATGCCGCTGGATTCCTTGATTTATGGGACTCATTTACAAGGAGTTCAGTGGGCTTGGTTATCAGCTCACGTTCCGCTGCAACACAAGCTTATTACAACGTTAATTACACGAGCTTATCCTTATTTAAGGTCAGCCAGCGCGGTGCTCCGTGCCTCGGATCGCTGCGCAGCCGTTACGACTGTCTGAGTGGAAAGAATAACGACGAGGCCCATCCCGAACCCTGCCCGTCCAAAACCCTTCAACTGCTGTTACAGGTGAGCTTTAAAGGTATGTTTAACGACAAAGAGCTCTGCAGGTATCTCTCCAGGTGGTCGGACTAAAGAAACATTTAATAGATACGTTCTGACGAGGTCGACAACCTTTCCCATTCGCACACGTTTCTAGCAAACAGAGCTCGACCTTCTCAATTTATTTAATTTGTTTTTCAATGAACGATGTTCGCATACATCGGATGACTTTGAGTCCTCACCCAACAATACTGAACAAATATTTTATATCTTTTCACTCGATTAGGAATAAGAATTACTTTTAACCTGACAAGAAGGTTTTTCGTAGAATTCTTGAAAATATTTTTATTCCTTTGCAAGCACTTTTATTTGCTCATCATTAAAGATGTACATGAGGTTGCCCATATTTTTAAATGTGTAACGTAAACAATGTGTGGGATTCAATGTCAATATCGACAGATGTTTAAGTTCCATTTTGTTCAAAAGGATTGAAAGTGAGACCTCTACAAATAACATGAAAGGTGAACATCTATGTATGTGGCAGCCAGATATCAAAAAATTAAAGCTGTGGGCTAACTTTAGGGCTAAGATTAAGTAAGTAAGGTTTTCTATAAAAAAGCAAAAAGGTAATAGAAAGAAAAATTTAGAAGCTAGAAAAGTGCTTAATAAATAGCACTCGAACGAAATCGCGTGCATTCACTATTTAATATTATAATAAAATTTCGTAATAAAATAAACACCACGCAAACAAAATTGCGGTCATTCGCTAGTAGATAGTATTTGCAAAAATAAAACTCTCAAGGTTGTATGACGCCTTCTTAATAATGGAATATCTTTCTACTGAAGAACTATAATTGAAAAGTTACAGAATTTTTCTTATTATATTATTATATTTACATAAAAGACGTTTAGAATGACATCATCCCACTCATTTGAAGTAAATTGTTTTGAATATTTTACTTTTTACAGTAGGGCAAATAGAACAAATTATTTATTATGTACTCTGGAAATGACTACAATACATCTACGAGTTAAACGCTAAAAGTTTAAAATAATTCCAAAATTACACAACAGTTCTAAAAAGAGAAATGGTGTAAGAAATGAAATTATGCAGAATTTGCAGGACCTATGTAGATTTTATATGCTTTTTAAATGCACTAAAAATCCTTTTGTGTGGTATCAGGATCAGGTTCACTCCTATGAACTTCTCATAATTCGTTAAATTTTATTCCTCTCAAAAATGTCCAGCAGCACGTGAATATGCAAAATTAGGTTATGGTTGTTCACGTCGTTCTTCACAGCACCCGGGGATATTTCAATTCCGGAACTGCCACGAATTCAAGCTGCCGTCGTAGCACTACAAAAGTGAGGTTTTTCCATAAAATTAGTGAATTTAACTGCACGGACAGAGGAGTTACTCGTAGTTGGATATAAACGACAAATGCTCCCAAATAGAGGAGCATAAAGCCAAAAATCGGCAAAGGGAAAGTTCTCGCCGGATGCCTCAAACCAGGCGTTTGTCCAAACTTTATCCGCCAGTGGAATGTTAAGGAAGCAGAAAGTGCAAATAGGGCCAGTAGAAGATTTCGTTTGGATGGTGAGCCAATAGCGTCGGTACAGCAGTGTGGGGTATCTTTTAATTGTGTGCAACAACTCTACATACCACCAACGGTTGGTAAACAAGGACGTCTGTGCAGATCTGGACAAGCCCAAGATATGGGCTTAACTCGGTTACTAAGTTGTCCGAGAGCTATTCATGCAAACAGCTCCATACAAGTAGAGCATGTGGCTGACCACAAGCCTACCGAAATTTACTTTTGTGCTTTAATCCTCCCATACTTCCTTAGACCACAGGAAAACTTTCATAAACTTTCCTCAAACTAGCGTCCTGGTCCTCCTTCAGATGAAAACTCATTGCTAACAGACGGAGGATAGAAACGACTGAAATTTGTACACAGCCGGACATTTCGGGTACTGTTGTTAATTGAGGGTCTATAATATTTTCTAAGTTCATATTCAATTTGAATGCAAGACTTGGAGACACTGGTAGCCTCCTTTGCTACGACCGCATTTTGCAAATATTTACAAAGTGAAGTGGGGTCGGAACCAAAATATTGTCGGGTTTGGTACTCCGAAACAAAATTGTTTTGTGGATATTAGTCCGGTTCACATTAAGGCCAGAAGGCCTCTCAGATCAGTTTCGATATTTCAACCTTTGAAACTGCAAATAAATAGTCCTGAGTGATGGTTTATGCCTAGTTTGAGTAAATACATGAGAGTGTACAGAACAGCTGCGGGTTCCTTGGTCGAGCAAATAATACTACCCCAAAATTCTACATAAAATAATTTTATACAACATACAGCCACGAGAAATTTAGAGAATTAGGGAAATGAACTAAAGCTGGAATTTATGAAAATTAACCTGGCATTTATTTTATTTAACAAAAATGTTATGGAAACAACTCAATTTAGCCCTTCAATGGTCCGCTAACTTTGAAATTATTATGATTTTCACCAAAAATTACGCGAAAATCGAAATTTAGATCCCAGGCTCTCTTAAATGAGAATCAAACCCTATAATGCCGATTTGAGCGCCACGCTGTTCAGTGGGATACTTGATTCTGGGAAAATCGAAAAGCGAGACCACTCTGCGAAAAGGGAAAAATCACAGCAAGGGGTGTATTAGGCTGGCTGCCAGCCGCATCCAATGGACGTCATTTTCCCAAATCATCGATGAAAACCCATAAACGGATGTTTCGGCCCATTTGCCTTGCCTACTGGCGAACTGCGGCGAGAGTTGTCTGGTAAAAGGGAAAATCGGATACCTCTATGCCGATGTGTCAGGTGGACGAATCCCTGCAATCTTTCAGCCACCCCGAACCCATTCCGTCGTAATCTGACCCACATTATCGGACTGAACATCATTTGGGCGAGAAATTGATTCCTTTTAATTAATAACCCAAGACCCACGGGCTATCGTAGTAGAGATATCCTTCTCTGGTTACGTGCTCTTCCACGTCGAAATAGAGCCCAGAAGGGCTGCGGAGGTGGAAACTGTGCAAAAGCACCTCAGAATTTTGTAGATGGAAAACCCATTTTATGGAGGTGTAGTGTAGTGTACACCCATAATAGACCCACTGAGGTCATCCGAATATCTTTTGTATTTACTTTTCGGAAATATTTTTCAAAAATCTAGACAGTCATGTAACGTAAAATGACACTAAAGCGCGAGCCCTGCCACCCTGTCGGGATTTTGTTGCCTGTCGGGGCTCCGAGGCGCTCCGTAATTTTATAAATGACTTGCAAGTCTTGGTCTCGGGCTCCCCAGCGACAGCGGCACCAACATTGGGGCACTGCGCAAGAGGGGGGAAACTATTTCCTAATAAAAGGGAAATATTTCTGCTCCAGGAAGAGCTAAGTCTTTACGTGTTTGCAATAATTCTTATTTGGCTCCCATTCTGGTCATGGATTTCACAGGCAGAAAACTTTTAAGTTCTGCTTCGCTTGCTCATGAAGATTTATGGAGCTCCGGGGCAAGCCCTGCATTGCCGGGTTGCCTCAGTGTCAGATGAGAGCCTAGTCCTTCAGGTACCTACGTACACTTGCACATATATTTTAGGGGCTGAGATACCACCCAATCTTTAGAATTTTCAGTTTTCAATTGAAAGGAAGTTATCTTATATCATATAAAATCCTTTTAGACTATCATAGCTCCTTAAGCATTTCAAAACTGTCTAATTCTGGAGAGCATCGGATACCTATACCTAACTTCCAAAATTATGCAGGTATTTTTCGGTATTTCTTGGTGTTCCACAAAATGAAATATGTATTTCTTTTAGTTCTATGATATTTCTTACAGAAGGCTGAATATGAAAACGTCTTCAAATCGTTAACCCGATGGAAACAAGTTGTGAAAACTACAATATAGTGTTATTTGAATATTTCAAATACAACTGGCGGATGTCGAATACGAATAATTTAGTAAACTATTGTATATTTTTGAGTACTCTATTTTAAAAGTATATCGAATATCCTTTCTTATGATATAAATAGCCCTCTTTGAGTTTAAAGTTGATAATTTTGTAATTGAGTATGTGTAGAATTATAAATTTCGTTTATAGTGTATCATTATAGTATATAGGCCAAAAATGAACCTTATCGATCCGTCGCAAATAAAAAATCACAATATAAGTAGAGTTTGCAATCCAATTCCAACACCCACAATTTGTGGTCCTCGTAAGCATTGCAATTTATTAATTAGACGAGGCACAGATGAAATCAACATAATTAGGCCCACATCAGGCACAGAAGCAGTATGCTCACCGCAACGAAGGTAATTGTGTAGGCGGAACGCATTTCAGTTAGCCGCTGAGGAATGGATTTGCGGCGATTAAGCTGACAATTTGGGTAATGGTACGCTTCTTAATTAATTTCGGCAACGGACTGTGCAGCCATCACACAACTTTTGTCCTTGGGAAGTGATTTATCCCATTTCACCTGTTACCCGAACTCTTTGTCAGATCCCAGAACATACGAAAATGGTGAAACCTCTGGGGAATTTATCGACGGCGATGTAAATGAATTAGGCGCTTTGCAATTTGTTGCGGATTGAGGGTTTCGGGCTGACGCTTGTACCTCGGCGATCATCCCACTCTCAATGAGTTACGTCGTCCGAGATTAATGTAAGGTTTTAGCAGCCGCAATCCGTAAGGTAGGAGCCTTAAAACGGCTCTGTTGGTTTGGCGGTTAATGAATTTCCCACCTGGGAGCCACTTGCATACCTAAGCCATCTGGCGGAGCTTAAATTTGAAAAAGAATCTTCTTTTTAATAACAGTCTCATTCAAACTTTTTTGCATCGCCAACGAGATGAGAAGAGCTCGGTTTTGTGTCCACCGTGCCTGGTTGCTTCCGTCTCCCATGCCCATTGACTTTAAGCAACTTTTCATTGCAAACTTTATCTTATCGCCTCTTGCTAAAAGATTGAAATAAAATTTCTCATTCTGCTCGCTTGTCATCGGGCTGGCCTGTCTCATATCTTTCAGCGCCAAGTAAGGCTAAAAAAAAAACGGTTGGAGAAGCCAGCCCAACTTCAAATTCAATTTGCAAGCGGCGTAAAGTTAATATGAACACCGGACAGCCAATTTGCATGATAATCCCCCCCACTTTTCATGCTATCCCTTCCGGGGACTTCCTGCAGTCTACCTGTCCTACTTCTACAAGAACAACTTCCTCAAAAGTTTTCAGAAAGATTAAGCCACCGAACCAGGACATAATCTGGCGAAAATTGTTCAACGCAATCACTCACTCACACACCACCATCGTGCGGTATGGTCGCAACACCTGGCTGGCATTTACATAAAATCATTTTTGCCTTTCCTGCCACTTTTGGATTCTGGACAAGTTCGTGGCATGAATTTTAACAGACCAACGCCTGCCAAGGGAAAGAAATATATTTTTGTATAAAATTTTGCTCGATTGTTATATGTACATTTACATTTTGTTCTAATCAAAGTAATAATTTCAGTATCATATCTTTGAGTAATTTTTTTAATTAAAAAAAAGGACTATCGTGAACCAAATAAAGAACACTAATAATTACAACGTTTTTTTCATGATATTCTCATATTAAGAAATACGCCAAATCTGTGAACAAGAACCGACGGAACTGACCCCTTTAATTTATTACCGATTTTATTTTTTATATTCTTAAGAATGTTTTCTCACTTCGAAGATATACGTGTTACCTCCAAATTAAATGTCTAAAGCTTATTTTTCTCGAAATTGAGATTTTTAAAATTGAGTAGGTATTAACTTCTAGATTAAAGCACTATACTCCGATTTAAAACGACTAGGCACAAAATATTTGTTAATGTGTTAATTGTTATTTAATTGAAATCGTTTTATTACTACTATCATGACTTAGATAAAATTTTAGCGAAATCGGGCCCCGACCGCCTTGACCCACTATTTTGGTACACAACTTAAAAGACAGTCTTTATGAATGTATATAGACCAAGTTTGAACAACAGCGATTATAAAAAGTAACAATTTTAATAAGTTTGTCATTTCGATTATTAGATTGCAAATAAACTAAACCTCAATTTTAAAATTTGCTATAAACTTTGAAATTAAATCTTAAATGATTTTAATGAAAATGGTTATATGTATACATATATAAGGGCTATCAAGTCCACTGATTGTCGATCGAACATACTATTAAAATTAACATTTTACGATGGTCGTTTAGATCAATTCAAAAAAGAAATTTCCGAAAACAAGATTTTTAATATACATATGTATATACATCTTCCTGTACATATACATACATGTGTATTCATAAGCTCTAGATTTTAATAGTATAAAATATACAAAAGAAGCCAGAAAGTTAAGAAAATTTAAATCAAACAGTCTAAAACGACTTTTCGATGAGTGCAAGTTTCCAAGCTGCTTAATATGTAATGAATGGAAGGAACTACATTAAAAATCCCTGCACTAACCATAAGGGCTACATCCGCAGCATTGACATGGTAAAACTTTTGACGTAAACAGATTCTTATGCATAATATGAAAACTTCCTCCAACCGATGGAAAAGTCTCATGGGCCATGACAAGAACTTGAACGAAGCTGAAATTAGCAGCTTGAAGGGAGGATTCTATCGTCGCATTTAAAGAGCAAGTGGTTTGAAAATTTCAAAAGCATCAGACGAAGGACAAAGTTCCTTCATTAGTGCTCAAATCGAGCAAATCCACCTGTCCAGTAGAAAGTCAGTATATGGTTCAGAAAGTTTGATGTATGTACTGTACATACATTATATACGAAAATTCTGAACGTGCCCAATCCATAGCTAAAGGACATTCTGCCGTAATGAACTTGCCAATTAATAAGTCCGGCGCAATTTTCCGTCAATAATGTATGAAATGAAAGCAATGAAAGAGTTACTTTGCTCAGGTTTCGTGTAAACTGGCAATTAATTAAGGAAACCTAAGATGAACCGACCACCGCCGCTCGCCCACAGGACCTTCATTCAGTTCAAATAACACCAGACCCGGCCGCCCGCGCCGCCCCTCCTCCAGCCCTGACCACATTCAAGGCAGTGAAAATAAATCTGATTGCATGTCAGCGGAGGCGTTTATTGTGCGGGGAATAATTCGTCCTTTGAGTGGTGTCTTGATTTATGGAGCCCGGCCAGGTCCTGCTGGGCATTATGGGGCCATGGTGTGCTGAAAAGGGCCCCCGTTAATACAAAATAAGGAGGCATTTGTAATGCAAATAGACGTGAGCACCAACTAGGTGCTTATTGAACCTCCTCCAGTCGTGCACTTTTTTTCCTGTTTACACCGCCCAGGAAATAGCACTCTGGCATACAACAAAACAGGGTGCCGCAGGGGTGAGTTATGGGGCCCCATTGCCACCTCGATAATTTGTTCGCCGCCCGAAGGTATTGTGCTGGCGGCGGCGGTAGCGTCGATGACCTCGACATCGTGTGTTAGCGGTTTTCGTTGGGGATGATGCGATGATTATGCAAATGGATAACAAACCCTTTGTCTTGTAATTAGTGGCTTTGAGGGATTTGTTGGAGTAACTCTTATCAGCCTTTGAACAAAATGCCTACGGGTTATCTGTATCCCCCCAAACTCCTTTCGACTTCTTCGATTGCAATGCAAATATGCGGGAGCGGATGCAACATTAATATGTATCAGCCCGCACCGATACCAACCTGCACCACAGCTGGATTGTATTTAAATTCAATGCGAGAACGAAATTAGATTTGCCTCTCGTCGTGGCACCGCTTGATATCGCGGTGCGAACCCCAAATGCAAACACAATTTCACCCAGATCCCGTGAAAATAGAAAGAGTAAAGATTTCACCTGGTACGTGTGCATATGGGTTACCCTTTTCCACAAAAAACGATAAACCTTCAATCTGAATCGCACTGTTTGCTCAATAAGGATCGTGATGAAGTGCAACGAGAAGGAACCGCCCGTCAATCCCTAAGTTTTAAAGTTTGTCTAAAGGGTACTGGAAGCCAAGACGGAATTACGTCTTCGCTTTCTGTTGGAATTATATCAATAAAGTTCAACTTCGAAACTCTACAACAACAAAAATAAATCAAATTTATCTCAGTTAAACTCTGGTGTTGTTTAGCATAATAAACTCATGTATGATGAGAAAGATCGAACTATCAATAAATTAAGTTAAAAAATATGCAAGTTATTAAATCTACATGATACAAGAAAAGACATGAATTACTAAAAAGGGCACGTATCCAGAAGGCGCAAATTCAATATAAAACTATCTTTTTACATACATACAGTGTAAACTGAAAATAACGAGCTCCTATTTAACGAAAATTTACGAATTTACTTAACTTTGGTTGGCTTAACTTATTACCAATACTTTAATACATTCTATGTATTGTAACGCCCACTCTCAATAGCGAAACAAAACGCCACTATTTAGAAGACAATAAACTTTTATTATTTGAAAAGGCTTCCTAAAGAAAATTGACAATAGCAGGAAAAATAAAGAACCACTTAGTGGATACTTCTAAAGTTAATATAAAATTCAAAGTAAATTTGCGGTTTTAAAATTCTGTGCTTCAAATACATATATAAGTGAAAAAGAAAAAGTCTAGAAAAGTAAAACGTACCATATATGATCTTGACAACCGTTGGTTCTTCGGGATGTGATGGGTCCTAAAAGTATTGTGCGTAGTATCGCAATTTTTTAAGGATTATATTTTGCAGACAACTATTACTCTGCAATAATTTTGGTTTCACATACCTAAGTCTCTTGAATTTTGCAATCCCAAACAAATGAGGGCTTATAAAATAAAAATAGGTAACTTCCAGGGATGAATTAAGAATTCGTTACTAAGGCAATTTTCTTTAAAAATTTACTCTACCACAGAAGTCTTGGCAATCATCTAAGCGACATAATTAAAACATTTTAATTTTATTATTAGTTCTTATCTGCGTTAAATTTAACAAAAACATCTGCCCTTTATCCTTGGAATATTTTGAAAAAAAAAAATCGATTTCATAAGCCAAAAAATATCAGTGTCATCCCTGGTAGTGACTATGCTGTCTGTCGCAACAGACTAAACTCTTGGAGTTCCTCCTCTGTCTCGGGATTCGATTTGCTCAGATAAATCGTGAAGGTTTTCAATGCAGCAGTTTCGATGATATGGCAAAAAAGCGAGCCACCCGATCAGGAGACGAGCAGGAAAATCCTTTTTCCAATTTAAGTTTACTGGACCGCATGAAGTCATTATTGCGGAGATATGTTGGTCCCTGATCGTCTTGTGTAAATTCGTGTGAGAGTGTCGCCGTCAAAAAGCCATGGCCACGATAAAAATCGATCCCTTCGCCCATTGGCTTGAATAAAAATCCTACAAATGAGCTCGGTATTGCCTCATGGCTTGAGCCTGGTCGCCGGGTCTTACAACGACCCGGCTGTGTTTACTTCCGAGCAGATCAAATGCTCGTTCGCCTAAAAAATTATTTTTTACGGGACACTTCCCCAAGCCGCTATCTTCGCTACCAATTGTCAACCCCAAAAGCCAACTCATTGCCTCTTCAGAGGGCTTAAGCGTCTTGAAGACGTGCCAAGGTTTCGGCAGGGGTAAAAAGGAAACTACAAATAATGGAAAAAGATGTGACCACTCACCTGGCATACAACGAGGGCGTTGAGGGTTTAACTTCCTTAGTCCACTTAGTAAACGGCTAGGGTCTTCTAGCAATTTGTTGAGATTGCAAACTTTTGCGCTAATTTGCTTGATTGGAGAAATTGTTAGAGTCCAAAAATTGAATTTCTCATACTCCTTCTTTATTACATATATAATTTTTTTTTAGTTTAGAGTAGAAATTTAGAATTTAAATGTATGAAATAAAGTTTCATGTTTTTGAAACCTTATCCACAAATTCCTGTGCCTCTCTATCCCACCAGTGTTCTTAAACGGATAATAAGATTTCAATGAAACTTGGCGCACTTGATCTACTACAATATACATATGTATTTACATACTAGGATCTTTAGACTTCCTTATACTCGATAGAAAACAGGCTTACACTAATGAATTTCTTTGAGATTCATCCCCATTAAATATTTTGAAAATATGCATGCATAGATAAGATAAATAAAAAATAACTAAACATCGCAGAATGCTATTTGATATCAATCTTTCTTTACCAATCGCGTATTTAAAAAAAGTAAAAAATAAAAAGTTACAAGTATGTTATATATAGAGCCCAAAAATTTTAAATACTTATTAGAATTTTCGCTAGAAATATATACATCGTCATTATCAAAGTCGCTAATTTTACTCAAATTTAAATACTGATAATTCTATTTAAATCTCACATACTAATATTAAAAATAAGAAATTTGCACGTGCATTTCTAATTCAACAAAATGATGCAAATGATCGCAATAATGAAATGAGACGTGTCTTTGACCTTGTAATAAAATGAATGAAATTAATGATTCCCTGCAGAAAACCAAAATACATATCTTTGGGAGCTACACAAAATATAAAGGCCACAAAAGATAGCAAAGAATTTAAACTTTTAATAGGAATCTGCTTTCCGTTGCATAGCAACTTATGAATTTTTTCAATTAAGGATCTCATCCGGCTCCACCTGCTCGAACTTATTTTTGTTTATGGTGTGCGAGTTGTTTAATGGATTTTGCAGGGTTTTGCGGCCGCGAGAAGCTGAAAACCAGTTTAACCACGACTGCCATTATCTCCGCCCATGCTTATTGAATATTTCACTTAATTAAGGCCCAATAATTTTTCCGCGCCGCCTGACTGCTTGATCGAATTAGTTATTCGCCGTTTTATTTTAAATTGGTTTTAATTACGCGATTTAATTGGAATCTGGCCGCACACTGCATTTATTAAACATATATTTCGTCCTGACAAAGGATTTTGCAAATGAATAATATTCGTGTAGCCCCTCGTAGCATTCATTTCACAGAATTATGCGTGTAAGAGTGGCCCCCATGTACTTCAAATGAAAATTAAATAAGCCAACCACGACTGCTGGACGCTCACTAATTAATTACAGATAGCTTTGCAGGCGCTCTCCCCGAAAACCAATTTATTCCAGACATTCTTCAGTAATTATTGCGTCCTTTAAAAGGACTCATCTCTGCGGCGACTACTTTGCATGCGGCCCAAAGAAGTAGGGTCTGAAATCGAGATTATCACTCCATCAGCGGGGATTTTCGGTACTAACATAGTGCTGATTTTCGAATTTTATGACTATAAGATAGTTGCTGTTTTTTAAGTATTTAAAGGCATAAATTGAACTTAACTCAGTTGAATTCAGATAGACCGATGATTTTACTCGAAGTAGGTCAACCTGTCAGAAGAAAGTTTCTGTTCGGAAGGAAGGTTACTTACGAAACATTTTTTCTTTTCGTTTAGCTACTTAGCCCCTTCTTTGAAAGGATTTCGTCCGTCGTCAATCTCCTTAGAAAATATTAAATTTATCAAGACCATCAAATCCGCTTTTAATTTTACTTTGTTAGAAGACTCCGGTCGGCGGCGATTACTAAGATGCGCTTTTTATACCAAAAAGACCCTTTTGAAACGTTGGTAGGAGTTTATTGTTGTGTATTTTTTCCATCCAGTTTTTCGTTTATCATTCTGACGACGGCATTGTCCGCCCCCACCAGATGCTTGCTCGAGGCCATTTAACTTATGACTCTTGTACCTACTTATTTTCGTGTCTCGAGTTGTCCTACCAAAGAGGGAACATTCAAGCCTAACTAGGTCCTAGCTGGTAAAGAGGCGTTACGCAGAGTCAAGGGAACACACTAATATTAAAATATATATATGTATTTATATTGTATATAAATGAAAAAATACCGAGAAAATCTGTGCCGGGAAAAATTACAATTTGAGACGTGGTAATTTTCCGGTGCACGCGAAACGAGCGCAAAGCCGGTTTTCATTAGCCTCGTCGAGTCGAGGCTGGAGCCCGACGTTTTGTGGAGATGGAAAAGTAAAGGTACCTCCTTTAGGTTTTAGAAGGTAAAAGAGGAAGTCGAGACGAACTAATTGGAAACAAAAGCAGGGAAACCCTTTACGCTGAAGTTTGGGGAACTCTTGTAAAAATCATGGAATTGGAATTAAAGGGTGTTTGCACTATAGTTACCAGAAAGTCTCGACTATCTGGACACTTAGTTTTAACCCTTCCCCAGACTACTTAAGACTGTATAAGTTATACTTTGTTATCTGCCTGTCTGTTCTGTCCGTTACAGACTCTACGATTGCTTACTTATTTACTTTAATTTAAGTTAAAACCCCCCTCTTTTTTCATGACTTCTTTAAAAATCCGATGAATAGACCTCTAACTACATATATCACTTCAACTTTCTCCAAATTTTTATCACTACTTTTTTAAGAGATTACATTCTAAAGCTTTAGAAGTTTACATTCAAATCTTACTGTTTTTGATATGCTTGCAAAATTGTATGCTCAATGGAAAGTCATCGTATATTTGATATGATTGAGGTACAAACAGTTTAACTTCGTCTTCTTATCTGCAAACTTGTTAGCCCTAAGTAATTTGAACTGATAAAGAATTTTATCCAAACAAAAACAAAATTCGTGGTGGTATCGGGTACAGGACATACTGAAAATAAACTCTTAAAATAAACTCACGACTCTTATGTATTATGTAATCGAGCATTTTTAAAAAAGAAAAATTGTATTCAAGTGGATAGATAATTGAATAAAAATAGCAAAAGTTTTCTTTTCATTATAAATTTGGCAAATTTATTTTAAAAACAACTAGAAAATCTTGTAATTTGCCATAAATGAGAAGAATTCTGCTTCTTTGAGCTCTCTAGTTTTAATTTTATTATATGTAATAACAAAAAAAAATCACGAAAAAAATTGTTCAGGTGGTATCTTAATAATGGTAAAATAACCGAGGAGGAAAACAGAAACTAAATATTCTCTTACAAAGTTCAATTAAAGCTGTTCCTGAGATTTTACCAAAAACTAAAATCCATCACCATGCAAAAGGTTGTCTACCAGTGCAAAAAGAATTAATTACTTTACCAATTAAAAACGATATCGATCCTTCCCAACGGATATCCCAGTAGACCACCTTCGGCCACAATTTCATGAGTTCATCCAACATTTTCAATTATCCTCGAATTCAGCGCGAATTATTGCCACAAAATGAAATTCGTGGCTGGTCGAAGTTGAACTAAATTGGCCGTGATTCCCGTTGTTTTTAACCAGACATGATCATTGGTTGGCTAATTGGACTAATCAAAGTTTTCGCATTTAATTCAATCTGCCTCCGAGGCCATGGCACATTGCGATTAATGTCAATTTTTCACTTTTAAGCCCTCCCAACAGTAAACAGCTCTGTGGACGCTATCATAATTTCCTCTCAATTGCAGTGATGACCTTTTAATGATCCTATACAATTTCTGATACATCTGGTTAATATAGGCCTAATTTTAACCGAAAAAAGGTCTAACATTTTCCGAAACTTCTGCACCAAACAACTTCAAGTGTAAGTTCATTATTTTGGATTCGAATTCAAAAGTATCTACTTAAGAATACATCGAAATTTAATATTATAAATGCTTTATTATTGTTTTACTTAATTACTACTCACTATATTATCAATCCAAAATTATTATAATAATATCTCGTAATTTTTATTAGTTTTTATTTATTTAGTCTTTGAACTTATAGACATGAATATTTCAATGTGTATATTAATTTATCATAATGCATAGTGCATATCTCAAAACTATGTGATTTAATCCTAATCGAGAGATAATATTTTATGAAAACCGTGATTCATGTTTTAACTTTAGATTTTGAGGGGCACTTTCTTGTAATTTAAAATAGAGTCCTTTCAGTGGACATGACGACTCTGTAAAAATAAAGGTCTGTTCCCCGAGAGTCATTCAGAACTCATCCCAATATGTTCCCACTTCCCACTGGAACTCATATCTACGCGTGTATCGTCGCTACAAAAATTAAATATACAATTCATAACGAGCCCATTTTGTTCTGTTCTGGCAGAGACCAATATTCAAATATGAGCCCATCGGAAAACTCTGAATGCAACAATGCATCAGTTCGTGTCTGCAATCAGTGCAGCATAGAAATTTTAGCAGATAGTCGCATCAACTTTGGTTTCTGCACCTGTGGGGCCCTGTAAAAAGTAATAATTGGAGTTAGGCTGGCAGTGAGTGAATAAGTTTGTCCACGTCTAATACTAGAGCCACTGATTTAGTGAATTCCTCCATTTTCAATTTATGTTTTATATCTCCATAATTTTGAAATACACAAATTTGCCGCGGTTGCACAGATTGGAGCAGATGACTAAACTGAACGCGGCGAGGGCATAGAATCGGCGGGAGGAAGGAATTACTGCGTGGGAGTAGAAAGTCCCTGGTTTTGCAAGCTCCCAATTGCTTATGTTTAACTACTGGCCGGAAATGTTTTATCGGGAGCTCCTTTGAAAACCTGGAGCCCATGCTCCAGACTGAGGCAATTAGGGCACCAGGCAGCGGCAGCTACCAAAATCCCTGCCAGACGAAGCGGAGTTTTGTCTGTTTTCGAAGAAGGGCGAGGGATTTGCCCTGCTAACTGCAATCTGTATAAAATCGATACGTGAAACTGCATCACGAGTTTCACCTGGCCGTATATGCAAACAGATGAGAATATAACGATATAATACTTTTTCACAGCATATGCAGCCGAGGACGTGGCGGAGGCGGGGGCGGGAAGTTATATAGGTACTATCGAATTCGGATGAACAATTCTAGTTCTGGAGAGGCCCTAAAACAACTGTCCATGCTTAGCTGAAGTGGATTACCTGCCGGTAGAGGTGCGCGGTGCATAGTTACGATATGATGGATGCCGCCAACTCCTGCGGCACCCGGATGCCTGGAGGAGGTAAAGTGCCTAAGTTGCTCCATTACGAGCAATTTCGGATCAATTCACGGAACTAAGCAGCCACTTTGCCGGCATGTTTGGTAGTTGTCCTCCACTCTAGCCGGGTATAGTAGGTTCCTGTGGGTTCGAGGGTTCCCTACCCCCGCCCATGTCCTATTAGATGCAACTTCTAACTGCCACGAGGTTTCCCTATTACCCTCCACCAACGAATGATTTTACCAGAGTTGTGCATATAACCAAATGAAAATTACAGTCGCCATGCCCGCCCAAAATTTAATAGAGTCACAATTACGAAATTTCACAGGGTGCTTATCTGATGCAGCCGTAAATTTTAGTGCCATCATCCGAAAGAAACTTCGCCTTACTACAAGAGGAAATTGGATAATAAAATTGTACTGAGCGACCCCAGTTCCTTCGAATGAGTGTTATAGCTTCGAGCGGTGGATACTGCTGCGGTAAAATGGGGCCCCTCGGGCTCCTCCGTGATGTGCGCCCGTTATGATTTCCTTTAGTCATCACCGATAAGCTCCGTCTTCACTAACTCTGAGTTGGTTTTGGTTGTCTCCGAGGTGGCGACATTAAAAATACATGCGACTCCTCCTACTTGCTCTGAGAATGTCACGTGTATGAGAAAATCTTTGGATTGCGCCCCAAACCTACATGGGGGGCTCCTCTGGAAAATGAAGTGAAATTTTAAGATACCCGCCTTCGCCGCATTTCACAATTGCTCCTATTTACGAGGACAATGCGCGTTGCTGAAAGCGGACAGAATATAAATGCGCTCACTTTTTCACATCCATGGAACCTTTAAATTCTTTAAAAGAAATTAGAAAAGTTTAAAAAAACCTTATAAAATTCTGGTTTTTCCACCTATCGTTTATACAACATGTGTATGCTATGGTACAAAATAACATGGTAGTCGTAGTCAACTGATTTAGAAAAATAGAGTGTCCTAGCATTTGTTTTAGTCCTCATATTTGTTTGAAAAACATATGCGATAATATGTGTAAAGCTACTTTCGATCTCTCATTGATTTTGATAGCTTCTTGAATAATAGTAAGCCTGAATTACAAAATCAATATTTCTAATCCAAAAATGTATAATGATTTTTTAAGAAAAACCAAACCACCTTTGGCATTTCTTAATATGTACTTATTACTTTGGAATCGTCAAAATTTCATTTTCGATGCAATGTATTTAAAATAATAATCAACATATTGTTAATTTTCATTTTTTGATAGATTCCTGAGCTATCTTGAAAATAAGAAAATGTAAGTAAAGATACGAAACCTTTTAATTAAATTAGGAGTAATGTAGGTACATTCAGAATTTTCCAAAAAACCATTTTTTGTTTTTGGCTTAAACAATACCTTAGGATGTTAGAAATAAGAAAAAATTAAATTTCCCGGAGAGGACAGAAAATTTTTTAACGAAAACTCAGTTTATGTAACAAAGTTTATTTGAAAGCTTAATGGTTAATTTAATTCAACTGATATATTTCAACTAAGCTTTCTTAAAGTCTAACAAAATAAAATTGAAAACTTTCTCAATTGGGAATAATAAAATTTTGAGTATCGCGCTTAGCCATAAATTTGAAAACATTAAAGTCATTGTTTCGAATTGGGTTCTATCTCTTTAAGCAATAGCAATACCAATCTGAAAATATCCCAAAAGATATATTTTATCTCTTAAAACTATCATACAATAAAAAAAAAAAAACTTCTTCATATCTTCATATAAATAAAAGAAAAACGTTTTAATGAAGCTAAAATACGGACCAATTTATGTGCACTTGACCGGTTTTTTTTATGTTTTCTTGGTGTAATAAATAAAAATATTTCAAATTGGGTATTATAGTTATGAGGGCAATATTCTTTATTGAAGGCAGAAATAGTATTTTTATATATTGTCTTGTCCTCTTCAACTAAATCCGATTTTTCAACTCTATGACGACCTGTGATTAAGGAAAATAAATAGAATAATATACCGAATATACCGAGCTGGAGGGGCTCCCCAAGTTCCTGTAAGCACCTTAAAGTCCCCAATCGATACTCCACTGGCAGAGCGCCTTTCTGGCAGAGGTATTATGAATCATTTTCCAGTGAAATGAATGCCGCTTACTTTCGAGAAAAAGTCGAGGAAGCCCTCGAAGCGCAATCAGCACTCGAAAAGGGGAGCCCTCGCCGCCCAGCGGAGGAGGCCGTCTCTAGACCTCGTGAAGCAGCAGCTCATACACTTTCTGCAGCGCCAATTTCAGCCGGAATGATAACCAAAATAATTTATCAGAATGAAAAGGAAAGCAATTTTCGCACACTTCAGGTATGCTCCACATCGAAGGGCATAAAAATTTGGGCATTGGTCGGGAAGCGGGCGCGAAGACGACGAGGCCCCACCACCGCCGGGGCTCCGGAGCATGCAGTCAACCGGGCTGCTGAGGCAAATAACCGTGCTGGAAGCTTCCATTAATATTATAGAGCAATCAGCTTAATGGCATACTTAGCGAGGCTGGAATTATCTTCCATTCGACCCTCGCATGGCGGAGCCGGGGCCCCCCGGCCAGGAATTTCATTAATGGCAAATGGAACGTTCGCTTCTTCTTCCCTCAGTTTTTCCCTTTTTTACAGTTCATCTGGTTCGCCGGCGACAGGCCCAGACGGAAACGATGTGCACATTCTGCCGGAGTTAGCGGACTGATAAGAGGATTTGTCCCACCAGCTGTCGTCACTCGTCGGGGGGGGCCGGGCGGGTCCCCGGGACATAGTCGAAGGAGTTGATGCAAAAAGAATTTTCAAATATGACAATGGCCCGGCAAATTCGCCTTGTAAAATTTATGGGTTCAATTAATGGGACCAAATTCGACGGAGCTTACAAGACCTTGGGAACAAAGCAGATGGGCTCCATGTCTACAGCGCTCCGAGTAAAGAGATCAATGCATTTTTTAGGAGGTCCCCAAAATTAAAAAGAATTGAGTTTGAATATGGTCGCGTTCAAGAAATTTATTTTTAAAGTCAACTGCGCAATTCCACAATCACCATGGAAGCGTTCGAGCGAACGTCGTTTAAACTCATCAGCCAAAGACCCCCAAATAAAGTTTGTAGGTATAACTTGTTTTAATGGTAACTAATCGTCCAAAATAAGATATGTATGGTATATGTACAATAATTGATTTCCATACATGAGGAATTCTTGTTCAAAAGGAACTATGTATTTCTACATTATAGCCTTTTAAGTATTATTTTACAAATCCATTACTATCCTAAAATCCTACGTGAAACTGTCTTTACTTCTGATCAAAAGTACCTAATTTCTTATAATGTACTCTCAATCAAAAGGTGTTATTTTCTAGTTAATGACTATTGCAATAGAACTACGTTCAATACTTTTCTTTAATAATTTCTGTTTCCCATATTAGCATGGATTGTCAGTAAAGTTGTCTTCAAGGAGAACTATTTCCTACGATCGTTTGTTTAACAATTCTATTATGGCTTTGAATAATTACTAAAAAATGATTGTTGCCACTTTATAGGAGATTTAGAAAAATTTTTATGGAATTATTATTATTATTATAAAGTAAAAATTGCGACAGCTCCTCCCACAACAAGATTTACTCATATAACATTAATTTCACCGTAAGTATATTCTTTAGTCTTCAGTCTTATTGTCATTAAAACCGTGTGCTGTATTTTTGGATCGAGACATTGTATGCTATAAGATTTTCCGTACCCAACGTACCCAACTTCGATATAACACGGAAGTCATTCCTATATGATTTTCTACAAATGGATTCCTAGGAACAGCCATCCGAATTCGCCACATGGAAAATTACATAGAAATTCAGCTTATTAAATAAATTAGAGGGTGGAGGCGATCAGATTAAACGACTTAGATAGAAATAGAACTGATTGATAATACTGAAATATATTGGCAAGCGCTATAGATCTAAATTATAAATGTTGTTAAATTAATTTATCGCTGTAGCCTAAATATATTAACTTAATTTTATGTCGAGAACATTATATTTTTATTTTTAAGCTGACCCATAATATTTGACTGGTATTTTCTAAATAAGAACAACTAATTATGGGACAAAAGATTTTCTGGTACTTTTGTTTTCTTTAATTCCACAACGATTTATCATTTTTTCCAAAGAGCGTATCATTCCAAGATAGATTTAATATTCATTGACTTCCGGGTTGAATTTCGCCTATTAGGCACTTTTGTTTGTTAATATAAATATATCATATTTCTATAGGCTCATTTTATAAGAAATTTTATACCATAAAAGTAAACAATTTTTTAGTCCAATCTTCATAGTTTTAGCTTTAGTAACTTGGGCTGGACGTTGATGAGAGGACAATTATATTTGTATCGAAGTAATTCGAAAGACCAATTGATTGAAGTGTGATCAACATTTTTTGTCTTCTGGCGGAGCATTAGCATTTTATTTAATCCTGCTTAATCCAAAATAAGCAGTTCCCAAGAATCTTACAATAAGATAGACTAGAAAATTATAAGTAAATGTGCTAATTACATACATTAATTCGTCCCACTTATTCTAATTTCTTATGGTAATTAAATGAAAATTTAATTAATTATATCTTTCAGAATTCGCTCAAATTTTGTATTTGCGTATGAAAAGTAATTTGTGATTAAGTAGTAGAAACAACCTTGAGCGTTTTCCCGTCTCAGAGAATATTGCGCTGTACCGATGCATTTTGAAAATGGCAAATTTTGCTAGTATTTAGTTCTGAAATCAAACTTCAATTCGCAATTCAAAACCCCTTCTCACAACTTGAAAATTTGCTCCTCCGCCATAGCACTCCAATAATTGAAAAACAAGACGTACCACGAATAAACTTTTAATTTTCGAATGTTTAAAAAGTACAAAGGAAAGAGATCTCTTCAGAGTTTTTTGTCAGAAATAAAAAGTTTATCCACGATGAAGTTAAACGAAATAAAACGTAGCTTAATGTGGTTTCCTCCTGAACGAACAACCTGGAAGATAATTTAAATTAGTGAGCACATCCAGTCGCAGGGCGTATCTAGGAGAGTCTTACCCTCTGTGAGTTTTGCTCGTCCGCCTGTAGGCTGGCAGAGGATCGTCGAGCATCCGGCGCAAACCACTACCCCTTGGGCATGGCTGAAGACTGTTGTGATCTTGTAGCAACCGGGGCACTTCACATCCATAAAATACGAGTTTGGGTGCTGCACGAGACGCTTTAGCTTGTGCTTGCGTTTCTCCTCCGCTGGTGACGGATGCAATAGATCTTTAGCTAACTACAAAGAGATAGAAGAAAATGCGTTAAGAATTTTAATTTCACAATTCAACAAAATCAATGCCTTCCCTTTCTGGGAAAGCAGTTTTTAGGTTATGTTCGGCTTTATTTCACCACACGGTGCAAGCAATTAATTCGTAAGTCGCAATTTTTTCGATATTTCATATCAGTTTTGAATTAAGTACATTATCACAATTATCAACACAAAATCAAAAAAAAAATTCGTTTCAATTTCACAACGTTGTCGATGTGTACAAGGCGGCTGTCAAATTTCTTCGAATTGGAAATTTTCAGATTTCTTCTTGTTTTTACACAAATCTTTCGAACCAAATTACGACTTAATCACTTGCACACACTTTAACGGTGTTTATTTCACAAATTTATGCACTCAACATGCAGATTTTGTGTTTTTTCCCTCCGAAAAACACTCACCGGCATGTTTCTTCTTTTACAGCTCGCTCGGAAAAGGAAGTACAAGTGACAGCGCCTTCGGACGTATATTAAAGTGAAGTGAGCTGCAATCTAAAACGACTCCATTTTGCGCTCATAAGACAGCAGTGCCATCTGGAGGTTTCTAGAATATAATTAAAAACCACATGATTTAATCATGTTATTATTGTTTATTTAAAGCTATTTAAGTATTTTCAGATTTTTGTTAAGTCCATCAAATTAATTTAACATGTGCAATTACTTTATATACGTTTGTTTTTAAAGAAAACTTCTTTTAAGCAGTGTGCTAAAACTGGACAAACGTATAATCGTTATTCGTGTTCCCTTTCTCACATTTGAAGGAAGAACTGTCACGTCACTGTCAATTTATCAAAGTAACAAAACAAGCAGTCCGTTTAGGGATTTCTCGAAATCTTCCGAAAATGAAGCAAGTAGAAACAAAACGAGACGATGGAGTGGAGTTGGAGACGCAATTTATCTTGCGGATACCTGAGGTATATAATAATAAATGACTGCATGCAACAAAACGCTAAAATTTCGTTGCAGGAGCCTGCTAAAGTCCTTCGGGAAGCAATCCAGTCGGGATCGAATAGCCTTAAAGACCGACTTTCCATAAAATTAGAGCCAGATCTTCGGTACGGGGAGGTTCGCTTCGATCACTGGTTGCTCCACGCTAAAGTAGTTGACCTTCCGACGATCATTGAATCCCTGAAAACGATAGACAACAAAAGCTTCTACAAGACAGCGGACGTGTGCCAAATGGTTTTTTTAATTGTACGATCTTCATCCAGCAATAGTTCTAAAAAACAACCACTTTCAGGTGATATGCAAGGAGGAGCCGGACACTCCTTCAGCGGATGAGGAATCGCCGAATAAGGCTAAAAAGAAGGACCCAAACAAGGTCGATAAAAAGTTTCTGTGGCCCCACGGAGTAACACCGCCGTGTAAAAATGTGAGAAAACGTCGCTTTCGAAAGACTCTTAAAAAGAAATATGTAGAAGCTCCAGAAATTGAAAAGGAGGTGAAAAGGCTGCTCAGAGTGGACAACGACGCTGTTAACGTTAAGTATGAAATCATTAACGAGGACGAGGAGCAGACGAAAGGCAGCAGTGCATCCATCCAGAAGGAGCAGTCACAGGAAAACGAGGAAAGCAAGCAATCTGAAGGACAAACGAGCAAAGCCCAGAAAAACGACAGTCTGGACAGCGATGGGGAAGGCGAAACTGCGCTTACTTCTCAGATCGCACCAAGGGATGTTGGGGAACATGATATTTTTGGTGGAGAGGTCTCATCCTCTGAAGACGAGGAAAATCAGAATGTCCGGGATATGGAAGAGAATAGTCGGTTATCAGCGGACGATAGTAGGTTGTCGGACTTCTCAATGTCTGTTACTACCACGGATAAGATTATCACGGAATTCAACAAATCTATGTTTAATAGCCCAAAGAGTCTCAAGGCTCCTGAGGAGAAACTGAATCCTTCCCACCGAACTAAAGACGCATCGAAATCTTTCTTCGATCAGGTGCATCGGCAAGACTCGGACGACAACGATTCATCTGAGGCTCAGATGTCTAGGGATCAGATCACTGCTAGACTCACTGAACTACGTCGGCAGTGCGATGACCTAAAAATTCAACAGGCTCAAAAAGCGCAGGAAATCTCCTCTATTCAGAACCCCACATTACGCCAACGAATGCAGGAAACTCTCGATAACGTCCTAAGTCAAATCTACGAGAAGGAAATGGAGGTAGTCCCTGTTTTCCCTACATATTGTGTTTTTACTTAAATATTTAAATTCTTTCTAGATGCAAGAGCTGCAAAACATGCTGTAAAAGGGATTGGGTATGTAAAAAAAAAGACCTGTTTATATTTTGGATTTCTATTGTACCTCTTTTACCTTATCTACTTAGTCCTAAAAAATAAAACTTCGAAATAAATAAGTACATCGATTACGAAACCGAATTTTCTTTTTTTGTGAAGATCACTTTCTCGAGCGCTCACAATCAGACCAACGTTCAAACATAGCGTCTTTGCAAAATCTAGCAGAGAGCGGCGAGATGTCACAGACAGAAATTATTAGGTAACTTATTGTGTTCCACAGGAAATTACTTAGCCTAGCGCAGCTCGGCTGCTTCCATCAACAGGTCATCTGACCATTGTTATTGTTGTACTCTGCGAAAAACGAGGAGTCCTTGTAGGCCTTGTTCTCGTCCTTTTCGAGCAGCTCCGTCGCTTGGTTAATGTCGTTGTGAATTGCTTCAATGAGAGATTCCAGAGAATTGAAATTTTGCTCAGGACGGAGGTATCCAACGATGCAAACTTTCAGAAGACTGCCATATAAATCTCTGTTGAAATTGTGCATTATATGCGTTTCCTGGAACAAGCGAATCAAAGTTCAACTTCTGCAGTTTTAAGTAATAACAACTGCCCCCTTACCATGCTCTTCTCCTGGTTGTCGTAGTACGGGTTCCAGCCAATGCTCATCACCATTTTGTGGACGGGGCCCTGCTCGACACTCGCCCAGCCGTAGTAAATCCCCGTTCCTAGACTGGGGGGCAGCGCCTTCACCACTTCCAGGGGGAAATTGGCTGAAATAAATCGAAGCAATTAAATCGCATGATGAAATCCGCAGTGTCATCTCAGACGGGTATCAAACAAATTGATCTCTGTTTAATTTTTTTTCCTGCTCCTCAGACTCTGAACTTTTCTTACCCGTGGGGATTCCAAGCTCTTTGGAGCCGCGTCCAAATCCTTTTACGATTTTCCCTGAAGCAAAGTGCGGCAGCGATTTCGTCATGGTGGTCCACGGAATTTTGGCTTGAAGAAACGATGCCAATTGAAACATGCAAAACCTCCGGGAACTTCTCCAGAGATGCAGCACCCACTGCGACCCTCTAACCCCGCTCAATGCCAAGTGCCAAGCAACTGACTTCTGGAAATTTTACGTAAACGTCATCCGACAAATTGTCGAACATTTCATGTGGCAGCATTGGTTTAGTTATAAACGTTTTTAATTTTGCATTTCTATATTTTTACATTTTAGTTTTAGTTATACAAATTTGTCAAAGTATTTTCATTTTTAATACTTTACAAAGAAACAAAATAAAGCAAAAACAATTTCAAAGAATGTATGACTAACCGGAGATCCCTGACCCGATCAAAGTACCCCCCTTTCTAACCGCTGTAATAAAACTTTCTCCATCTTAACGTCTCTCTGTCAAAATTTGACTTTACATCGCTGACGCGAGTCGAGGGAGCTTGGGATTTTGCAAAATTCCTGTTTTTATGTGAAATTCTTAAGTTAGAAGTTTAACAGAAAACATAGGTAAACCAAAGGCATCTTTATGACCAAATGAATTTAATTTGTGTCTTTACTAAGCGAAAATCGCAGAATTTCTCTAAACTCGAACCGGGGTGCAATCGATTTTTTGTTTACATTTGACTTTTTCCGATGAAACTGCATTTCTCCCGATTGTAACATAATACTTTAGCGCAATTTCACAATTTTAGGTAGAAATGGCGCACTCAGTGCATCCAGAGAGAAGCATACACGAAATGCTGAAGGATACACCTCCGATGAACGAAAGTGCCAGCGCCATACACTCGGGCACCGAGGCGCGGAGCTACAAGCCCCCAAACAGTTTACCAATTCGAAACCACTCCGGTAAGTGAATGCAGAGATTATTTTGAGACTTTAACTAAGTGCCTCCATCTGTCCCCAACAGCCCCAGCAACTCCGGTTTCACCGTCAAGCCCTGCACAGAACGGCGATTCAAACTTGCTGAAGAATAGCGCATCGAAAATCGACACCATCAAAAATTGGAGCATATCGACATACAAATGTACGCGACAACTTATGCTGGAGAAGCTTGGCAAGTCCCAGCGGACAGTAGACTCTGAGCTGGAGGCGCAAATTGAACAGCTCCGGGAAACTCAGCGAAAGTACTTGTCCATTTTGCGACTCACGCGGGCTTTTAGCTCACACTTCCATCACGTTGTCGTCACACAGCATGCCCTGGCCGAGGCGTTCTCAGATCTCGCCCAGAAAAGTCCCGAACTTCAGGAGGAATTCACATGCAACTCGGAGACACAACGTAATCTTACGAAAAACGGTGAATTGCTCCTGAGCGCCCTAAATTTTTTCATTTCTTCGGTGAATACACTCTGCAATAAAACTATCGATGATACACTAATTACAATTCGACAGTACGAAACGGCAAGGTACAAAAATAGCCCCTGGCTAGACGATGGTCACTAATCAATTTGCATTTATTTTTAGAATTGAATATGACGCCTACCGAATGGACTTAGAAAACTCCAGACCAGAGGCAATGCAGAGCCCCATCTCAGAGGAGCTCCAGAAAAGTTTCGCTAAACATAAGGAGCAGTACGAGAAGCTCAGAGCTGATGTAGCGGTTAAGATGCAATTCTTGGACGAAAATAGGGCAAGTATTATTTCTTTCAAAATTGTAGGGTGATAAATAAGTAAGGTAGTCAGAGACGTATTAGAATTTGCGAATTTTCTATTTCTAATTGTTGGAAGAAATGTACTAAGAACCGTTTACATGGGCTTTCTGCGCAAAACTGAATTTTCAACTAAAATTCTGCAACAAAAAATTTTGTTTTAAAATTAAATTTCCGATCATTTGACTATCCTCCGGTTTTGTAAAATGTTATGACTAATTTACTTTTCCTTCCAGATAAAGGTAATGCACAAACAGTTGGTTTTGCTGCACAACGCTATAGCTGCCTACTTTTCTGGCAATGCAGCAGCATTAGAAGGAACAATGAAGCAGTTCAATATCAAGGTAAGCACCCGCAGTCGATAGTACTCTCTAAGTTCTCTTTAGAAACTTTTCTGGTGCTTCCAGTTGAAGTCTCCCAATTCAGTGACTGGTTCGTGGCTGGAGCAGTAGTATTCGACCCCCGACGATGAGCTAAAAGACGACATCGCCCCCACTTAAGGAAGTTTCATTTCGTTCTATCGTTTCCACTGAGTGCAAGTCGTCATACCACAAGTTATATTACAAAGTAAGAGAAACAGCGGCCGGTATTCCGCAACTATGTAAGGAGTAATCAAAACATAAATGTGCAAACCAAGTCCAGTGTTAGCAGTAGTTAGGCTCTCTTTGTATGAATTTATATATCATGACCTGTGTACATTTTGTAATCAATGACGAGTCCAAATCGACACGACCTTTTATATATGTCACGCTTTAATTTTTTCGACGATTGGTTGGCTAGCTGTTTTCGTTTGCCCAGCACATCCATATAATTCATTTAAGCGTACGAAAATCCGAAACCAAAACATGCTCTCTATAAAAATTTTGGAAACGTGCGTACATTCCTATAAGGTTCAAAAATAATTTGGAACCTCCCCATACCTCCCGCCGGACGCCCCCTGGACTTTTAACAGTACCCGAAAAAGGTGCGCCGTTCTAAGTATTTGTACTAATTCCCTCATCATATAATCTTTATATTTCTATGTTACTAAAGAAGTAAGAGATCATGTTTACCTAGTCAATAATTTACTTAAAATAAAAACGAGCAAAGTATGTACACAATTTTTTCCCTAATGTCTAGTTCTTCTCCAGTGAGAGATTTCCGACCTTGTCATTCAACTCCACTTCATCAAACTCAGCTTTGAACATTTCCTGAAATTTATCGGGTTAAACCTTGAGTGGTTTTGATTAGTTACAGTAGAACCTACCGGGTCATAGATTACTTTCACTATCAGGGAGCAACTCGGACAAGTGGCAACTTCCTCGCCTGCTATGAGTTCTTCCTGGAATAAATTTAAAATTATAATATAACATAAAAACCACAAATAAAGTTATTAAGTAGTTAATTACCTTAGAAATTTCGAAACGATCACCACAGGGGCAAGGATAGTAGTAAATCTCTTCTTCTTCATCGTATTCAAAATCCTCAATTTCCACCTCGTCGTGGTAGACACTCATAACGTTCGCCTATTCCACTTTTGCTGTAGAACAGTCTCTTAATTCTGAAATTTTCGCTGAAAATAGGAAATCTCTGTACAAAAAGAAAACGCACATGTTGGAAATTTTGACATTCCTTATTACTCATCCAAGTGTCGACTTTTTGTCGCAACTGACAGTTCTTGTATTATCCGTTTCAGTTGTCAACAAAAACAGCTGATTGGTTGTTGACGTCTACTGGTTTTATAGAGTGGTTGTTTTATTAAATTTTGGTATCTGAAAACAAAAATGTGCGAAGCCTTAAAATGGAAAAAAGTAAAAAGGAATTAGAGTCACTTGTAACCACACAGAAAGAGCAATTAAACCGCTATGAAACCCGATTGAAAGGTAAGCGAAACTTTTGATTCCAACTCAGTTTTTGCACGAATCTCTTTCAGACGTCGTAACAGCCTACAAAGGGCTACTTAAAGAAAAAGAAGCGTTGGAGGCCAGCTTATCTGCCCTATCCACTGCAAAGGGTAAACAGCCAAAAAATGTTGAACCTCCTGGCCAAAAATCCGAGCCACTCGACACCGAGAGCTCTTCAAACCTACAGCTTCAAATCGCCACTTTAATGAACTCCCTCGCCACTTTATCAGCAGAGAAGTCTCGAATGGAAGCGTCCTTTCAAGCAGACAAAAAGCAACTTCGCACTGAAATAGCCCAGAAGGACAAAACCGCTGCGGAGCTGCAGGAAAAAATTAAGGAGTTGACCAAGCAGAATTCCGTCGACCTTGAGAACATGAAATCAAAAATTATCGTTGAACGACACGAGCGCGAAAAGGAGAGTAACAATCACATGGTGATGATTAGAGAGCTCCAGAAATTGTTTGCAGACGAGCGCCACTTAAAGGAGAATCTCGAAATGCAATTGAACGATCTGAAGGCGCAATTCTCGGCTGAGACACCAAATGGAAAAGTGAAAGAGCTCATGGCCGAGCTGAAAGAAGCGAGGGATAAGCTAAAGCATTATGAAACGAAAAAAGAAACATTCTCCCACGAAAATTCCTCCATTCTTCAGCAGCTCCAGAACGAAATGCACAACTTAAAACAGCAGCATGCGATCGCAATAAAATCGGAGCAGAAGAGAGCTTTAATGGCTGAGGAAAGGAACAAGAAATTGGCTGCTCTGCATGAAGATCGAGTTGCTAATTTGGAGGCAAGATTGGCCGAATTGTCGAATACTGTTGGCACCTATGACCGGCTTAGACAGCAAGATCAACAAAATATCCAAAAGTTAAAGGAGAAAATCGTTCAATTGGCCAATGGAGAAGGAGGGGCTGAACCAACTGATGAAAAAAGCAAGGACGTCTCGGAAATTGTTGAAGAAATTATGCAACTCAAGAAACTTCTCCTCATTGAGAACGCACGCAGTCCCAGCCCAATCGACATAAACAAAATCTTTAACTCGAAAACAGACGACAGCCAAAATTTGGAGGACTTGGCTAAATTGCACAATGAGCTAGAGACTTTAAGAACGGAAAACATAGATTTAAAACAGGCGGTCAGTATTCAGAAAAATCACATTAAAACCCTTCAGGAAAAAGTGAAAGTGCTCAATCGTAATATAGACGAACAAGAAATGGAGCTGAAAGCTCAGACCGAGAAGGTGAATCAGATAGTTAAGGCAGAGAAGGTGAAGTGGAAGGAAGTCGTAAACACCCTTGAAAATGAATATCGATGCAAACTTAGTGAAATGGAGCAACAGTTACAGAAGCAAAGGGTTCGATCACTTCAGCTTCTGGACGAAAAGGAGAATGAAATAAAGGCGCTCAAGACATCTTTTGAGATATTTTCACCACAAAACCTCCCTGAGAAGAGGGAGGATGAAAATTCATCCAAACCCGAGAAAGATCCTTCGTCGAATGGAGGTATGATTCCATCAATGGGAGAAAATTGCCACATGATCCACTACGCCAACGAATTGGCGCGAAAAGATGTCGAAATTTCAATGTTAAGAAAATCAAAACATTCCGCGGAAACTGCGCTCCGCCAAGCTTTGCAGGACAAAGTTTCAGCACAAGAGGAGCTCAGTGATAAGATCATTCGACTAGAGGAGCAAGTAGACAGGTAGGAACATAAAGCTTTTTTCTTGAACAAGTTTTTCTACTCACTCTCCTTCTTAGGCTAGAACGGTGCAAGACCCGCGAGGGTGCCAACCTGGAATATTTGAAGAATGTCGTTTTCAGTTTTCTATCAACGAAGGATGTTGATGGCAAAAAGCATATGGTAAACGCTATCGGAGCTGTTCTCCAGTTTAGCCCGAGTGAGATGCGGGCAATTAATAATTTGTTCCACAGAAAGTAATTAAATTCGTTTATTGTTTACCTAGAAAAAATAAATTATTCTGTTGCACATCGATTTGTTAACTTTCACTAAATCCGCCCACCGGGAAGCGCTTAAGGTGCTCCTTTAGAACAGCGGGAAAGATTGAGAAGAACTTAAACCTTTTTCCCATTTGCTCTGGCTTAGTGAGCATCTCGTAACCAGATTTAATTTGTTCACAATTTTCTGGTAAAGCGTTTTCCAACAAAATCTGGAATTAACAAAATTAGGTTCGTTATTAGGAGACGTTAAACTTAATGTATGCCAAAATATTTACTTCTAGTCTTTCATCCCCGTGCATCCTTTTCAGAAATAATCCTTGTTCGACGGGGCCGTAGGTTATCATTTTGTCGTCCTTTTCCGCAATCTGTTTAATCTGCATGAAGTCCACATCCGCTGTAAGGTCAGCTGTGCCTGGTTCTATCAAAGGATCATGTAATTTGTGATTCTTGAATGATCGGAAAGTGTCTGTTTTCTCTCCGAAGTGGCCGTAGTCCATTATCAGTGCAAATCCTCCATCCTCAACGAACCTTTCTGTTAATTTGTCGATTATAGTATGACTCTCCATCGAATACTCTAAGCATTCTCTGTTGTCGCCCTTAAATGGCTTAAAAATCTTCGAAATTGGTGTCTGTGATCTACAATTAATAAGATTTGCAACTTCAAATTAACTATGATGCATTTACCAAATTCCTTAGACTTGGAAGCAGTAATAAAAAAAGTGAAAATGACAAATGACCTTGCAACTATTTCTCCCAAACCCAAAATTGTGTTAGAGTTAATAGAAGATTACCTCGATAGAACAAAGCGGAATTTTTTGTCGTCGCTCTCATCGACGTCCACAAGAACTTCTTTCCATGTCCCATCATCTTTCTGCAGTTTGTGCACAGGCAATGCATCAAAAAATTCATGAGCCAGAACCAGAGAAAATGCTTTGGGGACGTCTTCTAGTTTATGATACCAAAACACCTTCGTGCCGGTCAAGGTGTCTCCTTTGTGATAGAACTTTTCCGAAGAGCCCGACTCTTCCGGACTGTGTTGGTAACAGAGTCGCTGAGCTTGAATTTGAGCTAAAAACGGGCTCACCTCCACGAGATGAAGGGAAAACTGTCCTCCAAGATTGAAATGAGTTAGAACACGCAGAATATCCCTTGCCAGCGTTCCTCTCCCTGGACCAAGTTCAATTATTTGAAAAGGACTAGGTGCGCTTACTTTTTGCCACTCTGTGATGCACCACACTGCAACTAGCTTCAATTTAGATTTATTTTAAAGATAGTTAAAGGGTTTTATAAATACAAACCTCGCCGAATATCTGGTTGATTTCCGGGGAGGTTATAAAATCACCGGATGCTCCAAATACGTCCTTTTTCATGTAGTAGCCGGAGACGGGGTTTGTAAGGACTTCTTTCATGTAATCAGCGACTGTAAGCGGTCCAGTGGCTAAAATTCTAGCCCTTAATTGTCCTGCAAGTGATGGAATCTGCTCCTGGGATTTTGATTCTTTTACAGTCTCTTTTTGGATTTTTGGACGTTTCACTGGTTTATATGAACAAAGCCTTGCGAATGGCTTAAAATGTTTGCATGAATTAAAAAGCACTGCACTCATTTTCTTGAAATTTGTAAAATAAACATTCAAATTCTAGTTTTTGTTTTGATAGTTCACAGCTGATTTGATTTTCAATTCGAGATTTGAGATGGCGCTGTAATAGCGGCAATTACATCAATTCATGTGGCTGTAATTTTATCGAATATCGTTATTTATTAATTCGTATATCCCTTTACAATAT
The DNA here is from genome assembly GCA_951509405.1 of Machimus rusticus. Classification (NCBI taxonomy): domain Eukaryota; kingdom Metazoa; phylum Arthropoda; class Insecta; order Diptera; family Asilidae; genus Machimus; species Machimus rusticus. The sequence continues at coordinate 15,456,203 of OX608054.1, read as the reverse complement.
TTAGACAAGGTTAAAACAAAGCTTTTGTAATTACATAGTAATTGTTATTTTATTATCAATAAAGAAGGTTTTTTACAATTAGCTTTAAAAAGAAAATTTATCAAACGCATTCACATCGGGCAATTTTTGGAAGGGGTAGTTTGGGGGTAGGTGTGATGTCATCACGGAACGCTGACAAGTGGAGAGATTTAAAATGAAAACGGTCATTTGCTTGGAGTGCTTCGATCGTTGAGAAATTTTCGGCACTGAGTGGTTCTTTTAGTGTTAAACAAGTGTTTCAGTTGTATAATTTAAAGAAACAATTGACGATCTAATCATCTTTTGTGTTTTAAGTGCGACGAACCAGAAGAATTGAACTTGAGACAGAATTTTTAAGGAATTGTTAATTGCACAAAATTAGCTCAGGTAACCGATGAAAGATTTATTTTACAATTTTTTTTAGATGTCAGGTAGCATGGTCAAATTTAAGTAAATCAATTTTAAAAGGATGCTCTTCTATTTGCCCTTTGATGCTTTTGTATGGTTAGAAAGAAGAGATCCGTAGTAAGAGTTTTATGGTTTTAATACAATTTTCTCTAAACGTTTTCGTCGTAATATGAATAATTATTGAATGAATTATTAAAAAAAAAGGAATAGATGCGGCACATATAGCGTTAATGTACAATAGCAAGCACAAAATCAAAAACTTATTGAAGTGAAAAGCTCGTAAACCTTTAATTTACTTTGGGGGCGTCAACAGGGCTCCTGATAAACCCTGAATTGAGTTTCGACAAAATAAAATCTTAAAATTATTTTTTAAGTCTGTGCCGAATATTCTTTTACATAATATGTAGTTTCTCTGTCTATCGAAGATACCTCGTGATTATTTTTGTTGGAGTTACTTGTTTACCATTTAGTTATTGCTTAATTATTCCCAAGCAAATTACATTTATAATGAATAAATTTTAAACAGATTGTTTAACGCTTTTATTCACTATTCAGCAAATTTAGTCTGTTGTATTATGTTTAACGATTACATTGCATTGCCAACACTTCTAAGAATTTGTAATTTGGTTGCAGTCTTGCGGAAACGTTTCAACAGTAATTTTTTTTTTTTAAAAGCAGATGGATTCACGACAGGATTTCAATTTGAGAACTGATCTCAAGGCAACTTCATTTCCGAAGTGCGGACAATCTAAACAGAGCGCCAACGTCGTCCTACCAGGCTTTGAGTCATTCAATCGTAGTCTTTCGATGAAATCAAGCCCTACATCAACAACTTATCATGATTTCTTTAACAAAACTCCTTCAAATACGCTTTACAAACCTTTGATATGTAACTCTCAAAGTTCGTCCTCTTTAACAACGCATTGCTACCACACTCGAAGCAAATTATCCGTTTCTTCATATCCGAACTTTAACCCAACTAAACCTATAATTCAGACTAATGAAACTGTGGTAAGTGCGTTCGAGTCGCTCGCGTTAACCTCAACAAGAGGGCGTAATCCTGTGCAGAAATCATACGATGAACTATACCACAAGCAACTCCTCGAGAGTATAAGCATACCTTCAATACCTGGGTTTCAAAATCAAAATTCCGATCGTCATAGCCATTCTCAAAGCGAGATATTAAATTTTACCCAAAATAACCCTTCTACGTTTTTAAAAATGCCTACTTTACTTCCGATGAATAACACCTCAGCAGCGGAAAGTAAGAGGTCTCGGAGGCGGAAACCAAATCGGCGATCAGTCAGGAATGCTGAGGTAATGCAATTCGTTTCCGTGTTCTGGTACTTGTTTATTACTTTATTATTTTTGCAGTTAAGTTTTCTAGAAGACAACTTAAGCGATGTTGAGGTCAATTTGGAGACAATGAAATCAATTGGCATTGGACCGCTTTGGTAGGCTTATAAGAACTAAAATAAAGTGTTTATGTAAACAATTTATTTTATTTATAGCCCTCCGAACAAAAACAGCTTGTTTCCACTGGTTACGAAAATTCACCATTTGTGTGAATATCTTTCTATGCTTGGCGATGAAAGGTGCCAAGTGGAGTCCAAAATTCTCGGACAAGAATTCATTTCGAAAAATAATTACTCCGTACCGTGCAGTAAGAGTATTTCGAGTCAGATCACATTTGTAAAGAAATGTCTTTTCATTGAAAATTCAATGTCTCTGAACTTTATTAAGAATTATGGCAATTATTTGGATAAAGAAGTGGAGCGAAATACAAACATATTACTTAACGAATTGGCAAAAAATACCGACAAATTAAGCGCTTTCGAAACTCTTAGGATTTATCAAAAACACGGAGAGTTAATCCAAGGTGACGGTAAGTCAATTTATGTTCATAACTTCGATTTATTAATTTAATTTAAAATTTCCCAATTGTTATTTCAGGAGACCGTATTAAAGAGTTGGAACAACTTTTATCTGAAATAATTACATACATCTGTCACTCTTGTACAATGTTTTTTATTATGAAACACGATAGCCTCTTGAAATATAGGCAAAAAGCCAAAGTTGGTACCCGACAATGCCGAAACATTTTTATTGGATAAAGTGAAGTAATTGATTTCTTAACTGCTTTTTATTTTAATCTCAGTGAATTAGTATGATTTTTATTACATTAGTATTGGGTTTTGTAATGCGATAGTTCAGTTGTAAACCCGTTGAGCGTTTTTTACTTAGTTGACATGCAAAAAATATTTATATTTAAGTATTCATTATATGTATTGTAACCCCAGAAAAGCGACATAAGGATATAATAATTACCAGTATGTATAATAGTAACAAATTTTTCCTTTAAATAAATTATTTGTTGGGTAACATGAATGCAATGTGAAGATAGCTAAAATCATAAAAAGTGACCGTAAGAATTGCAGCAAATAAACTCACCTCAGCAAATGTACATACTTAAAATCTACAATTTTTACGATCGATTCTTGAACTATGTATAAGCAAGTATAGGTAAAGTTTTTTCAATTTCGGGTTAGATCGTTTTTTCATGGGGTACAATGTATTTAATTTTAAATTTTATTCTTTTAAATTTATTAAGATTAGTTGTTTTATTTGATTGTAGACTTTCTATTTCTTTGAAATATATAATTATTGTCTTTTGACCTAGAAAAAATTCATATTAATATTTTGAGGAATCGCTGTTTCCTGGAAACTTTTGTTGTTTAAGTATACAAAGTATATAACTTTGCATAATTTAATAATTTTATAAGATACACCAAGCATAACTTCCTAAGATTAATAAAATTAATACTTTTCGTCATTGATTTTGAATTTTTAAATTTCTCTTTCTCTCAATTACGTAATATGTATATCCATTTCTTTTTTGAGCAAATACATAAGTACGATTGTTATCTAACGCTGCATTTAGTATCTGTAATTGAATTACAGAGATATGGCCTATAATAAACATTAAAAATGGCTGAGACAACATTAGCTTTTTAAATTTTTATTTTTAATAAAAACATTTTGTGAGTTCTAAAAACAAATTCTTATACTAGATGTATCACAAAAAAACAAAAACAAAAAGAGAACCCATAATATTGTATTTGGCTATTCATTGCTTCCCTCTACTTCTCCAGGTAAAGTTCACTGTACGGGAAATGCCCGTATACGCCGTTCATGATACCTGTTAAAATTTCTTGCATGGCCTTTATTATTGCTTGCTTAAGTTCTCCGAAAATTTCGCTCCAGTTTTCATTTAAGAATATGTTCATATTGTCACCAAGGGCTTTATCACCATTGAAGAGGTTCTCGAAATTTACGGTCATTTTTGTCGTTGTTAAGTCCAATTTCATTTTTGCAACTTCAATGTACTTTTCGCCATCCTTTTCCGTGATTTTAGGAACGAATTTAACAGAAAGTTCCACATTATCTATAATTAGAAAAATATTGTTATAATAGCATTCCTCATAATATGGCAATATATTGTACCAAAATCAATTACACTGGCTCCAGCACCAGTGATTGGAAGAATTAGAACTTGGCCTTTTACAGTGTACTGTCCATCAAGTGTGATTTTAGGGAATTTAAAGTACACCTCAAAAGCGGAGGAGCTTGGATCACTTTCGAAACCCCTACATATTTATAGATTTTTTTTTAGTTAAAGTCATTTTCGCCAATTTTGTATAAATACTTACACAACCTTATGGACGGTTCCGGCACTAATTCCTTTGAAGTCTAGATCTGTGAATTTCAACTGAATATTGACGGGACTTGATGGATTCTGGTCCAAAGTTAGGCTTTTAATACGCAAAGGATCAAGAGGTAAGAGGTTCAGTTTAGGTGATCCTTTGGGAAATTTTCCTAATATTTCATTAATTGCCTTTATAATGCAAGATCCATCGCCATAGGCGCATTTTTGCAAATCAGAAGCTGCAAGGAATTGGTTTTTATTTAATTAGAGAAGTTTTAAAAAATTTTAAAGTCTAATTTATTTAATAAGCGAAAATATTAATTAAAATTTAAAACTTTTTATAACAACTTTGGCATTAATATTTATGTTATGTTGAATATATTTAACAGGTAAAAATTCAGAAAAGTCGAATATTAAATGAACCGTCAGCAACATTACAGAGTGTTTTTCTATTATTAATTATTCATACAGTATATGTACAAAATTAGTATCACATAAAAGAACAGAATAATAATAAATAATTTGACAACAGACAATTTAAGTAGGATACAGCAGTTATTAGATAAGCTGACTTAAAATTGTACTTTAAACTTACAAACTAAATCAAGACGGAACTACAGCAGTTAAACCTACAATACCAGCTGCTATACATTACGCAAAGCAACTACAAATAACATATAATTAGGTTTTGTAATGTGAAAGCATATATTTTTTTAAGACACGCTTCGTTAAATTAAAATCAAGCAGATGAGTATGCTTGCTTACAATTATTCGCATGTGATTGGTTAATTAAAGTTTCGTCTTTAAGTAGGAACAATTTTTAAGTTATAATCGTTCTTTCTGAAAGATTTATTTTATAATGTTTCAATACATAGTAGAAAATTATAGGGTCACTTCAGGGATGCAATCTAAATTAACATTTCAAATCTATATTATTATAGTAAAATACGTATATATAAAAAAGTTTAAGATTTAAATATCGGTTGATTAATTACAATCAAAGAAGCATTGAAAATTGTTGACTAAGTGCAATTAGATTCTGCTCGCGTGAGATAAATTTATAATTTGCATTGAGTTGTATACGGGGTCAGTACCACTTGGAGGTAAAGGAATTGCCTGTGGTTTTTTTTTCTAAAGTAGGAAGAAGTCGTCACAACTTGTAACATACTTATGAATAACTTATAACTCGCGTAATTACTTAAGCACGATTTGTTCGCTTTTGTTTTTCATAGGAAATTGCCAGGTTATAGGGTTAAGTCCATGACATCTAAACTACGGTTAGAGCTATTAACACTAATTTACAGATTGCTTGAAGTATTTTATGTGTTGTATCTTATTACATCTTCGACTTTGTGCTTATTAAAATAGTTGCTTGTCCAAATAAGTTACACATGCAGTCACACACATAATTCACATAATTATTTTACCCAAATGAAAAAGTTTCTGTAATCTAGAAACCAGTTCAGTATTTGAACAAACACGAATTTCAACTTTTCACGAAAACTTTCTGCAATGTTTCACATTACAAAATGTTTCGATTGATTTAGGATTCAGTTCTAATGTCTATTTACTTTCGCTTTATTGAAATTGAGAATTTGAAATATTTCACTTGTGCTATAACTTTGTGTGAAAGTCGAAACGATTTTCTTTTTTATCTTAAGCATGGAAAAAACGAAGTAAACAGATCCAAAATTCGCTTACGATATTTATCCCCGGCGAAGGCACATCCTGCAAGCACTGCGACGAGTAAAACACTGAACTTAGCCATTTCGTTTAAGATTATTTCGCACCAAACTTGACCGTTACAAGATCAACCGACGAATTAAGAACTTCTCTTTCCAGGTGCGCTTTTATACCTATCTTGGCGCTTCTGTTGAGAATTTTCGTCACCAGTTTGAGTGCCGTATAGATCAGGTCAGTCTTTCAGTCCAAGGATGTTGGCTATCAGTCACTCAAGCTGGTATTAAATTTTTATTTATTTTGTTTACGTAAAACTTAACCGTGCATTCATTAACCGAATTTACGGCGAAAATATTTCCTATATATCTGAACTTTTCGGCGGATAGTAACGCGAAATTTTCCTCTAAAGTCTACAGGATTTTCAAGTTTTGTTTTACAACTGAATCATTCTTTTATCGCAAAGGTATCCGGCCAGTTAGCAATTTGTCAGCTTCCTTCCTGTTGTTCAACAGACTTAAAAGAGTTTTTGCAATTAATAAAAGGTACTGAATAGGATTCCTTTGGCAATTTCTCGTCTATTGTTAATACCGGAGTGAATAAACTCGAACACAGCTGATCGTCCGACCTTCAGATAATTTGCTTAAATTAAAAAATTTATAGCCGACTCAACAAGATATCTTGGAAATTTATGTTGAGGATTATTCAAATTCTGTGTTTTGGCGGTTTGCTGAAAGAAGAATTGCAGTTGTTTGCCTTGCAGACCACGTACTAACCTCTTGAAAAAAATTACCGGCCGGCGTACTTTCTTGGTAATCAATTGGTAACTTGGTAAATTTTGGAGTCTTAGCAGTTGGACTTGTTTGAGAAATTGTTTACCTTGTTGAACGAGATGAGTTAGTAAAATCGTTTACAATAATTTCTTCCTTAGATTTCTGTTAATTTTTATATAATATACTAAAAAAATGAAAGTAAAACCCTACAAAATTGTTCAAATATAAAAAAAAAAAAAACATATAGGGAATGTTTCACCATAATTTGTCTGCATTCTTTTCGTGGAGGGTATCATTATCATTGATATAAATTCGAATTGCTTAATTAATAAAAGTTCAACTTGATCTCATGAAGTTGTGAACGCGTATCAAAGCATGCGTGTAAGATGAAACAATTTCAAGTTCACGGTCTCCAAGTTTCAGATTTTCATGGTCACTTCGTCACTAGCAACCGTTAATATTGCCGTCGCGGTATATTTTAATTAATTTATCAGAAAACTGGTTACTTCCTTTCTTAAAGAGTTTGGGAAATTTTTGTGATTCTATCAAGTTGAAAGTGTGCCTAATTTTAGGTTCTATTTTAATACATATAAAATTCTCAATTTTTTACGTAAGCTACAGACTATGTTAATGTAATTTTTTATTGAATCATAATGCTAGTTCAAACAATTTATTTTGATAGCAATTTTTAATAGATACTATAGCCTTGGAATCTTCGTCTTTACAGACAAATCGTGCAATGCAAATAATTTGTAAAGATTTTAAAACTAAATGTTTTGGGCGATATAATTTTGTTAAAAGAAATACAGAACCTGTTCTTTCCTATTCCTGTTTTTATTTTCTTTGGTAAAATTATTTTTCTAAGAACTTGTTTATCTTTTGATTTTACTTTAAATAAAACAAGATAAAATCAATGATGAATGGTTTCATCTTAAGAATTATTTGTTCTAAAAAATAAACCATTAATCTCTTTAGATCACTTTTGCTATCGCTTCAAATTATATAATAAATACGTAAAAAATTAAAAAACAGGCTAAGAACTAGTTTTAACTACATTTTTGCATGTATGTATGTAAAGAAAAATGGGATTTTTGTTTAGAAGGTTTAATATATTATTTATTTTATTATATTTTATATATGTACTACATATGTACATATACTTATATCAATTTATTACATATTCTAAAAGAAAGTTCCCCGTCGCGTCTGTCTGTCTGTGCGCGATTTTGTTCCGGTTTTCACGAATAGATAGATGAACTTACGCGGAAGAGATAATTAATGTTTTTTTATTATCAGAGACGTCGAAAAATAAGCAACCGTCGGTGAGGTAATCTTCCCGCGTGCTACGTAAACTAAGCAAACTACTGGGTATTAGTTGTTGACCGATTGCATTTAATATACAATATACATATGTATATTTTTTTCTTTTTATTTGTATTAAAAGTGAATTGAGCTACTTTAAAATTTCTGGGCTGGTTTTTGTCATTTTTTAATACTCTTCATAAAAACATTGGAAAAACACTGGACGAGTATTCATTCTCTATGCAAACAATTTTTATTAAAAATTAATAAAATCGCTGCATTCTATTTAAAGTTCAAGTCCTTATAAGAAAAATACCTATTATACACAATTTAGTTATAAAAGGAAAAGTAATACAATCACATAATTTGTTATAATATGTAATGCACTAGTCGTTTTCCTCGCTATTCGATGAAAATACATTTACTAAATCTCGGAGAATTGCAATTTATAGTACCTAGTAATTCTTGCGTTAAGTAATGAATATTAAAATACCTCATGAAGAATCGGCAACAAAATTATCTTTTAGAGAATTGCGGTTTCTATTAAATCTTATGGTTAGCTTAACACGTTCATGCCGGCGTGTACCACCGGTGGTTCACATAAGACTGAATCTGGGCAGCGCCGGCGTGAACGTGTTTTAAAGTCAGGTTTTAAAGGCCGATTCTTGATCAGTGCGACCAATTAGTTCTATTGTGAATATCAGATTACATCAATTCAATTCTAGGTGTATACCTGAGATATTAATATTTTCCTTGAATTGGCAATCCACACTTAGGTGGATTACTTAAAATACCTTGGAAAATTGGAATAATCTATGGTTTGCTACCGAAGCTAATATAAAAAAAGTTTATCGGTTAGGTTAGCTTTTTGCATCTGAGTGTGTAGATCCCATTACGTTTTCTTACGAATTTGTATGAAATAATAATTACGTAAATGAAAATTTATATTTGAATTCAATATATGCCTATAAGGTATATAAATTTATAGTTTTGCTCTTAATTATTAATTACGTATTGAGTTAACATATGTTAGTAAAATATGAAAACTAAATTAATTAAACTAATTAATATGCTACTGAATTTATTGCATAGACACTGAAGTACGTAAAAGGTAACATATTTTTAGGAGGAGATAGATTCAGGTATTATTCGATTTTAGCTTTCTAGACATAATTGTAAGCTTTTAAGTTTTCCGTGTTATTTGCTAAACTAAACGTTCACTGTCGATATTACAGTTTTGAGTTTATTGAGCAAAACTGGTTTAAAGAATCAATTTTTTAATATCGTTATGTTATTATTTTTTAAACATTTGTTTTCAGTTTCAAGAAGAATGTTTTGAAATATATTTTTTATATTTCATTTAATTTTTCATACACTTAACGTATAACTTTGCTGTAGATAGCAGTAAGGACTTGTCGGTGTGGGGTTTCTTTTCCAGACCAGTTTCTTGTATATATATATCATCTTTATGACAAGATTCACAGTTTTGCTTCATTAAATTACCTTTGGTTTCAAACTAACATTATTATAATTTCTTTATAATGATTTGTTCAATGTTTGATTAACCACACCACTAATTGTCCTCATTAATATACCATTTTCAAGCAACATTTCACCGTTTTTCACGCAAAAATATATTTTTCCATTTCAAATGTATAAAAATCCAATTCAGAAGTACTTTTTTTTTATTTCAAAAGTACTGAATTCCAAAACATTAGTATCGAAATTTAACACAACAGTGCTCATTATTCCAAATGCAAAGTATGGAACAATGAGCACTTTTGTGTTAAATTTCGATACTAATGCAGTACTTTTGAAATAAAAAAAAACACTTTTGAAATGGATTTTTATACATTTGAAATGGAAAAAGATATTTCTGCGTGGGAAAAGGTGAAATGTTGCTTGAAAATGTTTTCTTATTTTTGACAAAATGAAATAAAAAATGTTGTATTGTGAGTTTTCGTTAAATTAAATACATACCGAAATACATACAGAGTAAAAATAAAACGAAACTTGTATGAATATTTCCTGTTTCTATTTCCTACATATGTATGTATATAAAAATCCTCAAATATAAAAGCTATGCCGTAGGTTTCTAGCTTCATTCATTTCATATTTATGTTGACCAATTTCCTGTTTGGTGTCACGTGAGTATATTATAGTAAATACTAAGCTTGCTTTATTGTTATAATTGTCTGGTGCGTGTTACGTTGAAGTTTTTCTAGTCAAATATTGTTTTTATAAAAATTTATTTATATTCGGTTATAATAGCATATTAAAGGGAAATGGCAAAAAATATTTATATGAAATAAAAAAAAAATTTGTCGTTGAATCCGACGGAAATCAAATCCGATGGGAATGTAGGAAATTTCTAATCAGAATCGAACATTTAAGATTTTTAAGAATCGAGTTCTCTGCGAAGTGCCAACTTACTTGTGAATCTCCTAATAACCGGTTGGATTTAAATCTAAAGCTTTGCACGCGTTAATAGTTAGTTCGTAAATCTAACATTAAACGATTAATATGTACGTTTCTTTGGAAGCCCAAACAAAACGTTGACACGTAATGATATTAACTACGTCGGTAGACGCCGAAGTCGGGTGAAAGCGAGTATTGAAAGTGTAATGTCCGTGTTGTAACCGAATTTATTTATTAAAAAATGCGTCAATGTCGTACTAATAAACCGCATAGAAGATGTATGAGAACTAGAGTTCATAGTACAACTACGTCATATTAACTGAATTTCATTGCGCCTTTAAAATTCATACTCTTGTACGCTTTAATTAGGTTTTTTGATCATGTGATTGTTTTTATCTGTTGATAAAGGAGAAATTTCACAATTCACAATTTAAAAACAAATGATAATGCAACAAATTTATAAGACGTCAGTGGAAAACACTTAAACTTTTTAAGTTATAGTGTAATTAAACAAACCACAAATTTATTATTACTAGTATGTAATTGAGCATATAAAGCAATATATTCGAATTCTTTTTTAGTCTGGGACAAATTGTTGGAGTAAGAAAATAGATAAAATGAAATAAAACACGTGTGTAAGTCATTAGAATTTTATGAAATACTAAAAAGTTGTAGATCACATTGAATTCTAATTTTAAAACAGATCTTACTTGCCTCGAAAATCTTGTTTCTACATGGTTAAATTCTTAAACGACAAATCGGTTATATTTTATGACAATTTTCTTAGTTCATAATTCAATAAAGTACTGAGAAGATAGGGAAAAATATTGTATGTTATACTATCTATGCAATTTTATAGAGTTTGAAAAATACCGATACCTTCTGACTTGCGTCCGCCCCGATGAAATCAATAACCGAAATGATCAAACTTAGATTATATTTATCAATCAATTGTGAAAATTCTACATTCAAAAATTACTCAAGATGAAGGTAATTTTAAAAGTAGAAAAACTTCGGTTTTTAATAATTAACAAAATTATTTACTTGCAACACAGACAAATTTACAAGAAAACAAACAAGTTAATTAGCTAGGTAAATAAATAAAATCGTATGCAAACATTCCTAGAGGCTTATTAATGATATCTCGCGCAATATTAAGCATAGCTTCACTTATTGGTGGATAGATCTCATCCCAGAAGTCTCTCCAGTTTTCGTTCAAGAACTCATTGATGGAATCTCCAAGAGGATTGCTTTCGGCGATAAATCGTTCCATATGAATTTTTGCCCTGAAATAGAAATTAAATAACATTAAATTGCAAGCGGAAGGAATTACGATAAAAAGTTATTTACCCTTCGGGAACTAGTAGAAGTTTCATTTTTTCAACATTCAAATAGTGTTCACCATCCTTTTCTATAACTGTGGGCTTAAATTTAATAGAAATCTTAACATTGTCTAAAGTCATGTTAAATTTCCCTTCTCCTCGCACAGGCAAAACGAGAATTCGTCCATTTGATTTGTAGAGACCAAAAATTTTAAGTTTTGGAGCTACTGCATACACTTCGAATTTACTTTTTTGAGCATCCTTCTCGAACCCTCTAAATAAAATTAGTGCAACGTAAACATGAAAGATATGCATTAGATTTGCATAAAAAAAACTTACACCATTCGTTCCACGTTAATACCAGAAATTCCGTGAATAACCACATCTTTTAAAGAAAGTTGAAGATTTACAGGTCTATCACTGCCCTCCTGAAGAACAAGGTTTTGAACTGTGAACGGTTCGTAGGCTGGAAAACCAATATCTGGACGACCGTTTCCATTTTCACGTAACAACTTTGTTGCCACTCTTGCAATACACTCAACATCACCTGCCTTGCATCGTTCTATATCGGAAGCTAAAAACCAAATGGGATAAAAATTACTATAAATGGAGTTTTTCGAAAGATCAATGAAATTAATTTTGCGGAAATGCATAAAAATTTCAACTAAAACAATGCACCCTGATTACTAAAAGTTGTTGACCTTCGCATGGTTCCGCCTTGTAAGTAACATTTTCAAACTGGTTTATTATTTTTTTACTTAACTATATAGTTATTTTTAGTTCCTACTTTTAAAATAGATTTCCCATTATTAGATTAATTTAAATATAATTTATTATTATATTAACGGAAATTGAGGACATTGCGGAGGTATTTTTGTCAAATTACATTGTATCTGCTCACTGACTTTTATGCTTATCACAGAATTATTTTATAAAAACTTTTAGAACACCCGCAAATAATATGCATTTTAAAAAGTTCACTATATCTAGGCACAATAATAGAACTTTGTAACTTACGCAACTCGTGTGATGCAAAGCAACTAAAGCTGACCGCTAAAATGAAGAGCCGTATCATTTTCTTAATAAACTTTTGATACGTCTCGAAGCACCGCTAAAACTCGATCTCATAAGGCCACTTCGATACTATTTATAATAATTAGTTGGTTGTTGGTGTGGTCAAGAAAGTCTTTCTTAGTATTATACTCCTATCATATACATATAGAACAAAATCCTGTCGGTAATACTTCTTATATGCTGAGATACTTAAATTAAGTCAGATTTATTGCCGAACAGCCTCTGACCAGATTAATTGACTTTGACGAGTTTTATACAAATGGTTGAAAAACAAGCTTTTTTTTGTTAATACTTTCCAGTTTTAGAAACCCTCCAGTATAGAACATTTCGTTGAAATTTAAAGTTTCCATTAAGGAGAATCTGAAACATTGGAAGGCATTCACCTACATCATACACCGTGAAAGGTTAAAGTAAGGTGAACTTGACCGTTGAATATTGCATTTGCGGTATCTGCACACTACTTTTGTTTGTGTTCCCAGTTGTGATGATGTTGTTAACATTGAGTAAACTTGCTCAATAATAATTGCCCTGTAAATAACATTATTGCATTACGACTAGATATTAATCATAATTGAATTCTTTTATGATCATGCGTCGATTGACCGATATTAAGTGATTCCTGGAATATAGTTTTGTGGTTTTTTATCCTATCATATTTTATTTTCTAAATAGTAGTTGAAAAAATTACCATAATAAAAATTCGTTGCCTCCGGGAAATGAATTCAACTCCTTGCTAGAAGCTTTCCTACTAAGTCGAGAAATGTAAAATTGGCGACAGTATGATTCAGTTTGTGTAAAGGGTATCTCAGCATCGTATCATATCAGAATTCTGGCATCCACCTTAGAGGAATAATCACTCGCATCTTCAACTTCCAACTGATAGATGTTTAAGCTCAGCTAATTCCAGCAGCACTTTAAGTAGTTATGTGGTCTTAAGGTCATCCCCGATTAACTTCAAACATCTGTACATAAGCGCTGCGTCGACTGGTTTATGCTGTCCCCTACTGCATGCCAACTTTAGTCACTTATTTCAAGAGTAGTTTTTTACTTATCAAGATAATTTATCTAATATCCTCGAAATCGAAATTTCAATCAATCATATGAAGGAGAGATCGTAGACAAATATATTTTAGGACTAAAATTTTATAAATGAGTGATAAGAAGTTGAATTTGCAAAAATAGTATATATATAACGATTTCCTCTGAAAAGTAATTGTTGAATGAAATTGTTATTTTCAGAAAAAATCATATTAAGTCACACTTTTATTACCATTTTAGTACAAAAAAAAAAAAAACAAGATAATAATAATAACAAAGGCGAGCTCATTCCTTCTTGTAAAGGTTCTCATAGGGAAATGTATCGAATACTGATTTAATGACCGTATAAAATACACCCTCCCATGATTTTTCAAAATTTGGCTTCATTTCTTTGTAGATATCATCGAAATTTTCATTTATAAATTTATTGGTGGTCTCGCCCAGTGTCTTATCACCATTGAAAAGATTTTCTAAATGTACGTAAGCTGTTTTTGGTCTGATATCTGCTTTTAAGCTTGCCATTTCCATGTAGATCTTTCCCTCTTTTTCCACTGGTTTTCCTTTTATTCGAATTTTTATAATGCAGTCGTCTAAAAATAAAACATTGGGTTTAAAAATAAAAAATTATATCTATAAAAATTTTCGAAGTACATTACATTATATTACTAGATTAAAAAACTTAAAAATATCGAACCATTTTCAAATAAATCAGAAAATTCCAGATAATTAAAATTAAATTAAACCCATATTTTGGATACTCACAGAACGTAATATTGCTTTTTCCGTGTCCAGTAATAGGAAGAATCAGGATGCGTCCATCGATTGTGTAGGTTCCAACAAATTGTAATTCTGGGACGAGCACTTCGACTTCATGTATACCTTTAATATCTTTGCCAAAGCCCCTGTTCGAGGAATGTTTAAAAATTATTATATATAAAAGGAATGGGGTTATATTAAATCTTACTTGACGCTTTTTATTTCTGTGTTCTTCAAACCGATTAATTTTGAATCTTTAAACTCAAATTTGATGTTCACTGGACTATTCTTATTCTGTTCTATTACTAACAATGGTACGTCCTTAGGATCGAGTTTAACAAGGCCTAATTCGGGGTGATCGGCTAAAAAGAATTATATTTATTAGAGATTAACTTTTCTCTGCGAAATTGAATACTTCTAACCTTCAGCAAATTTGTGCAAAATGTCTGTGATTGTACTTTTTATGCAGTCAATTTCCCCATATGAACATTGTGTCACTTCCTTTGCTGTAATTTAAAATGAAATATGTATATTTATTTATGAAGTACAGCGCTGTAAAATAATGCAGTATTCTGGAATGCATTACCATTCCCAGTACTACTACAAGTAATGCAAGCAAGACAAATTACCAGTACCGTACTACTACTACTAAGTCTACTACAACTATTAGTAATATTTGAAGTTCTTTAGTGTGAAAAATAGTTAATGATTGTTATTGTAAATATAATATAAATAGTAATTCACTCAGCAATCTACTAAAATGTGGAGTAATGCTAGGTACTGCTAGGCAATGTTAGGTAATGCTGAGTATTTCTAAGTAATGCCAGGTAATGCTAAGTAATGCTTCTGAAGTATGGTAATGGTGAAGTACCAGTACCATTACTTGGTAATGGTAATTAAATTTGTTGCAGTACCAATACTGGGAATGGTACTGGTAATTTGTCTTGCTTGCATTACTTGTACTGGTAATTGTACTGGTAATGGTGGTACTGCTTTTACAGCTCTGGAAGTACATATTATTACGCTTGAGTAAAATTTGGTGATAAATGCAAATTTAAGCTTATAAAATAACTTCAAAGATAAAATATTAAAAAAAAAATAGTTATAAAGTTGTTATTCATATTTATTTCATATATTTTTATTACTTAGGTTAATATGTATATAGTTACGTTAAATTAAAATATTATTTTATCGTCAAAATAGGACCAGACTAATTCTCATGAACAAATAAGTGCTTCTTTATAATTTGAATTGTTAAGCCAATATTTACGCTTTTTTAATAAAATTTTTTTCTTACCATTTTAAATAAAAGTTGCGCTCTCGAATGTTTACCCCAGTCTTCGAGGACAAGAAGGTTTTTCGAAAAACTTATGTTTTGCTTCTTTGCGACATCATTAGAATTTAACAGTAAAAGGGAAAAGAGTAAAGTAGCACACCAGAGCTTTTTATCGAGATGTTTTCTTTTGCCGGCCAGTCAAGGTTCGATGGAAGACCGCTTCCGACTTGTGAGTCATTATAAAACTTCTTATTAATTCAAATAAAATTGCGACCGCGTGGACGTTTGGCAAAATTTTAAAAGCTCGGTTCGGTCTGGTAGCCGCGATATTTAGATTTTAATATATGCGGAAATTTATTCAGAAAAAAATAAGATGTCGTTTCAAGAAGTACGATGTGGGAAAATATCGTTTCGCTGCATCCGATATGTTGCTGAGATATTGTATCAATGCCTAAAAGTGCTCAAAGCGACGGTTCTGTTCCGGTAGTTTTTTGGATGTTCAATCAGTTGGTGCTGTCGAGGACAACCAAATCAATTAATAGTAGTTTTGTAGACAAAACACAAGATCAAAATGTGTATAAATTCACATTTCGATAGTTACGCCATCCAAAAGTGATTGGTCCGGCTAACGAAGAACAGCTGGAATTTAGGATGTTGCTGAAATTTTCTATTGTTGTGATTTTGGTTGCTCTTTGCACCGCTGCTCAAAAACGTATGTTTTAATTTAATTGAATAGTTCAGAAAAATTAATATTTTTATTTTTAGCTTCGTTCATCAAAAGATGTAAAAGTGGAGATGTCGATTGCATTGTCGAAGTAATAAATGATATTATTGAAAATCATTTGATGGAATTTCCTAAATTAGGACTTCCTTCATACGATCCTTGGATTGGTGGAAATTTAACTATAGGAGGAAGTGAAAATAGTGGCATAAGTGTTAATATGCATCTTACGGATCGAGAAGTTCGGGGACTTTCTTCTATGAAATTCACACGAGCAGTGTGAGTATAATAAAGTTAATTGTCAAGGTTTACAATTATTTACATTTTTCTCCATTGTTTTTAGAGGTTGGACAAAGAATATTCGGGAAAGTAAAATTGAACTCTATGGACATGACAACCTTTTGAATTTAACTGGACGATATAGTGTAAATGGTCAAATCGCTTCATTGCCTATCCTTGGAAACGGTGACTACGAGATGTTGCTGGAAGACGTTAGCTTACAATTAAAAATTAAGCCAGATATATACCTTAAAGACGGAAAGCGGCATATCAAAATCAAGCAGATCAAAATGCAAATTGACCCTACAAAGTATGATTTTAGTCTACATTTGTATGTAATTGTACTAATTGAATTTCATCAGGTTCCACATAGAACTCACTAACCTCTTCGACGGTAATGAAGAACTATCAAAAGCTCTTCTTGACGGAATCAATGAGAATTGGAGAGACGCTTGGGATGAATTAGAGCCAACACTACTTCCAATATCTGAAGAGGTAATTAAAGATATGTTGCAGTCCATTTTCGACTTATACCCATACGAGGAATTTTTCCTGCCTGATGATTAATCGATCATTCGATAGTATTAATTTTATTTATTATACATTATTTCCTTGTTTGTTACGTATTTATTAAGATTTGGTTCTATTGGCTATTATATTTGGAATTACATTGTTTGTGTTTGAGATTATACAAAACTGTCTTTCAGCTTTGGCCACAATATTCCTACATTTACAATTACATATAATGCGTTTATTGCTAAATACAATTCTCAACCAACATTAGTTTGGTTTTTCAAAACTGCTATTTTTATTATACGCGAAAAGAATTATTATTTTTTGCGTTTATCTATGGATTCGAGAGTTTCCATTTCTCCGTAGCATTTAAACGGCTTGATCGATTTTCATAAATGAGTTGTTCTGAGACTCGTCTTAAGAATGCTTAATACTATATGAAGCGTCAAAAAATAAATATGACGACCGCTAGTCTTTTTAGCATTATGATAAGTGAACCGGATTCAAATATACAAATCACGACTATGATATATATGGACACTATACACACTCTTCAAAAAGAGCTAAACAATTTTAGTAGAATAAGAGCAAAAATTTTTTGTAAAAAGAGGTAAAAACTATACTTGATTAGAACAATTTCAGAAAATTCTAAACATTTCAAAATAAATAAATAACAGTCGGTAAATATGTTCACTATTTTGATGCTGTTTAAACATAGTACATAGATGTAAATTAATAACACAGTAACACAAATATATATTAATATTGAGTATTGAGAACTTTAAATCTGCTATTTTGTTAGTATGAACATAAAAATCGAAATATCGTTGTAAAGGTCATAGCAGAAATAAACTCTCCTCTTTTCACACATTTATTTCAGTCAAAATTAACCCTTGTATTAAATAAAAGTGAAGAAAAACTCACGAAACTCTTTAGCAAAACCCAATCCAATTAGCCCGATGCAGATGGTAACACTCGTTACAATTTTGTTCATTTCGATAGATTCTAACGTTCTTCTCGCGGTAAAGTTACTTGCACTATATAATAATTCTAGCAAGACTGCACACAACTTCTCAGTTAAGATGCTTTTATACTGTTTCTTAAGTAATGAAGTGACAATGTAGAATTAAGTTTAAATTGAAAATGGAAAGAGTAAATATTATTTTTTTCTTTGTGCAAGGAAATGATTTTAAGATTCAAGGCGGGATCATGTAGGCGTAAGAATTGCTTAATTTCGCTCTCTTTGCATATTTAAATAGTCACGTGTAAGGCGATAATTGGAGCTAAAGACATTGTTGTAACTACAACTGTAACTATGTAAATTTAAATATTTTCCTATAAAAAAAGAGCTAAATTACTTGGTAATTACAGCGATAATCCTTCATAATGTAAATTTGATTGCCATCGAATGATGTAATTTATTTCTACTCCTATTTTTGTTACTTTCATGGAGGTCCAGAAATTCAATGAAAATGTGAGATTTTTATTTTACTAAAAATTGATCGTGTCTTGTGTTCGAATTTAATGCACGAGCGAAATATCGCTAAGCAAATTAATTTCATTAACATGATCGACTCTCTCCAAATCTACAACAAAAGGGAAAACGACGATCGAAATAGAGATTGGAAAGAGTTAGACAGATAAGAAATGGCCTCTCCTGTCCAACCAATTTTTTATTCATTCAATCCAAAGAATTTGATAAATTTGCTGAGAATTAGTTCAGCAGACCTCGTGCGGCTTAAAGCAAAAATTTGCATGTGAGCACTTGGAAGAAAAAAAAGGGGCACCATATGCGGATGTATTTTTATCGTTCTAATTTCTAAAAGTAAAGTAAAATTCGATGTTTATTAAAGTCATTCTATTATATTTTTATATTTCATTTCTATTAATATTTACAAATTTGTAGAAATGCAAACATCGAACGTAAAATGCGGTGAGAATTAGTCCACAATTATTTTGGTAAATATTGTAAACGTTTCAAGTTCGTTTACCTTAAGGCGATGTTGGTCCTGCTTATTGTGTTATTGCGTAATATATGTATAAAACCGAAGCTATGCTATGTTTTTTCTCTTCTGAACGTGGTTTTTTGTATTGGTTTATGTGCCAATGCAGCCAATCCGGTTTAATCAGCACGCTAGCTGATTTCAAGAAAGCAACATATATAAATTAGTCTTGTGACGATCTTTCGCTCAATAGTCTACCGATTGGTGAACGGCTCAGTTGTTATTATGATGCTATTAAAATTTTCCGTGGTTCTTGTTCTGTGCTTCTTTTGCAATGCCGCGAAATTTCGTAAGTGTCCAGTGTCTCGGTGAACTGAAATTATGTACATATTTTATGTTTTATATCGGTTGCAGCCAATTTTATAAAAAGGTGCAACTATGGAGATGTTGAGTGCATTGTTGAAGTAACTAATGACGTATTGGAAAATCATGTCGCTGAGCTTACTAACTATGGACTACCGGTCTTCGATCCGTGGTATATTGATAACGTTACAGCTAGAGAAGGCATAAATGGACCAATAAGTCTAAATATGCACTTAACTGACAGTTTCATTCGTGGTTTCTCCAATTTGAGATTCCATAAGGCAGTGTATGTTGCATTTACTTCGTAATGAATTAAGATATAAACTCCCACATTTTTCAGTGGCTGGAACAAAGATATACTCACGAGCAAGTTTGAATTACATGGACGCAATAGTTTGCTGGACTTTTCTGGCAATTACAACGTAGAAGGACGAATAATGTCGCTTCCAATTCAAGGCAATGGTACCTATAATATGATTATGGGCGATATATCCTGGGGATTCAAACTTAAACCAGACGTCTACACCAAAAATGGCAAGAAACATCTCAAAATAAAGCAATTCAAATTACTTATCGATCCTGCAAAGTATGTCTTTTATAAATTGACAACTTATCATTTACCAAATTAATTATTTTCTTGTTCAATATTGACAGATTCCACATTCATCTCACTAATCTTTTTGAAGGCAACGAGGAGCTAGGACAAGCTTTATTGGACGTGATCAACGATAACTGGAGAGATGCTTGGGACGAACTTGAGCCATCACTCTTCCCAATATCTGAGCAGATAATCAAAAACATAATGCAGCCATTCTTTGATATGTTTCCATATGAAGATATGTTTTTGCCCGAAGCAAACTAACCATGCAAGGCTCTGACTTTCAGTCTTCGAGCTCATTGATGCGGTTAAAATTAAATGAAGTAATGAACTTGATATGTTAATTTTACGAATTGTTTAAAACGAGTTTGTAGTGCCGTTTTAAAAATAAAATGGTAAATAAGATTAAAACAATAATTTTATAACATTCGACGTAGTTACCGCATGCGAATATACAAACAAAATTAAATATAAAATAACATGTTATTTCAACTAAAATAGTTAATGGAATTCTTGGTTTTACATTTATTTGGTAATCTGTTGATCATAAAAGTACAACCTTATTGCTCTATTTGCTTCCATTTGCTGTGATCAGAAATAAATTGTTCAATAAATCAAGAGTTTTTTAATGTACAATGATTGCTCCTTGGTGACATTTACTGAAGGTTTTGTAATTTCCATAACTTTTATTTTTAATAGTGTCGTGAATTAATTAAGTAGGAAAAAAAACTCTCTGCCATGATCTTACACAATTTGTATTATTTACGATATAACAAAGTATATGAATTATTCAAATCAAATTGGATATCTCTTTAGAATTTAATTACAAGCTTGCAATTAGTTTGTTTATCAACTATTGAAAAAACATGTATCCCAAAGAAAGCAGATTAGGCACATGGATTTTGAATCTGCGAAAAAATATGGCTTGATTGATAAAGCATTTATAAAACCACACTTATTTTTTTCTCCTCTAATTTAAGATTTTTTTGTGACTATACAAATTATTCTTTTATTCATCAAACTCATTGATATGAATCATTATTGTTTATAGTAAGAAGTCTTAAATTAAAAGAGAAAAAAAGTGTTGTTTTATAAATGCTTCAGCAATTTTTTCATATAACAGCCCGTAAGTTTTTGGCACATGTCCTATAAAGCTTACTAAGATTGTATTGTAAGTAAATAATTAAATAACATTTCACCTGTTCCAATTAGTCCTGAATAAATTTTGTTCTCGAGTTTAAAATTAATAAAGCTCTGTTTAAATCTTCAAACATGACTCATTTGAACGAGGAAATTGATCTCTATCGTGTAAGATACTTTATTGTATGTTAAAGTGAATGTTTCTTCTGCAATTTTTATCTAAGTATTTTATTTATTTATTAATTATTACTTTGTTTATAAAGACCTTTTCATGAACAAAAATCTTTAAGTATTATTAAAAACTGTTTTAAAACAGTGTAAAGTGTAATTTTTATTGTGGTATTGTTAAAAATTAAGTTTATGTGTCCTTTTAGCCGCAGTTAAATACAAATCCCTATAGTTTCGGTTTCAACAATTGTTGTTCATGTAAAATATATATCTAAAAAACGTGCGCCTAATTGATGATTTTATTTTCTTATGTTAGTTTTCTACCAAAACAATATTCAACACAAATTAAATAAGCTTTAAAGTTTTTGGAGTGATATTAAAGATCAGACAAAAATCAATGTTAAGAAAGTTTCACATATTTTTAGGAGGTATACTTCCAATTTTCGCTTCGAGTGGATTGTTTAAATAAAATGAATATTGATGATGCTACCTTCTGAACCAAAATTTGTACGACCAAATTTCAATTTTAGACAGACTTAAGGTTTTAAATTTTTTCGATTAGACTACATAAAATTCTAAACTCTTGAAAAATTTACCAGCTTTCATCAATGAATTTCATAGCAATCCGAAATATAATAAATATGTTTATAGAAATACATATGTATGCATGTATTGGGATTATGGGATTAAAAGTATGTAAATGGCTTATATATGTAAATGAAAAAAATGAAAAAATTAAAGATCCATTAAAGATGGTTTTATTTACTTGTTTGAGGAATCCAATCGTTGCTATATTTGGTAGTTTTTTTTTTTTGTGTTCTATTTCGGTTCTTAACAGCAGTAAACTGACTATCTTCTTGGAAATCAAGATTTTAGTTTTTTTCTTTTATTCGATCTTATTATCTAGCATCGTTCCGCTAGCATGTAAATGTGACATAGTCCGCAGATGAAAATGTCTGTATAAATAAATAGATAATTTGATCAAAACAACCTAAAACTAATATTGTTACGAATATGGTTGCATCAAGAACTAAAACAAAACCAAAAAAATAATTGTTTAAATGCAAATGCGAACAGAAAAAACTTTTTTATGTCATTAATATTCTAATTTCAAACAGTAGTATTTTTTACTTATATAACACAATTTCATGGCGCCAGATTAAAACTTTTATTTTATCTAAAAAAGTTGTGCCCAAAAGATGTTACATTATTATTGCTCTCTCCAAATGGGGTATAAAAATGAACCAGTTTTTTTTTTTATAAATAAAATTGTTTATTCTATAAACGACTTAACAAGGAACAACATTTGTTGAGGAACTTTTTCTCATTCTAACAAAAAATAATCATCGTAATTATATTTGTCCAAGAAAGGCTGGAGAATATCTCTAAGCACATCACCAGTGATATCAAGTAAAGATGGTGCTAATTCATCCCACGCCTGTCTCCAGTTTGTGTTTAGAAGTTCATTCAGAGATGCTCCAAGCTCCTTGTTGTTGTTGAAAAGATTTGTCAATTTTATCTTCATGCTAAAAAATGAAATATTTTTTTAAATTTTAACAAAAGTGCTTGTGTTTAGTTTTGAATTTCCTTACTTTTCAGGCTCCAGTAGGACCTTAACTTTCTTCAATTTGAGGAAATGAAGGCCATTTCTTTCAACTGAAACAGGCTTAAATTTGATTCCGCCCTTAATCTTCTCTAAAGTTAAATGAAAGTCTCCATTTCCTTCGATTGGCGCAAATAAGATTCTCCCATTTGCTTGGTATCGTCCCTTTATTTCTAAACTCGGGATGGTGCCATAAAATTCGTATTTGCTCTTTGAGACATCCTGCCCCCAACCGCTGCAAGAAAAGAGTAAACATTTGCGTTTCAAATTAATTTTTTATGCGCAGTTTTAAATTAATTGACTGTTTTTTTTCTAAGTATTGCTTGTTATAGTTATTTATAGTTATCATAGTTAGCAACTGAGACAAAAATGTTAATAAAAGTTTTTGTAGATTTAATCACATTCACAAATTAGCTCCTTATTTGTTACTGTCAGCATGGGAGCTCCGCGACAAAAAACAGACGAAATTAATTTTATCACCATGTCAGAATATTATTTTACTTACACAGCTCTTTCAAAATTTTGTGTTGATAAGCCGATTATTTCAGCACTTTTTAAGAAAAAGGATAAACTGATAGGTCTTCCCGCATCCTGATCAAAGGTGAAATTCTGAACAACGTATGGATCTAGTTTTGGTATATCGAGTTTTGGATATCCATCCTTGAACCTTCTCACAAAGTCGTTAGCAGCCTTACAAAGGCATTCAAGATCGTCAACTACACATCGGTCTATGTCCTCAACGGCTACAAAATAAAGTAAAAGCACGCAGTTAATTATAAATGCAAATAGTTTTGCGCAATACAATTATTTTTCAATATCACTTAAGCACTTACGAAATTCCGCAAAACAACTGACTACGCATAAGGTCAAAATCAGAATCTTGGAGAACATTTTGAAATTCTACTTCACAATGCAACTGATAGCTACAGTGCTAAAAGAATTTATATAACGGCTCGAGACTAAAATAAAAATGAATGGTGGAAACATGTTGTTCTTGATTCCACTACTATTTGGTTATTTCTTAAAGGGGAAATGAGAAGACTGGTTTGATGTTATTCTCCTCTAAATACGAATAAGTATTGCAATTTTTGTATCATTCCGTGAAAGAACACGAAAAAACTCGTTCGATATATCAACTAGAACTCGTTTTTTTAACTGTTTAGTCGAAAATTCGTTTAATATATTAAAAAAAGCTAAACTTCTCATCGATTGTCTAATAGCCCTGAAATTAAGTAATTACCAATTACTAAAAAAAAAAAGAAATTTAACGTAACATTTTTTTTAAAACATAAAATCATCAGTTGGAAAGGTTAAAAATAAACACATTTTTCATATAATTTGAGTTGCTTTTACTTATTTTGAAAATTACATGATTTATAATAACTTTTGTCTTAATGTTTTATTTTATTTAGTTCGTGCCTTTTGTCTACAGTGTGTAAATTATTTTAATTACACTCTTATAAAGGCTAACATGAGTGAAATATGAAATCTTTTATCACATTTACATATATGTATGTACATAAAATGTGCACCATTTTCAGATTTCGATATATGTACTTATGTATGCACATTTGTATTTTTACTTTTGAAATTATTATGAATTTATTTTACTAATTTATGTAAGTAAAGTTAGATAATAAACAAAAAATTAAAACATAATATAAAAATTATTTGCGTTATTGTCAGTAGTCGGACTTGAATATGGAAAACTTTTGCTTTAGATCCAGGACAGCTCCCCGACTACTGATAGTAAAACGGAAAAATACCCTCATCTTGATTTGTATGCGTTTTTGCATAACTTACTAATAAATATTGCGTTGTCTCCTTTCTTTTGTAAGCCGCCAGGTTTTAGCTTTATTAATTGTATTTTACATCGGATAAAATTGAATAGCACGAGTAATAAGAATGCAGAACGGAAAAGTTTATTATTATAGTATTTGGTATTTTTAGCATTTGGCTTATAAATACCTATATATTTAGCTGAATTTCAACTTTTGCTTTCTCAACAGTACCCTTAAATTGTTTGCATACATTTTCTATATGAAGGTCTTTAGTACATAATATAATGAACCATACCTTTTAACTTTTTTTTATTATTTTTTAATTAAAAATTCGACTGTTTTACTTTACATTTTTATATTGTCTGCATTTGTTTTTATAAAACCACTTATAAAAATAAGAAATACCAAAGTGAATACTCATCGAAAGTGCATTAAGCCTTAGTGACTAAGTTTTAAAATTATTTAACAACACAACAAAAACAATAATCTAAAGGAAGGCCTAATCATTGGTGAAAAAGTCATCATAGGAATGCATACTAAATATGCTCTGTATAACCTCCTTAGCCATATCTTCAGCCATGTGCACAATCGGTTGGGAAACCTCTTCCCAGACCTCCAACCAATTTTGGTTGATAAAATCCAACACAGATTTGCTCAGTTCTGGATCTCCATCGAAAAGATTTGTTAAATTTATATTTGCTCTGAAAATATTTAAAAAAATCTTTTTAAGTATAGAATTAAAGGTTTCCTACTTTGCTGTTGCATTACAAAAATCATATTTAAAAAAGTTAGCCCTATACAAAAAGAAGTTACAAAATTTGTGCAGTTCTAAATTTAGAACAGATCATATTCCACACTTACTTTTCAGGTTCGATTCGAATTTTAATTTTTTCAATTTCCAGAAATTCAGTTCCATTCTTTATTACAACTTTTGGTCTAAATTTAAGAGCACCTTTAATGTTTTCGACAATCACGTTGACCGTGCCATTTCCCTGTATAGGCAGAAACAGAAGATTTCCTGAAGCTAAATATTGCCCTGATATTCCAAGTTTCGGGAGTCTAGCATAAAGCTCAAATTTGCTCTTAGCAGGATTTTTTCCAAATCCTCTGTAAAATGGGATATTTTATTAGAATTAGTTAATATTAGGCAAAATTTAATTTAAGCTTCTTACACAACTTTTTCCAATTTTAAGCCTGAAATGCCACGCACTTCAACGTTGTGAAAACGGAGGTCAAAGCTGAATGTTCTGTTGTCACCTTCGTTTATTACAATTGATTCCGCTCGAAATGGATCTAGAGGTGGAAGACCCATGTCTGACCGTCCTTCTGGGTAGTTATTAATAAGATTGCTTGCAATTCGTGTTACGCACAAAGTATCTTCGTATTGACACGGTGCCAGGTCGGATGCTTTCGGACATCAATAAAAATTTGTTGTTAACCACAATTCAATTGTTATTATTATTATTAAATACTTACGAAGTTTCGCTAAGCATTCTCTTGAGATCAGCAATAAAATTATAGAGATAAGACTTACAATCATAATGATAATTGTTTGAAATATTCCGTTTTTAGCAGATACGTGATCTAAGTTGATCTATTACGATTTGAATGTTGATTGTTTAACTATGTTTTCTTATGGTATGTTAAACTTATGACTTAGGTTTGTGGTTTATGCTCAAGCTCAAATTAATTATAAAATTATTAATACAACACACTTTCGCTTACAAAAAACTTACTTAAATTTCTAAAATAATTCTATCCGTACGAAAAAGTTCTAAGTGAAAAAAGGAATTTATTCTCTTAAATAACTTAAAAAGTTGATATAATTCGGAAGCCACCAAGATGTAAACACTTTAACTTGAATGAGTGGAATGACCCCCACTAAGGTTAAGCGCGGATTTAAATGGTCACCTTAACTGAAACAGATACCTTAGACGGCTGCAGATATTTATTAGAAATGCTTTTACTTTGCCCTTGTATCCGGTCTAGCAACTAAAAACTTATCGAAAATGCAAAAGTTGAAGGTCTAGGCAAAAGACTTTTCGCTACACTTCCTCCAATGTCGCCCATCACAGAAGCTTATATATTTTTTTACGTTTCTACCAAAATTTTTAGTGTTAAGGTTTCATTTCGGAAGTGACTGTCGAGTCATCAATCTATCGGTATCATCTTCCAAAGCTCTCCCATCCAAAGGTTTAATCAAGATAATGAACTATTTCACATTGACCACAGCTGATATTTCGATGCTAAATATTTAGCATCTAAGTTGGGATCGAGAAATAGCCTCAAAATGTCTTTTACCTAATTAAAAATGCAGTTGGCTTTTACTTGCATGCACCAGGTTGGCATGCTGGGTAATGCCCTCTTAAGGTCTTGGCACCTGCTCAGTTCTACCTGCTCTAGACTCAGGTCAGACAACAAAAGATGCGGCACATGCGTCTCATTAATACTTAAAAATCTGGTTTGAGTACAATGTTAAATTTTGTTTGATTTAAATTTTTCACGTGTTATTTAAATTTTCATTGACAAACGTAATTTCTAAAATTATAGAACAGCTTGTTTCAGTAGTACAAACAATTAGCGGTCAGCACCCAATTAACGTTTAATAACAACAGGTCAATCTCAATGAAACTGCAATAAATGAACTTTATTTCGCTGTTATTCACATTTTGTGTTATAACTACCCTTGAAAACCCGATTTTAATTTTAAGTACATAAATTAATTCCTCGCAGTTTATTTTACATAGATCAAAGTAATAATCTCGTGGGGAATTAAATAGTACATAAATTTATTGTTTATTAATAATAATTGATTTTTAAACTAGGGCAGTTGCAATACGGTTGCCATCTCAATCCTCTCAAATGCTCGAAAAAATGATACACCATTAAAACTTAGTTTAAGTTTGACATTTATTGCGCTACCGATTTAATAGCGATATTGTTTCACTTGTGTACTTAAATTATCTCTGCAACAATTTAAAATCCACATGCTTTTTGAATATAAGTCACATTTTGGGAAATAAATTTCGAGGATCTATCTATTGCCGATTATTTCCGAGTCGAAATTTTAGATCTATTTCAACTTGAAATCATACCATTTAAATCTAATTTACTTTTATTTAATTCCATAGCTCCTACTTTGTGGATACATTTTGTATGCATAAGTATGTGCATTTCTGAATAAATGAATTTATAACGTGGTTCATATATAAGTTAACGACAGAATTATGTGATGTCCATTCGTTGTGAGCTTTAAACGTTTTTATGAAATACGTTGAAACTTTTCTCTTTTATTTCTGTTGAGTGTGATTTAGTGATAAGGTGTTATAAAAATGAAAATGGCATGAGGCATAAATAAATTTGTGCTGATATAGTAGACTGAATATACAAACTGTTATATACTATTAAAAAATGCGAGTAAGACGCAATAACTTTATTTTAGGTTTACATTTTGATGCTGTTTTATGCCGGAGACTTCTCAGTATAAAAGAAGGTAGAGGTAGTAAAATTGCAGAATATTCGTAAACAACTTTCTCTTACAATACTTGTAGCCTAAAATTGGACAAAAGGCAAATTTGAGCTATTTTTAGGAGCAATATAGGAGCCTCTTTATATTAAATTTACGCCTAATTTACTACTACACTTGCGTGCAAAAAAAACGACTCACCTCGTACAAGTCGATTGGGAACAAATTTAATAAAAAAGTAAAATTAATAAAAAAAAGTTATTACTATTGTTTGCTAGTCGAAAAGAGAAGGATTCATTAGACGTGTTTAAACTGGCACAGATTGTTTTTATTGATTTTATAGACTTATAAACAAAAACACTTCTTTGGAAGGAAAAAATGATCTTTAGTTCATATCCGGGTTTCGTCTAGGCATTCTAACTGCCAAACGATACATCCAGAACATGCTAGAGCAGCATGTCATACCATACGCTGGTTTGTGGGCGAAGATTTCATGCTCATGCAGGATAACGCCCGACCACATATTGCATAGCAATTCTAAGTTTTTTTGTTTTTAAGTCTGTAAACTCAATAAAAAAAATCTGTGATAGTTAAAACACGTCTAATGAAACCTTCCTTTTTTGTCTAGCAAACAATAGTAAAAACATTTTATTTTAATTTTATTTTTTGATCGTGTTTCCAATCGATGCGTACGGGGTGAGTCGATTTCTTTGCACGCAAGTGTATTACCTACTCAAAAAGTGAGTAGTTGGAAGTTCAACGTATGTATTTACGACTAAATTTTCGACTCGAAAAGGAACAAACTTTTTGCTAAGTTTTTTAGCAAGTTAATTTATTCATTCTACTCAGTGTACAATGCCCACACCATAAATTCAAAGCTAAAATTAATGTTTTTTCAAGTTCTTATACTTGTTTATCTTTTGTAGTTATAATAGCTTTTCTTTTGAGCTTTTAATTGAGCACAAATGATTATTAAAAGCACATATAATTATTAAAAGCTTTATTTTTGTAACGCTGATTTAGTGCAAGCTTTGAGATCATCCAAGGGTGCGTTCAGTGCATAACTATAGTTAACTATTTTCAGCTTTTTCTCTTAGAACTTAAGCTTTTGCTGGATTTCAACAATGTTTTGCTCTTCACAACATTTTTTCTAATAATTCATCTTATAATTTTTTTTTATTTATAAATGCTTAAACCAGATATGATGCCAGTTTTGTTATGCTAAAAATTTATTATTTCTATTTTGTTTGAGTATACTAAAGAAGTCTTTGGAGCTTGATGGTCCAGTATTAAATTAATCTCGAATGTAGGAAATATGTTGAATTAATACATGTATCTAATATTTTATATTGTGAATATTGGAGAATAGTGAAGTGAATAAATGAATAAAGTGAATAGCAAAACTTTCACTTTCACATATAAAGAGTACAGTGTGAACGTTCTTTAGTGAAGCTTTCATTTGAATCATGTTTGCTTATGTGCAATATTTCTGTATATAGTAGACTTAAACAAGAAAACCCTAGGTCAGAGAGAAATTTATTGCATTCGTTTTTTTGGTATTTCAATTATTTTATATATTTTAAAAGTTACAAAATTCCGATTTGTGATTGTCTGCAATGCAGGCAATGTTAAAGACAACTTTGAAAAAAAAACGATTGTGCAAACCTTATTTTTATTTTGTATAAATTTACTACAATTGACAACTAGATATTTTTTTTTATTTATTATTAACTAAAATTTTAAGAAATTAGTTTTTATCTTTAAATAACTTATGACGTTCCAAACTATGTATGTAATTCTAACAAAGTCTATGCAAAAGCTTATAGTACAACTGCATATTAGCATTTGAGTAAAAAGTTATGATATTTAAAGTTTCAAATTTTTCTGACCATCTTTCTGAGTGATCTTAATACCACAATGACAATATAGTTTTTTTCCTCACGTGCGCCCTTTGGATTGGAGTCAAAAACCGCAAGATCATCGATTAGTTTTGCGACGTGACTTAGTCAACGTAGTTCAGAAGTTATGATTTTCAGTAGAAGGTCAGTGTCGTCGTACAGGTGATAATATGTATATCTTTCTTCATTATATATGTACAAATAACATATTTTAATCAATAGAATTGTCCTGTATATGATACCATACATATACATAGTAACAAGTACAAGATTTTAACAACAATTTATTTATATACGCATTTTCTTATTTTTAAGAAAAAAAAAAAAAAGAAAATCTGCAAAAACGCCAGTATAGTTATAGTCGACAAAAAGTTGAAACCAATGATTGATTATACATGACAATAAATACAAATAAAATAAACAGATATAGTAACAAATTCAGACGATAATTAAGAAGTCATATGTCATGTCGAACTTGGACCTCTTCAGAGTCTATAAGTTTATTTTCAAAACTAGTTATGTTAATTAATCGCAATATTTATTAGTCATATATGTACCTAACTCGTTCATATTGTAGTTAGAATTTTGTTTCATCCAGTGCTAGAACCCTGAGCTATTTTATTTTAAATTTGATTGTAAGTTAGTTCTTAACTAAATTAAAAAAAAAAAAATCAGAATAATTTAACTCCAATAAAACAGGCATTGATTTTTTAAATGCATGTCACCACCAGACATTTTGGCACGTGCTGAAATATTTTTCCATGATAAAAATATTAAAACCATCAGGAAGTTGATATAAAAAATTGATAGTTTAGTAATTAATACAACCTGTTGTTATACGTAAAAGCTCGCGAATATTTGATTGTGCAAGAAAAAACGTTAACTGTGTGGGTAAGAAGAGAAAAATAAAAAATTTTGAACTTGATTTAGAACGGAATAACTATAAAAGAAACATATCGGTGGAAGTTGAGCAAACTATCGTGAAACACTAACCGTGGAAGATACAAGATGAGGTCACTCCTGTGTACGCTGTCCATTCTGCTCGTGGCGGAGACTGCTTTTGCTGAGATTCGTAAGTGCAGATATTTTATAAGTTATATTAATTAAACTGCTAATGTTTTGCTTCTTCCAGCGGCTGAGATTAAAAAGTGTAAAGCTGAAGACCATGTATGCATCGCCGAAACCACCACCGACATACTTCACAAATACCCTCAAGGAAACCCGGCTCTTGGCCTGCATGAGCTCGAACCACTTCGGGTAGACAAAGTCGTGGTTAGTGAAGGAAATGAAGGCGCACTCAGCTTGAAGTTATCCTTGAAAGATCTAGAGATCTACGGAATTTCAAAAGCCACTGTGATTTCTGCCGCGTAAGATAAAACCTTATTATACAAGTAAACGCTGAATATCTATAAAATCAATTTTTTGAACTCAAGCGATACTCGAAGCGTTGTTTTCCTTAGATATCGAATTGCATAAACCGGCCTCTATTTATGTAGTTATCTCAAATAAATATTTTTATTTTTGTTTTAATAATTTTTCAGAGGATTTCTCGCAGATGCCGAGAAAACGAAATTCGAAATGGTGGTCACTGTTCCGTCTATGAAAATGAAAGGAACGTACAACGTCGATGGACGCATTCTCGTTCTTCCAATCCAAGGTGATGGTGACGTTAACCTGACCTTGGACAATGTAAAGATCTCCGTTAAAATAAAGCCTGAAGTAGTCAAAAAGGACGGGCACACATATTTGATATCAAAGTTAAATAAAATAAAGGCTCTGATGGAACCTGAACGGTAATATATTTTTAAGTGTTCAAACAATAAATATATATATTATTTCTTCTAGTATGACGCTTAAACTTGACAATTTGTTCAATGGTGATAAGGCGCTTGGTGATAATATGAACATTTTCTTGAACGAGAACTGGAAAGATGTTTGGGGTGAAATTTCATCGGCTGTTAGTTCTGCAATTATCAAAATTTTGCAATCCCTCCTTAGTGAGGTGTATGAGAAGCTCCCTTACGAAGAATGGTATGAAAAAGAGTAATTTTGGAATAAGTATTTCACAAATTGTTGTTTAGTTTTAATGAAAATATTTAGTGATAGAAATTGATAAAATAAAGTGATTTTTTTTTTATAAACGAACATTTTATTTTGCATATGACCCAGCTTGCCATTGCGCTTTACGGGTTCGTTAATGATTTTAATTGTAAATAAATTAAAACAATGGGTTATTAATGGAAAATTCTCATTGCTCGAAGCACGGCAGAACTTGATCTTAAGTAAAAATAAAATATGAAAGATTTCTTGTCGTTAATCAGTTACAAGGGAGAACTAAAAAAAAGAGGAATTTTTAAGAAGGCTTAAATAAAACTCGTTAACGGTGAATTTTTCAGTATTCTTTCGGTTTTAAGACAGAGTGCATAATCCTAAAAAATGCCATCCGATTACTGGCGATTGTTGCTGGGCATCACACTTATCTCATTTCAAAATTCGTTTGCTGCACTTCGTAAGAAATTTTCTTAGATATGCCAGAGTTGCATTATAAAAGTTTCTTCTTAGCACCTGATGTGACGCTCTGCAAAGCAGAGGATACCACATGCATTAGCAAAGTGACCACAGATCTTCTGCAGAAGAACCCTAAAGGGCGTCCTGAGCTGGGAATTCCCAAAATTGAACCTTTTCACATAAATTCGCTTATAATAAACGATCGTAGCAATGGTCCGGTAAATTTCGGTCTCTCTTTCAAAGACGTAGATGTTGTTGGCCTATCCAAGATCGTGATCGAGCGTGCTGTGTGCGTCCTTGCTGTGATTTTGAATTTAACATAATTTTCTCAAGAGTGTCTTTGCAGAGGATTTACCAAGGATCCCATAACTAGCAAATTCGAAATGTACGGATCCATTCCAGAGCTCCGTCTTCGAGGCAAGTACAAGGCCGATGGTCGTGTTCTCCTTTTGCCGATCCAAGGTGAAGGTGATTGTGAGATCGTTTTTGAGCGCGTTAAACTGTCTGCAAAGTTCAAGCCTAATGTTATCAAAAAAGGTGGTCTAAGCTACTTGGAGGTGAATAAACTGAAAGTCTTAATGGAGCCGACTAAGTATATTATAAAAAGTTGTGACGGATCAGATTAGATATGCCATAAAACATTTTTACTTGCAGCGTTAGAATTCGTTTGAATAATCTTTTCAATGGAGACAAGACCCTTGGAGAGAACATGAATAAATTTTTAAACGAAAATTGGAAGGATGTGTGGTCTGAACTCTCGGGATCAGTAAACATTGCCATTGCCGAGATAGCAAAGAGTATTATGCACAACTTATTTAAGCAGTTTGCATACGACGAGATCTATCAACATTGATTGTTTTTTTAGAAAAATAAAACATTTTGACCTTTATCAAATAATTTGTTTTAAACAAAAATCCCCTCAGTGGTATTCTTCTGCATAATGAACAAGAATTAACTGGTTTTCGGCTGAATGCCGTTGCAGTCAAGATTTTCATGGAATAAGATGCAGTCGAATTTTAACTTTCTCTGCTATCTGTTTGATTCAAGACTCGCAGTGTTGAATCTCAGCGCCTAATTGCCAAGGTTAACAAGCAGCAGTCGGAGATATAATTACTTACTATAGAAACGTTAACATGCAAATTAGCACAGTAATTGGAAAGTCATCGGAAGTTAGCAAATCAGTTTTTTATTTGCCCGAATTTTTAGATATTCTGATTTTAGTTTTTCAGGAAGTCATTGTACGCGAAATTTTAAAACATTTTGCGATTTAAAAGCAGTTTGATGCGATACATTTATAAATTCTGAATCAAGAATCTTTAACTGTTCAGGACACTATATAACCAAATTTTCTGTTTTTTCAAAACGTAGTAGACATTTTATTTTACTACTAGTGAACACATCGGAGAAGTCCGGTTATTTGAATTTAAAAAAATTGTACGATTCTATAGAAATTTATATTTATAAAACTAGCGTAGTAACCTTGACTTTGGGTAGTTCTGGATTATCTTAAAACTGGTTCTGTGCACCTTTATTTTTACTTTGTTTATTTTGTGCACTCCAAAACCAGTTGGGAGTTGTATTTTAGTCATGCGACACTCAATTCTAATTCATATATAAAACCTTTATAAAGGATTGCCGAAATTAGTAGTGTCTAAGCAGTTGGATTAATCTTTAAGCCTTCGGCCGAAAAAGTCTAGAACAAGAACGTGATGCGATCTACTAAATATCTCATAGCAATTTGGTTGCTCGTTAGTACAACTAAAGCGGACTGGCGTAAGAATTTTAGACTTTATTTTAAATTTTTTTTCTATTATTGTTTTTTAAAGCATCTGACATAGAGCGATGCAAACCAGACGACAACAAGTGCATGGCCAAAGTTGCAACACATGTAATTAGAACAAATGCAAATGGAAGGCTAGAGTTAGGACTTCCTAAAATTGAGCCATATCACATCAACACCTTCACAGTTGGGACTAATAGCGGAGGTGCAGTTGCTTTGAAACTCGTTTTTAACGATATTGAGATCACTGGTCTCTCGAAAGGAAATTTTGAAAGGATTGAGTATGAATTTGGTTCAAAAATATAAAATAGATTTTGAAAACCTATTAATATTTTAGAGGATTTAGTGCTGATGCTGAAACAAGTAAATTTGAAGGTTCAGCTGTTTTTCCAGCCCTTAACCTCAAAGGTAAATACGAGGCTGATGGACAAATTCTAATTCTCCCCATCCAGGGGAAAGGCGATGTAGATCTTACTTTGGAAAATTGTCGAATTTCCGTGAAATTTAAGCCTACAGTAACTAAAAAGGATGGAAAAACTCACTTGGCTGTTAGCAAACTAAAAGCATTGACGGAACCATCAAAGTAAGCTTAAAAACAACTGAAATTTTTTTTTAACTAGCATTAAAACCATTTTTTGATAGGATGATCATCAAGTTGGAAAATTTATTCAACGGCGATAAAACTTTAGGAGATAATATGAACACGTTCCTCAATGAGAACTGGAGGGATGTGTGGACTGAAGTTAATCCTTCTGTGAACAAAGTTATAGAGGGTATATTCACAGATGTCCTTAAGGAATTCTTCAAACACGTCGTCTATGAAGATATTCTGCTCAAAGATTAGTAGCACCAAAAGTGTAATTATGTGTGATAAGAATATGTGAAAATTTTGTGGTACGTAAAAGTTAGAGTTCAAAAACACAATGTCATCATTAATGTTTTGTCAACCTATTAAAATGAACCTATCTAGCTAAATTATTGCTCTATTAAACAAATTTTAACTAAAGTGATCTTTTCTTTAAATTATCATTTTCCGTTTCCGTTCCGTTTCCTTTTAATTATCATTTTCTTCTTATGTTATATGTGAAGTAAAACCTCATTGTACTCTATAACCTATTTATAATGTGTTTTAGAAACCCAAGTGATTTATGAAAAGAGATGTCTTTAAAAATTTTAAAAATTCATATTTACAAACAGTTTCAGGCATGTTTCTATTAAGGTTTCATTTAAAGTAGTGTTGTAATTTTGACAAGAGTTATGTAATATTTCTGAGGCATTTTGTTTAAAAACATTGAGGATTGTCAATTAAGACGAAATCGGTGATAGAAGTAACAGTTTTGTTCATGTTTAAGTTCGGTTAGATTAGGCAATCGAACTTTGATCTTTTGGACTTTATGTCAAACATGCTCTTTGCACAGTCATGTTACTATGACTCGACGACTCTCAAATACATACATATGTGATCCTTGAAAAAATATGTTTAATATGAAATCTCAGTAAAGGAGCTTAATGCAAGGATCTGTTTGAAAATACTAGGAGATAGTTTTCGCTACTATGATTTTTGAAAACATATACACATATGTACATCCATAAAAGGAAATGTTCCTGTGAAAAGGCCCTTTCATTTCATATTCATTCACTGCGGAATCCTAGACACTAATAATAATTAAATAAATTCCAACATGCTACAAGCTTCCTTCGTAAATCAAACTATCGCAGAAATGCAAACCGGATGCGTGATGTCTGCCTTAGTTCATTTGAATTCGTCCTTGCACGAAATAACTCTTCACTATCCTACTTGTAACTCGAACATGTCATAGTATCATTTTGGGAAGCATCAGGTTGTTTGTTTGCCGGCTTATGTCGTGACTTGGGATATTTTGAAAGAAATTGTTTTGAACCCCATTTCCACCCACAAAATAAATAATTTCGTCGCTTTTCCGTTGCATAGCAAAATCTCCTTTGTTTGATCTTTGGATTTTTGTCATCGAAAATAATTTCTTTAGTTTCTAGTTTTAGTCTATCGGGATTCTTCGTTTTAAACGGTTGAGAGAAAAAAATGAACAACTTTTCTTTTTTTAAATAAAGCTGTTATTTTTGTTTTTCTAGAATTTTTGGATTCAGTAGAAGTCGTTTTCTTAAGAAGAAAAATAAATAAATACCGAAAACGAGTTCTTCGAAAGTTGAATACTTTTTTCGGTTAAGTTACGTAATCGTCGGTATTGCGTAAGTCTGAAATTTTAAACAGAAAATTAAATCTTTTGGTTATAAACTGATTGAAGAAGTAAAACTTCTGTTGTTAAGAAAATAGAATTGCGTTTTATTTGTTTAAATATCGTAAAAATGCTACCAATTTTTTTTTATACGATAGGTTATTATGTAACGTAATTTGCAATACTCTCGGAATAAATAGTGTAAAGTGTCTTTGATAAATACATATGTGGGAAAATTTTTCAAAGTTTAATTATAATCTAAATTTCAGAAAACATTGAAAAATGAATTTATATAATTATTTAGTGAAAATGTAGTGTAACTTATGTTTCTTCAATGCGTCAGTCATAACTCATAATGCGCATGTTTGAGTTAGTAGTGAGGTTCGAATAAGAAAAATATTCAGTTTCTAAAGTAGCAGCATTAACTGATTTTAGTGTAATTCGTTGTGTTTTTTAATAAAAGCTGAAATGGAAGCTCAAGCTGCAGGCGGCGACGGAGGTGGTCCAGACCGACGTTTGGAGTACATGGGCCATTTTGTAACGAAAACATTAAAATTGAAGCCGGAAAAATGGCATCGTGTTATTACTCTTGAGGAGCACAAAAACGTTATTAAAGAATTTATAGACCGTCCGATACCAATGGTCCTCATAATCGTCCTTACACCGGCTGCTCAGCTGGTTCCATCTTCAACGTTTCCACTATCCCAGTTAAAAAGCAAAGGGGTTTACTTCGTTAAGAAGCAACCGGAACCAGTTCCGCGGGAAGATTGCAAACACTTTCTCGTAATGGGAGATCTTGCCACAAGATCAATTGATCAGTTATCGACTTTGGTGGATGAGGTTTTTGTGCCCTTGCTTTCCAATGAGGACAATTACAAGGGATGGCCTGTGATGGTTGCCCAGGATGTCCAGAAACATGTCCACAGCCTCAAGAGCACCGTGCATCAAGTGAAGGGCCAAGTTAGTGGACAAACGATTTTAGCTATGCCAGTTGGAGTTGAAAAGATTGTGAAAGCGGCAAAGGAGCTATTGGAAACGAAGGAATGCTTCATAGACCTCTACTTAAAAAGCGCTATAGAAGGGGTAGTTATAAAATGGGCAACGCAGATAAACGATGTTATGAAAGAAAGTCCCTCAAACTCATTCAGCAATGGCCAGAATCCTGTCCCTGCGAGTGGTATTAAAGTACAGATATTAAAACGTGTACAATTAAGAAAAATTCATATTTATAGAGATACACTTCTGGTCCAGCAGGTTAACAAATCTTTCATACATTTTTGAGCAGTTGCGCAATGAAAGGATTCGTGCGATGGCCCTGATACTTGAACACACTGACAGCGCTTACTATCCATGCTTCAAAACTCTGTTCAAGAATGTCGTCACGGGTAAGTTCTAATTTTCATGATATGG
Source organism: Machimus rusticus (assembly GCA_951509405.1). Classification (NCBI taxonomy): domain Eukaryota; kingdom Metazoa; phylum Arthropoda; class Insecta; order Diptera; family Asilidae; genus Machimus; species Machimus rusticus. Next base: position 15,418,051 of record OX608054.1, on the reverse strand, counting down.
TATATATTTATTAAATAAACAGTTTAATGCGTTCATGACATGCAAGAATGTCGCGATATCGATAAAACTCAAGTTCATTTTTTGGTAGGTCAATCTTAATGCCCCAAAAATTTATTTAGTTTCAAAAAAACAATGATGGTGTTGTATAAAAGAGTATTTTGTATTATTTTGTTTTTGAACTTGTTGCAATAATAACCTGTAGATAAATTTTCTAAGAATAACCAGAAAAAAAAAACCATAAATCAGAACATATTAAATTTTTTTCCGTTGTCTTGCCAACTTGTTTATAAACAACAAATCTCTTTTGCCGTCACTAACAACTTTATTCTGCAAAAAACACTTACCCTGAAGGTGATTGACTATCTGCCGCGTATTGATTTTGACGACTCGCCGGGTATGTGGAATTTTTAGCAAAGCAACAGGTACCGGCGTCATTAGTGAATGTAAATCAATTTCACTTTCACGTGTTCGACACTAATATTCGATAGAAATGAGCAAGAGGAAAAAAAAACAAGCCTTAATCAGGTTTTACTCAAACGATGGCTTGATGCCAACAATTACTTGCCTATTTTTGGGCTCGTTGTTCTTTTTAATTCTCAAACAGACCGGCTTCGTGCTAACGAGCATCGTGAGAAATTTTTGTAACTTGATAAACATATGAGCAACAAGAACTTCCTTAACAGGTAGCGAATGACTCAGGAAATGATATGGTTTCGGTTTTTTAAATATCTTTAGAGAAGTGAAATGCGCACTTGTTTAATATACTAGTAAGATACATTCAAGAAAGAATTTCAAAAAAAAATTTCCTTGTTCATGGCGGTAAAAACAAATTATTATTATTTCTTCACGAAGCTATAAGTGAAATGTTGTAAGTTTGTGAAACAAGAAAAATAAAGAATAAAAAACGGTAGTGTAGGTAGGGTATAACTCCTTAAAAATAAATGTTTTAAATGAAGTAACAAAATTAATATTTTTAACTTTTAAATATAACGTAGTAATTTTATGCAGAGCACCCTTTCACTAAGACAATAACTACGCATTACAGCTCTTGCTGAGGCGAAGGACATCACGCTTTATTTAAATCCAGTAAAAAAACACTTTTCACAATTAGAAGAAATTGACTTTGCAGAATGCAAGCCATTGCTAGTGCCGCTGATGCACGTCATATGCCTCCTTTGGGGCAACTCACGGTACTACTGCCATTCTTCAAAAATAACAATTTTACTCAAGCAAACTTGCAATCTTATAATTCATCAGGTAATTTAAATCGAACTCTTATTGAGAGAATTCTTAAATTTTTGTTCCTTTAGGCTAAGCGATTTCTGGATCCATCGTCAATTTTTCACAGCGACATCGACGAGGCCATGCAACGACTTACACTTTGCATTAAAACGCTTAAATTTTTTCGTGATATTTTTGACTACTATAAGGAAAATCTTGAGGATTTTTTTAGAGAAGAGGCAAGACCTCCAATATTTTGGACGTTTCATCCAAACGCTGTTTTTAGCCGTTTTGATGCATTTCTTGATCGGCTAAATACTATTCAATGGTTGGTTATGCCTACATTCGTCTAGAATTTAGATAATTGTAACTTCTATTTATGGAAGGTTCTTCTTCACCGTAATTGAATTTTTAAAATTAGAAAAAGTGGAGATCGGAGGATTGCGGGGAAGACAATTATCAGCTAGAATTACTGCAGTTTATGTCGAATTTAATCAATACTTTACGGCCTTTGCTTCAAAAAGTTACGATGTTTTGGATCCAGATGATCCAACTTTTAACGATGACTTTGTCTCTTTCCAAACTCGCATCCTAGAATTGGACATGAAATTGGCGGCTATTCTTTGTCAAGCATTTGATGATTGTCACAATTTAGAAAGCATTTTTAAGGTATATCTTATTATTATAATTAAATAAATAAACGACTAATTCTCGTGAATTATTCTTAGCTCATAAACATTGTGGGAAGTGTTTTAGAAAGACCAAAGATAAAAGAAGAATTCACAAACAAGTACTCTGAGATAGTGAAGATGCTGGACGACGAGATGACCATGTGCGAGGCCATCTTCGAGGCTCAAATAAACCTAGAGGAGGACAAAAAGTATTTCTTTTTTGGTCGAAATTGTCCTCCGGTGACCGCTTGTCTGAGGTGGTGTCAGCAGCTTTCCATGCGCATAACGTCTCCTGTTAAAAATTTTCAAGCTTTGCAACATCCGTAAGTTGTTGCTTGAATCAGGGAATCTAGGCAGTTAAATTAATCGAAAATTGAGTTTTTTGATATTATGGAATACATTATTTAAGAATAACCGGTGAAACTACCCGACGAATGAAATATGTCAAATCCTGCAAGTTTGTAATTCAAATTTTAGATCAATAGGTTTAGTTGTTTTGGAGTTAGTTGGCGAACGGACAGACAGACGGACGAAAAGGTTTTGCTTGTAGACTATAGATAGAGTTACAGTTTTGACGGAATTTAGAATATGCAACTGCCTACTACCCTTACCTCCCCTCAATAGTTTATTACTAAAATATAAATTTACAGAATTGTTCAAAGTGAAGAAGGATTGGCACTCGTCAAGCGCTATGAAGAATTAATCACTAAACTAGGGGAGTTCGAGAATTCGGTTTCGAAACGATGGGCAGATCAAGTAACAACTCAAATAGTTGAAAACTTGCAAAAATCGCTAATTGATAGAGATTCTACAACGAAAATGCTCATTTTGAATTTCAGTCCGCAACTTTTCGCACTTCTTCGAGAGGTGCACTATCTTAAGCAAATGGAAAAGGAAGGAATCCCCGAAAATGGTATAGAATTCTCTGAAAAAAGCGACATATATCGGAGTTACACGCTCAACCTGGAGAAGACTATTGATTGGTACAACGAGGTGCTGATCAATAGCACTGCAGTTGAGCTAGAACTCATTAAAAACGAAATCGAGCAGATTGATGCGCTGGTGGAAATTGGGGTAAATGAGCTCAACTGGAACTCTGAAAGTGAAGATTATAATTACAATTCTTGTTATAGTAACGAGATAACTTTATGTTTTTAGATATTACGGACTACTTGCAGAGATTTCGGGATCCAGTTGCTAGTTTGCAGAATCGAATGAAACACACCCAAGGGAATCTCGCTGAAATTCGTAATATTATGTCCGAATGGGCCCGAATACCTTTATTTGAAAGAAAGGACTCTAAAAAGGATACCGTTCTTTGTTTGGAGGAGAGAGCTGAACGAAAGTTGAAAAGATATAATGAAATTGAGGCTGCTTCTGAAAAAATTCACAATCTTTTGGCTGATAACATGATACAGTTTAGCATGCAGAACCGCCAGAATGAGCAAATGTGGCAGGATTATGTCTCATTTGTTGATAACGTTGTCTACGAAAACTTGCTTCTTACAGTTGGAGTTAGTATGGGTTACCTGGCAGAGAATATGGATCCTTCTAATAATTATTCCCCTCTATTTGAGTCTCGGCTGGAGCTGTTAGAGCCAAATATGATATTTGTACCCTCTCTAGACCCGGATGATCCAAATGGTTTCAATCATTTGCTTGTTGAACTAATGGATGATATCCTGAAAATGTCCACGTTGATCAAGCGATTGAAGGACACTAGTTCAACTAGCTACCAGGAAATGATCATCACCAACACTGATATTATAGAGATGCGAAAAGAAATTCTGGAGAGTGTAGACCGCGTTGTTGAAGAAGCAGCAGATCTATGCCATGGTTTTGAGCGGTATTCCTACTTATGGTACGATGATCGAAACGAGTGTATGGAGTACTTTTTAATGTTCGGAAGAGTACTAGATCCTGACGAAATTGACTTGGTCCTTGCAAAGGATCCAGCTGCTCCAAAAGAAAGCCCTCCAACCATTGAGGCTTTTCGGGAGCAGATCGATAACTATGAATCCCTCTTCATGGAAATTGAAGGAATTAAACCGTTTCAGATTTTCAACTCATGGTTTCAAGTCGATGTGCGACCATTTCGACAAAATCTTCTTAACATTGTTTGCAAATGGGGCAACATGTTCAAACAACACTTGGTCAATCGTGTCACAAACAGTCTTACAGATTTAGCGAGTTTCATAAGAAAAGCTGACGAAGGACTTATGCAGACTGTAAAAGAAGGGGACTACGATGGCCTGGTCAGCACTATGGCGTACTTAATGCAAGTAAAAGAAAGAGCCGTCACAACTGACGAAATGTTTGAGCCCATGCAGGAAACTATTCAACTCTTAAAATATTACGACATGGATATTCCCGAAGAAGTTAATGTTCTTCTCCAGGAGCTGCCCGAACAGTGGGCTAATACAAAAAAAATTGCTACCACGGTTAAGCAACAGGTCTCACCTTTGCAGGCCACCGAGGTGGTCAGCATCCGAAATCGTATCGCTAATTTTGAGGTTCACATCGCCTTCTTCAGAGAAGTGTTTAAGAACTATGAGTTCTTCAAGTACGACTGCGATGATCCGTATGGTCTTCTGAACAGAATTAATCAAGATATTTTTCGACTGGAGCAGGTCATGCGAGATATTCAGCAGTCAGGCAGCCTTTTCGAGGTTAATGTGCCTGAATTTAAGGTTCTGAAGCAATGCAGAAAGGAGCTAAGGATGCTTAAGGTACTTTAAATAAAAATAATTCAGTGTAATTTTTTTGTTACTTAAGTACAACCGGATATTATGATATTTTTATGGGTTTTTGGGTGATATAGTATGTACAAGTAGTAAACATTAAGAAAACAGAAACTGACCGATTTTAATTTGCGCAGAACGGTTTTCGCACCACAATCAATAAAAAGAGAAGTTTACTATAAATTGATATATTTAAAATTTTCAGCAATTGTGGGACTATGTCTACATTGTCCGCACAAGCATAGAAGATTGGAAGACCACGCCATGGCGAAAGGTGGACGTTGAAAATATGGACATTGAATGCAAGAAGTTTGCAAAAGATATTCGATTACTTGATAAAGAAATGCGTCCATGGGACACATTTATCCAGCTCGAATCTACCGTGAAAAACATGTTAACATCTCTGCGCGCCGTTGGTGAACTCCAGAATCCTGCAATTCGCGAACGACATTGGAATCAGCTTATGGTCTCCACTAAGGTTAAAATTTCTGAAATTATACGATTTCTTCTTTTTCTTGAATTTTTTTAAGCTTTGTATATATGCAAGGACACACCACACCGTCCACCGTGCCAACAGGCCGGGGATCCTTTGTACAGTCACTGAACGTTTCTAAACGTATTTATTTTTTCCAGAGTTTAGCAGCTCTTCCTAAAGAAGTTACCGTAAGTGTTAGGTTAAGAATGGATCGATCAGAGCACCCAATCATCTTCCAGGACGATATCTATTCTGTAGAAAAGCCGTAGTCTTTGTAGAATTGTGGCTTCAATTTTAATACTTTTCATCTTCATTGCATAACTCTTATTATTGTCATTAACAAGTCAATTTTATAAATTTCCTTTCCTTTATCGGGAAATTAGAATTGAAGGTAATTCGATTGAAAAAAAAATTATGAAACAATTTTTATTAACTTTTTTTCCTATATATTCTTGTTTTAACATCACGATCTCAAAAATAGGGCAGCGAAAAAAAAAACACAAATTAATTTAAGTTATTCAAACTCAAACTCAACATTACATATAAAAATATTTTACAGTACATACAATACAACTACAAGTAAGTAAAAAACACTTTAAAATATGAGGGTACCAACTTTTAACATTAAATTCCAAACTATTAAGTTAAACATGTAATACTATTTTATATTAAATAAATAATATACAATTAATCATTTCATTTTGCACACTACATTAATCCTTCACAAACTCAGCTTTAGGTATATGGTTTTAAAAACGAGTCCTTTTGTGAGCAATCGAATCACCAGAGGAAAATTTTTTCAAGAAAAAGTTCATGAATAGAGAACAAAACAAAAGTAATTAATTAATTGGCTCCATTAATTAATTAAATAATTAATCGAGCCACAGTAATAATCCTTATCACCTTTCCTATTGAAAGAATTGAGATTGAATAATATTGCGATGAAAAATAAGAAAAGGGTCATTAATAAGATTCTTTAAGATTAAATAACACTTTCAAACAATTTTAACTAGTTGAATAGAGTTCATATTCCCATCGCAGCTGCATCTCATGCTCACTTCGACCATCACAAGCCCACCAACATTTGCTTGTCTCATCCTTCTATCTATTCTAGATTTCAGGCGTACAGGATTTAACTGACCAAACTATTTCTTTTCAATGAGTCAAAGCACCACTTCTTAGATTTCTATCCACCTGCAAAAGGAAGATTTGTTCGGTCCTTAAGACTTGGCTTTCTCGTTTGTAGGTGAAATTCATCATGGATCACGACACGACTCTGGCTGAGTTGCTAGCCCTCAATCTGCATGAATGCGAGGAAGAGGTTAAGAATATCGTCGATAAAGCTGTTAAGGAAATGTCGATGGAGAAGATTTTACGTGATCTGAACACCACTTGGTCTGCGATGGAATTCGAGCATGAGATCCACGCACGAACCGGCTGTAGCTTGCTGAAGGCCTCTGAGGAGCTCATAGAAACCCTCGAGGATAACCAAGTGTGCTTGCAAAATTTAATTACCTCAAAGTACATTGCCCACTTCCTCGAGGAAGTTTCCGGATGGCAGAATAAATTGATGATAGCCGATCAAGTGATAACAGTTTGGTTCGAAGTTCAGCGCACTTGGACCCACCTCGAAAGCATCTTCATGAGCTCTGAGGACATCCGAAGGCAACTTCCTGTTGATTCCGAACGATTCGATAGGATTGATGCTGAATTTAAGATACTCATGCAGGAGATGTCGGTAACATCGAATGTTGTCGTTTCTACAAATCGAGACGGTTTGTGCGAGCGGCTTGAGCGTTTGCAAAAGGAACTCACACTTTGTGAAAAAGCATTGGCTGAATATTTGGAAACAAAACGCTTGGCGTTCCCACGGTTCTACTTTATTTCTTCGGCAGATTTACTGGACATCTTAAGCAATGGTATCCAACCGGAGCAAGTTACGAAACATCTTACAAAATTATTCGATTCAATCGCTAAATTAAAGTTCAAAAAAGAACCTCCAGAAACTGGGGCTGTTGTATCAGCTCTTGGGATGTATGCAAAAGACGGGGAGTACGTCGAATTTGACAAGGAAACCGACTGTCGTGGAGCTGTGGAGATTTGGTTGAACCGCGTCCAGAACATCATGCGCTCATCACTAAGATTCTATATTTCTGAGGCAGTTGTTACTTACGAAGAAAAACAAAGGGAGCAATGGCTGTTCGATTATCCAGCACAAGTGTCTCTTTGCGGCTCCCAAATTTGGTGGAGCACTGAGGTTAATATCGCGTTCAGTCGGCTCGAGGAGGGCTACGATAATGCGATAAAGGATTACTATAAGAAGCAGGTCTCGCAGCTAAGTGTGCTTATTTCGCTGCTCCTTGGAGAGTTGACTAAGGGAGATCGTCAAAAGATCATGACGATTTGCACTATAGATGTTCACTCAAGAGACGTGGTCAGCAAAATGATTCAAGCGAAAATTGAAAGCGCCTCCGCGTTCATGTGGCAGTCCCAACTCAGGCATCGCTATGACGACAAGGAGCGGGATTGCTTTGCTAATATCTGCGATGCAGAATTTCGGTACTCCCACGAATATCTGGGGAATACGCCACGGCTGGTGATCACTCCTTTGACCGATCGATGCTACATCACCTTGACGCAATCCTTGCACTTGGTAATGGGCGGTGGACCTGCAGGTCCTGCAGGAACTGGTAAAACTGAAACGACGAAGGATTTGGGTCGAGCTTTAGGGATCATGGTATATGTATTTAATTGCTCGGAGCAGATGGACTACAAGGTGCATATAAAACCCTTAGACTGCACTCTAATGAATATAAGACTGCACAGGGGGTGGACTTCACCAACCAGTACATATTATATTGTATATAATACCTATCTATATAGAAATTTACAATTTTTTCTCTAGTTCTAGAGTAAACTATTGAGCTTGCATTAATTTTATTTAAATTTAATTATTTATAACATCCGTGTTTGGTGTGGTACCAAAAATTCATTTAAAATTTTAGCTACGAACAACATTCCAATTTTATTTCTGTAAGCACAAAAACTAAATCTTTATTTTGTATATTTTAGTTGAGGATTTAAGCATGATTTTTTTATTTTATTTTATTAAAAACCCTATTTTCTATAGTCAGCTATATTTGTTTGATTTCCAAACCAAAATTTCCCTTCCCGTAAAATCTAAGTCAATATGTTAAGTAAACTAGTATCAATTATACTTAAAACTCTATTTAATTCTATCAGTCCTGCGGAAATATTTACAAAGGATTGGCTCAAACGGGGGCATGGGGCTGTTTCGATGAGTTCAACCGCATCACAGTTGAGGTCCTCTCGGTTGTTGCAGTACAAGTTAAGTCCATTCAAGACGCAATTCGGGACAAGAAATCAAAATTTAATTTCATGGGAGAATTCATCACCTGTGTTCCAACTGTGGGCATATTTATTACGATGAATCCTGGGTACGCAGGGCGCACGGAACTTCCCGAAAATTTGAAGGCACTCTTCAGACCCTGCGCCATGGTTGTGCCAGATTTTGAGCTGATCTGTGAGATTATGCTGGTCGCGGAGGGCTTTCAGGAAGCGAAAATACTCGCGAGGAAATTTATTACACTCTATACATTATGCAAAGAGTTATTATCAAAACAGGACCACTATGACTGGGGATTGAGAGCCATCAAATCCGTTTTAGTCGTTGCTGGATCCTTGAAGGTAAGAACCCTTTTATAAAATTTATTTCGCGTTATATACATATTTGCATTATAGCCTAATTTTATCTCATTAAGAATAAAATAAATTACTTGTAATAATTTAGAATTTGTAGTTTTGTTTATGAATTGTTATTAATTGTAATAAATAAATAAACCCTAACTTTTCCCTATCCAGCGGGGTGATCCTGGTCGTCCTGAGGAAGAAGTCCTAATGCGAGCGCTACGAGATTTCAATATTCCAAAAATTGTTACAGACGATATGCCGGTTTTTATGGGTTTAATAGGAGACCTCTTCCCAGCTTTGGACGTTCCGCGGAAACGCGACCAAGACTTTGAAAAGACCGTCAAACAAGCAACGGCTGATTTGCTTTTACAGCCTGAAGATAATTTTGTTCTTAAAGTTGTACAACTTGAAGAGTTGCTCGAAGTTCGACATTCTGTTTTTATCGTTGGTAATGCCGGGACGGGGAAAACACAGGTGTGGAAAACACTTTACCGCACCTATCAAAATATAAAAAGGAAACCAATCTACAACGACCTCAACCCAAAGGCTGTCACCAACGATGAACTCTTTGGAATTATAAATCCGGCAACTCGAGAGTGGAAGGACGGCTTATTTTCTGTGATTATGAGGGAGCAAGCCAATATCACTGGGGATCAGCCCAAGTGGATTATCCTTGATGGCGATATCGATCCCATGTGGATTGAGAGTTTAAACACAGTGATGGACGATAATAAAGTCCTCACTTTGGCGAGTAATGAAAGGATCGCCCTCACACCTACAATGCGACTTTTATTCGAAATCTCTAATTTGCGAACTGCAACACCTGCTACAGTATCTAGAGCTGGGATTTTATACATCAATCCGCAAGATTTGGGATGGAATCCGTATGTAATTTTAATTTTAGAAAAAGTAGTACGATAACAAGTCTTTTTACCTGCAGATACGTTACAAGTTGGATAGAAACTCGGGAGCAACCAGCAGAGAAATCAAACCTAGTTATACTTTTCGACAAGTATATTCCAGCTTGCCTGGAAAATATTCGAACTCGTTTCAAAAAGATAACTCCAATTGCGGAAATGGCGCATATTCAAATGCTTTGCCATTTGTTGGATTGTTTTCTAACTGCGACTAACACGCCCCCGGACTGTCCGAAAGAGTGGTATGAGTTCTATTTTGTTTTCGCGTGCGTATGGGCTTTCGGTTCGGCGATGTTCCAAGACCAGTCCATCGATTACAGAGTTGAATTCAGCAAGTGGTGGCTGAACGAATTTAAGACCGTTAAATTCCCTCAAGGAGGGACTGTCTTTGATTATTTTCTTGATGCTGAAACAAAAACTTTCCTTCCATGGTCAGATAAAATACCAAAGTTTGAACTCGATTCTGATTTGCCGCTTCAAGCGGTTTTGGTTCATACATCTGAGTCCATTCGTTATAGGTATTTTCTGGATCTGCTAATGGAAAAAAAGCACCCTGTTATGTTGGTGGGTAACGCCGGTTGCGGAAAAACTGTCTTAGTAAATGAAAAGCTCCAAAATCTTTCGGATAATTATGCTTTGGCAAAAGTACCTTTCAACTTCTATACTACCTCGGAGATGTTACAAAAAATTCTTGAAAGACCTTTGGAAAAGAAGGCCGGCCGCAACTACGGACCTCCTGGAAGTAAAACGCTTATTTACTTCATTGATGATATGAACATGCCCGAGGTGGATATGTACGGCACTGTGCAGCCGCATACTCTAATAAGACAGCACCTGGACTACGGCCATTGGTACGACAGAAATAGGCTGACTTTGAAGGACATCCACAACTGCCAATATGTGTCCTGCATGAACCCAACTTCTGGAAGTTTCACAATTAACCCGAGACTTCAGCGACATTTTTGTGTGTTCGCTGTCAGCTTTCCTGGCGCCGAGTCCGTCAGCTTCATTTGCTCCTCAATCCTCTCCCAGCACTTTGCTAACGCCGAACAAAAATTCAGCCTCGGGGTCACGAGAATGGTTGGCAACGTAGTCACAGCCTCTTTGGCACTCCACAACAAAGTCGGCCAATTCTTTCTGCCGACGGCAATCAAATCTCACTATATCTTCAACCTGAGGGACTTAAGTAATGTCTTCCAGGTTAGTTAGTTTTAATTTTAAATGCTTCATTTGAATATACGATTTGAAATCCTTTTCGCATTTGAATAACACTTACACTTAAAATTTATTCTTATGTTTACTTATCTGTAGACCCCGTATCCGATAATTTTGTCAAGAACTCTTTAATTTTATAAAGGTTTTTGAAAAATACTATCAAGAAAAAGTTATATTTCTTTAATAATGTTGAACGAAATGAACTATATGTATATGCCTTCACTTTCTTGAATTCATAGTTTTCGAAAAAAAAAAGAAACTATTTTTACAGTGTCGATTTCTTTTGAAAAATAATTTCTATATACATACGTTTCAAACTCTTAATATTTTGATTTTTAGAAAAAAACAAACTTATTATTTTGCATATTTTTCTAGGGTCTCTTATTCAGCACCAGCGATTGCCTGACATCCTCTTCGGACATGATACGACTCTGGCAACATGAAACTCAACGAGTTTATGGTGATAAGTTCACAGAAGACAAAGACATCGATGCTTTCACTAAGATGCAGCACGACATCGTCAAGAAGTCCTTCGAGGAAATCGACGAGTCGGTTATTTTCGACAAACCAAATATCTACTGCCACTTTGCAGGTGGAATAGGCGAGCCCAAGTACATGCCAATCAAAGGGTGGATGGAGCTGCGCACCCTGCTCCAAGAAGCCATGGCCTCTTACAACGATTTAGTTGCAGCCATGAATTTGGTGCTCTTCGAGGACGCTATGATGCACGTCTGCAGGTAGTATAAAACTGAAGTTGTGTAATAAAATAAATATATTTAGATAAAATAAAGCACTTCAGTTTATTTATTTAGTTATTCACTCAATTCATCACATTTTAAAGAAGTGTCCTTTTAAAGTTTTATCACATTGGTTATCTTAAAATTCCAAATCACCGACATAATTACCCCAATGGGAATCTTTTGAAATTTCCTATCGACTAATTGTTCCGCTATTTCGAATTTCCACTTTTCTAAATTATAATATTAGCAGAAGATTCAAAATCAGCGATCCCGAAAACTCCTGAATGCCAAATTTCATATTCTTTTCAAATTTTAACATAATGAATATTACTTTTCGGGTTTTGCAAAAAAAATCGTCGTTAAAAAAAAATCGTTAAAATATGTATATGACTTTTTTTTTTCTGGAAAAAACTTAATAGTTTGCTATTATTTTCAATGTTATCTCTATCTTACAGGATCAATAGAATCCTCGAATCCCCGCGAGGAAGTGCTCTTCTAGTTGGGGTAGGAGGAAGTGGTAAGCAATCTTTAGCCCGCCTAGCCGCTTTTATATCGAGTTTAGAAGTAACTCAAATTCAACTTAGAAAAGGATATGCTATTCCAGATCTCAAGGTAAGCTTATTAATTCTCCTTCGGGTTTAGTTAAAAAAAAGTTAAACAATTACATTAAACAGTATATTATTTTAATTAATCCTCAGAATGAATTATCCGGCTTATATTTAAAAGCTGGCTTGAAAAACGTTGGGATTATGTTCCTGATGACGGACGCTCAAGTCCCTAACGAATATTTTTTGGTTTTAATAAACGACATCCTTTCTACTGGCGAAATTCCCGATTTGTTTTCCGACGATGAAGTTGAGAATATTATCGCTGGTGTACGGAATGAGGTCAAAGGTGCAGGAATGATGGACACTCGAGAAAATTGCTGGAAATTTTTTATAGACAGAGTTCGAAAACAGCTTAAAGTTGTTCTTTGCTTCTCCCCTGTGGGATCCACATTAAGAATTCGTTCCAGGAAATTCCCAGCAATAATTAATTGTACATCGATCAATTGGTTCCATGAATGGCCCCAGGAAGCACTCATGTCCGTAGCCATGAATTTTCTACAAGAGAACCCGGTTCTTCCCGACATCCATAGAGATGCAGTTGCAAAATTTATGGCCTATGTTCACACTTCAGTAAATCAAACATCGAAAGTTTATTTGCAAAATGAAAGACGGTATAACTACACTACTCCAAAGTCATATTTGGAGCAGATCAGTCTTTACTTAAAACTACTTAATCAGAAGCACGACGACCTTCAAAGTAAGATAGAGCGGCTAGAGAACGGTCTTGAAAAGTTGAGGACAACTGCAATTCAAGTGGCTGACTTGAAGGTGAAATTGGCTGTTCAGGAAATAGAGCTAAAGGAGAAGAATGAGGCTGCAGACGCACTTATCGAAATTGTAGGGATTGAAACTGAAAAAGTGCAAACTGAGAAAGCAGTCGCTGATGAGGAAGAAATGAAAGTGGCGATTATCGCTGATGAGGTCTCAAAAAAGCAGAAAGACTGCGAGGAGGACCTTCTTAAGGCAGAGCCAGCTTTAGCCGCTGCTCAGGAGGCACTCAATACCCTGAACAAGGCCAATCTGACCGAACTGAAGTCTTTTGGATCCCCGCCTGGAGCAGTCACAAACGTAACCGCTGCTGTAATGGTTCTTCTTGCACCTGGTGGCAAGGTTCCAAAAGAGAGGAACTGGAAGGCAGCTAAGGTCATGATGGCTAAAGTGGACACCTTCTTGGAATCACTCATCACTTACGATAAAGAAAACATCCACCCAGAGATAATCAAAGCTATTCAACCGTATCTTAAAGATGCAGAATTCGAACCAGAATTCATCAGATCAAAATCAGCAGCGGCGGCCGGTCTGTGCGCTTGGGTCATCAATATTATTAAATTTTACGAAGTCTTTTGCGATGTCGAACCAAAGAGGAAAGCCCTTGCTCAAGCAAATGCAGAACTCGCTGCTGCTCAGGATAAGTTGAGCTCTATTAAGAGGAAAGTCGCTGTAAGTTTTGCTAGATCTTCTGTATTTTTTTTTATTTTGGTAGAGCGATTTTTTGTCGCTAAAAGTTGTATTTTTTTCTTAGTCCCTCGAGGAACAACTCGCGAAATTAACAGCCGATTTTGAGAAGGCGACTGCTGATAAATTGCGATGCCAGCAGGAAGCTGACGCCACTCAAGCCACCATTCAGCTGGCGAATAGGCTGGTCGGAGGCCTCGCCAGCGAAAACGTGCGGTGGGCCGAAGCAGTGGCAGAGTAAGCGACTCCTTTAAGACAACAACGAACAAATTTAAACCTTTCTTTTGGAATTAGCTTCGTAAAACAGGGTATTACGCTACCAGGAGACATTCTGCTAATTACCGCCTTCATTTCGTATGTCGGCTGCTTCACTAAACAATTCAGACTGGACTTGATGAATAAAATGTGGTACCCTTTCCTGCGCGCTATAGACCCTCCGATTCCAATAACCGAAGGGCTGGATCCCTTGTCCCTCCTTACAGACGACACAACTGTGGCTGTTTGGCACAACGAAGGTCTTCCTAGCGACCGAATGTCTATCGAAAATGCAACAATTCTATCCAATTCAGATAGGTGGCCGTTGATGATTGATCCACAGGTAAAGAAACAAATTTAATATAATACATTTCTTACACAAATTTTTTTGTAGCTCCAAGGGGTTAAGTGGATCAGGCAAAAGTACGGTGATGACCTGAAAGTAATTCGATTAGGGCAGAAGGGGCATTTAGAAACAATTGAGAAGGCACTGACTCAAGGTAGCACAGTGCTTATAGAAAATATAGGGGAGAATCTTGATCCTGTTTTTGATCCTCTTCTGGGACGGAATCTAATAAAGAAGGGAAAGTGTGTCAAATGTTCTGAATTTGGAGTACTATTAAAATTCAAATATTTTTTAGAGCCATCAAGTTGGGCGATAAAGAAATCGAGTACAATTCAAACTTTCGCCTTATTCTACACACAAAATTAGCTAATCCGCACTATAAGCCAGAAATGCAGGCTCAAACTACGCTTATCAATTTCACTGTAACTCGTGATGGATTAGAGGATCAACTGCTTGCCGAAGTTGTTAAGGAAGAGCGACCAGATCTTGAAGAACTTAAGGTGAAGTTTTTAGAAAATATTAAAGCGTAATTAAAAATTAAGATAATATTGCTCCAATGCGCATAATATCAGTTTTTCTTACAATTGAACAACATCACTAAATAATTTTCTCAGGCTGAGCTTACTCATCAGCAAAACGACTTTAAAATAATGCTCAAGAAGTTGGAAGACGATCTTCTATCACGCCTGTCTTCCGCAGGAGGAAACCTTTTAGGTGATACAGCACTCGTAGAGAACTTAGAAACAACCAAGAAAACTGCAGCAGAGATCGAGGAGAAGGTAAAAAATTTTTGAAGCGATTAAACATCGAGTTAAACCGAATTTTCTTCAGGTGGCCGAAGCAAAAGTAACATCTCAAGAAATAGACGTCGCTCGAGAGCACTACCGGCCAGCAGCAGCCAGAGCAAGTTTGTTGTACTTTATCCTCAACGATCTTAATACAATCAATCCCATATACCAGTTTTCTTTAAAAGTATGAATATCTGAAGTTTTTGAAAAATTTATAATTCTCAATTTCTCTTTTACTTAAGGCATTCAGCGTGGTTTTTCAGAAAGCCATAGCAAAAGCAGAACCCTCAGATGATGTACCCATTCGAGTTACAAATTTAATCGATTGCATTTCGTTCTCAGTATTTCAGTACACGTCCAGAGGGCTTTTTGAATGTGATAAACTTATTTTTGCATCGCAAATGACCTTTCAGGTGGGTATATGAAAAAACTGGACAAGTTTTATACGCTTTTTAAGTAACTTAATGAAATAAAAGGTAATTTGAATGAGTAATTTTATACGTTTAAATACGTAGGATGGAGTACACCAATTTGTTTCTTGTTAATTTTAACAATAAAAACAAAAATTTCGTAGTATGGGGCACATAATATTTTATTATACAAGTTTTATTTTGAGTTTACTGGAAAAATATCATGAAGTGTAGATAAATAAATTATTGGTAAAATATAATTGCTTCAATTAAAAACCGAAAATTATAATACATATTAATTTTTTATTTTCAATTTACAGAATACATGGTATTTATAAAGACTTGATTTAATTTAATTTCAAACTCCTATCAAGCAATCATTTAATGACTGATTAATGTACATATTAAAATATTTTCAGATTCTATTAATGAGCGAAGAGATAACGTCCACAGAGCTCGATTTCTTGCTACGCTTCCCTATCAAGCCGCACGTCACCAGTCCCGTAGATTTTCTGTCGAACACCTCATGGGGGGGTATTTGTAGTTTGGCCTCTAAAGATGAGTTCCGGAACTTGGACAGGGACATTGAGACCTCGTCCAAGCGATGGAAAAAGCTGGTTGAGTCGGAGCTGCCTGAAAAAGAGAAGTTCCCGCAGGAGTGGAAGAACAAAACCGCCCTCCAACGGCTCTGCATGATTCGAGCTCTAAGGCCAGACAGGATGACATACGCCCTGTCGTTAGTAACACATAAAATTAACGAAATAAAATCTTTGTTAACTTTAAAACTTTTCAGCGACTTCATTGAGGAAAAGTTGGGGTCGAAGTACGTCGAGAGCAGAACTGTAGAGTTCTCGAAGTCTTTTGAAGAGGCGAGTCCCTCGACCCCTATTTTCTTCATTCTATCGCCGGGCGTGAATCCTTTAAAGGACGTAGAAGCCCTCGGTAAAACTCTAGGCTTCACAATTGATGTGGGCAATTTCCATAATGTGTCCCTTGGTCAGGGCCAGGAAGTTGTCGCCGAGGAAGCGATGGACAAGGCAGCGAAATGCGGACACTGGGTTATTCTTCAAAATATTCACCTTGTTCGCAAGTGGCTACCGGTCCTGGAGAAAAAACTAGAGTTTTACGCGGACGGCTCTCACCCCGATTATCGGGTTTTTATGAGTGCCGAACCAGCGGCAACAGCTTCAGCGCATATAATCCCACAGGTTAGCTAATTCTAAAAATTTAAATAAAATCGTAGAGTTTAAAACTTGGATTCTTTTCTAGGGTATCCTAGAGTCGTCAATAAAAATAACAAATGAGCCCCCTTCTGGGATGCAAGCGAACCTTCACAAGGCGCTGGACAATTTCACTCAAGAAACTCTCGAGATGTCCGGAAAGGAAGCCGAATTCAAGGTCATCCTGTTCGCTCTCTGCTATTTTCATGCGGTCGTTGCCGAAAGGCGCAAATTCGGACCGCAGGGTTGGAATAAGATTTACCCTTTTAATGTCGGTGACCTGAACATAAGCGTTTCTGTGCTGTTCAACTACCTTGAGGCGAACTCTAAGGTCCCGTGGGAAGACTTACGCTACTTATTCGGGGAAATTATGTACGGCGGCCACATAACCGACGACTGGGACCGCCGGCTTTGCATCGCTTACCTTGAGGAGTACATGCAACCAGACCTAGTCGACGGGGAACTCATGCTGGCCCCGGCGTTCCCTGCTCCGCCCAACACAGACTATGCCGGCTACCACACGTATATTGACGAAATGATGCCTTCAGAGTCACCCTATTTATACGGGTTGCACCCGAACGCTGAAATTGGCTTTTTGACCACCACGTCTGAGAAAATATTTAGGACTGTGTTTGAGATGCAGCCAAGGGATGCCGGATCCTCCGGTGGAGCCACTGTAACCAGAGAGGATAAAGTAAAGCAAATTGTGGACGAAATTATGGAAAAACTACCGGAGGAATTTAACATGATCGAAATAATGAATAAAGTGGAGGAGAGAACACCGTACGTGATAGTGGCGTTTCAGGAATGCGAACGAATGAACTATCTAACAAGCGAAATGAAGCGGAGTTTAAAAGAACTAGATCTTGGTCTGAAGGTAAGTGTTGATACTTTAGTTAGATTTAATTCTTGCCCTTAAGAACACAAAAAACTACGACATACAAAGTCGAAATTTTGAGTTCGAGATTTGTTTAATCGATATGATATTTTTCTCTTTGATTAATTATGATGTTTAATTTTAAAAAATCGATTTTAATTTTTCAACATCGAGTACTAAATATGGTATAAATCTTTAAACATTTTTATTTAAAAAAAAAAGGGAGAACTTACAATCACGTCGGACATGGAGGAACTGGAAAATTCGTTATTTTTGGACCAGGTACCGCCAATCTGGGCAGCGAGGGCATATCCTTCTCTATTGGGACTGACTTCCTGGTTTGTGGACCTTCTCTTGCGATTGCGCGAGCTCGAAACATGGTCAACGGATTTTGTGGTGAGCTAAATTTACGCATCGCAATTTCCTGATAATTAAACGCACCTATGGCAGCTACCTTCGTGCGTCTGGCTGGCGGGTTTTTTCAATCCCCAGTCCCTCCTGACTGCGATAATGCAGAGCACTGCACGCCGCAATGAGTTGCCCTTGGATAAAATGTGTCTGCAGTGCGACGTCACCAAGAAGCAAAAAGAAGACTTCACGTAAGTATTTTGCGCACTTCATGCAGCGAATGCGGCTGGGCAGAAAGCTCACCTTCGCGGTTCCACTCATCGACGGGCGTCTAGACGGAAAATAGAAGCCGCAGAGCGCCGAGTCTATTTTTGCCCTCATCTCGGAAATGCTTCCCGCCGCGCCGTTTCGCTGCAATTTTCTCTAAATTTTCATAATTCCGCTGTTTACTGTTTCCATGCGATTGCTAATTAAAGCACGGCTCCGCGAGAAGGCGCCTACGTCCACGGCATCTTCATGGAGGGGGCCCGGTGGGATGTTCAGCAGGGGATCATCATGGAGTCGCGGCTTAAGGAACTCTACCCCTCAATGCCGGTCATCAATATCAGGGTGAGCTATCGGGTGTCTTAATTATGGGGATCACATGGTAAATTTCTTGAGCAGCTGGGATTACACGTGATTTATTTATTTCTCACCTCGTTTACGACTTCTTTCAAACCGGTTCCAGTCGATGTAGATCGAACACTTTTTCGAACCGGATCGATAAATTCTCATTTCAATCCAGCTTGAAATTTTTCGATCCACATCGAAAAGTGCCATAAACACCTGCCCTATTCGAACCGAATTTAAGAGTTTCAAAAAACCCCTTCTGAATAATAATTCCTTAATAAAGTTAATAAAAAGTTTATAAATTCATTCCAATAACCTTTAACTTCAGTTAAATTTTCCGCTTATAAGGTCAAAATAATTCGAATGGATTTTTCCATCGGATTATTTCAACCACTTTGAAAAAAAATGTAAATGAAATCAAAGGTTACTGAAATGAACAATGAAAGTTTAAGTAACTTTATTATGAAATTTTTGTCCAAAAAGTGCTTTTATATGCTCTCCTTTAATTGCGAAAGTCATATTATATAATCTCACAAAGGCTCTCAACTAAAATCGGTGGACTGATGACCTTTAAATACATTTTAAAACGCGAATTCCATTATTCCAAATCCAACTCTTCACCAATGTTGAAGTGTGTTTAGGGTTATTATCATGTTGAAATAAATTTTTTTAACTTTAATTATTATTGGTCCAATACCATAATGACCAGAAAAGCATCACAGATTTGTGAAACGAAAATTTATTCTTCTTTCTTAGGTCTTCTTAAGTGACTAATCTATTGGCACCACTTAAATTAAATTTTGCTTTTTCAGAAAAAGGAACAAGAAAGATTATGTTGCAATAGACCCCATATTTCTCAAACAATTTCAATCAAATTTTCTTTATGCAGTCGAGTGTGTAAATAAAGACGATTGGTCACCTTTTATTGTTCGGTTCTTGTGGACAGATTTCAATTAAATTTTATCTATGCAAAGCTACAGCTATTTAAAGAAAAACGAAAAAAAAAATCAATTGTATTTTACGTGTTGAAATTCGATAGATAGGTGACACGAATTGAAA
This sequence comes from Machimus rusticus, assembly GCA_951509405.1. Classification (NCBI taxonomy): domain Eukaryota; kingdom Metazoa; phylum Arthropoda; class Insecta; order Diptera; family Asilidae; genus Machimus; species Machimus rusticus. The sequence continues at coordinate 15,398,385 of OX608054.1, read as the reverse complement.
TTTTTGAATCACTTTCAAATTTTTCACATATTTTCGCTCTTGCCTTGAAATAGTTTAAGGGCGAGATTAAAGAAATTAAAAACTCGGCTAGAAGTTTTGCTTTTTTAAGTGTATTTGATTTGATTGATTATAGGTTTTAATAACCAGAGTGTCAGTATCAAAAAACGCTTTGAAAAGCCTTATCCTTTGATTTCATGAAGTTAGAAACTTGAATTTAAAAGACTATAAGGCTGTAGGATCTTTGTATATGTAGATTACGGTAGAAAATAAATTTGTAATTTGTACATAAAATAAAAAATTAGTTATTTGTTTGGTCGCCGAAAAAGAAAATGGCTCAATAATTTGCATTGCCCTTTGACGACTTACCAACACGATGTGGGACCATATCATGAATTCCATTGAGACCGCATCGTTTTTCCACTGAATTATTTGCAAAAATTCACATATCAATGACGAAACAATTCTTGCAATAAGATCCAGGTTTATTTCGAAATCTCTTCGTGGAAAGATCATCCAATTATTCAAATGGTATTAATCGATTCAAGTGCACAAGAGATTAGCTGTGACCTTTGGGAACGATACCAGAGCACCACGTGCGATGATCTTGTGTTTTGGCTGCCTTATTTGAAATTCAATTAGCCAATCCAGACCAATTCTTTTAAACAGAATATATCTCTTCTTTTTTCTGCAGGCAATCACACAAGATAAACAGGACCTGAGGAATATGTATGAGTGCCCCGTCTACAAAACAAGGACCAGAGGTCCAACTTATGTGTGGACGTTTAACCTCAAGTCTAAGGACAAGCCTGCGAAATGGACTCTAGCCGGAGTAGCGCTGCTGCTCCAAGTTTAAGCCCTAGGCGGCACCGCTCGTAGTTTGCACTGCAATTCGCTTTCTAATTTAGAATTTAGAAAAATGTGATTTTTTTTGCTTATAGATGCTGTAGAATAATAACCGTTTTTTTTTAATTTCAAATATATAAAAGCTTTAAAGGATAACAGCTAGAATTTTACTGATCGTGACCCATCCCGAAGCAATCGAAAAAGGTTTACGTCCTCTGATCAAGACAGAATTGCTTCAATCGAATGTCGGTTACGATCTGGACCGTCTACAGTCTAGAGCACGGTTGTAGTGAGCGAAGCGTTATCATCAGAGAAAATCGTCATCATTTGCCGCAAAAGGGAGATAATGTCCTTAGCCAGAGCCCAGGCGGACAGAGTCATCTTGCCCGTTCCGCTTCTTTGTTTGCTTTCGTCCCATTGAATTTTATTACTCTGTCTGAAGCGAAATCAATTTTCAGGCCGCCAGCGATAAGGCGATGCTGCTGGATGCTGATGCCCGAGAGCAAAGCTAGACGACGATCTTCAAATCGCCAGTCCGTCGTCGCACTCTGTTTTGATGGCATTGCGATCGAATTCAGTTTACACATGAGCGCGCTTAGATTTGCATTCAATTTACGACTGTCCGCATAAAAAATAAAATATAGAAACAAGATCATCGCCACATATCCCAATCCTATCTATAGTGTGCGGCGCCCGAAAACGCAGCGGAACGATCGAATTTGATTCGAAAAGAAAGAAAATTAAATAAAACATAAGAAATTAGCAAGTGATCGAGCAATTAGACAGTGACGACATTCCCTCAAGACATTTGACGTAATTTCCAGTGCACAGCAAGTACCCGCCGCCGGCGAGGAAGTGAAACGCAATATCCAGCGGAGCTATCGCCTTCTTGTCAATCAACCGATCGACGGAAGATATAAAAAGTTCGAAGATCCCTGGTCTCATCTACAGTTGAGATCCCAGCGCCGTTTGCTAGAGAGTCTAAGATTAACCGGGCTAAGATGAAGTTTGTCGGGCTGTTCCTCCTCCGTAAGTACTTGAGGCTTTCAACTTTTGAGGATCATCGATTTATCTAAAATATACGTTATAGTGAATTTGATTACTAAAGATATTCCGTCTTATTGTACGACGTTTAGTAAAATCATTTTTCTAATCTAATAATAATAGCGATATTATCTACAATGCGCATTTTGAAAAGTGGCTAGTGATTTTTTGTTTCGCAATCATAAAAATTGCATGTTAGTGCATATTTCGCTTATCTCTGCGTAATTCTAGACCCCGTTCGTCTTGTGCATTTTGTGACTCATTTTGTAAGATTTCCTGACCAGCCATGGTGAGGGCCACAATATGGAGCGATAGGTCCTAAGTGTTGCGAATTCCAGTGACGACCGGATGCGACCCTATTTGCAGCTGCAGCCGGTGCAAGCGTACAATATCTCGAATCGGTTCTGATTTAAATATTTAGATAAAAATATCGTCTTTAATATATAGCGAGACACTTGGTCTGCTGTCCCCAGTGGCAGCGGAATATGATTAATTTTCGCTTTAAGCTCTTTTCAATTCTTATAAACGGAGAAAGCTTCTCCCGGCGTTTTGATCATTTACCAGATTTTCATCCCTCTGATCGCTGCGTCGAACTAAATTTAAAATCGCAATTGTCTTGTTTATACAATTCATTTAAACTGCGTGTCTTGAGTGATAAATTCGCATTAATATAATTTTTCAAAATACCCTTACTATAAAAATAAAAATCGATTAAGATCAGAGTTCTAATCATGTAAAAGCTTATTTTTATTAGCTGAATAGTGTATAACATATAATTCAGCTACTAAAGATTAAAAAGATACACTTTTAATTGAATATTATGATAAAACCTACATAAATTGATTTTATATCCCCTCATAGTGGCATTCGCGTGCAAAAGCTGTATCTATTTTTGACTTAGCATCGAAATATTTATTAAATTTAGCTAGTCGAAATGAATAAAGTCTTTAGAACAGTTGCGATAATGAAAATGCGAAAATTGAATGCCGCCCGGCAACCTATGGTGCAAACTGTTGCCAAAGGTCGGGAGAATACTTGTTCAAGTTGACGAGCACAAAGCTAGCCGCCTCCGCCGAGTTCAATGAAACAATAATGTCCAACATCACCCGGCAATTAAGCGAATTTTCGACAAAACGGAACGTAAAGTTATTTCATTGAGATTCAATACGCCAGATGAAGCTCCGGCAGCTCTTTATCACAAAATAGAAACAGAAGCTAACTTGGTCCTTATCGAACACATGTCGACTAGAGCTAGTCGCAATCTAGGAAAAGTAATTGGGAATTCGTGTGCTAAGGGATAAGGTTTACTAAGTTTTGTGTTACTTAAGACATAATACCTAGATTACTTATAAATTTAATTAAGGCGACATTTTAAATGATATTTTTTTTTTCAGTGGCACTGTACGCGGCATTTAGTGAGTCAAAACCTCTTGAGGATACAAACACAAAATGCCAAAATTTCTGCGATTTGCTGTACAACCCGATCTGCGGCACAGATGACGAAGGTCAGACTCGAACATTCTCCAACCTGTGTGTGCTGAAATCGGAGAATTGTTTGCAAAAATCGAGTAAGTTTCGATAAATGAGTGAGCCCACAACTTTTTTCTAGAGTATCTAAAATTAAAATGCATCCTTCTCTTAATTTTTGCAGGCTTTCAGAAAACATCTGACGGGCCTTGCCCCTAGAGAGGAAACGGCATCCTATCGTGTGATAAGTCTGCGAGTGTGCCTGACTCGCGTCTATAGGGAATACGTAATTAGTTACTAAATTATTAGCCTAACTTAGGAAGCGTAACACGCAGAGATAGTGCTCCAGCGCTGATCAGTCTTCATTGCATCATGTCTAATTATAGTTAAGGTCCTATCGCAGCCGTTCCGGGAACAATCGCAGATCGTAGCGCTCATAGTATTTGGCTTTTGTGTAGCATCAGGCCGCCTTCTTATCGCAGCGTTCGTGTCTCACTTTCGCACGTCATTGCGATCGAAACCGAGCTGATATTGTATTTCTACACAATATATAAAAATTGCAGAGATCTTCGATTCTGCTTATTTTTTTTTTTTTTTTATTATTTCTTATTTTTAAGAAGAAACCAGTGAGGTCGCAATCGTTATCACCACTCACAAAACATTTGAAAGGCTCTTCCGTTCCGGAGACTGATCGGCGATCGCAGAATCGCGCTGACCATTGTGTCCCACACTTTCCGCCTTCATCGTCTCTAACTGTATCGCTGCGCATATCGCCGTGACACATTTTGTTTCCTTTTTGCAATTAAATAACTTTATATCTTCTACTTTGTAATTAATTTTAAGTCGAATAAATGTCGCTGTAGGAGAGAATATGGCTTTTGCTCTTCATGCGGACGAAGGTCGAGCGGTATCAGTGCAACAAAGTTGTTGCATACACGGGGACATTCCGTCTGGATGCAAAATTCTTGAATCGAATTAAATAGAGGTGGATAACCCCGAAATTGAACCGGATATTAATATTATTCGAATCAATTCCAGGATCACAATCATTTAATTCGATATCGAAATGTCGTTTTACATGCATTATAATGTATTTATTGTTGAGCACCTCACATCGAATGCAAGACAATCATTTCTTAATTCTTTGTTAAAAGGTCATTTCATTCTTTATCAGGAAATAAAATAAATATGCGAAAAAGGAATATGTAAGTATATTAAGCTTTAATATTTATTATTATTGTCATCAACAAATTAAATAATCGATTCCATTGCTCGAATAAAAAAACCATTTTCTGAGGAAATTTAAAATTCCAATCGACATCGTGTCGGTTGAGATATTCAAGGTCAAAGATCACGAAAATCAATTTTTCGCAACAAGCTTGCTTCCTGCGATTTTGTATAAAAAAATTAGCAATAGGGAGCGAGGTTTTCCTGAAAAAAATTTTTTCTTGTATTATCTCACGTTCTTTAGAAAAAAAAAATTCAAAAGATTATATTTTAAGTAAATCAATTTATAATGAATGGAATTGAGTGGCGGTAGGAAAATGAAATTCACCTAACATTTTTTTTGTAGTTGGAACTTAGAAATTGTATTTAAAAAAACCCAAAAAATCTTGAACTAGGACATCTAATGCATTTTCACTCATAGATTTTCTACTATCTTACAGGCAATTTTCAACAAATGTTATAAAATAAGTAAACAAACAAGATGGTCACATGTTATAGCATCCGAACAGAAGTTGCTATAAAGATTATCCCAATTTTTTTGGCATTTATGGTTTTCTATTTAAGAGTCGTTATGATAACTCTGAAAAGCAGCGATTCTGTGGCATGCAATTTCAGAGTTGTAAAATATTACAAGCTAATCGTATTTTTATATATAGTTAGCTATAGTTAACGATCACAAAATGTAGTTTCTTTATAGTTTTTCTTTAAAATAGTTGAAATGTATTCAATAGTGCAATTTATACCACCGCTCATAATAATGATTAATTGATGAATGATAAATAAAAACTTAATTTTATATATGTATGTTGAAACCACAATTTTATACAGTGTATTCTCGTTTTGGTAGAATACCATAAAAAATTCCCAACAAAAAAAATTTTTTTGTTAAGCCAATTAGAGAAACCTATTTTTCGTCGGTTACAAATTATTTACTCGTAGACTGAAAAAGCGCGAAATAAAATAGCATGCGTACGCCATGGAGCCATGGGGGTACTTAGCATCAGGTCGCCGCCGAGATGGGTGGTGAAGGGCGCCACACCTGATTTACGATTTTCACGGAACACAAGTCGAGCTTGAAGCACTCAATTCAGTCAACGACCTCTGAGACAATCCGACTCGAGTTTCATGCTATTGAGAAAGCGATGTTGTAACATGATTTAATGCTTGTCACATTGCGACATCTTCTGCCGAAATCGACCTTCTCGAAGATGCGGCGTTAAAGGTCCTATAAAGTATAGCTGCAAATAAATTCTCTTGTTTAGAAAAGATTATATAGGATATTTAGTACGAACCCTGAGATTTTAAAACATAAAACAGGTCGTGTAAATAGTTAGGTTCTACATACAAAATTTTTGGGAAAAATATAATAAATAAAAATAAAAAAAAAAATAAAATCAGCTCGCTTGTACATGAAGGTATACCCCATAAGAATTAATACTTTGAAATTAATTCAAATAAAATAGCATTCGCGTTATCGTCGACTACAACGATGTTGTCGTTCGAAATAAAGACCAACGAAATCGAGAGTATCCTTTAATTTTGTGTATTTTCAAGAATAATAAAAAAGATTTTAATTTCCTCTATCAAATGGGTTAATGAAAGAATTTTGTATCATGAATTTTTTATGATATTCATAAAAAATCAACAGAGTGCAGAAAACAAGATGAGATGGTTATTTTATAATCATTATATGAAATGAAATATGTACTTGCACTTTCTCTGTAAGACATCTTGAATTTCAGTAGATTTTTAATCCTGAGTTCTTATTACCGAAAAATCTGTTCCAAGAAAATTCCAAGTCCGTACAGTTCAAGCTTTCAATTAAAAATTATTACTTTTTATTTCTAACATGTTATAGTAAAAAATAACTTTCCTTTTCAGATTCACAATCTACGCAAAAAATGCTATCAAAACGGCCTATTAACACTGTTAAAATAAGTAGTGTACATTTCTATTTGAAATTTTGTTATACATAATCATTTGATCATTTCAATTTTTTTTTAAACTTCTGTCTTCATATAATACATATATCATAATTCTAAATTAACCCACTTTAAGCACAACACAAGGAGTTCTAATATGTAATATTATTTATTTCTATTCAAATACAAAATGTTAAAATCGTATCTGAATTAATTCGAAAGCATGCGTTACATGTGCGAGCTTCAATTAAGAATGAGTCCACACAGAAAATGCAAGTTCATGAAACATTGATGAATAGCTAAATTAGATTTCCCAAGTTAGTCTTAGCCGATAAAAAAAAAACGTCTCGCAGGTATTCAATTTAAGACTCTATTTGACGCAATTAGTTCTGCCCGAAAGCTCATAAACTCTTACCTCTGGACAAAGGGCGGCAATCAGAGTTTACGCAACTAATATCGCGACACGCGTGATAGAGGTACTCTCGCGTTTCGTTAGCAAGTACGTATGTAGGAGCCGTTACAAAACATAGTCCTTGAATAGTGAGCGCACCGGGATTAAATCTGTTGTGCGCTGCGCACGCGGACTGCAACCGTCGAACATTGTTAAAATTGAAAGTGAAAAAAGAGGCGACGCCGCAATTCATTTAAAAAATGAATTAAAAGTTGAAAAACGCTTGTAGAAAAAAAAAGATTTAACATAGGTAGGACTGACCGAGTTCCGCATTTGCAATGAAAGTGCATAAAAACGATGTTTTTCTACTCACGGGCTGTGTCAAAGTCCCCGTCTGGGGTGGACCGCAAATTCTGAAATTGCTAAAATGGGCAGCGATTGCAATTTCAATTATTCGCTGCCAAAAACACGGTTGTGGATCAATGGTTTGCCGCAGTGAACCCCCCTTTGATTATGTGAATTTCTATTTCTCCATCTAGTCCCCAAAACTGGCCCAATTCGAACCCGATTATGTGACTTACCTTTGAATCACTGAGCGTTCGTCTTGATCTCTCAATTGAAGCGATAAAATTACTTGATCATGGATTCGATTGACGAATAAAATCTATGAGAACTGCAATTCAAAAGTGAATGCTATAAATAAAAATTGTTATTTATGTATGTGGGGGGATACGCAAAAATTTTGTTTGTTCGCAATTAAGCTTGCATCTCTCTGCGACAAAAATGTTATTTGATTTTTCATTTTTTTTTTTCTACTCTGTTACTAGTCAAGCGAAAAACGCGTGGTATAAACCGCCAGATTCATTCATACCTTGACGAGGTCAGGCACTTCGCGAACCAAAACTGATGCAACGAATATCGCGTTGACCAGAACGAAAGTTTTAGTAGGTATCCAATTTGGTCAGTCGCGTTGTCTATATAAGATCTGGAGGTGGTGCCGCTGATCGGTCATTTGTTTGATGGTGGTTTTACAGTTCATTAAAAAATAGAATTTTCAACTAAGATAACGCGCTGGACACTGGATCAAAATTTTAGTCACCATGAAGTTTTCACTTCTGGTTTTTACAGTTGAAATAATTTCGGTTGTTTATTGTGATCGTTCGTATAGTGGAGGATTTGGATATAGATCGCATGGACGTGAAGGATTTCCACCGAAAGGTCATTTTAGAAAAAAACCTCATTCATTTCCTGGATCACCGTTTGTAGCAACTTTTTCTAAGCCGCTTCCACGACCCCATACCTTTTTATTACCACCATCTATACCAACTGTTGCTTCAGGATATATTTTGCATACAGGACAGTACCCACCAACGACTGCAATAACGCAGACGTACCACGGTCCTGCGGTGTCCGGATTCCGGATGAAGGGTTATCCCAGATACGCCCTTTCACCAGTGAGGCAGTATGTTCCACATAACTATCCAGTGCATGGTCTGGGCGCTGTGATCCCTCCAAAAATGCTCCATATGCAGTCCGGTTCCTACTCAACCATGTCAACTATGCCATATGCTTCGTCAACTCCAATGCACTATAGTTCGTGGAAAGATCAGGACCACAGTTTCGACAGTGATGCCGTAGAATACTATAGCCACAGTGGTGAATCAAATGAAGATGACGACGAGGACGAGGAGGACGACCTGAATATCGATCGTAAAGGTTCTGTTGTAGAAGCTGAAAAAAGACATGATCATGATATGCCATTTCCAGTAGAAGCATTAATGTCTGTGGTGGAGGCGCAAAATGGTAATCATGATTCAAATTTTTTAAAGAAAAAGGGCATCTCATATGGAGATGAGCACAAATCGAAGAAAGGATATAAAACTTCGAAAGGGCATCAGTCTGAAACGAAGTTTAACAAAGGTGAAAAGGGGCACCATGACAATGAGGTAAAGAAAAAGGAGTACGATGAGGAGGGTGCCAAAAAATCAGATCATCATGATGAAAAAGAAAATCATGGATCACACCATCAGCAGGATCATGGTGAGAAGAAAGGTGAATTCGATGAGAAGAAAAAGTACAAAAAAGGTCAGAAATCGAAGGGATATCACAACGTCTTCCACAAGGATGAGTTCATCAAGGATCACACGTTCTACGATGATCTCGATCAGTCCGGACACTATAAAAAGTATGAGGAAGAGCACAAGAAGCACAAAAAGGATAGTGGGAAAAAGAAGAAGGGTCATCACCACGATTCTGCGAGCAAAGGTGGTCATCAGGGCCACCATGGACACTACTCGAAGGGCCACCACGACGACGGGGACAAGGGCTACGAAAAGAAGCATGGCCACGAGGAGCACTACGCCAACGAGCAGCATCACAAGAAGAAGGGCGGCGAAGCGCAGAAGCACGACTTCGACTACCTGAAGGGCTACTAGTCGCCTCGCCGCTGTAAAATTTATTTATTTTCTGACTGTTTTCACTTTTTCAATTAAATGTTTGTTTTTACCTATTGCTCGAATTAGTAATTTCCCATCGTTGAATTTATTTTGCGCCAGCAGCATGTTACTCAGGGAGTTGTTTGCGCAATTTCACTGAAGACTCCGCGCATGACCGGCGCTGGTCAATCAAAATGCTCCCGGTTCCGCTGATCGATTCCTGGCACCTCCAATTTGGTTCAATCAGCCGCGAGCCAATTACTCTCCAAGTCCATTCCTCAGCCAGACAAACAAACATCGTCTGCGAATTTTGTAATAACTCCAAAGGGAGTGTGGTTGGTTATGAACGTTCTTTTTTTTAAAAAAAATTCCGCATCATCATTATTTGCCACTTTACTTTTTGAAGCGAGAAATTTCCAAGAGAATGCACCAATTGACTGATTTATTTACTTCATTTACTTTGCGGACTTCGATTTGAATTAAATAATAATTGTTCATCGATTTCTAATAGAAAGGCTCGATAGAGATAATCCACAATCTCCAGGCATTGTTAGATTAATCGATTACTTTGATATCATAAATAACTCGAAATAATTCTTTGGACGAATTTTAAAAATAGTATGTATAGTAAAGTGATAAAAGCTTCTTTCTAACTTATCACATTTATCGCAATTTTAAAATAAAGAAAGGCCAGTGAAGAATAGCAAATTCATAAAATTTTAGAAATAGAATATACATATATGTATGTACGTCTTAAAGGATTTGCAGTTATGTAATATGAATTTTAGAAAGTAATATTTTAAAAATTTATTGTATATATGTAGTTCTGTAATACAATATAAAGCACCATATTTCTATCAATCAACGTTGATTCAGAATTTTAGATGGTGTGTAAAAGGTTGGTTTGTTATTGTTGGTTTTATGAAATAAATTTTTTATAAGTTAGTTAAAAACTTTTTTGGGATTTTTCACGTAATAACTAGAGTTGTTTGATACATGATGTTTGTAATTACTAGCGATTTACCAAATAAAATTGCATGTTTTTATATAAATTCACACTTTCAGAGGTTTGAAATAATCATTTTTATTTAGCCTGCTTTTAATATTTCTTTCGTCTAATTTTCGAAATCTTCATGAATCACTACATACTAAGAAATTAATTTATAAAAAAAGAGATTTGCAAAATAAAACTTAGGTAATGGGACTAAGAAAATCAATTTTTATGATAGAACTGTTACTGACTGAATTTTGGTAATGCAAGTTTGAAAAAGTTTCAAAAACTTACTTATTTGCCAAAAGTTTAAATTCAAATTCGCTATTCAAAGTCATCCAGGTTTAGTATTGGGAATAAGTAAAAAACCGCAAAGACTGCATCAAATAAAAGTTTATTCAAAATTGCCTCAAACTTTGATCTTTTAGAGTAGTATCGCAGATAAGAACATAACGAACGATATGAATAAGTCCACCATCCCTGTGCGGCCCATCTTAGCTAGTCCGCCTTTATACACTATTTACAAGTAACCTATATCTAAATTTCTCTACCTCTACGTGTCTTACGTACAAAAATTTAATCGTACAAAACTAGAATTTCTTTTGTTTTTACAATGATTATAACTTTTTTACATTTTTGGTTTCAATTTCACTTTAGGTTCAGCGCGGGGAGAGAAGGATACTGACACTGTAATTTGACTACACCATCACAAGGATGGCTACTTTTAAAATTACAAATCTAGCTACAGTTGGGGCTGACGCACAGAGGCCATAGGATGCCATCATTTGGGGATTAAAACACTTTTGCTAGCTAAACTCGTAATTTTCAGAATCAGTATCGCACAGTAGCGGCTATGCGTCATCCAGTCTGAAAGAAAATAAATTCCTCATTTAAAATTTGCTCATTACTCAAAGCCGGGCCTGAGACGAATGTCGATCAAATCGCTAGGCATTTTTCTGCTTTGTGCAAGAAGCATTTAAACTATGTTAAAGCATGTTACCTTGTGTTTTTCTCGCTATTTTTGTTTTTATTTTTAAGTACCTACCAAAAGCGCATGCATATTGAATGAATTATTTTTAAGTGAACTAATGGTTCCTTCGATGATTTTTTAATTACAATTGTCATGTGACTGTCTAGCCTAGACTAGCCTAGGGACTGCAATTTTATTTATGTTCTCTTCTTAGTAGTCCATTAAAATTAGATTTTAACTAAAACAAAATTGTTAATAAGCTAGATTTTTATGTAAGCCCGCCCATTTTCTTAATGTTTTAAACAATATATCAAAAATTCCCTTCGACACCACGCTGATTAAGGATGTAAAACTCAATTTATCTTAAAAACCTTAACTTTTCGGGAGAAAATAACTAATTCTCTATCTTAGCCGTAATTTGGAGGGAATGTAAATGAATACTTTCACACAAAAAAGTTGATAACAACATTTTCAAAAATCATAATTCGAAGGGGAGTTGTTTGAAGGTTTTGTTAAAAATATAAAAGCAAATGTTTGCCCACAAAAATCTAGGATATAAAAGGGAAAAATTTAATTCTATTTCAAGTTACCACTTTTATTTTCCATTGATGTGTTCTTAATGTGAGACACATTTTTGCAACCCGAAAAATAAACAGTGCACTCAGATTTGCAGCGGAATTCCTTAAACTTAGAATTTATGAGGTCGTTAAAATATTGAGTCTTGATTCATTACCACGTTGATCGCATGAGAAGTAGCATTTCATTTTTAAGCATAATTTTGTCCTCGGTAATCTAAGGAATTATGTTAATTTGTACAGCAATGATAGTGTTCCAGTTTATATGTTTGTGCATATATACATGCATCGCAATTAAAAATAATAATGATGATAATAATAATAATGACAAAAAACACAATAAAATTTTCGCTCTTTATTATTAACCAATAAAACTCTCTTAAATTAGCAATAACAAAATAAAAATAAAAACGGCTAAATTGTGAATATATTTAACATAAACTAAAAGTTCACAGCGAATAGTTTCCTTAGGCGCTACTGCAGCACGTTACAATAATTTAGCACAGTAATTATCTTAAGCACAAAAGGAGACTAAACTACGAGCGCTGTGGTCTATTTACAAAGATTTCTATCTAAACAAGGCACTTGCACTAAATACGTCCTAATTGAGGAGGAATACTTGCTCTCTACGTCCTAATAAAGGTGGACTGTAGAATATTTAGTTAATGATCGGCAAGAGCGGGCCCGTGCTGCTACAGGTGACAAGATTGCACAGTTTGATCAGAGCTACCGAAACGGCCCTTGTCACACATTGAGAGCGTACTACAAAATCCAAACATCAATCATATCAAAAACGTTGCAGCGAATTGGTCCGCTTAACATTTAATAACTAATCTTACGCTGCCACTAGGCTGGAGGTACTTTCATCCAATCAAGTGTTTTGCAAGAGCATGTGTAAGTTATAACATGGAATAACACTTCATTGTGGGAACACACAAAATACAACAAATACAAGTGTTACATGAAAAACAAGAGAATATTTTTTAGTTTTCAAACATCTATTAACAATTGTGTCAATTGAGGAATAGAAGTTTCTAAGTTTTCCAATTGTTTTTTTATAAGCTTTATTAAACTTTGGAAAGTCATTTAATTAAAAATCTTAAAGACATCAACAGAATCTGGAAATTTAAATTATTGCTACAATTACCTAAAATATATTGGAAAACTTAGAATGCGTTCTTAAACTACACCAATTTAAAAATTCCAATAAAAGACGGACGAATACAACAAGTCTCATCAATGGCACTTTAAATAATCTTTCAAATTTGAATCCGGATAAAACTGCTTTACATCTACAATGAGCGAAATTCTGATGGGTCTAAGTTTCATTTCTAGAAGATGTCTTTCCTTCCATTTCAACAGCCTTTTTATTCACCCTCATGGGAAATTTGGTAGATCCCTATTGCTTTTTTATCTTATTCTTCATTTCCTAAAAATTTCGTAAATAACGTTCGCCTTAATTTACTTTATGCTTACTCAATAAAATCCTTTGAAAAATGTTAACTGCTACTTATAAAAATATTGAATTTGGCCTTTAGATAATATGTACCTACTAGAATTACTTTTCGATATCGTTTTTTGTTTTTTTGGGAGGATCTTACTTAAAAGTGGCTGGAGATGATTGGTCCAGCGATGACTAGCAACTTCTAGAATTTTTTAAAACATAAAAAAAAATAGGTATAATGGAACTTCGCTCATTGTTCAATTCAAATGTTTAGCAGAATATTCGGAGAATATTCCATAAATTAAAAACTAAAGCACAAACATTATTGTATTTGTCGCATCTCTGTAAAAAAATTGTATCTTGCCTAAATAACGATATAAATACAAATGATTATGAGCTTAAAAATGAAAATAGGGCTTAAACCGAAAGACGCTCTTGTGAGTAAATAAATTATGAACTAATAGATTTTATGTTTTAACAGTATTTACGCATAGGATTAGTTTAGCATTTTAGAGTGTAAGTAAGCGATGAAATAACCGCCCAAGCCATCTTGTTACAGCGTTACTAACTCACCAGCTTCGAACTAGTAAACAAAAATAAGTTAATCAAAATAAAAAGATCTAGTTAACATTAGTAAAAGCAAATTAGAAAACCAAAGGAAGCGGACAAAGAAATTGTGGGTAATTTACCTGGCATAGCTAGAATTCACATTCCCAAACGACAACGCTGTTTGAGGTGACAGCACGTATTTGTGGACCAGCTAAAAAAAAAAACAGCTGAGTACATGTGGGTTTAATGTCCTCGAAGAAAACATATTCATCATTTATTATTTACACATACCGCATTATTAGTAAGCTTTCTGTTTCCCATGCTGGCTGCCATATGTGTCACAAGATAAAAGTTGAACAGAAGGTAAGCAATGGAGAATATCGCTGAAAAAAAATAAAATATATCTTTCATAACTCTTTCTTGTTTAAGTAAATTGAAGGCACTAAAATAATCCCAAAAACGCCATTATAATCTTTAGGGGATTTTCTTCTACATAAAAAAACCAGCGAAGATATCTTTTACGATAAAGTCAATATAAGAAATATCGAGATAAAAATCATTTATCTACGAGATTTTTGGTACTTTTCCTGTTACGCATTTCAGGCCATATTCAAAAGAGTTATGTAGTTGTTTCGTGTTCATCGTTTAAGTCAATTAAATAGACAAATGTAAAAAAATTGTTGCTTTCAATGATTTACTGCTATTGGTAAAATGTTGTAGATTGTAGAAACTTAACAGCCTACAAACATCTAGCCTTAAACCATTAAAATTGACCTACCTATAAGCGCCAGATATCCAGGATGGAGATCAGCTTCATTTACTTGAACGACTACAAAAAATATATTTATACTGATTACTACGAGTGTCAGTATAATTGAAACGATTTTGTTTGATCTGTAAAGAAATAAGCAATCAAATAGATAATCTTTAAATAAAATCTAATTTCACATACAGTCCGTTGGTAAACTCTCCCATAATTGCAGAATTCGAAGTAAAAGCGATTGTAGGAATGGCGGCGAATGGCAATTGCAGCGACATTACCGCATTCAAAAGATCATTCATTCCAGTTAGATCCTCGATATTACTGAAAAATGCAACGCAGAAAGTGGGAACAATGGCTATCATTCGGGTAAATAAAACTCGCTTCCAGCGAGGCCATTGCAGATTTAGGAATCCCTCCATAGCAAACTGACCGGCGTACGTCCCCGTCATTGTTGAGCTTTGACCAGCGGCTAAAATTCCAACGGCCCAAATATACATAGCTGCTGCGCCAAAGGTACATCCGAGGAAAAGGCCTCCTTTGTATAAATCTGCTGAGACTGCATCATCGTTATGGTCAAAAGCATGAGTGACGTCGTCATACATGGTCTTATTAACACACATATCTATCTAATTGTTGGATAATTTTAATTAAAAGATGGACTTAAAGGGCTACATCCTTTAGTACTTACAACTTCATTGTTAGTTTTTCCAAAAAGCCCATGGGCAAACACAGCCACCACAAATACGTTAATAATGAAGGAAACAAATAGAGCGATAGACGCTTCCACAAAGAAGTAGAAGTTAGCATCTCGCACTTTTGCTGGTTGTCTCCTGTCTACGTCCCTAGACTGTAAAGAAATGAATGCAGTCGAAAAGATCCTCAATGAAGATTTTTTCATACCTTAACTAGAGCCGAATGCAAATAAAGATTGTGCGGCATGATGACAGCACCAACAATCCCAACAGCTTGCAGCAAAACTTTTGAATCACAGCCAGAGCACCAAGGGATAAACATCCCTTTTACAACTTCATCCTGCGGCGGTGCTGATATTACATACTGGAATATAAAATGTCAGCCTTAATCTTAATGCAAATGTGAAAAAGAAGAATTAATTAATTAACATAACTAACATCTCTACCCCTCTCCTCAAGCATAGAATGCATATTTAGTAATACGTTAACAATAAAAAAAAAGTGAAATAAGACGGACAACTTATACTATCGATTCATTTTTATCGAATGGGAAGTTCAATAATTTTTTACATTGAATTTTAATTTATTTTGCATGCATCCGTTAAAGAATAATTAAAAAAACGTTACACACGCATCAACCAACAAAAGCTAAATTAAAAACAGAGCTTATCTCAGTTCCCCTAGAAAAATGATAACAATTCTTAGAAAAAAACCAAAGATTTCTAATGTAATGTAACCAAAGTAAGCCGTCCCTCATATAAATGCCGGATAACTCTTAATTTGATACAGTCCAGCGGTTGAACTTCTCAGCTATCGGAAGTCAGCAGTTACCGAGGGGATTTCGGATAAATGAATCACGCGTCAAGAATCCCCATTTAGAAATATGAGACGTTGCCTTGAATACAGCCACCCCATAAATAGTTACTGCTTTTCTCTGTGCTTATTACGAATAATATAAAACAAAGTAAACCAAACAATTATTCAATTTTTCATTTCACAATCAGCGGGTTTATTACTCTAAAAAATCCTACAGATTTGTTGGTTCATTTACACATTTTACTACCCTTTCCACAAATGAGATAAAATTTCAATAGAATTATTTGTTCTTTGCGAAAACGAACAAAAAATAAAAACAAACAATGCCAACCACCAATGCACCGCAGTACATGTTCTAAATAAAGAAACATTTAGTATTAGTTGCCTCATTGAAATTTTAAATTACTGAAAATTGACAGAAATAATTAATCTCGACGCGCCAAAATGTGGGCGTAAAATAGTTGCAACAATTAACTAAAGTAGCTCCAGACAAATACCTACTTCATATCCAAACGTGAATGCCATCACCGTGATAAGAAATCCAAAGAAGCACTCAAGCTTTCTTAATCCGTACTTATCCAGGAAGAGGAACGTGAAGGTGTCGACAATAGTTATTAAAGTGCCCAGCCAAAGTGGTATACTGAAGGTAAAATAAATAGTTTTTGAGTATAAAAATGCTATAATCGGGACCACTTACGCCTTATTGGATAGCAGATACAAAGCAATTGCGGTGCCAATGACCTCTTGCATGTCTGAGCCTATGATGGCTATTTCTATCATGACCCACAGTACGAGGCGAGGCAGTTTCTTGTACTGTCTGTAGCACATTTCTGCCAGATGCAGACCTGTGACAACACCTAACCTACGATCGAAATAATTCAAGATATCGATGACATTAGGTCTTTAGCAAAACTTACCTTGCTGATAGTCTTTGCATAACTAAGCCTAAAATAGTAGCACTCAGGAGTACCCATAACAGTCTATATTGCGCGACCACGCCACTTTGGAGATCAGACTCAATATTCCCAGGATCCAAATATGCGATCGACATAAGGAATCCTGGTCCTGTGAAGGCCCACAGTTTTCGGAAGCTGAATCCATTCTGAAATGAAATTTTAGAAATGCAATCATGCTTATTTCTATTCTACAATTTAATCGCATTATTAAATCTAAGTGCCGCTGTAAGATCAATTGGCTCTCAGCGATAAGGCCGTATGTGACCTGAAACATGATTTCTGCACAATAAAACATATCGCCGCTTATCAAAGGTATTCTCAAAAGAATTATTATCAAATCAGGGATACACAGCAAATTTTACAACTCGCTTCTTACTTGATAACGAACGCCATGGAAACTGTCGAAACTTTTTTGTTTCTATTTCTCTTCTCGATTAGTATCATTTGTTAAAAATTTGTGCCAAACGGACAATGGACAAGTCCTAAAAAATAATGAAATCAAAATGCAAAAGTTTTTACATTTCTCGAGAAATGTAAGCGACCGACAGAACTTTTTTATCTTCCTCAGTATCAAACCCAAATTGAAGCGTATATTAAAAAATCAAAACATTGCGGAAATCGATTTAAATTCAGACCGTATATTTCCGCAGATATTGTGTACAAAATTTGATGATTATTTATTGTTTTTGTGATCTACCATCATTTTTTTTAAATTAATTTTCCACTTTAATTCGATAGCTTATGTGATTTCACAAAATAATTGATTTGTTGAGGCTTGGAGAGCTTCAGTGAGCATAGAGTTTTTCTAATTCGGCGAAGGTCGAATAGACTATGAAGCGCCAATTGCACTTTATGTAACACGATAGTTAAAAATGTTGTGGTTTCTTCGTACTTACCGCCTCAACTTCCGGAATTGGAATCTTCTCATCGCTGAAGTACGTGTGAATCCCCTGGAGTAATGTACCCTCGTTTGGGGGCGAAGTATTGCCACTTGTTGGACTACCCGTTCCATTGATAGTCGGCACCTGATTTCGCTTATTTGGCTGATTTGGTGTGTCACCCTCAAAGGCGTTGTTCTCGACCATTCTAGACGTAAAAAAGACATAAATGCAAATTACAATAGTCTTCAGTAAAACATCTCGCTTTCTTTAGCCGATGACGGAAGGTTTCAAAATATAAGCCAATAGTCGTGAATACCTACTTCTGTCAACAAGATAAGACAAAAAGTATCTTCTCGGTTGTTGTATCTCGAATATGAATAAAGTTTTACTTTATGAAACTCGTAATTACATTTGAACTTATAATTAAGTGACTATTCAGAAACCGACGCACGAATGAATTATTTGATTGCTAGAGCAAATCGAAAGTCGGAGATAATGTGGAAAAATATTATTGCAGGAAAAGCCCAATTGAAGACTTTAAGTAAATAGCAAGATAACTCTGACAGTGATATTCCCACGAAATCGACAAAAATTTACTCACTTACTTACTTTTCTTTCAATTTTTAGTTTAAGATAGTTAGTTAGGATTTAAAACAAATATATTTATCGTAAAATTGTATAGGGGACTTTTTCGTGGACAATGATTCGAAGGGTGTAGGCCATAAGGGCTTCTAAATTATTATATTCTCAAAATGTGCGTTAAAAATTTGCATTACCATGATAAGAAGAATATTAGAAACGCAAGCTTCTTTCTTAATAAGGCAATTGTATAACTTTTCCATAACACTGCCGCCTCGTTAAAATTGGTGCCGCTACCGCCTTTCTATATTATGTGTATCAAAATTATGAAGTTACGAAAAACCCAAAAAATTTTGTTCGGTGCTTAACATGTTAAGGAAAAAGTAAAATTAACAATTTCTTAATAACATTTTGCATCTATTCATGCAAATATTTTCATAATTATTATAAACTTTGTGTCATTTTTCATAGATTATGAAGCGCTATTTCTCCTACTGGTTTCGCCAAAAAACATTCAGGCGATGTTAAGACGTTCTTTTAAATAGAGTTCAGAGTTCGCATGGGGTCATTTTTGGGGCTCTTGTACTTTGCATAAAGCAGAATTCGATGCCATTCACGTGCCCGCACATAAAAATTCTCTGCTGACATAAGCAATGAGGAACTTGAAAAGAAAATCTTCTTTTTTTGGTAGACGCAGACGTCGGTAGTTTCCAGTCCATGACACCTGCTGCGATTTACAACTTCCTCCACCTGCGGGTGACATAAATCCATCAGAACGTGAATCACAGCGCGACACAACTAAAACAAGTCCCTGAGATAAGTGGGTTTGAAGGAGGCAAACAAAGTCCCCGGACTCAAGGCGCACAGAAAGAAAAATAATTAAACTTATAACTTTTTGATCAGGTCAGTAGCCCCGCGAAGAGATTCACCTAATTCTGCTGGCTGATTCGAGCAAAAATTTGGCGGTTTACCTTGGCCTGGACGAGTTGCTTTTGCTTAGCGCTTTAGCCAGCTAGAGAAAATTAGATAAACGATCGCGCTAGTCAGAGCTAGAGCATCCGCTGGAAAAGAAAAACAAAAAACGAGTTTTGCGGCTTTGGATAGTGCAAGGTAAGGACTTTTTATTTTGCACCGAACCGAGTGGATGCTGTCAATTTGTCCAGTAAACACGTGGAGCATGGAGAAGTGATGTGTTGCACAATATTTTGCAGCTGTGGATGTGAAAAACCGAAGGGGAATCGGTGTGTCATAATGCCAGAGCATCGGAGGGGTGGATTTTGTGATGAACTTTGCATAATCCGAGTGGACTGATAACAAAGAAAGACGTTAGGCCCTTATCAGTCTTTTTTTTTCAAAACGTAGAACATATTTTTCCGGCCCTTGCCCTTGCTTTCAAAACAAAAGACGGCTGATTTCCGATATTTGGAGAAGTTTCTCACAAGAACGAAATATTTTGACATTTTGACATTTTATGCTCACACACACGCACATCCGTCGCCGCAATAAAATTAATAAAGATTAAAAAAAAAATCTCTGCATTTTCAGCTGCCACCGCGCTCGTTACCCACACATTCGCAAGCAACACGTCACACTTACTTGGATTTTGTGTAAAATTTATTTCTCCCGAAAATCACTCCGCAAGAACCAACCACACGACATCCACTGCTCAAATCTGGCGGCGGTAATTGCCCGACTCACTGGAAATTTACTTCATGCACCTCTGGATCGATCGGAAAGTGAAAAAATATGGGACCGAATCAAGATAACATTTTTTTTTCAACTTCAACTAATTAACTGGGAATTCCTCCGCGGTGCGCGACACGTCCACACACGGAAGATGGCGACGCAGTAATGCGGTGCGGGAGGCGACTGGCGAGTCCTTTCATACGCGCGCCGCTCTGCACTCACACAGCTGCGCCGCGCTCCCGATTCTGCTCGAATTTGCGAGTGGGGGAGGAGGAGAAGAACGTACGTACATGCCATACCCACCACTACACTCTCGTTTCTAAATGCATGAAAAGAGCGATCTTTTTCACTTTAAGAGAAAATGCAACTACAGCAAATGCATTGAGCAATGAGATGAAAATTGTGCGCTGTAATGGCAACAATGGACTACGTGTAACGAGCTGCCAGATGCGATAGTTTTCGATAGTTATTTTTCACTTTAATCCGCGCTTATCTCGCATTTTTCATTCATAAATCACCAAACCAGGGCGAGGTTTAATCCTCGATATTTATGCAAATAACAGCAGCTGTGCGAGAGTAAATAAAAAATTCTTCATTTTGGAATAACGACCCTGAAAGTGATCATCAGTCGCAATTGATCGGTTTTAGAAACTTTTCACAATCCTAAAATCTTTAGTCCTATCAGAGCACATTCGCCGTAATCTTAAAGATTTGGTGGAAGCACTTCAGATTTAGATAATGAAATTTTTAGAAACTTTGATCATAGACGAAATTGTAAACACATTTGGGGGGAAAAATAAATAAGTCAACCACCCATTAATATTTTTGTATCAACCAAGCGCTTATTGTTAGACGCGACCACCTTCCTGCATTAAAAATTATGAACGTTAAATTTTCAAAAATTAGAATTTCGATTAAGTAGATAAAAATTAAGCTAAAAGTAAAAATATTTGCTTACAGTAAAAGTAGGTTTCGTAGCTATTATTACAATTTGTATTCCGCAAATACCACAACCATACCTTTTTGTAACCAACCGATCTTATAGAGATATAAAAATTATCGTAATCGTGCGAAGTTCTTTTTGCGTCCGGGTAATTAGGGTAATTTTCTATAGGTCCTGACCCGTCTTCTTTAGGTAATAATCCAAAAGTAAGAAAACCTTTTAACTTTTATTTAAATAACAGTCGTCACAATACATTTGTCAAATGGTTAAAAAAACATAAAATATGATAAAAAGAAATAAAATAGGATGATGCGCTTTAGTTATACTAAAAAATACCGTTACGATACTACTGCTGAATTGAGCCGAAATAGGCCTCCATCGCAAAACGCCAAAATGGAATTATTCGTTAACCAGGAAAATTTTGGAAGTCGTTTACGCTTGCTGCTGCTCTTGCAGTTGCACATAATTTGCGGGAAAAAGGCCGTAACGATTTTTGCAAAGTCCTCGCCACCATCCTTCGTCAATCTGCGGACAAAAATAGAAATAGGTATAAAATAAACCTAGAATTTCTAGAACAATCTCACAACAAATTTTGGAAAGATAATCGTTAAATCCTAGTTATAGTTATTTAATTATTGTTATATTTCTTCTAATTAAACTACTTACCATCTCAATATGCGTGATGATGTCTTCAGGATCAAAAGAAATTTCGTCATCAGCGGCTGCTTGATAGTCGTACAGTGCAATTGCCTTTATTCCGGTGTCTTCAATATACTCCGATATGTTCCCCTGGTTCGAGTAAATAGGTTCCTCGACCACTTTTTCCTGCTGACTAAACTCCACCGGAGGAGCGACAATATTTTCAGTTGCTGGCTCGCTAACAGGAAGCTCAACAGGCTCCGGACTTCTTGCCTCCACAACTACCGGCTCGGGTTCGGGCTCTTGTAAAGGAATCACATCCGGTTGCACCACCTTCTGCTCCTCTTTAGGCAATTTAATTGGCTCCTTTCGCTGTTGTACGACTTCTGGCTCACTCGGGGTCGTCTGCATCTGGTTGAACGCACTTATGGCGCTGCCTATGCGACCCTCCCGACCTGTTTCGATTTTCTCCGCCTTTCTACCAATACTTTTTCCTTCTGCTGGCGTCGAATCAATCACCTGTCTCTTGGCGGCTTCTTCGCGATCTCGGCGATCCTTCTCCTCACGAATACGCTTCTGTTCTGCGGCTTTTTGTTTATCATCCTCTTCTGCGGATTTTGCCAAATTCTCAAACTTTGCACGAAGATTAGACGGCTTGGCACCACCAATGTCTGGTTTAGTTTTTGTATAATTTGTTCCAATATGGTCATTCTGCTCATCGAAACCGACAGCAGATTTATCCATACGATCACTCTGCACACCGAATTTTCCTCCAAAACCCTAAAATATTTTTAAATTAATTTAATAGAATATTTAAAGACCTTTTAGTTACTCACAATTTTATGGTCTAGTTGACTTTCATGCTTTTTCGGAGCTTCCATGTAGTCCCAGCCTACTGCAGATTTGTCCTTTCGGTCTTCTTGTACTCCAAATTTGCCACCGAAACCCTTTACGTAATCTACGAGATTTCGTTATAATGCAAACTGTTGAAATGAGCATCGTTTGATAAAATAATACCTTTTTGTGACTCATGTTTTTCAACCTTTTCTACATGGTCCCATCCCACAGCAGATTTATCTACTCTATCGCTTTGCACTCCGAATTTTCCCCCAAATCCGGTGGCGTAGTCTTTTTGGGAGCTGTGCTTTACCACAGCTTCTTTGTAGTCCCAACCAGCCGCAGATTTGTCTACTCTGTCTTTCTGGATGCCAAATTTACCCCCGAAACCCTCGCTGTAGTCCTTTTGGGAGGCGTGTTTTTCAGTCTTCCCGATGTAATCATGTCCCACGGCAGATTTGTCCATTCGATCCTTCTGCACCCCGAACTTCCCTCCGTATCCGTAGCCGGGGTTGATCTCCTCGATTTCTTTCTTCTTTTTATCTGCATCCGCCTTCTCGGTTTCCTCACGGAGCTGTTGCATACTGCAAGTATTATATTAATTAAGAAAATACAAATTTTTACTTATGTTTTTAAAATGTTTACTTGATAGCTCCGGCAGTGCGTCCACTGCCTTCGATCGTTTTTGAGCCCCATCTCTGTTCTTGTTCGCTTACATCGTTCACAAAATCAGGATCCGTCTCCCAGTCGTCTTCCTCTGCGTCGTTTGATATATTTAACTGAACTCCGGCTGATGCCTTCCACATGTCGACTTATTTTTAAAAAACGAAACAAGATTTGCTCGGGTTCAGATGGGAGGGGCCAGTCCACTGCTTGCAGCACTTCTCACAGCTAAGACTGTTTGGGATGTTGAGATTTATTTCAGATTAAAGGTAGATGTAATCTTACCATTAATACTTCAAGGACTATTGGAATAAAACGCGAATTTGCACATTTAATCACAGAAATTCCGATGAATCACCGAAGACATATCCACCAAGCAAACCACTTTGCTTCAGCTTGTCAAAGTTTAACATGAAGTTGGATGAGTTTGATTTCGTTGATAATGAACCGTGAACCGCAAAATATTTTAATTTTAATTTATGGGAATAAGTAGTACTTATCAATTAAGTTTTCTGACGAATTTTAGAAAAATCTGTTTGCAAAATATATTTAATAAATTGTCTACTAAATAATTTGAATTCACATCAATTCTAAGCCTTAAGAGACATGTAAATAAAAAATAATTTTTATTTTATATATTAAGAAGAGTATTTTAATACAATCAAATAAATAAAAATGTTTTTTATTTTCAAATTTTTCCTTTCGGATTAATTCCACTGAACTGTGAATCGGTCGACTGCCATTTTGAAAACAAAACTTCCGCATTGAAGCCTTCTCCGTCGGCCATTTCTTTCCGATTGGTTCTTAAACATGACTGGTTTAAGTAACAGGGTGAGTGGCGATTTTTACGGGAAATTGTGAAAAGAATTTGATGATAAAGCATCCATAACATAGAGAAATGTGTCTTAAACAAGAAAATGTGGTATTTTTGCCTTAAACTGGCTGTTAAGTGCATTTTTTAGTGATTTTGTGTTTGACACTTCACACGTGTATCTCTGATGCAGGCGGTGTGAAGTTTTCCAAAATCTCAAATAGCGATAAAATGGCATTTAACTTATATTTTCTTAATTAATGCGGTAGTTTCTTTATAAGGCGGATAGGTACAAAATACAGGAATTCTTTCCACAATTTGTTGATACACCTAACCTCAACTTCCTCCAATTTGCTGAAGTTGTATTACAATTTTACTCAAAACACTTTTTATCTTTCAGGCCGTAGTTATTGACGGTCGCGGCCATCTGGTAGGTCGCTTGGCCTCAGTGGTAGCAAAATATTTACTGCAGGGTGGCAAGGTTGCTGTTGTAAGATGTGAGGAGTTGAATTTATCCGGACACTTCTACAGAAACAAAGTGAAGTACCTGTCGTACTTGCGCAAGCGGTGCAATGTGAACCCCGCTCGTGGACCATACCACTTCCGTGCCCCTTCTAGGATCTTCTACAAAGCCGTAAGAGGTAAAATATTCCCAAAAAAACACATGAACTTAACCTTTATGATGAACAATATTTTCTTACCTACATTATTTGAGAAAGTCGTGAAAATAATTCTTTTCTGAGTTAACAATCCAACATTTTTTGTTATCCCTTTTAGGAAACGAAAGCTAATTGAATTTATTTCGTTACAGGTATGATCCCACATAAGACAAAGCGTGGGCAGGCAGCTTTGAAGCGTCTCCGAGTCTTCGACGGTATTCCCCCACCATACGATAAGAAGCGACGTGTTTGCGTACCCATCGCAATGAGGATATTGTGCTTGCGCTCCGATCGCAAATACTGCCAAGTCGGACGTCTGTCCCATGAAGTCGGCTGGCATTACCAAGATGTGGTCAGGAATCTTGAGAGGAAGAGGAAGGCCAAGCTGCGCGTGATGCTTAAACACAACAAGATCATGAAGAAGCTTACCATTCAAGCCCGCGAGAAGGTCGCCAAGGCGGCAGAACCCTTCACAAAAATCATAAAATCCTATGGATACGAGTAACATCGTACTTTTTACTGAATAAACAAGTTATAAAACCAACAAGCGCCCTGTTTGCAATCATCTCCAACAATATTCCAGGTGTTTCGGAGAAATAAAAGATTTGTGTTTTGGGACAAAAACTATATTTATCTGGCTCGCCCTTAAAATTAAGTGCCAAACTAGGGATTGTTAAGAAGACGTTGTGTTCCAGGAGAAATCATCATCTCCCTCAAAATTCGCTGTTTCTACCGACGTCCCTCGTTCACTTTGGTCCTGGTCAGTCTTTTGAAGGGATTCCTCTCTTTGTTCGTCCTCTGAATCGCAAGAGTCCTTAAAATTTCTTATGTGCGTGAACGCTCGCACCACCGCAACTGGTGGAATATTGTGTAACGGATGCACGGGATCAAGCTCATTTGATGGTGGCCCCAAAATAAATGGTTCCATGTTTAATTCGCAATGCTGTGAAATAGACACGCCGCTCAAAGTGTAGCAGGTATGATACAGATCTTGGGGCCTGTAAGTAGAAAATAAAAAGAGTTAAAAAAAGTTTTTTTGTTGAAAATTTATTTTACTTACTTCCCAGGCTTATCTATTAAACCCCCATTCGTCTTTTGGCAGCACAATAAAATGTACTCCTGCAAAGCAGCCCGATCAAACAAAGGCGTTTTCATAAGCTGTGCAATCGACGGATCTGCAAAGGGTGTATTTTTAAAATAATTTCTTATTCAAAAACAAAATGTCCACCTGATTTTGCCATGACGGCCTGAATTATAGGGAAGATTGCTCCCACCCAGAATGAGTAGCAGCCGTCCACTAATTTATTTGTTCTGCCCTGGAAGCCTCCTTCAAAACGCATCTGTCTGGCTAGGGCCCATTTCTGAGGAGAAAAGAGAAATTAATAACATTTTCGAAGATATTACAGTTGGATTTACTAAGAGAAGCTCTAAATCGCAGAGTTCGGCCTTCCCCAGCATAACTAGCCCAGCTAAGCCACAGAAGGTGTAACCCCCGTGGGCCTCAAGTCCTGGAGCACCACCGAAACCTCCTTCGTATGTCTGGCAAGTGACCATCCAATCCGCAGTTCCCTCGAACAGTTCATCTTCATCTTCCTGTGAGAAGTTAGCCAACTTTGCACAGGATAAGGCACAGTACGCCCCTCGAACGTCGATCTCTCCGTCTACATGAAGGCAATAGGCCCCGTCTGGCTTTCGCACCGCCTTGAAGAACTTCTTCAGTGATTCGCGGTCGATAGCTTTGTACGCCTTTTCTGTTCCAATTATACAGAGGCTATTAACAGCTGCGTAGGTGGGAGCTAAGTGAGCCCTCTGGCCAGGACCACCACCAAAGCCCCCATCTTTGTCACGGCACCTGAAAAAAATAATGTGTTCGTTCCGTGAACTAGATTTTTAATTTGATCCGTACTTAGTTAAGAAATCAACGGTCTGATCGAGGAGTTCGTCCTGAAATTTAAAGTTTAACAAGTGAGCTGAGTTCAGGATCCAGTAGACGAGCCAGGGCCTGCTGCTGTCCAGGCACTCGTAGGCGGTGGACAATCTGCGGAGGCTGTTCTCTAGATAGCGAATGTGCTGTTCCCTGTAAATGTTGAGGAGCGAGTGATTGAGGCTGAACAATTGTCGGAATCTATCGAAGCATTTCTCAATAGAACTTTCCGTGTTCATCTAGAAAATGGAAAACATTAGAATTCGCTGTGCCGGCGGTCGCCTCAGATCAAATATTCACCTGCTCCCTGGAGGTTACAGTCGACACCTTCTCGTCATTGAATTTTTCCTTTTTGAGGGCATTCAAACTCCTGATGCCAAACGGAAGTTCCATTTTCCATTTCTTTTTTCTCTCTGCGAGAACTTTGAATTATTTTCGATTTCACCTGCACTGCGGACGGCTACTGAGTTTTTTGTTGACACTTTCGATGACATTGACAGCTGTTAATGGGCGCACAAAACATTTAAATGTTCCAGAAAATATATTCCATTTGTGAGGGTTTGTGATTATTTTGAAAACACTAAAATCACTTTTTCTTATTCCCCTTCGATTTATTTTCTTTACGTTGTCTCATTTTTGATATTAAACTACCGATAAGATAAATAAAGAGGCATATAACTAAAAAGCAGGCAAAGGCGAGGGCGATCTGAAAAAAATACGTCGGGAGCTTTTGTAAATTAAATTAAAATAAAAAATTAACTTGACAATAATTTAAATTATAAAACTGCTTCCAAACATTTTTTTACTTACTATTAGAAATATGTTAACCACAGTTTTCCACGGAGAAACAACTTGTCTTTTGATCTTTTGCGCTGCTTCCTTGGCTTCGTCTGGATATCCGTAGTAATCTTGATTCCATGACTTTGATATTAATTAAAATTCATTACTTTGCTGGATTAATTAAAATTTGTTTAATTAAAAATGGAAATACAAAAAAAAAAGTAAGCATCTCAAGTCAGACGCAAGGCCCCGGCGAGATTCGAACTCGCGATCTCCTGTTTACTAGACAGGCGCTTTAACCAACTAAGCCACGGCGCCACGGTGCTGGGTGTGACAATTTCATAACAAGAGCGGGATGAGTTCGCAATTTTATTTCATCTGTCTATTTTTAGTAGAAGAACGAAGTAAATTTCAAAAATGGTTCTTTACTATTTAAATTTTTGTTTTAAATTATTAATCTATACTCCCACTTTTTTTAATTTTAATCTTTTCGTGATCGGTTTTTCAATCTGAGTTTAAGCAAAGTAGTATCATACTTTTAGAAAAGAGTTTCTTATTGCAATTATTTAAAATTTAAGACAGAATATAAGCTGAGGAAATAAAAATAGTCTTGATTTGATGTACATTTAAAACGAAGCGTTAATTACTAAACCAAGTTATAAAATATAAAACTTTCAGTAAAATGGACAAACATTTTCAAAAAATTACTCATTTTAAACGAGTTTATAAAAGTAAAAACTAAAAAGATATCACTTCCCCTCATTCGTTTATTGTATGTATTCAGCGATTTACCCTTTTCTTTAAATTTTTCATCAAATTATTGAAATTTTTTAATTTAAACCAAAAACTTTTAATTGAAATGTCGCAAAAATGAACGTTATTTAAAAAAAAAGATTCTTGAATCCTTTCGTTTTGGAATAGAATTATCGAATAGCAGAATCGTTATGTAGATTTCGAGGCTCGAAGTAGTAGAGCTCAAATTGCAAACGCAAAAGTGAAGGATCGCGTAGCTGCGTCGTGTCGTGTGAGGATTTGACTGAGAGGAAGTTGTGAAACTTGTTTTAGCATGGAAATTAGGATTTAATTTGCACATCAAATCCACAAATGCAATCCGGGGATCAAAATGTAAGTAGTTATTCATTAAGCAATGGCAAAAACTTTATATTTAATGTAAAAAAATAGTTTGAGCTTAAATGTGGCCGGGACGCTTGTCTCAGTTGATCGCCCTAAAATTTCTGCAAAAATAAAATTGCAGGCGATTAACTTTGGAAAATATATTAATATTAATTTCTTGGGTGTTCGCTTTTCGAAGAGGGTACCTTTTAGATTGGGATTTTGCATAAGTGACGTTTTTAAAATAATAAAATAAAGCCGTCGGCTGCGGAAAGCGTTCAGAGGAGCTCAATAAAATGAAAAGTAATAACCAAAATTTTACGGGGACGCGACGGGGTAATCAAGTTGCAGAGATTCGAGAACTTCAATATGCCGCTAAAATAAAGTCTTTGGTAAAAACAAAATTATTAATGTGTTGGATTTTTGTGAAACCTTCTCATTTTATTAGTAATCCCTTTCGATCGTAATAAAACTTTTACAGTGGGTGAAGAGCGTCGGTAAAATTAAGTATTTCAATTTTATCTTAGAAATTATTTACAAGGTCCTCAGATTTTATTCTTGCAATTAATCGTTTAAATTTTTAAAAATTGTACCCCAAAATATCCCATATAACACCTTCCACTGCACAGCAATGCTATTGAATTGGGCTTAAACTCTCGAATATTTTCAAATTAGTTAGCGGATTTAAGAATGCTAAAACAATTTCCCAACCGTTTACAAATAGATTTGACTAAATATTATAGTCTTTATATGCGCACATTGTATGTAGGTAAAGCCGACCATTGGAGCTCGAAGCTGGTTTATCCAAAATTAACATTTTTACGGTCACTTACAATAAAATCCCTCATTCATTCTTTGCATAATTATATTAGAATAAGTACGCAATGCTTTATATTAATCAAAATAATTACCTTGAAATTAATCGTGGTCTGGCCACGGCACTGATTTTAAGTTTCGTGAGGGACATAATATCTGAAACGCATCTAACTATTAACACTTATAATTACATACATCAATTTTGCTTAGATTAATATACAAAAAACAAATTTAATTTAATTTTCAAAAAGTAAGAAGTACTAAGCTTGAATAGAATGGAAATGTGGAAACTATCATACTTCAAATATGCTGTGTTCGCCAGTCATCAAATCAACACAGCAGTAACGATTTTTTAAGCCACGAGCGAAGTGCGAAGATGCCACGAATGAAGCCTCCCGTTTTCGTTCTAATTTACTGCGCAACTACATTAGCACATGTGCAAATTGCAAAATTATGTCCGTCTGCATATTCCCTGCCATTAGCGGATTTTATATTTTAATTAGTGCTACTTTGTTGTCTATACTTTGCCTCTGTAAAAGGATGCAATGGTTGCTTGCATAATATAAAATTAATTTTTTTTTTCTGTTTTTATTTTTTAATATCTACTTTGTTCAAGCACTTTTTATTTTCATTCGAAAAATGTTATTAGATGCATTATTCAAGATTCAACACCAAGTAGGAAGCAAAATAAAAAAAAATTGTTCGCTCCAATTTCGTTTTAAATATAATAATTCTTTAATAATTCTGATTTACACTTACCGGCACATGTTTATTAAACTTCCACACGTTGTTGTCGTATTTGCCTTGACTTATATCTTGTATGTCTTCCATACAAATTGGATGCTTACCGTCAATACATTCGTTTATAATAAAATCGTAAATCTAAAAAAATATGTTTTAATTTAATAAATATTATTTAAACGGTGCCTGTGATAGATTTTTAAAAGCAAAATATTTTACTTTAAAGCTAAAGAATTAAAGTTGAATAGAATCGATTAACTTAGTCGAATAATAAGTAATTTTTCTTATAATCATCTACATATGATTTAAAGAATAATGACTTACAAGACCACTTCCAGTGCAGTTGGGTACAGGTTCACAAAGATTATTGGTATTATTAAAAAAGCTCCTCCTCCCAAAATACTTTTGTTCACAATTGATAGGCTTACAATTTTTAAAAGGGTTTAAATCCAAAGTTTCGCAGTCTGTAATGTTTAAACCATAGACAAATTCTGAAACAAAATGTAGGCATTCAATAAAAAGTTCTCGTTTTAATATAACAAAACTTACGTTTCATGATACCAGGAACATCTTCTGCAGTTAGCATGGTATCAAATTTCACATTTTGATTAATTCTTGCCTTACCTTCAGATGCATTGCTACGAGATATCACTAACATATCACAGTTTCCTACTCTGTTGAACAAAGTCTAAAAAAATACTTAAAATTTAATGCAGAATAGCAAATACAATATTAAAGTAAAATTGTTCGTACCACGGTGGGCCATATAATGCTGATTACTTTGGTAGCACCTGGGTCTAAATAACCAAATGAGCCACCCATCATTTTTATCGTCTGAAAAAGGGTATTTATAGTAATCTTATTGAAGTTAAATAAATTACCTTACATCGCACGTAGTTTCGTTGTTCGGTAACGTAATACAGCATTTTTCGCATCGTACTTTAACCTCAAAAGCACCCTTGTTCTGATCGGCAGTATTAGTCAAAGTCATATCTGTAGATATCTCACAAATTACAAGTTCTGGAAATTATTTTAATCATACCAAAAATTAATCCAATGTCGTTCAATTTCGGAGGACGCATATCGACATTTGATACATGCACTTCTGTCCTCGTGAAGTAAATTACAAAAGTTAAAAAAATAAAAATGGAAGAAAATAATATTTGCGAGTTCATTTTTAAGAATATGTCACATAAAATTAAAAGGTTTTTTGTAAACATAGCTTGCTATTTTTGGAAAGTGATTATCCGGGAGAATTGTACTTTCTAATGGAGATAGGGGTATGTATAAAAATATAACGAAAATTAAAAATTATACATAAGCAGTTTTTGTATATTATATGTAAATTTTCGCTTAGGGCTGTTACGATTTTGGTGAATAGGGATTTTTAGTAACGATTAATTGATATACATAATTAAATAATTAGGTTTCATTTCGGAAGGGTTTGTAATTTAAGATGATGGGATTAAGTATTGGAAAGTTACGTCTATTTAGCGAGAAAAAAGAAAACTAATACTTAATGGTTGCCACTAATTAATCATATTAAATGCGTAGCATAATTATTGAAAGTTTATGGATAAATACCAAATTATAGTGAATTTGGCATGTTGTATAATATATACATATGTATGTATATGTAGTTAGTTTAGCATTAGTTATAGTTAATTTAGTAAATATTTAGTGAAGGTTTGAGTGCTTTTCAATAATTGGTTAGTACTTTCCTGCTCTTATTAAGCTGAATTGAGTAAGACGACTGCATAAACTGAACTCTTGAAAATAGCCTCGTCCAGGTCTGGTTATTTATGAATGCGCATTTGTCAACACGGAAGAGCGTTTAAAATTAAAATGTTTTTTGCTTTAAACAAATGTCTGAATGTATTTGAACTAGGCACGTCGTGTTTTTGCGATAGTCCAGGACAGAGACAAGGCTAAACCCACAATGAAGATGATCAGATCTCTGGTTCGTAATTGTCAGCAATTATAATCGATTAGCATGCAACTGCAGGGGCGTCAATAGACGAAGTACAGCCACTGCTCGGTGCAATGCGGTAAAAATTGAAAATTCTGTGAGGTGGAAAGTATTTCAAATACTGGACTATCACGGCCAGAAGGGGGAGGAAAGAGGTCATATCCTCCTAGGGTAAAAATGGCGCATAATCTGCTACGTTAGCTGGTCGCAATTAAGCGTAATTAACCAACAGAACATGGAAGTTGGCTGCTTTTTGCTCTCTGAGTGCCTGTCTCTGATAAAATCCTCCGATAAAACTTAAATGGCTGCCCGTGTATTTTATATTGGGGCCCCCTCCTTGTTTGTGAGCAGTCACCCACTGAGGTGCTGCTCTAGGGTGGGCAGAAACAATTCCCCCAGGGTCTGCATTAAGCGGCTTCAGTCTCCTCCTGGTGCTCTGATCAAATATAATTTTCATGAAAATAATTGCGGCCTACACCTACTTTTGTTGTCTGCATAGCTACTTTAAAATCACTTAAAAGCAAAACTGCTCAGCGGCTGTGTCACCTGCGGCAATTTCGCGACTAAAAGAGGGACATAATGCCATTCATCGTTCGTTCTGCACTTCGATTGAAATTTGCATTTAAACAGCTTCGATGTAATGGGGACAGGGTGTTTGCGCACCCCAATTCATGTACTGAATTTCTCGAAGCTATCAGCCAAACAAATTTGTTTTATAGGGACTAGCATAGCACGTCTGCAGCGCTATCTCGCGGCAGTGATCTACCGCCAATGAAAAACGGAATTGCTAGAACTGTTTAGTTGCAGTTCTAGCGAATAAATATCGCGGATGTATTGCATCGCCGACAGGTAGTCTATAAAAAGCAATTACTATTGCGAACCAGCTTTTTATTTATATAATATAATTTAGGCCAGCTCCGCGATGTCCCCACACCTGCGGTTTTCTGGCCGAGTGGCTCTGTGCCAATTTAGCAATTTTAATAATTGAAATCCAGAATAATTACCAAAAATTTTAATTAAATGATGAACAAAATTGCGCTCACCTGCCGGTGGTTGCGCACCGGACGGCCAATTCGGCCAAAAAATACTCGTGTTGTCGCCTCATCACGATTCGTCACCAATGCAACTCCCCTCCCGCAGGTCGGAGCGCTGCAAATTAGTATGCAGAATGCAATTGACTGGATGTGTTTGACCTGACGGACGAATGTCAAAATTGCGACTAAATAGTTGTACACTTAATTAGCGACCAATTTCGCCTTGTTAAGAGGGATCCGATGGCCGATAACGCGGCTCCTCAATAGCCGCCGCGGCCACTGTCCCGCAGCCGAAGGCCAATTAAGCAATATCTTGATGGAGCTCAACAAGAGCTTCAGTTGTCTGCTCGGCCACGGTGCAATGATACTCTGATGGTTTGCAAAATTTTTTTTAAATTAAATGAGTCTTCGCAATTTGCCTAGGACTTTCTAGCGAAATTCCGTGGTATAATAAGTCCAAGTGCACACTATGCACCTGTTTTGTTGTGACTGTCCTCATGTTTGAGAATTCTGCAGTCGACTGCTCCATTGAGCATAAGAAAAAATTAATCGCTGAATTTCGAGTCGTCTGTAGAAATACAATATATGTAATAGAAAAGAGTTTTTGAATACTGAGCAATTGCAACTTCACTATTTTAAATTTTACTTAAACACAACATTATAGAAATGTTCCCGTTCTATTCTATGGGGATTCTATTTTGATGATTTATTTCTGATATAGCAATAATGTACAACTAAATACATATAATCATATACATAATTACTATTCATAATATTACTTCAGATTTTTTTCATAGAAAAATTTATTGGTTACCCTTATGCTTTATTAAACTACTTGTAGGCTTTTAAAAACTTTTAAAAAATGTTTAAATGTTGACAAAGTTTATACAAATTCTTTCAGTGGCTTATAAGGTATACTTAACTAAACCGGCAGACAATCATTAAAAAAAAAAACTTTCTATTAATTAGTATGGTTTAAATATAACAAAATTTGTATAAAAACTAATTTGTTAATGTTGTTTTGAATTTTTTTTCAGATATGCAAATCTCTGAAGAATCGGGAAAAAATAATTTGAGAGCTGGTGGTCCAGGTAGATATTTTCTATAGAAATTTTACTTCTAGATTAGAATTGCAATTCGTTATTAAGTATAACGAGCAACGTTAAACACATCTTTTAATTTAGCTAATAAAGGAATTCTGGACGATTAAAATTACTCAACTTTAATAATAGAGAGAAAGAAATTTAATATTTTATTTTTTAATTAGTCGTAAAACCTTCCTTGTTAGTGCCTTGCCAGACTATCTGGCGGCGGACCTTGAGCCCCTTTGAACAATGAAATGAAGAAATATCTCCCATAGTATTGTGGCTCAGTGCCACCGGGCCAGTTAAGTAATTATATTTGTAAAAGCAAATTAAAACTGCATAAAAGCAGGTAATTCCTCGTTCTTCACGCGGATCACCCTTAAAAGAAGTGCATACCTTCGGCGAGCCACCCTATGCCACTGCACTTTAATGAATTCATTTTACTAGTGATAAGCGAGCCACAATTGAAATTGCATTTCTACAGGTTTTTCTGTGCGAGATGCCTCTTAAAATCGCCTGAAACGACTTCCTGGCAGGCCGTTCGGTCTGTTGCAATTTCATTGCAAAGAGCTCTGCGCGGTCAGGTTTAAAAAATAAAATTTTATTTTTGTTTTAATGGCCGACAGGAGTGAGTCGAACACGAAAAACAATGCTGCGGATCCGCAGAGACGCGAATGCGTGCGCGCATATGTTAATATTACTAAAGACCCATTTCATAAATCATTTAAAGAGTTATGGCTCCATTACTGGGCTGGAGTCGCGTACAACTTAATTACGCGACTTCCAGTCTGGGATTGAATGTTGGTGGTACCATTCCGCCTTTCGGAACCCTCCCCAAAACAATGAAATTTTTCAAGTTTTCCACAGCATAATCCTATCACCTCAGCGGTGCTCTGCTTCTACTGGTCAGCATTTTATGTGCTAATTAAGCGACTATGGGGCGTTCTTCTACTCTCGACAGTCGTAAATCTGAATTTTACTCTTATAAAATTTCGTGTTTTGAATAATATTGGTCGTTAACACGAGTAATAATTTTTATAGAGATAAAAAACGGCGTGCTACCCTTTCATGTGCCCTTTTATATCTGCACACCATGTGATTACTGCCGTGTTTTAAAGGTGCGAAAAAAAGAATAAAATCTTAGTCGGCGCATCTTAGCATCATAATTGGTATGCGGACATTGTCTGCTGATCAAATATCCTCCTTTCGATACAGTGACAATATTTTTTTTTATATTTGTTGGATAAAACGTGCTCGTTGCCAAATTAACTGGAGCAGACAGCGCGGCTCTGCTGGGGCCAGTCAATTAATTTGCCCGGGGTTGCCGCTTTCCCCGAGGAACATGTTCTGATTACCATTGCTAACAGGATTTGCAGGTTAAACGATTTTAATGTTTGACATAAATCTCTGACCGGACAAGAGTCTCGGTCCAGGAGCCCCTTTTCACCGAGGAAGACGAGAATGAGACCGAGGAGCCCTGAACGCTCCCTCTGTCCTCCAGTCAATGAAATCCGCGGCGGATCGATCGCAGTGCGCCGCCGGTGCAGAGGCATCCAGAGACCCTAAGGTCCGCGCTGAGACAACGCACAGCCTCCGGGGCTGCCGGCAATGGAGCAATTGGCCGATTTTCACAGGTGATAGCGCCGTGAAATGTTAATGAGCAATTTTAGATGGTGCGAGGAGATGGGAATGCCTTGAATCTTCCATCCGGGGACTGGGAAAAAACGGGCGACGAAATTAATTATTTGCGAGTTTTGCGCATTTTATAATTTTCACGTTTTAGCCTGCGATTGCTCGCTCAGATACTACAATATATATCCAGTCACAGCCGGAGAATTGTTGTCTTCGATAAATTAGTCGATAAATCGCAATAGTCCAAGTTGCGGCCGCTGATATTCGTTTCATAAATGCAAAACATCCTTCTATTCGATTCCAGCACTGCACACGAAGATGCATCCTGGTCCAGATGATTTGGCATCCACCGAATGGGCCCCATTCATCTTCCCATTCCCGGAGGTGGGTTGAGATGTGCAATGCAATGGAAGTGAACTTCTGCGCGGTCTAAAATTGAATTTCCTCTAATTGAAATTTCGACGCCTGCTTAGAGGTGATTAATGCCGGCGCGCACTACCTGTGCGCGCCACACTATCGCCCCAACGGAGCGCCAGATCTTTGCAATTTCAATGAATTGCCCTCGGTGAGGCGAGAAAAATATTTTATGGAGTCCCATTTGGGGCCTATGCCGATGGTCCAAAGGCAGGCCGCGTAGTCCATCTGTGGAGGGCGTTGCTTTGATTTACTTTTATCGATTCTCGCCACGCTCCTTCTAGACCCGTTTTCAGGTCTTCAGGGTTAATTAAAATATTCTAAACGTTGCTAACGTGATTGATTCGGGAAGTGTGGGTGGACTGGGCAGGTGTACATTTAGAACAATTATGTTCGGCAAGCAACAAATTTACTTAATAATGTGTGTGACAATAAGTAAATCTTAACTAACACTTTTTTTTTTTTGTGGAAATCTTTTTTTTTAGCTTAAAATGCAGCAGAAAGACATGCTTGGAATCTTGCAATTCAATTTTGAACTAGTTTCTATTATCCGATATACAATATTTCAGTAGTTTTATTTCTGATCATTCAAACTGTTTGATAAGTTGCACTTACTCCGCATGTGTTCTATAAAACAACTTTTGTATTGTAAACACATAGAAATAAGACATAAGGAAGTGCTGAAACGTTCATATATAGTGTACGTGTGCGTACCATTTTTTTGGGGTGCTCAAAGGGTGCTCAGTTGAGCGAGACAGAACTTGAGCAAGCGAGACAGAATGAGGAAAAGCTGTAGAAATATTTTTGAATACTGTCGAATTATGCATTTTTAGATTACTTTGATTCATTTCGGAGTGCTGATGCAAAAAGACAGCGTTAAATTTAAATTTTAGAGGGGTAGATGCACCAAACATTTTAATGTTATTTTAATATTAAATAAATTACTATTGCAACCCCGAGTGAATTACAATACGTCTGATCAGAAGAGTGTAAGAATAACGACGTTATTTTGAAATTCATACAAGTTGCGGTGAGGCCCTCTTAAAATTACTTTCTTTTTACGCCTGTACTGATGTTTCTAATACTAAAATGTGAGAACTCACACATAAGGGACTCTGGTACGCTTGACAAGCCTAATCGCACTTCCTTATGTCTTATTTCTATGTGTAAACATGATATTGATGCTTATCTTTGAAGGCATACGTACACAAGATCATTGGTCATTGCCGCATATTTATTTAATCATCAGTTTTAACTTATTTGATTTGCTTTTAAATAGTTATCTTTTAAAAATATTTAATAACTTTAGAAAGTAGACATTTTGCGTTTTTGCTTTTAAATAATATTCCTCATTAGATGAACGGCTTGGGTACATTTCGAGTTAGAGGAATTGTTACGTACATAAATACGTAAATTTTTAAAACTATCCGGTTTCTATAGTTTTCTTTTAATTTTAAGAATTTACTTCACAATTTATAATGGTTTTACATTAATATATGTATAATTGTTTACATATATTATTATTGTTTATTACTTTTATCAACCATAAGAGTTGATTAAGCCTCGCTGGATACCTTGTAGGTTTAGGTAATAAAGTACAAGATGTATGTCTGTAAAATTTATTTTCAAAATAATTTTTCCTGCTGTAATGAGATTATCGTTGATAATAATTTGCATTAACACTGGCAACGAGTACAATTTTAGCACTAAATAAATCATGCCAGGTGAGCAAAATGCAACAGAGTCTATAAACTTGCCGTCTAATAAGAGTTATAAACGACATTGGTACAATAGCAATTATGCCACGGCTCCGATAAAGTTGATTTATGGTAATCGATTAATTAAAACCGTTTATGACAGGTGAGCGATCGCGCATTCATCATTATCCCTGTAATTACAACAAATATAAAGTTCAATTCCCCACAGGATCGGCTTTCGCACCTGTTTTTGCTGGTCCCCCCGTATGCATCCTTTGCAATTTCTCTGGGTATCTGATCAACGCTTCGCGGTGAGATGACCGCCTCACCGTGAGCGGCACGTGGCTCGAGGACGGCGGTGCAAATTTAAACAGGATCAGCGATCTGGCGCAAAAAAAAGCGTGTGCACTGCGCTGCACTTAGAGTCTGATCACGCTGATTATCTAGCGATCGCGACCTGCACATGATAAGTCATCTAATTAAACTGTTCCCGAAATTGGGCCCGCTGCTTGGAGGAGCCGGGCAAGCAGGTGGGTTTGCATTTTATTTCTTGGCAGAACGTAATTCGGTGAGGATTACGCCAAGTCCAAGGGGATTATCAGCAGGAAGTGGCCGGTCTGATTGAGTCCAAGTACAATGCCCGTAGCGATAAAAAGGCGGAGAAATCCTTTTGCATTTTTGCTGATTTTATTACTCTCATAATTGGCCCTTTGCATGCGATTTTCAAACATTGTTAAGGTATACTTGGAAAGCAATGAGCAGAGGTAGTAATCAGAACTCAAGTGTAGAATCAACTTTTTATTCGTTCAATATACATTGCTTAAAAAATGATTTCAAAGTTAAGATATGTCATGATCTAGTCTCTACATATAGTGTAAGTGTAAGGTACGTACAAATTAGATTTTGAAGACAAGTAAAAATTTTTTTAAGTCTATTTAACTTAAATAGTAAAAATTTTTTTCAACCCTAATGAAATATTTTTTCCTGCTACATTAAGAACTTATACCATAGTAAAAACTAAACAAAAATTACTTCTTATATTCCTGTGATGAGCATAGATTAAGGTTTGAAAAATAGTGCATTATTATCAAGAAATTCTATAAAAATTGTGTTAGAAGCATCAATTGTAGAAGTGACGGGCAATTATTAGTAATTTTGTGTCAATATGCAACGTTATTTTTCTTTTGAACATTTTTTAACTGTGTGATTAAAAAAAAAATCACAAAAACTCGAAGGCTGCTTTCCATAGAAATGCAGTTCAAAATCTAGTGAAAATCACTGAAATTCTATTGTAATAATTTTTGAAGTTTCTGTAAATATTATATTATACATTGAATTTCATTATAATAAAATAGTTAGAAACTACTGAAATATCAGGGTTTTTGAATAACTTTTCGGTATTAACAGATAAATTTACTGAAACATGATAAAAAATTTACTAAAGCCTGTTTAGTTCCATTTTACCATAACAATTTCTTAGTACATAAAGTGCTTCTGCCTCATGAGAATGCACCGGTTCACTCATCCGCAGTCGCAGCCACATTGGTTGCATACCGCATTGAATGAGTAGGTCATCCCCGTCACAGGGGTCTATTTTGCAGAGTTGAACCCATTTGAAAATTGCTGACCTAAGCCAGTATGTTTCCACGTAGGCCATGATTATTATGATCATTATTAGGTACTATTACTTTAACCCAGAGAGTTTATTCCTTTTGATCATAAACAAAATGGACTAATGTCTCTATCGTTACGTCTGCCCAAGTCCTCAGTCTTATTATAAATCCACGTAGAAAGCAATTCCCTTCAATCACTTACGCGATCG
The DNA here is from genome assembly GCA_951509405.1 of Machimus rusticus. Lineage (NCBI taxonomy): Eukaryota > Metazoa > Arthropoda > Insecta > Diptera > Asilidae > Machimus > Machimus rusticus. Next base: position 15,358,575 of record OX608054.1, on the reverse strand, counting down.
TCCCTCGTCCGTGCCGCGTATCACGTTGATATCTTTTTCGCGAATAAAGCCTGCACCTTCCCACGCATCCCGGCTGTCGTACACAGCTTCCAGTCTTGAAAATGAGCTCCCTGTTCGCTGTGCAGCGACTAGCAACAATAACAAGCCCGGGCCCGGGGAACGACGCGACGGCTGCGGTCGATCGCTGTCCGCTCCGTGAAATCCGCAAATATTCAGAGTCAGACTGGCTTCAACTCCATTTAAATAAAATATAAAAGGTAAGACGTGGATGGGGTCCATCGGGAGTGCGGCCTCAACGAGGTGTGAATGGAGCTGGATTTCTTTCGCTTATCACGTCCCGGACAGAATCGATCGCACAATGGCGGTGGATTACAATTAACATTCTGCAGGTAGGTGTGGGAAAATCTGAAAAATCGCGCATTTACCTGACGATGCGCGTTTTGCGAGACTATGCGTTTTTACTGCAATTATCAGAATTTGGTCAACGCACATTTGCAGGAGACATCTGCTGGACTTAACTCAATTTCGCGAAAAGGCCGTTATCCCCGTGCAGACCGTTCCGGGGGATGAAATTGGTGCTGCCCCATCGCACGGCACTTGTAGTGATATCGCCACGCAAGGGTACTTAAGCTGATAATCGTACGCAGAGACAGTAATATTCATAAATTAAGTGCAGAGAAACAGATGATTGCAATTAACAGCAGCCGTGCACCTGTCCTTGGTGCTTCGCCTTTTAGCTGGCTGTCCGCGATCGGCCCGGACCTCGATGGATGGACGGATGGTGGCCGAATAAAGGCATACGTCCAGAGTGAACACAATTTTTTCGCAATTATGCTAATATCCATGCTACGCCTGTCATTCTCCATGGCAATTAAAAATGTAAATATTTTGATGCCCAATTAGTTTTGTCCGGCGCTTAACGACAGAAATAGCATCTACCTTCGTTCGAACTTGAGAGCAATCAGTCTTAATTACGATGGTCAGAACCAATTTTTATCCGAAGAATTGATAAAACATTTCTATAGAATTTTATCCGTAGATTATGAATTCCCATTTTGATTATTTACCAAAAATCATTTTAAAATACCGATAAATCTAGGAGTTTTAATATTGCTTATATGATATATTGTACATACATATGTATATATGCATAAAAGTTTTTGTAAACTTGTTCGCCAAGTATTCCATCAAAAACACTTCATGTTAAAAATGTAGCGGAGATTTGCTCATATAGAGCCAAACTCTAAGTCTTCATCATAGCTAAAAATTAAAATCAAGTTCAGGAAGTTCATTATGAAAGTTCAATAGAAAAAATTATTATTATTGCTTTATATTACATTATTTTTTATATATTTACGCATATGTTTTTCTTACTGTTTAGAATACGATATATGTACGTATATACTGTTAGAAAATCATTTGGCGAACATAAAGGAGAGGAGAGAACGGATGAGGATTTACCAATCTTCAACATTAAACATCTCAATGGGATTACATTACAATGTATGCCTGCATGATTGAACGTCCTGAAAAGATATCAATTGGGTAAGGCTTGTGATTTATTTGTTTGTTCTACGTATATTATATGAGTGCATTTACCTAATTAGGTACATATTTTCAGAATGTTGATTAAGTAAGTGATCAGAGAGGAAACCGCTGGCTTAATTAATTGAAAAAATAAAAATGATTCAGTCAAGTGGAAAGATATCTATAGCAAAAGTGGAGAGTGAGCAGTCTGGGAATTTGCTGTGAAACGTAAATAAAAGGTGAGCAAAAAGTATTTTTATAATTTTGGAAAGATTTTTTTTTTAATTGATTGAGGAATGCATTAACTAACGAAACATAAGTAAAATACATGTGTATGTAGAATAAAAAAATGTTAATTTTTAAAAAAGACTACCACAGTCACTGAAGGCCCCGGCGAGATTCGAACTCGCGATCTCCTGTTTACTAGACAGGCGCTTTAACCAACTAAGCCACGGCGCCATATGCTGAACGGTAGTCTCGATGTGTACAAAAGCGCTGCAACGCGACACACTGGACCCACCCGTTTTTTCTAAAATATTAACGAAACTTTAAATTGATCCTAAAATACAATGCTCGAAGTAATCCGATGTTGTACAAGTACTCAGCGGTGGCTGTTTATGCAAATGTGCCAGATTGCGGCGTAATTATGCTGCGGCCGATAAAATACATCGCGAAAATCACGCAACACTGCAGTTGTTATTTTGAGGTAGCTCCTCATTTTTATGTGACGTGCGCCTAGTTTTTTTCCATTTCTCCGAGGTGGCGAGATATGGGATAGAAGCGCAGTTTCGTTTGCTGGCTCTAGAGCTTGCAGCGATATCGCGTTTCACATTTAGTGAGTCGCGGGAGACGCGAGTCAATTGCCTGTTTAGCACCTAATCGAATTCATTTAATTGTTCATAATGCAAATTTTTCGCCGCGTGAGAGCATATCCACACACGTAGGTGCTAGTTGCAGCATAAAATATGATTGCAGCAAGTGCGCTAATTAGCTCAGAAGGAAGCCTAGCAATTGGCTGCTGAAAGGGTAGAATATGACTGTAATCAGTAGGCGGCTGTCTAGGCCTAGGTCGAAGAATTGATGAATTTAAATGAGAAAACTCTAGTTCTAGGGATTAGTTAGCATGCCACAAACTGACTTTCTGCACTGTAACAGTGTTATTCTGGAAATCAGAGGTTCTTTGACTTTGATATTTTTTCTAATCATAGAATTAAGGAGCCTCGCCACCCAAAAGGTCTTTAGCTGAATTACAAAACGTTTAGTTATTTTAAGTAGGATATCGGATATCTAAATTGATTGTTTTAATCTTAATTATCCGGAACTAATTCGAAATATCTAGTTTTTTAGTTATTTCAAGTTATTCTTGTGAAACCTGGTACCCACATTTTTAAATGCATACAAAGTAATTACAAAATTTGAATTTTCAGTGTATTTCATGAAATGACAAAAAGAAAGTTGAGAGATAATAATTCCGAATATGTGCACAATATTTAGGAAGGAATACTTTTTGCCTGTTTACTTTGTAGTTATTTACGGAATAGAGATTTTTCGTCTAATAAATTTGATTCTGCATTTTGGTAAATTTGTATGTTGAAATTCAATAGGTATATTAATTTATTGATCGATAATATAATTTTCTAGAAAAATTGCCTGGGTTGCAAAGGTATAATAATGAACATTTATCCAAAAGGGTCTTTTGGAAACTTTTCACCCTGTGATCGGCACCGCGCAAAACAAAACCATTGGGTAGGTCGGGGTAATAGCAAATTATTATCATTTAAATTTATCCAAAATTTGTCGATGTTTTTACATGACATTTCAACAAAAATTATCAAAAACAAAAAAGTAAAGATATGGCCTCTGGTTATTCGACAAAAACCCTCTGTTACTTCCTTCAGTGACTAAATTATATTTGCCCTGTGGATAGTGCTCACCAAATTATACTTAATTTTTTTATCAGAAAAACGCTGGAAGATGTCTTGTCGCCAAAATTTACGCTTATATTGTTTACTTTGCAAACAGCGGGTATTTCCCCAAAAACAAAAGCAATCTAGCCTCCAGCGAAGGAGGAGAGTAACCTGTAACAGCATAATCCACGCCCTCGCCTTAGGCCACAAATGCGCTAATTGGTGGTTACAGTCTTCTCGTGCCTTGCCGAAGTCCATCTGTTGGGGGCAAGTAGCAGCATGACTTTGTTTCAAAGTTTATTGGTGTTTAAGCAAGAAATGACGTACTTTATGTAAGTACTTTTGTATTAATAACTCATCTTTATTTCTTATATAAAGTAAGTAGTCGCACAGTCGGAGTCGGCTCTATTTCTAAGTAAATCATCCTAGACCCAGTCGGAAGAAGTTGAGCTAATGTTGTGATATTCAAATGCTGATTTTATACCTCTGACTTCCTTTTGAATAATGCGAACTTCTCGCGAACCATGCAATTATTAATTAGGCCGTCAGCGAGCTAATTTGTCTGCTGCTCCAGTCCGGAACACATGTGCCGAGAGTGAGGATTGCAATAAACTGAAAACCTGATATATAGTCACTTTCGCCACTGTTAGTTCGACCACCTGTCCAGGTGTCTTGATGATCAGTTCAATTCGCGTCTGATCGAGGCCCGGAACAGAATGATAACGAATTATATGCGGATCAATTCGACAGTACACAATTTTTCATACAAAAATATTCGATGCATGCAAATTGGGACGCGGAAACGCTCTAATTTCAGACAGCCCCTCATTTTTCATGGCTCATCTTGGAAAGTCTTACTTTACCGGGTGAGTCTGATCGCGACCGTTACGGACGGCAGCGGAATGTGTCACACATTGTCCTTCGCGGACAGCGGCTGCTGCGTATCGATCAGCGATTACTTTAATCGTCCTGTTTTGCGTGCCGTGACATGCATCTGCCACGAGCAGCGGTTCATCTTAAGGTCGCGACAACGCGACGCGACGCTAGCCACTCGCGCTTAGCTCACTTTTAAAGTCAGTCATCAGTAGCTAATTGTGGATATAATTTGGGCTTTAAGGGTTTAAGTCTTAATTTACAGCCGGGACCGGTTGGTCATACACTTAATTGCTGAAAGGGTAGCTGCACAAAAATTTGCTGCAATTAGGGCGACTGAGTTGGAGTAATTGTCATAAGCGGACGACTTTTGTTTGATCGTTCGCCTTGCATTTAATTACTCCAAAAAGTTTTGCAATTTCTTGGAACCAATTTCATTCGTTTCAGTGTTTAAACTAGCTGCGGGCGGCTCTCTCCGTAAAAGCAGGTAATCTTGACGAAGGCCCCCGCGATAAAATTGATATGATGACCCGCTTCGAGATAACGAGCCGAATTATCTCCAATTACCCGTGGCACTCGTATTCTTGCCAATTTCGTTGGATGATTTACTGTGGGAAGAGCCATAAATCATCCATGGAGTGACAGGCGCCGCCTGTGTCGCTCGCGATTATTCCCATCTCGCCCGGTCGCAAAATTAATGATTTTCAGGGCAAATTTTACAAAATTTCGCTTTAATTTTAGCGGCGTCGGGATGGAACTTTTTCAGAGAATTGCCCGGAGCAGCAGATGGCTGACGGACTCCTTGAAACATTCGATCGAATTCTAATGATTTTTTAAACTGTTAAATCCTTAATCCAGACTATAGTTTGACCCTCAGAATTAAGATGATACCAATCAAATTCTGGATAATGCCTTTTTCAAATCCTTTCATCGTTAAGTCAAAACTAAAAGTAAGATCGCCGTTTTAGCCTTAATGTAGAAATAAAATGAGTGCAAATTCAATTTTATTACCATTGATTGACCAATGATAGTGGAAATTGAGTTCCATTACCATTGTCGGTTTTTGGTTATACTGCAAGTAATACTGTCAAAATATGATTATAAACTTAATCGAGTTGTCTTGAAAATTAATTAATTAATTTGTACAATTTTATTGTTATCAATTCCAAATACTAAATACTGACTACGTTTAAACTAATATTACCTCTAACAATGCGCGTTTAAGCGCGCTTCTAGGATAAGTAGTGTAGTAGTAGCGTTTAATTAAAGGTGTTAAATTTTAAATTAAGTATTACAAATCAGAACAAAATTAGAGATTTTTTAACTCCAAAAAATAATGGCACAACGATATATGTATTAGGATATGTAAATATTTCTTGTACAATTTCCGTCTAATTACGATATGATGATATACTATATGTTTAGATATTAACATAAATTAAAAGAAAAAAATGCATATACTTAGAGGGAATTCACCTTAATTACTATGGCTCGTTTGGTATGCTGTCTGGTACCTTGCCTTTTTCTCAGCTACAATGGTATATCTTCGATTTTATTTACCAGAGAAAAGAGGAAGCAAATCCATTAATACGGTAAAATTTACTTAATCAGCTTCTAAAGATATTCATGTTCAATTCACCATCCAGAAAGTGAAGAATTTAACAAGAAACACAGAAGGGCACTGGGAATTTTTCAAGCTGCAAAATCACGATCTGGGCTTGAAAACCAAGAGCGAAACCGGAAAGAACGAAGCCGGCAAATTTAATTATCTAAAAAATAAATAAATTTGAGGCAATTCATAATTATGAGAATTCACAACAGTCGCAATCAGAGCGCCCCACACCTCCTACTGGTGAGGCAAACAACGAAGCCGCAATTTGCCTGGTAAGCTAATTAGTTGTCTTGCAGAAAATTTTGGGGAGATTTGAACAATAGGGCCGTAAACTTTCCAATTTGATTACCAGGGAAAGCTGTAAAAGTCTGCAACATTTTCTCAACTTGTTGCAGAAATCCCTGGGTGGGATTATTCCCGAACTGCTGAAAATAATTTGTAATTTGCGCCGCGTGTGCGCGCGGGGTGCAAGTGTGGCGTTAATGCAGCAGTTTTGCAAACAATCGACCCGAGTTTGGCCTCCGCGGGGCGCAGCCACCAGCCAGTGGTAGCGTAATTGCGGAGGGCGTACCGCAGGGAACCGCGCTGGGTCCGCGGTTATTTTGTTTCAGACCGCTCTGGTGTGGGTGCTGCGCCTTTCTCCATGTCCATTATCGCTTACCGCTCGGGCTGCGAAACAGTCGTGAATTACTGTAATAAAGCTCGGCCGCTTATCGGGGATCTCCCGCCAATGGTCTGACCGTGTCTGGAGGGACCCCAGCACGGTTCTGGAGCGGTCGCCCGACGGGCCTGCCTCGTCGTAACCACTTAAAGTTCGACCAATTATGGCCCCAATGGCTGGCAAAGTCGCTGAGGGAGCTTAATTGCGCCGCACTGAAGGGTGAAGTTGAAGTGCACCTTTTTGAGCTCCTCTAGGGCTCCTTTGAAAGTGATTTCTTCCTCCAAGCCATCGGGACTGCCCCCGTTGTGCTCTGGAAAGAGTTTCGCAAGTGGCCTGCACGGCCGTAAAGCAGTTTTAGATGCTCGCAGCGATAAGGAAATTAATTTATAGCGAAAATGATTTATAAATTAATTAGCAGGGCTACGAGGTGCTCTGAAAAAGCAGACGACAATTTCTTATACACCCCGACCTCATTCGCAATGCCTAGAAGGCTAGATCGAGATGGATTTTTATTTTGCATGACATCCTGAAGCAGTCAACATTTGAATATGAATTTCATTTTTTTGTTTTTTCTATGAATTTTTAGTGAAAAATAAACAATCCGAATAAACACAACCGGCCTAGATTCAATGGGCTTGCAACAACTAACAACTGTAGGACGATAGTGCTCCTTACAGTATAATTAATGTTTATTTCCTTTTTACAAACCTATTTTGCGATTCCCCTTCAATCTTGCAGCAAACAATTTTTCCACGCAGACTCACTAAGTAAGGAAGGCTGTTGGAAATGGAATAAACTACCTCGAGTAATTTATTCAAACATTGAAAAATTATAACAAACTTTTTAAAACTTGTAATTTATTTATTTTTTAAAAATTCACTAGTTAAATCTCCGTATAAAACTTTCAAGCTGTAATGCTTTCTCACTTGCAGCGCCTACATATTTGAAAATATTAAATCCAGGGATTTTACCATTTTCGATATTTTTTGAATTAAGGACCGTTTCTAAAATACTTTATAGTAGAGAAGAAAGGAATAATAATGAAAAAAATTCCCTTCCTATATTTCTTAATGTCTTGAAAATAGTGCTAGGTGGATTTTTATCACAATTTGAAATCATAGACGTTCCTTAGCCAGTTAACCGTAGTGTAATTTATTTTTTATATAATAAGTCAATGGCTTTAAGTTTTGTGTGGACTGGCTACATTCTTATATTTCAAATTCAACGAGTTTTGTTTTGATAATCTCTTTCAAATAGGTTTAATACTTCTCTTGTACCACAGGGATCCCATTTGGGATCCTTTCTTGTTTAATATTATCACCGGTGAAAAAGAATTTTATTTTGTGCTAACCATGTCAAGATCTTTTGTATTATTTTGATGATTGTGTACTTTTTTAACTTGACCGTATAAGAACTGTAGATAGATTTTATAGATATCTCAATTAACAAATAAATAACTTTTATTGAAAAGTTTTTAAAAATATATTTCTTTATAAGTACAACTCATAAAAAAAGCTCATAAAATTTTTCTGAATCCAACTTAAAATTTGCTTACTAAAGAAGTGTTTTCATGAACCTTTGCCTAAAGCCTATGAAGTAAATGAACTAGGAACTTATGTATGAAATGCCAAAATCAATATCAAATATCAGATTTTGAGTAAAAAATATGTATTTTGCTGTGAAGATCTAAACTATTGAAAATATTCAATGCTCTTATAAGAGATCGAAATTATCAAATTACTTAGATGAATCGATTATCGCTAAATGTCGTGATGATTAAAATTTCGAATTATTTAACTAATAAAATTTAAAAACACTAATTACCTGTCGAGCTTCAGTCCTTAAATTAAAAAGTACTAGTGGGATAAATGAAACTGACTACAGCAGGTTCCCAGACCTTAAAGATGTTTGGTCAACATTAGTTAACTAAATTTTATGTTTAATTACAACGAGGTGCCACAGCGAAAATGTTCCTCGCAAAATAAACGTCGCTCGCGGCCACTTGTAAAACTGCGACAAGGATCCAATGTCTAGGTTCGCGACGCAGGGCTATTTTTATGAGTCTCTGGGAGTCGCGGGATGCGTGCTCGCAAACACCCTGCGCCTATGCTGAAGCCCCGGAGCAGGGGTTCATAATAAACGCTGTCTTAACATAATTAATAAATTAGCGCAACCACATAAATAACGCACAAGTCTGGGGCATACGGACGCTGGCAGCGGCCGCACCACCACCACGCCGCCGCCGCGCCGCTCGGCCCCAGCGCCAGAAGAAAGCCCGAACGCGGCCCAAAAAGGAGCACCAGAGCCGCGGAGACTGGAAACATCTCCGGCCGAGATTTAAGATCCTCGCGAGGGAATTCCTGCGCCGTGTTCGAAACCAAATCCCCGCTGATCAGATGATTTAGGCGAGACAACACCTTTGTACGGTCATGATCACTTATTAACGCTGAGCTCCAGAGGTAGGAAATGAGCCGGCGGGTGGCAAATGCCGGGCGACGCGCTGGCCGATCGCAACATTTTTCGTAATTAAAAATGTTCGCCCTTTTGGGGCGACTCACTAGCAGCTCTTGGGATTTCGCGGGATGACACAGAGGGACCTAAAACTACTTGCATTTATTGTAAAAGATGAAACATATTTTCAATTTCTATTAATTTAAATCGATCGAGACCGTTTCCAGTGTTGAATATTTGTCCACCGATTACAAACAGACGTGAATAATTCAAGTAATTGAAGAAATAATTCATTTACAATTTGTTTGATAGAATATAATATAATTGGTGAATAAGGCGAGAGAAATATTCAAACCAAATTTATACTCTCATAAATGTCGATTCATATGGTCTAAACTCACACATGTCTCTAATTACCAGAAAGGAGAATTCTCATATAGTATGAAAAAGAAACCCAGGTCCGGCGGAAAAGAAACGTATCTTAGATTATTGGTGGTAATAATGCTTAAACAAATACTACGTATGGGGCATCATCAATATCGATGGCTAACTATGAGAAATTGTTAAAGATTTTCAGTAGTAATTTTTTAGTCTAAACAAAAAGTTGCATAAAATAAACGTTGCGTAATAAAAAATGTTTCGGATTCAAAAATACGATTTGGAGTAGGCCTTACACAACATAGCTCTTTTACATTTGCAAGATTATCGTTAAAATAATGTCAGATTAAAGAAACACCAACTGAAATAAAGTAATGTTTAATTAGTTTTCTGAATCTATCACATGTACGGCTATCAAAATCAAGTGTTCATGAGCTTTTTTCAGTCAATTTGGTTGAACGATTTCTATTAATTTTTTTCTAGTAACCAACACGTCCATTTACAAATTAATAAGAAACAAAAAAAAAATCGGTGCTGATTTTAACTTATTATATTTACATCGACTGTTTTGCGTTTGACCCATAAATCATATGACTTTTTGTAAATTAGAATTGTTCCTAAATTAATCTGAGAAGTCATAGGAGTTTTAAAGTGTCTGTACATTTTCAAGTGAACTCAAACAGACTGTCAAATATAGAAGTAAACAAGAAAAATTAAATGCTTTGATGTGAGCGTAATTTTTATAAACTCAAATAAAAACTCATATAATATCTAAGGCTAAGCATATGTTTTTTCAGATAGTGTCAAGCCTAATTAATCCGCCATCCACTTTGAATATATAATTTTTGATAGTGAAACTCTCAAGTTCTCATTTCTATCCAAATTGCTTTGATATAGTTTACAATTTTTAACCACTATATGTATTGAAACTTCGCTTTTTTGATTTTAAAATGACCAATCTTGATATAAGCTGGTTGGAAGAAATAGTGCTAATCAACTGTAGGGTATTATGAAGAATCGATGGCAGTTTTAAAATTTTGTATTATTAAAACTAACTTTTTTTTTGGAAGAGCTAGGATGGCGTAATAGTTTCCATTTAGCTCTGCTATTTCGCTAGCTTATCCATCTTACACTTACAGAACGAGAAATGGTATGGGAATTAATTTCCATTGTTAGAAAATAACTGAATGATTTCTATAGCGTCAAAGCGAAAAGGAAAAAAAGATTTTAAAGGTATTATTGCGTAAAAGGCAATTATTTTTAGACCGGACAAGGCGGTTAGCCTACTTATTAACTTGCCGCATTCTGTTGCGACTTCAATTGTCTGCGGTGTCCGCGGCGCATAGAAAGCCTGCCGAAATTATGAGAGGCGCACCTTGTTTTGTAGGCGAAGAACAAAGGGTCCCTGGGGCCGGCATGTTTATGATTGACAGCCCAAAACTGGAGAGAGGGGCCTAATCGGTCGGTTCCTCGGCCGGTGGCCTCAGCGCCACAAAGAAAGTGTCAATCTTCCTCAAGACGAGAGTCGGCACCGGTTGACACGTTATAATTCCCCGGCGGAGTCCTGTTCGACAAGGTAAAAATTGCTCCAGCGGACGGCACCTATCATCGACGGGGGACCGATGAAAAGGGACGGAGGTCGGAGAAAGCCCGGGGAAAGGGGGCTGACTGTAATAAGAAGGGTCTGAGTTTGAGATTGGGTCTTGGAAGACACCGAAGAAACCGAATAAACCCACCATCGGTAAGATTCGTAACTCACAAGAGGCACCGACATCTCTGTTAGATCCGCAGCCGAAGGCAACTGCCTGTCGTGTAAATTAGTTCGCGACAAGTGAGCCCCCAGAGGTCTTGCTGGGCTCCTCGGGGCCGCATGCAGCACCAATCACTTCCACGTTGTTCTGGAATTTTCGCAAGTCCCTCGGAGCCTACGCTTTGGCGGCTCTCGGCCTCGTCCACTTGCGGCCCCCTGAGCCTCCGATACCTTTGATTGATCATAATTGGCCGAGCCTCATTGATTTTGTTGCATCGACGGAGCGCCCCGCTGGGATTTATGCGGATAATTGTTGCTGGCGGTGATCCTTGTCAGCCAACAAATGGCCACCTGACATCGCACAACGGAGCGCACAAAAGAAGACGGCCCAGGCGCAAAAGAATGGGAGTCTCCGGGGCGAATGCTCTTAAATCCAATGGGAGGCGCTTTCTAAAGAACTCAAAAAATAATTATTTATTTTAAAATCACCCAGCAAATCACTTTCCTTTAATATTCCCGAGAAAAAGAATTTAATTGGTCTTTGTATGGTTCAATTGCAAACAAATTACAGAAAAGATACGTAGGGTAGGTTCTATTTAAGGTACATATTATTGAACTTAAATAATCATCATTAATTTTCTACCCATCTACTTGAAAATGAGATAATCAAAATTATAGATTCAAAGACTTATTCCGTCGTAAAGGACAATCCAAGCAAACTGTGAGCAGATTTACGACGAATAGAAACATTCAAACTCAATATATTTAATAAAATAATAAAATAATGTATTCACAATAATTAAGTTTAAAGTATTTTAAGAAAAATCCATTTCGTACACAGAAAAATCAATTTTTCCTATATAATGCGGAAATTAGTTTAATCCTTATCTCGGATATTTGAAGAATGAGGTTATCTTTTAAAAAAAAATTCTGGGCTAAACTCTGGCAGTAGATATTTAAAGCCTGTAAATATTATTTCGCAAGTCCGGCAATAGTATGATGTAAAATTCTAGCAGTAGACCGATGTGAGTTCTTGACTAGTTTCAACTATTCTTAAATGCTAATTTTTATAATTTAGAATTGGATTTTTATGGGTTCTTATTGCTCATAATTAAAATAATTTGTTCTATCTTTTCAATGGTACATATGCTACTATTTCGACTTCCAAAATATGTAATTTTGTTCTTTTTCTGTACCCTTCATATTAAAACTAAAAAACCAAACGATTTTATAAAACAGTCGAACAGTGAATTTGGTAGAAACCAAAATATATAGGTGATCATTTCTATAGTACCTACATTACGATCTTGTAAATGAAAATGTTTTAGTATTTAAACTTCAAGCAAAAATATTGTATAATTTAGATTCTAAGCTATTTCATTTGCTCATATCACTCGTAGCGATACTTTGGACAATTTCAAGAAAGAATTTTCATATTATTCGATTGAAATCTAGAATACATTTTTGATTTGTAACTTTGAAAACAAAAATTATTTCTAAGCTGAATCACATTTAAATATAAACGTGCCAATTATATTTTCGAAGCGTTGGATATTTTATTTAAAAATGTATATTATTAATCAACTGTCATAATATAAAAACACTTTGATTTTCAAATGATTTCTTCGAATTTATGTTGTTTTGTCGCCGAGTACAGGAACTCTTTTAATTGGTGAAAAAAAGAAATATCACGTGATCATAATTTTTTTCTCTTATTTAAAATTTTCAAGAATAACAAAAGATGAGGAAATTAAAGTTTGTATTTGGTATTATAATTTTTCTTAACAGGCTTGACTTTTTTCTGACAAAGTAAAATGTTATATTTTAATGTATACAAAGGTGCATATGTACATAAATAATAATAATAAGTTTATTTTCGGCCTTTGGTGTTTAGTAAGTATTAGATTAGACCATTTAACTTTACTTTGATAATTTATTATTTTATCGGAACGAGTTGTTTTTCATTGGTTTCATCATGGTTGCCAAATAGAACTATAGTAATTCATATGGCTTAGCTTAGGCCCAAAAACTTTAATCTCTGAATCCAGCCAATTACTGTGTAAGGAGCAGTGTAAAAAATTTCCGCCCTTCCCTTCTATTACAGTCAGAAAAGAATTATCTCATTATCCTTTTATAACCAGGAAGCCGCCAAAATGGAGGACGGCAATTATGCTCACTACAAAAGCGGTGGGCGGAAGGTAAAAAACACGGCGGCACAATGAAATAATCAAATTTTTTTGTCTCTGGGCGGGGTCTAATTCATCACGCTATTCCTGGTGTTTTCGGTGGCGTCGAATGGCTCAGATAGAAACAATTGTTTGGGGCTGACTTCAGACCGTCAGTGCTTTTAGGACTAAAGTGTGTACGAATCGGCGGCCATTATATTTTCTGTGAACCCTTTTTTCGGCCCTAAGTAAATTTGTAAATAATGATGTCTTCTTTCGAGCCTTATGAAAATGTCAATATTGCTACAAAATTGTTGAACGATTGATTTTTAACATTAAAATTACAGAGGTAGTTTATTTTAACAGGCTTTGGAAATTTGGGTATTAGAAATAGAAAGGTTATATTTAAATACGAACGAATTTTGTATACCAGTAAATTTTCTGATGGTTGTCAGTATTAAGTTATGATTTAAGTTTATAGCTCTCAGAATCCAATTTTATCTCATTAAAAAAATAACAAAAGAATATCTTGAAATTATGGAAATTAATATAAAAATAAATTTTTACCAAGAGAAGTTTGTGGAAGTAAGAAGGCTACTGTAGCAATTTAATATTCAACTTTGAAGTAATTGCAACAGTACCATCCATCAATTACTGGAGCTTAGAACGTTATATTCAATGAAGGCGAAGGTACGCCCCTTTTTAAATTTTGTGTTATTAATGAGAGGATTCCGTGCGAAGAAATTTTGAAGCGTTTGATTGATGTGCTCCGAATTAATTAGTCTCAAAAATAACTTGCTGGCGTCAACGACGTGTGCGGCGACGTCTCTATTTACTTGATTAAGTAATCAACCCATTTCCAGGCGCGTACCTTGGTTAATTCGGTTAATAACTGTGCGGGTGGGGGTCAGCGGGTTGTAGAATAAATGAGAACCAATTAAATGCCACAAGAAAGGAAGCGGTTGAACCATTAAAGATGAAAAATTGTCATCCAGAATTGAAGCTACGTTGTAGATTATCAAGTAAAAGACATGAAATTTAAAATAAAATTGTCGGTATTTAAAAGCGTAATAAGACTTTTCGTTAGGAATTTTCCTGATGATTACGAATGTTTTAGTTTTAGTATATGAACACCATATATAAAGCATTTTTGTAGACTCTTATATTAAATAAAAGTTGTCGTCGAACAATTTTTCTAGGAGTTTTTCCTTTGACCTAAACGATATCAAAATATTTTTAGAACTAATAATTTTTGTGTTTTTACATCTGTAGCCGATTATTTCATTACTTTGAGGAATATCAATAGAATATTTAACATTATAATAAAAAGAAAAAATACAAATAAACTGAAAAAATATCGACACATTCAGACGCTTCCACGTTTACTTTCTTACGATGAATCATATCCACATTAATCGATTATTTCTTTCCGATATTTTTCTATTCGTAGTCAATTTTGCAATTGTGGGGACCTAAATAATAAAACTGAAGCACCCGTTAATAAATAGAGTTAATAATATATTAAATAATTATCAATAAATATTGACCATCCTAAAATCTAAAATAGATATCTATTTTACTGTTGAAATAGCTTCTGACCCCGATAAAATATGCGACCTCTACCAAAATTGTTTAACATTTAAAATTTTAAAGCAAAAAACTTAAAACGCAAATAATTGCTTCTGACGCATTTATAAAATGTAACTTCTGAATTAATTATAAAGAAATATTAATAATAAATACAACTTTTAAGGCCTTAAACTTTATGTCAAAGGTAGTGAGGAATTTTAGGGAAAAGTTTGAAAGCGTTGAATAAGGCTATTTATTGTATGTATTATTGTTTTCTTTCATAAAATTTATACAAGTACATATGTATCTACCTATATATTCAAATTTTTAAAACACATACTTTTTCGACTTGTCATAATATTGTATCTCAAGGATATAATAACTCAAGGTTGATATGTTTTTTTTTTTATATTTTAATATCATAAATCGAAAACAGTATATTGCATAATTGATTATGGTAAAAGCTTTAACACGCCATAATGCCCTTAAACATTTATTCGAACGACGTTTTTCCGCACGTTTGGAGAAATGAAAAAAAAATTAGAGAAATTAAAAATTTGTTAGTAGAACATATTTGTGACAATTTCTATCCAATTTGGCTCAATTAGGAAAATTCATAAAAGTAATCAACTCACTAAGGGTTGGTTTATGCGGAGGACGTTTGTGAATTGAGCCTCTTATCAGTTTTAGTTATCAGGATAATTCACGCTCAGTATAAATCCTGGTAATATGTAATCGCTTTTCGTATTAAAAATTAATAAGCAATTCGGGTAAAAACACCGAGACTTTCAAATAAAAGAAACTGCGCCCACGGGAATGGATTCCGGCGCAGGGCACACAAGAGGCAGCCCGCGACGCGGCGTTTCTTGCCCATTGCGGTCGCGTCGCCTTCCCTCGTGTTTGCGCGGAGCGGCCATGATGCCTTTCAACACAACGCCGCGCTCACTTCCATGTGGAAGCGCGGCCAGTCGGCGGCTGAGAAATTCTAAGCCCATGTACAGTGGCGCCGCCCAGCCCTCTTAATTAATTTCCATAGAAACAGCGGTGGGAGCGCCGAACGGAAAGGCCCTCCATTTTCGGCCGGCCACTTCCCGGCCTTATGTACGGAACGCGGCTTTTGTCTGGCTTGGAACGGGGGGCGTGGCCAAGCCGGGGGAGGGCCTTCCTTCTGGGGCACAGCTCAGACCTATTTCTTAAGACACCAAAATTCGTCATCTCACTCTCCGTTGCAGTGGCTTCTCACTCTTGGAAAGTTTCATTTTCCAGTTCCACATGACTGCTTTGATTTTTTCACTGTTTTATTTGGTTTTGGCCAACTACCGCGCCAAGACGGTGGTGGTTTTATAAATTGTAAGGTCGTGCCAATCTTAAAATTTGAACCGCTTTTACCCTAGGAAAGACGCGGCCGCAACATAATCATATATTTATAACAATATGTCCGAAATAAGTCGGTAAATTGTTTATACAACTTGACTCTTCCTTTGTTGATCAGTCTTTTGTTAAAACCAACCATCTTCAGAAATCTCCTTTGTTGTTTATGCTCTGTATGTATCGCGTTAACTTCTGACATTATGTGACATTTTTTAAAGAACTATTTTAATACAACGCTTTGGTTTTTAATATTAAATTAGTCTAGACATCCACATTAATATGTATTAGAAAATTTGAAGTTTCATGCTATTTTTGACCGAATTACAAAAATGGTTATCGATTCAACCTGTATGTACATACATATTTCTATTTGTGTATTCGAGTATAATTTTTAATCACGCGAACTGATTTGAACAATGAAAATAACAAATTATCTGCTATTTGCTTACAAAATACATGTATTGTGGTTCTTAGGGTTGCTGATTTCAAATCTTTGCATGATTTGTAAAAATAAGTATACGGTGATTCTGAATGCAAAATGGTATCCTTTTAACTTACTATGTAATTATAACTTTTAACTTATAATAATAAATTGTTTTTAAAAGTCACCGTCAAATATATGAAACCGGCGATTTCAAAAGCCTTTTACCGAGATTTTTAACATTTAGTAACAAAAATTACAAATATATGTATTTATTTTTATTAAAGTAAATTTCTGCGACAAGAAGAAGATTTTGTTTTGAGCATTTAAATCTCTTACTATGGTAATAAACTTCAGCCATCTATATTAGTTTCCTAACTATGATTTTTTTAAATAGTTTAATTTTCAGGTTAATAATTAGAAACTTTACCTAACGACCCAAATTATATTTTAGTTTTATGTTTATATGTGAAATTTCTAATCGTAAATATCGGTTTGAATAAATTTATTGCTTCCGTTTTGTCAATTCAAAGAAAAAAATCTTTCGCCACGTTGCACACTAAAAAGTCTCATACCATTTCTTTATGATTTCAGTCTGTAACTTTAACGAGGCCGGAGTAAATTAACACAATCTATGAATTTCATCAAATTGAGGCATATTATGGTGATTTTCCTGGCAGGCACTACCTACACTGAAAAATATTTACAAAAGACTATTACTGATTTGTTATAGAAGTAGCCCAGCTTGTTTCGTTAATATACAACTGGGCGAATATGAACTGCAAACAATTTTTCTGCAGCATAATTACGACCAAAAAGGAAGCGATTTGGAAGAAAAATGCACCTTTGCACCATTTCTAATAAGCGCATATAATTTCTCGCAAGAGTTCCGCCCTCCTTTCTTTGCGATTGCTACAAACAAGTCGCGTTTAAATGAAATTTAAAAGACGAGTGGCCCGGAAAATACTTGGTATAAAAAACAAACAAGTCTCCCGGGCCCTTCAAACAATTCCATCTAGCCCTAATCGATGACTTTCACACGTTCTGACTAAAGGCGAAGAAATTACCTTACAGTGCCAAGGGATAGGCATAGCCAGCAAATCACCCAAATTGCCTTTTATTAGCGGCGACAAACTTTCAATTTTATTCGCTGGATTGCATGAGCCCGACGTTTGTTAATTTCGTGAAAAGGACTCTCCAGACCTTTTTACGTCGTTTCGACATCGTCTGCTGTGAGGGGCGACGGCTACTACCGCTTCCCAAATCCTTTATAGGCTAAATAATAACTTTTATGGCATCCGTTTCGGCTCGGTATCATTTTATGGCGGTATTACGCTGAAAGCTATTCCATTTTGCCATCATTTGGGTATTGCTATTTTTAGGGGGGTCGGAAGGCATTAGAACTGAGGGTTGGCTCCTGATCTCCCTTCGGAGGCATAAACTAAAAATATTAATTGCCACTGGAGTTAACTATAATTGCGTACCTTGCTCAAAATAACGAACTTTTTGTTGGGGGCATATCCGGCCTGCGTGTCAAACAAAAATTTTTTTTATTTAGTTTTGGAAAATAACTTAACCCTTTTTGTAACAAACTTCCTTCGAGAGCAATAAGAATTCAAATAACCGTTAAGAAGGCATAATTCTACCGACATTTTTGTGAAGAAATGAGGCGTTACAGCACTTACATTTCTAAAAGTTATCTAAAGTTATAAAAACAATTTTCGGTACGTCAAATCGTTTCAAATTGATTTGCTTTCCAAGACAACTAAGAAGAATTGGGCCTTGTTTGTAAAATGACTCATGTAATCACGTATTTTAAAATACAAATTTTTTTAAATTTAACAACAACTATATATATTTTGTTTTAAAGTTCAAGCCAATTGAAAATTACTATGCTTATTATTTGATTTGAATTCAATGGTATTCACTAATAAACCCATAGGGTTCGACTTAAACTCGGTCTTCTATGGCGATGGTGTGTAAGTTTAATATAATAATTAAAATTAACGTTCTTAAAAATGCATTATTTCTTCAGAATTTTACATTCCCCCATCTTAAGTTTCATAAAGTTTGGCAACATACCATATAGGAGTGTAAAATCAGCGTCCACAAAAATCCACAATAGAGGATTTCAGTTTGTAAAATGTTTAATTATCCAAAGCAGACAAGTTACAAGTTACAAGTTGGTTAAGAAAACCCTTCTTATAGAATAATAATTTTCAAATTAAGTTTAGTTAAGTTTACTTTAAAAAATGTTTATTTCAAAAACTTTGTTGGAAATTAAATTTGCCTCTTCAAGAAACTTCACTTGCCGACCTTTCTTTACTTCTTGGCACAAACTATCTTCACTGCACTGCCAATTTTGATAACAAATATGTGACAATATTGTACAGATATTACAAGGTTTACATTAAAGAAATTTTATAGTTTAACAGGAAAATGCCGATAATTAATTATAGGGAAAATTTTTGGTCATAACGAGTTTTTTTTTTATGAAACAGAAGTGTGACAAATTTTCATATGTCGAATAATAAGTTACAAAATTGTCAGGTGAAAATTGTAGGGACTTGTAAGTTTTATGAAATAGGGCCGAGGTTTAATCGAGCAATTACAATCAGAGCAGTCGTTTAGCGCTGGCCATAACTCAAACGGAGCGACCTTTTCGCGGTGCATTCGGGCAGTTGCACCGTGATCATTTGGGAGCCTCCCGATCCTACGGCACCTACTTAGCGCGGATCGAGCGCAATCACAACATCGGGCGCTCCGGTGTCAGAGATGAGGAATCCGCGGACTCCCACCGAGTCAGACATCCGATCCGCAATTAATTCTGCGGGGCGGCTATTTATGTCGACAACTACCGAATAATTTTTAAAGGAAAACTGCTGAAATCAATACCCGCCGTAATAAATAACGGAAATTTGCATTGAATTATTAATACGTCGCGAAATTATGGTAAAAAGAAGACGGCCAGGGCCTGGTTCAGCCCTCAGGTAGCAGGAGCCTCGGGCCCCGGAGTTGAAGCGCACAGCCCTCGCGCTGCTTCGATTATTGTTGCTACGATTAATTTAATGAGCCCGGACTGGTAGCAAGGGCAGGAGCTCCATTCCGCGGAGAGAATTATTTGACATAGGCAACCAGAAGCCGCGGAATTCATGTCCCTACATTTGTTTCCGCTGATGCAGGAAGATAAATTTCCCCGGGGGCTCTGCATCAGGTGTGGCCAGCGCTCTGATTAATGTTGAAGCAATACCTGCTTTATTTCTTCCTCGATAGAAGACTAAAAGGCGATCTCTGCAATAGCTTCCAGCAAAACATATTTCATCCAGTTCAAATGAAATTATCTTATTCTTGGAAAAGTAAGTACACATAATAAAAGTATAATAATACATACCTAACAATCGTCATTGTATAGAACTTCCGAATGTTTTTTAAGATTGTTAAGAAAAACTCGAATAACTTAATCCGTTTACATAATACTGGTAAAACTCAGCAGGTTCAAAAGTAAATTTCGTGAAAACTTCTTTTCAAAACTTATACTTTCTTTCTATTTTCTTCGAATATCAAAGTTTTGAAAGAAATACGCTTTTAATTCATTTCAGATTTTGTCTACTCAACTACATAAATATTGTATATAATTACAACATAAACTGGACCAGGTGTGACTTACTCAATGTGAAGCATGTAACGCAAATTATGTTGATGAATTGATAAGATTTTGCTGATCAATTCCTAGGTAAGAAATACTCTACTTAAAAAAATTTATACTCTACTTAATTAAATTAAATAACAGAGTTGGAAATAGACTGAGGGTAAAAAATTCCGACGACTACAAAATTTCGAAACATTATATTATTATTTTTATTTTCAAATAGCATATTTGTAGTATATAATTACAGTAAAGACTGAAGAGTGTGAAGTTTGAACAATAAATACATATTAATTGCAATTGAAAATTGCAGTAGCCAAAAGTGCAAAAAGAATGTAATGATATGCACCAAAGAGTAAATTTAAATCGGTTGCATTCGTCCAGAATGGATTTGAACAATAAATTGACTCAATTTGTGATCTCGATATATTTTATTATTTGTTGCTAAAATGTTATCTGCTCGAGTCGAAAGTTTAGACGTATTGAAGGATTTTTAAAATGACGGTTTAAATTTTATTTATTTCTACTCTATTGCTTCTAATAAGTCTCAAATTCCTTACGACCTGAACTCGTTCAAAGCTTCAAAAGTGAAGAGTTCCAGGGTTAAAATAGAAATACAATTTCGACTCGAGTGTTTTTTTTTTGACTAGCAAACCTAATTGTACACATTTAGATTTACAGTAACGTGCAAAACATTTGCAACTAAAAGCCTATTTTTTTCGATTTATAACAAAAAGCTGTAAGCTAATAAGAAACCCGGATGCAGTATCTTAGTATTTATTATACCTAATTTGAAAATACAACTTTTGTATTTTTAGTAGTTTGCAAGCTTTTGTGATAAGCAGTAAAGAATTTCGATTTTAGTTGCAAATGTTTTTTTTTTCACGCCACTGTATATCTTTTTATTATGTACTTGTTATTTATATTCTCATCTTATTTTCCTATACTCAATTTCATGTTTCATACGACAAAAATTTTCGCTGGAGTCTTCGTAAAATGTTTGCCAAAAAGTAAAAATGATAATGAACCGCTTTCCTTCGAGCCGGATTTGAACCAGCGACCTATGGATTTCTTCGCAAACGCCTCTACAGTCCACCGCTCTACCAACTGAGCTATCGAAGGTGCCTATCAGCGGAGACAAATCGAAGAAAGAGCCGCAGCTTTTCTTACTGATTGAAGAAAGTGTACGAAAGAAAGTGGACTTTGCTTTGCAGCCGCCAACTGACCTTAGTCTGATAATCTGCTCAGAAATATGTCGAGGAAATAGAACTCAAACATTTTTGCAAGTTCCACTTCGTAGCACTGCGTCGTTTTCTCTTGCGTAACAAAACTTAATTGGAATCATAAATACTTCTCAATCTAAAAGCCTTATAGACGATAAGACGTCTCAATTATGCAAATACTTTGTACATATTTACTATACATATGTACGTTGCGAATAAATTGACGTGTCATCCGAAAACTGGGCACCAGTTAGTCCGCCAGGCCCCATAAATTGCCAGTGACTGGGGATATGTCATCGCGAAATTAATTATGCAAATGAGCCTGCTCCAAAGAAGCCAGCCCCAACGAGGTACGGGAGCGGAAATAAATCGTCAAGAGCTCGAAATCAGAACGGTCCTGGGCGCCCGCCGAAAACGTGTCTCTACCGCAGTCATCAGTTAAACGTTTTTCGTTCAACAGTTTGTTTGCGCCGTTCCGATGACTGATTGCTCAAAATTTTCCAGCTCCAGCGTCGACGGTGCAGAATGCACGAAGTTGCCATAAATTCGCGAATTTTTTTTCTTTTAATTGGACTGTATAGGCTTTAAATGCGCCAACGAAATCGTTTTTTATTCAGGGGCTCGTCGCAGAGCTTTCTTAAGGTGAGGATTGCTCAAAACGGCATAGTAATTTAAAATCTTCGTTTATTCATATTATAAAAACCGACTCTTTTATAAAACATAATAATTGTTCATGTTTAAAAGATAGGTAAATGTAAAAGAGCAAAGCAAATTTTTATGACACTCATATAAGCTGAAAAAATACGAATTTTAGTTTAGATTCCTTTTTCGAAAAACTTTTTTTAAACAAATTGTTAAACAACTTGAACCTCTTTACATAGTTTTATGAAAATACAAATTGTATATTTAATAACATAAAACGATAAAATTTAAGCAATACGGAAAAATATGGAATAATTCTAGTCATTTTTCGTGCAAAACAGCACGCATTCGAATTTTAAATTAAAGCAAAAAATTAATTCATAGGAAAAATGAGTGTTTCTAGGATAGCGAATTATTTATCTAACAATCCATTTAATCATTTTACCGTTCAAGTAATAATTGCACAGGATATTTAATTAATCTATCGCTCCATTAAGTTTTATAATGCCGTTGTAGGATTAAATTAAATTTTGTATGTTGTTAGCCACTTTTTACTATCACAATTAATTTAATTGCTGCAAAAAAAAAATTATTCCCATATGCATTAAATTGCCCAATGTAACCACCCGAAACTGTTAAAAAATTAAATCCCGTAAAAATGTTTTATGCAATTTTAAGAAAATCTGAATGTTCGTTACTCATAAGTTGAGGGAAACGTTTCAACAATATTTCATTGAAGTTCGAAAATATTATTTTTCGTTATTATATTATAGGGGATAAATAGTGTTTCCCCTATAAATAATTGTTAGTACAAATCGATTTGGATTTGTTTTTAAAGAAAAACATTTTTTTAAATTTTTGTTATTATTTTATTAATGAGATGAACAAAAACCTATCAAATTGAATTTCTAAGGCAAACTGATTTTTATCAAAGGAGTTCACTATGACTTGATTTGACTAGAAAGAAAAGCATAGTTGATTCGCAAAGCATAGTTGATTCGCCACAATATGAAGAAAAATTAGGTACTACTAGCAAAAAGAGAAAAAAAATTTGTTCGATTAGAAGCTGAACTTATTGAACAAACCAAACTTATTGCCCGATTATAATAAAATAAACAATATTTTCTACAGATATTTAGAACGCGGTCAAGCTTTTACTTTTGACATGCTTTTATAATTTTTATTGTATTTATATTTTTCTCAGAATAGAACTTAACATTTGCAAACAAGATTGCAGCAATGAGAATAAAATGGCAAAGTCTGATGATGAATTAGAAATCACAACGATAATGCGGGGTGTAAAGCTTTCGTGACGTCACGTATCGTTACATAGAAGATCTCAATATGAATAATTACCAGTTTTCTGACAAAATCGTTAAAAATGAAGGAGTATTCAGGATACCAGTTGCGAATGTCGTTACAAATAAAGTAAGCAGCTATAAAATGATTTTAACATTAGAATTCTTTTTAGTTCTTTACAATATAATATTCTAGAATTTTACTAACTGTATACGATTTTTTAGTATGGGATTTATATCAGTTAAGCTCGGAAATGGATGCACTATGCAGAGATTTGGCTATTTATTGTTTGACTAAAAGTGTGTGTAAATCAAAGATTAATCAACATCAGATTAATTATACTTCTATTTTAATGTCACACACATCGATACACATTTTTATATTAAAATTCGAAAATACCCAAGGTCTGTAATGTAATACCATAAGTTTCGTCTACTCTATTATGCTAAGCCAAATTCAAACTTAGTTAAGCTTAGCTTAAGACGATCTAAGTCTAGCTTAATCCTACAATATGTATGTTAAGCCTGTATCAAATTTAAATATGTATAAGATGTATATATTACTTTGTCCTCTTTAATGTTGTTGTTTTGCTCAACTTAAAGTTTGATATATAAATTGTATAGTAAAATAGGCCTATAAAAAAATTTAAAAAAATTCCCAGGCCACGTACGGTCGCGCTATGTGACACCGCCGCGCCGCCGCGGTGCTGACCGCAACCGAAAATCTGGAAATATTGGCGAAGAGTAGGTGAAACCGCAAGGATAATTCATCCCGGGGCCGGTCCAGGGCCGCTATCGCATTAAATTGAGCCGCATCTCGGGGAGCGACGCTACTGTATCAATTTCAGGGCTTGCAGCGTGCGTGGGCCGCCACCGCAGGCGCGTCGAAGCGATGAGTCTCCTTTTCAACAGGTAGCCAGGCTCGTGGTGTGGCGCGATCTCACGGTGTAATCCACCCGGATGGATATCACATGAGCAATTAACTCATTTGCCGATCGCCCTGGATGGCCGCGATTCTGCGGTTTTGGGTTTTGACATGCGACACCCGCGCACTCGTTCCAATCAAGCACAAAATATTTCAAATTTCCATATCAGTTCATTCCCGAACTGGCGGGATTTGCTAGTTTTTGTTGGAGGGACGCGTAGGGCTTCTTGCGTTCGGCGTTATTTTGGCCGCGATTTGCTTCGTCGGAGCGTGGGAAGTGTCGCATTAAATCCACGGATTTTTTTCTTACTTACTTACGCTATCTCGAAAGAATGCACGTGCATACGCCCGTGCTCGCAAGTATTATAAAAAAAAATACAGGGTGTTCCATTTTACATATGTGCATTCTCTTCGAAATTCTTTGAATGCAGTCCAAATCAAATAAATTGTTGCGTTAAAAATATCTTGAGGCCCAGCGGACGAAAACAAAAAGATTGTTAATACTGTTCAACAAGGCCTGATATGTTTGTAAAAAATGTTTAATCTAAAATTATTTAATCTAAAATTATAAGGAAGGACAGCTAAATAAAAAAAATATATATTTTTAATTATTAATTTAGTGTTTACTAATAGTCGACTTTAATTTTTGATGATTCCTATCTGTTCTTACTTCCATAGTCCTATGGAAAAGTTATTAAAAAAGTTAAAATATCTTGAACTGCAACCCCTTGGAAATATTTCTGGTCGACTGGCAGTGGCATATGTTATCGCATGGGTCACACTGACGCCGCCGAGCCGCTAATTGCAGAGCCAGGAATAGTTGTTCCATATGGCACTTATGCTTAATTAGACCCCTAACTAAGTTCCTTTGAGTAATTCCTCTGCAGAGGAAATTATTCGTTGGTGCAACACCTGCTCCTTGCATCGTTTTAGTCATCAACAGCCGACTGTTGCTGCACTCGTGGGCAAAAATTTGTCCTTCGCAGGGCTCCTTGTAGGCTCCAACTATAGTCAAATTGTAAATGGCAGGAGATCTTATTAAAATTTTACCATCCGCCAACATGAATTGAATTGTTGCCCGGGGCCGGGGGTCGCCAGTAGTATGTTTTATGTTTTTTTTATGTTGTTTGTGG
Organism: Machimus rusticus; assembly: GCA_951509405.1. NCBI lineage: Eukaryota > Metazoa > Arthropoda > Insecta > Diptera > Asilidae > Machimus > Machimus rusticus. The sequence goes on along the minus strand of OX608054.1, from coordinate 15,333,023 downwards.
TATGCATTGACCGACAGTTGGAGCGTCACACTCCTTCCTAATCGATAGCTGCACGCAATTGAGTGTGACGTCACAGTGTGCGTGTTCCTCGCGGTTATTCGCTGTAACGAGAGTCCGTCAAAGGTGGATTCCGATGCATTGCATGCACCGAGCCCATTCATTCATGAATTCGAAGAGTTTTGACTTGCGCTGATAGTGACAAGATGCACGATGGGAAAATTATCGGCGGGAATAACTTTGCCGCATTGTCGGAAAGGAGAAAGAGGGGACACTCGGGGAGCCCAAGGGCTCCGTCTGGCCGGTCAGCTAAAACCTAGCTGCAACAAGGTGAACAAGCGAGCCACAAACGGTTGTTTTTTTTTATATAGTCGCTTGCATTCGAACCGATGAGTATTTTTTCAAAGTTGCGAACGATAACTGCCCGCGGACCGGTGAGAAGAAGGTCCAGGCATTACTTTTAGTACCTACAGAAGGCAATTAGCATACCGTGGAGCATTTCCTCGTATCAAAAGCTCTTTAAATTTTATGTCTTCATATGATGGAGGACAGAGGATCGGACATAGTAATCAGAGCTCATCGAGGCCCACCTCGTGAACTGAGCAGAAGCTGCCTGGTGGGGACCCGCCGGTCATCGTGGAGCATAAACGAGGTCTCGGCAATCCGATGCAAACCAGGGTGCCCCGAATTACCCGCATTAAGTCAGAGAAACGCCTGGACTCTGTCTGTTATTGTCTCAAAGGCGTAAATTTGCTATAAAATCAGCGCTAGTAATCAAAGGGCGCTGTCGCGGTAATGTCATGTTATTACCCCGAGGACCAGTCGAGAGAACTCACGACTTCAGCGGCTGATCCGCGAGGGCCTATGCTGCGCTATTCGAACAGTGGCATAAAATAAAACCAGTAGCAGCTCCTCCGGCAGATGAGGATATTCGGGGCCCTTCCTTTTTGGGTCGGGGCTTCCTTGACGGGTTATGACGCGTAACGGTTGCACCGCCGCGGGCTGATCTACCAGCACGTCGAGTGCGGCTGCGCAAGTGCATTAGAGAAATTCCCCGGTAATTGAAACTTGAAACAAACCTGCGGCCTTCAGGCCCTTCCAGGACAGTCATCAAAATTTTTGAGATCGAGAAACGTTTTGTTGCGCCATGCCCTTGACGTTTTAATTATAAGAGGAAAAACAGCCTCAATTTGAAGCCCGCTCCTTCGAACGGGCAATTTCCTTCGACGGTCCAATTATGCTGTCAATCAAGGTAATCAGCTGTCGATCCGCTTGTAATTGCGAGGACGATTAAAATGCTGTTTTGCACGCCCCGGCCCCAGCTCCAGCTCCAGCTTCGATTGCGGTCCAGCGGGATGCTGCGGTACCTCCGCGAAAAAGTTTAAATTGCGCACCAATTTGCTGATTGATTCCAGCGAATTGAACTGTGCGTCTGCGCGCTGTGGTATTAGGGGTGAAGGACACCCGCATTCTGATTTCTGAATGAACGACACGACGAAGGCGAACCATACGGCGTTCGTCTCGTGTTTTAGGGAGCTAAATAAGGTTTTCGAACGCTGTTCAAATTGGGAAATACTTTTCAAGTCCATTTTCCGGGGTATAATTTAAATTTGGAAACTTTTTTCAAATTTATTAAAGAACGATCTTAAAGCTGGAGTATCTGTTTTTTAGTTCAACTGATCCTGAAGCAAAAGGTTTCCTTGAATCAATTGAAGTCAATTTTGTAATAGATAGATTCAGATTTTCTTTTTTTTTCTAATTTTCGATTAGTAAAACCCGAAAAAGCTGAAAATCGTAATCAAATCACTATTTGATTCAAATGTACACTTCGCCGTATTTTTCTGTTAATATAACTTGAATAAAATAAATCCATTGTTTTTAGAAATTGAATCAATGTTGGTGATTCTGTGGGAATCTTAGTTTAACACATACTAAGGTAAACTCCACCTGCATTAAGTCACTATGTAATAATATTATATGTATTTAGTTAGAAAATAAATAAATAGGTATAGCTTATAAAAAGTCACCCAATTTCAACTAAAATTTGTCCATAAGTGTTCCGTACTATATAAAAAAATGTATCTTTCATTTATGACGACATTATATCTGGTAATGTACTTGTGGCTATTTTTATTTAATATACATAGAGCTCTAGTAGCATATCAAATTGATTACCTCCCAATTTGAAAAAAAACAAAATAATTTAAATTGTTCACCTTCCAAATTAGGCTCTTCCCTTAAAGAATTTAAACAGTAATTACATTCTGTTCTATACTTTAATTATACACCCTGAATTTATTTGTTCTAAAAAGCGCAAAAATCGAAAATAAAACTAAATGATAAATTTCCGAAAAAATCATCTGAGGCGGCATAATAAAGTTCATAAAATTCCCTTAATACGAGGAATTAGCGATAATCCACCCGTTGGAACATCTTTACGATGCTGGTACGCGGTCAAGAATCCCCGGGGCCTGTCAACAAATGATTTATGCGGCTTCCCACAGTATATCATAATTAATCGCTGTTTGAGCCCCACAAAGTGACCGCTTTAATTGCCACGAATTAAATTGGACGGCACATTCCCCATAGTAGCCATAGTGCGCCGCGGCAATGTCGCTAGAATCAGAGACGGGATGCCTCCGACTCGCAACATCTGAGACAAGTTTCCGACAAAACGGCCGGACCGCGAGACCGCGTCAAATGAGAAAGATGCCCTGCAAAGCATCAACTTAATTAGCACGGAGCTTCTGAACGGTCTCGCGAGGGCAACGCAGGGGCTCTAAAATATGGGGGGCATAGCGCTACCGTGCGGGCCGGTCATTCCAGCGAGGGACATTTGCATACGAAATTACAGGAAAGCGGGGCAGCATATGATTTTCCTGAAAAATTCTCATTTACCTGAGCAAGTTGGCCAGAAACTGGCCGCCGCCGGTGGATAGATACGTTTTGACGTCGTCAGAGGAAATCAGAAATTTGTAAAGGTATAAAAGAAAATTCCGTGGCGTCGTCCCCCAAATTACGGTTTTCCCCCCAGGGGTCAGGCTGGTCCCAACTACCGTAATAGAGCACTGTCTGTACACCGGTCCAGTCTGCAATTTGCAGCGGAAAATATTAATTTTAACAGCACTTTATGTAATGAGCCGCCCCGCGAGCTAGGGCCGACCGCCGCTGAATTGGTACCTACCGGCTCCAGCTCACGGTGCGCCGGAGCGCCTCGCATCGACCAAGGAGCTCTCCTGCAGCCTGTAATCCGCCGGGCAGCGCCTAATGACAACAATTTGTCAAAGTGTTTATGCGTAGTTATGATTGGTATTTTGCAGGTAAATATCCCCAGCTTTTATAGCGCATAATGTAATGGACCTGTAAACACCATCATCGCGAGCCCCGGGCCCGCAGGCTGACAAAAGACCATCAATCCGGATGCTGGTCCTCGCCAACTGATAATATGTTTTGCGACAATATCGGCGCTGCAGTTTATTGAGTGTCCATGTTGAGGCCGACCCATTCAGGAATTATATTCTGCGAAACGATTTTTATACTTTACATAATATTAAATCAGTTGTAGGTTTCTGATACTCACTCACTATACGAGTTTAGTGTAACACTTAGGTACATTATACTTAACGCTTTAAATTTTTCGAAAATAATTAGACCTCAGTATTTTACGTAACATTCTAATTTGCAGTGTATTTTTATTTTATTGAGTTATTTATATACGTTTCTTTTTATGTTTTAGCAGAACGAGGAATCGCTCGTATCATCGGATCAATTAAATCTAATTTGCGACAGCAAACCGCATGAGTTCGATGGGAGCGAAATTCTTGAGTCAGGTTAGCTGGTGCAGTGGCTGCGCAGTTCAATTATCTCGCAAAATTTACAAAGGACGCCCTTTTGACCCGCTTCACATTTGTAATGCAACTCCGGGTTAATCTGTATCGCTAATTGATCTCAGAGCCAGCAAAATTTCCACCAGATAGATGCACCTTTGGACGGCGTCTCAGCCCGGCTTACTGAGCGGTCTGCAGTTCGCCCAGCGGAGCCCCGGCATCAAACGGGGGAGGGGGCGCGTAGTCTCATCAGATATTTCAGGTATTTCGCAATTATTTACGAGGCATTGTGTTCGTCTGGATCTCATAGACCAGAGTTGGCAACGAGCCGCGGCAAGATCCGCGGTTGATACAGATGCTCTGGCTATTTCCATCGCGCGGCACAAAATTATACGCAGGCCACGATCAGCTGCCCGATTAGCCGCTTTAAAGCTCTTCCTCCTTCGATCGCGCGCGCAGATGATACCGGCGAGCGGATTTATTTACCTATGCAACTGCGCGCCCGTTGCCATCCCTCTTGGGGCCGAGCGATTTATCGAAATCACTGCAAAAATGCGACGCTTCCTTTCCATCATCCGACATTTCGTGAGAAGACTCCTCAGACCCAGTCTTCAGCTCTTTCGAAGCAGATGCAGGAACAGATCTAGCATCCAAATTCTAGGGGAGTGGGTCAAGTTGTTCGAGAAGTCAATCAGGTGATATATGTAAAAAAATGTAAGTAAAAATACTTTTCTTAAAAAATATAAACACCTTCAAAGAATCGGAATAGTTATAAAGTAAAAAATAACTCCTATTTTAGTCTCCTATACTACTTATTTTATTTATTTGTTCGGCAATTAAGATTTTGCAGCCGAGGGCTCAATTCAGCGATTGCTTTTGTAAGCTGAATTTTAAATAGAAACGTGTTTTCCCCATAAATTTAAACGAGCAATATCTCGTTTCTTAAGTAAAAAATGTTGTAGCTGGAATACCTTCTTAAAATCTAGACTATATGCGCCAATTTTTAGGATAATTGGCCTTAATCAAGCTCAGTATATTTTAATATTGACTATTAAAACGGAAAGAAAAAATATTTATACACAGAAAGTTCAATGAGATTTCTTTGTTTTGGAGAAACCACAGCAATATTAGAAATATTTTTCCTTATATTTGATATCAGGCAAAAATATAAAAGTTATGACAAGGATAACGAAAAAATTGCTTGCTGTTAACAACCTTCCTAAATTTTAAAATTTCAAAGAAGTTGCCATTTTCTCGAAAACTAGAAGATACTTAGGATTAACTTGGCTTATTGGAAGAGTCTTGAGTTTGCCCATCATACATACGTTTTCGTTTGGAGTAAATTTAAATTATAGCTCTCACTGTTAAGAGTGAAGACAAGGGTCCTATTAGTTTTCACAGTTACTGTTGAGATACAATTTTTGTCCTTTTCTTAAGAACTTATTAAAAATGTATAAAGTAAAATATGTAGAAGAACATTTTGGGGATTATTTTAGCTTTGTATTGATTTCTCTCCTCTGTTGCCGAAACATTGAAGTGGTCCTAAAAATTTTCACAGTACCTACTGTAGTTGAGAAAGTAATTAGAATTTAATTCAGCAATATTTTCAGTGATTGATACCTCGGGGAGCACCTGTCTTAAACCGGAAGATATCCCTTCTCAGAAAATAATGAAAAATCAAAAGATCTTCCCACATGCCATTGTTGCCCTCGAGCACCCTCGCTCTGATCGAGATCCCGGCGAAATCAAGCATCGTGAAAATTTATTTCAGCTAATCACCTGAATCACCTGTGGAACAATGGGATTCCGTGACTCGCACTCGGTGCGGCATGCAAACGATGGCGCGCAGGCAGGCGGCACCTCGGGAGGAATTGGCCGTCGTCGTCGCCGTCGCCGCCGCCGTCGAGATGTGTGCACCTGAATGGGGTATGAACAGGTAAGGGCACGCACATTACCGTTACTCTAGGCTCTAGGTGCCGACACAGAGCGCAACAACCACATCATAGGCTGCACGGCCCTCTGACGTCACACCTGGCTGAAGGAGCAGGCCATTGCGTCTTTTTTATACATACGTATATATTTTTTCTATTTATTTATTTTTTTTTTAGAGTGTGTCTGGCCGTTTGGGACGAAACGAATGCGGGCGGAGTATGTCCCAAGTCCCAGCGGCCGGCGACGGCGGCGCCACCGGCACACAGGGAGCCGGGCTTGGGGATGAGCATGGCGTGCTGTCGTGCCGCTGACATGCCCCGGGGAGAATAAAGAGCCTCCTCGCAAACTTTACAATGTCACACCTGGCAGGTGAGCAGCCCGCTTCAACTGACGTGACAGAAGTTGCTGCAACTCGATACGATACGGAAACGAATCAGTGAGCACGCACATTTACTTGCTCGGTTCGTGCCATTAGCGTTGCATGCCGCCCGGCGATGGGTTTCGGTGTAAATTACCCGGCCATTAGGAGGCTGAGAGGCGGCTATTTGAGAGGTGTGAACCCCCCTCGGCTGCCCCTGGAGCTCCGGTTTTTCTCTCAATGGAGCCCGAATAGGACCTAATCAGATCCCAATCCCAAAAACCCGCAAAGCGAACTGCTTCGAGCGCAGATTCCCGGGGAATTCTAACAAAATCAATTAAGAGCGCGTCGCGCTAATGCAATGCAAATGAATGCGACCGCGCGGGATCCGCGAAGATGACTTAATTACGAAAGCACAAAGTGATGTCTATCATGGAATGCTTCGTGCTTAGTTAGATTCGGCGGGATAAACCCACTCCGGTGATAGGGGCCAAGTGCGCAACGCATAAATTAGCCCTGCGGCTGCCGTCTCCTTGTATCAAAATCTGTCAGAGTCCTTTTGATCTTAGCCTGGGTTGAGCGAAGGGTCTACAAACTCTCAAGATATTTATTTAATTTTTTTTTTATTATTTTAATTCTTTTATTTATATCCCATCCTATGGCTACCTGGGGCAGTTGATCGGACAGGCCGCTTCACACCTTCGTCGTACAAAAGCGGAGTATACCGCCGCAGCTCGGCCTCTGCTTTGACGTTGTATCGATTAAACAGTCGCGATTTAGTTGAAGGGTCGACATTCGACAATTATGCCATTATGCGACGCTGCTGATAAGTTTGCTCCAAGAAAACACCTGCCATTTAGTTTACCCTCGTTAGCAGTCGGTGCATGACCCGTCACGGTCAATGAGCTGTAAGGGAGCGTGGAAGCAACTACCCCCGGTGCCAGGGCTCTGATTTTTAAGAATAAAATAAAACGAATAGTAGCTCAAAATTAGGGCGAATTAGAAGAAAAATTACAAATTTACAAAATCTTTTAAACTATTAGATGAACACACAAAAAATTATATTCTACATACAAGAAATAGCTGGAAATAGAGGTAATATGTAACTTTTTAAATCAGAATCTAGAGTTTTTTACGAAAGTTTTTGATGCACTGAATCCGTATACGACCTTAAAATTGTTTTATGATTATATCCGGTTCTTTGAGTTTTTAAAATCCAAAAGATATTTTTTTTACCATAAGATAATTTGTCTCAAATTTTTAATTTTCAAAATTACAAAACACCTTAGTTTAAATTATTGCAATAATCTAATGTGAATATAAATTTTGTGCTATTCTTATTCTTTTTAATTTCACCATAACATAATAGAGTTTTTCTAATAGTAACAGAAGTAGAAGTACTTAATTAAAACAGAGAAAAAACAGACAGTTTGATTTCTCGCATGCTAGAATACCTAAACAATTTTCAGAATTTGTAACTTAAGAATAAAAATGTGTCTTATTTATATTAAAAAACTAATAAGCAGAAAGCAGTAAAATACTGAATTCGTTATGATAAATTATTTTTAACTTAATTTTAAATGTTCGTGAATATTTAAGTTAATTAAACCAATAAAGCAAAATAAATATTCTGGATTCACAAAATTGGAATTTATTTTTAGTCTTCGATATTTGTTAAAATGAAATCGTCCCAGCAATAACTTTGATTGTGATTTTAAATATTGCAATATTTTAAGAAATAGATACTTACCTAACATTAGAAATTATTGTTTGTACTATTTCGAAATAAGTCTCTGTTTAGAAGTTGGCATTATTTATTATTATTATTTATAATTTTTGTATGTTTGTTCGGACTAATCTCGAGAACGGTTGACGATTTCGATAGGACTTCCATTGGAAGATAGAGGATTTTATTGGATATTATTTAGATTAGCCAATTTTTTTATATTCTACATGTCTGCTATTGTTGAGGGCGCTGCAAAAACATTTGTATAGGTAGCTAAAATATGGATAAGATGGCATAAGAAGCTACAATTTATTGAATAAGGCCGTCCAACTTGTTGGTACTGTTCGTTTAGAACTTTTTTTTCAAAATATTAAAGTAGAGAATAGAAAGATCCTTTCAAAGGTTAATGCCCTTCTCGGTTTCATTCCAGGCGACATCAACACCATTGCCCGTCCGAAGGGAGCCCGCGACATTGTCCGGGGCACGCGGCCCTGGTGTTGGTATTCATCACTCATCGCATTAACCCAGAAGCCCTGATTAATGCACACAACACTGGAACTTATGCAAATTCAGCAAATAACCACCACCTGGCTTTGGCCCCAGAACAGCGCCAGGGAAAAATTATTTTTTGTGTCCGCGGCTTGTCCCGTGCTGCACCGTGGTGGTGGGTGCTCCTGACCAGGGTAAGTCTGCTCTGCATACAGGGTGACTCTCACCCTTCTTAAAAAAAAATCAGTACGAGAAAATGAGGAGAAATTAATGCTATTTCGCCGAAAGCTTGAGTATATATATAGATATATACATATAAATATTTTTTTATGTTAATAGAGTTGACCTGGCGGAGGGAATTAATTAGGGGGTGCGATAAGATCAAGACCGCAATCCAGTTGCGGAGAGAGATTTTTGATTAAACCAAGGTGACGGGGGCACGGCGCAGAAGTTTCTTGATGGCAGGGTGGTTGAGATGAATCACACAGCGCAACACCACCACCTTCAGCTCCTCCGTCGAGCAATCGTCAGGCCCATCAGTGGCCAAGGGCCTGAGAAAGGAGCCCTTCGGCGGGCGTTGGTTTTGTTTGGTTTGGTCTACCTGGACCTGCCCGAGGAAGAAGGCCCAAGATGCTGGCTTCGATGCATCTCTCTGGTAGCTGCCTCCAGCGACATAAGTGTGGGCAGTCATGAGGAAAAACAATTTAAATGTCATATCGGCCATTCGAATCTTGCGGTAGCGGAATATAGCTGCTGAGGTGCACTGCCGAGATTTATGTTTAACACTGGTGGACATATCTGGCTTCCTTTGGGCACCTCATTTCTTATTTCCCCCCTTGTGAGGTTCTGCCTCCGCTGCAGGCCGGCCGGTCGGTTAGCGCAAGTGTCGCAGCCGATGAAACCTCGGTGATCAACAAAAGTGGAGACCCAAGCACCAGGGCTATTTCGGTGGTATCTTGCCGTTTTATAGGTGTTCTACACCGTCCGGGTTAAAGAGGTGAACAAAAAATTAATTGGCTCCACGTTCATTGAGGAAGATATAAATTTTTGCACAGGCTGCTTTTCTGCTTTGGTTGACTTTTGTATTCCAAGGCTTGCCCCCCGTCTACCCCCCATGGTATATACGTTTTGTGGTAGCCTAACGAGCCACGGGATTTAGCCTAGTGATTGGGACCCTGGCTACGTTTTCCTGGTTTTGGTGAAAGTATGCCAGCTGTATATAGGGTCTTTGGTATATTTGATAAATCGTAATTTTAGCCGCAATTTTTAGGATATCGCCGCATCGACCATTGGCATAAAAGGTTTTAGCACTCTTGACAAGCCATCCATGAGCATCTAAACTCAAACCGAATCGCCCTCGGGTAGACAAATTGATCGGAAAGGTTTCAATGAAGCTCACCGCATAGAAGACCCGAACCTCACCGAACAGAGCCTCTCACGAGCTGCGTTCGCTGTAGCGTTTAATAGCCAGGCGGCCCCGATACCTTTAGATATTTTTCCTCGGTTATTTATGGCGCATTGTTTGCTCAAGTACTTGTTCACTTACAGGGCAGAGATAAGGTGCTGGCCCGCGAGATTGATCTTTATGAGAAACGGGCCCCAGGGGTTAATTTTGCGCGCACGACGGTTTCAATAAAGGCGCAACGGTGCGCACGTCTAGCAGAAGGCGGCTGAAAATTTCTCAATGGCAAACTATCTGGACAAATTGGCCACAGGGCACCAAATGCGAACGGTTTTTCATGAAATTCTCCGCCGATCATAATGAAATTGCGCAATTTAATTCGGCGGCAATTGAGATGTCAGGACAGTATAAGTTGGTCGGCCCTTTTTACCCCATTGTTACAAACTTAACCGTTTTTCAAAGATAATTCTTTATGTAGTAGGCGCTATGTTGAAAGTGCAAAGAGGTTAATTTATACCTCTGGCTTATGAAAGAACTAGAAAAGGATGAAACTACGTAGAGTAAAATCTCGTAATAGACCTAATTAAATAATTTGTAAATAAAAGTTAAATAATTCGAAATCATTGTTAGTGAACTATATATTTTTTATGGGTTTCAAAGTATAGGAGTTTTTTTCTATAATTAAATTACTCTTGTGCGGATGCATACAAAATTAAACTAAAATTCACCAAATTAATTACAATGACAGTCGTCACTAAATTTAATGAGGACTTAACAAAAAAAAATTGTATAAGTATTCAGCCAACATTTGAAGTTCGATCGTTTTCGTGGCCTTAAGTTTGAAGAAAAAGATAGTTTAGGAAAAAAACACGATTAAAGTTTGGAACGTTTTAATTTACTACTACTATGTATATGAATTTTATAATAATTTTTTATTATATACTTTAAAAAAATGCAAGTAACAACAGATTTTTGTTGTGAGCAAACATGGTCCTGATTTTGCAATCTTTTTTTGATCTTGCAAAAATGACAAAAATTTGCAAAACTGAACTAAGACTAGGTTTACAAGAACAAGATGAAATTGCCTTGCAACTTATAAAAACAGAAAGATTTTAAAATTTCTATACAACAATGGCAAAAACTAAAAGTCTACAAATTCTTTCCTAAACGTACGATATGATCAAACCACAAATCTCTAGAATTATGAGGTTTATAAGCTTAAAATGTTGCATATATGTATGTTCCTCTTGGTTTTTAAGTTCTCGATATGAAAGAATCGTTCGAAACTCGACCCAAAGACCCAACTCAAAGATTAGTCTATTGATGCAAGAGTAAAACCGACCGTTAATTAGAAAAATAATATTAAATGAGGACTGTGAGCGGTACTTCATGTATAATATCTTGTACTTTTTTGTTATTTTTTTCCGTTTCAAATTTGAATATCAGATGGTCGACGTACCTGTTGATCTGAATAAAGTAAAATTGCTGTTTAAATGCATTTTCCCACTGAGTAGCGTGTTACGCAACACTACACGTCGGCTGCGGTGAACGCATGATCCAAGTAAACACGCCAGGTAATAGCAGGGAAACATGTGAAACTATGAAGTCTTGGGGAGGTCAAAGCTCCCCCCAAGTCGTACGCACTCACTATGTAATCTCGCTACCCCGCTGAGGCAAAACGATGTAAAATAATTCGCTGGTTTACACTGCCACGCCAATAATAGGGGCCGGCGTAATAATAGCTTCCGTTTTCGCATTGTGATGCGCCGCTGACGGCGCAATTTTTAAAAATGAGCAATGCGTTCCTTCTCAGAGGTTTTATGTGCGAAGGTTGCATTGGGTGACATTGGCGGTTGGCTAAGGTCGACCAACCCACTCAAGGCGCTTCACTCAATAGCAACAAATTGGCACTCAAAGTCGCATCGGTTGAATCAATCAATCGACGGTGGTCACTCATGGCGAAGCCACCATTTTTGATTATCAGTAAAAAAAACGCTAGAGGCTAGCGCCTCTTCTAAATACTAATCGCAGCAATCAGACTTCTATCTTCATTTTCTTCGTGAAGAGAAATTACTTTGAAACGCGCGGATAGGTGTAATTTCGTCCATTTCTGATTGCTTTGGATCAGTGGCAATCAGCCGAGGTATGCTCCCATCACCCAACCGGCGATTGTTCGATCTTTTGTTGGCTTCCAGCTGACGCCATCTTTGCTTTTTAAGCGACTCCGGAATAATTGCTGTTCATTCGGATCGGTGGAAAAAAATAAAAACAAAATTACTAAAATTGGCCTCGGCTGCTGGTTTTTCTCCTTTTTGGTTTTGGGAAAATTACATCAAGTTTCGGTTGGCACGCAATCTTACCATCTTCTAGAGTTTTGAGGTCTTGGTATTTTCGGCGGTTAAAATGGCCGCACTGCCTGCTTAGGGTGATCTGGGCAAGATGCAAAAGACAACTTGAGGATTATCGTTATCTTTATCTTTGCGATAAAAGATCAGAACTTATTTGTACATGTAATCGTTTTTAAACACTCAGATTAAACTCCCTAGGAGAAACCATTATGAATGTATCTTTTATGTCATGCTATTATCATTTGGAAACGCGTATTCACTGTTTAATCACATTTCTATAATGAACTCAAAAAGAAAATCTTATCCATAAATCTCATATGAGTTCTGGCATAAAACAATGCTTTGTAAAATTACATTATGTGTATGTAATATCGTAATCGTAACAAATCAACTTTTTCTTAGGGTGAAAAAAAACTAAATCGCTTGCAGTCTTCAATAAATACATAGTTAAAACAGTATTTATATGTAAACCATGGTGAAAACCAGAAGTCGTTTTTACCACTTTAGAAATAGACGGTTGACTTTTATTTGCATTCATATACGAATAGGTTTTTAAAATTCATAACATCATCAGCAACAATTTCAAATTCTAATAAGAGAATTTAAAGTTTTTAAGTTCATTATTTATTAAATATACAATTATAACCTTTCAACGTTTGTGTTCCAACTTTTGTTTCGGGAGCATATATTTATAGGTAGATGAAAAATCTTAGAATATATCAGGATCTGTTAAAGTTTGACGTTGTCTTGTCAGTATAGCATAAAGTATAACGTATACCATGCTAATAGTCGGTATGATAACTTATTTGTCGGTATGATAACTTATTTATTTAACTTAATTTATAATATATGTATGTATAAAGAAGATGTTTGGTAATCATACCGGTTAATAATTTATACATTTCCCCTATTCAAGAGCAGGAAGCAAAAGGATTCTTTAATTACATAATTGACATTGACAAATATATGATAAATCCTTATTATTTTGTCCTTTTTATGAAAATTTATATGAAACCGTGTAACTCAAATAGCGTGTAAATTGAGGAATCGTTGCAATGTTTTCCCGTGTAACTCGAAAATCTTGCAACTTAAGTACCGTGTGTCTCGAGGAATATCTGTATAGTGAATGTTTTCCATAAAACTATAAAAATTAGTTTTGTACAAACATTTGTTCGAAAGTTGGAATAATTCAGTCAATTTTCCTGCGCACAATCAAAACGATATTACAAGTCAAATTCCCATAAAATTCAGTCCACTTCCCACGCATTAACGGGAGTCCCGCGGAGACGTCAGTCGATTGCACTTTGACGCTTTCCCGCCGCTGACAGTTGTGTCTTTTCGCGAGATCGACTAGCGGTTGTCTGGCTGTCTCTATCCAAACAAACAAACCCTCGAAGGGGCAGTTTTAATTGATTGAGCAGTTCCCCAGGCCGAGACTCCGCCCCCTAAAGCTTCTGTCTTCCATTCATTCCAATTCGAAACGAGTTCCGTTCTCGCTCCAGCCCCAGTCTATCGGCCTCGCTTAGCCGCTCCCAATCGAATCGCCTGAAAAAGGTTTCTGCGGCTGCGCGGCTTCCCTCGTCCGATTATTTTCCATTCTTTGGGCCTGCAGGTGAGGGCAGGTGAGGCTCGGCGGTTTTTGGTTTTTGTGCGGCCAACCCCCTGCCTGTCCGAATTTCGAAGCCCCTCGCAGGGTAGGCAGAGGCCCCGGACTTCCATCGAGGAGGACTCCGGACTGGCGATTGGTACCTGCGCCACCAACACACCCGCGATCACCTGGGCTCGTCGACTGGAAGTAAATAAAAAAATTCGTTCGTGTGCCTCTTCGAGTGGCTTGGCGTCTTTAGTTCTTGTCCAATTCTCCAAGAGGTCGTACGCGGGTTCTCAAGGCATTGCGGTCGTCGCGGTTTGGATAAAAGAAACAGTTGTGTTTCCCCTTATCCGGTTCACCCTCCCCCCCCCCCCCCGCTCCCGTTCGGCGAGGGGTCCCAAAAAACACGAGATCAGTGAAGCTTTCCCTAATCCGCTGTAGGTCAGTGATCGTGTGCGCGTGCGTACCGCGAGGATGCACCAGCGCGGTGCGCCAGCCAGCGTTTAGTGGTCCTCAATATTTTATTTTTATTTTTTACCGCCAGAGCCCGCGCCGGAATAAAAAAGGAAAGTGCTCCTGTGCGCGTCAGTGACAAATTTTAAAAATAAATAAATAAAAGTGCGGATGTAAGGGTCCTAAGTTTGTGACAAAATGCCGGAACAGCCTCCGGTGGGAGTGCCAATCGACTTCTGATGGATTTAGCAGTGCCAGTGCCCTCCTTTTTTTTAAATCCTCCAAGTTCTGTGAGAAGTGGATGAATTGTTCCCGAAAACCTCAAATCGCCCAGTCTCTGTTCACGGAAAATTATTAATGAGAAAAGTGTGTGTTTTCCTCTGATTTATATCCTGTTTTGTTTTTATCGCTTTTGCTTTCGTCGATCTGCACCTGGATCACAGAATTTGGTCAGTTTATGCAGAAGAAGAGATGTAACAACATTTTATGGCATGCTGTTTTAAACTGTATTATACTGTTAACGGAAATGAATCCAATACTTTTTATAATTTCAATCAACTTTTAGATGGGAGCAGTATAAGCGTATAAGGCATAAATTAAAATTAAAAGTGGCATAATTATTACCTTATTTCATCATAGTTCGATACTAGCGTTTTTTAAAGAGGACAGAAGATGCAAAAAAATCCTAACGAAGAAATGGGTTCAGAAAGTGCTGATATCGTTCGAACGGAAAAAAGCTCTCGCCTCATTGTATTAACCAGTGATGAAGTAAAAATTTAATAAAATGGACTTAAGTTAAATGAGAACAGAAATTTTTTGTCTACGAAGGCTTTTGTTTTATTATAAATGTTTATATTTTTAATAAAAAAGTAACAAGTTTATTGGGCTACTGCAATGATACTATTTATATGAATCCCTCTAGATACTTGATAAACTAACTATAGCCGCCGTCTCCTTGTCCTTTTCCAAGCCTGCTAGTAATGCCATCGTCTTCGCTCGATTGAGATAGACTCAAGCTCAAGGGTCTTTTACAGCACAATAGATTGTAAAAATGCTCCAAGATGGTCGACTATTTTCGGAACCCATCCCTCCATTTTGTATTGACCTCTTAGTCTCGTATAGCCCCGTATTTTTTAGGAACCTGTGTACTGTGTCCTATGTATTTTTGTGTCAATTTTCTGAAAAGTGATAAAAAAATACTAGAAACTTAGTCTAGTTTTCGTCCTATGTATGTTTGTACCAGTTTTCATCTTGATCTGCTAAGAAGTACGAAGTACCAAGTAGGGGAGAAGTGGCATGAAAGAGCCAGTTTTACACAAGGCCCAAAAAAACCAATAAGGAATGGAAATTTTTTTTTTTTTTTACAATAAAGTTATAATTTCGATAGTATAGAACAAAGTTACATAGGCGGAATGAAGAAAATTTACAAGATTAATATTTATTTTTCGTTTTGAAAAAAAATTGATTTTCAGCTCTTTCATAACTTATAGGTTTTGAAACAGCCACCGCGAATTAAGAAATGGAAAAGATGAAATTTAATAACATATACTATATTAATAGTGATTGCAACGAGATATTTTTGTAGAGGAGAGGGAAGAGAATATAGACTTCTTAAAAAAAATGCTTACAACCTGAAAAATTGCTTGTAACTTGAAAAAATTGTTAATAACTTGAAAAGAGTATTAAATGAATTCGATTTTTTTTATTTGTTAATAAAAATTAAAAAGTTTTGGGTGTTGATATTGCTTTCGATCATTGTTTGATGTCAAAAGTGTTAGAAGCCCCATTTTTTCCCGCAGGGTTCATATTGCCCCCCTTTCCCCTATATTTTAACAAAGTGGCTCCTTCATAACTTTTTATGTTAAAAATAATTATTTAAAAAATTAGTATAAAATAAAAGTGCTCAACTAATAAAATATGTACCGTTGAAAAGCTTAAAATCTATAAAATTTTATAGCATAATCAGTTTTTCATGAGATGTTGGCATTTGACTGTGAAAAACTAAATAAAACAACATCAAAAAGTTACTTTTGGGGTCTAAAATCTTTAAAACGTTGTATCAACGTCAGTTATTGACAAATAATTATGAAATTTTTAGGGAGTATCAGTGATCAGTAGTACTAACTAAAAAAAAATACATGAAAAAAATTCACTCGGTAGTTTTTGTGCAATAGAGAACGGCTCTTTCAAAACTCGGCTCCTTCATGCCACTTCTCCCCTACGCCCTCTATGTATAAATGTTTGCAGGGGGATCCAGATCAGATACTTGATCAATGTTGTTTAACATTGTATAGGGCAATATTTTCGAATTTAAAAAGTTGAAATCTCTGCAATGCGATCGTATTTTAATAAATTGTCATGACAATAATAAGACAATGCGAATAAGTGAATTTATTGCTGAAATATATCTATTTATTTATAAGTGGAACATGTACAACTAGATAAATTAATATTTCGAAGCTATTGGTCGTTCAAAATTTCGACTTAGAATTATTCTCTTCTCTAATTGATTATATCTAACGAATAAAACTTTTATTAATCACTGATTCTGAATTTATGAGAAATTTCAAGAAGTTGTAAAAGTAATTCGTTCAAAATAAATTAGAAAAACTGTGGGAAGAACTTTTTTAAAGTCAAAAATTGTTCACTAACATTTTCTTTTAACGTAATGTTTAGATAAAAGCAGTTATATAAATTCAATTTAACTTATTCCATGATTCTTAAAAAAGTTAAAATAACTAATTCAAAGATACACAACAAGTTAGAAAGAAAAACAATATTCATTGTATGCTCAACACTAACTATTATTTGGAGAGATAGTTGCTTAAAAAGACAAGATATATGTTCATTTTATAATAGATATACAATTGGCAACATCGAACATAATAATGAAAAAGACGTCCTTTTTTTAATTTGATATATGTACATATTTACCTACTTATAAATTCTCTTTATCCATTTCTTTAAATGGAAATGACAATTTTGCATTAACGATGACATTTTTCACAGTGTAGGAAAATTTACGGATTTTTCCGTAGACAAATAAAATTTAGAAAAAAATCTGTTTAAAAATTTGACAATTTTCAATGAGGCTCACGCAAATTAAGATGAAATCAGTATTTTTAAAATGCATTCTAATTAAACAAAAACGTAAATGAAAATATTGAGTTATTAATATTGAACCACAGTATTGTATAACTAGTAAAACAAAAAAGGTTGGTTATTGTTGCTGGTCTCTCAAGTTATAGTAAAAACATTTTAATTTTACACGCCAGTTTAGAGTTTTTAAAACATTAACATTTTTATAGAGATTTTATAATGAAGATATTTAAAATAAAATTTTAATATATTTTTCAATATGCCTTCCACAGCTTATAATTTTATCATGTTTTTTTGTGAAAGAATGGAAATATATATAAAATTTTCAACTTAATGTTGTGATTTTGTAAGCGTAAAAGCATCAGAATTAGAATTAAAAACTTTATCAGATAATATCCACATCAACGTCGGTAAAATTATACAAAAAAGTTTCACAGAATCGATTTTGAATATGGATTTTACTTTTAACTTAACTTTTCCCTTTTACACGGTTGTAAAAACTTTTCAGTGGTATCAATTTGTGGTTGTAAATTCTTGATTCTTTCGAAATAAAAATTCAACTTTTATGTAACGTAAAGCTCATAGCTACCATATAATTATAAATTAGAGGCGGAAACTATATAATTTTACCAATTCCTCTTCAAGATAACCTTTGGTCTAGTTTCATTTACTTCATTCATTTATAAGTTCAGTGATTTCATTTTTTTTAAACAGATTAAAACTATATAGGAACACGTAATTAAGAACTGAACGTTTTTTACGTTTGTTCCTTACACTATTATAGGATGGTTAGTATTTTAAAACTTAGTTTCTACATTAGTAGAACTAGAAAATGCGACAGACTACTAAAAAGGCATGTTAGGACTCATAGGTCATCTTTACAGAGAGCAAGGATTAAATTAAATTCTCAGTTGTACATTTGTTTAACAAATATCATTGTACTATGAGTAATTGTTTAGTGATTTTAATTAACTATAACTTTTATTTTTATGGTATATTCACTACCGCTGATTTTTTTTAGCCCTCATCCGCTTAGTTAAGCATCCAAATTTATTATCGACCAACTTAAAATTTTCAAAAATAACTAACTCAAAATACATACTAAGTACGTACTCAAAAAATAAAAATCGATTTTTTAAAAAGGAAAAAAGTTTTTATATAAACATATATAAGTTTTGTTGAAACACAAAATAGCGCCGACGGAATTCAAAAATTATGCAACCTACAGTCCAATATGTCATGGCTATAAATTTAAAAATATTTATATTTTCTATGAATGGCACCTTTTAAATGGGTACTGTTCCGCACTGCTCGATTTATAGTTAGCCACCTGTGCTCGTGCTTCAGCATTTAACCTTAGACTATCGAGTTTGATGTATTTTAAATTACTATTAAAGTGTAAATATCGTATTAATCTTTATAAGCATTAATGTATCCGAAATGTATGTATTAGGAGCTATAGAAAACTAATTGAACGTTTCCCAAAACAGCCGGTGCCCAAGTAAGGAAATATTTACGAACTTCTCCGCCTTAAAAGCATAAATAACGTGGTTACTTACTGAACTGAAACTGGATAGAATTTATTGCAAAATTAAGTGAAAAATCGATTTCAAAGCGCCCCAGACGGGGGAGAGGGCTGGTGGAATTGAACACCAAAGTACGTTTGTTCGCAAATTGATAGAGTTTCTAAGTAAATCGCGCATTTTGAGCACGGCTTCATCAATCCAAACAATCGGGCCGCGCTCGCGGCCGTTAAAATTTATAGCGACCGGTGCCATAAGCACCGCTCATATCAATAATTTAAGTGCCCTGACAACGCGACAGACAAGTATCGATTACCGATACGAATTTATCTTGAAATCGGACAGTCTGGTCACGCATCGACTCGGCGAGGACCTGTCAGCCGGGTTCACACCTCCTTCCGCGGATCCGCTCGACCAATCGAGGCGCAAATCAATCGAGAATCGAATAGAGTCGGACTTCAGCTGGCTTTTGGTCAGTTAAAATACATTTAATCTTAATTAGGTGAGCACCACATGGTCAAGAGTGTGAGGAAAGGCTCGCATAGGGAACCTTTCAATTAACACCAGTCCCATAATTTGTCGTTGACTTATCAAATTGGTACAAATGACAAAATAATTTATTTCGTCGAAACAAAAGAGTTTAATTGCTTGGCCGAGGCGAGGCGCCCTCCTCACCTGTGATTGGTAGCTACTGGTGGGCACCCACATAACCTTGCCAATTTTCTATTTTGTCTTAATTGCCTCCCCCGTGTCGCGCGTTTTCAAACTTATTGCCATCTTGAAAATGTCCCTGAAAGTTGGAGGTGTGAAATTTCCAACTTCCATCGACATTTGTTGTCCATCGCTTTGGCGCGGGGTGTGTCACACCCCGCGTGTACCTCAACTTTCTCGGCCATTCATTCAGGTGAAGCGGCATCGTCGTCGACACGCCGCGCCGTGACCAACTAGACACTCTTTCAGTTCGCTGCCGTATTCCAAGTTTGCGTGTTTCGAAATTATTTCCCCGCGCTTAAGTACAGTTCAAATGATTATTTCACATTCGCTTCTTACTACGAACAAATTACGAGCGAAGCTAGCTGGCGGCTAGCGGCCACGTCGCCGGTCTTCCAGGTGCGCCAGCGGCTGATGCATCATTAATAATTACCTGGGCTCTTCTCGCTCGGGCACAGTCTCTTCTGGAATTCGATTTTCATAATCGTAATTCACCTGGACGTGGCCCCGGGACGAAATCCCGGAAAAAAAAAATAAAATAAATAGAGTCCTATACCGCAACTTTGCGACTAAAGCGGGGAACGTGCCACCTGATTGATTTCCGCTTAATGGACTTGTACATAGTTTCACGTGAACTCCAGAGCAATTGTCGATTTGACATAGCTATTGGTAATGAGCTAGATTTAATTAGCGCTGTCGAGGACACAGGTGGAAACGGTTATCGCATTTATAGGGAGGAGGGTATTGAAACCTTGGTGGAACCGAATTAGATTAGAACTTGTCTAGAATAGAATTTGTGGTCTTCAGTTAATTTTATAATGAAATATAGAAATGTTAGTCAGTTTTAAAAACAGAAAATGCGGTTAATCGATCTTCATTGATATCGATCAAATTGGGCCTATATACGAGTACGGACACATGATTAATTTCTTGGACCCATATAAAAAAAACAATTGGATTACCTAAAGGGATAAAGGGAGCACTTATTTCTAATAGTAATTTCAATTTTTCTTCGCCTTCGCTTAAGGTTTCTCCAGATCCTTTTATTAAAGTTCTGTCCCTAGTCATACTTCCAACAGTTAAATTTCATCATAAACGTAAGCATCAACATATTCAAAGGATTATTATAAGAAAAAGCTACTTTTTTGAACTGATAATCGCACCGAACGTCTTAAATTAAAAACAAAAAATTAATTAAACACTTTTGGGTCGATTGTTTACGTGTTGCAGCTTCAAACTGTTCTTTCCTTTGCTAAAACATTGGCAATAGCAAACGGCTAAATAAAGAAATATAATTAACTTATAACTGAGTATAGCATTTTGTTCTTACTATGCCAAAAAAGACAATATAGCAATTTTGCGTTGAAAGTTATGATCTTGGACCTTAATTTTTAAGTTTTGTGGAAGATATAAAATGGATTTCCCTGAGCCTTCTGTGCAATTCTTTTATGAGTTAAATTGGAAGAAATTATGTTCCAAAACAGTATAAAAACAAAATATTGAAGTAAAACCAAAATCAATGCCTATTTTGTCTTTAAAATGTCTTCCTCTTGTTACAGAAAAATATCTTTTCTGCATAAACTGTTAAAAGTTGAGAAATTCTTTAAAAAACAAGCATGATCTTGAGGTTATGACACTGAAACAATTTTACTTTTCCATCGCAGAAATACTCGCTAACCCTAAAAGAATTAAATAATATCTCACTGGATGATGACATAAGTGCCGAAGTAAATCTGGAGCCAACAATAGTAGAAAATCGTCTTCTATATGCCCACCACCATCAGACAAGTGACCAAACACTCTCCGAGGAGCAGCACCACCAACAGGATCAGTCAGGACAGGAGACAGGAGGAGCTCGGACCGGTGATCTTAGTGCCCAGTCCCACGCCTACTATTACGTGGAGCAGCCGTACAATTCGACAACATTCGTGTCTTACCAAACGCCGGCCGGAAGTTATTCTTCCGTTCCATGTACGATAACGGATGACACCAGTGCAGTACTAGAGGCGAATCTCCTTCCACGATCTAGCGCCCCTAGCGTCGTTGTCGGAAAAACGAAAACTGCTGCTGGCAATAGCAGCGCCTCTGGTGGCAGTACGGTGGCTACCTCAACTCCTGCGAATTCCTTAGCCATGAGCCAGCTGGGCACTGTCTACGCCACTAAACGGAGGCGACGCAACGGAAAGAGGTGAGATCCCTTATTTTTATTTTAAAACTCTATAGCTAGGAAATTTCTTTAATAAGGATAAAACACAAATAAAAAACGAAAGCGTGTCCCACGCACGTACCCCCAAAGGGGCGCGGCCCTAGTGTTGTCAGCGAATCTATTAAATTAATGCTTCCGGGGAGCACTTGTGTAGGTCGCTCTGTCATAGCAGCATAAATGCAATTGGCCGGCACTCGATAAAATCTTTTTGCGCGTTTTGCCGTTGATTTTCCACATTTTTCCTCCATTCTGTGGCGAGTGCAATTCACTTTTCCTCGACACATGCGGCTGCTGTCGTCCCCCCCTCGAACAATGATATATCTCTCCACCACGTCGGCCAATATAGGCGCACATTTATTGCCATTCTAGGGCCTAGGCTAGACTCTAGACCGGGGCGACTAAGTAAGCTAGCCGGGCGGTCGTACGCTCGGTGTCGGGCGGGCATGGCGACGCTCCACCAACTTTGTCGTCGACGAGCAGTAGCTAGGTGCTGCGGAGTGCGTAGGTACCCGCGTTAATCGATATCTTTGCATTCATTGAAAAATGACGGTGAATCATTAGGCGATGTTTGGTGGCAAATAAACCGACACGCGAAGTGGATTTCCATAAATCGTCTTGTTGTCTCAGTTTATTCGCAAAAATTGCTTTGTTGCGCTGCCTCCGCGCCATCGTTCGCCTCGATGAGACCTTTTTGGTGTTGGCTGGACTCTCACCAAGCTACTGAGTTCCAAAATGCCCAAATGAAATTTCTTTAAAAAAAACTCGGCGTTTAATCGATTTATAACGGCTACATATTTTCCACCACAGCGGGAGATATTGCTGGGACCCTAGACAATGTTTGAGTTGAAGCCGCTAGATGGCACCGCTCTATCAAATTTAAATGAATGGGTGAATAAAACAAAGTGTCGAAACTATTCTGAGCTTCGTTTTGAAATTTATAAGAATAGTAACGACATATTATTATTGTAAGAAAAATTCGTGTCTTTTTTGGGCATCTAGCAGATTTAAATTAAACCCAACAAGTAAAATGAGCTCTTCCTAAGGTTTTTCATAAAAAATTTGTGCTTTCTTAAGACGAAAATTAGGTTTAAATTTTCAAATTAAAATACTAATACTAAACCTACTTGAGCTTATGTGGTTTAGAATGAAGAAGTGTTAAGTGTTTTTTTAACCCATATTACATGCTTTTTTTTAAATTTTTCCGATCTAGCGCTAGAAGAGATTTATAAGCAAAATTCGAAGTGTTCAAATACTTCTGCACGGGAGTGTAGATCTCCTAATTTTTTTTTTTTTAAGAAATTTATTGAAAAAAATTTAATTATTTTGACAGATGTAGTTTGAGGTTCTAAGTGTGAGTGCCTTGGAAATTAGCAAATTAAAAAATAATTCTATTATTTCACAAGACAAATGCGTGCTTGTCATTGTCGGAAGAAAGACGTTTAACTTAAGGTATTTAAACAAATTAAATTATTTTTCCTGAACACTGAAAGTAGTTTTATAAGCTGTTGGCTAGAATTTTTGGTTTTAACTTTCTCGTTCCTCTTTCAGTCCGCCCGGGCCGCCGGTGGTGTAACCTTCACCAAAGGAGATAAATTCCCTCCACTTAGAGCTCATTAGGGAAAGTGCCATTTAGACACAAAGGGCCACAGAAAGATTCCCAGAAACGAATGGTTCGTCCTGCTCCCCACGTCCACGTCTCCTGTGACATGTAATTTCGGAGCTATCCGAAGTCCTCGTAGCCGTGTATTTGAGATACACAACGCTTAAGCGAAATAATACGAAAATTATACACATTACCCCAGTTTGGGGCTCTGCTTAGGGGGCACCGGGTCGGCTCGGTTTAGAAAAGAATTTCAGAAATTCCTACGAAGTGGGCAGGGCGGCGCGACGGTCGATCAGTTGTTCCGTCATTTGAGAAATAAATCGAAGGAAAAGTGCTAGCTGAATTTCGGGGAGTTGGCCTGGAGATTGATCGATTTCAGGAGACCGAATTAGGGCGCAGCAGAGGAGCCCCAAAGTAGAAAGGCCACAACACAAAGGGACAAGCATTTAATTTTGGCGAGGGCGCCGCTGCCGTTCTCGTTGGGCTTTTTCGCAATTTCTTTTCTGTTATATGCGCCTCCACTCCCTGATTAGGCAATTATTTGCGCTCCGTTAGCTCTAGAAAAAAAGAAAAGAAATGGGTAAAAATCAGTTTACACTAATTTCAGATCATTGCGAAATTTTAGAATTCTTGAGGCCCCGAAATAACAGCCTAAAAGCAGTATAATCTAAGAAGGGGCAGCAAAAAATGTTACCTTAATTTGCATGTCCAAGAGATCGAACACGGCTGAAATTTTTTGCCAATTTGTCCTTGATGGAGGTATTGATCCAACCAACCTGCCAGTCAGTGGGGCTATCTCGTCTGAGCGACGCTGAGCGCCCACCGCCTTGTTAATACGACTAAGTAATTGCTAGAAAATTGCCTGAAATCGATCTTTTTTATGGTAGAAAGTGCACTTTGCTAAGCCGACGAATACCGTCTTCTGCTGTTCCATTGGGGCAGTTTGACGGTTGAGGCCGTCCCTGAATTAATCTCTTCAACTGAACCCAGTGGGAAGCGCTGCAACGCACCTAAAATCCTTTAATCCGACGCCCAAGTTCCCTGACTAGAAAAATTTCTAGTTATCCTAGCACCTCAGCAGCTCTGAACGTTTGTTTGCCTTGCATCCGTCGAAGGGTTAAGGTTTGGTCTATCCATCGTAGAGAGAACTGGTGGGGTGAATCTGATCCTGGCTAATTGGATTACACGAATCGAACCCGGCCAAATCCGTGTTTAACTCCATGTAAACACTTTGAGATTTGTGTTCATCGGCGATCGAATTTCAGTAAACTTTAGAAGGGTTCTGACACCTATTTTAGAAAATCACAGAATTCCGTGTTGAAATCATTTTGTAAAACTTCGCACTAATAACAAATAGATTTTAAAGAATTCTGGATAGAAGAAAAACCGCAGCTAATATATTTTAAACAGATCAATGGTGCTTCTAAGCATAAAAAGGATTTACTAGCAATATAATAAATTTTCTATACATAGTGAGTAGATCATCGAAATGATGTTGAACTTGTTCGAGTTTAAAAAAGCCGATTAATTTAATGTTAATAATAATTTAGTTCGATTTTCGTAAGCTTATCTTCTTGCATATGTATAATGATGTAGAGAATACATTAATTTAAATTTTCGTTCGAAATAAAATTGTTTGTAACAAAGTCTGCACGCCATGCTATAACCAAATTATTGCAACAAAAGCCGGTCAAGCGTAACTTTCTTATAGTACTGGACAATCAATAAAACCGAATTTTTCTTCAAGTGGTTTATTCGAACAATGTTTTAATAATGATTTAAATTGCTTAATTGGTTAGAAGCGTATCTGAAGAGCTGATATTATTGTACTTTTGCAATTTTATCTTTATTTTTAGTAATTTAACATTCGAGTGTTTTATTTAATAGTAGTAAACTATAGAAAGTTTCAACATTTTAATGATTTATATGCCATAATAATACCACTAATCTTGGTAAAATTCTCCAGTCTTGGGTTCCCAAGACGCTAAGTAATCATCCTCATAAATAATTGATGGAGCTGAACAAATGTTAGTATACCTATGTATTTCCTTGTTGAAAACATTTTTTCACGTCAAATCTCTACTTAAGATTCTTAGCACAGAGAAAAAAAATACTATTAATTGGCTCCTTATGTGGATTTTGAGAAGATCTTTGGGTTCTCATTAAACGTCCACCCGCTGTAATAAAACGAGTCAAATTCTTTGAGCGGACTCCAAGCGAGGCGCTGCGAGGAAATGACTGATTTTATTGGACCTCCGCAATTACGACATTCAAACGTATAACATTGAATCTGATGTTTTTTGGAGGTTTCTATCCTGTGAAGCGATTAGAGTGAGTCATAAATGTTCGTCTTTTCCGGCGCTTCTAATTGACCTCAGGTTTTGCATCGTTCGCAAAAATCAAAATTGAGCGTAGGTTGCACGGTCCATTAGAAGCTGTAAAGTCATTACAGATTTTAGTTGTTTTATATTTGCTCTGGAATTGGGCAAGGAATTAAAACAATCGGTCAGACTAGACCGCTATTAGGGCTAATTTGCTTTTTTATTGCGGGCCAGTAAAGTCGGAAAAATTTTTAATGGAAGTTCATCCGACCGGGCCAGACAAATGTGGTAGAAAAACATGTTTACGTTGCTGTCAACATTCAACTACTTGTGAAATTGTTTAAAAAATATAAATCCCGTCGAGGGTTCCAAATTAAGAGACTTACCTTTTTTTTTAATTGATTGCGCTACTGTAAAAAAATAATAATAATAATTGTCAAAGTTTATTATTTACTATTTAATTGTTGTCTCGATTAACTTACTACAAGGCACGATAGGAGTTTAGATTGAGCTTTATTCTTCTTTAATATGATAAATATATTTTTCTGTAACCAAGTAGGAGCCCTTATAATTTCGATCGCTGTCCACCTTAAATGTTACAGCCCTTCCATTCTCACATTTACATACCTACTAAGATGGAATTTGGTATATGAACGTAGGTTTATGAACCAAAAGAGAAATTGTAAAATATTCGGTTAATAACATTCCTTCAGTCATATAATAATAATTAATTAAATAAATAGAATTCGTAAAAATCGACAATTTTTTGACCAGTCGGAGATGTGGCGTTATATTTTATATTGCAATTTTCAGTCAATACTTATAATTTACTTTTTACTTTTTTTTTTAGGTTGAATGTTGAAGCTATTTGTAATGTTGCGGAATTGTTGACTAGCCTAGATGTATCATGGCCAAGGACGCTTCATGACTGTATAATTTTTAAAAATTCTATTAGATATATTAAACTGAGACTGAGTTGAACTATTGAGATTTAGGTTTCACATACCATTTCAAATTTTGTCTTGTAATATTATCTCAGTCTCGTTAGCTTCATCAGCATACGACTCAATGTGAAATCTTAGTACAATAATTTAATGTGAAAATCTGTTTGAAACTTAAGTTATATTTCTTCTATATGTATAAATCGCATCCAACTTAATTCTTCTAAGATAGATGATGAATAATTTTCAGCAGAATTTGAATTGAATTGAAGGGAATCGAAAAATATATGAATATGGCTGGGGCAGTTGCAATTACGCACTTAACTTGCTTCAACTACTCTTTAAATTGGTTTTCTTTAAAAAATGAAGAAAAAAGAGAAAAAATAAAACAAACGCTATGGTGATTCTCGCGTTCGCCCCGTGCGGTGTTATTAATTTAATTGTTATCAGCTTCCCGGCAGTCTTGATATTAAGAAAAGTGAATTTGCAACCGCCCAGAGGAGCCAGGGAGTAAACAAACAATGGATGCGTAGTTAGCAATTTAACAATTTCCACTTTCAGCCGCGACCTCGACGCCGCCGTCTGGGCCGCTCGAGAGTATTAATCGCGCCGCTTTTCCAGCGAATATAAATTTTTTTGCGCTGGCTTGACAAGAGCAATTTTCTTCATGTCATAAGTCTGCTTTCCCGGCGAGGCTGGCTGCACCCGCTCTGGGGTACCGTTCCGATAGCCATCTTGATAAAGAGTTAGGAAGCAGTCTGCAAAGCTTAGCCGTTGCAGACTAACGCGCGAGCAGAACTGTCTCGCTTCTGCCGCCGTCGCAGCCTAGATGCGTCCGCGCAGAATCACCAGAGCAGCCGTCACCGTCGCCAGATAACGCGAATGGGGCCGCGAATTATTACGGAAGGACATCGAGCGTAAAATTCAAAAATTTCATCATTAGTGCGCTCGTTCCTCCCCGTTGGCTGTCGAGTCAGCCGCCAGCCCCTTAATAGCACACTGCGGCGGCTGGCCGGTAATTTGCTTAAAAAATTAAAGTAAATTAATAATTAAAAGCGCCGGGGCGAGCGGGTGCAGGGCCACCATAGATAATTGCGTTGGACAGGCCGAAGGTACATTCGCGGTCGGCGATTTGCATAATTCCGGCTCGTCTCCCGTCCGCTTTCGGGTGACAAAATTAATTACAGGTGTGGATCACCAGTTGGGTGTGTCACCATGTCGGGACCAGATAGGGTTGTTGCCAGCTTTCAGTTTTCTATCTGGCTAACCACAGCTGCTCTTAAGGCAACCTGTTTCAATAGGGTGGAATTTCTTTTGTTACAACTCAAAACTAACTGCCAACTCAAAAACACAATTTCTTACAAAAACATATACCAAACGATCCTAAACACGGATAATCAGTTTCTCTGAGTCATATTTTGTGTTTTAGTATATATTCATAAGTATATGTATGTATGTATGGTTTCGTTTATACACAACATGAATATTTTTTCAAGTACTTCAAAAAAGATTTTTTGATATTGATATTCAAAGTCTTTGCAAAGTTATATATGAACTTTTAGATACTTCAATTAAATGTACAGTGATTTTAAATGCTTTTTTCTCGAAACTGTATTCTTTAAAATATTTCGCTTGAATTTTTATGGTATATTATTTTCGTATAAGTGAAACTTGCGGAAAATTCAAAATTACATAATAGTTTGAATGGCAGTTAGTATGTAGTAAAATTTTTAAAACAATATATAAATTGTAACATCAAATATATAAACTTCAAAATTGGCATTCTACATTCTGAAAGCTGCGCATGTCATCCGATTGGCTTTACAATTAGATATTGTAACTTCATTGAAATTGAGATGAGCTTTTAAGAAAGATTATTATAATCGAATTTTTCCAAAGTGAAGTATATATAAATATATATTAGCTGCGTTTTTTTAATGAACTATATAGGTTTTAATATTTCTCCCAATTTAAATCTGAAAATCTGTGTTTCTATCCAGGTTATGGGGAAATTTCAAAAGTTTCCCACTTTTTACAATGTGGTAGTGTGGAAAATGTTCTTAGCAAACTCGAAATCAATAAACCGGAAATCTCTCAGTACACAGTTTAAAAATGTTCATCATACCTATTTTGGGTTGGCCTTTTAATTTCGATAGATTTGCCGTATTAAATTTACAAATTTTCATAGTATATTTGAAAGTATTACCAAAAACTTCCCGACGCTGATTTTCATCTTTTAAGTGCGCAATCGTTCAGAGGTGAAATTTTGCAGGAAGTAGGACGACAGTAAATTTTTAAACAAGATTTTTGCAAATTGAACTTTGAACCTACTTAAAATAGACAAAAAAAAGGTAGGTAATAATTGGTGCAAACAATTAAACATCATTACAAATGGAATTTCAAAAATCCCAATTGATCCCACTTGTGTTTTTAAATATGTTGATTAGAAAAAGTGTTTGATTTTTGCAAATCTTCTAATTTTTCAGAATGTTGACCTCAGTCGTATCACTTTTCAGGGACTTCCCTCCATTCACTCCTCCATAACTCTTTTTCTTGAAACGGTGAAATGACGAGAATTGCGGGACACTTAAGGTGCTCGTTACCGTAAATGCAAAATCACTCGATGGTCACTGCGAGCGGCTGTTTGTCCGCACTTAATGGAGGCGCTGTCTATCGGCCCTATTCCGGCTGATATACGCGGCTCGGATAGAAGCATTATTCATGTAAATTGTTGTCGGCACGCAATTGTAACCTGAATTCTGGGGTATGACATCACGGGGACTCCTCAGGAGGATTACACGTGATGCCAAATAGGTGAAACTCAGTCAGTAGTCTGTGTGACCGTAGATTTTTCTTAAAATTATTTTTTTTTAAACCACTTTGCGGATGACTCTTCATCGGACTGTGATTACAGCAAGTCGGGACCGCGCAAAGTGTTTTTTTATATGCGAATAAGGAGGCCTGGCCTGATACCGCCTCTTTTTATAAGAATCCATCGCCGGAAGGGGCCGCCTCAGAAATGTCCGTGCATTCACTGATTATTCGCATAGGCATCCTAATCGAGGTAGCGGCGAATGCCCGGTGCATTCAGTGAAAAGATGCATGATGACCACCCATTACAAGCCCCGTCAGCCCCCGTTTTTCACGGAGTCCCAGACCACGGAGTCCGAATCCCATTGAGGCTATTACGTTACGTGCGCCTGTTGCGAAAGTGTTTTGATCAGAGGACTGTTGTAAAAAAAAAAAAAGAAATTCTAGGGCACGCTATACCCAGCTACTATATAACAAGCTATGGTATCCTGGTATTCGGTGTCTAGGGCCAGATTTGCTCAGGGTCTAGGAAAAAGCGTCCAGCCGACTTTCTAGTTAAGCTAGCCGCATTTCGTCAGCATTACAATCTAACTTAAGTATGGAGAGGGGCATTCACACTCGATTTTGAGACTGTTGGACATTTTTTTTTATTCTTCCATCATTGAACTTGTCGCTGTTGTGCGGCTTTTCCGTGATTTCGTGCGCTAGAAAACGCAACAGCCCAGGCCCCAAACTGGCTCGTCGGGTTGTCGTCACATGGTGTAATCAGTAGACACCAAAGCAGATAGCGTGTGTGACGTCACAAATGAAACGGAAAAGCGGTTGCGTTTTTAACGTACATTTCGTAAATGAAGCAAACTCATGCACGCGCGGCTTCAGATTATCGTGGCGACACACTAACAACAGCAGCAACAATAACAAAACCGGCAGTGGCTGTGCGGCGGCAACAACAAAATTGAGGTAAATCAGTCACCAGAACAGACCCAGCGGTGCCCATGGGCTCGGCGACCGACCGGCGACCGGGAGGGCGGGGGCGCTGGGCCTCTTGCCAGAGGAGCACCGTGTAGCAGAGGACTTGATTGCGTTGCGTTTTGGGCTGTGGGTCAGGGCGTCGAGATGACATGCCATCCCCAACTGACGCGGCTCTTTTCGCCTTCCGAGGGAGCCCCGCTTTGTCCTCAGCTGCTAATGATAGTGCGGCGTGAGCTTTAGTTGATGGTTCAATACCAGGTTCAGTGCTCTATGCCCGGGGAGCCGTAAGAGGATCTGATCACGAACGACTTGACCTTAGGGTAGGTTCTGCGATTGTGAAGTAATTAAACCAAATCATGTGCGATTGCATGCCCGGGCAGTGCCTCTTCCTCTGTCCGAAGCAAAACGTCGCTGTCGGCACGAAACCCGGGAACCGATTTTTGATCGGAAACAGCTGGTGCGGTGCCCTTTACTGAACCCCTTATATAGAACTCCTTTTTCCTCTTACGTCTTAGTTACGAAAGTTATGGCACATATTTAGAAGTTCTGAGGCGATGTAAATCTTTATTGGGGGGAAAAAAAACAGTCAAGTGCAAGTAGGATTCAAAAAATATACCATATCAAATAACCCTTTATGCGTCTTATAATTCGCAGTAAACCACTAGCATTTGACCCATTTTTTTCTTTTTATTTTAATTTTTACTCTATTCTTTATGAGGGAGAATATTTCTCAATTTTTTGGATCAGTAAGTTTAGGCACGACTATGTGTCTATGTAGCTAACCAAACTATGTATATACGATTTTTAAATTAGATCATGTCAAACACAGCTTAATGTCCACGCATTTAACGAATGTCTGCTTTAGAATTAAAATGCGTCTAACTTACAATCTATAAAGGAAAAGCATTTATAATCAATTTGAAGTTTGAAGTTTTAAAATCAATTCATTCATTCATTTTTTAATAAAACTCTTTCTTGAAATAAAAAATAATTCTTACTTCTTAACGTAAGAAAGTATAACATATTAAAATAACATTTTAAGAATAATTTTATGGCTACTATGATCTATTAAATACGAGAAGAGTTCTAGAGTTAGATTATAAATAAAGTTTTGCTTGCATAAATCATATTTCCTGGAATTGAGATTTAAAATTCGTGATTTAATATTTTGAAAGTCTACGTTTGAAATCGAGTCACTAATTAATTCGGTTTGAGCAATAATCTCTGACTATATCAAGTTGAAAAATCAGAAAATACGAAACAAATATTTTGTTAACTATCTACATTTTAACCAATACCCTCCATTATATGATTTGAAAAGTTAAAAAAATGTATAAGAAAAATTTTAGGAGTTCCAAGTAAATGTGTTTAAAAGTATTTGTTTTCGTAACATCATATTTTCTATAGAATAAAGATTAAAATAAAGATTAAGCGTTAACTACTGCAGGAATCATAGTTAACCACTTTGGTATTTAAAATCGTCTCGAATTACTTGAATATTTGCTCCCATTAGTTATTGTATTTACTATCTTATAGCTGAATGTAAATAAAGTGTAAATTACGGTTATCCAGCTATTCAACTATAAGCTATACCTATGTAGCTGAATAACCCTCGTTTATGTTAATTTGTTAAATGAAATTTAATGTGGTTTTTATTATAGGAATAAACGTTGATTTATTAATGTTAATACAAATTACAAACGATAGATTACGCTAATATCTGCCATTAATTCTGAAAACTTTTAAAATCGTTTCAGTGTCTTTAAAAAGGCAACCTTCTACTCTATTTTGCGACGTATTGCGGCTGCATTGACCCAACAAAAAGTCCTCATTTTCCGTTCACCCGCCAGGGAAGGAAGCAGCCCTCGATTTTTGAACATCAACGAAGTTTCTCATAAATATGTCAACTGCAGAAATTCGCGAGCGAGCTGGCGCTGTCTCTCGCCTTTCACTTCCGAGCCATGCACTGGGGCTCGAAGATAGCTGCGGCTCGAATAATTTCGCTGCTTTTCAATTTTATTAGTTGGCTACCATAAAAGTCACGAGCTACGGGCGACGTCAGCCAAGGTAAAATATGAAACGTAGAGCGATTCCACTCGGAGCCGGAGGCAAGGGTCCTTCCCGCCCCCGGTGCTCGTGAGCCGCTTTCTCGGCGATGATGTTGTGGCTGTGGGGTATCGATTAAACATTCGCGATTTTATGATCACCCCCGGGAAGGGAGCTGAGTGGGACAGGAGCCCTAATGGGGTTCAGCCCCATAAACTACAGGGCAACTGGGAGTATCTGGGGTAGTGGGCATGAATCACTGGGAGGGCGCGCAGGGCTGGCACCTGCTCGGCACGGTACGCACCCACCTCATGCAATTAATATGTCCGCGGTGCTCCCAGACAGCGGACTAGCAAAACTAAAACTTGTCAGCTTTCTGGAAAATATTTTGACAGGGTGAACGTCCATCGGCGGTGGGTGCGGGAACAGGAGCAGCAGCAAGAGACCCGCGACAGGAGAACTGAATTAACTCGCAAAATTAAAAATTCACCAGCTCGTCCCACAATCGCAATCTGGGGCTCGCAAGTCGCGAGGCTGGGCTCATTGAGTCCGCGGCGGCGGCGCGGCCCTTTTCAAGTCGCTGCTGGCCGCTGGACGATGACCGCTTCTCTGTCTCGTGTCTGCCGACGGACAGACCCGCGTTAATAAAATTGTCACCGGCGATGTCGCGGCCACTGTTCACGCAGTCGACAAATGTCCGATCTTAATGTTTTGCTCAATATGTCGCTTATCGGAGGAGGCGACGCTTAAAAGCAATTCAGGCTGTCGCGATCCTCACGGGACCCGGGAGCAGCCAATTGATTAGCATAAAATGATCGCAGGTGAAAATGGTTAATGGTCCACTGTGTGAAGACACCAGCCGAGGGGACTTTTATGGAGATAAGTAGAGCGATTTAAAAAAAAAATAAAAATTGATCGGTAAATATTGGGGGTGTGCAGGGCACGCAAGATCCCTAAATGCCTGCGCACGAAAAATACAAGATGAAATTTAAATAGCAATGTATCACTTTAAAAAGTAATTTAAACAACACAAAGAAATTAAACAAACAAGAGATTTGTGAAATTATCGATACGATAATTTTATTTAGTTATTTATTCATTATTTAGTTACTTAACATATACTACTATGTATATTCTTTGGAAAGAAAATTATTAACTTTTTTCAATGAAATCAAGCCAAAACCATCCAGGTTTAGTATCACGATTTTTCAACTATTATACATACATATATGTACTACTAAAGAAAAAACTGACTGATATTTATATGTACTTATATATCAATCAATATGTTTTGATATTACGTTGTAAGTAGCAATTCATTTCTTCGAGATTTCGTTTAGAGTGTAATAGCAAAGATAAAGTAACCCAAAGTCATGCTTAAGTTAGATTTGAATCAACTTAGCCAAGGCAGGTTTTGATTAAAGTTTAATACAGGTTTAAGTTAAATAGGTTAGATTTCTCCAATTCCCGAGAGGATTTGATTTCGAAAAGTTCTGTATGTTGGTTCTGAGAGCTTGGTCTTGTTAATTCTTTACTTGCGCGAAAAAGTTTGGATTCCTCGAAGTACATGGTTTGGATACACCAGAAATATTTTAAATTTAAAGCAATTAAAAATCTTTTACTTACTAAGATGATATCTATCTTAAAATGAGACCTACTGGTATAGAACCATCGAGGCTTTGTTTCAATTATTTTTCGCATTTAAGTCTTCCGTTCCGTTCAAGTGACCAACGTTCACACTTGGCTTGCTGCTAGTGACATATGGTCCTGGGGTCGTGTGAGAAAACAGGAGACTTCGCTTCTGGACAGCGCCTTCCCCATATGCCACGGCAAATGCTAATGAATTTTTGAAGTAATTCCCAGTTCGAGCTGCGAGATGACTATCTAAGCAGATAATGAAGGCTTCTGGGGGCCTTTGTGGGCAGCTGACGGTGCGGCAGGACCGCGTTTGCCCAGCCACACGGAAAATGAGGCAAACTTTCGGATATAT
Source organism: Machimus rusticus (assembly GCA_951509405.1). Classification (NCBI taxonomy): domain Eukaryota; kingdom Metazoa; phylum Arthropoda; class Insecta; order Diptera; family Asilidae; genus Machimus; species Machimus rusticus. Next base: position 15,298,677 of record OX608054.1, on the reverse strand, counting down.
TGTATAAGCGTCCCGAAGCGAAATGAAGCTATCCATCATCTTTTGAGTTATTTATTTACGCAAAGAGTAATAAACGCAGAATAAGACAGAAGGCCTGTCAAAGGCTAATCAGTCCTTTTCATAAATTACCTCCTAAATTACCGGCATCAGTTCCAGAGGGAGTCCCTGATAATTATGGACAGGTAAGGCTCAGCGCAGCACCAGTCCTGCTCCTGTCTGCGCGGGCAATCGAAAAATGCTGCAACCAACATAAATTCAATTACAGCGACCCTTCGTATCGACAAACTACCACCAGGAAAATCATAACCCTCGAAGTTTCAGCGGGCCCAATCCAATCTAGGAAAAAGAAATTCGCCTACCAGCCGAGCCCGCCGCAGAAAGCGTCATTAGCATTAGTCAGAAGGCCGCAACCCCTGCGGATTCCTCTGCCGAATTATGAGATCAAGTGGGCATGGCTAATCGATTTCACCCCGAATGAGCAGCAAAAAAAATATCGCCGCGTGGATCCCGGGGTGCAATCGATCCACTAACGAAATTAATGTACTTCGAATGACTTTCAGTTTCTCCCCCTGACGACCTTTGGCCAAATTGCAAACAAATTATTTAGCAATTGCTCCCATTGCACTCACACTTACCTTAAATTTTCCCATTGCAGCCTGAAACCACCTCCGAAGGATGGCGTTACAAAGAGCAATCCGTCGAAGCGGCACCGGGAGCGATTAAACGCCGAGCTGGACCTGCTGGCGTCGCTACTGCCATTCGAGCAAAACATCCTTAGCAAATTAGACCGACTGAGTATTCTTAGGCTATCTGTTAGTTATTTAAGGACGAAAAGCTATTTCCAAGGTAAGTGCATCATTTATTCATAGCTCCGACTCGGACTCACCTCTGGCAGCTCGGTGAGGAAATAGACGAGCCCGCCCCAAAAGAGCCCGCTCGGGTCAGGTTTGTAATTTTCGTAGGCCAGCCACCTCCGGGCACTTTAAATTTAGGGGGATTTAATCGAAACGCGTGAATTTTTCATATTACCGACTATGAACGACCACAGCTGGTTGGATAAGAAATTAAAATCATTTTTATGTGAATGTGAAGTCTTGTTTAGGAAATTAAAATGTAGCTATGCTTATAGTTTTGAATTTCGATGTGAAAATGAATGAATGAAATAGAAATATAGACATAAGCTATGTTCTTTTTACATCGGATTCGTACTTAATTAAAATTTATGAGCGGTTATCCACATCAAATAATTTTTTATTTCGCGAAAATAATATCAAATTGCCTGCATTTACACCCACTTTGCGTCGAAAACTTAATTAAAAAATTTATCTTTTTCTTGGCTTTAAGTTTAGATGGATAAATATCATCATCATATCATCATCACTACAGTCCTCACTCGCTAATCTCAAAATTCAATTCTTAATGAGTACCTAATTAATTCAATTTTCCACGTACATATCACAAGTTTACATAATAGGCATGTTTATACTTTTAAGAATTACTATGTTCTTTGATATAAAATAAAAAAAAAACACTTTAATTTCTATGTTTTATAAATAAAATTTGTTCTCTCAAACGATGAACATGAAAAGATTTTTGCTTTAACAAGATATGAACTGTTTTGATTGATATTAGCGAGAGGGTGCTGTATACATAATTTAAATCTTTAAACCTAAACTCAGTAAATTAATTAATGATATAAAATTCGTGCCGTCAGTTCAGCTTATTTATAATTTTGAATTAGTCAAGTAACAAAATTAAGAACCTAGAATATTTTTTAATTGAATACTATGATGACACGAGACTTGATGAAACCATGCGCAAATTCGGGTCTATAGAAATTTTTTTACTAATGAAATTTTTTAAATGAATAAAAAATGCTAATATGACTTTATCCAGAGATGCCCGCCTGCATAGTAAATTTTCATCATCACCAAATTAGCGCGAGAATTGGCTTTTTTTAATTATGAATAAATTATATAAAAAAATAAGAGCAATAATTCATCGCAAATTGGAAAGTTTCCATCCACTTGGCTCTCATCGTGGAATGTGATGAAAACTGGTGTGCCGTGGATTCCTCCCGCGGAATATTCGCTTCAGCGGTTCGCTATCACCGCGGCGGTCTTATCAGAGTCTACTAAGTGCATTTCAATTAGGCGGGGGAAGCGGTGCAATTGTGCAATTGCATCAACCTGGTCCGCGAAGGCGATGGCATGAAGGTGCAACAGTTTTTAACCTTCAGCCGCACCACCGGCGATATTCACCGAGAAGGAACACCAGTGGAACTGCATTCAGGGGCTCTTCCCATCACAGCATAATCTTTGCATGATTGGGGGCAATAAAAATTATTCAACTTGGAGGCTCTGGTGTTCGGGGGCTCCTCCCCCGCCCAGGTGATTGCACAGCAGCAGTAACGAAGTTTTCATAATTTCATATTAAAATAGGGAAAACCGCGGCAGAGAGAAGCAGTAGCGGACTTAATTGAATTTCCACCTTCCTCACGCCAGTCGCACGGGCCAGCGAAACCAGGTAAAATTCGCTGAGGGGGTCAAAGTTAGACCTCACGAGGGCTGAATCGAGCAAACAAATTACTTCAGCTCCCAGCCCCACGTGAGTTTTAAAACCCCTCAACATTTCCGCAGGAAGCAATAAAACCGAAAATGGCCCTAAATCGGCTGACAACCGCCGGTTGAGATAAGCCCGGGCCTTTCTGAGCGGACAATCACTGGCCGGTGTCCACCTACAGATGTCGCAGCAGCCCAACCAATTCAAACAATTCCACGAAATGCACGGCACGTGCCGCGGGGGAGTAAATGCACGTCCGGCGCACGGGCCAAATGACCAGCAGCATTAGTTGGATTTGTTTTCATTTGTTTACCACCGCAACCACAACCTGCAGAAGAGTTAATGCATCGGAACAGGAGCTGAGGACCTTCGGGAGCGATTTAATTGGTATCGGCGCTTTCCCTGTTGGATTAGAGTCATGAGTAGGGAATAAAATTCCGGAATTCTGGAACATCGCTAGTTTTCTGGTCCTGAAAATCATTGGATCGAAAAATATTAATCCCGGTATTTTCAAAATTCGATTAATTAAAGGGTAATACCACAGAATTTACTAAAACGGGATATTTTTGTTTTAGCTTAAACAATTCCTTATCGAATTTTAGAAATAAGGTACGATAGATTTTGTAGATGAACAAGATTTACAATTTGTACTTTGAAAATTTTTAATTTCCCTACGTATTTCTCTAGTTATTCAAAATTCAGAACTAAAAAAAATGGAATTTTTATTCCAAGACAAACCAGCAAGGAATAATTTTACCAGGCATTTCTTATACATAGGTATACACGCGCCAAATTGACGCTACTATAGAACTGAAAACGATTAATTATAAGTTTTAAAACAATCGATTATTTATTTAATTAATCGAAGAATCATGTGAAACTTTCTCTTTTGATTAATTGATGAATTAAAAGGCTTAACAACAAATCTGTCTACTTGTCGCTTATTAATCTTCTTAGAAAAATATTTTCAGTTTATTCAAGGACTAGATTAATTATATACTTTGTAAAATTAGTCGACTGTATCCATTTTATGTAATTTTTAGTGCGTTTTGTACCGATTGGAAAAAAATCGTATTGTTTCTTTTGAAATGTTTGTAATAATAACAAATAAAGTCTTAGATTTCAAGAATCTTGTAAATATAATAGAGGATTTACAATTTTTTGTACTTTCTATTGTGTCCCTGCATTGAATAATAGAATAAGGTTTGTGTATGGTTATCTTTTAACAATTAAAATATTAAAGATTTATTAAACTGTTCAATAGATCAAATATTACAATTATAAAATACGTACGTACGTACGGAAAAAACTTAAATTCACGGGATATTTCGGAATTATTTGAAGCTTTTTTTATTTTTGTTTATAACATCTAATATAATTTGGGCGACATTATAAACCCCTGCATCAATTCATTATTTTGGAATAAGTAAATATGGTATTTTGTAGTTGTTAATTCTTTGGAAGAAAGTTAGTGTTGGTATTATTCTGTAGTAATGAATTACATACTTAATTCCATAATTCTTTAATATTTAAACTTTAATTGATTTCAAACAAAGTACAAGGCCTTCAGATTCTCCAGAGGGGCAATCTTAGGTGGGTTCCGGATTCCCTGCGAAGCACCGAATGATGCCCAACGGACTAAGCCGGAACGGAACCCATTAACCCATTGAAAGGGCATTTCTACGCCTGTCAAACCCCGCGTCTGGGAGTTGTTAATGACGTTAGCCATAAGGCGGGAGCCGCGGTACGTGAGATCAGCACCAGGTACAATACCCGCCACTGGCGTCGCAATTGTCCAGGGGATGGGGCAACATATGGCGCCGGGAATCAGCCGTGCCGCGCCGCAGGACCCTTCGGAGTCCCTAGCCTCGCTTGGGAACAAGACGAATGACTTTTTAATTTAGTAGATTGGCCGATTTACTCGCTGGGACCGAGTGACTGCTCCTCTGAGGGCCCTCATAATGAGGTTTCACTTTCTGATGAGCTCATCTGTCCGCTTGAACGTCCCTTGAATGGGCGCGTGAAATTCGATTTGAAATCGTTTAAATGCTCGATCGGAAGTGCTTCGCAGAGCGATTACCGACGCGTGGGTGAGACCCCTAAATTGTTTTTTTTTTTTTTTTTTTTTTAATAAGCGCCAGATGAAAGGCATTAGAGAAAATGAAAATAGCAAATAAATTGGGTGTGTGAAAGGAATTTTGTTATGCTAATATGTAATGGAAAACGGCTAAAATTTAGCCTATATTCGGCAAAGCACTAGTTTAGCCAAATTGTATTGTTAATATTTTCAAAACATCAACAACATTTCAATCTCAACATATCTTATTTCTCATATTGCCAAACTCATTTTTAATATATTTTTATGTTACATACCAAAAATAAAAAAATGTTAACCTATATACTTATATATATATATATATATTTTTTAGATTAAAAAGATTCCTAGGTCCTTAAACTGAAGATCTTTTTCTGATGCAACATCTCGAATTTTATACGTGACATTTATTAAATTTTTCTTTCTAAAGAAAGTCATGGATTTATATTTAGATCGTTTAACATCAAGACTCTACATATGAATTTGCATACAATCATAACATCTTACCATTTAAAATTAAAACGTAATTAAGAGGCGTCTCAAATTTCGGCATAAAAATAAAGTTACTGCAAGATATTTAGAAAATATGAACTAATAATGAAATAAGAAATGCAGAAAATATTATGGGGCAAAACGAAGGATGTCGATTGTCTTTACCTCACATCGTAAACAAACGGGCCACATTTATTTTGCAATTTATTAAGGGATGCGATTTGAAAATCAAATCGAGTGCAATTTTAATAAGCCGCGTGAAGGTCAGTCGGTTAGCAGGGCTGGTGGTCACGCCATTGCGTGACACGATCTTGATGGTGTTACGCCAGAAGCCGAGAGTGAGGCCGAGCGGCGGAGTGTTTGCACGAGCAAGCCATAGCGACCATTTCTTACATACATGAGGCCAAGAAGAAGTCGTTATCAGGGATTGAGTTTTATCAGCGACCAGTGTGCGGAAGGTGCTATAAATCGCATAAATCGAGCAATTTTCATAATTTAAGAGGGAAACCAACACGGAAAAGGCAATCTCACCACACCCTAGTGCCGTGGGCTGCCGCCATTTTATTCGATTTTCCCTCAAGAAATTGAAAACGCTGTGCCTGAAATGCGGGCGAAGGGTGCGGATGTAATAATCCTTGTTAACCCCAGGTTAATAATTCATCATCGGAATGCCTTCGGGAGGATACTGCGCCCAAACGCCCTGCCCCAGACCACGCCGCTCCATGGGGTGAGGGTCGTCACTCTTCAGCCATTTTCTCTATCATGGCCGTCTCCATTTCGCCAACTCTGTTCCACAGCGGCCTCGGGGAGAGCACTTAAAGTGCACAAACCTCGCGCTGGAGGGAAACCCCCGAATAAACCCCAACACCCACTTTTCCAGGATTATCTACCGCCGCGACGGCGGGTGGGTTCTTGCGATTGGCTCCCGGCCGGTGACGGCATTCAGTTCTCCTGGTCCCGGCTCCCTATAGATTTTTATCTATCCCGAGATGCCGGTCAACCCTCGACCCGGGGGGATGAAATCCCGAACGCGAAAGACATGCGCGAAAATTTTAGGAGTTTTCCTTCTACGTGTTGGTTTCGCGGCATTTTCTCGTATCTATGCCAAAAAGGGGTGGCAGCCCCGGTGTTACTATGCTCCCGGGCAGGGAAGAGCCGTGGCCGATTACAGGGTGTATCACTTTCTTTTTTAATGCTTTACTGCCAAGTCACTTTGTACAAAAAATTCGAAGTTTTTTTCTTAGAATTTTTGCATCAAACTGAAAGATCTAAATTGTCTCGCACTTTTATCTACCATTTGAAATTTGTAGTGAAAATTCAACAATTAATAACCCCAGGCTCAGGGTGCCGACGTTTGAAATTTTTGTTTTGGAGGTATTTTTTTTTTTTTTTTTTTGTATATGTTTGCTTAATCCCTGATTCCTCTACTTTCGTTAAATACCGACATTTTAAATATAACGTTGAATTTTGGCCTTTTGCAACTTAAAAACTAGGGTCAGGTTCAATTCCTTGGTTATTTCTCTGATTATTACACCACCGCCAGGTTCGAGGTTCTGGCGTTTAAAATAAAATTGTTATTCCGAAGTTTTTAAACAAACTAACTAATGCTAATTATGATTTTGTTGAAAACTTGCATACTAATAGAATATCACTTGGAAAATTTTTTTTATGAAATATCTTCTTATACATATATGTATAGTCTCACATTTTTAAGTTATACTGTTAAACTTCATATCTAAATTTATTTTTTGTACCAGGCCAATTCAATTTTGGAAATTTCCTATTCAATAATATAATAAAATTTTTATCTGATTTGATCACACAAAACCATTGTAATGATATAAACTACAATTGCATTACGAAAATATGGAAAGATTTTGTTTCAAAACTATAGAAATACAATCTTAAAAAATTTGCAGATTTAGTAAATACTGGAGGAGTAGGAAAAAAAATTCGTAAAGAAAAAGCTTAAAATGAGAAACCGAAGAAATTCGTTTTATTTGTTTATTTTGAGTTATTTACAAAAACACTATGTATAAGTACATAGATACATATATTGTATGGTAATATGTGTACAGAAAATCGTGGTCGGAAGATTTACTTTTCAGAATTTTAAAATTTAGTTTTTCCAAAAAAGTTGTTTGCCTATTCATCTTTTAATCTAAAATAAATGTTTCTACAAAGTTTTATTAAAATATTATAGGAGACTTCAAATTCAATTGTCACATTAAATTTTAATAGAAAATATTGTTATGAATTATAAAAAGATGTTATAAAAACTTCTGAGACTATTCTATCGGATTGAAAGTGGTCATACTGAGTTAAGGTCGCGTTTTGTGCGTGAATAAATCCATTTAGCAGAGAAGTCGCGCCTTCTTTGCAGTGTTATTGCTGCTGTTTAGAGCCCCAATCTAGGCGCACTTGAAGTTTGAATGGCCAAATAAAGTATGGCTCCAAAAAAGGCGATTAATGCTAGCACGTAATGGAAACAGCTGACCATAAACTCATTTTTTGGATAATTGCCGCTCTATGTGCAAGACACAGGGCCAGCCGGACGAGGCTCGAGGGTCGTAAACCGCAGCCACCTCCACCGCGCGGTGCGTTAATTAGGTGGGATCACCCATTGCGCCGAAAACGCCGAGGGGAAGACCATAAAGAACAGTCAAAAATATTCTCAGGATTACGATTTTATCGCAAATAATAAATTCTGGTTGAAATTTATTAACAGAGCACCGCGACCCAGTGCCACTCACCCTTTGTTATAACATTGGTTGGGTCTGGTCCCGTCGCCGCCGCCGCCGCCGCGTCCGCGCCTCACTATTTTTCTTTTATGTTATCGGGGGTGGTTCCACCCTCCGTGGGGCCAGCCCGGTTCCAACGTCTACCTTCGCCCATTTATTAATGTCTTCCACTTTCATTGCGACATTTTCGCCGGTGCTCAGCTCCACCGCCGTCGCCGTCGCCGTCGCCGCGCCATCGTCATCATTGTCGTCGGCGTCAGGCGTCGGGCGACGACTTCACCGATCCACCCAATGCGGCTCCTCTCTCCCGCCTATAAATTATGATTTTTATCAAAATATTGCGCACCCCTATAAAGTGCTCTTTGCTTTTTTACTATCTTAAATTTATTCCACCTTTGTAGGGCCCTACAATCGCCGCCATGAGCGAGAGGTGGTGCGCGATCGCGTGGTGCTCGCCGTTCTGGCCAAGATGAGGTTCGCCTCGAATAAATCACCTTAATGTGGCAGTCAGTGATTTAATGTCACTTGGCTGCGGCGAGAGACCTGAATACTTTGTGGTTAAATAATTATTTAAACAATGGCACTATGCCCGAGCGATAAGCCGTGGAAACAGTACCCCAGTACCTCATGTACCTGCCGGAGCAGCAGCGCCTTAATTTAATTACTGCCTGGTTTGACCCGCAAATATTTGTGGTGTTTGCCAAATGACCCACGAATAAATCATTTTTAATTATTCTACTCAGCAGTCGAGGTCGAAAGGAGTGGAGGCTACTATAGTGGAAAAACTGCAATATCCCGAATATTACATAATTTCCTGAAGAATTTCCAGAATACGAATAGTATCTACTTTCAGTTATACACAAATACTGCTCCTCTTTTAAGGTCTTAGGTCAAGTCGTTAAAATTAACCTATGAACAAAATTACATCGTCTTCGATTCAAAATTAATATGTATATTATTAAGATTGTGAAAATAAGCAGATATTATGTAAAATATGTTATATAATACAATCTATAAAAGATTTTATTTTAAAACTAGTATACAAATATTTCTCAATGTTTTCATCAATAACATTATACAAAATGTAACTCCATTGATAGATAATTAATAATAAAGTAACTATTTGTTTTCATTGAAGTTTTACTTTTTAAACAATAGTGTGAAAGACAATACCGAGCGCTAAACTGCTTTTGATCAATTTTATAAGAAGTTCTTTGAAACTACGAATTTATTAATTTTAAAAAGGTCAACTAAAATTTTTTATCATTCTCCTTTTCGAGAAAATCATAATTTCCTACATCTGTTTGTAAGAAAATAAGATTTGAAAATCTCGTGAAGCATATTTTAAATTTTTTAATAACAATCTAATTGGGTATTTTTAAAAACTAACTTTAAGCTCTTTTAGAATATAAAATACACTGTTTTGATTCAATAGAAAACTATATTTTAGGGTTATCTTTTTAAATACTCCAAATTCGTATTGTATTTTGTATTGGCATTTCAATGTCACTACTAATAAAAGTAATTTAACTACTTGTATTTAAATTCAGTTCTTGTTAAATTTGCTCAACTTTGAATTTACCGAGAATACAGTTAACACTTATAGAAATATTTTACTTGTGAATTTATGCTTTCAAAAGCAAGACTAAATCGAAAGGCTACAAAAACACGGTTAAGGTCCATATGTTAACCATTAAAAGGCAGTATTTCTACCAATTTACCAACAATGGTCAATTTATATAATAACTATACTATCAAGCGGAGGAAGGAGACCGCGCCTGAGCAGTCTTGAAATTCCCGGGAATTAATTACTCCCCGCAGCTAGATAAAATATTGACCCTCTGCAGCGTCCGACTGACCCTAATTAAACCTTGAAAGCAATGAAAAACAGCAACAAGGGTTGAAGAACGGCTGTCCTGTCCGCATTTCGGGAAGGGTGCGCAATAAACGTAGAAAAGGTGGAAAAACTTAAACCTTTAATTACAGAAAGGTGCACAGGCCATAGCGCACAGGGCGGCGATATTTTTTGTTTTTTTGGAAGGTGATCGGGCAGATGAAGGACTAAGGGAGAAAAAGGAAAGAAATCCAAAGGTAGTTGGTACCACCACCCAAGAAATAATATTTTTTTTTTCAACTCTCTAGCCTAAATGTGGTGGGGCTCCTATTTATCAGCGGTTCTGATGAATATTCTACTGCAATTTTTTGCCCGTTGAAAGTTTTGCGCAGTTCAGACCGGCAGGAAGGGCTGCACTACCCCTGCCCGGTAGGGCTGAGCCTCAGCAATTACAGGCAGTGTGGTGGGACATTATATCCCAAAAACCAGGTGGCTCCACTCTCATATATATTTTATGGATTTTTTTTTTATTTATTTTTTTCCCAGAGCAGACTGTACGTAGGAAAGTTGGAACCTTGGGCAGGCAGCCGCAGTGGCAAAATACGACTCTTCTGCCGACTTTCAGTGCTCGCCGGGCGGCTGAATAGAAAATATAGAACTATCCAAGGCACTGGTAATTGGAAGGCGAAGGAAATGATAAAATTGTGGCCATAAACCTTTCAAGTGATAACATACCACTGTAGGATGGGTTGTATCCAAGCGCGGTATTCCATTCTTTTCCCTTTTTTTTCAGTCGAAATACATGTGCATCCCCCGCCCTTCTGAAAAGGTTGATTATATAGGCTCTTTCGGGAGAAAAGCATACTTTTTTTTATGTAGTAGTCGAAATGAAGAACTTCCTTCAGCCAGCAAAAGTAATAAAAACCTTAATTCTTCCGCTGCAGAAAAAAATCTAGGGCAGAAAAAACTTCTTATATATATCTTTTATTTTCTGAAACAGTTATAGCTCGTTTTATAGGCACTTTTCTTACATTTTCGACATCTTTTACGGTTCTGGAAAAAGACTATTTCAGAATTGTAATTTTCGCCTTATCATTCAGCCAGTATACTTATAAAATATTCGCACCAGATGATACCCACTATAAAAGCGGAAAGCCCTAGAAATATTATGGTTAAAAAGTAAAGACTATTAAATAAATAGGTAACCTCTCCGGAGTTTCTAAGCACTTTTTAAGAATGTTATAGTATTTAAAAAACATAATGTAAAATAAATTTCAGAAACGTTAAATTTGTATAGCGTGATTTGTACATAGTGCCAACAAACAACATTCATTTTGTAGAACTAATATGAACTTTTAAATATCTCTACAGGCTGCAGGGTGTCCCAAAAACTAAAGTCCAAAATAAAATGGTAACGGAGAAAATTGCTCTCCTTGATGTCGGATGTCGGCTTTTGAGACGCCCGTATATTGATTTTTGAATGTATTGACTTATAATGACTTATAAGAACCGAGTATGTTTATACTTGAGTATGAATTAAAAAATAATAGATTGTCATAGAAGCTCGTAATATCCCAAGTCTTAAATTTCACTATCAATAGCCCTTACTAAATGTCTTGCAGACCAAGTTCTTTTAATTCAAAGTAAATGTAGGTACTTTTATCGCCTTTTCTAGAAATAAGAATCTTTTACACTTTAGTTACCTAAACTTATATTTAAATAGCTTTTAAAATATGTATATTAAGTTAACATAAAAATTAAAAAACATTGCACAGAGATAAAATAAACTGAATAACGAAAATCTTCAGTCGATAAACATTTTTTAAAAGAAAAATGCTCTGGAATAAAATATTCATGGTCTAAAGAATTCAATAATTCATTCATAAAATAATTTGAGGATGGATAGAGTTATTTTTGCGTTCATTTGTCTACGTACCAGTAGATACTGCTGCTTCAATGTGCATTTTTGTCGATTCATAGTGAATTTTTAAAATGTTCACCTTAGTTTAAGGCTTCGAAGTTTCCTTTAAAGTGATACATTTAAAATAATTATATCATTATGAGTCAAAACAGTTTCCCAAGATAGACTCCAAGAAATTTTGTCAGGGTTGGAGAATCCTCATAGAAGCGGGCAGAAAAAGCTTTGGTTTAATTAAATAATATATCTCACAGTGCAATCTTTCTGCATGAATGTCACGTCACGAGGCACTGTAATTTAATTAAGTTTTCTTGGCCATTTTTCATTTTATTAAAAGAGATTTTCCCGAGATATTCGTTACAAGCGCCACAATACACCGCAGCGTGAAAAGTGGCAGTGAAAACGTTATGCTCGGACTTGGCACAAATTGGGGCCTTTCCTTGTTCCTAGCAATGGTAGCTTGTGATGAGGTGCCGCATTTAATTCATTAAGATTTCCCTTGATATCTTCATGAGGCTAATTAGCATGAAGCGACCGAACATTGCGCTACAAAGCTCAAAATGATTCTGACCTGACCCTCTAGAGAAGATGCCTGGCTTGATAAGGCCACATTCTGGGGCAAGTCAAGCTTGAGTTTCCCGGGGTAGGAAAACATTTTGAGGCTCTACGTCGCGAATTTGAAAAGTAAACGATTCCAGCTAAGGAAATATTTTCACAGGGAAAGCCACCTCAGGGCAGACGGAAAATCGATTTCTTCACAGCAAATTTACTCAAAGTTCCAAGATGGCTTCCCCGAAAAACTGCACCGACTCTACCTGATGTCTTCTGCTCAATCTATTCCTGTTGGTTGGGGCCCTTCCGTGCTTCCTGGTAGAACCCAAGTCTGTAGTTCTTTTTTCCTCCCTTCAGCTACTTTCCGATTACATCCAGCAACTGACGGGAAAATGTTTGTGGGAAAGTTTGTCTTAAATTTTTCGTTGGATTTTATTTTCCGCAACTAACAGCGCGCGGAGGTGCTCTCCTCGTTCTAGAGATAGACCCAACCCTTGGCTGCCATATAAAATACACCGCCATTTGGCCCCAAAAAAGATGTATTTCGTTCGTTTTTGGCAAAGCCCCATTCCTTTTCTGGGGATGGCCCACACATTTGTCTTCCCCAGCGTCGTATTAAAGTTTTACGAACGGAAATGGAGCAACGGAAATGAAGTCGATTACAAGTAACAAAGCAAAAGGGGGGAAATAGGAAAAAAATGGAAAAAATGTTTGGTTTTGTGTTATACATCTGCCCAGGGAACACATTGCACACAATCGCAGTGAAAATACTTTAAGAAAAAAACTCCCACCAGTCTTTTAGGAGCTAAGATAGGCTAAGGCTAACCACACTAAGAAAACACCCTCAAAATCCTCCTGAATTTCTGCGAAGGCTGGCTATAAGACAAGAGAAATGGATCGGGGAAATACCCGAGCGGGTGGGTGGCCCGGCAACTTTAAGAACGACTCAAGGAGAAAACAAATTAATGGAACTGGGATAGGAAATTTGTGGTTGGTTCACCTTATTTCTTCTTTCACGAAGTGAACAAACGAATTTCGTCTCGAGCGGGTTAATTGGTGGAAAAACCAAGGCGTCAGTAGCCCCATGGGTCCGGTCAATATTTGCCACATCTTGAGCTGTCCAGAGTTTTGTTTTTAACTTTAAGTTTAACTTTAGGAAATTCTTTTAAATAATATTACTCTTATTTTTTAGTTGTCATGCACAAGGAGAAGGAGGAGAACGGTATGCTAACGCACATCCATCCTCACGACGGATATCGGACGCGCGAACTAGGTGCTTTCGAGCACGGACTACTCGACGGTGATATGTTCCTGCAGGTGAGAAACTACAAAATTAACGTTGAAGGAAAAATTAGTGAACAAAATCGGTCTTGGTCTTCATCAAAAATGCAAGAATAAAACAAAGACCCAGAGCACCTTTCTTCTAGCAAAACCAAAATCAAGACAAGGTCTAAAAGAACCGTGATTCAAAATTGTTGCAATCTTGCAATTTGAATAATATTAGTAATAGTTTCAATTCAACTTTTACAGGTTAAATAATGACAAGATTAAACAAGCTTAAAAGAGTATACTTAAGTTAAAACGTTAAAAAATCCATTTTTTTTAATTCCTACCCAAGTGCAACACTGCAAATCTCATGATACAATTCAAATCCTAAAACTTGCCAATTAATGAATTTGGGGAATTTTAACCAATGTATGATTTCTGCATGTTTTCAGGAATTTAAAGAAGATTTATCACAAATTTTGGTTTATATTGTATAAATTGGTGGTAATACATTTTGAAAAGACTTTAAGCAACATAATAAACTACTTGCAGAACTAGTTTAAATCACCTACAAAAATACTACTTAATTTTCTTTTAATGTAAAGAGTTTGGAAGATTCAAAATAAAACAGGGGTAGTTGCCTTAAGACATATGTTTTTAAGAACTAAAGAGTATAACAGATCTAGAAAATAAGATTATTGCTTTCTCATACAGTTGCAAATAGTGGTAATGCTTTCTAAATTTACATGATAACTCAAATTTTACTCGAACAACACTACACAATTTAATTTTAAATAAATATAAATTTTCAAAACCAAAATTATTTGCTAGAAGTCAATTCAGAGTATCTAGCCCTAAAATTAGCTGCAAAAGCATTTGTTAAAAGGCTGTTCTTTCACAGCAACTTTGTTTTTTATGTGAGCATAATAAAAAGCTTTTACTGATTAGCATCGCATTAAAACTAAAAATGCTCCTATGTATTATAAAATTATTTTCAAGTGAAAGCGGGAATTTAATTGAAAGAAAACATGCAAATAAACGTAGACTTCGCAAGGTTATAGTAGGCGAAGTTTCGATCAGGAAATTGCAAGTACCAGTCCTAGGCAATAGTATAAAATGTCCCATTATAAAAGATAGAATCATTCATTATAGCAAACAAATAACCGTAGAAAAGCGCTCATGAATTTTACAACATAAAAATTAGAGAGTAGGCTCACAACAGTTTAATGAATGTCAATTAGGAGATGATTAATGGCACTTCGTCAAATGATTGTTCTCTATGCTTACCTACTGAAAAGGGGGAGTCTCAAGATCACTTAATTAAGGTGAAAAATGCTATTGTATTATATTTGCTGCAGACGAGCTAATGAACGTCGCACCATTGAGAGTTTCTTCGAAAGAACTTCATTAGCGGGTCCATTGGAGGTGGGAAAATGCAAGGGCACAGGTAGCAAAACAAGGAAGTGGGGTTGTAGTACACTTTCTCCCTCAGTGTCATCGATATCAGCAACTAACTACCAAAAAAGTGAGCTGCATATCGAGCAATTAATAAATCTGCTGCAACTCATGCGAGCTGCCTTTGCTGAGTGCATCGAGTATGAGCATGCCCTTCTTTGTGGCGTGAAGTGCTATTTCGCTTAAAATTGCACTTTGGCACGACTGAAATTTTCAAAATTTACATTCAGCGAAATGTGCCACCCTTTCGTAGGTCATGCGAGAGTTACTTTATAAAATGTATGCGCTTTCAGTTGGCCTGAATTTAGCCGACACCTGCTCAACAGCTTCACCTCGTCACTCCTGCCTCTAGTGCGGGCTGATTTTTGGTCGTCAGGACTTCGATAGCAGAGAATCTTTGGCGTTTCAATTAGAAATAAATCTAGGAGGAAGGCGAAATTTGAACAGCACGCTTCTAACCTCCGTGCCAGAAGAACTCACCTGGCGCATAGTTTCCTCCTCCTCCATACCTCACTTTGTTGTGTTGCTCGCGTCGAACGGGCTTTTATGCATTTATGCACAGGACTATGGGCTGTTGCATCGCTTTGTTGCATGCAGACGCAATTCCACCTTGTCACGACATAGTCTTATTCCGCCCTAAAGAGTGCTAGGAAAAAATATACCTACCCCCAATGGAGCGACGGCGACTACTTGTTGGTCGTCCGGGCACACCAGAGCACATTTCTGCAAATTAGCCAACTTCCCGATTCGGAGTTATTAAATCTTAGGAAATCGTCGTTACTTATGCGTTAAACGCGAATGATTACTTAGCGATATTTACTCTGAACAGGAAAATTCTAATGAAGTGCAAAAGTCGGTACAGTTGTAAGTTGTTGTTAATTATAAAACTGCATGAAATGGTTAAATTGTCTGGAGTGACCAACTCTCTTACCATGCTGAAGATACTAACTAAATAGTCAATTATTATACTCCTCTATGAGTGATATAATAGTTATAGCATACCTATATGCATATAGTAGTAGGGATTTATAATTTCTCGAAAAACAATTATTTTCAGATTAGCCAACACATACTTATTATCAAATATGATCTCGAACATAATAAGAGAAAAAACCAACTTCCACTAAATTCTTGAAATTGCCAAAGTCATATGTGCTGCTGGCTGAAATTTAAATCTTCGAATTTTTAAGCCATTAATAAAGTAATAAATACATTATATTTACAGACAGAAATAAGGGACGAAAGTTTGAATGGGAGTTCCATCATTTCTAATTTTAAAACCATGAAAATTGGTATTGGTGAAGAGTTGATTATTAAAGAACAAAACCCTGAAACAGGTCAAATATCAAATTTCTCGGCTCTAACTTTTATAACGACGGACTTCCATTCAAAAGTAAGAATGTCTTCATTTTCGAAGTTCTGGCTGGCAGAAATTCAGATTTAATATATGTATGTAAGTGTTTTTCAATTGAAGTAAAAAATGCATTCAGGTAACATATATAATTATGCATCAAAAGTGTGCAATGGGATGTTCCATCTATTAATTTAGCTAATGGGTGAGTGAGTAGTACTGGAATTATCACTGAACCAACATTTAAACATTAATATCATATGTTACTAATATTTTCTAATGTCATCAATTTAGCTTTTGAAAAATGTTTATCTATTCCTTCTTTATTTACATATTTACTAAAAACGTGTTTCGCTGAGCAGAAGGTAGATACGCGCGATGTTTTCTTATTTTACACCTTGTTAGCGAAAATTTTCGCAGGTCCGTGACCATTAATAATGTGCATCAGTGCAGGCCGGTAATCGTAATTGTAGTTTACCACTATGCCATTAGTAGCGATTAAATTAATTAGAACGCTGCAGCCATCGCAGCAGCCGTGCGCCGCACAGCGCGCGCGCGCGAGCGTTCGAAACTTTACTGATTTAATTATTAATTGCCCTTGTTCCTGCATCCAGCCACCGCGCGTTTCAGTCTGCGGGACTTCAGACTTAGCACAATTTCTCAAAAGTTGAGCCCGGTCTGGCGCGTCTAATGGATTTCTAGAAAACCAATTTGGAATGCTCCAATAAGTCACGCTGCACTCTCTGCACTCGTTACGTTATAAAATCGCTCAATGATCCGCTAGGCCCCACTGGAGTTAGATTTCTCACCATCTTCCACGAAAAGAAGATGCCTGCATCCAGCTCCAACATCGGTGCAAAAACGAAGAGGTGCAGCATCTTGCATCCACCTGGAAGCGACCGGTGACCACAATTGGCACCACTCGCCGCACCACAATGAATGCACTTATTCACGGTGAGCGGGTGGAATATTAATTTTTCTAATATTAATTATCGTTGCATGATACTGACGGTGAATAATTGCAAATTGAGCCCCCAATTACGGCGAATTTTCGAGTAGAGTGCTAATTTGAGTGCTCGGCAGCGCTAATTTGATGCATTTGAGCGAAGAAACGACGCTTTTCAGCAAGCGTCGTAAATCAGTGAGGAATTGGCAATGGCTGGTGATTGGCTACTCAATCAGCAAAAATCCAATTACATAAGGGTGCCTTGCCTAGGCAAAGGCCTTCAATTTAATCTAGAGATGCCCCGCCACTGTGCGATGTGCTCATCTCCATTGAAGCCTAGGAACATGGAAAAATTATCGAGTATTTTATGGTCGATAGTAAATAAGTAATACTTTTATATTCGATATATGCAATTCAAAATCAGGAAGGTATAAACATTATTTCATTAATATTTTTATAATAAATTTTACGTCAAAATGGTCTGCAAAATTTCTAAGATTAGACCATACATATATCAATGAATTTAAATAATTTGAAATCTTGTAGAGAAAACATTTTACCTCATTTGAAATTGATCCTTGTCTTTAATCATGGTTGGTTGGTTTATAAAATCTCTAAAATTAACATATCAAAAAAATGACTCCATAGAGAATTTAATACTGAAGATTTTTTTCTAGACGAAAAAATGGGCTTTCAAAAACTTTAATCAGTCCAGTAATTGTGTACGCTGGGTAGTACGCTTCAAATTCTAAATTTGGCTCATAGCTCGGGGACATGTTTCATAGTGAAATATATTAAAGAATGAATGTTTTCAAAGTCTGAATTGTTCTTTAACGTGCCTACTTTCCCTTTTGATTAATCGACGATTAATCGATAACTTCCATTCAGTATCAAAATAAATTAGGATAAAATATGATTTAGTATGATGCCATAAATACGCTACTAAGATACGATTCATAAGTAGGTACATGCGTAAATTGTATCTTACTTTTTATTCGATAATCGTCTTCCTACTGAAACCCTACTTATGGATTAAAGAGATTTCACCGTCGTAATGGTTATGATCTCGACTCATTCACTGAAATTTGACTTAATTCAATTTAATCGCTGGATCCATATCAACCGACATCACCGTCGCGGAACCCTTTCCTTTTTTCCGCGTCGCTCTCAACCAGCGGATGACATTCTAATGCGATTTTAATAGTAAGTGATGCGCGGCACCGCCGCCGTAGAATCAACTTTGGACTGAATGAAGGAGATGTGAAAAAAGAAAAATCAGAGGGATCTGCCCGGTAATGACCGAATCCAGCCGGGAGAAAAGATGATCGTAATGTCCCGCTGATGGGTTCTCCACCCCCTTCGTCGGATTGTTATTTCAACATTAGACACCTTTGCCGCCGATTCTCAAAAGACCCCCGATCATCCAATGTTCTCGAAATCTGTTTGCCCCGCTACAATATTCGGATAAGATCGTTGCGATAATTGAGGATCATTTCCTGGTCTGGTTGGTTTTTCTCAGATTTCTTAAGTCCAGAGGTCGTTGGATCCCTGCACCGACCAGCGTAATTACGCGCTGTACTTAGCTAGCCCACCAGTAAATTAAATTAAAAGAAATGTGGTCAAAGGGCGAGAAAAACGTCCCTGGACATAATTTGCTCAAATGCTGTCTTGTTGTATCTTTTCAGGCACTAAATGGATTTCTAATGATCCTAACATGTGAGGGTGAGGTGTTCTTCGCTACGCACAGCATCGAGAGCTATTTGGGATTTCATCAGGTGAGTTGTTGGACCGCTACGGGGCCCCGGGCTCTTTGCGCGATTTATGAATGGTCCGGGCGAACGCCCAATTTATCTAGCTAAATGAGTACACCGGCATTTTTGGGGTTCAGTAGTGCGTTTTTGATTACTGGCGGGAACTTGATATATGCCAGAAAGTTGGATACTTTTGACAGAGAAATTGGGGGCCTTCATCTCTTCCAACTATTACAGCCATTTAACAGCTTCAGGCTTATGCTACTAGGGGCGGCTCGGATTAGACGAAATTATGCATAATTGGAAGTACAAATCGCTTGTCTATTACGACGGTTTTTGTTCAAGTAAAGTTTTAGCGGTTTGCTCTTACCTAATTTTGTTTCTTTGATTGGTTATTAGCTGAACGTGCAATTACATATTTTGTGTAAACTAGCCTAAGGTAATTTTTCCGTCATTATGATCTTATATATGTATACACATATGTAGGTATATATCTTGTGATATACATAAATAGACATGGTAGCCTTTCTAAAATATGTCCTTATCTGATACATAACAAAATTAATTAATAAATACAGCAAAAAAAATCATAGTGTGACTGTTGCAAGTCGACTTACAGAGTACAGACCATTATTATCCTTTCAAAAATATGTACTTTCGTTTTTTTCTATCATTTGCCACTTTCCTTCTGTGAGCGTTTGAATTATATTCGACCAGTTCTCTTTGCATCTTTAACTACGTTCAATCCTGAAAATTTCAAAAGATTAATTTTTCTATATGTATTAACGGTCGCTCACTACCCTCCTATTTAATTCTATATAACGCTTAAAATCTTCCTGTATAATGTCGTATATCACAAAATAAAAATTTTTTTAAGGAATCCTAAATATTAGTAAAATCACACACTTCCCGCTCAACAACCGGTCAATTTTCACCGAGCCCCTTGACTTACATTTACCAAATGAAGGGGCAAGTTTTTAGCTTACCATGTTTTTTTTATAATATAATAAACAAATTTATTTATTGTTATTTAAGAAAAAAATACTTGGTTTTATAATTGTTTCACAAATTTATTACAAAAAGTAGATTCTAATATTTAAATTGCCGCCAACGCGTTTGGTCCGATTAGGACATCGTTAGGGCTAATAAGCTAAAGGGACATTAACATTAACCAGTAACTTGTAACTTTCCTAATAAGTAGTTTATATTGATTATAACTCTATACAGTACCTCTATTTCTCAAAACTTGATTTTATATGTGTAACTGTCTTGTAGAGCTATACAAAACATAGTTTTTAATTAGTATATTTTGCTTTTATCAATCGAATATAAATTCTCATTATAGATTTTCTAACAGGGGATAAAAAGATTCTAGATCTCATTAAATAAAAAAGGCGTTGCCGTCTGTAGTTGGGAAAAAATATGAGCAATTTCAGTCGGGGGGAAAAAAATAGAAAACCTTGCACAATTCTCGGTCGACTAGACAGCAGAGCTCCTGAACCGTAGAAGTCTCACGTTCCCGACTTTCAGGAACACCTTTCGTGCGAACCGCTGTCCTTGCTCTTTATGGCCGCCTAGACGATCGGATCAGATAGAACCAGCCGGGCTTATCTGCTTAGCCAGAAATGAATCGATTTTGGAATCTGTCGTTTCTAAGCCCCATGTAGATGTAGCCATTCGGCCGGGGGAAAAGTGCCATAAACCAAAGTGTGGCTGATTGCATATTTACCGCGTTGATTGTCCGTCATCTCGAGCGCACGCCACCGCGACCGCAGCCGCAATTACTGCATGTGAGTAAATTTCACAAAATTAAAACATCAACGTCGAACTGCTGCCCACAGTTTGTGTATAGTAATAACAGCGTTTAGTATCGAAATGCAATCAGCTGCATTAAAATTTCAAATAAATCAACACACGATTAAAATATTGATTATTGGGGGCTCCGTTGGTCATTCCATCGACTCGGTCGTTCTTACGCTGGCGCAAAGCCTCCCACTCCGACGCCTCCTCCGCCGCCGCCGTCGCCGCCGCCGCTGCATCGGAGAATTGCAGGAACAATTCCTTGAGTGGATCGCACGACCGAACAGCGGCTTTTGCAGATCTTTTTCCACCGATTTGGTTATTGCAGTTGTTTACTCAGGTTCTCTGATTACGGGAAGATACCTGCCGCGGAAGAGGCTTAACCGCGGCCCCTGCCCGGCCGGATAACAAGGAAATGCAACAAAAGTGCAATACAAGAAATTCTCCTCTTTTATCTGATTTATTCCGGCAATTGGTTGTTAAAACTGGCGAAATTTGCGAGTGGAAAGTTTTTGCGTGGCCCAATACTATAGTACAAAAGTACAAACTACAATTCATCCGCGAGAGTAGAAAATCCAGCAGGGGGATCGGTGGGGCACTAGCAGATTCCAATCGCAATTAGTCCGGCAGTAAATAACAAAAGTTGCTAATTACTATATAGAGCCCTTCAACCCGCGCCGCAAAGACTCAGCCACAACAAGGGTCTCAATCACTTGATTATTTCACTTCAGAGCTCCACCATACCCCCCTCGCCCGTCAAATGATCATTTCGTTTGTTTTTCGTAATTAATTAAGATGAAAAATGGGCGGTTTCGTGAAATTTATTTCGATTCTACAAACCACACTGAGCCGAGCGCACCGGCAAAAGCGGCAGCGTAGTCCAGCTCTGCGCGATCTCACTCCATTCAGAATCGCTACATTTGCAGGGCTACGCTGCGAGGATCGCGACGACAACGGGGCACTCGGGCCCCCCCTTTTCCCCGTCGCAATTTCTCAGCTGAATTCGACTCTATCGAAATATTAAAAATTAATCCGAGAAGGAGTTATCGCCGAACGCTGCGAATCGACTGCATCAGCGGAATTTATGTCTCAATTTGCTGGGATGCACCTTTGATTAATTGCGCGCCCGATACTCATCGGAATTTTGAGAAATTTATATCGGAGTTTGGGTCATCGCAGGCTCAAAAAGTCATCACAGTTGTAACTAAATTGAATCCGATCATTTCTGGGTCCTAAATAAACACGCGGTGTGCTTCTTTCTACTCGGCGCTTGAAAAAATAATTAAAAAACTCATCGAATTCACGGGGTGCTAATTAAATACATTAAATTATATATTGCAGAATAACAACATCTAAATGACCTTTCAGACTACTGTACTGTAGACAGATTCTCAAATACTAGGGGCCTAAATAATTACACAAAATTTATCTATCAAAAAATGATTCGTATTGATTCGATGTAATCCCTTTACTATCGAAATAAGATTAACAAATTTTAATATGAAACATTAAGTTTAAGTTATAATAAACGGTTTGAAAGGTTAATAAACATAGTCATAGTAATATGCACTGCACTGGTATGTAAATAAAGCTACTTTAAAAAAGTAAATAACACACAACATATCTTTTATATTTAATTTGTTTGCCTACACCGATTTTTTTTAGAAAAGGAAAATGGAACACATGTTCTTATATAATGTAATTTTTTAAGTAAGTAAGTAAATAATTTTACTATAATACCATTATAGGCGGTATTCAAATTTCTTTCCAAAAGGGAGTAAAATGACGCAACAATATTCTAGAGTGTTTTTAAATAGAAATTTCTTTTTTCCCGTTCTTAAGATATTTTTCTCTTCTTAATTCGTTTCTTCACGGTGGTGATCACCTTTCTTAAGCGACTATTGCTTTTTTATTGATATTTAAAGCGCATTTTTTATAGCTTGATTATGTTTTGTGTGGAACTATGAGTAGTAGCTAAACCATTAAACATAAGTGTTGTAAAAAAAAACTACTCGGTAAGCTTGGTAAGGTCGAGTGTAATGCCCGGATGCAAATTTGTAGATAAAAATAAATTATTTATTTATTTATGAATCTTAAAAACCATTTTTTATTCTAATGCTAGGTTTGTATTTTAATTCTCCAATAATATGTCTATAAAATCGTGTTAGGTTGAAATTTAATCCTCTAAACTGCTCTTACTAAGATAACTAATTTACCAGATTCGTATTATATTTTTTACACTTTCAATTAATTTGCTTAAATATTCATGGCTGATAAATAATTGAGTGTAATTGGAAAAATAATTTCTGTACGAAGCTATGCATTAAGTAGAGAAATAAGTAAATATGGAGCAATTTTGTTGCGATTTTTAGCTTATGTAGCAGAGATCTAGCTCCCTAATGGCGAAAGTTGTTAGAAGAAATAAGTGTGAAATTGGCTGGGGCCAAGAGGGAAGTTTTCTGCAATGCAGCAACTGTGCCACGGCGCTGGCCATAGTACAACCGGAGTGTCTGTATTAAACACTGATTGGATGAAATTTATTGCCGTGTCCTCGGTGGGGTGCGTTCGGTTGTCGAAAAATCCAAATATACCCCCGGCTGAGTCTCCTCTGCGCCTATCATTCCCTCTCATATCTTGGGACGACGAGACCGATTCGGCTGGTCGCAGTTAGGGAGCCCCAGACCCCAGCCGAACAGCGGTGGCGGGGCCGTGGAGAACGTTGCCCATTTGATAAATTACCCGCGATGCTATAAATTATTTGCACGATGTACTCATAGTTTATAATTTGCATAAAAAGTTAATTAAAATCCCGTAGCCGCTGGGACTCATTGTTCTTGTTTTTGCCGCAGTCCGACATCGTTCACCAGTCCGTGTATGAACTAGTCCACTCGGAAGACAGGGAGGAACTGCAACGACAACTGCTGTGGAATTCATTCCTGCCCGCCGATTTGTCCAGCATGCCGCTGGGTGAGGCTCTAGCACCGGACAAAAGCACCTACCTGGAGCGCAGTTTCACCGTCCGCTTCCGATGTCTCCTGGACAACACTTCCGGTTTCTTAAGGCTAGATATTCGTGGCCGCATCAAGATCCTCCATGGACAGAATAGAAAAACCGAAGAACCTCCTTTAGCCCTATTCGCTTATTGCACACCGTTCGGACCACCATCCCTCCTCGAAATCCCACAGAAGGAAAATATGTTCAAATCCAAACACAAACTCGATCTATCGCTGGTTTCGATGGACCAAAGGTAAGCGAAAATAACGAAGAGATCTAAAACACTAAGACTTATGTATACCTTCCTACTATCAAATGATATGACTGATTTTGAACTTAAGAAGACAGATCGATCTATGCAACGAAATATGTATATCTTTGTATCATATAAAATTATTGAGTAAATCCGCAAATCATATATAGTACCTACATATATCATGAAATACTAAATGCTATGAAACATACATATCATAATGTGTAATATTTTTTAAACTAGTTCTAAATATTAAGCAATTTGGAAGAAATATTGTAAAAGTAGTCCATGAATGAATAGTATTATTTTCATTTCCCTATCTGGATACTATTTTTTTTATAAGCATATATCCTGGCAACTTGAGTTTATTTTCGCAAGATAAAATTAATGTTTCTTATATTACTACTTATTTTTCAGAGGGAAGATGATTCTCGGATACTCGGACGCAGAGCTCGTTAACATGGGCGGCTACGACCTTGTGCATTATGACGATTTAGCCTATGTAGCCAGTGCGCATCAAGAACGTAAATTGCCTAATCTTACTTATTTTACTAAAAGCCTAAAAATGCCTCTCTATTCTAGTACTGAAGACCGGCGCATCTGGGATGATTGCTTACAGGTACCAGAAAAAGGACGGAGAGTGGCAGTGGCTTCAAACAAGGTAAAGCATTAATTTTTTCTTCAATTAGCTGCAACAACAGATCGTAATTGCGAAACTCCTTATTTAGTTCTAGGCTTGTCTACAAAAATTCCAAGCCAGACTTTGTCATATGCACCCACCGGCAGCTAATGGAGGAAGAAGGCCGTGACTTGCTGGGAAAGCGTACTATGGATTTCAAGGTGAGCTACCTGGACACAGGGCTGGCGTCAACCTACTTTACTGAAACGGATCAACTTGTGGTGGCACCAACGGGGTCGCCCACTTCCTTACCCCCTCCAGTTACTCCGCAACGAACTAGTCGTCGCTATAAAACGCAACTGCGGGACTTCCTATCGACGTGCCGATCTAAGCGTAAATTACAGCAGCCTTCCCCTTTGGGTCAGGTACTTGATCATAGCATTTGTAAATTCTTGTTTTAAAAGTATAAACGAGTTATTTTACTTCAGGTAACACCCCCGGCACCAGTGGTAGAATATATACCAGATCCTGCAGCTGCAGTGGCAGCGGCGTACTCCAATTTAAATCCAATGTATACGACTTCCGCTTACGCTTCTGCAGCCGACAACCTCTACATGACCCCCTCCGTTCACTCATCCAACTTCTACCCCGTCACTGAAAACCTCTTTCACCAATACCGACTTCAAGGTGTGAGCGGCTACTACCCGGAGTACCACCACACAACGGGGGCCACGTCGTACGTTACAAACGGGTTCCTATCTTACGACGGCTATGGCATAGCTACCAAAGAGGACAAATGGCAAGACTCCAGCAAGTATTACAGCGGAGCAGAAATCTCCGGTCGTGGGGTGTACACGGGATACGGCAGTCCTACTTCAACACCTCAGGTTTGTTCCAACTCTTTGTGCATTTCCTAGAAAGAGTTGAGCGCAGTACACTATTTAAAAATTATCACTGAAATCTCACTGTTTTTAAAAATTATATCAAGCAGAGGTGGTCCTATGAAGTCCTTGAATACAAATCTGTCTACTTGCAATCATTTTAGTACAATTTTCATATAATTTTAATCGAGAGGTTTACAACGCACTTGTGACTAATTCTACTGACGAGTTGAGACCATAGAAAAATTAGCTATATTCACATTTAAGTGTAGTCTACTACAATTATTTATTGTAAACTTCTTGAAATCGTCATATTTTTACAACTACACATAAACTTTTAAAATACTAAACATAAATCTTTTATAACCATGATTTCCGTAATTTAGCAGGACTACAAATCAGTAAAATTATATTTGTAATTATTAATCTATGAAACGAAATATTTCTATAAGTTCACGAAAAATTATTTTATGAATTGTGTGCGCAATATATGTTTTGTATGTTAGAGTTTTATCTAATATGATGCCAAGATTTAATGATAATGAATTTAAATTTAGTTAAACAACATTTTCAGGTAATCCAGATACCTCTGAAAACTCCAAAGTCTTCACCCCAAATTATGGAGGTCGTCTCATGCTCTTCCGGTGGACCATCCCCCGTCAACAGTACCTCGTCAATAACGTTAAACACCACCCCCAATCACATAAACAACACACCGAACAGCTCCTCGGCGAGTAATGCAAACAACTCGAGCACAACTAATGGGAACAGCAGCATAATTCCTGTAACGCCGAAGATTGAACATTCGCCCCCAGAGCACTACGAACGGCAGACAGTGCTCATGTGGGGCACCGCCTCGAGCGGAAATGCATCGACTCCAACCGCTGTGGTGAATTCGAACGCGCGGTCTCCGGTGCACACGCCCACTTCCAACGGCATCTACAGCGACAGCCAGCAAGTGAAGCTGGACGACCACGCCCATTCCCAACTGCAGCACGCCAACCAGCTGAAGTGGAATGGAGCATCCAAGGACCTCGGAGCGACCGTTTCGGACGTCCAGGTCTACCAGCTCCACCAGCAGCAGCACCCCAGCGAAAGTGTCGACTCTGGTGCAATGTACGGCCACCACGTAGCCTCGCATCATTCCGGTGGCCACATTATCGGCGCGGAGCACGCGCACCACCAGTCGCCGCACACGCACGCGGACGTGATCATGCAGGCGTCAAACCACCAAAACAGCGTCATCGGCCACCACCATCAGCACCAGCCGCACCACCTCCAGCAGCAGCAGTCCCACCAAGCCGTCGCCAGCAGCAGTGGCTGCGAGGTATGGAGTCCTGCGTCCTACTCGCAATACCAGTATTTCACTTACCACCACGCTCCTCAGCACGCAAGCACTCAGTGAGTGTCGAACTTTTAGTTGACAACTTTTTGTTTACGTTTAGCTTATCCCTCTCCCGCCCCCGTATGCTTTACCCTTTGTAGATATTCCTTAAAAATATTCCTGCGGCTAGATTAGAGATGGTAACGATTAATCGAAAAATTAAAATAATCGATTAATTTTATTCAATTAATTTCAATTAATCATTATATTTTGATTAATTAATCGATTATTTTCATTCGACATCAAATACATACGATCAAATGAAAAACCCATCTTTAGACTAAACGACTTCGTTCTAGTTGCAGGATATCTAATGCCTAACCGTATTATAGTTCGCACTAATTTTTCCTCTATTCCGCCTTAGCAAAAATTCTAGTCTAACAGCTGGCGATGAAATCTATTCCCTTTGTAAAGATGATAAAAGAACAAATGTTATCAATCTTATTCTGGATTAAGTTACATTAATGAGAGAACATATTTCCGAATTCGAAACAAATTTAATTTACAATGGTTTCGCTCAGCTCGGCTCATAAGCGATTTCGATAGTTTTCGAAAGGCTCACATAGGCTCGCGAAAGGTCTTGGTTCCTGTCTTACGGCTGAAACACAGTTGCAGCTTTTTATGCCAGCTCTAATACGGCTTGAAGCTTTATCGATTAAAATGTATTTTCCTCCAAAAGGAATCGTAAAACTCAGACTGATAAAATCATATGGTAATGATGACACAATCCAGCTGACAATTTGAACTCTGAGCAATGCTAAAGTTGGCTTAAATCCAACTAATATTCGAAATCAGCTAACACGAAAACCGTGGAAACATTCTAAGTTGATAAATTTGAGTTTCATAAGCCTATCAAGAGTTCAAAAAGACTCGCGAGCTTATAAGGAGTGCTCACGAGCCAAAAAATTTCGCCAGCTGTTAGACTAGTCGAGTAAAGTCTGCTACAGAAATAAGAGTAATTTCGATTTGTGTCTGTCTCGTTGCAGATCATCATTGGGGGTCGACAGCAGTCAATCGCACTATCTTTCTCGCAGCAACGGCTACATGGATGCCCATCTCCCAGCCCACCATCACCATCCGCATCATCCTCATCATCCATCGCAATCACACCAGCCCCATCATCATCCGGGCGGCACCATCTCCCCAATATCACCGCTCACACAGCTCTCGCATACGCATCCCACGCGTACACCGATCAGCCGGACGGGAGTCCTCTGCTGTCCTTCTCTGAGGTGACCAACACTCTTCTGAACCAATAGTGGACACAGTCGAGACGATCGGGCCGAGGATGTTAAATTTTTCCGAAATCTCACCTTTGCTACCTTTGCAATTACCGTCGTCATCGTCGTCGTCCGGCGAGGAGCCAGTAGAGGGCGCTGGCTCAGCACCAGGAGGACGAAAATAGAAACCAACAGTGCAATCTCTTCCCGCCGGCACAGCCCGAGCAGCGACCGTGCGCACCTGGAAACTTCGTGCAATCAAACGACACTCTCACTCCCCCTAGTTTTATTAAACTTTAAAAATTTTTTTACAATTCCATTGAACGGCTCTGAGCACTCAATCAAAATCAGTAGTTATAGCATGGAGCGGACGGGCTCAGGTCACGCCTGTATTTATTCCTAGTTAGCCCGGGCGCGACTTGACCCCGCCTTGTAAATAGCCAGAGGGCCCTCGCGTAGTCCCAGTAGTTTTAAGTCATAACTTAAAAGATTCCAACCCAGCATGAGTAAGCAAAACTGAAGTTTTTATAATTATTTTTCTGTGATAAGCGAGTAAGTGTGACCCCAGAGCAGACCTTGTCTCAAAAATGAAAAAAGAAGAAGATAAAAAAAAACATGGCCCAAAACAGTGAACTAAGCACAAAACCGAGGACAACCAATCCGCAATTGCGAAACTCTTCAATGAACCCAAAGATTACTTTAGACGAATTGAGTTAGTCTAGATGTAAGTAAGCGAATTATAATGGTTGTAAATTACCTAAACCAAATATTGATGAAGTGAATAACATAATGAACCCCAGTGTGTTTCATTCCCCAGCACCTGAAACATAATTTTTATGGATTTTTGAAAACTCTTAAGAAGAATTCATATTTTAGCAATGAAAATCAACTTTTATTTAGGATTTTATATTGAAGAAAACATCGTACTAATTGATTTCAAACCTTGTAAGTATTTTCTTTTACTCATGGTTTATTTATTATCATATGATTTATTTTTAATAGCTTTATCTCCTGCCCGTCGTCTATCAATTTTATATCTCATTCCATGGTCGGCAAAAATTTTACCCTTCAGGTAAGTAAAATTAGTCGAAAAATCATCAATTGACATAAACAATTATTTGCTTGACTTGAAATCAAACCTCGAAGCAGTACCAATGGATAAAACGAAATTTTAACTGGCATATCGAAAATACCACCCAAAATTCCTTACATCTAAAGGATGTCAATGAAATTCAGTACAAAGAAAATTTTGAGACTCCCGATTTAATATTAAAATTTGGTAACTTATCAAAGGCGGAAATTTGTACCACAATTATTTTATCTTTTATGTTAGCTTTTAAGGTTCCTTAACCGCAAACACACCGGGGATAAAAAGATTAACTTTTGCAAAAAATGTGCTAAATCTGCGAATACTATTCCCTATCAAAATTGGATTAAACCAGTTCTAGAATGAAGATTCAAAACGAAACTAAAACATACGAGAATTACCTAAGGAAAAAAAACCACATACTTTATTAAATCGAAAAATATATTCCTTACTATAAGTAAAAAAAACCATTATTTTCTAAAAAAGCAAACACATTTATTTAGTCAGATTTTCTCCTCAGAAGAGATCTGATTTGCTATATTCCAGAGATCTGTAATGCTGATCGTGTGCGGTATTTCAGCGCTGTTCAGCTCCGAGCAGGTGGAGTTTCTCTTCATCAGCAATATTTGGGAGTTCCTCCTGAAAGTTGTCAGCGTAGGCACCCTTTCAATTCTAGGCTGACTCCAGTTCCAAAACTGTCCGTTGATGTAGCACATGAAGAGCCCGCTGCAAACAGCGAGTGCTGCGAAGACTGTGATGGGAATCAGCGGATGAATCAGCGCTGTCGCTATGATGAAAGGCGCGAGAAGAAGCCAAATTCTGCTCCATGTGACCACCGAGAGCATCAGCATCGTCCGTTTTGCCGTCGAGACAAGCTCACCCGTGCAGGTCACCAGCACAGAAAGCGAGGCTGCGTTGGCAACCTTCAGACCTATGCAGTACAACATATCCAGCCCTACGCGCCTGCTCTCGGTCACTAAATTTATAAAAACAAGAAATTAGGTTACTGCAAGATTTATAAGACATATGAGAATGATTTTTCAAAGTTCTTTACTAAATCCACTACTAATCTAAAATCCTACATGAAATATTTTAGCTCATTGGACCCTTGCAGTTGACCTATTTACGTTTCGCACATTAGCAAGTTTATATTGAACAAGAAGCTTTGATTTCTAAATGATTTTATGATGATTTTTTAAACCCTTTTGGAAAGGCAATCTTTCATTTCATGGCATAACATGCGCTTCATCATGTTTCTTGCATAATTTCTCGTACAATGACACGTTCCATGCACCATGCTATATGTATGTCATGTTATGTAGCCAATAAAAGTAAGCAAAAGAGTAATTCTTAGGTCAAAGCGCAACAAATATATATACCCCCAGAATTAATAGCAGGGCAGTAACGTTTATGAATTACTTCTCTTTGAATTATTCCAATTTATCGACATATGCTTTAAAAATAATGCAAAACATAAGGTGACGTTTTTTTTCAAATCTAATATAACCTCCATTTTCTTACCTGTGTAGGTAATCCCCTTAAATTTTGATTTCAGAGTTATACAGTAAAAAATAAAACTATTAGTATTATATGCCACCAAAGTATAAAAATTCTGGTTTTCATTAAAATTATAAATTTACTTACTTGAATTAGGAACAGTCCAAATAAAGAATGTTAGAAGGCCTGCCACAATCATTAGATACCCCGCCCAGAGCCACCGCCTGCGCGTATATAGAATGAAGTATAGTCCAATGAAAACGCCTATCATTTCCGCAAACCCTAAAGAAATCGCTGTATTTACAATCGACCATCCATTCCAATACCTTACCTATGACTGCCGTGTTCACGTGGATATGAGCGACTCCGAATGCTCTTATGTTGAGGATCATAGCATTGTACAGCATAACCGACCACACCCACGCCCAGTGGATGGCCACAATGTGGGTCCGTTTGGTAGCCCCATCCCAGATGGACCAGTATGGCTCATCTCTTCTTTGACAAACATCTTCCGCGTAGATCTTGAGACGCTCCTCAAGGTCAAGTGGGATTTCTCTGTTGTTAAATGCCGCGGATTCGAGTAGAATCTTTAATGCCTGATCGATTTTTCTCCTCTTTAAAAGCCAACGGGGAGAGTCTGCTATCCACCTGCAGAAGAAAAGCAACAAGGAATTTTTAATTCAAACATTATGACATCAACTTAATTTGCCTGAAACCAGCCCGTCTAAATGAAAATACAAATCTAAAACCATCCGAAAATAGCCACAGCAATCTTATTAGCGTTCAATTAGCGCGATCAAGTGAATACATTTTCATCTAGCATCTAGCCAAGTTCATCGAGGGTCAACCTACCGATGCAGAAAAACCAAGAGGATGGTAGGGGAAGATATTGCAACGTAAAGATAAGTCCAACTGTCCACGAATATTGAAATCCCTGGAAGTAGGATTAGCCCGATGGACCAGAAGAGCTCAAACAGAGTCGTCACGATTGTCTTTGCTTTTCCACTTGTTATATCTGCGACTGAAATGGAAATTAATTAGAATATTTTATGAAGTGTTGATCTATGCGGAATTCTATCAAGCCCGCCAAGATTGGGAAAGGAATCGCTCGTGCCAATGGTCAATCATGGGCATTTATATCGAAGACTTTTATTCAATCATTATATAAAAAAACTAAAAATTTGCAAAATATGTCGGCACTTCAAATAATATACTTATAAAACAACTGTCTTGAAAACTAAACAAATTATTATTATCAATCAAAATTTCCTTTAGTAAATACAACAATAAAATGAGATCTCAAAGATTATATTACAGCCTTGTTGCTTATATTTTCCATTTTATTAATATTATATGTATTTAATTCAATTTTTTAAAAACAATAGCAATTGACGGTTTTGTGCCTCGATTTTCCTCATATTCCCGAAAAGTTTTTACCAAAATTAGGGGAATTATAATATTAAGCATATCTCAAGGTTATCGAGGGACGCATTATGAGATCCAAGATTTCCATTTAAGTAATTTTAATATGATATTATAGCAGAAAAATAGTGCTTTGAAATTTTATAATTAAGTAGTTAAGTAGTACAAGGAGATGACAAAATTTTATTTATTTGTAAAAATGATAGAAAATATATTCCTAAATCGTACATATACCCCGCTTCTGAAATGACATAGAAAAAACATTGAAATCAAAAGCCCAGAACAATTGGTGGACGTTTTTAAGGATCGCGAATCCCAATGATCTTTCTTGGCGGACCTGGAGCTGGAAAATCCACTTACAAATCATTTGGCCAGAAGTGTACATGAAGGCGCAACACATTGACGTAAGACACCTGAAAAATATGTGCAGATGGAAGGTGGTGACCAGTCCAGTTAAATTGCCACAAAATATTTGAGAAATCATTCCGATCAGCATAAGCCGCCGTGGACTAATGCTGTAAACGAAAAATCCAAACACCTTTTTTAGTCGTCACCAAGGCTTTAATTGAGAACTGGAAACTCAACTGCTTCAAGAGGCCTGTGGCGAAAATGCCTCCGATTAAGGTCCCCAGGGCGTGGAAGGCCTGGGTCACGCTGATCAGGAGTTTTCGGGAACAGACTAAATCAAACTGGGTCACCAAGGAAATGTAGTCAGAGTTGTGCTCGAAGTGGCTACAGGGGATGATGCTGGAGGCGTTTTTAGGCTCTTTAAAAGGATTCGTGTAGTTCGAGTACTTCGCTGCAAAATTGTCGTCTAGAACGCCCTCGTAGACATTGCAGAAATCGACCCGAAACTCGCGATCTGTATGCCGCTCTGCGTACGACGGATGGCTGATTTTAATCCAATTTCTAGTCTCATTTAGCTCCAGTTGCATTGGGGGTTTGCAGTAATAATCGCCTTTTTTAGGCGTAGGTGCTGTGTAAATCACACACGCCGTGAGCCACGAAGTTGGAATTTTGCACAGAAATATGAAAAGAATAGTTCGCAGTTGCCACCTACCGAAATCTCCATTTATTTGGTGAACAACATCACTTTCTTCGACTATCTTCGAACTGCCCGACATTGTGGCTAATACCACTTCCGCAAACCGTAAGTAACTAACTGCGGAGTCGCGATTAATTTTTGATGAGACTCCTCGAGGTGATCTTGTTTACTAAATCTATAAAATCTGAGCTTCGCTGGAGCATAACGAGGGTGCGAATTGACTCAATTAAGGAATGTTTTCTCAGTCACCAAATGTTGTGACATCGTCGATTTTTTCGTCTCTTTTACCGTCTAATCAGAATAATTTGTCGCCAGAAGATAACACTTCCCAGGTGTAAAGTTTTTACTTAAGGTATTTTGTTCGTGTTTTGGTCAAGGTTTTTTACAAAGAATTAAATTTACTGGATTTCGGGATTTTATTTCATACTATGATGTCATTTTATATTCGAATAATTTCACTTAATAATTCAAATTACAATAAACCCTGGTTTCTAACTCAATGTAATTAAAAGTTGTGGTTTTCAAAAGAGTATCTTCAAAATCTTTATAGTACTTCCTGTTGACCTACAATTGTGAAATTTTGTACAAAGGAAGTTCTCATTCTCATAGCAGAAGTAAACGAATAACTTAAAAAGAAACTTTTCTCTTTATCACAATTATAGATAGGAAAAATAAAACGAAGTTGTTATTTATGAAAAATTACCAAATCTATATTAATTACGAAACTCACAAATGACCGGTTTTTATAAACGGTAATTAGCTCGAACGAGATCGATTTTTCGTAAATCATAGGTGATAATTACTGAGTCTCCTAAAATCACGCCAGTTTATGGAAAACGTGGACATTCATTTATTACCTTTAAAATGTTATTATACTAATCTCTTGGTGTAGATGAATTTCCAATGTTTTTTATTTTTATCTACCAACAGCTTATTTTCGAAACCATATCTGGCCTACCCCAAAAATAATTGTTTAAAGTTTTGTTTAAGAAACCGCCTTTTTTACCACGGCATCCGAGGAGGAGGAAAATATTTCAATTTTTACCAAATTGCAACCGTTACGATAAACTCATTAATTTTTTGGTTCTAGTCAAAGATAAACGACCGCAGCGCCAATTCTACAAAGTGAACGAAACTGTGGGAAATGTCGTAAAAAATTGAAACAAAGCTTTCAGGTTTAAAACGAGCTTTTTAAAGAATCTCAGCTATCGTCCAGGGATGTTACATTTCAGGTAAATTTTTTAATCTGGCTCTAGATAAGTAACAACGCTTATAACAAAATATTTTGCAAAAAAAATCTGTAGTACAACCCAGTAAAATAAAAATAAATTTTCGAAACTATTACTGAATGAGAGCGAACACAGTATTCAAGTAAATCTGGTTTATTTTAATATTTTAATGACAACTTTAATTTAATCAGTGGAATTTTCTTAAGTAAAATCAATAGCTTGTAAAATATATGTACATACTTCTTTCATATGACCCTATTCTAAGTTTTCATATTTTTATCTTAGGTTAAAATCTATTATCTTATATTTTTAAAAATAACGAATCCATCTAAAAGATCTTTATTTTTGATTAGAACTACCAATACACATTACATGCATATATCTTCCTCAAGTATACAAAACTTTAGAATCGAAAAAGAAAAACAAGACATGTTTTTTTGTTATAAAACGTTTACTAAACTCAAAATCACAGCTCAACTATAAGCTACCTACAAGTATAGTACTTAGAATGTACTCATCTCATCTATAATTAAAACTTCGTCTTTTCCACTAGACTGTCGGGGATTGTCCAGACCGATGGAGCCCCATTATTCTCCTGCCCATTATCCTCGACTGGCTCAGCATTAGAATCCTTTTTTTCGGGGCGAAGACAACAGGTCGCAATGCCGCCGAGTAAACTCAAAAGGCTGAAGGCTGAAAGGGACATAGCCACGTCGATGTTCTTTAAGACGTTGATAAACGGCGCCGAAAGCAACCAAATTCTCGCCCAAACTATGCACGAGAAGACGAAAATTTGTTTTTTCTCCGGAGGCATCAGCTCCGCCGAACAGGCCAGCAGCATCGATTGGGAGATTGAGACGCCCGCCTTCGCGATGGAGGATATCAACATCCACAGGGAGACCCGCACCAATTCCGGCACTGGTTAGGTAATTGAAACGAAAAAAACATTATCGATGGGTAGGCATTTTTTTCATTCTCATCTTACGCGAATCGGGGAAGGCCCATCCAAGGCACCCAATTATCCCGGCAATAATGTTGTAAATTCCAGCGCAGAGCCACTTGTTTTTCGTCTTCAGAGTAAAATGAAGGGCTAGAAAACAGCCCACAATTTCACTGAAACCTGCAAAAAGGGTGCATTAGTCTTGTCTGATCTAGCAATGTTTCATATACAGCGAAAGCTACATCAGGCCGACTCTGTTCATTAAAGTCCTTAACCGCAATCCTGCCACCGTTCCTTAATGGCTCTTCCACTTTTCAAATTATGAAAATCATGATTAATATCACTAGGGAGCAATATTTAATTTTTTATTTTTAGCGGCAGAACAAGTGATGTAATAATTCATTTTTATATTATAACATTTTTCTATAGATTATGAAACCTCAAACGAAAGACCATATTTAAGTCATTTTTAAAAAATCATCAAACATTCATTATATGTAGGAGCTTGGAATATGTCTATAGATCGCTCTAAGCAAAATGGCGAACTGTATGAAATAATCAGTTTATGGAAAAATTTCGAAAACTTTTAAAGCCTTGTTGATTTTTATGAAATATAGAAAATATTTTTTCAACGTACGAATCCTTACCTATGTATGTATATGGCAACAATCTTACGATTGTTTTGAAATATAGAACCATCAATTTAAAACAATAAGAAAATTTGTTGACCAGGCAAACGCTGTTCTTTTTTTAACGCCATAAACCTAAAATCAATGTTTTACAACAAATAAAATAAATACCCAACTATCATAATCTGCAAATAATAAATTTAAACGAAAACTTAAGAAAAATCGAACCAAATTCAAAACAAGATTAACTAAATCAACATTCGCAGGTCCAACAAAATCACAACCAAGACTAAGGAAATCAAAATAATATACTTCAAAAATGGAAATACATAATTTGAATTTGGAAATAGAGAACAACTTTTTAAAATAACGAACAAGCATTAAGGCTGATCTAGGGCTTTGATTTGTTTACAATTTGATTTGATTGGATTTGATAAAGCAATTAGTAATTTGCGGGGCTATAAGAAATTATCAAAAAAATTCTCTGAAACAATTTAGTCACTATGATAGCTGAGATAGAAAATGGGGGTGATGTCAATCGTGCATCGCGGAGTGTACACTCATTTCTTTCCTGAATTTTAAAAGAGCGTTTATTTTTTATGATTTGAGTAGAATGTCCCCGTAAGTAAACAGAAATTCTTTTTCAAGTTTAATGAGGTTTATGCAAATGGAATAAAGGACTCACCTGTAATAACCGTATTAACCACAAGGTAGTCCCGCCCGAACGAGCGAATGTTGAGGAGCATCCCATTGAAATTCGTGATGTAGACGGCGAACGCGATGTGGGCCGCAATTACATTTATTACGGCCCTGCGTCCCGCCCAAATCCTCCACCACTTGGCGGGGGGCTGCTCCGATTTGAGTGTCTCCGCCAGCAGCTGGAGCTCCTGGGTCAAGTTCCTGGGGACGGCGAACAGCCTTTCGTTGACCTCAGCCGATTCGAGCAGGATTTTCTCGACTTCCGGAGTGCGGTCCCGGCGGAGGAGCCACCTCGGTGCATCGGGGATCCACCGGTAGAGATAGATCAGGATTACCGTGGGGAACGTGATGGCCAGGTAAATGTGGGACCAGCTCACGAAAAAGCTCGATAGTCCCGGCAACAGAATCACGCCAATGGACCAGAATTGATCGAAGAGCGTTGCGACGGCGGTCCGATACCGACCACCAGTTATCTCTGAAACTAAAGACTGCTATCATTTATGATGGTGAACATTTAGACTCGTACAAATGACGCCGCCCGCCGTGAACATGAGGGCGCAGCAAATAGCCGAAGTCGTCCGGAACAGACAGTGAAGACTAAAATTATCCACGAGACCGGTGAGGCACCCACTCACGATTTGGGTGAGCATCCCAATTAGCATGACCCGGCGCGGACTTATGCTGCAGCAGAAAATATTCTTAACATTACTAATTTACTAAAAATTCGCATGAAAAGGGCGTTTCCTTGCAAAAGTTGCTATATAATCATCTCTTCAACGTGGCGGAGCATAAGAGAAATTATATTATTTATAGCAGTCAAACAACTGCCAACATTTAAGACTTTCGCTAATTATTCTCGGCATAACATTTTAAATTCCTGAGCCATAGGTGAAAGTGCATTTTTCCGACGGAATTTACAAGAGTACTTATTTCTCGTACAGGAAATACTTAATTTGAAAACTGTTACTGCTCTACAACTTTTATTTAGTCCATTGGATTCAGTTGTATCATCATATTTTAGCTTTCACTTTACATTTTTGAAATAGGGGTTAAAATTACACAAAATCGTATTTGGGCTATTTTTAAAAATTCATATAAAAATAAAAGGGTTTCTGTTCTGAAAGATTAGAGATATTGCCCAAGTGTTTTCAATCCCATCTAGTCGTATATCAAATGAAAACTGGATTAATGAATCAAAATACTCTAAAAATGAATGCTCTATTCTTTACATCTCTTTAAGAAGTAGAAATAAAAACCTGAAAAGCAATTTAAAGCTTAAGAATTTTGCTTTGCCTAGTCTTTATTGACCGAAAATAAATAAAAATCTACATTACTTGCAAAAAAAATATTATTCCGTAGGCATAAAGATATTTTTTGTTATTGTTTTGATTTATTAAGGCTCAGCCTCTGGATTTGAATTTGATTGCCATTTAAACCTTATAGACTACTAAAATCGACGTTTAATCTTCGTATTCAACATAAATCTTTATCGTTTTATGATTTATTATAACGATTACCACTTGAAATGATTATTTTGCATTTCATTTCAGTGTAAATCAATAATCTTTCGATTTGCCAGATTCGAGAAAATGACCTTCTTTGGGAGAAAATATCTTAGGCGGAGGTTGGCGGTAGAACGTATTTTTGACGATATTTTTAATTTTTATTTATTTTCCTTTTATTTAACGTATATGTATGTATCGTATGCGAATAAACATATATTTACCAATTTCTTTTAAGCTGAAATTATGGCGTTACAATTACAGAGAGCATACATTTTAAATCAAATTTTTAAGGAAAAATATTAATTTGGTGAAATCAATTTACTTAGGTCACACCTTCAGGAAATTTCGCTAAGCTTTAACTATGGTTTTAGCTGAAATAGGCTAAGGCTTAAGCAAGTCTTAAACAGGTGATGGTAATAGAAACTTCTCTCTTCTTTTGAAACGTCTGTTCTAGTGTATTAGTTTTATTATTATTATTTTTTTTTAAGGTTTAATAACATCACTTCTAATTGGAAAAAAATTTGTTCGTTTTAGTAACTTTTGCAAAATACAAACCTCATTTTGGCTAGAATAAATAACTTACTAAATCATCATTTTTGTTGCAATTATGCCGCCGAGCAGCACTCCGAACAGATGCCAAAACTGAGTCCACGCCACGAAAATCTCCCTGGAGCAGACCAAATTGAACTGCATCACGAGCGAGTAGAAGCTGGCATTGTGTTCGAATTCCTTGCACTCGACGAGCGTCCTGCGAGCTCCCTCGGGCTCATTAGCAAGGTAATTCGGGACGTCTGCAGGGTGTGCGCTGCGGTTGTGAAAGGCGTCCTCGTAGACGTGGCAGTGGTCGATTCCAGCCCCATCCGGGAGTTGTGGGTGGACGGCGTCCACCCACGTCGGGACGTCCTCGATCCTTGTACCTGGCGGCTTGCAGTAGAACTCGTCGTTGTACGGCGCCGGGGCTGTGAAAATAACGCACGCCATGAACCACGAGGACGGAATCTTGCAGAGGTAAATGATGAGCACCGCCCGCAGCTGCCAGAGTCCAAAGTTCCCAGTGATTTTATTCACAACGTCCGACATGACGGGAGCTAGCGGCTAGAGGTGGCCACCTGAAAGTGTGGGTGGCTCTAGTCTGGAGTATTCGCGATTCTGCAAGCACCACTTCGAGGATGAGGAGGGCACTTTCAGCTGGAATCGGAGAGAATGAAGTGCTTGATTGGCAGTGTCACAGAGATCCAACTAAAAATATCCACTGCGAGGAGGAAGGGAATATGCAAACAACAGAAGCATTTCTCGCTATTTCACTGAATCGCTTCCGAAGCTCGTAAAGCCTCCTTCAAGGCCACGTCGCGTGGACGCGCATTAAGAAATATCTAATTATAGGACGAATCTGGGACTGTAATTTAATATGTAGGAATATATCGAATCCGACCACCGTAGGCCTTCTTCCGTACTCAATGCATTGATATTTTTCGAAATGAATACGTTTTATTAGGCCTAATAAATCGTATCTAATCGTGCGAGACTACGGCGTTCAACGAATTATGAAATCGTTATTAAAAATTTCCGTTTTCATCCACTATTACCTGCGAAACTGCACTATCGCGTAACGCACTATAACTTACTTGACCTTGAATTGGCTCTTACTAATGCAAGCTAATATAATTAATATCACAAATTTTTAAAAGTCCACCGTTTTATACCTGCCGTTTAGTAGGGCAGTTTATTTGAACAAACCATTTTCACGATAGCAGCTCGCTTTTATATCTGGGAATCATTAGAAAAACGTCTTTATCTGTAGCTGATATATCGTTTTATTACAACCCGAAGCGGCAGCCGCATTCTTGTTTTGATAGCGATTAGCGGCGTCTGCTAGAAGAAGTGGCTAATTACAATCTTCACGAAATTTTGTCGATTAATCAAGCTACCGTGAAAGAGCAGATGAAAATTTCAAGATGATCTATCTATTCACAGATCTATTTTAAGAGCAAAAAATCATGTAAAAGCTATTTTACGTTGCATTTACTATTATATCATCCTCAAATACTCACTATTTTCGTTCCAATTCCATCAATTATCAAATTATAAAAACAAACTTTTGATTTTGATTTAAAAAAAAATACCTATTGGAATTTTTAATTTTCAAGGAAAATGCCATTTGTTTTTATCATACGATAAAGATTTGATAATGATAAAGAAAATGATAGTAAGAAGCTTTTTATCAACCACTGCATTAGTGTCTAATGGCATTATAATTAAGAGGGAATAGCATTTTAAATTTTAGATAGCATAACTTGGTTTATCACTAGCAATTTTATTACCTTCAATAATAACTATGTATAAATACTCATTTAAAACCAGCAAATTTTTAAGGGAATCGTTTTGCTTATGTCTGTCGTCATAATAAGGTCAAATAAGGTCCCATTTTTAAAAATCTACGATGTTTCTTAATTGTTCAGAAATTCATTTTACTGTCTTAGGAAAAATTTGTGGTGGAAATTTTAATTGAAATCTAAATTACTGCAAAATATGCAGAAAATAGTTAAAAGTCATTTCGGTCAGAAGAATTAGGGCTAATTTTTGTTACGGAAGCAAGTGAATTTACATACATATGTATAAGAGAATTTCATTACATATGTATCTATAAAAGCTATAACAAATATATAATGAGTATTCTTTGGAAATAAAATGATTAAATACTCTAATTTAAAATAACATTCTCTATTTTTACGAGGATGTTTATAGATTTCTCTCTTTTTATAGTAAATTTTGAAATTTTTTAGATAAAAAGCTGCCTTTTAAAAAAATGAAATTCCGAGAACGGGATCTCATTCTACATACTCGTATGATTTATTCAAAATTTCGGCTTCTTTGTCTTGGCAGCTTTAAAATAATCTTGCGGGACTGTTATTCATTTGCTAGGCCCCTACAAAAATGTTTCAAAATTATGAAAAAATTTTCAAGCCTATATTTTAAATTTATTTCCACTACAACACTTTAATACAACTTTAAGAAACTTTAAAGAGTTCGAATCCTTATCACACTCAAAAAGTTCTTTCCTTCCTCCCCTTGTAAGAAATTCTCACTGCAGGATGAATTTGCATTTCTTAAAGGGATGTATCAATACCACAGACACCTTCGTATTGAAATTGAATGAATACCTTCAATTAGCCTTGAAAGATGAACATGAAACTAGGAACTTTGAGTGCACCACATTTTTACACGATCATCATGTTAATTTTCTTGTTTTTTGTCGAAATTTATAAAGGATTACGTAACGTCTACTATAATTGAACAGCAATAATTCGACACGCGAGTTCTCGACCGACGTACTTTTCACGCGAATATTCTAAAAAGCCACGTTGAATAGGAGCAAGGTAAATTGGACACAAAAATGTCTGTCGTCAGTCGTCACCCAAGAGAAAACTCAAAGTCTTTGCGAACGAAGTCTGCTTTACAATTGAGATGAATTCTTTTATTGTATCTAATTGTTTCAGCTTTAATTGAAATGAATGTCGCCAACATATTACGCGCGCTTTCTTGGGGGAATCAATGACGTCCAATGATTTCAGATTAGAAATTTTTACATCATGAATTTAATACGGGAGCAAAGGGCAATTTCAATTTTTCATTGTAATCTGTTAAGTACTAGGTTTTCTAAGAAGCTGTTTTGTTAAGGATCAAATGATACTCTCCACCATTCTGTTTCTTTTCTGTGATGAGTTT
The DNA here is from genome assembly GCA_951509405.1 of Machimus rusticus. Taxonomy (NCBI): domain Eukaryota; kingdom Metazoa; phylum Arthropoda; class Insecta; order Diptera; family Asilidae; genus Machimus; species Machimus rusticus. The sequence continues at coordinate 15,256,784 of OX608054.1, read as the reverse complement.
TGCTTTTATTTTTAAAGTATATTTATTTTATATTAAGTCGAAAAAAATAGGTATAAATAACATTCAGTGTCGGATTAAGGATCTTAGCCACCAATAGTACACAAGTTTCGTGGGCCCTTACTCATAGAAATTATAGAAAGTAATGCAACATTACTTAAATAAAAACTATTAATATGAATAATTAAAAAAATATAAGAGGTATAGTGAAGATACATACACGTACATACATATATATATATATATATATATATATATATATAAGCTATTTCTATAGGAGTTTGTATAACTATAAATTGCTGTTTATAAAGTTTTGACAATCAAAAATGGAAACTTATACATTACGCTGTCTTTTAAACACACAAACAAAAAAGTTTACCTTTTCTTCTCTATTAATTCGAAATTGATAAAATTAAGTAATATAATTTAACCGCGCTTTTCCTTATGTAGGTATATTTGTTATCTAATTTAGCAATTTATGCGTAAGTATCTTAGACTTCAGTAAATAATAATCCACTTCAATTTTAAGTAAAATATGTTTGTTACCTACGCAGTTAAATTTTCTGTAGAAAACGCTCAGAAAAGCTACAGATCCATTTAAAAACGTCTATTCCAATACCTAACAAACAGAATTGATACTATCTCCTGAACCTCTTCTTCTTTTTTCCACAATTATATCATTAATCTAAAAACTTTTTTAAACATGTTATCATTCGAATTTTCGTTGAAACTATTACAATTATCGTACTTTTTTTTATTCTTTATTACTAAACAATTTAACTTTGTCTTTTACTTATTTAACAAATTTAAATTCCCTTTAAAATATGAAGTTACCATTTGACTTATTTATCCGCAGATTAACTTGCCCCTGAACCAATTTAATCTGCAAACAATTCAACATGAAAAGACCCTTTTATACATAACAAATGTAAACTTAAAAAGAAATGAAATTATGCAAGGTCATTTTCCGCATAAGCTGGAGCAATAGAGGCCCTTTCAGTGCACCAAATATGCTCAAAAATATCTCAATCTCGGGTGCCAACACCAATCAATCGATTCCTCGATTAGCACTTTTGATTATGCGCGCGTCATCTTGTAATTTGGTAGCCACGTATAGTCAACATTTTTCTGTGATTTTTTCTTCAACGCTCATTAGCAAGTGAAATGGTAACGTGGAGCCGAGGGGAAGGAAACTTCAAATCGTTCTTGTTTAGGCATTTAATTAATACTGTTGCCGTCAAATCCAGGCATTATTTTGACGTCAAAAGGAGTTGTTCATCCTCACAGCATAGTGGAAAAATTGATACTGTCAGACCAATAATATCTCAATTACACTCCACTCGAAAAAAATATGTCGCCCCCACAAATTCGATGGTATGAAAGTATATTTCAAAAGAAATTTTTTGGCACCGTTTTGCCGATTTAGCACGTGCGAATTCAAAATAACAACAATTATGTTGAACGTCTGTTTTTCTTTTTTATGGAATTGCCTTGAACAAAAGCATGTTTTAGAATTTTTCTCGTTTTACTTTTAAAGTAAACACCTGCCGGCTGGGGGAATATTTTTCATACAAGACGACTTGGGGTTGGAGGTTTCTGCTCATTACGGCGGAGTATTAAAAAGCCTTCGGTGGTGGATCCTTTTTTCCCGGAGGTACTCATGTGCGGTGAAAAATTACGTGTAAAATAAAATTTCAACCTCCGAATGGAGGACAGTTTGATGTTAATTAACAATGGAATATAAACGCAGTGATTGACAGTGAACTTGTGATAACAAATTAAAATCTCGGCTGGGTCTTCTTACCTTGACCTTCAACAGATTGATTTGTCGACGATTTCGTTAAAAAATTCATATTTATTAATAATATAAACATATTCAGATGATTGATATCTTTGAAGTTAAATTCGTGCCACATGCTAATTATTTTTGTATTTTACAATCCCAGTTTAATATAGGTATGTTCAAAATTCGTATGGCATTTTTGTATAAAACGCGTTGTAATATAGTTTTACTATGCGCAAACTAAGCTCGATTCTATTCTTTTAAAATTTTAAATGTTCGTAAAAGTTAACTTTTTCCCTGATGATACACGAAATATGTAAATAGTGCAGAAAATTTTTTTGCCAAATGAACTCCCTTTTTCACGCCCATGAAAATTTCATTGCTTGATTATCTCACTTCACATTGTGCCGGCATTTAATTTTTCCTTGTCCTTGGCCATGAGCCCCACTCACGAGACGAAATTTACTGAGGCCCTCGTTCTATTTTTACGGAGCGACCAAAGAGCAATCCACTTGTGGATGTCAACCATATTTTCCAATAAACGGACTATGTGTAACCCGAGAAAATTGATGCTATTCCCGAGCACTATCCTAAGACGCGATATTTTTGCGGTTTAATGGCATCAGGGCAATTGGGAATTTGGGTCAGGAATTAAAGGAAAACGAAATCCCAGCTCTGCATTTTAGCTTAATTTATGAAGAAGTTTAACTTAAGCCATATATGTCATATACATATATGTATTTTAGAAATTATTCAAAGAGTTATTGTTAATCTTTCAAGCTATTTCAGAGTATGACATCGATTTTTTAGTCTAATAATCATCTTAATGCCCCAAAATTATATTTTTTCTACTTTACGTCTATGTTCTACCAATATTTTATTTAACTACAATAGGCAATTGAGAAATAGACTTAGGAGACAGGCAGCTAAACGGACAGACGGATTGACGCCGACGCCGCCGTGCTGATTCTGTTAATGCTGACTTTTTCTAATTTTAGTACGAAAAACTAAAATGCTAAAATAAATGGAATTCGGTTAATATATAAGAAATTATTTGAAGTATAGTTTGTCCCACACAACAACAGTTTCCACGCGAATTTGTTAAATTAGAACTGAAGTATGCGTGCTTGCCAGCAATTCTGTATGCACTATCACTTAACAATTCATCAAAATAGAGTGAATATTGCTGATAAGTACGCATTTGTGCTTTAAATTAATAAATGCATTAAAACGCAATGTTTAAATCAATGTGCCATCGGCTCGAAGAGCCTATGCGTATTTTATGGATATAGAGATTGTTATTAAAACAAAAAAATATATCGTCTGAATCTTGTTTTCCAAACATGTAAACGTTAAAAATAAATTATGCACATGATTCAAGAGAAGGGGACGTTTATTTAAATGAAAAGTACGTGGAGTCTTCTAGTTCTCCAAGAAATTATCAATCATTATAAATCTTCTAAGAAGGGTATACTTTATTGCGACTCACTTAATTCATTTTATAATACCTTTGTCAAACAAGAAGCAACAATTGTAAGCAAAAAATTGTCACACGAAAGCAATCACCTCCACAACACCTTTGTACTCTTATTTACTCCACAATTAACACAATTTTCGGCATTTTTGGATTGATGCTAATGCAAGCGGACAGATTGCCCGAGTCCGAATTTTTGATGAGGCGCTATCATTGCCCGTGGTATCTTGTCGTTAAGTGGATCCGATTTCTTGGATAAATATTTCCCCCTGACTGCGCGGAAAGCAACAGGAAGATCGACATTTTCCCCATTGAATGATGCCAATCAATCAGAAGATTCACCCGGAGGAAATTGGTTCCGTGGACTGTTGGCACTTAGTCAGTGATGGAGTAAGGTTCGGACTTTTCAGTCCCCTTGGGCTGCAACTTGATTTTCCCCTACGAACAATTTTAATTCAAGTGATTGCTCCACTAAAATTAAACAAAAATAGGTATGTGATTGATAAGTGTATAATTTTAAAAACAAAAGTGTATGTTAGTTGTTAAATTTTGTTGTTAAATAATGTATCACACAATTTAAGTGTAAAAAAGAGAAGCGAACGAAAATTTGCATATTTTGTCGTTTTTCGAACAAGTAATAAAACGAATGATTGTTAAAATACGCAAAGCAAAAGCCTTTCGAAAAGTTACTCGTAAATAGTAGATGAAATTAAATGATTCGCTATTTCAAAAGTTTACCTTTCAACTTTGTAAGCACTAATTTGAAAATGTTAGGAGAAGGAATACAATAAAAATTACTTTGAAGCTTAGTAACTCAAAAATATAACTTCAAAATAAAAATTTAATTGGAAGTTCAATTTGATTTTTAATTTTTGAAATGTTTTCTTTTAGTTTGTATAGCTCTTTGAGTTATAAAAATTTATTTCATTAGTTAACGGCTCTTATGCATAAAAACTGAGCAAATACTCAATCTCGACTTTTATATAGAAAACCCGAGTTTTATCTCACTCAAATTGAGAGTGAGTTCCAGTTTTCTATATAAAAATTAAGATTGAGCATTTGCTCAGTTTTCATGCATAAGAGCCAATATATCATTATTTTTGTATCTATTATTTTACTATATTTCCTCTATGAATTACGAAAAATCATGACCATAGCTCTAAAACTGTAGATATATGTAGGTAGTGAAAATAAAATTTAGTAATCAATTAATTAGTATAAAATAATCGATTGATTCTTATATGATTAATCGCGTTCCTGTCACTTCGCAGGATCAACTGAAAATCCTTTTATAAAAAAATTTATGTACAACTACCAGACACCAATACTTGTTGCCTTTTTTTATTTATTCATTCACATTGAATCGTCCTAAAGTGTATTTATTTTCATATATTGAATAGAAATACTTGCAAATCTTATAGTACTAGCTAAGTATTCTTACTTATTAAATTTGTAAGTTGATCATTTCAATAGCACTTGCAATCATCAAATCAATACTAAACGTTCCCATCTCTTCTAAACCATCCTGTGTGTACTCACCATTATTTTGGTTTCAACAATATCTTCAAAACTTTATCCGATTTATGAACAAATTACATTGACACAGTTTGTTTTTCCTCTTATACCATAAATATTTAAAGAGAATTGGACTGCCTTAATAATTAATGATGAGTACTTTGGGCGGATTTCTTTGAACAGAGATCTAAACTGAAATAAATATTGATTTTGTCCCTTCCCATAGCAAAACGATAGCAATATACTTTTAAAAAGCGAAGAAAAGTTTTCAACCGCTCGTATAAATAGCCACCAACCCTCGAGAAGAGACATTTTATCCAGGTGAGTAAGCAACAGTGCCGAGTTCGTAATTCACAAAATGTTAGCCCTCGGTTAAAAGGGACAATCACTACCCAATCGTGGTGGTTCCCTACGTGTCGAAAGATAATAGAAAATTCGTAACTTACGCTCCGCGTATCAAACGCCATGCGGGCAAACGGCAAAGGTTACTAAAGTACTAAACGCCGAAGTTCAAATAGGCTCTTATTCGATAATCAGTCCCTTCTTAAGCCCCAGGCCGTTCACACTCCTGTTAAAAATCTTGGGATTGTTTGTGAATGTGTTGATACAGCTCTGAGGCGCACAAAACCTGCTAATCCCTGATGAAAGTGAAGTAAAGAAGCCTCACTGAATTTCCAAGGAAATTGCTTATCAGAGTTTCAGACGCACTTTGAAAATTAATTGGGCTCGGCTTCTTCCTCAAAATGTTTTCGAGGCCTGACATTAATAATTATAAGAAATTAGATACTCGAAAGAGTTTCTTAAGAAAGGTAAAGGCATAGTAATATTAAGGGCCTTCCAAGAACTCCAAAGTATAAGGAAAACCTTAATTTACTTCAATTTAAAAAAAAAAAACATGTAGAAATAGATTGTACATGATGCAGAACCGCCAAATTATGCAAATGAAAAATTATTAATTATAGCCTGGGCAGGAGAATGATTTAAACTCGAAAGTTGATGGTGGGAAAGATCGATTTTTTTTTCCTTCAGAGTACCGAGCATCGCTTGAATGACTATTTGTGTTTTGAGCGTAATGTGGCCGCCCGAACGAATTTGGCCACTTGAATCGAATTCATGTTTGGCCAAATTAAAATTTGTATTTTTAAATATAAAATCAATTAAGCTGTAGATAGTCAGGCAGGTACATTTTGTACATTGTGCAATCATTAGAACCAAAACAGCTGCATTAATTCAATTTAAAACTTAATGTTTCTCAGTCGAGAAAAGTTCCCCAAGAATGTAAGATTATCTTGCCTTTACTTTACATAAGTTAGTTAAATTTAAATAGATCTTACGGAAACATCTTATTCAAAACGCCGAAGTAAACGTATACCGCTCAACGATTTTCAGTTTGTGAAATTTTTAGGAAATATTGAATTAATTTGGTATTCATTTCTTGTGCTTACAATACAAAGTGAGGCTATTTGAATCAGTATTTTACATCAATAGGTGGGTAATTTTAATTATATAATGCTATTATCCATTATACCTAAATTAAATAATGTCAGCATCTTAATAAAAACTTCTAATCTAATAAAAATTTCTGCAATTTCCAGAGTTTAATATTACCTCGGTAATTTTCCTTTGTGTTTAATTTGCAAAATACAAAATTATATTAATTCATGTCCTATTTTTTTCATAAAGCTAAATTTCTGCAAGCATTTCAGGTGCTATTATTTCATCACAACATATCTCACATATTTCGCTTATTCACGTTCGTAATCTAATTTTCTCAACAAGGATATATTTATTGATTTGATTGTCAGACACAATCATGAAAGATAGATTTTATAGCTTTTCGAGGATTTATTTCTTGAATTTGTCGGCTATAGATTTATGTTTTCTTGGTAAAGTAATAAAGTGAGTTAGTTAATTAAATGAGATGAAGAGATTCATTTGGCGTGAGTGACGGCAATCACATTTCAAACGAGGATTTAAAAAAAATTGTAAATTTATAACTTATAAGAGAAGTACGATGGTGTTAAAAGCATTTATAAATCATAAATTTAGTTTATCTGTTAAATAAGTTGCTGTTGTTAAATAACATCCTTCTTATTATTGCTTACTTCCTTTATTTTAAAAAAAAAAAACTCAAATCAGGATCACTAAACTTTTTGTATCTATTAAATCCAATTTTATTTTATGTCAATCAGGTCTTTAAACCCTTCAGTTCACTTGAGTTCTCAAAGCCAATTTCACTTTCCAAACTTAAGCTCCGCTTAAAATGCTTAAATACTTATAGCAGATTAACGAATCACGATGTTAGTTAAAATTACACTGAAGCACCCAATTTCCGTCAGTTATGTTAAAGATTAAAATAATTAAATTAATATCTTTAAGCCTTCTTACTTTATTTAAAAAGATAGTAAGGAACTGGGTTGTTTTACTTTATTCACGGGCATTGCAAACGAAACTGATGAGTGTTCAGTAATTGAGCCACGGTTGGAACAATATTGAACATTACGAGGTGCGCTTTACAACGCCGCCACACCTCTAACTCAGATAATTAATTTCCAATTATATTAAATATTTACGCGTGCTATAAATAAGGAAGGAGGTTATAAAAACCTTTAACAAATTCTTGTAACAATGGGTACGATGGTAGATTAAAAAACACGTCCATACCAGAAATTTTGCTGGAGACCCTTCGCAAATGTGCAGAAATCAGCATATAACCAAACCTCCACTTTGCGTTTATGGGGATGAAAGACTCTTCATAGCTTTGTGAACTGAGGTGAACTAAGTGCACTTAATATAATTTAGCATGAATGAGGAAACAAAATTGCCTCAATTTTACCGTCGTTAACATCGCTTCATCTTAATGCGACAGCAGATTAAGAGCATCTGGATTCGTTGAAGACAGAAATAAATTGTTCGATAAACTCAAGCAAAACTGAATTAAATCAATAGAATTTAAGCAATGAAATAAGGTCTATTTATTTTTCTTTTATTTTGTTGTTTCTGATGCTTTTGTTAAACTGAAATATATAAATTGATTGGCGATTGGTGATTATTGAATTTGTTCTCTATGGTGACAAATATCGTTCATTAGTACCTACTTGTTTCAAGGAATTCCTTTCCTTAGTTTAAGAGTAAATTGTTTCAAATAAAATTACTCTTGTAGCTCGTATGACAGTATTTTTGTTTGGTTAAGAAAAACAGTGACAGTGTGAAATAGCGTGATGATTCATGTTGTACATTTTGGCTATATCTTACTAAATCTTCCTTCTAATTATCATCGCTTGAAAAATATTGACCGAAGTTATATTCTACTGCCCACTTACTGACATACATAATATCATTATTATTTCCATCGCAGTCCCTAGGCATATCCCTAATTTACGATACATGCAAAGTTTTATAAGTCCATAAAAGTGCGAGGGATAGAGGATAATTACAGTAATTAATTAGTAAATAATAATACTTTTTTACTCTCCCCCAGCACTCTAGTAAAAGTATCACAGCCTTCACATCGTCACGCGATTAAAAACAAAGAAAAGCGATCGCCATTATATTTAATAGTCGTGATCATATTTTAACATTCAAAAAAACATATAGTATTTATAACCATAACGAAAAAAATATTAATTTAAAAAAAAAAAATACCCCACACGAACTTATTTCAGTAGTAGAAAGACTAAAAAGTCCTAGTATAAATATTTATACGTGTGATAAAGAGCCGTTTTACGGTCCTTTCGAGTTGATTACAATAAGATTTTCTATATAGTACCAAAAATATCAATAGTAAAGAATCCTATTTATTATTAATGAAAAGGATATTTATTTAATTAATCTTTTCTGTCATAAATCTGAATGTTTATGGATATTATGTAAATAAGTTAACGAACGCATTCCTCAATCTGATTTGACTAAAGAACAGCTTTCTTGCTAACTTCCTCTCATCTTTATTTAAAGTAATCGGAAAGGATATTTCCTCTTTCCTGATGAATTCATGACCCCCAAGGAATCGTTACAGAAACGCCTTCTGGATATTCTTGCTACTCGCGTTTAATCCGGACATAAAGGCTGCTATAGTCCAAGTCCGAGAAAAGCCCGCAACATGAAACAGGGAGACGAATTTTCTAGATTGAATGGTATCAGGTTGGGTTCAAAACTTTTCACGGTACATCGCATGTCTCAATTGCATATTTTCACACTTGACGTCACACGCACTCCATGTGCAGAGGAATTGAGGATGGCCCAAACCACATAAACATATCTCTGGTTACCGCTCCCTCGTACCCCATTTTTCCTGTTTAACAGCAGGGAACCCATTGCCCAAGGCGTTGATCTGATTGATTTTTACCAGATTGCATCTGGTGTCAATAGTTTCTCTTATGAGTCCCGATGCGCCTATATCTAGCCCCACATCTCCTGTTGCTGTGCGGATTTAGTCTACTTGGAGGCAATTGCAATTAACCCTTGTAAATTTATATTTTAGACAAAAAAAACCCTTAAAAAAGGCTATGTTGTATTAATGGAGCTTTTCCATCCTAGTGCAACATAGTTTCCACACGAATTCTCAACTATTACATCCTCCTTACGGCTGCCTGACTCTGATGCTATATCTAGTTAACTTGTTGAGTAGGTCCTAGAAATGCACTGCAAGAAGCTCCGCGCGGTTAATAAAGCTTTGTACAAACTAACCAAAATCCCACTTGTTGGTTACCCTTTGGCGCGAACGGAGTTTTTATTGGAACGACTTAAGACTGAGCTGTTGCGGTACACATCAGAAATTCATAAAAATGTCTACGACAGTGTCCCCAAAGACGAGTCACGAGGACGATGAGAATGTCGGACTCACGGTAATATCAAGATATAGACAACTTTTGTATATCTGGACTTATGATTCTGCGCTGATAACCTTGAGTGCGCTTAAATTCATCGTTGAAATGTTATGTCGAAGCCCTTTTTTACTAATTCAATAGCCCTTATGGAAGGCAGAAGTCTCTACGTTTATTAAAGTATATCTTAAAAATAGATATTTTACCATGTTCGTCTCTATCATACAAAAGTTTTCAACAAATAAACGAATAGCTTACTAGAAATGGAGTTCTGTAAAATAAGTGAAAGTGGGCTTTGTGCCAAAATTTTTAACGAACGTTCGGACGAAGATCCAGGTTCAGTGAGTACTAATGTGTATCCCCCTTTAATTAAACTTTAAAGTGGATCAAGTGTTGATTATTGGAATTTTATTATGTCTCCAGTTCAGTGATATTGGACTGGGGCATCATCGTAGGTAAGTAGGACCTACTTTCGGTTTCCAGCGGTGGAGTGACCGGAGGAGCATCAGACCGCGAAGCCATAACATGGATATATCGTCTGGCTTCTGTAATATTTCATTTATTTAAATATACATACATATACTTAACAAATAGAGATTGTGATAATCCAGGCTAATACTAATAGCATGCAAGGAAATCTAGATCTAGAGAATTATATAAAATTAATTTAATACTAATGTTATGAAAGCAATCTTTTCGGTATACCGATCTCTGGTTGATTTAACTGAAAACTCATTAGAAGAGGAGCGCGAATTGCGCCTTTAATACCTCGTTTTTGAAGCCACGAAAGGTTGGAGCACCCTACCCAACAATCGAATCAAACTTTCATGACTGAATACTTGATATGCTCTCCTTCAATTTTCATACGAAGTATATTTGGGTTGTATGAATATTTTGTGAAATTACCGAGATTATGGGGTTTGACGGAAATTGGCACCTGTTATACATAACACCCCTGAAATTTATTTTTATTTTTTTATAAGATCCGCTGTAACACGAAACGGGTCCAATACAGCAATCCTAATAAAATTGAATTACTTTCTCATCCATGAAAACCAGAGCAACGACCAATTTAAAATTCTCACTCATGGAATATAATCCGAATAAAGGCCGACTTTTGCGGGGGTGGTTATTGCATTTCATTAATGTGATTTATTTGCCATAGAGGATTGCAGGCTCCATCATGCACCGTGGCTGCAGTGGAATTGATTTTCTCGAGGAGCCGGGGATTTGATCCTGGAATTATTTTCAATATGCGGCACCCAGAGAGAAAAAAACATCCTTTAAGATTTTCCGCGTACCCATTTCGTAAAACTGCTGGAATTTTTAAAATTATCACAACATTAAATATTTTACAGATTAAATTACAGAATTAAATTCTAATAGTTAAACAATTTCTAATCAAATAAATTAAACAGTTATTGTCGCGATTAGACCCCTGTACAATTGCCCAACATGAGCTTTTTTTTTGTTTGAAGGGTTTGGGATGTCACTAGTCTTATAAAGCAATATGTGTAACTTTTTTAAGAAGTTCAATAACCTCTCATGTACTATATATTCCGTGAACTAACTAACTTCTGTAATTACATAAATAGGTTATTACACTAACAATTATCCAACGATTGTTTAATGCGTAAGTTAATTCGTTTCTTATAAAATTTAACGAAGTTTCACTTTAATTATTTAATTCCAGTTCAGTTGACGAGTTCAAATTATATCAAGATATATTTAACCAAATTTACAACATTTTCTGGAATTATCTAGCACGATTTTATCGATGTTAAATTTCAGTCAGTTTTTCTATTAAATTGAGTATAAAAACGTTAAGTAAAGCATTTATCGGAATTTCATATAATTTTCATATAAGTATATACTTATATTTTAATTAATTGTAACTATATGCATATAAAAACCACCTGATTAATGTAATCAAAAAATTAAATACTACCTAACTAGCAAATTCGTTCAGTAAACTGATATACATACAAATGTATTGAATTTTATTGGACCTGACTACATTATTCATATTTGTATGTACATATTAATTTCCATAAATATTTATATCGGGGGAAAAAAATTTACTAGTTTCCTAGAAAATTTCTCGGTAAGAAGACGTCCACTTTCGGAACTCTCATGAGAGGAAATAATAATAAAGGTATTTGTCAAGTTCGACATAAGGACCAAAACTTGCAAAAGTTGTCCATTAAGTGGGTAGTCTTGTACATAAATTTAAATTTAAGCTGAAAATGGTGTTCAAATATCGTGTGACATAAAACCAGTTCTTAGATTGCTTTGATAAGATACGAAATTTCGAAAGCACTACCGCTCTATAGAGGATTAAGATAGGATGGAACTTAATTCCAAACGTCATGGGAAGGTAATTTATTGCTTAACAAAAGCAATCCCTTGAAATAATTTGTCAGATGCACTATACAGAACCGGATTACCTCTATACGTAGAAGCATCTGAGCCCCAGACTATCTAAATAATGGCAAATGCTTCAGCCTTGAATTAAATTATCCTAGGAGAAATTTACTGCGACATATTGATTTCCTACGCAAAGTAATAGACCACTAGGAGCAGTAAAAAGATAGCAGCACGACGGGAGAAATACAGTCAGTGGTGGATTTTTCAATGGGCTTGAGCACAGATAAATAACTTACATATACAGATGTCGCATGTCTTATTAAAAAAGATCCACCGAAGCGACATTTCAAAAATAACCAGGTAAATCAGCCTCACAGCCAAGTTTGTAGCAATACTCATTACTAAGTAGGTTGCTCAGAAAACTGCAGCCAATTAGTTTGCTAGATAATAGATATTATTTCAGCTTATTTGAAGGAATGTTACATAGAGTATTACAAAAAAAAGCCCTAAGTTAATTTTTTCTCAAAAGCTTCCCGAGTAAAAATATCTAAATTCTTTTACATAAAGTTTCATGATACGCGCCTGCAACAAGCCAAAATTTGTTGTAGTATCCCGAAATATTCCTTTTCCTTAAACTTCAATTTATGCATGCATATTGATACTAACATACATATGTTTATCTGTATATCGGAGCATCGGAGCATTCCAACATTGAAATTCCCTCGCGCTCGTGTTCTGACACTCGATCGAAAGGCCAAATGCAACGGCTCCTGCAAAAATTTATATTGATTGCATTTTCAGCCCAACTTGTTTATAAAAGCGGCAATAGAAAAGCGTTCTCGTTTTCCAATGCCGAGGCAACATCTGATCTGTATATTTTCTTAACTGTGGCTTAAGTAAGATGCAGCTTTCATCAGCTAATTTTAGAATCGTTACAAGTCATTCGGAGTATTCACCATTTATTATATTTTCTGTATTATATCATTAGAATCCAATTTAAGCATTTAATTTCATGGTTATTTCTTTCGTAATCAATTTCTTTATACCATTTCATTTATTTACCTTTCATGGCTTCTGAATTTAAAATGAGTAACTCAAAAAAACACCCTTACCCCCTATGAAAAATTCGGATCCAGCGATGTCAAAAAGTCCACGTAGCAATTTTATATTCTCGATTGCAAGAAACAATTGGCTATAAAATATAAAATTTAGTTAATTTAACAAGTTAACAAGGGACAAGTTTTTAGACCTGAAAACTAGCACATTCCTCCCCCAACCCGCATAAAAAATAAGCACCGCTAAAGGAGTGTACTTTTTAAAATCTAGAATTTAAAATGCAGATTGTGTAACTTAATCTAATTTTCTCATGTCCTCAAAAGAAAAGCATGCACTTATGTTAATGTTACGTACATATTTTCTTAAAGAAAACTCTGATATTTTTCAAGAGGAATAGCTAAACACAAATATTCAGCACATCATTTCACATATTTTTGGAACGATAAATTAATTTCTGATATAGCATTTTATTTAGAGGTTTAAGCGTGGAAACAATATAAAGAAAATGGTTAATAGAAATTGCCTAAAATCGAATTGACTGTCAATTTTTATAAATGCTTCTAATCCACAGATTGAACCACTTTTATAAGAGTTAGTAATAAAAGATGTATACTGCTTGAATTAACTCGTAATAATACTCAAATCTAAAAATTTTATTTTATATTTTCAAAAAAAAAAACTTCTTATACCCAGTTTAATATAATTTTTTGTCTATATATTAAAATAATATAGGTACACAGAATTTACACTATTTATTCAGTAACTAAAGAAATAGTCAGGCTTCAGAAGTGTTAATATAACTTCAATTTATAAACAAAGAAGTTATTGTTTTGTTACTCTCAATAAAAATTGAAATGACGATTATATGAAGTTGTATCAAAGTGCATATATAAAGCACCCTTGTTTTTATTCTGGATTTGCTTATAATCTACTTTTGTCTAGATTGCGAAAATGATATTCTATTTTATTCTACTTTAAGACTTTTCATAATGTAGTTCGGGATTAACTAAAATTAAAACTTTTACTGAACAAACTTAAGAAACCAGTTGTTATATTTACCACATATTTTTCAGTATAGGACTTTTTACATTTGCATCTATTAGGAATAGAAGAATAGAGAATAACAAAGTTTATATAATATCACCCTGCATTATAAAAATTTATTAACAATTAAGTTAAGTAATTATAAGTATATGAAATGTATGATAATGGGCAAAAAAATAAGACATTCAATTCATACATGCAATATTCATGAGTGAGTCCTTCGAAACGGCTATGTAACCCAAATATCCGGGTATAGCGTGTATTTCATCGAATTCTTCCAGGACTCCGAAGGTATCGATGAATTCTGAACGGCCCAACATCGGGATCGAATATCCCGATTCAGAGCAGGAAATTCTTAAGTGGTATACCTCAGAAACTGTGGAGTGCGGTTCTCGTTTTCGTATCCTCCCCCATATTGAATCGCACGAAACCGAAAATCCTGGGAGGACCGCATAGTTTCGAAAGCATCCTGCCCTGACCCAGACTAAATCGGAGTCAATGGAGCACCTGTTTTTCGAGGGTGTAAGTTAACATCAGGGAAAAAAATCGATACCTGTGAACTGAGGACAATGAAGGGATGCTGGATACTGGTTTCGTTTCGAGCGCCATGTCTACACGACGTCCTATTTCAGGCGAACGAAAAGCCCGGACGCAGCTTTCACGGGAAAACACATTGAGTTAGCTTCGGTAGCTGGACATTTTCCAAACCAGGCAGTTAGTAGTCCACGGGAATACGGGATGTTATGACGTCAGTCGGGAGCTGCTCCAGGCGCGTACTATCAGTGAATGGGCTAAAGATTTCCTCAAGCGAAAGTATAGTGCACTTCATCTCAGTACAGTTTAATCGTATATAATTTTAATTTGCATACTGTATATATATAATATAGTATAATTCAAAAGGTGTTTTAAATTGTGGAACAAATTTACTTAACGACCTTATATCAAGGACTATATTTGCGCCCAAAATTGATTTCATGCGTTTCATGTCCTTCCGAGTGGATTCTAAACTAAAGTGGTTGAAATGAGCTCGATGCACGCGAGCTGTTCCTCCCGGGAAAAACGGCTGTGGGCGTGGAGTTGTGGTGACTGCTCAACTGTCGTCTCCCAAGGAAAATGACTTGCCTCCGATCGGTAAAAAGGAGAGCATGGTAAGGAAGAAACCTTTGAAAAAAAAAAGAAAAATACTTTTCCTTGCTACATGACCTTCCCAGCTATCGTTGAGGCGTCTTTGTGTGTCTTGTCGCAAATATTTACTCGAGGGACTGGGCCAATGTCTTTCGCCTATGAGCTCTAGGCACGGAGACGCTTAAGAAATTATGAAAATAAAAAATATTGTATGTGAAGAAAGTGACCCTTCGGTCCTTTGTAGCAGAGTTCTCCGAAATTTTAATCTATGTATTTTTCTTAACAGAGGACAATAGATAGCCTTGTAAGGCATACTGTTTTTGAGAATGAGGACTGGCTTTTCGGCTCGTGCCTCCAATATTTATTTCCATTGAAAATGCTTGGTGAAAGTTAAAAATTAAATAAATAGTCCCAAAAGGGTACGATTAAGGGTCAGAGAAATCACTTTTTGATGGTAAAATCTGCTTTTTCGCAGAAAAGAAACGATACACTGGGTTGAGGTAGAAACCAGGGAAATTTTTGATGACTAGGCTAAATTTAATGCTTACTTTAAGTAGGCAGAAAAGTTTGCCTTCAAATGGCCAAGAAGTCCTCTTAATCGAGAAAGGCAATGCTGCTCTGTAACCACAAATTTGTATTCTGTAGCTTTCCTTCAACTGTAAAATAAATGTTTCCATAAACTTACAGGAGTTTATGGAAATTAAATGTCCTTGAAATGGGGTGAAGAGATGTTATTTAAAGCAATTTATGGAAACAATTGACAATAATTATTCTGCATACATTTGCATATTTATTAATTAATATTGTTATTTTTTTACATTACAAGTTTTATTGAACATCACGAAGTTGTTGACTTAGGAAATAAAACACATAAGTAAAAAACGTATCTCAATAATATGTGCGATGCCAAAATATCTGAAAATTGTACCTCTCACAAAACTCAAATAATCCCACGCTGATTGTGCTTTTTCTTGAGTTTTCGGTGGAAAGTAAGCTGAAGACTTTTCGTGCTTTTTGGAGGAGCCTTACTTTAGCTGAGAGCTGCTTTACAGTAAGCACTGTTCTGAAACAAATTGTTAACCCTAAAATACACTCCTGGATTACGCTACCCAAAACCTTTTGAAAACCATGTGGCATTTTGCTACAAATTTTCCTACTTTTGGACTTACAATGTACGAATCGAGTACTGCTGAGTGGAGGTGACACCGATTCACTCTAAAGTCTAAAGGATTACCCTCACCCAGGTTCTAGTGATATAATATCGCCTGTAAAGCTGTGAGTTTCACAGATTTTGGTTTTTATGTTTGGATTAGATAATTCCTACTTTTGGAGTAAAATTTATTAATATGTCTAAAATTATATTTTCTACCTAATTTCCTTCCAAACGAATCTTATATAAGCGCCTCATACGCCAAATTAAGGCAGACCTTTCAAATCCATTACTTTTTCAACAAGTTAATAATTTCGAAAAATTTTACAAATATAAAAATATTTTTAATACAAGAGGAAGATAAAACTAACAACAAAAACTAAAATCAGTTTTAACTAAGACAACATAAATTTTTTTTTATTTGACTAGTTGGTAAAATATACCGCGAAGGTACAAGTAAAACAAACAGCAAATGCGAACGCACTTCTAGACAGTCTATTTTTTCTTTATTTTTTAAGAAAGCAAAGCAGCACATAGGTTCTCAATTCAATTCTAGTAACTTATATGCAAATTTTTGTTTTAATAAAAAAATTAAGTGCAAAATTATTCACCCTGTCCCATTGTTCGTGCTATCTTACTAACCGCACTCTTCCTCTACATTAAAATATTTAATCAACGCCCAGCCCAAACCCACTATGAAATTTAAACAGTGGTTGCTTTTACGACGTAGCACTAAGGAAAGATTTAAAAAAAAAATTCAATCCCTAAGGGTGAAAACTGCGGTATAAAAGTTTTCATGGTAACAAAATATTTTTATTGCCCTTATTCCAATCATTTGACGTAAATACAAATAAGATGCAAGGGAGTAGTATTACAAAGTCTGGTGCACACAAAAAGGAAAACATTAATTGACTCCCTTAAACTGCTAGTTCAAACCAATAAATAAAATCTCCTTGTATCATGATTTTTCTAAATTTAACCTCTAAGAATAGTAAAGAGATAGAGGGAAGTAGATCCTTTTCACGTAGACGTATCTATGTGGCTTATATATATGACTTTATATAAATATCAAACTGTATCTGGTGTATAGTCTCCGCAATTTGAAGAACCACTGAACCGATTTTATTAGAACGACTACACTAAGTTTTATGAAACTTTTCACATGGATTCTTCTATCAAATTAATTAAATAATGACTATCTCTACCGTCCTTCTCTCTATTGGAGAGTCTTACAATTGAAGTAAATGATTTCCAAAAATAGCATAGCATTTCCTACATGATTGCTAATTATGATTTAACAATTACGTCCAAAAGAAACGGAGCAGTGGAAAATTTAAGACGATATATTCACTTTAAAATCCTCCGTCGTAGACTGATTTTCGATGATTTTCTATACATACTATGTAGTATCTATAGAATTTATGGAAATCAATTTTCGCAATGGAACGTACTTAAAAGAAATTACAATGAAATTTATTATTTAGAGGCAGGTAATAAGATTTATTAATTATGTAGAACTTTTGTATGTTTAATATAATTTATATAGGTCGCTCCAAACAGACATATAACGGAAAGTCGTAATAATAAGAGGGGTTATTTTAATTAGTTCGTAATTTATTACCCCTGGTCAGTGGTATTTACTAGTCTTAAATGATTTCCCATTTTTCCTTATTATCTGCTTTCTTCTGGAGCGTATGTTCTACTAGAAAAATCAGTTCTACCTACAACAAATATGCCAAAGTACTACAAAACTAAATCCTACGATTCTTAAAAATCGAAATTCTCTAAATTTATTTGATGTTTTGTTTTTTTCCAGGCGGAGTCACCACTCATACCATCCCAAGAGGAACCACTTGGTCCAGCTCAATCAGCAAACCAGTGCCAAAATAAAGCAACAGTCCACCAAATTAATGCGGTCGTCGCAGATAAAATAGAATCGTTCATAGTCGAGGAGAAGAGGAGTCAAAGAATGGATCTTAAGATCGACGCTGTAGGGAAAGTGACCGGAGAATGGGGCAAGTGGCAGCTTCGAACAGTTTTACTAATATTTCTGTGTAAAATACCATCTTCATGGTTTATGGCCTGCATTATTTTCACTGCCCCTTCTCCACGTCACGGCGAATTTTATTGTAAACCACCAGAAACTGTATCGACAGCGAACCACACTAAATGGATTAAAATTTCACATCCCGAAAAGGAAGAGGCAGACGATCATGAGTTCAACATTGACTTCTGCAACGTCTATCAGGACGCAGAGGATCATGTCCATCAATATTTCCACTATGAGTCGGGCAGGGAGGAGCCAAAGCCGTGGGAGGAGCCCACCAGGAACAGCAGCGTTGTGCCTTGCAATACATTCGAACATCATGCCGAATTCAAGTCAATTATTACCCAGTTTGACCTGGTCTGCTCCCGGGATATTCTCGTAGCTGTGACCCAGTTTTTCCATCTGTTCGGGGTCCTCACAGGAGGCATTCTGGCCACCCACCTTCTAAAATAGTGAGTGAAAATATTTGTTTCAGCGGTGGAGGAGCTTTTTGAGTTCTTTCTTTTTAAAGAGCACTTTAGTGAAAGCTATGTACTTTTAAAACATCCACCTTAACTTAAGAAAATACTTTCGTTTCCGACTTGATCAAATCTTTTCCTTTTTAACAGTTTTAGTCCTAGAAATGTGATGATGTTCGGCATGTTGACACAGATATTCTGCGGCAATATGACTGGCCATGTGATATCATACGAGTTGCATGTCTTCTTCCGTTGTCTATCTGCTGTATGCTGCGCTCAGATGTACACTGCCGGAGCGATGATATGTAAGAGTCTCAAAGCCGACCTAGAAATATTCAGAGATTGAGGTACAAAATCTACAACGCAGCAAGAATCAAACAGTACCGCAAAATAGACGGTGTATACTTTAATTTTCGGATTCGCAACACGAGCTTAAGCTATAGCATTGAATTAAGCTTCGTATAATGTTTCACGCTAGCTTAGGTTTAATTTAATAATTAAACAATAATAAAATAAAAATAACTTAAGCTTAAATCACTGTAAAATCAAAATTTTTAAGTCCGGTTATTCAAAGGATTTATTTTCGACTTGCCGTTTGTAACTTGGCCTTGGTACTTGATTCTCTGAATAAAGTTCGGCCAACTTAATTTTTTTCCTAAAACACTGAATCTTGGCACTTTAGTCACAGATATAACTGGTGGAAAGTACCGGACCGTCGTATGCACTCTCTTTGAGCAGTTTTGGTCAATTGGTGTCATCCTACTTCCTGGAGTCGCCAGCTTCTTCACCAGCTGGACCCATCTCTACATGGCGATATCATTCCCAACATTCATTCTCGTCTATCTGTGGAGGTATGTGGAATTTTAAGTTTTTTATTTCAATAAATCGAACTCGGTTGTTAATTTTCATGCCGTCATTTTTAGTAATCTATTTCATTTGAAATGAGCGTTTCGAAAAACATCCATTTATAATTTTCATCACAGTTACATAAAAATTGAAATTGTACAGTATATTTTAGCATGTAAAAAGCCCACTTACTAAATGTTATATTAAAGTCCATAAGGTTTTAAATTAGATTTTCTTGATAATTAAATTTGATCTCAAAAGGGTGGAAAGTTACACTTTCTCATATGTACATATGCGATTCTTGTGAGAATGATAACAAACATATGAATGTTTAATCGATTTCAATTAAATTTTACGAATGCATTTATTAGGGGAACTCCCTTGTGTATTTGATTTCATGGTACGAGAGTTTCGTAATCGACTTCAATCATAAATTCACTATCTATGTATTTACTGTTGCCTTTTACAAAAATTTGGTTTGATTGTTTGGATTATCCCCTTAACACGTTGACCACCAGGTTTCATTCAGCTAGGTATTCAGCTATTTGGAGTAACATGCCAATCGAAATGTTAAAACGGTTACATTGGTAGTGGAGTTGTAAATGTGAATGTTGGTCAGGTAGACCATAGGGTCCATTATACGAACTCTTTTCTTATTTTTTTCTATCAACTTTTTATCGCGGTTATTATTCGTAAGCCGGTAGACTTTGAATTCAATGAAGCTAATCCCCGTATAGTATCAAAAGAATTAAATTCCTTTTATTAAAGGTGGATCCCTGACTCGCCCAGATGGATGATCCAGCGGGGTCGAGTCGACGAAGCCAAGATCATTCTGATGCAGTGCATAGAGATCAACAACACCAAGCGAGGGCTTCCCAGCGACATTGACCAGCAGCTGAAACTGCAAGCGATCACTTGCATGGAAGCACCTCCTCCAGCGGGATGGTGGAGCATTTGGAAGGGTCACCGGGCCATCAGACACATGATCTGCGTCCACCTCTGCTGGTCTATTTACATAGTGGTGTATTATGGAATGCTGCTCAACATTCGGTCCTTCAGTCGAGACCACTTAGAAGTGAACACAGCGATTGCTGGATGCAGCGAAATCATCGGTACATTCATCGGCCTAGGGCTGATATTGTACACAACCGAGAAATGGTTGTGGTCAGGGCTGTTCAATATTGCAGCCGGGCTAATAGCATATCTAGCGTGGATCATTCCGCCCGAAAGTAAGTGTCTGTAAAACCAAAGATCTACTACAAATAGTAATACTAATTTATTTTGCAGTTAAGGGCAACAACCGAGTTGCGCTCCTCATGCTCAGTGCAATGGTCTCAAAGGCGGCGATATCGTGCACTTTGGCGCTCCTTACCACCTGTACAACAGAATTGGTAACTGACGAGAAAAAGAAAGTCTGTGCATTTTCGACAATAGTTTGGGCCAGGATTTGGCTTCTCACCGCCCCATTTGTGGGCGCTACTGTGATTTTTGGGCAGCTCGTGCCTCAGACGGCGTTCGCTTCATTGTCAATTTTCGGTGGTATTTTAACAGCCCTTATAAGTAGTCCGCGGACAATTCCCAGACAAAAGACAGCAACCAATCTACCTCCAGAGCTAATACCAGGTATTTGGACCACCAAAACGCACGATGAGAAGTACCAAATATGACGCAAAGCTGTCGAGGGCACATACCCCTAGGTTTAGGTATCAAAGTAAAATATTAATGCAATTAGAAAGGAGATCAAGTAGATTTGTCCTTAATCGAGCTGGTTACCCCCGCTCGACCAGGATGGCTAGGATTATTCTTGTTATATAATTCTAAGGATACTACTGAGAGCTGTTGAAAGTCTAAAGACACTTTCTACAACTTGTTGAATAAAGCAATATTTTTGGTAATACATTTTTTCTTTAAACCCATTTCAATACCGATCCGGTCAAGTGTGAATAAAATTCGCTTACGGAGAATTCCGTACGAAAGTAACTAATAAATAGAACATTCATCATCACTACTTTACCCATCTTTTCAACTTGAAGAGGCCTTCGTTATAATAAATAAGTAAAAAATCATCATTATATCAATGATACCGGTACCGGTGTTGGATATTCAAGATAAAATTTCGGGAAAATTTTGGTGAAAATATAGATTTCAATTGATCTAAGGTCGATAGAGGTTGGTTGTAATGAAAATTGGCTACAAAAATGTTTATATATTATTTTACAACTTGTTTTTACATGAATTTTTGTTTCGTTCTCTTTACTACTTGCACAACACAAGTTAATATACCTTTAATTAATAATTCTAATACTTTCGGATTATTTAAGTCCGCAAATGAAAAATTAAAAAGGAGCTCATTGTGCATTATTTAGAATCTTGATATTTCGCAATTATGACTTAGAAAAAAGAAAGTGTTAAATGAAACTTCAATTCCGAATAAAACATAAATATCTTGCAACATAAGTATAAATTGCGATATCCATATAAAGGAAAGCATCACTTGCATAATTTGTTTAATATTGTAATATTTTAGCAATTTTATTTGCTTTAATAAGGACGCTCATGAAAAAGTATTTTATCTGCTTAACGCGAAAGCGCTTAGATATTAGTTGCTTTTGCAAAATACTTTTTTTTCTGAGTGTACCAGCAAATTGTAAAGCGCTTCCTTCGACCAGCTGGCAGCTGTTTACATTTGCAAGTTGCCACCCTTGCAGACTTCAAACTGATTTTGGATCGGGCAATGTAATGTAACTGTTTCGAGAATTTTAAGAGCAGTCTTTTGTGCAGTAAAGTGGCGAATTAAATTTAAGTGATTTATTGAAAAGAAAAAAACGTTCAGCGGCGTATGAAAGTGCGAAGCAAATAATTTGTGTTCAAAAAGTGTTCCAAATTTTACGGCAAAATGAGCGACGTTTTACTGGAGGCGTCAGTGGGAAGCCGTCCTGCTTTGAAGGAGATAACGGAAAATGACCGGGTATGTTTATGAATTTTCTAATTTAGATCTTTTCATTTAGTTAGATTTACCCCGTTTGAATAAAAATTCGGTTGAAAAGCGTTGCAGGCGACCTGCGCTCTCGGTTTCTGTTAAGTGCTTGCCGGGGGGTGGTTCATACGGTAAAGTATTTTGCTTAAGTTGGCACATCAAGATGGACAGACGGAGAAATTAGTCGTGAAAATTGTTCGGTTTCGGGTGTGAATTCGACTGTATATTTCTGTTTGTCTAAAAATAAAATAGCAAATATTCCGGCAAGGATATCTAAAAAAGGGTATCGCCAAACAAATTCAATTGGGTAGGTTTGTTTTGTTTGCGAACGACGCATTCTAGTCAACAATGGTTTTCTTTGGACCGATTAGTGCAGATTTTGTGCGAATAATCAATAAATAGCCTTTTTATCTATTTTGTCTGCAATAAGAACACTTATGAGTAATCGCCGCATCCCCGCAGATAATTGCGTTTTTGCTTTGGCTGATATCAGTTCAGTCTGCACCCCTTACCCTCGTTTCGTGTAGTTCGATTCTGCGGCAGACGCAATAAAAATACTTCTTCAGCACATCTCTTGTGAGTAAAATATTTGGAATACTGTACTATAAAATCAACGAAGAAATTCAGTTCTTTTTTAATGGGTAACTGCCCTCGAAAACAATCCATTGCCTGCCTGCTGCAGTCGAGTAGAAAGAAAGTTAGTTGTGTATCGTGCCTGTGTCGGGCGTTAATTTCGAAGCTATTGAACTTGACCTAGACGGAAAAGCAGGCAGGTAATTGGCATTTCGTGGGTCAGAGCTGTTACTTGTGCAATAAAAGCGTCCTCTCCAAGACCGGCCTAGCCAGCATGCGTTCGGACAAATGCAAAAACTGGTTCGTGTCGTGTTTGGCGGTAGCGACACTGAAGAATATTACGTTTCAAAGCCCATTAGGAATGCAGAACATGCGATATAGATGGGCAAATGGAGCAATAGGGTTCTGTCGTTTCAACGATTCTCATTAAAAATAACTGCCGCAATTTTACTTACTTAGTTATCTTTAAATTAGATATATTTTTAAAAATTGTAACCAAAGTAATTAGCATGAAGCATAAAAATGCTGAATTAGGTTCAAAAGAAATGAATATGTAAGAAAAATATTTGTAGGACGTGGTAGTTTCTGAAATTTCGCTAGAAATTGTATAAAAAACCCATTCATAAGAAATGTTCTGATCTTTTTATTATAAGAATTTCTGAAAGAAACCAGCAAATGTCTTATTCAACTTATCTGCACAAGCATAAAAGGATGAAAATTAATTCAATTTAAGTATTGTAACCAGAAATCGTTGGAAATTTATGGAAACATGCAGTAGGTAAGTTGAGGTAAAAAATTTTACATTTCGACAATTTAGAGGTATTTTAACAACTGTCGGAAGGTAAAATTATCATTATTTGCAAAACATACTAAGCTAAATAAGAAGTGCATCTTTTCCAATAAAACAAATTCGTTTATCTTACTATCTTAATTCCTCTCTGATTTAACTAGCGACGATTTGGGTTACTTTTAATGAAAATAGGGCTCTCGTGCATCATTGTACATATTTCGGGCACGTGATTGTCCATACGTTCTTATAGTACAAGGGGTTAACAATTGAATCTGCGCAGAGACATACAAATATCTATCTCACTATATACATACATACCTATAAATTTTTAATGCTTTCACCAACGTCCTATTTTTAATGCCTGCAACAAAACCTCGTTACTTACTGACTCATATTTAAGATTTTTGACACTGCTTGCCTTATTAGTATTCAAAATGAGTTCCGATTAATGTTGCAGCCAAATCGCGCCCAGCCGAAAGAAAAAAAAGCGGTATATAATTGAAAAATAATAATTACGATGTGTGCTTAAAAATTGTAAGGATTAAAATGGAAGCGCACGAAACACAACGGAATCAGTAAAAATTCTGGGCGATCGCTCATACTCTGCCGTAATAGCGATACTATTTACAATTTCACGAACCGCGGCGCACAGTAAACTTTTTACTCGTTCGATTTGGGCAACCTCCTCAGTGCGATTAGTCGCAAATTTGGATAACAAGCCAGCACCACCTTAATCTTCTAAGTGCTCCGTATATTTTTTATTTAATAAGTGCCGAAGTGCACTGTTACAATTGTTTAGTTAGTGTACAAATTTAATCTGAACTACGAGTCCTGTGCATCTATAAATCTTAAAACACCATATTAGGGGTTGTAAGTTACTGGACGGAGAAAATCAGTGATGGGAAACTTCCCTGGAAGCAAAAGAGTGGTGTGTATTTTTGCATCTCAGTTAATTGATCACCTTTCCAAAGTTAAGAAATCTTAAGAAAATAAATAAATAAATTATCTGAATGTTAAAAATACTTTATATGGACACCTGTTAAAAAACATTATGGTTTCCGGTTTAAAATGCAGTAGTATTTTAGTTGAACTGTCGACAAAGATATAAAATCTTGTGGATCCCAGCTGCATCTTCACAGTTCTGTAATGCTGGGCGTACGATTTTGACGACCCTTGTATATGTTTCAATGAACGTGCGCTCAACTCGTCAATGGGAGGTCAAAAAACTCCTTATCGCACAGATGCTCCCTGAAGATTCGGGTTCCGTCATTCAAAAACCAATTCTGAGTCGTACGCCCAGGAACGATCCTCCTGTTTGTGCGCACTAATTTCGATCTCCTCTAAAGCGGCCAGTACACCAAACTATGATACATCAGTTCATATATTTTACTTATATACACAAAGGCATTTATTTTTAGCCACCCCCTTCATTCTCCCAAAGAACTTCTGCTCTCATCCCCCAGTAATCGTTTTATCCCATGAGTTCTGCATCACGTGGCCACTGGGGCAACAATTTTCGGCTCAATCTTGGACCAATTGTTCTGCTAGGGTAAACAAAATTAATCGTCTGTTCAGTGATCGTCGCATTATTCACCGAAATTACCAGTGATCGTCATTGTGATGGATTTTTTGTCTAAATTGATAAATCGGCCTAAAAGTTTA
The DNA here is from genome assembly GCA_951509405.1 of Machimus rusticus. Taxonomy (NCBI): domain Eukaryota; kingdom Metazoa; phylum Arthropoda; class Insecta; order Diptera; family Asilidae; genus Machimus; species Machimus rusticus. The sequence goes on along the minus strand of OX608054.1, from coordinate 15,231,097 downwards.
GTATTATCGGCAGCTGATCAAATGGATTCCCCCGTAACAAATGTTGCCGAAATAAAGAGCAAAGAGGTGAAGTTCACGATCTTTCTACAAAAAGCCCTTAGAATTCTTGGCCCGTCGTCGTAACCCACATTTCGAAAAGACCTTTTTGTTTCTTTAGTGAATTTTTGGCAGCGTATTTCAGTTTTACTTTGCATAGCATAACCTTGAGTGAGTGTAGGAACTGTTTTATTTTTGCAAACAGTGAAGTGTTGCGGGACAGTGCTATAGACACATTTGAAATTAATTGGATTTTCCAAAACATGCAAATCACTCAGTTGTAATGATGTTCCGAAAAAAATTTAATCTAGATTATTATGATATCATGTATTCTGCCCAAACCAATAATTAATTGTATATAAAATTTTATTTTAATATTCATAAAACTACTTACCTACATATAATCGAAAAATGCGCAACCATAGCACACATAGCTTTTTATTTGAAAGTATCTCGAAGTTCTGTTGTTCTTTACCCAAATAATAAAATTGTCCATTCCACTGCTTGGGAATTCGGATTATTAAATAACTTTGTTTTTGATATGTTGCGTTCCCTACGATTGTTAAATGCTAACTTCAAGGGGATAAATTTCATAGAATTGTGTCGCGAGAAAACTAGCCGAATGACAAACTCAATTCGTGTTTGTTATTATTTGTAAAATGTGGTTAAATCTCATTCGTATTTTCACCGAATACGTAATAAGCTTACACTTTTGTTATAATTTATGTAAATTTTGTGGACAGCCTCAAGCACGCCCTTCGTCGGCCCCTAAGAAGCTCTTAACAGCGGATCGAACAAAAGATATTCCACAACAAGCTGAGGACGTACAGACCGAAGGCATCGAAAATCAAATTAATGAGGGTGTTGGATATCCTACGACGGTTATTTTAAATAAAGGAGAAGAGGAACATATTGAAGTTAAAGGTCATCTAGACAAACACGAAGTATCTGGACAAAAATCAGTCAGTCCACTAATTATCCTGCCGGATATAATTAACGTCCAGCCAGTCACAGGTAAATGGTTCTTTCTCTTGCTACTTTAGCCTATTAACTACTTACTTTTATTTTTTCAGTTAAAGACGACACCGAAGGAAGTCATATATTAAAACCGGCCGACGAAACTTACTATCTGCAAACCGAATCAAAAGGTAAGTAATTGGCTGTAGAGATATTTCGGTGGTTTAAAAATTGGAATAAGAATTGGTTTTGCAGTATCGCATTAGACACAGTCGACAATTTGTTTATTCATTTATTTTACTTTTCCTTTAGTTTTTCCATTTTGTTTGTTTTAATTTTGTTTAGGTAATTCCACATTAACCGTCCCAAGCATCGCGTGCGATGCGTTATCCTCTGACGAGGAACTCTTCGCGGAATGTCAATCGTATAGCGATCTGCAGATGCCGTTTGAGCAAGGATTTAATCGTAGCGTTCATTGGGATACAGTTCTTTCTAATGTCACCTCTTCAAATTTAGAGAGTCTCGAGAATATTGAGCATACTGCAGAACAAGCCGTTGCTGATGCATCTTTATGTCTTGAATTACACCAAGAACTGGGAGCAGAACATGAAGATGAAGTTCAAGGTGAAAAAAATAGTAGTCTTCAAAGCTCGGCTAGTCCGAATTCTCAAGTTGAAGAAGAAAGAGATACTAAAAACGAAAGTGCACAATCCCCAGACTCAACATTGAGACATAATACATCAGAGCCAATAAAATCTTTTGATATGAATAAAATTTTAGACTTGAAGACTATTTGCCATGACGTAATTTCTCTTTGTTGTGATAACCAGTCTGTGGATGCGAAAATTTCTTCTAGTGTACCACAGCCAATTACACCTAATAGAGATTGGGATGACATAGAAACTAAGAATGCGGAAAATAATGTCAACGAATCTTCCAAAGTAAAGAATTGCATTGTTAGGCAAAACAGTTCGCCCAAAGTAACTTCGACAATAGAAACGGAATTTGAAAAAAAGGCTCAAGAGGCTTTTGCCGTGCCGATCACTTCAGAAAAAATAACCACAATAGATAAAACTTCTAGTGATCAATCAATCAAAAGTGGACATTTTGATCTACCAAATGAGACTTTGAAAGTGGAGCAGCCGCCTGAAGGTGATGTCCCTTCACCTAAATTAAAACTTGAAAGTACCTTCAGTACTAACCAGCTAAATACAACTTTTGAGGCATCTGAAAATGCAGGTGGTTTAAATCAAACCATTGAACTGCCCGCTATTTCCCCTAACAAAATTCATGAACACAACACCTACGTTGATCATTTGAATATATCTCCAAAAGTCTCTGATTTACAATTAAATATTGAACTGGAAGAGTCGAATATGTCTAGCGCTAATAACGATACAACCAGAATAATGGATCAGACAATGGATGTTGACCACGCAAACCCTGCTGAGCCCATGGAGGTGGACTACATCAATTGCTCCCATCGGAATGAATGCGAAATACCGCCAAAGGCGCTCGGGGAACCCCAAAATGTTTTTGTAGAAGAGCTAATGAATCGAATGGACGTCACATTTAAACCAGCATCTTCGATGCCCGCAGGGAAACGCAGAAGTATTGATTTTCCCTCTGAGAAAGATTTCCAGGGACACGGTCGTGAGTAGTTTTTCTTATTTTCTTTCAATTTTTTATTTTAAGTATAATTGCCTAATTTATTTTTGTTAATTTTGTTTTGATGGGGTGGAAGCAAACAATTGTTTGGGATCCATTTTAGTGCTCATTAAAAAAGCTACAGTTTCTTCGTAAAATATAAAGGCCGCTGAGGTAAAGTGTTGGATTAGTCTTTAACTTTTCTGGGCTCTACAAATGTCGCTCCCATTATTTATATTATTGGTAATTCAGCACATACTAGACCAAAAAGATATCAATGGGATATCTTATACAACACGGTTGCTTCAAGAACCCACTTACTCTACGCCGGACTCGTGTTTTTAAAACTTTTTAGAAGATACAGCGGGTCTCATCAAAACAATTTTTTATCATTATTATTTTGTTCTATTTCATTCCGTCTAATATTAATTTTCCTCTAATACAATTCGAAAATTTCATTTCCCAACTACTTGCCTTGTCATATCATTAATTGAACTAATTTTTTAATGCTCAAATAATTGTTTTGATTTCAAATTCCTGCCTGGATGAATTTTTTCCGTTTACCGAATTTTCGCCGAGCTGAGTTTGTAAAGAGGGTTCTAATCAAACTACCCAATTAATTCAAGAGATAGTGGAATTAAAGTAATTTTTATGTGCTGTGGGAATTCATAAGTGCTCACCCATTTTATGCAGACGATGCCACAGCAACCAGCATAGTCTAGAATCTGGAGCTTAGAATTTGGCGAAACAAACCCACCACCCATGTTCATCTGGCAGTGTCACGCCGCGAAAGTAAATGGAACGGGTTTCTTCTAGGTCACACCTACAGCTAATTACAAATGCGCGGCTTGTGCTGCTATGTGCAAACGTAACGCAATCTAAAATGTGTGGGTGTGCCAGCTGCCAGTGTGGTTGTTTGTATACAGGGCAAGATTCATGTCGTCTGTCATTTTTACGTCAATCTTTTCAGTCGCCTCTGTTTTTACCTCGAATTTTGGGAAAATTTCGATTAATCGCAGTGTAGCCTTAGATTTCGTTATCTTGAAAATATTTGCATGATACATTTCTATTGACAAACTCTGTGATCCGCTGTTCCGCCGGTGGATTGGTGAGTAATTGGCAAAAACATGAAAATAAAATCGGAGATTCGTCATAGCTCTTAGTCGTTCGAATGGGAGTACAGAATTTTTTTGCAATATTTTTTTCTTGCAGAAAGTAACAATTCCCATTTAATTTTTCTTGCAGTTATACTTAATCCATCTGATTTCGATTTCCTCCTATCGAAAGGCTGCAATTCTGCCCCAGTTGATGATCGAAATTCTGTGCTACTACGATTCGATCCGCTTGTGGGACATCCCTTGCCTGTAAATCAACCTAAGGTACACAATTCGAACTCTACTATAAAAGAGGAGGAAGAGCTGAACAGCAAAAATCAGTCATCAGAAATAACTGGGACTCGAGGAAAATTAAATGATTCAAATATAGTACATACTGAAAAGCTCCTACAGAACGTGCCTGTACAAAATATCAAAGAGGATTCAGAATCTCCGCCCCACAGCAAACCGCTTATCGCAGAAAAATCTAATAATTCAAAAGAACTGAAACAAGTATGGGCTGTTTTAAAATTAATGAGTAAAATATAGATCTAATATTTTTCTTTTAGAGCAATGATAAAATGAGTGTCGATGTGATTCAAGGCTTGGATATCGGAAATGATTCAAAATCTGAAGAAAACTTAAGGTAAATCAAGAGTTTGTAAAATGTTTTTACTCTAAATAAACTTTTTATGTAGGCAAAAAACAGAAAACAGCCAAGAATACAAAGTAGATGATATGGAGAAGAAAATTAAAAATGAGGTGTAAGTACTTTGTTGGAATTGTTCATTTTGGAGTTATATAATAGATTAGGCAAATAATTGTATGGGTTGACAATTCAAATCCTGCTCCTGTACCGTTGGAATTCGAAGAAATTATAATTTATATATAAATTTGTTTCAATCTCAACTTATTCAAACTGAGTGTCTTGAAAACAAAGTTTAATAATAGTTTCCTAATTGCACTATTATGGATACATTAAATTTAGAGCGAGTGTATTTTTATAACAATGAGCAATTTTATTACAGCTTAAAAACAGAGGATATCGAAAAGAAACTAAAAGATGCTGAACAGCGAGAAGAAGCTCTTCTCAAGCGTATCACAGAAAAGGACAAGACTATAGCAAAAATGAGGTAGAAGTATTTATATTGTCTTCAAAAATTTATTTTCAAATTAAAATATTTTGCTAGTGGCGTTATCGAGGCTTATGAAAAGGCAATTGCGGAGTTGATAGCTGAGAAGGAACAGATTATACAAAACTACGAAAAACAAATGTCGGAAATAAAATCGGAGAGGGATCTGAATTATAAACACCTTACCTCGCTTGAATCGACGTTCACAGACCTTCACGCGTAAGTATATATTTTAATTGGTACAATAAAATTCACTCACATTTTGTCCGATAACAGAAAATATGAAAGGAGTAAGCAGTTAACTGCAAAACTGAAATCTAGCGAAGAAGATCTTAAACAAGAAAAGAAACAAAACCTTGAGAATCTAAGATTACAAGAACAGCGCTACGAGAAAATGAAAAGTCATGCTATGCAACAATTAGAAATGTGAGCATTTCAATATCTGAGATAATTGCCAAATTTAATTTGTTTCCTTCTCTAGAGCTAACAACAAGCTTGAATCTCTCCAAAAGAATCATTCAATGGAGGTTACTCGACTAAAAGCGCTTCTAAAGAAAGAGGAAATCTCGCGATTGTCCGTAAACGAACAGCTTCAGCAGAAAACTCGCGAAAATGAGGAGTTAATGAAGATATGTGATGAGCTTATTAATGGCCAGGGTGCTAGCAGTTAAGGATGAAATCCTAAAAATCCATAGCCGCAGCCTCCCACAGTCCTTAACTGCATTTAACAGCGAGAATCAACGCCACTCACTGTAATTCTTAAGTCGTCGTCCCTGGGAGCTCTGATTAAAAAGTATAAATACTGTTAACTCTTGACATTTTGTAATTATAATTTTAGCGCGTTTATTTATGCAGATTTTGTTAGTTCTTAAATAGTGTAGGGAGAGCCCACTTCGGGCCGCTTGAAGGAGATCGTTCCAAAGATGAGGAAGTGAAAAGTGCGGGATATCTATAGGTTGTTTGTTGAAGCCCTGCAAATCTTTAATTGCTTGTTGATGAATGTCTAATTTGTTATTGGATCGGTGCCTCCATAGTCGTACTACATAAGTTTGCGCTAATTTTATGTTAAATTACTCAATAGCTAGACATTCAGGAGTTTATTTTTTCAGTATGTTTTCGTTGCTCCTAAACATTTCTTTAGAATTGCTAGTGGAAGAAACATTTCTTTTTTTTTTTTACCAAGACACAATACGTAAGATAAGCTCAAATAATGCCATAACTAATCCTTTACCGCTAATTTATTAACAAAATGAGATGATTATCATGCTTCCAACCGAAAGAGGTAGTGTGTACGTTTAAGGACAATTGCCTAGCGTAGTGAATTTTGTTACACGGAACTACAACATTTTACTAATATAAGCAGCCACAGCATTTTTTATGTAAACCAATCTATAAAGGCCAACATATTGCACACCAAGTATTAACAGTCAGGAACTTGGCAGTAGGGATAGGGCACACTTTCTACTTAAGGATGCACAGCCCATGGGTGAGGATGGTTCGCCTTTAACAAAACTGTAGATATAATTCTGCCTTATTTCCTCCGTTTCCCTAAAATAACCTTCAAGCAGTAACTCTGTAATAATTATGTTTTTTGCGACTACATAGTATTATATCAGCCACGTTACTAAGTACCGTCTTTATTTACGAAATGAACTTGGGCATCTGAGTGAGCGGCTTCACCTTGGCTGGTTTCGCGTTTCGCCCCGGCGCTGCGTAAACTGAGATAAATTTCCTCTCTTGTATAAATATTTTTTTAATGAAGGTGTGAAGGAATAATCCGAGTTGACAATTGTAATAGAAAACTCGGGGGAAAAACAATTATTTGAAATAAAATCTACGAAAGTAATGGATAACGCTATTTTTTTTTTTGCATAATTGTCCAGGAGCCTTGGGATATTCAAATAAAACTAAAGGAATTCTATGCATTATGTTCAGATGTGGCGACGTAAATTATTTTGACTGAAGTCGGACAGTTTAATGTGATATCAAAAGAAATATAAATTCAATCCTTTCACAGGAAAAGTCCGAAATTCTTGATCAATTTGAAAATAACGTTGATGAGTAATTTTGTAAACTCTGTGGTATGCGGTGGAAAATAAAATATTCAATTTTTTAATGGCTGCGTTCATTAATTTCTATTAATCTAATTTTTCTCTGATATCCGCGTCTCATTTGGATAAATATACCAATTGCACCTAACTTCAACTTAAAGAACTTGACATCTCAGACTCAGTGACAATTCTCGATTAGAGTGAGAATGTAAATAATTGTCTTCGAGAGATTTATTTCTTTAATTTGTTAGATTGGTGGTTAACAAACTATGGAATCGTGTAGGGTTTGCCTCAAAAAAGGTATTTTAACGTCTATTTATGAAAAAGACTTGAATAATATAACATTATGCGACAAAATCATGGAATGTGGCGGGGTTCTGGTAAGTAACTGCGAAAAATAATTCGACGCATCTTTTCATCGATAAATTTTTATTAGATAAGGCCCAGTATGGATTTGCCAGAGTTTATATGCGCTAAATGTCTCAACAATTTGGATATTGCTTACAATTTTCGTTTAAGCTGCAAAAGATCCGACAGTATCCTTCAATTATACCTAAAAGCAAACAACAGAAACAACATATTTCTCACTTTAAGCAGTGGGAAGACCTACAAACTGCCAGAGGATTTGAAATTAAAAATTGTTAAAGTTAGAAAAGATGCTGAAGAAGAGCCAACCTCTATAGATAAAAGTGAAGAATCTGTTGTAATTGAAAGCCAGGAAGAATTGTTCGAAAATCATAAAATCGTCGAATCTCTACCTTGTACTGAAGAAGTAATCGACGAAAATAATTTAGAAACAGAACAAATTGATGTGGATAATGAAGAAAAGGCTTTTTCTGATGAGGACGATGACCATTGTGAGGACGATCCACCATATGAGCCAGAAAATGTAACTTAAATTCAATAGAACAATCGTTTTTAATTATTTTACAATGTTTTCCAGGACAATAGTAATTCCGATAATAGCGAGCAACAAGAACCAGAACCACAATATGCAAACGAAAAACAGAAATCCCCAACAAGATTATCTCGTCTTCCTCAGAAATGGAAAAAAGGGCACATCCCTTTGAAGAAGATAATCAAACAAATTAAAAGTAATTCACCACCAAAGTATATTCGTTACACTTCTGATTCTGAAGATGAACAGCAAGAAAAAGTTGTACCCGTTCCGAGGGAAAAGCCACCAAGAAAGCCCGATGATAAACCAAGTTTTATTTGTGAAATCTGCGGAAACGTGTACAAGCAGAATAGCCTCCTGCAAACCCACATGCGTCGGCACAATAATGAAAGACCATTTTCTTGCGAGTGAGCCATCCGCTTGTTATTTAGTGCAAGAAGTTAACATCTGCTTGCCTTGATTTCAGGATTTGCGGAAAGGCGTTCGTAACCTCCTCGCTGATGGCACGGCACATAAAAATTCACACGGGGCATAAACCTTACAAATGCCAGTTCTGTAATCGCAGGTTCTATGAGAGAGGCACTTGTCGCGCACATGAGAAGTATGTTTTTCTCTTGATAAACTAAAAAAAGTAGGCAAATTTGAATCTATTAATTCCACTGTGCTAAAAATTGGGAAATTTTGCTAGAATGATCTACAAAAATTACTAATTTTGATATATATTACAGGGTACACTCAGGGGAGCGACCTTACGATTGTAAGGAATGTGGAAAAAGGTTTATTTATTCACAAAGTCTTACAAAACACAAATTAATCCATACTGGTGAAAAACTTTACAGGTAAGGAGTACTCAGTGTTAAGATTTAAGTATTAATTTAATTATTTTTAGTTGTGATCTGTGTAGCAAAGAATTTCGACTTTTTCACCATTTAAAGGCACATCTACAAACGAATGTGCATAAAAAAGAAACAGCGCTGTCATGAAGTATGATACCAGAAAATAAAGATTTAAGATTTCAAGAATAGTTTATTATAACCAGTTTTAAGTATAATAATTTTTTTATATAGCCAGATAATTCTGGTACATATCTTGGTCGATGGTGTTACGATGGAACCCGAATCCCTTGCGTGTGATTTGAGTATTGCGACGAATGGCTTCTTGAATCTCGTGGGGTGTTATCGGTTTTATGCCGTCTTGACCGCGGCCCTGTGAAACCTCTGGACAGATATGAAGCATGTTATAAGAAGTCCCGGAAGGCGTCACTCGACTATAAGGCTCGGTGGTTCGATTACCAGAGTTCAATCTTGTTAGAATAGCGTAGTCGACTATCGTCGCAACTGTCTCGTGGGCGAGGTAAGCCAAAATTATCATGCAATTATCGGATAATTGAAGCTCAGGCGTCACACCAATGAAGCCCCTGAATTTTTCCCTAATCTTCTCAGAGTGTCGGCAGTAGAAGGAGGTTCGTCTGGCTTCGTTGAATTCGCAATACTGTGGGCCAGATAAAATTTGTGAAATCCGATCCGCTCGGATCATGCGGCGGGTTTTCTCCTCGTCGTATCTTCCAACCAATTCAGTCTCCGTCTCCTCGTCAGAATCTTGACTGCCCTCCTTTCGCTCCACCCTGCCTTCAGACATATTTTGAAGACACCTCAGCAACTTCTGGTCTCTGATGTGTTTTCGCATGCGGCTAATCTTCGTCGGGTGTTTACGCATTAAAAATTCAAAATCAGCTGTATGGGGCGCAGGCACACCTCTGCGTCTCATTGCAACGTCCACTGCATCGTTTAAGATGCCTCGCATCTGCTGTTGTAAGATTTTCTCAACCAGAAGAACGCTTTCTCTTAGGGGATAGTTGCAATCACCAAAACCCCGCATTATATCCGATATTTCGTCGTAGAGGGAAGGTGTTGTCTCCTCCTGCTCCATTCGGAGGGCACCATGCTGCAGACCAACGCTCGAGTTTGGTAAATTCGCTGTTCCTGATGAGGAATTTTGCCGTGAGGTTTTCTTCGATTGCGGATGAACTTCCCTTACAGCCATTATTCAAAACAAAAAAGCCCTTCTCCACTTTTTACTTTTAAAGAAATTAAATTCGTCCCCGCAAGAATTGTGACAATTGTTTTCAAGTTCACTGAACTGCGAGGAATAAACGGAATAATAAAACAACAGCTGTGGAGATATGCGGAATTGGGAAGAAACTAGCGGAAAAAAAAACAGTGTTTTTGACAACTGACGTCTCCGTAAACAAACAGCAGTCGTTGCTTATTTTTTTACTGACGATCTAATTTATCTGAATCGGCAAAATGAGGATCAATTTAACGTGGAAAGTGTGCAGAATATGCCTGTGGGAAGGTGAGGAATTGCAATCAATTTTTGTAAAAGACGAAGACGATCGCCCTTTGTCTGAAAAGATAATAACCTGCGGTGGAATCGCTGTAAGTTAAATTTCTTGAAATTCATAACTTTATTTTAATAATTTTGTCAGATTGATAGAGACATGAACCTCCCCGAACAAATATGCCGCAAGTGTATCGCCTTTCTCAATGTTGCATACAAGTTTTACGTAAATTGCCAAAATTCGGATCGAATTTTAAAGAGTTTTATTGGCGATATAAAGTTTGATGAAGTCTCAAATTTGCCAAAAAAGTTTACGGAGTTTGCTGCAATGGGTTTACCACAGGTAGCGGGGAGCAGCCCCAACGAATCTAATGAAAACGAAGAATGCATTACAATCCAGGTTTTGGAAGTTCAAAACAAGCCTGTGGAGGACTGTGTGCAGGTAAAAGAACTATTTCAGATTTCAGACAAACTTAATAAATTAATATCTACAGGAAAACAAAGATGCTGAAGACATAGATTGCAATAATGTGGCAATAAAGAGTCCTCCTCAAGAGAATATAAACCAAATGGAAACCGAGGATGAAAGGGGCGATAGTTGGTTTTCCCCAGAGCAATTAAGCAGTGATACAGACGTTCAAGAATCTAAGCCAATTAAGAAAATGCAAACTCGGAGAAAGAGCACAAGGAGAAAGCCACAAAATACACTAACTGTAATGTCGGACGGTTCAGCATTATTAACTTCCATTCCCGAAGAAAAACCCATACATATTTGTGAGGTTTGTGGAAATAAATATACAAAAAAAAGTACCCTGGACAATCACATGAAATGGCATCGAGATGAAAAGCCACTTTGCTGCGAGTAAAACTACTTTTTTACTTCTTTATTCGATCTTACTAATTTCGATTCTCTGCAGGATTTGCGGAAAAAAATTTTCGATAAATTTTCAGCTCACACGACACATGAGATCTCATACAGGGCAAAAACCGTATCAATGTAAATTCTGCGGAAGAAAGTTTTCAGATTTGAGCACATGCATAAAACATCAGAGAACGCATACAGACGAGCGACCATTCAAATGTGAAACTTGCGGAAAAGCGTTTAATTATTCCCACGTACTTAAAGTGCACATGGCTGTTCATACCGGAGAAAAACCCTACCGGTATGTAATTAATACTTAATAGTAATTCGCTTACGATAAGGCTTTGTAGGTGTGATCTTTGTGGGAAATCGTTCTCGCAACTTCATCATTTAAAGGCGCACTTGAATACTTTAATACATCAAAGCAATTCGCCTCGAGAAAAGGCCAATGAAGAATCACAAATTGCACAAACAGATGGTAGCAAAAACCTGCAATCGATTATTGCAATGCTGGATAATGATCCCGATATCGAATAGTCTTATACTTTCCTGAATAAATCAAAAATAAATCATCCAAAACAGTGATTACAGTGAATAAAAGAATAAGTTGCTTATTAACATTTATAATTCCCTCAAAAATACAAATCTGAAATCGTTAAAAATGTAAACTCGGGCGCAAGGGCTGGAATGCGATGGTAAGTAGTGAATCACTAAAATGCTACACTTTACCTTCTAGCTTACTCACTAAGTCCTGAGTTTTCTCTATTACACTATAGATGAAGGGTCGCTCCATTGGATTAAGGCGGAGCATAAAGAGAATCAAATCGCACAGATCTCGAGTGTAAATACAGTCTTCAGGAAATATTATATTTCCGCTTAGTACAGCCAAGGCTACACTATCCCCCTTTTCATAAACGGAATCGAAGGGGCATTTAAAAAAACATATTGCGTACAGAACACAACCCAGACTCTGAAAAAGAAATAAATTTAATTAGTCAACTGTACAGCTTGTAACTTATTAATTGTCGCACCCATATATCGGTTCTTTCGTCAATCATGCAATAACTCTGAACCGAGAATAATTCTGGGGCACGGTATACAATCGAACACCGTTCTTCTGCTAACTCTTGGAGCCTCTGCGCGTCCTGGGAGCCGCAAATTTGTAAGCGCGCTTCTGTAGCAGAACCCATGTCAACGATGACCGGCTCAAAAGAGTCGGATAGGCAAATGTTCGCTGTTTTTAAGTCTCTGTGGGCCAAGGGCTCCGGGGTTGCTTCATGCAGGGCCCTCACACCGTCACAAATGCCGAGGAATACTTGCAAAACCTGCGCTTCCGGCATGTAATCCCCGACTTTAGCCCTTGCATTAAGGTGGTCCTGCAAGGAGCCGTTCTTGTAGTACGGCAGCACTATGTATAATTGACTAGTTGTGTTCACTACGATGTCCGCGGAGCCCTTCAGCATGTAGTCTATCACCTTAATCACGTTCTCGTGGTCGATTTGTTTACATATTTCAATCTCTCGCAGAGCGATGTTCTGATCGTCTATGCTGTGGCAAGTTATTCGTTTTAAGGCATACTTCTTCTTCGTTATGTTATTCTCCACCAAGTCTATCAAACTAAAGCCTCTGAAAAGGGAGATATTTTTTTTCCAATAGTAAAGTAAGACAGCTCCGTCCAGAACTAGTAACTAGTTACCCTTGAGCGATGTGTTCTCGCACAACGTATTTAGTGCCGTTTATGTTAATACTTTCTCTTGTGCATAGGCAACCCATTTTAAATAAGATTGCCCACCCCAAGGTATTCATGACGGCCTAAAAGAACCCGATCCGATTTCTACTTGCACTAATCGCAGAATCGACCGTACGTCACGTCATTCTCGGACGTGCTACGCTACAACATGACATTTTTCAGCTGATCGATTTTAATGTGAATTTCATGAACTAATTCCGGTTATTGTGAACTTTGTAGACCAAATTTTCGTAATCTCTGCGATAATCACAAACTCGTTCCGTATTTGCGGTAAAGAAAAAAAATATTTGGTTTTGTAATAACTTAATTTTACAAGATGCTTACAAGCTAGAGCGAAAATCGAATATGATTGTCGAAGATTTTCTATAGCATGAAATTTACACATGTCCTTATTTTTGCGAAATTCCAATGAATTAATATTAATATTAAATGACCGTCACGCGGTGTATCCGAGCGACATGAACATTCATACATAATCCAAAGCAATTTAATTTTAATTTGAAAATTTTGTCCCTTACCAGATGATGTTATTCCTCCTTTTTAACTTGTGAAACATAAATATCAATTGGGTTAAATTGCTGTTCGTAAGTAATTTAATTGTCTATTTTAATAATAATAAATAACACGATTCGCTGGCTTAATTCTAAAAACTCCGAGAGCTGATTCATTTGCGATTCTTTTTCGAAGTCGTTGAATTAACGATGCTATTCGCATAAAATAATTCTCTCTCTATTCATTTACGAAACTTTCGGTGTGCTAATAGCGCAATCTATCGCAGGGTTTTCGACCAATTAAAATGATAATTCGGATATAAAAATGAATTACCGAAGCATGCCTGGCAATATTATTCATTCAACAGCTTTGGATTGTAGTCTTTGACCTGAAATTTTTGTGGAACACCAACACGTAGGGATATGTCAAATTCGATAAGCGACGATTCGGATAGATCGGAGGACTGGAATTCGCTGAAGAAAGTCGCGTTCCAGGTGCTTCAGCCAGCCTTGTTTGAAGCAATAGAAAATTGGTCAATTGAGGATATTACGGAGGCTGTTTATGAGCAGTATTATGGCGTCAAGTACCCACAAATGGAAAAAATCAGGTCCGAAGTCAACATCGACTTGTCTGAGGATACTCTGCTGATGGCTACCAGAACCGAGGCTCCATCAGATATTTGGGTTTTCGGTTATGGTTCCTTAATTTGGAAAGTAGATTTTCCCTACATATGCCGCAAAACAGGCTACATAGAGGGGTACGAGAGAAGGTTCTACCAAAACAGTATCGATCACAGAGGAGTGCCAGAAAAACCCGGACGTGTAGTCACCCTGATACCTTCCAATCACCCGAACTCTAAAGTTTGGGGTATTGGGTACCGAATATCGTGCCAAGTGAAAAATTCGGTTGTGCAGGACTTGGATGTGAGAGAGAAGAACGGATACAACCGATTTCCTGTTTTGTTCTATGAGTACCCGCCTCCGGAAGAGGACTGTGAGCCAATCGACATGGTGGCTTATGTTGCTTCAAAAGAAAACTCCTCCTTTGCTGGTCACATCAACGACTTGGATGATATTACGAACCAGATCTTCGAAGCCTCGGGACCAAGCGGCACTAACAGGGAATATGTTTATAAGCTTGCTAATGCAATGAGGACGCTATTTCCTAACCAACGAGATGACCATCTTTTCGACCTTGAAGCGAAACTTCGCATGAAAGAAAGCAAATATCTCGAGATTGTTAACCATGTCAAGCAAAATATCAAGCAAGTGCTTCGAACCGGTATTCTGGTTGGTAGACCTGTGGGAGATATTCGGTTAGAATTAAAAAATTTGGATCCCAATAATTAACACCATTTTCAAAACAGATCCGAATAGTTGTGATATTGATTACGATATATACCCATGTAGACAAAATTCCATGTAGAAATAAATTTATTGGAGGAACCTCAAATTTTATTGGATCCTTACTAGTAATATAATTGTGGAAGGCGATTTACCTGTTCAGCCATATTTTAACTAAACCACTCAATCAATTTTAATGAAAATATGTACCTATGTACGTAAGCTGTAATTATTTCGATCTAGAGGACCAAACAATATTAAGTAAAAAAAGTCAGTACAATTAAGCAGACAATTTTAATTAATTAATGTCATATTCCACATTTAAAGCGGTGTATTTTGCGTACAATATATGTATTAGGTTTAGAACGTACCACGTTATTTTATTCACGTTCTAAATGCTTGCATTGCTAATTCAACTTGTAACTGGACAAGTTCCTTATTTTCTTCGAAGATCTCCTTTGCCAGCATTGTTCGCTTATGTTCCAAAAGAGTATTTTCTTTGATATAATGTTCTATAATCTTTTCATAATCTCCATCTTCTGCTCCTTGGCTTGGCGGCTTAGTGCTTTTAACTTGCTGCTGCTGAGCTTCAGCTAGTGTTAGAAGTTTCTTTAATCTTAATATTTCAGCCCTTTCAGCATTAATCCTAGTTTGAAGCTGAGACTTCCACTGTAATAATTCTTGGTTTTCCAACTGAATTCTTACGAGATTAAGGTATTCCGGATGATTCTCCGGTAGCATTAGCAGCCCTGATTCGTGCAAATACATTGTGTCTGGATTTCTAGCTCCATCGGGTGATGTACTTCTCTCTTGTTCTCCTGGTTTTTCTTCAAGAATTACTGTTGGTATATCTGGAGTCTCTTGAGGGGTACTCTTCGTTTCAGTATTTGTTGCGGATTCGTTTGATGCCGCGGTGGCTGCTTTGAGAGACTCATCATCCGAACAAGATAGTTTCGGCTTTCCCTGTACGGCCGCTAAAGATTCAGCTACCACTTCTCCGTCAACAGTGTCATCCATACTTCTAGCAACTGAATCTTGTTTTTTCTCAAAACTCCGCAATTTTCGTTTTAATTGAGTAATAATTCTTTGGACTTCCCAAAGTTGCTCTTCGCGCTTTTTGGATACAAAACCTGCATTCATTTCAGAATGAATCTGCGCTAGTAGACTCTCCTGCTTTCGTAATTCTGTCTGGATACCGCTACTTGTCTCTGGTAGTTTAGGGCTCGATGATGTTATAGGTGGCACATATCTGAAAGCACATTGGAGATTACTCTGATATATTACGATTTTTGTGGTCTTTCGATTTGTGTAGTAAAATACTTGAGAAATACAAGCAATTTCTATAGGAGTATGAGGGACGAAAATAGTAAAAGTTAAAAAATAAATAAAACGATGTTTTTGCAAACTTACTTGATGAGTTTCACATTTGTACACAAATTGGGGCAATGACACAGGAAAGTAACCAGCAAACGGTGGGACATCTGCAGCGTGGGGCTAAGCAGCATAGCCAAGCTCTGGGCATTCATCTTGTTCGATTTTTCGTTTTGGATAATACTATCGAAATGAAGGAGCACCCACGAAAGCAGTGTTTTATTACAACCAGGTAATTGTTCGAGCAGAACGTGCAAGTTTTGCTCCTGTTGAGTAACATTTGGCTGTGAGGCAGCTTCTTCAAAGCGAGCAATTAGGTCGGTGGTTAAAACAGGTTCCGGAAGCTCCCTAAAATTGTTTAATTACTTAGCAAATATCTACTTTTTGACAAAATTAGTTTGAATTACTTCAAGAATTGTTTAAGCAGTCCGCATGCTGTCGGTATGTCTAATTCATTTGTGCCTTGAGATTCTCGGTTGTTGTACTGTCTCTTGAGGTGTTGTATGCGCGATTTAAGTGGTTCGACCTTGTAAATTTGTTCGCTTTGTAGACCATTTTCTTGCAGATAGTCAATGCAATCGCGTACTACTAATGGCAAATCAACACCGTCGTGGCACCGACTCCTTTCTGTAGCTAAACTAACTGAAACACCAAAAACTGGCTGAACATCTCCCAACTCCAAAACTTCCTCACAAATGCTCGTTTGTTTTGATTTCTTATCTTTCTTGTCCTTGTCCTTATCTTTTTCCTTCTTTTCCTTCTTATCCTTGTCCTTCTTTTCCTTTTCTTTCTTCTTATCTTTAGTTTCGATTGTTTCTTTGTCCTTCTCCTTTATATCCTTTTCGTTTTTATCTTTTTCTCTGGATTTTTCTCGTTTCTCCTTGCTTTTAGTTGAAAATTTAAAAGCTTTTGACTTCTTTGTTGCTTTGGATGGACTTCTAGAGAATAATTTTCTTAATGTTATTAGTTCTTTTATGAATTATAGTTAAAATTACTTTGTTTCGGTGTCCTCCTCTGGAGAGCTCTCCCCTTCTAGTGTCGCATAGCCTCGGTCTTTTTTGTCCTTCTTGTCCTTCCTGCGGCCGATTAATAGTTCCTTTTTGCTGACTTTTTCATGATCACCTTCAGAGACTTAAAAAACAAACTAATTATAAACCGGACATGCAAAATCTACGCGCAGCAATGGATGATGGAAAGCATAAAAAGTAAATTTGCTTTCCATATTATAAATGCTTACAATCACTCTCTTCTTTCTTCTTATTAAGCCCCGATTCAGATGCATAAAGTCCCGGGAAGTCCTTCTCCACATCAGGACTATCAAAATCCATAATTTAGACTTTCGTATTATCCCTAATCTACTGAAAAATATGCGATCTGTCACACAAAAATGACATTTTGTTCGTAAAAGTTTCGTAATTAAGCGGAAAAACCCGAACGTAAGCATGGTTCCGGTCTAGTTTCCGTTTTATTCCGGTCCACTTCAACTTGATGTGCCGATTTCTCTCACCCCGATCCAAGTGGAACGTAGTAATTCAATAAATAAAAAAACCGTTATTTTTTCAAAAAGGTGCTTGTTTTTCTAAAATCGTAAATAAATCTTTGTAATCAAAAGAAAGCACCTTTTTGAAAAAATTAAACATGCTACTTTTCTAAACCATAATAATGCATGATTATGGTTTTTCTGAAATCCATGCTCAAGTATTTCGGGTAGTGCGTACTGCACTGCTTGCCTTTTGAACTGCATAATTTTGAGATCTATATATATAGCATTAACCTACTATTTATTAGACAGAATTCTAGCAAGCAACTAAAATCATAACGACCAATTCAATTTTAAAGTTTAAGAATTGATAATTTTATTTATAAACGTCAATCTACAACAATAATTCCCAAATCTGATGTACTCTGATATAGTACACTAGTTAACATTTTTCTTAAGATAAGGAGATAAACTATTTTTTTCCATATTATCTATTACACTGATCAATCAATCAGATCAGTTGGGAAAGCACTGCGCAAAAGCTATTTTTTTTCAATCGAATTTGAAATGTTCATTTAATATAGAAAAACGTATGGAGTAATCGGGGGAGAGGAAAAACAGAAACAAAAAATAGCTGCTAGTTTTTAAATTTGCTCCCGGAGAACGTTAACTGAAAAATGTGGAAAACATTACGTGAGTTTGGCTGTTTGTGGTTTTAAGAAGGCGTAGAAGACAAAAGCACGAACATGACCCATAAATGCAAAAGGGCAACATAGATGAACACCATGATTCTAACCAGCGGGTAGCGACGCAAGAAAACTCCCATTCGAATTCCGGCTGAGTCTAAGCTAGAATAGGCGCGTTTCATACGCCTAGCTACATTCGTATCGAAAGGGGTTTCCCTCATCAAGCTCGGCAGCTGGGCTTTTGCTGTAATTTTGTAAGAAATTAATAAGATAATTCTCTGAAGCGGTTTCTTCATTACCATCATCCGTGTCGTTCACATAAATTACTTCACTGTGGCGCTGTCTGTTTTGGTCCATCAAGTAGTGTAGTTGTTCCTGCCAAAAGAAGGTTGCATTTAAAACATTTATAAATAATATCCGAAAAATACCTGGGTTTTCTCCAATTGAAGTTTTAAAGCATTCTTCTCTGCAGTGAGTGTTTCAATTGCCGTTTGTTTTTTAACCAATGCCTGAGTTAGAGATTCAATTCTACCTTCTATTCGGTTGGGATCAGAAATGTTTGACATTTCCCCTGCTTGCTTACGAAGTTTACTTAGCTCCTTCTCCTTGGCTGAAAGCTGAGCCGAAAAGGAATCTCTTTCACGACTAATCTCTTCCCTTAGTGCTGCAATTTCTTGGCTAAGAAACTTTGCATCCGTTTCCAATTGCGTCGAATGTTCGAGATCTGTTGTGCGGGCATTTTCAAAAGACTCCTTCATCTTTGAAGCGTTAACTTGAGTTTCACAAAGTCGTTCTTCAAGTTTTTGAACTACCACTTTTGTATCTTCCAACTGCTGTAACGCGCTACTCAATTCGTCATTCAAATTCGAGTTCTCTTGCCGCAAACTTTCGAGCTCCAAAATTAGGACTCTTTCATTGCTCGTTTCAGATAAATCTGTACCCAAATTACCCTTGGTTTTGAGCTCCATGATGACCTTATCTTTCATTTTAAGTGTTGACTTGGCCTTGTGCCGATATTCCTGCAGTTCAGCGGTCACCTGTTCAGTTTCTTTCATTTGCCAATTTAGCTTTTCTGTGAGCTCAACGATATTCTGTCGAAATTGCGCTATACTAGTGTCTGTTTCACCTATCGTTTTTAGGTAACTGGTGCAATTTTCCTTAAGTTTAGCAAGTTCAGAATTGGCTTCATCCCTTTCGACAGCAAGCCTTTTTACAAGGCCCTCTAATTCGCTGATCTCTCGCCTCGCTTGATCTAAATCGCTTTGAAGAATCGTCTCCCCTTCCTTGAGCTCATCTCTCTGGCTTTTGATGTCTGCTAGCGCAATCCTCAAGGCAGACAATTCCTTTTCTGGGCTCAAATCGGTTTGTTTTCTCACCGAAAGGTTTGCTTTTGGACTTACTGATGTTTCTGGGGCATCCTCATCAGTGAGTTCAGAGCTCCTCCTCGAGGACAAGTTTGATTCACTTAACTTTGTCTCCGAATTATTTGATGATAAATTATTCTTAAAGAGTTTCTTGGGTGTCAGCGACTTTGTCAGCGAAAGTGAGCTGGACGATAAATTTTTCATAAGTCCACCGATGACCACTTCTGGTTCTGCTTTCTCTTTGCTAGTTTCATCGTTTTCTGCATTTCCAACTTCTGAACGAGCCGGCTGCTGTAGCACGTTAGCTGCATTTTGGTCTATTTTATTTAAAATATCCTCAGCCTTTCCGGCTAAACCGCTTATCCAGGACATTTCAAAAAACGATAGAATTTCGACGGAAATGACAACAAAACAGCTGTCAGTATTGACATACGTGGGCCTATTTAAAGATTGACATTTTAGGAACGGGCCTCTCTTTAGACCGTTTAGAAGGAACAAGCTAAAATTTGAGAAAACCTGAGTTTAGTTTCAAAAAGCTATAAAGATTAAAAAGTAATTTACGCCTTTAGCTCTTTAAAATTAAATAGCAACAATTTCTTATAATCTTTGGGTTTCATAAAATTGTTATCTTTTAAATGAAGACATTTTCCTTTCGGTTCCGCTGCTATCTGAGCCCCCGATAAAACTCACCACGATCGTTGTGTTCCTAACATAAGATTTGCTCTTGAATGGAATTTCGTTCCATCCCCGAGGTGAATATAAAGTCAGCTGTTTCAATTGGTGAGGCGTTGCGCGTTTATTTACTTTTGAAGTGCACAGATTTCTTGCCTTTGTTTGGATTAAATCGAAGAAAATTGTACGTTTAAAAGCAATAACACAACTCGGAGATGATGGCACAGTCTGCTAGCGAAACCAGCTTCTCGGTACAAATGCGGAGAGCAACGAGGGATGTTCACAAGCTCAGCGACGCTTTGGTTAATGCGAAATTGGCTTTTGGTGAGCAAGCATATTTCTTTCATTAAATTTGAATTCTTTGTGCTGCTTTGCTATAATTGTTGAAAGTTTGCATTCAGTAAATGGAAGATTTGAAATTTGATATGTGTTTATATTTAATACAATTTTTCAGCGCTTTCTGATGATGCCGTTTGGGCGGAAGGTCTTTTGATATTCTATGAAATATTCAAATATCTGGAAGAAAATGTACCCCCAGATCTTCTTCCTAGAGAATTTCACCGGAAAACAGCGTTTGAAAATGATTTATCGTATTATTTGGGCCCAGAGTGGAAACGGTCATATGAACCAAGGAAAGCAGTGCAATCTTATGTTGCTCATTTAAAGGAAATAAACGAGAAAAACCCTATTTTACTGCTCGCCTATGTATATCACTTGTACATGGGTTTATTATCCGGCGGACAAATTCTACAGAAAAAGCGCGCCTTTGCTAGGCGGGTGAATCCTCTAGCAAGAGATGAGGCCACCCTTCATGGATCACAAGTTACAAATTTTGGTGGATCAACTATTGCGGATTTGAAGAACAAAATGCGCCAATTAGTAGATAAGAAAGCCAGGGAATTCGATGAGCAACTCAAACAACTTCTGATAGAAGAAAGCCGCAGAGTGTTTGAGTTAAACAACGAAATTGTGAGAACAGTGAAAGGCGTGAATCAAGTCAACCTACGGAAAGTGCTGATTGTGGCGCTGTTTGCAGTTCTTACATATTTCCTTTATAAATCTATATTCGGCTAGAATCTTATTGCTATTAAATATTAGCTAGAAATAATGTTAATCCATACATAAAACAGTTGTTATTAATGTAGGGGGTAAATTTGTACATAAACCCATACGCAATTTTTCATTGCATGTTAAACTTCTACGTCTTTGTTTTATATAAAATATTACTATCTCGAGTGTAGAAGATTTATTTTTGAGAACAAGATCCTACGTTTATGGCTAAGCAATGTTTAATATGTGTTTCCTCTCAAAGAAAGATTACAGATTTTTCATAGTACACAGTAATTAATTCTAAACATCTCTGCAATCTTTTTTTCAAGAAATCATGCCATTTAATTTTCTTTATCATGCCAAGTTATTGCTCAATTCATAATTTAAAGTTCTTTGTACTTTCCACTTTGTTCTGAAGATTTCCTTTTATTATTTTGTGGTAAAAAAGGGACCTACGTGTACATATACTAATATATATTTTTATGTTGTATATTGTATAGCATTTATATAATCTGTTTCTTATTCTTTAAGCGCATATTTTGGCTCTTAAATGGAAAAGCAATGCATACGTAAAATGTTTCATATACAATTTGTCAGTCATTCCGAATATGAGTGTTGGTTCATCTCACAAAGTAATTAATTATACCTTTCTTTCGCTTTTCGATTAGAAAAATTATTCTAAGAGTTAATTTAGCTATGATTTATATTAGAGAAATAACTGGTTCTTTTAGCAGCTCTTAGTGCCGCTAGCAAAGGGTTCTTATTACAAAAAAAGCTTTACCTAGATAAAATAATGTTAGTCCTTTGTATTAAACACTTAAGAAATCAACAGATTGGCGCTGTAAAAGAAAGTTATTCCCACGAGCTCTGCTAATTTCTCTACAGCGCATGTGGTGTGCCCCTGGAGATCCCTTGCACCAATCTTTTCTATCAAAACAGTTTTCCACCAAGGCCATCAATCTATGAAATTCATTCAATAGAGAATCAGAGACAGAAGAGGCAATCCTTGCATCCAGATATGGGATTTAGCCGCTGTGGTTATAAAAACCACACCGTTAACGAGGAGATTCGCTTTGATGCTGTAATTAGATGATGGCGATCAGTATTGTCCAGAGGTGGCCAAAGAAAGATCCGCCACCAAGTTGTCAGTGGGTAACTAGGTCGTGCTAACTACGCGTACCCAGGGCATGTAGGTAGTCATTTAATAGTCATGCAGTGAATACTTTTGAAAATTCTTTGATGTACAGGTGCACTTGTGTGCATTCCAAATGCCAGATGTTTCTCACTTCACTGTAATAAGTTCATCTCTTAAAGTTGATCCAGCGAAAAATGGAGCCGTAGATGCATGCCAGACAAAAAGCTAGTTACCACCTCCCTATTTGGGGAGCATACACATAGCTATGTTTTCCACCATATAGTTCGACGGAGAGAGGATTTCAACGGTATTAAAGTTTAAAATGTTTCTTTTTATAATTTATAAATAAGTACATTAATTTCACGGTAAGCATCGCTCTCACCGTCTTATAAGACCATATTGGTGAAGTGGTTGTTCTATAAAAGGAACCGCAGCGGCAATCTCATCTCACGTTGACGACTTAATATGAATAAGCCTTGATTGATGTCCAACCCCTGCCAGTTTTGTTCCACTTGGAAAAAGAAGTCATGTGAAACAGAGCTAAATTGCAGCTTCATCTTTCAGTCGACCACAGGTAATTTCCCTCATTTTTCGTAGAATTATGTGCACATTTTTAGTATTTTGTAATATCCCATTGAAAGTGTATTAATAACATCTAAAATACGGTTTCTCTTAAGAGGTATTAAATATTTATTAGAGAGAATATCGGCAATTTGTGAAAAATACCAACCACGCGGCAATTAAGCTTCTCTTCCGTGGAGGAAAATTTACGGAAAAATTACTAAGCATAAAGAAAACGGTCAAGTTGCATGCCTAACCAATTTCTGCACCTAGTTAATTAATTTCTACAACTGACGATGTAGTCTTTCAACGGAAGAAACCCCTTTTCACATTTCCGATGAATGATTTTTTTATTCCTTAATCATATAGGCTATGGCCGTCAGTTTGTTGAATAAATCACTTAGAATTAGAGCAGTATTCAGTACCAAACGTCTCCGCCCTTACGATAACATTGCCTCTCTTACATACATACATATATTAGTTTTGATAAGATTTATGAGGATTAGTGCTTTAGAGATTTTTCTTGATTTATAGTTTCGCCATACAGATTGCATTGAACCTATTCAAATGATTGTCGCACCAAATCATTCTAAACCTCGGACTAGCAGATTTTACATCTTTTTGATCAGCACTATTTTTAACGGAAGGAATAGTTCAATTTTGTTTTCTTTCATTAAATATTTTCTTACAAGAAACTACATTTACTACATACTACATTTACAACAGCAAAATTTGCAGTATATTGGCTATATTTATTTGAAAATCTGAGAAAACGTTTAAAATTTTAATTTTAAAATTACTTTTCTAAACAACGTGGATATAAAACCGCTATTTGTAAAACCTTTGCTGGAGAAATTCTTTAAATAAAAAATTCATCGAAGCCCGCTCAGTGATTCTCGTGTTATAAGATGCTTATCATTAAAATAGATAAACATACATATTATGAAAAAAGATCGTGAAAAAATTGAAAAATTAAATACTTATTCACTCTTTTCAGACTTAAACATTAAATTATATTTATTTTTCTTTGTTTTAATAACATTTATTGTTAAATGTTTGCGCTTGATTGTATCGTTAAAGTCATACAATTATTCATATGTTAATTGAAAAGGTAACTTACCTCTTTGAACTGTAATGGGGAAATTTCTCGCCAAAGTTGAGTCACGAAATCCGTGCTGAGTGACTGATATTGATTGAAACGTATCACTTTTCAACCTGAATGGATGATATTTCTGCTTTAGTATATTCGTAAGAGTTCAGATAAAAATCAGCATTAATGCTTTGTTGTTATTATTCATCTCTAAACCCAACGACCACAATTTATACCACTCAATCGAGATAAAATGCAAATGACGAAGGAAATATCCTGTAGTAAAGTGATGCGTCCCATTTATTAAAATTCGTAACTGCCTTCCGTCACACTTTCAATTAATAAAAAAAACTTTATGAATCATATTGTGTTGTGTTATTTTCGTATTGCACAATATAACTTCACATAAAAAGTTAAATATCACTGTGATACGCATGACAAAGGTTGAAGGCGCCGCCGCATATGATGCATATCCACTTGGGTGGAAAAATTCGGCGATAAGCTCTCGCCTTAACAATTTTTATTGTTAAACAAATTGGACAATTGTGGAGAAGAGTTTTCACCCGGACTTGGAGGAGTTTATTTTGCAAATTCCGGAAGATGTTAGAGCTTTTGTGGTTCACTTTGAGTGAGTTCCATTGAATTTCAAGAAATTATCCAAGTTGTGACAACTTAATGGGCCAATTATTTTGACTGTTTCCGCGTCTATTATGCAATTGTACCTACATATCGTTTGAGTTGTATAACGATGAAAAAGCGCACTCATGTTTGTTAAAAAAGACTTCCATTTTCCATCGTCATTTCAAGTAAATTTGCGGAGATGAAATTTGTTCACATTTGATGCAATCAAAAATTTGCCTACGTAATTATAGTCTTAGCCAATTACTTTAGTCCTTGCTTTAGCAATTGATGAATAAACCTTTTTACGACTCAATTCGAGTACATAGTAAAATAGTACAAGAACGGAGAGTACCACGGTCATCGTTCATCAATCGTTTTCCTTCTTCCCAGATAAACCAAACCTTCGGCTCATATTCAGGCCAGACTTCTCCATTAGCGGCGAATAGCTGCTGAAATTCATGCAAGCATAATTAATTGTAAGATAGGTTACGAAAACACGGGATTTTTAATGGCCTATCGATCAAATAATTATTACGCCTGTTATAATTGTTTTGTTTGATTCAGCGAGAATCTAGGCAATTTGCAAAATATCGATTTTAACAACCTTTAAACAAAATTGTACGCTTTAAAGAAAGTAGGGTCAATTATAATATAAAATTTGATTAAACATTTCGTTGATTCGAGACTTTTTGGAAAACCGGGATCTGTCGTCAGGGAAAAGCTGTGGATTGTCCGGAAATTTTTATTGAAATCAGGTCATGATATATAATAACATAGTCTGGGAAAGAATCCTTGAAAAAATTGTGTTGAAGAAGAGAAATTGTTTTTATATATTTAATTGTTGGTTGAGCAAATAATGAGGAAAGAATTTAATTAAAAGCCGCGGTATTTTTGTAAAAATTTCAATTAGTTACATAAATGTCTTAGTACCTAAATTGTTTTGGAAAGCGCTTCAGACCGACGGCGTGAATAAGCCACTGTTTAGGAAGTTTTAATTATTGCAAAATTCTACATAATTTTTGCATATCTGATTTTATCTTCTTTCTCAAGGTTCCTAATTTTACGGCTGTTAAAGTCAAAGCGATAGGAATCAATAATTCTAAAATTTTAAACACGTTTTTTGAGCTTTCATAAGTTATAAAAACTACTTGATCTATTATGCTATAATTTTAAAACTTTATTCTGTAGAGTGCAGACTATTGGCTGTGGTCTCTACCATAACATTTAAAATTATATCATTATTTTGAACATTTTACTACCAAGATATAAAAACAAAACTTGTCTATATATTATAGTTATATTGTTATTTATTTATTATATTATCATATTTAAAGGTCGCAAAAATCGATTACTTAAAAAATACTTCACTAAGCCTTGATAAATCACGGCCGCGAAAAAAAGAAAAGAGCAGTTACAATAATGCGAACATAAGAAAAAAGAATGTAGGTAAAACCTTAAAACTACAAGCAAATTAACATGTAATTTTATGTGGCCGAAATAAATGCAGCCTCAATCCATCTGAATTCCTGTGCAGTCGCCATAAACGCGCAAAAGTGGAGTTAAACCGACAGCACTTGCGCAACGCATTCTTTTCAGGTGGAAACGTCCGAATGCGGTATGATGATGCGCTTTCTTGGGTTCCGTTACATCCTTCGCTGGGAACATCTGATTATCCCAATCGAAATTGAAATGAACATTCCGCGGGCTTTTTACCTGGTCGTATGATGTAATTAAAATGTGGCGCCTTGCAGATTGGAAGATCAAGAAAATGTTCATCATTCTCGCGGAGTTGACTGCTATGTTACGATTAAATTTGGCCGGTAGCCAGCAGATGAATTGAAATATGATAGTATCTTGACATTTATCATTAATTAATCTTTCTTTGTCTTGCTGTCTAACGAGTAATCCGGTCATGCACCTTCGTGTCATGTTCACCGGCTTGCTCAGGTGAGCCTACACAAAAGCCAGTTATTACCGCTATGCATCTGCGAAAGTTGGGTCAACCTGGGAAAAATATGCGAGATCACACCTCAGTGTGATGCTGCACAATTGTAATTGTAAGAAATGCGCGCAGTAAGCACTAACGAGGTCTCCTTGTGCGTACACGGGAAACCCGCAAATTAAGATTTATGCTGTCCAGCTGGAAGCACCTAAGACTAACTTTGGCAAAGTAACTCTGTCAACTCAGCATTGATCCGATCTGATATTGCCTCAAAAATTTTAAGCCTCAAAATGCAGTCTGTGGCATTCCACAGCTTGTCTTATGGTTTTAAGAATTTTTAGCAGTTGATTTTAAAATTTTGGAAATATGTATCAATCTTGGAAATAATGAATTTCTTTAATTTTTATACATATATGTTGTAGGGTGCTCGTTGAAAGACTGAGCCGAAAATAAAACCTTAATATCTCAAACATTTTAACTTAAATAAACAAAATGTTTTTAAAATACTTTTTATAAACCCTAAATGTTCTCACAAATATCTACAGATTCTATGGGGAATTTTATAAAAGAAGATTGTGTTCATATACATACATACATACTATACCTATATACATCAGCAAGAAAGCATAAACTTTGTTAATTAAATAACCAAAACTCGTAAATTGTTCAGTTCGAAAGACAAGAAATTAATATGACAATAATTGGGTACGATATTTTGCGATCTTAAAGTGGCATTTCTAATGCAGCGAAGCGTAGCGTAGAACTTCACGCTGTTTGCTATTTCCATTCTTCACATGAGAGATTCGTATTTTTTGTCTCTCTCAAAATCTCACGCTTGCGCCTTGCGCCAGCGCAAAGTAGATTCTAGTGCTACTCTCGCGCTGGCGCAGAACTTACGCTGCATTGGAAACACCGGCCGCTTTAAAGTGGCCAAAATAAATTTGTTTGTGCTTAAATGTTTGCACAAAAAAAAAAAACATCCCCACTTTACATGTAAGAGGTGAATAAACAAATATTTGTTTAAAAGATTTTATTTCGTAGCTGTAGGCTTCATAAATATGTAAAACCGTGCCAAATTTAAGCTTTATGGAACTAATAGTATGCGAGTAAAACGGCGACAGTCAGGGAGATATGGCGAAACTCTTTTAGGCTACTTATTTTCAATTAGACTCGCTAATTTTCTTTGACTTTGCGGAACTTTGTTTATAAAGTTCACGGTTCGTTCATCAAAGTTAAAGAGGTGCTCGTTGGCGGACAAGAGTAGGTATGGAGTCACTTGAGCCTGGGAACCAAAACCGGTTATGCAAATGAGGGGCGTGGCTGGGACGTGGGCGTGGCTAGGGCGTGGCGGGGGTGTGGCTAGGGCGTGGCTAAGGCATGGCGGGGGTGTGGCTAGGGCGTGGCTAAGGCGTGGTTAGGGCGTGGCTAGGGCGTGGCTGGGGTGTGGCGGGGGTGTGGCTAAGGCGTGGTTAGGGCGCCTTAGCCACACCCCCGCCACGCCTTAGCCACACCCCCGCCACACCCCCGCCACGCCTTAGCCACACCCCCGCCACGCCTTAGCCACACCCCCGCCACGCCTTAGCCACACCCCCGCCACGCCTTAGCCACACCCCCGCCACGCCTTAGCCACGTCCTAACCACGCCTTAGCCACACCGCCGCCACACCCCCGCCACGCCCTAACCACGCCTTAGCCACGCCTGTGTGGCTTAGGCGTGGCGGGGGTGTGGCTAAGGCGCCCTAACCACGCCCTGACCACGCCCTAACCACGCCCTAACCACGCCCTAACCACGCCCTAGCCACACCCCCGCCATGCCTTAGCCACGCCCTAGCCACACCCCCGCCACGACCTAACCACGCCTTAGCCACGCCCTAACCAAACCCCCGCCACGCCTTAGCCACGCCCTAGCCACGCCCTAGCCACACCCCCGCCACGGCCTAGCCACGCCCTAAACACGCCTTAACCACGCCCTAGCCACACTCCCGCCACACCCCAGCCACGCCCCTCATTTGCATAACCGGTTTTGGTTCCCAGGCTCAAGTGACTCCATACATTGGCCATTTCGGATGTCAAGTCGCTCATGCATGGGACTTGGGAGTAGTCCAGCTGCATCCTGGCAAGAATTCTTCCTCCGGGAATGGCAAACTGCCACTCGAGGCTGGTGCCCAATTACGGCCCCATCGTGCCCAATTAAATCCCCTAAATCACTTGCAGCTCCCCCGGGGAGCAGAGGGGCCATTGTATTGAAATTTCCCTGAGTAGTGATTTTTAAGTAAGACCCAATGCAGGACTTCATGTTTTGGTGCTTGAGTAGCCTCTGTCCGTTGAATGGTCGAACTTCTTGGGTATATTGTCCTGTCGTTATGCTATTTGCGCTTCCTGCAATTTATTGACCATTAAAAATAATTTAAAAAGTTTTCTCCTCTTGGATCGAATTCCTCCGGGTAAAAGATATGATGGCTGGGCGTTCGAATTTGGAATGAAAAGTTTCATTGAGCAGCATGTTTTCTTTGTCCATTTCAAGTTTTCTTCTAGATTTTATACCATCACTCGGTCCCACCAGTCACTGCGGGGGTCCCTAAGGAGCCACTGGATGCAATTGGGTGCAGCAAAACTATATTTCAAGCTAAATTTTCAAGTTTTAAAAATATTTTGGTGTATGTCAGTCCACGACAGTCATGCGCAATTTCGGCGAGCCCTGACACAGAGAAGTCGCTAAATATTTTTAAATCGTGATATAAATGGGCACCCAAATATTTATTAAGTGAAAAATTCCTTTTCATTTTCACACAATTTTTGCAACTGCACTGATCAATTTTCTATGTAGTAGTAAGCTCAGACTAGTATTTGTGAGATGCTTCACTTTTAGCGATTTATGTCCGTTCCTTTACTGTATATTCATAGTGGCGAAACTACAAAGATTCCTAGTTTGACTGCGGGATCCTAAAAAATGACTTACTGTTTTAGTCTGCTCTTAAACGCAACTATTCGAACAAATATAAGGCTGTTTTAGAAAACAATAAATAAGGGTAAGGTTTTTGTAGATACGATGGGGTAAACTTTTACTGATATAGAATAGAACTTTATTTCAAATTTTATCAATATAATTTCGGAATGTTATTCAAATAAAACAAAAGCAAAGAACAAAATTAGAGTCAGTTAAATTTATAAAAACGACAAAACGACAATGATAAGTTAAAAAAAATTCTTAAAAGAAACTCAATTTACCAGGCTTACTCCAAACAAAGGTGGCCGACCACTTGATCAGCTCGCGCTCACAATTTTGCCCGGTAGTTTTTGAGTCTCGTCTTCAAACGGTTCTTTCCATCTTCTAGACCTCGATATGGTTGAATAGTTCTAATGCCATTGATCATGGCATGATCGTCCAATAACATTTTTTTGTGGTATTCTGTGACAAAAGACAAACATTGGCCTAGATTACCTTTAAAGACGTGATGCGTTGGCCTGCAGACTGTTTGAACAATAACTCATCAGTTCTACCGCTGAAGCAGAGCCCACAAGTCTGGGCAATTTTAAACGCGGCGGAAGTCCAAGCATCTGAACAATAGGCGATAAGTGGAGAAGAATTTCGTCAAATTGCGTCTAAGCCGACCCGACCTTGTGACCATTGTCTTGTGATGACCATGACTGCTCGGCTTAACGAAAAGAAAAGTTTAAACTATGTCAAGAGGTTTTTCCTCAGGTGAGGTAATTTGCGTCCCTAACTGCTCGAACATTACTCGAAATGATTGCAGCGATTTTGTAAATTTCAGGAAGAAATCGTTTGCGCGCCCGGGGTGTTTTCTTTAGGTGCAAATTGCTATCTACATAGCACTTCGTTTCGTTGAAGATTTCCTCTAAAACAAATATTAACTGTGGCAATGCGCTGACATGAAAGGGTCCTCTTTAGGGTTTTAAAGTGATCGTAGCTCAGCTGGCACGTATGAGACTTAACTAACTTAAGCCAAACAAAAAAAGAATTAATCATGAAAGACACCTTTCCTGAGCCGATTGAAGATATGACATGTTGGTTAATTGAAATTGACTGAGGTCGCTAAATACATATATCCAAATTTCTCTTATTTGAGACGATCAATGGAAAGCGACTGATTGATTATGAAACGCGCTTCTTTTGAAAAACCCTAGACAAGAAGACATGCTTGCAATTAAAACCAAATAAGTAATGACCCTGTTGAGCTGCTACCTGCACTCACCTCGTTGTAATTACAATGCCGGAGAAATCCAAACTTTTGTGGTTTAAGACTCGAATAATTACTAGCGCACTTAAGCCCACTTGAGGTTCGTTGGCCCCCAATTGATGGATGTTTGGATGCCATCGTTGGGACCATTTTCACTTCTTCGTGCAAAGGGGTTTTCTGTGCACCGCGCGCATAAATTAGACATACGACGGACCCGCAAACTCTTCAACTATTTCATGTTCGCTTTAAACCCATTGTTCTGCAGAGCCCTAGACCCCTTTCCGATTAATTTTTTTAATCATCTGTAATAGGTCTGTCAAAGCAATTATTAACAAACATTCTAATTTCTCATTTTCCCTTTCCTGAGCCCCTCACATATGAAGAACGGATTGATGTTCTGATTTTCACGATGATAAGGAACTTGTTTGGGTCAGTGTACAAAAATCCCACAGTGGGCGTTTCATATGGGATTAAGAAAAAAAATGTTGTTCCAAAAAATGAAACTTTTTTACAATAAGTGTGAACACCCAACGGTACAATGGTGGACCGATGGAGCTGAGGATGACCTCGAGACTCGTGCACGTTCAGCATTTGAATTGTTTATTTGCTAGACGTAATCTTTAATGTTTTTGCTTTCCCCGTCACTTATATTTTTTTAAAAAGAAAGTGAAGATGAGTAAAAGAATGCGTACAAAAGTACCATTTTGAATATAAAAACTGCTGTATAAAGTGAATGAAACTAATTAAAAAATCGAACTAAAGGTATTAAAAAAAAAGTAGTTGATCCATTTTTTTAAAATTATATTTAGCCTATAGCACTGTCCTACATACAGATCATAAGTAGGAAAAATGAAACACAAACTATCATTACATTATCTTTATAGTTTTAATATGAGAATTTTGCCAGAACTACTTATACATAAAAATTTTATCGAAACAATATATCAAAAGGAATTTAGGTTGCCAAGAGTTTCACATAAAATTCGCCGATAATAACGTTTATATAAGGACAAGGGAAACATCTATCGATAGATCACGATTTTTTTTTTAATTATTGAAAGTATTTTCATGAATATTATTACTAATGATATTTTGCACCGAGTTTTAATAAAAGTCAATAATATAGAGTATGTTCGTATGTTTCTGGAGATATAATTTGTTATATACTCAATACTATTTACAGTCAAAACCAAGTGAATGAAAAAATTTGTTTTGTAGGAAGTACTGTTTCGAACTTTATAAGATGTTATGTTAATTTTGAATGGTAACAATATTTACTTACGCTCGGTAACTGTTGCACAAAAACGGCTTTAGAAATGTTTGACTATATTTCATTGCAAATTTAACAATCTAAGTCTATTGAAATATGCTGATAATTAAAGTAAATTTTTGCCACGGTAAATTAGTTAATTAGTCCGAGAAATAAAGACTTCTGAGATACATAGCTGAATTATTGATGAGACTTGTAATTGGACTTCTAAAACCCTTAATTTGAACCGAGCAATATTTTGTGTGAGTTCTTATTAAATCAAATCTCTCAATGTATATTGAAGATCAGAAAAATTTACATACTTTTTTACTCAGATAACGAAATGTTACGAAATATACCGATTAATCAAAATTTCCAAGTTTATGTATAAATATAAATAATAAGATTTTATTAAAGTTTTTACCTATGTAATGCATTTGAAAATTTAACAAACTGTTTTAGTAAAATTTAAATAGTGATTCTAATTTCTGTTAGACGAGCAAAGAATGCATTAGATTATGAATCCAGAAAACCGAATTTCGGTTCCTTGTAATATCGTTGAAAGAAGTGAAGTTGTTTTGAATGAAGTTTTTTTATAATTTTTATGGTCTATTAATAACTAACTACAATATTAGTAAGGTTTACAACTTTACACTTAAATATATATTTTGAAGAATTCTGGTTAAATAACTTTAAATAGATGTCCCGATTGGTGCGAATACAAAAGTTTCTGATCGCTACTCCAAAAATAGATCGATGGCTTTGGTTTTGGTGTAACCATTGGTAGATATAAATATATATATAAAGTATTTAAAAAATCTCAATTAAACTACCGTTATGACTAAGTGTCGGATAAAATTTAAAAATAAATAGGCCAAAAATACATCATGCCCATCCCATCCCACAGGTTGGGAATCTGAACGATATTATCTTCGTGGCTCCTTTAAAATTTTTGCAAATGTCAAGCGATTCACGAATCTGAAACTCCGGGCAGACGGACCATTAACCATATAATCAAGTTCATTAAGGTGTCGAACTGAAGGTAGATGCTGTGCAGCCTTCTTTATATGTAATCTTTTCCCATCCTTCTCTCCCCAGTTCGATGAAACACGAGAAAAGATGGTTCGTTTGCGACCAAAAGAATTTTGACCTCATCGCAACTTATCTTCGCGATCACGAAGCACTTCACTGGCAAAAGCATTTATATGCAGATGAAATTAATTGTTGGGAGTAATACACCTTATTCAGTGGTGAGACGGTTTCGGTCCTCATGATTTTGGCCAAGAAAAGCAAAAGGCAGTTGAAGTTGATACGCAAAGGACGGAGATGAAACAGCATTCTTATCCGATTTGCTGGGAATCTGGACTTGGACTTGAAACGGGTAAAAGCGGTGCGTTCCCGTCGACTGTAGAGGATACGCGGTACTCGCCTATATACGCAGCCGATTTCAATGTGAAATTTGTGTAATCAGATGCTATCGACGCATATACATTCATGCAAGTTTAATGGCTTTCCAGCTCACATTTTTGGCCATCTGACAAGGGCTTAATGCTTGTCTGTATGGCTAATTTAATTTATGTCTCGAAAGGTAATTTCATGCCGACTGGAAGAGAACGTTGCGGAATTGGCATTGCCTTGTATTTATGAGGGGTATTACACCCGCGGTCTGATAAACGATAAAAAATCGCTTTGTAATGCGTAAAGCAGCATTTCTTGTAAATTTAAATTTATTTGACAAGGAATGGTTCGGGCTACTTTTAACGAATGCAAAACGTTATACCCATAAAAATTGCGCTCAACGCTTTGGGGCGTTTGCTCTTAAAACCATTAAAATACTCGATCTACTTTCACGTATTAATACAACAATATATGTATAGTTGGGATATTTTCTGTAATAAATGCATTTTATTTCATGATTTGATGATGAAATTGTAAACTAATAGCATACCCATCGAATTTGTGCTCGTCTAATTTGTTTTTATGATCCTGATTAATACACACCACCTAACTCAAAATTGGCTTATTTTCAGATAAATAAAATATTTTTCAAGGAAAAATATTTCTTATTTTATGGACTTAATTATTAATGATAATTAATAACTGATGAAATTGCAGGATGAATTTTGGAATATATGTATCGGAATTGTTTTTAGCCTATTGCGTTCCCTTTCCCGTTTTTTTGATTATTGTTCATTCAGATTTTGGTATTTTCTTATTACATTCATTTTGGAGCGAGAATGACAGAATTTATACTTTCCCACAAAAATAGCAAGCCTGATAGTCAAAATTTTTTACACAAGGTTTAACGTTTGTATTAAGATCATTAGCTAAAGATATTAATTAAACATGATAAAATTTCTATTTTATACTATGAAATTGTCAGATAATTTAGGACAGAAGGTTAATTTTTGAGCAGCTCATTTTTATTAGAAATTAGAAGAATTATTTTATTCGACTTTATAATAGTTTTATATCGTTAAGATAAATATGCGTAATATTACAACTTTTTAGCCCATTTTTACAAGATTCTTATCAATAGTGAAGCAACATTTGAGTTTAAAATTGCCGTGTTGTTTTAATTTACGCTTCTGGATGCATTTTGCCCTCTTGCATTACAGTTGTACTTCAAATGGTTAATTTACAGTAAAATTGCAGAATTAGTTTTATTCGCCGTTAACACAACTCTTTTTTTTCCCGATAAATGGATTATTTTGGTGAAATAAAGTGCGCTATGAATTAGCACGGTCACGCCAATTAGTTCAAACATAACACCTCATTTCATTACTTCTTTTGACTGCTCAATCCGTTTTTCAACGGAACTCGATTGCAACTGCTTCATTTATGTGAAGATTCTGTTGAATCACAGTTATTATTACTTCTTAGCCTGCATTTATCTATCTACCCACAGAATAGTAGATGAAAATTTAATAAAAGAAAAAGGAAAGAATAAGAAAAAAAAAGGAGAAAAAAGAACAAACAGACAAAAACTAAAAAGCAGACATTTTGGGTACATACAAGTGAGCCATCATCACAGTTGGATACCTGCATAAAAAGTTGAGAATTTTTACGGCACACTGCACATATTATTTTAAGTCTTCTGCTCGTGATACGCCTGCTTCGAAATTTTGAACTGATACGCGTCTAATTGGATTAATTAGTTTGGTTGGTAAAAGCGCGCACGCTCCGCGGATTCCAATAATTTACTTTTATTTGTATTTATAGGAAAAAAAACTGTTAATATTAATGGAAATTGACTTGGTATAAATTTAGCAAACTTGCTGTTGCCAGCAGTCTAGAGTCTAGACTGTATTTAGGATATAATTGAGTAATAAAATTTACATAATTACTAAAAAAGAAAGATATATTTTATTATATTAAATGCTTAAATATTGCCCGTTGGAATAGCTATTTTATAACGCAAACTGTAAATGTTAATAAGAATCCATCAAAACGTAGATCTCATTTTTCATTAACTAGTTCATTTACTTTAACTAACTTTATTTAAAAAAAAACATTTTACCATCATTACGACAGCTCTGACCTTCAACTGAATCATGATCAAGAAAGCACCGATCTCACATAATGGGTTCAGTGTGCTTTTGCATCTCGTTCGAATCGAATTTAACCACTAAATCGATGGGCATCCAGCCTCTTTAACGGTATCAGTTAATAGTTAAAAAATCAAAGCTTTTGCCGCGGTGATGGACAGCGACACGATCTTGATCATGAAAACGGCCAGCTGGTCGGTCAGCGATGAGATTTTGCAATCGATTGAATAACATTCGATTTAGATTTGATGCAACTCTGAATATTTTCTCAGAGATACATATGAGGTAACTTTGAATTTTTTTTTGGTATGATCTAACTATCATAAAGTAATGTAAAGTAAATAATTTAAATGACGATTTATGTAAAACTATACTGAATATTTCCTTTTCTTTAAGTTTGCTTTTCAGCAGAAACCTTAACGATATTTTCCTGATGAAGTGCGTTTCACAAAATAGCTTTTTCTAGCTGGCAAGAAACTGGGAACGGTAGGCTTGACGTTTCAATAAGTAAATAGAATTCCCACAGAGCCAGCTTAACAGGTTTCGTCAGCGATTAAAGTGCAAGAAGATATCGGCTCGATACTTTGTTTACTTTCTAGCTGCATATCGTCTGATAGATTCTTAAATTCTAGATGATATGGTACATATAATAGAAAATGCAACTTTGATAAAATTCTAATGTAAGATTCATGCGTAACACATTCCGACCGGCAATCGGCAACGGTCAGATCAATACAATGTCAAGGTTAATCTACCAGTTCCATGTAGAGAGCATATTAATTAAATATGGTAAAGGCAAACATTTGCAAAAGTTCAAAGAGGCGCGTAAATCATTTCCGCGGTATGCTCTGAGATGGATGCACCTTTACCGTTCAGTCTTTGGAATCAATTTTCTGTCGGACTTGTGGCATCAGTTCTCATTTTGCTAACCTTTACTTGCAGTAAAAGAATGGATCCGTGAACTGATAGTCAGCTAGAACCGCACGAAAAGTAAATAAATCAGTTGCCCATGCGCACCACTTGCTCTCTTCTTTCTAGCTAATCTGTGAAGAGTGCGTATCGCCGTGCCGGATACACAATTGCAACCTGTTGCACTAGGCTAAACATAAATCCGTTATTGCACGTATGTTGACTCTGGCCGGTGTATACCATACTTTCAGCCGTAGTTCATGCCACCACGGCAAAGTGGCCGCCAATTCCTGGCAACATGCCCCACGTCGTGTAGCCGAGCTATCTGGATGCATCTACCAGGGTATGAGACAAACGTAGTACCATGTGCGGATAAACTTGCCTTGGTAAGCAACATATATGATTTCTGGTTTTCTCGGGTAACTGGTCAAGTAGCAGATGAACTTTTACTTTGTTTTAGTATACCGTCGACTCTCCTCCTTGGTCATGGTCATGCACAATTCGCAACAATAAGAAAATGCAATCCAGAGCCGCATGGCCGGTGCCCCTAGACCAGGTTTGCGGCAATTTCCGGTTTATTGGTGTACCAATGGCAGATTAAGCATATTTCCTTGGCTATCAACGATGGAATTGAATATTACCCGTTTGTTCCTTATAGACAGCTTGCATAACATCACGGTTATTATTATATAATATAATGACGTTAACCAGGAATTGTGCAATTGTAAGAGGCACACATGTGTGGAATTTGCATCCAGTGGGCCCGGCTTGACGGGTAGATGGTCGCACCAGCAGCTATCCACATACTCCTCATCACTATTTCTGGAATTACTTGTTTACTGAATTAAAAACTTGAATAGGGCCTATCTAACGTCAGGGTATTATGATAAATCTCCTATAACACCTCATCCGCCAATTAATCGTAATAAAATTCTATCGAGTTTTCCTTCAAAAGAAAATTCTATCTTACTAATAATACCTCTACAAACTTAGTACTTTATAAAGATCTCATCTTCCTCATTTTAAAATTAGGTTAATTCCTTTAGTTATTTCAATTTCCGTTTGATTAACTCAAAACGTTTAAGGTTTTGTGAACGACAAATTTAACGATCAACGAAAAAAAAGAAGAGATTACTTAATTTTAACAGCCTTTCGAAAAAAAGGTATCTTCGAACCTCCTCTAATCTGTGGCGAAAAAAGCAAAATCAAAACATAAAACAGCGGAGCTGGCGGTAATAATTTGTGTAATATATAGCTGGCACCAGCAGCGGCAAGGTGCTGTCACAGGCAAATTCTTGGTCTTGATCACGGCGGCTTGTTGGGATGCGCTAAAGTACGTCGCTTATAGCATAAATTTAACAGGAATGCTGCTGAGAGGTAGCACACGCAATTAGTTTTATTGATACTTTTAAATCCAGGCTCACATATTTCAGAGCTAAATTGCTTTTACTCGTAAAGTATAGATGTTATGTATTTAAAACTTTTACGTTTATTTTATTAAGGAAAACCATAATTGAATTTTAGAACAAGAGTTACAAACAAAGTTTAAAAATCAATTTCAAATAGGAAAACTTTTAATCTTAAATGCATTAATTGTCTGTCCTAAATTTTTATATTGAAGACCTCAAGATAATGAAATTGATCACATCATGTAGAAACCACTCTGCTAGTGACTAATAATTTCTTCATTTTTTTTAATCATACGTGAATCATGAAATTTTTCATTACTCTTCAGCTAAGGGCGTCGGTTTACTCACAACCAGTGCGAAAGGTAAGAGGAATTTATAAAAAGAAAAAACTGTCTACACTGATATTGATTAACCGACTTCTAAAAATGATTTCGACCTTATTTGAATATGGCTTTCTCGACCCTTATTTACTTTTATAATTTTTATTTAGAAATTAACACTCATTTCAGGGGTTGGGCAGATTTCATATTTTTCCTTTTATAAACTTAAATCAAATTCTCTGTTTATGGAATAAATTCATACTGCAAGCGTAGTTTATTTTAATTATGTACATTTGTCATTGTCTTCTAAAGTTTTCACTTGCAAAAATCAAATATAGAATAAGACAATGAAGATAAAATGTAAAAATATGAGTTTTCTTCAGAGATTTTCTCTCTTTGAAATTTTTCTCAGATTATGAAGGTTTCATGCCGACTACCCATTAAGATTTTTTTCTACTCTTAGTTACAGGCACTAATTACGGTGAAAAAAAATTAATTGTTAATCCATTTGTGAAGATTTCCCTAACATGAACTCTCTATCATTACTCGAACGTGGATCAGTGCACTGTGATATCTTTTATGAAACGTGTGCTTAGACGGGAGATACTTTCGCTGAATATATCACCGGAACGTTGTGAAAGTTGCCTATATTTCTTTGCTTTTGCTCTCTTCTATTATGTCTAGCCTGGTCTTAAATCCGATTTAAACAAGGACTTATCAAGCTCGGGGTGCGATGCTAACAATAACATCAATATCATCAATATCGCCGTTGTATGCTTGACAACGCACTCGCACATAACACTGCTACGAAAATATAGGTTCATATCATATCCACAGATTCCGTTCCTATCTTACTAAATTTTATGCATATCTCAATTATTATAATTTTATCTTTAGCTAAAAAGTTATTAATATTTAAGCTTTGTTTCACGGACCTGCGTCATAAAAGCTATGAAATAATTTGTTATCATAGAAACAACTACGTGAATGCAATTGTTATAGAGTCGACACGATAATTTACACATAATATGTATCGCTTCATAACACTTTGGCATTCATGTTAATTAGAGTGGAGTAATTGTACAAGAGTGATAGTTTTTACTTTATTTTTATGTATATAAGTTTCAATTGAATTTAAATTTGGCAATATTATTACTTTATAGAGTTCTATTCTAAAAATATATAAGAAAAAAACCCTTAATAC
This sequence comes from Machimus rusticus, assembly GCA_951509405.1. Taxonomy (NCBI): domain Eukaryota; kingdom Metazoa; phylum Arthropoda; class Insecta; order Diptera; family Asilidae; genus Machimus; species Machimus rusticus. Next base: position 15,191,685 of record OX608054.1, on the reverse strand, counting down.
AAGTATGTATATTGTTTAGTCTTAATAAATACTTATGTATCTTAAAAATTCTCGTTTTTGTTTGAAAAAATCTTAGGTAATTAACGCAGGAAAAATTTAATGAAACAAGTTTTCAAAATTACCTGGAGGTTGGCTTGGAATACTAGAGATAAGATTAGTCGAATTCATTCAGCCGAGCAAAGCTTGGAAGTTTAGTTGCTAACGAGTATTGAAAGATTAAATCAGCTTCAAGAAGTTTTGAGCTACATAGATTTGAACTAAGCTTGAGATAAACTTAAAGATGTAATTTTGAGCATATCGAATTATGCTTCGACGCCAATTTGACTAACTCATCTTTGCCAAAAGAAGGATCCAATATGTTGAACCAGAAAGTTTGGCCATTCCTCATTTAAAGTATTGCGCTTTTACATTGTGTTTTACGCACATTTTTCTATTATAGGTCTAATTCTCTTAGTTCGGAAAAACATTGATTCCCCAATATGATAACTACCAATTCAGTGCCAACAATGAATCATATGAATAAATGAAGTTGAGTAAGTTAACTTATACCATAATAATGTAAAATGTGATAATTAACAATTATATTTATACATTTTCAGTAAACATTAATATTGAGGAGCTAATTTGGAAAAAACAGTTAAGCTAATCCGCCCTCCTTGAAAGAGCAGTGATTTTTCCTGTGCGGTTGCAAATTATTGCAGTCTTCTTAATTGCCATACCTAACTGGCCAAGTACCAGTTACCTGGGCAAGTGATCATTTTATGCAACTGTGAGTCCGAGAGGCCGCAAAAAACACCGACCGAGTCAATCAGACGTTCATATGTGGTCATATGTGGCGAGCAACAGCTAGCACCTCTCACCAGAGACACTTCCGCAATTTTAGCCGCAGAACAACAGACTCTCAAGAGATTCTTGAGAAAAGTCATTTGCTAAAGATACGACGGCGGCAGGCAATGAAAATCTGAGGTGGCTAGCAGCTTTATTTTTTTTATTTATATTTTTTATTTTTGCAATTTTTAACCAATTCACTTTACGTGCAGTTTGGTCCGGTTGGGATAAGAGACGGCACCGGAGGTGTGCACCGGCGAGAGTTGGCACGGCACACCACCGCCAGATGGAAAGCGATCGACTCGACGGACAAGATTTGCGCTGTCTGTCTGCAAAGAGGAAGATTTCCGATGGATGGGACCGGACCCCGGAGGAGCCCTTCTCTGGTGCGATCCGAAGAACCCCAAACCCAGCCTCAGCCGCACGAAGCGCTACTCTCGCGAGGCTGAGGCAGAGCGGCTCGGTTGCTCGAGGTCTTGGCGGCTCTTCGCCGGGCACAACTTTTGCTTGCTCCATCTAGCTGTTAGCCGCTTTTGTTTTTTTACCTTTGTTAAAAGGTCTTATCTTACTTACCTTGCGCCCGTAACTAACAGTAACAGTACCATCGCGGCCAATCAAGCCACTAGTCTCACGACGACCGCGCTCACAAATAGTCGCGTGCGATGCTCCCAAACCACTTGTTCAGCCACTAGCTACTTTGGCCCGAGCAGGTTCGATCGACTGATCCGCGTGCGTTCCGTGTAATCTCTGTGAGTTTTGCAAAACTGTGGCCTCGAACGTTTTAAGGATTATTTCGATGCGGGTGGCTATTTGGACGACGTTGGGTGCTCGTTTCTTAACTCACTTTTCGCTGTGAAATTGGATTAAAAAAAATATAATAAAAATAAAATAAATTAAAACTCTCCATACGGTGCACTTTCTCCGCTGATCGCTTGAATCTTCAAACAGAAAAAATAAAGAAGCAAAAATAAAATACTGATGCGATCGATGTGATTTCGATTATTTCGCGAAGTGATTAATTGCCACCTTTAACGGATAGATTTTTTTTAAAAGACCCAAGAATATTTAGAGGTATAATAACTGCTGTAAAGAAAGTCAATTAGTTGATCTTGCCTACTATTGATGTATTTAGAATCAGCACCGCTGGTCAAGACTTAATTACAAAATTAATGGCTAAATTCACCTGTATAAAATACGTTAGGTGCACCTGTACGCTCTCGGTGGTTTGTCCAGTTCTGTGATACCGCATTTATTTATCCGATAATCTCCTCACTTATTGCAAAGCGGATCCCTGTGTATGTCTAATAAACGCCTCAGCTATACAGATTCTGGGAATGATTTTATAAAACAACAAAAAAGGGCTAATAAAACCTACTTAAACGCGGCAAAGTGCTGTAATTTTTTGTGGAACATTAAAACAATTTAAGACGGTATACGAGTGCGGTAAAATTACATAAACTAAATTTTTATCTACAGCAGCCGGCTTAAGAAGCCTTTGCCGAAGACGTTCTGTACATTAACTCCTTCGGGCTACTGCTCGACTTCGACTAATGTTGAACTATTGCAAATAAAAGCAACTATAATTCATGGACGTGGAATAAACTTGTATATTTCTGTCCTTCGCAAATTGCTCAAAATCTTCGAAAAGGAAGTAAAAGGCCTAAAAAAACCCTGCCCTAAGGCTTAGGAAAAGAATTAAAAAAAAGTAAATAACAATTAACGTACTATCAAATAGTGAAAATTTTATTTCGAACAGAAAGGAAGACAAAAAATTTAGATACACTGAGTTGACGTGTAAGGAAGTGAATTGTTTATTGCTAAGAAGAACATTGTTATTGCATTTTTATTACTGTGCCTTGGCGCAGGTAAACCTGAAAAATATAGAATAGAGAGAAATTTGTAAACATCGAGGAACCAATTTCATCAAGTTCTTTACCTTTTTACCCATGCAATTTGGATTAATGGAAAATTTTTGGATTTCATTTTAAAAATTTCCTCGTTCCGAAAAATTTATAGGGGTGAGTATTCTTTTTTTATTAATTTTTTATTTTTGTTTTAAATAAATCTGTGAGGCGGATGTTAATTATACGCATAATTTACAACATACATCAAAAATTGAAACATAATTTATTTCTGAAGACATGAACTCTTTACCTCAAAAGGGGTCATTTATTGACTTAAGGATTACAAAGTACCCTAAAAGAGGTCACAGTGAAAGGTGAGCTCAGTGGGCGTCAACAAAGTCATTAATATCATGGTCTCGATCTCGTCTCTTGAGGGGGAATAATTGCGCCCTTGTTTCCTAAAAGAACTCATCAAAAATATCATGTTATGAATTTGGCAGCAAAAAGCCCGCCTCATCGTCGTAGTTTTAACTGAAATTAGGCTAACTAGTGAACAGGAGCAAAAACTACATTGGCTCATGAAAAAGAAAGAATTTGGCTGGGTGCACAGACACAGCTCAGTTGACACAGGGGAGCCAACTCATTCAACCGACCTGTGTCCAATTATCGGCAAAATTATATAGGTCAGTATTACTTACGGCAAGATATTGGGCTGATGCTGTCGAACAGGAAGAACGAGAATTTTTGACAGCTCAATCATTTAAGGTCAAATTGAGACGTTCTAAAAAGCGGTTTCAGACAGCCGGCTATCGATACCGCTAATCATCTTACGTTGTTTTCGCACCTCACAATGTCGAAGTTCTATTCGAAAAAGAATTTCACGCAGCCAGGTTGAGTGGACCTAGCCGCGGCATATCCGCGAGATCGATAGCAAAAGCAGTGCCGTGATCATTTCAGAATTGGATCGTGAACAGTTTTGTTGACTCGCCTCCATTGGCTCGGGCACCACCTGTTGATAGATCGTGATGATGCGCAGTTACAGGTATTGTTTCTAGAATCTAGAGGAAGAGGATCGATCGATCGATGCCGGAGGAAATTTTGCAAGAGCTCTTTTTTTGCTCATAAAAAAAAACACAATTTTTTTTTCTTTCTATTTCTGTTTTTGGTCCAGCCAAAGCTAATTGATTATTGAGCCAAGAATCGATCTAGGCAAATCATGCACCATACTGGGAATAGATCGCGTGGTTTAGTTGTGAAAGCGATCTCCCAACTTACGAACAGCAAAACCTGAGAAACGAGCAAAATTTGTGAATTGGCAATGAATTCACCTGCGGCGCCTGATTAATTGCCTCGGACGAAGCCAGAAAGCGTATAATCAATCGCACTGGGTTAAGTAAAAGTCTAACTTAAGTCTACTAAGTACGAACGCGCCGACAAATGTGAGCTGAGGGGCGCATTTCACTCGTCTTTGGACGTGCTGAGTGGAGACACAGTAAAAGTACCTAATTGCATATCTCTGAAATACATACATATATACTGTAGTAATTTACGTCGATTTGCTTTTTTTGAATTCTTTTTTTTTTTTTGTTTATATTTTGAACAATTTTTATGCACGCATATCTTTAAAGTTACGAATAGCCAACCTATATGGGAAAATATACATATATGTACATATGTTTGAATTATATGATTGGTGGCAAACCTATAGCACACGTGCCATAAAGTGGCACGTACGAAAATAAATTTTGTTGGTACGTGAACGATTTACAAAAGATATTATTATTCTGTACTCTCAGTTCAATGTTTTTATTTTGCAATGTATAAAAGTAATTTGTTTTCTTGTCAATTCACTCATTCTAAAAATTTTAAAATGAAGCTTAAGCGAGACACGATGGCTTAGTTCCCGGTAGTATGAATCATGAATCTAGTAGGATAAAAGTTCAACTTTTTAATGTTCAAAATAACATATATATTATCTTAAGACTAATTCCGCTAATTAATTCCTCGAGCTTTCTTAAGATTAGCGCCAATACTGGGCAAGGAAGCACGTTGTAAAATTGTATTCAACTTTTGATTTATGTTATATTAAATTGATTGGCTTAAATAGGCAAAAATTATATCTTGGTTTTGAAGAGATCATCAATTTTAAATATTTTCGAGAACACTGAATCTAACGCTGGGGTAGATAGTCTTATACTTCGTTATATCTAGCAACCGATATTAAAAACTTCTTAAAGTTCTTCTTCTCAAAAATATCAAAACCAGTTTAATTCAATAGTGATGAATCGTGGCCAGTTAAACTTATAGGGATTAGAAAATATTTGAGAGATTTATACATTAGTAAAGACATCAGACATTAATTGTTAGAAGTAAGTGAAATTTAGATATTTAGGAATTTATTTATACAAAATATAATTACTTTATCTACTAAATATTAAAGTTAATTAGTTAATCGAAATTAATTAAATATTTGTTTTAGTAATTAATAATTATCATATCATATATACATAAATGTCACGAAGCTTTCTTTTTTGGCATTTATGGTCGAAATTGGATATGCACAACAAAATGATTTATTATGTGTTTGACGTGACTTTTCTTTGAATTTGTCGAGTAAAAGCATCAAAGCCATGGAAGAAAGTGTTTCACTGGCAAAATTTGTAAATTAATGCTTATGTTAATGTATGGCAGTGATAAAAAACTAGAATTAATGAATAACGGTGAAGATAAGAGATTATTAGAGCAGAAAACATATATTTTTATGGATTTTACATTTTACAGAGGCCATAAATAATTTTGGTGTTTCCCCAAAATAGGGAAAGTGTTTTCACCAGCCATCTTATTTTGACAGTTCTTAATAATAATAAATTTTCTTTCTGTCATCCATTCTGACCCTGTTGACAGAATTTTAAGTTTTAGTACTAAGCCGTTATAAAATACATGAGAAAATTTCCAATGGATTCATAAATAAAATAACATTATAATGGGAGAAAATAAAGATTTTCAAAATATAGTAAATATATGAGTGAGTAATAATATCAAGAATAAAAAATTAATTATTCTTATTCATATTTTCATTACACATATAATTAATTCACAAAGTTGAATTGGAGTCATCGTTCTGGCATCTGAGTACATTAAACCAATACGCTGTTGTAAAAGACATGTATTCATTCCAATCATTTAGCAAAAGGCTCATTAAAGAAAATTGTGCATTAATCTATATCTTTACATAAAATTAAGAAATATTCGATGAGACCTTTTAATTCAAATGTCGAGTGGGAATGGGAGATAAATGTCTGCGATTAAAACAAATAAATCCACTAATGCGAGACTTGATTGGATCTTCTTGAATGGCCATAATATGGAATCACCGTAACTCTGGCAACTACCGGTGGTTCAATTCACTTGAAGATGCGTCTCGTCTGCGAGAAGATCGGCTATGACACAACGGGGAAACCAGAGAACAGTAAAGTAGTAAAGTAAAGTAAAGTAGTGCGATCTTCTTAGTCTTGGTACCAGTTACCACTCTCAGGGGTTAGACTCCTCAAGTCGCAGACTGATAAACGGAGGAATTTTCAAGTTGCATAGACTTGATTATGCGCCAGTAGAGACTAACAACTTTGCGACTCTTCCAGGGCAGGCTCCTCGACAGCGGCGAGGCGCAAAGAGCCCGAAGCAAATTGCCTGGCAGCTGTCTTTTACAAAATTCCTGTTATTAGGAGATATAAATTTATGCACATGTTGCTTATATGCATATACATCGAGGCATAAGAATGATATGTTGGCGTATCGTGCAACCCACTTGTCACAGCTTTTCGACGATTCGATCTGCTAATGAAGTGATAATTTCACTTTTTAAGCCCCGACACATTTTATTGGGACTGATGTTCCAAGGTCAGGCGGACTACGACTCCACTCCACTTCGGTTGGGTCCGTCAAAACGTCTGTAAAAATTATACTCAAGCTCTAGCCCAGACCCCGCTGGCGACAAGTTCTTCTCGGTGTCAGGGTTGTAAAAGGGTTCACTAGAATCATGCAATATCCTGCATATAGCCTGAAAGAATCACCCGTTTGTCCAGCCATTCTATTCGGCTGACTGGACATTTACAGTGAAACCACATTGTAAGAACAACCTCAGGAATTTATGCCAGCATCGACTGGCAAAAAAAAATATATACCATGTATCCTTTATAAGCCTTCGAGGAAGTCAAGCTTCGGTTAGCTCGAAAACATGGTGGAACAGTCTAATCACATTTTTATCGCCGTCACTTTGCTTCATTTAAAGGTTGTTCACCTTGATACCAGTGGCCTTTGAGCTCACATTTCATATGCGGCTCAAATTAGCCCTGAGTTCAGGATTGACAAGTCGAATAGCATAGTTCTAGTGAGAATCAAGATTCTAATATGGAGGCTGCTTCTGGGGACGCAGCATAACAACACTATATAATTGATCTAGGAACTTAAAAATCTCACCGAAGATATGTCGTCATTAGGGAAAGTACAGTGCGGCAAGGACCCTTTTAAATCTCGGTTATTGCCCCGTGGTCTGTAATTTTGGACCGAGATGATCAAATTAGAGTGCGATCCATCCAGGGCATGCAACCTGAACTAATGATTAGCTTATTAACGTAGGTGCCATTAGGTGATGGCGTTTGAGTCGGCGCACAGAATGTAGTTATTAAGCCTTCGTGCCTCCTCGAGATTGAGATTGTAATAGCCCCTTCAGTGCGCGCGCCGCACTGGTTCTTTTTCTGATCCCCGCGGTACTTTAGCCGTTTCATTTATTCATTTCAGTTGCTTACTTTCGTTTAGTTTGTAGTTTGTCTTTTTCAGAAAAATTAGCACGCCTTTTAAACGTGTGCATTTCTTTCGGTCGTCACAACCGAAGCAGCATATTGCATGCTCTGAATCAATTAATTTTCTAACATAAAAGCTGAAAAAGACTCTAACCAGGGAGCCATCGGCGCTACCACCTGTCCTTACAGCTTAATTGACATTTACTTATTTTGGACTATGTGGAAAAAAAAACACAAACGTTTCTAACGCAATAAAGGAAACGTTCCGGTCTTGATGTTGCATGAACAAAGAGAAATATCCGAACTTAAGAACAAAAACCTACCGGATTCGAAAATGCTGGTCTCTTTTTTGATGGGCGTTTTGTACCCGCGCCTCCTAAATCAAAAAAGGTCTCTGACACTGCTGTAACTGATAGATCTAGCTAGGAATGCTCTTTTTGTAGTAATTATCGTTTTTGTTACACAATTCCCAGAAAAACAAGTTTTTGCGCAAATAAACACGTTTGCTCTATAATTTGGTATATTTCTTGCACACATCACCTTTTCTACCAAAAAGGTTCATACTCAAGTACACCTTTAGTTGTAGATGAAGTGTATTTTTATCAGATCTCGTGTTGATTTTTATGTTCGCAAGCATTCTTTGAAACGCTCTGAAAACAAATCTAAAATTGGAAATCTGGGTAATAGTGAAAGCTGTAAACTCATAAAAACCAAAATATTCATTAAGGTTATCATCATACTTAAAAATACTGCCTTGAGTCACTAATTAATTTGCTCCTAACATTAAGAAACAAAATTGACAAAAAATAAATTGACTTCAAGATTCACTTAATTCGATATAAAGAATGAAATTTAAAACCAAAACTGCCGCTTTCGATTGTACTTAATCCTGGCTGTTTCTGAATGCAGTTTATTAATTCTCCTGAGTCGTAAAGTCAAGAAGCTCTAGAGTTTAGAGCATTGATAAAAAAAAAAAAATTAAATACAATTTCAATATTTTAAACATAAAAAACATATCCAGAAAAACTTAAATATTATACAAATATGCCACCGATTTAAATAGTTTACTAAATAAGTATTACAAGTATCTATTTTTTATTAAAAATATCTTCTATTTTTTTAAACACTAATAGGACTTATACCATGAATCTTTAATACATACAAATAATTTTAAAACGCAACAAAGAAGAGTACCAATTGTTTGAAATAATAAAAGAAATATGTATAAGTTTGATTTCCTATGGAGGAGTTTCTTTGAGTATAATTGAGTCAAAATTTTGAAAACCACATTTCAATACTAACTATTGAGGCAATTGAAAATGGACAGTTGTAATAAGACCTCTAAAGGTAAAAGCCATGCTGGAGTTTGAAAACCAAAATTTGTTTACCAGATATACGTTTAATTATGTCGAAAAACGTTTCACTGTCCGTCCTTGGTCTGCAATATTAGGTACACAAACTAGAGTTATTGTTACGACTTTAAAATTTAACTCAAAGGTCTAATATTACGACTTAAAGCTGTAATTTTACATCTTTGTTGAGACGGGTTACCCTTAGGTTAGTTGCATTTTTACATAATGTTGCAAAAGTACTCTCAATTTGTCCTACACATTTTTTGGAGTGAAAATTTATATACAGATTAGAAGAAGTTAAAATGAAGTCGGTTCAATGATTTTGTTAAAAATAGAGGCTATAGGTTAGAAAAACGCGATTGGAGTTTGCAAAAGCGTACACTTTGCATTTGGAGCGTGCACTTATATTTTCGATATGTTTATACCTACTTAAAAGTAAAATGTTAAAGTAAAAATATCGATTATCGAATCGAAAGTTATAACTTGATAACTAAAACTAGGCATGACCCCATAATCTTTTTGCATTCGGTTAAATTTAACTTCGCCATGAACGCTTTCAGTTTACTGCAATTAATTTAACTGCCACTTTAATGAGCTCTTCTCCTCTTTCACTCACTTGCAGTCAAGCGTAGTAATGTGCCTGTACTTAAATCAGTGATTAATTTAAATTGTTGATTTCAACGGATTAATTTTATCTGAGGCTGTCATCAGTACCGCAGCCGCAAATGAACGATTAGCGTGGGTTAACTTTGAGCTTTTCCATCAAAATAATCGCGCAACCGCCGCTAACAGTAGCAGAAATTATCGATTACTTGGCAGAGTAAACAATATGCGGGCTTCATTGATGCTGCAGCATGGAGCAATTAGTCAATATATGTATTTGCTTATGTGGCGTGACCAAGCTACTTATCCCCGACTGAATGAACTGGGATCAGCAGCGATTAATCATTAATCACTAACTCATGGACGACGGGTCTCGATGTGAGGCTGCCACATCTCTGCCAAACCACCGCAACGGTAGCTTCTTTAGTTGATCGATTTTTCGACAGCGGTTCGAGTGGTCAACAATCACTTCGCTTATGAGCGGTATGACGTCGTTGGAGCGGAGCGATCGTGGACCAGATTTGGTGAAAGATTATTTATCGATCGTCAATTAAAATTTGATTGTGGGAAAGTGACCTCTATAAAAAAGTTATTGGAAAACTCAAATGAAGTTGCAAGTAAACGATAAATTTATCGATTTTTGAAATTCTTCGTGATACTGATCTCTAAAGCCACTAAACCAATTCGCTTCTTTGGTGTAATTCTTGATCCTTTTAACATTTTAACAGGAACATAATAATTAAATAAAATTAGTAAGTAGTTAGTTATTAAAAACATATTTTATGCTGAAATGAAATGCATGAAAAGGGTATACTGCTAATTTGTTTTGTTAATTTGAAAAACCCTGAAACAAGAGAATATTTTCTTTTAGGTTTAAATCTTTCCAAATTCTGAAGTTCGTCTTGGCAATATTTAGGGCTCTTTAAACCCTTATATGTACATACATAGTAGGTATCATTTTGTTGTCTGTCTGTACATCAAGACCCTTTTTTTCAGGAACTGTAAGAGGTATCGAGATAAAATTAATACCAAGTACTAAAGTCTACGGTTCATAGTTAGTTCTGTAAAAAATTTTAGCTTATACATATTTATAAAATGGTTATACAAGAAAATAAAGTAATTCGATCACGCATTTAATCAAAGCTAATTTTTTTTAGTTTTACCCTAAATGTCTTGTGATGATCTTTTGATTTTAACCCACACAATTAAAATCCGCTTAGGTACTGTTTCTTTATATAATACTAACCCAATTTTGAAAGGTCCATAACTCATTTTATGATAAATAGTCATCAACGATAATTCTCTCGTTTCTTAGTAATATGTTTTCATAAAACATATTTGTTTTGAGGCGATCAAGATGAAAACGAAGCAGACGATGAAAGACGAGATCCCCTCCCTCTCCTTAAAAAAGATCGATGGCGCTGAAGAGTGCCGAGCAAAGGCAACCTACATAAAAAGTTGAAAGATCGGTGGGGCCTCGGCCTCGGCGCGGTGTGGTCGACTAAATTAAATGCAATTAGTTTTGCACAGCGCACTGAGATCAAGTTCGCGCTCCCTGGGAGGAAGGTGCAAAACGCGACTGCAGAGGTCATCAAAGGTAGGAAGTGAAGGGCTCAGTGCGAGGCGTCATTAGAGAGGCTCTTTGCTTTCACGTTCCTGTGATTTTATTGCATTATAAAAAATGCTCAAGATTTGCTTACCAATGAAACAGAAAAACAACATTTAAAATCAGACCCATATATTGTAATATTATTTTCATAATTACATATAGATGATTAATAAAATATAATATTTTTAAAAGTTAGCATCCTTTTAATAGATTTCTCCCATTTTTTTTTTCAGATGTGCGCTTTAAACAGGATTAATGTCTAACCCATATGTCGATATTAAGTAAGTATAGTCTTCTAGGCGACTTTCCTTTTTATTTGCAAGTGAAATTCTTGCTTTCCTCATGACACGAATCACATCTTCAATAACATCTTTTGCTGTCTTATCAAATTAAGCCATAATTAAGATTCGTAAGTGCATAAATCGACAAAAGAAACGTAGAAAAAATAGAAAACGTTCACACGAGCGAGTTACACCCCTGAAGTGGTGCACTACATTATGCTCAGAGCTATGAGACTTTTCTTGCGTCTAACCAATTATTTTCGATGCGATGAATCGATAAAAAAAAATTAAATAAAGCCTTAAGGGAGGAATAGGCTGAGAGCTATTTAGATCTCCTCGATTAATTAATTATTGATAAGAAATCCAAAAATCTCAACACATCACTAGCTCGAGGTAAACATAACGAACTCTCAACAATTTCCCTTTTTAATAATACCGGCTTTTATCCGTCATTCCAAGACGTTTAAAGGGCGCGATAAAATCGCTTTCAGATATTTAAAGGCCTGAATAAGTTTCGAAGAGACTTACCTAGGTTAGTGGTTATTATATTTATCTGGGCATTTTTCAATTTTACATAAAAAATTATAAGCAACACGCACAGTTTTCCTTTGCTATTTCCAAGAACAATTACCAATCATTTTTATTTTTTTTAACTGCATCCCAGATAAATTATAAGTGGCGCATCCTACGGCCAACACGTTTCAGGTAAATTCAAAAAATCTCCAGATAAACATTTTTTATGTTTAGATCATCTAAAAGACATTCATTAAGTAAAAAATATTTCTAAAAATTTTACTATGTACAAAACATTAGCTGTCGATTTTCTGAACAGATTTGAGTCTTTATGTATTTCCAGATCGATCTTGAATTTAGAGCAATCCAAACCGAAATGCACCAAAGTACAAAACGTTGGGCAAGTGTGCAAAACTCTAAGACTTAACTCATACTGTCTAGTCCTAATTACATTCGTCGATCAAATTTAATATCCAAATAAATTGCAGATTATATCTATAGGATTATGTTTTGTTGAGTATAATTTCGTAAATTAAAATGCTAATTTGTGAGAAAATTAGAGCTAAAGTTCTAAATACCGTTTATAAGGTTTATAATGGAACAACGTTTTGATTTAATTATATACACCCATCTCTTTTTCGAATCTATTTGAAAGTGGTTAACCATGCAATGCATATATACGTGTTATTTAATTGGAGTTATTAAATGAAGAGAATCCTGAAAACAGCAGCCTTAAAACCTCATATTTCTTTTGATGTATTAAACGTATTATAATTTTATTTATTTTTACTTTTGAAACATAAAATTTCCTTAAAACAGTATAAAATTTTTATGTTTTTACAGGAAATCATATCTTCTCCACAATGTGGAGCAGATGGCTAGTCCCTATTCTAGTCATATTATTTTACCAAATATTGTTAATAATGGCAGTTGGTCATTCACAACAAAATTACAAAATTAGTCCAAAACCATGTATAGTAAATGGCCTAGAAGGAACATGTATGTTTGTCTGGGAATGTATAAAGTCAGAGGGTCAACATGTCGGAATGTGCGTGGATTCTTTCATGTTCGGTAGTTGCTGCTCCCACAATTTAACAGAAAATGTGATTTTACCTCAAACATTTTCATATACGAGGCCAACAAAGCCGGCAGGATCGGCGCCACATAGGCCTAGACCGCCCCATAGACCACAAAGGTAAATTATCAAAGTTGCAATATTTTTTTTCAAAATTTGCAAACAGCTATACACATCTGTAGTGGTACAACAACTATCGAGCGGCCCCACGGAGCGGGAACACTAGTTATTCGGCCTTCTAATCCTCAGAATCGGCCGACACATCAAAGGCCAGTTATACCAATAGTTAGTACGACAATGAGAATTCCTAGTCCTTCATATTCAATAGCAGACTTGGACACAGCATCCAGTTTAGCTGGAAGTAAGTCATGACGGGATGTTTTATATTGTTGAACCATTTTTAGATTTCGATATTTGTTAGGTGTCTGGAATACATCCCCGCAAACGATGCAGTGGCATATGACGACTGAACCAAATTTTATTACTAAACCGAGACCACCCGTGTGGGAAAAGCCAACGCACAGACCGAAACCCCAGAAACCAACTAAAAAACCTATAGAAAGACCGATGGTGTTTACAGAGACTGAGTCAACTAGAAAGTCTACAACACCAAAGCCGAAGCCACAGGTAAGAATAATTTTTTTTCTTTTGGTAGACTTTTGTAATTTTGCTTAGGTATTTCATCCAAAGCCTTCAAAGCCCCCAACGTCGACGTTGTATCCCTTGCCTGTTACATCTCCAAAACCTACTTCGACGATTACTACAACGAGTCATGTTCCCTCAACAACGACGAGGATTTCATCCTCGACGATAGACACAAAAATTACGGGAAGTACAACAACGATACGAACAGAAAGTAGTCCCACCACGGTTTCGTCTTCGACACCTCTCAGTAATTTAGTAATTAATACTGAAGAGACAAATGAAATCGATAAGCCGACAAATGAGCCGAAAATAACGACTATATCAGCGGCTAGAGGAGTAGGTAGGTTGAGTATTTAATTAATTTTGTAACCGTCGTAGACGTAAAATTCTTGTTCTGGATATCTGCAGATTGTGGTGTACCTCCCATGTTTAGTCGTCCGGAAACGCGAATTGTTGGTGGAAAAAATGCGCCTTTTGGACGGTGGCCGTGGCAAGTGTCTGTCCGGCGAACCTCATTCTTTGGATTTTCCAGCACTCATCGATGCGGCGGAGCTCTTATCAATGAGAACTGGATTGCGACGGCCGGCCATTGCGTTGATGAGTAAGTGCAAAAAGTTAGCTATGATGCGTACTTTCTTCCCTTAAAAGGCGATTCGATGCAAGTAAAATTCGATCTATTTACTTTTTGCAGCCTCCTCACCTCACAGATCCGCATACGTGTCGGGGAATACGATTTCTCTCACGTTCAGGAGCAGCTTCCATATATAGAGCGTGGTGTAGCGCAAAAAGTTGTCCATCCCAAGTATAATTTCTTCACCTACGAATACGATCTGGCCCTGGTTAAGTTGGAGCAACGTCTGGAATTTGCCCCCCATGTGAGCCCCATTTGCCTTCCAGCCACCGATGATTTGCTTATCGGTCTTAATGCAACGGTAACTGGATGGGGCAGGTTAAGCGAAGGTGGGACATTACCATCCGTGTTGCAGGAGGTCAATTAATTCAAATAATCCAATCGGTCTGTTCTTTAAAAAGAAACAAAATGCAATTTTCGTTCAGGTATCTGTTCCAATTGTGAGCAACGATCGATGCAAGTCAATGTTTCTTCGAGCTGGTCGTCAGGAATTCATCCCGGATATTTTCCTCTGTGCTGGATATGAAACTGGTGGGCAAGATTCTTGTCAAGGTGATTCAGGAGGTCCTTTGCAGGTAAATGAACATTTTAAAAATACCTTTAGTTGTTGCAGTAATACGACTACTACCAGACATAGTCACCAAAAGAATGTTACTAATTTAGAGCACTTTCATATTTAACGTCGAAACAAAAATGTAGATCTAGAAACGAAATTCACTTTTTTGCCTTCGAGTTTTGATAAATCGTACAAAATAATGTAATTTCCTTGAATTAAAAATATGCTTTTTACTTTCAAAACACAAAAATTAGAAGCGATATTTAAATTAAAAACTAAAATTTAACTTTTGTATATATTTAAAACAGGTTAAAGGAGACGACGGAAAATATTTCTTAGCAGGAATAATATCGTGGGGCATCGGTTGCGCTGAAGCGAATCTGCCAGGAGTCTGCACAAGAATTTCAAAATTTGTGCCTTGGATAATGGAGAACGTTATGTAAGCCGCCCTAAATTGGAAAGAAGAAATTTATGATAGAGTGATAAAAACTCCAGGAGCATTTCATATAATACAGTATTCTCTGTAAAATACTCAAGACACCGCCAATGTAATGAACAGTCATTAAGAAAATGTGAAAAATTGTTTAAACATGGCAGAATAATTGTAAATATTAGATTTTTTTTCTGTAGTTAAAATCTTGTAAAAATATTTTTGTATTTAAGTGAAATTTGTATAAAATAATAATTCGGTAGTAAGGCAAACGACCGGAAAAGTCTATGTGATTCTGATTAACTGATAGTGCCTGCTGCCTGTAAGAAGGAAGCTATTGTAAAATAGAGATATGTAAAAGAATGTGGTTTGTATACAAACTATTTGTTTAGTATCATGAAATAAGTTGCTTTTCTCTTAACTCGAGAGAGTTGTGTAATTTATGTGCTTATCGTTCCAAAACTTTGCTACATTTTCATTTCGATGTTCGTGTCGTTGATTGTTAATAATGTTAAAACTTTTATTATTTGTTCACTAGTAGTAAAATGTAGTGTGAAATGAAAATATGAAAGTGAAAGAAAACTATATTTATCGGTTGCAAAATCTTGCCCAAAGATACAAAATATATTCAAAGTTTATTTTCGCAGACTGTTTTATTTTATTGGAATTAAAATTGTTTTTAAACTGTTATCTGCAGGTCATCTTATCCTTGTATATATGTATGTATGTATGTATGTATGTATATAAATAAGCGTTACGTAAATTCTGCTTGGTCCTAACCAAAATAATGAAATATTTTTTCGAACTAACAAAAATAGGTAATGTTCTCATCCAGCGACATATCAAAGGCAGTACAAATATTTTTTTTCGCAGTGTTTAAAAAAATCACAATTAGCTATTATATTCTAAAAGCAAGGACAAAAACTTCAATTTTCAGATTTGTTAACGTTTATTCCGATATTAATTTCCTTTCACTTAAAAATTGTCTACCACTGCATAATCCTAATACTAACTAAATTCATTTTTGGTATATTGTATCCTGTTTCAAAAATCCGAGGTTGCTTCCATTTTTAAAATCTTTAATTAGTGTAATTCAATTCCTTATTTATTTCTTCTTAAAATATAGCTGTGTGGTGTGAACGTCAATCAACTTTCTCAACATGCATCTAATTGTGAGTCGTAAAATACAATCGACAGGGTAAGTAAAAATTTTTTATATGTTAGTCTAAACTAGAAAAGCTATCAAGGGTTTATTGAACGCTTTAGCCGTATAGAATGCGATACGAATTTCAAATCGATACGAATCTCATTTACAAGGCGAAAGCGTTAAATAATCAGGCAATACGACAGCAATAAGATCGCGTCGAATGAGAACTATTAACCATGAAAACTGTAAAATATCGTGAAAATTCTGAAGAGCCGTGAATTTCATGCCAAGTAAAAATGTTTCTTCGAATAATGACAATGAAAGGCTTTTAGGAAATTTTTAAATATGTTATGAAGGAGCTAAGTTTGGATAGTAGAGCTTTAATCTTTATGTTCTTTTCAAATACCAAACGTGATACAAGGTTTTCGCTTCTCAGATTTGTATTAACGCGCTCTAAATAGCATGAAAGCAGCTGTTAAAACAAAAACATCTTTCTTTTTTGCAGATTTGTGAACTAGTATCAATTTTTTTTTATAAGTGCAAATTTTGCCAATTGTAGGTGTCTACTCTACAAATATAATCAGTCGCTAGGGATTGCAAGAAATTATAGTGCGAAAAGTGTTAAAAATTGCGAGAAACCCCCTTGCGCCAGATAATGTGTGAAATGTACAATGCGCATTGTTTGAATAATGATTTCGACCTTGTTTGGAATTTAAGCAAAATTGCTTTGCGAAAACAACCATCACTTGTTTGCACCGACGGCGGCTGGATGTGTCCATCTTCTTGGCCGGAGGTAACAATCGTGGCCCAAAGTGGGGAAAGTGGCATAAGGCCACTGCTGGTTAATATTTTCCAGTACAGCAAAATTTAATTAGCCACTTGAACCCCGACCCGTTTTTGATCAGCTGGAGCCGCATTGAGCCTCGCATCAGGTGCGCCGCCGCCGTCGCGAACTCTTCTCACCTCACAAAATTATTAGAAATTATTATTTTTTTTTTTGGCGTAAAACTTTTATGCGTACGCGATTTTGCCACTTTCGTTTGGTACAAAGATGATGATGGCCGGGAAAAGTGGAACCTAATCATCCGCCGTAGAAAAATTGATTTCATGATGAGTGCTGCTGTTGTCGATGCGAAAATTGATACGATGCGCACCGCTCGAAGAAAGTTCCTCGATTGGCGCACCTTATTTGTATTTCACTTTTCAATTAAAGAATTAATATTCATTATGTACAGCACACCCTTTACTAAATTTTATTATTAATGTCTTCGTCACTCTATTCTTATTAAAGATATATCTGCCTTTTCTTTAAGTTGCATTCAGAGATGAAGGTCGAAATTCTCAATTTCTCAATTAAGTATAGTAGTCAGCGGTATAAAATTAAGATACTAAATTTTGAATTTGTAAAAACCTTATTTTTGGTGTGATTTTAATTTATCAGTTAAAAGTACACGAAATCAAATTACACGGAAGTCATTTCCCTGATATCTAAGTCATCTGTGTTTCATTTAGCACGGTTTTCGATATTACATTCTTAATTACAAACAAATTTGAAATTGTTATCAAACATTTTCATATACTGTCAATCGATATCTCGATCATTGATAAGGTGATCATCGAATACGAAATACTGTTACAAATCCATAAGCAAATTTTAATAAATTTATAAACAACTCGATTTGAAAACAACTGAATTTTCAATTATGATTTTGAGGCATTTGAAGGAGAGGAGGATCTTCTCACAAACGATGATGCAAGTTAAACACTCCAAAGAATATTTTAGAATTGTGTATTTAAAAAAAAAACGAAAGCATTTGAGTTTTTAAGTAAATGTTATTTATTTATTAATCGGAGTGGTATTTAAGCCAGCCTGCTACCTGAGCTAATACTATCACAGTATGTATAAACATATAGTGCAATAAAAATCAGTAAAATTCCATTCGCTAGCCCGTTGGCTATGGCCCTTTAGTTTAAAGCAGTGCTAAATGCACCAGTGGCCTAGTTTGAAACGTGCCAACAGCAGCGAACTCCAAATGAGATTTCACCTATCTCACGTTGTCGGCTTGTATGTAATTATTGTCAATCTTTGTTGGATCTGTCTATTATGAGGATCGCAAGTCGATGATGTGTGATAGATGACAACCGATTTTGGAAGCAGTTTGAACTGGGTTAGTCAGTAACTGACGGGCGCAATTGGCTTATGAGGACTGCTCTAGCCACTGAGAAATCTAATAAGCAATGAAAGCGTGGGAATGCTCTTGATGCTGCAATGTGAAGGGACAGAGATTATTGTCATTTAGTCTCCATTTATTCACTTGCATTATGATGCCGTATTGATCTCTCACAATATTTTTATTCAATAAAAGCCATATTTTCTTTAGACCACGATAAAAGGAAGAAACTTGTTAGAATCATTATAGTATCCTATCCTATCTTCTTTTAAAAAATAACTTGGTAAAAGAAATATATGATATTTTATATTTAACGTGAAAGTCGTTTAAAATCCAAGATCCATTGTTTTCTCTTTACAATTTTTACACAAAATTTATTTATTTTTTCGTTCATAGTTTTCCAATAAAAAGCTCTTTTTCTTTTAAAATAATTGAATTAAATTATAGATTTTAAATTAAGGTTTGATTAAGGATTTAGGAATTGCGCCAATTTAAGTGTAAATATAATTTTGTTACGACTCTACTCGAACTGCCGCACATCTTAATCGATTTCGATCAAACTTGGGTTATACACTCATACGATCATAATCTTTAGAACTCTAGATCATTTTGTAAAAATTTGGTTTAATTATTGAACTTTATACACATGTGTGTGTATATGATTTTATTGCAGTGATTTTAATAAACGTGCGATACTATTATGCAAAGCAAGAAATTTGTAAAATCGAAACTTGAAATATTATTCTGTTGTAAGTTTATGCTATCAGATTTTTACTTTGTAAACTTCGCAACGTTAATAAATTATATTTGTTATACTTTATGAGCCTTAAAAATCATTTTTTTATGAGTTCTTTTCGGTATCTATCTTGATTAATAGTTTTATATAGAGAATTGACAACATTAAAGGTAACGACATTTTTCTGGAGCCCTTCCCAAGTATTTTTTTTTTCCTTCTTAATTTAAATTTTCTTTATTTCTTCTCACTGCGTCCATGCGTCGCGCACTGCCCTGGAAAAGTTTTTAAAATTTTTTATTGAATAAGTGGGTCAACGCATTGAAAAGGTTTTCAGTACCAAAACCCTTGGGCTGTCAGGTCGTCGTGAATATTTATTGAAACATGATTTTGTCCGGCAGCCCATTCTTTTCCTTGTTGAGAGCTGAGGCGATGGTTATTCCCTGGTGCCGCTCATGAATCACCACGAAGACGATAAGACGAAATGAATGCAAAAACTGTCGAATTTCAATAAGCAAAAGGTGCATGAGGAAAGCCAAACGGCTCTTCGTGGCCGATCCTCAGGAAAGCATCAATTTTCGACAGATTTCTTTCCCGTGAACTAAAAAGACCCTGATGCAACCGAAGTAAGTGACCCCAATATCTCAGAAAAAAATTCTGATTTTATATGTTTTGTTTGTATTTTGGTATAAAACTCTAATTGGATGCCGGTGGGTTGGTTTTCAATCAAACGATGATGGTTATGAAGTAACGGAACCGATCCCTTTATGGCTGCTATTACAGCCTTTGCCGAAATCGAAAGAGGCAATCCCAAAATCCGTTCCCTCACATATCAGTTGCAAATACAAAAAACGGTCAAACGCGAGTAGGTTTCATAAAATACAACTTAACCAAATGAAACGTTCATGATTGCAGATTATTTCATTTGAGCGGTCAGTATGTAGTATCAAAATATTCTCTCAAGCTTCTAATATTAATATCATATTTCAGCTCTTTTGCACTGTTTTGAACAATGTAAAGGAATACTTTGTAATTTTAAGCTACAGTATCCAGGATTTGAAAAGACCTCCAACTGCGTCCGCGTGTGCTTCATACTATGTACTTAGAGTATACTTTTATATTACACTTTTTTTTTCAAAAGCCATAACATCTAAAATCATCCCTATAGTTTTCCTACAAAATTTTAGAATCACTTTACGATATTTTTTTTAAAAAAATAAATACATACGCTCGTAGATATCTCGTAGTTGGCATGTGAATGGGCTAAACTCTATCTACTTGAATATAATTTTATGGATTATCCAAATTATCTCTCTTGTTAGTAATCAATAAATAAAACAAAAAATTGTTGTTTTTGACCCTACATAAAAAATTGATTGTTTTTGGTTTGAAAGCATAAGTTGAAGTGAGAATTTCTTTCTTAAAATTAGATAAAAACTTAAAAAAGCCAACCGCTGCGGACAGGATTCGAACCTGTGCGGGCAGAACCCAATGGATTTCAAGTCCATCTCCTTAACCACTCGGACACCGCAGCTCGTACAAACTTGGCTCCTAGAGTATGATATAAGCTACATGTTTGCAATAGTTATAAATATATAGCTTTATTTTAACAATTTTAGTATTTTGCATAAAATTATAAAAAGTAGTTAACATGAGCAGTACTTTAAACATCTTTGAAGACATTATAAGAAAGAAATCATATATAATAGAAAAGAAGGGATCAAAAGTATTTTGTTTGCACATTGGCGAATATTTAAAATGCGTATTTACTAAATTTATGGTAAACTAAAAACCTTCTGTACCTAAATTAAAGAATGTTAGAAATGTGAAGTGGCTTGCCTCCTGTTTATTAAATAACTTACTTTAGATACAGAACGGAAACAATAATTTTGTATGCCACTGTATTTACAGAAGATTGGCAAACATCATGATATGATATGGCAGTTCAAATTTTAAAAAGTCAAAATTGGCAGTATTTGGGCAACGCTGTCAGTTTCAGTTTTGCTGGTTTTGATAATCCACCTACAATAATAATAAAGTCCCGGTTTGCGAAATCTTAAAAAGCACGCGTGAGTGTTTTCTTTTGAAGAATTTGTGTACAAAAACCGTGACCGGCGATAAATAGCAACAGATATGGATGATCTTGACGACTTTTTCGATTTTTCTAAGCCATTTCAGAGAAAAATCGTGTCTGGCGGCTCAATCAACGGTAGAGTCATTGTCGAGGAGAAATTCACAAATGAAATTATTAAAAGGGAAAAAATTGACGATACATATGCTAAGCTTTATGTTGAAGCGGAGAAAAATCATGTTTTGCAGGTACTTTGAAATTCTTAGCATATTCTGTTAATGTCATTTGCTAAAATCTTTTCAATTTACAGAACATGGCCACGGCGGGACCTTCAACCTCTGCGGAAGGATCTTTCATGCAGTGCGATGATTTTGAGGACGACGACGACGATGTTAAGCCCAAGATGACTAAACGCGACGATCCAATCTACGACAAATATAAGTTTGATGGAAACTTAAACAGCGAACTGCCCATCGCCGAGAGTAGGACAAAAATCTTAACAGCAATTAGAGACAACAAAGTTGTTGTTCTGCAGGGAGAGACTGGCTGCGGGAAGACCACCCAGGTGAGTACTTCGGCGCTTCTTTTTATAAATTCCAACAGACTGGAATTGTTCTTTGGTATTTTGAGAATTCTGCGTCAGCAAATTTTGTTTGAAAATAGCCTCTTGCCCGCAGCCTCCCTTGCAGACTTCATGTCATTAGATAGCATATTTATCGCTCCTTAAAATATGATTTCCAACGTTGATATTTTAATCGTCTGTTTGTATCACTTTGACATTTGATGCCTTGTCCACCCCATGGTCCACCCATGCATTTTTAAAACCTCTTCACTCTTCAGCAATTTGGTTAAATTAAAAAAAAATCAAATAGTTTTCCTGTGTATAGGCTTTATTTCACTTTTATTTATAAGCGAATTATCATTAACATAAGTTATTGGGTTTAACTTAATGTAAGCAAAGGTTCGTGTTATGAAACCGGCTAAAGTAGCATTTTTCCACTTTGGCTAATTAAAAAAAAAAATTATAATGCGATGTCGGTTGAAGTAGGCGTTTATTAATCACCCTGTATTTAAATCAATAGCCATTCTCTGAGCGCAACTTAATCACTGTTAACTAAAAGACTCTCCAAGCTTTTAATGTTTAATCTACTCGTAATAAACTCAAATTTAATATACTATTGTGGCTTTAGCCACACTAAGCAAAAGAACATAAACCTAATATCCACAAGAGAGTTTTTTTCATAAAGAGAAAAATAAAGTTCTTGTAGCTGCGTTCTTTTCGTCTTCCAGAACAACAGGATATTTTACATTGATATGAACTTTATCATATGAATTTCCTAAAGCAAAGATTTAAAATCCTAAAAAATGCATCAAGTTGCACTGATTTGTTTTCACTTTGAAGTAAAAACTTTGTAAAATGTTCAGTTAAAATTTTGAAGTTTTGCATTATTAAAATCATGGCAATTTGATGCAATACTGATGCAAATTCCAAATCCTTATTCAGAGAAACTGTTAGTAAGTTTCCGTTCAATACAAAAACGCGGCTTGTAATAAATTTGTTTGCACCCCCCAGATTTTATAAAATTTGTCATTGTTATAAAAAAGATTCCTCTCATGGTACCTGTGAACAAGATGCCGATCAACCAAAGCAAAATCACAACGCAATTTCCACTATTGCAACCAAGCAAAATCAATAAAGAAACGAATATGCAAAACCATTCCGAACACATGTAAAGTCTTTTTCAGGTTTTTATTAAGAAGAGGTAAGAAATTTTACGATGGACCTGAGAAGATGGAATCACCGATAGTTTTTTTTTATTGTATAGAGTAGACCTTGAACTCCGGAAAAACTTTAAATTGGTTCAATGAAATCAAACACTATCCAGTAAAACGTTTTAATTTTCTATATGAACTGATTTTATTTTAAAATATAATAATACATATAATATTTATTTCACAAGACATCAGAATCCGACCTAGTGTTTAAGAAAAACATTCATCGAATTTGGGCTTGTTCTCTTCATTCTGGCAAGATTCGTTCCATTGTTTCCAAGCGCGGAATCCAGAATTGTGTTTTTTAATAGCTTGTGCACATTCCAGGGATTTTGAGAAATCATCCCCCACAATTTGTTCACAGCTCACGTTGCACAGATTATGTGATTCCCTATGTGGAGATACACACCACCACTCGTTGCTGATTTGAAATACACCATAATATTTAGTTCCATCATCAGCAGGATCAGTTGACTCGAAAGTTCTTGAGTAGTTGCTAGCGAAGAGTCCAATGCACAACCAGTCTGCTAATTCTTCCTTCGGCACTCCATTAGAGGAAAGTTCTTTGGCTAAAGAACATTTCAAATCAACCGGCTCAGAAAGAACGCCGTATATCGCCGCCGCTACAAGAAGAAGACCCGAGTAGAGATGAAACCTTTGCATTTCAAACGACTATTTCGACTGAACCAACTTGGAAACTGCCTTTGCCTTGCCTTTTATTCACATATATAACAAATTATCTTTATATACAATTCTGGTCAACAGAAAGAACAAGTTGCGAAGAGAAGTAGTGGTGTCAATAGATTTATAGACTGTGAAATGAGTAAACAAAATTGCTAAAAGGTCATTTCCCCGGTCTTAATTATTTTCACGTTTTGATTGCTGGACTTATTTTAACATCTAAAGTGAAAATTGGTTTCATAAAGTTATTGGAAATTTCGTTTTTCCAATAGATATTCTACGGAAAAATGTTTCATTCTTCTTTGCACTTGATCTCTATTATGAACAATAGAAAGTATTATTGTAAATAAATATAATGAATTCTTAAAGGCATTTTAATTCCAAGACAATTGATTATATCATTTGCTTTCAAACTACAAAAATCAACAGCTTCTTCAAAATAAAAGTTAAAAAGCTACTGCGTTGAGGCTAAATATCTAAAACGCTTGCTTTTAAATATTTTTCTTTGTTTTGAAGCAACACTTATGCAAAGTAGTTTCAGCAGAAAAAAATGGTTAATGGTTTGTATTTTAAATATAGATTACTCGTCATAAATATGCGGTTACTAAAATATACTCTCTCGTTTCACTGATTAAATAATACGTAAAATAAATAAATGTATATAAAGAAAGAAAAATTTGTTTTCCATCATTAAAGACAAAATGAAATACGAATGTGTGCAATAAACATTCGCATGTTCGCCATATTTTCGCTTTAGGTTTTTCCCCGAATAATTTTTTCTTATTCAAAACTTCAGCTTAATCAAAGCTTTGGAAGCATCAGAACAAATCTGGCCCCATATTAGTAATTGTATGTAAAAAACACCATTTATCGTGCATGACCGATGGACAAAGATTGTGTGATGAGATGATTTTTTTAGAACACGAAAGGGAAAATTAACTTGCAACAAACCTTAAACAATAATAATAAGATTTGCTGTAATGTTTACATACACAATTTAGAAATGTGTACAATTAGGAATTAAAAAATTACGTTATAATAACAATTGGAAGTAATTGCACAACAGTTTTAGTTATTTTAGAAAAGAATGTTATTTTTAAATCGAAATATGAAAACTTTTTAACTTATTCTTTTTTCGAAATAAATTAGAGAAATATGTGATTCTTTTGTAGAGAAAATAAAATAAATAACTTTATTATTTACATTTATAAAGTATGCATGGAATGTTTTATTTAGGTCCCGCAATACATTTTGGATGACTGCTTCCGAAGACGAGAATATTGCAATATTGTGTGCACCCAGCCAAGACGTATCGCTGCTATCAGCATTGCCCAGAGAGTATGTTCTGAAAAAAAATGGGAACTTGGTAGTGTTGTTGGGTATCAGGTTAGTTCTTTTTATATCAATTATTGCTTACATTGGATTTCAAGCTTGATATTACGAAGGTTGTTTTGTCCGAACTGTTCGTACTATTCGAACTACTAAAAATAAATATGAGAGGTATCCTCTTTTTTAAAAATCAAATTAATATTGAAATTAATTGTGATTGTTAAAAGCTTTAATTTCGTTAAAATATGTAAATTAATTTAGCGATTGAATTTAGAGTTAGCCTGCTCGTGATCAACTGTTTTGCTTTGACTATATATTTTAACAGAATTAATTCAATGCAAATATCACTCTATCTTGAAAAAATGCCTGTATGTATTCCTGAAGATTGATTTATTTATTATGTCAGAAAGTTCTTACAATAATATCTTATATTTCATCATGTATTCCGTTACTACTAATTTGATTGTAAGAAAAAGGGAATTTGATCTGCTGTCTCCAGATTGAGATATCTAAAAAAAGTAATAAAATATCTGTGTGTCTTCAGGGATTAATATTTTTGAAACTACATTAAATTGCTAAACATTTTTGGTTTAGAGCCAAAGAAGTAAGTGTTGGCATCTGTTGCCGCAAATTTTTAAAGCACATATTACAAAAAAAAAGTCGGTAATAAAATATTTTCCGAGCAACCCTCGTATGCATGAGTATAGTTAATGAAGAGCTGATTTCGTAGAGTAAATTAGTGTTTTAAATCTTAAGGTTGGACTGCATGCAAATGCATCCGAAGATACACGTCTTCTGTACTGCACAACTGGAGTACTATTGCAAAAATTAATTACAACCAAAAACATGTCTAATTACACTCACGTTTTATTGGATGAAGTTCACGAACGGGATCAAGACATGGATTTCCTTCTTATCGTTATTAAAAGATTACTTACCACAAATTCTCCAAATGTGAAGATTGTTTTAATGTCAGCAACAATAGATGCGAAAGAGGTAAGTTGTAATTTTAAATAATTTATTTAAGAGTACTTTAAACATTGTAAATCGTAGTTTTCAGAATATTTTAAAATTGGAAAGAATAATGTTCTTGTCCCAGCACCCATAATTAAAGTTGACGCACGGAGAATTTTTAACGTGAAAGACTTCTACCTAGATCAGTTGGAAAGACTAAAAAGTGTAAATTTATCTGTTATGATATTGCTTTTTATTTTGATTGACTTGATTTATTTGAGTAGAACATTGATATAAATTATGACGAACCTGGAATATCAGATGAAATGTATAAAGTTGCTTTAAAGATGATTGTTGTGTGCGAAAAAATTGATAGTCAGGACCAAGAAGTTGTAGAGGGTGTACACAAACCATCGATTTTGATATTTCTTCCAGGAATTAACGAGATTGATAGAATGGACAAAACTCTATTGAAATTAAAAGAATTGTAACGGATTTGAATTATTACTATGTATTTCAAAATACTAAATATTTTTTAATGTAGGAACACTGACATACGTCTTTTGCCTATTCGATTACATTCAATGATTTCTGCAGATGAACAGCAAAAAGTTTTTCGGCGACCACCGCCAGGACATAGAAAAGTTATATTATCAACAAATATTGCAGAAAGTTCAATCACTGTCCCTGATGTAAAATATGGTTAGAAACTATTGAAATGTTTCTTAAATATACTTATTAATTCTTGAAAATTTAACAGTAATTGATTTCTGTTTAACCAAGTCATTGGTGACAGACACCAGCACAAACTTGACGACTCTTCAACTTCATTGGGCTTCGAGGAGCAACTGCCGACAGAGAGCTGGACGAGCTGGTCGGGTTATGCACGGACGGGTTTATAGGCTTGTTTCAAAATATTTTTACGAGGTATATAATTTCATGTAATGGATTTTTTTAATCTTTCCACGTAAAATTTCTAGAATGTAATGGAAGAATATGGCTCACCAGAAATGCTAAGATGCCCACTACAGAATATAATCCTTCGAGCTAAGCTACTAAACATGGGACCACCCCATGCTATCCTTGCTTTAGCAATGAGTCCACCGAATTTATCAGACATTAAAAACACTATTTTGATTCTAAAAGAAGCTGGTGCTTTATACAAAACAGTTAATGGAATCTACGAGTCGTTTGATGGGGATTTAACGTACGTTGGTCGCCTAATGGCTGGACTGCCTGTTGACATCCAAATAAGCAGATTAATCATCTTCGGGTACATGTTCAGTGTACTTGATGAAGCCATTATAATGGGTATTATTACTTACCATTACTAGTATGTCACATAATTTCTAAGATATACCTTTTCAGCTGCCGGACTTAATGTTAAAAGTATTTTTGATTTTCCGATCAATAATGGTCTTGCAGCGTATTCACAAAAATTAACTTGGTCTGATGGATCTGGTAGTGATCTCTTTGCTATTTTAAAAGCATATAAGGTAAATTCTCCAACAGCTTAAAAAATGTTTTCAAGTAAAGAAATTTTTTTTTTTTTTTTTTTTTTTTTTATTAAGGTGTGGTGTAGCATGAAGGAACAACACAATTTTGACGATGAAGATGCTGAAAAATCATGGGCTAGACGTTACTTCATAAATACACGTTCGATGCGTGAAATGCATTTGCTTGTTAATGAACTTAAGGACCGTTTAAATAATATGGGAATTAGAGAAGCCACAGGTTTTAATCGTGTTAACTGGCTAGAGAAGGAGAAAACCATCGTTCTAAAAATCATTATATCGGGTAAGTAAACATTTTATAATTTCTTCAATTCATCTAAGATTGTTGAAAATGAAAACCTTTCGAATTCGTTATATTGTATTGTAATTTTTAATTTCAGGAGCATTTTATCCAAATTTTTTTCTTCGTTCTGAGGGTGCAAGTACTGACTCTCAGCGTGCTGTATACCAATCTTTAGGCGGATTAGATCCATGCAATACAGTATTTTTAACGAATTTCGATTCAAAATATATTGGGCAATTATATGTGCAAGCAATCAAGGATTTATTTAAAGAAGCTGCAATTGCTTCCAAAAATATTCAAGTTCGATTTGAAGGAGGCTCACAGAAAATTTATGTGACATTTATACATGAAATGGATATGGATTACTCGGACGGAGATAATTTAGTTCTTTCGGTTCCGGGTCGAGTAAAACCTGAGGTTTACAAAGCGATTAAAATGCGTCAATTACGTTGCTCTACTACAATTAAAGTTATGAAGTATGTTCTGTTTGTTTTCTTTTGTAAACATTTACATAATTTCCTTTTTTTATTTAGTCCTCGTGATGCTGTAAGGTATGCTGAATCAAAAGGACTTGGAGTGATGGACGAAGGGAAATGGGTACCACGGAAGAAGCGGATTGAAAATCCTGAATTAGTCGTTATACCAACAATGCAAATACACTCGTTAAGAGGCTACATTACACATGTAATCCATTTATAATTATTTTTTCATTTAATAATTTCCATAATTTTTAGATTGAGCATTGTGGTAAATTTTGGTTCCAACCCCTATCAGAAGAAGAGAAATTGAAAGAAATCATAAACGATTTAAATGGGCCAAATTCTGATATTGCTCCCTTCCCTAATGCTTCCCAAATTTCAAGAGGAATGATAATTGCTGCTCCATTTGTGGACACAAAAGGAACTCAATTTTATCACCGCGCTAAGGTGATTAATTTGGTGGACAGGTATCAACAATCAGTGTCATTCCGCGTAAGATTTTTGTTAACAGAATACAACTGATAAAAAATATATGACAAGTCTATTTTAGATTCTATTCATTGATTATGGCAACCATGAAGTTATTGATTATAAGAAATTGCGAAAATTTGGAAGAATATCGAGCCGTTTGCAAAACATTCCACCTCGGGTGTTTGAATGTTGCCTAGCTGAAGTTCAACCATCATCGATTAATTGCCCAAATGGAAAATGGCCTGAAGATGCGATGCAGTTAATGCAGACTTTAGCTGATGAAGGAATTATTGAGATTGAGGTAAGATTTTCTTTTAAATTTTACAACTCAGCATATAATTATGTATTTAAGAAGACGATTAAATTAAAAAAGCCTGGACACTTACAGTTCCTTATAACGTTTATTTTCGTCCTCTTTTCAAATTTCAGATATATTCTGTTGTGAATGGCATAACTTCCGTTCGTTTAAAAATGACGGAAGGCACCTTCAATGAACTGCTCATTGAAAAAGGATACGCTCAACATTCGGAAGAAAATTATATGTCGAAGGTAATGAGTGTGTTTTTCTCGAACTACTTACTTTTAACCTGATTTAATTTCATATCAGGCTGATCATGATGCACGGTCACGAAAACAAAAATACTGTGACTTTTACGATGATGATGATATGATACACAGCGAAGATTATCTTCGTTTAATTCAAGGTGAAGATGATCCACCTTGCGAATTACCTCCATTAGATAAACGCCGCATTAAGTTGGATCTGCGAGGCCCTTTTAGTCCTTTGGAATCGAAAATATTTGCTGCAACAAGGATTGGACACTGGAAAAGTGTTACTGTCGAACAACAATCTGTTAATTCCGTTCTACTCGACACAGATCCGCAAGATAGTCGAGAACGTCTTCTTGTTGCCGCAACAGTGACTGAAAATGTACAAACTAGTACACTTACTGCACGATGTACAACATTAATGCCAAATATCCACGGCTTTGCACCCTTAATGGGACTTATTTTCTGTCCCACGATGGAAATTAGAAGAGACAAACATAAAACAAAATATGTAAACATTTTGGCTGGCTTGGGACATGATAAAAGTGGAAGTTCTTTATTCGAGGAACATGACATCGTATTCAGCTTAGATGTTGAAATTGTTCCCAACGACTTGGAATTGGTAAAGATTTATTTTTAACATAATTGTGTTTCGAAACAAATCTTCTCTCAATAGGTCAACCAAATTAGATATTCCATGGATACTATGATTTATACCGAGCCCGGTGAGGAGCAACCAAGGGTTCTTAAAACGAATAAAGCTGAACTTGCGGCGAAAATTAAGAATCTCATCGTTAGGTAAATTAACCAAAAAATTCTATTAATTTACTTTACTATGAATAACTATTTCGCAGACTTTTGGAAAAGCCACGAAAATATATTGAGGTCCATCATGACAGCAAAGATCATCTTTGGGGACAAATCGATGAGGAGGACTTGCTGGAAACAACAAATATTTATGGACATCGATCTATTTTCCCATTCCATTCTGGTTTACGTCTCTACAATCAGCCCTACGAACGTACGCAATCTTTACGTGCACATTGCAGCGAGCTGCATAATTTGGCGCAACAGTAAGTTACTCTTAGTACGACTCTTCGACTCGTTTAATGGCATGATTCCCTTTTTGCAGCGATATCGCCATAAAGCATATTACATGCAAACTTTGTGATCAATCCTTCCAGATAATCATTCAACTTCGCATTCATCTACTGTCTCAACTTCATCGTGACAGAGAATATCAAATCGGTTATGAACAACCGACAGAGCATTGAATTTTTCTTAATCTTATTTTTCAAAAAGGAATTGTTTTATTTTTTCTTTTATTTTTTTCTATATCTGTTTTTTAAATAAGGACGTAAATGTGAATAGACTACTTAAAACTTTATTAATATTTTTATTTTTTAAATCGACCGTTTCAAAAGTCTGGGTGTAGTCTAAGTCATTCCGAACCAATATTTCTGAATTATACTATAAAAATAAAAAATATAATCAAACAAGAAGTGTACTTTAAACATTAAAATTTGGAAGAGGTAGTTAAGAAGAGTCTAAAGAAAA
This sequence comes from Machimus rusticus, assembly GCA_951509405.1. Lineage (NCBI taxonomy): Eukaryota > Metazoa > Arthropoda > Insecta > Diptera > Asilidae > Machimus > Machimus rusticus. Next base: position 15,160,807 of record OX608054.1, on the reverse strand, counting down.
TATAATTTAACACCTTATACCATTTATTGTCACAAATAATCATGTTACATATAAAGAATGTATACCTCGAACCTTCCTCTACATATTTTGCATGCTTGAAAGACACCAAAAATACAAATATAATTTAACCACAGTGAATACAGATGGCCTTTGCGCAATTGAGACCTTGCTAAGCGGCAGTAATAGAAATTTTAAGCCCTGACCGCCATGCGGGGGCAGTCGGGGATTCCACATGCGATTTGGGATGCGCACCCGTGGACACGGGACTCGTAGTAATCGAAGAGTGAGGGTTTTTTACAAAATGCGCACTCATCGGAGCACGTAGGCCCGTTGAGGGGTAGCCCGAGTTTTCGCCAGACCTCCTTCATGTCAGCCACGAGATTGTCGACCATGGCACGTGTGTGGAACGGCGTTGGGGCCAACCGGAGCTTCTCCTCTCCTCTGGCTACCGTCGGGTAGTTGATCGCCTGAACGTAGTGCCCGTAGTTTTGAATCAGCATATCCGATATTTGCGAACACTTTAAGGGGTCACCTAGCTGCAAGAAAAAAATTTTTGAAATCAAGGTCTCTAGCAAAAAGTCGTACAATTAAATAAAAGCGTAAACAAAGAAGAGAAATCTCCTTAACTATTACCATCAATAGATTTTAAGATTATAATTTAAAGCCAGGAAATTTCTTTATATAATTCCTCTCCACAGTTTTTGTATGCAACAATTCTCTCAAATCAAAAAAAAATTGGGGCATTGAAATCAAAAACTATTTACATATTAGCTTAGTAAGTTCATTTCTTTTCATTTTATTTTGTAAAAGAACCAGCATCGTAATAGCACTACCATTCCAAAAAATTAATTTGACTAGACTACGTACCTTAATAGGTATTATATGGCTTGGCGTGTGCTCCACAGGGAATCCTTCACGTTGGAGCAAACTTCTTAAATATCGGACAGTTTCCTGGTGGCGTTGACGAAGTTTTCTTCCTTCTTCAGAGGCAAGAATGTCGACTGCTTTATAAGCTCCGCATAGCACGGTTGGCGGAAGAGAAGTGGTGAAGATGAAGCCAGCCGCGTAGGACCTTATCATGTCAATCAACAGAGACGACCCTGCAATGTAGCCTCCAATATTACCAAAAGCCTTGCCGAGGGTTCCGGATATGATATCCATGTTATGAAGTTGATTATCCCTTTCCCCAACCCCTGCCCCATGATCCCCGTAAAGCCCCACGGCATGAACTTCGTCGACAAACGCAATTCCTCCAAATTCATGCGTAACATCGCATAGCTCCTGCAGTGGACAAATTGCGCCAGTCATCGAATGGACCGTCTCGAAGGCGACTATCTTTGGTGTGCCTCGGTCGACCTTGCTCAACAGCTCTCTTAAGTGATCGGGATCGTTGTGGCGGAAGATATGTTTTGGTACTTGGCTGTTGCGAATACCTTGTATCATTGAGGCATGGTTCCCAGCATCCGAGAAGATGTGGCAATTAGGAAGAAGTTTTGCCAAGGTAAACAGCGTTGAGTCGTTTGCTACAAAGCAAGACGTAAAAAGAAGCGCTGCTTCCTTGTTATGGAGCTTTGCCAGACGAGACTCCAGCCTCTCGTGGTAAAGGGAATTCCCGGAAATATTCCTGGTGCCGCCTGCTCCGGCTCCATGCTCCTCTAGCGCTTTCTGGACAGCACTTTTAACTTCTGGATGGCAGGACATGCCCAAATAGTCGTTGGAGCACCAAACGGTTATCGGAGTCTCACCAAACGAATATTCCAATGCCGTCGGAAATTCACCACTCTTGGCGAGGCGGTTAACTTTCTTGAACACACGATAGGAATGATCCTTTTTCTTCTTCAGAATTTGTTCGTTAAAGAAACGCTCGTACGGGAATGTCGTGCGTTGAGCTGGAATGTCTTGGATGTCCTCCTGAACGGCTTTAATAACTCCCGAAGATTTTTCAGCGATTGCTGAACTCAAAAAGGGACACTTCTTTTCCTCCTGCACCGGCATTGAGCGCTTTTCGTCCGCCGCCTGCTGTAACGAACTCATGTTGCGAGTTTGTTGAATAGAAGAATTCGATTCATCGCCAATAGCTGAACTTAAATTCCGCGACATAATTGGGCACTGGGACCCGTAGGCCTGCAGCAAAAGGTTCGCATAATTTCGAACATAATTCGAATTCAGGCGACTCAAAAATGGACAGGGCATTTTCTTGATAGTGGCAAATAACCTTCCGCTGATAAGACTGGCAGACAGTATCTGAAAAATATTAATGAAAATTATTAAAATTACTTTTAAAGAACGACTTAGTTACCCCCATGGCAAGTAGAAAAATAAATTCAATTTTAAACTGCTACGGCAACTGGCTGGGAGCAAACTGAACTAAGTAAATACTACATTCTAAACAGTTTCAGCAGAATGTTTATATAGATAGTAAACTATTTAAAATTTAGTCTTATCTCTAAACTAAGAACTTTCCCTCTGGTGAATTCCCTTAACGCAAACTTATTAAACTCTACCGGGAATCACAGCCATAAGCTGAATCGCTCCAAAACTTCTTCCATAAAATTTTTGCAGCATAATCAATTTCAAACAAAAGGGAAAGTTTATTTTTCGCATACAAAGAATTCAAAAATAATCTTTACAGCGAACATTTCCGTCTACTTCTTGGCAATTCGAATTTTTTTAAATATCAGATCTTATATAGAATTCGGTGATAATCATCAGTCTGCTCTTATATTCAATTTTTTGCAAATTTTTTTCCTTTTTATTTATATTAAAAAATAAACTAATTTTAAATAAACTAACTCCGTTTAAAATATCTCTTATTTTTTTCGCACAAGCTATGTACATTATGTACATACATATATGAGTTCAAATTGAGGAGTATACTCTCTTTCAAATCCGATAAAAGGCCTCGAAAAGAGCGCTAATGTGAGCCACGCGCCAAAACGCGCATTCATTTCAGATGAAAAAGAGTTAAATAAATCGATATCATATATCAATTAAAGATGAGATTTAGCACAGTGTAAAAATATCCGGTAAATCGCTCCGGATCTTATATCATGGGCATGACAATTTTTGAATAAATGAATAGGAGAAGAATTACATTTAGCAACCTAGAATTTTGGGCGGAATATGTATATTAGGGAAACCACATAAAAAATGATTTTTCACATTTTATGTTACATTTGTGATTCTGTTGGAAATACTATGGATCAAAGTTATATCGACAATGCCCGAAAATCATTAAAAACTAAAAATCTTCCCTTGTAACACCGTGGAAAGTTTAATCTTGTGCTGGAGCTAAATACAGTAATGGTAATTTAATTCTACTACTTAATTCTACAAAGCTTCTTAAAGAGTAACCTTTGAAAATAATTCTCTGAATGAAGTCACGATTTTATCGAGATACAATGAATTTCCAACGTCTTTTTTTTGTTTTGTTTTTTTTTTTTTCATACAATATTTAATTTATCCACCAGATACACAAAACAGAACTTTATTCTTTTAAAATTTAAAAAAAAAAAAGAGAAAGCCCACTTTTAGCAAACAATTAATAAAAAATACATATGTCCATTTCTAGAAAGCACTCGTTTTAAATAGATTTCACATTATTGCTGAGTAAGTTATTATTAATGCAATTATTTTGTGCAAATTACCACCATAACCGTTCACCGCTTTACCAACCATCAACTTCTTTTGGGACTAACGTACCTTTAACATTATTTTACACCGAGGAAACACAATTCAGCCAACAAACAGCAACAAGATACGGTCCAGAGAGTTCCTAAAACGTGACAAACAGTCCGTCCGTATGACGATAACTAAATATTCGTACTAAATTCAGGCGTTAAGCCACGAAACCGAAAGCACTAAATATTCATAAGATAAGGTAAGAATAAATATGAGCCAGGTGAGGTGAATACAAAAATTTAACAAAAGTACGGTGGCAAGAATTGAAAACGTAGATGTAAGCATAGTTAATTTTCTTATTGACGCAATTTCGATTACAATGCCGTGTAACATGCAAGAAAGACTTTAAGTGCAGATATTGAGAAATGGGAAAATGGTTATCATTACTTCCGAATTCTGTGAAGTAAGAAAGGGTGACTCGCGAATTTCTGAGAGCTTAAGGCTTCTCTGGATATCTTTAAATTTCTTAGCTTTTTAAAATACTCTGATAAGTGATGTTGTTTTTTATGCAGACTTAAGTACGTGATACATTTTACATATTAATAAAATACTGTATGAAGTCAACGATAAAAATTAAAGATCCTATTTTTAAAAATCGAATTAATTTTTTAACGTACTCTTCTTTTAGCTCGATTAAAACTTTCAAATTCAGAAATTGAAGATGCAAAATTCGTGATCGCACTTTTTAGAAACTTTATGATAACCCAAGGTGTGATTGGCTAAAAGAATAATTGAATTTTCAAAATGCTATTATGTACTTCAAAATCACCGGATATCGGATATTTTAAAAGTAATTGAAGTTTTTGCTAATTCACTTTAGGAGACGATGTTCTAATCCTATCCTACTATTATAAAATATTAGAGTTTATCTATTTGAGACCAATAAAAATAAGTAAAACTTTATCTTTAAAGTTTTGGCTTGTTTTTTAAATAAACCTTTCCAAAATTTTCCTTCACTCTGTTTTAAATAAATCCGCCAAATAAGAAAATTGCGACCATCGAACGGAATGCGAAATATTTAGGCATGAAAGTGAGAAGAATGACATGAAAATTCAATGGGCCTTGAAAATGTTTTGCCCCAATGGAGCTCCCTTAATAATTTATAATGAGATTTTCGTGCCTAAAAAATAATGGTAAAAAAGCTAATTAATTTATCAGTTGTAACAATTGTGTTCTATGCTACTGAAAACTTTAGTCGTGCTTACATTTCACAATAAATATTTTAGAAAAGGTTCATAAAATGTTTCGTTTCCGAGTTCCATATTCGAGACACTAATTTGACTAGCAAATTAAAATTAAAAATGTGTCTTAGCTGTTTGGGATGTGGAAAGAGATCACTGGTGCAAAATTCAAAAAAGGAAGTTGTAAAATTTCTGGGTTATTTTTTTAACATTTGTATTTTATAATGACATAACAAAAAACTTAGCTTATTAAGCTTAACAATAATTAGAAAATTGTTAAACTGCTCACATAAATTCTAGCAAATGGAGGCATCACTAGTAATTTACTAACTTTTAAAATACTTACCTAAGTATACTATTATTATTTAATGAAGAAAATGCGGAAAACGTAACATGCGAATTTAACTCAAGTACCCATAATTTAAATGCGCTAAAAACGTTATTAATCGAGATCAAATGCAGAGTTTAGATTAAAAAGTTTCAAGTAGATAATTGCATATTGAACTACGAAATCTTAATATTTAAGTCATCTTTTAATATTTTAGCGAGTCATTTCCTTTTGAACTTTTATCATAAAAAAAACCCGGATGATTGAGCAAATATCGCAATTGATAAACCAGTACCTGACGTCATTACGATGTGCCGAAATTTTCAGATTCAAATGTGCCAGAAAAAACGCTCATCTACCTATTAATTATTGGCGATGATGGCATGAGAGTGCTGATTTATGTTTTCAGCTCCACATCGTGATTCGCAATACATAGATCTGGAGATGTTGAAAACTATGGCCATAAAAGTACTCGCTGTTTCGTCATTCTGCAAGCAATTAGTATGATACGAGAGAAAGTGGTACAACTGCAGTTTTGCTGGTAACCTTCGTAGAATAACTACACTACACCGTGGTTACCAGAAGGTCTTGAGAGCACCTATTGTGGTACAGTCGCACCCACTCAGAGCAAAGGTGCTGTTTGCGCTTAGTAAGACTATAAATATGGTAATTGGACGACCTTAGACCTCAACACCTTTATTGCCCTGACTACTTAAAAATTGAAATGTAGCATGTTTTACGCTCGCTCGGAAGAACCGAGCTCCCTTCAGGATCAGTTGCACAATAGGAATTATATAACAACTTTAATTTAGCAGAAACATACAAATTGCTCCTCCACGGACTGTTAGCATTTAGGTCAACGATTTTGTAAGAAAAGTTTAAAGGCCCAAATTCAACAAGTTACGACCTATCTCCAGTGTAGCCCCCGCACAGAACTAATAAATTATAAAACTCCATCACATTTAGGCACTTTTTATATTTCTAATTAGAAGACAGCTCCAAAAACACTCACCTGATCAAATCAACTTTCACTAGTGGATTATGGGAATCTGAAGAAAACTCCTTTCCGTCCGAGATCCAATTGACGTTTGACAGTTGTTACATCACTCAGTACTTATATGGGATCGCATCTAGTACGTTTTTAAAACAAAATAAATACCTAACAGATGTCGCTGCGGTTAATTTCAAAATTTTAACTCTGTCATGTTGTCATCTCGTAATCTCTCTCCCTTATATACTTTATATTATGTACAAATTTGCTGTTATCAAACCGAAACTAAACACAAAAATTTTGACGTTTTCACGGCTCCGATGGGGAAGTGATGTTTGGATGTTCTTTTGCAAGAAAATATTCACCGTAGAAATGTTAGGAAAGTTTTCAGATATGCTCCATACGGCGGTTGATGTGGCAAGTATAAAAATAAATATTTTTATTAAGTGCCCCAGCAGGAATTTATGCAAATTAGCTTCCAAAGTGCCGACCAAATGACCATCACACTGTCAACAAACAATTTTTTTTAGGTTTGTCAAAGTGATCGAATTTTGGAGCTTGTAAATGTTTCTTAACATTAAAATAGTTTTTAATGAACTGATATAATTTTCAAGTTGTGTGGAAAACGGAGTCGGATGGGGAGTCGCAATATACACAGCACAGGGTCGTTACTTTCCCCATTTGATAGAGGAAGGCTCGAAAGTGCCCGAGTCTCGTCAGCATTTGGGCGAGGTAATAATCAACCTCACCATGCTAACGGTTCAGCCACGGTCCATCGGTCTCTTGGCTCTCTATCCAGCTTTCCTGCCAGGTCGCTAAGGTCCTGGCTCGGGCCACCCTCTCCCCTCTCTCAGAACAAACTTTTCACAGGCAATTAACCCAATTGACCCTAAAACCTTGCATATGTTGTTCAATATCCAGGGTACCGGGGTGTCCTTACGCGGAATTTGTCTTTTTTAACCCTCCGAAGCAGCTGCATAAAAAAACCGACTACTACCTGTGGAGGATCCATTACAAGATTCTCAGAATCCTTAAAAAGGGCGGAGCATAGCACGGAAAGTAAATGCGTTACAGTCGGAAAATACAGATAAATATTTGCCCCTGAAAAGCTACTCTTCTAGGCTTCGGAACTTATTTTACAAACTGATTTATTGAGTTCTTTACAGATTGCTCCACCTCCCACACCAGTTCAAGAGTTTGAATACCATTGGAAACAGCTGAAAAAGTTTTATTCTGTTGATGGAGACATCCCAAAATTGCATGTTAATAACACCAATCTCCCATATCACCTTGACTATATGCTTCAAATGTTAATCAAAGAGAGCGAGGAGGATGTAATTGATGAAAATGCCGAAAGATGCATTGACTACGTGCTAGCTAACAAACTGATCGATCTTCTTGTGGAACTATGTGTTTCAGATACCCCTCCCGGAGTTCGATTTCACATCTTAAACTGGTTGAGGCGGTACCTATCTTGCGTAAGGGAACCTCCTCTTTATAACAGAAATTTCTATCAACCTATTCAGGTAAGCTATTCATTAGTTTAAAGAGCTTAAGGAAATTTTATGATTTTTCCGTAGCGAGTATTTTCAGTTTGTAATGGGAAGAATCCATCTCCTTATGAAGAGGAGGAAATCTTATTTCTAGAAACTGTTGCTGGATTGGTTCGAAAAGACAGGTTTTTGGTAAATATTTTCCTCAGTTCCCATCAGCATTCAGCGCATGTTAGCCAAATGATGGAGAAGATAAAAGTAAGGAAAATACCCACTAAAAATCCTCTTTTCGAATACACAAAACTGGAGAGGAACATTAGCCGTGTTGAAATTGTGTCCGATTCAACGAATAGTGATTTGGATGATTCATCTCAAGAAACCCAAAATGAAGCTACCTGTGATACAGAAAAGGAGAGTAGTCGGAGCACCGAGAAGGATGACTTATTGGTAATGAAATGCGATTGTGAAATAGATGATAGGTTTCCTTTAATGGATATAATACTAACATATTTCGAAAGTCCCGTATGTAATATTTTATGTATGATAACAATATAATAACGCTCTTAACGTTTCTAGGATAGTAGAGTTGTAGTGCGAGCTTGTGAAAGCGCCCTAATATTAAGTTCTTTACCTGATTTAAACTTGGGCTGTAAAGCACTTTTAGGGAGTTTGTCAAACTATACATCGTTTTTAATATTCAAACTCACCAGTTTATGCGAAAGAGTTCCAGAAGATATTGATCCAGGAGATATTGAGGATTCATCTGTATCTTGGGGATTGATTCCTCATGAAAAAGACTCAAACAATTTTCCCGGTAGAGCACAGTTGCACGAATTTTTATGCTGGCTGGATTACACAGATTGCGTATCTAGAGAATGTCCTTATCTCAGTACATTGCATTCAAAATTTCGTAACGATTTTCTTTTGGGATTTTTGGAGCCTGCTTTGGTTGCAACGGATACACCATTTGTATTAGCTTTAATGGCGAAAATTATAAAGCAAATTAGATCTACAAGCATAATGGATGGTAAGTTATTTCTTTTATATAGCTTTTTGAATTATGATTATAAGCATAAAACAGTAAGACAAGGAAAGTAGAAAGTCAGGAAATCGTATCTTTCCTCGTTTAATCAAAATGCAACTTCATCATAAAATATGCTATTATCCTTCGTTGGCTTATTGCTCTTTCCTCGTTTCGGAGGGTCACTAATCACTATTCAATCAAACTGACGAAACTCACTTCGACTTATTCAGGTGTAGTTATCGCTCATCAACTAAAATTCTAACCTCAGTGCAGAATAAAACGGTCGATTGATAAAGTGTTAACACTTTTTTAACATGAAATCGTCAAACACCACCGTAAAATTGATCTCGACATACTTTGCTCGGCTCCTATTTACAGATTTTCCTCGAATGACTGCGACAAGATCAACTGCAGACCCAGCCAAATATGTTAATTGCAGTCAGTGGCCCCGTTTTTTCATTCAATGAACATTAAGTTTATGAAATGTAATCCATTGCACAATTGAGCTGCTGCAGTGGGCTCACTGAGCTTGGCGTGCAATTCGGGTATTTGTATTATAGAATGACGCACTTTCTATTTTGTTCAAGTACTCGTCGAATGAACTCGATGTTTTAATAATCAGCAAATCTTTCTTGAACTATTGAATTAAAAGTAAAGGGAAAAGTCTGAACTTTTTTAACAGGAAACTCTTGTTTAGGTTCATAATTCCAAATAAATTTTTCAATACTGTTCTTCCTTCAAATTTGCGATTGATGACAAAAGAGCTTAATATTTGCAGAAGCTATAGAAGTTTAATTATATTTTAATATTGAAAGTTTTATTTTATTTTCTGCTGCCGTTTTATGCTTTTAATGTTGCTAAGCCTTTAAAATTTAAAAAAACATAGAACTCCCAGAATATTCGAATATTCTACTCTTATCTGTTTTTTTAGAAATATCGACGTGGCTAATTGGAGGCGAAGCAGATTCTGATGTATATATGAGGAATGATTGTTTATTATCCATATTAATAGAAAATGCACAAGATAATAATGAAACTCTAGTATCCGCTTTACAATTTGTAGAGGTAATTTTACGGGAAGATTTTTAAAAGCATCGGGTTTTATTTAAAATAAATTTTAGGCTTTATTAGACAACCCACATGAAAAGATTTTGCATGAGTTAATTTTTCGGTACATAAATAAAAGGGGTTATTACGATTATTCTTGCAAGGGCTCACAAAGTTGGTCAGATGAAGAGGACGAAAGAGAAAGACGAAGAGGAAGTGTTGAAGAGCGAATTAAATCAAGAACGATGGCACCTCACAATATTTTAAAAATAATTAACAGGTATTAATAAAATAATAAGCAGTCCTAATAGATCGCTTTTCAAAAACAAAATTTAGTTTCTTGCTTTTGATACCACGGCAAATAATGGTAGACTCCACTGGAACTTGTTACGAAGAATATGTACAGGATGCAAGTCGTCATTATAAAATATGGATTAAAAAGACAGCGGACTTCTCTTGGCCCATAGAAGCTGTTTCTATTGAGAAAGAAGAAACTTCTCCAAAGTGCTCTGAATCTTCTTTCCTTCGTCGGAGTGGTTCTACAGAATCAAGGGAGGGCCAATGCAATGACAGTGGCATTTCTGAAGAGAGTTTCTACGAAGGACCATTGTTAAAATTACTTTTTAGCCACGTAAGGAATATGGCACAACAGTCGTGTGAAATTAATTTAGCGGTATGGGGAAACAACCAATTTCTTTCCTAAGATCTATTAATAATATCTTATGCAGGTTATTGCAATCCTATCAAAATTAGCATTTTTGCCTCATCCCTACTTACACGAGATTTTACTTAATCCCGAAATACCCGTGGCACACGGTGCTTCTACTCTATGGTCCAGTATGCAGGTGCTTTCTAAACATCTTTTGTTGGAGATACCTAAACGAGAAAACTTCCAAAAAAGAATTGGCGAAATAGGAAAAAGACTACTCTCGAATCCTCCAGTGTTGTGGTAAGTAGCAAATTTATATTTTAAATATTATTTGGATGTTACTGCATTTTTTAGCGATAACTGCGACGAATTTGAGCCATTGTTTGAAGCCATTGTGGTGTTGGAAGAATTTTGCAAAGAACTAGCTGCTATTGCTTTTGTAAAATATCATCACGCAACGGAGTAAAATTGATAAAGGTTGGATGGATATGCCTTCATTCCCAAAAATTGCAATTATAATATCGTATTTTGTTGTTTTTTTCTTTGAGTTGTTTGTTCTAAAATAAGCATGTAATGTTAAAAAGTTGATAAAGACCCCAACTTCAAATATGAATATATTTTTCAATTATTTATCTAAAGAGATGTTAAATACCTATTTAATTTATTTTCATACAGGTTTTTTATAAATACCATTCATTCAAACATGAAAATAATGCATTATCTGCAAATATATGCATACATATATATGAATTTAAGCTACTATATAGACAACGGAGGATCAATCTTTTCTAAGGTAATATAATTCAAAGGAAGTAATTCCACCAGTCTAGTGCAAAGAAGATTGGATTTAGCAGAGTTCTTGGTAAGTCGTGAGAATTGTTAACGTTATTTAAAGTATAAGTTAATTTACATCTATTTCAATACCTTGCTTTCTATATTATCTGGTCTTTACAAATGTTAGGAAGTTAAAATATTAAAAAATTGCAGCCGAATGTTGATTGGAAAATGTGATTTTGTTCAACAGTGTTTAATTTGCAACATTTTACTCTTCCTTTAACTTGAAAATTTTAAAAAGACAGGTCTTATCTTTATCAATGTTTCAAAATTCACAAATAATAATAATTTTGTACGACATTTTTTATTAAATAGTATATAATCTGAAAACTAAAAAATTCGCAACGATAATCATGCCTAAAAGGCTAGTGATAAGAACTAGAACTAGAGCTATAACACCCTTTATTAATTTAATGAAGAAATCATTTATATAGGTCGGTAATTTGTGACGTCCCCTTTCAAAATCAATTTTTTAGAATAATTTTTCGTATCCTTTTTAAAGTTAAATTATCATTATGTAATTTTTCATACTATATTACTACCGAAAAAAAGTGAAATGTCGCAGACACTTTAAATCAAAAGAACTGCATCACAATTTTACTGCTGGGCTAGCTCTAAGGTTAAATATTTATCTCACATTTTAGATTTTGAATTGCATGTTCTCCGTTCACCTTGTTTCATTAACTGGTATAGCCGTTAAGCAAACTGAAATCATTGTCAATTTGCTCGTTTTAACCGTCAATTAACAAAAAGGAATAAATGGCCGTCTTATGCGCGCCTCGAAAGACTCCGGTTCTAACACCTGATGTCGTGGGGCTAGGCTCCACTTCCCTATGTAATTATTAATCAGCGAGGAATCAATTAAGGAGGCAGTTATCAACATTCTCTTATGAAGAGGAAGAGTCGAGCGTTTGCTTCGGAACGTTAGCACTACGGCGGTGGTTAGAAAACAGGATTTGCCTTCCTGAACCCGTCGAGTTGTCACAGGTTGTCTTGTTGCCGGCCAATAACCCCTTGTTAACGCACAGCTATCGCAAGATTTCCTCAGGTATTTGATAAATTGCATCAAATTTGTCCCTTTCCCTTCTGTTGCTAAACGCTTTATAAAGACACAAGTCGCGCCGAGAGCAACTTCTAACTTTTTTATGAATTTTAATGATACAAGCTACATTTCTTCATTCCGGAGATTATAAAAGAACTTCTTACCTAAAATAGGAAACGTTCGCGAAGAGCATACTTTTTGCTCGGAGACGTTACTTTTTTTCCTTCAGGGCAAGTACACTTAAGTACAGGAATGCCTGCTCCAAAGGAATAAATTACCAACGCTAAACCAAACTTAGGAATAGACACAAGATGTTCTGAGAATAGATGAAAGTTTTAAAATAAATATTAACACTTTACCCGTAATGCATTCACTTTGAATAAAGGATTTATAAATGCAGCAAATACGGTCAAATTTTTCCAAGACAATCATTTCGAATAATGATAAAATTGCATTAAGTTATCTTTAAAAAGAGAAAACAGAGATAAACTAGATATAAGTATTCTTCATTAATAATGTATCAATTACAAGCCATCATCAATTTTTATCATTGCGGGAACCCATAAATCAAAACGTCTTATTTATTGCAAGTTGTGTTAAGATAACCTGCTTAAAGTTTGAAATGGTAGCTAGTGATGCTGGCTTATCACCGGCTCCTACTTAGGACGTTATGAATTTCTGCAAATCCTAACAGAATTTTTACTTACCACATTCTTGAAAGTGTGTATTAATAAACTTGAAGAGAAAGTAAAATCAAAAATAAATTGTCCTCCTCACTGTAATGATCGCCCTCAACTGAATTGAATCGAGTTAATTTCTCGGAAAATATTAATTTCAAATATATTGTTAACGAATGAAGTTTTAAATGTCTTCTTTTTTGTGTTTAACATAGTAACATTTTTAAATATGTATATAGGAAATCAAAATACCGAATCAAACGACTTTCAGAAAAGTCAAAAAAGACCTAATACATAAACTTTAATAACTTCAACGCAGTAAATAAGATAAAAACAAGAAATGTTTATGGAATCAGATTCTTTGCAGACGGTTCCATTTTTAATTTTAAAGTTTTCAATTAAAATAGGTTTTTAAATAATTTAAGTGACGCAAAATTTTAAATCCTAGCTAAAAGCTAGAAAACTTGTGAGCAGTTAAATTTTGGTATAAAATTACTTAAATGTTTCTTCTGCGGATTACGAAATTTTAAGAGATCTACGTGTATAATTTATAAGTTTTATACATCACTCTATAAATTATTTTCAGGCAAGATAGATATTTTCAGGCTTGGCATGCCTGCGAAAAAATATAACATTGATCTTACCTCTGTCAGTCGATTTTATAAAATATTGTTACGTCGATATTTACCAACGGAAATATATATGTATGTAGGTTAATTGTTTTCAAATGAAAACAGTTTCAATCTTAATACCTTCTAGAATCTAGATAAATTCAATGGATACTGGATTAAAGGAAAGGGCACTACAATTTTTCACGAATAAATTGCGCCCTGCCGCCGCGCCCCGCCGATGATATGGGAAAATATTTCAAAATGTTAAATCCCTTCAAAATTTAACCTCTGAATGAATGAACAGTAAAGACTAAATTATCATGCTGTAAAAAAATAAACTTAGGGTTTACTGGCCAATTATCCTTAAGGTTGATGCATTTAGTGTAGATTGTAAAATAATATAGTTTTATATCTACAACTTTTTTTACTTAGCTTTTTAAGAAAAAGCAGGAATGACATACTACTTACCGCATTATTGAAATTTCTTATAGCCGGTAGAGTACAATCAGTTTTACTGGAAAAGGAAATATTTAGAGTTTCGGCTTGGAAAATATCAGTAAATATGCTTAGACTTGGATTATTTTTAGCCCAATTTTTATTATTTTCCATTCAGTATATACATAATATAAAAAATACGCCTAATCTTTCCATGACTCCAGATCAACTTAGAAAAAAATGTCGCATTTTTATTGTATAACAACTTTATTTTCGGAAAATTTTAAAAATTATAAGTAGACTGCGGATTATATGCAAATGCGTATTACGTATTTATTACAACAACAAATAATTTCATCACAATAATTATATATATCGATAGTAATTTCAATTTAGATATGCATATATGTATATACATATATATATGGCTATGTACTATGTAGTTATTAATATAAAAATTTGAGAAAATTGCATATTATCCGCAGTCTAATTATAAGTGTCGGAAATAGATTTTTAATTTGGATTTCTTATTATAATAAAACATTATTATTAATAAAATTCTTAAAAAGAATAAATACTTCATAAAACAAGGGTAATTATTACAAAATGATTTAATCTAAATAAATAAGATGGCTTAGTAAAGTAATGTTTCGTTACATTCAAAATATTTCAAATAGAAGTTGATCCGCCATGAAACCGGTAATTCTTTCCGGCAAAGCGTAAACCAAAGCCTGCAACTTATATGTGCGATGAAGTAAATCTAAATACATACCACAAGATCAACTTTTGAAAGAAATGCAAATTTCACTCAGACAGTCATCCGAAGTAAGGCACTGTTTATTGTGGCGAAGAAAAGGGTCTCTTTTAAATTTCAAATATAAAGCATTAATAGATCCTGATAAAAGACGGTTAAATCAAAAATAGTTTCCACAGTCATGAAGTCGCGTCAATAAATGATAATTGCCATTGGGAAACTGGTTTCCAGTAAATACAACAAGTGCAATGCAAAAGTAGCCCTAGAGTACCAACCAGTTTCTGGGCTGGCATCGACCATCAGCCGACGATTAGTTGTTTGACCATATTTGTAGGCATTCCTTCTTGCACAAAAGTTCGATCTGAGCAACTTTTTACCGGCGATGGTCAACTTATCCTCTTACATGTTCTTCATTTTTCTTTTGCCGCGATAGGCGGTATTATAATTCTCTTAATAAGATCTTATAAAAACGCCTAATATGCCTGCTTCTGTGAATCTGCACCATCCACTCCCGATGAAATTGTCTCTTCATTGCTGCTGCATTCTCCTTTAGAATATTTAGCTTGTCTTATGAGAGGTAAGCTCAAGTGCAACCTGCAACCGATGATTTATTACTCCAGCTTCCACCTCTTTTATTTCAAATGAAATATAACATTTATTTATTCTGGATTAATACTTAATTAAACAATTTATTTTTATTTTACGATATTCTTCAAATCAAATTCTGTTTTAATAACTTAATTTATCAATTTGAATCCAATGACACGTTTTGTAAATTATTCAGCTCAAACTATAAGTATAATATAAAATTTACTAACAAAGAAAAAATAAGTCAATTTAATAGAGGTAAATTAATTTTAAATGTTGTTTGCTTTCGGTCTTCTCAGGTTCATTTTGCCCTTCTTCACCTTATTTCACGTGTACCAGTCTTCTAGACGGTGTAACGAGTCGCTCCTTAAGATCTCGCCAGATAGGTTTATTTTAAATTAACGCTAGACACATATATGTATATCACACATATTCGATTGGAACATAATCGATTAGGAATGGTGTGTTAGTGGTTGATAAGCATTCGGCACATGGGAACTCCAGCTCCCATTGGCAGTCAGCTATCGCCAACGGTGGTGGAGTTACCAGGCTCCGATATGATTTATGGCTAACTGAATTGATATTGTCTTCTTTTATTATAATCTTTATTTCAACTTTTTATTAATATGATACAGCGAAAATATACAATAAGCAATCATATGAATTCCTGTACTGTAAGACATTGTCCTCTCCTCGTCTTACCTGCATTTCTATGAAGAAAGGAAAACTTTATGGAACTAGTAAGACTCTAGCAATAATTAAAAACATTTAATTATTTACATTTTTACATTTCCAGATCTAAAAACCAATTTTCTTAACATTTTCATAAAGTTTATAGTCCTATAAATATTTATTTTGAAGTTGCACAAACTGTTAAAGTTGTTTTGAATGTGTTTTGGGCCCCAAACACCTTAACCTATGTAAAAGTTCAATAAGCAATTTTAATGCAAATATGTTTAAACAATAATTTTAGACTAACTATCGATACAGAGACCCCTTTACAACATGTAATGGTCTTAATTTTTATATTGCATAACTCTAAAACGATTCCGTACAATTTAAAAGTTATTATTATACATAAGCATTAACCCAGATCTTCTCTAAAAACAAAATTCATAAAAATGTACTTGCTTAAAGTGTACAAAAACGGAATACTGGAAAAGTGGAATGCTCCCCTCAATGGTGCAATTTTAAAATCAGCTCAATCTTGAAAGATATCGAAACAATTAACAAAAGTTAATAAATAAAGTAAAATACCTGATTACTGAGAAAGAAATGTAACTATTTAAAAAGGAACGAAACTAAATTTCTTACGCTCAAATTAAATATGTATCTGAAAAGCTTAAACTCTACCTAACTCTATTTTTGCTGTAAGTAGGCTATTTATTAAAAGGGCCACTGTAATTCGTTTCAATTTTTGCACCTTAAAAGAATAAATTCGAATTAATCTGGGTATGGTGAACTTTATCTTACTTTAATTGATTTATAGCCCTCAATTACCAAAACTTGAATATTTAACGTTTAATTTATTAAAATCACAATTCATTATCATAGACAATGACTTAATTCGTAAGAAACGATAGCAATTTTTTTAAGTACAAGAATTACTAAAGTAGGTATTAATGAAAGATGGAAATTCGTTGTCTGATAGTATGATAGTTTACTAATTCTAGAATAGCTTGAAATTTAGTACAAACAATGAATTGAATTTTGAAGCCGTTAATTGCTTCTTAAGTTCAAATAAGCAGAGGATAATGGCATTATTAATAATTTGAAACGATTCCATTCCTTCCAATATGGCTCGTTCATACTAAATATCTTGATATACTATAGTAATTTTTTAGATGTTTGAATACGATGGAATAGAAAATGCCATAATATACTGCATAAAACCAAGAGATAAAATTTTAAATCCAAATATGAATAGGTCCAATAATCTCGAAGGCACTATAGGCACACTATATATAAATATACAATATTAATAAACTATATTGGGACAAATTAAATTAAAAGAAATAAGATTTCAATATATTTTATGCAAAAAGCGGCTGAACTATATTTTATTTCTCTGATTTTCTAAGTAGATTTTGGAGCAAAAGAAGACAAAATGCATACTAATTAGCAAGAAAAAGCGTACGCAAAACTCGCACTATAATTATGGGAATAAACAATTTTTTTTCCTCAAGGACACCGTTCTGAAAATATTCCCGAATAATTCATGTTTAGGTTTTTCTTTTTGCTTTTTATACGAGCACATAAAAATTAAATTTGAGTAGGCCGTTCTTACACCTCTCTGTTAGTGGCACAAGATAACATTCATAAAAGCGCGTGGGTTTATCCGTTAATTACTTTCAGATAGTTTTTATTGTCGAATAAGGCACTCTTTAATAATTCTCTTTTATAGTTTATTAAGCTCTACTATGAATCATTAATTAAATAAAAAAAAGATGGATATCTGCTTTATGTTTCCCACTTTAATTTTTAGTAACAATAGTTAATTCAAGAACTTCTACTAGTTATTTAATAAGTTAATAGCTGTTCCTTACAAGGAATCAATCTATTATATTTTTAATGATTCCGTGTTAAAAGAAAAATGCTAGTGAATAGTGAATATATATCGTTTCGAAAACTTACGATTTGAATTCTGAATGAATTAAGTGTATACATATCTTAAATTGCCTACGCTGTAGAACAGGATCATAAACGAAATGCATAAAATAATTGCTATCCACGGGAACCTGTTCCAAAGTATGCTAAGCATCTATATCAGCTACATTTTGGTAGATGGATGGAATTATGCGATATGTGAAATTCAACTGAGTACAGCATCAGGTACCGCTTTTATAAAATAAACTAGAAATTACATCTAAAGCATGAGATTTAAAAAAAATATTTGTGGTTATCTTTGCGACGGTTATGTTTTAAATTTAAAATTAAATCATGTAGCGTCGATCTTGCTAATTTATTTATATACCATATTTTACTTTAGTAACAGCACTTTTATAACAAAACACAAACTATATAATATTAACGTAAAATATACACATAAAATAGATGTAACTACAAATTGAGTACAAAATTTAATGCTATAATAAAACACCGAGAGAATGATTGGTTCAAAACTGTTGATCTTCATTCTAGAAGATCCTTCTCCCAACTGATAGCTTCTTAGCACTCCTGCAGTTATCCGGCGAACTAATTCTCGTCCAAGAAGAAATCTTGACTTTTTCTTTTTATTGCAGCACTGATCATTCTTCATTTTCTGCTGTTTTTACCTTTTTTAGTTGTTTTTTATTTATTTTTTTATTTATTTTTTATTTTTTATTTTTTTTTAATGCGAATTCAAGTTTCATCTCAGCCCTCAACTTTGTTTTCCTTACTCTCTCTTGCCTGCACTTCGTCGGTCGTCGAAATCTTTTTGCATCTACCCTTTATATGTACATACATATAAACATATCTGTCTGAGCCCAGTTTTTGGTTTGGAGCATGTTTAAGTTTAACAATCGCATTTATTTTATGCTCAGATCACAGGTTTATAATTTTTCTTGTCTGCCCTTTTGTAATTATTCTCTCACTGATCGCGTTATTTCTATTAAACAGGTTAATATCGATATGTGAACAATAATTTCTCATTACCTCTAGTAGAACATCATCTTTTGGTAAGGAATAGTATTAAAATAAGTCAATATTTATCGGAAAAGTCTTGTTATCCCCAAAATAACAATCACAGCAACTAGACTGCATAATAGGTGTTAAAACGAATTGTATTTTGCAATGTTTCATTTCAATCTTACAATGCAGTATGTACTAATTATATACATACAATATATAAATTAGAATTAATTTACAAATTAATTTAATTTATGCTCAACATTAAGTAATAATGTAATTCGAATATACAATTATACGAAAAACCTCCATTGCCTACAATATCACAAGCTGATTAGAACTGCAATCTTAAATGCTAAGCCTAGCTCAAGCCAATCTCTTTTACATAAGATAGAAACAACTTGGCTCACGACAATTTAAACTCAGATCAGATCGAATAAGCTTAAAAACTGAACTGCTGAGCCTAGTAATGAATCTTAATCCAACTTCACAAGTTGCGATTGTTTTCATAACTTACAAAACTCCGGACCTTTTCGAAGGTAGGTAAAATCTTAATGTAATTATATTTATGGACTAATGGGAATTTGCAGTAAGGGCTCTTTAAGAGGGAATTAATTTCTATATCTTCTTAATATAACATACTTTCCTAATTTTTTGTAGGCAAATAAAGTTTAGCAGTTGCAGGATTTATTGAATTGTAATAAAAAGTTTCAAAGTTCCTAATTAATTGTGTAATTGTATTGTCCGATTCGTTTGGAGGAGAAAACTGATAAATCTGAGTTTTCTTTAATAGGTTTAAGATGAAAATGCTTGGAAATAATTCATAAATATTTTAAAGGAAATCGACCATACTCTTTTATCACTTCCTTATTTAAACAAAACGCATTACTAAAAGCCACTTTTAATCAACAAACCAATTTGCTGCAAAATAAACTTCTACTTTAAGAAGAGGTTTTCAATCTCACCAAGTTAAAGAAAGGGTGATTGGAGCTAATATTCTTAATATTCGTATAATTTTCTCCTGTCGCCAAGTCGTGACCCTTTGACTAATTAAATGCCGAAGTAAAATCCGCTTTTCTAACTTACCTTATCCATCACATCTATGAAAATTCGAAATAGTCTTACTTTAAACACAGATAAATAAATATAGTTATTTATCTATGTTTTAAAGCTAAATTCGATATGTGACTCAGTGTCACCGTCTTCCATTTCGAAAGCTATAAAAATCCTTTAATTAAAAAGTCTTTAACTAACAGCAAAAATAAACTATTTCACATGAGAATTGTTGCACAATTACTTTTTTATTTTATGCAAGTTTTAAAAAGTATAATTTAATTATAGGATAATAAAATCAAAGAAGGTTTTTAATAATAATATAATTCATGCCTCTATTCAGCTAACTGCTTCTGCAAAACGTGCTGGGGCCATTTAAGTCAAATGGATCGGATTTCATTTTGTGTTGATTTGAGTCGACAGTTCCGTCTATGTATGAAACTCTATTGCTTTTTTCCTCGTTGACCTATAATAAAATCAGCATTAGTTAATGATAAATAAACATAACTTATCGTTACTACCTCTGCTAAAGGACTCCAGATTTTGATTTCATGATCAATTCCACTTGTAGCTACAAGGCAAACATTGGGATGAGGTTGCACACAATTTACGATAGCCATGTCTCCTTTGTAAATGCTTTTGATTTTATTTGTTGGACGCTCCCAAATGAAAAAGTTTCCGTCATCAGATCTATTTAAGATATAAAAATAGTTAAGAATATATAGATAACCGAACTTTTACCCAGCTATGATGTATCTTCCGTCATTACCAAGGTAATTAGCTTCTTTGATATCTGTAGTTGTGTTACAGTGACCAATGAAACGTTCTTTATAGTCTTTGGCTTTTGATCTCCAATGCTGGAATTTTAATGTCTTTTACATTATTTTATTTCGTAGAGTAAACAAAAAGAATTCGAATTATTAATTATTATTGTTATTAATTATAATAAAATTCAAGCACAAAACGCATTCGACCAAAATTAATCATTTCACAAAAATGTTCTTACCCATTCTGAATCTGAGTATTCCAAAGTGCTATAAGAGTCTTGCTGTTCTGTTTTCCGATGCTAAAAATATTTGAGGTTATTTATAAATATATTAAAAAAATGTTTTAAGATTATCCACCTCTGCTGTAATTGCAATATCTTTCTTCAGCATCATTACACCGTGATTGTTTGCGTAATTTGGAAAGCGTGCTACAAGTTCCTTAAGGCATTCATCGGCCTCTTTTATCCTCCCTAAATCTAAAAGGGCTCTAGCTAATCTAAAGTGAGCTTTAATATATGAAGGGTCAAGCCGTAGTGCAATGTGACAATCCCGTAAAGCAGCGTAAACATCGCCATACCTTTATTTTAGGAAGTTTAAAAGTTATGTTTTTAAAATTCAGTTTTATATTCACTCCGTTCAGAAAATTAAGAAATAAAAAAACAGCTCTGAACTATTGAGAGAGTTCAATGCTTTGTGTACTTTTAAATTTCTTGTTTGAATGAAATTGGTCCCATGATTTTAATGGTAGATAAGATTATTTATTATTATTGTTACCATAATCTCCGCATTAAAGCTGTAGCCCTGTTTAAATATAAAATTGGACAATCCGGTGCCATTTGTATTGCCTTTGAGTATTGATCAATGGCCCGCAAGTATTTCTCATTTTCCAAAAAATCGTTTCCCTACATTAAACAAATTCACATATTTACAACCATGTGTAATTAAAATTACCATTTTTTTGTAAATTTCCACATGCTCAGGTAATTTCCTTTTTGGAGTTTCTGGTGCGCTATCATCACCACTTTTTCGATATTCAGGAAGACTTAAAAACTTTAAAAAAATATATTACTGGGTTAATGGAAATACAATTTGAATGAGTTCATATTACCACGGGTTGCTCTGCCTTGTCAATATCGTACAAATAAACATGTTCTGCGCCCATGTTAACCAGTAATTCATTTCCATCAGAATTAAAAGTTAAATACGTAATGGCTTTGCTCTCCGTTGTTATACTTTTTGAGTTATTTTTACTGTAATGTCCAGGGCAAAAATATGTAACGCAATTTTTGGGTAAATCATCCCGGCCGCGTTCATTTTTGCGGATTCTTTCCAATTTGTGTTCGACTTTTTCTAGTCGTATCATTCGACGATCATATAAGCGAGCATAGGGATCATTAGCGCCAACTGCCACCAATTCGGGACTATAAAAATTTAATATTTTTCGAGTATTTTAAATTAAAAGATGAACTTTATTTTCTAATGAAACAAAATTATGACTGGCACGATGCTTGAAACTTCGATTTGAATGAAGAACTGCAATAACGGGGCAAATTGTGCCCAATAGTATTAAATCTTTATAGGATTTTTACAGACAATATTTTTTTTCTCATTCTCATTATTTTAATAACACAAATAATAATCTCTCGTTTCGAAGCCTGTTATTATTTAAGAGTATTCTAAAAACTTTATTTATTATAGACAATAAAATTACCGTCTCGGATTTACTGCAACACATTTAGCTTCTCCATGCACTCCTAAATAATTAGTAAGACTAATTAAAAGCACACGATCCTCAGTCCTGCACTTATGTGGCTCGCGAATATCAAACTGTCTGCAATCATAAAATTTTTGTTTATTAACCTTTATTTAAAACGAATAAAATACTCACAATATGTTGCCGTCTTCTCCAGCTGACCAAAATATAAATGGCATATCTGGAGCTGTGGCTATTCGCTTCACCCTAGACCAATGACAGTCACAATTCCAGATGGGCTCATTATTTCTGTTCAAATCAAATACGAAAATGCATTTATCAGCCGCACCAGTTGCAATTAATGAATTCCCACTTTTAGGAAGAAACTATTAGAAAGATGTGTGATCTTTTCGGAAGCACACTATTAAAACAAGTTAATTAACCTTCACGGAAAACATGTTTCCTGTGTGAGGCGTAATTAGGTTGTAAGTTCTCTTTTTTCGAAACGGATCCCATAGCATCACGTGAAAATCATCTGATCCAGATGCCAAAAGTCTGAATAACACAAAAAAAGGAAATAATTATTTAAAGAGAATATATGATTGGACTTAAAAAAACTAATTTTTCACGGGATTTTTAAAGGTATTATAATTTACTGTCTGGGTATGGCGACGACACCACGGCGGTCATTACCACCAGAGATGCCGCGGCCGTTCAGATGAATATATTTATTTAAATTTCGGTGCCGTTCATTTATTTTATTTTTTTTTATTTTTTTGGGAAAGAAGACAAAAACGAGTGCCTCTTATGGAGCACCTGTTGACTTGGGCAGGGGTTGCCGACAAAAGCAAGGGTTTCATATAGAGCCCCTGTTAGCTGTGTGGTTTGGGTATTTCTTCGCGAGGGCTGATCCTGGGGGACGATGTGTAGGTTTCCCATTTAATGAAAAATTGTGATTCCGCGATATGGGCAATTTTGACATTCTGCCGCTTGACTTAATTTAATTAAACTAGAAAAATACCTTCCATCGTCGCTCCACTCGAGGCAATTTACGCATCCATTGTGTCCCTCCAGGACGGCCTCCAGTTCAATTCTCTCGATGTACTGCGGAGCGCTCTGGAGCCTATTGCGTACCGTCGTGTCAATGTTCCAGTACTGTCTGTCGAACAGGAGCTCCGCGGAATTGACGACTTTCGGGTATGATTTCTTGTTATACATTGCCGGTCACTTAATTTACTAGACACACAAAAAATTCAATAATATTAAAAGGGTGTAAAATTGAGGAAAAGTTCTATAAACTGTCAATGGTGCAGGCTCAATAGCAGCAAGCTAGACGATTTTTGTCTGATTCACAATCTTAACCAGTAGAACTATTTTACTATTTTCTTATGCTCCTAATTCTTCTTCTGATTTCAACTGGGAAAGCAAGGATAACGAGAATTTTGGGTCCAAACTAATAAATCGAAACCAATAACAATCAGAAAGAACTGCCAAATCCATTGACCGATTAAAGATTAAGTGCTGCCATAGATAAAACGTCAGTCAACCGCTTCGAAATTTAAAGATGGACCCGCAAGAACTGAATTTTCTATTCGAACAATCCGTTTTCTTTTGTTCCTATTACGCTGTGTACAATGCTCGGTTTTGATTTCAATTTGGTTGTAGGAACAAAATAAGAGCTTGAAACGTCATCTGGAAGCAAACAGAGGTGGAATTGCAGTTGATAAACATAAAATTAAAAACACATTTTTAGTCAAGTTCAACAATGAGTATGGAAGAAAAAATTATAGATGCGGTGAGAGAGGAACCTATTATTTACGATAAAACGCGAAAATTTTATAAAAATAAAATGTTAAAAGCCAAAGCTTGGAAAAGGATTAGCATAAAAGTTGGACTTGATGGTAACATTTATTTTCCACTGGAATTTTGTATTTATATACACATAATATAAATTTTGTAATATATTAAACTTCTAGAACCCAAATGCCACAAAAAATGGAAAAGTTTAAGAGATCAATATGTACGAGAAAGGAGCGCTAGGAGTGCTGCAGCCGTGCAAAAAAAGGAGTGGAAGTTCTTCAACAAGTTGACCTTTTTGGAGGGCCATGTGGCAGGAAAAAAGAGCCTATCTAAAGTGGAAAACCCCGAAGATAGTTCTCAAGAAGTGTGGAATATCAATGCGTCCTCTACGCGGAATAAACCGAGCACAGTACAGACAAATAAAACTGACGCCGGCGGCTTAGTGCCAGATGTAATAAATACAAAAAATAGCCAAAGTTTGGCGCATTCAACTCCGTATTCCACTTCTGATTCCTCTTTACCTTCAACTTCAAATCAAATGAAACGAAGAAAACCAGCAGGTGAATTAGAAAATATTTCAGCATTCAGTACGTTCTGCAAGGATTTACTGAACACTGTTAAATTTGAAAGTAACGAAATCGATTTGTATTTCCAAAATCTGGCAAAAATTGTAGCTGCAGAAAAACTCTCCAACCTCGAATTTTTAGATTTGCAAATGAAATTAGCATCATTTTTACGGGAACAATTAAAGAATATAAAGAAGTAATATGCAGGAAAGTTTAAACAACCAAAAATAAAACCAATCCTCAAAAAGTGAGTAACAATTTACACATTGGCATTTGAGAAAAAATAGCCGCTAAAGTTTTACACACGATATTTAAAATCGTGCGGCACGAATTCAAGAGAAGGTAAGAGGAGCAAGGAAATAACTCAACTTCAATGATGTTATTTCTTCCTATTCCGAAAGTTGCATTTCAGCTTTAAAATACGTCCTGGCTGAAGAGTCAGCTGAAAACTATAGCTTCTGTATTTTCGCGTTTTAATTTGAAGAATATTTTTGCTTTTGTTTTAATTATATCATTTAATGAGGTTTTCTAAGTTGAGCATAAAATTAGCTAGAACTTATCCATTTTTAAGTCAACAATTAATCTAAAACAATTTTATTTTAAAATTCGAAGACATGAATATGTTATATTTACTTGATACCAAATGAAATAAAATAAAATATGAAGTAAAATATTGCGTATTTACTTTACATTTGTATACAAATGAAAATATCATCATTCTCTGCTACGGAGGTCTAGCATCTTTTAATTACTAACCTACAAATGTGTAGATCACTGATGCATACCACATTTTAACTTTCTCAGGCTTCAGAAAATACCTTAAAACAGTGACGAAATCAATGAAAATTGGGTATTAATAAAATATAAAGTAGCAGGGCTATAAAAATGAGACTTGGTGTAGATCATTTTTCAGGCGACTACATCTTATCCCGAAAATTTGGTCTTTGAGCTATTATCCAGATCAAAATTATATAGTCTCTAAGTCGGTTCGGGAAAAGATACGAGCTTCCCGCTCGTTTGCTCGTCTTGGCGGGATTTGTTGTATATTATGGAAAGTTCTAATAAAAAATAAACTTTTATACACATATAATGAGAATTAGATTGTTGAAAATCAAAAAATTTTACTTCAAAGAATTAAACAAATAATAAAATCCGCACTATTTCTACTTTCTTTTATAAAAAGAATTTATCAAAATAAGATTTGTATACCCACCATGATAAGTGAAATTTTTTTCCAGAACGTTATATCTGCACTATAAACTTGGTACACGTGTGGTGTGACGTTCCCGACGTTCCCCAGTTGTCATCTTTCGTGTTTATGTTTAGTGAATTTGGCGAAATTTGCAATTATGGTTGATATAAAGAAGTACACGGATATAGACCTTTATGAATTAATTGATGTTAGCCATGAAGCCACCGAAAGTGAGGTAAGAATGCATTCTTCTCTTTAAGTATGAATAGGGTTAAGAGTCCGCTCCCAACGAAGGCGAATCCCTACAGCTTTAACCAAGGGCCCCAATGATGACTCGCTTGCAGCCAAAAGGAGAGCAATTAAGTACTGACTCAGTTTTGCTTTTCTTGTAAAGTTCTTTCGTTAGCTACGGGGGGATTTTGCCAAATGTGTGTTGGCTATTTTTGGGGATTATGTTATTTTAAAATGTATGTAAGACTGCTGCAAAAGAAATGTTAAGTTCGGGTAAGTTAATACAATGGTTCCCATTAAAATTTAAATCCAGCAGCAGTGTCTATCGCCCGTCAAGAAAACGAGGATATTTTACAGATGGTCCAGCGGAACCCGCACGGGTTTCTCAAACCTTAAGTACTTTTGAGAATTGAAGATGAAAGCCTGAGAATAACAAGCAGTGTCAAAGCTCAAAAGATGTATTTTCGTTAAGTAAAGAAGGTTCGAATAATATATAATTAATAAAAATTGTCGCTTTAAAGCAAACCTCAACACTTTTTTGGGTATGGTGTTAACACATTTTAATTTATTATTTCAGATACGAAAAGCATACAGGAAAAAGGCGTTAAGTTGCCATCCAGATAAAAATCCAGATAATCCAAAAGCAGCAGAATTGTTCCATGAACTTTCAAAGGCACTAGAAATCCTAACAGATAAAGCGGCACGGTCTGCATACGATAAAGTTTTACATGCTAAGAAACAAGCAGAAATCCGAAATAAGCAGTTGGACAGCAAAAGAAAAAAATTCAAAGATGATTTGGAAAGGCGCGAAAAAGAAGCAGTTTCCACGTATAGACCCAAAGCCGCATACACAGTGTGGAAAACAGATGAGGAACGGTTTCAAGCGGAAATAGAACGACTAAGAAAAGAAGGTAACAAGCTACTCGAGGAAGAACAGATCTTAATGCAGCAGCAGCTTCAACGGGAAAGGCTAAATGCTCAAGAAAGTAAGAAAATATCCTCCACTTTATATATATTTTATATATTTTTATATATATTTAATTAATACATTTTCGTTTTAGATTCCACTGCCAGCCCGGTTCGTATTAAAATTAAGTGGAAAGCAGCAAAAGGAGATAAAGATAATGGCGGTTACACAGAAGACATTTTACGCAAATATTTCCAAAAATATGGCGACATAGAAGCCTTAGTTGTATCATCCAACAAAAATGGTAGCGCACTAGTCGAATTCAAATCACGGGAAGCTGGCGAAATGGCAGTTTCTTACGAAAAAGGGAATCTTAATAATCCTCTACAGGTGGAATGGCTTGTAAAACCGCCTGCAAAAACCAATAATCATACAAGCTCAACAATTTCTGATCTTGACTATGAAAGTCTTGTCCTTCGTCAATTGCGGCAAGCAGAGGAACGTAAGAGGCTAATTGAACAAATGCTTAAAGATGATGGGACGGGATAGTTAAAATATATAAACTTTTAATATATGTATGTATTTTTAATTCTTTTCTAACTTGGCACCTACAGTTAATTTTGAAATATCTTCAACTAAGTTAATTAGATCTGCCAGCTCGTTGATATCGGTGCGACTAATACCTAGTTCTTCTATTTGATGTACCCAAAACTGAATGTCCACTTGTAATTGAAGACGAATCTTATCGTCATCAGTTAGAGCGGCACGATCTGAAACTGCTGAAAGGTTTGTTGATTGTTTCTCCCTTAGATTCTTCAAACGACGTAAGGATTCTTCAGTTTTTTGTACAGATGTTAATACATCAGCAACAGCTGAGTAATACCTGAAGACAGGTTTTACAACTTTAAATAAAGACAAAACAAAACTTAAACTACTTACCCTTTTGAAATTCTAGAAAAGCTTAAAACGAGCAAACGTTTCGTTTTCTCGTCTCCAATTCGGGTAGCATATTCGCCCTGAAATTTCTTAGGTTGCTCCATCATTTGTTCAACGTAGGAGCAGTGCTTGTTCGGCGTTTCACGATTTGTCTTCCTATAAAGCCGGGGAATGTCGCTTACGAGTTTCATGTGAACCAAGCTTTTTAGAACAAGCTCATTTACTATGCAGTCCTCGATGCTTTTCAAACAATCGTCTATTTGCCCCTTTCCATCATTTATGGATTTTTCTAGAAGCGATTTATGCGACTGTATTTCTGCAGGAATTTTATCGTCCACCAAGTTCAACATGTTGCTAATTTTAGTCTTAAATTCTAAAGTGTCGAGATATAATGCCACCAAAGTGTAGAGCCTTTGAGGATTGTCTGTTTTCTTTTTTATGGATTGAAGATTATCGGCAATCCATTTTAATGTTCTCGAAGTTATCTGAAAGGTTAGTTTCCAGAATCTTGCGAACAATTTATCTATGTAAATGCCGTGATCCCAACATTTTACTATGCTATTGTAAGCGATATTCAATGGAGACCTTGTCGTATTATCCCCGGTATATACATCCTCAGCGGATCGCTCGCAATTGCTTTCTAGGGAACCAGCTATTTCCTGAAATCTTATTTGGAAGTACACTGGTAAATTCCATTTTAATTGGAAACTCTTAAATTCCTCATACTGATGGAAGCGCTCAATCAATTCATCGTTTTTAAGTAGGGACTCGATCTTTAAGATAAAATTTTGTGAGGCCGTGTACTTGGCAAAAAAGGTTTCGGGATTTCCAGGTGCAAATATTGAAGCCATTTGACTCTCTATTCGAGTTTCCACTTCCTTCCAAAAGCTGTTAAGCAGGAAATTGAATCCTTTCACATTGTTTGTGTGGTGCGTTAACATCAGTAACTCTTTCATTCGGAGTGGTATAAAATCCATAACCTTTTGGTACACCCCCGCAAGACCCTGAGCAGAGTTTTGAAGAGCATGCTCAGATATCATTTGGGACATATACGGTCGAACTACATCGTTGCGAAAAACTAATTCAGCGGTTTCGCATTCATCCAAAGTTACGTAAATCCTCAGGCACCGCTCCAACTCGGAGGAGCCTGTTTTAAGTGCATTCATGAAATAAATTTTTATTTGGCTTAGTAGCTCGCTGTGAATTTTGCTAACCTGTTCGCTTTGAGATGCATTCAAATATTGGCTACAAAACTTTGCATTGAATTTCAATTTAACGAGTTCCAAAGTGGCCCTCTCCATTAAAACAGGATCTAAGTTGCCCTCCATAAGTGTCAATAGTTCTCCCAATTTTTGCACACAAGTGTGGACTTTTGCTAAGTTGTTGAGGTCTCGTTTGTACATCCTGAGATGTTTCTTCTGCTCAAGAAGATCTTTAATACCTTGTATATTATCCTCTAGCACAAGTTTTATGTTCAGGACATCATCCTCCAGCTTCTTCAGAGGCCGTTGTATGGTGTTCAGGGATTCGTCCAGCCCCATTAGGTTCACGGAAAGATTTACAAAATCCCCGTAGTCCTCGTTGATAAGTTCTATCATAGCTGATCTCAAGACTTTCAGGTAGATGCCGAGATCATCGCGAATTGCCTCCAAGGAGGCGGCGTTTTTGTGATCATGGAGGAATCCATCCACCGAAAAAGTTGTCTGTTTTTTCATGTTAAAAGGAATTAAAAGAGCTTAAATCAAAATGTAATATATTTCCTACCTTCATAAACTCATTTTTATCAAAACAGAGCTCCGGAGGACCCGTAGGGAGAGAATACATTTTGCTGCTGTGTAGCAGGAGACGTTTAGACTTGGAAGTTTTAGCCGTATTCAGAAACTAATTCCGGAATCGGAGCGAGGAACTACTTGGAACCACTTGGAACCATCTGGGTTCAGGCGAGTTTCTGAACAACATGGAACCATTTGACATTTCTATATAAGTAGTGGTAACTGTCACGGACAATTGTCATTTTAGAAAGAAATTTTTGTGAGTAAACAACGTCGTGCGAATTATAAATAAATAATAATGAATGAAGAAGCTAAATTGTGCGCGCAAGCCATTATGCTTGGAGCGCAATCGTGTTTAAATGATTCCAGTGATTCTGGTGAAGACTGCGAACAATTCATAAAAGATATTTTGAGATTTCGACATCGTAGAAATCAACGCCAGAAAGATATGGAGCAATTACTAGAATTAGTTGAGCCAGAACCGAGCAGCGCAAAGAGAGATATTCCAAAAGTGGATAATTATATTGCAACTGTAAGTATCAGTGATAAAAAATACTTAATGTAATGGTTTTCACCCGTTTAAACATGAATTGCATATGGTCGGGTACGTAGTGTTTTATCCTTGATTTCATATCATTCTGTCCTATATAATACTTTTTTTTTTATAATTAAGAAGAAACTTTTCATCCTATTTGAAAATTTTCGGGAAAACGATGGATTTAATATCAGTAAATAAAAAAAACAATATTTTCCTTTTTCAGATACACGCATATCAACCAGATGTGTTCAAGAGCCATTTTCGAATGACACGTGAGCGAGTTGCACTTCTGGAAGGAATACTGTACAGGCGTTTTAAAGAAATTACCTCTGCAGATGGAAGGCCTAATATTCCCCTCAACTATAGGATTCTGCTATCATTGTGGACATTAGCAAACCAGGAAACTTTTCGAGGAATTGCTGATAGATTTGGCGTTGGAGTAGGAACTGCCCACGAGATTTTCATGGAGACCTGCATTTTAATAAACGAGCAAACTGAGCTATTTATTAAGTGGCCATCGGAATATACTTCCTTGGTAGAAGGGTTCAAAACATCTCGTTCTACGCCATTTCCTGGGGTTATAGGGGCTATCGATGGGATAGATATTCCAATTGTTTGTCCTAGATATACCGATAAAGAAAGTTATTTCAACAGAAAAGGTACTTATAGCTTAAAAATGCAGGCAATTTGCGACAGCAAAAGGCGTTTTTTGAATGCATTTGTAGGATATCCCGGAGCCTGTCACGATGCAGCAATGTGGCAAGCAAGCGGAATTTGTCAATTATTATCGGGAATAGATTCTACTCTTCCGCGAGGGTATCACCTTATAGGTGATTCAGCCTACCCCCTTAAATCATTTTTAATGAAGCCTTTTCGCGACAACGGACATTTAAGCCCGAAACAAATTTACTTTAACAAAATATTGAGTTCCTCGCGAATAGTAATAGAAAACGCATTCGGTTTGTTAAAAGGGCGTTTTAGAAGACTAAAACACTTAGATATGCATAGAATTAAAGATATGTCTACCGTTATTACTACTGCATGCGTTCTTCACAATTTTATAGAGGAGCAAAATATATCCGCAGGCAATGAAGAAATTGATTTTGAAGTTGTCGAAGAAGAAGTTGATTCCTCTGAAATTGAAGCAGAGGACATCGAAGATATATATATAGAGCAAAATGACAGAGATTTGGCATTAATGAAGCAACATGAAATTTGCGAAAGACTTTGGGCAGAAAAACATCGGATCGCATAAACTTATATATATTTTGTAAGACTTCATCACAGAAAAATTATAGATTTAAGATTAGGATAATTTTATATTCATATTGTTTAAGCAATTGTTTAAGTCAATAATAAATTAGTTATAAGAAAGTATTTTTATTACATTATCATAAAATTATAATAAATAGCACTTATGCCGAATATAAATTATTATCTTTTTAATATATCACAAGAATTAGCCCTCTTTCATTTCTCTAACACAGCCTTCAGTTTGAAAACATTTATAAATTAAATTAAAAAGTTATTTTTAAAAAAATAAATTAAGATGAAATATAATTAAAACTACTCCAGCGATGTTTCTTGGTGATGATGATGCGGTCCACTATTGCTTCAGCGATGCTTGTTGGTGTTGCTGATGATGACGATTGTCCATTGTTGTTTCATCTTAGAATCCTGAGATAAACCTATTTGAAAGGAGAAAATATGTAGATATGAGTGAAATGAAAAAATTATTTGTAATGTAAAAAAAATATTCCTGAAACATGTTTAAAACCATGTGCACTCCAGCGATGCTTGGTAGTTAGTTGATGATTGCTCATTATTGCTGCGTCCCCGAATCCTCAGATAATCTGTGTGAAAAGAGAAAATTCATAAAATTATTAAACTGAAAAAGAAATAGTTTGTTCAGAACAATTATGAGATATTTAAGGCCACATTTAGCAGCACAGTATTATAAAAAACTTGAAATAAAATAAGAATACCTTTGGAAATGCGTCAAGAGTTGTCTTAGAATATCCCTAATCTCATTTTGCGTTGCACTTCTCTGTGCAGCATGAGAAATTCGTTCCTGTTGAAGTCGCAAACTCTCCTCCATATATTTATTTTCCATTTCCTTTAGCTGTTCCTCTGCTTCAGTGTTTTGTTGAATGATTTCAGCAATCGTTGGATCCAAATTCTTTTGTGTTTTCTTCTTCCTTTTATAAGTAGCTTCAGAAACTGGCTCGACTCCTGCAGATATTTGAGCACCTCTTAGAGAGGTTCCCAAAGTGTCATTTAAATTCCTTGAGGGAACGTTCACGCTGTCCCGCGAGCCATATACATCATCCATGATTTCGAAATATTGCCAGGTAATGGCAGATTCCCCAGACTTTTGCTTCTTAATGGCATTCCGCCTATAGGTCGCCATTAAACTTTTAAATTTATTTAAGCAATCTAAAGGGGATATACCAGAGTATCCAGCTTCCGCCAATATTTTTGCCAGCTTCCCATACATGGTGATCCTTTTAGAAACTCCTTTCTTAAAATCTTCTTCAATCCTTAAGCGTTCCACTAAAAATAGTTTTGTAGCCGCTGCGGTCCATCTTCCTCCGTCGTCTTCCGATTGCACATTTTCAGCATTTTCTATTGCCAATAACGGTTGTCTGCTTGGGCCGGCTATCTGGTCATCCTGAACGCAGGCTGCTTTGGGGTTTTGTTCGTTACTTGGTCCTGGTATATTTATGTTTTCCTTGATCTCCTCTCTTTGCAAAACACATCGGGCTTTTTTGGATGGATTCAATTCTATGTTATCTGCAAAATAGTAAAAAGGTTATAGTACTCATATATAAAATTTTGGCAATATAATTTTAAGTGTAATTTTTTTATTTCACCTAAGTAGTTTTTAATTTCCAAAATTTACCCTAATATACATATACATCATTATTATATTTTATGCTTTTAAATACAATAAATATATTAAATATTTTCTGTTTATTATTCTTAAAACACTATGGGCGTATAACACCATGACCTTGACTCACACGTGTAATATGTTCACAACTAATAATAGGATTTTAATGAAATTTGGAAAATAGGTATCACATAATTCATGTATTGCACCAGGAAATTAATACGAAGGGCAAGCATCGTACGTTCTGCATAAATGGTATTAATACTCGACCCGCGCCGATCGGCCGACGCCAGTCTGTGGAAAAGGTATTAATACCCGACCCAGTGTGTTAAAATAGGTGATTTCTTTTGAGATTTCAGTTTTTATTATTTCTACGAAAGTTGCATTTCTCAAATTAAAAAAGGGTACGAAAAGGGAAACGCAAGAGGTCACCGTAATGGCGTCATATAAACTTAGATTATTCAAAATTGTCCAACAGCTTATTCTAATTCTCCCTAAAATGCATTTATTTCTATGGAAGTTGGGTTACCATATTATTCAATGTTCTCTGAATTTTACCAACTACCTGAAAAGGGTACAAAAAGGTAAGACCCGCAATGTACCCTTTTCAGGCAAGGCAAGAGTACGTTACTTTATGACCTCATATAAATAAAAGTTGCCTAACGGTTTTTCCCGTTTTCTTTATATGTATGTATTTTACCTTTTACTTAATCTGTTCTGATAAGAAGATATGTTAGCTATTGATTTAACTTCTATTAACTAGTATCTCTTGATATAACTTAGTTTTTCTATCTACTTCTATTCTACCAATGCGTATCATCAACCAAAACTATACGAAGTACGTAGATGATAAAATATATTTATAAAAAATTACGTACCATTAAAATCCAACACAGATGTCTCCTGTTGTTTTGGCCTCTTGTCGATATGTTTGTTTTCCCTCATTTCACCATACTCCAAACCTACAGTAAAATATGATTATTAAATATTTAATTTCATTTATATACATATAATACATTTTACCTTCACTTGCTTCCACACATAATAATTCACTTGGCTGTAGTACCTGAAAGCTGTGAATCGTTCCTCCCCAAGATTGTTCTATATGATTTCGTATTTCTTCTATATCATCTGCAATAAATTTAATATAAAATATTTATATAAAAATATGTTTTTCACAAATACCTGATGTCAAATTCTCCTTGTCTATTCCGTCAACTGAATAGACTTCCCCATTTATGCGAGCATAGATCATTTTTCTTCCCTAAAATAGGTAACGAGATTTGTATAAAAAATTCGCGACATAAGGATTTAAGGATTAAATAAAAGGAGTAGAATACATACTTTTCGTCACAGATTCCTGAGGTCCTCTGGGAGATTTCTTCCTAACTCTATGAAAATTTCCGAATGGATGTTTCTTCACTGAAAACATTATAATGATAAAAAGTTATAAGAATCCATTCACAATTAATTGCTTCTAAAAATGTTTGTTATACCGAAACCAACTAATTATAAATAATTTTTCAAGTTCTTACATCACTTCACTAATTCCAGGGCTCCTTCAGCCAATGTATTTAATGTTATTGTTCACTAGAACTCTGGAAAATAAAATAATTTGTAAGAATTCCATCCACAAAAATTATTTACAAATATTTTATATACAGTTCAGTGAAATATTCGTAAACAAACTAAGGAAGAAAACTCTTACTTCGCACGTATAATTCCCAGTCACAAATTTGTTAATCAAACTAATTTTCACTTATAATTTCTTAAAAAACCATCCGTACTTCTCAAAACTCAAACTAGAAATGCCGCCTGACAGTTCTTTTGCCGAATTGTCAACCTCACTAACACAATCACATCACGGAATCATTCCTTTCAACCCCAGCAAAAAGCAGAACGATTGGAACCAGGTTCCGGAACCATAGTTCCGATTTTATGAACAGGGGTGGAACTAGTTCCCTCCACTTTCTGAACAACTTGGGTTGAACCCAATCGTTCCGGAATTAGTTTCTGAATACGGCTTTTATAAATGTCATTACTTTTGTCATTTTTGGGTAAAATTGCCAGATTAGCAAATTTGGAAATCAGCTTTTTTCAGTCTGGGTCGGATCAGTTTCTATAACATAAAGAAGAAGAATAAATTGACAATTGTCAATGACAGTGAAAACAAATAATCATCGTCGAGAATGTTGCTTTTGAAGGAGAAGCTTGATTTCGCCGGATTTACAGCTATAATACCAGCAGTTGGAGTTGGAAATGTTGCTCAATTATCAGTGGACTTAATAATAGCAACATTGAAGCTACAACGAATCGGTAATGGATGGCACTCCGTTTTTATGCCCATCTTTGGGCCTCCCGCATATCACCACGATCCGCAGAGCAAAACCACCGCCTTTGAAGTTTACGGGGACACCGCTAAAAAGATCGTTCTGTTCCAAATACGCTCACCTCTAATAAAGCAATATGTAGAAAGTTTCCACAACGAATTGGCCAGCTTCCTCGCCGAGCATAAGTTTGCCAATGTTCTTATTTTGTCCAGTAGTCATGCCTACGAGAAGCACTCGGTTGAGACGTCTCCGTTTCAATATCTGTGCAGCGACCAGTTCAAAACGGATTTCGGAGACAGCCTAAATCAATTGACGTGGAAAGAATTCCAAGGGACCGTTCTCCACGGAGGAGGAAATGCCCAGAAACTGCTTGAAGCTTGTGACCGCAAAAAGTTACCCTCCCTGGTTCTTTTCAAGTACGTCTCCGAAGGCGATAACTCTTCAGATGCTTTCCAAATGGTCGCTGAGCTCAACCAGCTGCACAATCTCTTCACAGATGTTAAGGCTCCCGCTAAGCTAACCATTCCCTTGTCTTGGAATTTGCTATTTGGTAATGACCCACCAGAACTTATATTTTAAATAAATTTGTTGACTTCATAATAATCTTGTTTTATATAAAAACTTGTCTCTAGCTGAGCTGAGCTCTAACAGCATTTTTCGATCAGGATCAGAGATAACAAATTTTACATTGAATGGGATTTTAAAAACGGTCACGTATTTAAGTAAATTTTTAAATTTAAAGTGCATGAAATTACCATGATATTTAATCATCCAAACTTAAAAACTTGAACCAGCTCAATTTTTGTGCTAAGATTTTCGTCCAAGTGGTGGCGAAATAAAAAGTATTTGATACGGGTAGCGTTTTATAAATTTCAATTCAGTGTAAAATTCTCTGTTAAATCTGGTCCGGATCCGATTATGGAAAATTCACCCCCACAAAAATTCGATCAGACCATAACAGAAACCAGCACTGTTAAAAGCTGGAGCTTAATGCTCGTAGGGCAGCCAAAGAGTTGAATACTTACTTTATTTTATTTTTACGTTACTTTACCTTAACAGTGAAATAATGTGCTGAAAACATGAGTACTTTTAAGCTCCGATTAAAACATTTTATTTGCTCTTCTTAATTGCACTAGTCGTTTTTTTTCACAATTTTTTTTTCTGAGTATTTAGGACCTATTTACAGTAAAGAACCCTAATTACCAAAAACTTAAGATTATTACAATTTTGTCCACTACATAATGAAATAAATAATTTTGATTTCACGCGTGAAAAAATATAGTTTTCTTAGTACTCTACTAGTCAGCTAGTTATTGCAATGTCTTCCAAAATCTCTTACATCTCATACGAAAATTAACGGAGAAGTCGATTGCCCCCAAAGAGCGATTAATTAGCAAAGATAGCAACAAAAAAAAAAAAAGCTACTTCTCATATTGAAAATATATTTTCTTTAATTGGCAAAATAATTCGCCAAATATTGCCTAACTGGGATTCATAGCATGTGAAAAATTACTCGTGAAGGTATACAGCTCATTTATTACTTTGTACATTTATATATATGTATATATAAAAAAGCAGAACAGTGTCCATTGGCTGGTCTCCTAAAAAAATATAAAACTATACATAGCGTAGGAATAGTTAAAATTAACATAGCTTTGCGGTATTTACACAATGCGTCCATCAAAATATTGCGATCGCTTGTTCTGCTTGCTTTAACATTATTTTCGAGCAACGAACAACTAAAACATACATTTACGTAAAGAAATAAAATAAAAAAAAAAAGTTTCGCATCCATATATTGTCAACAAGAATCACTTTGATTTGTCCTGTAGTTGAAAACAATAAGTCGATAATATTAAATACACTTTGTAAGATATCACACGTTGAAACGATCACCACCGGGTTTGTGAATGGAATAGCAGTGCTTAGCTCCAGTTGCCCTCTGACACCGTTGGGATGTCTGGCTGGAGTTTCAGATTCTGGATTGTTGGGTCATAGTATCCGGCTAAGTAGTAGGTGTCATTGTTGTCATAAATGTTCTCGTACTGTTTCAGGTCTGGACCGAATTTCTTGGTGTACACCTCTAGAGAGAGAACCTCACATTTGTGGGAGATCGTCTGGACATCGTTTTCGTCGGCATGCGGTGATTCAAAGAGGGCCCCCTGTAAAATAGTAAAATACCCTATTATATTTCTTTTTCCCGAAAATTACTATGGTCAGCTCAAGATACCGAAATCTAACATATTCAACAATTTATGTGCCTTGAAGAGCAAAATCACCAAATTTCGAAACTAGAAAATCAACATTCGATTTATATCAAAATATTGTCTGCACTACGAAGGAAAATTTGCTTTGAATTGAACCCCTTGAGCACATTTTATTTAAAGTGCAAAAATCGTAATTAATTTTTATGGAAGCAATATGTAAAACACTTACAGGATATTTAAGGTTCGGACAGCCGACAGTTTCTTCAGGATGGTAAAACCACTTAACTCGAACTACTTTATTGCTAGAAGAGGTCTCCCACATCGATTCGATTTTTCCAATGTAAGGACGGTCAGGTCGTCCTGTGGACAGAAACACTGCGCTGTCTCCAACCTAGAAAAAAATAATTTTGATTTTTATGAATGTATTCGAATAAGTTAAGTACCAGAATGGTTTCTTTCCCCCGTTGAATTGCTCTATAAAACTGTTTTCTTGCTCTTCCTTTAACAGATCTTTTATGTCCCTTGCCAGCCCAAGCCCACAATTGTCTGGCTGGTAAAAATGCCGCGATTTTACTGTGATTATCTGCAGAGTTTTGGCGTTCCTTCTTTCTTTTAGGTTCCTAAACGCATGCAAAGTTATTAGGTCTTAAAAAAAATAAATTTCAGTTCCAATTTACATAAATTGATCCAGAGCTTTCTGTAGTTGAGGATGCTACCTCCTCTTCCATCATAGTGTCCTCCTTGACATTCGGATCGAAGGTGGGTTCTTCAGATTCCCTCTTGAGATCTTTTGAAGGTGCCGAGCCAACTTCGTTGGGTGGATTTCCGCCTTCGAGCTGGGCTGATGGCGCAGGAGTAATGCTCTCAGCGCTGACCACAGCGTCAGGTGAGTTACATTGCGAAAAGTCAGCATCCTGTGATGAATCAGCGATTTGAAGATTCTCTCGTCTGTGATGTTTCTTATGCTTCTTTCGTTTCTTATGCTTCCTGTGCCTGCAAAATTCCTCATTGCATTTGTGTTTTCTCTTATGTTTCTT
The DNA here is from genome assembly GCA_951509405.1 of Machimus rusticus. Classification (NCBI taxonomy): domain Eukaryota; kingdom Metazoa; phylum Arthropoda; class Insecta; order Diptera; family Asilidae; genus Machimus; species Machimus rusticus. Next base: position 15,121,941 of record OX608054.1, on the reverse strand, counting down.
TTCAAATGCAGACTCATTTTGGTCACTCAATTCCGATTTTTTGTGACGCTCCTTTTTCATCTTCTTGAGTTTTTTTCTCTCCTTGTAGTTATTAGCCTGCTCGATTGTACTTTTCATCTTACTTTTATCATCTACGAGTCCAAAACAATTCGAGCTGTTGCAAGCGATGATTTCTGATTTTTGTGTTGTCTCCGTGTGATTTTGGCTTGTTCGCCGCTTCCTTTTGCCCAAAGATAGAAGTGGATTGGGATCATATTCTGAAAAATTCATAAAATGATCCATTAATAAATTAACAGGAATGACAGTATCCAATATGTGAAGCAGAAAAAAAGAACAGAGAACAGAGTATGCCCCCAAGGCATACTCAATCAAACTATGTCTTCAAGGCATTGCAATTTCTTGTTTCAAATAGAAATGTTGAAGGTGTTGGCGCTTCCAATGATGCATTAATTATTTTTAGAGAACGGCTACTTAACACCTTTTAAAATTTTCGTTTCCTAGTTTTAAACTATCAACTTTTTTCAAATTACAAATTCTATCGATATCTATACTGAGGAGAAAATTCTGCAAATTTTCTATTGTAATTTTTTTTTTATTATCGTACTAACCTACAATGGGATAGTCACTCAATAAAAAGCGAATATCTTCCAGAGCAATGCGTCCACTGTCACCGTCGTCGAACTCAACACAAACAAATTTTTTATCAGTTGAAATGTCTGGCGTCCCTGGTTCGGCCACTGTTCCAGGATACAAACAGCGATACTGCTGGCTCCAGTACGCGCAAATTCTAGTCCCAGCTGGAATGTCCTCAATGGAAGTGGGACTAACTTCGAGTATCTGAAAACATTCCAGGTATTATTTAATTCAAACCAATCTAGAAAAAAAATAATTCTCACAGCATCTCTGAGCACCTCCTCACGAGACATTATGTGAGGTTTGTTGTTTCTTTCCCCATCCAACGTGACGGCATAGATGTCGGGAGGTTGAACGGGGCTGAGGGTTCCAGCATAGAAAAGACCCGCCATTGCAGTTAGTACGCGAGTCTTCCCTTTATCCAAATGTTCGAAAGTCAGCACACAACTGGAGTCGATTTTCATCTTTCGTTTTTCGATCTCCCTGTGCTTCCTTTCCCTGCTGCTCTTCGATTTCTTGTGCTTGGAGTGGTGCTTTGAAGATTTCCGATGAAATCTTTTGTCCGAGGAGAAAAAAGAATTTTCTTCGCATGGTACAGAGAATTTCTCCAAGTCCTGCTTGGAGGTGTCCTCTTCTGCGGGCTCCTCCTTAATATCTGCCTCTAATTTAACATCTGAAACTCTGTTTAGTTTGCACGAAGATTCCGAAAATATGGTTGTTTCATCTGTTAGAAAGCCCTGGTTGTCGGACAAAGTTTTGTCCTTAATGGTTTCTGTAGATGATCGGTTTTTTGATGCTAGAATGTAACCGACTAGGGTTTTGGGCTTCTTAGCAACCATCATTTCAGTACTGGTATCGTCTTGCTTTTTTGGGTTACCGCCCTTTCGTTTAGATGACGAAACTGAACTGGTTTCAACATCATCAAACCTGCATGACTCTGTGTCGCTAGAGGCCTTTGAGATCTCTAAATCCTGGCTTGGGTCCACTGGGACCAGTAAACTACTACTAAGGGAAGTAGAAGGAGCCATTTGCTTTTCTAGGTGATAGGAACGAACCGAACTTTTGCTGGAAAGGGGCGTTGATTCACCATCTGAAAGATGCTGCTTACGCTGGCTCAACAACGGAGACATTTCCTCGAGCTCCTTTTTCTTTTCTTGGCATTGTCGAGTTATGTCTGCAAGCCTGAGCCGCATATCCGTCTCCATAGCCAACATCAATTCCTCTGGGGTGGGCCAGCCACATTTTTCCTTACAACAATGGGACAATTCATCCTTACAAGACGTACATTTGGTATACTTTGCGGTTACCCTCTTGAAGGTCTCCTTAATGTCGTTATCAAGACCTTCGTCATTACAATTTTCTTGCTTAGGCTCCTCCTCGTTTTCTTTGCGACTCCGCTTCTTTTCTTTTTTGTCTTTATCATGCTTAGATTTTTTGCTAGACTTGGAGTGCTTATGCTTCTTCTTTTTTGAACTATAACTCTCTGATGAGGATGAAGATCTTTTACGATGACGCTGCCCAACTTCCTCTTGTATGCGTTGCTCGGCCAGCGCGCAAAGCAAATTGAGGCCCCCAAGTTGTTCGTGATTGACAAATTTATCTGATGCCAGCTCAATGTTCTTGTCGTCTTCAACTTCATTTTCTTCTGTTGAGACCCCAGAGTTGTCGGGAAGCACAATCTTCTTATCCTCTATGGGTTCCTGTTTAATATATTCAATCTTCTTCTCAATAGCTTCTATACTTATATTCGAGAGCAGTTCTAATCCACTTAAATCCACTGGGGTTGAAGTAATTTTGCCCATCCCTTTAAACTGAAGTTCCTTTTCTACATTTAATTCTGGTGAAGCATTTCGAGTATTTAGCACTTCAGTTTCTGTACGAATATTTAAATTAGTACAGTTCCATTTTTCGCTTATACTACTTTGGGGCTCCTCCACCGACATGGTGGATGATACTGCATTACTATCAAAACCTGAGTCAGCCTTACTCAGGTCAATTTCTTTCTGGCTAGATTCCTGGCATTCAACTTTTTCTTCGGTATTGTGACAAGCTGGGGATGATGAGGATTGGGGCTGCGTAAGGGAGGTTGAGTGGATCACTCCGTCCCTAACCTCATCGGGAGGCTCTGGCAACGAGCACTCCTCAGCCCCCACAGTGTTATCATCTTCGCTCATCACAGGTGTGTCTGTTTGGATGGTCGCATCTTGGACCTCCGGAACGCAGCTCGTAGCCGCTTCGAGGTTTTCTGGAATAGTCTGATCAGAATTTGGTGAATGCAGACACGTAGTAATCTTTGGAGATGACGTTGGCAAGGAGGGGGGCACCATCAGGGAAGGTGAGGCGCTGTTCGCCACCACTGATCGGCATTCTTGAATAGACCCCTGCTGCGGTGCAATTTGAATGAGTCCAGTCGGTGGCTGATGGTAGTAAAGTTGCCCCGGAATATTCCCGCCGACGTCGTTCGTTTGCACCGCAGTCGTTATCGTCGCGGCGGAAGCATGCACCGAGGCCCCCGCTTTCTCCTCGTCGTAAATCGCTGATTGGTGATGGTGCGTCGTCGAAGTACCTGCCGAAGTTGCACTCCCGTTGCAGTCCTCGATTTTGATAACCGTATGTTGCGGAATAGGGAGCGGAATTGGTGGTCCAGCAACATGCTTTCGTTTTGCATCTGCTGTGAGGGCAACAAAGCGGGTACTGTGGGTTTGCGTGTGCTGAAAAGTAATTTGAGGTTGTTGATAATATCCATAAAAATAGGAAAATTGCACACAGTAGCTGCAAATCGTAACATTTTAATACTACGGTGCACTGGAAGCTCTTAATTAGTATTTTTCAACTTAAAATAAGGTCAAGTTCAGTAAAACTTGCTAGTTAGATGGACCTAAAAAAATTGCGCTAAAGCTAAACGCAAGTAATAAAGTTAGAATTGAAATAAACCAAGAGATAGTGCGAGAAACATGTCCTTGATATAGGCATATCCACAAGATAATCATAATTAGTCATGGTATTAAACTTGAATGTAATAAGAAAATCATGTATTTTGATTCATTTTTTTGATTAAACAGATAAAAATTAAAATTTTTTGTTTTTAATTAAGAATTTTTTTACCTTTACCTTTAAATAATGATTATAATTTTGTAATAATATTACTTATGTATCTTTAATTCAAATTCCATCAATATTAAGGGAGGAGGAGACACATTTACAATTTTACAAAATGGTGATAATGTTGGTTTTTGTACACTTCCGACGTTTTAAATCAATTCAGCGCACTTTAGGCAGTACGCCTTTAAAAAACTCAGAGTCTAATGGAAGTGTCGAACAATCGACATTTTTAAATATTTAAATTAACTCTTTTTTTTGTAAGTATGTAAGTAATATTTTATAAGATTCCAATATGTAGACACAAAAAGGATTTGTAAAATTCGATTATTTTCATTCTACTAAATGAATTTCTTCTCAATTCTCAAAACAGATGAGGTGGGGAATAATTCTTGTAGCTCTTTTGAAAAATACATCGACTTCCAGTGAAAATTGCACCCAACAAACGGTGTATTTAAGGGATATTCAATAATAATGTTTAATACTTAAGGGATCTAGTTTTATACTTCTTTGCAAGGTACACATGTACATATACACTACATAAACTAAAAAGGCCTCATCGATTGTATTACTCATTAGCATTCATTTCTCTCAAATTTTATTATTTATTGTACGCTTTACTGCCAAACCTACGAGATATTTCGTGATTTCAAGAATTCTCGTTGCATTTTTAAATCATTGCAATCGTCACATGAGTATTAATAACTGGAGCATAAGGAGTTTGCTGTGATTTTATTTAGTTCGAATGAATTAAAATATAGAGTCTGTAGTAATAAGAACCGTGATTTGATAGTACATGGTACCAGCGTACCTGACCGATATAAAAAAAATGTGAAAAAGTTCAAACCAAACACTATAATCCGACTAAATCGTAAAATGTTTACCTCAAAACGTTCCCTACAAATTTTGTTGCGACCACGAACGTTTCATTTCGGTTCTTTCTTTTTCGGTCTGGCTGGACCGAAAAATAAAAATCTGTGAATATATCGGTCCGCTTTAGAGAAAATGCACTACGCGTTGAATTGCGCTACTTGCTTAAGTAGTGTTCGGCTCCGCAAGCTTTAGTAGTAACTTGAATTAATAATATATACATATGTATGTATTTGTGAAATCATTTAATTATTTAATCATTCATTAATTTATGGTCTGAACTTTACCTCAAAAATTCCAATCAGAACGTTTCAATTGGACCGAAATTTTTTCGGTCACAGCGATTTCGGTTCAATGTAACCGAAATAATTTTGGTACGAAAGTATCGTTCTTTTTTATGGAAAATGAACCGGTATAGTTCTGACCGAAATAATAACGTTATTATAACGTTATGATGGTTCCCTGCATGGTACAAACTAAAAGCTAGATGATGTCTATCATTCCAATTGACCCTATTTTATCAAAAGCTATACGATAAATAATAATTTTCGCTTTCAAAATCATCTAATGTTTAATTTAAGCAGAAAAAGAAATTGAAAAATGTTAAAAATAAGCGTTATCAACTAATGAGCGATAACGTAATGAGCGTAAAAATTAGCGTAACAAATCAAGAAAAATTACCTGATGAAGCGTTGTACTCGCAGTGGCTAGGTAATCAGACCCCAGCAGCTGCAGTGGGGCCAGGGGCGGCGGCTGCAGCGATTGCGTGATGGGGGGCAGCAGCAAGTGCGGCGGCTGAATTGCAGTCGTCGGCTGAGGGTAGGTCGGCCACATGACCGCCGGCTGAAAGGGTTCTGCAAGAAAATAATCTGAAGCATCGTTTTTCCGCTCCACGGGGCTCACTTACCGATGGGCGTCGTCGCCGGCAGAAACATGAGCTGCCCGGTGCTCGGCTCGCGGACCAATTGGAACCCGACAGGTGCAATCGGCATGGGGAGCATCGACTCCACCGGCACTGGAGCTGCAAAACAGACAAAACGACGTCAGTCTCGGCTGCTCGGTTGGTTGCCCGGCAACGGCACGCTTTAGTGCTGCTTTCATTGGGGACGGCGCTTGCGTTCGAGTGCGCCTCCCATTCGCACACATTTTATATTTTATATCGCACTTTAGCGCGAATAGTCGTCGTGGTTTTTCTCTCGGGCCACCCAATCATGTGCCTGCTATTTTCAAATTTTCTTACATACATATGTAGCCAGTAGCCGTAGTATGTGTACGTATCTTTATTTAGTAAATGGTAAAATATTCTTACAGTGATTTAGTTACTGAACAATTGATACTATAAGTCATTCTATAGTCTATAGAAACAAATATTTTCCTCAAATCAGAAACATTTGTATTTTAATAAGTTGTAAAACCAAACAAACAGAATCTCGTAGGAGTTCGAAATTGAAATTTAATAAAAACATAATTTCTAAAAAATACATATGTACTTTTATAATATCAAAGGAACGTATCATTGAATGCGATATAAATAGTTAGATTTTTGAAGCCGGCATGAAAACTAAATTTCATTGTCGATGATTATTTAAATGGAATTTATGTATAATCAGTCAAGTTCAGTCATCGCACCGATTTCAAACATAAAATAAAATTTTAGGATTATTATTTCGTAAGTTGGACTCGCTCTGATTGCGCAATTCCGTACAAAAACTTTATCAACAAGCTTTCGATGGGCCGAATAAGAGTAAAAGAAAACATTTTACGTTACAAATATTAAAACGTTTGGTTTTACTTTATTATAAGAATGGATTAGCTAAGACAAAAACATTTATTTTTTCAGTAATTATGATTTATGACTGAAGATATTTCAGTTTTAGAAAATTATATGAGAGGACGATCTTGTTTTTCCGCACATGTTTTACGTTTTCGACCGACACAAGGCAAGTGCGATTTTATAAGGGTACAGAACCATAAAAACCAAAAAGCCATGAACTTTAAATTCAAACGTGATCTCTCAGTTTGGTTAGGTGCTTTATTCTAAATTGCTTTTAAAATAGTTTGTCTGAATTTGCATTTTTCTTTGAATAGAGTGATACTTAATTAATTTTATAAAATTGTTTCAGGTATGCAAAGCTTTTTAAATGTCCATCCAACTCTGTCTCCATTTTCAATCATATAAAACTTTTAGTCATTCTTCGGTTTTTGCGGATGAAGGATATCAAATAAAAACAGCATTGTTAATACAGTGTTTTCAGAAAAAGCTGGCTAAGAAGCTATTACTCTGAAAAGGCTGAACTTCTTGAATGTGTTTGGAACACCTAAAAAGAAACCGTTATCTCATACTTATCTTTTTGATTTGAATTTCTCTTCCGGGGTACAAAATATTTAATTTCTATACTTAGGAAGCAAAATAATCAAGTTTTGGAGTTAAGGTACACGATAAAAGTTTAGAGATTAAAAGGAGTTTATAATTAAAGCAAGTTAAATTCAATGACTTTCACGACTTTTAAAAGACTGTACATTCATAGTAATGTTAATTACAACTGACGTAAAATTCCTTGATTATGTGAGAACGATTTATAATTAATTGAACATTTAAATTTATTTTCCTGGCTTAAGCAAACAGTGTGAAGCATGCAATTAAATTTGTTTATTGGCTCTAATCTGGAGCCTTATACTATGGAAAAACTTAAGCAAATAGCTTCGTTTCCATCTATTACCTATAGTTGGATTGCATGAAAAATTACTTCAAGAATCCTTATATGAAATTCAACTATAACAGGACAAAAGAAGTGATTTGATTCGTTTTTCATAATGAGGCCTTATAAATTTAAAAACGGAAAATACTACAGATTTGAATTGGAATTGGTACTAGAAAAAATTCTGGCATTTTCAAAGTTCTCATGAAAATCCTTTTAAAACTTTGTAAACACTTGGAAAAATTACTGCTGGATTTTAACCAGTTTGAGATTAATACCTTTTAATATAAGAAACAAATTGCTTAGATCTGAGACTGAAGCATTTTAAATGCAAGATGTTGAATTTTAATAATAAATAAATTTACCAAGATATCAATTTGATAGGAAACTTGGCAGTAAAACTTTGAAAATTACTAAATAATTTTACCAACAATTTTAATTTATGTTTAGCTGATTTTTAAAGCAAAGTGTTGTTTGTTTTTGTTAAAATATAATTAAATATAACTATAACTTACCTTTGTTATTATTAATAATATTATAATATTTTATTTTAATTAATGTGCTTGGTGTCGATAAGAACACTTTTCAATTGGATTTATAGTTATAGTGTATAGTTAGTAGTTTACACAAGTCTACAAAGTCGGGGTGATGAAAAGATGTTTTAGTTTAAAAACTACTTTTGATGTTTGAATTCAAAATCTTCGAGAAATGTAATTTACTTTTCCATTTTTTTTTGTGGAAGCTTTTTCGTAACGAGTAACAAACTTTTAACATACTATTAATGTTTTTAGAAATGTCAAAATATGGTAAAATCTGAATTCACTATACTATTTTTATCAACAAAATAATGCCTTATAGGGACTTTTGAAATTGATTACCTGATATATTTATATACAAATTAAATAGTAAAATAAAAAATATTTCTCTACTTTTTTCAGATGAAATTTCCTGCAGTTTCCTTATTACAGTATTAGCTAAAAGAGTTACCCTTATGATGGGCACTGCAACCAAATGGTCTTTTGTGCATTACTATAATAGTAAGAAATTAAACTGCAATTCGTTCCTACTTCACATGTATTTAGCAAAATAGGAAAGTTCTGAATTTTCCTACGGGAAGGGAAGCTATAGAAGTACAAACAATTTTGTTTCAATTAAAAAAACAAAACTTTGTTCTGCAATTTTGTAACAAAAAATTATTCTTCCTGCAAGTAAGAGAAGGTAAATTAAATGACTAGCTTGGTCGCTGCAGTCGGATTCAAAAAATATACTACATTTTTCTCTGCTTTATTATAGTTATTTACAAGCCAAATTCAATGCTGATCAGTTGAATGGTTAAGGCTTTAAGCTAAAACAAACAAATAAACGAACAAACAACCTAAACTTGGCATTAATAATAAAAGTAAGGATGTACTTACTTTCTCAATTATGTACCTTCGTTACCACATTTTTAGTTTTTTTTGGAACAAAACGCTGTTGTGCTGTGAAACTGTTGCAGTGCGAATATTTTTAACAATAAATTAGCATGCTTTTTAGATAGCGATATTTACAAAATGGGATAGAAGACTATGAGTGATAATATAATGCGAATTTTTCGTTCCTATAGTTGCATTTGCGCAAAAGCTCCGCAACAAATGTTTAAATGCGGAAATTGAATATTATTTTATGAAGAATCTGCCTTCTTTACTGTTAACTAACCATGGTGATAAAATTTCAATCAGTAAAATTCCCAATGGCTGCCTTATTAGTAGGCACCCCCTTTCGAAAAAAAAGTGGGCGGTGCCGAAACGCCATAACATCGAAAACATCCAATTGGTGAATACTTACTTTGGTACTGCCAGAAAGTGGGTGGAGTTCGCACGGCGCTCTGAACATTGGGCGCGCCCATATTTAGGGCATCGGAATTGAACGGTATCATGGTGGAATTAGTTCCGGCAAAGAACATGTTTTGACTATTAATAGATGATGTCGCGCCACCTATGTTTGTGTAAAAGAAACAAAATATATGCGGTGAGAATTTGTATGTGATTAAGTTATTGGGGCTGGGGCTGGGGCTGGGGCTGCATCGCATGCAATGACCGCCTCACGCACACTTCGTCCCCGTCTCCGACGAAATTCCCAAGCCGTGGCGAGGTGGCCGCCCTCTTTTTTGTGCATGGCGTGGTGCGGCGGTGGCCGCTGGCCTGAGCATGAGAAGCATAAACGCCGCGACTGGGGCGCGACCTCGCGCCAAGTCCGAACTAAGAGAGTTTCTCTTCGCCTCTCCTTGGTGGCGCGGTGCGCTGCTACCTGCGAGCCGAGCATCTCCCCGGTTTAATAGAAAGCATTCACGTTTTAATTACAAAAAATTATGGGCATCCTCTGAAATTTTTGGGACTTTGACATAGGGCTCGCTGTGCCAGGGAGACCGCTTTATTTATGCGCTCGATGGTGTTAGAAAAAAAAAAAAAATCTCGAGCCCAGATGTAAGGGGGCATTTGTTATGATTCTCATCTCAGATTGCCTCCTGTCGGATGCTGGGCGCTTGGACCGTTTCACGGCTTGGAATTTTCGAGGGTTTCGGCAGTTCTCCGTTTCTTTTCTCTTGTTGTGTGTATTTTTACTTTGGTTTCATTTCGTATGATGGATTGCTTGTGATTTTTGGCTTTTCGTTAGAAACGAGGAAGATTTCCTTCTCCAGATGAAATAGTTTTTTTTTAATATTATCAAGACACATTCTTTATTTTTGAATTACATAACTCTTTAATAGTTAAAAGGTATACCCAAGTATTATAATCATGTTCCACATTTATTCGGCTAAATTTGTTCATATAAAAACAGTATAAAATAACTGCTACACCGTATTTATCTATGTAAACTTATGTAATATCAAATATGCATAGTATATAGTCCAGTACACTTGGCGTTTTTAAAATTTAATTATAGAATGCCTTCAAATCATTGTGTTAATTATTTAGGTCTATAAAGTTTGATAAAAACTAAAAAAAATCCAATTAACGCTCTACTTTAAATTTTATTCTATAACGTGTACATTTTTGATCCTTTAGTTTTTCAGTAACATAGATGAAAAGAAAACTTACAGGATGATTTTTTATTGGTTAACATTAAATACATTTTCATATTAATGTATGAAGCCTTTAAACGGCATACCAGAGTTAAAACCTTCAAAATTTCGATATTTTGATTGGCTTAAAAATATGATAGGAGTACAACGCCATAAATCTCCTCCTACCGAAATCCAAATCTTAGCGCTCACAATGAGTGTGGTGGATTTTAACCAAGATATAAATGCTACATGCTTTCAAAATTTCCAGCAAATTTTCCATAAATGTTAACACGTTTAACTCTCCTTAATTTCAACTCATTGACATTTTTAGCGATTTTATTAAATCGATTTCTGGAGTTTTTTCTACCCGAAAGTTGACTAGAAAAGAGATTAGTATCTTAGATAATAAATCCAAGTTTTATTGCTGCGTTCAGTTTAGTAAAATTTGGTTTAATAAAAAATTCATAAATCGTCGTTTTTAGCAGTTTTCAGATACATGTAAAAAGTGTCTACGCTGGAGGTTAAAATTGAATTTTGGAAATAAACAAGCTTAAAATTAAAAAAATTGCTAATAGGCAAAGAATCAGCTACAGCTTTTATGGCGAATGGGACATGGTTGAAAAATTGCTTTTCTTTTGGAACAAAATAAACTCCGAAAAATTTCAGGGTTAAAGAACAAGATTTAATGCATCGTTAAGAGATGAAATTGTCGTGAAAAGAGTGAAGGACTGCCAAGAATCTGGTGGAAAGACGAAAATTTTATTTTAACATAATAAATGAATCGTAAAACTTTCATGTTATATATGTATGTATTGCAATAGTTTACTATAAATAGCAAATAAGCTTTAAATTGAGCATTTTGAAAATGATCTCTAAATACCCAAATAGCTCCTCGTCGTGACTTGTATTCAGTTTGAGTAAAATTGTTTAAATTACCTTGATTAGTAATTTTTGTAAATGCTAATAATTCGTATAGGATATTTATTTACAATGTAAAATTGTAATTATAAATACTCGCTGATGAATTCTAATTAAATGCATACTTTTTTTCTCTACTTAAAAAAATTAGCATACGACTTCCTCTACTGTAAAAATATTAAAATTCAAAAATCGTCATCTTTTCCTGCTAAGTGAGTAATAGAAATTTTAACTGATTAACTTAACTGAGAGAAAACGCGAACATCTCGTCATCGTCGTCAATAGTGCTCTATGTGCTAAATTATGTTAATTTGCATGGCATGGCTTTCATGATTCCGTTAAAAAAAGTTTAAAATAAACTTAATTTTTATTCACTTCACCGTGGTAATTCCCCGAATTGACATTGCTAATTTGCAGACTTTTTTGCATATAGTTTTTTATTATTGTTTCGTAATTCTTCAAACTATTAAAGTGCGAACACTAGATGCTAGATATTCAAGTTCAGTAAAAAAGAAATTCTGATGAAATTGATGTCGTACCAACCTAATCTCTAAAGAAAAAAAAAAACACTGGAACTGATTACTTGGAGGTAAACAGGTTTGAATGAGTTTTTTACGTGATTTAAAATATCAATTCAAATTTGCTATAATTATAAGCAACTTAAAATATTAAAAATTGCATAATACTTGCGACACTGCAAAATTAAAAATATATACCTAATATGTATACCTAATTCTAATTCTTTTTTTTCCATATAATACACTTTTGCTTTTTATGGATACGACTAATACTATAAAGATTTGTTTATTCTTCGAGAGGTTGTGTACATTTGTTTTTGAATTCGAAATTTCGAATTTACCATTTTAAACGTGAAAATATGTATTGTAAGGTGGAAAGTAACTGTTTTCTTAAATAAGAAAAGTTTAATGTGTATTTAAATTTAGTATTATCTTTGGGAAATTGAAAACATTAACTTTGGAATTTAAGCAAAACTTGTAGGGTTACAAGTCGCTTTACAGGTCAATACGCTTCACTTTTTACAATTTTAAATACATTTTTTTTTCTAAACAATTCATTTAAGTTGCTTAAGCATGAGGGAAAACTTGTTAGCAAAAAGACGTAGTTAATTTCCAGAATGGAAAAGACAAAATAAAATTTAGGTACCTCCTAAACATATATGTAATTGTTAGATGACAACCATTATACAATCGGCAAAACCAATTGCGAGTAAAATTTTGATTGAAAATTAGAAAACGACTAATGAGCAAAAAAATAACTTGTTAGTGAGTTGCTTCATGAAATGTTCGAATAGATTGGGCCGGAAATCATATTGTTCTAATTGTCACTCTTTTTTTACTGAAGAAGCCTTATTTATATTTATACATTTTTCAATAATTAGAATCTACCAACATTTGATTAGTCAGAATGTGTAAAGGCCAGATATCAATAGTGGTTATCGATTCGTCATTTGATCCAATTGAATCGAATCAAATAAAAACAACTACTTACAAAAGCCCTTTTTACTAAAATTTTCATAACATCATTTCAGTAACCTTTGAATTCAAATTTATTAACTCTTTTGTTCAAAGTGTTAAAATAATTCGACACAAAACTCCAATCGAATAATTGATATGATGTGCGGAAAAAATGATAATCAAATTTAACTAATGTGGTGGATTTATGAGAATTTATGAACTTTAGAATGCTTATTCAAAGAGGACTTTTGTAAGCTCCTTTCGATTCAATTCGATCGAATTATAAAATGTAGTCCCATTTGGTTTTTTTTTTAATTATCACTTATATAAATAAATATCAAGTTAAAAAGAAACAAACTTTAATATTTTATATTATAATAGCTGGTAATCATGTTAAAGAACTACTCCTCTTCAGGCAACTCGATTTTGGAATTTGAAGAGTACATGTCCATCAACAACTCAAATCATAGATAATAAAAACAGTTGGCCTCGATGATCGGTTTAAATGTTTGTTGAAGTTCTTAATTTAGATCGTCAATTTGAATAAAAATCACACGAAGCATATGAAGATGAAGATGATTCTTCTACGTATGCATCACAATTCGACCTCAAATTTGATAGCTGCTATCTATTAAGGAATTCTAATTGCATGTACAATACAACTAAGTGTAAAACGTTAAATAAAGATTAATTATAATCTTCGGCACATGCGTCCTGCGTTTTGAAGAAATTTTCAAATTAACGAAATTCAAAGATAAGCGCAACTAATTGAATTTGCAAATAGGAATAAGAGATCAATCAAATTGAAATTATCGCTGTTGATTTGTTTGGTATACTTTTCGCAACGAAACGAAAGTAAACAAAGAAGCCCGGCGTAACGAGAAAAGAATAAAAAGTACAACACAACAAGAAAAAGATCGCGAGAATCAAGCAGAAGAAAAAATTAAAGATAAAGTTATTTTAAAACTCACCGATATCTGCTATACCAATTCCAAAACGGTTCGACTCCTTCGGCTGATGGGCAACTGTTGTATGCTCCTGGAGCCGTTGTCTTGCGAACGCTATTCCAACGGGGATTCCAAGAGCGCTAGCTGCGGATGGACAAATTAAAAAGGGTTAACAAATATGTTTCAGTTATTCAAGACTTTCAGATAAAACATCGAAGAAAGCTGATTTTCTTTACACTATATAATTTCGCCCTTCTAAACGACGTTGCGACCATTTAGAAAACTCTCGATAAAGATACGTATTACATGTGTAAGTACGTCATGCATCAAACTTTTAACAATAGAATTTTTATTTCTGATTATAAAATTATTTGGGATATATCAATTAAATAATGAGATCAAATAATGGTAAATCAAAAAACATTATTAATATTATCAATCAAAATTAAAAGTCGATTTGCATGTTTTGAAAGTCGATATCTCGAAAACCAAACGAGTTATGTACGAAATAATAATAATTAGTTAATTCTATCGTATTAATTTTTTTAAAAATTAAAACTTCTAGTATATGTACATATGCATGTATATGATTAAGATAGTTTCGAACATTCAAAACATCGAAATATATGAGTCCGTTATTTTTAACCAGTAAATTTTGAGGCGTTGGTGTAAAGAAATTTCAGATTTTTTTATAATTCTAATACTATAAAGACATAACAATTACCTGCACTTTGAGGGGCTGATATCGATTGATTGTCCATGACGGTGCTTTTCGGTGAGGATGATTCTAGTTTAACTACAGCTGTTAGGGACGAAGCTGATCTATGACTATGATGCTGGTGTCCTAAATTATTTGAGGTGGTGACTTCCGACACTTGGCACGGTTCTCGCTTAATTTGCAACAATGTAACACTGGAAGATGTCGAGGATGACGTCGAAGAGGCTGCAGCATTTTGCTGCTGTGGATTTTGGTTATCTGGAAATGGTGATGAGAAGCCACTTCCTGCTCCTCCCAGTAGCGCTGAGGTGGACGAGGGAGCGGTGTTTTGGGATGACGCGGATGAACTTGACCAGGATATTGGGATCGTTCGACTGCAGCCGTTTGATATATCGTTTGACGAAGGTATGGACGTTGTCTGCGGACTGCTAGTTGTCATTGTCGTCACAAAGCCACATGAGTTGAGGCAATCACCATTTGATTGCAGGTGATGGGGGTGACTAGCCGGCTGCGGTGTTAAATTCTCAAACTTGCCACCTTGGGAACTACCGCAGCTAATTCCCTCGGTTTTTACAGACAAGCTGGATACTGACTGGAATGGCGGGACCTATAAAAGTATATCATAAATTTTCATGACATATAAAAGTCATTTCGTTGGGTGGAAGAACTGCTTGTAATATAATACATATATATATATATATATAGAACATTTTTACTCTACCCGACAACATTTTGCTTTGCAAGATCAAAATAATCGTTTATTTTCGTATAGATTACTGTCTATAAAAAAGGGGTATGATGTTTCTTCACTCGTTTTTATTTTAAGGAGAAAGAAAGAGCAATAAAAATTATTATAAATACAAAGTTAAATTATTACTTCATTATAACAACTATTTATACTCAGTAGGTGCTATGCAAAACACGTCAGTTCTGATCTAGTACTTAAATGAATTTAAGCGGTCAAATGCGAGCTTTCTACTGAATGCTTAAGGCAAATCAGCATATACAATTTAAAATGACCAAGGTAAATAACCTTTTAAAATATTCTAGGTACATAGAGAATTTTTGATAAAAGAATACTATCGCTATATATCATATTTAGCCGACGATTTCAAAATGTTTGCCTTGGTTTTAATAAGTATAGCTCAACGTTTAAAGTCTTTCCAGAAAAAACTCGTAATAATGGACATTGGATAATAATAATTTGAATATAAAATTTACTTGTATATGTAACGGCTCCAGGGTATGCTCCCAACGTCCGAAGCATGTCGCCGTTTTCTTAGAAATAGAAGAAGTCCCAGTAACGAAGTCCGTTTGGGACTGCACAAAGATACTGTTGGCCTGCAAAGATATAAAGTAATTTTGTAAAAGCCACAAAACCTTTCCCGGCTTTTCTTGGTCTCACCTGACTGAAAGCGATTGACTGGTGGTAATCTTTGGTGGCCAGTTCATATGGTGAGGCTGACAGGTATGGCGAACTAGTTGGAGGTGTGTTGTATCCTCCAGAGGCGAATAACGATTCCGTCACTGTAATCAGAATAAAAAAGAATTAATATTATTAAGGGTTTCCAATCAAATTATCTTATGTTTAAGAATAGAAATACGTATGAAGACTATTCATATTGAGAGCAGAATTACTACTATTTAAATTTACAATTACATGTAGATAGTGATTTTAAATTAATTTTATTCTTTTTTGTTAAAATGCCAACACAGTGAAATGTTTAGATATATACTATAGAAATATACCTTTCAATCATTCAATTTATAATTCCATCCTGAACTTGAAGCAAATAATCAAGTTAAAAAAATCCATATTCTACAAAGGAACAAAAAAATAGTAAAAGGCACGTTTGTTATCTCTGTTTGTAACTTGTTAATAGTTTAAGAAAACCAATGGCCATAGAATAATCTTCTCCGTCCCTAAAAAAGTTTTTATAGCAAGATTGTTCTAGATGGGAATGACAAGGTCCTAGTTTTTGAGTTTTTGGTAATACATTTATTATTAGGTTATTATTAGGTTTTTGTTACTATTATTTATAACAAAAAAATTTTGAAAGTGCGTTGATATTTTCATCATACACAGTAAACGTTTTTCTAGTAAATTCCAATCCAATATTTTGCTATTTTTCTAAGGATCAATCAAAAAATTGCAGTATAATCAGTATAGTACTATCTTTAGCTGATAACAATATAAAACAAAACATAAGCTTTGAATATCCACCGAATTTTATTAGTGTAATTATTGTTGGAGCTCAACTCTAGTTTTGTTTTACTGTGTTCTAGTTGGATAATTTAATGATTCTTATACAATGTCTCAAAAAGTACATATTATAATTACTGAATGCTTTGGAATGGACTTTTAATTCAAAAAATTGTGAAATAGACAATGTAAAATGCTCAATCTGTAGTATGTAGAATAACAACATTAAGTGCACATTCCCAAATATTAAAAATTATTATACATTTATCCCGTTGTTGGAACGCTAACCTTAAGGCAAACTTGATTTTTATTGGTTTGCTAAACCTTGGGCAATCTGGATTCACCATTTAACATCTGGGCGGCTTGTTTTACATGAGATAAAGAAAATAAAGACTACACGTAGCTCAAATCTACCTACGTTAAGTCAGACCTAACTTCAGCTTAATCTTGAATTAAGCCTGAAGATAAAGAAGGCGAATAGACAAAAATGTAAAGCTATATTATTCTTATTATGAACAAGCCAGTAGTATGAAAAACGATAAAACAATTATATAATTGCTATATCTATTAACCAAGTTTTTTTAGACTTCCAGAAATCAACAATAAATATAATTTAGTTATGATAATTATATGTATAATTGCAGAGGTACATACATTGTCTACAGAGAGAAGTAAAGAGGAATAGATAATACAAAGTAAAGAAAAAAAAGTGCAAAAATTTAAAAGCTAATTGTATTATAAGTCAACATTTTAAAAATTGCTGACTTGTGTTATTATACATACATATATTTTTAACGGTCGATCTTCAGAGAAAGAAAATTGTTGCTGTATGAACAGAAGTAACCATGCTCAGCTCAAACTTGCAGAAAAACAAATATATTAAAAATAGTGACCAGCCAAACCTTGTCACACTATATTAACAATATTTAATAAGTTATACAGAGAGCAGAATTAATATGGAATTAAGAATCGAAATGATTCTAAGAAATAACAAAAATAATAGCTACGTATTGTGAAGACGAATGAAGAGAAAATATGAAAGTCTAAGCGAAAAGCAGAAGTGAACAAGCGTAGCGTAAATAAACGTAAAAAATAGCGGAAATTGCGAAATAAGATATATCTTTATTAAATTTCCTTAGGCTGTAACATGAAAACATTTACATAAAAAATCACCTTCACAACTCGTTCGCGTCTTAAGCGAGGCGCTATAGCGCAAGGAAGCCGATTCCAATTGCAAATTTATTCCGGTAGCAGGCGCTTGTGTAGAGGCTTGAAGAGAAACCAAGGAGGGTGTTGTCGGAACGGAGGGCCATGCCAAGTTACTATTACTATTTATTTCGCAGCAGCGTTGGAAATACGAACCAGCTGGTCCTATCTTGCGACCTTCGGTTAAAGTTGTATTCAACATGCCTCGTCACAATTGGTAACTTCAACTGCAATGCACAAGGAAGTTTCTAAAGTCGGTTTTTTTAAACATGGTATATTTTCTTTCATATTAGAAGATAATTGCAATTCAATCTAAATACGAAGACAAACGTAAAACCGATTGTATAGAGCTTTATAATAATATAACATACCAATTTTAATTTTTGAATACGAAATGGAAGGTGCCATTTTAAATACATTATAAAATTATTACGAATATTTTAGAGTCGAAAAACAGACACAGGCTTGAACTTCCTGACGTCAGAATGAAGGAGAAGTGCCTTTATTGAATTAGTTCAAAACAATCTCCATGCTGTTTGAAAACTACCTTTTGCTCTCAGCCCCAAATAGCGGGAAGGTATAACTACAAATTTGTGTAATGTGGGAAATTAAATTTAAATATTGTTAAATTGTTTCATTTTGATGTTAGCAAGTTGATTGAGTTGATCAAAAAGTTCATCAGAAATGACGTCAATTATTTGAGAATCTTAAAATTATTGTTATCTTATTTTATTGAGTTAATTTTGGGGTTTCTGGTTTTTATATCCCAAATTAAATGAGCCATCAGTTTACTCCTAAGTAGCGTAAATTAGAAAGTGATTGTGATTAAAACTTAGTTCTAATCATAACTTATGGAATGTTAAATTAAAAAATATACTTAGGACTCTTATTTTTAAGAAAAACGCATAACTTTTAAAGAATGTTTGTTTCATTAAGAAAAACGGTTTGTAGATCATTACTATATATAGGTATATTAGGTAATACCGAAAATTCCTCTCGCTGTTGTTAGTAAAATTGAACTTTTAGGTTTCACTAGTTGCCATTTTCTTTGGTCTGATTGTCGAGTCGAAGCTTCATTACATGTATGAAAAATGTAATGCAGTTTGAACTTTTGCTTCCCGACTAATCTGAGGGCACATATCTTTCCCTTCTTTTCATACATTCGAAAAATAAATTAAACTTTTTTGCTAAACAGTATTGAACATGGTAATTAACTCGGGGTTAACATACCAAAACCAACGACCTTTTATTCAACAATTACATAAAAAATACTTTATTAATTTTAACTAACCACGATCTTGAATTCCCAAATAATGAAAGCAGATTGTAAATCAGCGTCATCGAAAACTAACAATTTTAAAAGTAATCTGTTAAAATTCAAAATTTTCGGAAATCCGAATTTTCCCCTTTATTATATTTTTAGATTGATTTTACAAATACTATTTTTCTTGAAAAGTTTAAAATAATGAGTTCAGTAATAAGCCTCATCATGAATTACAAGTTTTAAGTTATAACAAAGATAGGAACAATTATATAAATATAAACATAATAAATAAGCGACCATAATTTCTTAGCAGCAAATACTCACTTTTACTTTCTCAATTTCCTTTTCCTAAAAGGAAGTTTAGAAGAATCACAACTGTCGTCCATTGATAATTTAACGGTGGTTTTAAAGTAAAAATATCTGTAATAAATAGAAAAAGAAATATTAATTTGCATACTGTCGAAATGATTGTTGAATTTGAATATCAGATATACATCTATAATTATATATATCTAATTGTTAACAATATAACCGCCCCTATTTTTGATGGATTGTTGAAGAACAAAGTACCTATTAGCCAATGAGAGCAAGATATGTACGACTTCTTAACATGTGAGTTAATAAATAACCTCCGGAGTATTTGCATAATTTAATTTATTCACTTGAAAAGGGAAATAAATCAAACACTTATCAAGGGTCAAATCAGTTTTTATGCAGTTGACTCGCAGCCCTCTAGCTTCAGCACCTTTCCTAACCGAGTCGATCTTCGATTATCAATTCAAATGAGTAGTCTTTTCTCTGTTCTTGAACAAAAACACGTTTCATTAGTTTTGTTCGATTGAACGAGAATAAAGACCGGCGCAGATGCACACAGAAAAACTCCGCAAAACCAGCCGAGTGCGCATGCATAATGCACTCCTTCCTCAGGAATTTGAAGAGATTTTCAAGACCGCTCGAAGTGGTATTTCTGCAGTAATGCGAGCGCGCCACTTGAACCAGAGAAAAGCTCTTGTGATTAAGACGTATGCGCATATCCGCGATTAACTAATTTTACTAAATAAATATTATGCTAAAATTACTCGTAATATTCAAGGCGTCTCAATTGTTGACTAGCCCAAACATTCGTGCCTGTATTAAACCGGTGATTAATTCACAAATTCATCAGAGTCGAGCTAATATTTCCGTTTTGCATCTTTACTAAGATATTCAAGCAAGTTTTCTTAGACATGAAAAGTTATAAAATTCAACATACCTTACATACGTAATATAATACATATAACAACACAAAACAGATCGTAAATTTTTCTCTTAATTAAAATACCAGAAATGTTTGCTTTTAGTAATAAAAAAAAAGTTTAGGTATGCAACAAGTGATAAATTCAAATTAATGTACAATGAAATTTTCTTTTCATCAAATACCTCAGACAACATTTACAATAAATGTTACTTTATTTAAGCATTTGAACAATTTCTTAAGTAAATAATCACAATTTTTATTCCTCTAACATATTTCAAGAATTAATTGTTGTACGAAAGTGTTTTAAAATTTAAATTCTACAGGATTTTGAACATTTTAATGCACTTTGGGCACATTTTTATAACGTATCGCAAAGTTTCTTTTTCGTTTATTGCAAAAATAGCCTTATTGCATTTTTACTAATATCTTTTTACTGTCCATTGTGGGGACTTAGTTAATATGAAATTTCTTTCAGTCGCGAATAGGAAAGTATTTAAAAAATCGTTTAATGTTTTTTATAAGGAAAATCATAAATTTCGTTTCTAATTGATTCTAAAATGATCACTCTTTAACTATAACATACCGACGGAAATCAGCAATAAAAATGCAAATATCAAAATATCAAACTTTATTAACATTTCAAATAATAATAATAATAAAAAAAAACAACTAGCTTAAAGTACGGGATACCCATGAAAAATCATGTTGCCTAAATTCAAGGCGAGGCGACAATAATAAAATTTTATGAGGCTGCCTTAACACCTTACCTGCGGGAGGTACATAAATTCTTGCCTGGATTATTTTTATGTAAATTTAGGTTTTTAAGTTATTAATATGATAATTACCCTTTTTTGACTAGCCGAGCGTAGAGTTGTCGTATGAAACAAAAACTTAAATAACTTCAATATTTACGAAGGGATAACAGTTGTGTAATTTTGAAGAAAAAGTCAAAAATTATAATGCATAAAGATAGAGAGAGCTAATGAGGATAATTTTGTTATTATGTACCTACATACATGATTGCAGGATAAATTTATAAATTTATAAGAAAACCACGTACGATTCTAATGAGCTCATTTCGTAATCACACTCAAATGAGAGATTATTGCTATTTATGGATGTTTACATAATTTGTCGAGTGTTTCTTACAAATGTCGGCGTAGAGAAAAATGGGACAGTATTGAGCAGGAATACTTTTGAATATTTAAAGCCAAATATATTTTATTTCATGTACAAAATGACTCGAGGTGTTTTGATAAACGTTTGTCCGGACCTCTGAATCCAATTCATTCACGATTTTCTGAACAATTTTTTTCGTTTTCATGTCATCGAAGATCATCGCTGGATATTCAAAAGATGTACTTCTTTTATAATACAAAATTGTCTGGTTTATAAATTTCTCAATAATTCGATTAAGATTTTTTCAACATTGTGTTAAAGAGTTATAAGGTTTTTAACTTTAATTTATAAGATTAAATTTGTCTCAGATTTTGTATTGTATGTAATTTTTTATTGTATCGTTGTAAGTAAGTACATAAGATAGAATGTCTATCTATGGAAACCGATTTTACTTACTGCTGTTACCTTGATACAATCTAGAGCCCTTACCACAAATTTATCTGGAAATGCCGAAATGTTATTCCGCTAAAACTGAAAAACACTGATATTTTAGTAGTTTCTTCTAACTGCAATTCTAATGAAATTCACTGCATAATCAAGAAGTTTTGTTGCAATATTTACTGAAATTTCCTTTAAATTAACTGAAATTCTAGTGATATCCGTACACCATCGCATGTTCTAGTTGAATATCGCTAGAACTCCAGGAGATTGCACAACTTTTTCGATGCATGTCAAAAACTCATTTCGTATTCGATAGTTTCGTCATTCAAATTCGATCTCTTGAAAAGGTGAGCTGTGATATCCTGTGTTTAATAATGAAATGTTGCGATTGACAAACAATTTAGTTTAGTTTATGTAAGTGGTAGGTAACTTAAAATACAGCAATGTTTAATTAAGTGTGATGGAAACGCCCCTTTATATTAAGTTGACCCAATTAATATGTTAATGTAAACACAGATAAACATTGTCTTAGCGTTATTGAATTTTGAGCATCTACTTAAACGTTATAGTACTATATGTATTTCTAGCAAAACTAACTAGATTAGTACAGGAAATTATTACAATATAATTCTAGTAATTCACTTTTCACTAGTTTTTGAAGTGCATATCTTTTTGAGATCCACTGTATTATAGTGAGACAAAATTTAGGATGTACATTTTTTAAAAGTTAGAGATAATTAAACTGGCTCGTCAGGAATTCCTTGAGTCCCTATTGTCAAATCAAACCAGCTGTCACGCCTTTTTTTCATCATTGGGTTTTATTTGAGTAAATATTTGCCTTGCTTTCTACGTGGAAAAGTTCTGTCCTAAAAAAGTCAAAGTTCAAGTGAACTCAAAGTTCTACGGTTCGACGTAGTATACCTAGGGTTAAAGCTCAATAAAAAACAATATGAATTTAAACTGTAAAGCTTGATAGAGGTGACCTTCTTTTTTATGGGATTGGCCATAAAAGTTTGAAAATTTATGCCAGAAAAAAATACAATTATGATTCGTTAGTTTGTTACAATACCCAAAAAGGTTCCAATAAACATCCCCCCAAATTGGAGTTCGCTGCATTAAACATTCCATGCAAAGTTTACGATCCAATTTACAAAAGGGGTAAATCAGACACTCCGAGAATTGTAATCCTTCCGTCGGCAAAATTTGAAAATTGTTCTGCCGGAGCAAAGAAAGATTCCGCACGAACAGCGCTGCCGCCGTTTGTCGTTCGTGGTTCGTACCGAACGCAAGGAGAAAGAGCAGCGCCAAAAACCTGTTTAGTAACGCGAAGGTTAATTACTTATGCAACAAACTTAAAAAACGAGCAATTTCCGAATAAAAGGCCAGACATGATCACACTTTCCAAGCCCCGTCGCGTTACAACAAGACGTTAGTCAGCCGGCTGGTGGCTGCTGGCTCTCGGCTCTCGGCTGTCGGCTCCGCGGTCTGGTCGCTGGGCCTAGAAGACAAACTCGAAACCCGCCAGAACCCAGAACGGCAGAACTAGTTCCATCCGGGAGCTTTCGTTCGAGCGGCTCGGCTCTTTTAAAACTCGCGTCGCGGCTCGCAGGGGGCGCTTCTGCGCGGCCACCACCAGAATTTCTCGCACGTAAAAAGTGCAATCGCCCGCCAAAGCTTCCCGCCGCCGCCGTCGTCGCCGCCGCCGCCGGGAAAATGTAGATTTAGACCGTGAGTATTTATTCCTCTACGGAACGAAGACTTTTACGATTCTTTTTATCGCTTCCCACCAGAAGCATCTTAAACGGGGGAAGACGCCATAAGAAATTGAATAGTACAAATGGAATATCGCACACAATCTTAGAAAAGTAGCCGGATCCTGACAGTAATTACAAAAATAAAACTAACATTTTTTTTCACTGTTCGATTCTCGTTTAGTCCCCATAATCATAAGTAATTACAATATATGGCATAAAGACTTCCTTCCTGAACTAAACGAAAACATCTTTTAATTTATGAACCGTATCTCACAAATTAATTATTGATGGTATGAAAATATTCGTTATTAAAGATTTGTTTAGGAATATTCAAATAATCACACATAATGTGTACTAATAGTTACATATAAGTAGTAAAATTCCTGAAGCTATAATAAAAATGCCTTCCTACTTAAAATAGAAGAACACATTTTTTTCTGATTTGATAAACAACCTTTCCAATTTAAGAACCCCTATTTTAAAAGATCGCAAATTTTTATTAGAAAAAACGTAGTCTTAATGTGCTTAATAACATAAAAAAAACAGAAAAGTTATATAGTTATATGGACTAACGAAATCAGTTAGCTATGTATGTACGCTCAATGAACCATTCTTTATGATAGAGAATAGAGTCGTATTTGCGGTTAGATATTGAGACCTACTCCAAAATCTATCGTAGAAACTCCTCACACCAAAAAATGCGTATTCCTATAAAGTTTTGGTAAAATTGAGGAAATTTCTTGCTCTAAATGTATTTCGATTTCATATTATATAATGCATGCTTGTCACCGGATTTATATACGTATAAAAAATTTCAAAGCTCTATCTTATTAACATCTAACAATTAATCGAAATAATTTTGCATAACACTTTTATTAACGTACTCGTAATTTTATGAGCAAATCATTCATTTTGGCCGGTTGGTATATTGTATATGTATAATATTATTGTAATAACGCGCCATTAGAAAGAGACGTTTAACGACAAATCTTGGCTTGTCAACCTAACACAGAATCTATCTATCTGAGATATACATATACATGAACAAGTTATATATTGTTATAAATAATAAATACATTAAAGAGGGCCAAATAGCTTCTCTAAGTAACGCTCGAGGTATTGTAAGGTATGGGACAAATAATCTAAAAAACCATCCTGTGATTCAAACCACACTTTAGTAAAGTGAAACCACTGTAAACCTAACTTTTTCGAATAAATTATGACACTGTCGGAAAGTATGATTAAGAAATAAACCTATTTGATATTTAATTATATCTTGGAACTAGTGGACTACATACGTTTCTGAGCGCTCTCGAAACAAAGGCTAGTAATTAGGTAAATAAATTAGTTCCCTATTATTAGTGCCATTAATCGAATTACTACATAGTTTTTTCATTTTAAATATTACTTAGTTAACGAGATTTGATTCATGTAATTTATTTTGTATTCAATTTTTTTTTTTAATATGTGTACATATGAATGTTGAATCAATGCAGTAAACCAGCTGACCCTCAATAGTCGTAAGTCGTTTCTTAAAAAGTATAAAGATCGGTTAAACTATAAATGGTTATGCGGTCGGACACATCTTTAATTACAATCAAAATATTACAAACAGTACATGTTTTCGGAACATCTCCGAAAAATTAAAATTCCATGTTATTATTCATTTCTATTTTTTTAATACCAAAACATTATTTGATTTAAAGGGATTTTAAAAAACAAGTTTGAAAGAAACATTCATTAATGTATTTGTCAGCTACTTTCTAGTTTGTATACTCCAAATGTTACGTAAATTTCATATCCTACGAATATTTCAAAAAAGTTTTACATAGGTTTTTACTTATTTTTAAGTTATTATATTGGCCAGACTTAAATGAAATTTTTGTTCGGCATTCGTCATTTGTATATTTATTTTTGGTGATTAAACTAAACAACAAAGCCATAAAACCGCTTTAAAATTTAGCCCAGGGAGTAGCACGAAACCATTCTGCAGAATTTCTGTGTTGATGACTTACGGCCGCGTCTACCCTAAACACAACTGAAAATCATGATTTTTCAGTTATTCACCATATTAAACTTTAAATTTGTCATAACATTTTATTTATTCTTTAGATCGGGAAATAAGAAATTATTGCGATCACATCTTTAAAAGAATTTAGAAGTTGCAAGAAAAACAATCACTATACTTTATATGACTATGAGTCTGTTTGTTTTCATGCCTCTCCTAATCTTTAAAAAATTTCTGTAAGTAATTGCCTTTAATTACGTAATTTGTAAACAACGCAACCACATAATCGTTTCGTTTGGTTCTTTTTTTACCATGTTTATTTTTGTTTTGAAAAAAATATTGTTCTAAACTTGCTTTTTGATTCTCTAAAGTAAACCTGTATTTATAAATGTACATATGTACCAGTCTGCCTATGTAGTTGGACACCTATTTGTTTTCATATGTACTTTTTAATGCCTTGCTTAAATCTATCAATTCGAATATAATGAATTTTGTGAGCATGATAGAGTATTTTAAACCAATTTTGATTATTTATTGGGCTATAGCTTTGACCCGATGTCGAAACGAAAACTTAATGTCTTCATTTGGAAAGTTATAACACTTAAGCGAATTCATATTTCATATTTCAGCACGATAATGCTCCCGCGCATATATCTGAAGTAACTAAAAACTGACTTAAACAATGAAAGCATTACGTGCAAATATTATCTATATTAAAAATATTTAGTATTCTATTACAACGAATAAATATAAGAAGTCAGAGAGATAAAGACGGAGTAAGATTATTTTCTCATTATCGTTGTGCTTAGAGTTTTTATTTTATTCATTGAATTAGAACAGCTTTTAAAAATTAATGTATAATTAAGATTAGTTACTAGAAATAAATATGCTAGCTTTCCCCATCTTGTTACGGAATGTATTATATATAGGGCGTTCCAAAAAAATTGCAGACATTAGATTTTAACATTAAAATTTTCTAGAATTTTTTCCCAAAATACACCCTTCAAAGACTTGAATACCCTAAATATTAACAAATGTGTGTTTAGCACTGTTGATTTGCATTTCGGTAACCATTCGCGGCTCGTAAAAAGAATAATTCAACTAACATCTGGATAAAATCGGTGAAAAAATCATCATTTCATCGACTTCTAATGGGGAAAATGTCTAAATCGCAAAGTCGTAAATAACTTCAGAAAAGGTTTAATGGTTCAATTTCGCAATGCCGCACAGTCATCGCCAGAATGTGGGTTACAAACATATAACACATATCTGCTGCCTATAAAGTAACATAGAGGGCGTTGCTCTAATCTATTAATCTGTTGATGAGCTCAATGTAGATGGAAACATTCCGCCAGTGCCCTGGGGATTCATTTCAGTTTATACTCTATATAGTCTATATAGTAACGACAACTGCTCAACATTTATTCCTGCTAGGGGGCATGAACTTTAAAATAAGTGCCATGGACACAAAGTACTAAAAAACATATTGATTTTCTCTTAACAGTCACATGACAAATCAATTGCCTGGATTAAGAAGACAAGTTTGTTGAAAGCATATGTTCCACAAGTAAACCGCTCAGGAGTTTTAACTTTAAACTCACAAAAACTCTAATTTCAGTGAGATAACATGAAAATAAACCATATTCAGCCGCTGTTCCGCTTTTTACATATATCTAGCAACTGAACTTTATCATAGTCATAGATTTAAGCGGTACTGCGGCGTATGTGGGATTATCATAAAAGAGCTTCAACTGAGAACGTAATCCAAATCTCTTTAAATCCAAAAAGTGAAAACTTTCGTACTTGCGTGCTGCTGCGTAGTAAATTCCCCCCGAAAAACGACTACAGAGACTTCGTGGAAGTGACCAGAACCTGTGGGATCCTATCCGACGGAATTCTGCGCAATGGCTCCTTTTAAAGCTTTTGTGGCGTAGTAAAATTTACGTTATAATCAAGTCTAGGCCAGAGTTCTTTGTTGGCTTGAAAAATCACTAATCGACATGATTCCCTGCGAATTTAAGGAAATACCTAACCTACACCTTTAATATGCATCCACGCGTTACACTAGAAAGTTTGTAATTCCAACAATTGCGAGGTGCAAAAATTAACATTAAATAAACTGAAAACCTTTAAGTTATTTTAATAAAACCGTCACAAAACGGAGGAGGTTGGGAAGATTTATTTCAAGCCTTACCTATTACCTCCAGTCATTACGAATTTACATTAAATCCTCCACATCTATTTATAAGTAGTTAAATACAGTGAACGAAGTTTTTATAATTCCACATCCATTTTGTTATGAGAGCCTTTATCAAAAGGACTAAATAAAATAATATATTTTATTATATAAATTTTATGGATATACAGTACTGCTGGACGGCATTTTGACACCGTTTCTGAACTCAAAGCTGAAATAAAGAAGTTTTGGGATGAAATTTCAATGATCATACTTAAAAATTTCATTAATTCGATGCCTATACTCGAATATATGAAATTTTTACTGAAAGTGGAGCCAAAACAAAGTACTAACCAACATTTTAAAATATTTGATTTAAATTTAGTTACTGATTTCATAAAAAATTTCGATTGGGTTACAGGAATTGCATTCACTGTATATAATGTTTGATTTTAACCGATTAAATGCCTTCTAAGGTTAAAATAACTTTTTAAATATAATGAAGAAAATGCAGTCGGTTACGTTCATCGATCACTTAACTCTGCAATTCGATATTGTATTGGTCGATATATCGTTTTTGGCAAATCGGACCTTCATTATTTCTTTTTGCCCCTTCAAATAACAAATCCTTTTCATGTTTTCACAGATTAAAAACTTATCTTCGTAAAGTTATTACAAATATTTCAATCTCTTTTCTTTGTAGCTTTTGGTGCAAATTATTAATTTGGATGCGTTTTGCTCGTTTGTTCTTTATATTAATTGTGATTACTCTCGTCTCTTGTGAGATAATTTTAGACTTTTTCAACTGCTAATGTTTTTAAATTGTTTTTGTTTTTGATATTCTCGAAAAATTCAGATTACTGAATATGAAAATGTTTAAATTCTGTTTTCAAATTATTGAATTCTGTTCACAAATCTACTGGTAATGAGATAAAAAGAATACATTTTGATAGTGATCTTAATACGATTATTGATTGTAAACGCCACATTATTCCAATAAAAAATTAAATATTGTAAATATCATCATCATTGTATTCCGTATCACTTAATTAAAAATATTTTTCTCTTACATACATTTATGAAGAAGTACAATTTACTTTTACTAGTCATCAAATTTTTATTCAGATCTTTCTCACTTTTACTGAAAATTTTGTTCAAGAAAGTTGTTGACAAATAAATGAATGTTATATTTTTATATTATATCCTAAGCCGTTACAGACAAATAGACAACAGAGTGGTTTTTTGAATCATTTTAATTAAAATGAAAAATAGCAAATATTAATTACAATATTTACGTTAACCTTAACTATCAATAAAGCATTTAAATAGAGAGAGATTATTTCGTTAGAAAAACGTATTAAATGAGGGAGTAAAGAAGCTGTAATGGAAAAACAGACAAACATTATTAAATATAAATTTAATTTAAAAGCCAAACGTTTTTCAATAGTCGAAACTAATTATTTCGCTTATATAATATTGTACTGTTTAGAATTTAGATGTTTCATCACATTTTACGCATTCTTTATCATCGCCATTGTTATTCAGCATGCCTATAACCATCACGCTGGAACTGTAACGAGAATCCTAAATTTGAATTATAGTTGACTAAAGGCCATTAACTACTGGAAATATTGAGGAAGTAGCAGTCGGAGACTAGAACAATTAATTACTGGGGAATGGAAGCGCTAATACGTTCCGTTAAAAGTACATGCTCGCTCAACAGAATGGGAAATAATGGGCTGCCGCGGAGATTTACACGTAAATCACTGAAACGAAGCAAAATTCTATTTAACCATTTTTATTTATTTCCTGCCCCCTGATTCTAACATTTTAAGTTTTTTCCCGAGGTGTATTCTTTCAACCTGAAGAAGAATCTCACGACCGGACGACGGACCTCGGCTAAAGTAGCTGCTGACTTCATTCGCGCAGCATCTGCATCATACAGGTTGCGTTGCAACTTCATAAAACTCGACGGAGTTCGTCGGTTTGCTCATGACCGCCTCGGACTCGGACTCGGACTCGGACCCGCGCTCAAAGTATCTGCATCTGAAATCTGCTTGGCTAGCTTGTCTTGGAGTGGACTTGTGGTGGTTTTGAAGAGGTGATGCCTTTTATTTTCGTTGACTGCCTCTTTATTTTCAATAAGAAGCGCGGCGAGGCGGGTATGCTTATTTTTTTCCTCATTTTTATTATTTTTTATTTCTTCAGCATCCATCTCGTTCATCCGAAAAAATTAACCGATTGTCTCTTTTCGAATATCTCGAGACCACTCCACTCCATAGCCAGCCACCAGGTCTCTCGGCGTTTTATTTGGTTTTCATTTCGGATTCTTGGAGCCTGCGGAATAATAGGAGAAACCTACACATACCTAGCGAAGCCGCGTCGCGGCGGTTTTCTGGCCAGGCCGCCGTATTTTAAAAGATATAAGATTCTGGTGTATGCCGTGAATGATAAATGCGAATGACTAATGCCTCGGAACGGCCTCAGTGTGACTGACTGGGCCTGTGTTGCAATTTTCCACGGATTCAGATGCTCCCACGAAAGGGAATGTTTGGAATTGTTTTCTGAGCTCACAACAAGCACGCCGCGCCGTTTCGCTATCACAAGGAAGTTTATGAAGAGAATCATTATTACATAAACTTTTTACACACGTAAGCACTAATGCCCATTAGCTGTGCTGTGTTTGGAATGGAACACACAGTCATTCACATTTTATATGATTGGGCTCTATACAAAATAAACTTTCTGTGAGAAAATTTAATACTTAATATGCTAAAATTTTCTTTATGTTGATACCTATTTTTACGGAAATCTCTCTCTCTAATCATTTTAAACGAAAATGTTGCTATTTAAGTACCTATAACCAAAACTTCTTAGTTCAAACAAATAAATTTTGTAATAATAAATAACCAAGGAAACAAGAAAACTAATCAATACGATTCGGTATAAGAAAACATTCTAAGAAATTTAATAAATTTTATGTCCAAAAATTACAGTCATTTCATTGTGATTGCAGAAGTACGAATTATTAATCATAACATATTTGAAAATCGTTGCAGACTATTATAAAAACAATAATATAGTATGTACTTAAAACAAGTACAAAACATAATTAAAAAAGCCATTCAACAAAGTTCATTAACATATTTGAATAAACTTTAAACGCGGTTTGTCATATAAGAGTTTGTTAATAGTTTTCGCAGCTAGCGTTTTTGAATTAAAAAGATTTTGAATATTCCAATTTTTACTTATAACTTCAAAAATATGTTTGGGAATAATGTGTATAAAATTTTTCAAAACAAATGGCACCAGTTTTTTTCAGGTTTCGGATATAACTACTTTTAAAGAATTAACGCTATCATAAGCTTTATTATCGGCCTAAATTCGGTCCAAAATTATTCCCCACACATTTTCGATTCGACTGAAGTCTGGTTTGAACCACGTCTTAGTGTCGCTGCTGGTGTGTTTAATGGCTTTATCTAGTTGATAATAATTCGTTATAACTACACAAAAGTTTAAAGGTCTTAAATGAATGAGGAACATGATAACATTCATTGCATAATTTACCATATTCCACTGCCGGTTGATATTCAACCTCGCAAATTCTAACATCTTTTTTATATGAAAAGGCTAAGAAGCACCTCTTCCAGTAGTTAGTATTTTTTTATGCATAAAGTTCGGGCATTTACTTTAAAACTCGTCCAACTGTTACAACAAGAAATGTTTTCCAAATTTCTGTTAGGTATGCGTGGCAATTAATTTCATTTGCTTCCTATCATACGAATAGCTTCGATTATTAAGAAGTCCTTTGACAAAAGCTTCTAGCTACTAATGCTAATTTCTAGCGCGGTATCCTGAAGATATTTTAGTTTTTCAACAGGACACAAATCAAAATTTATTTTGACTTACTTCTAGACTAGGTTTTGATAGTCCGTTTTAATAAAAGAAACATTTAATAGGAAAGATTTTTAATGTCAAAAGATATTAGCATAACTATCAGACAAATATGAAAGGAGTAAATTAAAATTAACATCTACAAAATACGTCATTTTAAGCATGAACCAATTTTACCCATTGTATATGGTACACGACAGCGAAACTAATAGTTTTAGGTCCCGCACATAATCGATGATGCTAATAATGTTTTTAGTGTTACTAAGACATT
This sequence comes from Machimus rusticus, assembly GCA_951509405.1. NCBI lineage: Eukaryota > Metazoa > Arthropoda > Insecta > Diptera > Asilidae > Machimus > Machimus rusticus. The sequence continues at coordinate 15,089,966 of OX608054.1, read as the reverse complement.
AAAACAAAATAACGTCGATTCGCGTTTTCCGTTTTCTTAGCTTGAGAAACGAAAAACGCCGATTCGCGTCTTCCGTCTTCAATGTTTGGTAAATGAAAATCGCCGATTCGCGTCGACAAGTGTTAATCGAATTGAAATTATAAAATGAAACCTCTTTAAGACTTAAAATAAAAAAACAGAAACGTTTGGAGCAATGCATGTAGCCTTTCCCTTTCTCATGCGACTAATGTGAGAAACAAGTTTTTATGAAGTTTTAAATAAGGAAAATTAGTACGTATGCAAATTTTATTACACTATATATTGGCTTAATTCATACATTCGCACACTTCAATAAAACAAAATCAATGGATAATAACCATTAAGTAAAAACAAATTGGTACTAATGGGAAACCTAGAAATTATTAGCAAATGTTCAAGAAATGATAGAATTCGACATTACTGCAGATCTGCATAATAATAATGCTGAAATACCCTCAGTAATAAGCCACTGACACTGACGAATACTTAGTTCGATTCCATAAACCATTTCCATTTAAACAATTCTCATACTCGTATAAGTAGCTCTTCACATATTAAAATATCAAAATTGAATTTTCTACGAGATTAAAATAATCAAAAGCTTAAAAAATGATTCGGATTTAATTTAATTTTACCATGCACGCATTAAATCTTTTAACCAAGTGGTAAATTATTTGGGCTTACACATAAAATCATAAAAAATTCAACATGAAAACAAGCCTATTACATTTTTTATTTAGTATTTTAGTTCAATTCAATATAATTATAATGTATTATATAAAGGATTATATTCATTTATTCATCAATTACTTGAAAAATGTTCAACATGAAAAATCGTCCAGTTACAACAAGACGGGCCCACATGCCGCATAGCAGTAGAAGCAATCTATAGATTGTTCGCAATAAAATGCGCGAATAAATTTATCTAGTAAAACTTCCTTTAAATTACTGCTGATTAACTCTAAATCCCTTTTAATTTTTATCTTTATTAGTCTAAAGTAAATATGAAAAACGTCAGAGACAAATCGTCTTGGAAAATGTGCGCTTCGACAATCGCAAAGATTACGTGCATCGAACACTACTCGGTGACTAAGTTACACAAAAACAACAAATCTGCAAGTAAAAATGGTCTATCACGTTTTTGTCCCCTTAAAAACCCACGAATTCAAAGTTTTTCATTAAAATTGATGATTTTATCGTATTCTACGGAAACACGTGCCGGACAATCTGTTTACTAATTACTTGAGGCAAGAATTGATGAACATTTAATCAAAGAAATTGCAAATGCAATTACCTACGAATTTATACTTAAATTATTACTGTTTTGTGAATATGCACATTGTAAACGGCAATTTTGATTTAAATGAAAATATATATTTTGACATCGAATGAATACATTGATTTGGTTGATTAATTGTAGCTTAAAATCAAGGTCAGGTTTGGAGTTTCGACATTAAGAGCGTTGAGACGTGTTTTCGTAATCAAAACTTTAGTTTTTCTAAGTTTTGTAAGAGGTTTTCGGGACTTTAATGGAGTCATTTATATTCAAAGTGAACTATACGTCAAATGGAGTTTGTTTCACCTTCGATATTCGGACGTAACCAAAATTCACTAAGCCTAGTCTATTTATTTTCGGTGCCAGTTAGAATCTTTGCAAACTGAACAATAAATAATAAAATAATGTTTCGTAGAAATTACCAAAAAGCTATAAACGTTTTCTGCCTTAGAACTTTAGTTCTAATTAAATGGTGGTCCCTAGAATTGTTTTTCAAATCTACGATTAAAAAGGATCGGGCTCATTTCATATAGATTTCGCAAGGAACTTATAAAAGGAAATTTGTAAATGGAACATTTATTTCATTTTTAGATAGTAATGATAAAAACTCTCCCGCTCTAAGTGCACATTGGTCTAAAATTGAGTCTGTGAAAATCAGACATGGGTCTTATAAGGGTTCCATGTTTGACTACTTTCCACACACGATTAAACTTCAACTGATAGGTATTCTAAGAAAATTTATAGCTTTAGATCTGTAAATTGCAAAAAAATAATGATTCTTCTACATTATTATGGCAATTAATAGTTGATATAGCTACATTTATGTTTTATGCAAGTTTGGAAAGAGTGATTTCAAAAATCTGTTTTCTTTTTCTTCGATTGCCTATACAGAAACTTTTCAGACTTTTCAGTTCGTCCAAAAATGAAAACATCGAAATTATTTTTGGAAGAATCTTATTTATACAATCGTATTTGGTTTCGTATTCGCTTGAAAATAAGAACAAGGCCCTAATTTTATGAGCGTTAAATCTCTCACTGAAGCTCGACGGTTTTGCTCTGAGTTAAAAAATATTCGTCGCCCCATCGCATCGCTCACATTTTCCTCAGTAAGTATTAATGGTGCGTTATTTGCAAAACCTGTTTCTTGAAACTTTTTAATCCCTTTCATGATCAAGTTTACGCTTGGTAAATTGTTTTTTTTTCTTATTTGATACTACACTTGATATGATTTGAAACGAAGAAAAGTAATATCAATAAACGTGACTTATTGATGATTTTTTCAGGAAGTTTCAATTTTGTTAATTAATCGAAATGTTCAATATTGTAATTCGTAATCAGCAACCCCAAAAACCTTTAAGTAGTAAATTTTAGAAGCATAAATTTCTTCATTCCTAAATCTTTAATAATGTCTAGAAATGGATTGAATAAATATTTTTAAGGTATCGTCATTGAATATAGGTATAATAACAATAAATCAAAATTCCTTTATATTTCCCCAAGATGGAAACGCTCGGTAGTATGGATATAAATTGTTTAATCGCTTTCAAAATTCACACTATTCTGACGGTGATAGTTTGGGGGAAGATCAAAGAAATTCAAAAGTAAGTATATGGTTCACGATCGACGGCAATAAATTTCTTGATACAAGCATTAGTTATTTATGACACATTTTTAACATTTTAAGTTATGCGCTTCATTAGTTTAATGGATTGGCCCAGATATGCCGACAAAGAGTCCTTTGCACTACCGTATTACTGGTAAGCCGTTTATTTTAAATTTACTAATTCGTGGTTAATAAATTTCCGATCTAAGGTCAAATTTATTTTAAATCAAACGAAAAAACATTATCCTTTTATGTTTTTCGCTGAATTCCATTTGAGCTGTAAAAACATTTTTGCCGCATGCTTCCAAAAAACCCCTTCCTGCAAATAGCGTGCTCATGTCAAAATGTTTACGTAACACGATGTGTGCATGCATTCTTTTGAGATGTTTGCAATCTTCGCTATCTTTTCTAACTTCAATTCAATCAGCGGTCACTCACCACGTCGTTTTGCATTTATTTTTTTAAAAAACCACTGCGTTCACTCACAGCCTATTCCATCATCACGTTTAAATTCAGGAGGAATATAATTTTTCCTTTTTTTGGAAGCAAAGAACCAGCGCCTTGGCTAAAGTGAGCGCTCAAAACGAAATATTGAATAATTAGGAACGTGCTCAGTTTTACGCATAACAAAATTAAGTATTAGATGACGGCGGCTACTGGCAGTGACTTCCGGCGGCGGCGTGTGGTACATCTGTTCTCTGTATTTTTCCCGAAATTTAACAGCCGAACAGTCATGTTAAAATGTTCGCACAGTCAACAATATTGGCAATTAAAAGGAACGCACCAATAATTCTTGACACACGGCCACTTATTTATACTCTGTAATTTATTTAAATATTCGGTTATGTTTTCTTGAACTAAATGCGTATGTATTAATTTAACAATGATGTTGGGATGTGAATAGAAGCATGGTTACTGTGATTTTAAAATCAAGATTAGGCCCCTAAATGCAATGCGAAATTTATGTGCTTTTATTTTAGTAGGTATAGTGGGTCGAAATAAAAAATAAGGTTTAACTGAATCTGAAAGAGCTCTAATTTCAACTTACACATAAAAATCTTGGCCTTTCTAATAGGCAAATTACAATTAGATAACTAGAGATGTACCTGAAATCTATGCCTATCCTTATTTAACAAACTTTATAGACACTTATAGTTACCTTAAGACATTTTAAAAAATAGGTTCACTTTTACATGTTTGTGTAATACAAAAATATTCGGAGAAGTTGCGAAAGCATTGAACTTTAACAAAACAGGGTAAATTCCAAAATGCATCAAAACCGTTTCGATGCATAATTCAGCTTCAGAAGCTACTACGCTGAATTGTGCATCGATACGGTTTTGATGCATTTTGGAATTTACCCACACTTTCCTCTTTGATAGAAAATAGGTGAAAAAATGACTTATATTTTTCCGAGGAACAATTTTCCACCTACTTATCAAAAAAACGAAAAATTTTTTTGTGTTGTGATATTCATTACATCTTATAAATTTCTTGAAGATTTTAAAGAACTTCTATACTGTCTCCACGAATAATATGTATTTTCGTCTATTAAATCTGCGTAATATTTTTTAGGAAATAAAAAAATGTAACTACAAGAAAATACATAAAATGATGATTGAGTTACAAAGCTGGCTGATGAAAAAAAAAACACTATAGGAGTACGTACAGACTACCGAAGCCTAAAAAGTAATTAAGATAATTTCTTTTCTTTTTATTTCCTTCTGATTAGCATACTTTTGCGGTTGACTGGAATTGCACGGAGCTTTTTACAGTGAAAATTCGATTTTTCTGTAATTAAAGATGAAAAATCAACTTTTTTCTCCATAGCCGTCGTTTTCAACAATTTTCACGGAACTGATTTCATTCTAGTCCGAATCGAAGCAACCACTTAGATTAATTGTAAAAGTAAAAGGCGTTTAATTACAGATCAAAAATCAGCGGTCAATTCAATTCTTATCAAATAATTCCAGGGATTTTTTCATAGCATTTTGTAAATAAAAATCTTTCTGAAAAGTGTATTGAATAAGGGTAATTTTTAAAAACTTTCTGAAAATCAGTGTAATTGGAATTTAATTTTGATACTAAACATAATTGTGACGCATTCATTCCAAGTCAAGTCGATAAGTGCGAACCTCCCACTAAGCATTTTTCATTGAAAAACCCTCCCTACATTTTCAAATTTAAAAAACAGGCCAATGTAAGTCAAAATCTCGAGCCGGAGATTACGCACAATATTTTTAAAAAAATGGACAACTTCAAATAGAACTGGCGCTCTGATGATTCCGTATCGTTAGATATAAGGTTTAGAAATAAAATTTAATGATTTTTTCTCATCTTCAATGAACGCACATGAAGAACTCCTACATGAAATTAGCTAGTAGAAAAAACTAAAAATTAATAGTTATTACGGCTTAATCGATTAGTTAAGAATAATTTTGTTTATTTGTTTAACTATTTGTCATCGAAAGATGATACTTTTATTTAATAAAAACATGATAAAGTTTCATGACGAACACCAAAATCTCACCATAAGCACAAAATTATTATTGAAATGAGCCCAACTCCCGCACGACCTGCCTCTTCATACACCACCCACGTACGTGTATCGTATGAAATTCCTGGAATATAATTATTTTTCTTTAATTTATCTGCACAATATTATTTGAGGTAAGATCTAGGATTCCGACTTATCTCAGAAGCAATGTGATATTACAATCGCAACTCGTATTTTTAAAATAAGTGTTTTAAGTAATTGAAGCCGTCTCGCCTCGATGATTGAACGATTAAATGATAAATTACAAATTGCTTGGCCTTCCACAAATTTCGGGAATAAGGAATGCTGTAATATTGAAACACTTCTGGTAATATCTTAAAAATCACAAGATTTATACATTAAAATTATAGTTTTAACATTTGTAAAGAACGGCCTTTCACATTGACCTAGCGAAAGGTCAGTCTTTAACCGCCTTCCAGAAATAAACCAGAAACCATATTTTTACTGTCAAGTGCAGAGAAAAAAAGAGTTATAATTAGTGCCAAATTTCAAGTCAATAGAATAAAAAAAAGCTGTGACAGACAGACAACGAGGTCTTTAATAAGAACTTCATTTTTTTCCCAGTTTTGGTATGAGTCCCTTAGAAAATTATTTTTGTGATAAACACATGTTTTATTGCCATGAATTTTCATTTCTCTTTCAAGTATAAATAAATCAGGCTTAATGAGTTTAAATTGCACAACTCTTTTCTTTTCCATTTTTCTTATGTTTTAGCTTTCTATGTTCCGACTTAATTTTGGTACACTGAAAGCAATTTTTATCTATATTCTGGGACAACCATACATTTAGTTTGGTTTTGATGGATTATGTTCTGGCCATAGAAATAAGATATAAGGAAGTGCGATTAGACTTGTCAAGCGTACCAGAGTCCCTTATGTGTGAGTTCTCGCACTTTAGTATTAGAAACATCAGTACTGGCGTAAAAAGAAAGTAAATTTTAAGAGGGCCACACCGCAATTTGTATGTATTTCAAAATTACGTCGTTTTTCTTACACTGTTCTAATCAGACTTCTTGTAATTCGCTGGGGATTGCAATAGTAATTGATTTAATATTAGAATAACATTAAAATGTTTGCTGTATGCACCCCACTAAAATTTATTTTTAACGCTGTCTTTTAGCAAGAGCACCCCGAAATGAATCCAAGTAATCCAAAAATGCATAATTCGACAGTATTCAGGAATATTTCTATAGCTTTTACTCATTCTGCCTCGCTTGCTCAAGTTCTGTCTCGCTCAACTGAGCACCCTTTGAGCACCCCAAAAAAATGGTACGCACACGTACACTATATATGAACGTTTCAGCACTTCCTTATGTCTTATTTCTATGGTTCTGGCATCTATTATTATAGCGAAAATTATTGAAATCCATAATAAAGAGTCTCATTGAACGCTTTCAGGGTTTACAGGCGTATTCAAAATTCTTAAATTGAGGTCACAAATAAAAACTCGAGATTGCAAAAAAAAAACAATAGCTGCATTTTAAGATTTTCGAGTGGCAAAATTACTTTCTGCACCATTTCATATCTAATCTTGACTTTTTATTATCGTTAAAACAAATTGTTGTGTTTTACTTGTTTTCTCTGCTATTGCATAACACTTTAATAAAAATTGCACATCCGAATTAAATGCAAATAGACTGGCTTCTTTCGTTATCTTCTTTTAAACGCATGTCATAAAAATATTTCTTAAATTTTAAAAATTGCGATATCATATCATTTTGTAGAAATCTTAAAAATGTTGTAGTTTCGAATATGGTAACAATTCATCCTACACACACACAACCTGAAATCCCTAATAATTCCCATTAGTCTTTACACCTGTTTTTTGGCCATTTGAGAACGAGTTCCTACCCAAATTCTGGGAATTTGAATAAGCCATAAAAACCTTAGTTCATCCGTTCACTGTTCGTGGTGCCGAGAGAATCCTTTGTGGATAGTGTGGACCAGCTAAGCGCATGCGTGAGTTATTTGCGTTTTCTAAAATAAATATAATTAAGTACTGTACGAGTTTAAGTTTCTTTTAAATGGATTTTCCCCGGCACATGTTTTTTAGATGTGCCTTATTAATGAACGAAATCCTCAACCTTTAGAGAATTTTTACTCTTTTGTTGAGCTTCATATTTTAGACTCTGTAATTAAGACCCCATTCATGAATAACGACTAAAAAATATTTTATCTACTACATATTCTTTGATAGAGAATTTGTGCATGTTTACACCAATATGCGTGCTTGTCAAAGTTGGTGAATACAATGGAAGTTTCATTAAAACAATATTCATACAAAATGCAGTAGCTCTAAAATATATGACATAATTTATATGAAAAAAAAATTAAGTGCAAACAAAATAATTGTTTTTGTTATTTGGTTTTCATAAGTCATCATACTATGCTGTCATAATTTATTTTTAGATATTGGTATTCGAGTGGGATCCCACAGAGCTCCTGGCCAGCTCCTTTGTTATTTTCCTTCTGTTTGCTTAGCATAGCACTGTGCTCCGAATCTTGTAAATTTCATATGAAGTACTTATATGTATCTGTAATTTCACTTGATAACCATAAATTAAGAAGAATACATTAAAAAAAAGATGACCTAGATTTAGTGCACAAATTGACAATATCAAATAAACTTGCTTTGAATTTAACCAAGTCAATCTAATGGTGTCAAGACGAATGACACTACATTCCTCAAGTGCATTTAAGTGGAATATTAGTTCCATACTTAAATAGTGTGAAAAACTTGGGAATAGTATTCAGCACTTAACCTGGCATGATCATGTCTGCAAAGTTATTAGAAAAATTAATTCAGTCTTTTGATTTCTTTAGCATTCTGCTTCGATTACACCGAACTCCGTATCTTAGCCAAGTCACTTTTAATGCCGCATTTTTATTAAATTTTTTCAATAGTCGGAAGAATGTGTAATTTACTCACGACTTTAGCAGCATTTAATTCAATTGTACGATTTTGTATATCATCATATCATAGGGTTTTTGAATGCCAGTCCTTCCGGTGTCCCAATTATGGAGGTTTCACTGTATTTCTTTAGTGAATACAATTTAGATTGGGTTTTAAATTCTTACCCAATATCTTATGACGCAGTTACGAAAATTTTAAATCTAGTTCCTATTCTCTAGACTAGAGAATATATACAATTTCTGACTTTCCTATCCATATAAATTTACGCAAATACCAAACTGCTTGCAAAAGTTCTCGTTTTTCGAAAGGCCAAAGAAAATCTCCACTATTGCCTCCAATTTGCCCTCACGTAAACATAAAAATCTTCTAGAGCTTGGACTGAAATCAATGACATACCCATGCTAAAAAGATATGCTTCTGAAATTTGTTTCATAATTGTTTATTATATGATAGCCATTCCCGCCTAGGGCCCGACTGGTACTCGTAAAGTTGCGCGGATAGTGAAACCGCGTATGTGAGACTAGAAAATCATATAAAAAAAAGGGGTTAGATAAATACTCTGTAATTTAGAATCGATAAATGGATAGATAAACTGTGAAAATAAAAAATAAATATGAAAAAGCAGTGTAAATTACATCAGTACTGAATGTATTTGACAAATATTTAACAACGTTGGAAAAACTTGGTTATAGAACTTTGTTTTTTTCTTTTTTTCAGTGACATTATTACATATAAGATCATAATATAGCAATTTTAGCAGAATAAATACTTTCTAAAAAATCCAATTAATATTTTTTATTTTAAAGATCTTTACGAAATATAAATTTGGTATAATTTTTACAGCAGTGGACTGATTGAGTTATATGAGGCACCATTAGGCTTTTTGTTTGTCTATTTGAAATTAAAGGGTAATTACGAACCCTTTTGTTTTTTATTTACAGATCTAAGTTTATATTTATAAAAGCTGTACCCCACTTTTTTATTTCCCTTCTGGACCTATCCACTGATGTGTCCTTTTTAATTGCATTTCTCCACGTAATTATAAAAATCACGCCGATTTCTTTAGAACTCGTCTATCTCTCATATCAGCTATGCACGGACGTCCTATTCTCTTCATAATGTTCACATCATCTTCTTTTTTGGAATATAATATTGTATTTTTCGTACAGAGGTAAGTCTAAAGTTTTCGCTAACTGATGTTGAATGTCCTTCGACTGAATACATAATCTTTTCTCCCGAAGATCGCAAGAAATCGGTTCACCACAAGGCATTATAGTATTACTTATTGACTAATCTCAAGTAAAATGATATAAAGAATTAGTGGTAAATCCAATCCATCGCAAGCAAGTCCCTTAAATTAGTAGCACCGTAGTATCATAAATATAGAATAGACGAACTATTTTGCAGGGAAATCGAAGTAGACGAACTATTTTATTTTGCATCTTCGGCAATTATTCCGATGTATCATTACTATTATTTATTGTGAGTGAAGTAACTATTTTCGTTTGTAATTGAAGAGAAGAATTTTAGTTTGAGTGTAAATAATGGTTTTTTGACATTTTATTTATTTTCAAAGTTATGTTGAGTGAAACTAAAAATTATTTTGAATTTTTCGGGTAGACGAATTATCTTGCGTTTGGTAAGTATGTAGTAGTTTGTCAAAAGTTAAATACAGTAGCTCATATTCTTTATTACATCATCATCAAAGTTATAGTTTGAACAAACACATTGAACGTTTCTGCAGCCTTCAAAACCTCAGACGCACTGAGGGATGGAGGGGAGAAAGCCAGGACGCGGGGCGGCGAGGTATTGTTTGTGCGTAAGTGTTGTAAACAACACTGCGCATCTTTCTAAGCGGACGATTTCTTGTCAAAATAGATCGCTATAAGCAGTTGGTGGCTTAAACCGGAGTCGTACTAACTAAATACATATAGTACGTCTACATGAAACCTAACTTGAGTTTGCATTTTCGTCACTAAAAACGGTTAGCCGTTATAAACGAAGTCGTTATTCAACTGTATTTCGAAAAGTATAGATGTCTGCCAGAAAATTCCTTCAGATCCTTCCGTTTATTAAGGTTGCTGCAAAATTTGATCGTTATCCTTAACTTTTTCATGAGGTTTTTTTTTAAATAATAAAAGAATAATAAAAATTCCCAAAAATTTTATTTTAGTCCAAAAAGTAGTATTTATATTTTACCCACCTTTGAGGTCTCAGTCCAGTTCAGCTGAATAAAAGTTGATGAATCCAGTTATCACTGCAGCGCTGATTTATAAAGCATAAATATTTTCCTCTCCCGCGCCTAATTGCAGTGTTCCTGCTGGGTCGTTTAACAAGTGCAGGTGCCTCCTCCTGGCTTGAAATCTGGATCGTGAACGATTAGCACGCTAGAGTGCTATTTTAGCGAGATTCTAGGAATTCGACAAAGATTATGCGATCCTACGTGCACACAAAGTGAACACTTATTTCCAATTTATTTCTTTTTTTCTTACAGACCTTTTTTATGGGATTTTATACATTTGAGGCTTGGTTGGCGCACCACCGAGCTCGTATAACATCACTCTGAATATCACTACCACACGTAGACCTCCATTGACATTTATGTGAAGAAAACACAATTATACAATTTCTGTTAAATTCGTAATTTCTTGCTTTCACAAAAAACGAGCAAAAAGTAAACAAAAATCACGAGCCAAAAACTTTTTCCACACACAGGCCAGGCAATAGATCCACCGGAGCGGCTCCGCTGCCCGCAGCGCCCTCTACGTTCGGCCTCTAGAGGCAGCGACGAGCGCTCGCCACACGTCGGAGTCGGAGCTGCTGAAGCTGAGCTGCTTTCCTCGGTCGCCAGTGTGCCCACACAATTCGAATTCGACTGTTCGCTGGTGCTGCCATCACATCGCAGTGTGAGGTGAGGTGCACTTCTGGTGGCGTCGGGCCGGGCCTGCTCTGCACGGCGCGGCGCGGCTTATGCGGTGCTGTGCTGTGCTGTGCGATGCGGTGCCTTTTTTTCTTCGTTTCCTTTCACGACCCGTCGTACCACTTCTTTGGCTGTATTCAGTTAAACTCAAATTGTGCGAAGTCACGAACTTAGGCTTGGTTTGATATTTATTCCACCGACTTCAAATTTTCAGAACTCTTCTCATTAGGGAATCGGTTTAACAAGCTTCCACACAGTTCAATGCACAGAACCTGTAAAACTGGGAAGGTATGCGGCGATTATTTTTTTTAAATCGAATAAAACAAACCTATTAGCTACAAGAATTTATAAACTTTTTAGGCTATTTAATTGCTAAGAACATCATAACGACGCCGAGCAGCTACCATCACCCTCAATATATTTAAACCGAAAAACAGAGGCCTTGACTGAATTTTTAAGCTTCTTCTCAATTCTCCTTGGCACAGTCTAGCAAACCGATAAAATAACAAAAATCGCATCTGCCCCGAAAACCGATTTATTTTAAATCGAAGTTCGAAAAATTTTCCCAACGGCGAATACGTTTTTCCCGAATTAATGGCATTTGTGATCGAAAATGAGTTTTGTATGTTTTTAACGACTATCAATTGGCAGGCCAATTAAATATTTGAATATTTTGTAGCATGTACTCATATATGTATTTCATTTCTAAACTAGTTTTCCCCAGTCATTAAAAACGAATATTTCATTGAACATACATAGGTAGATAAACTCCGTGCATTCTTTGCATAAATTTTTATATTAGCCCTTAGCTACCACACTGGAACGTCTATTAACTAAAACATTTTAATGGATAAGTCTTAGTACTATACTAACGACTTATTTGTCATACAATGTACCTACTCTTTTTTTAAATCTTGAGACAACAATAATTTAAATTTACTTTCATCACATTTGATAAATGAACAAAAGATTCAATTGGTATCACTTTTACTTTCTTATCTGCAATAGAACAAACTAAAATAGGAGACGCAACATACAAGACCAAACTGCAGATAATCGAAAAATTTTTCAAAACAAATACGGCATGGGGTACGCAAAAGGTTGATCAACTACAATGGCAGCAGCACACCCCTCATGTTGCGTTTTATTCTCTTGGGACACTGCAAGATAAATATGGAGTCCCTTGAACATAATGCGAACATTAGAATCACCCTAATAGTTATTATGAATTAGGAAAAAGAAAACCGACTTAAGTGCTACGTATTCGGGATCTTTTACCCCCACCATGCAATAAACGAGATGGTTCTTATATTATCCCTTTAAAATTAAACTACAATTTGAAATGAAAAGTAACTTTATTGAACGTCTCTGGTCAAATCTTAGAATTAGACTGATTTATAAAACTTCATTTCTAAAATGGAATATGATGAGGCAAAAAAAACTTACTAAAACAAAGAAAGATTATGCAGATGGAACCTTTTATCTAAGATCGTAACTATCATTTACCTAACAAGATGCAACTGGCACTTATAGAATGATTATCTTACTTATGATTGGTTATTGGCGTAACTCACAATGGTCCATCCAATAAATTTTCTTGTTTAAAAATATCATTATTTATATTTTAAAAAATGCATTCTCTAATGTAGTCACCCACTAAATTTATTACTTTATACCCACTAAAATGAAAGAATTCTCACGGAATTATGTTTAAATCCATGTCCCAAGTGGAACTCCCCTTAGCTATCATTATCGAAGTAATCGGAGTCAATTACTAAAAGAACACGTGCACAAAAATTGGAAAGAAAATACAATATTCAGCGACCCTTCAATTTTTATGCTTTTTTTTAGCATATGTTAAAGCATATAATTGTTGTATGCTATTAAATCAGACTTTCTAAAATGTTAATGACATTGAAACTCTAACCCACAAAGACTTTTCAATAAAATCAGTCAAGCGTGAGTTACTCTCACACGCCAAGAATTTAATATATAGTCATACAATTTTTTTTGTGAATAAATCAGTCCAAGTCGATAAATTATTATATGTATATGAATTTAAGAACAATCACATTTTACTTCTGCAGTCGATGGTTTAAAGTTTAAACGATTCTCTTCAACCTATTTTTGAAAAATATCTTTATATAACAATAACAACGTTTTTTCTTTAACTGAATCACCCTGTATCCGAGTAATTCTTACAAAATCTAGGAATTCCTTAATTTAATCGATTACTATTATTTTATTGAAAAGTATGCTACAACAACATTTACTAATTTCAATTATAAATTTGGCTCTTTTTCGTGTAATAAATAAAAAAATATTTTCAAATTTACATTTCCAACTATCTTATAAAAGGAAAAAGAAATATATTTAATTATATACACAATATAATCTTGTAAAAATATGCATGCGAAAGAAAAGTTACTTGACACACAATTCGCAGTTTATTTTTCGGTTTCGTCATTCCCTCATTCAAATTGATAATGATTGATAGTGAGGGAACGATGATTTATGAATGAGGGAGTCTTCGGTTTTTTAATTAAAAAGTAAAATGCTGATTTAATCGATAAGCATTATGTCATCTGAATTGTATTAACTAGTAGATGTACTATAATTTAAATTTTTTTTAAATTTATTAAAACCAAAAATTGGCATTTTACTTTCAGAAAACGGAATCTTCATAAAACTGAAGTGGATCTTTTTGTTATTAGTTATTATCTCTTATCTACTTTCTTAATAAATGATGTAATAAATTTTATTATGAGCCTATAACAATCATCGCAGTCTTACGTTTTAATTTAATCTTTAAGTAACTAAATACAGGGACAGTTAAGAGTTCTATGTGTAGGCAGTCTTTATGAGCCATACGTGCTAGTTAAAACTCATCCCTTCAAGCCAGTTTTCACCTTTTTCTTACATATGCGACAGTACTTCAAAGAATAGGTGAAAAATTGCATACGATGGTGCTTTAATCCTCTATTTCTAATTCTAGAAGAACCGATGAATGTAAAAGCTTATTTATATAGAATGGTCCTACCAAGGGTAATCCACCTGGTTTTAATCCGTTTGCAATAATGTTGGTAATATAAAGTAAATAACCTCTTTTTTAATTTGAATTTCAACCAAGCTTACAAATTAAGTGACGTCACTTATGCCCTCTAGACAGACAAAGCAGTTAATTGAAGATTGTCTGCATCATTGCAGTAATTATCTACGTCTGTCACCACACAATTTCAAGAATCGTAACCTAAAACATGATAGGCAACTTTCCTAATTTATCTTAATTGTGTTTGCCGCTTGAAAATAATTGCTTAAGCGCTATTATAGAAAGTTAAGTGATAAATAAAAGAAATATGTTTTGAATCAAATAAGAGTCGTGCATTTTTTAACAATGCGTTTGAGGTTCACTGGGAGAAAATTCTATAAGTACAAAAATGGTCAAGTGCGAGTAAATTTGCATTTCGTATTTCGAGAGTTTCATACAATATAACTAACAAACCAAATGCTCATTATTACAGATTAACTTCGAAAAATATTAGCGCGGCGGTTTTCGATAAAGAAATCTTTATCTAAGTATCTAAACTTAAAAGCAAAGCAAAAAAACTTAAAATGATTGCATGGTATCAAGTTTTACTAAATTCAAATTTTTCGAAATATTGAGCCGTTTACTCTATCCCAAAAATAATGATCCATGTCTCAAACAGCTTTAAATTAAATTAATTAATAAAATTGAGAGAATCAATCACTTTAGTCGGTCTTGTTTGCGGTTGACTAAAAAAAATTGAATATCTTTGCTGTATCGTAAAGTGATTGGATCAAAACTTTATTTTCTTATGAAAGATGGAAATCGCGGTTGTTTTAGTTTATGTTCTTGAATTTGAAAACATATGGATTAAATAGAAGTAAATTAAGCATACAAATTATAGTGAAATGGAAATTGACACATTGATTTAAAATTTAATGTATAATATTATATCTCTCTCAATTATTTTAAAATTCGGGACTTCTTTTCCTATAATAGTTAGGTTCATTATTTTGGTTCATATTACAAAAGAAGTTTACAACGACATAGCAGAAAACACCTTGGTCGCTTATGCTGAGGAGGAAATGGCTATTAAATGAGCTTTCCATTTCCAGCACGATAACGACGCGAAACATACCGCTCGGCAAGTTCAAAGATAGTTTGAAGCAAATAATGTTTCGGTATTACTATAGCTTTAATTCACCAAATTTAAATCTTATAGAAATAGTTAGGGAGAGAGTGAAAAGTCAGGAGTTTTTAAAAAAAAGGCGGCCAACGAAAATACTTTATGGGACAAATTTAGGAGAGTTTGGTTTTCTGTTCCTACTTCAATGCCGTGCCGTAATCTTATACAGTGAACGAAATTAACTTAAAGCCACCTTGTGATAAAGCTAGTTAGATTATAAAAATGACTAGGGGCCCAATTCTAGTAATTTTCAGTACAAGTCATGAGTTCACACCAGGACATGCAGTTTTTCGCAAAACTCAGTCTGGCTGCTTTATGTTCGGTGATAAAAGGAGGTTTCTTTAGTCTATACTAATATCGGGCTTGATTTAAATATTTGCTGGACTTTTCGTGTAATTACTGGCAATTCAAATTTTGCTTTTATTTTCGATTGCAACTTTTTTGCTTTTTTGGTTCCGTATTCCTTGCCTAAGTTGATATAATTAGTTATAATTAGTAATCTGCCCATTCTCAAAGCAATTTGTCTGTTAGCAAGCCCCGAGTCCTTATAAGCTGAAATCGCAGCTCTCTCAGTTTCACTTAAGGCTTGTTTTCGACAAGTTTTCGACCCATCACTATAAAAGTTGCACCCATTTAAAAAAATAAACGCTTTTAGAAGAAAAAAAAAACAAAGCACATTCATGATAATATGTTAAAACTATAAATTATTTTCTAAATCTTCTGTTTCAAAATGCTCAACAACTTACTACTTTTAAAATAATTTCGTGATTAAACAGTATGTACGTCGTAAGTAACTGATTTCAAAAAATGCAGCTTATCAAGTACCAATTAGCAAATGAACCATGGAAATGTTTACAAACAGGGTGGCAATAGGTTTTTAATTTTTGGTTTCCAAAATATTGTAATTCGGAATAGAGATATGGCGCTTTAATAAGTTAATTTCGCTCATATTGCTCATATCTGTTGATATTATTTATTTTATTTTGACTGACGGACTGAGAATATGATTGTTATTAAGAAAATGTGTTACAAAAATGTTAAATTAAATTAAATTAAATTAAAATTAAATGATGTATTTCAATAATTGTACAACGAATGTCTTTATAAATTGAGAATAAACGAAATGTGAAAATCCCAATTAAATATGTATTACTGGTGAGAGTTTACAAATTCATAAACATTTATATCGTTTAAATCGGCGCGGAATATTCCACTGTAAGCGAAGTACCATCTTTCTAGGCTAAATTTGAATAAATTACAGACGCCCAAAATCATGTTGTCGGGAATCGGGGGACTACGCTTTGCGCCCCATTTCACAGAGAGTGGGGTGCCTGTGATTTCTCTTTTACCAATTTTCGAAATAGCGTGTATTTCATAAGAATATCGGGGATTTGACCCTCAGGACATAAACATCACTTTATGGCGGATGATGAAAGCGAACTTCCAAGAAAATAACATTTCTTTTTTTTTCTTTTTACCCGCCTCATAAGAAAGTTCTTCCTGCTGAATTGAAGAGAAAGCGAATTTATTCTCTTCGGGTGTGACGTGACAGTTTGGGGCACCTTTCCGTCCGCCGGTTCCCCTCGTAGTGGGAGCACTATTAACAACTTTCGACTTGTGTAAAAAGCTCTGGACACCGCCGACAGAGGAGCCCCCAAGGTGGCCGGGAAGCTCCGGCAGAGTGCAGACCGCCCATAAACATGCACCAAAGTGTCCAGGAGTAAAGTGCACAAAATAAAATAAAAATTAAGTGCCCCCAAAATATGGCCCAAAATCCGTCCTCCCTCCGGACTGCGACCACACCAACAGTGGCCCGGTTCCGGTTCCCAGTTTCGAGCCGACGACGACGACATCAAGAAAACAAAGTCGACGAGACCCTCCGCGGCACTTTACACACTTTCCGGGAATAGGGCTGGAGGACTGGAGGAGGCCGACACCCCACGAAGAGCTTAGTTTCGGCGCTTCGGCGGCAACCTGGGTCTGGGGTCTGGGATTTGGGTTTGGGGGACTTCGTTCTCTCTCGGAATGCTCTGTGGCAGGGATGTGCCTTCACGGCAGAATTTTTGTATCGAATATTTTATGAAAGTGTAGTATTTTTCAAAAAAGTGTAGTAAAATTTTAGGTAAAAAATCCACTCTTATTTACAGTTTGATAGTACCCAAGTTATTTTTGTTTTTTGGAAAATCTAAGCAAAACATTTAAAATTTACTTCAAAAACTTTATTTAAGTAACAAATAATAAAAATAACACAAAAAAACAGTCTTCAAAGTTGTAATTAAAAACTAAATAAAAATAAAATTAACAGAAAAAAACAGTCTTTAAAGTTTTATTTAAAAACTAAATAAAAATAACATTAACAGAAAAAAAACAGTCTTTCATATTGTAATGAACATACATTCATTCATTCATTTTAGTCTTTTGTAACAACCATTAGTATAGTTAAAATTTGCAAAGTATTTGAGTAAATCTTCAGAAGGCATAAACAGATCTTTATTGGATCTTTTAATGAGTTCTTTTGCCAGCATTATATTAGATACTGTACTAATAGTTAATTTATTTCTTGCTTTATTTTTTAAGTACGCAAAAACAGAAAAGGCCCGCTCTGCTGCTGCGGTGCTATGAGGAAGACAAGCAAGAGTAAGCATGTATTCAGAAATATTACTATACATAGGGTGCTCTAAGGAATTCTTAATTTTAGATATTTTAATCCAAGTTTGAACTATATCTGCAGACATTTGTAAATCTTGGCACCCAATTAACAGCCTCCATTCATTGTTTAAAACTTCCAAATCTATGTCAGTTATAGGGAAGACTTTAACTAATGGTAATATTGTTACCATTGCACCGGATTTAATTTTTTGCGGATCTAAGAATTCGATAAGTCGAAGCTTCTCGTCCTCGAAATCAATACGTTTAAGAATTTGCGAGCACAATTCTATATAAAAAGATACCAAGTTGTATTTAATTTTTGAGAGATCGTCACTAGATATATCGTCAGAATTAGCATTCTGTGAAAATTTTACTCCGAAAAACATGTCTGATTCGTTCAAGTGGGTAGCTCGGTCTCTAAAGTTGATTGACGTTGAAACCAGATCTAATCGTACAAAATTTTTTAAAATGTTAAGGAAATGTTGCTCCAAAAGTGGCCTCAAGACGTGTATCAGTGTGTTTTCTGATTGAAATAATTTGTTGATATTATTAATTAATTTCAAAATATACTGGAGAAAATATAAATATAATTTTGACTCTGTGTTATTTAAAAAGTTTAAAACAGTATTCGCCTCAGACTCATTGCTCTTATTTTCTTCTTCATATACATAAAGAGTAAAATAATGAAGAAGAGCTGACCACTGATCCAATGTTCGGGAAATTACATTTTCTAGCTCAAGCCATCTTGTTCCACTTTGTTTCAGAATTTTGCGCACCTCAGAACTAAATAATTCTTGAAATTTTACAAAGTCACCCAGTCTTTTTGGACTGTTTGCAAAATGTCTTGAAATAGTATTAAGCATTTTTTCTATTTTAATGGGTATTGTCTTCATTGCATAAGATGCGCATAAGTGTAATGAGTGGCAAGTGCACCCTAAGTAAAAAATGTTGGGATTTAAAGCGCGTAATCGAGCCTTCACTCCTGATATGTCACCTTTCATTACAGATGCGTTATCCGTCGCAACCCCTATTATATTCGAAACAGGTATTTGTAAATTTTCAAAGTATTTTATAAGGGAGGTATAAATTGCTTCTGCTGTTGATTCCTCAAGATAAATTAAACCCAAAAAAGTATCTGTCACCTTATGAAGATTTTCCTCAAAATATCTAGCTATAACGACTAAACTCTTGTTTAAAGAAATGTCTGAGGTTTCATCCAATAAAATGGAAAATTTACGACTTCTAAGAGTTACACATATTTTTTCTAAAATAAAGGGCGCTATTACCTCATTAACCATTGAAGTTCCCTTTTTTCTTCCACAATTTATCTGTTGAATGTCTGCCGATTCCGAACATGTTGCCTTCATCAATTGTGGGAGGGAATCCAATACCGTAAATGGTAAATTATGCTGAATTACGTACATTACGCACATAACTTCGATTTCAATTTTCCTTTTATTTTTTATAAATGAACTCATCTGCTTGATGGTTTCTTCAATTGGCTTCGCATTGTTATCAAACAATTTGTTTTTATGATATGAAGAAGCAGCATGTCGTTGTAAAAGTGTTACATTGTTTGCAATTCGTTTACTGCAAATTTTGCAATAGGCGTTACTATCGACGCACTTCAACCAAGGGCGGTTGAATTCCCAGGTTTTCCGGTATCGTTGCTTATATTTAATAAACGTATGTATGGTTTTGCTAGAAAGAATTAATTTTTAGACTCACCCAATTTTAAAAGCAACTAATTTACTTTAAATTTTCCGTCTCAGATTCCTCTAATGAAACGTTATTTATTTCAGCAGCCTGGCTATCGTTGCTAATGATATCATCATTTTCACTTCCACTTGATTTTGCCGTTCTAGAACTTAATAAAGTTGTGCTTTACATACATATCTGTCATACAAATCTTAAAATATCGTACTTTTCACCTTCCCGTGCCTTCCTTTCAAGAAATTTTAGCATTTTTTATTCGGCGTGGCGTCCAATTTACCGGTATATTTTGATTCTGCAACGTGCAACAAGTGACAACTCAACAACTAACGCCGGCTTCTTCTTCGCCTTGTCCAAATGACATAAGAGCATCGGCACTCGCGAGTTTATTTTTTTATATCTGAATTCTGAATTCTTAGTTTTGTTCAGATTGCTATTTCGACTGTTTTATTTTAATATTACCCCGGCAACGAATTAATGCAAAGTTTTTAAAATAATTTTTTTGGGAATTTAAAAAGTGAAGTATATATAAAAAGTGCGAAGTATGCGTAGTAAAAGCTAGAAAGTGAAGTAAAAACACTACAATTGTAGTAAAGGCACATCCCTGCTCTGTGGATGTGTCCCTTTCACTTTAAAGGACTTCTAGAGGTTTCCGTAAATTGCTCAGATAAAACGCTGCCGAATTCTTACTTCCTCTTCCCTGGGGGACTGACTCTACGTGCAATTTTCAGATCACAAAAACTACCTTTCCCCGGAATACAATATTTAAGGCTAGCTGAAAGATGTTAAAACACCGACGGCTTCTCGATCGCTGTGAAATTCTTAGCGGACGGGGACAATTATCCAATTAGGAGGACATTGTTAGGTCAAGGGGAGCGGGGCAAATGCCCTCCAGATTTAGGAATTCCTTCGGGCAAAACGTATATGGATCCTTACCACTGAAATTATAATCGTGTTCCCCTAATCCGTCGGGGGGGCAAGTACAGCTTGAGCGGTCAGTGCCATATACCTTCCGATTGTTGTAACAAACACAAAATAACATAAAACACAAAACACGTAAATCATAAAAACAGCACTTTTGGTTTTGGATAAATCAAATAAATCATAATTTGGGAATCACTCTGGATTTTTGGGAAGATAAAATAATAAAGAAAAGACCTGGGAGCACAATCGAAAATTCACTGGCCACGTCTCAGATGAACGTGAATTGGACGACTCTGAAAGTCGCTCAATTCGCAAAATGTTGAATATCTGATGAAGCAGAATATGCCACTAAACTGCACAGCGATTAATTTTGAGTAAATTGTGTATTTTGATTAAATTTAATCACGCAGCGCATCCTTCTACCCGGAACACTTTAGATCTCATTGCAGACTAAGCCACTTCGGTTCGGCTCGCATCGCGTGTGTGGCTGTGTGCCCGCGAGCGGGTGTCGCTGTGTTGGTGACATGCAATGCATGTGCCTGGCGTCGCACCCCGCCGCGCCGCACCCTCCCCTGAGAAAGATAAGCACCAACACCAGCGAGCGCGTCGACGAGGGAACACCGTAGAGACGCGGTGCGCCGCACAGATGGGGCTGTGTGCGTGCGAGGATTTCTTGTTTGGTTCGTCCGACTTTTGGTTTTTGCTTTTTGTTCCATTACTCATCCGCCGACCGCCTGCCTACCGGCAGACGGAAATATGCGCGAGAGGGACACCTGCCGGCTCGAGTGCGAGGGCGAGGGGGACGGGGCTAAGTCGGGCACAAAGCGAAATGTTTCAAGTCTCGAACCCAACAAGTCTCGAACCGCGACCGGTGTGGCCAGGCATAAGCAAACAAATGGCGCACGATAGACTTCGTCTTTTATCCGGAAGTAATTGCGTCCCCTTTTTTTATGCCCAAGTTAAAATTTTGCCTTATCATATAAGAGAAAGTCGATTACTATCAACTAGACACATAAACAAATTGAAAACAATAAGGTACCAAACCAAAATTCCTCAAAAGCTATTAAACGAATTCGCTTAAATCTTAACGTTTCAGTTTTCGTTTTGAATTGCGTTCCTTTTTATTTAAAAAACTGAATTGTCTAGCTAGGTAATTTTAATTTCGATATTGTTAACAGAAATTTCAAACGAAATCATTCAATAAGTTTAGCGGAATTTATGTTATAGCATTAAAAACTGACCGTTAAATAATTGATTACGTTATTAACATGTAAAGATAATACCCTTTAATTCAAATACAAAACAATTCACCAAGACAGAAACTTGATTAAAAAGGTATGAATTTTTAGAAAACTACCAAATTTTCCAACATTCTACAGGTGTAATATTAATGGAAGTCGGTCGTGTAGGTGTGAAACCTGCCTCCCATAAGCAAACGCGACCTACAAGATCTTTTGTACGAATTCTTTAGGTGTATGTATAGAACTCAAAAGTTATTTTTATTTTTTTTATTTACTTATTATAGATATTTACATAAAATTGGACTTTAAACTTACTTTAAACGTTCAATACCAGTCCTCGAAACTTTTACTTTTATATTTAAAATTTTCCAACTCCACGTACTGATACTAAAACTGGTTTTTAAATCTTAATATACTTGTACTTATGTACTTCACTTCAAGTATTTAGAATGTTTTTCTAGTTCTTCACATCATCATCAAAAAAAAACATCTCATACAATATGTATATTAATTTTAACTACCCCTACCTTATTACCTGCATATCTATTTAATTTACAATCTAATTACACTTAAAACTGGAAGACAACCTATAATATTTATTAAGATATTGTTTTCTAGGCTTTCTATTTATGAATGGGTGCAACATTGTGATTAGTGTCTGTTGATCCTGAGATTATTCGCAGGAAGATTGCGTTTTTATAGGGAAGTCAGCTTAAAATAAACTAGATTAGTATAGAAATAAACTCTAGAATAAATCCTTGGGGAACTTCTGCCACTATTTTATAGGTATCAGCGCTGCATATGTAGGTATGCAAGTTTGAGCTGAAGTAAAAAAAAAGATTAAAATATAGTACTTCATTTAATACAATATAGTACTTCATTTAATACATTTCACTAAAATTTCCAAGTAATTTTAAATTAAAAACCGTTTGTCAATCAATGTCTTGCTGGCAAGATTATTTTTTATTGCATGGGAAAAGATGATTTGAATTACCTATAAAAAAGTATAATTTTTAATAATTTATCATTAATATTAGAAGACATATCACCGTACAATCACACATACTGTCGTAGTAGCAACAGCTAAGAAAACCGATTCAGTTATAATGAAAACACTCAGCAGCAAAAATAATTCGAATAAAAATATTTGTTTTTCATTTCCATATAGTAGAACTTCTTCAAATGAGTATTGGTTATCTATGTAGAAAGTTCCTTTGTCTATAATGATTAAAAATAAAAACAATAACTTTAATATTTTAAAAAGACAAAAATAAATATTTAAAAAAACGTGATCACAAACATATTCGTTTCTCAATATTCTCAATACCAAATTCGGCATTTATATATTCAACTATTTTCAAGCGATAAATGGAATTACTTCTTTGCTCTTACTTTCGGTTAAATAACTATTAAATTCGCAGTTCAGCAATCCTTCGATGAAACTCCTGTCTTTAATAACATAGTCAAGATCTTTAATTGCCTGTTATAACATAGTAAATAAAGTCAAAGATCAATTCTTTATATCACTTAATGCCTCACTTACATGATCTATGAAGGCGCAAAAGAATCGATTTACATTGTTATATGAAGCCGATGTCTTCTCTAATGTTATATCATGAGTTTTGTGGTAAGTAAACTCCTTTTCAAAACGAACTTGCGATATGTTAGCCGATCTTATGAGAGGCGTAAGGAGTTTGCTATAGTATGCTCTATTAAATTAAATAATACAAAACAATTGATGGAGATTTAAATGTAATTTTTTTACCTTAAATCGGAAGGAGCTAAAATCGTAAAAACTTGCTGATCAGTCCCTGCTAACAAACCTCGTTTGCCAGTCATATTGTGAGACTCTCTCTGGAGTTGTATGACCATCGAAGATATTTCTGCATCAGAGAATCCATGTGGCGAACGGCCATGAATATAAAAACCATAACATCCTTGAAGCAGTATAAACACAGAAATATTTGCCAATGAGCAAAGATCTACAAATTGTTGTAGTTTGCTTTCGGAAATTCTGTTCCAGAACAAATATCGAGCTATTAGTTGAACAATATGCACTATAACGTATAAAAAAGTTATAAGTGCTAATCGTAACGTTTTATCTTGCAGTTCCATTATATTCAAATCTTCAATTAGCTATAAAATTGATTAGAACGATAATGCAGAGTATGTAAGAGATCATTATTATTAGCATAGTAAAACCTTTACCTTAAATATTGTCAAAAACATTACAAATTGTAATAAGGAAGACGTCTTTCTCATTTTACTGATGTGGTTCCATTCGTTAGCGACGAAAAGAACTCTCCAAGCTGAAACTCCCCCATCACCTTGTAAACTCCGTCCCTATTTCGATTTTATAGTTTAAAGTTTATTTTAGTAAAAAAAAATTTTTAATAATATAGTAATAATTTCCCACACTTACGCTTACTCCTGAGCAGACAGATGGTGTATCAAGGTGTCCTTTGGTGTTAAGGTGGTTATCGCATCCTCGAGGGCGTTCCCAATCAATAAAAAATATATCAACACTCGTTATTCTCCAGAAGCAGTGAATTAGATAGATCCCCTAAAAGATATTTTAAAACTTTCATCAATTTTCATCAAATTGCATATAGTTTCAATTTCAAAAATTAGAAATCAAACTTACCTTAAGAGATGTAGCCATATGCAAAAGAATTTCTACCAGATCTTGCTTTGGCATTGGAAGCAATAATCTCACAATATTTTGATATGAAGACATTAAAAATGTGTAAAAGCACACAGCCAAAGCAACGTAGAAAAATGCATTTGCACTATTTCCGGAAAAATGGAAGCCAAATTCGATTAGCGCCTGGAAATCATAAAATTCCTTATTTTGTCGTGTTTTGTAGTTAAATGTCCTCAAAGCAGCAAAAATGAATCCAATTGTTATAAGTAGGGGTAGCAATATTTCAAACCAGAAGTCAACGCTGTAGCTCTTGTTGAAAATAACATTGAAGGAAAAACTAGAGGTTGACATCAACGAAGAGTTTCTATAGACGTTGATCGTTCTATACTGCAATTTTATCAAAGGGATTGTTATTTTATTTCCCTCTTTGATTGTTATCGCCACATCAAAATGTTCCACTATTTGTATGGATTTAAAAATGCCCAACTTTCTGCTGTTCTCGTAGGCTGCTCCGTAATGATGTCCATAAGGATTTCGTTCAGCATGGATCATTTGGAATCTCTTCACTAATTGCCAATCCTCAGAGTTGCTGGTCTATAATTAAAATACGAATTATACAAAAAGTTCAATCTACAATCTAGAATCTTCTTTTTACTATTATCTGAACATTTGGTGACCATTTCGATTTATCAACATCGACATATGTATTTTCGATTAAAGTCTAATATCGTATTATATACATACATATATGGTCACCAATTTTCTGTAAAAAACTCACCTCTGTATTTGCCATTGCATTTTGAACTAAGATTGGCACTGATTGAAGGTATGATACACCGCCGATTGTATAATTTAAAAATATATTCCAAAATTGATTATCCGCATAAACGCTGGCAAAATCAATGATATTTTCCAAAGACATTTGGCATCGGATTTTCACATTTTGAGGAAAACTGATTTTAAGACTTTTTGGCAACAAATATCGATTGCATAAACTCAAATGTTGCTGAGTTATCGAACCCATCCATTGCAATGTACCACGGCGCGAATAAACTACACCAAAAAGGTCAACATATTGTCTCTGTAAAATTATTGAATGAGTACGATGCTTCTGTCTAAGTTTAGGACTCACCGCGTCGTCCTCTTCGTGAAGGCTGTAAGAATAGTCAATGATTTTCTCAAGTATTTTTTTAGTATCTTTTCCTTTTTTGTAAAAAAGAAATGGGCGTATATTCTTGAGATCCTCTCCTCCATAAACTGAAGCATCTGTAGCTTGCGCCAAAAGAAATAGGCTGCATGGTGAATTTTTGTCAAGGCTATAAAACGATGCAACACACAGATTGGCTAAATGGTTGCAAGCTGTTACATTTTTTAACGTTTTACAAAAGAACGCAACAAATTTAAGTTCATTAAAAATGTCGCTTTGTGTAAAAGACTGGAAGCTAAAAAAGTATTTGAGAAGATTGTTTGAAATGCAATAATCCTCGTAGAAAGAATTTGATTTTTGATCGCAACTGCAATTAATCCTGTTTTCACGGAAGATCTGAATTGACTTTTGTAGAGTTCCATTTCGTATATTACTCACAAATTTTATATCGCATTTTGTAGAATTCTCACAATCGATACACTTTGAATTATTACAAATAGGTGACTCCCTGGATAAGTCATATAAAACTTCTGTCGTTGACTTATCTGCACAATTGCAATGAAATCCTAAAAGAAAGTTATATAAATTTTCGCATATATAATAGTAACACATATGTATGTATACTAAAATAACCTAAATTTAACCTATATCCATCAATCTACTCGTTGTTTCTTAATCATTTAAAATTAAATCATCATCGATCAAATTAATCATTTAAATACCGGATATAAAATGGCAACCAATATTTGATAAAATTTCAACCCTTTTTAAAATTTAGTGGAAATTTTGAAATTAAAGATAAAGGGTGCGATATGACAACTTACACCTTAATTTATTAATACAAAAGAATTTCCCTCACCAATGTTTCTGACCTCAATACTTAACGAAAATTAGTTTCTAGGTATTTTTGGGGCTTGATTTGGACAACATGTTTAGTTTAAAAGATTTTCATTAAAATTAAAATACCATGTATTATTAATTTGATATAAAAAAAACATTAACAACGTCCAGGCAAGATATAGACAACACTCAAATTAAATTTGGGCCATGGTAGCAAAATGAATAGTGCTTTTTACAGATTTCTATAAAAAGACGTTCAGTAAAGGGGGCAGCGAAAAACAATTATTTAAGTTTTAATATTCAGAGAGTTATATTTAAACAATTTTGAAAATTTATATTCCATTGCAGTCCTCCTGTTCTATGTATTTATGGTTTCTTTCCAAAGTACTCTATCCTAGTCAGTAAAGTATTTACTGCAGTAAGTATTCTAACAGCAACAAATTTGATACGCTAGATACGCCAGTAAATTTGCATTTCCCAAGGACGACTGGTGTCTGGCCGTACTATGCACTAAACTGAGTATGATGAAAACCACTTTGTACATTAATCGATTAAGCAAATTAGAAAAACAACAAATAATACATATGCTATGAAAAAAAAATCATTGGAATTCTGGACTGTTCTTTCTAAAAGAAACTTAAAAATATCCAGGTCGTATAAGTCTGCAGCGCGAAATATGCTAATCACAGATATGGATTGATATACATTTATATAGTTATTTTAAAGGTACTAACGTTCATTTGAGGGCACTAAGTTTTGTGAAGAATCACAGTTGACACAATTGAAATAGTCCAAATTATAAATCTCAGTTCTTTTACATTCTTCAGGTTTTTTAAAAATGAATATATTTCCGTGTTCCTCATTTGAGTTAGTAAAAACTTCCGGTAAAAGGAAGCCCGAAATTAGTGCGAAAGTATAGAACATTTTGGCTGCAGCAAGTTTTAAATCACTTTACTTATCGAATGTGCAAATACTACTGACTTTGAGAGAAAACCGTGAAGCAGTAGGGCTCTCAAAAACTTGGTTGTTGTTATCCTGGTTGCTATAGTATCAACTTTTTCCTACCGATTTCTAAAGGGACGCCAGATACGATTTAGGCTGCTATTCTTACTTGCCTCTTTTGCCTTATTAGCGTGATTAATCGCCGTAAATACTCAATTTACCATAATTTCCATTTAAGAAAAACTAGACCATGAGATAAGAATTAGCCACAAAATTGGCGGTTAATATATGTAAGGTTTCTTATACTCCCGATTCAAAACATTAAGAAAGTCTGACACTGCTTGCCATCCTCGATTTCTTTTATGTATGGTACATATATTTAAATTCCGAGCTAGACGTTGTATTTTAAGTTGAATTATTTGTTATTGAAGTTTATGTATATGATTACATTTATATTTGAAAAAGATTTTAGTTGGACTTGATTTTCACTTCGTTAGCTTTGATTCTCATTCTATTCGTGCTGATTTTTGTTTAATGTTGGTTAGACTAAGACTACCTACCAGTAACTAAAATTTTAAGCGTATTGATTCAGTGGCTCTCGAAGAATTTTGATTACTGTTTCAAGCACTACGCTTAAATAACTGGTGAAGTAATTAATATGAAGGCACCAGAAGACTTTTTTCTATGCCAAAGCATAGTAATGATATAAATTTTTAAAAACGTGCAAATTTTTCAACTTTTCAGATGAAAAATAAATGGGAGTCCGCTAAACGTTATTCTTAAGGTTAGGATCCCAGCTAAAAACGGTCTCACTTTGCATCCATCAATCGCAGTGGGTTGAGTCTAGCGGGAAATCGGTTTGCAACTTAATAGAACAGTTCCGTGGACGGCAACAGTTCGATTTTCGAATGTTTTTTTCGAAGACACACTTGACATTTAACTGACAGCACAAAAATATTTTGTTTTGGATACGAAAAGGTCCGGCTTCCTTTGGATTTCGTTAATAAATAACATAACTCGAAACTAGGATAACGCAAAATGGCAGATCGATTAACACAGCTTCAAGACACTGTTAACCAGGTAACGTATTTTCTTCTCACTTTGGCGGATAAATTACGTTAATTGACTGTTTGTTAGCAAGCAGAACACTTTTGTAACAGCATCGGAGTCCTGCAGCAGACTTCCGTCCCCAGTAAATTCGCGAGTTTCGATAGACCGGGCTCGCAAACGCCGCAGCAGACCACGCAAGAGGACTACGCGCAACTGTTCGCCCAATTGATTTCACGCTGCGCCAAGGACATCGACACCCTCATCGAGTCCCTGCCGAATGAGGACAGCTCACAGGAGCTCCAGGTGCAGAGCCTCAAGCAGCTGGAGGCAGAAAACCAAGAAGCTGCCGACAGGCTGCAGGAAGTGGTCAGGAAAGGGGAGATACTCCTAGAGAAAATTCAGGCTGCCCTGGAAGATATTGCACAGGCTCAGCTGGACATGCAAGTGACTTTTAAAAAGTAGTCAAATAAAGTTATTATTTCCTTAATCTTTCGTTGTTATTATTAATTTAACCACCAATTCGTTTGGTCCGATTCGGACACCTTCAGAGTTAAAAAGCTACTGAATTTAACGACTCTCACTGCGCTAAAGTATCCTGAGTTTACACATAAAAGCCGGGATCAAGTAACACGGTTTTAATTTACTGAGTAAGAGCCACTCTTCTTTTCTCTTTTAATTTCATATTTATCTAATAAATTTGCGGTGGTTTTTTTCTTTGAACTTGCTTAATTCGCATCTAGATTTTGGTGGACTATAATTTGTATAATACGTAATTAATCAAAGGTTTTAAATGCTTACTTTTATAAACTCGTATTTTTCTTAAGATTATATTGAATTTTACTTTTATCAGGACAACTGGAGATGGCGGGCGGAACTATGACAAATTAGCACTTGGCAAATAGCAGTTGTAAAAAATAAAATTCCCCGACAATTTCGTGTAAAATTTTACTTTTCAAATCCGTACTTTTCATATTTATTACAAATACCTAATTCCTAGTAGAATCAAAGACCATGAAGTAGATTTCGTTCCCGAGGTCTTGAGGAAAAGTAACTTAACTCGAGTAAAATTATAGAATTCATCTAAAAGGTGTAAAAGCAGTAGCACCTCTTTTTCCGGTTTTTTCTTTATATAATGCAGTCACATGTAAAAGAATGCGTTAAATAAAAATATATCTTTTTAAAATAAGCAAAATAAACTATTATCCCAAAAATTTCTTAGTCTGTCTAGTTAGAATACAATACTACTTGACTAATAATATTCGGAACCAATTTATCCAAGATCTCTTGCTTGCTGTTTCTGAGGCAGCGGAGCGGGAAGAAGCGTGACCAGCGAGTTTATACATCGACTTCACACAGAGTTTGGAGCCCGTATAAAGAACAAAACAGCTGGGTCGTTGCTGGGATTTGAAATACCATAACGCACTCCTAAAGAATTTAAAAAAAAAAATTAACAATTATCTTTTTTTAAAGATGCATTTTAACCTCTTGGTACTGTAACTAAGTCCCCATTTTTAATTGTAACAAAAGTTTCATCAATTTTCATCTGTAAATTTCCCACGAGAGACAAAAATTTCTGTAAGTAGAAAAGTACATTTTATTTCCTGTATCTTACGATTCAATTGGATTTGAATTCCTTCGGAATCGAGAATCATCATGTTTAAGAGGAATAACATTAACTTTTAGGATAAAAACACGAAAAATTAACTCATTGATTTAAAAAATGTTGAATAATCTTACCAATTCAACAGTTTTAGTCTTAGCATTTGGCTTTGCTGAGTGTGGGTGAAATTTCATATAGCCGTAATTATTATCTTCTCCTAAGTAATATGCATATTCGACGCCATTGATCTCTTGAAACATCAGATCCTCAACATTAGCTGAAATGATACATAATTTGAGATTTTTTACCATCATTACAATTAAAAATTTTACCTATTTTAATAGTATTAGAATGTAAAATTTGCACAACATTCTTGTTACGTGCTAGCGTTCGGGGCGTTGAAAGATTTTTAAGCCATAAAAAAAGTCTGTTTTCCCTATTAACCTGAGAAATTAATTACGTCATTGTAAATATGGAAAATTAAATAAGTAATATATACATGAGTATCATTAATTGCTTCTGTCTGATTTCCAGAATCTGTAGTTGGTGTACGTAGCGACGCCATACACCATGGTGGCTTTGGATGATTATTTTCTTCTGATGTGGAAATTCCGTCATCACTTGAAACAGGCGCTGTTTCTTGTTGATTTACAACTTCAGGAGGGTTTCCGGAAACTTTCGTAGAGGAGTTTTCTGAAAGTTTTATAATTTTATTCATTACGCTTTCTTCATTAGTGCTTGGATCTTTACGCTTTTTTGATGTTTCGATCGAAATACTCTCTTTCAACCGATCAAATTCGTCTGCGATTTGATTTTTATTCATCGAAACTCTATCTACAGCATCCTTGCTTTTAAAATTTTCCGAGTTTTCTTTGTTTTCATCACTTTTTAATTTCTTCTTAGATCTTGCAGTTTTAGTTTTGTTTTTTGTCACTAAAGGCATTTTCTTTTTCTTATTATTATCTGTTTCTTTTATTTCTTCTTCGCCTAATTTAAAATTTTGTAAACGGCAACTCCAAAATGGAATAGGTGTCTTTCGTTGCCTCGATGATCGTCGAAGCCGCTCGTTCAATTCTTCTGAAATGTTTACTTTTTTTAAACCTTCATTCAAAATACAAAAAATGTATTAAATCTATTTTTTAACCGCCTAATTCAACCATCTGCTTTATTTATTTTTGTATATAACTTTGATGATTTATGAAAATGTAATATTACGATTATTAGAATTTATTTACAACAAAACTAACTTCTACATGATTAACAAAGAACTTTTTACCTGAGGGCGTATGGGATGATTTCATTGGTTTACTTTTATCATTCCTGTTTATCAGAGATTGTTTAGCATCGCTGTCTTTCGTTTTATAAGTTCTTCTCACCAATGGCTTTGTATTTTCAGGAATAGCCGAAAGTCGCGCTTTTACATTATTGTTTTCTGTTACACTGGTCCTTGAAATTGCAACTAGTTCTGCAGGATGATAGTCAACTTCATCCGGTTCTACCGGAAGGTCTGAAGGGGTATCGGTTTTTAGAGCTTCGTTTCGTGATACCAGTCTAGATTGATGCTTCGCTTCCATAGAAATTACAGGATTTGATCCTTGCATAGCATTGTTGCTATTACTTTTAGTAATATTTTTTTGATTTCCTTTTTTGCCAATTTTTTTTTTAGACGGTTTCGAAACGGGCTTCGTTGGTTTTTTAAATACAGTATCATTTTTGTTAACTGCATCAACGTTGGATGTAGAGTCTGTGAATTCTCTTTCATTATTCGAATCACCGATACACCTATCAACGCTTTGCAAACGTTGCTTAGTTTTGTTTGATACCTTTTCATCATGGGAATTTATAGAAAAGTTCAACGTTTTTCTCGCTTCCTCTTTAGAGTGAGGTATAACTGGTGTTTCTTGTGATAATCTCGCTGAAATATCCGACGATTCTGTAGTCTCGTTGTCTGAGTTACCCTTTGAATACAATTTACGCCGTGAAACGTTGATATTTTCCATTGTTCCCTTCCTCAATTTTTTTCCTAAGTCCAAATAGTCCTGTTTAATTGGATCCATCTGTTTTATAAGGTAATAATAAAAATATATACATTCAAAAAGTTTGAAATATTTTTGTATACTGACTTGAGATGATCTTTTCTTGCCTTTACGACCTATTTGAGGACGATTGTGTGTCTGTGACATTTTATTCATCTGTGACCAACAATATATTATTTTTTATCAAAATAATTTTAAAACTTTACAAACAAATTTGAGATTTTTTTCTTTCAGAATATCCTCTTAAAAATACATATTTAATTAAGAATTAAAAAATCATCTTACCGCAATAATGTTATTTTTCTGCATTGAGTTCACTGTCAGAACTTTGTCGTTGAAATTCTCCACAATATTAAGATCGGATGATTCTAAGCTAGAATGAAGAGATCCAGTTTCAACCCCGCAAATATTCGTCCTATTCGTTTCAAGATTGTTGGTGTTATTGCTTTGTCTGGGAAACGATTTTTTATCCTTAGTTTTGACATTATGTTTGCGCGGAATTAAAACTTGGTTCGTGATATTTTCATCCTCTTCATCGCTGGTCATGATTGCAATATCTTTTTGACATCCTACATCCTTTTTCATTGAAACTCTCTTAATTGCATTTTCACACTTCTTTTCTTTATCATCTGGTCCATTTTCGCGGTCAGTTTCCTTGTGAAAATTTTGAATTATTGGCATATATATCAAAGGTTTTTCTCGTCCGTCCATCGACGTAACTCTAATATTTTTTGAGTTTTGTTCAATTCGAGGAGAGGTGCGTCCTGTGCTCTTCTTAGGAATTTTCTTTTCTTTAGGGACATCTTTTTTAGAGTTTGACGGACTCTCTGAAGCAATTTGTTGATAAGCTTCCGTTTTCTTATTTGAAGAAATTGGCACCTCATGCAAAAGGCGATTGCGAAGTTTCGCTTTACTTCTTCTTGAGCTAGGATCATTCCTAGATAACGTGCGCCCTCTAATTCTCTTAGGATTTTGATTTTCTTTGGAATTTTCGCAATCTTCTTCAGAACTTGAATTGTAATTATACCGATCCGAAGTAATTGTAGGGCGATTGAAAGATTTAACTTTATTCTTTCTTGAGTTCGGATTCCTATTAGAAGAGCTTTGGCCCATACTTTTATTTTCAGAGTTCTTATGTTCTCTAAAAATGTTTTCAGGCATTGGGTTTTCGCAATCATCTTCGGAACCAGGGTCTGAGTTAGAAGATCCTCCCAAAGCAACATGTTGAGTTGTTTGCTCGATTTCCTTAGTAGATGGTACTTGTGCAGAAACCGTAAGGTTCGGGGTCTTAGCTTTGCTTCTCTTTGAGTTATGTTCACTATTAGAACTAGTCCGATCCATATTTTTTCTACTCGAATTTTGAACTTCCTTGTTAAAATCATTTACAGGTTTAATTCCTGGATTCGAGTTTGAATTAGAAGGCTCTTCAAACACAGCTTGTTGAACAGATTGCTTCATGTTTTCGTTTGATAGCTTTCGTAAGGAGTGATTAGGAGATCTTATATTGATTTGCTCTGTGTTTCGTTTAACACTTGTAGACATTTCGGCTGCATATTTATTTTTAGTATTTGTAGTATTTTGATTTTGCGCCAAATTCCACTCATCATCATCTTCAGATTCTGAACAAGTGTCTGAATCAGATGGCCTTTCAAAAACACTTTGTTGAACAGCAGACCTACCATCTTCATTCAATGGCATTTGCTGAGAGAGCACAGACCGCTCAGAAGATTTCTGTTTTAATCTTAATGAACAACTTTCACCTTTCCGTGACTTTGCTTTGTCTTGAGAAGTAGTATCAACTTCATTATAAAATAATGTTACACTATCACTTACTTCATCGACTTTATTATTACTCTTGAGAATGTCTTTTTCTGGATGGACAGTAGCAGGTGGGTCAACTGAATATTGAATTCCAGCATCCAAAATTGCTACGTGGTTATTTTCAGCAATTTGTTGAAAATAATCGTCCGTTGTTTTTGGTACTTCATTGGGCTCTTGAGTTTCTGGAATTTCTTCCTCAGGTGTAATCGATATATTTGGATCCCCATTTATCACCACAGAATTTGGAGTGCTGTAGGCTACCGGTTGCTATAAATTTTAACAAATAAGAAGTGAAATTATATAAGTTAGTAACGTATTTACAAAGTTTGCTCCTCCCCCTGTTGCCTTTTCCAACTCTTTGAGGATGGTACGTTTCCCAATGCTTTCCCTCTGTGAAGATATTCGCTTAAGACTTACTCGCAGCATTCGAGTCTTCGAACATGCTGCTAAGTGGTTACCTGTTAAACAGTGTAATATATGAAAATATTTTTAAAATTAATACTTTTGAAAGTTAAATAACCTTCCTTCGCAGTGTGTTTCAACGGACTATCTGCTTTAGCTTTTTCTTGGACAGGTTGTATTTCAATTGGAAAACTTCGCTCAGCCACTTCATTCGCTGGACTATCATCAAAAATTCTCTGTGCATAATTAATACCACGCTTTTGGCGGATATATCTCACTAGCTTCTCAGCGTCCGATGTGTCGAAAATCGAAGAATCAAATGAACCCAAGCTCTGTCTGTACGGCTCCACTTGAGTTCTAGAATTAAAAATCACAAAATTTCACTTTGCGTTAAATAAAAACTAGTTACAAAATAAAAAATATAAGCAAAGTAAGCTCAATCTCCGCTAATATATGAAGACACTTGGTTAACTTTCTTGATTGTTCATCCTGACTAGACTCGATTTCCTTAATTTTCTCGCACCTCCTTTGATTATAGACGGAGCTTTTGACGCGCACTCATATATTTTTTAAATATTAAATAGCTATGAAAAGGCTAATAGAGTTTATTATTATTAAACAAAAGTAATAACACGTAATTTTCACTGAAACAAAAAATACGTTCAATTCAATTCCTTGCTAAGTGCATTTTATAAATAAAATAGTAGTTTTCAATCCGTTGTAACTAAAGCAACACTAAATCTAGCCACTGTTCTGTATGGTTATATAGAAAATAAATAATAGAAGGTAAACAAACTAAAAGTAAACGCACCTTTTTTTTGGGTTGTCAGCCATCGTAACTTTACGGCGATAACACAGGAAAAAATGCAAAATTTACATTCACGCATGCACTACAGTTTAACATAACACACTCAACACAAATTCCTATAATTCCGTTGTCTTAAATTACTTGAAAACAGTGGAAAAATCGCTTATTTTGATCAATTAAATGGGTAACGGCCGACAAATACAAATTAAATGACGCGTCTTCTGATTGGTGACTTTTGCTGTCATTTTCGTTATGCCTCGTCGTTCCATTTTTTTGTTCCGAATTCCGAATTTAAAATTAGGACACGTTCATAAATGTTGAGCTTATGGTTTTGGTTTGAAACATTTCAAACAATTTCTTAAGTTTTCGGTAGAAATGTTTTTCTTAATTATGAGAATTTATATTTCAGCACACCTATTGCGAATTCATGTTATTTTATACTTGAATTACGAAAAGGGCAAAAAACATCTGAATTTATTTGAATTTCAACGGGAGTGAGAACATGTTAAGCGAAGATCAAAACCTCTTAAGGCAAAATTTACCATTTAAAAATTTCTGAAAATGTCAGTGACTTAAATTTTGTTTTCAGTTAGAATAATTTTGATTTCTAAAAATTGAACGTACACATATGTGGTACCGAAATTACAATATTTTATTCCAAAGAAAGCAAATTCTATAAAAAAAAATGTACACGGTTCTTCTGTTTTACGGGGTGGGGTGTAGAATAAAAATCAATATGGCTGAGTCGTTGCTGGGATTTGAAATTCTATAACGCATTCCTGAAAAATCAAAATTGAAAACTGAATCTTTTTGTAAAGATGGAATTTTACCTTTTTGAACTGCAACCAAGTCTCCATTTTTAATTGTAACTGAAGTTTCATCGATTTTTATTTGTAAACTTCCCACTAGAGGCAGAAATTTCTGTAAATTGAAAATTACATTGAAGCAATAGAGTACAAAAAAATTCATAAAACGGATCAAATTTCTACATTTAAAAGCAAAATTTTCTGCGTAAGAAAAACATAAT
Source organism: Machimus rusticus (assembly GCA_951509405.1). NCBI lineage: Eukaryota > Metazoa > Arthropoda > Insecta > Diptera > Asilidae > Machimus > Machimus rusticus. The sequence continues at coordinate 15,053,624 of OX608054.1, read as the reverse complement.
CAAATCTTTCATTTACTTCCGGTAGAAAAATACGACGAATTCATTTACTGAATTGAAGAATTTTAAATAATTTTACCAATTCAAACTTCTTGGCTCTAGCCCTTGGTTTTACTGAATGTGGGTGAAATTTCATATAGCCGTAATTATTATCTTCTCTTAAATAATATGCATATTCAATACCACAGATCTCTTGAATTATCAGATTTTTGACTTTTCCTAAAATTATACATATTTTTTTTGTGTGCCAAATATAAAATTTAAAATTATACCTATTTTAACGTCGTTAGAGTACAAAATTCGCACAATATCCTTGTTACGTGTTAACGTTGAAAGATTTTTAAGCCATAAAAAAAGTCTGTCTTCTCTGTTAAGCTGAGAAATTATGCACGTCATTGTAATGTTTAAATATTAATTAGGTAATAAGTACATGAGCATCGTTAAATGTGTCTTTCTGATTTCCTGAACCTGTAGTTGGTGCATGTAGCACTGCCTTACACCGTCGTGATTTTGGATGATGATTTTCTTCTGATATGGAAGTTCGATCATAACTTGAAATAGGCGCTGTTTCTTGTTGATCTACAACTTTATGGTGGCCTTTGTTACTTTCGGGCATTTCCGTAGATGACTTCATTGAAAAACTCTCCTTCAACCAATCAAACAATTGGTATGCAAAGTGACTTTCATTCATCGCAATTTTGTCTGTTTTCATTTTTTCTTCGCTTGATCTTCGGCAACAATATCCAATAATAGGAGATTTTCGTTGTCTCGTTATTCGTCGAAGCGGCTCGCTCAATTCTTCTGAAATGTAAATTATTTATTATTTTTCTATTATGTGATTAGCAAGAAACTATTTACCTGAGGACGGATGCGATGATTTCATTGGTTTACTTTTACTGCAATGTGAATGTTTTTCTTTCTTGTTTTCCTGAGATTGTTTAGCATCGCTGTCTTTTGTTTCATTAGTTCTTCTCACCATTGACTTTGTATTTTCGAGAATATCAGAAAGTCTCGTTTCGCTATTATTGTTGTTTTCCGAAACACTGGTCCTTGAAATTGCAATTAGTTCTTCAGGATGATAGTCAACTTCATCCGGTTCTGCCGGAAGGTTTAAAGAATTGCATTCATTGCATGTAGATTTTTTAGCGGTATTGGTTTTTAGAGCTTTGTTTCGTGATACCAGTCTAAATTGATGCTTCTCTTCCATAGAATTTTCAGGATTTGAATCTTGCATAGCATTGTTACTGTTACCTTTACCAATTTCTTGTAGATTACCTTTTTTCCCAATTTTTCTTTTAAGAACTTTCGGAACGGGCTTCGTTGGTTCTTTAAATACATCATTTTTATTAATTGCATCGACGGTGGATGTAGAGTCCATGAATTCTTTTTCATTATTCAAACCACCGACACAGCTATCGATGCTTTGCAGGCCTTGTGTAGTTTTGTTGCCTGTATATTTGCTTTTAGTACTTTGATTTCGCGCTAAATCCTTGCATTTATCTCCAGATTCTGAACATGTGTCTGAATCAGATGGCCTTTCTAAAACATTTTGTTGACTAACAGATATACCATTCAATGGCATTCGTGGAGATAGCGCTGAGTAAATTCGTTTGGATCTCTGACCTTTCCACGACTTTGATTTGTTTTGCTTACTATTGTTTGCTTCATTATTCTTGAGGGTTTCTTCTTGTGGAAGGACAATAGTAAAACGGTCAACTGAATGCATTTCAGCATCAGAAATTGCTTGGTTGTTTTCCGAGATTTTTTGAAAGTAGTCATGATAGTTATCCGCAGTTTTTGGTACTTCATTGAGCTCTTGATTTTCTGGAATCTCTTCCCCACGAGTAATCCTTGAAATTCCAGATATATTTTGATCCACATTTATTAACATAGACTTTGGAGTGCTGAAGGCTGCCGGTTGCTATAACTTTTAATAAATAAGAAGAGAAATTATATAAGTTAGTAATGTATTTACAAAGTTTTCTCCAGCCCCTGATGCCTTTTCGAACTCTTTGAGGATGGTACGTTTTCCAATTCGTCGATTTGCTCGCGGAATTCGAGAGTTCGAAAACTTTGATACTATGAAACAGTAAAATATGAAGATATTTGTCATCTTAATACTATTGAAATTTAAGTTACCTTCCTTTGTTGAATGTTTCAATGGACTGACTGTTTTAACTTTTTCTTTAACAGATTGTACTTCGATTGGAAAGCTACGTTCAGCCACTGGACTATCATTAAAAATTCTCTGAGTATTATTAATTCTATGCTTTTGGCGGATATATTTCACAAGCTTCTCAGCGTCCGATGTATTAAAAATCGATGATTCCGAAATACTCATGGTTTGTTTATACAGTTCCTCTTGGGTTCTATAATGAAACAACCAGTAATATTAGCAAGTCTGAATTCTGATTGTCTTATTTACTTAAATCTGCAAGGGAACAAACTTTCCAGCAGATTCCTGTGGAAATCTTTGCGAATAAAATTATTTTTATTTTTAGAATGTTTGTGGGGAGCCATCTTTCGAGATCGAAACCCACTAAATTTATATTTGCTTGACAATTCTTAAGCGCAAGAAAATTGAAGGAAGTGTATTATAATCTTGATTTTTCTGTAATAAGATTCAGCTATTGATGCATTTGAAATATTAATTAAGTAAAATGAAATACATTACTTACAAGACAAGACAATATGCACAATTCGACTGTCGCTGAATATTGGCGATTTATGATGAAAAATTCGTAAACGAAAATGGTCCAATTGCTACAATTAAAAGGATAACGGCCGCCAAACTAATGACAACCCGAAATGTCATTTTGTGGTGCTGCGCCATCTGCTTTTCAAATTTCGTATTTGGGCTGGAGCAAATTGGGACACGTTTATAAATTTTAAGTATACTTTTGCGCGGTCAACTGTGGGTTTGAGTTTTTGTCAGATGCATTTTTCAAAAAAATTATCAATTTTAATTACTTAAAACCATCAAGTAATTACACCAATAACACATAATAATTCGTTTTGCAACTAAAGTCTCTTAAAAGGAATGCAAACATGGAAATACCCCACGTTGAGGTACATCTGAATTTTACATAATATAATTTCTCAAGTTTTCTGTAGAAATATTGTTGTTAAATTATAATAATTGGTGTTTTAGCAGAATTACCTAGGGGCGTAAAACTAATTTATTAGTTTTGAATTCTTAAAACAGCTGTTTATATCACCTTCCCAGATTATTGTGCCTATTTATATTACATATGTGATAAAACCGAACGTAAAGCTGTTAGGAGAAACGAAACCACCTGAATATTGGAAGGTGATTCTATTAATGTATTTTTTAAATGTTTTTATGTCTTTACAAACATAAATACATATGTATAACATATACATATGTGCAGTTAGCCAGCGAGGACACAGATAAATTGAATTTCGTATTTTTCTATCCATAGATTTTTTATGAAAATTGTTATAAAGGGGTTTGTGAGGTCACTGATTTCGAATTTTCTTTTATATTTTTGAAATTCACATTCGGATTCGTGATTAGCAATTTTGAAAACCCCCATATATTTATGTACTAATTTTCATTTAATGAATGTTCATCTAGGGTTAATTTGCAATCAATTTCCCTCTGAAATTCATATCATAATCATCAAGATTATAGAGGTGAAAGAACTGCGATGGGTTTACAATATCATGTATGTTTTAAAAATAGCAACCATAAACAAAATCGTGATTTTTTCAAATCATTGTATTGGCGATAAAAGTTTCATATCTTACATATGTTGAATATAAAGGAGATCATTGATATAAACACAGTTAATGAGTTTTTGCGGTCACCGTCGCCATCACCGCACATTCGATAAATCGATTTTGTAAACGGCAGGAGATAAGCGAAAAATAATTCTTTCGCATAAATATTTTCTAAACAAATCTATGTGTGTACATTACCTTACATACATATCTAAGGGGCGGCACGTGAATGGTGATAATTGAAATAACTCTCGTGCGACATAGCATTTCAAAAGTAATCGAAATCAAAATAATAAGAAAAAAGCGTAAAAGCCGAAGTTTCAATAAATGAGCTATCTTCAAAGAATTGCTTTAAGCAATTTGTTCTGTAAAGACGCGCAGTGGCTTATTTCTGTTTGTTTAAAAATTCTGTGGCGAACATTAGTAGGTATTTCACAGAAATAGCGATCGTGTTTTCGCGCACACGTCTTTTTTTTATGGAGGATTCTAATTTTTGATTGCGCGACACGTGCCGTAAGAAACAACCACTAAGCCGCTACCCCACACTGGTTGCACCAACAATTTGGAGCATTTTTGGGCATTTAATTTTCAGCTGGAAGTATCGAAGCATTTTCCCTTAATTGAAAATTTCATAGAACATTTGCAAAGGCTGAGGGATTCCACCTCCCTGAGGTAAATGAAAATGCATCTAAAAGTAATGCATTTATTTTTTTTTGAAAGAAATATATTTATTGTTTGTATACTTTACATATATACCTTAATATACACAGGTAAATAAATGGAATAGAAAATCGCCGTTTTAAGCTCTAAAGTAGTTGAAATCATTTTCATAATATAATCTGCTCATAAGAATTTCCAATAAGCTTCACTCCGGAAAAGACGGGCTCCGACAGAAAACGTTTACCCTATACGGAAAAAATTTCTGGCAATTATTCCTGTATTTTCTGATGGATTTTAGGATAGTGCATTATTTTGGTAATATTTCCTGTAGTTTTTAAGGAGATCTGCTGCTTTTTCAATTTTCAATATATGTTGTGGATTTTATGGCAACGTTCGTAAATTTATTGGGAACTATTTTTCTATCCTAATTTTTTTTTCCGTGTATAGGTATGAAGGTTTTTTCGTATCGTAAACTAGAAGATTTTCCCTGATTTTTGCCCATGAATTTTTATGATGCATTACCTGCGTGCACAAATTGTCTGTGATGATGGGATATTAAATAGTCGTCGCAATTTCCCCATTTCTAACAATCTTTTGGTGAAAATTATATTAAACATTTTTCCATTCGATTTCTTTAAATATTTTATATGAGTGCTATTTGATACGACCACATACGACAAGTCGTCATCGTCGATAAGTCGACCTTTAATTCGTTAGATTCTTGAGGATTATTTTTTAGAATGAAAAGATGGAAAATATTTATATAAATAATTGTAACGAAACTCTTTATGAAAAATGTTGTGACGGTAAAATATCAATACTAGAGTTAAATATGTTTGTTTAATATTGTAATTCTTTATTGTTAGCCGACCGCACATTTTTGCCTATATCCAGGCGCAATTCGAGCGCGAATGATTTTCTCAAATATTAGACAACAATTAAGCACTTATAAGTATTAAACGCAATAAAGTAATGATAAAATTATTAAAATATAAAAAACATATTTCAGTACTGCATTGCATTACACTGTTAAACGGGGAGATTTCCCCGATCGATAGTGCACTGACATTTTACAAAACGGGGAGATCTGTTAACTAGCTATGAAAGGGCTAACAATAGCCATTATTATTATTATTATTATTATTATTATTACATTACTATAAGCAAATTGACTTAACTTAACTACATTTCCAAAAAGCTTTCACTTGTATAGGTACTCTTGTAGTGAATATATGTACTTCGAGCGTATTTTGCGCAAAAATCTAAATAACTACAAGTATTAAATCTCAGTAATACAAATGTACTTTCTTATTTGCAACACGTGCGCCTAATTGTGGAAGTTTTTTAATACCCACACGTTCAACGATTTCAGTTTGATCGTGGTATTTCGATCAGATATTGTCCAGCAGCTTTAGTCACGGTGTTTTTTTCGCGTATTGTTTGCTTATTCCTGGCGTATTTTGTTTACAACTTTATTCGCTATTTTTAGCGATGTTTCGTTTATACCAAAAAGGTCTTCGAACTCTTCCTCTTAAGCATTTGGCGGTCTCGCCTTATCAACAAACAAAACTGAGTAGAAACTTTGGGGCCGTGCTCAAAAGGGCGACGACGCGCGGCACGTGCAAAATATTAATCCGGCCACCTCTCAAGCAGCGCGATCAGTCACATTAATGGCGTTTTATAGCCTCTAGAGCCCACTCGTTTTTCGCGTTCGTTTTCTTCATAAATGGCGGATTCATTGACCGCAGATAATATGCATTAACTTTTATGTTTCCGGTAATGGATCATTCCATAGAAAGTGACTTTTTGACTGGAAAAAAATAATACTTAGGTTTTTGGTAAGGTGAAGTTGAAAGTTCATAGTGAACAGAACAACACTAATTAAAAAAAGAAAATCCAATAGATATATGTATGTATGTAGTATGTAATTTTAGTTATGCTCAATTTTATTTCGCATGTCAACACATCTTTATTTTATAATTCACAATATAGATTTCTTCTGTTTAAGTAAAAAAGGGTTTTTGTTTTTGCAATTAGTATTGTTCATGTTTCAGGTTTTACTGGAAGGGCAAAATCTTTTTTACGATCTGATACATACGAGTACTTGTATTCAATGAGTATGTATTTCAAATATCCTGGGAACCCTACTTTTCTGGAAAGTATGCCTAAAAAGAAAAGAATATACAAATTTTATGTTCAATTTCATCCTTCAATGGAGGAATTTTCATTTCATTTAATCGAAAGGCAACCACACCCAATGTAAAATTGAAGTTAACTAAAACAAATATTACATATTGTTTTATACATATACATATTATATTATATTTATTTATATTGCAATTATTATTAATACAACTTGAAAAATTACGAGAATAAATTTTCGAAGAATTCATATACCTACAAAACATTTAGGTAAATTTATTGCCCGTTTGATTAATTTATTCGATATAGATTCGGTCTCATAGGTAAATGTTTAGCTCTAGAACTAATATACTAATCTTCCTGGCATTTCTAGACTCCTAGATCAAACCTCTAAAATTCATCCTATCAAATGGAAATGATATAACACGTCGTCGGAGGGGACATCAGACATTATTGCTTAACTTGTGAATGTTTGTAATTCTTAGACTTGTGTTATCTAGGACTTTTTTACAGAATCAATTAACAAGTATTTCTGAATCAGCTTGTATATAATATATATAGTATGATGTTTTTTTAAAGAGAAAACAAGGGTCAGGCATTTGGAATATCAGGTACAACGTACTATGCATGTTATGTATAGTACAAAAAGAAAACAATTTCTAAAGTATATTTTGGGAACATGCAAAAGCAAAACAATTTGAGTGCTCTGTCTTTCACCCTAATAGGGTAATTTTCAACTATTTAGCGAGCCAATTTGCGTTCTTTTGATGTTGTAGTTTAAAAAAAAATTGTTGTACTTGAGGCATGCACAGTTGACGGACTTTGAATCAGAAGATCTAGCTTCAGTTATCATAAAGCAATCAAAATTATGTAGAAATTCGAATCAGAGTTGCGCTCGTGTACCTACCTCTAGGCCACAGAGCGACCTCAGTGACCTAAATAAAGGGTAAGTGTAAGTGTAAGTGTTTAACTTGTGATTTTAAGCCACGAGGAGGAAATACCCAACCCAAATCCTAGCCCATCCCACCAATTGTGAACAAGAACAATGTGAATTGCGATTTGCGAGCCAGCCGACACACGCTTCGAATTAGTCAACTTGATGAATCACTCAAGCCGCCCGTAACCCTCAGGCAGATTCATCGCTTTAGGCCAGAAAACCATAAACTTGTGGTTTACCAAAATAATGTTAAACTGCACGCGAAATAATCTGAGAATTATCTAGTGGTTGATGGCCCATTCAGAAATCAGAATATGAAATTATTCAAGAGCTCGACCACGCTATTTTCGGAATGCGCGTTCGTTCCACTTTTAGTTTTGAGCGATTGGCAATTGGCATACAGTACCGAATTTTTTAGTCGGAGATTTGTTTTGGAAATGAATACAACCATACCAGTAATACATAAAATTTTGGAAGTAATGTTTGTTTTGATCAAAATCCGCCTAAAAATTTCTTCTTGTCCACACCGCCGATTAAGCAATCATTATAGAAAACACGGAGTGCCTATTAATGTGTCTATTGAACAAGGCCTTAATCGTGTCCATGAGGTGAATAATAAGAAAATCCATAGTGATTTATAAATATTTTATACATTTAAATGTAAATTATTTATTAAAACAATTTCCTCCAAAAGTATTGCATACTAATATGTATACACATTTGCCGAGGGAATGTTGAGCTCTACGCTTTAAATTTTGTTCGCTTTTTATTAATAGTTAACTAATGTATTCACTCATAGATTTGTGTTGTTCTAACTTTTAATCAAATCAGAGATATCTGGAAAGTTACACTCAGAGTAAAGTGGTATTTTAAAATCATATCAAATCAAGTATGTAAATTAATACATTCCATTTTTGTCAGTGCAAAATATTAATTTATAAGATTTACATTTTAAATTATATCGTTACAGAATTTTCAATTAAAAGTTTCAAAATTATTTTACAAGACATATTTTTAATATGTATATCCGATGTAGTCATATAACGAATTTACATTAAGTTAAAATCAAGGGTTTAAGGTAAAATTTTCTTTTATATATCCTTTTTGATACTGGCTTGGATGTACCAGGCGTTCTACATGGCTGTTTATTCTTTTTCTCAACGAAATTTTTCTTGTATTTTTGGGGCTGCCTATCAATAATTAATTTCATTCTGATTGATTTGAATTGATTTTCATTTGTTTTAATTTTTTCGACAGATAAGAAGAAGAGTAAAGGCTGATGTATCCATTTAAAAAATATATACATATACTATACCTATATCTAAGAATTTACATAAGTGCGTCCTCGAATTTTTTGGAAGGGTAATCTAATTGTGGAATGCAATCCTTCTCAACTTCACCATTAAGTGGTATTACTATTTACTATTTATATTTATACTTTTTTATTGGATCCAAATGTCGATAAAAATACAAATACTAGAACTCTTAAGAAAGTTTATTAATTTGTGCTTTTAGCAGAAAAAAGTCCCATTGTATGGAATTCACAACACTTATTTGGGCGCAATTGTAGCTCCACAGTAAACAGTAAGAAAATTAAATATAACATGCATTGCTCTGCAGAAAAACACTCAAATGAATGAGTCTATTTTCGTGAAGCTGTGAAACCATCTCACCTTCAAATCGCGCCGATGTCGTGCTGCGTTAATGCGCCTCTGCATCAGCAATAAAAGCAAGAAACAAACATTCGCTTGCTCCAAGAAATCAAGAAATGCACTTACGAAATCCATTTGACCTGCATAAAAAAGTGCACGTGCCGTGCGAAACCCCCGGCTCCCCTCCCCGCCGCCGCCGCTCCAACGTCAACCGTTTTGGTGCGCTGGTGGCTGCGGTCTCCCCGTGGCGTGGGAATTAGAGGAAAAGAAAGTCGATTCAACGACAAGAAGAGATAGAGATCGAGATAGAGAAAGAGAGAAATGGCTGGCCGTTTTTTCGATATTATCTATCGACCGGGGGGCCGGGCAGGTCACAAAGCGGTAGCTCCACTAAAAACGTCTGTTCGGTGTAATTTATGCGGCTGATTTAACGCCCAAAAATTTGGCCGTTAATTTTGCAATTTGCATAAATCCCCCAACTCCTTGGCCGTTGGAGCAAAAGCAAAAGGCAAGGTGCTCCCCGCGGGTGCGAGTCAATGACTGCTTTATTCTTTGGATGAGATGGAGCACTTTCCTCCGAGAGTTCCAGCAGAGATTTTTTGGTCCATGGCTCGCTGTTCGGCTGGGAGAGGCGACGATTCGTTCACGCTGCTCCCCAATTATGCAAATTTCGCCTAGAATTTGTTTGCAGTGGGGCTCGACTCCCGCTGAGTCAAGGCTTCCGCGTGGGGCGCACCACCACAGGGCTCGGCCGACCCGCCCCGCACCGCCCACCCCTCTCCTTCTCGGGCGACCGTTGTAAATTCGAACACGTGCCATTGCTGAGAATTTTAGCCTTTTGCCTTTTTTTTGCAAATATACAAACAGACACACACACAAACAACCATCAGAGCTGCAGCGCAGCTCCCCTGAATTTTATGTCACATCTACATACATATACAACCAAATCTGACCGTGATCGCTCTGGGTGCGGGGACAAATATAGTGTTGCCACCTAGCCACGTTAAACGGTTAATATTTATTTAAAAAATTGCCACAAATAGGGTCTTCACTTGTTACTAAATTGCCATGGGGTATAAAATAGAAACAAATTTCTGTTCAATTTCAAAACTTGTAAATAAATAAACAAATTCATGTAATAAAATATATACATTTCCATTACATACAAAAATAGCTTTTGGCAGCAATCAGAAGGAAAAAATAGATTTCAATGTTGTAAAAATGATATTGAGATTGTTAGCCAAGTTTAATCAAACTCGATTAAGAAATATATATGGTCTACATGGAAATACATTAAATTACATACATATATAAGATAAAAGCATCCCATCAACGTCCCTCCCCCAAAACCAGCAATTTTTTAATATGACCTAGATATCAAGCAAATAAATGCATACGCAAAGTTCGATCAAAATCCAATAAAAAATGTGGCAGTTGTCGCGGTAACAAAAAATCATTTTTAGAAATTGATTTAAGCCGCACACACCATACATACATATAACTTAGAATTACGTGTCGATTTAGAGCTACTGGAATATCAAGAATATAAAGAATATTGAAACATGTGGTTCAAATATTGTTGCACAAAAATATTTTTAAATTAAAAATTACTAATCTCAGTTTTCGTATTGCTGTGAGTTTTACATTTAACACTTAAATTTATTAAAAATAATGATCGATCTGTTTTAACTTTTAACTAGATCAGCATTTAACTGAGCTTGTGCGAAATGCCCTAAGTAAGTGTGGCTTTTAAACTTTTAAAGATGTGTAATATTTTTATTTAATTATTATTACGTTTTTCAATATCATTATTAAGTTTCTTAATTAACCCAACAAAAAATGAAGTAATTACTTTGCACATTGAGTATTGTTAGGGTACCATATTTTATACATACATACATACATATATGTATATTATTTGTATAAGAAGCGCACCACTTGCTTCTATATGTTAAGTTAAGTATACGGGTAATTAATATTTATACGATAAAGTGTTTTTCGGTGGCCCCTAAAAAAAGTCATTCATTTAATCTATATTATTAATTATAACACAATAAGTCTACATTATGTATGTATATGTGATAGTGTTGATATGTTAGGGTCAGAAATTATTATGGCTGGGGAAAATGATTTGAATAATTCATTTGAAGTTTTCAATTGAAAATGTTGTAATGATAATTTTAAATTTAAATCATATAAATTTAACATTTTACACAGTGAAATATTGAACGTTAATTTAAATTGACTTGGTGAGTGCACAAAAAAAATTTACAAATTGGGAACACTGGGCCCAATGCTGCATGCAATTATCGCGCCTCGCGGTCCTGGGGATGAATCGCGTCGCGGGGAGCTTCGAGTCGCGGCCTCTAATTGCCTCCTTTTCTTAAAACGTTTTTCTGTGAAAGAGTCACTCATGCGCCGTTTATTGAGAAGAAGTTGCATAGACATGAGCGCCGCGACGCGTTCTTCGAGCTGTAAACAGTCGTCCACAAAATCGGTGGGGAGCGACGACGCCTCAGCTCAGATGGTGGAGCTGGTCGTCGCGCCGCCCGCCGTCCCCCGCGTCGGAGCGACCGGCTCCCCTAGAACAGAGCCCCGATGAAGAATCACATCACAAGGTGTCTGGCTGTCGCGCGTGCTGAACGTGTTCTCTCGGCGTGAAGTGAGCTTTAAGTTTCTGTGTTTCGTTTACCCTATTAATTTTTAATATAATATATCAGTTTTTTGGGGCCTCCCCCGTGTCGTCCTATTGAAGAAAAGAAGTATCGCGTGTGAACTCCTGTGCTGTGAGAAGTGCAGGCAGATTTATTTTCCCCCCGCCGTTTAGAAATCTCCTTGGATTATTAGGTGAACACTTCCGAGTCACCCTAGCAAAATAATTGTTTTTAGGGTAAGTTCTCCCTGAATTTTTATTATTATTTTTTTTTCCTGCTGGTTCCCCCGGGTTCGAGAGTCGATGTGCGAATAAAAGCAGTCTCTTTGGGGCAAAGGGGGCTCCTGGTGGAGCTCGGGGATTCCGCATCGATTGACTCATTTATTCCAGCTTAGAGATGGGGATAAAAACGGTAGCGCAGAGGCCTTCGACCCCGGGACTACAACCGGGAGCGTTTGACCCCATTGGGGAGGCAGGCCCAGGTCACATCACATCTCGAGTGCCATGAACCTTATTTCCAAGAAAAGTGCAGGTAAATGGCGAGGCGAATTCGAGTCGAGCCCGCACGTGGAGGGCATCGTTAATTATTTACCCGTGGGGCTGTTCGCGTGGTCTTCCACTTGCACAGGCCTCCTCACTCTGATTTTTAAAACCTGAATCCCCCCCGAAGCAGCGAGCGGTTGGTATGGTATTTTATTTTATTTATTTTTTTGTGAAGATGTAGACATGTGCGGATTAAGAGCAAAGACGGGAACACAACCTTGAGAATTTCGTTTCCTCCTTTTGCTTTTCTTGAATCATTTTTGTTCAAGCTGCAGCAGAACATTTTTTTCGAGATCGCCATTGTTGGCAGATTCTCTTGGGTTTTGTCACGGCCGTCTGGAACATGGTGTTTAAGAACAGAGTTCGCACTACAACTCTTTCAAGGCCATCCATGTAAGATAAATTAGACTCAACCGTTTTGGCTACAACATATCTCATATGTACTATCTGAGTAACTTATATATAGTTTCCCAGTTTAGGAGTGTTTCTAAAATATATGGATGTGATTTATAGTAGAATTAATGTCCAAAACTAATTTTGCTACTACGGCCCATATCAAATTTTTATATTAGGTACGAAAACCCTTCATTTAATTCTCATGGAAATCCTTTCAATTATTATACATAAATCGAAAAATTTGTACCACATATTGGATCCGTCATTTAGAATTATAAAATTTTGGTAGGAAATTCTTGAATAGTTCTCGCAAAATAGTTAGGTACCATCAGTAATAATTTTCATTTAAAGTTTTTCAATTAGAAATCAGAATTTCCAAATTTTGATAAATAGATTTTAAATGAGTGACTATAGTTGGTATACTTATTTAATATTCTAAAAACTTTAAAAGCCTTATTCCGTCCGTCATTTTAATTTATAAATATTTTAAGCGGATTCGTAATTTGCATCTCTAAAAACTCCTACATACCAATTTTCATTTTAATAATTTTAAATTAAAAATTATTGGTCGCCATTTTGAAACCCTAGTTTTTAATGTATAATTTTCCTAATTATGTAGATTTTCTGTTAAAAAAAATTACTTGGGTATTGGTCTTCAGTTTATTTATTTGGATTGAAAAAAAGTACATATATACATACATACGCTTCAGTCACCATTATTAACATGCCTTTGTTTAAAAATCTCGAAAAAGATTTATCTTTCAAAAAATAATTCTCTGTATTTGTTCACAAGTATCTCGACGATTCAGATGTTGAAAATTAAAAGCATATAGTATTTTTGTAAAGTTTTTTTATATAATTTGTTTCAAAATTTATTGAGTGTTCATTGGCTTCTAAAATTCATAAATTAAGGGTTTTATTTGATTGCAGCGATTGTGTAGATTTTTAAATTAAATTAGAAAATTATATGAATAGTGTCTATCAAAGTTTTTTGCGCAAAATTTACTAATTCTTAGTAAGTAAGATATGTTATTATATAGCTTTGACAAAATATTAAATTTTGAGATTGAATTGTTTTTATTTTGATGTGTGTACCACACTTCAAAATACAAAATCTGTTTTTGCCGTTGAGTTAGCAACAAACTTTTCTAGTTTAAGTACTAAGATATATCGTAAAAAAAACGAAATTAAAAAATTAGAAAAAAAATGTCAGAAGAATTAAAATTTCAAGTGCTAATCGAGTTACAAAGTTCTATAATTCCTTGAATGACATTTTTCACAATTAAACTTCAAAAAATGACTGCACCCTAAGTTTGCGGCCGCGGCCCAGCCCACTCGCGGGGCTACAAAGCGTCGCGTCGCAAAACGGTCGGCGGGGCGCGTGTAAATCGTTAGACTCGGACCAGGGAAGGAAAGCAGCCGGCGGGAGCAGGGGCCGCGTTGGCAGCTAAATGAACGGCCGGACGAAATTGCACATTTCGCTGTGCAAGGCGCAATCAACTGCAATTAGCAACAGCAAGACAGCCACACGCGCGGGGCAGATTACGTAAAATAAAACGCCCCAACTGACGTTTAGCTGGGCCGTTGTATGACACACCGTCGCTGCACTCGAGGCGGCCCCGGGCCCGGGCCGGGGAAGGGCAAATGTTTTCCCATTAAAATGACATCCCTAATTGATTTCGTGCCGTCGTCGATTTGCCGCTCTGCAGCTGACCGACTTTCGACGAGTTGCACGTGGAAGTGACCCAATTGCCAGTACCAAGAAGTGGTGCCCGCGGCCCCGAGCTTTCTTGGCAGCGGCGGCGTCGGCGTCGGCGTCGGTGGCGTCGCGGCGCGGCGGTGGAAGACGCCCGATTTGCTTGCTTCTTGATGACCCTCCCCGCAAGGCGCCGCCGATGGGCAAAGGTGGCACGTGAGGAGGGGCATGTTGGGTCGGGGGCAAATTCAAAGAAGCGCACACGCGAGCTCACTTTTCTGAAGTATTGAATTGGCACATTTTCGTCCGTCCCCGTTAGCAAACTACAATATGTATTTTCGCAAACCGTAGTCCGAAAACGGAAATTGTGCCACCATGCATGCAATGGGCAAAATGTCTATTTGCGCTGAGCTACGAGGAAACTGTTCAGCGGATCGTTTGTTTAGCCACGAGTTTGCATCCAAGTTGTTTTACGGCCAAATCTTACAATTAAGTAAACTTCCGCTTTTAACCGCCTACTGCTGCCCTGCTGCCACACTCCCCTTCTGAGTGCTACGAATTGCTCTAAATGTTCAAAATATATTTTTAAAATATTTATAGCGTTAAAATCTATTGAATCTGAGGAGTAGTGACGTTAAACTGTTCAATTTCAGTACATTTCAATTTTCTTTTGGGGTACTTTTTGGATTGTTAGCGTCATTCGTGACTTATCAATTTTAAAGGGCAAAAGGTTGTCTATTATAAATAATGCTTCGTGAACTTAAGGTTTTATTGGGATTAAGAGGTATTTTCATAATTATGCAATAAAAAATGGTTACAATGGGTCAAGATTTAGTAAAGTTGCACAGTGTCCCATCATATTTTTTTATACTTATAAATACAATTTTTTAATGAATGGTAGGTACACACACGTACACAAAATTTATATTTTGATATTTAAATTTATATCTCGGTACATATTTCTTAATGTTAATTAATAATAACTTCATAAATATCCCTTGGCATGCAATTTTTTGTGAAGATATTATGATTTTATTTTAATCATACAGTTTTTGTAAACTACATTTAAGACATTTAAGAAAATTCTCCTAACTTAGATATTATTGTGAAAACAGAATGACGAATTTTGAATCCCATTTCCAAATTTCACCAATATATTAAGAGTAATGTTTGGTCAATTTAGTAATCGCCAATAATTTTAAATGCGTTTTTACGAAACGCAATTTTTTGGAAATGCTGGGCTATAGAAATGTAATTTGGTATAATGAATAAAATAGAAAGAGAAAAAATTTGCTCATCTACCGTCCTTCCAGATTTTTGGTAAACAATTTGTCCAAAATCTATCAAGACCTTTCGGTTCTAATATCACATCGTTTAATTCAAGGTACAAAAAATGATTTAAAGTACTTAATCTAAATTACTATGAGGGAGGAAATATCAAGCAGCCGCTAATTTCGCGTACGAGTTTTTCCCCGATCGGTTTGTCATACACACTGCTAATATTTATAGTACGTCAACATTATACGTCGTTAAAAAAAATACGTAATGTAGATACGTCTGTAGCAAGCTTAAGAAAGGCTTTGTTAACATAGAAGTCGAAGCCGGCTGGGTTGTAGACTTTCCGCAACATTCTAGTATTTAATATAGGTTTAGATCGTTCAGACAAAACAACCTGTAATATTTTAACATTGTGGTTATCTTTAATTTGATGTTATAAGTTTTGCCTTCCACTTTGTGGAAATGTATTAAATTTGGTTCCTTGATTCGTTTACGTAAGTGAAATAAACCTTACACATTATTCTAATTAGTTGTTTTGAATGATTTACACGTGAATAGGTAATGCGTTTTACTGTTTCGTTTGTGTGCAAAATTGACCCGGCTAGGTCACCAAAAGACGTGTGCACAAAGTATCTACATAATCGCTATAGATGAGAACGTTAAAAAGCTCCTCCAAATAAGACTTTTAGACACGATCGCCTAGATTGTCTCAGATAAATGAAAATTTCACTCGGCTGAATTTAGCCACTGGGTCAATAACTTCTCTGCTGTATCACTTTTAGCCGCCTCGTGCGATCGCAAAAACTCCATGTGATATAACTTACACTCAGACTTTAAAAAAAATTTATATATTTTGTGAATACAAGAACAAACGTGTTTTCTTTCAGGGGTCGTTCTGACTGTGATCCAGCTTGAGTCAACGCAAAGAATTCCTATGGCGCCAACAATTTGCTCGGAAAAAGAGTCACAAGTGCGGAGAATCATGCGTCGGAGATCGTCAAGTTCATCTGTAATAAGCTATGGTAAGTAAGACGTTTAATTTCTCGGAAATATCGTGTTCATGAATATTTCCTCAAAAACGAGCAAATATTTTTTTTCATTCTCTGTTTTTATGGCTCGACTGAATGGCTGCAGTCTGATTTATGGATATTTTTACAATAAGGTTCTTTATCACTTTGCTTTTAAAACGGATCAAATTAAATAAAAAAGTTACTCAATTTTATTGATTTTATTGTTGAGGTTTTTATGCAAAATCATTTCAATTGTTAAACTGTTGTACCTACATTACATATATTGTAAACAGAGAATTATGAACTGTTTTATAAGAGCTTTGCTTTAGTTAATCAGAGGTGAAAAAGTTTGTCATATTTTTAGCTAAGTTGATTGATATTAGATTGCACTGGTTGAATCTATTTAGAAATTGCATAAAATTTTTAAAATATATAATATTAATATTTATATATTTGTTTTTGTAATACAATTAGACACAATTGAATATCTACTTATTTTAATTGCTGTAAAACGAAGTGAATAAGTTAGCTCAAAACTTATTAAGCGCAATCTATAGTTAGGATTTTGAGTTGGCCAAAGTTATTTTTGGTGGTTAAAAATGGAGGGTCGGATAAAATGTTTTCTTTTTTAAATATAGTCTTCCAAATAGCTAATGTAACTTTATAATCATTTGTAATATATTTTTTGAGTATGTTATTTATTTTTCTTATTATCTTAGCTTCAAAAATGGTAAGCTTTTAATTTGAAAAAGGGAATTTCATGTCGGGTTTGTCTAAAAATAATAAAAAAACTACAAACCATTCGCCTTTAGCTCATTATTATATAAGATAATTTAAAAATCGATAAGTGTGAATTGATTTTGCGATAATCTCATATATGCGCCAAAATATTTATTTTAGCTAGAATAAGGCACGTGCTTTTACACGCTCAGCTTTATTCAGAATGCAACAAAAGTGTCGAGGCAATCGAACAATCGTCTCATTATCATAATAATCACATTGGTGGCAGTTTTTTTTTGTTTATTTCTTTAACTTTTAATAGTTTTAATTGCTGACGAATTGAAGTTTACTATATTACTCATCAAGCAAACTCCAACTGAATGAGGAAGGGAAACTTTACTGTTCAAGCCACAATCTCTATCGAATTTTTTTCGAACATAGGAATTTTTTTCACATGAGGCAAATTACTTAAAAAAACATAATTCTACGAAATTCATACGGCAACTGAAAAGCGCGTGTATTATGATGGGTACCTGCGTACATAAATAAAATCGCACGTTTCTGATTTTTTGCTTTCATGAAAATTGTCGCACATTTTTATACGTTTGTGGCAACAAGGGTTTTTTCCAAGAAACTAGAAAAAAAAAAAACAAAGCCATCAAGGCCAAGTATGCCATAGCGAAATTTTAATATTATTTTAGTTCTTTTTGTAGAAATCCCACGCTTATCGAAAAAGTTTGATGATGTTACTTAGCCAGATCGAATATCGTCACATTACACAAGGCACGTTACTCAATTCGCGCCAGTTGTAAGCATGTGCGGAACATTAAAAACAGAAACCGATGGAACGAAAACTCGTGGTGATCCACTTGTTTTCAGCATGAAAGCGATCCGCCGCACCAGTGTTTATCAGCGACCTAAATTAAGTCAAGTCAGCTCGGTCGGCATGACTCATTACAGGGAAACGCGAGGTGGGCTACACTGAAAGCTTCGCACCTATCGAGGTCCACTGCTGGGTACACGTGTTCTCCCTCATTTTGTTCCGAGCAGACGGCATTCGACCTCCGGTGGGCCGCGACGCGCACATGGCATGGCCCGAACCGAGCATAATCACCACTCTTGCCGACTGCCCGTGTCGTGGCGTCACATTAATTATTTCACGTTTTTTGAGCATGTTTCGCAGCACATCCGTCTGTCAGGGGTTATTTGTAGTGGCAACTTAAATCTGTAATTGCTATTCAGACGGTATGTCGTGGGGCCCTTCCTGATCGATTTAACGCCCGCCAAGATGTCCGAATGACCCGGATAGACGAGAAGCCCAAGACTTTCGTCACGTTGTTTTCCACGGGCGCTTCGGTCAATGTTGAACCATTGAGCTCTTTTCGGCAATGGGCAGTCACTTTTTTATTATTTTTAAGACAAACACAGCCTTGGACAGAGATGTACTTAGATACGTTGAATTGTTTTCATGTTCTGTACATTTATTTTACAAGTGTCTTCCTCTAGCGAAGGAACAGAAAATTGAGGTGTAAATAGTACCTAGTTGAAAATTGCCACTTTGTTGTTTTTTCGTAGAATGATTTATTTGCCCATTTGGCTATTTGATTGCCGAAAATTTGCGCCAAATACCAGGTGAGGATATTTGTATGTTGTATTTAGCAACGTTTTTCTGAAATGGTTGTGTAACAGAGAAAATTAAATTTTAATTAATTGAAAACACGTGCTCGTATTGAGAAATTTTAGCACTCAAAGAAGCTGGGTTTAGATAAATTGTTTTCAATTTGGGCAAAAAGTAGGAGTAGGAATTTAGTAAAATATTTATAACGAATTTTCTTGGTAGACGATAATTATTTGTACCTTATATAAATGTTTTTAAGCATTATTTATTTATAACATAAATAAAACAGCCTCGTTTTGGGGTTCCGTACTTAAAGGGTAAAAAAGCAGACAAGTGCAAGTTCTATAACCTTTTTTGCATTATCTCTCTTCACTTTTTCAGATCGGATGTAGCATATGCAAATATTGTCAAGAGACACACAAGTACGAGTATAATCAATATTTTTCCGTTTAATACCATAATACTGATAACTAAAAAATGTGTGTTTTACACCACATTGCACAGAAATATTACCGAATTGTTATATTTCCTCTTGTTTTTGAGGCGAAGAGTTTAGATCCCTCATTTCACATCGCCCAATACACGTGGCCCCCACCACCACCGAGCGTTCATAATATTATCAGTCGACCGCAGATAAAACGAAAAAGTTGTTAAATTAATTTATATAAACCTATAAGACTTATATACATATAAGAATTTCATTATAATTTTCCTATAAACTTTAAGCCCTTAGTAAGACGTTATGTTCCCTGATTTCTTGGAAGTCATCATTGAATGATACGCCATAATATTAAAAAAAAAAAATCAAGTACCCAATTTTTGAGTTTAATTCTTATACATATATAAATATGTATTTCAAGAAGAAAAAAATAATGTTAGAAATATTTTTTCAATTAAAATTAGGCAAATTAAGGATCCGAAAAATTATTTGTTTGTTATATACCTTGCGGGATATCATTCTAAAGGGCTTGCTTAAAGGATTAAAAAAAAAATTTCATTTCATATTAATCCTTATTTTATATACGCTTTTTTTGATGAGAAAAAAAACATGTTCGTCGTGCGAACCACTAATATGAGATCGATTCTTCTTGTATACTAACTATGTTAACTTTAGGAGTAATAAATTCCTTTTTATAATATTTTAATGTTCATATATTATTTGTCGAGTTTAAAAATTCATTTATTAATAATTATCAGAAAGTATAAGTACTTTTTTTTCCACGACTACTTTCAAACAAGCAAGTGGTCAAGAAGGTCACACTCTAATTTTAGGGGTTTCAATTTAAAATGAAAAAGATTATCAGTTTTTTTTTTAGTCAAATTAGTCATGTTTTTGCTTTCCTGGGAGCTTTTATTTATTTGTTGTTATCGTTTAAATATGTCTACTGTGGCCTGTCTTCTCATCCTTAAATCAAGGGGATTTAAAGCGTCCAGAAATACTTTTTGTAAAAATGTACGCTCTGCCCTATAAGTTTATATCATGGTAAGTTTACGAAATAAGATATTTCAAATCCACTACACTTATAGTCTTAACTAAAAAAAAAAACAATCTACAAAATAAGCTAATTCTTCTGAAGATACGATGAAGGAGTGCGGAGGTGTCGAGTTCACAAATCAAGACATGTGATTTTCGGCACCATGTTGCACTCCACGTGCTTCAATGAATTTATCAGTTAAAAATTATTTTAATGAATTCCCGTTTAAGAATTAGCGAACGCCTTCAGTATGGCACTGAACACGTTTCACTTTCCGTGCATGGTCGTCGGAGTTCGTCACGTTTGCAGCGATTTTATAAATATTTAGCCTCTGTTATCGCGCTATTCAAGCAATTTAATTCAAAGCTATTCTCTGTTTCGATTGCAGTTGGGAAGATAACGCACAGACGAACAGTAACCATGCGGAACGCGTCATCGAAGCTGGCTTCTTCGAGGCTCTCAGAAAAATTGTCTAGTTGTGAAAGCGACAGCAATGAAGATAGTCTGCATTCAAAAATGGACTTGAAGGGGATCAATGATTCGGATTTACTGGATAACTCAAGAAGTTCACCGGCGCTTAGTGAAATGTCAGCTAGTCAGGATTGCTCAGATCGATTTACGCCCGCATTAACACCGGACAGCGGCTACATGACCCCCCTGCGGAACGAACAAACCTTCTGTGATCCAAATCTTCCCTCCGCGTCTCGCGTTGTGATGTCTTTGCACGAGCAGGGCTCGTCGTCGTGCGTGACATCGCCCCTAGATTTTAGCGAAGCGTTCGCAAAGACCAACATCAGCCGAAAGAGGAAAAATTCGAAAGGGTTGTTGGGGATCGCGATCAAAACGATCAAGCTGATCAAACGCAACCAGCTATTACAGGAAAAGCTTGCCCAGCTTCAGTTCGAGACCCGAGCTTTCGTCGAATCTGTCATGGCCAATCCAGAGAATAGAGCGCTCCGCGACAAAATGGAGACGTCCACCATTTCGGAGTAGACCCCAGGGTCTCACCTCACCTGTCCGAACAGTATCTTACCGAAGAGGTTGAAATCACCGCGTTATCACCATGTTCGCATCTCCGCTGCTGTCGTGGTGGCGGCGCATTAGCATAGTCATAGGCTGTAATCTATTTATTCTCTTTGAAAATATAGTATTAAATTTCTACTCTAGCTATAGTGCCCCTAGCGTATAATGTATGTACTCTAGGGATCTTCATCTTGATCTCCTAGTGTTTTTCTTACTAAGTCGCCGTTCAGCTCTAGAACAGACTTTCACTTATTTAAGTAGGCACACACTGATACAAGCAATTTTTAGGCGTAGAAACTTTTTAAATTTTTTAACATTTTCTTAAGAAAAAACCTTTCTTTGAAAAAATGAAAAAAAAAACAAATAAAACTTATCTCGTCAAATACAAATGTTTTATTACCAAAAATTCTTATTTTCTAAATGTATTACTATTATTTTCGAGGAGCTGTCTTTAAATGAGAAAGTCTAAAAAGGGTAAGTAGATTTACCGTTCCAATTTAAATTTAGATGCCTGAGTCGAATTAAAATTGGAAATTGAAATACTGATCTTGATGGTTATTTATACTCTTGACGATCATTTCATGAATATCAATTTGATAATCACTGCATTCTTAGATGGTCTAACGAAAATCATTATGATTATCGACTCGACACATTTGACTATCGAATACTTTACATCTTATAGTATATCGATACTTTGTGACCTACTTTTACTCAAATATGAGTACTGGTAGAAATAAGTGAAGACACTAATTTTCTTAATATTTCAGCTTTAAAAATGTGTCTTCTCTTGTCGAGTTGAGTAAATTCAACTTCGTAAAAGGGCCTTATAGTATGTATATCCTTCATCCTTCCCAAAAAATTTGTTTTTATTATTATTTTATGATAGCTTTTACTGTTTAATAACTAATTGGATATAGAAACAGCTTTAATCCTTGATTTATCTCTGCTTTCGTTCAAGATCAAAGTTTTAAATATAGGGTTGGATTTCGGCCTTCCGCGGCCTGAAAACTTGAGCCAGATTACATTTTTTGGTTATTTCTATGATTTTTACATCACCCCAGGCTCAGGGTGCTGTTGTTTAAATTTTTACTCCGGAGGTATTTTTCTAATATTTTTTCCTTAATCCCCGGTTCGTCTATTTTCGTTTAGTCATTCACTATAATGCTGGTCTGGCTTAAAAGTTATATCAGTTTTGATAATCGGAAGTTCCTAACTCCAGTCTTAGAATAGACAGAATATTAAATATTATATCCCAACCCATCATCATATTAATTGCCGACATAGACGAAGTAATTATGTATATAAATTGCTAAATTACTTAATTTATACCGCGATATTATTGATTATAACTTATCTTTCAATCGAATCAAATTGAATTGGCTTATTAAAAAGGTATATAGTAATTGAGATTGTTATTTTTTATATCTTCATTATTAGTTTCCCTAACTTCCAATTAGGTAATATATGGTGTACCTGTGTATTTTAATTTTAATAACGAAAAGTAACCGATACTTTGCGTTTTGTACGTTTATTGAAAGAAGGACATATGTATGTAGGTATGTAAATGCAACTGATTCGAATCCTAAATATTATCCTATGTCAAATTGTGTTGGCGGGAAGGATTTGAAAATCTCAAAAAATCCTCAAATTACATTTTAAAATGATTGTGGACATATTTCAAAATAACTTTATATGAAGTTACATCAGTGGACCAGTATTATAATGAAGGCATAAGTAGTTTCCAAACGTGCGGGCGTGCAATAAAATTACATGGTTTTTCTTGGCATGAATTCTTAAATGTGCGGAAGGTTGTTTCTTTTTTCCATCTATCAATCGTTGGTAAACCGGTTTAAGCGGCTAAAAGTAAACACATGAGGTTCCTTTGGCAAAAGAATTGAAATGCTTTATTAAAACAATAAAAACACATATTGCATGGACATGATTCCATCAGATTCCTACGTGTGGGTCAAGTGGATAAATGCGCCAAAAGCGTGCCACATCAGCCGGGGAAACATTTCCTTCACGGTCAAGTGAATCGGACGTGATTTTATTTCGCTTATTTAGAGCTCCATTGGCTGGTATTTCAATTCCCTAAGCCAGAAAGCCAAATTTCCTCACAACCGTCTCATTTGTTTTGATTTGAATTTCTGCTCGAGATTTTCCTTATATTTTTAAATAAGCCGCAGCAATTTGAGTGACAGAAATTCTGCGGACTTTCATTAAAGCGATAAATTGCAGGTGAATTGTACCTCTCGCGGGTATCGCACGGGGGAACCCACTGGCACCTAAGTATATTTGCTTTGAAAGTAATTTAGAATTTGGAAATTGAGACTACTTCCGCGTTAGGTTGGTAGCCTTTCGCGGAACTCCTGGTTTCTAAATGTTACATAGCCGACGAATGTGTCGTAATAACCCACAAATCCCAACAAAGTAATTAGTTGCTCTACAAGTGCAAGTGCTGATAGGTGCAGTGGACAGAAAATTATCAAAAATAAATATATCTGATCAAATTCCGGTATTTTATACTTTCGAAGACATAAAATAATTTGCAAAACTTGTTCTGAGAAAAACATGTTCATAAAGGAAACATTAAAGGCTTATCTATGTACATTCAACCTTTTATTGGGGCACATCCAATTCAGCTTAGCTTAGCTTAGTTCACAGGTGTTAAATAATGTTTTCATTTTTCAGTTGAATAGAAAATTTGTCTATACTAAATTGATTGATTTGCAATGAACAATTATCAGATTTAATAGAAAAAAATCAGACATAATGAGCATTTAAATGCTACATGAACACTTAAAAAATCACTTCTTTTTCCTAAATCCTATATAACTACATGCAACAATGAACGAACAATGACAACAATTGTTTTACAGGTTTTATTTTATTAGACTACTTATTCAACCTATATCAAAATTTTCGAGATCCAAAATTAAGTTTTCCGGCCATTCTGCAAAACTAAATTAATGTTATTGAACTAATTTTTGTTTTATTTATTTGAAGAAATAATTAACAAATTTTGGTTTCTTACAATAAAAATAATCAAATTTAATGCAGTAAACTAATATAAAAAAAATAATTAACAAAACACTGAATCGGAAAAATAACAAAATTAAATGTAAAAAGCAATGGCAATTTGACCATAACGAAACCGACAATTTATTTGGTTTGTGCACAAATTACTTTTGCGTTAAATTATTCGATTTTGTTCATTTTTCCGACTTTTGACAAATACATTTGTAAACAAAAATGTAATAATTAAAAGAAATCCATAGTTTTATTAGGTTTAGAATAGTATTTATTACTAGTGTTTGGAAAAAATAAGTTTTTAAGGTTAATGGTTGGTTTTCGTCCATTTTTGAGACTCTAGTAAATTCTTTTGCAATCATTTTAAAAATTGGGAATATTTTTGACCGGCTTTACATATTCATGAAAGTTTTATTGCCTGAAAGACGAAATACTCTCGTTAACGCAGAATATTAATTTGATTTGTTAGTCGCGGGAAATCGCATCATTCAAGATAATGCTCCGGTTCATATGGCTGCAATTTCCAAGGCTACGGTTCAAGAATGTCGCGTCGTTAAAATTACAGTCATTTTTCTTAAACTTAAAGCTTTAATTTTGTCCCTTTTGATTATTATTTATTTCTAATATTGAAGATAGAAGCATATTTTTATAGCGTTATGGAAGCTTTAACTAAATGTTCTGAAAAATATGTGTTAATAAAAAGAGAGCACGAAAAGTACATTAAGTATTTTGCCGAAGTTTAACATATCTTTAAATAATTTTATATCGTTCTTTACCGGGTACGTATTATATAAAAACTAAACTGCTCTGTGATTGAAGGTAACTCAAACTCAAAGTAAAACAGAAAAAGTTTTTTAAGCACATACTTTAGTGAAAAACGATAATTACTACATGTTACAAATTGTATTAGATGCAATTGTTATCCTTAACTCGTAAGCAATCAGGGTAAACTTGACCTTTGGAGCATTTTTCAGTTTACTTTCAGAAGCCATTCGCTCGTAATAAAGGCAAAATCGCACTTAATTTTTACGAACTAAGTTTGAATCGACGTGATTCAGTTGCGCAAGAAGCGTTAGCAGATTACGTTTTTTTTTTTTAAATTGTTAATTTAAATGGATAAAAATGCTCCGAAATATTTCATAACCGTTTGCGAGGCTCGTTACGGTATGAATTGAATATTTTTTCGAAAAGCTGCAGGGCACACTTGAATACTCGATAATTGTGGGATAATTTTGAGGAACTCGAGCAACTACATCTTAAAAACTTTGTCGTAAGATTTATGTCGCGATGGGCATTAGTGGGGCGGAACCGCCACTCAGGTGGATAAACATTTCTGGCTAGCTGTGGTCAGTTCGATTGATGGCGGCAATATATCTGGTCTAAGAAAGTTTGCTAACCTTTTCACTTAGTTGACTGAGTGCCGAAGGAGCAATTACTGCTTTTCGTTTGCCAAACGACATAAAGGTTATATTGTATTTAAAGGTTGATATTTAAAAGAATCGCTCGTTTCTTAGTGAGATATGCACGTGAAGGGGATCGGCGCAGTTTGTTAAATGGCTATTTGCACCTCGTAAGTGAAACCGGGGAGGTTAAAACCGTGAGTATCATCCACGCTTACTAAATGTGATAATTCATTCCCAATCTCAATCGGAAGTTCCAGAGAATTCGTTACGTAATTCTTGGTGCTGTTTGGCATCTATTGCATCGGATTAAATGTGATAATTATCTAATTTCGCAGTGAAAAGTGAAAATAAAATGTTGCTCAATTCTTTGAAATTGCCAGTTCTTTAAATTATAAAAATGTTTCTGTGTGTGTTATATTGACAATAAAAATCAATGAAGGATTTTTTATTCAGATAATTATTCCATAAATTTAAATGTTCTATTACATAATGTCGAAAAAAGTATAGATATGTAGTTAGTTTACTGGTTTCCTTCTTAACTTGATAAACAACTAAAATGGTCGATTTCACTAGTTTTCGAACAAAAAAATCTAGTTTTCACCCACCTGTTTACCTTCGGAATTTAAAATAAAAGGAGATTTTGATCTAGTTTTATGTATGAATTAATACATAAGTTGGGTTTAGAAATATAAATCGTTGATCAAAAGGGTAAGGTTCTGTACTTTCGTCCATACCGTTTTTGTGGCACAATAACTTACTCTCATACCTCTTAATTAATTGGAAGAGTTACTTACTTTTAGTTCTACAAATATTAGTACCACTCCTATAGTTGTCCAAATTGTTTTTTTCGACACTTTTCTTTTGAGGAAGAAAAAAAGTTTTCGGATTTTTTAAATAAATTTTGAATAACACGGCGATTTCCATTAATTTTCTTTTCGAAATTCCGTTAATGTTCAAACTTTTGTCTTTTAATGCTAAACTTGTACCTTTTTCGACATAATTTAATCATACATCACGCATTTTAAATAATTATTCAGTGTATCAAAATTCAAAATCACGATCATACAAATATCAGTTCATCTAATTCTAAAATTTACTATATCCCGTTTCTTAAACATTTACCACATAGAAATGGTAGGACAAAGTTATTACAAGTGCAAAATTTGTTTGGAAATATTTTATTTGTTTTCATTGTTTTGTTCTCATAACAAATTTTAAGTCATAAACAATAAAGTTTCTCTAAAAAGTGAACAACATTTACTATCGCCTGTCCAAAAATTCTTTATTATTGTATAGGATTATAAGTAGCAAAAGTGGTCAAGACTTATTTAGTTGCGTAATTACCTATATAAATAAAAAGAGACCATGAATAAAGTAAAGAGTAAATTCTTAGACATTTCAAGATTACATTTTATTACCTAATCCAGCTTAGGTACGAGTGCTCTCTAAAACTAAATCATGCGTGGATACATGCAGTTTTTATGGGGTTTTAACTCGATATCCACTAATTCATTGGTGCGTTTGAAGTTACATTTATTTTATTACGTATTTATACCAAAGTCAATATTTCCTGATTTCCACTTATGTCATTTCAACTTCAACACCGGACTGGCTTCTCTTCCTTACCAAAAATCATATTAAAATAAACAAGACAACGCCAACCAACATAAAATATTTGTATTACCTACTTATCATAAAATGTTTATTAGGTTATTTTGATTTGATCTTATTGTTCCAAAAGCGTTCCGTGTTAACAAATAGTATATGTTTAAGTAGTGAATTGATAAGCAATTATTCCATAATTATAAAAGGTTTACTCCGTTTAACACACTTTACACTTCTTCCGTTGCTCTTACTATGCTTAATTATAAGAAACAGCAAAACAGACTTATTTCCTTCCGTTTGGACTTGGTCGATTCACGATATTGACCATGTTTTCAAGTTATGCAGGTTACTTATTTTAGGATGGCAGTCGCATTTCGCGTGCATAAATGCTAAACGAGGAATTGTTGGTTTATGGTTAGAAGCAGATCTTACCTTATTATGGTAACTTGGATTAGGGGAGAGAGGAGTCAAATCGTGGGGAGTTGCAACATGAAACATCTCAGCGGATCCATGATGACTTATGACTTATGCAGTGTAGTATATGCGATTTTAGTAAATTTGCATAGGATTCATTTATTCATACCAATATTTTCTGCCTCCTTTTTTTTTCTTTTTCAAAGCAATGCTCTGAGAACTTTATGTAAAGCGGAGATATTATATACTAATTGATTTCACGCTTTGACAAAGTGTTAAAATTTAACTTTCTTGTATCTAATTGTCTGCAAGTGTAAAATTGAGATTCAATGAGTTATATAAAATTGTTGCATTTTGTTTTTTGTGTAATAATTTCAATTATTTCATTAGCATTATAAGAAAAAAAAACTACAATCTGCTAACGTTAGAACGTAAATCAAATGCGATTTATAAAATGTAGATATTGCTCTGACCGAGTTATGATTATTATGCTGTAACCGTAGCTATAATGGCGTAAATTGTTGTGAACCACTTATACCATATTTGATCTCGAATTTAATGACTACTAAATTATGCAAATTATTGCGGACTAAATCGACATTTGCTGTGTTTTATTGTTGTTGAATTTTCTTATTATTTTGATACTCTGAATAAAAATCTAACATTATTTCTATCAAGCAGAAAATGGAATATTATGTCACACCAGACCGCAAATTGGTGGAATTGCTTTTGTAAAAAGCGTTCGTTCGTTATTTTCAATTAAATTTTTCTCGCAGTTTAACACAAACATTCGTTCAGTTCAGGCATTTTATAAGATCTCTAAACTTGGCAAAAATAGGAACTCTGAGACCAAGGGCCTACATACTTTTAAAGTGTTGTCTGTCTCGATATGGGGATGATCAGATGATTAGCAGCGTAATTAGATAAAATTGACTTACATTTATATCAACTTAAACAATTTATCGTACTGGTGATTATTTGTGAATTTACGAGTTCGAAAAGTTCGTTGATTATAAAAACACCAATTTTGGCGGTTTCAATTATTCATTATTAAATGTGTGAAATTTCTGAGATTATTTATATTTTATAGGATAAAAAGAATAAAGATTTTACAATTCATATTGTGTAACTATAGCGACTAATACTGGTTAAACATAGTTTGTATGTTTTTACAGGCAATTTCGCCATTAACGATAATTAATATTTAATTATTACAGATGCGATTTATGCAACTTACATGTTTGTAAATTTGATGTTGTGTATGTTTCGAAATATATTCCTAAATCGCGTCAATTATTTTGTTTTACAAGACATTGTAATAAACGAGATTGAGCAAAATAATGGAATGTTAAATTTCTTAATGTTTATATGGAATGGAAAGTGTATTTAGAAGATCTTAGTCAATAATGTAATTGTATGTGTGTTGAACATTTTTGTAGGAAATAATGGCTTAATTCTCACTATTTGGGATGAAAATTGATGTCTTTTGGGATTTATTTTTATATTCTTTGTGACTTTCATTAAAATCAGTCCAAAATTGGTTGTGTTATGTTGATTTAAAAACACTTAAAAGTAGGTTCTATTGAATCAATTTTTATTAAATTTGCTATATAATTTCTGCAATTTGCGAACGAAGAAAATTTTTTTTTTTGTAACATAAATATGAAATACGACATAAGCATTTTCTCGTATTTTCGTTTAAAGCAAGAACGTGTTTTATTTCTTTAGGATTATTTTCAGCTTTTTGGAAATATGAAATATGATAAACATATTATCTTTTCTAGGAAAAACCATTGATTTTTAATGTCTACTGTAAGCGATGCTCCTATACCTACTTCACCCCATGTTAGCTGGGCTATCCCTACATTTGATTTACGTACTCACTACAAGACATCTGTTTACGGTCCTTCCTGAGATATTTCGGGATTTCGAGACAACAATTTTGAAAACAAAGATTCCAGACACAACATCTTTTGCCAATGGTTATGACTTCATCATTATCGGTGGTGGATCAGCAGGATCTGTTTTGGCTAATCGTCTATCTGAAATCCCAGACGTCACCGTTCTACTGTTGGAGGCTGGGGATCAGGAAATATTTCTTACCGACGTACCTCTAACAGCTGCTCTCACTCAGTCGACAAGATACAACTGGGGATATTCTTCAGATCCTCAGACGAACGCGTGCCAAGGACTCGAAGGTGGCGTCTGTCGATGGCCCAAAGGCAGAGGATTGGGGGGAACCAGCCTAATTAATTTCATGATTTACACTCGAGGCCATAGACAAGATTTCGATGACTGGGAAATGATGGGCAACGACGGGTGGGGCTACTTTGATGTGCTGCCATATTTTATAAAATCTGAAAACATCGGAATACCTGATGTAGAAGAGTCACCCTATCATGGACGTGGCGGCTATCTAGATGTTCAATACGCGCCCTTTCTTACAAGATTGACGCACGCCTTTTTAAAAACTGGAGTCGATAGGGGCTATAAAATTACTGACCCTAATGGGGACGAAATGATAGGATTTAGCAGAGCCCAAGCCACTCTGAGAAATGGCCGCAGGTGTAGCGCGTCAAAGGCGTTTATTCAACCGGCGATAAATCGCTCTAACCTACAAATATCAATGAAATCTTGGGTGACAAAAATATTAATTAATCCTTTCACGAAAGAAGCTACAGGAGTTGAGTTTCTGAAAAATAGGGAAAGATATCAAATTAGAGTGAAGAGAGAAGTTATCTTGTCAGCTGGATCAATTGCTTCGCCTCAGCTTTTGATGCTGTCGGGAATTGGCCCCATGGAGCACCTTACGCAGCTGGGAATCCCCGTAATTGAAAATTTGAGAGTTGGATACAATTTGCAAGATCACGTTACACTTCCAGGATTGACATTTTTATTAAATGAATCAATATCTGTTATTGAAACAGAAATAGTTAATCCGGTAACAGTTTTGGATTATATACTTAATAAAAGAGGTCCCTTTACCCTGCCCGGAGGAGCTGAAGCATTAGCATTCCTTAAAACGCCAAGTTCCTATCGAGGTAATTATAGATTAAAATGTTTACAAAGAATTTGCGCTTTATATAACTTGAATTTAGATCCCATTATTGAAATTGTTTTCTTCAGATTACGATTATCCAGATATTGAAGTGGTTATAGGTGCAGGTGGCTTAAATGGAGACATATCCGGAACTATGCGAAACCTTCTGGGCATAACAGAAGAATTTTTCCAAACTGTGTACGCAGGCATAATAGGAAAGGTAAAATTTGAAATTTTTTTAAAAATTCAAACTTCTGTAACTCGCACCAGCCAGACCAATATTTACGCATTTTTGCTTCTCTTCTTATAAATCCATTATACATCACTTTTCACCAGAATATAGAATTAATTGATAATGAGCCACAATTGCTCATGTTATAGTAGGTTAGAGCATCGAAGGGCAAATGGTATAAGATTAGTTGTAGAAATTTCGAATTTTTTCTTGAAAGAAGTTAATATACCAAAATCTTCATTTTAAACATAAAAAGCATTTATTTAAATCAAGGTAACCTATTATATAAATTCTTCTTTTTCGAGTTAATTACAAAAAGAAGAGGTTATTTCAAAATTTATACATATTTATATTCATAATTTGAGGTCGATATTTTTTAAACAAAGAGATCGTTGGACTTTTTACTTTATATGACCAGAGAGTTTTCATTATGTCGAGGGAATTAAACAATTTGAATAAACTAGCTTCCTAATTTCGAAACAAGATGATAGAGCTGTCGAAAGAAATTTTTAACAAACAGCTTTTGAACATGTACCATATATTGCGAATCTTTTAAAGTTTAGTTCATTTTGGAAGTGTGTATGTAAAATATATTAAATAATTTATGCAATATTTAATATTTTTCAGCCTTCGTATGGATTAGTGCCCGTCCTTCTTCGTCCAAAAAGTCGAGGAAGGGTATCACTAAAGGATCGCAACCCTTTCAGCTGGCCGAGCATGCAAGGAAATTACCTTACTCATCCAGAAGACGTGCAGACGATGTTGGAGGCTATTCAAATTGTAAGAGTTCTATTGAAAATTATTTTAATCTAAATCAATATTTTTCAGGTACTCGAAATTGGCAATTCATCTGCACTAAGAGCTTATGGGAGTCAGTTTCACTCCACTCCATTCTTAGGTTGTGAAAATCTTCCCTTTGGTAGCGAGTCCTACTGGATTTGCTGCCTACGGAGGTTTGCAACGACTCTCCAGCATCAGGTTGGAACTTGCAAAATGGGACCAGAAGACGACCCTGAAGCTGTGGTGAATCCCCAGCTGCAGGTTCATGGGATTAAAAGATTACGAGTAGTGGACGCGTCGATTATGCCTACCATTATAGCCGGTCACACTATCTCTGTGGTCTACATGATTGCAGAAAAAGCTGCGGATATGATAAAATATTACTGGGATTTGTGAAGGGCCAAGGTCAATAAGATCCAGCTTTTAGACGATGTAACTCTAGTCATTTATGCTTCATTTAATATTTTGAAATTTTTAATAAAATTTATTATGTTTTTCCTTATAAAAATATGGTTATGAGTTTTTCAAAACACTTTATATCTTTAAAAGTGGTGTGCAAAACTATTTTCATTTCTCACACGTATACACTAGGGTAAAAGTAAGTTTTAGTTTTCTACATAAAAAACATATAAACTGTAACACTTTGTTTAAATACTAAAGTATGAGGGAAACTTTTAAATTTACTTCTTTTCTTCTGAATTTAAGTAACGATCAAAATTTCAGGCAACCATGCTGTTATTGAAAATGAATTCAATGAAGATGCCTTTGTAAAGAGAAGTTATATTTTTTATTCTCACAAAAGTTGGTTTCTTTTCATCTTTAAAGGGAAGGCAAAAAAAAGAGTTGTTACCAAAGCAGTTTTGTATATGTACAAATAAACCATATTTAACAGTGTTCATTTTAAATTTTACAAACATTATTATGCCTGAAAGTGATCAATCATACAATATTTTAAACGAATAGGATTCACTTTCAATTTTGAAAGCAGATTCATTTTCGAAAAAGAAGAAATTTTCGAACTATACATATCGTAAACAAAATTCAAGCATTTTTCGTATGATGATATGCACCTATAAATCTGTTTTTACTTTTTTCTAGTTTTTTAGATACATACCATATTTGGTTTCAAAAAAATATTATGATATACATTTTTTGAAAACACATAACTTTTTAAAATTTTTTTTTAAAAATTTTAGTAACCGTTGGGCATTGAAGTTATTTATGAAATGACGGGTATTTATTTACGTTTTCTACTTAAAACGTGGATTAAGTGAAACCACATGGGAGCTGAAAATTGTGCACAAGACACTGTGAAGCACTAATAAAGCTTTTTAGGCTCAGCTTTCCACTAAATTTACACAATTTACATTAGAGACCAGCTTTTATAATTTTCGAATTTCGTATATGGTGTTGCTTTTACTCTAAGCTTATTTTTCGAAGATGTTAATGCAACTTTTCCGCGCTTTTCCAGCTCCTACGCTTAGCCTTTTTCATTCTTAGCTTTCACGCTTTTCCGACTTTCACAGGTGCTATATGAATCCATGAAAAATCCACCAACATTTCAGTCTTCGGAGTTAAGTCGATGATGTACGCTGGAAGTCGGGGCACGATAGAACAATTGCGGTGTGTCTTTAAGGAACTGAGAAATGTCCTAGTTACTTCTTAAAGTACATCGAAAATTATCCGATTATTGTACGCTAGAGTTCAAGCTGACTAATAAAGTTTTATTTAATTGTTAATAAAACGATATTTGGAGTTAGTGAAAATGGTAATAGTTCGTGTCATTGGACAAATGTTTCTTTTAAGGTTAACTTCTCGAAAGTCGCTGTACTTTAAGTAAACGAGCGAGTAATTTTTAAAGAAAAAAAAATCGGTAAGATTGCATCAAGACCTTGATAAAAACATAAAACTCGATATCAGCGCTTTTGGGTAATTTTTTGTGGGGTTAGCATTTTTGTTTACACCAGTGTTTCGTCATCGATTGAATATAAAGTCCTGAAAACTCGGAAACCGCAGTAATTTTATATGGTACACGAAAACATTGAAGGATGTGAACGCAATAGCGACGTTCTCTTTTAGTTTAAGACACAAATTGAAAGGGATAATTTTTCTTTTCTGGAGGACGGGACCACGCCGCAGTTTATTAAAGAAAACAAATTTTTGAAAGGATGACACCACTAAGTGTGAATTAGCAGCAACAATTTGCAAACGAATGTAAGTATAGTTCGGGTGTTCATGTATTGGGGTGATGTGCGCTTTCCACTATTGGATTTTGCAATTCCCTATATTTTCTAGAAGTGACGTCATTCATAGGTGAAAGTCAATGATCGTTTAATTTTGCATAGCCGCATATAAGCGGTGTTTTTCACTTCCTACATTGACATCTACTTATTATGTAGAATTTCATACCAAAGGCGCCAATTTGATTAAATGCTTGAAAAAACACGTACATACATATATAATTTTAATAGTCTTTTAGTCATGGTGTTGACTTTTATAACTATTCTGTCATTGAAATTTTCACTGTATCCAATTAAATTATTTATTTGTCATGGCCAAAATTACAAAGGACCGAAAATATACATCTTTCAATAATCAAGTTCTTCAACAATCTTTTGAGAGTGCACAATTTTATGACATAGGTTATTTAATTTGGGATTCACACAAACTACTACTATACGCTACACTGCAAAATCCATCACATCTTACTCCCGTGCAAATTCATTTAAATTAGTTCCCTAGAGATTAGAAAGCTTTGTATATATTTCATAGAGGAAAATTGCTGTCTGACAATATTTCGTGCTGAGGAATTTTCCTTAAATATACAAAATAGGTACCTACTTTTGAAACTTGTCGCTACAAAAGAAATAAAATTCGACGTAAAATATGCATGAAGGTCTTTATTTCTAGATTTTGTTTGCTGAGTAAATGAATAATTTTGATACTTATTTAAATGAATCTAATTTAATCCAACAGCGTAATTTTTCTCTATGTAAATAGGAAAGCGTTATTATAATTATTTAAAGGAAATCCAAAAATGTACATAAGAATCCAATTCGAGATAAAAGGAAACGTGCGAGTAGCAATCGGAAATGATTTAGACTGCACGCCTGAATCTATTTACATACTTTTGCTCGAGCGTTTGTTTATTTGTCTGCAATGTCTAATCTCAATTCCCAGCAGCATGTTTATTCGTACTCACTCTAATAAATTTAGAATTGTATGTTTGTAACTTGCAAGCATTTTGAATCTTTATTTTTTCAATATGCTAACATACTAAGTATGCAGTATACACTGATGCAACTCAATTGCAAAATTGCTTATATCAGCGTTGCATATGAGTTTCATATACTTAAAATTATAACAACAACATGAAATACTGTTTTCCAAAAATTTCGTCTACGTCTTTATAAGAGATTGGTTCAAAAAGGTTGTTATTTCTTAGAATTATTATGCGTAGTATATTTAGATGGAATATAGCAATTCATTCGAAATGCTAAGATACTATTATTATTATCTGCGTTTTAAAGAAATTTTCATTTTTCAAAAAGACACCTGTTTACGACAAGAACTTAAGACATTCTTTCAATTTTTTTCATATTATTTTTCAAATGCTTTTCAGAATTAAATTACAAAAAATAGCTCAGATATGTATCATTCTGATGTATTTTCATTCAGTAGTATTTCCTTACAGTGTAGTAAAATATTAGTGTACCTTTGTAAGTTGTTATTTTGATCGACTGGTTAAATGACAAAGCATTCAGTCGATTACCATACTTGATCAATTTTAAGTTTGAATGATACTATCTAAATTTTAGATGTTACGCACCGCCTGATAGCACAATAAAATGTGAGCCATCGGTGGTGCACGCTGCCCATGAGTCAGTCTTGTGCGATCCACCGGTGGTACGCGCCGGCATGAACGTGATAAAATCACAGTAGCCGAAAGCAGAAAATTTTGCAATAGTGTAATATTCAAAAGCTAGAGGTACACAATATGTGTCACAGTACCTATTTTGTTGTTGATACATGCACCGAAGAGTGAACACCTCTACTATATAATTTATTGTGTTTCTTGATTAGATAAAATATTCAGTATTCTACGGAAATTGACAAATTTTGCAGTAGGCATTCCACGTTTGGTTTTTACATTCACTTTCTTTGATTGTCCGAATTTTCCTTGTTGTTGAAAAAGTAATAATTAAAAAAAATATATTTATTCATAGAAGTTTAATTTTAAGTTTGGTAATAATGTTCGTAAGAGTCTAAATACTATTTTAATTTAAACAACAAAGCAGTTTTATTTTGTAGAATGTTTTTTTTTTTGACAAAATTGCGTATATGCATACATGTATATGGATATAATAAAACAAAAGAACGTTCTTTTTGACTTTGAGGATTTCTAATCTGTAAATCTGTTGAAAGCTTTGTATATTTACAGAATAAATCCTTATATGTATGAAAAGATTCCCGAACAAAGAGCCGCTGTAATGCCACACTAAAAATTCAAATGTTACCTTACTACCCAAATAAATAAGAGCTCGACAATGGGTCAAATTACCATTCAAAGCGGGCTCTTCAGCATATTGAGGAGCAACAAAAATTTACCCTTTCCTGCGGCTGGATAGAATAGAACCACAGTGTTTTGGGAGTTACTGGTATCGATCGCAATTAAAACCGAGACATACGGAGTGCTTGCCGCATGCAGGTAATTCGAGCGGCTTTGTGCTCCGACATTTAAATTTTAAACTTGGCTGGGGGCAAAATGAAAATGGCATTGCGTCGTTATCGGAGTATTTGGATGAGGGCATGGCCGTAGCTGATGTGATCGAAATGAGGCACTTGCACTCCTAGTTCATGCGTTAAAATAAGTTCAAACTTTATGTTCTTTATAAATAGCTTTCATAAAATATGCGATAAAATATTCACGTTCAAATCAACCAACTAGAATTGCTTTTTGAATAACGATAATATAAACGGGCTTTTATTAGTATAATTGTATAACATAAAGTTATAAGCATTTTTTTGTGTACAGTTCAATATTTTACTTAAATTCCTTTTCGTTTTAAAATATTTTACAATTTACATACATATCACCCAGATAGAACAGCTTAATTTTACCTAGGTATTTTAAATGTATTTGTTCTTGAAAACGTTGTATTTGAAAAAAGATTTTCATTTTTGGATTTTTTGCGAGAAAAGTGGTTTACAATTCTAATGTGTTTGGAAGTATTTTACGACAATATAGTGGTCCGATTCTATTAATTTTATTTTTAACTCCTTACCGCATGGTGGCTCATATATGAACCAAACCATATATTAACTTACATATTTTTAAGTTTCAAACTGATTTTCTTATTTTATTTTTATGTGTCAAATTTGTACTATACGAGTTTCATTTTATGTATAAAATTGCCATCTATAAGCAAGTTGTGTGAACTATATCGTTCATCAAAGTCAACGAATGGGTACGAACCAGCGCAGAGCGAGTTTTGTGAAATTCGAAATTTTGTAAAAAATATATAAATCTCAGTGTTAGCGCTTACAAATAAATATTCCAGGAGAGGAAATAATCTAAACATTGGTTCTAAGGTCATTTTTTTTGTTTTCACAAGTAATAATAACTTATGAGTGGTTGTAACTGAATGGATCCAAAGAGGAAAAGTGTAAAATTTTCTAAAATTATTCAATAAAAAGAAAAATCCTGAAACACGTGTCCATTTATTTAGTGTTTCCTGTCACATATATTTTTTCATGAATAAATAAAAAATCATGCAGTAAGGGGTTAAACGACTTGATTATAGAAATAACATCTGACTGTATTTTAAATATATGCTGACGACAAACGAAAAAATTGTTTTGGCGTATTTAACATTAAATCTAAGTAGTATTAGATAGGGTAGAATAATTTCAAGGACTTATTAATGCCATTTTTTTTCCTTTCAGAGCTGCAAACGTAACATGTCCTGCCTTTCCCCGTATGTAACATCGTGACGATAATCACCTGGCATATGTATTTTCTTCAGAAGGTACTCAGCGTATTGTAGTATTCTAAGACGCATCGGTGCATCCGGAAGGAGGGCATAATTATTATTAAATCCTCATATCATAGAGCTTAATATTTTATATATCAACTTCAAGGCAAAGAAAATGATTCAAAACTTTGAGATACATATCCAGGCGATAATACCATTGCTAGTGTTTTTTGTAGTTCTGCTGCAGGAAGGTTAGAGGAGTTAAAGTTAAATGAAGATGTGATTTTTAATATTAATTATTAATATAATTTCCACAGCTTGCTGTATAGATTGTTTTAAGTGTGTGTCTTTCAACGGTGCTAACAAAGCTTGTGATGATCCCTTCCACAACAACTACTCGACAGCGATACTGGAATCGCCTTGCATGGGAGGTCGAAAAGGTCGAGATGGTTTATTTCCGGCAACGGCATGCATTAAAATTGCCGGCTACTATGGTTAGTAAATAATTTAAGCCAATTTCCATGACATTCATTTTTAATTTATTTGAATTTAGATGACACTGGGGAGACAATAACAGTACGAGGATGTGCATTGGATAGTGGAACTTTAACAACAGACACTGAAATAATTCGAATGTCGCATTGTGGGAGATTTTACTACGATGACAGGTCGTTTCTGATTATAATATATATGTATATTATAAATACGATTATTAATTCTTTTTTATTACAGATACGTCCATGGATGCCTTCAAAGTTGCAACGATGCGGACGCGTGCAATTCTGCAGAAATCAGGTCATCAGGGATGAGCCTTCTTAAAGTTTTGCTACTGTCTTTTATTACCCTTCTAACATCTAGTCGACTGGTTAGATAACAATGCATCGAAAGAAAATTTTTGAATTAATCATAATCCATTACAAACATTGCATCTAATAGGGGATCCAATTTATAACTTCGTAAGAACAATTAAAGATATTCACACAAGACTTTATAAATCAATTACACTAAAATGTAACTTGTAAAACTAAAGATAGTGTACGTTCATACAATGATTTAAAGTGATAACGTAACAGCATTAACGCGAATCAACGGATTGCCATTGTATTCATTTTTTTCTTCAACAACTATTTAAGGATTGTTACTTTATACTAGAGATTGGTTTCAAAAAAAGCAATGAATATTTATTTACTTATTATCGCGGTTAGATCGATTTTTGTGTTTTAATGCGTATAGGATAAAATACAAAAATTTGCGCCTAATAAAAATGAAGAATGTAATGGAAATAAATGCCTATAATGCTTTAAGCTATGAATATGTACTAAATATACATCATATGCAACTTGATCGCAGAAAATGATCAGTTTCTTTCTTATTAATTTACTTTCTCGACTTGAAATTGCAATTGGAAACTTTTCATTTTATTAGGCCTATTCAAGTAGTGCACAATTTGCACCTGAACTCCCATTTAACAAGAATATACTTGGGAGCAATCACATAAATGGCAAATCCACAAATTAAATGTTTTATTAAGATTCTTATAGTATTAATAATCTATTATTGTACATAAATACATGCATACATAATGTTATGTAGATATATACGAAAAAGGAATTTAAATTTAATCGAAAAGGAGAATTATATGCGCCACTTACAGGGATTTGTACTGTTGAAAAAGTGCATTGAAATTGTATTAGAGCTATTCAAAACGATTAAACCCGTGCAAAACCACAGATATCGGATAGAATGAATAATAATTGATAAAGGTCTAATATCTTATGATGCAGTTAGGATTGCATCACGTATGCGTTTTTTCATAATTTTCTAAAGAAGGGATTTGGGCAGAAAGTTTAAAATCTAGTAAATTGCTACCGAATATAGCCATCAAGAGAGTAACATTCGGTTATTTTTGAATCCTTATACCTTTCAATTTATTTACTTGTGCCTTTGAGAATTTATATATGCTGCATGACTTGATAGGAAAAACGCGATGAATCAAATATAATAGTATGGAACGATCAACTCATAGCACATTGGCCCGGTATTAATTTTTTTTTATGGTTTAGTAGTTAAACTAGGAACCCTAGTCTGTCCGTCTGTATGCCACAGTCATTTTACTTGCAGGCTGTGTTATGTGATTTTTTTAAAGCACGAAATTAAAAGGAAAATGTGACAGCTAAGTAGACTCTACTAGTTTACGAGTAATAGTCGACCAACTTATGACATTTAGTTGGGTCTTTAATAAGTTAATAGAAATTGAATACGGTAGTCTACTATACACTGCGCGTAGTCAGACACGCATTTGGCCGTTTTCTTATACTTGAAGTAATCCATCAGCACCGATCACTTTTCCTAATCTTTGAGGACCAAAAGTTTTGTGCAGATATATTCTCCAATCATGTCAATTAGAAGCTATAGTGCGATGAAAACATAAATAAATAGATGCAAATAGTGCAAACGTATTATATCGCACCATCGCGTGCAGACCCAGGCACTGGTTTTTCAAGATTTCCGAATTTAGTCGAAAATAAAGATTGGACATGCTTACGTATATCTTGCAGAAGAAGATAGAATATACGAAATAAGTGTTTCAACCAGTTAAAGTTTTACTGATTGATCGGATCAAGATTGCGATTGAATGTCGAGTTTTAATTCAGTAAAGTTTACTTTAATTATTATAAAGAATTCTAATAAAATTGGAGTATTGCGCCTTGAATTTGGAGGCTATTTCGGACTACCTCTTAGCTAGGACTTTCTCTTGAATTGAGTAAATGTATTTTTGCTAGCTTTTCCAGTACCAAAGAAGCAAGTGTTAAGACGTGAATTTCAAATTAATTGAAGTGGAGTGAATGCACAATAAGTTAAAAAATATATGCGAAAAGGTTGAGTAAGAAAAATTCCATATGAAATGCGGAGTACATTGTAAAATTAAGGAAGTTTAAAATCACTCCTTGATTGCTCCTAAGTGCGGAACTCTTCGTTTTACGTCCGAAAAGTATATTTTTCAATATCATAAGAACATTTTTAAAAATAATAATTAAAATGCTGAAGGGCGCGCGGGAAAATTTGAAGCTTTAGACGGGCACTAAAAAATTTAAATGCATTTTTCTTTAAACAGTTGTCTTGCACTGGATGACATGATTAAAAGAAATACATACATATATTGAATTAATCGCATGAAATTTTACCAGAAATTTCAGAACAGATCTGTTTATAATTCGAATTTTGGTTTTTTTGAAGTAAATTAGAGACGAGAAATCATGTCATCCACCAAGAAGGAAGTTTTGTTTTGTGTGCCAGATTAACTCCGGAATTTTATTTTTAGAAAACAAAGCACGATTATAACTCGTATTTCAATATCTATTGTTTAAATTATACAAATAAATGAATGAATAGTACGAACGCATTTACAATAAAGCACTGTACAAGTTTGTACCTTTTGTACTTTTTATATATTTTTACAGTAAATTCTTGCTTAAGATTCATAAAATTAACATGCGATATCTATAAATAGCACATTATCACGATGCAAAATTTATTTTGCTATTATTATATCGAATAGTGTAACACAGAGTCACTAATTCTTAAAATTATATCAATAATTGTTTTTAAGAACTGTAAAATGTTTCTATATTCAAACTCAATATGAGCAGTTATGTTGTTTATATATTTATTGCGAACTGTTTTGTTTGTAGGTATATTACAAATTTTGTGCAATTATAAAATATTTTTACGGCAATAAATGCATATCGCTTGGTAAGAGTTTCACGTAAATACATCACTATTCGTCATAGAAATTATATCATTGTTATATGATCAAAAATATTCATATTTGAAATATAAACGAAAAAGTTCATTGAAAAGAAAGATCAGTGTTTCAATTTTTAATGTTTTTAGTTTATTTTCATTTTTAACACCACAGCAGATGAGAATCACCATCTCAATAAAGGCAAATTTGGTAAAACTGGGTGAATTGTAGGATATGTGAATTTATTCAATTTATATTATAAAGTAGAGCCGTAAAACTAAAAGTACACATCTACATATATATGTATGAATATATGTATATTAACTATATGTATATAGTCTTGTATATTACAAAAATCTTTTTGAATTTATCAGATGCAGCATCTTTTATGGTTCATCTAGACATTTTTAATTGAACGTTGGATTCCTGATCATATATCGTCTTCATAAAAACTTTGTATAATTTAATTTATATAAAAATTGTAATTTACGTTTTATTATATATTCTTTTAAACAGGTTTAAAAAATTGTTTAAAACATATCCTTTCCTTGTTTTTTGAGTCGGTGGACGTATATGTATGTATATGTGACTTCTCAAGGACCTTCTTATAAATAAAGCTATTAGGAATTCACAACACTATATGGAAAATCAATTTAATAAAAATAATAATTGTTAACATTTTAATCGTGTAACAATAAATTCTCATCCTCTGTGAATTTTCTGCTAAGGTCGGAAGGCACTTGAACATCTTTGAGGTTGTCCACTCCAATTTCTTCTTCCTTCCTAAAGTAAAATATCGA
This sequence comes from Machimus rusticus, assembly GCA_951509405.1. NCBI lineage: Eukaryota > Metazoa > Arthropoda > Insecta > Diptera > Asilidae > Machimus > Machimus rusticus. The sequence continues at coordinate 15,011,053 of OX608054.1, read as the reverse complement.
AAAATGAAGTTAGAGTAATTTTAAAAGAACTGAAAAGCCGTTCATTATCTTTGAGATATTTATGATAATTTATAAGATAACAGAGATGTATAAGTACTTACTTAATTAAAATATCCACAACATTTTCGCATGCAAGCAATGCATCGTTATCACCTCCAATCCTGTGCTCCCATTTGTGATATTCTCGTAGAATTTCGTAAACACCTTTTGCTCTAAGAAATTCCCGAGTTGTTTTAGTAGCGCATAGTTGCAAAAGGCATTCTAATAACATTCGGCGTAGATCTGGGTCCTCCTCACGCTTTTTGTCTTCCCCTAAATACTGCAAATTAAGGACTAATGTTAAGGGAAAAAACAACCAAAACACCTTAAGTCAATATAAACGAAAACGCGTTTTTTAACTAAAGAATTGAGCATTATAATTTTTATGTATGTTATGTTCATTTGTATGCAGATATATCGCTTTAAAATGTCGTTATGGTGTTTTCTAAAAAATAAGTATCTTATGTCCATTGCTTCATAATTGAACTGTGAAAGGGCAAAGCCGTCAAGTTCAAGATTGTGAGATTTAGAATTAACGCTGTAGTATTTCTGCAGCGTTTGTTTTAGAAAAAATAATATTGTTTTGTTTTAGAAAAAGCAATCGCCCCCGGGTGGGCTCGAACCACCAACCTTTCGGTTAACAGCCGAACGCGCTAGCCAATTGCGCCACGGAGGCTACGTCCCATCCCCAGACGCGTGACAAAATTCAGTTTCTTCTAAACTTTAGAAAATTTTTAAAGCTGCTGCTCCGGTGAAAAGCGCTTCAAACACTTAGGGCCGTTTCACACGAGGGATAATTTCCACCGCGAATTCTCCAACGCTTTTTATAAGACGAAAAGAACAAAACCTGCTCTAAAACAAACACAAAACCGATAATTTTACGACTTTTATAAACTCTTCTTTTCGTCCTATGGAAATCAGTCTTTGAAAATTTGAAAACGGTTGCGCGAGTAAACTCGGAAAAGTGCGTGTACCCCATGAAACATTTTTTACTAGACTTAAGGCTTGTCGCGATCTAATGGGCCGTTCCTCAAATAATATACAACTGTATAAACACCTTAAGCTAGAAAATAAATAATTTTATAATTTTATAAAGCGACACTTGTTCCGACTATCCTGTAACTTACAGCTTCTAAGATAAAGCCGTTTTTGTGATAGACCTGTTAACAAAATAAGTCTTAAAACCATGATTTTGAGGGCCCCCAAATTGTTAAATGCATGTATTGCGCCGTCTACTAGTAAAGTTTTTATAACTTTAAATACAATTTTCGCATTTACATATTATGTGTGAATTTTAAGTCGATATTTCATTTTGTTTAGAAGTAGAATTCTTTGACACACGTACAGATGGACAATATTTTAAGCTTTATCTTCTCTTAAGGATTTCTTATTTTTACACATTTCGTTGAATTGCATGGACAAATGGAAAAATACGAAATAATCCGATTCTACCATAACGCCTAAAATTTAGTAACGTAAAAAAACAACTATTACCTGTAAATCTATAGGGAATTTTTCATTTTCCTCATCAGTGAATTCCTCCGGACCAACGAGGGGAAACAGCAAATTGTGAAAAATGTCGCTTTTCTCATCAATTACTTTTTCGTGGTACACCGGATCAAAGCAGACATTTTTAAGGATTCCGACGGTGCCGCCACGTCTCACGATATTTTCCTCGAAGGAAACAAACGGAATGATTTTCTCCAAGACGTTGAGCTCGGGATTGCAGAACAAATTCCGGCCTCGACTCGTTTGCGTGATGTTGCAGAAAATCGGTCCTAAGCAACAAAAGAGATATTAAAACACAGCCCTCCACGTGGCCCATTAGCTCAGTTGGTTAGAGCGTCGTGCTAATAACGCGAAGGTCGTGGGTTCGATCCCCCCATGGGCCAATTACTTTTTATTTAATTTCTTACCTAGGTAATGCAATTTCGCTCCTTTTTTATTGTAGTCCAACTGACAGAACGCTTTAACCAGCCCGGAAATCGTCGCAGGGTCCTTTTCAATTTCATCTATCACCGCGTCAACCAGAGACTCCACTCGGGTTAAATTGCTCAGAACCATTGACCAAGGATCGGCTAAGTCGCTGTTCGGGTCCATCACAGCTGCAATTGCTTTACTTACTAAACTGAAACTCTAAAATTAAAGCCACTTGATAAATAATATCTTAAATGAGAATTCACCGGGGACTTACCGGGGTCATCACCGAGCTTGTTTCCAGTACTTTTGTTGCACCCGCTTCTTCCGCTGTTAGATTAATTAGTGAAAGAACCGCATCTTTTGCTATTGCCAATGTTTTATCCTGTGTTAGCAACAGAATCGCATGAATTATTTCTGGTAAGTCAAATAGCACTGCTTTGCCCTCGGCGGACCCAGTTAAACCTGGAAGTTAATGGACGTATTTTGAGTATTCAAACAAATATAAATTTGAAAATTTACTAAGAACATGAGTTAAGGACACCGCCCTTAGGTCTAGACGTTGATCAGGTTGCAAAAACAGCAGCAGTTCCCTCAAACTTTCCATTTTAAATTACAGGTGAACCACGAACACTCAAGTAGTGACAACTGACAGATAACGAATTGTTTATATCAGAACTGTCATAACACACGTGCAATTAGAAACTTTTCGCGAATCTAGCGACATCTATGAGGTTATTCTAAACATTTATGTAACTCATCCCGTGCAAAAATGGTACAATTTTCTTTCCCTCTTGGTTAGTACACTGTTAAACGATTTCGACAGTTTAAAATGCGAGTTTAAATTATTTGAATTCATACATATAACATGAACGCGGAAAGTAATTACACTAAAAATTAGGAAAAGCATTTCGTTTTAAATCGTCCTTCAAATTTAAGCAAGACATTATCCTAGTTTGAGATACATTCGAATTTCATACAATTTTTAAAGTTTTCAACGGAAATGTTGTTATTAAATTGAGGAAATTCGTTTCTTAGTATCTCGTAATTAACTTCTTCATATTAAAGAATAAAGTTATAAAACGAATGAGCGTTATATTATTAATTTAATTATCACATTTGTCTTCTTAAAATTGCAGTTTAGCAATACAAATCGTATTTCCAGAAATAAGCAAATTGATGTGAATTTATGAATAAAATCACTCTTTTTCATGAAACTTTTTTCCTCAAAATTATTTAAAATTTGAAGCTACGTTTACCTAAATACATATTATTAAATTACTTTTAATGTTCACTTTTGATTTTGATTTTGCATTGTTTATCCTTTTATTTTTCTCATTAATATTTATATGTATTTGTAAAGTAATCAGCCTTTGAAGAATTTATAATAAATAAATGAACTTAATCCAGTTGTTTAAATTCTTTTCTCCTTTTTAGCTATTTAAACACTTGCTTTTTAATCTTAAATTTACCTTTTAAATTCATATATTGTTTGGTCTTCATTCTGTGTTAAACATTCACAAAAATAAAACATTTTATTTATTTAAAGGTATTTTTATTCAAGTTCATAGCAATTGCTGTTTACGTAAGTACATATGTACATTTTATGAGAGGTTAAAAAGAAACTTATACCTATGTAATATCATGTATTATATACAAGTTTCTTCTTCATTTCTCATACATACGATATTTAAAAAACCTTGAAAATTCTTAAATATTTTCGAGTTCATCGTCACTTCTTAAATCAAAACGAAATGTGTACTTGACTACATTAGAAATTCCACAAAACTTTTAAATTACATGCTATTTCTGCTGGTAGCTTCCCTACGTTTACCTCTTTCGTCTGCAAACAAAGACCCAGAAGAAAAAATTGCATAATTAGTAAGGCTATTGACTATTAGTTGATTGATTGCTTGTATTTAACCCTTTTTTTTATTCGGGATCGGTAGCACGTGCCTTCCTTTTTCAATAGGGCAGAGTCCTCTTTATTCTCCGGTTTCACCTTATAATTTTAAGCTTGCGGATTTTTTATGCTAAGTATTGGTTCCCTCAATTAAAATTAATATGCTACATTGCTACATTTTCAAAAAATTCTTGTACCTAAAGTATTTTTAAAATGTTTACAATAAAATTACTTCCTTGAAAATAAAGAAAACTTTCGATTTCTTCGATTTTTTCTATTTATACGACAAATATATGCTTATCACTTCCGATAAGTTGGGCAGACACCACTCTATCAGCGAAACCGAATTATCCCTTAACTACTCTAGGACGAGTATAAATTTGTGTTTAGGATCGTTGTCCTGTTGGAATATCCACTTTAGCAGCATATTTTCTTCTACAAAGGGCAATATAAGGCTTTGGAGGATATCCCTATACATGAAACGATCAATAAGAACTATTGGTTCTACTCTAAAAGCAGAAAAATTCCCCAGATCATGACTCTGCCACTACAGTGTTTAACTCTCTCTCGAAAAATTCATAAATTATCTGAACCAAACACGTTAATTTTCGACTCATCATTAAAAAGGCCAGTCCTCCATTTCGATATGGGCCACAAAGTATATGTAGGTACATATATATTTTTTTCCAGCAGTTTTAAACTAAAACTAATTATTTGGAGTACCTATTTATGTCTAAAACTGTATGAAATATATGTTTGTAATATAATGTAATAACTAGCTCATCGGATTGTTATTTTGGTCGCCAAATGTTTACACAATTTGTATTAAAAACTTACAATCAAAAGCTAAGTAGGGTTCTTATTAAATCGACTTCAGTAAACGATAAATTTCCATGAATATGAAGATCATTGGAATATGCTATTAGATTTTCTGTTAGTCCAAATTTACTTTTAGTAAAATGCAGACACAAGCATATCAATCAGTCGCCGATTGTCCTAAATTCATAGAGATAATTAATTACATTTTCCCGAATTCACCCACGGTGTGGATGTAAAATGGGGCCTGGCCTGGCTGCTTCTATTATCTTCGACATTTAAGCGTATGAGTCGCACTTGAAAGCCTCAATCCCACACATGGCAGCAATCCAGGGGAATTTTGATGTTTTCAAGCGAAGTCGATGATTGACCTAGATTGGCATGAGTGACTGAAATGGTGAACTACCTACCTGCGGGTGATAGCGCAAGGTGGAAGCGTGCTGAGATCTCAAATTATTATGCGCAAATCGAGACTGACAGACAACCTGGAGCCGGTTGAATTCTGTCGTCCTATTGTCGTACTATCGAGCGGCTAGGTGCTCCAAAGCAGCGTGAGTTTGGACTGACTTGCAAAACAGTTCGCGATTGACTCGAATGGATCACTGCATTGTTGGAATCCAATAACCTTTGGATTAAGTCGCGAATTTCGCGAGGCAATTTAGCGGATTGCTTTGTCATGTGACGAGTTTTTGCTGTTTATATTTACATCTTTTTTCTGCGAGTTGAGAACTGTTTGGATGCCATTGACCTATCCACGGTATAATTTTAAGATTTACTTTACCTAAGGAACTTCATAGGTTTCTTTCAGATCAGATGTGGGATGAAAAGAAAAGTTTGAACAATTTTTGAACCTTCTAGTTGATTTTTTGTTAGGCCTTATTTTATGAATTGAATTTAGTCTCCAAAATTGGCAAATTATGTATGAGAAAGTTGCCAGAATTCAAATTCTAATATATTTAGTAATCTCGTAGAGAATAGTCTATATATTGTAATAGTGGAAAAAAATACTTCTTAAACATTAAAGGTACATATATATTAACGTTTCTCATATGATCGGTTGATTCCTTATTTTATTTTGTGCAATGATGAATCAAGTTATGCTTTAATTTCAATGACAGGGAAAAATGATTGATTCTTAGCAATAAATGCCTGGTTTTAAAATTCGTTTTATTTATACATATATTAATGTTCAATTTATGTATGAAAAAAAACGTTTTTATTGTCTATAAGTTGGTTCTATTAATAATTAGTTAAATACAAATATCTGTCTCAAAATATAATTGATTTTCCTTAAATCCTATGATGATGCAATACGTTTCTATGTCCACAATTTAGTCAAGAGTCGAAAAATACAAATTGTTACATATATACTTTATTTTCGTACTGCATGCAAATGCAGTTTTACTCAGCCCCGCATATGAAGGTATTGATATTGAGGAAAAGAGTGTGGTTTTGTTTGTGACGATGCTGTCTTTCACTAATAGTACAATGAAATAACTTTTCGATTGCCAAATCGCAATTTCATTTCATTGAATTGCTTCCCAAAATAATAATAGAGTTTCTCGAAAAATGCACTAAGGTGAGAACTTTTGGCACAAACAATGTTTCCGCCCCATGGATCCATCGACTGAGTGAGAAGCGCATTTGCAGCATTCAATGTCAGGGTTTTATTGATTCCCTGACGACAGACGACAGTCGCAAAACGTTGCGTCTATGGGCGTGGGGCTGCCTTCGACTAGATAACGAAATTTCCTTTGAAATTTTTTTGGTTAGCACCCAGAAGAGCTCTACATATTCAGCGAAGTTATTCGGAAAATCGGAATTTGCTAGGGTATGCCATGCGACAAAGGGAACCCGCCGCAGCCCAACATAATTCCGCCTTCCAATGATTCCACTGCCAGGAGATTGGCTGTTGGAGCTCTGGGGGCAGCCGAGTGAATAAACCCCACTGAACTTGGAACGTTACGTAAAGACATAGTTTCTGCATAAACAAACATGTTGACAAATGGTCCTTTTGGAAGGTTACTAATTTTAAGGTCAAGGCTCTTTGCCGAACTCAAGTGTATGCCTAGGGGCCGCTCTGAGAATTCGAGGTCGAAAAAATAGCATCGATTGCTTTTCTATTGTAATTTTTATGAGGCTTCCATGCAATAATCTTTCTATTTTGGCCAAAATTCTTGTCTTCAACGAGTCAAGAAAGAAAAACATATTTTTACTTTTCCTGCGCTTAGTTTCCAACGCGGCGGCTTCTATCGATCCTCTCAGTTGTTGAACTGTATGCTCCTTATAACTTAAAATTTACATATATGTAGATAATATTACTCAGATGGTATGTGCTGCTCAATTCCTGATGCAATGCAACCTTCATGCTTTCAATATTAATCCCGGATTTATTTCTGTGAGCAATTTATATCAGTGTATACTTCAAACGTAATAAATATTCGCAGGATTTTATAACCTCCTGTGTTATTATTTGATAAATCCGACTGAGGTTTTATAAACTGCTCGTTTTTAAAATATGCTTTGAATTTATGGAATTTGTTTGCTTAAGTCTGGTTATTATCTCCTCTGCTTGATTTCCTTATTTTTATTCTCAGGATTTGGAACAACTTAAACTTAGATTTCGTCTAATATAATAGTATAGCTACATTCTTATCCCGTCTATATGTATCAGCATTTTGAAATTATTATTTGAAAATCGCCCAAGCTCTAGAAAGCCTATAGGACAATTTTAACGTAGATATTAAATCTTAACATCATGTATAATTGTAAATTATTATGCATATGCTGTGTTTGTTTTTTATTAATATGTACATTAATAAATTGACTAAACATTATGGAACTGATTATTTTTGTTATTCATTAAACATAAATACAAACATAACCCACATCATCTTATAAGGTTCTTCCTGATTTCGAGTACCCAGCATAGAATCTTATCAGCTACTTTGGCTATGGGTAAAACCAATGCTATATTTAACTTAATTTTGAACTCCAAAGAATTTGAGTAATTTAAGGTGTTAAAACCTCGCATTATTTAAATTAACTAAGTTTTCAAAGATCCAGAGAAAATTGGTAATTACATTAAGACTTGGAAACATAATTTAGACCTTTCATGCAAAACTTGTTTAGCAGAACCACTAACAAGGGAACATTCATCTCAGGAAGTCTGATAAATTTATGAGTAGTCACCGATTCGGGATCAAATTTACCCAAATTTAGAGCAAGTGCCAACCCCAGCTTACTAGCCTGGATACAATCAGTATCAAAACATATTTCTGTTATGGTTGTATCCGACGTCCTTGATGGCCTTTAATTTCTCAATTATGGCAACCAGGGATAATTTCGAAACATTCCACGTCTCTCCGGGTAAATTAAATGAGTAAATATAACCTTGTGGTAACATGCAAAACAGATCTAATGCCATCCCTACACTTTAATTATATTGATGGGAAATTTTCGGGTTTCACGGAATTTAATTTTGTACCCATTTGATCTTCGCGCACATGGCTGCTTAATTATAGCGGGCAGTACATATAGAAGTGCATCTGAAATTATGGAATTGGCTTTCAATTTATATAGACTAATTTTGTGATTGGATTAATCTTTCGAGCTTGGTGCTTCGATACTTTTGCTCATGTCCTAATATAATTCTTCGTAAATAAATTTATGTGAAAACATGTATTTCATATTTGTGAATTGGGATTTTTAATGTAGTCTGGCATGAACACTAGACACTTACATATATCACACTCTTTTCTGGAACCCATAAATTTACTTCGTTTGTTCCATTAACTAATTGATATAATGGACTCAGCGTTTTTAAATGAATTAAAACATGTCAATAAAGTGGAAAAATGACTGCGAAGAAAAACCTCCGATCATAGATAGTTAAATCAGACAGCAATGATAGAATTTAATCTCGTCGATTCATTAACTGAAAGTTCACTTACGAAAGTATATTGATGATTTGTGATGATTAATGATGATGTTGGGGAACGTGACGAACAACCGGAAGTTTTAATTTAAAACATGTGAAAAATCGGCTATTGTTGCTAATTTCTATTACAGGGGAAAAATATAACTAATTACCATTCGAAGATGTTGCCCTTGCCACAGTCATTAATCGTGCTTGTTAAATTATGAAATACGTCGCGTTTGCCAGCTTATCTATATGAAATTGAACAGGTAATTTCATTAGGTTATTTTTCTGCAGTTTTATCGATTTATAATATATCGACGATTTAAATCAGATATGAGTAGATTTCAATATTAGCTTACGCAATTTTGCTGACCAAGACATCTTAATCTAAAGAGGGGCAATCATTTGTGACCTAAAATTTTGAATTAAGGGGCAATAATACCGACTATGAAATATTATTCAAAATATTATTATAATATATCCAAAAAAGAATAGTAAAACTATAAGTGGGTAAAAATTTTAGAGTTTAATATCTAGAACGATTTTTATCATCTCAGTGATAAACAAGACGATAAACTATTCGATGTGAATGAAAATTTATTAAAATAATGTGTTTTATTTAAGTTCTGTTAGTTTTTTTGTGTGTAATTCTACCTGTTAACTTATTTACAATATTTATTTTTAAAATAAATACATGTCAAATCTTGAAATACAAAAAAACTTAAAATTTGTATTAACAATTTAAAATTTTACGGTTCCCTCTTGTTATTTTTATAGAAATCAAAACAAATTCTTAATATTTTAAAATGAAAAATTATATTATTATATTATATTATCTCGTTTTACTTGTGTTTATAAGAGAACATTTTCTTAGTGTATACGTAAGTAATAGTACCATAGTAATATCCAATGTAATCTGATTCTGTAACTTTTAATGAGTCGTTAGCCTCTTCTTACGCAAACTAATTGCTTAATTATACGTCTGCATAGCCTGTCGAAGCACAATAATTAAATTAATGCTTTTATCTTCCATCGCCTTAATTCACTCCTAGAGTGGTCTTGAGCCCTTCCATGTCTCATTCTAGAACCGGAAGTGAGTTCCTTCTGATGCTCTCGACAAGGCCACAAAAACACGTTAATTCTGCACGTGTTAGCACTGCGCTATTTTCTGCAATCCGAGAGCGAAAAGTAATCCTCCGTGAATTAAATTTTCATTCTAACTTTGCTCATGTTGAACTAGGTTTGTGCAGGGTTGATGCACATGAACGATTTACAAGATTGCCAAAAACGGTGGGTTAATTTGGGTTCTTTGCAACTTCTTATTACAGATAATAGACTTTTCACGCGAAGCCCCCAAGAAGAAAATAGGTATTTTTTCCCAATAAGAAAGTCTTTATCTTCATCAGCTAGAACATGATTTAAAAGAAAAAAAAAACTTATCCATCGCATGAACTTCAAATTCTAATCAATAAAACCATTAAGCCGCAGTTTTGAAAGAACAGAACTGTAATGAAACTTACAGATTATGAATATTTCTGCAAATGTGAGAAGTTTTCAGACAGCAATGACAGAATGCCTTCATAAAACCAATCCATAGAAAGGTACTCTTTTAACTGAACTTGATGCAACTTGACTATAAAACGTGGGTTGGGGCAGACAGACAGGCGGGCGACTGATTGCATGTGCAAAATATGGCTTCCAGTTCCACCTTATGCTTATGTAAGAGTAAATCCATCAACAAAACCTTTTGCGAATTTAAAACTTTGTTTGATTACATAGATATCGACCTTTTGTATTTTAAACAGTGTTAATTTTTACATGTTGCTTTTTATAGGTTATGCAAGATTCCTATCTATAGATTCTAGACTCTAGGTGACCTCATCACTTATACTGACAAGTTTTGGTCTCTTTTGCAAGATTGTGCAGTTTTGTATTACTGCATCCAAATCTTAATGATTTCTGCATACATATTAGGATGTTTTTATGTTTTGCTTTTTTCAGGCCAATAGGTCCATGTTTTAGTTCTAGATCTAAGACTAATCTTCCCAAAATTTCAGACCCGTATCAGACTAGGATTTAGGAGTCAGACATTTCGCAAGGATTAGTCTTAGATCCAGAGCTAAAACTACTGACTGGAAAAAATACCATAATAAGTAGGTAGGTATACAATATTACGATACAGGGAAACATTGAACAGAAAAAATATCGTGGAATTTTTATTTTATTTTTATTATACCTCCTCCACAGTTAACGAACAAATTTGTAAACAATTTAATAAATGTTATTATTATTCTTCGTAGATTTTGTAAGTTTTAATTTAGAATGCGTGTACGTGTTTTCAAATCGAAATCATAATAATTATATGGCCTTTAAAAGTTGGACTATCCTGGGGTTCGAAATTAGGAGGGGCCCGATGCAGTGATACAGTACATCACCTATGTATGAAAGAAATTTATGTTTAGTTAGTAAAAAATGTATACTTCAAATTCAGAAAATAAAGCAGTTTTAAAAGAAAACTGTTGTCCTCTTAGAAAAGAATATTTTATATAATAATAATATATTAGGTTACTTTATGTGGACTCACACAATCTTTTCAAACCTTCAAAAATGCTGTAAATTTTGATGGAACTATTACGATATCATCCATCGTTCCATGAATGCTACTTTTAATTTGCACATTGAGATTACGTTTCAAGCAATTTTGTTAAGAGAATCGTAAAAATTTTTTAGAGCTTAAAAGCCCTTGACTTTACTACAACCACAAGATTGAACATGTCCCAAAAATCTTGGAGCATCCTCCCCCAAATGTAGAAGATTCGCTATCTGACCCTCCTTGATGTTTTTGAACGAGAGATTATTTGAACAGACGACTACTGTCCTTGAGAAAAATTTTAATCCAATCAGATTTATTATTATGTATTCTCTGTTGTGGACGTGCCCACCGGGCAGCTCATTGATTATTCTGCTATTTGCTCTTTAAGAACACATGAACTCTGTTTACTGCGGAAATTTTGTTATTTTTAAGTAGCCTGACTAAAATTCTGCACGTTTTTCTTTAAAGCCTTGAACAATGGATATTATAAAGGGTTTAAAAACATAGGAATCGCATCTTTTCATCCCATTCCAAAAAAAAAAAAAAAAAAAAAAAAACAGAGTCATTAGTCAATTTGATTAGTACAACTAATACAGGAAGTCTTTATTTCTAATTTTTGTTTATTATTATTGCATTTATTATTTGTTCCATTAGAGATATTTCCCATATTTTATAATTACGTTTACTAAAATAACTGACTGAACCCTATACAAGCGGTTTCAGCTTCATGTTACTGCTCTTGGCACAAGTTCATACTATGCTTATATTATTTTATATTGGTTAATAAAGCTTGAAAGGAACTTGTTATCATGCTGCCTATAAAATAATTTATTTTTAAAAATTCGTTTATTTAGAAAATTTTGTAAACAATTCTGGTACATCTACAAAGTGCATACAAAATTTGGGTAGGTGTATAAGAAAAAATAACATGCTTCCATATAATAAATTTTAAGAATTTCTAGATTTTATGAATGGAAAATATTAACTTTAATACGTAGTTAAACAAGCATTGTACAGGAAACATAATTCCAACTAATGAGCTCTTGCGTCAAACGATTCGTTTCTGGTTACACTAATTTGTAATTACAATTTTTTTTTTGTTTTCACCTTAAGGAACTAATAATTGGGGTTAAATTGAAATTGGCTTCTTTTGACTCCAAAGAGTCATATATCTGATTGGGGATTTGACTCCAAGGTATTTGGGGAAGCTGTTGACGTCATCAATAGCAGGAAATTATCCAAAGTTTGATAAATGCGTGGCACCTTTCGAATCCATTTAATGCGTGACAATTTTTTTGTGTTTACCAATTTGTGTTTATTTAGTGAGCTAAACTTCAATATCAGAGAATGAAAATGGAAGGTTTTGATATTATTTGCGAGGAATGGAGCATTATGTTCTGCTTTATAAAGATCAATGGAGGAAGGTAATAAGGTTTTGCCAGGTGTTTACCTTCGGGCGATTGCATGAATTTTGGTTAATTTCGTTCTATTGCCTTTGGATGAAAAAAAATTATTCCTTGTAGATATACTTCGCAAGGCAATTTACTCCGTCGCTCCCGTAGGAAAGGAACACTAAGGCATTTAATGAGGATTTATTCGCATATTTGTCTGTTAGTTAATTATTCTATAGAAACTTTTTATTTTCCGACCAAATTTAAGCTGTTTTGAGATTATATTTGAGTTAGGATAATATAAAGCTAATTAAAATAGTTTGATATACGAGGAAGAAATTGCAATATAGTTATAAAAAATAGCTATTGAAACATAATTTATACAACTTTTACTAAAACTTGTCATTTAGAAAAATAAGATAGATACAAGAATAGAAAAATAAAAATTCCCACAATTCAAATTGTTTGACTCTATATGGGCCAGTATCTACATTATATCATAAAAACAATTGAAATTATACTATCAAACTTGAGGTAACCTTAACTAGCAAAAGTTATAAATAAGTAATAAATTTAATATCTTATTCGCCTCGTAAAATACATAGTGAATCTACGGGCACGTAGATCGTAAAAATAGTCATAAAGGGTAGTAGTGTTCGGATTATTTTGATCTTAATTGCAAACTCAGCCCTAATATCAATTTGGATATGTTCCGTAAAACTACTTATATGATTTAAGGGAAATAATGTTTGCCAGTAGCTCTAAAAATTTTATAGTGGTATCCGATTATTTCAGGTTTGTTGAGAATGCGCGTGCAACATGGTCGATATCGGAAATTCGATTTCTTGTTTTTGTTTGATTGATCATTTCAAAAAAGGTTCCTAAATATTGAAACCCTTTTACCCATTTATAGGAGTTTCCAAAAAAGTATTTATAGTGCTATCATTCAGTTACTATAACTAGTAAAGCGTGTAAGCGCCGAGAGCAACTTTATAGTTGTAATCTCCGGAGACGAGAGTTAGAGTGTCATTCGGTGTAAGTTTGCCTTTGAGTGGTCATAAATCACTTCGGCCCTGTCACTGGGGTTTGATGGATGCGCCTCCCCAAAATTAGGCCTGATTAACTCATTCAATTAATAGTTGCACGCGTGGAGCTTTTAATCACTCGCCAGGCGTACGCAAATTATCCAATTTTGCCCCTTACGGCTTGCAAATCATATTCCATAATTTCATCATTTGTGTACAATTTTCAAAAGAGCCTCCTACACAGGCAGAGATTTTTGCGTTTTGGAATGAGCCCTCGAGGGAATCGATTAATCGTTTTCCTGCAATTCACATCAATTATATTAGCCAAACTCAGGTAAAGTCACGTGGGGCGAGGTAAGTCAATCCGACTATCAATTAGCCAACGTGGCGACGGCTCCTGCTGCTCTGGGGTAGGCATAAAATGTTGTACAATTCTCATTTTCCTCGACGGGGTTTCTTGCTTTTAAAAAGTTTATTTTCGAACAAAATATATCTACTTTAAAAATGACTTCACTTCTTAACTCGGTTGGTGATTGAAACTATATCGAATATTACGCAGTGATACATTCAGATTTGTATATTGTAGATTTGGAAATTTAAAATGACGGATCTAATATGGCGAACAAATTTTTTAGGCATATAAAACCAACCTGAAATTATTGCAATAAGTAGAACTGGATTTAATAAGTCGTCAGGGCTAGCGGCAGTGAAGGTTATGGAAACCCTTTAAAATTGAAGAACACCTCTAAACAATTAAAATAAGTGGTGTCACCTTCAACATAATTGTTCTCTTTGATCTATACGAACAAAGCCTAGGCTTTGTCCTATACTATTTTTTTGTAAAGTATCATCTTAATCCGCTCTTGTTATAAGACTCAACTTTTGTCACAATTTTTGCAGAGGGGTTTAAAATTGATATCTGATCATAATTATACTTTGTAAAACTCCAAATTTCTGAGGAAGAAATAAATTGTTTTAGTAGTATCTAGTTTCAAGATTTTAAAATTTTTCACTTCAAAATTGCGTTTATCGCATATGTTTAATTACACAAAAGACATTTTATAAAATTTAAACTTAACTTAACTGATTGCGTGATAACTATATTTTTTCTGAGATATGAAAGAGTTTTAAATTTAAATGTTCATCCATTTTTCTTTCACTAAATTTACCGAGATTAGTTTTTGATTATAGATATCTCCATATCACATATACAAAATGCTGTATCATCTTTTCTTCCTCCTAAATTCAGTGAAATGTCAAAATTGACAAGCCTTTAATTAAATAGTATGTACTTTTAAAACACCGAATAAAACATGCAATGGGAAAACATGTAAAACATGCGTTCATAAATTTTTAAAGATAAATCGATATAAAAGATAAAAAGGATGTCGTGGGAGTTTCAAAAATATCATTGAATTGCTTGCATGCACCAAAGTAAATAAGGCTTATTTTTGCACATACATATAACGTATTTACATAATGTAAAAGGATATATTGCAGTTTCATATCAGCTAATGGATATCCAAGCTTTGCACCCACCGACGATATTAAAATTTTCATACTTTAGTGCTCGTAAAGGTAAGTGCGCATTAATTTTGGTAGTGACTTTACAAGACATAATTTTTCAATTACATTACGTTATTTTGCAAGCAAAAGGCTTACGCTCTTCTAGAAGGAGGATGCATGTAGGTAAATAATTCGGATATCAAATTTTGGGTACGGAGAATGGCGGTCTTTTGCCAGTTTAAAGAGTTCCTTTGATGATACTTCGAGGCTTTTTAACTTAAGAAAATTAAGTTTTCATGAGAGAGAAGAAGAATATGGTTCCTTATATTTACATGTTAAAATCAAATTAATTTTAAGAGCTTTATACCAATTTAAATAGTTGGAAGTGAAAAATCATAGATTGTTTAAATTTTCATGTTCTTGTATGCTATTATTTTTGCTTCGTAGAATTACGAAAATCCTAAAAGTTATTGTGATCAACAATGATTTATTGATGAAATCAATGAACTTTGCTTGTTCGAATTTTAGAATAAGCAAACCTATAAAAATGAATTTTTGAACATTTATAGATTAATTTTAACATATTCCGGCACAATTTTCAATTTCCCTACAATCTTCGTCCCGTCAGGACCCTAATATTCGGAGAATGTTTTATGCTTATCAAAATTAATTTTCCTCTTTATTATAATTATAGATGAAAAGCCATTCCATCGCCTAAAGAAGTTTGTACATCTATTTTATCAATGGGACCAATTTTATCAATATATTTGCAACGATTTCCTAACAACTCAATTTTTATTATTTTTATTAAAAGTTCTGCTGTCCGGGGTAAAGCAATTAGAATGCTCTTACTGCGTAAATCCTATGAAATTAAAAGTATCTCACTGTGTCTCAATGGTACTAAAAATTTGGGTGGGCCAAAGAAATTCATTCGTTGTAAGTATTTGGACACTTTTGCCTTGAATTAAACTCTGTATTGTTGGGAAAAAAAAGGAAATTTAAGTAGAGAGCAATGGTTATTCAAAGATTCTGTTGCTATTGAAAAAAAAAAGAATCTCTTGAAAGGCAAAATTCTTTTTAAATTGGAAGTGTATCTTTCGCCACTTAGCGAATTCAGGATTTGCTAATGCTATTATTCAGGTTCGTTGACCGTTGAATTGTTTAAGGGCAAAGTGACTCTCATTTTTTTAAAGTGGATAAAAATAAGATGGGTGAATTGAAAATAATTTCCTATAGTATTAGCAAACACTTAGATGGGTTGATTGTTCTATACTACATGTCATTTTATTTTAATACTGTATTTACATGAAATCAAAAAAATTTAAAAATATGGGAGAACTTTTGAGAAGAATTAAATACATGAATTTCTGCTTGGAAAATCCGGTTATCTTGTTATCTTATTATGAAAGATTTTCGCAATAGCTTAAGCTTCTTTTGTAAGAGTGGGCTGAACAATTTAATGAGATGATGTACAGCAACACGTGTGTTAATACAAGTTTATTAAGGGATGGGAAGGAGTTATTAAATCTATGAGGTGTGTTGGTAATAAAATGTATTTTTATTTTAAGAAATATTCGTTTGCCCGCCTGCTTTGTGAATGAATGCGTTCTTCCAACAATATGCGGTTGCATGTCATAAAATTTTTAAATACAGCACTCTTTCATTCATCCTCCCAAATGAAAAATAAACTTGTGTTGAATTAGTAGAAGGTGTGAGTAAAAGTGTATTCTATATACTGAATAACATACTTTACTTTTTGTATTTTATTTTGTTGGCCAAACTGTATTATTTGTCACATCAATCTGTGCGTTATTTGTCTACATTGTAATTTTTATATGAGAAAATAAAAAACTCAACTCACAAGTGGGCCACAGTAAAACATTGATAAATAATCCTTACATTAATAAGCTTATTGAATAATTTTTGGATTTTGAAGTTCGCAATTATATCGAACTTTTAACAGATTTATGTATGTGAAATTTTGTTTTGTATAGTGTTTCGTCCATTTTTGCCATTTATTTTTCTCTACAAATTATTATTGCGGACTTGCAGTAGTAAAAATAAACCACATAATTTGAAATTTAACTAGTTACATCATATAATCATCCCACTTATTTTTAAATTTTTATATTTAGGACAATGAGATATTTGCTCTATCAGTTTTTTTCCATTTTGCGATAATCAGGTCATTAAAAAAAATAATTCATTTTTAAAATTGATTATTTCTAATTAAAATGGATTTTTTTTTTCTATAAACAATTTCAAACGTAAGCAAACGTTAAACGAAATCCATTTGAAAGACGAAGACAAATGTAAGCAGTCTTTGGATTCCGATATCAGTTGATCGAAAGCTGTTATTTTTGGACTCAAACTGATTACATATTTGCATAATATTTGTCGGATAATCTATCTACCGGTGATTAAGAGATAGCACTCTTTTAATTCACACATCCTAAACCGGTGGAGCATAAATCAATTGTTAACACAAATTTTTGACATCATCGTCGAGACTCAATGACTGACGGGAACATTCAAAGTTGCCCATACTTTGTCAGAGAATCTTCTGAAATGAATTATCATCAAGTCGCAAGTGTGCTAAAGTTTTGAGACTGATATGAATCGTAACTATTAACTGAAGAAAAATCTGCCCGAAGTATATGTAACCAGCATGGCCATTCAATTCACGCATATCAATAAGCAAAATTCGTTTGATGTCTTTCTGGTGACACTATCTTCGCGCTCGTGGCGAACTTTACCACTTAAAATTAGCCGGCGGCCACTCCCAATTATGCAAACTTGCTGTATCTAGGCGGGATGCTCTGTAAAAGCAGATTGCTTTTGTGAAATAATTAGAGTTCCCCAAATTTGGGATCGATTTCCTCAAATAGCTAGAAATCTCTTTAGGTTGTCGGTAAACTATTCGACAAGAACTACCTAAGAAAATTAACAATTCCTTAGCATTTTATGATTTTTGCCCATTTCTGTCATGGGGTAAAAACCCAATTTTAAGGCCAGAGTACTGTGAGGTAGGTGGTATCATTTTCGTTAAGAAGGAAGGAAGCTAAGAACACGTGCCTTTTTATAATATGCAATTCTTACCACTCAGCCTATTTTATCGGACTAGTGCTAACTTATAGTATAATTTTAGGCTATGGCTTCAATCGGCACACTTTTCAAACAAACCGTAAAAATTTGCTCACTGTCTACTTCCCACATAAAGTCGCTAACTCCGGTACGCGGCATATCTCATATCTAATGAAAAAAGATTGCAAAAAAAAAAAAATTGTTCCAATGTTGTTCGTGGGCTTCAACTTATTAATTCAGTATCCGACTGAAAAAAAGCATGACAACACCTTGCTTGGGGCCATTTCTATACTTCTAACAAGAAAATGGTGCTCTAAATAGCCAGAACTAATTGAAATCCTGTCCTAAAGAAAATGGTCCTGTGCTCAGATTAAGTGTCATTCTGCTCAGAATTTTAATTAGGACGTGTAAGAAAATCATTGGAAACAGCGATGATTGCCTTTACGGAGATATTGAGAAATTCGTGGGTTTCACAGAAATTTAAAACTCGGCCTGTTTTGTAGCATAATAGAAAAGGTGATAAAAGCTCAGTTTGCGAGTAATTTGCAGTTAAATTTATGTTTGCTAGACACTAGAGCATACATAGTATGTACATATTTATGCTATGTTAGCTTCTCGGTGCCTGGTGTTACTTTTATTATTTGAATGAAATTTGTCTGGAATTTTTGTGTCTACGTTCTATAAAAGTTTTTTCATTATAACTTTGGAACGTTGAAGATTTTGTGGAAGGTCGTATAGAGAATGCCAACACCTATTACTTAACGATTTATTGTCCATCAGTTCGTGTCAGCTGATTTCTTGATGAATGGGTCCATGAAGGTTTTATTGATCGGTAGTTAAGGAGCTTGTAATTTAACGGAAAAACTTGGAGTAATTTATTAACAGAAATCTTCTGCGAATGTACTATGCCTGACCTAATTTTCAATTTTTATAATAAATAGTGTAAACACTCTAAAATGAAAAACTTCTTATAATATAGATATTACTTGAATTTGGTTGGTTTATCTTAAAACTTAAAACCCATGCATTTATTATATACTCTCTATAATGTAAAAGATATCATTCTATATAACGAAACAATGTGTCATTGTTAAGAAGTCAAAAATATCAATAATTTGTTCCGACAATATTCTTAAGCTGACTAAAGCCGGAAACTTTAAACTAAGATAACAGAAATTTAGATTAATCATGATTCAAGTATTGTTACAAATAAATTTAAAAAAGTTTGTATGTAAATTGTGCTTGTTTTTGTTCTTTCTATATATGGTATATAACGAAATAACATGTTTACACTTTTTTAACGGAGTCAAGTAAGTTTCTAACACAATTATAGATGTGCTACTTTCAAATAATCTAACAATTACTTGTTTAGAAATATAAAAATGATATTAGCTTTAAAATCACGAATGAGCAGGCGAAAATATGTATATTCTTGATACGAGAGCGTTTTTAAAAAACAAAGTGTTTGATGAAAGGAAAGCAAATTTGTAATATTCGCGTTTCGTTGATAAAAATCTTTTGGGAAACTCACTGATTTTTAGTTCTATGGAGAAAAATTCATGCATAGGTTTTTCAGCAAGTGCCTACTGATTACTGAACAATAGAAAGCTAATTCGGAATCTGTTCAATTTTCCACAATGATGTTTTTGATGCAACCCTTCTACGACCTACTGAATCTAAATTAGGTTTAGGTTTTCGTCAATGTTACCTATAGATAGCGCAATTGATGGATGCCTCGTAGAAAAAGTAACCGACTATTTTAATTTTAAAGGATAACATTCTATCCCATAATTTTTTGCTGATTTGATACATGATTACCTACGTGCATAATGTTAGGAATATCTCTCTTGCTGAAGAAATGATTTAGTCATATTTAAGTCAGCAATTAAAGCCACAGACAATTGCAGATTTTCAAGTACCAATACTAGATTAGAATAGTATAGATAGATAATTCTTAACTCAAACATAAAACCTTCAAAACATTTCTAATATATGAGATTGAGACCATCCGGTTTTTATATTATGGCCAAATTATTTCCTAAAAATAGTAGTACAAATAATAAATACTATTTATGTCATTTCATATCCAAAATGACAAAAAAAATTATTATTCTAATCGATAATATGTACCAAATTAGACCAAATGCGGTAAGACTATCATTTTATCTTTTTGACACCGACCTTCGAAATTTATGTTTCATTATCATAAACAAAAAATGGGTGTAAAATGCAAATCTAATTTCCTTATAAATATTAATGTGAAGATTATAAAGCAAACCGTATCCGATCATGCTGTGTTACGTTACATAATCCTGGAAACAGTTTTCGTCAAATCATTCTTTCAGTGAAAACAATTAACCTGTAGGTGGTTTTTTCAAACGATCACGTGATTCTTCTGACGCGTTTGTTACTAATGAATGATAGAGCAAAAAATACTAGAATCCTGTGAGAACTAGGGGCAACTCGATTAAAAATCACAAGATCAACACTTTTCTCCTTCAATTCAAGTTGATATTCAATCGGTATGGTGATATCAACTAGCAAATTAATTAGTAATTGAAAGAGGAACGCTATGAACTTTACGTTAATTAAAGAACAAGCAGCGATCGCAAGAATTTAAATCGTCTTCAAATTGAGTATCGCAAGATTTACTTTGATCGCAGGCGAGTAGTTCGCGTGGAACGTGTTGTTCGGCAAATAAATTGGGAGAGCCATGAGTATCATGTCCAGACGGCTTAATATCATAATAATAAAGATAACTCGAGAAGAAAGAGGCTTCTTGATCTTAGCAATTTGTGTCGTTTTATAGGACCGAACACGGGTGCACAGACAAATCCGCTGATTCATGCAAACCTCTTTAGTGATGAATGCATTGCAACTTGAAATTTGAATAGTTTTAGATTAAGCCAAGGTTTTTCTATTTATTTTGAAGTTAAGATTGATTAAAGGGGCTGCGTTGTGCTAGATAGAAAATTCTACTGAGATTTTCTCTTAATAGGAATAAAAAACTTGAAATTTCTTGGAGATTTACTCGGTGGATATTATGTAAAGGAAATATCAAATAGTTTTATATTTTACCTTAGTGGAAATACACAATATGTTGCTTTTTTTAAATCATTTCTACACTTGTAAGTTATCGAGCACAAGTGAAGTTTTAAGCGAATCTAAAGATAGATATGATGAAATCTTAGTTTTGTAACTAAATTTTCTAACATAAAACAATCAATTCTTATAAGTGTTCTGAATAACGCTTGTAAATTATGAAGTTGTAAATTTTATGTCCTGCATAGAAGTTACGACACTTTAATGTAATTGGAAATTTGGAATTTTTCAGAAAAAGCATTTAAATTTATGAGAATTGTTTAGTAAAACACATCTTAGAGTTGACCTTTTAAGGAAAATAATCTGTTGAATCAATTATAAATTTTGTTATTAGTCTTCACAGATTCTTATGAAAAAGTAGATAATTATTATTTAGTTTTTCATTTATTGTATTTATCTTATTAAAAGGCATGATTTTTCACAAACACGGCGTAATAAGCACTTTTGCAGTAGTAATTCAATGAGTTATATTCTTATATTCTTAGAATATATTAATTGAAAACTGATTAAATACAATTTATAATTCTATATTCAGAAATTTCTTGAAATAAACAAAGTAAAATTTTACAAAGGCCACAAGTTAGGCAATTATCAGCAGCCTTAGAGAATTAAACTCATTATCACTGTGAATGCCACTAAAAAATGCAATAAAAATAGTTGAGGACGCGGTCTTGGGAAGTTTTTAATAAATTGCTTTACTAAGAAAATAATACGTGAGCTTCCATAAAACAAATTGTGGAACAACATGCTTCCGAAACGGTTTAGTTTCGGTGCTTAAATGCTAACACTGCATTTACGTTGCATCAACAACTGCTTTCGTCATTATTATGATTCGTATTTAAAGTGGAATTTTTCTATTTGAAATCGCAGAATTTCCTATCTGAAATTATCCATACAGCGGACTGAGTTTTGGACTTGGTTAAATGCCTTTTCATTTGCATATGTGCGCAAATATGCGAAAAAAATTGGTTTAATATTTGTTGCTAATTAAGAAAGTTAAGAACTTCAACGCAACTACTTAGCACCTTTTTCAATGTTATCATGGTAGTCATTAGTCACAGAATTTTTACAGAAAGTTTGAGAATTTACTTAACATGTAAAATAACTCGATATTTTAGTCAGTTATGAAATAATACGTATATAAGTAACACTCATTACCTAAAGGACTTATGAATGACTTAATTAATAAGGCGCTAAAAAGTTAGAATCAAATTCTGTTGACTTTCTAGAAGTAGATAAATCGGTTGCTGGATTTTTATATCCGTAAACACCACCAAAATATGAAGGAAAATTACTCGTATAATGAATATGGAATTAATGTCGTGATGTTTGCAGAAGTTCACCGCAAGATGTTTTTATTTATGGTACGATAAATTAAATTTTTTCTCCAATCTACTGAGCACGATTCTTTTTTTGGAATAGAAAAAGGAATTGCATATGTATTAGTAAGAATAGCCTTAGAGCTGACTTTATTATTTATCTTGACAAAACTATAGATCACCCTCAAAAATATTTCAATTATGATCTAGTCTCCAAAGTAGATTGTATGATACCTACTTTTTAAAATTGCAGGCTGCTGTTCTAGAATAACGATATTTTCATTAAGTTGGAATCTTTTATATTACAAAATTTAATTTTAAATGCTTTTAATACACCTTTGTCTGCAAGAGACCCACCTGAAAATTTGGAGAGGGTAAAAATACAACAAAAATTGATTTTATTTGTAAGAAAATTTTATTTCATTTTTGTATGCACTACATATCACGTCTTTCGCTTTGTTATTCGAATAATCGAGCAAAGTAAAAAAAAATAAAAAAAATAATGTAAACGGAGTAAGGAAATAAATAACACCCACACATTGTGCAGTTGAATGCAATATATAATGGTTAAGCGACAAATTGGTCATTCGATGAAATAAATACATTAAAATTATTATTTTTTAAATAGAATTAACTCATTTTCAATATGAAAATGCCCTGACATACTCAATGGACCTCAACCGAAATTATAAAATTTCTTGGCTGCAACATGCAAACTGTCATGTCCTTACAAGTTTTTTAGACTCTATCTGGAATACATTTTGATTCTTGGTATCCTTGGAAGGGGCTTAAGATCTAAATTAGTAACTAGCTATAGCTATACATCTGTTTGTTCGTTATCACTATTAGCACAGGAGTTTGTGGCACAGCCCAGTTTCCTAGAACTGTCGCAGACCATCTTGAGGATAGAGCGTTTCTCGTGTTCCTTGAGGGCCTTGTCGACGTTGTTCTTCTGGCATTGGTTCTTACTATTAAGATAATGGCACTGTTCGATCTCCATCAGGAATGTTCCATTGTTAACAGCGTGCGGGGCTAGAAATTTACACGAATTGACTGAGTAGGTCGAGGCCTTGCTAGCACTCCGTCGGACATTAATACTGGCTTTGGTGCCCCCTCGCAGGAGTCCGCCACTGCGATGAAATTTTGAGTCTCGCGATCGACGATCGAGGCCAAATAATCGCTTCACGCCACGACGAACTCGCTTGTTGCGATACGCGAAAATGAATGGCGAACTCAAGTTGCCGAGCAGCACCATGAGGATCATAATTTGAGTTGAATTGCCAAGGAGATTGGTGAGACGGTTCTGTAGAAGTACTAGAAGGCCGTAAGGAAGGTACGAGACTAAGAACATTATGACGACTAGAATACTGATGCGGGCTGCTCGCGACTCTTCGCGGTATTTGAAGAGTGACGAGGCGTTGGACAGTCGATGCCGAATTGAGGTCATGTAGCTCAGGGCTTTCGGCGAGGCTTGAATTGTTGGCAATTGCAGTGCATTGTGTGAATTTCCGATGGCGGCTGTGAAACCATTGCCATCGTGTGATTTTTGCAAATTTGGCGTTGAGTGCACGTGCCTAATCCCTTGCTTGCGAGGGCTGTTCGTGTGGGTCACGTCTTCGTCGGATGAGCCCAACAAGGAAAGTTGTTTTGCACTGTAATTTCTTCTGATCTCTTCATTAGCGGCAGACAGTGTAAGCAATATGTTCTGGTTACGATCTTGCCGGATCGTGGGCTTTTCATCTGAGCTGCTGGTGTTGCTCTGTTGGGAAGGCCGATGGACGGCGACAGGAAATAAAAGTGGTTTCATAATTTCACGATCGCTGCTACGTCTTCGTTCCATTTTTAGTGTAAGCCCACCAGCAGTGAGGGATTCTTTTGTTACATGGAGAGTATGTTGGACACCGTTTTGTGAAGATGATGTTGTAGAAAGGTTTAATGCACTTTGAAGCAATGGCGAAGAACCATTTTGTCGCACTCGTAACCCATTCTCTCTTGCTTCTGAAAATATTCTCCAATACATTCCGCATACAAAACCGAAAGGTAGCAGGATAATCAGACAGAAGTACACACACGAGAAAATTATGTCGTAGAGATCGTTGGCTTGGATGGTGACGGGGCGATAGTCACTCTCAAGACCTTGGACGCCTGACTCATGTTTGCCGTCTTCGGTGGGAATTTCAAGATCAGCATGATCACCAAGTGTGTTAAATGCCGTTCCACGGAGCGCTGACAGAATGCCGAATAAAATGCTGAAAGACCAAGTTATTCCAATCAGAACCCACGACTTTAGCCCCGATATCCGGCTGTGGTATCGCAGGGGGTCAGTTACAGCGCACCAGGTGTCACCGACCACTAGAAGCACCGAGAGAGCACCCATTGCCGCCGCGAGATCGAGCGACCAACATCGCGTTTCTTGTTGACTTGAATCAGCGATTTTTTTATCGTCTAGAACCTCCGTGGGGTCAGCCTTAATATCCATCTCAGTGATCAGAATAGTATCGCTTCTTGGATCATCTTCAATCGTTATTTTTTCGCATTGACTACTATTGCACTGCACTATTGTTTCGACGAGCTCTGTATAGTTCGTTGCGGTGGTGTTGTTTTTGAGGTTAACATCTTTACTCAAATGGTTATTTTTAATTTTTATCTTTAGGATTTCCTCCTCGATAACATCGGGATTGTTAAGAAACAATGTTGGCGCTAACACAATACAACCGACTAAATTCACAATCAGTAGATTTATCACAAATCTGTTAGCCGTTGTTCGTAGTCCGGGTGTCACCCAAAACGCACCTAACGCTAGAAGATTTATCGAAAACGATACTAACAGCAAACCAAAAATTAAGAAGTCTGTCGCCATGATTGCACATAATATTTAGAACTTGTTAGGCAGCAGCTCAGGAGCTTGTTAGTTTTTCACTTTTTTTTCTTCTTCTTTTGGTTTCTTAGCACTTCACTACTAGTTCTTGCGATCCTATTCACTTCCTTGAAGTTGTAGCTTGCAGCAGGAAATTCTTTATGCAAACAATTATATATCTTCGTAATTTGGCGATGCAGATTTTTGTCATTATAACAAACTGTGCACCGCGGAATTTTTGTATTTAAATGATTTCAATTAGCTTTCACTTTAGAAGTGCACTCACAAAAAAATTAGATATAATTTCGTTAGAATGATCTGAAGTTGCATTAGTTCGATTGGCCATACCCCAATTTGGCACTATGCTCGATTAAAGTCTATTTTACCCTGACTGGCTTGCACACTATATTTTCACTTTTGCCGTGAATGTCCCCTTGATCTTCATTGACTCGCGTTGCCTTCACGAATTTTTTATGTTATTGCTGATGTTTTTGGTCGTCTTGAAAACTTCTTCACATTTCCACCTTGAAGACGATTAGTAGATGTATTTTCATATTCGTTTTTTTTCTTCACAGTAACACAAAAGTTTTTCGTGTGACTTCACTAAGAAAACCAGTTAAATGTGGGATAAATCTTTTTATTTTTATTATTTTTACATTCTCATCTAAAACGCGTCGCCGATCTTGCTCTCGTTTGGTTTTAATTTTAAACTTTCTTAGCGCGAACCCAAAATGTCGGATTCCGTCGAGACTCAAGACATTTACTTCTCGGCGATTCGTTTACAACTGAAGAAAACTCGACGGTTTTTTCAAACATATATATATAAATCACACAGGTCTGCAAAGCGTCTATGGAGCTCGGGAGAGATTTGCCTTTTTGTTGGGCATTTTTAGCGCGGGCTTTATCGTAAAACTCTCCACTCTTGGCACAGAAACCAGAAACTGGCAGTCGCGATCAGGTCGTTCTCTCGAATAAATATCGACTCCGCGTCGTACGCCAATCCTCGGTGTAATCCGCGAGATAATTCGATATAGTATTGTATATGTAATCAATTACTGCATCAATGGAATTTATTGTTGGTCTGATGAGGGCGCCTCTTCCTTATCGCATACTGTTTGATTTTAGACGCCTCGAATTCGTTGGGAATTTAGTGACCCCTGATAGTCACTTATTAATTTTCAAAAATTTTAGATCTTAAAGAAATACGTCCGCTTTTCTCTACCATAGATCTACTCTATTCACGTGTAATTAACACCTGATCTCACACGTGTCGTGCTACTATATGGGCATCGGCTCTAAATTTTACCCCAAACGTGAATTTCTAAATTTATTTTATTATTATTTTGCAATTTTATCGGCTGGTTTTCTCGCTGACGTCCGCTGATGGTAAAATTCGTGACGGCAGTAAATGTTCTGGAATTTCGTCTTCGGAATATTTCCTCCTCTCGTTTTAAAGCAAATTTTTTTTTTTCGTATATCGCTGCTTTGTTGTGTCGATTTTAATTTTATATTTCTTTTAAATCTGTGGATTTATTGGTTGATTGGGTATTTCTTAATGAATGATCGGTTTGTCGTCGGAAGCTCATCTGTAATAAAAAAAGAAAAAAAATTATGCTGGTTTTAAAAGTATATATTTAGCATATCGTAATGTTTTGATTTTAGCAATTAAGTTAGTGATAAATTGTTTTTACATCTATCGATTCTGAATTTTTACATCAAGGTATCGTATTTTTATGGTGATTATGTTTTTGAGTTTCAGTTAAGTTTATAACTGAATTGCAAAAACAACAGATCCGTTACCTGTCTCTATAGAGATAAATATTCCAGACATATTTCTGCTGTTTTCATTATACATATCTACAAATTTAATAATTAAATAATAAATAAACGAAATCTTAGGAAGATTGAGTAAAATTCAAAAGTATCTGTGTAATTACATATGTTAACATTCCTTTCAAGCGACTGAAAGGAATTATTTAATTTATTTACGGCTCAGTCGTTTGATGGATTTAATATGGAGCAAATTGTGAATTAGGATAATAAATACCAAAATTCGCAAGAGCTCAAACTCAATCTGTTCCTAATTTTCAAATAAATGCTTTGAAAAGGACATTTTTTTTTGTATGTTTATATCTTTGCTGTGTTAAACCTTAAGCTAATCATTTTAAAATGTCGGCTATCAATTCATAATTGAAATTTAATTGAACTGCCGATTATCAATTTCATAATTGAAATAATCTTATCTTCACTAAGTAAGCAGTTAGAATCATTTGGAGGGTGTAAACCCCGATGAGAAGTCGGTCACCCGATCCGCTTTGGTGTGAAGTTTATTAATCATAAAGCAAGGTTTAGTTTTGAATATTTTCTTTAAAATCACGTATTTTTATTAAATATTAATGTGATATGTGTTCTTCATTGGGTTTTTTCCATAAAACAAATTTTTCCCAAAACATTGAATAATCGTAATTTCAATAACACTTTCTGCTAGACTATACATATAATGTCATAGTTGAATGAACACAGATTCCGGCACTAATTATAAGACTATTTCATTGTATGAAATTTAATATGTTATATTCCGAAATAAATAAATAAATAAATAAAATGTGATATTAATGTTTTTGTTAGATTAAGATGTTAGTTCTAAATAACTTTTGTAAATTATGTCGCTTTTCATTTCCAGCTAATTTAAAACAACCATTTTTATGATGATATCCCTTAAAGGGGTAACAATAGTATGGTTTTTATCCTCAATCCTAGCTGATAAAGTGGGATTTCTGAAAATAACCTTTCAGTGAATGCCATTTAAAATATTTACTAAATATCTGTTTTCTACTCTAACCTTTGAATCGCAGTAGCAATAAAAATCTGAACTAAATTTTAAGGAGATATCCGCATATACTAAAGGGGATCTACATACATACATATGTATATTGGATAAAAATAATGAGTATAAATATTATGGCTTTTTAATTTAATCTACAAAGTGTTAGCAAACATATCAATAACCTCAAAGCGCAGTGCCTCTATTCTATCATGATTTGCAAGATTATAGGCACATGATTTATGATCAAAATAAAAGATCTATTTTTATAACGAAAACTATCAAGGGTAAGAAAAAGTAAAAGAACCAGAATCACCTATTTTTATTTCCATTGGAAAACTACAAACATGAACTAGCAAAAAATAAATGTTAGAAAAAAAAAATTAGGTTGCTAAAAATAAAAAGTTGTGGTTAATTATAAGTTAGTTGTATATGTATACCTATGCTACATATGCGTCAGCTGGTTAAAAACTAGGTATAAGACTAAAATACTGCTATCGTAAATAACTCTGGGAAATCCAGACTAAAATCGGAGACAATATTTTTTAGGACTGTTTTTGTCTGTCTTGCCGGCTATACTGTTGTTGTGACCTGCAAGCAAAACAAAGCAGGTAAGTTCCGACATGGAAAAGTACTATGCATGTCCGAAAGGTGAGGTAGGTAAGTGAGAGATGCAAACCTCTTTCAGGTAGGTTTTTATAAGTTTACGTCATTTCTGGGGGAACAAATAATCTATGGGAGTCCCCTGCAAGTTAGCAGCATAGTTTTCTACGTAAACTGCGGTTAGCATTTAACCGCGATCGTTATTTTTAGCGAATATTGCTCTAGAGTCAAAATTTAACATCTGTTCATCGCTTGCAATAGAGAAGTAGAAAAGCTCCAGGTGAACGCCCCTCTCTTGAGCAATGGAACCTGCGTGGTAATTCCCACTAACGTCACTGGTCCGCCCCACCCAAGTTTGAGTTTCTACAGAAACACAAACATTTTCAACCTTTGAAGAACTGGAATATGTCCGGCGGAATAGAAGCCTCTATTTCGTTGTGTCATGGTGGTTTTGAGCGCAAGTTAAACTGGTTTTAGCAGCGACACCTGCAGTTAATTCACAGTTGATTCGCGGATTTAATGGATGGGCAGGTTTATTTTCCGCTGATTTTAAAATATTTAACTCGCATTTTCGTTTCTGGGAAACGATGATTGTACGTTCAGCACAGCTATGAAGTTTTTGTCAGATGGGAGCAAAGGTTCTGTTGTCAAAATAAAGAAGAGGCACAACGCATTGAGTCCGAAGAGCTTGTGCCAAACACTAAACTACACGCGCTTCATCAATGCAATTGGGTCTAGCTGATATCGCGCGACTTTGGGTGTCGCTGTTGTCTATCAAAACTGAAACTTACTGCTTTTATTTTGTATTAAATCAGTCCCCAAGGTCAACAATTGCTACTCGCGACTATCAAATGAGAACAACTTTCACTCGACGGCATGTTACACTTTGCGCTTTTGTAGTTTTCGATGTGATTACGTTGCGGCGACACAATGAGGCATGTCATGTCGGAAACGGCTGTATTTACAAATCATTCAGAATGTAAATATCGACGGATGGACTTTCAGCTGCGGAAATAAAGAAAAAGGTCATGGATGCAGAAGTATATGCATATAATGCCAAACTTATCCGCAATACACAGATTTAGGTATATAATCTGTTTTACGATAAAATTTAATCATTATTTCCATAGGATTTTTTCCGTAGACTACGAATTTCAGTATACTAATAGATAGTATGCAATAAGATCCTTTCATAATGTTTAACCACTCACGAAAAATGGACTTACTCACTACAGTGAGTTCAAATAATGTTTTACAGCATCACATTACTCATTTTGATGTAATTTGAAGTACAAATCGAGTAGGAAATCAATGACAAATTCACATACACTGCACTAACAAATTATAGCTCATATTAGAACTATAAACTTTTTCCAGCGAGGTGAACGTTAGAACTGAACATATTTGAATGTATTTATTAACAATTTATAATACAATCATATTCATTCAATAATTAAAATTCATTGTACATATTATCATTTCATTTTCTAATTTTGATCACTTGGATATCAAATACAAATAACTTACAGGATTAGATTGTGGTTTTGCTTTGGATGACCCACTCCATTCAGGGTTCTTTGTTGAATTGCCTGTTTATTAACTTTTAATTCTGTAGACTTTAATTCTAATCCTTGTAGATTATTTTATGCAATTTCAATTTAGGTTAGCTAATCTCTTATACAAGGTATAATTTGATTTAAAAGACTTATCTAATCTTACCTTCTTAACGGTTTCTCAACGGTCTTTTGAAAAAAGGCTTAGGAACTTTACCATTAAGATCGCCGATAAGTTGATTCATCAGAAAATTAACGACAGAAAATACCCTTGCTCTACACGCGCGCATAATGAATTTATTCCTCAGCTGTCTAAAAGTTCAGGGTCATAAGGACGACCACCCATAAGAAGTTTCTTTCTAAATATATGATATGGCGGTTTTATGTAAACATCGTCCCACAACTTTTTCTTTCCTCACAGGAAAGAAGAAACGCGTGGCACAAATTGTGACTATTTTACTAATAAAACGTACCTTGATCCAGCCTTCATCCTAAAGTGGCTGCAAGGGTAGTGTCGGAAACTCTCTCTAAAAATGTGGTTTTGCTTTATCCTGAACATTTCACCAAAATTAGGATATAGTAAAATTCTAGAATCTGACGAAAACAGATGTTGTTGTTTGTGACATTACCTTTTCATTTCGCCTGTTTGCGTGTATATCTAAATGTTTCTTTTGATTGTGATTGTGTAATTTACATTCTATTGAAATTTTATTATATGTATATACTGCTAAAGTAAAAGTAATTTAGGTATGTCGAATTTGTTTTCTTATACCATCTTTAAGTGTTTATTGAAATTTGAATAAGATGTTTGATAGTCTCTGCTTTCGATTGATTATAACTTCACAAAATTTTAATCCTTAATCTTATAGAAGAATCTCACTTCATTTATTAAGTGTTATTAAGGATACATCGAAGTAATTGTAGTTAGCAATTATTTTAATCTTTTTTTAAATTTTTGTATTTAGTTAATTTAGAATCGAACATCTTTTAAAACGTATTTATCACCCCATAGAAATTAATAAATAAACAGGCCCATAAACTTTTATATTCTTTCAAATTTAGCTAGCAACGAAGAAATTGTAAAGAGAATTTTTTATAACCCTTCAAATCGGTTGCAAGAGACCATTGCCAAGTTATAACTACATAATTAAATTGATTGCAAGAAAAATTCTTCCATCAGCGTCTTGGGGGAGTGGCAATAACACAAAAATTCCATCACGGCCTGCGTCATTCGCCTGAAACTTGTGAGGTTTTATGTCACAGAAATTATTGTAGACACTGAGGAGTCGATTTAAACCATTCCATCGTTTAGTCTAGTCTACTCTAGCCTGCTCCTAGTTTCTCCTAGTAACACTGTTATTACTTGTCTACGATTTCATAGAGACTCTACCCGACGTCCAATGGCTTTATATCTGAAAATGGCCATAGGTCACATGGAGACAGTGTGAACAAAATTTAATTGCGGTGAAGAGAGAATAAAAGCCGGAAAATTGAATTTTATTATTATGTAGATTCTTACATTCTCATTCAGTGGAAATCAAGGCCTTGGCTTTTCATTGCCAGTTACCAAATTAAGGTTTGCCTGAGCTAAATTGAAAGACTTGCTATTTTTAGGGATTGTTGGTGCTACCGATATGGGCAGAAAATAAGAATGCGATCAGTGGAAATCGAGGTAATATTTGTGAGATTTGATAACCTTGAAGCGTTTCTATGTATATATTAGATCTATAAATACCACAAATGATGCAACTATATATTTTGATAGTATCCAAATTTTTTCCATAATTTTTTACTTTATTTTGCGATATATTACATAGAAGAAGTTATTTTAATTACATATGTATTTCATATATTCGAATGCAGGATAATATTGTACAATATTATAATAACCAGTCTCGTAATTTTTGTGTGGAATAGGTTCAAATTAATGGGATTAGAAAATCATAGTTATAAGTTCCTTAAACATTATTTTTGTTTACTTATAAGAAATATGTGTTCAAATGGAAAAAAAATTTATTTTCTCAGTAAATTTTTTCAATTATAAAAATATCTTTTTCTATCACCATGCACAATTATTCTCATATCTTTAGTTGTTTATTATTATTTCCAGTCCAATATTGAGTAGCGTTAAAGTCGTCTCAAAATCCTTAGTTATGAGCAATCACTTTACATCATTCATTGCGAGCAGAATAATCCTTCATCATGTCTGAATATTTTCAAGAGATCCTTTTCATGGGCGCTTATACGTCAAGATTAGCTGCTCATCTACCCTACATTTCAGTCGGCTTAATATCGATTCAACTTCATTTCAGTGGAAGAATAGTAACATGATAATAAAAATTTAAAATCATTTCCAATGTACGTGCATCCTTCAGTGAAATCAATCAAAAATATGATGGAGGTAAAATGTAATCCTTTTGCGGGATTTATAAGGATTATCGGTTAATTCATATTGTTGCTTATCAACTGGAAAAAAACTTTACAAGTAGGGGTCGGTCTTGAATAATTGAATCGGAAATCCTTTGTACAATTTTCCCTTTTTTCGTATTTACACTCTGGCCCTCGCATTTATTATACGTAACCTACCGGAAATTTATGAAAATTGTTTTGCTTTAATCTTTAAATACTTTTTGTAACTTTTTAAGGTTAAACACAATACATGTATGTAATTGTTTACACTTTTCAAATAAAAACTCTCATATTCAAAAAATGTTTTTCGTTTGTGTTCATTGTGCATTATCCCATGAAATTAACCTTTTACCCTTTTAGAGTAAAGAATCGCAATTGTCGAGAGTATTTTACTTATCGGATTTTATTAAAAGTTTACTGGGCTTATGCTATTTATTACGCTGGTTATTTTAAGAGTTCAGTCAACCCGTTTTGAGTTCTTAAGAAACAATGACATAAAATTAAAACTTTTCTATACAATTTTAATGTTTCGATATGTATAATGCATATGTACCTATTTATAAAAACACCTTGTGGGTCGCAAATTGTTATTATCATTGAGCACACACTCATAGCAAAAAAGAGTGGCATAAATCAGTTATGCTGAATTGAATACCACTGACACATCAGTTATCATAGTAATGTAAATATACAGTAATTTAGTGTTAACTGTCATTTGTCAAATCTTGTCTTTGTTGCAAAGAAATGTTTGATTAAACTGTAGCCATTCAAACTTCGATGAGGTATTCAATTCCAATGAATGACAAATGCAAAATGTGAATTCTTACAACGAGCGGAAATTTGAATTATTGCTAAATTTGAAGTAGGTTGACATTTTTTCCGTGGGTCGAAATCGGCGCTGAAAACAACAGTAGGAGGTATAGGAGATACGGTAAAAACCTAAATACCGATACTACACTTATACCAGTTCAATTTGCACACTTCGTATAACTGAATATATGTAGATAGATAGTTTATGTGTTTGCTATGTTATCTATACTATCTGTGTGTAACAGGTATAGTAAATAAATTATATATTTACGAATGGACCTAGTGTGGCATCTCTGAAAACCTCTTGGTGTAAATTTTCACAAAACTACTATAAGTTTACAGTTAAATTTTCGTATCACTATTTTCAATAATAACACAACATAATATAATATGACTCCGCATAATAAATCATTTTAAAAAGTAAGACAATTTATTGACCCAATAAGAAAAAATATTCATATTCAGTAAATATAAATATTTACTAGCATGCTCGTGCCGATAATTTTAAGAGTTCATTAATTTCATGGTAAGGAAAATATCTTATCAGCCCGAGACCTAATAACACTTATATGTATAAGTAAACAAATAGGGAAAACATCTCTGAATTTTTAAATCTGCAGAAAGCAAACATGGTGTTACTAACCGGACGATACTGCAACCCTACATATGTGATCGAGTGTTAATGACACTTTTTCTGGCTCAATGAATGTGAAGCGATCCACTTGATCGCACCGACCCCAAGCCTATTAAGTGGCGCGTTGTCGTGGAAAAATATTTACCAATTTCTTAATTTAATATTTGTATCAGTTTCTAGTGTAAGTATTATGTTACTTCCTGCCTTCTCTTTATTATGATTAATAAATATATAAGTTTATAATTAAACATGCCTATGCATAATTCAACATTTAGTGTTCTTTTTAAACTATATTGGGTTTATCTTACCCAAAAAATAAGAGATAATGTACAAATTAGTAGTGAATTCTAAGTGCTCATTGAACAAAATGGGGCTCGAATAAACAATATAGGTACAAACTCTTTTGGCGTAACACTGTTTGAAGTAACTTAAAAATTCCCAAATTAAACAGGAATTAAGAAATTAAGCAATCAACAACAATAACTTGTTTTTATAACGACAATTTTTTCGGTGACTGAAAATTCTGTTGCATATTCGTCACTTTCGAACTTTATAAATTATTGTTTCATTAACATTCCCAAACTTAATTTAAGCCGCTTTTATCATTCATGTACAAATTAGATGTGCGAATGTAAGGTTCTTTTCCTAAATGACTGATCAAATATTAACGCCTAAATGATGCGGTTTATTGCCGTAAGTATTATAGGTCGCATTACAATTTTACGTATAAAGGGTGTTTCATTGAAGCCGGGGAATTCGTGATGTTAAAGGACCTTAACACTAATCGATGAGACCCTCATTTATATTTTAAATGGACGAAATCTGATAATTTAGGAAGGATTTGGGTACATATTTGTGATAAAAGTCGCCTTAGCTTGGTGTAGAAATTAAATGCTGAAAATACATTTCATGGAAAAAGTACCTACAGACGAGTAATATTGTACTGTTCAATTGCTATGAGATATAGTATAATAATTTCTATTGCACCGCAAAGTTTCATTAAAATCCGTCCTCTAATTTCAGCGTGAGACGCTCAGACTACTGTTTACGTTTCTACTCTTTTATAATGATTCATTAAAATTTATGGGTTTTTTGAAAACATAAATAAGATCGATTCACTGAATTATAGACAGATCAGAAAACCCCCTTAAAAGCTACTAAATAAAAATTCCCCCATAGATGTCAACAATTTGATATTCAACTAAAGTCATTTCTGAAATAAAATTTTATTATTTGTTTACAAACAATTGGAGAGAATGCGAAATACTTCATTAAGAATAGAGGAACAGAATTTTGATTTTTGGCCATCACGCTGATTAATTGAAATTTTCCTGCTTATTTTGTTTTCCCAAAAAAGTGAAATTTATTTTAAATAACTCATAGCACACGAGCGATTAAGAATTGATAACGAAACTTAAAAATAAATTGAGACACACTATGCAGAATACATTGAATCTTTTCATTCATTCAATTCATGATGAATTTGCTGATCGAAGTGAGAAATTATAGAACCGAGGTCAAATGAAAGCTATAATTTTTGAAAAGAGAATTAAAAACAGAAAGACTTCCACAAGTTGAATGATCGCAATTGAGCGAGATTTTAGAAACCTTTTGCAGAAAAAACTTGCGCAGTGATAGATATTTAGATAGATCAATGATTTCCGAACGCTCGTTATTCTAGAAATTAGTTGTGTTACGAGTTAGAAAAATATTTTAATTTCGAAGTCTATATCAAGTTTACCAATTTAGCCATTTGTACGAAAGAGATAATTTCTGAGAATTATAAATGCACTGGCATTGAATTTTTATAGAACATTAGTACGCATTAAGCGCGCACGAGTTTTGCTTAATTCAGATAGTAGAAGTTTAGTTAACATAAATTCTTCAACGAATGAAGAAGAATGAAGACATGCAGTAAATTCACGTGGCGTATCAGGAATTCTTCTAGGAATGATGACATAGGAAGTTGTTTTAAAAATGTTTAGGTATTAGGTGTTTGTGCACCTAAGTTTTAATCGTTTATTATTATTTTTTCATATATTTCTTACCACGTTCCGTTCCGACATTTTCAAGAAAGCTCTCGTGAGACAATTAGATATAAATATGTATTTAACGAGACAGGTATATCGCCTTTATTTGTGGACCATTTTCGGTACACGCAACATAAAACGTGTTATATAAATTTTTCTATTTTCAATTTTATAGAGGACGTATAAATCTTTTTCTTTTCAATATGATTAATGCAATTAAAGTAGATATATGATACACAAAATTAGTTTTTTTTTTGCCTCTACATACATTAAGAGGCTGATATTAAACTAATTTTTCAATAATTATCATATAATAAATTAATAAATAATTTGAAAACTGACAAAAACTTTAAAAACATTAACAAATGTATGGCTTTTTTAAAATAACTAAAAATTTTAAATGCCAGCCGAATGGATTATATATGGAATTAGTCCGGGTAGCAATGATGGCACTAATCTACATGCCTAATATACATACTGAATAAATAAATTTTGTAGGCGCATGCTAAGAAATTTAGCTTTAATGAAAAATTAAGAAGAGTACATCTCTATACAAAACTTAAATAAAGTAAATACAATTCAATATAAATTTATCTAGAAATATTCTGAATATTCTGAAACACTTTTAAAAATTGGCATGGGCTGTAATGAGAAATTGATAATAAAGGTGTATTGTGATCTGTGAGTAAATAATAAATAAAATATAATATTGTATATATGATCACCAGTGGTTATATGCGATAGCAAAATTTGACTTTATTATGAAAATTAATAATGAAATTGTTAATCAAAAAATGGGAAACCATATAGAATACTTATCAGTAGATATACCTACTGTTATGGATGCAGAGCAGAGAATTTCGGATCACTAAACGCTCAGCGGGTGTATTTATGTATTTTATATTTTAAACATATGTAAGTAATATTGTGTAACAAATAATAATCATTAATTATCTACAAAAAACGTGTGTGTCTGGAATGCTAGATTAAAATTAATACTTAGGTACTTATATTGAAATCTAAAGGCTGTAGCCTTTATACCCAAATTTTATCATGATTCAAATATTTAGTCAGCTAAAAATTAAGGGGTTCAATGGTCGCGTCGATACACCAAATTAGAAAAGATACATCACTGATAATAAAAAGACATCTTCGAATAATGTATGTATAATATTTATTTAAGATATATGTATGTAATTTACGAATCAATCGCGCAATTTCAAAATCTACTTTAAAATGAACAAATTAAGATGGGTATAAAACCCTATCAGTACAGAAATTACTTTCTTGTTTTTGAATTTAATACAATTTTTGCAATTTTTATTTTCTGAACCAAAAATAAAGCCTTGTGGCATAAATAAGCATGAAATCACGATTTCCATTCGAACAAATGCAATTTTTAAGGAGTTAAATTGACTCTTTTCAAGAATACCTCACATACAACATATTACAAGAAAATGTAGGTACAGAGGGTATTCTTCCGATATTACATTCATATTACTTGACTTATTTAAAATTCAAATTTTCAATGGTAGCACAACATGGAAATGCGATTATGTTTTCTGCGACCTTCGGTAACATGACCTTTGGTTTTGCAGGGGCTGTTTGCTTATTAATCGCCCCTACAGCAATTTGTATTGAAATGAAATTTTTATACTCGTATGTATGAGTAAAATGTTGTGTAACACATCGACAGGTGGAAAAATTCAACCTTACGTAATTTCACGCCTACTGCAGTTCCGTGATAAGAAAAGTTTTCTGTTTTCTAGCGTTTGCTAAGTTTCTTGGCAATTTAATCCATTTGATTAGAAATTTGAATGTAAACTTAATCTATTAAATTAAACCTACTTACGGAGGGTATCTTGGTTATTTTAACTGCTGTACAGTGACTCCGATTGCGGGGTTCTACGGTGATAAACTTCAGCAGATGAGTCACCGCATCACGCGCTATCAGTCGACGCGACGTTCATAAATCGCTCACCTTTCAACCCGTATAAATTAACTGAATAAGTACGTGTAAGAAGGGAGGCGGAAAAAAACTTCTGGGCAAACATAAATTCCAATGAATGGCCGCATAGACTAGACTAGACTAGACTAGACGCTTGCAGACTAAGGCTAGGCCACATCGTCTCATTTCATTCTTGTAAACTTTCTTTAGAAATTGTCCGGTTATAATGCCAAGAATCTTTGGATGCAATTTTAGCACGTTTGCCGCACTTGCTCCTTCCGGGGCAAGGTGAGCGCATGTTTGCATTTCTAATTGCGCAAATATTTTCCGAGTGGAATCAATGCCGCTCTGTAAAGTTTTCCTTTTGTCATCCACTCATGGTGATGATGAGCAAAAACATGATAAGAGTTGTACAATTTTACGAAATTTCCGCAATTTCTGATATTGTGCGAAACCAGTGACACAATTAAGTAATAAAAAAAATAATTTTAAAGCGATGCTGGGATTTTCCAGAGATATATTTTATTGACAGCAATTAAGCTTCCGCCTGTAAAATTTCAAATATTTGAATAATGCCATCTTAATTCATTAGAATCATTGTCTCGGTTTTACTGTATCACGACAATGGCGCCATAATCTTATAAAAAATAAGAAAACAATTGCTGTGAAAATCTGTACATTTCCATGAATGCTTAGATATTTATTTCCGTCCATTGATTGTCCTAAGATTTTTTATTCATTCAAAATATCTGAAACCATCAGAAACATTTTTTGTAACTACCTAAAAAAACTCTAGAAACTATTTAAATCGCTAGCTTAGACTTGAGAAATATCGGATACTTGAATACTAAAGTCCGAGCATCATTTCTAAAAAAAACCTAGTGTAATACTTTGTAATCGATCCACCGAATTTAAGTAGGTATCTTATTGAGATTTAAAATTAAAGATTTAAATCATTTAAAAATGTTCAACGTTTCTAGGATCTCGGTTTAATCGTCAATATTGAGAAATCCAATTTTATGGAAATTCAGGTCAAGTCTCGTTTATTCACTAATTCAGAAGGCATTAAACCATACCCAGAAAAAATTGAAAATCATTTTCAAATTTCCAACAATCGCAACCGTTGCAAATTTGATTTTCTTGGTGTGGTACATTTTTATTGAATTTTCTTACTGCATACGCTATTGAGCAAAAATTTGATAGTAAGTGTGGCAATGTTTCTAAATTCCTCGCATATAATATAGTTATGTTTAAGAGAGATAGTAGGTACAATAGTTTAAGGAATAACATACTACTGTTGTTAGGGGAAAAAAAATGTGAAATTTAAAGTAGCTTTGGTAAGAATTTTGCAAAATTGCAAATAAAAATAATGTAATATAAAATTAAGAAATTAAGAGTTTATTAAAATAATATATTACATTAAAAGATAGTTTTAAATTTAAAAGGATATTCAATATATTCTTTTATCAGACTTCATTTTTGAAAAATAATTGTTAATACAAATTTCAAATTCCTGTGCTAGCAGATAAATAGCACTTGTAATTATTTCAGTAAGAGCTACGGCAGTTTGCCGTGAGCAAATAATAGTAAAAAAATTTTTAGAATTCTTGCAGTTATATCAAATGATATGACGTGATCCATTGCGACAATTTATTTTTGTTTTGGATTGGCGCATAGAAGCAATGCAGTCGTATTTTCGCATTTCATCTCGATAAGAAATTTTTGCCTTTGATTCATAGATGCCACGTAATTTTGAGTTATCAAGATATGCTGCCAGTTTGAGCCACTGTTTGCAGACCTGACGCAGGCTATTTTTGTAACAAGTGGAATTTGAAGAGCGATTAGCACTCGGCGCTTGAGGTGTGGGTGGTTGCCTTACTCGTGTGTGGAGTCGAGTTGTACGGAGATAAAGAAAATAAACAAACCACGTTGCTGCTCCACTTTGCCGTCAATACGCTAAGGTCGTCTAAATGCGAATTTGAATGAAAACTTCAGAGGCACACGCAAATTCAACCACCACATGACCTTTGCCTCATTGATAAGAAGAAGTGTGATGCTTTTGTTTTCGTTAGTCAGTGACACAAAGAAGAACTTTGTCACCACGCATTCTGCTTGAATAAATGTAAAATTTTCTATCTGTTTATATCGCACTTTGATTTCATATTCAGCGGCAAAAGTGGCACGCTTCTCGTTGTGAAATGCGGTAAAGATCTTGCAGCAATGATATGACACACATGAAAACGTGCATAATCAACATTTGCCTAAAAATCCCCAAGTTGCTTGGCCCAAAATAAAATGCCCGTGATATCATCGTTATCTATCGTAAAAAAGTTAAATTAAATATAATGTATTAGCAGACAGAAATCGCCAACCAGAGTGGGACTGGTTGATTTCATCAAAAGCATGATTCAATATTTTTGCGATAAGAATTCGATGGTATTTACTGTAGTAAGGTACTCGACTATAATATTTTTATTATGAAACGAAAGCCCTCTAATGTACATAAAACTGGGGAACGTGATGCGAAATATTTTAAATGCGGAAATTTTTTTATGGGGTCTCCCGCAGAGAATTTCTTATCACAGCCAATTAAGAATAACAATCATTTCTGCTTTATTGTTGCGACTACGTTTCATGAATTAACAATCCATTTGCCAGGGTATAATGAAGTAAAAAATGTACGCGTTTCACATATGCTATGTTACATAGTGCGGAAAACTTCTATTGTTTTGAATTAGATATTCATGAGAGACTCTGCTCAGTCTAGTGTGGCAAAATCAAATCTCTTCCTTCTTCACAAATTTATTATGTTGATCTTCAAGGCAGCAAGTAAAATTCTATTCAAGCAGCCGCTCTTGTGAGACTCTTTATACCTTTGTAGCATTCAATGAGTTTGATGTATTTTACCTAATGAGGTGTATTGAGATTCGTTTTTATCCTGAAAGTGATTTGCAGGATGTCCCAAAAACCCACTTCTAAATGAAAACAAATGACGTGCCAGTAACTCATGACTGTCTCAAATTAACCAAATTTAATCCAAGTAAAATCTTCTGGTTTTCAAGGTAATGACACTTCTTCGAAATTCAAGAAAATCTTTAGATTCGTCTTGGTCCTGAAAGAAATATAGGACACCTACACAAAGTGTCAAGAAAACAGAAATGACAGTAGTAGGACCACGCTACATACCATAAGCACTCTAGAGAATAGAGATTAATTTCGAATTGTCGCATTCATGAGCAAGCATTATTTATTAGAAATCAAATCTATATTTTATTATATTTTTTAGTTTAAAATCTAATAATAAGCCCCACAATATACTTTGAAAAATGTGTCTGTTCACATCATGAATGTTTTATGCGTAAAAATGTAAAAACATATTTTTAAAAATTATGTCATGTGCGTGAGCGCGTCCTTTTTCAGCGTCCATTTAACTTTCTTTGAGTGGCAAAATTTTCTTTCAAAACAGTGACAAATCTTATTCATGGACTTAAGACGAATTGCTGATGTAAATAAATAATTCAAATTCTGATATACAGCTGTCTTTGTGGACGATTTTCCAGAGAACATTCTAAAAATAACAAAAATATCCAATAAATCAATGGGAGACAGTTTGTTTTTCAATGATGCAATTGTTTTTAATCTTTTATAATTTCAATTGAAAAGAAAAAGTTAAGAAACACAGTCTGTGTGTCGATAAGTTTTTTGCTTTTCGTTAAAATAGGGCAGATTATGTCACAAATATAATTTTCTCCTCATCAATCTTATCTAATTTTAAGGATGGTGTGGGAAAGAAATTAATTAAATAGATTGACATGATAAATAAAAGAGTGGTACAGGAAAGAAATTAATTAAAATAATTGGCATAATAATTATCAAAGCTAAAACAATTATGAATTCCTTGGTTCTTTTCTGCTTGGAAGCATTAAGAATCAGTTATCAGGAACTTGGCGATGAATAAATTCAAATAAGTTGCAATAATTAGTGGAACTTGACCGGTGCACAATTCAATCGATAAGTATTAACGAGTCTACGTTTTTCTTCCCTATCTCATGGACACACAGGCGTTTAATGCAGTTCACTTCAGGTAACTTTGCACCGCATACCTCTTTGTTTTTTTTTATACTTAGCCTCTGCAGTAATTTCTTGCATGCGATAGATTAAATACCTTGAATACTTCCCATAATTAGAAAAAGTGTTAATGTTTCTTACTGATATAATCAAAATTGCAGGCTGACTTGACCAATGGAATTTAAAAAAAGAAAAAAGAAAACATTTTGTTACCTTAATGTCAAAGTAAAAGGCATTGAAACGACAAATAACCACAATTTTCAATGTTTTCTTTATAACTGCCATTCTAAAGCGTACTTCGAGAATTCCAAAGTCAAAGAATACATTTCTTTTATCCACAAAATTAGAACAAAATTTAATTGGTTACGTTAATTGGTTACAGCGAGATATGACGAATCAAAGTTTATGTTTATTAGTCTATGCAAAATTCTGTTAGGTACAGTAATTTTTATAAGGTTTACTTAACTCTAGCAGGAAATCAATTGATATGTTTGTGTTCAACTATAACTATAACTAATAATTTATATCTTTCTATTAACTAAACTACAATATATAAAAACAGAAAAATTGATTCTAATGTATTCTTCTTCTCGTGAGAAAGACTCTTTATTTTTTTACTCTATTTAGAATATGTGTTCAGGTCTAGGAATTCGTGCTTGAGTTTTTTGGACTCTAAGTAGAGTGCACTTCTTGCTAGGCCCATATTGAAGATACGATTCATTAGGTTGACTTACGTCTATACAGTAAAAATGGATAATGTATTTTAATCATAAAAATAGGTAACATATCAGGAAACATCATCAGTACTATCTAGTTTGTATATATTTTGCTATTTCATTTCTTGTACAAAATCTTTGCCTTTTACCTGACTCGTTAAAGTTCCTATCATTAGAAAATTATTCTTCAAAACTTACAACGAATTAATAACAAAATTAATGAATGGCTTCGTAAAATTCAATATAAAGATGTAATGTAATACACGGTTAAAAATTTTGGAGTGAAATCTAATATTTTTTGTATTGTATACATATATGACTACATCAGAAAAATATTAAAAACTAATAAATTGTAAATATTAAAACGAGGGATTTAATAATGCTGACATTAGAATTAAGTACATAAAAAAATTAAATTTTAAGAAAGTTGATATTAAGTTTTAATTGATCAGGAGTATACCCCGAAATGCAAAAATTATTTAATCCGGTACTGGGTTCGAAACCTGCTACCTGCGGATTGGTGGGGCTCTAAACCCACCGAGTTACTTCATTTCGTTCCGATACCTTTTTAGAAAGTTGATTTTCCTGTGATATTCCGACTTCACCGTGGCTACATTCGAACCCGGGTCCTCCGAAGTTGCGGACCGATGCTATAGCCCTGAGCTATCACGACCCATCAACACATCTACGGTTTTTGAATACCATAAATATTATACTGTAATACAAAATTTATTACATTTACTTTCAATATTTAACACTAATTAAAATTAAATACAGATTATATTGCATTTCGGCTGTAATATTAAGGTAGTATTAAAATTTACTCGAAGATTTTTAACCGTGTAGAGTTTATGAAAATCAACTTTTCTTTACCCGAGAAAGATGAAATAAAATTTTAACTTAAATGTATTGTCGAAAGTCTTGAGACATGCTGTGCGTACTAATTTGCTGACTTGAATTCGTATATTCGTTCTGACAGTATTCCAGTCACAGTCCAAAAATTTTATTTACTTAGTTCACTGGGCGATCACATTACTGCTTTTAATGTAATTGCGTTTGTTTCCTATGAAGCTCTAATAAGTAGAACAGGAAACGAATCGGCAAAATCATCCGTAGAGGAATCGGCCTTGT
This sequence comes from Machimus rusticus, assembly GCA_951509405.1. Taxonomy (NCBI): domain Eukaryota; kingdom Metazoa; phylum Arthropoda; class Insecta; order Diptera; family Asilidae; genus Machimus; species Machimus rusticus. The sequence goes on along the minus strand of OX608054.1, from coordinate 14,966,853 downwards.
CCCTATCGTCTATACACAAAAAACCAAATCTCCTGAACATGGAAAAAGCTGAAGTAACTCTAAGACATTGTGACTATTTCGATTTTTCATCGTGACCTTACGTTGAACTTATATAGTATTACGCGTCCCTATCGCATGTACATAGGGTATATATAAAGTACATGTATATATTCACCATACAAAGTGTGAGCTAAGGAAACATTGGATTACCAAGGTACCGTGACAATACTGACAATCCTCCAGGAATTGAGTTCAATTAGATTCCAAGAGGTTACGCCCCGTCTTACAGGAGTATTTTCTTACATCACCTTATGAATATTGGTGAATTCGATGACATATGGCTTTAATGGAATTTAATTTTCTTCGGTCGTTGGGCTACAGCATTAGACAAATTGTCTAATGGCTGTAAGCAAAGAAAATTGCCTCGAGTGGTACAAAGCGGGTATATTTTATTTCATTACCACCGTTTAGAGTGACAAAGGGGATGAATTCATTTCAATTAACTACTCACATTGCATGGCATGATTGATTAGGACAAGTTTGTACCTGTGACTTCTTTACAACTAATTATCTTATACTTGTCGACCTTAAAGTCCTGAACCCCAGTAAATTACATTATGAAGGAAATATTTTGAGTTTAAAAATCTTAATTGTATTCTTTAAAACGAAAATGTTCTTAAAAAAATTGTCATGAACGTAAAAATCTATATCAGTTAAAAAGTAATTTGTGCACAGATTATTCACACCAACGCAGATTCTGCAAGAATTTTTGTTCCTTTGCTAAAAATAAGATTCTGTAATTTATCCTACTTTAAATTAAAAGCTGCTATTGTATTTAATAGGATAAATTTTAAGCTGATCTATATTTATCCTAAAGTTAGGAATTAAGAAATCTATTTAATTCTACTTCTATGTCTGCCTATTGATATTTCAAGTGTTTTAGGAGTAATTAAGTATAAGTACCAATAAAATATTTTAGCTTTCCTTTTGACATTTTAAAATTACTATTTATGCAGTATATTCTTAAGAAAACATTTATTTTAATTCATTGAAAATGTATACATTTAGTTGTTAAAATTTTTATTATTTAATTGCTTAAATTGCTTAGAAAAAAACTATTAAAAAATAAATTGTGTTATTTGACTTCATCTAGCGACTATTATAAAAGTTAATACTGGTGATCATTTCTAAGATCATAAAGGAAGCTATTTTAGGTAAAGTTTTATAAAAAAAAATGCTCTAGAGTTGCTCCATCTACATTGTAATGACATGAGAAAAATAGCCTGTGAAAATAAGAAGTAGGTAAGCCAAAACTTGTCTTCTTAGGAAAGCTTCTTCAAGGGGTATTTTAAGCCTGATTTGCAGAATTAACTGAATCACGTAAAACATACTAATCCTTGCATCTAAATAGTTTTACTAACCGGTTATCGAAACTTTATCAGACAAATGGAAACAAATTTTATCACTTTTTGAGGGGATAATCGTGTCAAAGCGACTGTTGGGCTATAAATATTAATAATATCTGTTACTTACCAAACGCATACGACACACATTAAAAAAAAATCCAGAATAATTGTTGGAAATTTATTGATCGAGTCTTACTTTATAATTTATTCTCAAGGACGCCATTGGTAGAATATCGAAAAAAATTGAAAGATTTTAAGGACAAACTTTTTTCTTTGATTTCCTTGAAAAGAAAGTTGAATTCCCTAAGAAAAGTGGGTGTGCAAAATGTGCAAAAGTTGATAACAATATTCTCAAAAGTTTCAAATTAAATATTGCGGAAATTAATTATATAATCGACTAATGTTTTTACTTGTTTTTCACTCCTAAATTATATGAAATCTTTGCATGAAATTTTGCTAAAATGACTCGAACTAAATTTGTTCCTTCGTTGAAAATAATTTTCATTTCTATTTTCCTTCAATTCGAATTATGTACTTCTTTCATCGTTCTTTACTTTACAATAAGTTCTGATGAAATAATAAATTTCTTGCACTTTAAAGATTAAAACTGTTCGCGTTTTTGTATTTAAAAACCTTTTTACGTAGAAAATAATGCAACTTTTATGAATTTACAATTTTATTATAAAAATTTAAATTTTAAAAAAATAGAACATTGCTCCTTTTCTTCATTTATTATGGCAGAAATTAAACAATTGGAAAATTCTAATAATCCAGCAATTGTTGATTTGTCTGTTCTGTAATTACCTATGTCGTAAAGACATTCAGAAAGGCCTCTAATAAAAGTCCGTCATAGAAACGTTTAGCAATACATGTAATTCGTTAAAAATTAAGTTATATTCTAAAAGTGGGAGGCAACATTACGAATAGTGTAAAATAATTGGCCCCAATTCAAATCATATTTAAATAATTTTTGAAAATCTCTTCATATATTTTCTACTTAAGAAAATATGAAAATCTGTCAGCGTGTACAATGTACATAAGTACATTAATTTTTCATTCGTTCACGAAGGAAATTTCCACATTCGAGAACATCTTTTACTTTTAAAATGTTATTTGGTCTAAAGTGAAATATTGTCATGCTAACTAGAAAACTAATTTTAGATCTTATCTAAGCTTGCAAATAAATAAGACACAAGTTACAAAACCAAACAAAAAACTGGAAATAAACAACTACTTAGTTGAGGAAATAATTAAATTTCTTGGCTTATGCATTCGGCTGGTTTAAGTCACAACCAATTAAAAATTAAATTTAAACAGAATATTGATTAATCGAGCGGAAAAAGTCAGAATATCTAGCGGAGGAAGTAAATTTGTATACTGGAAATTGTTTTTAATTTTAAATTATTTGAAATAAAGTTCGTTCATTGAAGTAATATGGATGTATGGCTTGGTTAGCGAAAATAAATAAAGTTATTTTTTTAGTACGTAATAATTAATAGATATTCCATTTTCTTAATTTATATTTTTAAGCATTTTTGGATTATCTATTATTATCAAAGTTTGAATTTGTCTAATTTTATAAGAACTACCTCAAGGCAATAACTTTCGTCTTTTAGAATAATTTGCATGTATTAAGGCGGTTTGAAGTTTAATTTTACATTAAATCCCGCGTTTGAATTACATGTTTGTTAGTCATTAATAGACTTTGTAAACATCAAATCCGGCAGTGATAGAGTGATCTGAGATGAAATAATACAGATCCTTTCTGATATGAATATTTTCTAGATCTACACTCGCTCCCAAAAATTTTTTAGATGTGGTAATGATGGAAATATTTAAAGCAATTTTAGTAGTAATAGATTTTCTTTTTTTCAGATCAAAGTAATTTTCAGAATCCATCATATAACTCAATTGTTCATATTTGAACATGTCTTTATATTTTGATGGACATCTTTATAGTTTGAAATTCAGAATCTGGCACTAATAGAGCAGCAAACACAACAAAACGTTATACCTAGATAATTGGTTTTATATTAAAAATCTTGATCTTGAAGGACATCTGTGTGATGTCTTTAATAAAGCGCTTAAATACCTTCTCTGGATTTTGCCACCCTTTTAAATGCACTTCGATCCACCTTTATGTCAAAATAGTATTTTTCATGGATATATTACTACGTAAATATTCAATATGCGTTTTATAGCATTAAACCAATTAAAGTATTTCCTCTGAATTTTAGATTATTCTCTTTATAAATAATAATTAAAATGAATTGATTTTCCGCTAACAAAATTGGGTCAGGAATATCAACAATATTTATTTTTAATTGTTTAGGTTAAATGTTTATTATTGCTCAGCATTAAATATATTGTATATCTTGCGTGTTAAAAGTGAATTTAATTAAAACCCTTTGTATGATTCTGATTCTGATTATGGTAATTTGTAGCAAATATCTCATGAAAATAATGCGATAAAGATCATGATGTTGTACCTCGCAAAACTCAGAAACTCTCTTTAACCTCCAGGAATTCTGTATTTGGGTTAACAAAACCACAAAGTACATTTTCCATTCCATTAAGGAAAATATTCTGGAGGAATGTTCTTCGGTAAAGTGTTTCTAAAATTTTCCCTACATCTCGCTGCCTTGTGCTTCTGCTATTTAAAATCCGGGATATATTTTATTTTAAGAGATTCATGTACGAGTACATGAATGGGAATTTTTGTCCTGGATTTAATGCGTATATCCCTGCGACGACATCAGTTGCAGTTTTATTCAACTGACGAGGCTGAACATCCAACGCAGACGAGAGAGCACGTTTCTCCGATAAAAAAGGAGCTTATTCATGTCGCCGGACGACGAAATCTGTTTGTCTTGCAGTGGACTTAAAGATTATTTCATATATTTTTCTGTTTACTCTAAGATATTTCCTACCATTACTGCATGCGGATCACATATGGATGCGCTAGCTCTTAGCACGTAATAAATTTGATGCATCGGTGTTAAATCTATCGCTACAGACCTGTGTCGACCAATAACATATGGAATTGGATACTAAAAATAACGAATAGAACGTTTCTAGTACTAGTAAATGTGAAACAGCTTTTTTATATACATTGCAATATTTTTTAATGAATTCAAAACTAATTATAAATTTCATAAGACTCAACACATTTATGTAAATTTTTTAAATTTTATAATTGTCATCTATACTTTGTTTATGAATTGAAAATATTTTAAAACTGGTAGGAATTTTTGATGTTTCATATTCAATCTGTATATATGTACATATATATTACATAATAATTACTTAGGTCCTTTACCATGGCAATTTCCAACTAAAAGTCTATTTTAAGAAAATATATACATATCTTTTAATTTCATCAAATATCAAGAGCGGTTTTAATTTGATTCTTATCTCTGTATGAAGAACAGCACGCGTAACCCTTTGAATATTCAATTATACTTTTATTCACCAAATATTTTCTTTATTTTTACTTTCTTCCATAGTCCACAAGTATCCCAGGTTGTGTTATTAAAATGTCGTCAGAGAAGTTAATTTAAAAGATTTAATCCCATAGCCTGAAGGGTGCGCAAATGTTCGCTGAAAGAAAAATAAAAGAAAACTCGAAGAAGATGTAAGTGAAGGATTTTCTTTAAGTAAGGTGTATTCAACATCCACAGCAAATAATTTCATAACCAAGTAATTTTCGTATAATAATACTTTTATGCTTTGGATTATCAGGAATGAAGCCGCTTTGTTGCTCTAGCTTATAGGATAGAAATATTTGATGATATACCATGTTTTAGCGAAACATGTTCAACTAAATACAACATATGCTGCACATGATTTTGTGTGCTCTTTTTGTGGAGCTATCATAAATTAGTCCCGGGAGAAATCTACGTAAAATACGAAATTCATGAAAAATTAAGATGTCAAGAACGGCTGCTCTTGTGAAAAATCAAGAAGTATACCTATCTTAAACTTGGAAAAATATTAGTTGTACAACTTCGTGCTTTAACTAAAAAGTTTGAAACTAACCTGCAGTTAGTCAAAAAGTGTTTTACATATATGTACATATGTACATACATGGTATGTACTCCTATTTCTAAACCTCAGGCTTTAGTGTTGAGTAACAATTATTGAGGCGCTTTATACACGGCGATTTTGTAGTGACTCAGCAAAGAAAATGTTTCTGAATTAACTAATCAGATTAAATTTTCTTCATCTAAGAATCGTTAGTTTTAAAGTTATGCAGAAGTCTATGTTAATAAAAAAATATCTTCCATTAGTCACATTATACACAACAAACTATTATATTTCATATCAAAAAGCGGTAAAAAATTGCAAAAATATTTCAATGGATATATTTTATATGTTATTCTACGAGTATGTCACATAAAAAAAAAAAATGTTTACTTTTGAATGAATTAATACAACTCACCTAAAGTGGTTGATTGTGTAGTTCTTAAAAAGTCTTGACTGCAACTCTGTAATAAAAATCAATAAATTTAATAACTTTATCAATCTTATTGCCTCAAATATTGTAAATAAAATGAAAAAGTAAAACTTCAAAAGCAATGAAAAGCATTGGTCGTAGTCATTACGTTTAAAATAGAAAAAAAAAATGTTTATCATTATGTTTAAATTTATATAATATTTATTTACATATTTATATTTCATTAGATGATATGATGCTAAAAGTAAAACTAAAATTATAAATATTTAAACAAAATATAGAAAAGGTCTTTGATTATAAATATAGTTCCATTGCTTACATTTTTTCATTCCAAGGCCGTAGCTTAAGGGGGATCAAAAGATTTTATCCCCACCCGACCCGACATTTTTATTAGACTGAAATCAAGCACGTTATCGAAATCCATCCAGAAATCCTCCTTACCAATCTCCCAATAATTTGCCATTATTTTCAGGCTATGTTTTTTTCAGCAACTCTCTGGGCGAATTTGACTCATTTATGTTATCCACCCACTCTAAATACAAGACGCTTTTCTTGGTAACATGAAAATTAAGATTGACCTTAGAAGTCCTACCAGGATCATTGATATCTGACATGTCGCTTTGACGTAATCATAAATAATACAACTTTATTCTCTGCGGAAATTAATTACTGTGTAGTCGCCCTAAAGGCTACAAGCAGAATGAGATACTTATTTCTATATTTTAGTAGCGTCAACAAGAAATACGCAGAAAATAATTAAAATATAATTAATCGCTAGTTGACTCTATCGCAGTCACAGACGCAGAATGTGTAGTATTAAAATTTAATTATGTATGTGGATATTATTTATTAACATCCAACTATTAAAATGGATTTTCCACTTGCAATAAATATATATATGTTTTTAATAATCGCAGTGTTCTTTTCAAATTAAAAGGACATTTAAAGGATAAAGGATTGATGTCCTTATAAGTTTATGACCCTTTTTATATGATTATGTATATGTATTTTAATACTTGTTTATGCCACAAAAATTTATTAGGAACTAAACCAAAGACAGAAATAATAAGACAATTTACAAGAAATTGCATTGAATTTAGCTGTAAGGTTGAATTTTTTAGAAGAATCTTTTGTATTTGTGTTAAACAAAAGTACAATAAAATACTTATCCGATTTTTATTTCAAAGAACTACTTTGAGTAAGGTTTTATTTTTCTTAATTTCCCTCGACTGTACAACGTACATTGTTTAAAATAACAAATAGAGCAAATAAATTACATTTCTTCTTAAACAAGAGAAAAACGAAGAGAACTAACCTTCAAAGCTTTGAAGAGGGATAATCCTTTCATTGAAATTTACAGAAAGAATTTCTCCAGAGGTAAAATAATTTAAGGAATTTTTTTTAAAAGAAACCAACCTCAACCCTTTTAGCAAAGATTCCACGTGAAAACATTTTAATTGTAACCTCCTATACCTAAAGACAATTTGGGGATGTTCTGTAACTGACAGTAAACGACTTGACATCCAGGAAGTGGTACGACCTTGACCTGGCAATTAAGCCATTTTCAGCGGCTACTGTTGTAGTTGAGTCGCAAATAGAAAACCCCGACCCCAGGAAGAAAAGGTTCCCCGCCGCCAATTGACTAGCCACTTTTCAATTTCCAGAAAATTATAGACACGTGGGTGGGTGTTCCATTGGGTAGTTTAAATTTATACCTCTGACGGCGGCGCACAGTTTGGCGACACAGTCCAACACAAACACATACACCGGAGTTTTTATGAGGTTTGACATGTCATGGGTTTAACGAACACTTTACTGCCACATGACGCCAAATGCGGGCAGACTGACGTGAGGCTCGGTGGTTGGGATGAATAGAATCAAATTAGGTGTTGAATTCGATTTATTCAATAATTTAAGTAAAATTCCATCTTTCGAACACGGTTTAATTCATAGTAACAAGGCGTGTGAGAAATTACTCTCTTGATTATTATTAGAGGCTATAACAAAATTTAGGGGAGCATTTTTTATAGAACTGAATTTTTTAGCAATTACAAAGTATTTAAAACTTTTGTTCTTATAGCTGACAAACATGTGTACATATATAATAATTTTCATTCAGGAGTATTTTGGGGAGTGTTCTTTTCTCTTTAAGCAAAATTTTAAAAAATTGAAATTGAAAATTTGAATTTAATCCAATTTAATAGGAAACACGAGCCTCAGAATACGGCCGAAGAAAAGTTTAATTCCAGACAAAATAAAAATTATCGCTACAATACAAATGTAAAATCCAATATACGACTTGAAAATATGGAAGTATATAGCTGTTCTATAAATTTTTGATGTTTAATGTAATATGCTAGTCTATGATAACTTTGAGAAATAATAGAGAAAATAGAAATAAAAAATAGAGACCACGCTTCCCGTGTAAATCCGATGTTTATTCATTATTGTTTGTTTTTATTTAGAGAACATTCACATTCCATAATTTTGTAGTGTATCTATTTTTAATATCTTTAGTTTTTTTTTCCAAAATATATATGTTATTCAAGTTATATGCTTACTGATTTATTATTACTTTGAAAAAATGGAGAGTTTAAAAGAGCTGATGTATTTTTAAAAATTTCATAATAATATTATTAAATTAAAAATGTTGACACGTTTTCCCTGTGCTTACATTTTCAACTCTTTTTCCTCCAAATTATGTGATTGATTTAGAACGTAAACAAGAAATCTCAGGATTTATTTTTAGAAAATGTAAAATATTTAGATAAATAAATATTAATAAAACTACCTTTCAAGAATGAAAGGAAAATACGCATGACTTGTGGCTGAATTGCGTTTGAGGTGTTCTAATAGATTTAAATGAAGCTTGTACTTGAGGATCAAAAGTAACTAATATATGTAAATTAGTTTTCTTTTGTTCGTTTATTTCATGACATTTAAATTGAAGTTCCAATTGAGAATAGATTGAGTTTGTGGTCTTCTCACTGATTTCATTCACCATATTTTGTCCTTTTCAATAATTACATTCCATTCAATATTAGACTCTTGTTAATAAATTTCTTTGAACTCTCATATGGGATATTTTAAGTCCGTTGATATAAATTTCAGAGTCTTGTTTGAATTTAAAATGATAAATATGTTGGATTTGAAATGATCTCTCTTATCCTTACTACATTTCATAACTAAAACTCAAAAGTGTGAATAAACGTTTCTTAAAACAAATGATTTGGCTTGATAAAATGGAAAAAATGTAACATCCCATCCCAAGACTTTTCTTGGTGTTTGAAGCGTTAAACTACTCCAATTATATATAGTAAGATTTTATTACATTTTTGTAGCCGAAAACCAAACTAATTTTAGATTATGGAATTTATGTTACTAAAACTTTCGTGTCAACTATGAAGACTTTGAATTCTAATTTACAAAATTATAGCTGTTTCATTGCTTATGAAACGACTAAAAAGATTTTATTGCATTTTCTCAGGATTATTTATCTTATGGACAAAATCTATATTAGGAAATTATTATTGGTAAGAATGAATTTCCTCAGGAAGTAGTTTTGTACTTAAACAGAAAACATGTGGCTGAAGTTTACAAAAATTTTAACAGGTTGTTCAATTTCCAGCGGGGTGTTGCGCAGTATGCGAATTTGATTTAAACGAGTCGGAAACTGCAAGACCGCAAATGATGTCTTTCCGCAAGACATATTACGTAAACATAATTCGAAAAACACCAATTTGGCCTGGCGTATATCAAATTACTCCCAGACTATAACGAACCAAAAAATATCAACAATTCAAAAAAATTCTTTATATTATTATTCCCAATTCCCGGGCTTGAATTTGTTTCTTTATTTTGAAAGCACTTCAGGTGTTTATTTATTGATGGCATGAAATGAATGTAACAAATTAGACATACACATAAAGAATTGGTTTTACAAAAGGTGTTTAAATTGCAATTCACATCGCGGTTAAGTAGGTGTTTTTTTCAAGCAATAAGCCGTGGTTATTTTCGGTGATTTCAAAGTGTGAAGTAAGTCATTGCATTGTGGCGAATTTGTAAAATTAAAGGTGTGCTAAAAATAGACGAGATGAAATTATGAATGAGATGCTTGCTGCTTTGGAGGTATTTAGGTCCTTCATCTCCGACGTCCGATGGACAATGGGGAGTTGAACGAGGTTTATTCATAATTTTTGGCGTGGCCAAGACATTGGCGGGGATAAATAAACAAAAGTAGTTTGTTTTCTTAATCTGCTTATTATCTGAAGAAATATGTTCGTTTCGGTGATTCAATAAATAAGAGCACACTTAAAATCGATTTCATTTTATTTTTAAATAATGCAATGCTCCAAAGATAATGTCAAATGTTGTTTCGCAAAATGTGTTTAGCGCTTTGATTTAATATATGAAATTGTTCAACAAATTTTGGGTAATTTCTTTGTTTCGAAATTGTTTTGTACATACATTATATGTAATCTACAATTTGATTTCTTTTCGACATTGAATCAGTTTACATTTTAATTGATCAATGCCCTCGATATCCTTCAGATTAAAGAGATAATTTTAAGAATGTTTACAAATACCCATTAAATTATTTCTTTAAGTTTCTTAAGATGTAATTTATTGAAAATGTTCTGACCATCAGAGCTTTGCCTTGATGTGTGCTCAAAATATACAAGCTGAGTTTAGCTTCAAAACGAGTAATTTGTTTATTTTTTAGTGCCCTTTGCGTCGGAAAATTTGGTAAGTTAATTCAAAATAGCACAAATTGAAGCCGAATATATTTATCTAGATATATTTTTCATGATAATTGTATTGTAAGTCAAATTGCTTATTTTATGTCGTCGTTATTATTCTTGTTTTTAATAAGTATAAAATTATATTTTTAACTCCATAAAATTCCTCATAGTAATCAGATATGACTTTGAAATTGTTAAGTTTAAAATTCCTTTTGACTTGTTCCAATAATTTTCAAAATGTTAATGCTTCATGCACATTAATTCTATAATTTTTTTTAAATTAAATAGTTTAAGGCATATTGACAGACCACCGATGACAGTGTATGTCTATTTTCAAAAATAGTCTTTTGTTCTATGCTCGTTCTTTTAAAGACAAGAATGTTATTTTGTTTTATTAATTTTGTAACTTTTTCACTGGTCCAGGAGTACAAAATCGGGGACACAACTAGTATATTGTATTTATATAGTAAGAAGCAAAATATTAAGTTGTTAATTGTTATTTGAAAAAAATATAACTAAACTAATAGTTGTTAGTTGTGGGCGCTAACTAATAGTTGTTAGTTGTCAGTTTAATTCAACTAAAATTTGAAGTAAACTGCGTCCAAAACTGTTGAACTTACATTGGATTTTAATTTCGACATGCAATTTGCGGCGTTTTACTCTGGAAGGACCATAGAATTTTTTGAGATAATAAGAAAAGAAAACGATATTTTGAAGTATGCTTTGGCTCTTAAAAGGGAGGCATTTTTTTTACTTCTTACAGTCAGCACGCACTGTCAATCCGACCCTGGGTCTGAGAATTATTTATAGAATAAAGTCGTCAGACTGATTAAACTTAGTGAGTGCATCGTACAAGTCGGTTCCAGAGTTGGGTATAGTGTTAAGGAGCTGTATCGAATTATTAAAATATTTAATTCATCTTTTGAGTCTATAAACCTTGACCCTGAACTCTTCACTCCACAAAAGTGGATAGTAATAAAGTAATTGATATTGTGGCACGTATCACCCACAATAGTGGAACAATCGTCTTACCTCAGAAAAAGAGTTAGCGCCCACAGATCTTTTGGAACGCGGCCCTCTCCGGCGAAATCTGTTTACCGCCTGGGAACGTATTCGCTGGCGCGTTGCCAATCAGATCTTAAAGTCAAGTCGCGACAGCGTCTATAGTCGGCGATTTCTAGGCCTTGAGATTTGCCGCTTCACTTTGGCGATTTTCTTCACTTCGAACTCGTTTAACACTCACGCATCGTGAAGTTTTGCAATAGTTGCAACATAAGCTAACTTTGTGAATTGTTTTCTCTTGTTGTTTCACTATTTTACCTTTTCAATGAATAATTCACCTCGTATTACTTAAACTCGGTATAGGCGTTCGAGTTCAGGAAAAAAAATTTCATCTTTAAATGCGATTGGCGTGGCTGAAAATTGTCGAAATTGGGTCACTTTTGCGATTTATTTTTGAAATTTTTTTTTTTATTTTTTTTTTCGAAAACTACCCACGTCCGGAGTGTCGATTAGTAAGCTATATTATTTAAATCACGAATCATCATTTGGTGAAAAGGAGAAACACAAGGACACTAAGTTACGCACTGCACTATTCAAAATTTGGAATTTATAACCGGCAAAAATTTCATTTTATCGTCTTCGAATCGATTATCACCTTTTACCGTCTTAGCGTCCGTCTGCCTTCTTCTTTGGCAAGAAGACGAAGACTAAATAGAAGTTAGTCGCTACTGTCAGCTAGAGCTTTCGTCTGCAGCGGCGTCTTTCTTGAAAGTGATCCATCGGCAACGCGTCCACCACCGGCCAGGACAGAAATTGTTGAGCGGCGCGTACTTTGCATGCCCATGCCCAGTTCGCAGCGGCGTGGCGCGGCGCGGCACGAGGAGGGCAGGCACCGGGGCGGCAGGCTGCAGGAGCCCCAAATGGCAGGGGGTGCTCCGAAAATTTGAAACAACCACGGCACGACGGCACGACGGCACGACGGCACTTGCGGCGCTCCTCAACCTGAGCCTGACTATGCGCCGCGCCGCGTCTGTCTCAAGTGCGCGTGTTTCCACCCCGTCCGCCTACAGCCACTTTTTTTGAGTGCCACAAAAATTACCGAAGGCGCCACAGAAAAAATCCTTCCAAAAATTATTGCACTGAGTCCGTCTTTGGTCGCTGGAAGGGAAGCGAAGCAACCAGTTGTTGCGTAGGGCTCCCTGGTTCATTTGCTCCGGGAGTGTGGCATATTTGTTCCTGAAAAACTTTCAACAATTTCAGGATGTTTGTGCACCTTTTTGTACCCTTTTTACCCTTTGAGTCGCCCTGTACAAAGGCTATTTGGCAGACACAATATATCCAGCGAAATTGCTGCTCATTTGGTGATGTTCTTCACCACAACTACAATATTTTATTCAATCAGATCTTTGTAAACATTAATTCTTTGGTTTTCTTAGTTTCTTAGATATATCTTAAATTTCAAATATTAAGGTGCTTAAAATACTCGGCATATTACTTTAACACTTTTAATTGAGAACACTGAACAACATTTTTTATTTCTCTTTATTTAACAGAATATGTAAATAATAGGTATAAGTTCAATAAAGTTGTTTTCCGTAGATTACAAAAAAATGAAAATTTCTATCACGCGATATTTTTGAGAAAAATAGGGTAAAACCTTATAAAAGGTTTGTATTTTGGGTATTTTTCTATATTATAAAAAAAAGAATGGCTCAGATGAAAGCCTAAGTGCTTATCTCAAGGTTGGAAATACCACCATTAATTTATCAAATACTATGTACTAATTGTATGAAGTAATCGATTAACAGAATAAAGGGAAATTCATAAAGCATTTCGAAAAGTCTCAAAAACTTTTAGTATTTCAATATAATAGATAAAGGTTCAAACTTTAATTTGACTTTTATACCTACATTTCAAAGTCCTATAAGAATTCGTTATTTTGTTATGTTGAAAAATTTAAAATTATTTATATATATATATCATTTGTTCTAAGGCAAAATTTTGTTGATAATTCTTTTGAATTATTAATGTTATAAAAGCGTTTTGAAACTTGAACTGATTTTACTGCAACTTTTTAAGGAGGAACATCACTGTGACAGGTCAAAAAATTGTATATGGTATAACTTATTACTTTAGGTTCTGGTAAAACATACATACATATACATATACATATACATATATGTATATTAAAGTAATTTCGATTGAAAAATATTTAAAATTTACAAAGTTATGAGCCTCGGTACATATTGGCATCTAAGTTTGTAAAGTGAAAGTACACGGTGCTCCGTAGATAAGAAGTTAATTTGAAAACCTATAAAAGATTTCCTTCTAACTTTTCGTAGAAGTGAGAAAAGCTCAGCGGATAGCCTTCATGAAAATCAATTTCTTGCTACTCCCTTCGGAATGTTACGCTTGAAAACCCCTAATAGATCTAATCGGAGCAACAAATAGAATTCTCCCTTGACCCAGATTTTGAGACTGAAGTGAAAAGAAAGTTGTTGTAAATTCGACAGATGTTCGAAAGATACATATTTGGAAAACATCGAAATGTTACTCAAGAAAACACGGTAAAACGAAAAACCTGGATTCAAAACAACATAAGTTGATTTGGCGTAGAAGCCGAAGGAGTTTGTTGGATACAACGAAACCTTTTTTAAAATAAATCACACACAATGGCCTTGGTAGACGTAGCTATTTCGAAGAAAGCTGTGAACAAATTCAGAATAAAGCATTTTAATGAGAATAATTAAGCAGCCTCCGAAAGTTTATAGACGGCAACTAAGTAAATGAGTTTTATTAGCCAATTTAATGATTTAAGTATTCCTGCTTTACGATTGCATAAGGAGTTTTCTTTGTTGGCTAAGGAGAATTTTAATTGTAATAATATTAAAACTAATAATGCTTTATTATGAAACATTTGAGTTATAAAACTTTTTAATTGCCTATTTCTAAAGTAGAAATGTCCACATGTACAATATAAATAGACATAAGTTAGAATAAGAAAAATGGTAACTATTTAAATTAACTATATAAGATAAAAAAGGGGCAAGTAAATCTACAAAATTTGCTTTACAATGACTCCGACGGATGTGTTTGAAAAATTATAATTTTTAATTTTTGAAAAAAGAGGCGAAACACTGGCATTTTGCGCGGATTTATGTGAATTAAATATTTATTATTATTTATTTCATACATACAAATCTAACATATGCACATCTCATATATCAATTAGAATTTCACCGGCATTTTCGAAAAACTGTGTTACTTTATTTAATATTTAATTTAAGTCTTAAACTACCTGGGGTCGTATCATTATTATGTTCAGAATTATGTAACTATAATTTATGTTTATTGCTACTCGAAATTTCCGTCACCTTACCATACATACATATATACTGACATTTACGTATGTACTATAGAACAATACCTACATACCTATATAATTTTTTTAATTATCAACCAATTCACCCGAAAGACTTATAGGCTGAGTTTAATGTTAAATCCTTTCAGACAATAATTGCTTTGAGGTTTGTCACGACACTTAAAAAACAATGTGTGCTCAACAAATTCAATTTTTCGAGGGTGTTCTTACTTGTGCTCACCAGTCAGGAAAAACCGAGGGCGTATTTTTGGAAAGGAAAGATGTTGCGTATAATTACGTCAATTCAAATTTAATGATGCTGAAATTAAAATTAAAATTCACCGAAACGTGCAGTGCGATGCTGCTTGCTATTTCAGACAAGTGATGAATTTTTAATGGGCTTGTTTTGTTCGGATATGTCCTTTAGGGACTTGCAAAAGTGGAAGACATATTTCTTTTCTGTATGAGTTTCGCAAAAGGCTTTTAGTAAATGACTATACATTTGTTGAAGTATTCAAGGAATCTTCTTAGGTAGGTAATATGATATATTAAGTTAAAATATGTCAGCATATTACGTCGTTCTACTTCTTGTGATTTTCTGGTAATGACATTTTCCCTTTGGGTATTCCGTATTTAATATTAAAAATACGAATATCGTCTTAACTAAAATTATATGTATATGGCTAGAAATATGTCAAAAATATATCAATAAATATTCAATTTTACATATTTCACATAATGTTCGTACATTAAATGAAGAAAAATTAACAGTGAGCTTTTCCAAGGCAACTTCTTATAGTAAGTATGAGCAAAGTAATTAACATATAATACAAGCTACAATAAAAACAAAAACGATTTAAACTTAAACTAAATTAAATACAAATATGTATATGGTAGTATAAGTTATAATAATTGCATAATTTTAAATACAATATGTGTACTCACCTATTTCGTAATTATCGATGAAGCTTTTGTGCCATGTTTACATAAATATAATGTATAGGTACCTAAATATGTGGCGATATGTCCTTTTATGTCGTTTTAAATATATGCATATATCGTTGTGATAGGCTTGAGTAATAAAAACATTATGTCTGAGAATTATGGATTTCTTAAATATTTTCAAAACTCTATTGATTGAAATACAATTTCCAAATATTTGAGTACACATTTAAAATTTTAGGCCCATTAATTACCGATTGCTTGAGTAATAAAAATGTTCGGTGGAGAAATTATCGGTTTTCAGGTACTTATAAATGTTTGCCTTATTAATTTACGCATTAAGTGAGGAATTAAACATTTGATGATAATCACTGTTATAATTAGAAGTTGATAGAAAGTTTACAAAAAATTCTATTGAAAAATTGAGACGGAGTTTTTGGTCAATTTTTTTGCATATGAGGCAATGCTAACCAATGAAAAACAATAACAATTTCGAAGTTATTGAAATTAGGTAACTAGGCAGATTAGAAAGAATCGTTACACCGGTCTGATCTACATATATAATTGTGGCTCTTTTGGTCTTTTGCAACAACATCTCTTTAAACAGCGCTTAATAATTAAAACATAAAAGCGAATCATTAGACACAATTTTCTATCAATTTACTCTAATTCACATAAACTTATTACCAATCACGATCGATTAAGGTACATATCATGCCCTGTATCACTATCTTGTTGTAATGTAATATTCGCACCTGGAAGATACCTTTTTAACAGATGATCATCTCCACAAGGTTCACTAAACCCACCGGCTGGACGCAGAGGACGGAGACCTCTCGGCAGATTGATTTATGAAAAGCACCACAGCTGGACTATGGACAAGTTTGGGCATGATTATGATACACGGTCTCGATGAGCATGTCGATCGATCCGACAGCATCCGATCGTATTGATGACCACGGAAGCAGATGGTCCGGGTGGCGGTCGAAGACTTTACCGTCTGCCCAGACTCACTCTCGGTTTTGGATAGTGCTTCCTACTTTTTTTTAAAAATATGTATTTTTTGTTTGCAACGGATATTCAGATCATCCCACTGGAAGACTTAAGATCAGAAGCAAAGGGTATGATGATGAAGATGCTCAGGTGTTATAGTCAGGAAATTAAACACTTTTTGTCATTTTGATACTGCGGATGTTGCAGAAGCACACCCAAGTCGTGATCTGTTGTTGGGTCATCTTTTTATCCTAGGAGATCCATTTCAGGGTCTATGAAATATGAACTGTAATGTATAGCTACGGAAGCGATGATAGGAAGCTTAAAGAAGTTATCAATTAATTAGGTGCACTATGGGAACCTCCCCAGCTGGATTGATACTTTGAAGACGATGGTATAGTTAGTTGAAGCATGTCATCGATGTAAATTATAACAAATCAATTATTGCATTAGGTACATATATTTAAAATGTGTATGAGGAAAATATTATAAATTCCATGAAAATAAAGTTCATTTCTCTACATTTTCTGTGAATATAATGACTTCATTAAATTTTAAAATAGTAGAGAAATTAAACAAATATGGAATGGTCTCACGCCTATTATACCTCGGAAAGTTTCTTCGAAAATATTTGAACTTTGAACATCGTACTGACGTCAATTCACATTCCAAAAATTAAAAACGAAAGCAACGAAAACTCGGATGAAAAATTTAGCGCGTCTTTTGAACAGACGGCAGAACATGTGCTAGATGCGAAAGATATATTTTGACCGACTTTTTGTCGACTTAATATATTTCACTTGAATGCTCTGCAGCATATGTTTGCACCGAACGATGTGGTATATTAGTTGACAAAAATTATTAATTCATATTTATTCCGGCAGTCCATGTCGTCAGATTGCTTAAGTGTTCACGGGAAAGTTATTTAACGTTTCTCGAGAGCCTCAGTGACTTATTTTAATTAGGACAGACCTATTGGGGCGGATAGCATGTTCATTCAAACAAGCTGCTTTCAAATTTGCAAAGGCTGTATAATATTTGACACAAGAAATTTCACTCCCAATTGTATCTAAAAATGTTGTGTTTTAAAAGTAAACATGTAAGTATAATATCTCAATGCCATGAGCATGTAGTCTAGCCTAATATTTCATTTATATATCCGTTCTGTTAATAAATCTAATTCTCAACATAACATAAATGTTTTTCTTCGTGGAATAAAGCCTTTTAAAAATGTAAATGCAGTCAGTACGTTCCCAAACAATCGATTTTAAATAAGATGGCCAGCACCACCGATCAGGATTTTTTTTATATTTTACGTATAGTCTTTTTTAAACTAATGTTTTTAAACAATTTTTGTCGTAGGTCCCTAAAGTTGCAGTCTGTAGGTATAGCCTACCCGTAAATATGGCTATGGTAAAAAAATCAGTTCAATAAACAAGATATTTTTCTCAATGCCATTGCCAATCTGCTAAAATCGTAGAAATTGGTTCTGTCACCTACACAACGCCATATCAACAAGGGTAAGTTAACATACGCGTCGACTATTACGCTTTTGATGCAAATGTAAACTGCCCTGCCATAGAAAATAATAATTAATTTTCTTAGCAAAAAATGGGTACCTAAGTAATGAGAAGGTAAATAAATAGAACATACATTTTATAGGGGCTACAAGTAGGTAAGTCTGAACTCGCATCGCAAATGCATTTCGCCATTTACAGCTTCTATCAAACTTGCTCAGCCATTTGTGAAAAACTTCTCTTACTTCATCTGATTTTTTCTGCATTTAATATAAAAATTGAATGTTTACCACTTCCGCTGCTATGTGATCCTCCAACGTGACTTAACGCGTGGTTTGAAGAAAAGTCTTACCCTTACGTAAGTAGTTTATTTACGAGTATAGTAAGCGTTAATTTGAACAGTCGTAAATCAGTAAGCAGCATGGAGGCAATAGTGCGAGAAATTCCATTTTTGGGAATCCCTCAAACTTATTGAAGCGTTTGTGGATTGTGGGTCATATCATGACTCCCTCTATTTTAACATTGAGTGCAGCGTGCACCTTTACTTCATTGCCTCCGCTCAACATACGAAATGTTAATTAACGCAAAATGAAAAAACTTGTTTGTTCGGTCATATTTTGCTCTCACGGCTACATATGAACCGAGCCGTCCGTTTGCCAAATCGATTTACTAAATATAAGAAAAAAATTGAGAACACTAATGAAGTTGCAGACCTTTGGTTTAAAAACTCGTTTTAAAATAAAATTTCAAATAAACTTTGTTAAGGTTTCATTACATTTTACGTAAATTTATGAGGATAATTAATTTCAACATATAAAAGTTAAGTTATAATATCAAGAATAAAAAATTTTCAACGTCCACGTGAACTGCTTATACATGTGACAAACAATCTATTTTTATCGAAATAAAAAATCATAAATTGAACGTATGGAGTAGGATGATGCGAATGACTTGGGATTTCCGTGGCAGACAACATGTCGTTTTTGAAATCACTTCAATGCATGAAATAACCGACCCAACAGATCCTTAGTGTGGCATTACATAAAAGAGGTAAAAATAACTTCATCACTGGAAGAATTTTTGTCAATGAATGTAGTAATGTAGTAAACTGAAAACAAATAAATAAAAGCAAAGTACTAATAATCGCGTAAGTGGAAACATACTTTACTCGCTAGAATTAGCACTGATTTTATTATATAATAAATACAGTGATGTGAAAAAGTTTTCGGAAATTATTCTGAATTTTAATTGCATGCTAAAAATAATATTAGATTTATCTATATGATTAATTATTATTTATTAATTTATGTATTACTACCTTCTGCATAGTTTTTAAGAAAATTTAATTACTTTTTCTAATAAGTTTAAGAATTATGCTAAATTAAACGCCATCAGCGCTTAATAAAGTGTGAAAAAGTTTTCGGATATAATATAACTTGCTTTGGCAACACTTGCGAAAAACCGTTACTTCTTTCTCTTATGGGTCTAACAACTGTCAGATTTTTAGCTAATAGTCGTTAGCTGCTTTATAGGTGATTTTGAACATTTTTAATTGAGATAATTTGAAATGCCGAAGCGAGGTAAAAATACGGATATAAACACCCGATCACTTGTAATTTTTCATCGGGAAAAAGGAAAAACTCTCTCGCAAATAGCCGAAATTCTTAATTTAAAGGTGTCTACAGTTCATGATATATGAAGAAGGTATTTTCAAGAAAATTCCATTGAAGACAAGCAACGTTCCGGTCGACCTAAAAAAATCACGTCTTGTGATGAAAAATTTTTATTACGTGAAATAAAGCAAAATCCTAAACTAACGTCGACGGAATTGGTTTCCAAACTAAAAGACTTTAGTGGAAAAGACGTTGACAGTTCATCTATAAGAAAAAAACTTATAAACAATGGTTTAGTTTCACGTGTTGCACGTAGAAAACCCCTTCTTAGTGCAGTAAATCGAAAGAAGCGATTAAAATTTGCTAATGAATTCAAAAACAAGGATATCGAATTTTGGAAAAAAGTTATTTTTGTAGACGAAAGCAAATATAATTTGTGGAAAAGTGACACTAAACAAGAAAGGGTTAGAAGAAAGCCAAATACTGAATTACACCAAAAAAATATAAATAGAACAGTGAAGCACGGTGGAAAAAGCGTTATGGTTTGGGGTGCTATGGGCTACAATGGTGTGGGAAATCTTGTGTACATAAACACTACTATGACCAAAGATGAGTACTTGAAAATTTTGAAAAATAATTTAAAACAGTCAGCTCAAAAATTAAGTGTACAAGATTTTTATTTTTATCAAGACAATGATCCCAAGCATAAAGCTTGGGATGTTCGCAACTGGCTTTTGTACAATTGCCCTTATGTTATAGAAACACCGCCGCAGAGTCCAGATTTGAACCCAATTGAGCACCTGTGGGCTCATTTGGAGAAACAAATTAGAAAACATCCACAGCCCACAGGAATACCAGCACTCCGAGATATCCTTAATACCGAATGGAGTAAAATTTCACAGGAATGCACAAAAAACCTCATTAAATCTATGCCAAACCGCTTAAAGGAAGTAATAAGGAATAAAGGATATCATACTAAATATTAAGTATACCATATTTGTCAGTTTTTTATTACAAATCGGCATCATTTCTATTAATTTCAGCTCTATTCCGAAAACTTTTTCACGGTCTTATTTGGAGTTGCTTAATTTAATGTTTTACTTAGAACGAAAATCTACTAAGTTTCATTGTTTCAGCATAATAATAGTATTAAGCATAAACAAGAATATGATAAAATCAATGAATAAATAGATTACACAGAGAATTGTTTTTTATTGCATTGAATCTTTCAATAAACAGGTAATTTCCGATAACTTTTTCACACCACTGTACATCACATTACGAAGTAATGGTACATGATATGCTTCCGTAAGTAATTTTAGATGTGTTTTCTTCTTTTGAGCAGGGGACGCATGCCCGTATTGAAGATTTGAATATACATAAATATACATATATTATATGGTACTAAAACATGGTAATTCGTTCTATTAATCTTACTTCCTCCAATTTTAGGTAGTGTCCATCCATCTTTTAACTTTAAGATTAATCTAATTTTTTAACTCATTTTCAACTTCAAATTAATAAAATGGAATTTTGCTAATAATGTCGAACCAAAACTGCTCGGAACGTATCATTTCAATGAAAGGGCATTGAAAACTTTCCTCTTGGACATTAAACTTAAACCAAAATATATTGCTATCTTGAATTGTTAAATAAAATTGGAGTGAATCCTAGGATCAAATAAATGCCATTGAAAGTTATGATCAATTTGAGTTTATTTATTGTTCATTTACAGCTCAACAGAAAATAAACCATTTATTCTGGAAAAAACATTTTAGCTAAGAACCAACAGTCGTTGCTTGAGTTCAATTCTTTTAGAGGATTCCTTAGTAGCAATTTGACTTTGAATAACCTGCTGCCTTCTGACGGGACGAAACTCTTTAAGGGGTTGTTACAACGATAATTTGCACATCTTTCACACATAACAAAAATTCTCTCGTTCAAAGATTATTGAACTCTGACTCAACCCAGAGACGGTACGAATCGAATATCGAAAGGAGTCGTGCGGATTATTCGAATCACGTCGACACGTATTCCTAAAGTCCCAGTATTTGCACATTGAATTGATACCTAGCTTAGTTAGAAATGGGTATGTTATCCGGAAATTGGGATAAGGTAAACCTTTTTCTCATTTGGAATGATATGAAAAAAAAGGAACTCTACCGAAACTTTACGACTGCTTTAATATTATCAATAAGGGATTCGTTGACCTCAGCGAGTTAAATCCAATTTCGGATGTGAGAAAACTGGGGAACACACATGTGCAAACCCTATTGGGAGTCTAGTCGGGAACAACTTCCGTCAATTTTAAGATTGTTTCCCTTCAATTTCAGCAATATGTAGTACGCTGACCTCTCCAAATTGTAATAGCAAATTTATAGGCTGTCACAGCTAGATCAATTTGTAGCTGTCTTATCAAATAGAATTTCAACTTTTGCTTTCAGAAAGAATGATGCTCAACAGCTCAACTGTTGAACTTATTTTAAATTAAGGCTATTATTATATATTTTCAAATAAGATTATTGCATAAATAATTAAAAAAAGAACTAGATTATACACTTATTATTACTTTGCAACTCTGTTTTCCAATGCTATTAGTTATGATACCATAATTAATTTTTTTTTCTCGTGTTTATTGAAAACATATAGAGGACTTTAAAGTCCAGCGTAGGTATGCTACACTTTTGAATTATTTGAATCTGAAAGGATTTTTAATTTATAAATGTTCAGAAGTCAAAATACTCGTAATACCTATATGAATTTAAAACTGCATTTGTAGCTGAATCATATCATATTAATAATTAATTAAATCCTTAAAATATTTCCAAAGATTTATATTTACGTTTTTAATTTTCAATACTCATGATCCTCAGGGAATTCATGATCTCGTGCATTTCTTGGATTATTTTTAAAAAATGTAAGCCCAAGAACATTTTTAATAAGAAAATTCAATACATAATTCTTAAACCGCTGGTTTAATATTTTGTTTTTAAAAAGACACTCAATATTCCAACCTAAAACTTAAACTACATATGTATACATATACCTATAACATATTTATATATATATGCATTTTTTCAAGGTATGTTACCTCATCGATATTTTGAAGTTAAGGAAAACAAGTTAAATATAAGTACACGTTTCTATCCTCTGGTCTCAATTTAACTTTTTTGTTAATCACCGTAGAGAAACACGGGTATCCAGCTAGTTATAAATAGAAATAGACTCTAAGTGAGTGAGTTGCACGCGATCTTTTTATGAGTTATTTTTTTTTTTTTGCTATGTTTTATCTGTGTCATCATATCACACTCACCAGATTTGAGTAACATTATAGTAGCTACAAATAAATTAACCTAAAAGTTAAACACTTTCCCAAGGCACGTATAAGAAAAGTTTGATATTACTTACATTTTTGACCACACACCACAGCACGTCTTTCCGGCGTGTGAGCTCAGTGGCAACTTAACAACTATGCAGAGGTATTGATTTCAGATCCATCATTTTTCATCAACCTTTTTTTCGTTCTTAAAAAATTCTTGACTTTATTACCTCGTGGTAATTTTAAATCTTTTTTTAAAAGATGGTGCGACATTGGCCTTTTTGGCCTTACATATGTACTATTCTTACTTACAATAAACATATAGGTGATTGAATTCATTAGTTATTATTAGAAATATGCACAGATTTCAAGAGTACTTATCCTACCTTAAGTCTAATGTGATTTTGTTACATTCCTACCATAGATAGAAGGTCTGAAACTAGATCGATTTCTGGTTTCCGTTGAGTCAGTCAATCATAGTTAGGCCGGGGAAACAAAATTAGTGACTACAAGTATCGAAACCCTCAGGAGTTTAACGTGATAATCACCGCCCATAATCTCGCACCAAGCGGCTGAGATTTCTGGATTTATTAGCACGCAGCAGTGGAGGAAAGTAAAACTGGTAGAGGCCAAACTGATTACGAATAAACCCCCAGAGCTGGCCGTGATTTCCCGGGGAATACATTCGAAAGGCAGTTAGTCATTTGGAACACCTTGCGTATCGCTTAAAGTTAATTTCCCATTTGAACCGGTGTGAATGAAATTCATAAATAATGTCGGGCTCTGCTCTCCTTCCGGGTCCCACCCTTTCAGATTGCGTGTGCCCGCATGTCTAGACTCCGGGTCAGAAGTTGATTTTTATACTCGAATTAACTTAGGCCTTAGGGGAATACTCCCGATTGTGTAGGATGATTTATAACTATCTGATAAACCTATATGTTAATTGGCCATCGAGGTACGCAATAAGATTGGTTTTTTCCTGGGCAAGTTCTGCTTTTTTGGTTGGTTAATATAGATGCGTCTTTCTTGTCCCTGTGAATGAATTTCAAAATTATATATATTTGGCTCCGTTTATTTTACACAAATTCAACTTTCATGCAACAGGTAGGCTGAAATCAAAACAAATTCCTCAGTAACATTTTATATTGATATAATCGTTACTTGCGCTATCTCAAAATATTTATCAAAATTGTAAGCGCATTTAACCCGTGTGCCAATTATAGTGAAATGATATCATTGACGAAATTTTTCAATTCATTCATTCATTCATTCATCAAATCGTTCGCAAATAGTAGGCATCCTAACAACATCCTAATTTTCCTTTATTTAGTAAAGCAGTGTTTCAGTGTTTAAAATACCCCTTGTAAATTACAAACATTTCTAAATTTTAACTCTCTTTTGGAAAATCAACCTATTGTTATTAGGATTCTCAAGGTTACTGATTTTAAATTTAAAAAAAAATGTTATTTCTAGAGCATAGCTTGTATTGCCAAGAATTCTCAAGCTTTTTAGTATGATATTATACAACATTGTTTTAATAAAATTCTTCTTATTTATTAAAAGCAAGATTTTAAGTGTACCTTTCTATGATATCCCATAGAATTGCTCATTTCAACACGGGAAAAAATAAGTGGATTTAAAAATATCCTTTTCAATTTGGAAAGCAGACAATTCTGACACGCGACATTGGATCTAACGAGATGTGTCAGGAAGGTCAGGAAAGGGCATTACTCCTTAGGTTGAATATTTTGACGTACATTTACTAAATGATACCTCACGGCCTCGTCGACGCAACGAGTGCCAAATGATGACGAGTGCCTTCACCGCAGAAAGCAGTTCACTGCTGCACATTGCCGTCACTTTGAGTGACGGCTGAGGTGGCTTCAAATAATTTAATAATCCAGACTGAAAGCTATTAGTGTAGTAATTGTAATATTCACCAGTGCCAAAGAGCACGCTACATGAATATGACACGGTGCCCGCGGGAACACTTTTCATTCCTCAAGGTACCCCTAAGCGCGAAGTCATGTATTTGTCTCAATCACCAACTCCAAGAACAATTAGAGGTAATATTTAATATTCGGGGCAGTAGATTCTTTTTTTCAGAAATTTTCTTAAAATGTTCAAGTTCGTCGCCTACACCATATGGCGAACTTCTGGCACTGGGCCAATCTTTTTGGCAAATCTTGTGGGTAGCTGAAATTTAGTCAAAGTTAAACGTTCTTGATGGCTATAGGAGATTGCAAGCTTAATGAAAATGGACTGGGGTCTTTTGCTTATTTGACTTCATGTGTACCCATCGTTTAGCGCAATTACCATTAATCTATAGAAAGTTGACATCAATAATTGTCGCCTTATTACATTACTTCACCAATTGCTTTGTACTTGCCGACCATGAAAGAAAGTGTCGTTGTCGTTTCAATTGCGTAGGTACCATGAAAGTCCTGAAAACTTGCTTAATGAAAAGAAAATTAAGAATTTTATTTTGTTAGATTAGATAACGATTTTAATAATAAGTACAAAAAAATACATATAGAAAAATTGTGAGCAGATTATTTGCTATTAATCAAAAGTTAAATATGTATCTCTTTTAAGTACAGTAAGATGATTATATTATCGACCTCGTATTACATAATGTAAAAACATAGTATATTTCTATAAAAAAATTGTGGTTTTAAATAGGATCCAAACGAACAAGTTACCCAATTTTTGCGGTAGTCCTTTGATTCTTCAATCAAAAACTTAGTTCACAAAAGTTCTCTATTTCTGTTTTCTTGGGCCCCCATTAAAAAACGCCTATATGCGTTTTGGTCACTCTTCCAATCAACTTTTATTAATAGCGTTCAATAGTTTAAAATTGATAAACTTCAGCAACGCTCCGAAATGTCGCCGATATAAACCTTTTCCATCATTTCCATTTAATTGTTTTTATTTCGACATAATTTATATAATATTTCTTTCAACAACAACTCCCGCAACTCAAGTTCTTTCCACACTCAAATCCTTTCATTTGATACCCAAGCTTAGCTGAGCTAATCGTGTAAAATTTAGCTCAATCCGCTGCAGGTTGCAAGGTTTGACCCAAACATACTAACTATATAATAAACAGGATAAAAGCTTGTTAAAAAATACTATTTTAAATCTAAAATGAGACGAAAGAGTTAAATTTTATTATTTTTATTTAACATTAAATTTCCATAAATGTTATAAATGTGTACGATGTTCAAATTTTCTGTCACATAAAAACTGAGATGTCAATTATGAGTTGAAGTCATCTTAGTCTGTTGTTCTTCGACTGCGGTGGTATTTACTATCATTTGCATCCTTTCGAACTGTGATTTTAATCGGAATCTAATAGGCGTGGTTAGCAACGAAAAGACTTGCATCACCACCAGCACCAACTATGCTTCCAGCAACGTATTTTCCAGTAGCAGCTTCTCCATTAGCCTTAAAAATGTAAACAAGCAAATATTTAAATTTTAAGTGAAATGAAATAAGTTTTATTATATTTTGAAAAAGACAATGAAATAACGAAAAGCCATGAACCGAAACTTAAATTTCTTATCTTAAAAATACTTAAAGATATCAAAAATCCATATTCCATTTGCATTTTTATGCTTTTAACCTTGGAGTAGGCCCGTACCCTTTCGTAACAAATATAGTCGCGTGATGTCTTGTGGACGATTTGAAATAAAGATCTATTTTTAAATAAGAATATCAAATTGCAATGATATTATTTTTAAGGAAAAATTCAAATTATGTTATTGAAGATGTCTCATGTGCAAAATAATATTTGCACAAAATAAAACTCGTACCCACGCGACACCTTCCAAGGTTAACTAGGATTACATTATTCCCTTGTTTTCCCAATATATCTGCAGTTATTGTAATTGAAGTGTTGTTTTAAATTTTATTAGATTTTAAGAAGAACTTCATTACTAAAGGTAATAATTATATTATATTATTAGATTTTTCAATAGGCTGATTACTTTATTCTTCAGATAAAAATTCAACTTGGCTTTGAAAAAAAAAATTATTTTTCACTCTATTCATCCTATCTGCCGCTTTGAGGAGCGAATAATTGTATCCGACTGATAGCTATTTCAAATCAAAATTAAGTTGATTATTATGTCAATTTTATTCGACGAATAAAGTTATCTGACGATTGAAAAATTTTCCCTAAAACGAATTATTTTGGCCACCTTTATTAATGCGGTAATTTCCAATTTTCGGGTGCAAAGGAATCCATTAAGTGTTGAGGTCGTCGACATAATTCGCAATCACCTCAGAATTTTTATCAAATGTGAGCGATTCAAAGTTTTCTAAAAGACGTTGAGTTGACAACGATAGCAATGACTTGGGATCGAAAGGTATGAAAAGCTAAAATTATTCCCTAGGCAACAAGCCGAGCCCAAAGATAGGTGGCTCTTTCCACATAATGACACTCCTTTGTTATTCTCTTTGAATTAGCCAAGGGGGTGCTAAAAGCTTCTTCGAACGGTAAATCACCCAAAGGAGTTTCCGTTACCTGTTGATATACAGTAAATCGCCCATAAAGAAGACGTTGTCACATACCGTTAAGAACCTTGGTAGATAGGGACAGAGATAAAGCGCACAGAAACGGATACTACCAAAATAACAAAATAAACCGAAATATCGTCCTGCAAGGGCAGGCAGTTGAAGTAACCTTCAGGTGAATTAATTTTGTCTTGCGAAAGTCAATGACATATTCATGGAAGCGACTTTTACATGGTCATTTATATTTTCTATACGATTAATTGAAATAAGTTTGATTCGATTTTTATTCAAGCTTTTAAAGCAAGTTATCACTGTAACCATGCATACACAGAGCAAAAGTCAAAATATCGACAAGTGACAAAATTAAACTTATTGTTCCTAAGGTAATAAATACGAATATGAAGGAGACAAAGTACATTATTCTAGGAATAGCACTATAAAACCTTTATCCTCCGCTAACCCTCCATAAAATAAATGTCCCAAAAGGTAGACAACTTTTTATGAGTCCAGAAAATCAAAAGCATGTTGGGAAAAAATTATTATGTACTAGTTTTTATCTTAGGGTTTTAAAGGATAAAAATAGGGAAAGCTCATTTGCTCGTTTGACTACATCATATAATTTTATTCCCATCGGCCCTAGATAAAAACTAATATATCAGAAATGGATTTTTCGTCCCCAGAAACATTTGCGACATGATTTTTATCCCTTTAAATCTCCGCTAAAAATCTTATAGCATTATGTAAAAACTCTTAAATTTCAAATTTAACGTCAAGTCACATATTTACTGCTTTCACCAGAGATGTAAAATTACACATTTATGTTGTAAAACTAGTCTTATTGTAAAACTCATACACCCTTTAAGAGTACATATAGGAATTATTATTGTGTCATACTCTCAACAAGATGCACTAATTTCACTTTTGTTCCTTTTATCCATTTAATGTGGCGTCGTATGATAATTTAGGTTATTTGGCCTTAGTAAATCCAAAAATATTTTAGCTGCGTAAAATTATCCTTTAATTATGTTAAAAGAAACGTCAGCTTTTTGTCCCTTTGTAAACAAACAATAAATTATAGCTCTTCCCTCATTAATTAATACGCTATCATTAACAAATACGCAGACTATTATTGTAATTATTTTGTAATTTCGCTAATGCTTCAGAATATTTTTATTTTTCCTGCTTATATCGTTTTTAATTCGTACTGCTCAGATTTCGAATAAATTTTGCCAGGCAAGATGTTTGTTTATTTCTTTAAAGCTTCAACATGTTCAATATTCATTTCTTGCGACATTTTAGGGTCCGCAGCCTTTAGTTTTATTCTGCTACGTAGTTCATTGAAGTCAGGTTCTAATGCGGATTGACATTGCTTCAATTTAATTAATCTGATTTAAGTCCTTTCAAATTTAATGTTATGTATGAGTATATACTTAATTTTAGAAGTCTCAAAATCTCTTCGCAAATAATTAACAAATTATTAATTAAAATTTAATTATCGCTGAAGTTAAGTGCACAAAGAATTATTTAGCGGTGCTAAAACAGGAAACATGCAAAATAAAACAACGAAGGAATAAAGGAATATGTTTATTTGAAGAATTCATTAATTAATATTTTATATTTTGAAAAATAAGTAATTGAAAGAGGTGCAGTAAATCTCATGCATATTGCGGTGTAAGGATATGTGTCCGTCAGTCTTGTCCACCTTGCATACTTTGTCATTTAAAGATATTTTGCTGTACTTTTGAATTGTTACTACAGTTTAAAATCTGTGTTTAATAGGCGTGCGATTTAATGAATAGACTTGCGTTAGCAGCAAAGGACGGAATTGATCCAGCCACGTATTTGCCTTGGCAGGCGAGTGCATTGGCCTATTGAATAAAAGGAATCAAAACAATTAATCACACAAAACGAAATAAAAATTTCAATAAAACACCGTGTTAGTTTGAATGTAATTCCATTTTCAAAATGTTATTTTTTTTTAATTATTCATGCGTCTGTGTGTGTATGAATACATATATGTTATATTAATTAATTGTTAGTAGGTACATATAGAAAACATTAAGAAATTAAAAAAGTTGAGTTGTTAGTGTTAAGCTAAATTATTTTTAATGCATGCATAGAACATATATGGACTCGTATTTTACCTTTTTACAATATTTAGAATTTATTGTAACTATTGTTACTTTTACTTAAATCCAGAAACTGCTTATAGAAATTTTACCATTCTAATTGGCATAGCCCTCCTTTTTTGCGTACACCTCGTATCGAAATTTTTTACGTGATTCACACAAAACGTAAATTAATAACGCATTATCAATGGAAGATTGAACTCATGTAACAATAGCAAAATAAACACTTAGAAAACAAATCCACCGCATCCAATTCAAAGTAGCAATTTTAAAATTTGATGTTATAACATGTACAAGATCTTGAATAAAAAAATCCTTTTAATTAAAGACATAGTTGTTGATTTCTAAAAGTTTTTCGTAGATAACTTAGCATGCCACACGTGATTTTATATAGCGTATTATTATTAAAAAAACAATGCAGTCTCCGGTTCCCTTCAGTTGACTTGATGTTTGATTTTGCACGTTTTGTAAAGTGAGTAGAACTTTACTCTTTTTCAATCTTTCCAACAAGGTTATTTCATAACTAAGCAATCTTTATAATTAACTTCCGATGTCTCAACGATAATTTTCAAAATAAACCTGTCGGTCATTTTCTTACTAAATGTTTAAAAGCTCGTAGTACTTGAGATATTCTTTTTATCATTAATTATTTGGAATATATTTTTAATTATGAAAAATTAAACCAATAAACATACATACATATGTTATTATTTGCAATGAGCGGGGTTTATAATTTTAAAAGCTTTTAAGCCCGACTCTAAAAGCGTACAATAGAATAGACTGGAATTCTAAAAGGATTTTATTACTTTTCTGAAATTTGTTAAATCTAAAACGTTTCATAAAAATTTACTCTATTTCTCACTACGAAGCCATGGAATTTGTACGTAAATAGAAAGATGTCATCATAAATTTTCTTTCAGGGAAACTATCTCATGTTCACGTATATATTTTACAAATGCCAGATACAAACCTCTGAATAATATCGGAATCGATCTTCTACTGGCCGCAACATAAATACATTTACCACTGACCACGTTACTGTTGAGGTGTTTTGTGTCTGTCTGTTAGACGAAGGACAAGAAGACACAAAAATATTTGACGAAGAATGCTGTGGTGCGAGGGTAGCTGCACCACTATAGAATACTTTGAACAGTAAACAAGGAGATGAAACTATTTATGGACTGCATGCAGAGCACAGCTCGGATCTCTAATGCTGCCTCGCACCATAATTGGTTTTCGTGTGGCATTGAATTGGTGGAAACTGCTGCATCTATTTCGGTATTTGCATGAAAATCAAATAAAAAAGAAAATCGCTGGTGTCACTTCTATTAAATTTATTTTCCTCCTATGCAATGGCTTTTATCGATTTTTTTAAACAGATTTACTCTTTAATTTGCTTTCTCTAGGTGGAGCGTAGAAAGGTTTTTAGGAAAAAATTAGGAATTTTAATTATTTTTTATTCATTTAACCGTATTTTATAACATTTAATGAACTAATCGATTTTGATTAAGTATTTTTCCTAGAGTATTTAATTTTAAAAGAAAACAAATCAAACGAACGAAATTAAGCAGTTAAACAGTTAAATTTAAAAAATTATTTGAAATCATAGCCCACGCGTTTTTATTTGAAGAATAAATTTATCTAACGATTGAAACAAATTACTATAACGAAATAAAACATTTATCCAAGTTGTTTCAATTTTCCTTACATGTTAGTATCGAAGATGAAAATATGTTGATTAAATTTAAGAGACTGGATTTTATAAGATATAAAGTGAACACATTTTATTATATACAAACGCCAATTTGCGAAGTATATGCTGAAGTATTATAAATAATTAACTTAAAAAATCGTTAAGTGATCATTGCTCTTACTAAAATAGAAAAAGTTCTTTTGGAATTGTTTATTTCTATTTTTAAAACTCCTTCAATTTTATCGGCAATAATATCTTTCAAAATGCGGCATTATTAGCAGTCCAAAATAATTAATCTTACTTTCAGGTGTAAAGACTCATTTATCCGTCAATGAAAGCATATCCTGTATAACTCCCACAAACGCTAATATTTGCAAAAAACTAATGAACAAAACCACCTTTCTTGTTTATATAATTCACACGACCACGAAGTTCATTTACTTTGCACGAAGCGACAAAAGACGCCTACGACTGAAATTCCTTTTAAATTTAGAAAACCCCAAATACCCCGTACATTGGTGCTAATTGCACCACCTGAGGCAATTTGCAAAAATTACTTCTAAACAAGTTAAATTTATATACATATAAAAGAAATCGTTCTCGAATAGAAGATAACTTTAGCACCACCAGGAGTAGAATTATTCCTTCACCTTTTGCTGTCGGTAAATGTTATTTTACTTCATAGCAACCCGATAAATATTTGGCTGAGTAAAATTAGGCCATCGGGAAAAACTACAAATTCCGTGCAAAGTGCAATTAAATGAATTCTGAAATGTACTTTTGGTAAAGGCGAAATATAAACGAGTATATGTTGGAGTGACTGGCCAAATTGAAAATTATTATGTGAAATGTGGCAGTTGCTGAATCAACTCTTCGCGATAGTAAAACTTTACTCATTGATTCAGATATCTTGTAGAAGCGCAACGTGAGTGTTGTGTAGGTGAAACAATGTAAAGCCAACGGTTTTAGAATATATTACCTCAGTTTTTCTGTAGGTCTTGCATCTCGATAATGAGGTATTTCTTGTTTTTCAATTTTTTCATTTCATTCTTCAGCTTACACTAGAGTGGGTTATAGCATAATAAAAGTGATGAAAATGTAAATGGTGAAATTCCAAAGCCCCATGAAATGTTTAAGAAACGTGGACATACCTTGGCTCTCTTGAGAAGTTCCGCCTGTCCAGCACCAACATTTTCCTTTTTCCCAGCCCAGGCACGGAGGACGGAAGCCTGAAGGGCGCGGCCGTACGAGAAGGTGAGAGCCCATGGCTTCAGGAGTGGAACTTGATTGATGGCGTTTAGATGAACAGAGGCTTCTTCCTCGGATTGGCCTCCAGATAAGAAAGTGATTCCTGTCCAAGGCAAAATAAAAATATGTAAAATATTTTATTTTTCAGCAGTGCTATTGCTTCCTTACCGGGAACAGCGGCGGGAACTGTCCGACGAAGGGCTTGGACTGTGGCTAGAGCGACTTGCTGAGGAGTGTACTTCGTCGGGCAGCTCTGGCCAGCGGTGACCATATTTGGTTTTAGCAAGGTACCTTCCAAGTAGACGTGGTGATCGTTCAACGCTTTGTAGACTGCAGCCAGAACAGTTTCAGTAACTTTCTGGGCACGATCCAAGTCATGTTCGCCATCGGGAAGCACTTCTGGCTCGACAATTGGCACAATGCGCTGTGACTGGCAGATGGATGCGTACCGGGCTAAAACGTTGGCATTCTCCAAAATCGATTGGTAGCTGGGCGTGTTCTTTCCGATCTTAAGGACACAACGCCACTTGGCGAAATCACAGCCGTCTTTTTTATATTGTGCGCAACGGGCTGCTAAATCATCAAGCCCTATAGAAAAGTAACAACGAATTTGAAATATGCATTAATTGTATAGTAATATCATATAAATGAAAACGTTAAATCTGTCAATATGGATGAAATTTTTGACAATTATTTTTCAGAATAATTTACTTAAACAGAAAGTAAAAATAATACTCATAAAACCCATCTGTTTCTCGTAATTTCAATTCACCTAAATGAGCCCCTTATATTATTATTATATATTATGTCAATACATATCTATATATTAATACGTGAAGGAAAAACTTTGTACCCCTTTTTAAGCATATTGGACGGATGGAGGAGTGTGAGATTTGGCATGGTTAAATTTTATATAGAGAAGAAGTGCAGAAACCTAACATTTATGTATAATATGCGTTAAAAAAACATAAAATAAAATAAAATAAATTCATTATTTACGTTCATACTATCAATTTTAAACGCATAGTAGTCTGTGGTCAAACTGTCGTAATTTTATTATTGATAGTGCCAATTTCAAACACATACATATAGTAGGCTGTATAGCTTCGTATTTTTCGTAGTAACCCCAGTAGGTCGAATTTCGACCACAGGGCGACCTCTAGTTATTACATATTATGTCAATAGTAATTTTTCTGAATTTCGTTAACAGATAAACCCTATGAATCATTTTTTATGATACGTCTTTTAATTCAATTTGGAACAATAAATGTAGTAACAATTTTTTCCTTTAGTATCAATATTATTTCAGAAGTAAACAGGGCTGTTAATTCAGAAATTTTGTGTTAGGGTGAGTTTTTGAACAACCAAATTACTAAAATACAAATCCAATTGTCTGAGCTGTTTGTACTTTGCATAATTTCCAATCCACAGATATTATTAAAAAATTAGGAATTTGTATATGTATTTTGACCTCAAATATAAAAGGTGTTTGCTTACAATTTAATGTTTTGAAAACAAGATCGTAAATTACTAAACTAGCAAAAAAGTCATTCAGCCGACGATTGAGTGGGACATTCCGTTCACATAATTCAAACGGTCATGATCTCATGAACGAAAGATCGTAGGATTCATCCGGCACCCGACTTGCGACAACTCAAGAATTAGCCTAGAATTTAAATTTTGTTCTGGCTGTTGACTGAGTATGGTGGGTCTGTCATTTTCCGATCGGGAGGTAATTCATGGCAATTCGTTATGGACGTGAAAATTTGATTTATTGAACGTGTTTAGTAAACGAGAGCAATGAGTAGTCGGCGTGATGTCGAATAATTGAAACGTTATTTATGGGCTAGTATCATTATTCATAATTAGGAAGTCTATAAATGAATGTACATATTATTCCTCTGCTAAATTTAGTTAACCTTGGAAAGAAGTCACTTGATATTCTTATAATTTAACTGCTTTTGAAAATATAAATATACGCATCAGGCATATTGTTCAATATAAAAAAAAATTACAGATTGCGAAACCACAAAATGTTTTAGGGGAATCTACTTATTAAGACCTTCAGAAAGTTCGTGATTATTTTTTCACATTGCACAAAAATTTTCGGGGTCTCTTTAAATATTAAATATTTTTGAAGCAAAAAGCATCTTACAGTTAGAAAATTATTATTTTTAAATAGATGTGGTGATTTTTTGAGATCCTCTAAAATAATATGTTGGAAGAATTTGTGACAGGATAATGGAAGCTCACTTTATTTATTTATTATATAATTTCTAGGAAAAGCTTTTCTGTTGTTTTGAATTGTTATGAATATTAAGGCAAACCTTTTTTTTCTAATAAAAACAATTAATTTTTAAAAACAGTCAGTAATGAAATATATGTTACCAGATATTCTATCTTTCCTTAGACTGGTCAAATAAATTACCATTTTACTTCATAAATAATTACTCTTACAAATTAAAATAATTCTAATCAACCTGTGGGAAATAATAATTATAATACTAAAATCCCACCTTGAGTTGTGCATTCGTCCTCCGAGCCCATGAGTGGTACAACGCCTTTGTCTACTTTGATTCCAGGAATGATTCCCTTCTTCTTCAACAACTCAACGAAAGGAGTTCCATCGTCGGCCTTTTGGTAGAGTGTTTCGTGGAAGAGAATAACACCAGAGATGTTTTGTGCAACTTGAGGGTCAGTGGTGAAGAGAAGTTGACGATATGCTCGTCGATTTTCGTCTGTGTTCTCTAGACCAATGTCCTGAAAATTAATCAGATAATAGTTAAAATATTTTCTGCATTAAATTTTGTAAAATACTCACAGCAAGGCGCTTTCCCATGGTTCCAACAGACTCATCAGCAGCAAGAATGCCCTTTCCTGGAGCAACGATGGCTTGAGCAATTTTGCTGAGTTCATCTTGGAGCTCCTTTGATGGGTAATTGAAGTATGTAGTCATTTTGGCTAGTTTTTACTTGAATCTATAATTCGAAAATTTAATGTTAGTGCGACACCTTTTAACACAAATTAATTTTACTTGAGAAAACAGTATCACTAAAAGACTGCACTTTATCTGATATGAAAGGGAAAGCGACTGGGTAGTTGAAATTATGTGAACGACCTCGCAGAACTGTTAAGGCCGTTCTCCAATGCACCGACCACCCAACCAAGAACGAACCAAAATCGCGCCATCGCGTCACACATTATGTTGGCCTCATATTCCCTCTCGCTCGTGTTTTGGTCAACCTGGCTAACTTTTTCATGTGTGCGTTTTAACCACATAGTACTAGTCGCCTATTCAGCGGTTGTGTTGTACTAGAATATCTGTCAGTGAGACAGCTGTCCCACCGGTTGCCAGAAACTCAGTGCGCTAATTTTAACATAAACTGCTTATAAAAATGTGCGCGGTAATTCCAGCCCAGCACTAAAAGTAAAAGTGAGTAGTTTTTTCGCTCAAATAGTGATAAAAACTCTTCCAGATTAAATATTTGCCCGAGGATGTTGTGACAGCCGGCAGGCACTACTACAGGCAGGGGCTTGTATTTTACACGCGAATTCAGGCAATTCAGCGTTTTCGTTGGTTGGTTCGTGGTTGGTTGGTCGGCGCATTGGAGAACGGGCATTAAGGTCAAATCTGCCGGCACTTTTACTTTTGAGGATTCTCTTAGACTGAAATAAATTAAGCTTCAATAAAAAGCTTAAGTAGCGCTCATGCGCGATCGCAATCGGAGGGCCGCCCCGACATTGGACAAGGTCAAAGCTTGGCAGAGCTTTGGATATGAAAGAAGTCTCCGTTAAAATAACCGACAGTCGTCGAGACAAAAAGTGCCAGCTGTGACTCACTAAAACTCATATAAATATAAAATTTAGTCCCATTTCCGATTCCGATTTTACTCAGCGGTCTGACGAAATTTATGATTACACTGCATCACGAATTTTGATTATGTATAACTCCAATCCTTTTTTTATTCATCTTCTTCAATCCGGCTCGTTGGACAAAGTTTATCATCCTAACATGAGCCTTAATTTATAGTGTATCTAATTTTTTCCACCTATGTAATACAGTGTATATCCGTTGCATAAAATAACGTAAGCATTTTCTAATTGTATACATCTTCCATTTGATACCAAAAATAATACACTGAAACTTGTATTTTGGAATGAAACCAGTTAACGCAATTTTGTATAAAATCCTTTTAATTTAAAGACAAGTGTACCTATTTTTGTATACAAGTTTTCTTTCGGGACGTTTTTCACTGAGATACTAAGCTTTAAAAACTGGGACGATTTCGTAAAATATGATCCCCTTACGTTATAACTTTTAGTTAGCCAATAACCTTAGTCTTTTAAAATTAAATTAAAGTGCATAACCCATTCAATACAAGTTGCAGCATGACTTCCTCGTCAACAGCAACAATTTTTCAGAAACTGAAATGTGAGCGTTGCTTACGGCATGTCGTGGTATTTGATAGTTAATAAATATATTAAATTTAAATTAAATTTCAAGAAAATAAACAAAATAAACCCAAACCAATTACGAATGGTCTGGTCTGATATGTCGAAGACAAAAATAAAGGTAAAGAAAATTCAAATCTCGAAAGTGATCATGTTGGATAAGACATCGTCACCGTGCATCACATTTTAAGTAGGAACCCAGATCTTGTTTAGAAAATTACATGTCTGTTCAAATTAATAACTCCGGTACAATTTCATGTCAACAGTTAAAAAATAGCATGTTTTTAGCCTTTATGGTCGAAAAAGAAAGAACTAAAGATTGGGATAGTGAAATGTGAAATGGTAGAGTACAAAACCCATTGACAAGTATTTTTCGCTTAGTCCAAAGTAAATTTGAGCAATATTTTTGTAAGTTGGTAAAACATTTTAAAAAGTTGATTAAAAAAAACACAAGTTTGAAGTTGTTTTTGAAATTTAAAATTCTACAAAAAATTGGTAATTTTATTTCATTTTGAATTTTTGCTTATGCAAGTATTGGTAAAATATAAAAATTTCAGAGGAATTATTAATTTTGGGGAGTTACATTTTGGTGAGTTTTTCAATAAAAACATTGACAATAAATTTAAAAATGCAGTGTAATTTTGTGTTAAAAATATGTATTTATATGAAAACAAAAATATGGAATATGGATGGAACAAACAACCTTTTCAAATATTGGCCCGATTGAGGGTGTAACCGAGGTCCAATTACCCC
Organism: Machimus rusticus; assembly: GCA_951509405.1. NCBI lineage: Eukaryota > Metazoa > Arthropoda > Insecta > Diptera > Asilidae > Machimus > Machimus rusticus. The sequence continues at coordinate 14,928,709 of OX608054.1, read as the reverse complement.
ATGCTCTTAATGAATTCGAACAAGCACTAATAGACTCGTAATTATTCATACTTTTTAAACCTGCTAGCAGCGTCTAGAAAAGTTTTACGAACCGGTGAAACCACACCTCTGCCAACAGCCAGTGAAAGGCGACCACGTTGGCATCGCGTAAAACATCGAATTCTTATGAAATTTTGTTTCTGGTCAGCCAAAAACCGGAGGCCGACAGCAACAATCTGCGCCGGAACGAGCCCCCAAACTCTGAAAAGTTTTCGAGCAGGCAGCCGATACGATAATCTTTGACCTTCATCCGTTGGCATTTAGAGCCCCTAAAACATGGCCTGGCGCGATAACGCGGTAGAAGTAACTTCAACACTCCAGAGAGATAAACGAGTTCACGTTCTGATAAGGTGATTTTGAGATGTTGAAGGGGCGCTGCCCAAACCATGGTAAAAATAATTTTTATTTTTGGGATATGTAATCCAAAGGTCACCTCTGGACTGGCAGGGGACTCTTCGAACTTTCCCTGGGAGGAACGTGGGTGACTCCACTTTCTGTCCCGGCGGAGACGTGCGGCGCTGCACATCACATGATAAGGCAGCTGAAAATCGAGACTGTTGTGTCGCCGGTCGTATTCTTAGATGCAAAATAATTTTAAAAAATTGCCCAGAAGACAAATGGTCGCGACACCGGAGCGCCTCCCACAGAGGTGAATGAATTCCACCGACGTGGAAAAGGGCAGGAACGCCAAAAGGGTCGATCCGTCTTGGGCCGGTCTCTACAATTGCACTTTGCATTACAAATCAGCATTTAATTGCTAGTTTAATTAGAGGTGACGTCCTGCAACAGTGCTAAATTTTGCGGGCAAATCACAGTCGGATTTTCACTTTTTTGTTTACACTAGTGTGGGGGACAGATAGAAATTTGCGGCTAATAATCGCTGAAGGTTTCCACTTACTTAAGAACTTGACACAGAAAACGCTTCACTGAGGATTTTTTAAAATGCAGCTAAACCACTACCCGGAGTTGTTCTCTGGAAGCGCACACAAAACGATTTGTCCTCGGACACAAAATTTTAAACCAGCCGATGGCCTGAGAAACGTCAAAAGGTTGAATAGAGGTCGCGATTCGAACGGCACCTATTTGCCAAATTGCGATAAACTGGTTCGAGAAACGGCTCGAAAAAAGCTTATTTTCTCCTGGAATATTGATAAAATGTTTAATTTCGGAAAACTGTATTTAATAAATATATATTTTAATTTTATTTAAAATTAATATAAATTAACCATCCTTTTAAAGGTATTAGAAAAAGGATATCAGGAAAATTTACAACGAAAACCGTTGTTGGTACTGCCAGGCGTAAGTAAAGTTTCACACCTCAAAACATTCACAATAGACCACTTTGCAATTTTTCTTTGAATTTCTGTTTCACGAACGGTTGCTTTCGCTAATATGTACAAAATTAAGGAATGAAAAGTATAAAATAGGAAATTTGAAATTTCTGTTTTACCAAATTAAAATTCGCAAGAATAATTATCAAACGAGAAAACTTTATTTGTGATAATTTTATACTTATGCACGTGAGAACAAATTTTCTAAAAAACGGTACATAAATAGATCACTTTTAAAATTTGCAGAACACAACAATAAATGCAAAGTTATATTTTTAATTGGTGGAACACTTACACTTTTTAAACCAGTCTGAAAAAAATGCAAAATGAATAGTAGGGAAGACTTTGCATATTTAATGAAAAACTTCGGCACTTGTATTTTGCAGGAAATTATTTTTTTGAAAAATTGCAAAGTAGTTAGTGAAATAGGGCCGTGGTAAACAAAACGCGGTAAATACGTTCGATGAAAATACCGCGTTATGGGAAATCAATTTCTAGTTATAGGATACACTAAGTAAATGTACAAGCTGAGGTTCAAAAAAGAGAACAACTACCTTTAATGGGGTAATATTTTGATCATTTCTTTTTTTCTAATATAACTACATATATATGCACATAAAAATATTTCATAACTAACTTAAATAATATTCAACATCACATCAAAACCAAAAATTAGATTTTAAATTTAAGAAGTGCTTAGGGATCATTAAGATGTTTCAACACGACTTAATTCATGATTTAATGTCCAAATGTTGTTAGCTGTTAACGAACTTTCCTTACCTAATGAAATTGTAATATATTTTAGAATTAATGCCTCTATAAGTACTTAAAGAAGAATAAGTACTTAACACTTCGAAAAAGTCTTGGACAATAATAAAACAAATTTATTTAAGTATGTATGTTTTTTTTAATAACAGAAAGTAACTGGTACAAAATTTGAAAATTGTAACCAACTTTTTTGACCGGTCGTGCCATGCTGCAACGCCTGAGACAAGTTCCCCATATTTTAGTTATATTTCAGGTCAGCGCGCTCACAACAAGCAGCAAAATTATGTTCGACACTAAAATTCAGGAACGTTTATTAAAGTATGTGTAAAAAAATTAGAAACAAAGAAAACTATGAATCGTAAATAAAATTTTCAAGGCAAGAATGTTCAACCTCATTAGTAATTTTTATTACCACTCCTTTATACAAATTCAGCCTTTACAAATTATTTAATTCAGTATCGCTATAAATCTTGAACTGCTCTTACGCTACAGTCCTTAACGGCCTACTTATTTGCTTATGTTCTTGATTTACAAAATCCTCCTTAGAGCAACTTGAACTTAACTACAAAATAACATTATCAACGATTTTGTGCGTTTTACAGATATCGTTTTCTACACGGCTCACGAATGCAAATAAATACAAACGTTTTTTTTTTTCTCAGGCGATGTAAATTGTTTGTTCACTACCTGCACCACTGCTTTTCAAACACATTCGTTTTCTACTATTAATGAACATTATGAGTACTATCACTTTGTTTTAATGAGCTTCTTACAATCGTGGCGTTTTCTGAAACCAACAGGTGCCAGTAGGTGGGTTGCTCATACATATGTTAATCGATGGGATACATTTACGGTCGATAAATAGGATAAAAATACAACCTTCTTGGAGATGCTAAATAAAAAAATTAAAAAAATTATAGCCTATTGAAAAGATTTTGAGAATGGTTAATTTCGTAGTATTCATTTTCTACGAAATCCCTACAAACCTGTAGTTAAGAAATTTTATAGACGTAAATTAAAATCAAAATAATCACTAAAACAGTACTCTAACAACGTCGAAGTAAAAAAGCAATAATATAAACGTTGCTGAGTTTTCAGCTCTTTCTATAACTATATAATTAACCTTCTTAACAACAATAAGTGAAATATTTTTTTTAGATAATTTTTACTCTCACAAGTTTAATTACTGTTACATAAATTGTTATTAATGTTTACTATTGTAAAAAGGCTATTTTTTGAGTATTTTTATCTGCTATTTTAATTGTTTTCGATTCAGTGACAAGTGATGCATCAACATCGATAACTAATAAATTCCTCTAGTTTTAGTATATCCAGAAACTCATGGAACATACCTCGTAAACTTGATTACGAAATAATCAAACATCGTTTCTGTGGCACTATTGATATCTTGATACAATTTTATTGCTATGAATAGCACAGAAAGATTCAGGTTTTATTAGTTCTTAGTTGCGTGCTGCAGATAATCACATCCTATTATATATGTAAATGGAGATGAGTGATTACACCTCCAATCGACAAGTGGTTGAACTTGGTCATGTAAAAACTGGGCGGCTGTTAAAATATATTAAAATTTATAAAAGAAATTCGGTTCGAAATAATTATGCCAGGTAGTTTTTATAAAAATCTAATAAGAACACAAGTACCCTGCAGAAATTCTCGTAACCTGATTTCGAAAAATGAATGATTCTAAAATTCGTGCACTTTTAAAATACCTCCTTCGCAAGTATTCCGTAAATATTAATGGATAAAATTAAAGCGGGACGTAGAGGAGAATTTTTGTAAAGAAAACCAATTCCCACGTTGGCAAAATTAGAAACATTTCAATGAAACATTCAAAGGAACATGTGTATCATTAAAGATATTGTAAGATATAAAAACTATCTTTTTAAATGGAAAGTTCAAAGTTGGTACATGTGCACATGTCCTTTGTATTGTATGGTAAATATTTAGTTTGGGGCACCATCAAAATTTAACTAGTATTTCTAAATTAACATAAATTGTATTGTTGGTGTGATAGACCAAGGGTCATATACATATTTTCCCATCCTTCTTTGTTTAATAAATGATGCTCCTTTTTTTCATTTCATTGTAATGCAAAATATTTAACCAGACAAAAGGGTATGAATGATCCGATAAATTTTGGGCGTACAAGAACAGTCCTGAAATCAATTAACAAAAAGAATTTTCCAAATTAAATTGTTCATTGGCACGAAATTGATATTTTGTTTGCGTAATCGCCTATTCCTGGACGCAGCCACATAAATTGATTTGTCTGTTCACATTTTTTTTTTTTTTAAATTTGTTCCCTACCTTCGTCTTCCAGAATAATTTGAGCAAATCAAGTTTCCATCTAATTGTGATTCAGGCACCTGGTGTTTTGCAGAAAACGTATTTAACATAGAATTCTTACCACCAGCCAGCCTATTACTGGTGGGGGTAAGTAAAACCATAGTAGTCAATTTCGGCTTCTTCGACTGTTCCATTATTTTAATTATTGTTTTCATCAATTGTTGTATTGTATCTGTATGTTCCGCGTCTTTTCGCTTCATCTGATGGCTATGCTCAGAAAAACTGTGCCTATATGGAATCTGTTCCAAAGGGGTCAACACGTTTTTATATCTACAAACTATTAACTCATTTAAATGCTGCTAAGATAAGTTAATTTATTATCAGCGTGGTTTCTCCTCCCTCTGCTGCCGAGCGCGGTTGCTCCTAATATTTTTTACTAGGCGATTCACGTGGCCTCACAGGAAGAATTTATTAAAAATTTGCTAGAGGATATTGCATCGTCCTTTATTCCTAACTGATTGCGAGAATTCAGCCCCTGGTGTGCACCCCGGCGATGTGCAGCCCATGAGCTCCCTAAATATATCACCTATTTTATAGTTATACCTATAACAAGAAGAGAGAGGAATTTTATTGATTTGAATTTTCATTTAATTCCGGTTTAATAGTTCCGTCTTCTACCATAGAAAACTTATAGCATACTTACTTCGCTGAGCACTCTACATAGCCGCACCTCCAGTGTTTCCGCACTAATGTTGAAATATCTTTGAGGTCCTGGAACGAGGGTTAGTGAAATATTTGGACATTATATATAATAAATGGAAACCCAAGAAAACGTACGAGGAAAAAATGTGCAAAATATTGGAAAGGTTTAATAAGTAATAGTTACATTACCTCTATAGCCGTAAAAAGGGTCTATCGCATAGTATTACGCGAAATATTTAATTCAAAAGTTATGTATGGAAAAATTGTTTGAAAAAATCATTATAATTCAGAAAGGCAAGTGTGCATTTCCATTTACATTGACCCAATCTCTTGAAATGAACCCTAGTCCTAGCTACATGTTAGAAATAAAATGAAAAAATTCTACGAAAACCTCACCTTTATTCCTGCAATATGTATCTCTATAGATTTTACCCTCTTTTCTTAAATAACTTTTTAAATATACAGCAGTTTAAGCGTTCCATTTTCTGTTCAAAATTTGGACTTAAATTACTTCAATTAAATCAAATTTTAATTCAGAAAATTTAGAGCACAAACTAACTTTGCTGCAATTTAAAGTCACTTTGGCTACACCGCACACCTTAAGCATATAACCATAAATAATTCATGATTATAATTAAAAAATCAATAAATATTTTTTGAGCCTGTTACACCCGTTTAAGTGAGATCAATAAAGCGTTATTTATTAAAAAAGGTTTCAATTCAAGAATGGTAGATTTTACGTATTAGAATTATAAATATAAGATCAAAACTCACAGATAGTGTGATTACTGATACTAATCTAATCTAAAAATTGTACTTACTTGAGATGTTGCATGTGTCTCAGTTATTAAGTCGAGTTTGTTACCAACTACAATTATACTAAAATCACGGTGACTAAAGCTGTCTAGAATCTGATCTCTCATTGTACGGCAATACTAGAAAATAGGAAAGAATATGATCAACTTCTAGAATATAAAATCTCTATGCGACTCACCTGGAAGGTGTCCAAGTTCCCCATGTCAAAAACCAACACATAAGCATGAACTGTTCGCAACCCCAGAGGATGGCCATTATTCCACTCGGCGAAATTGTCCGCAGGAAACCTTTTCTGAAAATAAATGGCATGCAAAAATTTCATGATTAGGTACTGTCAATAGGAATACCTACACTAAAAATACACAAAAATATTGCGCGTCAGAGAAAAAAGAAAAATACATTTTAGAGAATTTAAGTGTTTTCGTAGACGATTTTAAGATATTGGATTTGTAATTGAATAAGAATAAGAATTGGTAAGAATCGGGAAATATTTTTATCACACATAAAGTTACACCATTAAGCTGTAGTCGCATTGATTTATACGATTAAAACAACCCTAGGGGTACTATAAAAAGGTTTATATGCCTATATTTTCCATATATTATTACAATCGATCGCTACAAAACCGTCAAAGGAGAGCAATGAATTTGGTTTTACTTTCCACGCACCCATTAACTTAGCGCTTTACGTCTATCAGTGAAGTAGTAAATAAATGAAACATAAAAAATGTAATTCAAAATACATTACGTAAATAAAGAGCATGTCATTTAAAATAAATTACTATCTTTCTAATACTTAATATGTACTTTAAAAAAAATCCCAGAACTTAAGTTCACGATATTTAAGGATGCTTAAGATAAAGATTTAAAATTCCTTGAAATAAATCTTTTGTAAAAACCTGATTTTATTAGAATAACTAGAAAATATCAAGAAATGCTACCAATAATTTTAGCTTATTTCTTGAATGAGAATACAATTTAAATTGAATTACTCGAAAGCAGTCGAATACATCTTTAGGATAGTACTCGTACCTGCTCTTCGGCTTTAAAAGTTGCATCTCTAGATCTATTGAAATTCTCAAGTGATGAGTCCTAGAAGGACCTTCTCGGCATCGTCCTTCGACGGTAAAAGGAGCCCTTAATGCAATTGCTATGTACAGAACTGGAAAGAAAATCAGAAAAACCTCCTCATCTCAAGTAATACAAGGAAATATAATTTTTTCCCAAAACCTTGAACTAAAATACAAAGGACATTTAGCTCCCAGTGGTCACTGGTCGGAGAGGTACTTTCATATACATAAATCGCAAAACTTGAAATTTTTAAAGTGAATTTCTTCCTGAAGAGGTTACGAAAAATCTGGCGAATAAAGCCGAAGATATCCTTAAAATGAGAATGTTTCGGTAATCTTGGTTAAATTAACTTATAATAATCACTTAATTCGGTTTTTGCTTTCAGGAACCTGAAAGGTAAGAAGCTCAGGGTCTCGTCGGGAATTGGGTGGTAAACGACCGCAGTCAGTGGTTTTGCGTTTTGCGCTAAATGAGCGACTGAGTGGAGGATGTTTATTTTTTATACATTTGCTAACTTATGGTGCTGTGGGAACAGGAGCAGTTAAACGTTTTAACGTAAGTAATATGCGATTTTATCAACCTGTTCTTTTCCTTTTTTATTCTCTAAGTTACAAACAATTTTCATTCAGTCCGTACAATTTTGAAACTTGTAAAGTTCAATTGAACAATAACTTTTTTTGAGATGTATTTGAAAAGCTTAGTAGCTAAATTTTTCAAGGTATTTTCTGTTACTTACATTTAAACAAAAGTTATTTCAGAAAACGGCTATACCAGTCGATTCTATTAGAAAAAATTATGACCAAATCTTCAATTGGAATAGAAACTGACCAAACGATAAAGGTCATAACGATAGTTCAATTATTGTTTGCCAATACATATTCATAAGGCTTGAATAAAATGTGTTAATTTATTTTATATGAGTTCATTGAAACTAATCCTAATATTATAAAAATAGCAAACTCAATTTCCTTGGAATCTTATCAAATTTTCACTCACTTACTTTTCTGGGTTGAGGTAAGTAAAGTAGTAAGTAAGTATTTTCGACTGGTTTTCATTCGGCAAAATTGGGTATTCGAATTTCAGGAGTAGAGTACAATTTTTAATGAAGGAATCGCACTTACCTGGGGCGGAACATCAAGTACCATCAGCTCTCGTATGCACGTGTCACAGACCAAACAGTTCTTGTAAATAGTGCGGCTGGTAGTGGTGACGTGACGCTCCGGGAAATCGTGTTTAAAAAATTGCTGCAATTACGTAAAAGTGAAAAATATATATGATTATTTCCTTTTTTACTATTAACAATGCCTGCCAGATCGTGACGGAGGATACTTCGAAACTGCCACATAGAACAAATCGGCTAAGATTAAAAAATAAATTGCAAACGATAAAATTAAACAGCGGAAGGTGAGCCCAAAATTTTCAGAATGTTGACCTAAGACGTACTTTCCGTCTCCATTAAAGCTTAATGTACCTGAATTATGAGGATGTAGGCTGAATGTTGCTACTTCACCACTGTACTATGGCGGAAGATGTGAAATGATTTTGAAAATTGCCTTCGAATTTATCTTAAAAGTAACGCCGTCCTTAGAGAGGGAGTTGATAAAGGTGAGGGCGGTATTTACAAATTCCGCCATATAGACTTTATGATACTTTACGAGGGTCTCAATATCGACACATTTTGTGGTACGGCCAACATTTTTTAACTTAATTTCCCACAATTCTGCTTTATGGAAAACCTCGAATTAAGTAGGCTCTGTGTTCCGGGCAAAAGGGACCAGCGGAGCTGACGACCGTAGAAACTTTGCTAATTGCTGTGCTCATTACAACATCACTTGAATACTGATTTAACACTATTTACCCTTTTATTAGATCGTTATAATTTAATAACAACGAACGTACCTTTGATTTTACGAGTATTTGATTTAGACTCTAGTAATTAAGCATATTTTAAGCTTAATGAGTCATCAGTTTGAACACATCGATAATGAATGTTTTTAAGAGTTTTTTTTAAGATACATATATAAAATTAATAATAAAATGAAATAAAAATAGATTGTTATTTGTTAATTATTGGTGTTTAAAAAATAATTATCAAACAATAATTTTTATTGAAAATATTTTATATGTCTTATATGTAGGTAAGTACGTACAAATCTATGTATAATGAAATTTTAAAATAACTTATTTTGATTGCTATTGGTAATAGCTGGAAAAGCTTCAATATGTTGTAATAAAAGCTTCAGAATAAAATTTTGTATATGTTTTAAAATAAATTTTTTTTGAAATAAACTTTTAAAATTCTTCGGATCTTTCAATATTTCAAGGAGTTATCTAAGTTTTGATATTTTATGATTCCGTGTTTTGCAAATAATTAGTAAAGTAACCTGCTATCAATTTTGCTTAGTCATATGATATGAAAAATACTTATAATAAAGAATTCATTCAAAATGTCTCTTTGTTGTTCTTTTAATATGTTTACTTTCAATCATAACTTAGGAGACACACATCTTTTTATTTTTGGTATAGGTTGTCCCAAAGTCCAGCGTCCAAACGATAACGATGGGTCAACTTAAGGTTGTCTAAATAAGCCAAATTAGGCCTGTAAAAATCTTTCAGTTTTCGAGATAAAATGGCATTTCTTTGATTCTAGAAAATCGTTAGCATCTCTCTGGCTTTTTATGCCGTACCCAAAGCCATACATACTCATGTAGAATATGCAAATTATGTATTACATTTATAGAGAGTTCTAAAGAAATGCCAAGGATGCAAAGATTTCCAGGAAAACTCAGCGTTACTTCGTATGAGACATGAGCAAAAAGTTTTTGTGTAAAATTGAAAATTTTATCCTGGTACTTCAATGCGAACAATTGAATAAAATACAGAAATACGAAAAAGCACCGTGCATCGCATTTTACAAAATAAAAAACATCATTCATATCATTTGAAGCGTGCAAAAGGATTGCTTTTAAGTGCTTATCCTTGCAGATTTTAATTTAGCAAAAACAATTATGGGAATAAAAATGATGAGGATTTAGATTTTCTAGATAAAATTTTACGCTCCGAAAGCTTGGGTAAAAAAAAACAATACACAATCAATCTATCGTTTGGATTTTAAAATGTTGGTTTTTCATTATTAACTATCGTAGTAATTTGATAAAGATTATTATTTTTTTTAAGCTTTAATCAAACTTTTATTAAAACAGTCTCCACAATAACTAATTATTGGGAATCTGTAGTATTTTCTTCTTAAAAAAGATTAATCACAAATTGCCTTGCACTAATGCTAAAAATAACACAAGGTTTCATCACCTCCTTTTGCTACTTAGGATCTAAAAGAAAGTAAAATCGGAGAATTTTATTGAGTTCCAATGGAAATCCCTCGAATTATTTAAGGCAGAGTTTTATAGATGCTGTAACCCTGTAACATTTATGAAACAGATTTTGGGATATACTCGTAGAAAATCCGGCAGGCGCTGGGCTTAAGAAATAAAAATTTTCCGTGCTATAACTACACACACACACTCGCACATTGGATTCGGTTTTTATTTAGCATTTATTGAAAATCTTTTGTACAGCCTTCTTACGTAATTTTACTCCAATTGAACGCTTTTCTTGCTCTTTACTTGGATTTTATTAGTAATAAATGGAATCCCTCCATTTGCCCGAATTGCACAAAATAAATAAATAAATTGTTAAAAAGTACTTCGCACTGATCAAATATTGATTCCATCAGATGAATAATTCTGAGGGCCGTTTGCCTTTGATCTCCAGAGTGTTTACTTATAAGAAGAAATTCCTAAATGGACGATGATTTTATCCACTTCACAGGTAAAATTTTTCGTTAAGCTCGGGCCTTTCTGTTTAATTTCTGAAGAAGAAATCTGTTCGAACAGTGCACTTACTTTTACTTTGATGAGGGGCAAATTTTGTGACTTCACAAATTCATTTTTTATATTTATTAAATACATATGTACGTATTACAGAAAATATGGATTTGAGCACAAATTACAGCAACACATTTCTACTTTACATATACCAGCCCAAAAAGTACACATATACAAATGCATCATACAGTTAATTTGTGAAAATCTCACTAATTTTATTATTTAATTTAGTTAAAAAAAACTTTGAATGACCTAAAGTGTAAATAGCATATCTTTTTAACAGACACTCTTCAATTATTACAGGCCAGGGAGGGTCTATTCCTGAAACCATTCGGATAAATCCGTGTGAGAAAGTTCACTATATTTCGAATGGTTTTGCGTTAAAGCGTATTCTTGAAACCAGTGCACGAGTTTTTTCGTATAAAAAGTAGTCGGAACTTTTCGAGTAGTTTCGAGCAGTCGAAAACTGTTGAAACCGATAGGTGGTATATAATATTTTAAAACTCCCAGCTAGCAAATAAAAGTAATTGTTATATTTATTAACTAAGATAAAGTATTTATAGAGTGTCAAAGCATATTTTAAGTGCTCCAATAAGATGTATGGTATACTGTATATTATACATAGGTATAACAGTGACGATTATAAATTGAACCAATGATGGTATTTAAGGTTTTTGCAAGTTACTCATTAGCCGTAACAGTTATCGTAAAAGATTTCGTACATGGATTTATTCGAATGGTTTTAGGAATAGGGTTCCAGATTTTTATGTGGTTACACGTTGAGCAATTTTGACCCATAAACACATGAGAAGGGTTAAGGCAGTTTTGGTTTTTATTTATATTGCTGACAAGTAAACTCTTTAGTTTCTATAATGTGAACTTCATTTTTTAGGGTTCCGTACCTCGAAAAGGAAAAAACGGAACCCTTATAGGATCACTTTGTTGTCCGTCCGTCCGTCTGTCTGTCAAGACCCTTTTTCTCAGGAACGCGTGGAGGTATCAAGCTAGAATTTATATAAAATACTCAAGTCTACTGTCCCTTAGAGCTGTGAAAAAATCAAACTTCTAAGCCAACTCAATCAAAAGATACAGCCGTTTATGCCGCAAATTTCCACAAATTTTCGACACTCGCAATGGAATTAAAACCTACAGGGTACTTCAGGTGAACTCAGAATCTTGAAATTTGGCACGAAGCAACGTCTTATAGTACAGATAAAGGAAAAATTGCGTAAACCGTAAGTTTGTGGTTACATCACAAAAAAAATATTTTTTACGGAACCCTACGTGCGCGAGTATAACTCGCATTTGGCCGGTTTTTTTATAGGTTTTATATTTTTCTTTCAACGTTAACGTAAATAGACAATTTAATTTAGATTCGTATTTAAAAGAGTACTGTGGAAACACTGCGCCTGGCTCCTGAATGATGTTCGTGATCTAAAGTAAATTGTGGAAGGTGTTTTTTGTTTTCCCTGCGATGAATAACCAGCTAAGAAGATGACCACGGGGAAATGGGGCGCATGGAGCACATCAGCTGAGGCGGCGGCGGGAGCAGAATCAAAATAATTCAAGAAAATCCTGCAAAATTGGGACACCGAAAAGGAAAATAGACCGGAAAACGCACACTCGGCCCCCCAAAAGGGGGCTGTGGGGGATGGCGAATTAGGGCTCGAGTTCGTGTGGAGGGTGGATTTTGGTACTCGAGGAGATTTTCCGACAAATTTTCCTAACCTAAATGAATTTGGGGGGAAGAATAATGTTTTTCTGGACTTGTTTTCGCCCCGCCAGGTCGGGCTTGTGGGTCGTCTTGTCTTGTGTCTTGTCTGACTTACCTGTAAGATGCTGGTTTTTCCGACGCCGGAGGCCCCCAGAAATGCAGCTTTGAGGGGGCCCTGAAGCCACGGGGGCTCTGAACCCTCCAGAGTGATCCGCTATGCTGAAACACACTTGTTCTGGATATGAATTTCCATCGCGAATGAAATTTTAGTTGTATTACCACCAACATAGTCAGCACTTCGAGAACTATCGATTAACAATTTCTGGGAGTTTGTAGGTGAACGTGCACTCCACATGCTTTCAATTGAATATTTACGACTTGGGAGCAGTTTGACTTTTTCACTTCTTTCGATTGTCGTTGGAAGCTCCCGCGGCCCTCCTTCGCCTTTTTCGGCGTCTTCAGTCGCTTCCGCACATTTCTGGGTTTTTTTTTCGTTATCGCCTCGATTTATCGCATTCGGCACAATATAAAAAATGTCTTGCCCTTTATTTATTTTTGTTTTCTCCGTTTCAATATTTACAAATTTTTACGGAAATGAAATGAATTATTGCTTTTGGTTTTTGGTGATTTTACGATGCGTTTAAAAGGCAATAAAAACACACATGGCATGTGGAAACTCGATGAATGCGATGCTGCGAGCTTTGCAAAGGCCTCTCCAATTCCGTGTCGTGTCCTGATTTTGCAATTAAATTTTTAAATTCGACAGTATTTTTTTTTTGGAAAGAAAGAAAAAAAAGATGTCTTAGAAGGAGGTTGCCCATCGACTTATAATCTAACACTTAAGCGACCTGTCCGCTTTATATTAACTTCAGTTTAAATCAATTTTAAACATGGTATTTAGAGTGACCTCTATCGTTAGTTAGGAGGACTATCTTCTATCTAGATTCTAGACTCTAAACTATTTAGCATAATTCTAAAAATGTTTATGCAGTTTTGATATGACCAGGAAACAAAACTCCCTGTTTGCCTTTGATTTAATAAATTTTAAGAAAGGGAAGTCCATCGAGTCTATTATACCAATAGATTTCCTATCTCTCCAAATCTTCTAAATTTATACATTTTTGCATTATCATTCACCATGATAATAATATTAAGCTTATTCATATAAGCATACATAGTATTTTTCATATAAACAGTAGTCCAAAACCAAGATTTCGCAATGCGAATTTGCATTCTTTTATTCCGACTATTCCTAAAACCGCATGTTTAAAAGCAATAACAAGTTGTGGTACCTCTATTATAGAAATGTTGATGATATTCTATAGCATCGAGTACAATGAACCAGTTGGACTCATTCATATCTTTTTTGATGGCAACATAAATTTAATGTAATTGAAATAGTTGAAGTAGACCTATAAAGAGTTTATAAAGTAGGGCTGAGCGGGGATTTATATAGGAAAAATGAAAATGGTATCAGTTCCAACGTCAATTCTAGCATTAATTTTCCACTATTTTTCATTTTCCAAAAACTGCTTTTCTTCTTCACTAAACTTCGTCATTTTGCTAAAAATGAAAAATGTATCGAATATACGAAATTGATTTGTCCTCGTATATGAAGGTTCAAGTTCGGGTAACTAAATCAAATTTTTTAGGCTTAAAAACCAAGTAATCTAAAATGAATAAAAAACACAACGCAACAATAACTAAAAGAATCTCTTTCTTTAAGAATTACCAACCCATCTGCTAAACATTTATAAAGAACTTATATTAATAAAATACACAAAAGACCAAAGAAAAACGGAAAGGCCATAAATAACGTCTTCAGCTATTAATTGAGTTTTTGTAATGACCTCTTTGATAAATGATTTTGTTGTAATTGGGGGGAAATGATATCAACAATTTTGGAAGGAGTAATCAACCAGTGGTGAATAAAAATAAATAAATAAATTTTACTTTAATTCTATTTCGCTATATGCCTGACCGGAATTGACGAAGATTAATGGGGATGAGCGCTGTCCTCGTCGTTTGCACAAAAGGACACATCAAGGGATCTGAAAACTTGGCAGAAATGGAAATAACTTGGATGAAAGGTTCCTTAAAGGTTTGTAGAGTCTCCTTTATCGAAATTTATGTTGAAACTTTAAGAAGCGATGTTCTTCAACAATTGTTAATTGGGGTAAATAAAAAACAATATACCAAAATAGGCCCATTTAATAGTTCCCATATTCTTCTAATCTATGAAATGAAGTCGAAGAATTAGCTAGCGATAAGAAGTTGTAAATAGTGCTTCAAATTGGTATTAGAGAAGTTACTTTTGGTAAGTATAGTATATTTCCATTTTTGAAATATTCACGTAAGGATTATTTATTGAGAATTGATTGTAATGGAATTGAAAAAAGTGGTTTTGTATCACTTTAAAAAAAACATTCCAGTTTTATTAATATTATAATAAGTTTGGCGTGGTTGGAACGCGTCTTTAACTTCTTATGGATAAAAAAAATTGATCGACTTATGTTGGCTTAAAGAAGTTACGTAGGTTGTTTTATCAAACTTCAAAATAAATAAAAAATTAAAATTAACATTTAAATATGTAGGTGTGATACATCAAGATCGAAATTATTTTGGAAATAATATTGATTTTTCTTCCTTAATATTTAATAGGTTCGCCAGTATTCGCAAAAATTAAATAAAACCAGTTGAAATTGTGTAACAAATCCCAAAGTAAGACCGGTCTAATCTACCTATTCCAATTTCCGAAATGAGATAGTCTTCTATAGCCCGGATTCAAGAAGAGCTAAACAATGCTTATATTGACCCGAACCAAAATGAGTTGTAGGGTTCACAGGGCAACATAAATAGGGATGACAATAAAAGCAAACCATAGTGATTTATGGTGTTAATTTCTGCTCAAATTTTGTATGTTATTTTTTTCAAAATAAAAGTTCTCAGTAATCGACCAAAGTCCTTTCCTGTTTTAAGATTATTCAAATTTAGAGCCAGAGGATTACTCGGGACCGGATGCAAAAGTTACACAATTCTGACAACATAACTTCTCCGATGGATAAAATTTTAGCCGTAACCCGGCTGGCTGAATAAAGGAGTTCAACTGAAAGGTAGTGTTTCAAGATCGAGAGTAAATAAAGAAGTGCAAGGACTTTGTAGCTGCTTTGAGATATGCATAAGTGCACTTGGCAATCTTATTCCGGGTTCTTCAGCCAAAACTGAAACAGCAAAACTCAACATAATATCATAAGGACTGTGCATTCAGAACAAAATTTGATAACGCTTCGCTTGACTCGAAAGTCAGTGATGACTCGCCTTAAACTCGTATAAAGGAACCTTTTTACTAGCCACATGAGCAATATTTTCCGAATATTTTCTATTTTATTTATGAATGACACAGGTACACGAGATCTGGACTTTTCGGCCTGTGGTTTAAATAATTTCATATCCGTCAACGAATTTCATTGAGGATTGTTTTGAGTTAATCATACTACTTCAAATATGTATGTTTAAATTTCACTATGATATTCTAAGTACAATTGAGGAATAGCCATAGAGATTAAGTGATTATTGTCTACTCATCACAAGAAATGAATACAACGCTTACACAGCAATTTTTTAAATTACAAATATTTAGTCCTATGTATAAAATAGCCAGAAAACTGTAACTATTTTATTCTAATGTTTAAAGCTATTTTTGAGATTTGTATCTAAAAAGTGCTAGTTCTTTTAGAAAGATTAGAATCACCCTGGTTACTTTAAATTAAAAGTTTAATTTCTTATTACTACTTCTTATTAACATGAAGTAGCCCTTTTAAGGAAACATAAACAATACCCCCAGGGTTAAAGATGAGAGGCTTCTTGAAATTTTCACTCAAATTAGTGAATATTTAAATCATTAGGTGGGAAGTGTATGCCTACCCCACGGCCGTAGCTAGGGGGGGGCATTGTGGGGCAATGCCCTACCTTGAAATCACAATGCCCTACCTTAAAAATACCAAAAACTAAGATAAATTATCATAATTAAATTGTTTGTTTATAGTTTGAGATAAAAAACATTGTAGCGATAGGTATTTAAACTTTTCCGAACATAGCACAGTTTGTGACATTCATTTGACATTATAATAATTCTTTGTTCTGTTTATAGATGGCATTTGAAGTATGTGCAGCGGGAGCACAGACATATAATAAAAACAAGACCCAACATTACTGTTGGGGCCTATACCAGGCACCTCGTAAAGAGGTACTGATTCACAGTAGGTATGAAGAGAGGGGAGTTAAAACAAAACAAACAACAAGAATTTTTGGTATTAATGAAAATGTGAAAATTTGTTATTAAATGAAATTTAATTCAAAATATAAAGGATAAGTCAAGAAATGAATTATGTAAAGAAATAAATATTTATAATTCAGAATATGTATATGTATATCTACAAAATAATGAAGTATGAAGTAAATAACAATTCAATCTAAAACAATAATTCAAAAGATGATAATTCAAAGGGATACTCCAAAACAATAAACAAAATTAAAATTAAAATACTAATTCAAAATAGTTAATCCTATGAAGCTTAATTCTAATGTTATTAATATGAAATGAGAAAAAGGGATAAAGTATTGAATCAGTGAAGGAAAGTATATTTATGGAATATTTTATATAAATATATAGATACAGTCGTTTAATGTCTGTGGGTGTACGTTAAGTACCGCAGACGAAACTAACGCAAGGGGATTTGAAGTACTTAATGACCTTCAGGAAATCCTGGCGGTAATAAGTATGAGTTTTGTAGTACGCTTAGGAAAACCTTTGTGTAGTGTTTTAGAAAACCTAAATAGTTCAGGAAAGCCTGATGTAATTTGGTAGGAAAACCCACTGCTCAGAAGAAATTTTCTACTTACTTCCTGGAAAGCCAGTCAGCGAATGTGTTACCGGAAAGCCGGTGATCGAAATTGTCCTTTTCGACTCTTGTCTCCGGTATTTATACGATTTGGGAATGTTTGGAGGCAAGAGTTCCGTGATGAGTGGCTATGTTGCGTTGTGAAAAGATGGCGCTTCATCATTGAGGATTTAATAGTTATTCTTCATCATTGAAGATTTAATAGTTATTAGACCCATGCTCATGGTCTCTCACAGAAATTATTTGTCTACGAATAGCTATTGAATGTACCTATGACCTAGAGGTCAGTGATATACATGGTGATTGATTTTGGAGCCCGTGCTTCGAGGGTAGATCAATTATGATAAATTTTTTACTTCCGCCCTACCTGTCACCAATGCTGCCCTACCTCAAATTCGACTCTAGCTACAGCCCTGGCCTACCCACTTAATTAATATGCAAATCGTGGACTTCACTTCGCGGGATGTCTGAGTACCAGTTTAGACCTTATTTACATATATGAAGGCTCCGCCAGGATTCCAGTACAAAAATCCTGTGACGAAAGGGAAATTTGTGACCTATCCAAAGGATAAACTTTCATCGGCGATGGAAGACAAACGATGCTCGTACGTGTTTAATTTTCGTTGACGTGTCCTGGATGCACAACTCTGGCCTGTGCGCGATAAACTTTGATGTTGTTTTCCCGAGACAAAAGGATTTTTGACCTCTTGCATGTCTATGTCTATAATCTAATTTAATGTCAACTTTTCTTAAAATTAATTTTAATTTTAATTATTAGAAGTTAATTAATAACTTAATGCAAACTTGGACATGACATCTCGTTGTAATCTGTTGAACTCATAAACAAAAATTTTTTAGGGTTCATAATGTTGTCCATCTGTCTGTATGTCAAGGAACTTTTTTTCAAAAACAGGTTGAGATATTAACTTGAAATTAATATTAAATACAAACTTTATAGTCTCGTATTGTTCTAAATAATTTTCATTTCTAATTTAATGCAGTAAAAGCATACGAATTTTCAAAAGAAAATTTTCACTCACTGACTGATCATCAAAACCTATAAGGATACTTCCTGGTGACCTAAACTCTCTTTTTATTAAAATCAAAATGATAGATTTATTATGTGATAAAATTAATTTTTAGCTAAAAGGAAAAACGGAATTCTTATAACATCATCTATTTGTCTGTTAAATAGTTTTTTCTCGAAAACTACATATATGTATATGTAACGTGGTAATTTGAAATTTGGTATAATGAAGGTTCTCTGACATTCGCCAGTTAACTATATTAAAAAAATATTTTAGATTAAAATGGCAATTCCAAAGAAAAAAAATAATTT
This sequence comes from Machimus rusticus, assembly GCA_951509405.1. Taxonomy (NCBI): domain Eukaryota; kingdom Metazoa; phylum Arthropoda; class Insecta; order Diptera; family Asilidae; genus Machimus; species Machimus rusticus. The sequence goes on along the minus strand of OX608054.1, from coordinate 14,909,835 downwards.
TTGGGGTTATGAACTACTTAAGTTTTATGGATCATTGCTCATTGTTTCATAATTTTATTTAAAATCTGCAGCAACAAAAATTCTAATGCAATAATCCAGCAGAACTCCCTGTTTTATGTAAATCGGTATTAATTTTATTTACAAGCGATAAATACATAAAGTGTAAAGATAGTCTGCGTGGACATGTTTTGTAATTAAGTTTTGAGTAGATATTAGCAAACAACAATTCTCTTTCAAATTACTTGGAAACGAACCCCAAATCAATTGACCGGAAGAAAAGACTATGTCCGGAATAAAAAAATAATAATTTAGAGTATTCCGTACGTATCAAGGATTAAGGACAAGGGCTGAACGCATTTGCACAGATATTAGATTACCCGTTGTCCAACTAGTGGGCTAATTAAAATTGAAAAGAAAAATTAAATTAAAGCTTCGCAATCAGTAAGTCATTTGATCTAATTTTGGTTAATTTCTTGGCATCCCGTCCAAGACAATATTGCAATTATAGGATCGAGCCGGGTCGGGTTTCGGGCATAATTCGATGGGTTTGTTGTTGCCATGTGTAGGACTGGCTTGGGGTAGCGTAGGTTAGGGGTGAAAAATGTTTGCTGCAAATGTTTACCCATAAAACTCCTCAAATTTTTTTAATATCAAGTAAAAAAAAAACTATGATTCTTCCGTAAGTCATATTCGGGGCATGACAGATGAATATCTTAGCTCCATGCCGATTGGCCTCTTTCTTGGGCGGGAGATTTATTCGTGATCAGGACACTCCTCAGGAAAAAGGTCCATTGGGAAGGGCAGCATCCAGCAGAGTGGTCGGGGAGCCGCGGCTGGTGCAGGTGCAGCCGGTTGCTCCTTTTTGGGACATTGCATCCTCGAATCCGGTGGTGGGCAGCGAATTTTGTTGACCGATCGTCACGGTATCACGTGAATGGCACAGAGCACATTTTTCGAATTAAAAACTTATTTTATTGATCCAAAATTTAAAAACTTTTCGAGAACATTTGCACGGGCAATACACATAAAAAGCGAATGAAACCTAGCGGGGGGCACAGAAATATATAAATGAACACACGCACAGGCAGTAGAACACTTTGGGGGGCTTTTCAGACTTTTTTCTAAAATTTAATGCGATTGGGAGCCCCTGATTCATCGGGGTGCGCGACCAAATCAGATGAGCAATCTTTCGTCTCCCATGGGGGGCCAGGGGGGTCGTTAATTAAGCCACACACTATCCGGAGTCGCACAGGTTACCGAAAATCAGCTGTGCAATGGAGGACATAAAACCAGGAAAATTCTCCCAGTGGAACCAAAAAAGGTAACTAAGGTGATGGGGCCCAACTTAGAGGCTCAATCGAAATTCCCGGGATGCTGCCAATACGGTGGAGCATTTTCGACTACCAGCAAACTCTCCAAGCGACGGCTGCGGCCCAGCTGAGTTCTCACTGTGGACGGGACGACCTCAAGGTTCATCGGTTACCTTGTTCATCCGCAGACATGCGTAAATTCCGATGTAGAGGAGATTCATCTCCGGAGTTTAGCTCCGCAGTTGTTGCTGGTTCACCCGCAATTTTCCATCTTCCAGCACTTTTCGCTGCCGAACTGTGCCAAGGCAGGAAGGCGGCCCGAGAGCCTCCCAAGAATTGCGGGTGCTCCGCCATCCTTTCGTCGTCGGTTTTTGGTCGAAGGTTTCTCATAATCATGGGCGCCTGCAGGTGGGTTCAAGAGTGAACCCTTCGGCTACAACAAAAAGTTGTTGAATATGTAATAAAAATAATAAAAAAACACTGATCAACATTTTGTATATGTTCGTTTCTGTTACAGAATAAGTAATTGGTCATTTCAGGAGGAAACTAACATAAGAAAAAATTCGAAAAAGGTTTTCATGCACACTTTAGAGTTTATTTTAAAAATTGTTAATACGACCCAAAAAAAGTATCTTGAATTTGAATATAGATTTCTTATCAAGAGCTCCTATTTAAATATACTCTCATGAAAAATCTGCTCCAAGAAAATTGCAAATCAAATTTTATGGATTATTCAACTTTATGGTATCTAAGAAAAATTACTATGGTTTGTTACTAAAAACGTGATGCCACAAACATTTCCAACAAAACTTATGGGGTAAAAAAAGAAAAATATTGCTTTTCGGACCGCAATATATTTAAGATAAATTCAATCATTTTTGTGATATAGTATTACGTAAACATTTCCTATACACCCCAGTATATATAATCTTTCTTCATATAGAATATATTAAATTATGAAATTTTTCTGTGATGAAAGGAAATATTAACAGTACCACCTAGTAAAGTCGTTATACTGTACCAGAAAAAAAATTGATTAAGAAACTTATTATCGGTTATGAAAATTTCAAATTGTATAGTATAAAATAAAAGAATACGAAATCATTAATTGTTATACATAATATTTTATTTATTATTTAAAACATCGTTCTGTGTTTTCTTTTTTCAAACTTCATTTTAAACTTAAATATTAAAATCGAATTTACTCTTGAAATACCTTTAAAAGTTGAGCAATCGAGTTAATATTTTAAGAAAATTTAGTTTTATAACATATACGAATTTTGTGAGGTTAAGACCAAACCCTATAACCCTTCTGCCCATGATTTTTATTGATCATTTGAAATGTTTCTCAAATCAAAGAAAATTGTACTCATTTTCAAGTAAGTATAGAACTTTCTTGGTTATAAGACGGGAATTTATTTATTTCAAGAAAGGTCGTACATATTAAATAAAGGAAAATTCTATATAAAATGAGGAAAGGTGTTATACAATTCAGGACGAGTAGGTAGAATAAAAACGAATTGACGAACCAAATCAAGGAAATGTTTTCGTTAAAATCAAAATAAATTCATTCATTTTAAAATATACGTACTTCATTGAAATAAACAAAAGTATTTTACGTGTGCTTGTTTCATGGCTTAAGACGAACTAATGAACTAAAACAGTTCCTCATTAAAATAATGAAATAATCTCTAATCTAACATTTTTCTTTGAGTATAAATAGAATTATTTATATGTTTTGTTTAGTTTTGTATGAATCATTCAAAATGAAGTTGGTAAAATTAATTTTGAATAAACCTAAGTAAAATGCTTTCGACATTACTGTCTGCTGTCTAAGAAAACTGTTACCAAAATCCAACCGATAATATGCTAACCTTGTCGCGATGTTATTTTACAACCCTTAGGTCTAGTGGATATAATCCGTGTTTTAAGCCAAAATCCTGAAAATATACAAATGACCTTTGAGTCTCTTTTTCACCATCCTCCTGGTTTTGGTTTAGCATCAAATGTGTTTTTGGTAGCCGCAGAATGTACAAGAGAATTTTATCGATTTCCAGGCATCTTTAATCGCAACTGGGCGGACGGGCACACGTTCTCCGGAGCTTCTCCCGGTGGATGGTCTAGATACTCTAGATTTCTAGATGGAGGGGAGCTTTCACATTTGCTCCACATTTTCATAAAGAGCTGGCGGAATGAATTATTTCTATCTGGGTTTTGTAATTTCACGAAAGTATGTTTGAATTGGGCATTCGTAAGCCGCCTTCTATCTTGGAATGGACGCAAAAATTCACAACGAATTGAATTGATATAATTTGGCGCAGTATCGATTCTGAATGTTGCACTCCGAGCATATTTTGAATGGCCGGAGGAGTGTCGAACGGAGCGAACAAAAATGTACAAACGGAAAACTCTCGGCTTAATTAGGTCAGGTTGTAAGACCACATGCTTTTAGAGTTTGACAAGGATACCTGTTGTGTTGTAATGGCCATTCAACGGTATTTAGGTCAGAGATGAGTGCATAACTGTAAACAGAATTAGTGCATGCTTTTTTCCGCTTCCTTTTGCAATTTTGATTGAAAAGTGGATGTTTTCAATAGCATGGACACAAAAACATTAATAAAAATAACCAAAACTCATGTTTACACTTACCAAATACTTGAACTTGGTATATTTTTAGCATTAACAAGATTTGTTTAAATTACATATTGACCAATATCTTTGATTAATGTATCAAAATTGTAAAAGGTTTTTGGTGATTTTAACGTGAGTTTAGTTCGAAAAATTATTTTATTATTATATGTATATAGGTCCATGGAGATTTATTCATTAATCGTAACTTCGTATTAATTTAAACTATTTCTTACTTTTATATGTTTTCTTGCAGTTGGTATAGTATATATACATAATATACTTAAAATTGTACAAACAATTGTTAGAAAATATAGGTATTCTAGACAAAAGAAATTTATAACTTTTTTTCATTTTGAAACTACATATCTTATCATCCTAGAAGTTTTTAAATTTTGCTTTTATATTTCAGTAAGCAAGGATATTAAGTTCACTTTAATTTCAAAGTAATGAAATAATAATAATAATAATTCTTAATTTCGTTTACAGAGCCTCATTCACATTTTTAAATTTGTGCCGTATTTATTAGTTATATGTTCAATCAAATGTGAAGGTTGCCTTAACCAATTTAATTGATGTTTAAACAAAAATATATCAGTTTGAAACAAATTCTTTTTTTAATTACTGAAAAGTATATAAACTAACGAATTGAGTTTCGTTATGGCAAACAATACATATAATCCACATTTGATAGCTATTTATTTATATTTCCATCTGAGATATAGGTTGTTATGAAATTCTAGATTTTTATTTAGGATCAAGTAAAACATACCTATCTGTGAGAGGGCGTTCTAAACAAACCGATTAAAAACAACATCCCAGATTTTGCTTCGTCAAAAATTAAGAGAAGACAGGAAGTGCGATTTTAAAGTATATGTACCAATACTTATCTTATTTTCTAAATCAGTATAATATTTCAGTCAATATTCGTAATTTTTTTATTAAAGAAAAAAAATATACTAAGGGTTTAAAAAAGTTAGTAAGATTGTTTCAGTTCTTTGAACGATTAGCTATATTATATTTATATTGTGGTATGATATAGATGGATAACTGTTCAAAGAAACACCAAAACAAGTGAATCGCTTCAGTGACTTTTAAAACATTTTTGATACCATGAGAAAAGTGCGTTTAAAAATTATTTCTACCTGAACGCATAAAAACAGCTTCGAGCTTAGATTGTATCGAAAGTGGAAAGTTCTTGGAATTTCACATAAAATGTTTACCAGTTTTGTATAAAATATCCAAAATTCCAAATCCAAAATAAGGATTCATTTTATACTTATAATACGATATCGTACATATTATATTTAATGATTGCGTTACAAATCAATTTTTATTCCAAAGCGTTTCGCCGCTTCATAATAAATTTAAAAATTCATGCATGCGCAATTTTCACATTTTGGGTTGGGGCTATATTAATATACTCCGGAAGCATACGCTTCCTTCGAGTTTAATAAATTATTCTCTGTTATGTACAAATTTCTTAGAAGGAATAAATTAGTATGTCATTTCAGGGTATAGCATAATTATTTTTGAAAAGGTTACAGAAAATATATTATAGCTGCTATTCCACCATCTCTGTAAAGTAAAAGGTCCCAAGTACAAAATTATTTTACGAAAACTGTTACCAAGAGTAGAATAATCATTAATGGGGAGACAGTTGAGCTTTCATTTAATTAATTATATAGTTCTTAAATTAGCGGGATCTCCTTGGGACGCGAAAAAATTAATTACATGAGACAAAACCTCTGGAAAAAGGATTTTTTTTTCTTCATGTCTGTCCCAACAGAAGTTTCCGAGAAAGTACATGAAAAATGTTTTCTCTTCCGGCAGAATGATTATTATGGAAAGTCCACAAAATGTACATGAGCTTTCTCCTTAATTTAGACACAAGTACAGAATTTAACTATTTCTGGGTTGTTGGCAGAGCGCCTTCTTGGCTAATCTGCGGGCCCATTCCTTTTGTTTGGATGGAAGCCAGGGAAAAGTCTGCTGAAAGGAGGTTAATAGCATTTTTTTGAAATGGGCCCCAACAGCTCCATATGGTGGTGAAAATTTCCTGAATGTAGTACTTGTGGCTGTTGCGACCTTTGAGTTATGCTCTGTACAAGAAAATAAACGCGACTCCGCCTGTTGCTTCACACGCAAAACTTGGAAGGAGTTGTGGGTAAGTTAATCAAAATTTTATGAAGCGATTGTCCGTCGAGGGCTCTGAATTACGAGCCCTCAACGGGGTAACTAACTACCCACATCATGGAATAATAATACTCGTAGTCGCTTCGAGTGACGTGGCGTGGCCCAGCAGTTAGACGGATTTGTGGATGGTATGCTTCTTACCCGCTTCCGCTTAACGCGTTTGACATGCGTTTGACATGCGAGACAGACGAGAGTGTGGCACTTTCGTTTGAAATTTTAATTGTCTTTCTTGTACGGCTTTTGGAGCACGCACTACTTAGACTTGTCAGTTATTAATGTCAAGGTTTTCGCATTTAATTTAAACAAGTATTAATTTTGAGAACAGTGATTTCACGTTTTTCATGTAAGAAAGTTCCTTAATTGGGACATTTTACACGTGTATTCTTGTGGCATATTCAAACTCGTTTTACAGGGCGTTTTGAATATGCTGCGAAAATACAGGTGCGGAATGAGCCAATGCATCAGTCAATACTTTAACATGAAATAGTTTAAATCACTTGAATTGATTATTATAATCATATTTAATTGGATAGACTAGGGCCAATTAAATGCACAAAATTAAATTTTTTATTTTCTTAAAATATATATTCTGAAAATTTATTTATATATATAGGTATATGTAGATACATGATATTTCCTGAGAAGAAAATTTTAATATTTATAAACTCAGTTTTATTAATAATATCGATAGCTTATATTGTATACTACATATAATCTAAAACTATAATAATATAAAAGAAAGTTTTGTAAGAAAAATTATGTAAGCTTACCGATAATATGTGTGTTATGTATGTGTGATATGGGTTAAGATCAGAATTAATTCACGTATATTTTCCAAGAGATATTTATTGTTAATAACATACATACAATTAATATTAATAGTCATCTCCTTATAGTTCAGTTTTATCAGTTGGATAAGCTAAGCTACCTAAGTCTGTACAAAATAGAGATTAGGATTAACCACCTAAAATAATATGTACTTATAAAAAATTTATTTTGCAAATTTGTTACCGAAAAAATGTTCAAGATTCGAACCTCGATTGTATTTGGTTAAGGATTGTTTATTTATCTCAGTTAATCTATTAATTCGGGAAGTTTAATTATAGTATTCTATATTTATAAAATTTACTATTGTCTGCCAAATATAACGTTTGTTTACCTCAGCCTAATTTATGAAGAGTGGTAGCAGGTATATCTTAATTGTGTTGCAATGGATTTCCTGAAATGGTTTAATATTTTGTATAAATTTATTGGAAAATAATTCAATGGTTGACCCCTAAAGAAAAATACTCTTCTATTGTGTGAAATCGATAAAAACATCACATTGTCTCTTTCAAATTTAAATCCTGCTTAGAAATTCAGAAAGTTAATTAGATAGAAAACGTCAGGAGTGATGGTCTGAGGAGCGTTGTTTCAGGTTAAATTGAATTCATCATCGATTACTGTGGGAATTAGCTTTTGATTGGGCCACATTTCATAGTTAGTTCTTGAAAAATTAAAAAGTTGACATTGTAGGGGATTGTGTACTTTAGCGATTGGAATTGTACAGAATATAATCTATTGATGGATAGCGCCGTTTAGTTGTTTGAAGGCTCTCGCGATTTGTTGACTTATCCGGAGATATTAAAGGAGTGAGCATTTGAAATCTTTGTTAAAATATTTCATGATTTGCTGCGGTATTCTTGGATGTTTATAATACAAATCTCCATTAAAACAGACAGGAAAAAAAAACGCCCAAATATTATTTTGTGTTAATGTGTCGAATTTTATCATTTTGAAGTGGAATATTTAAAGCATAAAGGTAAATATATAAAATACTTTACATCGTTCCTTAAATGTAAATCAAAATAGTTTTTTGAACTTAATAGCTAAATTAAAACAAGCAATAATGTGGTGAATATAATATTTCCTTTTTATTTTAAGAAATAAATTCAATTTCTATATCCATAAATACATATGTAGTCCAAGGCTTATTTTTGAGGAATTTCATGTTAAATCAGCCCGATTTTTTAACTTTACATTTTTGATTTGGCTGAGGGATTTCTCATCCCTATTGAAACTATCTTTATATAATATTTTTTTCTTCAAATTATTAGTGTAGTGCCAGATAATTTATCATTCTTATTTAATTGTTCCTTCCGACGAACTCAATCTTTTCAATAAAAAAAAAAAATATTATTATCAAAATCGGTTCCTGTGTTTCAAAGATACATATGTGCGAACAGACATAAAAAACGATAGGGTCTGTTGATAGTCTACGCAATAAATAAACATTTTTAAAAATTCTCTAAACTTCTATCTGTCTATCGTCTAAAATACAACAATTTTCCAAATAACGCAAACTGATATCTACGAATAAAAGTTTGACCTAAATATTTAATGCGGGTGTATTTTATAATAACATTGCTTTATTTTTAAAGTAGGAAAAGGTCAACCTTTCTTCCGTTTTTAAACTGACTATTGATTATTTGCGAAGAAAATGTACAAAAATTGTGTTTTTACAGATGCAAATCCAGCAACCAAAGTATACAGGCTTGGTGTCTGATCTTATGCCAAATATCAGACTCATGAAAGGTTTTGGTCACTTTTTGTTTAAGTACACCACGGGATCGGTATTTCTGCAAAAAATTTATTCAACTACAAACCTTGTCCTCGTCCTTTTCCAATTTGTTTCGATACTTATAAATTTGGGGATGAATACGCATGAGGTGAACGAATTATCAGCGAACACAATCACAGCACTTTTCTTCACGCACTGTGTTACCAAGTTTATATACGTTGCGATGAATTCGAAAAATTTTCACAGGTATTATAATTACTAATTTATTAACGTCGGAGCTACTTTATTTAGACACTGAAAAAAGGTCGTGCTTTTTTCAAGCCAGAGCAAAAATAACTCTAACCCTATATAAAGGGATCGGAATGAGAAAAAGGTATTTAGTTAAAAAATAGCGTGAAATTAAAACATCATTGGACAAATGTACTAAATGTCTGTTTTAGTTGCTTTAAAATGGTTTAATCTCACTTCTTTTATTTTGGTGTCCAATCAATAATTCTTGAATATTCCAAGATAGGTATGGCCAAAAAACTAACCTCCTTAAGTAATGAAAAGAAGGGGTTTTTGGAAATCAATATTTTCATAAATTTGTCAAAAGATGTTTTAATTTTACGATATTGGTAGCTCAAAATTAATACTGGAACTCTGAAGAATAGACCTTTTTTACTTAAGTATAAGGTGGAGCTATTTCTGTTCTATGAAGTTTGGAAAAAACATAATTTATTTTTCAAATGTCGAAATATAGTAGCTGAAGTGTTGATGGGTTAAATAAAGTAAAAGTGGAGGATATGATAGTGAGCTGTATGACCTTTTTCAGGACACTAAATATCTGGAACCAATCTAACAGCCACCCATTGTTCGCTGAATCTGATGCTCGATACCATGCAATATCTTTGGCAAAGATGAGGAAGTTGCTTGTGATGGTGATGATAACGACTGTGTCGGCGGCCGTGGGTAAGATACAAAATTATTAATCAAAATTAAATAAATTCGTGTCAGTTTCCTGTCTCGGTTGGCTAAATCGGGGGGAAATTTTGAAGATTTATGAATTTGGCTGTTTCAGCGTGGACGACGATTACCTTCTTCGGAGACAGCGTTAAATACGCGTTCGATAAAGAGACCAACGAGACGTACACGGTTGCGATTCCGCGACTGCCAATTAAAGCGTGGTACCCGTGGAACGCCATGAGTGGGATGCCTTACTACATTTCCCTCGGGTTCCAAGTCTACTACTTGCTCTTTTCCCTGGCCCAGGCAAATTTAGCGGACGTCCTATTTTGCTCGTGGCTCATCTTCGCCTGCGAACAGCTCCAGCATCTCAAGGGCATCATGAAGCCCCTGATGGAATTGTCAGCTTCATTGGATACGTATCGACCCAATTCCGCCGCATTATTTAGATCCCTATCGGCTAACTCTAAGTCAGAGCTAGTGGAAAATGAAGGTAATTGAGCTAGTGATAATTCTTAATTGAAACGTTCTGCTCCTGCAGAAAAGGACCCGGATGTCATGGATATCAGCGGAGTTTACAGCTCAAAGGCAGATTGGGGCGCACAATTTCGAGCCCCATCGACGCTCCAGACGTTCAATGGGAAGGGGCCCAACCCAAACGGGCTCACCAGAAAGCAGGAAATGATGGTCCGAAGTGCAATAAAATATTGGGTGGAAAGACACAAACATGTTGTCAAGTAAGTTTACTTTAGAATGAAATCGCGTAAATAGGCCTTCTATTTTGAGAATGGTTTGAATTCTGTAGATATGAACCCTCAAGAGACGCACTATCGTAGCAAGTCAATTTTCAATCGCGTATATTTCGAGTTCTAACAAACTTAATTGAAAAGATTATATTACACTCGTAGCACCTGTTAGGAATTTAGTTAAATCGATAAGTGGAAAAGTTATGTTCCTTACTTAGTATGAAGAATTATTGTTTTTGTGGATGTAGCTCGCTTGTCTATTTCAAGCGAGTTTCATCCGCAAGAATAATAATTTTGGCTTACTGAGGAAAGGAGTTTTTAATTTTAACTTAATTTGAATAAGTCTCTTGTTTCAACGCTGTATTTAAAATGTTGATCTTAAATAAAAACAAAATTTTAAACGCCGAGTTTTCAAATATGGAGAAAAAATAAATTTTTTTTAGCTATTCTATATATCCAGAGCAGAGCGTCTTTTGAGGGTTAAGCACATTTCTATACGGAATAGTTTGATTTAGAGAAATTTATTAACTATTTTATTATTTTGGTACTAAGGCTGTTAAATTAAACATACCCGTCGTAAACTGTTTTAAAGGATTTATTAAAAAAACCGAATTCATATGGATTTGAAATGTGGGACTTTTATAAGCAATCAGAAACTGTCAGAGTGTTGGTATTTACGGAAATAAATTTTCTAAGCTTTTTATTATATTTACAAATATGTATGTAGTAACCCTTCTAAACTGGATAAGTCAATTTGTTTTGCGAAATAACAATTCGCATTTGTATATATGTATGTAATGAAGATTAGGAGTATGTATTATTTATTAATGGACGAATGAATGAATAAGTTTAGTATCTGGATTGTTCTGTAGCCAACAATGTGTCAGGCGAACAATATCTAATATGCTTTTTGGGCCTAGATATATTTTTAGGAATATCACTTCAATGACAATTAAAATATGAAAGCAAAACCCAAAGAAGTAACACTAATATGTACTTACGAAAGAACTTTTAAAGAACAAATTTTTAAAGTTAAGATTACTTGAATTTTACTAATATTATAATTAGTAAATCTCAGAATTTATTAAACTTTACGCCATATATTTGTAAGTTTTATGAATTTTTAAAACTAACTATTCAGATCTGTAAATTTTTACTCTTATTAGATACATATAAGTATAAGTAAAATTAAAAAAAATATTTTACTTTAATGTTTCTTAATTTTATTAGACTTGTAGCAGCCATTGGGGATACCTATGGTGCGGCGCTTCTCTTACATATGTTAACATCGACAATTAAGCTCACCCTTTTGGCGTATCAAGCAACTAAGATCAATGGAATCAACGTCTATGCTTTCACTATAATTGGCTACCTGTGCTACGCCTTGGCCCAGGTATTCCATTTCTGCATATTCGGCAACAGATTAATTGAGGAAGTAAGTCAAAGCCACATTTTCATTATTTATTTTCTCAGCGGTTAAACAATCCATTTACAGAGCTCATCAGTTATGGAGGCTGCCTACTCCTGCCACTGGTACGATGGCTCGGAAGAGGCAAAAACTTTCGTACAAATTGTCTGTCAGCAGTGTCAAAAGGCAATGTCCATCTCTGGAGCCAAATTCTTCACTGTATCTCTTGATTTATTTGCTTCGGTATAAAGAAACATTCAGGCAGAAGATTCGTGTAATAAAATTCGACTTTTATAGGTTTTGGGAGCAGTTGTCACCTATTTCATGGTGTTGGTACAACTCAAGTAAAAGATGAATGACGATTGAAATATGGAGCCCAAGAGAATTTATGAATTTAAAAACTAAAAGCTGAAGATCTTGTTTCTTTGGTACTTTATCGAATGGAAAGCATAAAGGGCTACATTTATTTAAGTGATTGATCTTTAGTTACAACAATATCAAAAAGTAAATACATATATGTTCTTTTCTCTTCAATAAATATTTTTCGAATATACATACCTGATTTTTAAAACTTTTAAAACTTTCCCACAAAATAATATAATTAGGTACTTGTAATTAAATTATCAATTATCATATTACGGTCTTTGGCTGATAAAGCATCATTTCTCATCACTCTACATAAGTCTAAGCAGTGAACGATTAATCATCATTTGTAACAGCGCTCGTTATTTCTTTGGTTCCTGGTTTTTGATGGAATAAGAAGTGTTGATTTATGTGATTAGATTTTTTTTAAAGGATAGTTATTTTTATTTGTGGGACCTAGATTCACTAGTAAATTTTAACAAAATTTAAAAAGATTTTTAGGGAAGTTAAAAGACATATTACATAAATTTTCGAAAACAATACCTCTTCTTTTGCAGTCAACACAAGAGCGGGAATCAGATTAAAAAGCATTTTAAGTGGAAAGAACTGATATTTATTTATATAGAAAGAAAAATAGAATTGTTTTCATTTTTGATTTGAACGTTCCTTGCAACATCTATGGAATGTAAAAAATAACTGAACATCGCAATTAGTCCAATTTAGTAATTGGTATATTCCTTGTAAACATTAGATAGAAAATATAAAGAGATTGGTTCACACAATAGCTTAAAATAGAAAATATTGCTAGAAAAAATTGCCTTCTGATCGAATTCTTTCAGATTCAACTATTACAAACCTAGCCGATTCATGCTAACTAATACAGCGAAGTTTGCATATACTTATCAACATAATCACTTCATTCATTAAACCTTATTCATTTCGCATTATTTTAGATTGTAATTTGCATGTAACTTATTTGTATAGCATAACATTAAAATTGGTAGGTACCAGTGTTTTAACAGAGCCCCTAGCAAACACTTAGTATACAAGAAAGAAAATACTTAGCTATACTCATCTGAATAAATTGGAATGTTAACAAAATCTTGGGTAAAAAACACATTTCTACATGACTGATATTAAAATAAAGTTGTTACATTCGTATATTATTATTATTAAATTTTAAAGAAAATACATAATAAGGAAGCTTCTTACGAAATAATTAAATTGTTCACCTGTTATACGTATATTTTCATTCTTACATTGTTCTCAAATTTATAATTCTATTTTAGGTTTATTCCTTTAATTCTTGAGTTGCGACTGCAATATATCACAGATCTTGGAATTTAGCAGTCTTTAAGAGATTTTAGTGAAAACAAATAATATTATTATGAAAATTATAAAGGCAGAATTGGAAGAATTGACAATTTTTTGAAATTATAACATACACCAATATTTTTGCACTTATTTCCAGAAAATTGGTTGTAAAAGTAACAAGGTTAAATCAAACCTTTTCAACTAACTATGGAATATTGGTCAACACCTATAATCACTTGTTTTGTGATTTTATTTTGAAAATGAATAGAAATAAATTCAATCTATCAGAATATTAGAAGGCATGTCATTCGAATTAAAACCGTCTACTATATTCTTCACATGAGGTCTTTTTAAATATTTCAATTAAGTAACTTAAGATTTAAATTGTTTTAGAACATTAGATATGTTTATTTAAAGGAAGGACATCCTCTTCTATTCTTAGCTTATAATTTAATTCACTTACTCTAAAGTAAGACACAGATATAACGCCTTATTGCTAAAAATGAATTCACACAGATTGTTACTTCAAATACCCATAGTTTTTTCTTAGTTCAATTTGTTTAATAGCTATTGCACTTATTGATACTATAGAGTTATTTTCTTAAAATAATGAGACTGTTTAGTAATTTGGGCACCTACAATTCATATTAAATATTCTCTTAAATACTGTACGTATACATGCCAAGAAGTTATGTTTTCATTTTTGTACGTTGAGATACTCGCACTTTTCGACGGTATGTTAACTTGAGACTGTTATTGCTTTCAAATTTTTTTTTGCATTTTTTGATGTTCGAAGAAAAGTCATTATATTCTTCCTACTGGATTTTAGCCGCATTCATTTTGTCAAAAAACCCAAAATAATTATTTAGGCCGGCAAATAAATTGTTTTCCAAAAACGTTTGACTAAATCCGCTTGAAATTCCATTACAAGTCATCCTGCAGATGTTCACTGTGTTCCTTAACTGCTAAACTCCGTTCCATGATATAGCATAATAATTTCTAAAGCAGATGTTAAGATCCGGCCAAAAATATATGTGTATTGCTATCCTTTCAATTGCAATTAAAATTAGCTACTTCCACTAAAATCATCATGTGGTTGGCCTCAGATATTTTTAATTTTGACGAAATTTGGCGGATACGTATGTTGTATTATTTAAAAAAATTCCACCAAGGGTTTAAAAATGAATGTAAAATTTAGTAGTTCTTTTTGTATTTAAAGAAAATTTTGTATAGTTCGTTGTATGTTTATAGCGGCTACACGAGCTAGGCCTGAGTTCAATTAGTATTTAATGGGGCTTTTTTTGATACCTCATAACGTAGTAAAAATGGAATGGTTGTTTACTGAAGGTTTTTTATTTAGTATTATTATATTTTTCTTAAAAAAATAATAATATTTATTAACAACCGCCTTCAAAATATCAGAAGATTTGAAAATGAAAATAATCTTCCCTTTAGAATTTTCCTATGATAGTTCCAGTTTATACAGAATAAGCGTTAATTTTTGAATAATAACTTACATTTTCGTATGTCGATTTCAAGATCAAAGATCAAAGTTGAGCTTGTGTTTCTATGGCTTACTTTACTGGAAATGTGGTATCAGTAAGATGGAAGTCCTCAAATAAGATTAGCGGCCGAACGGAAAAGTTGCCCTTTCGATTCTTAAGTCTAATACGTTATGTTTTTTTTGAATTACTTAAAAGTAAAAGCAGCCTTGAATAATCCCAAAATACTTTGATTTTTACGAGTGCAATAGTTATATTCACACACTACTTAGCTTACCCCAATGGTTTAATTGTAATTAAATTTGGTGCTATTATTTATTCATAATTATGCATAGACCAAGGGCAATTCCTAATTAGACACATTAAGTAATTGCAAAATTTTAATATGTTTTCTGCGAAATCCACATCGACAATTAGCATTCAAATTGGAAAGCTTTCCCAGTATTCCCCACTTAGTTTATCATTGTTTTCTTTTAAGAGTAGAATTTTCATATTTCTAATATATTTTTAACCATGAGATTTTGTAACAATTTGAAATTCTCTGGGGCTTAACACACAAGAAAGTGACGCTTACATCAATAATAAATTCGAGCACATTTAATTCCATTGTTGCAAATTTTTAATATTTAACTTAAAAGTAAATGTTTGTGTAACTCAAGATACAGTATTTTTCAATGGAACCACAGAAGTGAACAATAAGATTAATGTGGTTAATCACCTTAACAAATTGAACTAAGAAACATCTTGCATAAGACACATTTTTGTCCTTCCTAAAAATCAACTTTGAATACATTTCCAAAAAGAACTCTATTATAATATTAACTCTCTTGATTCGTCAGATTTTCTTATATCTAAAATATCACTAGAATTACTAAATGATTGTTCAGGTTTCGGTTAATGGCAAAGCATAGACTTTTCATTAACCTTAGTTACTAATTCACATATACATTGTATGTTTAATCTATTTTATGTTAATATTGTGGTAGGAAACGTTATCTAACTTTTAAAACCCAATAATTAATATTTTCTGGAAAAGAGAACTATTTTGACACTTTTGATACTAGTTTAAAGTGAGTAAATTTAGTACTATTTAAATTTAAAATAATTCGAAGTTATAACGTCTCCAAAATCTACAAAGTTTCCGAATTTAAAGTAACAGTTCATCTATAAAAGTAAAGTTTAATAGTTGATCCTTTACTTGATTGAGTGTGGTTTTTTTGTGCCCACTTTATAAAAAGTTGTTTTGAAGTTATAAATGAAATAATTTTAACTTTTTGAGATCAATCGGCGCAAGAGAAATGTGGAGAACTCTCGCCTAGTAAAGGAATAAATAGCATTTAGCAAAAGTTTTAGTGCCAGATAATTATTTATGGTAATTAAATAATGTGACTAATCATTTTTATAATAGTAGGCTTATATTCTAATAGTTTCTGAATCAACAGAAGAAATGGATTAAGCCATTCGATCGAAAATTGTAACACACATACATACGTTTCATTTATGCGGAATCAGAAAACATTTTTGGTTTTGTTTTTAGACCAACTTTTTCAAAGAAGTGACTTGAAGAGGCTCAATATTAAATTAAATAACTTTGTTAATTTTCAATTACTTTGAACAAATATTTATATAACATAAGTTAAATGATGAAAAGATACAAGAAAAATTACCTTCTTTCAGTGCTGTTTCATCTTAATTAAAACGATTAGGTATGAAACCACACTCAATCAAAACCCGAAACTATTAAAGTTCCGTTGTTTGAATTATAATGATTTTACACCTAAGTTAATTGCTAATATTAATTGCTTTTAAATTTAGAATTTTAAATATCCTTTAAAAACACCAACAAACAATAATTTCCGAAAATTGAACGAAAGTCTGAAAATTAACACCAGAACAATTTTAATTCTAAAATTATCGGATCGACCAAGAAAGTCAGGCAGCAAAAAGCTGATGGTCGAAAAAAAGAATATCAAAATGTATCTCCGCGTTGCTTTTTTACTTATTTGAACTTATATCGAATTATATTTGGAATCTCAAAGACAAAAAGATTTGAGAGGAATTCAAGGACGTATAAGACAATACTTTTACGGGTAGATGATATGACCAACAAGTATAAATAAAATTTTGAATAAATCCAAAATGGATTAGGCAGTTCGTAGGGTTCATCTTATATTATACACACAGCGCCTAGGTTTTAGGTGAGTAAATTTAATTTGCTCCGAGATCTTTGATTGCCTGTAAAATTCGCTTTACATGGCCTACTTTGACAACTCCTAAATCTTTAAGATCGCGACGACCCAGAGTGAGTAGTTCCTTGCCACGTATGTCGTTTTTAATAAAACTATCGACATATTCAGATAGTTGCATTGTTTCCAGCCAAGTGACGACTTCATTAACTCCCCAGTTATTAACAGCGTCCCGAGTACAAGCGGTAGGTTTAATTTGTCCTGGAGCTCCAGTATTGCTTCGGAAACGAAGCCAGAATGGTTTCGACTTCTTTCGAGTGTCAAGCTGTAATGAAGCGAAATAAGTATTAGCAGAATCAAAAATAATCGGTTTTAAATAAAAATTCTAAACCGTTTCGGAGACATTATTATATAAACTATTTATTATAATTATCGGGCTACTATAAAACATTCATTTTTCTCATTTTCATCAAAGGAAAAGGGCTCAATGTTATCACCTTTTAAAAAATGATAAATGGAAATATACATATAATTCAAGAAAAATTTCGTAATTCTTCTCGAACTATAAGAAATTATTAAGGAAACACATATATTTTTCTTCATCATAATAATATTAATATGTATTAATATTTTTAATGAGCTATGTATATTGGTTATATATTTTTTAATGATAACAGCCTGATATCTCATCATTTTTATTAATGACATTTACTGTGTTTCCATGCAGAGTTAACTCAGGGTTAACCCGAGTTAAAGTCCCATGGAAACCAGGGTTGAGTTAAGTTTCGTTAAACCTAGCTAAACTCAACGAAAGGGGTCGGATTTACCTGAGTTATGCAAATGTATTGGTAGATTACTTGCTTTTGTGTTAATAATGGCATTTAGCTTTTATACATTGTATATTATAGCATAATTTTCATTACTAAATCCATTTTTAAACACAAATATTTAAATAAATTTAAATGTGATGCAAATACACCAAAGCAAGAGCTGTCAAACTAACCCAGGTACATGGAAACCCGCAGGGTTAACCTCAGTGCTTTAAAACTCAACGAAAACTCAACCCAAACTAAACCTTGTTCATGGAAACACAGTAATTATGTATATATTCTGTCCCTAATAGTTTTAAGCAAATATGAAATTGTTGCAATATCTATTATAATGCCTATCGTTCGTTCCTAGATATGCAAAGAAACAACTTACCTCTTCATTAGGTGCCAGAACATTAAAGAATGCTCTCGTCTCTCCATCATCGCAGTTTTGAACCAAACACTTTCTAAGTTCCATTTCCATGTTAGCCAGTGCAGTGCTCAATTTTGTTTCTAAATCTTCCCGAAGAATTAAACTGTGGGCACGATCTCTCAGCAGTGAACATGAATCTTCATACAGCTGCCTGGAGGAATTAATCACCTCAACAAGTTTAATGCGAAGGTATGGTCCTTCGAGAAGTTTGCCATTTGGATGAATCGATTCAAGAGAATCGGCTGTCCGGCAAGCGACAGCATACAAATCATGTTCCAGTGATGGATGGGAAATTATAAGAAATTTCACCCATTTCACTAAAGTGCTAACAGACTCGATAAAGTTGAGCAGAATATAATTTTCAGACTCTGAAAGCAATTCGTCTGTTCCGGAGATAGCATGCTCAGATGCTGTCGAAGTCTGATCTCGCTGAATTGATATGCTGTGCTGGCGCTGTTTTTCCTGCCAACTCTTCAAGGACACCTCCAAATTTTTGTTACGACAGAGCATTTGAACGCGATTCTTGTGGATTATTCTTATCATTCCAGGAGGTTGAAGCCACGCTTCTCCATCTACCTGAATTGGTACTTCTTCGTCCCCTAAAATATTTATTTGAACGCTTTGACACTGCGCTATGCGATGGTGTTGCAGATTTATCAGACGAGATGCAGCCATTTGGACTGATCCAAAAACTGCAACGACTTCAAGAATTCTGTCATCAAAACTTGGAGCTAGAAATAAGTCGTCCTCCTTTGTACCGCCCCAGAAGTTGGTTCCACCCATAAAACTGAAAATAACGACATTAGAACTAATGTTAGACGATGAGGTCTTAAGGCTTGGATACAATGGACGCGCCGCGTCGGAGAGTGATGAGAAAAAACGCATTGTCTAATACAATGCTCGCGACGCTACATTTTTTTTGTACAATGAATGCGTTAAAATTAATTGAAGTCATTCATATCATCTATTTGGCTTTAGAAGCACATCAGGGTTTTAAAAACAAACTTTAATTCAATGATAGAAAATAAAAACGTACTTTTCCTAGAACTAAACAGAAACCTGAATATGGAATGGAATTGCTGCGCTGCAAAGTTCCAAGTTCGTAGAATTTTGCGGCACAACGAAAACGCATCGCGTCCGTTGTATCCAAGCCTGTAAACTCACCTCGGAATATTTAAAACCACTATTCCCTGCAGTGATGGCAAAGGTATTCGTTGTCCGTCACATTCCAATTGAACGCGCTGTTCGAGATTTTTGTATGTCTTTTGCAGCCATTGTTTCGAACCGAGGACACCATACCACATGTAATTTTTAGCTCGGGATCTGCACTTCTCCGGGTGTTCCTCCCTTTTATTGTGAAAATCAAGGGATATTTTTGCATCGATCCCAATCCCAAAATAATTGTTCATCACACATTTTTCGTGGTATCCTTCGAGTAAGGTCTCATCGGGATCCATAAGAGGACTAACAGCGGCGCACAAAGTGTCTGCATTTGCTAAAAGACATTTGGAAATAAATCCCGGACCACTTGACACGTCTGAAAGGATAATCGTTTTGCATAGAGCATTTCTACTTGACTGAAAATTTTACGTACTTGGCCAGGCGGGCAGGCGTACCAAAGGATTGATGATTGGTAACTTTTTGTTCTTGGGCTCATCTCTGTCGGTTTTGCCTGATTTTTCGTCCTTTTCGGCATTATGCTCTAATCCAAACATAGATGATCCCATGAATAGACTTGATTTAGATCCCCCGAGCGTCAAAGTTTCATTTGGCTTAAAATGTAAACGTAAATTATGTTAACAATTTAGCTTGACCAGGCAGAAAATGCAAAAAAGGATCGAATCTATTTAGATAATTTAAAGCGTATTGAACACAGTATTAATTTTAGTTTGAGGTTAATATTATTACCTTTATTTCATCAAACACTATACATTTTATAAAGATTGATTCAAAATTTTTTTTATGAACACATTTCCAAAATATTAGATAGGTTGTTTTCGAAATTGTAACCAAATATTATTACACACCGACAACGAAAATAGGCCGAAAATAAATGGATCGATAAAATGGGTAAAGCAGTATAAAATTTCAGCATACATGAACAGAATATTTATTTGCATTTCTGTAGGGAAATTAACTGGATTATTTTCGTTTGAAATATGTATATATTTGGAATTTACTATTCTTCAATAAAGCATTCAGGATAATTTATAAGCTTTTCATCTTCTGGAACTAGAAATTTAATTTTAGGCATTCTTTTGGTATAATTGGTACCTTTGCATCGGCTTTCGTTCAGTTTGATATCGATACAAACATATTTCGATATTATAGAACTTCTAACTCTGTTTTGAAGAATTATACTTATAAAATTTCTATACGATGAAGTAAAATAGTTATATAATCATAAAAATTCATGAGAATTAATCACTGCGTTCAGTAGTCGAAAATTATATATAAAATAGATTTGAACTTTTCTGCATGGTTAAATTTTTGAACAAATTTTAAGCAGTGTTTTTCTAAATATCTATGCACTGTAAGCGTTTAATGTAATTTGTGAGAACGAAAGCACTATAATGGGTGGTACTCCTATTGCAGCGTAACAAACAAGGTGGAAATGTTCATCAAACAATATCCGTAACGACGTAACGTGCTATTTAAACTCTTGCAGGAATCGAGACAATTTTGTTTGTGTTAAAAGTGTTTCATAATTGTGGATCGTCAAATTTTGAATGTTCTTAATTTTTACGTTCACAAATTACTTGTTGTAATATCTTGAACAATAAATAAGGGCAAAGGGTACAGTCTGAAAGTACGCGAGAACATTTTACCCTGAAATAATATAATTGCGAAAAGTTAATATGGGAGGTAAAATTATTTGGAAATTAGCCGGAAGAATGGTGTTTAATTAAACTAGTAAAATCTCTTTGCAAGCTTCCCTAAAGTAATTTGGCTATGATTTCGTACTTATAATAGATTGTATGTAATTAAATAATAATTAAGTGTGTCATTCTGACGCATCGTAAAGAGTGGAAAATTTCCCTTAAACTTTCTTCTAATTATCACCACCTTTTGTTGGTTACGTATAAAGCTTGGAAACCACTTTTTGAACGAAGCGAAAACGGTTTTACAGTTTTCAAAAAAATTACTTCAATTAATTGAGACTCTTGCAATTTCAACATACATATGTACATTATGGGATATTATTTTAAATGTCAAATTTTTTTTATCTTTCAGGGTGATAAATTGAGGGCTTCCAGCGAAACTGGGCTGGATCGATAGCCAAATATTATGAAATTATATATCTTCTACTATAGGAAAAAAAAATTTCATTCTGATCTTGTTCGAGGTCGAGCCACTTTTGGCAGGAATGTCTTATTAGACAAATCTAGAAAATATTATTGTAGATGTAATTTTACCTGACATACTTATCAACGTTTTTCATATAATTCCAGGGTACAATTTTGTCGTGAACGATCAACTTTTTTTTATAAGCAAAATTAAAAAAATTGTTCTTGAAGAAAATGCTGTGAGGTGATGTGTCTTATGCTTGAGTGGGGAGTTATTTTGCCGAAGCAAACGATTTTGTTACAATATCATCTTTTTGAGGAACTTGATAAAAACTTTGAAAATTCATTAATGAATTTCTACTTACTTTGAAGAGACTTCCACAACTGATTCTTCTACTTGCTGCTGGGGAGCTACTTAAGAATTTCACGTGCTCCGGATCGAGGGTAAGCAAGTTTGGATTAGCACCGGAATGTCGTCGATCTTTTTCCTTCTCGAACTCTCTATATGTGTTGCTTGGTGCGTGACTTGAATGGCGACGTATTTCGTTGTTTCGTTGAACTTTAAGGCAATCGCCTCTCATTGGTGAGGGCGGCTGAACAACTACACTTACCTGTGGAAATTTCTTATCATCAAGCGATTCCTTTTTACACGATTCATCAAAACTAATCCGCTTTACGTTTTGGTGGGCCGCTATCAGACTGTCGGTGGGAGCTTTCAACTTCCCTGTTTTTAGTGTTTTACTAGGTGAGGCATGCTTAACTGTTTCGGTATCAGACAGATCTGAATGAGATCCCTGAATTTCTAATTTGATAGGAGTAGCAGAGGTATTATCAAGGTCTTCGCAATAGTCAAGTTTTATGAGAGGTGCAATTGCCTTCCCTGGCGTGCTTTTGGCCCTAGGTCGCTATTGGGATATCAGGAGTAAAGTACAAACCTACTGTTCAACATCAATTACCTTGAAACTCTTCCTCGCAATGTCGTTTCCCTCCACAAACTGGGCGAGGCTGCAGTAGCGAATGGGTTCCCTGGCTTTTTGGTCATCGCATCGGTTGTCCATTTCGAAGACGATGTTTTCGAAACCGAATTGCTGAGGATCATCGCCACTATCCATTCTCATAACCTGCGGGGGCGTCGACTTCCGTCTTTGGGATTTCTTAGATACTTTAAAACTTTCTGAGCAAAGAGTCGTTGTGTCTTCTGTTATAGTGTTGTCCTGTAGCGCTCCCATTATGTCGTGACAGAGAACGGAACTTATATCATCCATTAAACTCTCCCCTGGCATGGCTTCTGTGGTATCACTTGTTTCAGGAGAGTCAATATGCATCAATTTATCCGATTCGGTATCCTGTCAATAGTTATTCATAAAAATTGGGCCTTTAACATTTACTAATAACTACTTTTGTTTCATATATTCTCTGTATAATCATAAGTATAACATTTTGTAATGAATTGATGCTTACTAACATTAAAGGATATTCTAGTCTAAAAAATTTGAATTTGTTTTTTCGAGAGCTTTTGAAACTTGAATTAAACACATTCATAATCAGAAAATTATAACTGTGATAGTACTTATTTAATTCATAGTTTTTTTTAAAAAATCTGAAGGATATTTGAATTTATAGAAATAAGTGCTAAACTTTTGGCTCGTTCGAATTTCGGAGCTAAAGTCTTCCATTTAAATAAAAAAATAACTAAATTAGCCTAATTTTTTGAAGGCCTTATTTTAATAGACTGTGAAGGCAAATAACATGAGGCATACCTGTATTATGTCCGCGATATAGAAATGACTCGTTTCAAGAGGTTTGTCCAAAATTTCAGATGTAACGCTACACTCTTCGTTGCTTATGGCAGAAAGTACATCACTTGCTTCACCTGCTCCATCATCCGAAGATGATTGATCCTGAAAATTTAAAAGAATTTAGTATAATATTTTAAAAAATTTAGCTGAATTTAGAGTATGCTTTAAAGGAAATTTGCGTTTCTTCAAAATAATCGAGGGGGTTTAATAAGAATAATTTCTTTGTTTTAATGTTTTTATATACTGTACCATGTTAGAAAACTTTTTGAGGTTAGCTGTTTTAACGTAGAGGCTATCATTCTAAATCGGTTTTTCTATTTCGTTATCGAGCGAACGAACAGTATTAT
Source organism: Machimus rusticus (assembly GCA_951509405.1). Classification (NCBI taxonomy): domain Eukaryota; kingdom Metazoa; phylum Arthropoda; class Insecta; order Diptera; family Asilidae; genus Machimus; species Machimus rusticus. Next base: position 14,886,002 of record OX608054.1, on the reverse strand, counting down.
AGAATATAATTATGAATACTAAATAATTGATTTAAATTTGGTATAAAGTGATGATTTTTTTCATTCAAAATTTCAATGATTGCTTTATAAAATTATACAAAATATGTAAAATGAATGACTTTGGATTGTATATAAGAGCTTTTGAGCTGAGTTTAGAAGGGTGTATATGTACTGTAACTATGTACATATGTATGTGTTTAGTAGTATAAAGATTATTCAATTTCAGATATAAATAATACGCATAAAAGTCTTACAACTGCGAAAATGAAAATGGTCATAAACCTACCGGCAAATCGGTGTCGATTATGGTCATGTTCTCACTTGTGTAGACATTGCTGTCTTGAGTATTGTTGGGAGTGATGATCTGCGGTATCTTCAAAGTAGAATTGGGTTCGCTTGTTAGTGTTGTTGTAGATTTGCTTTCGGACATGCTTGCTTGTTCGCTTAATCTGCTATAAAAGGTGCGTTCAAACACCTCAATCGGCCTAAATTCAGCGAGAGGATCAATTATTTCTTCTTTTGTGATGATGGGAACACTTAAGAAGTCAATTCTTCTTTCGGAGCTGAAAGTAACGTCTGTTGGGGCTGTAGTGGCTTCCGAATCTGCACCATTAGATGTTTCCATAGTCGACCATATTTTGTTGTGCCTGCCATTTTCATCAATTTCCTGAATACTTTCTGGCACACCTGAACTACGACGACTTCCGCCGTCGGCAAATTGCTTCGGCACAGGTAAACTAACAGTGGCCAAAAATGTTTCATCTACAGAATCCCTTCTGATGTCGGGTAAGGGTGAAATGCAGGTGAGTCTCGCCGTCGACATGGAAGGTGAAGTTACATTGATTGGTGGCACTGGTGATGGTGACGTGCACGGCGATGTTTCGATTGATGAACTTTGAACTTTAAGGGCTTCAAAAGGTGTAATTGACAATTTTCGTTGATATCTCTTCGGCCGACCAGGCTCAGAGTGCTCTACGACGTTGTAAATTGCTCGTTTTATGCTATTTGCTCGGCTCTGAAGCGCATCCTTTTCTGTTGATCTTAGTATACGACTGTTTCGACGCTCCTTAACGTTAAGTTTCTCCTTTTCCGTTTTTTCCATTGAGAAGTTTGAAAATTGTATTCCAGTGCTTTAAATTAGAGAAAGCAATGATACAAGATTGTAAAGGTACTGTTTCTTATGAATAATATATACAGGAATACAAACAAATGATGCCAGATAACATCATCTCACTTATATAAATAAATTAACGGTAGAAACGAGTTATTTTAGGAACTCAATTCTAAACTGACATAAATCCTAAAAAAACTTTGGATGGGTTATTTATGGTGAGGGTTATGAACTTATCAGAGGCTCTCTCGGTTTTTTTATAGCATTTGTATATTTATGATATTTTTCACATACACTGCTCAATAAAAGTTTCCGAACACTTTTTTGGTTAGGTGTAAAACCAATGTGTCTTGTTTAAAAACTTTTAAAATGCATACAGAGAAGTCGAATTTCTGGAAGGTTATTACGCAACAAAGGTATCAGAAAATCAAAAGGAGTAGGAGGTTTTTTTTTTTAAAAAAAAGTCGTAAAATGAGGCAGAAAGGTCATATTTTTTAATTATAAAGCTCATATTTTTTAATAAAGTCATGATTTTGTTTTTCGTAAAGACTTGCAAATTTTTTAACAAAGCCCGGCATGCATTACAGAAGAGTTGAACTTGTATTGAGAACCCTTTTAGAATTAAATATTATAAAACCTCATCCTTTTCTACATGTTTGGCAATTTCTCGACACTTGACTACTCAAAAATTAAAGCTGACAATTAAAGAAAAGAGCTTCATAAATTTTCCTTATATCCTTTATATGCACTTTTACATTAGTGCTTTCGAATATCTTGATTTAAGTTTAATCTTTTAAAACTTCAGCAGGTGAAAAATTATGCAATTGGTAATTATTAAATACTAAAAGGCACAATGATTATGAATGAAGTTTCGATAGTTGATGATGATGATAGCTTGAGTTTTTTACAATATTTTTCGTAAAATATAAGAAAACAAATAATTTTCAAGCCCAGAAATATCTATGATAATATAGGTACGTAAAATTACTTACAGTGAGTCTGTTGATCTAACTTCCATGCTTGATCTTGCAATATTTTGAATCGTCATAAGCAGTTCGTCGCCAGCATGTTCGCCGCTCTCCTCCTCTTTGAGCGCATCTAATAGCATATTTAATTTCTGTCTCAAAATATCACATTTAACGTTCAGTTGTTCATCATCTTTTCTATTTTCACAAATCTTTTGCAACAATTCATTGACTACTCCGCACAAAATTTTCGTTGAAGATATCACAACCTGAAAGTCATCTGCTTCAACGATAGATTGTAGATGCCAATTTGCAGATTCAACAAACGTTGCCAGCATAGCCTCTTGGGCACTTGATAATGACATTTTGGGTGTTTTTAATGCTATTGCCTTTTCAAATACCATAATGCTCCATCTATCTAACATTTTTGTACTTGCAGTTTCGTATCGTTCAAGAATTTGAGGAAGATGGGCATCGTCATCACATGAAGAGCCCCAGCCTAGGACCCTTGCTAAATCATTTCCTGTTCCAAGAGGAAGAACAGCCACTTGACATTGCTTCTGGAATGAATGTGAATAATAAGTAACTAATTTTTAGATTTTTTGGTTCTGACCCACATGCATATTGAACCGGTCGATTTCGCTTAGTACCCATCCAACAGAGCCATCTCCAGAGCAAACAAGAATTCGAAAAGGGTCAAAATGTCTAAACAGTCCTAAACCTAAGCTTGGTCCAGTCGATATTAAATCAAAGACTTGTGCGGGGTTAAGTAGTTGTTTGAAGCGTCTTAAGAATTTAACACCTTGATTGTCACCAGATTTAGAATTTACGAAAACGAGTAATGGTGAAAAATTTCCCTGCGGTTTTACAACGTCCCATGCCTCATCCACCCCGATTGAGTGAACAGAGGTTGGCGGGACGACGGAGACCTTAGCCGGACCCAAAGGGCAAGCCACCGAGGTCTGAGGCCGGCATGCGGTGTGCACCGTCGCTCTGCACCACAAGCAACGCCAATCCTGCAGCCGGAGCACAGAGCCGCATGTCTTTTTGCAGACTGCACAAGTCGAAGCAACCGGGAGGTTCCCCTCCATCCACTGGTGCGGCATGACAATGCTGCCGTCCTTCTCTTCGATGATGTCCTTCCCGACGGTGGCCAGGGTTGTCCACTTGCAGTTCGCGATCGCCTTCGCCGCGCACCGCTTATGCACCTTGCACTTGCAGACTTCGCAGGACAGGCCATGCGACGTGACGCCCGAGAGCGCCTCCCGACACACGTTGCAGTACGTCGGCCGGGCGTGTGACGTCGCATACCAGTGGTGGTGGTTCGAAAGGAAGTCGTGTTGGTCCAACCCGCTTTCGTAGTACTCGCGGGAGGACGCTGTTTTCAGCGCTCCTAGCCAATCCTCCATCTCTCTACGGGATTCAGCGCACAGTACTAAGGACCTCGTTGGTGTTATCACCTAAAACATGAAATAAAATTAAGTTCTATTCTATGAACTTTCCCGTCTTTAACCTAACAACGCATCGAAAAAATTAAAATTCTTCTTTGATCTTTTAAAAGCATATTTTCCACATTATTCTGTATAACTTACAAATCAAAATTGTCCACCAAATGTATATATGTTGTTGTGACCACAACACAACAATTCTGACATTTCACTAAAACTGTCATGGCAGTCATCACCTGATCCAGTCATGGCCGACATCAGCTGTTCCGATCATGGCGGACATCAGCTGATGTCCTCGCCATATTGGTCGCCGCCATATTTTCGCAGCGCCACCTAGTCACTCAACTCGGAACTCTTGCTTCCCAGCACTCTCGGATGGTATAAATACCGGAGGCAAGAGCCGAAAGGACACATTCGCTGACTGGCTTTCCAGTAGTACACATTCAATCACCGGCTTTCCGGTAAGACACCTCGACTGGCTTTCCAGCGAAAAGTAAGAAGATTTCTTCTAATCAGGCTTTCCTGAACTCTTTAGGCTTTCCTAAACACTACACCAAGGCTTTCCTCGGTGTACATCAGGCTTTCCTGAACTCTTTAGGTTTTCCTAAACACTGCACCAAGGCTTTCCTGGGTGTATATCAGACTGCACCAAGGCTTTCCTGGGTGTATATCAGGCTTTCCTGACCTATTTAGGCTTTCCTAAACCCTACACAAAAGGTTTTCCTAAAGTGTGCATCCAAATTCCGACTTATTACCGCCAGGATTTCCTGAAAGTAATTAAGTAATTCAAATCCCCTGCGTTCATTTCGTCTGCAGTACTTAACGTACGCCCACAGACGCTAAATCGACTGTATCTATACATAGACTATAACTATATTCCATAAACATTTTCCTTCACTAATCCAATACTTTATCTCCCTTTCTCGTTTCAGATTAGATTAAGAAATTAGAATTAAGATTATAGATTTAGATATTTGAATTAGTATTTTAATTTTCATTATTGTTTGGATTATCTCTTAAATTATTATTGTAAATTGAATTGTATTTTATTTTATATTTCATCATTTTTATACCAAGACTGAATTACAATCATATATTTTCATTTTTGTTGACTTATATTTTACATTTTCATTGAATAAATTTTCATTTTCTTTAAAACCCAAAAATTCTTGTTGTTATTTTAACTCCCCTCGCTTTCTCCCTACTGTGAATCAGTACCTCTTTATGTGGTGCCTAGTATAGGCCCCAACATTGGTCCTTCGAGCCGGATTTACATATCCAATTTATCTTAAAAAAGCGAGGAAGTTAAAATGGCAAAAAGATTATTGAGTCAACAAAATGCTCTGCACGAGCAACTCAAAGAATTGGCCGATTCTCTGTCTAAAAAGACATCAGAACAAATTAACAAAGGTGTGCTTACAACATACCTACAGTTGATTGATTCCGTATGGGATCAAATACAAAAGGGCCATTTACATATAATTCAAAGAGATACTCCAGACGTCGAGGAATATTTAAATAACAAGGAATATGTTGATTCACAAAGTTTATATATAGATACAGTCTCCAATATAAAAGAACTCTTAAGTACCTTCGAAACTATCGAAGTTCCCGCACCTCAGTCACCAACTACAATCAAGGCTGAGGTTAAACTTCCCAAGATCTCAATTCCAAAATTTGAAGGATCTTACTCTACATGGAGATCCTTCCACGACTTATTCAAATCCATTATCCATGAAGGGAAGGGACTTTCACGGGTACAAAAATTACAGTACCTCAAAACATCAGTGACAGGCGAAGCTGAACGCTTACTTAGGCAATTTGATGTCACTGACAGTAACTATGAAAAGGCTTGGGAATTTTTACAAAAACGGTACAATAATAGAAAGGTACTAATAACCACACATCTAAGCACTCTCTTTAATGCAACAAGTATTAAGACAGAATCCGCGCAAGCAATCAAGGCTCTGTTAGACGAGACCGAAGAATGCTTACACGAACTGCGCAGTTTAGGAACAGCCACAGATTCATGGGACCCTGTTCTCATACATCTTCTTACAAAACGGCTCCCTGCTGAAACCCATTATAAATGGGAACAAGAGCAAGGCGACCGTACCGAACCACCCTCCTATAAAGAATTCGTCAAATTCTTAGAAGCACGATTTCGAACATTGGAGGCGTTACACAGTGCTCGACCAAGCACAGCCAAGGTCTCACCAAAGAGCACTCATTCGTTTTTTCTTAAAAACACCGCTTGTCCAAAATGCAAGCAAACTCATCCACTGCATAAATGTCTTCAATTTCGGCAAATGCCAGTCAGCAATCGTCTAAACCTAGCAACAAAATTACAACTATGTAAAAATTGCCTAAGTTTAGGACATACTTCAAATGAATGTAGGAGTCAGCATTCATGCTTCAAGTGTCAGAAGAAGCATCACACTCTTCTACACTTAGAATCCCAATCAAAGGGAAAACAAACCGCTCAAACCCAACAAGACTCCAACAAATCGATTGAAAGCAAGTCAGATGATACATCGCAAGAACCTAAGGCGTTCTTTAGCCGAAATCATCAACGAGCACTACTTTCAACCGCAATAGTGAATATCCCCAGCAAAACAGGGGAATTGCACTCATTCCGAGCTCTAGTCGACTCGGGATCTCAAGTCTCTTTCATTTCTGACCGAGCAGTCAGAAAACTCCAGCTCCAAAAGATTCCAGCAAAAATGGAAATCACAGGACTGAGTAACACTCCAACCGTACGTGTAAAGTCTCAAGTAAATTTTACTTTACACTCAAACACCACAACATTTCAAACTAATATGTCAGCATTAGTTTTGAAAAATATTACTGACGATACTCCGCAACATTCGGTAGATACGTCCGAGCTCACATATTTACTAAATCTAAACTTAGCCGACCCTAAGTTCGCCATACCCAGCTCCATTGACTTACTTCTTGGAGCAGACATTTTCGCTAAAATAGTCGAAAATGGAATTATAAAGGGCGATGATGCACAACCCATCGCTCAAAATACGCAGCTTGGATGGATTCTTATGGGCAACCTAAAAAGTTTCTCAGACAGCAAAAAGTCTTTTACCATACAAGCTCATGAAAGTGGATTACATGACTTCTGTGACGCTTTCGTCAAGGATCGATCTTCAACGGCTTCTATGCCTTCCAGGGCTGCTGCTCGGCTTTCCGCTATTACTCGAACTTCCTCGACTGTCCTATATACAACGGCTACTCGACAGTCAACAGCCAAAAATGGACCTTCCAAGGTTCATCCTCCCACGGTTGATCGACGCTTTGCTACTACGCAGCTTTCCATCATTGCCCGGCCCTCTACGAAAGATCGACCTGTCACGATCTCTCGATTATCCGCAGTTGCTTCACTTTCTACGGATGCTAGGCCTTTCTTGGCTGCTCGGCCTTCTTTAGCTACTCGGCCTTCATCGGCTGTTCAACCTTCTTCAACAGCTTGGCCTTCCATGTCCGTTCGATCGTCACGAGCAAACAAACCCGCGGTATTAACTGCAGCCAAAAATCAAGCTCCTCAGCCCGTTTCAACCGGCAAGTGGACAAGGATACCCAACCGGGATCATTTTATATGCGATGATGCCCTGTGGAATCGCATACTAAAGGAACATATCCCTTGGGACATTGTATTTGCAGCTAAGGGAAGCGCTCGATTCCCCATCTCCAAAGGCGGCACACTACGATTTATTCGCTTGCCTAAAACAGGCAAATTCAAGCTTAAATGTTAACAACGTTTTCGGACCCTCACAAGAACCTCCAAGTCGAAGTTCAGCTGGATCTTCCAAAAACCAAAAGCCTCAGCACGCTCAGCACTACCATCAAATGATGGAACTACGTCCAACATCTCACCAATTCATTTTGGAAACAATGGACGACAAACTACTTACACACTTTGTAAAATAGGCCAAAGTGGAAATACGCTCAGCCTAATTTTCAAATAGGAGAATTAGTACTGATAGCAGACAACAATACCGCACCATTAAAATGATTATTAGGCCGGATTATCACAACATTCCCAGATCCTGACAACAATATTCGAGTAGTCGAAATTCAGACTCAAAAACTCAATTTCAACACGACCTACCACACCGGGTAGTTGTTTCTAAAGCAACCCCACCTTCAACGGCAACTCAACTACCCACAATTACGCAATCTTCTTTTCCAGCTTCTGCCCAATCATCTACAACTAATCGGCCGTCTTCGATGGTTCAGCCTTCAGCAGCAGGCCATCCAACATCGCCTCAGCCCACATTAACCACTAATTGGATACGGGCACCTAATCGGGGACACTTCAACCATTCCCTGGGACATCGCCTTTCCAGCCCGAAGTAGCGAACGGTTCTCTACATCAAACGGCGACACTCTTCGGTTCATCCGCCTATCAAAATAGGCAAATTTAAGGTTAAGTAGCAGCGAAAGGGTCGTAAGTTACTTGTCAATTAAAATTATAACGTTTGTGTCGTCAATTTGTCGAGGTGGCAGCATGTTGTGACCACAACACAACAATTCTGACATTTCACTAAAACTGTCATGGCAGTCATCACCTGATCCAGTCATGGCCGACATCAGCTGTTCCGATCATGGCGGACATCAGCTGATGTCCTCGCCATATTGGTCGCCGCCATATTTTCGCAGCGCCACCTAGTCACTCAACTCGGAACTCTTGCTTCCCAGCACTCTCGGATGGTATAAATACCGGAGGCAAGAGCCGAAAGGACACATTCGCTGACTGGCTTTCCAGTAGTACACATTCAATCACCGGCTTTCCGGTAAGACACCTCGACTGGCTTTCCAGCGAAAAGTAAGAAGATTTCTTCTAATCAGGCTTTCCTGAACTCTTTAGGCTTTCCTAAACACTACACCAAGGCTTTCCTCGGTGTACATCAGGCTTTCCTGAACTCTTTAGGTTTTCCTAAACACTGCACCAAGGCTTTCCTGGGTGTATATCAGACTGCACCAAGGCTTTCCTGGGTGTATATCAGGCTTTCCTGACCTATTTAGGCTTTCCTAAACCCTACACAAAAGGTTTTCCTAAAGTGTGCATCCAAATTCCGACTTATTACCGCCAGGATTTCCTGAAAGTAATTAAGTAATTCAAATCCCCTGCGTTCATTTCGTCTGCAGTACTTAACGTACGCCCACAGACGCTAAATCGACTGTATCTATACATAGACTATAACTATATTCCATAAACATTTTCCTTCACTAATCCAATACTTTATCTCCCTTTCTCGTTTCAGATTAGATTAAGAAATTAGAATTAAGATTATAGATTTAGATATTTGAATTAGTATTTTAATTTTCATTATTGTTTGGATTATCTCTTAAATTATTATTGTAAATTGAATTGTATTTTATTTTATATTTCATCATTTTTATACCAAGACTGAATTACAATCATATATTTTCATTTTTGTTGACTTATATTTTACATTTTCATTGAATAAATTTTCATTTTCTTTAAAACCCAAAAATTCTTGTTGTTATTTTAACTCCCCTCGCTTTCTCCCTACTGTGAATCAGTACCTCTTTATGTGGTGCCTAGTATAGGCCCCAACATATGTATATCCAAAATTTTACGTCAATAAAATCCTTACTTCTAATATCAATAATAAATTAAGTTGAACAAGCTCAGCAGAGATACGTATGTACAGTATAGTGCCAGAAAATTATAACCACTCTAACAAATTTCAAAATTTGAACTCTGATTAAAATGGAAGCATAAATGTTGGTGGTTATAATTTGTTCGTACTGTACTGTATGTACCAATAAGACATAACCATAATACAAGCAAGGTCATAGCTGAAGGGATCACTAGAGTTTGATCCCACCCCAGAATTTTTGTTTAAAAAATTGAACTCGAACTTCGAAAAATTGTGCGAATTTTCTAATTCGAATTCCATATCTATCTATCTAGGCTTTTTTTTTATCTTATGACCTATTTCTATCTCTATCTAAGGTCCCACATGAAACTGTTTTTACTTTTCGTCAAAAAAGCCTAGCTTTTTCCTAATTTAAGCCTTCTTTTTATAGTTCCAAACGATGCTATTTGATTTGATCACGTTGATTCTTGCAGTTAAACTACGTTTAATATTTTTCATCAAAAAGTGTTGTTTTCTATATTTGTATGACTTATTCAATAATTTGTACAAGGAAAGTTATTTTCTATACGCTCGTCTTTCAGGATTTCTATTTGCTTTAATAATAATTAGTCCTCATATCGTATTAACGGTTTTTCCAGAAATATTTTTCTTTTTATTTATTGTTAATGCTTTGGAAGAGACACGCAGTCAATTGTTCTTGCTTTTTAGTAATTATTTTAATATTTATAAGCAAGACTACAAGGCTAAAATTTCTCGTCAATCATCCACCATCAGTACTTTATTTTTCTCTGAAGAAAACATTTTTGTCTCTCCTATAATTTATTTATTATAAATAAAAACCACTTTGAGCTCTATTTGTGGTATATTTAGAAGGAAACATAATATTTCAAATTCCATTTTTTCAAAAGTTCAAATTACCCGTATATGTTTGATTTCACAATAAAATTCAATATAACGAAAGGTACTTCCACAAATTTTTTATTAAATAAGCTGAAAACAAAATTAGAAACTCTAAATTATCTGGCATGACTTGAATATAGTGGGAGTCGAGTGCAATGGATTAACGTCTGAACGATCGAAGTTATACGCCTCCCCCTCAAATTCCAATTATAATAATAAATAATAACTTATTCGATGCTTAAATCTGAAACATGGGATTTATTGATCGATTGAAATTGCTTTCCTAAAAATTATGGTTTTTATCTAAAAGTATAGAAGTAACGTTTCAGGTATCATGATGAAAAAAATTGGAATCGATAAATCAAAGATTTGGGAAAATTACTCAAATTAATTCTCCAATTATCTTAGAAATGAAATGAGATAAGGAAATCTAATCCTTTGAGGATTATAAAATATAAATTACTTGCTTAGACAGACACGGTGTTTCTCAAGAAATTAATTAAATAGGAATGATCATTCCAAATCAAATCACCCATTTTTTTTAATCTTCCAGATTTCAACGATATGTCTTTAATGTTTTTTTTCGACAACTACTAATGAGTATAGTTATTTTTATGAAATGAAGATACGAATCTGTTACCAAAATCTGGTAAAAAGAAGAAGGGAATATAGGCACAAGAGAATAGTTTTGAATTACATTATTTTGCGTATAATATTCTTTGACTTTTTACGTTTGTCGCTTTATGCTTATGATGAATTTTCTTAAACTTCAGTAAAATTAAAGAGAATCCTAACATACTTACTTGAAAGCTATGATTCACGTTTTTAATACTGCATTCCGCGAAACATAGGTCTGATAAATCAATTTCATCGAAAACATCACTCTGTAAGGAAGAGAAAAAGAATATTTTTATATTTTTGCACATTAAATTCAAATTTAGCAGACTAAAACATTTTAATGGACTTAATAATCTCGTAATTTATGAATTCTTTTAATAAAAGTTCATCAGTTAATATCTTGCATTGCAAAATATAAAGTAGAGAATCAGGAGAGCAACTTTTATTCTAAATTTCATATTTAGATTTAAAATTTTATAACTTTTTCCAAGAAATTTATATTTATAAAAATCAATAAGATCATTTGAAACGAAAAACCCTGAGTTTGAGTTATTTCAAAAGGCTAGAAACCAAAATAAGGACAGCGTTTTAGGTCTCCGATGATAATTTTCAGTTCCCAGAGGCAAGTGCTTGTTTACAGCGAAGAAATATACAAATTATATGTTAAGCATTGGGCATACGAAAAATCCATAAACCTTGGCCTACATAAGAGAAAATATGCTCATCCAAGTTGCTTTTATTTCTTTCTTTTTAAGGTATCAGAAAAGATTAGGACCATTTTGATATAATAGAAAAATGTGTTTATAAATTAAAGAAAACATTTAAGTTCAAAAATTGTTTAAGCTAATTTTTCCAAATGCGGAAAATACCTAGTTTTAGTGTCTAAATGTTATCGTAACGTATGTAATTTTTTAGGCCGCCAACTCGATTTCACAGGGTGCATTAAATGAATTGTTTGCATAGAAGGAATGAGAAAAGTCTTGCAGGTGAGTCCTATGTTAGGTGAATCCCTTCGATAGTGCGAATAGATTTTGGAATGGCCGTAGGTTCGCTTAAGTGACAGTGATATGTTGGCCTTCCGGATTTGACAAATATTGAATGATTGGGCCCCACAAAACTAATTATAACGAACAAAGGCCAAACATTGCCATTAGGGTATTGGGCACTAATAATACCATAAATTGACTGGTAAAAGGTCACATTATGCCACTGACAGCCTTAAGTGATTCATGCGCTTGCAAATCCCAGTAGAAAGGTGCTCGCCGGCGGCGGGCAGGTGAAAGGGCGGGCAGATCATAACTCGCAATCTGTCTATTGTCGAAAATATCGAACAGCTCATTGAACATTAAAAAGCCCCGGCTTTACTGAGTTTTCCATCTTCCTCCCGTCACATCATGTCATATAGAGCAGGACACACCGTACAGTGGAGAGCATCATTAATGACCTTAAGTAGATGGCTCAATTTTTTTCGTTGATTGAATAATAACACGTTTACAGACATTGGATGTTGTTTGAAAGCTAATTTTAGTGTTTACGGTCGTTTTCGTAACAACATCAGCGTCTAAATTGGGTTGAGACAAATACGGTTTTAGTGCTATTAAGGGCGGTTTATTATTGATTCCCTCGAAGTGTTCTAGCTTTTTATGATGCAAGCATGTGTAGATGGAGCATTTTGGATCCTTTTATGGGGAAAAACAATGAGAGGGAATTTAATATTCTTATAATACCACTGTTGTCGAAGTTTGTATAAGTTTTATTATGTCAAAGTGTCACATCGCTCATCCGCATACAAAATATCCTTCGGGGTTCTTTGTGAGACTCTTTCTAATAAAAATATATGGTAATTGGTAACTTGTCTTGTTTCTGGTTCATTCAGACACGATTTATTGGATGAAGTATAGTTGGGTAAATCTTTCGCTTATAACTCACTCAATCAATCAATTCAGGTTAGTTTAATAGGTAAATAAAAACGTCAACAGATTCCGTAAATTATCATTTTTTATTCCTCATGGACCATTAATGGACGGTAATAAACTTAAATTTTTCTGTATCTAAAAGTAAAAAACCAAAATAACCAATTTTATTGGCTTGTATGCATAATCTGAATTTAGGGCGCAGGATGCATAATCTTGATCAGAACACTTCAAGAAATTAATTTTTATACTTTACTACTTAAAATAGTTATTTTTCAAAAATCGTATAAAACATTTGAACAATTCCGTGGAATTTTTCTACTAGTGAATTTATTTTTGGAGATATTGGCTATTTGCAATAATCTAGAATTGGATAGCCAAGGCACATCTAGTATCTTGTTAAGTATTTTGTTTTGTTTGACTTGCAGAATTGATTGGGGAGTACGAGCACGTTGATACCAAACAGGAATGCCGCAGAGTAGAGTAAAATGCGGATTTGAGGTATGTTTTGTAAATGTAAACGCTTTGTTTAAAGTAAATCCTAACATCCTCAAAAAACATAGTATAATTAATTATGAACAAAATATAGACACTTACATACATATAAAGTGTCGTTTAAGGCTTTAAAACAGAGGTTAAAAATTGTACTAGGTATATTATATTTTATATTATAATTTTTATAGAATTTTTATATCATCACGTTTCCACTCAGTTGATTACTTATAAAAATAGCCCAATGATGATTTTGTGCGAATTTATATTGTCTATTTTTTCAGATCCTTGCAGATATACATATCTCGAATATTTATAATTTTTCAATATTTTCAGAAGTGCTACCACTTTGGGTTAAAAATATCGTCGGGAAGTAATATAGGGGCCAATTGACTCTTATTACCGCACATAGATAAATTTATAATATTTATTTGATAATTTTAGATATCACGGAAGGCACAAAATCATGAAGGCGACAAGCAGCTCAGAAAAATAAATTCTTCAATTTTATCTTATTGTTCGGACTTTTGCAATCAATAATTTTTTTCCGCCAATTTTCAGTGCTAATAATAATTTCCGCCTTGTTTTTTATTGGATTCCATATAAAATTCAATTTTCGGTCTCTTTTCCGTCCTTTTTCAGTATTATTTTTTCACCTAATATTATTCTAGTTTCAAGATGTGTAGAAGCTATATGAAAAAAGAAACACTTCAACAAAATTGAAAATGTTGGTACGGTAACACGGTATATCCCAGTATCCTCATCATGTTCGTTCATTTTAAGTATAAAATGAGCCATTTTAACTTTTGGAATAACAACGGGTAAAGAGATCTCAATGCCATATAATTCAAATTTAACTTTGAAGCTTTGCTGACACTTGTTAAAACTAAATAGACAGGAGAATCGGAAAATGTTTTGTGATGGTTTGTATTAACACGGTAGGTACTATGATTGACGGTTTGAATAAAATCAGCTATCATTTTATTTTATAAGGGATTTCCACTCGACAAACTTTAATACCAGTTTGACCTTTTCTAAAGTTCGTTTCAACTTTTTACCTTAAGGGTGGGTCAGCAGCACGAGCGTTTTAGTTTAGTTCAACAAGGATCGCCACAAGTCAATTAAAAAATGTAGCATTACCCATTTACTGAGAAAATTTCTAAATCAATTTTTATTCCTTAAGAAAAATACATACGCTCGAGTTAGGTACTAAGGCTGATAAATTAACGTGGTTAAAGGAATGATAAACGATGGTTTTCTAATACTAAAAAATTACGATAAATGTAAGTAGTATGTACGAGTTATACACACATGTGTATGTACATGCATGACACATAAAAAGCAATTTTAACTTTTGGTTTTAGTCACACTTTTTTAATGAAACCAGCACTGCAGTCGTGATGCACGAAACGAGCGTCATATGAAGTACGATTGGCGCCAGAGCGTGGTGACGCCCACTTACGTAGTAAGAATTTGCATAAGCCCAGAATTAAGTTGTCTTGTATAAATTTCGAGCGAGAAAATGCCTCTTGACCGAAATAAGACAACGAACAGTTCAAGTGCATCGAAAGTACTTACCCTTTAAATTAGGGAACAAAGTTGGGTTTTAGATAACAATATTTTGTACCCCTTCAAGAAGGGTCGACCTTTCCTCTTCTGATAAGTAATCCTTCTATTCCGTAAATTGCACTCTACTGTATAGATATAACAAAAAAAAAAAAAAGGCGGGCGTCTCACTTTCACTATTTTGGCGAACTAGGTCAATGTAATACAATTTTCTTCAGTGAAACCACTTTACTTTAAATTTGAATTGCTAAGGATGCTGCGAAATTGTTTGCACATTGTTACCAATTTAGTTGCAAAAAGGGTTTTAATTCACAAAGTTTTAAAAGATATAGCACGCTCGAAGTACATCACGAAAAGTTCAATTAGCAACTGAGCTTAGCTGACTAGCACCGTCGTATTATATAGAGGGTATAAAAGAATAAAACATTTCCCTGGGGCTGTCTGGACCGTTCTACGGCTCTACAGCTCTACAGAAAAGGAAAAACTCAGAAAATTCCCAAATTTTATACGTAAGAGAAAATTTCCCACGTGTAATCCTGGAGAGTACAATACCAAAAGCTTTATGTTAAGAGTCGTTTTATACCTGCGTTGGGAAATTTCGATGAGTTTCCTTGAAGCTTTTCAATAGACAGATGAGGGCGATGAGGGCGACAAACTTGAGGTGCACATGTACCAGGCACTCGTGTTTCATGAAATTTTCAGCGATTTCCAAGAATTTCCTCCTTACGTTTCAAGTCGATAAAGGTCATTAAAAGGATATGTGTACGTAAAATAGACGAAGAGATTTGGAGCACCCGAAACCAAAACGATGGGAATGGTTTGTATATCGCGTCGCGACGTATACTGCTTATACCACGAGGCGGCTTCAGTACCCGGAAAATTTGTTCCGCCTGATCTTCAGGATATTGTAAAGAATCGAACATAACCAGAGAGTAAATAAATTTAAAGGGAAAACTTTTTGATTTATGAAAATCTGAACAAAGGATGACGTCGTCAGCACGCCAGGCCAAACAAATATTTGACGCGAAATGAGAAAAAAAAATATAAATAAATAATTAAATTTTGGTTCATTTTCTTCTACCAAGTTTCACAGCCCCTAGGGGATAATTTTGTTATTTGTAAGGACAGTGGTTTAACCGTCCTTATTTTCATTAAAAGCGTGCAGGCATCCATAATTCAATAAACCCAACCGTGCACGGTGCTAGACTCTAAATTTAATGCTCTGATTGGGCTTAAGAGCTTTTCTTTTCAACTTTAATTTGGCTTATTTTCTCGCTTTCCGAGTAGAAAGGTCGCTTAGACATAATTACGATTTCATTGTTTTTGAAGGAAATTCATTTTACAGAAGCATAAAAAGCTAATGACAGACTGTGCAGCACCTGTACGTTGTACCTGTCAAATTAGTTATAAGTCTTTGTATATGTTATCTCAGGGGTTTCGTTTAATTTTATAAAAACGTATTCCTTGCAAATGTCACGCTGTAGGCTTGATGACTTCATTAAATATTCACATTGTACGGTCTGATCAAATTAAGTTTTGTTTTGTTTTGGTTTTGTGCCGCAGTCCGAAAAAGATCAGGATTATAAGATCAGATTGTATATGTCCGTCCCACTGGTATGACTCCTACGTTATTTCTTTTATACTTATAAACCGAAATAGATGGAATTTTGAACAAGGATACAAGGATATCTTGATTAAAAAAAGAAAAAATAAATAAATAAAATATTCTAAACCTTATATTGGAGAGTAATGTTAATTTAAAGCTTTCTAATAGTAAAACCAGCAATAAAACTCGTTTGTAACATTAAGAGAAAGCCGAAATACATTTACATTTACTATTTTTACTCTTCAATATAGAATGGCCGATATTATTATTATATTCATTAGATTACTTTTGTAACAAAATCGTATTAAATTGACACCAAATTTCTATAGAGTTATTACTATATTTACCCTTTGAGGCTTACGACCCCACTCCTGAAAGTTTTTTTCCAAAAAGATATTGTACCGTAAGCGTACTCAGTAAAAAACATTGAATAATATAATTAATTTAAGTCTGGTTAAAATTGTACCCCTAATAAAATTTTAATGAATTGTTCATTAATCAATATTTGTTTATTTATGTATATGTAAACGGAGATGAATGTTTTTGAGCGCACCCCATCATGTGGAGTATCGTTGAAGAGGTATTTTCAAATGAGGCAGTGTTTTCCTACAACATGTTTTTATCAGCTGTACCATTTCCGAGATATATCCAGCCAAACTCGTCAAAAATTTGCTCCCCATCATCCCATGTATTTTCTAGACTGTTTGACCTAGAAATTTGTAATCACCCACGTAAGTGAGCCATGATAGGAACTCTTAATGAAAATTATTTTGGGTGTACTGTGATAAACACTTTACAAGTTATGGAGGGAAAATTGTGAAACAAAATTTCTCAGTATTTCATAGTATCAAGAATGCGGAGCCGGTATCAAGATAAATTACTACGCAACGATACACTATACGTGGTCGGACACGCACTTGTCTATTTCTAGACACTTAATAATAATTCGTGTTAGAAAATAGCAGTTATTTAAAGTAGGTATTTTATTTTTTTTTAATTAAATAAAGACGCCTTTTGTTTATTTTTAGTAAAAATATAAGGTATTTTCGGTATACGCTATATTTTTTTGAACTCTACAAAAAACGTTGGTATACCGAAAGCAAAATGAATAAAATATTATAGGTATTTGAAGCGAAATTAATGAATGGTATCATTTATGGCCTACATGTATATTTAGAAAATAAAACTTCGCTTTTTGATTATTAAATTTCGAAGTTACTAACAACAAGTCTGACACCTCTAATGGCGTGCTATCATTTGATAGCATGAAATTGGCAGATCCCACGTTATTTTCTATTTCATAATACAACTGAGTAGACAACTAGTCGTTATATTGTTATATTGTTATGTTATGTAGCTTGTATTAAGCGAATTAAATAAATAAATAAATAAATAAATGATGTATGATTTATTTAAAGGGTGGCTTGGTTCATATCAATAAAACTATAATTGCATATGCTGAATGTGGAATCGATCACAAATTATCGTAGCAAAAAAGTGAAAAGAGTTAAAACTCAAGAAAGTCTTGTCACCTAAATCTGTTTGAAGTTGGCGTTCGCTACGTCAGGTAATATGAAGTTATAAGTCAGAAAGTAATAAAAGTAAAACAATCAAATCATTCAAGGAAACTGAAGTGCATTAAATAGAAATATTCGCTAGAAGATGTATTATGGTAGCTATTGCATTGTTTATTATTTTAACTTGATAAGCTTTCACTGAGCAGAATCGCATGCAAATGCACAGGTATCACAACTTGCACCTAATTATAGAAATCGCTTAATTATTTCACTTTACAGATACCAACAACCTACTTATCGAAACGATTTTAATTATTGAAATAAACATTGGCGTTACCGTGCGGTGAATACACGTTGAGTAAACAATTATCAAAAAGTGATGTCGATTGAAGAGAGGGTTTATGCCAACATAAACTGTTGGGTCAAGTTCATTCATTTTCAGTGAATTTTCTCAGGAAATCGATTAACATTGTAAACAAATTTCCTGTTTAATTCATTTGCACAGAACATCAAGACATCTTTGAACTGAATCGCTAATTTTGGTACAAAATTGTAAAAAATTATTCAATGTCATGTTTTTTTTTTTGTATTTTCCTCATAAACGACTAGAGTTTGCGAAAATAGGCTTCCGCATATAATTAACAATTGAGATTAAAATGAAAATATATTTATGTAAAAGCATATTAAAACATCTTTATCATCGCTGAAATGGCAGATTAGGCTCTTTTTATGTAGTTCACATTATATCCAAGTTAAAAGTATGTACGACATACTATAACTTAAAAATAATAATGAGATCTAATTAAAATACCTTAAGAGAAAAGTCAAAATGTATAGGTAATATAAAATCGAAGCCGAAATTTTCGAGCAATTTTTAATTTATGATGAGAAAAGAAGTGCGATCGATCGATCCTACCTATCATACCTATCTATATGTATGTATGTATGTATGTCACATTGCAATAAGATCATAAACTATAGGCTATAAATAATTTTTAAGTACTTAAGTATAAATTTCTTGAAATTTAACACTAAATTCGATATTAAAGAGGTTGCTGTTGTTCTACCCTCTTCTGTACTACATATTATACCAAAAGAAAAATTAAATCCCCCTAAGCCCTAAAGCAACAGAACTAACTAAATTACGTTCATTAATTAATCAATCCGTACATTTCACATAATAATTCACCTCCTAAGTATCCCTCACAAATAAAATTGTTAGTCGATCTTTTGAGGATTATATTCTTTTCGAATTGTTGATTGAGTTTCATGAAAATGCGAATTGTGTCGCATTTACAAAATATAATGTATGTTATAAATATTGTGAAATTAATACAACGGCGTATTAAAATGATATCTAAATCTTCTTCAAAGCTTCTAAGATTCATTTCTAACGCTCAGAATAACAAAGAGGAAAATTTTTATACGACGCAATGCTATCGACGTCGTGTCAGTCCAAACAGCTTTTCTACTGACGTCAATGCGTGAAGGTAGGGATGAATTAGGTACAAATCTTTAAAAATTTTGAGATGATTTCACTTACATAAATATACACACAGACGTTATGCTTACTTATGCAAATATTGCTTTATTTTTACTTTTTATTCAGGAGATATTATGTTCCACTCTTAAGAAATCGATGAATTGTAATATTTTTGATAGATACTGGTATTAACGAGCAGATTAATTATTCATCCCGTAAAAATCAGTCTGTCCTGAATCCATTTAACGAGGGGAGGAGCAATCATCCATTTTTGTATGGCACTTCTACGCGGCATCTCATGGAATTAATGTGATTTCAAAACTACTTGTATTTTTTACAAATTTTATTTACATGTTTGTATATGATTATGCCAAATCTTGTAGAAGTGAATTTTGAATCAATTTCAATTGGAAAAAGATGAACTTTGGTACAACTTATGTAAGAACGATGACAATGCAATATATGTAGTATGTATATTTGTAATCGTTTTAAATCCAATATGGCGGATGTTCCAAGATGGCAGCTTACTCTTTTTCTTCACAACATGTTTGACATGAAAAGGTTCGGCGACTAGTGTACGATAATAGTTCGTTTTAAAAGAATTAAACTTTTTCATTAAATTTAAAATTTATTATAACTGTGATTTTGGCACCCAAGCTACAATATAGGTTAGACTTATGGCTAGTTGTTGACTATATCAGAAAAGCTATGTATGATTGCAAAAAATATAATTCATAATAAAAACATAAATTTAAGTAACAAAACTCTTACTCTCACAGTCAGAAAGAATTTGAATAGGAAAAATATAACTAAAAATATCGACGTAAGATAAGGTATAACACAATTAAATTCGTTTAGCATCACGTACAAAAATTTAAGCTAAATCGTTACTAATTAATCCCTATGTATTTCCTTCCATTATCCAAAATAGAAATATAATCCTCTGGCTTTCGTCTTATAACCACAGTCACCTTGCTGGGATCTTGTTGGAAAGTAAATTATACTCATTACGAAATGAAGGGCACAAGTCAACTTACCTTTGGGTCCTTTGAATAATACAACTTATTTTTCTTTAAGCGAAAATAGCGTCGTCTCCATCTCTGGAACGACCAGGTCTGCTTCATTAGGAAACCCTCCTTTATGGCTACCTGCAAGAAGGAGGAAACAAAATTCTTAATTAGAGCTTGACCTTAAGCACAGTTTCCATATGAATCGTCTTGCGTTAATTATTAAGCTGCTCGCAATGTGGGCGACTCTCATTCCTTTATAATACTTTTATCAGTATTAGTTATGACTGAGACGATAAACGACTTCTTCTTAGTAAACGGTAGAAATCAAAGTCATATCAACAATCTTAGGTTTTGCTACCGAGCAGCATTTCAATAGTCTAACCTAGATATTTTGCTAAATTAATCCTAGTAGACTAGTAACATGACTCGACCATTGCCGACTGTTGGTTAATCTTTATTAGACTGGCTTTCATCCAATGATGGGAATGCTGCGGATATTAATCCATCTCGTTAGAACTTTTCTTAAAGCCAATGAGACAGTCGTTATCCTGATGGGATTGAGAATCGAATAATTTTGTATTATTAATGGAAAATTTGCAATTATTCTTGAAGAGACTGGAATATTAATGCTATCTTCTCCTTCTATTTTAAAAGATATATTTCCGGTGAACTCTCAAGGCAAGCTATTTATCATTATTTCCCAGTTCTGTCTTATGATGTCTTGAAACGTAGAAATTTGAATGAAGTGCGAAAGTTACCACGTCTTTCCTTAATAAATTCACCGATATCGCACACAAAAGGGCTTTGTTATTTAATTAAGGAATTAGAGGAACCAGCTGTTATTTCTTACCAACATACATAATTCATCTCAGGATTTGGAGGTGCCTTCTTCTTTTTATTATTTACTGAAGCAAAATTGTGGGCTATTGTAGTTTCATAAGTCTTCCATATTTAGACACATTTTAAATTATTGCATTCATCGGTCCACTTTAAATGACTCATTTTGGATAACATACTTAAAAGGATTCATTTTAACAGACTTAAATATAATAAATTGTGCTCAAATTTATTCACAATTATTTGACTTACTGAAAAAAGCAATAAAATAGTTACACCTGCATGAATATTCAAATCAAGGAACAAACTTTCCAAAATAATGGTAAAAGTAGGTATACAAATTTAGTAAAGTGATGACCTTATTTACTGTGTGATAATAGGCGCGTTATAAAATATTATATAAGTCCTCCCCGCTAACTAGAGTGGAAGATCTGATAGAACTTCCAATGATAGTCTGATCTGGTACTTAACAGAAATTATAGTATTTCGTTAAAAAATACAATTTTTTTTATCTCATTGAACCCATATGCATCCAGTATCCCTAAATCATTAGGGTAGCTTGAAATTGTGTTCTTCGGTTAAGGCAGTTTTTATGGAATGGTTCATTAGTTTATCCTAATGACTCTTTTTATACTGGCACCCACACATACACACTTCAAATCTGGATTCGTTACTCCAGATTATGCTGCCCCATTGGCTTTTAGTCTAATTTCAGTGTTCAGTATAATCCAAATGTTTTTTGTTGTTCGTACGGTCAACGATTTTCTTTCGACTACAAGAAAGATACATCCATATGTATATTTTTTGGCCATTAACAAAGCTTTTGAAATAAATGAGGGTTTTCCCACTTTAACTTTAACTGATAAAAGGCAGTTTTGCGACAAAATTCAAATTGAATTAAATTGACTATACATGTATGTATAGAAATGCCAGTGACGTACATATACTGAAGTAAAAGCGTTGACCTTTTAGATATCACAATCGAAAGGCATGTACCATAATTGAATGAAACCCTCCTCCCGAAGACAGACCTAATTATAAAGTGACTTAGAGAAAGTAGCTATCTTGTCGAGGTAATGACGTCATTCAGAAAAAAAAATGGCGATGTTTGATATAGCCAATGATTGAATAACCATCATTTTCTCTAAAAATAAGTCAAAGAAAATTAATTTTTACGGAAATTGTTTTAAAATCTCAAAGTGTTCTCCCTTCATGGTGGTAAAATATCGAATGAGAGAAAACCTCTGTCTTTTACATTAAGAAATTGAAATTGAATTCATTAGGTAAAAGCACTTAAATTATTGCTCTGTGGCAAAGCGCATCAGCATTGCGTGTGAACACTTTATTCCCTGAGGTCAAAAGTATGTCTACGTACATGTAATACCTATACTTATACATATGTAATTCAATTGTAAACGAAAAGGGCAATAGTATGCATTGAACAGGATCAAACGTTGTGTGTGTGTTCATAAACATGAAAAACATCTTTCCCTATTCTGTTTAAACCAAGTAACACTGACGGCACTCAGGGAGACCGAGCACTCAAAGCTTTTATCGTGTTTACATCATACTCCACTCGTTTTAGAATTTTTGTTGAAATTAATTTCCACATAGATGACTTTTGATATAGGGCTATGGTTCTATCTTACAGAAAAAATATGAAAAA
This sequence comes from Machimus rusticus, assembly GCA_951509405.1. Classification (NCBI taxonomy): domain Eukaryota; kingdom Metazoa; phylum Arthropoda; class Insecta; order Diptera; family Asilidae; genus Machimus; species Machimus rusticus. The sequence continues at coordinate 14,863,231 of OX608054.1, read as the reverse complement.
TCGAATGAACTCTGATGTTCCTTGCAATAGATATGTATAAGATACATTATGTGTAAAAAAAATCATTTTTTTGGCATATTATGAAAAATTTAGTTAATACTATAAAATTTTGCAACAAAGACGTCTTGTAATTTTCTTGTACAAGCAGCCGTTTTACAAATACAGTATTCTAAAATAAGAATTTATATTTGCCATATTGAATTTTATTTTAAAAGAATCACGCTAAAATCTAAATCACTGTCTTGCATGAATTCATTTTCAAGCAACAAAAATCATTGAACTTTTCTATTAATAATAGGGAAAACAAATTTGAAATAAAACATGTCGACGTGAAGAACTATTATACATAATCCAATTCCAAGAAAATTGTGCCTTTCGAAATATTTAATAAATTGAATATAAAAATAAACACTAAGACATTTTCTATGCATATAATTATGCAACAAACGAACCTAGTAAATCAGTCGAATAGTCTTGTTAAGAAGCTTTTTTTCTTGATTTCGTTATTCATTGTAATGAAATATGCTTTATATACCTTATTTATAATTAATATAATTTATTTATATTTTAAAAATAACTAAACGAAGTAGAGAAGGGGAAAACACTATCAAATCGAGAAAATAGATTGACTACACGAGAAACTGCTTCTCACATGAATAGGAGTAAAAGCGCCGTATAGTGTGCTTCTAAAATTTGAAAGAAAATTGCCAGGAACGAAAACATTAATGAATAGCAAAACGATAAACCTAAATGTATAGAGGCATTAGGGAAATAAAACAATTGATGGCTTGCAGTAAATCTAAGATTTATTTTGCGATGAATACAATAGGTTTTAATAGATGACAGAATAACCTCCACAATATATGGAACGAATCCCTAAATCTAGTTTGACGCGGAAGAAAATGCAAAGATGCGGTCTATGTACATCAGCGTTTTCTTAAAAGCATAATTTTTGGGACTTAGTGTTCGGAAAAGAAAGAATTTATTTTGAAGTTTATATTGACTGTTATCTTAAGAGTATAATCAATGTAAATGTTGTAAATACCCTCTGTTACACAAGAAATTTTGCAGACCTAAAATAGGTACGTAAATATTCATACAAAGTAAGTTCAAAGCGTAAATGTAAATGACAGTATTAATTTTGAAAAAATTCGTGCAACCAATTAAAAATAGACGTCAGTAAAACCATCTAACATTTCCGACTCGAACTAGATCGTTTAGTCTCATGGCTAAAGCTAAAGTAACCCGTATATGAACCAATTTTTTCTAGAAAAAAATTAAAAGGTTTTTTAAGATCGTTAGGAAACTGTCAATACAATTTTTTGTAAAAAATTTATATAGTTATAGCCCTAGCTTAATATACCTCAGCTTTACTAAACTCGAGCTTAAGCCTTATTGTAAATCGGAAATTAGAGAGAAAAGCTCTGTGGACAAGCTTTTTGTTTAATATTACAAAGCTAATACTTCCTGTTGCTGACATCCATTTCCTCATGACAGACAGCGGGTAAGAGAAAAGTTTCATCTGAACCCATTTTTCGCACGACACGTTGCGTACTCAAACTTATACTATGTAATTTTAAGGCTTCTTGTGTGTACGAGGACGCCAGTAAGAGGGGGTCCAAAAATGCGAAAACATTTAATGTGGGTTTAACAAGGGTTGGCATCGTACACAAACTGCTGAACCAAAGCAACCCAAATTACCTTGTTCAATTATTCATTGTTTTCATGGTAACAGCAGAGTTGCTAAGCAATGGGTAAGATGTTCTTATATACTACATGCTTTATTGCTATCCGTATAGAATAATAAATATTAGTCGAATGCATATGTAGTATGTATATATCGAAGTATTCCTAATATTTTATATCAAACTAGCATTAGATGTATAATTTAGTTAAAACTGCGGAAACCTTAATCAACCCTTTGTAGCTAAACTAATGCGGTCACACTTACCGAATTACTAACATCCCTCTTGGTTGAGACACGCCTATGAAAAATTTTCGCCGGTTCAGTTTCATTTTCGGACTCGGATGATTCCTCGTTGAAGTTGGTGGATTTGTCTAACTCCAGTATACTGGACATTTTCGCATGTGGATTAGGAAAATTTTGGATTTTTTCTACCACCAAATCTTCTCTAAATTTTAATCTTTGTAAATTTTACACTTACCCTCACGGAGGGCTCTCGAAAATGTTAAATACTTTGAGGCACGGGTTTTCTTAAGTATGATAGTTAATTTTTCTTTTAAAGCCACTTTGCAATCTTATTTAGCACGCTTCTAATCACAAGGGTAATTCCCGTCACCACATTCACTTTCCCATCGAGATATATTTATATAAATTAATTTAAGAACCTAACTACTGCGAAAACCATTTTACTTTATTTTAGCCACGTTAAACAGACACTCAAATCGGAAATAGTATCACTAGAAGAAACAGTTGACGCTAAATGTAGCGCAAGAACACGTCGGCAACATGTGCAAATACGGCGGTGATTTATAAAAAGGCAAAATTTGTAAAATTCGCATTAATTTGTTATTGTTTTCGAATTTTACTACATACACCTCCCAACCACCCTCACAACTTGAAGAATTGACTTCTTATCCTTGTGATGACAGACGAGAGTTTTCGTCATAAAATACTCGTTCGCCATCTTAAATGCACTCTGAACTGAGCAAAATTTGCCTTGGCCTTATCTCGTCATTCCAATTCCTTCGAGGACCGAAGTTCTACTAATCTTAACGCAACTTGTAGAGAAACAGTGGCGTCCATAAAATTTATTTGGGGACTATGCCAAACCTCTGTTCGTCTAAAGATGGACTAAGAATAGTTTAAAAACCGAATTCCTAAAACAGGTTTAAACTCATTCTATGTTTTAATATGTACATTATATTTCGGCATCAAAGTTAGAATACATATGTTAATATGTATGTTAAACGAAAGCATTTCAAGTAGATCGATAAGCGAACAAGAAACCTGCTTCTTTTAGTCAGTTTTCCACTATAGTTAATAGATAGTCATAAATTATTTTGAATTAGGTGAAAGGAGTTTTGGTGGAATATCCTGAGAAATGATGTCTCGTTATCGAACAGTCCAGGAAATGTGTGAACATAAACTTCAGACCTCGCGCTGGTGGGTCAAAAATGTGTAAGTCGTCCTTTGAGTTTCTAATTAACTGGTTTAAAATTCTTCGTCTGGAACATGTTCGGTTCTAATACCTAGTTAGACTCATATAAGATGTAATTGCAGTAGTATTTTTCTTATATCTAAATCTTCTGAATGATACATACATACCTATGTCTAATTATTTTAATTTGATTTTGCTTCTTCATTATACAGCTATACTAACCTTTCAGGGAAAACAATGGTGAAAATCTTTGTTATTTTCTTACATTTTTAATACATATCTAGTATAAAAAAGTTATCAAAAAAGGTAGGCATCGCAAATTAATGACTCCTGATGGAAATTTCCAAAAAATTCTTTAATTCTTATATTAGTACAAATTCGACAAAATTCAAAAGGATATAGGTACCATTGATGTTACGCTGTCACTGCAAAAGCTTTCAGGACTCTGTAGAGAAAGCTAAAAGAGAAAACCCTTCCTGAGTAACACATCTACGAAACATTTAAACCTAATGTGTATGAATGTAGATGTAAACACAAACGTATATTGCCGGAAAAGTTGTGCATGTTCGCTCTTTAGCCTTTATGCTAACCGAGAGCGTGGCGTAAAAGAAGAAACGTGAAAAGCTGCATGACGGGAAAATTAATGTTTTTGTTTGAATTCCGTTTTGCAGCGCTTTTTCGCCGTCAACTGACTTTTCAGGGATTTTCTGACAATTACTAAACCGCCCCTGCCTCTTTGACGTCTCTTCCTGTAGGACTGCGGTTTTCCCGGACAATGTCCACATGCAGTCCCTCCCTAGCCGCTAGATCGAATGACATGACATGGCCATTCTTGCGGAGCCCTCATCTTTTATTCTATTATTGGTGGGGTTGTCCGATAAAATTCCATAGGCAGAAAACTTATTCAATACGATGAACGTGGACGTTGGACGTTTCCTTTCTGTTGTTCGTTTAATTTGGACGGTAAGACTGCGAAAATTTACTCTATTACAATTTATGGTTTTATTGATATTTAGTAGATAGTATTTTAAAAATGTTTATATTGTTACAAAATTTTCCCTCGCTATAATTCACACTTAAAATTTTAATCAGATGGATATGAGGACCGTCGTCTGGTCCGCACGATTGTGGCGTCTGTGGCAGGGTCACTGGCTTTTTAGCCGCACTGAAGGAATCTGGCCAGTACCTTGAATCGACAGGACTACTATTATTATTTAGTTATTTAGGGTTAATGCAAAAATAATTTAAAGATTGGTTTTGGTCTACTTAAATTAAGTTTTCAAGAAATAACGCATATTATTATAAGACATTCAAAAATTGCCAGACCAAATTATAATACTAAAAATACTTGAATTAAGCTTTCTCGGCTACGGTCACGCATTTCAATTTATATATTATTGCTCGACTGACTTTTAAACTATTTATTTTTTTACCTATCCTATCCTATCCTATGGCTATTAGCTTACCTATACTATACATCATATCCTGCGAAATTTATAACCTACCTACTAACATTTAAAAAAAAATTATTTAAACCCAAGTCGGATAAACTTCAGGGTTTCCCTATAAGTTTAAGATCGTCTACTAAATCTTAAATCTTCACTCATGACTTTAGTTAACGTATATATGATTGAAATCAAAATCCGCTAATACGAAAAGTGTTCACTGCTTTTAAGTTCAGAGGCATTTGCTGGAAAAGTTTTTCACTAGCAAATTCATGAACCAAATGCTGCAGTAAAGGCGAAATAATGCAGTGGTGATTGTCTGGACTATAAGCTGCAGTACTTCTCAACTCTTTTCTGATAAATTAGTAAATGAGCTAAGAAGTTAGAATGTCTTATTATTTATTTATAAATAAAATGACACCTTACTATAAGGGCTTAACCTAAAAAATAAGATTTAAGTAGCACCCAGCCTATACCTATGGTATTTATAAGAGAGTCAAAATTGTAATTTATATTTATTGCGTTTAATTTTAGCCTTAATTCCTACTTTAATTAGTTTTATTTTTATATACTATAAATATACATGTAGTATTTTGTTATAACTCCACTAATTTCCTCGCGATATTTTAAGGGAGGTCTCTATATTTGGCAGTGAAAATATTCGATAGCACTGAATAAGTCAATATAAAGCAAAGTACAAATTAATTATAAAAATATAAAATATTTATCAGAACGATAATGTTAATATTTATCTCGCAGTTTTTCCCTTTTAATTGAAATATTGTGCTCTCTTTTAGCTCGCATAATAAGTTACTGCCCACTAAAATTGTAAAATTCTTTAAAGCCTGAAACGGCGATAAATGGGTATAATTATGGAATCAAAAGTACACAATTTAAACAAATTTAGTTCTGACCAGATCAAATAGTACTTCGGATATTTCCAATTACAGTTTGTTTATTTAGGATTTTTGTTTATCAATTAAATTTAAATAATAAATAATCTACTAAGGCAAATTCAATATTTCTTTAAAGCAATAATACTGCAGAAGTTTAATTAAACACCCGAACATCAAAAACGCTGAATATAAATTCTTATGTACATTAGGGCTTAGTATTCCAACCGCATTTATGGATACTTTCTTAAATGACTCCTAATATAGCGGAAGGACTATAGCTTATGATGTTTATGAAATGTTTGAAATTACTCAGAGTTTCTGGAACTAGGACATGGGATGGTGTTGAAAACTTTCACAAGGCATTTGAAGTGCCACGAGACGAATTTTTCTCTTATGGTCATATAATAGGCACACCTATATTCATGTACTTTAGACATAATGTAAGTTCTTTAGTTCCTTAAAATTGCTAAGGTGCAATAGACATTCCATACGAAGGATAACAGCAAAAGTTTTCTTAGAAAAACTTTTCATTTACACACGGGAGACGTTATTATGCCATTTTTCCCCCCAAAAGAAAATAACTAAGTATTCGCTAAGATGACTACAATATTAAAATGTCAAGGCACCAATAACGGTTCCATTCCCTAAAAAGTATTTTAATATGGCATTTTATATTTCTCTGATAAATATACCTTAATTTGTGAAACATTTTGCAGATAAAATCTACCAGGATAAAAATACCTGTCATGAAAAATTGCCTGTAAAAGTGTGAAATTCCCCTCCTAATGGCGTTCGAGTAAGGAAACTATTTTAGGTATGTGCAGAGCTATGCATTCACTGGATATTACAGAGGTATTTAGATGGAAATTTTTTTATTCCATTTAATAAGCAAGCCTCTTTAAATACTTTTGCAACAAACTTTATGGATGTTAATGAAAAAGGAAAAATTAAGCACTACAAAAGGGCATAAAATGCATTAAAGAAAGTATGACAAGCATAAAACATGTCCACAACTACAATTTTTTCACCTATAGGTATATCTGTAATGTGTGTGAAATTTTACATGAATTTTTTTCTGATTTTACATACATTGCTTAAATTTGTAAAAATTCAAATTATATGTCTGCAAAATTTTGAGTAAACATTTAAATAATAAAGTAGTGAAATACATAATAATTTTTTTGTTTTCTTTGATTAGTAACTATTTCCCATAATATGTACCTAATCATAAACAGCTAGCAGGAATAATTAAGAGCTGAAAAAATTTGAAGATTTAATAAGTTATACTGAAATAAATTTAGAAAACTTATATATAAAATATAAAGCCGTTTTCCAGTACTTTCAGAGAAGGCCTTATTTCTCTTATGGACATACCTACCTGTATAAAAAAGATATATGAATTAGGATGCAAGAAACTTCAATTTCAGCAATATCCATTAGGTTTAATTGCTGGATTATAAAAAAGTGAGTTTTTGTTTCTCCGAAGCATATACAATACATGAATATGCACTTGTCTTTTTACACTAATATAATATTCACTATTTTACGCATCAACGTATGTATTTCACGAAAATTCATCACTATTAACCTATTAGATTAAGACAGTTTTCAATGTTACCAAAAATCAAACCAATTACAGCGCATCTGACAAATGTCCTGAAAGGTGTCTAGTTTACTTTACTTTATCATTGGGCCTCGTATGCTGTGTTTATTCTTTATTCTGTTATATTTGCCAATAACTAAGCCAACAATTAGATCCTCTTATTGTAGCCGTGCACATATGACATATGACACCAATAAGAAAGTCCACTTTATTGTCACTCCATTAAAGCTCGAATGAGTTCATAATTACCAAAACATCAAACATCGAGCAGGCTGTTGATTTTATTAGAGCCACACAAGTAGTACAAAGGTCCCACAGCGGTGTGCCACAAATTTGCCATCATAGATCAAGGAACATAGCACAAAGTGCTCACTCGGGCCTGCAAAGTGTACTCCGATTGGATTCTTTTTTTATATTACATAATATAATATTAAAGCTATTTAGGTGTTAGATGTTTTTATTTTATTTTATTTTTTCTACATAAAAACGAATATTTCAATAAAATAGTATATGACTTTAAAACTTTACTGCAATTCAGATATGTGAATAGAACTTATTGCAAAATAATCTTCAGGACTAATGACTAGATCATCATATCAATTTACTTAGTATTATATAATTTTTAGCAATTTCGAGCATCTACAATTAATATCCAAATAATTGAATTTTTTATTTTTCAACATAGATTTTATTTTGGTATTGGACTGATTAGAATATCTTTTCTGCAAGTATGTGAAGCTCAAAATTGATTTTATTAAAATATGAATTTTTAACATTATAACTTCCAGTCCTCAGACCAGCGTATTGCCAGAAATATTTTACTTATAGTGAATTATTTCTTTGAAAAAAATTTTGAGGAACTAGTGTTATGTGTTTGACTTTGAATAACTGCAGTGAGCAAGGCGACAGCAATACATCACTATTTCATAACTGGTGAACTCCTGCTTATTTCTTGCGAATAACTACACAAAACATTCTTAGAGCAGAGTTAGGGTTAAAATAATTATATTTAATAGGAAAACAAAATTAACCACTAAAGGTCTACCGCAAGGATTCGCCCTTTAATGCTATACTCCACCGAAAAATCTTATTGACATAGGCACCAAACCGCGCCGGTTTTGATTTAATATAACGCAGATTGGCTTCATATTTTACCGCATTTGCATAACCATATTGCCAAATTGCCACTTCTGTCCTTTCACTAAAATAACTAGTTCCACCTCGAGCGGTTTTACTTAATTCAATTTACAGCCGGCTGGGGAGCGCTAACGTATAGATGAGGCTGAATTCGCGGCACCTTTGCGAAGCACCTTCTTTAAAATTCCTGTCGTGACTCCGTTGAGCCTTTTTTTGCTTTTGGCCGAATTGAAATTCACCTTACCTTTTTCTCTTGGTTGTCCCTTAGGAGCAGACTGTTAGAAAGTTCCTCAAAAATTAAATTCGGTTTTCAGTGCTAAACCACAACATCGTGCACGACTTGAATGCCTTCATGGTGAATGACTTATGAGCAAATGTTTTCTGGGGGCAATTTTAAACTGATTTTCTAAAATGGTGTTTGGAGCAACGAATCATACCATAGGAACGGTGCAGCTAGACAAAGTTTGTCCAAAAGTAATTGGCTATACAATTTCCTCAAAAGTTTTAAAGGTTTGCCAAGAACACATTACGAGGTACTATGTTGGGCGTTAGCAAATAAACGAGCGAATAGGAAACTTTTATTAATACCTTTAATCACTTTTTGGTATTTGCGGAAAATGTGAGGTTACTTTAGTTATCATTGTATTTACATTGCTTGGCTTGAATTGGATATTTCATTCATTGAAACTTTAAAAGCGTTTTTCTCAAAATTATATTTTTCAAACTGGCGTAAAGTAATAACATTTTACTTGAGCCTGTTGGTTTTGAAAATGTCCATTTTTTATGGAAACATTTGAAATTCAAATAATTTTGATAGTGCGGTTTTTTTTTAGGTTCAAGCATATCATATAAAGGTATGTAATAATAATAAAGAAATACAGCAGAGGCTATAAAAGTTGCCTGCATTTTATAACTCATTCCCCAGTCTTCCACAAGGAACTATAATATTTTGATCATTTGTGAATAAACTTTAAAACAGTTTACAAAGCAACAGCTTTAAGAAGTCAAAAATGGTAATCAGAGTCTGGCGTTAATCTTTAATATTTGGTCTGTGTATTGCCCAAATACATTTTTAAATAAAACTAATGCAAGCTAAAGTTGAGGATGAACTCGTTTTTCATTTAACAATTAAACAAATTTTAATCTTCTTTATTGTTGAATTAACATTCCCTAAGAAAAAAAAAAACAATGTTGATGTGATTTCTTAAAGAACTCACTTTAAATAGTCAGTTTAGTCCTAGCTCCTAGCTGTTTTTGCTAGAAATGAGAAAATCCACGATCAGGGATAATTTCGGGCTGAAACGATCAAGTTAAGAGCGAGGACTTTTGAGAGGAATAATTTTAAAGACAAAAACTTTGTATATGATAGTTTGAGTTCGATGCATAAATCGCCTCTACAAAGTATAAAACTTTTATAGATTGGTTGCATTTTTATTAGCGCACACATTTTTTTTTTGCAGCAACTATAAATAGTTGTTTGTGTTTTTAGTTTATTAATTATAACTAAAGCTAAAGGCTTCCAACGTAAACATTTGTTAATTTAAAATCTTCAAATCCGAAATGCGAATTTCAATGGAAACGAGGATTCACCCTTCGTGGGTGTCAGCATTGTCGACGAATTCCAAACCAGGAATCTATTTGTAAGGGAGTTTAGTACAAAGGGCTTGCATGCCGTAGAAATAGCTCAGTTTTCAAATTTTAAAGTCCATAGAGGACACGATTCGGGGTCCACCCACATTCTGCGTCGATCAAATTCATTAAGTTTGAATTACATATATGAGGAAAAAGTGCATTTTTCCTTGCAGGAAAAAGTGTAAGCCTGGTCGGTTGCAGCTAGCTGCTTCCTTGAAGGTTCCCCGCTGGTGGACATGCTCAATTGGGGCCTCGCAGCCCCATCGTCGGGGAAATCTCAGCTCTGGGGGGCTCCGTCTGGAGCTGGCGCCACCACTGGAGCTAACTTTTCCTATCTAGAAAGTCGCGCTGTCTACACAGTTTCTGCTTTTCCGGCGTTCTTGGCACAGCTCCAGTTTATCAAGTGCACCGATCGGGGGCTGTTTCATGTTTGCAGCCGCGAAATTTGCTTTTTGAACCTCCAATGATTCGCGAATGTTGTGTGGGCGGTTAGTTTCGTTTGTTATTAGAATCAATTTTTAAGAATTAAACTTCGTAACACTATTAGTCGAGGAGTTAAAAGTGAAAAGTTCGTAAACAAATAAACATCGCGAAACTGCGTGATATTGATGTAAATTTTATTTACAAAAAATATAAATTTATTCTATTCGACTGGTGTCGGTGCTAAAAAGTGTTACTTCGCTGCAAGAGTGGCAAACAGGTGCACCCGGAATACATCAGGAGCACTTGTAATCGATAGTGCACTGATTGGAGCTCAGCTTTTCTCCGCTTTCAAGGTTAATTCTCATCCATCATGCATTCATTCAGCACCTGGGCAAACTTATGAATTGCCTTGATGCGCTTTTTGGTAAAGTGCATCTCCATGCATCTGGTGCATATTTTACGACAGAGGCCATTCAATTTTATACTCAAGTGATAAATACTTCTGAACAATTTTACAATTGCGGTGATCGGGACTATGTGAACCACCACATCTTTTAGTTTCCTTACACTTTTTCAGAATTGAACACACACCTACATATTATATTATAGATTAAAAAATCGTTCCTTTTGTAAGACACCAAAGTCCTTCCTTGAGTCGCTTCTTCCTCCATTTTTTGCCCTTGGCTTCTAAAGTGGGTTAGTAATCTGCCGCCTTATTGAAGTTTCAGAACTACAATCTACTTGTTGATTAGGTTTTTTAGCATGAACCTTTTAAGAATTCATAGTCACCTTGGGAGTTGCAATACCGATTTTTGGCTAGAGGCCAAAGACCTCATTACTAAATTAGACGAAGTTCAGTTTTATTATAGAATATTCTTCCTGCCTTTTTTTCTATTTATAGAAAAGCTAGTCAGCTTTAGAGTTATTTGTATTAGAAGTCCCAAGCAAGATTTTTTAAGATTAGTTTATTTTATTGAATTACATTCTATCCCAGGGTGCACTCTGCCATGGACGATATAAGTTTATGTATTATGTGTATATGTATTGTATGCACTTTGTTTTAATTCACTGTTTGTAAGAAAAAGGAGCAGAAGTATTCCGCACTTAGACCATGTTGTTCATTGTATGTACATACTTCTGAAGAAAATTTGTTTGTTTCATCTAGCAAAACTTAGTAATTTGAGCAACGTTAATTCAACGTCGCCAAAGTTGCTATATTGTATCCTTGCCGAGTGAGCGTGTTGATTCTGTAGAGAGAGCTACCTAAGAATTTTGTTACAAATGTTACTTACATAGCATCGTAAAAAGTTCGTAAACTTCTTATCGTCTCCTTTTGCTTCCAAATTCACTCTTAGTCTAAGAATATTTTCTCAAGAGCTAAAACTTCAAAATTATTAGACGAAACTGCTTCGAAAAGTTTTGCAAACTCTTATACAGGACATATATTATGTAGTATTTAATTTTAATACCATTCATTATAAATGTCCATTTGAAACAAATATTTTGACTGAGTTCGTAAATTAAATGGATAATTGCTTATTACAAATAAACTTAATAACCAATCCAAATTCCGTACGAAGCTCTGTAGCAACTACAATTGTAAAAAAAGTTAAAAAAGTTAGTCATGTAAGTTGATCTTTATTTGATCGATCTACATTTCTGTTCAATTTAAAAAATATAGTGTCGTATTTAAAATTTGAGTTTATTCAATTTAACAAAAATTAAGAAATGGACATTTTGATTTAAAACAGCAGTATAGTGGTCCATATTTATAATAGTTAGTATACATTGGAAAAAAGCCTATGATCCTTACGAAATACAACAATGCAAATGGCACATTAAAATTCAAATCTTTGGCAGTGGAATGAGTCTTTTGCATTTTATCCAAGCTAAAATTTAGGAAGCTCGTTAGCTACATACCAAAATAATCGGAGGATCAAGAATGGTCAGAATATCATAAGTATTTTTAAGGTTACACTCGTTACAACAAACTTTACTTGCGTATAAACATAATTTTCTTATTCTTCTGATTTCTAGTGAAGTTTATCCTTCGACTTATTTAGTTCCAGAAGTATATCTGACACAAATAAAAGCACCTACCATTAATGCCCTCTGTCAAAATTGTCAACCTAGAAAAAGAAAATTATATTAATATTTTAAGTGTTGCATATTCCTCAATTTGTTCTACCTTCCTATTAATGTCCTAGGTTCTAGGTCAAAGAGTTTATATGTAGTAGAAATTATAAGAGAGAGACACATTGTTACCGACTTTTGTGGGACATATTTTGCAAAATTCGGCTGATAAATTCATGTTTTATACAAAGAATGTGGCATTTAGAAAGATTATATTAAACCTACACGAGGTGGTGTATTAAAAGAGTATTTTTGGTGCAAACCACAATTTAAAAATATTTTCGTTTTCCTCCAACCTCGGCTTTTAAAATCTTGCTCGAACGACGAAAAGTTAATTAGTCTTAATGACGTGACATTACTCTGAATAGAACGCTCTGATCCATGACCACTTTGATCCATGACATTAAGTAATGTAATACATATGGGCTCTTCCTCTTAAAAGCATTAATTCAACGGTAGAGTACTTCGTTTCAAAAAGGTAATTATTTCCTTGTTTTAGACCATCTCTTCTCAATTTTAGATTATCCCATTAAATTTTGATGCTCTAATTTTATAAGAATTTTCCCATTAAAAGTATTCCAGGGATTTAATTTGATACGAAAACTCAGTTATAACAATATGTGAATTTTTAAAATTATTGTGTCTCTTTAGATTGAATTTGGTAAGAAAGCCACATTATTCTAGATATTTAATGTCAAATCTTAGGGAAACATCTTAATATTTAGAGCTGCTATGTGTAGACAGAATTGCGAAAAGTGGTAAATTGGCTTGAAATTATATCATATATCATACCGAATGCTAAATAAAACCCTCATGTATGTACTTAATTCGGCGAAATTTTCAGCAGAAGTGAACGCAATCAGGGCAATATTTGAATATTTTTACAGGCGAACAACTGTCCTTGAAGTTGAGTATTAAGGGAATTGAATTATATGAATTTTTTATGCTTTAAAAGGGTATATGCGCTGCGATAATTAAAAAGCAGGACACTGTTTTAGAGAATTGACATATTTTAGGCAGGTATAGAGCGATGGAGCTAGGTGTATTTCTAAAATAAGCTCTAACAAAAAGAATACACCAACGGTCAAAATTTTTAAGCCACTAGTTATTCGCACTATATGACCGAATTATTTTCTTAAAACTATTTTTTTTTCCTGAATACATGAATAACCATTTGTTACTGCTCAAAAAGGGTTCTTTGTTTTACATTTTTCAAAAATATTAAAATTTTATAGTCTGCTTTTATATTTGTCTAACTAATCTCATTTTAAACAAGATTGTAGTGTTCCAAAATCGCTAAAGACTTAGCCAAAATTAAAAATATGTATACGTGAAACTGGTATACATGGTTATGGAGGTTTTCAGGATAGCTGATTTTTGCTTAGATGATTTTTTCGATTATATTTTCAAGTTCTACCCTATAGTAATTTGCTTTTCCTTCATAATCTATGCGACCAGAAATCTTCATCGTACGTGATGCGTTAATGTCTTCATTTTCAATTAAGGCGAAGTGCCTTTAGTTTTTCTTATTTTTCGTTCATTTTTAAAACAACGTAAACCATCTGGAGGGTTTCATGCTTCCATGACCTCCACCTCCTTTGGATCCGCGCTTGGAATGATGCATGTGAAGTCGCACATTGAAACTTAATGTTATATGTCCTTCATTTATGCATGCTATAGCTGGGAAGTGCAACTTTAAAGTGAACAGGTAATAATTTAAAAGGGCCGTAATATAGGTATTACAGCCGCGGTTAACATGAAAATACAAATTGTATGCTCAATAACATATTGGACCATAAAAAATTTAGCATTACAAAAAAATAGAAACGAGGAGTAACATATCTTGAAATGATTATAAAATAATAAATGCTTGAATGCGTAAAATTGTAGTAACTTACCTACAAGGAAATTATTTAGTAAATTGAAGTCAACTCTGCTCATTTTAACCAACATGTGTTGTCCTTTACTTTAAAATATTATAAAATAAGGTACAATAAAAATAATAAATTGAATCGTTCTTCAATTTATGAATATGCAATTGTTGTTTGTTTGACGAAATCCTCTATATTACTAAAATGCATCATCCAAGCTGCGCACGTTCAGCTCTACCTTCCAGGTAACACGTGTTTTGGATAATTATACTGCTCATTTAAATACGATTGTACTTCTTATGAATAGCACTGCAAGTTTATCACATTTGAATACTGAGTGTACGGCCTGCCAAATCGCAAAAAAAAAAAACTTAAATGTGCAAGTGATTTCCACTGATTTTAAATTGTTATGGGGCGTGAATTAATGTGCATTAAGCTGCACATAATGTTTATCATTTTATGCATCTGCGCTTCGATATTTATGCGTCTAGTCATTATTGAGTTATTTAAGCGCCTTTAAATAAACACTTTTAAAATCAGTTCTCACAAGTTAAATTTTCTTAAACAAGAAATACTTTTGAGAACGAATGGCACGATAAATTTTACTATGAGGCAAAATGCTTGTTGAGAGGCTGATGACGTTTCATGCGGTTGCGATATCTCGTGCTACACTTGAGTCGCGATATTTGAGTCTCACGTGTTTTCCACGCGATGTTCATCGACTGAGAACCGATGAACTTTCTCACTTACGTAAGCGTGTGTAAAATTCTGATTGGTGATCTGAAAGATTTCCGATATCGATTAGCACAGTCAATGATCTGTAGATCGATGGCAGAGTCAAGAAATAAGTATATAAAAAGATATTCCGATTATATTCATATTTTAGTAATTCGACGAAATTTGTGCCTAAATTTCTGTATCTGTATCTTCGAAAAATTCTACCAATTTTAATATATTATCTTTTAACGTATTCTTGAAAATATAACCAAAACATCTTAGTTAAAGTTCAATTCAATAAAAACTTTTATTTTAAAATTCTGTGGCGGCCGGTATGACATTTTTGGTAATATTTTGTCCTTTTGTATGTCTAATAGCAGTTTAAAGTAGATTAGGTGTCATATGAAACGTATTCAGTCACTTCAAATTTAGTAAGCCTAAATCATAAGTGTGGTTATGATTTCGTGTAGTTGCTACATACCTCCATAAGGAACGAAACAAACAATTTTACTTATTTGGCATTTTAGTTATTGAAATAGTGGATTACTCATAAAAAGCTATCGTTGTAGCAACTCTTGACCCGGTTTTATAGGGCTTTTACGGACTCCAAAACATTTTATCGTTGATAGTCAAACTTCGTAAGTATTGAATCCCATCAAAAACATTTTGTGCTAAAATTTTAGCCTCGCAACCCTTTTCACTTAAAAAGTTATGACATTTCATGTAGAACCAAGCCTTAAGAAAGTCGACATCATGGTAAACAAAAGTTGTAAGGCTTGGCTCTTCCGTAGAACTTTGGCAAATAAGCATAACGTCAGCAGCTCTTTGCTTTATTATAACTTTTTAAGGACGTTAGTCTAGAACTAGAACCTTTTGTGCCACTACCGATTTTTGAATATCTCCTAGATTTAGCACGCAAAATACGTCGGAAATTGTTTGAACAAGGGAACATTCATATCTTATTTATTTAATTGCTCGTATCAAGACATCGCTCGGAAAAATTGTAATGACTAAAGGAAAACGGATCTTAGTGATTAACTTATAAATCAATATGATATAATCGGCTTGGTATACGTCGATTAGGTGGTAATATGGGCATGAGGCGAATTGGTAGCTTTCGATTTATTTAGGGCGTTTTAATTGACCCACGCGACACCACTCGTTTAATTAACCTCTCGCTTCCATGGTTCAAAACCTCATAAATTCTGTTTTAATTATTTGTATTATTTCATTCTAAAAATTGGAAATTCATGTAATTGTTTCCGATTGCAGGTATGAGGATTGATTTTCATTATTTGATTATATACTTACCAAACATTGTATTTTTTGTTTTGTTTAAATTCTAACCACAAAACAAAGTTTTACCAAAACTATATAGGTACATATATGAGGTATATTAACTTATTGTTAGCCTTATTACATAATAATAATAGAAATGAATTAAAATGAATTACGGCTCTAATCTAATATGTAGTTGCAGCAAAATCTACGACAAATATAAATTAAGCACAAATTTAAAAAATACTGCAAACGAAATTAATGGATGCAGAGAGGGACTTGTTATTTTTAATTAATTTTCAGTTTCACTTTCCAAAGGAAATGGAAACACTTATTAAATTAAAAAAATCGATTTCGAGATAATGAAAACTTCATTCTACTAGGTACCTTTGAAATTACAAGAAAAATTGTTTTTCCGCATGATAGCTGTTCTCGTCAATTTATTTTTATTTGTTTTTTTTTGTGTAAGGATATCTTTCATGCATAATAAATTTTATAAAAATGTTCCAATTTTAGTTTCGTTTAATCTTGAAATCTTGCAAGTTGATTTCGACCCACTTCTGAATGCTTGATTGATAATTGAAGAAGTATTTATATGTAAATCTGATTTATAGGCAGGTAGGGCCGGAAGGTGGTCACATTTTTTTAGGTCTTCAAAATAAATAAACATTTGTTTTAAAAATAAACTAAAAACACAAAACATTCTTCTGAACCTTTGTATCTGGTTTCGTAAAAATTCATTTTAATTAGAACTGCAGACTGATTGAGGGGATAATTTGAATTTCTTCGTTTTATCGAGAAGAAATATGTATGCAACCTGTGTAAAATATAGAATAGAACTCAAGATTGTTTTAATGATTAATTAATTAATTTGTCCTAACGATATTTTAGCTCTGTAGGTAGGTAAATTAAATTACAAAACTTTCGTTCCATAAATTCGAATAATTAGATTGAGAATAATTATAGGAGGAATAAAAGTAAGTTCGAAAGTATAAAAATGTATTGTAAAAATATACAGGGCATAAAATGAAAATGCAAGACGAAAGTTAAACACCACATAACTTTTATTTTAACCTTAATAACCACTAACTTTTTCAGTATTTCATTGACTAAAGATAATTTCGCTTTAGAGTATGCTTTTAAATTTTTTATTATAAGGTCAAGAATACGGCAGTTTTGCAACTTTTCAATGATTCACAGACCCACAGAAGCCAATGGGCTTGCAGATATTCTGTGAAAAATTAATGGGTTGCTCTACTACACCCCAAACCTTTTTCAAAATTAATGACTGAAACTTGGTGTTCTGTTCGGTAGCAGAAATGGAGCAGGCAACAACTTCGCTAACATTAAATTAAAATTGCGTTTTCAATCACCTCTGCAGTGCTTTCGTTTATATTCCGGCCAAGCGTGAGCCATGCAAAATCCATTTCTATGCTATTTTTCCACGGTTTATAGGCTTTGTACGTCAGTTGCTAGTTTTTATACGAGTGCCCTCCAATTTGTCTAGGAAGATTTCTTTTTCGAAAGAATTTCAATTTTATTTTTCTACCTAAAGAATTTCGGTCATCTGGATTGGCTCTTGGAAATAAGATTTTTGCATTGGGGAAATAAAGTGGAACCCTCTCATGAAATAAATCAAATATTTATTCTCTGCGTAAAAAATGTGGTTATTTGCTGAGGTGCCATTTCAATAAATTTTTGCACCAATTTGCATTCATTCGCTACTTTTGGGCACGGAATGCCACTTTATTTCAATTTCACACTACGTTAATTCGGAATTCGAAAGACCCCCGATAGTGGCCATTGTTCGAGATCCGGTAGAATCGAACTATACATCGTCTTGCCCCACCAAAATAATTCAATTTTGTTTCCAGTGCCAACAGCTCCAGAACGTGTTCGTTATATAAACAACCGAGTCTAAGGCTGGGCACACACAACCAGCGAACTGGGCAATGTATTAAAATTGATTGTCAGAGTAGCGCAACAGGTTCATCCAATTTCATCCTAAAAGCAACAATTGTATGATGAGCTTTATGGGAAAGCCCCAAAAAGGGGGTCCTGAACCACAACCAAATCGCACGGCTCCGCAGGGAAGGAATGCGAATTTCTCGAGTTTAGATATGGCAGGAGGATAAATAATCCAATGCTCATAATAATTCGTGTACGGCTTCGTTCAATGGAAATTATCATTACCTGGCTTAATGGTGGCATTTAATCGGAATGAGAACGGAATAGCCCACCGCCAGCCACAAGACAACATCAAAGAAGGCTCCCGAATAATCCCCTTTGAAATCCATAAGGCGTTAATTAAAAGTAAATTCTACTTGCCCCCAATCTCCCCTTTGATCAAATTATATGATTCATGAATTATTTGTTGTTTCACCTTTTGAACATTTTTGAGTGTTTTACTGATGATACTGATACGAAATTTTTCCTTGATCATTGTAAGTTTATTTCCTTTTCTAAGTTAATATTTTCATAAAAGTAGAAACAGCAACATAATTTAGTTAAGAACTCCAAACACTATGTATTTGATTCAATGTACAGAAAGAGCTATGATTTTAAAAGAATAGGTATACTATACAAGCTTATTTATTCGATTGCAAAGTGTAAACTACTCGTCTGATCTTAATAATAGAAGTAAAAAATGAAGTCGTCAATTCTTCAAAAACAAATCATAAATTTCATGTTTGGCAACTTCCAAAAGATTTGATAGACACTATATCAAATAAGCAGATATTAATCTCAAACATCACTTTCACAAAGGGCATATTCTACACTGAGAAAAACTGTTATAGGTTTAATGGCTATAAAATAATATAACTCTGGCATCCCTTATACATAGATAGTACAAAAACATAGTCCATATGTTCTCCCGAAATATAGTTAAATATTTCTTTCAGTTATCAGTTATCTAGAATTTCAAATAATAATTCAAAAAATTAAATGTCCATAAAAATGTTTAGGTTTAATCAGGATAAATTCCAAAGAGTAGGTACCATAAATCGAAATCTGACTACTTTGATTGGGGAGAAAGCTAAAATCAAAATGCTCTGGGTATAATATCTCTTACTACCTGCGCTTTATTACTCTATCTAATTCAATAATTTTTATGACAAAATTATCGACTACTTTATTTATTTATTATTATTTAGGTTATTGCGGTAAGCAACACCGTGTATGAAAATGATCGTCAAATTGCTGTATTGATAAGATTTTTACATAAATAACATATCTGAGCTCTTATGCGTTGTTGGTGTGTAGTGGTTTTACTAGAAAAAAATGAGTTATAATTATTCTGACTTTACATACAGCAGGTACTCAGTCGAGTTTTTAGAACATTTAACTGTCGTTTTTAAACGTCTAATTTGCAAATTTGTCCACCGTTTAATTAGCTCAACAGAACCGAACTTTATAAATAAGAATTACAATTTGTGATCTCTAAATAAGATATTGGAGTGGATTGAATGGTATTTGATAAAAAAAACTAGCATTAATTACACTAAACTTTGAAAATGCTTCTAGCATTGCCAATTGAGTTCGTTTTCTGACTGAAATATGTTAATGCAAACCCTAAATAAATAAGTTATTCTTATTTATATATAACTAGCAAATGCCCGCGTTTTCTTGCATGTTTTTTAGGTAATTTTTTTACACCTTGGGAGTTTTAAAAAGGACCTCTATTTTTTTGAAAATATAATATAGCCTATGTCACCCGGGGATAGTGTAGCTTCCCAACAGTGAAAGAATTTTTGAAATCGGTTCAGTAGTTTCGGAGCCTATTCAATGCAAACAAACAATCAAATCTTTTCTCTTTATAATATTGGTATAGATTATTAGGTAGGTACATACATACATATATTATATGTATTAATCCTAAGCTTTTATAAAACTGTTGCAATTTTATTACCACGGATTCTTGAACTACAATGGGCACAAAAAAATATATGTGTTTTAAGAAATTGGATTTAGCTAAAATTACTTTCTCGATGAAGACTCTATTCCAGAAGCGATCAATTTCAGGCAATTTCGGGGAATATACATACAATGCAAGAAAAGTTTAGATGAGCTTCAGAAAACCAAGCGCTCAACACTGATTGCCTGCCTCAAATGCGGTCAATTTGGACAAATCCTCTGTTGAATAATTTATAAACTTCTCATCAAACAGGATATTGCTCTGATTTTGCACATTGATGCCTTGAAGAAATTTCAGAGTAATCTATAAGATTTTGAAGATTATTCCTAGACTATGAGGTACATGGGCCGTTGCTTATTTAATTAATAATGAAATATCGATTAATATTAGAAGAAGAAAAAAAAACAATATTAAATGTTAGTACCTACCACTCTTGTACTAGGATTTCTACCTACATTTAAACAACATTTTTATAATGTCTTATTAAGTGGAGTTAGTTTAGTAATTGTTTCGAATTAAAATACAGTCCGAATTGTATTTTTAGGAACTCAATTTACCATTTCTTTAAAAATGATACCTAGTAGGTATGTAGGATAAGTATTTGTTATATGTATGCATAATGTATATAAAAAAAAGGTCAGAGCATAGTAATACACATATAAATTATAACTTAAAAGGTTTGGAAAAGCGTCTTAATGATGCTACATTTCGCTTCAACTGGTCTTTATAAAACTCTCCCCTAGATTTTTGGTGTATTCAAGCCTCGAAGTTGTCCATTTGAATAGTCTGCTGCAAAATATTATATTTAATTAATTTAGTTGAAAAAGAGTTATTGAAGGATATTTTTTTAGCCAAAATATCTATTGAGCGAGGAATGCAGTTAAATCAAAAAGTTAAAGCCCGACATCGTACTATAAAACTAAAAAATTTGACTTGCAGATTTTTCTGTCCTTTATTGAAGAAGCTGAATTCTTTTGAAATATGAGCAAATAAATACAGTACACGCTTTAAATTTTTATCAGTATTGCGGTAAGGTACACCACCAGCCAATTTGTCCCTCTAATTTGCATGTTCCCTGGGTTTATGAAGGCTGGGCCGCACAATTAAAAATAAACCGAGACTTCAACTACCTCATGACTTGAATTATTAAGCTCACTGAGGGAGCACCTTTCTCCGCGGTATTGCAGGACTCCAGCTGGTTCCCTGTATTTATCATGAAATGTCATTTTTGAAATTTTCTTTTTTCCCCCATAACATCGTATTTTTCGGGGCTTGGTAAGCAGAAAGTTTTTCTTTTAATTCACATTATACTCAAATACATAAACGACTTCTGTGGTGATGTTTTCTTGTAAGCGTTTACCCGATTCCATTAAAATTTCCTTGTCTACTTGCTTTCCACACCCGCATTTTACAAATTTGTCCTTTTTTGAATAATTTTTCGTGACCACAGCAAGTCTGTAAGCAATTAAATTAGAGTATCTCATGCTTTCAGTAATTGGGAAACTTCCAAACTGCAGTAATTTGCACTTTTATTTTAATTTAGTTTTCCATTTTCAACTTCCGGCAACGTAAATTAAATTGTTCAAGTTAAAATATGGAAAATTTCACATTTGCTACTATTTTAGGCGGAAAATAACTTTTGCTAATAAAACATACTCGTATACATATATATATAACGTAATATATTTTGTCATTTATATTATATATATTCCCAGAGCTTGAATATCCCCATACAAGAGCTTCATTCAGAGATCATTGCATTAGAGCAGCAATGTTTTAATTATCTTTCATTACTGTTGAAAGTGAAATAGAATTTGGGACATGTGCCAATTTTAATTGCAAACTAATGGGCACTCAGCAGATACGAGTAATAGCAAGCCTTACTGAGTGGGAAATATAATTTTGGAAATTGTTTCAATGTAACATGTATCAGTAACACACAACTTAAGATGAATTTTGTCGGAATAGCAGAAGCATTTATTCATTTAATCAACTATTATGTCGTTAGTGGAATTTAAGGTACTCCTCGGATTTTAATGGAGCGGTTTTATTTGTTTGAGGTAAAAATAACAAAACTTTTCTAGACTTAAAAAAATTACATTTTTCTAGCAGAAATTTCAGTTCCTAGAAAATTTTGGTGCCGTCATTAAGTTAGAATAAGTTATGTGCTTTAATTATTTTACTTTAAAAATTTGCCCGAACATTTTTGTATGGTAGAGCTGTCAGAAAAACCTTTACCTTCTAGGAAATTTTATAGAAATATGCTGAAAATTTTAAAAAAAATTTTGTTACTTTTAAATTAAAATTAGTTTAATTAATGTTTTTACAACATTTCATTAAAATCTATGAGGAGACCACAAACCGCAAACACAATTTGTTTTTTTATTATTACTCTTTTTTACATGCAACATTTTACATCAAATGAACGATTCAAAACACAATGTCTTCGATTATTCTGATCATGTGAAAATGAAAAAAAAACGACATTATTTCAACTTTTAAACTTATAGTTTTTGTAGTTATATAATTTAAATATTTTTTTTTAAGTATTGTATTTAGTAAGAAACAGATTTAACTAAATTCAGTCGGAATTGTTTGAAATAATGGACTAAGATTTTTTTTCGCTATGTAATCACATGGACATGTCTGATTATCATTTTTTATTCGTTCATTTTTCCGCCACTGATATAATGTATGAAAATCCTAGAAATGGTTGAAAAACCCACGGTTTTTAAAAATCATCTGCCAAAAATTCGATCAAGCAATTCTTGAGTTAGAACTTTTCATTCTTGAAGACGTAAATTGAAAACGTGTTAGAAAACGCTTCCCAAAGCATAATAGAAAAATGTCTTCTAGAGGAATAAAGATGTTTCTTTAAAAAAACGCAAATCTGGTCATTGCTGCAGATTATCAAACGAGACCTACACACACTGAATAAATTTCAAAACCTCCAAATCTATTTTTGAAAGATATTGGATCGAACTTAAAGACATGTTTATGCCACAATAATTTCATTAAAATTGTAGGAGCAATCATAGTAATTCCTTATAAATAATCTTAGAGAATCTGTTTGTGACAAAACTGCCGAAAAATGGACTTCTTTAATCACTCTAATAATAAAATGTTAACAATAAGGGTACCCTCATTTCGTCCACTCGTCGTATTTGAAAAGCGTTTTTCTTCTTCTTCTTTTTTTTAGCATGCTGTATATTCTCTGCTTGGTGTTTACGAATTTTAGCCAGGTCTAATAGTCCTGGGTCTAGGAGAAATTATTTATTTAATCTGCCCTAAGGAGGTCTCTGTTAAACCTTATCTCATTAAACGTTTTACGGGGCACCCTTTTGTTGATTTATTTTTCGATTGCACTGTAAGTTCTTGGTAACGAAAAAATACGTTTTCTTTCCTTTTTCAGCTAAACATATATCCTTGTGCAATTCTTGTGGTAGACTCATGCTTCCCTGAATCACAAAAGGATTACAAAAAGACACAAAAACCGGAAAACGTGGCGGAAAAAGTTGGGTAGCTGTCGTATCGAAAAACCAAACCAAAATATACCTCTAATGCTACGAGCATACACCTATACAATATACAATACATATACATAAAATGAAAGGTGTCTGTTGGTGACTTAACAGTTATACAACGGTATGTAGTACCGTTCTTTTGAGTATACCTGCGGTGCTTTTTGTTTCAGTGGGTAACAGAATTTGACTGCTATGAATGATGCGGTGTCACCAAATAGTGCGCTTTTCGAAGCTCCTCCTCCTTCTAGAAAATAAATCTAAATGGGGAGTTTCATCCTTTTATAAATGCAAGAACAAAAACAAATAAGTGCGGCAACTTCTTACAATGAAAAAGGCGAACAGAACGTTTTCAATAGTGCCGAATGTTTCCTGGATGTGGATTGTGGGTAAGAACCCTAAGCTGCCAACATGGTCTCAAAAAGTCCTAATCCGACCAAAGGAGGACCGTCACCTGTCTATTTGAGGTACAGGGACAGGGGTAAAAATGTGGTTCCAAGGCGTTTTCTGAGTTTTAATAAAATCCTAACAAAGGGACAGAAAGACGAAGAGCACGATGGATCCGGATGAGGATGCTGGTTTACAAAATACATCCGCAATAATTCTTTTTACTACAGCGTCATTAAATCACAGCACACTTTACTGGAACGATATTAATTTTGGTGATAGGACAAACAAAAGTGGAAGTGGTGTTAATAATAGGAGCAGCATATTTTTGGAGCAGTTTCCAGCAGATGCAAACAATTACTGGGCTCTATTGGCCCTAGTTTTGGTTTTTGGAACGGCGGCAGGAAACATTCTTGTCTGCTTGGCTATTGCCTGGGAGAGGAGGCTCCAGAACGTCACCAATTACTTCCTCATGTCACTGGCAATAACCGACCTCATGGTTGCAATACTCGTCATGCCCCTGGGCATTTTAACACTCGTTAGAGGTAAGTCTAAGATGATTGGGTTTTCTTTTAAATTTCATTTATTAGCTTTTTAAAATAATATGCAATACAATACCATAAAAATTCTTCCTAAGTACCTACATAATATTTTAAATAATGCACTTAATAAGTATTAAAATTCTCATACCCATAAAATTGCGCTTGCATACGGATTCTGACTCCCCTTATTTTCTTACATACCGAAATTTCAATTTGAATTAATTGAACATAAGTAAATTGATCAGATCTTCTAAATAAAAATCCACTGGACTGAAGTCAGAACATTTACATATGTGAAATTAGATATTTAGTTAGGGGACATAGAATATGTCCTCCGCTGAATTAATGCAGAATGGCTGCCCTTTAAATTTAATGCGGGATCAGAACGCAGATAATAATTTTTGCGACACATATTGATTTGATACTCTTATTTATTCCTTATTTCTTAGATCATTTAGGATTGATACTTTTTTTTACAAGTCTTAGACTATACATTTTCAATCAATCAGCTTCTGCAATTTCCTCATCGAAGACAAAACAACATCAACTAAAAAATGCTTAAGTTTATTGTGATAGTTAATTCAAAAGTATGGGTTGTCATATTGAATCCGCCTTTTTAAATTTCCAAAGTTTTATAGCAGATTCGAAATTAGTGGCCTCAAAATATGAACTTATAAAAAGATAGTTATTTTGAAGTCACAGACATACACTTTAATGTTATCAATTCACACTATTACTATAAATGTAAAACCGGAATGATGTTTTAGTTATTCGAAATGTTCACAATAACTACAATGATCTCCTTTCTAAGGCCATGAGAAGCACTGAAAACGCCAAGCCAATCGTATATCTATAATAGTAAATTTTTTAGATGAAAGAGTTTTGTTAATTACCTTAGTATTATCACTGATGGAGCGAACATTAATTCCCCACCAACTAAAATAAAATTTTAGAATTATTTCAGAATAGCTTTATTTTATATGTTGCTATATAAGAATAACAAATTATAGTTTATAATGAGCGTAAAGGGCAAAAGTTCCACTCATTTTTGCCTTAGAGTGTCCTTGAAAAGGAAGTCAGTGGAATAAAAATCGTTTCAATGCTCCAGCACAGCGTGACGCGACGCTCAGCTTGAATTCTCTTTTCTGGGAACAATGACTTAATTTTTAATAAATGTGCACGGTCGTCGGTCACGCACACATTTATTCTTGGCAGTACAATTTAAAATGCCTTCACAATTTCAAAAGAACGTACAGCGTTAATATCCGCAAGAAATGCAATAGTAAAAACTTGGAATAAAAGGCGCTTTTAATGCAGTTGGCATAGATATGAATATTTCAAAACAAGTATCGCTTAATTATGAAGAAATTTAAAAGCAAATGCACACACCCAACTACATGGGGATTAAAACTGTTGGTTGCAGGAAATCCATTTGCTAGTCCATTAGGGCGAAAAAACCATTTCCCTTTTGCGAATTTAAGCGCGCTTCGAATCGATTCAACTTTAAATCTGTTTGGACGTGTCACCAGCTGTGGATGGGGTTATTTCAATTCGACCGATACCCGCTGTTCGACAATTTTCAATTTTTTTTTTTACCTGTGGATCAAGCAAAAGAGTGACCCTATAAAAGCATAAAAAAAGATTTTAGAGAAATAGGAATAGAAATAATTTTCAGTGAACTAATTGGTTTGGTTTAATCAATTAATTTAATTAGTTGGTTCTATCAACTAATTTAATTAGTTAGCTGAAAGAATAGTTACTGTTTCTAATATTGCATCGTTGCACTAATTGCAAAATTTTCAATTTTTATAGTTGACATGACTGTATAAGATTAAATTAAAGGAGACATTTCACAGACACAATTTTATTTAAATGAAAATAAAGAAATACATAAAAGGAACAAATAGGTACAAATATAAAAATATTATAACAAAGCTGATTCAGATTCTTAAGTCACAAAAAAAAACAATAATGAAATATTATAAAAAATTTAAGATGTTGCAAAAAGCATATATGATATAAGTATATAAATAATATATAATATAATAATATATAAACACATTTTTGTTTTCCAGTTAGGAGAAAACGGTTGCTCTAAAGCTATATAGAATCTGTTATTAAGTGAACGACGAAGGTCAAAAAACTTATAGAAACTGACAATAAAAAGGTGTTTTATGCTCCCTATAAAAGCTAAAGGGCAAGCACAACATTAATCATTACACATCATAGACTTAATAGTTGAGCAATTTAATCGAACTTTAATCGAGCACATTGTAGAAGGAATTGATTGGATCTTTTAAATAGTTTAAAGTAGTGAATGCATGAATATAACAAAAAAAAAGCATTAAATCAAACTTTTTCTCCAAATATAATAAGGGGTCTACATTCGTATAAGCAAATATGGTCCATGCATTCATAAAATGTTATACACCACTGAAGTTTTTAAGATCTTCAAGATTCAAGTTACTTTTCCCAAAATCTTAGATTACTATAAACTTGTATCTCTGCTAGCCTAATTATAAAATATCATAGATGAATGAAGAATGTACTTCTAGCACTAAAATAAGAAATTCCTTTTTTTTATACAAATGAATTCAAACCTAAATAAATAAATAAATAAATAAAAAATTCAAGATTCGAGACATTAAAGCAATGGCATATTCACTTGAGGACTACAAGGGAATCTATAAATAAAAGAAATCGGATTCTTGGATTTTCGTCGATACATTATCCTTGGGTAAAATCAAACACATGTGTTAATTATAAATTGATACGAGTATACTGTCTAAATTCGATAAAACCTTCCCTAATTACGTGCAACTAATGTTTCCCCAATATTTAGAGCTACTGGAATTTTCTAAATTTACATTTGTAATTTAACTACATATAACCTTGTTACTTGTTTGTGGTGACATAAGCTGTTGCAAAAAATGTATAAGGAAAGTATTTTTTACTGTCTACATCTGCCATAATAAATAAAGTTGTGGACGGCCTGTAAGAACTTAAGCACCCATCCAAATACAAAACTTATCTCTTTGATATGACGTTAATCCTGTTGTATGATGTGTGATTTGTTTTATATGGTCATGTATGAAGTTTCTTGATGTTTCCGGTATGTAACGTGTTGTCTTGTTTCTCAAAACGTGCCGAATCTGTAATTCGTTTAGAAAAAAAAAAAAAAAAAATCAGCGTACCCCTTAAAAAAATTTATTTACTTAGTTGTTGTGCCTTTAAATTATATAGCAGAAAATGAATTATTTCATCTCGTTCCTGATCCTTCGTCTTTCAAGCAATTTGGAGCTTCGACCTTTATACCTCGACACTTGTGGGATGAAAGAAATCCCAAGAGGGTCGGGAGCTTATGAATGCTCTTAATCGCCCATCAGGGCCAACCGAATTGAGCTCCGAGGTTAAGGCTCCTTCCACTCAACTTTGTTGCCCTTAACATTTTTCTATATTCCGCACTTCCCAGCAAACCACACGATTCGTAAAAGAATCGAAAGAGAATTATTTTAAGCGAACATATAGGTCATTAACGATATCGAAAATGAATCGTAAATGAATCAGCTGTTGGACTATTTGGACTTTCGCTTATGAATCATTTAAAACGATTCTTTACCAAATCGTTAAAACCTCGGGGAAAACGAAACAAATTCTCTTATTTACTCCCGAAAACTAAATCGTAAATGAATTACTTACGGACGAAAATTTAAGTCACTTAAGATTTAGCTTTGGCGAGTATTATAGGAATTATGTACATTCATTTTTCTCGAAAGTTTCACGACAACTGCTTCGTTTGCGATTGTCTTCCGATGTTTTGAATAGATTCACATTATTGGTTCTTTTTTATGTAGAATTGTTTCGATTCAAGTATTTGATATGAATTAATAAAATTAAGATTTGCTTATGATATGACACCCGATACTTAAAATATTTTCCACTGACAAAAAGATATTCATAAGTGCATATTACTCCTCAGAAACCGCGGCAAATTGAGCGCCCTGCAACAAACGAAAACCCATTCTCAAGGAAATATTTTCCATATATTCGTGAAAAGCTCGCCAAATTTCGTTAAAAGTGAAGAATTCTTCGATTCGCATTTCTTCTCCGTACAACTATGTTGCTATCCCTTTTTAAAAACGTTCGCTTTTATTCGAAAATTTACGAACCCTCGTAAAATTGTTTGCTGGGTTTTTGCTTTACCCTTAAACGCCAAAATATGCTGAATTTTCACTTGGATTTCAACGTCATCTGAAGAAAAAATGTAAACAAACAAGTTTATTGAATATTTTTTTCAAATAGAATTTTACATTGAAAGTGATTGTTTGGTTAATATCATAGTTCTAAGGTAAAAAATACTAAGGAAAGCAACCATATTACTATTCTATGGATGATTAGAATTTATCAGTATAATATTTTCTGTAAAGGTAGGCAGGTTGCCAATGTTAAAATTTGATTTCTTATTACCTATTTTTATAGTCAAGTATAAGAAATTTAAAATATTATTGCCAATCTTTAATCTAAATGTTATGTGATATTATCATTTACTTTCTAAATTTAATTGTTCTCCAATATTTTGTAACAAGTATTTGAAAATTATTTGTAGCAGTGTATTTACCATTTATTAGCCAAATATAAAAATGTATGTTAAGTGAAAAAAAGAATGAATTAGAAAATTATTGATTGTGCTCTACTTATCAAGAGCAAAATAATAAAAATTACATATAAAAGAGCAAACCTAACATTTATTACATTCATAAATATTATTTATATAACTTTTAAGTATGTAACAAGGCGCTACCTTGCCTAAAATGATTGTGCTACTTTGTTGACACGAGACATACACTGTTCCTTAGAAGACGGGACGTTTTATTACAATTCCTGAAATTCGCGTCGTAAATTTGAGCCATGCAAGGAGTTCGCTGGATGGGTGAATCGATTCGATCTGACTCTACAGTCATATCTCCGACAAACTCGGAGCCGGAAGAGGAGATTAAATCCTCATTTCGCCTACGGTTCACGATGACTATTAAGGGAGTAATAAATTCGAAAGCATTTCCTTAGAAGGTTGGTAAACAGCAATTCTCACGACATGAACATATTTTCCCTGGGCTCTACCACCCGAAGACATAAGTCGGATTTCCTACATATTAAAAGTTTGAGGCAAATAAACAGTGCTCCCCACAATGACATGCAAAAATTAGCAACATTGGCGTGGAAGAGCTTCACCAAAAACACAAAAAGTAAAGTACTTAACA
Source organism: Machimus rusticus (assembly GCA_951509405.1). Lineage (NCBI taxonomy): Eukaryota > Metazoa > Arthropoda > Insecta > Diptera > Asilidae > Machimus > Machimus rusticus. The sequence continues at coordinate 14,833,350 of OX608054.1, read as the reverse complement.
GTCACTTAAGGATAAATTGTAATAGGGCGGAAATTGCAGAAACAGGAAAGCAAATTGTTTCTGTTCAAAGGATAAAAAACGTTAATTCGTTTCGAAAAGTGCTTTTCAACCTTTTAAATTGATAAAGAGGTAAAAATACACTTCATCAGAATAAGTCAACTATTTATTCGCCACGATAACTTGATGAGAACAATTAGAAACCTCCTAAGCCCTTAGGGCACTGTGAAATGAGAAAATTTCAAAGTTCCGAGGTACGTACCGCAAAACTCAAAAGTACAAGTAATTGTACTTTCAAGAATCGATTTTGGTGTGTAAGTAAGTATCAGCATGGCCAACTTAAGACCAAGGTAAAGATTAAAAAGCTCTTTAAATACTTAAAATAAAGGATTATATTCCGATTTTATCATCAACCAACGAAGATTTTATGTTTTATTTTACTTTACTGGTTCTTGAAAACCTGAAATTTAATGGAAAAGGCAATTCAAACCGCCATTAATTATACAGTTCACAGCTGTTGTAAATTTACTTCGCAGAAATTCTCAAGAAATGGTCGAAGCAAAAAAAAAAAAAATATATATATGTATATATATGTGTATTTATGTATATGTATATACATACACTCATATATATGTACAGCTTGGTGAGGGAAAGCAAAGTAATATTTAACGGCTGAAACCTTAAACCAGAACAAATATTTAATGTGGAAAATTAGTCAGTGGTTTACAACAAACATATTACAATTCACGAAAGAAGTTCTGAAAACAAAATAATATGGCTGGGAGTTTGAGCAGCATAAACGATGAGCAAAAATAACTATGTAGACATGTTCAGAAATAAAATTAAGTATTTCTATGCAAAAACTTGGATGATAGGGAAATTCGCACCTAATAAATGTTATTTAAATACAAAAATGTGTGGATCACATAATTTTTAGTATAGTTTGAATAATTTTGGTTAACTCATAATTTACAAATTGTGTACATATGTATGTATGCAAATTTTGTTTTACATATTAATGAATTATAAGGATGACGTAGAATCATGTAGTCTTAATTTAAAAGTAATAAATAATTTTATTTAAAAATTCTCTGGTAATACTTTCAGCCTAGAATTTCAAAAATGTTGGTACTAAATCATTCATTTCTTTTTTGTTTAAGGTTATTTGAAAGAGAAAAATTGTATATACATAGGAACATTTTGAAATGCATCTAAATGTAAGACATGTTATTAATTTTACAAAGACAAATGGTTGTGTTACGACAAGAGGCTGTCTTATCAAATTCAATTAAGCTTAGGTGTCATTCTCAGAATTACATTGCTCCAATATTTGAGCCAACAATGATACCTGATATCAGTGCACTTGTGCAATTTTAAATTAAATTGAAATTCAAAATAAACTCTAGTCCTCGAGTAATAATATAAAAGAACCTATGGATTTCAGATGGATGATAGGCAAAAGCAATGTTTGTGAATTACAAATCTTGCCAGCTAAAAACAAACATTTTCTATTATACTCCCCAAGAATTGATGATAATTTACATTATCAAATATTAATGGCAAAGGGCATAACATTTTTGAAATATGTAGGTACATATATTGTGAAGTTTCTATTTCTTGAAATAAACCTTTTCAAAATCCTCCTAAGACTTAATTTTACATATGAGAAAAATTATATATTTTATATTGTATTTTAGCACACTGAGAAAAGAGTATGTTTGCAGCAAACAAATTCATGTTTCAATATGGCGAAATAAATATTTGGTTACTGGAAATAAGCCACATTTATCTCAATTATAAGCGCTGTCGAGTTAACTACGCCTATGATTATGATAAAAGGAGCTTGTTTTAAATAACGAAATATTTATTTCGCAATATTCAAACATGAATTTGTTTGCTGCAAACAAACATCTTTTCTCAGTGCAATTGTTCAATGTTAAGAAAATTTAACGCATTAATGATCTTTTATAGAATACGGAGGGAAGCGAAAAATCCTTTATTGAATTGGTTTAACTAGCCTCTTTAGCATCAAGAATTTTAGGAAAACATATATGTTTATTCTGTTCAGTTCAGGCAAAACCATCGAATCCGAATGTTGGTAATAAAATGAAAATCATTGCGCTAATAACTTCCTCGGTAAGTTAGTCTGTTTTAAGCACTGGTATGAGACCGCCAATAAATAATTGAATATAAACCGGGCCTTATATTGAATTTCTCCGCACCAGAATAGATAAACGAACAAATCGATAGACAGATAAAGCAATGAGGCCAGATAATTTTACCACAATACTGCGTTTTGGTTATGACATGAGTATAAAGGGGATGTGTGTAGCATGGTGCATTCCCTGGAAGTATGTGGGACAACACTTGACATTATAATTAATAGGTAAAAGCCAAAAACAAAACGGAGAGTCATAAAATGATAAAAACATACAATATAAATATTTTCTATCTAGAGGACCAGTATAACGTATTACAAAATAAAAGAAATGATAGTAGGTTTTATTGAGTATACATTTTTAAATATGTAGACTCCGGTCCGCGTTATAATACAATAATGAAATCATTTTGACTTATTTATATAACTAACGAAGAGGTTAAATAGATGAAATATATACCTATACATATGTACATATATATGGCATCATTTACATAGGTACTTTCCGTCATGATAGGTAGCATTTCTATAAAATCTACCTAACAAGCACTCTTCAGAATCGAAGTGCAGACCTTTTTTTCCAGATCCCACTCTCAATTAGCTTCTTAACCCCAAGAAACTTTGCACACTTTTTTCTCTTTGGTATTAGAAAGGTTTTAGATAAAAATAAATGGAAGGTCTTTTGTAGAGAACAATGTTATTTTGCTCGTCTTATTAGCATTTTCCATCTAATCAAATCCCCCTAATCTCACTAAAATTAGAAATGGATAAGTTCGCCTGAAATACAATTTCTAGGTTTTAGATATATAACTTCTGTCGACCAGCTTACCCGTAGTGATACGCAATTGCTATTACAAAGTTTAAGTGATTTTAGTAGAACTTATCCATTTCCCATGATTGAGCTAGGCTTCACCTTGGATTGCGATGCTTTGAATTTAATTTAATTCTGTATTCTGAGTAGGCAGTAAGCATAATCCATTCGTTTTAATTTGCCTTCTGGCTCCGATTTACTCGTATATAAAATTAAAGGTGTCCTGGAGGGTGTTATTGGTACCGGAGCGGCTGCTGTAATAACATTGCTCTCATGCGTTCAACGATTGTCTTAAGTTACCAATATTCATGGCGCATCTTATTCCCTTATTCAGGGTAAGAACAACATCTTAAATACCCTTAATTGCCACTGGGGCAACAAAAAAAAACTTCTTTAGGGTCCTAGACAAACTTTTCTTTCTGTTTTGGAGTATCATACAGCGAGTCCAGGGAGCCATTCCTTGGACTTAAGCATTCTTCATTCGTAGTGTATTTTTCCTTGGCAAATAAAAGTACGGGCCATGTTCTGAACCAATCATTCAAGTGGACGGTTAACAAATGTTAGCAGACTCTTGATATCGGAGATGTTTTTATCCATGAAAGGAATTGAATTTAAAAAAAAGAAGTTTGCTGTGCTCTTTCACAAAACGATATCAATGATAAAAAATTGAATTAAAAATAAATTTACCGTGCTGCTTTATAAAATGATATCAATGACTCTTGGTCACAATGTTTTCGATTACATTACCGAAAATTTCTTTTTAACCCTTTACCTGTGACGTCAATCGTATGACTTAGCATTATTTAGAAATGAAAAAAAAAATATTATTTTCTAAAGGATTCGATTTTACTTAAATAACTTCTTTGAATGTGATTCTGTAAACATAATTATTTTATTAATAGCTCGAACATTATTGTTATTTGATATAAACTTGCATTATTAAAATCAAAAATCAAAATTATGGGATCATTTTTTGCAAGAAGCTTTACAATTAAAACAGTATAAGTATATTACATGCATAATATATGTTACATCGTACATTCGTAATTGAAAAACTTAACCATTGTACGTTGTAAAGGAATATCAATTCAGAAACTTTTTTATTAATTAAAAGAGGAAAGTAAAATGTGACTCGTTAAATGCTTATTTGGGTAGGTAGCTTTTAAAACTCATATAGAGTATAAAAGGTCCTTTTATTCATCCGTTGAATGTGGGTAAAACGTATAAGCACCAGCGAATATTTTTACGGAGTACTCTTTCTATGCTAAAAATAGCCATTTAGAATGGTGCGGTGATGAAAACTCAATTTAATAGCACTTACCTATTCACCACTAGTTTTTTGTTGAGAAAGTTCTTAATATTAATATAATTAAAGTACTTTTTTGGTGAAATCCAATTAAGGATAGCTTTGAGACAAATTATAATCTATCAAAGTTTTATTTATATTTTGCTTAGACTTATTTAATATATTTTGCCTTGAATTTCCAAATCACCGAAAAATATGCAGGTTTATTGGCGGTCTAATCATACATCAGTATTGTATATTATTACTTTTTTATTTAAAAAACAAACAGAAATTTTAACTTATTTATTATTTTTTAAATTAAATTATTTTATGTGAAGTACGAGTTATAAAGTAAACGAAACACATAAAAACTAAGCAATAGAAAGAAAAATTGAATTTTAGACAGCATCCAACAGAAATATTTTCGCTTTAATTTTTCGATGTAATATGTTTTAAGTACCTATATTTTCTGTCAATCTGCAAATCATAATTTTCGAAGTATTTCTGATTCGATTCCGTCTAATATTAAATTTTCAGGGTCTTTAAAATTATTTTACTGTCTTATTTTGGGAGGCCTACGCCTACAGTCCTACAGCTCACGCATTTACGACTTTCTCGAATTAACTTTTAATTCCTTTTTACATAAAATATAAATCGCATTAATATGATCCGTTTACTGTATTTATTCAAATTATTGTATCTCGTACTTTTAGGAGAACAAACTTTACTGTATGTAAATGGGAAAGCAAATCACATTCTTCTGCACAATGCATCCCAAAACAAATAATGCCTTAAATATTCTCGACAAAATCATCTCACAATTTCGTATCGCATTGGTACAAAGAAATTCGACGACATAATACAAGACAATATATGAAACAAGCCTTGTTATGTTGTCTAGATGTTGTATAAATCTATTTTGTAAGTTAACAAGCCCTTCTTATTACGTCCAACACAATTTTTGTTCGCAGAAATTCAAATAATCCTTAAGATTCTCCTAAAATTTGTTTACGGAAAACTATAAATTATGGATATTCCTGCATGAGCATACTTCTCCATGCTCGGAATAGTTTTCAGCTCTCATAATATGTGGATTAAAATAAACCTCGCGGGATGCGGTTTACATTCCATTATGTTTTCTCCAGTTCAAGGAGATCGATGAAAACGTGCCACATAAAATTAAATTACGACTTGGATCCGAGAAGCTTGTGTCAGCTTAAAATTTCAGTGTAGGTTCAAATATTTAAGTAATATGTAAACATGTTCTCTTAATTGTAATTAATTTTACCGGAATCAAAGAGATGGTAAATGTTTTATATCTGTAATACCTACATCAAAACCTGTTGTTATAATAAGTTTTATTAATTTAGCTATCTTAAACGGATAGAGTTGAGTTTTCGTTATAAATTTTCTCATTTTAACCATGTCCGGGTAAATCGCTTGTGCAATTCAGCAAAACGTTTTTTATTTAAAAAATGCTAATTTTTAGTTCTTAAAAAGCTTTTTCCATGAGTTTTCTGAATTTTTTCTAAGATTATTGTCCTTAATAACATTAAACAGTGTATTAAATTAATATCCGGGCAATTTAAAAATATTCACGAACAGTATCAGGATAAAAAGGGAAACTTTAAGCAAACTCATCATTTTCATTGATTTTCTCGTGAAGAAATTTATTCAGCTTAGTGTAAAGTGAACTAAAATGCAATTCTATGTACTCCGAGAGGGAAGAAACTCAACTCAGAAAATGCATAATGGTGTCTTTAGTGTGGGAATTTGGAAATTTCAAACAGCTGGAAGCTTTTCCAAAATTCATATCATGCAATTCCGTCATTATAGACACACTAGGCGAAGGTCAGGGAGCAATTCGCGAAATAAGGTTACGAGTCTACGATGACCCTTGAATGCAAGGGAAAATCAATAGATTGATAAAATCTTAAAGTTCTCCTTTACGCCAAGGACTCGTAGGGAAGAAGATTTTAGCTTATATCCTCTTGCCCGCAACTAGTGGCTTCTGATGGGCTCCTTCTCGTAAATTGCAGAGCAAACAAGTTTTAACAATTGTGCCACTATAAATTTTACCTCATATATTAAAAGTGCTAAAAATCTCTTTCATGCCATTAATTTCAATTAGACCGCCAGCTTTTACCATGACATTACTTTATTTACCAGCCACAGTGTGTCTTGTATATGCAAGAAAACGTGTCTAAGTTGCCAGCTCAATGCGCAGCCATCGTTCCTAATATTCCACAAGTCCTCGTCTAATAAAGAAAAATGGAAACAAATGATTTTCACCTTAACAGTGGTGCCTATGGCAATTAATTGAAATGTAAATTTAAAAATTCAACAAAAGCGACGCTGTTAATTTCACTCTGTAAAATAATTTTGAATTCGTACAAACAGACAACGATGAAGCGCACTGTTAGGGACTCAACTGTTCGATAATATAAAAACATCTGTAATAGCTAATCCAAATAAACCATTTTACCATGACTTGAAAATTGTTCAAAGTCACTATGTTATTTTTAGACAATGTTAAATCTTTCTTATAGGTTCTTGAAGATAAATAATAAATACAAACACATTCTCTTTTTTTCTGGATAAACGAAAAACGCAGATTTCAAAAATCCAAGAAGCAAATATGTACTCTTGTCTGGTTCAAAGGAGTAAGAGTATTATCATTTTTGTATCTATTTAGATATTGAATTATCAATGTATAATATGACTTCAAAGTTATCTATAGAAAATAAGACGTCGTTACGCTTTTCCTCAAAATCGTGATTCTCAATGTATAATATTTGTACATGCACATATTGTATACCTATATAACTCCAGAATTAATTGTGCAAATTTAATAAAGGAGGACCTATTCTTTTCAACTTTATATTGTCCACAAAAGGAAGTAGGCACAACACAACAAGCACGATAATTTAAATTTAATCAGAGCCGGAATTAAATGCGTCGGAGCATGGGGCCCTGAAGGAAATAGGGGCTCTTTAAATTGAAAAGAATATATCTTAATTTTATATTAGAAAAGAACAAGTTTTTAGTATTGAAGAGTTGTGTACGTGGTGGTATATTGAAAGAATCCCATGACAATAAAACATGAATAAATTGAATTGAAATGATATATTGAAAATAAAAGCAATGTATAGAGGTTGTATCGATTCGATGTTTGATTCCTATTTTATAGACATTAATTGAAAAATGATGAGAAATAGTCTATGTTTATTTGATAAAAACATAAATTTTCTTATATTACAATGTTTTAAATAAAAATAATTGTTTAAATTTTAAACTTAACTTATTGCGTGATGCCTTTTTTAAGATATGAAAATGTTTTTACTATTCAAGAATATTTTAAATTTATTCTTATGAATGTTCATATTTGTCTCCGATTGTATCTCTAGAAGTTCCTTATATAAATTGATATTAATTAAATTTGCGATTTCACATGCATTTTATTTCATTCAGTTAGTAGTTTAGGGCTGAAGCATAACTGCCACAAATTGTTTTACTAAAAATTGTGTCAAATATTCTTTAAATCCTAAGAAGCCGTCTTTAAAAAAACATTTTCCTAAAATGAGGTCCTATATATTCTTTATTTTCCACCTCTTTAAAAGAGAATGCTCCCTTAATTGATCTAATTAAGACGATCCAATTAGGTTAAAGATAAGTGCTTACACTTCTATTTCAAATGGCATCCAATTTTAATTGCCGTTTAACCAACAAGTGTGGGCAATCAATCCTATTTTTATTTTTATCTGGATTTCTATAGGCAACTAAACGCCGTGTCAGTTACTTCTGCTGTGCGTGCTAATCATCCTATATACTCAATTTCAAGGTGTCAAATTGGCAGCACGCACATTTCCCATAAGAAAAAGGTTGGCACAGGAAATAAAGTGGTATATTTGGAACATTAATCTCCCCGACGAAATGGTGAAATAATGATATTATTTGCGATAACTCTTTAGTTCTTAATATTACTTATATTACATATGGATGAAGGCTGTCTGAAGCGTTTGGGAGCAAATCCATTATCTGCCAGCCAGAGGGGTTCTGAACGGATTCGGAGCTTCAGATCAATATACCACATCTGAGCCCCAGTGACATAAATTCGCCGCGTGTAAACAAGTTCCTCTACACTCTGATACTACAGAGATAAAAGGAAATTCTGTTTTATTGTGATATTCCTTCACCAAAAATTATTCGAGCTATTGCGTTCCATTCCCCAGCTCGAATTTGTAGGTGGTAGATTTAGATAATACTGCTTTCACTATATGAATCATGTATTTAGTGCGCGCCACAAAACTATTTTTCGTGCGCATAAATTAATTTCAATAATCAATAACCTTGAAGAAAGCTTAACAATAGATTTAATAAACACAAGACTGTATTCTATGAAGATCATTTGATGGAATTTAATAAATTATCTCCATATAGTAATTATTAGAATTTTGTCTTTGGCGATGTCAATTAAGTAGTTGCCAAATAAAGTTATTTGTTACCAGCATAGTGTATAAACATGTTCTTCGAAACCAATAATGTAAATGGTTGTGAACCCAAAATTCTATAGAAACTCTAAGCAAAAGGATTGTAAATATGATGTCAACTCCTTACAATTCAAAAATAGAAAAGTGTTAAACTAACACGTAAGTGTCAATTGAGCAGGCTATTACACTAATTAGTAAACTGAATTAAGCAAGATAGTTATTATTCAACTTTGTTAATAATTTGTGACATGAACCTCCTAACTAAAAGCAAAAAGGGATGGGAAAATTGATTTGTTATTCATTCAATCTTCAATCGAGAAGACCAATAATCTGATATTATATTATAGGTTTACAAAATTTTTAACAGTAGAGAAGAAAAAAAGTTAATGAGCATATTTTTCCTTGGATTCCTATTAATGTTAGGGTAAATTTTACCAAATATGCTTAAGTTCATATCCAAAGGCTGCTGTTAAAAAGAAAATATAACATAACGATGCTGTAATGAATTAATATTTTAAAATATATTCGCTCTAATCTAGTCTTACTCTTAAAGATTAAAGCTGAAAACAGATCAATCAAATGAAATTTAATTTAAAATCGGTTTATCATGCTGACTGACTTTATAATTAATCGAGGGCTAAGTCAAATGATTAATGACAGAATCTATTAAATTTTTCTCTTAATATTCTGAATTATCTTGATTCGAGCGTAGTACATCTGAAGATACTTTTCTTTTTAATATCAAATATAGTCGCGGAGCTTCAAATTTTGTTTTCTGATTAATTAATTTCCTTTTAACAGCGTCGCACACGTATTTTCTGGAATTTTTCAAAGGCAGTCATGGCATTGAAGAAAATGATTTCGAGCCGAGTACCTACCTGTTTTCTTAGAGAGGGAATTATTGATACATGTATTTATATGACTTTCCAATTGCCAATAACATATGCAATGCCTCATAATTCCTTTTAAGAAATCATTGAGAGTACCAAACCAATCTCTTTAATGATGGTTTTAAATACTGAATATTTTTCTGTAAATAATGATTTTCAGATACCACGCAAGCTTCCCTAATGCCATAAATCCACACAAACTCTTTCGCACCTTGTCCTTAAATTTCTGGAAGGAAAGCAGAATTATTTGGATAAAAAATAAGATTTTTTTGTGCTAAAGGATTTCAGGGTGTTTTGTGCTTTTCCTTTAGACTGGCAACAATGTGCGGCCTCATTATACAATTGGTTTGCCCTGACAAATACGTCGTGCAGGGATTATGCGAAATTTATTGCAAAATTCTATCACGTCTCACTTTGTTGAGGTATGTCATGTGAAGACCTTAAAGAAATGCTCACATCTGGGATATGTGGAAAGATATTTATACGAATACCTTCAAGGAATAATATATATATTTTATTTTATTACCTCCGGTAGCGCTTCAGTGCGCCTTGAAAAATGTTTGCGTTTTAACTATACCAATAATGAAGGTGGAAATATATTTTAGTTAACGAAGCAAAATAAATCTAAACTAGTAACTCTAAATGGTATACATTTTGACATTAGTTTTTTAATTTTGTTGGCATATCTAATCCCTATTAATATTATAAATCCAAAGGTGTCTATTTGTCTGTTTGTTATTCTTTCACGTTGACACTATTTAACCGATTTCCCTAAAATTTCATGTAGAGCTAAAGTAAAGGACGGAGAATAATATATAATAGAATCTATCCAGTCTATATTGTTATCTTTATATTGTTGTAACGATATTACCATGACTCATAATACATAGCGCTTATATGCGCTCCTTATAATGTTGTGTGCCAGTGTTTTAACATTTTTTATAAGAAGTTCTAAGAAGTGACGCAGAGCATCTCAAAATGATATATTTTCAGTGACTCATTGAGTTTAAGAGCAGAGCAGAAACTACAAAGTGTCACCAAAACTTCACCGTACGAAACGTCTTTAAGGAATTACAAAGTATTGCAAAAACTTCTCCTTATGACTTGCCTTTAATAGACCCAGCTGGGATAGAGTGCAGCAGAGCATAAGATAAAAACAGTTCGCAAAACCTTTAGGGAAGTTTGTTTTGGCGCCAACCCTTTCCCTTTTTACTTAACTTTTGAAATAACATAGACAAATGCTCTTTATAGTCAGTTTTCCGGGGACGGGATGTGCGAAATGAATTTTAATATCAGCAAAATCTGAGCATAGTCCAAATTTAAGGCGTTTACTGCTTTTTATTAAAAACAATTTCGAAAGGCGCGTGCTGAATTAATTCGTCTACAGATGCCGACGAAAATATCTGTAATCTCTGTTGCTTGCGGATAAATTCAGCATCAATGGGGACATTTTATTTATTCATAGACAAGTCTTAAAGCCATAGATTGCCTGTTAAGGTTTACGGGTACAGTCATCTTTATCCCATTTAAATTTTCTTATGTCACAGCTTATGGTAGCGTTCGCGACTCCAATTTCCATAAAAAGCGAATTTTCCTCAGAATTCTAAATTTCCAGTACCTCTCTGCTCAATGGGAAAGAGTGTGGCGGGTGCGCGGTACCTATATAATTTCAGACATGAAGGCCTATGTTCATGTCAAGCGAAACAATAGAGTTTTCAAATAAGAAAAATTCCATCTCTCCATCGTCATGCCAGTGAGCTCGCGGACCTTTCTAATAAAATTAGACATTCAGCTCAGCTCGTTTGAGTTTCGAAGGGAAAAGATGCCAGTAGGCTACTAGCAAATTCTTCATGTGGTTTTCTTAATTTATATAGTGTCCTATATACATATCTACTGCAACCGCAAAACTTATTTTTTGCAATACTAATGCCTGACAATAGACTTATGTGCGTATCACTTTATCGGGCAAAGTCGAGACAAAATAATTAGTTTACGATCTTTGTACTCTTTACGACACAACTCTGCCCGATCATTGAAGTAGAGTATCCTGGCAACTTATTATTCTATAAAAATACAACCACTCATAATTTCCCAGAAATAATAAGTTTGTTATTGTTTTCGTTGACTTAATTTAATATTTTTGATGAGAATTTGTGTGGAAATGTTTGTTCCTTAATAAATAAGGTATAGAAGATACAAAATATTTTTTATAGAATTAAGGTCTAGGTAATTTACGGACTAGGAAACCATAGAATGTTCTTAGACAGAACGTGAAATTTCTAATTATTTTTGTCGTAATGTGGGACCCCGCATTGGTTTGCTCGAAGGTCTATGCGTTTGAATCCTGAATTCAAAAAAAGAAGACTTAACTTCTACTAATTTAATTTATTGTAATTTCGTACTTAGGTACAATTTAAGTATGTGCTAACAGAACACATGTGTTACTCCAAATTAAAGCCTTTTTGTACTGAGTGAGAGTATCATAAGTTAACCTTATCTAATATATGTATTTATTTAAATTCCTCTCACAAATATTTAATTTATATCCAACCAAAATAATTTGAAGAATTTCGACTTCTTCAGTCTACATATCACTTTTTTTTAAATTTTTTTATTAATCCAATTGTTATTCATTATTTCTTTAATACTGTATAATATAAATGAATCGTGTCGAAATTGTGAAACTAAAAAGAAAGGCATGGAATACAAACATATAATAATCTTATTATTAAAATATGGAAATTGGGTTTTTACAATTGTCATCTAAAGAATATCATAAAACTTTTCGCTTTAGTTTAAATCAGTCGTGGAGGGCCAAGTTCATCTACATATGTATTTCATAAAACAGTATTGGGAGGATAACAAGTAATTTCTCAGAAATAAGCAATGCATTAGCGAGTCGAGCCATTTGATAAAGAGCATAATAGCCCTGGATTTGCAGCTGACTAAGGTAAAAAGGTCCTCATCAATTATTTAAAGCCGGGAGAAGTTCAAGCAAACCCAGATAGTCTCCACTGTTACTAGCCCAATCAGGTTACAATAAATACGCCTCGCAAGGAGCTGTAATTCCCTATTTATCCTGCCGCACAAAAACGAGTGCTTAAGTTGCAATTACGCTAGTAAAAGAGGCCAACGTCTTCAGCTTTAGCTTGAGTATAATCCCGACGGACTTATCGTCCTCGGTGACAAATCGCTGGAAAACTCCGGCCTATTGGCGACCTGACTCCCAACAGATGACGTATAAATGAGCTGTCTCTCCTTGTTATTCTTAAGATTAATTGGGTTGATTTTGGGAGGTAGCAGTTACTGATTGCCCGGTGTTACTTTTGTCGCTTCGGGAACTTGGTTTTCCTAATCAATGTAACATCTCCGTGAAAAAAATCCATTGGAAAAAGAGATTTGACAAGAAAAAAAGGTAAACAATCCATCAATGTGTTGGGGAATGATGAAGAACAAAATGACATGATAACCCACACTCTTAGGCAAAATCATTCAACCTGCACGCTATGTCAAGCGTTACTGATTGAAAATTCACTCAAGATGAAGGTTGCCCAAGTTGTCATTTATTCTTAGCAATAAAACTGCAATTTTATTGATCGTATGTCATATTCATATCGCTTCATGCTTAATTTAAAATTACTAGGTCAGCAAGACACCAGGTGACTTCTGAGGTAATTTTCGTTCTCATTTACTAGCTTTACTGGCTTTTAAAACATTCACAATAAAATTATTGATTCTAAGAACTCATTTAAAATAATAAACCTATATTAGTATGAAAGGCGACAGTTGGTAGCCAATTTATTTATGTAATTTTAGCTTAATTTCCTTAATTAACAACAACCTATATTCCTAAAAGTTTATGTAATTTTCCATAAATTGACAAAGCTCTCAGATCCTTGCAAAAAGTATCAACTCATGAGAAATAATCATTACTTTATTTATTTTATTTTTCCCATAAAATATATATAGAACACCTCGGAACGAACGCTTTAAATATTGTTTATACATTCATCAAACTTATGTCGTATGTTTGAGTAAATAACATTCGTCTTAACTAGTTAAACTTTATTGTTTGTGAAACCTTCGTCGTCTCAAAAATGTCATGGGTCCCTGAACATAAGGTACACGTCTGACAGTATCCCTTTTCTCCTAAAATAAATCGTTGTACCATGCATACATGTTCACCCATCGTATTTTACAAATTTTGCACTTTAAAACTATTATCTAGTCCTAGAAATTAAATTTATATCAGAGGAAAGAAAAGGTTTAACAAATTTAAAGATATCGACTGTTGCGCGGTGCTCTGACAAGCCGTTCATAAAAAAAAAAAGAATAATTTATGTATTTAGTTGAAACTAGTTTAAAACTTATAGTCATTTATTTTTCTCAACATATACTATTTTTATATTATTTCAATCTTGTAAATTGTAAATCTTGCCAGTATTAATTGCACTGCCATTGGCTAAATGCCGGAATAAAAATTGTCAGTATGCAGTTCAACAATAAACCTCAATTATTTACTGTCGTACCCAAATAGCAAATTTTCGTCCCTTGGTTACTGGTTCCTGACTTTGATATGACAAATTTTCGTCATCCGAACGGATATGTGTTAAGGAAGGATTCTGTTTCACTGGATTGAGAAAACTTTGTCAAAGTCTGAAATTAAAAGACAAGAAAACGAAGAAAATATGGTCGACTTCACAAAAGAAACATAGCCAAGTGTTTGCAAGGAAACGACCAGTGTTGGGTAGGAAGTAATCTTTTTTTCCTCTGACGGGAGCGGGGGTGGTATGTGAAGAACAGAGTTTTCTTTATAAATTATGAGTCCAAAAGAAGAAAAAATTGGACAAAAGCATGCACAATAGCTTTTCTATAAAGTATTGCATAATGAACAATTTCATTTACTTTCTTTCTCGTTTTCTACTATAGGTATTATAATGGCCTGACACAAAAAACTTTGAGACTATATTCTCCTATAAGACAGATTTTCTTATTTTTAGGGTTCTGTAGGTACTTTAAAAGGAAAAAACGGAAGCCTGCATTTCTTTATTTCTCGTTCAAATTCAAAACTTATCAAGCTGCTGACTGCATTTATCATGGAAATTTTACAAGGGTATATTCATATTTTGTAATCGGGTGCTTACCATTCATTGTAAGTAAATGCTACGAAATTGACTATTTGAATAAATAAATACCGAAGAGTGAATACCTCTTATGATTATTCTCGTACATCTTGTTTATCTCTTAGTAGTAATGTTAATATTACATCCATTCTGAAAACGAAGAGGACGTTCAGGAAAATAATGCGAAAATATGGTATGGAACTCTTTGAGTCGAACTTGCACTTGACCACTTTTTAATATGCAGTATGATGATACCTCGTATACTCAGCGTAGAAATAAAAAAGCTATCGTTAAATAACGAAAAGAACTGTCATCGGAGAAGGGTTTAATTGAACTTTATTTATGCATTAATAAAGCCAATATCTTAGTTGATTTTGGAAGTGTGAGCAAAATTAGTCAAAGGGATAAAGGTTTGTATTTTTCTTCTGTATCGTTCTTGTACGATAACTTCCATATTATGCTATATTTCTTAATCTATTTCGATCAAAGAAAACTGGGTTATGTTTTATATATGTATATGTATTCATGCATACATACATACATACGTATTTATGAAAATGTGTCAATATGTGCATATATGGGTATTAGACTCCGTTTGTATCGTTTGCAAGTTTGATCTAAAAGTCTAAAAATTCGGGAGGATTAGTGTTAGAACTAGAGCTAAAATATTGGCATATTAGATCGAAAAGAAACCCAAAAAGAAAAAAACCCTTACAAAATCCGACACGGGATCGTCCCTCTTGTTAGTTCAGTGGGCAAGATTTTTTCTATTATTCCAATTTTTAAACTAATTTAAGGTTAAATAAGTTTTCTTCCTCGATGTTTTCATCAGATAGACTGTTGAAGAAAAATGTTTCCCACATTTTCTATCACAATTTCATTGAAATTTAACGTGCTCCGAATCAATTATTTCTTTATAAGAAAGGGATTTTAAATTGAATTGTTGATTCAGAAAAAAAAAAACTCACACGACAGTAAGTTTTTAAATTATCCAGCCCAGTTGGCAAGGTCTGTGACGGTCTCGTCCTTTTCGCACCTAATAAATAAGTGCACGGTCCATTTTTCATTAAAGCTAAACTCTAATTCAATTTCAAGAGTTGTGAATTAATACCATAAAAAGTTCCCGGGAGAACCAGGCGTTTCCTACGTACGTTTCGCCGAGTTCGAGTTTATTGAATTTTACTGGCTTCTTTCAAGGTGAGGTAAGGCCGAGTGTCTCCCATTTTAACATTCTACGCACAAAGGTAATTTGTAAAAGGGAGTTCTTGGATTCCATACGCTCGCTATTCCCGCCGCCATTCATCCAAACTTTCACAAAAGTATCTTCGAGCGGAGGCTTTGCTTATCTGCAAAGGTGCCACTGCCGGACGAGTTGCCTCAGATGGATGTACGGCCGGGAAAATCGCCGTCGAGCAAAATGGGGAAGAATTCCTGGAAATATCCTGGTAGCTATACTATATAATAGATTGCAAAAGACGTAAAATGATGGAAGAAACCGAATGGTTGGGCGAATTTAAATTAAAAACGCATTACGGTCGGACGAGCTAAAAACCGTGAGTTTGGGTTTTCCGATTTGACAATGGAAGAGCAATCCTGCATTATTCCGAAAAAGCCGTGTGGAGCCTTGTATGCTGTTCACATGTGGAAATCGCGGACAGGTTGTTCACCTTGAGACGAGGTATTTGATTTCGCCTCAGAACAGCCGAGATAAAATCGGAAGGGAAAAAAACGGAAAAGGAAAAGGAAATTCCACATGCTTTATGCGAAATTGTTCTCAGAAGAAACCAGACATTTCAATGGCAGGCCTAAGAATATTTAGATTCGAATTTACGTAATCGTATCGCTTCTATAAACTGAAAATGTCTTTGCAGTCCACAAAAATTTAGTTAATTTTCTCGTTATCATGAGAGTTAAAAAAATTTTCCTACGTTATATGATAAAATTAAAAACATTCGTAAATTGTCTACTTATGGTAGAAACTATCTTCCATCTAAACCGAAATGAACGTTTTATTTTCTTAAAAGTGCTGCAAATTAGAAATATTGGTCATAAGATTAGATATACATACTGTTTTAGAATTCTCGAATTTTGATATTCTATAATTTTGATATGATTCTATATTCTAAATCATAACTCCAGAAACCCTTACATATACACTAATTTTCAAAAACAGTCGTGCTGGAAATACTTTTATATTCGTTATCATTGAAATCCCTTAAAATGAGAAGTTTTCGTCGCCACATTTAATGCGTAATGTAATAATTTAAAATTCGTATAGCGAAATAAACAATTTGATAACTCGAATATGCCTATTTGCATGAAAATTCTTTAAATTTTAAAGAACTACAAAACACATTACTAAGCATTTTGAGTCAAACCCGCTTTTAATTGGAGCAGTACTTTTCTCTAGAAGTTGGTAACCTACCCTAAAAGCTTCATTTCGAAACATATATATATAATACCTACATAGATAGGACAGAAAATAAAAATATGTATATTTTCGGAACGAAAAAGAATTTCGAACAGACATTTTAAATCAACAGACTAGAAAAAATTCCCTTAAAAACCTAAATGTTTATTAACAATGCAAGGTTTCCTTTTTTAGGGATAAATCTGATCCAAGAAAACATAAAATACTTGAAACGTACAAGCCCGACGTCAGACTATTGAAAATCATTATTCAAGTTTAATAAGCAAAATATGGTATAATTTGTACGCCAAAACGCTAAAAGCAATTGCGCAAAATTATGATGCTGAGATTCACTAGATTTCCGCCCCGGGCACATGCCCTTTTCGTCATATGGTAAATGCGGCCCTGTTTATTCCACCAAACATTTCGGGGGCGATCAAACTCCAGAGTGATCCCTATCCCGCTGGCTACGGCCATGAAGCTCATAAAATGCCAATATTTAACCAGAGAATGTTGGCTCAATTTGGTTTTGATGAAAACAGTTTTTCTTATGAATCACATAAAAAGCCAACCAGATCTAGTGCAACAAAAGCCCAGCCCTACCCACTTCATTATAAAATATAAATAGCAGCATTTTATTGATAACATTACGACGTGCTTGACTCTCAATTTATTTTCGACAGAAGTGCCACGAAACAGAAAGCAAAACGAGCTTATTCGTGGGCCCTTGAAAATTTATTCAAATCGCTGGATTCCATCAAAATATTTTCATAAAGGAGGAATCCGATGCAAATTTTGCTTATATAATTATGCGAGGAGGACCAGAAATGAGATCAGGTCCTTTATCCATTACCTCTGTGATGAAAGGCAGATTGGTTCTTTTTTTTTCATTGTATTTTTTCATTTTGGCTGAATTTATGACCCATGAGAAGGATGTGCCGATTCAGCTCAATTCACTAAAAATATCCAAATCTGGTATCGGTCATATATTCAAAGAAGAGGCGTCCAGAAATGAAATTTGCAGGTCAGGCCCTAGAGGTGGGCCTTCGGATATGTGGTATATTTGGTCGACTCCTCTATTATTCACGAGGACAGTTGGTGGCGATTTACAGAGTCCCTCCACAGTGGACCACAGTGCTGAAGAATAAAATGTAGACGGCATTATAGGTTAGGGATGCGAAAGTGATTGTGTTGGGATAACGCCAACAGCGAACCCAAAGTTAATTTAGTTTGAAACCCTCTGGTCAGAAGTGGGATTGTCCTTGTGAACCTGCTCGGAATACTTCTGTCATTTCGGTTCAACAGATAGTCGCAGCATGCGAAGGGTTTCACGACTTGAAAATCATAAAAGGAAGGAATTTAATAGATCTAACATTTTGAGAGGATGAAATTTTGACATTAGCCCATCTCCATTTGATTTACTCCCGCTGGGCCATTGGTGGTATAACATCAGTTTTTGCAGGTCAATTGAGAAAGGGACGAGAATCACCTCAGTTTGGACGCGGGGATTATATTAAACGAGGTGTTCAGCACGTTTTCTCCTGCGTTACTGAAATATCTTTCCTCTATGGAGTTCCGAATTAAGCAATTCCCTTTTCGAAACGTTTTGGGACCACCTGAGTTTTATGTTGTCCCTTAAGTGCGGAATATCTCAGGGAATCGCCTCCAATTGGCAGGCGGGATTATCTCTAACAAAAGGTGTGCGAAAGTGAAACACAGAACCGCCCTTACCCATGTGACCCTAATATCTCAACATTCACTTTTGTGTGCACGCCGTCCGTCACCAAATGTAAAGCAATTTTGATACTAAATCGTAGTGAGGTTATGTAGAGTCACAAAAAGTGCATTAACCTTCGGCAAATGGTACCCATAAATAAAATTTCATTTCAATAAGTAGATGACGCCTTATGCTCTGCAAGAATATCAACAACAATATCAACAAAATTGATAAGTGGGTGTTTCTGACAAATAACAAAAATTGCATGCACGTAATGGGCGAAATGTTTAGAAATGATTTTTCACAGTTGTCATTTGCAATATAAATTACCACGCCCGAAGAAATATTTTGTTTGATTTCCCTTCCGTATCTATTTCAGGCTACTTTCCGCTTCAATCGGAGCACTGTCTGGCGTGGATATGTTTAGATGTACTCTTTTGCACGGCTAGCATAATGCATCTTTGCACAATATCAGTGGATCGATACCTATCCTTAAGGTATCCTATGCGCTTCGGAAGGAACAAGACGAGACGACGGGTCACCTTGAAAATAATTTTCGTTTGGCTACTGTCCATCGCTATGAGTTTGCCGCTTAGTCTCATGTACTCAAAGGTAAGGACATCCATACTGAAAAAATAGATTAGAAACGCTAACTAATTTTTTGACTAATTTTCAGCCTGCGAATTAAATTAGTTGGTAAAATAATTGAGAGTTGAAAAACCAAATAAAATAGTAGCGAAATCAACTAAAATATTTACCAAACCAACTAATTTTGCAAATATTTTTCCCACTGTTTTAGTTCTATCGTCTAATTTAAATTAGTAGGCTAAAAAAGTAGCTAGTTTTTCTAATATTTTTTTTTTTAAGTGCACTTCTCTGTGGTTTAATCAGGCCCAAAAATAACTATTATTTCTGAAATTTAAAACATAAAATCATCACTTTATATTAACTTAAAATTAATTATTTCATTTCTAGTCTTACTTAAATTCAATAATATTTTGCATCAAATAAGTAAAATAACCACTAAAAATTTGTTATTCGCATTATTAAAACAAAAATAATTAATTAGAGTCATGTTTGCGTTATTTTATGGTAATTAATTAAGTTTTTTTAAACTGTATGTACGGCGGCGTCCAAAACGGCCTCGTTGTTGTTTAAAGAAAACATTATTATTTTTATTTCTATACCTAAATTAACACAACTAATAAAATGATACTGGCATGTAATGCCTTCTAAACCTATTTATTGAAAACGAAATTTCCCACTATAATAAATATTTCCTTAATTTTTATCTGATAAAGTACAAATGTATGTAGGTTCCTCCCTTAAAAATTTTGTTAAATTCAAATGTATCCCAAAGAGTCTATGTCTACATTGAAGGGATTTATGATTCAAATTAATTAATTACTAATTTGTTGTGTACTTATTTGGTTGGTTAATGTCATTAAAATTTAGAAACAACAATTCAAACCCAGTGAATTTATAAATTCCATTAAAAATGTGGACAAGAGAGAAAGAAAAGAGGCCTTTTCTTTTGGTATTTCTTATGGGACGTGCGACTCCTTATATATGAAGCCAGAGATTTGGCTTAAAATACTGTCAAAAAATGTTTGCACAAACAGTATAGATAAACTTAAAATTGTTTATATTATACATTATTCGTCTTCTCTTTAAGATTTAACTATTTACAAAGTAAATTTTCCTTTTATTTTTTTAATTTTCAGGATCATGCCTCAGTACTGGTGAATGGGACCTGCCAGATTCCGGATCCTGTTTACAAATTAGTTGGGTCAATTGTGTGCTTTTACATCCCTTTGGGAGTGATGCTGCTGACGTACTACTTAACAGTCCGTCTGTTGGCTAGGCAACGCCAGAATCTGGGAGGAACAACAAATCAAGCTGGCGGATGGGCGAGTGGGTGGCTTGGACAAACTCCAGCTTTAGGTAATTTTCCCATCCTTACATCGTAGTGTAATATTTGTATGTGCAGAAACACCATCCTGAAAATCCTCAAATGTAATTAATAGTTAGTTGGGGCAAAAGTACCCGAAACGTAAATAAGCTTAATCTTAATCTTTGTAGATATTGTCGAAATAGTATCGAAGAAGCGACAACAAAGTAATTGAATCTTTTTCTTCTCTTAGACTTATTTAAACAAATATTTCGAGAAAATCTCCATATTAAAGTAGATTAAGATTAGTTCTCGGTGATAGTAAGAGCCTATGACAAAACTTTTTTGACATTAAATAATAAAGAACCTAGGGTTCCTGGTATTCCCTAAAACAATCCATTAATTGCAATACAACACATATATGTTTCCTGCTTCATGCATGCTTCGATAAAATTATCTGTTGTTAAAGTTATTACAATACTATAACTAGGTTTTTTGTATCATTCTTTAACAAATTATTATTATGGTTAAAATCGGAAAAATTATAACAGTGTGGATCTATTCCTATTATTTTACAGCTGAAATTTCTTACATTTCCTTATTTTGGTAGCAGGAAGTTACATTGAAGGAGTTCAGGGATGGTTTTCTATAGTTTTCATAAGAAGATCGATCGATTCTGTTATTTCCTAATTAACATTAATAAGTAAAGTGTAGGCTACTCGGAGCTATTGCAAAATTCTCAACTTTCCATTAGAAGGGGAAGTTGTGAATTTTGTGTCGATTGAAGAAAGGGAATGACTTCCTGCAAATTCTTTACAAGGAATTATAATTCGTGCAAGTGAAGAAACAATCCTTATAATTGTTTTTATCATCGAGAGATGTCTGATATGATTTATAATAGTTTTCAGCTGGTATACCTAATTTTAGTAGAATAGATTAGTAATGCTGATCACCATCAATATATTAGTTAGGATGAGTTAGAGATCTGAAACTGATTTGTAAAAATCGTGTTTGCGGTCGTGTTACTTTTATATAAAGCGATTTGTGCGCAATTACCATCGGGGGCACGCCAATATGAAACGACATTTGCTTGGTAAATACTTGACCCAGTTTGGAAGAGTCGTTTTCATCTCTCTCAATTTTGAATTTTATGGAATTATTAAATATTTATGCAGATAGTAAGAGAGGGCTCTTTTATTTTAAACACTTTTCAGAAAGGCGATGTACTTGGAGGCGTCTTCTAAAAACAAACAATTCATCGACTCCAAATCACCCACATTCAGCCACTTCGACCGACACCGAGCTCTCGACGTTGGACACCCACGAGCTGTGGCTGCCCGATTCCAGGTACCTCAAAAATTTAAAGCTGGATATTTTGTGATTTACTTACACCTGAAAATTTCATTTCCAGCATACCTGAGCCAACAGTTTCCACGATGACCGCCCTCCATCAGTTCGGCGCCGAGATGCTGAAGCTGTCTCGGGGCCTGGAGTCCGTCGCGTCCTCGATTTCTTCATCGCATCTCAAAGCGGACTGCAGCAATCCGACGCTGGTCCAGGCCGGAAGCAGAGCGGGAAGAACTCGAAGATCGAGTCTCGAACAGAGGGCCCGGGGACGACGGGAACAGTAAGTTCTGAAGAAATCTCGAAAACCGCCTGTGCAAGAGCAGTGCTAAATTAAATAATCGAAGGACTAAAACTAAGGTCTTTTTGTGGAGCAGAAATGAATTTCTCCTTTTACTCGACATACTTTTGGTTTTCCATATAATTTGAGGGGCACTTCTCTGTTGAAATTGCTACATTTCGTTTTTAAGAAGCTATATTAATTTGATCAAAATTCTGTTCGTTTTACAAGGCCAACCCAGATAGAAAACGAAGCATTATTTTGTAAGATACTATAAGCAAAGTGCAGAAATGTTATAGAAACGCATTTTGCTTTAAAAATTGCTTTTCCCTAATAATGTACTAATTATGTAGGTACATAGGTAGGTAGTATTCATAGTTGGGGAAACTTAAATATCGTTGCACAATTCAACACAATTTCAACTGTAATGTGTAATAGTAATTAATAATAGATATTATTTTATACCTACATATAAATAAAATTTTTACAATTTTTTATTTGATTTGAAAATTTGATATAGGGACTCTTTGTTTACAATTTTTTTTTTAAAGAACGAGTAGATTTAAACTAAACACCTCAAATTCAGAAGTAATGAAAGTGAGGAGCACGTCATCCCTCCATAGCAATGAAAACATTACTAGTAATTAAATTAAAGTAATAATTAAATACATGTTGTCCAGGGAATACTTTTTCTAAACTCAGACCATTTTTTAAAGCCCATCAATAATTGAATTTTAGTTTAGTAAAATTTAATTTAAATTAAACCAACAGTTTTTTTTGAAGGAATATCAACAATTTTATAATAAATGCATGAAAAGTCACAACTGCACTCGGAAAAAGGCTATTCAAATGCGTATTTTCTTTTTGATTAATTTAATGCAGTTTTTTAAGCCCTTCAAAAACCATCACAAAATAGCCATTTTAATATGAACGAGACCCCAGGACGTGGAAGTTTCAAGATTGCGCTTCTGGGCATTATCCGACCTACTGCCTTCTCCAAGACGGCGATTTTTTTTTCCTGCTTCTTAAGATGGGTGAGAGAAAAGTCTCTTCCACTTGGATGGTTTCGATTTTGATGTGAATTTTTTGTTCGTAATGTAAGGGTTAGGTTTCAGTACCCAATCACATGATGTCAATGGAAATATTGTGGCAGCCGACACATTATATTTTGAGCTTGAACGTCTTAAGAAAATTGCCTCGGAATTGATTTGGTAGGATTGAAACATATCAAGCGCTGCCAACTGTAACTGGTGGCATATACAGGGGATGTAATTTTGACATATCGAAAATTCTTAACATAACCTTTTCCAATTGGATGAGTTTTCATTCCCTCCTCAGTTATAAATCTGCAATGATGCTTAAAGATTTTAACATCTTTAATTTCCAAAGCTATTTTTTAACCAGAAAGGAATTCTATATGCCAATCATGAAAATTAAAAGATTTTTCAAACTTAATTCATAAAAAAAATGTTAGCAATTGCAGAGAAGTATCAAAATTCGTTCAGATATTTCATAGTATCAACAAATTTGATATTTTCATCTGATAATTTAATGGACTTCATAATAAGATCGTACCTGAAGTCGGCAATTTGCAGCGCATTTGACAATTTACGCATTTATTTTTGCGACAATTTTTACTAAAAACAAAATAACAAAAAATGAATTCGTTAATATTTAATTGGGATAAGCTCTTCAGTCCCTTTTTCAGTGTACAAGAACAATATGTTACATATGCAATCGGGCTCTAGTTTTTATATACCAATTTGATAATTGATTATATTGTATGCAAAGCAAAGGTTCAATAAATTTTTGGACAGTATGAAAAGACCTTTTAATTTAAAATGTTTATTGATGCAGCAAATAATAATATCATATAATATCGTAAACAATTTCTGGATTTCATTATTTTCATACCCAATACAAATTGTGCCGATTATTTTTGTTGAGGTGCAAGAACATTTGCTGTTGGTTAAGCGATTTCATTTCATTTGATTGTAATTGAATAATATTAATTTTATAGGAATTTTCGGTCTGAAGCCTGAAATTGTAGTGATTATCAAGAGCGGTTCTGCGTCATTAAAACGTAAATCTCTGTCTCAATTAGGCAAACTAGAAAGACACGATCCAATGTAAAGCTATGAACTCGCGCTGCACAGTGGCAACAGAAATTGAATGGCCCTCCAATAATTGGTGCCATGAACATAAAAACACAAATCAGGGACCTTTCAATAGCAAGGGCTAGAATGAAAAGTACCACCGCCCCTAATTTGCTGGGTGTTGTGTTGACACATGGCGTCCCAAAATCCAGTGATTCATTGCTCAACCTCTGGTTTCGCTCCTCGCAAGAAAATCAATATCAATAATACCGGAGCCCTCCAGTTCTTCGTGTTTTTCAACAAATGTTTTTGGGGTTTTGGGCGGGTGTTTTTCTAAAGGAGGAAAAATAAATTGAATACCTTACTCATTATATCTGCTTCGGGTTTAACTCCTTAAAGTTTTTGGGACGGACAATCTTGCAAGAGAAACTTTCAATTTTACCTCGGTAGTTGCTTCATGAGCATTTTTCATCCATAGCCCAAAATAATATCGGCAATCCTACCCTTCAGCCTCTGGTGGCAGTTTACATAATTTTTCATCTTACATTTCATATAGCATCCCATATAAATATTTAATATCAAGTATTTTTAGCATAAGAAATTTCTCTGTAATTTATGAAGTAAAAGATAACGCATTCACTTTTCTTACCATTCCGCGTTAATTAGTGTTAAGTAAAGAATTAAGTGGAAGTTGAATCGATCACGTAGGTATAATATTGTTAGGAACAAATTGAAAAAAGTTCTTTGAGTTAAGTATTCCTAACTTAATATATTTGGGAAAAACACTTCTGCTTAATTCTTGTTCAACTATCTGACTATTTATAGGAAACTTTTACTTTATCTAGGTGGCCATTTCGAACCACCCTATACACTTCTCTGTCGAAGCTATAACACAGCATGGCACGGCTATGCGTTTGATTTATTCAGAAATTTACACAAGCTCTGCATATTTAAGGAAGAAATTCGATCGTAGTTTGAATGTAGTTCTCTAACAAGTATCATATGATTGACAGTTGCATAAAGTTAGTAATACTAAAAAAGAAATGGTAAAAATTTCACGAGCATTTAGACAATAAAGGTAAAGTTACAGAAATGAGCAAAGAGATCGCAAATATAAAACTTACATATTTAGTAAATAATGCAAATGGAATTTAAAGATAATTTCAAAAATGTACACCTACGTACAATTTTAAATAAATGTTTATGAATCCTGCTATACGCCTTCAGAGAATCGCATTAAATTTTACAAATAACCACTTTCTGGTGAAGTTTCAACTCTAGATATAAACAAATTAAAAAGTAATTCGGGCGTTTCGTCTCATTTACAGATCTTTTCTAAATATCCTACCCCTGAATAAGATTGGCATACATCTGAAATAGGAATTTGAGTGCTCTATTTTTATACACATATGTATTTATGTATGTCCTTGATGTTTAAATGACAAAATTTCGTGTGCCATTTTTGAAATTCTATTATAAATATAACGTTAAAACGTATTTACCATTAACTTTCAGATATTTCTAATTTTAGATCAATCACATCGCCGACTTCTGCATTGAGGCTGCTGAGTTTTAGCAAACGTAGAGCGTCAACCTCCGGTTGGATGTCGTGCGAGAATCGCCCAGGAACACCGCCCCACCCGAGGAAAAGGTTCCATAGCTTGCCTAAAAACGCTTTGGAGTGGACCGGAAAAGACGAGGATAGAAGCCTGGAGGATTTGAGCGAAGGCTCGCAGGATTCGGGGAAAAATCAAATTATTAATGAAAATGAAGCTATTAATATTTGTCAAGACAAGAGCCATCAACGTAAGGAAAACGATGATTATTTAAAGCTGCCGCCGCCGTGCACATGTCCCTACTTCGGGGATCATCCCTTAAAAAATTCAGTGAAGCAGACCGAGGTGAAGATTGTGTCGAGCAGCTTCCAGTCGCCAACTGCAGAGCAGAGCCACAAGACGGACCTCTTTGTGATGGTAGCAAATCCTCTAGCCCCCGGAGGAACTCCTACGGCGGTGCTGGCGGGCGTTAGTAACAATAGGTCGCCGCCGAGCTGCACCTATTTGCCGATTTCCACGGAGAAGCCTAGAAAACTAAGTTACTCGAAAACGGCGTCTGTGGTCACTTGGGACTCGACCAGGAACAAAAGACGAGGCTCCAGTTTCGGAGGCGTTAGGACCTCACTTCTTTTAACGCCTACGAAGGTTCCTGCGTCAGCGTCTCCGTTACGTCGTTCCGCAACTCTGCGAAATCACAATTACGTCAATTACATCAACGGTAGCAACGGACTTAAATCGGGAAAAATCCCATCGTCTCCGTGCCTGTTGCAGCGCAACGCGACCGTAAGATCGCATCATTCCCGGAACTCGAGCGTCATATCCAGGAATTCCTCGCGGCACGGACGCATAATTAGATTGGAGCAGAAAGCGACCAAAGTGCTGGGAGTGGTTTTTTTCACCTTCGTGATACTCTGGGCGCCTTTTTTCGTTTTAAATCTCCTCCCAACAGTCTGCGCCCGATGCGAGCAAAACATATCCCACTGGGTTTTCGATGTAGTCACATGGCTTGGATACGCCAGCTCGATGGTTAATCCCATCTTCTACACCATATTTAATAAAGTTTTCAGACAGGCTTTTAAAAAAGTCCTGCTCTGCAGGTACAGCAAGGGATCTAATTGGAGGCCAAGTAGATAACAAATCAACGCCATCCGAAGAGGCGACTCGATTGAACAGGAAAAGCGGAAGCTTGGACAGAAATTCAAAAATTAAGAGGATTTCGAGCCGGCCAATTAGTCTCGTCATGGGAGTGGATTAATCCCCCTGGATGATGCTGTTTGATTCTACCAACATATGTATTTTTTGTACATAATTGAGAATCATCGAGTTATTGCCTAGCAGCAATTCAAACTTGAGTATCTCGAACAGAAACTTGTCCGAAGCCTTGTTAAACACACATATGAAATTGGGAAGAGGGATGATTTCATAGTCGGGACAACTTACTATGAGCCCTAAATGTCTGGGACCCTAATCCAAAAAGTAATTAAAAAATTCAAAGAAAATTTATTTATAGTATTTTATTTTAAATTACTTTATATCAAAGATTTCTTTACAAAACAAATGAAAGATGTGTGCGTAAATAACTTTCCACATGGGAAAATATCTTGAGCATCTGCGCTCTTTGCCAAATGGAATATTTGCGTTAAACAATTCTAAACCGACATAGAATCAGATTTTCTTCACTTCGGAATTAGTTGGTAGCGCAACGCCAGGTTGACGGTAGGTACAGCTGGGCTGAGCTAGAGGTTACGAATTCAAACGAGTTCAATCTCAACCAGAGCCCTGATTAAAATGTGGTATCACTAGAAGCCAAAAGTGGGCTTAGTCCGTGTTACGATGATCTAACGTAACCTATATACGAATTTTATAAAAATTCACAGCCTAGGAGGAATCAATGAATAACTGATTTTATTTTGTTTCTTGGATTAATTTCATTTTCATTGGCTAGATAGTATCGTAATCAATGAGACCTTGTAGAAATCTGACTTACTCCACACAAAAAAGTATCTTTTCTATTCGAAGATATCTGGGGTTCTTAGCTGATTTCTTCTGTTCATTTCTTATTTTATTGTTAGTAATAATAGAAAAGTAAAAGGAACATATTCTTCTCCTAAAATTTCTAGCTAAGTGGTCGTAACACTTTAAAGTTTTGCTTAAAAACGATTACCATAAAAGGCAGTTAGTTCCCCAGATAGAAAAAAACTAATTTTGATCTGACTCCGAATTGATTCTCCGACTTTAAAGAATCAATTTTTTTCTGATTTAAAAGTGATAAATCTTTTTTATATGGTCATGCAACTTTTTAAGAGCTGTAATTGTTCCTATCCAATGAAAAATTTAATCCAACAATCAAAATAACATCAGTTATTCTATGATTCCCCAGTAAAACGTTTAGGCTATATCAAATAAAAATCAGTTTCAAAAATTATCGAATCGAATTGGTTGGGAAAATCAGTTTATATTTGATTGTGGGAATCAATTAACAACAATCATTTTGAATTTTTATGCAACTCATATAATTTTGGTTCTACAAAATTAATTAATTTCTAGCAATTATTGGGAGCATAACTTTTTCTACTCACTTGGTTGCTTTTATTTATTATTATTTTTTAATTAGATTCATATAAATAAGATCATTCAGTGATAAATGGACGTATAAAAATCTCAAAAGTATCAGTAGTTTAAACAATGCATGCAGAAAAAAGGTAAATCTCGAATATAGATCAGGATAACCCTAATCCTTTTCGTGCAGCCTATGCATGTTTTTGCGACGCCATTGAGGATAATTTCTTTCAAGAAGATTTTTAAATTTTGTTGTGCGTGAAACGTTTTAAAAACTGAAGTTTATTAACACGTGAAAGACCATTTACAACTGGCATCATAATTTATCAAAACATTAATATCACAATTAGAAAATAAAATACGCATACCTATAATTTCAATGAAAAAACTGATCAATCAATTTTCTTTAAAATTACGTATTTTATTTTCTGTAGGTACGTGCTATTATTGTTATGATTAATTAAGATGTTAGTTCCTAGTGATCTTTCGTTGTGTTAATAAACTTAAACTTTTAATTTCTAGCCAAATTAAAAAAAACATTTTTACAAAAATCAATAACTACTACTAGATACTTCTAGTGGTTTGGGTGTTGATGATCAATCATCACTTGTTCTTGCCAAGTGATTGGAAAGATAATTGCAAAACCTTTAAAATACAATTGGGTTTCTTCAACTGTTTTGTAAGCAAACTTTTGTAACAAAATCTTTTATGATCAATGTAATTGAATATTGAAGATAAATTACATATAATGATTTTTGAGGAAGTCTTTCGTTCCAAAAAAATAATATGTTGTCAGACTCTGCGCTGCTGATCCCTTTCAAGAAAGTTTTCTCGGCTATATTAGAGATGGCATCTAACTAAGATTATTGATTGTTTTAGTTAGGAGTTAAAATGATATTCCTCATGGGCCACACAACACCCGATTACTACTAATTAATTTACACTTCTCTGCTAATAGTTTTGGCTGCGAAAGCCGGCGCGGCGTCTAGCTCCAGGATCAACAAATGAAATCGATAAAAGTTCGCGTGGCTCCCAGCAGTTTTGCAATTAGAAGGAATCCAGGAAACTATGTTGTCCCCTCCTCGTCAACGTCTACATCAACCTCATAAAATAAGGACAACTTTGGCAGGCTCGGAGCACCGACACTCAATATAAACAAAGTTCGTATGTGGGTAGTGCCACACTGGCATCAGCCCCGGTTGGGACAGCTTGTGGTGTTCGCTTTAAGTTCACAGGGGAAGCATTTCAAAACGCTTCAGCAGCATATCGCAACCCAGCGGGCGTTAGACGGGAATCAGCGGTCAAAGTTTAAACTGACTTTGTACCGGCGACACGGCCAAACGCTTGCGGAATGCTTGACGTATTTTAAAATAAGTTAATTTATATTTAGAGGATTTGTGTAAGTCGTGTAAATAGCATTTGCATGAAAGTGTATCATACTGCATCCATAGTGATCCGTAGAAAAGCTGTGTCCATTTCACTAGTTTATAGTGTCTACCTTTGTTAAACTGATACGGCTCAAAGTGATATAGGAATAAATTTTATTATTGTATTATATGGAATTTTTTTCAATAAAGAGGATTTATTTATGCTGTTTGTACACAAGACTTTTGGTTTTATATTCTCGATATGACCCCAATAAATTTTATGTGACCTTTAGGTACACCCCTGGAACGTATGGACATCGGGGCAAAGGTGACTTATTGTCATTGTTTTATATCGACACCTCCATTGAAGGTGACAATAACTTCAATCACGAAATTATACAACTCTACTTTTTTTTTGTAAATACATTATATATACTTTTAGAAGTACACATACATATGTATGTGTGTAAAAATTAATTAAGTAATATGATCATATCATTTCGTGAAACGCATTACTTTTAGAATAACTATTAAAACGCACTTATGTAGAATAAACATTTTTGGGATTTTTAAAGAGAATCAATAACTTTATTTGAACAATTGATTTAATTTAATTGAAGTCCATTTCTGAAAGTAATAGTTTGTTGTTTACTTTGAAACGTGTTATAAATGAACTACTATTTTCTGTGATTCTTCTACATACATACATATATTGTGAAGTACTCTAAAATCTAAAATCAAATCAATTAATTAATTTAGTTTAAAAAATAACAAAAATATACCATTTAGTTTAAAAAATCTAAAGTTTAGGAAAATCCTAAATAAAATGGTTTATTCGCAATATTTTCAGACATGGAATCCGTAATCAAAATAAAACTCCATAAAATTGCAAAATACAATATTACTGGAATATACAGTCCCTGACCAATGAATTAGACGCACCGACAAAATTTTTCAGAATTTAAAAAAACGGATCTTTTGTTAACAAATGAATGCTTCTAAGAATTTGGTTTTTTGAAATTTTCCAATATTAGCATTCTAAGAACATTTTTATAGCTGGAAAACCCTAAAAGGGTTGCAGGTAGGCACGTAACTTGCATTTATCCAACATGATATTGTTTTTGCGGTCATTGCTATGTTTGCAAGCATCGAGTTAAGTCTTACTTTTACTGTGTTTACAAGTGTTTCTTAACGAGTGAATTAGTGAATTTTGTTAAAAAAGTGTCAGGACAAATATTACATTATAGAAAAACTAAAAAAGTGCATTATTCTTTAAGGATAATTATTTTCAAGTTAATACTGTGCTAATTGTGACAATTTTGGAAAATGGGTCGCGCAAAGGACATAAAATCCCCAAAACAAAGTGTAATTGTGGATTTAATAAAAGCTGGAGAACTTTCCAATCGAGCTATAGCAAGATTGTGCAAAGTTTCTGCCTCTACAGTTGATAGAGAAGCTAGACAACTAGCCAGAGGATACTCTGGTAGGCAAAGTCAACGAAGAAACTGCCGAAAGGAACGGCTAACTTCAACAAGAGAGGATCGGAAAATTATCAGTACAGCAATCCAACATCGCAGAGCATCAGCTCCTGCTCTTAAAAAGATTCTTAAGGACACGGGAATTGAAATATCGACGACAACATTGCGGCGAAGACTATGGGAAGCTGGGTTAAAATGTAGGCGTCCAGCAAAAAAGCCCAGATTAACAAAGATGATGAAGAAAAGGCGTCTTATTTGGGCTAGAATGCATCAACACTTCACGGTTGATGATTGGAAAAAAGTATGTTTCATTTTCCTTGTTTAAATAATTTTTTAACGAATATTTTCAAATTGAGAAAAAACTGACACAACTTTTTGTGTCCATAGGTCATCTTTAGCGTCGAATGCCGCTTGGAAGCTGTGACAGAGATGACACAATTTGTAAGGAGGAAAACAGGGGAACGTTATAATGAGGACTGTATCATAAGAACAATCAAACATCCCCCTTCAATCATGATTTGGAGCTGCGTTAGTGATGAAGGCCCTGGACCAATTTATTTTGTTGAAGGCACAATGAGGCAACAGCAGTACAAAAACGTATTGTCAGACGTTCTGCTCCCGTATATAAATTCGCAACTATATGTAAGATCCCACTACATATTTATGCAGGATGGAGCACCTTGCCATACAGCAAAATCAATAGGAAACTTCTTCCAAGAAGAAAATCTGGAGGTACTTCCCTGGTCTGGCAATTCTCCGGACTTAAACCCTATAGAAAATTGCTGGGCTCTCTTAAAATCAAAAGTTTACAGCCGACAAAACCCCAATATTAATGTTCTGAAGGAAAACATAGAGGATATTTGGAATAATGATGAAGATTTAAAAGCTGCTATAAAATCATGCATTTCGAGTATGCCAAGGAGGATCAGAAAAGTTATTAAAAATAAAGGATCTTGTATAGATTATTAATTAATTTTGTTGGTATTCTTAAGAAAAATAAATATGGATTTCAGTAAAATATTAAAACTTAACAAATGTGGCATGTTTTATTTAAAATTTGAATGTTTTAGTGAATTTTTTGAAAAATTTACTTGTGCGTCTAATTCATTGGTCAGGGACTGTAATACTCGTAATTTGCGAAGAGAATCCGGAAGATCCTAAATATTGTAGAATGCCTGAGTGTCACGACACCTGATCTGTTCACTTTCTTCAGAATTACAGGCTAAGATGTTGGAAAATATTTTCCGTCTTTATTGAGGGGAAAAAATGCGGCACTCGTGTTTTCTTATCACCTGAAAAGACTTCTATCGTCGGGCTTTGCTCTTATATATAATTTACTTTTAAATCCGCACCCATCTGTTGTGTCTATTCAGTGCTGTGGGTCCAACTTATCGCAAAATGTAGCGCATATTACATGAAGCAGGTATGATATTAAAGATTCTACAGGTAAATTCAGTAGCGAATAACTTAGGAAACCTTTTCAGGTATAAATTGCCCAACAAGTGGCCTGCTAATTTTCACCCTCTGGAATGTTGATGCGTCGCCATTTAAAAAGAAAAGAGGGATTTGGAAAAATTGAGGGTTTCTCTTGTTTGTTTGCTTTCATCTTTTAAAATAATATTTAATGCTTTCAAGGGATCTAAGAAAAAGTATTGTGGTATGTTTTAGTGTTGTAAAATACATATAAAAATTTCTAAATAAACAAAATTTCATTTCCATCCAAGTTGTTTAATACGTACGACAAAATTCCACATAAAGATTTAACTTATAACTAAATTATGAAATATTGAGTTCGATTTGAAATAAATGAAAGGTAGTGAAAGTTTTTAATTTTTTTAAATGAACGCAATATAAAAAGGCAAACAGTAAATATACGTAGTACGTAGAAAAAAAAATCAATGCAGAAAAAATTTAACACAAAACAAGAAAATCATTCTTGACAAAATCTGTGATAAACCCTGTCAAAATAAGAATTTTCTCAGAAGAATGATAACTTGAAAACTTCTGAGAATATGAGGGCAAAGAATTTATTAACTTGTGAGAAGATGATTTAGCCTCAGGTATAATATGTCACATAAAGTCGAGACACAATTTTGTTTTATTTTCTTCGTTCGGCTCAAAGTAAGAAATATTTTGTATCAGTTTGTAAAAGTCGACCTCGAGGAAAATGTATTTTGCAGTACCCACTTAATACAACATGCAGACCTCGTTAAAGCAAAGGTTTGTGGAGAAATAATGCAATCGAGAAATAAAGTTTTACATTTTAAAATAAAAAATAATATTGTATAGTTTTTTCTTCTAAATCTGAAAACTATGATCTAGTATTATATATGCTATGTGCAATTTATTTTCATTCGTTGTATGTAACAAAGCAATATTTATTTTTATTGATAATTATCAAATGAATGGTTTCTAATTGAACTTACTTTTTAATATATATAAACCCATTATGGGTTCCTTGAATTAAAAAAGTATGCCAGAAAAACCTAACCTATAATTTAAAAAAATTGCCTTAATATCCCGTTAAAGA
Source organism: Machimus rusticus (assembly GCA_951509405.1). NCBI lineage: Eukaryota > Metazoa > Arthropoda > Insecta > Diptera > Asilidae > Machimus > Machimus rusticus. The sequence continues at coordinate 14,799,368 of OX608054.1, read as the reverse complement.
ATTCACAAACTTTTTCCAAAATCAATGAAAATAAAGACCATTTTCGCAGAAACCTTTGTACCTATAACAAATTTTGGTAATCATCTGGGATTTACCATCGCAAATTCTCAACTTTTTGACTCTTAAAACTCTTAATTTAATGAACATGGAACATGGTACGTGGAAAGAGACAGGGTGTTTTGTAAAAGTAATTCTTAGGAGTGTAAGGGAAATAAATTGATTCTTAAGAATGTAAAAAGAGGAATGGCAAATTGATTACCTATAAAATTAAATTAAATTAAATTAAATTAAATTGTTTTCTAATCTGAAAAATAGAATTATTTTCTTTCAAACGTTGTGTAAACGAAATTGATTTGTAGTTAATTTGATTATAGACTCTTCAATAATCTGAGATTCAGAAAATTGCGAAATTCTTCAAGACGTTACCCCTCTATATGAGACGACAGATACATATTATCACTACATAGAAAAAGTACTTAGGTCCACTTTTTTAAAGAAAACTATTACTGTCTTTAAAAACAACTGCAATAATTTTTGATCTATTCAATACTCAACTTTCGTAACCAAGGAAACTACCACTGCCAAGTTCCGGCAGGCATAAATCAATGAAAAATGTGTTCCCAAAAAGTGCGAAGCCTCAATAGAGCCTTCTTCTTGCGATGCGGAAGTAATTCCGTTCAATCAGTGAACCTTTTTCGAAGCATCTTATCCCCGTCCCGTAAAGTTGTCAAGATTAAATTGCGGCGCAGTCTTTCCATAATCATTGGCAACAACGACAACGGAGCTGTTAGACATTTCCAGGCTTTTAAATCAGCAATTTTCGGGATAAAAAAATCTGACTCTCTCAAGGTTTCTATGAGGGTATGGAGTTTACTAAAAAAAATATTTTACGAAACGAAATTTAACCGAGAATTAAGTAAAAGCATTTCATTCATGCTCATGTGGGCAGAAAACAGAGCTTGGCGGTGAATTGCAACCGGAGGTGAAAACATAAATCCATTGCGCGTTTACGAGCTCTTGTGTAAAATCTGTGAACACAAACTCCGCGAAACTGCAAAATATCCATCAAGATATTCGTAAAGCATTCTCTCCACTTTACAAATTTGAAGGCTCTTATTTCCGTGCTTTAATACAGAAATTGCAAAACTTTTTCTTGTTGCACATGTACTTTGGATATTTTTTGTCCTGTGGAACGAAACTTTACTTAAATTGTAAAGTAACCAAAAATTCCTGGTTTTCCGGTACACTGCTGTCATACCTTCTATGCCCACAGGAGTTTATTTTAATTTCCTGCCTAATCAATTAATCCCCAATTTAAGTTTCTTAATCTTAATATCCATCCAGCGGTAGTATAAAGCGGATTTTTCAAAAGCACTCATCCATTTAATTTCCACGAGACAATATATCACGCGCCTAGTCGTGACAGCAAAAATCTGCTTATGAAAAATTAAAGCGGATTTTTGTGCCCCCAGCCTTATTAATCGTTAGCGAAACTCGGACTTTGTTCCCCTAGAGTTTTGGTTAGACGACGAGAGATTCTTCGCTGAGATTGGGCTTTTGAAAAGTCTGAAACCGATATTAATCACTGCCAACATCTCCCGACCGAATCTTAATCCATGTCGAAGAAATGAGAAAGCATGGGTGGCATTTATAAAGACAACATTTCAATTCTGTTAGTTAGTGCTAATTGGAATTTTTAGGAAGCTGTGAAGCGATAAAGCTAAAGACTTCAAGAGTTTGTCTACTAAATATGTTTTGTTGACTCATAATATTCAATAGACTTAGCCATAAACATTAACGTCACTCGATTTTTAAAAACATTTGAAAAAACCACTCCCAGTGATTATTTTCATTTGCTTAAATGTAAGAAGTCAAAAGTTGGAATACAAAAAAATAAAGAATCCTCCTGCGACTTTAAATTCAGTAAATATCGCAGTAAAGTATAATTAATGAAGATGCTTTAAGTTACTAAGTTAATGGCTGTACACGGGTTTTTTGATACCTTTTTTTAATATAAAATGATTACACAAAAGCATATATAATGTCTCTATGTAATTGAGAATATTTGGAGAACTTTCAAAACATATTGACAAGCATGCAGAAAATAGTGCTATAATTTACATATATTATTATCTAGAAAATTAAGCAAAAGATGTTATCACAAAGAGCAGAATCCAGAAAATTGCACAATATCAATTAAATAATAAAATTATTTTTCCATGATTGAAAAATTTTGATGATCCGAAAGTTGTAGTTAAATTAATTGTTCGAATATTTATTTATTATATGTATTGACTTGCTTCATGGTTCATCAGATTACTTATATTTATTTGGATATTTGTCACAAAAATAATTCAACCATATTATAGTCTTTCTAGCATAAAAACCTTCCTTTCCAGAATCCATCATCTTATCGTAAACAATTTAGATTTAGATCGTCTCGTAATTTGGAAATACATTCAATATATCGTTTGCTAACATAATTGTGAGTCATTCCGCCGTTAAAGTTCTTAAGATTAAGTAAATCCGATTTAAATTTCCGCTACATTAAATATTTCCACTCCAGCAGAAGTCGAATTAAATTCAAAAAAACATACAACCATTAAACGAATTTTATTTTTATTTTTCAAACACATAAAATAAAATGAAGGAGTTTACGAATAAGTTGCAAATCGTTAATGCAAGGAAAACAGAAGGGATTTTTTAAGATGAGTTATTCCGATTTAAAATTTGATCCTAAGAATTTCGGGTTGTTCCCATCTAAAAAAGGTACCTACAAGCATGAATATTCAAAAATAGCATTTCGGGAAAGCTTCTGTAAACTTTGTTGAAAATATAATTTTTTGTTTAAACCAAGAATCTGCAGTGCATTTTTAAAAATAAATTCCTAAGAGTAAGATCGTAGCTAACAATTTGGAAAATAATTATACACTTCCAGAGTGCATAATTCCAACTTTTTGTTTTAGTTTCATGAACTCTTAAAGCAATAACGCTCTCAAACTCTAAAAATCAATTTCAATTCCGGGGTAAATACAAAACTCTGAAAATTTGTGAGTTCCAACCTTTCATTGTGCTGTGTCGGCAGCATGAACACTTTCAGATTGTACAAAGTTAGATTTCGAGCAGTCCAGTTTTAACTATGCAGGTAGGAAAATTGAGAAAACTTTCAATAGAGGTCCAAACTTAAAATTAGTTTAGTGCAGACTCTTTAACGAATTAATTTGGTCAAGTGGGAACCTCTTAACGAAGTTGTTGTGCTAATAGCTTCCTATAATACAATCAAACTACTCACAAAACTACTTCTTCTAACTAACAAATAAAGCTAACATTTTCTTATAATTAAGATGAACAGAAATCTGAACCTTAGCAACGTTACCATGCCACATTCAAGAGCCATTAAAATCAATACTTCCTGAAAATTTCTTAATCCCTCCGATTTATTTCCGAGAATTGGAATTGATGATTAGGAACTATACTCAATTTTAGGAATTGATTCTGCTAGGATTGGTTTTAGTTGTTCTAATTATATCAGATAGCAAACAGGTAAACCATCTACGGATAAGTTCGTTGAAAAGGTGAAGGAACACCAATTTTGGAAAAATTCGAATATTTATATTTAGAACAAGCCAGATGAATCCGCTGAGGATCTCGGTTTAGTTGAATGCGTACAGAACCTGAGCCCGCACGGATGGATATAAATATTTTGTTGTTCGGAGAATCCAAGGCTAAGCTCGGATCCTGTATCAAATGAAGTGTGAAAAATACGGGCACACGTAATACAAATTCTTTCGAGTTGAAAAACATGAACTTATTCATGTAAAATTTTCCGAGGTCTAGTTAGTATATGAACAAATTCCAATCAACGAACTACATACGAAAACGAAAAGTCGGTTGGCTTATTTTAGTGTGGCGAAAATTTCATATTTTTATGCAATAAATCTGTTACATAAACTGCACAGAGTTGAAATGTTAATTTTTTCTTGGCCCCTCCACCCCCTTAGAAACTATCACAGAAATCTATCACAAAATTTGTCTAACAAAAAAAAAAATTCTATCAAAAAGACTATTTATTTTTAAACAATAACTCCCGAGAAATAACTCCTAAATATTTAAACCCAACAACTTCATTTAGAAACGATCGAAGTGATTATTTTTCCTTTATATCATTATATAATATATTATATCATTTAACGCCTACGTTCAGTAACTACCGATGAAATCGTTTAAGCCCTGCTTTATTTACGATTTGCTTCTGGTAATCTCTATATCAAATTGTCGACCTTATCAAATTAACGTTCACTGAGTTACTCACAAATTTATGAGTTTTTGGTTAAACGCTTAGCCAATAAATGCTTCTTGTAAGACTTCGTTGAAGTCCCATTAGGGCGTGATAAATTCGCACTTTTACCAAAGAACAAATTTAAGCCAAACGAATAATTTTTTCGATATATGATGCATTTAATTTTTTCATCGATAAAATTAATTACAATCTCTTAACCATACTTTTTCAGTTCATTATCGAAATCTTAATATATAATTCTTCTGTACGTGTGTATGTCACTGAACTCGCCTTCTAAACGGCTGAACCGATTGTGTTAAAATTTTTGGTGTGTGTTTGAGTGTCACCCTGGATTATTTAGATTTACAATCGGGCCCGGTAGGAGAGCCACTAGATGGCGCTGCAATACATTAACTTCTTGCCGTTCAACCGATCGTCATGAAAATAAGTATACGCAGGTATTTGAACACGATGAATATTTTTACGTCATCCATTTTGCAATAACTCGCCACTAGATGGCGCTACAGCACATCAACCTCTTTACCGTTCATCCGATCGTCATAAAAATTAATATACGTATATATTTGAAGACGGTGGATATTTTCGCGTTATTCATCTTGCTAAAGCTCGCCAATAGATGGCGCTGCAGTACAACAACTTCTATACCGTTCAACCGATCGTCATGAAAATTGGTATAAGTAGGTATTTGAACACGGTGAATATTTTCGAGCTATCCATTTTGCAATAACTCGCCACTAGATGGCCATGCAGTACATGGGCATGTTGCGCTTAACCTTCTGAGTAACATTAAATTTGATCAACTTAAAATCAACAACATTGTGATTTTATTAAAGTTTACTTTTATTTTAGGGATAGTTGTGTCCGGGCAACGCCGGCTGCGGGCCAGCTAGTTTTAATATATGTATGTACATAATATGTATTTATTTGGCACACTTGTTTTGTTATATTAAATGTTTCTATATTTCTAATTTCACGCATGAATATTCTACGTCGCGAAAAAAAAATTAATTATTATAAATAATTTGTATTTCAAGTAAAATCTATTATATTATAATCCGTTAACAATAACTATATTTACAATAAATTTGAAAAATAAGAATTATGTGCTGAATTTCGTGAATCGCGAAGAGATACTATAAAGAAAAGCCTAGCTAGACTTAGATTAGAACCAAACTTAGTAACTATAAGTAATTTAATCTGATTACTATTGCATTAAAATAAAAAATAAAGTATGTAAGTATACATACATATACTTGTCTTTTAGATTTCGATATAGTAAAATTAAACAAAATTAAAAGAAGAATGAAATTCGACTAGAACACGGTTCCCTTTAAAATCTAGTTTTCTGTTATATTTGGTATAGGTATGTATAGAACCTTTTCAGAAAATTACGACGTCATGGAGCTGCCAATCATTCCGATTTTAAGGTAGTCGAACTGTAGCCCTTAACGTTCCAATTCCTCGCAATCATTGTTCACTGAAGTGCACCAATTGTCGCGCAGAAACAACGCTTTAATTATTTTTCCGGACTTTGTAGCTGGAGACGTTTCTCTGTCAATTTAATTCATTCTCATTTTTACGAGCAAACGCGCCCAGCGAAAGGGCTGAACAGCTTTCAGAGCTCATTTACCGAGAAAATTTGGTGTCGTACAAAGGGCAGGGTCCCCTAATGGAACGTGCTGGCTAAATTTATTACTGTCCATTATAGTGCTCCGCCCCGGGCCCTGGGAATGGGGCCCGAAGTGACAAGCAGTGATTGCCTATCTCGACGAACGTCTGCTCCTATTGACCAACGGGTTTAGAACAACTTGGTCCAATATAAGTTAATATTTGACATTATTTTGACTTTACGGTCTGCGTGACACACCAGGAAATGGACGGTTTTGTAGTAATGACTAATCAGGAACTTTAATTGGCACGCTTGCTGCTAATAAGTTTGACTCAACTTGCCCCATTATAAGCATTGTGCTGCTTTTGTCAAATTATGCCCATCACTAAAAATTAATTTGATGATATTCACTAACAAAGGTTAATTTATATGCTATTCTCTTTACCCCATATAATAAGGATCAATTATTATTTATCTATGTATGTAAACTCATACATCAAACAATTTATTGTACAATTTATGGAAGAGATTTAGAATCCTCGGCGTTATTTTAATTTCAAAATTACATCAAATTTTTCAAGCCCTCATTGACAAGTGCCCAATCTTTAAATATCAATTGATTTGCATCAACTTAACTTATCATGCGCAAGTCTTAAATCTACGTTTATACAAGTTTGCACAAACATTTACGCAGTTAATATTCTGGTTTAGATTCAACGTCACAATACAATACAATATCTCACGTAAGAGTTAATCAGTACGCAATTTGATAAGACTATACGCTCGCGTTTACGTCATTTACTCATTAAAACAATTTTCATGTGATTAAGTTGTTTTCTTAAGCAAAAAGGCTAAGGGCTATTTTCGAAAGTCGGCATTATTTAAATAGTAAAAATTCTCTAAAATTTATGTAATTTTAAAATGTAATTATAAAATCAGTCACTTTGACTAATGGCGGTAAAAATTTTATCGATGTTAAAGTAGTTAAAAAAACATTTTCGGAACTATAGAAGATTTTATTTCAAACAAAAATTGACGCACGTACAACAAAATATTAATCAGCAATTTGAGGTTTTAAAACTTTACAACCTAACTTGTATTTATCAGCCAAATCATTGTTTTCACAATATTTTTTAAAACTATTCTTATGATAAATTAGATCGTCTACCATTTCCTGCATGCTGTTGGACGTTAAATTTCCGCAAACATTATTTCTCCTTACGGTTTCACACCAATGTTTCATAGTAGTTTTAGCTTCTAATAAACGCATTTTCTCTAACTGTTCCAAAGGCTTAAGTTTATTATCAAAGTTAAATTTAGGAGGTTTTATTTTAGAACCGTGTATTACAGCACAAAAGATTAAAATAGTTAAAATAACGTAAATTGCATTTATAGCTAAGGAGAGCCTCATACTTGTTTATTATTATAAGTTTTCAAGGAAAAACGAATTGAAACTATTGAAAAAAACACTTTTCTGTTACCTTTTATACTAAAGAACATCATTCGTCATTGCCATTGTTTCATTGTTATTTCATGTTTGATTATGATGGCTGCTGGCACAAAATGCCTTTCTTATGTTTACACCCACAGTATAAAGAATAAAAGGAAAAATTCTCAACGGAATTAACTGAAAAAACAGCCCAGGCTTGTTGGGGTCAGTTTGGCCAATTTTAAATTTTTCATTATATTTAGTAACACAGAACTCCAAATGACAATCTCAATCTTGAAATGTATTACGCAATTTATCAAATTGATATTCTTGGTGTGTTTTCCTATAAAATCTTTTACTAACCAAAACTCTAAAGAATCAATATATTTTTAAAAATTATATTAAAATTCAAACATTGTGCATAAGTATAAAACAGAGTAAAGAAAGGATATTGTACAGTATTACAAACTTTTTATTATGTTGGGCTAATATGTCAAGATATATTCAAGAAATTACACCTGGCTCTAGTTTGTAGACCACAGAAGGCCCAAAATTGACGCTATATTTAAAATTTTGAACTTAGATGAAAGCAAACGATTCAGGAATTAAGATATATATCAAAATATTGAACCTGGCTCTAGTTTTTAATCCGTAGAAAATCGAAATTACTACTTATAACAACTTGAACTCTTCCAAACATTTTAAACTTAAATTTCATTTTTTTCCTGCCTTAAATTATTGTTTGAGTTCACTACTCTTTAAATTGTTCCTTCTTAAAGTCTTTCACCCCTCTGGGTCTTTTCTAAAACGAATTAGCTAAGGGATCAATTTGCATACCTTTTTTTAAACATAATATGTGAAGATATTTAACTTTCGTGTTTATTCAATCAGAAAATGTTCCATATGGTGCCTTCTACTCGTAAAAAGATATTCACTATATGTAGCGCATATCCGTCGAGATGGAAAGGAAACCAAAATATGATTTTATGACAAAGCTTTTTCGGATAACTTCCTATATGGATACTAATATGTTGTCCTTTTATTTACGACTGCAGAACAAAGTCTTCGTTTTACGACTCTCTCTAGATTTATTGAAAGTCCCTTTGTTCTTATTATGAAAAGGTTTTGAACTTCTCAAGGCCTTAAAGATTTAAGCATCTGTGTCTTATCAGTTGCAACAAGAATATTTTATCAAAACCATATTCCTAAACATTTTCTATTAATTTCTAAACAACGATTTTAAATAACTATAAATTGATAAAAGTGAATTTACATAACATCCCTTTATATTCACAATTATTCGTATTCAGGCCCTTAACACCATTATTAAACTATTCTACCCAAACAAGTTATAGTACCTACTTAATAAATATGATTCAAAGTTTTCAAGTACGCTCTTTCAGAAGCTGAATTATAAATTCGAAACGATTTTAGTTTTTTGTATAGTATGCTAAAATTTGCTTATGAATCACCTTTATTATTTACATGAATCCAACACCTTTATAAAATCTGCTTTCGGCTCCTGCGATTTTAAATTGTATTTGTGCCTTTCGTTATTTATAAGTTTGACCGAAAAAATTGCTCGAAATTAACGATTTTCATAAATAAACAGTATACATACTTACATATGTATATAAAGATATAGTTAGAACTTTTCGAATTCAAAATTCTAGTTCTATATGTTTTGTTGTCATTCAAAATCAATACCATAACTACTTATCTCAAAACATGCACAAATGACTTAGAAACTCTAGCAGAATTAAATAATCAATTGAATAAAAAAGATCATACTGATATTCTTTCCTTTTTTACTATGCTACTGACTGTAGAAATAATTACGAATTTTAAAGAAAATATTGTTAATAATATTTTTTTGATAAGTATTTTGCTCGTTGCAAGATAATAAGCAGTAATAGCTCAAATATTTAACTAACTGCTTTTTTTCACCATTAACTTGTCAATGTGGAGTGGCGAAGTGAAACAATAATGAGTTTGAACAACTGCGTTAACATGTTTTACGTATATTGTTTTAATACATGTGTGTCATCATTCTATATAAAACATACGCAAGAGGGTACAAAAAAATGGAAATTTTCATAAAGGGGCAGATAAGAAATATAATTTTAGTCAAGAGACTAAGGTAATAATTGTTAGTCCAAACGTTCTAAGTGTAGTTTGGAGAATTTTTCCATGAACATGCGTTAGTGTACGCACAAATACGTTATCACCTACAAGATTATTTATGAAAAAATAAATAAATAGTATTTTATTGAAGTTTATGTGTATTATATTTAATTTTTTTCGCATTCGTACACTTTCCTACAAAGATTCATCAAAATGCCCACGTTTTTGAATTCGATATATTTTTTCAACTCTAACTGAGTTTAGAGGAACTTTATGTAATATTAGGTTTTATGTCCAGATACATATATGTATATATATCGATGCTCCCCTCCAAATAATAATGCTGCATACGCCCTTGAAAACGCCGTCATTTTATCAAATAAATTTTTAGTGAATACAATTAAACACATGTTTAAATAATATAATCGCAACAGCTGTTATCGCTTAAGCTGCAGATAAACACATGTTGCTAACAGCAAACGAAGTTACACATATATAATAAAGTATTCAGTCAATCGATTACAGTTTCATTTAAATCGTATGTCAGATTTGAAGTTAATTATTTAAAATCTTACAAAATGAAGTTTTCATTAATATTTCTAATTTTTGTGGGTGTTATATGCAGTTCTAGTGCAATTCCGTTCTTGAAGAGACTTACGAACTGGAAAAAGGCACTTGAAATTCTTCAAGACAAAATCGATTTAAGTATGGATGTAATTGATAAACTATCATCGCTGCGATTGTACGTCGCCAAAGAGGCCATGACGAATTGGTGTATCGATGTCCAAAGAAATAATGCCTGCGAAGACACAGCAGATGGGGATTGGTATACTATTGTTGAAGTTTTGCGTGTGCATAAAAATAGCTTCGTAAAATATTGTAAAAGGGACAACCTTACAGAAAATACTGTTATGGGCTGCTATGCGATTCTTCCGCAAATCGAATAGAATTATTTAATAAAGTGTATAATGCCTTCAAAAAACTGGGTTTTATTAAACACGTTTGAACCATAAAACCATATTAATATTTTGTTGATAATTTTTTGGAGGATTACTTTTTACCATGTGACCTCTTTCACATTTTTACCATAATAATTTTTGGTTTGTCTGAATCACGAAACTCTCACATTTTTAATCTTAAGTAATAGCGTGAAGATTAATATTATATGTTGTTTAGGATTCTTAAGAACAAACTTTGTGAAGTTTCGTTAAAATTCGTCTTGTAAGTTATCATGTGGTGATGCATTGATACAAATTCAGAACATCCAATATACCCTGATGGTTTATTATAAATAATAGACGAAATGGTATACTGCTCATGTGCCATACGTTATACCTAAATCCATTTTCTATATTTTTGTTTTCAGAATAGTCTTGGCGGTACGGTACAACATTTATTTTAGAAACCTAAGCGGTTAGAAAAGAAAGGTAAAAATGTCTAAGTTACAACAGATTTTTTGTACTTTAACAATATAAAATTTTTCTTAAAAAAAAATTGCTTTGGCTGCTATTGCCAATTTATTTTTGTGGATATAGTCCTACAATTTTTTGGGGATTGAAACTGATGTTATCTGGGTTGGAGCCCAGACTAACCTAGGTTGAACCTAACTGACCTAGAAAACACTTCGACAGCACTTGGATCAAAACTCGAGCAAACCTAGGTTAGACCTGAATGCAACATGAAATCGACATAAAATCTACTGGACTGAATGACTAAAATCACATGGTGTGATTTTTAATATAATTTACTCAAACCTTATAAACGTAAACTGTTTATTTCCAGAAGTTTTCAGGTATCAATAGACCAATGCACTCTTGGATAATTAAAAGAAAATAATCCTGAGAACCTCGTTCATTCAAACGCGCAATGCTTTTAAACATTTATTGCATTATCGATTATCCCATAAACGAGTAAGGTCACGGCAAGTATTGACGTAATTTAACTGTTTCCTTAGTTATTAAATTAGTTAGGCAGTACATCCTAAGCGTTCAGGAAAATATAAATAAACGTGTTTTCAATTGCATCGTGATCATAAAAAAAATTAAATATGAGTATTTCAAACAAGAAAACATCTTTAAATATTATACAAATAGATGTGAGATATGCTCTATGTTGAATAATGGACGTTGCACGTCTCCAATCTCGAATAATTTGGAAACTAACACTTTTGGAAGCACCATAATATTATAAGGATATTTTCGTGCAATTTCCAAAAATAGTGCAATGATGCTGGCAGATATTTTGGATAATCAATATTCCTATTCCCGACCGTCGGTAATTGTACACAACGAGAATTCCTAAAATAGATACTTCTGAAAATTATATTCGTATGATAATATGAGTTTACCATTATAATTAATACAATGCGAGCGTAGAGATTACAAATTAGGATTAATTAATTTAATTAACTAATTAATAGTATTAACTTTTTAGTAGTAAAATAAGGATAGGACCAACTGAAAATGGTCATCTTTGTATAAATAATATAAATGCTCAGAAAATCAAAAAAACTATAATACTTATGTATCATATGTTCTTCCACGTTCAATTTTTAAAATTTCAAATGCTCTTATGCACTTGCAAATGTTCTTACATATTTTGTTTCATTAACCCAAATTACCTACCCGTATATTATTAAAATTAAAAAGACTATTATTAAAAAAAACTTCTGAAACTTGTTTTAAAACATACATACTTTTATTTAGAACTTCAATAAGTCCTTTGAATTTTAACATATTTTTAACATACTGCTTTATTGCTGGTCTATTAAGCGGCTTCTTCTTCTTCTCTCTAAAGGATTTCCCAACTTTTAATTTAGTGAACAGGAAAGTGGGATAATCTAAGATTTATCATCAATTTGTTGATGTGTCAAATTCATTACTATAAACGTTTGTATCAACATTGAAAATACATATATTGAGGATCATTGCTTTTAAAACAACATTATCACGAAAATAGTAAGTACCTAACTTCTTGAAAAAATTCTTCATTTTCGAATAAAAAGAAACATATTGTGTAATTTTTAAAACATATGAGAAATTAGTAATGAAATATTGTTATGCATTCATTTTTTCATTTTAGAGCGTTTGTCAGCTAATTCATTATTATACTTGACGCACAACATATACAATCATTTAAAAGGACGGAAGAGATGGGGATTATTTAGGTAGATATGGATAATTTTCTTGTATAAAAAAATACTATTAATAATAGCTGCAATCTTTAACTGCTATCTGCAGATATGAAATGAAAAGGAATCATTAAAACTAAGATGCTACGGCAAGAAATAAATTCTTTGCGACATTTTTCACTCAGTTGTTCTAGAGATACGCCAATGATATATTACTTTTTTAAATAAACGAGCCGTTTGTTGCTTGTTGAGGGAGTTCGGCAACGAAACATTTGTTGTTCACTTATAAATGTATCCGTTGGCATGCGACAAACAAAGGAAAGACGCAATTCGAGAGCTAAATCTTCTTCCTTGATTCGGTGGTATTATCTCTAAATTTGAAGTAGCCGACTCACTGTTCGCAATCGGTTGATTTATGAGTTCGTTTTGTATTTCTAACAAATAAAACTCCTATTTATTACATTTGTCTCTTTTTGCTGCACAATTTAAAATATCGACATTACAAGGGAAAAAATACAATTGAATTATAATACTAAACCTCTTAGGCAGCGCATAATTGAATGAAATACAAACTTTTAATATTTTAGTTATTTAAGCTTTGATATGTGTCTTGAAGCAATTTGTTTCATAAACAAAAAATTCTTGAATTAAATCCAATAAAAAGAATAAACCAGTTTAAATTAGTGATTCTTCAAACAACTTTCTGAGATTATTTCTCGTTAAAGCGAAAACCAAACCAGAAAACCAGCTGTTTGTACTACAGAAAATTATTTTTTTAATTTATCAACTCTTCAGGTCGTAGAATTGCAAAAATGCATTTCGTTTACCGAAATGGATTTTAAAATTACGAATTTTTTGCTATTTCAAGTATGGAAAAAGAGTGGTGCGAAAGAAAGCCATCATATTGATTGATTTAAAATTAATGAACGCTTGAACATTCGCAGCGTGAATAGAACGACTAATTTTTGGTAAACAAAATTTCCCATCAATTCATGGGTAGGGCAATATAAAGTTCTAAAAGATTATATTGAACTCAAAATTAGGTTAAGAGGGTTTTAATCTGATACTGCCTCTTTCTGAGTAGTTTAGTTTGTTCAGATCGATTTGACCCCAGGAAATGCGTTGTTCTACCTATAGTAACATAAAATAATTTATTTTTCTAATGGTAGGCAATTAATTTGTAAAAATATTATAACTTAAGTGGAATTTTAATATAGAAAAAGCAGAATTTATTAATACATATTAAAATTTAATTTTAATAAGTAAAGAAAAAAGTATAGAAACTGACAATTAGTTAATAAGAATTTAATATAAGTCAAATGCATATTCGCCTAAATGCATACTTTAATTTTAATATTTATGTTTGTATAGATAATATAAAAAAAAATAAAATAAAAACATTTAAAATCTATCAATAACTATTCATGAAGGATAATTAAATACTTATATGATTGCATTTTATGGTTATACGTAACTGCGTGACTTCCCTTCAAGCCGGACGTAGTTAGTGCCACATTAAGAAATTATTAGAAAAAGTTTAGAAAATTTTTGCCATAAAGAGCAGCCACGTTCGCGTCATTCATTGTATTTTATCAATATTTTTGTGATACGAAAAAAATTACATTTTACGCAATATTTCTTACCTCTCACATTTTTACCTGAGGAGAGTAACAAAGAAAATTTATCACGGAACACTGAAGACCACATTAGTTATGCTACAAAATATTGCTACTCAGGGACGTGACCACTCAGATGTGCCCCTCAAGTTGAAGAAAATGTAAGATCCAGGAGGATAATGCTGGCGAACGGTTTATTGTTAGCACTTTATACCTGATGGCGGAAAACGTGATAGCCTAAATTTCAAGAAAAATTTCTTAACGCTTTTCCACGTATACGAGTACCTATGATATGCTCCATTATTTTTTTTCTTTTCAATATGTGTGTCAGAAAAGAAAAGAACTTTGCGGGCTCTGATAATATATTTATATGTACCTATTATGGCCAGGAAATTTGAAACAGAAAATTATTTATATCATATTTTACTATAATGTATAAAAACTATATTTGAAGTGTAAAAAAAACTCGTCCCCTCGGAGAAAGATCGTGAACAAATTTTAAGTTGAATTTGATTCGGATAAGAGAATAAATATAATAAAAGCGAAATCATAAATATGGAAGCTTGTCCTTTTAAGCCAATTATGCTTTTGTCACAGGTTAATACTACTCATAGTCATATAGAAGTCGAACCTTTACATATTTCATCAACATCCCAAAATATTCAGTAGACATGAAGCCTCAGGGTGATTCACGGCAGAATAATGCAAATTAATGAAAATGAACATAAAGGCAATATTACATTTACGCTTGAATAATAGCTGTGTTTTTTTTTTCACGACGGATCCGGTTTTGGGTTTACTAGGAAATTTTGCATTGAATTGAATTAAAAAAAACAATGAACTTATATAAAATTTTAAAATGTTTAAGTTTTGCGAAAAAAACGCATCAAATTGCAACGTTACTTGCCCATTCAAACTTCAAAACTTGAACCAGATAAATTTTTGGATTACATTTTTACAGAGTCAAATCCTTTGTGAAAAAAAACACAGTATTGTTATGAGTGAAATATGAAAATGAAAACATGTCAAATCTGTTAAATAGATATACAGACAGGTTTCAAAATACAAATCAATTTGCATATTAGCACAAATATACATATACTTTAAAAATCAACTTCTAATCTGCTTTTGTAATAGAAATTCAAAAACACCTTATATTTTTACAACAGAACCTACATTACTTCGAAAAATTATATTTCCTATCGCATATCACTAAAGTTAAAATAAAAACAATTTTACATTACTTTACCTGGAATTATCATCTATACCTTTGCCCTTTTACCCATTTGCATATCTAACAAGCACTTCAAGTACAGAAAAAACATTTCCGTCTACATTCGTTTACGTTTTCCTTTTTGATAAGCGCTCCGAATGTAATATGAGCGGCAAGTAAAGCCACAAAAGTGGTAGCCGGGAACCGATTATGCAAATTAGGCCGAACACGTACAGGATCAAATCCTCTATGTACCATGCTCTTTAAAGCTTAAAAAATCCGTTCAAAAGAAGGAATTCCCTCATAAGCCTACGTTAATGCAGTTTATATACAATAAATAAAGCCCCTATCATTTGAAAGAGGCGGAGCGGCAATCTTTCATCTATAAACTAATTAATATGGTCCATGACAACAGCCTATAGCTCTAATTTCGTATCAAGTACAAATAAGTTTTAATAGTGCAAGTTCTTGACAGTACTGAAAACATATGTTCGAATAATAAAATCAAATACACCTTATTCTGTTTTTACGCGATAGATACGTTCCCAAAATATTCGCGTAAAAATAAATCGCGTAAAAAAAGATACGGTATCCATATAAAAGTAGAGGATTGGTTCAACATTTGAAAAATCAGAATCACTAATGTGATTAAAGTATATATGCGAATTCATCGTTTTTAATATTTATGTATATAAACAATTTTCTTTAAAAATACATAACAATAATTCAAATTCATAGTAATAAATATAATTTTAGAAATGAAAAATAAAAATGTATGAAGCAAAAAAAAATTATAATTTACTGAAACAAAAACGTTGACCGCATTTGACTGACATCATTTTTAACTGAAAATAATTTGTTAGAAATTTAGGCATTTTATTATTGAATTTTTATACAAAAAAGGCTTTTGTAAACTCTTTTCAATTCGTTTCGTATATAAAAGTTAGAACAGGGTCCTAGTAAATATTAGATTAATAAAAAAATAACTAAGATAATATTACACTTTGTGTTTTTTTTAATGAAATTTAGGAAACCTGAATTGAATCAACCTTTACATATGAGCATACACTCGCGTGTAATATAGGAAGCGCTTCGCCTACTTGAGCATACATGAAATTCTAGTGTTTTTAAGTTCAAGCGTGTTTTTCTTACCAAAAATTATTTTAAATTAAGATTTCTTGAACCGCGTTAAATCAAAATAAATCACGTGAAAAGGGAATGAAGTATGTATTTTTTTTAAATCGCGTTAAATCAAATTCGCGTAAAAAAAAAATCGCATAAAAACAGAATTAGGTGCACTATGTATAATCAATAAAATGTGAAGCTATCGTTTTACCTATTTAAACATAACGTTAAACCTCAGGTTGATCGAACCAGGTCCATTAAGTACGCCACTGGATTGGTTAGTGTCTTTTTACACTAAGAGCACAAAGTCAAAGGTCGTAGTCGTAGGAGGATAACGTACAAAGTGGGGCAAAAGTTATGTATTAATGTGAATGTGCAATTTTTGCAAGACTGTTTTTACGTAGCGATAACTTTTTTCCCACAGGGATTTGGGATTTTCCGCCATAGTAAAAATTTTAGATCGTGAAAAACCCTTTCCAATGATATATCGCTTGTCGTTATTGGTTCCTAGGCTGGGGTCCATATATTTCTGCCCATCCTCCTTTCACTTCAGAATCGATTAAGATGACATTTTACAGGTTTGAAGAAAGATCAACAAAATAGAGTTATCCTGCCAATAAAGACCGGAAATAATAGTGCAACTCCAAACCTCTTTGATTCTGACCCCTATAATATAATACCTAGTTCCAATATATAGAAATACAGATATACTCAATCTTTATCAATTCCTCTAATTTTGGAATATCATCTACAATTTGATTCATTGAATGGACGCTGGGCATAATTAACTTTAACATAAGGGAATGTACCTTGAATACCTCGATTCAGCCAATTTACGAACTTAATCGATATATTGGACCACAAAATGTGTATATACAATTTAATTAAGTCAATTCAAACATAAACTTTCTATTTTATTAACATCATAAATATATATTCTTACTAATATTATAAATTCCAAAGCGAGTGGATATGAACAAATTTGTTTACTAAAATTTTAATTTAAAATTCGAATATTTGCAGGCGTACAGTGGAAACAAATAACTTTCAATTATTAAAAAAACTTAAAAGTAGTAACAATTAATTTAAAGTGTATTAAGGTAAAATAAATTGACAAATACAGTTGACATATTTTAATTTGCTCTTGTCTGCTACTATCACCAAAGAATTCAGGAGCCCTAAAAGAAAAGTATTTATGAGTATTTAAAAAGCCTGTACGCTAAGTGCGTATTGATTTGCATTTCAAAAGGTTGCGAATAAAAGGATATTTAATAATAATTGTTTCTCCTGAGGTGATTTACTAAGGTCAACAGCGAAAAGCGGATGAGATTAGCACGCACTATGGCACTCAGTCGAGGGAGTTTCCGGTGCGTGATGAATCTGTTCTTTAGTAAATCCTTCCTGCTTTTACGCTGTGGCAATTTCACCTGTTGCGTATGGAATAAATGAAGCGTGAAAGCATCGAATTACATACAATGAGAAAATACCTGTCGAGCTCCCGCACTCATAAAAGGCGACACTTTTCGAGGAACAATAACTCACTAAAAATGTGGTTTTAATGCTGCAAGCATTTTTCCTCACAACAACGATAAGAAAATAAGAAAAATCCATTGTATGGAATATAGTCCAGTCAAATAAATAGTCGCACAAAAGAGGTCAACTGTGCATTTTGGGGGATAATAAACATTTTTTTGCAATTGGTGGAGTTATTTCAGTCCTGAGTTAAAAAAAGAATTTTCGGAATTGTAATCTCTCCCATTCAGCTGCCATCCCAAAAACAAGTATAAAGAATCAATTTTCACAAAAAAATGTTGTACGAAGCTTTAGAGAACTAAACTCTATATGTATATTTTATTAATACCTTTTTATATGCAGCGTCAAAAATAAAAAACTTTTAAGCCCGAAAAAATAAAACTTAGAAAGGTAAAAATATTTTAGAGACTATTAAAACTTTATTGTAATTTAGGAAAAAATACGCAATAAACTTTTTATAGAGTGTTATGTATCAAATAATTTTAACTACATATTAATATTTTTATTTTATCCATCTCCATTTTTATAGGTTTTACAGTTTAATGGTCTTAAAATTTTAAAGTTATAAAATTTAATTTTCGGACGAAAAGCTGCATGAAACTTTTTGTAATAATACTATTAGTACTCTACGTAATCCTTCATCGACATGACTTTATAATATTTCAGAAATATATGAGTCTATTATAGAAATTAAAGTATAATTGTCGGTTAATTAGATGTGAACATTGGATTTTATCATTCATGTTCAAGTTGCTATTTACATAAATATAACTCTTTCTATATTTAATTTCAAGCGAATTAATTAAAAGAAATTTTATATTCAGTAAAACTTTTTCGAGTGTCATGGAATCCATATGCGAAATAAAATTAAACCGTGCTAAATAATAGCCAATTAAAATAAAATCGTACTCATATTCTTTAAATTATTATGAATAATTTTTATATTAATACACGGGCCTTGACCGTACTTTTTATGCCAGAAAATAAAAGAAAAGTTTATTTGCTAATAACACTTAAGGAGTTTAAAATAATTCCATTTTCCTATTTAAGGGATTGTCTTAATTTGGAAAAAGAGGTTACTTCCAAATGGCATCCAAATTGCGCTAACTATGCCACCCGAGACCCCATAATCAAGTCTATTACTGCTTTTTCATTAAGGTGCGATTGAATCTAATGAAATAAAAAAATATATAAGACAACACGGACAAATTTTCTTTAACTTTGCAGGACAAGAAATGCTCATTTCCTCTGTTTCGCAAAATCTTATTTTTGGGGTAACTGCCAAACATCCGGTACCTTAGAGATAGAAGGAAGCTCAAGCAAACAATCATTGATTAAAGATAAACTAAATAAAAATCGAAACAATTGAAATTTTTGTACTTGTAAAATTGCACAAAAGATATTTGATTCTAGACTGTTGAAATATTTCATGTAAATAAATTGTTATTATGTAATAATTTTAGATTGTCTTAAAAATGAACGCAATTGTTTGGCAGTTTATCTCATTAAAAACAAAACAAAGTTCATTACAAAAAACTGAAACATTCTACATGACAATTTCTATACGAAACTATTTGCAAACATAATAAAAGTAATTTCTTATTGGTAAGGCTATATATAATTATTTATATAGTCAACTTTACTGAATAGGTACTAATTCATTCGTGTTTACTAGTACTTTAGTTTTCATATATTACAAAATTTGTATGAAATTATCTGTGCAAAATATAAACTATATTTATATGGATTCGCTTTCATTCAATCAAGTTTATAATAAAATAAATTATTGGTTTTACTATCTAACATAATTCAATTTAATATTTTAAAATATGGCAGAAATAACTACTGTATTATTTTGAATAAAAGTCATTTAAATAAAAACTGCTGCGTTTTTATTCCCTCCAAAACAAAAGGTTATTTTGCTTAGATATGAAATTTATATGAAAGAACCTACAGTCCACAATGTTTATCGACTCGATTATTGAGGCACCTCGAATTCCTTAGAATTCAAAGGCATAGTACTAAATATGGATTTCACGAGCCGATAGATGCTTTAATGAAATTTTTTTGAACACATCGATTTCAATCTTTCGAAGCATAGGTTTATGAATAATTTAATTCGCAACGTTTCATTTTAATTTCTGTATGCTCATCATTTTGATTTAGTCAGCCTTCGACGAAATGTATATAAAATCATAAATAAGTAAATTAATAAAAAGTTAGCCCTGGCAACTGCTAGCTCTCGGGCAACAATGTTGAAATCTACGGCGTGTTGGCGCAAGTTAAAATGCCAGAACCTTTGGTAAGTAATTCATCAAAAAATTATAAATTAACTAGTTTTTATGGTTTTGTACTTCTTCGTCTTTTTTGAGGTCTATTTAATGATGATGATTAAATATTCCCAAATGTTGAAACAATATTTCGTGTTTCACTAAGTTCGCATTTTCGCAACCTCAGACATTTTAGTAATTGGCCTAATTGAAGAATCCTCCCAAATATAAACTTTCCTGTACCTTTTGCAAGGTGGAATGTTTCTATTAACTGGACTAACCATCGTGAACGAACTACTTTATTATCCGAAATTATTTTTTCTTTTACTTATGTAAGTGAGAACTTGTTCAATTAACTTAATTGCTCCTAATTTAGTCTCACTTACCATCCACAATATAAATACAAATGAATGCTACTCGTAGATAATTTAATCAAGCTTAATTATAAAGTTTAAAAATTCATCACTATGCCACATATTCAAAACAGAAGGCGTTTTATTGGGAAAGGTGAAGGAAAAGATTGTTGCTTAAAATTGTCCTGAAGATTTCCTTAAAGCGGTGTGCTCACTACCTAGCTAATAAGATATTAACGAACAAATGTGGGGTATAGCGTTTAGCAAGTTGCCTATTAAGGCAAGAAAAGCCTTTCCGATTCAATATTTTCAGTATTTTCATTAACAAGAGGACACTTAAAAAAGACGACATTGCCTTTAAACTTGAATGTAAAAATCAAGAAACGTCTTTTATAAGAGCCTCTAAAATAAAAGTGCAATATCATGATTTTTAAATGCGTCTTTTAGAAAAAGAAGAAGAACTATTAAAACAAATTTTAGCTTGTACAAACATTGGTTTCTAGGCGGTTGTAGCTAATTGAACTACCAAAAAATATATATTCTTATGTGTAATTTATTTAATTAAGCAATCATATGCTTTCGAAAAATTTTAATCTTCAAGCAAAATTTGAAAATCAAAAATTAACCTGCTCCTTTAAAAGTAATGAGAATGATATTGTCTGCTCTCTAATTAAATTATATGAATGTATAAACATAAAACTTTCTGTGTGTACAATGTTGAAATAAAGGTGGCTACACCTCATTTTATATGTAAGTATCATATGTTCCGTAAACTGAAATTTCTTAAGCAATAAAAAGCAAGTAATGCCTATGTGTAGCCATTTTACCCCAATTGATTAAACTTTATAGTCGAGTTTTTATATGTCACGTATTTTAAGGAACCGCACTAAACTAAAATAGACATCAAATTAATTTAGATTGTAAGAAACCTATGGAGTCTAGATAATATCAAAAATTGTTGCTGGCAAGAGTATTGGATAATCATTTATTTCATTTCGTTCTAAAGAAGTTGTAAGAAAAGTATTTTTTAATAAAAACCAAAAAACCGAGCTTTTGGTCATTTTTTAAAAATTCATATTAGTCGAAACACCTATTCATATACAAATATTCTTTTATGTACTTAATTAAGTAAATGTGTAAATTTTTGCGACTTCTCAACGCTTAACTTTGTAAATTTAGTAGAAAACTTTCTTTTGTTGGAGGAGGATTTTTACTTTTATTTTTAATTACGTTCTTTTATTCATTAATTTTTAATGATTTTATTATTACTTGTTATTCTACTTTTTCAACTCTTTCACTCGATACCCATATGAAAGGAGATAATTATTGTTTGGAAACGTTCACCATATAGAATTTAGAACGACATCAAATGTACTATGTATATTGTTTTACCACAACTATAATTATTCGGAAAATTTAAAAACAAATATACGGAACGTGAAGATAATATAAAACCATATAAAACGTTCAAATTCAAAAATACAATGTTTACGTTAATGTAACATGTTCGACCCTGAAATAAAGCTCGAGAGCTTTAAAATGGGTTATGATTCTATCTAAAGCTCTTCCCAGGAATTCTTTGATGATACACTTAAAGCTGTTGTATGAACTTAATCAATATAAGGAAGATACAGGGTGTGTATAAAATATATATCCCCTTTTTGTGGTAAATTATAATAGCTCAGTTAAAAAAGAACTGATGCCGAATTGATTCTCTGAATCAATTCTCTTCTGTGGAAGAAAAGCGATGTTTTTTAATAGAACATATCCGCTTTTTAAAAGTTAGGATTGATTCCAATAATTCCAATACAATGAACGAAAAATAGAATTCAGGAAACAGAATACGTAAAATCATTAAATTTCAGTTGAAAATAAATAATAATTACATATTGGAATCAATTTATAAGTCCTATCTTGGCAAGCATTCCTGGTACATTCGTATACTGCGTAGTCAATCAAATGATTAAAACTTACAAATAATAAACATGTAGACCGCTTACTTATTGTAAAACTTATATTAGTACTTATAAGTTAGAATGATTACATACATATGAATTCATTTCATGAAGCATTCATTGCTCTATACTTTACATAGAACTTTAGAATGCCAAACATTAGACAAATGCACGTTTTAATATTATACGTACTTCGATATTGAAAAAAAAAAACATAATTCAAATCATCATCATTGTAGCTACTTATGTATATGAAAAAAGAAACATGTTGGCAATACATAATGCCACGAATTTTTGGCATCAAAGTCGGATCTAGAAGATTTATGGAACCTTAAGTTGTTATATTGTATTTAGTGAGTTTTACAATTGCGCACGTATCCTGCATTTACGTAAATTTATTTGATAAATTGCTTCCAATATGGGAAAAGGCGTACACATTTTTGGATATTTAGGTTCCCTATATTTCAAAATTATGACGTTGTGTCTTTAAAGTTTTATTGTTCAAGTTTTCCACCCTTTAATCAGTAATCACTTTTCTTTCAAGGTCAGTTTACTTTGTGCATAAATAAACATTTTTTAATTTGATTAATGGTTCTTATCTTACACAGGCTCCTTTCACAATAAGATGACTTTTCTTTTGGGCATTTTAAAATATTTAATCTCTTCAGATCATAAGGACGGATTTTTATTGTGTTTTCAATTTCATCTTTTAATGGTCAACTTTGTTGATTGATGTTTGTTATAGCACACCACAACCAAACGAAAATAGATTCTATTGTTTATAGTTTTTCCTCCACTTCTGTGACACGTCTTGAGAAATTGAATTTGTTTTCTTTGACTGTTCTTGATATTCTTTTAATTCGACCTTAGATTTTCCAAGAAAAATTTAGGTTCAGCCCCTTTTAATAAAATTTGATTAAATAAAAATATATCCTTTTTTTTCTGACTACCACCGAAAAGTCATTTTGTAAATAAATGTAATACAGAGTGGCTCACTATCAATAGTTTAAGTAAAATCTTAGACTAAAGGAACATCATTACTAACAGGTTGAGCTGCATATGAATTACTTATGTATTTAAAAGTTATTTCAATTTAGGTACTAGAAGTTCAACGATTTAAAAGTAAACCACTTTTTTATCAATTTCAAAAGACATACTGGAAGTTAAAAACAAATAGAATGAGAATTACAGAACAAAGACCTATAAGCTTGCACTACTACATCAACTTATGAGCAATGCTTAGGTAAAATAATTGCTATATTTATTTTACCTGCTAGATGCCTGTTTACAAAAATACACGCATAATTTTCTAATAATCACTGGCTCCTAAAAGTATAGTAAAATATACTCAGCAAGTATAAAAAACAGTACAACTCATGCTAATGATAAGGCGCAATATGGATTTAAGAATTCTTTGACAGAGGATTCTATTTTGCAAAGTAACCCTCTATATTTATTTTTTAAAGACGGAAAAGTTTTTAAATCTGTGTAACTTAGCCTTTGTTATGGTTAAAAGCAGAGTAAAAAACGTTTTACTATGCGTATGCTGTCTGCCACCAGTAATAAAAATTTAAGAATTTATTGGCTAGTAACATTTTCAACAGAAAATTCCAAGAGTTTTTAAAGAGCCAGATAAAAGCGTATTTTTGTTATTGTTTTCTGGTGAAAGTGTTTTACCAGTTTTACAATAAAAACAAAATGTGCAAGTTGTGCCAGACCATGGGAAACTAAAACTGAACGAAATTTATTGAAGTTTTCTTCCGTGCTTCCATAGCTTAGTCAAAACAGAGAGCTAAACACGAGGATAATGGCGTTTTGTCACGAAATTTTAAATATTTTCAAGACCTCTTCTAAGACAGATTGTGGCATTAAAAAAATCAATTTAATCCAATTGTCTAAGGAAAATTTTGAAAGGTGCATTTTAATGAAAGATATTTGCTAAGAGTATCATTTGCACTTTATTATCAAAAATATTGTTTAATGAAATGGTTTGGAAGTATATTTCAGGCACTTAAGTATTCTGGTGGTAATATTGACTTCTATCAGCGGCGTTTTTATAAATAAGGTTATCATTTATAATTTTTTGATATATTTAACTCTATGCCATTTTCTTATTTTATACCGGAAATTAAATATTTATTTTAAGTCAAATAGAAAAGATGTATGGTCTCAATGATGGGAACTAACGAAAGATAGAATTTTTCTGCTCGTATCTTACATTTATGTTATAAATCGTTCATTCATCATTCGGGTTATGACATAAAAAGGTTCTATCAAAACATAAGATGAAGATATGTACCTACATAGTATACGTTTATGTTGCAAAATACAACTACACCTAGGATCCAGATTATCTCGCCAATAATTTGTGAGCCTGGGTAAAAGGGGTCATCCATAAATTACGTCACACGAATTCGGCAGTTTTTAGGCCCCCCTTCCCCTATGTCACAGTGTATTTCATTCGGTTAACCCTTTACCCTCTCCACATTATATAACAAATTATATTATAGAATTCGAA
Source organism: Machimus rusticus (assembly GCA_951509405.1). Classification (NCBI taxonomy): domain Eukaryota; kingdom Metazoa; phylum Arthropoda; class Insecta; order Diptera; family Asilidae; genus Machimus; species Machimus rusticus. Next base: position 14,774,193 of record OX608054.1, on the reverse strand, counting down.
TTTTCCACAAGTCTGCATATTTTCAGTATTTAATACTTATTGATAGCATTTAAGTCAGACTCAATCCAATTTTTCCAATTACATATACATACTATTTAAATTTAGATGTAACTTTAATTATGTCCTTCTCATCTATGTATTTTCAATTGTTGGATTCATTCCATATTTAATTATTATTGCAAATAATTTTGCTCACTGCACATAATAGACCTAATTACCCTGCCTTGTTTGAAACTAGATGGTTTTTTTGAGAAAAATAAATGTACAGCATGTATTTAGTTTAGTTTAGCATATTTGCATAGAAAGCAAACCAAAATTTATAGAAGCTCTTGCACAGAAGCTAACCAACCAACATTATTTCCGAATGAAATATTAAATTCAACATTATTTCTTGCTAACATAAAAAACTTGGAACGAAGTAACATAATATGCATGATACAAAATAATTAATACTTAACTTCATACGGATATCTAGGATCAATCAAACCTCAAAAACTTTGTAGTTATACTGTTTTTTTTTAATAAATTAATAAACGATAATGAATGGAATGAATTACTTTTTATCGCATTTTTTATATTTAAATGCAAGGTTATGAAGTGCCAATCCCTCCCTATAAGAGAAGGCGATACCTGGGAATAATTTCCTAAATGGACTTTCCTTGCACACATTTTGTGTTAATTGTGAAAGTCTTTTGACATATGTAATTAGCGTATAGCTATTATACTTTCCTATATTGCCAAAATATACAGATTTATGCATGCAGAGGAAAGATATGAATCGTGGAATTTTTATTTCTGTTCATTATAAAAAGTGACTGAACAACTTTTAATGATCGTTCTTAATTAGTAGCTAAAGGAAAGATTACTTTGTGTGAAAATTTACCTTTCCTAATTGAGCGTGGGTGGTAAAGTGGAATTTTCCGTGATACGCACATCTTGCAAGTCACTGACATAATGAAATACTGCGAAGAATTTTATTAAAGCAATCTCATATCAGCCATGCTTAGACATTCTGATTTATTTCTTTTTCCAAATTAAATTAACTGCTGTGGAATCCAAATTCATCCCTTTCTAAATCAAATTCACCCTATTGCAAATTAAATCTTTCTCAAATGGAGAAGTAATTGTATATACATATTATACCAACGGACAAATGGAATGGAAGTAATTTAAACATTTTAGAAGACAGAAGCTTTAAAAGGAACTTATGTAGTAAAACACAATTTCTAAGGAACTGAATAAAACACAGTTTCTATTGACTTTATTAATTTTTTTCATTTTTTAAATTGCTAATTACAATAACTTACTCAAAACTAGAATAAGATCCATAACTGCTATTAGAACATATTTTAACCGATAAATCTAAATTTTAAAAATAATTTTGTCTTGTGATTGTTATTCCATAAGTATTCATAAAATTTAGCTAGTCAATTATATCCATTGAAATCATTCACTCATTATTATTTTTTTGCAGATATTAGACACATTGCATGCATTCATTTCCTATAAAAATAGTTAAACTTACATACTTACAAATTAATATTGCACAGAACGAAAGTAGTTTCAAGGACTCCACAATTTGTATTCTACATTTTCGAGGAAACTACTTAAGTTTTTTTTATTTTGGAATATTTGGATTACTTTCAGTAAATGACTCGAGACTGACCTTGGCATAAAAAATTTCATCAATGTTTCTCACAGATCTGCTGTAACCCAGTTTAAATAATGTGGATAGGTTTTTCCATCCGGATTGAGTTTTCGTGGAACATTACCTTTTTTTAATAATATACATATTATCTTTCTCTAAAAATTTCTCCTTAAATTCCTCCCAAAAATCTGAATATACTTCCCTTAAAAAATATGCCTTGTTTTAATTTTTGTATGTGAAAATAATAAAACCGAAAGTTTAATTCACAATACATATGTCAAAAAATTATTTTCACGGAAATATATTAAAATTAAAAAATTTCAAGGGAAAATGCTGATTTGAGGTATTTTAAAATGCAGTTTTAAAAGTTATGTAGGTATATAAAAATAAAATATCTAAAAAATATAACGTGATGTATTTTCTGTACTTTTCTATAAATATATAAGGAATAATGGTTTTTTGTTTTGTTAAAAACTAATAAACTAGTATAACAAATTACAAAGCAAACTAATAGATACTTTTGACTTTTATCCGGTGCTATCATTCTTAAAGATTTTTATATTTTAGCAATACTGCACTGTTCACGCATACGTTTTGAAGAAATTTGAAGATATCGTCTAGTGATAATGCAAATCGTAATGTATTTAATTTTCAATACATGATTTCCGCACTCTGATAGTATTTTTATTCTTGAAATTAATCGTCAGAACCGATTTTTATTCGTTACATTGCATTTCGGAGCAAATTAAATTTATATTCTCGCATCTATACTCCTTTCATCGGAACTTTAAGTTTAATGCATGAATTTTACTAAAGATAAACACCATTCGCGCAGAAATATCTACATTCTGGCGAAATCTATTTTTAGAATAAGTTTTATCAATTAATCATCAGGCGTTAAAATCAAGATGAATTGTGTGGGAAACATAAATCAATTAATCGCAATAAAAGTCATCGAAGTTTTCTTTTAAAGTGCCTCAGGATTGTGGTGACCAGTGCAGATATCTTAAAACATACCAAAATCAATCAAGATCGGCAATCAATCAGGACAAACAGAACTGTGCTGAAGTTGACCCCCGGCAGGTTTTCCTGATTCGGCGATTGCCCTATGCCCGGCAACCGCAGCCGGCACGTGTTCGACATAAGCCCAAATTTATGGAAATTTAACCCTCTCCCACGAATATGCCGTCAAAAATTTATGACTGGAATAAATCAGGAAACTTTCAATTTGGGAGCACTCCAAGATGCCGCAGAAGGCAGTCGAATTTCCGCGAGATTTCAGCATTCGTCGTCTGTGATTGCGTAACTTCCGCGGAAATCGCTCATAGGCGTCGCATTCGTCGTGGACGGCGTCAGGAGGGGCGCTCCTTGCAGGGAAATGGCCAGGGGCAGCGCTGACGGGGCGCAGAGACTTGCTGCACCGCGGCCCTCGGTCACAGAGCGGTACCTCGGCGGACGTCCTGATCTGTAAAGGTATCAAAATATTCAATCATAACTAATAAACTTTGACAGAATTTCTTAAAAACAAAAATACAATGAATACTAATCCGGAGTTGAAGATCAATTCTTACAATATGATACGTATGCTAATTACATAAAAGATCCAACTGAACCGAAGCATCCTGACTTTTTTTCGAATTGAAAATCTTTTTAACCTTAAAAAAGACACATAACAACTGTGCTGAAATATGACCGAAATATTAAAAAGATATTACTTTCGATACGCTTTTTTAACCCAAGAGTCGCTTACTACCAAATGACATATTTGTTCCAACCAACAAATGAAATGAACCATATTTATAAAAATATGGTATATGCAGCAATTCTTCCATTCTGACTAAAGCAAAAACAGAAAACTAGAAGTGAAATTTTATTTAATCAAAAATGTCAAACTAATTGATAAGTTTTGTTAAAAAATCAACTTACTGAACTGAGTCACAATCGGTGAATTGGTAAAATTCATATTCTCGATTGAAAACCACTAAATTTCGTACAAATCATATGCTGCTATGAAATTACATAAATTATAGTTTCCAATTCTAGAATAAAATAAATATGTAGGTATGTAGACTCATTGTATTAAGGTTAAATAACCTTAAAAATTGAATAGGAACCATAAAAAAATACCCGAGCCTTACAGTTATTTCTTATTAAAGTTAAATAGTACAATTTGCCGATTTATAATGATGATTTTTGTTCGCCGAGCAAAATATTGAAACATAACTATACGACCTTAATAATATTAAATATTTTTCCTTAACTTTCAACACCTTTTTTAGAATTAAAATTCATGATTTGGTTTATTTTTTTTCCATTTATGGATTAGATTAAATGAAAATTTGAATTGAATTTGAATGAAACGTTTCTTCAGTTATCGAAAATAAATAACAACAAAAAAGTGCATTATTTCACATTTCAGGTACAATCGTTATACTCTGTCGATAAAAAAGGTAAGTCCTATTTTCTATATCAAACTGGGTAAATATATAACTTTTAAACTTCCATACAACATTTTGCCGCTTTAAATAAAGACAATACCAGGCTTTATAGGAAGGAGTTCTAGGAAACAAGTATTTTTGCCATTTTTGGATTTGCGAATATTTCTCCTGCAAATTTAGGTATATGAGACTCAAAAACTAAGTTTTTGGAATGGGAAGTTAAGGTGATTTTGTTCCTTGGAAACGTTTATTTATCAAAACGAAAACCCATTTTAAGTCCTTGATTTCGTCTAAAAATAATATTATATATAAATTAAAAGGTTTTCTTCTTAATTAGGAATTTGGACCTTTTAAAAGTTTCATCAAATGGCTTTGCAGAAAATGATTTAGACAAATATTTATTTTCTCTGAATTGGTTAATCGAAAAACGAAAGATTTCCATTTCAAATTTGGAAATGCGATAAAAAATAACAAAAAAAAAATAAAAAAAATATAAATAAATATTAAATCTTCCTCACAGCTTCAAAAAAGAGAACATACTCGTACTATGTGCGATTAAGTCCAATATTGTTATTCTTTAAAAATAATTTGAAGATTGTTTTGCTTTAATTGTAATTTGTCTGCTTTTAAAATAAATGTCTAAAAATTGGAATGTCTTACCTCTCACAGTTGCATTTAAGTAGTCTAATGAAAGCTGCTCTGAAGGTTCGATTGAAAATTGTATAGATGATTGGGTTGATGGTGGACGAAACATATCCTAGCCAGAGGCAAGTGTCAACGACGTGTTCGGGCACGTGGCAGTCTGGACATGCTGCGAATATTATGTTGAGAATAAAAAATGGCGACCAACATAAGACGAATGTGAAAAAGACCAGCCCCAGCACTTTTGTGGCCTTCTGCTCCGTTGCGACCGCATTTGCAGAAAGGTTTGTGCGTTTGCTTCTGCTGTTCAAAAATCTGTAAATGTTCATATGGAGCTACTACACGGGATCCTCGAACGAGTTTAATATAAGAGAAAAACCTCAAATTCAAATTTAAAGCAGGTGGCGTCACACTGTTGAAGGAGAATTTCAAGGACTTCAGTTTGTTCCTCCTCGTCTCTCGACTAATATTCTCGGGGGTTTGCGTACCTTGGTCCACTGTCACCTGATGCGATGACGCCCTAGAGGAGCGTGCCCCGCCGTTCGAGTATCCCAAATGTGGCTGCGAGGAGCTAACCCTTATTGAAGCGCTGCTAAAGAAAATAAGTTTCTTGATTTTACTATAATATAATAACAAGAAAAATCTACAGAATTGATTTTACTTTTTACTATAATAACAAGAAAAATCTACAACACTACTATATTTCGATCTTCTACTTTTATTACATTAAACAGCAAATTGGCGACAGAATTAACATCGTCTGTAATTTGAAAGCAAGTATGTCCAATTTGAAATCTGCAGGACAATTACGATGCGAGCACTATGAAACTTCAGCTCGAAAGCAATTCAAATCCATGAAATAAGGTCCACGATAAAAGAAACTTGGCGCACGTTCTGGCAAAATCAATTAAAAGGTCATGGGGCATAAAATTGTCCAACTTCGGATTGCTTTTGCTGTGGTGCATGGCACCTATTTTACTGAGTGAACATAGAGAAATTGTTCACATTTTCTATTAGATTTGTTCGTAATTTATAATTTACAACACTATTAATTTTCATTATTAACCTCTTCAGGGACATTAGCACATGTGTGTACGTTTGGTTTTTTAGAAATAAAAATTTTCCTAACTGGAAAAAATTAAAATCTGTTAAAGAACTAGAGTCACTAGACTATATTTCGATAATACGACCAAACAATTTGAAGTATTGCAGCAAGGATAGCATTTTTCCACTTGAAATTAATTGCTTTCAAAACATTTCTAAGTTGCCTCTGATTACCCCGGGGTTTCGTTTTACTTTTTTGGAAAAATAACCTAAATTTTTCATAAATAAATTATCCAATGTATAAAATTTGATCAGTTTTGGTGCTTGCTTTATTTTAGAAACAAAATTGGTAAAATGAAGTTTTTTATTTTTTTAGTAAATGCACTTTATTGATATGTGATCTCAGTTTCCTTTTTTATACTACCTAATTGTTTTTTAAAATTTTTCTTGCTTACTGAATAGCTGTCGGTAAAAACTAAGTAAACAAGTAATCAAATAAGACATGAAATCATTCATTCCGCCTTTAAAAAATTCGTCCCTGAAGAGGCTTACCTCCGGAAAAAGGTAAATGTTGTTCTTTAAAACAAATTTCGCGGAAAATTTAAATTATTTTTCAATAATATAATAATTAAACGAAGTCTTGAGATCATTGTAACTATTTTATTAGTATCAAGTGAACTATAGAGTTCTGATGTAATTTTAAGAAGCATAAAACTCTGAAATATATATTGTATAACCCAATAATGATTAATTTTCCAACAAAATTAATTAGTTTACGCTTAATTTTCATTTTGTTTTTGTTATGGAGTAAGAATTATCAACTTTTATAATTCTAATCTCCAGACTTATTTTTATTGATCAGTTATTAATCAACTTTTGCAATTTTTCTCGATGATTGCTTTTATTGTACAACATCGGTTTAAATGTTATTGGTATTGAACTTTATAAATTAACTTTTAAAATTTCTATCAATAAAAGTAATTACCATTATAAATCAATTTATTCTTTTTTGTTACAAAATCATATTATTTAGTTTCTTCTGCAAAACCTTTCAGTTAGATTGAACTTAATTTTAATACGATTTTAATCTAAAATAAGTGCATAGGAGTTTCGTACTTTCCTTCAGCTCACTGGCCCACAGGAAATTGACGAAGAATTTAGAATTTGATCGAAATAATGTTTGGTTTAGTGCGTATAAAACACATTTCAATTTTTGGCAACCTTTAAAAATTGAAATGTGTTTTATACGCACTAAACCACTGCTTACAAAAATAATTAATTTTCTGCTCAGCAAAAATCCAAGAAGAACGTTTTTTTCTTTTTCCAACAATAAATGTTATTTGTCTATATCGAAAGAAAACTTGAATTCTTAATTAACCAAGTCAGCTGAAATAATACTGTTTATAAATCAAATAAGTTTCATTGTTTTAAAGTAGTCCTTCGAAAGTTCTTCCACCCTTTGTTATCAAAAGAGAAAGAGTTCTAATGAGTTGAGATTCGAAGGTTTCGTTGAAATGCATAAATTGACACTGGAACTTGGTTAAAATATTTGAATTTTGGATTAAGTTTTTAAGGCACTGGTGGAATATTAATGAGACGTCCATTATCATAATCGTATTTCGTTTCACAGATATTTCATCTCCGGAAAAAATTATAATGTAGCAAAATCATGGCTCTTAAAAATGTTCTATTTATTATTTATGTACCTCCTTTCAAATTCTGTTTGCTTTCATAAAAAACCGGCACATTTTGAGGTCAGACTTCCTGATTTAATATGGATTTTGTGCTTCAGGATTTTTAATATTAAATCATGAGACTGACTCCGAGGCTTTAATCACCTAATTTTTAAGACTTTCATATAAAAATTCTAATTGTAAAAATATCCTAACCGACCCTTTGTAAATTTTAGATTTTTGTTTTTACGATATAACAAACAAAACTACCCAAACCAGGCACTTTCATCTGATGTTAATTTATGCTATTTCAATTTTTGAAATTGTGTGTGTGTGTGGAACTTCTGAGGTTTTTATTTAACTGTGCAACATAAAAAGAGGAGCATAAATATTTCATAACAATAACATTTCCTTTTATTCCATCATATCCGTCAGCTCGTTGTGGTTAAAGGGTACATTTTGATTCTGTTTATCTCTTGTATTGTAGTTTAGAAATTCAATTACTCTACAAAGCAGTATAATAATGATGCAATTGATGTGTGTGGAATATGAATGTGGAATTTGCTAAAGTAGAGTAAATACTCAAAGGTATATTAATATTAGAATTTATATTAAAATTGGAATTTATTTAGATTGTCCTACATTCTACTTAATTTACTCGGAAATAACTAAAACAGTAGGTAATAGATTAGAATATTTCATTCATATTGGGATTAACATCAATCTTTTGAAATTGGCGCCAGATAAATTCATTCATCGAATAAAATTGTTCCAGTATATAATCAATTTGGAATTTATTTAAAATAGGTATCAGATGGATAAACTTATTCACACCTTAATGCTGTTGATAGGACTTATTTGTATTCATTAGTTTTTGACAAATAATTTGTCCTCACAGTTAAGTTGACTTTTTATCAAAAGAGTAAAGTTAATGACCTGTTGAAAAATCGACAAATGCTTGGTAGTTTTCATACGATTAAAGTAGTCAAATGTGTACTCTTTCAAGTTTTTATTTATTTATTATTTGTTATTATTTTTTTATTAATTCTCTCTATAACATCAAAGACCAACGTTTTATTTTTGCATAGTCAAGAATACTTAAAATAACTTAAAACTGTTTGTTTTTGGCTGTATTTACTTAAAGAGAGGCAAATGGAATTAATAATTTTATAAGATTTATTTCCTTCACCTTCTATCAACAGTGGAAATGAATAGCATGGCTGTTATAATTTCTCTTGGTGGCCTATAACATACATGCGAACATACAAAGTCACTACGAACCTACCTGTCCATTCCTTGAGAGCGCCAATAAATTCCTTGTTGAGAATTTGACTGTGCCAGTAAGGGCGGCTTGTTTCTAGGGCTGTAAATTCTGAAGCTGTTCCTCATGTTGTTGGATCCACCTGTATCTCCATGTTGATTTTCAGGAGTGCTCTTCTCACTAAAACTCCTACTAGAGTCCCCAATAATTTTGGTAAAGCTGTTGGTTATGCTCGTACTTGTATGCTGATGATTTTGCTGTGGCTTAATTGCAAAACGGCCTCCTAGACTGCACAAAGAAACAAATCCTTTTAGATTCACCCATTTACTCGCCTGGCGTAAAATTAAAATTCTACCTACCGTCGAAAGAGTTCACTTTCCGGATGCTCGGCAGCAAAGCGAGCCTTTTTTCGCAGCAATTGGATCGTGAGGGCGTACGTGGTCACCATAATTAGCATGGGCACATAGAACGCCACTAGCGAGCCGAATACAAAAAATGCTCGGTTATTTATGACACACATCCCAGGCTGTGGCATAATGTTGGATTTGTTAATTATTCCTAAAATGACTTTATCAAAGCCATTATAAAATTTTCGCATATAGGACATACCTAATACTGTAATTGAGCTCGAGACCATCATCGCCATCACCCAAACCAAGGCTATTTTAATACCTGCCAGGCGTTTCGTTGAGCGGTGCCTGGAGCCCAGGGGATTCCTTATGCCTAGATATCGACCAAGACTGATGAAGCACATATGCAAGATGCTTGATGAGCAGGCTAAAACATCACAGGTTACGTATATGTTACACCAAGTCACCCCGAACGGCCAATACCCTGAAAGTTTAGAAAACCCTTACTAAAAAAGCCGTGAAATTCTATAAATTATGATGAAAACATGTACTATCTACATACAATATAGTACATATACGTAAAACGTGTCGTTATTTCTTCTCAAGCTAAATGAGTTTCTCATCTTTTATTATATACGTATTTAAAATTTTTCCCATATTCCTAGGAATTTTTTAATTAAACATGCTCAGAGTGTGTCCTAGAGAGTTTCGAATTATTTACATATTATTATGTTAATTCTCAAGGTTCACAAACTGCACACTCCAAAAAAGAACATAATTTCGGGTATTTAAACGAGCATACATATGTCCTCCGATATAATTTACGGCTTGTAACTCACAGCCAAGCAAGAAGACGACGAAGATAAAGTTGATTGCGTAATAAAATTACAAAATTCAGTTTCATTTATTTTTGTGTTATAATTAGAATTGCAAAATATGCCCTTCAAAGAGCAGGTAACTGCAGGTATTCCTTTACTTTTTCGTAATAGAGTAATTTTTTAAATTAAACTACATATTTAAAAAACTACCTAAATTATTAAAAAACTGGCCTCACAAAGGGTCTGACCAATGCATGTCTTTAAACTTTAAACGATTTTTCTCCAGACTGTGCTTTTCGGTTTTCTCGAAGAGTTTTCAACGTAAGTATTTTTTTTTTTAATCTTTTGAAATAAAAAATATATAGTCTATCAAGCCATTTGTTTATATTTATAATTTTTATTTTTAATAAGGATTCATCGAATGCAGAAGCTTTTTATAATATATCCTCAGTTTTCTACAGAATTTTACTTTATTAAAAAAAAATACGGAGTTGAGGACATGTGTAGATATGCTTTCAATGTACAAGAAATTGCTTTTATGTTATTTATACTTTTTATTAGTATTTTTTGACCATAATTCCATGTTTGCACTTTAAGTTATTTTTAGCATGGGATATACATATATATATGTACATAGTGTATAGCACGCTGATTTTGTGTTATTTCTGAACAAGCAACGAAATATAATAGTTAATACTTATGTTCTAAATCTTTTTTGAGTTGAATGCATTTTATGGTTATGGTCATAGTTGCTATATAACTCATTCTTTAAACTTTTACGGCATTGATTTTTTTCCCAAAAGCATATATAAGTGCTTCTTTCAGGTGATAGTTGGTTATACCTATCTGATGATATTTTTACAATACCAATTAAAGTTGAGCGACACAAATATTTCGGAACTTTTCTCGTAACACCAGAAAGTTTATGACAGTAACAAAATGTCGAATGTTACGATCATCAAGTGCGGTCGGCATAAAACTCGTAAGAGCGTTCAAGTTTAAGTACTGTAAAATAATAAGTTTAATTACTTTTTGAAATTACAGCAAATTTAGAAGTATTTGTCATTGCCATAATTTATCAGAATGAACGACAGTAAGGGAACATGAAGTGATTCAAATTTATTTCCCTAAAATAAAATGGAAGGGACTATCAAACATAAGATTATACTCTAACTTTTTATATGTTTTAAAGTAGGTCTGCTTAAAAACAGACATGAAAGGATATGAATAAAATTTAAAGTTTTCAATATAGCTTATGGGATGCAATTAAATTTGAAGCTTTTAATAAAATTTATATAATCCCGGTATTCTTCCGAGTAGTTTAGTACACGTAGCGAAGATATCCCTAAAAATAAAATTGTACTCCTATGCATTTTGGTTGGTTGAAAACTCTGAGACTAAGTCTGCTCATCAGTTAATACAACACCTAAAGCAAAATTATACCTTGATTAAAATTCACGCGCGTTTGGATTTGAATTTAGAATTGTTGATTTAAGCCTGTAAAAAATAATCGATATTTTGAATATTTTAACTCAGGTATACTTACTCAGGTAAAATTGTTAGTCGCACTTACATATAACTTAAAGAGGCTAGATTCGTCCTTTTTTAACTCTGGTCTCTTGGGCAAGTCCAACGACTCCCCATAGTTTAAAAAAATCGAGGTAAATAAGCTAAGAAAAAGTAGTCAAACTGACGCCTCAAATATTTCCTCGTTTCTCGAATGAGCTCGACACACAGTGGAGTTACTTACGGCAGGTACAAAAGTGCCGAACAGAGGAGGAAAATACGAGTTACCCCCAAAATTTTGCTCAACCGCCCCGGGTTGCAACAAATCTATTATTCATGACATGCTCCAACTACCTTCAGTGATTCAAAGAAACGTTTGAATGAGTTACTTGCCTAAAGAGACCAATTCCCAATCTCAAATTTTTTTCTAGGACCGCCCCCGGCAAAGACGTTAATAGCCACCCTTTATTCTTAGTAGAATTTGTAAGAACATTTTTAGCATAGTATAGTTTAATAAATGTGCTTAAATTAACACGAATGAAAACGTAACGACTGTACGGGGTAATGTCGCGAGAAACTATAGAAGTTTAAAGTTTCATACGTATACTTAAAAATCTTATAGTAAGATATAAGATATACACATATAAAAGTATTGCACCTACGTAGTTATTTTTACTTTTTTAGATAACCAACTCTAGAAAATATATGTTTATTTCATGCTGAACTGAGGCTGATAATTTTGATTTCAAATAAACCAGTTTAGAGCTACAGTGGTAAGGCACCGAAAAGAAAGACTATCGTAATGGCGCCCATTTTTCAACATACTATTGAGTTTTTTTTGTAACAGCAATAAAATGGAATAAATTTGTGCTTTTCAGAAAAATACCGAACAATTTTTAAACAATTATACCTGTATATCAGCTTTCATACTTAACTTGAATTCGACGTTTTACGTGATGTACTTAATATACTATTTTCAATTTAATATGAAATTATTTTAAAAAAATCACGGTTTATTTTGGCCTACCGTAAATTTACCGTCTCAAACCCCTTTTCCTCTGCCCTTAATTGCTATTAATACCTTATTACGACATAATTAAAGCAATTTTCCCTCAAAAGTGGGAAACCTACTTATACTAGTACTTCCTCAAGATCTTGCAAGATAATTTAGCAAACTAGATTACAAAAGCTCTGAAATTTGGCATGTGCGTACAGCCACTGACATACCACGACATAGAATACTTTTGAGTCCAGTACATAAATAATATATGTATACATATCACACATCACATCTATACATATGAGTATAGGTATATATAACCGACTAAAAAAATTAAATTGAAAACAGCCTGAAAGAATTTATCTACCAGACGAAAAACAAACTGAAAGTAGACTGAGGTAGTGAACAAGAGACGGACATTTATAGATAGAAAAATGAGGACATAAATTGGACGGAAAACAGTTTAACAATGACCATATTTAATTGAATCATTTTTTATTATATTATGTCCTAATTAATTTGTACATCGTTTAATAAAAATATATCAACATAACACCAAAAATTCTAATAATCCTCACACCAGCCATTCAAACGCGGAAACATAATATCCTTGGTTCCAAAGTAAAGATTGAAAAGATTTGTTTTTGAATATCTCGGTCACTGGAGCACATACTGAAATACACCTGGGGCTTTTTATCTTACGGAAAAATTTCACTCGATGGCACCCGTTCTTATTGTCTCAAATACATTGAGTGACGGCACATGAAAAGCGTATCTAGCCTAAGGGCGAAATAAAATGAAAATTACTTTACACGCCACACATGTCGTGTCGCGGACGACATACAGGGTGGTACAGAAGTTCCCTTCTTTTTTTTTGTAAACGCTTATGAATATATAAAGCATAAAGGGAGGTTATTCAGAGAAGTAGATTTAGTCTAAACTTTATTGTCTGTACTTCAATACAATGCGGGACATTTACTTTACACCACAATAATTTGTCTTGGCTGCACATAGTATAAATCTACATTTATTTGTGTATTATTGAAAAGTATTCAATAAATTTATTTTATTATTACAAGTAGATCCCTACTAATATTATAAATCCGAAAATGTGTCTGTCTGTTCGTTACTCTTTCACGCTGTAACTACTAAACAGATTATGCTGAAATTTGGCATAGAGCTAAAGTATAGAGCGGAGAACAACATAGGATACTTTTAAGCCCGGAAAAATGCACAGCATAAAAATGCTTTGGATTTATACCTACCATGCGTCAAAGTCTTAATCTAAATATTTATCCGGTTCAGAGTTTGAAATTTGAATGTATAAATAATATCATAACAATTTGAAACAGTTAGTCAAAATTTGAAAATCTTGATACACTTGACGTTGAAATTTGTTTCCATATCTAACATTCTAACTAACATATTAATGGACTAACTAAAACTAAGAGTATGTGCTTAAATTATTTTTAATACTGTAAACTAACTAAGTTAATGCAATAAATCATTGTGAAATTCAGTTGCATTACATGATAAAAATATTACCTATTATAATAACTTATAATGACATAGTTTAATTCGAAGATAAACTTGCTGAAATAAAACACTCTACCTAATTTATATTAAATAAATATTCATTCCCATTGAAATAAAGTCAAATATGTCTCGAACTCTAGTATAAATCATTTTTACTTAACACAATTTCTGTCGAGTAAACACTTGCGGATGGAATCACAAATTAATTTATGAAATTAATTTCGGTTGCCTAGAGCATCTTTAAAGTATTAAAGTTAGGTTTTTCCGTCCGGTTTTCCCACAAATTTCATCATTATGGGGAAATGATTGGTGCCAACTTTACAACTGTTCTGTTTCGATGAAAATTTCTTTAACACTGGGCCAATTTGACATCCCCATAATTATTTTATTACAACCTAAATTATTTCGACAAAATAAAATCGCCTTAAAATTTTATTACATCAGCCCCTGCTGTTTCATAGCCTGCTATGATAATTTTAAAGAGTAAAAACTTAGAATTTAAAAAAGCCCATTTTTGCCTTTAACAATACTTTAAGGTTTTAGATGTAAGGTAAATTTGGTTTCAGACGTAGGAAAAGAAATAGAAATGTTGTTCTGGAATAAGTAAATAATTTAACACGAGATATTTAGAGTTTTTACAGAAGATGTTCAGAAGTATTTGTCTTATTCTAAAAGTTTTGAATAAATAATTAGTGATTTGTACGCTGTGCAAAATTGGGCAAGCTCTAATCTCTAATTCTAAGAAATCTCAGTGTTTTAGTGATAATCTTGATATCAGCTTTTATGAATTTTCAAAGGATTAGGTATAATAATTAAGTAAAATCTAAACATTCTATGAACAACTTAACTAAGCTGTTAAACTGACAAATGTGTAAAGTTTCTTGAAAAAGGTACACTAAATACATACATATATCGTTTATTACGGCATATAGAATTTTTTAATGAATTTAATACCAAACATTCTGTACAAATTTTGCTTTAAGGTTGTAAATCGAAAAAATGCACCTAAACTTTGTATAGTCTATATTTTATAGAAAATTATGTAGAAAACGTTCCTATAAAAATCTAAGTGAAATATCATATCTATAAATTGTAGGATATTTTCAGTAGATAATTTATCGAAATCCCATCATGGAAAATTCTCAGATTCAAGTAGCAAAATCACCGAAATGGTTTAGTAAGCTGATATGCCTATTTTATAAACTAATTAATCTTTAGTTATTTCAGTGGCTACAGATAAGCGTTTAACTATATAAATCAATTAAATTAAACTTATTCTTACCTAAAAATCCCGGTATTGCTCCAAGCGGCATGACAAAAAGACTAACCAATAAATCAGCGATTGCTAAAGAGAACAGAAAATAGTTCGTAACATTCTGCAGTTTTCGATCTAAAGCTACAGCCAAACAGACAAGGATGTTTCCAAGTCCACCAGCAAATATAAAAATTATCACAAAGAGGAACACCCAGTCATAGTTCGGTGTCAGTGTCCTCGCTAAGTCATCCTGGAATTGATCCCGTCCAAGTGATCCGGTGGTCATAATACCTGTGGTGTAGTACGAAATACCATCCAAATCGCTTGTAACATTTAAAACACACTCGAGAGGTTCAGGTAAATTATGGAATATTGAATTGACTGTGGTGAAATTGTCGCTTTGAGACAATGATCCATTCACCCGCTGATTTGCACACTTAAGAATTCTACTAGTCACTAGATCACAGTTCGTTTGATAGTCACTTAAATTATGGAACGAGCTACTGAACGAGTTCGCGACTGCGGCCGAAACCTTTGGTAAAACTACGTTAAATTCAGGAAGAGAATTGAAAATATTGCTTATCACGACGGTTATATTAACAGCACAGTCACTCATGTTCCTCCAGACGTCCTCGGCGGACTGCACGACCGGCAGGACGTATGAGCTGCAAATGTACTGCGCTGCATTATCCGGAGCGCTGAGTCTGCTAAAGGTGCATTTGTAGACTTCGTGCAGGTCATCATCTGGGAATGTGTCGTTCCTGAACTCGTTCGTCTGCGATGCTGCTGTCGAACAGACAATCCCCTCATTCGAAAAGATAGTCCCAAAAAGTTCCTTCGCCTGACAAACGAATCTGGAACCGAGGTTCGTTGGTAAACTTGGTATCGGTTGCATTTCGTTCGGCCCATGACCCGCGAAACCCAACAAATCCATTTCATTATCGAGGCTAAGGTCAACAGTTTTCCCTCAGGTCTGCCTCGCTACGACAACAGCCTGAAAATAGAAAAAAAATGGGAAATTGTATTTAAAGACAGCAAATTTCCTCACACCGGAAGATGACTGACAGCATAATTATGCGATGACCAGACTATACGAAAAACGTCTTGTCCATTCGTTATTTGGTGCAGCACTCAATTTAACTTTTTCCTTACCTTGGAAATGAGCCAAAAACCCGACTCTCGAAAAGTTTTTTGTAACGTCTTACAACTAACTTGGCAGTCGAACATATCATGCCCATATGGCAAAAAAAAAAATAGCGCTGAATGTGAAAAGAAACCACAGATTGTGACATGTTCGAAATTGGTTTAGAAACGCAAACATATTCTCGACGAAGAGTTGAAAAATTGTTATTTAATTACATCCAGCGAATTCGATTAGGCCATACCACACCAAACTGAGTTTAGTGACTGGGAATTTTGAAATTTACAAGCCTTGTCACAACTCCATCAACTTGCCTGAGTCTTTTGTTCGTTTTAGTTAAAATAATAGAGTTCAAATTATTTGTCACTCGAATCGAGGAAAAACATAATTAGTATGTATTATAATAGAACCGCATTCAGTAACGAACCTCTAAAAACAAATAAAAAATTTAATGGTTAAACCTAATAATAATTCAAAAAAAAAACTTCCATGAATATTAAAAAAAGTGTGGGTTTTGGGGTTGACAGTATCAGCAATAGGCACGAAAATCTTTTTTCTTTTACATATGTATGCAATATAAGAATAAGTTTTTAAATAATTGTATAAAATGTAGATCTTATAAATTAACATTTTTACTGAAAAAAATCAAACATGTTAATATTTATTGATTTGATATGATTTTGCAATGCCACACTTCTCTGATTTTAAGAATTCGATTCATTCGATTTCCCAATAAGGGTGATAAGTTGATGGTCCTTTGTATATGAGAATGTAATAGAATTTCTTCTTATCAATTATCAATATTACATTACATATATATAGATTAGGAGGATAAAATTATGACTTTAATAAAACAACTGTTGTGTATTTTATTACATCTTTTTAATTATAAATTAAGATGGAAGTACTAATTCATTATTTAGTTAATTTTTACCTCCCTTTGGTGCCATTATTGGCCCAATATCGGTAATCTCGGGACATTATAAATTACCACGATTAGGACCAAGTATAATTATCCAGACTTTGCGTATAAATGGACCAGTCATTGGTGGTATTATTCAACGATTGCCATTGGATTCTGACACACAATAATGACCCATTACAATTACCAATTAAAACTACTGGGCTTTCTTGAATGCCAAAGTTGATGGAACTACTTGGCAAAATAGATTCCAGGGTAAATCGTTTATTTTATCTATTATCTATTATCTTAAGCGGTTATCAACTGCACTTTACATTGTAATAAATAATTTAATTTTTATTTTGGATTTCATAAGTTGATATACTTAACTATATTTAACAATAAAATATATAAGACAAAATTGAGCATCTGGATATTCTTTTGGGTTTCTATATCTATAACAAGCAGATATGTATTTAAATAAAAGTGCAATATTTAAATTAAAATTTTTTTCCCTTACTTTGGTGAGATACGAGAATTGTACCGAAAAAGTTCAGATACGACTCAAGCAGGAAAAGAAGCAATCAAAAATTCAAACCATCGCGACGCGACGATTCCAAATTATTTTCAATTCGTTTGTTCGAATTTCTTTACTTTTCTTCTTGTTAACTCCCAGGGCTCAAATTATGCAAAAATATATGCGAAAGTTTCATTTCATGTTACCGAGTCACACATGTTTACTTCTGTGAAGTTAACACACAAAGTGTTAAACAAATTACGAAAACATTGTTCCGAGTACCTTTTTCGTAGGTTCTAGAGTTTCTGAAAAAAAGAAAAAACAGTTCCTTAAATTTAAGAGTAGAAAAGTGAAAATGAAGCTTTGGGTTCCGTAGATATAATACTACAAAGTGATGAGGGAAACAAAATTATACAAAAATGTTTCTACAGAGTTCTTCAAAAGAACAAGAAATGTTCTAATTTAATTTTTTTTTTTTTAATTAGTGCAGAAATCTAGGTACATTGAACTATGTTATTATTATGTAAGTGTAGGAAAATATTTAATGCTAGGAATGCTAGTTATTTCACTAGAAAAAAATTAGTTTTAAGAGGAATCTAATGAAGAACATTTGTGTAGTTAGGATTATTACGAGAAATTGTCTCGTGCTTTCAGAGACGATAATATGCAAGTAATTGAAAAAATTGGAATACAAATTATACCTTCAAAAAAATCTAAGACTATATATAAAACGCTATTTGAAAAATTCTTGGTAAATTTCTTCGTATTCACGCAGTTTTAGTCAGTACAGCTTCTGCTGAAAGAAGCTGCTCAAAACTAAAAGTAATTAACAACTACTAAAGAAGCACGATGATCCAAAATAGAGTATCTGCTTTGTCATTTTTATCTATTAAAACTAATATAGCGACTGGTAGTGATGTATAATTAATTTGACCTAGTACTTTTTCTAAGAAATGAAAGGAACCTTGCAAAGCCGATGTCGCGAACTCCTCCGTTTGATACGCCGCCACTGTTCTTTAGGATTAAATGTGCGCAACAGGGGAGGATTTGTGCAACAAATTTTTATATTTACTAAGTATACATATAGCTATTTTCAACTATACCTATATTCTTATAAAGCAATTTTCAACATTACCTATATTCTTACCTTTACATAATTTAAATGCGAACTAGAATATAACTAGTTTTTTTGGATTAACATAGAACAAATGGTTCCAAAAAAAACAATTTTTTTTTTCTTGATTTGGATTTGAATAAACTTAATTGAAGTTCCCTTTTGTGAAACGAAGAACTTCCAACAATTAAGTAGAATGAATAATTTGAAATATTTACCTATTTCGTATGAATTTACTTTCATTCATTGAACTTCAACGAAAAACCTGATAAGAATATTATTTAAGTATTTCTTTCAAACATTTACTAAGAAATGCTAAATTTTAAAGTCGACTCAGCCAAATGGTTCGAAGAACACAATTAGTGTACAAGTAGAAATGACACAAGTGAGATGTTAATACAGTTTGATCTATGACAGCGTAAAAGGGAAAAAAATTCATTTACAAGACACGGTAGGAGTTTTGACAGCTATTATTAACGCAATTTATCAGCTGCCCCAGCAACATTAACACGAACAAAATTTCTTCATATTATTTTTAGCGTTTTATAAGAATCGCTTACAATATGTCAACAGACAATCGCTCACATGTTGCCAGAAAATTGCGCCTTCGGGTTCGGGGGAAAACTAATTAAGTGCTATTCAAGTCGTCGTCACCTAGGGCAGACTGAATATTGTAAGCGCGGCACCAATGGCAACGTCTGGTCAATTATAAAGAGATAAACGACAAAAATGATTTATTTCATGAGCGAGAATTTTTTACATGAAAGTGAAATAAGAAGGTAATATCAGTGAAAAATATTTCTTTATTAGGATTTGCATAGCTACCGACTATTTTTTTATTTTAGAGTGTACCATAGCCATGCCTTTTTTTAAACGAATTTCTTTTTTGTGATATTACATAAAATGAATATTAAAGGGGTAGAATAGAAATTCCATTAACATTCACATTAACTCAAATTATTATATAATAAGAAGTTGTTCGATTTATGTAAATTAAACAACACGACATCAAGACGTATATAAATATATTTAATAGCTATTAATTAAGTATTAAGCTCTTTTCAATAATCTCTTCATATCCTTAAATCATCAGGTGTTTCTAGAAAATGCTATATGCACTAAATTCGATTATCACAATGGGTTATTTTGTTTTGTAAGAAAAGCTAAATACACTTAAAGGTTTATTGAAAGATAACATATAAAATCGAAGGAATCCATTGAGACACACATCTTTTAAAAAACCCATGTTTCTCTTACATCTTTTACCAGAACACATTTCATTTCACGGTGAAAAGAAGGATAATTTGAATTTCTTAAAGAAATGTCTTTTTCGGTCTCTTACGCATCCTTTTAAAAATGAGGAATAAAAATAAAATATACATATACTTATAAATCAGATAATCGAAAAAAGTGATAAACATGCTCAATTGAACTGAAACTCTAATCTCCCAGGTGATGAGCCGGAACAACGACCTTCAGACTACGCTTCCTCGCGCTATAGCTTGTTTATTATTGAAGCAGAAAAAGTGATTTCTTGATCGTGTTTTTCGATGTTTAACGATTTTTTCCAGGATAAGTAGGTACAATTGGAAAAAATAAAATACAACTCCTTGGGCTTAAATGAAAGGTATGGTAATTCTTTGAAGGTTCTAAAACACCAATTATACAAACATTTACAGGGGATCTTTTTTAAAAATGAATTTCTAAAAGTCTCATATTTCTACTATTAAATAAGGTTAAAAGGTTGAAATTCTGCATATTATTGTATAAATTTGATTCAGTTACTATCTACCCCTTCCCCTCGTGAATCTTGGAATTAAGTGTAAAATTAATTTCATGAAACTAGGCTTTGGCCCCTAATTATCTACATAATTGTAAAATTATCGTTTACGATTTTATTATGTCTGGTAAAGTGTTTGCACCTATGACAAAATAATAATCTATCGACGTTCTTTACTTTTGGTATGGAAATTCAGTCTGACAATAAATATGTCGATAATGAGATTTAAAACCCGTAATACAATTTTTATTTATAGGCAATGATTTTTACCTAAATCTGACCATAATTTTCATAGTATTATATTTTCTATTTTCGTAATACCATTGTACGAATTTTATGTATTGCGCTCAAATGACGTGCTATACTATACTGAGGGCATAAAAGATACCATTCTACGTAATTTTCACCAAATTTGCAAAATCATTCTGTGGAGGTTAATGCATCCCCAATGGACGTTTCAAAACACAGAGTGTTAAAGGTCAAAAGAGAATGCCTATTGTGAGTATGATTTCGTTTTACGCGTCCACTTATCAAACTAGTTTTAAGTCTATTCGATTTTGACAAAAACAAGATCTAAAGGCGTGAATTATTTAAAAAGGAAACTGAGTTTATTTAAATTTAACTCTGAATGATAGGAACCTTGTGAACCACCTTCAACGAAATCAAATAATTTCGAGAAAAAAAGATGTAATCTCTCAATGCAGTGGAATTAGCAAGGAAAAAGATTAGTGCTTTAGTCCAACAGAGGATTTACAGCGTAAAATATTTTAGCTTTAAAGTTTTGAAAAAATCGCCAACGCTGATGATTACCAGTAGACTTCAGCGTATTGCAAATTTAATCCCTTTAATTCTGACATTATGATAAATAGAAATGTAAATGCACATGATGCTCAGCAAAATTTAAATTTAAACTTACTTTAAGTAGTTTGCTCCTAACTGGACTTGTATTCGATAATCCAAATCCTGAAGATCAGAAAAGGTCGAAATATACGAGTAAAACAAACTTCAATAATTTTTTTTTTTTCTTTAATTTGTGTTAATTAATCAACACCATTCAGCTGGCACTTCAAATTAAACATAAATTCTCCACAAGGGTGCTTCACTTGGATCAACTTTGTTCACTCTTCATTAAATTTCACTCAAGCAAATCCATTGCTTGTCTCTCAGCAGGAGTAAATCAAACTCAACACGGGCCTCGATTCGCCAAGAACTTGATAATGAGATTTAACACTGCCACCACCTCGGATGTAGGTCAAAACACCTTTTCGGGTAAAAACCCGCGATCCAACGTACGAACCCGCCGGGTTTATTTAAAAGACTAAGACCGCGGAGGACCGCTGCAGTACTGTCTAGCGCCGCTGTTAGTACGATGGCTATCTGAAGTCAAAGAATCGAGAATGTAGTAGAACAGAACGGCTATTTGCACCTGTGGGAAGAACCAGAAAGCTTAAATTCAAAATTGAGAAGAGTTTTCTCATAATCTGAACTCTGTGCAACTTAACGAAAAGGGGAAATGCTACACAGCTCCCAGCATCCAACTCTTCTAGCCTATAGTCGTGCATTTTCCTGGTCTCATTAACTCGATGTTAAATTAAAGCCATTTAACTAGACAGAATCCATTGGCCAAAAGCAAAGCTAATCAGAAACCTCTAAATTTTATTAAATTATATTATGTACATTATTTAGTAAATGCATTCCTATTATTTAAAATAATCATGCAAGTAAGTATTTTGTTTTCATGTACATATGTAAAATTGGAATTATGTATATACTACCAACTATTTGTAATTAAATCGCTATGCTTTCAGCTATAATTTCCATCTTCATTCTTTAACCCTTTGTCCCACGATTTTATTTCCAATAGGGAGCAGCACACTTATCAGTTCGGTCAGCTATATGCATCGAACCATTTCAAAATAGCACAGTTTGTTATCATTTTTACCACGAAATAGACTCGTGGTTATCATTTTTGAGCCAATCGATTTACCACGAACCTGACTCGTGATTATATCACTTTTGGCTCAATCGACCGATCACGAGCGTCGCTCAATATTATAGGCGAACGAATTAATTTGTAAGCAAGAAGAAAAGTCTTTATATATACTCAGAACAAAAATATCAATAAGTTATAATGAAGTTTCATTAGTTTTAGTCAGCTTAATGTAAAGTTCCATTAGATTTTGGGTCAATTTGTCTATCATACAACACACCAAAATAATTCAAATAAGAGTGCAATGCGTAGTTTGAATTCATTCTTTAAAATTGGATTCAAATGAGTAAACATGAAAAATCTATATAATGAACTCAGGATGTTAATATATGTATATGTAAGTAGTTTTATAGTTACTTTAAACATTATAAATTTATGAACAGAAATTAAATTAAATACTTAATTAAATCTTATACACACTGCTTAAAGAAATTTTGAGAAACGAAAAATTCGGAAAAAATAGGAAATTTAATCTCTATATTGTAAAAAATAGGCATGTCTTGCCTAATTCATCACAGTAAAACCGAAACCGCTGAAATTAAAATGTATGATGGAAAGACTCACTAAGAAAGCATCAAATTTCTGCTTTTTAAAGATTTTTGGTAGCATATTGTGATTAGAATATGGTACACTATCAACCTTATATTAAAATATGTAATAGAAATATAATTGCTTACGATTTTTAAAATTATCATAAAATTAAGAATAGACATTTTTTATATCCCGATTTATTAAGGATATTTAATTGAAAAAATTTCCGAAATAGTACGAATAAGTTTTATATTACTGCTACTCTGTTTTACTTATGCTAAGGCATAACCAACAAACCATCAAACATCCATAAAGGATGTTATCTTAAAATGTACCATATATTTTTCGCTCTAAGGGCAACCGAGGAGTTTATTCAAATCTTTTAAAATTTGTTCAATAAATATAACGAATATTATCAATATAAGACATATTTTATTATGTAGGGAACCTCGTGTCTCCTCCTATCGTTTATTTTGTACCTGAATATATGTAACACAATAGGATTGATAAATTGCTATAATGACCTTTTCTCTCGAAGTTACCGGGTACAACCTCAAATCAATTTTCTTTGTTCATTTATCTCCGGTTCGAAGGATACACTACCAACATATAAACCTACATCATTGGGAATCGTTTCCTTGTTTTTGATGTCCTCCACATTGTCTAATGACCCCACAATCCCCGAAATTTCTGAGTAAAGGAAACATTTCGCAAACCAACAAGGTAAGGCTCTTTAATTTGGATTGAAATTTATTCTTAAGGAATACACAAAGGAAATTACTTGGGTGCCAGATGGCATTACTCCAGGGATATGTGTAATCTGAAAGAATTATACAATGAACGGTGCCCAAAAACCTTTTTTGTGGAAATACAAGAATTTCTCAAAATAATTTGTTTGTATGGCTGGTGTGGGCGAATGTTTCATGAAGTTAATTCATTTTATGTTTTTGGAATGTTGATTTTTAATCAATTGTTGTTTCTAAGGCGGGATTAAATTTCTACGGTTTTTTTTATGTATATCTTGATGGATTTTATATTACATTGAGTGCAAAATTAATAACAGAAACAAATATCTAGGCCCCTCAAATTGTAACTGAAACCTATATCAATCCATGTTGAAATGGATGTATTATTATAAAACAATAGTATATGAAGGATCTTACTGTATAGGTTGAAAACGACTATTCTTTGAGAAACGATAATTTTTACGTATACCAAGATGATTACTGTATGAAATTCATTATTTCAATATTCAAGATCAAAATTTATTACCAATAATATCGGATTACAAAACGATTTCCCAATAATACTTCCACCAATTTAACGACTGCAGAGAAATTCAGAAATTAATAGATATACTTTGCCACCTGCTGCTATCATGAGTGGCAATTTTTAGACCATATCCCAAATGAAGTTTTTTAATATACATTACATACATATTACGATTTTAGTATATTGAACCTAATTTTTGGGGTTGATAAACAAATATATTAAGATAGTATAAATATACTTTCATATATGTCTATTTTTCATTTGCTTTTAATAGGTATGTGTTCATGTATAACCTGACCCTTACTTTGAATAGGCATAATTATTTTGATATTTTTATATAAATGTAAGACAAATCCACCTCTAATAGGAATTTTAAATAAATTAAAACGCTTTTTCAAATTACGTTTACTTTGGCTTGATTAGTTAATTTCTTCTTGTTGCCTATCTACAATGTCTGGATTTTAATAACTTAAGGCTGGATTTCCTCAGCTCTAAAGTCAACAAAATAATTAAATACTCAACCTTATACATGTCCACGTTTCATGTTCCACGGAAACGGCCTCTTGGTCGACTCCTGGCACACATGATAAGATTATTTGTTTTGTAATAGTTTCCATTAAACCTGCAGGTCTTGTTGAACCAAGTGTAAATGAAAAGAATTTTCAACCCTCAATTCAGGTGACAGCGCTTGGTTGTAAGCACTCAACCCCTATAGTATCTCTATAGCTCAACCTATTTACATATTTTTCCTCAGCTATTCATCCAATCTTGATTTTTGATAGAAAGGTGCGGGCAAGTTCCGAAAGGGAAAACGATGATATTCTTTAGGGATCCTGGTATGTCTGCATAACAATTTTGTGTGCAGAATTTGCGGTTGTCCTCAGGCTTTCTGACCCAGTTTTGTTTTGTATTTTAATGAACTTGCCCTATCACTTCAGGGTCCAACTTAGTCCATTTTCAGGTGAACCGGTTGTGAACATTTAAAATAAAACATTATATTTCAGGAGTAGACTTAATATAATACATTATATTTGTTTTGAAATAAAACTACTTCTTAATAACTCGAAAATAAACAGACCAAGACAATCTCAACCACTCAATCAAAAATAATTGCGATAACAGAAAGCAATCAGAAAACATTTTTTTCCTGGCTTAAGGTGCAACTTTACATATTCTGTCGGGAAGCTGTCTTCCCAAGTATCCCGAAATCCTTTTGTGATTTTTGGCAGCCGAAACAATATGTGAGTAAGACGGAGTTTTTTGTGAAAGATTGTCTTAAGTGCATTCTTGAACCTCAAAATCTTCTGAAACTCTGACAAATTGAAAACAAATCAAACTCAATTTGTCACAATCTCTCAAAGATGTCGTGCTTTTATTGACGAAATTTTCGTGTACGGTGGTACGAGTATTACTTACTTTTTGCCAGTACGAAAATACCAAATACTGCTAAAATGTAATAAAGCTTAGAGATTTATTGATTTCGTCTTTTTCATTCATCACGATACTTGTTATATAGACGGCCACGAATATCCGAAAGGGAATAATTTCAATTATTATGGTACTGAAATATCATAAGATCCTTATGCGTGCTGTCTTAAGTAAAATATGAGATATTAAACCAATCTATAATATAATATTTAACAACATAAGATACTTAAATTTTCTCTGTGATAGTGAATCTGTTAATTTGATTTGTTCCGCCGGTTATTATTATTTATTCATGTGATGATAGTTATTTTTTCGTAACTTCTATTTCAAAATTAACAACTAATTTAAGTTTTATTTAAAACGCAGTAATTTATATTATTTTTTATTCGAGTATTAATTATTTATTTTAGACTATATTGCAAAACCTTCTCAGATTTCTTTGTAGAATACAATAATGGCATGTCTCTAAATACATACATATATAAGTCCAAATAAACAGAAGTCTGAATTCTTATCAGATGGCTAATACCCTTTAAGAGCAAATTCAAATTTTCAACTAAAGTATGATAGGGGCAAAAGTTCTATATTTTGAATAAGTTGGTAGTTTGGGTGGTCAACCTCAATAATTTGTCGGTTGGAACCAAGTGCCTTCTCCGCAGAATTTATTTAAATTAATTATATGGGCACGTCTTTACTTAGGTATATTGAAATATCGATGTATTGAGGTAGTTTAATATTATGGTAGATGTTGTTCGAATTATTTAATTTATTATACATACCAAAGGTAAAAAATAAACTCGTTCTGAATCACATATGGCACGTAGTTAAAAAGATTTATCATCGATATGGTAATACTAGCTGGAAACACCCGCTTTGCTGGGTTATTTTTTGGTAGTACAATAAAGGACACGTTTTTTTTAAAATGAATTTTATAAATTGTCTTTCGTCCCACACTTTTTATAAACTGAAGCATGTGCATCACATTTCGTCTTATATAGTTTCAGAAGCCATCCTCACTACCCACTTAATTTTCAAAAAATTTGGAAAACGTTTTAAAAAGCTCTTAAATATATTTAAATGTCGTAAATCACTTGAAACTAATTCTAATCGTTCTAGAATGTTTTGTATTGTTCCGATAATTTTAGTGTGATTAACTACTTTTAAATATATTTTAGAATTTTTCACAATGTTTTCGAAATTTCCAGAACAATCCAAAACATTCTAGACCGATTCGAATCATATTTAAGTCTCGAAATTTGTTGAACAATCCAGAACATTCTAGAGGCCTATTAGTATTCTTTTTTTAAATAATTAACATTTAAATATGTTTTAGAACTTTCCAGATCATTCTGAAATTTATAGAAAAATTCAGTACGTTCTAGACCAATTGGAATCATTTTTAAAGAAAGTTATCGAACTTTTGAGAAATTTCTCGAATCTTCTAGTCAGTTCCAGAAAGTTATTGAACTTTAAAGAAATTTCTCAAATATTTTAGATAGTTCCAGAAAGTTATCGGACTTTCGAGAAAAATCTAAAATCTTCTAAAATCTTCCAGAAAGTTATCGAACTTTCGAGAAATTTCTTAAATCTTCTAGAGAGTTCCAGAAAGTTGTCGAACTTTCGAGAAATTTCTCGAATCTTCTAGAAAGTTCCAGAAAGTTATCGAACTTTCGAGAAATTTCTCGAATCTTCTAGTTAGTTCCCGAAAATTATCAAACTTTCGAGGAATTTCTCAAAGCTTCTAGAGAGTTCCAGAAAGTTGTCGAACTTTCGAGTAATTTCTCAAATCTTTTAGATAGTTCCAGAAAGTAATCGAACTTTCGAGAAATTTCTCTTCTACGCCACTATCATTCTCAACGGCTCAATTAGAGCCACACATTTTTGAAGTTAACTTTTTTCAACCCCCATATCTTTTACACCCTTATAGCTATCGACTCGCAACGACCATAGTGCACGATGGGAAGCTTGGGGTTACTACCCCACACAAACACTTTTCATCTGTGATGTGTAGTTTTGGCTGCAGAGTGAAATATAGGCACACACACGTCCATTTTTATATATACAATAGATTTCATTTTAAACACATCGAAACTAAGAATATAAACCAAGATTTTTTTTTAATTTATTATTTGACTTCAAGACAGATTCATACAAACACCGGAAATTTCTGACGAAACTTTGGAAATAGTGTTTCTTGAAATGAATAGTCCTTATTTTTCCAGATTAAGCTAACTTGTCGCCAACATACTCGTGCATATGTAGGCATATGTAAATGTCTATATGACTTAATGAAACAAAACTAGGTAAGATTTTTGTAAAAAGGCAACATCAGCGTTGGCATTTAGCAGACTTTCGAGATAAGCACAGAGATGAAGTACACGCATATCTTTGGTCATTTCTCAAACACTCGAAAATCTGCAAAAGCGACGAAAACTTGCCAAATTAGCAGAATAGAAAGAGCTCAAAGGTCCCTCATATTGACTTAGAAAAGTAGCAGAGATAGAACAATGGAGATAAATGGCTTAGTGCTTTATCTTGTTAATCGCGTCCCATAAATTTCATGAGCTCCGGGCATTCTTTTCATGGGAAAATCACATTCAGACGCTATAAAAAATATTAAAAGTTTACTTATTTTTGGACAGTGTTTCTTGTGATCGAATAAATTACAAAACACTTGAAGGAAATTGCCGTAAATGATGACAATTTTTTACGGCTAGCAACCAATAATATGTTCCTGCAAATGTGGTTCATGTTTTCGGGAATTAAATTAAGTATAGTTAGACATTGGATCCATTAATTTTCTGGGTACACGAATCCGAATTTTTCGGCTACTTAGTCGAAATCAGTAGTAACCCAACTAATATCTACCCCATTCTTTAATATATTATTTGATGATATGTTCTGTTACATATAACAAAGGAAATGTTCTCATCCATAGATTCGCAAAGTCCAGATCCTTAAAATAAATATATTTGACCCATTCAATCAATCTTTCTTAATTAAATCAAAGGAAATTGGACTAAACATACATATGTAGTAAAAAAATGGTTTTTTCGATTCAATAAATAATAAATTTATTTGTTTAATACCAAGTAGGATTTCCGCTGCAGAATAAATACTGAAATATTTTAATGTAAAAATTAATCGATTAGAAAATCCTAAATTTGTTAATTCTTTGAAGTAACTGAAAATAACCAAACATATATTTTCCGATAGAGTGGATAAATGATAAAAGTGAAGTAGGATTTCGGAATATAATTCTAACAAAAAAGGTCACATAAGATACCTACATGGACGGTCGGTTCCAACAGGTTAAGAGGCTAAGAGCAAAAGGATTTTTTCATAAAGAATTACCAGTATTATCCTTTGGCAGTTTTTTATTAATGTTATTGTAATAGGTACCTACGCTTAAAAATTTTGTAATTTTTGGATCATTTAAAAATTTAATATTTCCGGTATAGTTCTGAAAGTAGTAGTATGACTTAAACACTTAAAGTACAGCGAAACATCCTTTTATCAAGATTATGCAGAGATTATTACGTCTCTCCTCTCTCCGTTGACTGTCAAAATTATTCTGGGACTATTATATAGCTTGACCAATTGCCCCATTTCATAAAATGCGGGAATTACAATTTTCAAACAGCAAAATTTTCATTTCATGATTAGCATTCGTAATCAATGAATTTTCAGCTGAAAACTATCTTCTAACCGGGTCTTGTTGAAATGTCAAGAACAACGCGAGTGTTTATCACCGCAATTTACTTTAGTTACAAATATCTTTCAATTAAATTTAAACTATTTTCATATTTTTTCTTTTACGGAAAAGTAAACACATTAAGACGCGTCTTGTAATACCTCCACGATATCTATTTCATTAAATAAGTTTATTTTTAAAATTTCATTGAGACACTTCTGCAATAGAATTGATGTAAATAATTAAATTTCTTTCCTTTTGTAATTTGTCAACCCTTGGAATACTTAAATAAAATATATATTATATACAATATGTATATAAATATATGTATCTCAAAACCTTCGAGATCTCATAATAATATGAAATAGAATTTCGACCTTGAGAGGCAACGGTGACGTTAAATAAGCCTGTCCAATTATCTGCCCTAATAGGCTATTATCGCTCCAGAACAAATCCCCAGCTGGTGTACGACGCGAAATAGCTTATTTATGCTTCATCGGACAGATAATGGCTTTACTTAGATGAGTTGCCATTAGGATTCTCCCATTTTCTTGAGACGGATTTATTCACAATGAGGCCAGTGAGTAAAATAATACCAAAATCTGATTAATTAGCTGAATATCGTAAATAGCGCTTTTACTCGTACTTACAAGGAAACCGTCCAAAGTGTCCTGCCCAATTTTGTTCTTCTTTTAATATGGTACTCTCCATCAAGACAAGACATGCCTCTATTTTTATCCTTTTTGGCGGATAAACTTTTGTAAAGAATGAAATAACCCACGACATTTAACAAAGTTTATTTTAAATTATGTAAGTATTATGACCAATCAATGTGGAATTTACAATCCCATTTCAAATTAAATATAAACATTTTTGAATATATTATATGTATTATTGGTTATAACTTCCAAGTATTGAAAATTTTGATGGTATTGGACAAGTGCGTGTACTGATGACTAATGACTAACGATTACCCAATAACGATTATAACTAAATTTTCAATCTAACTACTTTTTATAATTAAATGCAAATAATGAATTGAAAAAAAATAATCGATTAATGCAAATATTGTTGTTCGAACAGATTAAACCTAAAGAAATCGGTAAAAACGAACAGCAAGCGCCCACTGTTTTTTTTTTTTTTAATTCAAGTAAATTCTTCATTCTTATGCATAATCACCAAATTTCATGATATTTTCTACAAAAACTTTCAACTGATATTAATTCTATCTCACGTGCGAACAACGATGAAATACTTAGGGTAAGCAATGCCGGGGAATTGCAAAGAAGTATCTTAATCTAAACACATTCAGGTAAAGATAAACCCGTCATGCTAGCTGCCGGCAAAACTTTTATAGCTTAAGTACTTCTAACTGAGACTTCGCCACAACGCACGTGGTAATGAGTTTGTAATTACAAAATAAGTATAGGATATTTAAGGCGTAAGAAACTTTTCACAAATGTCTGCTTAGAAATGTCCGGAATTACTGCAGTATGTTGCGATGTTTGTCCTACGAGCACCAACTCCTAATATCCCACATAGATTTCTAATAGTGCCTGCGTTAAATTAATTGGAAAATAAATTCCAGCTTGTAAACTCTTAGAATACAGGATAACCTGGAAATGATTGCTCCTACATCTTTGACTACATCTAAATGGCACAAAGATATCCAAAGCCCATTGCTAGAATTAATGCCGTTGAAATGCGATTAACCGAAAGACCTAGCAAAGACCCATTTGAGTAAACTAACAAAACTTATCCTATTTTAACCGAGAAATCCAAGCAAGCAAAGGAAATCTTAACACATTGGCGACTGCTAATGCTTTATTACAGTTTGCTGAGGAATCGACAATTTTATTATACAATATATACTACTTTTTAGAAAGTGTAAAACTACGAGTTTTTTCTGAAGGAAACCTCAAGAAAACATGTGAATACTAGAACATGCCCAAAGACAAGAAATTGTTTCTCTTCCCATTACTTCAAATTATAATTCAGAAACTCAAGCAAAACATTACTTTACATTCTCAGTAATGGGTAAATTATGTCAAATAAAGGTGAGTAATATAAAATATTTCTTGCATAGTTTTAGATGAAGTTGTCAAATATCTCCAAAACAGTTTAAATTAAAATTAGAAAGCTGGTTCTTAATTAATTTTAAAGATAACGTTTCAAACTGTCATATACATATATGTATATACTTAATTCATTATTTTATATATATATGATTAAGATATGTAAGTCAAAATAACTGAAATGGAAAATTCCAAAAACTAAAAAATTGGAAAAGAAACACTCGCTCGTATATATGCAAACGTAAAGAAAATCTCAGTCTCAATTTTTGCTGACAACTGAGATCGATTTCAATTAGAAATTAGACTTTTACAATACCTACGTACCTTCTAAGTTTAATATCAGCCGAGCCAATGTTTTTGCTGAATTTTTTGTATAATTTGTATACAAATACTTATATAATATGTATTATATACGAGTAAGCTTATATTATTAAGTTTAAAACTGTTGACAATTAAATATTGTTCTCTTTGTATTATATTCTATCAAATGCATACGATCGATTTATATGACGGACTTACAAATTTCAACATATGTCACGAGAATGTCATATGATGCTAAAATTAAAATTTAAAAGATTATTGTTTTCCTCTAAATTCTTGATTGTATGAATAATCGCAGTTTGTGTAAAGAATTTTATAAATGTACTAGCTGTCCCACATCCGGCGTTGCCCAGGCATTCCGGTCTTTAAAAAATATCCGCCATCTTGGATCCGCTATTTTGAAGCATGCAAATAAAAAGTATCCTATGTCCATCTCCAAAATATTCTCTATCTGTGTTCCAAACATTTAAATCTGTTGACCCGTTTTGACGTGATTGAGTGAAAACACAGGTTGTAACAAAATGAATAACGCAATATATATTCAACGTGTTCAAATACCTA
This sequence comes from Machimus rusticus, assembly GCA_951509405.1. Classification (NCBI taxonomy): domain Eukaryota; kingdom Metazoa; phylum Arthropoda; class Insecta; order Diptera; family Asilidae; genus Machimus; species Machimus rusticus. Next base: position 14,741,697 of record OX608054.1, on the reverse strand, counting down.
TTTGCACAAATGTTCATGTCGATTGGTTGAACGGTACAGAAGTTGATGTGCTGCAGCGTCATCTAGTGGCAGTTATAGCAAGACGGCGCGAAAATATGCACCATGTTCAAGTATCTACTTACTGTACCAATTTTCATGCCGATCGGTTAAACTGTGTAGAAGTTGATGTACGGCAGCGCCATCTAGTGGCGAGCTATAACAAAATGAATAACGCTAAAATATTCACCATGTTGAAATACCTGAATATACAATTTGCATGACGATCGGTTAAACGTTATAGAAGATGATGTATTGCAGCGCCATCTAGTGGCTCCTACCGGGTCCGATTGTAAATCTAAATAATACATGGTGCCACTCAAACCCACACCAAAAATTTCATCACAATCGGTTTAGCCGTTTAGAAGGACTTCAGTGACATACACAACACACGTACAGAAGAATTATAATACAGAATTTTGTAAAATGTATAATGCCAATTGTGGTAAACGATAATAAGTGAGATATTTGTGAAGCACCATTTGTTGGAACCTTTAATTAAATAAAAAAGCGTACATGAACGCCTACTCGTTATCACTCATTACAAACAACATCCAGCAAGACATTTTCTAAATTACTCGTGCATATAAAACTAATGCTGTTTAAACAGGATCTTACAAAGCACCCTATTTCATACATTTTTCTTAAACAGTTTTACAAGCATAGAAGACTTAGGTATAACCACAAAGAGGGAAAAACATGCAAATGAGTTGGCAGCAGAGCAAAATGAGTAAATCGAGGGTTAAGCACTTTACTTACTTCTAGAAACATCCTTTCAAAGGCCATAAGGAAGGGACTTAGAGAAGTTAATATAAATGGTCCTCTCAGCAACAATAGGAAGGCTCTGCTTCCCAAGCCACAAAAACGTCTCCTTTGGGAAAAGCAATTAAGAACTGCCAAATACCTCTAAAGATTTGAATCTATAGTATTAAAACTGCTGGAAACAGTCGCCTTTTGCGACATGTCCTCTTACTATAAAGGCATGATGAAGAGGAACTTGGTCCCATTCGAGTAATAGTGATGTTACCTCATAAAAACAAGGGAACACAAAAAGAGTTGTTCAGGCATATTCAGGGTCTATAAAGTACCCAGATGACTGTTGTCGTCGTCCAACCGTTCTGTAATTTCACCTGTTGACGTAAACGAATGTATCAATTAAAAGCACCAGGGACTAATGGAAAATCGGGTGCGCTACAAGACAAATTGCCTGAAATCAATAACTAAGGGCGAGAAACAATCAATTCCCATGAAATAAATTACTCTTTCAAATGGGGGGTATCAAATAGGCTGCAGGTAATTGAGTGATTTAATTCCGTGCCATACAAACATACAACAAACATATCTACGTACGAGCTGCATCATACAAACGACCATTCAGGAAGTTCTAGGTATATAATCTGGACGTAATTCAATATCTTTCCGAAAAAATATGGTGTCCTCAAATACATGGAATGAAAATTTTAACCAATAATTTGAAATTATGATAAACAGGATTATATATACATATATATTATAAATTATTTTTTAGATGGTACCAAACACATATGTCCAGTTGTGATCTCTGCTGAACCTAGCCTTTGGAATGCGAAGAATATATGTACATAATACAATTCTATTTACATATTTTAATATTTCACTTAAAGTAATTTAAAGCATATAAAAATATAGTCGAGACTTATCTTATCCGTACTATGAAGATATAAGGCGGAAAAATCATGAGTATAATGTGTAACATTCTTACCCTTTCAGCCTAAATTAAATTATTAAGTTTAATAATTCTAGCTGAGTCCAGTTTCCCTCTATTTCGTACTTAATGTAAAAACCAAAGTATTCTGAATTGAAAGAAGTTATAATCATGTCTAGATCTCAAGGAAATAATAATGATTAAAACTTGCGTAGCCGCAAAATTTAAATTGCGTGTGCATAACCAAACTTTGCCTACTGGAATTAATTTTTTTTAAAAATATTTAAAGCAAAGTCTTTTAAATTCAAATTACGGAGCAGCTCCTTCAGCTTAAGGCGTAGTTTAGTGAAAAAAAACGAGTTGAGGTCACGATGAAGTCTTAAAAAGTCAGCATTACTGCAAAGGAAACTTGTTATTAAGTTGATATTTTGACCTGTATCTAATGACTTTGTACCTATTTTCTGCAAACGTTTCAGGTAGATTTATGAAATTAAATTTTTATAAAATATAATGAAACTATTATGACTAGTCAAAATCACCACCGTCTACAGCAGTTGACTGCGAAATATGCAATTAAATGAACTGCAGGTAAGTACAATTTAAAATATAAATGTTATATACCCATCCAAGAGTCACTATTGATTTCGTTTCAAAAATCTCTCAATTAAAATTAAAATATATTTTTTATTTCGAAATTAAATCGATTGAACGTGTGTTTCCCATTTCGCAAATTTCCAAGTCAAGTAACAATAGCCGTTCTACCTTCTTCGGTTTTCTGTGTGACGCAGTCCTGAAACCAAAAAAGCAATTAAAGTTAAGGAAGAAGGAACATTCTCCTGGTTTCGGTAAGCCTCTCATGTTGACTTTTAATTTTAAAAGAAATATTTGCAATGAGCTCGTTTTTCTTGTTGCTATCTGACAGAAAGTAATTATTGTACTCATAAATGGGATAAATGGAATGAAATGAATGGAATTCTGCGACAAATGTAAACATCTTCTGAGTTATTGCGTCATCAAAATGTAAAAAAATGATAAATGTTCATCAGGTAAACTCTCTTTACATCATTTCTAGTCGATAATAATTTGAAACTAAGAAAAAGTACTTCAACTGATTGATATTTTGATATTTCGTTTAACGTGGAAACTACATGTTAAAAAAAAATACCTACTTCCTTGTTATCCCATATAAAAAGGTTTCAGAAAAACCATATTAACAAAAAATTCAAATGAATGACCTTGAAACTTCTCATGAAACACAATAGTAGCATCTTCTAAAATGAAAGGAAGCGTTCAAAATAAATTTTATAAAAATTACAAATTAATTATCCTCAACCTTTTGATAGTTACCCAAAGCCCGATTTTTAATAAAATTTCGTGTAAAAGTTGCTAAGAACTATAAATAAGTTTTAATTAAATATAAGACTGTCTATTGACCTGCATGTATGGGGAAAAAAACCCAACTATAGTTTTAATTATATCAACAAAAATATTAGATGTTTCTGACACCTCCAACTATATAAATTGTATGCTAACGATTTATTTTATTTAAAAATTTGAATGAAAATTGTCTTAGTATAGTGTAATAAAAATCCTGTAATATTTTCATTTGATATCGAATCGGTAAATGAATAATTTTGATCAAAATCCATTAGAAATGCGGCAAAATTTGTAAATTCCAACTCTTTTACCAATGCGCAGCGTTTTGATACACAACTTAGCAATAAATTTTGTGAATGCGTAAACCAAATTTTGTCAATAGGGGTAATAGAGTTTTACATAATGGTTGGGGCTGGGTCCCTTGTCTGATTGATCCCATTTTTAGGAATTTAACCCTTTGCTTAAAACTTATCAAGGAAAAGCATTCATGTTGGTTGGAATTGCATTGAACAGGAAAATTACAAAGGACCAAGTCATGCAGGTCTAACAATCCTGCAATCCACGTTCATTTCAATTGTGATTCAGTCACCATCTGCGGCTGACTCTCGAGGTAATTTCAAGGCGTAATCGAATTAAACCCAAATCTTTTCCAGAAATTGAGAGCTTACTAAAAGAAGGAAAAGTATCCACAAAGGGCGGGTATAAGGCCATCTTCGCAAAGGCTGAAGTAAACCGAATACCAAAAAAAATGTCCTCAACCTTTGGTTACAAATTAGAAAATAAGAGATATTGTAGCAAATGTATGTACTTACATAGGTATTGTTAAAATATGTTCACATTTATTTACGCCCCCTTCCACTAATGTTTTTCTGTTCAAAATAATTCTAAAAGTGGAAATTACGTTCTTTCCTCCATTTATTTTAAAAAACTACCCAATATAGTGCATGAATTGAGACACAGGTGGTCTTGATTAATACCTATATAACTTCTGGGTCCCCCTCAAAGAGATAAAAAAATATTTTAAAATTATGCATCATAGCACAGATGCGCAAAATTATGGAACTGATTGTTCCTGAATTTTGCAGAGGAAAATGAAAGAGAACATGTTTTTGTCATTTAGGTTGCCGAACACTCATTAAAAGAAATTAGTTTCAAAAAGTTTTCAAATTACCAAAGAATTAATGAGAATTTTTTCACACAAACTTCTGTGTTTAAAAGTTGATTGACGAGTAGCTTTGGTAAAATTATTTCGCTTTAACTTTGAAAGAATGAAAAACTTGGAGTTTAAACCAAATTCATTCCTTAGTACAGCAAATGTTTTTCTTCGATTTTTGAAAACAATGATTGCATTAATTCCAATCTGCTGTGAAATAATAAAAAATGTCTTTAAATTAAAGTTTATGTTCAAAGATTACACGACTTTCAAACAATATTTTTTTAAATTGAAGTTGTTTTGACATGCACTACTTTAAACTGCCATAAGTATTCTTCACTTCATTATAAATTAATTATATAAAAATTTAATTGATTCATTCCTTCCGTTCTCCTTCGAAATTTCACTTCTGAAAGATTTACTTTTTTATTTACAAAAGTTGCAACTTCTTTTGTTGCGCTTCCTAATGGCTCAATTTAGAATCCTGAGATATTCTCAACAGAACTTAGGGCGGTTTAAGTAAGTGCATTTCAAAACCACTTCAACCTAAAAAACACAGTGTTAAAGAATGATTTTAAGCCGAAGCAATCCATCTCTTTTGAAATTCTGCTTTTCTGAAAGTGGGAGACTCTTCAGTAAATCCTAACTTGTATACAAACTTTTTCCACAAATTTTACCAATTTAATGACATTTCTACGGAGTTCGGTGGAAATGAAAGTCCTTTTAAATATTAGATGATGATATAGTCTTGGATTACGTAAAAAGCTATTTCTTCATCTGGTATTGACAATATCCTAAGTTATGAGTATTTTTTATCTATTTCGTCTAGCTTTTTTAAGCATAAAGAATTTCTTTTATTAATGGTATACATGGTATACAATTACGGTATACAATTACGTATATACCTACTTATGTATGTATTATTGGCAAATGGCAAATGAAGTCGACTATACTATCTAAACTTTTACATTTTTGCATCAGTCAAGCATTTGAGAGAATAAATTACAAAGTTTATTTATTTTCAATATTACTTTTGAATACATTATCTAGTGCAATATTTTCTATTGTGATTGTGATTTTCTTCCCCTTAGTATTTAAGACTCGTACCTACAAGGTTTTCAATTAATAAACCGGCTATAAAGCTTATTTACTTTTAATCGCGATATTTAAACAATGAATAGCATATATCTACATTAACAATATTAATGAAATTAGAAATAAAAAAATAAATGAATATGCATTATCCCTATCTATGATAATTTTAAAATTGTAACATAAATCCTTGCGAGCGATGCGTAGATACTACTTTTGATAAAAAGAACTCAGCAAGAACATTTTCTTCAATTAAAATGAAAACTTTGCAATTGTTATTGTTTTCGCCATCAAGACGAACAACTGATGCTTTGAGGGATTTTATTGAACCAACTTTTTCATCCGGAAAGAGCATCCGAAGCGAATTCTAAATTCTCGGGCAATTCCCAAGTTCAACGAAGTTGAAACTCATTAAAGAGAAATTCTTTCCGGATTAATTAACCTAAAACTGAAATTAAATACATCAGGAGACTTTTAGGAAGTTGTAGACACTTTTTGAATTAAAAACAGAAAATACTCACCCTTGAAAGAGCGGAAGCCATTTTGTAGGCAATTAATTTTGAAACAGAAATTTGTTAGCCATCATTCGATTGCGTGTCAAAAATTGATTAACTTTGTGAATGATTTAAAATATTATGGGCTTAAAGCTCTTAAATTAAATTAATTTTGAGAAATTTTTAACTTTTTAAATTGGGCAGGCATTGTATTAAAATACGATGCGAATTTTGTATTTCATGATTGTTTTATTTTTATTCGGATAAAAAACCACAGAAAGTCGAATTTCAACATTTGGATGCTTAATTTGCTTTGTTACAAATTTTTAAAACTTGTTTCAGTCTTCAAAAATATTCGTTTCGACCTCATTCTAACCCGTTTCGATTACGCTCAAACGAGGTCATGATAAAAATGATTTTCAAAATATAAAAGTGAAAATGACGAAGCTGAGAACACATACGATGAAAACACATTAAATTACCTCCGATGTATGTTCAAATTAAGGAAGTAAATATAAAATAAATTCCCGCTAAGCAATTCCTTTTATTTCACCTTAAATACCGAGCCTCCGTCATGAAAATACGCATCAGTCAAATCGGAGAAATACGCAATCAAAGGAGCGTAGCGCAAAAACCATGTCATTTCGTGCAAATCTGGTCTAAGCTTGATAATTGAGCTTGGAAGAATTTTGTTTTTATTAATAAATATTTCTGCGATCCAATGTAAACAAAAACATTTCTCTCAAAATTTAATGTGACACATTTCTTTAATGTGAAAAGTTTCAGGCAAGTGAATACGTACATATGTATGTATGTATGTATGTAGATATGTAGCATATACACAAGACATACAGTTCGGCTTATGAAGTTTAGTTTTCGTCCAATTTCAGTATCTGATTCTCTTGTAAATATAAATAACCTCATCATCCCACACGTCTGTAATGGAAAGGCATTCAGAAAATTTCCAGCTACGATACACTGTAATTATGAGAAAACTTTTGTTAATCAAAACGGCTTTCATTGATAAACCTTGAAAAACTTTGACTATCTAGTTATGGTTAAGTGAGAAGATTTCAATTACACGTGGAAACTTTGAAATTTAAGCAAAAATTTAACATGCGAAATGGATACACTATTTCTAAATAGATTAAATTGCTCACAAAACGTAAATATAAAATCTGTTAAAAATCTATCTCATTTTAAATTTTAAAAAGAGGACGTTATCAATTCAATCCATATTTGTTTATTTTTTTGGGATCTGTTCTCGCATAAGTTGCAAAGTTAATCGATTTTTATTGAATAGCTAAAGGTTCTTCGATAGATGCAATGAAGGCAAAATATGAAAAGTCTGAAGGAGTTTAGAACGACACAGTGAAGGAGTAAAGAGACCCATTCAATTGTTATGTCGCACACTTATTAATACATAGTAGCAATTTTGTGGCGAAATGTGATGACCGAAAAAGGTAGATTTGGTGAAAGTAATGGCCTTTGGCGCCATTCAGGAGAATTTTTTAAATGTTTCCTAAAATATTAAGAACTGTTTAAATGTCAATAATGAAGCACAAGATAAGCTAGACCGTTTAAAATGCCTTTAAAAATCCTCGTAGTTCTAAATGTGCGTATAAAGTCTGGTACAAAGTTGGCCTAGAGTTAAGATGTGCAAAATATCATTTTAAAAAAAATCCATGTTAAAGAAAAACGCTATCAATATTTCTTTAACTATGCATCAAGAATCGAAACATGTTACAACTGAACCAGTGCCAAGTTGAACGCCGCTAAATAAGTGATCTTGAAACTTATTATTTAAAGTTTTATATCCAATCATACGGAAAACCTAAATAAATTTACCTATTTAATTGTGAAAACTTCGGAAAGTTCCAAAAATGCGAACTTTTCCAAGTGAAAGTAATACCTAATAATAAATAATAAAAAAATATTTTTTTTTGGAAAGGCAGTACCTACATATAGTTTAAAACTATTATAATTTGTATAGTAGTTCAAAACAATTAAAATTGGTTTAGATAATCATTGTATGGCCCTTAATATGAACTAGTGGGGAAAACTGAAAATCAAAACAAAAGCATCACTATTTATTAATCTTTCGGATTCAAATTAACAATTTTTTTCCCTGTGAAATTATACATCACTCGCCAAAATTAAGCATTGTTCTCTCCAAATAATTAAATGGGAATAAACCCATAAATTCATTTTCATGACATTGTTATTACGATAAAATGGCTAGGCGTGCAGCTATGAATTGGAGAGAAATGCATTCGTTTCTGTCGATGCAGCCACGAATGCACTGTTCTGCATGAAATTACTTTTTCGCTTCTGTCAGTATATCAAATTTTGGTAACATATAAACTGAAAAGTGCATCCTATTGTTGTGTTATTATATGACTGGAAGTTTTTGGCTGTAATAATAATAGTTTACCGGTAATTAAGTTATAATGGCAATTTTAGTAACTGATCGGATAAAAGTAGTTAGTGGAATATTTCATACAATTCCCCTACTTTAAAATTACTTTTATGTATATGCACTGTGTATAAGGGCTCTATTGTTATATCTTCTACAAAATTTTAACTGACTATATAAACTAACGATTTTGTAAAATTTAACCTAAAAGAGGATGTAAAATTTAGTACAGAGAAAATGTTTGTTGGTCGAATTTAATAAACAACTGTAACAATTTAAACAAGAAGAAGAAAGGACACTTATGTCCGATTTTATGCTTTTATGTGTCTATTTACTTGAATTATTTCTTCCCAATTTCATTATTAAGTTGACATGGGCATACTTAAAAACCATATCGAATTCTTCAGGGAAAATGAGATTATGAGTTGAGTTAATAACATTGAAACTGTTGCAAGCATCCTTAACATTGTTCGTTGTTGTTATCTCTTTTAATAAAACCCATTTTAGGATGTTTAAAAGTCTCTTTTTCCAAGCGAAGTCTTTTTACTGTTCAGTGTAGTTAAGCCACCGCTGTTTCAGTTAAAACCTCTAGAGATTTGAAAAGTTTTGAAAATGTTTCATTCCCCAAAAAAGGGAAACTTTTCTGATAAGCAGTAAATGAAATCATTCGTTCACATCGAGCCAAACTCAAAGACTCGTTTTTCAAAGCACGTAGTAGTTGCCCTCCGTAAAACTTCTTTGGAGGACTCTATAAATCATGAACGGAGGAAAAACCAGATTCGAGAGGTAAATCTAATCCTGGGTATTTTCTCACCCTCACAGAACAATGCATTTGGCAAATTTACGCCAGATCCTGGGAACCGCTTGATTTGAGGATCTAGAAAATAGCCCTGATAAAAACTTTTTATGGGCTCTTGTTGCTTTCTCTAAATTACCTGGTCGGAGGGAAAATATTTGTTCGATTTTTGGGATACCCAATCTGTAATTCTAAAGTGGATACAGTATTGAGATAAAGTCAATCATAGTACGCAATTTGACTCGCAAAATGAACGATACAAATCCAAAAGTCTATTGGGACAGCCATTAAAAACATCAAAGGGATTGCGAAAATGCAAATAGTGCTATTTTATTTATTTCCTTCAAAGATAATACTAATTATGCTGTCACTTCCAAGAAAGTGAGACACTTGAAAGAAATATGAAGTTATATGGTTTGTACGCCTACATCTTTTTTAAGCTACATACAGCAACAATATTGTTTCTCTGATTAAATTTTCTCATATTTTGTAAAATATGAAGGTTCGGATAAATTACCCTGCAATATATCCTTGCCTGCCCTTATTGTAATTGATGTAGGATTTAAACGCGAACGAATTGTGTAAATATATTTTTTTAGACAGGGTTGAGTGGAAATAGTGAAATTGTATGTAACATATGTATGTTCATTTCTCAAGAAGATACATATTTATCATTGAATTCGCATAAGGTGCACGAGGGCAAAAGCATATTTTTTGAGAAACTATTTGAATTTAAAAACGAAAAACGAAATCGAGCAGCCATCAAAAATTCAGAAGCCTCATAAAAATAAAACCTTTAGAATATACCAACTGTTACCACCGGAATTAAATTTGTACTGAAAAATAGTTCTTAAAAACTCAAAAGATAGAAGATTTAATTAATAAAATTTATTATGTCGAAATATTGATAAAATAATAAATTCGAACTGGTATCGTCACGGATTTGGATGAAATGTTTCAGATATGTTACATTCATTTAAAGTCAAGAATGACGAAAATCTACCCGGACTTTGTTTGAAGAAAATGTGGAAACGTCTTTAACTCACAGTTTTGATACAATTTCCAACTAAACTTTTTTAGGAATACAACTACCGAAAATTGCGAAGAAATTCTTTTACCTTGGAATATTTTGTCTTTTGTGAACGTACTCGTTTTCTTATTGTTTTTATTTCCAACAAATATTCGAAAATTTCTTACAATCAATGTTAATCAATTTGACTGATTTAGCGAAAGCAAACAAACCTCCAGACACTTAATTAAATTTTAATGGTAAGAACATTTTAAAAACTTTTCGTTTTCCAAAGTAAAATTTTTTGCTCGGTTGCATTCCATTAAGGGAAAAATGAGAGATATTTACACAAGTGAATTTGCAGCCCTAAAAAATTTCCCTTTTTTGTTTGATTCCTGAAATAACTTTAGCTCAATTCGGATATTTCTTTGGATGCAATCACTTAGGTACCACTAACAATTCTCTTCAACAGCTTAAAAAAGAACTGAATTCTTTTCTTCCGAGCAACTGCTACTTATGCCATATTTACTATCGTTCTCGTTTGTCTTGGAAAGTGTAAAATGAATGTCGATAATTATGTTCCAAATAAAACTTGTTCTAGTTTACTTTTACTTTAACATTTGAATAAAAGTTTCACTGTAAACAACGTTTGAGATACGGAGACATTAGACTGATTAAATTTTTCATCTTTGATTCTCGAGGGACAGCCATCCATTATTCACTTACAGGACTTTCAAAGATTATAAGTTTTCTTATTAAGGTAAAGAAACAAGAAAAATGTGTAAGAGAAACTTTTTGTTTTAGATAAAATACCAAGGGATTTAATTCAAAACTTTATTGCCACTGTTGTAAATAATACCAAATGGCACGTCAAAAGTTTTGAAAACTAATTGCTAAGGATATATTATGAACCTTACCAATTACTGAAATAATGGAAACTATTAACTTTGCGCCATCGCTCATGAAAATACCCTTTGATTTATTTTACTTTACTTTGTTTTAATAGATGATATACAGCACTTTTGAAACATCACAGGTAATTCCACCAAACTTGCCTTAGATACTATATGTAATAATATACTGCCATTTGTATTTTCACGACCCAACTATTGTTATAATAAATTTTCACCAAAATACGGACTGGTAATAAGCCGTACGCCGCTGTTAGGGTTCCAATGCCGTGTAGTTGGTCGGGAAGGCTGTTAATAGAAAAGAAACATTAAATTGAAATATTAATTATTATTAATTACTAACGTGCCCATGTTATTTGTCTGTGTTGGTTAAACTTAGTAAACAATAAAAGATTGATTCTGCAAGAAATTATATTTGTTTCAGAACAACTGAATGAAAATATGAGATATCTAATACCAAGTAGGAGTAGATTTAGATGGAAAATTATTATTACAATTACATTAGGGTTATCGTAATTCAGACAGGGAAGAAAATGCGACCTAGAACTAAACGGATATAAATATGACGGCACGTCTAATTAATTACTAATTTTTAATTTAGGTTTAACTATTATTAATGCTTGCCAATCTATCAATAATGTAGCGTAATAGAAATACTAACACACAACCACCGGACTATCCGTGTTGTCTAATCTTTTTCGACCGAACAAATAATAGTGATTTGATTCAATTTACCTTGGCCAATTGTTTCACTTACAATACACAAAACCAATTCAATTACGAATTTCGATGTGTTCTTCGTGTTCTGGAGGTGGATAAGTTAAACATGCACTTACCATAGTAATGTTTGATTAAGTCCTTCTCTTAGGTTTTTCCTTTAATCCCTAAAACATTAACAAAAACTCCAATATATACCAACATAAATATATTGCACTTCATATGAATTTATATTTTCTCATTCATTTCTAGTAGTTTTGAGGGAATTTTATTATTTTTCCTTTTATAATAAATAAATTAGAGACCATCAAACAAAAAATAAGTTGCAAAAAATTAAATTTTTTCTTTCTCGTTAATCATATTCGTGCCTTTTCGAACTGAAAATTTTAGTTGTGTGGCCAACTGCATGAAAATAATTTATTTATGAATAAATAAACTAAGCACTGCCAAAAGAAAATTATTTTCCGTCATTAAACATCAAATTTACGTTAATTATTCTTAAAGTAGAAGCTAACTAACATGCCATTCAAAAAAATAGGTTTACTATAAATTTTAAAATCTTAACCTTAATGATTGATTTTTCATATTAACCTTTAGACAAACAAATTTACAAACATTTAGAATCCATGTTATTTTGACTGTTTATCTTTTAAAAAATGTATAAAAAACTATGAGGTAATAAATAAATGGTAGAACATTAAAATTTTATTCTATTTTTTACTTACTGTATACAAAGTCCAAGAAGTATGCAGAACTTTTACAATAACTTCACAAACGACTTGCGTTCTATAAAAGCCGACCTTTACCATTTTTCAAAAGTAAAATCAATTGCTTTCAAAAGTTTTTGAATCAAATAATTGGTTTGGTAATTTTCCACACTACATTTTTCTGTTTTTTTTTATTTATTTTTTTCTAGTCAAAATCGTATTTTACGAGTACGAGAAACTTTTGCGAGCAAAAGAACTCATCAAAATTGCGGAAAAGTTTCTTATTCCATGAAATTCCAAACTCGAACTCGTAGACAGAATATACCTACAGGAAATAATTTCTTCATTTTGTCATTAACAAGGCAATGGGACGTCAACTTATGTTTTCCTTTTGCCGATACTTCTTTCCTGAAGTTATTTCGTCTTGAATAATTTATTATACATTCCATTCCTCACAAACAAGTCAGCAGCAAAGAAACATTAAAGAAGGGAAACTTCAATATGTATGTCATTTATTTTCCTGAGGCTTCTTAAAAATTGAATCGTATAAAGCTGATTCCAACGAGGAATATTATAGAGACTGTCAGAAATATTTTACCAAATGGTAGATGCATATATTAAAAATTCCTGGTGAAATGTAATTTATTTTGAAACACCTTGAAAGCGTCCACCAGATGAACGAATTTTTGTTTTCAAACGCGTAAAATTACATATAATGAAAAATAAGGCTTGAGCGAAGGGTAATTTCATTCTGTTTCATCAAAGAAGTATTTTACGGAAACCATATTTCTCAAAACCCACAAGCCTCTTTAATTGGTTACCTTTTACTAAAATTCGAGGTGGCTTAAAATCATTCTTATTCTTTCGTCAGCTCACATTTACAATTTCTGACTTTCTGTTTTTAATTGCTTAATGCCTTATTTTCATAAATTCTTAAATCGTCTGGACAGAAAAATACTGTCATTTAAACTTTCAGTACGACCTTAAATTAAAATTAACAAGACAAAAGGAACAGTCTCGGGTTAAAATTATTTACGCCCCGACGATTCAAGCCTTTAAAAGCACTGTCCTATTCATTTACTTGAAAGAATAGGGTACTTAAGTCTATAATTATATGAGTGCAGACCGTGGTCAGTTTGATTTATGGAAAAAAATTTGTAATAGAGGAGTCCATTAATTTAAAGTGAAATTAGACTCAACCCTTTTACGAAAGTTGTTTACTTCAGTTATCCTTACTAAATGAAACAATTTAAGTTTATACGTAACCATTTGTTTTGAAAGATCTCTGTTTTATGGTATAATAACATACAAACATACATATGTGCGCCTTTTATACCTCAATATAAGGTCTGATTAGACTAATAAGTCTCGGGCAATGAAATAAAAGAATTTTTGATTTATTTGCAAATTCAGAAATAAGTTACAGGCGCACGTTATCAAATCTGAATATAAAACCAAGTAAATGTTATAAACATGGGCGTACTAAATTATGGATGCTCATAGAAACGTAACGAAACTAAATAAGTTTGCAGCAGTAATGTAACTCTGAAAAGAAAATTCGTTAAGGTTTCATCTTTAGACTTTAGTTGAAATCTCTGAGGATTTTGTCAACGGTCTGCATGAATTCCGAACAGCAACGAAAAACCTCCCGGGAGAGTTGCATAAATGGCACAGAAATATTCTTCTTTTTTACCCATAAACGAATTCTGTAGAATAAAAGCCAAAAAGTCTGTAATTTGTTTGACAGATTTCTCATGAGGCGAACAAAAGAAAACTTTTCAAATTTCTTTAAAATTAATATGCAATATTCGAAAAAGATTTATTCTTATTTTATTTTCTCTTTACAAACAAAATTATGACTTGTCGGATGGTCTCAAAACTTTGTTGTTTGAATTCCGGTTGATTTTTGAAAAACCTACAACTACAACTTGCACTATACCTGATCGACTTGCATTCGAAAATATTTACTGTAGGTATTTGTAGGATATTTAAAACTGGCCAAGGCCAACCCAACCCATATTTTGATAAATATGGAAATGATACAATCGCATAATTTAGGACTTAAGGTTACTTACACATTATTGTTAAATTTATTCAAATAATGCTTTCTTTCATAACACACATTTGAGTTTTCAAATTCAAAGGTCATTTACTGAATTTTCTTTCTTTAAAAATTCAAAATTCATTTAATATTACTCCAAAAAAGAAAATAATTCTCAGCAGACTTACTTAATATACACTTGATTCAGTCAGAGATTGTGTAAACAAAATTTTAAGTAAATTAAACTTAAACCAAATTCAAACTAAGTAAATGAAAAAAACAGTTCAGTACTTACCAAACAATATTAATATCAAAAGATATTAAAAATTAAAGCAGAAAACTGTTTATTTTACCTGTTAGAGAATCGCTCCATTCCGAGGCTGAGGCAACAAATTTCGTTTCAGTCTCCCTACAAAGGTAAGAAATAAGCGGCTTCACGTTACTACCTTCAATTATTTTAAATTACTGTAACATAAACGACAATTCGAAATAGCTTTGGTAGTGTTTTTCCTAAATGCAAAAATTCTTAATTTCCTAATTTGAGTTCTATTGCGCGTATGGTTGAGACCCTTCATTTTTTAAAATGTATCAACTTCGCCATTAAGCCTTGAAAAGACATTCTTTTAAATAAAAAGTCTGCATGTTATTATGCAAATTGATTCATCCCATGCGAAAGCCTTCGACCATTTCATTGGCAATAAAATGATACTCTAATTTCGAATGCCTTACTTGCTTTCCATTTATTCTCTTTTGAATTTTTTTTTTTTCTATTTTGCCAAAAATTTACATAGCATTACATACATGTGAGACTTAAACATGATACGCATAGATATAAAAAAAAAAATTCATTCGGGGGAGTATGCTTGCTTTCGAATATTCAGTCCATGTGTTCAGACTTTCAATAGGATATGATGCAGGAATTACACGGCATATTGTATCTACTGATAAACATACAACATGTCGATACTTCACATTTATTTGAATACATTTCAATAAATTTTACTAAACTTTATAAAATACAAGTTCACAGTTTGATTAATGGTTACTAACTGACATTTAACATACATTGATGATTTGGGAGTCTCTTTAAAGGACTTGTCGGGATAGCTGATTTACATATATTAGTCAAGAAAATATAAAAGAACAAAATTTTGAATAACATATTGTTCGAAACAATTCCAATTTAACCAGGATAAATTTAGGCGAAAATTATAGCTACATCACAAATACATACATACATTTTTTATCCTTTTAACTTCCATCTCACTTTAGATTTATGAAACAAATACATATGTTGTGTATACCAAAGTTATACATTAAAGCGATTGATTTTTTTAAATTAAAAATAAATACAAGACCGAAATTACTGAGAAAAATATCTTACAAAATTTATTAAAAGACAAAAAGTCTCAGAAGAGATTGGGAGTGAATAGATTTTCAAGGGACTTTTTGCATTTTGATAAGACCTAATTATTGAAACGTTCCAGAAATAATTTTAAATTAATGATTAATCCAAAGTAATTGTAATAATTTTGGTCCCTAGCATCATTAATTATATTATTTATATTCCTTTCCGGACTGATAAATATAATACATATAATGAAGATTCATAAAATTAAACAATTTTAAAAATTTGTTTGAAAACATTGGTGATATACAGTTTTCTTGCATGCATGAATCATTACAGGAGTTTTTCGTATTCTTTCTTTTAACACAATTTTATTTTTTAACTCAGAAAATGTTAGATCTTATTTTGCCAACGTGGAAATATTCAACAAGTTTAAAAACGTTGGTCACTGAATTTCCTTTTGTTGTTAAAATATTTTCTTGAAAAACCCTCAAACAAAATAATAAAATGTATATGTTTCCGCGTTTATCCAAACAATTTTCATAAGGCCAATAAAATTACACAGTTCGTTTCATTTTTTCATAGTTGGAGGCGGCTCTTTATCAATTTCCTTAAGAGCTTCTCGGGGCAAACATAATTTTGCTCCTAGGAATTTTTGGCCCCACCTTTTCGTTTCAGTCAAGTTTATGTGTCGCTTCACCCTGATTTGCATGATTTATGAGTGGGTTCCTTAGGGTTTCTGTGTGATCATTAATACCGATTTGGAAACCTTTTGTGGCATCATACAAGGCGTAACATTTTAATGATTCGGTTGTTCACGTCTAGGCCGTTTCGGGTGAAATGTATTGAGATGAGGATTTCCCTTAGCCACAAGTATCAAAGTTAAAGATAAACTATTGCTTACGGGGTCGTATCATAAAAATACCTGGGAAACTAAAGGAATATTGAGTACGACTATAAAGCATACCTTTTTATTTGTTTTTTTTTTTTGAAAACCAAATATTTTCCGAATTTTTGGTTATCTATTAGTCCTACTACATACAATATGTTTTGGAATTTATAAATATGTGTTTTCCACTCACTAAATATTAATGAAAAATACTTTTGTTTTTCTAACCAATCTTTTGGAAATACTACAACGAAAAAAATAAATTTACATTCCTGTGATGAGAATATTAAACACGTATAAATTAAAATAACTACTATAAAATAAACGTTAAGCTTATAATATAATATTCCAATAAGGCGATAAAAGGCAAATTGATAAGTGGAAGAGAACATTACATCAACAAATTTAACTAGAAACAACTTTCTGATCTTTCTCATCTTTCTGATACGGGCCTTGGAATAATATTGTATTAAATCAAAATCCAAGCATTACCTTTTTTTACAAGGACAGCCTTAAAGGGATTGATAATGAGGTTCTCGCTGCCCCACCAATCAGTGACTACTCGAAGCGGGGACCTCATTATATTTTTGTATAATTTTCATGGAGAGAAGTTCGCAAGTGGATAGTCGTTGAATTTTCTTTTCATATAAAATAAATTCTTTATACAATTTTTTGGATTTAGATATAAATTTGAACTACATACGGTTGAATGAATAATCTTTGTAAAGAGATCGCAACATTCAGGAAAAAGAGAAAAAATATCAAGACGACAGTGTCGCTTTTCATTACACTTTCAAAAACTTTCATTTTATTATTTCTTATCCACACTCTATTTTAGTTATAAAGATTTTCGGGGTCATCTGGATAATATTTTCGCCCCTGATGTCCGTGGTATTAAAAGCGACACTTCTGAAGCAAATAATAAAAGTATAGTGCAGCTACTTTACTCTTCAAGCTCGTTCAACTGTTGTTAACTTTCTGACTTTTATTCCGCAGTTTATCTATTACCAGAAAAAATGAATGCTTTCGCACATCCATTTCATTTCACTTTTATATTGACAAAACATACAAAATGACTTCTTTTTTGAAAGAGATACAAGCTAGCAAAAAGCATCGAAAAGGATTAATAACTTCTAACGACAATTTTCAAACATCGTTCCAGGTGCAAAAATAATTCGCTTTTCCACCACAGAAAAAGGATTGTTCGAATACTTCAGAATGATTTATTGAATTTGGTCCCAACTTTATCCATTAAAAGCGAGAGCAAATAACTTCTTTTGATTGCCACCCTAAGAATGTTCACATGTGTTGTGAAACCGCTTATCTTCTATTGAAAATTTGAGTTATTAAGGTTTATTATTTCTATATATTTTTCTTTCCTCATTTATGCCTCTAAGATATGGTACCTTTATGGAATCTATCTAAATAAAATAATAATGAACGTAAATACTCACAAATCTCTTACAATGAGGTGACAGACTTAGAAATTAAAAGAAAAGCGTTTTTCGCATTATTCCGGATAATAATTCTACAGAAGAAAATTTTATCATAAAAAATTTAGGAAACGTTCATTGATTTCCTTTCTAATTATTGTAGATTTTTAACCATCAATCGACCAAAGATATAACTTAAATCGAAGACACACACAGAAAATGTATGGAGAATTAAATTTTGACTAAAGAAAGTCAAATGAATTATTACAAAAATAAGTTAGGAATTTTGTCATTACTTGCACAAATAGATTCATATCATATACAATATTTTCGCAATAGTAGGAATTTGGATATTCTATAATTCTTTACAATATGAAGTTAGATACTTCATTCGTAAGGAGAATGTTGAAAATTTGAAAATTCTGTGGAGAAATAGAAATTATCCAACAACCGACAAAGTGTAAAAATGATGACAAAACATAATCAAGCTATGTGATTTAAACCTGTAGTTAAACAAGCAAATTTATAGAATCAAAGGAAAGTTCATTCTTCTAAAAATTGTCAAACGTAATTTGTGCAAAGAACTTCGCACAAATTACATTTACCACTGTATTAACGAGACCACAAAATTAACTATAAATTTCCCAAAATACAAAATTAACCTTTAATCAGTCTCCTTATTTTATTTACACCTCTTGGAATGTTTTCAAATTGTTTTAAGTAATTTCTCACTGTAATGTTATTTCCTTTTGCATTATACTCGTTATACTTGTAAAATGTTCTGCCCGTAGGAATGTTTAAATTGGTTTGAAAATGTAATTATCCAATGGAACTTAAGGGCAACAAGAATTTTTAGGGAATGGATGGAAGATGAAATTGCGCAATTTATACAGGTAAAAAGTATTTAAGATAAGACAATTTTGGTCTTGGAATTAATAATTCTAAATAACACGAAAAATAACTAATTTGCATTACCTTAAATAAAGTGAAATAAAGTGACTACCTTCATGTTTTAAATAATATAAATTTTTTCAAATATGAAGGAAGTTCAATGAAATAAATTTGCTCTAATTAATTATGAGGTCTATTTGTAAAATCTTTTACTTGAATTTTCATCTATCTATCTATCTGACGAGTAGGTTTGTGGGAATAATACAGATTGTTATCTTTGTTTTAAACATTATAACAAAGCAAACTTAAATCTTAATTTAGAATTAAAATCGTTGATGTAACCAAAAATAAATACCCCGCAATTGCTTTAGCCGCCAAGGACGAAAATCGTGCTAGTTAATGTTAATTTTAAAAGATGTTAAAATTAAAGTGAACAAAGTTTCCTCTTTCCAAAGAACTGCATGCATTATAAGTTTATTCCAGATATAATTATTTTTATCGATTTAACTGCAGGCTGGCGCGCTAGTAATGAAGCAGACACCCTCGAGGTGAGCAAATGATCTTCATATGAATCAATTTTTATATCCGAATTTTATGGAAAAATGGAAGAGTAAAAGAGATTAAATTATGCGGTTCACTCCACAATGAATAGGAGTTGCAAATTGCACATTTAATAATAAGAGGGTTTAATGAAAATGACGAAATTTAAAAGCAACGTACCTACTTGAAACGATGGTCTCTTAAAAACCAGAAGTCCCAGATAATATAAAATGTTAAACATTAAAAGCGATATTTCTACCGAACTACATATGCAGTGTAATTAATAATTTATAAAATTTAAATAATTTGTTTATTATGCAGACAAATCTTTATATAAAGCAACAATAATTTAAATTCTGTCTACATTTTTATGTTTTCTTTCCTGCTTTTATTTTTAATTAACATTTTTTTTCTTTTCCATAAGAAAATTGTGTAATCCTAAAACTAATACATATTTTTAACATTATTTAAATTATAATATATCTACTCCCAAACAAATTCCATCATACCTATACCTAACTTTCCTGACATTGAAATTTTGGAAAATCTGATAAATTGTTTTTACCATCATCGGCCCAAGAGTAATTTGTTTCCATCTTTATGTCGGAAGTGTTTCTCTGTTACTTTGCTTCTCAAGTCCTTGACGTGACGCCTTCGATGATCAAAGATTTAAAAACCTAGATAATTTCAAACTATGGAAAAATTAGTCAGGTGTACCTTACCTACGAACTAACTTCAGAAATTTCCATGACACTGTTTACGTCTCACGTAAATCCACATTACTATGCAAAATATGGGACACTTTAACAATAACAACACCTAGCAGAAGCGTGAAATGCAAAACTTTAATCAAATTTCCACCAGGATAACCATCGCCCACGAATTGGAAGGGCACATGCAAATTATCAACGACTTTTGAATAAATTACCTTCTCTGATGGCATTTAGTGTTGAATGAAGTTGGAAGCGACTTTGAAAATTACAAAGTGATTGGAAAGGTGTGGCTGATAATTTCCAGGTAACATTAACCTGCTTGAAAGATCCATACATGTGAATTAGTGTGAAATATTTCAAATATCTACAATTAAGCCTGAAACAGACTTCATAGATATTTTACGATATAGGTATACTCCCTTTATCTTTATAACAATTTAAAAATGTGATTGGTATCTGAGGTGAAATTTGTATTCTTTTGAAAAATGAATATTTTTGTTTACTCAAATCTAATTATTATCCTTTCGGCAAAGTTTTTAGGACACTGGAAAATCCGAGTGAGTTTTTAAAATTTTCAACTTCAACTGGAAACGTTTTGAATAGAAATAAGAATTTCGAGAATATTATATTATTATTCGTATTCGTCACATATACGCCACAAATGTTTGATACTCGGAAAGGTTATACAATATAAGCGATTAAAATAGTTATCAATAGTTGATTTAGGTATATAATAATGTTTGGGATTTTTTAAAATTGGGAACTATCATACTTAAGTCTAATACGAGACAGGTAGAGTAACATAAACGTACTGTTTTTGAAGATATTTTACTTTTATTCTATTTTATTCGTTCATTTCACAAATGTTATTATAATTTTGCAAAATAATATATGTACGTTGCAGTTTTAAAAAATCCGAAGAAAATTTACACACCATTGGCAAATGTGAATTCTATACCTAGCCGTTTTTGGCTTTAATCCAGATTCCTTTATAAATATTTCATAATTTATTTATGTACATTAATTAAGACCACTAAGAGAACTTCAACTTCAGTCTTCATTTGCAGATCATGATATGGTTTTTAAGTGTCCAACGATTTTAAATTCAATATTTATAATTGCCTCAGCATGGAGAGTATAATTAATTTCGTTTTGTACCGAATCGAATTAATGACAAAATTTTTTCACTATCTTTTCAAAGCAGCGCCGGGAATAGGTATGATAGTATATTTTATATTTGCATAGTATTACAAATTTATATAATATGTAATAATAATAAGCACCTAAAATTAATTTCTTATGTAAGGTGATATGAACCTCATTAATACATGAATAAAATTTAATCAAAACCTGGGTAGGTATAGCTTTAAATTTAAATTTATTGTATCTCTTCGTTATGGAAACCGCTAAAAGGGTTCTTTTTAGAAAAGGCAACATTACATGTTTATTTCTTCTAAAATTAACTCAAATTTATACTCGTATATACATATTACATGTATCCTACCCGCAAACATGCCTTTCGAATTTGTTAAAAATACAAGTAAGTGACACGTGACAACGATAATATCTACTCACTTCTTACGCACGGCTTATTCATTTCGAGCAGAGGTTGATTAAAAATTTAAAAGGTTTCCCGATGCAAATCAATGCGAGTAATACCCATGATTCTTTTAAAACGTCTGCAAAGATTCTGCTCCAGACGGAGGCAATATATTCGATGTCTTACCGCTTGAGTAAAATAAAAAAAACTTTTTCGGTGTGGGTGGTAGTAAAAAGTGAACTCCACAAATTGCCTGAAGGTGTAAATTTTACTTGTTTAAAGAAAATGAAATACAAAGAAACGTGTGCTTTTATATTGTATTTCCAGCCAAGAGGAAGTCAGGTGAAATTTCCTCTTGTTTTTTCCTTTTACTTTTATTTATTTTTATTTTATTTTTTTTTTTTCATCTTGGGCCTTTTCCAAAGAAAAGTCCCTCGTATCTCAGGAAAACCCATGTCCTCTGAAATTGTAGTCCATATGAGCGAAATAAATGACGGCACAAATGGATTTTCCTGCTACGTGAGTGCTTACTTGAAGCTTTTGACAACTCATCATGTTTGTTAGGAACGTGTCATCAAATTCGCTGGTAATGCCGACACGTCTGGTGGTTGCTGCGGGTTATCACTATATTGCGATTAATCCCGAGCGTTAACATTCAGACGCGCCACTTTTTGAATTGAACCGCACCACTTCTTGGCGGTGGCGGCGGCGACGGTTTATTCGTACAGATGGAAACCGCCTTAATAAACTCCGGTTATCTTCCGCATGGGTATCATCTTGAGTTTTTCTGTTTAGAGCCAAAATCAATAGAAGAGACATTAGCGCGACTTGCTTAGTTGAATACATTAGTGGCACTCCTCCGGAGGAGCGAACAGAATACTTAAGAAAATGGTTCGCGAAGGGCCTTGATCTAATATTACACTCGAGAGGAGAGGGATAATGGAGCACCGCTTAATTTCTTCTGTCAATATTCTATCGTTTGTTAATAATCCCCTGCTTTTCATTTTTGACTGCCAACAAAATTTCACAAAATTTTGTAAGCAAGCACAAGCCAGAATTTATCATAATCGATCGTTAAATTCGGAGACATTTCAACATTTGACCCCAAGGGTGCAACTTTATAGTCGAAAAGTTACATAATGTATTTTGTGATGAGAGCAAACATATATAACATTTTGTAAAAAAAATCATAAAGTGGAATTCAGACTTTCTAAACATAATTTAGAGAATCTTCAGGCATCAAAGTAAATTTCCTGAAATTTTTAACTTAATTCCAAGTTTGAGAGGAAAGGGTATGTCCATGTTTGTCGCTTTTCCCTTAACTTTTCATTGATTTCTTCTGTCAATTTTTTAACAATCACGTTCCTACAATCAGAAAATATTTCGTATTTTTTTGCGAACTGTATTGTAAGAAAAATATCTGAGATTTCTTCGTAACATACCTATAAGAAAATTGTTTAATATTTACAATATGTTCGTAAATTTTTCTATTCATTTTTATTAAAAAAACGTAAGCCACATTTTTGTAATAACTATATAGGAACATATAAATTATTTGTACTATACCTTCTCTGGTCAGTGTATCATTGAAAATGTAATGTTAAAAAATTAAAAAGAATTATAATCGTAGCCTCCAATTACAACTATTTTTAATCAAACAATTATATTAACCTGAATTACAATTTCCTTCTAGTATTAATTACAAAAATATGAGTTCTGTTCACTATGTTCTTATAAATACAATAAATAACGAAATCAAGGAGAACGTTTTGGATTATATAATATAAAATTCAGTTGACTCTTATTTAAGATTAATTCAATAAGGAATCGCTCATGTTGAGAAGTACCACAGAGCAACTATGGCAACAGATTTTCTCAAAAATATTGGGTAATGTATCGTACATTATGAATTGAGCAAAACAGACGGTAGCATATGTATGTAAAGTATCTTCAAGAAAAGTGCCAGTGAAGTAAACATAATGTCCTCGCTTTGCAATTCACCTTCCCGAAAAAAAAAATATCCATAAAGAAATCCTCTTAACAAATGTAATATTAACCTGATGCAAATACGGTAGTAGAAATCCAGAACGACTGAATTTTTGTGCTCTTCCATCGAATAATCAGAAGTAAGGATGTCGGTCAAATAGACTTATTTAAGAAAAGTAGGAAATCGAAGAGCACAAGCACTTTACACCTATAAATCGAATGAATCTGGAGGTAAATCAGCATTTGAATCCCCTGAAGTTTTGCAAATGCTATTCTGTCACTTAATGTACTTTTCGCTAGAAAAGAATTCAATTTTTTCCCTTAAATGAGATTTTAAATTTTTAGACTACGTACACAAAAAGTTCATAAATTGGAACACAGGGCTTATGGGCCTTTACGAGCAGTTTGATAGCAATTTACGTTTCGATCTGGGGGATCTTTTTACTGATTAAAGCCCACGAAGTACCTAAAGTACTACTTTATGTCAGATAAAGGACGATTTTATTGAAAATAAACTTACCTGCTTCATCGTCCAAATTTTATGCGGATATCAATATTCATGGCAGTAAAAATAGGTTTATGGCTTTTCAGCGTCAAAGTTTTCCAATTGACCCTTAAAGCTTCGGAATTCTTTAAAAGATATTAGAAAATTGTGTATGAGGACATAAAATACGGAAACCAAAAAATTGGTTCTTATTCTAATTAATATTATTTATGTAAAGTTTCTGTATTATTGTAGAGCAGATAGTAAAAACATATTTTTTATGAGAACATGAACCTTCTGTGGATATACATATCTTGGGATATCAAGTCACTGTCTGTGAAATTAGTTTGCCCATAAAAAAGGTTTAATTTTAATACTTACATTAAAAAGGATAAAGCAGTAGCTCTATCGCGATTTCATTCTTCTCATTTCACTGAAAATCTCGTAAGATTTGAGGGAATTGGGATTTTCACAGCGAGCACAGGAGAAACGCGTGTATTTTAAGAGGTCGCCCAAAAAGCAGAAGCGCACTCATAAGATCTCTCGTAGATGTCAGATTACATCTTAATTTAAATCGCAGTCTTTGAATGGAGGCCAAATGATTCTTTGTTGAGGTAAATTATGAGGATTTCTCAAAAAGGAAGATATTTAAATGGGATTTGTACACATGAAAGAATCTTCTAAAAGGATTTTTCCTTACCCTACTTTAAGCTTTTTGTAGTTCAATAAACCTTTGAAATTATATCCCTTTCACCTTTGTTATGTGAAAGAAATTGTATGGCATATAATAATAAAATTAGGAAATAAGTGTGCGACTTTTAATGTCGAAGTGATAATCTGAAAAGAATATGAATAAATGTTATATTTAAATTACAACCGGTTTAGATCTTCAAGACTTTATCCTTATATATATTTTATCAAATTTTATTTTAAGTCTTAGGACTCACTTGTCTTTCAGGTATGATTGAGTGAGTAAGGATATGAGCACATCCACCTGAAAGCTGTCAGAAAATTCCAAACAACATCATATTCAATAAATAGAAGTCGACATGGGTGTCCATCAATTATAGTAGTCTATAAATATACGTACAAACATCGTTGTGCTAAAGGTTACAATTTCCAAATTGATTTCCAATTAACCAAATATCACTGTCAGATCTTTTGAAATTTTGAAAAAATTATTATTTTTGGCCGTTTTCACGATTTATTATCTCATGCTATTGTGTAATTGTGTATCTTAGAGACCTGAGTTAAATGTAATTTTCCGTTTGTGACCTTGTATTTTTGATGAAAATATAAGTTTGAATTAACCAAAATCTAATTTTAGCGCAATTTTGCATATACATACATACATATGTATTTCGAACATTAGTAGATTACATATGTAACTTTTTCTATCAATTCGAAACCTCTTCAACTTTATTCTATTCTCAAACAACTCCGAAATTTTTAAGTTTGGCATAGATACATATAGTCTACGAGCTGTATATTTTAAAAATTTTCTATATGGAATATGCAATTTTTTTTTAAAGGACTACATATATATATATATATATATATATTTTGTAATAATATTCTATATAAAATTAATATTGAAATTATATTATTCAAAACTAAATGAGAACCTCCTATCCACCAACTCGGTCTAGTGTGTTTTTTTTTCATCAGAGCTTGTAATTTAAAGTTTAAGATGAGTAAAAATTGTGATCTCCAACTTTAAAAAGGAAATAACCTGAATTGAATTTTTTGCAGATATCTCGTAGAAAAGAACAGAAAGTAGATGAATTAAATTCCAGTATTGATTTCCAAGCACTTTATACTTCTTTAGCGAAAGGATCCAGAAATAGGTAACATTTGCATGAACTTGCAGGGCATCTTACGCTGACATAGAACTTCTCCACGCCATTCATCTGCGACCAAGTCACATAACTCATTTCCTCAAGTTGCGTCTTACAGCGGGTGACCTCGGCTCCAATGTCAATGTTTTATGTTAGACCTGGAACATGAGCCCGTGGTTTTCTTTCACCCAGAGATGGGGACTTTGTGCTGTAACGCCAAATTCATGTGCTGTGAACAAGAAGAAAGCAGCGCCTCTTGGCAAAAAGATAAATAAGCGCCTATTAATTCATGCCGCTTCTGTTATGCAATGGAAGAACCAGAGACGCTTTGAAATGTGACACCTCCGCGCGTGCATCTTGGGTCTGAATCTGAAATCAAGGAATTGTGTAAGTGCGGTTGAGTGTCGTGTAACACCGCCGCAGGGGAGCACCAGCGCGGCGGAACCCATCGCAACCGGCCTTTCGACTTCAACAGAACTATAACGAAAAACGAAAACCATAAACTGACCACTACGACATTATGCCTGCTCACTATGCTGATTAAAAATAAAGTCAGCCTATGCTTTACTGGGGTATAGGTGTAAATGGTATTAAATAAATCACTTGCGCGTGTTACCACACGTGACTTTATTTTGATTTCAGTAGGAAGTATTGCTTAAAGATACGCAGAGAAAACAGCTATCAAATTACTCTATACCAATTTACCTTAATTGAGAACCAGCAAATAGGCACGGCAGCATTAAGAGGGAACTGTTTACATTTTCAGAAATCAACCACGCATATTTTAAATTAAATATTTTGAAACTTCACACTCCCAGCAATTAATTCTGAAATGAAATAAAGGCTAAAATAAGATGAATTTGATATAAGAATAATTAGGATATCCTTAAATATCTGCTGCTATTATTCTTCTCTATTTTCCTTTAATTAAAGAAGACGATACAATTACAACATTTAAAATGTTTGATAATATCTAAAGAATATTATACTAAAGTTTCAAAATTAATTTCGAAGTATACCTCTTAGACAGCACTAAACATTTTATCATTTGAAATTTTCAAAACATCAATTATTTATTTTAGTTTAGAAATAAGGTTTCTAAAATCGGGTTCCAACTTCCACAGCTCTGATTATAGATTAGGACTTCGTTTTGCCTTTTAGATTTTAAAATACCCTTAAATATGTTTTTCTCGAAACATGATTTTCAAAATATGTAGTATAAAATATGAATTTATTAAACTAATATACAAGAAATAAAAGGAATTAATAGATACAGGTACGTAGAGCTTAAAAACTATTTTCTTTACAAACTGATATTTGATAGCGGGGATTAGAGAAACTATTATAAAATCAGTTCATTTTTATAAATTATTTATATGTAAGTACTTCAAAACAGTTTAGCAAAGTACAAATTTCAACAAAAACAGATTAAAAATTAGAATTTTTTCTTGCATTCTTTGAAGCTTGTTTACATCGATTTTGGTACTCAAGAAAGAATTGTAAAATAATTACACGTAAGTACCAAAGCATTTGAAGAAATTTTATTTGTGACCCATTTTTGGGACATATGGCACATATTTAAAACAAAAAGTGAATATTTCAAGTGAAATGGAGAATTGACAGTACTTTTTCTTTAAAAAGCACCCATGAGAAATAACCAGTCTAATTCACCATTGAAATTCTGAGAGCTTTTGAAAAGAAAAGACTGTAAAAACGAATTTATAAACGTTGCAGTTTAGTTTTCAGATGTGAATTATTTCTTCTCGAGTAGTCATTCCATGAAAAATGCCTCATCTGCCTCCAAAGACTAACGTAAGCAACATTAGAAAACCGAGTGCATTTCAATGATACTATAAACTTTTGTGGAACTACGTACATACATACATATGTATATTTAAATTTTATATTCATTCATAGGGCACTAGTCCTTGCTGCCTCCTCACTAGAGTCTCTAGAAAGTCGTGAACTGGCAGGGAAAATATGTCTGATACAGAAAACGAGCTATTTTCCTATATAATGACATACCGACACTGACACAAGGGTAAGAGAATTACCATAATGTAACGTGCAAATATAATCCGCAGTTCTTTATACGTATTTATAATACAACCACATTCTCTTTGTCCTTAATTAAAAAAAATTCTTCAATGTGCGAAAGAAAATATTAAAATTTTAATATATGACAAAATTTAAGTTCCGTACAGACTCAAGAAGAATAAACTGCACATATTCATAATTCATAATGTGCGCGCGGTTAGCATACCGTAAACTCCGAACGACTGCTTCACGAGAATCCTCATCTTTTGAGAAATTACTTGGTGGCAATATTTATTATAAGATGTATGGCCTACAAATCCTGTAGAGCATAAATACATATTCCCTCGGATATCTAAATCGTGTTCCGAATTAAGCTAAAACATTATTACATTATTGTTAGCAAAAGTGCAGAAACCGTAGAAAATCAAAGAATCTAATCAAATAATGCTTGCGAAAATGTTGTATTCATTTAGGAACATATTATGTATATTGTACATACTATATTGTATATATAGTTGATTGACTCAATATGCTACAATGCTCCTAATACTTATATAGATCATTAACAAATAGGCAGGTGGATCATAAATTAACCTGCTTGGTTGACTTGTGGTTTATACTGTTTATAGTGCATATGTACATATTAGAAGGTTTATATTACCGCGATATAATCGGCATATACTCGTACATGTATATCAATAAGAGGCATCCTACCCAAATCTTCCTTCTGTACAGTTTAGAAATAGGATGTCGCTTCTGCAATAAATTTCCAGCACTATCTCATCTCAGTCCAAAACATTACCACAGATTAACCAAAATCACAGAAATTTTGAGATAGGTGATTCTCGACAGCAGCAAAATGCCTCGAGGCTAACACGCACTCATTGTGGCAGCGGCGGGTGTCTGATCCATCAACTTTAGGAATAGTTTCTGCCTAATGAGAAATTTATTGCTCCTTGCAAAATTCAGAAGCATAAACCGGAAAAACGTTGTTTCGATATCATAAATATTTTAGTGGGGTTTGAGTTAATTAATTCTGGAATATGCAATCATGCATATTTTATGAACTAGATACTTCTTGCATGTAGTTAAATACATAGCATTCAACAGCTCTCTCAAGTCTAATTGAATCCTTGAGCGACACTTGCTTTAACTTTTTCTGTTTAACCTATCCACTTACATAAATTCGCTAAGAATATGCAAATATCTAGATAAAAAATCTGTTGGATCTCTCCTTGGAGTTGTATAGCAACCAAGATTTTAAGTAGGAATAATTATCTGTATATAATTTAATTCGAATTATTATACTATTATTATTACTATTACCTGCTATTATTATTTTATTGTCTTATTTTAGTCAAATTTGTAAAGAAATGAAAATTTTCAGCAGAAATTCTAAATATACCTATAATTAATCTTGTCAACGAGGAAAAAAGAAGTAAGTATATGTATGCACCTATATTGAAAAATTAATTGTAAAATTATTTGTAAGATTATTTATTCCTTAACAATCACCGAACATTGCCTTGAAATTTTCGTATACCAATATTTCATTTAAAATGAAAATGCTAGAGCTGGATGTTCCAACTTTCCTAGAGAGGACAGTATATAGTATATACTCGTACATATGTTCGTTTGAACATTACCTTAAAAATTTCCATTCGCAGGTTTGATCTAAAAGATTCTGAAATTTCGGAAGGATTGGTGTTTTAAATCTATATATTAATACGTGAAGGGAAATCTTTGGACCCCTTTTTAAGCAAATTGCACGGACTGAGGAGTTTGAGATTTTGCATGGTTAAAGTTTATATAGAGAAGAAGTGCACAAAGCTAAAATTTATATTTAATATGTGTTATAAATACATTAAATAAAATAAAATAAATTCATTATTTACGTTCATACTGTCTATGTCGAACGCATAGTAGTCTGTGGTCAAACTGTCGTAATTTTATTATTGAAAGTGCCAATTTCAAACACATAGTAGGCTGTGTACAGTCGTATTTTTCGTAGTAACCTCGGTAGGTCGAATTTCGACCACAGGGCGACCACTAGTCTATATTAGTCTATGAAATCAAAAAAAGGGAAAATGCAAAGGAGCGAAACAAAAACCCCCTTTTTTAAATACATATAGCCAACATTATTAGTTGTGTTTTTTTTATCTCAAATTTCGCATTGAATTTAATTTTTTTAAACTGTTTACATTATAGAAAATTTTTTTAAATTGGAAAAAGTTTATCAATTTGCAATGATTTTTGCCCATCCAAACTTTAATTATTGGATCTAAATTTTGGTGCGAAGTGGGTATAAATTCATTTGCTATAAAATCTTATGCGAACCAGTTCATCAAAAAAAATAAAATAAATAAAAACAAGTATACAAATTTAATTTTACTCGAGGAAAGCAAGTTTTCCATAGGATTTGATGCATGATTTTTTTTAAAGCAGATCATCACAATCTAACAAAGTTTAAATTAGCTGTTATAAAAAAGAAGGAATTTTTGTAATCCCTTCATCTGCGTGTGAAAAATTCCTTAAAACAATGCGATGTCAGTAAAGTGAAAGCACCGCCTTGCAAAAAAGAAAAACAAAAAAGCAAAAAGGTTTAATCCTTGCC
Source organism: Machimus rusticus (assembly GCA_951509405.1). NCBI lineage: Eukaryota > Metazoa > Arthropoda > Insecta > Diptera > Asilidae > Machimus > Machimus rusticus. Next base: position 14,710,951 of record OX608054.1, on the reverse strand, counting down.
CTCAGCGACATGAGTCGGCACAAAAATCGTAGCAGCTGACAAAAAAGAAACTTTGCCAAAGAAGGTCTGGGGGTTACGAAATTGTTTTGTACCAAAAAAACCCCCGGAAAAAAGATTTCAAAGTGTTAAACATTTTAAGCTCAAGACGATGTCCCAAGAATCTCTAACGCTGATAAATTGGCCATACAATTTGGCAGATTGCAAATATAAATTACCTTTACCGCCGTGATGCGGGCCAGGGACAGCAGTGTTTTTAATTCGAAACAATTTGGATTAACTTTTCCTGAGAAGACGCAGCAGAGGGATAATTCATTTCTTGGGAATAAACAGATGAGGAACTGTCGCGTCGGCCGGCCGCTCCTCGAGTGCAGTGCGAACGGCCTGTGGGACCTCGCCCGCACCCGCCGCGTCCACCCCCCATCAGGATCAAGCCCCACTCGAGGGTCCACTGCTGTTTTCGGCGGGTAAATCAAACATCACACAAACCTTTCCCGGAACCCTCGGACCGGGGTTTGGGGTCACCGGGTCACCTCAACTCGAAGTGTACGGGTCACGCAGCGTCGTTCGGAGGCCCACCCACGCACAGCCCCCGCCCCCCGCACCGCCGACCAGCAGCACGAAAAGCAGCTGCCGCACTGTTTCTGTTTCCCGCCGATTCGATTCGATTCGAGCCAAGAGGGGAGCAGCCGCCAGCCGCGTCCAGGAAACGTACTAGAGCAGCCGCAAACGCCGCCGGTGCGGGTGGGAGGCGTTAAAAAGCTTGAGAAGGCTGGAAGAGTGCTTTTGCAGCGAGCGTATTCAGCTGAGAACTTGACGAAAAGGGGAAGACTTAAAAGCTCCTCGTGTTTTTCGAATAAAGTGCTCCCGGCAATTACATTTATAACCGTTTTTTTTATTTATTTATTAATTGCAATTTCAACACCAAACTAATTACTGATATGATAAATTATTGTTAATAATAGTAATATGTAATAATTATTATTTATTTATAAAACCTGCACAAATGTCTGATCTTAAAATGTACACTATACTTGTGTTTTTTTTTTCAAAGAAAATTTTGTATTGAATTAAAATTTAGTTGCGCTCTTTTCGTATCTCCGTATATAGGAAAGTTTATATTTAGTTTATTAATACTTCCTCAGAATTAGGATTATAATTTTGCATCAACAATGCATTAAATTTCCATGATTTTCATTCATGCAAAACTTCAAAATTTTTACCTAGTGAACAATTTTCAGATTAATATTTGACTTAAAAGTGAATAAATGCCGTTACAATTTAATGTTTTTTTCTGAAAATTTTAAGTTATTCGTATAGGTTATTCATAATAAATTTAAAATTTAAACAAAATCTCCTGTTGTTCTAGATATGTAAATGAAAAAAAAGTGACTTAGAAAAATCATTGTATGTAATTTGATGAACTTTTTGCAAATTTTAAATACTTTGCTATATGTTACAATTTCAAAAATTTAATTCAATGCGAAATTCAAGATCCAGATCAAAACCTTAAACAGCTTTTATTTAAAATGTGTAAATGTATTAAATGTAAACAGAAAAAACATGATTGAAAACTAGACAAACGAAAAAGAAAAACTAGATATATAGTTCGCTATACACTATAAAAAAAAAGTCAGTTTTCAAATCAGTTCCCATTTCCATTCAATAAAGCCACTTTTAAAATAGGTCCAAATTTTTTAAAAATTGGGCTCCCACAAAAATTTGCATAAAGAGTGATTGATCCAAGAGGATTGTAAACCCAACATCAATTATTCTCTTACAAAATGCAGCCAACTTCAGTGTTTTGAAATTACAAAACTTTTCGTGCAAGTGTCAACGCGTCTGTCAAATTAACATTTTATAGAAGTTGTCGAAATGGCAGATCCGCTCAGTTTACTTCGCCAGTACAACATAAACAAAAAGGAAATAATCGAACGCGATAATCAGATAATTTTTGGAGAATTCTCGTGGCCGAAAAATGTGAAAACTAACTACTTGAAATATGGGTAAAGTGGCATCGGGTGAGGTTAGCGTGGGCCTTTCATTTTTTCCTATGGTTTTCAGTTCGGGCAAAAAAGGCGCCCCGAGGGAGTACTACACCCTGGAGTGCCTCCTCTACCTTCTCAAGAATGTCCAGCTACAGCACTCTGTTTACGTCCGGCAGTGCGCGGTAAGTGGGCCCCCTCGATTTCCCCATGACCTTCGGATTTTAAGGATGAGGATTTGATTTTTAGGCGGAGGATATTCCCGCAGTAAATCGCCCGGACAGGAAGGAGTTGCTTGCATATTTAAATGGAGAATCCTCGACATGTGCAAGCATCGATAAAAGTGCCCCTCTCGAAATTCCCACACAGGTAAAGCGACCTATGGAAAGCGATGGCTCCACGCTCGATTCGTTGGCAAAAAAGGCACGTTATGAGGACACCCAAGTGCAGAAAGTGCGCGAGCAGCTTGCCGCTCGGTTAGATGTTAATAAAAAGGAGGCCTCGGTAAACATAGACAACATCAAGTCGCTCTCTGAGACTATGTCCGTCGAAAAAATCGCTGCGATTAAAGCGAAACGTCTTGCCAACAAGAGGACTACAATCAAACGGCACGACAATGACGACACAATGGGCACAGATCTCCGAGCTATTTTGGACTTCGACGTGGACTCCACGAAGGATATCATTAGCAGGGAACGGCAGTGGCGCACTAGGACCACAATTCTGCAAAGCACTGGAAAGGTACCTTTCAATTCGCTTTTTTTTTTCATCAGATTTCATATTTAAAAATTACAGCTTTTTGCGAAAAACATATTCGCTATACTACAAGGTATCAAGGCTCGCGAAGAAGGCAGATCAAAACCTCAGCCGCAACCCGTCAGAATGCCGGAACCACCGCGAATGCCGAATCCCAAGCCCCAACTGGCCCAATACAATCGTTACGATCAGGAAAGATTTAACCGACAGAAAGAAGGTAAGATTAAATAAACACCAACTATTTATTGAAAGTATGACTTCAACTATAATTAAAAAATTTTAATGACTTTATAGTTATTGTCTTAGCTATAAACATCAATAAATAATTGTACTTAATTGAATTTAATTTGCTTTTGCAGAGACTGAGGGTTTCAAGATTGATACAATGGGTACCTACCACGGTATGTCTCTAAAATCAGTAACAGAAGGATCAGCGCTTCAGAAGAAGCCCCAAACAACTCCGATGCCTCCAGGTACTTGATTAAAACTACTTCCAATTACCACAATCTAAGGGGCTTCATTTTTTCTAGGTCGTCCGAAGGAACTTCTGCCAGCATCACAAGCACGCGTTATCCCACAGAATCTTCAAAAACGTACATCGAGAACGCCAATTATAATCATTCCAGCAGCGACCACCAGCTTAATCACAATGTACAACGCAAAAGATATTCTCCAAGATTTGAAATTTGTCCCCACAGAAGAGAAGAAAGCCAAGGGGTGTCAACGTGACAATGAAGTGCTGCTTCAGGTATGTTTCCTAAAATTTGTTGCACCTCAAATCATAGGAACTTAAACCCATAGAGGCGCAAAGACGGGAACATGACTGTGCCCTACCGAATCATCGACAACCCACAGAAGCTGACCGCCCAGGACTGGACGAGGGTCGTCGCTGTATTCGTCATGGGGCCTGCTTGGCAATTCAAAGGATGGCCATGGGAGGGGAATCCGGTGGAAATCTTTTCTAAAAGTAAGGGTTCCATTAGAGTGTAAAATAAAAAAATAAATGTCTGTATACGTTTTCCAGTTTGCGCATTTCACTTGAGATTTGACGAGATGAAATTGGATACAAATGTCGCAAAATGGGCTGTAACCGTGCTGAATTTGTCTCGGACTAAAAGACATTTGGATCGGGCCGTTCTTATGACTTTCTGGGAAAAATTAGACAAGTACGTTCTATAAACAGCTTGACTAAGAACTTAAATAAAATAAAATATTAAAATTCTTCACAGATACATGATGCAGAACAAGCCAGAGTTACGCTTTTAAGCGGACGGAAAGCAGTGCTCCAATTGCGCGGGTACACTTTCTCTGCCTTTTGTATCTTTTACAATCTGTAAAGTGTTTACATTAATAATAAATTTAGTTAACAGTTTTAAAGCAAATTTTATTAGGCACTAGCTGTGATGTTGAATCCCTAGATGTTGCCACTATTATTTAAATTTCTTTATCGATCGATCGAAATGTAAATGTTTGTAATTTTTATCGACATTTCTCATTTTCTCGAAAACACTTCGATTGTAATATTAAATTTTTTTCCGGAAATATTAAATGCAATTTTGACTGAATTAAATATTTCTTATAATGAATAAATATCAAATCAAATGATCGACAATTTTTTAAAGTGCCATTTTTTCTTATTTTGTCTGGTATTTTGAAAGATAAAAACTCACATAATGAGATTCAATTTATTTAGGAGGTAAAATTTCAAATTAATAACCCTTTCAGGTATATGTTCACTGTCAGATGTTATTTACCCACGTTTTAGCTATTCTATTTTTTTATTTCTTGGTAATAGGCGTTTATTATTAGAACTCTATTTCACACTTTTTGAGATATTAATTACTTGCTTGGTCTGTCTACAAGAAGCCTTTGATTCATTTTCATAAAAATCTTTTCAATTATAAATCGAGAAACTAGCTCTCGATTTGGATCCGCCATTTTCAATTTACCAATTTATGTAAATAGTTGCCTCAAAATACAAGTATGTACTTATTTTAAATTATTTGGATTTACAAAAATTGCTCCGCCATCTTGAATTCTAAATTTCAAAAGCTCATTCAAAATCATCATCTTGAGAAAACCCCAAATACCAATTTTCATGGCAACATTGGAAATTCTTTAACGTCAATTTAAGTGCGCCATTTTGAAGCCCTATATTTTATTCGCATAAAACGTGGCCTATATTTTAAGTTGGATTATGAAATACCTTAAAAAAAAATTTTAAAACATTGAACCAAGCGATTGGGCGCAATTGACCAACAAACATCCAAACAAACATATTTTCCATTTTATATACATAGGTATATACTAATGTTTGGAAAGGATGGGAGCATATGACAAAATTTATTTTTCCATCCACAGCTAGAACAAATGAGCACTTCTGAAACACGCTGACAAGTGACGAGGTGGCCGAGTGGTTAAGGCGTTGGACTGCTAATCCAATGTGCTCTGCACGCGTGGGTTCGAATCCCATCCTCGTCGGTAATATTTTTTTTCAAATTCCAGACAATTTCAATTTTGAACAATTAAACGACATCAAAATCTAAAGTCTTACCAAATATAACTGTTTTATCAATTTAGAGGATCATTAAATGCGAACGCCATTCTTAAAAATTACTTTTATTAAAACTTTCAAATTATTTTAATATAAAGAACATTTTCAGATAGTTAAATCACTCAAAAGGATACATATTAAACCTTATCATTCACTAGCCTTATACAAGTCGTTAGCATAAGCTATAATTTCGTCTGCGCCCTCACAATGCTTTATCAAATTCTCAGGAATTATAGTATCACCGTGAAGAGCTCCAGTAAGCGCCCCTGCCATGCTCGCTATCGTGTCAGTGTCACCGCCAAGCGAAATTGCATATTCTAGCGTCCTTCTGAACAGATTATCAGTCTGAAAATATAAAAATATTTTTATAAAAAAGACATTATATAATTTGAACGCTTACTTGAATCCCTTCGATATTATTTTGAGCCTTTAAAAAGATATAAAGTGCCGTGGGTACCGAATATAAAGCAGCTACACTATGCCCCAATTTATTCAGCACATCATCGTCTGACGGAGTTCGCTCAAGGAGTTTTTTTACCTCGTTTACTTGCGTTTGGTAAGAGGTATCCACCTTCAGTCCCAAGCCTTCTTCGTCTTTTTCAACATCCTTCATTATGTTTAGGACCTTTTCCAAAAAACTATCGGCATTAAAGTCGCTAACCGGAGTTGTAATACAAAGATTCACAGCGCTTGCTTGGAGAATGGCTCCGCGAATTCCTAAATGATGAGTATGCGTTATTTCAGAGCATTTTTTAACCAAATCGAATAATTTTTCTGGCTTATTGTGGCAGAAAAGGCCTATGGGGGCCACTCTCATAGCCGCGCCGTTTCCATACGAGCCTAATCCGTTGAATTGCTCACTGGCTGGGACTAGAGGTTCTTCTAGTTTAGATTTACGAAGCTTTTGAAAAACCTGGATTATAGCCGATCCGTAGCCCCTTCGCGGGCTCTGAAAATACTCCCTCATAAAACTGCCGGCCATCTCCGTAGTAGGGATGTCCTTGTGCTCAATCAAAACCTTCGCAACGCACTTGGTCATGGCAGTGTCGTCCGTGTAGGCCTTCGCTGGGGCTGCAGATGACCAAAACATTGGTTAACATAAAGTTCTTTCTTTAAAAATATAATTGTTTTTTTATAAAATTCGCAAGTGTACTTTTCACATGGAAAAATGCTTTTTCAATGACTTTGTATAACGGCTGAGAAATAAAATTATAAAATTCTATATAATTCATGCAACAAAAGAGCAGGGAAACCTATAAGTCCAAATATTTTGTTCGATATGGATTTTTAAGAAACCACAAACCACACATCCGGTAGAATCGAGGAATCGACTATATGAGCAATTTTAGAAGCTGTGTTTACTAAATTATTTTACCTGCCTTTAAAAAACGGCCCCTCCAGCTTGTCGAAATATTTCCGCAAAGTGACCTTGTCGCCGCTCTCCAGAACTTCACCCTCGAAGGGGGCTCCGCAGCAGTCTCCGATCAGAGCGCCCAGCATGGAGCCCCGGAATTTCGACTGCAGTATGGCAGCATCCATTTTAGCAGCTAGCAGGGAAAAAGTCCTCATTATTACGAATGTTTACAAACAGACCACAAAAGAGCCAAACGCCGGCCAGCACTTATATAAATTTGACACTTCTTCGTCGCCCAAATCTCGAGGTCAGCTGACCTCTCGTGGGAAGGTAAACAAAATTCTAAAAATAACTCACATTTCCCCTTTTGGTCCTATTTCGCTTATTTCAACGGTTCTCGGGGGGATCCACGATTTAAATTTATTTCCATACCCCGGAGCAGACAAAGGGCAGACCATTTTAAAATGTTTCGCATAGAATTTTGACAAGTGGTGACTTTTCGCTGGGAGAGTGGTGGGAGTCGCCGGCGGTGACTTTCAGTTCCCGGATGTTGTTCACCCTGCTTATCTGATTTTGCGTAGAGAAATGTCACTGGAATGACAGCAAAGAAGAAGATGATCCAACTTATTTTTTTTTTATTCCTCCGGAAGGGAATGGAATGAAAATTGCGAATTTTTCTAAGAACAATTAAGGTGATAGAAATTTAGATGTACCTATTGCTAAGTGATAATATGTAAAATGCCGCTGTCCACTAGCCGGCACCATTTTACTAGTTAATTAACCAAAAAAAGATCAAGAGGACTGCGGATCTCTAGGGTTTAGCTCTGGTGGGCCGTACCGAAATCATTTTTTCCGCGTTTCGCCTAATCAAGAAGTGATTTTAAATGATAACTGGCTGTTTTACTAGTTTAGTTTTAACAATAGTTCAATAAAAGTCGTTCTACGGGGTGCTGAACTGACTTGCCGCGACATAAATATGGGACAAACTACGGCGAAAATATGTAAGTCGAAAAAAAAAGAGTCATATTATGCATGCGTTAAATTTTAGTTAGTTTGTAGCTCTCAAATTTATTGCCCATTAGTAATTTGGGTCAGTTCAAAAACATCTAAAAAGCAAAATGATCTTGCTGTCCAGAGAAAAAGTAGATTACACATTTGGGTCTCGAACTTGGGACTTTCGGGTGAGAGCTAGTAGCGCTGCCCTCAGCCGGTAGAAAGACAAACCCAATTGTCGGAAACGTTTCCAAGGTTCAAACATTTTTTAAGGCACATATTAATTAATTAATTCTTATTAATTAATTATAACTTTATCGTTATCAAACAATCAACAAATAAAAATCTTCTGATGATCGTTTTCGAGCAGTCGAAAAATGAAAATTAGCCGAAAACAGTTAATCCTTTCATACCAAATATTATTGAATCGAAGTAAGACTAAAAATTAAATAATTGATTTTAATCAGTTTAAAATAAATTGATATAAATCGATGATTGTTTTGTTTTTATTATTATTATAAATATACAATGCAAAAGTACTCACATTCTTTTAGGGTACGCTACCTCAAAACGAAAAAGAGTTCCTTATTTCTGAAGAATGATTAGCGGTACAGGTATAGAGTTAATGTTAATAAAAATACTAAGTTTCTAACTAGATACAATAAAAATATACAGCTTTTTAAAATGTATTTTCTTACTCATTGACCGATTGATACATCAAAACTATAGGATACTTTCCGTTGAAGATCCTTGAAATTTGGTACGAAGAAAAAATACCAATTTTATTGTCTACATAAAATTTTCACCACAAATCTTAATGCTCAATATGTATTAAGTTATTAAGTATTAAATTAACAGTCCTATCTTAAAGATATGTATAAATACCAATTTTTTATAAAACTTGCTATTCACTAAAAATATTTACTAACGTCTTCTGGTGAGATTTCTATTCTCATAAAATTTTATATTTATCTTCATTTCCCTGCAGAAAACGCCCAGGAGCTCCCTTGGCTTAAAGATTATCACATTTGGGAGTATTTTTAAATTTCTTCAGCTAATTGCTACTGCAGATGTCTCCAAAGAATGACACAGACTCTATTTTTGGCTTTCTAAATAAATTCCCCTGCGTACAATTTGGCCCCTTTTAACTAAATAGCACCAGGACAGGATGTAAGATCCTCGGAATGCAAACATTTTTAAAGAGGCACGTGCCTGTGTTGTCACTTTTCCAGATTCGGTTTTTAGAAGGGGACTTATATAGCGACATGATGCCATTTTCTTAATTAAATGTATACCGATTGCATTGTAATATTACTTTCTTCTTGCAAGTCACTATTAGAAATCCTGAGAACGATGGCCTGCAATGCGGAAAATAATTTCTGCTCACCGATATTACTACTATAAATTTATTTGAACATGATCAACAGATGATCAAGTCTTAGATCTCTCTCTAGACTTAACTACGTAAAAATACTTTACAACTAAAGAAACCAGACCGTAAGAAATTTCAGGAACATTTCTATTTAGGCGCCGCTTGCTGTGGAAGTCACGGATCACTTATTATCATTCCAAAAACTGCAATTTTTTCCAACCGATACATTGTTTACAACATAAATCAATCATAACGAAATGAAGGTGCCACCGGCTCCGATTCAAACTCGCCACAGTAAACACATTTTCGCAATATTTACGAAGCGTGCAGATATCTCTTCCTTGTAATATGACCGCGTGGTTTTATGCTATTTTGTGTCGTCTTTAATTGCAACATGCAGCAGACTGTCGTCGAGTAAACTCCTCCGGTGCAGTTATGAATCATTTTATCAGAGAAGGAGTTTTCCCAGAATCTTAAAGGCCCAGTAGTTACTAGTCAGATGCTGTATAACATGACCGATTATTTTCTAAGCTGGTCACGCAAAGTCCATTGAAATCAAAACTGGTTTAGTTGCTTCTCTACGTGAAAATCGATGAGTACTGTAGAAGGAAATTATGTTTTAAAAAAGGTGCCGCACCGATGGTTGAGATGAGATCTAAATGAGAAAGAAAATTTAATAGCATATAAAGTCTCCGGAATATCATGTACGCGGAGATGATTTTTTTGGGGACTTGTTTTAGGTGAAAGTTATTAATGTTGGTAGAAGTATAAGAACTACACTTGTTCGACTGGTCCACTTAGAAGGAGCAAAAGGCAATATTTCGCACTTTAACCTAAGAAAGGTATACTTACTTTTTTCCTAATAGATAGATTAAATAGATCAATCTATGTACATCTGTTTTTCGATTAATATGACTAAAGTTCGTATTTGATCTTTTTTCGTTGGTTAACTAAACGCAACTAATGTATCTAGTAATGTAAGTGCATATGTATTTTGTGTTTATTGGTCTTATTATGAAGGATTATGCTTATTACATAGTTAAAATTATATGATCCCATCTGCCTTACCGTTTTTAAAATAGGTGAATATCAAATATAGGAAGTGCATTTTATTTTTTAGGTACAGCACTTTAAAAGATTTGATTCGCCATTGTCGATTTGCTTGGTTTTAATGAAAATGATGAGCTGCAATAAACTTATTTGGTTTTAACAATGAGGTAGCAAATTCAAAAAGTAGTATTCATTCTTTTTATTGTTGCAGTTTTAAGGTCAAAATTTAAATAGTGCTAAGCTTTGCCTCAAGCATTTCATTTTTCTTTTCAATCATTACATTGTCACACTTGCGTGCTTACAATTAAAGACTGGTTGTAATAAGGCCAATTTGGGCTGAATAATTACACCACTTAAAAGGTCTCTTGAACTCGGCATAATTAGGAAGCAACAAAGTATTATGCAGAAAGTGCTCGAACTCCCGGGGGGGTAACATAAGAATTATGTTTGATAGACCAACGCTGAATAACATCCAAAGATAAACACTGTGAAGATTGCTGTTGAGAAACGATAAAAAAAAATATTTCGTAGCATGTGGGCGACAATTTTATCGCGAACAAACTTCGTAAAGCGGCAACTTAAATACACTTGAAGACGTTCTTAGTCGGCTTCCACTCTGGATGCTATGGGAAAATTTATAGTATGCTATGCCAGGCTTTGATCATATGTAGAAAGAGGACAAAAAGACTCAAATTCGTCGTCGTCTACACTCTGCTCGGTGTGGCTATAAATACATAGTCTGTCATTTGTTTTAAAGGAATTATTTTCCATATGAAGAAATCTTGATCGATTGCAACAGTTAGATTTAAATATAGTATGGCGTATTAAAAAACTCTCATCTACATCTAAAAAAATCTGAAAAATTATAAACAGCAGAGCGATCATTTGATGTAAACAATTTAATTTTTTCTTTCCTGATAAGAAATAAAATCTTAGTTTTTCTTTTTGTAACGCCGCCAAAAGCTAACATCTACCCAAAGAGTTTTTGATAACGGCTAGGAGGTGAATTTTAAAAGTTCCAATAAAATTTGTTGGTGCCTTTTAAAATGAAATTTCTTAGAGTATTGGGGAAAGTTGATTTAGTCGTACCAAAGCCTAAGTCGAACTTCATTTATTTAAGCGTAATCATATTAAGCGTAATAAGAAGAACGTAACTTTGAATTTGTTACTATGAATTTTTTTTTTATATTACGTAGTGATAGACCAACAGATCAAAGCCAACTAATAAGACTAAACTAATATACATGAAGCCACTCATAATCAATCGGAAAATTTATTACGTCGTGATTCGGTATGAAATTCAAAACGCCATAATCTGACACTATAAATATGAATATTATGCGAAATTGGGACCAATACTTGCATAACAGTTACATAGAGAAATTGTTTGACAAATATTACCGTTTCTGCTCTACTTCCTTTATATGACCAAGAAAACCCGACTCTAGTTGGGAAAACGTTGCAACTTTTTCTCATTCCTTTGATGAAAATGCTTTTCCCACGGTTGTCAGTTGGTGCGCAGATCATGTCTTTGAGAAAATGCCTAACCGGAGGCAAACAACATTGCAAAAAGATAACAAGGAATTCGCCTCCGTGTGAGACGGCCGAACGAGCTCGAAGCAAAATTGACGTTATAACTTAACCAGCAATTGATATCCGCTCGGTCGTCCCATTCTGCATTGCGCCGGCGCGACGACTGCGCCACACTATTTGCCATTAAAAGATCGCAGCATCCAGGTGAGTCGCGGCGATGCCGGTGCGCCACCAGGTTGTGCGCGAAAAGCTCGCCCGTCGATCGATCCGCGCCACTAGGATTCGACGCGATCGTCTTCGCTGGCCATGGAAAGTGAATGGAAGCTGGGCCTTAGTTTGCGGTTTTGCGTACGATCGGCCCGAGATCGATTCAGATCCACGAAAAAGTAACTTTAACTATCGACCTGGGTGAAGTCGTTGCGATCTCGAATTCGACGCAAGATCGTTAAGTAATTGCCCTTGTGCCAGGTATGACGGCGCAGGTCGCACTTTACCGGAGCAGCTGTGGCTAATCGCTCGGCCTCTCGCAGCGCGATTATCGCGAGAGCTGTGCGTGGGCCCAGGTAAATACGCCATTACACGGCGCAAAAGCTGCCAAAGGCTACCTAGAATTAATTAGAATTCTTTGCCCATTTTTGGATACCTAGTTTCAGCATTGTTGGAATCGAGTCCAACGCCACGACGAATGGGAATAGTATGCTTTGGTTATTTATTTATTACTTTATTCCAGCCAATAGACGATCGCTCTGATTGTACTATATTATTATATACAATTATGGACAAAGAAATAAGTAAGATGAAATTATTTGGTGGCCATTTTTTCTTGCAAAAATTCCACCCAACTATAATTTTACAATGTGATAACTATTGAACGGGCGGACGCACTGATGTTACCCAGATACAAGTCATCCCTGCATTAATATAAAAATTTAAACAAAATTCTACAAATGGTACATTTTTGAGAGAACAAAACATAAGCAAAGTCTATCGATATCTCAAAATGTTTATTGAAATTTATTATTTTCTGGACCTGTTTTTCGGTGAACGGTATAGATCCTTTCTCTTTGGCTTTGATATTATATAATTATTCCTGTGCTATTTTTACACTATAGATAGGTATTTATTTAAAGGGATAATTTTTTTAAAGTAATAAAATGGATAGCTCTCTACAGAGTTTTGGAAAAAAATAGCATGTAGCATTTAAATCATGTACATACTTCTAATTACTAACTATACATTGCGTTTTTCAGAAAAAAAGTAAACTGATTGACAATGTGCATGACCAACAATTTCAATTTAACAAATAATAAACTAAAAAATATTTGTACGATATTTTGCTGTAAAAAATCATAAGAAATCATTCATAATAGTGTGGAATCGATTGATATAGCGTTTTCTAAGTAGAATTTGAACACCCTGTATATGAAACCTGAAATCAAGTTTATTATCGAGAGTAACACCGAGCTCGGTAACGTGGTCAGTATAAAATTAGAAAGACAAAAATTAAAACTAAAATTGACACGTACATACATGCATTCGTCGGCGTAGGATATTTCCTGAATATTTTGAAGTCATCATAGATCATGACTACCTTACGTACATCTGAGGTAACGTAAATAGTTTTTGTTTTAGATAGTGTAGGTTCAAACAGACAACGTAACTAAAGAACCACTACCTAAGGTCGTACGCTGTCGTACTGAAGAAAAGTTCATAAACATAGAACTCTACCCTTTAAATTTTGTACCTATAATTTAGCTTCCTGTAGCGAGTCATTTAGATGCATAATTTGATCGCATATGCACCCGTCCTGCAGTTGGCAAATCTTTGTTGGCGCTGAATATGCTTCGAGCATATGCTTCCGCTCTTCAGTAACAAATGAATGCGCGCGCAGCTTTGTCAGTCGCTAAATGTGGAATGCGCCAGTTGGTCTTTCGAGTATGTTTTTATTTTATTTTATTTTTTTTACTGGACTCAATTTTTAATTTAAATTCGCTCACATCCCCCCCTGTTGCCTTCGGACATTGGCGATGGAGACAAACAGCAGATGAATTATATTCCCGTTTAGTCGCGTGGCTGGAGGAGTCTTAATTTGGTATTATCAAGTTGGTGGAGCAGGCATGCCAACGAAGGGTATTTTCTGCATAATGATATTTTTTTTCGACAGGGAAGACAGGTGGACTTGCTTTGACCTCTATTTTCTTTCATTTATTTAGTGAACTGCAAATGAGCAAGAAAGCAGCTGATTTTATAAGTTTGCATACATAGGACCTTTGGTTTTCTTTGAATTTTTGTGTTGAAACTTTTTGTAGGTACTTTTCATATCTCGATGGCATGAACTGCAAGATGTCCTTTTTTTCAAATCTCAAAATTGATTGAATGATATTAAAGAAACCTTTCGGCGGCATCTGAAATAAGTAATTTTTAATGGGCTCAAATTTGATTAAAGCGATTAAGAAATACGAGAAATATCATGCCAATTAAGTACTTTTTCAAGTTTCAACAATGTTATTACTGCAATTGTGTCACTGCTATTGAGTCATTTCTTTTTACACCAAATTACTTCAAATTGTTAAAAATCCACACAAAATAGAAAAGGTTAATCAGAAACCTACAGACCGGAGAATAAAGGCAAGAAAAGATAATTTAAAATTTTGCAGAAGTGGAACCAAAGGTACCTACTTGCTTTTGAGGCCTCCTATCCAACAAACAAGGTGTTTCGATATTAATTGTAATATACGAAATAAATAATTTGCGTAAAATGTATATTTGATTTAAATACCAAAAAGGTAAGGAAGAAAATTCTTACTGTTCTAGTTCCAGGTCAGCTGATTTGAAAGTGCTGCTAAGGCATTTCCAAATCAGCTGAGCCTCGAAGGCACGATGAGTATAAAAAAATATCTCTTCCATGAAACCTAAACCAAATAATAAGCACCGATCGACACGATCATCTTTGCAAAAAATAATTCCTTTAGATCATTTCACTTCCTCCTACAGCATCCATCCAAAATGAAGCCAACCGGAAGCTACACTTCCCCTAAGGATGCGGACACATCTGTGCATTTCACCTTTTTTGGCTGCATCAAAAATCAAATTTATACAGAGAACATATTTTTTTCTGGGTTTCTTAGTGTTGTATAGGTTCACTTTTCTGTCCAGTAAATTTTGGGGTGAGTTTCGGAGGTTCTATTTAGGAGAAGGGCTCATACATCCGTCGTATAAAAGGAAGAAAGTGAGTTGAGAACTTCCCTTTGGGCTGTGTAATGCTGGAACGTTTGGTAGTCTCAGAAATTGATGTGCAAGCAGCTCGTTTTTCTGGAACAGTTGTTAAAAAAAAAGTGTGCGTTACGATACGATTTTTTTTAGACGTTCTAAGTAATTAAAATTTAAAAATTAATTTCAATCACAACATTATGAAGAAAATCATTTTTTCGTTCTATATTAAAATTAGTTGATTTGTTTAGCTATCCATGAAACATTTGTTTATACTAGCAATATATGGAAAAATAAATAGACATGGTTGAAATTTCCCAAAATATAAAAACAATATATAGAAGTAGGTTACTGAATTAATACATACATATTTTAGCACTTCCAAATGTTCGGTTCAATGCCGAAAACCGACTCAAAGGTTTTTGGAATGAAAGTATATTACGAATTCACTGGAAAAGATAATGAATCAATAAAATTCAATTGTTCTCCCACAATTTGAATTTCTTGAAACAATAATTTGATCAACTAAGGGCAAGGATGAGAAATATTGACTGTATGCCATACAACAAATTACTTCTCAGTTTCTTCACTTCACATGATTTTGGTGTATTTCTTTTCTTAAATTACTTCTCAACATTTAGATCGGTATTGGACTTCACCTTCTGTAGAACTGTGGGTATAAATTACTTCACCTAATCGCCAGAGATCAGTCGTAACCACAAAAAGGTATTGCAGATCACCTCTCGCTTTCCCGTGAATTGAATTTTAATGACGATAGGTCATTTCTACGTGACCAAGTCATGCATGAACGAATGACCTTTGTTTTGATCTGATCTTATACCCTTTGATTTAGCCTCATACCATGTACCTTACTGTCTTTTCACTGATTTTTTTTTTAATTTGTAAATGCGAGTTATACACATACACCGAGATAGATGATTTTAGTTAGAAAAATGAATTGATACTTACTAGGGATACGTACCTACTTTTGAAATTTATTTAAATGTTCAAACTTAATTCTTAACATGAAACGTGAAGGAAAACGTAGGTATGCTCTCTTTATGGAGCAGAAAATAAAAAAATAAAATTGCAGCAGTTACCCTCATTTCTCTATATAAAATAATGGCCACTATCAATAGCCAGGAGTTTTTCGGGATGTTGGAGCATTTGTGCGATTTCGATAAATGGAAGGCGGCAGGTGATAGCACGCGACACCTGGCACCCCGTTCGCGCGCCGCAAGGAGTCTGGACGGCGAGGAGAAAGATCATTTGCAGTTGTCCGTCAAAACTGCTGTTGCTGGTGCTGTTTCTACAACTAAATTCCTCTTTAGGGTCTCTTCTGGTGGTTTTCTTGCGCCGTAAATTTCAGCTTTATGAAGCCAGAAAATTCCACTCGTCGATCGATTGTCTGCACATGTCGCCACGAGAGTCTGCTGCATATGCCGATAAATTTTGTTGTGGTACTGATGCTTTATTATGAGGCGACTAAATGAAAGATTATAGGGAAATGATCGTTGTGCGCCAAATTAATTGAATACCACCAGTCTTCATACGATCACCTGCACACAACTTTCCAATCCTCATTATCTTTTGATTAAACTGCTTCTGATCGTTTTAAAACGCAAGATCTTGTGTCTAAGTCTAATTTTTTTCACGGAAAACGTAAGTGCAAGACTAAAAGGATCTAGGAGAATCCCGAAATCTCGAAATTTCCGTTTCTAGAAATCAAAAACTTTAAAAATGGTTTTGCGATCATCGCAACTTTTCAATCCAGCAACAATTTATTGGGTTTTTTAGAATAGAAAATGGCTAATTGGCTGAATTGTTATGTTGGACATTCATAAAAGTAAATATAAATATAATAAAAGTGTTCTAACTTTGAGAAAAATACTTTGAACTTTGATCGTATTTTAGATCTCAAACTATCGAAGCGAATTCAAAGCGTCCGAGGACAAAATATTTATTTTTAAAAGCGTCATCTACATACAACTGTTTATGATGGTAGATGATGATAGTTTTAGTAGAAATTAATAAAGCTTTTCAAATTAATGATCTTCTGCTCTTATTAATTTTTAATTGTATTTCTATTTTCTCAGAATCAATTTTAAGTATTTATTTATAAATTTTTATTGTATAAGTGGTATTCTAAGTGAACAATTTTTAATAAACAACTGCTAAAAACAAGTAAGATTTAGTTCATGTATACTATGCTGTGTAATTAATTTTACTATTCCAGTTTTTTAATTCAAGCAATTGTGAGCTAATATTAAGTTAACTTAAGTTCAAATATATTTTCTCTTAAAAAGTATAAAATTTATAAATAAGTATTCATTTCATAGTATATATATTTCTTGCGAAAATTAAAAAAACCTTTACGCATTTTCCCGATGTTTTAGCCTGTTCCTCATATATAAACAGCCTTGAATCCCATCGTCCCTGGCTAAAAGGTAAAAGCAGGTGTCATTATTCGATGAAATCCACCTGTAAGCATGAACCTGACCGAATCTTCTCGAACGATTAAAAACAGCTGAACTTTCTTAAAAATTCCTCTTAACGAAGTGGCACCTGGCTTTGAAGCACTTCTTCAACTGGGCAGCTGAGCTAAATATCTAGAAAAGGAAACTAGCAATCTTTGAGACTATTTTTTATTTGCTGTCGTAGCTATTCATTAGAATCTCTGCACCTTGCATTCAGACTGGTCATTGATTTTTCTACAGAGATTTCGATGGATTCCCTGGTAAATGACAAAAACAGGTGCACGAGCTGGCTAAGTTTCTTTCGTTCGAATAAATTATTGTGGGGGTGTGTATGTTAGATTTGTAACAATTTTCTGACTTCTAGAAAATTAGAGCAAACGAGAACTCAATTTTTTTATTTTAAAAGACCCAACTCAATAATGTTTTACTGTTTTCAGTTTCTAATAGAATTTATTTACAGAAATCATGTTGAAACGTTTTTAATTTAAGGAGTTTCCGCACTTTTCGATATAACATTTTTTTTAAAAATTTGTTTAACATAGTCGACCATTAAAATCCTCAAAAGAGTTCAAGTTTTTTTTTAATTTGAAGTAGAACATCGCGAAATAATCAACATTTTTAATGTTTAATCTAACTATTTCGGGCACTTCGTTAATAAAACTAGAAATTTTAATTAAACATTTTATAAAAATACTACATCCATACATCCAGCGTCGATCAAATGCCATCGTTTATAAAACAAATATTATAACCCCTTCTTTTTGTAAACTTCCCAAAATTTATCAATTTTTGGAAGTATAATAAACAAACTATCCACTTTTGGCTGCTTTACCCTACCTATACATATATTAATTTATTATGCTCGCAACCGTTTTATATTTAACTCTTCAAAACTTAGATCGGTCATTCAGGTACTAGTGATTCAAAAAGACGTAATAGGAGGGATTTTTTTTTTATAAAAGAAATTATGTTTTTATAAGTATTGGAATTGTACAAAAAAGAAAAGTAAAATTTCTCATTGGTACCTACAATTGCAGAAATTAAGAAACAGTGTTCTAGTTTTAGTACATATAACAACTTAAAATTGACCCCGACCTACTTAATTCGTTAAATATCTCAGTCAGATAATTATTCACCTCTATTTGTAAGTCGGCAAAAGTTCTCCTTCATAAAGTAACTAGTTTCGCTTTGAAGCCACCGTCGTCGCTTTTTGTCAGAGGCTGAACCTAATCCAAAAGCAAATGGCTCATTAGTTCTTAGGATTTTCAGGTCGTCGCCTCATTCGCTTAAGAGGCACCCTATACAAAGGAAAACATTTGGTTTGAAGTTGGTCTTTCTCTGGAAGCGCTTCGTATGTGATCACGACTTACGCTTCTACCTTATTACGATCACCTGAATCTACTTTGCGATAATGATTATGAAGATAAGATAAAGGGTCTGGGGAGCGGCGTCGGTACGCGGTAATTGTGGCTCAGCTGATTTAGAATTCTGTGCACCCTTTGGGTAATAGCTCCGATCCGGCTTTTATGCTTCGTGCCGTATAGGTTAGGTTAGGTATGCTGCCGGCGGTATAGAGTTCATACCAATTTTCATAATTTGCCACTCAATCGCTGAATGGAAAAGGTCTGTTCTGTATGGAGCCGGACTGTGGTCCCGTCGCGCGTCGCTGTCCGGTTAGCCGCGAGAACGCGATGGTATTAAACCAGAGCTCCATACGGCTACCTCCGAAGTGGTCCGTGCTGGGCTTACATCGTTTGTGTAATGGAATGGGTCCGTAGTTCTCCGCGGTTCGGCTCAGTTCTTTTTCAACTTACAACTGGAGACCGTGGGCGTCTTTATTTTACTAGAGTTGCCGTTCGGTACGACATACAAGCTCCATCACCACTTTCGTTGTTTCGTTGTTCAGAGCTGAGCCTCTTAGCGCTGTCTTCGATCAGCCGAAGAAAATATACTTTGTTTTGTTGGTTGATCTTTTGCAGAAAAATCTCTAGTAAGAGAATCCGTTCACTTTTGCAACCGAAAAATTTGTAAGATACCTTGCTCTCACCTGGGCGTGTATTATAGTGTAGTCATGCACCATGAATTGACTATAGGACGCAAAAGCCCGTCATCGTCTTATTCGTTAAGTAACAAAAGAACCGCGGTTTGTTTACATCTTGGTCTCGACCGCGGCACACTCCTAACATTAGGGCAGAAGTCGCGCGTTGGTCATTTTAGTGTCTTCGATGGTCGGTTAGATTCGACTTTCTTTGTCTAGAAATTTTATAGTTCCTAGACATCCACAAGTGCGTCTCCCACAGGAAGTTATATAGTGAAAATTGTGTGCGACTTTCTTGGACGTCTCTTTGTCTTCCGTTGTGCGCGCTGCAATTCTGGTTTAATTATACGCGCGAACATTTCAAGCGGTGGGAAACGGATGAACTCTTTCTGCGTACGACATAAAATCGACCGGTGGTAATGATGATTTCCGCCCAAGACTCTGGCGCTCCTCTAAACTAACTTGGGGCCTCGGAGGCGCGCTTGGGAATATTGTTTGGGTTCTGTCGAGTGTGAAAGGTTGAAAACACGATACTGCTGCCGGTCTCGATGACATCGCTAAGATTTTTATAAGTCTTCACCTGTTCTGGAAGGTTTTAAAGATATCCGTGCGTTATCCAACCACCGGAACGAAAGTGCAAGTGCAGTTCTAGTGCGAATTTTGTAGCGGAAACACACAAGAAAACCACTAAGATCTAAAAGGTGGTATGACAGTTATTTTGTCGGTTATTATATTAACTATATAAAAAATAAAGACAGTAGTCATGAAGCCGATTAAGTGCCCCGAAGACATGAACTTCATTGCGATCAAAGTGAGTTTCGTGCGTAGTGTAGCATCTCAGAAGCGGAAAAAGCGATTTCGCAAAAATAAGTGTAAGTAGCGAATTTGTAGGTATTTCCCTAAATAGATAGATGCTACAAAAATCGGAGCTTCTTGCGCTAATTGAGTGCTGACAGTGCTAATATAGTTTGCGTTAGTTTCTAGTAAGGAGAATGGACTAATTAGTAACTAACATAAATGCTAGTTCGGTTTTTTTTTTTCAACTTGCATGGGTTGGTCGAACGAGAATGCCGTCCGGTGTGACTCATGCGCAATCATCAAGAGCGCAAGTCACGAAGCTTATTTAATATGTAATCATTGCTTCAAACTTCTTTCTATTCAATTCGGTTTATGTCTTAACGAGTTTTTGGTGCTTTCTCATTGTAAGGCTTTTCGATCTTCTTCGAGCAATCCAACAAAAAAGTGACGGAACCCACAATTTTTCAGCTTTTTTTTTATGATATCGTAAAACCTTTATGAGTCTGAAAGCGTAATTCAAGCAATAGTTCATCCAAGAAATAAAAATTTTCTGGAACATTCGGGAATTGGGTCTACTTTGAACTATACTTCTACATTAACGATTCTTACCATCACATAAAATATTTTTTAGGTATTAGACGCTGACCTTTATTAACTTCGGCTGAAATTTCAAAAATATGCCGATTATCTGACCTTATCGGATAAATTCTGACCATGCATGCCATTGGGGTGGGTAAGGAAAAGATAACATTGTACAACGAATACCTTTCCTATGCATCAGAAGTGTTCGCGAAGATAAGCACATAAATAAATAATCTATCTTTACTAATAAGGGCATTGTTTTAAGATATGAAGAACAAAAATTGTGCTTTGGTTGTAAAAAATTTTCATAATATTGTAAATATACCCTGATAATAAACGTTTTAAATTACAGTAAGTCGTTTTAAGAAAAATATCATATAAGCTTGGAATTAGTCACAAAACTATTAAGAGAGTTATAAATTCTTATATGGAAATGAATCCAGCTATATATCCAGAGGAAGGCGATGAATATACTCTTATATTAAGAGATCCAATTAATTGCAGGAAGGAGGAAAAATAAATAAATAATATTGGTCTGATGAGCTAATAAGATATCAATCCAAAGGAAATTTTTGGACTAAGAAACCATGAAACACACAAATTGTATTATAGAAGAAATAATTTTTTACATTTAAGTGCCCAACTCGAAGTCGAGATAAAAATTCGGTTAGTATAATCAATTTAGACTTCAAGGTCAAATTGGATTGATTAGGTACTAAATACTACTTAAAAATTCGAGGTTCAAAAGTGTAACGATGCACTCTCTATAGAACTATTAATTTTGTTTATAGTTTAAATATGGCAAATTAAATTAGACAAATTATTCAAAGTTAAAGGACAGTAATTATACTGAAGATTATTAATCAAAAGATTAATATCAAAGCATCGATTTCGAATTGGGCTCTTGGGAACTCTAATTGATTATGTGGTTAAATAAAATCCACCTGTTGATTTCACAATATTTAAGCATACATATATATATTAGTATATTTGCCTATTGTTCAAACATAAAACCGCAGTGCACAGAGCCTTCATTAAAGAAATATGAATTTTTAAAAACGTGTCAATTTTCACACAATCTACAGGTATGTACATAAAGCCAACTTCCAAATTAACACCTAAGCTGTGTTCACAACAAAACTCTTCCTCATGCCCAATTGTGATCTATGTTTTTGCATAAGCTTATTTATACGAAACTATACCCAACTCTCTCTGCGATAAACTTCAATATACTCAATAGAAAGATTTGAACGATATTTTTCATTTATAAGATGAATTAATTTTAGTGCTAGCTTATTTCAATTTTATAAATATCATTAATTTTGAAAAGATTGATTTGCATAACTTGCAGTATTTTAATATAAGTATTTGAAAAATTTAAAGCCAGACAGTATCACCGTCAAGTATTAGAAAATAACCTTTTGTATATTATAAACTATTTGAAAATGATTTCACAAAAGACATGTAAAATTCTGCGATTTAATGCTGCGCAGTTTATGGTAGTCTAGATTTTTTTTTTGCAATTTTAATAGTGATTCATTGTTAATAAGAAGAAACGAGCCGCTGTTTGTCCCAAATAACCCAACAATTATATTCTATTTACCCACTTCGTCCAGGTTGCCGAAGTCAAGGCATTCTAAATAAATCGAAGAAACAAAGACAAGCACGCACTCTGACGATGGTCTTGAAAAGTCTTCCCATTGCTAAATTAGCAATCCTTCCCAAGAACTGGTTTTGTTTTTCAGGTCAAACTGATTGTGGTCGCTAATTAGTAAAACAACGACGGGACGCCGGGCATGCGATTTAAGTTTAAGTAGTTGCAGGTAAGCGAATTGTGCGACTATAAATCATAGCCTTTTTCATTTGCATAGGTCGTCTGGTTGGCAAATCGCTCTTCCGCATGACTCAGGGCGACTGTCCAGCGCCAGCCCGGGCGTTGTCATCCGAGTCTGCGCGGGCTTCCCTCCGCGCTTTGATTTCGTAATACGCTGCGCCGCGGCGTCGTCCAAAGTTGTCGTCTTTTTGCTTGTTTGTCGCGGCTTCTTATTATAATTTGGTTTTTGTTTATCTTCGGTTATCCAAAGACCCCAAAGTGACAAAAGACGGAGCGAGGTCGGGCGTAGGTTAGGCTGCGTCTTCTAGAGCCAATTAGAGAGTCTTGTTTGCAGGAAATGCTAATTTTGTGATAGCAATCGTAAAATCCAAATATTGATTCCCAAAAATGGTTCTTTTGATTGATATCTTAGCAAATTTTCTAAATTTTCTAGTTTCTTAAAATACGTTTTATGTAGAAAAGGTTTAAGACCAGGTCAAGTTTAAATTTTGTGCTAATATTTATTCAGCGTGTAAGTTGGAAATTTCGAATTTATTTTTCTAAAAATACAGTATGGATAAAAATTCCTGGAACGGTCAAATATCTCGAGAAATACGTATCGGATCGGATTTTTTAAAAACCCGATCCAATAATGCGAAACTCACTATAAATTTGCTTGTAATTGCCCTATTTCTCAGGTTTGAGGGCTACGCTACTTTCATGTCAAGATAAATCTAATTTTTACGAATATAATTCTATCATAAATTTTTGGACCCTTTTTTATATCTCGTTAGGTAAAAATTACATCACAAGTTGATATAACCTACCTAAATTTTCTGCACATAAAGACAGACTATACCTGGCAAAAAAAAGTTGTATTTTCCGTACATATGCGCCACATATCTTGAGTTCCCTCGGTTATTGTCTGCTTCTCACGTTTAAAAGACTCGTTATTGCGGTCAGGTTTAAGGCGCAGCCAGATGTTGCCTCTCTCCGTAAGAAGACAGCAGTTGTACTTTTGTTCTAATCTCGTCGGGGTGCTCCTCGTGTAAATATAACCTTGAGTGCCTCGATTTTCACAGAAGATTTTGGACATTTGGTATGCATTCTAGCAATAACTTATTCTGTGGATTTTCCTAATTTTAAACATATTTACTTTTTTATATTCAACGGCAAAAATTGCGACTATAGGTTTGTTTTTTGTTTCAGTTATTCTCTAAGTTTAAAATTTTTAAACATTTTTAATTGTACACAAATACTAACGTTATTTACACCTTAACGATATAAGTTAGACACAGGAAGCTATTTTCTTGTCTAAGTCTCCTTTTATTAAAAAATATTTATACGTCTTAATATTTTTATAAAACCAATATTTAGTTTCTAATTTCTTGATGCCATAAAAGGTGATGATGGCCTCAAGACTTAATCAGGGCGTAAAAGCCGAATCTAGGTTTGGAGAAGCTTTCATTTCAAATCATATACTATTAAAATTTGGAAAACTAAAGTGTTGGATTGAATATGGTGATTTTCTCTGCTCTGATATTTTAATGAACATTATTTTTAAAGCAACTCTGGTGCAATGTATTACAAATCTTGTATCAAAACGAAATTCAAGATGTCGAATCCAATTAGGAACGAAGCTTTAAAATTATAAAAAATTCATTAGGTAGTAGTTCGGGCTACTGCCGCAAGGTTTTGACATAGTTTGAATTATTTATAACAATTAAATTGGTAAGAACTCGTCATGGTAACTGAATGATTCGGACTTTAGGTAAATAAGTTTTAACCCTATCTATGTATTTGGCCACAACTAAATTCGTAGCTATAGTGTTGTGAATTAATTGTGCTTTTTGTGGTAATTTTATATTATAAAAAGATTCAAATTGTCCACATTCCTCAAAATGTTTCCTTTTTTTTTTTGTTTTCTTTACATTGAGTCTTAAGGGATCTTTGCTAAATTTGGGTTATTTTTCATTGTTTTGAAGGAATGTCTATGATACTTACACCCACATATGAGATTACTTTATTTCATAACAACTCTGCAAAAACCCGAGTTAGTTTAAAAGAGTTATGGATAGATAGTACACATTCATTAGATAACTTCAGGTTAGCTCAATTTCTCTTTTATCTTGCGAAATTTCGCTGAATTTAAAATAGGAAAATCGACTTCGAATCTCTCATCTCCGATTACTTTCTCGCCAAACGAATTTGCTATGAACCTCAACTCGTTTATTAACTTCCAACTGTTTAGCGAATTTGAACATGTGATTAGTTGGATTAGCTGAAAGAATTCGGAATGAGTAAGAAAATGAAAAATCATTAGAAGGAAACTCACAAGCCCTCTTATGAATTCCAGAAGAAAGGTCAAATTTAGCGCATAGTCGAAGTAGGTGTACATCGGCTAAGTGCGCAGACTCATCGTGAAACTTGAGTTGAATCGTGGGAATCTCATCGCAAGAGACTCGATCGGCACCAACAAAAGCAACAAACCACAATACCTCAATTGTGTTCGTAAACCTGCAACTGAATTGAGGCTGCGCGCGTTCGTGAACATGTGAACACTTTCAGTCAACAAAACTTGGCTTAGTATGGCAAATGGCTAGAGGCGAGCGCGCTTTCCACCTAATCCTAGCCGCCCCCCACCCACCGTTTTGCCAACATCTTTAAGATCTAGCGAGGAACAACGAAGCAATTTCTTTACTGTTCATTTAATACCTAAAGAGCACCTGAACTGTGCCTTCTTTTTGCTTCTATACCGTTTAGCTGAGCTGCCAATTTGAGCACGGTGAGAAATCTCGAAAAGACCGTAAAAGTACGCGAATTGCCTCAATTAATTACTTTTTTATTGACCTCTGATTTTCCTTTTATCTAATTTTAAGCTTTTTCACTTTTTTACGCAAACTTATAGAAGAAAAAGCGTAACATGACTTTACCTAGTCGAGAATTATGGTGAAAATACCTAACTAAAGACATGTTGACGAACTCCGACAAATCTTAGGACAGATCATTTATCACAAAGATTGTTAAAAATTTTCTGCTATGGTGTCAACTCGTTTAATTGACTATTGTATTGTTGAAAAAGGTTTTAGTTGAAGAAGTTCAGCAATGGATGATTTCTAATAAAAAAAATCTTAAGAAATTCGCCATACCTTGGCCGAAACATGTGTCCGTGTCCAAATATGCTCTTTCTTCAAATTCACAAGCCAGAAAATAAAAGAAGAAAAAAGCAAACCTTATCAGGTTCGCTGGGTCTTCTCTCTGTGGCAGACAGGAACACTACAAGTAACGCATTCTTGCACAGATTGACACATTTCAAAGGAGTTCAATCTCCTCCTGTTCATTGACTTCGGGGTTTCTTAGCGTTTTCTGTCTTGGCCCTCAGTTCTTCGTTGGTCACAGGTTATCTGAGCTCAGGTCTAATTTATGAAGACTTTTTGTGGAACGATACCAGTAAAAATTGTGCAGAGCCGGTTCCCAAAAAATATGTTCACCAGGTAAATGGATATCAGGTAATTTCGGGTAAAAATCAGCTGTTCACCTAGACAGTGCATGACTGTATTCTTAGTGGATGGTGGTTTTTTAAGTTTTTGCCCCAGTAAGATCCTTTTGTCTCTTATCAATGCGTGTTAAGAAAATAAATCAATGATCTACAAAAGGAACATTTTCGTATTTTGTACGAAAAAAATGTCTTTTATCTATGTACTCCGAAAATATATTTGTGATGTTACTAATTCTTCTTTCCAGGCAGTTAGAAAGGACGAAAACTTATCAACTTCTATATATGTGTAAGAGAGACTTTTAAAACGCTATATTTGTTTTACCTTATAATACTATGTATATTTAATCTGGTTTGGTTAAGCTTTAAAATTTGTACAATGTTTCTTTTCATAATTTCTTATCTATACAATAAAGATCAAAGGCCTGAGGTTTGGATTGATAAATATCATGCACCTTTCAAAAATTTTAAAACCTTTCATATAATCAATATGAATTTTGCTACAGAAGTAAAAAAAATATCTTTCGCAAAACTGACATCGATTTAAAAAGATTTTTGACAAAAACTGTAATTGTTTTATTTATCGTAAAAAATCATGCATACTTTAGTAGATTATCTATCTAAGAAGCACTTGAGTGCTACTGCTTGCCAATTTTAAAAATGTGCACTTGAGATAAATGCATTAAAGGTTTGAAAATAACTACAAAATGTCCTGATTAATATTATAGAAATCATGGTAGGACAAAATTAATGGGAAAAATTGTTGAAATATCCTGAAAAATAGTAGGAGTTTTGTTTTTCATTGTATGTATAATAAATACATGAAGTTTTTGAAAATAGAGGCTTGTTAATTTTTATTTAATAAGTATTTGAAGATATTTTTCATCAATAAATGTTTCTTGATATCATTTTTGAAATAGTATAACGTCATTTAAGCCAATAAAAAAATGGAAAACAAATTCAAACAGATATTAACATAAACTTAAACAAAACACCTCAAATGACATATCTATGTCAGGTGTTAGTTCTATTTTATCTTAGTAAGGCAAATGGTAATTTTAGCATATCGACTTTGTGTCTGATTGAAACAGTACCTTTTCTCAGGAACCATTAACATATTTCTGAAATTCAGTAGAGGCTACCCCGTAAGGGCACTAGAATTCGAGAAATATTTTACTTCGTCTGACCCACACGCGGGTTCAGAGAACTACTTTCTGGCTGAGATATTCCACGGCTGACCAACGTACCCCAGTCCAGTCACACACCAGTTCCGCTGTGGAATATAAAAAATTACTGAGCCCGCACGGCGTATTTTTTATCTACTGCTTCTTCAATCGGCGGGTTTCCGTGTAAACCTTGCCTGCGCTTCTGGCTTAAGTGGTGTAGTGTAAGCCAGCCTGCCTGCGAGGGTCTTGCGTTCGAGCCCCAAACCTCCAGTCTGAAGTCCATCCGTGGTACTTTTGGCTTGCGCATGCCCCGACGACGCCGACGGTGCGCAAGCGTCGAACATCTGCCACCCTCATACGAAAATTTCGTATGCTTCTTACGGGTCTCTTTGATTGGCTACCGGCGCGTGGCGGCTGCCAATTTTTTCTCTTCCTTTCCGTCTGCACCACCTTTTGAGGACAACGACTTACGAATTTCGTTTTTTTTTCGTCTTCACTTCAAAGCGGCTAGCAGCTGTCGTTGCTCAAATACCAGCGAGTTCAGACGGATTGAATCTAGATACCGTAGGGCGCATGCTCCGTCGATATAGGGTATAAATTGACAGCAGCGGGTGTATGACAATCATGCGGTACACCCACATACCTTATCTATACCACCCGAATGAAAAGTTTACTTTATAAAACATCGCAACATTTAAATACTTCCGTCAATAAATAATTGAACAAAATGATAAGATAAACCTTGCTTTCAAGTGTTTTGATAAACTTCCAAAATTTGCTCGCAATTTATTATCAGTGAGGATTAAGCTATTTTCAGACTAACGGTAGGGTGGTTTTTCTCAATTAGTACTTTTTTTCATTTTGAAATAGTCAAATCTAATCAGATTTAATGATTAAACTTTCGCATTTCGCATACTATTTCATATCATTTTGCAAACTGATGAAGGTTAATGCGTCAACAAAAAGTTTTTGCATTTATTAAAAGTGGCAAAAGCATTTTGGTGAAGAATTTAAAATAAATTATTCCAGATAAAACAATGAGTCTGCAGTCACATTAATATTTAATTATTTGCCGAAAATATACATTTTAGTAAGATGTATGCGTATACAGCGATTTTTATCAATAGACGCAAAAAAATCACCATTTTAATCAGCGCGATCTAAGGTAAAAAATTAATGTTGATATTTGAAATCAGTGATCTTGGAAATGCCGATTGCAATACCATTTGTTATATCTATAATCATTGTAGGAATCGGAGCTCGTCAAGTTGGTATTACATTTTTTTTTAAATTCATGGACTTAACTTTCAAATTTTTTAAACTTTAAAAAGGATCTTCATTAAAATGTTTATACAATAGGGCTTATACAAACAGTGTTTGTAACTTCGTTACTGAGGTTTTGAAGTTAAATATAGTGTTTCGATTATTGTAACTGTAACAGACAAGTATACATACATATATAAAAAAATTTTAGTACGTTTTTGTCGAATTTATTTTATACAATAATTTTAATAAAACGTCTGTAATTGATTGTTATATTTGAGATTATTGATATTTCTTTAGATTATATTTTTCCAATATATTTTCTTCTGTTAAAAATTGTGATTTCACTCAAATTTTAAAAAAAATCTTAGTTTATTGCATGTCCCCCATACTACGTCCGGCTACCCACGTTAAGTGTTGAAGTTACTACTCAATTATGCGTAAGTCGCGTGTATGCTCTACTAAAAATTCCGCCAACCTTTCGACTCGAAGGCGGCCCACTTGCACTTGCATTT
This sequence comes from Machimus rusticus, assembly GCA_951509405.1. Taxonomy (NCBI): domain Eukaryota; kingdom Metazoa; phylum Arthropoda; class Insecta; order Diptera; family Asilidae; genus Machimus; species Machimus rusticus. The sequence continues at coordinate 14,681,999 of OX608054.1, read as the reverse complement.
ATGAATAAGCGTGGCAATGGGCTGCAAAGGCGGCGTAGGATTCATAAAAGCCGGCGGCCGGCCATCGGCCACCGCGACCGCGTTATTACAGTGATTAGCATTATTTGGGCGGACACCAATTTGGGCGAAGTGGCGCAGAACGTGGGCCAGCGGCTCATCCATCCTAAAGCGCACTGATTAAAAAAAAAAAACATATATTAATATTGGTCACCACACATGAGCTGATTATGAGTCTATTTTGCGTCTATTGATCAAGGCTAGCTGGACATGGCTACTAATCATTTCTTTTATGGAGGTGGTTTGCCTACGCGCAATCACATTATCGCTTCGTCACCAACGCGCGTTAGAACACAGAAATTTTTTTCGCGCGATCTTCAAAATGTGGGCACTTAATCTACTATCTGTGAATAATTCCAGCGTGTGCTGTATTACGTAAAGAGAAAGTGCAATCCGTCGCTACAGTCTTTCTTTTTCATCTTCAAAGTTGTGGTGGGTGGTACGATGTTGGTCAAGCCGTCAAATGGAACCAATTTATTTTTTAAGAAAGTGTCCACTTCCGATTCATTATTTAATTAGATATAGGCACAATTAGAAATTGGTTCATAGGAAATACTTTAAAAGTTTGAGAATGTTGGCTTGCTTGGACATCGTCGCTAATTTAACATTTTTTCGGATTACGGAAAATAGTTTAAACTAACAAATATCAGGAAATTTCGAAAAAAACGGGTATTATATCTTTTTTTAAGCATTGTATTGTGTTGTATTTCAAAAATTTGCTGAAAATACTACATTTCCCCAATTTCCAGACTCAAAGTATATGTACCTATTTACACCCTTCAGCAAAATTTGTTAAACAGATATTTTCCAATTGATTTAATTTAAACTTATCATAATTGACTTCATACATATTTATTTCAAATAAATAAAATTGGGACAAAAGAAACTTCTCTTTAGAAAAATAATAGTTGAAACAAGAAAGTTATTAAATTCAAAACAAACTATTTCTATTTCCCTAACACTCCAGACATTAAAATACTTACAACTAGAAAGCTATTTATTATTTTTATTTAGAAAAATTACTTAATTTTCTTTAGATAGAACATTAAGAGAAAAAATCATTACTTTTAAGAGGATGCAATTTTAAAGACTTATGTACCTATATAAAAAATTAAAACTATCGGAAAATTAGTGTTTTTCAATTTTTGATTTAAAAAGTTAAAAATCGGAGTAAAAATATTTAAATTAGCAACCTAACAAATAAAAATTATAAAATAAAAATATAAAGAAATATTAATTTGTCCTAGACAGAGCCTTCTAAAATTATTCTGGAGGTCCTAAAATGAAGATAGTACCTAACTATAATTAACGGAAGATGTCGTCATTATTATAATTTTCCAAAATTTAACTTAAATTGAAATTGTAGAGAGGTAGGTTTAAACTCCCAAGATTGTCATTATTAAAAATTGGAGCCTTATCTCAAGCTTTTGATAGACTATTATTTTGATCTACAAGACTAAATTTTAAAATATATTTACGTTTATAACTGCGACCAAACTCGAATATATTTCAAAACGCATCGGGACGTGTCCAAGGGTGCATAAGATGCTCTTTTTAAGAGAGGTATTGTTGCCAGCATAAAATAACTGGCGAGATGTGCATATGTGAACAAAAAGGTGAACCATAGGCGAAAATGCATCGCACTTCTTCAGAGCATGAAGCATAGCGGGCCATCGATGTATTGGGCTACACCACACAAATATAACAGCTATGATATTATATGTTATATGCTTAGTGCCTGTACGCACAGGATCTCGGCAGATTATGCTAAAAATGCTAAAATCCCTATCTCGTCGGTTTTCGTCAATGTGCTGCTGTATGTGGGTGCTTTCTATGCTCTGCACCTCCTCGAGGCCCAGCCGCGAGCATATTTTTGTTATGCTGCTATCGAAGGCCCTGCGAGCCAGCCGACAGTCAGTCAACGAACACAACATAAATTTTATGTTGTGCTTTTCGTTTACATTTGAGGTCTGCTGCCGAGCGACGCCGCGACTGGTTAGGGCTACCTCGAGGAGGAACTCTGCTGCGGAAGAGCTCTCAGTATCGCGGGTAGCGTCAAAGTGGGAAGACGCGACGGTTGGGTGTCGTTTTCGAAATCGTCCTAACCATAGTCATCGTTGTTTCCGCTATCGAAACATATTTTTTTTAATTTTTTTTAAAACTCTACTATAATCCACTAGTGTTGCTAGTGTGCTCTCAATTCTCAAGGATATGTCGCGACACTATTAAGGATTTTTGGATTCCATCATTAATTTTATTATTTAATTGAATTGAATTGAAGTGAACTAGTATTTGGTACGAATTAGTAAAAATAAGTGAAGTAGTTAAAGTGAAGCACTACAATAAAAAACTTAAGTGAGTGACATAAGATTTTACATATACCACATCCCGTGAAGTTACAATCCTTTTCTTGTTCATGGGTTTGTCTGGATTAAACTCAGGTACAGAGCCGTGCCACTGTCCTGCTCAGCCTGACACGTTCCCGCTAAAGAGGAAAATGCACATTTTGAAAAAGATTAAGAAACGCTTCGGATTAGGTTAGTATTAACCAACATAAGCTGCAAACGTGATTAGTGCAATAATTATTGCATGTTCTATTCATATTTCACAACAGCATGCAACCTTGAAATTTAGAATTCTTATATACTTAAAATTCTCAAATAGCATCTAACCTTGATATTTCTAAGAATAATTGATGAATAAATAAACTGATTCTCAATTTGGGTTCTTTTATCGATATTATTTTTATTATACTCTTTCAAGTATTTTTTTGCTTCCTCTGTTAATTTATTAAAAGGTATTTTTCGGTCATTCTAAAGCGCAATTAAATAAATTTAAAAAGTCAGGTAGCAAATATTTCTGAAATTAAGTATGTAAAAAAAAGGTCTGATTTACGTATTTTAGTCGGGAATTTTGCCGACATTTAAGTTTTATTCTTTACAGGCACTAAATTTGAATTTTTATTTTACTTTACTAATTGTTTGTAATGTTCTGCTAATTCCAATCCAGATAGGAAATTTTAATGAGGAATAATAAAGAAGCATTACTAAGAATAACTAATTTTAAAAACTCTGAAGTCTTGAAGGGGACTTATCTGAACTAAATAACCAAAATTTACCTGAAATTTGAAGAGGTACAAAATAAAAACCATAATGGCAATCAATGTGTGTTTGTTCTACCTAAAAAGGGACATAAATAGAACATATTATGATGTATTGCCTGTATTAAGAAATATTTCTGGTTACATGTCGTTTCTAATATCGAATTTCGAAATATGGTTTCAGACGTTATACTAACATAGATTTTTTAAGCCAATAAAATAAAATTATAAAGACAAAAGATTGGTGGTACATACAAATTCGGAAAACTTTGTGTGTATTTTCACTAAATAAATTTTCCTACAATCTTTGTACAAGGCCTTGTTACATCACTACAACATAAATATTTTTGTCTGATAATGATTTTTTCTTAAATAATATAAAAGGTTTCAGTCCTTAAAAGTGTGCAAAAGTGTATTCTTGGTTTTCTACACATTACTTAATATTTATTTAGTATAAAACTAATTGTTGCCTACTTTATTACTCTAGGATATGATGTAAAATTATCTTTTTACTAATTCTCTTCTCTTCTAAAAACGCAAAGTATAGTTAGTTTAAATGAAGTTTAGGATTAGAATGAAGGGATATAAGCAGGAGCCCCGTTTGGCATGCCTATCGTTATTAAACTTCTTTAAAAATTTCCTTTTAAGCATATGATATTATTATAAATTATATTATTAGTAATAAACCACGAGATTTATTATAACAATAGTTTCTATGAAGAAACAAATTCTCACGTTGGGCTAATATCTGCCACAGCTAATTTTTTACTCATTTTTGTCTACATTCCTGCGATCATTGGCCCATAAACTTTCTTCACGCGAACATCTTCGTCATCGTCTTCCCAAGCCGTCTCCGTATTTTACCTACGGACGTGATAGACGTTTCTAGCTAATTTTAACTGGGCAAGCAATAATCAGGCGCGCAAGTGACTATTTCTCAAGTGCTGATCGTGATCACGAATTGACATTTGGTAGAGGCCATAGAGCCATAGTTAGCCAGAGCCTGATCCCCCCAAACAAATTGACTTGGTCATGAACACACTTTGGGGATTAAATTGATCAAATTGCGAAATTCCCACACAGGGGGGCAAATTGGCAAATAAATTATTTTCCTATCAAAATTAACACACGCCGCTTGGTGCAGTAAATCAGAACACTTATAGTGGTGCAAAATGCATTCAGTGGTTCTGTAGGTTGCACCTTCCACAGTTATTGAAGTCTTTGGGTACGGCTGTCTTCAGTTGAAAATTCTTCATCATGTGGAAATTAATACGAGAGCCCAGAAAACTTACCAATTGTTTTGATCACGATTTTGAAGAATTTCCCTCGTTTGGTAATCGACTTCTTCGCATTGTTTGAATAAGAAGTTCAAACGAGGTGAGGTGTTCAATTTTATTTAAGTTGAAAGATGACTACTACATATATATAATACTTCCGGATATTGTGAAATAGCTGCTTTTTTTTTTAAATAATAAGCAGTGAATTGTTTTGAAGGGTATTCACATAGCACTCTTTTTATTGAATGTTCAATTTCCAAGAATACATACTTTCATTGATAGTATATGATTCAATTTCGTAATCAGTACTAATTTATACTTATACATATCTTATTAATTTTATTTTAGTAATATAAGAAAGACCTTGTTTTTAGCATTCCGTCGGGCCTAAACTTTTGGGACTTTACAATTTTAAGCCATATTTCACGATTTTAAAGATTAAGACATTTTTCTTGGTAGAAAAAAAATGTTGTCAAGGCTATTACTTTTATAATAATTTAACGAATTCGTGGTAACTCTAGGAAATTATATTTTTACCATTTATATAAAATTATCAATTACAGCTAGCTTGATAGTAAATCCAATTACAAATAAAATTCCGCTAAAATATCCTTAGCGTTTATAAGAAAATGTTGATAATGTTGATACTCCAGTATAATAAAAAAAATTTCATTAAAATCGGTTGAGTAAGTAGTTTACAAGTTATGTCGGAATAGACGGATATTTTACAATTTTATTAATTAATTGTTTAAATTAAGATAACAGCTCTATATATAAAATCAAAATAGTTAATTAAGCTTATTAAAAAATGAATAGAAGACGAAGAAGCAAAAAAAAGGTTAATAATAATAATAACATGATATGTTGCATCAAGTAAAAAATTATTTGTTTTTGGTTATAAAGGTGTAAGGCAGATTTGCCATTTTATATAACTTTTTCTTTTATTTGACAGATACCTACAATTAATTTTCCACTAATCCGTAGTTTACCCAGATTACTCTGAGTAGAAAGCAAGGCCAATTTATGATTTATTTTGCAACCAACAGTAAAAGACTGTGTCAGTAATTTTTGTAATTCAACTAGATGTTTAATAGATGCATTTCAAAGCAAAACTTGCCTTGTCCTCTTTTAAAAGAGTTTTAGATTTATTGTTCCCAATATTGAAACTATGATTCTTTGACTTCAACAATATAAACTTAAACTTACTTCTTAAAACTATGAAAATGTTAAAAAAAATGAAATTTTTTCTTGCAAATATACTCAATTGATTGTAGGTACCATAAAAGCAGTAAGACAATTTTCTTTAATTAATAAAGTCTTTACTTTTTCGAAAGTTTCTCAAAAAAAAAATTACAAAATTAAATTACAAAACAAGCTGTAACTTCCGGAATACATACTCTATAAAATCGTACTGTCCGTGTTGTTGTGAAAATAAAAACTTTATTCACGCAACGAAAAACAACTTACTTCCTAAAAGTCGCTTGAGAACTAATTCAACCAAAATTGCTCCCCTACTGTCGTAACATTCCATTTCACGGCCTCTGTTTTATCGTTACCTCCCAAAAAATATCCAATTTTTGCGAAATGTTATCACATCCATTCAGAAATTACTGGAAAGACGAAAAAAAAATTTATGTACAAGTGTAAACGACTCGCACTTTTACCAACACTCAAAAAAAAAAAAACTAAACGTTAAAACATTTTCAGGTCGAAATCGCTTGGTCCGAAGGTTCAAGTGAATTCAGTCAAAAGTAAACCGTGGGAATTTCCTTCAAGCCCTGCTCTACAGCTAAGAGGCTCTCTTCTTCTGCCTCGTTGAGGCTAGTTAATTTTAGCGCTGGAACCAGCAACAGCTATCATTCCACAAAAAGTCGACAAAAGCTGAATGAAAGTAGGAAGAAGAAGTTAAGCCTCTACCGTCAGTAACTTATCTCCTTCTTCTTATTGGACGGCTTCGTCTTTTGTTTTCTGGTATATGTATACGACTCCGTCGTGTTCTTAACGTCTTTAAATAAAAATAAAACCTTCCATATCTTCTTCATTTCATGAATTTGCCAAATCTTATATGTGATGCTGCACGATCTACCACTTCATGTTGATGGTGATGAGGAGTTTCCCGACGATCGTCGATTCATTTGTATTTATTTTGATAATGCATTGCCGTCGTCGTCGTCGTCGTCTTCGTTTCCTTTACCCAAGCGATTGGATCACAGATTGAAACCATTTCGGATCGTCGTAACTCTTGAAGCCAGTGATCATTTGCTATATATTTGCCCATCTCCAAATTCCTTTGTAATTACCGGTAATTACACAAGACATAAAAACGATTCATTATCATTTAATTTGCTAGTGCTATCGATCTCACTTTACTTAACAGCTTAGCTGATCTTGCCAAGCATAACGAACAGTTGTATAGTTGGAAAACAATGTAATTTTAAATATAGCCTAATTTTAGAAATTAGTTTTAAATTCAATTTGGTTTTTCGGTAGTTGTTAATCGCTTTCAGTACTGATCGTGATAAGATTTCTTAGAAATGCTGATTAAAATACATAAATTATGCCTTGGTATTTAGCGATAAACATTTCTTTTGTCGTTTTCATATGCGGTAATCCGCAATAAATTAATTAGTCAAGTGCAATCATCAGTCGCGATCGATTGGTAATGGCGATATTAACGAGGCCAATTAGGGCTGATTATTTGCTTGCGCGCCCAGCATTGATGCGCTGCAATATTTTATTGGATGTATGCAGGCATTAAGATCTCCTCTTGAAAGTACATTGAGTGATCGTTGAGATGAATGATTATGTTTTTGTTTATGTTGGAATTCTTGATGCGATCGAAAGAACTTTATCCAGACGTTAGGTAAGGCAATATGTTTTATGTTGAGGTTTCACATTTCAAATTTTTCGATCACTTGTTAGAAATTTATCTCAACATGGGAAAATGTAAACAGACTGCTAAAATGTAAATGAGTTTTTAAGTAAAAGCAGAATTCATAGAGTAAACAATGAAGGTCTGTTCTACTGTTTCGCACCGGGAGATTTTATACATCTGGTTATTTTCAAAGCAGAATGGAATTTGTCTTGATTTTGCAAAAACTGTGAGATTCATAACCTTTTATAACAATAACTAATAAATTTATTGATAAACTCATCTTTACAGCAGTATCGAACTTATCTTATTTAGCTTTTTTACAATGCAAGAAAGAAAACTAGTTTTAGCGACTTTTGACCTTGAATTTTTGATTTTTCACATGATGTTTGTAACACTATAAAGAAAGTCTATAAAAAAAACTCCAGTTCAGTAGGAATTAATACTTAATATTGAAAAATATAACAATAATCTTCAAGATTAATTTAGAAAACGTAAACACAATTAAAGGTAGCAAAGTTGAACTATTTAAAAAAATATTTTTAAACCTTCTCCAGTTATGCACACATATCTTAATTTTTTGAAGGAGATTGTAGCCGTAATTACAGTCATATTGTACCTAAATCAATCTAGTCAGCTCTATTTTAGGAGATCATATTTTTAATCTTATATTTCTGAATCTTAGAACTTAAAACTTAAACCGATTTGCGGTTTTCAAAATATAGTATATAAGAATATGTATATCTTAAAATATCCCTTATATGTATGTATTATTATTTCTAAAAATAAAGTTAACAAGCAACCCTTGTGGAGTGTCTTCCCTTCTTTTACTATGAAACTCGCTGCTTGAAGATGACTTGCTTTTCTTCAAAGAAGCATTGTTCCCTTGAGGCGGGATGTACCTTTACAACAGTCTACTACAAAAATAACAAGCACAACAATTTTGTGACCTCTCCTCGATCACCCCAGAAAATAAACCTACACCAGTCAACCAACTGCCGTAGATCGCTCCAAGTTCGAAGAGGCCAGGTGTTTTTCAAATGAATCGCCCAATTCCCTTAAAAACCGTCTTCCACCCCTAAAGCGGAAACGTCCTCCTTGGTTGTGTTGAAGGGCTTGAAAAAAAATCATTCGTTGTGACGGATCACACAGACATCACCATATTTTTAGGGAGGGTTCCTTTCAGAGGCCAGGTGCTATTGCGCGAATGAATTATTGAAAACTGATATCAAATCAGTAGCCTCTGCCTTAGCATATAAGATGCGCGCGAAAATTTGTTTCAGTGAAGTTCGTATTTTAGAATTAAATAAATATTTATTTAATATTCATGATATTGATATAAAGTGCACGAGAAATTGTTTAGAATTTAAATTCATATATCCATTGAACAGCAGCAATGCTGCGAAGGAAGCGATATCGTAATAAATTTATAGGTACGAACTTAGATTTTTATTTTATTGTGTTCATAATAACTTCGACACAATGTTAGTTGGTTTTATCACTGTTGATCTTTTGAATGATTTTTTATATCTATATGTGATCTCCTCATATTTAAGAATAAGAATTTGTTAAATGAAGATGAACTTATTAAAAATTATAAAGGCCAGCATAGTGAAAAATTACGTGAAATAATCAAATATTATTCTGTTGTGTAGTGCAACATAAATGGATTATACACGTACCTATTTACTTATTTATTTATTTGTATACATATAGTACTCATGAAATAAAATAATATACATATTCAGTTTAGTAGGTACGTACCCATATGCTACTTAAAAGACGCGAGCCAAAAAAGTATGGTATATTTTAATTATCGTCAAGACTTGTATAAATCAATGTATGTATTAAAACACCAATTGATTTTTTCTAAATCAAATCTTTTGGTTTCGAGAAGAAACTTCAAATTTCCAACCCATTAAGGCTCTAGCCACATTGTCGCGTATAGTTGCCACTATATTTATTTGTACAAGCTGTATTCTCAATAACGCCCTAAAAGATGTAAAATAAACCAAGAAAACGTAAACCTGCCTGCATACAGCAGAAGAAGATTAGTGACAAGTTTTTTTATATATATTTTTGCCCAATATTAATTTTCAAAAAGGGTTGTATTATGTTTCTTGTTACTTATTATTTTTGCTGCCCATATTGTTTTTCGCGCTTTGGTAGAGCTACAGGTTTTCTTATTTGAATTTGTAAGGCATCGCTAATATTTCTTCTCATACCACTGTTTAGACTATTTGTGGAGTGGAAGTCTTTCAAATGGGGAAGATATAAAACTGAAATTGTATGAAATCCATGAAACTTTCCTTCCTTCATTTCAAATCCTGAACTTTTTTATGTCATCTCGGTTTGAGTGAGTGTTGAGTAACCGACACAAAAAAAGGGACAGCTGCACAATTCCTTAGGGGAAGATATACCCAGGACTTACAATCCCCATAAAAATATCTCTCCCGAACAGGCATAATCCCTTAATACATAGATTTTGTTGGTGTCGAGTAAACCATATATAGGGCCTCCGATTTTACTCGGAGGGTTCAAGATTTTCATTTAATATCCTGCGGCGGCAAATTTCGACTCGCCGCTGGTAACATTTTATTATGCGGGTGGGACGTTGTTTCGGCAAACTTGAAACAAATCACGATTCTTCTGTGCCGGCACGCACTGATAGACGCAATATATCAGTGAAATGAGAGACACGTGCCGGCTCAATCAATTAGCCATAAACTGAATCGTTGGCCCTAAAGAGTTAATCCGACGCGCCAACATTCATGGCAGGATGTCGTGTGGCATTACTTATTTCGATGTGGTGCAATCCATGTTTTGAGGGCCATTTCATGCTAATGACGACACTCTTCCCCCTCACGCGGTTGGAAAAATTCGTGATTAAAAGGAAAAAATTACAACGTCGGCATCCGCTTGCGGTGGAGTCGGTTCAACAATTTCACATTTATTCCGGACGGTAGTTATGCTACGTTAAATCAGGTAAGCATATGCATAGTAACGTTCGTATGCTATTTTTTGTTGTAATTCAAAGAGTCAGAAAAGCGTGACCGTTGTGCTGGTCCCTCTTACATTTTGGTCATAGCTACTATACGCACTTTTCGATTTAAAAGAGGATTTCTTGAGTTTTCACTATGTGCACAATGTCAAAACTCCTTCAAGCGCAACTCCGGTTCTTGGGTATTTAATAAGGCAGATGAGCTCCAAGTCATCCAGTTGAGACAATGAGGGTTGAAATGTGTTTGAGAGTGGAACGACTTATTGTTTTTACTTCTTTGAGTTTTCCCTGATGAAAGGCAGACGGATCTTTTTAGGCAAAACGGCCTCTAAAAAGTATTTTAAGTTTCTACCATAAATTTTAACCTTTTCAAGCGTTACAGTGTATAAATTTAACGTCTATCAGTTAAGAAATCTTGATTGCTAATGAAAACGTTACTTAGTTGAAATTATGGCGCTTTAAATTCAAGTAATGTCATGAAACGGTTACATTGAAAAAATTTAAAGACATTAATTGTTGACTCAAAATAGACTGAAAATAAATTACAACGAGAAAGTTTAGACACACAGAATTCAGACTTAAATGAGGCGAAAGTATTTTTTTAGTCTGAAAAAAAACTGAAAACAATAGTAAGCCAGGAGAGTAAATAGCTTTTTCTACTTTCAGTTGAATTTCAGTTCGCGTTCAGTTTCTTTTCCGTCTATAATTTTCTGTGGCTTATTAACTACCTCAGTCTACTTTTAGTTCGTTTTCCGATTGTCCCTTAACACTAACAAAATTGGTAATTTTTTCAGATTGTTTTCTCACTGTGCTGAATTATACTAATTCAAAAGTCTAAATCCCTTCATCGATCCTAATGCATTTTCGGATCATTTATTCATAGTTCGATTCTAACTTTGTATTTCTCTCCTCTGAGATCAAATTAAATTTCCACAGAAATAGAATTTCTCAGCTTTGCATGCCCCAATAATACCCTAAATTGGCTTTCAGGAAGCAAGCATTCCTGTCCTTGTTTTATACCAACAATTCATGAAATACAAACGCTACAACATCCATACCAAACCTACAAAATTACTGTCCTCGTCCTATGGTATAACAGAGTGTTTTCCATTTTATGCAGACAGAATTCAACTCTGGACATCGCGAATTTCCATCAGTTGGAGTTGCTCATTTGAAAGTTACTCTCAAGGGGTATGCTGCTGTAGTAAATCCGATTTAATTCAGAGTAGTTTTGTACCTCTTTTAGAGGAAGAAGCTATAGATTCAAATGTGAAATTCGTTTATTCACAAACGAGGACATTAGAACGAAACTGGCAAAAATCTTGTTATTTGCAACCTACTTTGGAAAGGCGCACAGGGTGAGTAAAAAGATGTGCAGTAATAAAATCTTCGAAGGTTCGAATTCTGCCCGCCACACCCTGTTTAAAATTGATGCGAGCGCGTAAACCTCGTTAATACCACCCCTGGGATGACTAATGGTAAAGCCCTACTATTGATCGGATTTCGGCCAGAAATTCTTGCGGATTGGTTGCGCACAGCTGGCAGGCTGGTTCATCAATTTTCAGGGTGGGTGTCTGTCTTCAGAATTTTGATAAGCGCGAGGGTGGCTAAAATAGGCTATGAAGCCTTTTTAATGTACGAATATCTCCCGGAGATGAAAAGCGGTGAGGTTCTTCGTTATTGCGGGTTATGCTGAGAATTATCACAGATGGCAAGAGTTTAGTGGTAATCCACTTGACTTAAAACCGAAATGTCCCCAGCAAATGTTCGTTCCCTTACTCCCAGGAGTCTTGAGTTGTTGTTTTCAAAATAATGTTGATTAAACTTCTTTTTTGCTCAAAAACTTTCATTTTACTTTCTGATAAAGGATGTAAAGGAGGATTATTTATTTATTTATTCACTAGTCTAGGGACAACAACTTCAATTCAAACAATTCAACATATATACATATATATAATACAATACGTATATAATATATAAGTGCAAAGAACTAACAATTTTTAAAATAATAGTTAAAAATCAAACCGATTGCACAATATAAGGCGTTGAGAATCATAACGGCGTAAGTCAAACAAATTCAAACACAGAAAATGTAAAATACCATATTAACTATTAAACTTGACTTACGCTATTATGATTCTCAACGGCTCATATGTAATCAGCCATAATTTGCAATTATCCTTTCCGAGCTTTAGAGAAGAACGTTTAAGAACTATTATATTAATTAAATAATGACTGACTTGATTTCTGGGCAACGCCGGGTATATGTATGTAAAAGTATAAGACCTTTATCTAAAACCTAAGTTCATTATTTTAAAAACGACTGAATGAGTATTTTTAAGAGAGCAGATGTTTTCGTCCTTTATGAACATGGTTCAAGGTAAAAATTCATATAAATTCCACAGATGCTCTTAGTGTTTCCCCCTCAAGATCGATGAAAATTTATTTTTACATTTTGAAAAAGGTTCGACCACATGCTCTGCAGATGCATTAAAACTGGAAAATCGAGTCCTTGTCAGAACACACGTACAAATCATCCTGACTTCCTTCAGACACAGGTATACTAATGGATTCCCTTTTTTTCTTTTATATTTTCAGCACGAAGAAGTCCAACTTCATGTCCCGGACCAAATAATCTACCTCCTCTGCAGTTTCACACAGTACATGGCGATAATATTCGGATATCGAGGGATGGAACGATGGCGAGGCGTTTCGAGAGTTTCTGCCGGGCGATCACATTTAGCGCCAGGCCGGTGCGGATCAATGAGCGGGTCTGCGTTAAATTTTCAGAAATTTCTAACAACTGGAATGGCGGAATTCGATTCGGTTTCACTAGCAACGATCCTGCCACACTGGAAAATGCCCTGCCAAAGTATGCGTGTCCTGACCTGACGAATCGTCCTGGCTTCTGGGCAAAGGCTCTGCATGAGCAATTTTGTGAAAAGGACAATGTTCTCTACTACTATGTGAATTCAGCGGGAGATGTTATCTATGGGATTAATGGCGAAGAAAAAGGGGCTATATTAAGCGGGATTGATACTAGAGGTATGCTATGGACTCTTATAGACGTTTATGGGAACTGCACAGCAATTGAATTCCTGGACGCCAGGGTTTACATGTACCAGCACTCTCCGGCGTACCGGCTCACCAGAAGATCACTGCCAGAAACTGAAATGGATCGTGTAATGTCGTCTATGCAGTCATTAAGCCTTATTGACCATCCGTCGTCAACTGCTCCCCCAGTGCGATATAACGCCAGCGGACGACTGATCCCAGTTCTATTTCACATAACCAAAGGAAGAAATATTAGACTATCTCAAGATCGGTTCATAGCGACCCGCGCTGAAACGGATTTTTGCCAAGGATATGTTTTTACAGCCCGGCCATTAAAAATCGGGGAGAAAATAATTGTTCAAATTCTTAAAACCGAGGATATGTACGTCGGAGCACTAGCTTTAGGTCTAACATCGTGCAATCCTGCCACCTTACAGCCCTCAGACCTTCCAGACGATTCAGACTTTCTCCTAGATCGTCCAGAGTATTGGGTCGTGAGCAAGGATATTGCTTCAATTCCTCGACCTGGCGATGAGATCGCTTTTTGCGTAAAACCGTCTGGAGAGGTGACAATTAGCAAAAATGATGGACCAGCCGCGGTAGTGATGCATGTCGATCAAAGTCTTCAACTTTGGGCATTTTTGGATATATACGGTTCAACCCAAAGTGTTCGTGTCTTTAGACAACCACCACCAAATGTCATTCCTCAGCAGCAGACGTGTGCTGCACAAATGCCTGCATCACCGAGACGCCTTCAGGTTGCCTTGCCCGGCTCTGAATCAATAAATAGTTTGAATTCTCAAATTTCGGAAAATCGAAAATTATCAAATCCAGCTATATTAGCAACAACAGTTCCCGCAGGTTCGGGTGGAGTTACTGCCACAATTGCTCCAATACCACAACCACCCAATCCGGCTCCGGCAGTTGCTCCAAATGGCCGAATGATAAGCGTTCCGTCGAATGGCGACATGATCCAAATTCAGCCGGGTGGAACTGTTCTAGTTGTTAATCTGCCGCCAACACACGCCGACGTTATACCATCGCACTTGACTGGTAGCCAGTCTAGAATTAGTCAAATTGCAGTTCCTACAGCTGGTTCAAGTGCCACCATGATGTCAAACTGTAGCAATGCATACATTGAGGTAAGTTAATTTTCATTAAACTTAAAAAGTAAATTCAAAAATTCGTAATACAGACGGTGTCATATTAAATAAATCACAAAACCATAACTTCGAATTGAGATCTGGTCTATCTGAAACAAAAAAATGTGTTGTCAATCAAAAAATGAATAGTTAAAACGACTCTTATTTAAAAGTAAAATAAATTGAAATTTTATAGATAAAATATTTAACGATACTACTTTTTGGAGCAACGAAACAAAACTAACCTCGTTTCGTCTCATTCCCTTTATACAATAAAGGTTATATAGTATTCTTAATTGTCTATTTTTTGTTTCATTTTTTTCTGTTTTCTGTTTTACAAAATGTAAAAGTTTCAATTTTAATACTTATATGTGCACCAAAATTTCGAAGTTTTCGCATTAAAAATATGTTTTATATTTTTTCCATTCCGAAAGAAATATTTGTTAGCAAATAAACAAAGTATGTAAAAGTTTTTTTAAGTAGGTTTAATTCAAATACGCGCCAACTCCAACATTTTTACATACCTTGTGAAAAGGTTTTAAAAAAGAGGCCGGTTTAAATTTTTTCCCGCGATATTAATGGGAGACTTTCAAAGACCGCCCTGACTGTTTCTGAAAAAAATATTTAAACCAAATTGTAGATTTCTACCATCAACACTATCCTCTTTTAATAGCGTTTTGAGAGTTTGAATAGGCGAACTTTTGTTCTGTACGTACGTTTCCTAAAACTAAATAGGGAAATTGTAAATGGTGCTATTTTTATGAGAAACATAAACGGACTTAATTTTATCAAAAATTCCACTAGTTTTGTTAAAAAATTGTGGACCTACATATAATTATGAAAATTAGTTTAGGTGTTGATGTTGGTCGTAACGACACGCAAACAGACGATTTGATTTGGATAGGATCAGTTTGTTTGCCTTCAAAAACAGACGGAACTAGTTTCTAAGTTTTTTTTAAAATTAAAACTATTCTTTATTTATTTAATTGTGGTTTTATTAATAATTTATATTTTGTTGCAGCCAGTGTCAACGACGGCTCCAACGAACGGAGGCAGCAACTACAACGCGCTCAACCAGTGGAAGGACACGCATTCAGTCGGGAACGGCGGCGACAGTGGCGGATCCGGCGCGGAGTGCACGATTTGCTACGAGAATCCGATCGACTCCGTGCTCTACATGTGTGGTCACATGTGCATGTGCTACGAGTGTGCAATCGAACAGTGGCGCGGAGTCGGGGGCGGTCACTGTCCACTATGCCGAGCTGTTATACGCGATGTTATACGCACTTATACAACGTGATAAACTACTTTAAATCCGCTGCATTTGCGCGATTATGCGGCGATGTTCTACATTTTATTTGTGATCAATCTCTAGAACATCGCTGCTAAAAAGTAGTCACGGTATAGGCTGAAGGAATGACGAAGAATTTTTTGACGCAAGCTCACTTCTCGAGGGATAATCTTTTTTTATTTTTTTGATAATCTGGTCAAAATTAAATTCGTTACTGAAAATTGAATAATTGAATATGTTTCTTTTTTTTTTTTGGTTCTCGAGCCGACCTAAAAAGTGTTATGTAAATATAACTTATTAGTAACGAACATAAAATTGGGTTGCAAGAGAGATCAAAGAAGGTAGAAAAGTGGCGAGCCCCATGAGGAGTACTTTGCAAAACCAAAGGCTTTTTTTTTATATATATATATAATAGTTTTAAATTAATCTTTATATTTTATATTATAATTTATACTTGAAAACAAAAAGTCTTCTAGAACGTGATATCTTAGAAAAATAAAGTGCGGAAAACGAATTATAGAATTTACTCGAATTTTTTTCCTATTGTTTTAGGAGAAAAATACCTCTTTTTGACGGAGCAAATAAAAATTAAAAGATTTCATTCATCACACCAATTAAAAATGCCAAAATAAATTACTTGTAGGTTTACTAATAAGCGAAATAACAACACAATACTGACAGTAATATTAACACAGTAGTGTATGGTAAACAATTTTTGAATATGAAACTAATAAATAGCTATAGATTCTGATTTTACACTAAAAAAATTAAAAAATAAAAATAAAATAATACGTTGAATGAATATGATGCTGCAGAAATCAGCTGTTGTTTTAAAGGAGCTAACTATGCAAAAGTGTTCTAGAGGCACTATCATTGTGAAAAAATAGGAAAAATAATTATTTTAATATAAATTATATTTAACACCTTAAAGTGATTGTAACGAGTCGCCAAATATTTTAAAGAGCTAATAAATACTGAATAATTGTCCTTGAAAAAGCAACTAACGGACTGACTAAAGTGCATAATGCCTAAAGAATTGAATTCCTTACCAAGATTATCAGGCCAGTAACAGTGGATTTAATGGATTTACATGGAATCACTGTTTGATATCTTAACGCTTTAATTTTATTGGGCATTTTATAGAGATTTTGTTGAAAGTTTACGTTCTTTAAATTAATTTCAGATGTGTTTATTATTCAATTTCAGTAGGATTATTGAGTTCATTCGAGTCAATTTTGATCGGTCGTATGTATTCTTTTCTTACTAAACTTGAAACTTACAGTAGACAAATAGTCGAACTCTAAATTTCTCGTTTTCTTTTCGAACGTTTTCATCTTTTAAAACATTCTGAAAATTATGTTTAATTTAATTCTTAATTATTAAGAATTAATGCTAGGGAGTATTTCCCGCGGTTTTAAAGTTTTTTACTTTTTTATTAGTTGGGCTTGAGGCCTCAGTTAATTTCCTATGTTATATATGTTTTAACATCTTTTATTCAAGAAAATTATCAACAAACAAATTTTAGTATTTATTTATTTTTTTTTTTTTTTTTGAGATTTCTACGTCTCGAAGCAGTTTCGTCCTTGTATTCTTATTATTATTTTATTTCTTCTTTAAAATATATAATTTTTTATAAATGTAAAATTTTTATACCTTTAGAATAATCAATAAAATCAAAATAATTTAAAAATAAATATGCTCAGTAAAATTAAGCTTATCTTTAGGAACATATCAAGAAATTCTGTAAAATGGATTTGCTTATAAACTCAAAACCATAATTTATTCAGTATCAATAAATATACGCACGATTAAACTTATAGCGAATGGTTTCTCAGAGCGAAATGTTCATTTTTTTATTCCTTGGGGGAATTAGAAGCATTTGTATTATTAGCATTTGTGAAAACGCTTCGCTTTACTTTTGTATGGAAATAGTATTTTTATTATGAACGTTTTTCCTGAAGTTGTGAATTCAAATAAAATTTTTATTTATATCATCCAATTAATAAAATTTGACGCTTACAAAAATTTGAAAAGCGATAATCAGTAATTTACCGGAAAGTAACTACGAAAATATTAGTTATACCTACTTATGTTCATAATTTCCATTCTGATGATTTAAATAGTTTTCGAATATATTTTGCAGAAAGTTTGAGATCACTGACTCGTTTTCATCTTCAATAAGCGTTCCTAGCCTTCAATTTTGTTTTCTTTAGAGTTTCAAGGTTTCCAAATTAATTTTTTCGTCCACAAAGTAATTTTATTTACGTATTTAAAAGGCCATAAGTTCCTAGTAGACGTTCCTATCATTAGCTAAAAATGAAAAAAAACAGAAATGCCTTAAAAAAAATAAAATGCCTCTATTTCCCCTAAAGGAAGAAACTCATAATATTTACTACAGAATTTATAACACACAAGTAATTAGAAAACAAATTCTCCAAGATTAATAAAATAAAATAAAAACAAAACAGAAATTTGGAATCAAAACAAGATGTGAATAATCTTTTGTTTATATTATTGATATATGTAAATCACAAAATTTTGAATATAGTGAAATCTAAATAAAATTTTTGAAGTAATCAATCAAATTATGTTCCACTTGTGCTAACTATTTGAAGATTAAAAATTTTACTTATTTCTTTATTTGTTTTTTAGAGAATATTTTATTAGCTCCCTGTTTATGTGCTTTCTAGTCAGAAATGAAAAACGGAAGACAACTGTAAGACAAAATACGTACATTTTTTTAAGTTTATTTAAGCAAAATTTAATGAAACTCTTAACAATAATTTAAAAATTAAGAAGATTAGAATGCAAATGTTATTTTCCTCGGAAAAACAAATTAAATGAATTTCGAAAAATGTGTTGTCCCATATAGAACAGTGACATGGCCAACGACACGGTTAAAATTGTTTATGTAGTACAAGTAGTATTATATTAATATTCATAAACTTACATCCGATTCGAATATAAAGAAAAATTCATCAACTAAATTCAAGATTTTTCTGAGTTCAATCATTAAAAGTGGTACTATACAAAACAAGATGCGCTGTCTCGATGGATCCACTGAATTAACTAAAAATGTTTAATATACAGGGATTTGTACCAGTAGGGAATAATTGTATCGATCTTAGTTGTGAAATTCTCAATCATCGACATTAACTAACTTTTGCAAAAAAATTATAAAACAGTGCTACTACTAGAACAAAATTCTGAAATTTATTTTTCAATGATTACTAATAACGACGAATTATTCAAATCGATATATTTTTGTATACGTCCTAGTTGACTTGAGCCGAAAGGTACAATAAAGTACGCAAACATTTTCAATTCTGGCGCACTTCAAAACAATCAAAAGATGTCGTAGCGTTTCTTTAGTTTTGCTTTATGGGCTTTTACTATGGAAGACGAAACGAGTAAAATTGATTCAAAAATATACATTCAGTCTTCCAAAGTAAAGAGACCTTGATTCTTAAAATAAATTATTTGCCGACTTGGTGCGAAATGCGGTATAATAAAAAAAAAAATTAAGCACACCCAAGCGTTAGAAATATACTGATAGAAAATACTAATCTCATGAACAATTTAATAATATTCGGTCACATTAAAATATTACACAAACAATTACTGAAATAATGAAATATACAGATTAAAAAAAAAAACACAAAGTGTACGAAAATGTATGTAGTACAATATAAATAAGAAAAAGAGACATTTTAAATGTTGCACGTTTAATCGATTGCAAACAGAATGATTGTAGCATTTCTTTTATCTTTGTTTATATTCACAAAAAAAATATTTTTCACTGATGATTTTTACTGTATTTTGATTGCTCTATTTCGTAAATTATTTTAGCCTTTTATATATGTTTTAAGATGCGAAAGTGCTTATGACAAATTGTTTATTATTATTTGTAATTATAAATAAAATTTTTTGTATTTAGTCATAAGGACGTTACCTCCTTTTATTCGAATAGTAATGTACATAATGAATTACATTATACGCGCATGGAAACAAAATGACAAGGAAAATACCATAAAATCGTTATCCATAAAAAAAAATATTTGGTGTTTTATTAATTGCTTTCCTAAATTCTGTTCTTCTTTTATTTATATTTATACCTCTTGGCTCTTAATCGTCTTATTTCGATAGAAAATAATTTTAAGTTCCTTCCTTCTCAGCTTAATCCAGTAGACGCATCAAACATTAAAGAGTTTTTTGAATAATTACGAGCCTCACTACAGACTTAGTTTTTTGTGGTGTTGGACTCTAAGCGAGAGATATGTGTAGGACCAACAACGATTCCATTTTCCTTTCATTTCTGAATTTATTAATTGTTTTAAATTGCTAGCCTATAACCGCTAAAGATTCTGGAAGTTGTAGTTTTGCTTTACCAATTTAAATATATCTACGATTTCGTTTCAAGATTTATAAGTTTTATAGGGAATGAGAATGTATTTCATGGTTTTCATAACAAAATCATAGAGATTAATTCCAAAAATTCAAACTAAGACATTAGTGTCCTGTGGATTAAAATGAATATATTTAAATTGGGAAGGAATGCAATGAATGATCATCTCTTATTTCAAACGACGTTGAGAGGAGGCCTGTCCTAGAACTCGGCTCGATCGAATTGGTTAATGACAATTTACAAATTACAATTTTTTCCATAACTCGATATCGAACTTATCTCACTCATTAACATTTAACCCAGAATAATTTCGACAACTACCATAGATAAACGTTCAGTCCAGCGAATATATTTTGTGCAGTTGTGCTGTGAGTGTTTTAAGGATAAGATGTAAGTAATTATTTCTTAAAATACTAGCATCTCAGATTTATTGAAGTTCTCCTCGACTTCTATAAATCTGATACATATATATTTTCAGTTAGTGACATCATTAATAATCTAATTCTCGCTATGACTTAAAAACAGTGCAACACTATAAATTTTTTAAACAATTCCAATTAGTTAGAAGTTAAAAAAAACTATTCAGGATTAACAAACTTTTAATTGCACATCAGCACTTGTATAGAGAACTAATTCCAGTAATTAAGCCAAAGCATTTCATAGATTTGGGATTACATACTTTCTTTGGAAAAGGAATTAATTTCAGTTATTTTAGAATTTCCACACAAATTTTTGAAAAAAAAGTGTTCGACCGGGCTCGTCCGGGAATTGAACCCGGGACCTCTCGCACCCGAAGCGAGAATCATACCCCTAGACCAACGAGCCACATGAATTGACTTCTTCCAAAATTACTGATAGCTTAAAGCCTCTTCACATAAATTTGCTAATTTTTTTACTCATAATATTTTATAGATAGCATCTTTTCATTACAATTTCATAACACATAATTTCTTAAAAATCTCTAAAAAAGTGTCTTTTAAAATATTCTCTAGAAAATACTTGAAACAAAGAACGCTTTAAACAAAAAAGGAAAATTTACTTTTCTTGTCAGGTGGCGCCAAATAATTTACGGAAGTAAAAGGTTTCGACATTAGCTCATTTTTAAATCAAAAAGCTTTCGAATTAAAGTTTTGCCAACATTTTCGAAACTGCTAAAACTAAAAGCTTAACATGAATTCATTACATCAGTAACATTTGAGTTCGAAACATAACGTTTGAAAGAAGAACCGGACTGTTTTTAATTTTTAATGAAAGAATAAGCAACGACTTGAGATATTTGAAATGTTATTTAGAAAATTACTGGTTTCATGAACAGTTTTGATCATACTTATAATTAAATAGTGGGGTTTTTGGTTCCTAAAATTTTAGTGGGTATAAAAAAATCGGTAAGTCACTTCCGCTTAGGTTTCTGAGTTTCTAGAGTTGGCTAGAAACTCATTTTTGAATAACATTTCCACTATATTTATTTAATTTAAATAATATAAACTATTTTAATACAATTCTCGAAGTTCCAAAAATGTGATTTTCGAGTAGTTTTCTTCAGAGTGCATATCTGGGCTTCTTATTCTATTGCAGTTAAAAACAAAATTATACGTACCTTGATGAAGCTGAAGGTCTGTTATTTTAATTAGTATTACCCTTTTTTTCTCGGTATTTTATAAATCGTAATTATTTTTAAAAATGAAAGTGGGAGGAAAAAAGTTGCATTATATTATAGTGTAAGTACGAATGGTTGAATAATCTTACTTTATTTTGCAATTCTGATTAAATTTAAATCTTTTTTTTCCATTGTAGTAAACGAGCCGCTAAATTAAAATAATATCGTTGTGCTGGCAGTGGCGTTTTACCCGAACCCCAGAGAGAGCAGCGTCAAGCATCTTTTATCAGCCACAAAAATAGTACATTAAATTCGAACGCGAGATGTTCCCCTTCCCCTACAACTGGTTCGTTTTGTTGCAAAAAAATTTTTGGCAGTGCGCACAGTTCCCCTCTCGCACGTGCAAGCTCTCCCAGAGCACGTAGATAAAATGATCGGTGGTGGTGTTCCAAATCCAGAGTTCCGTACTGGCCCGGCCGGGAGGGCGGAGGTGATGGAACATCGTCGACAGAATTTGGCTGGGTGTGCACACACGTGCAAAGCTCCCGAGCCAAATAAGCTCCCCGATTTGGGGGTGGGGGGGGAACGCACAGAAAGAACGGGACCGACCGAAAAACCCGTTCGCTCTCCGGCGCCAGGTCCAAGGAGCTAGTTGTAGAAACGCCAGCGCCCGGGCCATAGGCAAAAAAGAGCCATGGAGAATTGAGGTGCGTTCGGTTTTCCCAGTGCCTGCTCAAAAAGTTTGTGCTCGTGCGGTTTCAATAGTTAATCAACTGTGAAATTGCATACCTATTAGGCGTTGTGGTTTTATCGCGAGCCCCATAACTCAGCGGGTGGCGCGCCCATCGCCCATCACCAGCCAATGGGCCGTGGCCGAGCCGTCGTCGTACGTCCGGTTCCGAAAAATTTTCGATGAATTTGGGAGCCAGGAGCAAAATCAGTGCTCCCGGGGGCCCATCGATGCACCCGAGCTGCCCTGAGCCGTGCATTGTCCGTGCACACCTCCGATCAGGACGTATTTTCTTCAATTAAAAACGGGACTTCGGTCTTGTGATGATCGCAATTTATTTATATTTCGCGAATTTTTAGAATTCTCCGAGTTCCGTGACTGCTTTTGTTTCCGCTCCGACCGAAGTGCTGTGAGGTGGGAACTAGAGGAATTTCAAAAATCCCGACCGTTCGTGGGTGTGTGTTATTGAAATCGGGGAGCTCAGCTCAGCCTCTATTCGGCCGCCAGTTGTTTAGTGAACCTGCTCTGCGCGTTTTCGTTTTCTTGGCGTTTTCTTCGTGCGTGCCATCCGCTGCTGGGCATCCCCCACACCCCCCTCCTGCCCCCGAAGTATGCGCTCGCCACCGCCGACGGTGCTGCTGGAACGGAACCCGTCAGATGTTCACGGTCGCAGTTTTCGCCCGCCACCGTTACACTGACGCCCTCGCGGTCCCGGATGCTGCCTCTGGCGTGCCTCTGTATTGTTTGATATTTGAAAGTTACGCAAAATAAAGGCACTCCCAGAAGTTTGATAAAATATTACAAGAAGAAGAGTGCTCTAGTGTCGATCTATTGTCGTCTTTGTTCCGTCTCCCAAATCCCGACCGTCTTCGCCCGAATGGAGGAGTAGGTGAAGCACCTCCTCAGTGAAGTTTGTTTTGCTTCCACACCCCCACCCCGTGCAGTCAGCAGGTGTTAATCATTAATTCCGTTTGAAAAGTGAAACTTTGTGAAAAAGAAAAGTTCAATGGCGGGGCGATTTTTTCTATTGGACGCAGACCTGCTCTTGTGACACGCGACAGTTCAATGGAATTGATTCACCTCAGGTAAGTTCACATTTACTAGGCTTTTCGCGGGGAGGATACAAATCTACGATTTTTTGCCAATTAATTGCTTTACCCCTAATCACAAGGATTGTATAAAAAAATCCCCTTTCGTCGGATTGAATTAATATGTGAAAATAAATCTGCAAAATCCAATTGTTTACAAAGAAGCAAGTTTTAATTTCATTTGTGGACGAATTTAATTTAGATAGAATCTTCTATTCTGTATAGCTTATAAATATTTACATAGAATGTCCTGATGCTTAAAAGATTTTATCTTCAAGTACCTGGTCCTTAAAAATCCTAGAAATAAATCTCCCATAATGAGAATAAAAAAACATCATATTGTCCTCTTAATGTAGGCCGTATCACCTGTTTTGAATCCTTGAAATCGACGTCACATGCTGAATTCGTTTATGCTAGAATGGTAAGTTGCTAAGTCTCAAGTATAAACCCAACCAAAAAAACAAGTTTCCTATATATGTAGAGTTTAATACCCTCTTAGGATTTAATTTCAAAAAATATGTTATTAGTAGATGCCTTATGTTATAGTTCAAGTATTTCTCAAATCAAAGTTTGTCAGAAGTCCTCAGAACCAGACGTTATAAACCAGAGATTTGAAATTTAGCACATAGTATAGTTAATATGTTTTCGGTATGTTCATTACCAAATTGCAATGGAACACTGATTACACGAGGTCTGACTCACAATTGACCAATTTTCCCTACAGACTAAACCCATAGCTGTAATATGTAAATGTATGTAGTTAAGTTATAGAAGACAACAAACATTTTTGCTTAGAATTATTAACTTTACTTTTATTTTGGCACATTTGCTTGGTATAGAAGACATAATTTTTTAAGCATTCTTCTAGTAGGATTTTAATGATTCGTAACCAAAAATGTCTTAGTACAAAACAATGTTATGTTCTATATGAAAAAAATCATGCACGCATTCCTATTTTTCACTGGTTGTGTTATTTAATACATAGTATAGAAATGTTTATACATATTATTTAATTACAATTCATCCAATTAAGAAAACCACATGCTTCAGTATTGTTAAAATAATTAGAGTTAAAATTATGACGAACAATGAGGTTTGCTTTTGCGTAAGAGTCGAATTTTCGCGGATCGCGATTGCAAAGTGTTTATACGTTCTGTCGTTGCTCCCAAAAGCAAAGATTAACACACATTCGTTTCCGTGAGAGACAATGGCAGATGGGATCCGTCTTGCAATTATTCTAAAATAATTAAAATTGCAACAGACCTGGCCGGCCGTTCAATTCGATTGTCGCTTCTGTTTCTTGTTTTACAAAAAGAGAGCAACGCTCTTATGACAACTAAATTTAAATTGATTACAACATACACTTTATTTTCAAAAATGTCTTGCAATTTAGACCTAATTGTACCACAGACAAGGGTTTATTAATTTCTCTCCTTCTTCTAGCCAATCGTACTCGTAGTTAATCACCTAAAAAATTTCACTATGTAAAGTTAAAAAAGTGGGTGCAAATTGGTGTAATGGTATCTAAAGTTATTTTTTTAAATAAAATATATATGATATTTTGTTCTTGTTTCTGTTATGCTTTTGCAGTAATAAGTAGCACATTATTAAGTGATACCTTAACAGCTCCGGCACGTGGAGTAGAACAGCTCGCGACATATTGCCTTAAAAGGCTTATTTGGTAATAATTTGGTAGTAGTAATTTGGTCCAATTGACGACATTTTCTAGCGATTTGATTAGTCCAAACATATCCTTCCACTGTCGTTTTATATTTAATGTTTAACAAATTCAACTTGTTCGCATTTCTCGTGTTGCAGCCGCTGACCAAATGTTTCGAATGGGCCTCCTTTATCAAGTTCTTCAGATTTTTCACAGCCATTTGCTGCTAATGGATGCCCGACGGCCGTGTTTTCTGTCCTTGATATTTTCACGTCTATGTCTACATAGATATAACGTAGAGTGATCTAATACGATGGCCCAACTTTTTTCTCAACTTATTATTATACTAAACAACTATTGCCATAAAATTAATCTAGGTTTTATTAAAAAACAAATTGTACGTCTTGCCATAAGCTTGTTAGTTGTTATCTGCTAATAACATCGTTATCCTATTTCCGACCACAATATTATTTTGTTTTTATAAAGAAATTATAACTCAAATTAACTACCACTTTTTTACACTGTTAAAAGGTATAGGTACATGTACATATGTATAAAAAAATATTAAGTATGAAAAATAATTATTAGTAAAAATATAAAGTGGTCAGAATTAAGGAGATGGTAAGAAGTAGGCCCCTTTTCGTTATACGATAGACTTTGTGAAGACTAAGGATGGTTTAATTGCAATTAAAAATAAATCCTGACATTAAAAAAAGGTTGAGGGAATATGTCCACAAACGTTTATCAGGGAGGTTCAGAGGTTCGATAGAAATATCATATGTTATCTTTCTAAATCGTCTAGTCCTTTAGTTGATAGTCAGAATTTTTTAAATTACTTATGCATTACTGAAACTTGTAAATTAATTTAATTTTACTTATTTTCTTTTCATAACTTTCATATTTTCTTCGTTTTCGATACTAAGGATCATCGTTTGAACCGCAAAAATAATATTATGTTCTATATTTCTTTAGAAACACTCCCCGAAGGTGATATGGCTCCTTGAGGAGGTAATTGATCATAAAACCAAAAGAAATTGCTCCCTAAAAGTGTAAGAGACTGGAGGTAATCTCTGAATGTTTTCTGGGAAGGAGCCTCCTAATCTGGAAATCACAGAAAGGATTCCTTGAAAAAGAAGGACTTCAGGAGGCAAAAAAGTCCGCACTGAAGTGATACATCGCTCCAGACCCGGAGTCGAGTCCTTGCAAGGTCACTCTCTGTGTGGCAGCACCTCGGGCATCACCAGTCTTCATCTGGAGCTGGAGCTGAAGCTGATGCTGCTGCTGCTGCTGCCGTCGCTGCTCTTTGCCGAGCGCTTCACCGGGGAGCTCTGCGGCGATGTGTCTGTAGGAGTGATGACTTTTTATTTCAGTCAGCTCATCCCCTCCACTCTTAATTACATAAGCACGTAATTACTAACATTTCATCAAATTAAATTTCGAGCAATATTGTTTCACTTTTGCTCTTATCGTGCTCAGTGATTTGTCTCTAATTAGTCGGGTGAATCCCCGAAATTAGAAGAAGAAGTCGGGTACCCCGTGGAGGTGATTATTCGCCTCGAAATGTTTGTCTCGTCGTGTCTGTCACCGTAGTCGCTTCGTATATAAATCTGTATAAATTCGAAATCGATTAGCCACCGATATAGGTTGCTTGGATTTTCGTTAAAAGAAAAATTCCTTGAGAATGTAGGGAATAGGTCCAAGATGGCATTCCACAGGTGTGACATCCTTCTTCTTGGGGCAGGCATCTTTCAGGCGCATGTAGACCCCAGATAGAGAGAGGCTTCTCGAGCTGCTCCAACTCCAATTTCATCGTGTTTCTGTAGATTGTACGTATAAAGAAATCTTTTAGAAATGTTTGTGATTCTGTTAACATAGTGTGTGTCCTATATTTTTTTATATATATATATTATTGCATTCAGTTGGGGAAATTTCTTCGGTGCTTTTTCCCTGAAGGAACATTTTCCCGTTGAGAGACGGAGCAACGCTTTTCTTTATGCGCTTCTGATGGGAAAAAAAAGAAAAATCAATGTTCATCACCGCTCCAGTCCCATGCTCTCGATGTTAGTAGATGACGTCAAGAGGTGGAAAAAAGCATACCACGGGGACCGATCCTAGTGGGTGGTTTTGCATAATGATGCTTCTTATATTTTCATTTTGATACTGTAATAGAAAAGACCAACGTGGTTTTTCTCTAATCTGATCAAATTTTCAGTTTTTTACAATTCCCTTTTCATTCATATTACAAAAAGCAGTAGGGTCGTATTAAAAAATCAATTTTTTTAACGTAAACTTTTTCATTGAAGGTCCTCCAAGCCTCAGGAGAGGATTGAGTGCTCTAGTTAGGCTCAGTTATCGGATTTAAGCCTCGCCTTTAAGATGTCGACATTGTGAACGTTTTGCGATAGCGGCGATTTCAATTGGATTTTAACATGGATGAGAGCAACTTACGTAATATCTGAGAAAATTTAGGTCTCTAATAGAACTCTGAATAGGGAACTTAGTACCACTCGATTATCGTTGCTATGGAACATTCACTTCTTAATGTGCCTTAGGTAGTAGCAACGACCTTTTAATCTTTCGTGTTCGAAATTGCTTTTCTTCTGCGGTTTTAAGATGGTAAAAGAGTATTTGGTGCACGCCCCCTCATCTTATCTCGCAACTGAAAAGGTTTCTAAGCTTCGGCAGAAATATGCAATATAAATCTAAGTAGAATTTTCTGATTACATATAAAGAGATTTGTAGAGAAGTTATATAATTTTAATATTTGACTGAAAATCTATGGGAAGCGGAATTAAATAGGCATTTAGAACAATTGAATTTAAGATTCACTTTACAAATCTAGCTTAAAATAAGTGTTCCAAAATCAAAAGAGCTTTATATTCTGTAAACTATTATTCATTTTATCGATTTATTATCGACCTATTTCTTCAAATATCTTCAAATATACTTTTAGGCTATTTTTCAGCTTCCTTCCAGTCTATATTTTTCATCGACAGATTAACTATAAAATATTACATATTAGAAGAATACATATTCGAAAAATGAGCATGTTTAGAGTCATCGTATAAGTAAGTAATCGTCTAATTTAATTATATGTACTTATGTTCAGTAAAGTCCTGTGGATTTTATTAAAACTCCCCACATTTTATTTCGAAAAAGGTGTTATGTACCAAAATCTCATCCAGATTTTGGGTACATTGTATTAACTAAAATCGACGCATAAAACCCCAAGATGATGAAATACCAAAATTCAAGATTTAACATGCACAAAATTTGAGGTATTTCGCAATAATTGAAAGTCGCAAAACCAACAATTGCAACTTCTCGGGTTATGTCTGGGCGATCACCTTACAGTGACCCAGACACACGTTCCCGGCAATTTATGCTGACGCGCGACATGTGCACTGGAAAAGCACCGACGCGCGCGGTCAGGGCGATTGGAATATTGGAAAAATTCCAAGACCTGACTGGGAAACTATAAGTACTCGATCAGTCCAAGAAACGCGGTCTTCGATTCTTAGTGGTCTTCGGAATCAGTGAATGAGTAAAGAAAGTCTTAGAGTCTAAGTTTAGAAGTCGAGCGGCGCGGACGCGGAACTAAAAAATACTTAAGTACCCGAAAAGACTTAAGTCGGAAAATTAGGGAGTCGCGAGTCCGGAGTGATTACAAAGTAAAGTTGTTATTAGTGCTAAGTGCCGATAAATAAAAACTTCCGATTAAACCGAATTTAGTGTTTCAGTGCGAAGTTCATACAACAGGGGAGTTAAAGCGTTACCGCTGCTCCCTATCCCGTATCCCGATCTCGAGAAGTAAAGCGATTCACGCTGCTTCCGAGATCTTGTGCACAAAGTACCTCCAGGGCCAAACCCGGGGCAGTAAATCAAAGAGATCTTATTCACGTCCCGAATAAGATCTCAATTGTTATTGTACGCCACCAAGTGTACATAACAATTTGGCGCAGCCGGTAGGATCAGGGAAGCCTGGTTTTTAACAGCAAACAAAAACCGTAAGAGCTTGAAAAGCCTTGATCCACGAACAAGGGTTCAAAATTTGCTTAAGTGCAGGGTAAAAAATTTTTTACCCATAACCTGAAGCAAAAATTAACTTCAGGGGCACACCTTTCAACTAAGTAAAGAACTCCAACGCTCCCGGGTAGACATCTTTAGTTGCCTCTGCTCCAGGCGAGCAAGCAATTACCCGGAATTAAAAGGTACTCAACTTTAATTGCCTCTGCTCCAGGCGAGCACGCAAGTACCTGATTTATAGTGTAAAAAGGCATCAACGCGGGACTCAGATCATACGAAGTATTGCACTTTTCAACATCAAGTGAATGCCAGGCGAAGAATCAACTACTGGCGCGGGAGACGAGCCCCAAAGATCAGAGACATCCTCCGGACCAAATCCCACAGACTCCAGCGAAGACTCTACAACAGATCAACCACCGAGGGAGCAACTCAACGCCCCATCGCAGCCGGAAATTTCAACGCAGCCGCCGAGGGAACCATCAACACCGAGACCGCAGCGAAGAGCATCGCGGGACACCCCCAGCACCTCAACACCTCACCCACTGCAGGGACTAAAATTAAGAAGCGGGACGATCATCCCCCGCGGAGCATCGACTACAAATAACATAGCCGTAAGTCTAAAAGATCACTTAACTAATTTTCTAGAAAAAGCACGAATATCAGGGGGACTCTCGATTGCACAAATTGACGAGCTTAATAATCAAATTCACCAAACAGGTGAAATAAGACAAGCTCAGATTAAAAAATTTAAAGAAGATACCGAGAGATTCCAAGAATCCTTAAGAGATTTCAAGGGATATTCGTGCTCTTTCCTCAGCAAGGGGCAAAGCAAATCAGAGCCCAAATTAGACTTAAGCGGTGAATTAGATTTAAGCAGTGCAAGTGTGAGTGAATCTGAGGCTACCGCGATCGCGTTAAATTGGTTGAGCGCTTCATTCTCAAGCTCAAATAATTCGGGAAACTTAAATATTTCTGCGATTTGCCCTAAAGACCTCCTCGACAAATTAAAAACAGAAATGACCAACTACACTGAAGTCACAAGAAATCTGACTCAGATAGTGCCAATCTTTTCCGGGGAGCCAGGCCCCAATTTGAGCATTGAGCTCCAAACTTTCCTGGGCTGCTGCAGGCGATGTTTAGAATGCCTATCAGATGCAGACAAGCCCCTCTTCCTAAAAATGATTCCGACGAGACTCCGAGGCGAAGCTTATCAGCTCTTAGCCTCAGAGGAACCTGCTACCTTCAAAGAAATCGAAGATAAATTGAATGCAGCGTTCCTGCCCCGCGAGACTCACCAAGGGCTCATAAATAAGTTAATTGCAATGCGACAAAGTCCCCTAGAGGATCTCACGCGTTTTATTTCGCGAATACGAAAAGCATTAGCACAGTGCAAAGAAGCTGCCGAAGTAAAATATGGTGCTGCAGCAGCAGCAGTAGTGAATTGCCAACTTGAAGATTTCGCGAAAAATACTTTGAGAGACGGTGCCGTCAGTCCCTATCTTCGTCAGTATTTACTGACATTAAATGAGCCTGATCTGGAGGAATTAGCTAAAAAAGCGCTGGATATGGAGAAACTCCAGCAGGGAGCTTTTCATTACCCCAACAATTCATTCGCGCCCCCACACGAAAATTTTTCGAGCAATTCGCACCCTCCGGTACCTTCGGGTTACGGCGATCCGAGGGGATATCCGATTAATGCCACCACGGCAGCTGCATATTCAAATGCGGTATTTGGGTATCCTCACGCAGCCACCGGACAGATGCCGAATTACGCTCAGCCCGCGACAAATTACCCCACGAATCAACCGAATACGTTGCCTCAAAATTCGGGTGCTGGAGGAACATCTCGACCTCCAGACAATATTGTGTGCAGCTTTTGCTCCAAACGAGGGCATACCTATGATGAGTGCTATAAACGGAAAAATACCCCTTTTTGCGTGAAATGTAATAAAATGGGACATGACGTTAAAACGTGTCGTAGTAACAACAATGGTCCACCGCGCAGAAATGCACAATCGAGCCCCACAACAAATAATAACGGGGCACGTCGCGTTTATAATGTGCGTGTAAAATGCGATTGGTGTGGCCGCCGAGGGCATGAAGAAAACGCATGCCAACGAAAAAAAGAATATCAAAGTCGGAATTCGGGAAACGGCGACGAGTCGAGCCCGAAATCCCCGGCTCGGCAATAAATAATAATAACAAAAATCCAGGGTACTCTCAGCCGCCCAAACCAAGTACTCCCGTAGTAGAACTCCCCCTAGACTTTGGTTTGAAAGAAACGACCCAACTAGTGGTGGACACGGGCGCTGAGATAAGCTTAATTAAAGAACAAGCTTTAAAATCTTCCGAGCTAATAAATGCCGAGAAGATTCTTACCCTGCAAACTCCTTTTGGCACGGGATACACCCTGGGAAGCTGTCAGGGAAACCTTGTTACAAAAATAAGCGACAACAAGATAATTAAAACACCCTGCACTTTCCAGGTAATAGAAAATACTTCAGGCCTCTCTCACGACGGCCTATTAGGAAACGATTTCCTCGCCCAAAACTGTAATGTTGAGGGCCCAAATCAAGAACTTCGGTTTCCTCGCACGGAAACTAATTTAGAGGAGTTCTCGTACTCTATTTTTCTCGAGACGAAGGAAAATAGCTCCCGAAAAACATCTGAATCCGGGAACCAGGCAGAACGGATGGAACCCGAAGGGGTTAAGCTTTCTACTTGCCACGTTTTCGGACCATCTTGTGATGGGGGATGTTCGGCCAAAGATAAGCCATGGGAGAACGAGAAGGAAATTCTGGCGAGTACACCTGTGATCACAGAAATCAGGCGGCATAGCGTGGCCCTGATCAAGCCCATATGCGTACCTGCGAGATCACAGATAGTGGCTAGAATCCCACTGGAATTGCCGGAAGAAATGCTCTGTCTATCTCAAGAGATAGGCGATGGAGTCTTCTTGGCAAACAGTATAATTTCCTCTAATGAAGAAAAAGAAGTTCTGGTTGGGATTCTCAACGCAAAGGACTCCAAGGTAGCACTCACCGCCCTTAATTTACAATTGGCTCCGGTGAATGACTACACATTAGTCCCATTGTATCCCCAACGAAACACAGATAAGCCAAAAGAGACTGCGCGGGAACAATCCCCGGGCCCAAGCGGCACAAATAATTCAGCCCTGGCCCAGGAGGAAAAAAGTAGAGAAAATAAAATCATAAATAAAACTAGTGTTACACGGTCCGAGAGCGCGCATTATAATTTCAAATTGCCCGGAAACACCGTACACACTAATAAAGACGCCAAAGAGCGCATAGCCAGGTTAGAAGAAGAACTCAACCTGAGCCCAATTTTGAACAAAACAGAAAAAAATGAAATTTTGGAACTATGCCGAGAATATAACGACATATTCCACTTAAAAGGTGACTACCTCACTCATACAGATGCTATTACGCACCTAATTCCAATAGTGCAGGACCAAGCACCTATCAATCAAAAAATGTACAGGTTACCTGAAACACAGCGTAACATAATAAACGAACAGCTGCAAGAAATGCTCGAAAACGACATAGTACAGCCTAGCAAAAGTCCATGGAACTCACCTCTTCTCGTAGTCCCCAAAAAACCGGGACCAAACGGTGAGAAAAAATGGAGAGTAGTCGTCGATTTCCGTAAATTAAACGAAAAAACAATCGGCGATGCTTTTCCCTTGCCTCGAATCGAGGATATACTGGACCAATTAGGCCACTCGAGGTATTTCTCTACCCTCGATCTCGCTAGTGGTTATCACCAAGTACTGGTTGAGCCACAAGATCGCCCAAAGACGGCGTTTAGCACGAATTACGGGCACTACGAATTTAAACGTATGCCCTTCGGATTAAAAGGAGCCCCTGCCACTTTTCAACGCCTAATGAATTACGTTCTAACAGGCCTGCAGGGACTCGAATGTTTCGTATACCTAGATGATATTGTCATCTACGGCAAAAATCTAAATGATCACAATACCAAACTACACAAAGTTTTCACCAGGTTACGCGAAAACAACCTGAAATTACAACCGGAGAAATGCCAATTTCTCCGCAAAGAGGTAATCTACCTGGGACATAAATGTTCTAGCGAAGGAGCACTGCCCGACCCCAGTAAAACGGCCTGCGTACAAAATTTTCCCGTCCCCCGAACGGTAAGACAAGTCCAATCATTTTTAGGACTTGCAAACTACTACAGAAAATTTATTCCAAATTTTTCTAAAATCGTACGCCCAATAACGAATTTACTCCGCAAAGACGTTAAGTTTAATTGGACTGAAAAATGTCAAGAAGCATTTTTGAACATTAAAAATTCTTTAGTTTCACCTCCCCTACTAATTTATCCCGATTTTAATAAACCCTTTAATTTAACAACAGATGCGAGCAATGAGGCTATAGGAGCAGTTCTCTCCCAAGGAGAAGTAGGAAAAGATCAGCCCATAGCTTATGCCAGCCGCACTCTGAATAAAGCCGAACGCAATTACTCCACAATTGAAAAGGAGTTACTGGCCATTGTCTGGGCGACTCGAAATTTTAGGTGCTACCTTCAAGGTAGAAAATTCACGGTTTATACAGACCATAAACCTCTAAAAGGGGCATTCAATGTAAAAGACCCCACTTCCCGGTTAGTAAGATTCCATCACAAACTTTCGGAATTCGATTATACAATCGAATATAAACCCGGAAAATATAATACGAATGCAGACGCTCTCAGTCGCATTCCGAGGGAAGAAAATAGCGAATATGAAAGCCACACCTGCACGGTAGAGGCTCAAATCCATCACGCGACAGATTCAAGCGTAAATAAAAACTTTGCAAAAATAAGCGCAGTCACTCGGGCTCAAAAACGAAACGCCCAAAATAATGAAAAAGACACCCCAGAAAATTCAATGAAAACAACACCGGCAGAAAACCGGCCTAGAAAAATAAAACAGGCAAAGAAAAAGCCACAAGAACCAAAATCTAAACAAGACACAGTCCCAGAAGCCGTAGAAAATGATGAGGAGATAATTCCAGCAGAATTCTTCTCCCAAGAATCAATTTCGGACAAAAGCAAAGGTTTTCAAGAACCACCACAAACCGAAAAAAATGCTGCTTCTCCAACAGCGGATTCGCATCACAAGACCCCTGAATTAATTTCAAGCCCCGAAGATATTCAAATTATTTTAAAAGATTACCACGATTCACCCTTCGGAGGCCACCAGGGAGTAATAAAAACTTACAAGAGAATTAAACGTAAGTACCAGTGGAAACACATGCTGCGTGATATCAAGCGGTATGTAAAAAAGTGCCCAAAATGCCAGAAATTAAAGGCATCTCCACAATATAAGATGCCCATGGTTATCACAGACATAGCCGAAAAGCCTTTTGACAAGGTTTATCTCGACATTGTAGGGCCACTGGAAGAGTCCACGTCAGGGAATAAGTACATCCTAACATTCCAGGATAACCTGACAAAATTCGTGGACTGGTACGCGATACCAAACGCAGAAGCGGAAACAATAGCGCAAATTTTCTTCGACGAAATCGTCACGCGCTACCGCATTCCAAAGAAAATTGTCACTGATCAAGGAACAAACTTCCTAAGTGATCTTTTCAAACAAGTCTGTAAATTATTAAAAGTAAAAAAATTACAGACTTCAGCCTATCATCCGCAATCAAACGGGGCACTAGAAAGGGCACATAGGCCCCTGATCGAATATTTGCGCACCTTCACGGACGAAAATCCCAAAAGCTGGGATCAATTCCTACGCACCGCGGCGTTCGTGTACAACAATAGTGTACACGAAGGGACAAAACTCACGCCAATGGACTGCCTATTCGGCTTCACGGCGGATGTCCCATCCAACTTAAAAAGGGAACCCGAACCCCTTTATAATAACGAGAGCTATTACCACATGCTCCGTTATAAGCTACAAAAAGCATACGCTACCGCAAGAAAAAATATCTTAGCCGGTAAGCAGAAGTCAAAAGAGTATTATGATAAAAATGCGAAGTCGATATCGTTCCACATAGGCGACAAAGTACTTCTGAAGAGTGAAAATAAAAAACATAAACTCTCAGAAATTTGGGAAGGACCATATGTAGTCACAGCAGTAAAATCTCCAGTAAATACCGAAATTAAAATCAGAAAACGAACGAAAATTATACATAACAATCGCTTAAAACCGTATTTCGAATGATCAATTCGGCTTCAATTAGTGAATTTTCTTTTATTATTCAAAAAAAAAATCTTTCTACTGTCTCTTCGCGAAATAATTTCTTTGTCTTTCTCTTTTCTTCTTTTTGTAAAAAAAAAAAAAAAAAAGAAAACAAAAGATAACACATAAAAAAAAAAAAAACTAGCAATCGGACTAAAAAATTCTCGAGCAAACAGATGCAATAAACAGAAACAGTAAAAATAAAAAATCGTAACATTGTTCGCGAAGTATGTGCACTACTGGGATGCACATGAAAACATTGTAAACCGATCCGTACTAAAAAATTAAAACAAAAAAAAAATCAGATTCACTCGCCCGCTGATGTTTTCCCAAGCATAGACGCCCTCTTAGGTAATAAGATGCTAGCATAAGTCTAAAGTAGATAACCTTGGCCTTGTAAGTAGTGAATGAGAACCATTCTTAGGACAGGTCAGTAAATTCATAATTTAGAATAAGTAGATGCATAGATGCAAATTAATTTTAAGCAGTTATTCTATTTTTCCAAAAATAAAAAGTAGGTACACAAAAAAAAAAAGAGAGAGAAACTAGAAACTAATAATAATAAGTGTTTTATAAGACCATAATAAATAGTCCGCAATTTTATCTTGTATGGTAGAAATAACGAAAGTTAGCCGCAAAATTTTTAGATAAATATAAAAAAAAAAATAATAATAATAATAATAATAATAATAATTTTTAAGTAATGCTAACCTACACAAACGTAGGAACACAAGTAGAAAACTCTAACATTGCACCAAAATATGTTAAACAGAGGGCATGGAAAACGTAAAAAGAATAGAAAAGTTTTCATTAATGTAACCTAAAATATTAATTTTGTAGCAATAATACCAATGTATACTAAATAGTAAGCAAGCATGTAAACGCACTCGCTACTCCCTCAACAAATCGCGATTAGTCGATCACCGCCGCGATATTTAAAAATTTCCAAATTTTTTCTTTAAACACGTCTCCAGCCCCAAGAATTATTCCTCTTCAAAGAATAATTCTCTTTTTCAAAGGGGGACGGAAGCGCGATCACTGCCGCGATATTTAAAAATTTCCAAATTTTTTTTTTTTTTCTTCTTTCGCCTTAACAAATTTTGACCTTTCAACCCCGAGAATTATTCCTCTTCAAAGAATAATTCTCTTTTTCAAAGGGGGAAGGAAATGTTATGTACCAAAATCTCATCCAGATTTTGGGTACATTGTATTAACTAAAATCGACGCATAAAACCCCAAGATGATGAAATACCAAAATTCAAGATTTAACATGCACAAAATTTGAGGTATTTCGCAATAATTGAAAGTCGCAAAACCAACAATTGCAACTTCTCGGGTTATGTCTGGGCGATCACCTTACAGTGACCCAGACACACGTTCCCGGCAATTTATGCTGACGCGCGACATGTGCACTGGAAAAGCACCGACGCGCGCGGTCAGGGCGATTGGAATATTGGAAAAATTCCAAGACCTGACTGGGAAACTATAAGTACTCGATCAGTCCAAGAAACGCGGTCTTCGATTCTTAGTGGTCTTCGGAATCAGTGAATGAGTAAAGAAAGTCTTAGAGTCTAAGTTTAGAAGTCGAGCGGCGCGGACGCGGAACTAAAAAATACTTAAGTACCCGAAAAGACTTAAGTCGGAAAATTAGGGAGTCGCGAGTCCGGAGTGATTACAAAGTAAAGTTGTTATTAGTGCTAAGTGCCGATAAATAAAAACTTCCGATTAAACCGAATTTAGTGTTTCAGTGCGAAGTTCATACAACAGGGGAGTTAAAGCGTTACCGCTGCTCCCTATCCCGTATCCCGATCTCGAGAAGTAAAGCGATTCACGCTGCTTCCGAGATCTTGTGCACAAAGTACCTCCAGGGCCAAACCCGGGGCAGTAAATCAAAGAGATCTTATTCACGTCCCGAATAAGATCTCAATTGTTATTGTACGCCACCAAGTGTACATAACAAAGGTATTTAAAAATAAATAATTATATCCAAATATATTTGAAAATTGTTCTAGTAATTACCTACATATACATAGGTAATATACAGAATTGGTATAATAAGGAAGCCGATAAAAAGTGAATTCATTATATAAACGAAAAATTCGATTTTAATTAACTTAGTGGAATCTAAAAAACGTTCATTATCTATATTTTTTTTGATTATTCATGCTAGAATTTTATATTTTCTTCTTTGGATTTTCCCACCTCTTGTTACGTCTTACAATGACATGACCCTCATAAATCGATTTTTTATAAAACCTTACTGGGAAGCTCCTTTTTGCGAAAATCTCTTAAAGGTAACCACATAATAGGCCATAAGGATATAACTGGTGTTCACCTTAAACATCGAAGAGGCAAGGCGCCCATTTGCCATTTAACAGAAGGGCCGACCGAACAGATTTAGCGTGACACGTTCATTCATTTAGAGTAAGAGGACCTTGTCGTCGTGACAAGTTTGTTTGCGAAAACTAGGCAAATTGAATGACTGCCACTACTCCTTTAGGGTATGTAACCAATCCGCCCCGCAAAGTTTTGCGTGCGTTACACCAACACCTCACCGATCCCATGAAACACCTTCATTCCAGTTCTCGTCAAAGGAAATTTTGACAGGGCAGATATATCCTATCAGATCTCACTTGCTCAGAGGTACTATAATTAGCGAAAGGAACGAAATATACGCGCGAAAAGAGCTTCGGAAAGGCACGCAATCCGGGCATAAAACTCCGCAAATTATACAAGATATAGTGGCGAATGACGAGAGTGAAAATGAAAATAGTTAACTTTACGGCACTAGTCATGAATTTGATTATCTTTAAGACGACATCTTGTCTGCTACTTAGAACTCTATAAGAAAGTGATGATCATTTCATAAAAGAATTTCTAACAATTCCAGCTGCTTACAATACTGAAATTACAACTGCTTTTTCTTATATAATGGTATTGACGGACAATTATTACTGAACAGCTGTTCATTATCCATTAACAATTACAATTCCTCTTAGTGGAATTTCAACGTAATTTAATCCCGCAATGAATTAGAAAAATTTAAATTACTCTACCTTTATGGATTAATAGTATAGAATATATGTATGTATGTATTTCAAAAACCATTATGTTAAACTCTTTTAAGAGTTTTTTATAGTAATTTTCTAAAAAATAATATACTATTAAAATGTTACTGTTAATTCAGAAGACCACTCAGTAAAGCTTTAGTATAATTACACGACTCTAAGGAAAAGGTTATAAAAATTCTAGAATTCGATACTCGGTCGGAGGCAGACCTTGTTGTATAAAAAATTGGTAACCCTTTTACCACACCTGAAGTATTGTTGGTTTAAGCTGAAAAGAATTCAACAGGTTGGTTGCATCCAATCATAAAACATTTTTCTGTAGGTACCTTTGATTTTCTTCTCCTCATCTTTTTCACAAAGGCACTCTATAGAGTCAGCTGGCAGCCTTATGTCCTTGGGTGCTTAACTATAAAATTTTAAAATTTCACTCATAGCAATGCCCCAAGAAATTTGCCCTCCCCATAATTGCATTTTAAAATACGATTCAATTAAAGTAGAATTTCTGATATAGCAATTAGTAACAGACGACCTAGTAAAAAAAAAAACGATTTTCAATCGGAATTCGATGTCTGAAGTATGTTTTTACAATTAAATAGGCCGGAAAAGTGGGCCTGATCTAACTTTTAATCCGGAATTTCAGGCGAGAGGGGCTTTTGTTCATGATATACCAAATCTGGAATTTCGGTTAGTCATGTCAAAGTCTTGAATGGAGGCTATCGTATGACACGACATCCCGACTCATGGCTATCGAAGGTGTAATCGATTACAAAGTCTATTGAAGTGTAAAATGGTGATTGTTGGCCCTAGTGTCCCCCCCCTGCCTTGTAAAATGAAAAGTTTGGATAAACTTTGGATGTTTGGATTTCTGAAAAGTATATCCGGGAAAATGCTTCCCTGAAGTTTAGATTAAATAATTTAATATGGCTATAGGGCAGCTTGGGTAAAGGTAGAATGAGGTTTACCTAGCTTTGTCATAAATTTTGTACATTTAATTATTTTCGAGAGATAATCAAACAAATCCCTTAAATTAATGTGTCACTTGAAATAATACATATTCGGATAATATTTTCAGTTACTTCTACCACTATCATTTTGTTACGCTTCTACTTTCTATCGCTCTTTAAAATAATAAATGGAATAAAAATAAAAGTAATGTCTGTATCATATCTAAAATGTTCTTCATAGCTCTCACGCGGAATGGCTTATTTCTCTGTTTTTGATGTTACAAAATTTAATGTTGAAAATCCAATATAGATTTATTATTAGATTTATAACCTAATTAAAACAACCTTCGATTTCGAATGATGGAGTTTAATGCCTTTTTTTTAACCATGACGAATTGCAACATTGTTTTAATTTGTACATATCAAATAATTTGCAACATACTGAAATGGATGAAAGTGGAAAAAAATTAATTAATAATCGTCCATGCAAACATCCAATTCAATCTTTTTTTATAGTTATTGTATAAACTTTTTCGCCTTTCCATAACAATACTTCCTGGTGGGGGATTAAATTTCTATAAAGAGAATTCGTCGGAGACCACCAAAAGTTTCGAATTTATGCTGTGCTTTTTTGCATTTATTTATCACAGCTCTATGTTTATGAGTTTTCCAGAATATTTATTTTACTATGCAAATGTCAACTCTCTAACAATAAGTAACATGATTTTAGATAAAAATAACGCTCTAAATCCTAATAATGAAGTTGAAGCTGAGACGAATTTGTGTTAAAACTGGAAAGTAATTATTCTCTATAATTACTAGCATTGCGATCTAAACAATTCAATCAAATGAAACCTTCAATCACATCCTATCAAGATAAAAATATACAACACAAAATATAACCAGAAATTAAAACATAGGCATTTTTTTAAAAGGCGACTTTGATAAAATTGACTATTTGGGCATAATTGTAAAGAAAAACTTTGCGGCAGTCCAAACATTGATTAAAGTTAAAATTCTTAGTAAGTTGCAAAGTTTCTTCGAATAAGCACAAAGCACCCGACTATTGGATGTTCTTAAAAGTTAAATTATACCTCAGTTCCTACTTTGTGTATTAGCTATAACCCTATAACCTTTACAAAAATTAGTAATTCTTTTCGAATCACATTCAACACTATGTATACAGACATTGCAAATATATTTGCCGGTTTAGATCCCCAATATTGGATTAAAAATTAAAGTAAAACTGGGTCCATTTATTAAAGAGCAAAAGTAATGTGGAAAGTCAATTGTAAACAAGGACAAAAAAATTATTAAATTCCATCAACAGAAGGACTTTCTGCTGCTTCCTTCAAGTCACGTTAATTGTTGGCCAATACCTCAGGGCTGGTTATTTCCGAAGTATGTACTTGAAGGTCTTTTCGGTGACCTTTTAATTTACTCGAAATAGAAAAGCCTTAGGGGGACGCAACCAGAGTCAAACCAGGGTTCGGGGTATTCCGGTCTTTTTTTAGGAAAGCCCCACGTCTGTCTTGCCTTAACTGCTGTGAAACAAAACAAGAAGAATGGCAAAGTTCTTGGTGTCAACAAAAACCGACGACGGTATATATTAAGTCGGCTCTCCCACCTCTTTAAGTAAAATAAATTTCTATGAAAAATTACCCGGCCGATAAGCGAGAAAACGTTCATGGGTTCATAGAGCAGCAAAAAGTCGACATGACAGGGTCATTTCCACTACTGCAGCTAATTATTTTGCATACGAACCTGCGAATGGTAGCGACCGTCATGCCATGATTTTGGCCCAGGAAAGACCCAGGGTCATGCTATTGCCGGCCGTCTAGTGAGGTTAGGTACCTACCCAGGTTTAAACGGGTCTTTGTCACGGCACCTCTGAGTAGCACCCGAAAAGAAGATAGATGACCCCGCCCAGTGGTAGGGTTCGTGGAATTCAAAAGTTATGCGAACTTTGGTCTCATACCTTCTTTTGTAATCGATAATAGTTTTAGCATTCGCTGTAGAAAAATTGTTGAGGAGTTTTGCTACTTTAGCGTCGCTCCCCGTCGCGCATAGTGGCCTCGTGGGTGGAGCATAAAAAAAAAATCAAACATATTTCCTTACCCCGTTCATAGTTCCTCCAGTAAATTATGCTAGCGTGTGTCGGGCGGAGTTAGTAAGCCATTAGCTTCGGGTAACAGCTCCTGAATTTCCGCTTTACTAATGAAGTGGACCAGGGGGATGTGTAAAAATACTGGAAGAATCAACAATAGCGAAGAAGTTAGCATATCTCTGATAAGGAAGTGTTTGGATAAAATTTACATCTGAATGACCAAATGTGGTGGCGCCAGAGACATCCGGGCGAATACCATACCAAACCAACTAATTTAAATTCCTTGTACGTTTTGTGTGCAGGGTTAGGGCGTAGAGCAGAGATAGCTTATTCTAGAAGCTCTACTGGAACATCCCAATCTTGTTTAATCTGTTGGACAATCCTTCCCCCTCCCAGCTTCGAATTCCCTCTTTCAACTATCAAGGACAACATTTTTTGTTTTCTTGATTTTCGGGAACAACTATCTTAGAAGCGCCTTAATGTCTGCACACATTCAGCAACCATGTCTCAAGTCTTGAAATATTTCTTATTTTATTGTTGTTTTTGCGTACACTTTAAATATTTAATACAGGGGTCACACCTGAATTTAAGAATTTAAGATTAATGTTTAATATGCTTCAAAATAAAGGGAGAAATTGTTGTATATACATATATATAATATGTATGTATGTTACACTTGAATGTAGATAACAATAAATATCAAAGAAAAATTGCCTTTAACTAACTAACAAAATTACTTTAGTAAGATGCAACATTACAAATGAGACAATTGTTATGTTCAAAAAAGGGGCGATTATCACACTAAGAAAATTTTACAAAAATTGAAAAATACGATTACTTATGAAGAGAACAGTTCATGTTATAGCAAATTTGTCTTTCATTTGTATTAAAAAACAAAATAATAAACATAATCAAAAAATATAAATAACACAGATATTCTGAAAATTGCAATTTTGATTTGGAAACGCATAGTAATTATACGATAAATAAATAAAAGGTATATTAAATAATAGTTGACACATAACAAAAACGTTCAGATATGGATTCTGATTTTCCTATATAAAGTTTTTTAAATTACCCATAGAATATATCTACATATGTATTTATCTTTAAAATTAGGTACATTTGATTTTATTTTTCAATGAGATATTTCCTGCAATAAAAAATCGATTTATTTAGCAATTCAAACTTTCAACACGCTCGTATAACAGTGTCACGCGACCACATTAAACTCGCGATAAGTCGAAACTTAAAGAGGGTACTATGATAAAAAATTATAGAAAAATCAATTTTATTTTTCTTTCACATTTCGACTCTACAATTCTTCAATAGAGAGTACATCAATGTATTGGTTATATCGTAAATCAACAGCACTTAAGTAATATCTGTATGAATTTTTAAGTAAAAACCTTATATGTAACATCGAATTAGGTTTATACTTTTGGCTTTTGTAGAATAATACGTTTTATATTTAGAGTAACTAGATCTATGCAAATTGAATACCAGCAGCACCTAAATCAAATTTTTCTCATGATCCATGCAAAAGCTATGTAGAGTTATGTAATAAATTGAAAGTCATGCAAGCAGCAGTAAAATCGCAAACTCAGCCTAAAATGTTTCATAAATCTCCGCTCGAAGTCAAGAAAAGGTGGAACAACCGAGGCTGTCACAAAGTTTCAATTAAACTGCCCTCGAACACCGACTAGTGAAATTACCTTTCGGTCACCGTGATAAATCACTTAGAATAGAAGTCTCTTATGAAATGAAAGGATTCCAATATGAGCCAACCACCTCGAAAAGTATCGGTCATTTTTACCAACTCCCACAAGCCGACCTCGTCTTCATCTTCATTCCATTTCTAGAATTTTTAGAGAATTTAAAATTGTCCAACGGGTTGGAGCCTCGGACATAAATCATGTAGACGACGCAGTAATAGCCTCGCTCCATGTCCAGTTGAAGGTGGCGGTGGTCTTGGTTCGTTTTAGTCCAGTAGAGATCAGGTTAATTTTTAAGATATATTTATATAACCGTCTTTCCCTCAGACGTAATGAAGAAGTATAAGCTGGATATATTTCACGACATTGCTTTGCTACGTAAGGATAATAATTTCGCTCGAAAAAGGTTAAGAATTTTATTGCAGAGCGAGCTCATCGTTTCCTTCTTACTGTGCTCTAGTTGGGATTGTGAGGTTATGGTCCCATTGCGATGTCGTATAATGAAAATGATTTGTGGCTAAATTTGGTCGAGTCATAAAACTGAGCATTTACCAGTAAAAATTCTGAAAAATAAAGTAAATGTTTCCTCGTTGATAGGCGGATTTTTAGCTACGAGTTTAGTCACTCTTGGGATTTTTTTAAGGGTAAAGTGGTCATAAAATAAATTCAGTTTTATCCA
The DNA here is from genome assembly GCA_951509405.1 of Machimus rusticus. NCBI lineage: Eukaryota > Metazoa > Arthropoda > Insecta > Diptera > Asilidae > Machimus > Machimus rusticus. The sequence continues at coordinate 14,637,966 of OX608054.1, read as the reverse complement.
TAGATCTTTCTTAGTGGGCAATATGGAAATACCCAAAAAAACGGGATTTCTTATGAAAGTCTATAGTATTAAACAACATATTTGTAATTATTTTTAGCTGAAGTATTTCAAACTCCAAATCGACTAAATGATTACTTACTTTGAGAACCTAAAATTTTTAATTTTAAAAATTCATTTATGTATTATATGTAAGCAAAATTTGAAAACAGTCTTTAGGGAAAAAAAATAATTTACCAGAAAACCCAATGATAAAATCTAAAACTATTCTCCATTCCCATTATACCAGAACCATGAATGTGAATATTTTCTGTTTTTGGGTTAATTAGTTAATGTGATGAGTTTCCCTGAATATCAAATTGTGCCAGAAGTGCGTATTCGTGACAGGCTGGAGGCATCATTTTCATACTACGCCACTAAAGTGAATGTAGAATTATTTTTCATTTATCAGGACCAGAAACGTGAATGTGGTACTTTTATGAATCTGGTTCGACACCAAAAGTGTCTTATTATGAGATTAATTTTACAACTTTCTGCCAATTAAAATTTTTGTTTTATTTGAATAAAATTTCTCATTTTTATGCTTTCAACTAGTACCTTCTCATTAAATACTGATCCTATAATAGATAATATATACCTAATATCTACATATGTTTGTAAGTGACTAACTTAAAAAAAAACAAATGTAATTTCCCAAAAGTTTAAAATTTTCATATTCATTGTTCTGGGTTAAGAGGGATAATACTATTTAAGCTTTAGACAATGAAGTTATTTTGCATAAATACTAGTTTTGTATTTACATAATTCTTTAATAAGTATGTTTTACTTATAGTGTTTTGGCACACTTGGAGCCATACTGGCACTCTATAGTAGGTACTCGAAATATCAATTTATGAATTTTAATTGTAGCTTTTATTTCAGGATCAGGGGCGTATATATATCTCCTCCCTTTTCCTTTTTTATCAGCAAATTTGATTTATTGATAACTGATGTCATACGTTTCTTAAAAGTCAATGTTTTATACAGAGTTATGCTTAAATATTTAATATGATCGGTCCGAAGAACCATTCAACCTCAGGTGTTTGGAACATTTCGATGATATACCGACTGACTGAAGGTACCTACATCAACTTGAGGTAAAATATACTTCTCTGTCAAATCTATAAAACCCTTTCCATGTTTATTTTATTCCGATACTGAACAAGATATATATCTTTTTAATAAATAATATTCTGCAAATGATTTTTTTAACACCACATTTTCAAAACTTAAATGCATATAGCATGTCGCAGTTATCGGTAATTCAAATCGTGGAGTCGGTAATGCACTAATTCCAGCCTTAACTTAAATTGCTGTTGACGGTGAAATTATCTTAAAAGTACACACATTTTAAAACTCTAAAAGCATTCGTATGACGTATGCACCAAAAACGTGAAAATTTCTCAACAACCTAAGATTTTTTAGGAAGCTCACAATAAGAATCTTTTGAGAGCCCGCTTCCATAGAGATAAAATATCCTCGAAAATAATGTTTCCTTAAAAATCTACGAAAGCAAAAATGCTATCTAAACATAAACTCCATCTATTTTAGTGGGGCAATTCTTATCCAGCTACACAGACGTTTTTCTTGGGCTGTCGTCGTTCCATGCAAAGCAAACCCACTTGAATACCGCGAAAGGAATGGAGCAGTAACATTTCGCAGGAGTTGCAATCCTCAAGTAAAATAAAGTTTTTCGCATATCCACCAGAAGAGGACGATTCACCTTTTGGCCAAAGTACACCATTTATTTGATGTCAGGAGCTGTAGAAATTTCCTCGAATAAGAGACCGAACCGATAAAAAATTTTTAAGTGCATCACCCACCCCAAACAAGACAACTGCACTGAACTTCTTCCATGATCCAAGATAAAAGCCAAGATGTGTACCTGCCCTGCCTTAAGATTCTTTCCTTCAGTGTATGGAATGTATCAAACGCTGGGATGAAAAAATTGGCGCCAGGAAGGTTTTGGCAATAAATTTTTATAAAACTTTTCAATCGTGTCCGCTTATCGGAAAACTAAGTCTCTCCTCACGTCAGGAAAAAAATGTTTGCCTGCAACCAAACATGGCATAGTCGTCAGAATGAGAACATGACTGCATACTCGTACTCTGACAAATGGACCGGGATGCTGTCAGAAATAAGACCAAAATGGAGGAAGATGAGTTTACCAATAGCTGATCTTTTACGTCGGATGCTTTATGCTGTATATTGCAGAAAATGTGGGTGGGGCATCTCCAAGAAAAATCGTTTTTTCCCAACTAAAAACAGCGAAAAGAATTAAATTACGTAGACTGGAGGTCACACAAAATATTACGAAACATTTGTACCCCGAACTAGAAGCAAAAGCTGCTTTTTTTGCAGTAGAAGTCACTATGCAGATACATTTCAAGTCTAACTTTATTATTGTTTGTTTGAAAGAGATAAATATGGCTTTTATTTTCTAAATACTTATGGGAAAGGTCAAAGGAAAAAACAATTTAGATAACATAAAGTAGTTGCTTTAAGATTTGAGAAAATAAAATCTTTGCAAAAAATACATAGTTATAAAAATAGACTTTTACTGAGAAATGCGAAAAAGTGAAACTGAGGGCACCTTTCATGGAACTTATTCTTTGGAACCTGAAAATTCTAAATAAAATCATCATAGTACTAGTCAACTACTACTATTCAACATAAATAAAACCTGTCGACTATAAAAGTATATTTGCACCTGCGTACGATCTTTTACTGCAATCCCTCATTTAACACGGCCAATTAGAAACAGAACAGATAACTATAGGACAACAACAAAATAAATAAATAAAACCCGCCGGCATAACATAGAATTAAAATTAATAGTTCCAAAAACTAACATATGTGTCTAATAATAAAATTTAGGATTGAATCAGTGGCGAAGCGTGGTAGTGTTCAAGGTGTTCACTGAACACCCGAGCAAACTGACGAATTAAATATGTAGACAAATAATAATCTAAATTTCATATCTGCATTAACATTAAAAATAAAAAATTATTACTGGAAAAACTCCATAAAAATTTATTTACTTTAAATTCGGAGTATTGAAAATTATATTCTGGCTGTTCAAAATGAAAACTGAACATTGATACTCCATACGGAAAAATTAAAGAGTAAAGAGACTTTTTCTCTCCGGCTCATACGAATATTAAATCTCTGAATGTTCAGTTTGAGATTTGAACAGCTTTGTATCATCGCTTCGTATCGCATAAATGAGGATAAGAAAGAGAATTTTAAATTCTGAAGATTTTATTTAATTACTCTTCACACTGTCCCAGTCCTAGTAGGAAAAAACTGGAGTAAAATACAACGCTCTTAATTTCTTGTGTAGGAAATGATTCAAAGGTGTTCAGATTTCAAGTTGAACATTCGGGGATATTTACATTCATATGGGCTTGACAGAAAAAGTCTCTTTAATTTTCATTTTTATATGGAGCATAGGCGTTCAGTTTTTAAACTGAACACTTACCAATACAACTTTAAACCGCTGAGCGGTTGAGGTCGAGGGAATCCTTGCGCTTGCTTAATAATGAATGTATGTAAAGAGAGGGAGAAAAGCTGAGAATTCAATAATTTTATACTCAATGTGTTCCTGTTAATGAGCGATCATCCTTGCCTTGACTTTCAGCTTGATAAGAATTCTAAGTGGATTTTGCTGCGACTCGGCTTTTTTGGAATTTAATATTTTATCTTGTTTATACTGTAGTTATGAAACTTTGTGTTTTTGCAGAAAAGACCTGCATTATTGAAGAAATTTTAACTATGCCTTTTTTTAGGTGAATAATTGATGAAAAATCTTATATTATCAGGAAAGTATTTTAAAGCGTTTATTTGATGCTGAATGGTTTTTCAGAGTATGAAGGACTCGCTTTAAATGGTCAACGTAAATACAAACAGGCTTAAGTCTATTTGTTTGAACTGCTAAAAATGTTATTAAAACAGATCGACTTTATTCTATCCGTCTTTACGGTTTTTAGATGTATAAACGCACATATATTCATTTAAACTTCGAACTAAAACTAATATATAGAGTTAAAAATTATTAACTGAACACCCAGGAGCAACTCCTTAGCTTCGCCACTGGATTGAATAGAAAAATTCATTGAAATGATATGTTAAATAAAAGAGTAGAGTTATACCACTTTCAAAACCAATGGCTCAATTCATTCTAAATATGTAGTTTTACATAAACGCAAAGCAATAGGATAATGACCCCACTCCAAAAAAAATATTATTCCTCTTGGGCACGCCTCCATAATTTAATTGGCGTCAGAAAACCTCAGAAAAGGGCAAATGGTAGCAATTACTAAAGCACCACTACCGCGCAACCTGAAAGCATTAATTAACATTCCCACACGATTAAAGCATAAAAATTTGCCCAACCGAGCAGCAATAATTTTTTCTGCGGACTACCTTCATAAAATTAAATCATAAATCCCTTACCGCAAAAATCACCAACTTTACGAACATAGTTGTGTTCGAGTTAGAAAATTTCTGCAAGACTTGCCCACGACGACGACGCTAAAAAACCACTAATCGGAGGAGTACTCGGACCACATAATGGCAATTAACAATGCCACTCTGATTTACTCTGTTTGCCTAAATTTCAGTGTTTCCAAGACGGAGGAGCGGATTCAGTATTGGACTAACTACGAAACGAAACTTCCTGAGAGGTGGGCGTCCTTAAAGTTTTCGCCCTTTTTGCAAAACTCACCCGAAAGATTATTACTTTTGGATGGGTGCCAGGACAAGATGCAAAAACTTTGAAGGGGCTAAGAAAACTTTTATGGGAAATTTTAGAGCACAAGTCTTTTGCGAATTCGCCCAGATCTTACTAACAATAAAATTATTCCTTTTCTAGATGCGGGGCGATATTTGGGGCCATTTCTTCCCCCGCACCCGTACCTTTGTGGAGGAAGAATTTGCATTTCCTGTCATGATTATCTTTATTGGCATTTTATTCTACAATTTCCGACAAATTTGGCACTGAGAACGAGTAGTGCAATTGTAACTATGTATTGCTGCTGGAAAGTCGCTTTTGCTGACTGCACGTTTTTGCTTTAGTAATTTTTACGCGATTCGATTGGATTGAACTGCAGTAGTAATCATGATATTGTATTGATCATAAAGAGAGATTAAATTCGATTTTCATGAAATATAAGGAACATAATTTTTCAATACACGTTTTTATATTTAAGAGAGAAAGTTAGCATATGTAACCAGTAATAATGATTACATAACTATATAACTACATATATATTATATGAACACTTTCATAAATTTTTCATAAATGAAAATTATTTTTATGCTTCATTTCAACCGACCGTACTTGGACCAGTGCACTTGTTTTCAATTAAAACGTCCTGACAGTGTGTCAAAATGGAATCAGAAGTTCGTGATGTCGATCAAAACAGCATAAATTCTAACAGCTTCCAATAATATAACAATACTGTTGTTAATTAGGCAACATACAGTCGATTCTTTCTTCTTTTTATGACGATTTGAATTTCCTATATGAAAACGTTTAGTGTCTATGCATTCAGATAACTGCAACATCTTAAATGCAATTAAGTAATTTGATTACATGTACTTTTATAAAATTATGTTTACCAGCAAAATATTTTACCACCGATGATGCCTCCAGAAATATTTATTAATATAAAAATAAATATGAAATGAATTCTACGATTACCTGAACCGGTTTTAATCCAAGTAAAAACCATCTGTTTTTAAATATTTTATTACAAGGAAAATATAATAGTGGCCTTTCAATGACCTACTGTTTCTCAAAAGACCACAACCTTAAAATTTCCAAATGCCAAATACTATTTATAAATTTATTTGAGCTTTAGAAGTGATGATGTAAATATAAAAGAAGAGGTCATTAATTAATTTTCTAGATAATATAATACATAAAGCATATACGATTCTTTTAGGGCTTGTCCCATGATAACTGAGACAAATATTAGCCTATTAAACATCACTATGTATCACATTATCCGCGATGTATTTTAATTTTAGCTCAGATGGTATTTTAAAACTATTTTTACACATCAACGGCAGACAATGGAGCTACAAAAAAGTTATTTTTGTTTCTGTTTTTGATTCGACCGAGTTAAACAAATCGAAATGAAAAGCATTTCTTGGTCCCTTAAATTCTCATTTATATACCTACATACATATATATGAAATTCGCAGATTTTGTTTTATCAAGTATATTTTCAGATATAATAATTTAATTTAAAAACTAAGAGCTGGAACTAAAAAACTAATTTTCCTTATTTGTTGCGTGTGCCAAATATGCCGGAAAATTAATAAAATTAGACTCGGATGGTTCCTTCTAAAATTGTTTTAAACAATTTCGATATATCAAATGGACGATAAATTACGAGAAGATGACGTTGCTCCACAGAAGGAGGAACCCATCCGATTAAGCGAACTCGGCTTTTGGAATCGCTCCAACAGGTGGTTTTCAGTTTTCACCCATTTAAGCTGCCTCTGGGAAATTTAATGGGTGCTGAGGCCCTCCATTGCATCCCACCAAGCTCAAATATATAAAAATATATTCTTTTTTTTCAAGGCTGCCATTGTTCCACCCAGGGCACAGTGCCATCTTTGCAAAAACAAGATAGCTACAAATGTTGCGCAAATCATAATAACATGGTTGAAGAAAGACTATAAATATTCCGCACAGCCTGAAGGTTCTTTCGGTTTTGACCGGCATTATAAAATATTTTTCGCCTCGACAACGCCCCGCCACACTGCGCCGCGACGCTTTGAACTTGGGGACATCTGAAATTGGAACGCGGAAAAAGACGAATGGGCAATTACTGCTCGAGGCGATTAGTTAAACTGCGCCCGTCTGAACGGTGTGCGCTTAAGTTGCCGGTGTGTAATTTATCTCTAGTGCGGCCTTCACCAACTTCACGGCTGCGGGAGCTGCGATTTTTAATAGTCCTCCAAATTACTCTTGAAACTTTTATCAATAACGCTCTAGCGGGGTGTGGTGGAACGAAAATGTTACTAAGGAACTCACAAAAATTTTCTGCAAGACCTGTTGAAATCACAAAGTGCTTGCACAGGAGCTACTTGTAATTATTTATGAGGAAGCCACCGTATCTTAATGCAGCGAAAATAACTCGAGCATTAATCGTATAAACGTATTGCGACTATTTCGAAAATGTGGCAGCACTTTAAGTCCTATTGCGAAAATACAGCCCGGAATTTTAGTTGGTTATTAAAATGAGAGAAAAACGTAGATATGTATAATTTAAAAGAAAATATACACGTATAAATTTTGGAGTTGTATTAACAAAATAAGAAAAAATATTTCGGAAAAACACCTAAAATCTTTAGTAAATTTATCTGAAAATATTTGGGCAATATTGTATACCTCCATAGTTTTTAAATTTCAAGACAGTCCTTTTTGTCTACAATACGTTCCATGTCTGCAAAAAATAGCTAGCTATTAATCTGAAATGGGCAAATGTCCTCACATACATACGTATCATCATAAATAATTAAATTCTGTTTATTCTTAAAAATGGTCAATCGATCATCAAAATATTCAAAATGTATAGGGGCATTTCTATATGGAGTTTTTCGATATATCTGCGATACCTACAGTTAATGAGTAATTTGAAAAATTTTAAATACCAACATAGGTTTAGTTTTGCCCGTCACTGTAGCTAGTTTGAAAAAAACGCTTATTCTGATTATAACAATATGTCTACTTGAAAAACCACACTATAAATATTTGAAAAGTAGAAATCTGTGTTTCAAGTTTAGTAACAAATATGGGAAAATTTGTTTAAAAATATTTATAAGGGTTAATGAATAAGAATTTGACGAACTAGAAGACCATTGAAATATTTATAAACGTGAAAGTTTCATTTCTTCAATATAATAAGAAAATCTATAAGTTTTTAGCTTTTTTTCTATATCATTTCATGTTTTGATTTGCATACCAAAATCTTAATTAAAAATAAAAAGGCTTATGGAACTGATACTGATAGATACTTAGGTATTAATGGGGGAGGGTTCAAAATTCTTCTCATGAGTGCTCACGTAATTTTTGAACAGCCTAATATGCGTGGTCCTGAGAAAGTCAATGCCAAATTTCAACAAATTTATATACATAATAGTACTTGTATATGATAGTATGCATGTAAATACATCTCTCATCGAAGTCTGAAGAAGCTGTAATGTAATCGTAGACTGAATAAACATTTCCATCTCGATTTTCATGAACAGTCCTCATCCAAAACATAATAGGTCCAGTCCATAGGTAGCATTTTTCTGGGGAGCTCGGTAAATCTAGCAATCGAATAGAATAGAATCGAATCCCTGCAAGTCTTGTTGCTCGCGGGTCCAGCGGGAGGCTGTATGACTTTAATGTAAGGCCCGGCTCTCACGCTCGAACTCGTTCGATAAAATTCGCAATTTAATGTTGTTGGCGGCCGCTTCGTCGGCAGGTGGTGGAGGATGATGATTTCGACGATGTGGTCACTTCGGCAGCATATGGCCAGCTGCTTATATCCGGATAGCGATTTGCGAAAATTTGTTTCCCCCGAAAGTGGGAAATCAATCACGTTATATAGTATTCCCAAGAGGGAGCAGATGTTTTCTGGGAGCAGATGATAAACTTTAGCCTTGTTTGGGGGATTACGCCTTTGTGGTTTATTCGAGGGCCCCGGGCCGGAATCGAATGAAGAATTAGACGGTGGGGCTATTGTGTGCAGGGCATTAAGGGCGCCCATAATAGCCCCCATTGCGCTCTTAATACCGCATCCGATAAGAATTTTAAGCAGAAAATAGTTTCAATTTGCGGCATCCCTTCACTCCCCATCTGTTGCATCGCATCAATAATTCAAGCCCTCATTACAGTATGCACATTCTAGGCGCAGGGTGAGCATAGCATGCGATATGGGAATTCTATAATATATTCACCTAGGTGTTAATTTTCCGCTCAAGTTGAAATTATGCTTTTATTTTAATACTCCGCTGATTTGCCAGGTGCGCAGGGATTCTAGCCCCTCGGTAATTCCAGTGGAGAGCCATGTGGTTACTATTTTATCAGCATCTGCTACTGGCTGCCGTTTTGCATATTTACCTTTGAGATTTTCCACGCAAATAGTTTCAGATACTCGGTTTAAATATACCGGGGCATAAAAGCGGCTACCGTTTGTGGTCTTTTGCAAATGAATTTTGTTTTGAAGTTAAATGAATAAACAGTTAATGATGGAATCATGGAACCTACTGAGGCTGTGTCCGTTGATAAAAGCATTCGCTGCTTTTCATTCCTTCAGGTATTCAACGATGCCAGACACGCATTGTGACTCGGACCAGAAAAACTCCATGGTGCCCGCATACGGAAAGTATAATTTCAGTATTCAGGTAAATAATGCTTAGAATATACATGGGAATATTAAAGACAGAAATGAAAGCCAATTATTTTTCCTTTTCAGCTTTTATAATTTCTAGTAACATACATATGTAAACTTCTTTATTAGAAACAAGACGACTTGCACTTAAAATATTCTTTTTAAACGATTTTTATATTTTGATTAATTAAGCTTTTTGCGAATATAAACTGCTTATGTATGTTGAAATATTTATTTTCAATTTCAACATCATTTCCCAAAATCAAATGCTTTTAATGTTAGGTGTAGGGGAGTCGGGAACAAGTTGTGACAAAAATAACACTTAAATAAATATTTTTAAAAATTTAAATAATATATATGTTGAATTTAATAATTTTATCACTTTATTTCGTCATTCGGTCTTCTATAATTTGACAAAATATTTTTATAATTATATTCTAACATTGGAACAAATAAACAGAAACTTAGCCTATATTGTCATATGCTAGGGACACCTAAAACTTTTCGAACAATTTGATTAAGTACAGTAATCTAAAAGCTAATAATTAAATAAATAAATCGAATAGGGCTAACCAAAATTATTAATTAATAAAATAAAATAAATGAATAAACTAATTAAATAAACAAAGCAAAATTTACTCATCAATTAATTTGAATTCACATTCACAGTGAAGAGCTTGCAGTCAAGATTCTTTCTAATGCTGGGCAATTACATTTTTATTAGATTTCTTCTTAAGCTACTAAAATTTATGCTTTATTCCCCCATTGCGTTAGTTACTTGTAGTATGAACATAATTTTACATACATAGTCCCATATAAAAAAGAAATTTGTTCAGTAATTCTTCGCCAATGTCTGAAAAGTCTCAGCCAAATATTCTAGGTCTTTATTGATTCCAATAATACAATTCAATATTTAATAACACCATTAAGCGGTGAAAAAGCATTTCTCGTCAATCAATTTTAAAATTTGCTTTTTGAATTTAATCATTCATAAATTTTATTAGTACATCTGTTACTACGAGCAAATGGATAACAAAGCGATTATAGATAATTGCTCAACATTATGTATAATGACTACATTATCTATATAGTTAATTTAATCAATTACTTACTTTGTTAAAATATTATACTTAAGTATAATATATAGCTACAATTTTTTTTATATCTAATTTCTGGCCAAAAATTTTAATTTTCTTTAGATTCTGTATCAGACTTTCTGTTTCGGTGATACCAGCAGTGTTCAGCACACTTCCCAATAACCTTTAAGAATTGAATTCATAATTTCTTAGGGTGTTCCTTAATTCACTTTAAATCAAAGGGAAACTAAAAAGCACTTTCCCTGTTCCCAGAATAATGAAAATTTTATAATTAAAAAAAAACTTTTTTTTTCAGATGATCAATGCTAGTTGATGTTTTCAATGGATTTAGCAAGATGAAATCGAATCCTGCCGACTCTTGAGTGAAGGAGGTCTGACTAGCTTTCATTGCTGTTCCTTTCGGCGATCTCAGAGTTCTTATGGTTGATGCAAAATAGATATTGTGCAATATTACAAATGAAACAGTATTAAAGTGATTCGAGCAAAAGAGATTCATTGAAAAGAAGAAAAATGGCATCACCACCAGATAGTCCAATTGAGGAAGTAGTGTACGAATTAGAACCCTCACGTGTGCCTAAACCAGTTCCAGTTGCCCTAGAGGATTTATGTCGTCAAACGAAATTCACTAGACAAGAAATTCGCGTTATGTATCGAGGATTTAAGACGGTAAGTTTTAAAAAACTCTTAATTAAATTAATATGTATAAACATTAAGCAAACCACTTGCGTCCAAATTTTAATATGTAAATATTGAAATAATGAGAATTATCCCTGATTTTAAAATAGACTGATAATTTTATTCTTTAAATAAAAAATCAACTAGCTATGAGTAAAGTTTATGTTTCAAATTATATTTTAAATTGTTCATTTCAGTATTAACAGATAAATAAATGTAGTTTTCAATTAACGAGTTATAATTATACCTGTCAAGCGATGCTAATGCCTTGCACACAAATGTATATAGCTTCGCAATGAAAAATCGGTCATTAAATCAATGCAATTAAATATTTATGTTAAGGACTATTTTCCAGAAATATGCATGAAATGTAATAAAATGAAAATCAATAGGTTTTCTATTTAAATACAAATGTATATTCCAATTACAAATAAATTTGCGGACATATAAAGTAAGTTGACTAATTTTGAGCACATTAGCTATGTGGTAAATAAATCGAATATCGAATAATTTATTATAAATAACCAATGCTGATGGAATCCTAAATAATGAACAGTTTTATGATTTAATATATTACAGTTTCAATGCGTGATAATCTAATTCAGCAGTAAGATCAATAATTGGCCAGTAACGCGTGAGCAGTAACTAACTCATAATTGGTCTTAGATAAATAGTTATTTAGTGTACGTACTTCTGGAATCTGTCTATATTCTGTGCAGACCAGCTCGCTTTTGTGTTTTGAATTAATATAAAATTTAATTGATTGACTATTTGTTTATATAATATAATAGATAATAATTGCACAGGATATCTATTAAATCTACCAGTCGATTAAGTTTTGTACTGCTGCATAACTATTCAAATTATTTTATATTATCAGCTACATTTTATTACCGCAATAAATATAATTTCATTACCGCAATTTAATACTGCTTATATGAATTACTTATTAACTGTTTAAAATAGGTATGCAATAAACCACCTAATTACATATTTAACACCCCAAATAAATAATTACTTCCCATAATTTACTGAGTTAATTTTTATTCATATCCTCAAGCTCGATTGACCTTAGCGTGATTATAGATACGATTTAAATAGTCTAGAATAAATAACAAAAATGTTTGATTGCACATGGGTTGGGTGTCAGCCCCTATACCCGGTCTCGCTGCACTAATGCTTCTTAGACTTAGACGGATTTCCTGTGCACTTTGCACTGAGATAAATAAATCAATTTTTCTTTCGGTCAGATAAACATAATTTATGGAAGAGCTTTTTCGTACAAATGTTCCATTTCCATTTTTACTCGTTCTGGGGTATCTATAAATCCATAGGAGAAACAACAACACAATTTTAATTTAATTTTATTCTTCAAATTTATTCCTCTCATCCATCGCATAAAGTGAGAAATTAGTTTCAATTATTTTGCTTGGTTCTACTGCTCGGTGCATAAAGCATAACACCTGAATTAATCCGTGAAATAGGTGAACAAGAACATACTAAGTATATGAATATATTAATTCAATTCAATTCATTTACATGTTTAGCGTAATTATACATTCTAGTTTATGTTCCTATTCTAGTCTTGTACTAAAAAAGGGGCAGTGAAATATAATGCATTTTTCATCACTGTAATATTAATACTTAGTTTTAAATTAGAGTTATTGGTATGCATATTTAACACAAAATAAAGGAAAATTTTAAAAACCTCGTAAAGGGTGAAATAAAACTTAAGCTAATATTGACTTAAGTATCACAGAAAATACTCGTATATGTAGATACATATGTTGTAATTATTTTCATGACAATTGTTTGAACTTTGCTATAAAACCTTATATTTTAATTCCGAGAAAAGCAATTTATATGTACATATATGTATACATATATATTATTTAAAGAAACAAATTCCTTACGTAGTTTTGTACATGAAGAAAAAACATAAGAGCATAACAACATAAATTAACTATTACGAATCTTCAGCCAAGAGTATCCCACATCTGACACCAATTCAAAATTAGTACTGAAGAGTTTTGTTATTAGAACGTTTTGACCAATATTTTTCTGTTTTCATGTTTTTTGATGTACCTACCTTTAAAAAAAACGAAAATATCGAAACAAGGGCTTAGGCATAATTGGGGAGGTAGAGGTAAAAACAAACAAATCAACTTTTAGCTTCGATTTTATATTTATGTAGGTACGTACATATATGAGATGAAGAAGGGATATACATGTATATGTATAAACACAAGTATGTCTGTATAGAGGGATAAGTGTTTGCGGCCATAACCGATTCGAGTAGCCCGAGGTCGAGTTCCCCATGTTAACGCTTTTGCTCCAACCCTTTTTGGTGGAGCAAGCATCAAACAATTTTACGTAGAAAATGATGCTTTTTGGTGCGAATCTGTAAACATACTGTTCGTATGTGTACACCTAATCACCCAGTTAAGGTGGCGTGGCATGTTTCCGCCGTTCAATAGTTGCGTGCCGTGAACAAATAACGAAGGCAAACGGAGCCAGGGACGGGGCAAAATGAGGCATCAGTGTGCCGCCAAACTGTCTATAAAGTTTGGAGAAAATATTTGCGTAAATCACCCCTTGGGTCGGACACATGCGTAATGCTGGCACCGAAGTAGCCGGAGCGGCCTTCAAGAATTATTGAAGAGAAATATTCTAATATTAGTCGGACTCAGAATCAGTCGATTCCACCACTCAGATGGCGTTGAATTCTTATGGGTGCTCCTCTGAACTCTCCCTAATTGATGACTTGCAAATCGGAAATCTTCCCCACGTCTCTGCCAGACATCTTCGGTTCGCATGCATACTTTATGGAGTTATGGCGCACCCAAGAGGCCAATGTCGACAGACTAGCGCAACGATGGACGACCCAATTCGATTCGTGGTTAACTTTTCATTTTGATTTACTTACCAGATAAGAATCTGAACTGGTCGTGATGCATGTTCTAGGACAGACAGAAAAGCCGACGATTATGTACAAGTATAAAAAGCCGCCTATTTGATGGATCCCGCTCGTGTTAAACAACAAGGACAAGGTCTGGGTGGATTTGTAGCGTGCGGCGCAATTCAGAGCTGCTAGCCAAGGATATCACTTTTCTTAACTGCCACAGATAAGATTGACATGACTACATTAAAATAAACACCGCAAACCTAGCGACACTGCAGTTCTCGTTCGCTTGAAATAATTAGATAACGCAAAAAGTTTGGTTATGTATAGTATAGTTTATTTTGGTTTGTATTATTCAGAAAAATTGTGCTAATCCACAGTGCATCCACACATTATTGTGGTAACGCATACCTACTCATGGTCATGCGATAGCTTATTATTACAACATTTTTAAAAACAAAAATGATAAATCGTTTACTATTTCAGTTCTCTAGATTAATCCCAGTGTACAACAGATCTTATCTTATCTTTCATTACTCGCCACTGTCCCTCATCACAGAAAACACATTAAATTTACTTGAAATTTTATAAAGATAGTTTGCTTAGGAGAAATTACAATCAAATCCTTAGTAGGTATGAGCTATTAAATTTGAATATTTATAAAATTTTTAGACATTATTTATTTCAATATAAACTAAAAAGAAACATAAATTTTTAAAATAATAACTGATACGCTTACAAAGTACCACAAAATAAACCTACTTGACTAACTATTAGTCAAATCGATAATCATAATTGGGATGTGATGCAAAACAATATTATCCAAAGGGAGCCTTCCTTCCTAACCAAACATACCACATTCATAGTTTGTTTTTGACACCCAAGAAACAGAGCGTTCTCGCAGAGGTGGGCTTAAGTCTGGAAATTCTGTTGACGCTTCTGGAACCAGATGCAATTTATGTGGCTCTAGCACTGACTTGCATGCAAATATTCTGCAAATTACGGACCAAAAGTACATGAGCTTATCCTTCCCCATGAACCAAGGTGACGTGGAAAGTGTAGCTTTGATTTAACACTTCTCCCCACATACTTCGAGAAATTTGAGTTTTGATTATAATTAAATAATTTTATGTTTATATAAATGTTTATTATAAACTATTAATTCATTTATCTTGAAAACACACATACAACATAAAGCATCTTTTTTTGAGTTCCGTGGAGTTCAGAAAAAGAATAAGCTCGAAATCGTCAGAAGTACCTAAGGAGTCATTTTATTTTTAAGTCATAAAATGTGCAAAGAAGCAATTTTGCGCTACATTGAAGATTATTGCTACTAGGAAGAATTTTTGCATGGTTGCAGCAAAAATGAACTTCTTTGTAGTAAGTGCTGAATATACTAATTTGAAGTGTATTTTTAGATACAAAGTGTAAATATTTTCGTTCTTGAAGTTATTCTAGAGCAGTTGTTATAGTAAAATTAAATTCATTTTTTACGTATATGCTATCTATTTTTGTATGGTAGTCGAGCGCGGAGGTTGGCATTTGCACTCATCTTTTTAAAATTAAAGAATTTCATATACCTACATACCTTGTAAGTACATAAACAAAACTTTTCTTAGTGTCTTTAAAAATAACTTATTTAGTCTAGCACGTGTATTTAAATAATGACAACATTAGCAAATCCATTAGCACAAAACAAAACACGAGTCCGTGCACTCTAAGGAGCATGCTAATTTCTGTATGGGGGCTCTTGCGACGCTACTTAATCTTTCTGACGTAGAGGAAGTTTTGCACCTTATAGGTATAGAATGATGGATTGCAAACAAAATGTAACCAACTCTTGCGTCTGGTTTACCGCAGAATTTTTCAAAACAAACTTGTCTTTGATTTAGAAATTGAAAAATGAAACAATATTTTGAAATCGCATATTGATTACATATATCTATGTAGGTAAACTTGAATCTAGATGTATCGGCTAGCACAATCAATCACTTGGAAGTGGCTTTTATTAATCAAATAATACTTGAAATATACATATTAGATATTACATAATATATACATATTTCCGTTTTCAGAATAGTGATACAGCAGCATAATTTTGAAGTAATCTATGGTATGCTTGATGGAACGGGAAAAAGTAAAAGTTGGGTATCGTTTTTGCTTTGAAACAAGCCAACACGCCAGTCTCTCTAAAGATAATACATACTTTGTAGTTGTTTCTGTCCCTCCCGGCACCCGCATAATATGTGTCCTTAAGGAACACACATCTATAAAAAGGAATTCATTATCCTCGCCGAGCTCTGGCGCTGCTCTAAAGGATTTTTGCAGAGAAAGAAAAATATTATTACACATGGGTTTTCAGAACGCTCCCGGGCTGGGTGGCATAGTGGGGTTCAACTTCGTACTTCAGACAAAAGGAATTCGTACTAAGCGCACACGTACGGACGTATTACCTGGAGCACAAATTTGGCTGAATAAATTTGACTGCCAGCTCCTGATTGCTTGCTTAGCGCTCACACACCAGCGCAGACCACTACACGTGATACACCTGCACGTGGTTTTATAACTCACCTGGCTGGTTTCGCAGAGAAAAATGTCTGCACCTATCTACGAAAATTTTTTTCTAATTCAGCTGTGGTATTTCTGAAAAGATTAAAGGTTATCCCACCGTCGCCAGCGCAGAACTGGCAGGGAATGAACAAGTTCATTTTTTAGAAGCTACATTATAATTTATTCCAACAATTGTTTTTACTACGATAAAGCCAATTAAAATACCAAATAAAACACGTTAATTCTTCTATGAATTCGAAACCCAAGGCAACTGTCACACATATGTATATGTATGTTAGCAATATTCGACTTACATAGATACTGGTTATTTTATACTCAAATATATATACTTCTATAAACATTTGTGATCAATATAGAAAAAACATATGTTAATGTTGCAATGTTTCATTAAAATGTCTCCAATTATTTTGTAGTTTTGCGCAAAAAGACAAAACCTTAGTAATAATTTTTTTATATCTATTAATTTGGGGGCTCTTTTCCCAGTTTTTCGATCTCATAGGTCAATATTTTAGCTCTAGACCTAATACATACCCTCCCGAAATTTGACAGACTCCATTCCCTTGAATGGCGCAAACTTGACTCTTTAACGTAAACGTGAATAACTCTTTTAAACAATTTTTTCAAAAAGATGCTCATAGCAGCATTTTTATTTCGATTTAAATTTCCTACAAAAAAGGCATCCGAGTTGATAAAAGTATAGCTACACCTTATATTTACGAAAATTGAATATATTTATATAACACATGAGGACTGGGAAAAGGCATCCTCGCCCGTGCTTTCGAAATCTAGTTTTCTCGTATTTTTGCTATAAATGAGAGCAATTCAAAGAACGACTGCTCTATTAAAAGGATAACCTTCTAGAGAAGGATCTTCAAATTTCCACCGTTTCCGAAAAGATTTACGACTGCTCTCAGTGGCCATTGATGCACCACGGTAGCTTTCCTACTTTTAAATAGTTTTCATAAAGTAGAAACTCCATTTCACGAAACTGAACTGGTTAAGTTATCTAAGGTAAGCCTGGGCCGGATTTTGCGCACCCATTTACCACTTTGTGCAACTTTAGAAAATATTTTTAATAATAAGCGATAGTAAGCGTTTTATATAGGTACTTATGGATTTTCTGAATAAAAAAAATTTTGATCCTCGAAAAACTTACCTTTGATTCAAACAAATGGCTGATAAAAGTATGGTTTTCTTTTTACTTTTTTAATTTGCATACAATTTTCTCTCAATATAATATGACAAGAACAGAAGTTTCTAGAATGTTTGGGACCTCATTTTGTCTTTGCTATCGAAATTTGGAAATTCCAATCGACCACTAAAATGTCCGAAATTTAAAGAATTTCAATGAAAATTAATACTTGAGACTTTTTAGGTTCACTGACTTTTAATCTTGAACTGTCTGTTACTTAATCGAAGAACGTTTTCGTACTGTCTGACATTCTTTAACGATACACTGTAAAGTTTCTCCTTTTGCATGCAATGTAAAAGCTTGTTTGAAAACTTAAATCTCCTTTAAAAGATAATTTTCAATTTTCAGATCTCAAGCTAAATTAATACAACTGAAGCGAAATGCATCATAAGATTACCAGAAAACGAATACCTTTCAAATTCTAGAGGGTAGATTTACCCAAAAGCTGAATTTTAGCAAGGGTTAAGAATAATGTTCAAAAATATATACAAATATCTTATTTAGGATAGCATTTCTGCCAAGTTTAATCAAAATCGAGAATTTCGGGTTAGGAATGTTTCCTTCTTAGTAAAATCCCCTTGCATTGGGATTACTCGAATAATTTCACAAAAACTCGTTCAGAAAAGCTGGGTTTCGAGATTTATAAAGATTTAGATATTAGGATGACGTGGGTAAGGGGCAAATAGGTTATATGATATATGTATTTAAGTTTTGTGAGTTCGGCAGTTATTTAAAAAAAAGGTGCTGTGTGGCCCCCTAGCCTAAGCTCTGGCATGATAAGAGTTCCAGTTTGGGTACTCGGAAGGATTTAAACGCTGCAGCTCCCCAAGGAGCATGTTAGCTGTATGATTTCGGAATGTTTTCAAATAGAGTTGTACCATCACAAGGGGTTCATAAATTTTGGTTATACATTGTACTTGTACCCTGTAAATTTATATTCGAACAGAATAGGGTAGCCAGTCAGACGTTTTACATTTTCCCGAAGTAAACTCTTCAAAAAAAAAATTGAAATAATATTGTTCAGTAGATCATGTGCCCGCTATGATTGAAGGATTGAGGGGCGACATTCATAGACGTGTATCTCAGAAAATACCTCAGCAGCATGCTTATCCATTTTTATGCAATATTCCTAAGTGCTCGACCCAAATAGCCGAATGGCGCAGCTCTTGGACTTTGGCTTCAAGTAACCGTCGTCTATAGACGTACTATATAAAGAATACCCAAATCGATTCGTGGATGAGGAGTCAGCAGAATTTTTCTTTTATAATCAATAACGCTTGTTATCTGAGGCATACTTTGATGAGAAAAAGCAACATTTTAAAAAACAGTATTGTAACTTCAATGGCGAGAATTCTATGAGAATAGCTTTTTGCTGTTTAAGCCTTCTTCTACAGGGTTTAAAGGAGAATATTTTAAGCGTAATGATTTAAAAGATAAAAGAGAAAAATTCATAACAGCTTTGCTAGTGGAAAAAAACAGTTTTTCTTCAAAAGAAAAACCATTGATGCAAAATATTTGCGATTCATTTCTAACCTCACTGAGAAGTAGGGGAGACTGGGTACGGTTGAAACAATTTAGCTTTTATTGTCCGTAGCATCGCTATTACCGAACCAAGCACCGATTGAGACATGTTAAATACAAGGGCGTGTTTCCATCTTCCAATTTGTAGTAATATTTGAGTGCCCGGTGTTTTGTAATTTGTGTAAAATCAAATTTAACAAAAAAACTAAAATTGTTTCAACCGTCCCCATACCAGGGGCGGTTGAAACAGTGGTTTGAATCAATTAAAACACATACAAATAATACAAAATATTCTTCAGTCGTCTTAGGCAATATTACTCATTAACATCTGCACATAAAGTAGGTATGCGCTTATCGAAAACAATAAAAATTAACAGGATTTATTTTAAAACCGAATTTTAGCTCTTCGCATAGTGAAATTATTTGAAAATATAAACTAAAAGAACATTTCTATTAACAATGCTTTAATTTTTTTTTTAATCGTCCTGCCAGGCGAAGCCTTTCTTGCACGTACCCCCGACATCTATAAAACAAGAAATTTAAATAAATAAAGCAAGAAATTTAAATAAATAAATTGTTTCAACCGTACCCACAAAAAATGTTTCAACTGTCCCCAAGCCCCCATTTGATACAAAACAGTTTATAGTAATGGCAAAAATAATTTTACACAAATACTAATTACGCTGTCATGTTCTAAAAGCATTGATTCAAACACAACTATACCACTCTACACTGTCATTTTAATGAAAAGTGTAGTAATTGCAAAAAGTGTTGGTACATAAATATTTACTTTTGCTTATCAAATAACAATGGGGCCTCCTATAAACAACCACAACGCGTAGTGAGCGACGCGCCATTGAGATTTGTGTTCAGACTTGTCATCCGCTTCTTTCGTCCCTTACACCCCTCCCCCCACCACACACGGTTCGAGAGATATTAGCACTGTTTCAACCGCCCCGTGTTTCAACCGTACCCAGTCTCCCCTAATCCTCAAAAAAGTCAAGCGCTAAATTGTTTCTTCTATTCGACTTTTTCACCTACAATAGGAGGGTTTTATTTTTCGATTATACATATTTTTTTGTTTTCGCAAGAGCTGTTTTGGATTCATGGATTTTGTTGTATAAGCTGTCAGTGGATTTGGACGATTCAAATGACATAGATAATTTTTCAGTTCTTCCAAACTTTGCAACTGATCTGGAATTGGCATTTTCTGTTGAATTGGATTTGAACTTAAATTTTTTTAAAAAGTCTACTGAATCAAAATTAACTGGCTCGTCGTAAGACCAAATTCAGACTATACTTTGTTCTATCCGATTATTACAGAAGAAATATTTACATTTTCTTTAAACACAAAAACCAAAAACAAGTAAATAGATAAATTGTTGTTTGGTTTAATTTAAAACCTATAATATAATACATATAACCCTCCCTAATTTCGACTGCTTATAGAAGCTCCCACAGCTTAAAAATCTTGGTCATCTTCAAAACAAAAGTTAACAAAAGTTAGGAATACAATAATAATAAAGCATATAGTGTAATATGTATTATGTAACTATAGTCACTTAGAGTCACATATAATGGAATTTTATTAATTATTTCTTACTTTTTAAAGGTTTCTCTTAAAATTTTCACTTCCTTTTTGCAGAAACATAAATCTTCAGAAGGTTTTTATAATTCGCTTACTGGAAATGAATTAACGTGGGAGAAAATGCTTCTTCGCTCCGGAATCCCAACCAAAAGACCTACGTTCAGATAGTTACAGAAGAGGACTAATATTGTATAATACAACCAAAGGTGCAACCTCACACATTAGGTGAATTTCACAAATAACCACCTGTCGGAGGAGAATTCTCGGAAATCGCACTGTCTACCCAATTTCCCATTATTATCTATTTAAGCCCGAAAACGATCCCCTGACATCGATAAATGCAGGAACCAACAAGAAGCGATTTACATCATAATCTTCCTTCTCGGGCAAAAGCCTAAACCATGGGTTACTCGGCATTACATTAAATATTTATTTTCCACACTGGAGCAATTTTCGTTGCATATCACTCTTTTGTCCTCCTCACCTGCAGTTTGCAAGAAGATACAAACTTCCTATGCTTTAATACCGCCCAGAAATCCTCCCCATTTCCAACCAAACTTCGGCCAGAGGAAGGGCTCAGAAGCAAGTAAGCAAATTCCAAGTTGTTTCAGGTGTAAATATTTACGATGCGGGATACTTTACTTTTTGCCACCTGAAGAGGTGCCCAAAGTTAGGTGATGCAACTGTTCTTGTCACGCAGCACTAGAACAGTAAGTGTCTCATGAAAATTGATGATATTAACGAAGAACATCTTAAGTCGCCCTAGACTGTCAAGAAGGCTATGGAAAACCTATGCGACAGAAGGGAAATAGTTTGGACAGTGCCTCTCTCACTGGTAGCAAGAAATTCGAAAATTTTCTTCTACGTCGTGATAACCGACATCTTATGCTGAAGGCTTATCCAGTGTGAGCTCATTATGCTGAACTGATTATGTATGAATGAATTGATGAGTAAATAATTGACTCCCTTTCACGTTCGTTATCGAATAACACGTTCACTACTTATCACTTCATAAAAAATAGGGATTATACATAAAAAGATAATTGCTTTAATTTGTATACATAATGAAGTAAAATTAATGATAATATGTTTTCAGAAAAGTGAATCCCTTTATTTTTTTATCAAAAAAGTAAAAAGAAGGGACGGCTGAGCGTAGGATGCAGCCATTATGTTGACTAACTTTTCATCCAGCTGCGGCAAAGCCAAAAGGGGGTTTAGTTAGGATTTTAGCAGTCTATATACATTTTTCAGCAATATGGGCCTTTCATACAAGCCTTCATATAAAATATGATACGCTTTTAGCTTTAACTATTACAAAATACGCTACCGCAGTTTTTTATTTCTTCTATAAAATGCACATTCAAGGATTTTATATTATTTCTAATAACCGAATTGAAAAATTATTTTTTAGCAATCTGATCCTATAGACAGCATAATACAAAGCAGTTTAGATGCTTCGTTAATTATATGCGCTAATACTAATCACGGAAAAAGAATTGAGATAGCAAAATAGTTCCCAACAAATTTACGAACGTTGTCATAAAATCCACAACACATTGAAAAAGCAGAAGATCTCCTTAAAAACTACAGGAAATATTACCAAAATAATGCAGTATCCTAAAATCCATCAGAAAATACAGGAATAATAGCCAGAAATTTTTTCGGTGATTGACACACTATAAATGAAATTTGGAATTTCGTCCGTTATATTACTATATTGCTTTGAAAATAAAATAAAATTCATTTTATGTATCAATCAGTTAGTCAGTGAGTTAGTCTATCAGTATGAAAATACATGTTGAAAGGGCTGTAAACTTTATTATTTGGTATTGATTTCAACTCGATACCTTTAACCATTCTTTAAAAAACTGGTCTTGACGGATAAATGAAGAAAGATTTTTTAAATAAATATTTAATATGGAGAACTTTATTTCGTTGGTTTTAGTTTACCAAAAATGAATAAAAGAACTACATACATGTTTATATGGCAAAATTACAATATTTTACAATTTTTTGCTAGCCGCTTAAATTTTTGAGATAAATTGATAATTCACAAATTTTAATAATACATAATATAGTTTAGTAGCGTATCTGTAAAATTTGAAGCTAATATTTTCGTCTTTTGTTTTTTATAGGAAGGTATGATTTTATGGGAGTTATATTCCACAACGTATTTTACCAAAATCCATACAAAGTCTGTGGGATTTTCTGTAAAAAGTTTAATTTTATGGCTATTCCGCCGCTAATATCCTTACTGACAGCTGTAATCTCCAAAAATTGATTAAAACCCCAAACGAATATCGATATACAGTCAGTCAATTTGCAGATGTTGTGAACGAAGATAAATGTTCGGTGAGAGAACAAAGGTTTATGACTGTCGGACTGCTAAAATTGGCAGTGATTTCTGTAAAACCATTAGCACTGTACGTGCAGAGTACCATCCGCCTACATTCTCATGCGGCTGCATACGACTTCCGAAAAGAGGTAGAGGACCCCAATGTTTTCCAGCATTGTGGCCCAGATGAAAATATTGGCACCAGTTCAAGTATTCATCCCCGTTGACGCTGTAGGACTTTTAATATGGGATTCATCCAGCCATGTTGAGCCTCATAATTTTTGCTTCGGCGGCGGCGGGTATGCGGAAACTAAACAGAGCCCGGCCAGTTCCCTGGCATTGGAACAGAGTGTTTTAGACAACAATATTATTTCCTGGGCAACGTGCGATGCTATCATGCCAGCACAGCTCTTCGGAGGTTTCGAAATTGAAAGTAAACACGGACCATTTGAGGTGTTTAAATTCATTCCACTGGTGGCCAATAAGAAATATTTGCACAATTCCTGGGTAAGGTGAATGTGAAGAGCTGTATTGCCTTCCAAATCGTTTTGATATAATGTTCGAAGAGCTGAAAGAAATTATCTCCATCCCATAGTACATTTTTTTAATTAAATCCAACATTTCATAAATCCGGCGGTGTTTTATGCACTGATTGTGAGTAATTTCCTTGTAAAAGTAACTCGACAGCTAAATTCCTGCCTCATTAAATCCCTGAGAAAGGAATCACTTTGCAAGCTTAATTATTCATACATTCATTAAAAACATTGGTAATTATTTGGTAGCTACTCGCACGAGGTACGTTTAGAAGCCTGTCAGAGTTGCCCACTGTGCCCGTCAGTTTGATAATAATTTGAGAAAGATCCTTCCTTTTTATAAAACAAAATCACTGTGTCAGCATCAAGGTCGTTCGTAGTATAGGATATGACAAGATAACGATTTTTTCATCCTCTTATATTTGAGTAGCCTTGCTATTACCCAGTTTTAGTTTTATGGCACACAAAACCATAAGTGATTTTCTCCCATTTTCCTCGTCGGAACAGCACGTATGGTGAGTGCAGGGATATGCGGAAATATTATTGTATCCGTCAAGAGTCTTCAGTGGGAGAAGTGGCAGCTTTTGAGTTGCACACTATCCATCTAGGCAATCCCTTTTGTGATGAAAGAGCTCGTACTTAATTGCAGATCTTGTAAAATAATTGAATAATTTCATGAAAATTTTCTCATTCATTTAATATAGGCTTCTTGCTACTTTTACGAAATTTTTCACATAATGCAAAGTAATCGACCAACATAAAGAAAAACGTGAAATTAGAAAACCTATCTCATCCAACTAAAGAAGATTTATATGTACTTCGAAAATAATTCGAAAAATTAGACGGACTATGTACACGTGTTTATCAAATACGCACGTTCAACATCCAACAATATTGTTTCCAAATGTTCCTTATTTTTCTAAAAGTTGCAACTTTTCTTTACAGGAATGTCCCGAAGGAGTTGTTCACGAGGACTGCTTCAAGGACATATACGCCAAGTTTTTTCCACACGGAAGTAAGTAGACATAGTTTAAACATATTTTTAGCAAAATTTTTACTTTAATATCACGAACGTGATACAATGTATAGGTTATATGTATTCCAATAAAATAAATAATATTAATTGTAGAGTTTCCTTTACTTTCACGCCCTTTATTTACATACGATAAACCTAAGTAACCTATTTTCAGTATCATTAATACGCCCTGCCCTGCAGCCTGAATCGTGGGCATGATGGTGGAAAAGTAGATTCATGAATTCTAAGCGGCAAACATTGAAGTCACGTTTTTAAGAAGTGTTGGCAGAGTGGGTTAAATGGGATATAATTATTCTGTTCTTCTGAAGGAGATCCCATAATGCGCCATTCTGTTAGAATCTCGTAGAATATCACTTTTGGTTATTTGGATTTATACCCACTCAAGAAATCACGTTTTTTGGAATGTGAATGTTTCCTTCATAATTTCACTAAAGTACACTACATTTGTACATAAAGCAGTGATAATTTTTTTTTTTATCTCTCCATGATTGTGAATTGGTACACCTATGTCCACACATAATATAAAATGTAATTGTATTACAAAATTTCTTTAAAATTTCAATGAACCTCTAACTAGAGAGCTTGGAGCTCTTATAGTGAGGGATTATTATATAGTTTAAGTTGAATGAAAAACATTATGGCATTATATTTAGTTTTAATCGTAAATCTTAATTATACAGAATAAGACCAATTTACACAATTATGTCCTTCCTCCTTGAATACATAGAAATCTGATATTTATGTTGGTTCTTATTGTAAATCCTTGCCATTTTTGAAACAGATAAAAAGAACGAAATGTCCTTATCTTTTATTTATCTTTCTAAATTATGATAGCAAAAACAAGTCTTATAATTTCACATCTTTAATTGAAAATACGTTGTTCAAATGTTCACTTCTACCAATTTACTTTTCTAAATTGACTGAATATTGAATAAAATAAGAAAACTTTAATTTTCTCTTTCTCAAAGCATTAAAACCCTTTCCCTGTCCTTTTCTTTATACATCAATAGGTAAAAACTTTCAGTGAATAGAGGTCGAAAAAGTTTTATCATCGTTCATCAAAAACCAATTGATTCTGCCACCTGTTTTTGCTGTTGGTCTATCCTCAAATGACTGAGACTTCTTTTGTACCAGAACTAAAAGAGGAAAAGCCCGGTATAATGTCAACGACAAGCTGGCAAATTCAATTTTAAGTTGTTAGTGCGACTCAAACGCTCACAGAATGGCTCTATTTCAATTTATTGGTGTGTAATTTGATCTGCGCTGAATATACAGAGTGGTGTACTCAGGCATGTGAATCGATTGATGTACTGAAGTTGAATTAAAATTTTAACAAGTTTTTCCATTAAAAGCGAACGTTTGATCCTTTTCACGAAATTCGAGCAATGAAACGGGTGGTCAAAGGATAAATCATCTTTTGAAAAGATCTCGTGAGTTTTGTACGGAGTATATGAAATCAGTCAAAAAATTCCAGATAATACTTTTCTCGAAAGCAGACTTATTATGAAAATGAAGACATCAAATATGTACAAGTACTAATAACCTGAAAGTTAATAGCTTCTAATTTACTGGTCCAAATATGTTCGTTTTTTTTTTTTTTTATATAGATTGGAAATGTTTTCGTGTACAAACTTACTAATCACCAAAAATATTTAATCAAACTGAATACCAGTTATTTTATAAAGTCAAATGCACCACAGCCAAAGCATAGTACCTACCTATCTATGAAAATTAATAAGAGATATGAGTAATAAAAAAATAAGCTGACAAGACTTTAGGATAAAAATAGAAATTAATAAATATTTAACGATAAAATGATAAAAGCAGTCTTATGTACATATGTACATACATCTTAAGGAAGAGCACGAATTTCTGGTTTATGTAATTGCTATTAGTATGATAAATAAAAATACGTTTTCCAAAGCATTTAAGGATGTACATACAGCTTAGGCTATAATTTCCTGCAGAACATACATATGTCGCTTATTTTGAATATAAGAACAACATGTGCATCCTTCCATAGTTCAAGAAACACGTCATCTCTAAACGAAGCATTGGAAATTATGTATGATGGTATTAAGTATTAAAACATTTACCAACTCCTTGACGAAATGATTCGGTGTGCCATCTGGTCCAGACGATGTTTTAGATTCGAGGCCACAAACACAGTTGAAAACACTAACTACACTAAAGGAAAGACGTGACACAGATATTTTACAAATATCGCAGATCGGTGAAGTGTCGTACTTAGCGAAGCATATCGATTGACGGTCCGGCACGATTTCGTCTTCACGATTATTAAGACTATGTAGAAGGAGGCTGACCTCGACGTCTTGAGCCTTTAATGAATATCTAAAACAGTTTCGTATTATTACAAGATGGTCTTTAACGTTATTATTTAAAAACGTATAATTTATTATAGGTAAATGCAGTCCTTAAGACGTTTTGCATGCGATCGACTATGAGAAATTGCATAATCCATAATTCTCGGGCAATTTACATTAAATATTTATATAATTGCCTGAGACGTCTCCGAAAGCCTTAAGCTATTTTCTTTGAGCGGAAATGTAAAGAGCAACTTGTTTAGAAATCCCCTCTTTAAGAATAGGGGGTGAATAAACCAATGTCTAATTTTGCTAATTTGACCTTACATTTATACCATCACAAGATACTGGGAATCAAAAAATATACAAACTTCCTAATTTTCAATAAGGTTTTCGAGATAGAATTATGATATATAAAAAAATTAATTTAATAGAAGTTACTGCATAGGCGTTGAAAATTGGCATAAAATCAGAAATGTTTCAAATAGTACAACTCCGTTTAGAGTCCTACTAAATTCTAAAGATGCATATTGCATAAGCAGCCTCAATGACCTCTCTGCTTTATATCTATCATCAGATCGCATTTTGAAATGAAAATGTACTTGTATTTAGATTAAATCCCATTCTTATAACTTTATATCTGGCGTTGGCCTTTTATATTGCTCCCTAAGTAAATATACTAAAAAATATCTTGCCTTACTCTTAAACGAAATCTGTTTGAAGGAGTTTTCAAGCACCTTTATTCGGTAATATCCCCCAAAAAATACCAATACCATAAATCATTTCAACAGCAGCAAATGGTGCTAATGACAGAAACAGACGATTAACTTCTATCGCAATTTTCTTTTCAGATTCCAGCCTATACGCACATTATGTGTTCAAAGCATTCGACGTCAACTGCAACGGAGCTATTAGTTTTCGGGTGAGTAGCCAAGAACAGAGGAGACCATTTACGACTGCTTTTAAAGGAACCTTACCACTTGTTCTGTCCCGTCCCTCGTCCGGCATATCACTGGATGGGGTATCCAACGTTTACAATATTTCTTAGAAAATCAACTCAAAATCCTGGGGCTTACCCACATCGCCCAGAGAACATCCTAATTACAATTTCTTCGAAATATATAGTACTTCTTCTTGCACCATAGTATAGAAATAGCGATATCCGATTCAGTCCCATTCCAAACCCCGCATCAGAACAACAAGCGAACATGGATTTTAATGGCTCAATTAGGATTGCTAAGGAAAGATAACTCACTTTGACGGACATGACAACAATTTGAGGTTTACCTGGACAAACTTTGATTACGATGGTTTAACAGAAAATGAAATCGCTCCATAGCAGCAGCTTCCGTTTTCATTTGTCCATTTTGCGCTAATGGGATCTAATGAGGCCCTTTGAATTAAACTTCTGGAGCTGTAGTGACGGTAGTGGGCAGTAGGTTAATCGCAGGTCCTCAGACTTCAAAAACAAACTTCTTCGGGGTCTGGGGGTTATGCCTTTCAAGTGGGTCTAATTTCACCTGCTGCTGGCAAAATGATGCTCCGGCTTTAGCCCTTCTTCTTCAATATGCTGCAGCAGAGTGATGCTCGTCGACAACGACGAAAAAATTGTTATTAACGTTGACGTAAATGAGAAAATATCACGGGTCTCCTAAAAGGGGCCCACTAAACACTCCTTGAGATGTATTAAAGAGCACCTGCTTTAAACAAGGGTTTGCGGACCTTTTTTTAGAGAAGCTTAATTAAAGGGGAAGCTATGAATGTGCATATTTCTTCTTCATAGCGGTCTTAAGTGGTATTTTTTAGGAAAGAACATTCTGGGAATAACCAGGAACGTTTTTAGAAACAATTTTTCAGCTAACAACTGTTCTAATTTACAAAGTTACGTTAACATAAAACCTTTATATCCAATAGTACATTTACATACATATATGTCACGCTTTTGAGTTATAAATTCTGCTTAATTAATTAGCCGATATTTTAAAAATTACGTCACACCGTAATTGTACCATTACAATTTAATCTTATATTTGTATTTCCCTCCCAAACAAAATAAAGAAAGTTTTAGAAACCAGATAGAATTTTCTTGTATACCAATATAAATTTATATTCGCAATCATATTAAAAAATAGTTAATTTTATAGTCAGCATTCAATAGCTTTTATTAATTCAAATTAGAATCAAGAGAGCTTAAAAGTGCTCAGAACAAAAAATCATCTTATTGTTGCATATGAATTTGTTTAAAAAACTGAAAAATGAGACAGAAAATTCTGATGACCATATGTGCCCCTATCACCTGGTCTAAATCTAAACTTGTAGAAAATAGAAGTAACATTTTCACTTAATTATTCTTCATTTTTATTAAAACTTTACTGACAACTAAGCTAAAGTGATGCTAGTAACATATGATCGATTCTCTTCTACTATATTAAATTAATCTTCTATATGTTATACCTTTGTACGACAGATCAAAATAAATGTTACCATAAAAGCATTTCATTTTATTAATCAAAATATTAATTTTATTTAACATAATCAGGCTCATTCATGTCAAAAAATATCATATAGAGTATAGATATAAACATTTAAATGATAAAAGGGAACTAAATAATTAACACGAGACAGTTAGTTATAATAAATTTTCTATAAATGACAATTTTCTTTCAATTCAAGAAGTTTTTATAATATCTATTTGTAACCATGTTCTAATCTAACTTTCATAAATAATTTTTCAATTTTCTTCAAAGTCGGAGTAAACAGGTTTTCAAATTAAAAGCTTCCTTGAAATTGTTCAGATTTATTTCATTATGCACCCTGAGTGTGAGCAAGAATTGTTAGCCAAGCTCCTTATTGTGACACTTTTTCTCTGTACAACCTGCACAACAATGTTCATACATGTGGAGATTTTCCATTTTTAATGTGTACAAAAAGAAATTTTCGATTTGCCATATTCAGCGAATCTTTTCAACTCTGCTAATATGCTCGAGTGGCCATTGAGAAAAAAACGCCTTAGGTAGTTTTAATATAAAGTGCGACCGGCTTTCGTATTTTTTGCTGAAAAGGCGCCAACTTACACATTCATGATGAAACGATTTCCAGGCACTAAGTGCACTTGTCCTCGTTCTTATCACGTAAAATAAAAGAGCATATTATGAACATTATGAATGAACTAATTATGTGTTAACAATGAATAATAGCGTGGATGGAGTTTTGCTCTGCCAAGAAAATGCATTTTAATTTTTGAATTAATTTATTCGTTCACATATTTTTACTAAGATACGTATTTCGATAGTGAAAGAAGTCGCAACTAGTTTGGTGTACGTGTTTATTAGAGTCGTAAAAACGAAAAAACTGCCTGGAATTACTAGTTTTACTAGATTTATTTTTTATATTTTTAACAATATTTTAAGCGTTTCCATATGTCAAAATTCTGATTATTAACAAAATGCAATGAATATTTCCTACATATTCCGTTTTATCTTTTTTATAATTTGCTTTCTTTTTGAAACTACGTTTTTAAAACTGCCGTACTAAAAATCTAAAGGTCACCTTAACCGATATTAATAAAATTTAAACCCCGTATCTTCTATAATACTGTTTAAAATGTAGCATAGGATTTTTTTGATTGGATGTATATAGTGTTCATGTTTTACAAATTTTTAAACTCAAAATTTCAGTAATAATCAGAATTATTTTTCAAACTTTTCCTATGCTACATCTTTTTGAAAATCCCAGGGTGATGTAACCTCTTAAGCTGAAAGTTATCCAGGTAATAGAAATAATAGTTATATTTCTAAAAAAAATACACATGTAGTATCGATACTGCAAACGATTTCTTCCACCCGTTACAATGTAGTTTTCCCTTTTCATCTAGGCGCTAACATTTTTTACAAGTATGGACATTTTGAAATTGCAAATACCCACCCTCATCCGGCGACCATAAAGCAATTAGGCAAAATGCGGGCAATATGAATTTTTAGCATGTTCCTCGGCGCGAATTGGCTTGTTTTAATGAAATTTTAAGCAAAAAGAGATCTTTTTAATAATTCCCGGTTTTGTGTGTCCCGCAGGACCTACTGGTTACCTTATCCACGCTACTGCGGGGCTCGGTGTACGAGAGGCTGCGATGGACCTTCAAATTGTACGACCTGAACGGGGACGGCTGCATCAGTCGGGGCGAATTAGGTGAAGTAGTTATGGCAATACACGAACTTATGGGGAGGCGGGCGCATCAACCTGAGGACGACAGGAAGGCAAGAGATCAGGTAATTAGCTTACGTCTTAAAGAAATTAGCTAGAAGCGAAACTAGCTGCTTTCTAAGTTACTTAAATACCCCAAATCGTGTCCTTATCCCGCGCTATTACGGCGCCTGGAGCACTTTACAACGATAGGGGCGGTGTGGCTGGTTGCGAGGACATACAGGGTGGTTCTGGTATCCACTCTGTAATTTGGAACAAAATTTCCATGTACCTTTTGTGCAACGAATCGTTTAATCGTCCTTTAGAAAAGCATTTGCCAGTAGGTATAAAAACATCCGAAAGGATACGTATTCTACCCTTTTTTAATTATAATAACAGTAGTCACAGTAAAAATTAAAAATAAAATTAAAGGCATTACCAGCCTGGTTAATTAATTGCACGTAGCTTTTAGTATACCACAGGTGCCCTAGAGAGAATTTAATTTTAAGTTTGTTTATAATTTCACAAAGCCTGTGTTTAACATACTAAAGTAATGACACAGACAATGAAATAGAGGTGCTTTTAGACGTCATAGTCACATTTGATGCCTCTCGGTTTGCATATATTTGTTCACATAAGGACTATTAACACACTAAATTTAGTTGAGTTTTACACCATCAATTCTAGTCCCCGGCACATGGGTCACTCTTGTCTGGCCGAAATTGCTTTTGAAGTAAAAGACTTTAAAGATTTTAATGACCTGATAAAACCATATACCATCGCCGAAAGTTCAAGTTCTGTCCTTGTTTTATGGGCGCAAAATTACACTTTTTTACCCTATACATTTATGTACGTGTACGTGATTTTTTTCCTTTTCTACCTTTTTTTGGCGGCGGTATAGTTAGACAATTAAAGCGAAACATTTGAAATATTGAAGAAAGTGTCTTTAGATAAGAATGATATTTATTTTTTTCTGATTTTTTTTAGTTTTCAGCTGAGGGTTTCAAATTAAATTAAGATTATTTTTATCAACTTTTCTTAAAAATTAAGGAAAAAGGGACCGCTGTAAAATATTTTCTTACAAAGAGAAACATTTGTTTAAAAATAAATTACACCTTTCTGATTATGTACCGCATATCAGGTTTAACAGAAATTCGAAAGATTTCTATAACATATAACTTATCTCTGTATTTTTTGATCCTTTTTAAAAAATTGCTTTTATTGCGAGTTTCAATGTAGAATAAAATGTCATAGGTTTCATCACACATTTCACATTACATTATGTCATTTCCATTTCTTCTTATTATAATAACGCACCCGATAAAAATCCTAGTAAATATCTCTATTGAAATACTGAAATAACCTAAATAATATCACGGAACCACCATAAATATTTTGTTAGTAAAACACAATATCCATGCTAAATTTGAAAACCACTGAAACCCTTATAAAAGTGTTGCCGGAAATAGATATTTGATTTATACTAACATTGCCGATGAAAATAACAGACGCCGAATGTTATAATTTATAGTGTCCCAAATAACTCCGTAATTTGCCACAGCAACCCAGCGAGCACATTATTTTACCTATAATTCTAGCCCTAACATCTATCGATTTCCATTAAAAAAAATACTTATGCTAGGTTTCCTTTAAACAAATGAATTACGTTGTTAAAAAAATACCATTTTCGTCGCTCAATAGACAGTCTCATATAACATTAAAAATGGAAGAATAATAAAAATAAGTTTTCTTAGAGAATAAAAAAACTATTTCGCTTAACAATATTTCGTGAAGTAATAGTTATAATAATATGCATAAACGACTTATCTGCTTGTTCATAATAATTAATAATTGTTTATTATACTTTTAGGTTGACCGAGTGTTTCGCAAACTAGATCTCAACCAGGATGGCGTGATAACAATTGAGGAATTTTTAGAAGCATGTTTAAAAGACGACTTAGTGACGAAATCGCTCCAAATGTTTGATACAGGGCTTTGATGACCACCAGAGGAAAAACCAGTTAGCAATAAAACTAAAAATTCAATTTCGTTAATTGATCTCTAAGCAGTTTTAGTGTACTGAACGAAAAATAAAAGTAAGATAACAAAACAAGAATAGGTGAATAATAATAACTAAACAAACAAACAATAAATATTAAAGTAACAAATTGTTAAATCGTGGAACGAATGCACAACAATCGATGGATAAAAAGAAAATAATAGAAAACGTTTGTTACGTTTTTAAATTGTGCAAATTCAAAAAACAAAAAAGATGAATATTTTTAGTATAATTGGAACAAAGTGCAAATATTTTCGGTTTTTACCTTTGTACTGAAAACGAAGGTATTTTGTCGTTAATTCCAGACATTGGAGAAAGAGGGTAAATACGAATCTTTAACTGAAAAAATACTGTACGCTTATTTCGCCATTTTAACCATTAAGTGATTGTAAATTTTTTAAACAAAACCAGAAGAAAACAAATCGTTTCTGTGTGTTTTACTTAGGGGAAATAACCAAAAATATAAATGCAAAGCATTTGCTGCTAGAAACAGGGAGGCTATTTGCAAATAAACT
Source organism: Machimus rusticus (assembly GCA_951509405.1). Classification (NCBI taxonomy): domain Eukaryota; kingdom Metazoa; phylum Arthropoda; class Insecta; order Diptera; family Asilidae; genus Machimus; species Machimus rusticus. The sequence goes on along the minus strand of OX608054.1, from coordinate 14,604,008 downwards.
TGAAACTTTAAAACTAATAAATGAAATTTAAAATGATAAATATAAGCAGAAGGAGAATAAACAAGAGAAAAAGTTTCTCGATCACGAGTTAAATATTCCCAATCAAAATTGAATACGTGAAAGGGAGCGAAATGTGTTTGAAATTTTTTCCAAATAAAATATTAAATATTTACAAAAGACAAAATGTATGTTGTAATGTACATATTTTGATTACTACTGTGTTGTAAATTTATGTATGTTTCTGTAAATTTTGAATAAACTAGTTTTTTTTATTGAAATGGTTCAAGAACGGCTTCTTGGGTGAGCTTGGGAAAATTCAAATATTTTGTTTTTTCAAAACTTTTATTTATTTATTATTATTACATATTATTATTTATTTATTTGGTTAGTCATTGAATTCATGAAACTCCATTGTTTACAATTTCTTTCTCTTACTTAAAACATCATCTGAGACTTGCTTATAACACAGACAGAGGTAGGCTTTTTGATTATGTATTTTTAAATTTATTTAATAACCTTAGCATTGAGTTTTGTCAAAATTAAATATGGCTGACTGAACTTGACAAAGTGTTTTATCATTTATGCATCGCGAAAAGCTATAATATTTTATAATAATACTGGTAAAATGCAACGCGATATGATCTTAAGTTACTGTAACCATTCATTGGAAATGCAAACAGTTCAAAATTCAATTGTTAAAAATCGTATCTAATAGTTTATTTTATTTTCAATTTCTTGGCCCAGTCTTTTTATTTCTTTACCACCTAGATGGTTTATCTTTTGAGTGAACTCGACACGCATAAAGTAAGGCTCTTCATAAATTTGTCTGATATATCCTTATTTTGAATTAAATATTTTTGATTTTTATGTACGGCGTTCTAAACATATCGATTTTTTGATTCAATATCACTCATATTTTGCTCCTTGCCGGAATTTTCAAAATGGTTTTTGTGTAAAAATACATTAGACAAGAGAACGCTTTCATTTGTGGGCAATTTTTGGTACACAAAAACGAAGCGATGCCTCACTCAGTCATACAATGTGCTTTCGCTCTTTCGCATAAATTAATTAATAAAAAGGTATAAGGTATGTTAAAGAATTGCATTGTGGTTTTTCTCATTTAGTCATGTTTATCGGGTATCTGTCACATTGTATTAGATTGTCACAAAATTAGACGCAGCGCATCAATGATGATACTTGATAAAAAGTACTATTGAATTGTTTCATGAATTCAAGAAAACGTCCTTTATTTTCTTGCAGAGAAGATATGTTTTTGTTTGGTTGTTTGTTTGAATGAGATTGCTCAGAATCTAGTGGAGTCATTATCATTTTGTTTACAATTATTAATTACTTATTACTCAAAGAATCCCCAGCTGAAATTGTCCATGTAGGTAAATAAATTTTTATTAATCATTAGGGATCTTCTAGTCTAAAGATGCAATTTAGCATTATAAAGTGAATAATGAAATTTGTGAGTACCTCATTAGGAATTTAAAAAATTTTATACATTTTAGTAAAGTAAAAGAAGTGTATTAGTTTGTAATATTAGTCGCGAGAATGAAAGATCAAATTATCCGGATATAACGTTATTTGTTCAATTTATGTACAGACATTTTATCAGGCTATGTTATATTTTTAATTAGGTACCCAATATATAGTAATCTTTACGGCCATAAGCTAATAAATTGAATAAAACAAATAATTATTAATATTTTTAATTTCATTGACGAAATATTTACTTGAATTTTTAATATTTATTTGTACACAGCATTTTATTATAGCTTTAGATTAAATTATTTGTTTTGTTGGAAAAATTAAGATGTAAAGGATTTTTTTAGAAGGAGACTAGCAGATCCCGAGTCAAGCATATATTCATTGTATAGTTGTAATTTTGGTTGAATCGTTCCTATGCTGGCAAATTGTATTTATAATTACTATAACTTTTCCTATAAAGATGTCTTAAGTCTTCCAAATTAATAAGAAATGTATGGTGGCATTTATTTGTTTTTACATTTTTCTTTAACAGGAACAAGAATGGTAAAAACAAGTCAGCAATAAACGAAATCAAATTGAGGGTTATCAAAAAGGTGGAAATATTAGTACAGTGCATGTAAAGCTTAAGCTTCAATATTTTAAACTCACTATAACTTTTGTTTGACTTCTCCAAACTTAAGACCTTTCATTTTTTATTTGTTAATTTTAACGCCTTTTCATGTTTATTTAATAATCTGAAAAAGAGTCGACCCAATGCGCACAATAACATTAAAAATACTTTCTCTTGCACCCAAGATATCTTGAACCTTTTGATTGCCCTCTTAATTATTGTGTTGAATTTTAAGAATTTGGAAATGATTAATCTTTGGTATATTTTAACCGGTTGTTATCCTAAAAAAAATGTTATATGTATATTATGCAAGCTTCAATGTTATTATAATTGAAAGAAATTAAAAATTTGACGGCAATCAAAACAAGATCGAAATCTTCATTGAACGCATTATCAGAAATTAAGAGAAATTTCCAAAAATTTCGGAGATAACACCAATGTCTTTAGATAGAAATTATACGAATAAACTAAAATTAAATTGCAGAGTCAAAAGAAAACAAGTTTAATAAAGAAATTAAGGCAAATTATAGTCACATTAGAGACGAAGATTTGGCAAAATAAATTCCATAAATCCATAAGTATGATAGCGTACACACGCAGATATAAAATCATTGGCATCTTAAGATCGTTTTGTTAATCGGCAGCATAAGTGATGACTAGTTGTTTGTACGCGGCCTTTTCTCTGTTTAAATGTGACGATCAACTTTAAAATAGTTTAACAAGTTTGTAAACGAAAGAAATTGTGACATTTATTGTGCAAAGATCTCTATTATTTTCTATTAAGACATTAAATGATGTGAATGTGACGCCTCTGACTTTTAATTCCCTTTGCTAACGATTTATTTTTTAAAACCATATGTCTTCTACTTACAAGTACATACTCTACATAATAAGGGATTCAAACTTTTTATGCTTATATACTTGGTTAATCGAATTCTCTATTATTTTACCTTACTGTTTTTTTGTCGAATTGTATCAAGTTATGAGTTATTACAAATGTTACGTTCTCTTAGGGTAACTACACACTGAAGAAAATGCTGAATTTCAAATGTATCTCAATGTGGGATAATTTCATATTTGCATTCAATTTTGAAGGACTTAAAATGCAAAACGAGTTATTTATTAAAAGTTGATGTAATTATACTTTCTGTTTGCTACTAAAATTGAAAAATTAAGAAGCTCCAAAATCCGTTAATAGTTTTGAGCAGTAGAACGAAAAACATCTTCTAGATATAATGCATGGGACGTAATGTCCGAATTATGTTAGTGCCTTATATGCTGGATTATGCGCATTTTGTACGTTATTAAATCGCCCGAATAAATAAAATACATAAATGGCAATTATTGTACCAAAAAAATTTAAAACTAATGCGCGATATTTGCGAGAGCGTTCAGACAGCTCCTAGTGAAATCTATCTTTATGGCAACAGTGCAATTGAAGCTAGAGAGATTCAATAATGCCTTGCTATTTCATTTTATACACGTTTGCAAATTATTTATGTAGAAAATTATTAACCTAAAATATAATAAATATGGAACGTGTCGTGGAATAAAATTGAGTTAAGCATGTACTAAAAAAAGCAACCGCCGCCATTACTCAAGTTCCACATAAAAATGTGCGTCCACAGATGGCACTATATTTCCGATTAAAAAAACGTTTGATTAAAATTAAAAGGTAATTGCACCTCAATAGAATATTTCAATTTTAAGTAAACTGAGAATATTGGAATATATATTAGAAATAATTTTAGGTTTGCTTTTCAATCACCAATACCTAAAAATTGTACGAACGCACCCCAAAATCCCCTAGTACCAACAGGAGGAAATTAAAAGTACTAAGAACATCCCACCACCAGACCACAAAACAAAGCAACATTAGAACCAACTGACAGCCTTGCTCTTTTATCGTGGGAATTGAAGTGTCGAAATAAGGATAAAAACGCAGTTAAAACGAACAGTTTTCGTTCAGGCATGTTTGAGTGCACCGCTTGCAAACAATAAAAATTGAAAAAATCTGCAAAATTCGAAGTACGCACAGAAATAAGATTTATCATTCCGCTGCTTTACGAAGAACATCCGGATTATTCAAGTTTGTAGAACACTGTAAACATACACATCCACTGTAAGCGAACATGGACGCTGGCATGTGTGTGTGCCCGATGACAAAAGAATAACTTTTTAGAACACATAGGTCGCAAAAGAAAGGAGAGAGATCATTTTACGGGACGACGCGTTTTCTTGAGTGATTTTTTCATCTTAAATATTTCAGTATAAGAATAGTGTAAGAGGATTGTTGTGTTGGATTATTAACAAATTTTTGATAGTTGGGATTGTTGGAGAACTTGGTTTTTGTACGTTTTGTTGCTAGTGGTAATTTTTTTTACAATTAGTGGCTGACTAAAAGGAAACTTTTGCTCGAACTTCTTAGAGGGAAAGTTCAACAAAAAAACCAGCAACTGACTGGAAGTAATATGAGTAATGCTATCAACCAAAATGGTACAGGTCTAGAGCAGCAGGTGAGTAATATTTTCCGCAAGGATGTTTTTGCTTTCTTTTTATTTTGCAGATCGCAGCCTTCTGGCGCGTGTTACGAAAATTTCCGATGGTTTTGTAGTAATTCATGGCAGTGGGAAAATTCCCAGTAAATCAATTTTTGTCACGTTTTGTGTTGGTTGCAGATCTCTCGGGCTGATTCTCTCGGTCATTGATTGCATGTGAATGAGGTTTTGTGTGATATACGTACACGTAATTTTTCATGGTGATTCGATGTGTGCGTGAACACGAAGCTTCAAATGGCTGCCGCATTAGGGATCCAACAGGGTGACCATGGTGTGGTTATTGTGCAATCGCGGGCATTGCGAGAAGTCCACCATTAAAGCGAATTAATCGCGAAATTATTTCTTAATTCTTGAGCTCTGTTGAGATCAAAACCATGTTCCTTCAGGGCGTTTTTAATAAACCATAAGTGCCCAGAAGTCTCTTAGAAAACATGGCCTCTGGCTGCCGAGTTGTAATTTTGAGCTTTCTCTGTTAGCGCTAAAACAATCTAACCTCATGTTGAGGCCGATTGGTCTCACAATTTCGCCATTGGACTTAGCTCTGAGGTATTCCTTACAAATGTAAAAATATACTCCACGAGGTAAAGACCATGAATTGGTGCATTGTCTTATCTCACAAAGATATAGAGCAACATATGCAAGTGAATCATTTGCAGAAATGTTACTTCGCTACACCCGGCATATAATAAATATTAAATATTTCTCAGATATTTAGTCGACTATAGTTAGAACTTATTATATTCATTCAATTCGAAGCTTAACTTAAGAATTTCTAATTACACGTTCTGTGGGATGAAAAGATATTTTTCGTATTTTAAACTATAATTCTTGGGCCAATTTTTTTGTCTTCACTCATGTTCCCAAGCGTGAGCGAATTAAAAAAGCTTTGCGTGTGCGCAAGAGATTATGATTGACTGCACAAAACATTTACAACCTGTTCCAAACTATAGGGGTACTATTCACTACTACTTTCAGTAGCAATATTTTCAAAGTAATAATTTTTCAATTTACTAGATTTCTTCCCATCCCTTTGATCAAAAATAAAATTTCTGAGTTAAAATTATCAACAGAGAACCCTGGGCACCACTTGTAAAATACGGTAGAATATGAATTTGATTCCGGAGAAAAATTGCCGCATTTATATCTTTGTTTTTAGAGTAAAACTCACGTTTAGGAATGTAATATTTTAATTTTTAAAACATAACATTCCCAGAGTTTAAAGTACCCGAATAAATATGAATATCCAACATAAGATTCAGAACCCTGTTATAATATTTGTTGAAAATTTTACACCCACAGCAGATGAACCAACGGAAGTGGCAATTTCAATATTTGTGCAATGTATGTTATTTGAGCCTCCACTTCACTTAAAAAACGTAAAGGATCTTCAATATTCTCTAATAACTTTTTAATGAGTTATGAATTATTGCTTTAAACGTGATGCAACTTAAGTTATTAGGGGCATAGAAATACAGTTGCTTTTTTAATACAATCTAAATATAAACGAAACTTAGTAATTTGCTGCTATTTACAAAAAGCTATTTATATCATGCGATACATTTATAAATCGTAGAATTCCGTTTCTGTATAATATTATATACAGATTAATTATTGAAACGCCTATTTTCTTAGATTGTTTGATTAGCAAAATTTAGACGTCATAATTATTATGAATCTTTCGAAGCAGAATGCAACGTTAAAAACAATTTTAAAAATTCTAATACATAATATAAATGCACTCTCTTCATGCAATTGAAAAGCTTTCAGATGTATTAATTCTCCGAAGCAAATTAAATATGGAGTTCGATTTCAAGTAGATTGTTGACTGTTCAGTGAATCACATAAACGCTTTCTGATAAGTATAACACATTCATAGTTTATTATAAACCTGCTGAGGGCAATTTTCTCTGAAAGTTATTGTTTATGCAAGAAACACATTTTATGTTTGGCCGTCCAAACTGAATATGTAAACTTGTAGTTGTTTGAAATGGTAATTGTTTAGATTTAATATTTTCCATATTCGAACTGTTTTCTTAGAAAATTAATTACATTTTTATTTTTCCGTTAAGATTGCTGGTCTGGACTTGAAAGGCGGCCAAGCCGATAGTGGCAGTCCCGTTAATAAAAGTTTGTCTACAAGCTCTAATAAATACATACCCCCACATTTAAGGGGTAACAACAATCTACAATCTTTCGATTCTGATAGAGATCGCGATCGTGAAAGAGATCGTGACTTCAAAAACGACAGAGAATATCGTGGAGACAGAGATTTCCGTGGAAGTAACAGCGACTTTCGATCGTAATGTTGTCTATATTTAAAAAATTTTTTGTTTCTGTATTACTACTATTTTAGTGGCAATAATCGAAGATTTAATAACCGCGATCGAGTAGACAGAGGTCCAGATTTCGGGAACTTCTCCAGAAGACGCCCAGAGGAGAATTATCAGAACGGTAAGTGATCTTATTGCAATAAAATATCTTAGATATTACAATTTTCTTTGATACAAAATAACTTATTAAAAATGGGAAGGGCAGCAAACATAATTTCTTTAAAAATATTGTATATACGATATAAACTTGATTCATAGCAATAGAAGTATAGCAAAAAGATAATTATTTAATTTTAAACACTATTAGAGCATTTCTTTTACAAAATCAGTACTAGGTGACCCGAATAAATAATTCTTGTTTGCTTGCTTAACTCAGGAGATTCTTTCGAGTCGAGAAAGGAAGATAATTGGTATCGTGGGGTTGGTGGACGCGGGCCACGTGGAGGTGAACGCGGAGATCGCGAACGTGATCAAGGTCCACCCCCAGTGCGTAATGATCGTTGGATTGAACCAGCTGAAAAACCAGGATTGCGAAATGATCCCAATTACAGTGGAAAGTGGAAAGATGACAGAAGAAATGTTGCTGATTACACCTCCCTTGGACCACGAGATGAACGTATTGAACTGGAACTATTTGGTACAGCGAATACCGGTATCAATTTTAGCAAATACGAAGACATACCCGTGGAGGCGACGGGTGATCAAGTACCTCCACATATCACATCCTTCGAAGACGTGCAGCTGACAGAAATTATAAGGAATAACATAATGTTGGCTAGATATGATAAACCTACACCGGTACAAAAATATGCTATACCGATCATAATCAATGGTCGTGACTTAATGGCTTGTGCCCAGACGGGCTCTGGTAAAACTGCTGCTTTTTTGGTACCGATACTAAATCAAATGTATGAGCATGGTATTAGCAATTCACCACCGCCACCACTCAATCGACCGAATCGACGTAAGCATTATCCATTAGGATTGGTTCTTGCACCGACCCGCGAATTGGCCACACAAATATTTGAGGAAGCCAAGAAATTTTCATATCGATCACGTATGCGCCCAGCTGTTTTGTATGGTAAGTCTCTTTTTGTTTTATTCCGCTTTCCTTTTTTAAACAAGTATATTTTCTATTAGGTGGATACAATACTTCAGATCAAATGCGAGAATTAGATCGTGGTTGCCATTTGATAATTGCAACTCCTGGTCGTTTAGAGGATATGATCACTCGAGCCAAGGTCTTCTTGGATAATATACGATTTTTGGTCCTCGACGAGGCTGACCGTATGCTTGACATGGGTTTTGAGCCCCAAATTCGTCGCATCGTTGAGAAAAGTAACATGCCTCCAGCTGGAGAACGTCAGACTCTCATGTTCTCAGCTACTTTCCCGAAGGCTATTCAAGAATTGGCTAGTGATTTCTTACACAATTACATCTTCTTAGCAGTCGGCCGAGTTGGTTCGACATCTGAGAACATTACCCAAACAATCTTGTGGGTCAATGAGCAAGACAAGCGCTCTTATCTTTTGGATTTATTGACTCCGCTTAGAGAGGGAAGTCCAGATTATTCAAAAGATAGTTTAACTTTGATCTTTGTGGAAACTAAGAAAGGAGCAGATGCTCTTGAGGAGTTTCTGTATCAATACAACCATCCAGTTACGAGCATTCACGGTGATCGAACCCAAAAGGAGCGTGAAGAGGCTTTGAGATGTTTCCGATCTGGAGATTGCCCTATTTTAGTGGCAACAGCCGTGGCTGCTCGTGGTTTGGATATTCCGCATGTGAAGCACGTCATCAATTTTGATCTACCATCTGACGTTGAAGAGTACGTTCACAGAATAGGGCGTACTGGTCGAATGGGCAATTTGGGTGTTGCAACAAGTTTCTTCAATGATAAAAATCGCAATATTTGCACTGACCTAATGGAATTGTTGGTTGAAACTAAACAGGAAATTCCACCATTCTTGGAGGAAATCATGATACAAGAGAGGTCTCACGGAGGTGGCAAACGCATGGGTAATCGCAGTGGTGGTGGTCGCTACGGAGGAGGCGGCAGCGGATTTGGATCGCGTGATTATCGCCAGCAGTCCGGCGGAGGCAATAGAGGATCGAGCAATCGTAATGGCGGAGGCGGAGGCGGAGGCGGCAGTTACCGTAATAATGGAAATTCCAGTTATGGTAATAGCAGAGGTAATTTGAAACTTCTTTTTATAAATAATTTCGTACATCTCCTTTTCCTGCTTGCAAGTTTGGTCGCCTTTCTGAAATGCATTTAACCCTGGACACAAGTGAAGTTTTCTTGTTTTATTAAAGTGAACAAAATTATGTTGTCCCTAGGAAAAATGAAGAGTTTCACGAAAAGTGCATCAAGCAAATTTACCTAAGAAAGTTGAAGACATTTATGAATCATAAAATGTTTTTTTAATGTTAAAAATCTAAGAACAAGTTTGTAAGTAATATTAAGCTTTTGCACCCCTTAAATGTTTCTCTGTTTCTGCAAAAATGATTTTTAAATACGGCTATTCATTTTTTTCATGAATGTACTTTTTTAAACAGAAAATTTCTCTTGTTGTTCACTTAACACGACACTAAAGTAAGTAACTCTAATTCCTGCAATAAATTTAGTTCATGGGAAAAAGCGACCGCTTTCAGTATGATACAAGTATAAAAACTACCAGAAAGGTAGTTTTATATGAGCATTATTTACTATCATTGCATTCATATTTGTGGTACTATATATACAATTGACATAGGTGCGGTGATATACAAAATTTAGTAAGGCATATTATAATTACGAACAACGTAGATTTACTAATTCGTACGTTCGTCACATATAAAAAGAGAACTTTTTTCTTATATACCTTTTCGGCATTGACATGTTCTATTGTTATAGAATTACATGTCTGTTTTTATCAAAAAGGCATAGAATTACATTGACATCAACAATTATTTGTGCAAAGCCTTCTTGCTTATATTGGTTACGTAATTTTTCTCATCTAAACTTTGTTATTTGTTATGTTATTATAGCTGATTGTATTATTTTTTTTAGGAGGAAATTCAAGTGGCTATTATGGAAACAGCGGAGGCGGAGGTAGTTACGGCGGTAGCTACAACAACTCTTACTCAAACAATTCATCTGGACCTGACTGGTGGGATAACTAAAAAGTTTTATTTCCGACAATTAACAGAGGAGAAGAAAGATTATAAAGCGAAAAATAATAAAAGCAAAACAAAAATATATTAACGAACGCTATCTATCTATATGAGGAAAATGAATATATATAAGAAGTACTTTCCGTCTCCTGTTGACAGCAGTGTTATTTAGCAAAGGGAAAATTTATTTTCTTTCTTTGAAGTTTTTTCCAATCATAATGAGATAAACAAACTTGTTATAATGATTATAAATGCACTTTTCTTGGAATATTCAAAATAATGTTCTTTATTCAATCTAAACAAAGCGCAGATTAAAGAGAATTTATTGATAATGAAAGATAAAATGTAATTCACAAATATTTCTATATATTTCCTTTTTTAGAGAAAGAGAATTCATGTGTTATCAATTTTTTTTATTTATTTTATTTTCTCCTTATTAAAAACTTACAAGAAGAATAAATAGATAGAAACAAACGGAATTGCGTTTTTAATTAAATTCACTATATACTAATATTAAATATTTTACACCCAAATAACTGATTTAATTTTGGACAATTATTTTGGTTTATCACCCAAATGTGACGGTGTTCTGTCTCTATTATTTTTCTTTTTTTATTAATGGCCTGTAATTTTTTGCGGGAAAAGGAATAAATGGGCGCCTAAGCAATTGAAGGAAATGTTGTTAAAAGTGTATCTAAAATAAAGCAATTGCATGAGGAACTGCCAGAGCTGTAAAAAACAGAATTTCTATTATAGGTAATGCGATATTAAATGGATTGCCAGTACCATTATTAATAATGGCAATTCAACGAATCTAATTAGTTACTGGTACTTTATTGGTTAAGTATCAGTACCGATGAACTTAATGGTAATTCAATTCTTTTAACTACTATTAGTAATAATGGTACTTGTAATCCATTATAAATTGGCTAATGGCTAGTTAATGCATTATTTTACAGCTCTGGCCTTAACTGAGACATATCAAAAAGTTTTCCCAAGCTGCAAAGTGAAACATGCAGAATCCCTCTGGAAAATCGATTTACACTCTTGACAAAAATAAAATGGGAAAATTATTTTGGCAGTGTTGCGCAAGTGCTACTTTGGAAAATGGGTGGAAATTAAAAGAATTGCTCCTAAGAATTAAAGAGATAAGAAAAACACGAAGAAATGACGAACTTTGATAGTACTCTAGTTCGGGGCTCATCACCATCTTACTCCGACGATTTAATATCCGAAAATGGAATGTCCACCCTCCCGATTGGGGACCGAAATGGAACAAGGAAGTCCTACACTCCCAGTCGATACGAGCAGATCGCTAAAAAGATACCAATGAAGAACCGGAACACCTTCACTTTCTGGACGCTGGTCGCACTCCTCTTCATCCTGACCATTGGGAATCTTCTCCTGACCATCACGATCATCGGGGTGCTCCGTCTTGGTAAGGGGATGCAGAGCATCGAAGTCATACCCGAGGAGGAAGCCATCAAGTTTTTCGGAATCACTGATCTGGACAGGATTTACAAGCGAGATGGGAATATCGAGGGTTTTGTGGACGAACCGGTCACCATAGAAGGCGAGGGATCGGACGTGTTCATTAATGTAAACAGGCACGGCGCTTTGCAAAGCAGGCTGGCTTTGGAGAGCAGCGGCATCTCCTTGAAAGGCATCAACACCTTCGAACTAAAGGACCCCACTAGTGGCGAAATTATATTCAGCACCCACCGACCAAGGTACGTTCTTCCGCAAGGTGCAAAAAATTTATGTGCTAAAGTTATAAGCACCAGCCGGATCGTGAGCCCTATCGATAAAGACCTTAAATTTTCCTCCGAAAAGGTTTCCGTACGGGGCTCTGAGGGAGTGTTTGTTGAATCAAGCGCAATTAATATCACGACCATGAGTTCAAATAAAAACATTGTGGCTAACTCTACTCAAGGCGCAACAATTTTCAGCAGCAACACTGGAGTTTTTATTCCTGAAATGCCTAAAGTGGATCCGGGGAATGGCATCCGAACAGCCAATATCCAGTATAAAATCTGCGTCTGCATGCCGCAAGGTAAGCTCTTCCGAATCCCCATCCCTCGAAACCATAGTGGGAAGATAACTTGCACCCACTTCAATGCAAAGTACGACCCGTGCATATGAAAAGGATACTTATTAACAATGTCCTTCGAGTGAACTACGCCCAATAGAAATTTCGTTTTCAAAGTATACTTGGGCGCATTTTTACATATTTTTAAAATATAGCCATAATTAGACTAATTGGAAATTAAAGAAGAAATAATTAAAACATAATCAAGTTGTATTATTATCCACCGTTGTCTTGTTAAAACAATCCTTCCCTGTACTGTTCCTCGTAGAACCATTTGCAGCAGGCGGACGAAGGTATTTAATAATGCTCTTTGGTAGCATTAAATAGGTTGCAAAAATAACAAATAAGAACAAGGAAAAAACTCTCTAATCTTCTATACATAAGGGTGTTTTGTAGCAATATTAATAAAAAAATTTGATAATCTTAAGATTGTTTATTAGAATAAAAGGTACTTAAAAAGTTATTCCATATGTTCTTCATCGCCCTCTCCCTCGACTCCTTCCATGTCTTCGTCCTCTTCACCCTCTTTCTTCTCGTCGGGCTTTTCGTAGACTGGATCAAGTGGTGAAACGACAACTCCATCCCATACGGAGATTTCCTTGGCAATGGTAGCGTTTCCTTCGAGGCCCAAAATGTGTTTGTACCCTCCGTGAGCTAGGACACGGAGCAACGTTTGTGCCGTCAAGCAGCACATGTCCTGCTGCTCCAGAGTCATGGCTGTATGAACTCTTATATGACCAGCCTCGCAGGGATCGGTGATGCCGGCTGAACCTGGCAGGAATAAGCCGGCCGAAAGCATTTGGAACACCCTTCGGAAAGCCAGATTAATTGGTAGTGCCTGTCTGTTAGGATTGTTCATTATAGCTAAATGTGCTAGAAGATCCAACATCCAGGGAGTCAGAGGTGTAAAACCATCAAATCGTCGAGTCAAATCCCGCAAAATTCTGATTAATACTTTAATGGAGGAATGATGAGCATTCTCTTCAAACCAGCGGCTGTGTCGAATAGCTGCTAGATGCGCTTGCATTGCCTTTGCGTCTAAATGTGTTTCTGGTTCCAATTTTCGAATATTTTGTGGCAAAGTGGCTATCAAAACGCGTACCTTAGCCTGCCAATTCGCAATATCAAATCCTCTCTCATGCATGGTTGTTGTAAGCATATCTGCTTTTGTCACGACTTCGGTTTTCATAAGATTTTTCAAGTCCTCTTCAACTTTTTTTGCAAGAGCTTCACACGCTTCCTTCGTTGGAAGTGTTTTCAGAATAACAACTATGTCAGCGACGTTGTTACCTGTGGTCATCGTTCCCTTTTTGAAGGATCCCACTTGCCGTACTTCATCGAGTTGCTGGAAAATGTCTAATAGATTCACGTTTTTCGCATATAAACAACTTTACTTACACAGGTATTAAAATCCCCGGGTGCCACAACTAAGTTATCAAGAACGCTTTGAACCTTTGTGACTAAATTAGCAATGGCAGTTTGCTCCGCTGGGGTTGGACTCAAATCCTGGTTTCTTTTAAGGAGCGCCTGCGAACAGGGTGGGGCTAGAAGTTTTACAAAAATTCATCTGAAGACAAACTTACCGACGTTAGCGCTGAATCGTCTGGGGTCGGGGCAACTTTTGGGAACAGCACCTCGGCCAATGTGAGGTCGAAGGGATGGCGTAGAACAAAAGCCTTCTTGAAAGGTGGCCGAATTCCGCCTCGCATTGCTCCACGACCACCGCGCATACCACCACGGACCATTTTCATAGTTTTTCAATTAGACAGAATTATCACGCTTTCAAGAAAAGAATACTGAACAACCTAAACACCGGTGTACGGCCTCAACTTCTTCTTCTTTGCCAAACAAAACTAGCGACTTATCGATTTCTTAAGGGCTGGTACAATTTTCTATTCCTTGGTATTTCTCAATTCAAAAATTTCATTTTGTAAATACTTTAATTTCATGCACCCTAATTAAAACATTAAAATCGTAACAAACTATCTTGAAGAAATTACGAATGAATATAATATCTAAATCCAACCAGTAATTTTTAATAAAACGTTATTATTCGTCATCTTTTATTCCCGGAGTGTAGCTAAATTATTAGTTAAATGTCCTGTTGCCTACCGCAAGATAAGAAGAAGAAATCATCGAAAAAATCGAAAACGAATTGTCAGAAAAGTTGTGTACAAGCGCGCGACGGTGCTTTTTTAATTTAGAGTGTTTGCTACTAAAAATCGCTAAAACATGGTTGAAAATAAAGAAGTTGAACTTACGGAACATGAGGCAGAGCTGTACGACAGACAGATTCGCCTGTGGGGTCTGGAGTCTCAAAAAAGGTAGTTATATTTTTTAATTAATTTGTTCCATGTGCCGGCACAAGCAAGGCAAATTTTTGTCTACTTCAACGCATTACGGGAACCCAAGACAGTTTCCGCGTTTTGTTACGCAAATTTCAAACGGACATGTAATCAAACTAAACTGTTTCTTAAACTTATAGGCTAAGAACTGCAAATGTTTTACTTTGTGGTCTAAGTGGTATCGGGGCGGAAATAGCAAAAAATATAATCCTGGCAGGAGTAAAATCAGTTGTTTTCTTGGATCACAGAGAAGCGAAAAAGGAAGACAACTGCTCTCAATTCTTTATTCCCGTAACAGCGAAAGGTGAAAACAGGGCTGAGGCATCCTTGCAGCGGGCACGCTCTCTTAACCCCATGGTTGAGGTCACAGCTGATAAAGAGGAGCTCAAAACGAAAACTGAAGAGTTCTTTAAAAAATTCGACGTTGTGATTGTAACTGGGGCCCCAACAGCAGAGCTCGTCAGAATCGACAAAATTTGTCGCGACAATAAGCTGAAATTCTTCGCCTGCGACGTTTGGGGAATGTTTGGGTACAGCTTCCAAGATTTACTTGAGCATGAGTTTGTGGAGTAAGTGGGATTGTCCTTTAGCTATGTACATTTTGATTTTTACTCTTAATTTACTCCTTCTAGGGATGTGATGAAGCACAAAATCATCGAGAAGAAGGACAATGCCGTAAAAACAGAGCTGGTTGCCTCGCCTAAGAAGAGTAGCATGACATTCCCACCGTTCCAGACTGTGTTAGATTTCGATTTCAATACCCCGGCCTACGTTAAGAAGATGAAGAGATCTGGACCAGCGTTCGTCATTTTGAGAGTTTTACAAACATTCAGGGACAATTTTAACCGTGATCCCAATCCCGCCACCCGCGAGGGTGATTTGAAAGAAATTTTTAAGATTCGGGACGAAATTGCATCGGGACTGGTGAGTGATGCAGCATTCAGTCATGTATTTGCCCAGATTTCGCCAGCTGCGGCGATTGTAGGAGGTCAGCTGGCCCAAGAAGTTATTAAAGCCGTTTCCCAAAAAGATCCACCGTTCCGTAATGTGTTCCTGTTCGACCCAGAAAACTGCTGTGGTTTTATCGAGGATATTGGCTCTGAATAAAGATTGAAACTTTTGTATTTTTGCTCCTTTGAAAGAATTAAAATTTAATTTCTATCAAAAAGGAAGTTTTAACTTTAACCCATCTATTTACTATTTATGTATTGTATTATTATAAAATTTTTTAGCTATTAGAAGTAAAGAGTTAAGAGCATGACTTGGCCACTTTTTATTTTGTTTGTTGTGCTTTATTTTCCTAAGATTTTGTCAGTGACAAACAAATTTTATCTATTATTTAATAGTGGATTAGTGGACATTTTAGTTATGCTAGGAATGAAAAAGTTTTTAGAACCGTTGAAACTTTTGCATTAAATCCAGGCAATGTTTATCAACATTTCCAGGTTCCACATATCATTCCGTTACTCCAGCTTGGCAGCATGTTGGAACACTTAGCGAATATAAAAACCGTACGGTATATTTAAAATGGACGGATGTACCCCAACCCTAAACGCAAACGTCAAATAAAGGGCAAAATGGCGTCGGGAATGCAGAACTTTTGGGCTGCCTTGTGTCAAAAGCACAATCAGAAAGAAATGTAAATAAATCAAAGGGCCCAAATTTAAAACAAATACATTCCATTCGAAACGAGTGCTTAAGCCTAGAGATTAGTTTAATTTAAGTGTAAAACATAGTTTGAAAGAGCTCGGGAGGAGCAGTGACACATACCAAATTCCACGGAAAAATGTTCGACAGTTTGCACTTGTAATAAATTTTATGCTTTTGTCCAGCATAAAAGCCTCTTGCCATTGAATAGCCGATCAAAGAAAGAAGATGAAAACGGTGATTCAACTTTAATATTCGCCAAGTGCCCAATTTATACATTTTACCGTGGAATTTCAAAGGAATTGAATCGCATATCAAAAATGGAATTGAAAGTTTGGGTCGAAGGTATCCAAAGGATTGTCTGCGGAGTCACTGTGAACACAACTTGCCAGGTGAGATCGTTTTTTCATTTTTAAGGAGTTTTAATAAATCATCACGCTTTTAGGACGTCGTCTTTGCTCTTGCTCATGCCACGGGAAAAGTGGGACGATTCACATTGATCGAAAGATGGAGGAACAATGAACGCCTCCTTGCGCCCAACGAGAATCCCCTCAAAATCCTACTGAAGTGGGGCGAATATTCTAACGATGTTCAGTTTATTTTGCAAAGGTCTGATCAATCCAAAACCGATGGCAAAACACAGCCACTTCAGTCATCAGCTAAGATAAAACAAACCAATGATAGTGACCAAATTAGTAAGAATCCTGTTCAAGCCGACTTATTGCCATTGGATAGAGCTAAGGACACTCGAAAAAGTTTTGGGTATGTAGCTATGTCTTGTAATACCCTATTAAATCCCTTGAAAATAAATTGGACAAATTGCGGATCTACCTGCAATGTTTTGTATCACAAACTATGAAAACTTGTGACCTGGACTAAAGATAAGAACGGAACCATTATTGTAATTGATCTCTTTCTTTGACGCTTCTACTGCAGATGTTATTCGATTTTAACCGTTATCTCTAGCAGAAATCAACTATAGTGTAATATATGGCCCGTAATCAAAATCACGAGTCTGACTCGTGATATTATTCGAATGTACTAATTATTTTTTCGTATTCCTGGTGAAAAATTCTATGAATATGAGTTGAGCAGGTCACGCAACTCAAAGAATTAATAAAAAAATTTGATCTAGAAATAATAGAAATTAAAAGTGACTATAAATAAATTTTTCTTGCATTTTGTTTTTCTAATTCGACTTCTTTATTTTTGACTTATAATTAATTTTACCGTCTTCATTCTACGCAGGTTATCTGAGACAAAGCCCGCCGAAAATGTAGGAATTGTTAAAGGCATACCCCAAAAGCCAGTGGCATACACTTCACCGCAGAAGAATAACATTGAGGTGCAGAGAACACCACCTTTGAATTCCCCAACAAAAGACGATAGCCTGAAAAAGGTTAACGAATTTAATATGGCCGATGTGCGTAATTCTCTTGACCGCAAAACCAATCTTAGTCATGATATAAAAGCTTTGAGCAGCGAAAATCTTTTGGACGTATTCAATTGTAACAAATTTAGTATAAATAACAATAGTGTCAACAATAGCAATCACAACGATTTGTATAAGAATTCCCCGCCAATTTCATCAAATGGAGCCCTCGTTCCACCGCCATACAGAGACCCACCGCCTCCACGGAATAGTCCATTGCATAAAGTTGAAAATTCCTTCAGTAGCAATAGTACTATCACAAACAACAATAACCCCACCAGCAAAAAATTTGACTACAAGGATAATATCAATATGACGTCGTACTTTAACATGGCCGAATTTGGAGATTTGAATGAGAATTATTTCCAGAATGCTCAATACAAGGATCTAATTCAACTCATTAAGTTCCAGAGGGAGAAAATAAGCTCACAACAGGCTGACTTAACCAAAGTATGGGAATTATAAAATTACATTTATTTATTGACTGATTATTATTTTTCCCCCAGTATGACGCAGAAATTGTTTACTTAGAGAATAAAGAACGCGATCAGGCTCAGGAGCTTGAAGCGCTGACTAGAGAAATTAACAAAACAGATCAAGTTTATAGGCAAGGAAGTGAACAGGTGAATTTGAAGAATTATTGTATAATAAATTCAGAAAGCCAATAATCATCTCTTTTTAGTTACAGACACTACAGTATGTTGAAGAGGAAAATGAATTGGTAAGACAACAGGAGAAAACTTTAAAATCCGAAATTACTTTATTGAGATCAAAGCTGGCTAACTGTGAGACTGAACTGTTGCAATGCAAAAATAAAATTAGACTCTTAATGGATGATATTCAAATTGAGCAACGTGCAGTGACTAATCGGCAGAAGGATAACAGCAGGTAAGTTGTTAGCTAAGTTAATAGAAATACGAATAAAATTCAAATACACAATTTATACGTAGACAACATATGGAAAGGCATTTTATGTCTGAGGTAGAAAAAATACAGTCAGAAATTGACCAGGCTATTCAGAATGCCGAAACATCGAATAAAACTACAGAAAATCTGAAAAAGGAGATTGCTGTTATAGAAACTGCAATAGCTGAAAAGAAGAAACAGGTACGTATAACTATCCTATGCAAAAAAAATTTATGTATGTATGTACATATGTATTATTGATTTGAAAATTTTTCGATTGCTACTAGAATTAATCATTACAGAAAAATGGAGTGTTTATAGAAGTATACTTTTATATCGCTTTGCCTACAGTAGAATGATATAAAGTGATTTTAAATTCAAGAGTACTATTAACATATGATGCTTTTCAATAGGTTGAGCAGCTAGTTAACGAAATGAAGGAAGTAAATCTACAAAGCTTGACCGTGACTCCTTCTGATGAAATACGCCATTTACTTGAAGGTAAGGATTCAAAACCATTTTTCTTCTACTGATTTTCATAATCTCTATTTACCAATAAGGTTCGAATCGTCCCGGAAGCACAAGAAGAATCATTGGTTCTCCTCGACAACTAGAAAATGCAGTTCCCACTAGCAAAAACCCTCATGGGGTGTGGGTTTAATTATCTTAGTCTGATTAAAATGTTATTAGATTGCAGTTTTACCTGTTAAACTTACTTCAAGTATTTCTGTATGTACTTAGATTCATTCTCAGTGATCAGTGATCATCTCAATCGGAAGATGTGTAATGTGTTCGTATTTTTTTTGGTGCTGTCTTTTTATAATCTTTTGCAGATAATTTCATAAAAAATCACTAAAAATGAATTAAATTGATATTTGTACAGACCATTAGTAAGGATCTTTTTTTATATGCTGAGGTATAAAATTCATTTTCATTTAGTTTTTAAGCGCGTCATGTTTTGCCCGCAACTCCAAAAATTCTAATGAATCCACATGGAATGACCACTACTTATTTATAGCTGAATTATTTAGACTTTACTTCTTATTAGAATTACTAAGTCCGTTGTTGATTGAGTCAAGTAAAGGTAAATCACTTCGCAGCGGACTTTACGAATAGTTCAGCTATAACTGGGACGTTTTCAAGAATAAGTTTCTGTCTTTCTCATTCGATTCTTATTTAATAATACCTAACTTCGGGTTCGTTCTAACTGCCCGTAATACTGCAAAAATAATGTTAGCTTGTGAAAAACAAATTTATTGTGGTGCAAAAAAAGATACGTACTAATTAACTAACGCTTTACAAACGTTCGTGTTAGTATTTGCATAAGTATTATTCACTTAAGATCACTGAGAGAATTGTTAAACAGAATCAAACACCTTTGCATCTATACATCTTTTTACACTTGCAGTATAGGTAGGACTCTTTAAGATTTTTGTTATTGTTTTTTTCTGTCTAGTCTTATGACGTATTCATTTTTTGCCATTAGAATTATGTAAAAACAACACGGAATTATGAATATAAACGCTTCATTGTATCCTGTGCACGGTAGATTTATTTTTCTAAAGTAAAACTCGCTACTTTTGTGTGCAGTTTTTAATGGAAGTCTGCAATTTACCAATTTACATTATTTAACTTTATTAATAGATACGTGTAAAAATTACTATTATTCCAAAAAATAAATAAAATTGTATGAAACGTTAAAAAAATAAAAAGATCAAATTATTTATCAGCTGACCTGAATTTTTACTCTTCAATATCAACAAATGGTTCAAACATTACAAGATTACGAACTGACCAAGTGCAAGTTGAAAATATTTCTTGTATTCTCATTTTCAAAAAGATTGTGTCAGCGTTGAGTTTTAAATTTTACTTTAATTTCAAAGCAATATAATAATTGTGAATTGGAAGGAAATGAAAGAAGGAAAAATATATTAATATTTTGCTAAGAATCTTATTACTGAAAATTGATTATTACAACGAATCAATACGCATATAATTACATTTAAGATTAACAAGATCTTGCCGTAAAAGTCAACATTTTTACGGTCCCAGGCAAAGATTGTAGTTTTCCATTTCATTTAGTGGTAAACTGCAGAGGCCACACATTTTGTTTTTGTAAACCCCGTAAATTTCGACATTAATAATGCTTGATAAATCATACTGAATATTTGCTTTTATCAATCGGTGTTCGATGTTGAGAATATTGTGGTCATTCAGTTCAACTCTGAAAAAGAATAGATTTATTAAGAATTTTTAAATAATTGCGATTTGCTGCTTTGTTTTACCTAAAATCATAGAATTTTTCAAATGGAGGGAATTGATATGGCTGAGCTTTAATGTTTATTCGCTCTTCACCATTAAGTTCAATATATTGTTCGTCAGTAAGACCTCTGCGGGGTTCGAAAATGAAGAAATTTTTCCCAACATGCACTCTAAGCGAAAATGTAAGATTATCTCCTCTGACTATTGGAGCTAAGAACACAGCTAGTTGAGATTCTGCTGAGCAATCTGCAACAAGCATTACTCCACATGATCTGTTCTTTGGATTCATATGCGCCAATAAGTCCACGGTATGGTCATCGAAAGTGTTAACAGAGTTGTGAATTAATGAACAGGATCCTAAAATGTATAAAAGTATAGAATTTGGGCATTTACAATGCCTTATCATATAATGCTTACGTTTCAAACCAGTGTTGTAAAGGAATTGCTCAGTGGTATCGTATTTCGAGTCAAGTTTTGGTATAAAAGGTATACGGTAAAAGTTCCATTTAACACCATTCAGGTCGAGGGAAACCCAAAATTTATCGCTCGGTGTTTGCACTGATAAGTCCATATCTGCGCCCAAATTCAAATGATCAACTTTTTTGCTTGAGAACGCCGATACGAAGTGGTCTAATCGATTGGACCATACATCAAACCATTCAGGCATCTAATAATGATAAAATTAAATTAGTTTCTTTCAATTCGTAAATTTATACAGTGAGTCCAAAAATTCAAGTGAATTGGGTTTCTGTAAAAATGTTTTATACAAAAGTTTAATGGTTTTTACCAAAAACTCATTCTCTTTCATATATTTGACCGTTTCGGGACCTTTGGACCCGGATGACCGAGGCACTTACATTTTTGAACTTCATTTCCGCATTGTAGTTTGTTATAGCTGTAAGGCCTTCAAAACTCTCTCTGTTGCAATGCTTCGACGAAGGAATTGGATTGAACTTGAGCACTTCTTTGGGACATAAATTGTTGCTAAGTATCTCTGTGGAGTTGAAGACCTCTTCTGCATTTTCTGCTGGCTAAGGATAGGTTTAAATATATTATGAATTTTATAACCAAAAGAAGGGTCTTACTCCAGCTGTTGCTGATAGAGTTAACGTTGATTCTTCAGCTGGGCATCTCCTCTCCCCAAAACTTTTACCAAAGATAAGTTTTCCGTTTACTGTGTGTGGCTTTTTCATAAATACTAGAGGAGAGTAAATCATTTCGATGCAGGCCTGTTTTAATTAAAAGAATAAAAAATTAAATAGAATTCAATGTACGCTGAAAATGAACAAATTGTTTTTATTCTGATAAAATTATTTGAAATGCTGAAAATTTTTTACAAAGAGTCATAATTTAATAACTAAAGTTCTGCCGCTATAAGATAAAAAATAATTTTTTAGTCGAATGTTTTGTTTTTAATGTTGTAATTAAAATTCAGAGTTTCTTATAAAATAATTAAGAAGTTGAAGGTTGTATTATTTGAATTTTTTTTATAGAGTCTAGGAAAGACTTCTTGTATAGCTATATTTGAGGAAATGAATTTCATTCATTTTATAATTTATCTTTAGCAAGTTTAGAGTAGTGCTAATTTTTTGGCCGCAGCTGTGTGTGACGGCATGGCAACCTGAAAGCCAACAATAAACGCAAACCCCAAACCACGTAAGTAGTTCATATCAAAAACGAATTTAAAATGAAAATGAATTGACTTCTGACCTTTTAAATTGTTTGATCAATAAAAGTTTCACCCAGTTCAAGTAGCAAAACAAGAGTGAATTGCACTTCCGCCTGTTATGATTAAGTAGGCGTAAAAGGTAACTCAGGTGAAACAATTGAGTTTTGTTTGGGGCATCAAAATTATTGTGAAAATGAGCTCTGTAAGCTGTTTTATATAATTCAATCTAAAAGATGTTCTAAGAAATGGATTATTTTGCAGTTGGAAGCAAAACGAGAACAGTTTAGGAAGTACTTGGAGAGGTGTGGCGTAATTGATGCTTTAAGCAAGGCACTCATAAAACTATATGAGGAGACTCACAAGCCCGATGATGCTGTTCGTTATGTGAGAAAATATATGTGTGAAGCCTGTCCAGATGACGAACAGTTCGATATACTGAAGTCAGACCTAAAGATGGCTTCTAAAACTATTCAAGATCTTGAAGAGGAGCTGGAGAGATACAAAGGAAATCTGTAGGATTTAAAAAAATATTGAGCGGTTAAATTATATTCAAATTGTTTTTAGGAAAAGAACATCAAGTGAAATTGCGCTTCTGTTAGAGGAAGGTTTAAGAAAGCTCGAAGACGATGACGATTGCAAATCGTTGTTGAAGAAACACTTAACAAAAGATGTTTTTGATGAACTTGCTCTGGCAAAAACTTCGAATGGTGCAACTCTATTGGATATAATCCAATCTGGTTTGGAGTGCCATGGAGCACCGATAGGAGCATTTGCGGCTGACAAAGACAGTTATGAAGTATTCAAGCAGCTATTAGAGCCTATGATTCTCGAGCACCACAAGAAAGAGGCCGAAGAAACATCCGAAGGACTCCACCTGCAAGGTGCTGTTGATTGGGGTGATGTCGAATCAATCAAAGACTTGGACCCAGACGGCAAGTTCATCTTGTCCACAAGAATAAGAATTGCTAGGAACGTGGACGGTTTTCCATTCTTCAGTAAGATAATGGAAGATGAACTTAAAGATCTTGAACAAAAGGTAAAAAATTTATAGTATTTTTTTTTTGAGGTGATTTTAAGAAACTTTATTTGTAAGGTGAAAGAAGTTCTGGAAGGTTTAGAAGGTGAGCACAAGGGCAAATACTACAGCCTTCGCGATATTGATATTGATGTCCAGGCAAAAATGATTTCTAGGAAAATATTGTTCAAGAAGGGTGATCCAATTTTAGCTGCAGCAGGTACTTACAGATTTTGGCCAACTGGACGTGGCATTTTTCATAATCCTGCTGAGACATTTATTGTTTGGGTTAACAGTGAAGATCATTTAAAGATTATATCAATGGGAAAATGTGGCGATTTAGGTATGTAACTGATTTATAGAAAACTTGATTTCAAATTAATTATAGAATTGATTACCGATAAATAAAAACAAAAATAATTCTCTAGAAATATCAGAAGAAAATGTAAGAGAAAAACAATCTTTGTTTAGCAATAGCAAAAAATCTCATTGGCTAAAAATGGTCAACTGATCAAGGTATGCTTAATGAGAAGAATTCGCTGTTATTGTTGATAGAGGAAAATCTGATTTCTTGAAAATTGATTTGAAAATGATTTCCGAAGTATTTTTCCTTGATAACAATAGGAAAATTAATAAAAAGTCTACTTACCTCTATCAGTTTTCAAGATGCATATTAAAAAAACAAAAAAAACAGTTGTGAATGAAGATTTTCTCCCTTATTTAACCTAATTTCCAACCAATTTGCTGAATGTGCTAAATTACTTGTAGCAGCACTGTTATAAATTATATCTGATCTTCGAAAATAGTCAAAATGCCTATTAGCTAAAATTTTCCCTTGTACAAAATATCCATTTATCCCATAACGTTCCTTAAAACAGTAGAAATTTACCAGAAAATCTGATGTTAAATCGTTAAATGGTCGCTAATAACCATTGTAGTTCTACAGCGACCTTAAAGAAATAATAAAAAAAAAAAAAAAAAAATCTATTTAGTTAGTATATTCCTTATATGTACAACAAAGTATTTAACAACTGACTATTTTCTTTGTACAAAATGCCTATTGACATATTTGCCTATTAGCATATTTCCCTTGTACAAATATCTATTCTAAGAATTTTTAATCGAAAAACTCGCATGTATATTTCGGGTTTTTCATTCAGTCTTTTATATAATATAAATTATTTCATATTGATGTAAATATGTACACATATAAAGTCACGCTATCAAATTTCCTAGAAGCACAATCTTCTTCCATGGGTACCAATTTTACGGTTTCCGCAGTTAATGGTTAATTTAATCTAGAAAAATAACTTCCTTTCTTTGGAGCTAACGTTCATAAATTATAAAATTTGCAGGTGATGCTTACAGTCGACTTGTTGAGGGAGCAAAAAAGATAGAAGAAAATCTTCAATTTCAACATCTTCCTAGCTACGGTTATTTGACATCGTCTCTTGCAAATTTGGGTTCAACAATACACGCTTCAGTTGTGATAAAACTACCACTGCTAGCCAGGGAAATGACTAAACTCGAAGAGAAATGCGAACACTTAAAATTAAAATTAAAGGAAGTTGATGACGCCAAAGCAGCCGAGGGTACTATGGAAATATCTAACAAAAGATGCTTGGGAGTGACGGAATTTGAAGCCGTAAAAGATCTACAAGATGGTATAATTGAACTTATCAAAGCCGAAGAGGATATGACACCATAAAATCATAATATTATTTTTCTTGTCTAGTTGTCAAATGATTCAGAAATTGTTAAGAAATAATTTTATGTTTAAATAAATTTCTAAACAATTCATACCTTCCAATCTGGTTCCTCCATATGATTTGATCTCTTTATGATTCCAATTACATTATACAGATTATTCTTCACTGATTTAGAGAAGTCGAAGATCAAGTTCCATTTGTGCAATGTTACATTTGAATCTTCACTGGTATGAATTAGACTGAAATCCATTTTGTGACCTGTTTTTTCTTCAGAGACTTCAGCAGTTTCCATTATACCAAGGGATCCTTCAATCTAAAAAAGTGAGTAAATGCATAAGATCCACATTTATTTTTTAATTTATAATTTACTTTTGTAAATTCCGTGTTGTGGACGAGAAGAGTAAAGTTTCTGTCGTTTCCTATATGAATAGAACTAAGCTGCGCAACGCCGAACAAATACATTAGAGCATTGATAATCCAATTTTTTGAAAAGCCACTAAAATATCTAATTTTAGTTAAAGATTTTTTAAAAATTATATCGTTCTACTTCTCCATAAATTCCGATTTATACAGCATAATTCGGTATGTGTTCAATTCATTTAGGTTTGTGTTAACAGACACCGATATACCAAGATCTTCGATGTCGTATTTAAATAACTGAAACTGAACAAATAAATAAATATAAAGCACTAATTTACTCCCCTTTTAAAAATTGCGTGTGAACTCACGTTAATTCTTAATGATTAATTTAATAGTATGTACTTACAACATCATGAATTTTTTCGGGTGAAATAACTTCATTAAATGGAATTGGCGAAGATTTCGTTATATAACCTTTAGTTGACGTCACTGATCGTGATTTAAATGCGAGGCCACTTGTGAGATTCGCTGGTCTTACAAAGGAGAATTTCAAGCATTTGTTGGTTATATTGATCGATAGTTCGTTATTTATAGGCATATAAAGTAAAAATCCTTGTTCTCTATTGACTTCGTGCTCCAAATTTAAAAATGGATTGTAGCTTTTGCTCCTACAAGAGGCGTATGAGGCGTATCTGCAATTAGTGGGATTAGATCAAGCGATCAGGCGTTTCAATTTCAAAATTTACCGAGCATCAATCTCATGGTTTCGCGTAATGCCGTCCAGAGCTTGATGCTGAGTGATGTTTCCTCTAAGTGAAGTCAGTACTGTCGTTTGCAGGAGCACATCAGCCGAAGTACCCAAAACAGTAGGCACCGCGTACTTCGTCATGAAGGGCCACCGGACAGTTTGCATGTTTATGTGACTATCGGTCCGTATCAGGAAATTGAGCCTCTGAATCACTGAAATTATATTTGGTTTAATTCCGCAACTCAAATGCTGTTTGAATCTCACAATCTCCGTAGGTAAGGTTGTGGAATGTCTTCTGGTTTAAATAATATGATAGTACTGTTTTTCCCTCCATTTGCACTATGAATTCTAAATGCAACGGTGTGTAAGGAACAATTGGTGCCTTCATCAATTCTAAAAATTTCGCTAGCTCAAATTTTACGTTTTCTGAATGAAATTTGTTGATCCTGTCCAAAAATGCATCAGGTAGACCTCTTGCTTTGATATACAACTAAAATTTATTTATTAATTTGTTTTCTATAAAACAACAAAATGAAAATGGAATATTTTGGCTTACCGCAAGTTGACCTGTGAATTTTCCGAGTGCTTCAGTATCAAATTTGAAATAAGCTACAATAGGAAGGTCTGATTTTGGGTCGCCAACTAAAAATGCTTGCAACATTGCACCAATTCCAAATTTAGAGTCCCTGTAGTCGAAAATATAGTTTCCGGTTACCCAGTAGCGAGACTCCGGTGCAGGTGGTAGATGTCGGTGCATATATGATAGCATTCGTCGACTAGAAATTTTAAGGATATTTAGTACAACAAAAAACCATATTTTCTAGAAAACCTCAGATAAATTCCTTGAAATTGACCTATTTTTCGATTACTCAAGGAACAATTCTTAATAGTTATGGAGAAAATCGACTGAAACCGCAGTATATTTTAAGCATTTTATTTTATTTTAAAGATCAATTCTCAAGAAAAATTACTAAGTCGTTTTTCTAACTTACAATTTACAAAAATTTTGTCTTTCCCAATATTATACTTACAGATCTTGATAACATGGATATGTCGTTTCTGAAATACTTTTAATTGTCGTTCTATAAAAATTAATGAGATGAGGACAAGTTTCATCCTGAACGATTCTATGCAGGCTGATCAATCTTGCAGGCGTTGGATTTGAAATCAGCAATAGTGTGAGAGCAGCAACTCTCATTTCCAGCGATGAGTTTCTTGACTCAAAAATAGGCCAATAAAGTTCATAAATCTAAAATAAATAAAATAACATCAATGCTTATCTTAAAGCTTTAATTAATTTTACCTTTTGTGGCCTTGTGTGTGCCAATGGCATTGTGGCCCATGCTGCAAGGAACTTGATATCTTCGTCCTCGCTATCCTTTTCGCCTTTAATAATTGGATCTAAATAATTTGCCACATTTCCAAGCTGTAAGTTACTTAATGCTTGTAAATATAACATTTTCTGTTCGTAGTCATAACCATCTATAATTTTAAAGAGGGAAATTAATAAAAAAAAATACGTGGTCCTGCTAATGCATACTTAGGTAAAGGTTGAAATACTTCTGCACATATTCCTCGAATGTGTCTTTAGACATTTTTCCAGCAACGAACACATTGTGGATTAAAGTGGCAAAACTAAGAACTGCAGCTTGTCTTACGTCTGGACGATCTGGACCTAAAAATAGACATTTTGTAAATGAAGGAAATTAAAACTACATTTTGTTTATAACCTAAGGTCATGAAGGTTTCACAATCAACGACCAATTGGTGTGAAAGTTCATAAATGTGAAAAGGTAGAGAAATCAACAGTTGAACAGCTGTAGTTGGTTTTACACGTTTATGAACAACCAAATCTCTGATTAGACGAACAGACGCCTTTGTCCCTATTCTGGGAATAATCTCAAAAAATATATTTCTAATTGTCTCCTGCCTGTAACTAGTTCCAATATCAACATCTTCGAAAATCTTTTGAAGGGATTCGAAATCCATTTGTGTCATTAAACTAATTATGTCCGATACGGTGCTATCGTAGGGCTCCCCGAATTGAATATTTTTGTTTTCAAGTCCTTCAGCTAAGGAATTTAGAAGATCAGCGCACATTGCCATTAATTTATTTTGTTGCTGCGGATGTCGGCCACCAGTAGGATCGTTCATATCTAGCGCTAGAAATTCTAAAGTTGCCTGAGCAGTAGACATGCTGGTCTCTATGTCTATTGTATTGTCGATTATGCTTTCGTTAAGGAATTTCAAGACGAGCCTAAAAATGCATTTTATTATAATTTCACATGAGCACATAGTAAGGGTCGGCACCAAGCAATTCTTATAATATGATGGTCATAGAAATGCCATTGATACGACCGTCATAAATTTGACTATTTGGTGCATACGGCCCTAAGCTTCTTCATGTACTCAGAATTGATGTACTGCGCCTCCCCAGTTGATTCAAATGTGTGAATTAATGTTGTTCCTTTTACGTGGACCGTGTTAAGAAAATATTCGGTTTCCGTGTGAGGTAGTAAACTGTATTGGGCCTCATTTCCAACTATTACATTTTTCTATAGAGAATAGTTATTATATTATATACATAATCATTGATAAATTTTTGTATTTATAGAATACTTGAAAGTCAAATTCGCATAAATTTGGCGGGACATTGCTCCTAGTCAGATGGATAGCTTCTCTGAATGGTGTGCACGTTTTTAGTTCAGGAGTTTTACGAATTGTGATGCTGTTTGTCCTATTCGCAATATAATACTCTGTGGAGCATTTTCCGTGGATTCCTGTCTGTACAATTTTTCAAAGAAAATAAAGTCCAATAAAAATAATGTTTATTCGTTTTTACTTACCTCTTCCACAACGAAGGCCCCTTCTGCATCAACTTGAAACTGCAAAGTCGATGCTATGGCCCGTTTAAAATTTGTCGACCAGATTGGGTCTCCTTCTTTGAACAGAAGGTGCGAAATTGTCCCCTGCGGTGTTAGGGATATTTTGAAGGGCTTATAAGGTGGATACATCTCTTTATTTTGTTGGAATTTTTCGCCAGAATTGTTTAGGGAAATTTCGTCGATAGCTAGCTAGAAAGAAATAATTTTAAGTCTAGTCAAGTTTTCATCGTTGCACTTATTTATAAATATTATAAGAATTATGGGGTTTAAACTGGATTTTTATTATAGACTAGAGGTGATAACAAATTTATTTGGACACATTCCCTTCTCTGAAAAGTAAAAACAAATGTAGTTACGTTCTGAAGTGCAACCAAGGACAGCATATTGTTTTCTGGCCAAAGGTATGCCCGATATATTTTTTACTAATCTACTAAACTTTGTTGTTAATTAATAGTTTTAAATGCTGCTTTTATTATTTTATAATATTACATAAAAAATACAGTAAGTCTATGGTTCTTATAAATTTTTTTGGTTTATTTTTTAATATGTCCTATCAATTATTGCTCTATATTGTTAAAAACCGTACCACGATCACATTAAAATTTAGTGGGAAATAAAACTTTTCAATTATTATATTCCTTTAGGGTCATATTTTTTCGGAGGAAGTGGTAGAAAAACGAAGACCGCTATTTCTAAATCCCTATTACGTCTAAAAAAATTTGACTATGTCAGAACGCATTCACTTTTTATGAAGTTTAAATATAATGATGATTTTCCATGTTTTAACCGACATATATAGTGCGAATTCAAAATTAAAATTAATTTGTAAACTATAAAAATTTGGAAACATGTTCTGTACACAGTAAAGACTTGAATTTAGCGAAACAAAAGAGTGTATTCTGAAAAAACTCATAATTTGTAGTATAAAAGCATATTTTTTAACTACAACTAAGTTATTGTAATTTTTTAGCAGTGTTTATTTAAATTTTGGTAAAATTTGGTAAAAATTATGTATCCTTATTAAAAAATGTGCCCAAAAAAAATTTTGTTATCGAACAAATCAGTTGTTTCTTAGAAGATTTAGTTTAATTTCGTATTCGCAGATAAACGTTGGAATCAAAAATTCCGACCAATAAAAAGGTATTTCTTATATCAATTGAAATAACTTTTTTTAAATCTTGGAGTGTTTTACCTCTTTACTTCTTTCTCAAAATTACGTATCAAATTGTTATCAAATTTTAGTGATCCTTTACCCCTAAGTTCTAGTATTTTCATTGTTTTCATAATACAATTAATTACTGAAAATTATCAATAAATTTGCATTCTAGGTTTTCCATCCGAACTAAGGCATGGCAAAAGGTCATCAGGCCTGTAAACAGTAACAAGGTCGAATAGTTATTTACTCCTTATTTTTTCGTCAGTTAGTTGAAGTCAACATTTCCATAAATCTCTAAACAAACAAAAACAATTCAAAATACTCGATACTACAGTTTTGTTTACTCGATCATCTATCATCGAATTAATGATCCTCCGCTAATAACCTTAAAATCGATCGTTCACTACTTTTCGCCGTCTTACAGTCAAAATTTATCAATTCGCCTCCCCCGTGCGTCGGAGCGTGCACCTTATCGCCTCTGTCCACGTCAAATTCAATTAAGTCTAGTAGGAGCCCGATTAATTGAATCGAAGCATCATCGCTAAATATAAATCAAAGTCTATCTTTCCCGATGATTGAATTCAAGTGGGCTCCGAAGGCGCTTTAAACTTACCGCCGCTGCCAGGGTGTCTTCGTTCTGTCGCTGGACCGTCAGCTTCCCCTTCACCACCCACCCGGACGACGGTGGAGCCGGGTTATCGCCGTCCTGCGGAGCTTTGGCACCCACTGATACACTTCCAACGTATTCATAGAGCATTTGTTTATTAATTCCGATTATATCAAAAGTTCTTCCGGTCTCGAGGATTAAAAATAAATCTATTTGGGAGAAATGAATTCTTTAATTTTATTGATTCGATTGCAGGAACCGTGAACCGAACGAGAAAGTGCTGGCGATCTTTTTATGGCATTTTTTCAATTTATATTACTTAGATAAAGCTCAACAGAATGTTGTGTTCCAAAATGTATGAATGATATAAATTAATTCTACAGTGTCTTCATCAATATCTTACATGGAAACCATCAGACAGTTTTCCCAGAAACTACGTCTGCTTTAAAATTTGATAAAGTCTGAACCAAACCTGTGCCATAAAAATTAAATTGTTTGCCTCTTTATGGAAGGTAAATTTTTGTAGGTCAAGAATGGTAACATATGAAAGAACGATCTTTAGACATCCTAAAACTATTTTCGGTTTTATTTAACGTAACCTCCATATAAGGTTCCTATAATCCCGACTAGAAGTAATCTCGGAAAAAAAACTTAAGAATATATCAGGACCTGTTGAGGCGTTTGTAAGGCATGCCACAAAATCGTATGCCTATCATTCCCGATTACTACCGGGTCAGGATCATACAAAAATAACTATATCCTACAAAATATTTAATGTAACCGTTTATAAAGCTTGGTATTATTACATTTGACACGATCATAAATCAGTTTATAAGTGTTAGAGTATCTGCAGAATCACGCATTTTTATTTATGTTTAGCATATTTAAAAGTTCATGTTTTAACTTAAAATTACATATATTAAGTTAATTTTTTAGAGTTGTACATAGACTCCAGATAAGGTATGTCTGATCGTAAAAATATTATCAGCTCTGTATCGGGCATTCCCGAAAAGATCCCTTGCGTTACATTATTTTCATCATATTCAAGTAAATTTTTCTAGTCGGGTTTGCATTTTAAAAGGTTTAATCCTTTGTGATAATTCCGTATTAATTGTATGATTATACAACATTTCATTTAGAAAATATTCTTGACATCTCTGTTTCGTCATTATTTGTTACTTTTATTCAATTAAATCTTTCGCTATCGTATCTCGTCTTTAAGAATTACGCTACCGATAAAAAGAAATATTCCTTATTACAGTCTTTTTAGTCATTTTAATATCTCTCAAAAGCTGACTCATCAAAAATTAGATTAGTCGCTCTATTATTTTGTTTTAGTTCAGTACTGTGGAGAAAAGTTCAGCGATATTAATTCTATAGTGGACGGACATTTCTTTATTAATACCAATTTTTCAACAAGGAAGGTTGATCGTAGATTTTTTAAAATCGACTTGTATAGGAAGTTTGAACATATGTTTCGGTGATATTTTGTATTTTGAGCGATAATAAAATGATTTCTTATTGGAAAAACGTAACAATAAAACAATAATTTTGCTACAGAAAACTAAGTACACTTTATCGCCAGCACTATATCATTTCGTTAACGAAAAATTCTTAATTTAAAATTCACAAAAAAATCGCAAACACTTGGATCACGAAACTTATCAGTTTTCACTCATATAAATTGCCACAGTTTGACAAATTTATTTAATTGAACAAGATTAAGATATTTTTCACTAATTTTACGTACAACACACTAATACTGATCGCTTGAGACGTTTCATCTTGGTCAGCCCAATGGAAGATTAATCCGTGGAAATGAAGCTCCAAGAAGGTAAATCGAAGGCGATCGAACAGCCCAACCGCGATCACTTTTCTTGGTATTTGAAATAAAATCGATTTGTAATATCCGGCGGTTTTAAGAGTTCAACTCCTCAGCGCTCGTGATCATACTCAATACTGAAGTGCTTCAGAACTCGTTAAGTGATCGACTCTTTTAGCTGATACTCAGCCTCACTGCAAGGGAAAGAGCTGATAAGTCCGAGTCGAAGATGCTGATAACGAGCCATTCCCGACTGTCTGTGCGATGCGATCGAATTGGCTGGTGAAATTAGCTACAGAGGAAACGTTGTATCGCTTTTTGCTTTTTCCTGTGGCCACATGCACCAAGTGGCACCGTACACTTCCTAGGTTTTAAGTGGTCACAAGATCCGACCTCTCCTCATCTTTTGGCATATGGTAAATGAATTTTCGAGTTAATAAACCTACTCTGGAGATAAAATTCCGAATTCCGAATACAAATGAAAATCCGTTCAGAGAAATGAACCTAGACCAGATAATTCTGTGACCCTTGCCCAAATCAGATTCACAAACTCGAAGCTTAATATGCTATGCGAGAAATATCGACTCTTTGAAGACAAATATCGGCCGCATTGTATGAATGAAATTAAATCCATCTAGAGATAAAAACATGATGATTTAATGAAGCGCTCTTGGTGACCGCACGAGTTCGAATCAATTGAGTATTGATCACGAGAAAAAGATCAATTAACTGACTGGGCATGTAGTTGACTATTTTTATGAACTGTAGTCAAATAATCACTGAAGTCACTTTGGTCATGGGAAGTTGTAATGAAAAGTAAGTTTAAATTACTGCTGAAGCTGTTCGGAGGGTTTGTAACAATGGGTTCTAGGTATTCGCATATTCCGCAAAGGTTAATGTGGGGTCATCACTTTGATATAAATCTATTTTGGAACTGAAAAATGGCGTACAAGCCTCAAACTTCCTCAGTCTAGATCTGTGGTGTTCGTAGCTAGATATTCTTGGTCAGTAGAACTCCCAAAAGTTACTACTAACAGTAAGTCTCTAAACTAATCTAGCAAAAAGTTTGATATCATTTTCAGTTAAAAAATGAAGAAGGCGTTTAGGTATGATTGAATGTTTGTCACCAAACAAACAAATGAACTTTCAATTTTATATATATTTGGGTACATATGAATATATTATGTAGGTACATATGAATATATACTATACAGATATATGTATGATACGTAAAAATGATATTAATTCTTCGATTTACTAAAACATTTAAAATGCGGTTAATGGCGTAAATTACTCCGAGTTGAGCGTACATGGTCATAGATCATAGAGATCATGTTATTGAACAAAATTAATATTAGAAAAAAAAGCTATTAGAAAGTTAATAATTTTAAACAAATAAACAAAAATCCTTCTTTTAATTATTTAAAGCAAAGGTTTAGGGTACCTTCGTTTAAAATATTTCCTCTAGCGGTGTTTGTTTTATATGTTTCCTTAGATCCATGAAGGGTTTCCTTTCTTATAAAGAGAACATTTTAAAAATAGCGTATATTTACGTTTCTATACCCTTTAAAGTAGAACCAGGGCCATTTCTATCTGATTTTTACACTACTCTTCAAGGATTTAAGGAAACATTGATACAAAAAATTACAGAAAAAAGTCACTTTGAAATTGGTAAACAAGCTTTCAAATAAAAATTATAAGCTTCTGATTCATAAAATAGTTTTCGTTCATTAAAATTAAATTATTTCTTCCCGAAGTTCTCATTATCTCTTAATACTTTTGATGAGTGTGTATGTTCGGCTAAGTCTCGGGAAATTAAATTTGTTTATAAATCTGAAATATATTTACTAATTCTAATTAATAACTTACCGTTTTTTTTAAAGTTAAATTGTCTTATTCTTCTTCACTACTACAATCTATAAATCACATTTTACTGCTATTACTTTTACTAATTTTAATTTCAAAGCACTATTCTGAGTTTTCTTGCTTAAACAACACAAAACTTGATCAAAGCCCAAATCCTTTAAGAGTTAAATTAAGGAATAAATGAAAAATCAAAATTTTTGAAATAATTTTTTATTGATCTGCGGATTTAAATTTTTATTTATATTTTTTTTCCAATCAATGTTATTTTTTCGACATATTTTACATAAAAACAAAGGAACTATATATTTCAGTCTTTTGAGTGTACTTTTTTCGTGTTTCTCTTTAATATATTTTAATTTACGAAAAGTTTACTTTTATCTCTAGTATTCTTCTGTTTCTTAAAAATTTTATGGTTGTGTTTTGCATAATTTAAACTATATTCCTCGTACTTTAGTAAATATTGTTATATTAAACTGTGTACAATAGCTCTTCGGATTACGTTCAGGGAGCAAAAATTTCACGTCACGTCTTAAATAGGATTAGAAATTGTTTTTGCTCCTGAAGCTGTTATCTCCGTAGTTTGATTTCGTTTACGCTTTTCTATTCGTTACGATTTATAAATTACTGTTAATTTCCTTGCTCTTCTATTGCTATTTTATAATAATAGTAATAAAAAATAGTTACATATTGTGTAGTAAATTGGCGTACGTCTTGTTTTGTTTTGTTAATGTACTGCGTTCAATATTCTATAAAAAATCTGCCTTTCGGTATAATTCTTCTCTCTTAGTATTTTTTCTGCTTTATTTATTTATTTTTTTACATTTGCACCATATTTTCACTTCAATTTTCAACTCTTGCTTACTATCTACATTTAGTTTTAAATCGAATAAATATTTGTTTCTGTATGTTGTATTCGGGTATAGTAGTCGTTACATTGTTAAAATTACACTCTTTAACTAAAGGGTTGCTATTTTGCATGCTTCGATTGTGTCTCAGCATTTTGTATGTCAAAGTCCTCTGTCTCTCTTGCGGCTATTTGTTGCATTCGTTTAAATTATACAATAAATAACTAAGTTAAATGTCTCTTTAAAATCTCTCCTATTTCGCCTTTCATATAAACTCTTCGGTAAATAAAAAATAAAACAAGAAACAAAACGAAAATTCGTATAAATATAATTAACATTGTTACCTATATAAAGAAAAAAAGAAACAAAAAAAAAATATTTAGCTAAAGAGAGAATTTTCTACAGGTTGTGAAAATATGTTTTTTTTTTATAATATTATCTTTCCTATGATTTTTCCAGCTCCGTCGACGGGAGTGGTTGGTTCAACAGCGTTTCAACTGATGTTTGTATATTTGTGTGATTGGGTTATATTGTTCGAGTTGAAATTGAGTTTTTTGAACAAAACGCCTTCGTTGTATTTTTACATTTTACCTTTTTTCTATTTGAGTTATCATGATGTGAGATTTTCCAGATTTTTTCTAGGCTTAGTGGCAGTCAGTTGTTTTTACAGCGAAGTAAAGAAGTGTGCTTCTTTTGTTTTTAACTATTCAATCTATTTGTAGTCTGAGTCACCGATCAAAAGAATATTAATTCGGTATTTACACAATAATGCAGTAATTTCTAGGAGAGAGCAGGTTCATCTGAATTAAAAGCTATAAAAGAACCTGAGGTCATCCTGAAAAAATGCCGACTTAGCTTCGTCAATTGGGCAATTAAACGTTGAATATCTCACCTGGAAGTTGTGCTCTTAAGTGCCTTAAACTTTAATTATTAATTTGCCCGATGCGGAGAATTTTTTCCGATAAGAAAAGTACGATTTCAAAAATAGCGTAAAGGATTCAGGATCGTATCTGATACTATGAGTTTGAATTTGTAAAAATTCCTTTTTTGTACTTGTGATAAAGCCATTGCAGCAAGAAATCAGTATTCTAATTAGAGTGTCTTAGACTAGCCACGACCGTGGAATGGCTCAATG
The DNA here is from genome assembly GCA_951509405.1 of Machimus rusticus. Classification (NCBI taxonomy): domain Eukaryota; kingdom Metazoa; phylum Arthropoda; class Insecta; order Diptera; family Asilidae; genus Machimus; species Machimus rusticus. Next base: position 14,567,362 of record OX608054.1, on the reverse strand, counting down.
ATTAATAAATCGGCATTTATATCTTATCTTTAAAACGTTCTTCCACTAAATTATATTTCACTCTTATAAAACGAAAATTAGATAAACTTCGTTACATCCTTGCAATTTTTAGGGCAGTTAAGAGCGCTATATCAACGAATTACGATGAGATTCAACAGTCATTACATTTAATTTATGAAAAAAGAAGCAAACTTCTGAATCAACTGCTGTTAATGGTTCGCTTTGGTGATTTAGTATAAGTTGAATTCGTAAATTAATTTTCATTTTCTTTTTTTTTTTTTTCTTTTTTGTTTTTCTTTGATTTGACAAAAACATGAAAATCATCTTAATTGTTTTAACTATTTTGCTTAAATAATGGACTTGTTGCTGATAAAAGTAAAGTACTATTACAAATCTTTTCATGTACATTCACATTTTGATATCCTTTGTTTTTCATTTAATTACGTTACATTTTTTTTAATTATTATTAAATCCTTAAATTTTCTTTAAACTTTTTGCATTTTTTTAATTAATATTATTATTATTATTTTTTTCTTCTTAACATTTCCATCCTTTTTACTTTGCTAACATTTCTTTGCAATGACACTACTTAAAACTTATTAAATTGATTTAAAAAAAAACTTTACATTTTTCACTAAAAACTACTACAAAGAATTTCTTTAGTTCTGCAATTTTCCTTAGTTATAAATAATAAAACATTAACATTTGTAAGGCTTCGTTACTGATCGTGTTTCATTTGCATCTTACGACGTGTTTAATTTCAAAATTTGAGTTCTCTTTAAAAGTAATTTAGCACTAATAAACGTAGCTACCGTGCATCTTTAAACATTTAAAATTAAGCGATTTTTTATTTCAATATTAGTACTTGAAATTTAAAACCTTTTCGAAGTTACAAATATGCATTGCATTAATTATTTGGCTGCATAGAATTTATGTTCAAAATCATAGAACTGTTTGAATAATATAATTAATTTTTTGAGAATGACTGAATCTGCATATTGCACTCTAAAAAATTAAAAAGTTACAAACCCTCCACATTTCGTTAATAATAAATTTCGTTCAAAAAATGTGCAAACAAATAAATATTTTTGTGTCGTGTCGTAAAATATAATTTTCTGTTAAAAACTCATATTCTGCCAGTACAATACACCGATAAAACTGACTACAAATCCATTTAAGGAATGATTCTTTCTTGAAGGTAAAATAAAATAAATAAAAAACGATTCTTAAATTTTTAAACAGTACAAACAAATTTAAATAGAAGATGTGTGAAAGTAGCCTGGGTGAAACTTCAAACCAATTCAACTGCAATAATTTAACATAAAAGAAAAACTTCAATAAGACTTTGTATATTAAATTCTGTTTTTCTTAATTATATTAGAAGAAATAATAGAAATATGACTTATCGATTTTCAAATCACTTTTTCTTTGGTTCTCCATGTTTTAAATGCATTTTTAGGCAGGTGTTTAACTCACAGTTCGCGAAAGGAGGCGATTTTTAACCGAACAAATATGATTTTCTATACTAAGACAAAAATAAATTTTACACGGAAAATTATATAAAAAATCATTTCCGAAAATCGAATTATTAGTTTCATAGAGGTATTTGTCGCTTTGTTTTTCTTTCTGTCTTTGTTTCAAAAAATACAAATGTTTTTCCATTTTTAGTCAAACTTTGATGGACATATAATAAAAGGATATAATTAAAATTGTTTGTTGTTTTACATAGACATTTGACATTTTCCGATTTTTACCAACACACATCTTGAATTAATTTAATATGACGAAACAGACGTGGAAAGAGATAATATTTTCTGTGAAAGTTATAATGAATAATTTTGTACTATAGACGATAACTTAAAATCAAAACTGACATAATAAAAAATCACAACATGCTCACTTAAAACACTTATGACGCGGCCAAATGCAGGTATGATTTTGTTTTAGTAAAGTTTCCACTGCTTTAGTGATTGCAGTTAATAATCATTTAAAAATCAGTAATGACTACAATTGTTTGGTCACAGCTTTACACTATTAGAGTAAAAACGCCTTTGATGAAATAAATTATGGCAGTTATTTTGTTTGGAGCATGTTTGGTAATTTTAACGTAGAGTAGAGTAATTTTAACGTATATAGGACTTAAAATGATGACAGCTTTATAAACCTTTAAAAAGAACTCAGATTTCGTGATGGTATTATTAAATTAATAAGAAAACTTTGCTTCTACCTTGTTTTGTTTCCTTGAATTTTATATTTACAAAAACTGTCTTTATGTAACCGTGGTGCTTTCTCTTCCTTAATGAAAATATTCATGGGAATTTTGGCAATGGTTTTGTTTTATTAACGAAGAAAAAAATTTCCCTACTAACTACGAAAGAAATTGTTTATGCAAATAAAACAAATGGAGAAATTACTAAAAACATTTCTATCTTTCTCATTCATTTGGTTAAATGTTTGTTAAATTATTTTTCCTGAATTTTTTTCAAGACTTAATTTTCTTTACTTTTACATTTTTTTTTATTTTTTGAAAAAATCTTTTGTCTTAGTTTTAAGATGGAAAAAAACAAAGAAAATCGAAAATAATGCTAGTTACTCTAATTCAATATAATTTTTTTTTTTTTTTAATTTTTTTTTACGAAAATCATTTAAGTTTTGTTATTTTCCTTTTTACGCTCTTTACATGCCTTAAATTAACTTTACAAAATGTATTTTTTATTTATTTTTTTTTCACTTTAACCCATTTGTTTGGTTTCAATTTTCCGTTTTGAATACCAACTGATTCCTTTTCTTGTACTCCTCATTTTTAATATTGCTAATAAAATTACTAACAAAATTATATGAAATTGAAAAGTGGTCACTAATTTTTGTGATTACATAAACTGGATGCTACCTTTATTTTCGGTCCATCTCCTGCGAATAAAGCCACGACCACGGTATGTCAAATAAATTATTTTATGGACTATTCAATACGTCAGTAACCATTCACGTGTAATATCAGTAAAATGCATTTCTTGAATAGTCTTATATCATTAAACTTTCCTTAATAGATAAAATGTTTTATGCCATTTATTTTGTATATTGCGAATTTGAAATCAAAAAAATCTCATTTGGTTCCGGAAAATTCAACATATTTTTCTACCCGATCGGTAATTATCAGTTTTAATTAACTTAATTATCAGTTTTAATTAACTTAATTAACTTTATTTAAGATTTCTTGCCCTTCTGTGCGAACATTTGCGAAAGGTATAGATGTTCTCCATGTTTCGGTTCAGTAACAATTTAAATTGAGCGAATCGAATTAGAATAAATAAGAATTATTCCCGTGGCTGATTATTGCAAATTATAATACATAGGGCAACTGTGAGCTTTAAACTATGCAGGGTAATTTTGTCTTCCGCCTCATTTGGTGTTATTATTATTTTTTATAACTTCCTATTTTTCGGAAAAACGGTTGCCAATTTATGCAATCACACCGGAAATAAACGTTTTGGCGGGAAAATTAAATCATATTTTCCACCCAAAGTTCTATTCCTCCGCGAAGAAGATATAGAATGTATAAAGCTATAAAGCGAGAGTGTAGACCTGACCTACTTATGGGACTTTGTAAGCAACTTTTGCTCTTCGGGAATTCCATCCTGATAGTCTTGCGAAAAGGAATAATCGGTTTGAGGACTTGCAATTATGTAACCGTTTGGCTGTTGCAAATGTGACCGCAGTGAAGTTCCCCCACCGGTATCTTTTGGGTGTTTGTTTGTTTGTTGTTTCTCATGATGTGGCTGTTGTTGAAATTGATATGGTGGTGACGTCGTCGTTGAAATTTTACCAACATCTTCACTACTACTATTACTACCACTAGTGCTATTACTTAATTTAGTACTATTACTTCGACTATTTATTACCTTACGATCAAGTTCATTGCATTGATTTTGTTGTTGTTTCGGTTTTTGTGTTCGTTCATTATTAAGCGAAAATAATGATGGCAGTGAGGGCTGTTCATTGTTATAAAACGTTGACGACGTCCGTGTTGGCATCAACTTTCGATTATTTGTATCATCTTGTGATGTTAACGATTCGTCTAGGATTTTATAGTCTTTGGATGATTTTCTGGAATTACTACCATTCCTTCCGCTATTGTACTCATTCGGAGTTTCTATTGTCGATATACCGCCAGTTCCTATTGCTCCAGTTGACCTCAATATGCTGTTACCGCCACCATTGCCACCGCTATTGTACCTATTGTTGCTGTTACTACCATTTCCTAAGAATGTTTTTTTCAGAAACTCCATGCGACGGGATCGCGGAGCTACACTAAGACTATTAATAAAATTTTGTACTGTTCCTGTTGCTTGTATTGCTGGAGAAATTCCATCTGTTGCTGCTGTTGCTGATGCTGCTGTTGCTGCTACTTTTGTTGGCTGATGCCTGTTGCTTGCTTCTGAATATTCCGGATATTGTTTTTGTTGCTGCTGCTGCTGATCCTGTTTTAACGACGACGGCAGGCTGGTTGGAGTACTGTTTTTTAATGATGATGCGGCATCGGGCGTACTGCTGGTTAAAATTGCTGATCCAAAGCTAGATATGAAGTATAAATACAAAAGAAAAAAAATCGGTTTTACTTCACTATGTCGACAAAAATCGATGCAAACGAATCGTTTTTGAGAACAAAAATGAATCAATTTCAAGTCTAGCTACAGAACAATTTCGGCCAAAATGTAAATTTCTTTTTGAACATATTGGTTGTTTCGGGGATTGTAAAAAAATTATGTTTAGAAATGCGAGTTTTTAGTTACAGGCGAATAAAATTAATCTTGTAATTTGAGCGGAATATTATAATTAATTTTAATTTAATGATCAGTTAGTCACTCAGTCACCAGGAATCATTGTATGGTGTATTTATTTTGAAATACTTTAGGTACCATGTTCATAATCTCGTGCAGCACCGATGTAAGAGTTTAAATTTTTCAACATTTAATTCTGTCGCCAGTTTGTTTTAAGGAAAACCAGTTAAAGTTCTTGAACCCTATTGAAGAACCACTTGTCCATCGGAAGCCAGAGCACCTCAGACCCAGCCCTTAGTTTTTTTCTAGTCGGAGAGTATTTGAATTAAAATCCAACTAAATGTGGAATAGTTAGATGTGTGGCGACAAATTTAGATAGGCCACTCTTTCTAAGATTTCTAATTTTCATACTGCCTGAGTAATGTGACTGTCCATTTTTCTGTGTTGCGGACAAAAACTTTCAGTTCAAACAACGCTTACAATAAATGGTTTTAAAAAAATACTTCTTAGTTTATTACTTTCGCCTCTTTGAGCAAGAAAAATGTGGAAAAGGATATTATGATGGATGTAAAGATATTACATTTCAGTAGAAGCTGCTGAAACTTACGACATATTTTTTGGAAACCCTTAAAAAGTAATTGTACACGGAAAAAAATCAATTGTATTACATAATTATGCTCCCAAGAGTTCGATGCCCATATTTTACAAACTGCTTACATCCACCTTATAAGCGAAAAAAATGCATTAAAAATTAGCAAATTATTAAATCCCTTTTGTTTGTATTGAAACACAGGTATATAGCATCGACGAAAATTCGAAGGCTATCAAAAAGACTATTCAACCAATTTGTTCAAAATATTAAAAGCAAAAACAACTAAAAATGTTTTTAGATTTCTATCACTCCTCTCTGTCATTGTTTAATAAAAAAATTTTGAAGTTCTGTTAAGCCTAATTACCTAAAAAGGATGTTCTTCTCACCTAAACGGCGAGTGAGGCTGTCCCTCAGTGGCTGCCAGATGGCTGCGCCTGCTGTGTTTACTATTATTGAGATAATTGTCCTCAATTTCCATTTTGAAATCGTCGTCACCAACACGTAACGGCGTTGTTACATCATCTAAATCCGTTGCTGTGAGAAAAATTATTTGTATGGAATTTCTATGTGGAAATATTTAATCTTACGTGGTTGCATCTGCGCTAGAAGATCCTGTCCTTCTTGGGAATGATAAAATGAAACCTCTCTGAACTTAGGATCAGCGTCGTCTAGCAGAATTTGAATGATTTCCATAAACGTCGGTCGACTCGTTGGACGATGCTGCCAGCATTTTCGCATTAAATTGTACAATTTGTCGGGACAGTTTTCCGGACGTTCCATTACACCACCGTCAATGACATACCGAAGAACTTGGTCGTTTGAAAGTCCCTAACGAAAACAATCATAGTGCCTTTCTTCTAGAGACTTATCTTACAAAATATACCTGATACGGTTGCGATGCTAACGTTGCCATTTCCCACAGCACAACACCATAACTGAACACATCACTGGCACTAGAGAAGACACCATCCTTAAGACTCTCCGGAGCCATCCAACGCACGGGCAATAAACCTATAAAAATGTCGTTAAAGTATCAATATATCAATTAATAGGGCGCGTCGTTACCTTTCGTTCCTTTTCTGTAGTAATCAGTTTCATAAATATCCCTAGTCATGCCAAAATCTCCTATTTTAACCGTGAGATCTGCCGCAACCATACAATTACGAGCTGCGAGGTCTCGGTGAACGAATTTTTTTGCCGATAGATATGCCATTCCATCGGCAATTTCAATTGCCATCTGAAAGGGAAAATAAAAAAAAATCGCATTGTTATATTTCTAATTTGCATTGTTAATAGTACGTTAATACCCCCTTTATATAGTCACTGTCTGTCTATAATTTCTTTAATTTATGCTCATAAAAAATTTATGTAGAATTATCTTGGGAGACAGCTTGATTAGATTTTCCTGTCTAACCCACTAGACTGTAATAAGACTGTTGTAATTGAAAGTATAACCACCATCTTCTCACTCTTGACTTACATTGTCTTGATAGGGTAAAAACCTTCGCATCCTATGTAATAAAAGGAACAAATTATGAAATTCCTACCTCATTTTAAAATCCAACTCTTCATACGTCCCCGTCTCTCCCCTTCTTTTGAGACGTTGCGATTTTGCTAATACATCTACAACGACTACCTGAACTATATGCAATTTTATTAATTTAAAACGAAAATCTACCGACTACCCCCTGTCCTTAAATTCGGTAACTCATCGTCTCTAACCTTATAGTCATTGCTAACTTTTTTACAAATTCCTTCTGACAATCTTATCATCCCTAGTTTTAATTATTTTTCTTTCATATCAAATTGCCCACAAAATTCCCCGTCAATATTAAGGAGTTGCTCGGTGTCCTCGTAAATGATTTTGATCACGACCTTGATGAGATAACTACCATTGTTTTAAAGAAATATGATTCTTATTTAATTCAACCATTTACCAGTCTTTTCCAATTATTTGTTTCAAAGAGAAACTATCCCTAACAATAATTCGTAGTTTTAAGCCAGTCATAGTTTTAGATATCTTCCTATTATTTTTTCTTTAATTTCCCCTTCTTCAGCTTGATTTAAATTAAGTAATTTATTGTATTCAGCTTGTATTCAGCGAAATTAATAACTAAAATATAACTTATCTTACCTGTAATATTCTTTTCAATGTCGGCGGCTGTGGTGGAGTTTCAGAGGCTTGAAGGGCCTCAACGTCTGGTCTATGTGATCGAAGATACGCTTTTAGATCACCATACTTCATTAACTCCATAACAACGAGAGTTGGCTGTCCCCTGGAACAAACTCCTAATAAGCGAACAACATGATGTGTATCAAACTCCTTCATAACGCCAGCCTCTTTAAGGAAATTAATTCGTTCTCTATCGGTGGCACTCTCATTTACAGTCTTTATGGCGCACGGTGTGTCCTCCTCGATTTTATTTAAGTTCTTTACAATTCCTTCGTATACCATGCCGAAAGATCCTTGTCCCAATTCTCGAATTTGGATGATCTTGTCTCGAGGTATTTCCCATTCATCTGGGGTGTAGTGCATGCTTACGTACTCCGGATTAACAGAGGTGAAAAGTTTTAAATCTGGCACCGTTGCTACATATTTCTTCCTAATGTACCAGACCAGCACCCCAATTAAGATGACAAGAAGCAGGGCTGTTAGGGAAAGTCCTAGAATAACTTGGAGGCTGAAACTCTTCCCCTAAAAGTTTATTGAAATAAACACGCTAATTCTTTTTAGACTATTAAAGTCATCTCTTACTCGAATGTAATAATAAACTGGCGCCGTGTAATTGCCGTCTCCAGCTAAAGATGTTGCCATCACTTGAAAACTATAGTTGCCCATTTCAAGGTTGGTGATCGTGAAGTAGGTTAAATTCGCATATTCCCGCTGAGTTATGCACTGGTCCACACCCTTCGCATGTTCTATGTCTGCTCTTGTATATCTTATCGAGTACGAAACAATCAAGCTATTCGGATCTTTCGGTGGGTCCCACTTCAGTCGGACGTCGCTGCGTGATGTATTCGTTGGAACCTCATCTACCATCAAGTTCTCAACATCATCGGCCCCAACTGATAAATAAATAAGATAAATCAGAGTGTGATCGGAAAATAAACTCGAATCGGTCTTACCCAATTTAGCCGTTCTAGAATATGTAATGGCTTCATTGCTGCATCTGTCCGCCTCCTTCCCTTCCCGGCATGCCTTTACAGATATTGTATATGTTGAATAATGTTTGAGATCTTTCAGAACCAACTCATTTATCGATGCATTCACTTTTACATGGAAAACAGTGTAAAATGTCCCATCCTTTTTTGATACCACATCTCCAGAATCGCTTTCATCCGAGTGTTTTGGACGATCGTTATCGGGAAATATTCTATCATTGGAATCAGTACTCGTGTCCGGCTTTATCACTGTAATATTTCTCAAATCTCGCTTCCGCCGGACATTTTCTTTTTCCCTTAAATCATCACGTCTGCAAGGAAAAATTTAATTGTTCATTTTTTTTGTGATAGAAAGCGAAACTGAAACCACTTTTAAAATTTTCACGAAGTATTTCGATCCCATAATATAATTTTTGCAGCTTTTTACGAGTCTAAACAGCTCTCTGACCAGACCAAAGACCAGAAATTAATGCATTCCATAGCACCTGAGCTCTCGAATAATTTTTCTCTCAATCACTCGAGATCTCCGGCACTAGAAATCCCTTTACTAAAACTCGGTCCAAAACACGGTGAGTTCTTGAGTACTCAAACTTAAAGTACATATTGAGTATTAATTTAATTTAAAATATAATTTTCAATCTTCCTTCTTATCCTACGACAGTAAAATTTACTAAAAGAATTATTGGACTTACTTCACATAAACGTAATTTTGAATAGCATCTTCAAACTCGATAACGTTTTCCACAACTTCTTCCTCTATTTTATTCACGGGTTTGTTAGGACGACCCCCTTCATTGTTTTCGCACATGCAATCCTTTGCATCCTTGTCTGCAAGTGATGTATCTTTTTCACTCGGATGTATAATCGGCACCTCGAACGTGTCTTTGATGGCTGCAAAAGTAATATTAAATATAGAAACTCATGCATAATTATATCAGAATTTTTACATACGTTCTTCGCAGTAATTTCGCTGTTCCAAAATCTTCGGGTCATCAAGAGTTAAATTAGCCTTGATCTCATATCCTGTTAGATTGCCATTGGCGACCTTGGGAGGCAACCACTTGACTATCTGCATGACAAAATGTCTCATTAAAACTTTAAAACGTTTTAACCGAAAGTAGATACTTACAATTTCAGAACTTGAATTCTTTATAGACTTTAAATTTCTAACTCGTTCAGGTTTGCCGGGTAAAGTTCGAAAGTATAGTATTGGACTTTGGCCATTATTTCTTACACTTGAGATTGTATAGGTTCGCACGTAAAATGCATACTGAGTGTAGGGTTGAAGGTGGGTGAAAATGTGATGTGTTTCATCTTTATTTGTTACGTCATCTAGATTCCATCTGAAATTAAAGCCTATTCAGTACAACGAAATGTCCGCTGTTAATGAAGAATTTTTACCCATCATTATCACATCCGTGCCGACTATCAAAAATAGAAACATTTCGATACGGAGCCTCAATGTAATAATACTGATATCCGATGAATCCCCGTTCGTCTTCGAACTTCATCGGTTCTAGTTTCACGATAGCAGCACGGGATCCAATGTTGGTAATTGTCACATTCAAAGTTGTGATGTTGCCTGTAAAAATGAACCCAACCAAACGACCAGTTTATTAGCTATAACAAATAAGGAATGAAATCAAAAATATCGTTCACTTACAGAAGCCTCTTTGCCCATTGGAATCTGGTGCTACCTCCGAAGGATCGAATTCTTCGTGTCGAACCATCATTGAGCGGAGATTCTCAATTTTGTAGTAACATAACTTGGGATTAAAGTGAAAAAATATCCGTCCATCTTCTATTCGAACCGTTTGGTTATCTCCCCAAATATTTTGAAGATTCTGGTTATCTATAACGTAGAGAGCATATCTGCGGAAATAAAATGAAATTCAAATTAACAAGTATATATAACAATTTTGGATTTATTCAAAATTATAATTATAATTGGATTTCCTTTACTTCCTTAATATTTATCAGATATAAGTTTTGATGTAAATATTTTATTCAAGATTGAAGAAGAAATTAATCTGTACTATTTATAAGATAACTCATCTCTAGTATCTGTAACTTACTTGCCAGAATCCTTTTCCTTTCCTCTGATCACCTTCAGACCCTTCAAAAACGAAAGAGATAGCAAAGAGAAGGATCGGGTTACTTTAAGATATCCATCGATTTCCTCTATTGATGACAAAGCACTTTCTAAATCTTCCATTATATGTGCTGTAATTAAAAAAAAAAACATATTTAATACCAGCAATACCTTATAAATAAATTTTACTATTTTACTACTTACATCCACCTTTTCGAATGTTTATGATCAGCGGGCCAGAAATATGCGTGCAACCTCTCAATTTCATAGCATCGGCAATACTATCCAAAGATAAAGGTGGACATTTTTTAATACATTTATCATCGCAGCGACGACAGGTCTCATTGTTGAATTTTTCGTATCCTTGTGGGCACCGGGTGCTGCATACTCCTTGAAAAGGCACGTAGGGATACTCGTCGCGCATATCTGTGTTCAGTGGCGGCAATTTACTGTGGCAGTCCTGAGCACTGACACAGCTTCGTTCCAAAAACTAAAATGAATTTCGTAAAAACTCAGTAAAACAACCAGAGCTGATTTTATTAATTTAATTACCTTGTAGGACCCTGCAGGGCAAGTATCCGTGCACTCCTTCCCGTGAACCAAGTGCTTGCAAACATTGCACAGATTCACATTATCGGTAGCACAACCGCCTAAACACGATTCGTTGCAGCATTCCTTTCGCTCGTTGCAAGACGTCTTACATCGTGCTGGACAAACTAGAATAATTATGAGAGAATAGGGATTTTTAAAGGTCCAATTTCATATACACATATAGTTTAACAATTAATTAATTAATTAATTAATTAATTAACAGACAAGACACATGAATGCAGGCCAAGTTCCTCCTGTATTTTTTAACCCGCCTAAAAATATTTTCAACGCTAGTTCCTCTAAACATCAGCTCTGTAAGCTTTCCTAAACTTAGTTTGCTCAATACCCTACTAGTTGGAATGAATTCGGTTAAGATTCTTTTCTTCTAATGTCTATTTTCTTTATAACACAAAAGTGTTAAATCTGACCTAAATCGAGAGACTTGGTTCCAATCTGTTTTTAAAAACCTCCAGTAACTAGTAACTCAGTTGTTTTGACTCAACGTAAAGAAAAATGTTGAAATGTTATAAGGATGCCATGTGCTTTCAAATAAAGCGATCAACGATGTGCATATTTTCGATAATATTCAATAAATTACCCCCTTTACTTGTTCTCCTTCTATGTATAAAACTATTCTTAAATTTAACTTGACGTTCCTGAAAAGATGTGAAATTATATACATCCTGCTGCTATCAATGATTTTCTGTAAAATTACTTTCTCTATTTTTACCCTTTTATTCCCCAGTTAAAAGAAAACTCAAGATATGGATTTAGTATGCCTAAAAACAAGAGCAGAGCATTTGTATTAATTGGCTGCTCACATGGAAGAAGTTTATAATTTCATCAAGATAGATTCATAACTTGGAACCCTGTAGAGAGCTTTTTCACTGGTAAAATATTTGAAAGTTTTTAGTAAAATTTGACTAAAGTGTGATAAAAGATATAATAAAATTAAAATAAAATAGGAGTATCTACGTTTTATTGTATTTGCTATTGTATCATTATAAAAACCCTAAACAAAAAAATCGGATTCCAAAGATGGATCTCAGATTCCTTTTAATAAATCGAATACATATTTTATTAAATTGATTCAGTTTTAGTTAAATTTTGTTTTTTTAATTCAGTGAATGATTCGATGCAGAGGTTGGTCCATTAACATAGAACATCATTTAAAAGACCCACTTTTTTGGCAATGTTGCCGATTCCAGCAGTATCGGTGTCTGCCAGGATATTCCATGCAACTTTTGGTTTCTTCAATTTGTCCCCCATCGTCTCCACGGTCTGATTTCGAATTACCTCCTGGACAAGACGGACACTCGTTAACGTTTTTGTTATTCTAAAAAATATACAAGAAAATCAATGTAACACCTCGATGAGGAATATAAATTATGTAATAAATACCCGAAAAAAATGATTCTCCACTGAAGTATTAATGGCAATTTGCGACCAATCGATAGTTTCCACAAAGCATAGCAATGGATTTTTCTCGATTCGAACAGCTCCACGTTTGATAGTCGTTAGTGATGTTAAACCAATTTCTTCTAAATGGGTATTCTCGTAGATGACCAAAGCGTATCCCTCGAAGAGCACATTTCCTCGTATCACCGAAAGATTTGGAAAGAGTTTCCCCAAAGTCTTAAGGCCGTTTATCCGATAGACCACTATGTGATCGGTAACTTCAGTAAGCAGCGGAAACGACAGCGCCTCGTAGTCTTGTGCTGAATATTTATCCATAAGCGAAATAATGAGGATTCCTTCAATGACACTGCACTCGGTTAGGTTGTTGAACTCCTTTGGATTGTTCCGAATATCCATGCTGGAACAAACTGCCGAAAGATAAAAAAGATATTATCTATGCTTATTTATTCTTTTAAGCAATTAGTGCAACCAAAATAAGTTTTCTTTAATTTCATTTTTAATTTAAAATTAGAAGTTTAATTCCCACTATATATATAAAAACAAGGGCTCCATCAAAATATAAACCAAACTAAACTATAGCTTATTAAAAAATGTAATTCCAATACATATGACGGTTACAGCATGATTTTGATTCAACAAATAAACCCTTATTACATTAGAATTACTTTTGCCAGTAGTTAACAAGATATTTTCAATATTAAGCTCATGATGTCGCTGAATTTCGATATTTAAATTATTTATAAACAATTTCCATTTTTTGAGATATGTTAATAGAATAAATTGAAATCAACCACTTGCAGGCAAATGTCGTGCTATGCACGTCACTTGTTTTTCACCTCCCAAACAGAAAAAACATGTTTTTTGCGACGTCTGAAAGCTTTTAAATATGCTTTGGACGAGTTAATCACGATATTCTGTGATTTAAATTTCAGCGCAAGTGGTTAGTAGCATCTAATGCAATACTTTTTATTAACATGTATAAGATTTATATTAAAAATTCATTACAATATTACATTTGGGTGGGGGAATGTTCTAGATTAGCAAATTTAAATTTGATCCCTACAACTAAACATTTCCGCGAAAACTATCTCATAAAAATCTTAAAATTAAGGCACGACCACACCCACATTTCTTAATCAATTGCAATCAAATCAAAAATTCACGATTTTCTTTGTCTGTTGCCAAAAGGTAAATATATTTTTATAGTTTGTCTCTTTTAAGAATACAAATTGTATTTTAACTTAAGAAATCTCAGGAAGTCAAATTCAGGTTACCTAAGAATATTATCGTCGTAGACTTCACAGGGTGGGTAGTAAAGGCTTTTGCTTTAAACGGACATGAAAAATATTTGAAATATTATGAATATCGTAAAAACATAAATAAATAAATTCCAAGAATAAAAAAAACGCTACACTTAATGATAAGAACAATACGATACAATTGCCAATAAGAGAGTAAGGACAGATCAATAAGGCCCCATATTATTTATTGTGTATGTACAATGTACATATATTGAAACCATCTATTTAGTTTTTAATTTCTTATGTTTTATGTTTGAATCATTCTATATAATGTTTCAGTTTCTTTTTCCTGAAATCTAATTAACAGCTCTTAAATAATCTTATTACAAACTGAAGATCCATTAAATAAATTAATTTATGACTTAATAAAATAAAAGCTCTCAATCGTTGTTCTACAAGAAAGGGAAGTTAAATAGCATAAAATTATACATTTTAAAATCGTTGAAGCCCATTCGCCCACAGCTAAGTTATCTTAATGAGTGCATGTTGCGCAAAAAGCAGAAAATTTTAAAAAGAGAAAAAAAGGCAGCAAAAATCAGTCAGCTCAATTGTGCTCGAAAGCGGCGAAAACATCAAAACAAATTCATCAATGACCGCAGAACGCATTATCGTCACACTAGTGCACATCGCGCGATCGCAGAGTGAATGAAATTCCCATTCCCGTGCATTCGATGCAACGTCACTGATCTTTGAAAGCGATAGATGCGACACGGCGCAGAGAGCAGCTGGACAGAGATCGCCGCCGAAACCCATATTTACAATCGCGATCGGAAGTGGAAGTGTACGATGAAATTTCTTAACGATGTGCAATTCAGCGGCAGCAATGACATCAGAATAAAAGCAACTTACAGTTGTAGCAAAGGCGTAAACAAATTCATTCATCAAAAATTTAGAAGTCGCCGCCGCGCAACCACACCAAAACGCGCGCGCCACAGCCACGATCGCGCGATCGGTAATGGGCTGCGCGCGCACACATACACCGAGGCGGCGGAGCTTTCCGTCGACCCACACCACCAGACTTCACGACGCACGGCGGCGCGACGCGGCCGGCCTTACAACGAGCAAAGTTACGTCGAATATGCTTTTGGCCGTTTATCCATGCTTCTTCTTGAGGAGTGATCGCGGTCCGCGCCGCTAATTCTTTCTGAATAATTCCGAAATAATCAGAAGCGCACGCAATGAACTGGCCCACACTTCCTGTACTCCTTAGAAGATTGCCTCTAATTGGAGTGGCCTGGCTCAGGCGGTAGTGAGACACAGCCTCAATCGACGGCTCAAAACTAGACTTAAATGGGCACTTCAGTCAATCCACGGGGTTTATTGGACTTTTCGTTGACGTCACTGCGGATTTACATTATAACAAACGAGCGTAGCGGAAAGGAAATATATTTGCTAGATTACTCAACAATACAAGCAAGATCGAAACTACGTTTATATTAAAAACGCTGGTTTTATCTATTCATTCATTCATACAAACCCTCGTATTGCGTTGATACGCACACATGAGTTTCGCTGGTGTTGTGCGCTTTTGACGCGATCATCGCCGACTTATTTTATACAACATTTGTTATCTCTTCGCTGAACTTTCCCGTCTTATTTGAGTCTTTCCTCAGCACGAAGATCCCCTCTCTAAGCACCCTCCTCGCTCTTCGTGCAATAATAATTTTTTTGACGACTTGTTTGGTCTCTTCTATTTTGAACTTTGCGCATTCCAATTCTGTTTGTGTATTTATTTTGCACTTAAAATCATGCGCCTTTTTGTGACGAACCACGCATGGGTGCGCTTTGATAATTGCCAGTGCAGAGCCGATACACATCTTTTCGGTGTGCTCCAAATAGATTCTGAATCATCACCATGCTCAGTCGTCGCAAATAATTGTACATTTAGGAGCTGGGCATGCTTCAGAGATGCTTCTTCGATTGTGTTGATTCCATTCAAATCACCAAAAATGAGAAATTAGCTAAACGACTTGATCTTTTTAGGGACGTGAATCATGGAATGTTGTCACTTTCCAAATTTTTGGTATCAACACATTGATCGCCAGTTAATCTCTTCAGTTAAATGGAAATTCATAATTTAGTAAAGCCTTAAAGTTAAAAAAAGCTGAATGTAATTTTGACGAAAACCGACTTTTAAAGTTTCTTTCTTTTATTAACATTGCATTGACTTAACTTAAGTCATGGTTGGATTTTGCGGTCTAAGATAAATTCTGTTTAAAAACGGACAATACAAGGCTAGATAGAAATAATTTGTATGTTATGTATGTATTATAAATTCGTAAATGAAAATGCTAAATCATCACAAATTTCGAAATAATCCGTGAAATGTACTTTTTTCCATAAACAGATTATTTCATACATATTTAAAGTGGCGAATGAAAAAATTGCCGATATGTGTTAAAAAGGCTATAAAGATAAGTTATATTTGATATTCTTAGATTAACACCCAGATTTCCGTTTAAACCAAGCTAATAACTTTAAAGATGGGCCTTTAATTTTAAATGATTTTTCAATAATGGTCAAAAAACGGTCTTCTGTAGTTCTTAACTCTATTTAATAATGTGACCAAAGGTATTTTTAATATTGTTTATTTATTGAAAAATTATTGCGAGATTTCATATCACTCACATCGAATGTTTCCACCAAGCCCTGAAATTGTTAGATGTTGGTTTATTTCATAAGGGAAACTGAGTCGATTGCACCCTAAGTCGTTATTTTTATATTTTCAATTTAATAATTAAACGTTACAAACAGACATTTTTAATATAATAATTTCTTGTATTTAGCACACCTAATTCATAGGTTTCAGGGTTAAAGGAAAAGCACATAAATCGCGGTGTAAACTGGTGTATATCATTTACACTTTACACTTTTTCAAAGATATGCATAACTAAATCAAATTCAACATCAACCAAATAAAAATTAAACCCAACCAAATCAAAATCAAGGCTAACTTTTTAAAATCACTAACAACTAACTTATCAAAAGTAAATGTTTTCATTATTTTAAGAAAAGAAGAAAACTGTGTCATTTCTGAACTCCTGCAATTCGACCTCCAACCACTAAAATGAGGAAAATGCTGAAAATTTCAACTGCAGTAGTAAAGGAACTGTAGGACATTCTTGTAAGTGGGAAAGACAAACTTTTATAGAAGAAAGTATCTCAAAATTAAGGAAATCAGTCTGAAGACTAAATATTTGTATTTATTTTGTAGCCAGTGTCTTGGATGATTTATTAAATAAAATAATTTTGAGTGAGTACCATTTTGGATCTTTATCAGACGAAAAACAAAATGATCTAGTCTATTTAAATTCTATTTAAACAAAAATTTGAATTGTTAAATCTCGCTATCAAAATATAATTTTTATTTGTTCTGCAAGTTTAAATTAAATAAACAATAAACAGTATCACAGTAACGCTTCTATTTGAACATTTTCAAACTAGTTTTCTAACTTTTTGATCCAACCCGGATTAATATCTGGCAAAGTTGTTGTTTTATTTCAATATTAAAATGCAGACCCAGACCCGAATGAACAAAATGCAGCTATTATTTTGATTCTGTTGTGCCGCTGCTATCGTCATTGTCGCCACGGCATTATCGTTTCATTAGCTCTACAGGCAATAAATGATAATTCATGAATTGTGGTCGGTCGCTGCTTGTCTTATCTCACAAAATTTCAGTTTTTTTCCCTTTTGAAAACGCAACAAATAAACAGGATGAAAGGTTGACCACCGTTGAAGTAAACAAAACAAATTGTATGTGTCATCTGAAACTCATTGCGGGTTTTGAAAATAAAATTACGATATCAATAAATACGCTTTAATACAGGAACCAGGTACCTACCAATGTTCGGTACTTAACTTAGTGACGCGCAATATTTTTTCCTCACGTCATTGTTAATTTGATTGTTCTGTCATGGTAAAAATATAAATTCTTTTTACTCAGAGTCAAAATACAGACTAAACAAAAACAAAATCTCTCAGAACCTGGATTGAATCTCATTGAGTACTTTTAGAACCTAACCTCTATAAAGCATTTGCAGGGTTTTAATTAGGCTTTACTTTTAGACCTTAATAAGACCTTTTAAATGGAATTTAGAAAGTTGATAAATTTTAATAATACTTATAACGATGAAATATGTTGTAATATTCACAAAATAAATTGTTTATTACACTTTTCTTCTCTATTAAATATTTTCGGTAATTTTAAAAAGGCGTTCTACATTTATATTGTCTTGTGATTACCGCACACTTTGCATGAAAACATTTAGGTAATAAATAAAATAATAAATAATCTTATTTTTGCACGCCCACAACACGCCCAATGTACATCCAAGCATTTTCCACTTTTCAAGCCCGAAACGCGCCTGCAACAAGTCCAGAACGCGCCTGCAGCACGCCTGAAACGAATCTGCAACAGTCTCAAAAAGCGCCCGCAACAGGCTTGAAAATGCCCTCAATAGGCCCAAATTTTTATAAATTACGCCTGCAATGTATTTTATTTATGTAAGCCGATTACAAATCTCTACATGTTTTGGATGAATCCGAATCAGACATGTAACATTTTTGAAGAGAAATAAGATCATAAAAATAACTGCAACGACTGACTTAGCTATACGCGTCTCGTATGTCAGTTCGGGCCTGTTGCGGGCGCGTTTCGTTTGATCTGAATTTCAATGTTAAGTACGAGTATATCTAAAAAGAGAATTCATGTTCTACCTGTCATATATGTATGTAATGTATTTAAATCTATGAAATTAACAAGGTAAGGCAGGTATTCACGTTTTTTACTTTACCATATCTTAAAAAAATATGTAGGTGTATTTAACATGCTTTATTTACTATAGAGTGACCCTATTTATATTTATTTATATATAGGCATAATGCAATCCCGAAAATCTGCTTCCTTTCAAAAAAAATAAATAAAACGAACACCTCCCGTCATACCTTACAATGTAGTCCGAAATTCGTCGAAAAACAAATGAAATTGTTTTCATAGTAAAAGCAAAACACGGAATTGCGAAATTACGAGGAATTCGAGAGGAGTTCTGGACAAAAATAGCTTTATGACAAATTTACATAAACGAACGTTACAATCTTGCATATAACGCCCTCTATACTAATTTTATATCTATCCACATATACAGAGCTAAACATATAGATGCAATTCTTCAGAGTTCCTTGAATTAATTAATCGTTCCGTGATTTTGAACGGTGACAAAATTGGACAGAGACGAAAACACCGTCGCCGGCTATTCCCTGGTCACCTGGTTTATAATTAGTAATAGCGCAGACATCGTAAAAGCGGCGCACTTGTAATCGTATTACGCTTCAATTGGTCTTTTAATAGAATTTCCAGTAGAAGCAATTTCTGCGAATTGTGCCATTGTGTTATCTAATTTCTGACTAAGAGATAACCGACGGGCTTGTTTGCGTCCCTGAGCTAGTTCACAGGGGCTAGCCATACGTTTTTTCTTTCTAGTAAACAACCAAAATCAACCGGAAATAACTACTAAGACTCAGCTGACGTCTTCGCTACCGGAAGTCGCGAAGTAGAAAAACAGAAAAAAAAATATAGCAAAAAAAAAACTGAAACATATCTAACGAATCTACTAGTGCTGGCGCCAACATATTTATGTAGAGGGAGGCCTGCAGCAAGCGCTAGATTCTAGAATGTGTCAATCACTCGTCGCGGCGCCGAAGGGAGGTGCTTAGGAGCCCCATTCCCGGGTAGTTGGCCCTTCAAACCGTCCAACGTAATATATTTTTTTTTGTGTTACTATGCAGTGAAGTTGGATTTTCCTTTTCCTCATGGAAAGCTACCGCCCGTTCCACTGTAGTTAGCCACTCTAGCCTATGGGTAGTTCGGGGCTAGCCAATGACCCCGCCTAATTCTGGGTATTAGTAAGCAGATAAGGGAGATACTGCCTAAGCCCGAAAGGGGCAGTGTGGGCCGATGTCGTCATACCACACTTTTACTAGAATGGGGCTCACGCGACCAATTCAATGCTCCCAGCACTGTGCCATGGCGGAGGCCCCCGCTACTCGAGCCCCCCGCGCTTATTCCAGTAATCCATTCGATGGCATCATTTTATTTCTGTGGTATAAAACTTCGCAGCGTTGAAAATATTTTAAGAATTTCCGGAGCACGTGAACGCGACGCGAATACAATTTACAGGATTTTGTACGCTGCTGCTCCCTTTGGGGCAAAATTTCTTCGCTCAGTTCACTGTGTGCAGCCGATAGCGCGCATTTCTTGCCCCGCGTCTATAAATATTATAGTGATTATATTTACAACCATTTAATATTTATAGCCGTACTCGATCACATTCAACTGAGTCAACGCACATTGTGGTCGCCGGCAATAGCTCATCGCTGTCGTCATTCGGCTGCGAGCGGATGCACTGTGGCTTGAAGCGCGGCAATTTTAGACGCTCAAATGCAAAATAAACAAGACAGATTCATAAATAGCACAAATTCCACAGATATGATGTTGTAAATAAGATTAAGATAATAACCCTGGGATGACTGTTTGCCGGATTTATAAGCCTTTCTCAACATCGCCGGCCACAACTACCGCCAGTTTGTTTTTAAACGACGCGGGGTCTCACTCCTTGACCTATCAAAGCAATCGTTACCCATGAATATCTACGTCTATCGATTCCTGAAAAAGCAATTATGAATTTGATTCACACGTTAGTCATGAATTATTTCAACCTAGATCCGGGTTATTATTTTTCTATAGGAAAAGGCTTAGGATATATCAATGTAAAAATTACCAGTTTCATAAAATAGTGTTAAGACTGGCTTAATGTTTGGCTAACGAAATCAAATATAAGTTTTAAATATGTTATTTTATGGTTTAAAAAAGAAATAGACAAGTAATGACGGTCATAATCCGGGTGAAAAAATAAGACTGAAAATTTAATTTTAGAAATTATTGTTTGCATTTAAAACCTGATTGAAGACATATTACTCTCGATGTCATCAAGATAGATTTAAAAAAGAAATGAGACGAAAACATTTTATAGTCGGAAAAGGAAACTGAAAACAGATTGAATATTTTCGGAAATCAGACAAAAAAGTGAGATGAGACTGACAAATTAAGCACATGGATTCAAAATATATTTTAGTTTGTTTTTCATCTGAAATCCGTCTTTTTTGAACAACCTCAGCAGTCTCTTTCGTCTTTCGACTGTCCAGAATTTTTGGAGCAGTTCCGCTTTTATTCAATTTTAACTTATCGTTAATTTTTATTAGAAAAATAGATTTTCCTTAATATTCAAACAATTTAAAACAAAAGAGAAGATTTCTTAAGAAACAATATTCAAAACTCTATCAAAATAAATCACGGATATATAATAATTATTAAATAATATTAAAACAATATTTAAATGGATATATGAATAGGAAAAATAAGAGAAACTTTCGAAATAAAGATATTTAAACTTCTGAAGGTGACGATCGGCTGCGGTGCCCAAAAACCCCGAAAACTCAATTTAAAACTCAGCTAGCCCAAGCTCACACAACAAAAAATTTACAAGTTTTATTTAAATTCAATTCAGTTTAAAATTGTCTATAATAATGTGATGCGGATCCGATTGCGAAAAAAAACTCAGCTAATTTGACGAGATTTGCAATTGAAGTTTTTCATCTCGCTTATGGTGGATTCGTATAAGTTCTAGTTACGAAAAAAATGAGTTTTACACTACACTCCCTCTTAAGGATTGTGGTTGTGTCTTAGGTTACTAAGTGTGGTTTTACACGTTTTCATAATTAAGATGATAATGCGATATCGTAGAAAATCAAATGCAAGGTGGAATCTGTCTTCGATACTTAAGGCTTAATAAAAGCTCTAATAAGCGGCAGATCTGGTGCAAAACGCCCAGCCCTTGGACTACTTCTGCGCAAATTTACTAAATGGAGGCCGCAGTCTCAATTCAATTCCTGTTTTTAAAGTTTGAAACGAGCTATACATAGTAGTGCTCAGTTGTGCAAATATGTTTTTTTTTTATGAATATACACCTTCCAAAGTTCCTGCGCCTCCCCTGAAGATGGGAATTTCCGAATAAATTTGCATAAATATTGTGCGACGCACTTTGCTGCGCGTCAATAAGAATTTCTGAATGAAAGGCAGGCATGCCAGAGGTCTAGGGAAGCGAAGCAGGGAAATCAGTCGTCTTGAATGCTAACCAAGTTTTTTTCCGAATGACGGAATTTGAACTGCTAGTAAAGTAAGTTTCATACTCCGTCTAGGCGGTCTGCAGCAATTTCTATTTTCTAGCAAGGTGTGCGACGTAATTGAATTAGAATTGAAACCTCCCGGAAATTTTTCGATTTCTCGTTACTTTTGCGGTTAGCGCTCCCTTTTCCGAAAAGAAGGTTGGTTTTGTGCGCTGCCGACCCGAAAGGTGTCTATCAGTTGCGTCAATAGATCATGTTCACTTTTTTTTTTGCGCCTCCCCGCACCTCCGCAGATCTCATAAAATTTGTCGTTCGCATTTAATTTACAAATATGAATGAAACCCACTGGCGCCACTTAATTATTTCTATCGACGCGGGGAGGAGCCAGACCCGAATGAGTCGTTATGTTGTTTTCGCGCGTAGTGTCCTTATCAAAAACAATCTACAAAAAAGTTGCCATCAAACTGATAAGGGCGCTAAATTGTTTACGTTCGTTACGAAAACTGCGTGACATTCGAGGTGCCCAGGAAACTCACACTCCACGTCCCCTCTGAAGCACTCTACTTAGAATTGTACTTAATTTTAGTCATGAAAAGCTTTAGTCATAGATTGAATAGTCAACACTGATTCATTTGATATTTTTACAAGAGAAAACGGATACCCTAAAAACAAGAAACATGAATTATATTGGAATTATCTTTTTTGAATAAATATTTTATTATGTTTTAAATTTTTCCTCTTTGTAATGTTAGTTATTAACAAAAACATTTCACTTTTGAGTGTAAAGCATGTATCAGATATACATACAGTGGTGGAAATTCCCATAAAACCACTGACATTTAAGTTATTTTCTCAAATAAATGTCGTGAAAGTTCCTAATATTATATTGCATTAGAATAGTAATTGGCTATTGACTATTAGCACTAAAAACTTATATTCATACTCATAATAACAAGTCAATCCTCATTTGCCTTTTACAATTCCAACATTTGCCCTAGCATTGATTGAACTCGATTTTGGAGCTTTTCTACGGAAATTTTAGACCATGTTTCTATAAAGCAATTTTAAATCTCTGAACGCTATTGTACGGCCGTCTTTTAATGTACACACGTCTTGAAAGTATATTGACCTAAGATTATCCACATCGTTTGAAGATCGACTTTTTCCAAATCAGCTTATTGTGTCGATATTTTAATCATTTAAAAACTGTCTTAGAAACTTGGATGCAGTATTGTCTTGTTGGAAAAGCAAATGCAAACCATACAAATCTTCTGCTCACTGAACCATAACTTCTTCTAAGAATTGAATATGCAATTCATTTCTTGTGGAAGAACCTAAACCAAACTATGGAGCATCTAATGATTTCCAACATTTTCTTTCCATAGTTCAAGGCATTACTAGTAATAGTATGACAATAATTCTGGAAATTAGTTTTAACTACATATTCTAATATGATTTTAAAAAAAGTCAGGCCTATATATATTCGATCGAAAGTCAAGACATACATATTTTCAAAGGTAAGTTTCTTGAGTAAGTCGAATAGGTCTGAATGTTTACGATTTTAATAACTCAGCTATAGAGTTGTTATACTTGTTAATAGAATTTTATTATAGGTACCTATGTAATTATGTAAATATGAATTTTCATTTTATTTAGTCCTTTTGTTGGTTGCACATCTAGCGAAATAGAAACTCACCTTTCCCTGTACTCCGTAGTCGCGGTTTGATTTCCTTGGCGTATTCACCGGAGATTATTAGGCTTATTGAGAAATTTACTAAAAACAACGAAATGGCAAACCAAATAAACGAATGTGAAATTTTACACGCCAACGTCCTCCAGAACTTATATTTCATCGAACACTTCGAAGTGGTCAAGTTGAACCGCGACAACGTCCATTGCGCGCATTTTTTCGATTCTGTGATTTTGTCACAGTACCCATCTATTTGTGTCGTTGAGTCCGCCGCCCGTGGCGCTGTCGCTTGCTGCGGAACAGTCTCGAACTGCTGTCTTTCATTGGATTGCTTCTTTGTGCTTCTACAGTAATAGTTTTGTTGATGATGCGGTAGATAGCGCTGCGAACTTCCGCTGCTACGTTGGAAGGGTTGTTGGTGATGGTTTTTGTGGTTGTGGTTGTGGTGCTGGTGGTGGTGATCATCGTCCTTGCCCTGCCCGCGAGACTCTTGATTATGTGCTACTTGTGATGTTTGTAGCGATGATTCGACAACGCCTTGGAACGATCGATGCAGTGCTGGTGATTTCGATAAATTAACTGGTGATGATGATTGGTCCGATTTTTTCATGTTTTTCGATTTATTACAACTACTTCTTCTCGATGAGTTCAAAAATTCACAACATTTGTTACCAAAGCATTCACTATTGCGACAAATTAAACATTTATCTACCATCGGCCACATATTCTCACTATTTTGTACATTTTTTGGTGTTACGGTCTCAGAACTGTTTTGATTTTTTCTTCTACGTCTCGCCGACGGCGTCCGGAGTAGCACACTATCGTGCTGAAACTTATTACTTTGCCGTTTCGCACTTTTATTCGATTCAAATTCCATCGCTCAGACTTCAATTTTTCTATGTTCGTATGTGAAGTGATTTCTGCGTTTATTAGACACAACATCCGAGCTGAAAAAGAGAAAAAATAACAATTTTTATTATAATTTTTAATACCTACAATATTATGTTCTTTCAAATATTTGCATCTTATACACACTGATATTTCATTTCAATTTCAAACACAATGTTTGTATAGCCAAATCTGTGATTCAAAATGTTATGTTCTTGAATAGAGAAAGCCTACATAGTAAAGTTTCAAGAAAACCGGCGGACGAGCCAACTCATTATTGTTTTTTGAGTTTTTTAAGTTCTTTGGTGAGTACTGGTAGGAAGAAAAATGTAAACGATATCTGTATCTTTCCTTGCGAAATTTGAAATGCTTCAAAGTGACGCATAATTTAACCTTGGCGTGAAGGTTATATCATGATAAGAAGAATAAAAGAACATAAAAGAGTAAATATGTCTACAATTTATTGATAGAAGGTCAAAGTAAATAATATTACTGATATTTTACGCGATTTTCGGCATATATAAACAATCAGAAATAAAACAAACTCCTAAAAGAATTTCATGCACCAAAGACAATATCATAAAAGAACTTTATTTTGACTTAAAGGTATAGTTTTTAGATAAGATATTTTAAAATTAAATATTCATGAGCCTATTAATACCTAAAATTGTAATAATAAACTCGTCGAAGTTTATTTCATTAATTTCATTTGGATGGAATTCTTCAAACACTATTGGAGACGGCTGTCGGGACACCCTTTCGAGCATGCACACATACATACCTAAGTCGTGGGCAATGACGCACAAGATGGCGGATTAAGTTTCAGGGTTACTTTACTATACCTTCTCTTCCTATACCGTGAGTATTACCCTACATCCATACATGTGTGTGTTCGAATAAGGAATTGGTTTTTTAAATATACATACATACATACATACATACACACATATGTATATTGTTTAAAAACTGGCATTTAAAACTTTGCATGTGAATTATATTGAATGGAAATTTAACGAATTTAATTTTTGGTGTTTTTTTTGAGCGTCTGAAATTGTGGGATCCATAGACTCGAACGAAACTAAAATGTCGAGTCGACCCGGATCTGCTCATAAGCAGCCAATGTTTTACTACCATAGGTCTATTTTTGTTTATGTTACGACAACGACTCATTCAAATCTAACAAATAAAAGTGAATGACCTGCTCACTCCTCACCATCGAGCCGATTCCATAATCTAAATGGGTGGAGAAAAGCAAATTGCACCTAATCGATCTTAATAAAAATTTTCATTTTAATGAGCTTTGACAACTGACGAAATTTTTTCTTCGTCCCGAGTCAAAGAGAAAAAGACGGAACCGAAGTGAACTCAAAAACCACAACAGATCAACAGGAGACAAATAATAAAAAGAACAAACACGGAACAAACAATCAGCAAAAAATATAATGTCCGGTGAGTCCGTCAGATAAATCTCTGGTGCAAGCAAACTCTAACGACAAATTTTAATTCGGGAAATTATGTTTTGAGAGGTTCTTTGCGCTTCATTTATTTTTTATTTTTTTATTTTCTTTCATTTTGAATTATTTTTCGCTGAAAACCGGTTCCGGTTTTTACCACGAAAGAGGTGAAAGGGAACCAAAATGCCTGCATGTTTCTTATTTCTCTGCCGTGAGCAGCGCCGGCAGCATAAAGCAGCATAAATATGATTTAAGAACGTCTGTGGTATTGTCGCTTTTATAACATACTATTGGACACCCCCTCCCCGGAACAACGGGCATGCGCGCAGGGAGTACTCGTACATTTTTTTTTCAGAAGAATTCCATCTTCGACTAAGATCACCACGCCAGCGCAGGTGATGAAAAAGCAAACTTAAAAAAAAATAATAATAATAAAAAAGCATGCCTACCCCGGCCTCCAACTGGCTATTTGGCTTGGTGTTAAAATTATCGTGAAACGCAAAAACGAAAAAGAAGACAATAAAATAAACAAATCGGACTGAAAACACTTTTTGTATCTAGGCAGCCCCCCGATCATTTTTCTTCGCACACCAGCGAAAGAAGAAGAACTGAAAAACTACTTACACGCGCTCTCCACCAAGCGGAGCTCATTGACTTCAACGGAATTTTTTCGACTGGTTCTGGAGCTTTGCTGGGAACCTACACGATCAGAAGAAATTAAATGAGCAGCCCCCAAAAAACGGCCAGAACACTTCTGCTTTTGTTGTAATCTATACAAAAACAGAAACAGCTCCGGTGTGGTTTTCAGAGAGTTCCGCCGCGTCTGGAGCTTTTCGCCAGCCGACCACGCCGTTTCTGAATGGACGCCGCGCGGCCACAATTTTAGAGCTCCTCTTTGAACGGCGACATGTCCACCTTGGCCGTAGAGGTTTGAGGATCAAGTGGTTTGGACATGAACTAACATTACCACGGAGTTTTTATTTGGTACAGGTGAAAATTGGAGTCTTTTTAAGGCGGGAAACTCATTAACAACTTTATAATTAATTATTTTGTCAAAAAAATGTTCCCTACTGAACCCCAGTTCGTATGAATAGTCAGTAAATAGACAGTTCAGTTTGCTACAGACTGTTGAATCTTGCTAGACTGATCGTACCAATTGCAGTAAGGAACCGAAGAAATATATTTAGCTACTAGGCAGCATAACGACTGCTCTAAGAGAAAACCTTTCTATAAATACCTTGAACCTTTTTGGCTTTGGCCAATTTTGTGCCTTCTACAGTCGAAGTTCTACAAAATTTTAAAATTTTAGCCACCACATAAACGCCGCAAGTTTAGAAAGATAATTTATCAGTTTAGGACGTCTACCCTGATATTGTTTGAGAGCTTCACCCGTCCAAATGATACAAAAAAAAAATTGTTTCGTAAAGTTTTATGGTTTATTTATCAATACCTCGAATCTTTATAATTTTCAGTAATGGTCAATAAAAAAGTTGTATTTTTGTAAATTTAAACATTTGTAGAATATCGTCTTAAAATTGTACAACGAAATTCAAATTCGGTTTCGGTGTATGTATAGTCTGTGAGCGCTTCTGACTTCTGTTCGGCGCAGCCTGTATAAACAGATCATCGACGCCTGTTTTTTATTATCCCATCATTTCAAATTACTAAAGAAGTTACGTAAAAGAAGGCTTATGACAGAAAATTAACTTTACGAGGAAGATCAGGGATTACTTTATGGCCTCGGTATCACAGATTAATCAGTAGATCGTTTAATCATACAATTTTTGAGTTTTCAAACTTTAAAAACGTTTTTCCCAAAAAAAAATTCTCATACAAGATAATTCAAGATTTATCTGATCGATTATTTCAAACATTCATTTTTCTTTGGAAAGAGATCGCTGATCTTAGAAATTTAAAAATAGAAACAAAAAATTATTTCGATATAACATAAGAAAAAAAATCGCCAGCGAAACTTGCAGGTAATCAGGTCATATATTGGAGGGCTCATAATTAGTTACAAAACACCCTGAGAGTTTAGATTTTTTTTGTTCTTCTTCAATGATATATAATCAATGTTCAAAAATACTGATCTTCTTTCGTTGATCTTCTTGTAGGAAATTTATGTTACTTATATATTTTACAATAATATATGTGCTGTCAAAACCTTCTATATTACAAGCCATGAAGTGGCCTCTTGCATGTGTGCGTAAGTGGTCTGACAGTTCGAGAAATTTACATTTAGTCTTATGGACGCTGGATGGAATATGCTGGAAAAATTGGATTTAATCGGGTTTTTTGGACACTAGAGACATACAAGTCTTAAGAAATTAAAACCATAGGGGCTTTTACTCCATATAGGCCAAAAACATTAATGAATTTCCAGCGAAAAAACAGGATATTTTCGATTTTTCGGTTCGGTTCGGAGCCAATTTGCTCTCTTGCCGTACATTTGTTAGTGGTCCGGCGCCCGACTTTTCTGTTGAGTTTTGGTTAAACTCGAAAATTTCATATTCTTTGTTCGAAAAGGTGATTAAAAGTGCTATTAATTACAAGGAGAACTTCTTAAAGTAACCTTGAGTGAAGATGATTTTTCGATACGAGCTATAGCTTGGAAGCTGCCGCGAATTTTTTCCCAATTTTGCGACGTTCCCCATAAGACTCAATGGGATTTCTATAAACTGTCAGACCACTTTGCCCTATAAATGTGTGCGTGCGCCGGACCACTTCACGGCTTGTAATATAGAAGGTTTTGGTGCTGTGCATGCAGCTATTTTATATGTTCTATGCCGCGTGTACCGAAAACGGCCTCAAATGAAAGCTTTTTCGTCTAACGCATTCTTACATGTAAGCTTCTGATACGGAAAGTGTCAAAACAGCATGAGTGTCATGAGTTTTGAAAATATTCCTTTTATTTTAATTGATTGTGATATCTAAATATTCCAAGCAATACATAACTAAATTTAGCATAGAGAAAATTGGGTAACTTTAAGATATGATAGGAGAACACAACAATCACTTTCGACTCTTAATCAAAACCGCTATTGACAAGAATAAATAAATGTAGCAACAGTATTGCTCCACAATAATTGAGGGAGAAAGCCGCCATAGCTGATCAATTGGGGTTCATTCATTATTCCATAAGTTCATTGCCTTCAGCTGCATGCCTTTGGTTTTTTGCCTTTTATCCATTATCAAACAAAAGTGGGACTCATGTTTACAAGCACGCGCATGATAAATGTAAAGCTGACATAGCCATTAAAATTTTGTTTCGAACCAATTTAAGGCTTTCAGGCCATTCAAAAGCTTCGGCTCGATCGGTCCGCCTTTTCTCGCTTTTATACAGAAAAATCAAAAAATCAAAAACGTACCGATGACTGTCGAAACTAATTTTTTGCTTCTAATGAGGCAACCAATTAGCTAAAAATGTGGAGACTTTAAAATACGTTTGTATACTTAATTTATGACCAATTCATCACAACAAATTAATCAAATCAACCGATCTACTGAGGCTAGAAAGTTCGATAACTATAAAGAGGTATTGGAGTGGTCCGGATAATCATTCTGAGCTTTCTGTAGAACAACCACCGGACCTGTCAAGGAGACCCATAAAAAAAGTAAGACGAGGTCCCAAACACATTATGGATGTTTTTGTTTTTCTTTTTTTAATCAACACTTTTTCAGTTTTAGTAGTGAAATGTCGTAAACATTTGAAGAAATTTAATTTCGCCGTCTGCGGTCAAAATGTATAAATAAAACGTTTACTGAGGGGGAGGGGTGAGTGGAATAAAATTTTTATACTCGCGTTATAAAAATTAGCTCGATTGCCATTCAGTTGTTTGCGGAAGAGGTGAGTTGATTTTTAATGAGGTGAAGAAGACTGCTGAGTTGCTGCTGGCTATTTTGTAAGATAAGCTATGCATGTTGATTGGACGACTCCACATTTTGAATTAGGTTTTAATTAATATTAGTGTAAATAAAAATACACTAAAATTCACGATATTTCAATATTGATCGATCACACACGAAGTTTTTATATGCGTTCGAAAAAAATTTTTATATTACCTGTTCTGATATTTCTGTTTTGCGTTTCTTTCATTGCAGACTGAAGAGATTGAAATGATGCCGAATGATTATACAGTCGCATTGACAAGTGAAAGTGAAAATATTTGAGCGACAGTGTTTGCAAATCCTGCGAAATGAACAATAATAGGTCTATTTAAGGAAAATTACTAATTAAAAAAAAAAAATAAATTTGAAACACTAAATTTTTAAACCCTATGCACAAATGTATCCCAATCGGTAAGCCGAAAACTAGAAGTGGTTTACATTGGTACTGCTCTTTCTGATCAGTTCAAGGATCTAAATATTCAACATTAAATATTCTTTCTTTATATAAAAAAAATTCAATGATTCTTTATAAATGACTATAAATATCAAATCTTAAAGGTAATACGATGAAATTTTGCAGGAACTTTCCATTTACCTGCAAAAATTCGTATTTGACATTGTTTTTTCCATGATTTACGAATAATGTGCTAAAATTGCAGAATAAAGTGAGGAGTGTCTGCTAAAAAATGGCGGTTTAGTTTTTCTAAATTTTCTGAATTAAACAGAACTCTTTTACCTTTAACAGTTTACCATAATTAAAAGCTAAAGATTTTGAAAACTACATATAGTCGAATTCCTTTACATCTTTCCGCTTCACTTAAGTCATTATTTTAACATGGTTCTAACTGTCTATTCGTAAATTTGCAACAGCGCAGCGATGTTAAAGTAGTGAATTTTTGCAAGTTTTGTTATTTCGTAGTTAAAAGGGAAAAAGGAACAGAAATGTATTTATGAAGAAGTAGATTATTTTCTCATGAAATACCCTTTTCAAAGCCAAAACCCGCGCCATTGTGTATTGAAGAAAATTTCGAGTCAGTTGCGGCGGCGCAATGGGATAATTCGCTAGAACTGCAGCTTAGCCGCCGCTAGTTCGTCTTTCGTGTTTCTTTTAAGAATTCCTTTTTCCGCTAAGACACGATCGTATTACCAGGGTCGTCATGGATCTATTCCTTCGGATTCTGACCATATCCTGGCTTGGGCCCCATTCCCATGGTGCAAAATGCGCTCGGGCATGGAGCGCCGTAGCCAGAAACGCGAAGAAGATATTCATTCAGGCAAAATGCATTAACCTCCCTGGAATTTCATGCTAAAACGAATGATTAGAAAGACAACACTGAGGAGCAAAAACAAAACCAGCACGAGCACTACAAATAATAAATAAATAAGCTGAATAAGTCTGCTCCGCGGGAAAGAGGAATAACTCTTTGCGGCTGTTCGGTTCGGGGGAACATCGCTCGCCGCGGTGGCTATAAATTCTCCTTCTTATAAACTTGTTTTTAGCAACAACACTACAAAACAAAGATTATAGAGTGGAAAGTGTGGGATGCCAATGCCACTAATAATGGATATGGCTCCGATGCTGCCTTTAGCCCGCTCGCTTAGAGGCGGTCGACTAAGTTTTTTAGCCATGTTTTATTATATATCGCAATTTTGAAAAATTACCCAGCGGAAAAATTGGAACATTCTCAGAATATTTTCGTTTTTATATCGTCATTATTTTCACCCGACAAAAAACGAAAACATCAACAAAATGTATATATATTTAAAATACGGAGGATATTTTTAGCAAACTATTCATCAGTCCAAAATGTCGCACGGCAAGTGCTCGCCGGGATCAGACCGCTTAGAATTTGGGCAGTACTAAAACAGGCATCGGTACCACATCCTGCCCCATAAATTGGTTTACATACAACTTTTTTTAAAAGAATCAGTAACTTAAGAAATTATAAGTCAGTTAAATACGCATATAAATTTAAGACATTAATTACCTACTTAAAAAAAAACATCTAACGCCTTTAAAAAAAAAACAGAAACAATATGAAATTGAATGTACTTCCTAAATTGTTATAAGCTAAGTTAAAAATTTGTTAAATTTTGGATTCTTCGTTTTAGATTCCTAAAATTTTCAAATTGGATACAAAATTTGGGACTAGCAATACAATAGTCTGTAGAAAAAAAGGTTTTAAAAACTTCCCTTGATTTGTTGGGCATCGACAACGCGAATTTTTTAGTAACTTTTAGCTCTATTTTTGTCCATTCAACTCCTTTGACAATCTTAAATTGAGCCTTGCTAGTAATGTTTTATAATACTTTCTTATATGTTTATCGAAAAAGTCCCATCAGTACTCAATCGGATCTAAGTCAAGCGATTGCGAGAATGTTTTTAAATTATACATATATATTACCTATATACAATTTTGTAATCATTATTTTTCTTATTTATACAATATTGTGCATTCGCCAGTAACAGCTAGGTGTCTATAGATAAAGTTGGAGTAAAGTTAGTTCCTTAGATATACCAAACGTGGGTTAAACTTAGTAAATCAAAATCATAGTTACATTTTAAATTTGATTCAAATACGATTCCACATGAGGCCCTAATGTTACGTTTAGGCAAACCAAGTGTGGCCCGAACAAAATATTTCTAGTCGGGATCCTCTAACTAGGTAAAAAAAAAGTTTGTTATTCTTTTCTTAAATGTTTCTGAGGATGTCCACTTTTTACACGATTTCTATAATTTGTTTCGCCTTTAAACTGGTGCATAATAATCTTCCTTTCAGAAAGTGAGGTTTCTTTGGAGTTACTCCCATAATAGAGTTATTTGTTTGTATTTTAACAAAAATCTCAGTAATTTGCAATTAAACACGTAGCATTAGTTATTAAACGAGAATATACAATGTAGAAGTGTGTGCTCCGGGGTTTTTATAGGGTAACTCTGAACAACTAAATTTATCTAGTAGGTACTAATTAAACCGGTAGGTTTAAAATAAATATTTGTGTATTTCCTCCATCTTCCCGGGGAATTTGAGCTCTAAAGGATTTACGATTTTTTCGGCTCCTCGTAAGACAAAGCTTCCTCCTGTCTTAAATCTAATCGAATTTCGCACAAAATTAAGCGTCGTCCTAGGAAAGTGGCACAGTCTCGACGGTTACGACGCAAATTACCGGACGGAGCACGTGGCAAGGGAGCAAGGGTAATGGCGCCGATTAAAGCGGCAAACTGCCTGTGAAATTGCAGTTACAACCCGATAAAGGCAGACACTGACGAGCCGACGAGATCTTTTGTGGGCCCATGCACCACTCCGTTTAATTGTTTCGAATAACGGCCGGCCGAAGTGCGAATCCCCCAATAATTCACTATGGGAGCAGGTTGCCGCAGTTTTACGGTCGCGCGCGCCTGTTGCTTTTGTTGCACCCCGCGTTCGCGTCGCGCCACACTCGTTTCGCGTGGAACAGGGTTGAACAAAATTGAGCTGCGGGGTTGGCGGGAACGACGTGCGGCGCGGTGCGATGATGCCACGAGGAACGCATCCAGCAAAACGGGAGAAAATCTCTTTCCAAAACTTTTATGACTTGTTGACGATTTTGCAAACAAATTGCGCCATTATTTGCACACGTTCCTCTTGTGCGGCCCGTGGAGCGGCTGCTCCTGACCGATGTTATGGTGGCGGCCGGGAGATGAGCGAATCGTCGTTAAAAAGTTATTTCAACTACAACCGTTTAACCCATTTGAGACAACTTTAAAATTCAAAATGATTTACTTAGCCAGGAAGAAAGGGGCGTCTATCGGAATAAACGGAGATCCAGGGACTCATGGTCTTACACTGTCCAGGCGCCTTGGCCTAGCATTTGAGGAATTTATTTCCATTTATTTATTTCTATTTTTATTTATTTTTTCTCCTTTTCCGGTCGTTTGGGTCTTGGGAACATATCCTTAGACTTTGGTTGCCACACTTCATATGTTTTATGCGTGACACACTATCAAAGTGCGTTGTAAGCGTGTCTTAAAAAAAGGGCAACATCACTATCACTGTTTTGTCCCGAAATCGGAATTGACGGAGAAGGGCTTTCTTGTAGAGCAGCCACTTGAAGGGTATCCGCCATGAGATCTTAATTTCATATTCAAGTCATCTTAAAACCCTCCCTGCTGTGGTAGTTTATGACGGTGACGTCAGAACAATGAAAAGCGCCTGCGGTCACTTCCATCAGAAACGGAGTCGACACGTGTCGCACCATTTTTTATACATACATATGTACATATGTTGACTTTTTGGAAAAATTTTATTGCAAAAATTATTGAAATGGTTAAGCAATTGCAATGGACATTAAGGGAATTCATATTGAAACAGATTGAAAAACCGATATTTTTATTGAATGTGTTCAGAAAATTCTTGAAATCAATTGATTTCTTGAACAGATGCTCATAACATGAGTTGGCTGTAAAATTGAAGATCTCATAAAAAATTGATTACACCGAGATTCAGTTGAAAAAGAGGTTCAATGATCTCAAATTTAAACAACAATTTATGTTACTAGATAGGATTCATTTTTAACTTTTTAATAAAGATGAAGTCATACAAAGTGCAGACTCTACAGCTCTGTTCAAATGACATATTACTACAAGTTCTTTCGTCCGACAATTATGAGAAGATACTGAGTTTTGTTTAAATGTATCCATTAATAACGGTATTCTGAAAATCGCCCTATTTTTTAATATCAGCTAAGTTAAATCAATCTCAAATTTCGCCAAATCCTGCTTCAAGCTGAGCTCAAGACTGATCGAACACTGTCAACCAACGTAAAATTGAAACCATGATTTTATATTTAACAACCTCCATCTTCTGTTCGCACAAAATATAGCTATAGATTATAATCTAGCAGACTAATAAGCTAAAATTAATGGAATCAATAAGATTGCTAATTTCAAGTAGTGAAGAAAAGTTAAATAAGGGGCTGCCATGTATGAATTATCACGGGTCAGATTTCTATGAAGTACATTTTGAACAATTTTGAGACTTTGAACCTTTTGACAAGGATTAAATATATATTACTAGAATGATAGATTGAAGATAGTTATTTTATAAATCCATATTTTTGTTGTAAGTGCGTGCTTGTCAGCCACTAATTAAACAACTTCCGACCCAGAGGGCAAATAAATCGAAATATAAACAAAAAATGAGGAATTTGTTACCTTTTACACTTACCGTCCATTCAGATCGCTTCCCATTTAGCCGAGACACATTTTAACCTGGTTTCCCCTCATTCGCAAGAAAGAGGCTACAGAAAAGCGGTCGGGGAATACAAAAATCTCTCCGCTTTATCGCCTTCATACTTCCGTTAAATGCCGAGTGGCGTGTAATAAACAAGTTTTCCCCGACACATCCGTTCGTATGTGTGGAAATTCTTCAAATTTCTGAGGGCATAACCGTTTTCTCAGTTTTTTTTTTTCAGTTACTTTTTGCCCGCCGCTGGACCGCACACTTCGCTACCGCTGGGGGCAAAAACCGATAGGTAAAAATGGCTCCTCTCACTGGAATTGAATTGATCATAGTGAGCGAGGAATGTGCGGAATGTCGAGCGGTCGCCGAAACTTGCGACAGCTTTCAATGAAATCTAGGCGCATGACACGGCACGGCCATTTAAAACCCTACCGAGCGCACGTGCTGTCGGCTGTTTAAACCGAAAAGGCGTGCGCAGATACAGCGGCTCCCTGAAGAAAGTCACGTACCCGAGATAAGCTGTAAAAGGGCGCGTGCGCGGTGTTCCTGCGGGTGATGTTCCCAAAGGCTCGGACGGGACAGAAAAGGCCAATTTCTAAATTTTTTTTTTTCGGTTGTCGCCTATTTTGTGGATGCGTGTGGCTTGATTCGGTTCACTTACTTTTCTCAAAAGAGAAAAGACAGAAAAACAGCAGCTGCTGCCCGACTTTCATTTCTAAGAATTTCTTTCGTGGCGTTTTCGAAGGGATTTTCTATTGCTGCTCCTTTGCTGCAGGATAGGCTTAAGTACCGGAAGCCGAGATTAGCTCATTTATTTTCTAGGAATATTTTTTGCCTTCGGTTGCTGCCAAATGCTACGAAGGAAGACCCTGCTCACCGCACAATCGACACGAACTGAAAAAACTAAATACATTCATCTCGCTTCGATCGATAGGAAGAATTTTGAATAAAAGGATCTCCAGATGAAAAGAATTAATAAACCAAGATGAAAAGAAAAATCAGATTTAACTTATAATTGAATCCACTTTGCCACATAATTCCGTTGGGCGATAAAAAAAAAAAAATTAAAAATCCAGCCTAATATTTTACGATTCGAAGTGAAACATATATGTAGTTTTTGAATATTTCTATACCTGAAGTTAGCCGCAATTTCCCCAAAATGTACGGGGATATAAAAACATATCGCTATATTACCAATTTTTAATCTCTTATATGCAATTATATATTCCAGACCTATTCATTATTATTATGTCAACTAAATATCTTTAAGATCATCGACAAGAAGTTTCATAGTTAACTAAATTGAAATCAAATTGAATTTATTGTGAATCACATTTCATACTAAAGCAAAAATTATCCCAGAGTATCTGAAGCAAATATATTTTTTCTACTGAATTTATTAAATTAAAAAACAATTTTCTTCAATTCTAATCGTAATTTTAAAGTAATTGCGCAGTAGAAAAAAATTGCACACTTTTTGTTTCCCGCTACTGTGAAGTTGTACAGTACCTAAAGATATAGAGACAGAAAAACGATCTCAAATTTTCTCAATAATTTAAGTGATTCCCCTTAGGCAAATCGACACAGGTGTTAAAGTTTTTTTGCCACGTACTATTCCCTAATGAAACAGGCGTTTGGCAGTTAGTGCAGGCGCGGAGGCACAAAAGACGCAATTTTTCCCGTGAGGATTACGCTTTTTACCATTCAACAAAAAATTAATTAATTTAGCGGAACGTGGTGCTTACGTCAGCCGCAAAAGGTGAATGATCTAACACTGACCTACCTCTACCCAATAGACTATTAAGTACCTTTAAAAGGTATTGGAATTTAATAGTAAAAACCTAAAGCCCAAAATGCGTCATATTATATTTTTTTATTACAAGAAACAATTTATTATAAATTTCATATGCGTAAATCTTGCCAACAAAATTCCAAATAACGTATGTATATAAGTCCCATGACTATCCAATATGGCGGATACTTCTAAGATGGCGGATTACGCTATGTGACGTCATTCTACGGAGGACTCCTCAAGATGGCGGATTACCATTTTCTTTACAACTCCATTGATATGGGTATCAAATGAAATGATTTGAAAGGTAGAATACGATTAACAAGCAAGAAACCTTCCAACATGGAGGCACTGAAATAGTTGAAAAGGACGAGAAATTTTCGTGCTTTTTAAATAAATATTAATCGATTAGTAACTGGTGATAGAAGACATATTTGCAGCCGTTCGAAAATTATTTTTCCATGGCCATTATTATAAATTAACAAAAATGAAATATTTTTCGTCTTCAAATTGAATTTAGCTTAGACACAATCAATTTTCATCAGTATCCGCGAAAAAAAAAAAATTCAGCTAAAAGTTGGTGACCTTCTTTACTCTAGAATTTTTAACCGCAAAATAATTCCAGCGGTTCAACGACGACAACGAAAACAACTAACCGCGAAAAATAAAACACAAAAAGGCGTATCGCGTTTGGAAGAAACGACATGAACAAACAACCTCGGCCTAATTTCTGTAAAATTACAAAGGTCAAAAAGCTGAAAAACTATTTGGCGCTCCGCTGGAAATTTATGAAAAGTGCGTAAAAGCCAACAATAAATGTGGGCGACATAGGCTTTATCACTGGTTCTTATCATCGCACGAAATACGCAAAGCCTGATTTTTTTCGCTTTTTGCTGAGGAATTGCTCCAAATGTAATGGCCTTACAACGCCAGCGACGACGCCGGCTGCGAGCGCGAAATGCTTTGCAATAAAAAGGGCGGGAAAAAAACAATTCGATTGTTTGCACCGACCTACGTCGTTATAAATTCCTGACGTAGATTAATGCGACTTGGGCTGTTGATAGTTCGGGGATTTGATATCAAACCTCAACATAAAAGCTTGTCGTTAAAGTTTTAATACTGAATGGCCGACACCATCTTTAGCATACACATGCGATCTCATGAAATGCTACCCAAACCAGTAGTTGTTCGCCTATCAACCATTTTTAGAACTATAGGTACTTATTTCAAAGAAACTAGCAGCTCTTTTTTTAATGTTTACCCGTAATGAAAATTAATGATACCTTTTATTACGCAAGGTAAGTGAAAAAAAGGAGTAAAATTCTTTATGAACGAGCGAAATATTAGAATAAACGGAATTTTACCTACCTAGCTTCTACAATAGGTCGATAGTACAAATATCAGCTAAACTTAGATTTGAATCTTACTAGTTATTGCGTTTATCTTGCGATTTTTAATAGATATACTTATATATGATAGAGGAATCAAATATATTTTTTAAGGTGTAATTTACAATATATAAGATATGAGATTATAAAATAAAATTTCCCGAAATTATGAACAAATTGCAAATAAGAAAAACAATTTACAATAATCTGTACATCTGCATGGCTGTAATACCAAGTGTGAATTATACGATTCAGATTAAGTATTTAGACATTTTAGCCTAGTTTAGTCTAGTTTAAAAAAGAGTGGAATTCATTTACCTACATCTGAAAAACTTCTTCCTTCATTCTCTGATAGTTTTAAGAGCAAAATTAAAGAATGTCTAGTAAAAGGACTATATACAAAATATTGATTAGATTAATCCTAACATGATACCGTGAAGTGAAACAAATTTATATCAATACGCTACCTCCAAACACCACTCGAAAACTTAACATTAAAGATGGAAAGAAACTTTACTTCCACCCTGTACTTGAGCTACCTGCATTAGCACTAACTAAAGAAAACAGAAAATGGCTTTTACGCCTATTCGAAAAAACAAAAACAGAACCCTCGAAATTTCCCTGACTTATCTGCTTCTCAGGGTAATTTAACGCAAACGACAAGCGGAAAGAACGTTCACCTGGTGGGTTCCAAAACTGAAAAGTTCGCCGCTTTCATTACCTGAGTATTTGCGAAATGGTCATGAACTTGTGGGGCTCAAAAGAGGGAAGCGCGTGGAAGCCATAAACCTCGGTGCGAGCGGAGAGTGCGCTGTTCGAAAATCGCAACGGTCGTCGCCGCGCCACAGTGACAATGGCCTCGGCGGCACCGGCGTTTACAGTCTGATCGTTAGCTGGTGCGGCTGCGGCAAGCTAGTAATAATCGTCTTTAACAGTTCATTAAAAACCGACAAATCACCCTAAAGCTCCGGCCGGCAGTTAGTGGCCCCATACTCAAATCCAATTCACTCGACCCCTCCCCGGGGCGGCCACAATCGCATCGCAATCAGTCCTGAGGTCCATTGTTATGGCCGGAGTTTATTACGCTGGCGTCAATGGCAGCAAAGTGTTAAAATTAACTGACATGACATGACTGAGCACACATCGAGGGCAATTCAGGCAGTGTCGCGCACTTTTCAGTTCCACCCCACGCCCGGACTCCGATTCAAGTTTAATTGCAGTTCCAAATGCGAAAAATCAACGGTTCGCCACGAGTCGGATCGGGGTCCGTTCGTAAATTGATGTTTTCAATTTAAGCTGAAAACGCTGTAACGCCACATAATACTGAAGCGTCGTCTGCAATCTGATCCGAACACGCGCGGCGCCACCTTCTCGGTCCGCGAGCCGCAACGAGGGTGCACTTGTGCGGGCTCCGCTTTCGGCGGCGGCGGGCAGCAGGCAGTGAGGCAACACGTGAACGCGTCCCAACTTCGAGCAATGGCGCTCTCTGCTGCAAAACAACCGTTCAGACATGATGCACGCGTGCCCGCGCAAAAAAAAAATATACATTAAACACCCAATGAAACGCCTATAAACTTTGCAATGCTGTTGTCTCTGGCTGGCCGACTGACGTCACACAATTACGCTGCACTAATCATGCATGATGCACTCGTGCCTACGCTCGTTACAACTCCCGCCGCGCCGCCGCCGTCGCTCCGACCTTGCGCGACTGCCTGACGTCTGTCCCGCTACGCTGCCGCCCCAAACCGTCATATTTTCGCGGCCGCTGACGGAATTTATGAACGGAAATTTTCTTACGCTGAGTAGCGCACAAACAATTGTTATTTTGGTAAACAGCGAGCGGTTAATTACCGCGACTGGAAAACGCCGCAGTTGCCTCGTTATTATGCGCGCTGCACTTCGCTTGATTGTGGCGGGGGCTAGGGCGAGGTGGCCGCCACCGCGTTCGTTCAAGGGGCAGGGGAACTCTTAAATCACTTGGGCGCATTCTAAGTGCATTGGCGCAAACGAACGCGCGGTTTTACGTAAACTGCGCCGCCCGCAACGTTTTGAAGTAAGTGGCTAGTGCCATATAAGCGACTGTAAAATAAATTAAAGTGGCCGTCGAGGGTGAGGTCTTTGAATGATCCGACAGGACGACAATTTCGGATATTGTAGGTTTTTCTATAGTTAAGGAAGAATAGAAAGAAAAATCAAATAAAATAAAACCTGAGTAAGAAATCGCCATTGTTTTCGAAATGTATTTCACTATTTAAATCTTATCGTTTAGATACCCCTCATGTAGATTTTAATTTTTCAATAAAAAGTGGACTTATACCACTTTCAAGAATAACGACTTATATGTATTATTTATAATAATAATATTAATTGTTTATTATATAACATGGCTCATAAAAGATCAAATAGTTTATTTTTTGTAATAGCTTTTTTCGTTGGAGTACAAATGTCTTATTATAATATTTTCTTCTAAAATCATTTAAAATACAACATCTTAGCATCAATATTCAGAAAACTTGAAAATTAATTTAATCTTCAATGTGAAACGTAAAGCGGGAGGTGGTGTGGTGGAGCAGGTGTTGTTGTTTCATTTCTTTATAAACCTTTCTAATCAGCCTTCCCCAAA
This sequence comes from Machimus rusticus, assembly GCA_951509405.1. Lineage (NCBI taxonomy): Eukaryota > Metazoa > Arthropoda > Insecta > Diptera > Asilidae > Machimus > Machimus rusticus. The sequence goes on along the minus strand of OX608054.1, from coordinate 14,526,301 downwards.
TGTTTTCTTTCTATAAGTTTAACAATAGAAGAACGAACTGGCCAGTCCCAAAGGTTAATGTTGTACCTTGAGAACCAGCTTTTTGTAAACATGTAAATTCAAAACCAAATAACATTGCTTTAAAATAACTTTTACTTTACAATCGTTTTGACTAATTCAAGAAATTCAAAATTAGTTGAAGAACGTTAACCAAAATAGCTTTGTAAAGTGGAAACGTCTTTCATGAGGTATAACCTGAGTTCAATATATCGGGTTTTGATTGATTTTCATACTCACAACGGTATTATATCTTTCACAAGTTTAAAGCCAATTTCCTTCAAACTTTTGTTTTGGGGATACTTTGACTATATGTAAATTCTAAACCCTTTGAAGGGTCAACAATAGTAAGAATATAATAAATATTTTTTGGGGTTTAATTTCGTTCAACTCATTTTATTTTTTAGCACGTAAAATTTGTTTTTAGCGAACCTAACCTCAAAAATACTTATGATATTGACACAACATCAAACGACCTTTTATAATGTTTCATAAAAATCCATGAGGAGATCTCACCCAAGTAATTGTTTGTTATTTAATAGCAGAGAAAGCCTTTCCATGGCTTACATAAGCGTCAGCAGTTATGACAACATAGCGTCAAAGCAAAAAAGCACTTGTGCCAATTTTTTGACAACGCCGAAAAGATATAATAACGATGTTACGCTGACATGGAGGCAAACCCAATTGTGAATTGTCACGAGAAAACAGTTTATTTACTCTCTATGTCCCCCCACCCCAATCAGTTTTGGCCTATCGCATGAATTTCCCTTCGACGTCTATAATCCGACCCACGCCCCCTGTCATCCCGTTGTGGGGAATGTTCGCCGAAGCAACGGACTCGGTGATCTAACTCTCTAATTGGCATGCGGTGTACCGTGAGGAGGCTAATAAAAATGTCGTAAAAAATTTTTGACGAAGTCGCCTTTTTTATTACAAACACAGAGTGCATGCCTAATAAAAATTGGACAAGGCACGTTTTCCGCCGTTGTCAGCCTCTTTTGTTTCATTAACAAATCGTTCTCATGGGGTCGGTTTTATGTCCCTTCTCCCCCTCTCGGAGGATGACTAAGGCCTAAGACCTTTAGGGGTTTAAGACCTGTAATGGTAGTTAGACGCTAAGTCAAGTAACTCAGCCAATTTTATTTAGATGAGGAATATTTCTCTAAATCTTCTGATGAATGAAAAGTAGTATCCTAATAGCCGGCCACACACGGGACGGTTTTTGGCGTAAAAGCACGCGTACAAACATAAGATTGGTCGTGTGTGGGCAACTTGGCGTACAAACTTAAAACCGTCCCAAATATTTCTCGCCTTTGATTTTTCCATGCTTTTATTTTTTTATCATCTGTAAAGATGAATTGCTCCGACATTATATTGTGGAGTTGGGATTTCGTTCTTTAAATTTATTATATCGCTTTAGGAATGAAAACCAACACCGTTAGTAGACAAAATGGCGTACAAACAAAGTTTGTCACAAGTTTGTACGCCAAAAACTGTCACGTGTGTGGCCGGCTATTACGAGAAATGACACTACAAAACTAAGTTACCAGTACACTTTCTGGAAGGTACCCACGTCGCGGTCGTATCGAACCCGTTCGCAGCTGCGACGCAATATCCCCATGGGAAAGATAATCACGGCGGTAGGGAAGTGCCAAAGTGCAGTCGGTCAGAAAATTTAAAAAACATAAAAACAAATGAAGCAATCAACCGACTTTGTAGGGCAGTCAGACATCAACCGAGGGAAAAGTGCGGCAGGGAAAGTCCAAAGCCGCGACAATTTCTGATGTAAACAGCTTACGGCGTGGCGTAATGAATAAACGCCGCCGCCATAAAAGTACGTCGGAGTCGAGGACTGAGCAAAACAAAAACCCGAGAAGGAAAACAAAAATAATAAAAATAAAAATATAAAAGCGAGTGAAGCACAAGAGTCAGGCGCGACGCGACACAGGAAAAAGACACAAGAAGTAACTTAGTCCTCCTCTACCGTGGAAGCACCGCGTCGTATCACATGTCAATTAAATTTAATTGAAGCGGAGCTCCGAGTGCCTTGCGCGGCGACGACGTCCACAAAATGAATATTCAGCGACGCGCTTCAAGTGTTGATTAATGCCTATAACGTGGGTCGTTATGCGGGTCTATGAATTGCTGGTGCTCCTTTTTAAATCATCAGCACCCCGACGGGCCCGGGGCCCAGGGGAGGCGTCGTTACGCTTCTCCGCGCGGCTACTGCTATTCGCCCAGTCCTAAGGCAGTAGATACAACTTTCTGCGGGGGTGTTTGTGTCATAATTAACAAGGGCGGTCTTTGGAAAACAATTAACTGCTCCTCTTAGGCTTTTTTATGGTAAACAACATTTTCTCGGATGGAAGATGCACCCATAAGACTCATTACGAGCAGGATTGGGTATAACTTACAAGAAGATACCAACCATGTCCTCCATCGATTTTTATAAGATATACATATAGTCGAGTTGAGCCCCTTTATAAACTAAATCTAACGAAATCTTCCAATGGGCATCGGTTTTCAAGAAAATGACGGTTAAAGTATAGCGCAACTCATGTATGTACTATAATGTCTGCGACTTCGTAAGCAAGAAGTCCCAGTTTTAAATTTTTATTTTCATTTTAAGTACACTATATTAAATAATATACATGTTATGATCTGAACATGGGCTGAATTCAGAAAACGCTTTATAAAGCGGCGTTTCAAATGCAGCGTAGAAATCCACGCTGTTTGCTATCTCCATTCTACATAAGATAGATTCGTATTTTTGTCTCCCTCAATATTTCACACTTGCGCCAGCGCAAAAGTAGGTTCTGGTTCTACTTTAGCGCTGGCGCAGAACTTACGCTGCATTGAAAATGCCGCTTGGTTCCTTTAAGGGGTTGCATGGGTTTCGAAAGCTAAAAAGTTTGAATTTAATTTAAATAAGACAGCAACAAAACATAGGCTAAGTAGTATTGTAAATTAATTTTAATTTAATTTATATTCATTATAATTTTGTAAGGTCAGGACTCATATCTATTGGCTTATTGAATAAATAAATAAATATTTTCTCTAATTTCTTTCTAATATACAATAATTAATGAAATATTTAATTCAGACTTTTAACATATCAAAGATAAACATTTGAAATATATTTTGTGAAATTTTCATTTAGAAATTTTGAAAATTCAGCCATTGGGACCTCATTTCCTGCGATTATTTCCCGCCTGATCTCATAGGAACTTCCCTGTGAATGTTTTTCTAATTACACCAATATGTACTTTAAAATACAAACAGATTGACAGACTTTAGATATATAGTAAAATTTTAAGATTGTACACTTGTATGTATCGTAGTTATTAACAGGAAATGATATAATAAAAAGACAACACGGTTTGCCTTTCTCGTAATTAATTTTTAATATTTTTAGTGAAACCCCAATCAATGCTTGATCTAGCTCGTCATTCTCCGAAGCTGAATTATGCATCAAAAGGAAGTTATGATGTATTTTAGCTTTCGCCCAGAAAGTCGCCTCAAAACCCCTGAGACCCAACGCAAGAGCGAGAACCTTCGTGTTTATAAAAATAACTTCTAAGTTCTGACTCCAGACAGTCAATCAGCCGACTTGAAACGGAAGTGTCGTCAAGAGGGAAATCTAGACGGCTGCGTCGGAGATATTGATGACAACTGTAACGTCGCGGTCGAGGGTGTTAGAAAAATATCACTACTTAGCGCCTTCTCTCCCTGACCTAGTGTGCGTTTCGTATTTAAAGTCGCTCAACTAAATCGCGCCGCGCTTGCGTAAAGCTTGCGGCGGCGGCTCATCTTTGTTTTGCGTGTGGTCGACATCAATCAGTCCATTCAGAATTAGCTCAGCCGCCTGGAAACTTTGAATCTGAATCGATAATACCATCATAGTCGAGGACTTTAACATAATTGTGATATAATTGTGATATATGCACATATGTCGGAACCGAGAAGTGCTAATTGAATGCGGAAGATATCAGCAATGTTGCTCATTTGTTATACCCTTTTCTGGTTCACCAAAACCCCCCCCAACCTCACCACCAACCCTCGTAAGAAGCTGAACAAGGCCGGTGGTGGGTACACGCGTGTGTAAAACTGCAAGGAGTACACTTTTCCCGTCCACTCCTTACCCAAAGAAAATCAATATTCTCGAACGACACTGCGAAATTTCCATGCTTCCCCAAAAATTGTGGTATTTTCCACGGACTCATCCGTAGGGTAAATGTTTGCCGTACAGAGCTCGGAGAAAATCGACACGGAGACGACTCCTAAAAGGGGGTTCAAGAAGGCTGAAGATGGAGCAATTTTTTGGCGCTACTTGGGAGGGTGCTCCGCTGCTGGTGGGTAAATGTCGACGACGACGACAACAACGACGACGTTGAACGAGCACAATGATTCCGCAAAAATAAACAAAAATGGCGAACGATTCGTCCTACTGGCCGTGGCATGCGCAATCTTCAGTAGAGTGTTTTCGCCCGTTTGGGGGGGCGCTTTTTTTTCTGTTAGGAGGAGCCCTGCTCGATTTCTCCGTATATTCTACTATGGAAGGACTACGACTTTTACGATATTGACGTCATACAAATTCCTGATTCTATCTCCATGACTATAGAACCCTACGCCAGAGTCGTCTGACTAAAAGCTCTCACCGCCAACTTTATTGTACTGCACTTGTACAACTTTTGGGTTGCCAGGTTGCAGTTATCACAGATGCAATACCTCTCCGTCTTTCTAAAAAATTCTTAATTGCAAGTTCACCCAAATTCAAGTAGGGAGACCCTGAAGAAAATAAAACCCAAACTTCTATTTGACATTAAATTAAATTTCCTACATTATGTACAATGGACAAAAAACAGTAAATACACTAACGTGAAATTATTTAGTAGCCACTTTTTCATGAAAAAACTATACTCAACTAATTTCACAACTCACACTGTGATAACTACAAATACAAAACATCCCTGCATTAATATAGAAATTTAAAAATTCGACAAAGGGTGCATTTCTCAGTGGACAAAAAAATAAATGCAATTGAAAGTATCTCAATATATTCATTGAAATTCATTTTTTTTCTGGACCTGTTTTTCGGCGAACAGTGTGAGTCCCTTTTTTTTTAAATAAAGGAAATAATGGACTGTTTTATTTATAAACATATTTTTGAGACACCAATGTTGTCATATGTCGAATGGGAAACTCCGCTTCGGTGGGTTTTCAGCAAGATAATGACTCCAAACACACATTGAAACTGGTAAATGAGAAAATTCTTGATTTACCGGCTCAATAACCAGATTTAAATAAGTTTGACAGATAAAATAGTGCTAGTGCAAGACAATCTACGTATTCTTTCGAGCGTCCTACTTACTATTCGAACAATATTTAGTGGGAAAAACTATATTTAAGTGCAAACGCATGAAAATTCGATAACGTCCTTAGTATCCCTAGTATTTCTCAATCGCTATCGATCAAATTTAACCTACGCATTAACGAGATTGATTTCTAAGTCTCATATCGAAATGGTGAGGACTGGGGATAGGCGAAGAGGTGGCTGTTTATAAATACATATAATTTTTTTACGATATCTGTATCACTTCTTCAACAATTTCGATTAAAGTGTTCCTACGCATTCAGTAGATCAATATCTAGGTCCTATTCCAAAATTGAGAGAATTGGTCAAACATACATATATGATTTTGATTGGCCAAAATGTACCTGTTTTTTATGTGAGGTTCTTACGGGTACCATAACTCAAATGATGACAAAATAAATAAAAACACGTAATCTAATCAGGATTGATGTTTCTTTACAAAAGTTGGTCAATCTTACTGAAAGGCCCTATAATTAATTTCAGATTGGAAACTGGAAATTCTTGCTTGTTTTCTCTAATGTAATGAATTTCGCATTTCTTCCATCAAAATTGTGAAGAAGTTATTTATTTACAGTGAAAATCGAACTTGGGTCTTTTGAACTCGGGTCCAACTGGTCTGGTTAATTTCATCATTTAATATTAATCGAAAATTAAAATTACTCATTGTAAATTTGAATAGAAAATACTTAAGACGGGTGTTGGCGCAAAATATAATTAAATAAAATAAAATTTCTCTTACCCTCTCAAAGTTGGTCTAGTCTGCACATTCTATTTATAAGCAATATGTGATCGTGGCAAAGAAACTTGTTTACAATACAACTGCATAATTATAAAATTGACACATCTCGTACTAAGTCCTATTTTCAAGCGCATGATCAAATTCACCTTCGCCTCTTGTTGTTTACTCGTCGCTAACGAATTTCACAAGTGTAAAGCTTATTTTCGTAGTGCGAACTTTTTATGAAAATAGTTAAAATGCTCACCAATGAATTGTTGCGCGATTAATTTATTTGAAGAATTCAATTCACTTGGCGTCCGACCAACGGCAAACAGTGTACACCTGCTTTTCATTCATGCACATGTAGTTAGGCTTTTCGTCGTCGGATATTTTGTAAACGCAAATTGAGTCCTGCTCTCAATTTAGCAAATGGATTGTTAAGGATCAATAATATTTCAAAAGAAAATAATTTTTTTTACAGTATATACTATATTCCCCATAACTCAAAACGGAAATTTCTAAAGTACCTAACACTTTCTGTGTAAGACCGAAAAAAAACCGTTGAAAAATTTATGTTTTTGAAATTTCAAATTAAATTTAATATATCTGACCCAAATCATCGTTGATGTATCGTTGCGCAAAGAGTTCCCCATATCGAAAATTCAACATCACCTTTAGTATTGAATTTTAGTGTTTGAAAAGCAATAAAAACGGTTTCTTCGATATCGATATCAATCCGCATAATGTCAGTTAAACAGCTTTCGAACATCGCATTAAATTCATTAGGCGACATTATAAATATTATTTAGGTTTTCGTAAAAACTTCCACATAGATTCCATAATACCTATTAATTTTAAAGGTACAACTACACTAAATACTAATGATAATTTCCATTGACATCAACTTGTTCACACGTTTCAGGAACTCGTTGACGATTTCGATGATAGTGTTACGTTTATATATTATTTTGTTGATTTTCGGTAAACACACGTGCTGAAGGCATTTCAGGCTGATATCAGTACATTTTGAGAGTTCATTTAACGTGCGACAATTCTATCATAGGCCTTATCGCGCAAGTGCGCCAAACAAGATAGGAACAAGGTTTTCAACATTATCGTAATGTTTTTTTTTTTTTAAATTCCTTTCATAAGACAGCCGAACGCCAATTCCGGTCTCTGCAGTGTTTTGCGAGCGTGTTAACATAATGATAATAGCATAAAACCATGATACCGATGCATTCGAGAAAAACACTTTTGTTCTGCTCATCTTTCGAGGATCAACTAAACTTTATAAATAATTTCAGTTCAAGTTTGTGCAAACATTGTTTTATGTTTGTAAAAAAGTATATCTGCCTATACATTATCACTTTATTATTATGTAAGAAATATTCAAAATAGCAGTGTTTGTTTTATTTTACTATTGTATACAGTAGAAATTAAAAGCACAATGCGGTAAAATGGTCTAATATAAGGTTTGATAAACCACATTTTCTACTATCCTTAAATTGCTTACAATGAAACCGAAATGACACTGGCTCATAAGTGTAGAGATCAGTACGTATACTAGAGTTTAATGATCGTTAATGCAGTAACACTTAAACATGTATGTTTTATAAAATTGCGTTTCGTAAAAGAATTATTTAGATTTTTTAAACAATCTTATCACTATACCTACATTCCTTACAAACATTGTTATATTCACAAACTTGATTATAACTTTCACTTCGACTCGTAAATAACTTAACAGTCGATTAACTACTGAACAATCTGAACAATGAAAGTGATAATCATAAACATAATTCAACTCGTAACCCAAAATATTTCACAAAAAATTGATTCGAACAGTGGCGCCATCTTTACAATGTAGATATTAAAAATTAACAACTTCTGTAACAATATTTTTTAACGAGCTACAAATGAGGAAAAAGCATAATTTATCTGAGTGGGCCCCACCAGAAGCAGCAGAAAATTCTTCACTGCAACAGCCGGCAATATTTCATCAATCTTTTATGTAGCAATTTAGCACTCGGCGACGATGCATCACACTTACAGATATTGCAACAAATGGCCGCGCAAAACACTTATTGCGTTTTCTCTAAATGCAACCAAGAAGCGAGCCGCCCCGTAAAATATATTCATCACACGAAACATTAAACAAAGTAAATGTCGCTATTAATAGAGACTAAAATTGCAATTTTCACAGACAATATTTACATTTCTGAGATTAGTTTTCGAAAAACGCATTTAAGAATGAGTAAATCCCGAGGAATGCGGGGAATTGCAACAAAACAAGACTCGAAAAGAGCTATACATGCATCAGACAAGGTGCTGCTCTGGTGGGTCCCCATCCGAATGGTGGGGCCCCCGGGGTGCGGGCGCAGTGCAACGAAAGACGCAAAACCCCGAGAGGAAATGTATCCAAACTGTACACGATGCAACAACATCCGAGACGACAAAACAAAACCAAGATTTTCGAGTGGATTTGCGCGCATGCCAGAGACAACATTAATCGAAGGAATGTGGTACGTCGGCACCAAGGGAACAAACAGCACATACCAAGCAATCGGGGCCTCCTCTGGGGCTCCAAGCTGCAGATCGCGGCCATAGTTTGCCGCTACCGGCCGCCGGTGCTCCTTGGCTCGTCCGGCGGCTGCACCACGCCGAAGATAGACAATCTGTTGCAACAGTATTTGAAAGATGTGCTCAGTCATTTTAGTCGCCTCTGCCTCAGCCCTACAAGACCCAGAGACCAACCACCTCGACTAGCTCTAGCGCACCTAGTTCTAAGTCTAAATGCAAGAATTTCAATCTCTAGCCGCAGCCGGAGAGTACAAAAATCGCTACAATGACGTATTGTGGCGCGTCCGTACGCTAAATAGTACCTATCATACAGTCAGATACAAAACTACCCCACCAATATACACCACAACATTGTTGCTCGCTTACAAAATTTTTTGGGCGGGAAAAGAACCGGCCGCAAATAGTGTAGCGTGGGCACAAAATAAATGCATCAGATGTCGGTTACAACGACCCAAGGTGGCAGGCATTTTGAAAATCTGTCACAAATGTACATTTTTCACACCACTCTTATAAAAATAAAGTCTTGAAAAACGTTGCACCTCTCTCAGCAGAAGAAGCAGCATCAACAGCAGCATCATCATCTTCATCATCAGCATCTGCCTGGTGCAGTCGGACCGATACGGTGGCGACCATGAGGCGCTGGCAAAAATTTTTGCAGAAAACTATCGAAACTGCAACATCATCGTCATCATGGGAAGAAAATGTGGTCATTGGCATCGGTCTTTCTATCCAAACAAGGAACGAGACGCCGCCGCCGCCGCCGCAGAGTGCATATTTTACACAATCGCAATTTGTGTGAGTGGTTGTTCCATCGACCTCGGACTACTCGCCGAGTTTTAACAGATTCTTCGTGCAATAAATGGCGTCGTCGCTGTGTGTCCCTGTCGAATATTTTTTACCTTGTATTATTTTATATACAATCCATTTATCTTATTCCGTTGTTTATAGACGACCGCAATCTACAGAATGTCTACAAAAAGTCTTCTCTCATATTCATATTCTGATTAGCGTAACTACTTTACTTGTGAAAAAAGCTTAAAACATTTATTTTGGCGCTCTTTTGCTTTCATTTCAATATTATTTTTTTTAAATTGTTGCCTTTTTTCGACGAAACATCTTTTGCTTAGTAGATAAACTATGATTTATTGGTAGATATAAAAATTTTAATTTAGCCCGCCAACACTACAAAGTAATATTCTTAAAAGCTAATAAAGTTTTGTAAACACTCTAGAACTTTTCTAGCTCATCCAGAGTATAACTCCTTCATTTTTCCTGCAAAATTTCAATTAATTGTTGTCGAGTCTTCGGTACTGCAATGTGTCTGAACCTATCTTCAAGACGTGCACAACAATCAACAATGTTTTCATACAGTTGACAACATCGTTTTTATCAAAGTCAATGTTCTTTTCGCTGTAGGTCTAGTTGAATATAAAATTATATAATGCTATTCTCGAATCCGACGGAAATCAAATCCGTTCGAATTGTAGGAGATTCACAAGTGCGCTGGCACTTCTCAGAGAACTCGATTCTTAAAAATCTTCCATTCTGATTAGAAATTTCCTACATTCCGATCGGATTTGATTCCCGGCGGATTCGAGAATAAGGCCAAATAATAATATGCAGTAGTAGGCTTTTTCACCTAGAGGAAAGTAGAAAAGATTTTCAATTTCGATCCAGAAATAAGTATGTAACAAAATGAAAAACAAATTGAAATGTTATGTAGCTCAATTTGTTAAGGGCAACTATCACAAAAATTCTCGAATTTCTTGTAGATATTCTATGCAACAATATTACGAATATGGATGTATGTTCTAGAATTAGAATAGCTTCCTTTCATTCATTTCATAAATTACAATACAAATCCTTTTCCTTCTTAATTGATTCTATCCATAGGAAAATTATGTGCAACTAGCTCAAAAATCTTTAAAGAAACTACAACCGCGATTGAAATTAAATCATTTTCAAGAGTTGTTTTTTAATTGTTTTTTTTTTTTACCTCAAGCGCTGCTTAAAGAGCTTGAAATTTGTAACGTTTTTTTCAGTTTTTTTACATAATCAATGAAATTTAGTACCTATATATGTATCATAGACGGTTACTTTGAAACCAATGACCCTAAAGCCCCATGAAATAGTTTTGTATATAAAGTCGTTTTTATATAAGTCGAAGATAATTTATCATTTTTATTTCAGGTCACCCCTCCACTGTCGCGCCCTCTGCCAAATCAACGAAATCGACTCATGCGTTTCAAAGTTATGCGCGGGCAGACATAAAGAGAGAAACCCTCGGAATCGAATCGGTAACATCTTTTGTTTTTTAATTACCGTTAAAAAAAACGTATCAGATTAAGATTTAATCATTTTCACGAATTTTGACAAAATATTGTCTAAGATCATTGGAGAAGTGACAAATTTGTTTATGCTTTTTCGTCTTTCCATATATGCAGATAACGGACAAAAATTGAACTTAATACATCAAACAGTCTCAGAGAAAAACGGTTAAAAATAAGCGGAAGGGACGCGTGAATGACCCTCTTAGGGTTTCGTTGTTCCTTCTTGAGGTAAGGAACCCTAAAAACAGCTATTATAACTGTCAGAAAAACCAACCGGTCCTACTATTAAAAACGAAATCGAATTCTACTGAAAATTTCATTTCCCCCTCTTTAATGGAGGAACCCTCCATTTTAACTTGAACATGACATCTGCGAAATTAAAGCAGTTTTTTCCCTGGTAGTTTAAGTTCTGAACGCTTCAGTTCGGGTCACGTAATAAAAACGGCCGCACACCCATTTCTATATGAAGTAAATTGTCTGAATTTTTTGATTCCGCCCTGCAGCGACTAGCTCTCGTTTTGTTCTTTTCAAGTTTTAGTTAACGTTGCCGCCGTTCGCACAAGGTGGCAAGGACCCTGAACGCATTTCATTTCACTTCCGCCATTAAAAACCCACCCTGCCACATGAATGCTGCGAAATTCGGATAGTGAGGCAGCACCGCACGCACACAGTACAACTGTCCCATGGCGTCACCGTTTTTAGATCGTTTTCAAACATTTTATGCAAATTGCCCAATATCGGTAAGTATTCCCCATATCTTAACTTCGCCACTTCGCCAGCCTGTCGAAAAAAAGGCGCTACGGCTGGGTAGCCCTACTACAGTTATCGTTTTGCGCTTCCCATTTTTGTTTTCTTCCTGCTGCTGCTGCTGTTGCGTCGGACGACGCGTCCTGTGGGAACAGACGAAAACGGGATACTTGGCTGGCTCGCTCGAAAAAAAGGGAGTGGAAAATTAAGGCTGCGTCCTGTTCCTACACACGATTCGGTGAGCACCGCCACCGGAGCCCTGCAGAAGAGTTGAGTTGAGCACACGGCCCAAGTCGAGAGGGAGAGTCGAGGAGTCGCCGTCGTCTTCGTCTCGACGGTCTTCACACAATTGGGTCAATGACCCCGTCGCGAGTACAACAAACGGAGGAAGTGATGCCAGCCGTAAATTTCGCTTTATGTGAAATTAAATGGACGCGAAAAGGAGGTAAGAAGGAATTTGGACGGGAATGGCGCAGTGGATGGATTAATTTATCCATAATCCGCAGTAATTATGTATATCTTCCGCTTCAATCAGGGCCGCTTTTATTGGAATTCTTGTGGCGGCGGCCAGGCACATGTTTGCTCTGCGCTGACGTTTTAAAACATTCTGCAGTTTTCGGTGGGAAAATATATGGACCCACAGTTGTTTTCGCTAATTTATATATCACAAATGCTATTCTGTGAAACTTTTCTGATGACGTTTTTAGGTCATTATCGAAAATATAATACTTTCAAAACATAAATTGCAGATAATCGATATTCGAGACATAACTAACCTTTTATGGATTTTCGCAAAAATGCGTTTACTTTGAAGTGAAACTAGGAGAAAGCGCTCTTTGTAAACTCACTGAAATAAAAATAAAAAAAATTGATTAGTTTGCTAATTATGCCACATAATAAAAATAAAACAAGTGAAAGTAAATGGGAAAACATAAAAACGATAAATTAATCACGAACAACTCTATTTTCCAAATTGAACAATTTTAAAATATCTACCTAAAAAACCAGGCTTGATGCAAATTCAGACTTAAATTTAAAATTCTGCAATTAGCAATGAAATATACTTCTAATTCGTCAAATTTACTCATATTTTAATGTTTTTTTTTCGATCAGACCAAATTGTTGTTATAATTGAAAGAAATAAGCCAGGGACTTAATTTTAGTTATAATTCATACAAGTCCTTAATAAGGTATTAAAAACTGTTTTCAGTCGGCTAAAAATACTCACTTTTAAGTATCTTAGTGACACATTATCTTCTTTAACTTGTTGAATTTCCAGAAAAAATATGTGCACAACTTTAAATTTGGCATATTACTTATAAATTATATACAATACTAAACAGATAAGTTAAAAATATATGTTAGAATATTGATATCTATATTTAATATACAATATGGTATCTATACATATTTAAAAATGGTGCCTCTGTATTCTGAGTTTTTTGTGTTTCTGAATTCCAGATAGGGGAAATGTTACTATCGGCATCTGCATTTTGAACTTTTGAGGGTTACGTTTATACAATATTATATTTTTACTCACTGTTAATACATTTTCTGAGCTAAAACAAAATTGCTCTGTTGATTTCAATATGAAACCTTCGAAAATCGTTTAAAGTTTTGTAAACGTAGAAAGGTTTTGTGAAAGGATTTAAAATTAATAGAGTATCGCTTATTTTAAATCTAGTTAAGTGAGAAAATAGAACTCGCTTAGCAAAGGAAGATTGAAAAAAATTATCAGTGGCGTAGAACGTCCGCAAACAAATTGAAAAGGGTCAAGACAAGCAGACAATCATCGATCATTGATTATAACGAATCCGTCGCACTAGAAAGAACATGCTCCCAGAATAGCCGCTGATTAAAAATAAATTGTGGTGGCCCAAAAATAGCGGCCGCTTTCCGAGCATTTGAACTGCTTTGATTTATAGTGGAGCACTTTCATTGGCTTCTGTTGTTGTCACCGGCCGCGCGGCGCAAAGAATTGAGCCTATACCAGCGCCAGACAGAGCTCATAATCAGAGCGGACTCCCGACCACCGAGACACTTTAGAGTGCGTTCGTTACTTTTTGGGGTTGTGACCGGTTATGCGTATTTATAACGATAGAACCAAAAAGAAACGCCGCCGCGTCTAAAAGCCAAAAATCGAACGCCCATAGCCTGCATATTTATTGCGATGGGGCGCTATTTATACCCGAGCGTGTTTTGGGGCCCCACCGGGGCTGTCGCTCCGTGCCGCTGACGACAGCGAAGACGACTACAAACGTCTTTTCCCCCCTGTGCTCTGGTTCCTTCGATTTTTATACTTTAAATGCTCGAAAAATGTTCTCACAATCTAAAATAGATCTCTCGGTCGTCTGCGGATGAAAAAGTGACAAGCATGTCTAGAGCGCGCGAAACAATACAAAATCAAAATAAACCGAATTTTTTAGACTCGACCGGGTCAGAATGGACCATAATTTGATCAACTCCAGAAAAATTCAGCATAACTCGTGAGTAAAACGATATTTGAATTTGATACTTACAAAACTGTTGGATCCTAAGGGATCGCCGCTAATTGATTAAGGGACATTTCGAGGCAGCGGTCCTCATAAATTTCCCAACTAATAAAAATTCACCGGGCACCGAGGCGTTCCCCAAAAAAAATCATGGAAATAGCTTTTTTGACGACGAAAAGTGTCCGTTGGAGGCGGTCGTGTAGGCGTCCAAAATAATTCGAACTTGAGTGGAATGTCTCAAATCTTGTATGGGGAGACACGGATATTCTATGTTTTATGGCCCTTTAAGTGAGCCTATTTTTGGACTTTACATGAGCAAGCTAAATTAGCAGACGTGTTTTTATTGCGGAAGAATCACACGTCCGTTTGCTTTGCATGTGTATTTTTGGAATTTCCGATTCAAAATTAGAAACACAAATATCTCTGAGGCCCGTGATTAATGAGGAAATTTGTACCTTTGTGAAAATTATTTTAAAATTCGTTTTATTAGAATTTATTGAATATCTCTTCATAATTTTACTCTCATTAGTGTTGACTTATATAGTCTGTGACGAACAGGAGCTAAACTTTGTTTGTTTGCTGTTTGATTCCAAACCATCAGTTTGGGTTTCGAAATCAACACAGAGCAGTTTACTGGGTCTAGTACTTTGTCTAAAAAAGTAAATTGGGGAATAAATCTAGAAAGATGTATACCAGTTACTAGGAAAAAATTCTTCTCTATAAACCAGCAATACAATATAGTTAGACTTATGATATTCAACTCTAGGGTTATAGGGTTTTTTTTTACCAAAAAGAGCGACTTTGAGGCAATCCAAAGGCTTCGTAACACAAGGTACTGAAGATGCACCCTGAACGCTGAAATGAGTAACTTTAGTAAATTAGGTTAAATTAAAATTGTCCATTAGTCCAAGTGTAGATTGTTTCTTTGTCCTTTGCACTAAAGAACTACTGACCCGGTAGAGAAGTAAAGTTAATTTTGCAATATCTTTCATCACTAATTAAAACTTTTCTTTAAAAATTTCTTGAACGTCGAAATGCTAACTTTTCGTGATCAATACTCCTTTTAGGTGCTTTTAAATTCCTGAAAGTTTTGAAATTCTGCTGTCGTTTTGTTGTTTGCACCATTTGATAACTGGTTCAAAGTTTTTGTAGTCAACTCTTGCGTAGACATTAACTAATTTCTCTTTTAAGTGTTAAGCAACAGGGTTTATTGTTTTTTTTTATAAATTGATCTTATTCTAGCTAAAAGGATATGACTAACATTAATAAAATTCTCTTTGCAGCGTGCAACTGCTAACCAGTTACAGTTAAGTTAAATCAAGGATATTATAATTCATAATAAAAATAATTATTTTTTCCCTAATATGTAGATCCTTATCGTACTCGAATTCGTACTTTCACTGGCATCTTCTCATGGGCCTCTGGGTCATGTGACCCAGTTTACCTCAACCGTCCGGAAATTTTCATTTCACGGAGATGGTTTAAGTGTCGATTTTGACTGAACCATTCGGCCCTGTGTTTGCCCATAAAGAGCTTCATTAAAACTTCAATTTTCTTTTGAATGACGCATGTAGCATAACTTTCAATCTGTTTTAATGTCTGAATTTTACGATGATTGCAGTTATTGGACGCCTCTTACCCATCTTTTCAAGCAATCAGCTCTCAATGTGGTCCACGGGGCGTTTAGATAACTTATTTTCTCCTGCTAATTTAAGACAATATCGAGTGGAACAGGTACGGCCTTGGCAACTCAAAATCGAAGAAGTTATTTATCTTTAAAACCGTGGGTGTTATGTATTTGATGTTTTTTAGGCTCGGGACTTTTTAAAATTATTTTTATTAAAAGAAAATTCGAATAGATTGCTTCTTCTGTACTTAGCGAAATTTTAATATCGTAACATTATCGAGGAATAAAAATAACCGTCAACAGCTATAAAGAATACTGTGAAGTTACACTTATCTGTTCGTGGGAGCTTTAACGATGAAAACAAGTATAAAATCGAGACATTCTAAATCCGAGATCAAATATTTTTGGATACCAGACAGCGAAATCCTTGATTTGTTCTTTTAATTTGCCAAATAGAGTGGGCGACTTATACCTTGGTTGCGACTTAAAAAATTGAAAAAATTCGAGTCATTTATATTAACATCAACTATTGCGAAAGGACTTCATATTTTTAAATTTTAATTATGTATCAATAGAAATTGAAATGGGATAAACAGATGATTAATCTTAACTAAATAAGATGCCCATGTACGCATTTCTTCTAAATCTTAATTTAAGTATAATAGTTATATAAGAAAAAATAGTCTATAAATGTTTATTTTGGTAGGTATTAGTAATGCGAAATTTGTTCTTATCCCTTCAGTCCCACAAGTTTTGCTCTCGAACTTTTTAAGATATATCTTCCGTAATCCAAAAGGCTTTGATGGTTTAACCCTAATTTTATATTTTGGTCTAGGATTTTGAAGATTCAGATATTTATGATACATACATATATCTTTAAATTATAATTTAAACTTTAACTCAAATATGTATTTAAAACGTTTATAGGTATAGTGCATCATTTTTGGACTTCAATGGTATCAACAACGATTTATTGATAAAGTGTAAAACACTATCATACATGTATGCAATTTGATAATGTTTTTTACGTGATTTGATGCAATGGATGTTCGTTGTAATACACGGGATGGACAAAAATAGATAGACTAACAATTAGGGCTCAAATTGGGATAATAAACTTTATCCAGCTAGATGCTAGGACTAAAGAAGTTATTATCTTTGTCCTCTGCTTGCTCCTTAGGCAGAGTAAATGGTAGGAATTCGTTAATTTTCAGTTGCTACTTTCTTGTAGGTAGATATTACCTTTTTAGTTCAGAAATTCTCATGAGTGGACAATGTTTCGACAAATTTCAGGTTCATAATTAATTTGGGATTATTTCGGACTGGTAGTAGGTGGTCTGTACAGTTGTTATCTCAGCATTTCTCTCTCGACGATTTCCAGATTCTGTGTCATTGTGGTTGTCACTCCCACTTACATAGGTCATATGTAGTAGACCTAGAATTGCTAGAATTCAAAAATTTTCGAACAAAATCACTGCAGGCAGTGAAAAATCGATGGTCATTGCCCGCGACGAGCAATCTTTTAACATCTTATCTCCGTGGAGTGGCGTTAGCAAGGGAAGACGGTCGTAGTAGCGGAAACACGCCGAACAAATATAATTTTGTGACCGGGCATTAAACGCAAAACAAAAGGGGACGCGGCGTCGCGCACTCAGAATTATAAAAAAAGATAACCAGCCAGCAACCGTCGTCCGTCCGTTCGTCAAAAGACCAACAGATAAGTTTTGGCGTTGATGCGGCCTCATCGGGGAGGAAATTGATTTTTCTAGTCGAATGCGATCATAAAAATTTACGATTATGCTGAGCCGTGATATTCAAATATTTTTTGTGGGGGATCCAATGTCAATAAGATTTTCGGCCGGCGAGCAAAAAGTCCCAATGTCGCGCGTTTTGACTGCAGCATCCGATGATATCGGCTGGTTATTGGCCGCAGCAGCAAACCTCAGCATCGTAAAAACGGAGCATCTTTCCTACCTAATTTTAGGTTTTTTTGGCAAAATTATAGCTACAATTAATAAATGCAGCCGCTCAATTGATTGTCCTCTTCGAAATCAAGCTGCAGCTGCTACTGTGAAGGGAATTTTAAGATGGTTCAACGAGAAGAACGCTTTATTCGAGATTTGGTCGCATCGACAGTTCATTCACATCGATGATCGATTTTCCTCTGAGCGTTGTTCTTGTAAATCGACTAATTGTCTTTTTTTTTTTGTCTCCACTTTATCCAGGTGCCATGTCAGTGGGGCTTTCCCATCACCTCGACAATTATGCCGCTCTAAGGATAGTGAACGAGAAATTTCTTCCCATGCGGGGTCAGACGACAAATTAAAAAGGTTTATTCCAACTCCTCTATATAAAAAAAAAAAAGTGGAGCCTAAGAAAAATGGGGAGACACCAGAGGCCGAGGGGCTCCTCCGGGGCGCGTGTATACCTTGAGTTTTCCGTCTGGGTAAACATCACTACAAGCATCTAGAAGAGTTTAGAGTCTAGTCTAGAGCAATCATGCAAATCGCTGGATTTGTCAATAATGAAGCGAATCTTTGCCGAGAGTCTAGTTCTATTACTTCAATGCCAACCTGAGTCGTAGGAGGAAATCGACTAAAGTGGGATACGACAATTATTGCTTGTCATGGTGGCAGCCAGTCGGTGCGATGGCCGATATCGAACGTAGACGGTGACATTCCAAATAGACCATGATTTGGAGGGCTCTTCTACTTCCAGTAACAAGCTCCTCCCCGACGATGCAGCGCACTATATTTAGAGAGAACTGTGTCCCACTAAATAATCCTAGCCTAGCAACAATATGGCTTCCTTAGCTTGGGATTTGATCAAATGCAAAAATAAATATATTTAGATATCAGGAGAGGTAAAACAGTGATGATACAAGTTACTAGGTGCTTTACTACTTTAAATTACAAGATGTAACAAGATTAATTCATTTGAGCAAAAATCAACGAATGAAACTAACTAACTTCCAATAAAGGAATATCACACTCGCGGTACCACGGGCCTCAATAATACAATATTAATGAGTATGTTTCGGAGTTTCACACATTAGTGATTAATTCAAGCAGACCTAGCGGCTAATTCTTCGACTTTTTTTAAAAACCCATACAAAAAATCGGCCAAACAAAGGACCAAAGTCAAATTTTGGGCATTTAAATTGCCATTTTGGAAGTTTTAAGACCACTAATGTGATCGCCTAAAAAAAGGTGATGTTTAGGAATTAAAAAAAAAACTACTGCATTGAATGTTTTAATGTTTTAAGAGTATATTTATATAATAAAGCGAGTTATTTGCAATCTCCAAAGAAAGTCCCTCCCCCTGCTGCAGTGATAGCAATCTTTAAAGTGCTTTAAATAAAAAAAAACCAAAAAGTCTATTAAACTAGAAAATACCTATTGTCTGTACCATGACCCTCGATCGAAAAAAAAAATTGACATTCAACAAAATGGCGGAGTTTTTAAAAAAGTTTCAAATTTCTTTCCATCTTTTATTTCATCGGAAAACTGGAGGTTCATGGTATGGAGAAACATATATAAAAGAAACTGCAACAAGAATCAAATCGATCGGATGATTTGTCTTCGAGTTATAATTGTAAGGTATTTGAGAATTGTATTGTATGTACATAGTTTTAAAAAAAAAAACCCGTTTAAAGTTTAAGTTACTGATTTCATGCCATTCCAGGCCCATACAATGTACCTTCCTCTTCTTGGAAAAACACCTATAGAGCTGCTGAAGCCTTTCTTCGATTTTTCAAAATTAACGCAGCGTTGGTTTTGAAGAGTTAAAACAGTTCTACACACCGATCTACAAGCTACAAATGTTATAACTACAAGAATAAAATCCAACTCCACTTTTACACCTAAAATATTCTGTTCTTTGTTAATTTAGGCCGAAGAAAAGTTAAAAATTTCTCTGAGACGAACCGCTAATCAATGGATTCATTAATGAATTATAGAGGAGCATGCACACAAGCATACAAAACAGTGTTAAGGTCAAACACCAGAAAAAGGTAAAATAATAATAGAAGAACCGTCGTTTTCTATTGTTTACGAGACATAACCAAGTCGTTTGGACGCCTTTATTTTCATGATGGTACCCCCGATCAAAATTATGGACTTCCTTCGGATGGGCAAAAATATTTCGATTTAAGCACATTTCCGCAAGCTACATAATTTCGAAGAAAGCCAACGGTTAGTAGATTTCTCTAAAAATTCACAAGATTCCGCAACAGCAAACCATTCCACCGCCATCCCCTGTCCTGTTCCCTATCCGCAGGCATTCCAGAAAAGGCGGTCATTCACTTTCGGGAATGTCAAATTAATTTCTTGTTTGTTAGTTCTTTTCATGAAATTAACATTTTCTCAGAAGAGCCGCAACACCGCAGAGACCGAAGAAGAGCGCTCCTCAGTTATTTTCTACTTTTTTTCCTACTGCCCTCCTTAGCTTGTTTACGTCAAAACATGTTTTTATATGGGATTAAAAAAAGAAACGATCCGAGCCGCACAAAACAAAGCCAAGCCGAAGCCACCGAAGAAAACAAAATCTCTCCAGTCTCCAGTTCCTTCGAATAACTCGGCGCTATGCGGCCGCTTAGATACTTTTAGACCTCTTAGTTCGGGAGGAAAACATTTCTTCTTCCGCTAACAGACACTAATAGCCCCCCGCGGAAGTTTAATAATTTGCGTTTTGTGGAAACGAGCAAAAATTAAAGACGGGGGGAACAGAAGACAGCGGTGGCGCCCCCGCCCGAACGTTTCTCATCTAAAAATCTAAAGTGGAAAATGAGTGGGATTAATATGGATTTATTTGGCTGTTCGCCTCTTTAGCTTATTTTATTTTTAAAGCAATTGGCGGCTCGCGGGTGATCGAAACCGCTCTGTGTTTTACAGTCTCTCACATCTGCTTGTGTTGTCCCAAAATCGTTTCGTCTACGGTGGTATTTTTGTTAATTTCCGCGCGAGAATTATGCCGCCCATAACCGTGATTTATTTATGCACCCAATTAATTGCAACGGCAATCGAGACATATTTCTCACCTGATTCCTAAGAAATGACGATAATGGCTCTGCGAGAGATTTTCTGGACAATTATGAAATTATAAAACCGTCAGCGAGCGAGTAAACCTGTCAAAAGAAATTGTTATTTGGGACGGTTGTTAGGAGAATGACAGAGGAAAGTCGAAAATTTTTCCTGAAATATTTTCCCCGAGACGGCTCTTGGCCAATAATTTCGACGGTTACAATGTTTTGCAATTGTTTTTTATTTTACCATCAACTCAGATCAAAGATTTACCAAGTTGCCGTAACATTTTGTATACAATTAATTTTTATGGGGCCAATTTTATAAAACCCACTTTGTTTTTCTACACATTTAGGATTAAATTAGAATGAAAAGAAAACTATAGCAACAAATTGATTTAAAGACAAAAACGACAAATTAGAGAAAAAGCAATCAAAGAAAAATAAATTGCCTTCAAAATTGTTGACAATTTGAAATACAACCACTCACTAAACTGCGAGTTCAGCAAATTTTGAAGTTAATGTCCACCATTGTACACAACAAAAAACGCTAAAATGTCCATTGCTGAAGCAGCATCGTAAAGAGCTTCGTTTAGTTACAAAATTTACTCAGAAACATTAAAGAATCAGTTCTTTTCTAATGGAAAAGTGATTATTTTATATGGAGCATGTCCGCTATTTAGAAGCTCTGATTGGTTACGATAATAGCCAATGAAAAACTGAATCCAGGAATCAAAATAAAATCAGTTATTCTTTGATTCCTCCGTATAAAAAAATATTTAGGCTGTAATCAATTAAAAATCTCTTCATAATTGATAGCGGGAATTACTTAATAATCTTTTTAATTTTTTCTTTTCTACGTTAATTTAAGTTGATGCGATTATCTCGGTTATCGAAAGACACACTTAACGTTTTTTTGGCTCATTGTGTTGTGATACTAATTTTCTAACCAAAGTATCGGATGTCGCAATCGAATGTTGGACGGCATTTTAATTTTTTATTTTATGAATGTCGTTGATGGCCGGGAGTTCATTTCCCAACAAGATAACTTGCCTATCCCCTACCACAACTCCCGATCTCAACCTCATGGAAATTTGCATTTTTTAAACTGCAATTTCGTGTGCATAAGCCAAGGTCACAATGAATGGTACTGAAATTTTAATAAATTCGATGCCTGATCAGATATTTGTTATTCACCTCAGTTTATTTATGGCTGGTCTTTCCTAAATTAAACAACAGTTATGTTCTCGCAAAGTTGAGGTTGACTTCTAACACGACGATTTCCTTATAATTCCAAAATTACGAAAAATTTTCGTAGAAAATTATTACCACTCGATTCTATGAAGTTCTCTGATTAATGTTTGTTATATTTGACAATATGTGTGTGTTTTTAATATCTTTTAAATGTTTTAAAACCAATTTTCTGTATAAGACTCAATAGAAAGGTCTACGACGATCTATAAAAAATATGGCGACGATCTGTTTACTTGTGACTACTGATTTTCGTTAGATAAATTATTTTATTAAAAGCATTGAATCATTGAACCATTTCCTAATATTCAAAAGCAATAGGATATATTATGTATGTAATATCTTTCTAGATCCAAAATAGTGGAAGTTTCCAATATGGCAGAGTACCTTTTTTATTTACAACCCCCTTGATATGGGAATCAAATGAAAGAGTTTGATGAGTAGAATACGAAAAAGAGGGCGGACGAGCCCTTTTAATAAAAAATTTTCTTTAAACAAATATTTATTTTTCCGATTACTTGTTGATTGAAGATTTTCCTTCTTTTTAAATAAACTTATTACGGATTCGAACTTGAATTAAAAGTATTATTATATTACTGCACAAAAGAGTTTACAAAAAAGTGTGAAAAAAACATTTTTCTTGAAAAAAATAGAATCACCTTCAGAAAAACAGATGCTACCGTTGCTACTTATATTGTATAAAATCATCCTTAGATTTTATTATTTGAAGGAGCAGCGTAAACTAGAACTGATTGTAGATTATTTTCTTCATGGAATTTATACCCTCTACTTAATATTGTTTCAACTAAACAATATATTAAAACTTTCCTAGAAATACAAAGAATACATCTGTAAAAAAAATCATGGAAATTGGTGTAGTTAGTAGTACTTGAGGGAGAAACAAGTTCACTAATCTTCTGTTTCATTTTTAAAACATTTTTAGGACACTATTAAATTTATATAATTTCGATTCGTTATCATTGAATGGAACTGAAAAAAATGAAAAATCTTATAAGGCATAAATCCAAATGCAAAACCGTTAACTTCCTTTGCAAAGGCGGCAAATTATGCAGACATGAAAAAAAAAACACAGATTTAAAGAAAGCTGGCGTGCATATTTGCGGGCATTCATATTTTCTATTTATAAAAATGCAAATAACTAAGTGAAAAAAGAGAAGGCGTTTTCTCGCCATTTGTCCATTCAAAAAGTGTCAAACATTTCACCGGCCACCACCACCAGCTAGCCCCTCGCAGACGGATGTAAGCGCGCATGACTCATTCGCCGGTCGGGCGGCCGATTGTACTCGACCCGCGCTAGATCAATTTTGCAGTGCAATTCCCCACACCACACATGCGCACATGGCCGCGGCCACGAGATCATCCCGCGCGATCTGGTTCCTGTCTCCGCTACCCTTAGCCGCCCACCATGCCCCGGCTTAGTCGCGGACGGAATTTATCTTTCATTTTCTTCATATTTTTCTTGAAATGTTAAACGATCACCACCGGCATCGAGAACGGAACCGAGCGGATCAGCGCGATCAGCAGCATCGGATTACCTCAATCTCGGTCCCGTGCGGGGGATCTCTCGAGTAAGCGCTTTTATGCGTAATGAAAGCCATCAGCGGCAGCAGCAGCAGCGGCAGCAAGACAAAACAGCGGCGGCGGCACGGGGCGGGCCCGGGCGGGAGGCCGCGCCGCGGACAGCCCGGCTTGGGAATTGTTCAGAAATGCAAGTGAAAGGAATACTGATCAGTGATCAGTGATCAGGTCGGCCACGGGAACTGGTTGCCCATTCTTGTAACGAACGCATTTTGAGTGTGTTCAAATTGTTAGATCCGATCGCGAATCGACTTCGAGCATTCCTCGGGAAAGAGACGCATGTTTTCAGCTGATCGGTCGGCTTCTTGGAAGAAGTTAACCGGCTTTTCTCTCACGATGACAGTAAGCTGACCGCATTCCACAAATAAGAAATGGAGGTACCTTCAAGATAGTTTTTCGCGCTTCACCTTTGTTATGCGATCTTCTTCTTCATCTAGTCCTCTTCCACCCTTCCGAGGGCTTCGAAATTCCATTTATGATATTATCATTTTTATTATTTTCAAAAATCTTAAAGCTAGTAAGAGCCACTTAAGGAAAACAACAAGCCCCTCTTGTGCACAATTCTTGATATGTAGATCAGGAATTTTGTTTTGATGTGTTCTCCACGAGCTCATACATTAACCGTCACACGTAACCACTTGAAAATGCGGAGATTACCTTTGCGACGTTGTGGCATATGTCGCAATGTTGATATTGATAACTTTACAAGAACACTGTATATAAACAACATTTTATCTAATCTTGCAAAATATTATGAATTTTGCACTGCCCCAAATATTAACAATAACTAATATAATTTCAATTGTTTGTCCTAATTATACAACTTATATTTATTACTACAAAGCCTTCCGCAATTCACTAAATGATGAAATATCAGAAAATTTGCAGGCAAACCTATTGCTTTCAAGAATTAATGATAAAATTAAATTATCAGTTAGAATTAATGCGACTAATAAAAATGAAGATTCAACTGACTTGAATAAGTTCCATGATATTAATGTAGGCGTGGATACTGTTAGAAAACGTTTGAGAAGTTCTAGACTAAAACAATATTTCTGGGATCTGAGGGAAATAAAATGTATTATTTAGACTATACAGCATGGCGGTAAAAATGTAAAAGTTTAGGTCGGCATGGCATATTAAGGTCCTATAACAAAAATTTTGGGAATTATGAATTATTTTATGTATAACTGTACACACGTATTTTAAAAAACACAATAGAGTCATATGCACATGATAATAGCACATGATTGATAGTATAACATGAATTTTTATGCATGATAACGACCCCAAACAGATCCGCATCCTACATAGTTCAGATTATTACACAGATAATATATTCAATCTTCTTTCTAATCTTTTTACAAATATAATAGTCTACATGATTTTAATATTTACTATCGATTACTACACGCCTGATGATACTATCATTCAGAATTCCGTACTTTATAATACAGGTTTTGATCATTAATGGGTCAGTTTGTTTTTATCAAAATGCGCGTAGTTTTCAATTTACGCGGACTTAATAACTTGTTCAAATAATATCTCTCCTCATATGAAAATTAAAATTACAAAAACTTCTTCTAGGCATTTCAATTACTTACAACTTTTATGTTAAGGCAAAGTATTACCGCGAATTGTGCAAAATGCGTTTAAAAACGCGTTAACAATTTTTCATTAATACTGAAAACAGGTAAATGACCTTAAAAAATGAAGTAGTTATTCAACGTTCTTCAAAAACCGATTTTACTAAAACACACTAAAAAAAATAATACTTGAAAAATATGTACTTACTGATTAGAACTTTTTATCATTCATGTTAACAATTCAATGAATTTGTCCAGATAATCGCACTTCATTTCAGCACATGCCGCCGACTGCAATATGGATGAAGAGTTTAGATCTTAAAACATATCTACAAACATGCTCTTCAAAAAATCTTATTATTGTAAAACAAAAGTCCTCGACGGCATTGAAAGCATCGATGATAGAAAAATATGCGGAACAAATCAATTTGATTGATTTGATATCTTTTTTATTAATTCAGAAGAAATTGTTTCCTATAGTTGTTTCTTTCAAAACTATTTCTTTCTTTTTAAATCTACTTCGATAGGGAAATTGTTATTATTAATAAACCCCATGAATCTTAATTAAAGGCGTGATTATCTTAACATTACTATCTATAACTAATAATATTTTAACTAAACATAGAAATATCAACGAAACATAATTCTCTTCAAACAAATTGTTTATGGATCACAACAATTTAGAACTCATTTTTTAAACGGATTTCTTTGTTATCAATGAAAATGTTAAATGATCCATAATTTTTCGAAAATAAAACTTATTTAATGTTGGAAAACTATTGTTAATACAAATTTTAAAAAGGCTAAAACAAAGCTTTGTTGCTCTTCTATCCCGTTTTTTTTTTATCTAAAATCTATCGTTCTGAAAAATTATATTGCAGATTCCATATTAGCAATATAAAATCTCAAAAATGATAAGAATTTCGTAGATTCAGTTTCCCGACAATGTGGACATTAAAAAAATTATGCGAAACTAATCAAACAATTAAATTTAGATCCATAATAATTTGCAAAATAAAATAAACTGAAGCAATAAGGCGACTGAGACAAGAACTGGGAATTCCCATGATCACAGCCCAAATTGCACTCAGACATTGCGCATACGATCTTATGAGGAATTGTACACATCAGCAATTAATATGTCGCGACAAATTCTCGAGTTCTTAAAAAAATGTTATAAATCTCGGAGAAGAAGGCGACAAGTTTATGCATTTTACAATTACAGGTAGTAAAGTGTTTTTTGCAACTCCCAGGTACGATCATCACGATCGTCGCACCGTCATAAAAAGGGTCATTAAGCCTTTCTCTTTTCCTGTTTCTTAATTAGCTGGCCCATTAATAATGTCTTGATCAATTATTTTTTAGTATCCTTGAAGCTGCAACATGAGGAGTACAAAAAGCCGGTGAGCCTCAGCATCATCATTCAGTTTTGAAGATCTTGTCAAGCAGTTCATTTGCAAGATTTTTGTACAGGAAGGATTCTTAAATAAAAAGTAATAATGTCTCAGTCGCAAGCTTCGAAGATAGAAAATTTTGAGAACGTTTTTAAAAAAAACGCTCCAAGTATGAACAGGATTGAGGCTCAAAAAGATCACCGGATGCGGGAAGGAAAGCAGCAGTTTGGCGAGAACAATCCGCAGGTCTACGACGACGACAATCCATTCGAATTGGAATTTGTCAGTGATTTTGAGGATCAAGACGACGAGGACGAAATGGAGTGCGAATGCGCCCACATCAGCAGACTTTCCGCGAAATCTGGCGGGTGTTTGAAGTCAAACGACGGATTTTTGTACGCCCACTACTTGTGCAGCAGAGGGTGCATGTTGACGACCTACGGCACACCGCGGGACTCCTCAAGCGAATTTTCAAACGACAGTGACCCAGCGTGCAGCGTTGATGAAGTTGAGGGCGAGGACGACGAGTGGATGAAAGTGATATGCTGAATACGATCGCATTGTTAGATTAAGTTAGATAACTATTGTTGTTTATAAAAAATAATTTAAAAAATTATAAGATATAAAAACCTTAAATGTATTTTTCTAAATACGATACTTCAAGATGTTCACATAATTTTCCTGCGATATCTCTTTATAGTCCTTCAGATACATAGTAGTTATCAAAATTTTAAAATAATCGGCGCGAATAAATCGTTAAGACGAAACTTAAACCTTACTTAGGCCTTATTCAACTTCGGCACATTCATGAATTCAATACTCCTCGAAATGTCGCTCAATGTTTGTCAAAATGCATTGGTTGAAATTTCTATGCCATATCTCTTCATTCGTGGTTGATTTTTACAAAGTTGTTCAATAAATTCATCTAATTTTTAATAACAGTTAAATAATAAAATAAAATAATTTCTAAAACAATATAACACAACAATTAAAGTAGAATTTGGGAAATTTATCAATAGTAAGCTTTGAGTTTTTTTTGTACTTTTCGGTATGTTTTATAGTTACCTCATATGTTTTGTTCACGTCGATGGTTCCTCTACACTCTACATATTTCTAATAAAATTGTTTAAATTAAAATAATAATTTTAGTACTTACTGGAAGAAATAAACACAGCTCAGAAAGTTAGAAATTTTTATACTCTTGGTCTGCTAACTGCTGGGAGAGTAGAATCGAAGTGTTAAATAGGACTTGTAATTTAAATTGTCTAGTACCCGTATTCGGGTTCCAGCAATTTTTAAATTTTTTATCTGTCTGAGCACACATTGCACGAAAACTACTGGACAGATTTAAATTAAACTTGTTATGTTGGTAACTTATGACATGGATCAACACATGGGATACCTTTTATGCCAGTAAATAAAATAGTTCCCGTGTGATATTCAAAAAACTACATACATATATGTATCTCCGGAATGGGGCAATGCAGTAATATAAAGTTTCGGTTGCTCATCAATAGAAGTTACAAACAGTAACGTTGCTCGTCCCCAATAGATGTCGCTACGAGTATTACTTACATTTTAGAAGACTATTGCTATTACTAATGAGAACAAACATTTATTTTAAAAGTTTGCACTTACCATAGAAAAATCCACATAGTATAGCATATAAATATATTATGGATAAATAATTACTTTATTATCAACAAAATTGCGAAATTTTCGATCGAATGATTCATTGGAAAACCAAGATTAAATAGTTTTTAGTTTTTACCACTACACTAATTCAAAAATTAA
Source organism: Machimus rusticus (assembly GCA_951509405.1). Classification (NCBI taxonomy): domain Eukaryota; kingdom Metazoa; phylum Arthropoda; class Insecta; order Diptera; family Asilidae; genus Machimus; species Machimus rusticus. The sequence continues at coordinate 14,497,753 of OX608054.1, read as the reverse complement.
AAGAGTAGTTGTGCAAGGCAGTCTAGATATTGCTCATGAAAATATATTTTCAACAAAAACAAAAAAAAATCCGAAAGAGTGAAAATTGAATCCCTCTTGCGAACGTAACAAGCAGTCATTTGCGCAAATACTATATTGTTACGTTAACCGCAATGTGTGTCGATCATTTCCAGATCAATTTTCACCTTTACCCACCTGACGTTGGCGGCGATGACGTCGTTTCAAAAGAAACTTCGATTATATTGTCCGGGAAGCGAATTGATAGTGCCTCTGGCAGGGTAGGGTGCCCGAATGCCAACAACCTCGGCGGGTGCAACCGGGATATGGACACACTGGAGCAACAGAGCAACACCAATCGCGCAATTCCAAACTCCACCACTCCGCGCCGGATGCCGTTCGCACACCACCAGAAGCCCCTATTCTGTGTGGGTGACGATTCAATATAGAGTTTATTTTCGTCGGAAAGATCACCAGCCATACAAAATAAAGTTTTCTTCAAGTAAAAATGAATCGATGCCGACGTTCGCGACGGCAAACTGCTCCTCTACAGGCAGCCGCGAATGGAGCATGCGCGTAAATCGCGCGCACACATTCGCCAAATAGCACACAGAAGAAATTCACGAGATAAATTTTCATTGATTAATCCACGCGAAGTGTTGTTTTTGTTCGCATCCCTGTCTAACCCACTTGGGGGCGGGTATACCTGTCTCATGGCAGGTTTCCACGTTACCGGGGTATGGGTTTGTTTTGAAAATGCACCCGACTTTTCGATGTGTTTCATATCCACACACAGTCGTCGCCATAGAGGGCCTATAGTGTCTCGTGATTTTCTTATAAATGTATATACCCGCGCCCATAGTGCTTTATTTTGCTGGTTTTTACTATAAACCAATCAGCCAACCCCTTGTAGTATTAGCGTACACAGGAATAGTAGAGTAACCGAGCTTACGGCGCTCGTGTATACCTCTACGGAATTTATTGAACCTCTTAAGGATTAGAATGAGACGGGGAAAGGCACTTAAGCGCATTTCACAGTTTCAGACAGGAGTGGTCGAGTCTTGTACCGCACCAAACGTACTATGAGCTTTCCCCTCACCTCCGCCCCAAAAGCCCTAGAATTACCAACGACGGTCCGCTCGTCGCCGAACAATTCTCGTACGTAACCACAATGGCACCAGGAGTAGATATCACCGAAAAACCTGACAATTGGAACGACGACGGCATCATTGATAGTGGCGCGTCACACTCTGCCCTCTAGCGAGGGAGCGAGCACATGATTTGTGTACTTTTCAAGAACGCTTCGGAGAAGCCGCAGTTGGGTTCCGACATGTCTTTGAATTGTTGAACTATCGAACTCAAAGTAGGCACCACTCAAGTAGGAACCCATAAAATATTCAATGGGTGCCCGGGGAAAGGATATAGGTATCCAAAAGATGATATATACATATATATAATTTAAGTTCATAAATCTAAAAAATATTATATAGCCTAGCAGAATTTAATATAAATAATGCAAATACTTTAATTTAGAAGAAAATAATTTTTAATAAAACTGGCTGGGATACAATGGACGCGATGCGTATTTGTTGCGCCACAAAATGAATTAAATTACACGAGAACTGCCATTCCAAATCAAAAGTTGTTATTTTTTTCTATCATTCAATTTAAGCTTGTTTTTGAAACTCTGATGGATTTTAAAACCAAATAGCCGACATGTAAGACTTGGATAACATTGTAGCGATTTCAATATAAAATTTGCACTCCAGTAAAAATGTAGCATCGCGTTCGCGTATTCGCTATTCTGATTACTTTCGTGGCTATGGGCTCAATTTCCTCAACATCGTGTAAAGTTGACGTAGAAAAGTGCCACATCAGAAAGTCTAGAATAATTTTAAGTATTTTATTCTCTATGGTTCGTAACTTGCTTACGTGGCGGGGTGCACATTGGAATAAATCATAAGTGATTAGTGACTATATCCTATCCTGAAAATGTGAGCTCTCAAGTATTATCCAAATCGAAGTTATAAGAATTCAAAAAAACACTCACTCTTTTCTAGAAAACATATGGCAGTACCCCAATAATAAGCCAATAACCTCAAAAGTACCGTGGCAATGTCGTGCTGATTGATGACGCCTCTAGCAGTAAAAATTTTCAGGAGCTGTGTAACGCAACGTTTTTGCAGTATAGCTGTTCCGACTCATTGTTTTTTATTGCTTACAACCTTAAATGAATTATAGAAAATAATCCTTACCTTCTTCTCGTAATCGTTCACTTGCACGACAATCAAAATAGGCCCCAATATAATAGTAAATTATAAATATTCATATAAAACCCGTTTCAAAACCATTAAAACTTTGAAATTCACCCGTTATATTTATATGTGGAATCAGTAACTATCAAAATATGAATCTCAGTTATCAAACAGAGAGGTTTTTAAATAAAGTTAAACCAGGGAACACTGGTTACAGAAGTTTAACCTGTACTTGACCGGATTTTTTCATGCGGATCTCGATCAAGATCAGTGGCGCTATAAAATGGAATTTTATTTTACAGCAGCATCATAACTATAAAAGTTATCCGGGTATCAAAATTTTTGGTATGAGATATTGAGTATTAAAGAAATACTATCGGTTATATTGTAGTTTCGAAAATGTATTGGAACCAACTTAATCTTGTTAAACATTGTGGCGAATAACTAATTCAAATTATTGAATCTTACCTTCGGATCGTACCACCTTGAAAAAATTTGATGATACACGAATCGGTGATTTATAAAATATCACCAAAAGGATTGATTACCGGCCTAAATCCTGTCAGGAACATTGTAAGAACAATACCCAGTATAACTCAATCCGTCTACTACGGTGAAAACTTGGCAGTTTCAAAATTAAAATTTGAGATTACCTTTTTTTCTAAATAACGAACGCTGAAAAATCTTTCAAAAGAATAAATATATGTTTGCAAAGGCGTTCTTGTAAACGATTCTATCAAATTTAAACTTTTTATATGATGGTGCAAACATAAATAAACACATAACACAGGGTGACAAAAAATTTCAGCCACAAAGATTTTAATTTGACAAAGATTTATTTCTTGACATAAAAACTGTACATTTTCCTTTGCTTATAAGTTCATTTTGTAACATGTATGATATGCAGTGCTTAACGTTCAAAAGCATTTCCTTCAGGATCTTTCGGACCACCCAAATAGCCCATTGGATTAAAATCCGTTGAGCGGGCCATTCTTCTTTTTTTTTATCTTTGAAGGAAACAATTCTTCGAAAAGCATCTGTGCCGATTTTGCTGTGTGCGATGATTTGCATTTTTGTTGGAAAATATCAAATTATGAAGTGCATATACCTAAATTGAGGCGAGACAGTAAAAAAAATCTAAGTTACAGCTTACGCCATCTCCCTTGGAATAAACGACTTGCGCTTGCTCAATATTTTACTTACTTTTTCATAAAGCCCTCATTGGAATTACTCTTTTATATAACGCCTAGTATCATAAAAAAATTGTTATAATAACTTTCAAAATGCTCGTTCACAGCAGCTTTCATGTCTTCATCGGTTGCATATCGCGTTCCTCGTAAACTCTTTTCTTTAAAATTATTAAATAAGGAAAAAACAGATCTAGACTCTATAGTGCGTAGTTGAGCTCGTCGCATCCAGTTTCTTTTAGGATACGCGTACGCCTTGCAACCTGAGAAGTGTGCACGGATGCGTTGTCTTGGAAAAAGAGAACTCCTTCGATTTGTCGAACATGGTGGTGTTTCTCGTTCAATTAGTCAGAGTGTCATGATACTAATTTGATGTAATTTTTCTTATATACCTATTAGTAGAAGTAAATCTTTGCGCTTCTTAAATATTAGAAATAATAGTACATATTGTTACAATTTTGCCTTTCGCTGCAATTCCGATATAGGGACAAGTGTTGAGGATAACAATGCTCGTCTGCCGAGGTAGACAAGTCCAAAAATGGTCGGCGTTTCGATCCAGAGCGCTGGCCAGATCTCGTCAGTGTGGCTGAATGGCTAGCGCTCTTGCCACAGACGCCACGATCGTGAGGATCGAAAGCCGGTGACTATATCCACTTGATTAAAATGTGTGAATTACAACGAAGGGAAATATTGTAACATATAATAATATACATAATATGTATGTTTGCTTACCCTTTTGAAAAAACAGTTTCGTTGCTAAGTCATTTCGAATGTTGATATTCTGCGGCCTGCTAACCCTTTTAATCGGCATAAATCTTCAGCCTTTTTTTCAAAATCTTGAACTTCGGATTCACATGAAAATATTTATTATTTTTCGATTGGATAACTTCTTGGCTTCCTGATCAGCATCAAAACAAAACAAAGACAAACAAAAACTCAATCAAATAAAAACTTTTCCACTGAACTTCACACATTCGTCAACATGCCTAAAAATACCATAAACCTCCACCTTGTATATATGTATATATATTTATTTATTTTTTTGGTGAATAATAAGCCGTTCGTCCCAAGAAACTCGCCAGTTCCTCTGCACCTTTTGAAAGCGACTGCAACCGTCGTAACTATTCCAGTAGAGTGGCAGAGGGGTGACTCACTAAACTTTAAAATTTCCTCTTAATTTTCACAGGCTTACGAGTTAATTTGATATATCCACTTAAAAAAATTAGGATATTATTCCTCAAGGAGGATACACGTGAAACGGCGACGTAAACAGCTAAGAGCCACCTACACGGGAACGTCGCCAAACAAATCTACATTTATACATTTATTTATACTTTTAAGAGCACATAAAACTTCTATGTTAATCGAACACACAATCTTAATTTTTTTTAAATATTTTTTTTATTATTATTTTTTTGTTTTTGTTTATTTACTTATTTTATTTATTTTTTTATTTTTATTTTTCAATTATTTTTTTTTCTAGGAACAGAAAACTTCAGACATTCTTCGTTTTACCCCACATGAGAAAGGAACTCCACTATTCACTACAAATTGGCTAAAATTATAACATTTCTGCTATTTTTAATTCACTGCTTAAACGACATCACATAAATTTTGAGAAACAAGAGTGATTAAGATTTAGCTATATGTATTATTATTATTTATTATTATTAACTTTTAATTCGCCGCCTGTGTTCAGCCAGCTCTGCTCCTTTTTTACACGCACAAAATCGCGTTCGGCTAATTCACGACGATTATTCCCAGAAAGACCAATCGAAAGAAGCACTCCGAATTCTTCACACTAATTTCGCTCTGAAAATAAAATGAGAAAAGACCAAAATATGTAAAAAAAACTTCATTTGAAAACATTCATTCGAGCGAGCGGGACAAATTTAGAGGACATAAACACTTCTCGCTATTTCATTTTATTTTATTATTATTTTTAATTTTTTTTTTTTTTTTAACTTTATCAAGAAAAATATTTTTATCTTTTATTGGGAAAAAATTAGGAAAAAGAGAAATAGGCAGGCACCACACGGCACACGTTTTTCGCCTCTTCGTCGGCTTCTTCTTCTTCTTACTTCTCACGATTTTAGCCAAAATAATAGAAAAAAAAGTATGTAATTTTTTTCCCTTGCGACAATCAAAGTGAAATTTTCACAGTGCTAATCGTGTTCTCGCGAATAAAACGAATTAGTTGACGGATAGGTGTACCTCTAGAAAAATTTTTTAATAATACCCGAATGGAAAAAACTTGTCCCTCGAACTGGGCAGAGATAGAACGACGAGCGAACGAGCCAACGAACGAATTCTTCAGCCACGAGCCGTAAAACTGTCGCCAAGCAGCAGAGGCAAATTTTACTTCGAGCCATCGTGTATTGTGCTCGCTCCGCGTCGTCGTATCTTTTTTGATATGGGGGAATAGTAAAAATACCATCCCATTAGCGTAATAAAACGGCCCCCACACAGCCCAAGACGCGCCACCGCGTCACGCACAGCTATGCTGCGCCATCTACACAGCCATCGTTCGGTCGAGTCACTTGACATCACTGGCCCCACCGCGCACACAGCGCCAGCATCTGACAGCTCACACACAGCCTCTACACCACCACCACCACCACCACCACCATTGCTCCAGTGGGGAGCCCGCGTTGTTTTGCCAAGATGTTGGGGAGCGGGCACACATTTATTATTTGCATCTATCCTTCTGACTGCTGCCATCTATCCACAGTTATATCCGCTTTATCTTCTGTCTCCTCGCATACAAATTCCGTCTGTTGTCAAAACTTTTGCGCCTGTGTTTGTCCTCCAAATTCAATAAAACAAATGGGGGGCTTAATAAAAATTGAAAGAACTTAGACGATTTAGTGCTGCCAGATGCGCGTACATGAGTTGGAGTTTCAACTGGCGGCAAGGACGCGCAATGCTTTAAAGGGAGAAATACCGTTAGGCCGGTGACAATCAAAATTTGAACGTGTCGCGTACGATAACAAGTTATAAAGAGCTTCAGGATTAATTTACTTCGAGTTGCAACAAATTCCCATTCAATGCAACGCACGTGATACGACGCAGCTTTTAGCGCAAAGTTCAAAACTTTAATGCGACGCGTTCAACTTAACCTCGCTTTTTTTAGTGTCAGTTCAAATTTGGTTATGGTGATTTAATTTGGGATGGTGGCGGCAAATAAAATTGTAACACGACGCATTCAACTTAACCTCACTTTTTTAAGTATCAGTTCAGTGTAAGCTGTACCTATCTCTTTTTCAAAATAGAAAAGGATTTTGATGAAATATTACAGCTAGTTAAGTAACAAGTACACCATATGTTATAATTTTTATCACAATCAATCAATCTTCTAAATTTACAAACCTACTGAAAGTAAATAGCCCAAATAAGATCCATTGAGTATAACATAATATTATAAAATTTTGACGTTGAACATTTTCAGGAATATCCGAAGAAAACACAAAATACTAAAGTGAGGTATTTTAAAAAGAAATTAAAATATAAACTAAGTATCACATTAACAAAGCAAAGCATACGAAAGAAGCTCGTTAATATTTTAGAACTTTCCCCTGTAATTATTCTTATATTTGTTTAGTTAATTAACATTTTTACAAGCATATTTGGAGATATAAAATTCGTTTATGCATCAATGTTCATTTATGTTTTACGGTTGAAATGGTGCGGTTTTTTACGGTTTTTAAAGATATAAACTATGTAAAAATGATGTACATATGTATAACAGCTCTCCCTTAATTAGATGATGCTTAATTAGGACTAATAAAATAATATTGCCGGAAGAGTAATGAGCATAAACCTTGACCTTTGATGAACGTTCAAGGGCCAGTTTCAATTAAGTAGCATCAAATTATAGTTCAAATTAGGAAAACCTTTTCCAAGCTGCCAATAACGATTGCAAGATGTGCCAATAAAACACCTTTACTATTCTTTACGGTTCGTAAAATCCATTCCGGATACAACGCCGGTTTCAACATGATAACGACCCGAAACCAACGTACTTCACACATGTTCGATTTCCAAAATATCCCCATTTTAAGAAGAATGAGGAGCGAAATTTAGTGCTTACGAAGTGTGGTTTATTGCTGTTTAATTGCTGCTATTAACAATTGATGTCTGCATGAGGCGGCCTGGTTTCACGGGTGTACTCGAACCGATAACTTAATGAAAACCCCTCGAACCCGTGCCTAAGTTCACGCGGTATGTGGTCAATTTATTCACTATTTTTAACATGATTTTCATGTTTTTTCCTTGAACAATAAATCGGAACAAGGCATGTGAAATAAAAGCAAATTAATAGACATTTTAAAAACACAAGAAAGGATGAAATGGAAACCATGCCACAATAAATGTTTTAAGAAATTTCGGATAGAGGCCACAGCCCTGGCATCTTGAGAGGTTTTGCTTTTCACCTCGAAACGGACCACCGAATCAGAGCAACTTGAGAAGCGAAGTCGAGCCAATGCCCCGCGCGAACCTCTCGAAAAAGATTGACCAACCGGGCAGACGCGGAGTCTATAAACCTTATTCCGAGAGTTATGACAGGTGAATAATTACTTCGGACTTTTATCGTTTTTTCCAATCGCACTCACACTCTTTTAGAGTATAGAGCTCGCCTCGTCGCCTATGCGTTCATTAGCGAAATTTATTTATTTTTTTTTTTGGTTAATTATACCGCCCGGTCTGCGCAGAACGGGCTAATACAATAATTTTATTTTCTTTTTTTTTGGGAGGGGGAATAAAACAATTTAAGGAGCATAAATGCAATTATGTAGCACGTAGCTGGCCGCGCGATTAAATCGCGCCGGCTGTTGCCGCGGCGTGTTGCATTTCTTTTTTTTTTTTTTTACGCGGACTCACCCAGCAGGAGCCGCTTCCGTTTCGCGTTCCTCGGTGGATGAAGGCCATCAGAGATAATCAGTCAAATGTTAATAAGTTTCTAATTATTCCGATATTATTCTTGCTTAATTATGGAGGAATTGAAGCATGAATTCGTCTGTGAACCCGGCCACGGGACGAGGGACCCGGGCGATGCCTGTTAAATATTTGATTTAATGTATCTCACCATCTTTTCTCGGCCAGTCTCGGGTTCGCGTTTCAATTTTAAGTTCAGGAAGAGGAGACGTTTCCGTGAAGTAAATTTATATGCTAATCCGTACTGTCTGCACGAAATTGTATAAGGAGCTATGGGGGAGCCACGGCCCGCAGCAGCAGCAGCAACAGCACCATAACACCGTACTTAGGCGGTTCAGAAAAATTGTTATTTCACTAACTTCACTTCGGTATATTTTTTTTCTTCTATTTTCCATCATTTATTTTTTTTTTTATGCAAGTGTAATTGGCCAAAAGTAAACATAAACATTCACGTTAGGCTGTGAGATTACCATGATTTTTCAAAGATACATTGTATGCGCCGCACGAGATTGGCTCACCAAAGATAAAATGAACTAAATGGAAGTCTAGCAAGGAGAAAAGATGATCTTTGGAGCGATAAATTAAGACCAGACGTGTGCACATTGTGTGCAGTGATCGGCTTCTTTTACTTCCAAATAACAAAAGTGTTATTGCGAAAAAACGCTAATTAGTCTGCACCTCTTTCAGCTCCAGTTTTAGAGAGCGATGGTTAACTGATTGTTCGTTCGAGCCACTTTAGCCCTAACGAGTACCTTGCAAGTGGATCGGACATGTGCGATCATATTTCTCATTAGCAGAAGGACAGGGTGGACTTTAAGCATACTAAATACATACTTCCAAAACTCAAACACCGGAAATTAATTCGTCAATCATCCTGAGTTTTTCTGACTTTATTCGATATAAATATCGATAATCGTATCTTCTATTAATTCGATTATCTCGCGAAATAAGCTTCAGATTAAATTAAAGCAAATATTTTAGACACAAATGTACAACAATTTACAGAGCCATTAAACTGGTAATTTAATCAATGAATGATTTTTAAAAAATTGAGCATATTTAAAACCTTTTCCTACAATTAAAATTGCAAAATTTGCACTTCAAATTGCGGAAACTTTTTAAATTTTTGAGAACAGTTTTGGTGGATATAATTTTTTTTGCTGCACTTGAAAGAGTATTTATTTTCTGAAATTAATATTGTTCATTTTCAACTGATCAATTGATCAGGAATACCTTCTGCGGAGTTGAGAAGGTTTTCGTGATCAGAAGAAATATTTTATCCTTCAAGGCAGACGAACCTAAAAATTGGTTCGCATTTCGATCCAGAACGTCAAGCTGATTTTATTAGTGTAATTATGCCCGAACGCATGGTTCGATCGCCAGGCCCTGTATCTGTTTGGTTTCAATACTTTGATCTTAATATGGTGCTAGTCGGTAAAGTCTAATATTTCTAGTTCTTCAAATTTCATAATTCATAATAATACTTTGGTCCTAAAACACAAATGAACAGAATATAAATGAACCGAAGTCTTCCAATTTTGATTAGTATTTACCAGTTGTCTACTCGTATTTATCCTATGCCGAAATATTTGTATTTAACCATGCGATGTCAGCGTTGTTATTAATATGTTATATAATTTTAAGTGGATTCCAAATAAGATTTCTTCCAGCTATTTTGAAATTTAGCTTTGACACCGATGAATCCAGGAAAGAAATCAAACTGTTAATATCACTTAATGCAACCAAAATATTTTGGCTGATGAAATCTGAATATTTAACATTCAGTTTACTCGTTGCCATCCTCAGAGAATGATTTGATATTTTGTGAAAGCATCAAATTGAAGGGTCTTTCGTCTAAGCAATCACTTTCCGCTTCCGAAAGACAGAAAAGATCAGGAAAAAAATGTCCGGTTCGTCGTTTCATCTAGGCAAATACGCAGTCTTATAAATAGAAACAGTGCGTGAACGAGTGTAGCGGTGAAGGTGAAAACACAAAATAATTTCCATGGCACGCAAAAAATAACAAATGTAAAAATATCAAGCAGAAATCCCTGAAGCTGGGCACAAACTCACTCGCCCCCGCTTCCCTTTTTTTTATTTATTTATTTTTTTTTACTGTACCATCTTATTCTGTCCGATTGGTTGGTGGTGGAAACACCAACGCGGAAGAAGTATTTCCATATCGCGTAGTTTCTCTGAGACCTCCCTTCCCCCATCCGCCCTTTTCGGCCCACACGTGGTGTGCTTTAGGACTTATATTGTACACAACCCCCCTCTTCTCCAACCAGTACAGCCGCCCCCTCCGTCACCCCGTTGTGAAATGGAGGTGAGTATCGTCGCCTAACCCGCAGTACCATCGTCAGTCACATCTAGAGCGCAAACTCTGTGACCGCTTTTAAGAAATTACGTTCTGTCGTCTGCGGCAAGTTTTCTTCTTATTTCATGCTGCGCAATTATAAAGTCCTACCAATAGCAACGGAGCAGCAGCAGTACAACGATCGGAAGGTGTTGCGGGGGTGGAGGGGTGGGGGGTGCGTCACCACCAAAACGGAAGTGTCAAAAACTTCTTTTAAATCTGGCGAGTAAATCGCTTGCCCTTTTCCACCATCCATGTTCAAAACTACTCAATCATTAGCGACTATGTCCCGGAACTGTTTCTTCACAAATATGCTCTTCGAAAAGTTGAAGTAAAAACGTCTGAGTAGAACGGAAGACGTGTTACAAAAGCAAAGAAAACTTGACACAAAAAATTGCTGGCTCCACTTAAAATTAACACTTTCAAGGGAAGGGAAGCGCAGAGCAGCTCATAGAAATAAGATTACAAAAGTACACGACAACATTTAAGGCATTATTTTCTTACGATTTTTTTTTACCTTTTTCATATTTGTCGCAATTTTCATATTTTCTTTTTTCGTCCACAGTTTCGCTACCACTAAAAATATTTCATTCAAGAAATCGAGAGGAAAAAATTGTATACGTCTCATGCTATGGGCTCACCGGCGAGGCGACAGCGACACACCACCAGCAGCAGCAGCAGCAGCAGCAAGCAACAAAAACAACAAACCCAGGAAGACGGGCGAGCTTCTTTGAGTGGCGCGGCGCGCTGCTTGCTGCTGCGGCTGCTGCTGTTCCTGTTCGCTCCCAGCGTTCTTCGTGCCTTATCAGTTTCATTGAAAAACACGAGTCGCATTTTATTGCCGTGGTGGAGTAATGTGTACTTATACACCAGAACCCACCACACGGAAACACGACTACACACCACACACCACACACCACATGAGCACTCATTCGCCGTGTGGCGTGACACTGTGTGGCAGTCAAAATCGATGGCGCGCGAGCTTTTCTCTGTTGTGATTCCGCCTCATTTGCGGCCCCGCGCCACACCGCAGCTTTCACGGCACGGCACATCCACGCACAGGGGAGTGGGGCTCCCCAGCCCCAACACTGGGGGACCGCACTGCTTTCAATTAAATCGAGAAGAGCTGGTAGACTCTAGACCAGCCGCCAACATTTGTGGCTTTTCTGCGAAGAATATCTACCTAGTTCGTAGCAACAAAAATAAAAATAAATAACACTCCAGAGGCACTGCTCGGCCGTTTCTTGGAGTTTTGGACCTGTCGCAGTGCCTTCCTTAAGAAGTATTTATTGCGTCTTTTGAGAAATTCCAATGTCGTCCTTGGTCTGCGGCTTCTCGAGAATTTGCATTAGAAATTTTGTCTTTCACTACATTGTCGGGTACTTCGACGGCGAAGAGGGGGGAGAAACAGGGAGAATGACCCGTGAGACGACGGCTGCGAACGCGACCTTTTTATTGCATTTTAGCGGCAATTGCTGTAGTAAAGAAAAGTGTTGTTATCTTAAATACATACAAATATATATTCATGAACTTTTTGTTATTCATAGTACTCTTTAACTGATATTTGTTTAAATCTTTAATCTATTTATTATTGACATAGTTGAGCTAGGATTCAAAAACGCGTCTGCAAATCGTTATTCATTTTGCATTTTCTCAAATTATGATTACTCAGAAATATATCCGTAAAATTATATATAAGAAATTACCAAAAAATTACAAAATTATGTTTTTCGGACTGTCTTTCTGTGTCTTCTCCCTTAAAATTCGATAAACGATATTTAAATTTTCCGTTTTCTTGAGAACGAAGACAACTTACGAGTATGATAAACCGTTTTCAGTTTTCACGACTATTCTAAGATTAATGTTCCATATTTAATAGGTCCGACAATATTTCGCACTTGGGTACCATTTATTTCTTACGTACTGAAATATATGAAATATGAATTATGAAAGAAAGGCATTTTTTACATCGTTGACAGCATTGAAATGTCGATTATTGACATACATCTTTTAAACAAGCTATCCCTAGATGTTTTCTATGGGGTTAACTTTTATTTTATGATCCTCAAACCACACCCTTATGAAACATAAATTCTTGCGTGCATGATCCTACTAGAAAACCAGATTTCTTTGGGATAACTCAGTTCGCAATGCTGGGGAGTGGGCTTTGGTTACACCAACATTGTTCGAACATTTACTACCGCGTTCTGGCATTTTTCCAAGTTTGTTATTTTTATATCCCTGTATGAAAACACGCAGAATGAATACCATAAATCAAATAAGTTATAACGAATTCTTTGAAAAATAAAACAAAGTTTGAATTTTGTGCGCCATCTATGAATGAAATTATTAACCGAACGCTCTTGTGGGACTGACTGTGATTGAAATGAAAATTTACAAAAATACATAACCAATTTTTATTAAAAATCAAACTTTTTGGTATGGGCTCCACATATACATAGTTTCAACATTTCTAGAAGCAGGATTAACCCAGCTGCTTCAATGGCACCTTTATTTAAGCTCATTGGTGGTGTTAAATTTGTTTTTGATCTATATAAACTATTCGAGCTAGTCATCCACAAATGTTTTGTATAGAATCTCTTTTACGTCAGAATTCGCCCAAACGTTGATATCAATGCATACACGCAAAATTTGATTCGAAGTACAGCAGAAAATACGGACCCTTACATCAAAGCTTACTTTATTTAGCTGAAAAATTTAACATACACAATCCATATTTTTTACTTTCCAGGTATTGTGCAACAAAAAAGTCTTGATTAAAAAAAAAAATATGCAACGTATTTCTACTCAAGCAGACTCGTAAAAGTAATTAACATTTTTCGGTTGATTCCGGACATGATCAAAGGAATAAATTACGCAAAATAGTTTGATATTTAAAAGAAAAAAATGGGCATATCTCACCCTAATCGCCTTTTCCACAAGAAAGGGAAGCGAGTCAGTACTTCCAAGAAAACTATATTTGTTTGTATCGAAGGATTTCTAGGTACTCTGTGGAATAATCGCCTTCTAGAAAAACCTTGAAGGGCAGCTGAGCTAGCTTAGAAAAATCTTGGTGTGCATCACAGAAATCGATGCAGCGCGCCAAGTGGCACCTTCCTCCGCTTTTCGTAGGTGTGCTCACACTGCCACGGAAATCGTCCAGCCATGGCAGGTCGACTGAGGCGGAGTAAACAAGGCCCGACCATTGAAAAATCTGGCCTCTACCACCGCACAGTGAGAAATTGAATCGTGCGACGAAGAAAAGAGGCAATTATTAAATTTTCATTATGCGCAAAAATAAATGCGCTGCTGTTGTTCCCTTTCTACGTTTTTAAAAAGAAAATAAAGAGGCCCATTTGTGTTTACACGTACCGAGAGTGCGTCCACCTTATTCAAGTCAGACTGTCGGATCCATTTACACTTGGCCGTAAGGCGCGAAAATCACGTGTAGTGACTCGGTTTGTTGAAAATATCGAACTGACTGAACTTGTTTTTCCCTCGCGAAAAGATAGTAATTGCGATAAATACCTAGCGAGATACTCACCACGATCTAAAAATAGCTCCAGGAAGCCCAGGAATTCACCAAACCACTGGCTGCGAGTCATTTGACCAAGGCCCCACCAGTCGAATGGCGCGCTGTAATTTAACCGAGATCGCGATTTTTTCAAAATCACTTTATTTCGCACATTAAAGGACTACGTTTCGGCGGTAAAAAGTTTCGCCGTTTATATTTTCTAACAATTAAGATTGTTATTTGTTGGAGCAGAGTCCATTAACGTCACCGCAAAAACAATCCAACTTGGACGATTCCAAGTTCCAACGCTACTACTTCTCGGCTAGGAACGTCGGTCGTCGCGTCGTTCAATTGTGTCTTTTACAACGGGCGTCGGGCGCGCTACGCTACACAAACAGCGAGAGGTCAGAATAACGCGCGAGTAAAAGCGACCAACGACAACGACAGCGGCGCTCTTCAGTCCCTCTCCCTCTCCCGTGTTCGCCATCGTGTTTTTTAGCAGGGCAAACAACCAAATAAAAATAAAAAAAGAAACATTGTAAGCTATATGTAAACATAAACAACAGAATGAAAACAAAATACGCACACACGCGCACTCGACCCGCGCGGAACCGCGAGTAAAATTGGAGAGGATGGCAGACAGGAATCCGAAGAATTCCTCTCTTTTCGGTTACACTACACACTCGCGCTCTCGTCTCTGCGTCCTCCGCTCCGTAGTCCATACATGACACAGCGATGCAATGGTGTGTGTGTGTGCTGCGTTGCGTTGTAAATTTTGGAGTAGTAATTGTAAAATTTACGCGAATGAGATTCGAGAAGGTTGAGAGAAAACAGTGCTGGCAACATTCGCAATTTCACATTTTCATTCATTATGCGGAATGTTGTGGAACGGGGCTGGTTTGTTTTGTATATTTCAAGAATTAGTTTACTAGGCTTGAGTGATTAAAAGTTTTAATTACGAAATGATCCAAAAATTACTATTATTTATAAAAGATTGTAACAGTTGTAACATCACTTTGCGTTATCCATTGCAAAAAAATTGAATAAAAGGACTATCCTTTAAAGGTTTTTTGATGTTGCTGTAACCGCCTAGTTAGTTTTCAAATGGTTCAAATATATATTTCAATTTTTTAAACAATCTACTAAAGTTTCAATATTTTGTTGGTCCTCCTCGACTCTCTACTAGTGCGAAAAGTCTGTTCGGCACGATTTCGACGAGTCTTTTTAAATATATTTTCAGAAATTTCAGACCAGGCTCCTTGCAATGTTGTTCGGATAGCATTAACATTATTTGTATTGCTTATTTTTATGCGTAATGGTTTTTGTTTGTTGTATCTTCTTCTTGATACGCAACTAAAAAGGGTAGATTTGTTTCTAAAACGCTAATGCATTCAACGCTGTTCATTCTGGTTGAAGGAAAGGCTAACGGAAGCGTTCCATGGGAGAAAAATACTTTTAAAACAATCAAGATTCCTCCACCAAAATTTCATTTTGCAAAATGCATTCGTTCCTTTTACAAATTCCTCCAAGAACATTGAAAACGGTAATTTCTTGACCTACCCGGAATTATAATAAAATTCTATTTAGTTATTATTATCAATATTTTTTATTTCCACTTAATAATTTATAGTGTACAATGTTGCCAACAATTATCGTATCGTATAGAGTTTCATGCTAAATACTTATTTCAACTGAAATATAATATGACTACTTATAATTTCCTGTTAGCGTTTAAATTATGATCTTAATTTCGACAAGCTGCTAAAATTTCAAATTGCTTTATATCTATCTTTTTAAAACATTATTCCATACGCATGTCGTAAAATAATCGGAAAAAAAATTTACATTGTAAAAGTGAAACCGTGTGAATCGAACGATTTATGTATTTGTTTTGGTTCTAAATATCTTAAACTGTGTGGGCACTTATCGAGTCTCTCGAACTTCACATCCCATTTAGAATTATTTTTATTTTTTCTTGATCCTCACTCCAGCCATTTGCGATTTGTGTTTATTGTCTGTTTTCGTGGATGCCCTTCTCGCTCGTGTAGCCAATAAAATTTCCCCAAAACAAAAACATCCCATAATAACAAAATTCCCCGCAACTCACCAGCACTGAGGAATGGCTCCAATTTACACCCGTCCAATACACATCTCATCTCAACTCCAATCAGAATCCATTCGCCGTCTCGTTCTCCTCGAAATTTTCTTGGGCTGATGTCTTTTTACGCACTTTTTTTTTTATATTTGTTTGCTATAAGCAGCAAAAATCCTCAATTAGATATTTGTTCTTCCGCTGCGATCCATTCACGGTTTTCTCAAATTAAATCGTCTGAATTCTAAATTCTGACGCTTGTCCCCTTCCCATCTTTTGGATCCGCCCGGATCCACGCAACTTGTTTACGCCGCCAAAAACACAGCGCACTTTCAAGTTTTTGCACTTTTTCACCAATTTTAACAATTTTTAATACACCGAGGGGCGCGCGGGACACTTTTTACTTACAGAAAATTGCACAAACAACACGAACGGAGGCGCTCCCCGAAATTAACGGGTCCCAATTTTACTACTGCCGTTTTTTTTTTCTCCCCACGCGCAGGACAACTATCGACGGAAAACAAACGGAAAAAGCACGAAACGGTAAAGTTATGAATTGGCTGGAGTCTTCCAGTAAATCACCCCGCCCCAACACCGTTGCCCGCATCGGTGGCGATTTATTGTTTATGTAACTTGTTGGATTTGTTTTGGAATTATCTCCTGAGTGACTGAACGCGCGAACCGCGACCGACCGCAGACACCAACCAAGCGCACCAGACTTTAAAATGCGACTGATTTGATTCTCGGTGGCGCCGCGGCGAGCTCCCTTAAGACGGATCTCTTCTCCTCTCCTCTCCCCTGCGCAACGTTAGGGTTTTCTCTGCGCTCCGTCTTCGGATTTGTGATTGGTGAATGATGGACGTTTACCGCTTTTCTGTTTTGTGCAACGGTTTCTACCACGCGTCCTTTTGCCCTTTTTTTGCACCTCGTCACGGTCTCCAAACGGAAATCACCGAAACAGTAACGTAAACTGAAATAACGGAAATCTCTTAGTTCGGCCCCTAAGAGTCTCAGCTTGAGCAAATTTTCTCTTCGATACACCAATTTTTCTGCAAGAGATTTTTTCAAGGAGAATTTCATTGTGAGGAAAGGAAAACAGCTCAGTGCTGCCAGCAGTCGAAGACGGAGGGGAGTATTTTTATTACGCTAAATCGCGTTAGAACTGACCTAACTTGAGGAACGGCCACCCCTCTCAGCTCGAAACTGTTATTCGTCACCGGTGTTTCACAAAATTACAAAAACCACAAACTTACAATTTACCAATTAGTAAAATTGTTGGATAATTTTATGTTTCACTTTTTCTAAAGTTAGCTTGAAAATATACCACAAAATACCAAAGAAAGAAAAATAATAAAATAATTTTTGTTTCGAACAGTCATAAAATTAAAATATAATTTTTAATCGTTATCGAATAATTTTTATTCCAAATATTATTGAATCTAAGTAAGGCTATAAATAAAATAATTGATTTTAGCTTGGTATAAAGTTATGTTTTTTTTGTTTTAAATTTCAGAAATAATAATTATTTTCGGTCCCTGAATTACATACTTATATACATATTTTGAAACTCAACTATCATTTGGGCGATTTTTGCAATACAAACCAAAAGTAAAAATTGCTAAAAAGAAAAGGATACTATTAAATAGGTAAGCATTCCTTTAATACATTTTTCAGAAATACTGTTTGTTAAAATCATTTCAAAAGTACAAAATTATCGTTTAATCTTTTTTAAATTTACTCCAATAATTAGTTAATAATCTAATGACTTTTTAAAACTCATCACCATATTCATTGATTACCCAGGGTAGTCCCCGGGGCGTTTGATTAATTTTTATTTAGAATTAGAACTGATGCAAACTTTTTGCATACATGATATCAATAAAACAGACTCTCAAAATTATAATCCATTTCCTTGTGTTAAAAAAGGTGCAACAAATATTAACCAAAAACATTGAAAAGTAATAAAATTAAAATTTAACTGTAACTCAACACAGTAGCAAAAACAATATATGTAGTTAGTTAGTTACTAAATTAATTTCATCAGTCAATAGCTTTTTTCTCGAAGCCTGACTTTTGGTTCAGGAGAATGTATGAACATTAATTAAAGAGTATGAATTATAGTACAACTAATAATCATTTGATAAAAAAAACCATATAACATATGCTAAGTGTTTCATCAGCATGCAACTTTGAAAATTAAGCTTTACATTTTATTTTTATAAAGTATATTGTATAGGTTGATGCATTTCGAAGATATATGTATATGATAGTTTTTTATTTTTTCATTTATTAATAATTAATAGTAATTTTCCTCTTTTCTAGTTTTCGCAAATGGCTATGAAGAATCATGAATATCAGCGAAAGCTGAAGGCCGGAGCCGCACAATAAATAATTGCGTGGAATATTCTTGATCGACCAATTCCCTAAATTAAAATTTGAATACATAGGTATTTTTTTCGAAAAGGTCATGACCATGACCACCGCGATGCGTCTGAACGAGTTGACGCTCTCGCCCAACATAAAACCCTGCCTAAATATCAGAAGCCCAGAAGCCGCTAACCGACAAATCATTCATAATTTCAAGCAGCATCGACATTTTCCCACTAAAATGGAGCAGGGCCATCAGCCTCCAGCACCTCACTCAATTTGGGTCCGAGAAACCGAAATTCCTTCCAATCTACGGCTAAATTAATCTCCGTCTCGATTCCAATTGAATACAAACAATTCCCGGACTCGGCGGCCAAGAACAAGACGCGGTTGCGGTGACGCACGGCAGTCGCACGCATTCCTTGACGCATTTGTTTTTTAAACCGCCAGCTAGGCCCATTAAGTCCGCCGCTTAATTAATAACCGGAGAAACCTGAGGGAACTCGGTTTTATCCAGATCAAATCGTCGGACGCGAGCCCCAATCACAAGAGACCCCGTCGGTGGGCTCGGCTAGAGCTCTAGCCGAAGATTTTAGTATTCTAGCCGTGCGCTGCACTCCTGTTCTACGATCCGTCTTCCGGCGACAGCCGAATGGTGTCACATTTTAATCGTTTTCATTTGTTTATTATAAGCGAAAAACGATTCATTGAAAGGGAAAGTGATCGAACCGTTGAGAGCTAAACAAAAAAATACTACTTATACTAGTAGTCTACTTACAGAACTTTAGCACTGTTCAACGACTTTTAAATACATTTAAGTACTTACTTGTTAATTGCAAACTTCATGTGTAATAATGATAAGTAGTGCGAAGCTTTATTAATCTGAAATCTTAATCTTACTCTTTAATTAAAAAAAAATCCAGAGTATTTTATTCGTTCGTTTTCAAGTTATAAACAAAATTGCTCTAGAAGTCCGTAAAAGTCCTGAGTCCTTTACAACAAACACATCCACAATATTTAATCCAAATTTAAAATAGTCTAGAGCTAGACCAACACGTTGTCGGTTTGAAATGGAATGGAATCACCCGTATTTATTAAACATTCTTAAATTTCTAGTTTAAATAAATATCAGACTCTGTATATGAATTGTTTTAAACAGTTGTTTACAAAATCATGAATGTTTCGAAAAAAAAAAACGAATGTAATTCTTCTTATGTTACTAGATTTAGTTTCCGCGAGCGAAAGAAAAATTGAATTAAATTTTATTGTAAGACTCAGCTTTATTTATCCAATACTGTTTTGTTAGGGTGTTTACATTAATTTTCAGCCTTTTTAAAATATCTTAAGAATATCGGTCTCTAGCTCTTGGTTTATAAAAAAATGAATTTTTAAGATAAGTAAGAAAAATCCATACACTTTTTTGAATATAATATCTACATATTGTATTTATAAAAGGAAAAGCATCTGAAATTTTAACGGACTTCAAATATAAGAAAATCTATTTAAAAATTAAGAAGATATCGTCTACACTCTATGATTTTAAAAGAGTGTTCTTTTTGGCAATGTTTTTATTAACTTTTAGATAATTGACTTCTATACATTTTCATAACCCTTGTTTTTTCCTAATGAAAGAAACCCCTCGAAATTCACGTGGTTTTCATTAAATTACTCAAAAAATTCGCGCCATTCAAACTGAGCTCGTACATCTTTTGCTGCTCCCAGCGCCAATAGCGAAATATTTTTTTAATAAATATTTACGAATTAAAGATTCATTTTTAGCCTAATTTCAGTGATGCTCTCAATTTAAAAATTTTTGCTTGTAATGATCCATTTTAATAGCTTAAATAAACAAAATTTAGTTTAAATTGTGGGAATATTTCCCCAAATAGCGCTAGCATTGGTCAGATATATTCCTTCACTTCATCAGATATAGATGTCGCTTTTTATCACTCTCTCGTGCGGTAAGTTTTATAAGTTTTTATAAGTCACATCAACAAACGTCAAAAAGTGTCAGAACATTGAGGAAACTGAAACCACTTAGTTGACGCTTCAAATCGGTGCGGTTTTGCAGTATTTTCGGAGATTGCTTGTTGTGAAATTCTTATCCAGCGAGTATAAAAACTTTGACAAATCAATTATTTCCCATTAGTGCATTTGCGTATAATGTAGAAAGCGTTCCTGGCTACCAAAGAAAGATTCCCGGTTTCTTTGGATCGAATCGTGACGGAAGAAAGTTTTATCAGTTTTTATTTTTGCCAATTGTTCCGTGTTAATTAAGTGATTTTTAATCAGTAAGTGGTGCTTTTATAAAATTGAGCCATACCGTGAATTTGCGCCTTGTTCTATAACATTTGGGAGTTTACAACTTTGTTTTTGTTTTTCTGTTGTGAAGTAAGTATGTTTCTGCATCGATTTATGTCTTAAAAGTTGAATTGAGGGGCTTTCTTAAAATTTTATTAAACAGCAAATTATTGCTAGTCCAGGAAGTCGGTAACTAGTGTTCTGTGATATTTCCCCTGTCACGTGTCTAGCGCCCGAACTGAACGGTGTATCGCATATAAAATACATATAATTGATCATTAGTAAGACGATTTAAAATAGAATGAGATTAACAGCGTCATCCAGGAGTTTCTGAAGCGTCATTCCTCCAATTCATCAATGTCCGTCGTTGGGAGATAAAGTGGGCTTAAGCACAGGTCTTATCTTATCAATCTTTATTCAAATAATGAGCCAGCGACTATTTTATTTCGCTTGCAATGGGGCGCTCACCCTCATGCCGATATCACCCCTGTAGAAAGCTCTGGGCCTCTTGTGGCTTCTGGCACAATATATGCTCAGGGTTTACTTCAATTTCTAAATAATTGTGGCAAGCTTTTGAACTTCTGTTCACCATTAGCCGGAGGCTGATAATATTGGGAGCTAGTTTGGAATTTGTAATATATGCGCTGTTACACAACGAAACGTAAGCCAAGTGCCTCAAATATGCTCAGCATGATCTATACACTCTGTAATTGGCGTGTATTTAGGAGAAAATATTGGAACTTTTTGTGATTCATGAAATATTGTCAAGGTTGCTCTAGTCTACATTTACTGGGAATAGTTGTTGCATTTTATTTAATTAATAGCATTAGTATTAGCGTGCCTCTTATTTGAAAAATGCGAAGTAAGCCGAATTAATCGAATAATTATACGATATTTACCTTTCAAACAAATCGATTACTTATATTTAAAAAATACCATGCAAATAGTATCCCCTTTTATTAATATGCTCTCACATTAGTACGTAGTGTAGTAGCACAGGTAGTAGTAAATATGAAATCAGAAAATTTTTGCGAGGAATTCCGATTACCATTGTGTAGTCATATACCTATATCGATTTAACGATTATTCTAAAATGTTTGTAAACTCTACTCGCCGCTGATGTAATTATTTAATGTAAATGTATCGATATAAAAAGTTCCCTATGTCATTCTTCGTGGCGTTGGCTATATACATTTTATATATGTATCTTCTGTAAATAGAAAAGTAAGTTTAATATATTAAAGGGTACAAAAAAGAATTATTAATTTGATGTTAGAATTTACAATCTATTCATCTATAATATTTTTATACAGTCTAACCAGAAGAGTAAATATAAGAAATGATATTTAACCCGGCGGCGAGTATCTAATACCCGGCAACAATGACGCCTAATAACTTTAAAACAAAATACGCGCGTTAATGTTTATGTTTGATGGTAATACGCTCATTTTATAATAAATAAATGTTTAATTTTTATAAATAATGTGTATAATTACCTATTTCTTTAATGTAGAAAACTAGTATTGACATAAACTTGATTCAGTGTACAGTAATGTACATGGGTTAAATATACCCGGCCACAACGACTAAGTTCCGTTTAGTAGCCACAATAACGCCGGGTTAATTGTGGGAGAAAAACTAATTTTAAGAAACACAGTGACGAATAAAATAGAACCGTATTCAAAAAATCTCAAGGAGTAAAACGTATTAGCCCAGTTCGGCTAGATATGTATTAAAATGTCTCTCCCCCCGCATAGGGACTGGATGATTTTTTAATGTATATATAGAAAATCAATTAATTACAAATAAAGGAATTTTATATATTATATTATTGTTTGTTTTTCTATTTTTTCGAAGAGTAATAAGGGGAACCTGGAGTGATTTTGTATGAGCCGTGACCCTTCTTCTCTTTAGTAAAAACTTTTTAAATTTAAACAACGACGACTAATTGAAATAAAATTAAATAATTTTTAATAAATGCTTTTGGCATAGCAGCCACACACTCCATCCACTTAATTACTAATTATAAGAGTCTTTCACTGATAAGGTAAGAAAATGAAAGGTATTAATTAGTTTCAACAATTTCACGCGACAAATTCCTGAATTGCTAAGGTTATTTTTTCATAAAATTTGCAATGTATGTAAAGAATTTATTTTAATCTAATTTAAGTAAGAAAATTATTTTGCAATTTCGATTTACCGATCCTACAAGGGTAAAGAAGATGTGTTTTTATTTTTGAAAATATGTTTTCGCGTCAATAATTTTTTGGTTTGTTTCAAAATGGATTTTGAAGATCAGTTTTTTTTTTTTATATATATTCTTAATGTTCTCCAGTTTATTCGCAAAATATTTCGCAAATTAAACATGCAATAAAGCTCCTAAAAAACATCCCACGGGATCGTTGTAAGTTGTATTTTTTACATCAACTACATGATTTATGAATTAGAAGTAAATATCCAACAGAAAATAAAAACAGATTATATTCATCTCCCGCACTCTATTACGCAATCATTATTTGTCTGATTCGTTCATTAATTTTCTACTTTTTGCTGTAGATAAGCTCTTTTTTGTGAAGTTGTTTTTTTTTTCGGTGATAAAAAAAATCTTGGCATGGCCTCACGCATTGGAAATAATTTTTAAGCATTGTTCGTTCTCGCCGTAATATTGTATAATACTTAGGCATAAATTTGATTTTTTTCTGATTAGTGAGACAATTAGATTAAAATTCGTCGCTATTACTTGCTATTTATTAATTTTGCGTAATTGGAAGACAACCTTAGTTAAAACATATTTATGCTCCATCATTCTGACATTAAGATATGTTAAGCTATTCTTAGAAAGTGATTTAATATTAATTTGCACTAAAGATTCAATGATTATTTTAGATCGTGAATATCTTCTTCACAGATAAGATCCACATTAAAGATGTGAATTGCAAATTTTTGTTTTCTAACAATATAATAGATAGAATGATAAAATATATTCAACGAATCCCTAACATTGATATGCGGAAAATTTTAATTAAACTTTGTATACAAACACTTTATTAAGAGTAGAAAAGTTTTTCTTTACTATCAAAAGAATTACTCAATGAGCCGATTGTTCAGAAATGCTTACATCTTCAATTACCTTGTTTAAGTTTTTACAGTAAAATGAATTTACCAAAATATAGTATATATTTAATATGATTGGAAATTTTCAAGGTTTCGAAAGCGTTTTAAGATTATGTAAATAAAAATTTTATCTTAAATACCAAAATTACAAGTGGCGCGGCATATAACTAATATAAAATCTTGAATATATGACATAACACATTATAAAGTTTATACAATAATAGTATTTACTTTCACATACCAACGTTTCAGGAATAAATTTTCCATTGTTTTCTCGTTTATTTCTCTTAAACAGTGAGATACTGCAATTTTATTTTATTATTATGATAATTAGTCGTCGTCTCTGCTATTTATCATTATCGTTATCGTCTTTTTAATTGAAATTGGAAGACGATTTTATATGCAAGTTTTATTAGAAAAGTACACCAATATCTGTCTTACTTTAACAAAAAATTCGTACAATGCAAGTTTCATAGTTGATTTAAACATTTTGATAGCCATACATTGCACAGGTACCACATCGAATTGATTTATGATACTTTAAAAAACTTAAGTCTTACAAAAGAATTTCGTCCACGGACGCCAGCCTCATTTTCGTTTTCACTTAATTGATTTTCT
Organism: Machimus rusticus; assembly: GCA_951509405.1. Classification (NCBI taxonomy): domain Eukaryota; kingdom Metazoa; phylum Arthropoda; class Insecta; order Diptera; family Asilidae; genus Machimus; species Machimus rusticus. The sequence goes on along the minus strand of OX608054.1, from coordinate 14,473,017 downwards.
GCAAGACTGCAGCAACAGAAAATGTTACTGGAATATTGTTTATTTAAAGTGTAGCCAGTGCAGCCATTAGCAGAGTTTTTTTTCCCCCAATTGGATCTAGATTAGATTCATAAGAAACGTTTGCGTTGAATTGAAATTTATGAATAATTACATCAAATAATTGTTTACGACTAACTAATCTAATCCGGAATCGACTTTGAAAAATACACATTTGGTGTGATATGATGACCTCAGAAATGTTCTTTAAAATGGATCCAGAACCAAATTTTTGTCTTAAACCGTTTTCGAAAATCAAAAAAATTTGATTTTTTCATAAATTTTGAATAAGACGGAGACGATAGTTAAATACGATAAAAGAATTAAGAACTCGCATTTTGTGTTTAACAAAAGTTCTCATTTATTCATGTTTTTTTAAATTTTAATTAATTTTTATAATATTACTTTTTATATATTTTCAGCGATGGGTCTGTTAAGCGAAGGTAATCCTTTGACATGGGAAGAAACTAAAAAACTTGCCAAACATGTCCGTGAACATGGAATTGAACAGTTCATACATTTATACGCAAGGTTGCGGGATAGACAAGGAGATATACTTAAATGGGGTGACGAGGTAAATGATGATACTAATTAAATCGAAATGATGATACTGATTAAATCGAATCACTTTCTATACGTTTTGTTACGTAAAAAACAATTAAAAAGTCGTTATTTAGTAATTGTTTTTTATCATGCCTACACGTTATCTGCTTTTTGTAATATTTAAGAGTTTTTAATTACTTTTCCTGTTTTTTTATGGTGGATGGAAAGAGCTATATAGTTGTATATTTTGTATTATTAATCATAATAATTGTTTTCTGTTTTGTATTCATTAAAAAACAGGATAGAACAAAAAAGAATTTGTACTGGCGCTATGTATGAATAAGGATGCTAATTTTTAGTGGGTTGGCTGCAATATCGAAAATTTTAAAATATCGATCACGTACATTTTGCCTCTCTACTTAATAGGTCGAAGTTTTTGTTCGTCAATATTCTTTAATCCGAGTTTTTGGGGTGTTTAAATATTTAAAAAAATCTCGATTTTTATAAAGTCGAGATTTTTCCTTACATTTTTAGTTTCCCTGATATCGTTGGAATATCATCAATCTTTTTTTTAGAAAAATATATACTTGGAAAATAATTTTCTTAAATTTTCGAACAGGTGGAATATATAATTATTAAGTTCGACGATGCTAACAAAAAAGCACAAGTATCGCTGCGCGCACAAGAAATATTGTCAAAATTGAATGAAAAAGAGCTGGCGGATCCCGAAGGTAGTTTAAATTTATAAATCCATTAAAAGGTAAACGAATATGATTTATTAATTGAAGGTGTGAAGTCGCTGTGGCGGCCAGAATATGGGGCATATATGATAGAGGGAACTCCCGGAAAGCCATACGGAGGCCTATTAGCACATTTCAATGTTGTTGAAGCAAATATGCGATACAGGCGACAGGAAGTTAGTAGCTTGCTGCCGCCAGACGAAACTGTGATGTGCGTAACAAATTTTCCACGTCTCGGAACGCCGGGATTCACTTTTCCCGCATACGATACAAGACCCGATGATGAGAATTGTGCCGCCCGCTCTCTATATTTTCCAGATGAAGCAATATATCCAGGGCATCCTCGCTTTAAGACTCTCACTCGCAATATAAGGATGCGAAGAGGTGAAAAGGTATCTATAAAATTAAAGGGTGAGACATAGTTTTGCAACTGGAGATTTATAAAATAATTGAAAATTTTAATATAGTGTTTCGGGACAAGAAAACAAAAATTCCGGTTGAAGGTAGTCCTCCGGGAGAACCGGATGTCGTTCATATGGATGCTATGGGATTCGGTATGGGATGTTGCTGTTTGCAGTTAACTTTTCAGGCTTGCAATATTGCTGAAGCGCGTACTTTATATGATCAACTTGCCCCACTCTGTCCTATTATGTTGGCACTTACTGCCGCTGCGCCGGCTTTCCGTGGATACTTAACAGAGTCCGATTGTCGATGGAATGTTATAAGTGCATCTGTCGATTGTAGGGTTCCTGAAGAAAGAGGTCTCGCATCCCTTCAGGATGAACAATTTAGGATATTTAAATCGCGCTATGACTCTATTGACTCGTACTTATCGGAGGATGGTGAGAAGTAAGTATAAAACTCTAACTAAATTTGCATACTATTTAAATGTTTTACTTTTTACAAGATACAATGATGTGCCTTTAGTTTACGACGAAAGCATTTATCAACGACTGCGGGCTGGCGGCATTGACCACTTGCTGGCCCAACACATTGCCCATCTCTTCATTAGAGATACAGTCTCCTTGTTTAGCGAAAAAGTTCACCAAAATGACGAAGAGGACACCGATCATTTCGAAAATATTCAGTCTACTAATTGGCAAACGATGAGATTTAAACCACCTCCTCCAAATTCCTCAATCGGTTGGAGGGTGGAATTCAGGCCATGTGAACTTCAATTAACAGATTTCGAAAATGCTGCAATTGTTTGTTTTGTCGTACTACTAACAAGGGTGATTTTGTCCTACAATTTGAACTTTTTGATTCCTATTAGTAAGGTAAAATGTTTTGAGTTGTGCTATTTTCATAGTAATAAAAGGTTAAATATTTTTATTTAAAATATTCAGGTGGACGATAATATGCAAAGAGCGCAGAAACGAAATGCTTGCAAGAAAGAGAAGTTTTGGTTTAGGAAACAGATTAGAAAAGCTGGTGAGGCCGAAAGTAAATCCAGTACCTTCAAAAGTTCTGAGGAGTATGGACTAATGACTGTGGATGAAATCATAAATGGAAAGGTGAAAAACTTAATTTTATTCTTAATATAAAATAGACTGAATGCTATTCTGACGAAAGTAGTATCATTAACAAGCAAAAATTCTTAATAATGGCGATCAAAAGCATTGCAATTTGAAATTGTTTATTTTGCTTTATGATTAAGCTATTTAAATTGTATACTAAAAGCAAAATAACTTCAGCAGTATTACTCCAATAAAATCATTTGCATTTAAGTTTTCTTTAACACTACTTTAACAATTGAAATTGCTGGTGTTGTTATAAATAAAGCTTACAGTAAAATTTTGAAAAAAAAGTAAAATTGATTGATTATTTTGGATATGTTTTTATTTTGTAGAAAGATACATTCCCAGGGCTAGTTCCACTCATTCATAGCTACCTCGGATCCATGGATGTGGATGCTGACACCCACTGTACAATACAACAGTATTTGAGATTGATTCAACGCAGAGCATCTGGTGAACTTCTGACAACGGCTTCATGGATTCGCCAGGAAGTGCTAAAGCATCCGGAATATAAGTAAGTCAAAAATATAAATCAAATATCAATAGACTAATTATTTTCCTTTCCAGACAAGATTCAATAATAAGTGAACGCATAAATTACGATTTGCTAAAGAAAGCGAAAGACATTCAGGAAGGTTTAATCCAATGTCCGGAGCTATTAGGACAAGGAAATAATTCCAAGACGAAAGATAACATTCCATCGGCCATTGAGAAACATGTTATGAACGGATGCTGCGATTAATTTATAAGCAGAAAGATGTTGCATAAGAAATAAAATAAAATAAATGAACGAAGGAAAAGGTGCTAAGAAATGATTGTAAACGGTTTTTATAAGGAGTATTATTTTAAAAGTTAAACGATACGACTGCAAGAACAAAGTGTAGGAGCAGTTGAAATATTTAAAGAGAACAATTAATACTGTGTTAATGTTGTTGTATTGTACCTAAAATACTGTTTAAAGTGTAGAATGACTACATAACACTGAAAATTGTAGTTTTGTAACAACAGACACGTTTTCTAAGCAAAATAAAAAAAGAACGATAATAATTTGCATTTAAATTTTACAAATCTCAATTGAATTTTCGAATATCCAATTTTATCTTTGATTTGTACAGGGTGTATCGGAAAGATGTGCACTATTATATAAAAAAATAAGGTTTGAAGTTTTCACCATTTTTCAAACCTAGACTTTATCCGCCAGTCTGCATTTGTTGCCTTGATCCGCTATCCTTAATTATAACATCAAATTAAAATTAAATCAATTATAAAATTAAAAATCAAATAGCACAATATACATGACATTTTGAATTTTTAAATTTTAAAAACGGATTTGCAATCAGTGCATCAAAAAAAAACCCTAATACTAATTTTAATAACAACCCTTTGAAGTTTAAAGCTATTTTCGCTACTTTGAAATGCTATAAAACGAGTAATGTATATGTTAAATGGGGTAATGTAGTAACCTCAGTTAAAATACGTAAAAAAGTATAAAACAAATTTTTAATTAAAACCAATACAATGCATTAAGAACAAATTAAAATAAAACAACTAAAAGCTATAGGGTGATGTAAAATTTAAAGCAGTCTTGGGGCCACATAAGTCTGGCTCATTGCACGCTGCGATTGTTACTCGATACCTTACAGCGGGCAGAAGATTATTCAGCTGAAAGTTATGCTTATTTCCGGGCACACGATATGTTGTATTTGGCAATTTAACATTCTCATGTCCTCTCATGATAATTGGAAAATTATTCGGTCCGGTGTCGTACCTTCTTACCGCATTTCGGATTTTGTTCTCCATCAAGCGTTCAAATACTGATTCAATGTGCTCAAGACTTGGTATAGATTCGGTTTTATCTTCTTCACTGGTAGTGTTTCTGTAAATCATTAAATATTTAAGTTATGAATAAAAATAATTGTTACATTATTGTTTTTACGGAATTAAGTAAATGTGATTTGCGAGTTCATCTTCGTACATCGCCTCTGTCTCATCGTAAAATTCATTGTGCTTTAGAGGGTACCCTCGCCAGTTAGAGGCACTTGCACAGGGACAATTAAGGGTAATATTTAATCTAGTATCCACAAGTTTTCGATTGTGTACTTCAGTTGCTACATTTTCATATTCAGGCCCATTAGAATCTGCAAATTAAAAATTGCTGAATTTATTTATACACGGTGTGCGGGAAATAAATATGAAGCAAAATTAACCCTTGCTCATTTCAGTTTTGTTATAAATTATTTTGTGACTTCGTTCTCAGTTTTCTTTACGAATTCAATTCAATTAAAATTTTCAGTTAATCAATTGCGAAATTAGAGAATGAAGAGGTTAGGTGGGTTAATATAATGGAAATAAATTATAAAATACACATTTAAGCGCGCTCTCTCGAAGCTTAATTAATTTTGTTTTTGTATACGTTGTTGTATATGTTGTACTACTTCGTATTTATTTTCCGAACACCCTGCAATGCAGGAAGAATTAATATGATAAATACCAGATCCTAAAGTAAGACTTTTTATTGGTATGCCCTCTTGTTTCGATATTTCCGTAGCATTAATTAAATAAAACGATATGTTTCCATTCGAAACAGTTGGAGGCCACCAGTGCAGATTCTTAAAAAAGAGTAAAAATAAAAGCGATTTCAGAATTCATAAGAAAAGGTGGAATCTTACAACTTCTGTTTCAATAGTGGGGTTCACAAAAAATTTCGACACTGGTCCAGGTTTCCACGGTAATGTTTTGAAGTACATTATTTTCGATTGTCCCTCTTTTGGATAAAGCGATGTAGCTAAAGCAAAAGTTTTCACGAAGTAAGCATATTTTGTGTTTGGTTTTAAATTCTTCAGGATGTGACGTGCATTTTTGGTCAAATCCAAATCTGATTTCCATGAATCATATCCACAACCGTGTCGTCCTTCGGGGATTGAATCTGTTCCTTCAGGAACTTCAATGTAGTAATATAAGTAACCGAAAAATGTTCGCTCATCTTCGAACATACGCGGATCTATTTTAATATAGGTGCGCGCAGCTGTTGCGTTTAATTTTTCAATTACTACATCAAGCGCTGTGATATTTGGTCCACCTATGTGTAGATTTTATATTTGATATACATATATAAATAAAAATTATAAATTACTTACAGACTGTTATTCTTCCATTTGTGGATGGAGAAATACTATCATTATGTATTTCAAAACTGCTGTTATTTCTGACTAATTTTACAAATTCGGCTATTTTATCAAAGCACAAATGTGGATTAAAATGGAAATATATTAGCCCGTTTGAAATTGTAACTGTTTGATTTGGTCCCCAAATATTCTCCAAATGGAAATTTTCTGAAACCACCACCGAGTACCTAAGCATCAAAATAACAATTAGTAAATGATTTTATTATTCTATTCCTTTATTGAATAAAGGCGTTTAATTAGACAAAGCATTTTTGATCAGCATCTGAATTTAAGTTGACCGCAGAAGAGTAAGCCACTAACCAAAATTTGGACGAAAAACAACATCAAGTTTCTTAAATACCTGGATTATTATGGAATATTACACAGTGTATGTATTTGGTTATTAATCGGAAAAAAGACTACTTCTCCGTTCAGGGCGAATTTTAAAAAAACATTAGTGCATGGCTTTAAACTATAATCTCTTACTTGTCCCAAATTAATTTCTTTCCTTCGATTAGCTTCAGCTTCTTAAAAAACGACAATGATGTTAGTTGCGGTGACTTCCATACTCGCAAAAATTCTGAAATCGTTACAATATTCGACAAGCTCTGTTCAAGTTCGGCTATTAGGTTTGCTTGAAAATAACATTAAATTAGTATGCAATGGAAAAATATAAGAATTGCGTTACAATACTTCCTTTCTCAACAAGCTGGATCTCTAAAAAGCCGTCTATGTATGCACAATGAACAAATTTTCTAGCTTCTAGTGTTGTTCTGATAACACCACCTTTACAAGTTAGCATTATGCAGGAACTTTCACATTCCTCACACCGATCTTTTAACTGAATTGAACCTTCTGGGCATCTTTTAACACAGTCTTTTTTAAAACTAAAATATCCCCGTTCTTTGCATTTCAGAGAAGCAATGCAACGTCTGTTTCCAATCTATATTAGGTGAAATATTTATTAGACTTATAATTATTAATGAAATAACTTATAAAAATCCAAACACATACAATGTGCTCATGCATGCTGCATTCTTTGGCACAGGGCGAAGAAGTTCTTGAATCAGAATCTGTTTTGAAATATTTACAAACTTCGCAATTTGTGTGTGTGCCATTCGGACAATTCAGCAAACAATTTGCCTCGCAACATTTTCCATTGGCGTCACATTCTCCACTGCCGCAAGTATCTGGGCATACTATAAAAAATATAAATATTATGAAAAAAAGTAAAATAATGGGATATCATACGCACTTCTTTGCGGTTTCTTGTAGTCCCAGCAGTACTTTAACTTAGAGGTATCATTCCGTCCAACAGTGCACGAGGGACAATGATTTTGGTTGCGATTGTGCTGAAAATTAAAAAAAAAAATGCAAGTTATATTAATAATAATATTAAATATATATATGTATATACAACGGTAAGAAAAATTAATTATGTTAAAAAAGACTGCGTTCGAACATAAACGAGGATATGTACCTACATTAAAAAACTTACCCTAAGAACAAAATGTTGCTTTGTTAAATCCTCAAGAATAGGAATCCAATTTATCGTATGCACGTAGCACAGAAGTGGATTTCTTGTAATCCGAACTGATCCATGTAAGATTTTGACCAAAGAAACTAATCCAATTTGCTGAAGTTGTATATTTTCGTGTATCACGAGCGAATAATTTCCGAACAATCCCAGTCCTCGAATAAGAGTTAGATGGGGAAAGAGTTCTTCTAGTGATTTTAAATGTGTTAAACGATAAATAACCAAGGACCCAGTTATTTCTCGCAATGGAAGCGGTTCCGGTTTTTGTTTGCTAAAATCTACGTATGCCACAGTTAACGAACCCTCGATTATATCACATTCGGCCAAACTATTCAGGTGGTAAAGTTCCTTTTGACCCACTATGATTTTTGTACTGCAAACTAAAAGAATTTGTTTCATTTATTTACTATACTTAAAATACGTTGATTATATTATATCCGACAATTTTCCAGAACCAGAACATCAGATTTTTAGGAAAAAACATAATACAATACAGAAAATAATGGTTTCTAAAGCACTTTTAGATTTATTTTAGAAATTTCAGAATCCTTAAATATGAAATGGTAATGCGACTCAAAAAAACAACATCAAACTTTAAACTATTTCCACAAAATACGGCGTATAAAACAATAGAAATAATATCATATGAATTTATAACATTTAATATTTAAAATTCATTTGAATATTTCATTATTATTATTTTGATTACTCAATTGACCTTGAAAATTTTCAAAATTTTTTTAAACATTTTGTATCATTGACAAATTGATGGGACTAGATCAATAATAATTAAAACTTTTCTAATAAAGTTACCTCTTTCTTCCGCCAAGACAATTTTAGCTGTTGAATAGTGTGAAAAAGTGACGAGTAAAAGTGTCCATGTAATTAATTTTAGGTGGCCTTTAAAATGTTTCCAAACATGGCTCCAAGCGCTTGACTGAGTAGCGCAATCAACTTCAAGGATTCGCGAGGATTTGCAGAACAAATATTTTGCAAACATCGTGTATTGTTCATTAAAATGATGGAATCGATGGTATTAAACTAATTTTACTAATTTCACACTATGCTTATATCACACAAAAATTTAGCTTTTTTCTAAAGCACTTTAAAAACGAGTTGTTATCACGAAAGAAACCCGGCACAACTTATCAATCGATTGAATATCACTCAATTATATCCATAGACCTCTAGCTGAGGCCGCTGCAATATTCGGGTTCGCTTTCTAAGAATGCTTTGAACCTACGCAGCGACAGTGTCACATTAAATCAAATTATTGGTGAACTTTGCACTTGGTCATTCTGACTCCAAAGTGATTCTTCATTCAGTAATTAATTATTGCCTCGGTCACACATTCGCGGACTCCTATGTCTTATTCGCTTAATTCTTGCACCATTTAATTTTAAATTAGATGAAAACTTTAATCACTAAATATTTTGTACCCTTTTACTAAAATTTAAACTATAATCGCAACATTATTCAAGTATTAGGATAACGTTTTCTCAAATAATTTTAAGTTTACAATGAAAAGTTTTAATTAATTCTAAAGTCAGAGTGCAGAACGCGGAGATCTCCAATGTTTTCGCACGCTCGGTTAGAGTTCTAACTGTATGCTCGGTAAAATTACAACCAGTTCCAGATCAATTCGATTCTTGATCGCGTTCAACTGGAGCTGCCTCTGACGATGAATTAAGAATTAAGGCATTGCGTATTAGGCCATTAATTCCCCGTTTATTTTTCCAACAAAGTCTTTAGATTGCTCTCGTCATATGCTTCCAAAAGTTTCTAAGAGAAGAATTTAGCAATAAAAGAAACCTGGATCGAAACTAGATAACATACTTTCGAATTCTATTATCGAGTGAGCTGAAGAAAATCAACGCGAGAACTTTACCCGTTTACCGTCCTTTTATTACCCGACTACGGTGAAACAATAGCTCATAGCTCTTTTGATGCATCTTGCTATTTTGTGCATTATATGGGTATATTAATTAAATCTTAAATAAAAATCATTTATGATTACAAATACAATTTTAAAATAAATTTATCATGTTTGATATCAAACGAAAGGTCTTAATAACCACATTCCAAAAACATATTATGATTGAAATTCATTCTCAGAGTTAGAGACACTTCGAAATACTATTATTTAAATCAATCTCAAATTTAAGCAATCTCTTCGAATAAAATATAATAACAGTTTTGAGTTATATTTTTCACACCATCCCTGCTCCAGCAAAACGTTCTTCTTTTTTTCCGCTAAGCGTTGAGGATTCGCAATATTTCTATTAAATAAATTTATTATTATTTAAAAAAGTCACTACCTGGGTATGTTTGTACAAAACTTGTAATAACTGTAGTCTTTTTACTCTCTATCGAAGTAATGCATAAATTTTGTAGTTTCATCTAATAGTAGAAAAGAGGAAATTTCAATAAAATACTCTGATTAAATGCACTTTTGTGAGGTAGAAGACAATTTAATTTATTGTATTGATAAGTAGCTAAGGTACGTTCTGTTGCCTCCAGGAAAAGTGATGTATTTTGGTTCCCTATTTCAAAATTATAAAAGCGAAGTAATTATTTAAGCGGTTTCAACAAATTCATATGGTGCAATAAATTTTAGCAGTAATTAAATTAATTGTGACAATGAAACTTAACTAGTTAATATAAAAGAATTTGAATAGTTATTTAATCCCATAGCAGCAGTAAAATACTTAATCAAGCGGTAGATATACTGTGTAATTATTATTTGAGCAGTAAAATAAATTATTGATTATATTCTCACCAATCAGCATTCTAGAAGCCCGCTAAATTATTAATTTAATTGCCCAATAGAATTTATCGTCATCCAATTTTAAGCTAATATTATGAGAAAAATGTTGCTGCATATTTACCATTGAAAATTTAAACTGAAAATCGTTACTTGATCATCTTTAAACACAACTGGCGGAAGAGGAACGGTGGAAAAGGCACATGCAAAATTGCACCCTCTGGGATTTGGAGTTAAAAACACATTTCAGTCAGAGAGCCGTAACGTAAGTTGTCTCGTTCTCAAATTATGCCTTTGCATCACTCTCGCATCCGCATGTCACTTCATCTGTCAGTGAAGTCATCCATTGCAATCTGCATCGGTGGAGTTCCCTTCTGTTGAGGTTCCCACGCAAAGTCTGCTAGGAAATTATAAGAAAATTCTGGCGAACACATAAAAATGACAAGCATAATGGAATCTGTGGAATTGCCGAAATTGCCAGAAAACCAGAAATCGTTTGCCGGCATCCCCGAGGCAATTTTTGTGGTAAGTTACAATGGTCCGGTTATAACCTATCTTTGCCATAAATAGAGTTAAAAACTCCTTGGAAAGAATTTAATTAGTGTTCCCGGTGTTTTTCAGGAAGATATCGATGCATTTATGTCATTGCCGGAGAATGACAGCAACACAGATAAAGTTTTGCAAAAATTGGACGAGCAGCATGGCAAGTATAAGTTTATGGAATTCAACTTGGATGCACGGAGGAGGAAGTTAAAGCAGCAAATACCCGATCTAATTAAGTCACTGGAAATGATCCAGGTGCTCAGGGAACAGACCGAGGACAAGGAGACTCACTTCCTGCTCAGCGAACAGGTGTACGTGAAAACTACTGTGCCCCCAACAAAGACCGTCTGCCTCTGGCTCGGGGCGAACGTTATGCTCGAGTATCCCCTGGACGAGGCGGAGGTGCTCCTCAAGCAGAACATGGAGTCGGCAATTGCTAATCTTAAGAGTGTAGAATATGACCAAGATTTCCTCAGGTAACTAGCCCTATTTTAACCCTGAGCTTTGAGTCCGACCTGCGCCTCTTTCAGAGATCAATTAACCACCACCGAGGTGAATATGGCTCGCGTCTACAACTGGGGCGTCAAAAAGCGGCAAGCAGAAGGAAAGGCAACAACATCATAAAATTCACCTAGTCACCGCTAACCTCCCAAAAGCATTTAAACTTTGTCTCTATCCCAAAAGGCCTTCAACATAATTTTGCTCTGCGTTTTCTTGATCGGTGTTTTTTGTTTTCTTCGTTAAGGGCATTGTTTTAGCTTTATGATAGAGAAGAAGCTAATTTGTTGAATGTTTCGGACATTTCTACTAATGCTAGGGTGCACCGAGAGGTGGATCAAGGAAATCATCGGCCAACAGTTCTAACAAATCTTTTCTAGAGCACACACTGAACACATTTATTTTTGCATCATTTAAATTTCATCTCAATTACGGAATAAATGCATTATAAAAATTTTAAAAGCCGTTTAGAAGAAAACCTATCTTTTCACGTTATTTCCTTTTCCATAATTTTATGAAAGTTTATATATGTACATACAGAAAGGGTACAAATGATACCGATACCGCATTTTGGGTGTAGTGCTTCGACCCACAAATTAGAACACTACATATACAACACATTAAAACCGCAAAAATATGGTCTCTAAAATTTTGAAATATTTTGGTAAAACGATTTTATGATTTTTATGTTCCGAGATAATATGGAAATGCATTTAAACTACTTATTACTATATATTTACTGCGTTTTGTATAAGGGAAATTCTCAGTCAATAGAAATATTTTGTAAAAGAACACTATTTTTATGACTATCTCAAAAACAATGGGAGGTGGATTTTTTTTCATTATTTTTCCCCTCTTCCCTACTACAAATTGCTCTCGAAACCGTTCTCAAATCGAAAAACCTCGGAAAAAACAGAATCCCCGATTTGTAGCTTCCTTGATAGTATAAATACTCGTGTTAAATTGTCTTCCAAAAATTAATTTATGCCACTGCTTTATAAGAGCCCGCTTCATAAATTTTCAATGGAATTGAGATCACCACTTCAGCGTCTCAAATATTTGTGTTTTGAGCAAATTTTTAACTAATTTGAACGAATATTTGGGATTATTATCATGCATAAATATTATGGGTTCTCATTGAAATTTACTCGACCCATTCCAACTGCCTAAAATTTAACAGTCTGATAGAGTGATATTAAGATTTCTGGATATTTTTGGCTTACACACTAACCATTTAGCTGGAAACAGCCTTGATGGCTCGATTTCTTATCATCTTATCAGTAGCATTTAATTGTATTTGTTTTAAAATTTAAGGTAATCTGCTTTATGCAAATATGGACAATCTATATAAATATAACCATTAATTATCTTACTTAGTATTATAAATTTGATTAAGGAATTAATTAGTTACGATAACGCGGATTTAAATAATTTATTAAGTTGTAAAAATATACGTACGTAAAACTTTGTTAGTCAAATGATTAACATGTTCATCAAAAAGAAGCTTAGAATCAAAAATAACATCAAGGTTGTTTATAACATTTGGTTTGATAATAACAGTCTATTTATGTTATTACATTACTCAAAAAGAGTAGATTAAATTCTCTGGAGAATGTGACCGTGACTCGCTTTCTTTTGATACCCCACAACTGTGTCAAATTTGAAGTCGATAATGTTCGTAATAATCGGCTATAGAAAAGTTCTTTAAAATCGAAAACTACACGGAACAACATAGTAGATAGTATATAAACGCCCCAAATTATATAAGATGTTAATTAAAAGAATCCCATCTTTTCTATTATGGTAAGTCAACACACGTTTTTTATTTACTAATTATTATACATGCACTCGTGCATACATTTTTTTATTCAAAATTTCAGTGAACCTTTTTAGCTTTATCTAAAAATGAAAAAATATCACTTGCCTTGAGCTTAGTCATGAATTTTAATGTCATTGCAAAACGGTTTACGAGATAATTTATTTTTATGACTTATTAACACTGCTTAAATAGTCAATGTCACTTCCTATCTATTTTTTCGAATTGATATAAATACTTATCGCAAAATTGAAATTGGACATATAATTTGAAGCTTTAACCCTTGGCTCGTAAGAGCAGGAGAGATTTAACTTAATTTCATAAAAAGGAACTGAATTGTTGAAAATAACTGAAGTCATTATCTCTGTGATAGAAGCTACAAGGTTTATTGAATTTTTATATATTTTTTCTGAAGAAACATTTTATTGATCTGTTGCTACTGCGACAATTTTCGGCAGTGCTAACTTGAAAAAGAATATGTTTACCTACAATTTATACAAATCTGATTATACTCGTAAAATGTCCTATATATGTATGTACAAATATCTTTTTCTTCTTCTTTGAATGATAGTTATCTAAATTCTAACTCATTTTATTTTTTAAGCCCTGTTTTGTTTTTATAAATTTTAATGGTAAAAAAGCGATAGTGCTTAAACCACTACGTAAATTTTATTTATTTTTAGTTTTGTTGCATAAACCACACTAACTCTATCACCTCAATCGTTTGTGCAGGCTTGACGCCGTCCAGTCGATCGCTATGAATTAATCCAACCGAAAACATTCCGGATATCGAATGTCTCTGTAGAACCGAAGACCGAGATCTCATAATTAGAGAGCATAACATGTTGAGCAATCGAAACGCAATTGAAGAGTTTCTTAAAACATGACCTAGTGGCGGAAGGTGGACGAAGCGTATCAAATGCGGTAAAACGGAACACGATCAATTTGGTTTCGAAGACGAACTTAATTGAATCCTATCAGCTACATGAGTCGCGGAAAATTCTGAAATTAAGGGAGTCGCCAGCTATTACCAATTTCATCAATTCTGAAATTAAAAGAAGAAGTTCTCGGCTATGTGTGCAACAAATGTGAACCCTTAACGATTCAGAAATCGGTTCTGAAAAAATCGTTTCCTGCTTACTTTTGGTAAGTAATATAAAATTATAATATATATTTTTTATATAACGTTTTATTGTATGTCTCCCAGCTCAAGTAATTTTAGTAGAAAGTTACGTTTCTTCCCAATTAGTTATTCAATATGTAAAGATTTCTCCAAGTTTTTATCAAAACTCAGAATATTATGGCATAATAAATTAATTTTTCGAAATTCTATAACTAAATATCTCTCTTACATACCAGTGCTTTTTGACCGTACCTGAACATTCCTACAATGTTTTATCAGAATTCATTTATATATTTCGTAAAAAAATATTCAACTCAATTGAATGAAAATGAAAATCGTTGAAAGCCTATGTACTGCGAACGACGTGTTGGCGGGCATTATCCTGCTGGAAAATTTATGTTTCTTAAAATTGGGCTTAACGACGATAAATACGTTTTATCTATAATAATAAAGATACGACGACAAATACGTTTTATCTAATAAAGCTTTACAATCTTTTAAAATTGAGGTTCTTAAAATGAAAATGTCGCAAAATCCAGTGGGCGATATTAAGCTTTTGCGCATAAATATCATTTTATCACCAGCGTATTTGATGCATTTCTTTACCCATTTCGAGCAAACTTCATTGATATATGTAAATATACATAGATCATTCATTCACCGAAAGATGTTCTTGTTTTTACTTGTTTTTCACATAAATATGTATATTCAATCGTAATGCGTAGCCCAGAAGTATATTACTTATTGGCTAATTAAATCTATTTTGGTTTTTAAAGCTCTTGACTTGATCTGAAGAATATTTTTTAAAAAATATAAGAAGAATGAGTTTTTTACACTTTCAGTGTTTCGTTGCTAATAGCATTCGTCAGATAATATACCAAAAATAGGTTGTACACTTCTTTCCTTGTTGGGTGAAAATTAAGATCTTTAATTCTCGGATTTATGGCACAAAAAGTGCCACTCTTTGTGCGTGGAAAGAAAGAACCCGGAAAATAAAATTTATTTTTGAATTTATTTTCGTGCGCATTACACCCGTTTTGTTTATCTGTGTCCCTGAAAATATCTTGAAGAAACGGAAGGCATATGTGAAAGAGGAAATTCTTTTAAGAGGGTACGACTTTATGCTAAAATAGCTCATTTAACTAAGTGTGTTTGTATTTAATTTCAAATAAAAGAAAAATAATCATTCGCACTTTGTAAAAATAATATATGATTTGGAGAAATGCGTTCTAATACTTGGAGCTACTACTCAAGCAAGTTGTCGTAATTGCGAGGTATAAAGGAGTTTATATTTTTTCTTGAAATTCCATTCGATTTTAAATGGTGGTGGATGGTACAAAAAAAAATTTAATCTTAATGTTAATAAAAAATCATTCGGAAATTCGTTCATCGGGTATAGATGCAAATGATTTCTACAACTATGCCAAATTGCAAGTTGATAGCAATAGTAGTCACTGAGAAAAACAATCGTGACCTACAAGCAGACAGGAAGTCATTGAAGTCTTATTTGACCTTTTAGATACGGAGTCCTAAAAATGGTTAAGATGCTGTTAATTGAACAGACGAAATAACAATATCAAATTTAATTTATAGATTGGTCTTAATATTCAAAATAAATTATCTTGATTTTGTGTGTTAAATAATTTAAGTTGCCTTATCATCTGCAATTCAGTATATATTACATTAATTAGATCAGACCAAGCAGATTGAATAAAACCGACAACGTGATTTAGCATTGTTGGATAATAACATTTTCTTATAGTGCATTTTTTTTAATTTTTTAGTAGTTGTTAAGAAAATTGTTAAAACTCATTCGAATGTACATATTGTCGAACCATTGTGCAAAAATTCAACTGCATATTGTTCTACTAAATACAGTAGAAGCTAGAAGCTTACTGATCGTCTCACTAGCAGTTCAAGAAATAAGAAATTTTCCTACGAAGTAAAGCTTTGTAATTCTTATATTTAAATTAAAGTACGTCTCACGTGCATGACAATGACCCAAATTTATTTTTTCTTATATAATACATTTATGTATATGTAGCGATGGCTTTATTATTTATATAATTTGCTTTCTTTAGACTATTAACCCACATTTCCTTGACTTCTTACTTTCTTTGCTCCCCTCAATTGGGGAGAATTACTAAATCTGCATCAATTGCATCAATTATGTAAAAATGTGTTGTTTGAATGAAATTGAACGATTGCATGGTTGAGATGTGCTCTATCTAACATATGCAATTAATTAACAGATAATTTTAATTGCGTTGAAAATTGTTGAATGATGTTACCAAGACTACTGACTATTGCGTGAGAGAAAAATTCATACCACAAAAAAAAAATTTACGCATCTAGTCTAGGGTAGCGACCTCAAAAATAGTCACGGGGGTGTCTCCCTCCTCTAGTCGTTTAGTTAGCCGCTAGCTCTGAGTCTGAAGAACATAATTATTTCTAGAGCTGTGCGAAGTTAGACTCTGCAGCGGAGAGGGAGAGTGAGCAAAGCTTCTTAAAGCGCCCCATTTGAGGTGCTCCTTCCCTGAATATTTGAACACCCATTCGCAATCCGTGAATCAACTACTGACCGATTGCTTTGCGGGACCTCTTGGGACTACTCGCGTGTCCCAATCGCAACCTTTAATAAAACGACCGGTGATACGTTATATGAGGTCTCCGAAAACGTGCCCACCGGCACAGTTGAAGACAAGACTTGGTTGAGTCAATATCTTAGAGCCTATACAAGAAAATCGCACATTTTCTTTTCCGAGTTTTTCGTTCGGTTTTCGTTCTGTTTTATTCTTTTTAAATTTATTTTTCAATTGAAGTACATTCACCTATTTGCGGTGAGGGGGTTGAATGCGATAATTTGAAGTGGGAAGAGCCACTTTTGAAAATTTTTGCAACGTGATTCGGAGTATTGTCCGGTTGAAAAAAAAATAAAAATAATAATATTGAGTGAAATTGATGTTATGTTGTGTTGTCGTATATTTTGACAAAAATCGGTGAGGAAGAGACTAAAAATATTTATTTTGATAAGGAATTAGTAAGGAGTCGGTGCCCATTAGCCCTCCTCATTGTGTGTATAATTCAGTTTAAGTGATAGTGAGAGCTGCAGAGATAACAGTTGGTAGCAAAGAAAATTAGCAAGTATGCTCGATTATATTCAGTTGAAGTAATTCATTCAATGTGAAAACTGAGATTTTTATCAAAAAAAAAAAAGAAGAAAATAAAGAAAATAATATGGGTGATAACGAACCTTTGAATGTAAGTGCCACAAATGGGCATTTTGTGGTTGGAAACGGTGTGATGAATGGGAACTGTAAAAATGTTGATCACACTAGTGACAATGAAGTGCGCGAAAAAAATGTTTCAAAAAGAGATATTATTACAAATGGTGTAGGAAAACATTCGTCACATAAAGTCGTTATCACAGACAAGGAACCACCGGACGGCGGTATTAGAGCATGGGCGGTTATGATCAGTGCATTTCTTTGTAACGGCGTTATCTTTGGCGTAATTAACACATATAGTGTGATTCATTCATATCTTCAAGACAGGCTGACTGAGCAACATGACACAGAGGCGTCCAGTAAAGCGGGTAAGTCGCACTATCAGGAGGAAAAAAAAAACAAGGCGTTGACCACCCCATGTATACTACACCATACCCTTTATAAACCAATAAAATATGATTAAGGCCAAGCTAAATTAGAATACAATCAAATTTGAATTTTGGTCTCTTCTGGCGTCGTGGACTCTTTTTTCTAAGAACTGCACCACTCACCAGTAGTGCTTCATGTAGACGCAATTTCGAATCCAAACTGAAGAAACCCTCATCATCGGAGACGAGCATAGCACACGTTCGAATTTAATCAGCTTTTTGTGCATCTTCGCCAGCGCGACACGCCGCCGCGCCGTCGCGCCGCGCCTCGCCGCCGACAATGTCTCCGAAAGGGAGTAAATAATACAAAACCATTGACCGCAGAAAGTTTAGACTTCAGGGATAATTTACTTTTTTTGTATTGTAATTTTATCAGTCAACTTTGAACAGATGCCTGCTGCCTCGTTTTCTATTTCGTGGGTGCTGCTGCGACAATCGACAGAAGTCTGTCTGTAATCGCGCGATTGCACCGCTTCACGAATCGCGATTGGTTTGAGGTCGGGGACGTCTTTCAGGCCAATGTTTGGCCCCATGACAACCAAATTCAAGGGTGCAAGTTCGCCAGTGAAAATCGATCGAATCAATTAAATATTCTTACCAAAGATTTAAAAATGGCTAGAAGTCGAAAAAACTCGAATTTTTAAAATCAGAATCATAATATTCAATAAATTCAATACCTAAATGTTTGAAATATATAGTTGTTTACGATAAAGATATAGCATTCAATTACGTGATTCGATTCCCCTTTTTGTAGGTGATAAGGTTTCTTACGTTTCATATTTATGTAACAACAGTTCTTATCATGTAATTCTGCACTTTTTGTCGGCTACTGTGAAAGGTGATTAATATTTATTTTCTAAAACGGACTGATGACCGTCGTTCTGTTGTTATTGCTACTGGATTTGATAAAATATTTTGTTCACAAGTTGACAGCAATTTTGATTAGTTAGTTAGTATTTTTGCAAACAATATTTAGGCCAATGTCAATCAATAATAATTATTATTATTAGTTTCAAGTACCAATTTAATCTGTAATTTTCATTTCATTCAACAATCTATACTTTTGTGCATATAGACTGCGGATAATTCTAAAACGTTTTGCATTTGATTTAATGTCACCTATACTATTCATCTTAGGAACAAATTTTAATGCTATTTGAAAGTTTAGGCCCCTTTATTTTTAGAACATCATTAAAAGCTTGATTAACTCTTATAATAGAATGCGATTATCTGATTATGATATCTGATCTATCACCTTTAGATAACCTCAACCAGATCGCGTACGTTATATTATCTCCATAAAATGTGATTCTAGAGGATTTTTGTGACTTCAAATTAAATAAACTGCGCTATCTTATAATTTAAGACAGTCGTTACGTAAATGAGAACATGCACGCACATATTTAAGCAATTTAATCATATTTCATGTGGATAGCTAGAAAAATAGATAGATAGAAAAAGGATTTATAAATTCTCCACTAATTAGATACTCTATCGCCAATAATTTAAAAAAAATCTATTAATTGACACCATATTTTCGTAAGAAAGTAAGTTCAATTTATTTTATTTGTCTTGTAGTTTTATAGAAGAAAAACATATTCTACAAATCTACAATATATTTTTGTTTTGTTTTGCGGATAAAATCAAATCCATAAAAATAATACTATATTTACTACTTGTTATATTATTTCGTAGATATTGTAGATTTAATGTTGAAATGTTATGGAGTTCCATATGTTTTATTCCGAAGAGTTAAATTGAAAGAGTAAACAATTCTTTGGAATTTTTGTTTTTTAATGAAAATTTTTGCATTTAATTTGCGAATACAATATTTAAAATTATGTATATTTCATATATACATATATAGCGATTGTTGACGACATCAAGGATTCCACTGAAGTTAGAATGCATAAAAGCGGCTACGCAAACATTTATTGAATTTATCACTGAATTGTGATTGTTTTGTATCATAACAGTGGCACTGAGACACAATTGCACTAAACAAGCGTGCAGAGTGCCTCCTATATGTGTTTCAGAAATTGTTAATGGGGCAATCAAGCAATGACTCCGTGGTAATATCATCTAAGCATTTTATGGCACTTCTCTTGAATGGCGCTTGCACTAGTTATGTAAACATTATAACGTAGTTTTCCTTTCTCATTCCAATTAGATTACCTACTTTATACTGAGTCGTAATTTTAAGAAAACAACATTAATTTTTAATATTATTATCAGTAACTAAGACTATCTACTCTGATAATAGAAATATGTAACTCGATTAAAATGAACAAAGGTAAAATATTGAACGATAATTTCGAAAATAACACGTAACTATAGCTCTAATAACAATTTGTTATTAACTAAAACAAATTCAACTCTAAAACTGATTTTAGTTTCTTAACTTCTTCTTTTTCCCTGGACAGTATTATTATAACCTTTAGAAAACTGAAGGGAGAAATTATTATCTCGTGAAATATTGGAATTGAAGAGCTAGTTCGAAGTTTATGTTTTTCGTCTAATGCTTCTGCAAAACTATTCAATAGTAGATCGATTCGTTGACTGATCAAGATCGATTTAAATCAGAAAAGATCAAGAGATTCGCGATCGATGAGAACCTGACACTGCTCTTTTCTGATCTAATCTAATCCTGTGTATTATCAGTTCTTGTCGAACGCGAACCTCTTGATCTTTTCTGATGTAGATCGATCTATTGCTTATTGATTTAGCTCTTCATTCTATGTATTTTAAGAAACAAATTATTGAAATCTGTGAATTACTCAAGAATTTTAACTTATATAGGTTATTTTCATGAGAAGAACAAATATAGAGCTGTGGTGGCGTTTTTTTAATAATAAACCTGTATCATTGCTACAACTGCGGTAACTAAGCCCCTGGTATTTATTTTATATTTATTTAAGAACAATAGAAGACTGCGCCGAAAATTGCATGGATACAAAGAATAGACCTGGAAACGGACGCCACTTTCTTAAATATTTCGCGTGGTCCTTGATATCAAACGTCTGTGTCTAGAAATGTGTGCCAAATTATAAAAGTATAAATTTCTTTTTTTCTTGCCCAAACCGTGATGCTATTAGATCGATATAAATATACCATCCTCAGCTGAGAATTATAAAAATACATTTATCTCGCGGTCAAATTCAAAATTATACTCAAGAGAGCTCGAATTATTATAATGAATGCACGAAAAAGCTCTGTTCGATATTTGCAGAGTCTTTTCAAGATATCGTCTGCCAGAGCATAAATCATTTTATATTTATCTTGTTTCGGTCTCACGTAAGTACAGATATGTACTATAAATGCGATTGTAAAACTATTATGAGGAACCATTTTAGTTGGCACGTGCTACGTCTAGTGGGTATGCACGATACCACTTTATTGCATAGTATGGCGAACAAAATTTCAATAGTTGTAGTTCGCATATCCTAAAATAAGAAAATACCCCTAAAGCCTTCACCATTTCAGTGAACTTTCGGGTTCTATTTTTAAAATTCGCTTTCTATTTAGCATTTTGGCGCACACGGCGGATGATGAAATGTTCACATTGAATTTAGTGAGTCAATGAGAATCTGCCGAAATACGGGTATTGCATCTTGGATTACATTAGATGTGTGTCACTAGGGAATTTCACTTTTGGATGATGCAACCTTGACAGCGACGGCGCGTACTAATATGGTTGCATAGATCTATTTTTCATTTTACTATACTACATTTTTTGGCAAGAGGAACAATTTTTGGGACTAACTTTTGAACATTTTTTAGACGGATCCTCGAATTTCGGATCATTCAACTCATCTTGATTATTTTGGGATGAATGGGGCCGGGGCAAAGCACGCCACCACCGCCGGTGTTGTTTATTATCCACGCCAGACGGGCTCCGTCTGAAATATGATACTTTTTGAATTTACAAATTTTAAGATATTACATTTCTTATAGGATTTCTTTGGTTTTTATTCAGATCTGTTTTCTTATTTTTATCTTACTATAAATTATTCTACGAGTAATTGCTAATGAAAATAATTGATTCATAGGTGGGAAATTATGTCAAGAATATTCTATTTTTTACCTTTAAGATTTGCCTTATAATTAATAAATTTCAAATAAAAATACTTAACCGAGCGAACCACGGCCAAAATTATGACAAAATCGTTTCACCAGGGCCGAAGCTAAAAATCTAAACCGTACCATGGTTATAGTGCGGCCGTAGTGCGGACCTTTTAATTTTTCGCTACTTAGTAAAAAATTCGTTAGAATGATTATTCAAGTAAAGGGTGGCTCAAAGCAATGTGAAAATTTCAACATTGTATCTTTTCTCGTTTACGAGGTAGAAGGCTCTGAAAATGGACCTCAACCGATGGAAAGAAATAAAATAGAGAATCAAGAATCAAATCAATTATAAAATAAAACGCTAAACGATAAACCAATCCCACAAAAGCAAATATGGTCTATTTGTCAAAGCAACTGATACGATATAGGTGTGATGTGATTGGGTATATGCATTTCAATATTTCATTCATAACAATTTGAAACCACGACTTATTTCATCATGTTCTTGTTTTTCGCCATTTTACCTCTTTGTGGCGATTTGTCGTTTATTTTCTGTGAGAAAAACGTCTCGGCTTCCTTGTGACCCGAAACTATTTAAGCTCGGATGAAGGAAGCCCTCGTTGTACAACATATTTCCTAGTTCTTATTCGTTGTCGCCAATCAAGAAATTTTATGATGGAAATTCGATATGCTCAATGCTCACGACTTGCATGTGGCCCAGTGATGGGAGAATACCACAAATGACGCCAGCAAAATTAGGTGAAACAAATTAGGAAAAGAAAATGGAAAAATACTACAGACACCTGACCTGTTACACTTACTTTCGCTTTTGTATTCAACTTTCATTGATACAAATTTGTAGAGTAAAAAATACCTTTTAGTAATTCGACATATTTGATTGTTTCACAATTTTATCTTTATTTTTATTAGAAACTTGTAAACGTTTTGAAATACACACACAGTATGCCAAAGTTCATATACATAATGTATATAATTTAAAAATTAAAAATTTAGTTTCCATAACAACAATGAGTAAAACCTTTTATAAATCGTAAAAAAACCTTTTGCGAACTTAATTATTGTATCTGCAAAACTACACCTTGGCATTCTTTATCGACTGAAAATTGAAGAAAAATTAATTATAAAAAGTTGCAACGTATAATATGAAAGTGTTTAAACTACTGAACAACATATTTATAAATGTTTACTTATTATAAGCCCAGTGAATACAACCACTTTTACTTATATCAATTCCACAAAAACCTCAACTACAAACATTAGTTATTTTATAGTAGCTCTTTTGATTTCTGTAACATACTTGGCCTAGTCATATTGATATTGATTAAGTTGAGAGCTTGAGATTGATCTCGATTTTGTATTTATAAAGTTAGAAACAAAATCGCAAAGTTAAAAATGGGAATTATCTCAGCTAACTGAAATTGATTTCGAACTTATTGCAAAACTAAAATTTAAACAATATTAGCTGTCTAACACAGCTATTAATGTGATAATAAAATATATCAATAAACCAAAATTTGTATTCATTGATTAATCTAAATTTCAAAGCTCAGGCTCTAAAATCGATTTAATTTTTATGAGTAGGACCTGTTATCACCTTTGCATTAGAAAGAATCATTTTTAACAAAAGTATTAATAAAACCTTAACTGTTTCAGCTCTGGTTGGTTCACTAACGATCGGTACCACGTTCCTCCTATCACCAGTAGCAGGCATGCTAACTGACAAAATAGGTCTAAGATTAACGACGTTAACCGGTGGAATTTTATGCGCTGGTGGATTAGTGCTTTCCTCGTTTTTCACCCACAACATCCAAGCCTTGTACGTGACCTATGGGATAATGTTTGGCTTAGGAGCGGCCCTCGCTTACACACCGACCTTGGCGATTTTGGGCCACTACTTCCAGAGGTATCTTGGAAAAGTGAGCGGATTCGTAACGGCTGGATCGAGTGTATTTACGGCCATAGTTCCACCGGGATTAACTTACTTAATCCAGGAATACGGACTTTCAGTTACTCTTCAGGTTATGGCGACCACATCATGCATAATCATTTTGAGCGCTATTGTCTACAAGCCGCTGCATCCACCACCAGTGCCACCGAAGAGAAAACCTGGCCGGTCCCAAATTAACATGTTCATGAGGTCCATTGTCAACGTCGACATTTGGAAGAGGAAACGATATGTGATTTGGGCACTCTGTGTTCCTCTGGCGTTATTCGGATACTTCGTCCCATACGTTCATATGGTGAAATTCGTTGAGACGAGCTTCCCAGGAAAGGGTGTAAATTTGCCAGTTATGTGCATTGGCATCTCATCAGGAATTGGTCGATTGGTTTTTGGAATACTCGCAGATATGCCCAAAATTAATAGAATACTGCTTCAACAGACCTCGTTAGCGTGCATCGGATTTCTTACAATGCTTCTTCCAGCTACCAGCAATTACAATTTACTTATAGTAATTACATTAGCCATGGGCTTGTTCGACGGATGCTTCATTTCGCTTCTGGGCCCAATTGCTTACGAAATTTGCGGACCCCAGGGAGCGACACAAGCGATCGGATTTCTTTTAGGACTGAGCTCACTGCCTCTTACAGTTGGTCCTCCAATTGCTGGAAAAATATTCGACACAACTGGATCTTACACTACTCCATTTTTACTAGCTGGGATACCCCCTGTGATCGGAGCCTCAGTGATGTTCCTAACTAGATGTGTCCGAGACGACAGACACAGCAATGGGAGGGTAATCCATGAAAAAGATGGAACCACAGTTCCACTGAATATCCCCAAATGGGATGAAGGTATTTGATTTTTTTAAAAATATTTTTCAACATTTTAAAATTCATATATCCTCTTAAATATTCTAGAGTCAAAGACTGACGGGCACATATCGAACGGAAATGCTGTCCACTCCATCCAGAACGAACGAAAACCGTCGTTAGCGAAAACAGGTACTTCAGCTGAAACTGCTTTGCTTAAATGCGCCAGCATGTCAACTTTGGTGGTGGAATCTTTTATTTTGCATAAACTGCCACCTTGCAAACTCAAGGGGCGACGCTATGCCTATTCCGTATTATAATATCCTGAGTATTATTATTACTATTATTTTTCTTTTTGCATTCCCCCTTTACCTTTTTTATTATTACTTGAAATTAATTTAAAATTAACAAATTGTTTAAATCTGTTTTTGAGTGTTTCTTTATTTTATTTTATTATTAATTGTACATAATATTGTATAAGCTTTGACGTGGTTTATGTTTTTGCTATTTTATTTTATTTTGTAAAATATGCACATCTGCACTATAATATTGTAAATAATATCACAATTTAGCACTTTTAAGTTACCCTTTTCAATAAACATTTTTCGGTCAAAGCTAGTTGGATGCTTTTATTTTAGGTGAAAAACACTCAAAAACTGCTGTGATCGTCAAAATTAAAGGAGACATGTTAAGTATTGGTTTGTAGAGTTCTTTAGCCCATTGGGAACAAGGGCTATAAGAATGAAAAATGACTTGGATAATTTAATATTTGAATACTTGAAATTGAAGTATTCGTGCACCTCGTAGTGGCTTTAACGAATTTGGGCATTATTTTAGTACATAACTTAAAAAAATTTTAAACTTATAGAAGTAGTAGTAGTATTAGTATTATTTTATCAATTAGAAAATTAATGAATCAATCTTAAATCAATAAAGGAGCAAAGCGATCATAATACTTTAATGGTGAAGTATTTACATCTAGATACAATAATTTAAAACTACATTTCGCAGTAGGATAAAGATTTATAGAACCTTAAAGGAATTAAAACGAAGTTCAAATGAAAGCTTGTACCCTGAGCTACCAGTTCTTAAATATGAATAACGTGCAACCTTACTTAGTTTTTGGTATATGAAAAAAGTTAATTTAAACGAAAGGGAGGGAGTTGTACATATTTCCGTACTTTTATTTAATAGATTTAGCAACATACATACGTATTTCTGCTTATGTATAACTAATCTCACCTAAATATGTATATAAAACAATCCTAAAGGAACAGCTTGACTTTCTGGTCTCCTCACGGGTATTGATGAAAAACCTTGAATTAAAGACTAATGTGACTTATCGACAGTGACAAGCACGCATTTGTCATGTGAAATGATAAATCAAAGAAATGGAAAGTTTTTTTTTCAATTTCTTTAATTTTAGGAATCTTTTAGATTTTACCTAAATTTTTAATCAATACTTTATGTTGTGGAAAAATACTCAAACAGTGTTCGAAATTTTAAAACGTTTTATCAAAATTCGTGAGGAAGAACTCAAAATCACAATATGCCATTCTAAAATTTTTTTAAATCCTATTATTTAAAGTTATTTTCATTTTCTTTTCCAGAATCTCTGAGTGATTTGAAAGATGGTGATAAGTAAATTAAACAAATCAACTCGATTTTCTACCGAGGTCAAAGCATTTATTCTCCAGCGTGAAAAGGGAAAAGCCAAATATTATTGAAGCGCAGTACTTCAATTGTTTCATTTAGAAATTAGATTAGCTTTTTTTTATAAAAATCAGAAATAGGATAGGAATAAGTTAATTTTCCGTACTATTACACTCAGTTAAAAATATTTTCTTTGTGTGTTTTGTGTTTGTAACTCTATTATGTAAATACTTAGATTTTAAACGAGACATATAATTTTAATTAGATGATATTGTTTTCATTTATATTTTATAAGGTGTAGAAAAGATATTGATAAGATATAGAATACTGAATTAAATAATTTAAATTTTAATGAGACTTCTTATTCTTCTGACTTTATTTTAATTTTAAAATTTTGATCTTTGACATCCCTATCATCTAGGCTTATCTACTTGCGTTCGGATAATACATGGATTTATTAATTATACATAAAATCGTTGCCCATATATAAAACAAATAATTCTAGAATGCCCCAAACAAAATTCAAAGCAATCATCTTTTTGGGAAAAGTTTTTAATTCATTTAAAATGTAAATGATAGCTAGCTAGATAAAATTTGATGAAAATTTGATATCAAAAATATCTTGAAAATATTTCAAGTAGGAATTCTAAAGAATTTTGATCCCAATCTAAGATCACGAACTCCTTTGGTTCACTTGAATAAGAATATTTTTTCGAAATTATACCACTTTTTTTAAACCACTACCTGAGGTATGCTCTTTTTCTGTTCTTCAAAGCAAGTTCGAAAAGTATCATACATACATTATTCAACTTTTTTATATTCAAAAGCAAAAGGCGCCAAATAAGTAAAACTGTATGAACCTAGTTTTTTTTTTTCAAAAAGAGTTAAAATTGAATGTTAGTCTCTTTTAGGTTAATTGGTCTAATGAAGAGCATAAAATCAACAAAAAATGGTTTAATCATTATTAATTTTGGACTCACTGTACATTATGCTGGGAGAATTTGTTAAATCCTAAGCTTATGCAAAATTACTATATTACAGGTTTACTGAAGAATACTTTTTTAACATTCACCAGAGAAGATATTCACTTGTCTGTTTCCTGTTTTATGTAATATGAGAAATTTGGCGATCAATTGATCCCTTACTTCATTTGGTATTACACGACCTTTAAATTGTTGGGAATTTTTTCTGATGTCATGCCTTCGATTTCACGAGCTTTTTTATCAAAAGAATATCGTAACCATTTACTAAAAAAATTATCATATGTGGGTGAATATTAGTTCTTTTATTTATTAAGGTATTTAGCATTTAGCCGTTAACGATGGGAACTCTTTATTTTTTAATTTAGAATATTCGATTAAAAATAATCTCGGGAAAAAATTTAGAAAATTATATTAGGAGCTGGGCTCACCGAGTCAATCCAAGAACTAATTTCAACGATAGATTTAAATGATGAAGTAATTAATATTTACTTGTAAAAGGTAGGTTTTACTTTATACATTACAAAGATATAGTGCGGCTTTTATTTTGTAAGGCTTATCAATCCCAGTAAAAACCTATATTAAATTCGAAGACCTTCAAAATTTAGGAAGCTACAATAGAATAAAATGTTAGGATCAAATTATCCCCATACAAAATTGAAAGGTTAAACTTTTGTAGGAACATTTTGTATTACTTAGAATTTCTTATTTTATCATTTGTTTTTAAACTATTTAAATATTTCTTCTAATTAAACGATCGTTTCAAAAAATACTCGCAGTATTTCTGTTGAGGCGAAACGTGAAATGAGAGATCGCAAAGCGCAGGTTGTTTATATCGATAAAAATCAATCAAACAGTTTAATCTGTCTATTTGTCCTTGAAGTGGTTAAGAGTTTAAATTCAATAAAGTCAAAAATTATTTTATGATCATTATTCATCCTTTCGCGTCTATTTTCTATTAGATTTTTTCCGTAGATTTATAAATACATAAAAGTGCATTTGCCTTTCGTAAAAAATTAATAAGTTTTTAATAAGAGTCCGCTTGAATTTTTTTTTTTATAATTTTTCATAAACTGGTCTAAAGATGGTTTTTCAACTCTAATTTTCTCCGAAATAGGAATTGATCAAGAATTTTTATTGACGAACTCATAATCTACGGAAATAAATCCTATAAAGAAATGATCTAGCACTTTTTCGGCCACAAATTCACTGTTGGCTGTATTACTGAAAAATATGCTGCGGAAAAAAAAGGGAAAGGGAGACAAGATTACGCGTGAAGTGAAGGAATTTAGCCTTCGATTTTCTATCTAAAGTACGACTTATCACAATCTGACGCCATTGATAAGCGAAAAACGCGAAACCATTAATTAATCAAATACGCCTACAAGCAGCAAATTGTGTGTGTTTTTTTTTAAATTTGAATATTTGAATGGAAACAAAACCAGTTCACCTTTTACCTTTCCGTTGAACCCAAAGCTCCGGAGAAACCCCCTCAAGAGTTCTATCGAAAAGCTTCGAAGTGTGCCAGATAACTGCCACCTCTATGTTTTACGTGTTTCAACATTTTCAAATTCTATCTCTTAAACAAAGTAGTAGCAGTTACCTCGCGACGGCACGCCGAAAGAAACTGACTGGAACTGTGCAAAAAGCTTCGACTTTGGGTTTAGCGGCAATTCATCCCGCGAAAATAATCGCGATATGAGAAAAATCGCAATCAAGTTGGGCAAGAGCTCTAATTGTACTCGTAATATCGCGGATTTTATTCGAGAAAGAAAAATTCGGTGGTTTACCTCCTCCTGAACGAGCCGAACTCCGCAGAAGTAAGGCACCAGCGCTGGCTG
The DNA here is from genome assembly GCA_951509405.1 of Machimus rusticus. Lineage (NCBI taxonomy): Eukaryota > Metazoa > Arthropoda > Insecta > Diptera > Asilidae > Machimus > Machimus rusticus. The sequence continues at coordinate 14,443,770 of OX608054.1, read as the reverse complement.
TAAGTCGCTAGTGGAGCGGGCATCGAGCATAAAAGTGAGGTCAGGTTGGAGTTGGAGTCGGAGTTGGAGACACCTCGTAGTGGAGCTGAACTTTTTTTCCCATCTCATCCCCGATTGTGAAGCCGAGGGTCCAGCAGTCGCGGATTGATTCGCGAAGCTGGAGAATCTTTCATCTTCCACGGCTGATTGCAAAATTTCAGTGAAGTGCTGCTGATAGGTGGTGAGCCGCGACAATCGGGATAAACTCTATTTCATCGTGAATTTCTATTGGAATAGAAGCATTTATTATTTCCAAATTGTTATTTAAAAGCAGATTATATAGACGTTAATCTAGCACTATTTAAAATAACCACAAAAGTTTAACACGTTTTGAAAACACTTACCCAGGTGAATGGAACAATAGTTACAAAACATTCGCAAATTTACTTTTTCTGTTTTTGTGCTGGTTTTTGTGACGCGATCATTTTGACGAACTAAAGGCAGTTGATCGATCATGTAATTTTATGTTGAAAAGAATAAGCGCTATGTCGTACCACTAAATAGATAATTTCTTATCATAATTTTGGCGATATTTAATTATTTTTACTTGTTGGTACAATACAATTAGTGGACTACCTCGAAAACACTCACTTTTACTAAAGTTTTTAATTTATTTTATATAATTTTTCGTTCTGTTATAACAAAATCTGTAATTACGATACAACGAAAATGGCTGTGGATCCACATTTAGAGGATTTAATGGGAAAATTAGGTGAGTAAAAAATTTATAACAAAAAAAAAATATATTTATATATGTTACCTTTTCATATTAAATCACGTTTTTATTTTAAACAATTTGTCGTGACGTTCTAGATCTAGAAAATCAGCTCCAAAGTTAATTTATTAATAAAAAGAATCAACAACTTTATATCGATCTTGTTTCGTGTGGTCAATGACCGTTAAAAATAACCAAATTTTAAAACATACATACATAACGCGAAATCTTTCAGAAGTTAACATTAATTATGATAATTTCTTATATCATAATAGTTGTGTTCTTTTCACATCGGATCCGGTTCCAGGTTTTTCCGGAAATTTTGCATTATATTGCAATTTTAAAAACCGTCACCAATTGCCATGATTTTTACCTATCCAAACTTCAAACCAGATTAATTTTTGGAAGAAGTTTTGATGCAAAGTGTATATAAATACAGACAATTTTATTTATATTAAAAGAAACAAAAATTGTTTGGAATGGGTGGGTAACTGCTCATAAATTTCAATTAAGTACAAAATTTCCTGGAAAACCGGATACGATGTGAAAAGAACCCAATTAATAGAGCCTTTGTTTATTTTATAATTTGCATATGTTAAAGTTTGTTTTGCTTAGAGGAGTAATTTACCTATAAATAACAACTTCCTTATTAATGTGCTATGAGCCATAATATTGTAATTACACCACTATAATAATTATTATTATCTTACGTTAATTCTAAACGAATTTGCAAAGTCTTTTGTCTTTTTGACTGACGAACTTTTTCGTTAGTTATGAATTTAAAGCTTTTTCTTTATCAACTTGAATTCACGCTGCTTAAATCGTTGCATAATGTTACCAAATTCAAATAGAAACGGAAACATGCTCCGTATAAAATCAGCAGATTTCTAAGTGAAAAATCTAGGGGATATGCTTTGACTCTCGGCATTTTTTGTTTAAACAAATATTTAATTTGTAAATTAGTTAGGACCCTAATAAACAAGGTTATAATGTAAGTTATTTAATTAAAATTACTTCACCAGGATCATTGCCCCTTATGCTTCAGACGAGGAGGCATTGCTTTCCGAAATTTGTGGAAAGAATATTTGTTTACTCTAATAAAAAATTTTACAAATATTATAGGGTATATAAAACTTTATGCCTGACATAAACTTTGTAGAAAGGTTAATTTGGGATCAAAAATAATGTTTTACCTCAGTACTGTAAAGTATTCCGCAAAAATCCTTGATTAAAACAAGTAAAAGGTAGATAACTTTTCCAACCTATCCATGGTGACAAGCACGCATTTTATGAAATGCGAGTAATATACCATTCATGTAAAACATCTTTAACCTTGTTGGAATTGGGTTTTTTTTTAATCGAGGGAGTCATTTAAAAAAAATAATCGAAAAAAGAACTTTAACTGAGAAACATTATTATCCAGTTTTTTGTGCGCTAAGTAAAAGTACCCGTACTTACTTAGATACAAATGACTTTTTTACTCGAATACTTAAATATGATAAGTTCAATTGGAATTGTATTACATTTACTGTCTTAGTCGTTTATGTTAATGAACGAAAAACATTGTTAAATAAAATCATTCTCATGAAGATACGCTTTGTCAGACTGTTACTTAAGCATAATTAGTTCTGTTGAAGGAAAATGCCACTTGGGTCAATTAAATATTTTTAAATATTTACTAATAATATTCTTAATTACAAGTCTCGTACCTACTCGCCAACTCAGTTCACGTTTACAACTCTACTTTAAATTACGATGAGAAGATAGAACAATATTGCATTCTTAGACATGTAATTGTTTTTTTGATGATTATTATTATCCAATCAGTTCGAATAATCGAAAACGCTTCTAAAGTGAAAGTTTTGTAATTATGTACATATTTACATACCGCAAAAATTCAAGTATTTTAGTGTCAGTTAGATGAATAAAGCTGAACAAAACTTCAAGATTTTATCTTGCCCATAAATTATGCGCCAGAACATATTGATTTTAATTCATTCAGCCAATGGCATTAAAATAACTTTCAAGGTCTACATAAAAAAAAATAAAAATAAAAACTAGTTACTCCGCTGAGTGCTAAGAAAGGTATGCTTTCACATGTGAGAGTCAGAGTCACTCCGCCGCCGTAATAATTGCACCAATGCAGCATGACTGCGGCGGAACCAAGTTAAGGTTAAGGTCAATTTAAAACAGCCTAACCAAATATCCCTCCTGAGTCCTGCTTCCTGCATCCTTCGGACGACCGACACGGAATCTGAAATTTAGAATCGTGGAAGTCGATTCCGGACTGTGGTGGGTAGGTGCAGTGTCTTCAATGCAATCCCACAAAAGGAAATATTTTGGGAAAGTCAATAAATTAAAATCGTTAAGGCAAATATTTATTGTAAACTTGTCCTATTTTGTGTCTGAGTATCGCGAGCTGATAATTTTTAATCGATCCATTTCCCACTGTGCTGTGTAAATTAAATTTTTATAATCCAGTATAGCAAATAGTCCCACATTGTTTTACATTTTACTAATAAAGCCATTCGTGAAGTATCTCGGATCTCACTTTCAGTACTCAGTAACCGGAACTAGTTTTCTCTAGAAGAAACAACTTTTTTACGATTACGAAACGCATCTCAAGGTCCGGACTGTTGTAAAAATTAGCAAGAAATTGAAAGTGAACACGAAATATTTAATTCCACCAGACGAAGCAATTTTGATAGACTATGCCCTTGCGTTTTTATAGTCAAGAAAAACAAATATTGTACATTAACTTTTGCAGGTCCACTGGTTTTGGATTATCTCGCGAAGAGGCCTGATATTGGGTTAATCAGTTTGCCACCATTAAATCAATCGTTGACGCGCTGTAATTAGAAGCCACTTTCCGAGAAAGTAATGGACGTCGTGTTCCCTTATTTGATAGAACTATACTATTCCGCGACTAGAGATGATTATATTTTGTTTTTCGGAGTCTTCATTGGCAAGGAGAAAATAGTGTCACTCTTCATTTCGCGTCAAAAGTCAAAAGGCAGCTCGTGCTAGAAATCGGTTAATCTTTACGACTGCTGGGTGCTGATTATTGGATATTTACTATTTATTTTCCTTGTTTAAACGTGCAGAAAATCAGTTCGAGCTAATATACTTAACTGAAAAGTTTCTTATGAACTTCGTGCTAACTTATCGTTATTGCTAGTTTTTAGGTTGAAGTTTTTAACGATGGTTGTAACTTTAAGTTCAAATAACGATGTTTTGCATCATATTATGCGCCAGGAATACATAATGTCGTCAAATTATATCCGGCCAGTTTTTGCTAATTTTTTAACGATCTATAGAAAGGAAAAGTTGTTTTTAAATTTTTGTTAAAAAACTACATAATCTTTTACGCAACTTACACTCCCCGCGATTTTCTGCTAATATAGAAACGTTTCCAATTTTTTAGTACTTGACTACTTAGGTAATGTTTGGTTTTTGATTTTATACTAAATTTGTTCAACTTTTTTATTTTATTTAGATACACATATTACGCACCTTAAACTTTCCAGTTTATTTCACTACCTTTTTATAAAAGTTAATTAAAATCTGTTATACAAAACGATATTAAGATTTTTGTTTAAATTATATAAAACGTTTTAAAATTATTTTCTGTGGAAAAGGCTGTACACTGGAGTGTAATTATAATCAAAATCTTAAGTACGATTACGAATAAGAAATGTTACCAATGATTTTTTACATAATCGTGAATTTACTAAATCGAAGTACAACAAGTTTAATTAAAATATAATATGCACTTTTATTTTAACTCCGCATTAAGCATAATACAAAAATTTCTAATTAATTCTTAATATGTATGTATATTTCGATTCGACTTCAAAATGTCTTCATTTGGTAACAAAAAATGTTGAGATCAGTTTGCAGAATTTCCTCGCTTAAAATTTTTAAAATGCCTCTTTTAGACGAAATGGGCTTGTTTTGAAAAGATCTAATCTTAATTTAAGTGCAGCTAACCATTTTTGCATGCTCTTTTTATGAATCGACCTGAAGAAAGAAATTGCATATTATTTAACGACTTCATTCAAATGTATTTAAAATAAATCATACAATTAACTTTTATGCATTTCAATGAGCATTTCTTAAAAATATCTCTAAATTAATAGCAAGAGGAAGAACCCGATTAAGCGGCATCTGAAGAAGACTTTACGTTGTTTTGAAGCTTCCGCTCTTATTTGATTAACCCAAAGACTTAAACAATTTTCACCGTCTTAATCTAAAGACTAATCTCTGGTATGAACCGATTAAGTAAAGAAATTAATTACGAACAACTGTCCTTCGTTCGGTTCACTTGCATTATTTTATGCTAAAAATCCAAACAGCCTCGCGAATATTAAAAGGTTTATTAGCGTTGAATTTAATTAGAAAAGGTATTTTTTACACTTGACGAAGGCCATGAGCTAGAACTAATATTTTACCAGACAACGTAATTACATGGCGTATAAAACATCTAATCAAAAAATTTTGCTAAAGACGGACTGACGGTCATCTGAAAAAAAATAACGACGAGAAACAAATTTTTAAAAAATTCAACGTTTTTTTATGCATAAATAGATAGGTATTATTTAAAAATATTAGTTTAGCGATCGTAGAGCAAATGTGAGTGCATGTAGAAGTCTCTTTCAATTCAACTCTAAAAATAAAACTTTCATGAAAACTAATCACTGAGTTGCCTCCAGCCGGCTGATATTCATAGAATTAACAATAGCCGGTAAAGTCAAGGTCATTTCAGATGCATTCCACTATAATAGTATTATTTTATTTGCGGCAAGTTTAATAAAAGTGAACTATTTGTAACAAATTACAATACTTATATTTTTTGAATTTCATTTAATAGATACCTTCACCTAGGCATAGCAGCTTCTTATGATGTTTTTAAATTATAAATTCCCCTGATTGATTATAACTATTGAAAAATTCTTAAAATCAGTTTCTTATTAAACTATTGTCAACTTCAAGACTATAATTTTTAATTTAATAAATATTGAAAACTCTTCCAACATTAAAAAATACACACATATATTGTAGTTTCGAGAAAAATACTTTTAAAGTTAAATGACCGCAATGACCGTCAGCTTTCTGTGAGGCCAGTTTTCTCGTTTATAATTTAGTAAATTTTTCAATAATAGCTTTTGTATTAATAATTGTTAAGATTTTAACATCTACTATACAACTAAATTTGCAGATCACTTCTCGTTTATTAGGTGTTCTTACCTACGCTAGATAAATTAATTTATGGCATTTACTCGAGATCAAGTAAACCATATCTGGCTCAGTTGCAACCGCAACTTAATAAACAGTGTTTTGATAAAGGAAAATAAAATTTCATGAAGCCCCAAGTTTTTTATTACTTTAATCAAGTCAAATAACTCTAATCACTTTAAGCGAACTTATCTTTTGCCATATGAATTGCAAATTACTTAAGGTTTAAATTAACATAAATAACTTTTTCAAGTTTATAATATAAGAGGGTATTAAAATTAAAACTGCAATAAATTTTATAAAAATAAATAATCGCCCGTAGAAATACCCACCTACATTTCATCATGCAAAACTTGTTGTTAAATTAAATTTAAAAAGCCAGAAAACACAAAATTTTAATTCAATAGTCGCATTACCGACATTTTCCTAGTATGTAATGTGTACTCACCTCATTATGATATTGACACGTATAAAAATGTTGTTTACAACATCTGAGGTTCTTGTCTTTTTTAATGCAAATAATACCGACTTAATTAAAAAACCAAACGTTATCACGCGAAACTGCACTAATTTATAGTCGCAAATGTCCGATAAAAGGCAACTTATTTGAAGGTCGCAAAGTTGCTGGGTTTACCTCCTAATTGATATAATTTTCGCGAGCTGATTACTTCCTTTTTGTCAAGTTCTATTTTAAGATCCTCAGCGCCCTGGCGTTAATCGCACATTAAATTTATTGTGTGTTTTTTTTTCTATAATGACGTAGGTACATTTGTGATGTATGTATGAAACTAAATTTTTGCATCTTCTTCCGGTTATCTGTAGAATTCGCGTCAAGACTCTAAAATTTATTCATTTGCATATGAGAATATCATACTTATGATGCAGAGTAAATCGGAACAAAAGATCATTTTTGTGTATCAATATTTAAACCTAAATAATAAAATACCTGTTTGAAAATCAACATTCGTTGTTTTTGAAACGAAAACATGTTTAACATTAATTGACTGATCGAATGTTTACTTTATAAAACAGGTTACTTTGTATAATCGTATGAGCGTCGTTTTGAAGTCGTATTATTTTTATTGGGGAGTTCAAGAATACTTTAATTTAAGGATCGTTAACCTCTAAAAAAGTCTAAAGAGATCAATTTAAAAAAGAATTCCAGTTATTTACATAAATTTCATATATTTTGAATGATTCTTAAATGAAGAAAAACAGTCGCAGGAGTATAGGGTTTAACAAGATGCACTACTACCTTATGTTAAAATTTTTCTGACCTATTTTGTCCTGAATCTTTTAATTTTTATCATTATTATTGAATATGTGACTAAGAATCGGTTTCTTGATCACAAACCGAACCGAAGTAATTTCCATATTTAACAATTGCTGCTTAAGTAGCGTTAATTTTGATTTATTTGATTTATTTCTTAAAGTTATTAAACTCAACATAAAATTCTTTAATTACTTAATTAATTCTAGATTGCGTAGTTTTTTATTACGTAGAAATCTGTTACCAGATACTCAAATCTATCGATCAAATTTCAACAAGATAACGAAACAACCCCCAACGAAGTACACCCGATATGAAGATCAAGGTCATTGAATTTTTTATTATCGTTCATTTAACATGCGCACATGCCTTAAAATTTGCTCAACAATTTTCGCAAATTAAATAACTTTCGCGAGTGGATGATCACAGATAAAGTAAGTCAAAATCGTGAAAAGTCGCATATTAATAACGTAAACTTGTAGGTCACGAGTTTGCTTAGCGACGTTTTTCCAAAATTTATGAAAAAATAAGTTGCCACAAGAAAAGATAATTAAATTTAATTTACCATCATGATAAAATGCCGCAATTTTTATGATGTTATGATCGTTGTATACTTCAGCGTATCATCAGCGTAGGATGTATTCAGAAATTGTAAAAATCGTTGCTACCAAATGCCTTGAAGTTAAGCAACACGTGTAAGTAGGCTTTTGTAATTATGCGAAGCGTTTCTTGAAAAAGTCGATGGAGATAGTGTTGAAAACAATATTGGCATTGTCGTAGGACTTTGCAACATTCCGAAGAAAATTAAGAATTCTTTGAGAGAGCTACATACATATTATAGAGTTAGAGATAATTGACGACTTACTGCAGCCATTATCGATCATCTTTTTATATCAAAATGGATCGCTTATACTCGTAAAAACGAACTTGGCCAATTAACAACGATAAGAGAAAATGCCGCAAAAAGCATGATATATAGTAAAATATGCCGGGTACGCAAATTTTCTGTTTCCTCTTTTAATGCGAATTGGACTCAAATCAATTGAATTGAATGAGCTCGAGTCTGGTGAAAAGACATCGTTATCACTTGATCTATCAATGGTACCTTATTAATGACTTTTATAACTCTATGACGCTTTGAGAATATTGTTTTCTTTTCTTTTCTTTTTATTCTTGTTATTCGAAGGTAACGCGAATTGTGTAGTAAACATATTTGCAAATGATGCAATTCAATGAAGCTGAATGAACTCATCGTTTTTTTACTAAACGACGATTTCGTGAGACAAATTTAACGATAACATCAAAGTTGAGAGTCACTCAAAATGATACTGATCATTATCTGTGGATTTATCTCAATGTATTGAAAGATTTCAGATACTTCAGTGATATGGGGATTTTTGAAGTGTTACAATTAAGTTTTTGATAGAGTTTATGCAACGAGTTATTGTAAGAATTAAGATTAAGATTTTATCACATTACCTACATATTTTACTTAATTTTCAAGGGGCTGCTCACATGCCACACACTTTTCAACTTTTGTATAACGAATTGCAAGGAAGTACTTTTGCTGTTTCTTAGTCCATTTTTAAGTGGTATTTAATAGACAGGTGGGCTACTTATGCAATCTAATCTAAGATTTATGGACGTATAAAAACAACATTCAAATTATGAAATAACTTTTGCATTGTTATTAATAATTAAGTATATTTTTCAGGAACAACAGAAGTTAGGAACGTAATTTTACACTCTTGAAAATAAGCAATGTTCGTGTTCTTTCCGAATTTATTTATTACAAGTTTTTTTTTAATATCATCTGCCCATTTAAGGTGATTGCATGCATAGGATACCACTGAGCTGATCTGATGGTGGAGCCAAAAGATTATCGTCGTATTTTCTAGATCCTCAAAATGAATAAAAGCATGATTTTAAGAAAAATATGTTGATTTCTTTAATATCTCGAATTAGATAGTACTCGCAAAAGTGATAAAAATAAAGCAGAATCCACATATTAAAAAGTTCGCTATCAGCAACGCATATAATTGTAGGTAGTCGACATTTCATTTACTTTATCAGTTTATTACAAGATTTTCTTCTCAGGCTTCTCCGGTAGCAAAAGCGTTAATTTATCATAAACAATGATCCATTTATTCATAATTATATAGTTTATGGGGGTCAGAATCGCTTTTTAAAATGTTGGTTTACTGATGAGGATTATAATTGATCTCATCGAAACGTTGATATATGTAAATAAATTATAAAATAATGGCAGATAAAGAAAGCCCTGAATTTTATTTATCCATAAGGAAGGTTCTCAATACAGAGTAAAATTGTTAAATACAAGGAAAAATTTTTAAAGCAAAACGCCCCCGTTTTATTGTATAAGTTACATACAATATATAAAAATGGTTTGGAATTTCTCGAATTTCTTAACCGTTATTGATCAAAGTTAACATACACATTGACAACATGTAGTTCTAAGCCGCGTTAAAAAATGGGGATGATCGGTCAAAGGGATGAGGAGCTAGATCAGTTTCAAAATGAGTGATTTTGTTACCGCGATAACCGCCGTATTTGTAAATGGATTTCATTCCAAAATTGCAAATGCATTTATTGGCTCGATATCTAGGTCATGTTAAAATATTGCGGGCTTTGGCAAAGAGGGAGGGGAACTTTACTTTAAAATAAAGGTGTATTTTATTTTCTTGTGTAGAAAATAATTTACCACATTAAAATCTACCTCTTCCTTTTGGCTACCACCTTTTTCTAGTTTTATTTTCCCAAAATTTTTGTTGTTTATATTCATAAGAAATTTTGGTTATAATATAACGTAACATATTCTTCTTGCAGGTGAATTCGGCCGATATCAAGCATTTCAATTTTTCCTGCATGTTCTATCGGCTTTGACGGCAGGGATGCATATGCTGTCCCTGGTGACTGTAGCCGCAGTGCCTGACCATAGGTGCTTTATTGAAGGCGTGGACACAAACACGACGCAGGCCCCTTGGAATTCAACGGGCGTGATGGACGCCATACCCTGGAAAAGCGGAGGTCTAGACTCATGCCACATGTACGACACCTTCAACAATACCGTCCCTTGCCAATCCTACGTCTACGACACAACATACTACAAATCCTCGAGAACTATGGACTGGGACTTTGTCTGCAGCAAAAGATGGATGGGCGCAATTGCACAGACAATCTATATGTTGGGCGTCTTCACAGGAGCCGTAACTTTAGGAGGTCTCGCTGATAAAGTTGGCAGAAAAACCGTGTTCTGTTGGTCAGCTCTGCTCCAGCTGATCCTTGGCGTTGGTGTCGCTTTCATTCCAGAATATTTCTCATTTTTGGTTGTAAGATTCTTATACGGGATCTTCGGAAGTGCTGGAAGTTATATCACAGGTTTTGTACTAACAATGGAATTAGTCGGTCCTAGCAAAAGAACAGCATGTGGTGTGTCTTTCCAAGCTGTATTCGCTATTGGAATAATGCTAGTTGCAGCTTGGGGTGCCCTAATACCAGATAGAATGATTCTACAGGTTGTTTATGGTCTGCATAGTTGTCTTCTCCTTGCACACTATTGGATTATGGACGAATCCCCACGATGGCTTTGGATGCAAGGCCGTGCTTCAGAGGCCTTTGATATTGTACAGAAAGGTTTACGTATAAACGGTTCTGGAATAAAAATCGATAAACAATACTATGTTTCAAAAGCGGCAGCTAGAAGCTCAATCGAAGAAAAACCAAACGCTGGAATTGGAGATCTATTTAAAACTCCAAACTTGAGAATGAAGACTCTAAACGTTTGCCTTTGCTGGTTCGCAAACTCGATAACTTACTACGGTCTATCTTTAAGCACAGGAAACTTGTACGGGAATCCTCATCTGATCCTGTTCATTATGGGCCTTGTAGAGTATCCTAGTTATATAACAATAGTCTTAATTTTAGATAGACTTGGCAGACGACCGATCACCAGCACCCTTATGTTAGCTGGAGGATTATGTTGCATTATAGCGTCATATATTGAGCAGGGAAGTACGGCGGCCACATCAGTTGTAATGATGGGAAAATTATTTATTGCAGGCTCATTTGCTGTAATTTATAATTACTCAGCCGAACTATTTCCAACAGTCGTTCGAAATTCCGCCATGGGTTTGGGATCGATGTGTGCTCGTTTATCTGGTGCTCTTACCCCATTAATTACTCTTTTGGATTCTTTTGATCCAACAATTCCAGCTGTGATATTTGGTGTTTTATCGTTGGTATCTGGTTTTTGGGTAATGTTCCTGCCAGAAACCATGAATCAACCAATGCCCGAAAGTATAGAAGATGGCGAAAATTTCGGGAAGGGAGATACTTGGTTTACGGCTTGTTGCGGAAGTAAAAAGACTCAAGATGAAGAAAACGCTTACGAAGATGCAGTGCCTCTTAGATCAAAAGAAAAATAAGGACTGACAAATAGATAACTATTTAGGTGATTCCTTAGATAGCAAATAAGAGTTAAGTTTGTTTAAATTGTTGATATTCCCAAAATGTGCCCTGCAGCTGAATGGAAGCTTTACAATAGCTTTAAATAAATTCTCAATACGCACATTCCACGATCATGTTGAAGACGTATTATTGTATATACGAAAGTTAGACGAATAAAATTATATTTTATTATTGTTTTTACCGACTTTTCTTCCTTTATTCCAGTAAGAGCGAAGGTGAACTTATCATAAAAATTGAAAATCACATGAAAACACAGCCTGCGGAATATTTGAGAGATTTGAACTACAAAAATAAATGTTTTTGAATAGTAAAATTTGCATTTTACATATTTTAAGAGTTTAGCTAGGTTTTCTGATTTATTCCTAAAATTGTATATAGTCCTTACATTTTACAAACCCGGAATTCATCAACCCTTACTTTATTTCTTTCTAAAGTTCAGGAAAAAAGCGGTATCGTTACTAGATTTTAAAAAGTCGACTACTATTTTTAATATTATAGAATTGTTATTTATTCCAACTAGATATTCCTGTTTAAACCAACTCTACTTATGAATCAAATTGTATGCTCAACAAACCGCTGAAACTAAAAGACAAAGTCGTCAAATTTCACTGATACTATATTTTTGGTATTTACAACAAGTTCGCATCTTATATCTGATTTTCTCTATAATTTTTCTCACTACAGTATCATAGCGTTATTTCAGCTAAATTTTCAGTTTTTAGTTAAAATATCAACAACTTTATTTTACAAATTTTTGCAATACAATGATACTTCACACATCATTTTACTGAATGAAAATAGTTTTCTTGCTTGTTTCCAAATTCAAATGCATTAACTTTTATATAAGAGTTACATCCTTGGGTAGATGTGCCTGTTCAGCTTATTTATGGGTTAATTCTCCTATTTGTTCTTTTATTCCCTTAATTATCCAAGAACACATACATAGAACCACCACAAATATTTCAAACAACTATGTAGTTGATTTTACCAACAATTCACAAATAAACAGTGCCTTAGTTTTAACACAAACAATAATTGCAAAATAGTGTTGTGCATTACATATATGAAGAATTTTAGAAAGACGAATATACTTGAAAATGTTATTTACACAGATAAAATTTTCTTAATTTTAAGTGCATTAGCTGGCATCGAAGGGAATTTAGAGAACTATAATACCTTTAAAACTTATTTTAGTACAATTTGCTTTAGCATTGGCACGAAATGCTATTTGTTACTTTTTTAACACAAAACCTCTTGTACCTGTCCCAATAAATAAAATAAAATAATATTGAACTCTAGGTTTTATGGGTCAAATTTAGATTTCATTAACAAAAATAATAAATGGAATGTAACAAATAATTATAAAAATTCTGTTAGTAGTATACTTTTGCTGATTGTAATGAAACTGTGAGGTGTGTTTTTCAGGAGCTAATCACAATTCATTCATACCTCGAAAATATAATTATTTGCTTCGAAACTAACATCTAAAACGTTTCGAAACAATCTTATGGTAAGTGTTTATCTCAGCATATGATTTTCGAATGTGTGCATGAATCTGTGCATATTTTGTTATCATCCATACAGGGTGATTCAAAAAGAAGTAATCAATCAATCGATTTTATCGGTTCAATTGATTCATTTTTTTTAAGTTGAAAGTTTTTTTTGTTTCCGACGAAACTTACTTACGCACTTACTTAAATCGTGTTATAAGTCTAATTGTAAGTTTAGAATGTTGCAGGACTATAGAACAGTCATTTTTTTTCAATAGATCAAAAATTATTAACTCCTTTCCGATCCAACATTAAAATTAGAAAGTAGAGATCTCTAAAATATTTGACGAAACAAGATGTTGTACGTGCCCACCAACTTCCCGAAAGAAAGGATTAACCAGTGATTTTTGGTGGATATTCCCGAACAAACGTTGACCAGGACATTTCATAGAATTGATTTTTATGTGTTGTAACTTTTTGAAATACCCTGTATATAAGCCGTTGTCAGAAAGAGGACATATACCAATTTCAAAAATAAGGGCTCACGTCTTATTTGAATAATCTAAAAAACATACTTTATTTTGAAAAATCGAAATCGAGGAAATTATCTACATATACCACCATAAGAAAAAAATGGAGCGAAAGCAAATTGAGGGTATTTTTGAATTTACAATCAGAAATAACTCTTTAAAATCTTAATGTTCGCTTTCGCTTTCTTTGTATGAATGTAATCCATTTTAGACCCCTATTTTTCGGCCTGCCGCTTGTATTAAAATTAGTAATTAGTACCAGTATAAAAAATTACCATTTTTAACTTTTTCCCCTCTTCAGTCTGCTTCACTAATTTTTAAGTTTAGTATCGACGTTTCTAAGTATATATTTCTAAAATCCACTTGAACTAAGATTCTAATATTCCACGCTGATATTCTCATTTACTTTACGAAGCTATTTTAATGAAACTTGAAAGAATGGTATTTTAATCTACCCCAGATGAAGTTTTCATCCAAAATATTTTAAACTGCATTCATTGGTGAAATTCATAAATAAAGGTGACTATCTTGCAAAAACTGCGAAATGCATTGGCAGTGCCACGTTAGCCGAAAGGAGTAGTAGTAGGAATAGCCCGTAAATTCAGCTATGAATATTTTTGATTCTCCGTTGTTTTAAGGGGCAACTTTATTCTGAACCACTATTTTCAAAACATGTATACATACATATATGTACATATGTATATATGTATGTAGAGTTATTAAGAAACCATTTAAATCTATTCTCCTTCTTGTTTTGAAGATTCTAAAATGACAATCGTAATAACATTTTAATAGTTTCTTATTTTAATCTTCATGTTCTTCAGTTTATTCTTTAAATGTACTGGTTTTTAAAGGAAAGGGATAGATTGCATCCTAACGGATAAGTAGAAAGGCCTATACTATTGAATCAAGCCACAACTGGATCTCATGTGAATACTAAATTAAAGATTTATAAACAAAAACGCAAACATCTTAAGGTAGTTATTGCGAATAATGTCTAGTAATTTTTTCGAAACATACATATTACGTGAGGAATTTTTCGGTATAAAACAAAGTATTTAGTATCGTATAGGCGGGCACGTACATATGATTTGGTTTAAGTTTTGTTGTAGTATAGATTTAATATTCTGGATGGGATGAAAGTGTTTGATGTTGTTGCTTTTCAATTCATTCAATTCAAAATTAGTATTAAAATCATATATTGTATTTTCATAATGTTTTTTAAATAAAAGCGCAGTCAGCTGATTTTCTATTTGTATGTCTTGTTGTCTGTGTTGATTTTGATCAAATCTGGCAAACTAAAGTACATAACATATTACATTGAACGAAATTAAAACGTAACCTAAAAATTAGATTATTTTTGCGAATTCGAACATTGATTGATAAACTTTTATAAAATTTATAAGAATTGAGATTGCTGCTTTTGCTTTCATACCTCTTCATATGCAATACCTATTTTCTGGCACCTATGTACGTTTTTTGAGTTTATTACATTTAAATAATAATAACTTTGCTTGACTTTTTTGAGTTCAAATGATTTATTATCAAACCAATTTGTTAAAAGACTGGAAATGCAATAAGGCCTTTTATTTCAACTCTATAAAATGACGTATGTATGTTACTTCCCTCCAAAAATAAAAAAAAGTTCTCATTAAAAGTATGTATAGGTTTTAAAATTTATATCAACACATAGCAATGTTGAGTCACTGTCAATACTATTAGCTTGCAACGTTAATAGAATATAAAATTTTAGATAATTCCTAAACTCACTAGCCTGGAATACTTAAGATATGTAAAAAATTATTTATTTACAAAGTACATAAAAAACTGATTCTAATACTTTCTGAAAAATATGGCTAAACAATGGTTCAGTTCTCTTACAAAAATGTATGTATTGTATTTACAGAAAAACAAAGTGTTTAACAAAACCACACCCTTTCACACATTACCAGCAAGAAAAATATAAAATCTATCTATCTCTCTATCTGAGACAAATTCTAATTTACCGGGCTTTATTACAATATTTAAAAAAAAAAACATTTGAATCTATTTGCAATCGTAAAAACTAACATAATTAACTATTACATATATGGTTGATGATTTTAATACGTGTCTACCATATATTATCAATTGTAATTGATCTAATTAGCCTTGAATTGATTTTCTGGATTATCCTTTATTATTAAAGTAATCAGAGACATCCTCAATTAACTTATAACATATTCTGATGAATTTTTACTGCAATTATTTGGCGCACGTCGAAATGATAGAACCTTACATACATAGAGTAAGCCTACTAGAAAAATATGGTATTAAATAAGGGAATAGAATTTTATTTTGTTTTCGAAACTCAATCATCAAAGAATTATGGCAGTCCTTAAATCATTTTCATTTTATCTTTGTACCATTCTACAGATAAACGACTATCAGTTAGTGAGGGATCACATTATTTTTTGATATTAATTAAATTAATGCGTAAAATTGTTATTCTCTAATTGGTAGATTAGAGAGCTACTTTTGTGATACAAAACATACTATACAAAATATTCTTTCATTATTGCCTCTATTTCCTACCAGATTTATCCATTTATTTTAACAATAACAAGTGTGTTAGTGCATATACATATCAATCAATAAAACTAAAAGTCATATTTTGTGGACTATTCCTTCATAGAGATGAGATAATTCTATCACTTCGGAATGCGCCTTAATATTGTTTTATAAAATAGCAGCAATAGCAGAAGTATACGACGCAAATCTGTAATTGTTCTACACTATTATTCTTTAACACGTTTGAGGACGCGAATGCATTAAATTTTATTTGCACAGTACAGCAAAGTGACATGAAATCTTTGCTCTCCACGAACGTGTTAAAAAACAAAGTTAAGTTTCAAAAGTATTCATGTTAAATTAAAATAAGTTGAGCTTTGTCTTTTCCTTCATATACTTTCACAAAGTGTAAATAATAACGATAAATTACAGTGTACGCTTGTCACAAATATAATACTTGCAAATAAATAACTCTTTTAAGTTCTAACGATAACCATAAGCTTGGCTTTTTATGACTCTTTCCTTAATTTTAAAAACACCAAAACATTTTTGTGTTAATCATAAGAAATTACCTTAAAATATTCTTGAATTTGGGAACATAACAGAAAATTTATTATCTTAATATAAGGAGAAATTAAATAGCTTTCTAACGTTCAACAGAATTTGGCAGTGTAAAAAAAAGCGCTGTCCTAGATTAAAAGGGAAATTTAAAAGTCTACATGTCCAGCAAGCATTCATATCTTAAAAATTATCTGTTTGATATATAAACTTTATTTTTTTTTTGTACAAAATTAATAAATAACACAACAAATCAACGATAACAAGGAACCGAAATCGTTTAAACATTTTTACGTTCGTTCAGGACATTTTGTCTGCATGATGGGAATCTTTGATCCTGGATCTGTTTCTGGTTTGATAGCTGTGTGAACAATAATTGCAGGCTGATCCTCAGTCTGCGGATGCAATTCGTGACTCTCTCCAGGCGTTAGACTAGCCAAAGCAGCAAGCAGGTCGTGGTTAACAAGAGGCTCATTTTCCTCCCGAGGCTCCCAGCCAGCTGGTGGACTCGCCGGTGGTGATATGAGGAATTGTTTAACCGGGGCTGGGGGCTGGAGATTTTTGTTTGAAACAGGCGTCACTGGCTGAGCAAAGTAGCAGCTAATCACAGATTTTTTGTTGAACTCATACTGGTGCAGCTGGAGGCGGGCATTTGCAGCAGAAATTGCATTCTCGTAGTTCACCCGCAATCTCTTAAAACTTCGTAACCACTGAAAAGTCACATTTTCTGAGAACATTTTGAATAAATCCTCCATTTCGGCCTTCATTTTATCACTAGCAAAGACCTCGGAATGGATGTTGGTCACAATTATAGATGTTGGTAGATCATCAAATGAGTCCGGATCAACAGCATCGTGATCATCTTCAGAGTCCATCTCTGGTAGAGTTGGATGCTGATTAGGTAGCCCATCAGCAGGATTTATAAAAATATTTTCATCTGGCGATAATTTATCACCGCAATCCTCGTTTTGCGACATCACGGTGATATTTCAGTCTTTTCCGATATGGCTATAACACCACCGTATGGGAAGCCAAACTTGTACGACCCTGAAATTGAAAAAAAAAACAAAAATCCAATTATACTGCGAAATGAAATCAATTTATGTTTAAATTTTTATTTGCGTTTCTGTAAACAACATTTGAAGCATACATTTAAACACCTTGGAGGCGTAATTCAGTGAGCAATAGATTTTTTCACAAATTTTTGTGCTATTTTAAAATTTTGCATTTGTCTTGATAGCTCTAGAGATTCAATCGATCCATCATCCATCGAGCACAAGATATATAAACTCTTTTTATTTCAGGCTTATGCAAATTTCTTTGCTTTGTAAATGCGGCCACTTCAAAGGTCGAAAATGAAGTCCTGCTCTGCACTAATGCCTTTTAGATCGTCCTTTGACCCATTGAACACGACTCGTTTCCCACACGGGGACATCTAGACCCATGGTCTAATTATTATGCATAGAAGCGAGGACGAGGAAGATGTAAGACGGCGGCTGGGCACCTCTTAAACGATTTAGTTGGAAGTGTGAAAACGTGCAAAGGGATGACCTGACCTTTGAGGCTTGAAGCTAAGAAAATTCTAAAAAATATGCAGAACTGCTGAAAGATGCAACAGAAGTAAAAGTTAATGAAAAGATAAAATAAATCGATGTGGCAAGTTTCATATACACATTCTTGTCGGAGCAATCCTCCTACAAAGAAGATTCATTAATAAGAAAGAATACTCGGGAGGTTTTGTCTTATCATCTTTCTAACTTATAGATTTTGAAGTAGATAGTAACAAACAAGTCAGCAGTAAGAGAAGGATAGAATATTTAGAGGAAATTATATGAAAATAAAAACACTTCTATGCCTATTTATATTATACAAATATTCTATATTTGTCAAAACAAACTAAATTATATAATATTAAATAATTTTATTCAATGTTCAAATTGGAAAACTTTTCATCAACTAGAGACACACACAATGACTAATGTACATATCTATTATCTTGTATTTTACGAAAAGAAACTTTTTTCTAAACCATAACAAAATTCGTTTAAGCAATAAACAGACAGAATTTGTTAAAAAGCAATTGTTTCCTAATTCCAAATTACTACCTATTTCTGTACTGTATATTTAATATATTTTGTTTTTAATATTTTGTCTTACTTATGTTTATGTAATTCCTTTTTTCTTACTTCAACAAGTGCTTATATTCGTTATTAGTTTTAAGTTGGCTGTTTAGTTTCGGACTATTATCTGTATGTTGAAAGGCACAAATTGAATTTGGAAAATTTAAAGTGGTCACAGAAAAGTAAAATGATTGATGGTTGAATTAATGAACGGATTTCTTATAAAAGTTCATTTACGTTACGCCAGATGGTAATAGTGATCATGATTATATAAAACATGTTTGAATTACCTTAATAAAGAAAAACTGCACAGTGTATGACTTTAATAAAATAAAAACTTACATGAATTATATTGATACACCAGAAAATGTTTCTTATTTAGGTACGTTAAATTTTAAATTAGGATATGCAGCTACAAACGCAGTACATTGCTATCACATATGTACATACACTCGTTGAAACAATCACCCCCAATTACAGAGAAAAATATATATTATACTTTTACGTCTCATCCAAATAGCTTTGTTTTCGCATTAAGTCCAATTGTCTGTCAATAACGCAATTCTAATTTTAGGTGCACGTATCTGAGTAACAGCGAATCTCGATAATACTACAATTCGTATACACTACAACTGGAGGAAAAGGAGATGTGGGAGCTGAAGCGACCATTTATTACTCGTAAATAAGCGACAATTGTTTGGTTGAAGTGAAGACACACAGAACACAAATGTCTAATCAAAAATCTCCCTCTTTACCCTTTAATCGATGGCACGAACAGGCAGGAATTTTATTGGCGTTTTAATTAAGGGAGAACTCGATAGATAACAGCAGAAATTTCTTAATAGACTATTTGAAACAAGGGTAATTTTTACCTAATGGCATGTTGGAAAAATGTTTCTTTTAGAAAACACTCCCATCAACAATGACTGACTGCTAAATTAATTCACGGAAAATGCGAACTTCATAGGTGCACCCAGAGGAAAATGATATATAATTTCGAAATGACATCAATTATTTTTTACATAGAAAGAAAAAATGTCGTTTTTACATACATAAGGTATAGGACCTGTAGTACATACATATGTACATACGTGATTCTAAAAAACATTTATAATCGATATCTGAATATTATTCTTGGGCTAAAGATAAGTAAAAATCTATGATTAGTTAAAGTATTTAAATGCAGACGATGACGACTTTGCAGAATAAATGCGCCTGGTTAAAAATTGAAGTAAATTAGATCAAAATGACGAATACCACGACTTATTTTATATGAAAATTTAATGATTTCATTGTTCCATTTATGGCCAAGCACCGATAATGCATTAAACAAGTTTTGTATAAAAATAAATATTGGTTCCAACAATATGGATGATTGACGAGTATACTCTTAACAAGGAAATGGCAATATTTTGTATAATGAAAACTAAATATGTATATCCGTAACTTTGAAGACGTTTTATTGAGACCAAATTGAAATAAAATAAATAAATAAAACTATACATACATATGTAAATAATTTGCAATTCAATTTGGGTAAACATTTTTTAAAAAGGTCATACTACATTCAACTTTTTAAGGAGAAATTGTTGATTAAAGATGTCCTTCAGATAGCTTTCTAGTGTATATGTAATATATGTATATAACATTCCGGTTATATAATTACAGGTAAAATAAAAACGAGGCTTTATTTATAAGCCAACAAATTCTCATGTGAAGCGAAGTAAGGAAAAAAACAATTTCCATTCTAATGAAGTCTTCTTGATTTCACGGAAGATCGCATAGTGCGACAAATCCGTAGAGGCATAACTTCCTGAAACAATTTTTCTTTTAGCAGACATGTTAAGCGAAAATACTCAAAGAATCCTCCTATCAAAATCAATTTCCCTCTGTACTGATTTTATCAGCCGTTTTGTCCTATGGCATCCATTGGGATAAAGGGAGGACGGAATTGCCGCATTTTCGTGTGACATTTTCACGCTTCTTTTGAAATCTCGCAAATCGGTGATTAAATAAACATAGGAAATTGTCTTCAGCAGAACTGGATGAAAGGACGAATAAAAGTCGCGAAATAATGTTACAATTTGTAAATTTATCGCTTTAAATTTATCACATCTAAGATTAAGGAAATGCAAAGGACAAAGCTGAGAAGACGTAGATTTTGAGAGATGTTAAACGCGCTTCGTAAATTATTCCTCCCACTTGATGTTCCATCAACGCGTCTGGACAGAATAGCTCCTGCTCGGGAATCGGGATGATGGGATCTTGATAATGTGGGAAACCAGCAGCCTTTGTCGGCGGCTTGGGGACTTGAGCGACTGCAAGGACTGAAGTCCTCCGTCAGGTTCCAAAAACTTTCATAATCAGCAAATATATTATAGAATATCCTCTTGGTGGTCAATAGAAACTTGCCCAGGAGGAGAGGATGCCAAAGGATGGATATTGCCGTGAGTAATGACGGAAGTTGTTGGCGAGGACATTCAAGAATCGAAAAATTTCACATTATTGGTTCAGTGAGCATATCGATCTTATTCCAAAGCAAAGTGCTGCGAGGGCCCGAGAAGCCTATCGAGTCCTGTGATTCTTTCAGTCAGTTTCATAAAATGGTACCATTTTTGCACAAATATACAAGTCTGCTACAACGATGTCGTAAATTATCATCAAGGTTAACAATGATAGATAGATTAAATTGTTTCAAGAGCTATTTTACCCCTAAGTTGTTTCTATCTTTAAACAAAAGAATGAGAATTGTGTCAATCTCGATTTGTCTGACATTCTTTAATGATTTATGTAGTCTACATTAACTATGTTTTTTTCATTTTTCTATTGAATTGAGTTTTAAAGACCGTCACGTACTTATATCAAGATGTTTAAATTTGAGAAAATTACATCAAATTTCCATTTTTATCCATCCAAACTTCAAACCTTTAACCTGATAAATTTTTGCATTAAGTTGTTAACGCAAATTGGTTATAAATCCAGAAAATGTTATTTTATTTATGCGATAATAAAAAATTGTTGATATGAGTTGCTGTAAATTAATTTCAAAATCCTGAAATCGCAGGATCTGATGGTTTTCTAAATAAAAACTAATACTAAACTAATGGGCCAGGCAATATATAGTACATCTAAAAAATAGAAATAATTTTAATTTTGATAAGTGTTAGTATAAAACCATAGTACTTCATTTGACCTTCTTAATTTGTACTTACTTTTTTACTATACTAGTTAGTTGACGAGAAGGGGAAATCATGACATTAAATGTTTATTGATTTAATATCAGTTCCATATTAGGCATGGTTAGTTTCTCAGAAGTATTCTGCGAATGTCTTACATTATCCTGGCGGGCCCTCCCGACCAGGTTCTTATTATGTTCAGTCTAATTTTTCTAGGCTGATTGTTGAACATCATATACATACATATGTTTTGTAGGACAATAAATCTATTTCTAATGAAATTTTTTATGTAGAAGTCGAGACTTTTCATGTAGATCCTAGGGATTGAAGAGGTGAAAATATAATGGCATGGTAATTCAAATCACTAAAGCAAAAATGTTGCTTCCCTGAGTTATAAGATAAGTCATTTTGTATGTCGGTATCTACGCAATAAAATTCTCGTCAAATTTTTCACATTCCTAAATTCATCCAAAAATACATATGTATACAATTTTTCATTTTCAATTTTGTTGATGAAAAGAAAATTGAATGATTTCAGAGTGCTTTCAAGGAGTATAAAACCGCCGCGAGGGATAAACTCTCGGTATTAATTCAGAGAAAAAATTATGACAAAAATTTCATCACTTATGTACCAGAAAATTTCTGAGCAACGTTAACGGGAAGGAAATATGTATTTCTTAAATTTTCTGAATTTAAGCGCAAGCAAAAAGTGAAGCAAATTTTTGAATATGTTGGAATTCTCTAAAATTCCGCATAAAAGCGTTAATAAAAATATTTATGTGGGAAGCAGTGATGCATGATTTGCATTACCATACCTCTTGCCTCTTCTGCAAAAAACTCCTATTATTTTTATAACAATTCCGACGTCCCACTTCTTCATCTAAGCAGGAAAAAAAATTCGCTCAGGGCCTTTGATTGTGTCCGTTCTGCATCTGATGAAAAAGCTTGGTCCACTTTCCGGCGACAACAGATGCTGGAGAAGCAGATGAAAATTTCTTGAATCGAGAAAGAATTTTCCCCCAGTGAAAATGCGGGTATAACACTAATAGAAATTTATTGCATTCCGAAACGTGTGCCGAGAGCTGTGCGGTCGGCGGTAGGGAATGAATTTTATTAAATCTCGACGTGGGCTGCACGAAAAAGCGATTTCATTCTCGCCGAAGCGAGGTGGACTTCATCGGTAGTAATAATATTTAGTGAACTGAAACATTCATGGCCATAACTTGACCAGGAACACTGAGCAAGCGGGGGAGTGATAGAGCGACGGATGAGGAGCGGTCCTTTTAATTCCCAAGTTGAATTGCTACAGTTCTTCTCCATTGTCCCAGAGCCAACGAACTTTTCATTAACTCTGAAGTCTTAGTCAATGCATTTTAATTAGATCTCCTGGCCACAACTGAAAGAACTCAGAGCTAAGGGAACTTTGTTTTTTTTGTTTTTGCAGCTGGCGGAAACGACGTCGAGCAGTGTTTGTTTTTCCGCTCTTTAGTAATTCAAAACAAAATTGCGTTTTATTAATTACTCGTCGATAGCCTTTTCATTGAAAATAATTCAGTTTTACAAATAAGACTAAAAATTGTAAAGAGTCTCTGTACACCTGCTCCACTGCGCATAACCAAGGGCTGCTTTAAAG
The DNA here is from genome assembly GCA_951509405.1 of Machimus rusticus. Lineage (NCBI taxonomy): Eukaryota > Metazoa > Arthropoda > Insecta > Diptera > Asilidae > Machimus > Machimus rusticus. The sequence goes on along the minus strand of OX608054.1, from coordinate 14,419,966 downwards.
AGTGAATTGTGCGCCCTTGGTAACAAAATTTAAAGGACCTGATGGAAGGTGGTGGTGCATTTCACCAAGTACCTAGAAATTTAAACATAATTAAAGATATTTCAAACTTTGAATATTATTCTTCAAGAAGTACGCTTTAAATTTTACAGCAATTGAGCCAACCCTGGTGCGCAACAAGATATTTTTGAAAGGACTTTTTTGTGTAGTAAAATAAAATTCAGTACTCCATGAAAATGCTATAAAAACAAATATTTCATGTACATATCCATGAATCTCCATATTATGTTCGAATTTGATGACCCAGCAGATGATTTGTAATGGTAAAAATAAAATATTAAAATGTAAAATTTTTCAGTTAGTTTTATTCATAAATGGATGTGCAGGTTTTTTTAAATATTGATTCAAATCACAAAATTTAACGTATTTCTTTTTAAAAACATAAGTTTTAATAAATATTTTGGCATAAATTACACATATCAATTCTGGATACAAAAAAATTTACTTTTCGGAGGCGGTTCTTCTCTTCGTTTTGGTGAAAATTTTCCTCTGGAATATGAATTGCCGTGTCCTTTTTATAACCCAAACATTTTGGTGTCATCGTTTTCCATTGTCTAATAGTCCAATTCTTATGAAATTTAGCCAAACTAAAGCGTGCTTTCTTTAGTCTTGAGATTAGAAAGGGCTTCTTCTTTACCTATTTGAAATAAAACATACTGCAGTCACACTTTTACTGTTGTGCTTATAAAAACCATAATTTATGGGGCTCTTCTTGTTGATCTAGAATCTTGAAATTTGGCACAAAGCAAGGTCTTTTTACTTTTTTTAAGATCTAAATTAAAGTATATGCATAAGTAATAAATAAGACAAAAGAAAAAGGATTTGACCTATTTATCTAATAATTTTCCGGCTATAAAATTTAATATCAGTACATATGTAGTTATTTATGGTATCATAGATAAAGCTTTAAAAAAATTTTCATAAAACTCGATACAAAAAAACTTATTCACATTTAGGGATTCCTTCTACTAAGAACAATTTTAAGGTCACTGCTCTGAAGGGGACAGGAAAGGTCAATTGTACTCTTAATTAAATTATTATTATTGCTAAGTATTCTTTAATCCGATACCAAAATTAGGGGATAGATTATCCGGTATCAAAATTAGGGGGTAGATTGAGAGCTTATTATGGTCTGTTAGCAAAAATTATCAGATCACTTTTTAGAATATAGATTTGTTACGAGGCAATACTAATTGTCGGAACAGTTAGTACGCAAAAGGCAAAGAAACGAACGATTTAACGCTTTCTGTAAATAGCCTTTTAAAAATATGTGAATAGATAAACAGAATATGCAATTCACCAGTTTATGGAGATTGAACGCACAAAGGAATAGAATATTTTTAGAACAGTTGGCTGTAAACATGCCAAATTTAGCCGGTGGACGCAACCAGCTGGAGTTACTGCCATACAGCTATAATTTTTATGGTTTTGCTTGTATATCTAGATATTGGTCGTATTCAATCGGTAGTGCCGCCGCAATCACTGATTACCGATTGGATTCATGTCACTTAGAGCGAATAAATGCAATTCAGTTCTTATTTTGTGGTACTCTTCTTGTGCACAAACTTTTGGCAACGAATTTTGCCCTGCCTTTGTCACCTTTAAGTCACCTGTAGCATACTAATCTTTGGCCTAATGTCGATGAAAGGAATTTTATTTTCAAATTGAATGTACGAACGCTTTGTGCCAAGCACACAATCTTAAACAATAAAACTCAACGCTTACAAGCCATGAAATTTTATAGAAATGTGAACTTTGAGCGAATTCAAAGCAATTTCAGGTAATTACCATCCCGGGGATAATTTCTTGTTATTCCAACCCTTAAAACTGTGAAAGTCACAAAAACAAATTTAGTATCTAACTGCCTTTTTATAAGTACTGCCGCAAATTCCTTGAAATGGGATAAATCGAATAAGGAAACAGGCGATATCCAAATGTAAAGCGGAACCATAAAAATCATAAATATTATTACGCTTAAGCCTCAGGGGAATAGAAGAAATTAAAAAGGTAAAAATAGGAGACAATGCATCGCATGATTCATGAAACCAGCTCTGCTAGCAGAGTCGCTCTCGGCTGACTCAAAACAAAATATCAAGCTTTATAACTCCGACGGAGAATTTGGCACCGAGAGCCCTTTTAAGCAAACATTATTATTTAAAGCCGCAAATAAACAATTAGTGTGAGAGGGCTGTAGTTACATAAGCAAACAGGGGTTGACAATTGGCATGCACCTGCTGCCGCACAACTCACCTCCTTGAGATTCGCTCTGACTCGTGGACTTCCTGGCACGCTAAATCCTAGCTAGCTTGAAAGACGTTGCTTCCCGCACAGCAGTTAAGGTGTTGTCTGCATGCAAATTAGTCAAAATTCAAGGACAAACAAAAACCACAACACCTTTTCAACCCTCTGATTATTTCTTGCAAATTTTCTTCTAATCACACTAAATTAAACTCGCCACAACTTAACCCCGTTTCACCCAGTAATTTTTTTGTAAAATCTATTATTACGAACTGATTTTCAGAATTTTTATACAACTGGAAAAAAATCCTTAAAAGTTTCCCCGGGATAATATTCGCACCAAAACCACCTCACTCGTCTTTCTTTAAAAGCACTAAATGTCAAAAGCCATCGCAAAAATTATTCGCATTTTTCACCTGGTAGTTGCACAGCATGGAGCGGCGGTTTACAATGCTTCGTTTAAGGATCTTTCATATTACAGAAAATAATCCTTAAACATTATTTAAAAAAATATAATTTATTTAGTCAACGATCTTAAACTTTCGGTTGTTTTACTGCAACCGAAAACGGTTTATTTATTATAAGATTTTTAATATTGTTGCAAAACTGTTGTAGTCGCTACCATCAAAAATGCATTTCACTTCGCGTATGTTGTCACCATTGCTGTTGTGGTCCTTGACATTTCGTATTTCGGCTTTTCGGCCAACTTGTGAAGCTTTGTGAATTTGGTAAACATATTGTTTTAATAGTCGTTTTATTCAGATATTAATAAATAAAGGTACAGTTTAAGAATGGCCAATGTAGAATCAATGATTGTGGAAGAAAAACAGCCACCGCAGAAGCAAGTGGACAGGGAAAAGGTGGGTTTTTTAAAACGCTCATTTTTAGGTTAACTACAAGAGATTAATTCTATTTTCGTGAACATATCATTGAATTTGTAGATTTTGTTATTTTTTATACGTACTTGCATCTTAATGAAGAAAAATACACTCCCAATATTTAGTATTCTCCACTCTCCAGCTCATCGCCGCTCTTGAGCTTTTAAGTACAAATTATAATTTTATTGATTTTATTGCTCTTACAAATAGTTAGGAAGTCGTTAGCGGAAATTCTTAAATTAAACGCTTTGGGCATATGCGAACAGCTGGAAAACGTGAAGCAATATCAATAACGTAAGAGCTCGTTAAAATTTTTTTGATTACTGCACCCCGTGGAATTTCACATTACGAGTTTTTTTGGCGCCTTACGCAGTAGTCTTGTCTCTTAAAGTTGATGAGTTTGACGAAATAAATACAATTATTATTAAAACGAGGTCGGTTATGACCGACCCGATATTTATAAACTTATTTTACTTATTATTTTTGTAAGTATCAACTTGGAGAATGCTTCGTTAAAATATAATTTTTAGAAGAAAACAACTACAAAATTGAATCTAAAAGAAGAAGGAAATAATGGCTTAAATGTTAGAAGATTTAATACTCAAATGTACATATAGCTAAGAACTGTTTAGAATGACAAAGTAAGCTGTTACGAAAAACATGTGCTGGACCAATATTATAATAAAACAACTTGTAATAAAGGAAATCTTCAGTCAATAAAATAATTTACACAGAGATAGTGTGTAGTATTTTTATATTTTTTTATATTTTTATACATATATGTGCATATGAAACAAGCATTGATTTTGTCTATTTGTTTAAAAGTTGTAAAGTAAAAAACTAATTCATGGAAATTGCTACTCAGCCCAATGAAAGATTTATTCGCATTCTTTTTAACGAGTTCATTTTGGGAATGAAGATTCCCGAGATTAATATTTTCCATCGGTCATACTCGGGCGCATTATCAGCTCTATGATGATATTGGTTGTACTGTGAAATAGCAATAATAGGTTAAATTGCACAGTAAATTGTTATTTGTTCCCACAGTTTGTGGGAACCCAATTATCGCCATTGACCCCTAATCATTTGGTGGTCTTCTCCCTCACTTTCCATTGAAACAAATTTCTTCTGGTGAAAAGCAAAAAATTGAAAATAATCTCAGCGATTACTATATCTCATTTTTATCTGTAGACTTGTCCACTTCTTTTACGTGTCTTCTGTTCAACGGGCCGACATCACTCGGTTGCTGAGTATATGCATGGAAACGTGCCGAGCAATGAATTGCAGATATACACCTGGCAAGATGCAACACTACGTGAACTGACATCGCTTGTACGTGACGTGAATCCAGAAACACGGAAAAAGGGCACTTATTTTGACTTCGCAATTGTGTACCCAGATCCGCGGTCCACAGGCTACCGAATGAGGGAAATTGGGGTTACATGTTCTGGACAAAAAGGAGCAGATGATTCAAAAACTCTTGCACTAGCTAAATTCTGTATTGGTGATTACATGGACATCAACATCACTCCGCCAAACAGATTGCCTCCTCCAATGAGACGACCAAGACCATTCTGAAAAGTTTGAATTATTTGCTCGATTTAAGGATTTTTTTGTTTATTTACAGACTTTAACGACTTTTAATATAAATACAAAAATATGGATCAGAATTTATTTTGTTCTTAATTCCTACATATGCCTATGGCTGAGAATTTTGCGTTTCTCTAATTTCTGTAATATTGCTGGGGCTGCTGCAGCACAGCTCCCGGCCTCTTTGACTTCTTCTTTCCCATACTTGCAAGATTTATTTCGACTCCATTGGGCAGGATAGCGCGCTGCCCCTCGTAGTCAATGAATCCGGTCTGCTCAAGTTCTTCGGGCTGGTTACGCTTATTTGGGTCACATAAAATGCCAGTCTCGTAGTTATACTCTCGTTTCAAACCATCTGGGTCGACATATCCATAACGACCTCTGCAATGTTTTACTTCATTACTATCTCTAAAAAAAAACAGGTAAATTCAGCTTACCTTGTGATGCAGTCGTTTCCGATGGTTTCCTCTTTCCATGAGCCATCGTCGTTCTCATATCCCCAAGTGATGCTGCCGTCCTCGTTTTCCTCCTGATATTTTCTGACAATTTGCGGAACCGGCCTTCGTACTCTCACCTCGTGATCGTGAACAGTGTTTACGACGGGTTGAACGGGTCTCGCGATGTGCGGGCGTTGTGCACTTTGTCTGTACTGAACTGGCTCCTGTTCATATTGAGGACGTGCTTCTCGTTGCGCTGGCCTTGGTCTTGCCTTGGGACGCTCACTAACCTGAAATCTTTGAGCACCAACGCTATTTTGAATATCCTGAAGTCGTTGTGGTGCCGGCCTTTCTTGTGGGGCAAAACGTGGAAGTGAATTTTGAGGTTCTTCATTCACTTGTTCTTGCTGAATAGAGTTTTGTTCTTGAAACAATGCTTGAGCCTGGGGCTGTTGCTGCTGATTCTGCTGTTGAATTAATTGTGGTATAAAGGCTTCAGTTATGTCATCTTCTGGTTCCTCTGTGACTGGTTTTGCTTCTTCGGAAAGTCGGACTGGGACAGGTGAAATATTTCCTCCTTGGGGGCGAAATAGAGGTCTTCGAACACGAACCGGACCACCTTGCTTTTGGCCCTTAATTGGAATTGCAATAGCTCCGGGTATCGCTAATCTTGGTGGTATAGGACCATCTTGGGATGATGCCAATTGGACTACGCAAACTATCAATACGAATATCTGCAAATAGAAAAAGGAAATAAAGAACTGAATTCAAAACTATTGTTGATAACTTTGGTATTCTTTCCGGAGAACTCAATACCGGGGAGTTCAATGGAAAAATCACAATTGCATTTGTAATTACTCATGTTTACTTAAAAAAGAGCCGCGATATGATTTATGCATTTAGAAAGAATTAAATTCAAAGAATACCAATTGCCAATTCCATAAATATTTGTGATAATATTCAGTTCGCTCGGAAAATAAATAGGTTAAAAATTGGTTCATTTGAATCCACAAAGCCAAACACTTAGGGCTTAATAACAAACAATTGATCGAATGTTTCTAGCTGTAAAGTGCGATGTAGGAAAATTTGTTATTATTATTATTTTTCAATTAAATTGTCACAGAATAGTTATTTATCTTTTTAAATTCTTGTAAGTCCTTGCATTGAATCCACAGATTTTTAGAATTTAGAGGACACTATCTTTTCTAGCTAATAATAATCATCCCATGCATTCAAGTATTCGAGAGCTAAATTTTAATGTTGACAAATTTTTTACAAATTTTTGGTATTTGTAGTCATGCTTAAATTTAAGTAATAAGATTTTTGAGCAACCAACCACTTATATACATAGGTCCTTGTCCCAATTCTTACAATAACACACATTTTCATAATCTCAAAACCGAATTGGAACAATACCCAATAAAGTAACTGACATTAGGTAAAATAATAACATACTCCTAAAACCGCATTTGTGCTGATGGTAATGTTACTTTGTGGTGCAATACTCTACCGCCTCTATGTGGTTTTTTTGCTCCACCTATTGAAAATGCGTTTTAAATTTGTGAATCGACTCCTCCGTCCATCATTGTTTCTTATGCACCTTTCCCCGAGACAATAGTAGTAATTTGGGAATTTTTGCATAATTGTTAACAATTGAATGAGTCTTAAAATGATGCGGATAAACGCCTAGTTTTTATGCAAAAAGACTGTAGGTATAATCCTTCATAATTTATACTTCGGTGGTGTGCCGCCCCATACCTCTTTTTATGTAACGTCGTGTAAATGCCATAAGACAAGTTTTCCACAGTCTGGAAGTATCAAACTGAGCAAAGTGGTTAGCCTTGCATTTTACGCACTAGAAATTGGGTTGACATCAAAACGGAATAACGAGGAAATGGTACCACGGAGGCCTCAATTATTCGCTAAAATAACGAAGATTCAATACAAACCTCTCGATCCAGCCAGACCACTTTCGATTTTATTTAAAAATATTTTCAGTTTCACTTGAATCGGAACTGGATCATTTGTATTTTTATTTTCTTATGAACACTTGCTAACCCAATCAAACCTGCATTGATATAAGTGCATAGTGGCTTTTCGCTACGACGGACGAAGTAATGGAGCAGTGCAGAAGGTAAATGAAAGAAGCATAGCAAGGTCAACGGCATGCCAGTAACCGTGGCTACATGAGATATCCATGTACCATTCAAGCGGCATCTTATTTCTTCGATCATGACTTCATCTCAGCAAGATCGACTGTATCGTTGTTTTATAGTGAAGTGAGTTACCAGGTACAATAGTTTTTTCTTTCTTTTTTTCATACCTAATATAATTTAATTGCTTTGCTGCGGCATTCCGTAGACTGCAGATTTCTTTCATAATACATACTATCACTTCGATTCGACATGTTGTGGGACACTCCCTATATTAACGGTGTGAGGTAAGAGTAAAATCGTTCATTTTGTAGCTAGCCAGTTTCCTGAATAAATGAGTTACTATTTGTTTTTAACAAAATTATCTTTTAGGAACATGCAAACTGATGAAATCAAAAAAATAAAAATAACATGAAAAACTGTTTTGGTACATATATCAAAACATTTAAAATTAATTTTAGTGTTTATACAAAACCTATAAAATTATTTTATTAATGCATATTTCAACATTCCTTTTAGTATTCCCCTTTAAAAAAATGTTGTGAATGTGCATATACGCTCAGTTTCAACCTTCATTACTTTTAAGAATTTCTATGTTTTATTTTTACTGACCTTCATCAATCTGTATACTAAACAAAAAAGTTGAGCAATGAGGTAAGTAATTAATTTAAATTGTAATACCGTAGTACAAGTTTATTTAAGGAATTGTTCATTTTTTATTGTAGAGGTTTATAAGTAGATATATTGTAGGATATCGTTAGATACAACAATCAATTCTTATTCTCTTTATTAGTTTAGGCTTTAGACTATCGATCAACAACAGACAGTCCGAAACTTCGCTTATTTGGTTTCACATATACCTATATTTAAGTACAATATAAGAGGCTCTTTAAAACTCTTCTCGTATTTGCAACAATGTTTTACAAAATAGGCAGTGGGTGTTATTCCACAAATCGATTTTCAGTAGACTTGACTTCCAAGACTCTAAATCTGTTCTCTTTGTTTGAGAAATCTTTGAAGAGTACCTGATTATGTATTTTTCAAATTATAATAATTAATACCTTATTCATCCCATCGATTATAAAAACGATATCGATAGATCATCATCATCAGATTTTTACGCAACTAAAAAGTTCAAATGTTGGTTTCTAATAAATTATTCACTTTCGATCATAACCTTTACGATTGTGTTCTATCTCGGAATTAAACGAACCAAGTAAATAAAAAATATGTAGCAATGTTTTACAAAAACACTTACATAAATACTCTTTATGTACTTTTCAAAACAATGCAATAAAACGAAAGTATTAAAGCATCAAATATGTTTTACACAAAATAATCGATGAGCAGAAAATAAAGGTATAAACCATCTTACGTTATATCTTAGGTTATAACATCCGAACGAAATGAATCTTTCGCCAAAAGGAAAAGAAAATTGTTTAAAACAAAGCATCCAACGGCAAGATTTCTAGTCATACTTACATATCTATAGACATATGTACAATACAAAACAAAGAAGCTTAAAAAACTTGCATATCCATTATTTGATAGAAATCTGTTTTTAAGATCTCTAAACGGCCGGATCTACCATCGCAGAAGGGGAATTGTTTTGCCTGTGATGTGATAGTGATAAAACAGTCTCATAAATCGCCTGGAGTGTTTTCTATTGCACAATTAAATTTAAAATTGCTGAAAATCAAAATCTTTCTCAGTTAAAATCCGAAACCTCATACCTGTCGATAGGTGAGTACGAATAAGTTAGGAGGGGATTAGGACTGGGTTCAATAGAGCATGACCGAGTATGCTTGTGAAAACCGAAATTGCTTCCACTTTATTTAGGATAGAGCTTCTGACTAGAGAAAAACTCATTTGCTTCCAAATTCGCATATAACTATCTTTAAATGGTGGATACTTTACTTACCAGTCTTGCAAATACAAGTCCAAATATACGATAAGATAGAATTGCCGCCTCTTGCACCATTCTTACCCGGTAAGTAGTATAAGTACATAGTTAGCAATGGTTTCTATTTTACCCTCAAAAGTAGTTTGAAGTGAGCAGTTTTACTCAGGTAAACACATTGCATAAAAGGTAAAACACGGCCAGCACATGGCTGGAAGAAAAGTGAAAAACCTGGCCTATGCCACTACTGATCGGCGGTCAGGAATTTGAACGATTTTCATAGTTGAGTGGACTAAATGATTGCAGCTAGACAGTTTGTTAATTGAAGGCACTGTTGAAATCCACACAATTGAGTTCCTCCCAAGAGGTCTCAATTACCTACTTTTTTGGGCATAAGAGGTTAGTGCAAAATTATAAGCAGAATGCGCGTATAGTGGTTGAAGAAATTGATATACGAGTACATCGGAAATTGAGGTGCATAGAGGTCTCGAGGCACTTCCTTTAGTTTCGGAAGTATGTAACTGAAACAGGAAAATAAAACAGACATTGATGCTGGAGAATCGTAAACGAAAGCTGAGCCCGATTACCAATTTCCTCGTTTGCTTTATTACATAAGAGTTATTTTGAGGCAAAACAAACCATCACGCTTTTTACGTGATTTTCAAAATTAAATTGCGAGTAGGTAGGTTGTTGACTGGATGTGGGTTATCATTTCTCTTACAGTCACAGCTATTTACATGTTGCGCAAATTTTGGCGACGCGTAAGATTTATTTTATTTGACCGTGTAATTGAGATTTCTACCTGATTTCCATTAAAATGAACTCTGCCTTTCATATGTGACCGTATTCGTGGAATTTTTTTATCCTTTTTAAAGTAGTTTTTTTTCGTAAATGTAAAATTAAAAGCATTAAGCATAAATTAAATTATTGCAGAATAATACAATGTTTTCATAAATGAAAATAAAATCCCTTAATGTCCCAATGTCCAAATTTAATTTTACACATTTGAATTCACCAAATGCGATTATGGTTTACATTTTAACATTAGTTTACCATTAAACATTACAAAAATTGCGAGGAAAAGATGTAATTAATCATATCCCATATTAATCGATTTTTTTTTTCTTATTAATCAAATGTTTTGTTAATCTATTAATTTTAAATGTTTGGCATCTCTAAGGAGCATGAATATCAAATACTTAGGTCCAAAGTCCTGTAAAAAATTCAAATTCATTGCAATAAAAAGCTGGGCATATTTTAATACTGGCGGACAACTTATTTGGTCATGAAACCTATAGAGTACTTCCTGTTATATTTTTTATATAAATTTAACACATATAAATTTTAAAAAGTTAACCAATAAACTAAAACGTAAGTAATTATAGTGACAAAATAAAAATAATTAGTTTGTTAAAACGGTTAAGTCCGAGTCAAACTCTAAGTGAACGAGATTCCGTACTTATTACTGCCCAATCCATTTTAAGAATTAAAAAAATGTTTTTGTTTTTCGAAAAATATTTCTTTGTATCTGTTTAGTCTTTCAAACCCAGTTAAATAAGTTGTGTATTCATATTGTTGCTGACTGTTCATTTAAAATATAGCACTTATTACATAAAACTTAAAGGATTCTTTGAAATTGAAACTCCAATAAAATCAACACATTGAGAGAGTACATATTTTAACGATTATACATTTGCAGTTGTCCACAGAATTTCACAATGTCAAAAACAAGTCCTTGACTGATTAAATTGCTTGCAAAACTAAAATTGTTTTTCACTTTAATTTTCGTTACATATAAAAATTATTAAGTCACATTTCTTCACATCCACAAAATACAGTGTCTATTTGAGTGACAAATAAAAACGAAAAAGTATTGTCCTTCTTAAATCTTAATCGCATTAGTAACATAAAAAACAAAATTGATCGAAGGCAATTCGGTTCACACAAAGGTTGCACTCTATAACATTTCACTCCCTGCTGAGCGTTAAATTTAAAAGTCCAGGGGGTTATCAAGTTGATGCCCATCGTATCAATGGCAGATCTTTAAGATTTATTAATCGCATAAATATGAATCTTGCAAAACGTCCGTCGACCACTAAGCGATCAACCTAGTAACCCTTGGAAATATTGCAAATCTCACGGTATCAAATCATAGCACGAACCAATGCAATCAACAATTCTCGTGTTTTTTAGTTTTAACAACAAAACGAGTTTTATCTACTTTTTTGTCATGAACTCAGCACTACGATGTTAACAAAACAGGGAGTTTAAAAAAAAAACAAATTCTGACCACATACCACAGCCGTTGGTAACTGCATAATTTTAGAGTTCTCTTGATCACTTTAAAATTCCTTTTAGTAGTTCCAGCACGGTTACCTTTCTCCAACTTATAACTTTGTACATTTGCACAAAAAGGCTGCCCATACTTTGGTTTTATAGTTGAGGACCCCACTCTGAATGGGAGACACCCCCGCCACTGATCGTGCATAGGCTATGAGACGTTGAATTGGAACGGAAAGTGTCGCTTAATTACAGATTAATTTAATTAACCATTTACGATGGCATATAGTACAACGATGACTACGTATAGTTTTTTTCGCGAAGATGATAAAATTCCAAACAAAAGAACGTTACCTATAGGACTGCAAAATTAAAATATGTAAAGCGGCGTGAAGGTGCTCGTACTTTACGGTTTCTTTGCGGCTGCGCGGTATGCTTATGCTTTGAATATTAAGTAGTGAGGTAAACAGAATCTCCGTTAGATAAAGTAAAATCAATTCAGGTAAATAAAAGTCCAAAGCAACAGCAATTGAGTGATTTTGACAATTCTGTATGCATCTCAGGGCTTCCAAAACGAAAAGTAAGCCCACCGAACCGAAAGATTGAAATTTCAGATGACTAGAGAATTCAAAATAATTCAACTTTCGTTTTTTACAAGGAATTTATAAACTTGCAGGTCACGAAAGAAAGCTTTTATACTCATTTTGAGCACAGTTGTGCGTAGTGCACTATCACCAATTTATTTAGTAAATTGTTAAGAAATATTGCACTAAAAATACACTACCACTAAATATTCAAATTTATTGCAGTGCAAATTATGTATTATAAAATGTGTTAATATAATAGAATGTAAAATTACAATTTTCGCGTATACTATGCTGAGTACTACAAATAATTAACATTTAATTTGATATTTTCATGTCCACTTTAATTAGAACTTATTAGAAGCTATGAAAGAATAAAAAGTCCTTTTAGTCCCGTCTTAATTATTTGTATTAGAAATAAGTATTCAATGTTTCAAGCTAATCGGATGTTTACATTAAAGAAAATCATCAAGATGTGACTTGTAAAACTCACTTCTACAATTTAATCGTTGCTCTGAGTGTAAAATTTTATTATTTTATAGTTGGCCTTAAACAATGAGTTAGCAAGTTTCTATAATTTTATTCTTAAACGTTACATAAATAGTATCATTTTACCTTAATAATAGAATTGTTTGCCCTTTTCAAATAAATAAATATCCAATATTTTTAGTAATATTTGACATACGTATAAAATAATTTCTTACATTACTATAGAGGCTATCGGGTTGACTGAAAAGTGATACTCACATTAGGTCCAATATTTTTGCAGAATAAGTTTTGAGTAAAAGAATACAGAGCGAAAACTGACGAAAAAAACATTTTCATCTAACAATCATCCAATTTGTTGGAAAATCTTGCCAAATGAAAAACATTTAGAGAAACCCGACTTGAAAGTTTTAGAAATTACTTTTTAAAATTACTGCTACATATTACAAAGGCAGAAGCTAAGATAGGTAGGAGAAGTGTTTAAGTATTTTAAAAACAAATTTATCATAGTCTATATACTAAAAATCATAATTTCCTCAATTGGTGGGTTTTGCTAGCCAACCGATGATTCGTTTCATGCAAGCAGCCGTTAGATAACGAGATTTTTTTTAAAACTAACGATTTCACTGCCATCTTGCCGCTGTTCTTGTAAGCTATAAGATTTACTTAAAGCTGTATTCAGAAACTAATTCCGGAACGATTGGGTTGAACCCAAGTTGTTCAGAAAATGGAGGGAACTAGTTCCATCCCTGTTCAGAAAATCGGAACTATGGTTCCGGAACCTGGTTCCAATCGTTCTGTCTTTTCCTGGGGTTGAAAGGAATGATTCCTTGATGTGATTGTGTTAGTGACGTTGACAGTTCGGCAAAAGCTCTGTCAGGGGGCATTTCTGGCTTGATTTTTGTGCAGTACCGGCGGTTTATTATAAAATGTTAAATGAAAATTAGTTTGTGTAATAAATTTGCGAACGGAAATTTTAATTACGAATTCATATTTTATTTAGTTTAGTGACAGTTACCACTACTTATATAGAAATGTCAAATGGTTCCATGTTGTTCAGAAACTCGCCTGAACCCAGATGGTTCCAAGTGGTTCCAAGTAGTTCCTCGCTCCGATTCCGGAATTAGTTTCTGAATACAGCTTAACTTCACGTTCCCCACGTTCCGCATTGTTTTGACATTTCTCGTTTTCATTTAATCTGAATAGGGAACTGTCGGTTGTATTCATCTCTAGATTTTATTTCATTTATGCTTACGTTATAAAAGTAAATATCTAGAAAGATGTCAGCAGACAATAGAATGACCAGCGAGAAACTAGAGTCGTTTATTAATGACTACTTAAAAGAGGATTTGAAAGATCTGGAAAATCACATAAACATCCGAAATAGTGAAATAATGGAATTTATCCAGCTGAAAAACATGATTGAGACCATGAAGGAACACTTTTCAGATGGTCTCAAAACACAGATGAATATTGGGGGCAATATATTCATGAGGGCGAAAGTACCAAAGACTGACCGGATATTGGTTAACATCGGGAAGGATATTTACGTGGACTTTACTCTGGATGAGGCGCTTAAGTTCGCAGATTTTAAAGTAAGGGTTCTTAACAAGGAGGTTGATGTTATTAGGGACGAAAGTATTAAAAAGCGAGTTGATATCAAACTAGCTTTAATGTGCCTTGGTGAAAGGAACAAACTGCACGAGGAGAGAGATTCTTAGGTTTACATACAATAAATGCACTTTGTCTTAAGCGAACTATTTGAGTATTATTTTACGACCCTCTAAGTCCGCTCAAGAGCAATATAGAGTAAAAATTACCCGCAGATCCCTTTCCACCCGTATGTATCAAATTATTTAGACGAATTACAATAAAAGCTTACCAAACAAGAATAGACGAACTCGTAGATTTCATATACATCTCATGTTGCACTCTGAAATTGAGAAAAAAGAAAAAATTTGCTAAAAATGGGCTGTACATAATAATAATAGTAATATGGGCATTTGAAAGTGACTATATAAATCCAAATTTTAAAATAATATAAATGTTCTTTTGCGAGCGGATAAACAAGAGTTGTTTTGAAAAAAACAGGTTGCCTGGGATCGAGTAAATAACTTTCGGCGCTCGCACTGGCCAATGATAATACCTCCTGCATTTAGGTCTGCGTTAAACAGGAAAAAACTAATGACCCTCCTTAGATTAAACATAGACCACTTAAAACTTGAACATGAATATCTTCTGAGGATGCAAGATCATCCCTTCCTTTGCTCTCACTTTACTCAGCGACCCACAGTTGCCTTACCCATAATCTTATCTTTTACGCTGGCCGAACCCTCCTTGAACCGCAATAACTAGAAAATTCCGAATCTTTCCGTCTTCTGAATAATCCACTAATGCTTTAAAACTATATCTAAACTAAATCTACCTTTTAGTATGCCATATATGTGCATATGAGTCGAAAGGTCATGAGTTGCAGGTGGGTAAGGTAATTTCGAGTATTTCTGAGTAGCGCCAGGTAACATCGAGTGATTTTGAGTAGTTTCTTTTCGTACGGTAACGGTTCAATACCGCTGTCGTAATTATCTGGTTAAATAAGCAATATATAAAATGTTTTAAATGAAATATGTAGAGCACCTTGAATGAACTCTGAATGAACAATCATAGGAAATCTTTCCTTCATGAGAATTTCACGACGTAAATAAAAGCCAAGTAAAATATTTGGAATATAATATTAATATGGTTAACTTAAAAAAGAACAAAAGTAATATATAATAATGGAATAAACTCTTTAAGTTGGAAATTATTTAATAAAAAAAAAGTTCTTTTTTGTGTTCCTCTCGATTTTGTGGCAAAATCATATAATTAACTAATTATTGCTATGAAAATAAATCCAAAAAATATAAAGGGGATAAAAACACAAAAGGAGAGATTATCCACACAAATTGCACAGCAAAATACAAACAAAAATTATCTATACAACAAACGTCTAGAAATTATTTCTTCTATCAGAAAAACGCGCTAAATTAAACAATCTTGTATTCACGTTCTTCTACAAAATTTCTCTTTTTATTTATTATTTTTTCTTTTATTCAAATGTCGAAAATACTTTCGTTCCATCAGTTTATTGCTTAACATAATAAACAGATAAATATTAGATCGATGAGTGGATTTCTTTTCCCTATTTCTTTCTTATTTAACTGCTAAAATAAAAAATGGAAATATAAAGATTAAATAGTAAAGTTAATGCAGTAATATAAAAAATAATTATGACATCATTGTGGTAGCGGTATAAGTAAATAAACGTTTAAAAATGTCCGTTGGTTTTTTCTTTTTCTTATACTTTGTGTTATGTTATTTTTTTATCCATTTTCGTCTTATTTATCATTCTGTCTTTTATCAGATGTCGCATAGCGTCTCGAGTGTCTCCTGGTTTCCGTTATCCTTAGTTATCCATGTATTGTGTCAAAATATAATATCAATTTTCCGCTGATTCGTATTTTTGTTTGGAAGGCAGAATGTAGACTTATTCGAGTACACGCAAACGATATTAAATGGCCTGAAAAAAATGATTGATGAATGATAAAACAGGATACTATTAAAGGAAATCAAAAATATAGTAGAATAATTAATTATTGTGCAATTAGCAGTCCCTAATAATTGTTTTGAGTGAAGGTCGTTTAAAAGCTAAAGAGTTAAAAGCCAAAATCAGATTTGGACCATAAGCCATTAACGATACATTTTAACTTAAGCTACTTAAACATAGATTTGCAGTACTTTTCATTGTGATTAAACGAACTTCCGAACTTTTATATTATTCTTTTTTCCACTTACCTGGCCATTCGAATTTTTTAAAGAGTTAATTTCTTTTTGTTTTGACTGCACAACGCTGCGCCAATAAGCATCCTGCTCCCGAGCTCGTGTTTCTATGTCCGTTAACATATTTTCCTATAATTGTTATTTAAATAAATTATTTAAAATCTAGGTAATTCTAAAGTAAGTACTTACAGTTTTCGTGACTATTGAAGTCAGTTGTTCTATGCGCGCCCTCAACTGAGCGTTTTGTAATATTAAATTCTGTGTGGAATCGTCTTTACTATTGTTGATGCTATCATTACTATTACTGCTATTACTACTTTCCTCACTATTACTATTATGGTGATTATGATTTGTTGATTGTATATTAGTTTGGTGATTGTGACTACTGCTCTTTGCGTCACTGCTGTTTTCTTGTGGTAATTTGCTATTGTTACTCTTATCAGTCCGCTGAGGTTGCGGAATATTTTGTTTGATGTGTGTGGCAACAACTTGTTCGATCCATTGATCGAATGACAGTGATAGAGCCGAGCCAACTGTGGCCTTCGTTGCTTCGGGATACAAACGTTGAAAAAGTTCACGAATTCTTTGCTCATCCTTTGATGATGATGGTGAAGCTTCGCTTTGATGCTGGTAAAAATTTATGTTGAAAAATTGTATTTTAAAGCGTCAAAAACATTTCAACAAATTTTAACATGCATACTAAAACTGCAATCAATAGTGGGAATTTGTCATATAGTGTTCCCATATTATTTGTGATTGCAGTTCAGTTAACAACATTCCAATTAACATAAAATCAGGTAAACAAAAAAAAACTTACAACTAAATTAATAAATTTCTTTTTTTCAACTTTAACAGCATTTGATTCGGCAGTTTGTAAAGCTTCAACCAATTTCCAATTCTTCGTGCGCAAATCCTAAAGCCGTAGACAAGTGAAGGCAAATAAAAAAGAAAAGAGAAACATGAAAATTTATTGAATAAATATTCATCTAAAATTGTATGTACATGGAAATTAGGTGAAGTCTCTTCGTTATCATATAATTTCTACTAGGTAATGTAGAAAATATGTATTACAACTGCTAGTTTATAAACATAAATTAAAAATAGAAATGTAAAGAACTTTATTTGTAAAAAATGCAGACAAGTCGTGCAAAGAAAACAATTGAATAAAAACTTACATTATTTTTTTCCTTTTGTTCCTGAATTTGCTTCATCAACTCGTCCTCCCTGTTGGCCAATGTTTGCAGTGATACCTCGTATTCTGCGATTTTCTTAACTTTTTCATCCAAACCAACTTTGTATTTATTTAATGTATCGCGCAGTTCATTAGAATCTTTAAATTGCTCCTGGTATTTACTGTTAATGTTGACAATAGTTTTATTTAGTTCATCGATTTGAGCTGTAAGAATTTCGATGCGTTGCTGGCTTTCATTAACTTCATTCCGAGCCAAATTTAGTTCAGCCTTTGTGGAGTCAAGTGCGTTTTGTAAATTTCGAATCTCGACTTTGCTGTTTTCCTTATCATTTTCAGCCATTTTAGCTAGCTCATATTGCTGACGCCCAATAGTTTTCTCAGCTTCATTAATGTTCTGTTCCAGAGCGTGAATTTGGGCAACTTGCTGCTGAATAACTTCGTTCAGTTTACTCTTTGTTTCCTCTACTGCTTGGTGAGAGGCATTCACAATTCGTTGCATTTCATTAACGTATGTGTTCTTCTGAACAATCTCCTCTTGGAGTATATTGTTACGTTCGTTAAGCAACTGTATTTGAGCAAGAAGCTCTTGGGACCCAGCTTGTTTTTCATGGCGCAGTTTATTTTGGAATTGTTGCCTCTCAACGACCATCTTATCAGTTAGATTATTTACCTCTTGAGATAAATTATGAATCTCTAATTTCTTTGCATTAATCTCATCATTCAAGGCTTTGAGGCTGGCATTGTATTGTGCTCGTTCTGCGTTTATTTCAGCACGAAGATCACGCAACTTGGCTTGAATTCCAATAGAAGCCTCCTGTTCTTCCTGCAAAGCTTTGTCCTTTTCAGCAAGTTGCTTCTTCAACTTAAGAACAATATCATCACTCCACTCTGAATGGTTGGCTAAAGTGTCCTGTTGCTTGTTGAGTAAATAGTCTATGAGCATTTGGATTTCATTGCGATTGAGTTCAGCCCGACTAAAGAGAGTCATCAAACAGTTAACAGTAATTAGATCAGGAGTGTCCAATTTATCCAGAATTGAAACACCATGATCAGTTTTTTTCTTTTCTTTTTTGGCCTTGGTTTGATTTTTTGGAGAATCATGATTTTTGTTGGATTTTTCTTCCACCTTTTTAACTTCTTTAACAGCAGGAATTTCTTCTACAGGTTGAGCTTGCTCAACTACCTTCTCCTGATCTTTTTGATCTTTCTTGGAAGCCTTATTTGATTTCTTTGCTTCTTTACTGTTTACCTTCGGGGTATTCTCTTTATCTTTTTCATCTTTTGGAGACTTCTTAAGTTCCACAACATCTTTTGGTTGTTTTGCTTCAAAATTATTAAGTGATTCAACTACGGTAGTTTCTTTAACAAAAATTTGCTCACTTTTATTAACCAAGATACCAGTTCCAGGTGGTTTAGTGTTGCTCAATTTTCGTTTTCCTTGCTTAGTCTTTTCTCCAATAGCATTAGATCGTTTCGGATTGTTAACTGGAGCCTCTTCTTCAGCAATTACCTCCGGTTCTGAAAATTCTACATGCGGTTTCTTATGTGACGGGCTGTTTTCCATTGATTGAGTATCAGAGGGCCCTTCGCTATCATTCGGAGAATCAATGTCTTCTTTGCCAGCTGAAGAATCTTTTTGCTTTTGTTTCTTTTCTTTTTTCGTCTCCTTTTTGGCAACTACCTTACGCTGCTGCCTTTTCGGCTTCGATGTTCCGTAGAGTTTCTCAGCTAATAATTTCTTTTCAGCTGCTACTTCTTCAAAAGTTTTTCCACGGAAAAATTTATTAATAAACAGGAGGGAACACAACGACGCCAGGAAAACACAAGCAATTACAATGAGCACGTGAAAATCCATTTTGGCATAATTTATTGCACTTTTTGTTTTCGCTGAAGTTAATTATCGCCGATTTGGGGCTGCAGTTGCAAAATTATTTCTGAAAAGCAATATAGAGTTTTTTTTTATATACAATGATATTTATTCAATAACTGACATTGCTGTACAGCGGGCAAGAAGTAATACCAAATACGTAGTATACGAATACTGAGGGTAATTCAACAATATTCATTTAATACCGCATCTATCTTAAATAAATTTTATTCATAAACGCTAAATTTAAATGAAATAAAAGATTTTCCCCGAGGTAAAAAACTAACGCCCCAACTTAGAAAATAATAAAAAATTAATTGGAAAACCCGGCTACTAAGGAAAAAATACAAATGACAAAGTTATCTTTCCACAGAGAAAAAACCAGCCAAGTGCGAATTTCAACGCGCATAAAGTTATGTTTCTGCTTTCATGAATATACAATATAGTAAATTATAGATACATTTTATTTATTATATAGATAAATTTTATTTAAATCAAATAAGATAACAGTAAGAACTTAAAGTGGTAGCAATTAAACTTAAGCTAAGCTTAGAACAAGCTTAAGTCAATGATGAGTTAATAATGGCAATAACGCTTAATATTTTAATGATTTACTACACTTACAATTACACACGTACTTCCAAATCAATGGGATAAAAATACAAAAATTGAAGAAAAGATTCTAACTCGTTAATTTCTACAAATAGTCTTCTTCCGTCTTCTGTCTTCACGTTTGTACATATGTATGTCATACAACAAATATTTTGATACAACAATTTTTGAAGATGATGTTGTAATTAAAGCGGAGTGTATGAATTTAAAATGTATACTTACGAAACGTTTTAGCTACGTATATGTATGTATTCAAAATAAAATTATGTGAGAAGTTTTCTCCAAAAATAAATGTGTTTTAAGCTAATTAAATTATTATTTTAACATAATTGAAAATGCCAGGTATGTATTTTGTCATAACTTTATATGAAATGACTTGGAAATATTTTCATTAAAATACAAAGTGGAAATGCATTATAAAAAATATTAACTTCTGATCCAAGTAGTAGCCAAAATTAACCAGTGTGTTATATAACACTTTTTCTATATTGATATTTGCATAGTTGCTTTACTTCAGAATTGCAATCTTCGTCGCTTCTTATATGTGTTCAATCCCCTTAAAAGATAGAGAATAGTCATGTTATTTGTTTCGGCAAGTCTCGGAAACCGAGCTTTGGTAATGGTTATCGCTGTCGTATAAATTCATGGATTTTTTTGTTTGAAACTTTTTGCTTCTTATACTGACTAATTTGTTAATTTTCAGTTTGGTTTCAATCAAGATACATGTCAATTCAAAACATCATTTTGAATAAGCGAAAATAACGCTGCGAAAGCAACTCGTTTCAATCAAATTCGAAACAATTTAGTAAGATGAAAATGAGTGGAATTATATAACTCATTCTGACTAGATCAAAACGACTTCAAATAGCTGAATGCCATAGATAGGGCTCCTATATGATTTAGCTATGAGTAATATAGGTACATAATTCCACCGAGTTCTATTTAGAGTGTTTGAATTTTTTAAATACGCTTATAATAGGTTATAGAAAAAATGTTCTTATATATATATGTTCAAGAAAAGGAAGATATTACATGATAATAAAAGAACAAATTCAATTCCTTGGAGAATATCGTTGTTGTTTTTCAGCATTCCTCTGCCGATAAGAAGCTCTAATTGCAATGAAAGCGAACAAGAATTCTTTTGGTGGAGGCGACCTTCTCACACTGTTTGAACAAATGTGCTCTTGCGATTATACTTGCAGAGGCTGCAAAGCAAACTAATCTGTAATTAAATGGTAACTGATGATAAAGAGAAGCCGAACAGGCCGGCAAACGAAAAAAAAAAAGTTATCAAGAAATATTATCGCGTGGCAGACTCCCTTCTGGTCCTGAGAAATGCTGAGTGGCAGGTCAACTGAGGTCAGGGCAAGAAGGTGCAGTCAGAAACAGCGCCACAATAGAATTTGATATCTTCTACAGCGAGTAAAAATTGAATTTTAATTGCGTATTTTTGAAAAAATTGGTAATCTTGTCTTTTGCCGGATTTGCCTAGCTCGATACCCGGCCAACAAATCAAATCAACCTCTTGTTGATGATGTCACAGCCACAATTGCCTCAATTCAGAATACTGCCTTTGACGAAATTCTGTATTTTGCAAATAATGCATTTATAAAACCACCTCTCTACACAGATATTCATTTAGAATTATGCATTTTCCAATTTGAGCTGCATTAAAAACCAGTGACGTATCCAATTGGTATTAACCGCCATTGTACAAAAATGCCGAAAGATCTCGCCGACAGTCGTTCCAGGGCTCGTCGTACGGGACAGGAATTATTCGGGAATTTCGTGACATTTCCTGCAACTTTTGGGCCGAGCTTGATGCTTAAACAGAACTCTTGGTTTTTCCACTATTGTTGATTGATAATTTTACTTACTTAATCGCTAAATTAATGCGAATTTCCGACAAGATCTCCCAACAAAGTACAAAACACCCAGTACACACGCACGTCAAAAACTTTCAACTACTGTGGATTGGATTGGAGTCGACGGCATGTCGTTCAGTGGACTCTTTTTATTAGTGACGTTTCATTTTTCGTTCAATTCTTAATGGAAGGATTCTGTAACAGTTTTTCTTATTGCAGAGCAAAAAAACATTATCCTGAAATTTATTTGAATTTTACATATTTTTAAACAATCTTAAAAAGCTTAATAAACAAATAAATAATATGTAAAAGCTTTAGAATTCAAAGCATTTTCGAAAATATGTTAAAAAGAAGGAAAATATTGCTATGGCAACCCTTCAATTTCACAAATGACATTTCCAGTTTAAACACCCACTTTGAAACGTCATCGAAGGAAATGTTTACAATTTTTACGTGTGCTGAAATCTTATTATCCTCATGACTAAAAAATTTAATAAAACTTTGTGAAAAATGATAAAAATGACAGCGAAACTTGTTAGGGAACAAACGCCAATTTATTTTAGTGGTGAAGCAGTTGAGTGCCTGGTAGAATTCCAAAATCCGGAGCAGCCTCAGCACAAGGTGTCCCAGAGCAGCAGGTTAAATTAGATTAAAGCAGTTTTAAGACTTCCAGGGCCAATTATGGCTGGTAATTAGTGATCCGTTTCAGAATCTTGCATGGGCATCGGCGCAGATCCACTGCTACCGAAAGACAGCTTTTGGCGTTAAAATTGAAAGTGGTAACCAAGATCTGGTTGAGGCGAGCTCCACGGCACTTGGAATTGCTGTGAAGGGCGGCTCTGAAATAATATCGTCCACAAAGCCGAAAATCCTTTTCTGCGACTTAAGACTTAAACCTGGAGAAACCAGAACATGTAAGTTCAGTTCAGCTTTTTTAATTTGAGAGGAAAATACATTTATAATTTAAGTTTAGACATGGCAACTCATTTTTCTAGCATTTTATGAATCTCCCAAATTTTTATTACTGAATGCTTTTCACTTGAACTACAGGTTCTTTCGATGCGATTAAAATAATTATGCCTATAGCATTGTGTTATGTATCACAAAAATGTTACAAATTAACTATTTCATTAAACAATACAACCTCTATATGTATTTCTACATTTGCAGACTTCTATCGAGAAATACTCCCTCGTGAAGGGCCTCCCACCTACCGTGGACATGATATTAAATATTTTTATAGAATAACCGTAGCGTCTCAGCGTGTTAAGTCCAAGGTGCAAACTCTTAGCTTACCATTTCGTGTACTTCCACTGCCCAAAGCGCCGAGCACAGAGGATGGATCGGATGCCCGTAATGAGACCAACGAAGAACTTTCCCCGACTAACCCTTTCGTGGAACCGAAGAAAATATCAGAAGTTGAGCTTGCATGGCAGCATCTCTTGGTAAGTTGTGTTGCATAAATTTAATAGGGGTAATCTCACAAAGTATGTCTGCACTGTTCGACATTGTCGTACTTAAATCTCCATTCAATTAATAATTATAAGTGCAATGTATTTACAGAACATTACAGCACGTCGTCTGCCAAAGTACTATCGCATTACAAATAAAAGAGGGTATGTTGGGCGTTTCTGCCTGTTCAAGCCAGCCTACAAACTAGGCGAGGATATTGTTGGCGCTCTAGATTTTACGAACCGAGACATACGTTGCGTACAATTTTGCGTAACCCTCCAATCAGAAGAGGTTTTAAAAAAAACCTGTACGACAGCTGACCGCCCAGCAACACCTCAAAGTCCTACCGAACCTCTAAGTAGTAGTGGAAGTACTTCAACAGCTGAGCAGTCCGGAAAAATTACAGATCATACGAAATGCCATGAATTTTGTCTATCTATGCTCCAAACGCAGGTGCTGGTTCCCGTCCCGCTGTATGTTACACCGTCATTCTCAACGGACTTAGTAGATATTAGATGGCGACTGCATTTTGAGTTCGTCACAAGTACAACAATGGACTACGATAAGGAAAGTCCTGAAACGGGGGAATGGCAGGCTCCAGAAAACATCTCAATTGAAACGATGGTGTGGAACCTTCCTGTGACGCTCTATCCCACGTCCCCTTTACAAATTTACTCCCCTAGTGAGACGCTGTCGATGGTCTTCTAGATTTTATTTGTGCAGATAATTTTAGACGGAATGCAGAGCAATACTAAATTGTAATTGTTATAGTTAATTGTTGTTAACAATATTTGTAAGAATAGAAATAAAACAAAAACATTTTATACTTATGGGAATACAATTTTTATTATCTACATATTACCTTAATGACCGAGCTTTACTCGGTTACTAACTTTTAGCAGTGTTTTATTTGCAATATTTACGATAGCTGATTTAAAATATGGAAGGCGGTGTCGGAGGCGATGTTGAATGGAAATTAAAGAGGGTAGGACATTGAAGAGGAAACTCCTCTTCAAAGGGGTAGGATAGCTCAGAAGATTTTAAAAAAGTGGGCCAAAAATTGTAGTTTAATTATATAAATATGTAGACAAAAGTTTAAAATGCATCACAACTGCTGAATCAGCGGTTAAATTTGTATGTCAGTGCCCCAAGAATTTTGCATCTTCAGCGCCATCTACTTGCTCAAAATGCAAACAAGAAATTTGTAGTAGCTGACCCTATGGCACTACTAATTTCGATAAATTTACTACTCCGCTTGTGTGTTGTACTTCATCTGTCCATTTTCACTCAAATCCTTGGAAGGTGAAGACGTGTGAAGTGTTGAGTTAAAACAAAAAAAAAAATTGGTGGTTATTGAGCAGAAATAAAATGGACGTTCAGGTGAAATCCGAGGCGAATGCGACACCGCTGCCGCAACGTAACCCTAAAGGAGGTAATGCAAATCAAAATGCATCGGGCCCGGGAGCAAATCCCAATCAACAACAAAATCAGCCGCAGCAGCAGCAGGAAAATCAAGAAAACGGCATGGTCGATAAAAAGCCACGTTTTGAACGTGGTCCTGGTGGCCCTCAAGGCGGTCAAGGTGGTCAAATGGGTGGCAATCGAGGAAACCGGGAAAATAACAGAGGTGGACGTGGAAGATTTGGTGGTAGGAACCAAGGTGGCCGGAATATGAATCGTGGAGGCGGCGAAAAAAATGAGGTGATTTTTAAAGTGGAGCATATTTTACTTTATTATTTCTATTATATAAGTTTAAAATAATTTCGCCGGGGATTTATCTTCGAAAGCGTCCAAAAATACGCGTTAGCCTAGCCAAGATGGCGTGGGCGCCATTTTGTGTTTCCATGTTGGAAAATCGATTAACTTCACATGTTGCACAAATCCTCGGATCAAATCAAATCAATGAATACCGCTTTAAAAAATATGCCTTTATATATCAGACTATCAGAGTTTTTTATTATTTCAAGCCTTCTTAAATAGAAATATGTAGGTGTTATGCCGCAGAGCAGTTCATACAAGACGATTTGGATTTTAAAATCATTTTATGGAAGTTCTATTATTTCTGATGTTTTTCGATTTGAGACTAGTTTCGAAAGCAATTTGTGTACGGAAGGTGGGAAAATTAAAGAAATCCATCTCCCATTGTTTCCGAAGTATTTGTAAAAATAGATTCCAATTTTCAGCAACTATGTACGTACAAATGAATGCAAACAACAAATGCCACTTGAATTACATTTTCCTTTTACAAAAGATTTCAATTAACTGAGAATTTTCCTCATACAAAAGGCATTCTTAAAATTCAGATCACTGATAACCCCAACTATATTTGAACTTTGAATGAAGTCATAAATTATACATTGGACACAGTATACTTTATGAGGTAAAAAAATGGGAGGAAATTGATTTAGATTAAAAGTTTCGTAAAATAATGTAAAAAGAATTTGAAGTATATATATGTACATATTCCGTAATGTAATTAACAATTAAAATTATTTGCTTTTTCTAGAACGATATGGGAGGTAATATGGGTGGAGGTAATGATAATCGCGGGGATCGCAATGATAACCGCGGGGATCGCCGCGATTTCCGTGATCGTAATGATGATCGAAGAGGTGGTGGCGAACGTGGCCGCAAAGGGGAGGATTATATGCTTCAACAAAAATTGAAAAATATGTCTGGGTCTACGCATGAACTGCCGCCAATTGAAACAGAAGAGACAAAGTTTTCTGGAAGAAATCGTCTATACATTGGAAATTTGACCAATGATGTCACAGAAGAGGAAATTCGTGAATTGTTTAAACCATTTGGAGAAATTAATGAAGCATTTATAAATGCTGAAAAGAATTTCGCATTCCTTAAAGTCGATTATCATGCAAATGCTGAAAGGGCTAAACGCGAATTGGATGGATACATGCGTAAAAATCGCCCACTACGTGTGAGATTCGCCCCAAATGCCACAATAGTCCGAGTTAAGAATCTAACGCCTTATGTTTCTAATGAGCTATTATTCAAAGCGTTCGAGATCTTTGGGCCTGTTGAGAGAGCAGTTATTATCGTTGACGATCGTGGAAAACCCACTGGTGAGGGCGTTGTTGAATTCGCAAGGAAAGCTGGTGCAATGGCAGCTATTAGGTATTGCACAGACAAATGTTTCTTCCTGACATCGTCGCTAAGGCCATGCGTAGTTGAGCCGTTTGAAATAAACGATGATACAGATGGCTTGCCAGATAAATCTATGAATAAGAAAACACAAGAGTTCTTCAAAGCACGTCAAGTTGGGCCACGGTTCGCAGAGATTGGTTCTTTCGAACATGAATATGGTACTCGTTGGAAGCAGCTTCATGAACTTTTTAAACAAAAACATGAAGCTTTAAAAAGAGAACTACAAATGGAAGAGGAAAAACTTGAAGCACAGATGGAATATGCTCGATACGAACATGAAACAGAATTACTTAGAGAACGTAAGAGTTTCCTTCTTTACATTTAAATAATTTCAATAGCTATATACTTTAATTTCTTCTATAGAACTTAGGAAGCGCGAAGAAGCCCGCGAAAGGCAGAAAATGGAATGGGAAATGAAAGAAAGACAAGTCGAGGAAATTAGGACCAGGGAAGAAGAGCAAATGAGACGTCAGGAGGAAGATATGCAATTGAGAATGAATA
Organism: Machimus rusticus; assembly: GCA_951509405.1. Classification (NCBI taxonomy): domain Eukaryota; kingdom Metazoa; phylum Arthropoda; class Insecta; order Diptera; family Asilidae; genus Machimus; species Machimus rusticus. Next base: position 14,392,896 of record OX608054.1, on the reverse strand, counting down.
GACAAGATGAAGAGCTTAGAAGACGTCAACAAGAAAATACCCTATTCATGCAGGTGTGTATTAAATTAAAACGTCGGATAGAATTCTTGGTTTTACCAGCTAGATTCTCGTTTTTATCATTTAGTTTTCTAAGCAACATTCGTTGCAGGCACAACAATTAAATTCATTATTGGATCAACAGGAAATCAATCAAGGAGGCAATAATGGACCAAATAATAATAGCAGTAGCGATAGAAAAGGTGGATTCGGTGAAGGAAATAATATGAACAGAAATTTCTCATTTAGCGGAGGTAAGAACAAAAGCATTAAAAATAGTAACTTTTAATTAACAAATAATTATTTTCCAGGAAATAATATGGGGCAAGGAAATCAGGTAAGCTGTCGTTTATAATTTTTCAATAACAAGAAAATTAATTTTATTTGATAAAATTTTATGACTTAGTTAAAATCAAATCCAAAGCTACAGAGCACAGAATTTTTTGCAACATCATCGTTTCTCTTGTATCTATTCCCCTTTTGACAGTGGTCTCTCCTCTATACATTAGAATCTGATCAAATATGAAACAAAAAGTAACACTGTATAATAGCAAAAACTATCTAGACTCTAGCTAATTTGCAGTTACTCGGCGTGTGGGCGTATATGCTCGTTGAAGTACCCTTTAAATTATTCACATATAATTGTTTAAACCACTGCAAGGGGATAGGTTTATCTTACTTCTGTGATGTTGCATAATTAGATCAAATTTTTATATGAATAAATATTAGGAATTTACTTAAGCGATGTTAGGGAATCACAAGAAATACATTTTGGAATATTTTATCGATTATGGAAATTCTGGCCAAATTGCTATAGCTTTAATTTATTTCAAAATCTATGGTTTGTGATAAAAATTTCTGGTGTTCGAAAGATCTATAATATCTACAAACAGTAAAACCTCTCTTCGTAATTCTTATCTTAGTATAACAAAAAGGAAATGAAATCTGCAAGGTCCTACATATGTAGTGGGGTTCTATTTAATAATTTTCTTGTAACAAACTGAATTTAATTATAAAAAGACTGTGCAACCTACATCTATATGTATGTAAATTTGACAAAATTGACAAATATTCAGGTGTTTCAGACATGAACACATTACACAGATGAAATTACAAATATTGTATCGTATATTACTATGAAAAACAGTATGATTTGAAAAGGGAGGAGTAAATTTAAAAAATGCACTATTGACGCAATGCCATTTACAAAGGAAAAATAAAAATAACAACAAACAGTACACTTGAAGTTGACAATGGAAAACTGCCAGCGTCGGGTAACCTTGCCGCTTACTCTAATGAGGATTTTTATGTCTGATAGTTTAATAGACAAGATTCTTTTTAAATTACTAAAGAATTAAATGTAAACATGTGTCATTAAGTAATAACATAAAAATATTGTTTCGTTGTTGCGTGAGACACGTAAATCTAAAAAACTTGTTTTTACTATATCGCAAATAAAATATGAGGGGCAAAACGTACTCCCCGAGTTATAAAATAATACATTTCGGATTGCGGATCTATAGTTAAAATTAAAAAAAAAAACCAAGAGTTATCAGCGAATATACTCCCCAGTATTCGTTTTCTATCTTTTAAATTATTAGTCAAAATTCAGAATTTTCTGAGTTTTAAAAACTGCTTTAAAAGAGCGCGAAACCTTATTTCTTGTTTATTCAAAATGAATGAACTATTAGTTTTGGCTACAATTTCGAATAAATAAAATATCTTAGAGAAATTTGATGAACACTTTTGTTGATAAGCTTATGCCATGCTAGATAACTTACATGCGTTGCTTTTTTTGTTGTGATTTGAAAAACAACATAATGTGGTACTTAACACATTGCCGACCGCACGAATTGCGCCTGAAAATAAGCTGTCCACCGCGCAAGTGAAGTTCTCAAACATAGACAAGAATTAAGCATTTAAAGCTGTTAAAGTGGGAGATTTCCCCGATCGGTCGTGCACTGACATTTTACAAAACGGGGAGATCTCCCCGAGCGGTCGGCAATGTGTTTATACTAAATCCTGTTCAATTCGCTCGGAATCTACGAAATTTTAAAATATGTTCGTTCAAGTTCGAGAAGCTTCGAACTCCTATAATGCCAACCTAGATTTGAATACTGTTGGATTTAAGAATATCCTCTGATAGTACATACATATTTGTTACTTTTAAATTTCGAGGGTCGCCGACTATTCACATTTTTGGAAGAAGACTGAAAAATTCGTTAGGATCTACTAAATATAAATCCTGAAATAACAAATTCTTTAACAGATTATTTATTATGTATTTGACTGAAAGACTATAACTAAGAAATACTTTTATAGCTGACTGAAAAATAAGTCTAGAAATGATTTAATATTTTCAGAGAAAAAATCAATTTTTGAAACTTTACAATTTAGCTAAAATATTACTAACTATTGACAAGTTAAAATGGTTACTCTGTTTACCTTAAAAGTTACTGTCTCTGAAGAGTACATCCGATTTCGATCGAATCTCCGCGGTAGTAGGTAAATAAATATATTTGCATATTATATTTTGACTACCATTTCGAGGTAAAATTTAAAATATTTGTATATCAGGCTGCATTATCTTTGAGTTGACACCATATATTTTATCTGGGAAATAAAGATGGTTCTTGTATAAGCGTTTTCTCTAACAAGTTTCTGCTTTTTTTACAAAATCAAGCGATAACTTAAATTAAAACTTAAAGTGCGAAGGCTTTCACGTAAACTGCTTGTATATAAACTGCAAGTATATGGGTTTTATAAGCTTCATACGTTCTCAACTTGAAAATTTTCTAAGATAAGTTTTCTCTATTGTCGAAATTATATGTACTGTCAGCGTTACTTTTGGAAAATTTGCTTTAGTTGTCTATTTTACATTTTTTAAAATAAAAAAAATGGGTATTATTTTCACTTTTTGATATTTTATTCATTGTGTAAAATAAAATTATTTCGTGTGTGTACAGTAATAATAATATGACAGGATTTTAATTCCATTTATAACTTTGTATTTTTTATCGACCAAACCAAACTTGTGCAATGTTTTCTTTGAATAACTATTGCGATTTGTAGTGTTTAAGCACTATTTATATTTTTTTGTTTACTTTGGACTGAATTTGTATACTTGGGTACGTATAAACTATTGGGCATTTATTCTGTAATATTCTGCTCTCAACATCTGTGAACTCTGCGATATAACAAACTATGCCCTTTAGTAAAAAGGGCTCAATTATTAGAATACTCAAGCTAATAAAGTTTTGCAGTGTGATTACTTGCTGATTGACAAGTTATAAAATTATCATATATTTAAAAGTATTGTATTATTCAACCCATACTTAGTATCAAGTTCAAGGTTTATTTTTAATCACAGCTATAACTGAAACTAGTTGTTAATGTAAACAAATGATTTAAAAAGTTTATTAATAAAAGAAATCACTAATGTTCAAATTTCTTAACAAAATAATAAATAATTGCAGCAATTTGTAATTTGCGGGAATATAATTTCGCTTATATAAAATAATTGCATAACCAAGCGAAAGCTTTAAAATAACAATTTAAAAATGTCTATCAAAAATATTTAGTTGAAGAGCACAACTTTCTCTGGAATATCGAACTTGTGGTATATCACGCTTCGTTACTTAGAGAGGTTTTACTGTACATTTAGTTATATTATCGTTTGTGATTTGATATGAGAAACTACTATATTTATCACTGTGACACCTCTTGTCTCACTTTCTAATGTAAAAACCCTTTGACATTTTAATGTCAAATTTTATTACGTTAGGATCAGGGATTCATGCCATTCAATATTGGTCAAAATAAACCAAATCGATTTGATGATCAAAACCAAGGCGGTGGTGGAATGGGACAAATGAATCAACAATCGCAGCAACAGCGTGGAAATAATCGACCATGGGATCGTAGAGGAGATGATTTCCAAAATAAGCGCAGACGCTTTTAAAATGGTTACAAAAATTTTTCGACAAGAAAACAATTATTTTAGTGATTGATGACGAGTATCCAGATATTTAGTAGGAAATTCTCCAAACATACATTTAACTTATAAGCTCACTTTACTTACTTCTACTACATATGGTAACATTCAATTTGAATAAGTTTTGTGTAAACGTGTTTTTAGTGGATTCTATTATTACTTTTCAAGGGAAGTATGTGGCTAAGATTGGTCACTTTGCAAGCAACATGAGCAAGTGTTTTTAGTATTAATGTATAACCAGAATCTTATAATATAAATACATTATAGTATTATTCTTAATATTTCTTTTTTTACCTTTTAATTTAACAACTTCAGATCAATTTCAGGTATCGTGTTCACATTACATTAATTAAAATCTTTGAATTTGAACGATCGGAAACACTTAATATTCTTTTTTGTTATTTACTGTGTTCGGTTAAACCGCTTTTTCCTAATATAATATTTAAAGAATGTTTAAAAAAGGAAATTTTATTTTGATCACTGAACTGTGAGAAGTTTTGAAAGTACTAACTTTAATTGGGTCGGAAAACCAGTTAATTCTTAGTTCGCTTTTTTTTTTAAAGAAAAACATTAGAATTTCAGTAATATTCTTAGCTGTAGGTTTATGAAGCTTTAATTTTTCTTTTTACTGTAAATTGATTTTGACCTTTTATAACCATTTTCGGAGCATTTATTTAACAATACGGTTTTTAGTTGTTTTCTATATATTAAATATAAAAGGAAATTGATGTGTAATTTGAAGAATAATTTTTATGCGCCCAACATTATTTCCCAGTTAACTTCTCCTAATATTTCTCATAAAAATAATACCACTAAAAAATTACGTATCCCGAGCTTTTTTTGCCAAAAAATTGCACTTTACATCATTTCAATTAGTGTATTATTTTCGTATTCACTTCGTTATTTTTGAGATAAGAATTCTATCGAAAAAAGCCTTTAATGTTTTGCTTAACTAAACTATTTCTGCTGGAATTCAAAATAAAATTATATGTAATTTTGAGTACGCTCCTTCATCAATCCAATAAATTTTTCGTCACAACCTTCCTTCACCGTTTCACAATTCAACATTTGTTATATTTCTATTGTGGGCCATAGAAGGTCACATATGATTTTATCGAAGTTTATAAATTATCACCGAGATTTGAAACTTTAGAATATTGCTTTATTTTCGTAAAATCCCTTTTTTAAATTGTTTTTATTTTTGAAATTTGGAATAACATGCTCCCAGAAAAATCGTCAACATCTATCTTATGTTGGAACTAATTGAAGTTTTTATATTTTTTGTATTATTCATTTTTGTGGTATATTTCTAATAAATAGTTTTCCGATAGTCGGAATACTTAAATAAATAGAAACATTAATTCTACGGTAACAATGTCTCGATACTATGGATAACTAACTATTGACTAAGGATCATTCTATCAAAACATCTCTCATCAATGAATGGATATTAAAACTCAACTGAATTTATGAATCGTTCGTTGGCTTAATGCTAATGCTGTTTGATAAAACAAGTCAACATGGCTATTCTCGTTTATATTGCTGTGAAAATGTCTGTTTCTCTGAGGTAAGATATTTTTAACTTGTATACATATGTGATTTTTAGTACAATTGAAATTTATAAAAATAAGGTTTCTCCATGTATGCTAAGCATTTTGTCATACTCAAAACTTTTGGTCTCCCCAGATATGCCAAGCATTCTCTTTTTACTGATATATGCGTTTAATGACAATTTACGTTTATTGAATTGTTTTAGTCAGCAACTCCTTTAAGTTGCTCAATGTGTTGAAATTATTACTCTATATATACTACGAAAGCCGAGTCATTTCCAAAAGTATTTGTCTATTTTCTAAAATATATCGTTTTACTTTTGCATGATGTAATTCAGGGTTGTAAAGTAAACATAAAGGGAAGTGTGTGTCCAATATATTTGTGACTTCAATACTACTTTCTATAAATTGATGGTGGAACATCTACTGATTTAGCTTTTTGAATATTTTCAATATTAAAAAAAAAACTTGACTTAACAACTGATTATATGTTACTTGAACACTAGCTGTATTTCTTTTGTCGGATTAAATAACGAAATGCAAAGAAAACAAAATAGTGGTTTAGGTTTCCTTGTTTTTTGCTCTGCATTTCGTTATCTGATATGATGAAATAAACACAGCTAAAATGGATTACAATATTTAACATACATATATGAGTTTATTCTCTGAGTATCCGTATTTTTCCGGTATTAAAATTATAATGACGAAAATAAGGATCCTTAAAATGATAAATATGTATTTATAAAAGCCGACTGATATGGATTTGCTTGCAAGGCAATAGATTTATTATTGCTGCTTCGTCCTTGAGATATCTGAATTTCTTTTACATCTTTCTTTAATGCGTCTGCGGTAAAAAGACCAATCATGTCTTATCTCTCGTTTTAACCCTTATATGACACCTTGTAACCAATTTGGGATGGCATACTGGGGTGATATTCACTCCACCAATTTCTAATGTTCTAATTAATGACTATCGACGAATTTCAAACACTTTTAACTTTTGAACTGTAAAATCTTTTCGTATATTTTTTATTTGCTCCAGAGAAAAATGAAATATGGGAATTTCTTTACTGTAGACATACGGTCCATCTCATGTGTCGTCTAAGGATTAATAAATTCTATAATCTCGATTGATTTATACAGACGCGAATGACTTTTTTACAAGTTATACCGCATGGTTCAGTTAAATTTGAAGAGGCTTGAAACCAATAAAAAAAGGTGTTTCAATTTTATTAGATTGCTTTTAATCTGTGTTATCTTGTTTTTCGGTATGAACTTTGAAAATGCTGCTGTATGCAAATAGTGTTTATTTACTTAATAACATGGGTTACATAGAACGTTATATCAAATTATGAAGAAGTTGCTAATATATATAAAGATTTTGAAGAACAAAATTATTTGAAACTACCAAATAAGACTTAAATTAATATGTTTTGATTGAAATGGTTCAGATTACATAATGTACATATACTCATTAGTCATGATTTTGGGGAACTTCATGCATTTTTGTCCAATGCTCCTGTATATTTGAGAAAAATGACCCATTGGTTTTATAAACCGTTAATATTTTATGATGGACGTACAGTTCTTGGTGTTTTAGAAATGGCATATCTGGGACGCAATAGAAACTTGTTAACTTTTAAACTATAAGCAATTTTAACATTTCAGGTATTTTACCACCATAAAAGTTTACATTTTACGTAGTAAACATTATTTAATTTGCTTGGTACAATACAAACTCATTTTGAATGTCTCTTAAAATTGTATGTGAATATCGATAAATAAAGCAAAAATTGTATAATTTATATATTTTATGAAGGTAGAAAAAAGCAATACAAATTTATGTCGATACTTTATCATTAAACTTGGAACAATATTTGAACTGAATTGCAAAATAAGTTTCCGATTATCCACACTGACAATTATGTGTTTGCAAAATCAATTTATTATCATATGCGTCGTTAACACACATGCATGTAATCTTGGATGATCGAGTTTTCTTTTGTGCATAAGGATCTTTGGTTTATATAACTTTTAAAACAAATTATAAGGGTACAAATTACAAGCGACGAAACGAAACATCACGTTGAAATTCCTTTAACTTTTTCTAATACCTGCAGTTTACACAAAGGGTATGTTTTATGAATTTCCCGATCTCTACATTTGACAATAGTTGCTTTTGCTTTACGACCAATATAATACGATATGTTTTTGCGAATTTGCTAACTTTTTAGAATTTTAAACCCTCTAGTACGATTCAACCTTGGACGATAACCAGACTTAAGAGAGTAGATGCACAGACGTATACCCAAAATATCTTAATGGCTTAATCATTTGGACTATCTTCTAAACTTTTTACAAAATTCTACATGCGACGAAGTTTAAAGTCTGATATCTAGTTTAAACATATTTTTTTCAATATAGTTCAACACTTAACTCGTTTTCAAAATGTGAGAACCATCGGGTTCCTATAATATGCACTTCTTTTAAAAGTATCAATAAAAATCAATGTAAGTCTTTGGACTGACTATTTAGATTTTACTTATCACTGTGGTGTTGTTCAAATTGCAAGACGGTGCATGGGTTTGTTGGGGGTAAAAACATGAGTATTAAAAACCTCATCGTTAAAAGTTCTGATACTTATTATAGATTCTATCCAGTTAGATGTTATAAGACTATAAAGCATTTTAAAATTCGTGTGTAAAAAAATAAATAAAAACAATTTTTCAACAATACTCATATCTAGGAATATGGTCTCTTATGCCCGTTCTCCAATGCGCCGACCAACCAACCACGAACCAACCAACGAAAACGCTGAATTGCCTGAATTCGCGTGTAAAATACAAGCCCTGCCTGTAGTTGTGCCTGCCGGCTGTCACAACATCCTCGGGCAAATATTTTATCTGGAAGAGTTTTTATCACTTTTTGAACGAAAAAACTACTCACTTTTACTTTTAGTGCTGGGCTGGAATTACCGCGCACATTTTTATAAGCACTTTATGTTAAAATTAGCGCACTGAGTTTCTGGCAACCGGTGGGACAGCTGTCTCACTGACGGATATTCTAGTACAACACAACCGCTGAATAGGCGACTAGTACTATGTGGTTAAAACGCACACATGAAAAAGTTAGCCAGGTTGACCAAAACACGAGCGAGAGGGAATATGAGGCCAACATAATGTGTGACGCGATGGCGCGATTTTGGTTCGTTCTTGGTTGGGTGGTTTCATTTTTCATGTTCGCATCTCTCAGGATTAAAAGAAAGCTTCTTAAATGGTGGCGGAATGTTGTCTCGTTGGTAGCCGCTTTATAATCACATACATACATGCTAAATAAACTGGGCTAAGCCACAGCTCAAATTGTATCGCTTTTTGTTTTTCGTGGTGTACAAATTGTCCTTCGTAGAAAATGTTTGTCTTGTTGCTTAAAATTAATTAGCTAATTAGCTAATTCAATGTAAATCGTTTTATGGAATATTTAGTACCGCTTAAAAAATTGTCGGGTAACACCGAAAGTACAAATCAAATCCATCAATTTGCTTAGAGTGAAACGTCTTTATATTTCCACAATATCAATTTGATGTATTTTAACTAATGATCTTGCCAAGGAAACTATTTGATTGAAAACTAAGAAATCGAAGTTGTAAAATTTGCAAAAACTTCTATTCGTAATTCTCCAATAAAGTTCTTACTATATTATACTTTCTTGGATTTTTTCTCCGCTCATATTATAAACCGGTGGTACACTATGAATATTTATTTTTAACTGATCTGTGAAAATAATGTAGATAAATTTCGTATACACTTTACAAAGTACTTCATGACAGCAAAATTATTAAATCAACAGTAAGAGTGGTACATGTGCTTTGTGTAAAATTTAGAAATAATTTACATTATTAATATTTTGCAGTAAAGTATAGACTATCAATGAAATGTGGATACATTATTAAATTATATATAAATTAAAAGATAGGTACATATTAAAAAGTTATAAAATTATAATCTAATACGGTAACACGCTAGCTATACGTTTAGATCTCTGTTTTTTAAACGCTTTTAAATCTCTTCGTATGTCTTTACATTTCTGGGGAAAACCTTCTTAAAATATGTAAACCTACAAGAATTTCTTCGTTTTAATTTTATCGATATTCTTTATAATTTTGACATCAGACAATTTAAATTTTATAATTAAAATTATTAAAAATTAGAAGCTCATACAATATAGTTAATGAAGTGTTAATTTTCCAGATTTTCCCTGTCTTCGGGTGAATAAAAGGATGATGCAATTCTCGATTTCACAAGACTGTAAGTAATAATTAGTTTGTCATCAACATAAAATTTACAATTTTGTATTAACAATGATTATTTAATGCGGATCTAATTCCTGAAAGACAAATTTTGTTGCTAATTTTTAAATAAGCGTTAGAAAAAGTAAAACTAGAATTGTTTTTTGAATGCAATAAGTAAATAATAATAAGTTTTTATCTAAAAAACTGAATTTTTGTTCTTCAGGGTTAACCAAGGAATGAATCGAATGGAAATCATAACTTCCTGAGTCAGTTAAATCACAATTTTTCTTCTGAAGTGTCCTATTACCAAGGTAATTATTTTTAATGAATATAAAAAATGTTACTATTTTTATTCACAATGATTATAAAAGACGGATCTAATTCCTGAATGAGAGTTATGTTGTAAATTTTTTTAATGAGTAGCTAAGAAAAAGAAATATTTTTGAATGAAGTTCCTAAAGTAAGAGATTTATAACTAAAACGTTAATCTCTTCTGTTTTCAGAATTAACCGACATCACGATGAAAGTGATAAAATAGAATGGCAGTCAATTCACAGCTCTTCCCTGAAACAAAAGGTGATATCAAGACTGATTTATTTTCAATGATTAAAGGTCTAAAAGATAGCGCTCTATATGCAGAAAATAAATCCCGGCACTTTTTTACATATAACTTACTAACTTAACGTTCATTTCTCTATTGATCGACAAAAAAAGGGGAAAAAAATGAGTGCTATCAAGAATTTATTGTGATGACATATTTTTCCGTGTTAATGAATTTTATTTTGATTATAATTAGTCAAACTTTACTGAAATTTTGCCTTAGAACAAAAATATATCACCATTAAAAGACCTGCTATAACTTAAATTTTTTTCTCGTCATTTTCAGTTCTACCTTTTACTTTGAGAAGACAATCGGATTTGGAGTTAAGAGAAGAAAGGGAATTAAAAGGTAGGTTCAATAAGCTCTGCTGCTTTTGGGTGCTCCCTGAATACAAAAATTTAAAACAAATGTATTGGTGTTAGACAAACCCTTCAAAAAAGGTCAAAACATTACAGAAGTTTACGAGTGCAATCAAGAATTTATTGTGATGAACTTTTTTCCCGTGTTTATGAATATTAATTTGATTATAACTAATCAAGCTATTGTAACTGAAATTTAGCCTTAGAACAAAAGTACATGTCACCCTTTTTTATAGGTAATCTTTATAGAGATTTTATTTTATTTTTCAGTTTCGCCCAGTTTCTTCAAGAAAACAAAAACCTATTTGGGCTCGAGATTTAATTGAAATTTAAAAGGTAAGTTCTAAAATTAATGACTGCTTAATTGTATAGTAATGCCTCATGAATCGCAGGACTTAAGTTCCATTAAAAAACTGCGAAAGAAGAATATAAATAAAGAATATAAATAAAAATATAAATAAAAATATGTGAGATAAGTTGAACTTTTCATTAGAATTCAGAAGGCATTCATAACTAGCTATGGTAGCTAAACGATCGGAATATCGAAGCACAAATTCTTTTCGTGAATTTCCACACATTACACATTTAAAACACGGAAGGTTCTAAAATCAATTATTTAATACAACAAGTAGTGAATGAAAATCAAAATCACTCGTGAAAAATTCCATAAAGAAGTTTAGAAAATGCTGTAGCTAAATTGTATTTCAGATTTGTAGATAAGAACTCAGGCTTTTATCTGAGTCATAATACAAGTTCCACAATTTATTGTTTTTAAAGATATTCTAAGAGAAGTTGAATTTGTTTACCAGTAAAGCATTAAAATTTTAAAGGAGCAAGACATAAATGATGAAACTAATTACCGTTTGATGTCATATGATAACAAATTTATGGCTGCACATTTTGTGTTCTGATTAACCCATTTGCATCATTTTCTTGGTCACTATCCCTCATCATGGTTATGATGCAATTGAGTTAAATAAAAATAATAAAGTATTTTCCTTAAAGAAAATTAAGAGACAGTTGAATTGTTTTCTTTGATATTTCAGGTGTAATACAAACAACTGCCGTGCTGAGAAAATGAAATAAAATGCAAAAAGGTAATACTTAATTTTTTCTTAGATGTAAGTTAAGTTTAAACATTTACGGTTGTAAATAGCATAGTGGAATTTAAGTTTCAGTAAAGAAAACTTTAATAAATTACTATTGTGTGATGACGTCTAATTGGTCCGTGTTAGTGAATTTCTTTGATCATAATGTCCAATTGCTGATATAAAAATTCATTAAGATTTATTATTGTAACATCTTCCTAATATTTAATATACATATTTTCCATCTCTTTCAGAAACGTAGTTTCGTATGGAGTTGATTGTTAACGTTGGAATGCCTATTCTTCAATGAAAAGTTTATAAGGTAAGGATCAACATTATAACTGATTTATTTTTTTTAAAGATATTAATACAATGCAAGTACGTATTCTAAGAAATTAAAGCTAGTGGATTCGTTAAAAAAAAAACATTAATAAATTTATTATTTGTGATGATCAAATTGGTTCGTGTTAGCGGAGCAAGATAAATGAATGATGAAATTAATTACCGTTTGATTTCGTATGATGAAATCTTTAAGGCTGTAAATTTTGTGTTCTGATAAAGCATAACTTTTATTTTATCTAATTTAATCTAGCACAGAATTTAAATTACTTTGTTTTAAATTTCAGATACCAAGTAATGTAATGGAGCACACAACTATGACATGGGATGAATGAATTGAAGGTAATGACTGACAATTATTTCTACAACATTAAGATAAGTTTAAGCCTCGTAGTTCTGAGTTTAATTATCACATTAAGGAAACTCAATATACCATGAACGCTCAGCGTGAATTTTGTAAATGTGTGACAAATCTTCCGATTTATATTTACAATACGTTATAAAATTGATGGAATAATCCTTTAATGCTGATAATAAAAATCTTCATTTCATTTTAATATATGAAAATATTTTTTTTTTCGAAATTTCAAAAACTATGATGAAAGAAATTACCGTTTGATGTCATATGATAATAAATTATGGCTGCACATTTTGTGTTCTGATCAACCATTTGCATCATTTTCTTGGTCACTATCACTGGAGTACATATTCGCTCAATTTTGTTCTTGTTGTTATGATGCAATTGAGTTAAATAAAAATGAAATAGTATTACTCTTACTTAGAGAAAATTAAGAACAAATTAAATCTTTTTTTTCTTGATATTTCAGATATAATATAAACAACTGTGGCATGCTAAAAAAAATAAAAGGAATGCTAAGAGGTAATAATTTATAGCTAATTTTATCTTAGAAATAAGTTAAATTGAATCCTTTATGGTTGGTACCTGGCTTTTTAAGCCACCACATCTTACTTTAGACCTGCGATTAGGAAGAAGCAAAGGGTCCGGGTTACCTATTATAATGAAACCGTCATAGGTTTAGAAAATTTGTTTTCATTAGTTATTGATTAATTATAATATCCACATTAAAAACTGAGGTTAGCCCATTTATCGTTTTTGAAATCATATTAGCTTAAATATAGATAATTTAAGCGTCAGTAAAAAATCTTTAATAAACTACTATTGTATGATGACGTCAAATTGGTCCGTGTTACTGAAATTCTTTGATCATAATGTCCAATTGCTGATATAAAAAAATCATTGTGAATGATAAGGGTAGTGTCAAGTATATAATATCTTTTTCATCTCTTACAGGAATGGAATGTTTGGCACAGACTGAGTTTATTCCTGATTGTTGTCGCTGGAATATTTGTACTTCAATATAAAGTTTAATAGGTAAGGATTAGTTTTATAATTGCTCCATTTTTCATTAAATATGTAGTAAGCAATGATGATTATTTACTAATTATGGTCTTCATTTCCCGTCAGAAAATACTTTGTTGATCATTTGTTGAACTGATTCAATTAAATAATTAACGTAGAAAATAACATCTACCTTTATGAATTTATTAAAATATATTATTTAATTTATTTACAGGCCACATTATCAACGGGTTATTTGCTACTGCTTGTGCGAAGCCTCTCCTTTTATGACGACGGTATAGAAATTTGTTTAGAATATAGAACAAAAGACAATTTGTTTTTAAATTTCCTACATTTTGGACGGATTTTAATTCTGTCTAAAAAAAATGCAGGTAATCAATCTTTTTCCAGGTAAAGTTTTTATTTTTTTTAATATAAGTACATACATGTATACATTATGGACAAATGTATTTCTAATGAAATTTTTAATAAACGATAATAGATATTTGTGTTTTTTAATCATTTTTTTCCTGATAACTATCATGACGTACTAGATAGTTAATAGTTCGTAATTAAATCGTAATTGATCCATGGCCAAACAGAGTAGAAAAAACAGCGAGATACTCCTATAACAAGATAGATATGTATGCTGCCACAAAATGTTCTGCAAAAGGTACAACATATTTTTTCCAAAGATGTGGAGCGGTTCCATCTAGGTTCTTGATGTGGTACCTTCATTTTTGAGTTAGTGGTGCAGAACTATCACATCATTTTAATTTGGATGATAAAACTTATGCGATTCATTCTATAGGGGCGGAATATATTGCAGTTTCGGTTAGCACGATAATACAAATGGCGACAAAATATGAGTAGTAAAAAAATAGGAAAGAGTAGTAGGCGTGGATCCGTATTACATTACATTACAACCTGAAAAGACTTTAGTAACATATCAATAAGTACATGGATGTGTGAAAATTTAATTGAAAAATTAGTAACTCGTGAACAGTAAATCAGAATCGACTCGCTGGAAATATTTACTTAGGTTAACTTTTGTAACAGAAATTTTCATTGACTAAGTAAGTATTTAGCATGGTTCTAGATTATCTTCCGTGCATTAACAACAAGAAATGTATTTCTAGAAGGCTGAATGTCGAGAACTAGTGAAGTAATTAATTAGATATCTAACTGCTCATTTAATCATTATATGTGATACTTATGAAATCTACCTTTCGAATAAGATCGCAAAAACAGATTACATCCCAATGTAATTCCCGAATGTTTAAAAAGTGGCTTAGGAAAAGTGTTTAACAATTTTATTTGAAATGATGAAGGTTGTATTTAGAGCGCATGTCGAAATTAAAATAGGACAAAGAATCTTTACCATGCCATCCAATTGCCATGGAATTATCGAGCTAATAATAGAATGTTCATCTCATCTTAAATCCTCGTCCGGAATTACGATGAGGCCTTTGCGACAAAATTGCAAGAAAAAATATTCGATTAATACAAGAAGCAGTATCTGCGATTCAAAGTTTGAATGCAGTGTTTGTTCTTTAATAAAACTCTACGACAGTGTTCCAGGTATGAATGAATCTAGTGAGTCAGAATATGTTTTGTAACTTTTCTTCTTCCCAAGCATATTGTGAACTTGATCATCTATCTGAAAGAGATTTCTATTCGACGTTAGATTTCTTTAAAGAATCTGTTTGCGATATAAAAGAAAAATCAAAATCTGTAACATCACTAGCATGTTCACCGTGTCAGACGTGCTGGGATAAATCTTCGAACACAAGAATTTCTCCAGTTTCGAGATCGCCTAGTGAGAAAAAAGTAAATAGAAGTAGATCCGCTACTCCTCTTCAAACCAGCTCTAGAACTACTGATATCAGAGAAAGGTGAATTTAAACTACTTTTAATTGAAAACCAAGAAGACGAAATATTTTTCTACAGTCGGATTACGTATTATAAAAAACCGAAGGAATATGGTGAACAAGAGCAAGATATTGCTCCTAGCAAGTCTTCGAGCCCAATAAAAGAACATTTGTAAGTATGAACCCTCTTTTCATGTTAAAACAGTACAAGTCAATTAATTTTCCCGCCCACATAAATTGTTTTATTATGATAAATAGAAAATAAAATATATCGAGATCCTAATACATATATGTATTAGTCCTCAAAAGGGTTTACTTGGAATTTCGATCATAAACATTTTTAAGGTCGATGATTTTACCTTTTTTCTCATAGAAACATACATATGTACATAAATACTGCTAATATTTTAAAATAAACCAAATCTGGGACTTCATGTATCTCATTTATATCGCTGAGTGCAAGAATGACTAGATTAGAAGATCTTAAATCTCTTATTAATACATTAAACGCCGGCCCCGCGAAAACGCGGGATTCTGAGTCTATCGCTTGACCGCCGGCCCGTGATCAAAATGAATCAACAACTGAATATTAATTAAAATATTTCGTAAATTTATCTAGAGCTAGAGAAATACGACATATTGAAGATGAAAGCGTGAATACGCCGAAAGTGCAGAGGTCCAGTAATAATACCCCAAATGAGCTTAAAACCTCGAATAAATTAAATTTTTCCTTTCTTGGATCAAAGCTGAATACGCCAAAGTTAAGAGCAAAGGTAATTTACATTTTATACGCTAATGTATTTAAATATTTCTTAACATTTATTATATTTTTTTTTTCTAATAGAGTTTCGTGGCTCTTCCCATCTATCCTGCAGCTAGATCTAATTTAGCTGCTACTTTACGTGCTCAGGTTGCCCGAAAAAAACGGTGTGAGTCCGCTTGCGATACATTCCAGAGTAAATTTAATAACATTGATTGGGAAGTTAGAAAATCTCCAGGCTGGAAATCCTTGCGTGATAAGTAAGTAAGAAAATTCTGTACTTATACACGGCAAAAGATTAGTTATCTTTTCCTCTGTAGTTCTACAGGGACCGATAATAGCAGTTGGTATTTAAATTAAATATTAAAAACAAAATCATTTTACACGTCACAGTAATTAAAGTTTTTAGCATAAATTTAGTTTAAGATATTTACACGAATTATATTGAATCATTAAAGAAAATCTCCGCTTTTACTGTAGTTTTAATTTTCGAAAATATATATGCTTAATACTCAATCAAGTTTTAAATTATTTAATAAACTTGGTAATTGATTTATTTCTCTTTAAGGGAACCTCATAAATATGATATTTTGTGTAGAGTCGCAACCAGAAAAGCAGAGCAAAGGCTGCAGGCAAAAGAATATCATTTACACATGGAACTAATGCGGCAGAGAGTTAAGGCAGCTCCCTTACTTTTGGAAGGTAAAGCAATCTATTGGGACCCAGCTTATATGAGGCATGATTGTAACAATCAAACTACAGATAATATAAAAAGAATAAATGTAAAAACAAATTCAGTCAAGGAAAATGGTAAGAAACGATATAAAAGTGAATACAATTCTAAAAGATGACTATATTTTACTCATGCTATAATAATACTTTTTCAAACAAAGTTGTGTATCTTTGTGGTATTAAATTATTTATTTGTATTCTAAAACTAATATAAATATATTATTTTCGAAGAAATGGTGTTCACAAGATTATATTGAGATTGAAAAGTCTTATTTCCTTGTCAATACTTCGATATCAGGCAATTAAAAATTAAATCCACAAATTAGAATAAGATCTGTTTGAAAATATTAAGGTCTATAGCTTCAAAAATGATTATAAGGATCATTATTTATAAAAATTTCTCAAGTTTTTAAACAAAAGCACGAAATATAGCTCAAAAAATCAATTAATGGCGACATGAACAAGAATCAGTTTAAAATTGTTCAAAAGGTCCATTCTATCCCGCTACGAGTAGGTGAAATACTCAATTATTCGAGTCATTCTTAGAATCCTAGTTCCAGTAACTGATTCCAATTTCTATTTAAACTCTTTTTCGGGACCATCTCCAAACTGTTACGTGCAAATTCGTAAAAATAAATAAACCAAACTTATAGAATACTTATTAGACTTTTTACTAATATAGGATTATACATATTTATTTATCTTTGTACGATCTTTGTCTCTATAATATATTGCTTAAAAATAATAATAAAAAATTTGAATGACGTAAAAGCACTAAATCCACTTTGCAACGCGTGTACAATGTTATAGATGTAAACATGTGAAGGCAGGCGAGTTTGAATGCAAAAATACATGTTTTTATGTTATACTTTATACAAACCGGAAATGTTATTACATCAAATATGCACGTATTAAAATTCTTAACATACTACAAATCTGGTTTTATTTGCAATATGCTATTACTTTGTTCTTTCTTTTTTAATATGCAATGTGATAATGTTAATTTTAAATGTTAATCAATACTAGTGGTCGCCCTGTGGTCGAAATTCGTCCTACTGGGGTTACTACGAAAAATACGGATGTACATAGCCTACTATATGTGTTTGAAATTGGCACTGTCAATAATAAAATTACGACAGTTTGACCACAGACTACTAGGAGTTTGACATAGACAGTATGAACGTAGATAATGAATTTATTTAATTGATTTAATGTATTTGTAATACATATTATATATAAATTTTAGCTTTCTGCATTCCTTCTCTATATAAACTTTAACTATGCCAAATCTCGCACTCCTCCGTCTGTCCAAAATGCTTAAAAAGGGGTACAAAGTTTTCTCTTCACGTATTAATATATAGACTAGTGGTCGCCCTGTGGTCGAAATTCGACCTACTGGGGTTACTACGAAAAATACGACTGTACACAGCCTACTATGTGTTTGAAATTGGCACTTTCAATAATAAAATTACGACAGTTTGACCACAGACTACTATGCGTTCGACATAGACAATATGAACGTAAATAATGAATTTATTTTATTTTATTTAATGTATTTATAACACATATTATATATAAATTTTAGCTTTGTGCACTTCTTCTCTATATAAACTTTAACCATGCAAAATCTCAAACTCCTCAGTCCGTGCAATTTGCTTAAAAAGGGGTCCAAAGATTTCCCTTCACGTATTAATATATAGATTACGTTCTAATACTTTACTTCAGTAAACAAATAAATAATATTTTTCAATTATTTTAAGACCATTTTGTAAATAATGATCAACCCTGAACTACATAGTATGAAATAATACGTCACATGAGTTTTTATTTTTGAAAGTGGACTTTATAGCCGCTTTTTTGAAAATTCATCTTAACATTAAGGTCTAGCTGAAGAAGTTATTGAAAAGTGTACTTGTATCACTTTCAAAAACAACAGGTCATCTATGAAATTATTGTTTTTGTGCCACATACATATTTATGTACATACGTATGTATGATGATTTATAAAATTAGAGCAAATCTAGACGGTCATCGATTTTATGATTGTGTTTTTTTTTTTTGCAATAGCTTCTTTACCTTTCGACGTTAATTTACGTAGTTTTTACCAATATCGAGGCAACACGCAGGCCATCTCGCCGGTTATTACCAAAAATTCATATGGTCGAAGTACCGAAACTGTTCGCCGCAAATTCACGGCTGGTTAGACAATTTCAGGCTTATTCCTCCATAAATTGATTTAACTCTTAATTACCTTCAGCATCGGCCAAGAATTTCTCTGCGGCGGCTATGAATCACCGGGTGAAGTGCCCGAGATTTCGAAAATGCCTTCGAAACCTAACGGTTCACAGCGTTTCATAAAAAGAGATAAGTAAATGTGAGCCATCTTAACCGAATTCACTGATCAAAAATAAGAAAAACCCGCCATATGAACGAAGTGAATTTTTGGCGCATTGCACAAAACACGGCGGCGCGGCGGCTCATGCAGGGTCTTGGGAAACCGCTGGAGCACAAATCTAAATCTGCGCAGGCACCGAGCGATGTAATTGCGCTTACAGAAAAATGCCGCACTGCTTAATCACGAGGAGTACTTGCTCTCAAGTGTTTTTGCGTCTTCGCCCATTCAGACGTTGACTTTCTTTTCTAGCCGGAATGATGCTGTGCTTTCCTACATTCGAGCACCTTTCATTGCTCAATGTGAAATGTCGAAATTTTTAATGTTGGGGCTGCGGCATCTGATCGTTGAGAAATGTTCCTGCGCCCAATTTAATTCGTAGATTCATACGACTACCCAATTTTTGAAGATAGTTTAGCTACATAGGGGAGATAGCCTGGCTAGAAAAGGTGTCATACCTCAAGCGTTTTTCGCTGAGAAATTCACGATTTTAACCGAAAAAATTCCTTTCTTTTGCGGGGTTAATCGGAAAGAGCGTATAGTCGCAACGGTACATTAGACAGGAACTTTTCAAAGTCAATGGCAAGCTCAGGTCTGAAGTAAATTAAAATTGCGGCGTTAAAATTGTTGAATTATTGAGGTAGTTTCAAAATAGATCTTACACTGAAATGAAAGATTTTTATAGGAGGATTTAAACACTTGTCATATTATAGCAGTAGCCTATTGATTTCATTTTAAGAAAACATAACGATAAATTTAAAATTTGTTTCAAGAGTTTTTTTAAAAAAAGCTAGCCAAGTGCGAGTCGGACGAGCGCACTGAGAGTTCCTATTATAGAAAAACCTATAAAGTATAGTGTAGTTTTAATTAATTTAGTAATCAATAGTGTAAAAATTCAATTCTTTATTTTAAAAGGGAATTTTAAATGTTGACGTAAATTTCTTACTAACTTTTATCCCACAAGCAGAAGCAAGAATTAAACATTTTCCTCTGTTTGCATAGTTTATGTCACCCCTTTCGAGTACAGTTGTTTATTAATTTAAGCATAAATCTTTGTTTCTATGGATTTCCTTATTATGTGTGAATTGCAAGTCGATATTTCGTTTCGTTTATAAGTAAGAAGTCCGTAAAAATCTACAACATATGTAATTTTTAGAATACTATTCAGAAGTTTTTCTAAAATAACAATCAAAGGTTATTGTGCCTGAAAATTAAATTTTTTTCAATTCTGTCGAATGAGTGTTTTCAGATTCGCATTATTCCGTTCAAATTACATATTGTACTGATCCAAATGTCGTTAATTTAAATGCATATCAGTAAAGCAATCATCACTAGCTTAGTAGAAACACAAAATTAACTATGTTATACATATAACGACAACCTCTCCCTCTTTCCCAAATTTAAACCAGATATTTTTCCGAAATCCGATAAATACACCTAAGTATTACATATGAATTTGGTCAATTGGTCATTATGGTAACCAAATTTATGTAAAAATTAGTGTTTGGTTCTAATTGATTAAACGCGGTTTGAAAATTCTAGATTTGCATCGAAGGTATACAATATGCGTTACGAATAAAATTGCTTTCTCTCAATGATGATGAATATTGGAAGATTTGAATGTATTCTTTAACTTTTATATGTACTTAGTCTAATTAGTATCTATGAATTTTTATCGGCTCTTTTTAAAGTCAACATGACCCGCCAGAAACTACAAGGTGTAGGAATGGTGCATTGAGTAAGTTTCCTTCACCTTTTGGCTCTTCAAATATTACAGAAAGCGAGAAACAGAAAAAGTGACTAATCGTCCGTCTTCCAAAGTCACATGTTTTCTTTCTCCAAGGTCGAGTAAGCATTTTACCGTAGAAATTGCATTTTTCGTTAATTATTTTGTGCGCGGTAACGCTCTACTGGTCACATGAATTTTGTGGCTAAAATTTCATCATTAACGAAAACGAGAAATTTTACTTCGACAAATAGACCAGAAATTTCTTTACTTCTTTCTGTATTGCGTGCACAACTTACGAATTTAGTAGCTATGTTTTCTTTTTCTTTTTACCTTTATTTCACTTTTTCATTTATTAAAAATGCTCTTAAATTGTACGCGTGCACAATTGTTTCGTAAGTTTTGTTAAAAAACTGAAAAATTATTGTTGAAAAGAAATTAATCCGGAGAAAGATACATTCATTTACAGTTTAATGACTTATTTAAAAGCATTTATCAAGTTCCAACAGTTCGCTATTTTTGCAATTAAGTGCTTTATGTGCAAAAATAAAAATTGCTATTATCATTAATCTCATTGAATTACAAAATTATACATATTTATTGTTATTTGTAGGTGGAAATGAATTAATTTTTCATTTTCCCTCATATTCTGTAAAAATGTATAAATCCATGAAAATTTTTCGGATAATACACGTTTTAAGTATTAACGATTTGTACTTTCCAATGCTATACATTCATATATATACACGTAGGTGTATAAAGAAATGTTACTGAGAATGTCTGACACTTTATAATTTTCTGAATAACTAGCAAAAGGGTATTGATCATTACTTCCGTTTTTGAATAGAAACCTTTCCAGGAAATGAGTCTTAAGATTAATTGCTACACAGATTGTTCAATTTTTAATTCATGTAAAATATGTCAGTAAAATAAAAATAAATAAATTGTTGCGAACTAAGATCTTCAATGTTAATTTAATATGGATGAAATTCAACAAAAAAATCTACTATAATAAACCTGAGCGGAAGTTGAAGATGTTCTACTATACAGTTTCCATCAGGTAACTTATCTCGCAGACCAACCTATAGCGGGCTTCAAGGAGAAATTATCGAATTTAGTGTGACTAGTAAATGCCCTTCGAATACAAAATTGCTAATTTTTACGCGGACTTTTCTTTAAGTCGGAACCGAATGAATCATCTGCTTCGATTACATGCTTAAGAACAACTTTAAAAAAAAAATATGTTCTACATCTCGCAAATTCTTACACTAACAAAAGAAACGTGTTTACAAGACGAAGAATGCATTTAGTAATCTTCCAGACGAACCAGCGTGGACGGAGGTCTTCCAGAATAAACTGGTATCTGGTCGTATTTATTTTCATTAACTCCTATCTTTGACTCATTCTCAGATCCACTCAAGGTTCAGGCCCTCAAACAAGTTCCGCGGCAAAAGAAGTAACCGGAAATAATCAAGTCAAGAGCTTCTCCAAGTTGTCAATGAAAACCTTTTATCATAATGCACCACGTTGTTTATTGCTAGTGCATTGTGTAGAGAAAGTTTATTATATATTTTTTTAACAACCTTAATGGAAATAAGATTTGGATGCATCTTGAAACTATTGTTTTTCCACTATGAAAGTAAAAAAGCAATTCTGCTAATTTTGTGATAACCTTGTGTATAGAGAATATAGTGGTCGCAAGTTCAACTTGTTAACTGCTCGCTAGGCGGCCCTATATTACTATATTATTGCCCAGAATTCATAAAATTTTTTTAATCAAATGCCCTTGGAACGTTCTTTCTTTTTAATCGTTTTCCACATTTCTATTATACATACATATGTACATATGTATTTACTTTTTATTTCTTGTAATTTTACGAACTCTTTGAGTCATAATTGTAAAACACTTTCCTCATAATTTTAAAAGGGAAAATCAGATTAAAATTTCTGAGTGAAAATTTATTGTGAATGTCATCACTTTGATATTTATTTTCTTTAAAAAGCACTAAACATATCTTTACAAACGAGAGAGTAAAACAAATAATAATTAAAAACAAAAAATGTTTATTAAAAAAAAAATTATTTTCCACAAAGTTACTTACCGGTCATATTTGAACCCCTCCAAAACCCACTCTTGCATCAGATTAATACTGGATGTCTAAATTAATTATTAATATTCCATTTTTTGCACCTATTATGGTATACTAGTTTAGGTCTTTACGTAATAATAATAAGACAACACCCAAAAAGAATAAATATTTTTTATTTAAATTTGTACCAAACGACAAAAAACTAAATTAAAAAAGAGAGAATAATAAATATTCAGCGGCGTGTGTTTCAAAGTGGCGTAAATTGGGGTTCTAATGTTAACAACTTTTAAATCTTTTTAAAAAACAAAACAGTATTCCACGGTGCATACAACGATCGAATATACATAAGTATAATGAACATACATATATACAATAGTTTTCCCTTCTAAGGTCAAATTGGCTGTTATATAATATCAATAGTTTTCAATGCAAGAAACATGAAATTGTTTTTATACACGAAAATAATAGATATTACAAAAGGAAGGTAACTTAAATCCGGATAAAACAAAAGTACATATAATTCAGAATGTTCAGTCTTTCTTGTAGTGCTACTTTAAAAAAATTTCCAAAAAAAACTGAATGTATTAAGAATCTGATCTTGTTGAAATATTTCTTCTGTCACTAAAAGACCTAACTACCTAATTCATATTAATAACAAGAAGCCCTCGATGATATATTTGTTTTACGTCATGTCCATAATCCAGAAATCAATTTCATGAAAAACAAGTAAGCTGGAAATTTACTGGCGTGACCCTTTGAATAAACCCTTTTGTAAATATTACGGAGTTCTGACTCTCTGATAAATACACCTTCATTTGCAGAAGCACTATTTGTTTATTTAAAACTGGTTTAAACGAC
This sequence comes from Machimus rusticus, assembly GCA_951509405.1. Lineage (NCBI taxonomy): Eukaryota > Metazoa > Arthropoda > Insecta > Diptera > Asilidae > Machimus > Machimus rusticus. The sequence continues at coordinate 14,368,852 of OX608054.1, read as the reverse complement.
GGCATAGCTATATACCCATTTGAAAATTAAAATGAATAATACAAGTTTATTATCTTTTTCTAGCATGTGCGCATGGCATTTTCTGACGTCAAACTAATTCTGTCTAGTCTGAATAACGTATTTTTCAAATTTTTTTACTTGACTTCCAATAAAAGTAATGCTCATTAATTTCTTTTTTCGAAAAATATCCCCGTCCGTAAAAAAGTCTGCAGATAATAGTAGCAGTCATTCATGCATCGAATCTGTTCTGTATTCTGTCTCATAAAACAAGTTGATAATAAAAGTAAAAACTCATTTTGATCAAACAACACGTGGTAAGCTTTAACCTACAGAGGAAACCGTGATCTTTAACAACAAATTAAATAATAATGGGACCTAAACCTAACAGTACGACAAATTCATAAATTTATTTAACCCTTGAGATGTATGGGACTAAACGGTTGCAGAAAACATGGAATTAATTAAGGTACATGTTGATGCTCTCTAGCGAGTTGAGTTGCCCACCTGAGACATAAAATAAAAGATACCAGCGAAAATCACCTCGGCAGAATAGTGTGCCGCGAGATTGAACCTTTCGCGAAAATGATTCGAAATGCCAACCGCAAAGATAATTCATCCCAGGTAATTAAAGTAACCTAAATCATCTCTTGAGCCACAGTAAACTACATCTACGGGCGTTTCTTTTCCCAATTTTTTTTTCGGTTTTTATTTCTTTAACCGAACTTTGCATGGAAGTATTGGTTCTGGTCAAGCAGTCAAGCACAGCCAACTAAAGATATATAGCAAAAATGTTTTTTACTTATTTCTATATCACGAGAGTAGCCAACTGCCATTCGAGCTTGAACAGATCCGCACTACAAAATCCCACCATCCCGCTCTTGTTGACGTTAAGAAATTTTTCTTTGAGCGGTTAATTTCGATTATGCAAAACGACGTCTATATAGTTGGTGGAACTCGCGTCTGGTGAGTTAGTAATACTTGAAACCATCGTCGAGGAAACTACCTTGAGCTGGATCGCTTTATCTGGTTATAAATCAGTTTATTATAACTCGTTCTTGTAGATTTCTGCAATCGGGCAGTTTTCACCTGAACCCTTTTCTTTACGCAAAAGCAGTTAACGCCAGTGATTTGTTCTCGCGTGTGGATACACTTCAGTTCCTTTTTAGGATATTTTCGAATTTTTCGTATTTTGTGGATTTATTACAGTCGTTAATTAATCAAGGTAAGAAACTGGATATACTATTTCACTTCAGTGCAAAAATTTCTCCGTGCTTTCTCAAATTGTCCAACTGGTTTAGTTAAAAAAAAATCGCTAAGTTGATAAAATAGATTGAATCCAGAACTTGTTTAAAACCAGCGACTGTCTCCGTTTTATTCTTAGTAATCTGACCAAATCGAAATCAAAGGGAGACTATAGGGTTTTTCGCGCCAATATATACCTACATATATATGCTAATTTGTTACTATGGTATCTACAGAGTCTTAACGACTGAAAGATAAAACTATAAGGTAAATTTTAAAATATGAACCAGTGAAGTTATACTATTATTTTAATATTTTGTTTAGCACTCTGGTTTTATTCCAATTTTTTTCATATATAACTCGTTGAAATTTGCCTCTCAAAAATTTTTAAGGGAAAATCGAACCAGTCTTTAAACAGATTAGAGAGCCTAGATCTTTCCTCCTCTTTTGTTTCCTTCAGTGAACGAAACTACCAAGATTCGAATTTTTTTAAATTATAACACTGTTCAATTTGCAATACCTTTTTACTCCATCCAACGACGTTAATTATTTCAATAATGAAAGGAGTTTTCAATCAGATGTTTCCTTATTTTATATATAATATTATTATTTGTTTATTAACTTGTTCTTATTCAATAATCACGTACATAAGTATTTTTGCTCCGAGAATTAACTCAGAGTAAAACTTCATAGACTTTGAGTTCAATTAAATTGATGACCGCTCTTTAACTTCTACACAGCCGCGTTAAGAAAGAAAGAATTATTGAAGTGAAATTCTTGAAACATTCTATTATTATTATTATTAAATAAATGTAATATATATTATATATTTAGAGTTTCCAAAAGTAGCTTTAGCTTATGTAGATGACGGAATTTTGAATAATTACTACAAATAAACTTGTCTGAATAGATAGGAAAACTTCCAAATTTTTGACCAATAAAACATTCAGGATGAGCTTCATTTTTTTTTTTTATACAGACACAATGGATAAAATAATGTGACGTCAAACAAATACCTTTTTCTTGAATCAGGTTTTACTGAGTTATTAAGAAATTTGTACGATTGAAGTTTTTTTTATGTATATATGCAATTACAAGAGGAACTAGTTTGACTACGTTTTTATTTAATTTCATTCTGAAAAAAGGTTTGTTACGTCATATAATACATACATTTATTTATAATATAATATGAATGCGAAAAATATACGTTCATTGGAAATTTTATTAATGTTTGCTAAAAACTCAACTGACCTCTTCAAGGATTCGTTTAGATTTTTTAATTTGCTTTCCATAAAGTAAGAATAACAACATTTATTTTTGGGTGTTTTCATCTTATCTGCATCACTCTAATAAAAATACGTTTTAAATTTGTCATTTTAAGACGGTCGTATTTTTTTACCTCGCAAACACAATAAAGAATAAAATAAAATATTAAGTAAAGAGAATGACAAGAAGAAATCATTTTATTGACTACTAAAATAAAACTACAAGTGTTTTTTGAAACAGGTTTTAAGATATACCTCATACCGGTTTTTATTACACTATCATGTATGTAAGCGATGATTGTATCAAAAAGAATCAATGCTTTTTCCTCATCAGGTTACGTTATATATTTTTATAAAAGTATTAATGAGAGTTTTTTCGCTCATACTGTAATAAGCACTATGTCATTGAGCACAAAATATTGCTTTTTGTATAGATAATAATTTACTTTTTCGTAAAACATTATTGAATGCACTCTGAGGGACAATAATTTCTTTTGTTAAAAAAATAACCTTCGTAAATTTTTGAAGGGGATATAAATTACAGGAAATATAAAAAAAATAGTGAACCTTAATGAGATATATGTAAAAAAATATAAAGTGCCTAGACATAAAACAGAGTTCCTACCGCACTTCCTTAATGCAGCAATAAGAAAATTTCCCACAATTTTTAATTTTTATACAGTACCTTAACATTGAAAATTTTGTTTAATATCAATGCCATCGATACCATTAATCTAAATCGCGATTTTTATTTATGAATACGGGTTTCCCACACTTTGACTGTTATTCATACTGTTAATGATTTAGGTTTAAATTCACAAACGGTATGCGATGGACATTTATGTAACAAACACTCCACTTAAAATTCTCTAACGTTTTTTTTACAATTTCTGCTTTCTGATTTCAATATTGCAAATGCTAATGCCGATAGTAAAGTTGGCCCCGATATTGAACTTGAAAACTAAACCTCAGTCAGGCTTTTTTTTTAACAACCGTATTTTATACACGTTTTAGACTGAAGTCATAGTCCATCTTCACGTTTATTCACTTCATTTATTTAAATAAAATACATTAAAGTCTCTGAAAATGTATTTTAATAATAATGTATTTTACATTTTGCGGAATTGAAGAATCAGACGATTAGACGCCAATATCTTCATATGTATAATTTTTTCGACTTGTCGATTTTTCTTATTTAGCTACGAAGATTCATTATGATATAACGAATTCGAATGCGAATATGTTTGACCTTTAAATTTCGCGATTTAACTTTTTCAAACCATCTAGACTTTTCTTTTAATAATAGTAAAATGAGAATTAAAAATTTTAGGGATTTGAATAATCTCACAAATGTGGCGATAATATTATAATAATTAAACATTTCAGCATATGTTCATTACTTTATTGTCGCAATCGTTGTTTCCTTCTCCATTAGTTGCCAATTATTTTAAATGGAAGTAGTCTGACCTGTCGACATTATGACTACGTATTTTTTTTTTTTTTTTATCTCGTTTAAGTCATTTGAGGCAAATAACCCCGTAGTTAGCTGTTAGCGCAATAGAACAATTATGAAAGCTCACGCGAAACGATTTCACAAGATCAACGAAAAAAGTATTACGTACCTGTGTAAGTAACTTCCTCTGAAAACGTGAAATGCCGCTGTACAGTGTGCAATTACCCAGACTTTAATTATTGCATAACTTGGCGCGGCAAAAGAAGCAACAACAGCAGCAGCATTAGGTACCAGGAGTGAGCAGTGATTAAAAATCGATTCCCATTGACCATGGCTGATCGCTGAATGGACGATGCCACGTTAAATTTTATAGTGCAATACGTGGATGAACATCGGATCAAACAATGATTAAATTGAGGCCTTGATAGAAAAATTGTTTTCACCATATTCAATCGAGCGATAAGTTACTTTTTTTTTGACCGTCTTAAGGTCTTGCAACATTGAGATCGGTCCATGAGTGATGCTGCTGCAACTGTGCATCTATGCTCGACCGGACGGCTGTAGGCTATTTTCTGACTAAAAGTGAAAGTGAGAGTAACCTAAATTTTGATGAAGCCGGTCATAAGCACAATTGCTGTTGTATAACCACAAGCTCTTGTAGGGATTTACCCGTTGCGATGAACTCAATTTGAAGTAGTTATTGCTATTCATTTTTTTAAGTGAAAACATATTAAAACCAGTTGCTTAACTACTGGGGATAACAAGAATATGAAGGAGTATCACAATTTCCTCTGCAGTGACCTTTAGCACTGCATGATGTCAGTATTTCAAATTTCGACAACTAAGAAAATAATAATAATAAAACTAACTCTAGAAAACAAATTATTTTGTATATTCGATACTCAGGTATTCGGAAATTTTACGATTAGCTCTTACACTCTCTTAAAAATTCAAATAATACTCAAGACTCCAATCAATATTACATCACAAGATTACCACGTAACTGCAGAATAATTAATTTACTTCGTAAAGGTCCCATTTATCAATGACCCTTCGAAATAAATTTTATTTGAAGCATACCAAAATTCCTGAACTATTTAGATATATAAAATGGTTCTATGATATATGCTAGATAGTAATACTTATTCTCGATAGTTTTGAAAGAACAAAGTTTATTTAGTAAATTTTAGATTCGATTTTAGTCGATTGTCGTTTGTGGTATTTTTAGAGGTTTGTTTTAGGTCAACTTTAAGAGTTTTGACAATTTTAAGCTGTCCTTCGCTAAATTTGACCGTGAGACTGTGGTAAGAAAATTTAAACGTCTTGGCCTTCTTTCTTTTTAGAAACATCGACTACTAGCCCATTATTCTTTTTGTTGCCATTTTAATTATATATTTTTTTCATATATCAAAATCTTTTCGGGTTATAAATACTTACCAACTAAGAAACATACATACGGTCTTTAATTATTTAAAAAACATTAGAATATTAATTTCTTATATTTTTCTACAGATGACTCTCGTCCATCCAACCCCTGATATGCGCGCCTTCATCCGTGAAGAGCTTCGCGAACCCGAGAACCAAGCGGATATTGACAAAGATATTGCGGCAATCCGTGAATGGTTAAAAACCCAACCTCATTTACCAAAAGACATGGACGACCAAAGATTGTGCACCTTCTTGCGTGGATGCAAATTCAGTTTGGAGAAAGTTAAAAGGAAACTCGATATGTACTATACAATGCGCAATGCCGTACCCGAATTCTTCGCCAACCGTGATATGTCACGTCCAGAACTTAATCTGGTCATGGACTATGTGTAAGTTTTGTACTCATATTTCTAATCCAACAAATTTTAACTATTTTCAATTGCAGCCATTTCCCTCCACTACCTGGTCTAACACCCAATGGAAGACGTGTAACTTTTATTAGGGCTATCGATTGTGATTTTCAACCCAGTCAGGTCAATGATGCTATGAAAGTAGCCCTTATGCTTGGCGATATTCGATTGGCGGAGGAGCAAGGCATTGCTGGAGATATTTTCATTTTGGACGCTTCGGTTGCTACAGCAGCACATTTTGCCAAGTTTTCTCCAACAGTTGTAAAGAAATTCCTTATTGCTGTACAAGAGGCTTACCCAGTCAAGGTGAAAGAAGTTCACGTAATCAATATTTCACCATTGGTCGACACGATCATGAACTTCGTCCGTCCATTTGTCAAGGAAAAGATTCGAAACCGTATCCATTTCCATAGCGATATGGAAAGTTTGTACAAGTTTGTACCAAAAACTATGCTACCATCAGAATATGGTGGCAACGCAGGTGGCATTTTGGAGCTTAATGACCAATGGCGCCAAAAACTGAAGGACTACACCGAATGGTTCAAAAGCCAGGAGAACTCCAAAGCGAACGAAAGTCTTCGTCCAGGCTCGCCAAAGACCGCTGATGATCTCTTTGGAATGGAGGGAACCTTCCGACAACTATCTATCGACTAGTTTAATATAAAAATAAATTAATTATTTTAGACATAGCATTTTGCCGGCAAATTTTTATGTTTATATGGATTTCTTTCTATCTATAATTTCTTGAATGTTAGGTTAGGTTTTCATTCATCTCACTGCACGTTTTTCCTGCAACAATATTTCCATTCTTTTCCAATGTTTTTGTTGTTTACAGAAGTGATATTATTGTACAGGAGATTGTTCAATACATACGCTAAGAAAATATACATTGTTTACTTTATTTATCTAACACCTTTTTCCCTGGCCAGTACTCTTTCCTAATTGCTATAAAAATAATATATCCTAAAATATAATTACTGGCATATTCTTTGCATGCTTATTCATTCACTTTACCAAAAGGTAATGAACTTTTATAACCGGTTATTGATCTCAAATATTTTAAGCAGAAAAGAGCTCTGTGATGAGACATCTTCGCCAAATTATAAGCCGTACGAGGAGTTTTTGACATACTCTTCAGAAACCCGTTATTGTTCTACTCTACCGAAGCAAGTTGGTTTCTAAATTTAGTTCTTAGAATAAGAATCACATCCTGTTCTTTTTGTTGGGATTTTTAAAAGAAAATATTAAAAACTTTGTCCCTGACTTGCAGCAGTAAGGATGTGCAGACGGTGTTGCTGAGAAGATAAATCTTTGATATCTAGTCAAACTGGTATTAATTATTCCATTGCCATCTATCTTTGGTTATGTAGGTACATATATTTACATAAATTTATATACTTGATTATGTGGAAGATTTACATGAACTCCATGTTTTTTTTTTACTTCCGCTTCATTTGCTTGTCTGCTTTATTCGTTGAGAACTTATAAAAGCGAAATTAAAAATAAGGCCAAAAATAGAAATAATTTTTATCTTATTTGATATACAGGTGAACCCAAACCTTTTAGAATAGTAGTATGTAATGGATGTTAAATGGTAATTAACTGCTTGTTATTACATAGATATATGTACATATATTGTTATAAAAAATTGCACCATGCAGTGTCTTCTAAACTGAAATATACGAGAACTTAGACAGGTCTCACATTGAAGAAATAAATATTAAAAAGGTAACTTTTGTGATATTTATCTGAGCATATGCAGGGTAGGGCAGGACCGTTCTAAGGCCTCAAGCGAGCAAATTGTAAGATTATGAACTATGTAAGACTTCATGCCGAAAATGTATAATTTGAGACTTCTAACTCAATAATACCTTGGACACACGGCAGCCATCATTATGACACCAGAAATCGTTATATGTTTTATATATTTTAGTCGAAAAAGGACTGTAGTGGATCTCATGCGATAGAAAATGTCTTATAGACAACTATGAAAAAAATATGAGTCGCTTCGAAACATTGCAAAAGAAAAACTTTCGAAGGAAATATCTGTAGAAATGCAGAAATGGTAGATATGTAATTCGTCCGAAGGAATGACTCTTCTTTATAAAAGTGTGTCCCGAATACGAAAAGCCAGCGGTGAGGAGGCAGCCAGACAAAAACGACATGAGGAAGAGACGACTTAATACGAAAAATTACACTAAAAATATTTAAACCGCCTATTTCAAAAATGTTAACTGTCGGAACAAATAAATCTTATTCCAAGTCGTTTCTTTATTCATTCTACATCTACACCGTATACCATCTAAACTCTACCTATACCATGAAAATTTCATTCCATGGAAGGGAACATGGAATGAATAAAAAAAACACATCCTATGAGGGTATGGATCCGGAGAGCACCTTAATTGCAGGGTAAAAAATTTTATACTCTCAAACTTATAAATTTGCTCATTTTGATATTTATTTATAACATTTTCGAATTAAATGAAACCATTTTTAAATAAAATAGAACTATTCATTTGAGTGAAACTATTTTCAAATAAAATGAATTCTAAGTGAGATAAAATGAATCTTTATTTTTTTTTTGCAGTTTTGAAATATTTTGCATATATAGGCAGTTTTTACAACAAAATATTAACATAACCCTCACTAGTCATACTAGATTTTTTCTTCTTTTACATTTTTCGGAAGTATGTATATGTATCTAAAAAGTAGAGACAGAAGGCATTTTGAAAGGATAATTTTGAGCTCACTGAAATGCGGTGCTGACTGAGATGACATCAGGATTTTGAGGAGCTCGCATCGATGCTTATTCTCGCTAAATTATTTTTCTTTGGACCGCGCAGTTAAGCATTAGTGGATTTTAACAATTCTTCAGTCTGTAAAAAGTGTAAACTGATTTATGCAGGATTACATAAAAGACGAGAAATTGAAGAAACTTAATTTATTTCTTTAGAAGTGGATTCCGTTTTGCACTTTTATTTCTTGAAACAATTAACAATTCAAAATAGAAGTATTGAATTTTAAATCCCATTTATGATTATTTTATAATATATAAAGCCAAAAAGCAAAATAGAATAATGGTCCAGTTAAATATTATTAAATTTGTTGCCGAGTCGTCGACCTCTAAATAATATGTATCTAAAAAAGAAGATAATTATCTGAAATTAGTCCCAATTTTAAAAGATTGTCATCTAGAATTTTGAGTTGGCTAAGTTAATTTAATTTATACATACATATATATAGACCAAAAGGTTCTGAAGCTAACCTTAGGTAATAGGTAAGGGAACTTGTCTCTCCAAATTTTGTGTAAAGGTATTTTAAATGACTTGACATAAAAACTAGGTGTATATTAATTAACCCTAATTTTCAGACAGAATTTAAAAGAAAACTCTATCCAGTGAGCAATAGAATGCTAAACGAGATAATGGTCCAAATATCAAAACCCGTTTTTCATATTTCGCGAATAATTCGATTAAATATTATTTTTACATATAAATAAATAATAATAAAAATAAAAGTAAAAAATAAAGCTGTAAAACAAGCATACCTTACTTCATAGATACTGGCAAAATTAACGGACAACTTTGAAATAATCTTATAAGCGCTTCAATTATAAAAAAAAAACATGTATATGTTATTATGTGCATGAAAATATAACAACAAATAGGTACCTTACCTAGACCACAAAGTTTTAGAAAGTCTTTAGAGCATGTTGAACGATCTTGGCTGCATTGTGTGCACGGATGACCTTCAATAAAACTTTTATCAAAGTTAGCAAAGTTGAATCTTGGGTGGAAAAAGCATGACATTACATAGCCACTCCAAACTCTAAAAAAAAATGTACAAAATACAAAAATACATCGTTTGTATTACGGATTTAATATGTCGTTTAAATATGTATTTTCCGTTAAAAAATTAAAAATAAATCGCATATTATACTCAGGCAACGCTGCATACCAACAATACCTGGTTTGCCTAAATCTTTTACAAAATATGTATTTACGTTTCCGATTTATTATTTGAAATTAGTTATAAATTTTTTAATTTTTAATTTTTCTTTCAAAGATATAAATACAGGCACGACAAATTAGTATTATTAAATATTTGACAAACCTTGCCGCGGCACATCCTACAAACTCAGAGGTTGGCCAAATCAGCTGAGGAAAATCATCATAAATGTGGAATTCTCGCTTCAAGTCTGCTATCGACTTTGGAGGTCTAGGCCCACGATTGTTCATTTCAGAGTACCAGGTTCGTATTGGAAGAACATACCATTCCTTAATTGGCGGACTTGTTGCAAGCATCATTGTTTGTCCAACAGTGTATTCTTCTGAATCTGTAATCATATGGATTAAATAACACCTCAAATAAAAAATTAACACATCAACATAAAAAATCGCAATCAGTTTTTCTTCCAATACAATCGTACAGAGAATGTTCGGCCATTTCTGCTAAAGATCTGTCCCAGTGCTTCATCATTTTTTCAGAAGAAGTTATGGTGAGGTGTGAAGGGAGCAAAATATCGTGGATTTAATTACCAAATAGTTCATGTTAGCAATCTTCAAACGACCAGCAATTCTGTTGCGTACTCCGTTAATACCTATAACCGAGAATTGCAACGCCTCATTGTCAAATTCCAGTGGGCTGTAGTCCGCGTAGTAGCACACGTTCGATGGTGCCTGGATTGAAGTTGTTTACAAGAAAAAAATATCTGTTAAAAATCGTTAACTTACCGTCCAGCAATTAATATGGATTGTTCCGTTTTTGCACCTTTTGAAGTTATTGCAGAGATTTTGGTTGCGGACATCAAACATTGTGAAGCGATATGCCTGAATGGGTTGCAAGGCAAGTTCAAGGAATATTAAAATTCCCAGAAAACCCAATATGAAATTCATTTTTGGATTCAAAATTTAAAATAAAAAAAGAAGTTAAAAATTCAATCAGTCAGAGGAATTCAAGGCACACTGTGCAGGGAATCTAAATTAATGGGGATTTGATTCAATTCACTATCAAATCAACAGTTTTACTCATACAGGATTATTTTACCAATTTCGAAAATTTCCGCGGTATCAAAATTTACTTTGCGGATATTTGAAGTGGAAACTGTTTTATTGTCACTGGCGTGGCGAACTCTCTTTAAGTTGCTGAAATTATTATAATCAATGATAAAACAAATTTTGCTAGTGCAAAGCGCACGAGTGGGGTGATAAAATGAGGGAGACCGAAACTAATTTCTAATTCTAAAAGCAAACATTTGAAATTGACTTCAGAATCAGAATTGACTATCTATTAAAATTATATTTAGGAATCGAATTAAAATTAAAAGAAAGATTTGAATTTAAATTTAAATTTGAATTGACAAGTAGATATTAAAAAACTAAAATAACTGCCTTAAATCTTTGTTTAAGCTAAATATTAGAATACAAACCAACAAAGTAGAGAATTAGAATAGGATATACTACTATGATGGCTCAAAAGCACCCCAAAACATCGTCTTTTTGTCCAAATCACGGCTCAGCGCCATCTGGACTCGAACAGCGAACAAGCTTTTTGAAATTTTTTCATACAAATTTTAGTCAGGACTGGAGGATATGTAGTACGTGTAGCTGTAGCCCAAAGATTTGTTTCAGTCCTCAGAATGGTGCAACCGTGTAGTTCATTTTGATTGACTTTCAAGGGAAGAGTTATGAATTAATCCTTTTACGAAATGGTAATTCAGGTAAAAATTTCACCAGGAAAGGGATATTTCCAAGAGTGTGAAATTTGTTTTGAATTATTCCTTCGTATTTCAGGTAAACTTTGCAATTGTTTGCTTCTTCCTGCGAAATTTCGTTAAAAGTTCGAAAGGAAATAGATTCCGCAGTTTATTATACTTACATAATATCAATAAACTTTTCCGAATAAAAAACCTTTTTAAAGGATGGAGAGGTAAAAAGTTTAAAAGCCATAAAACTACTAATATGTTTTTTTTAAAAATTGAAATAAATTGAATTAATACACAATATAATCTCGAATATCGAGTAACAAAAAATCAGAGCGTCATTAATACAAAAAAAAAAAGGAGAAAAAATTATATTTTCTTGAGCAGTTCGATCAGAGTGAGTAAATCAAAAAAACTATGAGTCGACGTCGTTGATGTAGTAAGTTGCTTCACCAAGAATAATCAGGAAAAAAACGATTTCTGAAATGTGGGCTAGCTGTTGAAGTTTGTGCTGTGATCATGGCTATAGTGTTCCGTGTTGACAATTACTTGTACTACGTAACCACTTTGTATGTGCGCTTCTTCAATTTGCATTTTATCACCCAATAGCTTTCCACCATAAAACCATCGTTGGCAGCAAGCGTCAACGCCTTCCACTGCCTGTAAAATGAAAGTGGTTTAATCACCGATAGTACATAACTTTCATGCAAAATATTATACATTATCATATAACGGATATTCCAAATAATCGCGCTTCCGGTTAAAATTACAAAACACAATTATATTTTCTGTATTTTTTTACGCGTGTTAATTACAATCACCTTTTTGAAAAAAGATAATTTAAAGATGTAATCATAGGAGTTATTAAGCTTTTTATGCTTTTTATGTAATAACTGAAATTCTGATCTTTCAGTTTAGCCATTAAGCAATATCTGATATTGTTTACAAATACATACATATATAAAAAATTCCCATTTTAATAAGTATGGCCCCCCGCCATACAATTTTTTGTTTGTTTAGATCAGAACTTTCATTACACTCATTCTGGCATAAACCCTGTATAAGAATGTTGTCAATTTTTTTACATTCTCAATACGTAACATCTTAATAAACTACGTCTTATTTGTTATATCAAAAATTTCACAACATTTCATAGAATGTGTATCGGTCATCTAGCTATGCTTTACTTTTTTTTAAATTTACTTTTGCCGTCATCTAAAAGTAACCTTTGCCTCGTCGGAGATAACTGGTTTGATTTATTAACAGACGACATTGATCCCGAATTGCGCAAAGCCGGTTTCATTAATTTGGATATAAATGGTTTTTCCCATAGAATAATAGAATATATTCCCTACAAAAAACTAAATATGAAGATGTTATCCACCTGATAATTAATTGCACCAAAACTAGCAGCAGGGATGAATGGAGCCGAAAAACCTATGAAGATAACATTTGCTTCGTTTGGCGCTGCAACGTATTTATGACGATAGCGTTATCGGTTCACTTTGAGTAATTCGTTAAATACGAGCTCTGCTTTTTATCAGTAATTCCATTAAATACAGAGTTTTATCAAGTGCCCTTTCATGCCAACGTCCACTGAAATTACACTCACCTGTAATTTTTTCTTGCACTGGCCGACTGTATCTTTTGAGTATACTAATAATTTTACATCAGACATCGTTGACGAGATCCTGAGCTTTAGAAAAATCTCTGTGCCTCCGTCAACTGGCTCTGAGTACTCAGCCGGGGAGTCTCTTCCGTTCTCCTCTTTAACAATATTAATTGGGTAAGACAGGCAGTATATAGGAACTTTGTACTGAGTTCCTAATTCATCATAACATTCTGTTAAGTAGCTGCAAAGGAATTACCAAATTACAAGTCTGGAAGGGTAAAATAAAATCACATACCCATTTGGAACAGATATGTTAGCCCCATCTAAAATTGCTTGCGCCAATTGAAAATCTAAAGCCTCTGCGGCCGTTGTGGCAGCTCTAAGTGCATCCCAAATCTCCTTCCGCCCATCAAAAGCTGGAGCGGTGTCCCAAAATTCGTCCCTTTTAGACCGCAACTGACCCTCCGTTAAAGGCACATCAGATCGCCAACGTATTGTTTCATGGCACAAGGGGTGATTTTTTCTAGCTGGTCCCACATTGGGTCCTGTAAAACAAAGAAACTTAGCGCTGCTGGCCCCTTAAAAGATTTCCGTACACAAAAATTACCTGACGTAGGTCTTGACGGATTCGTCGACGACACACTGACTGTTTCATTTTCTGTGTTATGTATTCCAATGCACCCTCCCATTATATAATTTAATTTGAAATTTTTGCCAGCTAAATCGGAAACCAAATCTCAAAATGTAAAAAACAAGAAACGAAAGCGCTCGGTGGCTTGATGTGGTTCTTTCAATTCGGGCATAGTTTATTCCCGTGATATGTGGAGTGTACCGACTTCAAACTATAGATTTTCCGGATGGTGAGGATTCTTTGGCTCGAAAGGACCCTACAGTTAATTCCTTCATGAAAATCTTGATTAGACAAACACAAATCCTGAAAATCCTCAAATATCACACCGAAATGTCAAAAGTGATTATTTCAGTTGTGCGTTCTTTCCCCCATGTTGTCACAACTGTTTCAATCGGAAGAGCACTTTTAGGGAAATTTTAAACTAATGCATTGCCAGCAATGAATTTTTCTTGTACAGGACTAATTTTTAACGGATTCGACCTTTCGTCCAATTAAAATATATTTCATAAAACTCTACGGTTCAAACTTGCTTTTGCCTGCTTGAATACTTATCTATTTGATTTTCATTTGGTGTTTGCAGACAATCAATCTACAATGTTCAATGTAGTGCAGCTAATTAGCCAACATGAAATTTTAAAAGTTAAATTTTTAAAATTACTACCCTGCCAACGATTTCGTTTGTACCTCTATAGTTTATTACAAATTAAGCTTTTAATTAAGGCTTACGATTAGCCAACACCTTTTTCAAAATCATTTAAAATCAATTGTAAAATATACTTTCGGGTATTCAATCGATCGGAAATTGTTTGTACCCTCCGAGTATGCTAATCAAAAGCTTTGTATACCTCTTAATTTCCCATAAAAAGCGAAAAATGAAATCAATTTTTATCAAAATTCGAGTTATTTCTGCCTAAAAACAAACTATTAGCCTTTAGGGAAAAAAATCTTAGCATTAGTTATTTTTCAGAGAAAATCGCCCGTTGCCGATGTGTTGTCCATAATTTTTTTAAAAATTCAAAGATAAATGGGGAATCAAAGAAAAGGGGAATAAATAATAATAATAAACTACAGAGGTACAAACGAGTTACAAACGATTGGCGGAGTGCAAATTTTAAAAATTTCACTTTTAAAAGTTCGTGTTGGCTGTTCGTAAGAGGGTGAAAGAGAGTGTATGTAGTCCATTTATATATGTCAGTGAGCACGACTCAAGTTCTCGAAATGGGACATGATATGAATAACATACATTTTAAAAACTATGGTAGGGTGGATATTGTTAAAATGTGCCCAATCTATTACAAATTTTCTAGATAATTCAATGAAATTGATTAAAAATTCGAGAAGAGAGCTATAGGCTATTGCAATCGGCATTCAGTTGGAAACAAGTAAGTTGACCGGTTGTGCTGTTTTATACCTTAATTGAGTCTAAAATGCCTGTTAAAGCTGTTTGCGTTCTGATTGGCGATGCTAAAGGGACACTTCATTTTGAGCAAGAGGTGAGTATATTTTTTATGCATGCAAATTTTACTTTTTTAGCGTTAGCGCGCAATATAGTGGCAGTGCTTTAATTTTCCTATCGTGGGGTGGGAATCAACGAAGCTAATGGAGTAGCCATTATAATAACAAATTTTAGTGCATGACCTTTGTTCGCCACAGTCCTGGGACTTAGAAATAATGAGTTTTGCTATTTTAGAACGAGAAATCGGCAGTGAAAATTACTGGGGAAGTTTCCGGACTTTCTCAAGGTCTTCATGGTTTTCACGTTCATGAATTTGGTGATAACACCAATGGCTGTACTTCGGCCGGTGCACACTTTAATCCTTATGGGAAGGAACACGGAGCGCCAGACAGTTCTGAAAGACATATAGGAGATTTGGGAAATGTTGAAGCAAATGAGGATGGTAAAGCAAAGGTATGGGCGAGCTTTTCTATAAAATTAAAAGCATTTTCTAACAATTAAGTTTTAGGTTTCCATTCAGGACAATTTGATATCTTTGATTGGTGAGCACAGCATTCTTGGTCGTTCACTTGTTGTCCATGCAGATCCGGATGATATGGGAAAAGGAGGTCATGAGCTGAGCAAAACAACCGGTAACGCTGGTGCCAGAGTTGGTTGTGGAATCATTGGAATATCAAAAGCTTGAAGCAAATATGTAACACTAAAATAAAATATGGGTTGGAAACGAAAGATTTAAGTGAATAAAGCTATAAAAAATTTACTTACACATTTTTAACCCTGCTTTTCGATATGTTTCTGACGTATGGGATGCGTTCGCAGTTACCGGGCCCCATTCCTCCCGGTAAGGCTATTTTTTAGTGAAATCTTGCAGAAACTTTTGCTTCGGGTTCCGATGCGATAGATATGCAAATATATAATAATAATAATGATTTATTTCCGGCAAAAGTACACAAGATATAAAATCTTATAAAGTACAATAATATGAGGGAAATATAAATTTACTTTAAAAAATAAAATAATTAATTCAATTCAAATAAAGTCGTAAAAAACAAAGAACAAAAAGGCAAAAGAGAGAGAACCTAAAACTAATTAATAAAAAAGGGTAGAAGTCTGCACAGCCAAACCTTTAAACAGAAAGCTGTAAGAGATCCCTGAATGCTCCGACCGTACAAGCTGCACGCACCTCCGGAGGAAGAGAATTCCAGAGGCGAGCGGCCTGGACAAAGAAAGAACCCTCCATAACTGATTTCGCATGTTGAGGAATAATTATAGTGCACGCACGCTGAGAAGCAGCAAGCCGAACGAGTTCCCTGAGGTAATCAGGTTGATTACTCTTCAAAACTTTAAACAACTGAATAAGCAATCCGCGGTTCCGGAAGGAAGCAAGAGTACAACCCAACAAGGCTGTTCTGAAAGGGGAAACATGGTCAAACCGACGGAGTCCGAAAACGAATCGAATACAATCATTGAACGCAACCTCGATTTTGTTGTTACATACACTGTCTAACTTGGGGAAAATACAGCTTCCATACGTGAAATATGGTAAGAGTAGAGTCTTTACTAACCTCATTCTCACAGTTGTGTTCAAAAAGCTCGCTGAGAGCCAAAGTCTACGCAATCCAGTATACACCTTCCGAAGCATCTGATTTACATTATCACAGCACTTCATAGTACTGTTTAACACAATGCCCAGGCTAGTTACTTTATTTAAAGCAGGAAGAGTGTGACCATTTAAGCAAACAGGTGGAATAACAAGCTCTTCCACTTTTTTGCCATAAAAAGAAATACACTGGGACTTTGCAGGGTTTAGCTGTAGACCATTCATCCTTGACCATTGATAAATGTATTCCAGGTCATCATTAAGACGCACGATACAATCTTCCATGAGCCCAACAGGCCTACTTAAATATACCTGGACATCGTCAGCATACATATGTATTGATGAATTCTTGACAACTGAAGGTAAGTCATTAATAAACAGGCTAAAGAGTAGTGGACCCAGAACAGACCCCTGAGTTACCCCACGGGATATATGGAATGCACTGGAGAACTTATCCCCCACACGTACTCGTTGATAGCGACCAGACAGAAAACTTCTCATGAGAGAGATCGCAGAAGAACTAAAACTAAACTTTTGAGCAAGTTTGTGTAAAAGGAGATCATGGTCAACACTATCGAAAGCCTTGGAGAAATCAAGAAGTAGAAGAATGCAAATATATGTGGGTGCATTATTAAATTTTACACGAATTTTTACAAAAAAAACTTCCTCCGCGATTTTTCAAAATTTTGCAACCACATTTTGCATATTTTTGTTTGCTTTAGCTTTGCACAATATCGTACGTATGTACATGTATATAAAAAAATTTATAGCATAATAATACTTAGTTTTAGATTCGTCAATGAAGAAAGAGATAATTTATAATTTACGCGTAATAAATTCTTTTGGTATTTGGTAATTATAACAAACAAAACAGCTCTATTTCAAAAGATGATGCAACCTGCTAGAATATCACACGCACATATGTATTTCCATATCTTTCACACATATTCTCGTTCTGTCTCATGCGAGTGCAAACGCGACGTCACAAACCGGAAATGGCCTTCAAAATCCAAGATGGCGAATCGTTGTGAGATTTTTCCCCATACATTTTATATGGGAAAGAGGGGCTAGAACGTCCAAAGCTTATCTATTCATGTTTCTCCCAATTACTTTATTAAAAGCTCGAAATATGTTTTTTCCTTAGTTTTTTAATAGACTAGAAATGTACAATATTCGATTAAGTAAGAAATATAGAATGCTGAGGTGTATATGTATGAATCATAATTAACGTACACATATGCACACCTGCATCTAATTCTCTAACATTTTCATCAATAAGAAGTAGTCAGTCAACAACTTTAATTTTTTTATTTTTCTTCTAGCCATGGATGTTTTAGGCAATCAGCAGCAGATGCTCTCAGAATTGGGTTGTAATTAAGCATAGGGACAAGAAATTCTGTAAACATTTGTGCCTCAGTAGCATTCCAATTATATTTCTCAATTAGTACGTTAAGCATACCCCAGGGTTTAAGTTTTGTAATGTTTCTTAAATTCCCTAAAAAAAAATATTACATAATTGAATATTACAAAGATAAGTTTAAAATTTTTTTACCATAATTAGTGAAGTATTTCAAACCATGTCTTCCTTTGAAGATCAGAGATGGTGGTATTGATCCTAATAATTCTACTATATGTGCTAAGTGATCTTCGTCCCGTGTATAATTTTCTCCAGCATGTGGATCAAAAAGATAATCACCAGTCGCTAATTCGAATGCCAAACATGCTGTGCTCCAGATATCTGCTGTAAAATTATAAGGTGCTCCTAAAAGCACTTCTACTGACCTATATTGACGAGTTTGAATATCTTCCGTGAAATGGTGATACTGGAAATAAATATATTATTATCATTTCATTTCATTCATTTATTATTATTCTTCTTACATCATAGCAAGCGTTTCCCAAATCCGCTATTTTCACTTTCACGTTGCAATCGTTAATAAGCGTCTGAATAGTATTTGTGTAAGAATGAGTCTGAGGAATTGATTTCCTGGGTACTTCTTTTCCTGTTAATTCGTTTGTCTATAATAAAAAGTAAAACTATACTAAGAACAGAGGTTTCGGAATCCATCTAAAAAATCAGTTGCGAAAAGTTAACTCGTTTTTTATTCCTCTCTCCCCCTTGAGACCTTGAATGATATTATCTATATATATATTAAGTATATTGCACGGACGGGGGAGTGTGAAATTTGGCATAGTTAAAGTTTATATATAGAAGAAAGCTAAAATTTATATTTAATATGTGTTACAAAACCCGTTGATATTTCTTGTATATATCTTAATAATATTATGATATTTTGATATGGTTCCTTGTGCCATTTCAAGATAAAACTTCAGGGAAACATACATGTCTTAAAAAGTTGCGCTGAAGTAACTTAATTCTCCGTAATTACTAATAAACTTGAATGTCCCCTGAGAGGGGACATCCGAGTTATATGTTAGAATTACGATGTCCCCTGAGAGGGGACAGCGGAGTGCAAAGGGTTAAAATACTACAACATAGAAAAACTAAACTTACTTTGGCAGTGGTTTTTCGTTCTGTCCGATAACGATTTAATTCCATCGTACTTAAACAATCCTCATCTTCAAAAGCATCCGAAAGCTTTGTAAATAATGAAGTTAAGTTATTTGTATGATTTTCTTCAAAAACCGAACTATTTAAGTCAGTGTTACTCCTTGAAGTACTAGCAGTCTCTATAGGTTCTGTCGGTAATTGTGACCATCGACTTGTCTTAATTTGTTTTTCGATCGAACTAACTGAAAAGAAGAAATGTTTTACACAATTAATTTAAAAAAATTTATTTAAAATGTTACTGTACGAGTCTGGAAAATCAATTCCTTGAAGACGTAAGATATTAATTTCATCATCAATTTTTTGATTCATCACTGCAGCGTTATCAATAACCAGTAAAATATTTTCTGGTTTTATATCCGTGTGTATTATTCTACATTTCGTGTGCAAGTAATCCAATCCTTCCAAGATTTGCTTTACTACATTTCTCACCTGAGCAATGATGAGACCCTGATATTTATTCTTAACAATTAATTTATATAAACTGCAGCCTAATGCTTCAAACACAAGACATGTGTGAATTCCGTTGACTCCGCGAATTGTGAAATGATTTAATAAACTAACAATTCTTTCCCGCTTTGGATCCGTTACATCAGCATCCCTAATAGCTTCTAATAAACGTATTTCATCTGCTGCTGTTTCATGATAATGAGATGCGCTTTTAACAACTTTTAAAGCCACATACTTCTCTTCTCTGCAAAGAAAGTTAAATCGAAATGTTAAAATGCAAAAGAATGAAATTTAAATATTAAGGCGATTACTTTATGTCTCTGCAAAGCCACACTGTTGAGAAGTGTCCCCATCCCAGTTTTCTTATAACCCTAAACCTATTGTCGAATACGTCTCCAATAACAACTGGGTGATAACCTCCTCTGCAATATTGTGTGACATCCTCTTGCTCTTCGTCAGACCCAAAGAGACTGCTTTCTGGTGAGTCTGGGTAAAGATCTTCTCCAGTTGTAATAGTACTTCGTGGCTCCGATCTAAATTTAATTATTATGTTAAAATTGATATCAAGATTCAAATTAAACTAACAAACATAATAAGCAATTCATCTCTTCGATAAATATCATAGTCAATTGTAACATGGGATTTGGAGATATTTTTTTTGTGGTGTATTAATATAGGACCAGCAGATGCATATTTTCTACGAATGCTTGGCTTTTTACATAAATTAATTTCAGACGAAACGCTTTGAAATTTTGTTAAATTAAAATCTTCTATGATATCAATTTCTAACTGTGGTTTGTTGTTTGTTAAAACATTAAAACCAACAAATAATTTCAATCCAAAGAGGATTATTAAAAGGCAAGTTATTTGAAAAATACATTGAAAAATGTGACCATGTAAGGACAATTCTTCGGAGACTTCTTTTCCGCTGAATATACAAAGAGAAGTTTTATTTAAAAATGTTGTCTGATATGACGCAATCACATAATAAGGTTTAAGAACGTCAAATAAACTTAAGTTTTTTAGCCATTTATCTAATTTATTCTGTCTGGAGGATTGCTGATTCTCTTCACTTTTTTGAAAACTTAAAAAGGTGCATATGTTCTCCTTGTCACTTAATAATATTTGTTTGTAATCGAGCTTACTACAAGTATTACGAAACATTATAGACCTTATTAAAAATGCAAAATATTTAATCTGAAACTCATTCCAAACTTGACAGTGACAACGGGAGAAGCATCTATATGTATAATTTCATATTATTTATAGAAACAGCGCTTTCTTTACAGCACAGAAAGTAGTATTCCCAAAGTTTAAATTTAGATCGATCGAAAATTTAGCGGATGAAATTGTTTCACATTAATAGGTGTTTGTCTAAGCTAAGAATTTTATTTAACATGTGATGAAGAATATATACCCAGATTAAGGTTTCCCAATAAGAACTGCCGAACTTTAAATTTGAATAAAACACACAATTTTCAAGCAAAAATGGTTCTGATTGCTTTATTTGAAAGATAATTTTATGCGATTTATGATATATGAATATCGGCAAAATGGCCACAACGGCACACGCCCAACGACTCACGCCAGTTTTCGATAACTCTGTGCTGACGAATATTGGCTTCCAATGTCTAAAGAGTTGTAGGATGGTTGCTGTAAACCGGAACATATTTGCACAGACCTCTCAAAAATCCATAGACAAATATGGCCACCACGAGCTGTCAAAACCAGGTCATCCCTATTAGCCGGCCACACACGGGACGGTTTGCACGCGTACAAACATAAGATTGATCGTGTGTGGGCAACTTGGCGTACAAACTTAAAACCGTCCCAAATATTTCTCGCCTTTGATTTTTCCGTGGTTTTATTTTTTTATCATCTGTCAAGATGAATTACTACGACATTAGATTGTGGAGTCACGATTTCATTCTTTAAATTTGTTATATGGCTTTAGGAATTAAAACCATCACCGTTTGTGGGCAAAATGGTGTACAAACAAAATTTGTCATAAAGATTGTCACAAGTTTGTACGCCAAAAACCGTCCCGCGTGTGGCCGGCTATTATAAAATAAAATATTATTTGTAATGAGAAGAATTGGTGATTTCTCTATCTCTTTTAATTTTATTACATATTTAATACACAGCTTAGGCTATTTGTGCGTCCCTTTTGTGTGGCCCTTTGTCTTTACTCCCACTTATACGTTAATCTAAGGCGGGCAATTGCCGACCCTCCGCTGATGTCGGTATTTTATGCCTAATCTCCATAAAGAGCCAACCCAACCAAAATATTTATCTGCAGCTCTTTCATTCGCATTGCAATTTCGTCACCTTATTTCTTTCATTTTAGTCATCATATCTACGCTAGCTTTTTCCTCTGTGTGAGTTACATAGCTAATAATGTGTGCAGACTTGATTTTTTCAGCAAGTCAGCCAAATGGTTTTGTGGTTTTGGTTTTGGTTTGGTCTGGTTTCTTATGGAGATTCGGCATTAAAGACTGTTCTCGAATTGAAAAACCTCATGCTCATGCTCAGATGACATGAAATTGATCATGTATGTACGTCTTGTCTTTTGTCTCGTTTGGCTTAACAGTAGTTGGAAAAAAATAGGTATTTACGAGGATGAACCATTCTAACATTTTAAAATCAATGTTAACCTTTGCAGAAATAAAGTACCTATAACAAAGCAGAATCATACTTACAAGCTGACAAAGGGTCCTCTCAGAGCAGGCATATCCCTTCTGCGATTTAGAGGGGGCGACAACGAAAGTGATAGGAAATCTTGCGTTTTTTCATCACCGCTGTCGATAAAATATGTCCCTGCCTTAATCTCTCTCTGATAATTCGTATTCGTGAGGCGATTTTCATATAATTTATTTCGCTCTTGAACGTTTTCTTTCAAGTTTTCGGCTGCCAGCTTAGATTCATTACACAAATTAAAAAAGCTAACAGAAGACGGGCTTGCGGGAGATTGACAGGTGCAAGTAATAGAAGAGCTTCTTAAGGTAATCGATTGTTCACTATAATATAGCGAATTATTAAGAAATATAGGTTGCCCGTTAAATATCCTAACATCTTGTGCTCTATTTGATTGAAATGAACATGACTGGAAGTTTTTTGGACTTTTATAATTTCTCAAAACTAACAAGGCAGAATCCTGAAGCCGAGGCGGACCTCCGGTCGTCCTAGATCCGGAAACTGTGTTGCTTGGTAAAACTGGTGCCAGCTTTTTCACTTTACTGTTTTGTCTACACTTAATAAAACATAACAGATTACATAGGAATAATTACACGAGCACGTTTCTTTAAAATAATTTGCTTATCAATGAAGCAGCCCTGTGAGAAATCTTTGGAATTTATAAACGACTAGAATTCACAACAAACTTCTGACTTCTTTTGAATGCGCATGACCAATATTTAAAGCTTGAGATCAGAGACCTATTGACAATTCCTAAAGGGATGTTATGAGTTTACGAAATCATCGAGTAAATTAGTATACTTAACTACGACCTACGATGTGAAATTTGGCGGGAAAGGAACTGTCCAAATGGAGAAGATTGCAGTGTTTGTTTTTTCGGAGATTATACCGGCGACACACGGTCGACCTAAACAATCATTTGCCGAAAATGATGATGATGAGTTTCATTTCGAAGCTCATTTGCTAAGTAGCTTGTAGGAATTTCATTTTCGCCAAATGAAGATGAGAAACCGGGAATTTTTCAAGATTTCCAGCTGTTACAGCTGTGAGCTGTCATTGTCAAGTTTTATTTGATTAAAGATTGCAAAATTTTATTTGCATAAAAGGCAATTGATTTAAATTCAGGATGAATAACATGAAAAAAATGAAGCAGCTATTTTATTTTTAATAATGAAACTCTTCCTTGACGTTAAATTCTGATTTCACCACATATCACAAAGGCTACTTGCCGACTTGTCGTGTGTCTCCCGGATTTCTTAGTAGCATTTGACGCTTAATACCCTCGACAGACGGACACGGACGAATGAACGTTCTCGGAGAATGATCGTTGCTGTGTCGTCTGTCACCAAGAATGAAGTTTGAATGAACGTTCGTATCTTCATTCTCGTCCTCATCAATGAAGTTCCGGAAACTTCATTCTCAGAGAATGAGCATGGAAATCCTGGAACAATCAGCTGATTTCCAGTGTCAAATTATAAATTGCAGTTTTTAAATTGTGAAAAACTCTGTGTACTAGCGAAAAACGTTTTAATTTGTGAAAATGAATGTGTGGAAGGACAAAGGAATACAATTTTTAAGTGTTTGGGCAAGCTACATGAGCGAGCTGCGAAAAACGAAGAGAAACGAACGTTTATCCATTTCCGACCTGTCAAAAAGGCTCGACTCGAATGAAGTTCGCCGTCTGTCTCACATGCAGCGAATGAAAATCCGAGCGAATGTTCATTCATCGAACGTTCATTCGTCCGTGTCCGTCTGTCGAGGGTATAAGTATCATTTGGAAATGATCATTTGACTCGGCCGTTTGTCGCCGGTATTATACAAACTGGAATTTAGCAAGCATATAGCCGGTTTGGCACACAGCCAATTGACGTATATATATATATATATGCCTGTGACACAGCGCTCAATTTCAATATGCTAGTGGTCCCCTCAATTCATTTTATACCTCCAAGTCTGGAAAGTGGAATGTAGAGAAGAAGAAGTTTTGGCGGTTGGCGGAAGTGTCAGCTGTCAAATACAATCCGTAGTTTGCGTTTGAATAAGTTAAGATTTCGGTTGAATTTAACGCGAGTAAAATGCATCGCATTGAAGTAGCGGTGACTAAGAAGTGTGAAGTGATTTTGAAGGCATGATAGTGTTATATTAAATTTAATATATTTGCAGGCTAGTGGATGAAGAGGACCTTAGAAATGTTTTGTTGTCGTACGTATCGGGCTTGAATCAAAATGAAATAAGAGGAAAAGTACTAGATTGCAAAGATAAACTGCCAGGCAGCGGACGATTTGTTGAAGCAATTGCCTTTGACAACAATTTTCAGGTAATTCAGGTCATTTATATCGCAGAATTTTTCAAAAGTGGGGAAGGTAAATCCTCGATAATGGAACTTCTGAAGAACAGGTGTTTCGCTGTAATTACGATGAAATTGTGCAGGCACCTTCCGATTCGGCGTAAAACGGTAGGAGGAAATATAATTCGGTGGCGCTCGGCCATATTTTGGAATATATTTCTGTATATTCCACTTTTAATTTCTGCAATTTTTTGAAACTTCAAGTGGAATATTTCGAGTCCATAATTTATTTTTGCCTGCACAATTTCACCGATATCTATCTATTACACCCCGCACTACACTAGTTTTCTATTGAAATCACTTGAATCACTTGAAAATCAATGAAAAACTCTTAAAAAACCGACACGCAAAATAAACGACATTGCGCAAAACAAACCGCCATATTACTTACAAAACAAACGATCTGTCACTCCGGTTTCCGCCATTCCACTTTGACGACTCGAATATATGGCCGAGCGCCACCGAATTATATTTCCTCCTACCGTTTTACGCCGAATCGGAAGGTGCCTGCACAATTTCATTGTAATTACAACGAAACACCTATTCTTCAGTTAGGCCATAATAATAACTAAATACAATAAATAATAACTAAAATATAATCTTATATGTATGGTAAGTATATTTTACAATAAAAGCTTTGTTGAAAAATTGTGATTATCATCCGTGTGAATGTTATTTTTTTATTCCAATTAACAGTACGGCGAATCCATATCCATATTTAGATGTTTTTCTTACACCTTTTTGTTGTTTTTTTTTTATTAAACAATACATCTTTTGATTTCAGGTGCCGTTTGAACTGAAGGATGTACAAATTGATATTTTCAGAATTCATGATAGACCATTGGAAATTGAAAGTTTCGAGGTAATATATGTACTTTACTTTAGGTCTTACATGCTGTACTCAAACTTTCATCGTGTAAAAGCCCTGTACGTGAGCGATAGTAAAAAAGGGTGTTCCTATAGAAAGAGAAATGCGATTTTAATTAAGGAGAGGAAAAGAGCAAAGTATTATGAGCCCTCGTTGACTTCGCACGATTAGGGGTTCTTTTTTCACAGACGTTAAAAAAAAAGTTTTTGGAGGTCTGTGCATGTCTCCACTGCTGACTTATATAAACATTTTCTGCACTAAAACTAGTCGGACTTTACTATGCTCGGAGAGTGAATGGCAGTTCATTTATGAGCCTAGTAAACTTATGCGAATTCGAAGTCAATACGAGTTTGCATGAATATCCTTATTATACAATATCATGCTACCCGCTATATTTAAATATGACATAAGTGAAAAATTATAGTTTAGTTTCACTTTTAAGTTCTATAAATTGATTCAACGAATCGAAAACTACAGATACAGTATATTTTTATGTAAAAGGCAATTTTTGTGTAGACCAATGTTATGAGAGAGTGTAAAATCTTCAATCAGAACTCGTTATACAGTAAAGGCTTTCGAGCTTTTAAAGGTGATTTTGTTATATAAAGAAAGGAAAGTCTCGACTAAAAAACTGTGTGGTTGTGCTGAGGCTTTTGACCATTCGAAGGCAGCGCCACTAATGAGAAATACTGATCAGAATTTTGTATTTTTAGACGGATGTCAATGAAGGCTTTGAAGATATTCCAGCCTGCAATCATTGGCTTATTCCTTCTAAAGAATTCCTGGGTATATGGGAGAATCTTGTGTACGAGGATGACTTGAAAGAAAATGTAAGAAATAGTTAGAATTCAAAAATATTGAAAGTTTTTCGTTATTTCCATTTATTTATTTTTTCAGTTATTGTCATTTATGGGAACTGCTTTAAAATTTTCGCATTTAAATGTAAATCCGAATATTATTTCATGTAACCGTCTTATTCTACTTCATGGACCACCGGGCACAGGAAAAACTACTCTTTGTAAGGCTTTGGCGCAAAAGGCTTCAATTCGATTGTTCTCGAAGTAATTCAAAGAAGGTTGCTACTTAAAATACTTTTAACATTATTGTTCGTTTAGATTTCAACACTCTCACTTGATAGAAATAAATAGTCATAGTTTGTTTTCTAAGTGGTTCTCAGAGGTATGTAATGCAATATATGTGTTCTATATGTTTTCATCAATATTAACAACCAATATTTTAGAGTGGTAAGCTGGTAATGAAGTTGTTCTGCAAAATTAAAGAAATTCTTTCACAACCAAGATCTCTCGTATTTGTGCTCATTGATGAAGTTGAATCTCTAGCTTATGCTCGAAGTTCAATGTCAGGTATGTTCTGTTACAATTTTAGTGCTATTAACTTATCTTACGTATGTTTTAGGAAATGAGCCAAGAGATGCACTACGAGTGGTCAATGCTGTGCTTACTCAATTAGATCAAATAAAAAATCATTCAAACGTTATGATCCTGGCAACTTCTAATTTATCTTCAACCATTGATTTGGCATTTTTAGATAGGGTGGATATAAAGCAATACATTGGCAATCCAAGTGTTAAAGCAATATATGAAATTTATAAATCAGCTCTCCTGGAATTAATTCGTGTAAGTATGCTTTCGAACACTTTAATTAGTCTGTTATTTAAACAACTAATTAATTTAGGTTGGTATTTTGCCAGATACAAAAATATTACCATTGGATGCATTAGAAACCACGGACAATGGCGAACACTTAAAAATAAGTAATAGCTTCAATTTAAGAAAAATTGCAGAAAAAAGTTTAGGCTTAAGTGGTAGAACATTGAAAAAATTGCCTTTCCTTGCCCACGCATATTTTCATGGTGATAAAAACCCCACTACAGAACAATTCATTTTGTCCTTGGATATTGCTATTGAAAATCACATCAAGGGAATAAAATTAATTTCAGAATAAAATAAAGTTGTGTTTTGTTTATTATTATGCTATATTGTGGATATCATCCTTTAATCAACAATAGTCTCCATATTATTGATTTGTGTACGTAAGTTTTGTAATGGCACCTTACACTAAGCAATCCACATATACATATGTATATTATACATAGGATTTTATTTAAAAACTACAATCAATGAAACTTAAAAACAGGCAAGGAATTATGGGCATGAGTCAACTTCTCTCAAGCAAGCGAGATTTAGTGCCACGAATAGCACGCTGGAGGCTTTCGCTAAAAGAATTTAATTTCGCTGTTGGTTGTTAGTATTTTAATCGGCCTAGTAACAGGTCCATTTAAACTACCAGAAATGTTGGACGGAGGTTAGTATCTTGGTTTCTTCGTGCTCTCTAGATCTAAATCCAATGGATTTTTGTTGTTGGGAGTGCCTCAAATGGTATATCGAAATAGAATTGAGCAAGCGCATTCCTGACGCCGCTCGGAAGATAATGAAATAATGGCCAAGGACGACGCATCAAAAAATTATTTTCGAAAAGATGCGCCTTTACTAAGTCGATGCTAAATATTTTGAGCATTTAATTTGGTTTTAAATAAATTAAATTGAAGCGATTTTCTGCTAAACTATTGTATATTAATTATGGAAACTGATGTTACTGGAACGATAATGCTAATAAGAATAAGAAATTTAGTTCCTATTTTATTTTAATATCAATGTCTTTTTTCCTAAGAAAAAAAAAGTAGTAGGTATGTAATAAATTTTTAAAGTCGAATGGACAAAATTTTAATCCAATTGGCTAATTAAGCTCAGTTTATTTTGTGAGCGCATGAATAGTCAAACTAAAAACGGAGAAATGGTAATATATGTACATTATTAATTTATAATTTTCAGTTTTCGTTTAAAGCTTCAGTAAAATGTTTACAACATGTAGTTTGGTCTCTAGCAAGGAAATTATCGGGTATGGCACTTTTTTGAATTTTTATTTGATATCCTCCAAATCTTCTTTATACAATTCCTTAAAAATCAATTTCTGAATCTTTGTTCTCAACCTTAACTTCTGCGAAGGATGCAATTGTTTCATGTAAGGATGTAGACTTAGTAAATAATGATAGTCATCATCAGGATCAATGATTTGTTCCATATGTGGCTTTGTGTCTTCGTCATCCTCTGATTTCTTCCTCTTAATAGTTATGGCAGGTACAAAGCCATTGCCCATATTTCTGCTGCTCGTTGTCCTAATTGTACTGTTTGAAAATATTGCAGAGTCATTAGAGCTGCATTCAGGGAGGTGCTGCAGAGATTCGATATGAGAAGACGGTTTTCCAATTTCTTCATGGTCTTCATCGTCGGGTAATTGAATTAGTCCATTAGTAAGGTCTGGTTCCACAAGTGTCTGTTCAAAGGCTTCACCGCTTTGATTACTAAAAAAGTAATCAGATTTCGGATGCCTGTGACGCATGTGTTCAACTAAAAAAAAAAAGTTTGGTAAATAATTTTATTTTAAATTTATAATCAATATTTAAGATTATGTATACTTAATCTTCTTGATAAGGTTTAAGTTTAAACTGAAACTATTTCCAATATATTCAGGGAAGGGCTCAGTGATTAACCTTGAAGGAGGTGATAGAGAAATTCAAAACAAACAAAAAATTGTTCGATCTATAAGGTGTTAAACATTTTTAACCTTCTGTAGTACCTTAGTCCACTAATTTGGTGCTGGCATATAAAACATATCACCCACAACAAGCCACTGGGACACATTTTTAATGAGACTAAATTACTGTTCCTTTGATGCATTTATCAATCTCCACTTATATCTCCTGCCCCTCAATATAGAATCGTCAAAATTTTCACTTTTCGGATAAATTTCTCGAAATTTCACGTTATTTACATATCTTTTTTTACATCCTTAATGAATTCTGATTCGATTTCAAAAATTTTAGCACCAAAAAATATTGCCGAAGCTCGAAAACCAGGTAAGTTTTTATAGCATAAGCAGAGTTGGGAAAAAAAAACAAAATTCTATTTAATTCAATAAATTAATACCAAGTTTAATAAACTTAGTACTTACTATACCTAAAATGCTCATTAAAGTATTATTAAGGGTTTATAGAAAGTTTTAAAGCAACCCCCCCTCATTCTGTATGCAATGCATGACTTTCCTCCCAATGGCAAGCTTCAGGTCTGTAAGATAAGGCAGCACAGAACTACTGTCTAGTGCCTACCACTCCTCTTTTAAAGTCCAATAAGAGCAAACGAGACAAAAATATGTATGTATGTATGTACTTAGATTTCGGCCAATACCTATGTTCGGGTCAAATCTTGCAACTGAATTTTAAAGCAGTTATCCTCAACCGATTGAGACGAAATTTTCCATACACGTTTAGTTTGTAGGACAATGCATCTCTAGCTAAGCCCTTTGAAGATAAAGCCTAATATTTACCGGAACATTGTTTTTTCCAGCTTTTAAATTTTTTCATTGTAGTCGTTTTGACATTTTTGCACTAAATTTTTAACATGCTATTATGAGTGAGATAATAATCTCAAGTAAACTTTTCAAAATGAATCCAAATCCGAATTTTTTTCAACCGTTTTCGAGGTATTCAAAAATGAAAATTGAAAAATAAAACAAAAATTTAAACAAAATTGACAAAATTAACAGTCATGAAGTAACAGATATTCAACAAGAATTTATGTTATATAACTGTTGAGTATATACTACTTACTAATAAGAAATTAAAATATTTATGTACTTACTAAGAAAGAGCAATGCCTGATAGTGTGTCCATTTTGAATCATGGGTCTCTGGAGGTATTAAAAATTCCCCATTATTATTTCGTGGTATTCGCTTGTACTCAACACGAAAATTATCACGTAAACCTTTCCACTTTGTTTTTAAAATTTGTTCTGAAAATAATAAAAACAAAATTCTTCATAAAGACCAACGGTATTATTTTTTGCGCATCAATTAATCGCTGGAACTAACACAGTCCGGCTTAAAACGGAAAATATGTTATCGCGTCGGCGCTGCCAAGTGTACAGCGTCTCGTTAAGTTACTTACTTGGGAGCTTGTGTATTGTAGACAACTCATCCCAGGTCTGCTCCATAAAGAGTTTATTACAATGATAGTTTCGATTCCAAATAGCGGGACGATTTTCAACATCTCGGATAAACTGTTCAACATTAAGAACAATAGATGGACTGTTCTTTATGCTGGAGTTGTCCATGCTTTTAGTTTCGTCAACCACATCTGCTTTTGCACCCTCTGAGATATTCATGCAAGTAATATGTCGTGTTATGCTTCGTCGAATGAAGGCTAAAAGATGATCAACCATGGAACAACTAGAGGATCAGTGGTAATCCGGCAGCATACCGATAGGATAGTATAATCGTTTTCCGTGAATTTAAGGATACTAATAAATCTAAAATAGTTCTGTTTAATTCCAGCCTAAATTACTGCTCCCGGGCAAACATTCCCCACTAAACTAAAATTGCGCACGCTGACGCCGATCTCTATTGCCCGCTTTCCAGCTGTGCCACGCTTGGCTGTGCTCTCGGGGGCATTACATAGCGAGTTTTATACACTCAAACTTGGCGGAATTATGTGCCTGCCGGTTCTTCGCCTTTGCACCGCAAGCAAGCGAAAATCACCACTAAAGCCGCCGCCGCCGTCGCCGCCGCTGCGATGCCATCTCCGCTTGGTTTCGCTTTTGTCTGCGTCGACGGCAGGCAGCCTGGTGGCGCGCTACCGCTGCTACTCCCTTGCTTGGTCCGTCCAAAGGGAGCTCAAGAAAATATGTTAATTTCGCGAAATCTAACTTATATAGGTATCATGAGGAGCAGGGGTGTCGGCAGACGGGACGGGGGCGGAAACACCGGTAGCATTGACCCATACACACGACCAGAATCAGCTTAAAAAGCATTCTTAGCAGTAGGCAGCGCGCTGGCTGTTTACCGTTGATGCCGTGCCGAGCGACGACGGACGAACGTGATGCGTTCTTTGCCTGCTTTTTCTTAGCTCGTTACATACATGCATACATATATGTACAGGGCCTTCCTTGAAAACAAGGAAATGTCTCTTGTATTGTATTGTATTGTATAAGTGGGCATACGAAAACTAACAGATCACACTTGCCAAAATCAAATAGGTTACGTGTATGTACATACGTGTTACGCAGGTATTATTTGGACACGAAAAACTAAAGTAAACGATTAATTGCTTTTGCCGAAGTTAACTCAAGCTGTTTGAAGGAATTTCGTTTTTGGCCAGCTAAATATATTCCGTAATTCGCTAAGAAACGTGGATTAATTCAGGAACTATTATTTTATGTAAGTAGCATCATCTTACCGCCGCATTGAACTAAGGACTTATTTGATGCTATTTACGAAGTTTATAGCGAACGCGTCATCGGTTTAGGATATCCCAAGTTTGCACACGCTGGTATAGAATGGCCCCCTTATTGTGAAAATTCAGATGGCGATCACTTCGAAAATATTTACTATTGGTAGTTATTTGCTAGCCAGCTCATTATGTATCAGTTCGAAATGGTCGATTCAACTGGAACCAATTTCAAATAAAAATTACCACTTCACTGATGCAATATGTATTTTGATTATTTTTTTCCCTGCACTCATCCCGAAATTATAAATGTTTACTTTAGGCAATTTCCCGTTTGTCACCCTGTATGTTTTTTTTTTATTCAACATTATGGATTTGCGTACATAAATCAGCTTAATTAACTCTAACATGTAATATTTCATCTAGTGATGATTATATTAGTAAATCAAATGCATATTCCATGCATCTATGTATTTCTTTTAGAAGCAATATTATATAAAATATTGTATTAGTCATAATCATATTCAATAATCTCATGCTATTTTTCGGTGTATCTAATCCTCCTTTAATATTATTAAAAAACTCCATAGACCAAAGTCAGCTTGTACGGTATACGCTATGTATTTTGAATTAAAAGCTTATTCCGGAAAAAAGCTAAGCTTCAGTCTGTTCTTATATTTTAAAATGGCCAATCTAAAGTAAACAACAAAACTTTTGGTATTGGGAATTTTCTGGATTGCTGATTTTAAGTACCAAAACTATGATATGTATTTCAAAAACTAATTAATGTATTATATTTATATATTTATTGGATGTTCACAGGTTTATTGGATTAAAATATAAGAACGGTGATGTTATGTTCATACACTGTTGAAAGCTATCTCACAAGGTCAGGTAGTGGGACACCAAGCGGGGGCAGCCTTGAAGTACGCTAAATTATAACATGCACTACAAGTGTTTCGTAAATGTTGAAAATTGGGAAGAAACTACATAGTTTGGAATACAAAAATACATGAGAAAGAACGCGGCCAGTAGGTATAAGAGTTGTGTAGTGGCTGAAAATTTGTTTACGGATTAATTATTACATATAATTTAAGAAAGACACAGACCCCCGCAATCAGCAGTCGCGGATATTGAGCCCGAGCGGCTATTCGGAGGGCGTAGGGAATAAAGTGAATTGCGAAGTTATAACGATTATTTTCAGTTGGGGTGGTAATAACCCGACCACCCATCACTGGGATTGGGAAAGGGGGGAAGACCACCTATCGGTGGGGTTGGGGAGGGGGGTCGAGTTTGATACCATTGCATAGCTTTTCAAAAAATATTTGAGACGTGTTTTTTCTTTTTTCGATCCCATGTGTAGATCGTGAGATATTCGACCTTTCCGGAACCTTTTTTTACACATTACACATCCTCCCCGCACTCCCTGTACCGAATTGAAAAAAATGTTCCAACAAAAGTTAAATATTTTTGCATGAAGAATCTGAATCTGCAAAAAAAAAAATGGGTGGTCCCATTTGAAAAACAAAAATTTACTCCTACCCCCGCCCTCAGGGGTGGGGGTGGGGGTAAGGGTTGGTAGAGTTTAATACTTCTTTTAAAAATATTTTACCCCTATTTTTTTGTTTTCCGATGCGATGTGTTCTTTCCGAAATATTCGGAACGGTCGAACACGCTGTATATGTGGATGACCAGGTGTGTTATTGTGTTATATTGATATCGTTAAGTTTATTATAAAAGTTTGAAATATTCGGTTCGGCAAATCTATCAAATGAATTAAAATAGTATTGGTAAACGCCTTTGCGAATTAAAAGTTTAAATTTGTGTCGGGCAAACAACTGAACTGAGTTTGAATCTATTTTTTCATATGGTCTCCTTTAGTTAAGTACCATTAAAAATGAAATCAATATTACATCAAATTGCCATGATTTTAATAATGCAAGACTTCGAAAATTGAACTAAACATTTTACAGATTAATTGTTGACTTCAAAGTGGAAACAAATCAGTGCAACTTGATGCTACATATGTATTTTTTGGATTCTAAATCAATGCAAAATCTCCTGTTGTTCTGGATAGACGAAAAGATCACAGTTAAAATAAATTATGGAAATTACATCTGCAGAAGAAGGCTACTTTGTCGTATAACACATTTGTTGTGTTATAATGAATTAAATAACCTCGCCTCCGATCTTTACAACGTATACCTAAACAAAACTAAAAATGAACTATATAGCAATTCGTGTGCGTTTTCCAAATTATTCAACTCTAAAATGGTACAGATGACTATTCCTGGAAAATGTCATATGGTACTTCGAGCGGAGTTTCGCCAACAATTTGTGATATTGCATCCTTTTTTGAAAAGTCTTTTCCTCTCTTAATTTCCAACCCGATTCCACCCAGTTTAATCATCTTAACCTTAATCCAACCCCTTTTGACCTTTCCATTAATATCACTGCTGAAATTGTTCACAAATTTATTGTTGATCTTCCAGTTGACTATTCTTCTGGTCCTGATGGTATTCTCCCTGTTATTCTTAAACTTTGTGCCAATGTGCTTGCCGATCCCTTGTCTACAATTTTTCAGAAGTCGCTTAATTCCGCACAATTTCCTAGTTTATGGAAAGACTCCTTAATTGTTCTAATCTTCTAGAAAGTATGCTGTAGCGATGTTTGTAATTATCGGCCACTTGCCAAACTATCTTGTATTCCCAAGCTCTTTGAGTCAGTTATTTATTCGGAACTCTGAAAGATATTATTCCCATTAATCAACAGGGTTTATTTCCATTAATCAACACCGATTATTCAAGATCGTTCTATTTCCACTAGCTCCTAGAATTTGTCAAGTATACTTGAATGAATTTGAATTCAAGTCTACAGACTGAATTTAGCAGAGTTCAATAAAATTTCTCACCCTATTATTATTCTTAAATTTCAAAATATGGGTTTCCCTCTTCCTTTTCTTGAATGGGTGCAGTGTTATTTACGCGACAGTCTCTTTTCGTGGCTCATTGACGAGAAGTATTTTAACTACGTCAGGTGTCCCTTAGGGTAGTCATCTTGGCCCTCTTCTTTTTATTCTAGCTATTGATGATATCACACAACTCTTGAAATCTTGTAATATTTTTATGATATTTTATGAGATTTGAAGATATTCCGTCGTATTGAGAATATATTTATATTGCCAATTAGTTCAAAATGACTTAGATAACTTACAGTCCAAGGCGTCCGTTTTGTTAGGATTTGTTAAAAGATGGTCTCGTGAATTTAATGACATAACTGTATATAAGGAGTTATACATTTCCATAGTTAGACGGTAGTCTAGTTTGGTTACCTTATTATGCAAGACATTCTAATAGAATTGAGTCCAGTAAAGGTCTACTAGGTTTCGCGTTGGGAAATCTACCATGGGAAAATCCCCATATATGTATGTACTTCCTCCATATAAGGACCGCTGTCTGTTACTCGGAATACTTTCGCTTCAAGAACGTCACGATGTAGCAGATGTCTCATTTGCCACCAGCTAGTTAATGCATGGTGTAGTAGTCTCCGTCTTTGAGAAATTTACTTAATCTTAAACGAAATCCTCATAACCTAAGGAATGTCCCTTTTTCCAAACTACAAATCTCGAACTAAACACGGGTATTTCCAACCTATTAACTGTATTTGTTTGAGTGTTAATAAGCATGCCGATTTGTTTGATAATCTTATTAGTAAGCATGTGCCAGAAAAGTCCTTGTTTAATAACTTTGTATGTAACGGTTTGGTGTGTGGTATTAGCTAGTAACACCGGATCAAATGATGATCAGTATCATGCAAGAGATTAATCGTCTCTGAAGCTTGAACTAAGCTGATTGTCCTTATATTGTATTTTTCTTTTTCATAAAAATATTTTGGTGGCACCGTCCATAGCCACCGGTGTACTGAACAACATGTTAAAATTTGAGATGATTCGGATGAACAGTTTTTTTGTTTTACGTCCCGCCGTACAGAAAAAAGTATTTTCGAGATAAATGAGTTTAGTGTTTTAAACATTTATGGCGGGTCAACCGGTCGCTTCTTGCTAAAAACGCTGTAGAACCTGCAATACCGTCAATATTATTAAAAAAAAAACAGTATATTCTCGATATTCTCGAAGGACTACATTTTTGAAATATTGAATGACTGAAACAACGGATGTAATATATAAAATCTCGAAGAAAGCGATAACAATAGTCGAGTCGACCGAATTCGTTTGTTCGACTGTAAACAAAGATATTGAATGTAAAGAATAATGTTGCATCAATCTTTTAGACTACATTTAAAACAAATAAAACTGCAGAAATCACACCAATTGATGTATTTTCGCTATTACCAACCTACGATTGTCCGCGAGGAGTTTCGAAACTACTACAAAATTCAGAAATGCAATCGAATTGAGAGGAGACAAGGATTATAATTGTTATTAAAACGTATATGGTTTTTATATTTATTTATTTATTTTATTTTATTTTTTTTTCATTTTTATCATAATGGTTTTATTTTTGAAATGTTTTCATCCTATTTCTTCATATATAAAAAGTTTCTTACAAACTAAAATCACTTAGTTTTACATTTTATTAATCACATGGTGGGATAACTCGTATTGTGATCAGAGTCATTATAACATTGAAACATCTTATTATTTTTTTGTGGATCATTCTTAGGTTTTCGTTTTTGCTCTCTTTTGCTATTCTCTCTTTTGCTATTTGTATTTTCTTTTTCTACTTTTAATCCTGTTATGATAATAAGTAATATCCGGATAAGTATCACAAAAGACGAGAAATCTATATCGAATATATGTAGGTATCGTTACAATTTTGCCCGCCGAGCGGCTGGCGAACAAAATTGCACAATTTTCCTCCGCTATAGAATTTCTGTTGCGAATAAAGGCTCGTCCGCCAAGACAGACGAGCCCGAAGAAAAATCGGCGTTTCGATCCGCGGCACTGTTCAGATCTCATCAGTGTGGCTGATGACCAGTGCCCCTAGCAACAGACCCCAGATCGTGCGGATCGATAGCCGATCCTTATATCCACTTGATCGGAACTTCAAATGTGAATTATAGCGAAGGAAAATTATGTAACAATAAGTTGAGTAAGACATTCAGTAAAGAATACAAAACATTACAAAAAATCTGAAGTTAATAAAAGTTATTAATACTGCAAAGAAGTTCTGAATAGGCTTCTAATTCTTTGCTTTCTAAAATATTTCTTCAGTAATATGAATATTTATCAAAGTAAAATGGTATAAATCAGTAACTAGTTTTCGTACTGGTATGTGTTAGATCTTGTTTTACTCTCATAATAAATATTATAATCTACATCACATTTTATGACTGATTCGACTTCAAAATTCAATTCAAAATTCATAATTTTTTTTTCAGTTTTTAAAATTTTTTAAATATCTCCTTTTGTTCTTATTTTAATATAAAAATTACTGCATTTTATGTTTCTGATACTGCCATGTAATTGTTTTTAATGTCCCGTTTCATACGTATTCTGAAAATAGTACATCTTGTTTACAATGAAATAATTTAATCACTAACAAAATAAGAAAGTTACAAGTTACAAAAGGATAACCTCAAATTTAAATAGACTACAAACAGTAATAACAGTACCGAAATTGAGAATGTTTTGGTAGCTTACTGGTCGAGGTACGAATCATTTAGTGTTTTCGGGATTAAACATTAATTTTTCCGTAAATTTATTAAAATACGAATATATGCCTCGCTTTAAATTTAAAAAATTCTCATTAGTTTTATTTCAAATTTATAGATTTCTTTCCCCGGTACAAATATAAATACAGTTGTTTGGATCCACTTCTCTTTTTGGTTTATAATAAAGAATTTCGAATTATTAGAAAAATTTCTCATCACAAAATTAGTTTTTATAAATTTCATTTTATCTGATACTAATAAACATCTATAAAATTCAATATTTTATATATTTTTTGCTCATCGCAAACAATTATTCATTTTTATTTTGTAATAGAAATTGTTTTCCAAAAACGTTTGACAAAAATGTATTAAGGAACTTGAAATTTCTTTTGAATGTTCTTACAATAGATTATTTGCTCGCGTTACTTTTCGATTTGTGGACCGTGTATCCAAGTGGAAAATATAGCGAATCATTTAAATAGCTGGCAAAAACATAACTCTTAATTTTGCATTTATAATT
Organism: Machimus rusticus; assembly: GCA_951509405.1. Classification (NCBI taxonomy): domain Eukaryota; kingdom Metazoa; phylum Arthropoda; class Insecta; order Diptera; family Asilidae; genus Machimus; species Machimus rusticus. The sequence goes on along the minus strand of OX608054.1, from coordinate 14,330,629 downwards.
GACGAGATAATGCATTTATGTGGAAAAGATATATAAAATTGTTATATTAGACTGTCGCAAAGTATTATTGTAACTGACTTAAACATTTTTCTGTTATTATTATGTAAAAATATGATTTTTCTATAACAAAGTCAAAATTAATTTATATGAATAATTAGAGTACAATTGTCATTATAAAGCAACAGATGAAAGAAGGATTAAACGGATGATTCACAATGAAAGAACGATACCAAAAGGAAAACAAATGAGATAGGACAGGCTTATACATTACGATGAATGCGCGCTAATATTATTTTGAAAAAAAATACTAAGTAAATAAAAACATACATAATTCTTACTCTTCATCATATAAAAACAATTTTTAAAAAATATAACACAGTTAACTTTTTGTAATTTATGCAATTATTACATCGTTTAGAGAATAGCTATTAAAAAGTAGCGTACACGGGTCTAATACGAAAATGGGCATAATGCGAGTATGTCACACGAAAAAAACTATGTGCTTATCACATCAATTATACACTGTAGATATCATTTGAATGCCCCAAATAGCATAACGCCCTCCTCTTTTAAGAGGTTAGACCCATCATACTAAACGTTATCTTAATTTGCTTTAATATTATTAATATCACGTCACCTTTAATTTGATGATAATACTTAAAAGACAGATGTTCTGCTGCCAGTTTTCTTGTTTTTTCTCCTTTCTTTTTCAGTAAAAAGAATCATTGTCATCATCATTTCACCTTTGCCTCTCATTGGCTTCTGCTTTCAAGTCTTGATATATGTCTTATATGGATTTGTGTACTTTGTGTTTTGTTATTAAAAAAGGATTTTTGTTATTTCTGCATATACACAACTGTTGTACCGGATGACCACAGATGGATGTTACTAACGAAGAACGCATTCTTAGCTTTTTAACCCTTTGCACTCGAAGCTGTTTTTACCAACCTTAAAGTATAGATTGTTGAAGCGATTGAGGAGCGCCTCCTGATGCAAAGGGTTAAATGTTCACGCTTTCTTACATTTTTTATCCAACAAAGCCTTACTCCGCGCCGCAGATTTAACTTTATTCAGAAAACGTGTGATACAACTTATTTTTTGTTAATGTGAATTCTGGACTTATCATAATGGTACTACTACGTGCCAAATTTCTAAAATGAAAATAAAAAGATGAAATTAGTACAACTCGTTTAAAATAATGGTATGAATCCTTTAATTAAAAAAGAAACAAAAATTTCAAGAAAATTCTTCGGTACTTACTTCAAAAATTGTGGCAGAATAGAAGTCCATCCACTCCTATCATGTTTTAACGTTAAATAGAGTTCAAAGGTAGATACTGTGTTAGGATCAACTTTAAGTGCAGCAATTCTCCTGCAAAGAAAACAGATCGTAAGGGTTCATCACATGATTTAAAATAAAATCGTATCAAATAAACAAATGAGAAGAGCAAACAAGTTTTAATCAACAAAATACTTGTGCATATCTAAAAATAACATGTCCCTGTATGTGTACAAGTAAAAACTGAGGAGAAAATATACAAATCAAATACAAAGAGCTACTTTAAAGAACTGAGAGTGAACGGAGATAAAAACGATTAAGCAAGAAAAGCCAGAAAGCAGCCAAGGAAAGGGAAAATACGCCAATTTTTTGGTTCCAGATGTAAATGAGATGAAAAATGAACAACTGAATTCTAAAAGAGGTGGCTACGAATTTATAATCAAGGAAAATTTGCGTTACTGAAAATTATCATTATATAATTCATATTGCATTTTATGTAATTTTAAACCTAATGTTTGATCAACACTCCGTTTTCTTTTGATATTGCGATTAATAGTAATTAATAAAGAATTAAAAGGCAAACAAAGTTGGGGACAATTATCAATCATTTGTCGAAAATTCACATTAGGTATACCATATAAAGAATACCTGCAAAAAATTGAACTTACCTCGTATTACTAGGCTCTTCCTCGAATTCAACAAAAATACTACAGCCTCTCATTCCGCAGGGTTCTTTTTCGGATACTTTTATAATTTCAGCAGCTACTCTAGGCAGTAAATCGGCGGGCAATAATACTTCTGTGCATGCCAGATGACGGCTTTTTGCTGCACGTAATTCGCTCTGTAAACGTAGTGAAAGAGCATTGATCGATGCGTCGTTTTGCGCTACTGTTGATGATATCGTTGCACTGTCTGATACTGATAAAAGCGTTTCAGCCTCATCAGTGATACCACTGTTCGTAAGGTTACTATGCGTTAAGGGCGGTGGTGTAAGGGTACTTGTCCAATCTATAATGTAAAATAAATGCATTCGATTAGTAAAAAACGCCGAAGCATATTCATTGCGCAATAAAAAAGACACGCACACTTATATCAAATGTAAAAAACAGCAAACATTTCATCAGCCTGCTCACGAAAATTCAGGCCGGTTGATGAGATGACAAACGCTTCGAAAGCTTTTGAAGTTTCGATTAAAAAACAATACCATCAGCACAGAAACACATTACTGTAAGTTGTAATTTCAAGGTGTGTTTTCTATTGACTCCCTACCTAGATAAACTTTTATATGTAATAGCTCCACAAAAGGAACAATTTCAACTTGGCTGTTACATTTTTTTTACAAAAGACTTCTCATCTTTTGCGATAATTGTCTGAAAAAAAAAGATGAGGGAAAAGCATTTTCCTTTTTGACACAAGGGCCAAATCAAAAACCCCTGCATGTTGCACTCTACTTGTTCGGACATGACATGGAGTCACTGTGAAAGAGGTTTCTAGAAAATTTTCACCTAGCAACAGAAAGGGATTACGAATCACAGAAAACAGACAAAAAGGTGCCTCATATGGATGTATGTATGAATGTATATATATATATACTGTGTTGCCGGTTCAAATGTGTTAGTCACCAGCTGGTTTTTTTAATGCTGGTTTCCGCAGTTCGCTCTGCCGAAGTTGGGGAACTTGTATATAGTATTTATTTATTGAGGCCCCCCACACATACTTTTATTTATATCTTATATATCTCACACCTATATCTTTGAAGTAAATACGGAAATCTCAGAGCAGGTTCTACTATAAAAGAAATCAGCTGTGTTTTCGGGGAGAGTTTAATTTCAGGCCACCATTACCAGTCAGAAAGCAAGCCATCTGATAGATTCTTTGTTGGATTTCAGAAAAGTTTTTGTATGATTGAAATGAAATTGTATTAGCGCAGTCGTATTATTTACCTTTAATTTTTGCTGATCCAATGACACCAAATTGCCCTTGAAATTGATTTTGCACTGATAGCACTTCCATCTTCATAAGTTCGTCAAATACTTTGTCAATTTTGACAATATTTATTCTGCGATCAATTTTAAATAGTGGTATGTTCGCCTCAATATATAATTTTAAATTCGCTTCAAACTGGATGTATAGACAATAAGACGTAAAAAAGTTTTTGTAGGAGGAAAAAGATACACTTTGGGGATTTTAATACACAACAAGTACATAAGTTTATGTAGGCCCCCTTAGTAAATGCAATTTATGGCCTCGTTAAGTTTTAATTTTCCAATTAGAAAAAGTCAACAACTATTAAAATTATTTGTGTTTTTTGTTGTTTCACAGCTCTTTTTTTATCACTTTTCACAAACGCACTACGCGTTTTTCAGTATTCTTCTGGTGCTTCTTATTGCGAATATGTAAGACATGCATTGACGCTTTAATATAATTTCACTGTTTTCTCATCCAGTTCTATGCACTTGGGCTTAAAACAATATCCTTAATTTTATAAAAATTCTAGATGTTCAAATATAAAAAATCTTGGTACGGGTATTCGAAAATTGTTATAGTTTTCACAAACTAGCCTTCACTTATCTTGTTAGACAAAAAAAAAAATAACAAATTTGTTAAAACTTTTTCTTCACTTAATCTTCTCTTGGCTTTTTTCGCCATAAAATGACCGAATAGCAGCTATGCTCAAAAGTAACTATTCCGGCCGGCAACAGTAATTTGTATTTATAGTCTCCATCCCCACCACTGTTTGCTTGAATTTGGAGAGAGAATTTCTTGATTGACAATAGGTAATATGGAAAGCGCTTGCACCTTACCTATGTGCATGCAGCTGATTATGTACAACTTCTATATACTAACTACAAAACAGCTGAGATGGAAAAAAGAAAACAGTCGAATTTATACAACAAGAACATAACTCGTTTATGTAAAGAGCGAACATTTTGGGTACGTGACTCGAGCTGTGTACAGCTTTTGAATACAAATTTGTGTTCGTATGTAGGCTATTTCTATTTAATATATATTACCTTTGTCAGAAGCGATTCTTACAATTTCATTTCAAATTATTGTTTTAAAAAATATAGTAATATTACTAAAACTTCCGAATATTTTTGAAAAGCAGTGGAACCTAAATTAATTTTGCCCACATATGTCTTATAAGATGGGCATTTTTCTTTTTAGCACTGTCTTAATCTCCCATTTTTTTTTGTCACTTAGCTACAGTTACCTATACATTATCTTCACATTTATATTGCTAGCAAAATCAACCGCTTAAGACATTTGTTATTTTGGTTTCGTATGCTGTTTTTTCTTTATGAATATCAGTCTTTATATGTATTTAGTTGATTACAGTCGTAGAGTTCGGATTTCGCATCACATACAGTACGCGGTACTCTGATATGTTACTTTATTGTAACCCTATAACAAAATTATCAAAATAAAATTTTTAAATATAAAGTTTACTTAATCATATTAAAATATGAACGAGTCCCTGCAAAATACTTAATAGTAATTTGCTTTGACTCTTATTAATTAGAGAATTGAGCTTTTAAAATCACAGCTACGATTTTATATGACTTCTTAAGCCAAATAAAAAAATATATAGGTAACATTAAAGGTTCTATTATTATTATTCTTACTAACATATTATACAAACATTCCCTTTTAAACTCTCCCCAATTGAAACGCTGAAGAAACTTTGGGCATTTAATCGTCAATCGACCGGCGGCGAACAAAGATTATTTTAAAATAAATAATTCCTTGGCTCAGGTTTTTAACAAGTTGATCTTTAAAAATTTTAAGGAGTACAATATTTTGTAATTCTATTACAAATAAATAAATAATTCTAAAACTTTATAAAATGTCGTATTAAACATTTAATCTTTCAGCATGACTTCAAAATGTTCAACGTCAGTTGGGAATAAACATTAAACACAAGTTTAATTTGAAAAAAAAGTGAGGAGATAGCCGGCAATATGAGATTCACAAATATTATTGAGAGAATGAATATAAAAAGTTCAATGGAAAAATAATTTTCTTTTTCGGTTACCTTTGCATGCTGAATTCTTTGTTATAAGAGTAAATTTAGTTGATGTAATATTCTATATAACCAAAAATAATTTTTGATTATGCAGATTTGTCTGACGCAATTTGCGGAACTTATGGGGTCAAGTATTGTAGACGTAGGATACTGTTGTAGAATTATCACAAGCACAAGTATTTATTAACAAGCTAACGATTTATGACGTAATACTTTTGGGCAATTTCAAATTTGATCTTGAGTTTTGTGTCAAGCTGAAGAAATTAGAAATCGGGAATCCTAGTGCGGCTGGCTGGCAAACGACGCGACTCGCCCCCGCCTACACTTCACACTCAACGCGATGTTTTTAAGAATGTTGCTCGTCCGTCGAGACCTCCCGGGGTTCCCCGAGGCGGAGGGGACAAGCTCAAAAAATACTGGCGTTTCGATCCAGAACGTCAAGCCGGTCTCTTCACTATGGCTACGGCTTGACGTTCTTGCCACAGACGCCCACGATCGTGGGGACCGATCGCTAGTCCTTATATCCGCGCTGTTAAAATCAGAGGTGTGAAGTGTAAGCAAGAAAAATCTTGCAACAATATTAAAAGCAATGTTCACCCGACTAGGATAAAGCCAAAGGCGGATTGTGATTTTAACAGTCTATATGTGTACACCTGTGGATAAGTTTATCATGCAATTTTACAAGGTATTAAGAATTTAGACTAAGGAAATGGGGAAAGTTACCTTCTGTTGCATGGGTATCCTTGTAGTGGATATTGCTTTTTATCCCATTTCTTAGACAAATCATTAACTAGAAATGATTTCCAGATATTTTTTATGCAACTTAAAAATTTTAGGGATTACGAATTTTTAATGCCAGGTTTGTGATCATTTTAAATTTTATACAAGGATATTATTATCGAACTTACGGCTCAGAGTTTTTTTTTAGCTGTGTGAACGCAGTTGTTGTTTGAAGAGAAAAACAGTTGCAAAGTACTGTAGTCACCTTTGATGCAAACCAAAATAAACCAGAGTTAATTAGTTGGGAGGCTTAGTTATTCCTATTATGTGAATAAAAGGAAATAAAAAAAAAAAAAAAAAAAAAAAAAAACATTTCAATGTCATTGAATTTTAGTATATTTTGAAAAAAAAGAAAAGAGTATTTTAAATATTAAAATGCAAAGGTTAACAGTCCAAGATAAAAACATGATATCATTATAAGAATAGTAGTACTATTCTAATTTTCTAATTTTAAGTGATGCTAGATTAGTACGATTCCCTCCTTAGTCATGTATGTATGTATGTACGTATGATTCTCACATGCCAATGTAATTGAGCGTCTGAAGAGACCAGCTATATACTGGTGAAACGTTAAAATTATGTCAATAAAGGATTGTGCTAAAAAACAGACCAAATTGTTGCAAGTTATTTTGTAAATTTTTTTTATTTATTTATTTTTATTTTTTTTAAGACTAAAAAGTTTGATTTTGTAGGGGTGGCACAGTTTCTATCCAAACATTTTTTTACTTTGAGTACGTTTTTTATTCATCATCAAGTTTTTTCATCTCAATTTCTAGTTTTTTACGCTTAATTTCTATTTCCTCAATTCTTAATTTATTGTTTTCTTTTTTTTTCTTAAGGATTGCTTTTTTAATTCATAAGATTTTTCGTTCTATCTATTTAATCTTTTCAACTCTTTTATTATTTCTTTTTGATTTTGTTCCATCGATGGCAATAGTAACAATTCTTTTTTTTTATAATCGATTTGGTCATTTACTTGTTTTTGTAGTAAAATTTCTTTATTGCTTTTTTTATTTTATTTCCTTTCGCTTGACGTACTCCTAAATCGCAGTACTTCATGTAAATAATATATATAAAATAATAAGCATAAAGGTAATAGCAATAAACTAATAGCATTCATGTATTTAACAGCATAAAGTCATGCTCGCTAGAATTAACTCGAAAAATCTTCCCGTCATCAGGGTAGCAGAGGACACACGAGTTGGGAAGAACCATTGAAACATAAAATTAAAGAGGACGCAGATGACTACCCTGCCCTGAGGAACTCCAGATGTGTTAAATGTCTCGTTGGACAAGACTCCTCGAAATGAAACACGCTGGGAATTTTTTTTCCCCGTTTTTATAACATTGATTGCTCCGCTCCTATTGGTCGTAGCGTGATGTTATATAGCCTTTCTCGATAAATAGACTATCCAACGCAAAAAGAATTTTTAAATTCCAGTAGTTCCTGAGATTAGCGCGTTCAACCAAACAAACAAACAAACTCTTCAGCTTTATAATATTAGACTGTGTGCCAAACCAGACGCTCTTTTTCAAAAGTTCGTTAAAAATGTACTAGATTAATTTGCCTGCAAACAAGAGGAAACTTTTCAAGTGACGATGCCAAGTCGCACTATTGAGTAGCAACAACCGACATTCTCTTGATTGCTTTTTCAATAATCATAGTAGAACTTTAAACATTTTGCATCCCCATTAAGGAAAAACATGCCCTCCTTACTTAACCTCTAATACATATAGGGGTTACACTTCTGAGTCTTCTGACAAAAGGATAGGGTAAGAGGAAGAACTTTGAGAATGTCTCAATGAAGCCAAACTAAGAACAATCATGTTTAAAATAATTTTATTCCACGCTAAGGTTTTTCTTTAGTGCTGTATAGCGTCTCATTCGAAGAAATAAATAAATGAAACAAATCAAATCCTTGAACACAAAGCAAGATTTCTCTAATGGACTGTAAAAAAGCGAATTTGGTAAAACCAGTGCCTAAGTGCACTTCTAAGTCTATTTGCAAATTTTCCCCGGAGCCCTCTGCTGCACACCTATACATATAATTAAGAGCTAAATTTCGTATTTATAATAATTTCAGCTTGCATCGTCTGATCAAAAAGATTCTTCTAGGGAAATTAATCTAAATTGTTCAACTTCTTTTTCTCCTTTTTCGAATGAGGCTAATAAAAATTTTTAACAAAAAATGTTGCTATTTTTGGAAAATTTAAAAGACCGAGAGTTTCTTTAACTGCTTCTAAGTGGACATCAGCTCCATTATTCTATTCCTAATTGCATTCTAATCAATAATTTTTTTGATTTTATCCGTTTTATTCAATTTATCAATCAACTAATTTATAGGAAACAAACGAAACATTGTTGCAATGACATGCAAGGCAACCCATCATCTGGGATAATTTAATCTAAATGTTTATACATATCCTCCAGTTGAGGTTTAAAGTAGCTTTTAAGTTGTGGTCTCTTCGATTTAAATGTCGGAGTTAAAAGACCGTTTTGTACAGAGAATGGATCGGGATGAAGATAGATGTCCTTAACCTATGTCACAAGAGAGAACAATTATTCATTATATTCGATCAGTATCAAATGATTTTACTTGTTCAAACGACTTCAATCCAGCTTGTCTGCCCCATGCCAGCATATCAGTCAATATTAATTCCTTGATTTTAGAATTATTGCACAAAACAGTTAGAGTTCCTGGAATTCCATTTTCAACAGCCCAACATTTCACAACGTCTACATCAGGAACAACCACTGCTACAATGCAACTCTACAAAAGTACAATTCAAGTATATTAAAGATTGAATTATTAGTATGAACCTACCTTAAGACTCTCGCCATATACGAATACCTGTTCCACATACTGGCTGTTGTTGTAAATGTTCTCAATTTTTTCAGGAACAATATATTCTCCTTGACTCAACTTGAAGATGTGCTTTCTCCTATCGATTATTTTAAGAGTTCCATTTGGTAGCCATTTTCCAACATCACCCGTGTGATGCCAGCCATCAGAATCGATTGCTTCTGCAGTTTTTTCTGAGTCTTTATAATACCTTTAAACAGAATTGCAGACGTAGTTGTTAAATTCATAAAATTAAACAATCTTACCCTTGAAATACATTAGCACCGCGAACACAAACTTCGCCTGTATTTTGAGCTGCATAATATTCCATTTCAGGAACATCAACAAGCTAAAAATACAAAATATAGATGACGAAAATCAGATTCAGTGTAATATCTAAAACAATTATTAACAGATATTGGTTTATATTAAATAAGAGTATGTCGGACAATGGTTAGCGTAGGGTTCCGTACCAGTTACTGCAAATGAGAAAATCGATTCAAATAGAGTCTTAAGGGGAGCAAACCCTGTAAATTTTTCAAAAGATCGATTTTTTTTTCTCATATTTCGAAAGTATAATATATCGGGAACATCCCGGAAAAAGAAAAAATCCAAATATTCTATATTTGAACCGTTTATTTTGAAAGTGAAATACGATTCTTCGTGTTAAAACTCATTGTATTGGAACTTTAAACACGATTATCTCGAAACCGCGTTTTCAAAAACTGCTGCTGCTGTAGCTCAAAAAGTTATTAATCGATTTGGCTGAAATTTTGGTAGGTTTCTGCCTATATTATTATCGGTAGGATGTACCTATAATTTTAAAGATATCGCGAAAATAAATCATATTTTTGGGGTAAAAATAGCCAAAAAAATATCCGAAAATTTGAACTTTTGATTAAACGGCCTACCTAACTTTTAATTTTATATATTTTTTTAATTTTAAAGGTTTAGCCTTCCTTTACACATGTCAGTAATAGAAAACTTTTTTTATTTTGATTTTAGATCAATAGAAAAAATATGCCGGATGCAGCACTTTCTACGTCACACTTGAAACGCCGAAAAGAGTATACCCTAAAAAAGCTGTTATTTTGAATTTTAAAATTTAACAAAAATGTTTGCCTACACCTTTAATATATAATGAAATGATATTTAGAATTTAAAATGATGCAGTTATTTTTTCACCTTTATAAAATACTCATGAAAAATGGCTTATTTTCAGGCATTTTACAGGGTTTGCTCCCCTTAAATTGGGCTCGGCATTAGAATAGAGCCCATAAAATACGGTAACAGCTGAAAAACGAAGCCCATTTATGATACACCTGTTTGTAGCCACTGATGTTATAAACTTATAAAATTTACGCAAAACATACTTTTAACGCGTAAAGTTGTTTTTGAACACGATTAGGTCAGTTTGTTTCCGCCTAGAAGAATTAAATATATGTATAGTGTTTACTAGGTATAGTCGACCAGGTTATCCTCATTTCTACTTAAACAATTGTTCTCGAAAAACTGCAAAAACAACTTTGTAGGAATTATTGTTCACGATTCATCAAATACATACATTGATTACAATATATATTATAAGCAAACCTTAATAAAGCTGACTCTTTAACTGACCTTTAGTTAAGTTGAAGTCAGTATTGTAAGAGTACGAATTAAATAGGCGTGACATTCCCTGCGTTCGATCAGACAGACTTTGGACAGACAGATTGGATTGGATTAAAATTAACGAAAACTGTGGGAGAACTAAGAACAAATACCACGTGTCGGTCGGATTTTATGACGTCAGCCAGTGAATTTCGAACTATAACTGAACAAACGCATTCATAATGCAGCTGCAGAAGATAACGAAATAATGGCTAAGAATGACGTTGATAGTAAACATTTTAAACATTTAATGAGGTTTTAAATATATTTAATTAAAGAGCTTTGGTTTTGTTTGTCATTTTCAACTCAGATTCTAAATTTAGTTATTATGGTATTACATAAATTATGGGAATTGATGTTGTTGGATAGGAAGTAACAGTAAAATTAATTCCTTTTTTACTTTAATAGCAATATTTCTTTTCTTAATTTAAAAAAAAAATTGATTTTAGGGAATTTGGCCAGTTAAATTCCGTACATTTGTTTAACGGCATGGCAATCTTGAAGAAAAAAGGGATCTGGTGATTCGAGACGGAATTATTTTAGATGTAAGAATAGCTTGTCGATTGCTGAATATTTTAAATATTTTAAACAAAGTAGTATATTACAGAGCATGTTTATATAATGACATAGTGATTTAATAAGAAGGGGGAATGCTGAGTAATGATAGATGATATTATAATGGAATTTATGTTACCTTGACAGCATTGCACGAAACTGGTGGCCCTACATGTTCTGGAACGTAATCCCCTTGAACAGTGAGTGATATTGCTCCAGTGCATTCTGTTTGTCCGTATCCTTCAACTATTAGACATCCAACTGCACACCGCATGAATGTCAAAACATTTCCAGCTAATGGAGCTGATCCTACTACCATTAGTCGTAAGTTTCCTCCAAAGGCTGTAAATATATTTCTATTACTTATTAAATTTTTACCGAAGTTCGTTTTACCTTCGTGAACTTTTTTAAAAACTAACTTGTCCCAAAATCCATTTCTCCTAAGAATACCTCGTCTAAGTTCCGCTTCTTTCGAATTTATTGCCATGCGGAATAACATCCTTTTTATTGGAGAATTTGAGATTTCAGCCTGTATCTTATCATACACTCGATTAAGTAATCGAGGAACTGCTGGCACTACTGTAGGCTTTAGAGCTTTAAAGTCATTAGTCAGCTGTCTAATATCCCCTGAATAAAACCCCACACAACCACCGGAGTAATACATTCCGTTTTCGCAACATCTCTCAAACATATGAGCGAGTGGCAAAAATGAAAGCATAATATCACCAACTCTAGGCCTATGGTCACCTGTTTGTTGAGCAATAACAGTTTAAAGTTTTAGTTCTAAAATGCTTCCTTACCTAATTGTAGTAAAACAGCACAAACTCCTGCCACAACATTACCATGAGTCAACATAACTCCCTTAGGATTGCCGGTGGTTCCCGATGTGTAACATATTGTACATAAATCTTCAGGCTTGGGAGGCACTTCTGGGTGATTTTTCTGAGCGCCAAGTTTTTCCACTTCTTCAAACGAGTGAACTTCAACTCCACGATTTTTGGCACGCTGCAAAGTTGCCGGTCTAATTGGTTTAATCGTTACTAGTCTTATCAAGCTCCTAGGGGCTTTATCCAGTAGCATATTTGCCTTGGTATCATCTTCCACAACGACCAATGCCATGTCCGTTTGTCGAATTATAAAAGCACATGCATCTGGTCCAAGTGTATCGTACAGAGGAACTACAACTAATGAATAAGAGTAGCACGCCTGCTCAAACAGCACCCACTCTGGCCGGTTTTGGGAATAAATACCGATAAGCTGTTTGGGTTTTATTCCGAGTGTTATCATCCCGGAACCAAAGTTTTTTGCTCTTAGCAGAGTCTCATCAAAATTTATCCACTGAAAAATATGAAATTTATCCAATTAATTTCTTCATACAATTTATTTTTAAGGTAATACCTGATATGGCGAATTTATGTTATCTCTCCAACCTAAACAAGGACCGTTGTTGGAATCATAGGCACCCACTCTAAATGTTTGGTATAGAGTTCTGGCATTTTCACTGATATAACTGACAAATTTTCCATTTTTCGACTCTTTGTAAAATTTGGATACGTGGATTTGTTCAGGCCCCTAGAATGAATTAAAATATGTTCTTTATTAAAATTTGTAGAGACACACATATTTATCAGAGTAAGCTGAAAAACAAGCCATGAAATCGCCTTTTGTGATTGTGAGCATTCTTTAGTGAGAATTTCGCCATCAAAGTTTAAATGAGTTTGAGTTGCGGATCATCAAATGCTATTCCCTTTTACCGCCCTTTTTTATAGCCAGAAATAATTAATTTATATTATTCGCATACGACGGTAAAATAGTCTTAAACTATCAGACTTTCATAAAAATCAAAAGACAGCAAATTTTAATAAAGCCGCAGCATTAATGATCCTCTTTTAAATTGAAAACTGTTAAGCACAAAGCAATCGAATGTTTTTCTTGACTAGACAATATAATTTTATACAAAGATTTATACCATTAGTCAAATGGCACTCCCGTCTTAAGATATTTTTAGACCACATTGAGGTGAACGAAATCGATTTGCTAGAATGCTTTGCGCGACTCTTCCGGTTCGTTCATCTTATTCAATTTTAAAGTACTGAGTAAACATAAATGGGCAGTCAGTACGTTTTAATAAAAATCGCAACTAAATCGCTTGAAGCTCTTTACTGCGGAAATCTGCCAACACTTTAAAACAATAATACTTTCAGCAACGAGAATATTTACCTTTCATTGGTAAATTTATTGGCCCAATAAAATTTAAATTGATTGCTAGTTGGGAAAAGCTCCAATCCACAAGTTTATTGACTAGCTTATGGATATTCGTATCATATTTGCTGCACACAATTTTGAAATAATAAGGCAAGAAAAAACTAGAGTTTATAGACAAAATAAATATATACATACATGCTAGCTTTTGAACTAATAGACTTTTTCAAATTTTAACCATATAATGAACAAGAGTAAAATTGCATTATTACCAAAACCTTCTATATTAATTCTATAGTAATATAGAAGGTTTTGATTATTACCTATATATATAATATTAGACTCAACACAATAATATTCCAAAGATGGCGAGACATATTTTATATTTCAAAATCAATTATTATTTATTGTTAATTTTTTCGTACTTGATATGATTACTTATATAAAGTACGTAGAGAATAATGTGCGTGTATTTTATTAATAAAACATATTAGTATCCGATTCTTAAAATATTGTAGCACTGACGAGCATTCGATAACTAATGTGAAGAATATTTATGCCTGTATGTAGTTATCTAATTCTTTAGTAGTCCTACATTTCTATTAATCATCACTAAATAGTATAAAATAAAGTCGCTATTTTGTATGTCTGTGTATGCGTTTATTTCTACGGTTTTCACTATCATTTAGTGATTGCTTCCGGAAGGTTTATGTACAATATATATTTATAAATTATTATAGATTTTATTATTATATGTACATATGTATATACATAGAATGTAGAGAAAAGATGATGTTTTGTAATCTATACATATGTTTATGCTCGCAAAACTCGAAAAGTAGTCAATCGATTAACTTGAAATTTTGACACAATGTTGCATTTCAGTACGCGCGTGTTTTCATATACCCAAATCAACTGCCAGAATTTATGAATTCAAGATGGCCGACTGCCAAAATTGATACCTGGGAGTTTTCGAGGTCGCTGATTTCAAATCAACTCTCAGTAAATAACTTAAAAACAACAACAAACTTTAGAATATAAAAGGTAGGTAGGCCATATTAGCCGACATACTTAATATATTTATTTTATACAAAAGTAGCAGATAAAGATGAAGCTTTTACTGTAAATAAATTAAGTAGGGATTAAAGGAAAAACACAAAAGTGCTCTAATTATTATAATACTTTTACTACTTAGTTCATAAAACAGTTGCTTAGCGATATAAACCACATATCGAGAAGAGAGTATTTCAACGTTTTGCTGAGAATTTTTCAATGAAAAATGTCTTATTGCAAAAACTTCTAGCAGCGAAATTATTTGAGATTTGATGCTACTTTTAGGGGAATCAGATTTAAGGGCGCAGGCTACAAATTTATATAAATATAATTTTTAAATTTGCCACTTTTTGAAGGCGGCTTTTTCGCTTAACACATTGACGCTCACGACTTTTATTCAGCTATAAGTCATACAAGCTGAATCGACGTCTATAGACGTGTATGGGGGCATGTACGGACTCTTGACGAGATGACGCGAGGAGGTCATTTCCGGCATAAAATACGCCTGCTTTTTAGCGTACCAAAGTTTAGCACTCGAAGGGCTGCATTTAACTATAATACATATAATACATGTCAAATGAAATGTTGATTACTTTGACAAACTATAAAATATATATTTTTCACTAACTTGCTTAGCTTAAACCATGAAATTATAAAATTTATGTTTAATTATATATTTTACTTCCGCTAGCTGAGAAAAAAAAACATTGTTCAGGAGATCATGTAGAATTCGACTGGCGTACCTCTGTTCAGACCTTAAAATAATACCCTGAATAAAAGCGCATTTAATTTCATAACGTGTTCAAATAGGTTCTTCTTGGTCTTTCGTATGAGATTAAGCTTAAAAACAATGAAATCAGATTGAAGAATTACAATTACAAAAGTATTTAATAATATTAAAAAAGATTTAAAAGTGCGAAATCAGGATTTGTTTCTTCGACGAGTTCGTCTGAGGTTGTTATAAGTAATGTCCATCTGTTGTAAAATCCTATTTGTTTTAGTCAATTGGCTTAACAACTTACGTGTCAAATTATTTCAGGCTTTTTCTGTCCTCATATAGTGGTACTGATCTTATTAGTATAATAGTTTGAAATGGTTTCTTAGACATCATTTTACACAGATGAAGTGCTATCAAAAAAACCCTACTTTAATTTCAAATGGCAGCATATTAGTGTAGCATGTAAATCGACTTGGTTGTAATGATTTTACTTTGTAATTTAATTTCGCTATGTACCATTTCGAAAAAAATTTCAAGCGGAAGATAAGTGCGACGTACTGGCGACGGCAAAGGAAACTTGAGTAAAACAGTGTGGGCTCTACATATAAATAACACAATAATTTACCCGCATTATTTCGCTCTGCTTAATCATATCAATTGGGGGTCTTATAATAGTAGTTGTTCCGCAGCAAGCCATCCTGATGTCTGCTCAATTTCCACACCTTGATTACTTAATTTTTACCAAAATATCGTAAATATGTATTAACGCGAACATAACATAAACACTTGTAGCTATATATTCCCATAGATTTCAAATAATGCTTCAAAACTGTCACAAACAGACAAACATTTCACTATATTACGCAATTTGTCCCCTATTAAGCAATTCACAACACTTTAAAAAATTATTCTTTGCTTAACGTTTTTATTTTCGTCGGTTATTATCCATTTTAATCCGAAACTGTTTCATTGAGAAAAGCGAAAATAATTAGGTACTAAATAAATTTGAAATAAAAGCAACATGTTTTAAAATGGAATGAATTAAAGAGAAAAAAAAACTAAACACGGACGAATACTATTGTCAGTAAAAGTAAATTTTCATGTTTTATCCTAATATTTCAATTTTAAGATATATACTTTACAAATGTAATCATACGTAAAGTAGCCACCAACTTTAATCTTTCCGGTCACATATGCATACATAGGTAGTAATTGGAAGTATTATCTTCTCCCGCAGAGCCATCTATTGATAGTTTTGGAAACTATGCACTTATAAAAAGTATTTCCCTGAGTTAAGAAGACGTTATAAGCGACTTCGTCGTTATATCCGACTGCAAAACATTGCCGCGATATAAGCATCCAACAAAGTCTCTAGGATTTGGTCGTTATAAGAGACTTTTCGTTATAAACGACGATCGGTATAAGTGATTTTCACTGTATATACAATATATATATACACTTATAGAAAAAAAATACACTAAGGTGAAATGTGACTACTTTTTCTTGCAAAAACTCTACCTAACTAATTTCAAAATTCAAATTATTTTACTGATCGGAAATACGCACCGACGTTAATATTGAAATTTAAACAAAATTATATAAATGATACAATTTTGAATGGACAAAAAAAAAAATAAAATAAATAGTAGTGTGAAAAAATATACATATATGTTATACTTAATTTTCTAAGGGCTCAGATTTGGTGAAAAGTGCTAAAAACATCAAATTTAATACGCAATTCTTTGTATTTCCAAACTCGGTTGAGGTATTGACCTTAATAATGCATAAATAATGTTTTACTAAAATTGCCTCCCATGTTCCCGAATCGGCTTTATTGCATCTTAATCTACCTTTGTCCTTTGGCTGCTACCGAAAGGTATTTTTTTAAAATATGTATGTTTGAAATAATTGTATTATAATTTGCATGGACTACTTGATGCGAAATGTTCACATTTGTTGTTTCCTTAAAAAAAAAAATTAAAAAAAGTCCTTGAAAAGACAAGAAATCCCTTTTCGGAGGTTCTTCATCTCACGATTTTGAATTTCTGCCAAAACATTCAATTTGTCTCATTTAATTGACAAACCACATAATACAAAGTGATAATAAAAAATAAACTATTTGAGTGCAAAAGAATTCCTCCTAAATATTTTCGCTTTTATTCATAGAAACAAAACCGCGATTTAATCTTACATTCACTTTTTACTATAGCAACAGGTAATGTCTATTGCGTAAATAAATACAACACTAAATTTTTAATTTATGTAATACACGATTATTTCACTAATTTTTTATTCTCTTTACTTTCACTAAACTTTTGGTGCCTCAGAGCGATCCGTACAGCACTTAGGGTAACCATTCGACTACTATGAACACCGCTTGGCAATGAGCGGTCTTCTGCAAATTTTTTTGAGAGAATCGACAAACTATTTTTGGAACTCTAATCTGAATATGCTGAAGAACGAAGACATTGGGATGAGTCAAGAGGATAATACAGAACGAGTGTGTTTTTTTTTCTACCTATTAAATGAGTTGAAAAATATAATTTGATAAAAGATGTATGAATAAACAAAAGGCTTTTTGGACTTATTTCAAATTTGATAAACATATCGAATTTAAAAAAAGATGGAATTTAAGAATATGTGAACTCAGCAAAGCGCCCAAAACCTCTCGGAAAAATCGAATTTTATTTTCAAGCAGAAGGTTGTCGTTTCTACGGAATTGGAATTAAATTCGAAGAAGAAATTGGCAATTCTAGGATCAATTACTTCTTCCGCCAATACTTACCGAACATATTTTAAATGAAGGTATTTATAACGACAAAACTGCAGAAACTGAGTGTTAGGAGATAATTGGGATTATTTTTCGAGTAACCATTCGGCTCCGCCCCATTCCCATGTACAATATGAAGGTATTGTATTTCGAAAAGAAAACAGACTCAATACCAACGACTTTTTTTTTTATTATGAATATATTGATACGGTCAATATCAAAATTACTGATTGTGAA
Organism: Machimus rusticus; assembly: GCA_951509405.1. NCBI lineage: Eukaryota > Metazoa > Arthropoda > Insecta > Diptera > Asilidae > Machimus > Machimus rusticus. Next base: position 14,312,516 of record OX608054.1, on the reverse strand, counting down.
GTTAATGAATCAAGACATTAACGCCGACGCTGCTATATTTGAATACTTACAAAATAAACTGTTTTTTTCACAAACTACATAGAACAAAAATAACTCCACTAAACTAAATAAGTTTGTTTTTTTGAATATGTACCAGCAATATTTTTTTGCTACGAGTCCTCCTAGCCCCATGTCTCCACTGGCAATTTCTGTTATAACATTTTTCTGTCATGTTGCCTTTCAGCGTCATTTAAATTCCTGAGCTTTTTCCTCCCACGCAATTTTCTTTAAATCAGTCCTTTTGTAATTTTTACTAGTAGAAACGTTTCCACAACTACTCTCTGTCTTTGAAATTTTTAGAATATTTTGACGCGAAAAACTCACAGCGACCATTTTGGAAACTCTCATTTGGTGGAAGACATTTTTGTTAAGACATTTCTGTCTGGAAAAATGTCTGTAGTCGAAGTTAAAGGGACTGTGCCGTCTATAAAATGAAATAATTTCACACTTAGATATATGTATTAAGTTCCAAATTATTGCAAAAGCACCAAGATTGTAAGGTATCTAAGTCATTTTGAACTAAACTGAGGTCAATACGACGGAAGATCTTTCATAAATAAAAATATTACAAGATTTCAACAGGCGTTTGATATCATCAATAGCTTGAATAAAAAGAAGAGGGCCAAGATGACTACCCTAAGGGACACCTGACGGAGTCAATATACTTCTCGACAAGGAGCCACGAAAAGAGACATGATAGGTTCTATTATGCAAATAAGACTGTACCCATTCAAGAAAAGGAGAAGGGAAACCCATACTTTTCAACTTAAGAATAATGATAAGGTGAGAAATTTTATCAAAGGCTTTACTAAAGTCAATATATACAATCAGTATAACAAAAAACTCTAAGAAGGATACCATGTTGATTTGATATGACCCGTGTACATACCTTTCAAGAGTTCTGAATAAATAATTGATTAATTTAGCAATAGGCCGATAATTACAAACGTCATTGCGGCATCCTTTCTTAAAGATTAGGATAATGAAGGTATCTTTCCATATACTAGGTAATTGTCCAGAATTAAGAGACTCCTGAAAAATAGTAGACAAGGGTTCAGCAAGCACATTGGCACAAAATTTAAGAATCACGGGAAGAATACCATCAGGACCAAAAGAGTAGTCAACTCGAAGTTCGCCAATAAATTTGTGAACAATTTAGTAATATTAATGGAAAGATCAAAAGGGGTTGGATTAAGGTTGAATCTGATGTGGACTGATCGAAATTACTTTAAAAGCTGTAGTAATGTTTTCAAACGCAGTTGAAGCCTTATTAAACAGAAGTTTGCTTAGAGGTTTTAGTTTTCAAAACATCTTTAACTAGCTAACAAATGAATTAACTTAATAGACTGAGTGGGGAAAACAACTTGTTCAATATAATAATTTTTGCTATAGAGAGGAAACGAAAGGTATGCAGAGGGTTTTAAAGATCTCTCTCTAATGATCCAAACTATCATCTTCCTAAAAATTTTATATATATGGTATGGATTTTTTACATTTGAATTTATGTAAGTAGGTAATGTAAATAAATTTTTTATTTTTTGTATATAAAAAACTTACATCTAAAATTGGAGATTGCTTGTCAAGAGGCACAAGTGGTTTCTCTGGAATAGGTCGAGAAGCGTAATAGTATGCTGCCGAAGCCGCCGCAATCCCTGTTAAAGTTAAAGCTCCAAGTGTTCCACCGAAATAATACAAGTATCCATCAACTTCGTCCACTAGAATAATAAAAGGATTTAGAATTTATTTCTTGTTTAGTTTAGTTTTCAAGAATGTTTATTGGACAATAATTAATAGAATTCGCATACACGTCTATTTTATGCTTTAATATACAGTGGTCAAAAACATAGCATGCAGACAGTATAGATTATATAAATAGATACTTTTAAAGAAATAAAATGTTATCGTATAATATAAATTCTTCGGTTACTTTATAACAGCATAATAACAAGTGTAAACTTTCTATGAATAAATGTTTTTTGTTACAATTATTAATGTTAACCGAGTTCTGATTTGGTTGGTAAGCAGTATATAATATATAATTATTCAATCAATGAATATGCTACCGTGCAGTCAAGAATTAGATCGAAATTATGTAAGTTCTGATTTCGATCTGATAATTTTGATTTCAACCTGTAAAAACTTTATTATCCTGATGTCATCCTAATACTAGTTGCGTTTTTTTCAACCGGGTTTGTGACCTATCAGCGGTTTTACATGCAAGTACAACAACATCAACTAGATTCTGTCTCTGACCAGGATTTCGGTTAAAAACTCAGACGATTACTTCCATATAGAGACACTTTTGGAATATTACATACATATATTATATATACAAGTCGCTAGTTCGAGTTTTTGATCTGAGTCCTTTTTTTTCATTTGGCGCTGTTCTATATTATACTATAGACAAATAAATAATAAATATAAAAAGACCCATTTTGAATAAGTAATACGCGACGACAAATTACTGAACAGTTCTATATACGGCGAAAAAGGAGCGAAACAAACAAATTTCCTTTTACTTTAGTCCGGTAAAGTAAAGTGACCAATTAAATAATTTGATATTTAAAGTAGTAGGCAGCTTTTTCTTTTTTGTTCGCTATTTAAATTTTTAAATGCAATCTAAATCGCAGATATTAACTTTTAATAATTTTGGAAAAACAATTTTATAAAATGGAGGTCTTAGTTATCTTGATCAATTTTGTCTTGCTAACCCCCTGCGCCTCCACTGTTCGACCCCAACTTTTTATCTCTGAACCTTCCCCTACCCTCTCCACCCCCCACCACCCTCCTCCCACCGAAGCGGGTGTTTGCAGCTAGTAAAAATATAAAATTTTTGGTCATGCATGCATTGTATATGTAATATTGTATTCGGGAATTAAAAGTTTTTACTAATTAAAAGTGCGAAATATAAATATGAAGAATTGCAAAATAATTTTTAACTTACAGAAATATGTAATGTTGCTCATTATAAAGTGTTTTACGTAGATCCACCAGGACTTATTTGCTGACGACATCAGTAGTACATTAAATAACTCGTAAAAGTATCACCTGGTTCCTGGCTTATGACTTCAGATGGATGTTATTGCAATTGGTATCTCGATAACGGCATATTTTCATATTGTTTTATTTATTACATATGTTTTTGGTTTCATGGATAGTAACCTGAAAAAAAAATATATCAACCTATTTTATCCTAAATAATTACATATTCGTAAATCATAACCTAAGAAATCATAACCTAACACAATGGGTCTTATGCATAAAAACTGAGAAAATACTCAATCTCAATGTTTATATAGAAAACCCGAGTTTTATCTCACCCAAATTGAGATTGAGCTCCGGTTTTCTATAGAAAAATTAAGATTGAGCTCAATTTTTATGTATTTCGTTGTTGCACGAACTTCAATACACTTGTTTCAACGATCTTCTAATTTATGGATTCCATCCCTGAAGTGAAAATTCAAAAGACTGTCGGTTTTGGCCGATTTCTGGACCCTTACTCGCTTTGGAGCCGAAGTACCGGGTTCACACCATTCCTTAGCTCTTTGTTGTGATTCAAGATCATGGTAGTAAACCTTAGTATCACTTACAGTGATAAAACGGCACACAAATCCTTTTTATCCTTTCTGTAAAACGCTCCAAATATTGTTGAGAAATTCGCATACTGAAGTGTTTTTGTTCAAATGCGGCACCCATTTTGCACACATCTTTCTGTAACCCAAATATTACTCATACTGCCTGATGAGATGCCTAGGGCTTCTACTAAACCTCTTTGGGTTAATCGGCGATCTTTCATAATCATATCCTGTATTTTTGCTATGTTTTCTAGTGTTGGTGCACTATTTGGACGTTCTCCAAGACTTGTATGATCACTTTTAAATACAGCAACCCATCTTTCTACTGTCCGAATTGAAGGTTTAACAATCGTTCATGAATTTGTTTTTGTGCTACACCCTCCAAAAATAAGAATTTTATTACTGTACGATAGATATTCAGTTTTTCCTTTGTACAAAAATTCCGTTACATGTCAACTTTGAACAGTTGCAAATATACGAATGAGTTGACAAATCTACATGAAAATTCACACGTGTTCATAAAAAGGTAGCACAACTTTTATAAAAATAAAACGACGAACCTAATAGCGCTATTTCTTACTGAACGACAAAACTTTTTGAAAAACCTAGTATGTACAGTACAGTGCCAAAAAATTATAACCACCAACATTTATACTTCCATACTTTATTTTGAAAAAAACGTTATTATATTTGTACGCGTTTAAGATAAACATTAAATTAAGGGTAAATTCACATATTTTGCAAATTAATATTTCTAGTATTTAGTATTATTAACCATATTTTTAATAACACTTGTTAATCTCCGCAATTATCTTCGATGCAAATATTTATGCTTTTGGCGTTAAGTGAAATGGTATACCATGTAATACTTCTTGGAAACATGAAAATTTGTTTATTGATATTTATATTTGATAGAACTGGAATAAATGAATGGGGGAATACTTTTGCATATTGCATATTGGTTCGTAACGTAACGATTACTTATCCTTCAATCAATGATAACAAAGGAGAAAAGATTGGAACTCTGCAAGGATATGTTAATCTGTTTGATTGTTTGCGAGAAAAAAGAAATCAGAGTTCAAATTTTGAAATTTGTTGAAAAGTAATAGAAAAAAAAGGCATTCAAAATTATAGTTATCCATCTCCAAAATTTGTATTAATTTTTGCTTATAACTTATTAATTATAGATGTTATAAAAACAAATTATGGATACGAAAAAGCTCTGTACAAAATTGTTGTGGGAGTAATAGTTTTTAGATAAAACATTTTGACTATTATTTCTAAGATAGCGGCCATATGGGTGCATCCCCGACCCCGGCAACTCAAACTTAAATGCACCTTGTGTTGAATCCTCCTATTTAATACAAAAATAAAATAGCGCCTTTCTCAACGCACGGTTGAATGCCTCCTTACTTGGAAAAAAAGAGAAATAATTTTATTACCAAGGTCTCAGGTAAACAATACCATGAACATTTTCAGTAAAACCTAAAGTGCACCTTCGGCAAAAGCTTAAATCGCTGAGCTCGACGATATAAAGATAAAACCCGAGTTACTTTAAAATAATATTTATAATAATTATCTATGTAACCAATCAGTTTTAAAATCAATAGGGTATTTTTTTGTAGTTCTCGATCGATAGATATATCAAATATTGATATCTGTAACACGCAGTTATACGTATATATGTATGTACGTTACGGATTGACGGATACGTTTGCTGAATTTCAAACATCGATTTTGTTCATAATAGACTTTTAAAATACATTAAAAATGTAATGTAATATTTTGTAAAAGACGTTTTCATTCCAAAGGGAGGGTAAAGAAGTTTAAATTCTGCTCTAAAAAGAAAATTCGTACTTTATAGTTTCCACAGATAGAACTGCCGAGGGTCGAAGCTACCGTAAGTGGATGTCCTAAATTAAAAATATATATATATGTATGTATATATATATAGAAACTGAAACTGAATCTTTGCTATTTACTTTAAAAGCCTGACTAAATTTTTAAAAATATTTGCCAAATTTAATAAGTATATGTACCTACATCACTTGATTTTAATTACATATAAAACATAAAGGACACTGATATTTTTTATAAAATTAGGAAATTTCGAATTTTGTCCAATAAATGAAAAAGGAAGGTCGGAACAAAATTATATTCAATTTAATTCTATTATTTCAGACACCAATTTAGTAGACATTTAATCATACTGGAAATACTGTGTAAGTTATTATAAGAATAGGCCTTGATGATGAGCTTAAAGGAATACGTACAATATATTTATTACTCTCTATTCACGAAAAATGAAAACGATATTAAATGAATAATAAGAATCATAATAAGAATTTCTTCAGTAGAATTAACAGACAAGAAATATTTGTATATCAGTATATGCACGCGATAAACATAAATGCAGCCAAAAGGCGTTGAGCATAACCTCTAAGGGGTTGTCCTCCGTAATCGATTTTTTGAAGAATCTGCAGTGGATCACACCACGTTGTTTTTTTTTTTAACCACAGAACATTGGGCAGGACGAGTTGTTATGTTCACATTTGCAACAATATAATCACCTTTGTAATCAGTTAACATTAAAACTTCGGACTCATGAGGAATCTTTTCCTTGCACTTTCATAATCTATCAATGACCTACGTTAGCACTTGCGGGTGCGAAGTTCACTAAACGCTCTAATTATAACTAGAACTAAGATTTTTTAGGCAACGCATAATGTTCCACAATTTAATCAACCGTTTTTCACGATAATGACAGACCTTAAGTCCTTTTCCACCGAAAGAAAATTTAATCAATGACTGTTAACGTGTACACCGGAGATTTTACTGCGACGGTCGATTCGATGCTTGGGTTGGTTTTATAGCAGCAACAGTAGTGGGCTTTGGTGGGTCACAAGCAGGCTCAGCGTGACTGCATTTTGTACCCAACCTTCTTGCAGAGCTTTGACTCAAAACCTAGTTACCCTAGTACACGCACAAAATCCGTCTTACATTGGAAATACGAAATATTACGGGAAACCGGCACAGTTTTCTTATTAAGTTTACTTAAATCTCCAGATATAAATTGCCGGAATCGGAATATGGTAGTAAACTTCAGCTGTGCAAGCAATTAGGTCTTAGCGGGGAGGGGCTTCTTGTTTATCCCTCTGCATGTGTTGGCATCGCTCATTCCGCCCCCTCGGCCCTGCTTTACTAGCAACCAAGTGCGCATGCCACTCATAACTCATAAGCTATGAAATGTGAGAAGAAAGCTCCAAAACGACAAAAGCTTCAGTCTTATGTGTGGGTGTGCTTATCAAAATTTGTGGATAAGAATATTGTCCGCTTCAGTTACGTTATTAAATCTTCAATGTTGACAAAAGAACTACATATTTATATCTTTGTTTTCAAATACAAGGATAATTTCCAATTGACCTAGTGTTATGATAAAAAAAAACAGATGCATATGTTCCAAAATTTGAGCTCTAATTTGTTACTTGTGAAATTGTCATGTTCATTACCATTACAGTAATTGAAAAGTTTTTTAATTACCATTACTGCTATGGTAATTGTAATGGTAATGCTAATTGCAATTACTTCATGTAATTAATTACAAATGAAGCTTTCACTACCATTACCAATTGCAATGGAAATTGTAATGAAATAATTGGTTTTAAGTTCCAACTACTACTACTGAATATTCTTTCTAATCCATTGAAATGTTACATAAACTATGCATTTTTAGGTCGGACAAGATGTTATTTTTTTGATGTGGGAGTTTTCGGGGTCGCCGATTTCAACCCGACTGTCAGAATTTACGAATTAAAGAGGGCAGACTTTCAAAATTTAAAGTTAATGCGATTTGCACCAAACTCGGTACTTGGGGATTTTCGAGGTCGCTGACTCCAATTCAACTGTCAGAATGGCTTAAGTCATGAAGTAATTGCAATTAGTATTACCATTACAATTACCATTGCAGTAATGGTAATGGTAATTATAAACTTTTCAATTACTCGTAATGGTAATGGTACAGAACATGACAATTTCACAAGTCTTAGCATAATTCTGTTTATTATTTTCATTGAAATAATAAAAATAATAAACTGCTTAAATATTTATTATATTATTTGAAATTCCAAAAGAAGCCGAAATTAATTGCGTTTCTTTCACAATCGCATAGTGGGTATATGTAACTAAACCAAAGCAATTTGATTTGATTTTCACAGCACTGTCTGCTGAGGTATCACCTTAAGAGGATAGGACCGATTGATGATGATACCTGTTGTTTCGTCCTCAAAGAGGAAGAGACATCAAAGCTAGTGACCCTGTGAATGCCCAATTCTTAACCGCGTCAGAAGGTCCACACCCTCCAATCCGATTCCGGCAAACTAATTTGATGTCCGGAAAACGAAGAAATCGCTCATAGAATCCGGTAGCGACTACGGTAAGCTTAATCTCTCAACGTTTTTCTCATTTGACTTTGAAAATTTGTTCAGGCACTGCGCGGGAATTTTATTGGATAAGGCAAATTAAAATGAAACAAACAAACAAACCAGAACCAGACCAGCAGACAAGTATTTAAAATTTCAACATGTTTTCAAAGCTTGGAATGGAAGCTCTCGCTTATGAAGATTTGATTATTTAGTTGCCGCATGTAGTAAGGACCAAAAGTTAAGGAATATTCAACTTTTCATTCCGGCATTGCGTACAGCTTCATAAGAAAGCATGTATTTCAACTTACATTTCCCGCAAGTGAATTCGAAAACGGCATTAGAATCTTTCTTTAAAAAATTTCTAGGTTAGGGGCAGCAATTGGGGTTATGGCGAACCAAATCAATTTAGGATGTCTAAGTAAAGGACTGAGCATTGTAAAAGCCCTGTTAGCCTTCTTAAGTGTCTTGCGATAGTGTATACCCGTCTTAAGGAAGTTATTATTGGTATTGATAAACACTGTCATGGCTTAAATTGACTTTGAGGTCTCATCACCAATTTCAATGAAATTGTATATAGAGGTTGCCCTTCCTTCAGAAGTGAAGAAGATGCAAACTAATTTTGTCGGTCGCAATTAGTTTCCCAAATAATTGTGTTTCAAATTTCAAAAACTAAATGTCACCAACATATTTTTACGCATCACTCGCATTTACGGAGAAGAGACCTTACAACACACAACACAACACATGTTTTCGCATCCTCATCATTCGTTGGGTATAATACATTTTATCACACTGTCTGAAAATAAATAAATGTATACATTAAAAACACTTATTATACTTACCTTGTTTTTTGGCTGTCATATTTCAATAATGACAACGATTTTCAACGATAAAATCACGATTTTTCAATTGTTTTTCTTTTTACAAGTCCGCGGCATAAACAGCCGTATCTTTTGATTGCATTGAGTTAGAAGTTTGATTTTTTCACAGCTCTAAAGAATTGCAGACCTGCACATTTGATATTAATTTCAAATTGATACCTCCACGCATTCCTAAGAAAAAGGATCTTGACAGACAGACGGATGGACAACGAAGTGATCCTATATAGGTTCCTTTTTTTCTTTTTGGGGTACGGCACCATAAGACAATTATAAAATAGTGTAAAATTAAGTAAACAAATTTGTTTTTCTTAGTTTACGATGTCAATAAAAACATGTTAAAAAAGTTGAAAAGTCGTATTTTATTTTGTTATAAAAAAAATCCTGAAATAAAGGTCCGAAATGATCCTGAACACCAGACTTCGTCTTTAATAGGGGGGAAGTGAAAATTCTCTCTCAATTTTGAAGTAAAAGTTCGAGTGAAAGCTTTAAACCTTTAGTTTAGGATCTTTTGTTGAACAGTATTACAGCAAAGCACTCAGCATAGTGCATTTAATTGATTAACAAACCACATACATACATGAATAAATAGGAAAACACTTTTTAAAAAAGCAAATTTATTTTTATTATTTATTGATAGCATTTTCCTCTTTAAATTACGTATTGCATCAACATAATAATGTATAGATGTATAAATAATATTATCTACTATGTACAGCATTTAAATAACTAAAAATAATCATTAAATTAGCAAATAATTTAAGGGAAACTACGTAATACAAATCGGTATGGTATATTCGTATAAAACAAATTATGAACGGAGTAACAAACAGAAGCCTATAATTTAATACATAGAAAAACAAATTTACTGAAAAAAAAAATTAAATTATATAACAGGATATACTATTACAATCTGGGTCGCTGGTTTTTGCTTCTGTCTGGATAATTATAGCACTTGAAAATAAACAGGTAATAATTTATTACTTGCATACAATAGTTTATGCTATGAATTACAATAAATTACTTTTTGTTTTCCCTAGTGTATTCAAATAAGCTATAATAATATAGCGCACTATTAGATGAACTTTTGAATAGTCTGTCACCGATTAAAGGTCTAACCTAAGCATTCTTTTAAATTATTATTACTATTATTTTGGTTTTCTATTACGATTAATCTTACCTTTTCTACTTTATTTTACATATTAAACTAAAAGTCTTATTCCTTTCTACCAGGGCATTGAAACTAAATTGGTAAAGAATCTGCGACAATAGTATTGCCGCAATTAGGGGAAAAAAAACATTTTTTGTTCGTCTATAATGCACTCATGGAATTTTAAGGCAAGCTATATAAGCTTTAATGAACATTTTGTTGAAAAGAACAAAATGAGAGAAAACCAAAACTTTCGTTTTGCTTTAAGCTCATAACACATACCCAAAAATTCTATAAAAACGGGAAAGCTAATAAGGTTCGTTAGTTTCCAGTTTCACTTTTATACTTATCCTATGTTTTTTTAAATAATAAGATTAATGAATTCGCCCCTAGGTGAGTTAATATTTAATTATTTCAATTGTCACTAACTACAGAATAAATTTTATTGAATAATTGCGGCACGTTACGACAGATTTCCATAAGTTTTTTGTCGAACATCCTCGATTGCGTTTACCCACTCCAAAGCATATCCTTCTGGGTCCTCGAGATAATAAGTACGATTAGGCTGAAAATGAAAATAATTTATTTAAAAGAGCAATTACAATATGTCTTTAACACTATCAGTAAAACTTCGGATATACATATGTATTTAATGAAATATGTATATGTATTTATTAAAGTCAAGGTTCCAAGGTGCAGCTAGTATGTTCTATGGGGCATGGGCACACAATTGATATTGATACGTGTTATTCGAATACCATGGCTAGTAAATAGAAGGCTTTGGTTGGACCCGAGGTTGAAATATGATAATACAATTTATTTATTTATTTTATTTATTTATTCTTTAATTCTTTACCGTAAAATTTACTAAGCAGTTACTTTACACAGTTACGAATATGTATGAAAAACTGCATAATTAAGTTTGTTTTGTAAGTTTGTTGCGTAATAATTCCAAAAAATTTGACATTAATGATTCTCGAATGTTATAGATCTTCCTTCGTGTCAAATTTCAAGTATCTAGATCTTCTCGCCGTTAAAAAGTAGAACCTTTTTTTTGAAAGTTATAACTATTTGAATAATTGTTTTAATGTGAGTAGACTAAATTAAGATTCTGGGTCCAATAATAGCCAATATATTGTGCAATGTTAAATTTCCACATATTTTTCACAAGTTTATAAAAAAAAACATACATATATCATAATAATAAGTAAATAAATTCTTACCGTATGAACGAAAAATATCTTAAAATTCTTGGGTTCCACTCTCAACTCCGAACTCCATGGAATTTCACCTTTCTTTATCATCTGCACGGGATCAATGTAAATTAATCGAGGTCCTGTTGCTAAAAGCAGCATTCTCTTCCGCGCAAATAAGCCTTTTCTCTTATTTACGAAGCCTTTTTTTAATATAACTTCACCGTCTGCAAATGCATTCCATTTATCCGATTTTTGTGCTTCAAGTAATTTATTTTTCTCAGTTTCATTTAAATCATAATTGTCTACAATGGATAAAATTATCAATATTAAGAAAACAATGCAACTTATGAATCGCTTACTTTTAGTTTCAGCCTTGTTCTGCAACTCTGCCCCAGATACAGAACCCAGCTCCAATCCCAGTAGCCTGGTTAACTGCCTGTCATCTAAGCCTGGTTCTAAATTATCTGGAACACGATAATGGCTTCTAAGCTCTTCATCTTTGCTATTGCCTGGAAGATAAGGATATATAGGAGGCGATGTTTGCTGGCGTATAGTATCCCAATTTATGCCTTCAAAGAAAGGATGTGTTCTAATACTTTCATATCTTCCTAATTTGTCTTGACAGCCTATTCTTTCTTCAGGGTCGATTTTTAATAAGTTTCTGACTAGATCTTCAGCATTCTCATCGAAGCCTTCTGGGAATACTAAATTAAGATTCATAATCTCTTTAAATATAAGGTAGTCACTGCCACCACGGAAGGGCGGAAGTCCTGATATCATTTGATATATAATGCATCCCAATGCCCAAAGGTCTGCAGATCTTGTGACTAAATTACCCTGTAAAACTTCTGGTGAAACATATTGCGCTGTACCTACAAAGCTACCCCTTCGCTTTTTGAAGTTTTGTTGAGCCGCATTGGCACCATCACTTTCCTTTTTGATTTTGGTTTGATCTTTGTCTGGACAAAGTATTTTTGCCGATCCAAAATCCGCAATAAGGGTATGCATATTTTCATCTAATAAAATATTTTCTGGTTTCAAATCTCTATGTATTATGCCCCTTTTGTGCATATGTTCCATTGCCAGTACAAGCTCAGCTGCGTAATGCCGCGTGCAGTCTAAATCAAAAGAGCCTACTTTATTAATGTAAGGTAACAAGTCACCATTTTTGGCATAAGTCATGACAAAATATAAGCTTCTTCGATCTTGGAAAGTACATGCCAAATGTACAAAACCAGGTACATTGTTCATGATGTGCATAACCTCACGCTCCCGCCTCACGTATTCCTGCTTCTTCTCTCGAACAATGTGTTGCTTATCACATACTTTAACTGAAAATAAAATAAAATTTATGAATAAAAAATATAAATTATAATATAGATATACAAATCCAGTATTACTAATCATATTGAATATATTAGCCGTTAACTATCGATTGATTCCGAGTTATAAGGGCCAATGATGCATAGCATTTCTTCAAATTGTTGAATACGTTTATTTGAATAACTTCGTCAATACATAATGTACAATACATGAATTTGAAACTTATATGGCTTTTTATTTTTAAGACATTTAACTTACAAGTAACACTACCCAAGTGTCACTCACCAATTGGAACCAAAATTTGCACATCGGTAAAACACAAAAAAATATTGAACCCGTGTTTTTTTATTTTGGCAGAATACGCTTTCTAGGGGTAGAAAGCACCCCCGACATGGGTAAAAATCGATGGATTGGATCCAACGTGGACGGCTTATGAAATTCAACAGTATTTACAATTATAAAAACTTTGTTTTTTTTACATGAACACTTATTTACGAAGACAGTTACGAAGTTCCAGAGCCCAGAATCTACCCTAACTCTTGTTTACAGGGACAAAACTCGCATAAATATCTAAAAATCACTTTTTAACTATTAAATTCTCGTATTGTTCAAAAAAGGTTGTAATAATTTATTGGAATTCGTAAATCAGTGTTCATGCAAAAAAACAAGAATTCTTATAATAGTAAATACTGTTGAATTTCATAAGCTGCCTACGTTGGAAACTTCATATCCATCGATTTTTACCCTTATCGGGGGTGCTTTCTACCCCTAGAAAACGTATTCTGCCAAAATAAAAAAACACGGGTTCAATATTTTTTTGTGTTTTACCGATGTGCAAATTTTGGTTCCAATCGGTGAGTGACACTTGGGTAGTGTTACTTGTTAGATCATACATTGGACACTGTCTTTCATTGCACTCATTTTGACAAACGCACCAAGAAACACCATAGAACATATTTAAACAAATAATTAATAAATTACAAAAAAAAATATATCTGAGGCTGTTAAGTAATGGGTGCGCAATAAATTCAGGAAAATTTGGAAAGTACCTACTCTAAATAGACAGAAAAAAATAATAAGCTAACTTCTTTTATTTCGTTTATAATTTGTCTTCATTGCGTGATGAATTTATTAATATGACTTATGTATGTAAATAATAGTTAGCAAGTTTTATTAATATACCAACTCGAACTAAAAGATGATGAGCAAAACAACTGTGACTAATATGATGTTTTTTTTAAGGATTAAAAATTTTTTTTATAATAATATATTATATCTTATCCAGGATGTTACAGTGTTAAAAACACCATACTAAATATTGCCAATTCCTCTCCTTGTGAATTTAAAAAAAAAAAAACCTGAAAATTATATTCGACTATTTCATTATTTTGAAGCTTGAAGTGTAACCTTTCTAAATATGTATAAATAAAAAAATAAATAAATAAATAAATAAATATATTGTCGTTTTTTATCGATATTAACGATTTACAGATAGTTATGTCGACATTTTGGTTCCTAGGCGTTAAATTTTTTGACCATTTCAACCCTTCCGCAGTATCAACACGCATTTTCCGTCTGTTCTTAATCCTTAAGTTCGGGAAAATCTATTATAAATCCCTTTCCTCCTTCTTCCCGACCTGATTTAGATTTGCATTACGATAAACCTAAACAAACTATTGATCCATCACTGAAAACATAAGACTGAGGGCAATAAACTAGCTCAAAGAGGCCAAAGAACTGGCCTCTGAAAGAAAGAAAAACCGGAATGTATAAGTCGAATAACTGATAGTTAAATGTATTCGGAAATTTCAGCTAAAGTGCACATGTAGAGAGGAATGTCATGCGGCGATCACTAGCTCATGAGCTGCGTGTAGCTTCATGGGTAGACGGTAATCACTTTACGAGAAAGCTCTGTTGAGTTAAAACGCCGGATTATTTAATCCACAAAGCATTAATTTTATTTTATATTTTTATGATTAATTATATAATAATATTATAAATTGCTGTAGCAGTCAGAAATCCTTTTGAAATAATTTCCTTTTGCTTTATTTTAAAGAAATTCAACGGTTAATATTTCAAGGTTGATTCTTTTCCAAAAGCACAGAAATTTCTCTTTAGTCATGCTAAATTCATGCAAACGTAATCTGGCTTTCAAAATAAGGGATCAATAAACAATCTAAAATGTCTATTGATTTTTAAATCGCTGTATGTTCGCAAAAACCGGATTTAAACAAGGGTCATTGAGAAGCTTGTTCTATGAACTTTTAATATCTTCTACTTTCTTTCACTACCCCATGGGATATAATATAAATAAATAAATAAAATAATATAATAATAATAAATAAACAACTATTATAAAAAAATCCATGTGAAGTATTTTAAAGCTAACACTTTTCGCCTTTTTGTAAATGTTTTTAAAATTGTTATTTTTCGGTGGAGTGAAAAGCGGCTAACTGGTTGAATGACTAAATTTTTTCACTTTTAACAATTTAAAACTATATTAACGACACCAAAATGGTTTAGCCATTTAGTCAATTAGCTCAAAATCTTCTACATTACATCGAAAGCTATCAGACCTCATTTAAAGAAAGAAGGGGGTATTCCTTAACGCGGTCTTTCTTGAATGGTAATTTCAGGAATTTTTTTCTTGGAATGTGTAAAAGATTTTGAAATGTTTTTTTTTTTCTTCATATATTTGTACATCCTTTATGGACATAAATATATTTAATTTATTTAAAAAAAGGAAACTACTGATCTAAGGCGTGTTAAAGTTGTGGTATTCGCGGCGCGTATCTAAAGGGTACCCAGAGAGTGCAGAGGGTTGCAACCTCTGCAAAGTCGTAAACACAAATTTCTAAATTATTATTTTTATATCGTTCGAGCCGCCGAGAAGTTAAAGTATTGAAAATTACAAAAGTTATACGAATACAGAAAGAAACGTGCGATTTTTAAAGTTTTCACAGTTTCTGCAGAAATCATTCGAGTTCACACCCATTCTGCTGGCGTGTCTGCCGATAAGACAGTAACATATTACGCCCGAATAACTCTCTTGAGTGAAATTAGACCTTTAGACCTGCTCATGTCGAAGGTAGCCATATCATTCTGATTGTCTCTGAGTTATTTTTTCATTTGACAATGCAGTGTCCAGCATATCATTATGACCCTGCAGAAAGTATTAATTTGTTAACATCTTAATTCGTCAGTAGCTAAGATTTTAAAAGATATTATAAATTTTTTAGGAAATAAAGAAATCTCGAAAACCAATAAAACTAATTTTGTGAACAATGATTCCGGTAACCAAAACAATAAAAATCGAGAAATAACTCGTTACAAAATTCGATCAATAACTCTTATCTCATAAGCAAAATAAATAAATGTTAAAGTAATGGTTTAACGATAACCAATGAGATTTAAAACAAAATATAACTGTTATTGTCCAAATTTTATCAAAAAACTTATTACTACAATTACAGGTCAGTTCCTGAGGGATGTTATAACATTGTCCTGAATAATACCCTCGACAGACGGACACGGACGAATGAACGTTCTCGGAGAATGATCGTTGCTGTGTCGTCTGTCACCAAGAATGAAGTTTGAATCAAAGATAATGTACTTAAATAAGATGTGACACTCTTTATACAAGCGCAAAGCTCTAACCCAAATGCAATTCCGAAAAAAAAATGTTGCCTTAGTGCAGGCAGTAAAGAACTACTGCCTGCCATCCCTTATGTAAATTCCAATAAGAGCGAACGAGAGAAGAATAGGCAGCCTCAAAATGCTCACCTACGGCGCTTACACTGTAAACAATAATGTGAGCGTTTTTTCTACACGCGTTTTTAAATTGCGTGTTGGATGGACTGTCTGCGTGCGGTCTTGGTATTAGTGCCCGTCCCTTCCATGTTCCAGGTATAGGGATGGCCTGGAATTGAAGAAGGAGAAGAGGCAGGCACACACGCATTTGCCTTTAATACGGATGCGTTTGTTTACATTTTTTCAATATGCGATTTAAATGGACTGTGTGCGTGCGTGGCGAAAAGTACGCCGGGTGGGCTTGAATTTTTTCAACTTAACCAAGCTAATATGAGAATAAGAATTTATCTTGCAATTATATGAGAGTAAGGATTTATTTCACAATTTATTTATTTTAAAAAGAAAAATCAATGCTAAATTATAAATGCAATGCAATTATAGAAAACTTGTAAAAAATATGAGGCACCCTGTAGAGTGTTTCAAATCTCGGTCCATTTCCACCCCATTTCCACCCAAATTTTTATCCCTTTCCTACACGTAACTTCCTTATAACTATCTAAATCTGAAGTTTGTTCGACTAACGGTACCAAGGTCGAATTTTTAAAAGAAAAAATTTCGCGAGTGTCATATCTTATAGTGGATAATCTTTGGTTTGAATGAACGTTCGTATCTTCATTCTCGTCCTCATCAATGAAGTTCCGGAAACTTCATTCTCAGAGAATGAGCATGGAAATCCTGGAACAATCAGCTGATTTCCAGTGTCAAATTATAAATTGCAGTTTTCAAATTGTGAAAAACTCTGTGTACTAGCGAAAAACGTTTTAATTTGTGAAACTGAATGTGTGGAAGGACAAAGGAATACAATTTTTAAGTGTTTGGGCAAGCAACATGAGCGAGCTGCGAAAAACGAAGAGAAACGAACGTTTATCCATTTCCGACCTGTCAAAAAGGCTCGACTCGAAAGAAGTTCGCCGTCTGTCTCACATGCAGCGAATGAAAATCCAAGCGAATGTTCATTCATCGAACGTTCATTCGTCCGTGTCCGTCTGTCGAGGGTATTACTCTAATATTGAAAAATTATTATTACTGTTTGCAGCGGATATTGACGCTTCTAAAATAACTTTCGAAATAAATGAAATATGTGTTTAAAATAAGTTCTGGTATTTTATGTATATATATGTTTTATTTGCGAAACAAGTAATTCGCTGCAATTTGTGCCCTATGATGTACATTTTATATTCAATTATTTCTTTCATTGGCCACTTATTATAAAATAATATATATATATATATATATGTATAAATAGTTTTAAAAAACTACTCACTTGCGCATTCCTTATTTGTATGTACGTCTTTTGCTAGGTATACTGTGCTAAAACTTCCTTCGCCAATGTATTTACCAAAAACGTAGTCGTTGGCTGATTTCTTTGGGGGAGTTGAAGGAACGGAGTGTTTGTTGTCGTTTGATGTGGACACCGTGCATGATAATGTTGAATGCAAAGTTATGTCATCAACGCAATTATTTTGGTTTGACGCCGTCTTTGTATAACTATGTTTATTATTGCTGTGATAAATTTGTTCGCTGTAGTTTTGGGAAATTGTATCTGCGGAGTTAGCAGATTTCATTGAAGAGGATGATGTTTCACTCCTATCTGAATCATGATTTTCTTTTGTTGTCGATCCAATCAATTTTAGATTTGGTGAATCTAATTGCTCTTTTATTTTCATTTCAACAAAATTACTTTCGGTAATTGAAATAGCTGACGCTTTTTCTTTAGGCATAGCTGGCATTGTCGGCAAAGTTTGTTGCTGACCTTTTATCTAAAAGAAACAATAAAATATAAAATAGACTATTGATGTAGTAGTAATTCTGGGATAAATACATATAATATTTCCTCCAATAGCTTAACGTTCTTATTTTACTTAAGATCTGGTCCCATATAAATTTGGATAACTCCAAAAAATTTGAGTTCAAAATGGCGGTCTTTCAACGCTTTATTTCATTGAAATCTTTTTAATTGTTATTTATTTTATACCTCCGGTATAGCCAGCCCCATATACATTTAGTTAACATATGATGTTGGATTACAAGATAGACAAGGGAACTTCTCAACGATCGACAGCACGTGTGAGTAATACCCCAGTGTTAACCCGAGATACTATAATACAAATTAGAGAACTGGCACTAACGATACAGAAAAAACCTTCCCCATAAATACGCAGGCACTAAACAGTGTTCAATAATTTCATTTTAAAATCCACTGGTACTTTCAACCTTGTATCTTGAGATTTGACTATAGGTGCTTGAAGTCAACGCGAAAACCTGACCTCATTCAAAATAGCCATACCTATTTAATAAGTAGATGCGTCATCAGTTACCCATACCTCTTAAATTTATTTACTGAAATTGATTTGGTTGTTGCAAATCTTTTGCCACAAAATTTTTATGTATGTACTCTACTCCATCGTAGCATAACTTTTTAAAGAGATATGTTAAAAATATTTTAGTTACATGACTGGAAACTTTTAAACTTCCCATATTCTCTGTTGTACGAACAGATCTTGTATTATAATTGTGTTACGTGAAGCCTTTTTACAGCGCCCTCGCCTCTTCTTGCTGGAGTAGCAATAGTAATTAGCAATAAAACTTGTTAAAATACAACTCGGGTGTTTTTGGAATTTTTAAGGTGGATAGCGTGTCTTCGATCCTTTAACGATTTGGGGCGGTAAATTTGCCCCATAACACTGGTGGCTGCGGTGGGATCCCGAGTGCTTAAAACTAGTAAATGGCAATTAATTGTTTCTAGGCTTTTATTTAGCGAAAATGCGGAAATCCCAAATTTCCTTTCCCATTAGCACGTGACCTAATTTTCTAGGTGAACCCTACACACACCATTCTCACTGTAGGTCGTTAGCCACCCAATCGCCAGTAGTCTAGTGGAAAGTGGAGAAATAGGAAAATCTCTTCCTCTATCAGCATCAGTATCAGATAGCCATGCTAATACTGATGTAACATCTATTGGAAAGTATTTTCCATCAAGCAGCATCAGATTAGTAGGTTACTTCTGCTGTAACATCTACTGATCCTTGCAGTTTCTATCATCGTGGGACAGTTGCTAAATTCCCCGGACAACATATCTCCTGTGAGCTATGATCCATCTACATAGCTTACACATACGAAGAAATCCAACGTCTTTAAGTCATCGTCTACATCTTTAAGGTTGTCTAGTTAGATTTAATTTAGTGAGTATTATTATAACTCGTAGATTACGTTAAGTATGTATTTCCCTAATGTTCGTTGAGATTCTCAAAATGTTGATTAGTTGTGTATATTCGTTCGCCTAATCCGAATCATACTCTATGACTTCACCCGCAACTAGATCAGCACCAAAAAGAATATTTAAAAAGGCTGGAAGTAGCAGTTCAGAGTCCTCAAGTGAAGACGACTCCTTGTCTTGAAGGTGATTCCGGTGTTCGACAGCACTTCTTCTCAGTTACACAGGTTCCTCGCCTGTTGCGATTTCGATTTAATAGTATGTATCAGGTCTTAGGAAGGTCGAGAAGGTATAATTTGTGAATTTTCTCTCAACTAAACTTACAAAAAAGGCATATGAGATAGCAAAATATCAAAGCTAGAGCACTTGAAAGAATTACAGACAGCAATACAGGCCTAGTTTAGCGAGCAACGATCTTTGGAGTCCTTACAAATTTAATTAATAAATTTTACCCAAAATAAAGACGAAAATGTAAGGATTTATGATTATCGTGTCGCTCCTCATTAAACAAAGTATCTATTTCGGGTTTTTCTCTTAAGACAACAAACATAACTTAGGCATAATGGCGAAAAAAAAATTGAAAAATCGCTTAAAGCCGAAGTAACATTCTGAACCTTGGCACGAAGCATCATTTGTTTATTTGTTTATTTAAATTGTTTGAATGCTTGTTTATAATATTTTTCTTCTTATATCTAACTAATAATAAATAATTAATTTGCCAATATATTGACAATATTCTAATGTCGATACATATGTATATACCCATTAGGTGGTGTTCTGGCTACATTTGTAATGTCATAGCCCAGTCTTTTGTTATCAAAATCGAGGTTTTCAATCATTTGTTTCCTTATACCTTCGCGGTTCAATGCTGAAGCTTCTTTGCTATGGCTCGTATCTGCCAAAACACAAGCTACTGCCTTTCGGCAGTTTATTACATCTCTAGGAGTAAATGATAATTGTACTCAATTGCAAATTATATATGTCCAAATGCAAACATAGACAACACTGTTGCCGTCATTGTCTTGACGAGGAGTATCTTTTGGAGAAAATACGCTCCATTCAGTTGTTGTTAACATAGCCAAAAATGTGATCAGAGTAGGTACAGATGATATGGCAATGCTGTAGGTAGGAGGCGAGCGGGCATGGCAGGCGATCTAGGAGGACAGTGCAGAGACATCCGGCAGCAGGCACAGTCACTTTAAGAAACTAATCCTTTAAGCTTTTCCTTTAGCATTTTAAATATTTTGTATCTTGTGAATTTTAATAAAACACAACAGTTGTTCCATTCTTATTTGTACTATACATAAAATTCAAAGTTGAGTCCAAAACATATATCGGTACATTGCTATAGAATCAAGATAAACAATGTAGGACCTCTCGAAATCTATAATAAGTAGAGTAAAGTGACTTTCAGCAATGTGTAATTTAAGTAGTCAAATAACGTGCTTGATGAATGTACAACTTATAAAATCCAGGGCTCAAATTCTGATCCAAAATTCCAGATGTACAATAAATAGCGTCTTCATAATTATAATATTTTTCCCGCAATTAATGATTTTTTCATCATATATTGAACCGAAAGCATTAATATTATTATCATCCAACTACATGTTTTCTCGCAATGTTCTGAAGGATGTCTGATCTATTGTATAGCCTTTAATCAAAGAACGTTAATACGATTGCTTTAATTCTGTTATGGAGTTTTGGAAATTCAGGTGGGTACTGAAGATCAACTAAATTATCTCACAATTTTGGAAAAAAAGAGGAATCAACTTAGTTTTCGGGGTCGCTGATTTCAAATAACTCTCAGAATTCGCGAATTAAAGATGGCAGACTGTCGAATTTTAAAATTTATGCTATTTCCACTATCAGTGCTACAGGCTTAAGTGAAGAATAGGAGAACCACTCAAATTTCAGATAGTTACATTCAACTTTTAATTTGACTTTTTGACATTTTGCCAAAATTAAAAGTTGGGTATTTCCGAAATAATAGCTGACCGCCACAAAGCTCCTTCAGATCCTTCCATTTTAAGCAAACGGAAGGAACCTGCAAAATTTCATTGAAATCTGAGCGATTACCCTATTCTTCACTTGTTCTGTTTGTACTAGCTGCGGATCCCAGCGTCAGAGTCAACGCCAGCGCCACATTCTATTTCCGAAACTGTTTCCATATCAAAGAGCCAAGCAGATAAAATCGTGCCATGTTGGTAGTTATTATATTTTTTTAATCCTGATAAAATTTCTGTATTTCAATAATAATAAAATATCATATTTTTCAATTTCGTTTTAAAATATTCATATGCATGCCAGCTGCTGGTACTCACCACCACAGTGCAAATTCCTAGATTTCGCAAAAATGTTGTCTTGTAAACAAGTTTGCAAGACTGAGCAATTCGTAAGAAAAATTTCATTATTTTTTGTTTAACCTAGAGCGTATTTAATTTTTTTTTTTTATAACATTGCTTTTTAAAAGCCTTAATGTGTACTTCAAAATTTAATTACACACACTTGAGATATACCAACTCACTGAAGCAATTATTCCTACGAAATGAAAACGAACACACTTCACTCACTGAATTAATTTGCAAAAGCAGTCACGATATCACTAAATAACACAGTAAAAACATAATCCTAATGAAAGAAAATTCACTCTATATATAGATATTTAGCACAATATTAGAATTTAATTTGTTTACACTGTAGCTTGCATCGATTATATTCCACCGACCGCAAAACAAATTGTACGCGAGGCTCTATATTACGTTTCACTCATTGGGCCTATATTTATCCCCATATCAAACATGAGCTGAACTGGGCGCAGTAAAATTCAAACTGTACAGACAACTATTTTTTTGCACTAAACAAACAGGTATTATAAAAACGACGCGACGATTACAAAGTAGTTAATCTATGAGGCGATATCAAATATACCTTAAATAGAAACTTTTAATTTTGCCGTCCCTTCGAACGGAACAAATTACTTTCTTAGGAATGCTGGCACTCAACAGATGTATCCAATACTTGGAAAGAATGAAGTCAAGCAGCAATCATGAACAATATATCTGTCAAGTTTCGAATCTGAAACAGCAGCAGAACGACTTTTAAGATAAGGTTGGACCGCTGAGAACTCAGATTGCATAGGAGTATGGGAGATACGACACAAGTCACAAAATAACTTAAAGCTAACTCTTTTAGCTCCATTCTACTATCTCACTTTCACGGCACTGTGGACTGTTGAATGAAGACTGCACCTTTATTGTATACGTTCACTTCACGTAAAGCAGGCGTACACGATGTTGGACTGGTCACCATCTCACTCCGTCGTATGTCATTTTGGTTATGAAAAAGCCAGTGTAATCTTTCTCCTCGCTTAAAACTTGTGAACGAGAAGAGCTCGAAAGAAATTTCCCCTTAGTCATTCATTGACGCTTTTGGTTCGAAATTTATATTTACTTTACACACAAGCAAGCAGAAACACTCGAGACTAAAATAACATGGTGTCTAGACTTGTTTTCCACGCAGAAGAAACAAAGTTAAAGTCAAGAATATATTAGGTTGATAGTTACGATTCAATCACATTCAACAGGAAATTGTAGTTCTTGCTTACATAATACAAAAAAAAAGATAGGAGCAATTCTGACTGTGTTGCAACCAAAGATATAGAATTACGTCTATTATTTATTCGTGGCAAATGCATCCTTGTTTTTAAAAGTACAATTGACTTTTCAAAAGACATGTTATTCTGATTATTGTCTTACAATATACAGCACTCTCTCGCTCGCGGTGCCAATTTAAAAAATTAAGTTCATTGCTTTGCAGCCGTTATGTTTTGTTTTTTTAAATCAAACCAAATTTAGTATTATACCTTGGACACACTATCCGTCATAATGAGGGCAACCATCATAATAGCAAATATTATAGCATTGACACATATACCCGTCATCAGCACGAAAAGTGTGATTAGCACAAAAAACCCCATCATAAAGACAGTGTGATAAGTGCGAAAAATGACCGTACTTATTTCGATAAGTACGAAATACTGCTATCTATATTTGGATAGAATAATTAGAAGCCATCTTTTGTAAAATTAGTGATATAAAATTTGGCAAACTTTGATTTTAATTTAAAATTGAATTTGTGTTTTAACGTCAAAAGGTGATGATTTCTGAAAAAAATATTATTGAAAATTTGTTTCAAAATACTCCAAAGTATGAACCGCGAAAAAATAAAATATGTTATATGGACTGATCGCATAATCACAAATTTATTTTAAATTTTGGCTGATGCGATTAAACTTCACTCCGCTAAAAAAAAACAATCATCTTTATAATGAGATAGCTCGTTACCTAGGTAACGATTCAAAATGATGAAAACGTATATGTGTCACCCCGTCATTAGATTTTTTGTGCTGATGATACTTTTCGTACTAAAGACGGGTATATGTGTCAACGCTATTAAAATGACGGTGTGACACACTAAACTTTAGCATAGTAAGCGTAATTTTGGATGAAAAATTGGCCTGTGTCGTCCCTCATCCAAGTACTACTCGCGTACTTTGCTGCTTAACTTCTGTATTCAGACGAAGAGTATTCCCCATCGTGACCAAAATTTGTATGAAAATTTTTTAAAAAACTTGTTCGCGCCCAGATGGTGCTGAGCCGTGATGTGCGCAAAATGACGGCGTTTTGCCGTCCTTTTGAGCCGTCATATGAGCCATCATAAAGACGGTTTTTTGGTGTCATAATGATGGTCGCCGTGGTTTACAAACTTATAAGATCATTATACAAATCAACACTACTCTACATTTTAAGTAATAGTTAAGAGGTGTTTAGAAGATATAACTACATAGTACATAACAAGAATATATATGTACAGTCTGTTCAACAAGAAACGTTCCTCGACTTATCGTAAACCATTCAAGATTTTTTATTAATTTTTTTTTACATCAAAGTACAATCAAATGCCAACTTCTCTACTACCTAATAAATAGTCCAATCTCCATCGTTATCGAGTATCGCTTAACAGCGTTTTGACATATTTTACCACGATCTGAGAAGCATCCCCAAACATGGATTTTTACAGCGCGTTTGACGGTGCACTGGAGCAATCTTTCATGTGGGGTAGACCCTTTGAATATACAGTAAAGGAACGGCTATACCCTGTACGTGTATTCTGTGTGAATGAAGCATCTCCAGCGGGGAAAATTTCAGGGGAAGTGAGCCTTGAGTAAGAAGAAGATACTTTGGCAACTTAAAAAAATTGTGATTTGAAGGGATCGCAGCCTTTCTAACCATTTTTTTGAATTAAAAATGCAAAGACAGAAGGTGAAATGTGGTTAAAAATAGTGTTTATGATACTGGCTTTTATTTGGTGTGTATTTAGTGTAAGATAGTGATGTGTGTGATAAAGAATTGCGGCGAGAAGAAGCGGCGACTAAATTAACGAATTTCTTTTCACCGGTAAGCCGGAATTTGAAATCTTTTCGCCGATGTGATTGATAGATACCTGTGGTTTTTATTGTTCTTGATGCATTAAACATGTTATTTCATTTTAAGCTAAATTTTCAAGTTTTAAAAATATTTTGGTGTATGTCAGTCCACGACAGTCATGCGCAATTTCGACGCGCCCTGACAGAGAAGTCGCTTAATATTTTTAAATGGTGATATAAATGGGCACCCAAATATTTATTAAATCAAGTACGTGAAAAACGCCTTTTCATTTTCACTCAATTTTTGCAACTGCACTGATCAATTTTCTATGTAGTAGTAAGCTCAGACTGGTATTCGTGAGATGCTTCACTTTCAGCGATTTATGTCCGTTCCTTTACTGTATATTCATAGCTTTTAGGCTACTTATTTTCAATTAGACTCGCTAATTTTCTTTGACTTTGCGGAACTTTGTTTATAAAGTTCACGGCTCGTTCATCAAAGTTAAAGAGGTGCTCGTTGGCGGACAAGAGTAGGTATGGAGTAACTTGAGCCTGGGAACCAAAACCGGTTATGCAAATGAGGGGCGTGGCTAGGGCGTGACTAAGGCATGGCGGGGGCGTGGCTAAGGCATGGCGGGGGTGTGGCAGGGGCGTGGCTAAGGCGTGGCTAGGGCGTGGCTAAGGCGTGGTTAGGGCGTGGCTAGGGCGTGGCGGGGGTGTGGCTAGGGCGTGGCTAAGGCGTGGTTAGGGCGTGGCTAGGGCGTGGCTGGGGTGTGGCTAGGGCGTGGCTAAGGCATGGCGGGGGTGTGGCTAGGGTGTGGCTAGGGCGTGGCTGGGGTGTGGCTAGGGCGTGGCTAAGGCATGGCGGGGGTGTGGCTAGGGCGTGGGTAAGGCGTGGCTAGGGCGTGGCGGGGGTGTGGCTAGGGCGTGGCTAAGGCGTGGTTAGGGCGTGGCTAGGGCGTGGCTGGGGTGTGGCTAGGGCGTGGTTAGGGCGTGGCTAGGGCGTGGCTGGGGTGTGGCGGGGGTGTGGCTAAGGCGTGGTTAGGGCGTGGCTAGGGCGTGGCTGGGGTGTGGCTAGGGCGTGGCTAAGGCATGGCGGGGGTGTGGCTAGGGCGTGGGTAAGGCGTGGTTAGGACGTGACTAGGGCGTGGAGGGGGCGTGGCTAGGGCGTGGTTAGGGCGTGGCGGGGGTGTGGCTAAGGCGTGGCTAAGGCGTGACGGGGTGTGGCTAAGGCGTTCCGGGCGGGGGTGTGGCTAAGGCGCCCTAGCCACGCCCTAACTACGCCCTAGCCACACCCCCGCCATGCCTTAGCCACGCCCCTGCTACGCCTTAGCCACGCCCTAGCCACACCCTAGCCACACCCCCGCCACGCCTTAGCCACGCCCTAGCCACACCCCCGCCACGGCCTAGCCACGCCCTAACCACGCCTTAGCCACGCCCTAGCCACGCCCTACCCACACCCCCGCCATGCCTTAGCCGCGCCCTAGCCACATCCCCGCCACGCCCTAGCCACGTCCTAACCACGCCTTAGCCACTTTCTTCTTTTCACTCAAATGCTACCGAATCGTGTTGATGCTGATGTCGAGTCCCCCCCCTCTAACCTGCCGGACCTTAGCTTCGCACTAGTGTAGGGTTACGCTGGAACAACTGTAAGATCGCCTCGTCTTGCCTGCTGGTTGTCGCGCGGGATTTTCCTCTGCCGGGAAAATTATCGGCATTTTTGTGGACATTTTATCGCTCCATCAACTTCTTCACAAATGCCTTCGACCTTTTAACCACTTTTGCAGCCTCACTGTAAGTCATACGTGGTCCTTTTGGGTGGTGACACAAAACACACACAAAACGTTTTGCGAACGCGGCGCTAATTTTCTTCAACTTCGCTCTCTCCAGCAGTTCGAGCGATAGTAACACAAGTGGGCCTCAGAGAAGTAGCTCTTCGAAGCCCCCACCCGAATAAAAAAAAATTACTAAAAATCTTGAAAGGCTTGCGAAAAATCGAGGAACGTTTTTTGTTGAACCGACTGTATATACACACATTTTCAAAACGATATCTTTATTCTTTCTATTAAAAAACAATGTAAAAAAAAAATTTTTGGAAAATTGTAACCAGACAGTCCCCTTAAATTCGGTAATTTAAGCGAGTGATAGAAAACATGAAACTCCTCGGCACCAACCTTAAACATCTAAAAATCAAACGCCGCGAAATCTTCTGGCTGAAATTTTGAAGGAACAAATGCGACACATTTAACTGCAATCAGAGTATTTGAATGACTGACTTCAGCGGATACGCAGCTGAAGAATTTCTTAAAACACCCATATCTCATTAACGTTTGTTTTTTTTAAAAGAAAGCAATTTTCATTTCGAGAAGCACCTGTTGCTATTTACGAACATTAATTTTCAGATATCTTTTTTTTTCTCTCCATTACTATCGTTTTGGTTTAATATTCAAAATATATTTTCTTAAAACCATCCTCATTTTACATCGACTAAGAATTAAAATGGAAGGTTAAAGTATTATAATTTATACATTTACATTAAATATGCATATTACAAAAAATTTATAAATACAATCTGTGGATCATACTTCTTGTCAAGCGCTTTGTGCACACAGGACACCTGTTATTTCTTTCAATGGATCTCAAAATGCACTCTTTGCAAAAAACATGACCACATGTGACTGCCATGGGACTCTTGCTTATAACGGACTCCAAGCATACAGCACATAAAAGATGTTTTGTCTCTTTATCTGGTGCAGATACTTTTGTTTCCACATGATCCAAATTGGTTATTGTTTCCAAATGACGCTTTTTGGATGAAATTTCGTCTTCAGAGTCCTCAACTATCAAAATAGCTTCAGTCTTCAGTTCCCTACGCTTCCTCTTGCGTTCCCGGGGTTTCACTGATCTAAAGCTGATGGCAGATGATTCTACATAGACGACATCATCATCACCACCTTTACAACGAGACAAATCCAAATATAGTCTGAATTCACTAGAATTTTGCATTATTTCTATAAAATATTTGAAATATTTGATTTGCTGCGATGTCCTTAAATTATGACTGGGAAAGCGTACTAGGATTATACTTTTCAAATTTCAAAGTTAAAATAAAGTATTTACGTATCACAATCGCACGGTGGCAACATCAACATCAAAACGTCCTAATTAACCACATGTCATAGAGATGTGGACTTGGTTAGACCGATTGGACCGTCATCAGCGGCATCAGCGTGACCCGGTTTGATCAACGGCCTAATCTCTTTCAAGCTGCCCGTGGCTAATATTATGTAGACCCATATTGCACTAAAGAAGCAATCCGGCGGTTACACGCGTCTGTAGATGTGACAGTGAATACTGACTTTTAAAGGCCACCCAACCAAGAACGAACCAAAATCGTGTCTCACATTATATTGGCCTCATAGTATTCCTTCCCTCTCGCTCGTGTTTTGATCAAACTGACCAACTTTTTCATGCGTTTTAACCACATAGTACTAGTCAACCATTCAGCAGCTTTTTTGTACTAGAATAACTGTCAGTGAGGCAGCTGTCCCACCGGTTGTTAAAAAGTCAGTGCACCAATTTTAACATAAAGTATGTACTTTTAAAAATGTGCGCGTTCAGTTTTCGCCATTTTTACACCATACGGAAGCGCCAGTGAAAACCAACCGACTAGTCAGTACTGACAAGTCAGCGAAAAAAGCTAGTCAGAATGGGTTTACACGTGCCATTGTCAGCTCTACAGACGTGTGTAACCCCCGGTTAGAGGTCCAACTATAATAATATAATGTCATCTGGTGCATTGAGAAAAAAAGATTTAATCCGTTTAGCAGGGGGGTAGTCATGTAAATCGTTTCGGCCTAAGTCGAAACGACCTTAAATAGCTGAAAAAAAGGTCGTTTCGACTTAGGCCGAAACGATTTACATGACTACCCCCCAGGATTACTAATAGTACGACATGAGATGTTGCTAGTGGAAATGTTATGGTCAAAAATCTATTTTATGATATCATTAGCATTAGTATCCGAAGTGAATCTAGAAGCGAACAACAGGAACGGCTTTGCTACTTTGCTACTGGCTGAAGGCATTAAAAAAAAAGAGAAAGAAGCATTTATTGGTAGATCAATAAGGATCTTGTTAGGCTGAACTCTGCAATCCGTTGGATTGGTTTTTTCGGTGGACAAAATTAATATTTCAAATTTTATTATTATTGCTGCCAATGTAATGGTTACTTGACAACGGAATGCCGTAATAATTATTAATTGTATTTTTATGTAACCGGAATGTCGTACTAATTATTATTAATTGTATTTAGATATGTTGTACGAGGGACCTGACATCGGAGGAGATGATAGTCACCAACTTGGCACTTTTTGAGGCCACTGCATGCCAAGATCCCATATCGGATTTGATTTGCCACAGTCGATGGAACGCAGGATAGGGCCAGACTCTTTTCCTAAGGATTGACCGCTTCCTGCGAGCATCTCAATTAGCTCATCAACAGAAGCAGTAGCTTCCGAGCTCCGAGATACCACCAGACAACAAAATAATGCAACTTGGTAAGAATCTCCGATGAGTTCGAGTTAATGAGTGCAGTCGAGTCAAGAAGGCTTCAAATCTGACTTATCAACCAAAATATCCTAAGATATCTCTAAAGAACTTTTATTGCATTTTCTATGCTCGCCTCCAAATTTTAACCAGGGTGAACGTTATAGGTTATAGGTCTCCAAACAAACGCTGATCAGGAGAGCCAGTGTCGGCTTTAGGGTGGGGCGACCCGGGCGACCTTAAATTCAGTATTAATGTAGCATCAAAAACTTAAAACGATCATGCCATCTAATGGAGAAACAATGTTCGAATATATTGCAAAATATTCAATATTGCAACAATTTTACGAACACTTCATGCAAATTTATGATCCTTGCTGCAACCAATTTAATCGTTAAAACAAGGAATGGAAAGATACTCGTATGAGAAATATGCTGCAAGGATTCAAATTAAGTACGGTGTACTTAACTTAAATTAAATCTGAAGACCTTCACTTTTATTACCACTATTTTTATATGAAGCCTCTAATAGTCTAATACATATATTATTTATTACAAAGTCTTTCAATGTTTTAAAGACTGTATTTCTTCACTTACCTCGTCACATAGGCCGTACATCATTTGACTTTATAAGACTCTGGAATAGGGTATTAAATCTGAAAGAAAAAATCAAAGAAATCATTGTTAAGCCTTTCATTTGATATTCAAATATACATATTGTTACAAAAATCTTCTTCGTTTTAACTCAAACTTGGAATTTTAATCACGTGAATGGACCGCCGTTCGATCAGCACATTGTTTGCGTCTGTGGCATTGGTCATTCAGCCACACTGATGAGATCTGGCCATTGCCCCAAATCGAAACGTCGAACATTTTTGGGCTCATCTGCCTCGGCAGACATTTATTCTTAAAAATAAAGATAAAAAACGCAAGTCCGTCCCTATATCGGAATCGGAAGGACCGATCGTGCAATTTTGTCAGCCAAAATTTGTTATGTTCTTTGCTACTCAATAGTGCGACTTGGCAAGTTCTGACCCACTAACTTTAATGTTTGAGTTTGAGAACAATTTAGTCAAGTATTTCATTGATCTAGTCAACCAAGTATTTCAGACGTCTTGGACGTTATTATCTCGTGAATGGTAAAAGGTTATTTATTGAAATTTGAGATTTGGATCTTACTAGACACTCTTAATTGCAAATATGTATGTATACGGGTCAAATAGATTTTAAGTTATGGGGGGTCGAAAGTTTCGCGAAATGATTCGTTTAATATATCCCATGGCTGGTGTGTCGCCCTTTTGTTTTGCGAACTTGGCTGACACACTGCCGTGTGTCCAGATACATATGTAATTTAAAAATCCGTCAAGTAGATCTTGAGATATCTTGTACACCAGTTTGAAAAACGTAGTTCCGAGAAAAATGCAAAAGAAAAGCAGGTTAAACTTGAAATGCAAGAAATATTCGCTTTAGCACGCAATTCAATTGGTTGTAATTCAGTTAATATTTGGAATTTTGAAATGTGGAAATGCTTAATATATTCTGAAAAGTATTGGTAATAAATTTCGGCGATTTTTTTAAAATATTAATGTGGTGTAACCCCTTAAGTAAATAGAGGCTCACTTAAATATTTATAAGTATATATAATAAAATATGTATAAGTATATAAAGTAAAAATTCACTGTATTCCTGCATGGTATAACGTTCATTGGTCAATATGGCACCCCTGCCCTGACCACAAGGTTCACTCTGGGTTCGTGGCTTATTAAAATCAAACAAACAAAGTAAAAATTAAAATATTTTTAGTGAATGAGTTAGCGTGAGGCCAAACTAGAAGCCTAAGTATGTTCTAACCTTTATATTTAATTTAAATAGTTATTTTAATATTAATTTATATAGTACCTACATCAAAAAAAAAAATTGAATTTCCTTGATGAAATCTCATTTTTTGGGTGGAATGAGGAGCTTCTGTTATATACGAGGTTTTTCGATCCTTAAATGCATTCCAGTTTTAAAGCACAAATAATACGGAAATGCATTTAAACTACTTATTACTACATATATACATATTTACTGTCTTTTGTATAAGGACAATTCTCAGTCAATAGAAATATATTACAAAAGGAAAATCTACATAATTCAAATGGTATTTAATTTGTACGTGGTTGTTGCAGATTGGACATTATTTTAATGAATATCTCGAAAACAATGGGAGGTTGATTTTTTTCATTATTTTTCTCTTCTTCCTTACTACAAAGTGCTTTCGAAATTATTCTCAAATCGAAAAACTTTGGAAATAATAGAATCCCCTGCCTGAAATGAAAATTGGAACAAATTTAGATTTCAGTTTTTTCGGTAGATATTCGATATTTTTAATGCTGCTATTGTCTCTTCGTTACTATCTCAGAGAACTAGTGCCCCTTCCAGGGCTTATTGGTCCTAGCTGTTCAGCTATATTATTGACCATCTACTCAAGTTTGAATCCTTTCGGCCAGTTGTGAAATATCTTTGTACATATACATATTTAGTTGAAAAATCACAAGATTCTTGAATTTGACTGCAAATTACTCTTACCTGAAAGTGGAAATACATATCTAAGGAATGTAATGCCCAGCCCAATATATTCAAGCCTTTCCTTAATCTCTAGCTGAACACTTCATATTAAAAAAAATTACGATATATAAACAAACAATTCATATTATGGCCGACGTGCACTCTACTTAACTAAAAATTTTGTGAATTGTGAATGACGGCATTGAAGAACTGGCATCTGGTATTCAGCGCTTATTAAATGAAATGATTTAACGTAGCCTTGGATGCCCGGATATTCACGTAAAGTACAAGGGAAATCTTTAAATTGCTTACCTAAGCTCAGGACCACAAATATAAATGTCATATGCTAGACCTAGGAGAAAATTATATCACACGCACGCACAACAAACCAACACAATTTCAACTTTGCGTTCTAATTAACGTATGAGCACTTTAAGGAAGCAACAAACCCCGTATATACAATAAACTAACCACGGGGTACCGAAGATATCAATTTGTCATATAACTTGATTCTATATTTTTATTATGGCGTCAAATCGAATTGCAATAGCAATGCAAATATCTCACACTACACTACCCACATAGCTGTCAGAATTACTTTTTTTAATCGCCACAGAGGACAGGTCGAGCAAATCAGAAAACATGCTTTCTTCATTCGTTGATGAACATAAAGCACTGTTCACACCATTGAATTAAATCAAAAGAACAGACGAGCAGTTTGGCTTAATTTGTACTTTCCCATGTGGCCTTACTCGCCTTTTCTCATTGCAGTACGTCAACAATCGTACATGTTGAATATTGTGAGTGTTTTGCATTTCTCTTGTATAAGAGTGTTTTTTTGAATATGGTATAAGAGTAGGAATAGGCACGCACGTAGGCCATGTAATTTATTAGTCGTTTGTGAGACACTCATCTGTTAAGTTGAATATTAAATGTTGCTTAATTAATAAAATTATATTATTTTTCCAACATGGTAGCAGAACGTGGTTGATTTACTGGTTAACTGATTTACTGGTTAATTGATTTACTGGTTTACTGATCTACTGGTTATTGATTTACTGATTTCTTGAAATAAGAAAAAGAGGAAAGCAGACAGAATATTAAAAGAAACAAGAAGAGATATAAAGATAAAAAAAAAAAAGGGCGAATATTAAAAGGAATAGATTTCTCGGAGGACAAATAAGAAAAAGAGGAAAGAAAATAAAATAAAAATTTAAAAATAAAAAAAAATATATAAATAAAAAAAAAAATAAAAAAAAAAAAGAAGATCGAAAAAAAAAAAAAAAAAGAAGATCGAAAAAAAAAAAATAAAAAAAAAAAAAGAAGATCGAAAAAAAAAGAAGATCGGAAAAAAAAAAGAGATCAGTTAAAATAAAAGAAGAAAATAAAAAATTATGGCGTCTTATGTGAAGGTAGACGACATTATGATACCCATTTTTGATGGGGCAGACTATATCAATTGGAGAAAAAGAATGATGAAATTCTTTGAATTTAAAAAATGTAAAGAACAGATACTCAGAGAAAAAAAGGAATCTGATGACCAAGATGAGTGGGATCACAACGACGCAAAAGCAACAAATTTTATATATAGTTCGATAACGAATAGACAATTAGAATACGTCGGAGAACTTGACTCTACATATAAAATAATTAAAAAATTTGATGAGATGTATTCAAGAGAGTCAACGGCACTACAAATATTGTGCAGAAGCAATCTAGAAATTATCAAATTAAAAGATTTTAAGGAAGTTGCATCCTTTTTCGATGAATTTGAAAAGGCAACAAATGAACTGAAAGCAGCAGGAGGAACAATAACGGAACAGGAAAAATTAAGATATATGCTAAAAGCCTTACCGACATCGTACAGCTATATTGGAGACTTAATAGATGTTTTACCTGAGAAAGAAAAAACCGTCGAATATTTAAAAGCGAAAATTAAAATGAAGGAAATAGAAGAAAAATATACAAACGAACCAAGAGGTCATCAATCAACAAACGTATTTACTTCCTATATGAGGGGAAAATGTTTTACGTGTGGCAAATCCGGTCACAAACAGTTTGAATGCAAACAACAACAATCAAAACAGCAAGTAAGAAGTCATGGAAACTATAGTTACAGAGGAGGTTATCAACGAGGCAACTTTAAAGGAAATCAACAAAGAGGTATTAACAACTACAACAAGAACAATAACAGAGGTATGTCAACAACATCAGCCAGTCATGGTCAACGAAGCGCACAAGGAAATGTATTTATAGCACAAGCAAATACATCCCAGGTAAAAAATTTTAATAAATATATAAGAAGAGAGAAGAGTATAAATTGGATACTAGACAGTGGTTGTACAGACCACATTGTAAATGACGATACCATCTTTGAAGAATATGTAATTTTAAATAAACCAATAGATGTTAAATTAGGTGACGGTCGTGTATTAAAAGCTACAAAAATAGGTAGAATAAAAACAGCTTTTCAAATTTACGAAAACAATAGTGAGGTAACTTTATATAATGTATTTTATGTAAAGAATATGAGGCAGAACTTAATTAGTTATTCAAGAGTCACAGATCGTAATAAAATAATTTCTTACGGGAAAAATTCTAAAATTTTCAACCAAAATAATGAATTAATTGCAATAGCAAAAAAAGAAGGTAATTTATATTATATGAAAAGTCGTATAATCAATGCCCAAAACAAAGAAGTTTATACAAATACAGTTAAAAGACATAACATGACATTAAAAGAAAAGTGGCACCGCGCATTAGGACACATAAATTTTCAATACTTAGACAAACTTTGTCAGGGGGAAGTATTACAAGGTTTGCCTAAGAAATTGGAGTCGGAATATATAAAATGCGCTATATGTATTGAAAGTAAAATGGCAAATATACCTTTTGAGAACAATAGGAAAAGGGCAAAAGAAATTTTAGAAATTGTTCATACAGATTTAAATGGACCACATGCAACTGTAGGAAACTTGGGAGAAAAATATTTTGTGTCATTCATAGATGATTATAGCAAGCTAGCAAAAGTTTATTGCATCAAATCAAAATCGGAAACATATAATTGTCTTGTGGATTATGTAAACCTAGTTGAAAATATGACTAATAAAAAAGTTAAAAATCTAAGATGTGACAATGGCAAAGAGTATTTGAATACCAATGTTTATGAGTATTTAGCTAGTAAAGGGATTAACTTAGCTCCGTGTCCACCATATGTACATGAATTGAACGGAGTAGCAGAAAGGTATAACAGATCTATTATGAATATGGCTAGATGCTTACTAAAAGAAGCAAAAGTTAATAGAATTTTTTGGCCGGAAGTTATAAAGGCAGCAGCTTATTTAAAAAATAGAACACTTGCAAACACAGATGAAATAAAATCTCCATACGAGATATTTTTTAATGTAAAACCAGATGTTAAATTTTTAAAAGTATATGGAAGTAAAGTTTTTGTTAGAACGCCAGAACAACTAAGGAAGTCAAAATGGGATGATAAGGCAAAATTAGGAATTTTACTAGGCTATAATGATAATAGCTACAGAGTTCTAATAGATAATAAAATAATTAATGCTAGAAATGTTGATGTGATAGAGGAAGGAGTAAAAGTGATAGGTTTTCAAGATGATAAAGATGAAAATAGTGAATATGAAATGAAACCTAGAGAGAAAATAAGTGAAGAGACAGATCAGAATTATGAAATAAATGAAAATACCCAAAATTCCGGACTAACTAGAGATCAAAGCCGATCTAGTATAGATGAAGATATGGAAATGAATCCAGAAATTAGACGTTCTTCTAGAGTCAAAAATAAAAATCCAAAGTACTTTAATAATGATTATGAAACTAACTATATATATGTAAACTATTGCGATTCTAATGTTCCTAGTACATTTGAGGAGGCAATGGAGTCTCCAGAGTCTGAAAATTGGAAGGAAGCGATGAAATCTGAATTAGATAGTCTTGAAATAAATAATACTTGGAAACTTGTTGAAAGACCAAAAGACTTATTAGATAACGTATATTCACCGGTAGCAAAAATGCAGACACTGAAAATATTACTTTCATATTGTTGTCAAAATAATTTGCACATAGATCAAATGGATGTAGAAACCGCTTTTTTAAATGGCAAAATTATTTCAGAAGTTTATGTAAATCAACCAGAGGGTTATAAGAAAGACAACAATAAAGTTTACAAACTATTAAAATCGTTATACGGTTTAAGAGAGAGTCCTAGATCATGGTACGAATGTTTCAATGAATTTATAACGAAGATAGGGTTTAAAAGAAGTAATTATGACTATTGTATATATGTTAAAAATAATGGTAACGAACAAATTTATATATTATTGTTCGTCGATGATATGTTAATATGTAGTAAAAATAAAGAGAACATTGAGGAAATAAAACAAAAATTATCTAATCGTTTTCGAATGAAAGACTTAGGAAAAGTAAAAAATTATATTGGCATAAACATTGAGTATAACGTTGATAAAAATTTAATGACTTTAAGTCAAGAAAAATATATTGATTCATTGGCAAAGAAATACAATTTGGAAAATGCAAAGCTTTATAAAACACCTATGGAGACAAATTTAAAGTTAGAGTCAGCGAAAATAACTGATACACAAGTAAAATATAGAAACATAATAGGAGAACTTTTATATATTAGTACAGGTACGAGACCAGACATTGCATACAGTGTTAATTACCTGAGTAGATACCAAAACTGTTATGATGAAACGCATTTTAAGTACGCTTTGAGAATTTTAAAATATTTATACTTAACTAAAGAATTGAAATTGACTTACACAAAAAACACCACTGATAAAATAATCGATTGTATGGTAGATTCTGATTGGGCAGGTGATTGTAATGACAGAAAGTCGACTACGGGTTATGTTATCAGAATGTATAATAATGTGATTTATTGGAAATCACATAAACAACGAACTGTGACTAAATCTTCGACATTCGCGGAATACGTTGCATTGTCAGAAGCAGTAACAGATGTTATATTTGTACATGAAATTATAAATGAAATTTTTAAAGTTAAAATAGATACACCTATAAAAATATTTGAAGATAATTCAGGAGCTATAGCTATTGCGAAATATGGCAATTATACAAAGAATTCAAAACATATTGAAGTACAATATCATTATGTTAATGAAAATTTTGAAAAAGGTATCATAGATATAATAAAAATAGAGTCTGAAAATAATATTGCCGACATTTTAACTAAAAGTCTATGTAAAGATAAATTTGTTAAGAACAGACAAAAATTGCGATTAGTTTAGAAATAAAATATAATGTATTTTTTTTTGAAAATTGTAAAAGAAAAATGCAAAAGCAAGGAGGCATGTTGAATATTGTGAGTGTTTTGCATTTCTCTTGTATAAGAGTGTTTTTTTGAATATGGTATAAGAGTAGGAATAGGCACGCACGTAGGCCATGTAATTTATTAGTCGTTTGTGAGACACTCATCTGTTAAGTTGAATATTAAATGTTGCTTAATTAATAAAATTATATTATTTTTCCAACAGTACATATCATTTTCCGTTAACTAGTTAAAATCAAAATATATTATAACAAACGAAGATAAAAAAAATATCTTTAATTGCTACCCTACCATTAAAACTAATAAAAATATATTGGCATTATGTGGAGAACTTTATAAAGATTACAAAAGTGCCATTTGACTTTTCCGTACGCTTTGATATCTCAAAAAAATTGATCAAGTGTAGACCATAATTTAATGTTTTTTATGGTTCATATTATTCCACCCAATCCAATTTTGTCAGATATTGATAGCATGCTTCAGCACTGCGATGGAAGAGAGATGAAAAATGTGGAGGCGGAGCTTGGAACTTAGAGGAATTGATACAGTGTCACAGGGTGCCGAAAAAAAAACAATTTTATAATTGGCCCTTTATGCCGAAATATAATTGTTCATTAAATATATTATTTGAACATAATTTTTTTAGAATTTATAAAACAATTGGCCCAATATGCCACAATTTATCATAAATTAACTAAAAACTAAATATAAAAGAGCCACCCTGTCCTGTAGAGCGAATCTTTCTCTGGTGCACAGACCACTGACATTAGGGAATTAGATTTAAGCTTGCAGGCTACAAATAAAAACAATTATTTTTTAATTTGTCGCTTTTCGAAGGAGCCTATATCGCCTAATGCGGAAGAAATAGACAGATATATGCTTCCTATATATGTACTCTCTTTAGGTGAGAACTGTCAAAAGGGTGCACCATTTGAGACAGCAAATCGAGTAGTCCATTTCTATATTGCAGTGTATAGATCTATAACACAACAAAATTCTGTGATCTATAAAATGTAGTTTGAAACTTGTTCCAGTTAGACATTTTCATCATTTGAATAAATTTAGCCTCTGCGCTTTCTCTTTGTCACTACGAAATTGAAATAAATGAAAATGGAACATGTCCGACCAACGTCACTTTTAGTTTACCTTTGCTTTTCCCTATTTTCATCCCCACTTCCCCCTTTCCAATCATTTCGAGGAGAACGTGTGCTCCAGCGAATCGTGTAATCATGGTCTATAGATAACAATTGATTTTCAGAGTTCGGGTCATACTTAATAAAAAGAAAGATGATTCTCGAACTCATTTATTTGAATATGAACACCTTCCGTCGATTATCTACTTAGCACGTGCAGCAAGAGCGCTCAAATCAGCGATGCATTTATTCAAAGTTTCCTTTTCTTGGGCAGGTGTAATTGATTTTAATACATTATCAACAATCCAATTCACCATATGTTTTTGGTTCAAACGTCTCTCAATATGACGGCACTCAACTTGATAGTCTAGTCGGCGTTTTACCTGAAAAAAAAGTACATTTTTAATATTTTTTTATGTAACTCTGACATTATTTACCTCTCGATAAACCCTCATGCAACGTTCGCGAAAAGCAGCTTCAAGCTGCAAGGCAACATTTTCTTTCTTTGCGTCCATCAACATGAGCGATCCTTCAGCTCTCCATTGCTCCTTCTTCTCGTCTTCGATTGCTTGAGCCAAATTCTTAAGTTCATTTTCCCGACCTTCTTTCCACTCGGCTTCAATTCTCTAGAAAGAATGGGTTCAGAGCAATTTGCAACACATAATTTAGTTTAAAATAAAATACATCGATTTCCTTGTCGCAGTAAGCCGCTACGCCGGGTCCCAGCTTTTTCACGGCAATAATAGACATGATAAGCAGAGAAATTCCAGTGTAGTACTCGTGCTCCATAACATAGATCTCCTTGGAGCACAAGTAGGTTGCAAGTCCAACGCCGAATGTGTATGGACCAGTCACGCCAGTTTTGGGATAAAAGAACTGAAACCACTCTTCAGGAATGAATCCCATTCGAACTTTCCCTGGATTAATCGGACGCACTGGACGTGAAAACTGTTGATCAGATCCAGAAGCCGAAGTCGCAGTTCTTGCGGCAACCATTCCAAATGGTCTCTGAACTAAAATAAGCAACTTGATTTACCATGGCTTAAGAATAATTAGTAAAAATTAATTTTGAATTCAGTTTGGAACAGGAGAAAAGTGATTACATAAACACCCGAACTGACGGAAAATTAATTTTTTTCTCATAATCACAATCCGCATGCATGACTTGATTTTATATTCTTTCTATTTAATATTTACCACTCAACAAAGCCACTCTGGACAGCATATTGACCACTCAGAAAATTTACACGACGAATTAAATTCTTCTTGACAGAACTCCGCCTTCCAGGTAAGCTGACTGATGAAAAGTCAGAAAAGAACAGAACGTGAAAGACTACTCGAGTCAAACTCAGTTTTCACCAATGACAAATGGACTCATAATTTGAAAATTAAATTTAATATAAATGTTTTGACCATATTTTTCATTAAATAAAAAGGCTGGTTAATCCTTAAAAACCTATTTATTTCACTTCCTACAATTAGCTTGTTTATCCATTAGAATATTCTCGGAATGGTTTTCGAACACGACTGATTTGTATGTTTCTTTCTCAAAAATTCTTTATATGTCAAGATAAACGTCATCTTCATGTTTTTATCGGTTTGGTGTTATTGCTGTTTTCCCTATATTGTTATTTGTAATATATTCGTGTTATAAAAACTATTTTAGAGAATTCGAGATGAATATGAAAAAAGCAAAGAAAAGTGAATTAGATGAAGTAAAGAAAGTAATTAAAAAAGAAAAGGCGGATCTATATCCACTTGTTAATTATATAGAAGATCGAATTGAGTTGGGGAGGCAGATTTTCAATTCTTTAAAACCGAAAACAATTAAAAATCTAGCACCAGATTTTTTAAAGGTATTTCGAAAGAGTTATTTCATTGATTTTTGATTGCAAGTTATATTTAATTAGAATGCATCTATTGAGGACATCCAAGAGTTATGCAGCACTGAGCTACTTGGAATATCAACCAAACGACTTTGTTCAATTATAACGGCAACAAAGTGCCCTTCTGACACAGAGTCAAGTGATTCAGATGGCAGAGTCGAAGGTGAGAACAAATAAATATAAGTTCTGCGTGCCAAAAAATATCGCACATACGAACAATTTGATGGGAGTTTGCATCGCTCTTATAAAGGTTTTCGGAACATTTTCCTGTGCTGAATCTAGGAAAATAAAAAAGTCCATCTTGAATCGTTTTCGATATAT
The DNA here is from genome assembly GCA_951509405.1 of Machimus rusticus. Lineage (NCBI taxonomy): Eukaryota > Metazoa > Arthropoda > Insecta > Diptera > Asilidae > Machimus > Machimus rusticus. Next base: position 14,271,710 of record OX608054.1, on the reverse strand, counting down.
TCCAAAAAATACCAAAAGCATATTTGCGAAGTATGAATGTTCCGCGATGAACTACGTCATTGGCTGCTCTGAAATCGATAGCCTTTATGGCATTTTTGTACCATTTCACCGCGCTTCATCTGGATCTTGTTCCGAATTAGTATCTAGTGATAAAAAAAAGACCGGTAAGACTTGCAAATCGAGGGTTCTGTACCTTTCGAGGAAACGTATAAAAGGTTATTTAGTTAAATTCATTAACTGCATCAAAAACAATAAATCGTAGGATTAACATTATAGTTTTTCAATAAACAGATAGAGTTTACTTTACCTAACCCGGACCGATTTGGATGAAATTGAGCAGGAAGTTAAATACGGCCTCAAAATGAAAAGATATGTCAGTACTTCTTACCATCTGACGGAAGATTTTCCTTATAAAAAATGCCTACTGACGAAAGATTTTCCTTACACAAAATGCCTGATGCCTACGATTTTCCTTATACAAAATGCTTACTGACGGAAGATTTTTCTTACACAAAATGCCTACTGACGGTAGATTTTCCTTATACAAAATGCCCGAAGACGAAAGATTTTCCTTATACAAAATGCCTCGGAAGATTTTCCTTATACTTATGCTAAGTTGCCAGATTTGTTTTGTTTGTTTTGTGATGGCGGCGTCGTGAATTTCGGGAGTGTGAATTAAGTGTGAGAAACAGTTAAAAATACAATGTGCAGTGATATTATTGGTGCTAGGGATGTTGGGAAGCAGTTTGCAGTGTTTAGTGATGAAATTGGGCAATTAAAAATGGAAAAATTTTGGGTTTAGGTTTGGCAAAGTAAACTTGCGAAATTGTAAATTAAGTTTATATTGAAATTATATATATTAATATATATATTCGTAGTTACTATTAAAATGTTGTTATATTCGGAGATAGTTAAGGTAACCAGAATTAAAAAAGGGAGGAAGCTAATAAATTAAATTACCTTAGTCAATAACTATTACCTAATGCTTGACTACTCTTTTTTGTACAACACACTTGCACACGAACTGCCTTAAGACTAAAAACTTAATAAAATAAAGCGAAGCAATTAAACCACATGCGATTTTATTTGCAAAAAATGCACATGACTTGGTAAGAATGATATATTTTTATTTTCTTATAGAACATGTTTCCCTCGAGGAAATATCATCTGACAGCGAAGACTGTACACGGAAATTACAAGGTAAATAAAAATCTATAATATGTAGACGTTAAAAACGAACAAAGTAACAGAGAGAGTAGGGATGTATTATACTATAAAAAAACACTATTCCTTTGAATTAAAATTTTGGAAAAAAGTATATGTAAAGAGATTTCGAATGGGAAAGTATTTGAAAAATGTTTATATAATTTAGCATGTTACAATAATTCTGAAGAATCTAGGCTATACTTATAAACTTATAATTTAATTGCTTTCGTTTAGCTCCTCTATTTTTTAAATACTTTCCCTATTTTCAATTTGTTTTAGATATAATTCGTTAAATATTATATTGGGGATAGTTTTGTTTTCTTTAATTTTTATAATAGGTTTAATTTTTATATTAGGTAGTAGTACAATATTGTCGTGAACTCTTATTTCATTGTTTTCGAATTTCTTGTTTTCTATAACTATTTTACAATTCTGGAACTTAATAGTATTATTTCCTGTTATGCTAATGCTATTGTTACTAGGGGTTTGTTGTATTGTAAGTTTTAAGTTTTTGTTATAATGACATCTGTTACTACTTGCTGTATTTCGGTTTTGTTAAAGAATGGTGTTGTACAATGTGCTTCCTTACACTTTATAATATTGCTTATACATCCATCATCGGTTTCTGCTGGTAAATATTATTTGTTGTACGCCATCGTCTATATGGGATTTTAATAAATTTATATCATAGACTATCTGATACATATGTATTGTTACAATTTTTCCCGCCGAGCGGCTGGCGGATAAAATTGCACAATTTTCCACAATTTGTGTTGAGGATGAGGACGCTCGTACGCCGAGGCAGACGAGCCCAAAAATGATAGTCATTGTAGAACTGGTACGCTATGTCTCCACTTGTTATGTTTGCTTATCCCCTATTTTGACTGCCGGGAGATGCAGTTGGGCGCTATATTTGTACCAAATCGATTGGGTCAATTCGCTTCAGTCTGCTAAATTTTAAAGGTGTAACTAGCAAATTTTTCCACCTATTTGGATGTTTATGTAATTGGTCAGCGTAGTTTTCGGTGAGCCTTACGGATTGTTTCTTTTCCGAGTGGATGTTAATATCTCTGAGTAGGTTAACGTTACGAATATACATGGGCCACCTAGAATGGATTTCATTATTTTGGTTTGAGCTCTTTGCACATTGGCTATATTACATTTGTATAAAGTTATTTTGATGCTTATGTTTAATTTGGATTTTTTGTTGAGTAGCCAGTATATGTAGATTCTTGTAGGGGGTAGTGAACGTGATTTGCTCGCAATTATTGGCATTTAAGGTGATGCCCGTTTTTTTGGCACAGTTTCATATTAGGTCCGCTTGTCCTTGTAGTTCCCTATGACTTTTTTGGAGATTGGGGTGGGTGATTAATATGGCGGTGTCATGGGCAAATGTTGTAGTTTTGATGTGTTAATCTGTTGGGAGATCAGCAGTATAGACAGTAAGTACAATGTCAGGTCCAGAACACAGCCTTGGGGAACACCTGCCTACCCTGACTGGGTAGGTGTTGCTAATAAGATGATCTTTGCATCCAGACTTGGGCAAATATTCATTTAAATAAATTCACGAATAATGGATAAATTTCATGATTTTATTCACGGATGACGAATGAAGCGTTATTCGAATAAAAGCCTCTAACTCAACGTTTCCCTCTCGAAATAATTTGCCCAACAAAGCAAATATCGTTAGATATGTCGAAAAAATGAGTGTAAACTGTTGCCGTCGGCGGCAGCAGAAATAAAATTAACATTAGGTAGTAATATTTAATTAATAAAAAGAACTTGTTTGTTGCGGTTTCGATTTAATATTAATTGAAAAATATATTTATCACAATCTATTTTGTCTGACAATAATTTTTTCTTGGGGCATATAAATTGTTCTAAGTTTGGCAGCAAGACATCCACGATAAATCGTATCGAAAAAGGTTAAGCAAAAGTCACCTTTTAAAAATATTTTCATATCTCGTCCATAGTCGATACCATGTTTTATTCTACAAGATTCTTCATCTTCTGGCTCTTCTTTAAAATTGTATACAACTGTTTTAATGTTTCTTCGAATATTAAGACTTTTTGCGATAAATTCGTTTGACACTACGGCAATGACGGGACAATATATATCAGAAGCAGATAAGTAGATTATGGTTTTATCATTAAGTGTGGAAGATACTACAATTCCTTGGCAAGGGATGCTGTGTATTGTATAATTCACACAATTGATTAACCCTTGTTGCGGAGTTACTTTAAAAGATGAGGATATAATCGGCTTTGATTCACCTGAGCAATATTCTTTGGGTACTGGTTGGAGTTGTTTGGCAAGAATTGGGTATGTATTTGTAATTTTACTCTTTTCAATAAGCATCGAATCTATATATTTAAGATCTCCATGGTTCAGCAAAGCCTCGAAATCTTTTCTAGTTTCTATAGGAATAGCAGCTACCACTGGTTTTCTCAACGTTTTTGCTACCTTTGTAAGCTTCTGGATTTTAGTAGATATTCTAAAACGTTTTTTTGTAAAACTGCGTTCAAAGTAATTTGGAATCCAAATTACGTCACATAATTCCATTATTTCCATTATTTCACAAGAATTATTCATTAATAAAAGCTCAGGTATATATCCTGCAATTTCAAATTTCACAGAAAATGACTGAACATATTTTTTAAAACCCTTTAGCCAACAAAAACTTTTGATGCATGATAAAACAAGAAAATGGGCATTATGTTTTATCGCAAAATTGATATCTTCAAAATAATCATTTGATGGCTCAAAAGTGCCCGGAATGCAATATGGAAGTATAACGTCCATGTAGGAATTAAGAAAACTACCTTTTTCGATACATAAGGTGATGTTCTTATGAATAATTTTTACAATCCTCAGCATAATTTTTCCACCGTCCATCAGTACTATGTCTCCTTTTTTTAAATAGCCCATATATTTCCACAAATTGTACACATATATGATTTCTTTTACTGACACAAATTTGTAATCTTCATTTGTAGTTAGGACAATTAATTGGCCTGTCTCTATAGATTGTTTTGCATTATTTCTCAAACGGCCTGTGCGAACTGCTTCACCTTTTATTTCTACAGCTAATCCAATCGGTGTGTTATATTTATGCTCCATTGCAAAATTCTCCCTTGCTGTATTTATTTTTAACATTATCTGTTCAAGTTCATCAGGTGAAGCAAAAGCTAGTTGTAAAAATAAAGTGCGTGTCCCATGTTTGATCAATTTACACAAATCATTATCCGTTGTTCTTATATTAATGTTAGCTACTATTCCAGGCTGGTAATATCGCTTCTCTGGTTTCGAAATGTAATTAAATTTATGTACTGGGGCCTTCTTCGTTTTATTTGCGTATTCATTCAGCTGTTTTTGGTCTATTTCGTGGTAAAGAATAAATATTTTGTTTTCATCATCATCACATATTGCAACTTTCTCCACCTTTTCTTCATCATTAAAGAATTCGTTACTTGTCATAACTAGTAATTTTTTATTCTATTTACAGATAAAAAGAATAAAAGAAAAGTAACTGTCACAAATTCACAGGACAATAAAAAAAACTGTAAGTATAAAAGTCAAATTCCCACAAGCTTACTAAGCTTTGAACACATTTGGATATACAATTATCCCTTGCTTACTGGAGTTAAGTTCCGCAGAAATCCGCGGTTGGCGAGGGTTTCCCTCAAATAAAAATAAAAAGTATATATGTACATATCAGTACATATTATACGTGCACTCAACTGAAATGAAAATTAAACCATATTTAAAAAATGAGATCAGATTTTGGACGAAAACTAACAGTTAATAAAAATTAACTAGTGGTCGCCCTGTGGTCGAAATTCGACCTACCGAGGTTACTACGAAAAATACGACTGTACACAGCCTACTATGTGTTTGAAATTGGCACTTTCAATAATAAAATTACGACAGTTTGACCACAGACTACTATGCGTTCGACATAGACAATATGAACGTAAATAATGAATTTATTTTATTTTATTTAATGTATTTATAACACATATTAAATATAAATTTTAGCTTTGTGCACTTCTTCTCTATATAAACTTTAACCATGCAAAATCTCAAACTCCTCAGTCCGTGCAATTTGCTTAAAAAGGGGTCCAAAGATTTCCCTTCACGTATTAATATATAGATTCTAATATTCGAATGAAATACACCGCAAGTCCGATAAATTCACTGCATAACGATTTTTTCTTCGTAATCAATTGATTTGCTTTTGAAAAACGTAAATTAGATGGCTACGGGATTTGAACTTGGGACTTGCGGATTGGCAGCTTATGGCTGCTCTACCCACGAGCTACCCCAATTCCGATAATAGATATTGTTTTTAATATGAAAACCGAAGCGAAAAACGCGTAAATTTTCCTCATAGCATGAAAAGGATGCAGTGTGGAAGCGCTACCTCTGGAAGATGATTTTGATTTTCCCATTGGGGAGTTACTGAATCACTGGTGGTATGCGTTGCCCGATCAAACGTCTAACCACCGGTGTTACACGTCGGTTTGAACGAGGTAATTTAAGGTTTTTCGGAAATTGTCATCAAAACCGCGGTGGCAAACTATTACTTTTCAAAGTTTTAAAGCTAAATATTTCAGGGAATGCAAGCGATCGACAGATGTTTTCTTTTTTGCCAATTTATTTATTTTGATCTTAAATGTTCCAACCAAGTTTCATCCAAATTCTTTGATGGAACCTCAAACTTGGTTTGTTCCAAATAGGTACTGTTGTCTAATCTTGCGAATCCTGCATATGAATATATAAATGAACATTTATTCAAAATTTTTCAAATCCCTTCGTCCATCCTGAGCATTACGTCATTAACTAATAATCCCTCTTGTTTTTTTTTATTTCTTATGTTCCAGTGACGAACAGCAGTGATCACGGCAAAACACTTTTTTTGGGACCCCTCCCAAACTTGCTGTATCACCGTTATTTTTTAATATTTTTACATAAAAAATTATTAGTATAAATACATACATACATATCTTTCATGTGGAAAAGAATTTGTTATTAATTATTTTAATGCGTGGCCAAGAAGAAATTCTAAAGAAGAGCTTTTTTTGGAAGTCCCAAGTCTATCTACCCCCTTAATAGGAAGACATAAAAAATGTAAAAATTAGAAGTGTGGTTTTTATGTCTTTGTTCATATGGCTTCATATTCTAATATATGGCGCATTTCCCCCAACATATGTCGTCACCTTCAACGAAACATAGGTACTATTATGGCTGTTTTGATTATAATTCATTTTCATATTTTGTATGTGACATGTGAATGTGTTGACCAACAAATATCTTTAATAAATTAATGAACTAAATCAATTTGTCTTCTTGCTAATTGCGAAAAAGAAACTAACTAAAATGATCTCTTTTTAGATAAAGAAATCAGCGTATTAGAACTTTTGGAATTGCAAGCAAGAGCTCGAGCAATAAGATCTCAGTTGGCGTTAGAACCAATTGCTAAAATTGAAGTTGATTCAGATGATTCTACAAAGCAAGATACAGAAAAATGCACCCAATCGACAAAGAAGAGGCATTCAGAGAATCACTCAGTTGAACCTGAGCAAAAGGAACCTAGTGGAGATTCCTCAGGAAACTCACTCAAAAGAATTAAATTAAAAAGGAACTTTAGGAAAACAATGGAATGTAATATTCCTGATGAACAACAGATTGCAGAAGCTTCGAAATCAGAAGAGAATTCCTTAGAAATAAGTAATAATGATGTTAAGAAAGAAAAGTCACCTTCACCTGATGTTATAACAATTCTACCAAGTCCTGAAACATTGTGCATTAGCGATTCTAGTGATGAAGAATGTAATACACCAGGTAATGGAATAGTTCCGGAAAGAAATAATTCAGAAAATGTTCAAAATGAAGTTGAAAAAGTAGATAAGAAAAGTTACGAATCCGATATAGAAGAAGGCGAAATTTTAGATAAGGATGATGAAGAGAACATAGTTACAAATGATCAACTCGAAAAAACCTATATTAATAAAGAAACTAAGTCAAAGAATAATTTAGAAGAAAATTCGAACGAGGATCATCATAATGATGATGTTATATCACTAGAACATGAAGAATTGGACGATGAAAGTAAAGAAAATATCGATGTTGACGGCACTTCAACACAATATACAGAAATTAAAGAGGAAACGAATCTAATAGTACCATGCTCTCAACTTGAAAATACTGATAACTTTTCTGAACCTGTTCCATACATCGAACTCGATGGTGATACCAGTGAAAGCGGTAATGAGGAAGAAGAAAAAGAAGAAAATCTCGACGGAGAGGTAAGTTTTAAAATTTTACTTCTCCAAGAGTTTTTGGATTGGTGTTGATTACATCCAAAAACTCTTGGAAAATTATTAATAATAAACGTGCACAATAAAGCTTCTTAGTCTTCTTCTTGGAATTGCAGGTGGCTTAAAAGTTCGAAAGTTTCCCGAATACTTGCAGTATCTAAATTGGGTAATCGAGTACGTGAAAATTTAAGGCAAAAAAAGAAATCTGAACAGGAGCAAATTGAAACAATTGAACACCCGGAAGACTTCGAAGCATATTTATGTAATTTTGAGGATGGATCAATTCAACAATATCATGATTTATTACATCGCGAAACTTCAAGCTCTACAAAACAATAAAATGTCTTAAATCAGTACTGATTTTCAATTGTGATGTTCTTGGGAGGGTTTATTACAAGAAGAACCCTTTTGCGATTATGAGGTACCATTGGATAGCTTTTCAAAAAATATTTGAGACTTTTTTTTCGTTTTTCGATCCCATGTGTAGGTCGTGAGGTATTCGACCTTTCCGGAACCTTTTTTACACAATACACATTCTCCCCCGCACTCCCTGTACCGAATTTAAAAAAATGTTTGAGACAAAAGTTACTTACTTTTTCATGAAGAATCCGAAACTGCAATAAAAAAAAATGGGTGGTCCCATTTGAAAAAATTAGTTACCCCCACCCCCGCCCTCAGGGGTGGGGGAGGGGGGTAAGGGTTGGTAGAGTTTAATACTTCTTTTAAAAATATTTTACCCCTATTTTTTTGTTTTCCGATGCGATGTGTTCTTTCCGAAATATTCGACCGTTCCGGGATTTTTGTTACACCCTGTATATGTATATGTACATATTATTATTTCTTTTGCTAAACTAATTATTATTAAGCAATTACGAGGAATCTTATTTGTTGAAAAACGGAGGATTTTCTTTATGAAGTTTCACTTCTGCCGAAGGACCTACGGGCTATTTTTTTGCTTTTTTGTGTTGATGTACCTATAATATTATGAGCACGTACGTTTTGCTAGGTATCTATATTTTTTAAGTAATTAGAGCATAAGTATACGCATTCCTACAACAATACAATCCATTTCTGGCGGTTTCTCGAAACACGAATATTTGAACGTAAGCCATGGATGTTTCGAAACCGAAGTCCAAATCCGGGTCCGGCTCCAGAAAAAACATTATTTCTTTTACTTCGTTTATCTGTGAAATGTCTTCAATTCATAAAAGGAGTATTTTAACTTTTCTATGTTCTGTTATGCCTTGACAATTATTAACAAAATGAAAGAGTTTTATTCATACCTGTATGTAAAAACAATAATGGATAAATTAAAAAAAAAAAAAACAGGGGAAAAAGTAGGGAAAATTTTCAAATGAACAAACATTTTCTGAAGTGTTAACAACTTCTAATTTTCAATATTAAACTAGAACTGTATGCTACTGATAGTGAACAAAAATCAGAAAACCAATAAAAAGTACATATATGTACATAGTAGGTATTATCTGATTGGATGAATGCCACAGTGCTTATTTTGCTGTGAATATCATTGCGCTTAGAAACAAAATGACATTTGCAATTAAAAATAAATTATCGTTTTCTTAATAATAGCACAAAAACAAATAGTCTTCTCAACCTTACATGCATTTTCTCGCATATACTCTAGAAAGAACTTATGATTTTCGTCTTTAGTTCAATCCTTAGGTAAATTTTACTAATATATTTTTGTGATATGTTCTAATATAACACAAACACACATAAAACTTAGTTAATTTATAAAGTTGGGAGGGCATATTATTAATATCGCTAGAAATATATGTACTTGCACATGTCCATTTGATATAAAAAAAAGTAAAAATAAAAATCTTACTTACCTGCTTCAATGAAAAGTTTCAAACATATGAAAAAACTGAGGAGAGAGGAAGGAAATACTTTCTTTATGCACATATAATTTTCGGTCAACGGACCGTTTCCACATGTGTATCCTCGTAGCAGTATTAGACCGGTTTAAAAAAATTCAATTCAATTTTTGACTGGACGGTTTGCTATAAAAGTTGAGCAACTTGATGTCATCATTCAATAGAGCAAGCATTTAATGACTTTTTACAAATATTTCATTACATTACAAAATATCCATGCTCCTTTTACCTGCTCACCCAATTTCGTTACATATGTATTTTTAAAAGTAAGTTTGTAAAATAACACAATATATGTATGTTGAAAACGTCAGTAGGCGTGTCATAATTCCTAATAAAATGTCAGCATCTTGGCGTGTTATAATTCCTAACTGAGTGATTGTATGTTGACGTAATTGTAAATCTAACTATTTCACTACAAACTATGAAGTATTGAGTAATGTATTTTACATCTTCTGTCTTCACTTTTATCCGTCAATCCTGTGTGCAATTTTAAAATTTAAAATTCTCGCCAATCATCGAAGTTAAAACTTAAAATCCTTATGCAGTTCTTTGAGTATTGGTAGTGAAATTACAAAGCGCTCCCTTTGTACGACAGCCATTTTGAAGACAGTGCAAGCGGCGCAGTTATCGCATATGCACTTCCCTACATAGATATATTTTGTTGTGATTTATATAAGGCTAAATGTGATTTGTTAAAATGTAGCATAGATACTATTAATAGAAAATACCGGTAGAAACATTACTTTGAATTATAACCTCAAATTTGTGTCCCATTCATCAGTACCGTGTGGTCAGTTCCATGTCCATGTGTTTTTAAAATAATCCTATTAAATTAGCGGAATGTAAAGAAAAATATATTTGAAAACTTGAAAAATTGACCGAGGTACAAAAAATTTAGAAAAATCCAGATATCTCAGAAACTGTTTGAAAAAGTGACTGGACCTGTCTGGGACAGTATATTTATTATATTACCTATGCATTTACATATATATTGTAATAAAATACTATTTAATTTTCATCTAAAACATAGAAACAAAATAAGGTCCAAAGTTGCCCAACTTTTGTAGAATCACCCATACTTATGTTGGAACACGTCTCTTTGAGGGTAATTATTCCATTATTACTCTGTTATCACTATTCAATTAAATATTAAAAGAATTGTAATTGCACTACGTATATGTACGTATGTATATCAAAAGTTTCAGAAAGTAAAAATACTGTAATCAAACATTTGTAGCATAATTTTATTTCTGTCCAATACAAATTACATTTATTTTCCATAAATACCTTACAGTTTTGTAAAAGTACAACAAAACAATTTAATAAGAAAATTTGTTGGGATTGATAAAAAATGGTATTTGAATTGCTTTGTGTTTTGTCGGTTTTTTAATTAATATGGAGACAGAAGAATTAATATTAGATTTGATTTTACTCTCATTATTTAATATTTTCACTTATAATAAAAAATGCAGATGTATACGCACAAGGAGTGACTTTAGGGCCCACGATTCTAAAACGGAATAATTAATGAGAAATAAATTTGAATATATCGTGCCTAAGCTATGTCTGCTAAGCTCCTTTATGCTTATCAAATATAAAAAATCGTACACTTTCTGATGCTTATCTATCGTGCAGTAAAAGTATAAACTAAAGAAATGTAAATAGCTTTATAAACAACGAACAACCTAATTTTCTGCATTTATTAAAACATAAGAAGGATAAGCTAAAGCCACTTCTTTGCGTGTACTTTAACGATTTTAGGCCTAATTTATTTTGAATTTTAGTTAACAGAACGAAATGAAGAGAACTAATTCAATCCCTTTATAACCAATCTATATTTTGTACGTGGGTACTGGAGATATATCGAGTAAAATGCCTTGAAAATGGTTTCTAAATTAAAAGCTCGTTGAAAATTAATAGATAAATTTAAATACATGAAATATTACTTCTATTTTTTAAAAGAAAAAATGAAAAATACGAAATCATCCAATAGTTATTCTGTCAATGGTTGCAAAAATTCCACGGTTAGAACAACTAACTGTGCTAACGTTGGAATTTTCCAAACCTATAGAATTCTTTCAAAGGTCAGAATGCTACGAAATAAAACTCCGCAATAAAACTTCCACCTATTAAAATAGTATGAAAGAATCCTATAAAAGATGAAATTCTTATATGTTATATATCAAATCAATAGAGGTGCATACAGATGAAAAAAGTCAAAGAACTGCCTGGAAGGAATACCTTTAAATTAGGAATATGTAAAAACTAAAAAAATAATTGCGAAACTTGACAAATACATAGTCCAAAATTTAAAATAATAATACGGTCCAACATCGTGTTAGAATCTAGCAAAATCTTCTATACCTTTTCCTGCTTAAAATTTAGCCTCACGAGAGTTGAGGCGAGGCCATCGTTTGCGGTCGTTTTAACTTATTCGGGGTCGTGGGGACTTAGAAGGTATGAAGCAGTAGAGAATCTTCAACGGTTTCTTAGTACACAAGACTAATCTTAAACCTCTTAGAGTTACTTACGACCTTGCAAAGTTTAATTTAAGATGTAGACATATGTACATATGTATGTATGTATATTGAACTTTTATTTATGCAAAAATGTAGAAGAAATAAGCGCTAGTTTAACATAAAATTATATTTTAAAAAACGGTTTTTGTTTTTGCTTAAAGGTGCCTTAAGATCTCAAAAGTTAAAAATAATAGGTTTTATAAGCTGAGAACACTCCAAAGAGACCACTTTTATACATTCTATCAAGGCACTCTGCTATACACATATGTATGTATGTACATACATATGATGTTGACTTAAACTTAAAACACAATTTTCTCGAGGCAATGGCTTTTATGCATAAAAACTGAGGAAATACTTAATCTCAATTTTTATATATTTAAAAAACCCAAGTTTTATCTCATCCAAATTGAGATTGAGTTTCAGTTTTCTATTTAAAAATTAAGATTTCGCTTAATTTTTCTGTTATATATTTTGTTCTATTCATCAGAAAAGGCGGTTACGATCGTTCATATATATTTCGTTGAACCCAGTCGGTCAAAAAGCAGCGATTTGTGTGAGGGTGGTTGTCTGATTTTCATTTTGCATATCTTTTCATCGTAATTATTTGATGGTATCTTGAATTTCAAAATGTTGACTCAGTGACTCTAAACCTAAACAGTCAGTTCTATTGTGTCATTACAAACTATAATATAATGAGCCACTCACTGACTCACATACTTGATTGGAAACGGTGTCATTTTTGTTCCCTCTCAATCAAGTTGAACCATAATTTTTGTTTTTTGGCTCTAAAAACCCGTTTTTGTTTATTAAAGTGTAATTTTTCATGTTGTTTATAATTTTATTCTTCCTTAAATGGTAATTTAGGGCGATTTAGAGCAATTTGGCACTTTCCTATCTAATTCAAAATCTATCAATTCGAAGACTGTTAGATTTTTATGGAGTAATATAAGAGCGATTGGAGTAACTTAGGAGCATAAAATTAGGAAAAGTGTTGATAAATGTAAATTTAGACACTGGCGGCTGATTTTATTTCCAAATATTATCCTAATTCGTCCTATCCTATGCAATTTAAAAAATAAAATAGACAGCAATAGCGCCAATCAAACCCATCTTTTCGCGTTCCTCAGGCAGGTCAATGGTCGGTGGGCACTTGAGGCAGAAGATTGAGCAGTCAATATTTATATGATTGATGATGAGTTAAAAGTTCGGGTTTCCATATTGGATCCACCAAATTAAATTTTACAACTTTGGGAGTACATTGGACATCACTGATCACAAAAATTTCTTTGCTTTCATTTTAGTTGAAATCCCCTAAAGCTAAAAAATGTTGGTCGTTATAGATGCGATTTCTTGAATTTTTAAATTTTAACAACTAATTCGGAATTGGAGGACCTTAAAATAAAAAAAAGTACAATTTTTCACACTAGTTCGTTCAATGCTACAATTTTCAGTCACCGCTTGAGCCTCCTATTTTGGAATCATCATTTATTATATCATGTACTTCTGGACAAAAAGAAATGGAATCTAACGAAGCATGTTGCGACATAATTGAGACTACATTAATATACATACATACATCCATACATACATACACTACATAGTCTCATCTCTAAGAATTTTTATTTAAATAAATATAAGAATTACAATATAAACTGGAAAATATGAAATTGTATTGTTTTCTGAACATAAATCGGATAATTTTAAATTAAATGAAGTGTGATTTGCTTGCTTTTACAGAAGACCACGAAAATTATGAATATTTCGCAGAGCATTTTTTTTGCTGTCTGGACGAGGTATGTCGATCTGAAAAATGTCTTCTGGACGAGTAGGTTAATAGAGAAAGACCCATGCCTACACGACCCACTTCTAATTAATAATAGTAATTAATCCCTGTATTTAATTTCATATAAACATTCCAAACAAAATGAATTAAAAAGAAACCATTTTCATTGCAGATGACAGGAATATTTTTCATTTCTATTTAAATTAAAACATTGTATATTCTCATGTTTTTAAAAGCAAATTGGTTCTATTCGAAATTAACTTATCATACTCTTATTTAATAAATTTTTAATTCTAATTTTGATTTTGTGCCTCCGATATAATTCTTTTTTTTTTAAATATTTATTGGATTACAGTAAATTTTATTACAGCTATATTCATATTATGAAGTGTTTTATTTTTCATTTTATAATCATATACAATATATAATACTAATAAATATATAGACTTCCTCAACAATTTGATTTTTTGCTCATTTTCTACAAACTAACTTTCACATCATTACATATAGAAATTTTTTGTAATATACTTGAGAAAAATATATGTTTCCATCAAGGAATATTATTAAAATTGTCAGATTATTTTCTGAATGTGCTGTAACTGGATGACTTACCGTAAAATAGAAACATCTGCTTTTCCAAAAAATCGGAAATCTAAATCGCCCCTTGGTCAATATTTCAATTATTTTCTGAAATCTCTAGTTCGGGCGCAATTTATTTGGCGTGCACATGATCACACTTCGGCGGATTTGAAAGGGGTTGAAAGAGTTATTTTTTTTCCTGAAAATTGGAAATTTATCCTGGCCTCCTTTGTTCTCAACGGGTTTAGCCCGTGCCATTGGAATTGAAAATTTTCCACAAAAACACCCCTTCATTCAGGGGACATTTTATTACCAGACCCTCTGCATAGCGTGTTTGTCGCGCTTTGCGACTTTTATATTTTTCATTCTTACTTATTTGCTTAGGGTAAACATAATCTTCATGCACAGCTGGCATTTAGTTTTCTTTTTTGAAATCATTATTTTGATTAAGCGAAATCTGAAGGTCGTCGTATGTTACATACTTGTATGCACCTTAGTTATTACTGCAAATTATTACGATGTAACACTTTTTTTAAGCCATATCGAAACTGCAATAAACAAAGACTAAAATTTAGTAAATAATTTATTCGGCAGAATTTCGTTACTAAAAAATACTTATTGCATGAAATGCGGTTTTATGTAACGAAGATAGCTGTTTCTTCACAACGGATCCGGTTCTGGGTTTACTAGGAAATTTTGCATTGAATTGAAATTTATAAATAGTTGTTACCCATATCGATATTTATTTTATTTCGAGAACATAAAATCGAATCGCCTGGATTTATACTTACTTTGCGTCAATTTAATTCAATTTAATGTAAACTTTCCTAGTAAACCCACAATCAGATCCGTTGTGAAAAAACAGCTATTAACATATTTCATCGCCTCAATGTGAATGTGAATTTTCCTTACATATTTATAGTAGATAAACTTTCTTATAAGGTGGGAAACAAGAATCACAGTTGTACAATATCTACACATTTTTAACTATTATATTTTGAAAATTTTCGTCATTTTTAAAACGAAAAGCTCTCAAGTGAGGGTACGACTCAAGTTTGAAGGGTGTGTTATGACTATAGAATGAACTGTGTTTTGCAAGAACATTTTTCTACTACAATTTTCATGTAAATTTTAGGTAAACTTCCTTGTTATCATGTTTTTATAAAAATTAAAATTTTGACCTACTTTTTCGGAGGTAAGCAAAGAGAACAATATTTTCTGCTTACTTGCTCAATTTACGAGTAAATTGGACGGGTTTAGACAAGATAGGTAACTAGAAAACCGTCAATTTTAAGCACCTGTTTGTACCATACTAAATTTTCAGATAAATCAACTTATGGGATCTTTCTAGTTAAAGTTTAAAAATTTTTTTTTTTTAATATCACCATATAGTTTTTTAGTACCAACAGTCTCTAAGTTAAACCACAGAAGACGAATGGACTTGGCGAAACTATAAAGGTTCCTTTTTTTTTAGTACGGAACTCTAAAAATCAGAAAACAGATTGAGTTCACCGATCTTGATAAATCTTTGCAGGAGTATTCATTTCGAGTATGTACAAAAATATAATTTGTTTGTAAATTGTACTTCTCGAGATATTTAATTTTTTGAAATTTCGCGAATTGCTATTTTGCGCCGTGATTTTTTGCATCCCAAAAGATAAATACCTTAAATTAATTATAGGTCTTTAAGTCTTTTCATTCTAAAAAAATTTTCAAGAATCTTTGAATTTAACGATACATATCTTTTTCGACTTATTGATGGTGATGAACACGCATTTGTCTTATAAAATAAAATGATAAATCGTAGTGTAAGATGTTTCTTATTTAAAGCACTCATGCAAAATTTTGTACAGAAGTCTGGCGGAAACGTTTTTAAATATTCACAAAAAAATGGGGGGAAGAAAATTATCACTTTTCCACTTTTCAGAATTTTAAAGTTAAATATCTCTGCATATGTGACAGACAAATGTTTTCTTTTTTTTTTGCTTTGCATATCCGTCACTCTAATTGATTTTTCCTACAAAGTTTTACCAAAATCCGTGAGGAAATTTCAAATTTAATATCATTTTATAACTGATTAGTTCATAATTGATTGTGGCAATCACTTTATAATCAATTATAAGTATGTTATTTAATAATAATTTTAAATTTCAATACAATACTCTATTCAAGTAGAGGCCCATTCGCCTTTCATGCAACAATGGTTTCCAGCTTATAGCGCTTATAGTACAGCGAGTCTGGCGTCATTATTATTATTGTAAATGCTGAAAGCAACAAGTGCGACAAAACTTTCTGCCGTTGAGGACTTCAGTAAAAAAGTAAATAGTTTAAAATAACAATCACAAAAAAGATGAATAGGCAAAATTAATATATGTAGTAATATATAGTAAAGTCTCTAATAAAAATTTTGAATAGAAAATAGATGTAGAATGTAATTCGTAATTAATTAAGGTTACAATTTGTATTTTGTTAAAACGCCTCATATTTTGATATACTCGTAATAGTCAGATTTTAAGTTTTTATTTAACTCATGTTATAAGCTCCTCTGACAATCCATTATTTTTAAATTATGCATACATTATTGCTTGTTTGATTGTAAAATTGGTTAGGTATGACTAGTGTAATTATTCGAGTTGCTAATTTTAGATCATGTTAATAGGGCCTATTCTCGAATCGGACGGAAATCAAATCCGATCGAAATGTAGGAGATTTGTAAATAAACTGGAACATTTAAAAAGAGTTGCATGTATCGAGTTCTCTTACAGTGCCAGCTTTCTTGTGAATCTCCTACATTCTGATCGGATTTGATTTTCGGATTCGAGAATAAGGCCCAATGTAATTCCGCATCTCATGTCAATCATGCCAAAATTTTTTGCAGTACTAATTTAGCGTAAATTGCCTTTTTGACGATGTAATTTTTTAAACATTTTAAGACGTAAAATTTATACCATGCATTACTACTGATAATTTTGAGCTCATTCTTGTTCCGAATTTAGCGGATCTCAGAAAAAAGATATGCAAGCACATAAAGCAAAAATGCGTGAGTAAACTAGGACAGGAGAGGCTAACTACCTCCTCTCTGAAAATATAAATTAAGTGTAATCAAAAGTATTAAAGGATAATTAAAAAAATGCAAAAATTGTAGGCTAGTTATCTTCGCAAAATATAATTCAATTTTAATGGTCCAAAGCATTTCTGAAAACTTGTATCTTCTAGTTCAGAAGCTTTTTAAGCTCAATAATAATATGTAATACAAATAAAAAATGTCAACCTTAACTATTAACTTGTATTTTCTGTACGCATCCTTCAACATTTGTATAAAATAGGACACCAAACATTCTTTCGATAAAATTTAAATTTCGTGGAGTAAAACGTAAACTATTTGGGGTCATCCATAAACTACGCAATACGTGAGGTGGGAGAGAGGAGGTCCAAAAAATGTGACAAAATATGACATGGGGAATAAGGGAATCCAGCTGCTGTGACTTCGCATAATTTTAATAAATAGAAAATATCTTTGCCGTCATAACATTTTTATTTTATGGTACCTCTTCGTTTTACCTATGTCAATTACTGTCATTTATTATACAATATATATAAAATATTTTGTGTTTTCAGAGTGTCATTATTTAAAGCATTAATCCGAGTTGAACATTTCATTCGGGAAAATTGATAAACTTCCCAGAAGGTTCTATAAATTTTGGTTTCTTCTCTATGTAAACGCATGTTTAAATTTATATTATTGGAAAAATATATCTAATTACAAATAAAATAAATAGTGTAATTATTATATGTTCTGAGAACAAAAAAATTTGCAATTTTAATTAAACATGGACTTCAATTATATAAATATGCTTTCGAGATAGTTGAATTGAATCGATGAAAAAATGTATTCATTTAACTGAAGTACAAGAGAAAATTAGGAAACGCATTTAATTGAAGTTGCCAATGTTTTTTTAGTATGGTATGATATTTCATATAATCAAGTTATTTTGAGCGCGATTCAAATTATACTATTACTGTGAGAATATGTATTCTGCCAGAAGGAGGGTTATGCTTTTCGAGTGTGTTTATGGTGTATATTTCTTCGCAGTTGGGGTTTTTGTTTTTTTTCTATAATATTTCCTAGTTCAGTAACATTATTGTAAAATTGTTATCATTGTTTTTTTTCTTATGCATGTAAAGTTATGCGTTGGCACATAGCGGATAAAGGAATGTAACAGACTGTTAAATATAGGAGAATTTAGGGGTCTTAAAATGGTTAGAACTAATTGCAGCGCGAATTCAATATATTGTATAAGATAAAGATAATATGTGCACTAACTACCCATGCCAATAATTGAATAGGTTTCGACCGAGGTGACGGTGTAGATTTAATTCTTATTAACTGGCATTATTTACTCATCATTTCATCAATTTTATTCTTAACTGATACTGAAGTTTGGCGACAATTTTTATATTATTGAGTACCTTGTTGTAAAATATTCCAACTATTAGATAGATATCAATTTTTAAACATGCTTTTCAAAATTACGGATGTGTACTTGAATAATAATAATGGAAAAAGTTGATCAGAGGTTAGAAACGAGCTCATCAATATGATTTTTAGTGCATAAAATACTTGAAAAAATAGTATTGCGTATGGACTAGTGTTCGCTGTCTAACGAATATTAAAACAGAAATATGAGTTATGAGCATAGGCTATTATTATCTTAACCCCCTTGCCGCTCATAAAAATAATGAACAAATATTAAATGACGAGATGATATCTTATTTTCGGTCAACTTCCCCTGCACATCACATATATGTATATATGTCCCATTCCCAAACATTTTCTGCTTGTACCGAAATATATTTTCATACATACATACATTTCCATCTACACATATACATATATCCTTCCACGCCTGATTACTTCAGAAACTACACTCTTTTCCCAAATCGGCTGAAATATAACAACTCACAATACAGGAAGATATATACACATGTACAGGATAAGGACTACGTATTCATCCCCCGAACGGTATTGAATTTATGTAATGAAAAGTAAAAAAAAAAAAAAAAATGTTTCATTATATTTTTGGGGCCTTTTGTAATATTGATTTTCAATATAAAGCAACCCTAAAGTCCCCCCACGCATCATTTTCGTGCCTATCCAGCATCGGTTCGATTTGGCACTTCGCCTTCCCTTACGCCTTTGGTTGGAAAAGATGAAAATTACACTTTCGTTCGTTCCTGTCGCTGGTGGCCCATCTATTACAAACTCCCTCAGTTCTTTCGCTTTTTTGCGGATGTATTTCATCTGAATGAGGTGTGATTGCTCGTGTATTTGTTGAGCCTTTTTATATGTATAGATACAATTTCAAAGGATATGTATGCTTTCGTGTAGAAGAATTTCACTTTCCTGTTTTGGCTTGTTTTTGTTTTAGAAAAGTGGGAGTTATTCTGTTCGGCTTCTGTTTGAAATCCTTTAAATAAAAAGGTAACATTGTCATGTATCTGATATATTCCTGTAGTAATTCAGGAGCATTGACCATCAATTACCAACAAATTTGCGCCCAATTAGAATTACTATGATTGCGTGTTTAGAAGACACGAATTTTTGTTATAAATGCACGCCACATCCATCGAAGTTTGAAATTAGGTATGTATGTAGGCAATATAGATCGGAATACGATACGCGAATCAAAGTAAAATAAACAAATTTAAAATAATACCTGACACGAGAAATATGTACTTTTAAGAAACTCGTAATGCCTATACTTAAAATATACACGCAATAATCGTGTATTAATTTAATTAATTTTCGTTGAAAAAGTTGTATTTTATTCCGCTTGACAAAATAACATGACGCTGTAGATAGATAAATAAGCTATAAGTAAGATACTTGGAATATAATATGTAGGTACCTATGTATGTGCTAGGCTTAAAGATCTAAAAGGGTCATTGATTATTTAATGAAAAAATTTACCACAATGCATTATGGCATATGTAGCAGGCTCATACAACAAAACTCTTGTCATGAGTAATAGAAAACATCCGCAATGCATTGTGATACACTTTAAAATAACACGCGATAAAATTCGTGTTGTGTTTCCTCTTGTCTCTTATCTCTCATTAACAAGACTCAATTTACACGACATTTAGGACAATTTTTGATCAATCGGCATTTGGCAAAAAAAAAAATTCTGCAGTCTACTAACATTTAGGAAAAGGAATTTATTAATCTGATCTTTTGTAAAAAGAGAATATTCATTTAAATCATTGCGATATTTACTACTCGTACATTGGGAATTAATTTTTCCGTCATAGTGATAGGTGATCGTTCAAGATATATATAATAATAATTTCGGCAAAGAAAAAGTCTACAGAGCAATCCCAAGAAAAATATTTGCAACAAATAGGGAAAGCCTTACTAAGTAATTATTATATAACAGAAAATAAACCGATCATCGGTCAATACAATACGGGCATGAACAATACAGGTTAACCGGTAAGAATTATAGTGGGAATATCAATAAGCAACTTTCTGCAATGCAAACGGATCTATGCATATGAATGATGAAGATCATGAGTAGCGCGTATGGTATGGTGACAGACATATGGTGCATACATAATTATGTACATATTCATACAACAAATACATATATATGTATTAGGGTGCTTAAAAAGTTCTCGTTGCATATGCACAAAAATTTGCATTTCTCCGAAGCCTGCACAGGCGCGGTTTTGGTCTTATCTAAAGTATAACTTACGCTCTGCGTGCACCAATGTAACTGCGGACAAGTAGAGTGCAAATTTGTCTGCTTTTTTATGAATATCTGTATATTTCTTTACAGATTTATTGGAAGACAATTCGAGTTTTGTTTAAGATTTGTTTGCCGCAATAAAAATCTTCGAAAATTACTAAACTTTTTCCCTGCGCACAGTATTCGGAAGAGTTAACCTTCGAGGCAGTCGTACATTGTTACAAGCTTACAAGGTAATTTTATTATACCACCGGTGCTGTGACTCAAGTAAAACTGCGCAATCATATACAGGTTTAAGTAGGTCTGTTCGTAGAGATATTCGTTAAAAAAAACCTGGAGCGCCTCCGAGCACCAAAGAGTGCACTGAGGGTTGTCTAAATGTATGTTTAAATGAGGCAAAATAGAAACTCTGGGACTGTTTGGGCGTATTTCATAAAAATTTCGCCGGACTACCAAAAATTAAGGGATTTTGAGCAGTTGGCTGTGGGTTTGATTTTGAATCCTTGTCATACGCATTTCTAGAGCAAACTGGATTGAGGTAATTCTGACATTGCTGCGGGTATCAAGGATTTCTGTGATACAAGTTCATTCACCTTTTTCTTAACTCTAACGATGAGGTCGTAATGAATGCTGTCCTAGAGCTTTTAATAAGATTTAAATATTTCAATAGTTATGCTACCATAATGAGCTTGACTTAAGATATCGCTTTGTTTGAATTACTCAATTCCATCTGGTCTTCTGTAAGTGTAAAATAAAATGTCTTGCAGTTGAAGAGATGGAGGATGAAAGTGTACCATCACCTGTCCATAAAATAGCGAACAATGTTGTGACAATCTATCATATCTATCATATCACCCAAAATCAAGCATTCATAATGGCTAGAAAATAAGATGTAATTGAAGTCTGTGTTAGTAATAAGCGCGCTGAAATTCGATTATAAATTGGTATGTAATTGTATGGTATAAAAAATTCAAATATGTATATAATTTTCCCAAAAATGAAACAGTCATGTAAAAATCATTATAAAACAAATGGCAACTTGTTGGTAACAAAATCGGTTTGGTTTTTAAAGAAATCTTCGAGTTCTAAATTCATAATCATATTTAAAAAACTAAAAATAAAATGATACTTAAAGGCAAAATTTGAAATACTGAACATAATTTTTTTCCGAAAAAGATCCATCCTTAGGAGAACAAAGTTTTTAATATATTGGCAGTGGTGCTTGAGAAATCTATTTGTAACATAGCGCGAGCGACATGTGTTGTGTTCTCTTAAACTTCATACCGCACGAGAATAATATAAAAAGTATGCAAGTGCATATTACTGAGGATAAAGTCCGAGGTGAAATAAATTACATAAATTGGAAAAAAATACCGATGATTAAAAATAACTCTTTATTAGTTAGATAAGCCCCCTCTCAATGTTTTGTTGGGAAGAGAAGAGACATTATTTGAGTATGCATATGTCTCTCATTAATATAAAAAATACGAAATTTGTATTAAGATGCACGTGATTCAAGTATCACATAAAATTAGTTTAAAATAAAACCAGAAATCCTGCTCATCCGTCCCGAAATAATGGTATAAGTATTGAATGTGTAATGTGCTACCAACGAAATTTGAAGTTACCCCTTTGAGGAGGGAAATTAAAGTTCCACGTCTACCAGAAATCGAGAGAAAAAGAATGTCGAACCATAATCGTTTTGAGCTGTATCGTTTATTCAACTATTCAACCCAAGCCATTTTTCCAGTTGAACAAACATCAGGCGTAGTTTACCTTCAATTGTTGTCTTCTTTTTTTTTTTGTAGCACATATTTATAAAATTTTATTTGTTTAACAACAAATCGAGAAATAGATCAATTTTCATGTATCATAATATATTTTACTGCGATATTTTTCTCAAGTATATTATTTTTAAATAAATATGTACATAAAAACAGCTTTAAAAAATATAAAAACCACATTCGCAAATCATAAATTTTACACATATATATTAGGGAATGTAATATAAATTATATAAATACTCTTTTTAAAGTTGAATACATTTTACCTAAAAAACTTATATTTTCATCTAATTTATCTGGAAAAGGAAGGAACGCTGAAATATTTCGAACGTCCTTTTTTGATTTTATGCTCATTAAAGGTACTTTTCAAATCTTAGTACTAAATTACCATTATTTCTTATGATTACTATTATTATTTTGTTATTTTTCATCTTTAATGCTTCTTCATGTCTTAACTGAATTTTTTTTTAAATATTTTCACGTTGATCTGAAGCTGCTTTCTCAATTCAACAATTTTATTGTAATTTTATGCATTTCTTTTAAATTCAATAGCAAATTTGGAATTTTAAGATGTTCTATTGACTTTTCAAATAATAATATTTGTTTGATTACTTTACATAGTTTACTAGTTTTTCATTGCTGTTTGCCTTACAATGATTACCATTGCACCCCTTTAAATTCTAAACTGTCTTCCACATTCTGTCCTTATTAAGAATTTTAGTGTTATAAATCTTATTAGTTCTTTTTAGTGTTGTCCAGTCTTTTCACTAATGTGCCAGAAATTAACAACACACATTTCAGCACAGAAAACAAAAATAACGGTCGATACATTATTTGTCATAAAGTAAAATAAGTTATCTCATAAAGTAATTATTTCAAAAATTAATAAATACATTGTCCGTTTTACACACCTTAAAAGGAATGTACAATTATCCCACTTTAAGATAATTTTTGAATTTCCTACAATTTCACATTTTGTGTAGAAATGTTGTTATTAATTTATGAAAGCTGCTTTAAAATGACTTGTACAAAACCTAAAAAACGCCAGGAGTGTAATGTATAGTATTAAATTTGAAAATTGTTATAAAATAATTTTAAGAAAACACATTTCCAAGACTAAGCACTTCGCGGCTTGATTGGCGGTTTCTTAATTACAAAGTAAAACTCATCGGGGGCATAGTTGACTGACCCGATCGGCTTTAAGAATGCCATTCAAGATTTGTAGGTTCGGTCTGCACATGACAAATCCTGATTAAGAATTAGCTGTGTTCTTTACATTTTCTTCTCTGGTACAGGTTATACATCAAATTTCTCATTAAATTGAATTCTGGAAATGTCACGTAAATGCATCAAGATTTTAAAATTTGAGGAAAATGCATCAAATTGTTATGATATTTTTTGAACAAGATAAAGGACATTGGGCATTATTTACCCGGTTTTTGAAAAATCGCGAACAAAAACCGAAATACCTTTAAAACATAGTTTCCAACTAGATTTAATTTTCTGTAGTTATTTTGATGTGTAACAATGGGAAAACGAAAATAATCAGTAAACTGGCTAAAATCACCACCCAGTAAATTGAAATATCACTCAGTGGTATTTCTACCTGAGCTTGACATCGTAGTGATCGTATTCTACTATATTTCCGTTGCGTGCCTATTGTTTTCTGATTATACTAATTACTGCTTGTTTACTAGACAATGGCTCTTATACCAGCGACACACTAACTGAAATTTAGAATTTCGAGCGTACTCAATTTCACAATATTATTGTATTGCTTTGAAATTAAAGTCAAATTTTTGTCAAAATCTCGTTTTTACAGAATATTTGCCTGAAACTTTTTTAAAAAATTCAGAGGTAATATGATATATTTCTGAAATTGAGAACACTCGAAAGTCTAAATTTCGATTGGTGTGTCGCTGGTATTATGCATAAAACTGAGCAAATACTCAATCTCAATTTTTATATAGTTTTATCTCATCCAAATTGAGATTGAACTCCAGTTTTCTATATAAAAATTAAGATTGAGCATTTGCTCAGTTTTTATGCATAAGACCCTTTGTTTGCTTTCGGATTGGATTTTGTTGAAAAATGGAACTATAAAATAAATTAAGTTTTTATTTAAATTTTTTATGTTCATTTTCTCGTCATGTATTCCCATTACCCACAGAAATGCGACCTATACCATTGTAATCTAGATGTAATTACCTATCCTTCTGATCTAATTTTATTTTTGTTCGACGTGGTTAATTATTGTTCCATACAAATATGCCCATTGTCCTTTTTGGATTGAATTTTTGACGCAATTTGATTTTATTTTCACGAAATATAAAATAAATATGTTTGATGATATTTAATCATTTCAATTCAATGCAACATTTCCTGCTAAACTGAGAACCGATGTGATCTTTTCACAGCTAATTATAAAATAAAATTTGAAAAAAGCAAATGTACCAGATAAGAAAATATTAGATATTATAACACAAAAAACAGCACATGACCATATGAACTTAAATTTTTGGGTGGGCGAAAAACTGAAAGCAAGGTACATACGAGTAGAATGAATTCTAGTTCAGAAAAAAATCGTTTTTCAATTTAATAAGGTGCCTCAGCTGAATTAGCTTATCTTATAATGTACAAAATCGATAAAATGGGGGAAAATGAGTTTTATTTTAATGTAGCGAATATTTCGTAACTAAAGAAATTGCGCGGGTATGTGGAAATGTATTTTCTTTTTTGGCATATTCATATCGGGGGACCATACAGCAGCTGGCAAGATTAGCAAATGCGTCCAATTGATTAGGGGAAATTTGAATAAAAACTGGAGGGTTAGGCAGACTGAGGGTCATTTTAGTTATTGATTTCTATGCTGTCTAGGAATAAATTTAAACCGTTCTGCAATAATTTGGATTTCAGTTCAATTAGTTTTGCAAAAAATATCAATTTTTCTAATCGAAAGGTGTTTTAAGAAGGGATTTGAATGCACAGTATCTTATTATTGCATTAGTATTTTCTTCAGACTTGTTATTATTAATGCACTTATTGTGCACAAATATTTCATTCAGGGAATAAACTCCCTTAGTTATTTTTTAAACTACAGTTAAGAACAGAATGGAAACGTTTTGGTTGCTTTAAAAAGTCCTGTAGAATTATAACTTACTTTGATTATCAAAATTTCTATATAATTAAATTCAGGGGTCTGGACTTCATTTTTGAACTGTTTGTGATCTTTAAAGGACAAAATTACCAAATAAAACTAGTAAAATAAATTTTAATAATCATTGTTTAAATGTTTGTAAAAAACCAAAATTTTAAAATTTTGTTTCATAATGAATTTATCAATATTTTTGATTTAAATTTTTCAAATTGAAAGCCGTTAAAATCCATATTTGTTTTAGCGTCTTTTTTAGATTTGAGAAAATCTTTTTCTTGTTCGTCGAAAGTATTAAGACATTCATTCTCTTAGTATTAAAACATCAGTAATTGCTAAAAGGCACACAGCATATTTTATTTCAACATATATAGCAATCACTGATTAAAGTTCTTAGCTTTAGTTTGATTTCAGTTATGTGGGATTTCTGTATAGGCAATATTGGCTTATTAATTCACATGCTAAATATCCCATTAATTGAGAACAGGAACTTTTGAGACTTCTTTTTGCTTTCTTAACTCCTTATTAACTAAAATTTACAAAAAATAAAAAGAAATACTCAAAGCTTCCTATTAACAATTCTCAAATATTTGCTTAATAAATTGTTTTCATATTTTATTTGCTGAAGCGCTTTGCGCCTGCTTCTTGTTTATAACAATTTCTTAGTTTCGAATTATTAAGTTTTTATTTGTTCATGACTAGATTCTCGACTAGATTTTTGATATTCAAATCCTTGAAGATTTGAAGAAAAGTACGCAAAATAGTAAATTATTAAATAAAATTAAAATAATAAATAATAATAAATCTCTGATTTAAGATGCTCCCGATTTTTCTGAAGTAGCTACTTACACAATTTCTTAATTTTTTTTTTAAATTTTGATTTCTTCGAAATTAATCGGTTATTTGAAAAATTAATAAATTTGTTGCATCAGTAAATCTTTTGCCAACAGACATGAAATAAATGTAAACAAATTATTTACAAAATGTGTTTTCTAAGCCCTACTGTAGGTTATACTATTATATTGCGAGATTTGTAAAGTTAGAATTTCTATATATAACTATTACTGAGGTATGTTATTGTTGCAGTTGACTTGTACTTTTGCCCTGAGGTGTTGTTATATACATTTGGCATTTCTAGATTTTAAAAATGCACTTTTGCAACTCATTAAAAAATATAAATAACAGTAGGATGATACATTTAAGAACGTCTTTCTTTTAATTTGTATAAATTAAAGATTTTTTCGTTCTTTACTCACACAGAAAGTCTTTGTGTAATTATTTATAGGCATCAACTAAAGGCTCAATACACTATTTCATGAAAAAATATTCAATTTTCAGTTCTTATTAATTCTTACGAAAGACTTGAGCAAAGCAAATTTATTGTAAACAAACTAAAAAGTTCTCTATATAATAGTTGCCATCATAAATACTTATATTAGATATTGAAATTATTATAAATTACGCTTAATTTCTTTATGTTGTCATGCTTAAAATTTTACTCTAATATAAATTTATTCAAGTATAAACTGAATTTTATAAATGCAATATTTTTAAATAAATATTCAGTGTTTCTGTTTTTTTTTCTCTTTTCCTTCGTCATTAGAATATTCTTTTTCATTCATTATTTCTTGTTTACATTGTGATTTTGTATATTTATAATATTTAAAGTGTTTAACTTTTAGGAACTTTATTGAACATCACCAAGAATAAATTTACCATTAGGTCTAGGGTTTAATTAGTTTAAGCATGTTCAATTGTTTTTGTTTAGGAATAAAAACTTAAGCAACTCCTCATTACAAGTGAACATGCGCGGCCCTTATTTACTGTATATAATAAAGAAATAACAAATAAACGTAATCTTTTAAAATTTTAACGAAAATTAATTATACAGATTTATTCAAAGATTTGCACTCAGTCTTTAAGTTTTTAAAAATCTGCAGAACGTAAACTGAGAAATTTATAAAGATGAAGAACTTACTTTATTTTCAGTTTTTTTTTTGTTGAACAATTGCGAATGTGCATTTGAACATCACTGTTTTGCAAGTTGTGTAGAAGAGCCTCAAAATAATTTTTTTTAGGCAGGTGTCAAAGTAAAAGAAACTGTTACTGACCCTGTGATACGTTCTCTTACCGGCAGAAATATAACAGCTGGAATAAATTTATTTACCTTTGTTGGATTTTCACCTTCCTCAGTTGAAAATTTCATAGACTCTTCAATCAAAAATGACTGCATTAGTTCACCTTCAAAATTTTGTTGTGGCATCGCATATGAAGCTGGTCGGTTTGTAAAATTAGCAACATCTGCAAGTGAGTTCAAAGAGATGTCACGTTTGTTGTTGTTCGCATTTTCCTGCGGGGTCTGAGGTACTGGCGTAGAGGCTGGGGTAGTTGTTGGGGTCCCAGAAGATGACATAATTGCTGTCGATGGTTGAGCGACACGCTGCTGATCCTTTGCTATTGATACGGCCGTCTCGGATTTAATTGGAGGCGGTGGATTACTTAGGAAGGTATGCGACCGTTCATGTATGAAAAGAAAAGCGTAGTACGGGGTCGAAAATGAACACATAGAACACTGGTATTCCTTGAAACGCGGCGAATTTAAAGAGTCCTCATTTATAAATAAACTGGAAAATGTTCCCTTCGACAGAAAGGAGGGATCTATATTATTCTGGCCGGTCCCTCCATTCGGTATTTTAAGTGTAGGACTTACGGATTTATTAAAATTTATATGTTGTTCAATTTCGCGGAGTTTGTCGGTGCCAGTTTTACCATGGTCGCTCATTAAGTGAGCTCGCAACCATTTTGGACTCCTAAATCGACGGCTGCATAGTGGACATACCTCTGTATAATGTGTAAAATATCGACTGCTTATATCTGCTGCGTCTGATTTACTTTCCATTGGGAAAATATCATTTTCAGTTTGATCACCATTTTGCCTAGTTTGTGGTAAAGGTGAGCCTTCGTCTACAATCCCATGCGTATTGTGTTTATGAACGCGTAGAAAATATTTACTGCAAAGTTCCTTATTACAAATATTACAAACAACACCGCCAATTTGAGCTCCATTTTCAATTTCAATGCCGTGCATCCTTTGCATATGAGTTTTCATAAAATATTTATTACACAATTCTTTATTGCATATTTCGCAATAGCTACTCGTTGGTGTTATTGTATATGGGGGCCTTCTATCATTTTGGTTTGGCGTTAAGGGTGGATTTGAACTTGAATTAGTGGGCCTTTCGGGGGTAATGAATCCATCCCTTATGGGACTGTTTAGAGACATTTCATGGGTCTCAGCTATATGTTGCTTCAACTCGATAACATTTTTAAATTCTTTTTCGCATTGTTTACAGATCTCGGATTGATTACCGCTTGCTATTGGCGTTGTGGATCTCGAAGTTTTAACGTTATCACCAGAGTGTTCAGTTGCAATATGTGCATGCAAAACATACTGATTTTCCATTTCTTTTCCACAAATATTACAATTTACCGGTCTTTGCCCACTGAGATCATTTAACTGAAGAATCATAGATTGTAATTTTTGCAAATCGATGCTTATGGCTTCTTGGTCTTGTGTAGAATTTAAATTATCCACTGGATTATTTGATGAATTATCATAAAGATCAGATGTTTTATCAGTTTCATTTTTAGAACATTCGTCTGTTCCCAAAGTATTGATTTTTAAAAAATTGATATGATTTTCAGAATCATGTTGCTGCTTTTTAGATCTTTCACCCAATATTGGCGGGTCCTTTGATTTATGCTGCTGAAGCCTTTCTGATGCCATCATCAAATTTAATGGTGTCGTTTGTACGAAAGGCCACTGTACCTTATCATCCTTTACATCATCAGCGGGAACAAGAATCCCATGTCGCTTTAGTTTATGGGTTCTCAAAAAATATTTGTTGCAGTATTCTTTACAACATAAATCACAAAACGCCTCGGGATTAACAACGCCTAGGCGTTTAAGCTTTTCTGCAGAAAAATTTGCTTCTCTTGCTTGTTGACTTGAAGATGGCGATAGTTTTCTAGGCTGTGGCGTGAAGGAAACATCTTCCTGTTCCAATGAAAAGTCTTCCCTGAATCCTTCTGGCATTCGTATTGTAGAAGATATTTCCTTATCGATGGTACTTCCGGTACTTCCTATATCATTTTCAATTTTCAAGTTATTCTGGTCATTTGGTGGAGGAATTTCATGAGCTTTATTTCGGTGTCGTTTCATAGCAAAAATGTTCGTAAAACGTTTGTTACAGATGTCACAGAATACTGCAGCCTCAGGAAGGATTACGTTTTGGGGCGAAGATTGTTGGCTTTGCTGTTGTTGGGGTTGACTATGGTGATGCTGCTGTTGTTGTGGTGGTGGTTGTTGCTGCTGCTGCTGTTGCTGTTGCTGTTGCTGCTGCTGTTGTTGCTGCTGTTGTTGCTGCTGTTGCTGCTGATGGTCAAGTTGTTGCTGCTGAATTTGCATTTGCAAAGCATGGGTTAGTTGATTTATTTGATTGTTTGGCTGCGAATCATTTGACGAAACCGCAGGATCATAAATGCCGTGCTTGTTTGCTTTGTGCGTTTTGAGGAAGTACTTATTACAAAATTCTTTATTACAAAGATCACAGTATGCTTCTGGATTGAAAATTCTCAAAGGTGGCCTAGAAAGACCTTCTACTGCGGTAAAAGCACCTACAGATGGCACACCTAGAAGCGGCAATTGAGACAAATAACCACTAGCCGATAATGCAGCAGCAGCTGCTTCTGTTGGAAATGGAAAACTAATTCCAGGTATTGATAACCATTCTTCTGGCCTAGGAAGGTTTACATTCGATCTGTTTTCGCCTAAAATAGAATCACTTGCTTCTGGTTCAATTTTTATTTTTGTTGCCAGAGACTCTACAATGCTGCTCTTCATATCGCCATTGTTTTGTTGTTGCAATTTAACACCAGAATGGTGTTGCAAAATATGCATACCTAAGCCAATATCGGAATTGAACTTTTCACTACATTGCTCACAATGTTTTTTCATATCGTTAAAATTTTCCGATTTCTTAATATGTTCCGCTTCATCTTCCTCAAGACAGTGTGATGATATGTTTGAATGTAAGCCTGGGGAAGAATTTGATTCATGTTGTTCCAATCCGTGATCGAATAATTTTGATAATCCTTCTTCGTTGATGTTGCTGTCTTTTTTTATTAAATCCGTGCTAAGATTTATGGCTGACAATCTGATTGGTGTTGTTTGTTTCCTTCTTTTTTTTGATTGATCTGTTTGAACGGAGTCGTAAGGATTTGATCTGTGTTTTTCATTTCTACCCATCGCTGATGTTAAACTTCTTTTTGCTCCTTTTGATTGAGAACTGGAACTACTAACTTGAGAAGAATTTGAAACATCACTCAAAGCTGTATCATCCCCACTCAAATCCGGAGGAGGTGTTGCGTAAACAGATGCAGCCATATTTTGCTGTAAGTTAATAGAAAATGTTTAATTAAAAAATAGATTCTCTGATCTAAATTTTAGTGTTTTATAAAATAAAGTAAAAAAAAAACACTAAAAACCCACTACGGCCTTAACTGCCCATACAAAAGTTATGAATAAGACCTAGTAGCTATTAACTGAACGTCCTTTGTGTAAAAAAATAATAATTACACACAGAAAACACATATGTAATTAGTTAATGAATTTTCATTATAAACTCAACCTTAACCGCTTTTACAAACTGATACGGCGGTTTTACTAATTCCTATATTTAATATTTTATTACAATACTGAATGTAGTAAATATAGAATGGTGTTTAAAACTTTTTCTTGATATTACAATTTAATGTTTCTTCATAATAAATTTATGTAATCTTGTTTCAAGAAAAAATTCAATATATTATGTATCAGATTGCAAGAGTAGTTAAGGTTGAGTTAGGAATTCAATTACTAAGTAGGTGTTTTCTGTTATTATTATTATACACAATAACTTTAACTCTAGCTCAAATTTGTACCTAGAATCATAGGCAAACTTAACCTACTATAGGTGTCCAGTCGCAGTCGCTGTGTAAATTTTCGTGTCTCATTGTCAGAGAATCAAAATATCGCGTTTAAAGTAAATCTTTATACTTGTTCGAAACTCTTTTAATAACCGAAGACAAAATGCGTTGGTTTTTCCTTGATTTTATACATTTTGCATTTTAAAACAGAAGAGATGCCATTTTCACTAATCGTTTCACTTTGGCGTATGCGTGAAGAACCCACGCCCTTTTGCCTGTAAACGTAGAGGAGTTTGTTTTCTTAGAAGCGCGGGATCCGGGATAGAGGAAACGAAGCACGCAAATTTCAAAGGCTTGGGTATTAGATATGCGCAAAGATATTCAACATTTGGATGTGCCGAAAGATAGTTCGTTCGAATTTCACGAGGTTAAACTGATTTGGTTTTAATTGGTTGGGTTTAAAAACTGGATATTGAATATCATTGGCAACATTTGGATTTACGATATGAAAAGTGACTGAAAGTTTAATGACAATCTTTCGAGAATATATGTATCTATTTTAAAGCAACCTAAAATTTGTCATCTATGCATACACTTCCAATCGCAATATTTTAGGAAACACAAATTCTTCATGCAATTTCTACCCAAAAATTAGAAAACCTTAAAGAACAACAAATGCAGTGAACTTCATGAAAAACAATTAAATCTCAAAATAAAATTTTAGATTAATCAATTCCACTTCTAACCCCTTAGATGTAACTAGTGCCAGCTTAACCCCTTCAGATATAGAAGCAACCTGTAAGTATCTCCATAAAAGGGTATCAAATTTGCAATAAGTACTACCGATCTCGGGAAAGTTAACGAAAAAAACAATAAGATCCCTGAACAAAGGTTTGCAAAGAATATGTAAATATCTAAAAATGAAATGAAAAAAAGCAAAGGCAAAATACTTCTTTTAAAAATATTTTACTCCCATTTTTTTTTTTTGCTTTCCGATGCGATGTTATTTTTTCCGAAATATTCGACCGGTCCGGTACTTTTTGAACACCTTGTATAATGTAAATAATAATATAAAACAGGGGAAAGGAGCCCATCATTCATAGAAAACTGACATTTTAAAATTAGGCGCGCTACCGTGGGGGTAAGATATTCCGTTCGTCCCGCCTGCGCCGCGGCAGTAGTTCGGTCCGTCTGTAAGGAAGCGCATAGCTTCTTTTTTATAGGCAAATATCAAGGTATGTATGTTTATCATGATTTAGATTACTATAGGTCTGTTGCCTTAATATAAGTATGCGATTATTATCTCCAGTTAATTTAACTATAGTTTAGACATACCCACTATTAAATAAAATTTATATTCTAAGAACATATTCCATAATATTTTGATATTGATTTAATTTTGTATTATTATACCTTTACAAGACGATAACTTTTTCTTTCTTATTGCTATCTTATAGCAACAGAATTTTTATAAAAAGGATTATTTGCTTATAAAGTTAAGAGTATTTTCTAAAGTTTTATGTCAATAATAAAGTGCCTCTATGTTAAAACTTCCCAATATCAATTCATTATTAATAATGTTATGTTAATTTAATAAGGATATATCTAATATTGCGCCAACAAGAATTTTATTCTGTATATGATTGCATATAATTTTTCAGTGTTAATTCTGTGGCATCACAGAGTTTTACAACTCCCTGTACGGTCTAAATTTTATTGATTCTTTCTTAACACACTAATCGCGCATGATTCATATTCCCTTGGTACATAGGCTCTTTGAAAAAATCTTATTTTCCTTCTTTCCTTTAATTTAGAAAAACTACATGCTCAATACAACCTAGAAGTCTTTCACTCACTTTCGCTTTTTCCTCCTAACTTTTCTAACTCATGTAGTCAAAAATAAGAAGACTCTGCCCTGTATGCCGAGATGTGTGAACACTTTCATATACAGAGTTTGAGAAAGCGGTTTGGGGGTGTAGCTCCATCCATGTGAATTTTTTTTTGGGGCGCTGTCAATTTCTATTCTATTTTCCGTGATCACGAATAACGCTGTCACAATCGAAAAAAAATCATGTTTCAAAATTTATTGAAATTTATTGAAAGTGTCTTTAATTATATACCAATTAATTAACCAAATGAATAAAAATTTCACTTATTCGTTCTGTACACTTAAATTTTGCACTAACAAACGTTACGTTACACAAAATTTTATTCAGATTATTGATTCTGTCGCACATAGCGTGAGCTGTAAGATGAATACTGCAACTGAATTAAAAAATTACCATCAATGTACCATGCTAAAGATTAGGAAATCTCCCCTCCCATTTTTTTCCAAAATGTAGTAAAACACCCTAAAACTTCGATTTTATTAAAATGCCAGGTCTCCGCCCCTATCAATTTTTCCAAAAATCTGAAATATTTCAGCGAACGACAAGGGGTATAACCAAATCTGTGTGCGCGTTTATAAAGCGTTGAGATAGCGCGGGTCGTGAAAAAAAACAGGGCGGATTTTGACGGCAGGGTGAGGGTCATTACAATGCCCTTAATGCCAGGCGCATATAAATCGCTGATTTTTCTAAAGGCGATTTTTATACCTAAATGTATTTTTGTGAAAATCCAAAAAAAGTACCCTTAACTATTTTTATTATACAAATGAGAAGATAACATTAAAATTTAATTTAATTAACGACACAAATTTATTGTGACTTTTCATATACATACATACATAAGTGAATACATCTATTGGTAGTATAGTTTCTTCTTTAATTCAGTACGATTCAAAACAAAGTACGAGAAGATAGGAGTTTAAAATTTGTGTGATCCATGCTATTATACAGGGTATTCAAAAAGTATGAGACCTCCCCACCTATCTCGAAAATAATGTTCGCAGGAAACAATTACCAACACAAGATTTGTATAGGCTTTCGCGTAGGTGATCGAGCAGTGAGCTTGAACTTAGCCTTCACAGTCATTCGAAGGTTAACTTCAGAATTTCAAATATACCTGTATTTTTTACCCTTCAGATGGAAATGTTACCTCAGGAGATGACGTGAAGTTGATTATTTTCTTCACCGAACAGTATTTTTTGAGTTAGGTGGGGGTCCGATACTTTTTGAACACCCTGTATATGTATTCTTAATAAAGAATTGGATCATATGTTTTTCAAATACTTATGTACCTATATGCGTATATATCCACAGAGATGAATTTGCGCGTGGACACCTTTGGCAATTGCCCAGGTAGTCAAGTTAGCGCTAAACTTCAATTTGAATTAAATATTTGTAAATTCGTTAACAATTACAGCCAATAAAGACACAATTAAGCCAAAGAAAACAATTGTTTTGAATTAGGTACCTACATACTTGTAAATATTAATATTAAGTAACAGAAAATATTCAATTCTTATATGTATAGTGTATACTTTTCTCTAAATAACTCAAGTAAAGAAAAAGTCCTAAAAATTTTCAAATTAAAGAACTCTCACAATTTCTTCAACCTATTGTATACACGACAAATGAACCATGCATTTCGCCTTCGAAAGATGAAATTTGAATTCTTTTGTTTATACGCCTATTGCAATAATACTAGTAAATATGCATAATCCCATATGCATAAAAGTGAATAATGAAATATGCCTCTATTCAGTACCATCAATGTTATGTTTAGGAGTCCTGCAGTTCCGCAGTCCCGCGAGAGTCCCGCAGTTATTAAAACAATAATGTTCGGTATTTTTTTAAAAATTTCGATTTACTAAGGATTGGTTTTTGATTGATTAAAAAGAGTTATTTAAATTCATATATAGTTGTTAAAGCTTAAACGAAAGTAGAGAAATCTTTATGCATATACATATGTACATACATACCTACATATATGAAAAAGGTGTGAAAAATTTAAAGTAGATACATATGAAAAACTAAATTTAAAGCTGTCGGTTTCGCAACGTTAATTGACGTAGCGCTACGTCCTATCGAAATTTTTCACGTCCACAGAATTTGTTCGGGGTGCGAAATCTTTATAGTTATAAAGTCTTAGGTCAGGGGTTTGCTAACGTTAAACGTGAGAGGATTGAATTTTTCTAGGAATTCTCTGAGTTTTTGCTTAGCTCTAAGAAAGAAATGTTTTTAAATTTCAATACACAGACTTATATTTTTGATTGATTAGAAAAAGTTAGTTAAATTAATATCGTTGTTTTCTTCAAATACATATTACGATTTCGATTCCGCATAGACCCGTCCTAAAACCAGCAAGTGCAGAAAAATTGTAAGCCTCGTGTAGATGAGCAAAACCGACAGATTTTTATATATTTTTAGTTTTTGATAGCTACGTTTTTTCGTATTCATAATATTAAAGATTTTTCTACTCCATGCTTGTAATAATAATATGAATTAAATTAACTCTTTCTAATCAATCAAACATAAGTTGTTAGTAAATTTAAGAAAGATCTTTCGGCGGCAACCAGAAGGAAGACGTAGATTTCAATGTGCTAAAAATTATTTTTACTTAACCTCTTTACGCCCTTGGCCACATATAGTATGTGTACGTTTAGTTTTTTAGAAATTAAAATTATTTTAACTCGAAAAAAAAATTAAAATCTGTTAAAGAACTACACATTAGACTTATTTCGAAAGTAAAACCAAAAAATTTGAAGTAGGGCAACATGGATAGCATTTATTCCACTTGAAATTAACTGCTTTCAAAACATTTCAATGTGGCCATTGATTACCGCGAGGTTTCTTTTTAGTTTATTGGAAAAATATCCTGAATCTTTGATAAATAAATTATCCAATGTATATGAAGTTCTTTATTTTTTTACTAATAGCACTTTATTTTCAAATATGTATGTGAATTCGGGTTCATTTTTTATATTATTTGTTTTTCATTCCATCAAACATTTGATTACATTCACTTGATACGGTTGAATATTTATTTTACCTTCAGCATCGCCATTCATTGAAGAAATACATAATTGTTTTTCAGGATTGGTTTAAAGCGGTTAAAATCAAATACACAAGAAAATATTCCCCACCAGTTGACTAATGCCCCAATTCAACTATATTGATTTATATGGTATTTGACCAATGAATGCATACGCACAGTTGGATCGAAACCGAGTAAGAAATATGGGAGTTATTGCGCCAACGAGAGAGTCACAGAAGCGTCATCCCCTTAAGCAATTGTTTTAATTTCCAAACTTGACTGATACACCCCACGAAAATATGATAGGTCCAAAATTAAAATAACTGATTTTTCTATACTATATTCTTGGTAGCAGTAAATCTAATTGGTACATCAACTAATTTCACTAAAAGTATTTCTTTATATTAAATTATGTATACATAATTCTATTTAGGTATACGCATAACATCAAGGAAAATCAATCAATTTAGAACGAAATAAAGAAAATTCATCTTTAATTATAAAAACTAAAAAATTGAGGCGGTATTGCATTTTTTATAAAAATTAATATATCGTATGAGATCCTAGGATTATTATAACTTGAGCAGTCACCAAAGCATTGAGTTGTATTCCCCATTCATAATTAATTGCGTTTTTAAGGCTCTTGACGTTCTCAAACTGTCTCACATTTTTAAGAACGCACTTCGAGGATATTCCCATTATATTTTAGATGGGGTTCAAATCGGGACTGTTGGTGGGCCAGTCCAAAATGGTCCGTCAAGTGCTCTTTTATAACATTAGATACAGGTACGGTAAGGTTGTCATATTGAAAAATCCAACTTCCTTATGTTATATCATCATCAAAAGAGGAGCTCATTCAATCAATTGGACAATCATGGATTTTCGATGGGGAGACGAATGCACCACACATTCGCAAAAATGAGTGCCAACTTCACAGACCTCAACTGAACATTTTAATTGCTTCCCTAATACTTCGTATGGCGGTCCTTGTACTTATTTGGAATAAAATCAACACGCCTTCGTTGCATGGACGCTATTAAATTCGCAATAGTAGATTGAGATATAAATTCCCATTCTTTTTTCAGTGTTTCCATTAGTTCCGTTTTATTTCGGGAACGCTGATTTGAGACTTGTCGTTTAAGGATCTCGAAGAGATTTTCACTGATCTTCAAAACTAATTACTGAGCCGGCCCATCTAGAACTTGATTTATTTATTCACGCTTAGTCAACAAACTGAAAGATATTTCAAGCTACATATACATATGTATGTAATTATGTATATAATATACAATAATTAAGTGAAAGAGTTAAGTGACGTGGCAGGTAACCAAGTCTAGTCTTAATACATTTTATACATATAATAGATCGAAGTGAGCATAACTGTCATTGAAGCAACATCAACGGTAGGCTCTTTGTAACCGCAATTAATGAGGTGTTGGGGTATGTGGAGAAAATCCTTATGTCTCAGAGAGTGAGAGTGAAGAACCGAAGTATTAAAAGAAGATAGCAAAACCGAAGGCAATCAAAGGCGAAAACAATTTTGAAGATTTCGTGACAAGATTCCAAAGATTTAAGGTTTATTAGTTTGTTGAGGCGATATAAATAAGGAGGTAAAATAAGGGGATCATATCATTCCGCGGAACCCTACGGTGTGCACATCAGATAAACCGTCGCCTCACACATGTTATGACCCTTATCATTGAATTCCTTGGATCTTCTTTTGATGAAGCCCGAAGTTGCATTGGCTTTGTTGGACATCAAATGTAAAGCAAGTTATTTTCTAAAACGATGCTGGCTGGATAGAGCCTAAGAAGTGCTTACAATAGAGCATCTATTTATTTATTTATTGTTTCGCTTAATTCAAGCTACAGAAAATTGACTTAAACTAAACTTCAACTACGACTTAAAGAAACTAAATTAACCTAATTATGACTAGTTAAGGAGGCGGGTTGGACAGGTAAAGAGCTCGCATCCTCCAATTCTGCTTCTTTTGAATGGGTCTCCGTAAGAATCTCCCTACATCGTCGTTTGCTATTCATTTTGTGCTGTTATATTCATCCTGCAGAGCCTCTGGAAGCCTACAAGCACGAAATCGACTCAAGTGACGCTCTATCTGCTCTCACTAATCCCCTTGATGACGTTATAGACTTTGACTTCAACCTTCTCCGACTCCAATGGTCCATATCCGATGATGATTGCCATTACCTCCCTTCCAATTTATCTTCAACAACTGAATCGCTTATTATTGATCATCTCCCTGACATTGGCCATGCTAAGTCAGTGTCGTGAAGAATCATCTGGGAAGACAACTTGATTTAATTATCTCTCCCAACTCTACAGAGTGTAGACTCAATTGTTAATGAAAGTAACCATCTTTTTTCCAATCTTGAATGTCAACATCCGCCCCTCTTTCTAACTTTTTTTCATGATTCTTTGATCCATTATAATAATTCCGAGCCCTATTTTCACTACAACTTTCGTAAAACCGGCTTTACAAAAATAAACTTTCTCCTTAAGCAATTCGTATGTCCTCCCAGACTTGAGTGATCCTCAATTACCTATAAACAACACAACCAATCTCTTCTACACCGAACTACACTACATCACCACCTTGGTATGATAAAGATTTTCACTCCCTACGCAACAAGTGGAATAAATTGAGGCATTCGATCGTTTCTTTGATCAAGGTCTGAATCTGACTAGTCTTCGTATACCGCCATCTCTTCTCTTTTCTCCGAACGTTCCGAATCCCTATATAATGACTACATATCTCAACAGCGTGGTACTCTATACTCATTTCTCCAAACAATTTTACAATTTCATTGATTTAAAAAGAAAATCCAATGGATACCCTTTTGTCTTTAAACTCGGCGATGCATCTTCATTTAATCCCACAATTGACCTAACTTTATTGCTGATTTCTTTAGGAAATCCTTTAGCAACCTCGACTCCGCCCCTGATTCCAACTGTCGTCGCTAAAATCAGCGCTCTTACTGACGATTTCACCCAGGCTCGGCTGGTATACCTGCAACTGCTTCAAAAAATGTGTTACCCATTTTTCAAAAATTTTCAAAAACCGCAGCTTGAATCCCCCGAGCCCGCATTTTAATAGGAAATATGTATTATACATACATATGTATAAAATAACTTCTGCGCCACCTATTCAGAAATATTGGAACAATTTTGTAAAACTTTCTAACATCATCTCACTTCCGACGCCATGCGGAAAAAAGGAGACATTAAAAGTGAGAAAAACGATTTCACTCATTGAGCAACTGAGTAAACGGTAAATATTAAATATAGAACATCCCTTTAATAAAAGATATTGACTATCTTCAAGAAATGTTATTATTACCACCCCATCCCATTATGATTTTTCAAAAAAATGAAACTAAAGTTATTCATCGGTAGCTAGCACGGAAAGAACATATGAGTGTATGATATGGTGCGTAAAGATAAGTTTCAATTCCAGAGATAAATACATATGTACATACATTTGCAATCTATATTACAAAGCTTGAATATTATTCTATTTAAGTACTTCTAAAGAAAAATTGTGGGGTTGATTCCTCCCAACCAGTAACAACACCAATGCACAAAAGATAAGGCGTTAATTGCTAAAATGAACAGTCTAGGCTCAATAAACTTCAGTAAAAATTATTTCTCTAAATAATTTCTGTAAATAAAATTACAAAGTATTATGAACTTAATTAAATTTTATAATTATTAATTCAACAATAAATAAGTTGGTAATCCTTTATCAAATGCTTTTGATAATAGTTGATAGGGTTTTATGAAAATCTAAACTTTAAGTCCGTGGATGGCTAAGAATATGTTAATTGGCGAAAGATTCTAGTGTGTAATCGGTAAGCTGTATGTATTATTATTTTATCTAAATCTGCACATAATATGTCATAAGAAAGGAAGGAAGAAAAAAACACTTGAATCATAAATGCCAATACATTATTGCATTTAAAGCGGGTGAGTTCAACGAAACAACATGATTTTCTAAAAGAATATAGTTGTATGTTATTGATGAAATAAGGCTAGTAGCACCAAAGAAAATTATAATCATATTAAAATTAAAACAATAATATAAGGGAAGGCATTGCAGTTTATAGCACCAACATTTCTAAAACATGCCTCACTGAATAACAAACTAAAATGGAAAGTGAATTCAATTTCACGCTTTACTGTTCTGATCCTGCGCAGTGTTGAATGAGCGGTCAAGCAATGGTCAAGGTTGGTACTCTCGCTTTCTATTTACCTTTTTTACAAGAGCACAAATTTTGCTTTCTTTCTGAATAAATTTCAAAAGGAATTGTGTTTGTGTGACGGATATAAAACCCAATACTACTATGCTTTTATCATCGGCTTTGATGGGACGTACATTACTTTTCTCTCTCAATATATTATTTAGATTGAACGGCGCCCTTTCAGAAAACATTTTACAAAAAGAAAAGTAAAATTCAAACTTGAACCTATAATTATCGAAAATTACATTTTTTGAGCGGTCGGAACTGACAAGGGTACGCACGGGGTGCAAACATAACGCCTTTACATACCACTCTTTAGGGAAAATATGCGTGTGCGTAGTGCGTGCTACTTTCATTTTATAATTCATTGACAATGTTTTTTGGGCCTGACTGAAATCGTTAGGGGGAAATTTTCTGGAATATTACAATGTAAAGGTTATTTTCTTATCCGCTTTAAGTTACAAGAAGGCGTATAATCTTTATTTCAAATTATAATAATTCCATAAATCTTTAAAAAAGGGTTGTATCTAAACTTTAAATTTTAAATGTTCTTTCTAAAGAAAAAACTCAAGATAACTTTCATTCACCAGTTTTAAAATGAAAGAATAGTATCCAGATTTTAGGAATTTTTTTTTATAATAAATAAAAGAAATGATTATTAATCACTATCAACAATTAAAGAATTGTTGAAATTGTTTTTAAATATGATCCTTCCATGTTTGCAAAATTGATATAGCATTGGCAAAACAACAAAAATTAGAACAGAATTATTTTTTACTAAATTGTAGTCTGATTCGCCCATAATTATTAATACGTATTTGAAATCCTCAATTTAAAATTTATTTATAAATATACTTATAAATCGGCATTAATTAGCAGTGTATTTCGAAGCAAAATTAATAAATAATAATTTTGGAATGTGTGTTATATGCAATTTTTGATTAAGTGCAATTTCATATGATAACAGGAATGAACAAAAGCGCCCTATCAATACTTTCACTTTTCGCGGTATATCCAAATCACAATATCGTTTATGTATAATTTCACACTTTTGTACCACATACACTTTTAGGGATATCAGAAAGGCAAAAAGTAAAGCACACCACATCGTAATCCGCAAGATATATGAAATGTGATTTTACACAAAGCTTGCAATGTTTTATTGTGTAAGTGAACTTTAGCCCTCTTACAACTTTTCTGACACTCATATATATCATAATATTAAAGAATTATCGATTTTATCTTTATTGGAATTCTGCTCGTTCCTGCAATTATTTTTTTTAATTTATATATCCTTACGATGAATTACGAAAACTCATCTAATTAAGATTACCGGATATGGCAAACTATTAAAGGTATTAACAGATTTTAAAATTAATTAAGTTAAAATAATATTTTAAATTAGTTGTGAATCATTGATTTCTAAATGTTTAGAATTTCTTGTCAACTAATATAATTCATTAAAGGCCAATTAAATAACTTTAAAATTTTAAAATTTAAAACATTTTAA
Source organism: Machimus rusticus (assembly GCA_951509405.1). NCBI lineage: Eukaryota > Metazoa > Arthropoda > Insecta > Diptera > Asilidae > Machimus > Machimus rusticus. The sequence continues at coordinate 14,229,067 of OX608054.1, read as the reverse complement.
AATCGTCAACACTTACAGAACTTTTACAGGGTATTACACTTAACTGACATACCGACACAAAGCACGCGTGAAGGGTGTAGCCTACAAACGGCTACTTGTTCGCGAACGCGACTTTTGTAAACTAAAGCCAAATTTTCTCTGTCTGTCGAATAATTCTGATGGTTGGTCAAAAATAAAACTCACAAGGAAAAAAGAAAAAGATGAAAAGAATAAAGAAAACGAACAACAATATTCCTTTTTGGGGGAAAAAGAATAATGAACGAGAAAATTTAGATAAGAATTTTGATATACGTATACATATGCAGACATACACGAATAAAAAATTTTTCCTTTTTCGGGGGAGGAAAATTTTTCTTTTACGCACCAACACATTGGAAATGCGTTTAACACACATATTTGATTTACACACTTTGCACTCAAAATTTATTTTTCTTCTTCTGATGCCCGTCGCCGCGTTTCCCAGCTGTAAAGGTATCGGGAGTACACCGTGCAAACCCAGCACCAGCGTCTTTCCACCCTCTCAATCCGGTGAACTTGTGCGCGCGCACCCTCGAGCATTTTATATAAACGCAAAATTCACCTTTTTTCAATGTTTTCCACTTCTCTGGGAACGCCGCTGGCATATGTGAAGTTAATATCATGCCTCACTTTCTTATACTTTCGGGAAGATGGTGCATGTAGTTCTTTCATATAAATATATTATTGGGGTGGATGCAATCGGAAACAAAATATTAAATTAAATTTATCAAATTCCGCAATTTAGAATGAAATATGATTTATACTCTCGAACAAAATAATTTTGGAGCTCTCCAAAGACATCGTGCAATATTCAATCCTTAATTATGTAGCCTATATAATTTCTAATTAAAGGGGCGTAGTCATTAAGGGCATTACGATTTATTTAACGATTTGATCGCATAGAGTTTTATTTTCTACAATAAGTACACAAATTCCTTTATGTAAAATTATGATTTATTCCATATATTATTTCAAATAATATTGAAAGTAAAAAAATTAATTTCAAAATATTAGAGATAGAATTTCCATACAACCAACCCACAACAGCGTAAGTTTGATTTTCTCGTCAAAGTCCTGAATCCAAGTGTATGGAGCACTATGAATATGTTCTTCTTTTTCTTTTAATCCAAAGAATCCGAACTGTAGTAAAAAAGACAATTTCCGTAGTAGCCATAGGTAAAAACTAATTATCGTATCGAAAAATGTATCTAATTGGGTCCTTTGACTTATTTAGTTGAATTAGATAAAATAAGTTTAGAATGTGTTTTGACTTTACTGTGTGCTGTATATATACAGTATAGTGCCAGAAAATTATAACCACTCTAAAAAATTTCAAAATTTGAACTCTGATTACATTTTTTTCGCAAACAATCAAACAGATTAACATTTCCTTGCAGAGTTCCAATCTTTTCTCCTTTGCTATCATTGATGGAAGAATAAGTAATCGTTTCGTTACGAATCAATATGCAATATGCAAAAGTATGCCCCCATTCATTTATTCCAGTTCTATCAAATATAAATATCAATAAACAAATTTTCATGTTTCCAAGAAGTGTATACCATTTCACTTAACGCCGAAAGCATAAATAGTTGCATCGAAGGAAATCGCGGAGATTAGGAAGTGTTATTAAAAATAATGGCGAGTATACTGAATACTACAAATATTAATTTGGAAAATATGTATGTGAATTTTCCCTTAATTTCATTTTTATCTTAAACACGTACGAATATAATAAAGTTTTTTTTTTCAAAATAAAGTATGGAAGCATTAATGTTGGTGGTTATAATTTTTTGGTACTGTACTGTATATAGTGATTGTAACTGTAACTACACACCTAACTAGGTGACCGTACTTGAACCAGTTTTCAGATAATTTCTAAAAACCTTTCGAGCTGTATATTAGTTGTTTTATTTAATTCTTGGCTAAACATAACAACTTAGGTTTGGTATAACACTTATTAAAATAATTTAATCCAAGGATTATAATTAATTAATTATTTAATTGCCTCAATGATGAAGAAGAAGAAAATATCCTTTACTTCCTATGTCAATGCCCAGCACTGGCGGTGCGCAGAAACCGGATCTGTCGGAACTGAATTCAGTCAGGAACAGGATCAAAAACCTGGAGCAGTGCATTAAAGACTCAAAATGATTCCAGGGTTAGTTCTTAGGAAAGTCGTTCCACGTGGTATCACAACCTTCTGGCAGCCACTTGTACCTAAAGTACCTAACTTAAGAATTATAAAAAAGTCTTAAATAAATAGATGGAGCATCAAATGATTACAGTTGATAAAGCAATGAGAGACACACTTGTTATGGTTAGTTAGTCGAACAAATCTCATTCGAGGTAATTTTCTAAGGTAATAATAAATATATACATATGTAAGTATTTCATTTGGAAACTGCAAAATAACGCAGGCGATGGCGAGCACTTTTAGCTAGTACATATATGTATGACAATTATGCAGTTAAATTTTCAAAATGATTGCGCGAATAATATTCAGTAATGCAAAATAGTCAAAAAATTACGATTTTTAGGTCATTATAGTCATGTAATTGGTCTACATCATTAAAAATAAATGTACCTAATTAATAATAAAATAAAATGAGCTGAAAGAAAATTACATCCTTATACGGATTCTATGGGCGTGAACCTTAAAAAATGCAGAACTTACATTAAAGAAGAAAGTCTAAAATTAGTTTTAACTAGAGTCTGTGTTTAAAGTTTTTTTCTATGCAAAACGCAAATTCCTCCTAGTGCTTCTAGGAATGTTTCAACAACACGTACAACAGCAATTTGCCATACATATCAAAGACATTATCTAAATTCTAACCCATATGATAAGGTTATTTCACCGCTATATATGTACATACACACATTTAATTAATAGAGAGTTTAAAATCTTCAGTCAGAAATCGTTATAACGTAAAGAATTTTAAGATTTTAAATGAAAGTCTCGACTACAAAAATGTGTCTGTGATGAGGGTTTTAAGCATCCGTTGGCAGCCGCAACGCTGCTAAATAGAAGTGTACCCAACAGTCATAACTGTCAGTTGCAACCACTATAGTCTATAATCGTGGTTGAGTTCATATTTGCAGTTCTAACAATGGCAACAGATGAGCCTAATACATCGGAAATATAAACACAGGTAATAAAATAAAATTAGTTCGGAGTCATTCTTTTTAGTGCTGATTTCCTTGAAGAAGGAAGCTCTTCTGATAAGGGATGTAGTACCGCAGATTCAAAAGTGAGTGCAGTGCAACCAACAGTTCTTATACATACATATATCGCCAATTTCTAGCAGTTTGACTACCTTTCTGCTGCAGCTAAGATCTGTACAACTAAAGCGCTGCGTTTTTAGTTCTGCGAACATGAACTCAACACATATCTGTCAACTTTGCTTTTCGTTGCGTTGCCGATTCAAAATACATGCTTTTTTATATAAAATGAGCCATAAGCGACGGATAGGGAAGTTTTGACGCAGAAAACTGTTGAACATTTTTAAACTTTCGTCCTTCAACAACGCGTCAGCGAGAGCTTTAAAGCTTCGTTAGCGAGAGTTTTCAAGCTTTGACTGACCAATGAAAACGCGCCTTCCCTCCAATACAGCCAAACACCCTCCCCCTACATTTAGGACGCCATCGTAAGTGTTCCATTTGCGCAATGTTGCAAAATGTGTGGGCGGCTTTGTTTATGATATGTGGAGTCATATTAGTAGTTTATGCTGACGGGGCTCTTATCTCCAAAGCCGACAAAGATGAATTTTAAGTATTAGCGCTATAATTAAGGTTAAAGGACAAGTTCTGCATTCAGTATAGCCTGGAAGCACATAGTACTGTGTAGAATATAATCCATTATCCAAGACAACTTGAACCCGAATTGTTCAAAAACATCAGCTAGTAGAAGTACATCTGTTTTCAAATACAAATCGGAATATTCACCCAGGTTTTGAATGCTGAATTCATTCCAGATATTGCAGGCACGACTATAATCTTCTGGGCTAGTATTAAAATCATTAAATTTGTTGTAAAAATGATAAATATTTGGAAGTTTAGTCTCTAGGAACTTTGAAGTACGGTTTAAATAATCATATGGCTACACTCCTTTAAGTGTTAGTAAATTAAATGGGACTCTATTAAATTTAGGAATTGTGATTTTAAATTAGGAAAAGATATAAGATATGAAGCAAGGGTATTGAGGCTACTTGCCATAAAATTAATGAGGTATTCATCTAAAATGCTCAGTGATGGAGATATACCGCTCTTACGCCGGAAGCACAGGTTTTTCGAACCTGCAAATTTGGGTTACACTACTCTAATTGGCCCTAACAACATATCAAAAATTTAGAACTACATCAAGCTTTACGATTTTAGCTCGTTTTTATGTACCATTTGACTGGGCTACTTGGCTGAGTACGACTTACTTGGCTATTGGAAATGTTGCTCCGGTGCCTCTTTTATTATTATTATAAGCAACAATGTTTAACTTTCTAAAATAATTCACAGGGAATTCACAAGGTAGGTTCATGAAAACAATAATTAACAGGCACAGATATATTATTATTTATTTGCAACTTTTATAACATTTTCTTTCAAGCACACAATTGAATCCTATTACTTTTAGGTACAAGATGTTTCAGAAATAAGTTTCTTCAAAATAGTTAAATAGTTTAAGTATTTCTCAGATCATGAGTCGGACTCCCTAAAAATACAGTATGACACATTTTCAAGTTCGACTTATTTTAGGATTTATGAGTATTCGCCAATCATTGTTTTTAGGTTAAAATCTTACAATCGATTTAGACCTTTAGAACATAATTTTAATACCGTCCAAATTAAAGAGTATTGGATAAAAAATTTTCATTCATTCAGAATCGAAATTTGTTCTCCAACGAAATTTCTTTCGTTTAAAATTTCTGAATTCCAACAAATCCTAATATATGTATGTATATAAAATGGATTTTTCGTACTTCCAAAATTATGAGAAGTGAAATGGGAGAAGTTCCCAAATTACGAAAAGTTAAATGGGCGATAAAGTAGGAATAATACAATCTTAAATAGATATTCATATTTATGGAAACACATACGGATGCAGATTGCATACACGCACATCCATACGATTTTTTCTGAATTTTCCGAAATTGCGTTTAGGGTGATATTCTTGTCCGACGCAAACCTAATAGAAAATGGCCTCTTTGGAGTCGATTATTTAAAAAACCGAGCATAGTTGGCCCACTGACATATACTATGTATGTAGAAATGGACCACTCGATTTGCTGTCTCAAATGGTGCACCCTCTTTTGGATATGCGATTTATGTCTGTAAACTAAACAACTGTTTTAAGAACGCAAAGATAAGAGCATAGCACTTTTGTGTTTTTGCTATAATATCCACTTAATTTACTTACAGTAAAAGGACATAAATGCAATTAAATCCGAATTAATTCACCACATTAAACCACCCAGTTTTTTTTTGTGGTTTTTGTGCCATTTTTGTCGGCAAATCAGACATAAAATAAGAAGAATTTGCAATATGGTATACTAAAAAACTAATTCTCATAATTTAATAACATTTCTACCGAAAACTTAGAAATTGTGCAAAATTCAGTTGTAAAAAAAGGTGTAATTTCATTGTTGCATTCCTTTAAAGGGACTTAAGATACAAAAGGAATTATTTAATAATTTTTGGTGTAATTACTTCATGGATTTATACAATTAAAACGGATTAATGCTCCAAAATGCATTTGACAACAATTTAAAACCACAATTGACTGCTCAAAATCCGTCAATGGTGTGAGCAAGCGAAAAGTGTACCATTTTGTATACGACGAATGGTCCATTGTCAGTGGATAGCTTTACAAAATTCGTTTTTTTCCAAAACATTAATACATATCTTTGTAGCGGGTATAATATATGTACCAATGTAAGCTCTATATATTTCTAATAGTCTCTGTATAAAATAATTCTGATATACGAACGGACGGACAGGTGCTCCTGCTCCGGAACCCTAAAAAGAAGAAAAGGAGCAATCATCCGAATATGCGTTGCAAGAATCCAAGTAAAAACTCAACTAAGCACTAACAAAAGAAATTTTAAATTCCCCTTATTATAAAGTAGAAAATAAGGAGTCTTTTTTATACGTCAGTCCCGCAGATGAACAATTAACCGTCACATTAATCACATAATTCATAAAAATTGTTCTCTTTTCTAATCGTAGCTCAGTTAAAAAAAACGAATTGAAAATGTCAAGCTCGAAGATCACGGGTTCAATTCTTTGAACTTAAACCCTAAGGACTTCTTAGCATAGTAAAATCTTATTAGTATATGTGAAGACAATTTTTGAGGCAACTATAAAACGCGTTTTCCAATGCATAAACGAACCAAAAATTCCTTTTTCCTTCAATGCAGTGCCGTCTTAGATAAAAACTCAGATAAAACCTGGGTTTTCAGGTTTGCATGCGGAGAAAACGTACTTAAATCTATATGTATAGGTCATTTAAAAAAACTCAGCCGCTGGTGGAAATTCTGGAAGGATATTTCATTTGCAATCATGAATCTAAACAGAAAACAATGAGAAGTGATTGTCGTCTTGGACGCTCTGAATAAGTTAATATTTTTACAATTGATCCAGTTAAAGAGATTTATGAAAAAAACAGTATTTGTGTACCAAATTATCTGCATGTAAACTATTATAAGACCAATTTCTTCAGAGCTTACTTAATTTCAATCCTTCACAGTCTAGAAAAGAGGGGAAAGAGAGTATTTTACCGATCGCTAAGGAGGCCAAAACAAGTCGTCGGACAGTAAAAAGAACCATTATTAGACTCAGTGAAGAGCAGCAATTAATAAAAGCCAAGAAGTCATTACATCATTGCGAAAAAAATAATGAAGTAGAAATTTTAAAATAAGATTGTTAAAAAAATAATTTTGATTGGTGCAGTAGTTCTAGTATTAAACACAAATTTATAACACAAATATTATTGTGTGTTGAGGTTATAACAAGCTTTAAGGAAGTACAAATATTTTTTATTAAATCATATTGAAATTGTCAACGCAAATTCTAGAATTACTTAATATGAAAATCAGTATAAAAGTACTTTTTGAACTTTAGAGAAACACTTTCTAAAGCTCGGATTTTTTATCACATTCTGCTGGTCCAAAAATATTCAAGTCATGTCTAAATATGTAAATAAAACCACCACATAGGACAAGAAATATCAAAAGTGTCAACCACTGTAGAGTTTGAGTTAGTTTAAGACGTTGTTCTAATCTTTGTGTGGTTTCCGACAGTTGATTTAGCTGTGAAAAAATAAATATTGTTGCCAATATAATTAACGTACAAAAAAAAATTGTTACATACTGCAGTATTAAAGTGACTGATTTGGCGCTCAGTCTCTATATTCATAGTGGATCCAGCATTTAAACGGCTACTATTTTTCTTTCTAAAACTATCGCCAGCAGATTGCCAGGAACAAAGTAATCGATGTTGCTCCACTTCTGGACTACTAACAGGAGTATTTTTCCATAATTCTGCAACTGCCCGCTCGTTAGATGCTGCCTCTTCAGAAATAGTCATACACATAACTAAGAATTTATCTTCTGGTACTTGCGATAGCACATTTCCTTGTTGAAGAAGAACATGTATAGTTGTTTTTTGGGCAGGTAGCAATATTCCAGCGCTCGGTCGAACCCGAAACTTATCAGGTGAAGTTGTTTTTATCTGTAAAGATCATAATTCTTGTATAACTTTCTTTTCATTAAGTATTAATTTTACTACATCAAAATATTTGTTGATGCATGAGAGCTCCAGCATTGTGAACGAGAATATAATTACTGTCATTTAAGAAAAGAGTATGCATTTTTAGACAGACTTTATTCTCAACATGTGGCCTCGGTGGAGTAAACAAAAACCATTTTTGATATTATTAATACTAAGCGTGGATCATCTAGTTATCCTAGGGTCTTATAGTATAATAACATCAACATTTTCAAATGACAAAATGCTTGTGATCTATTTTTCGCTGTTTGTTACAAGTCCGAATTCCCATTTAAATTACCTAATAAAGAATAAAAACGGCAACAGTGAAAATTGCTGCACACAGAATGAAACTAGAGTTCACCTACTACGGAGTGATCCAGTTTAGCTTTGCTTTTACTGGCACTGCCTTGGGGCCGGTATGTATTTAATTAACAATAAAGGGCCAATTATAAAACACTTTTTCGTTCATATTTTCTCAGCACCCTGTAACACTGTATTAATTTCTACAAGTGCCAAGTTTCGTCTCCAAATTTTTCTTCTCTCTTCCACCACAGTGCTTAAGCATGCTATCGACTTCTGACAAAATTGTGGGGTGGGGTGGAATAACGGTATCAAGATCACAAAAACATAAGGAGATAATTGCCGGAGTGAACAGTAATATTGTTGCGATGTTCACAGTCACAGATTTAGTTGTAAAATATATTTTTTCCTCTTTTTAGTTAATGTAAGGTCACTGCAGTCACGTTATTTTTTTTAATAACGTTTTTGTTGTATGAGAAGATTGAAATTTTTCTAAGAGATTTATTGGGGTCAACTGCAATCGCTTTCGCAGATTGACATTAAACTGCTTTCTGACTAAAGATTTTCCTTTTACAAACTGTCTACTGAGAGAAGATTTTCCTTTTACAAATTGCCTATTGACTGAAAATTCTCTTTTTCTTTTTACTTTTTCAAACTCTTGCTTGTTTCTGTCTTCCTCCTTTTTAACATCTGACAATGTTAAAATACAACTACCTCCAGAGAGCGTTTACAGTTTTACCCTTTATTATCTTGTGGTCTTTCTAAGAGAACAGAAGGAACAAGACAAGCCCCGGATAAGTAGCGAAATATTTCAGAAACCTTCCGTCGACTTTGGAATGAATAAATATGCAGTTTTGTCTGCTCAATTGTTTCCGAGGGAGCTTGACTTAAACCGAAAAAACCGCTGCGAACTTGGACCTATCTGCGATGGATTGACTAGGCACATAAAATTAGCACGAATTTTTCTCCACATTTTTGATTCAAGTTCTTAGAGTTCTATATAATTGAAACTTACTTTATAAGACACGTGCTTTTGTGAAACATTGCTAACATGAACTGTCCCCATTGTAGCATTTCCAACAGTTGCAAAAACAATGGCATCGTCTGGCTTAAGTTGAAGAACTTCAGCTGTCTCTGTAGAAAGAAGAAATTAACATAAACTTTATCGGTTGTTTAAAATCGTAAGTACCATCATTGTCGCCAACAATCTTTGAAATTGCTAATTCCGACATTGATATCTCTCTATCCGTGTCAAAGGTGGCGAAATGTACCTAGAACAAAATGTTAACATAAATATTTTCCAAAAAAAAGTTGTGTGTGTACAAGAAGGGATTTTTAATCAGGCAAGCAGACTATCTTTTGATGGCAGTTATAAACCAAAATCAAGTTAAGTTATTGATATAATGCAATTCGTGGGATTTTACTTGTCAAATTTCTAATAAGGAAAAATATGTGCCACAAAATTAAAAACAAATGAAATAAAAGGTACTTGACAACTTGGATTACAATGTGTTTTGACAATTCGAGTTGTCAAGCTGCCACAGGCTGCGTTCGCTTGCAACGTTATGGTTTTGCTGACCCCTAAGCTCGGAACACATTAAATGTGTTTTACTCGAGATTTGTTTCTTAATTCTTAATATTCGACACACTCAATCAAATATCCATTCTCTTAAGAGTAAGTAAAAGTAATACTCGTGATGTATTTCCTAAATTACAACCTTCGTACAGTTAGCCAAACGAACTTGAATATTATACAAGAAGTTGGTAGTAATAAAAAGTCATATGTTAAGAGAAGAATAAAAATTTTAGAGGAAACACTCTGCCTCTTTACTTTTTAGAAATTAGAAATTGCATTAGTTATTATTGGAGACTGGAGCTCTACCCCAATTTCGCTAACAAAAACCAATTGTAGAACTTTTTGCTACCTATGGAAAAACATTGTAGAATGTAGGTATAACATTATTAAAAATTAAACACTTTTATATACAATAATTATCCCGAAAATGCTACCAAACGCCGATGACCATGACTGTGTAATGTTTTATCAAGGTCACCGCGTCGAGTCATCACAGGGTAGGTTTTGCTGGATATTATTGCAACTTATGTCAGAATTGATCTGAAGGAGCGAAAGACATGGAAATATACAGATATAGGAACGTTAGAGCAGTTAGAGAATCAATGAGGAAACTCATAAATTATATATACCTTTTTTAATACGGCCTGAAAAGAAGAACATTGTCGGGGTTAGTAGACTAGACTTGCTTATCACCGCAAAGTTCTCGGGTTCAATCTCTCCTTTTCCTACATTTCGGTGCTACTGTTTTATTTTTCTATATATTTCAGCCTGTTTTATGGAGTTTCAAAAACCCGCTGGGCTCCTTGTAAAATCAGCAATATTCCAAGTCAATTATAAATATCGCAAATCTAAAATGCTCCATCAATAAAATTCTCCTTATATATTATAAATTATTTGAATTTTGCGAATTTGAAATAATATGTTACGCCAACCACCAATAAAATAAAATATGAAAACTTACCTTTTTAGTATGTCCTGGAACTCCATTCGAATCTGAACTCGTTTCCAATTTAATACCTAGTGGAGATTGCATTTGCTGTTCTGGCACAAAATTAAAAACATAATCGTCAGTTCCTCCCCAGCTTTTAAGCATATTATCTTCTGAAATGAATTCCCTCATATTTTTCGAATTCACAAATTTCATTCGTGCTACTGCTTTGGGTGGCAATAATCCTTTAATGATTTTAAATGCCGCTGCAACGAAATTATACTTTATATTTTTTTCTAAAATTGTTATAACTTACCATTTAAAATCCATGGCATTTCAAATATTACAATATAATTTAATGAATTTGGATAATACAGCTTAAATGTATCGACCATACGTTTAATTAAATCCATATCCATGTTACTCATACCAGCTGACTGCATATCAAAAAATAAAGTGATTTGGTCATAATTCGTTTGTCGATTTAGTCGCTCAATCCAGTAAACAAGAACTTTGATTAAATCATTTAAATCTCGTGTTCCTTTGGTATGTAATTTGGCCTTGAAGATTAAAATATTTTTACCATTTAAATCTTTGTTTCGTGGGAAAATTATTCCTGAATGTAAACATTCACTTTGCAAGGTATTTTCAGTTATTTCATTAGTTCCATAAGTTTTCCTCCATTTGCATGTTTCCCATAGCATACTAATGGCTTCATTCAAATCTAAATCAGTTTGCTCCAAAAACAGTTGCAGCCAACGATCGGATTTTACTCGTTCTATATCATCTATATGAAACCCTCCTAAAAAACAAAGTATAAATAAAAAATGATAAAATAAACATTTATAATGAATAATAATTTCCGTGTCTTTTTCATCCTTAATCAGGCAATCAATTTTCAAAAATAAATAACAAAATTTCTGCCGAGATCTTAAGAATCCCAAAGTAGGTTGCATTCTGTTTAACTCTAGTGTTCACACCCGTGTACAAGGTTGACAATATCGGTGCATTTATGTAGTTAAGTTATTCAAAATTTTAAAATTAATCGTTGACTCTCCGAATTATTGTTATTTTCTGTTACATATATTTGAGTAAAAAAAAGTTTAAAATAGCCAATCGCTAACTAACTAACTAACCTAACTAAAAAAATTAAATTATTTTGTTTTTACGGCATGTTACCTTGATGTTTTTTTGTCAAATTATTATTGAGGTCAGAAAATATACATATATACTTATGTAAAATGAAAAATAGTATAAATTGCAAATACAATAGGCATAAATGAAATCCATAGGGAACATCTTCATTGAAATCACCTACAAAACTGTTGAGGTGTATGGTTCCCGGCGCATAATAAATAAACTGATAAAAATACTAAAGGCGAAGTACTTACCTAGAAAAAATTGCATATCATATCAATGATAACAAATTTCTTCACTTTATCTAAACGAATTCCGATAAAGTATCTTTATCTATACCTATATTATCGTTTTACACTTTAAAGTATTTTCATTTTATAATAAATGCATCTTTGTGCCAAGTATGAAATGTATCTACATCAAATGGTTATAAATAGTAGATTTTTGTTGTGATCATTTTGTTCTTAACAATGATGTAGATTACTTAGTAAACAAAAATACTACCTTCACAAGGAGCACCTTCTTTCTCCAGTTTTTTAGTGAACAAATCCCTCAGATCATTTATTTGTTTGATTGTAGGATTCATCTTGTGATTCCGAAATGGATCGCAACTATAGGTAAACCTTTCACCTTTGAAAGTAAATATTTAACAAATGATATTCAAAACACGCAAATATTATTTTATAAACTGTTAAGTACATGCACTTTAACCGTAAGATTAGCACAGTTTTTGATACAAGAATGCTACTACATTACACAGCGTGATTAGACTGACCAGCTTGACTTTTTGAGTATTAACGTGTTTTTAGAGCGATTAGGTGGTGAAGTTATATTTACTTATTATATATGTACACATTAATAATACATATATATACACTGATATGTGAATATATCGTGCCCGATGTATTTACAGCGAAGTTTAAATGTATAACGATACTAGTAGTTTAAAAGATATTTTAAATAGTATGTCCACTGAGAATTGGCGTAGTAGCCTAGCTCTAGGGCAAGTGTTCCTAAATTCTTAATTTTTCCGATTCCCAGATTCGGGCCAATAGATGAACCAGTGGCGGCTCGTAGTCAAATGAGCCAGAAAATGAAAGAAAGGTTTTTTCAAACTATAACGTCCATATGATGAAAAAAAAAAGATTTCCAGTTTCAATTTCTAGTATATTACATTCACTTAATTTTGATACATTTCCACATACATATAAAATCAATTTAAAAATTAAATAATAGTTGAAAAGTAATTTATAATATTGTCGTGCCTACCAACATTTGAGTTTGGCTTGTTTTATATTTTTAAACATATTGGTACTCAAAAGATCCGCAAAGCTAATCCTAAGTAAGTTGTAGGCTGGTAGTTTTCGATGATAACTTTTTATTATTATATATTTATTATTTGATTATAATTTACTATTTTCTTATTCTCTTAAGAATGTTTCTAGAGGATTTGGCTTAAGTGAAGAATAGGGGTTTCGCTCCGATTTCATTGGAATTTGCGGAGGTACTTTCCGTTAGCCCCAAAAACGGAATTCTGCGGCGGTCGGCTATATTTTCAACAATATTCAACTTTTAATTTTTTACACTTGTAAACCTTATAAGTTGAATATTTGCACCGCAACATTCCACCTCACAATTTTAACAAAATTCGAAATACAACGACCCAGCATCCGTTAAATTTCAGAGATTACAAATGTAAACAATTCCATTAAGGGGTTAGGTCTAGTCAGAGAGGTGAAAAAATGAGTAATAATGACTTGAATAATTTTTTTTTTTGCGATAATTAAATTTATTTTACAAAGCTAATTCTGTAGAGTTGTTACATCATACTTTAACTTGGTTTTACAAACATTTGAAAAAACAAAAATTAATTTTTAAATAGTAATCGCCATCTTTGTTGGACCCCGTTTCGGAAGTTGTGTTTTGCGGTGACAAATACAGCATCTTACTGGTTCATCTGAAATAAATCAAATTAAGGGAATCGTTAGTTTAATAGTTAATCTTATCCTTGATCGAAGCTTTTCATTTTTCAGTAATTGTGGGATATCTCGAAAACTATTTGTCTTCTGTCTCAGTTGTTATCCGGGATCTACGTTTCCGGGGGACATTATTTATTGTAGAATATCTTAGAAAATATTTGACCGCATTGAATACCATAGTTGTAGATCACTTCAATGTCTTTGCAATTTGACTGTACGAATTTTTGTCCTTAAACACTCTCACAATAACCTCGCGAGTCTTAGGACCACATGATTTATTTTAACCCATTTTTTTTTCTTAATTTATCAATATTATAAACACTATATGACTATAGAGTTTTAATAAAAGTAATGAACCGACCAAAAAATTCGCAAAAAAACGACGGCGTAGCTCTAGAAAGTGTTCGTTCTCAATTAGCTGCACGACCTATTCCAAATGCAATTCACTGAATCGTAAACTGAATGCAACTAATAACAGTTACTTATGACAATGCATTTTGCTTTTGCTCAAAACTGTTCGAAGTTCAAATGTTCCAACCACTAAGGGAACTAATTTGTTTACGCAAAAGGATGATATTGCCATAAACCCAAATTTATGTGGATTGTTCTTAATTAGATGCACGTAACTGTACATATATGTACGTGATAAAAAATAAATTAACAATATTGGAAACAGCTACTTGTTTGGGCTACATTAATTTTGAGCGAGTTTTTTTAAAAAACTTGCATGTGCATTTTGCATCCTCTAAAACTACATTTACGAAACTTATAAGCGAAAATTTCACCGTCACTAAAGACTAAAACAGGTAAAAAACAATAAATTTGATCAAATAATCCAAAGAAAAAAAAACGGTTTCGGGAGACAGTTAATTAGTGCTTCAGAGCTTCAATCACACTACTCTGCGCTTATTAATATAAAAATGCAGCTACAGAACCAATACCGACATAAAACTAAAGCTCAGCTACCCCTTATGAAAAATACTTTCTATTCTGACGCAAGTACTTTTCTTGTGCCCGCTAAAAGTGTTGTTTACATTGCTTTTGTTTATTATAATTTACAATTAAGTGCTTTTAATCATGAAATTTGCAGAACATTTATCGGCCCATATTACGCCCGAGTGGAGAAAGCAGTACATAAACTATGAGGTTTGTTTGCAAATTTATTTGAGGACTAAAACTAACTCTTTTCCAAATATTCCATTCATTACATTATTCTAGAGCTTTTTGTTAGCTTTTTTTAAGCATGCGCTTTATGAAGAAATTTGTATACAAGCAAAATAGAACCGAACTCACTGTGCGAAATGCTTCAGGTCCGAGTATATCGAAATGTAATTTTATAATCATTTACTTTTTTCTCGAATCGATGGAAACGCATTCTTGAAACAACATTTTATTTTATTAACCTCATTTCGAAGTCCCTTAAAAAGACTTGGGTTGAGCTCGTTTATTATGTTTATTACAACTTAGAAGTTTTCATTAAGAAAAAAAAATTTATTTTTTGTATGTAGATACATACAAATGTATGTAAGGATTGCGGGTGGTGAAAAAAAGAAAACTTTGTCTGGTTTTAACATTGCAGAAATTGTTGTTTAAGAATATGAGTTTATTTTGCCTGAAAATTTTCATTTACATATGTATGTAAATGCCCGACAGAACAAATAGAAGTGAGCTTAAACTGTTTAGCCCCAACTTTTTGTTTCTATTTCGGGCATTGCACTTTTCTGCAAATAAACTTTATACGCTGCCAATTAGTTATTATTCCCATAATTACAAATATCCCAATATCAATGTTTGTGTGATGTAAGTCAAATTTTCTAATTAAATCTTATCGTGTAAAAACCTCTCATAGTCCGAGAGGTGAACGACAAAAAAATGCAACCATTTTATAAAGGTTGGTTTTCTTATATTATGTTACATTTGTGGTGTAGAGAAATAGCCTGCCGTCTAGTCAGCCAGTATCGTTAGCGTTTGGCGCCGGCGCGGATCTAAAGTTATAAAAAAATATATATATGTATGTCGCAACTACTTTATACAATCTGAAATTTGGTTTGCAAATAGTATACTAATTAAAAAACTGTTTTACCATGGTCAGTCCCAAAAATTCTGCAACAGGGCGCGTCAGCTATGCTTTTAAATTGTAAAAATTCTATACATCGTGAAAGTGTTTTATAAAATATGAGATTCGGTGTAGGAAATATTGCTATAATTGAAAAAAAAATGTAGTCAGTCCGAATTTTATCGTAACAAATACCGTCAGCAGCCGATAGAAGAGCGCGCGTAATTTATATTACATACTCGCAATTCGAAATTTTCATCTTGTTTTAATTTTGGTGCATTCACCCTATATAAATAATAATAAAACAGACTTAGTACTTCTGATTAAAACTTATATTTTCTTATGTTCGCTCTTTATGATAAACAGGAAATGAAAGCAATGTTATATGCCGCAGTAGAGCAAGCCCCATCAGCAGAACTTGTAGACCCCGATATATCAAGCCGATATTTTGCCAAATTCGATGAGCAATTTTTTCATTTTTGCGATAAGGAATTAGCAAAAATCAACACGTTTTTCTCGGAAAAAATGGCGGAGGCAACAAGAAAATATGGAAGTTTACGCAGCGAACTAACCGAGGCTGTAGAAGATGGATTTATTGGAAAACAGCGTGCTTGGAAAACAAAATATCCACTGGGAAAGAGAAGCACTCCTGCCAGAAAAATACAGGATTTAAAACTCGCATTTAGTGAATTTTATTTAGGGTTAATTTTATTACAAAATTATCAAAATTTAAATTTTACGGGCTTTAGAAAAATATTAAAAAAACATGATAAACTTTTAAACGTTGACTTCGGTGCAAAGTGGAGGCAAGATCATGTTGAAATTGCACATTTTTATGTCAATAAAGATATCGATAGATTAATTCAAGAAACTGAAGCAGTTTTTACACAAGATATAGAAGGAGGTGATAGGCAAAAAGCTATGAAAAGACTCCGAGTACCACCATTAGGCGAGCAGCAAAGCCCTTGGATTACCTTCAAAGTGGGACTCTTTTCTGGAGCATTCGTTGTTCTTTTGATTGCAGTGATATTGTCGTCGCTTTTTTACGGACTTGCACAAAACTGGCGAGTAGCTGTTCGGCTTTTTCGCGGTCCACTTCTTATAATTGAATTCCTTTTTCTTTGGGGAGTTAACGTGTATGGGTGGAGATCTTCGGGAGTTAACCATGTTCTTATTTTTGAACTAGATCCTCGAAACCATCTCTCCGAGCAGCACATTATGGAAATGGCATCAATATTTGGCGTCATTTGGACAGTATGTGTCCTTTGTTTTATATACTTCGAATCATTAGGAATACCACCTTATTCATCTCCACTATTGCTTTATACCTTTATGGGAATATTTTTACTAAATCCCACAAAGACATTTCGTCATGAGGCAAGATATTGGACTATACGAGTCTTAGGACGAGTAATTCTTGCTCCTTGTTTTTATGTTACGTTTGCTGATTTTTGGGTGGCAGACCAACTTAACAGTATTGTACCAGCGTTTTTAGATTTGCAATATTTTATTTGTTTCTTTATAAACAACTCAAACGTGGAAAATTTGTCTGGTAAGTTAAATTTATATTATGTGGTATGTATATGTAGACTGTAATATCTTTTTATTTAGCTGGGGGACACTGTAGTGGAGTACATTCAATTATTCGGCCATTTGTTGCCATATTGCCAGCCTGGTTCCGTTTTGCGCAATGCTTAAGGCGTTTTCGTGACACTCGAGAAAGTTTTCCACATCTGGTAAATGCAGCAAAATACGCAACATCATTCTTCGTTGTAGTGTTTTCGTATAAAACACAAACCACAACAGGTAAGAAACAATTAAATATTTGAAATAAAAGGTTTATATTAAATTTTTTTAACTAATTAAAAATTATAAATTGGATAATAAAGATTATAAGGTAATTTTAATTTTTCGATCGCTCCAAGCGGTGTGTGGCTTTGAGATTGACTATTTATTATTTTTACCTTCTTAGACGTATTTTTTAGATTAAAAAGAGAAACTTTCACAGTTTCTTCGATTTATAAATCACCGAGTGTACGTCGGTACGGACCAAGCGATTCTCTTCTACATTTCGAGAAATTCGAAGTGGAAGCGATTCTCCTCTGCATTCCATTTTGTATTATTTATATTGTAGAATTGATTCTTAATGTAATAAAATTCAATTTTCCTGCTGAGTATTTCTAACGCCACGTGAACACCAAAGAAACATTTTAAAAGAAACAAATTTAAAACAGAATTATGTACAAATGAAATGATTTTCAGTTTCTAAATTTGTTTCATAAATGTTTCCGAAATATTTCAAATATATTTGAAAAACGTTTTCGAATCATTTCAAGAATTATTCTACAAGAAATGAGGAAGCAATTTGTTTCCGATTTGTTCCAGTGTTCAATTTAAAATAAAATGTCTTTGCCTGATAAAGCGGCACAATTTTCTGCCTTTTACGTAGTAACGAACATTTCTGCAAGGAAATTTAAAAAACAAAAAAAAAGAAGTAAAGCGGCTTTAGACATTTTACGCGAATTTCTTCTAATGATTTTGAGTATATTGAGATTACCCACTGACGAATATTCACTAAAACTATGGCTGAATTGATTGCAACACAAAATAAACATTCATTCAAGTGGAAAACACTGAGTGAACATTTGTGTTTCCAGAAACTTAAAAAATCACGTACAAGAAACAATTTAGGATATTTCTCAAATATTTCAAAAAAGTTTCTAAAATGTTTTTGAAACGTTTTTGGAACATTTTAAGGAACAATTCAGTTTTAAGAGTGCCGTTTTGGATTCCATCACATTAGGACATCTTTGAAAACTTCTCATGACCACAGTTTTATGTTTATTTATATATATGTATACATACACATGTACTCTATACATATATGGATCTTATTTACATATACAATATTTATACGTTATAAATTTGTTATGTTTTTATTCTACAGAAATTTATCCAAAGTCAACAGAGAATCCCTGGTTTTATCTTTGGATTGCATCCTCTGTTATATCATCTTGTTACGCCTACACTTGGGATATTAAGATGGACTGGGGTCTTTTTGACGCAAAAACAGGAGATAATAAATTTCTGCGAGAAGAAATCGTCTACTCAACACCCGTAAGAGCTTCATAAATGAATCACATATGTACTATCGACTCAAAAATTCGCAATTTCAGTGGTTTTACTACTTTGGCATCGTAGAAGACTTTATTCTTCGCTTTGGTTGGACTTTCTCAATAAGCTTAATTGAAGCTGGTTATATTGAGGGTGACGTAATGGTGTCTGTTTTAAGTCCACTCGAAGTATTTCGTCGATTTGTTTGGAATTATTTTCGACTAGAAAACGAACATCTTAATAACTGTGGAAAATTCCGGGCTGTTAGAGATATTTCTGTTGCACCTTTAGATTCTTCTGATCAGGTAAGCAAGTCCACTTAATTGTTAAATTGGATTCATTTCCTAATATTATACCCACTTAGTCAACTATTCTCAGAATGATGGATGAAGAAGACGGAGTTAGAAATAGGCGGAAGAACGACAAGGATTTAGGAAAAATAAAACGCATTGAGCAACGTTTATTATTAGAAGGCGAATCCATGGAAGAATTAGACAGTTGAATAATCTGTTCTTTGAACTACATGCGGGTTAAATAAAAAAGGATTTAAAGATAAATATGATTTTATTTTAGAAAATAATATAGGTCAACAAAAATTTAAAGGAAGATGATGTTCACTTTTTCCATAAATTATAATCTCTAAGAAGAGTTTTGCTAGCAGAGCGCAAATATATTCTTTAAAAAAATGTTTAAGCGCCCCGAAAAGAATCAAATTACATAAAGCAAAAATTCACAATCCGACAGTTTTCAGGGATATTTCTTTGCTCACACTATTAACGGATTTTGAACATTCAGTTGTGGGTTTGAATTGTTGTCAAATACCTTTTTGGGGTATTAGTCCGTTTTAATTGCATCAAGTAATTACACCAAAAATTAATAAATAATTCCCTTTGTATCTTAAGTCCCTTTAAAGGAATGCAACCATAAAATTGCACAACTGAATTTTACACAATTTCTAAATGTTCGACAGAAATTGTATTAATTAATTATGAAAATTAGTCTTTTAGTATCAAAATATTACAAATTCTTTTAATTTTATGTCTGTAATTACTGTATTTACTGTAACTAGAATTAAGCGAAGATTATAACAAAAGCACTAAAGTGCTCTAATTATTACTTTTAAGTTCTTAAAACAGTTGTTTAGTGATATAAACCTCATATCCAGAAGAGAGCATTTGGACATTTTGCTGAGAATTTTTCAATAAAAAATTACTTATTCCAGAAACTTTTCGCTGCGAAATTATTTGAGATTTGATGCTACATTTCGAAGGCGTCTATCTCGCCTAATGCGAAAGAAATAGAAAGATATATGCTTCCTATATCTGAACTCTCCTTAGGTGCAAACTGTCAAAAGGGTGCACCATTTGAGACAGCAAACTGAGTGGTCCATTTTTATATGTCAGTGAGCGGGAGGGAAATATGTGCAAATGGACGCCAAAGTCGTCTTCATACAGATTTTTATGGGGTGATAAAGCGTAAACAAAATGAATTGTTATAAATATTACTTTACCTAATACTTTCATTTTATTGGTTATTAATTTCCCGAGCGATGTCCATTTGTAGAACAGGTTGTTCCAACAGATTAATCATTTTTTTCGGCTCGTTTCAACTCCATATTCGTTCGTTCCGCCAAGAATGGATGGAATTTTCCATTATTATATGTCAGTGGTTAGAGGACAGAATGTTTGTTCCTTTCTTTTAATTTTATAATCTAAGAGTTGAAACTCTAGCTGTATTCAGAAACTAATTCCGGAACGATTGGGTTGAACCCAAGTTGTTCAGAAAATGGAGGGAACTAGTTCCATCCCTGTTCAGAAAATCGGAACTATGGTTCCGGAACTTGGTTCCAATCGTTCTGTCTTTTCCTGGGGTTGAAAGGAATGATTCCTTGATGTGATTGTGTTAGTGACGTTGACAGTTCGGCAAAAGCTCTGTCAGGGGGCATTTCTGGCTTGATTTTTGTGCAGTACCGGCGGTTTATTATAAAATGTTAAATGAAAATTAGTTTGTGTAATAAATTTGCGAACGGAAATTTTAATTACGAATTCATATTTTATTTAGTTTAGTGACAGTTACCACTACTTATATAGAAATGTCAAATGGTTCCATGTTGTTCAGAAACTCGCCTGAACCCAGATGGTTCCAAGTGGTTCCAAGTAGTTCCTCGCTCCGATTCCGGAATTAGTTTCTGAATACAGCTTCTACGTGACGTGAGTGTCACTTTACGTTTCATTTGAAAAGCGTTGTGATTAGATTTTGTGCACCAAATTGAATATCCGATGTCGAAACAAGTTAAACTTGATAAATATTTTCAACAGCTGCCAAGCAAATCAAACATGGGGAGTAATCAAGAGAGTAAAATCCGGGAATGTGACGAATACTTAAATATAACGCTAGAGCAGTTTTCGGAGTGTACCAATATTAAGGAGCTAGTAACTGCCGACATGCGTGACAAAATGCCCCACAAGTTTCAGAGAAAATTTCTTTTGGTAGATAAATATGTGAAAAGAGTATATGATAGGTATATTTCCGACTCGAAATACAGGAAGAAGCCCCTATTTAAGAACTTAGTATTTCATCCTAAACCCTGGTACACAAAAAGAGATCGTGAGCTTCTTAAGCAACACGGAATAAGTAAATGTTTTGTTAATATGTACGAGAATAATGTCCTTAAGGATATCGCTGACTCCTGTCTGCAGAATGCCATAAAAGCACATGGCGGAGAAATGTCTGAAGTGATAAAGAAGTCGCTACCGTTTTACGTAAAAAAGATTTTGGATCTATACCTAAATAAACACAAAACCAGTGACGGATTAATGAAGAAATATAGAAAATATTCGAGCAAAATAGGAAAAGCTCACAACAAATTCTCGACACCAACAGGTGTAGTAGCTGGCCCTTATTCGCAAGATGTAACAAAGAAACCAACAATACTAACCTCATCAAATCAAAATAATTGTGCAGAAGAATCCCCACAAAGTTCGTATGGACTAAATGTTTCAACATCGGCACAAAATGATATATCTGAACCTATATTTTTAATTAGTGCCGACAGATGTAGCACTCAAAAGGAAGGTTTGTTAATAATAATTTCTATAATTTCTTAATCACAGCCTATTACATTTTCAGTAAATATAGAAACGCCTATTTCTTACAATTATGGCCATGCTCAGGAAGAGATTAGGCCTGAAGTAGGACGCAGCGAGAGGTACTATGAACGATCTAACGTTTCGCTTAATAATACAAATAGCTTTGAAAACAATGTTGAAGAGCATTTTCAATCGGATAAACTAAATTGGTTAGAACAAGAGTATGGTTTAAATACTCGAAAATGTGTCCTAAAACCTTTGAAGAAGGAATTGAGTAAAGCTATTGAGATACGCATTAAGCAGCAATACCCAAATGTAATAGAAAATATTGAAGAAGTTGTAAATAAAGCTTTAACACTTGTTTGGAGCAGAATAATTAGAAACATGGAAGAGCGGCGAGATGTTTTAGGATTCATAGAGATGCAATCAGGTCCACAAGGTGGGTTAGATAATCACAATTATTCCTGTATCACAAATAATTTGTTTTAGGTGATGGGGCCTTGAAAAGTGAAATAAGGTCGAGATTAGATAATGCAGAAGACGTAGGGGAAGCACCAGAGGTAAGTTGAAATATAAAGAATATTCCTCATTCTCTTAAATAACACTCCAATTTTCAAATACATTGTCAAGATTAAGGAATTTTGCAATTATTATACTTAAAAGAATGATACATAACATTACATATAACACCACTTCTGTAGCGAATGAACTAATAACAAAAAGTTAGTTCAGTTTAGTAAATTTGTTTGTGAATTAATGTGAAAGTGATTCTTAGGTCGTGTACCAATTGAACTTTTCGAATACTTTTCCTTTTTCGAACATTTTTCGGAATTGTAGCATCGAAATGTTGGTACCGAGGAAGGATTGAAACCGAGCACCTTGCGTGATAAGCAAGTCTACTACCCCCGACACTACTCTTCGTCTTGGACCGTATTAAAAAAGTTGTATATAATTTAAGAGCTCCCTCATAGATTGTTTAACTGCTCTAATTTTCTTATATCTGTATATTTCCATTTCTTTCGTTCTTTTAGATCATTGTGACATAAGTTGTTAAATCGCGAATGAGCATTTTTGAGGAAATTGGCTACATTGTGAATATTAATTCTCAGCATTCATTTGCTGAGCAACATTACTTGGCTAAAGAGCAGAAAACTTGGCTAGCGAATATGTTGCATTGGTTTGATTTCTCAACGTAGAGGCTTGGCATCTCTATTATTTATTTATGTTATTATTATAATTTATATATGAAAGTAGAGGTTTATGATAACTAAAGTGAGAAACATAAACTCTACTTTGCAAATTTACTAAATTTCTTGAAACCGTCTCAATCGTTGTACCAAATCTTGTTGAATCAAATGGACAAGTATTCATCGTTAAATTTAATTTTTCTTTTAATAAATTGATTAATGATTGAGATTCTTCTGAACCGAAATTAACAAGAATCATGGGTAACTCATGATAATTACTATTTAAAAGACCCAATTATAAAGTGAAGTAATTGCTGATGAATAAATTTTATAATGTTTGATAATGTTTTATTCAGAGAAATGTAAAGAGTAACGATTTATCAATGGTTTGTCTTGCATATTGACACACTTCAGTACAAGAATGTCACCTATTTGTAAAATCTCATCAGAAAATTGCATGCAGTTGTAAAGGTTACACGCACTCTTTTTTTCCTCCAAGCTCTAAGGCCTAAGCTGTAGGTTACTCAGCTTGTAGTTAAATCTGGCCCTGCTCCAATCGGATTACAGACCAGGCTGATTCAAAGTTCCTAGAAAATTCGGATAGAGTAGGGGACGAGTACAGTGGATTAGTTATTCTCTGAGCGCTCGAGGTGTTGTCTCCGCCTTACACACCAATAATAATAACAATGCAGACTGTTTGCAACCCTACATGCAGGGACAAATGCCACTGAATTGGATCATGATGCAAACCAGTGACCAAAACACACGAGCAAATTAAGAAGCACTCGGGTTAAGCTTCTGGCAATTACCAACTCAATACATCGATCTAAATCCAATAGAAAATTTGTTGGGCTCTGGGCTCTTCTACCTTTCTAAGAACGGCGCATGTTTCGGCAAAAAAGGCAGCTTCATGCAAAAATCCATCTTTCCGGGAATTTTTTCCGAAGTTTGACCTTTTTTTTGTCTTTATTCCCCGAACTAATTTTGCGATATAAAAAGATTGCTTAACATTTAAGTATTTCTTTCAGATTTTGGAAGAGCTAAGGGAAAATAGAAATTTACCGCTGCCGAAAATGCTTACATACAATGAATTTAAGGAGTACACGAATGTCAAGGAATATTTGTACAACGACATCATAAAGAAGTACCCGTACAAAACCGAAGACTATCTGAGCAAAATTGACAAATATGTAAAAAAGTTTTATAAAAGCTATATATTGGGGAGTGATATTTGGCCTAATGGTATTTTTTTGAAATCTAAAGAATTTCTTACGGATTTTCATGAATACCATATACTTCAAAAAGTAAAATGTGAACCTGATGCTGATATTCATAGCAACAATATTAATGCAAGCGAGGTAATTTGAGCTTTGTTATATATAGTAGTTTTAGATGGGCACGATATACAAAACAAATGTAATATATGTATATTTATTTATTCATATTAAAAGGTTATACCAGCAAGTCCCATTATTTGCGGTAAATCTATCTGTACAAATAACGCAACGACCTGTTTAAACAGAAAAAGAAAGCACTTTCCTCAAACAGTAGATATGAAATCAGATGTTAATATCGATACCAATAAGAAAGAAGTAACTTTATTAAAATAGATTTTACGTATGTATCTTTAATTTCTAAATTTTTTTGAGGATGGCAACGGAATAACTTCGAAGCAAGTAAATTCACCAAATATGCATGATACACAAATAGAGATTAACAGCCCCTTTATTAATAATGATACTGAAATGCAAGTGGTAAATTTGGATCAATATTAATTAAAAGTTTAAATATATTATTTTCAACTATTTTAAGGATTTTGAAAGCACGACAAAAAATGATTTTACTAATCAGATTAACGCTTCCTATGGGAACGATATAGAGAGGGGTTTGAATAATCCGATGGTACTTGTTCCTCTATATACTGATCAAATTCAAACAACAAATTGTGATAATGGCACCGCTGAAAAAAGAGTAAGTTTATACGATGTTTTATGTAATTTCAATCTTACTTCTCGAATTATTCAAGGTTTGTGAAAATACACCACGCAATCCTCCTGGTAGTCTTCTTTCTGTGGACTGCAATGATTTACAAAATCAATTCGAACAACCAACACTAGAAAGCAGTTTTAATATAAATAAAGAGATTAAGAAAGAACCCAACGTTGAATTTAGTCGAGGAAATCAAGTTAAAGAAAATTTGTATTTGGCTGAAGAGGAGAACGACGTTGCCTTCGTTTCATGCCAGCAACCAGAATTTATTTATATTTCTGATGAACCTTTAAGCACTAGCTTATTGTTAGAAGAAATGATGCACTCTCCGCCAAAACCAGCTATTCCTCCTTACCAACTTCCTACTGGATTTTCTGCTTATTGTACAGAAAATAAAACTGAAGTAAATCGTATGGAAACAATTAGTATTATGAATTCTTCAGATAACCAAAACTATACAGAGCGGCAAGCTGCGAAAAGGCTACCACAAAATATCTTAGTAAGCTCGAAAACCGCATTAGATCTTTTAGAGAATAACTCACATGAATTTGAAAACAATGGCAAAGACAAATCATACAAAATCAATTCAAATGAAAATAATAGAACAAGTTATGAAAAAAAACAACCTAAAATGGATTTATGTCTTGAAAGTGGAAAAGAGATATATGATCAAAGCTCTGAGAATAATGAAAATAATACAAAAATGTGCCATTCAAATTTAAGACCAAACGAAGAAGAACTTGCTATACCCGATCTGAAAATTAGCAAATTTAAAGAAAATCGAAAAACAACAGAAGCTTCCGATGTAATGCGTGCAAAGATACAGCAAAAAGGAAAAAAAGGTAAACAAAATATAGAGAAACTGAAAAAAAAGGGCAAAGCATTAAAAAAAATAAAACCCAATACTATTAAAATCTCAGCTCCTGACCTAAGTAATGATTTAATCGCTCAAAAAGCGCACAGTTTTCGTCCGTTGCTGTTGATTAAAAAGACGAAAGAATCTCAACAGGACACTGTGCAAACAATAAGTGTTCAGAAAGAACGAGGCCTTACTTTGGATGACAAATATCACATAGAAGATGCATCTTTGGTGTGTTCTATTACCTCGGAAAAAAGTGATACAACATGCACTTCTACAACAGTCGATCTTTTGAGTAAAGATAACAGCTATTTCCTAAGTTCACAGCTGTCTCCTAAAATTTCAGAATCTCTTAAAAATGTTAAATCTTCATTAGTTTTGAAACACGTGGAGAAAAACAGTAAAACTCCAGTCGAAGGAGCAGAATTAACATCTCCAGGTATTACTTGGGAACAAAATTTTTCGAAGAACATTAACTTACACATAAGATCACCGTCTAACCGGCCGTTTGAATGCATTACAAATTTATCTCTGCATCAGATTGATTTGAAATCAAAGATAGACCACTTAAATTATAACAGTTCCACTCCCTTTTTGCAAGCTTCTACAGGGGAATCTGTAGAAGCCACAATTACGGTTTTGACTTCCGGTTTCAACCAACTAAGCATTTCTGGACCCTGTCTCCATTTTTTATTTGGAATAACACAAGGAGAATGGGTTAGCTTTCGACAAATCCTTCGTTATTTGGGAGTATTTACCTATAATAAAAAACACTTGGAATCAGAAATGGAACCCTTGCCCTACAGAGTGCTGTACAATTTTTTTAAAACGATTCCGAGTTTTTCCCAAGTTATTTTCGAATATGAGGACGCAAACATCAACCACGTAACGTGTCTTAAATTTAATATGAAAATTCAAAAACCTATCATAAATTTGGAGCAAGCAATCGACTCGTATATCCTTAATAGTATTGAGAATATAAAAAATAAGTTCAGTTCATAAGCCATAAGGCAAATAAAATAAAAATTCCTTGTTACGTATTTAAAAATTGTATTGAGTTTTTCCTGGGTTTTGATGTAATGTTCCAACCGCTAAGGATAAAGAGGACCTTTGGCAAGGCAAGAAAAACAGAGAAACAACCTTAAGGGGCCTTGGCTAGCACCGACTCCAAAAATGACTGATTAGATGTTGTGAATATTTAAATTTTGATATTGTCGTCCTTTAATGCTCTTTTCTTTAAAGTGATACAAAATATTATTTTTCACTTTTTAGTTTAGGCAAAGTTTTGAAGTCATTTTTTTTTTTTATATATAAATTATTTTTTCACTTTTTAACTCAACAATTTTCGAAAACGTGATGTGCTGGAAAATTTTCATTTTCAGATATAGGTTCACCACATTGAATTGATGATATTTTTATTTGAAGAACAATTTCGTTGTAAACCAGTGCAATCAATTTCAGTTGAGCTTACTATACGTACTATATGGGTGATTCTACAAAAGTTGAGTAACTGTTGACCTTATTTTGTTTCTATAGTTGTAGGTGAAAACTAAATAGTATTTTATATAAATTAATGATGATTTTAATTGTACTCAGTGAGGAATATATAAAATATAACTGCTTTTATGTAAAAAGAAATGAAAAAAAAAGAAACACGATTGAACAGTATAAAAAAGAAATTAATAAATTAAATGAACAAATTGTCAGTTTTGAATCAATTTTGGAAAATATTTTTGTCCATATATACATTGTTAAGGCTAACGATAATGCAAAAGTTATGTACAAAGTGCTTTTGGCTCCGAAAATGAAAAGCGATGAAAATAACGAAAAAATGCTTGCATAAGCTCTAAATTATTCTTCACCTTCTGGTAACAATTTCATGAAAAATTTGTTATACTCAAATTTTGAAAGGCTGGTAAAGTTGTGGTGTTAGTTTGATAGAAAGGCAAAGATGAAAGAAAAAAAGTCTATTGAAATATCTTGGAAACGGTTTCATTAAAAAATTGCACTATGTATTATTATATATGTGTTGAACTAATCGTGTGGTACTTTGGAACTCCGAATATACATATATGTATATGTATTACCAAAGACTACTAATCAAAGCTCTACCTTTTCAACAGCTTCTTCCGTAAAATCAAAATTTGAAGTGAGGATTGATATGCAACGTGACCAAAACAATCCTACTGTTAAAGAAAATAAGGATAAAAGTATAAATTATAATCCTATAAGAGTTCCCAAAAGAATTGTTAGAAGCGTGGAAAAACCAAGTAAGTAATATACCATGTGTAATACATATGCCAAGAGGTAAATTATTCTCGTGGTAATATTTTTGCATTACAATTAAATAATTTCAGATACCAGTGAAACTAAATCTAGTGTCGATAACAGGTACCGTCATTTGGTAGAAACACGTAAGGTACGTATTCAAAATTACAATTGCATATCGATAAAGTGTTTTTGAAAATATTTGCAATGGAAAACATGTTAAAAACTTAGGATATATAGGAAACCGTACTTATGTTAAAAAATTTTCTGCAAATGTATGTTAATTTCCTAAAAAGGTCGCTATAAAAATATTTCAGGTTTTTTGCAAGTGTTCTTGCTTCTTTTCACTTTTTTTGTTTTATTTGTTTTTCTTTTTAACTGCTTCGACAAAAATTTTTGCCTTGAATTGTAAAATTTTCCTAAAAAAAAAATTATAATAATAATAATAAACGGTTAAAATAATTAATAAAAGTGATGAAAATTCAATGATACTCATTTTGACATGGTGTGCAAAAAAAATAAAAAAAACCTTGAGAGCCACTATAAATATTAGGGACAGACAGATAGAACAATTTTCAAACATTGCTGGTTTGGTCCATATCGATAATAATGTCCATCGCAATTATAATCTACGCTTATTATGTAAACAGGAAAATTTTAACGCCTGTCTCGTTTTCATGCAAAAATTATACAATTGAGATGGAATTTTACATGTGTATTGCGCATGATCTCCTGAGTCACGTATGCTATATATTATAATTGGAAAGTGTAGGGGATGGAAAAGAGGGGGAAATGTTTAGCCGTGATATTTATGGCGAGCCATAAATGGAGTTTATAAGTCTATTTCTGCTAACTATAAATCTGATGTAAACAGGTGTCCTCAGATAATTTGTAGATTAATAATTTTCGAGATAAAATTGTTTTTCAAAATTGTTTGCCCAAAACATTATGTTCTATTTCTGCAAAAAATAAATTTGGTTCATTATATACAAAATATGTAATATCCTCGTGTAAAACGTAAAGTAGAAGTAGTTTTTATATTGCTAGGGCGTATTTAGATTAAAGTTTTGCTTTATTATAGGAATAGTTGTGCTCGGGCAACGCCAGCGGGTCAGCTAGTTTAAAACTAAAAATATTTCATTTGCAATTTTTTCAATAACATCTACATGTAGAACTCTTCACATTTTTTTAAAATATTTAACTATACTTTAATTTTTTGAGGGTGTATTAAACTAGTTAAAGTTGCAATCTAAATTATTAAAAATATAATAAATATATTTATTAAATATTTGACTGCAAATTGAATAGCATATTTTAAAATTTCTCAGATTCTTGCAAATTCTTTGAGTGAAAAGGACAAAAATGTACCTCTACCAAAAATGCTGTCATTTCATGAATTTTGTGAGTATTCTAATATCAAGGAATACTTGCACAATGCCATTAATAAGAAGTATCCATATCAAAGCATGAGCTATTTTACTAAAATGGACAAATATATACGGAAGTTTTATAAAAACTATATTAAGGGTAGTGATATATGGCCTAGTGGTGTGTTTTTCAAATCTATGGAACATTTAGATGAATTTCTCCAGAAGTATAAGCATGCGGAAGTGAAATGCTTGCAAGATGTTTACACCGATAATGAAGTTACAAAAGAAGTACATTTGAATTAATCTGAATTATAATTTTAAATACTAATATTTTTAATTTTTATAGAATGGTATAAATCATGCGACAAATGCTGTTATTTGTCTCGACTCCATAGGTGCAAAGAACGCCGCGAGCTATTTAAATGAAAACCGACAATTCATTTCAAAGCAATCAAGTACAGAATCAGCTACTGATACCGATACTGATTTAATACAGAGTAAAACGGAAAAATCTCCAATTAGTAAATTTAATACTATAGGCACGAATGAAACAGAAAACAGATCAAATGCATCAATAGTTAATATTCTCCGATATACAGACACCTATACAACAAACTTTAATATTTGTTCTATGGTAAGAGAAGTAATTTGAAGTCAGCAGCAGAATAACTTCAAATTACATAATTTTTTGAATTTTTAAGGCTGGTGAAACTGCAACAGCAAGTTCTTTTACAAGTTTAATTAATCCAGCGGGAGAAGAAAACCGATTAGAAGAACCAGCTCCTATATGCAGTTGTACTGCTGACAAGGAAGATATTAAGCAAGAGTTTATCACTAACGATGAAGAGGAAACTATTTCGAGGAATCCAATTACAGGGAACAGTTCGTACTTTCCTAAAGGTGAGAAAAGCATTACATCAAATTTATGGTAATAACTAAAGTTTATTTTTATTTCTGAAGAGAAAATAGCTAGTAAGGGAAATCAACCATGGTGGGACAGCGAATTTTTTCTAAATGTTTGCGTTGTCAACTGCAAAGTTCTGATTCTCAATGTGAAGTCGCTTTATGTGTTCACCTTTTACAGATTAAATTTGATTAACATTTAGAACCTTTCGCTTATACGTACACTAACTGAGTAATCTTACTTAAATACTTAAAAAATGCTCAATATTCAGATTATGAAGATTAGGAGTGTTACTAATATCTTTGGATGTAGACCATCCAAAAAACATTTTGCTACTACGAGTCCATATAGGTAGGACTCTTAATCTATTCTATACTTATATAATCCCATTGTTAAGTGTTAAATAAATTAATAATTAATTAAATAAATTAGTAAGGTTAAGATTCTTTTCGCGATTTAATCGTTGCCTTATTGAAAACATTAAAGCTACAAACCTTATGGTGATTGCCTATTCGTTATAGAAATTGTCGTCTGCCTAAAAAATGTTCCGTTATACACGTTCAATAAATTATTGGGTATTAAATCAAGTATTCTAATTTGGTCGCCATATAAGGATCACCATTTTGAATCTCGTGATCAAAAAGTAGACTATATGTTAAGTCGGGATATTTAATGCCTTCATTTAAAAAATGATCGGACTAAGCGTTTGCGATTGATCGACAAACATATTAGATCCGCCAGTTTTAATTTCCAAATTTTGATAGTAGATTCGCCTCAAAATACCTATAGTACCAATATTCAATTAAATTTTTTGAAGTTCGAAAATTGTTGGTTGGGATATTGGATCCGCCAAAGAAAACCACGTTTTTTCTGCCTCTTTCTTTTGTGATTGGCGATTAGACATAAAAAAAAGTCTCTTTCCTGTATTAGTGGCGATTCCACATGAAGAAGGTTAGACTTTGCCAGAAAATACATATTTTTTGCAAAGTCTAGTTTCTTTCCTCTGTAAAAGGCGGTTAGACATGATTTCCCTTTAAGTTTTGTCTACATATTTTATGTTAAGCGAAGTTATTAAAATACGTAAAATGTAACGAGGTGCTTAGGAAAGATTTAGTTTGTCTGCAAGACACCCAGTTTTGGGTTGCTTCCTTGGTGAATTTGACATTTTTGACGAAAATATAATTTTATTTACCCTTTGTTGAAGTTTTGACGCCATATGTTTGGTTTTTTTTTTTTTTACAAAATGTTTAAAGAACTTTCAGATCGACCAATTTCTATATTTTTGCTTAGCTATCCTCATAAAACAAGAATTGGAAGAGGCCGTTGACCAACAATGTTGTGATGAAGTAATTGAAAACACGGATGAAGTCGTAAACAATGTCCTTGAGAATGCTTACCAAAGAATTACTGACAACGTGGAAGAAGAAAGAATCATTTTAGAACCAAGAGAAACGCCCTGTGTACAAAGTGGTATACGTTATTTTCCAAAATGTGATGAACGAAACAAATGAATAATTTTAGTTGGAATGGAACTGAAAACTGAAATGGAATTAATAAATGATCATACACAAGATCATTCAGCAGAAGTACATGAGGTATGTAAAGGTAAACGTAAATACTGGTACATGTTGCATCGTAAGTGTTGTAAGAACTAATCAAATAAATGAAGGAGTTAAATATAAGAATAATCAACTACTTTAACTCACAAATTCGGCATAAAAAAAACTTTGCTTCAAAGGATAACTCTTAATCACGCTCCATACAAATAAATCTTCCTTAGTTTATGAATTAGCTTCTCAATCCTTTTAACCCTTAGATGGCTATTTTGAAGAATAACATATCTGGTACACCTGGGATATTACATACCCCAGTCACTAAAATGGCTACTGCTATAATATATATTATTTTAATTTTGCAAAAATTATTATTAGACATATGAAGTCATTGCGTAAATTTTTTTTTTTAAATATAACATTGAATAAAAATAACGAATAAAAGTTCCTAGAATATCAAAACAATAACTGGTTTTGCAAAAAAATCATCAAGTTTATATTCATTTTATCGGTTTCCTGGGAATTTATATTTTAGTAGCTGTGATTTCGAAGTCTTATGCCATCAAAGGGTTAACCACTGTGATATACAGGGTGTAACAAAAGTCCCGGAACGGTCGGATATTTCGGAAAGAACACATCGCTTCGGAAAACAAAAAAATAGGGATAAAATATTTTTAAAAGAAGTATTCAACTCTAACAACCCCTACCCCCCTTCCCCACCACTGAGGGCGGGGGTGGGGGTAACTTTATTTTTTCAAATGGGACCACCCATTTTTTTTGCTTGCAGAGACGGATTCTTCATAAAAAAGTAAGTATTTTTTGTCTCAAACATTATTTAAAATTCGGTACAGGGAGTGCGGTTTATGCGAATACGAGGTCAATAAGCGTTTGCATGAGTACCCTTAATATTTTATTTATTCTCTATTTTAGAGCTTAAAATGTAAACTATTTCATTAGTTTCGAGATTTTGTAATGTTCCATTACTTGAGTTATTGCTACAAGTTTTCAAGTTTTATTTATTTATTTTTTTTTAAATCAGAAAGTAACTTAAATTTGCTACCTATGTATATACTCGTAAGGTCAATTATAATTATACTACATGATTGAAAACACAATATCGAATAGTAAATTAACTAATCCTAATTAAAAATTTCTTCTAGGTTGACCAAGGACCAAATGATAACAAAATTATGCCACCATCGAAAATGCTGTCTTATAATGAATTTAAAGAATATTCTAATATCAACAATTATTTGCAAAATGACATCATTAAGAAGTTTCCTTGCAAAAGTTCAAACTATTTGATTAAAATGGACAAGTATATACGAAAATTTTATAAACATTATATTCTTAGAGGCGATAATTGGCCTAAAGGTGTTTTATACAAATCAAACGAAGTTCTCCGCGAGTTTCCACAAAACCATAAATGTACGGAAATAAAATGTGAAACTGATGTCGATACTGATAATATTGGTACTAATGTCGAAAAGGTAATTTCATATTAATCTTGAATATAAAAGGTACGCAACTGTTCATACTAGTGGCAGTTGTTATGCGAACCGAAGTTACCTCATAATCAAGGTAATCGGCAGTTCGTCAAGTATCTGGAGGCAAACTAAATACGGCCTTAAATTACTACTAAAAACTCATTTCTAACTCAAGCCATTGATCAATAAGTAAATCAAAAAGAGCGTATGTATCCTAATGGACGGCGTGTAGTAGATAGCCCTCATATGAATTTTTCAAAAAGTGGACTTATACCACTTTCATAAATCACGTCTCAAATATATTATTTCATAGAGTTAAGTGTCTTTAGATAGTACATACGTATGTGCCCTAAAAAATGTTGTCCTCTTTCATTTTAACCCCTTTGTAACGAGATATTTACTTTCAAAGTCGTAACATTTTGACTAAAGAAGATAATCATAATTATTTAAATTTTTAGAATACGCAATATATGTCGGAAAGTTCTAGTAGTTATATGGAATCTATAGATGAAAGTCGCGTTATAAACAATAGAAAAAGAGTTTACATTTCCAACCCAA
The DNA here is from genome assembly GCA_951509405.1 of Machimus rusticus. NCBI lineage: Eukaryota > Metazoa > Arthropoda > Insecta > Diptera > Asilidae > Machimus > Machimus rusticus. The sequence continues at coordinate 14,194,936 of OX608054.1, read as the reverse complement.
CTGAGACGAATTTAAATACGAACATAAGAGAAGTAAGTTTATATTTAAATTAATTCTGATTTTATACTTTCATTTTGTAATTTTTTTGAGGATGATAGAGCTCCATTCTCTATTTCTGGACATGAGCCTACAATTGTAAATAATTTGGAAAGTGAAATAAATGAAGAAAAAATGTATAATAAAGCATATACTGTAATAAACGGTACCGATATTTGCAATGACAATAGGAGAGAAAAGGTAAATTTGGGTTAACAATAAATCTATTTATTAGTGTTATAATTTTCTCATTTCTACTTAAGGATTATCAAAGAATGCCTGAAAATCCTACGGGTCAGCTTGGAATTCAAGGTATAAGCAACGCAGAAAATGAATTAAATATCCCAATGGTAGTTATACCTCAATATGCAGATTTGTCCATGATAACTACAAGAGAAGTAAACTTACATACATACATAGTTGAAAATAAATTTAAAACTTATTTTGAAAATATTTAAGGTCGTCGAAAGTGGAGCAAGGATTCATATAAATAATTTCTTAGGCTCAGGTAATAGAGTAGATCAAATAAGCGAGGAGGCATTTAAAAGTGGGAAACACACTAGTCAAGAGAATCAAATAAAAGAAGATACAGAAGGCAACATTGCATTTACGTACAAAGAGCGAGAAAATATTATATCTGAAATACCATTAGAGTTTAGTTATATGATGCTGCCGCCACGCATGGATGTTATTGATCATGAAGAAATTTCTTCTGCATTTTCAGCTATTTCAGAATACTCGAAAAACACCTTAAATTTCTCGAAACAAAACCTAGGTAAATTAAACGAACCTGGCGAAGGCGAAAAAGAAAATTCAACCAATGGAACTAACAGCAAAAATATCGAGAAAATTTCTGCAGAAGTACAAACTCAAATAAATATATGCCTTACCGAGGAAAAAGAAGAAACGAGCTCACAGAAAATAGGAAGAGACGATTATTTGAAAAAGCTTAAAAAGTCGAATCACTTTGGTAATGGTATAGTGTCACCAAAAATACGTAACCTCGATGCTTCACGCGTTATGTCTAAAGTAAGAGTTAAAATTAAAAGGATTTCAACCCAAAATGTAAAGCCAGATAACGAAGGCAAAAAAGCAAAGCGATTAAAGCAACACGCCATTAAGACTCGATTAATTCCTCTGAATAATATAGTCTCTCAGAACAGTCTTACGAGTCATCCTCTACTGTCAATGTCCAAAGTTAAGGTGAAGGTTCAAAGGATCACAAAACAAAAATTCGTAATAAAATATCCGAATATTAAATGGCCAAGCAACTCAATGGATTAAGGTTTTGGATTGGATTTTAAAGTATTTTGATAGAGGCCGTTAGTCCACAAGAATGTGATGTTAAAGAACTCTACAACATTAGTGAATGAGGAAAAGCAATTTGTATATGATAATATGTATAATGTATGAGTTTATAGAATCAATTTTTTACTATTGCCACAATCGGGAATTAAAGCAAATAAACTGAAGTATTTAGGGGAATTATAAATTGTGTTTCATGTATCTTTAACTAGGGAGGAGTGGGGTGATTACGGATACTTAAGAAAAATGGGAAGTCATGCTTACAGCCTTGGCCAAAAGTATTAGGCACCCTAGTTTTTTCCATGTATCTTACAAAATAATTCCAAGAAACATTTATATTGTTTGTCAATATGTTCCTACCGATCATAAATGGTAATTAAGGTAATGAACCCTTTCCTAGAAGGACCATAAAACATCTGGTTGGGAAAACTTATAAATTTGAGATTTTTTAAGAAAACTTCAGTTTGCAATTATTGCTCGTAGTGCAAGCAAGTGTTTAAATTTTGTTGCTCTTTTAACTGATTTGGCTACTATAATTATGAAAATGCCTAAAAGAAGGAAATTAAGTGAGCCAGAACAGTTGCGAATTTTGTTTTTACATGAACAAGGCAAGTCTCAAGTTGAGATTGCTAAAACTGTGGAATTTTCTTGTTGTGCAGTGCAAAGTGCAATTAAACGTTTTCTGGACACAGGACCACACAAAGACAGAAAAAGAACGGGTAGAAAAAGAGTAAGTTCGGAACGTGATGGCTGAAATTTGATTCGAGAGTTTCTCAAAAATCGCAAAAGAACGTCTTCAGAGCTTGATACTAGTCTGCCTCATCAGATTGGTAGGCCGATTAGCGCTAGAACTACAAGAAGAAGACTTGGAGAAGCAGGACTGAAAGGTTGCAAGGTTAGGAAGAAGCCTTGGCTTTCAGAAAAAAATAAAACAGCGTCTCTGGAATAGGCTTTAAAACACCAAAGTTGGACGGAAGCCGATTGGGAAAACGTAATATTGTCCGATGAATCTAACTTCGAGGTAAGCTTTATTTGGTTAATTTCAATTATTTATAACGGTTGAATTATGCCCAGTCCGTTTGTGAAAGCATTTTATGGATATTGAAAATAGTGCTAAAATTTATTAATTTTCCAGGTCTTTGGCACCCCTGCTGTCACGTTTCTGAGGAGGAGAGTAGGTGAAGCTTACCGTCCCGAATGCGTCGTGTCCACGGTCAAACATGGAGGGGGCAGTGTAATGATTTGCGGTTGTATGGCGTCCGTTGGAGCGGATGAAATGGTTATTTGTGAAGGATGCATGAACAGTAAAAAATATATTGTCGTGTTGGAAGAGGTTCTACACCCATCATTTACGAAGATTTACGGTGACACCAATGCGGACAACATAAAATTCCAACAAGATAACGCGCCATATCACACATCTGCAACCAGTATGCGATATTTAAAAAAAACAATGTTGATCTTTTAGAATGGCCTGCACAGTCACCAGATCTCAATCCAATTGAGTATCTTTGGTGTATACTGAAGCGGAAGATACGGGAGCACAACATCACATCAAAAACAGGGCTAAAACAAATCATCCAGCAAGAGTGGAAAAATATTTCTCCTGAAGAGTGCTTGAAGCTTGCAAAAAATGTACTGATGTACTTTGCACTTCCCGTGGTAAAAAGATGTCCACACCTTCACGAGTTGTGAATTTTTGATGAGTATTGTCCATCCTCATTTCAAGTTCCTTTATGGTGGTTGTAGTGCGTAGTCTCGACAGTGAAGATATTGCTCGGCCGTTGACAGTGGCGGTTCCCGATATCGTTGGCTTCACATATCTGGACTGCGCAAGGAAAGCTTGAGGGTCTCTGGTGGTCGACGTCTTCGGATGTGTGGCTGCCTTCGTGCTGGTTGAAGGGAGATCTCCGATTGGCTCGTCAGACCCCAGATCAATATGGTAGGAGGCGGTAGGACTTCCCGGTGGGGTGAAGTAGATGTCCTCCAAGATTTCGAGACAATCTTCTTGTTCATTAAACATCTGAAAATACGTCAATGAGCTTAAGGAGATTGATTTCCTACACTTAACACCAATGGACAATAACTTGAACGTTACAATACAGGACATGAATTTGTTGGTTTTTTTTTACATTTCCTTTATTTCCTTTTCAGATTCGCCTTCTATAGGCAATCTACAAAGTTTATGGATGGGCCTTTTGTAAGAATTATTTTGGGTTCGCACTTCCACAACCCGAACAAGACCATCCGTACCTGGATACACGGTCTGTATGATGCCTAATGGCCAATTTGCTGGAGGTATGTTTTCTGTTTTAATTAAAACAACATCTCCTACTTGCATATTTCGTTGAGGTCTTTCCCATTTTTGTCGGTTTTGCATCTGAGTTAAATAATCATTTGACCACTTGTCCCAAAACTGTTTATAAATATACTGTAAGTATTTCCAACGTTGTGTTAGAGTAGGTTGCGTTGCTGAATAATCAGGTTCTGGTAATGTTGATAAGGCCTGGCCAATTAGAAAATGTCCTGGGGTGAGGACAAACACATCGTGGGGATCGTTTGATACATAACATAATGGCCTTGAATTCAAGCACGCTTCTATTTGCGTAAGAACTGTGGTCAGCTCTTCAAACGTGCATATAGAGTTGCTTAAAACTCTTCGCAAGTGGTGCTTGATAGATTTAACACCCGCTTCCCAACTCCCTCCAAAGTGTGGTGATGATGGTGGGTTAAAATGCCAAGTGACTGCCTTGGGTACCAAATATTCAATAGCCCTTTTGGTTGACTCCCGAATTGCTTGATTTATTTCCTTATCAAGAATAACTTTTCCACCAATAAAATTTGTTCCACAGTCCGAGTATATATCTGTACATAAGCCTCTTCTCGCCACAAATCTTCGTAATGCAGCTAAGAAGGCTTCAGAAGTAAGGTCTGAAGCGAGTTCAATGTGGATAGCTCTCGTTATCATGCACAGAAATATACAAAGGTAAGCCTTCTGACGTTTTGAATTCCGTAAATTTGATGTTTTTATCATTATAGGGCCTGCGTAATCTATTCCTACCCTTGTGAAGGGTTTGGTCAAAATTGTTCGGCTGGAGGGTAGATTTCCCATTAATTGACCTGCTGTTGAACCGCGATGTCTAACGCAGGTAACGCATCTATGAATTCGGCTAGTTATACTGCGCCTGCCGTCCAGAATCCAGTATTTTTGCCGAATCGTGCTCAGAACTAGGGATGGACCTCCATGCAGTGTCTCCTGATGTACCTTGTCTATCAACATATGAGTCACGTGATGAGACCGTGGAAGAATTATTGGATGTTTCTGCGTGTAGGAAATCGATGCATTCTCTAACCTTCCGCCTAAGCGAATCAGTCCAACATCATCAAGGAACGGGGTAAGTTTTAGTAGTTGACTATGTTTTGCCAATGGTTTTTTATTAAGTAAATTTTGTAGGTCCTCGCGGAAAGATGTTCGTTGGACCATTTTCAATATCGTGGTTTCTGCTTCTTGATATCTGGATGCACAGATTTCAATGTACCGGTTTTGCGGATTACGACAGTTGTGACTGAATATTTGGATCCGCGCGATGATGCGAACAAGACGAGAATATGAAGAATAGTGTAATAAAATGTTGTCTTCGTCCTTAGACACTAAGCTTGTGGTTGTGGTCTGTTTAGCTTCTAAGTTTGTAGTTTCATCTATCTTGCGTAAATTAGGCCATTTATTTTCTTCTTGCGTTAGCCAAATTGGACCGTTCCACCATAGTTTGTTTTCGATTAGATCCTTGGTGGAAATTCCTCTAGACGCTAAGTCAGCTGGATTATATTGGCTGGAGACGTGGCGCCATTTGTCGTATCGTAGAACGTCTTGTATCTCCACGACCCGGTTGGCAACATAAGTTTTCCATTTAGATGGGTGTTCCTTAATCCATTGCAGAACAATAGTGGAATCGGTCCACGCGAATATGGAAATTTCATGTAGTTGCATCGTCTCTATAGTCTCCTTAATTAATTTTGTAAGCAACACTGCACCATTCAATTCCAGCCGTGGTATAGTTGTGGGCTTTGTAGGGGCCACTCTTGTTTTGGCGGTGAGTAAGTGAGATGATACTCCTTTCTCATCTTCTATTCTGAGGTACAGTACCGCTGCATAGGCTTTAGTAGAGGCGTCGCAAAATCCATGGAGTTGAATTCGAGCCCCTTTTGTGAACCCAATCCATCTTGGAATTTTTAGGGCAGAGAGCGATTGGAGCTCGTCCTTGAATGTGTTCCATTTTTCTAAGATATTTTCTGGGACTTCATTGTCCCACGATTGTCCTATGATCCAGAGTGTCTGCATTAATATCTTTGCTACGATTATAATAGGTGCAAGCCATCCTAAAGGATCGTATAAAGATGCGATATCTGAGAGTATTGTTCTCTTTGTAATCTTGGTATGAATCTTCCTTGGGGCGAGTTTGAATGTAAATTCATCGGACATAGGATGCCATTGAATACCCAACGTTTTTATGCTTTCGTCTTCGGCTATTGTAAGTGTGCCCTTTAGCTCACGATGTTCGTTTGGTATATCTTCGAGTAACTTGGCATTATTGCTAGCCCATTTCCTTAAATTAAATCCACCTGATTGTAGTATACTAATCAATTCCTTTTGTAGTTGTTTTGCTTCATCTACCGTATCAGCCCCAGTTAGCAGATCGTCTACATAGAAATCTGTGAACATGACTTCCGACGCTAGTGGCCAATTTTTTCCTTCGTCTCTAGCTAACTGCTGTAGGGTACGAATAGCTAAATACGGCGCTGATGAGGTCCCGAATGTCACAGTATTTAATTGGTAGTCTTGGATGGTTAATGTCTTAGGATGTTGCCAAATAATTCTTTGAAATGTACGATGTTCCGGAGCCATGTCAATCATTCTATACATTTTCTCTATGTCTGCGTTCATAGCGATCTTGTATTTTCTCCATTTAAGGAGTGTAGAGAAAAGTTTAGGTTGAATCACAGGTCCCTTCAGCATACAATCATTAATTGATTTGCCATTTGTTGTGCGCGCTGAAGCATCGAATACTACTCGCAACTTTGTCGTACTGCTGTCTTTAAATACTGCATGATGCGGTATATAATAATGTGGTTCTTCAGGATCATGAGAATGAAGTTCCGTCATATGACCGACTTCAATATAATGATTAAGACATTCTCTATAATCTGCTTCAAATTTAGGATCTTTCGCAAATTGTCTTTGTAAAGCTTGGAACCTCTTTAGAGCTAGAGTTCTGGATTGTCCTAAAACAGGAGGTTCGTTGTTGATGAATGGCAAGCTAACTTGATATCGTCCGTTTTGAAGTCTGAGATGGTTAAATTGATACATTTGTTCGCACTCTGCTTCTTCTTTCGTGAAAATTGGCTTTGCAGTAATTTCTTCTATGTCCCAGAATTTTTTTAGTTGTGTGTTTATGTCGTTATCCTCCGTAGATATTGTAAGGGTTGTGACCTTACTTTCGGAGCATCCCATGGTGGAACCGATTAGAATCCAGCCGAAAATAGTATTAATAGCCACAGGTTCTGAGTCTGCGCCGCGTTTGATGCCTGTTTTGATGATTTGTGCATATACTTGCGCTCCTAGCAATGCATCGATTCGACCGGGTTTCCAGAATGTGGGGTCGGCTAATTGTAGATTTTTTAAATGTTGGCCAGTGAGTTGCGATATAGGCCGTGTAGGTAAAGGACCAGTAATATCCCTTAACACTAGGAAATTCTCTTGGATAGGTGCTGCTGTATCAGACCATTTAGAGCGTATATATAATTTTGTTTGTTGGCGTGATATTCCTGCAGGACATGTGTTTAGTCCCGTCACCTCAACCGACGTTGGTGTAAGCGTAGCAGCTAGCTTTTTACATGCTCCTTCCGTAATAAATGACGATTGGGATCCAGTATCTATCAACACCCGTAGTGTTTGCGATTTTCCTGTTTCGCTTTCTGCAATGATTAGCGCTGTAGACAGTAGTGACTGCTGATTTTCCTTAGCTAGAAATAATTGCGTCATGTCACCCGTTTCCGAGCAGTGAGCTCGTTCTACTTGTGCTACTGAGTCAGAATTGTTATTAGTATTGCCAAAATGAGATTTGGTTTGATTTGATTGTGTTGGTTGAACTCCTTCTGATTGCAAAGGAGGTTTGTTATAGTTTGCTTCTTGTATGTTATTACTGCTAGGAGTATGTTGTGTGGTATGGTGCTGTAATCCAGAGGTAGAATTACTGTATTTAGTGTAAGAATTAGGTAGTTTTGAAATATTTGAATTGTCGTTGTGATGTTTGTAGCCTGGAGGTGTAATATCACTGTGCAGTGTAGTATGATGGTTTTGATTACACTTCAAGCATTTATATTTGCTCGGACATTCAGAGATAGAATGTTGGCTAGATAGACAGTTAGTACAGCAGTTTGCTAACTTTATGGCTTTCTGTCTGGCTGCTACATCCATGTTTTGATAGCGCGGACATTGCCTAATGAAGTGACCCTTATTGCATACCGGACATTTATTTTTCTTTGCTATGTGGTATGAACAAGTTGCGTCGCTTTTTGTAGGTTTAAATTGTGATGTTTTAGATGTTATGGTATCTGCGATAGCTTCCAATATTTTCAACCGGGTAGTTAAAAATTTTCGGAATTGAGCTAAGGTTGGAAGTTCCTGAGTAGCTCCTTGCTCTTCTTCCCAGTATTTTAGCGTGATGAATGGTAATTTTTGAACCAAAATGTAAATTAGAAGGGCATCCCAAGAAGCTGTATCCACGTCCAGACCTTTTAGTTGCTGTAAGCATTCTTCTGTCGTGTCAATTAGGCACTTGATAGCCTTCGTAGTTTCAGTATTGGCCTTGGGTTGATTAACTAATATCTTGAGCTGGTGATTGACGAGAATTCGTTTATTCTCATATCTTCCCTTTAATTTGTTCCAGGCTGGTTCATAATCTTCATTGGTTATTGGTGTATGCCTCAATAGTTTTTCAGCCTCGCCGATTAAGCAAGCCTTTAAATGATGTAACTTTTGTACTGCTGTTAGCCTTGCATTTTCGTGTACAAGTGATGTGAATATATCTCGAAATGAACGCCACATATCATAGTTGCCATCGAATTTTGGTAGTGGTATTTTTGGTAATAAGGATTCCGTTTGCAATACGGTTGCTATGGGTTGTGATACCGTATTAACACTAGTTTGGTTGGTTGCAGAGCATTTGCGCAGGCTTTCCGTTAGCTCGGCCATATATTCCGAATATTTTGTTTCTGTTGAGCTGTATTCATCTTCGTCTATATATTCGATTGCCGTTGAGATCGAGTGTTTTAACATGTGTTTGCTGAGCGCTAAGTCTGCAGCGCGAAATTCTTCCCAACTAGCTTTTAGGTCGGTTATTTTGTTTTCAAAAAATCCTTGCGTGCGTTTAGGAATTGCTGTCTTTTTTCCATTCTCGATAGATTTTTCCAACCTCTTTTTTAAGCTTACAGCTGTTGCTACTAACTCATCTAATTCGGACATATTGAATTTAAATATCTTTACGGTTGTAATGTTGTACAGAAAAAATATTTAACAAAATGTTAGACGAAAAAAAAGAATTGATTTAGCTACACATTCCTGGATGGAACCACCAAAAAATGTGCAAAAAATGTACTGAGCGAGCGCAAGCAGAGTTTTGTGGACAAGAACAATTCCGACCAAAGTTTCGTTGCCTGCTGAAAATTGTGTAGCGGGTAAATTAAATAAAAAAGGGAATGTGTAGTTATAAACCAATTCTCTTTTTATTCGTTGTTCCTTGCTATAAATTTCTAATAATAGGTTAAACTAATAGCATAAGAATAATTAGTTCCTATTTCTCCGAATAGAAATCACCCGACCAGTGTGTCGAGTTCTATTTCTATTGTGGAAAATTACAACTAAAATTACCGTACTCTACGTTATGTTTAAGAAATTCAATTTTTGGACTACCTAACTACTGTACTTTAAACTTCAAAAATTAATTATTTGTGATTCAATTAATTCAAAAAAAAAACAACGATATAAGCTAACTAATCAATACAATATTGATAAAATTTCGTATGATAATTCAATTTTCCTAAGTAAATTTCCTATTACCAATTAAATTCAGTTTTTTAATTTATCAATCGCATATAAAAATTTCCTGACCTTCAGGCATATGAAATTTTTCTGCTGATTAGATAAACGACGGCGGCTGAAAAACAAAAGGGGGTGATTGAGGATTTTCGTCCCCTTTTATAGGCGGTAGGGACTGCACACTCACCGGAAATGAAGCGTTTATTTGCATAAGTAAGATATCTGTAGTTAATATCGCGGAATATCGCATTTCGCTTGACCCGGCATAAAAAACTCTATCGCCTGGTATCCAACAGGGCTCAGAAATAATTCAATTCAGCGAAAAATGATTAAAAAACTATTTTGCTATATTTCGCTATAAAATGGCTGAATGGCTGACTATTTGCCACTTCCTTGACTCGCCAGTTTTTTTCTCTCACGCGCTCTTGCTCTTTTTTTTTTTTAATCATGTTCTGTCCCTTTCCCTCTCATAGTGCTTATGAGAATTTATATAAAACAAAATTATTAGTCACCTGACAGATTAAGCGCGATTCTGGTAATGCCATCGAATTCGCCGTCTTAAATTGCCCAATGTTGATCTGTCAGGTGAGCGCGTAGTATGAAGTTTGACAAGTGACGATCTCATCATAAGTTCCGCGTGTGCTGTGATATCTTTGCGAATATCCACGAAATCCGATGGATAAATGGTAAGTAATACATTTCTTGATGATTCGTGATTGATTTGCGGTGATTTGTATGATAGGAAATAAGTTCGCAGTCGGTAAATTCGCCAAAAACTAATTGTGATTTTGCCGGTCAAAAATGTAAACAAGACGTAATTATTTAAAGTTTTTACTTTATTAGTAGTTTTTAATGATTAAATTTTACGCGGTGATGTACGCGACGTGCAAATGATGAATTTAATTCGTAAAAATATTGAATGTTTCGTGTCGTTCATTTAATGTTAATTTATGTTGCTTTGCTAATAATTGCCCTTTCTTTTAGTGTGCAGGCTGGTGGAGTCCCTGTGCCTAACCCAGGGACGAGGTACATATTTTTCTATACAGACAAAAGAAAAATTTAAAAATTCTAAAATTTTTATTTCAGATCTCCGATTTTTTGTTTGTGCCCAAACAGAGTAAGTTCGGAACGTGATGGCTGAAATTTGATTCGAGAGTTTCTCAAAAATCGCAAAAGAACGTCTTCAGAGCTTGATACTAGTCTGCCTCATCAGATTGGTAGGCCGATTAGCGCTAGAACTACAAGAAGAAGACTTGGAGAAGCAGGACTGAAAGGTTGCAAGGTTAGGAAGAAGCCTTGGCTTTCAGAAAAAAATAAAACAGCGTCTCTGGAATAGGCTTTAAAACACCAAAGTTGGACGGAAGCCGATTGGGAAAACGTAATATTGTCCGATGAATCTAACTTCGAGGTAAGCTTTATTTGGTTAATTTCAATTATTTATAACGGTTGAATTATGCCCAGTCCGTTTGTGAAAGCATTTTATGGATATTGAAAATAGTGCTAAAATTTATTAATTTTCCAGGTCTTTGGCACCCCTGCTGTCACGTTTCTGAGGAGGAGAGTAGGTGAAGCTTACCGTCCCGAATGCGTCGTGTCCACGGTCAAACATGGAGGGGGCAGTGTAATGATTTGCGGTTGTATGGCGTCCGTTGGAGCGGATGAAATGGTTATTTGTGAAGGATGCATGAACAGTAAAAAATATATTGTCGTGTTGGAAGAGGTTCTACACCCATCATTTACGAAGATTTACGGTGACACCAATGCGGACAACATAAAATTCCAACAAGATAACGCGCCATATCACACATCTGCAACCAGTATGCGATATTTAAAAAAAACAATGTTGATCTTTTAGAATGGCCTGCACAGTCACCAGATCTCAATCCAATTGAGTATCTTTGGTGTATACTGAAGCGGAAGATACGGGAGCACAACATCACATCAAAAACAGGGCTAAAACAAATCATCCAGCAAGAGTGGAAAAATATTTCTCCTGAAGAGTGCTTGAAGCTTGCACGGACAATTTCTAAAAGAATAGCTGCTGTGATTAAAGCTAAGGGCGGACCGACTAAATATTAATAATAAGAATAAAGGACAATAAGTCAAACCTAACTATAGTTTAATTTCCCCTTATCTGCGCAAATGAACCGTGTGGTACGATTTTCATGGGGTGCCTAATACTTTTGGCCAAGGCTGTATACTATTGCAAAAAGTCAAACTCCAATTAATTACATTCTTATATTGATTACCTGGCTATAATGTAAACACAAAATTATTTTGCAATAGCATGTCAGTGTCATATACTTTCAAAAAGAAAATTGGCAAGCGTGGGGTAATTACGGACTTTGAGGGGTAATGACGGACAGACTTGTATTAGCTAGTTAAAGCTGCGCAACTTTAATAACTATATTTATTACTTAAATATTTCAAATGTAGCTAAAATATAAAAGTAATAATAAAGTGTTTTTGAAAATAGCTCTAATATCTATAGCTACATACATATGTCCGTAATTACCCCATATTGATTCAAATGGAAAATGCACAATTACCTCTCAAGCACATAAGCAAACAAATTTAACATTAAATCTATTATAATACCATTTCAAAGTTACATAACTGGTCCACTTTGTCCAGCGAAATACGGTTAACAAAACTCGATAGAGATCTGATATTGTTGATTCAAATAATACTAGTAACAGGTCAAAATTATTCATCAGATAATTGAAGAAATGGCTGAAAATCTATTGTATTGTAAATTTGCCGGAAAATTTAGTAATGCTTTGATAATAAAAATACCTGAAATTAATGTTTTGCAAGAAACCAATTACAATTGAACGACTTTATGAAATATGTAATTTCGTGATATAAACACCAAAACTTTACTGTCCGTAATCACCCGATGTCCGTGTTTACTCCACTCTCCCCTACGCTCACGTATAGGGTTTTTACACAATACAGCATTTCCTTAGGCTTTATATTCAACGCCTTGTACATAATTAATTCGGAAGTAATGGAATGTTTTTATAGCGTTTGGTGAGGAAGGTAAAGATCCCAACTTTAAATATTGTAGTTTCATGCTCGGCAGTCAACTACTATAAATCAATTTATGCAGAGATGACCAAACGGAAACCAGAAAAGATGAAAGGAATCTTAAATTTTATTTTAAACAGTAATACACTCCATTATTTTGTTACTTTAATTTAATGAAAAGTTTTCATGACCGGTAATTCTGTTAACGGATTAATACAGGACAATAAGCTTTTATGTAAAATTGGACCTTTTATTACTTAAGGTCTCAAGAAGAATTTTACACGGTGTAAGTCGAACAAAATGAAATTGAATTGAGTAAAATGAAAGATCTAGACTACAAGTGCTGTTCTATTGGTTTGTCCTTCTTCTGCTTTATCATTCTTCTCAGACTGCACCGGATCCTGACCCCTAATGCGAATATTGTGCTTGTCCTTAAACTTATTAATTTCCTCTCCTTTTTGTTCCAATTTTTCCGTGACTAGTCCAATTGACTTCTGAAGGTATTCATTGTTTTCAATCAATTGAGGGAGCACATCTTTTACTTTGCGTTCACACAGCACGCCGCCTATAAGTCGAAAGCATTTTCGGTCTCCATCTACGGTCCTTAAAGTCTCTATCACTGTTCTGAAATATACAATTTATATTAAAATGTTAAATTGAGGTTAAAGGCGGTCTACTTATGTTCCTTCAAATCCATTTCTAAAGCGCTTAAGTTATTTGCCATATTTCTTTGTTCGCTCCTAAGCGTTTGAAATTCAGCAAATACTTTTTCATTTTGCTTCTGCTGCTTACTGGCACTTTCCGATGTCATTGCAAACACAATTCTTTCTTCACGTTTTGGTCCAACTTTTACCCTGTTGACATTTATGCATGTAAAAATGTCAGAATGAGTAAAAAATTAGTGTTACCATATGTGCATACACAACAGGGAAATGGGAAATTTTCAAGAGCTTTCACACCATAGAAATTCGGAACAAAAATGAAAGGCGATATCCCAGAAAAATGTTTGGGAAGGTTTTAAGTTTAGAAGGTCCTAAACGAGTTTTCGGAAGTCGTTTAAGCCTAGTATGCTGATTGTTGTTGCCTTTGAAGAAAAAGCTTTATCTTCAAAGGTTTGTGAAATCTGAATACGGCTTCTTCTTCTTACGTCAGTGAATGAAACGTCACTGTCAGAAATTTTGAGTGTTTGAGGAGGAACGGACTCGCCCGGCTTGCAAAGGATGAAGACGATAATTGACTTCCTTAACTATTGGTATTTTCGGTACCTCATGGTAACTGAGTTGTATATGGTCGAAAAGTGGGAAAGAGTTACAATTCGTAAGTGCCCTGGTAAGGGTAGAAATTAAAGTACATAATCTCTTTCACTATAGATGTTATCTTTTTGCTGCTGTTTTTGCTGTTTTGGGTATTCAATTACTCGGTGTTACTATCGTTGACTGGGAAAATATTCGGAGGTGCACCTGCTTCGATTGGAATCGATGAGCTGAAAGTAATGTAGCTGCCAGTTTAATGATCTTTCTTGTAAGCAACATTTTCGATGGCGAAGTTTGGCATTAGGAAGCTCGCTCTTTTATTTTATACTGTTTAGATGTGTGTACAGAAAATTAACTTCCTAAGGGATCAGAAATATTGCGAATGTTCTTTATATATTTCTACAGGTAATAAAAACATGTATTACAATATACTAAGTCAATGCTTATTTCATCTGATGATAATAGCCATACCTCGCACGTTACTTGCCTTGCACGAAATCCGTGAATAGTACGGTGAAAAATTGCGAAAATCCTCAACACTGAATATAATCTCCAAAATTGTTTAAATCAATAGTAAGAAATAACACAGTTTCGAATAAAATGATTTTTAATAACACGGTATTAATTAGGGCCCTGTTCTGCTTGTACGCCAAAAACCGTCCCGTGTGTGGCCGGCTAATGGGTGATTATATTATTATTATTATGTTTTAATACAAAAATACATACATATATTACTTTTACGTAAAATAATTAAAGTATTTATTTTCCTACGTTTAAACATGTATCAGCTGCTTTAATATTGAGATTCTGAAATTTCCAAAAATGGAAATAATCAATTTGGTCCGTGAACAGCACACATATACATACAAGGATTTGTAACAAAAAAGAAAAAACGTACTTATTCAATTTTTATTAATTAGCAAAATTATGAAGGAACTAAACGTGAGAGGGATAGAATTTTTCCTCATTTTCCAGTGGTTTTAAAACAGCTTTTGTTTTATAATTCTGAGAATTACTATTATAATCAGATTTCCCACCCGATTTTTCATTTAGCATAATATTTTTTATGATAATATTATGAGATACTGCTTTGCACATATCATAAATTGTAAGAGCTGCTATTGAAACAGCTGTAAGCGCCTCCATTTCAACTCCAGTTTGGCCTACAGATTGGACAGAGGCTGAAATAACTACTTCATGATTGCTCCTTGCCAATTTTACATATACTTTTATGGACGAGAGTACGATATTATGACATAAAGGGATTAATTCTGCAGTTTTCTTAGCTCCCATGATTCCAGCAATTTGTGCAATAGAGAGGACGTCGCCTTTCGCTACGTTATTTCTATGGATGAGATCACTTATTTCCGGACCAACATATACCGTACATTCAGCAACTGCTTTACGTTCAGTGATACTTTTACTTGAAACGTCCACCATAGTTGCTTTTCCAATAGAGTCAACATGTGTTAATTCCTTCCCAATAGATGTACTGTAAAATCGAATGAATACGTTTTTGTGGAGTTGAGGAAAAAGATACGGCGATGATACAAAGCCTGTAAAAAAAGATAAAATTTTCAAATAAGAGTAAATATTTTTACTAATACTATAAATTATGTACAGTAACGAGCAAAAAAATGCAACAATTGTTACTAGAAATAGTCCAAACATATATTATATATATAAAATAACTTAAAACAAAGTGAAGTAACCTTCATACAATAAAATCTATAACGTTTATCTGTATTCCTATTGTCGTCTTTTTCCAAATTGCAATAAAGGTTTACAAATTCGAATCCTTTGAAAAGACATGTATTTTTAGGGGAGCAAAAAAAACTGCAACAAAGAATAAATTATATTATTATCTTGTTGGTTTTATTAAAGAAAACACAGTAGAGTTAAATAAAATAGTTATTTATTTCAGCTCGTGCGACGGCACAACAAACACTGACAGCTCAAATTATTTAAATTCAGTCTGAAGTTCTTTTCGTTCTCCCGCATGAAGCGCTATTAGTGTCAAGGCTCCAAATTCAAATTCAAAACTGCTGGAGCGCATTCCAACAACCCTTCTCGCTCCGGCACGAAGTTCCAAACGCCTGGTGAACTCTAAAGAACGATCCTTAACTAAGGGCTTCAACAAAAAGTCCGCAATCATCTCTCCCGATGGGCAGTAGTTTACAACAATTATGACCTTCTCCTTTAAGTCCCGAAGCTGGTGGTTACAACCATCAATATGCTTCGTGCGGGCTCCACTTGGCTCCGATTCAATCAACCAAATACATCCTTGATTGTCCTCAGGCACGATCGTCAGAACAAGTACATTATATAGTACCTACATGCAGCCAGAAATCCAACCTCCATTGGAGTCGCCACAGGTCTCGATTCTAACATGCCATTGATTCAGCAAAAACGATCCTTCTGTCTCACGTTCCGCCTGAACGCCAAGATAATAACTAGCGCTTAAAAGATCCTTGATGTTGAAATAAGTCCCAATCGATCTGCAAGCTTTGCAGTTAATTTCGGGAATGCGCCAGCCACACGCAAATCATCCACGTAAAGCAGTATATACGTTAAGACACCATCTTCTTCCTTCCTGATGTACAAACAGTTATCAGCCTTGCCACGCTGAAAATCAATCTTCGAAAGTGCTTCAGTTGCCGTCTTATTCCACGCGCGCGCGAATTGCTTAAGACCGTAGATAATCCTACGCAATTTAAACACCTTGTCTGAAAAATTTCCTCGGACAATTCACCGTTCAAATATGCGCTCCTTACATCCAGTTGACGTAGGTAATTCCTCTACGCTGCAACAACCAATAACGCTCGTATGGTCTCAAGACTCCAGCCTGCACCCTCATGCTCAAACGTTTTGGTGGCATTCCTTATTTGCGTTCTGTGAGACTCATATCTCTAATGGGACAGTTTGAGCCGCGCGCCGGAGAAACCGCGAAAAACTCAGCATCAGTTGATATCTCCTCAGGATCTCCGTCTGAGCACACAATATCGCCGTTCTCCGGCTCGCGCCTACCTAAACAGACCTTTCGGCCGCGGCTAAGGGCCGCGGTAAAAAAAAAGGCAGTTTTCAACAGGTTTAAATTGGATTGCAAGCGATTAGAAATGCGTGAGCTATAGTGCCTTGCGGTTAATTACAATTCAAAAAATAAAATAATATAATATATATAATAATATATAATAAAATAATAAAAACCAACTTATTGGGTTGATTAATTCTAACATTCGAATAAAAGTTTCATAATCCTACCCTAATATTCATTTCTTTTTGTTCGTGTTTTAGACTTCCTGGCACAAATTTTTGTCGTCGACATTGTAAACACAAAATAATAACAATAATAATAAATAAATAAATAAATAAATAAATAAATAAAACAAAACAAAGAAAAAAAAGAATTATAAAAAGTTTTATTGCACCACCGTGTTCTTAAATATAACTTCCGAAAAAAATATTGCGAAGATATGACTAACCTTTACCATATTAGAAGTTATCCCCCAATTAAAATCATCGGACGATTCTCCATTTTGGAAAGATTCAGCATTCCTACAAAAAGTACATATTAGTCGTATAATTTTGTAATTACAAGATGTCTTATTTTTATTATTCATCTTAGCTTTCCTTATTCATCGTGATTCAAAAACCCCTTTGGCTTTATAAATATTATATCATATCAATCAATCGTTGGTTAATCCAAGTTATCCTCTAAAAAAATATATTTACATATGTATATACATATGTATGTATACTAAGTGAAGCTAAGTTAATCTAAATCCTGCTCAAATAACTGGCAGGAAAACTAAAGTTACAAAAAACACTAAAACAACACCTGAATAATATCAGCCAAGTTGAAGGGGCCAAACGGGCCAGAGGACGAGCGAAGGTCATGCGGTTTGGTTTACTTTTTAAAATGGAGAATATAAGCCATTGTTACATGTGGCCGACACTGTACATGTGCTCACGTTATGAGCATAATTTGGTATTTGATTTGGGCTGAACGAGGCATCAAAATAATATTTTATTGCTAGAAACTTTTCTTGACGCAGTAATTTTGGATTGATATTATTGACTATTGTTTATCGGCGGTGGAGTACCGGAAATTAGGCATATAAAGTAAAACTATCATATATTTAAATGAGAAATAAAATAAGTCATAGTTCTTTCCTTACACGTGTTTCACTGATGGTGTTATGCAATAAAATAAAGGTATGATATGATCTTTGATATGACAAATACCACAACTTGATACATCCTGGGAACGGAGCTCATAAAAAGTTGCCCATGCTCCTTAATGTTATTTTTAGAACACATGATATTAAATGTTCTGTTTTACAATGAAGACGGAAATTCCAAAGCATTGCACTTATCCCTAATTCATCGACGGGATCTTCTTAAATGGGTATAACTATTGCTCTTTTTCCTCCATTTGAGCATATAAATATAATGATGTATAATTCATCGCAAGCAATCACTTCATTATAAAATTTATTTCTTTTATTTCTTCCCTTATGAAATTGCATTTCCGTTTTAATTTCGAAAGCCTGTCTCGTTCTCTACACAAATTTTTCAATTCGTCAAAAAATGAAAACACCTTAAACATAAAAAATCACGATTTACCCACTAAGAAAGGTATGGAAACCACCACCAATGCTACGGCAACAGAACAATTAAGCACGCAATGCACAACCAGCCTGCAACATATGATTTGAAGTCTAGCACGAGTTAAATTGCCAAGAAACATATGTAAGTATTTAATAAGCAATAATTTAGCTAAATCATCACTGCGGGAAGAATAAAATTTAACTGTCTTTTTGTGAGTCAAACTGTGTGTTTTTAATTTACCCATTAATTTTCAGATTTGAAACTCTGTAAAGACCTCAACTTCCCTCAATGCTAAGCCAATCGAAATTTCGTTCACGTTATACATAGGTATGTATATCAGTATCTCATCTCTAGGGAATTCTTGTGATGTAGTATATTGCACTACGAACACGCTATCAGAATAAAGGCACAAAGTACCTTAACTCAACCATCTCAACCAAAATATTGTAAAAGCATTTTGGATTCAGAATAGCTACATTTTAATATATTTTAACAGCTCAAAGAAGAAAAGCCGGTGGTTGAGTTATTCAAAGCTAAGAATTATTAAACAAAGTAAAATTAAAAATTACCTGCATGTTGTCGTCTTTTTCTCTTCACTGCTGTTGAAATTAAAGCTACTAAATCTTCCTCAGAGCATTCACTACGTAAGGCATCACGTAGAGAAATTTCCTTATTTCCGAAAAGGCAGACCTAAAACCAAACGTATAACGAACGTAAAGTGACATCATGACCTGTAACCCGACCTTTAAATTCCCATCGGCCGTAATTCTCAATCTATTGCATGTTCCGCAAAAATGTTCCGTCATTGAAGTAATAAAACCGATTTGCCCCGTAAAGCCAGGCACCTTAAAAGCTTTAGACGTATCATTGGGTCCATTTTGAAGAGTTTCTAAATTTGGCCACATTTGCGTTATTCTGTTTAGGGTTTCCCTAAAATATATTATATTTTGGTCAATAAAAAATCATACACTGAAATTCTAGCCTACCTGAACGATACAAGTTTATTACTATGCCATTCATTTCCTGTGAAGGGCATGTATTCTATAAAGCGAATGTCAACATTCCGATCTTCTGTGAACTTAACGAAATCGCAAATTTCGTCCTCGTTAACATCTTTTAAGAGCACACAGTTCAATTTAGGTTTGTAGCCCAATTGTATTGCTAAATCAATTCCTGCTATAACTCGTTCCCATCCCTTCCTTCGTGTTATTTGTTCATATTTCGCTGGCTTCAAAGTATCTAGACTAACATTTATTGCATCCAATCCAGCCCTTTGCATCTGCACTAACAATCTTGTGAGCATAAGACCGTTCGTTGTTATTCCCACTTGTTCCAATTTAGGAAGCTTTTTAAGTTTATCTAAAATATTCAATTCTAGATTTTAATTTTAAACAATTTTTTTTCGCCTACAAATTATATCTACGATATCTTTTCGTACTGTCGGCTCTCCTCCAGTCAAACGAATTTTGCGAACACCTTGCTCTACAAAAATCTTCGCCAAGTACTGAATTTCATCTGTTGATAACAGATGGGATTTTGGAGATAATTTCACGCCTTCGGCTGGCATGCAGTATTTACCTAAAATACACAATTTTAAAAACAAGAAACAGCTGTAATATTTCTTGATAGCTACATCTTAAATTACAGCGCTCTGTTAAAGAGATTCTTAAATAGGTATGACATCTTCCAAATTTATCTTGCAAAGGGGAATCAATTTCCGGCTGGCAAGAAAATGAAGTAATATAAATGAGTTTTTTCAAACTAGGTATTCTAGTTAGGTTTATATTTTTATAAAAAAAGATCTCAACCCTGTTTTGAATGTCCTGCTTTGGCACCTCTGCCATCAGTCCATCGCTGAATGGGATGACACGTGTTTGAGACGAATAAAAACAAGCAAGCGTTTTGCGTTGCTGCACAATATTCCAGCGAGTAATGCCATTTAATAACTTTATCATTTGGAGAAATTCACAAATCAACGGAAAATAAATTGGGCAGAAATTAAAACAGAACAACAGAAGCGACTGAGCCCCTTTGGTTTACTGATATCTTGGATTAAGAAAGATTAGTGACCGCTAACCTGCTAACCTTCAATCTCTAAACACTACTTCAAAAAAGTATATCTGACAGCAGCTGTTCATTAATTAATTATAGGCGAATTATTGCGTACATATGACTCCTCGATTTTTTTTATTATAAGCTCTATATTTTCGCGGCATTACATTTCATCCGTAACCAAATGATTTCGCCAAACCGAAACCACTTGTTTTGTTTTCATATGGACTATGTATCTTCGCAGAAAAACCAGTGTTGTCAAATGTAAGATTATTTCTCCAATTAGGAAAAAGTTGCCGCATTTAGGCTAGGCGCCGACCGAAACGTCACCGACAACAATTTCCCTTCGCAGAATGGACCGTACCAACAGCAACACCCGGAATCAGAACCAGGAACCACTGGGTTGAAACGATTGGAACCGGGTTTCGGAACCATAGTTCCGATTTTCTAAACTGGGATGACATAAAATCCAGTCGTTCCGGAATGAGTTTCTGAACACCGCTTTAAATGTCAATGCGAGCGAGAGTTGTCAACTAACGTCAATTACCTTAAACGTTGACAATACAATATGAAAGAAAACAAAATATTATGAAGACGGGTTAATTAATATTAAATGTGAAACTTATGTTAATTTAAAATTAATCTTTGCTAAGCTTATTGCAAAATAATAATGCGTCGAGACGTGCTAAGGAGTAGTTTAGAGAATATTTATTTTAGTATAGTATTCCAAGTAAATTGGAGGAATTTTCTTTGGATCTTTGTTTTTATATAACAATATTTTACAGATCCTATGTCGAGTATTAACATTTGGGATAAATGCTTTTATTGTGCGGAAAGTGGGTCGAGATGTTCTTGGTGTTATGAATGTGCGGTTGTTACTCTTGGAAAGCACTCTACTCTTCTTGTCTAGAGAGGCGATAACACGAGCAAGCTTGAGTGCAACGACGCAAAAATTAAGCAAATGCACTTGGCCGCAGCTAGTCAACCAAATATGGTTAACGTAAGAAATAACATAGTATAATTTGAGAAAAGCGGTCAATATTTTCGATTTCAGGGTTCCTATATGCGCAACTTTAGCTGGACCATGCCTTTACCTTTGGTTGGAAGTGCTATCTCCAGTTAGCGAAGATTTGTATTCTCAATATAAATTCGGATGTTTTGCTGTTGCTATTTCATGTGTTATTGAGTTAAGCGCTGAAATGCCTCTTTTTGTTGCTCAAATTTATTGTTTTGTCAAATTCAAAATTTTTATAGATACCTTACACATTTTTGTTAGATCATTTATATTTATTTGGATAGTTCTTAGAAATCGCCACATAGCTATAATTGCATTTGGAATAGCTCAACTTTCTAGTGCCCTAACTATAGTGGCGGGCCATTATATATTTATTTATTATTATATACAAAAAGAAAGAAAAGAAAAAATCAGCAAATCCGTGGAAAACAAATCTTTGGATAAGATAGATATGGATCAGGACGGAACTTTTCCCTTCACAGAAATAACGCAACTCATCCCAGGCTTTTCACAAAACAAGGTAAATATGAATGTTTTATTCTAATCAAGAAGAATCAGTTTTCAGCACTTACAGAAAAAAGAAATGTATATAATTGTCTCTTACATCAAGCCTAATAAATCTACGCTTAAATTGTTTCTGTTCGTTCTGGGTCATTCTTGCCTATTCGCCTTTATTTTTTTATATTGGCGAAAACGTACCAAAAAATGTATTTAAATAAAATTTTTATGTTATTTTAATATAAATTTTGTATTTTTGTTACAAAACATTTATATTTTTAGGACAAAGCATTCAATAGTGAACTACAAATTTTAACCCTGAGTTTTGTGAAGCAAAGTGTTTTGAAACAAATACTCAATGAGGGAGAAAAATATGTAATGTCAGTGAGTCCAGTTTTATCCTTCAGTCAACAAGCTACTTATGATGTTGTTAACAATTTGGGAAGCCTAGCGGCACGTTTTATTTTTCGTCCCATAGAAGACAACAGCTACTTTTACTTTACTCAAACTGTCTCTAGAGATGTTGCATTACTAGATCAAAATAAGGTAAGATTTTATTTTTATGTACATATTAGGGCCGTGTGCGAGTTCATACTTATGTACTCCAATCTAAAATAACATTTTGAATGCGTCTTTGCTTGTAAATAAAATTGAAATTGAATTGTTTTATTTGTTAACATAGTTGTACATTGTACATCGAGCCGAAAAAAATCTGAGCTTTTTGAATTTAGTGTAATAAATGCAATTTAATTACGAGTTAACGCACGGCCTAATATTATGGACGAATATTTTTTTAGTCTTTCATTTTAGGAGAAAATAACAGAATGTGCTAATGTATTGAAAGCCATTTGTAACACTGTAACATCAATCGGGCTGATGGCTTTTATTTATGGGCAAAGCTATTCAGGGCCCGTTCTATTATTATATGGTGGTGCTGACTTTGTTGCAGGCGGACAAGCAGAGCTGTTGTTAAGATGGCATTCTTTGGCAGTCTGTTTTTTAGCAGTAAATGGCATAACAGAGGGATACATGTTTGCCACAAACACAAGCAAAGACATAGATAAATACAATTACTATATGGCTATATTTTCATTTTTATTTTTGGCTCTTTCGTATATTTTGACGATTTTTTTCGGGCCCGTTGGATTCATTTTAGCTAATTGCACAAATATGTTTCTAAGAATATGTTATAGGTAACTTGTTTTAAGATCAATATCTTAATCAATGTATAATGCTATTACATTTTCTAGTGTAACTTTTATACATAAACAATTCCGCCCTGTTAAATTGTACCCTTTGGATGGTCTCCGGCCAGGTAAACTTTTCGTCTTAACTTTACTGATAATGGGTGTTGTCAGCAAAGCTTCTGAGGTAAAAAAAAATGTTATATTCTAAACGATCTTGAAAATGTCTCTTTTCAGATTTATTTTTCAAGCACTTCCGTTTTTAAACATCTTACTATTGGATTATTATGTGTTTCCTTTACGCTGTTGAGCTGGATTTTAGAAAATAAGGATCTTGTTCAAATTCTTTATACAAATTACAAACATAAACTTAAAAATAAATAAATAATAACTCCAATTTAAAAATAAATTAAAACCTTAGGAAGTTTTACTCATATAATCCAAAAATATTGACGAGTATAATCCACAATTTTAAAAACAAAATATTAGAGATACATATTTGTATTCCAAAACAACTCGTTACTTTTTCAAATAAATTATCGGCGACTGATCGAGTTGAAAGCTCGAAATGATTTTTTGCTTCGTCTGGTTTTTTATGGAGATTAGGCATTAGTTACCATTAGTAAAAGAAGTTTGGAGCAAATTATACCGTCATTAGAAGCAGTTATTTTACGGAAATTGTTGGTATACTTCTCTCCTCCCCCGCAAGAGTGAGGATGATCACAGATTGCGGGGCGGGGTTTCTTCTACCCAACAGAACAGGAATATAGCGGCGGTGGACCCTAATGATAAAATACAACCCCTTAACGGTGGAATACTTTTAGTAATTATCTGGAAAATACAATACACAGCGCCGATGTCCTTGAACTTGAAATATGTTGCCAACGTTACTGATATACAGTCGTGCGTATAACTTTAAGACCACATAAGTTTTTCATAAAAGTTTTATCTTTTGATCATAATTTCTTCACTTTCTGATATGGGATTCGCTATCTTTTTCCGCCATCCGGCCCCCAGGCAGATGCATGTGTAAGACAAAATAGAATATCTTTTTGTATACATATCTAACTCTTGTGTTCTTCGGGCCCTGAGATGGTTGGTATCGCAATATTTTTTAACTAATTACACTGAAATTACAACTGCGCTTAAGTGGTCATGAAGAAAAAAGTGTTAGGAAGTGAATTCGATTTATAGGGAATGCAGTATTTTCAATCGAATACTAGGAAAAAGTGTTATTAAGTTGTCCACTTGGGATATCAACGGGGAAGCGAGCTAGTTAGATTTCGGCCAATATTTGATATCGTTTTTGAAGTGAGTTTTTAGCCAGGACCAGCAGTCCAGTACCTATCTTTGCGGAGTTCCTAGTAGCACCGCGGACCACTGATTGAAACATTTACTATAAAGATGCTTGTGAATTTGTTAACTGTAGCATGCCGTGAGATCTAAAAGTCGCTTTGAATTTTTGCACACGTTATATTTGATCTATAAAAACAAGATAGGCTGTCTTCCATAAGGATTGCAAAAGTGCTCGACATATACTTTTACATGCATTAATATGGTCTAACTTTCGATTGAGTCGCATGAGTTAGTATCCACGACTTTTCTTCTCTCGCCTTCATGGACATCTGTTTGTGCCTCGGATGGGTTTTGCATATTACATAAAGCCGCTGTTGTCTCATTACAAAATAGCAATCTTTGCACCTTCTCTTCAGGCGTCCTTTGACTTTAAATCCATTATTTGGTAACAGCATACAGTTAACTGGTTGCAAAAAGCCGGGATTGCTTTTGGGTAAAATGCTTGTCAGACTGACTTGGGGACTGCAAATTAAGTGAAAACGTTTTGCCATCGTTGGTATTATGTTAGAACCCACATATTTAAGTATCCCTTGCCGGAAAAAATTGGAAGCCAGTTTTTGCAGAGTAGTCATCTACAAAATAATTACTTCACTTTCTCGTATAAATAAAATAATGAAATTTAAAATACCTTTTAATCGTGATCAAATTAATTTGTCTTCTTCTTCATCCTAGCGAATTGGCATCATTCCTGTCAACCGCAGGAAAAAGCAGAACGATTGGAACCAGGTTTCGGAACATTCCGGAACCATAGTTCCGATTTTCTGAACTGGGATGACATAACCCCATTCGTTCCAGAATGAGTTTCTGAACACTGCTTGCGTGAGAGCATTTGACAGTGAAGTCAAAACTCTTTCTTAATTTTCATTTGTTTGTGCCTTTGAATATACAGTATATCCATAGGTTTGTGCCACCAAAACAACACAACAGATCCGTCGCGTATCGGAAATTTCAGAATTGATTCTTGTTAACGAAGAAATTACCGCCTTTTTGTATTTTAGTGCATTTGAAGTTTTTGCAAGTTCAGGTGTGAAGTAAAGCAATGTAGAAGGTAGAAATTTGTTTGTCGGCGGTGGAAATGACGGAAGATAAGGTTTCCTCTTGGGTGCTGGAGCGTGTGGGCCAGGCAGGTACAATCAGGTTGCAGGAAGGACACTCAGTTTTAGGAAGGTTATCTGGATGTGATATTCAAGTATGCTCCAGGTTTTGTTCGCGCAAACATTGCAAATTTTCCGTGTGCTGTGAGCGGATAACCGTTTCCGATTTTGTAATATGAGATGTCTTACAGTATGCATTTTTTAATGTAAGCTTCTTTTCAGTCAACTAATGGAGTATTCGTGAATAGCAATCAATTTGTTAGAAAAGAAGTAGAACTCACCAATAATGACCGAGTAGGAATAGGAGTGGAGGCAACAGATGAGGAATGTGCACGTGATAAGGACTATTTCATTTTTATCCTGAGGAAATCGCCAATAACTAGAGAAGAAATAAATAACCCACGCTCCAGGGAAAATAATAGAGATCAAGATGTTTCTAAGGCGGATATTAATGAGTGCTCTAAAGCAAAGCGTGAATCTATTACAGATGAAGTCCGAAAAGAAAATAAAGTTGTTGATAGTAAAGACGAGGACGAGGTGAGCAGCAACAAAATGACTTTATCGGTTAGGAAAAGCGTACAAGTCAGAGAATCTGCGGACAAGGAAAATATGGATTTAATTGAGATTCTAGAAGATGGTTTACCTCTTAAAACAGTACCTCTGAACACTTCTACCGAAAATAGAAATGATCCAGATGAGATATTTCTTATATCTGACGAAGAGGAGGAGGTGGATAATGAAGTATTGCATCACAATAAATGTAAAACATCTACTTCTTTACCAAAAGTTAGCACAAATTTGATTAAAAGTGATGCTGATAAAAAAGGATTAGATAAGACTAATGCCTCCAATTCAGCTGCGGCTCGAAAAAATTCGGAACATATTTCGAAAACTGAAAGTTTCGACCGAAAAAACGAGTCCACTAGTACGAAATTAGATAGAAAAAGAAAATGCTCGCCAAAGAACACAGATAAAATGGATATTTCATGTGATACGACTTTTCAATCTAAAAACAATACAAAGATTGAAGATTTAAAAAACAACGAGTTACAACAAGTTACATCCGAACCTGGAAACTCGATTCTTCTGGATCTCGATACAGATGAAGAGTCTGAAATGTTAATGTCCCAGTCTTTAATTAAAGATATAAAACAAGAAGTTGTTGATCTAGAAATGTCTTTCATTTCTGAGGACTCGCATATTAAAGAAATTAAAGTTGATACCGAATTGACTGAACAAGGCAAAGAGGACATGAGTCCCCTTATTGATTTGGATGATGATGAGGAAAATATTTTACAAAATGACAATAATCTAGAAACAGATTGGGATAATATGTACAAGGATAAATCTAAGGAGGAGGAACAAAGAAAGCCAAAACTTGCAGAAAAGCGGAAGATGCCTGAAATTATTGATCCTCCTACTTTGCCGGCGAAGCGAGGAAAACTGAGAGGTAAGTTTAAATTTTAGTATAAAACTAGTTGAGTAAGTGTTTAAATGTACTATATTTGCCCTTCTTAACATAACTTGTCTCTATCTACTTTACAAGAAGTAAAAATTAGTTTATTTGGTTAATACACCAAGTTGGAATTTGATAACGAAGTGCATAACGAGAGTCACTTTTTATTATATCTACAGTGGTAGACATTCCTATGCAAGCGTCGGTAAATGTATGTATGAATGGGACTGCGCGCGTTTGTGTGTGTGTGCCTGTTTGTATACTATGTGCAAACATTACATGCACTAAATGCATGTGCAAACATTACATGCACTAAATGCATGTGCAAGTGTATATATGTGTAAGTGCGTATACTTCCCAGTAGGACCACCATTGATTATGGAATAGAGGCTACTAAAGCTACTAAAAGGGTGTCAAACATTGTAAAGTTTTTTTTCCTAACTGTATTATTTATATATTATGTGGGTTATATCATCAAACTAGTACAATAAATTGGTAGAGAATCTTTTGTTTAATTTTATGAATTTCGTTTATATCAGGTGTTTCCGCTGAGAACATTATACCTAAAAGTAATGCAGAAATAACATATAGGAAACAAGAAAATTCAAAGAAAAATGGTAAAACCGGGTCACGGGAGCAATGGTTGCAAAACCCAATACTACGAAAACGTTCACAACATAAGCAAGTTGGGAAATTACAAGAGGAAAGAAAACTAAAGCTGAAGGAACTTGCAAAAGAGCAGGCTGACAAAAGGAAATCTAATGATGATGAAGGCGTTAAAATTGTGAATAAACCAAAAGTTAAGGTAACTATGAAAAATCGTGGTGCTTTTCTTGTGGGGGAAGACCAAGAAAAATGTAATGCCCTATCAAGTGATAGCTTCGATAATAAAGCTTCAAGGCTGCGGTTGGAGAGATCTTCAATTGATATTTTGGTGAAACAAGAAACTGAGGAATGTTGCGAAATTTCCGAAAAGGTCAACGGTCATGATGGAGCTAAAAAGCATAATGCTCAATCACTGATTAAAGTAGCTGAAGTTACAACAAATGATATACAGCAGCAATCCACAATTATTTCTAGACATAAAATGGACTCTGGAATAAAGATTATATCAGAATATGTTGCTTCAATTAAGCCCATTATAAAAAAGGGTGATTCTTCAAGGCCTCGAAAAAATGTGACATTTTGCAATAAACAACCTAGAATAATATATATACCCTCTGAGAAATGTTCAGAGCGTAAAACATATAAAGAAGATGTGCCAATACATTTCTTGATCAGAGCAAATACAGAGAATATACTTTCTGCTATATTGGCATGGAATCCTGCTTGGTTAGAAACTCGTAAAGAAGAAGTAAATGGCCGTCACCAAGTGCTTTTGCCAATGTTGCATAAATTTTCTACGTTTGACGACTTCATAAGGTTTATTCTTTATATTAATAATTTATAATTAATTTTTCACTGCCCAGGAACTGTTTTACAGAGTTCTTTTCCCTTTGATGAAATTGGAACTTTGGGCGCAAATTGAGCAGATGACTAAAACACAAAAAGGATCATCAATTCCACTACGAGTGGAAAATTATAGAATAGAGAAACGTGGAGATTTTAACCGTTCTGTTTGTTACTGTGACTGTAAGTAATATGAATAGCTCGAAAATTCGTTATCGCAATATCCGCTATTTTGCAGATGTACCATCTAATTTGAAAAATGGATTTCCTTTCAACATTAGTGATTTGTGTATTCTTACCGCTGAATCACCGGGAAAATCTGTAACTATCTTCGGTTACATTGAGAGCTTTAAAAAAATTTGTATACTTAAGTTAAAATTTCTTAAATGCAATTTGTAAAGCTTTATTTTTTTCTTTAAGCTTTTACACAGAACTGCCATTACGAAGTGATAGTCCATTCAGTTGTGTCCGCAGAGCTTAAGGAGTCAATAGATGTTACAAAAAGAATAACTGTTAAACCAATTACACAACTTCGTGTGGATTTAGGGGCATTCACTGCAGTCCATCAATTGAAATATTCTTCGCTTTTACAGTTCATTTTGGATCCAACTAACTTGCTTCATTCAAAAATGCCATCTATAGAGAATATAAGATATAAAGGATATGATGAAATGAACGATAACCAAAGAGACGTACTTCTTAAGACATATTTAAAATCAGCAAATCTCGATGAACCAAACATTTGTTTGATAGAAGGGCCACCAGGAACTGGAAAATCTCGATTAATATCAAACTTAGTGTTGCAACTACTTTATGGTGATGAATCTCGAAATTTTGAAAAAAAAATTTTAATTTGTTCGCAAAGCAATGCAGCAATAGATGTTATAACTGCCAAACTTCTCAAAATAAGAACCAAAATGGTGCATTCTAAATTTAGATTGGTAAGATTTGGAATACTAGAAAGAATGAGTCCAGCAGTGAGAGGTGTTTCCGTACAGAGTTTAATAGAACGTCAGTTAGTAGCAACGGAAAATTTGGATGCTTTAAAAAAAGAGGTAGTATAATATATTATGAAACCATGGCATATCAGTTTTATTTTTAAAACAGAGGGAGTTGTTAGAAAGTAAAATCAGACAGTTGAATGAAAAAATTAAAGAAGGAACGAACAGCGTCCAATATGATGAACTCCAAAAATTAAAACAAAGGCTGGATGTTGTAAATAGGCTGCCATATCAACAGAATTTAATTCAAAAACGTAAAACTATGTATCGAAGACAAATTCAGGGCGCGCATATTGTATGTACGACACTTTCTAGTTGTATCAATATGCTGCAGTAAGTAAAAGATAACGTTTCTTTAAAATCATGAAATTAGAGCAATTTTATTTTTTTGCACTGTAGGTACACAAATAATTTTGATATTTGCATTGTGGATGAAGCAACTTTGTGTTTAGAGCCATGGACTTTGATTCCCCTACAGTTCGATATCTCATCCTTGGTATTAGTAGGCGATACGCAGCAGCTTCCTGCCACTGTTTTATCTAAGGTAAATATGTATAATATTTAAAGCTTATAATACTACAATTAGAAGCTTGACAAATTTATGATTTTCGAAAATGTTTTTGAAAAGGAAAGTGTTAGAGAGAAGAAAACTCCGGATTGAATTTCATAAGAACTTTTGTATATGAAAAGAACGCAGTTATTGCATAAATTCTTTTTTCAATTGTTTATAACAAATTCAATTGCTATCATCATTATCGGACGCAGATCTTGCATTTTCAGGTTGTGAATTTTGGAAATTAAAACTTGGAAGTTTTGTCGGACGTCTCCGAGGCATTATAATATTTTATACAAAGCTCTATTTACCCTTCAAAAATGCTAAAAAATAAAAAAAATTGGAGCACTTTTTAGGATTTGAACTCGTGAGTGCATGAATACACGGAGAAAACGAAGCTTCCCAGAAATGAAACCTAGCTAGATCGATTTTTCGCCCCCGTAAATCCCTATATTGTAAATTTCATCGAAATCGTGCGAGCCGTTTTCGAGAACGTGATTACAAATATATAAATATTGCTCGTATAATAGAATAGGATTCATAACAGTGAATAAGCGCATAACAAATATTTTTACAGATATCAGCTGAATATGGATTGGGTCAATCACTTTTTACAAGGATTCAAAAGTGCTTGGATTCAGGGGACTCCATTTTTCATCTACGAAATCAGTACAGAATGCACCCCGAAATCTGCAAGTGGCCTAATTCTTATTTTTACAATAACATGTTGATAAACGATAAATCAACTGTGGTGAAGCTTCCAATAAAGCCATATTCAGTTCTGAATATAGACTTTAGCAAAAATGAAGACTTGACAAATGGCAATATCATAAACCAATGCGAGTCCGACTTTGTGACCGAACTGCTTGTCCATATTACCAAACTTCTTCCCACTACTAAATTTACTTATGGTGTAATAACACCCTATGCTCAGCAGAGAGATATTATAGCTCAGAAACTTAGGTATGTGTAAAATTACAAAATGTTCTAATCTTACTAATTTAATTTTTAATATACAGGACCGCTGGTATAAAAGACATCCCTGTTAATACGATTGATTCTTGCCAGGGAAAAGAAAAGGATGTGATAATAATTTCAAACGCAAGGACAAAAGGTGTTGGCTTTTTAGGAAATTCTCAAAGACTTAATGTCGCTCTAACAAGAGCGAAAAGATGTCTTATTCTTTGTGGTCGATTTTCTTGTGTAGAGGTAAATATTTATTTATTTATTTATTTTTTGATAATGTTTTTTAAATAATTTTTAGGGAATCCATGTTTGGAAGTCCCTGTTAGATGACGCTAAAAAGCGCCAATTGTTTTATAATATTTCCAAGCATCATCTTCAGGATTTTGAAAAATATGTAATGAAAAAACTTCTTTGCAGTTAAATTTAGAAGATTTGGAAAAATAATTTTAAGTTAAATATTAAACGTTTGAAGTATATGTACAGCATTTTCATTTAAGGCTGATTAACTTGGGAATAAGTGATATTAATTGAATTGGTGAACATTACACTTTGATCAAAACAATTCTTTTTTAAAACCTTGTTGTACATGGACCCGTGTGATTGAGTAATATCGATCAAAATGGGGTACATTGCAGTAAAGTTTTAACATGGGGCCTTCATTCGTGAATCCGTTCGAAGCGAATCGAGAAGAACTAACAAAAGTCATTTTTGGATAAAAATTCCTTACTGAGGCCCGATTTCACCAGGGTTGACATTGTGTGGTTGATGCCATTGAGCAAAACCAACACATTAAAAAAAGAAAAATATGTATTTACCAAGAAAAAAAATCGGGCTGGATATTAGCTGTGTTTTTTTCACAATGGATCTGGCTCTGGGTTTGCTACGAAATTTTGCATTGAATTGTTCATGAACCTATATCGAACTTCATTGCCGTCTTCACATAAAAATTTCAATAATTTTCCAACAAATATTATCCTCAAATGAGACAAAAATTGAGTCGATTCCATTTATATACCTCCCAGCCTTTATAAGGTAGATTTGGAATTTCCCTAATTACCAAGATATCTCAGATTTTAATATCTGACGACTGTTACAGTTACAAGGTTTCCTTGGAAAGGGTTTTATTGCGGGAAAACTGCATTTTCTGTCGAATTTCTTATCTAATGTTTTGAACAGAACTGCTATATGGAGAAGTATTGGTAGCTAAATTGATATTCTATATCTATGTAGTTAAGACATTAAAATTGGAGAAAACTATGAACATGTATGCTTGGAACGATTCTGAGGTTGTTGCGCTGTTAAAATCTAGAAGATGGACCACATTTGTTGCCAATAGGATTTCCGAAATTCACGAGCGCCTTGGGGAAAATCTTTGCGGTCATGTTTCGTCGAAGGAAAATCCAGCAAATTGTGTTACTCGTGGAATGGATCCTAACGAAGTGCGA
This sequence comes from Machimus rusticus, assembly GCA_951509405.1. NCBI lineage: Eukaryota > Metazoa > Arthropoda > Insecta > Diptera > Asilidae > Machimus > Machimus rusticus. Next base: position 14,162,537 of record OX608054.1, on the reverse strand, counting down.
GAACATAGTCTCTAGTGGACTGGTGCAAAAAGGCTCGTAAAGAAGAGGAAACATTGGCCGCAGAGCACAACAAACCTTCCAGTCGAATTGGAAAGAAGAAAGATAGAAGATATAATACCGGCGACACACGGCCGAATCATTATATTCTGAAAGCCTTTTAAGAGTGGTCGGAAGAATAAAATACGCAGATTTATCCTACGACCAAAGCCAAAGGTTCCCGATTATTCTCCCGAATAAATGCAACATTACAAAATTAATTATTGACAAGACCCACAAAGAAACATTGCGTGGAGAGCCTAAATTAATGCTGAGCATATGTATTAGCCAAACGATACTAGTTATCAAACGCTGGAAACACCATTCACTTCCATGCGTAGAAATGTATTGCTTGTTTTCGGCAAAGATCAAGCTCTCAGGCTTAATTGATGGGAGATCTTCCGAAGCCTATAGTGCGAATTTGGAAGCGTTGGGATTCAGAATATCTAAGTCCACTGCAGCAGCGATCAAATTGTCAATGAAAGTAGAAAATGTATTCAATAATACCAAACCCAAAGTTACCCGCACCACCCTGGAGGGGTGACTTTAAAATTTTAAATAGGAACCTCTATTTTTTATTGCAGATTCGGATTCTACGATACAAAATAGGAAAATTTTGTCTGAAAGACTTTTTCCTATTTAATACAGGGAGTGCAGGGGAGGCTTACTGCATGCGCTGCCAGCATGCGCAATCGGCTACTTTTTGCCCTTGTTGCACAATATACTATTTCGTTTTTTGAAGTACATAGTTAGCCCCACCAAAGTTAACCGTGCTTAATCGGGTTTCATATATAATACATTTTGCGGGTGAAAAGTGATTTTGCGGCGGGAATATTCTATTTTGAATCTTTACGAAATGTCAATATTAAAAGTTGAAAAATTTCCGAAAGTATGTAAAGGTGACCGCCGCAAAATTCTTTCAGATACATCCGTTTTAAGGCAAACGGAAGGCACCTGCTCAATTTCATTGATATCCAAGCAATGACGCTGATCTTCAGTTGCTCTTCCAAGTCTTCATCTTTGGCTTCGCCTTGATATAAGAGTTCGTGAGAACACACCGAGCTAAGCTTTATTGGAATAAATGTCTATGCTGTGAGCTTAGCTACGTAGTATAACAGTTTAGATTGCTTTACTTAATGAGCGAGTCAGGGCTTGGGTTGACTTCAGACGAAATGAGAAAAATTGTATGAACATTCTTTATTACTGTCGACTTGTGCACTTTTGGTTTATTTAAATTAATTTAAATTATTAAATATTAATTAATTAATTAATTATATTAATTAAGTGCCGTAGATTTGACTCAGCAATAAATAAACTTATGTCTTCCTTGGATTAAATCGTTTTTATAAGTGTTATACCAAATCTAAGCTGTTGAATAAAAAAAAAGTGATCTACAGCTCGAAAGCTTTTCAGAATTTATCTGAAACTGAAACATCTTGGTTAAATATTCCGATCCTAATTAAAAGATCTAATTGTAAGTAGAAAAAAATAAGAAAATCAAGCAGTACCTATACACAAAACTAAAATAACTACATACATGTACTTAAGTAAAAAAATGAAAAGCCTAATTTTATTAATTACTTTTTTAAAAGAAAAAATCATTAAAACTGATAAAATTTTACACACTGGATAAATTAATTATTTAATAATTTAGAATAATTATAATTTCTAAAAAACTAAAGTCTGTATCCGTGAGGAACTTAAAAATTATTTTCTGCGTAAGACACGTAAAGCCGTTTGGAAAAAAGATAACTTTCAAATACGATTGGTACAATCGATATAATGATCAACATCTATTGATTTATTATATTATAATTTATTTGTAACAACGCCTATTGAGTTTTATGCCATTTTACTAATTTTATGTGTTTTTACAATGTTGACTTCGTGTGGATATTTATTAGAATCGGCGTTTAAAATCCTTCAAAGAGAAAGAGTACGAAAAAGGATGAAAACGATGGTAACACTTAAGATACAAAAAATAAGAAAAACAGCAAACATCTTAAATAACTTGAGAAGAAGAAATTCATCCAGAGGTAGACACAAGGTTATGATCAGCTTTACCTCATTCCGGCTCGATCAGTTGAAGCGGAAGGTTGTGCATGGCGTTTCCGTTCTGTTTTGTTTACATCGGAAAGTTCTCCGGTTTACTCGTTCGCGTAATTATAAGTTTTCAGTTTAGGGCTTGTTCAAAAGGAAAATATGAAGAGTAATGATTTATGTTCAGTTCGAGTTGTTTTGTGTTTTATTTGTAAAAGAAGTGCTAGAAATTTAAATGCTTTTAAAGTACAAAATTTCAACAAAACAGGAATAGAATTGTCCTAATAAAGTATTTATTGCAATTAATTGCAAGATTGTGTCAATCTGCGTAAATTACTTAAAGATTTGTTTAATATTTGGAATTAACGCTACCAGTCCCAACACGTTTAAAACTATTTGGGAACTAGTAAAAACTAAACAACAACTATGAGGATTAATGTTTTAACATTTTTGGTAAGCCCATTTGTATATTAAGAAATTTTGTACGTAATTAACTAGTGTATGCTATGCTTACATCTAAAATACGAGTAATTGTACTATTACTATGCGATCGAAATATCTAGAAACCTTTCAATTTAATATGAATATTCGTATAAGTAAATTAAAACCTGCCGTTAGTTTATGCATATATACAATATCCATATGTGTATCATTCTTCTTTTCCAAACTTTTAATGAAGAAACTTTATGGAAAACTTATTTAAGTTTTATTTTAATAAAATAGTACCTAAATAATTAACATTTTAAAATAATTCGGAGCCCAAGCTATTTAATATTGTTTAAATGTTTGGGTGATTCTCGTGTTGAATAATCAGGAATTGTAGACCAATCAGGTAGATCAACAACTGGTAAAACTGTAATTCTGTGACGGTAGGGCGCCCAGTGCCAACACGCAACTTAATCCCACTGCGGCTGCTGTCTCCTTTTAGATTTTCTTGTAAACGAGCACTCGTGTAGCTCAACCGGTACGCACGCTTTTCTTACATTCTTTTGATCATAGCGATCGTCAATAAATTACCGGATTCCTCAAAGTGTTTCACCGACATGGCATCTGTCAATTCTTCATGATGAAATTATTGTGCCATGGGCTTTGATAAAAGTAGAGCGGTCCTTTTGAGTATTTGTAGCGAGCATTGCTTTTTAATTTCTTTACTTTAAATCTGTTTTTATCTTAACTAAAGAATGTTTGAAATAACGGTACTTTCATCTGTAGTTTTTTTATTAGCACGTATAAAAAACACAATAGTAACCAAACCGAACTTTTAACTTACATGTAAAACCGTTGATCTGGTCACAAACCCTGTTGAAAAAAATGCAGCTATTGTTTAATAGCAACAGCAACTCCATTTTGTTTACCATCCTCCCTTAAAAAATGAAAATGTAGATGCCTTTAAATATATTGTATTATAAAAAGAAATGTTGAGTAAAAGTTTTTTTTAACAAAGTAGAAATTTCAAAGCAATTAGAAAATTAATTCGAATAATCGACTCAGATCCTTAAATTCTCTTTCGTTGGATGGATTCAGACGCTTAGATAAAGAGAGTTGAATGTCCGCCGAAATATACATATTTCTATTTATATTAATCACTTACCCAATACCTGCGTTATCCAAGCTCCCCGTTATTTAATTTAAATACCATAGTTCTCGAGGCGTAATAACTTTATGTTAAAGACGACTAGTGTAGCAAAGATCTGTTGCTTAATTCATTTAAACAAACTACATATGTACATGTATATAGCTATTTGAATTGCTCCTTTGACCTTCCCCATTATCTGGAGAAAATTTTTTAAAAATTCTACCCTACCATTTAGTGAAGGTCCATCGAAAGCGGTTTAGTCGTTTCCGAGACTATCCCGGAGAAAAAATTGTAATACCAGAGATGAAAATTGCAAAAGCAATTGCACAAGTTTTTATGTTTGAAAAACAATTATATGTTATGTTCATAACCATGTGAAACATCAGACATAGGTATATTTAATTTCTTAGGGCTGAAATCTTAGATAAAAACTCACTTTGGAACTCCGATTTGTCTAGAGTGTCAGAAAGAGCCACACGTTGGATTTAAAACCAAAAATGATGCAATGGATCTACGATTGTCAGACCCATGGTGACATGCGCAGCTCTCCTATGGTGCCTAAAAACTATGCAAAAGAAAGCCGAGGCCCAGCTTCAGAAACTACAGCGGATGGCCAGCCTGGGAATAACAGGAGCAAAGAGCACCTGCCCCGATGCAGCTACACAGGCGCTCAACCTCACACATCTAAAACTTCATATGAAAAAAGAGGGTCTCCATAGCGCGCTACAACTACCCAGGTCAACGAATTTTAAATCAGGTGACCTAAAGGGACATTTAAAAATTCTCGAAAAATGCTTCGAATCAAAAACAAGCAGAAACGTTAGCCATTAAGGAATGCGCCAGGGCATATATTCGAAGGGCTATTAACGGCTCTAAAATTTATATAACATACTCTCGGACAGTCAAGCAGTTCTAAGTGCACTAAAGTCCTTCTGCATTGACTTAAAGATTGTATGAGAACCTTTCCAAACCATCTAAATACTGGCGAGGAATAAAGAGTCATTCTTATGGTGGTTCCTGGACACGAAGGCTATTTAAGCATGAGATAGCTAGCTGATGGTCCAGCTAGATATAGGACTAGAATCCTTCTGTGGTACTTCAAAAAGGCATTTACGAACAATTTTTATGAAATAGAAAAACGAAGGGGCAATACCTACATTTCTGAACTGCCTCAACTGGCCTAAAACAGGCAAAAACATTTTTATACATACCTACATGCCATGCATGATAAGGCCAAAAAATTTCTCACTCATTATAAACTATGATCGGAATATTTTGCATAGTTTTGATCCGAATTGACAAAATGATGAATACTCTAGATAGATCCTACCATTTTCTCCGCAACTGCCTTATATTTCAAGCATAATCTTTAAAAACTTATCTTTATCTTTTGCTTCGTAAGTCGTTTTTTTTGCAGAATTTTCATTATATTTGTGAATAATAAAACTTAAAAATTACGAAGAATTATCATCATTCACTGTTGAATACCTTCTAAGTAATTAAAAAAATAAAAAAATAAAAAAATTTAAAATTATTAACCTATTTAAAGTAAGAATATAAAAATACTTAAAATTACTCAAAATGGTTTAACAAAATTATTGTTAAATGTTGTGGCATGTTATATATATTTATATAAACGTGTTTTGGCAACATACAACACCTAATAAATATTTCGAGAAAACCGAAATACCATAATTTTATAGGACTTAGCAAAAGGTATATTCTTTTATACCATATGTGACATAAAAAAAATATTTTAGTAATTAATATTTTTGCGAACTTTCACAGGGAGTATTTCTTTCATGAGGTATTTCAACATTTATAGTGTTCACTCTAAAAAATGTGGAATTTAATCTACCATTATTACACTATTATTAAAGTGTTTAGTGAAATTAAATTGTATCATTCATTATTACCAGTTATCAAGCGCTAAAAAAATGGAATGATTTTCTTTAGTTTTAAAGTATAGTTGTTAAATTCTTTCAGTTCATTATGAATTTACCCAAATATCTAGCTTGCTTATGTATCCCAGATTCATCAAGTGGTTGTTAATGGTTGATTAATGTATGTTTGCTCAATGTTTGACTGAATTAATATTTTTATTTTGTTATAATCTCTTCGGTTGGCCTTACACTTACTGACCGGGGAGTGTCATTGAGATCTTAAAGAATAAAGCGACAACCATGGAATTTTGTGAACCATCTTTAGCACTAGCGTTTTTGTGGATCATTATCACCGTAAACTGTACTGTATACATATTTGACGCAAGGAAATAAAAAATTATGGTGAAAATGCAAATTTAAGTCTTAATTTGTCAACTTGTTGTAAAATCTGTAAACAATAAAAGAAAATAAATCCATTTTTTCAAACCTAAAGCTCAGACTATCTTAGACTAGCTGTTAAATGACAACAATGGCATAGATATGAATAACTCTAGCACTTCCAAAAATTAACAATTGCATGCGTCATGACGTTTTCATCAACCCAATAGCATTAGTTACAAAACAGAGGCGAACACTGCATTTTGGGTATAGACAGAAATGCAAAGAAATAAATTTAAATCTGATTTTTCAGGGTATTATTAATCGTCTCTTTGCGGCCGCTATTTCGAAGAAAAGGGTGAAACATTTTTATTACCTATCTACATATATGTAGATATATACATACCTATGTAAACGAAAGTTTCATCATAATGTTGTACTACGTTTTTCGTTAAAGACGTAGCTTTTAAAAAAAAGCAAGCTTTAGAAATAAAAAGATAAAATATTGGGGTCAAGAGTTTGCTGTCGTCTAATAAAACCAAAGTTTGAGAAGTTCGAAGTGAACATTGTTTAATAATAATTATTAAAGCTTCTGATATTTTAAAGGCTGGTTTTAACAAAACAATTTATGTTTTTTTACAAAAACTCTGAATAATATCGATTTGATAAATATTTTAGTTTCATATCATCATAAAGCATCAATTGTTACGATACATATTATATTACATTATAAAGTGATACATGTACATATTGTTTTATAGGACCAGGATCTGATTTTCAGAATATATTCTCTTCTAAAATTCTGAAGGTGTTGAAAATGATAAAAAGGTCACTTAGTGGGAATGTAGGGTACTTGAAATTTATTCGTATGCTGGTCCGAAATTTTTCGAAAATATTTCTTTTTAAGAGAATATACGGGGTGACTCTCCAAAAAGTTTAATCTTTAAAGGGTGGTAGGGGAACAACAGAGGATCAATTTGAAATAGGACGAACAAGGGAGCTACACTGCCTCAAAGTTTTGCTCTGGGCGCCCGGGAGGTAGGCAGCCCGTGAGGCGCGTGCGTAAGGGGGGCTCCCTACCTATCAGGCGCACGCGCACCCTCCTTTGTCTCGCTCGGCTAGAGTTAGGAAACGGTGTGCGTTGAAGTGCGCACCGACGCGACGCTCGAAAGCCAGCGCAACAAGTGCCGACCGACGCAGCCCCAGAGCAATTGTCCGAGTTTCGGCGTCTTGACTTGCGGCGAGCAGCCGGAGGCGTCTGTTTGTCTCTGCGCTTTTTGCTGGGCCTCGCTCCCCGTTGTCAGTAAAGCGCGTTTCGTCAACATGAATCGGTTCACATGGTTAGAATTGCCTGGTGGGTTGGGTAGGTAGCCCCCTTAGTCACACGCGCCTCGCGGGCTGCGTCCAGAGCAAAACTTTGAAGACATTTACGCCAATGGTTGTCCTATCTCAAATTTCTGCTCTGTGGGTCTCTTGCAACCCCTTCAAATTTCTCTCTTTTCTCGAGAATCACCCTGTATACTGTTACGCCACGATTACAACTATTTTTGTGACTTTTTCTTTAAATAGGTATCTCATAAAGTAAATCTGAGATAGAAAATTTATTTTTATTTGTTAGATACAACGCTTAGAGAAGAAAATAAGCCTTAGACAAACCATGCCCAATTAGTAGATATGAAATATATTTTCATTACCGAAGAGGTAGACAATTAGAATTTCAAGTCTCACTGTTACTACATATCGTTTAAAGTTTTAAATCGGTCTAAAATTTTCATTTAACAGTGTATTATAGTTATAGGTAACATCAATTAGGAAAATAATGATCAAAGCATTTGATATTTACGACCTACTCGTACATTGTTTATATTCTTAATATATTGTAATTAAAAAGTAAATAAAAAATGATCAGTGTATAATTTTATGTATATCAATTTGACCAGAACTCTGTACATTTTAATCGTAAATTAACCATTACTGTGCAATTTTTATTTTATTGCTTATACTTCTTGAAACTACGTCTGCATATGTATGTGACGCATCAATCGTCAGATCGTTTCTTAGTTATAACAAGATTATAATTAACATTTTTTATTTGAAAAATGCAAAGGATTTGACTACTTTCACTTGATGGCATGTTAACATAATATTATGCTACAGGGTGCTCACTCTTTACTGTAAGTAAATACTATAAATTTCCTATTTTAATAAAAATAAATCGAAGTGTGAATATCCCTATTGTTTCCTATGGAAATGAGTAAATCACTGTTTTTATACTATAGACAATTGCGTAAAGTATTATAATATGTCTATTATTATTATTATAAATATTGTACATTGTATTTGTCTGTTTTTCTGAGCACACATTATGCAAAAACGAGTGGACGGATTTCGATGAAGGTTTGCATAACAATCATATGTAATTATGGTCTCGGTCGAAAGCCTCAATAGAAATCATTATTACTTATAGAAAGTGCAATTTCAATGACATATAGAGCTGCTCAGTGAACAAGATACATAAAAAATTAACTATTTTAGTTAGGTATACATGTAAATTTCATGTAATCAGTATTTTGGGATGAGATACACCATGATAAAAAGATTCTAATCCAGGTTTAAAGCTCGTTGCCCAATAATTTGCATTACCTTGTTTACTTTTAATTAAGGCTTTGACCCTAAGTACAAGTACATATATGCATAGCGCGAATATAATAGTAAATGCATGTTGTCTATGTTACTTAATATTATAATTTCTACACCCTTTTCTTAGAACCATATTTGAACCATTCTCAAGGGACAACAAAAATTATTTTTGGTTTAAGTCAAATAACTTTTACCAATTAGATATATAATAATTTTGCTTGTTAAACGTTGAGTACGAAAGTCGAATCATACTACTAAATGTGCCCATAGTTCCCAACCACGTGGTTTACATCCAGAGGTGGTCATTACAATTACACATTACACAAGAGTGTGCTCCAAGTTCCAGCCGGCTGCTGGCCAAACGAGCAGTGGACCAGTGATCGATCGCGCAGAAGCACTGACGCTGGTAGCGTCGTTCAACTTGAAACGAAAAGGGACAGAAGAAGTCTTAACATTTAAGTCATAGTGCGATAATTGTTAAAACGAGATAAAGGTACCATTTTTTTCGTTTTCTCCTACCTTTTGTACTTAGTCGGTTTCTGTTATGATCTTGTTGTGTTCTTGTAACTTTTTTATCTGTTTGTCGGCAAAATTCTTTTGAAGTAGCTGCGCAGCTCCCTGCTCGCATTTTGATCAAAGAGATTCCGCCAAAACAGTGTGTTTACGTTCTTTGAGACTTCGAGCAAATCATCGCGCAGTTCACTATCCCGGATAGTAAAGGTGAGTTTTCCGCATTTAAGGATAGATGATGCAGAATTGATGACTTAATGGCACTAGGTATGTTTGTGTGTATGTATAAACCAATATTTACGATGGCTACAATTTAAAAATCATTTAATAAAGTAATCATATATTTTTGGAAAGATATAAGATATGTACTATACGTACATGTAATATTTCTATTCTGTGTTTACTGGTTAATAATTCAAACTATTTTTTTTCCTATTATTAATTTAAATAATTCTTGCTTATTATTGATGTTATTTTCGTTTTATATGTATGTAGCCTACAATTTTAAGGGCTATATCGTTTACGTTGCGCAAAAAGGGCAAATCTGCTTACATCCTAAATGCAAAACATAACACAGCAGTCTACATAGGGGTAATAATAAATTTATATAGAAAAGGAAAATGATACTGTGATCATTTTTGCAACGGAGAACTTGATCATGTCTGCATATAATGTGTAAATTGTATATGTATGTAGCCGTAGCGAAACTTAAGGGACTGAATATTTTGTTACTTTATTGAGAATTGTCGTTAAAATTTGGGTGGAAATGGACTGAGAATTGAAACACTCTACAGGGTGCCTCATATTTTTTACTACTTCTCTATAAATGCATTCCATTTATCACTTATCATTGATTTTTCTTTTTAAAATAAATAAATTGTGAAACAAATCCTTACTCTCATATTATTGCAAGATAAATTCTTATTCTCATATTAGCTTGGTTAAGTTGAAAAAATTCAAGCCCACCCGGCGTAATTTTCGCCACGCACGCACACAATCATCCCAAGGCGCATAATGAAAAAATGTAAACAAACGCATCCGTGTTTAAGGCAAATGTGTGCTACCTGCCTCTTCCCCCTTCTTCAATTTCAGGCCATCCCTATACCTGGAACATGGAAGGGACGGGCACTAATACCAAGCACGCACGCACACAACTCACCCAAGGCGCAGTTTAAAAACGCGTGTACAAAAAACGCTCACATTATTGTTTAATGTTTACAGTGTAAGCGCCGTAGGTGAGCTGACTACTTTTGTCTCGTTCGCTCTTATCGGAATTTACATAAGGAATGACAGGCAGTAGTTCTTTACTGCCTGCACTAAGGCAAAATTTGTCTTGATCCCGTTTTCGGAATTGCATATTGGAAAGTGAGGGCGGGGGGAGGGTAATGTAATGAAATCTTGCAAGTTAAATTTGACCCACTTCCCGGTTTCTGATTGAGTTGAAATTTTGCATGCTTATGTATATCGCGTGAAAATGCAATATTATGATATGATGATATGGAGCATCAAAAGCTAAAACAAGTTTTATTTTTTTTAATTATTTGCTTGTATATTAGGGATGGTTGTGTCCGGGCAACGCCGGGCGCAGGTGACGGGTCAGCTAGTAATTTATATAACTTGTTAATAAGTAGAACTTATAAAAGACGGAGGAATGTACATAGAAGAGACACTTACAAAATCCAAAATTCTTTTGACAATGACCAAGTAGTAAGTAAGTCGTATTTATAATACCCCGGGTGAAACCGGGTTACTCAGCTAGTACACTATAATTTCATTTTATAATTATTAATATTTCTTTTCAGGTTAACATATCTATAACACTTAATTCACTTGTAACACATCCGAAAATATGTTTTGGTCATACTTTAACTACATTGAATCAAAATTCCCTTAAATCAAAACTTACAGTAGAAAGTAATTCAATTAGAGGGATTGTTACACCGACCAAAGTAGATTCAAGTAAATTTCTAAAAAGGGTATTTCTTTCCAATCGGACAATTACCTGCAATGATGGATCTCAAGCTGGATTTTATCTCAGGAAATCCCCTAGTTCCAAAAAGTGGATTGTATTTTTAGAAGGTGGATGGCACTGTTATGACTTAAAATCTTGTAGGAATCGATGGTTGAAATTACGGCACCTAATGACTTCCTCTCAATGGCCCGAAACCAGAGATGGTAAAGCAATTGCATTGATATAGATAAACATATTTTAATGATATCCTTTTCCCAGCAGGTGGAATATTATCTCCATTTCCCGGAAGCAATCCCTTTTGGCACGATGCTAATCATGTTCTTGTGCCATATTGTAGCAGTGATTCGTGGTCAGGATCCAAAATACAACCGGATATAAACAGTGGTTGGCGTTTCATGGGTTCACTTATAATTCATCAAATAATAGCTGATTTAATTCCGTTGGGTCTTGGCCGCAATTCTGGATCAGAATTACTTTTAGTTGGGTCATCTGCAGGTGCCTTAGGAGTGATGCTTAATTTAGATAAAATTAAAACGTTTCTTCATAAAGAAAAGAAACTGAAAGTACTTGTCAGAGGTGTCAGTGATTCAGGATGGTTTTTAGACCGTGAACCCTATGCCAGTGGAGCTGTAGCGGCTTCAGATGCAGTGCGCCAAGGTTGGAAAATGTGGGAAGGAGTTTTACCCGAGGCTTGTTTGTCACAACATGTTACTGAGCCTTGGAGATGTTACTTTGCTCATCGGCTGTATCCAACATTAAAATGTATGTTGTATGTTGAACTTTGTTATTGTATTTTACAAAATAAACAAATAGAATATATGGCAGTGAGAATGGACTGTAAAAATTTGTTGTTATATATATTCCACAGCTCCTCTGTTCATTTTTCAATGGCTTTTCGACGAGGCCCAAATGAGAGCTGATAGCGTTGGAGCTCCAGTTACACCTCAGCAATGGAATTATATTCATGAAATGGGAGGAGCACTCCGTTCCTCACTTGATAACGTCACTGCCGTTTTCGCTCCATCCTGCATCGGACATGCAGTTCTCTCAAAAAACGATTGGATAAATGTTAAAATAGACAACATCTCTCTGGCGGATGCATTGCGGTGTTGGGAGAGTTCCACCAAAAAGAGACGCAATACAAATTTGACTTTAAAAATAAAAAACAATGGTAAATCTAGAAAAGATAATTACAAAAGGAGAAATCTGAAACTGAAAAAGAATAAAAACCAAATTTCATCTAAAGATTTGTTTAAAGAAACTGAAAAACGTCATCATATGAATCGTGCTAAAGGTATAATAAAATTAGAGGAGAACGAGAATAAACCTAAATCCGTTCAACAAACAGCTACTGCACGATCAGCAAATATTCAAAATCAAAGGAGACATCGGCATCAAACTAAATTAAAAAACCAGCGTAAAAGCATTACCGGTGAAGAGCAAAATACTGCCACTTCTAAGAAAAACTGTCCCCTCCGTTTATTAGAGAAGTGTAGCTGGCCGCAATGTAACTATTCATGTCCAACACTAACGAATCCCTTAACCGGGGAGGAAATGCGATTTATCGAGCTTCTAACATCCTTTGGTCTGGACATTGAAGCCGTTGCTGCTGCGCTAGGTGTAGACATGCTAACTTTAAATAACATGGATCAAGCCGAGCTGGTCAATCTGTTAACACAACAAGCTTGATACAATATGTTTAACTTTGCCAATAGAGGTTTTTTAAAGCTTTAATTAATGACAATAATTTAAAGTTCAGGTATATATTTACATTTTTTCTCTATATATTTTATTCCGTCCCTCCGTCTATATTAAGCCAAATTTCTTAACACGTTGTCTACTAGAATTTTCAAGATAACTGTCTTGAGGATTTATTCTTATGCATATATAAAAATACATTTACTGAGAGAGAGCTTTAATTTGTATCTCAGTAGGGAAGATTGGGTACGGTTGAAACACTGAAATTTCACTAAACTACTGACGGTATGGTGACGGGTACAAGGGGATAAATGCATGGCTTACACATCTGAACACGATTCACAGTGTTACGTGGCATTTCCCGCGTTACGCTACCTAATGTAGCGACCAAAAGTGTTTGCTTCGTTAATATTATAGAATATGCTTTTTGAGAGGCTTTCTGTTTAATTAGTTAGTGTTTAGAAATTTATATTTCATTTCATTCGATTCGTTTTAATGGCAGAAGAGTGGGTGGGTACGGTTCTAACAATTTTTATGGGTATTTGCGAAGAATAGAAGAGATGTACGGAACTAACTAAATCTCTCATTTACGACATACACTAGCGCTCATAATTATTCGAACCATTCACTGTTTTGCAATTTTGCATCGATAGTTGTTTAAATAAAACAGTGCATAATCGAGTTGTGGCACACATTTCTATTCCTTCAGATATATTAAATAGAAAATATAATAATAAAACTGAATAATACATCAATTAAGGAATTAAGCTCATTACACAATTTCTTCTACATATCTACCTTTTGCTTTTATGACTGCCTTACAAATTCTTAGCAAACTCTCTTGCGATTTCTCCAAAGTTTCTGGTGTGATCTCATTCCAACATTGAAAAAGTTTTGCCCAGAGATTTGTGAGAGAGGTTAGATCTATTTGCGTTTAGATGAAATTTCCTTGTGAATGGGTTAAATATATTTGTGTTTAGTTGTCATTTGCCAAAGGATCAAATCGGGTCAAGTCAATGTGAGAATGCGTTGCGTAAACTGTTCGCTCCTGTATGAGCCCCTTTATGGAACATTCCTAAAGGAAATTCCTACTTAATCCTACCACAAGATCAAAGATTGTCCAAGAATGTAAGAAAAGACTTAATTCTGCTGCCAAGCACAACCAGGTCCATCTTATATGGGTCCCCGGTCACCAGGGAATCGATGGCAACGTGGTCTCTGACGCTTTGGCGAAAGAGGGCGCAAGCTCTCCTCCCCTGGGACCGGAGCCCATCATTGGTGTCAGCTTTACAGAGTTGAAAAACTGGATACCTAGATCCATGGACTCAATACATGGCCAGAGATGGTCCATTATATCAACCTGTAAATTCACCAAATGGTTCATCAGCCGTCCAAACAGCAATAACGCAAAACTTTTACTTAGCTTAGGTAGGAAAGATTGCAGAACGCTTGTAGGGACGGTCACGGGACATAACACATGCGGCAAGCATCTGAACACCTTAGGGATCATCAGCGACTCAACGTGTCCTTCGTGTGGGGAGGACGAGGACAGTACGGAGCACTTCCTTTGTAACTGCCCGGCGTTCTCCCGTGCGCGCAGGACGACGTTTGGCGCTGATGTAATGAGAATGGAAGACTTCAATTCTCAATCTCTATCTGATGTTCTTAGTTTCGTCAAGATGACTAAAAAATTCGGATAGGGTAGGGGACGAGTGCAATGGACCGTGGTCTGAGCGCTCGAGGCTAACGCCTCCCCCTTTTTCCTTAAGATTAAGATTAAGATTAAAGGAGTTCATACACGAGCGAACAATTTGCGCAGCGCAGCCCGTTGTTCAAGCATGTATGAGGCAGTTTGATGCGTTGCGCAACTGTTTGATGAAAATCAAACGTGTTTGAAAACGTTTGCGTAACGGACAGCATTCCGCAAGTTGTTTTTTTGTTTATAAAGTCATTGGATTTTAATTGTGAAGTATTGTGCTCAAATTAATTGAAAAAATAGCTTTGAATCAATCGCTGGAGTGTTCTATCCAATATAATTACAAGACACAAGGTCTGTTCATTGAACCCTGATCTTAATCAGATCAGATCAAAAATATCGAGAAGACAAACAAATTTAAAATCACTCAAGTAAATGATTTTAGAAATGAAAGTAATGAAATTATATTAGAATGAATCGTCGCGCCTGGAAAACGGTTTACGTAGATCTGATTATTTCAACTAATGTGACCTTTTCCATCTAAAATATGTAAAAGGTAAATTTATTTGTTCTTCATAAAGTAATTCATTTTTACCCAACTATTAAAAAATAAATTTTTGATACATAACAACTTTCTAAAACACTTTAAATCACTTTGTAATTGTTAACTGCCACAAACTGACAAATTATTAAAAGTCCTGATCTAACTAGATGTACAAAAATTTGCGGATCAGAAAAGTTCGATAATTATTGATCTATGTGGATCAAGCTCAACGAACGCGGAATAGATCAGTTTCGATCAGAAAATAGCAGTGACAGTTTTCATCGAACTCTTGATCTTTTCTGATCTGAATGAGTTCTAATTTAAAATTCCTTAGCAATTAATTATCGTTCATAATAATTAAAATAATATTTTTCTCTTTAGTTACATTGTTTAATATTATACTTTTGCTAGCATAGGTACAGTTTAAAAACAAATAGAGGAATTGAGTTAAATTACTTTGCATTGGTGTGGTTGTGCAAGAGTCATTCAATGGTTTGTACAACTTTTTTATATTATTGTTAAAATAATGTTGTCGTTAAATTTGAATTTGCAACCATTATATATAATGTATGGTCTGCACACAAGCAATTTTAATTAGAAGATCGCTCCTAATAAAATCTTTTTTCTGTAGATACCTCTAGAGTCTAGAGATAAACTAAGGTTTTCAATAATTTCACAGATATGACTTAAGATCACCATACTCCTCACCTCATTGTAAAATCTATCTGTATTGTATACACATACATATCAAATTATGTTCAAATAGAAGTAGATGCATCTAATTTATTTAGGTAGTAAGGATATTAGAATAATGAATATATTTTGTATACTATATTTTACCGTGAAGTAATATACTAAATTAAATTAAAATATATAACTGAAATATTAACTTTAAAGAAAATGCACATTTCTAAGTCTGTTGCTAGTGGGTTGTGTTATAATATGTATTTATGTTTAATTTGTAGTTAGTTCATCAGAATCTCTCAAACTATTAAGTTATTTAGAGTAAATAGATAGAAAATCAACATTTCAAATGTAGTCAAAAGAGATCGGAAGTTTTTAATGGCGTTAAAATGGTATCGTGAACTCACAATTCAGCGTGGAATCCAGAAAAGACATTTGTTTCAATTTTTCACGCTCATTCTCAAACTAATGGGCTCTATTCTACTAAATACACAATAGCCACTAGTGGGATTATGAATCAGTGGCTAAAAATCTTAGCCACTGTGAAAACCTCTTGACTAAAAACTCGTTGTCTACAAATACAGTGTCTATTGGTCAATAGAAATTGCATAATATGGTCACAGCGGTCATCAGAACTTTAAATGCTTTCACAGACTAATAACGAATGTGTTTATTTGGAAGGTGTTTTCTATTTTTATGACTTTGTGGAGAGACAAATTAATTTTTTATTCTAACTATTACGAATTTGATGTTATAATTTTAAAAATTTGATGTTTATGTTTAATTCCAGAAGAAATACCAAAGAGCTCCAAAAATCGAATTCTGGAACAGATTGAGTTTGAAGTTTACACATGTACAATGTACATTGATAAAACTGTGGTTTCGTTTGAAGTTAAAAGTGGCAAATATGCAAAAACTTTGATGTTCAATTGTACTTTCCGAGATATTTAACTTTGAAACCTTGAAAATTGATATTTTGCCTCCACAGTTTTTTGCATATACTCATGAAATTAAGTTGCAAATTGTATCATATAAATAACTTAAATTAAGGTAATTTCTTCTTTTAATTCTAAAAAAACTTCAAGAATTAACGAATTAAAGATGACCTAGCGACGGTGACGAGCATGCGTTTGTCTTATAAAATGACAAATAGAAGTAAAATAAAATTTTCCTTATTTCCAGCACTCATATAAATGTGTAGAATTTCCAGAGGTAACATTTTAATTTAAGGGTTTTCTATAATTTTCACCAAAAAAATTTTGGACCGACAACGTTTTTTTTTTCTTTTTTTGCATATCCGTCACTTTTGATCCTATAAATGGATATTTTTACAAAATTTAATTAAAATCTGTGAATAGATCTCGAATCCAATTTATTTATGTCAAAGGATATTAACATTATTAACATTAATATCACGGAATTGGAAAAAAAACTGAACTACATATGTACATATTTTGTTCGAATTTATATTAAGTACAAAAATCGCCAATTCGCCTGGATTGCAAAGTTAGAAGCATTTAATTTAATTTAATTTTATTAATAATTTAACACAAGCCGATTAAACTAATTAAAGATATTATGGAAGTAGCTTGAGTAATTCTGACCTCCTCTTTTTCATAAACTAGTTTTGCTGCATTGTCTGTTAAATATTCAGGAAATTTTACAAATTTTGCACCGTTAGTTTACGTATCGCAGATATTAAAAATTGTCTCTTGTCATTTTCCACTAAGACTTATCTAAAGACCCATTATTCAATACCGAATGTGGAAACAAAAATTGATTGAGTATCCTTCAACGGAGGGGAGTCCGTGACAGCCGATGTGTTTTGATATCACTTTGTTTTCCTCAATATCGATCAATCACATGATTCTAGATTTTATAACTGATTTCAAACAAATTATTTGTACAAATTTGGCGTATTTGATTTAGCTTCATAATTCTTTATCACTCTCAATCAAATTGGAGCTCATTAAAAACTACCGTATTTCTTTTGAATACCGACGAAAGATATTTTTCATTTTGGGTTTCAATATTTACAAATTTCTATTAAAAAAGATCATGGAGCTTTAGCTACTGCCTACTATGAAAATATATGTATAATAAGAAAATAAATTTAAAAAATCTCCATCTGCAAAGCATACATATAATACATTTCATATATTTTGTTCTCGAAAGAGCTACCAAATCTTACTTTCATTTACAAGTAAATGTCTACCTCATATATATAAATAGATGTAACTTATTGTACCTGTGACAACATAAATATAAGGAGTTAATCATTTAATTAGACATTCCGTATGATTTTGTTTGAATAGGCATACATTCCGTGTTTGCCTCTTATGCATAGTGGGGTCTTTTCTGAAATTCGCTTCACGTGAAAAAAAATATTTTCACCTAACTTTCATTCCATGTGAATGCATCTATTTCGAGATTCGCGTGAATCGAATAAAAATGTTTCACTCGGTTTCACAAAATAATCGATTCCACATACTTTTTTTGTTTTTGAAGTGAATGAATAATTCACTGCATACCGAAAAGTATTCGCATGTGAAACACTCACACTGATGAAAAGCAGAAGAGGATTTTTAAAATGTGACTCATTTTTCACGTTAATCGGATATCATAATAGGCCCCACTAAGAATATCATTATGTCTCATCTAAAACTCGTACATCATTTTTTCTCAGCAGGTTCTAAATGGGAAAGGCAATACAAAAATTGGGACAGATCTTAGAACGTCCCGAAGAAGGGGACGATATTGGCTATTTTTCTGTAGATTATGAAAATGGACATCCTCCTCCCATTTTCAACAAAAATACAAAGAACCATGTTTTGATAATAGCTGTGTTCTTTTCGTCTATCCAGAACAACAGGAGATTTCGCATAGATTTGAAATTTAACATAGGTATGAATTTCCTACAGCAAAGATTTAAAATCCTAATAATAGCATCAAGTTGCACTGATTTGTTTCCACTTTGAAAAAAAAATTAATCTGTAAAATGTTCAGTTCAAATTTTGAAGTTTTGCATTATTAAAATCATGGCAATTTCATGTAGTATTGATGCAATTTCCAAATCTTTGTTCAGAGAAACTGTTAATAAGTTTCCATTCAATATAAAATCGCCTTTTGTTCTGGATAGACGAAAAGACCACAGCTAATAATCGATGAACAACCATTCAAAAACACCGGATTGATCCAGGAGTGTATAATGTTCAAATAAAAGTTTGAATTTTAATCCGTGAGTAATGAAATAAAGACAATATGGAAAAATATTTAAAATGTGATATTTCTAGCCACGCTAAAAACTTCTATGATAAACCTTTATTTTTTAACAATGTTCCATAAATTGGCAAAAACGGTCTTTTGTATTTTTTAACTCTTTTCGTTTCGTAAGGGCCAAAGAGAACCTGGTTGAACATTTTAATTTACAAATTCGATTGCTTTTTAACGTGGTAAGTTTAGGTAAACTTAGTTGGTGCCTTGCCTTTCCCATTAACCTATTGTACTATTAAATTTAATTTTAACATTAAGTCTAACCGCGATACAATGACAAACACAACAAAACATATATTGTTAAAAAAAAAGCCATATTGTAACATCGCAAATTAAGGTAGCAAAAGATTTATTTTTTAAAATGTAATACTATGTATATTAATGTGTGAAAAGTGAGACTTCATTGAATTAATAAAAAGCTGAGGATTGAAAAGCGCATATTAAGAGTGTTATTGTTTATTAACGCGTTTTTAAACTAGAAATTTTAGTAGATTGATACAAGAAAATAAAAGTTGCCCTTTTAATTGACTTAATTGGTATTTAATGAATATGTTTACCCAAAATTTATATATTTTCAGAAGAATTATACAGCTCAACACCAAATTTGCGCCCGAGCAAATAGCAGATCTTTTTTATAGGTTTTTTCTGTAGATTACAAATTTGAAAATGAAATTTTCAAAATAGGGTTCCATTTGGAGACTCAGCTGAATTTATAGTATAACCCTATAGTATTTCTAGGGTAATTTTGGTTGATTTTTATACTGCTGGCCGGTTTACGATACCGCTACTCAAAATTTTTGCTCTAGGGATATGTTCTTTATACCCTTCCTTAAATCCCTGAAGGGTTTCCTTTCTATTACAGTAAAAATTTTCAAAATAGGGCTCCATTTGGTGGCTGAGCTGAACTGTGAAGCTAAGTAGTCCGTGTTTCATTTTTCTCTGCCCTTAATCCTATTTTCAACAGGTTATGGGCCCAGGATCTGTGCAAATTAATTGAGGAAAAAGGAGAAAAGTGCCTGCAGTGTTTTTTTGTCTTGGAAGGGTCATCGTGAATTCATCGGATTTCGTCGACTTTCTAAGATTTCTTTTCTTCCTTCGAGATGTCGCAGAACGCATTTCCGTCCATTGGGTGGTTGAGAGATCGTGACAACTAGGATTCCTGGAAGTTTGCAGTAAGGACTTATCTGGAGCTGGAGGAGCTTTGGGTTTGCGCAAATATTTCTCGTATGCCCGTGGAGGGCGGAGGCAACTTGAATCTATCGGTTGAGGTTTACAATGAAACCTGTGATGTTCCTGAGAGAAACTCGGTACACTTTGATTCCGGCGGTTGTCGAATTTCTGATGGCGATTAACGACTGATTGCTACCGCTTCGCATGTTGATGATATGTTGTAACGTGCTCACTGAGTTATCTTCCCTAGAGCAGTTGTAAATATCTCAGTAAGCTTAACTTAGTTAGGACATAGAACAAAATGAAGCGAACCAATTTAGATTAATGATGCCGTATCGCCATCTACATGTGAGGCAGTGATATGTCTGGCCCAATTTAGTACATCATTAACGCACTGTTGCCACCCTGGCGCCACAACTTCTTTATTGAAAAGCTCGTTCCACCAGCTTACCTCCCTCCTTTGCTTTTAGCTTTGACATAGCAAGTGCACGAACCTCATAGCGAGATCTCTCCACAAGTGGACTGAGAAATATTATTTTATTTATGCTATAGTTTATCCCGGCAATCAAAATAAATTAAGCGAAGAACGAATTACTAATTAAACAAATTATGGATGGATAAATTGTCGGTCGGGGGGGTAGGAGAAGGTCCAAGGACTTCATCCCCAGTGATAAAAAGTGGGGGAGGGGGATGATCGAGATATGTATATATAAAAGAAGATAAAACCTTGCGTAGAAAACGTACTAAAATCTATCCAGTAAATTAAAGAAACGTAGTTTATAAGTAAGTTCATGGGACAAGTAAACAAATTCTATATGTGATGTGTGAACTCAGCATTAGCCTTCATTTCCTTCTTTATTCATTTCCAAGGGTGTTTACTCTATATCAAGAAGAAGGCAAATTGGTTTGACAAACTGCTCTTACAGTTTTACGCAATAAAGGGTTCGTTTTAATAGAAAGTACAATGTTGAAACATTTAACGACTTTAGTGAATAGAAGATCTGTAAATTTAATTTCAAAACGAATTCGGCCAGTGTTTGTTAGAAATAATTTTCCGTATTCGGTAGTGTTACATCGGTGTCTTGTTGAGAATACAGAGTGGTCGGCATGGAATATAACGAATAGAGGATTTTGTTCCAAGCTTTCGGAGAAGCCTGGTGAAAATGAGGAAGAATTTCCAGAAAGCCGAAACGATACCCAATTGCCGGCGACGGTTGCTGTTCCTGAAGTCTGGCCGCACCTACCATTAATTTCCGTCAAAAGGAGCCCGGTGTTTCCACGGTTCATGAAGATTTTAGAAGTTTGTGTTAATTGTTTTTATTAAAAATTAAGATTTTTCTATCATAGTGTAACATTTATAAATTTAAAGATTTTCAGTATTCAGCAGGGATGGGTTGTAGAGCGTAAAAGTGTAAAAGCGGTAACCAAATCAACGCATATAAAACTGAAGAAAGATTAGGGAACACTAATTCATATTATCATCAGTTATCGCTGTATAATGAGTCGCTCACGAATAAATAGTAAAGCTTTGTGTCCAATACGGAAACCCACCAATTAATTGGCTGAATCACGTGCAAAGTATAAGCCCTTGCCTGTTGTCAAAACCAAAGAGAACAGATCTGTTCGACGACAAAGTCGTTAAAAAATATCCGGCGGTGCCAGCAAGCGGCACACGGCACCAGACGGCGCCCGGAAATCACGCAATTTTCGGCGCCGTAAAAACACGTGTAGAAGAAATGTTCCCATTATTGTTTACATTGTGGAATTTGCATAAGGAACGGCAAGCAGTAATTCCTAAACGAACTTGAAGATGTTGTAACAATTAGATAATAATAAGGGAATCATGTGCAAGGATGAGATAAAAATTTGAGAGCAGATGGAACGAGAATTGAAACAGTTCTGCTGGGTGCCCCTTTATATTTTATAAACTTCCTACAAACTCATCGCGGCTTTATCTGTCCAAAATGGGTTTAACTCTTTGAGGCATACTATTACAAAGATAAAAAAAAAACCTTTTTTATTAGACAAAGGAGGATATTCAATCAATATTAAACTGTATGAATATGAGTAAGTTATAATTTTCGAGGTGGATTAAAGTTTATTCCACCATGCATAAAAAAGGAAGCCAAAAGTTGGACTGTTTTTATCCCACTTAACACCAAAGTTAACTGAAGAATAGGGGTTTCGCTCCGATTTCGATGAATTTGTCCTAAAACGGAAGGATCAGAAAACATTTTAAAGTGATCGGCTATATTTTCGACAATATTCAGCTTTTAATTTTTGAAAGTTGCAAAAATTATAAGTTGAATATTTGACTGCAAAATTGCACAATTTCAACAAAATTAGAAACATAAAGACTCCGCACTATTAAAAATAAATAAATTAATTAATATAAATTAATAAATATCCCTAAGTCTATGTTAGTCTGCAAAGTATATTATGAAATTAAAATTGCCCTTTTTATTTTTCATTTCAGATCTCCAATCCGATCACAATAGATCTCATCAGAAGAAAAGTAAAACTTAATCAGCCCTACATAGGTATATTTTTAAAGAAAGATAGTGAGAATGAGTCTGAGCTAATTAAGTCTCTGGATGACGTATATGAAATTGGAACTTTCGCACAAATTCAAGAAATGCAAGATCTAGGTGATAAACTAAGACTTGTTGTGATAGCACATAGACGAATCAAAATAATTGGTCAATTTATTGAAGAATTTACGGACCCAACATCCAAAGGTGAGCGGTAATTAAAAAAAAAAAAAAAATCAGCACAGTTGTTACATAGTTTTATTGTGAAAAAGTGTGAGAATCAATTCAGCTCAATTTTCCAGTATGGTGCGAGTGGCACCTCTCAAGGTTGTAACATTAGAAATTTTGATTTTAATTCAATACATTTAACTATTTTATTGTATTAAATATTCAAGTTTATTTTCCTATAAATTTTCCTATAAAAAAGTAATAGTTTTAGTGAAGAAGAAGATAAAAATGGTTATTTGATTCATTGAAAAATGAATATAGTTATGTATATATATATTCGCTAGCGCACTCATTTCATTTGGTTGTAATTCAGGTAATAATTGGAACTTTGATATGTGGAAACGCTTAAAATGTTCTTAAAAGTACTAGTAATAAAACTAGGTAAAAAAATATTTTTTGAAAATCGCAAAGTGGGGTGTAATTGTAAGAAATAAAAATAATATAAATTTAAAGGAAATTAAAGAAATAATAAAGCCAATATTAGACTTATGATTTTAATAAGAAACATTTTTATTTCAGGAGAAAATTTAGAGAAAGATAGAAAAGGCAGAAAATACCGTTTAGCCAGAGGGAAATCACTTCGCCGCGAACAGCTTGAAAATGCGAATGAAAAAGATAATAAACAAAATAATGAAGATAATGCAGAGCCAGTTTTAATTGTAGAAGTAGAAAATATCAAACATCAGACTTACGAGCAAACTGAAGAAATAAAAGCTCTCACTCAAGAAGTTATCAAAACTATTCGCGATATTATAACAATGAATCCATTATATAGGTAAGAAAATAAATATAATATCATCTAGGACTTAGTGTTTAATAAACTAAATTGAAGAGAGAGTTTGCAACAAATGCTTCACCAGAATCAGCGTGTTGTCGATAATCCCGTGTACCTTTGTGACTTGGGTGCATCTTTGTCAGCTGCTGAACCAGAAGAGCTTCAAGCAATAATGGAGGAATTGAATGTAATTATCATATAAAAAACCATTAAATTTATTTTAACTTCCACCCCTAGATATCCAAACGTCTATACTTGGCTCTATCGTTACTTAAAAAAGAACTTGAGCTATCGAAATTGCAACAAAAAATTGGAAGGGAAGTTGAAGAAAAAGTGAAGCAGCAGCACAGGAAGTATATTTTGCAGGAGCAATTGAAAGTTATAAAAAAGGAACTAGGAATAGAAAAAGACGATAAAGATGCTATTGGTGAGAAATACAAGGAAAGGTTATCTGGGAAAACAGTTCCATCTGCCGTGATGGGTGTTATAGATGAAGAATTGAACAAATTAAATTTTCTGGAAAGTCATAGCTCAGAATTTAAGTAAGTTCAAACATTAAGTAAAAATACAAGTTTTTAATAATATGATTTTTAAGTGAAGATTGATAATGGATTGTGATATATAGTACTTAAGATTTTTGCAAGTTACTCGTTAACTGTAACAGATATCGTAAAAATGATTGCGTAATTTTGTCGTTCGATTACCCTTTTTTAAGTTATTTATGAAACAAAACTTAAATTTTAATTTTTTATCGTCGCAAATGAAATACCTGAACCACGGTGCTCAAACACTCTAGCCCGAATAACTTTTGAACGCGTGCTCAGATTTGAGTACGGTTACTTTTTCTGAGAAAGGTCACAAGACAGGGAAGATTTCTCTCAAAAATGTCGATTTTACCATACAAAAAAAAACAGCAAAACGAAGGATGAAAGTCATATTTTGGGTATCAAAATTGCGATTTTCAAAGTTTGACTTGGCCTTTCTCGCTTATTAGAATTAGGTCGTAAGAGGTGCATGGGCCAAAATACTTTTCAATGCCTAATTCGAGCAGTGATTTGATTTTAGTCTCCTCTCAATTTTCTTCTCACCGAAAATTCGATTTGAACTGAAATTGATTTTTACTATAATATTTAATTTTACAGTGTAACACGCAATTATTTGGATTGGTTAACATCCTTACCCTGGGGTGTAATGAGCGACGAAAAGCTAAATATAGATCAAGCAACAATCACTCTAAATGAAGATCACTATGGGATGGACGATATAAAAAAACGTATTTTGGAATTTATTGCAGTAAGCCAATTAAAAGGATCCACTCAAGGCAAAATTTTATGCTTCCATGGACCTCCTGGAGTGGGTAAAACGAGTATAGGTAAAAATTAAATTCAGTATATGCCTAATTTGTTTTATTTATTTATATACATATTTATTTATCATTATCATTGCCATATTTTTAGCAAAGTCTATTGCAAAGGCCTTAAATCGGGAGTATTTTAGGTTTAGTGTAGGTGGTATGACCGATGTTGCTGAAATCAAAGGTCATAGACGGACGTATGTTGGCGCTATGCCTGGAAAATTAATTCAGTGCCTCAAAAAAACCAAAACAGAAAATCCCCTCGTACTTATCGATGAAGTTGATAAAATTGGAAAGTAAGTATTCGAAAATAAGTTTAAAACGAGATTTTCATGTAATTCGTTAAGAGGATACCAAGGCGATCCAAGTTCTGCTTTATTAGAACTGCTTGATCCCGAACAAAACGCGAACTTCTTGGATCATTATTTAGATGTACCAGTCGATTTATCAAAAGTGTTATTTATATGTACCGCAAATATTACTGATGGTATACCTGAACCTTTACGAGATCGAATGGAAATGATAGAAATGTCAGGTAATATTTCATAAACTAAATTTTTTAATGTTAATTATAGTAATTTTTAGGATACGTTGCTGAAGAAAAGTTGTCAATAGCTAAACAATATCTACTTCCACAAGCGATGACAGAATGCGGCATTAGTAATAAAGAAATGACCATTGATGATGAAGCTCTAATGACTCTTATTCGGAACTATTGCCGAGAGTCTGGTGTAAGGAACTTACAGAAACACATAGAAAAAGTAAGACATTTTTAATGTAATAGTAGATAGACTACTTTTTTACTAATCTAAACTAGTAGTTGTGGATAGAATAGAGCAATCATTAAAATAGGTGCAAATTAATACATTTGTATCTATACTCGACAAAAAAACCGGCCAAGTGCGAGTCGGACTCGCGCATCGAGGGCTCCGTAAAAAGTTATTTTTTTTTGTGATGTAACTACAAAAATATACTTTAAAAATTGTAAGACTAAACAGTGATTCGTCCTATATTTCAGATGGTGCGGAAAGTGGCATTCAAAATTGTTAAAAAGGAAGTTACGTCTGCGTGCATTACAAAAGACAATTTAACAGATTATTTAGGAAGGCCAATATTTTCCCGCGATAGAATGTATGAGGAAACGCCTGTTGGTGTTGTAATGGGCTTGGCTTGGACCGCTATGGGTGGATCCACCTTATTTATTGAAACAGCCCAACGAAAATTAACAGTGAAGGAAAAAGAAGAATCAGATGGAGTTTTGCATATAACTGGACATTTGGGAGATGTAATGAAGGAATCGGCACAAATTGCTTTGACTGTAGCAAGAAACTTTCTGCGTGTTCTGGATAAAAACAACAACTTTTTAGAAAAAAGGTAAAAATAACTTTTATTACATTATTTAATAGAAATAAGGCCAAAAATTATTGTCAAACATGCAAACGGTAAGTGTGCCAATTCTTAAAAATTTTCAAATGTCATCATTACATTCAGTTTTAATTCTTATCCCTCCAATCACTTGTTTGTCTGGCATTTATAATTACCGGTAGCTGAGAGTACTCTTTTAAGCATTTAAAAGACGCAGCTAACTAAAATCTAAACCCGTGGTTTTAAACACTTACCTACATTATACCAAATCTCAGAATCTCAAAACTCAGGAAAAGCGGGCGATAAGTTGTATCATATTTTTTGTATAAATAATACAAATGTGTTCATGTCAATAAAATATTAATTTCGCTTGAATCTCAGATTGAACTGTTTAAACCTATTCATGTAAAAAAAAAACAATTTTACAGACATATTCACTTGCACGTGCCGGAAGGAGCAACACCAAAGGATGGACCTAGTGCAGGTATAACAATAGTGACGGCATTACTTTCACAAGCTTTAAACAAGCCCGTACGGCAAAATATCGCGATGACTGGAGAAGTGTCTTTGACGGGAAAAGTTCTGCCTGTTGGAGGCATCAAAGAAAAGACAATTGCTGTAAGTAAAATTTAATTCAGTTTATTAACAAATCTTAGTTCTTTATTTATTATCCTGCTGATTTACAATGAGATCAGATTAAATGTTTACCAAATTACCACCCTTATTCTGATAGTCCGTCATTTGCAAAAGTGAAAATAAACCAGCAAATTCCACTTTGAGCCTCTTATATAGAATAACATATAACACTTTTAATATTAAAAATAATAATAAATTTTGTTAAACGTTTCCTTTATAGGCAAAACGCAGTGGGGTTACTTGCATCATACTACCAGAAGAAAACAAGAAAGAATTTGCAGAGTTACCACAGTACATAGTTGAGGGCATTGAAGTATATTTTGTTTCACAATACAGTGATGTTTATAATATTGCATTTAAATAAAATGCTCATATATATTTAGTGAACAAGAATTGTTTTTTATGTTAATAATTTTTTAATAAAAAGGAAGTCTTTTTTTAATAAAAAAGAAGCGTTTACGTATTTTCAACAAAAAGCTTGAAAGGGGTTCATCGTAGTCGTGTCAAAGATATAGTGCCATGTGTTACTTGGAAACCGTTCTAGCTATGTAGGAATAAGAAGGGTATGACACTTATAAACCAGGTAAGGGATCAGGTAAGGAAACAATTGTTAGTGAATTGTTTTTAGGTAGATTTTATTACTTATTAGAAACTGTAGCCTGCACTGCTCCCATTAAAGATCCACCGTAATTGTTTTTGGCTATTGAGGCGAATAACATTTTTGATTTAGTTGCTTTTTATTCTTTTTCTTTGTTTTCAGCAGTTCTCGTAATTTGTAGCCGTAGAAAAAGTAGTAGCTTCATGTTATAAAGGCCGAAATAGCAACAGGAGAGGGCGGTGAAGCTCAGGCTAAGATCAGCCTTCAAAGATGCTGAGGTTTAAAATTCATAAGAGAGTAATTTGATTAAAAAAATGAATTATTACATACCTTATCATAAGGCTAATTATAATAGAAAGTGTGTAAATTAACAAAAACAAAAAGTAACTGTAGGTATGCTAAGAGCTGGACATTTTCAATTTTATTTAATTTTATCATGAATGTTTTGTGCGACCTGTTCTTAGATATTGGGATGTACGTTACCTAGAATAACAATGGATCGTTCTTACTTTGTGCTTTTGTGAAGCGCATTTTAGAATATACCACTTACGTTTGCGCACCACTCTACTCCACCCATATAAATGATGATGATGATGATGATCCCCTTATCTTACCTCCTTATTTACAGCGAATCAAACTAATAAATCTTGATTCTTTGAAATCTCTTCGCAAAATCTCCAAAACTGTTTTCGCCTTTGATTACCTTTAAGGCAACATTGAATCTTTGGTTTTGCTGTCTTCTTCAAATATTTCAGTTCCTTCTTGCTCTCTGAGATATGTATACTCCACATTCCCCAAAATCGCACTAATTATGGTTACATCGAGCCTATCACATCGATGCGACGTCCCGTTGCTTCAATGATCGGCTTTCTTACTTCGATTTTGATTTGTCTAAAAAATGTATTATAGCTTGACTTGATTAACTTCAATGTCACCAATTATTGTAACAAGATCATTGATGTAGAAGTAGATAGATAGTTTTTGTAGTTAACAGTTTGTTGATGAAGCGCAATATACGTATAAGTATAAATATAACTATTAAAACAAAAATTCCTACAATACACATTTTCGGACTCTCCAAATGAAAATATCTCCTTAGATTCATAGATTTACGTGAGTGGACTGGTGGGATGAGACGAGAATTGCCATTTTATTAATATACATATTGTGATTTCAGAAATTTTAGATTTAACATGATTTTACGGTCAATTTGGAATAGGGCAAAATTGCGTTCAATAATTACAATGTGTGTAAAGTTTCAATATATTAATTTATTTCTCCAAAGGATGGTACGTACTCATGATATTATTTATAGTTTTTAATTCATCAAGAAGAAGTTTCACTGTAGTTTTGAAAATGTTTATCCTATTATCACCCTCATACTTTAAGACATCAACTATTTCATTTTTAATTTTCAATTCAAGTTGCATGCAATCAGGTAAGTCATTTGCCATACAAACTGATATATTCTCCAACTCATTTACTGAAAATAATATTAATTAAAAAAAAGTGATGAAAGATATACATATTTTTACCTATTAATTTCGAAGCCAATAATTTAGTTTTAATAGGTATTGAGTACTCAGAGAAAATGCGACATATTACGGAAGAATGCTCTTTGGGTAAACCAATTTGCTGGAGTTCGGCTTCAAAAGTATTCTCACTTACGTTGTTCTTCGTAGCCGATATTAACAAGAAGCGTAGACACGAAATAGCTGACTTACTTGTATTTGCATCCATTTTACTTGTAGTGAAGACATCTCGTATCTTTTCTTCCTGTAGAATGAGAAAATTAAAACATGTAATTTAAGCTGAATTGTGATTTTCCATTATATTATTCTGTTTGTTTATTGCAAAAAATTATTAAGTTGTTGATAGAGTTATTGCTAACTTTAGATTTATTGCAGTTTTATTTTACCATTTATATGATATGTCCTTAAGAATGTGATTGTATTAGATGTTGTAGAATGTAGATCATAAGAAGGATCAGATATTTTAGAGTTGAAAAGTTAAAGGCAATATTGAATTCAAAAAATGAAAACTCCAATTTATTATTTTTCTTTAACTATGAACATAATCTATTTACATCTAAAGATTTTAGAAATTGCAGAAATTAAAAAATAATAATAATACATTGTTCTTAGCACCATTTTGACCTTCCTTTAGCTGAAATAACGGCGGCAAATCTCCTAGGCATGGATTCGTAAAGATTGTGAAAAATTCTTGTGAAATTTCCTCGAGCCATATCCGCTCTATGATATCGTTTTAAGGCCTAAACACATAGTATCCGAGTGTTTCGTTCAAACGTAAAGTAACGCAAAGTTGCTTGCGTTTCTCTTCTGGTTAGGGCTTAAGGAGTTTTCGGTGTCGAAGATCGCGAATTTCACAAAATTGACTGAAGGTCAAATGGCCAAGTCCTCGAAAAAAAATAATAAATTACTAATAATATCATATATCATATTATTTATTAATGTTTAAATCTTATTTAGTATAAAAAACTAGATTAATAAAGGAAATGTCAGAATGTTCGAATGTGAATTTAAAAAAAACCTATTTTAAACCTATTTTTCGAAGTATTTCAACATAAATTTTGAATAACTCAACAGTCAACGCATATTTATGTTGAAAAGACGTTATATTCAAAAATTAGAATTCTCATTTTAGGTTTGTATAATTTTTCAAATGTTGAAACTAATATGTAGAACCGAAAAATACCAAATAAACATAAGCAGACTACTACGCCACATACCACTATTTCTTCACCACAAATTATTTTTGCTGCAGTTTGTGCCAATACTCGAAGCTTAATTGAGCTGAGGACTGAAAGCGTTGAATGTATTTCTGCCAGCACCCAATCAGGACAATCACCATCTCCACAAAAATAAAATTTCTGAAAAACAAATAAAAGAATTCGTGTGTATTTTTCCCTACAAATGGCCGTCAACTTGCCACCATTAATATCTCCTTAAACATTATCAAGATAAAAAAACGTAAATCCATAATTTATGAATAGTTACCCATGTCGAACTTTATTTTATTCCGATAACATATAATCGAATTTAAAAATTTAAAAATTTATCTGGTTCAGGGTTTGCAGTTTGAATGGGCAAATATGAAGGAAATTTGATGCGTTTTTCGCAAAACTTAAAATCTTTATATAATTGACTGTTTTTTTAAATTCAATTCAATGCAAAATTTCCTAGTAAACCCAGAACCAGATCCGTTGTGAAAAAAACGCAGCTATTATTGGCAGATTCGATAAAACGAAAGATTTTGGGATCTGGTTAAATGACTCTTCGTTTGAGGATCACATTGATGCCATTGTTCGAAAGAAAAACAGATGTGCCCTTGGTTTTGTGAAGTCTTGGTCTTACGAGTTCAACGATCCTGATATTACTCGTAGTATCTACTGCACATTTGTGAAATTACTACTCAAGTAGGCGAGTTTGGTCGTAAAACACACATTAAGGTCGCTGCACACTTGCCGGCACGGCACGAAACCGACGCGCTCCGGCACCGTCCGACACCGGCAAATATCATGCACACTATACCGACAGTTGGCGACGACCGAACTTCAGTTCAGCCGAAAAATAAATTGCGAAGGAGATAGAAATATGTATATACGATGCCAAAATTTAATGAAAAATAGTTAATTGCAATAGCAACGCTGTTTGACGAGGAAGAATATACGAGAGTACTACATGTATTCTGGGACAGAAGAAGAGAAGGAGAGTTTGTGACTCTACAAAACGCTTGTGAATAATGAGTCAAAATGCTACTTATATTTCCAGATGAGTGTCGCCCAATTTGATTGGTTGCATGCAAATTGGTCCTGAAAATAAAAAGAGGAATACTGTCACTATATTTTTTATCTGCCATGCAACATTTTCCCTTGCAAGCTAAATTAACTTCTCTTGATGCATTCTTGAACTCCGATCAGCGACCGACAACTGTCGGTCGGAATTCTTTCCAACGATACCCACCGACAGTGTAGGTGCCGGATCGGGCCGTTGTCGTGCTGTTGCCGGTAAGTGTGCGTGAGTGCATTTGCTTACAGAGAAGAATATTTTGTTGTGTCGTGCAGGGTCGTGTCGTGCCGGCAAGTGTGCAGCGACCTTTAATCGTGTTAAGGTAGTATAGTGAAAGTTTCTTAGATCCGTTTTCCGAAACTCATTAATTTTACCACCTTATGTAAATCGATTCAAATTGATTTCTCTACAATCTCATGAACAGCGCTGCGATAACTTTAAAATAATGTTTGCTTTTGATTGTATGTCAGGAAATGTTAATTTCCCTGAATTTGTCTGCTTTTTCGACATCTCTGGACTCTGTTGCGTCCTGACTAACAAGACACTATAATTTCTTCCGTTGGCCTATTCATCAACAAACCTCTGGCGCCAATGTCACGCACATTCAATACTCACTTTCAATATGTTGGCTTTTCAATTATCAAGAAATCGAGTTAAAAGTTCGCTAATATCTTTAATCTCTCTATATGCTATCTAGTAATTAGTTTGTTGATGAAATCGAGATAAATAAATTAATTAATAAATAATTTAATTTTATGGAACTTGCTTTGAGAGATGAGATCGAAAAAATGCCTAGACCTAGGACTAACATGAATTTTGACATTAATTTTTCGAAGTTACGTATCTGCAATAGCTAAATTCTTCATAAAAACGATCTGAAGATAAATGATTGGTGGCCCAACGAAAAATATTCATGACCAATCGTGATTTTGCACACAAAAATATCGGCTTAAACCAAATAAACAATGCTTATGAAATTATAATTAACATTTAAGTCAAACGAAAATATCACCAAATATTAAGCTGAATTGTTGATGTGACTAAATATACGCACTTCAAAGATTCTATTTTATTCTGAAAAAAAAACCGGAATATCCTTTTGAGTTTCGCGGAGTATTAAAAATTTTTTGATCGAAATTTTCTTAATTGGAATCGTATCACATAATTCTTGTAAATTTAGTGTTTTAATTGGCGAGTCTTAAAGGGGAAAGAAAATTCGTTTTACCAGTTATACTAAACGATTAATTTCCTTTCATGTTCGACCTAATGAGCGTAAATATTTTAATAAAATTTACGCCATCAATATTTACAACGAGAATCACATTTCCACGGACCGTCTGTTTGAGCAATTAGATTCCAAACATGTTGAAAGTTTATTGACAGAAGCTAATTCTTAATGTAGGCTTCCTTTTGCTGAAATACAAATTCATTACAAGCTGTTCATGTGTTTGCCTGATTCATAATTTTTGCGAGAATCCCTAGCTTTTTCTGTGAGCACTTTCATAATGTATTAATAATCATAAAATTAACGATACAGAAAATGAATAGAAATGTTTCCAAGGCTTTCTATAAAAGCTTCAAACTTGTGTGCTCTTCCCATTAGTTGTTCAGACTATCTTGAAAAGCTTGGAGTGTCCATCCAAGGATAATTTCAAATATTTCTTAAGTGAGTTTACAACAAATTAAATTCAGAGAAGTTCAAATAAAGTATTATTGTTATATTTTTATTAAGCCTTTATTTTACAAAATAGAGATAAATGACGTGCTATGTGATTTTTTTCTTTTGTAATTTTAAAAATCTTGTATAATATAGTGAGTATGATATGTATGATATAGTGAGTCTAAAAAATCCCGAAGTGAAGTAGATACATACATATGTATCTCAAACGGAATAAAAACATCACATACAAAAGAAAATTCAATACCCCAAATTTAGTTACTACAATATATTACTTAAAAATCAATCTCATGAAAATTGTCATCAAATTATCCTTCGATGTTTTAATAATTGTTTTTTACAGTAACAAAATTCAAATTATCAAAACAGACCGTAAACTGTAAAGGCATATACGCTCTTCATAAATACAAACATAGAACATTTTGATCAGTGCAATGAAACCTGCCTTTTTATTAAAATTTTATTTACAGAACGCTATAATTATGAGCAGGCATATTACCTTATGCATTAAAAAAGTCTTGATTCCGTATTATGGCTGAAAGGCAGCTTCTCGAGAGAACAGAAAATTTTAAATTCGTTTATAGCTTTGAAATAGAACTTATTTTGGTCTGTATTAATTGAAATATCCATATGAAACCACTACTTGTAAAATTTCATGAACATGGATCTTAAACTATAAAATCGACACGCGACAATAATAACAACAACAATATTTTAATATTTCTTGTTGTCAACTAGAACTGTGTAAAATAATTGTTCTATCTTTGTTTCAGGCTAATAATCATGCTCAGCAAAGTGATTCTTTTTACTTTTATTTTGTGTTGCTTTAAAGAAGCAAATGCGGATTACAACGAAGACATCATTGCATGCGAGGAGCAACTAACAAAATTTAAGAAAATTCTTTTGGCAATTATAATAGACATTGAAGACATTTGTGAATTATATGAAATGGCTGGAAATAGATTGGATCATATCAAACATAATCATAATCAAGAAAACAAAATAAACTCATGGCGATTGCTAAAATACCTAGCGCAAAATATTGATGATTTTAATAATTTTATAAAGGACAGTATAACAGAGAGATGCCACTCGAAATCTTTAAGTGAAAAACGTGATGGTGTAATTATTGGGAAAAAACAACGCTTCCATTCGTGGGGAGGCAAACGCTCTATGAAATTATTAGAACAGGATCAACTTGGAAAACTTAATGACGAAATACCAAACTTATCGTGGAATTAAACTTTCATGTCTTTTTCAAAGGTTTAAGAAAAATAAATAATATCACCCACTACATGTTTTAATTGTATTTTTGTGTTTATTCGTTGGTTGGAAAGAAATTCTTAACCACAGCATGCACTATTTTTTTTATCGTTGTTATTAAACTTGATATTTGCGGCAAGAACACAAGACACAATTTCGAAAAAGAAATCATACAACAATTTATATTTAAAAGGACATTTCACGTAAGATTTCATTATGGAATTCGATATTTTTTATTACTCTAAGGGCCAATTTTTTAATCGTCAAACTTATTTGCTACTTAAACCGGCAGATAGGACTATTATTCGTCAGTAAATTTTGACAAAAAAGCGTGAAAAATAATTTTTCCTCACGGCCAAGTTGACATTTTATCCGAAGAATAAAGTTATCAGCCGATTGAAAAATTGGCCCAAAGTATGTACATATATTGAAAAATAAAGAAATAATTAATTGTTGAATAAATGTTTTCGATGAAGCAGATGTATGTACTTATATATGGGTATAGTCCATTTGGGGCATTTCAAGCTTACGAAGAAGGCAGTACTGGAAAACTGTTTTGCAATAATGCGTTTTCATTAGTACTAAACAATCAATATTCTACGAATACTCAATTATATTTAATAAAAATTACCAATTACTTCACTTTTTCGAGTGCAACATCGACGACTTCCCTGTACTATGTGGTTGTTATTTTTGTTCAATGTTGACAGTACTATTTCGTTTTAATTATAACGCATGTTAAATAATATGTAATAAAAACATATCGTCAGCTATTGAATACAGAAAAGATAATGAACAAGTGAAGAATAAGTGTTTCGCTTCTAAGGTGCGTTTCATAATAAATTTTGAACACTGAAATATATTTTTTTTTAAATATATGATATACTTCGGAAATGTGTGCTTGTATGCGCGCGAAAAGTGGGTAAGTTTTTAAAATATAATATACTCCACAAACGCGTGTTTGTCTCCGCACGGAAAAAATTATTTCTTTTTTTTATATGTGATGTATTACACAAATGCGTGTAAGGCTGCGTGCGAACATTTGATTAGAGGGAAAAATAATATATTTCAGTTGATAAGTGAAGTGAAGTTTTAATAAAACAATGTTAATTAATATGAAAAATGTAATATTTAAGAAATATTGAACAAATATTTAACAAATTTTAACATATATTGTGATATAGTCCGCGCGCGCGGATTGAATAACAGCAACTTTGAAGTATTTTCGGCTTTTTCGATATTTCGTATTTCGGGATTTAGGTTTTTCAAAATTTTATTTTTATGTATTTTGTTTTCAGGATTTTTTGTTTTCGAAATTTAATTGTTCTAGATTTCCTCACCTTTAGGGTTAATGAAAAGCACCTACCAATTTCATTTAAATTGGAGCGAAACCCCTATTCTTCACTAAGCCAAATTATAGTGCACGCACATATATTTGCATTTTTATCCCATCTGAACCTGAAGCAAAAGTTTTTGCAAGATTTCACTAAAAAATAACCATTTTCCGCGAGGATGACTTAAGCCAATTTCAGTAACAAATAGCATCGACTCTGCAGTGATAACTTTTCTATATATTACTTCTTGCCAAACAAAGCACTAACACAAACTACTGATTTTTCATTTCATTTCCCAATATAAATTTCAGTAGGCGTAGGTATTCTAAAGTGAGGGCTTTCCCCCTTGAAATTAGCAAATTACTTACCATAATTAACAATCTTTGAAGATAAAGCCTTTATCTTCAAAGTTAACAATATATAAGAATTCGTCTGATCTTTCGAAAACGTAAACAAAAGAATTGACTTTTCGCTTTTCTAAAATTCTTCTTCTTCCTTCAACAGAAAGGAAATGCTGAATCGTGAAAAAGCCCTGTACTAGAGCCAACTAGAGCGTAGTAAAAATGGGGGTTCCTATAGAAAGATATATACGATTTTAATAAACGAGAGGAAAAGAGTGAGGTAGCGATGAGCTGTCAAATGCAAACATCCGAATCCGCTGTGCTGTGTAAAAGGGACACAATGGTGGGCGGTGGCTACTTTCGCCGAGTTGTAAGAGAAGGGAAATAATGCCTAATCTCAATAGATACCCAAACCAAGGAACAGACCAATTATTTTGGGCAAACTGTCAGTTCTGACTTCCGAAAACTCAGTTTCGTTAAAACGTAACGTAATGTTTCTTGCGTTTCTATTTTTAGGGCAGAAGCTTTTGCTTTAGCACTGACGTAAACATGCCTATAGTTTCGCATTTAATGTGTGCTTAACGCACTCGTTAAATGCGGAAAACCGCCTAGACTCGCATTACTCATTTGTATACATATGTTTTTAATTTTTCCCCTTTTTGATCTTAATTTTTCTCTTTTCAAGATTTATAGGAATTTTTGTAGACGTATTAGACGCTGTAGACGTAGCTTTAAATGATTCGAACGAAGTGAAATGTAAATTTGGACAAACTTCAGGTTATAGAAGTTTTGTAGCGACGAGATGTCATTTGTGTGGAAAAATGGAGTCGCTGGTAAATTACGGAAGTGAAGATGAACAGGAGAATGATTTCGGACAAAAAGCATCGGTAATTAAAACAACAATTGGAACACTTACGGGTTTTGGTTAATTTAATTTTTAATCACTGACATTGTGGGATCTAGGGCAAATATATAATGTAATATCTAATCTGAATGTTTTGGGAAATAGGAAGAAAAGTTCTATAATGGAAGTTTAGTGGCTTTCTTACTTTTATTTAAATTACTTTAGATATTTAATTCTATTCCTATGATGAAATATAGGCGCGTTTAATATTTACTACCATTGAAATTATATTTGATGCAGGCTTCTTAATTTGGGTATTTCTATAAGGCTTGTGATATTTAAGGCTATTTTTGTATGATTTTCATTTTAATAAACAAATAAAATAACTGCTGTTTCTGAATAGTTCACCGTTCTTTAGGAGGCCCAAAATATGCACCGAGTAATGTGGGACAGGAGCCTGTGTGACGATGCTAACTATGATACCGTTCGAATGGAGCTCTGTGAGGTAATTCTAAATTGTAACTAGCCTAGAGCTTAATTTGAAATAGTTTTAAATTTGTCGAAAACATTACATGCTTTCATTTTGATTTCTATGAAAGTTTTAAATATATCTTTATATTAACATAATGCAATGTGTTGTTATGTACAATTCTCAAATCTACCTTCTCACGACACTATGACGAATATCCAAAATGAAGTGAGCTAAATAGAGTTGTTGAGGCATATAAATTGCAGCTTAGTACCAAAAGAGTGTTCACGTGAGTATATAAACATTTGATACTCTTCTGTGTAAAGAATAAATATAAAGGAAGTATTGAAGAGTATCATTTATTCTATATATTAGGGAAATTTCTAAAGTTCTCTGAAATAAGATTTTTATGTAACAACACAAGAAATCGCGAAATGTTTGCATTGCAAATTATTTATTCTCTTTATAGTATTTTTTTAAGTATAATACATAGTTCTTAAAACGTTTTTATATTGGTATAAGGTTGTTTCATTTTTTAAATTATAGAGTGGAATAAATGCCTTTGTAGTTCTTTAATAAACAATGAATTCCACACATTCTTTAAAATTTCCTCGCAGGAGAAACATTTTGATTAATGCAGATTGCAGAAACACTTACTGCTCTGATTAAAAACTACATACGTGGGCCTAGCGCACATTATTGCATGTATTTCAAAACTAAACTTACCATTCATAGGGTTCTACTTGGGGAAAAATTCAAAGCCCAAAGTATAAAAGCTGTGTTCTTCCTTGCGAGTAGAACAACAACAGCATGAAAGAACGGTCCAGAACACAATTGTTGTTCGGGGATGTGGGCAGTCCTGAAAAAGTGTTATCTTACAAGATTGCGTAAAAGACAAGTCTTACGCATCTTCGCTTGCGGAGAAAGATGAGTCCAAAAAATCCTTTACCTATGAAATACTTATCTTGTTAATTATATATTCACTTTGGACAGCTATCATCTGATTTCTATCCTTCTTATACTAATATTCGAGACATTAACCTGCGCAAATATGTACAAATAGCGCTCCAAGTTTTCAGTAGAACAATTAAGAAAATAGAGCAAGAAATTTGTTCTGTTCTGCTTGTAGTACACCTGCAGAACAACAAATGTATGGGCTGTTCTGGAACAAATACACAAAAGAACACAGTTAATATGTTCACATCGGTATTACTTTCCAATGGAAGCGCCAGGCGAAACGAATGTTAAAAAAATTGTCGACGTATTTCCTTGTCTAAATTTGACATTGGTACCGCTACCCAAATGAACTTGAAGATTTTGCAAGAAGTAGATAGTAATAAGGAAATAATGTGCAAGAAAGGGATAAAAATTTGAGAGAGAATATTCGTGTGGAAAGGACCTATCTGATTTTGCGACATGACCGCCGCATAGTATGCCTAATCTCCATAGAAAACCAACCCAACCAAAATATCTGCAGCTCTTTCATTTGTATTGCAATTTCGTCACCTATCTTGCTCATTTTGGTCATTGCGCCAGCTTTTTTCTCTATGTGAGTTAAACCATTTTCAGTTGCCAGATGCAATTCAACGCTTTCGTAAATGGCGATTTCAACATCCTATCCGTCCATAGGATCACCTGGATAGAGGCAACTTAGGAACTTAGTGTGAAAACATTGTTTCATTTCTAAACAAAGACTATGGAACCTACTAGATTGTTCACTCCTGCAATTATTTCTTTATCTTTTTGTTACCTTGGTACCGTTATTCCATCCAACCCCACAATTTTGTCAGAAGTCGATAGCATGCTTAAGCACTCCGGTGCAAGAGAGTTGAAAAATGTGGGGGCGGACCTTGGAACTTGGAGGGATTGATGCAGTGCTACAGGGTGCCGAGAAAATATGAACGAAAAACGGTTTTGTAATTGGCCCTTCGTGCCAAAATAGAATTGTTAATTCAATAAACATTTGAGCATATTCTTTTTAGAATCTAAAAAAACAATTGACCCAATATGCCACAATTTATCATAAATTCGCTCAAAAACTTAATATAAAAGAACCACCCTGTCTTGTAGAACGAGCCGATCTCTAGAGCGCCTCACTATACAATGGCATTTGCTTCCCGTGCTACACTAGAGCACATAAGAAAACTTATGGTGAAAAAACGTAAAAAACCAATCTGTGTACGCCTTCAATGTGTGAGGCAGGCACTTGATTTCTACCTGTTCCTATATAAAAATCAGGGCCGAGCCGCGGCACCAACACAGTGATAGAAAAAGCAATGCTAAACTGGAGCGCACCGTAATAGGTGAACTCTGGTTTCATTAATTGAGGCAGTTTTGGTTCTTTCCCAACTTTTTTTTGTAATTAAGTTGAAATCAAAATTTTTTTACACACATGTATATAACAGCCAATTACTATTCGAATGCAATATAAAATTAGGAGCTTTCGTGAAATCTCTTTGAGAAAATAGCGCGTCAGTGGTTTTGTGAATTTCCATCATTGTGTGTATTGTGCTGATAGTAACGTATATTTTGGTAATCGCATCAAGCACTGTTCTTTAAGTGATTGATCACGTCATTTTGAATTTTTCCTTCAAAAATAATAAGCTTTTGTTAGGGAAATTTTTTTCGTACAATGCGTATTTCAAAATTTCGATGGTCCAAGGTATATAAAACTCAAATAAATTTTCCGATTAGTTCCAATAATTTTTCTCATTGTTATAAACGAATTTCGACTCACAAAATGTGCTGATTTGCAAGAAGAAAAATTCATTCCAAAAAAGTCTCCTAAAAAAGAAAGAAAACCGCCATAGCAGTACTAATGCCTCGGTACTGCTATGGCGGTTACTGTCTCATGTATACGGCGTGCATCAGACCTTCAAATCTGAGAATCGCGTCAGGCAATCGAAAAGTCATAAGTTGTGCTTGCTAATTAATTTAATTTAATTTAATTTAATTACTTAAGATTTACTCTTAAGTGAATTTATAGCATGAGCTGTGCCTGTTATTTTGCGTAGTTAGCTCTTTATAATCATTTTTTAGAATTCCTACGTAGAACAAACTCCATTACTCTAAAGCAAAAATTTCTCTTCGTTGTTTTGTTAGGATTCAGAAATTCATTCAATTTATCCGAATTTAACAAAATGAAGCAAATTAATGTGAAACAACCTTAAAAGAAAAATTTTTTTCGGACCTTCAAAATTAATTATTTTAATTTGAGAATAAACGATTTGCTATCAAATTAATTACTTGAATATTTGAAAGGATTACTTTGTTTGTTTTTTTAATTTTAAATTATTCCTTTCATAGGACTCAAATATTGCTGAAAATGAAAATCACTCCACCTCTGTAGAAAGCCAGAAAGAAAAACAAACGGAAACAGAACGTAAGCACTCACAAGTGGATTTGGAAAGATATGAGGTGAATTTTGTCAAATACGGCTAATTTAAAAATACTTAGCTATTTTTTAATTTAGCAAAGTTATCGTAAAGATGAAAAGGACCGCAACAAACCAAAAGAAAGATATAAAGAATATTGTAAGGAAGAACGGAACCGTGATAGAGACCGGCGTAAAGATTCTCGTTTAAGAAAAGAATACCGACGTGATCGTGATGATTATCGCAATCGTGAACATTACCGCGATCGTGATCGGGAATATAAACCAAGAACAGACAGAAATGACGGTTCAAATAACCGTGACAGATGTCGGAGATCTCCTTCTCCTAGATGTAGAAAAGAGAAGAGAAAATATGAATCTAGATCTAAATCTGGAGAACGAAGTTCAATAAATAAATGCTCCATGGATGCTTCGTTTTCTCCTAAAACTAGAGAGTATGATAACAAATCTATGCCCCAAACAAGTTCTCCCGTTCCAACAACTTCAAAAGAAACAAAAATATCTGGAGAAAAGAAAGCAAATCCTTCTGTTGCGCTACCAAGTTATTATAACCCTAATGTAATTAATCCAAATAAATACGCAGAACAAGTTCAGAAAAGAAAATTACTTTGGAGTAATAAAAAATCAGAGGACAATGCAGGCAAATGGGAGAATGCAAAGTTTGCACAGGATGCTGATGGTAAAGTTGCATCGAAGTTTATGCGACTGATGGGAATTAAATCGACCCCAAAAAATGATGAATCTGGAACGGCCTCCAATAACAATAGTAACAGTGATAGCATAAAAAAACGCGAAGAAATGTTTTCAAGCATGGAACAACAATATGAAGTTGCCCGTCAAGTGACTCATACAATGAGAGGTGTAGGTTTAGGATTTAATTCGCAAACAAGGCAATTTTAAGTGTAAACCTGAATATATATGTATATTTAAAGACAACTTAGTTTTTCATTTACCCTTTTCCTTTTTTGTTAGGCGTACAGGGTGTTTCATATAGGGTATGAAAAAATGGGTGGGATGAAAGATCTGGCCTAGTCAAACAAAAAATTTGGTGTAGGAGGGGGAAAGGGAGGGTCATGTCAACCATTTGAAATTTACAGGGTGATTCGTAAAATCTAATTTTCCATAGTATCACATCACTATTTGATTTTTGTCTTTTGATCTACCCACCGCAGTGACCAATAATCTACTATCCTAACGTCCTTCCCAAAAATGTTAACAATACTGACCTACCACCATCTATTGCAGAAGCAGTCACTTTCGAAATTGGTAAAAAAAGTTGTTTTCCTATTCCTATACCTTCTCCCCGAATTTTCTCCGAAATGCATGCGCCTATTTTTTACTTTTTTCGAATTGCCTACCTTTTTATCTCTGCAACAAGTTACAACATGCCCATTGCCCAAGTAAAGAAAGAATATGAAAATTTATTCGTGGAAAACCTTGTGTGGAATATTAAAAAATATCAGATTTTAAACAAATTAAAACAACGTTAATAATCAAGGCAACCAAAGCAATAAAAGGGCAAACGAGGTCAAACTGAACAAAAAAAGATAAAAATTTTATTGGTGGATCTGGGGTTTTAAAATAATATATATCTACTTATGTATGTAGTTTCAAAAAACTAAAAAACACACTTTTATTAGTAACATAGCTTCTCGTAATTTACTCTTCAAACAGTTTTTTTGATGCCCATATCAAGGAGCTTGTGAAGAAATAAGTAAACCATAATCTTGAAGCCGTCTTTCATATTGAATTTAGAAAGATATTAGATTACAATATTAGTATATTGTATTGTCATCAGAATTGCATATACATATTTACAAAGTTTCAGATTTATGTGGCTATAAGAGGTGGATGAAAAATGAGTTGTTCCGGCAATGTTACGAAGTTACAAATCATGTAATAAGTGAAATTTTCAAATTTTCCGTCTTTTAACTCTCGTTCACGCTTCGCCATTAAGAATATTTTGAACATTTATATTTTTTTTCAACGCAAATGAACTGCCATTCATT
The DNA here is from genome assembly GCA_951509405.1 of Machimus rusticus. Lineage (NCBI taxonomy): Eukaryota > Metazoa > Arthropoda > Insecta > Diptera > Asilidae > Machimus > Machimus rusticus. Next base: position 14,119,809 of record OX608054.1, on the reverse strand, counting down.
CAATATACCGCTAATCGGTCGCGTCTCGTTAAGCATGGTTCGAATTTTCCTGATAATTTCAACCATATGTCGCCAGACGGCATGGATTTTAATTTAAAACTACGGAAAGAGGTGGTTAGTGATACGTGATACTAACCACCAAGACTGAAAGATTAAGGGCGTTTATCCTGCCTAATGGGAAAGAAATAGGCATACCTATGCCCGCTTCATCTGAAATCTCGTTAGAACTGTCAAAAACCAACCATTTGAGACGACAAACAGCAAGTTGACCAGTCCATTATATTATGTATACATACTATATGGAGTCTAATGACACTAAACTGAATCACGTACTAATTTGGGTGCACAACTTAAAAAAACATACAACAGGATCCAGGCAATAATATTGTATACTGTATACATGCGTATATTTGTATGCTGCGTTAAATGCCATAGTACATATAATTCTACTCGTTCATTGCTGTGGGAATAGGAAGGTATACCTGTACGTAAATATGTTTGTAGAACCACAAGGCTCGACTCATCAAGGGACTTGATTTGATGCACAAATTGCCGAACATCATAGATTCTTGAGAGCAAAAACCAAAAGTACAATATTAAATATTATAGCCGAAAAGGGGATTATTTGCTCTGCGCATGAGCCGACCTCGGTGTGTATCCCAAGTGGAGTAGACATCCAGTGGGACTTGTTTGTTCCGTACTGGAGTCGGCAAATCTACTTTGCGTGAGGAGCATTGAAATGTGTTAACTTTTGTGACAGCACGCGACAAAGTTTAATTTATTGAAGTGGAGCAAATTTTCACACTGCAACTTCAGGGAACAAAATTTTTGCTAAAAAAAAAAAAAACCGTGGTGTAAAATATTGTGAGCTGCACTGAGCACTAAAATGTGAAATTTGTTTTTATAGTTATAAAACATATTTACCTCAATCAAATTATTTTTATGGGGTAAATAAACTGATTTGTTTCTTCGTACAAACTTATAATTATTTATTCTTATTATTCATTATATGTATGTTCTTAGCAGTCAGTTCTACAAATGTTCGTTGTGCATTACCTTATTATTTTAGAGTGTTAAAAAAGTAATAAATCATTACAATTGCGTTCATACTCGATAATTTTCTAAAAATCGTAAGACTTTTAGGGAAGTGCATGCTTATTAACTGATATTTATAGTACATAATTAAATAAATAAAAAAATTCGGCTGGTAAATATGTGTAACTTATTACATTTATATTTATATATTTCATACACTTGTTGTCAAATTAATGAGCATTTTATTTTCTTGTATACCTACAGTGTAGTTGTTGGAATTGTATAGCTGTTGGTCTTATAATAACAAATAATAGATAAATTATATGTGCTTTATAAGGAGGAAATGCAACTGTTTTCCTGTAAAAATTGCTGTATTCAATTAAAAAATAAAAGATATGAAGAGTCACAAACCAGAAGTGACTACCTCTTTGAAATTATTTATTTGTTACCTAAATTCCAATGTTGAAAACTAATTTTAAAAATGGTGCAGAAGAATTTAACAATTTTAGTAGATACTCAATATTTTAAGTAATAGTTTAATTTATTACCAATTAATTTTATAAAGCAGTTGTTCGTTGAAGAGAAAAACACACAAAAAATTAACAAAATTTAATACGTAGGAGGCTTAGTCATTTCTATTATGGGTCAAACACAAAACAGTCGGTGTAAATAAAATAAGTTAAAATCAGCTCCGATTTTTTTTTTATGTTTTTTTATTAATTTGTTAATGGACGCGAAGGTTACTAGAAAAATAGAAATAGAAATAGAGATCATTCACCCAAATTGACTGGAAATATGCCACAGAAAATATAAAAAGTAGTATTGTATTGTTGGCAAAATTACTTTAATTAGTTCAATTAAAACTAAAATTCTTGTTTCAATCATCGGTTTAGAATAATTTTAGAATTTATCAAAGATATGGATAGGGTAACCCTGCACAGGTGCTTTATTTGTAATTCATAAAAAAAAAGATTTTTTTTTTATTTTACACTGTCCGAACATTATTTCTACGTATTTTGCCTTTGACCCTTATGTAAATGAAAGGAGATAAGGAAACATATTTCAATTACATAAATAAAGTACGTTTTCGTCTTGGCTCCCCGTTGATACAAACTACTAGCTATTATGAATTCAAACAAAGATATCTTTGAAACTACTAGATTTACGAATTTAGTCCTTCAGGCATTTATGGTACTAAATTAAATTCTCAACAAAATGTTGCTATGAAAAATCTTTTTAATTTTAAAGAGCAATTCACACCCTAGTATATATGTACATTATATTCAAAATATATAAATACAAATATTTTTTTCAGATTCCATACCTAATTCATACGTAAGGGAAGAGAATTTGTGGAATTAAAAATCAGCTAACAGAAACGTTGCACTTATTGAAATTCTTTCTGGAAAAGTAACAAATTATATTTTGAGAAATAACATCCACAAAATAGCTACATCGCTAATATCTAAACAACAAAAACTGGAAAATGAAAGACCCCTTAATTTGGGGAACGTTACTTTTACGGTATCCAATAATCAAAATACGTTTATATCAACGCCTCAAACGGGATGGAGTAGGACAAAACAGCACTTAATAGAGATCGGTGATAAAATTGGAACATTTACTATGGAGTGCTCTAAGAGATTAAATAAATGTAGCACATGGTTTTGTGGTCGCAATATAAACAACAATATTCACAACGGGAACAATGATATAAGTGGACCAAAACCAATACAAATCAATGATGAAATTATCCATGGACCTGGCCCGAGCCCGGCAAGCTCTGGATCATGCGACGATAGTGAGCCGCCACCTAAAAATTGCTATAGATTGGTAATGCTTGGGTAAGTAAAAGAGTGCTTTGTCTTTCATGGGCGTTGCTATTTCTGAAAGTATCAAATATTTATGAATGAATCTCCTTAGAGCATATAATAAAAGTCTTTCTTAATCAACGCGAAATCGGGAGAACTTCGTTCATGAACACCAATTTTAACGCGCTTGGTAGTCTGAAATTCCGAAAACACGATTAAAGCAGAGTCTGAATTCGTTCGTGCCGACATTTCGACATCGACCATATTACGAACATTAATGTGTACGACAACCCGGGCGGGAAATAACCTTGTGCGCCGAAATCAACTACAGTTTGATTGGCATTTACACAACAACCTTTTGAATGGCACATTAGTTAAACAAAAATTTCAACGAATTAATGCCTGTGGGAATTGTGACTAAAATTTAGTCACTGGCATATCAATCAAATTTCATTATTGATTTGAGGCTACCTCATGTAGTACATTGCCGATATTTTTAAACAATGTAAGCTGCTACTCTGTTGCATTAAACGTGGCGTAAACATGATATGCGGTTGCGCCTTTTTAATGTAACTGGATAGTACTACATACAATATTTTAAAACATTAATTTCTTTAAACATTGTAAAGTTAAATAGCCGATGAAATAAAGAAGTTTTTAAGATAAATTCCGTAAATTTGGAAAAAAAACGTATATCACTTTACTTTTTGATTAGCCCTAAGAGACGTGGCGATCTGTTAGGACAACTAAACTACATACAAGCAAGAGCTTTATATTTCAACAAATTGGTTGGCTAGTTCATGTTTGGCAAAGATGATCAATTATAAGATGTGACTCTCGTGACTTATTTTCTTATCTAAATTTGACCTTGGTACCACTACTATAGATGTGACTCTCGTGACTTATTTTCTTATCTAAATTTGACCTTGGTACCACTACCCAAACGAAATCGAGGATGTTGCAAGAAGTAGACAGAAATAAGGAAGTCATATGCAAGAAAAAGATAAACATTTGAGAGGAAATGGAACGTAAATTGAAAAACCTCTACAGGGCCGCCTTTCTATAAAAGCAAGTGTGTGCTACCTGTCTCTTCCGCTTTGTTAATTCAGACCTTAAACATTACAAAGGGAGGTTACTAATACCAGGCCAATCACGCATGCATTTAATTAGAATTAGTTAAGAATTTTGCGGCTGTCTACATATTTTGGTTTCGTTCGCCCTTACTGAAATTTACATAAAGAATGGCAGGAAGTACCTATAATATTATGTAGTTCTTTCTTTTTGAGAAAAGCGAGCGCTAAGTCTTGCTCACGTCTGAACAAAGTTAAATTGATGACAGGGGCAAACGATCGATCGTGTATAATATAATATAATAAGTGTAATTCCTTAATCATTGCATATAAAGCCTTCTATTTTATGTTCGATTTAAACGTGCATGATTGCATCTGATTAGTGCTGTTTTTTTTTATTGTTTTGCAGATCTGCAAAAGTCGGCAAAACATCTTTGGTAGCTCGTTTCTTAGGAGGAAAATTTGAAGAGTCGTATACGCCTACAATAGAAGACTTTCATAGAAAACTTTATAGGATAAGAGGTGAAGTACATCAGCTAGATATTCTAGATACATCTGGAAATCATCCTTTTCCTGCTATGCGAAGACTGTCATTTCTAACAGGTAAGTTTTCAGTAAATGTACCTAAAATATCTAGATCTAGATCTTTTTCTTAAATACACAGATATAGTTCTAATGTTTATAGTCAAGTTAATTTGGCATTCAACCGTCATAGGGGAGTTTAAATCCCAACAAAACATAAATGTGAAACAAATCCATGTTCGTAACAAAAAACTTGCAAGATAACTACTCGGATAACAGCGAAGCCGTTATATATAAAAGAAGTGAGATCTAACTGGGTACCAAGTTCTTTCGAAGTTCCTTAAATCATAGTTCCTGTCACGCATAACGTTCTTCAGTTGCTTTAAAAGAAAATTTGCTATGTTCTTTGCTACTCAATAGTGCGACTTGGCAAGTTCTGATCCACCAACCAAGAACAATTTAGTCAAGTATTTCATTGATAGTCAATCAAGTATTTGGGTCAGAACAGCGACAGGCGCACACGAATCAAGCTGCACCCCTGTCCCCGCGCCAGCCCCTATTTAGAGTAAAATCGTTTACAAAGTGATTTTCTATACCAGCCCTTAATTTAATGATTTCTGATTTTTTCCTATACGTATAGTAACCAAAACATCCGCCAAACCTATTTTTAACTTCCTAAGACACCTGGAAGTGGTCTAACTTTTTTATGAGTGCGTCAGTTAGTCTCCAAAATAGTCATTTTTTGGACATTTTCGGACGTTATTATCTCGTGAATGGTAAGAGGTTATTTACTGAGATTTGAGATTTGGTCATTAACACGTTCGTCGCCCGTCAGCCATATTTGGGTGAAACCCAATTGCTGAATACATGATCGAATAAAACTGGGCGACGAACGTGTTAAAAAAAGGTCTTACTAGACACTCTTAATTGCAAGTATGTACATAAGTCAAATAGATTTTAAGTTATGGAGGGGTCGAGAGTGGCGCGAAATGGTTCGTGTAATACTTATATCCCATGAATAGTGTGTCGCCCTTTTGTTTTGGGAACTTTTCCAAAAAAAGAAGTACCATTACCATTACTGGTACAGATACTTCAAAAAAATTACATTACCATTACAATTACTGGTACTTCAGCATTACCTAAAATCATGTTAGCATTACTCACCATTACTTGTTATTTAGAAGTGCTTTGGTAATATCTAACTATGGTCAAGGACGTACTGGACTAAACTGAACTTAGATTGCGAAGACACACAGCGGAACTCCTTAAAAAACAGCACAAATGTGTAGATTGAGTTTTGTGAGTATTATCAATCAATCATCATATAGAACTAAATAGAAACCCGTCAGAACTCTTCAACGATAACAGCATAAATGCAGCGAATTGATTTATTGTGTGTGAATTATTATATACACTAATGTATACAAATAAATAAACAAGCTTAGGTACTCAACTCTTCGTAGTTATTGATTATTCAAATATGCACAAACATATTTATTACCAAATAAGTAGAATTGTACTAAACTAATTGTTTTAATTTTAGGCGACATCTTTGTTCTTGTCTTTAGCATGGATTCGAGAGAATCGTTTGAAGAGGTCATCCGGTTAAGAGAGCAAATTTTAGAAACAAAAATTAGTGCAATATCAAGTTCCGGTGTCCGTTCAAAAAAAAATTTACCTAAAGTCCCAATGGTCATAGCAGGAAATAAATGTGATCGCGAAATGAAGTAAATGATATTTACATAGTATATAAATTTATAAATATATTTGATTATTCTTGTTAATTTTAGGACAGTACAAACAGAAGAAGCTTTATCCTACTGCTCTTCGCAGGATACCTCCTGTGTTTTCGTTGAGTGTTCAGCGAAAAAGAACTCGCGAGTGGAAGATTTATTCTATGAGTTATTTATTGCAGCGAATTTGCCTTTAGAAATGGCTCCAAACCATCATAAGCGAGTGAGTGCAGCATTTGGATCACCGTGCACATTACCACCTCATGTTCCATCTAACAGGTCAAAAAAGTGCACTTTGTCGATAAAACGACGGCTCAGTGATGCTTGCGGCGTTGTAGCCCCAAATGTTCGAAGACCTAGCATTCGAACAGATTTGATGATAATGAGAACGAAAACTTGTTCTTTAAGTGACGGGGAAGGTCCAGGGACTACAAGTGCATTTACGCTGGGACGACTGGGTTTGAATTTTGACGCCTGCAGTTTACAATAACACTCTCTATTTACTTTTCTGAAAAGAAGATCTATCTATATATCTATTTTGGGATCAAAAATGTTCCTACTGTTGTTAAATCGTAATTAATCTGCCTAGATTCGGTGGTCGACGCTTAAGCAGCACCTTTTTTAATTATTCCAACTAATTTGGTTTAATTCGTTGAAAGGTCATTTTAGGTAGGTAAAATCAGCAGTTAGAGCCGCACCATTTTTGATTTCACTGGAACTTGGTAAGAATATTTATTAAGATATATAAAAGAGAAAATTCGCTGACATTCATTGTGATTTATTTATTTATTTTATGTTTATTTTGAGTGTTACAGTTCCGGTTGGCGACAATGACATATAGTAAAAGACTACTCGTCCCATCAAAATGGTGCACTTTTCGGCCCTTCTTACTCATGCTAAATCCGTAAGGAGACCTCAAACTTAATTTATGCCAATTAAATAATTCGTTTTGTAACTAAAGTCCCTTAAATATAATGCACACATACATCTAAATTAGCCCACTTTTAGATTTATTTGAACTTGATATATTTCGTAAGTTTTTGGTAGACATACATATCTTTATTGAGAATTGGTCTTTCATTATTCCATATTGCAAATTCTTCTTATTTTACGCTTGATTAACCGTCGAAAATGACATAAAATCCAAAACCCCTTAGGCATTTATTTGTAATTATGTACTATTATCGTAACTAAAATTAAATGAGGATTATAGCAAAAACTCAAAATTGAAATTGGATTTATGTAAGTGTGCAGGATATAAGTACATTTTTAAAAATAAGCATATTTTTTAAATTTGCTGCTTTTTGAAGCCGCCTATCTCAGTAGAAAAAAATATGCTCCACATATCTGAACTATCTTTAGGTGATAACTGTCAAAAAGGTGCACCATTTGAGGTAAACAATTGAGTGGTTGATTAATGTAATGTAACTATATCAGTGGTCTGCGATCAACTGAAAAATTGTGATTTTTCGACTGTTATCAATGGCTGCCAAAATCGTTCTATTAAATTTAGAAATATTTGAATGTTCATAACCTTATTTAAAAGTTGATAGAAAGTAATTTTTCAAAATTAAATTGAATTAAATAAAGAATTATAGAATATGTTTTTCGTCTATTAGAGTTGAAAATATAATTTGTTCGTTATTTCTTATATGTGTATGTGAAACAGCAATAGCACCTTTTCTGTTGAATCTGCTGAATCTAATAAACTACCCAGACGCTCTCATTGGATTCAATAAGAATGGTGCTAGAGCTGACAAAAAGATTAATTTTCTTCCTTGAAAATCTTTATCGAAATTTATCAAAATTATAAATAGTGCGGCTTCCATGTATATGTACATACATATGTATGTTACACTGTTGACAACGGCTGGCTGGCAAACGGGTCTGCCTCCGCTTATAGGGATACTGTTACACAAATTATTAAGAATATTACTCGTTCGCTGAGGAGAACGAGCTCAAAAAAGTTCTGGCGTTTTGATCCAGAACACCAAGCCGATCTCTTTAGTGTGGCTACGACTTGGTGTTACTGCCACAGACGTCGCAATCGTGGGGACTGAACGGCAGTCCTTATACATATACGCGCGATTGAAATCTTAAGCATGAATTATCAAATCTTTTAACAATACGTACACATATGGACAATAAAATAGGTAAATAAGCAAATTTTCCATTTTATTTAAAACACAACAAACTGTTTCATTTCTGAAAGTATACATATACACTTGATTTCGTTATATTATTGCTTCAAAAGAGATATACATATATATAAAAAATGCTAAATATTACAACATTAAAATAACATTCAACTTTCAAATTTTGCAAAATCGCTTGCACAATAAAATAGGTACAATCGACCCTTAATAAAAAAAAATGGTCGCTAATAACCATTGTAGTTCTACAGCGACCTTAAAGAAATGATTAAAAAAAAAAAAAAAGATTTTTACTTTTATTTTCTGACCGACTCCGTTCCATTAGAAGAAACCCCAAAACATGCACAAAAACACAAGCCTAATATGACCAAATTTGAATTGCGAAAAATTAAATACATGAAAACAACCATTTACTTCAGGTTTAACGTTTTAATAGAAACATAAACACTTTGTACCTATTTTACTGCCCAACTAAAAATACCGTTACAAAAGTTCCACAATAATAACAAACTGATTTTTCTTACTTGTATCTTTATCAAGAACGGAGCCGCCATATTAAATTATTTGTTCTAAAAGTAGAGCAATGTAAAAAAACTATTTCAGAACTTATTTTTTGTGTGAATGGATGTTTAAGAGCAAATATACCTATCTATTTTATTGTCCATGTGTGTATGTATTTCGAGTGAAATTAGTAGATGCCTAATGCAGGTAGGCTGTGCAAGTTGGGGTATTGATTTTTAACTTTAGGACAATTAGTTACTTAACATATACAAATTATACCACCGAATAAGAAAAATAGTTAAAATAGGCCACCCTAATATCATATACAGGGTGGTCGGAAATGGCTCTCGGGAGAAGAAACTATAACTAACTTGGAGGGATTTTACCTTGGAGGTCGGAAATGTGCAATTTTCGAGAAAATCTAATTTATATTTCTTTTTACAAAAATCCGAATATTCTCACTTTTTGGCCTAAATTTTTCCATGATCTCATAGCTTACTAATTGGCCAACCTTCCTTTATGGAACTTATCGTAAAAAGCATTTCAATTACATCTCAGTATCCTCAGCTATCCAAAAATATACAATTTTCGACAAAAAAATGTTAGTTTTTTATTTTTATTTGAAAATGTAGGAGTGGAGCAATGTACAATAAGTAGATTTTTTCGAAGCGCATTTCCGACCCTTAAGTGATATAGGCTAAATCACTCCAAATTAATCATAGTTTAATCTCCCAAGAGGAAGGCGAACAATTTCCCGTCACCCTGTATACATTATATGTATGTATAAATAAGTATATGCATGTGGAAAGTTAGTTTTATGATTTCTACCGGAACGACCATTAAACGTGATCAATAACATGTGTTTTTAAACCTGATGTTAATAATTACATATTTTGTATTTCCTAAAACCCACCGTACTAAACTAGTTATTTATATATTCTGTAAGTTCGCAGACAATAAAAATAATAATTTTTAATATTTCGTAACAAAACATGTTCGCTTATTTATTTATTTGCATTAACTAAGGTGCATATTTTTTAATATTAAAAGCAAACAGGAATGATTACGTTTATTTAAATTCATAAAAATGAAATTTTGAATTACTTTTAAATAACCAATGTCCATCAATGAAAAGTGTGCATTATAAATAATGGTAAATATATCAAAACAAAAACCGTTCAAAATTCAATTATTTTAGAATACTTGTCCATTAAAGTTTTCAAACTTTAAAAAATCCCAATATTGTAAAACATAAAATATATGACCCGCGTTCATTTGCCAAACGAATAATTCCACTAGCAAAAAGTGGATACCACTGTTGAAATAAATACGTGTGATTTAAAATCACGTTTTAAAATAAAAATTCAATTGAATGTTGTTAAAGATATATGTATATTATATTTAGATAAAATTATTAATATAACTCATTTCCAAAATTAAACTTTAAGTTTTTGTTAGTTTTAGTATGTATTGAGATTCAGAAATTTTCAAAAGTGGAGTTTATCGATTGGGCCAGTGAACGATTCGTATATTTGTTTTTCTTTTCTGTAGGGGAACGGGGAAATGCGTTTACGCACCCTAGGTGGCCAAAGTCATCCGTACGCCGAGCTCCCCAACCTGTCCAAGCTTACTGGCTAAAACCAAAGAATATGGACTTACAAAGAATGTTCACTTTATTTTTGCGACGCAGTTATCCCTACCACAGCCCATTTTGGGGAAAATAACACAAAAAATTTACCAATTAGAAAGAAAGAGAATTTTTCCCTTCTTGTTCCAAGTCGTGCGGGTTTGTAGCATTACTTTTTCTGGCACTGTGTTGGTGCCGGCCCGGCCGTGCTTTTCATATAGGAACTGTCAGAAATCGAATGGCTGACTCACACATTGAAGGTATACACAGAGTTGTGTTTACGTTTTTTCACCACAGGTTTTCTTATGCGGGCTTGTTTTGCAATTGCATCTGAAGCAAATGCCATTGTATTGAGTTTTTAGTTAATGTATGATAAATTGTGGCTTATGGAGCCAATTTTTTTTCTAGATTTCTAAAAAAATTATGCTCAAATATAAATTGAATTAACAATTTTATTTCCGCATAAAGGGCGAATAATAAGACAGTTTTTCGTTTAGATGTTCTCGACACCCTGTGACACCGTATAAATTCCTCCAAGTTCCAAGCTCCGCCTCCACATTTTTCATCCCTCTTCCACCGCAGTGCTTAAGCATGCTATCGACATCTGCCAAAATTGTGGGGTTAGGTAGAATAACCGTACCAAGGTCACAAAAAGATAAGGAGATAGTTGCCGGAGTGAACAGTCTTTGTAGGCTCTATAGTCTTTGCTAAAACCTCGATCTCCGCCCCCAGTAGCACCAGCCCGATAAGCCTACGAAGATATTACTTCGAGGTGGAGTCCTACGACTTAGCCCCCAAAGAGGCACACATACACACACTAGCCCACGCATCCATCCACGCACACTCAGCCATCGGGAACGGGAAATTGAGCGGTCCATCTTTTATATGTATATGCTGTGGTTCCGTTTGATTATTTTTCTAAGTTCTATGTAGAAATAAATATGTATTTGGAATGCAACCAACTTCATTTCTGTTTTGCATTGACAAGGCAATTGGCGTAATTCCTCTATGTAAATAAAGTTCTTACTTCTTACCGTCTAGTAATAGAGTGACTTGTTTTATCTCTTTTTGTTCATTGCTGATTATAAGGTTTAAACGAATTATCAAATTGATCGTCATATCTTGCAAAGGTTCTCCGAAGATAAAGGTTACTTCGTTGTTTTAAATTACTACTCAAAAGGATAGTGCATTGTAAAGTGACTATTTTGGTCTCGGCATCTCGGCAGGGTCAAGGTAATAGAAGAGGCTGATAAAGCCCTTGTCCATGCTCTTGTCAAGAAAGAAGGCAAATGTATGTTTTCAGGAAAAGCTCCCGTGAAATGTCCCAGAGTAACACGGGTGACGGGGCTACGGTGTCCCTGCACTGAAGTGTCAGATTCAGATTACCTTATTCGACCAAATAAACACAGAATCCCGTATACAAAGCCTAATACATTTTCTTCTAGCGAAGGGCTGTAGCAAAGACTATTTTATAAAACATAAAGATGTAGCACTCCGGCTTAAATTCACTTCGCGCTTCAGGGGTCCAGCGCATTCTCATTCTCTGTTTTCTGATGTGCACTTTTTGGTGATGTTGAAGGGCGCGGCAGGGCGCGATGAAAGGGGAATAGAGGAAGAAACGATTGAGACTTGATAGAGACGAAGGGAGGGAAAAGGCGAATAAGACGCGGTTTTGCCGAAGCAGGGCATACTGTGAGGTAGCTCGATATATATTAAAGTTAATGCAAAGAAATGTTTACATTTTTTATTTATTTATACATATATGTAGGTACGAATTAACCACGTGTTTTCGGCATAGAATCATTGCATTAGGCAAGTTAAAATTTTTAGTTTTGATTCCATGCTAGAATCCAAAAATCTCGACCGCATTCAACTTATTCTCGCAGTGAAATGAGACTTTTAGGGAATCGTGAAAACCTCAGGCATGCACAGCTACAGAAATTATGTTAAAAAATATTCTCGGAACAGACCCATTTTCTCCGCTTCACATTTAAAGTCGTTTATCATCCCCTGAAACTTATTTTCAATTGAGTCTCCGCCAGCCATAAAATGGAAATCATGGCAAATTGGAAAAGTGACACCCCCCATCGTCTCATGGAGGGTCGCTGTGTAGAGATTAAAAAGAATGGGACTTAATGAGCTGCCCTGAGGAATCCCTCGAACTATTCAACAAGTTTCCCCATTCAGCTTAAGACTTAAGCTATCATTTAAGCAACATTATAAGCTTCTGGATCAATCCGTTTATGTTGGAACATCCACCATTTTAAATATATTACAATTCTGAGTACACTATATTGTATTGTCACCGGAACCAAAGCTGGATGCAAAACTTCAACTCAATCGGTTAGCGTAAAGTGGAAGTAAATGAGATTACAAGATTTGACTGTTACGTACGCGGTTTGAAACTAAATAAAATCGTTTAAAAAAGTTTATGCCAGTAACTTTAGAATTTTTTGTTATAAGTATGTGCTTAAATTCATTCATTTGTTGTCGTTGTTTTAGAATCATCTTACAAAAATTATTATTATATTAGTTTTTGAAATATCGCTCTTATAATTTCCTTATATTTACTTTTGCACTGCCGGATCATTACTAACAATTGCGATCTCGAACACATCTGGAAATGTGGTACGCTAGCATCTGATCATAACGTGTTTAGTTTATACACATTTAATACTCCTCTGAACTTACATTTATAGAATCATATGTACATATGTATCTTCTTTCATGAATAGATGGCGGATGCAACCTATGGACCAGCCCTTCCCCCACATTTAACGTGTAAGACAACCATTCAGAAAAAGCCTGAAGATCTTGACATTGACGACTCAAGTGAATCACAAGATATTATTGGACCTTTGCCTTACAATGAATCATCGTCAAGTCAAACTCAGATGCAATTAGAGGAAAGAGCTCTAAAACTAAAATTGGAAAAATATCAAGCAACTTCGAAGGATGACAAAGAAACAGCAAGGGAAGAATGGATGCTTGAACTTCCCCAAATTAATTCTTTGGGAAGTTTAGGCCTTGCCAATCGGAAATTTCGAGCAAAAGAGGGTCCTGATTTCAGTGACAGGTAATTCAAATAATTGAAAATTGGTATTTATTTTAGAGTTAATTTAATCAACAACACGAGTTTCTTTTTTAAACAATCAATCAAATCAAGAACGAGAGTAAAAAATAATTATTTAGATTCAAAATTCAATTACAAAATTTATTTTTCATAAAATAAAAAAGTAATATTAACAACCTTCCCGGTATGTTAATCTAAATTGTATTAAATTGAAAAAATAAAATACTGAATAAGAGTAAAAAATTTAAACCACCTAAAAAATAGAAAAAAAATACTAGAAAATCATTAATATTTTAATATTGAATTTAAAGATTTTAAATCTCTTGAGATATCATTCTTTAAGTAAACAAAATGTTTGACAATGGTAATTGAAAAATAGTATATTGAAAGAAAAGAATAGCAAAATTAACTATTCTCTCAGCCAACTAATTAAATTAGTTGATAGAACTGGGAAAAAACGTTTACAACATCAGTGAGTTTCTGAACTATTTTAGTTTAGCCGGTTTTTTAAGTATAAGCCCCACATCTGAAGGATTTATCTTCATTATTTATAGACCGGGAGATGGTGACATGTTTTGGTCTCCGATTTCATACAGCATGTCTTTTTAAGGGTTGATAATGTACCCCGAAATAACAAGGAAAAGAAGATTTTTGGCCGATACACGCATAAACTTCATAATGCAAATTGCTTCTTCATTTGTGGAAAACATTAGTGTTTTAATTATTACATATTTATTTGTAATCGAGTAGATTCATTATAAAAGAGACGTATATAATAATTCACTACAATTATCTGAACAATTTGATTAAACGGTTATCAGTAACAATACCATCTTTTGTAGTAGGTTGGAAAATAATGTTGCTGATATAATACTTTTACACTCATTTAGATTGAAATCCTCTCAATTTCCAAAAATTTCTATCGTTACATTGGGTATCTGCCATCTTCAATTATTAAATTTTAACATTGTATTCGCACAATCAGGGTCTCCGAAAAGCCCAAAATATCAGTTTCCGCAGTTTTCACAAAATTTCACAATTATATATTAGGATTAGGTGCAGTACGTGCATTACATAGCCTTAAATTTAATTACAGATCATGTTGGACTAAGACTCCTCAGGATAAAGAAAAAACTGTTTCAAATACAGAAACACATGAAGACAGAGTAACTAAATTACTAATTGAAAAAAAGGACACGGAGCAGCATAACTTATCCAAAAAACACCAAAAAGATCGAGGAGATTCACTGCTAGAACTACATCGTCGAAAATTAAAAGCGAAAAAGGTAATACGACTTCTTTAAAATGTTAACATCTATAATATAGTATACATTTTAGGAAAAAGAAACAAAACAAGCGGAACGCAGACCCTTCAATCGAGAAATTGATTTGCAGTCTAATTGCTTTGATCAATCACGTACAAATTCTGCAATTAAGAGGGCAAAACTTCTTGATACAAAATTTTCCAGTGGGAAAAGTAAATATTTATAAATGGAAATCATGACACAAATTATTTTTAATTACATTATAAGTATTTTAAATAAAGGATTTCAATTAAATTAAAATATAAAATTTGGAAAAAAAGGTTTTTAATTTTCGCAAAGTTATAGCGGGTCTAGAGTAGATGATTAGCAATTGACTAAGGACTAAGTATCCACTCTATTTTTAAGACGCAGTTATCCCCACCACAACCCATTTGGAGAATAATAAAACAAAAAAATGTCCCATAAGTAAGAAAGAGAATCTTTACCTATTTGTTCCAAATCGGAATTCCCATTTAAATTGCCTAATAAAGAATGAGGACGGCAACAGTGACAAATGCCGCAAATACAATGAAATTTTGAACAATGAAGCAATTGTTGTTGTAGATGTCTAAAAAAATTATGCTCAAATATATGTATATTCAACTAACAATTCTATAGTCAATAGTTATTTATCTGTGCCCTGAGTTAATTCTGCATGGAAACATGGTATATATCTTCAATGTTGCACTCTTTCAGTATGTGTTACTCTTTTATTGATTTTAATTTAACTAGAAGTCAATTAAAAGCCCGGCTTTACTAGGGTCAACCTTGAATTCTTTCTGTAAGTAATCGGTTATTTGATGAAGCTGTAAATAATAAATAAATAAAACATAAACTTTAAAATTTGATAGTCCACCAACTTGAATTCGTATATTCTGACAGCCGAGTTGAAATCAGTGCCTTGAAAACCCACAAGAACCAAGTTTGGTGAAAATCGCTTGTGCCATATTTTAAAATTTACCCGCAAAACGCAAAGTTGACAGTGACGATTACATTTTTCCCGATTTCTTTCCCAAGCGCGGAACCTCCGTAAAAAAGTTACACTTCAAAAAACTTATTGTAAAACATTATTTAAACCTACCTTTAAAAGTCCAGTATTGGTATTCCGAAGAAAACAGCTCAAGGGAAATAAGCACCAAAGTTTTAAATAATTCTCAAAACTATTTAATAATATTTTGCTTTTGTATTATATTGAGTATGTATTTCCAAAGTCTCTACATGCTCCCATACGTTCATCTTCGCGTCTTTGACATCATTTTCCTTTATAAATAAAATAATTTTTACGTCCAAAAACACTGATAAAAATTAATTTAATGATAACACGCTCAGCGGCAATTGTCAGTTACCCGATCAGTGTTTGTTTCTGTTTTTCGATTCAATTCAGCAAGCGAGATTGGATCCACTCGATCCGATTTCAATCCAATATCTGTGTACATGGGATTGAATCCGGATTCAATCCAGATTCGATCGTGCATGGATGTATACGTAGTAAGAGCGTCAAGGAATTTTGACGACTTGTTAGTTGTCACAGAATTAATTAAATTTACGAAGATATCGAAATCCTCGTATTTCGTATTCTTCCTGCCATTTGGTACCTTTATACACTTCGGGGCACTTGATTACTCTCACTTCAAATTTTCACGTAAGTCCTAATGCCGCGGAACTATTTCTTGGAAACAATTATCACAGCATTTATTACCTCTTGTTACATGCTACCTGATGACGGAAATGAGAAATTAAAAAAACAGGAGGTAGAAGTTCCCATTTTCAATTTTTTAATTTCTAATTTCTACAATATAATAACAATTCGGAACCGAAATAGTGTCCATTCTAATGCTTTCATATTTTTTCACTCACTCTAAAAATTTAAATATTAGTAGTTATAAATTACTACTACCAGGAATAAAAGGTTTTTAAAAGACTTGTTTGGAAATAAAAAAAAGTTTATAAAAACTCTATAAACAATCAGTCGACGTACATTTTATAATTTCCCTTAAAATGTATTTCCCTAATAATTTTAAACAATAATTGCGCTAAAGTTATTAAAGTACTTCTTAAATTAGGGAGGAAATTATATTTTCATGGCTCGATTTTGAGAGCACTGCTTATAAAATACCGGTTATAAAAAATGTTCACCCATGTAATCACTTTGTCAGGCACACTTTTGGGAAAGGCAATGTTGACACTTTTCAGACTTTGCACACGGTCAATCGCACATAAAATTTATAATGTTTATGACTTGCGAGAATAAATATCTCTAAAGTTAATCTTACGAAAAAAAATATTTTTTACATTAAAAACTATAAATAAAATTGGAAATGCGTTCATATGTGTACAATAAAGTTTAAATCACAGTAAATCCGAAAGAATTCCTCCAAACCATGCCATATAAATTGGAAACAAAAATGTTATTAACGCTTGGCGAAGTGACATTTTAGATGCACCATTAACTTTTTTCGGAGACTTGCCCTCTTTTTCCGTTGTGGGTATATACCTTCCGCCTGTCACATCCGGTGAGTTGGTTCCTTCGACGTTATTTACACGATCAACTGGAGTTTCAACGTGTTCAGGTAAATGAGGGTCTTGCTCATCGAACGAGCTTAATCCAGAGCCATCTTCTTCGCTAAAACCATCGCCAGATCCAGAGCCACTTCCATAATATGGTTCATCTAAAATTAGCGAAAATTTCACCAATTTCATTAAAAGTTCATTATTATTAGGAAATTCCTATTGTTGAACTGCAATGCAAAAAAATGTCTGGTTTATGGCTTTGTTCTAAGTCCAAAAATACCAGTTTCGTTTCTCGGATTTAATAACTTTGGATAGTAAGGCAAAAGAGATCATTCTCCAGCCTCTTCTTTAAAACTATACGATAGTTTTTATTATATAATATAAACAAATAAATTATTATATAATATAAACAAATAAACTACGAAACGAACGAAATTGAATTGGCTAGAAAGTGTAGAAAATTCGGCAAGTGTCTGATAGTTCCAGCTTGTTTATAAATAGCCTGTACCTCGAACGAATATGAACTCCGTCAGTTTAAAAGATAGGATTGTGAAACTCACAGTTTTCAAGTTTTAATTCATTTTACGAACATTGATTGAATTTGTTTAGAAAGCCAGTATTGTAATTTACGAGTTCATGTGTTATTCATTTGCATTATTGATTATTAAAATTACAATCCGATTATAATTTATTTGAACTGGTTGAAAGTTACTGTATTTTGTTACCTACCTTTAAGGTAGTAGGCATTTTTTACTGTGTAGTTTTCCAAAACTTCATCAAATCTCCAATATTCGGAAAGGAAATATTTTATTCAACTCCATGACCATGAAAGGAGACCCAGGCCAGACGCAAAAAAAAAACTTAGCTCACATTATCGCTGGTAATGAGTATTGAAATTCTAAATAGGTTTTATATTTATTTGTTCTTATTTATCCTATTTCTATACTGCTTGGTAGACTTTGATAATGAGGCCTCAACAACAACAACAATGGTTTTTAAAGAATTGCAAACAAAAATCATGGCAGGAAAAAAATGAAATGAATAAAAGATTATAGAAAGATATGTATACTTTACCTTACTTGTTGAACATCCATAAATGACATTTTCAAAAAGATTTTGTAAATTCAGCACGATTAAGAACGACTTAGATGTTACAAACCAAGCAAAATTAAGAGAGATTTTTAATGTTTATATAAGATTTTGCCCTAGTGTGTTCTTAATACTTCTAAACTCGCCAACTGATTCTTAAGCGTAAAATTATGCATACCTTGATCGGACCACTCGACATCTAAACCATTGTACGCATTCCGAAGATGATTTATTGCTGTTTTCAAATAATATAATTGACTGCTTACAAGGTTGCTCTGTCTGGAGTTTTTCGGCGCTGTTAAATATTCAAAGCTGTCAACTAAAAAATATGATTGCCTGGAATAATTAATAATTTAATTTTAGATAATGAAATGCAGTATGATCAAAACCAGAAATATAGGCAATACTCTAAATGGCTTACGGATGTCGAAAAAACTTTGCGGCAATAATGTAAAACGTCATGCAAAAAGCTGAGCAGAAAAATAAGTATGTAATATGTATAAGGATCCTCTTACGATTAGCCAACAAAAAAATTTAAAAAGTTAAATTCTTAAAGCTTCAACCACGCCAATCGTTTGTAATAATTTGTATCTGTTTCAAAAATGATTTGGTTTGTATCTCTTTAGTTTATTACAAATTAAGTTATTAATTAGGAGAAGAGCTTACGATTAGCCAACACATTTCTCAAAATCATTTAAAATTAATTGTAAAATAGACTTTCGGGTACTCAATCGATCGGAAATCGTTTGTGTCATCCGAATATGCTATTGAAAAGCTTTGTGTACCGCTTATTTTCAAAGAAAAAGCGAAAAATAAAATCAATCTTTATCTGTAATTATACTTCTTCTTTTTGCCACTACATGTACTTGGCGCTGAGTTTCCGTGCCTTATAGTGTGGTCATAAGTAATCTTGTAGTGAAAATGATAGCAACAGTGGTATCCTGTAGTATTATATAAGCAATACTTCAAAAACGTTATCTGCGCAATAGCTCAATGGCTAGGACGTTGGTCTACACGCCAGAGTGCGTGGTTTCGGACCCTGTGATGAAGTCAGACTTTTTAGTTTAAACTTAATATTATATCTAATTTGATCAGAACGATTGATCACTACGAACGTATTGCCTGCATTTCGAAGTTTTACTATATAATGTGTACATATGACATAGCAAAAATATTTACCTTTCTGCTGAATTTCCATTCCAACATCGCTTGCCCGTTTCTGGAAGTGTTGCTAAATCTTCGTTATTACAAATCTGGTATGGTAAATTATACCAGAACTTTTTAGAATCTTTCACCTTTTGCTTTATGTCTTTTACTAATTTATTCAACACTGGTTCACGGCTAAATTCGTCATCTTCGAATTCTTTCTTCAAAGATGACTTTTTCTTGTTTTTCTTTTTATTCTTAGAATTTTGTTGTGCAATTTGATCTGAAGGCGGAACTGCTACAAATCGAAGCTCTTTACTTTCTTCAATAGATCTTGTAACACGTCTGGAACTAAGCGTCGCATTCATTTTAATTATTTCGTTTGATATACGATGAGCAGTCTTTCTTTCGCTATATTTTCTGGTTTCATTTAACAATCGAACGCTCCGCTGACGACGGCCTAAAACGGGTCGCCCACAACCTTGAAATACTTGATTTGAGATGTCTTGCCCTGTTTCCTGTAAATAATCAATTAAACGCAATAAAGAATATATATTGTCTAAAAGATATACCTGGAAATTCATAATGGCCTCCGAAATTTTAATATTTATAGGTTCAACAACGACAACTATATTAAATGGTCCTAAAAGTCTTTCAGACACTCTTTCCATAGATGATACAAAGTTGTCCCATTCAACATCTAATTCACTATAATACTGTAAACATCCTTTTATGACCTTCTCACAATAATTGGCACATGGCTTTTCACTGTATCCTTTGCAAACACCGCAATGCTGCATTTTCATCAGTGCTATTGTACAATTTTCTGTTGGTTTTGCCTAAAAATAATAACTGGTAGATAAATTATGTTGCCAAAATTTCTTTCTAAAAATATTCAATATCTCGGTCATAGTAGACTGGTATAAATATCTGGAAAACGTTTCTAGTTGGTGTTTTGTCTGAGAAATAAAGTCTCAATTGGATAGAAAAAGAAAAATTCTCTGCAGAACTTTTTCTTCTCTTTTCTTTCTTTTTTTGTGTTACCTAATACCATCACCGTCAGCCATCAGGTACGCAGGGGGATCACACATGTACATAGGGGGAATAACATGTAACACCTAGGTGTACGTGCCGTAACTGTGTGCATGTGCCGGATCTGCGTACACTGGTGGAAGTGCGACTATACCCTCCCCGTGGGGGCGGCTGGAAACAGGCACCCGGTACGGTCATGTCTCTGCCGGGTGTGCTGGCTAATGGTAGTCGGGCGGAGAGATGGTAACTCTCTTAAATAAAATGACCACGGTGGACACCGGCAGCGTGTTACTCAATTCGGCCATGCTGACCGGAGTTGTATTGGCTTAAGCCAGCTTCTCCTGGTAGGGTCACCCATGTCAGACGGGCGATTGACGAGTGCGTGCTAGGACCACCAACCCCCTAATCCAGGGTGTCATGCGAACCGTGCCCACTGGATGGTTTGCAGCCAGGGGGTAATACCGGCTGTATTCTAACGGAGCCTTCCTGATACCTGTCCACCTCAGGTCGTAACTATGGACTTACCATGTAAGGGGCGCTGCATGGTGGACTTCTCTCCCCCTTTTTCTACCCTAGACCACTAGTAGCGCCTCGTCGCGAAGGTGGTCGTAAGAACCAGTTGTAATGAGTTCAAAAAAACCTGCCTCGGATAGTTCTGAGGCGCAGATACTATCTGCCTCTTCGTCGCAAACCCTTAAAGGGAAGCGATCTTCTCAGGGGGTTGCATCTGTCAACCCCTGCCCCAAACCTTCCGTGGCCAACCCGGAGTCAGCCCGGAAGCAAAATTCCCCTTCGGAGACATCTCGCGAAACGACCGTGGCTAGTAAGCTCGGTTGTGGAGATGCTCCACGCGCGTCTAAAGCGCTTGCGCAAGGCAGCTTGTCCGTGGGCAAACCAGGACCAAGCAATGTCAAGGCGCCTCTTCGGGCACCTCAGCCCTCCACCCCCTCCTCTGCGCAGGGCAACTTGGCTCAGGCTACGCCTGGACCAAGTAATGTCAAGGCGCCTCTTCGGGCACCTCAGCCCTTCACCTCTTCGGTGCAAAGCAACTCGGCTCGGGCTACGCCTGGACCGAGTAAAGCTACGGCACCCCCCAAGGCGTCACAGCCCACTTCCTCAATGAAGCGGCGTGGCAAACCCTCTCTTCAGGCCTTCAGGGAAAGAAGGTCAGCCCATCGATTCCTTGATAGGATCAAGGACGTTCCGAAAGAGGAACTAACTGAAAGAGACAAGATCTCTCTTGCGTGGGCCAACAGGGTGTTGGCCAGAAAAAAGGAGCCTGCTCCCGACGCGACAGGCAAAAGGCAACGCTCACAGGATGAGCAAGAGCCAGCCTCTACAAAGCGTCCAAAGACGGGCCCCCCTCCTGCCAAGACGGTGAAATTAAATAAGCCGTTCAGCGAAGCAGCGAAGGACAGCTTAGTCCTGGCCGTCATAGACCGCAGCGATCCGGACGGCGCCATCTCCGCGGACAACTGGAGATCAGTAAGGATCGCGCTACTGGGCGTCTTTATGGACGTGATGGAGAAAAACCCCGGCCCCACCCCCTGTTGCTCGGATGCTGGGTGGTATCGAGGTCGGGTAAAGTTAGTCGCTTGTGAGGATCAGCGGTCGGCTGATCTCTATAAAACGGCGATCTCCTGCTTGGGCGAAGTCTGGCCAGGTGCTAGACTCGAGGTTGTCTCTAGGGACGAGATCCCGGACCGACCAAGAGCTAGGGCTTGGATCCCGGCGGAGCCCTCCGATCCGGACAAGATCATGAAGATCATCAAGATGTGCAATCGAGCTCTTCCAACTCAGGATTGGAAGATTGCGCAGGTTGGTGAAATTCAAGGTAAGGCTAGGCTAGCCATTGTAATCCTAAATGAGGAATCTTTGGCACCCCTAGCGGCTAAGGGCGGCAAAATTTTTTATGGTTTCGACTCCATTATATTGTCCGTCTATACAAAGGACAAGAGAGTCGAAAGACCTGATGGCGCACGGATTAAGGAGGTCAGCGCCGCAGTAGAAGCGGAGACTTTGGCTGGTGCTGACGAACTCCCTCCATTATCTCCCTCAACATCCTTGGATGAAGGTAGCGATACGCTATCGGCTTCCGGGTTGTTGGGGGACCTATTTTTAGAGGACGATCCAGAGGAGGATATCCCACTTTCTGACACCGACGATGCCGAGATGACGGTGATCGAGGTGTCTCCTACCCGGCGCGTTCAAGCTGAGAGTGGTGCAGATAAATCTACACCACTCTAAGGCAGCGTCTGCTGCACTCCTCCTGCGCCTGTCTCAAAGGAGGGAGGATGTCGTTCTCGTCCAAGAGCCATGGGTCATTGGTGACCGGGTTTGCGGACTCAACTTGAAG
This sequence comes from Machimus rusticus, assembly GCA_951509405.1. Lineage (NCBI taxonomy): Eukaryota > Metazoa > Arthropoda > Insecta > Diptera > Asilidae > Machimus > Machimus rusticus. The sequence continues at coordinate 14,096,846 of OX608054.1, read as the reverse complement.
GGCTATTGCAACTTCTACGCTAAAGGAGTAAGTAAACCCAGAACTTGCATTTTGGTGAGCAACACCTACAATGCCTTCATATTAAACCATTTCAGCGACAGGGATACGGTGTCGGTCATGGTAGAATCTGGATCGGACAACATCTGGTTGGCGTCCTCGTATATGGCCCATGATCATGAGGGGCCTCCTCCACATAAAACCCTGCGGGATTTCATCGCAGAGGCAACTAGGCGTAGGCGAGCACTGGTAGTCGGCGCAGACGCGAATGCCCACCATACTGTCTGGGGTAGCTCGGACACTAATGATAGAGAGAGAGAGTCTTCTTCAGTATCTACTAAACTCCAACCTTCACGTGTGTAATGTGGGTGATGTGCCCACATTCATAAACTCTGTGAGACGGGAGGTTCTCGATGTTACTTTTTGTTCTGAGAACTCCGCCCACACTGTTAAAGATTGGAGGGTTTCCAGGGAGCCTTCGATGTCTGATCACTTATACATTGAGTTCGGACTGGAATTCCTTAAGCCAGCTCGCAGCCCCTTCATCAACAGAAGGAGAACGAATTGGGCTAAGTACAACGTGGCTCTTCAGCGGGCGTTACCGATGGAAGGACCACCAATTATCCGCGGACGGCAGGATATTGATGGAGCGGTGAACGTATTGACTGGAGCCTGTAATAAGGCGGCTAAAATTGCTTGCCCCACATGCAAACCTAGGGGCAAACCCAAGCCCCCATGGTGGACAGAGGAAATTGCGGCACTCAGAAAGGAATGCCGTAAGCAGTTCAACAAGGCCAAGAGCACCAACGAATGGTATGCTTACAAGGAGAGCCTGCGAAGCTTCAAGAAATCTCTCAGGATGGCCAAGAGATCGTCGTGGGAGAAATTCTGTAGTGGAGTGGAAAAGATATCTGAGGCTGGTCGCCTGAGAAGGATACTTTCCATTGCGCCATGTGCACCCGGTCTTCTGATGAAACAAAATGGAGATTGGACTTCAACGAGCATGGAAGCTCTCGAATTGCTGACTGAGACCCACTTTCCTGGCTGCTCAGACAGCCAAACTATGGTCTCTACGGTCATCCAGGATGCTGGGGATCTTGCCCTAAGGGTCCTTAGCCGAGAAAGGCTCGACTGGGCCATTAATAGCTTCAAGCCCTACAAGTCACCGGGCTTGGACGGCATCATACCAGCGGAGCTCCAGATGGCTTCTGACTTGATCAGCCCTTGGCTGATTGTCATTTTTGAAGCCTGCTTGCAACATTCGTATATACCTATGTCCTGGCTAGAGGATAAAGTCGTTTTTATCCCGAAAGGGGGCAAAGCCTCACATAGCAAACCAAAGGACTATAGGCCGATCACACTTTCTTCCTTCCTGCTTAAAACCCTGGAAAGGCTTCTGGACGTTTATATCAAGGACAATATTGATCCGAGTAGACTGTCCCTGTCCCAGCATGCGTATACTAAGGGCAAGTCCACTGAGACTGCTCTGCATGCTCTTGTTGATCAGGTGGAGAAATCTCTTCTCTACAAGGAATTCACTCTCGCAGCCTTCCTGGATATCGAGGGGGCCTTTAATAACATCAAGCCAGAAGCAATCACGGATGCGTTAAGGAGTCTGGGTCTTGACGGATCGGTCATCGGACTTATCGACTTGATGCTCGGTTGCAGGGTCATAAGTGCCACTATTGGGACAAGTTCCATTAAGAGATTCGCGGTCAGGGGTACTCCGCAAGGGGGTGTCCTTTCGCCGGTTCTCTGGAACTTAGCTCTCAATGACCTTCTCATGGATTTGGATAGCGCTGGTTGCAAAGTGGTTGCATATGCCGACGACATTGCGTTAGCAGTCTCAGGCAAGCACTTGAGCACCCTGTCGGAGGTGCTTCAACGGGCTCTGGCCAAGGTAGCACGGTGGTGCGACAGTTGTGGTCTGGGAGTTAATCCGGATAAAACCGAGTTGGTGCTATTCACTAAAAAGCATCGAACTCCCACCTTTGTCATGCCGACACTTAAAGGTGTCAGTCTCAATCTTTCTGATAAGGTCAAGTATTTGGGATTGATCATTGACAGGAAGCTTAACTGGAAAGCAAATATAAAGGAGAGGGTGCGCAAGGCCACAGTGGCTCTGTACTCTTGTAGGAAAGCCGTCGGTAGGAAATGGGGTCTCGAACCTCACATTACCCACTGGCTGTATGTGGCCGTCATCAGGCCTATTCTTGTCTATGGAGTGTTGGTCTGGTGGTCTGCTCTTGATAAGGCTTGCAACCAGATAGAATTGGAGAGGGTGCAGAGGTTTGCGTCCTTGCTTATAACAGGCGCCCTCAGATCAACTCCCTCCAAAGCTCTAAACACCATCCTCCACTTTATATCGCTGGACCTGTTTGGTAAGCAAACGGCAGCATCCTCAGCCATAAGGCTCAATGCGGTCCACCGTTGGAAACGTATTGATTATGGGCATGCTAGGATTCTAGGGCCACATACCTCAGCGGTTGACTATATGATCCCCAAGCCTACTTTCGGTGTGGGTATTGCTGCCTCCTTTCCCTCAAGGCAGGAATGGGAGGAGGGTCTAGTTCTGCAACCGGGGTCAATTCAGATTTTTACTGACGGCTCCAAAAAGGATGGCAGAGTTGGCGGAGGTGTGTACTCTGAGCAATTGGGTATAGAAATCTCCTTTCGACTGCCTGACCACTGCAGTGTATTCCAAGCTGAGGTCATGGCTATCTCACAGGCTATCGCACGGTTGAAAGCCACAGGTGAGCCTCTTACGGACATACACATTTACAGCGACAGTCAGCCTGCTATCAAATCGATAGTAGGTACCCACACGACATCCAGAGTCGTCGCGGATTGCCGCTTGGAGCTTAGCAGCATGACTGCTCACACAAGAGTCAGCCTTGTCTGGGTGCCAGGTCACTTCGACATCTCGGGCAATGCCAGAGCGGATGAGCTGGCAAGGCTGGGCACTGGTTTGCCCTAGAGGACATCACCCTTAACCCGGGTGTTCCGCTTGCCTCATGCAAGCGGGCCATACAAGAGTCCTTCCTGGTAACTGCTAATCACAGGTGGAAGAATGAGCCCACCTGCGCAACTACCAGACTTATCTGGCCCTCCTTCGACCTTAATAGGTCTAAAAGCCTAATTTCGCTCAAGAGAGCTGCTATTAGCAACGTAGTGGCGGTCATTACGGGGCACTGTTTAATTGGCAGACACGCCCATAGAATGGGTGTGGCCACGCATGACTTCTGCAGAAGTTGCCTCAACGAGGAGGAAGAAGAGAATATTCTTCACTTCCTGTGTCAATGCCCAGCACTAGCGGTGCGTCGGAACCAGAGTCTGGGCTCCCCCTTCTTTGATGACCTGTCGGAACTAAACTCCGTCAGGATTAAAAACCTGGAGCAGTTCATCAAAGACACTAGATGGTTCGAGGGTTAGTTCTTAGGGGATCGCCCCCCAAACGTGGTATCACAATGGGCCTATCTTGGCCTAAGTGTGTCTTTGGGCAGCCACTCGCACCTAACCTAACCTAACCTAATACCATAGACAAATAAAAATATAGATAACCCACTTCGAACAAGCAAAACGCGACCAAAAATTTATTATTTATTTTTAAGTTAATTTTTTATTTTTGGGAAAAATTCCCCTTATTGCGGAGAGGGTTTACAACCCTTAGTAATGGATTTTACTTCTTAACCTATTGAGAATTTATTTCCTACACATTCCGTTTTTAAAGAATAACTCGAAAATCTAAGGGTCTGTAAATCATTAGAGGTTTGTTTGTTGACTGATCTAGATCGATTTAGGTCAGAAAAGATCAAGAGATCCGCGTTCGATGAAAACTGTCATTGCTCTTTTCTAATCTAAATTAATTTTTTCGCGTTCGTTGAACCTAGATTGATAATTATCGATCTTTGCTGATCCACAAATTTTTGTAGATCAGGGTTTTGACAATTTGTCAGTTCGTGGCAGTACGCCAAAAACCGTCCCGTGTGTGGCTGGCTATAAACTTAGAAACGGGTGGATGTTATTTTACTTTTATTATTTCCTGAACGTACCTATTAATATTTTATTAATGGCAACACAGTATCCGAACCGTAATTCTTTGATTACAATCAGGAAATTGACAGAAAACCCATTTTTTTTATGTTTTTAGACGCTCAATGGATCATCCTAAATAGTAAAAAATACTTACTTTACGTCTTACAACTTTATGACCCTGAAAGGGTTAATATAAAATTGTGTGAGTAGCGTGCGCTTAGATATGCTCAAAATTAAATTAACAATGTTCACGATATGTAGAATTTAAGACTATTGTTTTATGTTCCCTCAAACAATTTAATAACTGAAAATAAAGAATTCAATTAGAACTTACATTCATTACTCTTTTGGCCACTTCTGATGCTGTTAATAACGCTTGAGCGTATGTTCTTGTGGCAACAAATGATCGCTTAATTTGCACAGATAGCTTATCTGGAACATCTCCAAAAGGTTTTAATTCTTTCATATGTTCACTTACGCATCCTAGATACCTAAAATAACAGAATATATAATGAAACTAAGTGTGTAATTAAAATATTACTTATCATTGAATGAGTACTGTGCGTTGAGTACTGTAAACATTTTTTGATACAATGTATTAAAAAATGAGTCGATTGCCTCTGAAAGATCAACTTTTCCTCTTGAGTAATATTTTTCAAGTTCTGTGAAAAAATCTGAAAACACGTAGGCGTTCTGCTCGTATAAAATTCCATAAGTCTTCTTGAACATAATATGGAATTCCTTCTTCGATTCCGTTAAGAGTTGCTCAAAAAATTCTGAAATTATTTAATTGAAAATAAACTTTTATTCAAAATTATTACTTAATGACATTATAAACTGATGGTAGCTCGGCACTAACCAGTGATTATTCACATTTAATTGCTTTTATTTCGTCAAACTCATGCACAAAAGAGAAAAATGTATTGTCCTCTTTTGGGTCGAAAGCATAGAACTAACATCCCTATTTCCACCCCTCAGATCAAAGAGTACTCCTTGATCTGAATTCCACCCCATACCTACATATTTTGTACCACTGTTTTTTTTTTTTTCAGACAATAAAAGTTCAAACAAGAACAATATGAAGTTTCAGAACAGAAACGATGCAATTTCACATAATTAAATAAACAAAAATTCGTAACGACTTCAAAAATTCAGAAGCCTTATAAAATGTATTGTATGACATAATTTTGTCTTCTGAACATTCTGGACATGTACCAACATTTATCAAAGATAACGAAAGAAGTTGAGTTTAAAAAATAATTAATCACAAGATAATTGCGTGAACCTTCTCTTCTTCTACACTTATACTCACATAAAACTTAAAATTTTTAGTGGGATCGGCGTTGACGGGATAGTTTTGAGAGATTTTTTATAAGGGCAATATCATACAAATTTCACTTTAAATATTTTTTCTCTAGACGAATTCTAATTTGTCTAGATTGAACAAAACAACTAGTAGGTACTATGAGTGGACACCGTCTAGAAAATTTTAAAACGTCGTAGCCTACCTTTTTTATTCTAATTTTCAGTATTAAAAATTTCCCTTAGATTTTGAAGTCATATTTTTTTCCAAAATGAGGCTGCTTCGCTCGTATTTAAATTACCATTAAATTTGACTGCTCGATGTCCAAGAACTGACGACAATTTCCCAATTGAATCTCTAATCGTTTTTTCAAATTGTTGTCTTAAAGATGACATTAATTTCATTTCCACAGTCGGTGTGCAGCAACTAGAAGAAGCAGGACCATCACAATAACGAAGACTTTTGCCTGAAATACATAAAAATATGAAATAACTAGCTGAGTAACTCGGTTGCACCCGGTGTATTATAAATACTACTTAGTTAAATACTTCAAAAATGTTCAATAATCAGAAGCCAAAACAACAGTTTTTAGAATTTTTGTCTATCTGCCTGTATGTTTGTAGCTCGCCAATAGATGGCGCTGCAGCACATCAAACTCTATACCGTTCAACTGATCGTCTTTAAAACTGGTATACGTAGATACTTGAACATGTTCGCGCTATCTTGCTATAACTGCCACTAGATGGCGCTGCTAATAGACGCCGTAACGATCTGTAGAAATTGGCGTATAACGTGAAAGCCGATTGAGTGCAGACCGGTCTCGCCACGCTGAAGCGCGAATTGCGAGATTTATGAAATGAACCCCTTTACTTCTCTGAAAAACATTTTGATGTTCTGTGAGGGCGGGCAATTTTCTCACTCAGAGTTTTTTATTCGACTGTATGTAGATATTTTTGCAAAGCTTCTTAAGATTTTTTAACATGTTGGCTGCCGAACGAAATGTGTTAGTTATCATTACACAGCGGCGCAATAGTGCCTCACATAATAGTGCAATTGCAGGTTGATACAACTTTACAATAAACCATTCTTTCTCCCCTTCCATGCTTTAAACTAGTCATAATTAGGTTATTTGTTATCGTTAGTTTATTTTAAGCCAGAGGCTTCGACTTTTTAACTTCGTAAATATCACTTGTAATATTATGCAATAGCAATTCTGAGCCCCTCTGCCAAAATATATTATATACATACATGTACATATGTACATATGCATGTGTAATAGGGCATCGTTTTTTCGGTTCAATAGATCAATGTTTTAGCTCTAGATGTAATGTAAATCATATTAAATTCAGGCCCCTGGATCTTGAACGACATAAAGTTTTATTCCCATTTAATGAACATAAGCGTGAATAACTCGTTTAAAAAAATTCTCGTAGCATCATTTGTTGAGAATTAAATATCCTACAAAAAAAGACCTTTCGGTGGCAGCCAGAAGGAAAACGTAGATTTGCATTTGGTCTTTAAAATACGAAACAAACTGTCCCCGGAGAAGGGGAAATGTATTTGATCAAATTTTATATACATATTTATGCATTAATGAGGTCAATACCTTAGTCAAGTTTGGAAATGCAAAAAATTGTTCATTGAGATGAGGATCCGCAATTTATTCTGTACTGTTATGGTGGCTACGATAACTTTTTTATTTCTTAATCTTTTTCGATCTTTGGCGTATATGTACATTCATTGGGTCAAAATTTTAATATATGCTAGTAAATTGGGTCATTAGTCAAGGAAATGGGGAATGTTTTTCCTTAAGTATTTGATTTGATTTTCTTAGTACTTTCAACAAAAGATCCATTAAAAAACGTTAACATATCTTATTCATCTATTCTATAGGCTATGATCGTTACTTTTTAATGGCGATCAAAGGTTATAGTGTCTGAAAACAAAATTTATTTCAATCAACAGTACAACGAGATTATATGTAGTTTACAACAACCGCCTTTTTAACATAACTCGATATTGTTTCGATAAATGCATAATATGCTCCAAATATCTTAAATAATGCGAGAACAAGCGTGGTAAAAAATAATTTTTTATATAGAAAAAGGTGATGCTGCTGCTTGCCTTGAATTGAATTGAAAAATTATTTTTGTGTTGGATAGTCTATTTATCGAGGAAGGCTATAAGCTATATAACATCCCGCTACGACCAATAGGAGCGAAGCATTAATGAAAAATGTTGCAAAAACGGGTAAAATTATTCCTTTTGAGAGCTTCCGTTGCGTGCGCTGCGTAAACGTTTAAGAGTTACGCAAAAATTATGTGCGACGGAATTGTCCCCCTTTAAAAGTTCTAAAAAAAGTCCGCGACAGCATATGTCTATCTCTTATATTGACTCACTATAATCTTTATTATTGTAATCAAATTTGTTCTAAAATAATGCATTATTTGCGAAGGTGTTTTTATAAACATGATATTAATCCTTATCAACATAAATACGTTATTCATCACAAGTATTTAATTTTGAACAAAATTGCCCTTGGCATCATTTGATTTCAATAAATATCTTAGGATATATCATAGTTTTAAAATAAACCCCGCAATAAAATAATGATCAAATACCACGCGCGCATTTATGATGTGCAAGACGGGCGGTCATGAGGAGAGAGGGCGCTGGTGAAACCGCGGGGCACAGCTATAGTTGATTATAAAATGAATTTAAATACATAATTTGTTGCTTCATTTTAAATGACTTTTTCCCAGTTTTAATTTGATTATGATTTCATTAAAATTTCCAAAAACTTCATTTATTAAAGTTTCAATTTTAATTATTTACTAAAGATTAAATTTGTATATTCTAAAAATATCTTGTTTATTGCTATGCATACAGATAGTTTTATGAAATTATGTGGTCTCTAAATTTTCCGAGTTTCCACAATAAGTTGTTTTTCTAGGAAAATTATCTAAAAAAATTCAAAGCTATAGAATCGTAAGCTTCTGTATTTGGTAAATCACTATTTCGAGGATTGGTCATATGATAACAAATTAAGTAATAAGCAATTGATCATATTGAGCTATTAAACGAATGAATGTTTACATACGATAGTTTACTTTATAAAAAACATGCCTAGAGGCGATTTGGTTAAAGCTATTTCAGTAAACTGCATATACGTATTTACTGAACGTTCCTATTATAAACAACAGAGTTGTGCATCTGCACATGCTCAGCACCTCACTTTACCTTTAAACAGAGCACTGTTAATTAATGGGATTTATTTTTAAAATCTAACCAGCCCGGGTGAACTCCAAATTAATTCATTTATAGCATTGTAGACATTAGCATATGGCGTTCATATTTGTTTGTTATGGAGAATAATTTATTTAATTTTGTATATAAAACAACGGCCCTTCCCTGCTATTAATATATTCCATAAGATAAAGTTTTTTCTGGCTACAATCTACATAACCAACCGTATATAGACATATGTACACTTCCATTCGAAATAATAGCAGTATTCAGTATCATGACACATAACTATGAACTTTGTTTCTTTGAGTAAGTAATCAGAATTTGTTCCAATTTAGTTATAAGAAATATAATATAATGAAATTAAAACAAGTAAATTTAGCCGAAACAAAGTAAGAACAAGGCCACTCGTCCATGATTTGTGTTAAGAGTATCAAGATTATCGCGTCAAAATAATAGAAGTGCTCTATTAAAAGTCAGTAAAAGTGGTTTTTTCATTCTAAAGAGTTGTAGGTTTTTAATACTAGTAAGTAGAAAGGCTTTTTGTACATTTTACAAATGTTTACAGCTTCATACATTAAAATTATTTCAGCAAAATAGTTCGATTGAAGTATTGTTCTGAAGTTCGGCGAAGTATTAAAAAAAAACGAATTAAAGCAGTGAAAGCATGAACAGAAGCGCAAAATTTAATCGGATGCCTAGCTATTTATTTCTTATCCTCTAAAATGAAAAATAAACCTGAAAATCGGTAGGAAACGTGTTACGTCTGAATTAATCGTTCAATTAATGAAAGAGATATCGTCAATACCGGCTATAGGTAACCGTCAAAAATTATCTGAATTTATCCGTGAGCTAACGTACAGTTTAAATGCGTTTCTATATTGTTTGTTTTAAATCGAAAACCTTCAAAAAGAAAAATGTGCCCTAACTAGTCCGAGTACCAAATATTGAGCCATGTAACTTTACTTTAGATATTACTAGTTTTTGCTGCAAATCTTTAATGTTTTCCCTTTTTTTATATTTATCAAATTAAATATTTATAAAAATAAAAAACAAGTTTTTCTTTTAATAAACATGTATGTAACTTTATTTTGAAAAACATTCCCGAAATGATGATATCCAGCAAACTTGTCTCTCTAACAATTATTTGGGCAAAATATTTTAGAAACTATTTCCGAAGTGAAGCACCGCGGAAAGGATGGAATCTTCCTTCGAAAAGATTGAAAATAAAGTTCAAAGTTACGATGATGAGATTGTCCTAACCTCTGCAAATAATGCAAAATCATTGACAACTGGAAAGCGGGGGTTGCTAGGCAATAAATTGCCTCCCGCAGATGCGACAAAGAAAATACTCAAGCAGGTACTTGAGTACATGTAAGCAAATGGAAAAAAGGAGCTCTGTCCGGATTATTTTAATCGCAGAACCTTCAATTACATATTGATGTTAGACATGAAATCTTAAATCAAAACTTACCTCCTAAAACTGATTTTGGAATTTCAGCTTTGTTCAACCCATAACTCTCCAGAAGGTAAAATACTGACGAGCAATTAGTTGATGCTGTCAGAGTAGGTGCTAGTGCCCAGACGGTGCAACAATATTCGCAAATTATTACAAGGCATATCCAGTTTGAAACATTTTTATATGTTCCCATTGCTTTGACCTTGTAGCTTCCGAAAATTTGTATTACCAGAAGAACATTTAATAATGCCTGTAGCTAAAATCTATTACGGAGATTAGCTCTTAGCTTGAACTAATTATTAAAATCCAACAAGAGACTTTAATAAAGGCACAGTTTTGCAATCTGTATTAGCAACACAAAACATAAAAATAAAATTGGAAATGTTTAGCCACCACGAATATCTATCTCAAAACAATCTGCGGTGGACACAATGGACAACCACTAGGCCTAATAAACAACCAATCTAATCCAACACATTAGTGCTTGAACAGAAAGAAATAGAAACTAGAAGCAACGAGCACGCTACATTCGCTCCCGGTCACTGTCAAAATGCAGTTTGGGGTAGACTGCCGACTACCGTCAACGGTGGTATGCGAAGTGGCTTGGATGAACCAGGACAGGATAAACGGAACAAGCTTAAAATGGAGAGAAGACGTAGCATGGATAAGTGATGAGTTCAGAAATTCAGCCTGGAATAATCGGAATCAATCACTGACATTCAGCGTGTGTTTCTTTATTCATTCGGAATATTCGGAACACTCAATAAGCGTTTCTTTATTCGTCTAAAGTATGCCGAACATTCCGTTCCGCGTTTCTTTATTACTGCAGAATATTTGGAATATATTCTTTTTGATCCGTCTCAGGTGGTGGAAAAAAAGGAATATTCTCCTGTGAGCTGTCAAAAGTACAAAACAGAACTAAACTACAGGAGCTACAATGGAACACAATATGTACTTGTAAATGAATGTTATGAACCAATAGATTTCCTTTTCAATCTCTTTTCCTTTATATATTATATTTTAGCCGGAACAGGACCCTAGCCCCTCTCAGCCGTCCCATCGGCCAGACATTTTTCAGGAATGCCCCTATGGGATGGAACTCATTCAACCGTTACCAATTCCAAGCTCTCAGTAATTTCAAGGATTTCCGACACCATCACGAGTGCTCTTCTTTAAAGTTATGCAGCTATTCAGACTGTCAGTGACTGTTAGAACAAATAAATGTTCAAATCGTATACCACGTCGTTTCTTTATTCATTCTGTACTGTATATTCCCTGAAAATTCCATCGTTCTCTTCCTCCCAAGGAATGAATAAAGAAATACACCCTGAATAATAAAACTGTTTCTACCCTGCATAGACCCTGATTGCCAAGACGAGTTCGCGACAATGGATAATTACTCATCTCCAAAATATTTCCTTTAACTTTTACACTGTTAGAACACAAATTTATCAATTTTCAAGTACCAGGTAATTCCCAGACTTCGACGAAAAGGCATCCAAAAGATACCTTTTAACCAACCAACTCGAGTTCGACAATTTTGAAGATGAATATTCACTGCAGCTTCGTGAGATAGATGACAAACTCGAAACTGTAAAAAAGGAAACAATATCGCCCAATATTAAGTTGCCGAAGATCATACCAACTTTTTCAGGTATTGGTAGTTTGCATAATAATAATGATCAATTTGAATTCATTTAATAAAAACATTTTTTTTCATTTTCTTCAGGCAAATCTAACGATTGAATTTTTACCTCATATATAATGGCAAAATAAACAATTTATCTTCTATATTATAAGTATGTTATCTTTTATTTTTTACTGTAATACTTACTTTTATAAATTATTTTAATTTCTTCAAATCAGACTTAGACTCTATTCGATTTATGTTTTCAAAGTAATTTTCGATGTATGATTTTACTTTGTGTTTATCTGAAAAGAAAAAAATTATCAGTTATTATTCTAACTTAATAAATTTTTCTAAAAAAAAACTGTTATTTTAGGAATGTTATCTAAAATTTGTGCGCGCGTTCATATGTGTATGAAGGCGGCGTTTTTTAAGTACCGTAGATGCAGGTTACTTTAGCTCTAGCGGGTAACTTTGGGTCAAAACAAAAATTAATACCTGGGGATGCTTTAACTTTTTGATACATCCAATGCAGAATAGTTGTAATAATTAATATAGAAACTCACTTAATATGGAAACTCAATCGGTATCAGGGAGTCATTTCGTCTTCCTGGACATCCAGCGTGTTTCAAGCTGAGCTGCTGGCTATAACAAAGGCCTGCGAAGTACTCGCTCGTACTCGAAAGAAAATGATTTTTCCATTTTTATGAAGATGACCATATACGATGTTTAAGAACAGAATTCTTGTTTCTTAAATTTTTTCAAAAACTTTGATCAATCTGGCCGAAGGAACCGTCCAATGGATTGATCTGCGGATTTGCAGGGCTATTGGGGGTACATTGAGGTGTACAAATTCCTGCAAACCTAAGCCTTTCCATCAGTATTTACAAAGATGAGGTCGATTTACCAAAACAAGGGAAAAAAGGAACTTTTTTTTAATGCCTTGAAAAATTCTTTTAGGAAATTTATTCTAGTTTCCGAAACTACACTTAAATTTTCTGTATGATCATTGGTTCCTGAGATATCGATGGTTGAATACAAATGTGCCCTTTTTCGCTAATGGACGTAGCAAGGATTTTAAAAAAGAGTAATTAAAATTCGTTCCAAAAAAATGGAATTTCCATCCAAAAATGGCACGAACTCCATACTGGAGTGTGGAATTCTTCAATTTGGACCTCGGATTCGTGATCAGCGACCGAAAACACCCCCCAGAGCCTAATATTTAAAATTCATTCCAAAAAGAGAGAGATCAAGATATGTGCGAATTGCGAGAAACTATGAGAGAAATTGCCCAGCACGGAGCAAAAGAGGAAGGATTGACTTCGAATTTGCGCCATTTTAACAAAACATGCCATTTTTTAATGTTCATACGTAGTATTATAGTTACTGTTATACACTGAAATAATTATTGTTTTAGTGTGTCAAGCTAAACCGCCAAAGAATAATTTTATCGACTGTAGAACACCACCATTTATATAAAACAAAAAAAGAAAAAAGTTGGTTTTGAATAATAATTGCCCAAAATTTCGTTTTTGTTTTTTTTTAGCTGTTAGTGTGGCGTTAATTGAAAAAGTTTCTAGTTTGTAAAATATATGTATTAATACCAATTCACTCACCGTATTCCACATTATAAAAATTATGTGAGACTGCTCGAGCAAGTTCCTTAAATAACGTTTTGTTCAATATTCTCTTGTTTTTATAGTAAGGCATTAAGCACTCAACAACATACTCGGCTGTTTTTGTTTTGGATCCATTATCACCGCCTTTCTTAGAAGTACTGTCATTTCGTCTTTGTAATCTACAGCTTTTTGCAGCATTTGTACTTTCAGAATCATTATCCCTTTTCCTCTTCGAAATTATTCGATTTTCATGAATGTCTAAAGTATGTACATTGAGATTACTGGTACACTCCGATGTACTTCTTGGCAATATTTTTATGTCCGAAATGATTTTCGAATCTTCTTTGTTTTTATTGCTTATAAATTCTTCGCGGAGAGTAATATTTTCATGATCTTTGAAACTATCATCTGAATTCCTATCACTGGATGATATTTCTTCTAATTTAACAAGATCATCGTCTTTATCAATCTTCAGATTTATGCCACCTGAATTGGTTAACTGATCAGAAGAAGCACCCGGTAAAACCTCTAAATTAGATTTTAAGTCCATAATAGAAGTTTGCTGTTCAATATTTTCATCTTTTAATTCAGGGGGTTCCATTTCGGTTTCATATTTGATTTCTTCTTTAGATACATCTGAATGCTGTACGTCTTTACTTTTAATAGATTTAAAAAATGATGTGATAGTCGATTGTTCCTGTAAGTCTTTTTTAAAACTCTTTCTTTTAAATGTGCTTTTCGTCAATTCTTTAAATTTCTGCTCCAGTTGCTTAGTAGTCCCACCGTGATGATTGCACGGTTTTGGTATATATGTCTTAATTAACGGATGGAGTTCTTTTTCTTCTGTGCATCTTTTTATGGCGCCAATCTGAAAAAAGACTTGAACTTTTATATATCCTAAAAAACAATCTGTGTTTGGCAGATTTAAACGGACAGAAATATTACAATTTCTAACTTGTTAGGCGATAAAATATGAGGCCGCCGCCGACGGATTTTGCGTGGAGAAGGGTTGAAAGTGTGGTTGATGCCATTGAGCCAAAACTAGATTTTTTCTTGTGTGCGTAATTCTCTGAAACTGGTAGGCGCGCTACGAATGAAATCCTCGAATTTGCAACAAGCATTGGGAAATATAAATTTTTGATTTTTAGTTTCACATAAGGAGTAAGAAAAATCGTATTTATTTATTCCTAGTAGCAATCCGCGATTTTTATCAATTATTATAATTTTATGATTAAACGTACCTATATATCACTAATAATTAATTTATTAAAAAGATAAAGAGCATTTCTGCGTGAGCGCACACGTACAGCACTTTTACATGTTTCAACATTACCTCACCTCTAAGTTAGAAAAGGACATACATTTTCTAAAGATAATAAAAACATTTCTTGATTACAAGATTTACAAATATGTTTTACTTACCTCTTTCACAATATCTCTCCGATAAAGACTTATTGCTTTATTTGAAGTAAAACTTTTGTACTCTATTTCTATGGCAATATTTTCAAAATCTCGATATTTCAGTTCATGGTTTAGTGTATCTGAACATTTTTCTGCATTTGATTTTAGTTCCTTAACAAGCAATTCTAAATAATTTTCTCTTTGATTAATTTTAAGTCCGATAACTTTAGTCGATGTTGACTGCGCAAATTTAACGCGAGAAAGTTGAGCACAAGGCTGAGCATCCGCTTCTTTTGCTGCATCTATTGCCTTCCGAAGAGCAAATTGTTTTTGAATAAACAATTTAGATTCTTTTTTGAATTTTTCTGTTGAACTAGAATCACTTCGATTTTCTTCTTCTGAATATTGTTGTTTCTCTTGTTCTAACCCTTTTCGTCCACCTAGAAAAAGTTGGCTTATTTGAATCAAACATTGTATTTTAAATTAAAGTAAACTGCGCAAATAAAGGAACAACCCATTTTTTCAGCGTTGAAAAATGAATTATATCAACGAATTATATCGACGGTTTGCAATTATTTTTTTATGTCAGCCAGTTTAAAAAATACCAATTCTCAGCTTTCAAGAACTGTTCCATTTTTTAATTTGCGCAGATAATTAATTCAGTAACAACCAAGAATTTAAATTTTTCAACCTACCTTCAACTCAAATTCTCAAAAATTACCGCGACGTATCTAAAAACTAAAGTATCGAAAAACACTTAAAAACATGGTTTTTATATGAAAATTCGTCTGTTTTAATTGTGAGAATGAGGATTAAAAATAGATCAAAACATTGAAATTAATTCTTGATTGTTAATAGCTTAAACCTATGTTTTAGATTACAATATATGTACCTACCTTCATATAAATCAGAACCATCATCTTCAGCACTTATATAATTTTTAAATTGTGTGTTTACTACCAATTGATTAAAAGTATCAATAGCTTTGGAGACAAGAGTTGGATATTTGCATACGTCGCAATTTCTTTCACATTTAGGGAAGGGATCATCAAAATAATCCGAAAACAGTCTATGTCTACAACAGTTCCCTTCACAATATTTAATAATTTTATCAAACTCTTTAAGCGCTAGTTTTGCCTGCGCAAGACGTGAATCGCTTTTCTTTTTATTTATATCAGATTGAAGCAGGAATGTTATTGATTTCACATCATTTCTGCAATAATATATTCGGCAGTAAGATTGCTTTCCATCTCTGCCTGCTCTGCCGGATTCCTGTTTAAACATAAATATTATAAATTTTGATATTAAAAAACAAAAGAAACAATATACCTGGTAATAGGAAGCAACACTTTGAGGTACATCCCAGTGAACAACAAATCTTACGCTGCCTTTATCTACGCCCATACCAAAACTGATTGTGGCACTTATAACAGAGAACTTTCCAGCCATCCAATCCTCTTGAATTTTAATTCGTTCACAGGTTTTGAGACCAGCATGATAAGCTGCAGTTTTAGTTCCAAGTCTAGAAAGTGCATTAGCAATGCATTCAACATTATCTCTGGTACGGCAGTAGATAATGCCACAATATTTCTTATTTTCAGGTAGGCTTTCTTCATTTTTTAGGCATTTCTGAATAAAGTCGTTAAGATGTTGAAAATCATCCTGAATTGAATTTTTAAATATGACATCATAGTATAAATTTTGCCGAAAACTTGGAATTTTAAACTTTGCCACTGGAGCATGCAAATTTAAATTTTTAAATATATCTGCAACAACATGTTTTGATGCCGTAGCTGTTAAAACAATCCAAGGTATATTTGGATACAAGCTTCGTAAATCTTTTAGCTTAAGGTAATCAGGACGAAAATCATGACCCCACTGACTTACGCAGTGAGCTTCATCTACAGCAATATAAGCTATTTTTTCATATTTAACCAAATGCTTTAAAATAGTTTTAAAACCATCAGTGTTTGCTTGTTCAGGAGTTATATACAAAAATCGTATACTTGGCTTTAGACTCTTTAAATCACTTATTACATTTTGTCTCTCTGTTAAAGTCATTTTAGAATTAATTGAATCTGCTCTAATTTTCCATTTAGAAAGGTGATCGATTTGATCTTTTATAAGAGCTAGTAACGGACTGAAAACTAATGTTATTTTATTTTCATGGAGTATGCCCGGTAATTGAAAGCAAAGCGATTTTCCTGATCCGGTGGGCATTGATACATAAACATCAGCTTTTCCTGAAATAGAAGAAAAGTAAAAAATTAAACTGATTTTACAATAGAAATAAAGCCTTAAGTTCTACAATTTTATTCCAATAAAGACAAAAAAATAAAGATGATGATATCGGACTGAAAATTGTTATGAATTGTCCAAATAGTGGGAAATTGAAAATAAAATATTTAAGAAGTTGTATCAAGAGTTTTTCGGTTTCATTTACGATTTAATATTTCATCTATGTATGTATCTACAATTTAAGCCCATCAAAAACTATGAATTACCTATAAGTAATTCATACATATATTATTATGTATAAGTAATAATTGTATTATTATTACCCGTTAATTTTATTTCGTAAAACTTTCTGCCTGTGCAAACCGCCCTTATGGCTCTGAATTCGGTTATGATTTCATCAAAGCTGGTGGGAACAGTGGCGTGAGTGATTGTCCAGTTTGGTCAGTCGTGTCTATCTCTCCTTTGCGTTCATAGTTTGACCTGGCGTTTAACGGTGGGAGTAGTCGATATGTCGACCAACGAGAGGATAAAGCATGTATGCGTGTATGCATTGAGACAGGTAGCACACACAGGCCTTAAATATGAAAATAAGCAAGTGCTTTTGAAACTGCTCTCAAATCGAAAAACCTCGGAAATAATAGAATCTCCAAAATGTGAAGTGTAGCGTGGTGCGGGCCATTTTAATTAGAATTTTGTTGAAATTGTGCAGATGCAAAGGAATTTTGCAGTGCAAATAATCAACTTTTTACAACTATCAAAAATTAAAAGTTGTATATTTTCGAAAATATAGTCGACCGCCACAAAATTCTTTCAGATCTTTCCGTTTTAGGGCAAACGGAAGGCACCTGCACAATTTCATTGAAATCAGAGCGAAACCTTTGTTTTTCATTTGTTCCACACTAATATAGTACATAAAAGGAACATTTTTATTGAAATGTGTTATTGGATTTCTGTTTTATCTTATAAAGTCATGTTTTGTTTTATTTAAAACTCACCCTTCAGGATAGTTAATATTGCATCTCTTTGGGTTGTGTTTTTAAAATCCGAATAGCCAAATCGTTTTTTAAGTATTTCCTTTACATCAGATTCTTTAAATATCGGCATTTTTCACAATAATGAATAACGATTTCACGGAAGCCACTGGTAAAAATATTACTCTGCTGCGTAACCAATCAGCTGGCGGTCATTTCACAACTGTCATCGCAGACGCCGCAAAACCTGACGGATAATAAATAACCTTCGAATATTAAGCTCACTGAGAGTGAGTTTTAGACTAGACCGTATATATATTATTACTAATAAATATAAACGATTAAACATTTATTGTGTTTTAATTAAAAGGAAAATAAAAGCTCTTTATAGCCAAACTTTTAAATCTAGGAGGTCAAAGCGCGAACTGGACTGTACGTTGACATTGTGAACGCTGGGTTATGAAATCCCCGGGCTGAGCCAAAAGTGCAAGTTTCGAATACGCCCAAATATAAGAAAAACATCCTAATTAATGCTTAAGAAATTGTGTAAGGCGTCTGCTATTGTATTCAAGAAGCAGAATGGCAGTTGGAAAATATGATGTGTTGTATTATGTGGCGAAAGGTTGTTTGTTAGAATTTTGATGTTACCGGCAAATTTTATGTAATTATCGTCATATTGATTTAAATTAATATTTCGTCCACGTGCAAGATCTTGCACATTTAGCCAAATGTAAGTTACATTTAGAAAATAAACCCGATTTAGGTTTTTAAGTTGATGTACGAATACGTTTCTTACATTTTTGAAAGTTTTGCAGAATCATGTTTGTGGCATACTACTTTCAATTTCTGCTGGCATTTTGCTGTGGAGGATTAACATTCGCCCTTAAGAGCTACTACGTTACAACTTCAATAAATGCCAAGTGGAATCAAACTCCTTTGCACCTGGAGATAGCCGAATATGTCGCTGATGAACACTTGAATTTATACTGGGACTTTTTAGAAGCCCTTGGCGAACTGGAAACACCAATATCGGAAATGGGTTTGTTCCTTTTGCTTTTCTAATGGGTTTCATTAATGACTATAATCTGTAGAAACGGATGCCAAAAAGTATTTAACAAGCATGGAAATCATTAAGGACATTTTGAATCCTACGCAAATACCCCTACTGAAACTTGCTGTTTCCATGCACAGTCTGACTCCTCGAATCCAAGCGCATTATCAGATAGCACAGGGAGTTGCTGGTGAAAGAGACTGCGGCGGCGAAACAATTGTAACATTGGGAAATCAAATAATTTGCAGCCTAGACGAGTTGAAAACTGCTCTTAATTCTCCCTCACAAGACAAAGTAGATGTCTACAATTTTGATCATGTGTATCCAGGAACTGAGAACAACTCGATAACCGTTGTACTTTATGGCGATATAGGATCAAGAGCACTTAGAGAATTTCATTCATTTTTAAAGTTAAAATCGTTAGAATCAGATCTAAAATATATTTCAAGGCATTTTTCAAAGGTTTGTTACGTTTAGTAAATTGTTAATGTATATATACATGTAAAACTTGCAGGTTAAAGCTAAGAGTAAGGTTCGTTTATCTGGTTATGGAGTCGAATTGCATTTAAAATCAACGGAATACAAAAGCCAGGACGATTCACCTCATCAAACTCAGGATAAATCGAAATATCATGAAGCTGTTGAAACCGAAGTTGAAGGATTTGACTTTAAAATTTTAAAGTAAATTAAAACTCTTGCTCGGGTTTTTATTTAAATTTATTGCATTTAAGGAATCTTCATCCCGAGCTGAGCCATTCTTTGGATGCATTTAGGAGTGCACTCCTTGAGCAAACTGATGAAATTGCTCCTTTAAAGGCTTGGGAATTTCAAGATTTAGGGCTTCAAGCTGCAGAGCGTGTAGCACGAATACAGGGAGAGGAAGCTCTTCACATTCTTCAACATACTACGCAAAATTTTCCCACTCAAGTAAAATTATAAGTTTAATCATAACAATAGTTAAGCACTAACTTAAATTTTTCAATTGTATAGGCAAAATCCCTTTTAAGTCAACCCGTCACTGACGAATTAAAAAAGGAAATGAAACATAACACAGAAGTTTTTGGGAGGCATTTGAATTTGCAACCACCAGATGCGGCAATTTTTGTAAATGGCATGTTCTTCGATGCCGACACCTTAGATCTTGATACATTCATTGACACTCTACGATCTGAACTGCGAGTACTTGATGGAATTCATAAAATAAGTATTTATTACACTATTTACATAGAAGATTTTATTACAATACTTTATCTTAAAGATATCAAGAGTGACCTTGCTTCATCTTTACTCGCCTTAGACCTTTCTACTTCGACATTTAAAGATTTTGGAATAGATATACGCGACAGTGCTATTACGTGGATAAATTGTATTGAGACTGACCCTCAGTATAGACGGTGGCCATCAAGTGTAACGGACTTGTTACGACCAACATTTCCAGGGATGTTGAGAAATGTTCGAAAGAACTTATTTAATTTGGTATTGGATCTTCACACTCTCTTTTTCTTACGAATAACTAAATGGGTTTTAGGTCCTTGTAGTAGATCCACTTAGCCCTTCGTCTCGTGGACTAATCAAGCTTGCAGAGAGTTTTGTGATTCATTTAGCGCCAGTTCGCTTGGGAATCGTGTTTGATACTCGCAATGAAAATGATTCTACCAAAGATGATTATAGATCAGTCATTTGTGCATTTAATTACATTTCACAACATCAAAGCCCACGGGCCGCTTTAGGATTTTTAACAGATGTAAGTTATATATATATAATAATATAATATAATCTAAATTTTTCAAAAATTTTGTTCAAATTAAACGACTAGTGTGATGTTTTCCGTATATAGGGTTTTCGATAACGAAAATAGTACCTACATAGTATCATTGAAAAATGTCGAATGGATGCTTGAAAAAAAAACTGATATTTCGAATATTCATTTGAGTTATGTTTTTCAGTTTTTGCTATATAAATTTTTTAAGAAGGTGGCAAAATATGATATTTTTCCTTTTGCACTTCTGTACTTTTTCATTTTGTTTCCCAATAAATCTATGATTTCTTGGGTTTCTGGTTTGATTTAAAATAAATTGAAATACCGCTGTTGAACTATTTCGAAAAAATTTGCAAACTATAATACATTTCCAGAATCTGTTGGTATAGTAATCATAGAAAGAGATAATTTTAATAAATAAAGATGAATATTTAGTGAGACTTGACAAAGATTAATGCTGAATGTAACTACATAGCAATGTAGAGAAGTAATTATTTGTTTGAAATTGGTACAAGATAGATAATTTTCGTTTCCCATTCTTAATTACATACAAATTGCCAATAAGTCTAAAGAAGATTTGAAGAACTCATACTTTTTTTTAATTTTATTAGTATTATTATTTTTTAATTTTCCTCTTTGTTCTTTTTGCAGATATTTGCTACAGTTAAAGCAACAAAAGATGTGACATTTCACGATGTTAGATCACAATTTAAAATCCTATTTAGTAAACTGCCTGACGAGCAAATTGAAGAAGTGTTGGGTGAGGACTCCGATTTTATATACGGCAGAAAATTGTCTGCGGAGTTTATAGAACGACTTGGATTTAAAAAGTCGCCTCAAGCTCTTTTAAATGGAATTCCTTTACATGAGAACTCTCTTAGTCCAGAGGAATTTGAAGAAGCTGTTTTTACAGAAATAATACAACAAACTCCATCTTTACAAAAGAATGCGTATAGTGGTGAATTAACAGATTCTGACGTAATTATAGATTATTTAATGAACCAGCCACATATAATGCCAAGGTAAGTTGACCTTATTTATTGTACAAATTCATCACATTTAACTACTCGAAGCAGTAACAAATTTTAACCTATGTGTAAGTTTACTTATCTTCACACAGATTTACAACTTCGCCATAAATTTCACTTGGCAATAATTAAACATTTTATTAAAAGCAATGGGGGTACACCGATATAAAGTGTCCTTTCCTTCTCACTAAACAGCATATACCAGCTCCGGCTAAGTACTAGCAACCGGCGATATTTATTTCAGAACATTTTGTTTCGGAGGTCTCGGCGCATTTTTATGAAAAAATCCATAAAAAAATGCATTCATCAAAAGTATTAAGGGATAATCCAAATGAAAATTAAATCACTTTGAAGGGGAAAGGACAAGCTTTCAAATGCTTCCATTTTTCCTTGTAAAAAAAATAATAGGTGATTTGTACCGTAATCTAGGCTCCAGCTTCTTTAATGACCTCTCGGAACTGGGTTTTTCCAAGATTGGATGCCTGGAGCGGCTCATTAAGGACTCCAGTTGGTTTGAGGGTTAGACACGTGGTACCACAATGAGCCTTGCTTGGCCTAAGGGTACGCTAGAGGTAGCCACCTTACCTAAACCTAAACCTAGATCTATATTTGTTGAAACAATCCTTTTAACAATAACATATCATAAAATATAATATTATAGAAAAATGAACAACAGGGAAGAACACAAAAAATGTCAAATTTGTAAACTCAAAAATATAGGGTTTACGAATTTTATAAAGTTTAGTTAACATTTTTAATGTTATCGGTGTTTGCCGATGTTAAGATTAATATCCCATTTTAAAGTGAGTTTGATCTAGAATATTGAAAACTTAAGAAAGTTTGCGGGTTTTTTACGCTTTTTTCATAAAAGTCAAACTGATACAACAACTATTTTTTTTATAAAAAAACGGCCACAACCACGCGAACATTATCATTTATTCCGTAAAACAAAGTGGGCGATTTTTTTGGCTGAGTGTAATATGCTTCGATGAAAATACATATTTAAAAAAAACTTGATTTTGACTTGTACGCTCGATGCAGCTTTTTTGAGAAAAAGAATATGTTTTCCTTTTTACTTTTTATAAGATTAGTTTCATTATACATGACAAGGGAAAAGCTCAAATATGACCTGGGAGGCTGCAAAAACCAGGGAAATTTTAGCTTCAGGAAAAGTTTATTTAAATAAGATAAAATTCAATTTATTAGAGGAAAGGTTTATTTTATAACGGTAACTCATCGTTTTTATTGCTTGTTACAGGCTAAATCAACTAATATTGTCAAATGAGGATTCCAAGTACTTAGATTTCACCGGAAAAGCTTATGACATGGAGAACATAAATGGCTTATTAAAACTGTCTAATAGAGATATGACCGCAACAGTTGCTGATAATTTAAAATACTTTACGTGGAAAAATCCACCGGAGCGAATATTAGGACATAAAGTTTTTTTGATGACACTTTGGATTTTTGCTGACTTGGAGTCAGCGCAAGGGAGGTTATTATTACAAAACGCTCTGCAATATATGGTATTTATGAACATGTTTAAAGGCTTTTTATTGACTTTTAGACCTATTAAAATACTGTAGAAATCAACAAGCACTGTGAGAATTGCTTTCATACCGAACGCAGAAGGGGAATCGATTTCAGAACCGAACAACTTAAATCGACTAGTATGGGCAGCATCTCAAGCACTTTCAGGAAATGAATCTGTAAACACTGTACTGGAGTGGTTGCAGAATGCAGAGCAAAGGAACTTTAACATTCCCGTATGTTTTTATTCCTATGTTTTAAAATATTTTGTTAACATTATTATAATTAAGGATGCAGTTAATGACATTTTCTCATCGACCAAACTGCATATGAAGATGTTACGAGTCTATTCACAAAGAGTTTTAAATGTTAAAACAAAAAATATTGTCACAATGAACGGGAAAATATATGAGTTATCGGAACCTGGAGAAGTTTTTACAGTGGATGATTACGCATTGATGGAAAGATGTATTAATCTACAATATGGCGATAAAATAAAAACTGTTTTACAGTCGACCAATGTTGAAGAAGGTAATGAAGTTTTTAGGGTCTAGCATTCCTTCTTTCATTATGTTTTACAGATGTTGATATAGATAGCGATAAAATCTTAAAATTGATAACAATTTTAATAACTAGACAGCATACTCGTAGTCGCTTTACTATTCCTAAGGACCTAGAAGAAAATTATTCAGTGGTAAATCTACCGCCAAAGAAAGCTGATATACCGTTTTTTGACATAGTAGCAGTTTTGGATCCTTCTTCGCGAGGTGCACAAAAAATAACTCCTATTTTGATACTTCTCCGATCGATTATTAATTGTAATATGAGAGTTTTCTTGTGTGCTGTTGAACATCATAGCGATATGCCAGTTAAAGTGTAATTATTAAAACAAATTATTGGTTTCGTTCGTTGTGAAATATTTTTTTTTTAGTTTTTATAGATATGTCGTCGACACTGAAGTTTCATTCACAAATGAAGGAGATCTTTATAATGGTCCACACGCTAAATTTACTGGACTACCAGCGAATCCACTTTTCACACAAAGTTTACAAGTAAGTATTCAAAGAAAAAGTTTTTAACTAAGAAAATATGGCAATAATTCTGAAGCGTAAATTAGAGTTCTCGTAAATATAATACATAGAATCTGAATTCCATCGCATACCATCCATGAGTCAAATTTGACCTCAATACGTTAAGTATTTGTGGCATAATGTAAACTTTTGTTATATGGGTAAAATTCCCGAAAATCAGAAAGGTAAAAAAAAATTTAATTCCTTAGTGTGTGTTTACACTAAGCGATGCTGCCACCAGCGATTGCAATCGATCCAGCGATTAAAACGCTTGCGATCCAGCTTTTGACATTTAAACAGTTAAAAAATTGCCCTTTCTAGTTCTGCAGTTAGAAACTGATTTAAGACTTACACTACCGCTCATAATTATTCGAATGCTTCATAGTTTTACAATTATGTATGGATATCTTTTTAAATAAAACGGTGTAATCGAGTTGTGGCATACATTTGTATTCCTTTAAATATATTTAATATAAAAAATAGTAATAAAGCTAAATAATTCATAAATTAAGGGCATTACACACTTTCTTCTTCATAACTGACTCTTAGCCACATTTTCAGAATTACATAGTCGATAACTAGGCTAAAAGTATAATTGGTTAAGGATTTGTAGAGTGTAACTTATCCAAATAGAAACGAATATGAAAAACTTAAATTTTTGTGACCGTTCGTTTCACATGAAACGTTCATGATAAATGTAATCTGGAGTATTCCTAAAATACATTTATAATTAAAGCATATTTTCAGGTGCCGGAAAATTGGCTGGTTGAAGTTGTTCGATCTGTTTATGACTTAGATAATATCAGGTTAGCTGATATAGGAGGACCAGTGCATAGCGAATATGAATTAGAATATCTACTTCTTGAGGGTAAAAAAGATTATTAAGTATTATTTGAAATTATTTCTTATTTTTTAAATAGGCCACTGTTTTGATAGTGCCACTAGCTCGCCACCTAGGGGGCTACAAATTACTTTAGGAACACAACAGCAACCAATACTTGTTGACACAATTGTTATGGCTAATTTGGGATACTTCCAATTGAAAGCGAATCCCGGAGTGCGGGAACTACGATTGCGTCAAGGGAAAAGTGCCGATATATATGATATTTCCAGGTATTTTATCTATCGCATATATTAAAATTTTATAATTAATCCTTTTATTTAGTGTGGAAGGCCCAAATACAATACAGGATGGTGAATTGATAAAGGTTGTAATTAGTACCTTGCGTTCACATGTAATCAAATTAAGGGTATTGAAAAAGCCTGATAAAATAAATATTGATTTACTTGGAGATGATTCGGATTCCTCTGGCATATGGAATTCGATAACAAGTTCCTTTGGAGGAATTTCTAGTAATTCAGAAACTGAAACTTTAAATATATTTTCTGTAGCTTCTGGGCATCTTTATGAAAGACTTTTGCGAATCATGATGTTATCTTTGGTCAAACATACAAAGGTAGGTAAAACTATATTCATCTGAAACATGTAAGTAAATTGCGACCGAACGGTACCATACTAATAATATTATTGGTAAATCTCGTTCTTGCAACTTGCAGATCTTTTTTAAAAAAAATATCTTTAAATAATACCGATATTTATTTTTACTTTACTTTTATCGGTATATGAAGTTTTAGTTTAACAGCATATTTTTTCAAATTTCATCATAGTTTTTTTAATTCACAAAATGGTGTCTCCATTCGCTTATTTTCGTTAAACTTGTGAAATTGGTAGGAAATTTTTTAGGAATATATGTATGCGTTTTAAAATTTATCAATTCTTTTAATAAGGGATAAATAATCAGATTAATATGTCATATATTAAACAAAACACCATTATTTTTATTTTTAAGGATTATACATTTCTATAAGATTATTTTTATAATACTATAAAAAATAATACTAAATGTTTTATATTTTTTCAGTCTCCGGTGAAGTTTTGGTTCTTAAAGAATTACTTGTCGCCACAATTTATAGAATTTTTACCTCACATGGCTAAAGAGTATGGGTTTCAATATGAACTAGTACAGTATAAATGGCCTAGGTGGCTACACCAACAAACAGAAAAACAGAGAACTATCTGGGGATACAAAATTCTTTTCTTGGATGTGCTTTTTCCACTCAACGTTAAAAAGATTATTTTTGTGGATGCTGATGCTGTAAGTTTTTACCTTTAAATATGCAGTATTGGAGAGGTTACTGAATATAATATATTAAATGTGAACAGCAATTTCATGACGAGTCACTTTTTAATATATGTTCTACAGATTTTTCAAAGTAATGGAACAAAATAATTAATCTCCAATGTAAAAATGAAGTTCTTAATAGTTTATAGTATTTGTTGGTTTTTTAATTGTCACAGTACTCCATGTTTTTCTTTGCGGAGAAAACGTTCTAAAATCTGTAATTCATTAAAAACAAATGAAGCGGGTGTGCAATATAAAAGTAACGTTATCTGGTGCCTGAGAAGTCACCATAACTTCAATACTCCATGCTTTATGAATTTTCAGCAGTAATTCTAGAAATTTATTTATATATGTTACCTGTTTTATAGGTTGTACGAGCCGATCTTAAGGAGTTAAATGAGTTGGATTTAAATGGTGCACCCTATGCTTACACTCCATTTTGCGATTCACGAAAAGAAATGGAAGGATTTAGATTTTGGAAACAAGGGTATTGGCGTAATCATCTAATGGGGCGACGCTATCATATATCAGCGTTATATGTGGTCGATCTAAAGCGTTTCAGGAAAATTGCTGCAGGGGATCGTTTACGTGGACAATATCAGGCGCTTAGTCAGGATCCAAATAGTCTTTCAAATTTAGACCAAGATTTACCTAACAATATGATCCATCAAGTTGCCATTAAATCTTTACCAGATGATTGGCTTTGGTGCGAAACTTGGTGTAGTACTGAATCTTTGAAAAAGGCGAAAGTAATTGATTTGTGTAATAATCCAATGACCAAAGAAGCTAAGCTCACTGCAGCTCAGAGAATTGTGCCCGAATGGATAGAGTACGACAAGGAAATTAAAAATTTAATTGCTAAGGTAGAAGATAACGAAATGGGTGATACTGTCTTATCAAACGATAGTTCTACGGATCATGTGGATGCCGATCTTATACATTCTGAATTGTGATCAGATAATCTACTTTTAGTGAATTCTGCATATGAATGTATTAGCTTTAAGTCAATAAAAATTTTTAAAATGTATGTAAATATTATAAAACTAGTCTTATTTTTAATTCATTGTGTTGGCATTTTTTATGAAGCCTTGAATTCAACTGTCGGTCGTGCGGTGCAGTCGTGCTTTTTATTCCTCTACCGGTCTCTGCTAGCTAATAGGTTGTAGTCTTTTCTGTCCAAGTATTCCAGCTTTCAATCCGTCTCTGAGGATCTTTTCTTTATCAATACAAAGTTGGATATAATACTTAATACTTCTTCCTTGTGGCTTGTTCCCCTCATCAAACTGATGCGTCCTAGATCCGCGAATTTTTCATCAAGCACTTTTCCATCGAACTCATGATGAAGCTCCGCTCCTCGAGTCCTGACAGACTGTCTAAATTTAAAGTGTCTATTTACCTGAAATATACGTGGCTGTTTTCTTACCCAGTCAACCGTCTACCTTCCCACTAAAATTAAATCAGGATCACGCAATGGGTTTCCAAGTTTCAGAGTAGTTCTTTGCCGCATTCTTCTTCCACTTGGCCCAGTATAAATGTTAACCCACCCTTCAATAAAATTAAATCTCCATCCATCAAACCTAAAAAGAATGTTAATAACAACAAAAATTCAATATCTGTTTCCTCCAAATTCTCTTCTCCAAAATTACTTGAGTTTTTTACGTGTATGATGTAGTTTATATTGGACACGAGAACTGCATACTATCCTCAAATGTAAAATGCCCTTGCAATAAGAATAAAACAACACAATTCGATTTTGTAGCTTTCATTTAATTTATAATAAATACAATGTCAGCATAACATGCACTAAAATCAATCGCTGTGTGATTATTTCTTGATCAGTTTTTACAAATTCTTCTGCATCTTTTATACAAACAAAGAGAACATAAGTGTAAAAATAATTTTTTTGTAATAATAAGCGAAAATTTAATCTCTTTTCATTAAGAGCCAAATTTAAAAGTTGTAGGAATTGTTTGTTGAGTAAACTGAAATCCTCCACTTTTTTCCAACATTTTTGATTCCTTTTGTGCCTTCTTTTGGTCGGCAGTTATTACGATTTCTTGCAGAGATTTTGCTTGCTCCGTTGTAAGGCCCGTGGTAAGTAAAGCATACCAAGACTGATCATGTGTTGAAATTGCTGAAATATTGATAAAAACATAAAATTACTGGCGATTCAGTTAAAAATGTTAATGTAAAAGAATAAATCTGTTGGAAAAGAAAGTATTCAAGTATTAATTATATCTGAAATAATGACACGTTTTACAAAATTCTTTTTCCTTTTTTTTCTTTCCTAGTAGTCCCGAATATGTCCTCGCGCTTCCATTTATCGTCGGTGATATGATCTTTATGTATGATTGTTCGACTTCGTGCTTGAAGAAGGTGATTTTTTTTAATTGAAAAACGGACAATTGTAGCTTCTTTTCCTTTTTTTTTCAAAAACGGCTGATATGACATGGCACTTATGCGATATCTGATTGATATAGTTTTCGTATCGCATTTCATACGACCCCAGAACCGAAAAGGTTAAAAATTTATCTGGCGCTTTTAAATACTAATTGACATAAACAATTGTAGTGTGTAACTACAACTAACAGCCCAAATACAGACGCTAATTTCAAGAGTTGAATTTTAACTTTGGGGACTAAGGAAAATTAAAACAATTTAATTAATTTTATCGAAGTGTATCAAATGGACGCTCATGGAAGCAAAAATCATATTTTAATTGTATAATAGTAATTGTTCAAGGAACCAGCGAAAAACACTCACCGAAATGCTGCTTCAACGCTTGCACACAGCTGACCATTGCGCAACTCGCAAGCGCAGCTGGGTCACTGCGCTGTGCTTACTTAAGTACTTTTGCAATTTGCACTTAACACATTGTTTACATTTTATTTATAGTGTTCTAGATTAATTTTATGTTACCTTAGGTCAGTAAATTAGGCAATGTATGTGAATTGCTGTTCTTATACTTTGTATATACATATACGCAGTTATCAGTGAATAAAATTATTATCTCTAAAGCACCACGCAAGAGAGTTTCATTCCTATATTTTCCAGAGGCTTTAATCTTTACAAGCGTTTCCTAGGCCAAGCTCTTGAAGCACTCAATTCGCATTTTATAAAATGTGTAGATGCACTAGTACAGGTGAACTAACGTCTCGCGTCAGTAAGAAAATAACGTATTAGGTGTCAATTCAACGAAAATTATCAGGTCTGCTTTACATTTCATAGTTTTTTTGTACATAAAAATAAAGATCTACGAAAAACTTTACTTCGCGTTTGGTACTATTCTCTTTTTAATGAAACTAAAATGCGTAAGTTTACCTTCGCACTTGGCCGCCTTTTTCATAAAGTTCTTATGGACACTTCATGAATGTATCTCTTACCTGTTATAACTTCCTTGAAGGTGATATACTCATCGATTGCATTTTCTGACTCTTCTTCATCAATAGGAGTGGTATAACTTTCCAACTGAGTTTCTTTTAAATCGGCATCAGATTCATCATCATCTGCATCAGAATCTTCATCATTCTGTAAAAACTAATAACATAAGATTAATTGATTTATTTGTTAATATATTTATAAAAGCTGAAAACTAATAAAAATAGAAAAATTGTGTTAGAAATGCATTGCACCATTTATGAACTACCCTCCGCCAAAGTTCCACCAGGGGGCTCGGCATAATTGGATAATTTTTTATTTAATCATACTCCGCAGACTTTCGATAGGGTTAAGGTCAAGGTTTTAAGATAGCCACTGCAGAACACCGAATTTTTGGTCATGTAACCAATTTCGAACAACTTTCGCTGTGCTTTGGATCCCCATCATGTTGAAATATAATTTGATCAGTTGATATTTCACTTTTTTTGGAAAGCATTTGGCAGATTTTTTTTGTTCATTTCTCAGATATATCTCTTTTGTTATCTATTTCGACTAAGGGTCCATTCTTCACTCTCCGTGAAAAAGCCCGAAACCATTACCGAACTCCCACCGTATATAACTGCGCGCGAATTATAAATTAGCACTCATTTTGCTCCATTATAAAATTTTTGAATATCATGTCTATATGTTATTATGGTTTGCTTATGTTAACATTTGACATTCGCTAAGTTTCTTATGTTTTAAGCCATGTCGATTCTGGTTGGGCCTTTAATCTTTAAAACTCCTTATTTTTGATTCGTAAAAATAAAAATATAAGTGGGCATTTCATTTTTGCCAGAAAAAAAATTCAGCTATTTAACTTTTTTCTCACAAACTATTGTCGAGCCGGAGTAACAGGTAAAGAAAGCTCTTTTGAAAAAAGTCATAACTAATACGGTCCTTATAAAGAAAAAAGAAAAAAATGTTCATAATTTGAAACCCCCTGCCCATGTCACATTTTGTAATCTCCTCACTACCTTTATATACGTGTAGTTAGTGCAATAATAACAACAAACCTCGTAATTTTAACAATTACCTTAATGTCAGCTTTCATGTCATAACCTGCTTCAATAGCTTTCTTTTTTGAAAACTCCGCAATCTGGTCTAAATAATTTGGTCCAAGCTCATCAATTTCATCTTCATCGCTTGATAATGCTTCTAAAAATACGAAATTTATATGATAAACATAGTTTTTCCAATTTAGATCGAATCAATTAACCTTCACAGTCTTCATCTTCATCTTCGCTTTCTTCTTCTTCCTCTTCTTGGGCACGTGCCTGATACGCTCTCTTAAGGCCATCAAATAATAAAATTAGTGCTGGAATTATTTTGCCAGCTATTTCACTTAAAACCGTCGGCTTTGCGTCCCCTAATGATATTAATGTGCAAAGTCCAAGGACACATAATTTCCTATCATGAATTCTGGAAAAAATATTATAGGTTTTTAAAGTTATAAACCAAAACTGTTTTAAAAATTTACCCTAAGAAGCAGTCGGTATCATGAATCCACTGTTTTATGAAGTGTGAGCTGATAGGCTCTGAGTTTGGTTGAGGCATCTTATCTAATATCGACAGGAGTAACTGCGGATTATAGTAAAGTGCTGCGATGACGACCTATAAATATTATTATAAAATAAATCTCATTCAAAATTATGCCCGTAAATAATCAAGTAAAACCAAAGCCTTCAGTTGACTAGTATTTTAATGCAATAGGCCTCTAATTTTTAACCAAATTCCCTTTCCCTTTCTTAAAGATTCGAATAACATATGATAATTTCCATAAATTCATCAGTGTACTGTTAAGAATTAATTATGGTATAAGTTTTATACGCTCAGAATCCATCTTTTACCTACTCTTGAGAATATCCCAACTTTATAGATAGTATTATAATGCATTTGGTCTAGGCAGTTTAATTAAATACTATTCTATTGAAGGCATTTGGTTCTACACATTATACTTACTTGTAAGCACATCGTTCGTAATTCGGATGATTTCACTTCCCTGGTCAGCCTTGATAATACTAATTCTACAAACAATGGAATTACCGAATCTATTTGACCTTTGCATTGCAAAATAATGACTTCTAGCAACTTAGCTGCATGACATTCTGGGTCTTCGCCAGGATCACGAGTTAACATCTTGAAAAAAGAAAACAAATAAATATTTTCGATATTCTTAAAATTAGTTGCTATTTTATGATAAATAAAATAATATAAATTCTATAACAAATTCGTAAGCATAGCACAAATGGGGAACATTAATTTCTCTCTTCTTAAATATGTATATGAAAATATTGCTAAAAAATCTTCGGAAATATCGAACGTGAAGCGAGTTTGATTGTTAATATAAAGATGTAACAGAATAACGTATGAAGCTATTTGCTACGTCCTAGATAAAGCTTGCATTACAATGGCACAAAGCCTGCGTTACAGGAATTGAAAAATGTCCGAAAATTAACTAGTATATATGTATATTAATGACAGTCAGTGTCAGTGACATAATGTCACAGTGTTGACCACTCTTTATACTCAGCCAAATGGTTTCAAACATAATTTTGTAACATTCCATTACTTACAGTTTTACACATAACAAACATTGCTAGCAGTCGGTCCGGGTTCGATAAAAATGCAGGTGTGTCAACGGTCACATAATTATGTAATGCTGGCATTATATCTATAAAATAGTCTATACCATCTTTCTTAAAAACTTGATAAATCAATTCTAACATCTGCCACATCTCCGAAGAAATTGATTTAGACGTCAAATCGTAAACAAGCGAAAATGTTTCATCGTAAAATTCTGAAATTAGAAAACGAATGTAAAATCAATAAATAAATATTTAAGTTTTTTTTTACCTATTATATTATTTTGGAAAATATGACCCACTACATTAATGACAATTGGATGCAAGTTGGCCATAATTTCAGGATGGTTTTCCATTACCGTTAGCAGAGTCTGTATTGTATTTAACAAACCCAAGGCGGTTATAGCTTTCTCGTCGGAACCTTCTTCCGACTCTAAAACTTTACTAAAGGTGGTTGCTAAATGTTGACATATTTCTACTGCGACTGGTAAAAGCTGTTCAGCAAATGTGCTAACAATTTTTTGCATAACGTTTGTTAGATCTTCATTTTCCGTTTCTCGAATTATTGTTAAAAGTTCCTTGGTAATTTCTTTGATTTGGGTTTCAATGTATGGTGAGGCTTTCTCCTGTGAGGATAAGTACATCTGTAGAGCAATCGCAGCCTCAACTTTTACAGGGAGCTCTTTATCATTTAGCAATGCATTCGAAGTTAATCGCATAATCTCAGCTAATATTTGCGAATTCTTTAATTGGATATCACTAAAATAGTGTAATACCCAACAAGCTCTCGCACGCATATGACCATGGGAATTATTGAATTCCGGGAAAACGTATGTAGTTAACATATTTTCTAATTGATCTCTATATATTGGTTTTCTCATTAATACTTCAGCTAATGTTCCAATCATATGCAAAGCTCCATCCTTTTGCTTATCATCTGCGTTTGGAGATGTGATTATTTGCATAATAAGCTGCATAGCTTTCGGTAGTATTCCCTTTCGTTTTTTACAAACCGAATTCAAAAGTGTTTGTGCGGCTGGGACAGGAGTAGCGTAATCTTCGAATACATCTAAGTAAGAAAAAATAAATTATTTTCAATTATTACTTTAAGCTGGTTATGTTACCAAATTTTATTCGAATATATTCATGGGGATCCGTGTCCCACAGCTCTTGATCTGCATCGGTAAATGACATAATTGGGAATATTACGTCTTGTATTATAGCCACCATGTGAAGTTTTATGAATTTCCAAGAGTAGGAATGGCTAACCCTACAATGTTGCAAAATGTAGATAAAAAAAATTAAATCTTAAGTTACTCCAACTTACGCTGTTTTGATATAAGCCAAAATATTTGTAAGTACTCTAGGTGATACATAAACTTTGTTTCTGTATTGATCTAAGACCTTCAGCATTACTTCCAAAACACCCGCAGTGAATGTTGGTAAATACCATTCCGCAAATTTTTGGTATTTTTCATTTACAACATTTTTTGGACTTCCATATCTGAAATGAAAAGCTAGCATTATTTGTTACAGAATAAAAGCGGTCAAGAACATGTCGAGACATGCTTGTATGGTGTATAGGGTTCCGTAGCATGACTACAAACGATAAAATACTAATAATACGCACGGACGGACATGGCGAAACTATAAGGATTCCTTCTTTTGCTACGGAACTCTAAAAAGTGTATTTTATAGGTATTACATTTGCACTTTATAGAATTTGCGGATTGAATATTTCCTTAAAAATAAAAAGATTATTCACGATTTGTTGTATTGCTTCAACGTTAGGGCGTAAAAAGCAGGCTACCATGGAACCAATTATGAAAACATAAAATTGAAACTCATGAGTACAGCAATAGGACCGACAAGAAAGCGAAGTGAGCGAAAAAAAACATGTATTGAACTATTGGACTCGATTGTTGAACTCGTTCGAATCGAATCGATTATAAAAGCCCTTTTTGGATAAAAATTCCTTAAAGTTCATGAACATTTCATAAGATATGGCGGGCCAACCGTTCGCTTCCTGCTAAAAGGCGTGTAGAACCTTCAATGCTGTCAATATCATTACAACAATTTTTTTGTAGGTAACATTTCCTATGGATTTTGTAGTGTTGCGCAACTTTCTCATTAGAATATAACTTTTCATCACCTACATTTTGCATGCATGTTACGTATATTTAATGTTTAATATTTCGTAAAAAAATGCTTGAAATTTTTAAATAAGTTTTTTAAAAATATAATTTGCATATCGATTAACTCATTTGCACATTTTAAAATTCAGGAATTCAAATTATAGAAGCATTTACCTGTCAAACATTTGAGTCATAATATGTAAAGCCCATTTTTTAACTTTCCAACAAGGCAACTCGGGTCTTTCCTCCTCATCAATATGAGATGTATCAGGAACTGGACGATCGACAATTTGTCGACAAATTTCCATCCATTGCGAGAACATGTCTTTAGTAATCAAATCAAGTGGCAAAGAGTACTATAGTGCGAAAAAGAATACTTTACAAAATGAAACAATAAAAACAGAGAGAATGTGACATTTACCTGTGTTAAAGCATAATATATCTTTAAAATTTGCTTTTGCAATAAAAGGCTTTGATCGGATTGATCGTTCATTAAATTTATCATTAAATTATAAATCATTGGTAGAAGAAGATTCATTGCCTCAATTAACGGAGTACGCTCCTCAGCTTTCTTGTACTCATAATTTTTGACCAGCTGGTACATAGTAAGGAGAGCACCACTCCATCCATTTACATCTAAGAAGAACGGAAAATAATAACAGTTACACTCCATTATATACAAATATATTTACCAGGATTTTGCAAGAAAATGCTAATTTTGTCAACAACTTGCGTCCATCGTCCAGGAAAATCATATTTTATTATGTGATTTACACATATTGCTAGCTGAACTCTATATTAATAATTAATTCATATAAATTTGTTTCTTTTAACATTAATTTCTTACTTTATTAGGTCGGGAGCATGCACAATTGCTTCAACTACGCTGCCACGAATCATTGCACGATCTTGTTCATGGATAGAAAATACCATCGGCTCTCCCGGTTCTGTGTCGCGATCTTGCCAACTATCAGTTATTAAATTTTTGAGGTATATTGCTCCCGCTTGGCGAACTGGAAGGTCTAAATCATTTTGCATGACTATTTGCAAAAGTGTGGGTACAAATCCGATTATTTTATGAATCTGAAAAAAAAAATAAAAGTTATCTTTATTATGAAAAAATTACATACATAGTTGAGCATGTACGTAATTATACCTCTCAATAAGAAAATTGAGAAGTGAGAAATTTCATTCTTCGGTACCAATGCTTTTGAATCTCTGTATCAGTACATATTGACTTCAAAGTTGTTTTGTTTGTTGTTTAACTACGTCGAAACAGTTTCTTTGATATTTTTCATTTTTTGTCTGAAAGTGCGAAATCTTTCAACTTAACATTAGATTATTTTTATGAAAATAAAATTAAGTGTTTCAAAATGGCGAAGGGCGTTTTTAGAAATGCATAGTTGCGTAAAGCTTGCTTGTGTTCAATAGTTCAACCTGCATGTTCACAAATGCAATCTGACCACGCAAGTTTTAGGCATCATTGCAACCAAAATAAGCATCTGACTTCGCTGACTTACAAGAAGATTTAGAGCTATCAAATGTTCTAACGGTTTTCTCAAATAAAGCTAGAGGTGTGAAACAGAACATTTATGAATGCAATTAAAATTGCGGATTTTTTTCAAATATGCAGGATGGCGGCCAGAAATTTTAAATTTAAATGGATTGCCTTGAATATTGTATTTGAAGTTTTTGGAGATGCTGATCGTGAATCCGGTTTCAAAGTTTAGAAATCAAAATAACAGACTCAATAGACGACCAAATTCTCCTCAATTCATGATTCAAATTAGAATGCTTGGTTTAATACCCAATAATTTATTGAACATTTACATGTATAACGAAACGATTAGGCAGACGATAAATTCTATAACGAATAGGCAATCGACATAAAGTTTACAAATTTAATGTTTTCAATAAGGCAACGATGAAATAGCAAAAAGAAATGAAGACTTATTTATTTATTTAACACTTAACAATGAGAACATATAAGCGCAGATAATACAGATTTCCAAAGTCCATTGCAAGAAGAGATGATGCCGAAGTGAGATTAACCGACAAGAATTTTTGCTTAGCCCAAGACTCAAACCATAAAATCTACCTCCCATTGTTTTCGAGTAAATTCGTAAAAATAGTATCCAATTTACAACAAAAACCTCGTACAAATCAAATGCCATTTGACTTAGATTTTCCTTTTACAAAATATGTCTATTGACCAAAGATTTACCTTATACAAAATGCAGTAAATATGCAGTTATGAGTAGTTTAAATGCATTTTCATATTCTTTTTGTTTTATAAATGAGCAATTCTTAAATCGAAAAACCCCAGGTTTTGAACCAATATTTTTTTTCCTTTATGGCTAATCTCTTAAGTCTACGATGATCACTTTAAGAACAGGAAGTTCTGTAGTAACATCTGATTCCTGCAAATCAGTACAAAAACTTTTTTTCGCAGTGTAATATCCGAAAAATGTTTGAAGCATGTTCGTTGATGGGTGCAGACGAAAATTTGCTTATTTCAACTTTGATTAATCTAAAAGATTCATCCCTATGTTCGCGTTAGTTTTTACCTTAAAATAGTATTTAGATTAGTAAGTCAAATTATATCCTTTGCGATTTACGCCAACTAAAGTATTGGACGATGTGACGCGATACACATCTGCAAATTCGCCGTCACATTCTCTCGAACGGCAGAACTAACCATTCTTTTTTCCAGACATTAAAATTAAAGAACTTATTTGATGAACAAATGAAATATGCTGAACTGAAATAGCGGCTCGCCAGCATCTTTCTCGACACGATAAAAGAACCAGCTTCCTTCTGACACATGAATTAGGCAGAGCACATGGTCGCATGTGGTACACAATGGCAAAGTTTCTGTCATGGAGATGGAACCAACCTGTGATAATTGTTCTTCAGCTTGCTTTCGCTGTTCTGGAACAGGTTCAATAGTGGCCCTTAAAAGTTCTGTTAATTTCCTACTATCCATGGTGTTATCAAAATGATTGCTGAATTCGCTTTAGTTTAACTCCGCAAAATTAAGAAAAAACTATTAGAACTTGATAAAACTCGCGAAACCGCGGCGGTCCCGGCAGAAAACGTCTCCCAATGAGATTCTGATGTGTGTTAGTGGAGCGAATGAGAGAAAATATACGACGCAAGTGTGTTGCGTTGCGTTGCGTTGTTTACGCTACCTGTAGTAGTGCACTGCCATTGGAGAGGCAAGATTCGTTCATTTTAAATTAACGAAAGAAATCGAAATGGTTCCATTCAGCGACACAACGTTTTCATCAAAATTAAAGCCTTGTTCCCACTACAGAAAAACATTCGCTCTTAATCATAAAAACTGAACAAAAGTCTAGTTCGATTTGAAATTTAGTTCAGCTTTTTTATATAAAACTCGAGTTTGAATTTCCGCTAATATTTTTGAATGGATGGATAGTCGACCGTTTTCGCTAGCCCATTCGCATAAAAATCATTTGGAATCATAGAAATAAGATATAAGGAAGTGCGATTAGACTTGTCAAGCGTACCAGAGTCCCTTATGTGTGAGTTCTCGCACTTTAGTATTAGAAACATCAGTACTGGCGTAAAAAGAAAGTAAATTTTAAGAGGGCCACACCGCAATTTGTATGTATTTCAAAATTACGTCGTTTTTCTTACACTGTTCTAATCAGACTTCTTGTAATTCGCTGGGGATTGCAATAGTAATTGATTTAATATTAGAATAACATTAAAATGTTTGCTGTATGCACCCCACTAAAATTTATTTTTAACGCTGTCTTTTAGCAAGAGCACCCCGAAATGAATCCAAGTAATCCAAAAATGCATAATTCGACAGTATTCAGGAATATTTCTATAGCTTTTACTCATTCTGCCTCGCTTGCTCAAGTTCTGTCTCGCTCAACTGAGCACCCCAAAAAAATGGTACGCACACGTACACTATATATGAACGTTTCAGCACTTCCTTATGTCTTATTTCTATGTTTGGAATAGCCATTTTCGAAGTTTGAAGCGGCCTCCCTCCTTTGTTGACGGATTAGGTCGTAGAAAGTCAATAGCTGCGTTTTTTTAATGAACTGGAGCTGCGTTTTTTTAATGAACTGGGTTTTCAGTTCATTAAAAAAACGACCAGGGAAATTTTGGGAATGTCAACCGTGCCCATCTTCAATGCTTACAGTCAAATACTTCAATTAAACGTCAAAACCTCTAATTTAAAATTTAAGAAGTCCAAAGTGACCATCTAATGACCAAATATGTACATGAATAAAATTGAAATAAAAAGCAATATTTAGCATGAAATACTTTTTAATATTTTACTAAATCAAAACTGACATTTTTATGTTACCAGAGCTAAAACCACCCTATTATATTCCTCGAGTAACAGAACACCCGTAATTAATTGATACAAAAAACGAATTTGGGCCACAAACTTAGAACCCGTCGTCGTCATCTTCGGTCAGATCCTTAGCCAGTCCAAGTCCTGCTGTTCGTGCTTCCTTCTCTCCTCAGCACTTTCGACATCCCAACCGTAGGACTTTGGGGGATACCGCATTCCATTAACACTCTGATTGTGTAAATTCAAGCAAAATAAGATCCGCTGGGGGCCCAATCTGATAATTAAAATGTAGGTGTGATCCTGCTGGAATTTGGAGCCGGTGTTCAACAACTTCACCGAACCGCTGAAGATCCCCAAATGCACAGCTTAAGTTAATTGAAAGCTAGCTGCCACAGTCCGAACATGTCTGTCTCTAAAAAAATAATTACATTAGTTAAATAATTATATTAAAGGAAACTTTACTTACAATTTTGTACCTTCACTCATATTTCGAGTTTCCTAATTGACATTTCTCCTATCGGCGAGAAGTTTGCCACATTCTGAAAAGAGGGAAATTTCTGAAAATTCCCAAAACCTCGATAGAAACCCCGATAAAACCTGGGTTTTCAGATTTGTATGGGGAAAACGTACTAGAACCCTATCCAGTTCATTAAAAAAACGCAGCTAATGTTATTACAATTTATGTGATGCCACCTGTTTATATAAAAATGTATCCAAGGTCGAAAATAAATGTATCTGAATGTATCCATTCAAAGAAAAATTACACTCACGTAGATGATTCAACAAAATAAACACTTTTTTCTTTAAATAATACTATTGAAAGACATTTCTTAAAAAATATAACAAAACAGATATGGCAAATTCAGACTTTATAATACTAAATTAACGTAACAAAATAAAATATAAAATATTTTACCGCCTGCGTTCTTTAGTTGAAATTTGTTTATCCACAATTAATAGTAAAAATCTGTTAATCGTTTTATTTTTTATTAAATTAACTTGTGAAAATATCCATCCTGCAGCCGCGAAATTATGCGGCAATATTTAATAATTTAAAAACGAATGAACATACATTTTCGAAAGGGCATTCATTGTCACAATTTTTAATTAAAAGACCATCGGTCCAAAAATCCTCGATATCTTTATTAAGATCAAGCGATTTCTGCAGACCAAGAAGTATTATTGTCTATTTTTTGGCATTACATTTAACCCGGAAATGATAGAAGCCGCCAGAATTAATTTTTTATTTTACATTTAAATATGATAAAAAATATCTCAATAGTTCTAAAGTATCTTATTAAGTGCATAAAATTTAACAGAATCGTGTGAATTCGATGACTTTAATTGATAAAATAAAAATTGGATAGATGGGAAAACCTGAAATTAGGTATCTGATTTAAAATCCTAAATTACCATTTTAAGAAGAATAACGTTTTTTGCAACTTTGAAAAGGGCACTTTAATAAATTTCCATAAATAAAAAGTAGTTTTTAGTAGTAGAGCAAATTCATTTCACAAAAAGTTTAATTACCTGCGAAGTTTAAAAATGTTTGAATGTGGCGTGTGATTTTATTACCATTTGTATTCGTTGAACTTATACAAATTTAAATTCGAATATACTAATATAATTGGAATTAAACTAATAAAACATTTAACTTTCTTTTTTGATTTACACATTTTTATATCAATGGTTTCTTAATAAATTGAAATAAAAAAGTAAAGTGGATTATATTTGTAACGCCTTGTAATTGCATTAAGTTGATAGAGAAACACTCATAGACCATATTTATCTTGTATAGATGACATAACATCATTAGCTAAAGAACTTAACCTTCCAGCTACTTTTGAAACACCCTGACGCACACTCTCTTTCACGTCATCTAGATCCGGAGGTGTAAATGCAGTCGTATTGTAACCTAAAATGTAAAGGTTTAAGTCAATCAATATAATTAATTAAAAAATCAATTTTCAAACCTTTGTTATATGTTTTATTAGAGTTACCATCTTGAAAAAAATCCGAAGATGATATACAATTACTTCCTTGAAAACGCGCTAAGTTGGCCGATTGGTCTGCACTTGGTTTTTCCGTTAAGTCGAAAAATTGGTCTGATGAAATGCCTTTGGCATTGCCAAATTTCTTTTGAGCAATTTCATCATTATTTACTGGACTTTTAATTGTAGTTTTTATTGATGTTCTAGCTTCATTTTGATAAGTATTTGAAGACTTGTTTAACTGATCTGATGAAAAAAATCCTGTGTCAACTTTAGGTGATTCGATGGGTTCAATGATCTCGAAGGTATTTGTGTTGAATCCTTTGTTTCTAAAAGTGTACATTGGCGTTGAATATTCGTCAAAATCTGCATTATTAGGTTCTTGTTCCACGCCTTTCAAAACAGTCGCCTTTTCTTGGGTAATCGTTTGCATATCGCCCATAACCGAATGTGAAATATCCCTGGAGGATGATTTAATTATCTTTAAAAACTTTAGGTAAATGTTTTACTTACCCTCTTATTCGAGAACTAATTCCCAATCGTTCTAATTGCTTTGCTTTGTTGGGATCTGTGCATTTAGATAATTCTTCATTTTTGTTTAAAGAAAGAGACTGATATGAGAGTCGTAGACTAGTTAAATTGCCCATTTCATTATTATCCGTGCAATTTTCTTCCGAAATAACATTTGTTTGCTGAGTCAAAAGATTAGCTCGTTTCTCAATATCCGCAAAGTTGGTCTTAACTTTGACTGCCCCTAAACCTACTCTCTTAGCACCCAGCTGATGAAAAAATATATACAATAAGTTGGAATATTAATTTAAATATATATTACATTAGGTTTCTTTGAAGTGGCTTTCCGTACTCCAATTGTGGATTTCGGGGTATTGGTTGAAGAAGTAGCGGTAACATAATTTAAATTAGCTTCAATGTTAAGATCTGTTGCTGGTAAGTCTGCAGATTTCGTTTCGAAGTCGGTCTAAAATAAATTGAAATTGAAATAAATTTATTATTTTGTGTTAACATAATAAAACAAGTTCCTGTGAGAAAATAAAAAAGTATATATACATATATGTATATCTGAAATGGCTCAATGGAATAAAAACAGAACCGTTTTGTTTCTGTTACTTGCCAATAGACGTTGAACAATAAATTTTCTGATACTCATCAATAGATGTCAGGGCGAGTATTTCAAAACTGGCTTACTTTGTTTCACGAATCTATGAAACAGAGAGGTCTGCGCGTTTCATTATTATTTTGCGAACATTTATGATCACAATGTAGTAATTAGGATTTGTTGACAAATAAAAGATTCGAAAATATAAATTTTAGAATGATTTTTATTTAAATATGTATATGTATGTATCAAGGGATGGTTTGTTCGCAAGGTATATCTTAACCCTTAGCT
Source organism: Machimus rusticus (assembly GCA_951509405.1). Taxonomy (NCBI): domain Eukaryota; kingdom Metazoa; phylum Arthropoda; class Insecta; order Diptera; family Asilidae; genus Machimus; species Machimus rusticus. Next base: position 14,054,460 of record OX608054.1, on the reverse strand, counting down.
GGCACATATGCTGTATGAAACGTATATGGCACACTGGGTCCAGGGGACCCAGTAAATTTAAAAATGCATTTTGAAGCATGCAGTGCTTATTAAACTTGCCAATAAAAATTAGGGAAGTTTTTTATACGCTTTTTTTACAAAAGTAAATAGTTTTTCGACATTTATTCGCGTTTGAAGAGATGAAAAAAAAATTTTTTTTTGTTTACGTTTCCATACATCGAAAAGTACGTTCAATTTCGTCGGGTCCCTTTTACCCAGTGTGCCAGCTAAGGGTTAAAACCAAGCAACCAGTGAACCGAAGATGGTACACTTAGTGTTAATGTGATTTTGTTTTATTGTAATTAGAAATAAATTTATATTCATTTATAATTATAGTGAAACGTTTGCCCTGAGTTGAGTGTGTTCCAGGTAAAAAGTTAATAGTTACCACATTCGAAGGTTGAATTTAATTGCCGACCTGCTTTTTGGAGTTGTGAAGATAAAACAAATTGCTTGTACAAGTTTGCCCATCTCCACTCTAAATAGATCCGATCTGGCTAACTAACCGGTGTTGGAAAGGAGCTAACTAACATCGACGATAGAAAGGTTTCTGTGTTGCTGTTGTTGGATTTCAGCAAGGCATTTGATAGCATCGATCATTCCATCTTATGTTTAAAGCTCAAGAGATTCTTTAGCTTCTCCTCTTCCGCGTGTAACATGATCTTTTCCTACCTGACTGACAGACTGCAATACGTTGTCTTGAGAGACCGGTCCTCTGGAAGATGCTCAGTTAGCTGTGGTGTCCCCCAGGGGTCCGTCCTCGGACCACTGCTTTTTAGTCTGTATATCAATGATCTGCCAAACTGCTTGAGTGTCGGTATGGTTCATATGTACGCGGATGATGTCCAGATCCTGTATCCTGCTCGATTGGATTCGCTGAATAATGTTGTGTCATTAATTAATGAGGACCTCGCTGCTTTATCTTGCTGGGCTACTCTGAATATGCTGACTCTGAACCCTGATAAGTCTAAGGCGATGGCAATCTACAGAACCCCGGTTAAACACCTCTTGAGTAATATTATCCTTGATAACAGGGTCATTCCCTATGTCAGTGCGGCTAAGAATCTTGGAGTGGTGATTAACGAAACGCTAACCTGGAGTGACCATTTCTCTTTCCTGAGACAGCGAGTATTTTTGGCCATGCGGAGGCTATACTCTGTCCAACATTTTCTCCCGTTTGCGCTGAGATTCACCCTTATCCGGTCCCTTATACTTCCTCTCTTTATATATGGTTGTGAGATTTTCGCTGGGTGTTCGGAGGGGGAGTTTGACTGTGTCAGGGTTTGCTTTAATACTTCAATTCGCTTTATATACAACCTAAGGGCCCGGGAACATGTCTCTCCCTATGTCCACTCTTTCCTGGGTTGCTCGCTAGATGTCCTCTTCAAGTTAAGGGTCCTACTTTTGGCTCGTAAAGTCCTTGGGCAGTGTGCCCCTACTTACCTTTTTAAACGGTTTACCTTCCTCCGCTCGTCGCGCGTTAGATGCCTTCTTATACCTTCTCACACCTCAAAGCTTATGGAGCGTTCCTTTATTGTAAGGGCAGCCCGTTTGTGGAATGGCCTACCTGCCTCACTTAAGTGTATGGCATCTCCTGTTATTTTTAAGAGAGAATGCTTGAGCCATCTGTCTGGACAGCCATGATTGTTCGCTGAGGTGCTGCTTGTGCCTGTCTGGCTGGGTGTCTCATTTTATTTTCCACCACCGCGAGTTCAGTTTCAGCTACACCTGTTGTTACTGTGTTGTGCTGCGCTAGGCGTCTTCTTCAAATTAAGGGTCCTACTATTGCCTCGCAAGGTCCTTGAGCAGTGTGCACCTGTCTTCCTTTTCTAACGGTTTATCCTCCTTCGCTCGTCTCATGTTATATATTTTCTTATTCCTTCTCACACCTCAAAGCCCTTGGAGTGTTCCTTTATGGTATGACAGCCCGTTCGCGGAATGGCTCACTTGCCTTACTTAAGCGTATGGTATCTCCTATTAATTTTAGGAAAGAATGTTTGATCCTCTTTGTCTGGACAGCCCTGATCGTTCGCCGGTGTGCTGATTGTGCCTGTCAGCCTGGGTGTCCTTTACTATTTCCACCACCACCGTGAGTTACATTTATATCTGTTGGTACTGGGTTGGCTGTTGGGAATGAGCGAAGCATCATTTTTCGGGGAAGCGCAATATATATTTTTATACAATTTTATTTTGAATGTCAATTTGAATTCAAACTTAGGTCTGATCAAACTTAACCAGTCTTTATAACTCCAATTTACTTATCTGGATTCAGTCTTACGAAGTCTTGATCTCTTAGTCTTATTTTAGTTTTAGTTTATTTCAGTTATAGTAGTATCTTGAAATGTCTAGCTGCTATGTTCTGCCCTTAATTTAATAATGTCTTAGCAATCGCCATAAGACTTTTGTCTTTTGATTGTACAATTGGATCAGAAATAAATAAATAAATAAATAAATAAATAACTTCAGACACATCAAATACGCATGCGTCGGAAATCTTGCTTAATTTAAGCTGTCAGAGTATAAAAAATCGATATTAATAGATACTTACATTTCTTTGAAACTCGTCTTGAAGACCATCTTTTTGTCCACTATCACTCACGTTTGCGAATTCAGAAAAGAAATCGTTTGCCTCAACTGATTTTATACATTGGGACTCGAGCTTTTGCTCTAAATTGATCTGAAAGTCAGAAATTTAACATAAATTAAAATACTTTTAGCAAAATTATATATAATTACAAAAGATGAAAATGATTAATAATTTGTTGTCTTCCCTATTGTCGTTCCTAAAGGTGTCAATTATGAAAATTATTTAACTCATAAAATAAAATTAGAAATACAACAAAGTATAAATAACCCGAAAAAGCATATTATTTTTAGAAGAAAATAAATTGAACGTGATGCTAGGAAGTCTTCGTTAGCTAAATGTTTTTTAATATACTCGTGGAATTCTAATTTTTCTTCTACAACTTTATAAAGTATGGCATAACCAAACCACTTGTATTGCTATTGCTAATAAGAAATTAGACTAACCTCATTTCCGTAAATCTTTGCCGCGTTCTTCGCTGCTGTAGCCAATTTATCTCGATACAACTGAGCCGCTCGTGAGTTATATTTCTGCTGTGCATCAGTACTACTGCAATTATGCTGGCGAAAAAACTGTGAAGCATTAGCGTTACCACCAATAATCATTTGTCGTAATTGTAGCCAAGTCCAATTAGTATCTAAATTTGTTGAACGAACGAAAGTTATATGAACCCCAAGACTTCTGTGAACTGCCGAGCAATCAATGCATATAAAAATGCCATAAGTAACTGAGGCCCATGTTGGATTTTTTGCCCCGCAATCGAAGCAATTCTATTAAAAAATGAAAGTTAGTGACTTATGTTTAAAATATAAAACGTACCTTGTTAGTTGCTTGGCTCTTTAACCTACTAAACACTAGCTCAATTTCCTGTTTTGAGGGTTCCGCATTTGACATTGTGAGGAATTGGTTCCAAGATTTTTTCGTTAATACGTTTTTAACCTACTGCAAAATTAAAAGTCAATTTTTCAACATCCTACAACACAATGCACAAAAATATTTGACGTGTTCCTTCCAGTCATCCACATCACTTATGACTTGTACTGCACTGCCCTCTCACTGCCTCTAGTACCTCTTTTCACAAAATAACTGGCGTGTTCAGAACCAAAGATTATCCACTATAAGATATGACACTCGCGAAATTTTTTCTTTTAAAAATTCGACCTTGGTACCGTTAGTCGAACAAACTTCAGATTTAGATAGTTATAAGGAAGTTACGTGTAGGAAAGGGATAAAAATTTGGGTGGAAATGGGGTGGAAATGGACCGAGATTTGAAACACTCTACAGGGTGCCTCATATTTTTTACAAGTTTTCTATAATTGCATTGCATTTATAATTTAGCATTGATTTTTCTTTTTAAAATAAATAAATTGTGAAATAAATCCTTACTCTCATATAATTGCAAGATAAATTCTTATTCTCATATTAGCTTGGTTAAGTTGAAAAAATTCAAGCCCACCCGGCGTACTTTTCGCCACGCACGCACACAGTCCACTTAAATCGCATATTGAAAAAATGTAAACAAACGCATCCGTATTAAAGGCAAATGCGTGTGTGCCTGCCTCTTCTCCTTCTTCAATTCCAGGCCATCCCTATACCTGGAACATGGAAGGGACGGGCACTAATACCAAGACCGCACGCAGACAGTCCATCCAACACGCAATTTAAAAACGCGTGTAGAAAAAACGCTCACATTATTGTTTACAGTGTAAGCGCCGTAGGTGAGCATTTTGAGGCTGCCTATTCTTCTCTCGTTCGCTCTTATTGGAATTTACATAAGGGATGGCAGGCAGTAGTTCTTTACTGCCTGCACTAAGGCAACATTTTTTTTTCGGAATTGCATTTGGGTTAGAGCTTTGCGCTTGTATAAAGAGTGTCACATCTTATTTAAGTACATTATCTTTGGTTCAGAATTCGTTCTGCGAGATTCGGAAATCAGTGACGTATAGAAAATCTAATTGTCCAAAAAAATATCAAATCTCAAATCTCAAATAATTTCGCTACGAGAAGTTTCTCAAATTACACAATTTTCATTGAAAAATTCTCAGCAAAACATCAAAATGCTCTCTTCTGGATATGCGATTTATATCGCTAAATAACTGTTTTAAAAACTAGTAGAGTACCAATTAAAGCACTTTTGTATTTTTGCCTGCAATCCCCACTTAATTTAGTTATAGTAAAAGGACAAAAATGAGATTAAATACCAATTAATTTGCCACATTACGCCACCCAGGTTTTTTTGTAGTTTTTATACCATTTTTGTTTGTAAATCAGACATAAAATAAGAAGAATTTGCAATATAGGGTACTAAAATACTAATTTTCATAATTTTATAATACAATTTCTGCTGAAAACTTAGAAATTGTGGAAAATTCAGTTGTAGCTTAAAAAGGGTTAATTTCATGTTTGCATTCCTTGAAAGGGACTTAAGATACAAAAGGAATTATTTAAAAATTTTTGGTGTAATTACTTGATAGGTTTATGTAATTAAAACAATCTTTCATTCTGTACTGTATATTCCGTGAAAATTCCATTCGTTCTCTTCCTCCCTGGAATGAATGAAGAAACACACCCAAATAAGAAGAATTTGCAATATGGGATACAAAAAGACTAGTTCTCATAATTTAATAAAAAAATGGTAAATATACATATATACATGTTGGGACGGTCTGTCGGAAGGGGGTGGAGGAGGGTAGGGGAGGTCCAAGGACTTCATCCCCAGAGGTAAAAAGTGAGGGCGCGGGAGATGGTGGTGCAAATTGTTATATGCATTTCATAAAATATACATAGATGACTTTATATACTTTTATGCTTTATGATATTCTATGTACGGGAGCGCAAATATGAATTCATATTCGTATTTCTTTTTACAAAAAAATTCTAATATTCTCACTTTTTGCCCTGAATTCTTCCATGATCTCATAGCTTACTAATCAGTTATCCAAAAAGATACAATTTTCGACAAAAAAATGTTAGTTTTTTATATTAATTTGAAAATGTAGGAGTGGAGTAATGTACAGTAAGTAGATTTTCTCGAAAATGGCGCATTTCCGACCCCAAAATGATATATGTAAATTAAATCACTCCAAACTAGTCATAGTTTCTTTTGCCGAGAGGAATGCGAGCAATTTCCGGTCACTCTGTATGTTATCAAATATAAAAATGTTCACCTCCACCCCCCGCGCCCTCAATTTCGACCAACACTTTTTACCTCTGGGAATGAAATCCTTGGACCTTCCCCTAGCTCCCCACCGACGGTCCCATCGAAACATCCCATCATGTATATTGTATACATTTACCGGCCTCCTTGGTAGTAAATTTAATTTCCATCAAAATACTGCTATATGTAAGAAACCTATACTTAAACCTTTTTTAACGATGATCGCGAAGAAAGTTGTTTTTCCAAGAGAATAAGAAATATTATTTCAAATAACTGTGCACAATAACTATATGTACATATATAATACAATTATTATACTATGGTGGACTTATTGTTCGGCGATTTTATATTTATTCAACACACAGTATAAAAATAGGTTGCAAATATTGTAAAATAGATCAATGCGGACTAATTAAAATGCGGACAAAGACGATATACTATATACTTAAAAGTTTAAGTATAGAGCGACGAATTACATATAACGTGTTAATGACAGTTTTTAAAATAAAATTTTACCTTCGGAAAAGTGGCAGCTCTAGGACAAGGACGCAGAACAACATATTTTATAGAAGCCTTCAACTGTATAACTCCCTTCTCAGCGAAGTAAAATTATTAAGTAATATACACTTATTCAGATCAAAGATTTTGTATCATACTAGTTCTAAAACGATTTATTGAATTTATAGGCAAAGTTTGATCGAAATCGATAAAATATAGGGCACGTGATAATAAAATCATATGCATATATCATGCAGCCTTCCACCGCACCGCGCCGACTATCCACCACCATTTTTTGTTGCATATTCGATTTCAGTCTTTTTTGTTAATTACCTTCATTCTAAATCTTAATCCACTAATATCCTTGTGATAGAAACCCTATTTGAATTAAGTTTACTTATTTGTTATGGTATTGTTTTTCACATTTCGTAGAAAATTTCATCGTAAAATTTTGTTATACAATTTTTCTTTCAATGTAATGTGATTACGAATAATCTATGTCTATGAGACAACATAAATCAATTCTCCCTTAATCCGAGGGTGGGGTGTATTGCAATGCACATGGATTAGAAGTATTAACTCAGGAGGCGTAAGCAATAGCAAAATGTAATTTATTTTATACAAAATCTATTTTCATTTAAGTCTTAAGCGTAAAGGTATAAATAGGTTGAATAAAATCAAAGAAAAACTCATTAGTAGAATATTCTTCAAAGAATGTTCAGTAAATTACGATACGATGGAAATTTTAAATAATTCGGATCCTAATTCATTTATATTTTGGCCTCAAGCCCGGTAACATATCCTTATTTATATAAATACTTATATTTAGCAATAAAATTGTATATTTCACAACACTTAAAGTATATCATCAGAAATTCGACTAATGGGCTGGAATGTTCCGCCAAGTGAACTTCAGCACATTCCAGATCACTGGCTTTCGCATCCAGAGCCGCCAGCTTCTATTCATTACCTTTTAGGGATGCTTTACATTGGCTTCACTTTCGTTGCGCTTATCGGAAATAGTTTAGTAATTTGGGTATTCTTGAGGTCAGTAGCATTTTAATTTATTCAGATTGATAACAACTAACATTCAACTGATTGCAGCGCCAAATCCCTTCGGACACCATCAAATATATTCGTTGTGAATTTGGCTATATGCGACTTTATGATGATGACGAAGACACCTATTTTTATATATAATTCATTTAAGAGAGGATTTGCTTTAGGGCATATCGCGTGCCAAACTTTTGCATTCATAGGATCCTTGTCTGGAATTGGAGCCGGGATGACCAACGCCTTTATAGCATATGACCGTTATAATGTGATAACAAGACCGCTAGAAGGAAAATTGACACACACCAAAGCAATACTTTTAACGCTCATAATATGGATATACACTTTCCCATGGGCCATACTACCACTACTCCAAATTTGGGGAAGATTTGTTCCTGGTAAGTCCATTTTGAAAACGTATTGACTTTATTATAATATCTTTATTTATTATTTGATGTTCGGAAGAATTAGTAAAAATAGTGAAATATTGTGATGCAGGGGAGTGATAAGTTTAATCTAACTCGTCGCGTGCGATTGCACTCTGATGGTCGTTCCAATAAATTGTATTAGCCCTACTTTACTTTAATAAATTTGACCCAAATTGCCTGGTTAAATTTATTTTTATACTATGATATTTGGGCTCTTTCTGCTAATCATAGCGAGTCTCTTGCCAGCTAAAGGTTCTTTGTTTCTTTTTTTGCCTTGCCTAGCACACGGGCTCCAAAAATACCTGATTAGATATTATAAATATTTAAATACATATCAATGATTTTGTATTTTGTCCTTTAATGTTCTTTTCTTTAACCTATTCACGCCCTTGGCCGTATATATGTACGTATACGTTTAGAGAAATTAAAATTACCCTACCGGGAAAAAATATTTAAATCTGTTAAAGAACTACTCATTCGACTATATGTATTTCTCCGTTCAAAGTATCAGTATTATTATCAGTACCAATATCAATATAAACTTTTTTTCCATAGTTTGAACAATGTTATATAAAAATGTTGCTAATAAATATCCGCATAGGACCTTGGACACACTATCCGTAATTATAACGACAACCATTATAATCATTTTTGACCTTAATTCCGTTATTCCTCCGAACCCCACAATTTTGTTAGAAGTCGATAGCATGGTTAACCACTGAGGTGGAAGAGAAATGAAAACTGTGGAGGCGGAGCTTGGAATTTGAAGAAATTGATACAATGTTACACAATTTAATAAAAAAATATCTGCCGAAAACTGAGAAATTGTGTAAAATTCTATTGTATCTTAAAAAGTGATATTTTCATGTTTTCATTCTTTTAAAGGGACTTAAGATGCAAACGGATGTATTTAATAATTGTTGGTGTAATTACTTGATAGGTTTATGCTTTAAAAACGGACTAATGCTCAAAAATACATTTAACAACAATTCAAACCCACAGTCGACTGCTCAAAATTCGTTAATGGTGTGAACAAAAGAAAACGAAAAGTGCACCATTTGGATATAGGAATTTTGTATGGGACGAGTCAGACGAGTGGTCCATTTCTTACGTCAGTGCAAAGAATGCTTTAATTTTCGAGCTGTGGCGTTCTGGAGCTTTTCAATTATTTCAACGAAAAGATTTGTTATGTTTGAAAGAAATTGCTAATTGTAACAAGTTAGCTGAGAGCTGTCCAAGATGCAAACCATTTGAGACAGGAAATTAAGTGGTCTAATTTTATACGTCAGTGATAAATATATGTCAGTGGATTCGTTTGACGAATAATGGCGGGCATCGATCGTAATGTCACGTACGAGTTTTCTCTGTAGTAGCGAATTAGAGGAATAGCAAAAAAACAATCACTTTTGTCGAAAGTTTCAGTAAATGTATAATATTAAATTGTAAAGGATAAAGACTTGGGACTGCATATGGGAGAAATATTTTGCAAGTGCTCGTTTTCGGGAATTGTATGTTTTATTATTAGTCGACTTCCAATTAATAACGAAGCTTCCGTCAACTAGGTACATCTGGAAACTTGGAAAATATAAAATGCAAAGCCAAACAAGGTCTTCGGTTTAATTCAATGGGCTGAAGACGCTTGTAGGTAATCGGCATTTACAGATTTGTGAGCTATTGACAACTATGATTTTATTAAAAGTCGACAAGCAGTGATTTGCAGAAAGTAAACATAAACATTCGAGAGAGACAAGGGCCTATGTTGCTCAGCTGATTAGTGTATTTGCCAGCATTAATTTGTTATAAGGCATCATGTCTAACAAAATCAATCCAAAGCGCCGCGAAGTACCAAACGCCTCGTCTTCTTCGAGCTCTTCGCTGTCATCAGCTGGTGGTGGCGACGGTGGAATGTCAGCTGATTTAGCATCTCTGTTCGAATGTCCTGTTTGCTTTGATTATGTTTTGCCGCCGATTCTACAGTGCCAGAGTGGGCATCTTGTATGTTCATCTTGCCGATCAAAATTGACTTGCTGTCCCACATGCCGTGGGTCTTTGGGGAACATACGAAATTTGGCTATGGAAAAAGTAGCTTCAAATGTTAAGTTTCCGTGTAAACATTCAAGCTATGGGTGCACAGCTTCCCTTATTTACACTGAGAAAACAGAACACGAAGAAACTTGTGAATTTCGACCATATCTGTGTCCATGCCCCGGAGCCTCATGTAAATGGCAGGGTCCTTTAGAGCTAGTCATGCCGCATCTGATGATGTCTCATAAGAGCATTACAACGCTTCAAGGCGAGGATATCGTTTTTTTAGCGACAGACATAAACCTGCCAGGAGCGGTAGATTGGGTCATGATGCAGTCTTGTTTTGGCCATCACTTCATGCTGGTTCTGGAGAAACAGGAGAAATTTGACGGACATCAGCAATTTTTTGCTATAGTTCAATTAATTGGGTCTAGAAAAGAAGCAGAGAATTTCGCCTATCGCCTTGAACTGAATGGAAATAGGAGGCGTCTAACTTGGGAAGCTATGCCCAGGTCGATTCACGAAGGTGTCGCCAGTGCTATTCTAAATTCAGATTGTTTAGTTTTTGACACATCCATAGCCCAGCTGTTCGCTGATAACGGAAACTTGGGTATTAATGTCACAATTTCGGTAGTATAATTTGATGTCGACAGCTCTATCATCAACTACTTTAATATGATTAAGGAAAGGAGATTTTCTGCCCTCATTGTAACGTAAATAAAATAATTTTTAAGTGGATTTAATAACCTTTTTTGTCTTAATTTTCTATAACTCTTTTTTGTTTGCTTTGAGGTGGAAAGTAGCTAAAGATAAAACCCAATGTATTTGATCGACAAAAATTCGATCGTCGAATGTTATATTTGTTTGAGTTACGTAGCTTAAGGAAATCTCGTATTTCTCAACTGCTATCGATAAAGGTTTCTTATTTTTTTAGAATGGGATAAACATATATTTTTTTTAGAGCTGGAATCTGAGCTCATTCATCTATGGATGTTTTTATAGTCTAGCAAAAATTATATTCGGTTTTTAAGGGGCTCCATATCTTTGATAATTTTCAATCATCGATTTTGAGTTACATGATTTTTTCTGATAAAATTTGATAAAGATCCGAGCACTATTAACCGTGATGTATGGTTTTCAGTGAAGCGTTTTTCTCGAAACAACATTTTCGTGACAATTTATGAATAACTGCACCCATAGAGTGCGGAATTGGTCCGACTCCGGAAAACGTAATGCCCGTTCTCCAATGCGCCGACCAACCAACCACGAACCAACCAACGAAAACGCTGAATTGCCTGAATTCGCGTGTAAAATACAAGCCCCTGCCTGTAGTTGTGCCTGCCGGCTGTCACAACATCCTCGGGCAAATATTTTATCTGGAAGAGTTTTTATCACTATTTGAGCGAAAAAACTACTCACTTTTACTTTTAGTGCTGGGCTGGTATTACCACGCACATTTTTATAAGCACTTTATGTTAAAATTAGCGCACTGAGTTTCTGGCAACCGGTGGGGCAGCTGTCTCACTGACAGATATTCTAGTACAACACAACCGCTGAATGGGCGACTAGTACTATGTGGTTAAAACGCACACATGAAAAAGTTAGCCAGGTTGACCAAAACACGAGCGAGAGGGAATATGAGGCCAACATAATGTGTGACGCGATGGCGCGATTTTGGTTCGTTTTTGGTTGGGTGGTCGGTGCATTGGAGAACGGCCTTAAGTTGAAGTCCATACTATCTTATGTGGGTGCACCCATAGAAACGCATTGCCGCAGTCACGGCCGAATCGAAATGTTGAACATTTCTTAACTTTTGGTCCGTACTACATGCGGCAACAATTCACATGATTAACTTAAAAGGTTTGGGCCTTCGCTAGCGGTCCAATATCTATACGCCTTGTGTGTATAGAGTGGTCGAAAGTTTAACTTGTTAACTGCTCGCTAGGTGGCTTTAGCTATATCGTTTTGAAAATAATAAAATTAATTTTTGCTTCAAAGAAAATCCAGCAATTATTTACATGCCATAATTATTTAAGTAACAAAACCTTCGCATTTATCATTTTTTCTCGCTTAGATTTTCTTTAAAAACCAAAATTAGTTTCATTATTTTCAAAATGATACAGCTAGAGTCACCTAGCGAGCAGTTAACAAGTTAAACTTGCGACTATATTCTATGCATAAGGATTCTACACCGAAGGCTATACAGAATGGGTCGCACTAAACTCACCAAAAACCATATAGCTTAATAAACCCTTACAATAAAACCAAAGATCCATCGTTCATTTTTCGATAAAAATTGCTTTTTTTTTTTTAATTTCATTTTAAACTGCCTTTTAGAGTATAAAGCTTGCCGTATCAATTCAGGATTGTATGGGCGATTGCGATACCTCCGTTTTCCAGACATCAAAAGCTTACCGGAGTCGGACCAATTCCGCAAAAATTCCGGACTATATGGGCGCGGAAACATAAAGCTTTCTTTCTGGGCTTTTTCACTGAAATAAATGTTTGAAAATTGAATTTAGTACATATGGTGTTAGTCTTCCATATTAACTGCATTTTTTTAATGAAATATAAAAAAATCCGAAAACCCAAGTTTTATCTGGGTTTCTATCCAGGTTACGGGGAAATTTCAAACATTTTCCACTTTTTGGAATGTGATAGATACAACCTGGGTTTTCGGATTTTCATGAGAAGCAGAAAACGTATGTCTGTAAAGTTAATTAAAAAAGGCAGCTATTATTCTACTGTTCTTTGTAACTTTGGTCAAAGAATTTATAATTGGTATGCGCACGCGCAAGTTTATTTACATATATGTACATAATTTAAAAATAGAACCTAAGCGCTTTTGCTTATTTTGACTCCAACTATGAAAGTATAATACATATCATTACAACATTGAACAAAAATTCTAATACTCTATATTTTGTTTCCTTTTTTGCAGAAGGATATTTAACTGCATGCTCATTCGATTATCTAACTGATAATTTCGATACGAAATTTTTTGTTGGAGTAATATTTTTCTGCAGCTATGTGGTGCCAATGACCATGATAATAATTTACTACAGTCAAATAGTCAGTCATGTTTTCAGGCATGAAAAGGCACTACGAGAGCAAGCTAAGAAAATGAATGTTGAATCCCTTCGATCAAATGTGGACAAAAATAAAGAAACTGCAGAAATCAGGATAGCAAAGGCAGCTATTACAATTTGCTTTCTTTTTGTGGCAGCGTGGACTCCGTACGGCGTAATGTCGTTAATTGGAGCATTTGGTGATAAGAGTCTATTAACGCCAGGAGTAACAATGATTCCTGCCTGTGCCTGTAAAATGGTAGCGTGCATAGATCCTTATGTCTATGCTATTAGTCATCCAAGATATCGAATAGAATTACAAAAACGACTTCCGTGGCTGGCAATTGATGAGAAACAAGAAACGACATCTTCTGCGGCTTCAGAGAATACTACAACTGCTACATAAATCTATAGTATTTACATATGTACAAGTTAAAACGGATCGAACTTTAAAAACCAACTAAAATGGATATAAAAGGACACACATCATTAACTCTTTCATGTTGAAAAGGGGCGATCAAAACATTAACCTATAACCATCTTTAGACAACCTTTTAATGAAAAATAAACGATTTTTTTTTTGAAATTTCGGAAAGATAACAAATATGTTTGTAAAAATCGTTTTAAATATTAAGCAGAAAAATTTGTGAACAAATTATGTTAATGAACAAATTATAAATTTAATTGAGTCAATTGTATACCTAGGTATGTTGTAATAGTGTAACTCGCAAAATTAACCCTTTCTGATATCTGGTAAGAATTTATTTTCATTAAGAAAAATTAATAAAACAGATTGGCGAGAACTTGTTTTGTTTCTAAATTGCAGTTAATGTTTTAATTAATTAAAAATCAGAACTAATTGTAATTAATTCAGCCTCTTAAATAAATGTTCAATTATGAGTTTTAAAGATTTGGTATTCCGGGTCAAGTAATTGTGTTTCACTGAGAACATTTTACCTTTTAACCTTTGTTATGTCGATTTTTTATATGCAAGCATTTTTTGCAAGATTTGACAGCGTGAAAAATCTACTTTAATATCATATATGTCAGTGAAAATAGACAAAAAAAAACTTTGAAATTCTCAAAAGGTATATTGTAAGAAGCAGTTACATAAAAAATAACAGGCATTTTACGTAAAAGCTCCTCGAAGAGCGTTATGAATTTGTAAAATCGCCCGATAGTCATTATTCGATAAAAGTCCTTGCTTAGCTTTCTCTTGAACCCTTTCAAGTTTAGATACGATGGCCAGAGAAGACGGATTCATTGCTAGACACTTGTCGATGAATTTCATGCTCTCTCGCGACCAAAATATTGATGGGGATTTTACGTCTGCTTGTTCTCGGAAATGAGCTCGAATCAATCCTCTACTATGAGGCTCATCTAATCGATTCATCAAATTTCTGCAACGATGTCTCCAGTTGTTATTAACTCCTTGTATTTGTTCAGCGATAAATGATCTTGGCTTGAATCTTTTTCCTTGAATTTGGCAACTGTTCGTTGGTTGTTGCAAATGTAAAAATGATTCTTTCGCCGAACTTAAATCATTTTTACCATTACTTACATCTTCATTTGGCGCTATAATCTTTACGTTTGTTTGTAAAGACGACTCCGCATTTAATTTTTCCTTTTGTTCATCAGTCAGAGAAATATCTAAAACTTTTTCACCCAAACGACGACTTATTTCAAGTTTAGGAAGTTCTCCCACTTTCCTCAAATCACGGTATTGTCGAATAAGATCTTCATAGTTTTCATGTTGCTGCGACGAAAAGATGCATCTCCAATGCTCATAAATTTCACGACGTGTATTATCAGGAACAACATCCATATTAACGTTTTCCTTTAAAATGTTAACTTTATTTATTATTGCTTGAAGATTTGCTTTGCCTTCTTTGAGCCCTGTTTGGCCGATCAAAATCATATTGAGAACTCTACGAATTCTTTCCGCTGCTTTCAATGAACTTTTGGACTCTCGATTTTGTACAGCCTGCAGATTTTTATATAAATTTCCAACATTTCCTAAATTCTTGTCGAGTTGAGAGAGATGGTGCTGTAGAAATTTTATAACGGATTCTCTTTTTTTTGGAACTTTTTGTGTATTTTGAACCTCGTATTGTCTTTGTAACTTCTGAATAACACTCAAGAATTCTTTATGAAAATTGTCTTGATCAGCAGGTAGACCTTCTATGATAAGAACATATCCGACAGATATCCATTCCATTTTTGCCTTAATATTATACTTCTTACAATTTTCGTTAAGAAATCTATTTCCCTCCACTGATAATAAAAATTTGCTCTGAAATTTAGTCAAATATTGTTTTGCTTCGCAAGATTTATCGTCGTTTTCCTTGGAATTGTCTTCGTTCAAGTCAGGTTGATTAGTAGATATTGCTACCATATTATTATCCAAACATTCTTCCTCACTGCTATTGAATGAAATAAAATCAGGCAAAATCTCTAATTCACGATATTTCTTCTTTGAATTTGGTGTGCTGCGATTATTAATTATGTCTTTCGAAAAATTTTTGTACGCAATCCCGCTCTTCTCTGCGCATTCTTTAAATTGCGAATTTTCTTCAAATGTAGCTTCAACATTTTTGCAAATCTGATCTATTTCTTTTTGGCCTTTGGCAACTTCGTCCATAATCTTTGGAATATCTTCAAACTGCCCCGAGCTTAAGTTCGCTGTAGAAGGTGATTTTTGTTTTTTAATATTTTGCGAAAATGGATTTACAACATAATTTTTTGCAATTTTACAGTGCGGTTCCCCTTCAACGCCTTCATTATTTTTGTGCTTAAGTTGCTTTCGGCTTTTATTCCGAGCCATTAAGTAATCCAACCCAACCGCATTTAAAAATCTTCCATAGTACTGTTTCGTAGTGACTTTGGATGAAAACTTGAAAAAAACTTTATCGCAGGGACGGGATAAGAGGGAATATCCTGTCATATTACGTCCAAATGGAAATTTGATAAGCTCATCGTCGTAGGATTTTGCATACGATTTAATTTCACTAATCGCAGGAGGATACTCGGAGAACCTTAAGGAACTCTTACAATTATCGGATAAGTGACCTTTCCGGGCGCAAATACAACAATATTTATTTTGGTTGAATTCAAAGTCTTTATTTGGATATTCGTTCGGCTCCGTCTAAAAGAAATAATATTTGTTAAAATGCTCTTTAATTGCAAACATATTTACCGTTGAATGATAACGACGCCATTTATCAGGGCAGAGTTCGATGCTGTGACCTCTTATTTTACAAATTGGACATATGAGCCTGTTCTCATGAGAACACATTTTACAACATTTGGTAAAGAAATTGGTTTTATGCCCGCACTGAAATTTAAAAAAAAAATTAACTTTGTACAAAGACCTTATTTTACAAAGTATAAAAAGGAGTATCGCAATGACCTATAAAAAAAATTATAGCTTTCGAACTGTTCGTTACTTTCACAATGTTTTTCCACACATTTCTCAAACTTCAGTTTTTCGTTACCTATTGGAGAGATAAATCCATTCACTTTAGGAGAAACATAGGTCAAGTTTTCTCATAAATAATTTTTGTAATGAACAATAGATAGCGAGATATTCGTTGATCTTGAATAATTCGCTTAAGGACAATACATACTGACAGCTTATAAAAAGTGAACTGCCGCATTTTACGAGAAAATTAGAAGCAGTTTTTTTTTCTCCAGATAAGGAAAATTGGTTTTTTTTTCTAAGTTAACATTTAAATATTGCTTACATCTTCGCTATACTGTAAGGTTTATCTGTGATTTCCATAAAAAAAGTTCACATTAGTTTTTTTAGTAATCTTTTTTTTTTGCAATTCGAACCTTGTGAGGATAACTTTACAAATGTTGAGTAATATTGAAAAAAGCACTCACCCTTAAGCATATTGTATTAGGACATCTTGGCTCCATGTGACCTTTTTCACCGCACATGTAACAAACGAGTTCTTTCCTTGGTTGTGGACATTTGGCGCGAATATGACCAAATTCACAACAGTTGTGACACTTCAAGTTTCTATAGGTTTTTAATTTTGGGAATTTATCTTGAGAGGAAATCATCCAATTTGAAGATACTAGAAGAGCAAAATTATAGTAAATAATTAAATTTTCTTTGCCATGATATTTACCATTCATCATTTTACGGATGTTTCTCACATTGAATTTTTCTTGACCCCACGACCAAGTGTAAAAACGTATCATTTCTTCACTCCAACCTATGTTTTTCCCATGGGAAAAAATAACATGTAAGTCGCTATTGTCTTTACTTTCGATACTATGCACAGATGTTTGCTTAATCGCATCAGTCAAACATAAAGTTGTTTCATCATCGACAATTTCTTCTTCAATTGTCCCCGACTCTTCGGTATTACTAACTGACTCAATAGTTGTTTGGATTTTGTCGATGCTATCGAAAAGCTTATCAATATCCTCAGAATTGTCCGGTAAAGCATCGTCGGTTGCTCTATTTTCAGATATATTAGGAGAAGATAGTATGCCTTTGTTTAAAACTTCCTCAGCTATTTTTCTAGCGGATATATCTTCTGTATTTTTTGATGTTAATTTATCACTCTCATTAGAAGTTCTCCTCGTCGTAATAGGCTGCGAAACAGTTTTAAGCAAGCATATAAACTCATTGTCAGAGCAGTGTTCATCCTCGGATCTTTGGACGCGGTTTCTAATTACATTCGTTTTACATTCTTCAACAGCTTCTCCCCGGGAAATATATTGCACCCCAACATTTTTATCACATTCGTCTTCCGTATCAGAGGAATTGTTGATATTTGATTCCCGCACACTGCTAGATGTTCGCCTTTTTGTAAGTTTTTTAGTTCTATCAGTAGTTTCAGCATGCGAATCCAGATTTAAAAAGTTTTTAGTATGAAAACTGATTGCATCCTGATCACAATCCGGCATGTCAGAACTTTCACTTTCATAAACATCTGTAGCGCGGAAATTTGAATGAGGAACATTATAATCAGGTTTTTCCTCAATATTGATGCCTTTTTTAGGTGCCCCAGAAGAGCCAGCTTGGGTATTACCACGTGGAGGTGGGCAATGTGAACTCGATTTTTTTTTATACAGGAATTTGCCAACACTCTCCTGAAGGAATATGAGATCCTCGTCATCGGCAGCATCCTTTTGCTCTAGAAGTCGGGATCGATCAATGTGACCGATGAAGTCATCAGATATTACTGAGCTTGGGCTAACACACCGAGAGTTAGAATTTTCTGAAATTTCATGTTTCATTTGTGGCTCTAAAAAGGAACCAAGTGCACTATCTGATTCCTCGGAACTATCAATTGTAACAGTAGGTGGAGCAGGCAATGGAATTTCAACAACCTCACTCTCGTCTTCTGAAGAATTTAGTGTAATTGTTTCAATATCATATTTCTTTTGTTTTTCTTTCGATTGAAATGCCTTCATCTTTTTAAGTTGATATTTCATTACTTTCGCAACTTTAGCCATGTTTCTGTTAGAAGGTTTAACATATTTAGCAATGTTTGATGGTTTAGCCAGTACCCCATAAGCATTCCCACTTGTAGGCTTCTTCACAGAATGAACTTTCTTTTTGGCTTCGGAAGTTCCAGTAAGATCAACAGCCTTCAACAGCAAGGGACTGTACGGTTTAAACGGTTGCAATTCCGTCTTTTTGTACGCTTCAGGTTTTGCCAATTTACCATTCTTTACGCGCGATAACCCAGCAAATGGGTTTATGTTTTTATTACCCCTGTATGGTCGGCCTTGCGTCCAGTACCTGGCTCTCGGGAAACGTTGTTCTGCGTAAACTGCGCTTGGTTCGGTTTGCTCTGAAGAAGACTCGTGTTGTATTTGCCCATAAAGTTGGGCTTCCAACTCAACATTGTCTTCCGGATTACCGGTTTCCTAATAGCAATTAGATTTAATAAAGCTTTTTGTAAAATCATTCAAACTCACCATCTCAAATATTCGTCAAAATATTTTTCCACAAAACCTTAAATTAATTACAATCCTCATCCCCCAGCAACTCGAACCACCGAGTGTGGCCGAATGTCACTGCAAATGATAGAGGGTACGTTTATATTGTGTGGCGAAAAACCTAAAGGCAGAAACACAATGCATCCGCGCCGTTCCACTCTGCTCCGAATACGACTTTGGTGCGTGGCAGCAGTTCTGTATGTCAGTGGTCCAATTCTATATGTTCCAGTGTTGGCGTCCTGTCCTAGCCTAGACGTCACAGCGACAACGTTTTGTCACACATTTGTTGCAGCTCCTCGGAGGAACGAGCAAGTACAGCCCGAGGGAGTTATTGAAGTTTTTCCTTTTATTTGAATATCGCGAGGAAAATGGACGGTAATATTTACTTAATAAATTTAGTAAAAAAGCGTCCCGTCCTCTGGAATAAGTCATGCAAAAAAGTAAGAGACTTAGAGGCACGAAATGCTGCGTGGAAAGAGATTGCTGCTATAATTGGTGTTGAAAGTACTCACTGCAATTTTAATTATACAAAAATATAATATTAATTAATAATAATTACAGCTGATTGGGTTAGAACACGATGGTACAATTTAAGGGAACGTTTTGTAAAAGAACTTAAGTTATCATACAATGATAAACAGAGTAAATTTAAATATTATGATGAATTGCTCTTTCTAGCGAAGCAAGTTGAATTTCGAAGGAAACCTGATGTTGAATTTGCCGCATTTATTGAGCAACTGCCAGAGAAGAGTAAAATTTCTTTTAATGCAGAATTTGATTTCACCGAAGAAATGGTTGAGGAAGTAGAACCTTTAGAGGATGAATACATATTCAAAGAATTAAATAGTAAAAACTTTGAAAACCCAACGAAGTTGATAAAAGCCGTCGCTGATTTTTCGCCAAATAAGCCTCAATCTGAGAATACGGGCGGTATAGAAGAAACTGTTTCAGATGAGCAGGCACAATCTCAAAGCACCGAGTGCAACCTTTGTTTTCGAAAAGAAAGTGAGCCGAAATTACTAAATCATGACACTAATACGCAGGAGAATCGTTGCGAGGATGCAATTTTTGGAGAACTGGTCACGGCTATTCTAAAAAAAATGAGCGAAAATAAAAAGAAAAGTGCAAAGAAGGAAATTATAAGCATATTATTAGA
Organism: Machimus rusticus; assembly: GCA_951509405.1. Taxonomy (NCBI): domain Eukaryota; kingdom Metazoa; phylum Arthropoda; class Insecta; order Diptera; family Asilidae; genus Machimus; species Machimus rusticus. Next base: position 14,034,487 of record OX608054.1, on the reverse strand, counting down.
ATAAATGAGTGGAGTAAATAATAAAATCCTGCTCAGCTAATCCATGTTTTCCTCAAAACAGGAATTACTACGAATATTAGAATGCCACTCTGGTTTTGATAATTTTCAAGTATGAATTACCTTGAATTTATCTACACTGAAAATCACAGATATGGACCAGCGATATCTGTGATTTTTAGTGAAGACTAAATGCGCTGCTAATTTACGCCCAAAAACGAGAATATTTAAGATAAATAATGTCAATAAAAATGTTGGGGAAATTGTGCACAAATTATGTTTAATTAAATTGGCACAAGCTGATTGTAATTGAAAAACATTTTGAGATCTCTGGTTGTAGTGAGTCTAAGAATTGAGACTTGAACGAAATTTATAACCACCACTTAAAAAAAAACGTCCACTATAATCATTTCTTTGTTTACAACTTTAGTCAATTCTGAAAGCCTAAAGTTTCTCTTTCGGAGGTGTGCCAGCCAATAATGTATATAATAGTATTCCCCTACAACAACACTTAAGAATTGCTGCAAAAATCATGATTTCCTATTATCTATGGTTATTGCTGTAAATAGGCTCCTTTGATCTGAAAAAAAAAATAAAATAAATAAATAAGATATTTTCTACTCCAGACCTCTTTTCCTCGATGAGGCGTTTTGTTCCCGAATTCGTAATGTATAATTATAATTCTCTAAAGATATTGAATAACTTTCGCCTGTAGAAATGATATACATATCAGTTTTTTGGGGGCGAATTAGTGTTGACAAATGTTTTGATAATTCTAGACGACTTCCTTATTAATATGGTTAAAGTTCGTGTGGGAAGTTTGGGGGAATTAAGCATACCTATGTACGCCATCTTCCACTATTATTTTGCCAATAAAAATGTAATATATATTAGTTAAAATAACAAAAATAAACTTTTAAGATCGCTTTATTACAAAAAAAAAATCGTCTATCTTCCACTGCTTTCATGAGAATAACGTTCTTAGGAAGTGAGTACCAGAACACCCATTCGTTATTACATTCCATCTTCATGCTGGTAAAAATCTTGATTTCGTCTCCTAAATTTTTTCAAAAATGGTTTTTTTGAATCGGTCGTGTCGCAACTAGACTTTTCTAGTGAATCGTGAACAGGTTTCTCCTCATTCGAAACAAATTCCTCATTTTCTTCGACAAACATCTCGTCTGGATTTTTTTCATCGCACTTGGGTTTTGGAAGAATAGTCATCAACGATTTTCGCTTCAATGGACTAGATTGGCTCAAATTCAAGCTTTCACTCGATTGATCTCCACTTAAAACAAACATATTTCCTTCAGATTTACTGCCTTCAAATGTAGTGGAATGACTTAATTCATGTCCGCTCAGGAGCATAGCGATGCTAAGGGGATCATCGATCCCAAGAATATCGCAAAAGTTTGATGTTTGGGGATTAATTTGCGATTTAGGCTGTTGGGGTTTCCTTTTTAGTTCATGTGGGTTATAAGGTTCTACAGTCTTTAAGAAATTTTCAGGAATTCTTAAGTCATTGTTAAATTTTGCCCGAACGAATTCTTTTTCTTCATCGGTTGGTGTGAAATTGAACCTAGTCGAGGTGTTTGGTCCAGGCATATAGTTCGTTGTACTTTTGGCGTTTATAAGATGGTTAGTTAAGAAAAGAATGGTGATCCATTCCAAGTCGTATTCCAGTTTAATTTCAGCATCTGCATATTCCGATTCAATTTCCAAGATTTGCAAAAACCTCCGTTTCGGCAAACACTTATCTAACGCCAAAAATTTTGTTATCCTGTTTGAATCTTCGTGTGGAACTAAAGCAGCAAATTTACAGTGCATATGAGCCGCAAACCAAAATGACGGCTTTAAGGTCTTCAGCAAATCCTCGCAGGGAGGGCTTCCAAGTTTATTACAATCGATTTCATCCCTAATATTTTCATATGTCAAAAGATGTATTATAATTTAAGATCCAAACGTACCTGAAGTGCGGTTTGAATCGGACAAGTTGTCTCATGTTTCCGTAATTGTAAATCCCGCGGGGCCAATCGTGCGAAAGAAATATATCAACTAAACCACTAAGTTGTTTAAGTCTGAAAACTTCTAACTCCCTTACGTGATAAACACTCTTTTTTGATGACTCGCTGTAAGGTGAAAACTCGTGCCTTCCGCGGAGATAATCGTGTCCTTTATAAATGCCAGAGATTCCACCAATTCGTAGCCCATTTACCTTGATTACACCCGCATAACCAAGGTAGTAAATTTTTGGAGCAACCCAACCACCATAGGGTAACTCCTGCAAGTAATTAGAAGCCTCGTGATTCCCTCCTACAAAAATAGTTAGTAAAGGTGCTTCTTTTTCCCCGCTGTAATATCTTAAATAAATCAAGGAATATTTTAGTAGTGAGGAGATATTTCGACAATATTCCGGATCTTACTTGTAAAATGTACAAATATTCTGATATTTTGGGGGAACAGCCATCGTTTGTAAATCGTCAAGATTCCTTGTAGCTTGAAAATCTCCGCAACATATTAACAAATCAATTTTGTAATTTTCTTGCTTTTCAATGTCCCCAATAATTTCGTAAATTTTTTCCAATTCCCCGTGGGCGCAACCTTCTATTGCAACCCGCATATTTCCAAGAACAATTGCACGGCAAAAATAATGTTTAAAAAACTTCGTAACCCTGAGGGGCGAGAAGAGGATCAAGAATTGTGTAGAACACTGACATATAGAAATGGGCCACTTAGGACCACTTCGCGGAACTGACGAATATGAAGTGCACTGACATGTAGAAATGGACCACTTGTCCCATGTCCCATACCGTCCCATATCAAACATTAAAATGGTGCATTTTTCGTTCCCTCTTGCTCACACAATTAACGGATTTTTAAGCAGTCAGCTGTAGGTTTGAAATGTTGTCAAATGGAGCATAAATCCATGAGGTAATTAGTAATTACACTAAAAATTATTAAATAATTCCTTTTGTATCTTAAGTCCCTCTAAAAAAATGAAAACATGAAATTACCCCTTTTTAAGAAACGACAACCGAATTTTACACATTTTCTAAGTTTTTGCCAGTTATAATTATAAGAATTAGAGCCTCTTTCACCAACTACAAGTAAAGTGTTTATTAGTTATTTTGCAATTAACGCTAATTGGCAAGTAAAGATCACGAGTATCTTCTGTCAATTTCACAAACAAAATTAAAGCTTCGAGTAATAACTTACGCGATATAGTGAATTTCGTAGCAAACAACGTTCATTTATTGAGTATTCCGTCAAAGGTCACGTTTCTAACTCAAAAGTGTCGCGGATAGCGATGGAATTTTTACTGGCAGATGTAGTAGCCAGTAAGTTACGGGTCAGTTTATCTATTGGGTAATGCTACTCGAAGGTAGTGAAACTCGTACGTTTAGTTCCCGGTGACTTTAACGCTTAGTGCTTTAACTGGCGGTAAGCCTACCTGTTTCAATCTAAACTACTCATTCGGTTACTCGTTTGGCAACCATTTTAAAATTTAAGTTAAAATATTTCTGCGGACTAGGTTAGACCCCGAACAAAAGCTTTCTAATTCCTACATCTGTAATTATTTCAATTGCTGAAATCTTTCCGGGTCATAAATTTGAAAAATTTCAGATGATTTCATACCATGATTTTGAAATCATTCATTTATCATCATGTAGGAGCTTGAAATTACTTCCGTCTATTATTCAATTAATTATTTCTTTCCAATTCCCGGTCAGAAGCTTAAAGATGCTTTATAGAATTATTAATTTATTAAAGATTTCGAATAGATGTAGAACAGTAAACAAAGCCAAATTACTTTCCCCCCTTCTTGCTGCTATCGTCCGACTTCTTGTCCTTGTCCTTATCCTTGTTTAAAGAACCTACTGCATCGCGGATTGCTTCAGATTGTGGATCCACACCTGGCAAATTTTCCAATACACTCTAAGAAAGAAATATTTTGTTAAAAAACATTATTAACACTTCTTTTATAGTATTTCATTATAGCAAACCTGCAGAAATGCAGGATCCCCGATAACCTCAGAATAATCATCGTCATCAACTTCCATTGGAGATGGTTCTTCAGTTTTAGGTCGTTTTGCTTGCTGAGTAACATTATCTTCTGTAAAATATTAAGTAAAACATGTAAAATTCATAAACGATAAAACTAAAAAAAATAAATTCTTATTTGTTTCCAGAAGATTTTGACTGATTTGATAAAATTTAAGATCTAAATTCACTAGTATTAATTTTTGTCTGAAGTACCTCTTGGTTTTATTTATGTTTATCAATTATGTACTATAATTTATTTCAATATATAAAATATTTTGTGTTATCAGGAAGTTACTGTTTAAAGTTAAACTTTTAAATGACGGCGTCCAACCGGATTTTAAAAATTTAATATAAATAAGAATCCAAAAAAATGTTCAACTTACGGGCATCTTGCATAGACATCTGCATAGCAAAAGCTATTTGCTCTTCCTCGGTCATATTAGCGAAATCTGGCATATTGGCCTCGGTCTGCAACAATTAATAATGTAAATAAATTCAAAATAGAAAACAAATATTGTACACACATTTGTCTCGGTAGATAAAGCGAGGGCTCGTTGTAACATAGCTTCTTCGGAGCTTGGTTCTGCCACACCAGATGTTGGGGCTGAAGCTTCAGTGGGTGAAATTTCCTGTCCAGCTCCATTATTTGAAGCAGCAAGCGCACGTCGTTGCTCTTCCTCTTGACGTTGTCGTTGTTCTTCCATAGAGACACGAAGTGCCTGCATAAATATGTTAAATAACTTAGCCCAACAAAAAAAAAAAAAAATATTATACCAAAGCCAGCTCAGGATCTTCGTTGGGATCAACACCAAATTCAAATCCTGCAGTTCCTAGACCGGCACCGCCCATTCCATCTTCACCCTGAATTATTGGCGAAGATAGAAGAGCCTCCGAAAGTCCTGATCCACGCGGAACACTAACTAAATGCGAGCCAGAGCCGTCCTTTCCATTCAATGCATTAATAAAGGCAGTTAGGAGCTCATTATTGTTGGCATGGTCTCCAAAGCTCACAATGTCTACGTTCACTTTCTCCTTTTTTAAGCGTTTAGCCAATTTAACTAATTCAGCTTCATCGTTCTCTATGGGCGAACCAACAAACACAACGATCCGCATCTTATGATTTTTTCCCTGACGATGCTTCAGAACCAACTAAGGCAAAATAAAGACTTGATTTATTTACTGTTATATCTAAAAAATTAAGTATTTACGTGTGCTATTCTTATTCCAGTCAGAAGATTTATATTGCCTTTGGGCTGCACTAGATGCATTTTTGATAGTATTCGGCCGACGTCACTTGTAAGCGTCGCAAGTACCTCAACAGTGCTGGAAGGATTTGTGCTGTCAAATAGTCAAACACAAAATATGCAAAAACAAAAAAATAAATTTGATAACTAGAGTAAGAAAGATGTAAATATATGTCGAACACTGAAGAATATTGAATATCTTGGTTTTTAATTTTTCAGGATAAACTAAGGAGCAAAGAAAAATCGCAACAGATGTAGTGAATACAAATTATAATTTTTAGTATTATTTCGTAGTTTAGCAAATTCCGATTAACTTTATTATTTTTACGCACAAAATTATCTGCAATAACAAATCTTTTTTTATTAATGAAAGTATTCAGGACGACTATAGCCGTAATTTGGCAACATATTGCCAACAATTGGACAGCTATAAAGTGGCAATGGATACAAAAATTAAGTTTACTGGATTTTTAAATATTTCGAAAAAGTTTTAAAATAAAAATGTTGTTTTGGATTAAAATCAAAAGGATACGGGGCTCACTCATGATTTTATAAATTGTAAAGAAAAGTGCCAAATTTCTACAATGAGCAATTTCAAAATCATCATTCATTCGAAACCATCCTATGAGGTAGACTGCAATAGGTAGGATATATTTCTATCAAGTGAAAAAAAAAAAGTTCTGGATTTAAGGGAAAATAAAAAAAAAAAGATATTTTGTGGAATTATTTTGCACAAAGGATTCCTTCATTATATAAAATAAAAAAGTAAATATCGCCAATAAAATAATTTGTATTAGGAAAAATTCTTCAGTCCTAACTATTTTTGATTGAAAACGGCAAGTCGTCGTCTTTTTGCCATGGCAAAATGTTTAGGAACCATTTTCAAATCCAAAAGCCAAGAAAATAAAATTGTTCCTTCCAAATAAGCGATAATTATAAAAACTCCTGCTAACTTTTACATTTCTAGTCATTCAAGGCAAAAAAGAAAAATAAGGAGAGACGTTTATTTTATCGAACTATGTAATTGTAGGAGAAATGTATTCTTTAGAAAAATCCACTACTTACTCTGCCAGGGTGAGTAGACCGACATTATTTTCCGGGTTTGATCGAACCTTTGTTAAGCAAACCAAATTTATTCCATCTTTTTGCGCATTTAGTCTTGTTGGAAAATAGTCTCCATTTCTCTGGTAGTCGCTGTTATCAAAACTGGAAGAAATTAATTAATAGTTTATTTATATAACCTATACAGACGGAAAGGACGGAATTTATGTATATAAACTCTAAGGCACAACAATTTAGATTTAGAATCATTAAAGTAACAAAGTTCGGTCAAATAGTTTTAATACAAAGAGCTATTTACCAAATCATAGTACTTTCGAGCACCATCTTTCCCGATTTCTGCTTGTCACTGTTTTAACGTACACTGAACTTTAATTAGACTTGCCTGGCTTTGTGAAGTGTCAATCGTTAAAAATTTTGAATGCGTTTATATGAGGACAGCAAATTGGAATTGGAATCACTGACATGGAGTGGATTGATTACTCGTCCTATATAGAAAGGAGAGTTCAGCTATAGGAATTATATATCTGTCTACTTCTTTCCCCAGCCGGCCACACACGGGACGGTTTTTAGCGTACAAACTTGTGACACTTTGTGACAAACTTTGCTTGTACCCCATTTCGCCCACAAACGGTGTTGGTTTTCATTCCTAAAGCGATATAACAAATTTAAAGAACGAAATCGCGACTCCATAATATATATATATAATGTCGGAGCAGTTCATCTTGAGAGATGATAAAAAAAATAAAACCATGGAAAAATTAAAGGCAAGAAATATTTGTCGGTAAATCAGACATAAAATAAGAAGAATTTGCAATATGGGATACTAAAAGATTTAATTCTCATAACTTAATAGCTAATTTTTTGCTGAAAACTCAGAAATTGTGGAAAATTCAGTTGTACATAGCTTAAAAAGGGGAACACTCACTTAGGTGAGAACTGTCAAAAGAATGCACAATTTGCTTGGAGGAACGAGAGAATTTCTGAACTCGACAGTTGTTGACAGCACGTGTCAAGCTTATTTTTGTTAAATTTGTCAGTTGCCAGAAGAGGAGTAACTAAAAGTTTTTCATTATAGAGATATGGTGAGGAGCAACGCAATAATTGCCAAGGATACAGAAAAGTTAAACTAAATGTATTAATTCTAGGATGTCCTTTCCCGTCCAGCAGAAGAATTCGAGAATGACAGTTTTGTGGAAGAAATGTGGGCCATGAAGGCAATGGAGCACGGAGAAATCTACTTTAACGTATTTATTACGAATACGACTTTCGCACGAAAATAATCGAGAACATTTTTAGCTCCTCTGTAGTGTTGATCCAAAATTTTTAAGGTTGACTCCATACGATGACCAAATATATAAAGAATTTCGGCAAGACTTCCCCGAACTCAAAGTAGAATTAGTAACCGATGAAGAGTTGAAGAACTCTGCAGAAAAAGTACGTTGGAGAAATTTTATAGAAAAGTTTAATAAGCTTGAAGACTACTCGTATGGGACGTTGTTGAGGGCAGATGCAACGAAGGAATTCACGCCGGAAAACTCAATTCTTGTGGTACGAGTGCAATTCCTAGCTATTGAAATTGCACGGAATCGGGAAGGCAAAAACAATTTAATTCGCCAGAAGTACAAGCTCAAATTGGGAGATTAGAGTAAACTCAAATTATATGGTTTTCAGCAAATACAATTTGTAATAAAAGTTTTCCATAAAACTTGGAATTCGACTTATCATTTGAACCCCCTTGGAAGTCAAATCGACTGAAAATCGTCCCTGGATATTTCCCCGACTTTTAAAGCAACTAAATATAATCCTAGCGCTAAGTAGCATTCCAAAAACGGCTTTTTAAATTATTTTTTTTTATTAAAAATAAGCGCACATTTATGCCGTTTCCATAGGTTGGGCAGCGGCTGTCTCTTCTGTGTATTTGCCCTTGTCTTTTCCAAGTGCGGCCAGACGTCCTTTGCCTCTCCTTTCCAAAATCTTTTTGCGATCTTTGTCCAGCTTCAACTTAACAATCACGCACTTCGACGGGTGAATACCGACATAAACATTCGTTCCGTTTGCGTTCTCCCTTTGGATTTTTTCGATGTAAACAACAAACTTTTTGCGGTAGACCTGCACAACCTTGCCGACCTGGTTTCCCTTGAAGTGGCCCCGCACTACCTGGACTTCATCGTCCTTACGAATGGGCATCGACCTGACGTTGTACTTCTGCCTGAGCTCCTTTGACAAGGGCGCCGACATTAAACGCCGGCGAATATGCGAAGGGGCCGTAAAGTGGCGCTTACGATTCTTCCTGCGAGAGGATGTCACAAACTTGTTGAACTTCATTTTAAGTTGTTCTTTCTGAAAAATAATAAAGGAAACTTGTCAGGACTGAAACAAGTAAAACACTTTTGGGGTACAGAAAAAAGTCGAGGTTAGATTTTCTAAACTACGATATGAAGGCGAAATCTAGGAAATTCATGCAACATTTCTATAAAACACAGCATAATGCACATTTAGCTAATCTTTGATACTGATAAAAGTAATTTTTGTATTAAAACTCGAAAGATGATCACAGATTTGTTAAGAACCAAAACTTACATCGACAACTTTGGTAAAAACAACCGAAAGAAAGGAATGACAGCTGCTTCACGGAAGTACTAAATCTTGGTTTTGGCTGCGTTCGATTCGTTCGTCAGAATCGAATACAAACATTGAACTAAAAACTAAAATGAATGGCTAGCAGTGTTTTTGAATTAACTATGGCTGTGTGCCAAACCTGCTAAATGCTTGCTAAATTCCAGTTAGAATTGTAAATTTAGCCGACTAATTCCTGAGATGTGCCAAATTGAAAGTAGATTAAATATGCAATTATCATTTTCATTTGACATATATATCATAAAAACGAGCTTTTGGCAGTTTATTTTAGCGCGCGATTTTTTTCCTTTAAATGGAAATTTTTAAATGTCAGAATTAAAAAGAAAATTTACCTATTGCAAACTTAAATCTATCGTAGTCTTTTTTCCTTGGCTTCTCGAAATTAGTTTCTACTTGTAATTCTTTAAATACTTTTTTGCAGTGAATGAAGTCGTAGTAAGTCAAAATTTAGCCGTTTAGCAAAAGAAGAAGAAGCATTAGCAAGCTCGAAAATTTACTAAATGGAAATATCTAGAATTAGCCAGCATTTAGCCGGTTTGGCACACAGCCATATAGGATTTAGTCTGTGTGCCAAACTAGACTTTTCTTTTGAAAAGACGACTTATCAACGGGAAGTATTCTAGCTGCGTTTTTTTAATGAACACTGGATAGGTTTTAGCCTTGTGTATAGAGTATACAGGGTGTTCCAGGGTGGGAGGTCAAAGTCGAACAAAAATGACCTTTTTCAACTTCCAGGGGTGATTGTGGCCAAGAGGTTGGGGATAGGGGGGTGGTTTTGGACTTTTTGGAAAGGGCTTTAAAATAGTGATCTTTTGAGATCGGTTTGGGGTCGCTGCGATGTGTAGAAAAAAAGATAAAAATAGCCATATAAAGCAACCTCCTGATTTACGAATCACCCTGTAACTGCCAAACGGTGCGAGATGCCCCCCCCTTCCGATTTTTTGCTTGTCTTGGTCTGACCTTTCACCTCCTGCAGTATTGACCTCCCACCCTGGAACACCCTGTATAGTGGTCGCAAGTTCGACTTGTTAACTGTTCGCTAGGTGGCTCTAGCTGTATCATTTTGAAAATAATGAAACTAATTTTTGTTTTCAAAGGAAATCTTGGCGAGGTAAAATTATAAATGCGAAGGATTAGTTACTTAAATAATTATGGCATGTAAATAATTGCTGGTTGTGCACTTTCCTGATTTTCTTTCTATTCATTTGTTTCATATTACCGATTCGATATATTCTAAAGTATGTTCGATTTTGGACAACAAAAACAAAGTTAATGCTTTTGTTAATCGAAACCTCACTGTAAAATCATGATCGTGATAGCTTTCGAAATAATTGCTCCTTTTTTTAATCACTCTTGGACGCTTTGGTCTTAGATACTCCTCGTCACTGTCGGAATCGTATCTTTCAAATGCCTTGATATTTTTTTCTTTGAAAAATCGTAATAAAATACTATGTATAATATATAAAACTACCCAAAAAAAATTTCATCGAGACGAATTACGCGTGCGACGTTGTTTAATCTGAGTATAAGGCTGGTTATACCGTCAGAATCGGCAGAATAGTGCTATACTCCGGTTTAGCTAACATATTCCCAGTGCCGGATTTACCTATGACGGGGCCCCAAGCAACCTCAGGTTTTTGGGACCCTCATTCCAACATTACCCCCCCCCCCCCCCCCTCCCACTCATTTTTTAAAAATAATAACCAGTTAATTTTGCAAAATCAATATATTATTCAGTTTACTTATAATTTACTAACTAAATTACAACTTTTTTCTACTTTTCTCAGTCGCAAATTGTTGAATTGAAGGTTCAGATTCAGATACATTTATTCACCTCTAAATCACCAATAAATCTAATAAATCAACGTAAACAAAGCAGAAAAGTCAGAATTGTCAGAACTGACAACATTTTAAAGACGAAATATGGGGACAGCGCCTCTGGTAAAATTTTTGGAATTAATTTTCAGGGTTTATGACCGAAACCCTGGTCAGAGACAGGATTTAGTGATTTACATGTGATTTACAATGAATAGTCGATATTGTTTACATGGATTTTTTTATTTTGCATTTTCTATTTTTTTTTTCAAATTTCCGAATGTGTTTTCAAAATTTTTCAATTTTTGGGGCCCCTGTCCAAGCGGGGCCCCAAGCAATTGCTTCCTTTGCTTCCTGGTAAATCCGCCACTGCATATTCCTGGATAAGCAGTTGGTAGAACGTAAAATCGGTTTACTCTAGAGTATTTCCCAAATTATTCTTGGTATTAGACTTGAACTCGTTTGGTCGAACCGGCCCTAAGTTTATTTAAAAAAAAACTCACGACAGAAAGAACTACAACACTGCACTATTTGTTAGTATGTACGCACTTATTTAAAAAGGTTTACTATTTATGTTATTTTTTCTCAAACTTTTTCTTTCAACTGTGTCGAATCGCATCTTCTCCCGAGAGTAAATTTATCGTTTCACTTTCATTATTTTCACCCAATTCGAGAAACGTGACAGACCCCTAAAATATTAGGAATTTATTAAGCAACATTAACATTATAGTTAGTGATTTGATGTAGCTACTTTTTAGGTACAGTTTTATGTCTTTAGATCTTCTAAGATAGTAAAATAAATTGATTCAGGCTATAGCATCTTGAAAACTAAATGAGAACTATATAGGTACAATGATGATAAACAAAATTTTTAATTAGAAATAGAATTTTTGTAGGTGTAGGTTTTTATCAGTGATAAACGAGAGCATGTACATATGTACGTATGCATGAAAAACGCAAAAAAACATCTATCTCTTCGAAGAGGCCACGTTTTGCTGGCATAATCTTCTGTTTGCCAGTTGAATTGGCTGAGGAATTGCTGCTCACTCTAGCAATTAGTCGCTGCATACTTGTATCAGGTTTACACTATCAGTTGTCTTATCTTAGGGCTAGAATGTAATTGTAGTCAAACATGTTAGATACTTTAAACTGCATTAATGCATTCCATCGCTTATAATTCTCGAAACGTACGTAGTAAATTGAGTCAGGTAGATCGGTTCACGAAGCTGGGTTTATTAGTAGTTGTATAGTCTTCATATGAATGATATGCTCAATAAATGTCGATTCGGAATTTTGGTTCGGCTTTTCAGTCTTATTTAAGCCGCTGAACGGATTGGTGCAGATTCATTTCTTGTTCTTAAGTCTAAAGTGCCTTAAAACGTCCCATCATGAACCACTTAGGAAAAATTTTGTTGCGTCCGGTAAGTGTCTGTTCAAAACGAGATTTTTTTTAAAGAAATAACCTTGAAGTTTAGACATAATTTTGTGTTTTTCTGTTCAGGCCACGAATGCCGTTTATAGACAATTAAAATTAGCCAAATATTCTACAATCGAAGGGATGCAAAAGGCGGCACCAGTAACATTCTTAACAGAAGACGAGAAAATGATGAAGGAGACCGGTGAGTAGCGCACACGGGTCGGTTTTTGCAGTTTTTATTTTTGTACTCAATCAAGTGGTCCGATAGTGACGTTGCTGGGGGCTTGCCTTGGCGCTCATGAATTTATACTCAAAACAAGATTTGGATTATATAAATGATGGTCATTGCAGCCTGATAAGAAGTTAGTTTTAATGGTGAAAATAACCTTGATATTGGTTAAACATTCTGCTATAATGCATAAATTAATAATCTCATGATCATCGTTGTGATAATACAGATTAAAATTAATTTTATCACGCCACACTTGAATCGTACTCTGGTTGGCAAGATTTATAGAAGCGTATTTATTTGGTTATATGTATACGTGGATGGTGGGCAAATCTTCACTTGATTAATTGCTTTAAGCTACGTAGAATAAAAATTGATATTGTGTATATGCATATATACATATGTACATACTAGATCTGCAAATCGTTATCACGATTTTAATCACACATAGTATTTGGTTACTATGCTGCTAAAGACTGAAGATTTTCTTTTAATACCCAGGTGAAAATGATGATATCTAATATGCCGATGTAAATGTCTAAACGAACTACAAGAAAATCAAATAGAAACAATATTTCATATCTCGATGTTCGGTTACGTTTGAATTGGTATTTATTTTTTGTTTTAGTTTTTGTTGCACGTTAATTAAAGTTAAATTAATTTATTTTATTTTATTTTTTAGTGAAATTATAATTTAAGACCGACTTAATAGATATTAATGTGTTTTTTTTTTGCTTTATTTCGGTTAAATAGGTATAACTAAAAACTTTTATTATTTTAAAAACTATAATAAATGGCATGCTACAATTATAATATTTAACTTTACGATATAAAATTTCGCTTATTGCAATTTGCAATAAAATGTTCCTTTACAGGTTTGATCGATTTTTATCTCTTTTTTGTTATAAACATATGCATATGGGAATTTCATGTTAATTCATCGGCAGACTTTCTTTTATGTGATTGTACCTATTAAAGCGATTGATTTTTTTATTCAATACGACTGATTTATTTACCGTGTGCCTGCATATATGGTACATTTAAATTGGTGTCGTTATCCTAGTCTTATACTAAAAATGGAAAAATGAAACATTTCTTACCACAATATATTTTTCATTGAAAAGCAAAATGTTGAAATGCTCTTTTCTAGATATGCGGTTTATATCGCTAAGCAACTGTTTTAAGAACTCAAAAGTAATAATTAGAGTACCTACTTTTGTGTTTTTGCTGTAATCCTCACTTAATTTAGTTGCAGTAAAAAGACAAAAATGCAATTAAATCCGAATTAATTCGCCACATTACGCTACCCAGTTTTTTTAGTAGTTTTTGTGCCATTTTTGTCGGTAAATCAGACATAAAATAAGAAAAATTTGCAATATGGGATACTATAAGATTAATTCTCATAACTTACTTAATAGCAAAAATTCTGCCAAAAACTTAGAAATTGTGTAAAATTAAGTTGTACCTATCTTAAAAAAGGGTAATTTCATTCCTTTGAAGGGACTTAAGATAAAAAGGAATTATTTAATAATTGTTAGTGTAATTACTTGATATTATGCAATTAAAACGGTCCAATGGTCCCAAAATCCATTTGACAACAATTCAAACTCATAGCTAAAATAAATATTTGGTAGCTATATTGGATCCGCCATCTTGAATTTTTAAATTTAGAATCCACTTCACAATCAGGTTCTCCAAAAACGCCGAATAACAATGTTCGTCGAAATATTGTGAATTTACAATTGGCAAAAAAGCAAACAAATTTTTGATATAATATTGTATATGCACATAGGAATTGATAGCTTGAACTCCTTCAGCATTGCATCCTGGTGCAAGTGTAAAGTGTTCGTTTACTGTGTATCGAGTTGACTACAATACACGTTTTTTCAGTACACAGTAGAATTAATATGAAAAAATGTTTTTACGTTACGACATTGAATTTTCGAATTGTTCGTTAATAATGAAAATTTTTATTTGCAGTGGCTAAAATGGCACAAGAGAAAATAGCGCCTCTTGTCAGAAAAATGGACGCCGAAAGCCTGTTTGATCCATCTGTAGTCGAGGCAGTGTTTCAAAATGGTTTAATGGGGATCGAAATTCCGACTGAGCATGGGGGTAGTGGTTGTAATTTCATGACAACTATGCTTGTTGTTGAAGAACTTTCGAAAGTCGATCCTGCCGTAGGAGCATTCGTGGACATTCATAACACTTTGGTGTGCTCTCTCCTGATGAAGGTTGGAAATGAAGAACAGAAGGCTAAATATCTTCCGAAATTAGCACAGGAATATGTAAGTTTTGTAATTAAGTATATGCTTTTGATTTAATTTATATACATGATATTTTTTAATAGGCTGGTAGTTTTGCCCTCACGGAACCAACGGCGGGTTCTGATGCATTTTCTTTGAAAACAACTGCCAAAAAGGATAAAAATCATTATATTATTAATGGCACAAAAATGTGGATCTCTAATTCCGACGTTGCAGGCTTGTTCCTCGTCATGGCTAATGCCAAACCAGAAGCTGTAAGAATTTTATAAAATGTTTGAAAAATTCATTGTACCAAAATTATTCAAAGGGCTATAAAGGAATTACTACATTCATAGTTGAAAGCGATACCCCTGGAGTAAATGTGGCGAAAAAAGAAGATAAGCTGGGCATTCGCGCTTCTGGAACCTGTGTGGTAAACTTCGACAATGTTCGTGTACCTGAGGAGAATTTGCTAGGTATTAATAAAATTCTTAAATTTTTAAATGCCATATCACTATAAGGACATATTATTAAAGGTCAATTTGGACATGGCTACAAATATGCTGCTGGTTTCTTGAATGAAGGTCGTGTTGGAATTAGTGCACAGATGCTTGGTTTAGCACAAGGATGTTTCGATGCCACTATCCCATACCTCTTGGAACGCAAGCAATTTGGTCAAGACGTTTTTTCGTTTCAATCGATGCAACATCAGATAGCAACAATTGCAACGCAAATTGAATGTGCCCGATTGCTAACATATAATGCAGCTCGTATGGTTGAAGCGGGAGTTCCATTCGTTAAAGAAGCTGCTATGGCTAAATACTGGGCGTCTGAAGTGGCGCAAACGACAACTATTAAATGTATTGACTGGATGGGAGGTGTTGGTTTCACTAAAGATTTTCCTCAGGAGAAATTCTATCGTGACTGTAAAATTGGAGCTATTTATGAAGGAACAACAAATATGCAACTAAGCACCATTGCTAAGCAAATTAAAAAAGAATTCTCTGGCTAGGTGCAAAAGTCCCAATTTTTAACTTCGTTTATGTGATAACGTGGGCTTTTACTGGAAAAATTTCTAATAAAATATAATACATACAGAAATTGCATTTATAGTAGCTTTGCTTATAAGACATACCTTTGGAATTTAAGTTTCATAAGAAAATACAAAAATATGTAATTTATAGTTTTTATTTCATTTCATTAACCGACTTCAAAAAAAGAATTCAATCCGCATAGGTTTCGTTTGTATGTGTCTGTTATTGCCTAAACTATGCAATAAAGTGTTGAAACGTGTAAACCAATTCTGACGATACCTTTTTTTTATATAATAGCTGCAATATACGTACGCAATGGCATATGGGGTCTTCTAGGTGCTCTGAATAAAAATTTGGTGTCAGCACTAAATATCATTGAAATCTTGTAAAAATAAATAAGGGGGACAATTAAGTGAAATTAACTGGGACATTACACTTTTTCAGTCGAAAATTTTAATGTTTTATGGGACATTAATAAAAATGCATTTTGTGAAACCGTAATTTTCCTGAGTTAACTCTGCATGCAAACACAGTAATACATATGTACATATGCACGTACACTCATCAAAGCATTAAAGGTTTATTAAAAAATGCAATAAATTGTACAAATTTTAGAATAGTTATAACTTCGCGAAAAATAATTTAATTTCAAGCATTTTTGAAAGGTTGTACATATTTTCTAGTTTGTAAATCAGAAGCTCAACGATTTTTATCATCCCCCTTCCTCTCTGCTAACAGTTAGAAGAGTTAGAAATATAATCTCTTATTTTTTCTGAACTTTGAATTTGCATGGGGTGGAAACATTTTTTACATGAAATAAATGGAAACATTTGAAAGCTTGTTCGTTTTGCTTGTGTGGTTTCTTTTACTGTGCGATATTTTTTTAACCAAGTACTAAGCTGTTAAAGTAAAAGAAATTATTTTGACTTTAAACTCATGTATTTCTTGAAATAATAATCGACTTTCCCAAATTAATTTGTTGTTATCTTCAACTTGATTACAATATTGTTTTACTAAATCACTTTTCATTTTATAATAATGGTTTGATTGACCTTTATCAATTTTCATACTGGCTATAATATTTTCCAACGTTGATATCGCGTTATTTTGTCTTCGTAAAATATGGGTTATTGACTCACTATTATTACTGGCACCTTGATATTTAATTACTTGTTTTACAATTTCGGGCTCTTGTTCCTCATTCACTGTCTTCTTAATAACACCTTTGGGTTTCTCCACATGCGTAATTACACTCACTATGTCTGCTTTGAATGTTTCAAAGCCTTTGTTCACCAATGCATAATTATATTTTATGAAGTAAGAGTGTGTGTTTACTTCACTCTTATGCTTACTTCTTATTTGATCGCGCTTCAAATTTTTCCCATAATCCTTCGAGAAGGCACAACTTTCCTCGAAGATATTTTAAGGTTTTCTTTTCCGGGGCTCAAATTGTTAATCAGTGGCCAATCTTTGAATACCTCTTCCAAGTGAAACTTTTTCTTCGGCTAAGATATCCATTTTACTCGCACGTTGACTGATGTTACTGATGTACTATTTTTTTCGTTACAAGTATTGTTCACGACGTTCAGATAGTAGAAAACGCTAGTCAGACTCTTCCAGATACTACCGAATAGAACTAGAATCGCTAATTCTAACAGTAGATGAATACGTATGGTCTAGTAACAAGAAAACGCTTGTTCTATACCAGAGATGTTAAAGGTTGCTGTAAATCAAAACTCCAAAAATCCCTTAACAACTCAACTATTTTCAGTTCCCAATTGCTTTTATAACAAATGTACATAATTAATGCCTACCTAATAACTTTGATGTCATCATCGCCGCACTGACCTGAGTTCGTTTGCTTTAGTGCTGTTGCACGTACATATTTGCTTTACTTTCTTTGAACTGCTGAAGCACATAATTGCAATGTTTACATCGAATGAATGTGGATCAGCGAGCGATGTGACATCATACTATCAACTCATTTAATTATTTCTTTATTACTACTGTTTTCTTTGGTTCTTAACAGCTTGTATTTCTTTTTGTATCTGCAGGTTTATTTTTATTATCTTTTGTAAATAAAAATGATAAAAATATCTATCAACATTTGTTTTTCTTTTATACACAATTGAAATTATAAAAACAGAGATTTTCTTTAAAATTTGAAATTTTGTGGTAGCTATAAAAGCAAACTTTATTAAATAAAAATATGTTTTCTTTCATTAGTTGGGCATAAGTAATCAAAATCAGAGATACAGAACTCAGATACTCAACTCAGTACTGAAAAAAATTTTCCTTGTAAATTTAAAAAATTAAGCCAACAACAAGTGTTGTTAATTGCTTAGTTTCTTGATTTCTGTTTAATTTGAAGATACTGATATTGTTTTAAACAGTAACATGTCAAAATAATATGTATATTGCTGAATCAAATCCAGGTTTTGTATAATTAACATGACTAGTCATATTATTTTAACTAAAGTTTCCTGATGAATGTTACTAGAAGTCATGTTAGCTCAAAATCAATACGAAAAATTGTTGAAATAACCTGTTGTTTTTTCAGTGAAAATTCGTGTTGACGTGTTGACTTGTGTTATCATTTAAAAGCAATGAATGTGTCAACAACTGTCAAACTAACTCGTTTACGCTGCTCTTTCCTGCCTTGTCGCGTATATGCGTATACGATACCCATGAACGAAAGATATTCCATAATTCAAAAAGCAATTTCATTTCCGGTACAAAATATTTAAGAGATTATAAATGCTTTTATACAGAAGGCCTTAGTCCGCTTCCGTTCTATGAAGATTAACGTTCTCTTTTAGTTCATTATAGTTATTTAATTAGTGAAATTACTTTGAAAAGCTCGCCTGTAAAGTTTATAGCTTCAGTGAAAGCGGAAGAAGATAACTTTAGCACCAATAAAAATTTAAGCTCTACAAACGGATGGATTTTTAGGCTACCGTAACCGTAGCCTTTCAAATACGTCACGAAAAGTACATACTCATACTTTGGGGCCAAATCAAGGTTATAAAGTCTAAACGCATATTGTGTATTAAATAAGATTTACTGCTAGAAAAACAACCCCGATATGAACGACTGATGATATGCAAGAAGCTTTACTTAATTCTGTGTTGAACTTTTAAGCTTTTTTATAGTGAACGAAGATAATGTTAATTATGTACTTCTCAAAATTTTGGTGTAGATGTTGAGATAGCGTATGCATTCATTTTAAAAAAGAATAAAAGGACGTGTACGCGAAATAAACTTACAAACTGTCGTTTTCAGTCAAATGCTTCATAAGCAATTTTAGAGAATATATTTTCAATGCATTCCCCGTGTATTTTAGGTTTGTTTGTGTTTTTAAGTTCACTATCGTGTATTTTAACAAGTAGTTTTGATGGTAAGTATACAAAATATTATTATTTAAAATTAATTAAATTACATAAAATCTGTTATTAAAAGTAAAACTTTTGAGAACGTTGTTATCGTTCATTATTCATTTAATAAAAATTTACGTATTTAGTCATTCTGTTCTTTTGTTTTTATCCTCAAATTTTCGAGTTTCTTATAACTATAAGCGCTCGTAAAACCTCGTAGGAAACGAGTTTTTCCAGAGATTAGACGTAGACCTATAGGTAGATCGAATATTCGCCCCCGAAAATCCTATTATGTATTGTAAATCTTGTCGAAGTCGTTTAGCCGTTTTCGAGAACGCGATTATAAATATAAAAATATACAAATATTGCTTGTATTATGCATATTTAGTTTAGTACATACATATATCGAAAATGGCAATAGTGAATTATAAATCTATATTATAAACGTTGGTGCGTCTGTAAGAGATTGTATAACTTCTGAACGACTTGACCAATTGAGGTCATATTCCCACGGCTACGATATATTTATTTTGTCGAGATCCTGGCTATGCTAGGGATCCGATAAGCGCAGTCAAGTTATTTAATATTTTCAAAATTTCCACCAAAATTGGTACGTGGGGGTTTCGGAGTCGCTGATTTCAATCCTATCAAGTTTTAAAGTTTATGTAATTTACACCAATATTGGTGCAAAAGTTTATGTGATTTATTTATTTTGTTGGGCAACGCTGGGAACACCGTACGAGTCAGCTAATTAACTATATGTTTATTATATTTTGTTATATTTTGATTTTTGCAAGCATATATGAGGATTCTTTTTATATATACTTATAAGGCAAGCTACTTTAGTTCGCACATATGTATATATATGTATATTAATTAAAATTAACAAATGTATTTTAATAGATGCGGGTGCACACGGAAGTCATCATTTTTCTACTAAATACGCTAACTTGTTAAGATCAGATGTGAATGACCAAGAAACCAATCCTGAGTATTGGTACAAACTAGCGCAGCAACAAGTTTATAATAATCTGATTAGATTTCCCAACTATAATGTAGCAAAAAATATAATATTATTTATTGGGGACGGAATGTCCCTGCCTACTGTAACTGCTAGTAGAATATATAAAGGTCAAAAAGATGGACTACCTGGAGAAGAAACGAAGCTATTTATGGAAAGCATGCCTTATACTGGTCTCTCAAAGGTAAATGTTCTTTATTTTATTTAAATACATAAAATCAGAATATATCTTATTAATTTAGACTTATTGTGTAAGTCATCAAGTTGCTGATTCAGCCTGCTCTGCAACTGCCTACTTTTGTGGTGTTAAGGCAAATATATTTACGGCTGGAGTGAGTGCAAAAGTCTCAATAAACGACTGTGATGGTAGTAATGATCCAAGAAACCAATTGAAATCTATTGCCGCGATGGCTCAAGAGGCTGGAAAATCAGTTGGTATTGTAACAACAACAACAGTAACTCATGCAAGCCCGTCAGGAAGTTTTGCCCATACTTCTAACAGAATGTTCGAAAGTGATGCAGACATTATTAAATGGGGTGGAAATAAAAATTGCCAAGACATCGCAAGTCAACTAGTTCTCAATAAACCAGGAAATCGTTTCAAAGTTATTTTAGGTGGAGGACGAATGAAATTTCTTCCTAATATCACAAGAGATGAACAGGGCATAAAAGGTGAACGATTAGATGGTAAAAATTTAATACAACACTGGCTAAAAGAAAAGAGAAAGGAGGGACCCACAAAGTATATTTGGAATAGAAATCAATTAAAATTAATTGACTATAGTAGAACAGAATACTTACTGGGATTGTTCAGCTCGGAACATATGAACTATCATGTGGATAATGATGGTTCTGTTGAACCTACATTAGCGGAAATGACTGAGGCTGCGATTAAAGTTTTGTCGAAAAACCCAAATGGCTTTTTTCTGTTTGTTGAGGGTGGAAGAATTGATCATGCTCATCACCAAGCAAAACCACGAAAAGCTTTCGAAGAAACTTTGCAGTTTGACAATGCCATTAGGCTTGCTTCAAAAATGACTTCTCAAAGAGATACACTAACTGTAGTTACTGCTGATCATGCACATACCATGTCAATATCTGGATATCCTGTTAGAGGAAATGATATTTTGGGGTTAAATACACTTCTTGCAAAGGATGGATTACCGTACACTACACTATCTTACGCAAACGGTCCAGGGTATAAGGCAACTATAAACGGAATCAGAGAAGATTTAACACATGCAAATTTCGGTATGTACACTTCAAGGTATCACTTAAATATGCGATTAAAATTATATATTTTTAGAAGACAAAGACTACGTATATCCTGGCTTAACTCCAGCTATTTTTGAAACACATGGTGGAGATGATGTTGGTATTTTTGCAACAGGTATTTTGTCTTATACTTTCCCACATGGAATGTTGTTGCCCAAATGTATAAACAATTTGCTCAGGGTCATTTTTTCGAGTTTCAGTTGTTCTTATCTTTGGGTGTGTGTGTATGCATTTCAAAACGACATCCACTGAATCCTTTCCCTACTTTTAAATTCAGATTAGTCAGTCGTTTAGTTAGAACTATACATTAAACTTTTTTTTTCGGTTAACATGCTTCAATATGTTCAAGAGAAATTGAATAAATTAATCGAAAATATGTAATGGGGGTATTCTAGTGCAGAGGCATGAATTTTATGTATTTTTTTAGGCGCAATAGAAAAAAACAAACAATATTTTTACTATCCATTATTTCATAAAATATTTATTACACAAAAAAAACAGTCAAAGAAATTGAAAATTCAAAAAATTACAGGCCGATGAAGTGAGGGTCTCAAAAAAAAGAAAAATGGCGCGCGAAGTTTGTCACGATTGTAACAAACTCTCCTAGTTATCTGAAAAAAAATAACTTTTAATCTAGAGGAATGCTGCTATCGTACTAACTAAAAAAAAGTTGAAAAATATCTTTTTTCGCAAATTTGCGGCTTTCGTATTTAAATAAATATAACCTTACTTTGGACGCATTCCGTGCTTTTATGTTTTTAGTTAAAACGATTTCTTTTACATATCAAACCTTTTCTAGGACCGTGGGCACATCTGTTTGTTGGCTTTCTTGAACAACATGTTATACCTCATTTAATGGCTTTTGCTGCATGCATAGGAAGCGGTTTAACAGTATGTGGAAGCTAATAATAATGGAACACTTTTTTCAGGCCATAATTGAAGTACATATGTATAAGTTCAAAATGTAAAATGAGTTGAGTTTCACAAATGTTTAAGGAGGATTCCCAATTTATTTTAGTTGAACAAATAAATTTTGTTATTTCCACATACGCATAGTGTTTTTTATCTATGATGTTTCAATGAAGTCGTCAAAACTAAGAAAGTTACATAAGAGAACTTTGGAGTGGAAACAGGAAAGTCCCAACATTTTTTTGGCAGCAATGTAGTTATAGCTGTAATCCCTGGATTTCAACAATGCAGTGGAAATTATGAATCGCCTGGAGAATGATGTTGATGTAATATCGTTTATTTTAGGAACAATTTTGTAAAAGAAATATTTGAAACAAAAAAAAAGTTGCTTCTGCTTGTGACTTTCAATTTCAATTGTAAAATATGTAAAAATGTTTTCGCGGAAAACAATACTTTACGAGATAATTAACTTTATTATCACTTGGACTTAACACAAATTTTTCCTTATAAAAAATGCGTACTGACTAAAGATTTTCCTTATACAAAATGCCTACCATTGTATTGTTTTTCTCGGAAAATTTTTTGCATATTTTTGCATTTTTAATATATCATCACAATGCTTGCGATCGATTTTTCGTCTTGTTTTAAAATATGACCAAAGCAGAAAACCTTTCTTCGAAAAAATAAATTGTGGAGAAGAGCATAAAATATCGTATATTCGAGATGTTGATGTCATCTTTATTACCATTGACCAGTGCTTTTAATGTCAGAATAATTATTTTCACAAACTTTACCACCCCATAATTCAAATTTGGAAATAAAAGAACAAATTTTTTTCGAGTCTAATATAAGTAAGGTAACAATTAAATGCAAAACTAATTCAGTTAAATTTTTCGCAATAATACCCAATTAATCGGACCAGATTATGGGTCCTATTCTAGGAAATTTCAGTGACCGGTTATAAGTCACAATCGAATTACAACACTGAGAAAACAGTTAAGTTATAATAACTAAGCGCATTTATTTAAAATATTTTTTTAAAATATTAGGTCAATATTAATAAATTTAGTAATAAACACTAAACGCATAGTTAAAGTATACTTATAATCATTATAAATCGAGTCAATTCGAATACTTGATTGATTAGATCAAAGAAATACTTGACTAAATTGTTCTCAAACGGAAAGATTAAAGTTGGTGAATCAGAACTTGCCAAGTCGCACTATTGAGTAGCAAAGAACATAACAAATTTTCTTTTAAAGCAACTGAAAAACGTTATGCATGACAGGAGCTATGATTTAAGGAAATTCGAAAGAACTTGGTACCCAGTTAAATCGCATTTCTTTTATTAGCGAAGCCGTTATCAGAGTACTTATCTTGCAAGTATTTTAAATACCTATCTAGACACTGCCGTGTGTCTAGATAGGTATTTAGTAAGGTTGGACCTGGTTGGACCGATGATACATACAAATTCTTTTATGTTACATGTTCATAGTATGAAAAAAAAGACATGTACCTCAGCAATCGTGGCATAATTAATCTCTAAGGTGAATATTGAGGCTACACATTTTCTAGGAGTTATTTCCAACCAGAAAACTCTGTTTATGTCCATTGTCATAAGAAAGATCCACAATTTCAGGTGACCGTCTGCACTAAATTTATGGAACTATAAAAAGCATCGTAAAGACGAGCCGCAGTATACCGAAGGGACAGAGAGCAAACTTTAATATACTTATCATATCCCCTATACAATGACCATACTCCTCCAAGAACTTGTTTATAAAAGTTCACCGTAAATTATAAAGGGGTGTTCAAATTTTACGGAGGGCAAGAATTGGGGTTCTAATCTAATATATTGAATGACCTAGTGATGTAGGCCATATGTGACAGTTATTTATAGCAATGATTGCTCTATTTTTGTCGTGTATAATAGTCAAATATAACGAGTAGAATTTAGTGATATTGGACAAGCTTTGTTTTTAAATCGGTACTTCACGAGCAAGCAGATACGGAGTTTGACCAGCACTACTGGGCATAAAAATGTTTAATGGTTTAGAAGGAAGCAAGCAAAAGGTTTCAATTTATTTTTCGGGTGAATTGTTTAAAAATTGACACAGTCAAACTTCTGCTCTGTAAAACAATTTGGCAGCATACATTTGTAAATGACTTACTTAAACATATGCATATAAACATGGAGAATCTCCATTAGCATATAATTCAGAAAATGCTTTAATTAATTTACTTCGTTTAGTAGGCAGTTTAGGCCTACGAACAAATCGAACAAGTTCGTTTACAGTAAAGTTTTGATACTCTTCTTTGTTTTACATAACATATGTAGGTACTTATATTCCGTGGCATAATTTAACACTACAAAATGATTTTCCATGACTAAAAGATTCATCCATTCTAATTGCAAGAAATCGTCCCTGATTACTTATATATACTTATAAATATAGTGAAACTAAACAAAAACATAAATACTATCACTGTTTAATTCGAATTAAATTAAATCGATTTTTCAAAGGTAAATAATTTTTGGAACAAATCGAGTTTGAGGTTTTTTCACGTATTACGATTAAATTTTGTTGGAACTTTTCCGTCAGCTTCGAAAAAAACTGTTTAAGATACCTTAAATAATTTTAAATATTCTTATCAGCGATGCCTTACTTGATGGTGTAAGTAAATATTTGTTTTTCATTCTATTTATGTATATTGACATAATCCAACAAATGAAGATATCGCATAAACGTAATAAGTTCATTAAAATTTTCAAAAATCTCATTGAATACAATCACTTCATTTTATTTATCACTGGAGCAATTTTTAATATAAGTATTTTTATAAATCTCTGTCATTTTCCGAGATATTGCGAACTAAATTTTCAGTTGTTTTGTTTGCAAATATATGCACAATTAAAAAATCTTAACTGGAAGAATTTCTAATTCTAGGGAATAATTTAAGAAAAAAGTTGTTTAGAAAATGTTTGTAGGTATGTTACGCGACAACGCGACATTTTTTTAAGTTATCGAGATATCCGGGTTTCGAGTTTTTTCTCTAATTTATAATCTACGTACATAAAAGAAATTATCATTTAAAATTGCATCTTGAAAGTCATTTATAAATGCTACTTGCTCCATTTTGCTCCACCGATTGGAATGAATTTTTGAATACCATTATCCTCAATACCAACCCTTGTAACGTAAGATTCTTTCCAATCTTTCTTCTTACTAGACGATCACTGCAACAACTACGGACATTTTGAACTCATCATGAAAGTTAGTAATTCTGCATCCTTCTTAGACCATCAAGCAGATAAAACCTTTGTCTAATAATCTTGTTGTTCTTATATACATATTATTTGTGTTTTTAATTTAAGTACATGTACAAGAGATACAAATTTTCAGAATTCCAGAGTAATCCCGAGTATACGAAAGACGTGCGTCTATGTCTACGATAAAATATTTCAACTCAGGGAGACGCGATGAGAGACACTTGAAAAATCCCTTCAACTCCTCTGTATGAGTGAAGCTAAAGTCAATACGGCAGATGCTAGTAGTCTAAACAGAGATCTAGATTTATGGGTCAAGATTTTATTTTTTCAGAAAAAAAAATGATGTGCTGTACCATTTCAACAGCCATAAGTATTTTTACGTGACAACGTCTCTGAGTCGTAAGAGAACAGAAAATAATATGTAGATTGAGTTTAGTGAAATGCCTTGAACTACTCATACATATTGTTAATATCATTAGTTGATTATTTCTTAGTTCTTTATTACGTAACATAAAAGTTAAGTGTTATGTTAAGCTGATATCACATTAATAATACAAATGTTGTTATGTAATCATTGAATCATGTGTTACTTAGCATTAACGTTTTGTGTTTATTGGAAAAATAACCCTTTTTCTTTCCTGGAGTCCAGAAATTCAGTTAATGTCGACCAATTTGATTGGCAATTCTTTAATTACACAAGCATCAGCAACATTTCATGATTTTCAGTTAAACTCATCACTGATGTAGGTTCCGAAGAAGAAATAGGGGCGTTTGTCAGTTTGTGCAGTATGATGTTTTTTTAAGAATTACAAGGTAGGTCTCGTTCAAATGTAATCAAACAGCAATCAAAAGAACAAGTTTAAATGTGATATAGCCTTATTTCGAGGGCATCATCAGAGCTGATCCAATCAGGAAAGTAATTAAAAGGGACAGACTATCCAGTCGATTGAGAGATTGATTGACAGATATTCGTTTTGGTAATGCTACGAGCCATGAAAGGAATCCTTGGAATTCCCAGAGAAAAATTAATTAGCTAATTTTGTTTTATCACCAAAAGGAAATATTTTGTAATTCGCTACAAGCTATTGTACTTATATTTATTTAATTTAAATTTAATATTAGCTCCAAAAGTACTACAAAATAATTTAACAAACGCTAAACTTAAACTTTTTTCCCTGAAATTCACTTTTTCCACTTTTTTCACTTCTTAAGACTAACCCCAATGCATGAATTATAAAGGAGATGGAATAATTTTTTTTTTGCGAAAACCTACCTTATTTGCCGTAAGAATCAATCCAAATTAGAAAAAAAATAATAGGTCAAATATTTTAAAACGGGAGATCAAAAATAATAAATATGTACATCTACATAAGTACATAAATCGCGCGACAAGCTTTTATATCATATAAATTGTGTAATATAATAAATTGATGGGTTTGATTCAATTTAAAGATTATTTTCTTCTTTTTAGAGCATTTAAATAAAAGCTTTTTTTTTTAAATGTTTTTTTACCATTAATTTATATTCAAGGTGATATATAAATAGTTCTGGCAGTATATTTTCCAAAAAGTTCGTATTTTGAGAAAGGCAAGGTAGCGCAATTTCCCCCGACATTTTTGAAGGGTCCGAAGGAAGGGGCTGAAAAAACCTTGACTGCAAGCTGTTTGTTACTCTTCAAGATCTGCTGCAAATGGGATCACTGGTAGCACAGCACGAGTGGTTTAAAACTATTTTCACTAATTTTTCATGCTAATTCGTATGAAATGGCTGCTAGCAAAGCTTGACAAATTATTGACAGTTTAAAATTGATTTGTTTTAAAGCCACTACTGACTCGCGTTGGGCAGGAATTGGACTTAATTGTGCCTGGGTCATTAATCAGCGTGTTACGTGTGTTTTCGGGGTTCATGTTTTTTGGAAGGGCAAGCATAACTCTGAGCTTTAAGCATCCCAGCAGGATTGTTGTAAAGTACATAAATATGCAGTTCAGTCCAAGTTGGCAGCCCCAATGATTTCCGTTTGCATTCTTAATTAATGTAAATGGGGCTGTTTTGCATGACTTGTGGCTATTAGTCTAACAGGCATTTTGTCGGCTTTGCAAGTGCACGGAAGATGTGAAGAGTTAAACAATCGTCCGGAAGCAGTTCGCTTCTTCCACCGCATGACCTATCCTTTGATATTCGACTGAAGCACAACTCATGCACCGCTGAATTCATTAGCAACCCGTGAAGCTTATTCAGCCGTGAAAGGCCTTATCGGTTCAATTGATCACGGATCCAAATGAAAATTTATCACCAGCCCAATAGAACATAAGTCCTGCGCCTAAAATAATGTTTTCAGTATGTTAATAAGCGTAATAGGCGAAAGTAGCGGCCATCCAGTATATCGATGGGTGAAATTAAAAAGAAAAACAAGCGCTATATAGTAACTCGACCATAGCACTGATGACAGCAACAATAAATTTCGATTGGTTTCACCACAAGGCTGCTATTGAATTTCATTAGTGAATATATCACGGGCTTAAAAATGAGTAAATAATTGATTACTTTTGGGAAGAACATGGAAATACTGCCGCTATGAAAATGGACTGCTCGTCCTCAGTATGTATATGCTCTAAATAAGTGCATAATGTACTAGTTATCTCTGAAAAATTAAACAAGCAAGATAATGAATTGATTTGACTTGCCGGCTTATCGAAGTAATATAATTGCAATAAACTCAAATACTCAAATTAGTAATTAAATAAAACAATTAGTGCTTTTACATAAAGAAATACATAAAAGTACATATGATTATTATTCTAAGCAAACGTTTTAAGTAGATTTCATATGACTATTTCATAAAAAGATTTTGGAAAATTGATGACGTCAAAACTGGTTTTAGAGGTCATAAATATTAAAAATAAAAAAGTGACCCTTAGTAAAGTTTAGAAGCATACTTGATGCACTTATAAACTAACTAAGAATATCTACTAAGCAATTCTTAGACACTAACAAAATTTTCGCACTTACTTATTACAAAAAAACTTATCACTTCTTCACTCAAATTTGAGCCGTTGAGAATCATACTCGCGTAAGTCAACAATTTTTAAAAACTGAGTTAAGTCTAAAATCACATCACTTACCCGTCACCCTGTTAAATACCATATAAACTATTAAAACTTGACTTACGCCACCATGATTCTCAACGGCTCATTTGTACACATGTATCTACCTAATCATAATGAATTCAACTTGAGTTCTCAAAATTAAAATTTTTTGTAGGTATGTACATACATTACATATAATTTGAAATAGTGTATTTGGAGATTTACTTTTTAAAGAATCGATATCTAGATTATGATAGTATGGAAAGTTGTTAGTAACTGTCGCCACATTATGATACGATTTTGAAGTAACTGCATTCAACGTCTTTTATATGTATATTTTGTGATATGGTACTGCGTTTAATATTTGCAGGACTAATAGATTTGGTGAACTGTTGTACCTACTTATTGATTAAATTTTGGTTTCGGGAAACATAACTTTGTCTTATAACGTGTGTGCTACCTTTTCAAGCAATGTTGAAATATTTATTATAATATGACACGCGATATATAAAATTGCTTACGCTCAGAAATTCATTAGAAACAAGTTTGTTCACCTGAGTTAAGAAGTGAAATTTCAGAAAACATGGAGTCATATTTATTCAATGATCCCATCGTAGTACACTCGACTATCATAGTGAAGTCATTAAGGCTGCAACCCTTTGGGGCTATTGCGTATACACGATTCGACTTATGCCTCTTTGAGCAGCAGCAATTAAAATTTCAGTTTTTATGCTAATTGCATGTATATAAAAAATGTGGCACAGCAGCCCTCGGTGGATAATGATACACAGGTTTACGGCAGAAAAATTGCTTTTCTCAAGGGTTAATAAAATTATGTAGGTATATAATTGCATAAAATCTCAGTTTCCACAAAAAGTTTGTTTAGTTTAGAGTAAGTTCAACTCCTATAGTTTGGTAATTGCTGTTGAGTACATTGAAGTAAGTAGTAAGTACGAGCGCTAAGACTATACTTTCTGGCTTTCATATTGGAAGTTTCAAAATGCTTATCAACTGTTGACGAAGAAAACAAGAAAAAGGGTTAGTAGAAGCAGTGCATGCCTTTGTTCGATATTTGTTAATTTTTGAGTAAAGGTACGACATATTCGAAATTAACATTTAGCCTACTTTTTATTCGCGAGTTTTAAAATGTAGACCAAGAATGGGATAAATAATTGTAAGAGGATTTCCACGAAAACTGCTATTTCAGGGTTTTTGGAGATTTTGATTGTGAATCAATAGTCGAAATTAAAAAATTCAAGATGGCAAATCCATTAT
Organism: Machimus rusticus; assembly: GCA_951509405.1. NCBI lineage: Eukaryota > Metazoa > Arthropoda > Insecta > Diptera > Asilidae > Machimus > Machimus rusticus. The sequence goes on along the minus strand of OX608054.1, from coordinate 14,004,551 downwards.
GACGACTAAAAATTTACGAAATTCAGCGAATTTAAGTGAGCATTTGTACTAAAGGTATTTTGGGAACACAAATTCCGAATTAACTATCAAACTATTCAAAATGGCGGACCAAATGTGGCAACCTTAGTTTCCGTTATTCTAATGTCAATTGTTTTCCATGAACCATTTTTCCTCGAATTTTAAAGCCATTAATACATGGTTAAATAGAAGTAACAAACATTTTACTTTATTTACTAAATCAAAATTAATAATAATAACAGAATTTTAGAAATACCTACCTCTGAATGTGTCTACATATTTGATCCTGTCATTTTTAATTATTATATTTTTAAGAAATATGATGTTTACCAACTATTTCAAAACTAACGCTCGAAGATAATCTAGCAAATATTATATAAAAAAAATATTGTTCTGTGTGGAAAGGCAGAAGAATTAAGTATGTATGTATTTCTTGATTAGCATTGCTTAAGGTCGATAGGGTGGCGTTGAAAGCAATAAAGAAAACTTGTCCTGCGAAAACAAAGCTGTTGCGTCTTCATGTTTATTTACGAGATCTGGTCATAATAGCATAAATACGGATCGATTACCTTTTCACGGGATTCGTGAATTGATTAGATGCCGATAAGGCCACACGTCACGTTTTACCATTTACACACCATGCTGACTACAGGGTTACCTAGCCGGAGAGGAAGGTGGATGGGGCCAGAACACTGAGAATTGGATCTCCGGTGCCTGCGATGAATATTTATGCATTGAAATGGCTCTACCTGAAGGAAGTTGTTACCTGAATTCCGAATCATACCGTCGGCTTAAAGTGAATTTAACATACCCACTCTGAATTAGGAGGAGAATGCCGGTTACCGCACCCTCGTGCCCTTAATGTACGGCGCTAGCAATCCGCATTTGGCTCCTCAAAGACTTCGTGAGCGAAAAAATGCAATTGGGTGTGAAATTGACTTTGGAAGCTGTTAAGTCTGCTGTGAATTGCACGAGCCTGACTGCGGTGCTCACTTGGTACACGACGCAAATTGTGGCTTTACGTACATATTTAGATTTCCGAGGGTTTGCCGGTATTTTTTGCCAATTTTCTTTGGCCCCACCAGTTTTCTTCACATGCGCAAAATGCAGAATTGATGCACGCCGACAGGACCGTCCAAGGTCTGAAGCGATTTAAGTTTAACGGCTAAACGTTTAGAGAAATTGAAGAATTCGGAAAAAAATGTTTCTGTCTTTTGGTGCCAATTCATTACCAGTCACCTGCAGTTTGGAGCAGTTTGTGCGAAAATTTTAAATCTGTAAGTTATTGCCAAGTCTGTAACCCGCTTTGAGATCTTTTACCAATTCATGCGATAGTAATACAGATACAAGTCCAATTAGATACTACCGTAGGGACTACATTTATAATACAGTACTTCATCTGAGAAGTAAAAGCAAAACGGAAAAATTCAAAATAAAATAGTTAAAAACTTAAAAATTAACGGGCGAGAAGACAAACAAGTAATGAAGTGTGCAAAAATGGCAAAAAATTGGTGAAAAATTAAGACTGAGTACTGATAGGCGAAAAAAAATGACTTTTAAAAGTATGAATTAATTATAGGAACTGATAGTCCATCAAACGGAATCAAACAATTCATTGCGCAGAGTGAGCCTAAAATGGTAGGGGCTATGATAATGGAAAACATCAATTGAGTTAAATTGTTATCCTAACATAATGTAAAATACGCGACGCAAAGTGCCATAGCCATCTGTTGGTCATCGTTTAACTATCGCAACAGTCGATTTTAATTTGGTTTTTAATTATTTAAATAAAAAAATAAATTTGGTTTTTATAATTAAATAACAGATATAAGCTTAAAATTTCTTGATTACTTTTATGTCTCCACTATAAGCTACTTCATATCAGATGACATCATTACCCAGTTTAAATGCTAGTGTAGACGTATTCGAAAATTGCAAGAATAATTTTTTACAAATTTGAGTTATTTTGTTAAGATTCGGTAAACCATGTTTCGTTGACCTTGAAATTTATTTAAATAAATTTATGAAAATTGAACGTGTCAGTTATAAACTTCACTGAACTCTGAACGCTTCATTACTAAACAAGGAGATCAAGGCAATTTAGACTTCTCGTGATAGTTGAAAGGTTTAATAACGCTTTACTGATCCTGAAAACTGAAGTTCCAAAGCGAATTTGTCTCTGGCGAATCACATTTCCTATCCAGAACAGCACTATTACTTTGCTGAGTTTCTTGGTAACCGGTGCAGGCAAGTCTCGCTTGAGAATAATAAAAGAACACATAGCTCCCAAAGAAAGAAATAAATCAAGCAATGACGTTGAAATTCCTCCATTATACTCAGGTTCAAACGTTTAATCGAATCGTAAAAAAGTAGGGAGTACAAACGACCAGAGGACGCTAGTGAAAGGAGCAGAAGGTATCGCACACGGTAAATTTCAGAAGCCGCTCAGAAGAAAGGTCCAATAATGTCATAAATCATTGTGAAAAATTGGCAGAATTATATTGACAAAAGTTTTTCGGAATAATATGTGTGCTACAAACTAATACCAGAGCACGAGAATTTCCTTAAAAGGCGTAAGGCAATATAAAGAGCAGGTCAGTGGCTAATATTCAAATTGTTTTCATTTTTCAGGGCTATAGGTTTATAAGCTTAATACGAATTCAACCCAAAGTTGTCCAGAACTTACTATAATTTGCTTCCATTTTAATGCTTCTTTTTTAAAAATGTTTTCTTTGAAACGAATTCTTTGAGAAGCATTGTTGTTATTATTATTCTCTGGAGGAGGGCCGATATTTTTATTTCAGGTTTTGCTGCTGTAAAGATTTACAGCTCCATTTACAGGCGATGTTTTCGACAGTGGCGTTCTCACATTTTTAGTGTTAAATAATGGCGTGCGACGGTCAAAGGAAGTAGCAATTAATCATCACACCCACCCACACTCTGTCCAATGACAATTTATTGTGGCCACCCCAAAATTTTCCAGATCTTAACATTTGTACATCATTTGATGTTTTTAAGGAAATAGCACACAAATCGCTATTAGAATTTGCAAATCTGAAAACATTATTCGAAATGATTTAAAACTGGGTAATAATCATGGCCAAAACTGCAACAAGATAGGGAACAAAAGCTAAGTCGACATTTTGGTGTCGGAAATGTTATAGTAGTTTGGGCAGGTTTTAGTCGCTGTAAGAAAACGCCAATATGTTTTATTTCAAATAGAATGAACTTGGCCAACTATATACAGACTTGTTTTTGAAAGACGAAATGATTTTCATACGATGAGTTAGCCATTCACGTTTCCAGGATCACAAAGAATGGATGAAAACGCACGATGCGAATAGACAGTGCCATATTATTATTAGATCATATCAGTTTTTATTTTTTTTATTAGTAGCGGTCTACGCTTTTTGGTATATTTATTGTAAACGTCTATGCAGCTAAATCAGTTTCTTTCACTGTAAAATTCTTTCTTCGGTCTCCAACAGTTACGATCGTTAGTCTTGAGGTAGTGACTACCGAAAATATTGGGCTTAATAAAATTCATGTTATTAAACAAAATAATATGCAGTTGAAGCTTATAGAATTTATAAGTTTTTTACAAGTTTTCGTACAGTTACGTTTGCCTGTTATTTTTATGTATACTAAAATGTAAAAAAAAATTGTTTTATGTATTTCGAGAGTGTATATAGTTTAACAAATTTTATATCAATATCAACAATAAATATAATCTTAAAAAAATTACAAAAGTAGCCCTTATTTAAAAATCTAAACCAGAACTATTCCTTAAGTTATGAATCTGCAGCTTAGACATCATATATGATAAAACATTATACATAATGCACATACATATGTATATTTATGGTCTATACTTAAGAAAGAGATTATGTATGAGATATAAGTTAAAAAATACAGCCGGCAAAGAGTGATACTAATAAAAAGAGATTCACCTTGACCGGATAAGATCAACGTACCATACATACGCCTTCGTGTGCAGCCTCCTGTTGCAAACTATAACGTCGGAGATGCTCACTAATAAATACATCAAACCAAATGGCCCGGCCAGAAATATCTGCTTGTCATCCCAGGCCGTCCGTTTCGAACTACAATGTGACGAGAAAAGGTAAAAAGGTGTCGGCCATCACACAATTCTGCAGAAGATTGCGCTTTTGAAGCATTTTCTTTTGCCTTATGTTTGCTAAGAAAAAAAACTGTAACGATATAATTCATTCCCCTAGTATTGTTACTGCTGCTGCCAACAAAGAGGTCCATATCCGATTTAGGCGCTCCTTGCCATTCTTGTCATGTCCAGTTCACATTTAATCTTAATGGCAGCGGCATATGAATGGCGCGTCACCCAGGTAAACTTCTGTCGTTACCTGAACAAAGTTGTAAGGTTCTCACCCAGATTGTCAGAGGGATATCAATTGCAGACCTTTTTCAACATGAACTTCACTCGAGGGCTGTTTTCTAGTTTTCAGTTTCAATGAACACGTTCAGAATGCTCAACATTCCAATTCAATCTTTTAGTTCTGATCACCATTGGATTTTGCTAACCCTAGGTTGCTCTTATTTCGTTATACTGTTGGCAATTTAAACTCTAAGTATGAATATTATCACCTCAAAAGTTACATATAACAAGTCAACTTCTTATTGGCGTTTTGTTATTATTCAGAGGTCGTAACGAATTTGTTTTATTTTAAATAATTAATTAATTATGAATGAAAAGTTTCAGTTACTTTTAAATGATCAATAAAATATTTTTATTTTTTGCAATCACTCATAACAGTTACGATATTTTTGATCATGAATAAAAATTCATTGGATTTTTCCATAAAACAAATTTTTCCCAAACATTGAATAATCTTAATTTCAATTACACATTCTGCTAGACTAATATATATATAATATCATAGTTGAATGAACATAGATTCCGGCACTAATAATAAGACTATTTCATTGTATGAAATTTAATATGTTATATTCCGAAATAAATAAATAAATATCTAAATAAATATCATGAATAAAAATCATAAGGTAATTTCTATTTTCTTGATCACAGATAGATATTTAATTGTTTTTATTAGGAATAAAAATCGTCAAGTGATTTTAATTTTACTGATCAACATATAAAAATCACTATCGATTTTTACATTCGTAGTCAATATAACTATAATAATTATTTTCGAATTTTTAAATTATCACTATTTTTACCATAATGTATGTATATGTGTATATGTTATGTTTTTAAAATAAAATAATAATTGGCTGAATTTAAATTGCATTATCGTACAATACCAATTTTCAATTAAACATTTTTCTATTCATAATTTAAAATTATTAAATTAAAATTATGTTTCGAAATGATTGTTATTCATTTTAATGAGCCTTAAATTTCCTGTGAATAATTTTTTTTTTAAAATAATATTCAATCAATAAATTTTTTTTTGTCATTTAATCGTAAAACGACGTGTCTAGGAAACGTTGTAGCTTCATGACTCATGTTTAAATCTAGTCTAATCTAATGCTAGTCTACCTACATATATATTATGTTATTATTTCAATTATTACTAGCTAAGCTGAGAAAATTATCCGGATAAGAGGTGAGGAGAAAGCTTGCACGTTTTTTTGTTTGTCCTTCATAATTTAAAGTATTGGAATTTTTAATCCTCAAAATCACATAGAAAGGGAAGAACGAAAATGTACTGCGAAGATTGTGTCGCCAGAAATCCCCATTTAAGCTCCGTTGGATGTATATTTTCTGGAGCTCTAAGCAGAATATTAATTAATGGAATATGACGACCGAATTAAGCGACTAATACACTTAGCTGATCAACGTCGGTCTCAGCACGGTCAATCAATTAATTCGGGACTCATGGGTGCATTAATTATTTTGCCCTCCTAATATGATGAAATAAAATTTAACGATATTAGAAAATCGACATTTGCCATTCATATAATATCTGAACGAGCTATCGAAAGCTTTCTTATATTATATAATATTATTATAATTGCGAAGCGAATTCATATAGGCGGTCACCACATGGGTAGGAGAGCCAGACATAGCCTTTTAATGTTTTTAACACCGTATTCCCTTAACTATTGTGGAGTCCATACATTAATTGATTTAATTTATTTTAGTTTGGTTACTTTAATTCATCATACATATATACAGTAAATATTCGATGGTGTAACAATAATTTTGCCGGTATGATTCACCCTTGTGTTAGTACCCAACTTTACCGACGCTGTTCAGCACCTGGGTGTCCTTATTGTAATATTCAATTTTTTGTTTAAAATTATGTTCTTTTAAATATAACTATAAATAAATAATAATAATAATAAAAAAATAAACTGATTTTTTTTTAAAGAATAATTCAAAATTCAGTCGAGTCCAAAAAGTACTCGGCGTTTCGATCGGTTGGAGTATTTCATAATTTATTTATGTAACTATAACTAGTATTATTTGAATCAACAAATATCAGATCTCTATTGAGTTTTGTTAACAGTATTTCGCTGGACAAAATGGACTAGTTAACTTGGGAATAGTATCATTAAAATAGATTTTATGTTAAATTTTCTCGCTTATGTGCTTGACGGGTAATTTCGGATAGTGCATTTTCCATTTTAATCAATATGAGGTAATTACCATCGGACATAATTATAGATATTAGAGCTATTTTCAAAAACACTTTATTATTGCTTTTATATTTTGGCTACATTTGAAATAATTAAGTAATAAATATACAGTTATTAAAGCTGCTCAGCTTTAACTAGCTGAGCATTATTAAAGTCCGTAATTATCCCACCCTTGCCAATTTCGTTTTGGAAAATACGAGTATATGACAGTATGACATGCTATTACAAAAGAATTTTGTATTTATGTACATGATAGCCAGGTAATCAATGTAAGTATGTATAATTAATTAGAATAAGCATGACTTCCCATTTTTCTTGACTGTTCGTTAATACCCCACTCTCCCAGTAATTTTATGATTTGGTTTTAAAATCACCTTATTTTGAAAAATTTGTTTAATAATACTCGTACATATATGTACCTGTAATCATAGTAAACATTATTTATAATTTGTTAGCAAGAATTAGGGTATTATGAATAACCAACCTTGTCCATATTATACTCCATTTTTATGATCTCTTTCCTTTGAGTATTTTATTCAATTTGTTTTATATTTTGAAATTGGATTTATTTTTAAGTTATTCAGAATGAAAATGAATTGTTTTTCAGAAGGCATTGTATGCGTTTCGTTTTATTTATTTTAAGATTTATTTCATGAAAAAAGATGGTTACCTTGTTGATATACATATGTATGTATACCTTTTTTTCTTAGCGTAAATGTACAAACTCAAGCATTGAACATTTTCGCAGAGTAAAATGCTTTATCACGTATTTATACGCAATTTAGTTTTATCTCATAAACGTTTTATTTACTTTAACAATCCAGATTTTCCATACCTACTATATACACACCATAATTCCAAATTACACATAAGTAATTCCTGCCTCAAGTGGTGTAGGTGGTGTAGGTACCTACATATGTCATGTGGTAGCGATTCCTCAATAAATCTTTGGCCGTCCCGCAACCGAAAACCAAACCAAATCTTTGTAATTTTCCCCTAAATCACTTTCATCCGTGCACCCGGGCTAATTCAGTCTCATCCTCAATTTCGAAACCGTAATTAGTTTCTTCTAATTAAACGGAAAATCTCTCGCCTGTAGGGCTATGTCTTCGTTAAGACACGCAACGCCAAGCTGAGACCAAGCGCAGTCCAACACACGCGAATGCGGGACGTTTTCGGTACACACCGGCCTGACGGTTTATTTATCATGCAAAATTGACTTTTGATGATACTTGGGAAACTGATTTGTAGAACAACCGAAGTAGAAGGGAAACCCGGACCGATTGGGAAGAGTTATGAACAGATCCGTACTCACCTGCGAAGGGTCTGTCGTCATTAAGCATGGTTCTGGAAAATACTTCACGTTCACGATGTTATTTATTTCTTCAAAATGGAAGTAGCCCCTTTCGAAACACTTCGTAGGTTGGCATTAAACTTTACGATTTCTCTGTGCATTATTTAATCGGCAAACTGTTTGGGGTAGCTCTCACCCACCGAAGAGTAAAGAAATGGAGCCTTATATATTTCAATTTGAGAATTTTAAAGGTTTTTCCAATTGGATCAGTCGTGAAAAACATGGTATAATTTTTTCCCTGCATAGATCGTTAAGACAGAATGTAAGGAGTTTGAGCGTTAACTTCAACTCAAAATTTTAATTAAAGAGATAAATAGCTATGTAATTTCATATTTACATTTACATCTTAAACTTGATAAAAGGCTCCTTCCTTTCTTAAAATTTTGAGTGCATATTCTGGATATGTTTTGAATCACAAATGTATATACAAAAAAAAAATTATAATAATAATAATAATAAATAGCAAATAAAAATTGAAAACAGATCTTTAAAGCGAGAAATACACTATAATTGTTGTACCAATTTGAGCTATTACGATATCTGTTCGACGATTGCATTGCAACATTCAAACGGTACGATTTGCTTGCGATTTTCGTACCAACAAGAATTTATCGAAACCATTTCTATGATCTAAGCTCCAGCGCAAAAGGGATTTTCAAAATAATAAATTCTTTTGCAACGGTTGTATGATTGAAAATACACCATACAATTTATGCACAACCCGTCATAGTTTTGTGTCCAAATCTTACGACTGTGCGATATCGGCCCAACCGAGAATTTCAAATGCATATGAGCCGTTGAGAATCATAGTGGCGTAAGTCAACACGGCTCATATGTACATGATTCAATTGTCCCATGCAACGACAAATCGGACCAACCGATACAACAATTGTATTGTGTATTTCTCGGAAAGGGGTAAAAATAATAAAAAGAAAAAAGTTGTATTACTTTTATGCCCAGTCCCTTTGGAATTCAAGGAATAAATTGAGTTTGAGGTCTCCTCATGGATTTTGATGAAAGTTTTGTGGAAAAGTTTCCTTCGACTTAGGAGTGATTTATTGTTGGTTTTAATACGCAATACTTCAAAACTGCAAAATATGTATAACACTAGAAAAAGCTTCACTAAAAAAAACGTTTCTACAAAATATTATGAAAAGCCATGGGGATGTCTCAAACTGAATTGTGTCGAATTTAAGTATGTAATTAGATCATTTATTATGACAACTTTTACATGGTATAATTCACAAGATTTCAATCTTATTTAGAATTTGGTTGATTTAAAAATATGGAAAGAAAGAAATGTACTAAATACACACTATACAATTATTATAATTATAGAAGAACTGCAGTGAAACTAATAAAATAACAAATATGATAGAGAAAAATAGTCAGTGATGTGTCCAGTAAATTATGTCAACATGCTGGGTACCAGTGCCATGTAAAATTAATAAAATCAATCAATCAATACATTTTTCAGATTATTATATAGGTATTATTTGTTGTTGTTGTTTTTGTGTTTTTGTTAACAATAAATAAGGCTGGTTCATCGTTGTCATGAGATATGGATGAATTTTGTTTGGTTCACCATCATTGGTATTACTTCCGTTTGTTCCATTTCTGGGTTCATCCAAATTTTTTAACAAAACAAAATAAAGAGTTGGTTTATCGTGAACTGCGCTGCGCACGATGATGTTGTGAAAATTCCATTTGTTTCGCTCAATAAGTGTTCATCTACATTCCATTTCCCACCCAGCCATATTCTCAATTCTTTTAATCCCCATTTGTCATTCCTCACCTCACCTCAACCCTTCTTTTCCCATTCCTTCCTGTTCCTGTGCGATGGAACCTCTCTCTGAAACAAAAACCAGTTCTCTTTAATTGCAATGACATTTATCCAGGAAAACGCTTTGGCAAGTAGCAAACCAAGCGCCCATCAACTCGGCACCAGGGGCCATTTGAAGAAGCGGTGCGCTGCGCATGCGTCTTTTGTAAGAGAGGGAAAGTCTGCGGTGCCCTGGTTGTGGTTGATGCTTTTTACCTGCTCTTTGAGGTGCTGGGTGCTGGGATCTGGGGTCCGACACCGTTAGCTAGACTGAATTACCGGACTCTCTTCTGGAATTTGCTGTGACGGGTTCGAACCTGGGAACGGAATAACTGTCATTGGGGGGATTATTATCTTGGCATTCAATCCCAACTCATTCCGATCCCACCAACACAACGTTCAACTGTTCTTTGCAGACTAACAGAACATTAACCGTCGCGGAAACCATAACCAAATTTTATGTGAACGAAACACCGAAACCAAGAGCATCCACTGAGAAATAGTTCCCTTTGGAACGAAATGAACAAATGACTCGTTGTCTGGTCAGAGAAACTGGAGTTTTGCTTCAGTGTAGTTGGATTTCGGAAAAGGTATTCAGTGACGTCGCGAGTTTAGCACGGTGCGAGTGGGCTGGTTATTATTGACACCCGGGATGACCATGACCAGCATTTGTGCAAAATAGTCTATTGCTTAAAATTTAGCTGAGACTTTAATACGGTCGATTTAAAATTTGGAAGTGTCGGTCAAAAGAAAATTTAATAAGTGTTTAACGTTGACCTGTCTGCCAACATAGATGTCCTTTATTATCATAAAAAGAAAGAAAATTTTGGATTAAAAGGTTTTAAGAGTTTTTCTTGCCCCTATTACGTGTAGTGATTAATGTTATGTGAATTAGTGCGATTGTCCTGCTGGCGGGAACTGTTAGTTGATTATACTTCTTGAGAGTGTTTTATGGAAGCATATATCTGATCGTTTAGTTAGTGTATGTCTGTTCATTTTTCTGTAAACAAAATTATTTGGAAAACTAAAAAGTTTCGGTTGACTCTTTGTTTTAGGGTACTACGGTGTGCGCCATTCTATTTTCTCCACTATACCATCGGTTTGTTTTCCTCCACCTGGAAATATCCGCGGAATTGTCGGATCGTTAAGCACAAACCGTGACGTAATTGTTCGAAAACGAAAAAAAAAGTACTTCGCTCGGAGCTGTGTGGCCGACTTCTGTTTTAACACAATTGACCTTGTAGGAGACCTATTTGGTGCTTTCGGTACGGGCGGGCATAATTTTCTCTTTTTTTGGTTTGAGTTATGCGTTACGCCGCCAACTCCAGTGTAATTTTATGGATTAAATCGACTTAGAGCAGCATTAATGTGAGAGGTAGGTACATCTTAGTAAAGACTGCGTCTGACCGGAAACAGGCGCAAACCAAGAATTGCTCTAAAGCTTTCCTATCTTTCTGCAAGTTTAACTACTTCGGTCGGTTTTTTTTTAGAAATTAATTTTATATTGAATATTTCAGTTCACAGTTTTCCCATTGCGGATTTAACCGTCCCGAACCTTGAAAGAACGTTGACACCTTCTTTAATTCTTGCTAAAATCTTCGTTGGCTTTAGATAAAGTTTGAGCAAAAACCTTATCGGATTACGAATGCCGTTGGCTTAAAACTTTGCCGGATTATTCCCAAAGTCGTATTCAAACTCTCGCCTAAAATGGGTCAAAGGATTGCAACCCTTTACCCTTTACCAATTCAACCCCTTCGGGGATTTGTTCGAGTGCTGACATGTAGAATTTTCGAATTCATCCAGGTGCCTTTCCAACACATACACGTCTATTATATCCGAAGTTTTTCGATTTGAGAATTGTCCATTTTCAAAACAAAAATAATGTGAAAATGCATTTAATTAAACTAATTATTACTACATATTTTCTGCCTTTTGTATGAGAACAATTGAATGCAGATCGATTAACTCTACTTTCTAAATTTTATTAAATTTATGGTATGTATGTATGTATATTTATATCAAGTGCTTTGATATTAAAATTTAATAAAATGTGATTTAATCGATTTGGCAAGTAAAGCATTCAATTGTCAGTCAATAGAAATATTTTGTAAAAGGAAAATCTAATTCAAATGGCATTTGTTTTGTACGTGGTAACTAGTTGTTGTAAGTTCACTATTTGCATGAATATCTCGAAATATAAGAGCTGTATTTTTTTAATTATTTTTTCATACCTCTTCACTACAAAGTGCTTTCAAAAACGTTTTTCAATTGAAAAGACTAACTGATTTATTACATATGTACATAACTGATTATATATGTATTTGACAAATGGTAATATATGAGTCAATCAAATAAAAAAGTAAATTTATATGTTATATTAATGTATAAGTAAAGGCCGGGAAATAAGTAACTATAAGGTAAATATCCAATATTTCGCATAATTAAGGCTTTTTGACACTTTTAGATTAATTTGTAATTATTATAACTAATAAAATTAATCATGCTGCTAATGTCCGACTTAAATTATATAGTGGCTCTGTTAAGGATTTTATGCACTCCATTCCGTACGACTTATAGTGTAAGGTTGCTCAAGTCGTACCCCCTAAGGAAATAGTACTGTAATATTCAGGGCAATATAAATAAAACAAAATCTTCGGCATCTACTGAATCTTTATTTCCTTGGCTTTTAATGAACAATCATTGAAACTTGGAAATCTTTTATCAAAATAGGTATTTTAACGTTTTTCGAAAATATACCTTCGGTACGATTAAGGCGCAAAAAAAAAAAAAAAAAAAAATTAAAATTAAATGAGTCAATAATTTTATTGAAAATTGTTAAAAAAAGACTTACTTTTAAATATTTTTGCTTCAAGAAGCCGGCCGGCCAACCACTTGCTTACGTTTGTTCGCTCTACTAAAAAGTTCAGGTTGACGACACTAGAAGGTGATGATAGTCTCCAGTCCAAGTCGATATCTCATTTCGTTTAGTAGAAGCAAGAGGCCTCAGATAGACGGGCAACTATAACAAGAGGATTCCGTTAGGTCCTAAGGTGCGAAAAAAAAAACCGATCAAGTGCGAGTCGGACTCGTGAACCGAGGGTTCCGTAAAACATTATTTTTTTTATGATGTAACTACGAATTTACGTTTTTCGGATTTTTCCCTTTACTTGTGCTATAAGACATTGCTTCTTACCAAATTTCATGATTCTAGGTCAACGGAAAGTACCCTATAGGTTTTGATTCCCTTGAGAGTGTCAAAATATGCGGCATAAACGGCCGTATTTTTTAATTGCGTTGATTTAGAAGATTAGTTTTTTGTCACAGCTCTAAGGGGTTGAAGAGCTGGGTATTTGATATTAATTTCAATTTGATACCCCCACGCGTTCCTGAGGAAAAGGGTCCTGAAAGACAAACAGACGGACAACGAAGTGATCCTATAGGGGTTCCTTCTTCGTTTTGAGGTAGGTACGGAACCCTAAAAATGGTCATTTATGAAAAAATTAAAGTAAGTAATATGTATGAACAATAAATTTTTATTTATTTATTTTTATAATACATCTACATACATAAACCTAAAAAGAGAAAACTATAATGCTCCATTGATAGAAAATTTTTCTTATTAAGTTAGTTACGTCTAATTATTTAAATAATCTTCTTCAGTGTATTGAAAATCATTGAAGCTCCTTTAGAAAATTGCTTAGATTTTGTCTGCTACTGTTTGCTTCTGTATGGTACTCTTGAAGCTCGATATGCAGTCATGGTTCCATATGAGCTGTTGAAAACCATAGTGGCGTAAGTCAAATATTTTTAAAAACTGAGTTAAGACTAAGATCACATCACTTACCCATTACCCTGTTAAAGACGATATTAACTATTAAAACTTGATTTACGCCATTATGATTCTCAACGGCTCATATGTTGGACAGACCCTAGAGCCGTTTCCAATTATTCTGAATTATACTTATCGCATTATTGTGAAACATAGCTCTAATAAAAGATTAGATTCCTAACTATCTATCTAAAATCAGTTATTTATAAACTTTCTTAAATTTTGCTTACAGAATGAGTTTTTCATGAACTTTTGCTTAGGGCCTATGAGATAAATAAACTGCGATACAATAGAAGGAGGACTTCCATGCAAAAATGTATCTTCTGAACAAATTTTGATAGACCCTTCAAATAACTGATATTTTATAAGTGCATTTAAACATCTAAGTTGTTTTTAGAGATATGTTTCGAGCTTCTACGTCATTCCATTATTTTGTAATAAATTTTTAAAAATGGTCAAAATAAGGGTTTTTTCACTTTTCATACTATTCTTACTAAAAACCTGACGTGCTGGAACATTTTTATTTTCAGATTCGTAATCTACCGAAAATGTCCTATCAAAAACCAAAACATTTGTAAACTACTAGTGTAATGGTTAAAAGGATCTAATTACAAATATGTAAAACATTGGAAATACAATTAAGTGGTAGGAAAAAATAATTTAATATAAAATATATCAAGTATATACTTATAATATAAATGGGTATTAAAAATAAATTAACTAACACGCTATATGAGCACATTTATGCTTCCAAGTTCATGGCTCATTTTGAGCACGTATGTGCGAATGTAAAATACTCAGATAATTGAGCTTTAACGTTGGGCTTTGATTTTCGATATCGGTGCGAACCACAATCATACTTCAAAGAAGAAATCTTACCTTTAATTAATTAAATTAGTACATAAATTGGAACAACTTTTAAGTGAGACAATTTGGTATCTTTCGGTCAACATGAATGTCTATTCAGAAAGGCAATCGTCAGCCCCTTTTACCTTTTATATACCGCCAGTAGAGGCGCTATAGTGAGTGTTCAAATTCGTGACCTGAATCGAAAGATCATCAAATATTTACTTTGCTGCTCTCTACGCAGTTTCTGGCTTATTGGTGAACGAATATGAAATATTAAAAATTTTTGAGTAAACAATATGTACAAAACAACATAACCTATTCAAAAGGTCGCCGAATTGAAGGGCATGTATGAATTTAAATTCTCACAAAATAGGTTCAACCTAGCAGCTTTGCTGTGTGTCGTCACCCGACTTTGTTCGTCTGTTAAATAATTCGGTTTCCTCTCCGTTCTTTGTTTCTTCATGCTACCGCCATCGGTGCTAAGCAAGCAAAGTAAACTGGAGAATCCTGGAATAATAAAAAAAAATTGGAAAAAGTTTGCCAAGCCAAATTTAACTAGAGAAAGTGTTTTCGGGCGGTTCATGCCGCGAAGCACTGATGCTGGGCTTGGGCTATTCTTGTCGTGAAAATCGTGACATATTTTATGAGTAAAATGGGATAAGTTTCATGGAAAAGTTTTGTCTGAATAAATTGGGAGTTTTATATTTTCTTGTGATTTTTTTTTTTTCCTAGCCGAAACTTTAGGGGCAATAGCGAGAACGGGTAAAAGTGATCGCTTGTTAACCTGTAATCTGCCTAATCCTCTTATCCTTTCAAAACCCGACGACGGGCTTAAAGTGCTTTTTTCTAGTTTTGTTATTTATGTTATATGCATAAGTTAACAAGAGGGACTCTTTCTCTTAGAAATCATGGGATTAGTTTTGATTTATACTATCTTTTTAACTTTTTAAAAGGAAATCCGCACACTTTTAGTCAGATTTCTTCGATCGGAGAAAGAAAGTAACTTTATTAAATATTTTTCATGCATGTGCAAGCAATTTCCAAAATTTAATAATTCGTGCGGGTTAGGTCACCGACACACTTTTTCCCAGTTTGTAAGTGGCACAGGTAAGAGTTATTAACAAAAGCTCGTCTCATTGAGTCTGCCCAAAATCATGAAGCTGTAACTCTAATCTGGGATCTGAAAATTGAGATTTGCACCAGTCATCATTTAGAATTTTTTAATACACGGTTTTTTTTTAGCAATTTCGATGTAAAAATAATTTTTCAGAAAGCTTTTGATAAATTTTCTATACTTATAATCTTTCAAGAAGACTTAATTGGAGAGAAACCCTCAGCAATTTGATTGTTCATATATTTTCGACTGTGTGACTGCAACGCCCTTAGAAAGCATTTGTATGAGAAGGATTAACATTTCTTTCAACTTTTCGAATGCTTTGCGGTGTGCAATATTAATACAATACATACTGGTTTATTTTTTTATGTTTTTATTTTTTTTATACAAGGTAGAAGTAATTCTACCTTGCTTTTTTGTTTTTCGCGCACTCGGGAATTAAGCCCATATGGCGCTTTCTTCTGCATTTATTTGTTTTTCATATTTTTTATTTTTATATATATTTTTTACAATTTGTGATGTTTTGCTTTTTAACCAAGGTATTTCATGTGAGGATCGAATCCACATCCTCGGAATGACGTCCTCAGCCGAACCGCCCAGTCAACTTTGCCGCCCGAGGCCCCCAATACTAGTTTAATGACGCGGTTTCAAATGATGTATCATAAGCTGTATTTACATAAAGACTTATCCAATACTCAAATTTGATATTTTATCTAATTTAGGAGTTTTCCTAAAATTTTTGAATATCATATAAAACTATGAATCAAATCATGAAGTAAAAGTTAAATAATGTTTTCCAAAAATGTCGCTTACACCATTTGGAGGAGTGATTTCGAAGACGAGCCGAAAATGTTTTTCGCTTCCAACCGCAACACCAAGCTGATCTATCGGTTTCAGCTTGGCAGCTTGGTTTTAAGTAACCTTTTAGTAAAAAAATCGAAATTGCTAAGGTGTCTATATTTTTGAATATTGATAAAAAATAAAAATAAATTCTTCTCCATCACAATTACTTGCTCATTGCATTAGGAATAAATAAATGATGCTTCATGGCAAGTTTCAGAATGTTACTTCGGTTTTAAGTGATTGTTCAATTTTTATTCGCCATTCCTTTTGCCCGACAAAAATTAAATACATATTATAATTAATTATTATCTCCTTTTTAGGGTTCCGTAGCCAAATGGCAAAAAACGGAACCCTTATGGATTCGTCATTCATTCATTCAAAATTTTGGGGGTCCCCCGTACTTAGAACTGAAACTCAAAAATGTTTTTTTCATCACACCCATACGTGTGGGGTATCTATGGATAGGTCTTCAAAAATGATATTGAGGTTTCTAATATTATTTTTTTCTAAACTGAATGGTTTGCGCGAGAGACACTTCCAAAGTGGTAAAATGTGTCCCCCCCTCCCCTGTAACTTCTAAAATAAGAGAATGATAAAACTAAAAAAATATATTATGTACATTACCATGCAAACTTCCACCGAAAATTGGTTTGAACGAGATCTAGTAAGTATTTTTTTTTTAATACGTCATAAATCGCTGCTACGGAACCCTTCATGGGCGAGTCCGACTCGCACTTGGCCGCTTTTTAAAGTCTTATTGTGAACATTTTTATTTTTTATAACTCACGGTTGGCTGGTTTCGAGCATCAGCTGCTATCTTCAGTGTCACCCTAAATAAATACATAAAATTCGAATATGTATGTCAGTTAAAAAATGATTATTTAGACGTGCAATGAACGAACAATCAAACAAACTGTCAACTTTATACATATGTATATGTACGTACACATATGCACCTGACTATACAATAGCGAAGGCGATACTAGCAAGCATCTAACAATTTTAAAGCATACATAAAAACTTTATTACTCAAATTAAGGCATCATAACAATATAAACAACAAAGTTCGTAAAGTTTGTCGACGTGCACAAGGCGAAAGGTTTTTATTTTAAAGCTTGCAACTTTGTACTAAATCAGTGTTGTAACAGCACTCACATTGCAGTAATTGGCCAAAGGGGTGCGGGGTGCCCAGAAAAAATATTATAAAATTCATTTCGCGTTGGGTCAACATATACAAAGAATTGTTCTGAAATTACTGTAAAGAATTTGTAAAGCTATCGACACATACCTACCTAAACGCATAGCTTAATTCAAATATTTTTGCGAAAGAGGCAATGGCAGCTGCAGTAGCAACTTTAAAGGGGTATGTGATTTCTTTTATATAAAAATGAAAAATCTTCCGCTACGAGGCATGGAGAGTGTAAAAATGGCAGGAAGAGCTTTCAAATTAATTTAAATTTTTACCAACCTTAAAGAGGTTTTCATTTTGCGACGTACTATTTTCCGTTTTATTCTGGTCTCTCTGTTCCTTTTGGCATGGCAGGTTATACCATTCGTGTACTCCGTTAAAAATCCATGAGAAAACTTTCAGAAATATTTCCAAGTGGCGGCCGAGTTATATAACCTTTAATGGATCCTTAAGTGCACTTAACGGTTCCGTACCCCTTGCAGCTCGGTCGTGCTTTTTTCGCATATCCCGGAGGTGCATGAGTTTTTCGTTTATAGTGGAATATAGCCTTTTAAGTTTACGCTCCAGGAGTTAGATGGCCCCACTGGGAGGACATTACCGGTGGAGGTTGTGACTAATCAATAACGTTCTGCTCCTTTATTGTCTGCGGCAAGCGGGTGTAGCAAATTTTACTTTCAACCGTAGACGTCCATAAATACATATAAGACAGGTCGTTGGCGGTTAAATCAGGTCCCAGCTCGTAAAGAAATTTCGTCCACGTCCTTAACTAACTTTCCAGAGTTGTTAAAGAATGAAGGTTTTTTGAGTTTTAATTTAAAAGCATGAAGAATTCATATTTTCAATTCGTTTATCCCTTTGGAAAATTATGTATTAAAACAGGAATTCACTTTTCTCAAAAAAGAAAAAAATGCATTATACTTATATTTATTTTGCAAAGAGAACACGTTACTTCGAATGCATTCCTCTGGAATTCAAGGCATTTATTGAAGCCTTTATGAATACACTTGCATTCACTTGAATTCACATGCATTCACTTGAATTCACTTGCATTCACTTGCATTCACTTAAATTCAATGATTCCTTTTGTGGCAGGAAAGTAATAATTTTTAGGATTTTTTTTTTTAAGAAAAATTTTAATCGACAGTTTTGAATTTTATTTGGGTACATATGTACATTTTTTATTGAAACAAACAAAATAACTTTCAAGTCAATATTGGATTTAAAAATCACTGGTAGGTACCGTTGCGCGAAATTTCACTTAAATTCTTAAGTCAGGATATGTAGTGCATTCACTTAAAAATTGAAAATGATCGGACCAAGCGTTAGGGCGTGATTGAGCAACACACATATAGGGTTCGTAATTTTGAATTTCCAAAATTTTGATAGAATCAATCAGGCCCTTCAATAATCTCTGGATACCAATGCTTATGGCAATCCCTTGAAATGTTCGCCGCTATCCGGCATTTTGAGTCCCATGACTAAAAAGTAGCCTATTACCCCTATTCAGAGCGTTGTGATGGATCCAAGTCGTAAGATATTTTTTCATTAAGCACCGCACCGATTGTTACTTATGACCGGTAACTGAAAAGAAAATTACTAGAATAGGGCTCTACATGTTAAGTCGGGAGTTCTAGGGCCTTCACTTAAAAAATGAAAATGATCAGACCAAGCGTTAAGGAGTGATTGAGTAACAAACATATTAGTTCCGCCATTTTGAATTACCAAATTTTGATTATAGATTTGAAATTAGTGGCCTTAAGATACCTTTTTGAGCGTACGTTAGTAATCAGGAGTCCAAAAACCTCCAAATACCAATTTTCATCGCAATCCATTGCATCCGCCGTTTTGAAATCCGCGAAAGTAGAAGCCTATACTATATATTAGGCTACAATATATGGTGTCTTCACTCAAAAAATGAAAATGATCGGACCGAGCGTTTAGGGGTGCTTGAGCAACAAACAAACAAATTTTCGATTTTATATATTTATGTATATGTATACACCTTCTCACATACATACATATATATATATAGGGATATTGGTAGCGAATCGGACATTAACCGTTCGGGGACTGCGGTAGTTCTACGATGATTTATGCTGAACAAGCCGAAATTGTAATAAGCTGAGGATTGCTATGCGCGAAATACAATCAAGTTTTTTTTTCACTAAGGTGAGAGACAATTTTAACACTGCATAGAATGAGTAACTAATATCGGCTACGGCTAGAACTAATTTTAATATCTGACAATGTTATTTCAATACAAAGTAACCCGGATTTCTTCACTGAAATTTTTATATAGTATAGCTACAATAGTTGACTAGGGTCACTGCTAAGGCCTTTTTTATTTCTTTAGTTTGCTAGATAGACTATTTTGGTTATTTCTTTCGACTGTTTGTTACATATAGACTATTTTGCGCAAAAGAAAGTAAAACAACGGTGTAAAGAGCTTAAATAACCTCCACAGGCAGTCCTCTAAATGACGATTTAGTTAATAACTCATTTAGCGCAAAGTATTATTTAGTAAAGTGGTGCGATAGACGACCACTTCTTAATTAGCAACGATCGTCTGTCAGTAGTGAGGTAAACATATCAGAAAACTGACAAACAATGTGCGCTTTTCTTAATCTTTTTGTTTCTAATGGATAGCGTACTGGTATAGAAGTATAAATTTTTCCTCAGATATTTAGGATGAGAAGAATCTGGTCATTTAGCAAATCATAAATTATCCAGTTTTTCGTGATTTAGCCAAAGCCTATGAGAGGCATCGCCTTAATTACTAATTAGTACTAATTATTAATTTACGTGCACTGCCTGTCTAGGCCCTAGAGTGTAAGAGCGTAAGAAATTGCGTTCAATTTTTCAAAGTATGTACAAAACTTTTATGTGCTAGTGAAAGCAATTTCAAGAGAGCATTAAGCCTAAGAACATTTATTTAATTTATTTAAAGCTATCTCTAACCGCAGGACCTTAAAATTTTAATTTAGTGCGTTACTTCAACTGTTAAAATGTAAATAAAGGATTATATGTATGTGACGAATTTTAAGGAGAAACTAATAATACAACCTTTCAAAGTATAAAATTCATTTATAAGAGTAAACGATTTTTTAGTGGCAAAATTATTTTCTTTCCTTGATGTTGTTCTACAATTGTAATTTATATCCATCAATCCAATCCAGGTTTTTGATATAATCCTTTGCATATCCGCCCAGACATTTAGATTAAAACCCTTTTCAGAGTTGTTTTTTCGAGTTATGAGTTCTCCCGCTCGTTCCTAGATGTTTTTATATTTATAATACTTTATTTGATTAGATAGGTGCGCGGACACTTACGCCAAGTGGTCATAGTTAGAGTAAAAGTTTCCATTTGCCTTATTGTTGAAAAAGTAGGTAATTTAATTTAATTATTATAAACATTTTGATTTTAGATTTGGTTAATATTTATAAGAGTCTAACAAAGGAGAATAAGGACTTTTAATTTAAACAATATATATATATTATTTAAATTGCGTGCAGTTACGCCACGTGACTGTACTAAATTTTTTTAGGAATTTTTTAAAAAATATACTTAGATCGGTTTAAAAAATAATAGTTTATATGAGAGCAGAAAACCGTGTTGCAGCATAATGCGGCGTAAGGCTTTTAATGTTAGGACTCATTTGCTGGGAAAGAACGTTACGATTTTATTTTAAAATGAAATGGAATGCACTGTCTATACCGGAGCCATGGAGAAAGTAGAAATTATTTCATCTTTGGCAAAAGATCTACGGGAATAAAAACGACCGAGCAACTGAGACAATCAAATGTAAAGTGTCCCTTTTTTTGGGCTATGTTCTATTTTTGGTTTGATTGGATTGAAAAGGATTCAATTTAGAATGGATCGACAAGAATCTTTTTATCTTTGAGAAAGGATTATGAATTTCAAGTATCTCCATCGCACACTTTAAGAAACGAACAAGGCGAATACTCATTTCGCGGATCCGAAATCCTAGCATTCGTTATATGCAAAATACTTACATACCTTGGTTCCTCATAAATAAAACATATTTAGAATCTTTCTTTGTTTTCAAGGAAATAAGAATGGAATCTTATCAGTTTACCATAATGTAGTGCATAATGCATAAGAGCCAGGCTAAATCTGTTGGTCGGGCATCTTAACGAGCTGCTCAGTGCAATGACCATAGTGACGCTTTATTGAATATTTCCGAGCTCACGTTTGTACATTATCCGCGGGTAAATCCGATTGCCCAGGCGCGGATGATATCTTGAATTACGAGACAGTGCAACCGACCGTTGTGAGGAAAATTGTTAGGAGCAGTCGATTGTAAATCATTTTTAAATTCACGGATGTGTGATAAACAATGGTGCATTGAATGTGTAAAATGCTCGTTTGCCGTCCGGTATTGGGCCCTCTGCTTTCTTGGGACGCGTTCAGATTTTTCGGAATGTTTTCTCGTAAATATAAAATGTACATATATGAGACTTGTGTGAACGTGTTTTGGTTCTACCTGGTTCAAGACTTCTCCTAAAAATTCGCCCAGCTAAAAAGAATACGAGAGAAGAATAGTAGAACTATCCAATGTTTTGGCATATAGTTACATAGAAAATACAGGGCAAACAGATCCCCACAGAAAGACGTTCTTTCAGGTTAAGACCCGTTGAATATCAGTAGAAATTTTCTCGGCGGCTTCGTCGTGGGTTTTCTCCGCGCTATTAGACAAAACCTTGTCGTAAAGTAGGCGTTGTACTTGTACACGAATGATGATGGCCGCAAAACATTTTACGACTTTCGCGAAGCTGCCCCGACCCAAAATAACAAAGCGGGCAGAGCGCGCATTTGCTATCAGGCTAGTCTATAAGTTGCCAAAAATCTGGCAACGCAACCGAACCTTAGTGATTTTTGTTTAGTCGTTTAAGGGAGGAGATAGGTGTAGAGGATTCAAAATATTCATTTTTTTTGTCATAAATAGCTTATAAAACTATTCAAACATATACTGCTGAAATTTCAATTCAAAATTCCAATTCGTTCAAAAGTTATAAGCAAGTGTCGGAGCGCGTGGCATGTAATAGTTTTTTGCCACCGTTTTTTCAAAATATAGTTTCTTTATATATACGCTTTATGTGAACCTCAATGCTAAACATATCTTTGGTTAAAATATATTTTTTATTGTAAAAAAGGTACGAAAAAGTGGTAAAGAATCATGTTTTATGTTCACACAATCAAATCATCAATCATGTTTTATGTTCAAACTACTAATTTTCAAATTTTTTGAAGGAAGTGTGGTTCACATAGAAGAGACACACATAAAAAAGTATATTCTTTAAATTTATTTTAAGCCTCTGAACGCAATTGTACGGACGTCTTTTAATATTCACACGTCTTGAAAGTATTGACCAGAGATTATCCACATCGTTTGAGGCCCGACTTTTTTCATATTAGCTTATTGTGTTGACATTTTTGTCCTCCAATAATTTAAAGACTGTTTTCGAAACTTGGATGCAGCATTGTCTTGTTGGAAAAACAAATCCAAACCACACAAATCTTCTGTTCGCTGAACCATAACTTCTTCTAAGAGTTGAATATGAATTTCGGAATTCATTTTTTTGTGGAACAAATGCAATTTCCGTCTTTTAATTAGGAGCAATGTCAACCCACTTTTTTGAAATGTCTAATATATGACTTTTCAACCAAATATTTCTCGACAACGTGATATGCTGGAAAATTTTCATTTTCAGATATAAGTTCAGCAGATTGAAACCTGCATATCCATGATATTTTTATTTTAAGGACAATTTCGTTGTACCTAAACCAGTGTTATTAGATTTTTACTCAGCTCGTACATAAATTATAAGTGATGCTAAGAAGTTTTTTGTTTAAATAAATTAAATGTAACAATTTAATGATAGCTAGGTAAAAGCGTATCCGCTGCTGGCTAATTGATTAATACATATGTAGAAAGACCTGTGTGGCACTATGTTGGTAGAATTTTGTCAAGTATTTTGATGCGAATATTGACTTAATACAGGCGAAGTTCGCTGTTGTAAAGTGTGTCTTTTAATAGCAGCAGTTCGTTTAATTCATTTCATTTCTTTTAAAAACAAAAAAAGAAAGGCTGACGACTTTCTTAATCCTATTTTACTATGCAGAAAATCCGATACTGCTTACTGCGAGAGCTCAAAAGACTCCAATGGCCAATGTTAGGGATTAGCCATCGCTGCTGCGCCCAGAAATTGTGTCAAGGCAAAAAACACATCTATAGGGAGCGTTAAAGTACTTTGTAAGCTGTTGTTCTTTTTACATCCCCACTTATCCTTTATAAGAAAAAGGTTGCAGAAAAACGTAAGGGGTTTATGTTTTTTATAAGATGTAAAATAAACAAAAAGTTCAAACACAGAATAAATTCTCTCGACAATTAATGAAGTATTTATTTTTTTCTGTTTTAAATTGATTACCTAAATTTAATTCACGCAGAATTCTGAATTTACATTTGAATATCATATATGTATATATACAAATATATGTACATATGTACATATGTGCATATAACCTAAAATTCTTAAAAGCAGAAGGTACCTTTTTATACCGACCGATTTACATTGAAAATAAATTGACAAAATCAGACATGTTTCGAACCTGTTCGAAGTCGTTCGCGAGCTAACCTCACAGCCGTAGACATGAATTTGAACAGTTCTTAGATCATTGTGTCGTCACAAACACAAACTGTGATAACAAGACGAAGACTTTAATTCGAACAATCCCACAATAAAAATGAGACAATAAATTGAATTTATTTAGATAGAAGGATAGAACTAAATTGAATTATTTAGATGGAACATGTTATATTTAAGAGTAAAATAGCTAACCTTTTTATCAATGCAAACTTACGATTCATATGTCGAATCGAAGAACTACTAAGTTGTTGAATTAAAGTCGCGAAAGATGATTTTCATTTTAAAATACACAATAACTAGTATTTTTTACTGAAACCGATTTTTGCTTATTGATATTTATTTTGAAAACAATATTGTGAAATCATTTTAATTTATTTCTGATACTTATGTATTTTTCTCTAAAAAACCATACTTCACTTTATGGTTCGCATACTTTAGAGAAGCTCCTAACATTCAGACCTGTAAACATGGCTGCGAGCAAACGTTATGCATTTCTTAATCAGGAACGTCAGCCCTACGTTTGAAAGATCTAGAAAAATATTGCCATAGTCCATAGGAGTCTTCTCTCAGCGGCCATTGGGGGAAAACACAAGAGCGCAAGGATAAAAACTGCAAATGCATTGTCCTAAATATTTTGGTATCGAAATATCTAAATCTCTGCATGAGAATTCGTGCTTCCAAATACTCATCGAGACCTTTAGAGTTTTTCATCCGGTAAGCATGGTCGGCAAAACAAAAGTGGTAATAAATTTAACGTTTACAAAGGCAACGACGCTCTCTGAATTTGTAATTTGGCAAGACTAATATAGGCAACGATATAGCTGACAAAGGAGGGACGGCGTGGCGTATGCTTTCCAAAATTTAATTGATTGAATATTTTAAAAGGTACAAAAAAAGGAATATACCTATGTGTATGATTTCGGTTTTTCTATCTTTTTGCTTATCTGTATGTTGTGCTCTTCCAACGTCTACATATTGCAGGATACCTTATGCAATGAACAATTCTAGTCAATATAAATTAATTTCTTTTGAATACATTTGTATATTGTTTAATTGTAAATTTAAGTGTACAAATATAATTTTATTTTCTAAGTAATCCAAAATGGTCGACGCCGTCGAGATCATGTATCCCATTCACCCCTGAGGAGATTTAAACTCTTGCAATATGTATATTTGGAGTTAGTTTCTTTTCAATTTTTTCTGCCAATCTTAAATCACCTGTATCACTGATGTCACTATTCTTTCGTATTGCTGTATCGGTATTTTAACGGCTTTTTTACCAATTTCGAATACTCAAATGTTATTTTTTTATCGAACGGGAAAATGCCGCATGTCCGGAATGCACTACTGGCCAAATCCGGAATTATCACTTCTTCAACGCACATTTTCAAAATATTCGCAAACTCCTTCCTGTCTTTGAAGTTTTTGGCCTATATTTTGCATTCGCCATTGCGTAATGTTCCTTCGCCAAGCATTTTTTAAAGGGTAAAAAATACCCACGATCGTTACTCTTTTTTTTATACGGAAAGATGACCATAGGCGGTGGGATGACTACATTCATTAAAACAATCAAACATTACTTTTCATCGTTCACATTTCTGCAATAAACTTTCTGAGACCTTTTTTTGACTAGCACTTGTTTGTTCTATGGCGACAAGTAGAAACCACTTTCATCACTATTGAAAATCCTAGTTGGTTCCTTCACAACTTCCGAGTAATTTTTCTTTTCCGGATAATCAGTAACTTGTGAAAACCAATCCTTTATATTTGTTTCGACTGCAGCAGCTCTAGGCATAGTTAAATCTCGAGGTACACGATGAGATATTTCAGATGGTCTAGTACAAAACCCTTTATACCACCTGTCACTTAATTTTTAAATGGAGTTGAACGTTTTAAATAAGCAATTAATTCACTGACAGACTCCAATAATTGTAATTTTGTAACATCCATTTCGATGATCCATTATACAAGGGTATATTGATTTTGCCGCGCTGACATCTTTCGTCGGATTTCAACCAAACGAAAAGCAAAATAAATAACACCTAGTTGTGAACAATTAAAGTTTTTGTTCATTATAAGTCAATTAACATTAACTCATTCAGCACCTCAAATTCTTGTTCTAGCTCACTACTTCCAGAACACTAAACAAACAAGAAATTTACGATTTGTTGCGGTGATTAATTTTTAACACGCTACATCTACGTCAGGTATCCCAAACAGGTGAAATTGTGGCCGGGCGGGGTTTAAGCTGATTAAAATTTCTTTGAACTATTCTCGAAGGAATTTCTAATTCAGTTTTCTGAGTTGTTGTTTCTCGTTCTTATTTGTCCACGCCCAACATTTCTGTTTCAGCGGCTATTTTTTTTTTCTTGTTCAGAATTTTTTTTGGTGCCGTTTGATGACGGCTGCGCCGCTTGAGATTTCCTGGGTGTTGCGCCCACGCGATTATTCTTTTGAACACTCTCCAAGCAATGGATCACAGCATGTCATCGTACCCTTCCTCTATCATGCAAATATTACCGAAATTTCCACCTGAGACATCGCAGCGTGGAGCACCAGCAGCCGATTTATTGAATTAATTAATAAAATTATGATAAACAGTTTATTGGCCATTTGTAAAATATCTTAGTGACAAACAAAAACCTGAATGCAACCAAGTAACAGAAGAATATATTAGGGTTGTTGACCGCATTGAGCAGGTTCAACGCAGATTTTTGAGGTTTGCGCCTGCTTTTTCTTTGGCTAGATCCTTTTGGCTAGATCAATATGGCAGCCAAAAACTCGATCACTCAAAACTGTATAAAAATTATAAAATACATTTTCAGTTATTTTGGACAAAATAAGATTTATGCTATGTACCAAACCAGACTTTTCTTTTCAAAAGTTCGGTAAAAATGTACTAGATTAAAACGCGATGAAGTGCTACAAGTCAGCCTAGACAAATCCTTTGAATGTGATTTCTCTTAATATAGGCGTGAAAAGAAAGTAATGTTTGATACATGGAATCTAAAAGTCATAATTAAAATGTTTGATATATGGAATCCACAACCGAAATTAACCTTTTATTCTTGGGCACAAAAAAAATTCTACGCATACGTATAGCATTTTTACACGTTTCAATGCTACGTTAATTGTGTTTTTTTTATGACCTGATCTGAATCTCTAGTTTCGCATTGAATCGAATTGTTTAAAGTATAACCTATAGCAAAGTTTTTTAATTTTGCAAAAGTCTATCAAATTGCAATTATTTTTGCCCATCCAAACTATAAGTCTTATACTGAACAATTTATTGGATCTACATAGTTTTTGACGTTAATTGGATATAGTAGGTGCAATTTAATGCTCTCTTCACAAAATTAAAAAGTTTTGCTATAGGTGTCACTATTTGCAAATTTCAATTCAATACAAATTTTACTGTGAAATCTGATCCGGATAAGATCATCAAAAAAACATAGCTATAATCATCTAAGGTGAGAAGCTGCATAAACTTAGTCAGTTTATGGAATTTTTTTTCGTTTTTGGTGCGTTCTAAGATATGTTATATGTACTTTAGTGCAATATTGGGTTTAGTAAATTTCTGAAAAAGTTTTTGCACTTTTAGGAGGGTTCTAAGATATTTTAATGTATCTTGGTGCCTAAAATGGGACTAGCGGAAATAAAAGGTAAACGAACGTTCAAACGAATATACACACATATAATATTTATTAAGTTAATAGTCATCTACTGTTTTAAATCAAAATGTAATTTTAAAATGCATCTACAGTCCCAAAATACATACATAGCTCTGCTATGAGGAGGGAGCAGTATGGCTTTACGCACAAAAAATGTGTATTTTAACAATCTCTTTCACGTATCTTTTGGTAACAAAAGTTGTATATTGGAAATAATATAATTTTTGAAGCTAGATGTAATGAAAAGTTGTTTTCAGATCCACAAGCTTAATAAAAATATTATATGTATGTATAAAAATTTTAGCTTTTTATCAGGTTATTTCAGATTTCTTAGACTTAAATGTTAAAAGAGTTTAGATCTACATATTTAAAATCTTAGTGACTGTTTCTATTTATTACAGGTGCTTCAGTACTGATGAAACCCGGGAGAAATCACAAAACAGCCAAAACATGCAAAGCGTGCGAAGACGTTGGCGGTAGACATATCACTTCAACTCGTCCAGAGAACATTAATTGCATTAGGAAATAAGTTTCAGCGGAAAAATGTGCGTCACAAAGTCGAGTTCTTCAATTTTGGCTATCATATATTGCATATCAGTAATTATGTTGTGTTCTCACCTGAGTCCGGTTGTTGCCATTCACTGGGATCACGCTGTCGATCTTAATGAGGATTTTCGGGTGCTATGGACTATCATTAATCAGGACATAACGTTTGAGGTGCAAGCACGTACGCTGGGATTCGTTGGTTTCGGGTTCTCGCACGATGGCAACCTACCTGGCTCCGATTTAGCTGTGGGCTGGGTCGACCGAGGACAGGCATATTTTCAGGTATGTGTACAAACTCAAAGCGTATCATATTTTCCGTCAGCTACAACGTGTCTGTAAAAAATTCATATCGTTACATCTTTCCCAGACGTGGTGAAGCTATCGCACTAAAAATAGCACAAAAAAATAGACCAATTGAACAACATGATCCCTGGAGAACTATTCACATTATGTGTCTCGTGTTACTGATGTAAAATTCCGTGTGGGCCAAAAATTGGTCTTGATATCTTGTATAACGTATGGAATCTTTAGAATGATTCTATATTATAAGAGACGGTCCGTATAGAGACTCAGCTGAAGAATAATTAAAGGAATTTTCTTTAACAAGATGCATGAACCCACCATATTTACCTTTACATACAAATGAAGGGCTTTAAGTTCTTTGGAATTTGTGGGTAAAAAATTTTCAGTGAATTGAATAGCAAAACTAAAATTGCAATTTCAATTCTAATTAAAATACTATACATAAATTTCAAATGATTTAATACTACGAAAAATGGTATTTCTGTTATTTTTATTGTTCCGCAATAGCCCCTTAGCCCATGAGCCGGCATGTTCGGGCATATTTAGATATGAACATTGTTGCTGCCTCAGAGCTAGACAAACTTAAGTAGCCTAAATTACTGAGTTTTATGAGACGAACGAAACGACCAACGGCTCTTGATGGGTAACGAGATTAAATTGGAAATTGCCTCACGAAATCTACATACATTTAGTTCATAATAATCTCATGAAGCCAGCACTGCACGCATTCTTTACCTATTACAATGCTGGACAAAACATTTGCAACTGAAGTCACCCATGAAGTTTTTAATTTAATACTTTCTTTATTTTGATTTAAGCTTAATAAGTCTTTTACGGGACTGTTGCACCTTATGTGCTAAGAACAAAAATAACAAGAAATGGAGATTTTCAATTCCTCGGCCTCCGGCGACCATGGTTCGCGGCAGATCCATCGCAGATCCAGATCCTTAAATTTAAAAAAACAAAATTAATTTCAAACTTCAATGTAAATAAAATTAGAAGGAAAAACGTTTTCCGTTTCGTGATGTTCAAATGACGATTTCTAATTAGGCAGTACCAGTGTAACTTACATGGGCGTAAAACATTACAACAATTTAAGCTGTTAAGAGGAAGCAAAAGTCGGCGAGATGGCAGCACTAATTTCCTGTAACAGAAAGTAAACTTTCCGCACCCGTGGAGGCCTTTAGAGAAGGAAATAACCTTTTTCTAATTTTGGGAAACTTGCTGGCGAAGGTGTCATAAAGATGGCTCTTAATTTGTGAGGGGCGCACCGATAACGTAGTCAGATGTAATCAGACACTAAGCCCCAGGGGTGAAAGCAAAGCGATTGTTAACGCTGAAATTCGAGCTATCAATTTAAATCATGTCCTCATAAAAAGCTGCTAAATTTGTTTTAATTAAAGTACATACATATGTCAGGGATGGAGTGTGTTGGAGTGAACTACCGAGTCTATGTCAAACTGATATAAACTATGAACAAAGGAAATCACAGCGAGAATAATCTGTTGGTATAAATCTCTACGCTATTTTATGTTAATTTAACAGTAGCTGGAACAAAATCTAGGTAACTGAATTACAGGGAAAATTGCAAACACAATTTAGGTAAAAAATGAAATGGGTCTCGGCCTATAAATAAAAGTTGTACTTGTGAGTACAATTTTATGTAAATACGTTATTTTACATCGTTTTACCTCACGTTCATAATTATTCACCATATTAATCGGAAAAATGTGAGAAAAGTCATTTCAAATGCATGAAATAAATTTCACTATTTTCAACTTTATCAATTTTAAACTTCGCTTTCGCATAAAAATGCCCTATAAAGTACCAACTTTTTTATGTTATTTTGAGAGCTAAGAAACCCATAAGGTTGTTAAAATTATCAGGAAGTTATTCAGTCTGGGCTAAGTAATTTTTATTTCTCTCAAACAGAAATTTCAATTTTGTGATCAAAATCTGAGCTACTAGTAGTTTGAATTTTGGAGTTTAATGTTTTTAAAGTCGAACACACATACTAGCCATAATACTAACAAAGAATATCTAAAAGAATCATTTCACAGAAAAAGTTATAGCTAAAACCGTTCAAAATTAAAAAAAAAAACTGAAAATTAAACAAAAAAATTCATATCTCGAAAACTATAAAAAGTCGCGGAACATATGTACTTGGGTCCAATCGATAGGTATTGGTGTCCCCAGACCATAGACCTTTGCTGGTACAGGTTGCCTGGACACCCTGTATACATACATACAATTTTTGCACGCAAGCTGCTTAAAACTTTAATAGAAATTACTACAAGTAAAAGCTAGTTTGGAGTTGCTTTAGGCGAGTTAGGTGCAAGTTTCTGTCAATTAATTTCTAACGCAAGAGTCTGCTGTAGTTGTTGCGATGGAAAAAGTCAGGATTCCTCAGGGGACGAGCAGGTATGGAGGGAAACTAGTATTGTCCGCCCAGGGGTGGCAAATATTAAGAATCTTAGTTGAACAGCCTCAGAACAGCAAGCAATCCTGACTAGGAGCGACCAGAGACATGACTTATAAATGTGTTATATAGCAGACGAGAAATATAGGTACGATTCTTTAAACTAGACCAACCCCTTACAAATCACAAAGTTTCACTGGCTTCATTGATAAGTAAGAAATGTGATCCTCATATGCGCAAATTGAGAAAAACACCCAGAGCTCTTACTTTGTCATGTCTACATAGTTAGAGGATGGTCATCCAAAGAATACGTAAAATGCAGTGGGCTCTTTTTTTGTAAGAAGGATACTCAAGTGCATTTGTCCATATTTAATAGAAAACATTTAAGACTTTCGTTACCAGCGTTGTCCGGCTTCACAAATATGCCTCAGTTTGGAAAATGGCTTATTTCGCTTAATTTCAATGTTATATGTACATAAATATAATGTTAAGGAATCCAAGGTTATTTTAAGTCAAGAAAAAACTTTATGGGATGTGGTTGATGATTTTCCTTTCCAGCGCCGAAAACGAACGTCACAACATTTTTGAAAGGTCTTCAGATCAGTATTTGAAGTATTAAAATCAAGGTTTTCATACAGACAATTTATGTATTCTTTTTTAGCTTACATTTGACCATTGATCCCATTTGTGCTTTAAATTTTATAGTTTTTCAAATTTTAAGCAAATTCTGACTATTCAACTCAGATATGCCCCCTTAAACCGCTCTGAGTCGTGTCAAGGCTATTGCAGGACTATAAAATAAAACTGCACTTCCTTAACATTACAATTCGTGTAAATCCTAAGTGTAATAAAAAAAAACAATTATTGATGAATTTTTAATGAAACAGCCTTTTTATGGCTAAAACTAAAATTTTGACTTTAACGAAGCTAAGCTAACCTTAAAAAGTTCTTGTGATATTAAGACTATTGTTGGTTCTGCAAAAAGTTTAGTATCATTTTATTTCAATCGGCTGAAAGATCAGAGACCACAACTTCCCATAAGTTTATGCAACATCAGAAAAAAATGTGTTGTAAATTAGTTTTAAGTACCCTCGATAAGAATTTGTTTATGTCTGGTGTCGGTGTTAAGCGCACGGTCTAAACAATACTGCAAAAATAACTTCGGTGTTATAGTTGGCTTCAGAAGGTTCCTACCTACATACCTGTTTTAATAATACATATAATAAAAATAGACAAAAACAAATCTTTTAGAAACAAATAGTTGTAGGTCTAAGTGGGTTAAAATCCTTATTGCGCACGCTGGGTTTCGAATTTCATATTAGTTTTTAAATTAATAAAAAATCGTTATTTTGAAGATTTTAACTCAGGGGGCAAAGGTGTCAGGAAACAGAAGTTTTTAGATCAGTTTTAAGTATGCACATACATATATAATTACTGCGTTCTTAGCGCACTCAACTTATTACAGAATAATTAATATTAGCAGCAAGACTTGTATTGTTGCGGAAAATTTCAGTGTTAGATCAATAAGAAGACGCATAAACAAATGCGATATCCAATGGTATGGAACTCAAAACTATCAAGAAGACGATCATTACTCACGAAAATATCAATTCTCATATTATAAGCCTTTCGTTTCGTTTACTTTGCGGTTTATGACTCACATAACAAATAACTGTTTAAGTGAACCTCCAGTCGAAACCTCATTATCTCATGGCATGAAGAACTTTGTTTCTGTAATTAGTTTCCAAACATTGACAGTGTTGACAGTGATTGATGAAGACCAGCTGATGATCGACATTGATTGCTTTGGCGGTGTTGTTGCAGCGGCTAGTCAGGTTGCGAGGAATCTAAATAAGATTTTTTAGGCAGAAGCAGAACTCGTAAAAAAGTAAGCTTAATTAAGTTGAAAATCAACACTTCAGATTGGGTCCGGTTTGTGAAAGCGATGGCTGATTTAAAAATGGGATTTCGTTTGAATTTTTGTATGTATACACAGACCTTGAGACAAATCTTCCCCTCTGAAAAAGGGTTAGTGTTGGCGGATAATCCAAAACCAATTATAACGCCGTGAAAAATAATTCAATTTTAATGATCCAAAGCATTTGAAAGTTTATGGATTTTTTCTCATTATTTAGCAATGAAAAACAAAAGGATATTTTCAAATTACTGTACTGCGAAATAAAATTAAAGTTAAAAACTAAAACCCGACAAGAAAATATTCTTGTCTGAAACCATAGCCTGAATTCGTCTTATAGACAGAGGGAATTTAGTGCTCTGAAAAATTATTTAGTAATTCGCCGTCTAAAAAGACAATTGACTGAATTCAAATCGCTGTCTTAAATTCTAAAATTTCAATAACAAGACTGAAATCAGCAATCCCTAAAACGCCCCTATATTAATTTGCATGTATTTTTACTTTTTAAGGCTTTCGGTATTTTGTGGCGCATAGCAATATTAGTTAATAGCCATGTAACCCGGACAATAATAACGAATCGATTGACATCTTATTCATCACAATCGGATGAGTAGTTTAGGCGCTGCGGTGGAACATACATAACAACAAACATAGACTGCTAAAAGCACTACTCTTTCTTTTGGCTTTGATTTTATTTTAATGATTCAAAATCCTTAAAGAATCTAGTTCTTGAATTAACATTTTTCATACTCTCCCCCTATGCGCTAAATGTTAGAAGAGTTACATAGATAAATTATCCCATGTTTTTATGAACTTTGAGAGGGTCTACTGTGGGATGCCTTTTCCCATTAAAGTATATTTAATACCATTCCATTATGTTTTAAAAATGACATCATTCGTATGGCCTCCGCGGCTTGGTTTACAGGTATCGATCCTAGAGGTCCAATTCTGTATGACTCTGTTGAATAAGTCGGGCTGGATCTCGCCAATGGTTTGGATGATGTTGTTCTTAAGTTGGTCAATTGTTGTTGGTTTGTTGCCATAAAGGCCCATTAGGGTGTTAAATCGGTTAGACGATTATTTCGACCGTAAATATTTCGTAGCTCGCGTTAAAAGAAAGAAAAAAAAAAACAGTTTTTTTATATTAGTTAGAAAAAATAATTTCATACATTCATATATATGTCAAACTCAACTATGTTTGTCTCAGGACTCAGAATTTAAGTTGCTAAATTAAATTCCTCCGATACTTTAAGTTTAATTGATTTCCTAAATTCCTTTAATTTTATTACAGGATAGACATGTGAAGAGCAATGGTGACAACGAACCAGTTGTAGATCCATCTCAAGATTACATTCTCATGCTGGGCTATGAGAATACGACACATACTGTCCTGAGATTTAAGAGGAAATTGGATACATGCGATACATCTCATGACATTCAAATAACGGTAAGGTATATTTTAAAATAACAATTTTAAAAATCTTCAAGAATTCAAATCCGAACCTATGTAAGTGTTTCTTATTTAATATTTCATGTTCATGTAGTTTTCTCTCAATTATCTCAATTATAATAAAAAAATATATAATATATTTTTTTAAAAACTTTCTTAAAACAAAATTTAATGATTAACCAAAAAAAAACAAATAACAGTAATTTTGTTGTAATGTTTGACTACAAGAAAAGCAAGGCGTGTCCAATTTATATGATTATACGCATGATCGTATGTAAGTATACGTATCAAAAATTTAAGTTCTTGAAACGTAGCGTACCACAGGTACGCCCAAAATAGTCCAAATGACGCACGATGCGCATTGCATTCACAACAAACAAACAAATTTATTACTTTTTTCGTTTGTTTGCAGCCTTTCATGAAGTAAACATAGGCGTAAATTTTAGTGGGGTACATGCACCAAACATTTTAATGTTATTCATATATTAAAGCAATTAGTATTGCAATCCTGAGCGAATTACAAGAATTCAGATTAGAATAGTGTAAGAAGAGGTGAAACCCTCTTAAAATTACTTTCTTTTTACGTCTGTACTGATGATTCTAATACTAAAATGCGAGAAATTACACATAAAGAATTCTGGTACGTTTGACAAGTCTAATCGCACTTACTTATGTCTTATGTTCTCATGTTCCGAATCTGTGCCCTATTTGAGCACGTATGTAAAAACGAAAAATGTTTACTCGGGATTAAATATTGTTAAAAAATTTTTCTTCGCTATAATTCACACTTGAAATTTAAATCAAGTGGATATAAGAACCGCACGATCGTGGCGTATGTGGCAGGAGCACTGGCCAATCTGGCTAGTGTTCCGGGTTGAAACGCCGCCACCAGCCGCTCTGCGGGTAAAATTGTAACAATGTATGTATAGTTTAGCATAAGGTAATATACGAGTATTGTCAAACATTTGACTTTGCACAATTTGTTTACTTTGTTAAGATAGCGGTTTAAGCGTTTCAATTCGAAGTAAACTATAGTATTTCATTTGATTCGGTCCATGGTTATAAAAATAGAAGCGTAATAAGAATAACGACATTAATCAAAAAATAGAACAAAACTTCGTTTTTAGTGCAAGGGGGAATGGAAATAATAGGGACTAATTGGTCTATACGTCGTATAATTATGTTTCAATTTATGTCGCTTTGAAATTTATTACATTGTCTGCGGTCCCTTGAAGTTGTCCCTTTACATCTGCAGTTCTTAGAAATTACCGTGCAATTGAGCGAGTAGTCACTAGTCAGCAAGCACCGCTGTCGTTGCTTTTA
Organism: Machimus rusticus; assembly: GCA_951509405.1. Taxonomy (NCBI): domain Eukaryota; kingdom Metazoa; phylum Arthropoda; class Insecta; order Diptera; family Asilidae; genus Machimus; species Machimus rusticus. The sequence continues at coordinate 13,968,599 of OX608054.1, read as the reverse complement.
TTTCCTATTTTCCTAATTTATGGTGAACAGTATTTTTGCCGCATGTAGTTAATTCTGTTCACTTACGCGCATTTAATTGAGTGCGCCAGGTCGGGACTACCTGAGTGGTAATCGAGGTATGCATGTTCCCGACCCGAAGTTATTATATATGCTATGAAAACTGCGGTTGCAGGCGGCGACATTCTGGCTAAAGCTGATGGCATCGTACATAAAAATAATTGTAAAATGAAAAACCCAATATAATTGTGGTTCTATCCCTAACAAACATACATGTACCTATGTATGTCAGGTGCATATTAGCATCAGTCTTTAAATTAGTACCAGCAACCCATGGTTTGCGTTCGCTGAAAAGTTGTCCACTGCGACGGCCGCGAAGAGAACCTTGCTGGGAAGGGTTCAGTTCGCAAACGGGTTAGTTCAACCGATTGTTCACAGCTACTTGTCCTGCCGTGCCGTGCCGTGGCGCTTTATTGCGCTCATCATTAGTGCATGTCTCCCGGCTTACTTGCAGGGGCGAGTTTTTAATTGCCCATTAAGTTGTTGCGTGCCTTTGTGCAGTCTGCCTTCCTTTCATTACCTTTCTAAATTGCTCATGAAAACCGGCGAGGAGCCTCTTATTTGCATGTTTTTATAACTTTTCAACACTATCCAAGGTCAGACTCCAGCGAACTGCAGGATTCCCTTAATACGAGAATCAGGGAGCGGGGAGCGGGGACTAGGATAGAAATGCCATTAAGACTTAACTGGTTATTTTCTGAGCCGGTGACGTTGCTTGAGCAATTTGATACGTTATTATCATCACTTTTTTCATTGCTCTCCCTTGCCTGCTCCTAGCTGTGCTGCCAATTTGATCGTTTTGTGTCCGGAGAATATCTGGCCACTTAGTCCCAAATGACAGCCAAGCTAGTACGACAAAATAAAATAATTACACCTGAATATATATAATTGGATATTTTCAGTCGATACGAAATACGGTTTGAAAACAAAAAACAAAAATTAATTGAACTTAATTGCTCTTTCCAAATTTTTGTAGCTCTGTTTCTTCTTTTAACATGCAATTATTATATTCTTACAAAGCGTGCACAAAAAAATCCCCTTTGATTTGCGCTTATAAACTAGTAGTAAAAATACAAACATTTGAGTAGCAAATTTGTAAATTCATATTGAAATTTATAAATCAATGCGTTAAGTTAAGGGATCATTTTGATTTGGAATTGATGCGAACATCGCTGATTAAGTTAAGGTAAGACTGTTTTTATAATTTTTCATAAAGAAGAAATTTAAACGCGTTTTTCTCAAACAAGGTTTTTTTGGTCGGCGGCGGTGATTTCTCCGGAACCATCGAACCGATACTTTTGAAATTTTAACCACATATTATACACATGAATAGCTTTTACGCATTTTAGAACCGTGTGATAATTTTAATTTCTACTTTTTTTTGCTAAAAACAATGAATAAAAACCACGTTTTTTGTTTTAAATCATCGCCATTTTATTATTTATCAATAATATTAATATATATTAATAGAATGCTGGAGAGCCACAGTCATACTGAATCTAAATATTTATGATTTTTTCGTTTTTAATAAGCCGTTATCAAGATATCAACGCCGCCATCGACACATCTACTTTTCCAGCAGTTACGTTTGTCTGTTATTTTTGTTTTCTAAAATGTTAAAATAAATCAAAAGAAATTGTTTTTTATGTATTTCGAGAGTGTATATATTAACCTCAAAAAAATTTATATCAATATCTATAAAAATACATTCATTTATATGACATGTATGCATACAGTGACCGAAGACAGAAAATGTTCGATAAAATTTACAAAATTTTGTTTATGTTTACCTTTCTCTAAAAGACTTTTTATTTAAAAAATCATTGGAGACGTCATGCCCTTTTTTAAAATATTGACCCATATTTTAAAGATAAAATAGTTATCTTTAACTATGATTCAATTACTTTGAAATATAATCGCATTATCTCTTAAGAAATGTGGTTAATTGACACCATTCAAAAGTAATTTTTCATAATGTAATCAGTAAATTCTTTTTCTTTTTGCAGAATGACACAATGCGAATAATATACATGTACCATAAGAATGAGCCACGTCACGGCTCCATATTGCCAGGAACGCTTCCTAATCCGCTCGAAGCAGTGAAGGAATATCGTCCGCTTTTTTTAACCCAAAAATTCCAGCGACATGCACTAAGAGATGACAGGGTGAGGATGTTAGAATTGCGAAACGAAGATGTAGAGCTCCCTAGTGGAGGCGACACTCTGTACTGGTGTAAAATGTTCAAGTTGGAGGATATAAACCGAAAGCACCATCTAATCCGTGTAAGGCAATAAAACTTGAGTTTCAATTTTGTTAAATTGAAAAATGAAAAATTCGTTTGGTTTGCAGTACGATCCTGTAATTGATTCAGCGTCCAGTTTGCAGTACTTGCAGCACATAATGCTGTACGAGTGCCAAGAGAACGCTCCTCAACTGGAGCAAATGTCGCGCGAACAGGGCCGGCAGTGCTCCAAACAATATAGCCTGCAGTTAGCCTGCAACGCTATAGTGGCAGCCTGGTCTCGAGGATCTGAGGTGAGTCCACCCTTACATGCAAATCAAGCAATCGCCAAGATATTTGAAAATGCCTAAAAGGGCAACAAGTTCAATATACTTAAATCACAAATGTTTTATTATTTATTGCAGGGCTTCACTTTCCCTGATGAAGCTGGGTACCCCTTAGAATCGAAAAAGGCCAAATACTATCTTATGGAGACTCACTACAACAATCCGAATCCCGATTTCACCAAATTACACATACGCCAAATGGTCGATAATTCAGGCTTAAAAATTTATTTCACCCACTCGCTTAGACCGAATGACGCCGGAGTTTTGTCTATAGGTGAGTGTGTTAAACCCAGATTGTGAAAAAGTGGAGAAGACCTTTAGTATTCCGCTTTCTCACCATTGAAATTATACAAGCGGCCTCCTCGTAGCATAGAATTTATAATGAAATAGTAATTTTTTTTAATGTGAACAGTGAAAACTTTCCCGATTACCAGCTACTTGCATGCTTGGTTTGGTATTATTAGACTATCAGAATAAAAGGAAAGGGCAGCAATCTTAAAACTGTTAGAAATATGTACATAGTATACTAGCTGAATAACCGGGTTTTACCCAGTATATACATACATAAATACTACTAAATAATTTTTCAATATTAAATTCTAATATATTTTTTTACATTATGATACTTTGAATATTGGAAAATTTAATCAGCATATTGATTTCTAAATTTTGAAAGTAGAGTATCCAAAATCCCAAATACTATTATAATATTCATACAACCCCTTGAAATTTATAATTGCTGACCGCCATCATCAGTCAGGAAAAAACTAAACCGTGACATACTGAAACTTTAAACGAGATTTTATTGAAACCACATTTGTCCAACTTGTGTAAGCTAAAGCTGTTGAATGAAATAAGATATCGACTCAGTTTTGATTTAATTTCAAAATACAGTGTAAAGTTAATATAACGAACCTCAATATAACGATTTCCTCGATTTAACAAATTTTTCGAAATCCCCTAGAGCTGCCCGAAAGAGCTAATGCGAAATATACCTCTTTATAACGAAATTTCATCCGTTGCATAATATAACTAGAAAGTATTACTTACCTCTAATTAACGAATTTTGTCAACTTACAACCTTTACATAACGTATCCTATCAATTATTCACACTCAATTCCACAATACATAATTAATGTCTCGACAGGTTCAGACACGTTAAATTTTTCGTAAGACAATCATTGTTGTTTGATGCTAAGTAATGATAGCGCTGCTGTTTTCATTAAAAGGTTTTTTCATTTATTAGTGGAAATCGTTCGTTATAATAGGGTAGAGTTGTAATTATTTTTCAATATGTTTTGCTGCGTAATTACTTTTCAATAGCTTTTGCACAATAAATTATTTTCTATACATAATAATTTTAAATTAGTAATTATATTTCGGTATATTTTGCAAAATATTGTACATTTTATGTTCTTTTCTGCAAAAGATTGCTAACTATTAATCAAACGTAGAGAATCGTTCTCGCCTAATTTGCAGTGTTTTAATGTCTGCGCAGAATTTTTAAATCACAGCGGTTTACACAAAATTTGTTTTTTATTTTGAGTTTTGGTATTTTTCATGATTTTTTTATTTGTTTAACAATATCTGCTACAGATAATGAGTAACTTCCAAAAAACCTTAAGTACCATCATTGGTTCGCTTCTGCACGCCACGTACCTACATATTATCTATAAGCCTAGATGAGTACATAACATACTAGATATGTAAATCAAGATGAAAAATTTTGTATATTCTATTAGACTTAGCTGTTTTACTTTATTCAGCACACTCTCCTCTAAGAACAGACATCTTTCAACCTTAAACGATTTGCGATTCTCGGCTCTTAAAGCATGTTTTTGGGCTTTGGTTTTTATTTAAACTTATACTCCTACACTTTGCAACAACTTCAAGATAACGAGTTTTTTTTTAAGGTATGGAGCCAAATTGGCGGCATATTATACCTCCTGGACAGAAGCGAGTCATTTCAGAAGGACAGTGCATTGAAGATTGTACGGGTTATGCCTTTCCACAGCAGGGTATCAACATTTTTGCGGTAATGATGCAAACCCACATGATTGGAAAAGAGGTTAAATTGAGACAGGTATGTAATATCTCAAACACTAAAATAAGTTGATAAGTGCTCAAACAACCAAAATTAATATCTTCAAACTAGATTCGTCGAAATGAAGAGCTGCCGCCAATCGCTTATGATAGAAATATCGATTCGAATTATCAGGACTACAGAAGGCTATCGAATCCTGTGCGCTCCATGCCTGGAGACAGACTCATTGCGGAATGCATTTACGACAGTTCGTCACGGAAGGCAATTACCTTGGGTGAGCTTCCTGTTTTTATATCTGCATGTGTAGAGGGAAAATCAAGAAGGTGTGGCCCACCCATCCATTCTTCTTTTAGTTAGTAAAGTTTTCTTCTTGTTTTCATTTTGTTATAGGTGGATTGACGACACGGGAAGAAAGTTGTATAGTACTTTCGTTGTACTATCCTCGTCAGAAGGAGCTAACGACCTGTCATTCCCTGCCGAGTCTACCCACAGTTTTGCACTCATTGGGCATTGAGGAACTCGCTATGTAAGTAGATAAACATATTAGAAAATGCTTGCATTAAATTTTCTCCCAACTTTTCCTTCAAATATCAGGAACATAATCACCATGCTATTTGGTCTACCGGAAAGAGGTCGATAATTCAATTCAGTTTCTAATTGTTCATTGAACGTAATGGTTAACCCGAAGTTTTAATGAAAGATAATAAATACATATGTGCCATTCTTAGGGTAAAATGTGTTGAATCTATAGAAACTGTTTGCCCTGGATCGGTGCTCACAACCCAACATGAAAGACGTGTTCTGTTGAGCGACGTCATCAAATTTTCTACGCTACTACTTCTACTGAGCGAGGGCCCTTGAGATTCGAAGTTTGCCAATAGCAACTGGGCAAAAACGTTCAGAACCTCTAGCGTAGAAATCGCAGCAACTCCCTTTGACTAAGCGAACATGAATTATTCAAGAAACTGATTTTATTCTTCACCTAATGCTCGGATTTCTTACCGACTTCTGCACACCCCCAGCTTTTATTTTCTATGCATTCTGTTGTATATGTGTTCAACTTGTCACAGAATGCTGTTTGAATTATTTGTTACAATCTGTAAGGAATGGTTCGCGGTACGGTAACGTGGCAGATACTCCGAACCCCCAGCACCTGAATCATTTGCGGAATCTTTCAAAGCAATTCATTTTGTCAACTGGAAAAAGGAAATTCCAAATGAATGCTTTTGGTATATCACTACAGCTCTTTTGAATTTCCTGTAATGCTTTTAATTTGATGAATGTGCTGTGCTCCCTAGGGAGTATGGTTAGAATGAAAGTTCGCGATATTATAGCGGAATTTGATTAGTTTTCTTTTGATCCGTAGTTTGATTTTCTTTAAAATATCAACCCTTCTCATGGAAGCTATCCTATTTTATCTAGATATACAAAAGCAGGAAGGATATTAGCATAGAATATGTTTGTAAAAATATTTTGAAGTACCTACTGAAAACTTTAAGAAAATGTATAGTATGTAGAAAAACTTACGACTAGACTAAACTTTTTAGAAAAGAAAGAAAGAAAGTTGATCTCACGTGGAACATTCCCAGCCTAAAATCTTAGCTGGGAATGATTTTATTGAAACTTGACACCTTTAGTGAGATATTTAAAAACCCGTTTTAAATGCGCGCAAGTACAGTATGAGTGGTATACTGGTTATTCTACTGTTTCTCCTGCTAAAATGAAAAAGACCAAAGATGTAGATTTAAGTTACATTAAATAATAAAATATAATTATTGGTTTTGAAGGTTTTTGGAATCAGTTAATTGTCCGTACCTTATACATATGTCTGTCTGCCAAGACCGTTTTTATCGGGAGCACCTAAAGGTATTAAGTTGAAATTAATATCTGACTTCAATACTTATAGGGTAGGTACATTCTATTGACCTAGATTCATGAAATTTGACATGAAGGAAGGTTTCTTAGTACAAGGATAGGAAAATCATTTACTTCTAATTCTATTTAGAATTTTCTATCTTTTCAAATTTTCAAAATAAATCTACAAACATAATTTTTTTTCTTTCATTCAAATTGAATACAATATCTTTAAAACCCTAAACGATTTTGATAGCTCAACCTGTGATAAATTGCTTAGGTATTTTAAGTCCATTAAAAATATTCGGGTTGAACCTTTCCTTAAGAGCTCTTAAGAGTGTTTCCATAATTATATTTTGAAGGTAAATAGTGCTAATGATATCATAGATGTGGTTCGAATGTTTCCATCTTTAATTTTTAATTAAGTTCGGAAGACCTTTTTCACAAAATGGTTATGTTGAAAATGATGCAAAAGGATATTGGCGTATAATTTGATTTAAGACCTTATAATGCATCTACAACATTATTTGTTCTACCTGGATAGTAAATTATTTAATATCAGGGACCGTACCGATTGAAACTTTTTTTTTTAAAAAGCTTTCTTTACCTCCTCCTTGCAATGGATAATAATTTGGAACTGAGAAAAAATAAAAGAGCCAGCTTACCTTTATAATTTTACGAGTTAAAATAAGAAAGATTAATAATTTTTTCTTTTAAATATAAAAAAATTGTTTTTATATTTTTTCGAGCCAAAAGTAACAGGTTTTGAAGTTTGTAGATATTTCCCGGCAAATTTATTTACTTAAAATAAAACCTATTTGCCGAAAAATACGTGATAATATTTATATTATAACAAATAGCTTCAAATTAAAATCGATTGAAAATAACAGCATAAATATCCCTTCTTTTGTTTAAACACTAAATGTTAATGAAATTAACAAAAATCAAAACAGGGCATCACTCATAGCATTAACTCTACTGTATGACGATTTCTACAGCTTTTGCAATTTACAAACTGAAAAATGTCAGCTATTTTCTGTCCTTGCTTAATTATTTTCAATTCTAGCCCTTCATCACTTGAGTTTGCCATTTGTGTTTATATAAGAAGTAATTCCTTAGATTTCACTAGTTGTTATTATACAAATTGGACGCCAGTTAACACCTTTAAGAAGTTATAAGATAAAATAAATTGATAAATAGTAGTACTACTTTTTGACATTGAATGTATTTCGCGCACAACTAAAAGTGGAGGTGCATAAATTTAATTTCAAAACTAAATTATTATTGTGAGAACGTTCTAACAACAATATTTCAGTTCATAGAGAACAAATAGTTCGCATTTTGTTGCTTAGGATAGGGGTTAATCAAAAATTGCTAAGCTCCGTTTCAAATGTTTCTCGGAACCAACATTTTATTTCTGACGTTATTTTCTATGTTTGGGTTGAAAGGGAGTTATTTAAAAATTACCGAACGCAAACATTTCGTACATCACGTCAAATGTTTTATGGAACAACAAATTGATTGTCGTTGAAATTTTTTCTATTAAATATGTACATATATGTAAATGGTTTATATATAACTGAGTGAATTTGAGCATTTTGTTCATTGCTTGAATATTTCAATATTGAATTTGAATATTTTCGTTTGTTCGGGATACCGGGGTAAATTTTTGACTGATTTCACACAGATTCTAGTAACATCCGCAAAAATTCTAATAAAATCGAAGTTTAGGTGACTTTTAGACATTTTAAAAAAAATCAAGAAGACGTAGTTTTTAAGACGGTTGTCTAGGCCTTCAATTTTATAATTTTTTTCTTTGTTTTTAAGTCATTCGACACATACAATATTTTTAGAGTATTGTGGTAATTTCAATATTTAAATAAATAAATTTATAAATATTTTTCGTTTTTTTAGTAAGGAAGAATCTATGTTCAACATTTTTAATTATAAATACAATGCATAAAGAAACGCTCCTTTATATGAAAACTAAACTTATATATGTACATACTTGAGTATTTCGGAAGTCTAATTAAGTATGTGGTACTTATGATGTACTTCATTTCCATCCGAACAGACAGCTCAACTCCCATCCATTATTCCTTTTGAATTCAACGTCCGTCCATTATTCCCTTCGAACTCAACTAACCCATTTATTCAACACTTGGCATCAGCTGCACGTTGGCCATCCCTTATGTCCTGCATATAACAATGAAGATGAGTCCGTCACCCCGGTACCCTATCATTCCGGCGACTTCCACATATTTAATTAATCTTATTTAAATTAAAAATCGCATTTGTATACGAAGAAACAGGACTAATGTGCTTGTATTTTATTTCATTGCAGGGGTTCAAATCCGGTATTGATTTCATCACCCCCTGAGCTCGCCGGCATGACTTTGGAATCGCGTTTAGTATCGTACGATTGGGAAAATCAATTTGACAAATTCCAGCAAGTCACCAGACAAGGGTCCTTCATGCCCCTCTGCCAGGGAGCTAAAAACCATTTTATTCGGGTAAGTTTTTCTTCGTTTGCAGTTTATATCTTCTTTTCAACCCAGAATATTTGTGGAAGAGTTTATGTATGTGTTTTCTGACATATACAATATGTACTGTAGCGGATAGTAGGGATAAAATTCTTCTGAAAATTGTTAGTCGCAATCGGTCCTTTTGTGGTTCTTGTGGCAAGTTAATGAAATTCGCAGTTACTTAGATTCTATTAAGTCTAAAAATTATGGTCCAAACAAAAATACGACAAATACCTAGCGAAAGTGCAATGATTTTTGGAGGTTAAACTACGCTTTACTAGTGATCTGCGACACGTGTTTCTATTAAGTTGAATTTATGTCTAACATTGTTACATTGAAAATGTGGTTAAAGGCATAATAAAATGCAAGAGGAATTCATCGGCTAAATGTGGGTAAAACATGGATGTATGTAAGTATAGTTTGAAAGCTATGGGAAGTAATTCGCTTTTTTATATTAAGTCACTTTAGATGTACATATGTATGTAGGTAAAGGCATACCACTTTTTTACTAATAGCCGATGGAACATTGAAGCGTTGTGTACAGCACAGCAAAATTTTGGGAGTGCTTGGAAAATACATATATACAATGAATTCACCATTCATATGAAAATCCCATTGCAGTTTACTCAAGTCTTTATAAAAAAAATTTCAAAGGTAGGGATAATTACGTTTCATAAAGAGCGATCAATTATTGAAAATGAGTGAAGCACTTTTTTACATGAAACCGCTTTAACGTTAAATCGCTATCCTTCGTCAAATCGACATAAATACAAAAATATAAATATTTTAGGTTATGAAACGTCTGAATTCAATTTTTTTTCAAGCGTAGTCGAAACGACAAAGGGTTGTGATCTGATAAGCATTGAAAAATAAAGTTAGTGACATAGGGTTAAAATAAAATCATCTTTGAGCTGAATAGCTATTATATATGAAAACTATTTTCAAATAGAATAACACCTCAGAAAAACTAAAAATGTAAATTGTTTTAATTTTTGAAATAATTCAATATTTTTTGCTGAGTAGTAGGGGACAGCCGTCCCCGTATAGTTATCTAAGCTTATAGATCCGTAACTCGACTATATAAAAAAGATGCATGGTTCTTATCAACACTTTAATTTAAAGCACATTTAATACCCTAGACAGTCAGCGCACGTAAATAACTAATTAGTTTTAATTATTAATTTAGACATTGTGTGTCATGGGCTCAGACCGCTAAATCACCAAAAACTGCGAAACATAATTTATAATTTGCTAAATGACCAGATTCTTGTCATCATTTAAACCTAAATGGGGAAATATGTGCTAGAATTTAACTGTTTTTGTACTTCTATATCAATGGTTACTTATCTATTATCTATTGCAAATAATAAGTAGAACTTTCGCGCAAATATTAATAACCGTTTGACAATCAGACATTTTCTTTATACTTATAATATGTATTGCTTCTTCATTTCCAAGTCGTTATATTATGTAATGAAATTAATGAAAGCCAATTTGATTGAGCACCGTTGAAGATTTGGTGTACGACATCAAAGCAGCGGGCACGTAAATTGGGTTGGGCTCGATGAAGAGTTTACTTTATAAAAAATATAAATTATGTGACTAAAATAAGAAATTATAAGATAATTAATTTTTCTAACCTAAGAGAACTTATTGCAGGGAATTATTAAATATTAGTGGCAAATTCTATTCCAAAAACGCTCAGATAAATATTTAAAAATAAAGGTAAGTAAGTAACAGTAATAAAATTTTAGATGTCTCAATCCGTTTTTACTTTATTTAAAGATGTAATGATAAATGGTGGTAGATAACAATTCTTGGTTACTTACGTGTAAATTAAATAATTTCATTAATAATTACTTTACACAAAATAAAAATTATTTTATAAAGCAAAAATGTTTGTACAATTTGTTAATTTGTTTGTAATATTCATATTTTCTAATAAAATCCAAATACCACTTACTGAATTATCAGGAATTATTGTAATATAAAGTCAACAAACGTAAAATTTTGTTTGGTTGTTTTCACTCGAATGAAACTTGGTACGCGGGCGGGCGAAATCACTGGAAAAAAAAACCCAGTACCTAATTATATAAAAAGAAAAAACTTTTCCTCGCTGACCCCTTAATGTCAAGTCGAAATCGATAAAGAATTTTACGAATAAAAGGGGAATGTAAGAGCCTCTACGTTAAAAATATTGTATTTGTTGTAATCGGATTTAAGAAACACTCCACCATAGAAATAACAAAACACGTATTTTAGATTTTAAGAACATTCGACCCTTAAGGGAGTTGCACCAAGGCGTCGAAATTGCGGGGGAGAAAAATTCGGATAATTCTCTACACTACACCTAAAATTCTACATATTTAAGAAATCAATAACGACATTTAAATATATCTCTTTTTCATCTTATTATTGTAATAATGGAAAACAGAAGATATTTCCTTCACTCGTCCTTCTGTTCCATTACTTCTGTTAATATTTTGTACCTTTGTATTTGGAAATATTGGAAAAAATTACTCGCTCGGAATGACAAAACTTGACGAATAGAAGTTCTTTTGACTCAGCTGGATGGCTCATCGATTTCCGATATTAGTTCTATCGAAATGCAAATATTTAAGGAAAATTGATGATGGCGGGTCGAAATTATGTTTGCTCCTGCTTGTTCGAAACAATCCAAACATTTGCTTAGGGATTGATGTTTTCAAAGGGCTCTGTTCCCATTGTTGTGCCGTGCCTGCTTCAAGAATTCAGCCAACCCCTCCAGTAAAACTTTGTGAAAGCATTCAATGAAGTGAGCTCAAAATCTTCTATGTGTTCAGAATTAAGAAATTCGTTTGCTTCAGGGAAGGGATTTAGTACACTATATAACACATATAATATAATCAAGGCATTAGAAGAGTACCTTCGGGCAAAGGGGCGGAGCACGAGGTTTAAAAAATTTTAATGGTATATGTTTGTGAATGCATGTTGCAGATTACCCTAGGGCTTGGCAGTTAGAGCCGGATTAGGTTCGTCTAGAAAGGGATTAATTAAATCAATTTCGAAAATTCTTTCGACTGCAATAGCTTGAAAGTTTCTTTACCTCCTGCAACAAGAGTTTGTTCAATGAAGAACACTGCTATAAAGTACTCATCAGTGTAGTTAGCTAGCACTACAATGCTTTAAATTTGAACATAGTTGCAGTATAAATTTATTCGGTGCTGCTTTGGGGACTTTTCAGTTTATACTTACACTATGAAATGCTTTTTGTTTTATTGCTAAGCTGTGGAGAACTGCCATAGTTATCCAATTTTCTTGCAAGTTTTGCAATTATATTCTTTTGAAATTGAAGAATGAAACTATCGCTTTCTCTCTTGACTGCGCAGGCGCAGATCTAATAGGGGCCATCTGGTTCCTAGCCCCCGCAGACACTCCACATTTATTTGAACATGAACGACAAGTAAGAATTAATTATTTAATTATTAATTTTATAAATTTGTGGTCCACAAATGCAGTACAATCAATTGATGCAGTACAATCAATTGATTGCGGTATTGAGATGATAACTGGCGTCGTTGCAGGGATATTTTCTTTATACATTTCTTCTTAAGAAAAAATAAATAAAAAAAATATTGTAAGTAAAACTATTTTATATATGTAGGTATGTAGGTTGTCAGTTTGCATTAAACGGTATAAAATAACTCTCGAACCATTTTATACTATTTATATCATGCCATAATCTGGAATATCAACCTATCCACATATGTTACAAAACATATGGAAAAATATTTTAGTAAATTTATTCAGATTTTTAATTTATTTGTTCAATAATTTATTATGGTTATAAAATCGTGGGCGCTTGATTGTAACTCAAAAATGCGATCAATTAGCGAATTGTTTTAATTAGAAACTAAGTAGAACACACTAAATCACATAATTAGTCAACTATTTTATGCGCGGATTACCTTTTCCTTTAAAATCGCTAAAAGGGTGTTTAATTTTAATTAAATTAAGAACTTATTTCTTATTGTTGTTATTTGTTTACTTATGTATACTAAATTTCGTCACTATTCGTTTTCATTTCAGAATACGCAATCATTGGAGAGTTATAGCATTAACATTACAAAATCATGGCAACCCCCGCGGCGGTGTAAGCCGAGGCATTTGTATGCCACCGAGACAATAGCCGAAATAGAGTTTCCAGTTTTGCAAGAGGACGAAAGAATTAATGTAATCGAGGGTGCAGCCCGAAGCAAAGTTTCAAGAAGTTCAGCGACTGAAACGATGGGTCTTAGTGGGGCCCGAAGCAGTAACAACAACTATAACGTGCTGCAACGGACTCTCTGGTATACCTTCGCATTTAGAATATTGCGTCGGATTTTCTTCCTTTTATCGTAAGGATTGCTTAGTATTTAAGTCTTCGGAAAGTAATTATTTTAGTATGAGTGAATTTAGTTCTCCTTTATACGAGGGGTGCTGCGCGGTTGTAAATATTATACTACTCACCTTTTATTGTTATTATTATTATTGTAAAGTATCATATTTCAAATCCATGCTATATTTATGTTGATAAATATTAGCATTAGGTTATATCGTGTCCGGCCTTTTTGTTTGTAGATATTTCGTTAAACCAGGCGTCGCCGTTGGACCCGACGCTTTTTTTGGGAAACCGCACAACTCCTCTAAGTATCCCCTTAAAGAGTAGTAGCATAGTGTTCCCGTAAATCTGACAGGGCGTTAAATGGCAATAAAAATTAGTGACTTTTCCTTGATGGGCCACTTCTGGATTTGGACATGATGCCAATAACTATATTTATATAATAATTATAGTGGACGCGCGTTTTATGTTTGTATTCCTATAAAAATTGTGGTTGTGCATTTTCTCTTTTCATTAATCGTTTAACCGCGATAAATTCGGACAAGAGAAACAATCTGAGTTCCGTTAAACCCTATTTGGGTGTTAATACTCACAAATAATGGAGCGAAAAAAAGCTTACATTCACTCAAAATGATTAGGTTCCTGAAAATAAGCAAGCGATAGAAGAACGAAATTCATAGGTACTTTTATAGCAGTTAGCAATATTAGGCTAAGCTCCCGCAAGGGCATTGCAGTAAACGCAAGATAGGTCGAAATGATTAACAAGAAACTTGTGATGATTTTAAGCCAGAAATGTGCGTGTTACAAACTGGATAATTTTTATAACTAACATAACTAGCTAAGAATCCCTGTGTACATAGTAAATTAGTGAAAGACATGTATTTGAGTAACTATTGTTGCTAGTTGTAGCTGTAAGGCTCACTGTAAATATTTCTGTTTTGTAAAATAACGAGGTATCCTGATATTATTTAATATGTGTAAAGTCTGATAGGTTTACTATGCCTTTATATAACGTGCTGAGGCCTCTCGCGTCGGCTCAGAATAGGATTTTTTAACATCATTTTCGGAACATTTTGTTAATAATATTTAATTTTTTTAAGAAATCAAAAAGAGCTTTGTATAAATAATTTATTGTTTTTGCTTTATTTTTCCTTCCTTATTTAGAACTTTAATTTATTTCAGATGATCTTCCAATATTAGCCAGAACATGTTTGGAAATCTTATTTTGTTAAGTTCAATGATAAATAAATTATTAGGCAGTAAAATGTTATTCTTACTACTAGCTAAATAGCCGATTATTAACTTTTCTCTTTTCAAATTCAAAGATTTGCAGTGTCATGGACGTGCCAATTGACTAATTTAAGGATCGCCGTTCTTGCGCTCCGAGGTTTTTAACTTAACTCCCCAATTTAGTAAAAATTTGAACGAATTTTCTTGGAAAAAGCTCTCTTTCTCTGTTATTCCCGACCAATAATAATAAGAAGATTTTTATTTTTATGAGGCAAAAATTAGAAGTTTTTAGGTTTAATATCTTTTTCTGGTACAATAAAAGTAAAAAGGTTCACGATTTGATGTTTGGATGAATAAAAATCATGGAAATTAAATGTGCTTTTCGCAAATTTTTAAATTTTTCTATAGGAGACGAGACGGCTTATATATTTTAACGCAATGAAAATCTTCCTAACTAATAGACGTACATTGCACGTTATTGCTAGTTTAGAAATAGATAACTGGCCAAGTGCATAGCAAGCCTTTCCAGCGCAAAAGATTAAGTTTGCCAGCTTACAAGTTTTTAAGTGAAACATTATTAGCCACCAGAGTAATAAATTCAGTCGACAATGTTACGAAGTGAAAGCGAAGAGTGCGAAAAGCATAAATTGAATTTGAGCTCTGCTCACAGATTTTGATGAGACTTTGTAGTAATGTTCATTAAGGGCCAAAAGTGAACAATATGCAAAAATAATTTGTCAGTTGCTTATATTTCCAAAGATAATTAACTTTAAAATTCTGTAAACAGTAGTTTGTTGCCACAATTTTTCCATGCTTCCGAAATATTTTAGTGAAAATTATGGAAAAACCTAAAATTAGAATGATTCCATCAAAATTCTATAAAAAAAAATCTCCACGAGTGCTGAAACGAAAAATTCGTGCTCGTCACTGTCAATAAATCGAAAACGATATTTTGTACTTTTTATTCATTAATTTCAAAGGGATTTAAGAATATTTGAATGAAAATGTCCTTAATTTATGATATTTATATAATTTGGAACAACATTTAGTGGGAATATTGACGACATCGTTGCGGCAAAATGTCAAATTTCGAAATATCGGAGTTAAATATCTCAGAAAGAAGTTTTATTTCGACCGAAATGAATCTATTGGATGATATAGCAGAAGGAATTTGGACTTTTCAGAATGACAACTTTGCATCTAATGCTTTCCTGAGAGACAGTTTTGGAAAGGTCCGCCTATAGTCCTGACCTGAACCTCATTGAGAAAATATGAGGAATGCTCTCAATGTCTCCACGACTTGCCCAGATTATAATGAATCGGGAATCTCATACAATATATTAATTTTTATAGAAAAATTAAATAGCACCTCAATTTTTTAGTTAAAAGTGAGTTTTGTCTTATATCTTTAATTCCTTCTAAATCGATTGATTTTCTTTGATGTTATGCGTATACCTAAGTAGAAATATGTATAATTGAATGTAAAGAAATACTTAGAGTGAAACTAGTTGTTGTAGGTACTAATTATATTTGCAGCTACCGAGAATATAGTAGAAAAATCAGTTATTTTAATTGTGGTCTTATTATCATTTCGTGGAGTGTTTGTGTATTGTACCCCTCGCATGATACGCACCGGCACCACTTTATTAAAGTGTTTTATGCAATGTTTTCTGTGAGCAGTCGTCTTCCATCACAAAGTTTTAAATTAAATCTGTTCGGAATATTGTTAGAACCTTTGCGTTAACCCTCTCACTACTCCTCCTTAAATTTCCAAGTGGATAGATCAAAAGCGACTGAACCTATGGAGTTTAGTTATGTGGATAGAGCAATATTTAGAATCTAGTTCATCAGTTCAGGTATTCAGTGAAGATATTTACAATGAAACGAAATAGTGAACCTAAGAGTTCTCATTCTCTGATTTTCATCTTTCGATGAATAATTTGTGCTCTAAGAAGTTTCACTTTAAAAAATAAAATATGTATAACTTCAAAAGAGCTTAACACAAAGGAATGCATAACAGGTTTCCCTTTGACCAAAAATTACAAAATGATTGCTCATTTAATTTCCGTAAATCGAAATCTAGCCACAAGCAAAGGAATGGAAAGGTACTTGCATATCAATCAGCTGTACATTAAAAAATAATTGGACCATTTGGCACAAAATTTATCAATGTTGTAACATTTCAAATTCATAACGCACTGTAATACTCTTAAAGAAGTTCAGGCGGAATATTCCATCTCACATCACATTCCAACATAAATTTGACTTTAATTTTAAAAGTATGTTTAATTTAATTTAATTCTATTTAACTTAATTTCATTTTTTCTCAGAATTTTCAGTTTTAATCAAAATGAAACTCCTTTTTTTTAAATTATGAGTTAAATAATTTGTTTTTGTTGTAAAAAACATGCCGGCTTTTCAAAATAGAATGAATTGTTATCCGTACCTATCAAGCATTTTTCACAATATAGCGAGAGTATAAAAAAATTTCTTTTATTTTAGAAGTTGCAAAATATCGAATTCGGTGATATAGTGTTGCTCTTAAACAAAATTTCTGTTTCAGTTTGTTAATTGTTTCCTCTTCAAAGGTTCTTTTACAAACTTTTTTTTATGAGTTATTTCGATTCAAAATAGGATTGACGCAGCAGGCGCCCAGCACGTTCGTAGAGCTTACTTTGTTGAAAGTTATCATTATACCAATGAGGGTGAGAATAATTTAATATAAAATAATAACTTTTGTAATATCAAAACCACAAAGCGTAAAGAAATGCGATAAATATAGGATAAATTAATTAATCTAAAATTTATTCTGAAAAATCACTGAAAAGAATTATGTTAAATAGAAAAGTCAAAACACAAAATGTAATATTATTTATATTTTAATTTTATTAAGCTGCAGAAAAGAATGGGGGAGAAAAATTAAACCAAAAATATTTTAAAAAATCACAGCAACCAAATCAAATGCTTTACCCATTTAAGGCAGGCATTCGGCTTAGTGCTAGAGGAAGCTTTTTGGAACAATAAAAATGGTTAGACCAACATAAATACTTGAAGAAAGAAAATCGCTTCAACCGAAGAATAACAAAACTATATCATTGATATCATAAAGGTAAAATATCTAATTAACTCATGCAGGTTTCACATAGAAGCAAATCCGACAAATCCTGTAAAGTAAGAAATGTAAAAAATAAAAATAGGAAGTATATTGAATGAACCATATGGTAGGTAGGGGTGTATGCTGACGAAGAATAGTTATTTGTCTTGCAATTGAAAGCCAGTTAGGAGAGGGTAGTGACATTGCTCATATAAAGAAATAGTATTTTCCTGTTCTTCGGTGAAGTCAACGGCAGGCTGGACTTCTTTCTTTCAAATTACTCCCAGTTAACCATTATTTTGATTGCAATAGTTTTGTTTTGCGCATTTATCTAATTTTTTCGTAAGTTCCGGCAAAGCATAAATGTTTCCCTCCGTTAATTACGGCGTAATGTTATTTAATGTAAATTGGACAATCAATATTTAATAAAAAGAAGAAGAATATCGCAATACGCAAACAGTAAAGAAAGTAGGTTGATTGTGTAGCAACAAGAAACTTTGTAAATAGAGCATTGTCTGTACGCGTTCAGACGGCTAGGGGACGCAAAATAGGTAAGTACTCGGTGATATGTACTAGCAAAAAGTATAATTAATAATCTTTCATAGTCAATGACGTATCACTGGCTATAATATATGTATGTAAATCTAATACTATCTGCACTCTGAGGAGTATACAATAAATTTTTGGTAAAAAAATAAAAATGAAAAAATAGCGCCCGACCCTCATATTGTGTTCCACATTTGAATTTTTATTCAGGACTTGCGTTGGCAAAATGAATTTCGCGCAATTGCTTGATGCTGGCTACTATAGGTTTGAAGACGCGGAACTAGATAAAAGGTTGTTCCTTAAAGTGTTTTTATAAGTGAACAATATTTACCATACTGTATGGAAATTAATTTTTTTTTGCAAATAATGTCGCCACAGTATTTAATTTTACGAATAAGTATTATTTCATTTTACTATAATAGCTCACTGCGTAAGCTGGGTAAGGAAAATTACCAGTAAAGAGCTTCTAGATTACTTCGTGTTTAAAGTTTCATCAAAATTAGCGCAATAGCTCTCTATTTTGATGTAATAAACATACTTAGATGCACAATTGCACTAATTAATATATGTATGTATTAAACTTGATATTCAAAATTAGTGATTATGATTTGATTCTCAAAATTTATTATTTTACTCTTTAATCATGATAGAATATGAAACCAGATGTGAATAGCGAAACAAGATATATTTTGTTATATTATTTTTCTTAAATCAATATAACAGACGAAAGTTTAATGCATTAGAATTATAGGACATTTAAATCCCTTTCCCGATGTATTAATAATAAAATTTATGTCAAAGAGAGCAAGCAATCATTTATGAGGATTTATCTTCGATGAATACTCGCAAAATATTCAATTTGCTTGAAATAGTACCTACCAAGCATTAATTTGAAAATCTTGGAAATCGTGTGCTAAATTAAATGCCATACATATTCATTTGAGCGAAATGCCCTAACAAACAACTGACTTTGTTAACGAGTACCAAGGCAATTTTAGTATAATTTTTTCATACAAGCTGGTCGATAAATCGAAAAAGAAACTGAAAGGTAAAATGTCTTTAACTTATGATTTGGCACAATTTCCAACACAATTTTTGAAAAAAATTCAGAAAATTGCGCCGACAAAAGAACATTTTTCGGAGCTTCAAAGTTAAATATCATGGGAAGTACAATTGACCAACAAATAATTTTTTATCCAATTGTCATTCCAAAGGAATATTTTATTTATATAATGCGTTGCTGCGTGAAGAAAAAATTAAAAATTAACCGCGCTCATACGGCATAGGATCCTAGTATTATACGTACTATGTTTTCTTCATGACACCTTAATGAAGGGAACGTAATAAAATTAATTGCATGTAACCAGTAATATTTTATTTTACATAATTACCATTTTTTCAGTTACTGACATTCTACTCATATTGACATAACATACATATGTACATATGTCCTATCAAGGCAAATGACGCGAGAGTTCCGTAAGTAATGAATGGACGGCGGAAAATGGCATTTAAAGTAGTGAAAGTGATAATCCTAAATTTAATGGAACGATTTAAGAACGTAATTTTGAACATTTTAAATGTAAAACAAAACTACGCACTGATAATTTCGACTTCATACCTCTTCTGAATTCTGCGAAACAGAAGAAGATGGGCAAGTAAACCTCTTCAGTAAATCGAGAATGTGCTTGTTCTAAGTGTATTTTTAGATAAATGCAAATGTTGAGTTTTCAAAATCATTTGGCTATCACTTTCCAAGTCTATAACTTTTTACCTCTTTTTTAAGAGTAAAACTACTTTCAAATTATTAAAAAAGTGGTAGGTACCTAGGAATATGATCCAAGAGAATGACGGACAGAAGTGTAATTAAATGAAGGGGCATTCAAGTACACAAAATTAACATTTGAAAGGTACCATTTTAATACGTTTCTCAAAATAGATATTTTTAAAACGAGTTTAGTATAAAACATTAAACTTTCAATATCTCAATGCTTTTCATAATTTGTGCAAAACCCAGAGTTATGTTTTTTTTAGATATAACAAATGTTGGGAAATCCTGCACGCTTGTTTTAGCATGCAGCAAAAATCTCTTCATATAAGAATCATTTTGTTAATTTCATATGTATCTTCATTAAATTACGTTTCAAATGGCTTAAATTCGTTTTTATTGTGATATTTTAAATAAGTATCTAAGTAGGTATTTACGCTTTCATATTTACTGGTGTATCATTGCGTTATGGGAGAGCATTACACGTTCTGTTAATTGTCTATTCGTGATTATTATCGGGAGTTACCGTTTACCTAAATACATATTTCAAACGTGTAAATGTTTAATTTTAATTTATTGGGTATTAAAAAATTAAATTAATTACTTTGAGTCGTGGACAATTTTGTTACCATAATGAATTTGCCAATTTTTGGTTCCTAATTTCTTAATTGGATTGGATTCGCTATTCTGAATTTCTAAATTGTCATTGTAAACTCAAAATTTGTGCCAGTCGCCATACTGAGTGAGCCATTTTGAATTTATAAACTTAGATGGTAGATTAGAAAATATTGTAATTGAATTATTTTCACACTAATTTTCATTAAAGTCCATCGATTGCTATACTTCCAAACTTTAATGCTAGTATCCGGACTCGGAAATATTGAAAATTGATTTATAAAACTGAAATATGTTGTTTTTGCCACAATTGAGTTCCTACAGGGAGGAAAATCTCATCTGCAATTTCCCGCATTTAGAGAGAGGAGAGATTTTATTAAGATTACACAAGGTCGTAAAATGTGGCTGATAAAAACCCTTTTTAATTACATTAAAAAGTAAAAAAAATGTTGTCCATTTTTGTAAAGTTCTTTACAAAATATCGGAACGTAATACATATGTATACTTAATACATATTTACGTTAATAAATAAAGATTCGGATGTTCTGCCATTACACAAAAATACTAAAAGCTTAAAAACTCTTACACAAATTCTTTTAAAGGAACCTTTTTCTTAAACGTATTTAGTTCATGCAATAAATATTGAATATTAGTGAAAATCTCCTGAAATACAAGCTTTCCATAAAACTAAAAGTAGATACGAGTATTGCAAGTTATTCATATTTCGTTACGAGTTTTATCGACGTTTCACGATTTTCGAATAAACAAAAATAAGGATTTTCTGACTTTTCTACCCTATTTTTCTCGAAAACGTAATGTAATGGAATATTTTCAATTTCTGATTCTCAATCTACAAAAAATATGTTAACCTTACAAATTCATACATACATATATCGCTGCTTTCAACATTTACATATGTACATATCTCTCGAAGGAATCCCCTACTGTTGACTTCGTATTTTAGTCTCTATGAATTTGCTACAGTTTTACTTTAAATGTCGCTCGTATTGCAGGATGCCCGACATTAATTTTAAAAACCTTTTTTTATTAAAACTAGTTTTAATAAATTTCTAATTCGGAATTTGTGCTGCATCAATAATATGAAGAGTGCCTTCAACGTGGATATCCATTGATTGTGACCGAAATTTTTTCTTCAAATAAAAAAATTATTTTGGAAAAAGAATCCAGACATATGTACATATGTATGTTTTTGGTACCACAAACATACATACATCTATTTCATTTTCTTTTCCCAGATCCATACATTGTACTATCAAATTTTTGTGTTTTGAGGTTAAAGCTCTAGTCAAGTTTCACTTGAGCTACGTTACAACTTACAATATTTTATGACAATCCGTGATACAACGGTTGATAAAATACACAAATATAGCGGAAGAGTGATGTTTAATAGAGAATTGCAGATGTTTTAAATGTTAAAGAAAGAATATAAAGCTGCAGATGTTGAAAGTAAATTTTCCAACAACCTGGAGTTTATATGCGCCCAATAACATTAGTAATGGGAGATATAAGTTTCCAGTATTAAAAAAAAAGAGTTTATGAATAAAAAATATAATTTTTATTGTCCTCGTGTTATTTGAAAAAAGTTCTAATCGTGGAAAATAAGACAGAATTGTACATTCATATTATATGTTTTTCGGATAAAATATGCAAGTAGTTTCTTACGAGATGCATTTAACTTAAATTACAAATTAGGTTATTATATCAAATTATGTATTTTTTATTATTATTTCTGGGTTATCAAATTTTTTGGCTGGAGAATCAGAAAGAAATTCTTCGAATTTAACTAAATATCGAGTTAAAATAAAAATGTAAAGATACTCTAAATTTTAGCAATATGTTGTTCTATTATAACTTTACTTATTTTTACATTTGTCTTTATAATGTTTTAAGATTCTTCGAGCATTCCTCCACTTTTAAGGCAAGAAGCGCAAATTACCTTTGCTCAAGCTTAGTGGTTAGAAAGGTTTTCTTGAGAATGTCCATGGTGATCAATATGTGAGTGAATCGAGCACATGTTTCCAAAAGCAATATACATTAGTAATACAATACATAAAAGTTCTCATGACGCCACCAGGCGCAGTAACGAAACAAGTTTAATAAATTATTAGAATGTAAAAAATTGTGATATAATTATATTTATATGGACTAGATATAAAATATAAGAGAGTAAATTATACATTAAATAAAGCAATAGAAATA
Source organism: Machimus rusticus (assembly GCA_951509405.1). Taxonomy (NCBI): domain Eukaryota; kingdom Metazoa; phylum Arthropoda; class Insecta; order Diptera; family Asilidae; genus Machimus; species Machimus rusticus. Next base: position 13,945,717 of record OX608054.1, on the reverse strand, counting down.
CATGTATATGTTTAGAGTAGAAAGTCGTTTTTAATTTTCCTGATTTCCTTGAGTTCCTTTCGGACTTTTCCTTTACAGCTTCTTCGACTGAAATTTTAGAGTTGAATATAAGTAAGTGCATACATATAGTGTTTTTGACAAGGAACTGCAGAGGTTTAATATTTAAAAGTGGACTTCTTCGACATTAGTAGTATTATAAATAGTTAAGCTTAAAACGCAAAAACTTTAACTTTTCAAAAATATCCATCGTGGATCAAAAATCTGCCATATGCACCAATCAAGTCTAATTTTGTCGGAAATATATGTACTAAAATTTAGTCAACTTCATTGCATTATCCCAATTTGATTACCATTGTGGTGGATTAACTAGCTATAATTTTCAATCAACGTAGCAATATACTTTTGACTTTCTTATGAAAGCAGTCAGAGTTTCTCTGTCTCAAAAAAGGAATTGGATTTTGTTTTCTCTTTAATAAGTAAATAAAACTTTACAAATTAAAGAATATTAATTAAATTTTTATTTATAGCAATTTTTTAGATCGAATTCAAAAACTTTATAAACAATTAAAAATCAAAAAATGAATAAAAGTAGGTACATAATAACGAATTTGGGAAGAAGTCTTTCCAAAACCAAAGCTGGTTGAAAGTGGAAAGTGTTCTCAATACTTTCCAAACATTTAATGTGGAGCTACCAAAGTTAAATTTTAACTACAATTCGTAAGTATGTATGCGTTAACTGGTTAAACACTCACAAGTAATAATTTTCCAATTGGTTTGTCGTTAAACAACAAATTTAGGAATTATTATTATTAGAACGATACTTTCCTACACAATCCAATAGATGTTAACATATAGACCACTAAAAATAAAATTTTATATAAATTTCGATTGCCAGTGTTCATTAAAATATATTATGTTCAATCATTGAAACCATGTAATAATCGGTTCGTAGATTATGAATTATGAACAAGGCCATTAAAATTACGCAACGCAGTTTTTTAATTTTGAATCCTCAATTTGGTATGAAGTGGTTCTTTGAAATCATCTATTCTGTGAATTACATTGATTTAATGAAAGAATTCATTAGTTCAAAGAATTGCATACATTAATTTTATAAATATAGATAAATAATTAATTCTGTGAATCTCGATCATTCAGTTTATGTATTTAGATCAATGATTCAATGAAACAGATTCATTATTTCAGAGAATGTTATTGGCTCTATGAAATTATTTATTATTAAGTTTGTGGCGGAATATCACATCGTTCTAAAGGAGACAAGAAATCGCAATAATCAATGAAAGCGGCAAAAACAAATCGAATCAGTCTCGTAAAATTTATCTACAGAGTTGACGTGTTATTTCAGATCAAATATTTTAATAAATTTAATAACTAAAATAATATAATAGAGTTTTTTAATATAAAAGGTTGTTAAATATGGAATGTAACTTATTCCATAAGTTCATATTTTAATGTATCACAATTTATTGAAATAAGGAACATATTCGTAGGTGGAAAACTTATTCAAAACTCACTGTCCCAATGTATTCTTTCATTAATATTATGTTCCTTTTTCCCTGATCATTGTGAGCCCAAATACTTTTTCTTAATCTTGTAAAGTAAATACGTTATGGTAAAACCTAAAACCACTAAAACCACAGCAATGATGAAAGTAATTTTTGTCTTGTTTTAATTTTCAAGTCGTCGGGTATAGTTAAATAGATTTAGACGCATTTCAGAACCTAATATTAAGAAATAGCTACTACAAAATATTTACTCACATTTTTCTGAACAAATATACGAAGTCCCAAAAATCATCTTGAATTGATATTTTATCATCAAAGTAAAGTTTATCTAACGTTCCTAAACAGTGCGGGGTTTTTTGAATACATTGGGTTATTTTACACATATATACTATGAATGTTCATATGTAATATTTTATTTTCTTTGGCAACCCTACATATATCGTTAATCTCCATTATAAATCCGACAGCAAGAGTACCGCGGACATTGGTAACGATTTTCAAAAACTGGAAGACGGATATTGCTTCATGCATCCATCACAAGTGTACATATATATGTAATGCATGTTTGTTCAACTATGTAGGAGCAAGTAAACTGGAGTAAGTGAGTCGTGTAAAATTTATTATCAAAGGGATTTTGCCTAGTACATCGGTCAATTATTTACTCATCCAAGTAATTAAAATAACGACACGTGCTGCAGTTTGTCACGCTCTGATAAGCAGGTTTTATACCCTTCAAAGTAACGATGTGTCTGCCTGTTAGCCGAATGTTATAAACTTTTGCATAGCTCTCTGAACTAGCCCTATGTCTTTGAGTCGGTAAAATACCCTCCTAATGTGGGTAAGTTCATGAACTCTTCTGTAATTTACTAATGGTTCACGACGCTCACTCCTTTTTGGCTGCGAATAGAGCTTATAATCTTGATTCTTAAAAATGAAACTTCTCGATGAGGAATTTATATTTTACTCTTTACTTAAATACATGTCGGTTCGTGCTCGTTTTATAACCTAATTATACCCAAAATAATTTTGAAAATGCTTACAAATGGTATAATGCATTCCTTCCTTTCGGTTTCAAAAGGATTCCTTCAAGTTGACAAGATTATCAGTTAAACTCTCCAAAGCCCCTCGATTCAATAAATTGCGTAGTGTCAAAGGCAAGAGGGTAAAGTTAGGCCCCCAACACTTATTGTTGTGCGGACCGTGTCTAAAGCCTCAAGGGGAGAATTTGATCGAAAATAGATCGTATAAATTGTGTCAATTAGGCAATCAATTACAAGAATTAATGATTACTCACACATAAATGTCCCGGATCGTAGTATGTACATAATTTGTAGGGAATTTATGATTCCGCACATATGATATACCGCAGCACGCAACGAAAGACATTGAACATGTCATCTCGGAGGCTCACTGATAACAAATGGCAGGAAATATAAAAAAAGCACCCGGCGTTTTTCTATTTTGTGTGATTTTGATTTTTTCTTCAGTTAATATTTTGTACTTACGTAAAGTTGCAATAACGGCTGTAAAAGAGGCTTCTTATCAAAGAATATGGAAAAAGCCTTTTGCAAAGAATGTTCACTTTATTTTTAAGACTCAGTTATCCCTACACCTGCCTATTTTCAAAAAACTAAAACAAAAAATTTGCCCATTATTACATGAAAGAGAATTATTGCCAGTGGGCTTCTGCAAATGCAAATGCGATTGTATGATGAAGCGCTCTAGCGATCGGTTTGCTTTGAAGGACAGGGTGGTTCTTTCAGATTGAGTTTTTAGTTAATTTATGATAGTCAATATCTAAACAAAATTATGCTCAAATAAGTATATGTATATTGAATTAAGAATTATATTTTGGCATGAAGGACTTATTACAAAACAGCTTTTTGTTCATATTTCTTCGGCACCCTGTAACAATTTATCAATTTCTTCAAATTTCAAGTTTCGCCTCGACATTTTTTCTCCTTCTTCAACCACAATGCTTGCTTCTATTAACTTCTGGAAAAATTGTAAGGTTGGGACGAATAACGCCCACTTGATATCCATTCCGTGGAAACACTGTACGAGTATAGCGTTTCCTGGCGCTATTTCGTACCGCCTGATACGGAACGCAATAACCTCCTGATTTCGCCCAGCCGGAATCACATCCGTTTCCTTCTGGATCAGTGGATAGACGAGGAAGCAGACAGGGCTTCCCTCAGTGAGCTATATATTTTAGACCCTCTATGTTTGGACACTCGCAGCTCAATTGGGCCAGCATAATGAAATCCAACGTTTTGGAATGCAGTTGATTGATTAATTCTTACTTGAGGCAGATTGCCCATTAGTTGAGTTGCAGTTTGAGGACGAAATTTCACGCATTTTACGTACTTGAAAATTCTTTGTAATTGCATTCAATCCGTTTACTATCCAAAGGCCATGCATACGAATTGTATTAAGTACTAATTGAGCCCTGCCATGAATGGTCATCTTATGAAAATGATCAATAACGATTTTCGTTATATGGTGGTTTTTTGGCAATATGATTGGATGCTTAACCTCATATTGTAGAGTTGCGTTGGCATATTCTGACTGGTGCAACGTATAAAATATTTTGTCCCTGGTCTGCTCTAAATCCTTGATCGCTAAAATGACAACTTTGCGATTATAGTTTTTGATTTGCTATTATGTATGAATCTTAGACACAATGCAACGATTCTTTTTAACTTATCGAATGATGAGAGCTTAGACAATATAGTTCTTCAGCTATGTTTACATGAGCAGTAAGTATTATTTTTACCGACCGTTTTATCTCGAGGTTTGTTTCTAATTTCTGCAGATCTTTCTGTGGCCACTTTTTCTTGTGGCCGACCTGCTCACTCAGGTCCTATTCACCATAAATTTCAATTTAAACAATTTTTTTGGCAATACCCCGATTGTAGTAATGTCGGCAAGGTTTTGCTTAGTATTCACGTAGGCCGAGGAAATTATTTCAACTCTATTCGCTACAATGGTTTGACACTTTCTAGGGTCGCCCATATAAGCCATAATAAAAAAACCTTTGAGTCCGTTGACAAGAACATCTTGCGGTCTGAAAGCTACATACAATGTTTGGACTTGTGAAACCAGTTTGCTGTTTTCTGTCCTGATATAAATCACGGCTGCGTAAACTCTTGTTGAAGCGTCGCAGAACCCGTGAAATTTGCACCATTTTTTTAGAGTAGGTCTGCATCCAACGATGAATTTTTATTTCTCGTAAGTACTGTAGTTGATTTAAAAATTGTTGCTATTCCTCACCAAGTTCGATTGGAATGTATCCATCCCACGAGTAAACAGCCAGCCCTTACTACGCCTTTGACCGATTACCACCCTTTTGAAAAACGACTTGTCAATAGTGGTTGAGAAATACGAAAGATATCTGTCTTTATCTTAGTAGTGATATTGGCGAAATAAACGTATAGGCGAAGTTTGGTCAAAATCGATTAAGAAATACAGCCATCCATCGTATCCAAAAATTTCGTAATATGTATTTCAGTAGTATTTTATATGACATGTTTAACACGACAACTCGTACGTCATTATTTTGAAAATTTGTTTGCCTAATAAAAATATTTTTTTATAAAACATATGTACTACTTCAATATATGTAAGTATGTATACTAATGCCTAAAAGTTGTTCTTACTATATATTTTGTTCTTCTTTTATTAAAAAAAAATGTGTAAAATTTAAGATGAAAATGAACTTTTACAGTGATGTCCTCCCATAATAGACCTATCTTTATTATTTATTTTGCAGATTCATGTATTCCTCCATAATCCAACTAATAAGCTTGTGCTATCTACAAATTCTTGTATAAAAACTTGCACTTTTCACCGAACTTAACATCGTTTTTACAGAGCTGCTGAATCAGACAACGTGCACATCTCATAAGTTACTACAAGTTACTACATTTTAAGCAGTAATCCTGTTATTTAAAGTAATTTTATTTAATTTGTATTAATTTGATGTCGTAAAAATACATATAATATCATACATTCTGGTTTTACGCGATTCTTTTTATATCGGTAGACAACCTTACCTTAGTAAGCTATTATATTTAGTAGTTGAGGCAAATTGCAGATTATAATTAATGCAAAAAGGACTAAAACGAACGGAAAATTGCCTTTTTTTGGGCCTCTATATCTGCATCAAAGTGTTTCTAACTCAAGAGAAAATGCATACAATGTCTTTCTGTTGAGTATGTTTTCGTTAAACATGTTATCGCAGTGGTAATGATGTCTTATTGTGGGGTTCTCTAATCATTGTCCCAGCAACTCAATGATCAATTATGGCTAGTGTACTACTTTTGTCTTGAAGAATAGAAGTTTGTTATCTCTAATACTTAACTCAGAGAGGCCAAACTCTTGCATTATGTGGCTCTTGCGTGTGCTACAAACCAGTTTAAATAGCCTTTTTACTGCTGGGAGCAGCAGTACTTTTTCCCATCAAAAATCAAAAAAGATTTGTCATTTCCCTTCCTTGCGAAGAATTGATGTAGCGAGAGACTGAATTATGTATTCAATAAAACTTATATCTACAACTTAATTTTCACGAGAGCTTACTAAAAAGGTTAGCGAAGTGGAAAAGGTCGCTATTATGACAACTTGTATCTTTCGGATAGTATCAAAAGTTTTGCCGGTTATTACCCTTTGATTCGCTTTTATGAAGTTGCCCAAGTAATTTGAAAGGGGTGAAATATGCCTGAGGTTCCTCAGCGGTACAAACTTGGCAATTTTACTCAAAATGATAGACATTTTGTAGGCAGTTTTAATAGTACGGCACAAAGTTTGTATATTGATATTATCTTCGGGTATTTTACTTCAGTGTACATTATGATGAGAAAACAATGCTGTCCTCAAGTATCATGAAATTCACCTTTCTCGTTAGGTTTGGAAAACCTTTAATCATCGTTTTCAATCTCTCAAGATCTAAAATATGCATTTACACATTAACATATACTTATACACCTCAAAATAAAAAGTCTTTCTTGATTTCTTTGCATTCGAATCACCGGAGAATTAAAGAATGCGTCAAGAAAAGCTCTCGGAGGTTAAAAAACATTATTGTTTCTGCTACAGTATGAAGGAGTTAATCGAGATAAAGCGTCTTATGCATAAAAACTGAGCAAATATTTAACCTCAATATTTATAAAGAAAACCTGAGTTTTATATCACCCAAATTGAAATTGAGCTCCAGTTTTCTATAGAAAAATTAAGATTGAGCATTTGCTCAGTTTTTAAGCATAAGGGGGTTCCCATATAAGGCAACATCCTGATTTACGAATCACCCTGTAACTGCCGAACGGTGCGAAATGACCCCCCCACCCATACGATTTTTTGCTTGTATCGGTTTGAGCTTTCACCTCCCGCAATATTTGCCTCTCACCTCTGAACACCCTGTATAGCCCCACATAATCTATTTTTGACTTCAGAAAAGTTATGAGAAGTGCAAATGTGAAATTGTGTTGTTATTGGATTATTAAAACTGCCAGCCAACATATTGCTGCTTTCCCAAAGCCCCAATTAAATGTTATTAATTAAATTATACACTGACGCGCAGTAAATAAGACGAGCAAATTTCTTACACCAGGTGTGGTACTTTCAAATTCAATAACACATTTTAATTTCTCTTAAAATTCGTTCGATCATTTTCGCAGTATACGTTTGTTAGTTGACTTAAAATCTTCGGAACGGTTGAATTGGATTACAAAAGGGGAAACATGTAAGTTAACACAAATTTCTTGCTTTGCTTAAATTTATTTGTATTTTAGAAACTCGGAAGGCATCGGTGATAATTAATCAGTCGATTGTGTTCTTTCGACAATCTGCCAAAATATTGCATATTTGCAGGATTTGCCCTTACTCACTGATAAATTATAAACAGAACGTTTATAAAGGAGAAAACACGTGCAAAATACATAGTAAAAATCCAATTAGTTTTTTTTTTAATATTTAATATTTTATATTTCATTTATTTAAGTTTGAATTCATTTGTATATAAAAATAGGAATTCTCATTTTAGTGCTAGAAGTACATTCTTCATTAATCAATGATGTTTTATAATTACGCTAGCAGAGGTACAATGTAATAGTAATATAAGAAAAGTATATATATATATAGTATAGTAATCTAAGAAAAGTAATTTTATTCTATTTAAAACCCAATGAACGAATCCAATTAGTTGTTTTTCTGTTTTTATTTAAGTTAAATTCTTACTGTCTTTAACATAATGTGGTCTTAGATTTTACAGTTTTTACACACGTATCAAATTCTAAACTTTTGACTTTAAAGATATCATTGTGCCTTAAATATCAGCGGTGCAAAAATACTACAAGAGTAATTATTATTATTCCACAGACGCAAATGCAAGTCTTTAAGTGTACTTTACTTTACTTACATTATCAATTTCCTTCCAAAAGGAGAGTAAAATCATACATTTTTTTAAAGTATAGGATAAATTCGTTAATAAGAGTAGTAAGAAATTCTGTGTAGGGCTACAAATATGAAATGGAGTGTATTTTGATTGACTCATTTAAAATCCTTTCTATTTCATCCTTAATATTCAATGGAGTAGAAATATCTGAAAAATTATCTAGGATTGCTTGTCCTAAGAAAAATCAAGTGATAGAAAAACGGCAATACGAAGTTAATCCAACATATTTTCTGCTTAAACGAGCAATGTTAAGTATAATCTTTATAGAGGTCCCCTTAGTTGTCGAATATTCGGAAGGAATCGGAGCTACATGGTCAAAATGCATTAAATTGTCAGACGTGGACTTTAATGAAGTTCAGGTTCAGCACTAAAATACTTGGATCTATGTAGAGGGGAGATTTCTTCTTTATTACCCTTAAATAGACATTTATGTAAGAGTCTGAATTTTATCCCGATTGAAATCTTAATACATCCGATTATGTAGACATACGACACATTTTTTCACTTTGTGCAGAATAGTGTCAATTCCTTAAAAACTAAGTACTAAAAGTTGTAAAACGCCGGTTCAAACGATTTATTTTATAATAAGGAATTCTTTTGGATATCGAAATATCAATTGACTTGAAAATTTGTCTGCAAGCGGATGTTAAATCGCTTTGGCAGATATTTACCATTTCCACGAAAATTATTAACCTAGAATTAGATTTACTTTTTCCAATAGTATATTTACAGGGAAGTCGTAATGCCCCTTCGGTACTCCACTACTTTTGTCCGAAACATTTTTCCTAGGGTGCGTAGATTTCCAGATATTTGGGTCTGTATATTTAAATGACACACCCTGTATCTCTAAAACTGGCCATTTTCAGACGTTGTGCCCATGAGAACTTTTGATCAGGATGTCATGAAAAACAAAATACTAAATCAGTCCATTTGACTGTACGCACTTTTCCGTACATTTTGTGTGGGGTCCTTTATTAATTTAAATTTCTACAGTTGATTCGCAATCAAGACCTTCAAAAACCCCAAAATATCAGTTTTCGTTAAAATCCCTTGAAATTTACAATTATTGGTTGCTATTTTAGATCTGCCATTTTGAAGCCCGTGAATAAAAAGTATTTTATATATTAAATCGAAATATGTAGTACCTTCATTAAAAAAATAAATAAATATCGATCCAAGCGTTAGGTGTGATGATCAACAACTTAACATATTATACGAGTACTTTCACATTTCTATATTAGTAGATAGTAGGATTTAAATGGATAAGATACCAACAACCCTGTTATGAATTTTTACTTTTTTACCACAAGTTTTGAAGTGTATATGTAAGTATGTATGTCGAATATATTATAAAGCAATAAGTAAGTGAAACCAATTATGTAGGTATATAATTTATTTTATTCCTAAAATTTGGGACTGATATCCTTGATATAATTGTTTTACTCATTAAGTAAGTAAGGAATATTTTTTTATAGTTCACTTAAAAAAATATATATAAATAGGTCATTATCAATCATAATTTGCAATCCCGGGCTACTAATATTGATCAGACACACCAGAAGAGAACTACATAAACGGAAAGTTAATTTTCTAAGAATGTCAGATTTCGATCTAAATTAATTGAATTAATAAGCTTCAAGTTACTTAACCAAACTTTGCACACAATCGCACCTTAAGTACTTTCAGAAATTACAGAATTTTCCATCTCTTTGCCTTCAACTCCACCGGAAAAATAATGGTCCTCGGGAATAGGAATCTGCATACAAGTTTGATGCATTCATGAATAATTCAGGGCAGACATTTTGCATTACATTTCGCCAGAGAAGTTGACTTTCCAATATATTCCCGGGTGAATTTAAACTTTATCCATTCCATGATGAAGTGGCATTCCGGTTCTTATATCCAGATCAAAAAAGGAAATATTTTGACGAGAATAATAAAGGAACCGGGGCGGCTTCCCCTCTACGATGCCAAGTGATTCGACGTCGGTTTTTTAGCGACTGCATTCCGGTCACATATTCTGATTTTAAGGTGAAAAGGTTGGCCCCGGAGTTTCATTGGAGCAATAAAATCATCACGGTTGGTGCACGTGTTCATTTAGGATTAACAACGAACCGAGCATGTAGGTGACTGCAAAAGTAATTTGTAAACATTTTATTTTTCTGATTCGTTTCTAAATTAATCGAATAAGTCTAATCCGCCGTCAATAAGCCTCAAATAATTTGTTAACACATTAAAACTTATAAAACATGAAAAAAGTACCAACTTCAATTAGAGTAATATACAATAAATATGCCAGTTGCTTAAATCACGTCACATGTGGTAACTATGACCATTCGTCGAATTTGTTTAATTGACTAAGACTCATTATATTCTTTTCTATGTTCCTAGTATAATCGTCTGAATCCATAACTAATATACAGGGTGTACATAAGTAGTGGATAAATGTTTTTTTTTCAAACACATCTATGTTTCATTACTCAGTTAATAAAGTTTTCGTTGATAAATACAAATATGTTGTTAATTATGAAAAATATATTTGAAAACAAAGGTAATGGTTAATTCCTCCCTAAATATTATCTAAATAATTGTTTTAAGTATTCGGTGTTTGTGTCAGGGACACCTACAAAATGTCCTGTAATAGCAAAATCATTAAAATTAATCCTGAATCCGAGTAATTTAAAGTTTAGAGGTTTCTTTTAATGTTTCAGTCCTTCAGGAGCTGCGAAAATCTTTTAATATTCTTCTAAAACAGATGGAAGCATTCACACCTGCTGTATAAATTCACGTTTAATTTTCTCAAGTTTAAAATTACCTTTCTTAACTTTTCTATGTGAATTCAAAAACTTTTTCAATAACGAGAATATATCACCATCGAAGCTGAGAAGGGTATTTTTCAAGTGGATATGTTGAACTATGTTATTTTTTAAGTGATGATGATGCAGATGTCCAAAGGCAGATAAAATCCAAATACAGTAGGCAAATGATGTATTTAGAGGATTTAAAGGAGAAGAATTTAAAAGCGTTTAGTTCCATGCCTTATTTGCTCACTCATCCATCCATGAGCTTTTCAAATGTTTTCGATCGATTGCATTTTTCTTCGCGAGAACTCTTACATTTTCGTGATCAATCAACAGGAAAAATTAGATTCAATCCTTTAAAATGAATTTCATAATTAATAGAAAATGGGATTGAATCATGTATGTATGTATATGTATATCTACATATGTATGTATCCTAATGTTTTTTAATGATTCTGCGAAATGATTTCCAGAATTAATTGCTGCATTACTAATGCAAGGAATAGAAATTCATTACCTGTTATGAAACCCCCGTGTTTGTAATCTAAAGCGGAATTAAATTAGAATGATTTGAATGCATTCCGAATTCATTCAGAATGAATTTTATTTCTTGGTATGCAAATTCAAGAATTTAAGTACCCTACAAATTGTTCATACTCTTGTGCATACATTTAGTAGGAAATTAATTTTTCATTATTTAAATTATTTTTATTATTGTTTATTTTTTCCAACTAAGGTAACCATAATTTCAGTATCTAATTGATCATATTTATATTTACCGATCAATATCTCGTTATTTTATTGGTAGGTAATACAATTTTTTAATTAGCATCTAGAGATAATTAAAAACATGTTTTGAAATCATTTGTACCTAAGTCAAATTACGTTTATACAGACCTCCATTCTCTGACCAATTGTTTGCATTTCCCAACTAAAGTGCTGCCTCATTAATGCATAAATAAATCTTGATCAGAATCCTCTCTCCTTCTCCAGGGACAGTTTATCTTCGTCTTTTAATGACCACATTGAAACTTACGTCTTCCTTCTGGCTACCACAGAAATGTATTCTATACATATTTTAAGAGTCGAAAAATTAAGTTAAACACCCAAATCCAAAAACCGAAAATTAATTTTATCATTCAAAAAATATAATCTTAAATTGAAATATAATTGCTTCTACAAAATCTCTGAACCGTCAAATAAAATTAATCACTTCGGCCCATTTTATCTGGACTCTTACTATGTCCCCTCTTTTTATTGCGCTTCTTAGCTTTTCGGGATAAATGATTTCCTCTGCTATTTGATGTTTTAGTCGGTAGCTTAGGTTTCGGCGGTTTTATTTCAACGCGAACATATAAATCATAGTTGAAATCCACACACGTTCGCCCTACAAAAGAGAAACAGATTTAGACAATGTCAACTGAATAGTCAGAGATAATTTGCGCTACACGGTGCTAAGACATTATGGAACTGATAAGATTTACATTATTTTTCTATAGCTGTCTTGAAGGCTTGTATCACAAACTATCCTTTAAACTTGGAGGTACAAAGGTGTTTGTGTTTATTTTGTTATTTTCTATATAAATAAAAATGAGTCGCCGAAATGTATGTAAGCGCATAACTTCCGAGCGACCATTAAAATTGGTAGGTACTAGGGGGTTTTCAGGGTCGCTGATTTTAACCCGACTTCAAGATGGTGAATTGTAAAATCTAAAAGTTTATGCGATTTCCACCAAATTTGGTACTTAGAGGTTTTTGGGGTCGCTGATTTCAGAAGTGAATAGATTAACTTGGCAATCGCACTAAACAATCTAATTTAATATAATATGTATTACTTGTGAGATACATTGTGTTTTGATGCGATGGCCAAGTCAATCTATTTATTTAAAACATAAAAGATTTTTAATATTGATATGGTCACTATAAGATGTTGTTAGGTTAGCTAATTACGTAATAACTTAAGACAGAAGGTCCCTTAAGTAGGGAAGGAATAAATTAAGCGACTTGGTATTACATGGAACTCAAAACTTTTTACGGTAGAAGAACTGAGTTGCGAGACTTGGTTTTTTTTACAAGTTATGTTTTTTATGGCTTTCAGATTTTCTTACATCCTCTTTAAAAAAATGCTTAGTTTTCTTACCATTACACAATTCTTCACTGCACTCTGGACAAGCCACCAGCCTAGTTTCGATAATGCCTGATTTGTTTTTAACTTTTCGCGTTCCCGTGTTCAAAATAAACTCTCGCTTGTCCCGGGCTTCTGTTTTTAGTTGCAATTTTCCCATTTCGACAAGTTTACTAAAGTAGTCTTCTTCGATTTTTGTTTTTGGTCGAAGAGTTGTAAGCATCTTCCAATCGATTGGTACTGCGCACAATTCTGTGAGGACTACAGTTCGCATCTCAGATGGCGTTGGGTCTAGGTAGGAATATAGAAGTTCTCGTTCGCCATTATTCCGCAGCAGCTTTTTTGTTTCCTTTCGAGGAGGCTTGAAAGAGTAATCCTTTTCTTTAATTTTAAATTCGTCAGCGCGAACTTTAATTGGGCGCATTTTGTAGTCAGGCACTTTCTCCATAAGCCTCTTAAACTCCTCCTTAGACTGAACTATAGTCTTGCTTAGATCTAGTACCGATACAACAGTTTTTTTCTTGCCTAGCAAGTCGTCTAGTTTACTCATTTTACACAAAAAACGACTAATTTATTTATGTACATTAACTCAATTTAAAATGTTTTTTCCTGACTTCTTGTTATAAGTTCTATTGATCAAACCAAATAGGTTGCTAAGGTACAGGTCAGGTGTTGTTCAATTTGAGCGTTTAAACAACCATAAGGGTAGATTTCCTTGGATGGATGCATGTACCATGGGGAAAATCAAATTCAGTATGTGTAAAAGAAACCATATACATGTCATATTGCTGGTGCATTTTTGGGTCTCCAAGTTTTTAGTAAAGCTAGGTAAAAGTAAATCACGATGTTAGGTAGGTATGTTAATAACATGAATTTCGGAGAAAAGTTGGGTGAAAGGCGAAAAATCGTGAAAAAAAATTATTTTTTTCAACTTCCAGGGGTGATTGTGGCCAAGGGGTTGGGGATAGGGGGCGGTGTTGACCTTTTTGGAAAGGGCTTCGGAATAGTGATTTTTTTAGATTATTTTGAGGTCGCTGCGATGCGTAGAAAAAAAGATAAAAAAAAGAGCGGTTAGCATATAAGGCAACATCCTGTTTTACGAATCACCCTGTAACTGCCGAACGGTGCGAGATTTCTCTCCCACCTCTGAACATCCTGTATAATGACAGTACAACATTTTTTATGTTTCTGTTATCGCGGTAAAACAGTTGCGGACATTCCCATTCCGATTCTCATTCAGCAGCTGCAGCAAAAATCAGACCGTCTAGTCTGCATCGTTTCTCATCTAATTTTTCTCGCTTAAATGTCATTTTCTGAAGGGCTTAGACTTGAATTACAGAAGGATTTTCGGGCACATGTGTACAAGTTGTCGAAAAATGTAAACTCAGAGGTTTATTCCCATTTGTCTTGGTCGTGCAATTTGTCTGAATGGTGAGCTCAGCTGCAGAAAAGTTTAAGAATAATTGAAAATCTGGGCGCTGGCTGGTAGTCTACGTCTAAAGAGTGGTCTTACGGGTGGCTCAAAGCAGGTTCCAACAACTTTGTAATAAATGTCGACATTTTCACACAAACAGCATTAATCAGTCAGTGGATTATTTTTATTTTAAGGATGCTTATTTATTAGTTCGTCTACATGATTTATAGTCTTGTGTAGGGTAAAGTGGTCAACAGTGGATCAGTAATTTTTGGAAGTCTTGTAAATCACAAAATTATTGTCAAATTGCTCGGACTTTTTTTCTGCAGATACTTTACTTATTATACTTCCAAAAACTGATGAATTGCTGGGAAGTGTACAAGAAAGAGGATTTATAATTTTTATTTTTAAGAAAAATGGCATTTGATCCAGTGTGGACCAGGCATGGTACACAATGAACATACTGGGTCAAATAGGTATAACATATATCAAAACTACGATTTTCAATAAAATATACTCTCGACATACAGTGGTGGATAAAATAATAGGTACATAAGCTAAAAATTTAACATTTGATCTGACAATCCCTTCAATTAACGAGTTAAAATAAATAAATCTTTATAAATCTAGTGTAGTATACTAGCAAAAATTAAAATGTATTGTTATTTATATTTTATTCTGAACTTATATAATTTTTACATTATTTTTCACTTGTACCTATTATTTCTTCCACCACTGTATAAAAAATAAAGCCTTTATTCGCATACTTATAGGTAAAATACAGAATACATAAAACTGCATGCAACTGTTTCCCAAGGCGTTTTTCTAAAAGCACTATTTTAATTTGGTAGATTCTAAATTTTTGTAATTATTTTTTAAAATTTAGTCTTGTGAAACGATTCAACAAATAAAGATATTTCAAAGCGATCGCTTATGTTTTACTGGTGCAGTCGGTAAAATGAAAATAAGCGTTAAGGCGGAAGGTATACCTCTAAAATAGCAAAAACTTAAAAATCATGTTGCTATGGCTAAAAGGTATAGGTTAAAAACTAATCATGGCTTAGTTTAAACTCATACACCCCTACATATTAATTGGAAAATTTCATAATTCAACACAGAACAGATATGTCCGAAGTACGTACATACACATATGAATACAAAATTGGTCACATATATTTTATCGATTTATAAGTAAATAACTGCGGTTGATATATAATATATATTGTCGTCAGATTAGACAAATTTTCAGAGGTAATTAGCCCATTTTGTGTGTCAAATTGTCTGTGTTATGAGTTATAAAGACAAGACTACATGTTATACCGGGAAGCCTGAGGTTCTCTTATTTGACATCACTTCGGAATCTGCTACTAATTAAGATCTATTCAAGACACTCACTTATACAAAAAACGCATTGATAAAAATTTCTGCCGACGTCAATCGTCCGAACGTTCATTAAATGATTTGCCACAAACCACGTATTTTTTTTTTTAACGTGGAAGTCTCTTCAAAGGAGAAAAGTTATTTCGATTGATAGTTTATTCACTTGAATAAAAATAATTGGACATTTGGTAAAAAAAACGCGTTTTGAAGTAAAACCCCTGGGCCAATTACGCTTCGCTTTTTAGTTTTCACCTTAGGTATACAAATTTATCAGAAAGTAATGGCAGAGGGTTGAAACCAGGCTAGCAAAACCCACTGCATAGTGCATGGTATCTTTCCTACATTTATAGCATCGACGAGTAGGTTTCTTGCAACTTTTTTAACAGAGGGTACGAATAAAACAGCAAAATTGCACAGAGCTCCCTAGAAGAAAGCGAACTAATTACTCGGGCAGTGTGCACTGAACTACTTTTGAGTTTTTAATTAAAGTTGGCATTTATTTGTACAGAGAAAATAATTTTCGTTGGATTTTCCATCTTTTCATAGAGCTTGTTTCACTCGTTGCTGTGTTTATTTCTGTGGTTATTCAAGTGCAGCCAATTTCACTGTTAGGATATACTAATTAGTTATCAGACATAACATAGTGTTTCAGGTCTGGCTACTTATACTGGTTTTATGTTCGTATTCGTAAACTGAAAATTTATAATGCCAAATACTACAGTAAAGTTATTGGTAGCACCGATGGTTTCAGTGAGTGAAAATTAACTCTAATTCTAGGATTTAAAATGCGTCACAAGAACACTGTCTGAATATTGTGTAGGTAACTAACAATCTTCATAACCTTTATTTCATGTTCAAGGTAGCTATGAATTACTATTCTCACATACATACTTCCATATTCATATGGGTAATTTGCAAAAAAAAAAAAAAAAAATTGATTAACGTTAGTGGTGTCCGTAATAACACTTGTTAAAATTCTTTATAATAAGGTTTTATAATGACATCTTTTAAATGACTATGCTAACTTTTCGCTGTCCTTGCGAACAAACACGTGCAGCTTACAATTTTTTTTCAGTAGATACACTGGAAACGTGTCGAGAAAAGCTGAACGGAATAGACAGTGTAAACACATATTATCTGTGGTATATACGATATTATATATAAAGTATTAGGATCACATGCAAATTGTCAAGGACATCATATTTTCAATAGCTCTTGTTGGTAAAGTATTTGACAGATTGACAAATATATTCATAAAATACTTACATTTTTAGTCATTTTAATTTATGCGAAAATTCGAAAATTATGTCGAGGGAAACTAAAAATCGCCTTGAACTTCTCGGATAGACCAACTGATTTGTATTTTTAATTCTGTAACGAATTGAAAAAAATGTTTAAGATAAAAATTTAGTTTTTTTTTCCCCCGTATAAATCCAATCCACAATTAAAAATGGAGGTTCAAATTTTAAAGATACCCCCAAGAGGAGATCGAGTTTGATAGATTTTCGACAAATATTTGACACGAGTTTCTTTTCTAAGATTTCCTTAAACTAACATTTTTTTTAAAGTTAATATTATACTTGAAATAGAGAAAATTGCTCTTACATAGATTAATGTAGGTACACTTGTAGAAATAGGGTAAAACTTTTTCAAATTAAAGAAATTTTAGTAGCTTCAATATAAGAATATAATTTCTTCCAATTTAAGCTATCAGCTTTTGTGTAGATTTGCCTGAAAGCACTAAAATATACCTATACAATTAAGTAATAGTAGAAATTATTTAATGGTGAAAATCTTGATTTCGTATTAGCTTACTTACACGTTTACATACATTATCTATCGAATGAAAGCATTTATGGGATGTATCCTTTCGGGTTTTCCAATAATTTTATAATTTTTGCATAATAATGGAACCTGAATCTTGTAAGTGTAACAATTGTGCATTTGCTGTAAATATTTATTAATGAGAAAGGGCAAAGGGAAAATCATGATCCCATCAACCCAAACAGGATCCAGAATTTGTGGAACGAGATGTCGCGACGCGACGGCGGAATTGAACGCATTGAAGGGGTCAAAATAGGGCTATAAATGCGGACTACGAAATGATGTATTCTTTTATAAAGAATAGCCTTAGTGAATATCAAATGCAGTACTACGGTAAATAGAATAACTCTTCAACATTTTATTCTTTATAAAATAAACAATTCAGTCTTTCAGATATATCTGAAGGTTATGTAAAAACCTTACGCGATGCCGAATGACATTTTATTCGAATGAAGCCATGGGTTTGCATAAATATCGTGCATGATGACCTCTCCTGTTTGTTTGCTTGTGTCCTTTGCCTGAATAATTTAGCCCATCAGTTATGGAAAACACCTTTAGCAAGTATTCGGTCAACGTCAATTTTTTTTTTATATTTTTTCCCCTACAGAAATGGATTTTCCCTAGGGCCTGGGTGGTTAGAAATGTCGCATTAAATTTACAATTTAAATATTTTGAGCTAAAAAGGGATGATGTAGAGAAATAAAATAGGATGTTATGATGTCTAAATTTAAATAATGGGGAATGGCGTTTAGTGATTTTCATTATTATTAAAGGGACTGACAAATAGAATTGAAGAATTTGAATTCTAGTCAATTAAAGCCTAAATTTGATGGCCCTTAATTTACCAACTTCTCTTTAATTATTTCTGTTTATGTGAAAGCACGAACGCTAGTTCTTATGGTGAACATATATTCACACAAGAGAGCCACGTTTTTCACATGATTGCAAACAGGCCAAATCTTACAAAGCATTCTTTTTATGTTTATCGAAGCGAATTTCACAGCGACAAAATGATTTTTATTTCTAAATGTGACACCGTCTCTGTCGAACCTTTCAATAAAATACTGTGACGACAGCTTCCGTCAATAGCCTTATTAAATCTATTTTTGTTGTTAGCCAGAGTACGTTTCGCAGATTGATTTAAACGAGCAATCGAGACTAGCGAATTTTAGAGGTCGGCAGTTTGCCCTTGTTCCTATAACAAACAAACAATTTGAGATAAATCGACTGTATAGTAAGGTTCGTAAATTCCAGCAGGGGTTATTTTTTCAGATTGCATTTATTGTGGCGAATTATCGAAATTAAGGACGCGTACATTTGTTATTTAAAATTTAATACGATGTACGTCCCATATTTTGATTCCAGTCCTCAATAAATCGTATACGGCAATTCAAATGTCGGTGAGTAAAAACAACCAAGCTGGTGAGGATTATATAGTACATCACCGCTTCACTGGTATAGCTAAAAATCATATTTTACCTGGCAAAATAAGATAATCGAAGATTTATGTTGATCTTTTCGAGAATTTTTTTCGCCTTCGCCGCAGGATATTTATTGATGTGAAAAACCCTCAGTTTATTGCGATATAAATATTCTTAGAAGGTAGAAATGGGAGATAATCTGCTATCAATAATTTTTTATTTTACAAATCAGTTAATTACTTAAGAAGTGAAATTGTTTTGTATGACACTACTTTACTTCATTCTACATACATTATGATCCTTGTAAAATATTATATAATTTTTAGAACCATTTTTTTCTTCTTGAATCATGCACCTTGTCCTTATAGCGGATTTTATTTCAACTGTTGGAAAAGGAGATATCTTTTACAGAGTACAGTAATTATAAAATCAGTTATAAGTCTTTGCATTTCCTATGGATTATACCGACATTTAATTCTACCATGTTCTATCATGTACCTACATACATATAGTCAACGCGACATCAGATGGCTAGGTATGGTTCAATATATTTAATTTACACATTTGGAAATATTAGCTGCAATTGTTCAGCAATTTGCAAAAAGGCATCTTACCATTTATGTTTGTTGCTGTACAGCTTGCACCCGGGGTTATAAAGGCAAGGAAAACTTTGCCACATATCTATAAGATGAAATGTTGCAATCCATTATTACGCAACTCATTTGAGAGCTAATATGAACTATTCAAAAAGTGTAAATGGGGCTTTACAAAGGATTCTTTAACACTATGGGTGTGTTTCCTTATTCATACCATGGAAAGAAGAGAACGAATGGAATTTTCACGGAATATATGGTATAGAATGAATAACGAAACGAGTTGGTATAAAGTTTTCGCAATTATTTATTTTAACCGTTTTGAAGCAGGGCGGTTTAAATATGTATTTTGAGTCGCATTTTTTTAAATACATATAATGAGTCAATCGCTGGGAGTTGAGTCATAGCTGTGACCAAAATACTCCCAATTTTTCTCGGCTGCTCCCACTTGTACTATTGTGGTCTTTAATTTTTTTATACCTGTATTTAAGGCTTTTCCATTTTCTCATGCATTGATCCGGTATAAAACAATTCAAGCGAATTCTCTGCATTTCAATAGATATTTCCTCCCAAATATTTCTCTTTTGTAGTATATTTTTTTCATAATTGTCTATAAGGCATTTTATGTCGCCTGGGGCCCACTTCAGTTCTGTTTCGACTAGCATATGATATAAAACAACGCCTTTAGTATTAATATGCCCAAATTCCACCTTAATCAGAAAAAATACTGCATATGTCTAAGCTTTGTATTTACGCTAGAATGAATTGATCATTTTCTAATCTTAGGAAGATATTATATTAAGGTTTTGATACTTAATCGGAGTGAATCAGATCTCATATATAATATGCAGCTAGCAGCATTTTTAAGATTATGTTACCATAGTGACAGAGTCATACAACAGCAATTAAGTAAATGTGGACACGCTCAGTTAATTTGCTACTGTAGCAGCTTCGTGTAGATCAATTTTAATTTACTTTAATTTTATAGGCTTTGAAGAAAAAGTATTTGGATCGAAAATATTGTAAAAGGTTTTAGTTTGCCAATTAATGGATTTTGGTTTTATGACTCAACTTTAATTAAAATAATTAAAAAAACATATAAATTATAAATTTCAAATAAATACTTATATTCCACCATAAAACCAAATTTGCTACAATAGTCAGTAATTTTGCAATGTTATTACTACTTCTACTTTTAAAATAACTGGGTGGGCCAGAATACGGACACAAAGAGCTTGGCTAATTTGAACATAGTAAAAATTAAGATCTCTTTGATAACTTCACTGAACTTGTGTTGTGTCTTGTGAAACATAGACTAGAGCTACATACGCAATATGTCAGCGCTATAAGATTGTAGGGATACTCGTATGGCACAACAGCCACGAGCAGGCACATTGAGCCCAGCAAAATGCTTGTTATCGCATCACCTATTTGCATAAAATAACTTTACATAAATTCAAAAATTCCAGATAACGACAAGCAAAACAGCGATTGAGGTGTTCAAATCTAGGCATAATGACTAGTGCGGCCAGTAGTTTGGACGGGAATCCGGTTTATTTATGCAAATACCATGCAATTTTTCTTTGCTTCTTGCAAGCCGTCGACGATGTTTCAGTTTAAAACCCTAAGCACAGCATCAGAGCCAAGAAATGAAGAACCATACCATATGGCGGGTTTGATCAGAAAAAGTAGTGAAATCTTTCTCCAAGTAAAATTAATCCAGCCCTGAAATACAGTTGATATCTGCCTTGAACATTCTGCGCATATTTATAAAGTTTGCGCAATTCTGAGAAGACTGATTAATTAAATTAAAATTCGTACAATAAATTCAGTTTTTAACAGTCACATCTATCCGCCCCTAGAAGAATGCTTCAAGGCAGATCAAATGGGGCAGACGATGAAATAATAATTAATTGGTAACGAGCATAACGCATATGTTGTAGACGAGACTTATATCACAGCCTATAAGTCGTCAATAAACTGAATGTCACTAAAATTATTTTAGAGTTATTTTGAGTTCAAATGAATAAAATATTTAACGAGTTACATTAGTGTATATGTGGGCACATAATGTTTGATTCATTCTAATTTTTTAAAATTAATTAGGTATTATTCCGAGAGCAGTTCTGACTGAGTTATAAAAGACTCAAAGTGACATACACAAATTATATAAGGATCATCAGCATATACACTACTCCAAACAATTAAGGGAACAAAAAAAAATATAAATTTTTTAGTGATTTTTGATGGGCTGTATCTAAGCGAGAAATGATCGTATTGAAATTTCGCACAGGTCCACTGGTACTTAAAAATGCAAAATTCCTTTACTTTTATTTCCAAAACAATTGTGACCAATTTTTAGTTTTTACTTTCAAAATTTCTTTGTGTTTATGTGAATTAAATATTTAATTGTTATGTCTTTATTTTTGCTATAATATGGTGTTGTAAGTAGTAGTAGTTTCCATTATAGGGAAAATATAAAATTAATGAGTACATTCCTTTATTTCTATTCCACCACTGTATACCATCTCAAATTTATGTAAGTACTTTTTAAAAACGAATGCTCGATTTGCTAAATTTCAATCTGCCTTGCTCGCCAACGAGAGTTACACCCTGTAAATAATTATCACTGCAAAAATAATGTGACACTGTTACAGCCTTGAAAATTGATATGTGTATGGGGACATTATCGGTGCGTTTTAGACATCTACTCAGATCGTCTTTCTAGATAGCCTGAAAAATCCGTCAACGATGGCGAACAAATGTTGATCTAGACACTATCTAGTTCCAATAACCAGATGGAAAGGTGATATTGATACTACTGCGCAGAGTGCCTCGCATGAACCTTAGAAGGTGGAGGACAGGTAAAATCATTTGCGCAGTGCAAATGGATTTTAGCTTTGTTGAAATTATTTTATTGACTGTACGATTGTATTTCACTATCAATGAGTTAACACGGTTTATAGTGAAATAACTTACATTTAATTTAATTATTTTAAAGGGATAAAAATAGAGCAAAATATAACAAACAAAATTTATCATTATTTTTGTTCGGAACTAAATTGGAGATGATGAATTAAATGAAAGGTGAATGAAGGTGAGAAAAAAAGTAGGTATAGCATACAAGGATGAAATATTTGCTGTGATACATAAAAAATAAATGAATAATGCTTTCTCCTAGTACATTTAATAAACATTCCAATAGTGCGTAATACTCGTAAACCTCAGCGTCGATTTCCAAACGTAGCTATGTACATCTTAATCTTGAGCGATTTTTCGTCAAAAAACTTGCATGCGAATTTCGCTTCCTCAAAATCCTTATTTGGGAAACTTAGAAGTGAAGAAATTCACACTCGCAAAATTTTGGTTAACACATAAATTACAAGACCAGAAAGTCTTTTCTGGGAAAGAGGAAACAAAAATATATAAATATAAACACAACGCATGGCGGGTGAGTTAAGAGGCGTAAAAGAGCTCATATCGTCTACTTAATCTACTTATCTCACCCAATTATTTCATATTAATTGATTAATATGAGCTGTTTATTTATAATTTGGAAATATCTGATTAAGAGCCTATTTTACAATCCTCAGATTTTATTTGCTGGTTAAAATAAACTCAACCCTATCAACTAGGCAATAATTTAACCATATATGGCCCAAATACGTGACTTGAATGTAAAAAAATGAATGATAAATAAAATCGACAAATATGAACCCCTGAAAACAGATAAGCAATGAACTCAGAAGTTTTCACTATTTTATAATAACAAATACACATTGTGAATTAAAAGTAACAAAGTTCGCGTTATTTCTACTCTGATATAAAATAGTTCGTCCACCCGATTTTTTCATGAATACTCAACAATAAAATATATTCATTTTTGCCAAAAATAGGAATATAATATAATAGTTTTAAGTTTATTATTATTTTAACTTTTGATTTTTAAGGAATTTTGTTGAAAAATTTTAATATGTCTTGTTTGTTATATTTTATATACCTATTTATTGATATACATATACATATAAATAACCTTAAAACTGAGTAGTAATATGTAATATTTTTCTCTTCATTATGCCAGAAAAGACAATATTTTATTACAATATTTTGTTTTTACATCTAAATATAAAAAAGGGGTGGGCTAACTAAGTATTTTGCATCGGGGTATTATATTCGTTTCTCTACTTTCCATATTTTTAGCTAGCAATATGCAAAACCAAGAACTAGAAAGAACAACCGTTATCACAAATACACTTACCTTAATAAAACTTCTAAAATTTTCATAAATTCATATTAGTTACCTTTGCCTAAATTAATTTTTCTTGATTGATGATTCGTTTCTGATGATAGGGTCCCTCCTGAAACAAACACAGTGTCCTACATAAAATTAATCTGATAACTTGAAAATCGACCCTAAATATATTATTGTATAACCCTCTTTATTAACTCATTGTAAATTCAAAAAAAATCAAAAACGATTTTGCTTATTTGTTTTGTAAAAAAGTAAACAATAAATTCTAAATCAATAAAATGCAGTACCCTTTTTGAATTTACCAATGTCTAAGTACTTATAAGACATATTTTTAATTAAAATGTGATTGATCCTAATAGAGCATTGCGAGTGTAATATTTTCATAAAACAAAATAGATAAAATATCTATTTATCGCAATACAGGTTGACTCAGAAAAACATGTTCTAGTATGAACGCATCTTGAAAATCACCCCTTCGCCCTTTGTTTTAAGTTGAAGCTTTTTTTTCACAAAATATTACCTAAGTTGAGTTTTCCTGATTTTATTTTTATGTTTCAACATTTTCATATAACCATAACGATCAACAGATAAAAAGAAAAACAATTTAATTTTTTCCCGCATCTGCTGCATTGGGAACGTCGACAAAATGTAAAACTGCTTTTACAGCAACTTTGTTCTTGGCGCAATATGAAAAATGTTGAGGTATTTTCCGGAATGTAGCAGCCATTTCAAATGTACTTATATAAGTACTCAATTATGGTATGCTGTGCAAAATCTTGTCCTTATGCCATCTATGGTTAAAGTCTATTTAAATTCTCCTCGAGCTATCCACAACCACGAACCAATTTCATCTGATCTCGCAATACAACGGTAGTACAAAAAACTTTCTACCAACCAGCAACAGCCAAAAATGCAACTAACGTATTCCCGGCGTGCATTACTACGCCTCGATAAATAAAAAATGTTTACTTTTAGTTGATTGATTAATTTTTTGAAAAAGTAGAAATGAATTTTATATACACAATTTGTGTGTATTTATTGCAACATGTGTGGATAAACAATATTTTTAACTTTTCCATTTGGCGAAAAAATGAACAGCCATCTTGAATTCGTAAATTCTGACAGTCGGGTTGAAATTAGCGACCCCGAAAACCCCTGAGTACGAAATTTGGTGAAAATCGCGTAAACTGCAAAATTTGATAGTCCACAATTATAATATGAATTTTTAACTTCTAACAGCCGAATTGAAATCAGCGACCCCGGAAACCCCCAAATGTCAAGTTTGCTGAAAATCGCATAAACTTCAAAGTTTGACAGTCGACCATTTTAAAATCGTAACTTCTGACAGTTAGAAAATAGGTTAGTGCACTCCTTGTAATTTCAGTATTTAATACATGGTAAAACTTTCAAGGTTGAATGGTATAGGAGTCCATTCGTACTAAGCAAACAAATAAATATATATTAATACATATACATAGTATATAGATTTGTAACAGCCTAACGACAACCGAAAAGTAAGATAGTTTGTTGAGATAATAAATAAGGTTGTTACTGAAATTAAGTTAATTATTAGCTAAGAAAAAAGAAAATTAAAACCTACTAAAATTTACAAAAATTATCGTGGACGACGAAAGTTTCACAGACCATATACACAGACGCGAAAAATAATTGTTTATAACATTTTGAAGGTTATACAATTCAAATCAGGAATTTTCTTAGATTCTTTGGAACACTAAAGTGAAAAAAACAATGTATATATTAAGTTTCACAAATAATACGTAATAATTTGTTATTGATGTTTCAAATTCTTTGAATGTTTCACATAAGTATTAAGGATGTCTGCAAATTGACTTGACTGACTCAAGTGATTATGGTTATCATTTGATTTTGATAATTTTTGGAGTTCTCTTTTTTCCCGATTTCCGAAAAAGTTCCAAAATGTTAGTGTATTATCGTCTCCTGCAGTAGCCAGCTCTAATCCACTGAAGCTCCAAAGTAAAAATTTGACACTGTCTTCGTGCGTTTCTAGGACGTCTACAATTCGGCTTAGAGATGCCATGACCACAATTTCACATTTTCTTATTTCTGAAATTACGACATTTAAGATAAAATACATGAATTCGTAAGACATTTATTACCCCTGATTATGTAACTAACGACAAGTTCACCAGAAAGTTTATTAAATGCAACAGCATCTATGCGGATAAGGGTATCTCTTCGTTTGTAGAATGCAACAATTTTCCTTGATGATACATCAATAACTAATATAGAAGCAGGTATAGATTTACCTGCACCAATAAATTTTTATTTTATTTTTATAATCATAAAATGTTAAAGCTTACAAATTACGAGGTCAGTTCCGCTCCACGGATGCCAATCAATGAAAGTTCTAACTCTCTTCTTCGACGGTAGATAAGTATAAATTTCGCATGAACTCCATAGTAGAATGAGAACATTGCCATCAAGGTCACAAGTTGCCAAATATTTTGAGTTTGATGAAAACTTAATGGAAGTAATTGCGACATTGTGATTCATTATCATTTTCAGTTTTTGCAAATTTGAGTTGAAGAGGTAAATGCTTCCGTAGGATGTTCCGCATAGAACAAATTTATCAGATGGATCCCATTCTATACATCTGAGCTCATAAGGATGCTGAGTAAATTGATATCTTAGTTCTCCATATTTAAAAGGTGCTCCTTTATTATGTGTTATATCAATTAGTTTTAAAACTATAAAAGTAAAAGCTATTAAATTAATGATTTTCGAGCTATTTAGGCAATGCCTAACTGGGGACTCCAAAAACAGTATACCCAATGGCCATAATATCTCCCATACGGTTAACACCGACAGCACTGCAATGAGGAACTTTGTACACCGATTTTGAATTAGTTTCAGGTGACCAAAGTACTAAATCCGTATGAAATGAACCAGCTATATGTCCCTTAGAAGACCATGCTATAATATTTAAATCTATTTTAATGGAAACGACATCTCACAAAGAAATTGATAATAATTTTAAATACCTGAATAAAATTTAAACCCAGGCAGATCATGTGTAGAGTCTGGAAAAGCTAAAGGCTTACAGCGCGGTTTGCATGGCCAGTCAAATTCATTTTTATTATTTGACCCAATTTTTGCTTTTCCAAACTGATGTTTCAGCGGACCAGAGAGCATAAATTTGTCCGAAAGTTGTAAAATTCTGGAAGTCTTTATTCCCATAACATCATCAAGCACATCTCGGTAGTTGTGCCTACGCCAATATCCTCCCTCACAAATCTCCATTTAAAAAAAAAATCCATCACAATAATATATTTTAACTTAGATTATTAACATTTCGGAATATTGCATTTTTGAATTTAATAATTACATATATCATTTTTACATAATTATATTATATGATTTATATTATATTATATTTTCGGAAATTACATTAGGAGAAAGCAGAATTCTTAGACATTTATAGAGTGATAAGATTGAATTCACATGTCTGACAAGAACTTTGAAAAAAAATTATAATTACATGATCATTTATTCCCCTTCAGATCAACAAAGTTTTGAATTTAATTTTATATTCAAAAGAGGAATTAACTGGTTTACATATATGTATGTTAAATGTATCCTATATGAAGAACATGCATTTTTAGTATGCAAATTTGCCTTAAGTAGGTACTGGAGCAAACTAAGAGATAAAATTATTAGTGAAAGTGTTCTATATCAACCTTGTAAAAATAACAACAATTGCTTACTTAACGTTTACCTTATTTTAAGACAAATTCGCAAAGTTATTTATAAAAATGTATTCAATCTAAAGTTACCTAAGAAAACAAGAGCAATTTACCAAAGAATCCACTTCCATACAAAATATTTAAAGTTTATTTAGATATAATTGTACATACGAACATATAACACTTTTTCCCTTAGGTGGACCCAAAGTAGGATATGCAAATTGAAAACTAACAACTCTTTAATTGGTAAAGGTTCTATTTCTACTCTGAGACTACAAATGACAAATTAATAAGTGCATAAGAATAAAAGGCTTGTAGATTATACAATACATACGAAAATAATGACTCGGTTAGGCTAAAAACGTCAACATCGTAAAAGAACTTTTTACATTACATATATGATTCTAATTGTAGGAGTTTAAACCGAGAAATGTGGAATTCTCATATTTATGAAATGTAAGCAGGGCATACATCGTTTACATTTTTTTAAATAATAAGAAAGTGTAAATTTAAATACACAACATTTTTTAAAACGAAAATAAATCAGTAAATCAGCATTTTGTAAAAGGAAGGTACATATTAAAACGGCAATATTCAGTCCATCGGCATTTTGTAAAAGGAAAATATTTAATTAATCTGCAGGATATACATAAATGATTTAAGCTATTAAACTGATTCATGAATTTTATAGAGATATTTAGGGTCACCATACATTCATTATATAGCATTCCATCGTAACGTAAAGGGCAATACAAAAGATAAAGTTTTATAACGATTACCTAAGATTACCAAAAGTTTTATTCTTATAAATCTTACCGTATCAAGAACATCTTCACATTCTGTAACATTATTATAAAGCTTTTGTACTTTCTGCAGGGCATAAAGTGAATAACGTCTTGGAATAAATCGATCACCATAAGAAGGAGGATGTGTCATGAAGATGTTAAATTTCTGAAAGTATAAAAAATACAACTAACTAAATTGAATATGACAGAACATACCTAATTATTATTTTATTTTTACTATGATTATTAAAATTAATCAAACGAATATATGTATAGTGTACAATGAGCTTATTAATTGGGTACAGTGGCTAGTTCTTTACAATGAGAGTTTTCAACCATTTACATTCATTCATGTATTATATTTATTTTAGTTCTAAATATTTAAACTTCTTTAAAGCGTTTAAAGTTTTGATCTAAGCAACCATAAGCGGTCACGGAGTGATCTGGACTATGTGCTATAGCTTTGTAAATATTTCATATTACGGTCTAAAATTTTTACAGTATTCTCTCAACATTACTTTCGAAATATTAAAAAAAAAAAAAAATCGATTTTCCGAAGCCCGAACATCAGACTACGTCTTTAATAGAATATGTTTTATACCTTGGACACACTACCTGTAATTATGACTATCATACTAGCAAATATAAAAATGACGGTGTAACACATTGCTAAAGCCTAGTAAGCATAATTTTGGATCACAATTTTGCCAGTTCGCCATCCAAGTACTATTCGCGTACTTTGCTGCATACCTTCTGTCTTCAGTCGATGGGTATCCTCTAGTCTTGACCAAAATTTGTATGAAAATCTTTCAAAAAGCTTGTTCGCTGTTCGAGACCAGATGGCGTGTTTTGCCTTCCTTTGGGGCCATTATAATGACGGTTTTTTGGTGTCATAACATAACGATGCTGCCGTCATAATGACAGATAGTATGTCCAAGGTATTATTTTGGTGTACTTTATAGGATAGGAATACTTTTATTTTTATTTTTTATTATTTTTACAACATTCTAGATTGGCTGTAGTAAAATAATTTCCAAATTGCTAATCATCATCATTTCAGTCGAATCAATGAAGCAAATTACAACTAAAATAAAAATTGTGTATTGGGCGTACCGAAAAATCTTGACAGAACAAAAGACTTTAAGCGACGAACTTCTCAATTGCTCACAAAAAGGAGATAATAAACGAGCATTGAAATTTCATATGCATTAAAGGACGATCGGGGCCGGTTCGGAGCAAGCATATTTAGTAGCACACGCAGCCAAACAACGTGCAATTATCCAATATTCCGGTATTCGTTTCCTGGCTGTCGCAAATATCTCGCTGATTCCCAATTATGCTTCCGTCATACAGCCAACGCTCACTAGTAACATAGTGCTTGTCTTGGCTCGGGTTGCGTTTCATAGGTTTCTATCTAATTTTTCCTTCCACGGTAGATTAGTTTCGTTCTCGATCGTTTTGTGCTTAATGGAAATAAAAGCAGCAAGACTAAACTAGGGCTGCACTGATCGCTGGGTATGGCTAAGGCACTGGGCACTTCTTGTATCAAAACGGCCGCGAGATGAACTAATGCAGGCTCACACCGACCGAACGGGGCGCGCTTGCACTTTGCTATAGAATTATGCTACTTGTACTTGCGTTTACTCTAGATTACTCGACATTTTCCTCAGAGCCATACATACAACCACGAAGAGATCTAGAAGGAAAAAATAAGATATTAAACCAAACGAGTAAAAAAATACACCACCACACCACGAGGCTGTCTTTAGTGAACCTCTATCGTTTGACGTGTACGGACCGCGATCGGTTGTTAGATACCCGAAATAATCGCTAATTAACGTACAACGTGTTTCTCAAGTACATGACACTTTTAATTAAACTGCTTAAGTGACTACTCGCATGTGCTTTTAATAATCAGTTCGCTTCCAGTTTTATGTATGTGACTGCGAGTGCCGCTTAATGAAAATTTTGGCCATTTGTATAAGTGAAATAATACAAAGTTTATATATATTTGGATTATTGCGATAATATTTTCTAATCGAAAAGTGTGAAGTTAGCCATTGACTACTAGGGTTAATGACATGCATAAATACAGAATTAAACCTATTGTTATTAAAAAAATTTCAGCAGTTCTTCTTCCTTAACGCTTATCACACCTTCTAAATATTATTGTATTTATGATTTCTATGTCCTTTAATTTTTTTCACAAGTTTAATCTAAAATTCAACCAAATCATTACACAGTTGTTTTAAATTCGTTTTATCCTATTCTATTGATCCTGGATATAGCCAAATGTAATCTACAAAAATGCTATAAGTACCTGATAGACGACTTATAATATATGTACGTATATACATATGTATTCTCAAATTTTTAGGGAGACACGATGTAATTTGAGATTAAACTCATATCTTCACTGACAAAATTATTAAATTGTGAGAATCAAAAATTACCACAATTTTTTAGTGAAACAAGACATCAAATATGCGCTTTTTTTACTAAAATAATTCATGTCACTGAGGGAGGCGCGATGAGAGACGCTTAAAAAGCCGCTACAACACATTCTGAAAAAAAAATAACTGCATACAATCAAATGACGTATCATTACTATAAAATTATTTTTAAAATTTGTAAATAATTTTATTTGAACTAAAGAAAAATGTCAAAATTTGTAAAAATGAACTTGTAGAACATAAAGGATATGAAATAAATTATCGGCACATAGAATAAAGTATGTTTTCATGTGATTTTACTAATAGATTTATAAATATTCAACAATACCGTAGATGCGGTTTACTTTGGCTACTTTTTTCTTATATCCTAAGAAATCGCTCTGATATATATATAGATTGTGTTAGACTACTAGGTGTTATAATATTTTCATTTGATAGATGAGGATAATAGCTAATCAGTAATAATGTTTTTTATAGCAAAAAGTTTGTAAAAATATATTGTTTATTATTTTCAAATTTGAGCCAAAGTTGTCTCTTGAGAAGGGTTACTTTGGCTTGCAGATGGTTTGGGCACAAAACCTATATATACTTAAGCAAGTATAGAAAATATAAATAATAGAAAATAAACAAATGAAGCATCCGACGTACAAAAACGTTTAATTTTTAAAAAAAACATAAACAAAAATTAACTTCTCTACAGCCCTCTGTTACACAAGAAAGTTTGCAGACCTAAAATACGTAAATATTCACACAAGGTAAGTTCAAAGCGTAAATGACAGTTTTAATTTCGAAAAAACTCGTGCAACCAATTAAAAATAGACGTCAGTAAAACCATCTAACATTTCCGACTCGAACTAGATCGTTTAGTGTCATGGCTGCGAAGAGGTGGGAAATTCAATATTTTTTTTGTTTTGAGCCAAAGTTACCCCCTAAAGCTAAAGTAACTCGCATCTACGGTAGTAATTTCGAAATTCTCAGGGAATTGGAAAATCTTTATAGTTAATGTTACTCTTGTCATAATGTAAGTATTTTGTTTGTTAATTAGAATCTCTTGCAGAAGAGAGTTTCTGAAAATTCCATTTAGAAATAAGAAAAACCCCAAATTTAAAGGTGAATATATAATTTTTCAACTGAGTGTATACCTACTAATTATTTTCATTCCCTGCTTTTATCCTTAAAGAATATCTTTATACTTTGAGAAGTACTTTTAACGTTGTTTTTGTAAAAATTGTTTTAATAAATATGTAGGTAAAATAAATAAAATAATTGTTGTCACCTTTCTTGTAAAAAATACTTTTTAATTTTAACAAATTATATTTTTTAATTTTAGTACATAAAATATAACATTTTTTTGTTCAACAAACTATGTCTATATCAATTACAATAATATCTTAAACTTCGATAAACTGTTTTGTAAATGAAATAATACAAATAATTTAAATAAACAACAGGAAGGAATTATTTAAAAGAGTTAACTACCACATTTTGCATTTCCATGAAGGGTTCATAGGACTTCCAAGAGGACAATTAAACGCCTCTGCAAACTTGTCAAAATTCCTTAAAGGGCCAATGACACGATACTTTCCAGGACAGTGAATATCCGAATTTAAGGCATTTGAAATAGCTTCAGGTCTGATACTTTGACACCAATTTTGAGCGAACTGCAAGAAAAATAACTGGTTGTTTGATATATTAAGGCTGGAAAATTGCCGCTCGTAGAGAAAGTTATCTGTACCACTATTTTTCTGCAACCATTTCTGATAAGCATAATATGCCTGACGAAGTCCACCATTATCGGCTATATTTTCTCCATTTGAGGCTAATCCTTCTAAATATTTTCCGTGCATACTAAAGTTGCTATATTGCATAACGAAGCAAGTTGCTTTCTTTTCAAATTCCGAAATCGAGTTTTCGCTCCACCACGGAGTCATGATACCAGCAAAGTTAAATTCACGTCCAAAATCATCAAAACCGTGAGTTAGTTCATGGCCTATAAAAAAACCCATTCCAGCATAATTCAAAACTTTTGGATAATATGGGTGATAAAACGGCGGTTGTAGAGATGCTGCGGGAATAATTATTCTATTCTGTGTTTGATCAAAGAACGCATTAACAACAGCTGGCGAGATAGTCCAAATGTTTTTATCAAAATTCTCCGAAAGTTGTTTAAAAATATGTTGACGATTGTTTCGTTTAGCAGCCACAACATTTTTGAAATAACTGTCTCTTTCAACTTCAAGAGTGCTGTAAAAGTTGTTTAACATTTCTAAGATGCCAACATATTTAGGATATCCAGCGTCTACTTCAACTAGATTAGCCTTTTGTTCCGCTTCTTTCTTTGTTGATGAATCCAGCCACTCCATGCCCTCCAAAGAGTCTAGAAATGCTTCTTTAATTTCTTCTGTAAGTATTTTTATTTCTTCTTTGCTAGTCTCATCAAAGTACAACTGAACAAACATTGCGCCTACAGATTTATCCAATAAAGCATTAGTTTTTTGGACGCAGGTCTTCCATCTATCTTCAATACTCTCTTGCCCTTTTATGATTTTATCAAAATTATATCGTGCTTTGGCAAAATTATCGTCCAAATAATTAATAAAGTGC
Source organism: Machimus rusticus (assembly GCA_951509405.1). Classification (NCBI taxonomy): domain Eukaryota; kingdom Metazoa; phylum Arthropoda; class Insecta; order Diptera; family Asilidae; genus Machimus; species Machimus rusticus. The sequence goes on along the minus strand of OX608054.1, from coordinate 13,912,366 downwards.
AGAGCAATTCTCCAAGCAATGTAATTTGCAACCGTCTTCTTTTCAGTAGCAGATATTGTTTCCACAAGATGATCATAATATGTAGTAACAGATGCGCTGAGTGATTGATTTAAAGAGATTGGCATTCCAAAAGATATTTCTAAATACTTCTTCCAGTCAATATCAGGGAAGATATCAATCATTGTTTCAAGCGTTATAGGGACAAAAGTTTTGGTATAATTTGCACGCTTTAGTACGTCCCCAGAAACACTGCTCAGCTTAGTCTCAAATTTCACTATTTCCTCTGCAGTCTCCTTGGCGGTCTCCTTACTAACATTCAAGAATCTGAAAACGTCTTCAATTAGTGATTTGTAGGCAAGCAATCCATCTCCTCCGTTTTTGTACTCCTCTTTATTTTCCAGTCCATATCCGCTTTCAGTAAGTTGTATGCTCATTTTGCGCGGATCTAGTAGGTCAGCATAAACAGTCGTTTCTAAAAGTACCCCCATGTCTAAATCGGCTATTTTAGCACTGCTTTCAATCCAGTCAAAGTCTTCACCACTCCAGCTGTTATTCAATACTGGCCAATTTCCGTACTCTTTAAGTAAATCTAGTAAAGGCATTGCTCCTTTCTTATTCCGGGACTCTTCATCCATACACGATTCATAAAATATTTTAGCCTTGTCCATAGCGTTCGCTTCTTCAATTTCATTAACAATTTTGGCACTCAACAAATCTCTTAGTGCTGCAGCAATGTTGTGGTTAAGCAAGGCAAAAAAATTATGTTCCGATTTATCGTCAGGAATAGGAAAATGCTTTTCGAAATTACCACAAGCATATTGGTAAAAGTCATCACAGGGATTAATTGAAGAGTCGATGAGGCTCTTCATAAGTTTTGCCTTTTGGGAACGAACACAATCAGCTGATACATCGGTTGTTAATAGAGATGCAAAAAGATCTGGAAAATCATAGTCGACTTCATTTATGCGATTTGCCATGTATTGACGTATTCCCAAAACCGCAGCACGGATTGGACATGCCACCAAAAAAATTAAAACTAAACGTGGTACAATTTCCATTTCTAATTTCCACAGATGATCAATTTGCACACTTGTTATTTTATATTTCAACGCACTAACTTTCACGGAAGTGAAACTCTTAATTCTAACCAAATCGCCTTGAGGCAGAAGTCGAAATATGTATAGCACAGTTTCACATCAATTTTATTTCCAGAAGAGCGCTATTTTTATCATGGGGCACTAAGCGATAATCCCAGTAATCATTATTACGTTATAAGCAACGCATGACCTATGATAGTAGAACTTGTTGCTCCTGGCCTTGCCACCATTTTCCAGGGGTATTGGCCGTAAAAATTAATTCTAATTTTCCAGCTGAAGGCTTATGTGAGACCTTTTATTTACTTATCATTACGTCGAAATGCAGAGCACTTTGACCTCACTTGCGCATTAATCAAATGATGGATTATTGCCCCAATGTAGTCGAATTGATAATAATCGGTTTCTGCAAATTCTGCTGATTTAAATTAAACTTGATGGAATTTGAAAAAATGCTTTACAGGAAAATAAACAAATGACTATTGCACATTTTACTTATATTGCTTATTATAACAATATCCCTTTATAGAAAATTGTGTGTGTGTGTACTACAAATATACTACACTAAATATAACACTAACTAAATATTTTGTGCGATTTAACTGAAATTATGGAAAGAACTTTTGCTCCTAGATTAGATAGTATAGTTCGTTATCTTCTTTAGGTTGTCAAAACGGAATTATGTTTTACTAAACGCGCATTTAGCATTAACAAATTAATATTAATGATTAAATTATCTACAAATGTAACTGTAATTACTTCCTGAATCGCAAATATTCAAATTGTTGCTTTCTTATTTTCAATGCCGTTTTAAATTTACTAATTTATGTATTTAAATGATATAATTAAAATAACGATGAGATAATTAGTCAGGTAAAATTGATAACAGAAACATAAAATGTTTAAAAAAAAATATTTTTCGTTGACATTGAGAATACGTAAGATCTTGATTTGTATAAATAAAAATATGAAAAATATCATGCATAAAATGCTGAACATGGCGAATTAAATAAAAAGTAAATAAAAAAATTTGTTACATTTAAGATATTATCAAAAAATTTAATATACTTCAATTACTTCTATAAATGTAATACTCGTATATGGGGACACCGGCGAAGATAATAAATGCTGCCGGTGTCCATTTGTTGGATGATTCTCCGCTATTGTAATAATTTCTTCTTTATTAAAAGAAACTCTTGAGTTTAAAAAGATTTTTATTATTGTTAACCCTTTCTGTCTACTCAACAATCAATCAATAATAAAAAAAAACAATCCCTTCAATATTATGATATATATAAATCCACTTTAATCTAAAATTAACGACAGAGATTTTCATATTGAAATGTATTCTTATGCAATATTTTTAAGAAAAATTCGTATTCGTAATTTAAATGTAAGCGGTACCAGAAAATATCTTCTTTTTTGAGTAACAAGTTGCCTTCCATTCATATGGCAAACCAGCGTGAAAGATACTGACAGGTACGAGTGCAGGTAAAACAGAACTGGAGATGTTTTTCAAATAACGTCGAGTATAATTTTCTCATTCAATTTAATCATTTGATGGATAACTGGTTTTTTTCACACAATATCGAACATGTCACCTTTTTATGGATTTACCTGGACACTTTGTGGACATTTTTTACAGTGAGACTTTAAAATACTTGAATTTAAATTCATTTATACAGCACGGCTACAATACGACGTCGGCGTCGGCGTCGTACCGTTTATCTATTTTTTGTCTGCCGCTACTGCGACAGCGATTCACCCATATTGGATTTAAAAGTATTTAAGCGCATAAATAGTATACGGTTATTTACTTTACCTCGCAAGTGATTATCCTTAGGCAAAATACCGCCTTGTACTATACACTAGTGCAAAATAGTTCCTTAACCGCTTTTTGAATGAATACCCATAGAGGAGTCACTATTTTTTCAAAAATTCCATTAACTTGCTTTATCGGAACTTTTGCAGAATTATTAGCAGGCGAAATCATTTACACCAAAAAATTCTAGGCATATATATATGTACATATATATAAGATAAAATTACGGCGGAAAACTATGACTTTTGAAAATGTTAAAGTTAAATATCTCGGAAAGTTGTCCGAAATGAACATTTCTTTTGGATACTTTCGACACATTTGACGAAACCAGATTGAAGCCAAATTCTCACCAGAGTTTCCAGTCATAAGATCCCTACTTTTAAAGTTAAACTTAAAGTTAAGTTAGCGGGGCCATAAATTATATTATTTTCAAATTAAAAAGTGATTTTAAATTGTTATTAATTTTATTTTACTTATATAATAATTTTAAAGTTTACTATTTATGTAAGGGAAACCTCCTCAATAGTAGCATTATTATGAAATGATTGTAAATTTTTTAAGAAATTATATTCTGTCTTCTCCATTTTTGGCAATTTCGTAAGTATCAAATTTGCATGGGCATGAGAAATACGCAATATAACTTTCGTAATTATTGCTGTAATAAATAAACTAAACGCACCAAAATATAGAAAAAATAAATAAATTACTTTAGATACTAAAGGAACTTCGGAACACACATTTAGAGTCTGGAGTTAAGAAAAAACAAGCACTTCTGACACGATGGGATTTTTTAGACCAGAAGTTTATTTTTTACGGAGTTTGGCGTTTTAACTCTAATTGCATCTACTGGCCTATTAAGTCCCAACGTGATGGGAATGCAACGGCTAATAAAACCTTTTGGTCGGTAAGTAATCAGAGTAATGTTTTTTAAGTAAGAAGAACACTCAGCGTGAATGTCACTAAATGTTTGCGCTGAACTGGAGTTTCAGAGTGGCATTGCGTGGTTTTTTAAATGCCGTAATGCCCTTGGAAATTCCGAAAAATGGCACAAAACATTTTTCTTGTTAAACTGCTTCTATGGGTACATGCACCATATAATTCTGGATTTATGTAGACGAACACTATACTATATGTAATACAATGAGATACAGACCGTCCTTACTTCATTTTCCCGCTCACATTTTCTTCTTTTAAGCAATGGAATTGCTTTCTCCATTTCGGACATTTCCGCGAAAAGGTTATAAATAGCAATAATTAAACACTTTTCCTTTTAAATTTTCAGGTTTTTTAAGTAAATTGGAAACACAACAACGAAACACACTTCACCACTTCTGTTATCACAACAAATAACAATTTTTCGGCCACAATGAAAGAAAATTTAGGACTGATCTTTCTTACATTTGAGCAAGCTAGGAGTGCCCACCCACTCTTAAAAAAAGCTTTTTGCCAGGATGTTGACAACATCAAATAAGCCTTAAATTTATACTCACCTTATTGCTGGTTATAGTTCAATAATTTTAAGAATGGCAAATTGTATATATTTACATATGTAAGAAAAAAATAAAACTTTTAGAAATGGCAAAAATGCGAAGTTTTTTTGAATTTCTAAATATTGCAGAGACCCTCCTGCTGGTTACCTGGCATTACTATTTCTTGTTATGGTTCTACCAATGTGTACTTTTCTATCATCGCTCTTCATTCTAATACCATCTGACAAACATATGGTATCGATACCATGGTTCGGATATACCTTGAGATTGTCAATACATGTACGGTGACAGACTACAATTTAATAATTTCTTAACTGACATTTTTAACATATTGGCTTTGATGCAAAGTAAGAAATTTTCGATTATTATATTTATTCAAACTTCATTCAACGACTCAAAATTTGAATTATTAAAAAATCTAAATTTAGTTGACATTTTTTTCGTAGGTCTACATTTTGGTACTGAAAACAATATAGGGTATTGGATGCCACGGTAAAAACACTAATATCGATACTACACTTATGTCAATTTGCCCATTTCGTATAATTCTGGTATTCAGTGGCACACGAGATTTAGTCGTGTACGTACTATGGTATGTACACAAAATGTGTGTCACATGTATTGTATAATCTGTATTCTATATAATAAACGTTAAACCTATGATACACATAGGGTAAACCTTACCGGGTATTCAAATTACCCTCTTTTTACTCCATATGTGTGTCGGGGGGTTCGAGTTAACTGGGTAATTAAATTAAAATTACTCTAAAGTAAATACCCTATAAAGTTTACTCTGTTTGTATAATAAGGATTACGTTCTAATGAGCCTTAAAATATCCTTTGCTGTATAGGTATGTAAATAAGTAAGTATTTTGTTTATAGAATTTTTTTAGGTACCTATGTAGGTAAGTACATACATACATGGTAGGGTTAAACATATATAATATTCTAAAGTACATATATACTAATAACACTGACGTTTTTCATAACAGGGTATTAGCAACAGTAGGATGTTTATGGATGATTCTGACTATATGTTCCTTAAATATACGGCGATTTATTTGCCTTATTTAAAAATCATTACTAGTTTTATAAATACGTTATCTTAGAATTCGTTACACTCAAACGTTTACTTAAATATCCAAACAATAAAAACTTTCTTAGAAACAAAATAATAAACATATAAACGAGGTCGACCTTTTTGATTATAACATTTATTGTATCAAAACATTTAAAATTTTGATTCTGACCTGTTTTGAAATTTTTTATACATACATATGTACAAACAAAACATCAACAATTTACCCAATTTTTACTTGAAGTCGTATGTACGAGTATGTTATCTATCTTATTTTTTTTCACTACTACCGTGTGTAAGTTTTTACTAGATTTTTAAGCAACAGTTTTTTACTCAGTGATAACATTCAGACCTAATATGTTTCACGTTCATTTTATTATTGCAGTTAGTATTTGGGTTCAATGTTGTTGGAATTTGCTATAATACAAGACCAATAACAACGAAGAGTGAATATATCCCTTTTCCCTTATCAACTTTAACAATGAAAAACGATGTTGTCTATTTTGCAAAGCCAAGTACCAGTCTGCAAGAATAACAACTGATATCATTGTCAGTGGCATCATTTCCTTTTTCATAAATACATGTATCTAAATTCTAAAGCGTCAAATGGGAATGCAATAACTTTTATCACGAAGTAAACATCTTATGAAAAAGTACAGACCATTCGCAAGACGTTGAAAGTGGAGAACAAAGTCGTGATGCTTTCATCATTAGCAAATATCTCAATAACTGACAAACGGCACCGACTGTAATAAAAAACAACAAAGAACGTTTTAAGGGCTGACTGTGATAGTTTATTAAAGCCTGGCGTTTTATATAACTTTTAATTTGATATATTTATATTTGCGCTTTTCTTATCTAATTAGTTTTTAAAATATGTCAAAGTAATTTCTAATTCTGACATGGATTGCAATCGTTCCTGACAACTTAGATGCTGCAAATCAAGAATAAAAATCTCTTCCAGGTTTACTTGGAATTATAGTTGATGTTTGTGATGTCCGCCGCCAGGTAATCAAATAAAATGAGTCTAAGATTTGCACACGCCTGCAAATAAACAAACATGATATTGACCTTCTTGCTTTACCAAACTGATAGGGGAAGGTGGCCTTAAGCCCTTAAGCTAACGTTGAAGGACTAAAAATTTTAATTTTTATTTGATTATTTTAACAAATTTTATTTCATTTGATTGAAGACTTATCGAACTTAAGAATAACACAACATAATGGTGTCATTTTGTATCAATAACTATTTTTATTATCGAAAATTAAGGACTTATTTTTCGAACATCACAATTATTGACTTATGTTCTTATGTACTCAGTACTTATGTTAGGAATATAATATTACCTTAAGGTGAACTCACTATCAGCATACAACTAGAACGACACAAGTAGATACAAATTTAATAGTACTGATTTATTTTTAGATTTAATTATGAATGTGTCTTGTTTACATTATTTTAGGTCTTTTTTAGTCAGTCGGTTTTGTTTTGGTTTTTTAAATTTACCATTTTTAAGCAAGTAGGTACTTAATTGTGAAATTGTCTGATCCTGATATTGTTCACAACTTAGAACCAATCGAAGTTACTTTTTATAAACTCAAGAATAACTAATTTTTTTTTTCTTATGATGATGAATTTTATATTCATTTTAAAGAAAATGCGAATAATATATTTTAGAAATATGAGTTTACTATAAATTCATCGGCGGTCCTAAACTTTTACGGAGCACTGTAAATTAAAGAAATGTAGTGTTCAAAATGTATATAAAAAAGAAACAATTTTCCCATAGACTTTCTATTTTTTTTCATAACTTTTTTTTTAAAATTTGTTAGCTATAAATATTTAAGCGGTTTATGGGAAAATTACTTTTATTTATAAATTTCGTTATACATAAATGTTGGACACTACACTTCATTAATTTAATTAATAATAAATATAATGCATCATCGTTTTCTCGGAATTTGATGAATAGTGCACGCTACTAATTTAACATAGGTAGTAATACTATAAGGCTATACTACCATTACACAAAAGCTGAGCCCAAACTAAAATTCCAGAGACGCAATCTCTTCTCTTCAGTCGTTACACTAAATAATGAAGCCTCGGAATGCGTTATTTTTCTGGCTACTGGTTCATTTTCATTTCCCCATTCGATGCCCTCCTTAAAGATTGTAGCATAGATATTCAGCTCTTATCATATTATTATTATCATTGTTGTGTTAGTGGGAGGCGACAGCCTTGGGCATTCAGACAACAGTCCATTACACTCGTCCCTTACTCTATCCGAATTTTTTATTCATCTTGATGAACTTAAGGACATTAGATAAAGATTGAAAATTGAAGTCCTGCATTCTCATTATATCAGCGCCGAACGCCGTCATGCGCGTATGGGAGAAGACCGGGCAGTTACAGAGGAAATACTCCGTACTGTCCTCGTCCTCCCCGCTTGAAGTACACGTTGATGATCCCTAAGGTGTTCAAATGCTTGCCACATGTGTTATGTCACGTGACCGTCACTACCAGCGTTCTGCAGTCCTTTCTACCTAAGTTAAGTAAGTAAACTTTTTGCCCTTCCAAAAACATTTTTTAGACTACAAAACTGATTTAACCCCATAACAGCTTATAGCCGATGACATTTGGCCCCTATTTTCTAGTGCCATTTCGCTCCCTCTAATGTAGTAAAGAATTTCCCCTTCGCATTGTTGGAAGGAGAAAGGTTACACACGTAAAGGGCTTTTACACGTTGTGACGTATCCTCCACTCTATTACCTATCTAAGGTTATGCCACATGATACACTTTTAATTTCCCATTTGGAAGTTATTCTAATGGGTTCGAATATCTCGAGAGCAAATAATCATATCGACTCCGGACCAATTCCATGGGGGAAGTTGGCAGTGTGGGTAGATCAGTCGTACTCAGCCTCATATTTCTTAATGGTTATGTGGAACTGCACTGTTAGCTCAGTCCTTTTATTTATTTTATCTATGTAGATTGGCCCATAATTCGTTGATTTAAATTTAAAAGAATGAATTGAAATTTCAATAATTTTAACAAAATCTTTATCGCCGATGATTCATGTAGATGCGACCCCTTAAATTTCTGCCTTTTCCATAAATGCATAATTGCATGAAATTGATGATTACCTACATAAGTTTCATAATAGCATCCATGCAAACGTCAGCGTTTTAAAACGCACTATGCGCTGCAAATTATCGCAAATGTGCATGGCACTTAGTTGCTTTTGAAATTAAAAAGGAGAACTAGATTTCAACAATAAGGAGAATTTTCAAAAAATCGAATTTTTTTCCCTTAAAATGTCGAAACGACATATAATCCTTCAAGAATATACTCCCCCCTATTCAGAGCGTTGTGACCGATCACAAGTCACAAGATTTTTCATTAATCGCTGCACTCTTGTGATTCGATTGTGACTTGTGACCGTTCACTGAGAATTACTAGTATAGGGCCCACTATTAAATTTTTTTAATGATATTGTAGGTTCTACAGCCTTTTTAGCAGGAATAGAACGGTCGACCCGCCATATACATATACCTAAAACTTTAAACTCATTTATCTCGTACGCCGGGACGCAAAAAAAAAAATCATTTCAAACTTTAAAATGTAATTCAGTACACCTGTGGCTAAAGGCCGGTTCCACCAAACGATTTTTAAGTTAAAAACTTCTTTCTTTCAGAAGTGTTAACTAAATAGTCCTTTATGAATACATCGGATTAATCCATAATGGACAAAGAATTCACAAGAATATGTTGTCCCTTGCCTTTTTTTCACACTTTACGAATGCTTCAAGCTTGGAACACCCTGAACTTTAAAAGTCCTTATATATAAGTCCAGTTCATAAGTAGCAAATTTATGTAGATGAAAAAGCAAAAATATAATTCAAAGAGTTTCCCCTTTTTAGAAAAGTTTATTTTTATAAATAACGAGCAAATTGAACCAATTATATAAACTTAATCGATGGGTCGATGAATTTGGCATTTGAAACAATGTGAACAGTCATAAGATCGTTGTATTTGAGGTTCGGAAGCAACTAAAAATATATATATTCATTATTAAACGTACATGCATATAGAATTTTTAAATAGTAATACCTTAGGAGAAATAAAGAAATACTGAGGTTGACCTTCCCTGCACGTTTCATCAACTAAAAGTTCAAATACTTTTGTCTCGTTTCGAGGATCCATACCTTGATTTATTTCGTCGACACATCTAAGAAAATTCCGAAATTATTTTGAGAATGCTAGATAACCGTAAACAATCTTACCTGAAAGGCACATGAGTAAGATGTTGAAGTGACAAACTATAAACTGCGATAGCCACGGCACGTTCACCTCCCGACTGAACATATCTATCAAGGACCTGGAGCTTGGTATTGTTCCTATACTGAACTAATATTTTGATTCCATAGTTTTCGTAATCGTACTGCAAAAATAAATTTGTTTGCGATTTTTTTTCTTCAATTTTAAAGAAATTTATATTTTTTATTTTAACCAATTCACTGCGAACTACGTACGAACACAGTCGTGGTTTTCCAAACTGAATATAGTCTTGGTAGCGAATAAGCTAATAAAAAGACATACCGGATCGTCGGAAATCAGTTGAACTTCACCAGCAAATTCCATTAATCTCATGAGCCTAGTGAAGTTAGAGTTTATTTGTTTCACAACTTCCGAAATTTGTGCGCACCATTCCTCGTGAATTTTGGAAGTTGCACTTTGTACATCTGCTTTCTCTTTCGAATAAGTTTCTATGAATGCTTTCAATGTTTCCATTCTTGTTCGCAATTCCTCGTATTTCTCTACGATCTATAAAAATAGCAATTAATAGAATACTGACAACATTTTGAATGCTTCTTTACACAATACTTTATTCAATAATGCTTCAATTCAATATTAAAAAATGACAGTGACACACATACCTTATCACTACCTTCTTCAAAACAATTCAGCTTAGATTGGATCTCTTCTATATATTCCCTCAACGATGGAATGTCATCAGGAAGCTTCTTAAATTTTCTTGTGTAAGGGAAATTAGGACTATCCGGCAATTTCCCTTCACATAATTCTCTTATTTCTTTTAATTTTTCGTCGTAAACCTTTAAGGATCTATTTAATGCTGCTGTCACTGAATCAAATAATTTCTGAAAATAATTTGCAATTTACTGAAAGCAAAAGGAACAACAAGGAAAGCTTAATTATTTTATATAACATAATTTTTTTTATTAAAGGGGACGCGGGGGAAAGGAATGGAAAATAAACTAAAAATAAATATTGACGCCGAATCAGATACATATTTTGTTATCGTGCTGAGATTCCGTAACGATTTAGGGTTTAGAATTTAGAGGTTCTCCAACTCACACTTCTAACTTATAGCAAATTGGAATTCTCTAAACCACTTAGAGCGATGTACTAATTTATCGAACAAAATTTATTATAACGGTGAAATAATTCGAAATTATTTACAATTACAATTATGTGCAAAATAAAAGCCGTGCAAAAGGAAATCCAAAATAAAAATCTGGCAACAATATACATATTTCTGGTCAACTTTTGCACCATATCATTTTTGCTCAAGTGTTGTATTCAGACATTTATTATTTTAAGATTGGATAATTTTCAACTTACTCCTAGTTTGGCTATTTTTACTATATAAAATGATCTGGAACATACCTGAGATTTTTCAAAATCTTCTCGAAGTACCCTCTCTTGACTTTCAAAGTCTGAAAGTAGTCCTTTATATACTTGTAACTTTCCATCACAATACTCATAGCTTTCAACACATTTTTCATACTTTTCAAAGCACTCCAGACTTCTTTGTCGATTTTGCAAGCATTGCTGTACTAATTTACTAGCAGCTTCTTTAAATAGTTTCTCTTCTTGCTCAATATCTAAAAAGAAAAGGCGTTAAATTGAATATTTAATAAAAAATAAACTCACCGATGTGTGCTCTTTTCATATTTTCGATTTTCCGTTTATATGAAATTATCTCCTCCTTGCATTTACGAATTTGTGCTCTATTAAGCTCATTAGTTCTTTTTAATTCAACTAAGTCTTTTTTACGCGCCTCTAACTCACTTGTCTTCCTCTCAACTAGAGAACGTTCATTTTTCAATACATCCGACTTATCGGTAATTTCCTTCATCCTATTAGAAAATCAAATAATTGCAAAAATTCACAAGTATGTACATTATATCCTAACCTTTGATTTAATTCAACTAACTCCCTCTTGTTAATATCAGTACAAAGCAAGTTTTTTGGATTGATATGTTCACGCATTAGCGATTTATTTCCAGAGTACTTCGAGTAAGAAATTGAATATTTGTATTCAGCTAAAATTTACAAAACACAAAGAAAAAACCATTACATCAACTTCTGCAATAAAACATTGAAGAAATTTTTACGACTTTTCGAAAGGAAAACGCAGAATTTTTCCTATAATGTTAGCCCAAAAATACAGCAATATATTTATACAAGTACATATGTATGTACTTTAATTTATATTTGGTTGATAATATGAGAGATATGAGTGGGTTTACACCATATGAGTCGGCATTTGTGTGAAGTCACATGATTTTTCATATCAGATACTGTAAAAGAGGCTTTAATAAAATTGCTAAATTTCTCATGGATTGATTTGTTTGGCTAACATTTAGATGTAAAAATCAGTTATATTAAATATTCAAAATAGGCTACAAATATATTTATTCTCACGTGTAAAAAACAGGAACACTTCTTCTGGTACATCATCGGCATGATTATTTGCTTTGTTATTGCCAATTAAAATTTCATGAATGTGATACTCCCGACAGAGGTAATTTAAAATAGAAGCAGGTCCTTCCACCATATCGATTAGGAATGAATGAAGTCCATATCGTCTGAAACAATAAATGTTAATGTTGTTAATAGATGCTATCTTAAGAGTTAAGAATTTTAAAATTTTTACTAATTACAGCTAACATAAAAAATAGGTCATTACTGATGACAGGGAAATAGTATCAAAATAATGATAAAAGCTTCACCTCTACAGTAATCAGACTAATAAATAAATATTTTCATAATCATTTTGAGGCAATTTAGATAGAGAAGAATTACTTTTGATTAAAACAACACTTCGAAGCAAAAGTTAAAACTTACATATGTTATATACCCCTTCTGTTTATAAAAAAAATTATAATAATAAAGAATAACCAAGGACTGTGCAAGTAAATAGTTTATATCACTACGGTGCACGTTATATTACAAACGATTACGGTTTTGGAACAAAACCATGATGAAAATATGTACCTACTTAAATGGCTTCTAATATCTCGGACTCGAATATTTAATAATTCAAAATAGCTTTCAAATTTGGACACCGAATATGGAAAATTTTAAAAGTTTTCAATAGTGTGTAGTTTCTCAAAAACAAAACAGCTTTGACATAGAGACAATTAACTCAGTATGAGTTTTTAATTTGTGCTGCTACGGAACCCTAAAATTACTAACATTCTAATATATCAGATATTATCAAATGAAAAACTGACTAACGGCGAAACTCACGCATAGCTCTCAATCGATTTATGTGCTCTATAGTTGCAGGACGAAGCTTCGTCAGAATGGATGACGTTTATCTCAAGTCCCTGTTCATTCATAAGCTTTGTTACTAACAAGTTGAAATCCTCCTTGTCCACACAAGTAAATGCCAATAGATCTGCTAATCTTATACTGTTCTCGAAATAAATGGCATAGCTGGCATCCTTGACGTTCATCTATTGATTATTATTCACCATTACATATTTTAGCCCTTACTAAAGCCACAAACCTCCAAGAGCATCGGTTCGTATATCTGACACTGAAATAGATGACGGTTCCTTCTAAGCCAGATTACTGCATTGTAAACATGTTCGAATTTATGCTGCAACATCTATTAAAGCAAATTGTATAAATATAAATTATAAATACTTAAAAAATTACTTGAAGCCGGCGCGCGGCAACATTTTCAATGGAATGAATTTTCCTTTTTATGTTCCCAAGCTCTTCTTCAAAGTTATCCTCTAGTTGTCGTGTAAGTGTACGGTGCCTTTCCCAATGATTTCTTATCTCTGAATTTATTCCCCCTATTTGCTGATTCAGCTTTTCAATTTGGTTTTGAATTTCATCCTCTGAAAATGAAAAATAACATATTATAGCATATAAATAAATAAATATATATACAGTGACTCGATCTTTTGTTCAAATTTTACTTCAATTATACTTTCTCCTGGAGATATGCACAAAATGTCTGCAAATACCTACTTTTATATTCAACTACAATCTTGACTGAAAACAGAATCGGAATTGTTACTGAATTACAGTACAAATTAGATTTGATCCTTCTTTTATCATTTAAACAATTGATTGAGTTTAGAAAGTTATATTTAACGTTGATGCCCTTAAAAATATCTTAATTTTGCAAAAACAATTATACATTTTTTGTGAAGTAAGATCATTTAAAACGTATAATATAATTTTTTGGACATTTGCGCTTCAGGAAGCATATAACAGCCTCTGAAAACATTACATATTTTATTTTAAACATGAGGTCATAATAAATATGTAGAAAAAATTCCGAGTGATATATGTACTTTTCTTCTAAAGTGAAAAATAATTTTGAAAACTTCGTCATTTTTTAGGTAGCTTAAGCATTTTTTTAAAAAGATGAGTATTACCGGTAAATTGCTGCTACAATTAGCGGTGAAAAATATGCAACCGGATTAAAAGCAAATTAAAATGCTTTAAAAGTAACTTCCAATTTAAGTAGATTTAATAATATAAAAGTCACTATCGAAGTTCTTCGAAGATTCCTTAAAAAGATGGACCTGAAAAATGCGTATGTATGAGCTCCCGAACAATTGTGGGAATGGATCTTTCACAAAATTATGCCTTTAGTTTGAGTTAAAGAGAGAAATAGCTGCGCGGTTTTTACACTGCAAAGAAAATAAAACTTTTCGCACATTGTAGGTAAAATCTGTTGCTGTTTTGGACTCATCACAAGCCTTCAAATAATTAATATTCAGTAGCTGAGAGAGACACGCAACAAATATAGAACGATCAAATTTCAAAATTTAGAGTTATATTTGTCACCCGACAAGCAAAGTTGCGTTCCATTGGGAAACTACTCCGAACTACTTTACACAGCCCAATAGAACGCAACTAACGTAGGAGTAATGTTTTGCAATTAAAGTCAACTAATTGTTTAAATATAAATCTAAAAAAAATAATTTTAAATAAATTCCATTGTTAAACCCACGAACAGATTCTATTCTTTTAACAAATTATAGGATTTGGTTTGTCAAATGTTATAAGCGGGAGTAAAATCAAATGATATGCAATATCTTTCAATTATATCTTTAACTAGTAGTGTAAGTCTATTTGAAGCTTGTATTAAGCGAAATAAATAAATAAATATTTGAACAAAAAGTTGATTCACTATGCATAATATACAGACCTGAAGAGTATTGATTTATAAGATCCGTTAATTCCTGCATACTCGCCCTGAGCATGGTAATATGATTTTCTAGCTCTTTTTCTTTTTCAGATTGCTCCGCTATTTTTTCCTGCAAATAATCTTTTAAATTTTCAACAACTCGCCAGGTAGGATATGAATCCTATTCATCTGGACAAGAAATGGTTTAGTAAAATTCATTAAAACAACTACATACATATGTATATGTATAAGCCTGATTTTGAATTTGAATTACTTTCGTCCCTTTGAAAATTTTTTTCAAAAAAGAAAGTCCTGATAATAAACATATTTTTTGGAAAATCATATTCAGATAGTTTAGCCACACCCACATGAAATATTCTGTAGAAAAGAAAGTGAGTAATATGTACCTGTATTTGCAATGTAATTTAAACTGGACTCTTTTTGAGACATAATTTTGAAAACAAATTTAAGAGGTATTTGAGTATTTTAGAGTGCTTTACCGCTTTATATTATTTGTACATGAAAATAAATATTTAGTAAAGTTCTATATGTTATTGTATTATTTAAAATAAAAGAATTTAGTAATATGTAAATTCTGTTTTACATTCCCAACATGAAAACTCTAAAAGTATTTTCGTATATGTAGGTACATATATTCCCTTGTGATACATAATGTAGTTGTTTTAAGGAATATGAGTTTAATGTTACCCTCAATTCATTCTTCTTCCGCCTTATTGTGCTGCTTAATTGTTCAAACTCGGTTGAGAGGCGTTCAAGCATGTCAGAATTAATAGCAACCTCATTTTTCTATAAAACATTTTTAATTGGTTGGTGCATCAAGTCTAATTCTAATGAACAATTACTTCTTTCTGTGCGTTTCTCTGAAAGTTTTCAATTGTATTTCGGCTGCTATCCATCTTTCTTTTAACTTCAGCGTAGTTTTTTTTGTCTCTTTCAAGAAAAGTCTTTGTCTGATTAAGTTCTCTCCTCGTATTCTCCACTTTCTCCTTTAATGCATTACATTCAAGCCATGCTTTCTTCTTCATACAGAGGTCAATTTCCTTCAAACACCTATTTCTGCTTTGTAACTGCTGAATTTTGGCTTCATACCTGTAAAATTCAAACATATTTAGTGACTTGCTTTCCAATTTGTACATTTTTTCTTATACTATTAAATAACTATGAGTTTAATTAACATTTAAAAATTGTTTTAGACCAAACAGTCTTTAGAAGAACTGTATGAATAAAATCCCCCTGATAAAATCCGCTACGACAAAACCCCCCTTTTTTAAATTAGGGGATTTTAAATTTTCAAATAGCCCACACTCTGCTGTAGGTACCAGAACCAAGATGAGACGTGGTGAGCTGCGGTTCCATTTTGTTAGTTTTTTTTTGTAGTTTTTAGGTTTTTATGTTTTATTTTGTGCCTTTTATGTTTTTATGTTTTTTTTTTCAGTTTTTAGGTTAAAGACCACCTACGTTTTTCATGAAAGTTTTATCTTTTGATCCTCATAATTTCTACAAACCATCAGAGAGGAATAGACTCTTTGGCAGAATTAACTATTGAATGGTTCTTATTATTTTCCCATACATTGATTTTATTTTCCTTAGCAAGGACATAAGAAAATTAAATAATTGCCTCGGGGTATCCGCGAATAACTATAAGACCACTTCGTCGTGTTCATAACAATTGTAACAAAAGTTATAGAATCGTGTTTTTGTACCTCTACATTCGTTAGTTTTCCCTGGCTAGACTTCACCGAGCTCAGTTCGTTAAATTATCCCGTCTGGGTGCATTTAAATTTGATTTATTGATGATTAACGGAAATTTTTAAAATGGGTAGGCAATCAGTGGTAGAAATGAAGTTGGAGTTTTTAATTTCCGTTTTTTTCCAGTCTTTACACTAGTAAGAATTCCAAATAAGCTTCCTTCCAATTTACAGGTGTTCGCACTTTACAATAACGGTTTGTCGCAGCGTGCGATTGCTAACCAGTTACAAATAAGCAAGACCTGTGTCCTTCAAATAATTAAAAAACTCAACGAACGGAGAGTTCTGAAGGATATAGGCAAAAGAGGACCAAGGGGAAAAGTTACTACACGAGTATAACATACTCTTATTAAACTTGTTAAAGGAGATCGCCGTCCAAGTAGCGCGGAACAATTGAAAACAGCTTTTTTCTGTGCTAGTACTAAATTACATGTGTGTTACTTTTGAAATGGTTTGGTTCCTAGAGCGCTTTTAATTATAAGGTATAGGTTAAGTCCTTGCTATTATAAAATAAATAAACAAATGAAATTACGTACTTCCATACAAACGTTTATCCCCTCTTTTAAATCTATTCTGTTTTGGGCAGAAAGCTAAGAATTATAATTTAAAAAATTGTAATGAATTAAAAATTTGTAGTGAATGAAATATTTGTAGTGAATTTAAAATGCAATAAGTAAAATAAATTTGAGGAACTTACTCGGGCAGCATATTTTCCACTTCCTCTAGTTTTTTTCTCTCCTCATTTAGCTTATTATCAACACCAGCAAGTGCTTTGCGAGTCTCTTTAAGTTTTGTGAAATTCTCAATAGTCGACTTGCTGCACACAGAATCAACTGTACTAGCAAACAGTTCCTGAGGGTTCATTTTTGCAAAATCCTGAAAATATTCTTAGTTATATTTGTATTTAAAGGGCGACATATTACCCAACCTGCACACGATCTTGAGGAAGGAATTGGCACAAATTGTGCACTTGGATGTTATACTTTCGTACGGTAGCCAGGAATTCAGCTTCTCTCACAATTGAGCCATTTACCTGAAATATTAAAACAATTTATAAATTTTAAGTGCATAAACTTAATCGTACCTTATATTCTGACTTTCCCTGTAATTGAAAAGACCGTTCGAAGTTAACAGTACGCCTAGATGTGTCCTTGTAAATCTTAACACAAATCCAAGCAGAGTTCTTGCCGTTCTTCACATAGTTTTCGAGACCAGACACCCGTGACAGAAGTTTTTCGGAGCCGCCCAGCCCGAGCACAATTGCAGCAACCAGAGTTGATTTGCCTGTGCCATTTGGTCCAAGAATTACATTTAGATGCTCTCCAGGATAAAATGTAACTTTATCATATGTCCTGAAATAAATAATCACAATTGTTGCCTGCCAAATAAATCAGATTCTCAGTTACACAAAATTCTTGCAAGATACACAATGAATTTTCCCGACAATTGAATCCATCTCAACAATTGGAATGTGACGAATCGTTAATATAAATAATCCAGAATACTTGTTCTCAACCTGTGCTTTTAATTTTCATAACACGACCGTTAAATCCGTCACCACCAACTGTACGCGAACTGCGCAACAGACCTTTGTTTTGTTTTGTATACGACAAACCCGCCAAATTGCGAACAAGGAGGAACAAACGAAAACGGAGAGGCCTATCTCGTGCAAAATCCCGTACGTGTGTGTGCAGAAGCGGGTAAGGTTATTTTGAGTATATTGCCCCGTTTCTTGTTGTAAAAACAAACAATATTTTATGTTTTCTTAAGCATATGCCGATAAACATATTTGTCGACATAAAGTATATGAATGGAAAAATTATGGGTAAAATTGTAATCGCTGTCGCTGTCTGAAGTTGGTTACATTTCAGCATTGCTGTAAAAAAGGAAGAGGTTAGACAAGTAAAAATTTTAAAAAGGACAAAAAGGAAAAACTTCAATCAGTAGGCAATTTGTAAAAGGAAAATCGGGTCAACTGCAATCGCTGTCGCAGACTGACATGAAGTTGGCGGCAATTCTTACAAACTGCCTTCTGACTGAAAATTTTCCTTTTATGCTGGGGCCATACCTGCGTTAACGTCTAACGCCCGTAAACGCACTAATTTAGGCGCTAAATTAGACCACCAAATTACGCGTTAAATACAGTGGCTACACTTGTGTTTAACGAACTGTCATTTTATTAGCGCGTTAACCAAGATAGAGATTGAAACTGCAGCTCTATTGTTTCTAATGAATGTCAACATTTATTTAATAAATTTTAAGCATTCGGCGAGAGAAAAACCACGGCTTAAATTTTTTGACACATGACGCATCCACCGCATTCAAGAAAATGAACATAGTGTAGCCACAACTCAATATTTAACGCGTTAATTATCGGCAGCCGAGCTATCGCCTAATGCCTAATGCCATTAACAATGACGTTATTAAATTAACGCGTTAACCGCCGGTCACACCTGCGGTTAACGTCAAATTTAATGGCATTAGACGCAGGTATGGCCCCAGCATTACAAATTGCCTATTGACTAAAGATTTTTACATACTACACAAATTGTTGCTTGTCTTAGCATGAAAAAGGTATTTGTTTTAAATCTATTCCACAAATGCGTGTCTGTCTGCATGTGAAAAATTTTTGAAATGCAACCAACTTCAGACAGCGACAGCGATTGCAGTCTTACCGGAAAATCTTCTGCAGTATAAGCAGTTTCCTTCCTCTAAACTAAACCAAGTGGAAAAATTCTTCTCCGCTTTCCTTTGTTCGACCCTGTTTGAAAGCGAGTCGAATCAGCTGGAATCAACGAATAAAGCCACCGAGAACTGCAAAAGCAAAACCTTTCGTTAAGCTCCGCTGAGAAACAAACAATCAATGCACATTTACTAAGGATAGGGCCACCCACCGCTGACATATAGAAATCATGGAGGAACAAACTAAAATGTAGAGTCTATTTCGTGTAAAAACGCTGCACGTTTGATAAGCATTTTTGGTTATGGAAGCGCGGTAAAATGGGCAATGGCACCTTTCAATTTCGTCCCCTGCTGCAAAAACAATGGGCAATTTTTCTTTAGAAAACATTTTTCAAGGAAGTTAGGGTGTTATTTAATATTTTTTTTTTATATGTATTATCTTTACTCTCGCCCTCTCGGTTTTGGGTATGATTTCGTGAAAAGGGACGGAAGTGTGTAACAGGAAGTGAAGAAGCGCGCGCGCGCGCGTACCTACTATTTGATTTGAATTTCTTCTCGCTATTCCTGCAATCTGTGGGAGTGATTTCGTGAAAAGGGACGGAAGTGTGTAACAGGAAGTTCAAAATGGCGCACTGTCAAATTATAAAGTTAATGCGATTTGCACGAAACTTGGAACTTGTGGGTTTTCGGGGTCGCTTATCACAAATCAACTGTCAGAATTTACGAATTCAAGATGGCGGACTGTCAAATTTTAAAGTTAATGCGATTTGTACCAAACTTAGAACTTGTGGGTTTTCGGAGTCGCTTATTTCAAATCAACTGTCAGAATTTCCGAATTCAAGATGGCGGACTGTCAAATTTCCACTTAAGCAAACATTTGAAAAAGAAAAAAACGTTAAAATTGGTAATATCTTCCTCTCCAAAACACGAATCAATTATGGAAACTTCCACTTTAAGTAACTTTGCTCACCCAAATTCGCAATACCTAAATAGTATTACTACAAAAATACTTGGAAATTGTTTTTTATATAATTATTCTCTTCATAACTCATAAACTAAGTATACCATAAAAAATCGCAGAACATACATAGGGTGGTTTAGGTACCTTTGGGGGTACTTTACTTTTGGACCTCCGTTTAATACCTTTTTTTTAGGACACCCTATATTATGGGAATTTCCACCACTGTAATTATGCATTTTTGCACCGTGGTAACAAAATATTTTTGTCGAGCACTGCACTCAATGATGGTCTCGCGTAAACTCTTTGATCAAATTCAATCCATTTAAGTAGGTACTAATTTAATATATTTTAAGTAATCACTTACACCAGATAAAAATGTAATGTTAGTTCTGAGAAAATCGCATTCAAAATTACGAAAACGAACATAGCCAACACAGATAAATACATTCACATAGTTATAACATTAGAAACACTTCAAATTTCGCTTCAATAATTTATACTATAATATTTTCGAGATACTCCACTAATATATGTATATGGAAGGAAAAAAAAGTCAAACGCTTCGCTTGTGTCGTGCTCGGCTCTTCAGTTATATGCACGAAGGCACATACATACTAATTTAAAACTAATATGTATTTTGCAAAATTATAAAAATTATATCGTTGGAATTTTTCAGATTTTTACAGATTTAATTGTTACCTATACAACATGGATAATCGTAGATGCTTAAATATATTATATTCACGAATTGATTTTTTAAATATCCTTTGTGTAGAATCAGTATTTACAATAAATAAAAAATCTAGTAGGCTTCTGAAAAACAACCACAAAACATTTCACCCAGTGGGGTTCTTCAACCCCACCGAAATTTAACATTTCAAAAGAAAGCCGCTGTTTAGAGCAACAATTTCCATTCAAATAATGATAATGAGAATGTCATATGTCGTTGGAAGGGGTTACGGGCAACCCCAGCGATTACATGCACGCTTTAAAAACTAAAACCTAATTCAGTCCTAATTGGGGGTGTAATAGCGAAATTAAATGGTCGGTTAAGCTCGATCCCCTTCACTTTAAAAAGGTCTCAATCAATCTTCTATGCCTTGTACTGATAGACCTGTTACGGCTGCTATCACCCTTTTCGCGAAGTGCATAAATTTTAAAATAATTGCAATTGTTTGAAATGGACAGATGTCCTATTTGAATGTTCATCTTCGTTTGAGGTTTAGTTTCGAATTAAGTTGGACCGAGATGGGGCAACATAATATTTGAAAATTGGGTGTTTATGGAGTTTGGACTGTGACTGATGATTGCATACTTTGATCTTGAAATAGGCTGGAGTGGAGATGATAGCAAGTTAAACGATTTTTTTTCCTTTACTATAAGAATGATGTAAGAACCGATTGATGAGTTGGATAAATTATATCCTTGAAAATGTTTTCATTTGTCTCTTTTTTAGGATTTGATTAATGCTGCTAGTAGCCCGGATAAATGCTGATTATCGGTATCGGCATTATTTTAAGGCTATAAATGAAATTACGGCCGTAACTTTGACGGTTGGGTTTGTTTTTAGGCTACAAAATTGTACGGACGCAAAAAATTCCGATATTACCTTTATTCATAAACTAATATTTAGTAGTCTTTTATTAGCGATATTTATAATAGCGAATGGAAGGAGGTTTGGAAAAGGATTTGGGCAACAATTTGGGCAGAGTAAGATAGGATAGATTACATAAATGTGATGAAATGGACCACGAATATTGATTTTCTTCAAGGGCGGCAAGAATTAATTAATTAAATCCGGCTCTGCCATAATGATGAAAAGTTTCTAGATGAGATATGTGTCCAAAACGAATGTAAAGTAGTCTATTTTTTAACGTCTATAGCTGCGTATATGGCACTTTAGAATAAGGGGTAAAAAGCCCGCTTTTTGGTTATGTGTACTTTTAATTAATTTAGACAAAACGTTCCACGCTTTTTAAATTAATCATTGTTCATAAAAGAAGTGATGAATTTACTAATAACTACCTAGTATATCTATAATTCGTCATGTATTGGATAAAAAGTTATGTTTGCGTAGGTATACTCTACAATAAAGTTAAAATATGTATTGACAAGGGTAACATGCATATATCGTATAACAAATAAAAGTTTATTTAATTTAGTTATTTTTTAATTTTTAGTGCGTATTTTGTGTTTTTTTAAACTGTAATATTTTATTTTATACTTTTCAGTCTTAAAATAACTTTTACATATGAATTACTCATTCAGAATACATTTACAGTTCACTCAGTTAGTATTTTTAACAGTTTTATAATAATTAAGTATATTATAATATTTACATTTACAAATAATTTACACATATTCATATAGTTTCAATGTGATTATTTACATGAGTAGGAAGTCGGTGTTTTAGGTGAAGCTAATAAAAGTGTGTTAATTATACACGCAAAAGGAGGATCTATCGAACAATAAAATTATATTTCAACAATTTAATATATATTTTGATGTTTGGCTTTGAACGAAGAAAAATCTTTAAAAGTGCATCTTATAGCGTTTTAAATTGCTAACACTTCACACCAGCCACCCTGTAACATAGTTTGGAAATTACATGAAATAAGAAGAAGTTTTCATAGGTATAGATTAATTTCAATTTGCTGAGTCGCTTTTTTAGCACTACAATCGCAAAGAAAGTTTCGAATTTTTGCAGCTTCGGGAAACCAAGTTGTTTTGAGGAAAATATGAACCTTTCGAGCCGAAGGCACCGTGCAAATGATAGCTTTGGTTTCGGCTGTAACTAATAGCAAAGCGCGGGAAATTCAAAATCAGTCAAAGATGCTATGCTAGTGAGCATTAGTATGTAGTAGTATAACGCACGAGACTCATTAGGGCCGGTCTATGAGGCATGGTCCATAAAGACAGGTCAGCCTGCCGCTGCTAATTGCTGTTTGCATTAACGAAAAGTAATCAGCTCTATAATTATTCGTTTTGAGGTATAACTTCACTTTCGTGTGTGCGCCATAAACAAAAAAATGAGCCCCCTAAGAAGGCGATTGCGCCAGCGCGCAGTTTCTTTTGTTCGTGCAGGATCCAAAAAAGGCGGGGTAGGTCGGAGAATTCTGCTAGAGCTCGAGGCCAGAAAGGGGGAGTTACTATAATTGTTTAATTACAGGGTTTTTGTTGTTGGCCAGTGTTCTATACCGTTCACGGCCTGCAACGGATTACGACCGCTTTTCTTGAAGTGCACTTTTCGGAACTAACCAGAGCCACGATTGAGGGGACTATGGAGCGTGCACTGGAGGCCTTCTTATCTGCTCCGGGGCGATCTCGTTTGATCCCTTACTCGGATGTGTCTAATGTGGCCGAAAGTAGGTATTCATCTTATCTGATGTTCTGCATTTTTCCCATATCTGCGCAGCATTCTTCGAATTTATTGCAAGCCTCCGCCGCGCCGTAGCTGATTTGGGACAGGACCCGTGAGGTGAATTTGCGTTCAGGTTCATTGGAAATCGTACGAACACAAGAGCATTAGCAAAATTGTTCTCTGCTTTTATATGTATATGTACACAAATTCATGTTTCGCATGCAAAAAAATATGAGTAAGGCAATTTGCATAATCACGTCAAAGCTAAAATTGTAGACATATTTTTTTGCTAAATTATATTAGTTTCGTAAGTACTTCAGAGTAGTATTTTATTTCTTCAAATCTCTTACATACATAAAGAAATTAAGCAAATTAATTTTGAGGTTTCCTCATATGTAGATTTTGATCAAATGTTTAAAGACATTCATTTGGGGTCAAAAGTTATAAGTTAAAATTTTTACTTTTTTCTTATTTTCTAAATAGTGAGAACCATTTTTTCTTGATCGTAATGCATCTGATCTCAATACAAGTATAAGATTCCAATTCATCCAACTGAACTTTATCAAGTCGTCTATCTTGCCAAACGACACTTTTCAAATTTTTTTTTTGTACTAAGCTAACTCTGAAGTTTTAAAATCGTTATTTTACGCCGCAATTTTGACATATACATGTTTCTAAAATCGTTTAAAATTGTATCAAACTATAAATTATAGCCATACGCTGCATTCTTTTCTCCAGAACGAAAGGAAAGTTTATATACATCAATACATCAATTGTCATGATTTTTATTCAGGCAAAACTTTATATGTACATATCTTGTACCTACTAAACAATTTTCAGATTACTTTTTGCCTTAAAAGTGAGTAAAAGTCTTTGCAATTTGAGGTTTTTTTTTTTTTAAATTTTAAATTTTTCCTGCAGATTATTCATGATAAGTTTCAAATCTAAACAAAATCTCCTTTTGTTCTGGATAGACGAAAAGTACACAGCTAGACTATAGAATAGACGTTTACATTTTTTTTATTACAAAACTATTGGAAAATTATTAAAATAAATGAAAATAAAATATTTTTTGAAGTGTTCGTTACCCTTTTTCTTAAAAATTTGAAATTTTTCATACCTACGCCTACGGGGACTTAGCTTTACTAGACAATTTTTTCGGCAAGACTTTCATACGTTTACGTCATGAATTTTCAACATGTTGTTGAAAAGTAGAGAGTATTAAATGTACATACAATGAATATTTTATTATTGATACAGCTGTTGATTTAATAAATAGGATATATAAAATTAACAGACTAAAGACTACTTAAATTTAAAAAAATGTGGCTTTGGAAATAAAAGAACTAAGAGCCGGCCACACACGACGACTGATTTGGCGTAAAAACTTATGACAATCTTTGTGACAAAATCTGTACGCCAAGCCATTTTGCTCACAAACGGTGTTGGTTTTAATTCCTAATAAAAAATTCAAGAACCCACAATCTAATTTCGGAGTAATTCATCTTGACATATTATGATAATTGATAAAGTAAAACGATGAAAAAGTCAAAGGCGAGTAATATTTGAGACGGTTTTAAGTTTGCACGCCAAGTTGCCCAAATACAAAAACCGTCCCATGTATGGTCAGCTAATTGTTAATTTTGTGAATTTAGTTATGATTTGGCTTGCTTTATTTTATTGCTTATAAGATGAAACGTTATGACAAACGCAAGCAACAAAATTAATTTAATGAGAAGCTTTTGTTGCAAAATTATTGTACAAGGACTTTTGCTAATTCAACCCCATTCTTGTTACTTGCTTATAAAATTATAAACTAATTGTAATTTTGATTTGAAATTTTGAAATTACGTATTGCATGCATTTTTAAAACAACAAACAATGGCAAAATAAAATACATTTCAATTCTTTCTAGATGATTAATTGTCACCATGAAATTTGTCGACATCAACATTGGTGGTGGTCAAACTGACAAGTTAAAGTAGTAATCCAATTTGTTGCTCTTTTCCCGCCCCTTTGTCGGTGGTCAATCATCTTGATGTGTTGTCATGCGTATAATCCTTGAGCGGCACTCCATTGCATCAATCAATAAGACGTTTCGTTGAGGGCAGGTCTTTGATCATAACATCTGCTCTTGATTTAGATTACAACAGGCAGCAAGGTTCTTTTATAAAAGCGGACAGAAATGTTCTAATTCTAATCCAATTGTGTCTGCGTGTTTATTTTATTGCATCTTTATATGATACAAAGATAATTTTTTGTTGAAGAAATAGGATCATTTGATCACATGTGTTTATTGCAAAAACACGAAAAATAAGCGTACTTTTTCACTCAGGATCCTCAGGTAATTTTAAATGTTATGATAAATGCTTTATATGTATTATATGTATATTTTAAATGTTAGTGTTATTGAGTATATACATTATAATAGGTATAAGTAAGGATTAAGGACTTCCTGCATTGGAAAGGATTAAGCGTATCATTTTTCTTAATATAGAACAACCCTACCTACTTGAAAGTTTTAGCCTTTCACCAAATATCTAAGATAAATATTTCAACAAATATTAGTTTAAATCAATGTAACATTTTCTATTTAACTTGATTGATTGGACCATGAAAGGAACGCAGCTAATATTTATAATCTTTATGTGTGCTCAGTTTAATTTTTATTATTACATTTTAATGCGAAGGATTTGCGTCGTTTTAAGTATTTTGATTAACATTTTGTAGACAGTAGAATAGATGATAATATTTTTGTGAAATCACAGTTTTGTAAATAATTTTTAGAATAAATTACTTAATACGCTTTTATCTTATTTTATGTCATATAAAGAATATTTTTCTCTTTATATGTAGATTCAAAGGTATTCACTTCTAAAATCCGTTGATTTCCATTGTTTCGTCGTCACCTACCTGGAATGAAAACCACACAAAGTATCAACACTTCCAAATAGTACCAAATATACTTATCTGACGTCAGTCCTGGTTAACGTGGAGGTTGACCTCGTCAGCACCATCGACAGTATCTTAACTAAAAATATAATAAATTCGAAAAACATATTGTAATTAGGATTCATTATACATATTAACGCAAAAACTTACTTACCATGATTTGTTTACAAACATCACGTTAAACTGTCACAAGTCAAGTTAGATCGACACTCGAACTCTTATACTTAAATGTACTAGATTAGGTAGTAGATTAATTGATAACTAGTAGGCGGAACAAACTATGCTAGTTAGGGGAAAGCTCCGCTTTTCTCTCTATGTATGGATAGTACACATATGGAGAAAGCAGTTATGAGTTAGGAGAAATTCCCAAATATGGAATTCTAGCCAGAAAGTTCTACCGAAACTAAGGGGAAAGGAAGTTGTAACGGCTAGTTAGATCTTCACTTCACGTTCGACATCGGAATAGTTAACAACTTTATCGCTTTTTTCGAAATCACTAATTGTAATTTGGAATCGTTGAAATAAATCAAATCTTGAACTTTAATCGAAGTCTTTGTTGTTTGGAACAACCTCAATATTCCCAGCGTGAGCGCGCATACATTCGTTAGAATTATTTATTGGTCCTTCACGAGCCGGATGCTCATAAAAAGTTGCGGAATATTGTGAAAACTTGTGGAAATCTGTGAAAGAAAAAAAACTGAAAGGTGGAAACCTGTAGAAACCTGTGGAAAACTTGAAACAAAAAAACTAAAAGTGCAAAAGAACATTAAAATCGGTCTACGGTTCAGTGTCGGGTCGGTTGCGCGAGTTACATAGGAAACAAGACCAATCATTCAACCAGAGAGGTAAGCCCATTCTTTCGTGCTTGGTGGTGGGAATTTAAACTTAAAAATGGAAGCATTAATCAATATGCAAAAGGCCCGCAAGGATGTGATCGAGAAAATTGTGCGGAATTGTAAGAAAGATGGGCCCACTCGGCGTACCGAAAGCTATTGTCGCAAAAAGCTTAATGAACTTCAAACGATATGGGACGCATTCAAGGCTAAACATTTGGAAATTTTGGCTTTGAGCTATGACGAGGAACCGATCACTGAAGTAGAATATCTTAAAGAGGATGTATTTTCTGAAGTTGAAGAATTCTTCACTTCAAGCTATGCCATGATAGAAGAATGGCAAAAATCTCATCAACCCGAACAATCTCCAGCTCCAAAGATAGGTATAGCAGAAAAAAGCTGCACTGCAATAAAACTACCGAAAATATCGTTGGAAAAGTTTAGCGGGGATTATAGAAAGTGGCCCACATTTCACGATCTGTTCAAAAGCCTCGTTCATGAAAATAAAGCCTTGTCTTCGGTCCAAAAGCTCCAATACTTAAAGTTGCATTTGAGCGGGGAACCAGAAAGCTTACTGAGGCACATTCAGGTCACAGAAAAGAATTACGATTCGGCGTGGACCCTTTTGACAGATCGTTACGATAATAAGCGAGTACTAGTAAACGCCCATTTGAAAGCTTTGTTCTCTCAGAGTTCGCTGACAACAGAGTCAAGTCAAGGAGTAAAGGGACTTTTAGACACTACTACGGAATCGCTGCAAGCTCTAGAGAACTTAGAAATAGATGTTTCGGGTTGGGATCCTATATTAATCTATATTTTAGTACAAAAGCTACCTGCTGAGACTCATGAACTTTGGGAGCAACAGGTTAGCACGAGCAAGGATCTGCCATCCTGGAAAGAATTGAGCGAATTTTTGGAAGTTCGATTTCGTACTTTAGAAGCTGTGGCTGCAAAGCGAACTACTAAACCTAGAAATCAGAGTCACAGGCCAAATGCTGCCACACACCTAGTGCAACAATCTTATCACGCAGTTTCTAAGTCAACTTGCGTTATTTGTACTGGCCACCATAGTATCCGTCAATGTCCCAAATTTTCTGCAGCGAATACCCTTCAGAGATTCGAAATCGTAAAGTCTAAAGGATTGTGTATTAATTGTCTTGGCTCGGGGCATATTTTAACCAATTGTCCCAGTCAACAATCGTGTAATCAATGCAAGAAAAGGCATCATACACTCCTCCATCGTAAGCTCGGAGAATCATCTTCGCAAACAACAGAAAATGTAAGTAGGGAAAACAGTGAAGTCAAACAAACGCCCACAGTAGCTACCGTCACGACATCTCTTTCTGCGTCCTCCCCAGAATTTGTTCCCAATGCGAATACTGCCACTAATACACTACTCACAAATGGGATTTCTAATAATCAAATATTATTAGCCACTGCTTTAGTAAATATATGTGCACCTTCCGGACTAAATCAAATCGTAAGAGCTTTAATTGATCAAGGATCGCAAAGCTCTTTCATTACAGAAGCTGTAGTACAAAGTCTGAAATTAAAAAAGAAATCAATTTATGCTGAAGTACACGGAGTAGGTAAAAGCTCAAATCGCTCGAGTGCCTTGGTAAACTTTCAAATCAAATCTCTGCACGGAGGGACGCCAATCAATGTTTCAAGCTTAGTTTTAAATAAAATTACCAATGTTCTGCCAGCCACCCCCATCACTAAACATGCTTGGGATCATATTAATGGATTAGACTTGGCTGATCCCAATTTTCATAAGCCTGGTTCCATTGATTTGTTGCTCGGTGCGGACGTTTACAGTGAAATAGTTCTGGACGGCATCATAAAGGGTGAAAGTGGAAGTCCAATTGCTCAGAAAACAACATTAGGATGGATTCTTTCCGGCCGGACAGGTGACCGCGCCAAGAAATCCATAAGTGTAAATAATTTCCACACTTATACCGAGCTAAATGACCAATTGAAAAAATTCTGGGAATTGGAAGAACTACCGACGACTAAGTTATATACTGAGGAAGAAGAAATGTGTGAGACGTTATTTGCTGACACTTTCAAACGGCTACCAGACGGGCGCTACGAAGTTGAATTGCCTTTCAAAAAGGAAACCGACAACATGTATCTTGGGCGATCTCGTAATATCGCCATGAATCGATTTCTTCAATTGGAAAATCAATTTAAGAGAAATCCTTCTCTAAAAGAAGCCTATACAAAGTGCATAAACGAATATTTAGAATTGGGTCATGCAGTTAAAGTGTCTACTGCGGAGGAACAATATACTAGAACTTCCGGCAATAGATCTACGTATCAGTGCACCTACCTCCCGCATCATGGGGTCATAAAAGAAAGTAGTTCAACCACAAAATTAAGAGTGGTCTTTGACGCCTCCAAAACTACTTGCAGTGGAGTCTCATTGAACGAAATGCTCATGAAGGGCCCCGTCGTACAAGATGAATTGACTGCACTGCTTCTTCGATGGAAAACACATAGAATTGTATTCACGGCTGACATCGAGAAGATGTATCGCCAGGTTAGAATGCGAGATCATCATTCGGAATACCAACGAATCTTATGGCGCAAAAGTCAAGATTTGCCGGTCGAGGACTTTAAACTACTCACTGTAACTTTTGGAACAAAGAGCGCTCCTTATCTGGCGACAAAAACACTACAACAACTCGCAAAAGACGAACAACATCGATTCCCTATCGCTGCCAACATAACACTGAACGACTTTTATGTTGACGACCTTCTTTCGGGAACAGATGACGTCGAATCGGCTTTAGAAGCACAGAAGCAACTTATTCAACTAATGGAAGCTGGTGGATTTTCGTTGAGAAAGTGGACATCGAATTCTGAGACAATTATGAACGCTGTATCATTAAATTACAGAGAAACCAATTTACCGCTTAACGTTCAGGGTGAAGAAACAGTTCGAACACTTGGCTTACACTGGAATCCAGCAAATGACTGTTTCGTATATTCTGTATCTCTCAACAAAGAACCTCAAGCTTGGACAAAAAGAATTATTCTCTCCGAGATATCAAAACTCTTTGATCCCTTAGGATGGATAGCTCCCGTCTTGATCATAGCAAAAATGTTTATGCAAAAACTTTGGTTAGCTGGATTAGGATGGGATGAAAACTTAGATCCCGAACTCGAAAGGGAATGGTGCAAATATAGAAATAGCATAACAACCATCGAGAAGCTACGACTCCAGAGATGGATTCATTATTTGAAATCTAGTCACAAAATCGAAATTCACGGATTCTCTGATGCTTCTCAAGAAGCGTATGCCGCAGTGGTTTATGTTTGTACCATTAGCAAATCAGGAGAGAGAACTGTAAGCTTGCTCGCAGCAAAAACAAAGGTAAAACCCTTAAAAACAGTGTCTCTCCCACGACTCGAACTCTGCGCTGCTCTCCTGCTCACCAAATTGATCCGATATGTGCTGCAAGCAATGAAATTTGAAAATATACCCATTTATGCTTGGACAGATTCGGAAATAGTGATTGCTTGGTTAAAATCCCACCCAAGCAAATGGAAGACTTTCATCGCTAACAGAGTCTCCCAGATTCATGAGTTGTTAGGAGAAAATGTCTGGTCCCATGTACCGACAAAGGAAAATCCCGCTGATTGCGCATCCAGAGGATTACACCCAGCGGAGTTGCTCCGTCACCATTTGTGGTGGAACGGACCGGACTGGCTGAAGAAACCTAAAGTTTTCTGGCCTAATAAAACTAAAACCACTTCAACGAATTTGGAAATTCGAAAGACTGCAGCACATCACATACATGTGGAAGTCGAAACTGACATGGATAAACAATATTCGTCACTTGATAAATTAATGAGGATCACGGCATACTGCCTACGATTCATTCGAAATTCAAAAGCAACACATGAAAAGCGATCAAGTGGTTATCTTAAATCAGCCGAAATCAAAGAAGCACTCGTAGTATGGTTGAGAAAAATTCAAGCTCGATATTTCTCGGAGGAATTAAAACTTTTGCAGCAAAACCTCCCGGTTGCGAGGAAAAGTCGACTACTTAAATTAAATCCTATCTTCGACGAAAATGATGGATTGATGAGAGTTGGAGGTCGTTTAAAGTACGCGGATCTACCTTACAGTGAAAGGCATCCAATAATTCTTCCCGATAAGTGCCACCTCACAACTCTCGTCATCGACAAAATTCATAAGCAGACGTTGCATGGGGGTCTACAATTAATGATGAATAGCTTGGGAAAACATTATTGGCTATTGAATGCGAGGAACACTATTAGGCAGCATGTGCATAAATGTGTCGTATGCTATCGATATAAAGCGAACGCACGAACACAATTAATGGGAAATTTGCCTATGGCGCGAGTTAGACCCAATCGCCCATTTGCTCACACAGGACTGGACTATTGTGGCCCGTTCGAGCTTAAAACTCACAAAGGTCGCAATCCGAAAAAATACAAAGCTTATATAGCAGTCTTCGTGTGCATGGCGATTAAAGCGAT
Source organism: Machimus rusticus (assembly GCA_951509405.1). Classification (NCBI taxonomy): domain Eukaryota; kingdom Metazoa; phylum Arthropoda; class Insecta; order Diptera; family Asilidae; genus Machimus; species Machimus rusticus. The sequence goes on along the minus strand of OX608054.1, from coordinate 13,880,349 downwards.
TCATTTGGAACTAGTCACTGACCTGAGCACGGACGGTTTCATCGCAGCTTTCAGAAGATTTTGTGCAAGACGAGGAAACTGCAGCGAAGTGTATTGCGATTGCGGCACTAACTTTGTGGGTGCCAGCAAAGCCCTACAAGAGCTGAAACATCAAATGAATCAAAAGTTGGACGCTGACATCGCACAAGCTATTGAAGCAGAAGGAGTTAAATTTAATTTTATTCCCCCAGCTTCACCTCACTTTGGCGGGTTATGGGAATCAGGGGTTCGCTCAACAAAATATCATCTGAAACGGATATTAGGAAGTCACACATTGACCTATGAGGAATTTAGCACAGTGCTCACTCAAATTGAAGCGTGTCTAAATTCGCGTCCGCTGTGTGAACGAAGTAGTGATCCTTCAGACTTGAATCCGCTAACCCCGGCGCACTTTTTAATTGGCGACACACTTGTAACTCCACCAGAACCAACATTGCTAGATTTGCACATCAACCGACTGGATAGATGGCAGATGCTGCAAAATTTATACCAAAGCTTTTGGAAAAGATGGAGTACCGAATATTTAAGTCGTCTGCAACAACGACCAAAGTGGGCAACCAAATCCGATAATGTGCAGCTTGGAGATTTAGTACTGATAAAGCACGAAGACCTGCCACCATGTAGATGGGCTTTAGGGCGAATCATGCAACTGCATCCAGGATCAGATGGTCTCGTGCGCGTCGTCACGTTAAAAACGAAAAATTCGACAATAAAAAGACCGATCGCGAAAATTTGTGTGTTACCGATTTCGGCTCGAACTCCTGATACGAATAATATGTAACCGACTATTTCTTTCATGACTTTCATTGACGATCAGATACTAATGGAAATTTACCCATCCCTCGTATTGTCCACATCCTGAACATCCTAAGAGTGAGGCAGGGGCACTATAACCCCTTCCATTTTCTCCCAATTATTCATTTTCAGGCCACAATATGTTGACATCTTATGTTGCCACAATGATGCCAAGGCCGGGAGAATGTTTCGTCGTCACCTACCTGGAATGAAAACCACACAAAGTATCAACACTTCCAAATAGTACCAAATATACTTATCTGACGTCAGTCCTGGTTAACGTGGAGGTTGACCTCGTCAGCACCATCGACAGTATCTTAACTAAAAATATAATAAATTCGAAAAACATATTGTAATTAGGATTCATTATACATATTAACGCAAAAACTTACTTACCATGATTTGTTTACAAACATCACGTTAAACTGTCACAAGTCAAGTTAGATCGACACTCGAACTCTTATACTTAAATGTACTAGATTAGGTAGTAGATTAATTGATAACTAGTAGGCGGAACAAACTATGCTAGTTAGGGGAAAGCTCCGCTTTTCTCTCTATGTATGGATAGTACACATATGGAGAAAGCAGTTATGAGTTAGGAGAAATTCCCAAATATGGAATTCTAGCCAGAAAGTTCTACCGAAACTAAGGGGAAAGGAAGTTGTAACGGCTAGTTAGATCTTCACTTCACGTTCGACATCGGAATAGTTAACAACTTTATCGCTTTTTTCGAAATCACTAATTGTAATTTGGAATCGTTGAAATAAATCAAATCTTGAACTTTAATCGAAGTCTTTGTTGTTTGGAACAACCTCAATATTCCCAGCGTGAGCGCGCATACATTCGTTAGAATTATTTACCATAAATAAATAAGATTCAATCAAAAAAGTTGTTAAAATATATTAAAACAGCGGACTTTATATTACTTTCAAAAACAACGGCCCATATGTTAAGTTGAGTTGTTTTAAGATACTCTTGAACACATCAAGGGTGCCAACATTTTGAATACTTAATGTTAAGTATTCCTCAATTTTTTGGTCTGAACGAAGCTGTTTTTTAAAAGCAAGAGGCAACTAAAAACGAGAGGAGGGAAGTTGAGAGGGCTTTAAATTCCATTATTTAAAAATTGTTGGATTGGATTGTAAATCGATACTAGAAAAACGTATATCTTTTATGCAAGGTTCCGCGTTCCTCGGGGGAATCACTTGGGGCTGTTATTATTTACTCTATTTATTAGGTATTTACGATGCAGTTACCGATTAACTCTGATTTCCTTATTTATGCCGATGGCGTAAAGATATTAAAAGATATTTCATGATTTGACGATTGTCTTGTGGGGGGATAGTAGATCTTGTATCCCTTTCAATATAATTTCATCATTATCAAGTTACCTTTGAGATGTAAAAAATGAATAACTTTTTTGTCATATAGGTACCTACTATATGTATAGTAACCCTTCAGAAATTTGTATCGAACTTTTCCGTTGTTTACAACATACAAAATATGTTGATTTAAATTGATATAATTCTTATATTTGTTTTATTTACATAGAGTTAGGAATTAATGACGAGTTCTAGTTTTTTATTGCAGGATGATCTGAATCGTTTTGAAGATTACAATCACATCTTCATCTTCGTTTTCACGTAAATCCCTATCAATTAGTTGACTTCGTCTATACGTTGGATTCGAAGGATCTCCTTTATCGAAACTCATTACTAGATCATAAACTAGATTTTAGATAACAAAAATTCATTTGGTGTTAACCGGAGAAATAAACTCTCGTGAAATGTTGTCAATATTAATTTACCAACAAATAAATCTTAAGGAACATAGCTTTTTAAGTGTCAGTACCCATAGAACGTATGTATTATAAAATCTATTACCCGATTCATTCCTTATAAGCCTCATATGACAAATATTTTGGCATGGTTTACTTCCACTTGAGTAATACTGAAATAAAGTAAAGGCTAAGTAAAAGTAATAATTCAGATTAGCTTTAAATCGACATAATCCGTATCCTATAATTTTGTAAGATCAGTACTGGTGTCTTTGAGCTGAATAAATAAATAAGACAAGAATTAATTGCAAGTATGTATATAGGTAAATAGACAGAAGTTATCATAAAAAAAGGTCTAAGCTCGTAAGTTGCATCCTAACATAAATAGCTCATCTGCAATAGTGTATCTTGCGAAAATTGAACTTTAACCCATTTTGCTTCGAATCACCACTGCAAACATTTCATCAAAGACTTGGCCGACCGCAGTACACAAGTATGCATTTATTATTGAAATATTACGGCCGCAGGTAATGTTTAGTCATTTATGTGGCATCAGCAATTATGCGCTTTCTGGTATGCAACTAGGTACCAGGCCAGGCCGAAGTTGAGCGAATTTCGAATTTACACATCCGATCCGAACTGGCGCTGGTGCTGCCGAACATACAATATGGATTCGGTGAGGCTCATGCATTATTAAAATTTTGCTTGTCTCCTTCTGACCTAAGTACAACCCCCAGACGATGTCTCTTTTATGCAAATTAATTCGGCTTTATGGACTTATTACAGAAGCTTATCCAGGTACAGCGTAGCGATGGCTTTCCGTAAATGCCCTCCTGATTCCAAATACAAATCGGAGCCGGATGGCATTAATAAATTACATGGCCACTGCGGTAATGGAGTTTGTTAAACTTATGGCTTTCTGGTCACTTAAGCGAAAATGCTGCTATTATTACGTTATGGACCCGCACGTTGTATAGTTGGGAAACCAATTTTTGGGCGGTGGTCATCAGGAAATTGTCAAGTTACCCTCAATGCACCAGCGCCGATTTTATTTAAAAATTAATTAATCGACCGGTTGCGTTTTACACAATTTAAAGGGGATATTTTCGTTGAAGTCTGGACTAAATTGGCGAGACACAGCAGCAAAGCCAGACGTTCGGCCGTCAATTATAACTGCATCGCCGCGGTAAGGTGAACGAATTACTTACCCAAAACTCGGGACCAGCAATCAGACATGATGTCATGACGACTGAAGTCTATCGTAAATTATTCTCTTTTATAGTTAAATTGCTGATGTGTGCCAATATTTATTCATGTGGGAATATAGTGCCTCGTGAGTTGCGTGCCTAAAATTGCCATCATCGCGAGAATCGTATCACGAAACATAAATTGGCGAACCTTTTCATTGCTCGTCGTCTTATGAGCGGGCGGTGAAGGTAACACACAAATTGGCAAAAAGAATTTTTTGCTTTGTACTTCTTTCGGGCAGTGAAGATTCCTTGAAGGATACCGATATAAGAAGGCACTCCCGCGCTTTAGTCATATACTTTCGGCATTTTCGGGAAATTACATGGAATCAGTAATTTTACAGAAAACAAAATTATTTTTGTGAAAATCGAAATTCTTGGGACGAAATTAAGTGATGCTGCATTATTAAAGTGGATCATTTGTTTCGCTTCTTTTTTCTTCGCCTGCATTGACTGTAGCTTCGTTAAATAACGACAATACCGGTTATGATAACATTTTTGATAGCTAATCGTGTAATAACGAGAAAACTATTACTTTGTTTCGGTGATTCACTGCTTCACTTACATGTTTTAATTGTGAACATTAACTTTCCGCAAATTGTTTAAAAATAATTTATGAAAATTTTAAAAGTTACATAACCTCTTATATTCTTTTTAATTTAAACGTGAAAGACACACGCAGGGTAAAATTAAATGGCAAACAAAACCTGACTGCACAAAAACTTAAAACAAATATAAAATATTATAGAGGAAAGCCAACCTGATTCATTTACAAGATCTTGAATTCGAAATAGTTGTAGTCGGAGTCCAAAAATATTTGCCAATTAAGAACTTCAGAAACTGTGTATAATACGTACTTACAAACATATGCATTGTCATCACAATTTTTGACACACCTACAAGTGTAAGTATTTCTAACATAAATAAAAATTAAATCAAATTTTAAAAAAAAATTAATACTATGTCTAATTATAACAATGGTTAGATTTTTCTTATAACTCCAAACTATTTGAAGGCATCGCTAACTCTTCATAACAGCTTACTTAGCAGCCAGAATATCGGAATGCAGTTTCGGCAGTTGCACGTTCGATTACCTACTATTAAATAAACCATGGCAAAAACAAAAATGAGAAATATTTGGCACGATTTTGGGATGGTTTTAAGTTTGTACGCTAAGTTTCCCACACACGATCAATCTTATGTTTGTACGTCAAAAATCATCTCGTGTGTGGTCGGCTATTATATATGTATGTGTGTATACGAGAATACCGAATCGGTAGACTCACGTCACATGGCGAGAGTAATGCATAATATCCATAAAAAACCCACCGAAAAATCATTTGATCAAATCACATCTGTACACATTATCAGTTAGTTGTGAAATGTCAGATCTCTTATAATTCTTCTGAAAATACATAATTTTCGTGTACGTTACACACATGTTTACTAAATACCGCTCTTTCTGTAAGCAGTCTATTAAAAGGGCATTTCATCACTATTTTTTAACTAAATTATGTTTATTTTGTGTGCACTGCTTTTAGCGGATTAAACCTCAACTTATTTTTGATATCTACAGTATTAAATCTGTACCAAATCCGCTCTAGCGCATGGTGGCCAAAATAGGTGCAATGTAAATGAAAAAACTGTAACTGTAGTTTGGTTGGTTTGGTTTTCTATGGAGATTAGGCATAAGGACCGTCACCTGAAATCTTATCTTCGATCTAACCACTTGGGTCTTAAGTACTTAGTACTGTTCACTTTTGACGTTATGAGGATGGATAACTTCAATTTTCAATCTTTAACTGATATTCTCAAGTTTATTAGGACAACTGGGATGGGAAATTTGGATAGAGTAGGGCACGATTGGAATGGACTAGTTTTGTCTATACTCATTAAAATTCTAACATGTTATGTCGTTATGATTGCGGTGGTAAAATCGTTAACTTTCTTTTATTTATTTTAAATTTTACCAGTTGCTTTGGTGCGATGTCCAGTTGTTGATCTATCCTTTTTTCGGTTTCTTTAAACAGATCAAACGTTATAAGCGAATTTTATTTTATCTGACCGATTATTTCAATTTGTTTTGTTAACTCGACGGATCCAATAGGAAGGTTTGATTGCCAGGGGCAGGACTGCAAGCACGGCATGGTATGAAGGACCGGACGGCTGCGGACGGGCAAACACCAAGAAATGGCAGTAAGCTCTACGAAGCGTCGTGAGTACAATAATAAGTAAATCCGCCTAGCAGTTTGACTTATCCACATGAAAAGTGTGGTGGATGCGGACATTTTCCCCATAAGCGCATGCGCGATCGGATCCAGCGGCTGCAGGCCTTGTCCCGATGGATAAAATTTCTGTTTAGGGTCAAGACAATCATTGTGACCTACCTTCGCGCCGTTCTTCCTCCAGAACTGATCACGTTTAAAGCACGCGTATATCGCAAGCTAACATTCCAGTTAATCTTCCCGTCTTCTTTAGTTATAATTTGGTGCAGTAACGTACCTGGCCGACACAGGTATAGGTACACTTGTTCCCTGCGCATGCTCCCTCTGTTAGCGGCCGATACCTGCGCGCGGCGCACGGTTAAATGCTGCATGCCGCGGACCCATGGACGTGCGGGTCGCTTAATAAAAAGATATTACTTTTGAGAATTTGCATTTCTTGCTAATGGGAGTAATAGCTGCGAAATGCTCCTTTTTTCATGTCAGGGAAAATGCAAATTGCCTGCGTGATAAAGCAAGCTTAAGTGTCGCAACTCTCCTTCTTTTAGTACTGACGAACGCTCTCGTCCTGAAGAGGCTTAACTAGATTTTTCGGTCGGTTCGAGGGTGCAGTCGTTGAATAATGCGAGCAATTGAAAATCGTTTTTAATATGTCATCACTTCTGCTCAAGTTGTGTTTAATCTCATCATCGGCGAAGGGTTCTTTACCCTAAGATTTTGGACGAAATATGTTTTCAGCCCGAATGACTTTCAACAGAAATCCTCGAATGGCTTTTTAAAAAGGTTTCACCCAAAAATGTATTTTGAAATTTTCAATTTATTCGTACGATTTTTACTGTTTCGATGAGAATCTTCTTTAGCACGGTATAGACGATTAAAGATTCGAGTTTACAAAAACGTAGCGTTATTCCGGAGCAAAGAAAATTTGCATACTATCATTAGAGGTATCGATGCGAAAGGCTGCCATATGCAAGCCTAAAATAGCGTGAAATAACCGAAGAAAAACAAACCAGCAATTTTGTGATTTGCCACCCTCGTGGCATGTGATGTTTTATGAGACCACATTTCATTTTTTACGTCGTGTGGCCAAGGAAAATGCACCACAAACAAACAAAATATCACTGAATTTTTGTGAGGGTGTCACAGGGGTTGGAAATAATCTGGTACCAAATGTTCACTGCTTTGGACGTTATAGTGGCACATTACTCTCACTTTTTAAGGGGTGCTTAAACAACCGTGTAAATTTCAATCTTCTCAAAGTTATTGCGTGTTTCCGGATGAATGTTTGATTTAGCATTTTAACTAATAATCTGCTTGAGGAAGGTGAAGAGCGCCGCCTTGATCAACAACTTAATCTCCATAAGTGGCGTAATTTAGTTTAAATTTGTTATAAGAAAATGTAAATATTCATCAGTTGATTTACATTCAGTATATTTGTAAAAATATTTACTATAATGTTGGCTATTTGCAAAAGAATTAAATCCACAGCAAAGAATTAAAAGTACCTACTTTATATTTCTATATTCGAATATGGATTTAATTGCTTGCATTGTAATATTATTCTTATATAGGGCAAACTTACTACATCTTTAGATATATTACGATTAACTTAAATTTAATTGAAGCTTCCATTTACACAGTAATAATTGTTAGCGATCTTACACAACGTTTTAAATTTTTGGAATGTAAAATAATATTTTTACACAAATTACGATATTTTATTCAAAATTAAATGAAAAAACTTACTCTTGCATGTCTTATAAGAGTGGATTACAAAACGGAAATTTGAAATTGTATAATTTTTTTTCTGATATTTGCACGTATCCTATAAAAATGTTGTTTTAAGGATATTAAATATTTAGCGGTGACTGTTTATTTAGAAGAAAATAATTAAAATAAAGTTCCTAAAATGGAGGGTAGAATTAAATAATGTCCTGGAATGCAATGAACTTTTGGACCTAATTACAATTCCTATTATTAATTACCCAATTTATTTAAGTCAAATGTAAGTACACATATATAATTTTATTTCATACCTAAATATGTGGGTTATTTTTAATATTGAGAAACAGTACCTACCTGAGGCCACTTAAAATATATGTAGCTTATATTTACGTAATCTAAACCGATCTACAAAAAATAATTGAACGGTTTTTAATTATTTTCAATAAAATTATTTTGAATTTGCAGATATTTTTATTTGTTAACCAAGTTATCAGCTGCTAAAGCAAAACTAATTGGCTTAATTTTAAAGTCTTGTATCTCCCGAAATAATAATCGTACAATAATGTTCGATATATCATCAGAAAGCTGCAAGTATCCTCTTCAAAGATTTCTTTTTCACAGATGCATAAAACGATTTGTCATGCTTCCTGTGAATTTTTTTTTAAACACGTTAAATAGCAGTTATATCCTTACATTTTATTTATTTATTTTCTTCGTGTCCACAAATGTTTGTTTTAATGGAACATTAATTTTTCATCTTTTTTTGCTATGAAAACAATAGCAAATCAATTAATCATTTCAAATTACTGTGTCCCTGCGAAAAATAGCTCAATTTACATATATATAACTCAATGAAGATGAAACAATAAGTTGTGCCAAAAGCATATGTAAGTTCATAAGAAGTTTCTAACTTTTGCTTTCTTTTTTTTTGCAAAAAAAAAATTTAAAATAAACGAATTTAAGGCAAATAGGTACTTTATTATATTTATTGACATCGGAAATTATATGAAATGGAAAACAAAACCGGCCAAGTGCGAGTCGGATTCGCGCACCGAGGATTCGCTAAAAAAAATTTTTTTTGTTTTGTAACTACAAATTTACGGTATTTGACTTTTTCCATTTAGGTACTATGTATTTTATTTCCGTTGAACTCGTTCCACATCCGTATGGCATCCACTCCAGGTTCGTTCGGATTTAATTTCAACTGAAATAAACTAAACAAAAACAACCTTTTAAAAAACGAAAGCTTGCTTTTAAAAACGAAATTATGTATTAAAGTATTTATTATAATAAATTAAACAAGACAAAACTCAAGTGGGTTACATTATTATATACCTAAATTAAGGAATTCTTGTGACCTTCTTCATCAGATCAGTTCATCTGTACCAATGTGTTATCATCAGGATCAGATTAACATAACATTTTGTTCAATCAAGCATCAAGTAGTAAATTAAACAAAATCAAATTCTAAGATTTTATGACAAACGGACAATTGCAGTTAGCTAAAACTAATAAAATGAAATTTATGTTTGTGAAAGATTTGTCGATGTTTTATCTTTACAATAAAAATTTAAAGAAAAATTTTTTTCAAAATAACACTCTTTAACGTTCTTTATAAGTTACTTCAATTATAAAGTATAAGACCCGCATGAACATCATTATACAACGTGCTTTTAAAATAATTTAAAATGACCGGTTACTATAAGATTTCTTTATCAAGTTGATTTCCCATGAAAAACGACGTCAAGAGAAGATGCTCTTATCATAAGCAAATTAAAGAAAAATCTTTTTGTGCCATCAGTCGAAATTTTAAAACATATACAATTATATAGGATGATAGGAAATTGAGCCGTCGAGGCTAAAGTTTCAGCTAGATCGTTAACATCTAAGCCAGTAATATCCAGAAGAATCTATAGTACTCCATCAGACTGCTATATTCTGCTAATTGCTGCTTTAAAAAACTGGCCGTTTCAAAATAGTAAACTTTATTCAAAATATCTTTTAATTCAAAAGAGATCGAAATGACAGAAAGGTAAGTATGCAAAAACTTGTGTTTTTATTTACAAAACTCCAGTGGAGAAATTCTTTAAATAGAAAGAAAAAGTTTTTTGAGAGGCTCCTCACCGGTGACAAAGTAAAATTGTGTGGTGTGGGGTAAAATTAATGTCCTAAGCATGTTGGTCAACAATGACCATGAAAATGTTCATTCTTTAAAGTTTTGGGGTGGACTGTACTATGTAGTATAACATTAATCAACTGCTACCTATTTGAAAATTAGTCTGTTCGCGTTACTCGAAATACCTTTTATCAGTTTCTACTTCACTGAAAAAATGAAGGTTCAAAAATGCCTTTTATTTTTGGCAGAAGAAAAACTAATGGTCTTTTTACTGATTTACTCATAGAAAAAATAAAAAAATCGAAGGTATCTTTTATTTTGCACGAAATACACTTTTATTCCTTCAGAAATTCTTCAACGTCTTTACAATTTTGATTAATTAAAGATTTTACAATTATTTTAAGTTCCTTTGCACAAACAGTTCTGTCTTTGAATTTAATTGAATACCAGTCCTCGGGGACAAAATAGGTTTAAGGAGAATCCTCAAAGGAACGCAAAAATGTCGGGTCGCTATATAATTTAAATAACAGAAGTAAACATTGTATGTACATGTATGTGTATTGTATTATATGTCTCTACGACTTTCATTGAATAATTAATTTAATTTAATTATAATACCTACCTCTTTATCCTAATTGAATTTGCTTTTAATTTATAGATATCCCGAAATAAGACGAAATACAATATTATGATAACGAAAATTTAACTTGTACACAGAAATTCCTGGGAATGATTTTGGTACAGATCCTTTTCTCATTATATGATTCTTTCAATAAGGACACCAATTAGTTGAAGCATATCCTAACATCTAACTAAGGATAAGTAAAGAATTTTTAAAATAAGAATGAATTATGAACAATGTTTGTGTACAATATTTTTTTAATAATGTCTCTTAATTGATGTTGGTATCATATGTATGTACAACGGACAAAATTAAGGAAATTTAATATTATTTAATTCTTCAGACAGTATCTGTTTTTGAAATTTTGCTTATACCTTATTATATGTACATATGTATAAGTATAATGGTAATGTTTTTCCTTTTATTCAGCATCTTAAGATACTTCGTTCTTATTGAAATCGATTACAACTCATTACAAGGGAAAAAGGATCACCGAAAATCCTGACAGTTTTAAAATAAGAAAGTTGAAAGAATTTTTTTTTATATATCTTTTAAAGGTTTAATTTTCCTTATTAGCATATAGTTACATACGTGGCTGTGATATGGTTTTAATGCTACGCCCGACTTTTAATACTAAAAATCAGTTGCGAACGTATGCCTTCTAGGAGGAAAAGGGAAAATAGCCCGAGGGCGGGCACAATGCGCTGTGAGGGTTGCAAATCCCGAGATATTGCGCACGAGTGGAAATATGTGTTATTCAGTCCGCCAATACTCTTTTAGGGATATAGGCTGTCACCAACACAGACAACGGGCGGCACCAATACTTGTGGTGTACGGAAAAGGGACAAGGGTAAGGGTAAAACAAGAGGGTGTACTATATATAATATATTTGGAGAAAAGGAAAAGGAGCCTAGTAAGGCAGATGCGTTGCCCTCAGGGTTGGCGATGTTCAAGAATAAATATACGCACTCATATGCTGAGGGAGATCCTAGTTTTTTTTTTCTCCCTTTTCCCAAGATAGACTGCCCCAACAGAAAAAAATTCAACTAAAGCCGAATAAATTCGGGATTTTAGCTTCCCAATTATGTTTTTCAGCACATTCCTTTTGCGAGGCCGCGCCCGTTAAACATCTCAAATCGTTCGAGATTTTTGAGATTGAATTTTTCTTATTTATTTTAAAATGTGGAAAAGCCGACAGCTGTCTGTTTTTCAGTTGCTTTGATGAAGGGGAATTGATTCTCAATTTTCTACAATCCGCCACCCACAACAAGGTTGCTAGAAAGGAAAACTAGGGTTGTGAAATTTAAATATATTGTTTTGAGATATTTGTTACACTCCGAAAAATTGATACCTTAAATAGGAAGCCAATCTTTCCTTATTTTAAAGTTACTAAGATTTCTTTAATGTGAGGAATTCCTTGCTTATTTCTAAGAAATTTCGTTAATCTAACATAAGGGTTCTTTAATATTATCTTTAATAGAATATTAGTTCCTTATTAGAATGTAATCCATGCAATAAAAATAAATATGTACATGTATGCAAATTGATGACTTTCATCATCATTTTTAAAATAACGAACAAATTCGTAAATATAAAATCATAGTAAATATGTTTTGGTTTCATAAGTAAGTGGCATTCATTATGCATTAACTATAATTTATAAACATGAGTAAAATAAAATCTTGTTTCAATAAATTTAAATTATGTTTATTTATATTTTATGCTTTTTGATGGACGGCACAAATGTATATGATTTTAAACTTAACTTTCTTTTACTCTTAACACAAAAATACAGTCCAGGGAAGTCGGCGTTAAAAACAGAAGTGAAGTGATCTTATTGCGGAAAAATGTATTACTTAAATATAAAACTTGTTTATAAAACACCTTTGCTTTAGTACATTTCTTTTCCCCAGTTTATCTAGAAAAAAATCCATCCCGGTGTATGTTTAGTTTACAAATTTAAGTTATTTATTTGTTTAAATTTGTTTTGATGGACTAATGAAACAGAAAAGACAAAATACTAACACCAATAAAAATATCGTTATTATCATATTTATAAATCATATTTATAAAATTTAATGGGGTCGAATTTGATGTCACTGGATAGCTGTTGATAACAAAATTTGACACATTTTTCTCTTTTTTTCGATTTGATATGTATTTCTTGAGATATTTGTGTGTTCCGAACCTTTTTTGACAGCGGACAAGATCCTTTTCCGCACTCCCTGTAACGAAAAAATATTTAAAATTAAAGTTCTCTTTTTTTAGCGTAGAAATCGAATCCTCAATTAAAAATGATAACTCCGATTTAAAGTTACAAAGTTATTCCTTCCCCTTCCCCTTTCCCCTTCCAAACCCAGAGGAGATGCAGGGGGGATAATTTTGGCGAAGTCGATTTTCCGCATCGAAAACAATTAATTTTTATTAGGGATTTTATTTTTCGTGCAATGCGTAAGATATTTCATTGCCTTAACACAAAAAACTCACCCTGAATATAATGGTAATACTTATAAAAATGTCATCAAAATCAGTTGAGTCGTACTTGAAATATTTGGAACATCATCAAACGGTTTTCAAGAAAAATTTAAATATTTACATATTTGCTTATGCAAACCTAGTTTTAATTTAGCTAAATGAAATTTGGATTCTGGCAACAAATTGTATTATTTCTATGGTGTCTATCTGTATACTTTTAAAGTTGAATTGATTTAATTGATCAAGAAAAATTCGTTTCGAGAAAAACGCGTTTAAAGCTATGTAATTTCGTCCTTTCTTTTAAAGATTCGATTTCATTGGCGCTAGATTAGTGCATTTTCTTTAAAAACGTACCTACCTTTTTTTGTGAGTGTAAGTAAATTTTACGCCATATTTCCATTTTGGTTTACATAAAGTGCAAATTTCTTGTAAGCTTTTACATATACAAAATAATTCTGTTAAAAGATAGCAAAATTAATCACAAATTTTGACTGTAGTGAGCGCAGCGTGGACGAGTTCACGTAAATAAGACGAAGCGAAGAATTTAAAATATTGCCTCCAATCTTTCGAGACGATCTTCGTACTTATTGGGTTTAACTTCTTATTGACCGCCCCGAGGTACGCCGAGTACATAAATTTAATTTCATTTCCCCAACGGATCGTCAATTGCGCCAGTCAGCGTGGATCTGAGCTCCGTTTCAAGTGCTTCTTACGAAGCCACAAGCGCAGTTTAATTTTACTTTTTTTTTTTTTGCTTCTATTATTAAAGGTGGTTTACTGTTTTCGGTGGGGCCGGCGCACCGCAACGTTAAACTTCACTTTTCGGACCAACTGCAATACTTCTTAACTGATGTAGTATGCGATCGCACTTACTCTCAGTAGTTTCATGCACATGGAAACATTTTCGAAAAATTACAATAGTGCCCTATGGCAACTTACATTTTGGGTCGTTGAAGATTTTTGCAGCATTTTTCATTTTTTATATATATTTTTTTCCATTCAGCTTGATTGTAACGAAACAGAATCTCGTTAATGACAGGAAACAGGTGTTTTACGTGATTTATCGGTACACTTCGGAAAACGTTGTCTTTAGTTGGCGATGCTCAATCTTTGTTCTATTGCTCTTTCGAGTTTGTTCGTTCAGTGCCTACATTCTTTCTATGCCTGGAAATAAAAATAAGAGTGCTTGTACAATAAATAAATAAAAAAAAAAAAACGTTATAAAAAAGAGCGCGTTTTTCAAAATAAAGCTCAGCTGAGTTAAACCGAAATCAGCTATACCTCACCAAAAAATTTGTTAAGCGAGAAATAATCTATGAAAAATAACTCTGAGCTCTGAATATAAAGGTAGTAAGTAAAGCTATAAAGTATGACGTAAAGTAAGTTTGCCGCTATATACATAGAAAAGAAAAGTGTGAGGAAAACTGAGAGAGAGTTTAGAACATCTGAAGAACACCGGCATTGCTCGGATTTCAATGAAATTGAGCAGGTGGCTTTCGTTTGCCCTAAAGCAGAAGGTTCTGAAAGAATTTTGCTGCGATCGGCTATAGTTTCCGAAATAATCTGCTTTTAATTATGAGAAAATGTCAAAATGAAGTGTCAATTTCCACCGCATAATTCCTTTGTTTTTGCAAAACTCCGCTTAAATTTGTTCAACTTCCCTAAAGAGAAATACACTTTGCAGTTTTGTGCGCAGACAAGTACGCATTTGTGGTGTATATCTTATTTTAAAAACAAATTTCTTCTTACGTAAAAATTGTTTTTCAACAAAAATTTTTTTCGAATGGTACATAGGAGGTAAAAAGATTTTTGTTTACATGTGCTTATTGTTATTTTTCAGTTTTTTTTTCTCAATTTAACCATATAGGTACCTAAGTACATATTGAAAATACATAGTACGGTGTACATATACACTGGAGGAAATTCGATTAAATACATCTGAGTTTATGAAAGAAAAATAATGAATTTGTACATAGTTATGGCAACACTGAACTTCTAAGTATCCCATATCATCCAAGTTCGTTTGGCAAAATACTGTTATATTTATCTGTTCTCACGTTAAGTTAGAGCTGCAAATTTATTTGGTGAAAAACGTCATTTTCGAATTTGTTTACATTACAGGTGGAAATTCCCTTAAAAACAGTCGCCTTATTTTGCTGATAGTAATTAAATTTGGCTGAAAATCAGTGCTATAAATAGTTAATTTTGTATTAGTTTATAGAAAAATCAACTATGTTTTTCTTTCAGTGTAAGTAAGTATGGTAAGTATGTATATAAACTCAAACTTTTCTATTAAAAACATTGATTGTAATTATGTACATATGTACATAGTTAACTAATTTCGAAATAGCCAAATGTTTGAATTCTTAAAAGTGATTAGCATTTTCAGAGTACCTTAGTTAGTGCGGAGGGAAACATTAATATTCCATCAAAGTAGCAAGTGTTTATTACAAGCACTTCAGTTAATTACTCTTTAAGTACGTATCTAAAGTACTCGAGACGATTACCAAATGTTTTTGAAAAGCAATGTCAATGGCTCATCATAGGGGGCACTGCACAATTGGACAAATCTATAAACGCTGAGGGTTGTGCAAGTATAGGCGATTTAATGAACAAACAGAAAAAACTGTGGGCAGCTAACTGTCTCCTCGGAGGCCAGATTAGGATTTTCACATCCCTCCGGTCGCGTACTGCTGCCACGGTTAATACGAAATGGCTGAGTTAAATACCATTCTCGGCTTTCATCCCTTTTGTTGCTCCGGTCGGTGTTTGCATAGCACACAACCTCATCAAAAAAGGGTGCTCATGTGATGCACTTATTTTGTAACTTGTTGGGGCTTATAATTTCAACAGCTTGTCGAACGGATCGCAGGCAAACAGGAGCTCCCTGCACACAAAAGGTTCTAATAATTTCCCGAAACTGCAATTGGGATTTTCACATATGAGCAAACAAAAAATGTTATACACTTCCTACTTAGTATTCATCGACCTCAATGTGCTTATATAATAATAAGTATTGTTGGGCACTCAGAAGGGAACCATCATAATCCGGGAAATACTTACTCCCAAAACTGAAATTTGTCATTTGTCAAGAGCGTAATTTTGATGGACAGTGACAGTAGCAACGGAAGGACGAATATTAGCTTCTACTTATTGCTCATTATGCAGATAGCGGGCACACGCAATATATCCTAAGCCAATTATTTAAATCCGTAACCAAACGTTTCCTCGTGCAATTGATACCATTCCCTTCAGCTCGCTTGGACAACTTATCATATATGCAAATTGATGTCCTCTAATCTCCTTATCGAAAATTTAGCCCACCCGTAAAATGTGTCTTCAGAGAATTGTCTCAGCATTCAATATGAATTTACTTGTTTCGTTTACTGATTACAAAATTGGAACACGGTAGTTGTAAGGCATTAATAAATTTGCATAAAACATATTTATGAAAAAATAAAATATTCTTATATTTAAAATTTTTTTTTTTTCGAATTATTTTACAATTATTAGAATTAAATAATAATTTATCAAGATTATTTATTTTTTTAATTCTAATCTTCTTATTTCGAAATCAATTGAAGTTAACTCAAGTCTAGCTCTATATGTCTATATATTTAATGAAAAAATAGATTGTTTATAAAAATTTCAAACTACACATCTTTAGGAAGAGTTTTACTTGTGCTTATATGTATTATAAAATGTTTCTTTAAACAATTTATTTTTTCCCTTTAATGGCTGGATAATTCTCTTTCAAAATTTATATTTCGTTTAAGTTAAAAATAGTGATGAGCAGAAGAGATATTGGTCTTGTAGTTTTGGTGTCGGTATTGCAGAAAGTCCAAGATCGAGATCAAAATCAATACTATACCTGCGGAAGTAAGACCAACACCAAGACTCGGTTAGCAAGACCGAGACTAATTCCAAAACTCGAGATGCAAGACCGAGACTAAGATCAAGACCACGTGAGGCTTGATCAAGAAAAAAGACGCCCTTTCAATTAGGCTTATCGAAACAATATATGATAAATATTTCCAAATTCAAGTTCCATCCTTTGACGATCTACTACAATAAAAATTTTGTGAATTCCACAAACGATTTTAATTATACAAAACAATTAAACAATTTGAATTTTACTGCCCTTTTATTATTTTTATACTTGCATTTCAAAAACAGTTACCAGTGAATTATTTTGAGTGAATTTTTAAATATTAAGTATATTATATGTATGTATAACTCCGGAAATTTTATTTTATTTAAACTAAAATTCAGAAACTTTTTTTTAAATTACTATCAATTTTGTTAATACAAATCAATAGATCAATAGGTGGAGTCGCTTCTTTCATATATACCATGTGTATAAAATTTTATCAGAATAGTGCAGTGGTTAACGTGCAGAATCTTTTCGTCAACTTTATGATTTCTATATATATAAGAAGATTACTTCTACTACTTCTACTACTTTATGGGACGGTTTAGTTTTATTATTAGATAGTCTTGGTCTTGTTTTGCTTCTCATCACTAGTTAAAAAGCATAGTTTGGCCATTCATTTAAAAATTAAAATATATTGAATCAAATATGTCAAATTCAACTAAAATTTGCTTCTGAAATAATCGGAAAATAAATAAAGAAATAACTTGAATAAAGTAGTGAAGTCTTACATAAACTTATGTACATCGTTTAAAGAAAAGAAAACCAAGGAACAATTTTTTACATTTTTGGATTATAAGGGAAACCGTCCTTCTTGAAGACTTCTTCTTTTTGGTGTCCGTGATTAAAGGTTTCTATAGGATCACTTCACTTTGGTTTTTAATGCCGCGTTCCCGGTACTTTATTTTGTATTAAGAGCAAAAGAAAATTAATTTTAAAATCACATACGTTTTTTTTTCGTCCATCACTAAGAATAAAGCGTAAATAATCATTAATTAAATTATTCAAACGAGGTATCAGTACTTAAGTTTAAATATTTAAGTTAACTATACATATAATAGAACTAAGAGAATTGATATAGCTTATGAAACTTTTATTTTGATTTTCCATTTTTCCTCACTGTTCATTTTTTTTAAAGGAACTCTTAAATCAATGAAAGACATCAGTTTGCAATAAAAAAGTATCATTTTTTTAGTTTCTTATAAATAAATTATAAAGACTTGTACGGAATATTCCACATATATGTATGTAGCCGCCATTATTTTGGTTTTAATATATGATTCTTTCTAATACAACTCAAAGACTTTTTTTATTCATATAAATAAATTAAAGAATTAATTAATTATGCACAATCAATCTTTTAAAAATTTATTTGTAATGTAATACTTATATTATTCCGTGAGCATTCATATGAGTAAACTTATCTAGAATATCTTCTTGATGAAGTTTATGTAACAAATCACTGTCACTATTTGTCACTGTAAGTCTGAAATTGTCTCGAAGACATTTTACAACATAAAATAATACCTATTAAAAAAAATTGGTTAATTTATATATTTAAAATTTAAATCTTAATGTATTTAGGGAAGGATACTAAAAGGAACATTAACATTAGACGATATGAATAAAAATTGTAAAAATACTTTTTAAATATGAAAGAATTTTGCCTTTGAAGAAACTATGTTAATTACAATGTTATTATTGATAATATATAATTCTATTTAACTAAAACTAAAATATTATTGGACTGACAGTAATATATGACACCCTTGATATTTTATTTTGCACGCACAACAATTAAAGCACAACACCTTAACCACTTCATTGAACTCAGTGATGTTTTTGCACTTAAAATTCACCCTGTTAATTTTGAGATAGTCTTCCGTTTATACCGATGTAATACGAGACTTATAAGATATTAACTCAGCAGTAGTAGCAACTAAGTTTATTACTCATCACAGGGTGCACTTCGCTCCTCAGAAACTGTTGAGATGGTTGTTTGGGATAATATTTACAACTAAATGCGCGACGGTTATTTCGATGGAAAACTGAATTTTATGAATTATACAGGGAAACTCGAAGGTACTTTGTTATTTTCGTACAGAGCCACAATTTCACTTGTACACAAAAAGCAAATGTAGAATCTCTTGTATGTGTTTTGGGGTGTGTTGGCTAAGTGGAAAGCTTTATCCCTCTTATATTGTACAGCACAGACACAACTTTAGACAGGGTGTCCTATAAATCATGAAAATATGAATACTACACTATTGGGGTATATCAGGATGTAACCTTCGTCCTGAGCTTGCAGGAGGAAAAATTTCTTGTACATTGCTTGGGGCGGATACATTCAGTAAAGTTAAGGGCAATATTCCGGAGAGGGATACAGTAATACCCGAATGTACACAAGTCCACCCTGTATATACTGAATGAGGGCTCCCTTTCGGTCCTGTTTTTAAGTGTGTTTATGTGTGTATCGCTAGAAGCGCACCTAAAGAAGATGTTATTTGAACAAATAGGGTGGTGCAAACACAGTTCTAGGGGTTGCAATTTCATAAATTTTATAAATATCTATAGACACACCAGCTGGAATACATTCTTATATATGTATATTAACCTAAGGCGCAATCTTATAGGTATGCTTCTACTAAGCATTGTTATGTACGCACGAAGATAGTAACAGGAGCTGAAGTGTACACCCCCAGGTACTGAATAGCCGAGGGCTGAAAAATCGTTGCAGTCGTATTGAAACCTTAAGCGCGTTGGTTTGAAAGTTTTTTAATAAAGAATTTTTTAAAATAATATCTTAAAAAAAGGTTCCCGCCAAAAGGACTACAATATTCCATAAAATAGTGGAAAATATACATAAAAAAGTAGTGCCGCAGTGTTGTGCTCTTATACAGTGTGCTTTTGCATTTGTGGCTGTAGTTATACAATCTTTCAGAATTTTTTCGCTTGCAATTTATTTATTTGCCTTATTTTATTTAACTTTATCACTAATATCCGAGGGGTCTATAATATTTTCGAAAAACAACTTCCGTCAAGTGCAACATTTCAACCGCCTCCATTTTGCGAAAGACAGTTTTCTTCATGCGACTAACTAAGTTAAACATTATGCCTTATTATGCTAAACTAAATCGGGACACGCAATAACTATTCGTTTTTTATTAAACTTTGAATCAGCAACGTATCTGTGCTGCCTGTCTTTAAGAAGTAACAAGAAAACATTCATTCTGGACTTCGTTGCAAATCTTCGAAGTAGAAAGGTACGAATTTTTTCGATACTAAACCAAAAAAATTAAAATCATACAAAAATAACAAAATCCGAATATTTTTACATATTTGTAAAAATGATAAAGTGTATAAAATTGGTTTGCTTATTCATTATATGCATATTAAATTTCAATGATGCATATACTCTTGGAAGAATAGGATTAGTTATAATTGTTTTAGGATGACTCTTTTCATAGTCTTTGTTAATATGTTAATTAGTTGAGTGATCCAAAATGGCGTAAACGACATTTTATATTTTGTAAATGAACGTAGGAAGAAGAGTGCAGACAAAGCAAAGTCATTCCACTTCCCTTACATTAACATGGGTATATTCCAGAGACTAACAAATTTTTACTAAAATGAATGATAATAATCAAGTAATTTTTATTTTTATTTATTAACTCTGTTTTAGATATGATTTGAACTCTGCTGATGAACTTAAGGTCATATACGGATGGTAATGAATCTGACCTGTATGTATACATATATTGTATAAATATATAGGCACTTTTCTGCGTCCGGCCATATCTTCTAAACTAGTGAAGGATTTTAAAAAGTGAAGTTCATGTTTCGGATAATCTGTTAAATTTTTCTTGACTTTCTGCTGTTCTGCACTGCATTTTACCCTGTGAAAGTGATAGACTTTCTGGAGTAGTTCGCATAATATACCTTCAGTTGAAATCATAGTGTCGCTTCAAAAAAAAATTAAGTTTTCATTCAAATTTTAAAATATACAATTCCTTTTTTTCCGTCTACAATCTGACTATGAGTGCACTTTTGAATGCAATTACAAGAGTGTTTAGACGTGCTCATGTGCAGATATTTAAACAGCCGTCGGCTATTATGATTGGGACAAGGCAATGAGGCGAGGGAACATTGTCTTGAGTTGAAAACCGGCGTTTCATTTCTGAGGACAACTGAAATCCAATTGTTATTTCCCGAAATCATTTGTTTACATGTGAACAATATTATCTATCTTCTGTATTGTCCTGCGTAAACGCGACATAATTCAAAAGTCTGGGACGATTTTGAAAAGCAACCTTGATTTCCTTCTTATGATTTAAAGAAACTAGTTTCTAAATATATTTTATTTAATCCGACGCTAATGAGATTGGACATTTTTGCCCCGACTATAAGATAGGTATCATCAAGGAACGTATTACATATTTGTTATATGTTCTTCGGTATCATATACCTTAAATATAGAATATAATATTATATAAATACTTATTATTATAATTTTCTTTTCACTGGAGACTTTTCACTTGGATT
The DNA here is from genome assembly GCA_951509405.1 of Machimus rusticus. Lineage (NCBI taxonomy): Eukaryota > Metazoa > Arthropoda > Insecta > Diptera > Asilidae > Machimus > Machimus rusticus. The sequence goes on along the minus strand of OX608054.1, from coordinate 13,858,858 downwards.
TTAATGGATATTATTAATACAGAATAGTATAATTATTGTACTGAATAAGTACCGAAGAATTAAGTCGCATTGCCCGATTAAAAATATTCAAATTTTTTCAAAAGATCGCGCGACGTCCGAATTTTGAATGGTTTATTCAGCCGCACAAAGGCTGTACAGGTTATTTTTAATGGAGGCAATAGGGCCGTATGGTGGTTCGCATGACGGCCGCACGACAGCCGCACGGGGTCTTTTTGACGAGCAAATCGGCTGCACGATTGGTCGCACGACGATCGCACAGGTAAATGCGTTACGGCCGTGGTGTAGCCGATGAAAATTGTTCATAATCAGTGCGGCTCTCGTGCGGCCGTCGTACAGCCGTCTAAAAATAGTGCGGCCACCGTGCGATCACCGTACGGCTATTGTTTATTTTTACTTGGGTGAATAATGTTAACTATCGATGAGGCTTAGCGCTTTGTATGTAAAAACATAGTTTGTTTGTACGTCCATTCAAAATACTTTGTTCAATTATTGTTTTTTATAAGAAAATGTTCGCAGCGTTTTTCTATTTACATATATGTAAAGATATTTGAAAATTTATTAATTAATTAAACTCGAAGTGCACCGTATTTGCATTTTAAATAAATTTATTTCCTGCCAACTAAATCAAAATATATTTTGCAGGAATTCGATATGTCATTCCTGGCTACTTTGGATGCAAACGCGTGGCAGGTAAGTTACACAATATCCGAAAGAAGTCGCCACCGGTTGACCTCCGTTTGAGTGGCAGACTGGCAGGCTCAAAATCAAATTTCCCAAGCAATAAAAATAATTGAATATCCTCCGCTTGGGCAGAAGAGCCGTTCCGGAATAGCTATAGGTGCGGAATAACGAAATTTAAGAGCATTCACCTCCCTGACTGGTGTTTTGCAGTTCGCTTGTAATCGAATTGAATATGAAATTTTTGCAGAATTTATTGCCGGATCTGGTGAGTAGGGTAAGGAACTCCAAAGAAATAAAGACAAAATTGTTGACTTTATTTTATTTTTACGCTAAAAGTTGCTAGCCGTGCTAAAATAATTGTGAGGAAACAAATTTTAATTTCGTTGAAGTGTAGTAGAAGTGTTTTGGTAATGCATGCCGCTTGAGGCTAGCTATTTCAACGCAGAAAATGAATTATTTGCTTTGATCTTGACTTGGAAAAGTATTGCACTGCGGTTGATTCTAATACTTTGAGTCGGACTGCACGTGCGGCCAAGAACTTCTATAACTTATTCGCTTCCTAACGTAAATAGCACGTGCCAACTCGAATGTACTGTCTTTGACAGCGGCAGCAGTTTCAATCTGTGAGTTGATAAAAAGAAGCTTTGTCTTTTGCCAGTTGAAAAAATTTAGATTTTCTTCAGGGGTTTCTTTAAAGAATACGTGTTTTCCTGCATTGCATTCCACGTATTTTGAGCTATTGTTTTTGTGGAAAAACAGCAAGAGAGTTTTTAATTGATATATGGCCTAGACTCAAATAATCGAGCGTGCGCTTCTCTGCGTGACTTTTTCATAAAATTGACACGTCCTAGGTGAAGCATCGAGGACAAATTGATTTAAATAATTTGCATGTGGTACAAAAAAAAAGAAATATTTTACTTATGTAGGTTTAAATGCAAGTGCGTGCAAGTTGTAAAAGGGAGCAGCATCACAAGGGAAACATATTCCAATCACTCGGGCAAGGTCGGGGGATGAAGTAATCAACCGTCTGGATTTGTCACCCTCCTTTAAGGGTGCTTGATGTATTATTCGGTTCATTTGGCCGACAGGTTTAGACAAATAAAGAACCAAATGTGGTCACACAATGCGGAGGCCCTTTTTCAATAAACGATCTACGCCATCTACGGAGGTAAGAAAGAACAATAATAGACGCCTGCGTTGACTGTTGCTTGTTGCTTTTTGTTTGTGGACAAACACAGGCGAATTTGTGGACGAAAGACGGTTTTTCGTTTTTTATATGGCATATGGGTATTTTATTTAAATGTTATCGACGACGTACGTACTACTGCACTAGTACCTAGCTGAACTCGGTTTCATTTCACCCGCCGTATAATAAGTGAGGACTATTAAACTAAATAGTACTGAAAAAATTGAACAGTATCTGTCCTAAAAACAATCTCAGTTCGCATTTATAATAGTTGACATAACAGTTTTTTATAGATTAAAAGATACCTACTACTAAATTTTTAAACTTCACTTCAAAAAAATAGTTGTGGCAACAATAAGTTAGTATACTAAAAATTATAGTAATAACTACTAAAAGCGAAACGGACTCTTGTGTTATAGTGCTTAACATAAATTTATCCGTAAAATTGTCATTCAATATAATTCACATAAACAGTTGTAAATGGCAGTTTATAAGAAACATATTTTGTAGACTAATTCGTAAGTTGAACACATAGAAGGAGGAATAGTGATTGGAGAGAATAATAAAAGTTTTACTTGAACTTAATATATGTATATTTTTACAAAAATGCTCTGCGTTGTAATTCACACTTGAAATTTTAATCAAGTGGATATAGGACTGACGTTCGATCCGCTCTGCTTTTTTGTACATTTATGAAATCTACTGCTATTTCATTAATGACTTCAATCTCGTTGTTTTATTTTGTCAAAAACATTCTCTTTAAAGCTTAAAACTGATTACTAAAATGGAAAATCAAGAAGCTAGCTAAGTAATTTAATTAATAATATATATGTATTTACGTTGATTTTATAAGCTGTTAATGTTATTCTTTGTTTTCTTGAATTAAAAAAAAAATAGTTTGGAGTGGTCCATATGATGTCCATATAATAAATAGATAAATCCGAATACCTACGTATTTCAAGATTATTCTTTTAAAGCAATTTCATTATAGTTTGTCAAAGCAAATTTTTGAATTTCAAAAAAATATAAAAAATTTAAAAAATTATTATTTTTTATTCTTAAAAATCCAGTTACAAACGTGTTAGTTCTTATGTTCAGCAAAAACGATGCTTTTTCGCCGACTCTTACATATTTATTGTGACCGGCAACTATGGAACCCTACACTGTGCTTGGCCCGACACGCACTTGGCCGGTTTTTCTAAGTTAATAATAAATATTAAAGTTAAATTAATTGTGCTCGTGAGATTATTTTATATTTTAAACGATTTAAAGCAGTTTTATTTATTTATTGGATTTATACAAATTAATTTTTCCTAGTCGAATAGAGACTTTGTCAAACGTTCGATCACTAATACAAAAAATGTAAAGAAGATTGAAAAGAAGAAAAAGGCATTTTTGAAATATTCGCGAACGGTCATATTGACGCCATTTTACATTTGCACACGTTCTCTACTCGCAAAATCCCTTACCGCATTTATTGTGAGTCAAGTGAATTTCATTCGCCCCACAAAGGAGACAAAGCATAAGAGCAAATCGCCCCGAGCAATTTAGTTTTTAAGTCTTCTGGGTACCTGGATGCACTAAGATATGGCGTACTCCTGGCGTGTTACTTTACTGGTTGTTGCTAAAATAAAACCACCATGAGCGCAAACATTTTTCGATTGGTCGCTAGTTTGCTCGCAATGCACCGTGGATGGCATCAGCCATTCACCCGTTCCGTTCCCTTTTCAATAAACTTATACTGTGGATAAACATTTTTTTTTTAGTACTGCCAGACTTATGCAATTAAATTGTTTGAAAATGCATTACTCATCTCTGACTTACATATTTACGTAATAACTTTTTGAGCATAATTCTTATTCAACGACAAATTTAGCGAAAAGAAAATTTGGTCCATTTTCTGCACTATGTATTGAATCAACGTTTGCCTATATAACCCCGATTCGTAAACTGCTGAGGTCTATAATTATAATAAAATGGTTCAAGATCCTCCTGACTGTTGCCTCTAGGCACGTGGGGTAACTTATGGAGCGGCACATTTTTAAAGAACTTTTTGCTCATATTATCTTCACATACACATATGTACATATATCACAAAGCACTTTGCTTGATATTGAACAAATTGCCAAGATTTAAATCTTTTCTAGAGCACTTTGATGCATTTTTCAATTTCTTTTTGTGGTTTTGAAGAATATTTTATGGTGGAAAGGCAATCTAATATTTACAATTTCAAAATGTTAACAAAATATCAATTGGATTTATCGAAATATACAAAGAAAATTTTCGTGGATACCAACGGTATTTCATATATAAATTCTGATTTTCTTTTTATGCCGTGGTAGAATAATGGTCAATGATGAAATTGCGTGAGGCGCCCTGAGCACGAAACTCTCACTATTGAACGTTGCTCGTTATTTTCAAAATAAATTAGGGTACTCTCAAATCATTAGGCGGGAGGATCACTAAGCAAAAAGTATAATTTCCTTACTAAAAGTTTTGCCTGAAATTGTACAATCCAGTGATATTTCGACTAATCGGAATTAGATCGCCGGACTTGATTATTTTAAAGGATCGTTAAGCCTCACTTTATAAAAAAAAACGTAAACTTTAACCCATAGACTCTTTTTTGTTAATGGCTTCAAAAAAAAAAAAGCAGGTGTAATTTATTTTCATCTTTTCATTCATAGTTATAAAAATATTTCGGATTCTTGGGTAGATGATAATCATTTGATTTAAATTTCTCCAATTATATTTAATGATATGATTCCTTTGACGGGTTTCGGTTTTTTGGGCATTCTCAATTATTCTCATGCTATTTGGTCATTTGCCAATCCGCCCTCTCATTTCTGGCTGTTTATAGTATTTAGCTACTTAAGCAACTTTTCCACAAATTTATGTATTGTGTTGTAATCTAGTTTCTTACAGAAGTATCAGTAATCGAACATTCCTTATGTGGATAGTTGCATATAAAGAAATGTTTATAGTGTATGAAAATTAGTGCTCTAATTGAACTCTAAACATTACAGAATATTAAAGTATTGGAAATCACAAATGCGCAAAAAATGTATCTAATGGTTTTTTGTACCTCCCGAGATATTTAACTTTGAAATTTTGAAAAAGTAACATATTTTCGTTAAGATTTTGCGAAGTTAGCGGCTGATAAATTTTGTTTTGCTTTCTAACCGTGTTTTGACCCAAAAAATTTCATCAAACGTGGAGCACAAACTATACACATATGAAATTTATATACAAACATACATATATCTAAGTATTTTTATGTTGCTAACAGTAGTAGATAACTTTAATTTTCTTGCTACGGAAAATATGTGCTCTAATTCGCTCAAGAACAATTAGTCATGTTCCATCTATCAATGAAATTCGTCGAACTCAATAACCTTTTAAATCCAATCGACTTTTTTATGGATAATAAATTGAGTGAAAAAAAAGCAATAGAACATTTATAGTGCATACTTTCCTTGGGAGCTACTATCTGAGAAATTCTTTGTCTGTCTTTTAGGTACACAGAGAGAAAAAACATTGTAAAATTTACAAAGTTAAATTGTAAAATCTAAAACTTGTCATATTTTTACGAAAATGTCGTCATCTTACAACCATAATTTTAATATATGCTTAAGGATAATTGAATTAACGCATTTAATTTTAAAATCTACTGTCCGGCTGAATAATTCACTGGTATTTATTAAAATCTGATTGTAAAATTTACCGTATTTTACATTTGTAATAATGAGATTAAAAATTCACGGTTGCAAAAATTGCAACTATGTACATATTCCTATAGACTTTAAAATCTTTTCCATAAATTTAAAAAATCACGTACACACCAAAGAAATAATTTAGAATATTTCTCAAATATTTCCAAAATATTTCTGAAATGTTTTCGAAACGTTTCTGAAACATATTTTAAAAACATTTAAAAAATGTGTCGGATACAATTTGTTTCAAAATTGTTTATCTTTCATAAATGTTTCTTTGGTGTGGACGCAGCTTCAGTTCAGATCGTACAATGTGTGCTGATATGCTCAGCAAATGATGTTATAGGATACAATAGTTATCTAAAGTCATATTTGGTGGGTGAAGTTAGAGACATCTTTTTCATGTGGCATGTGTAGATGATTTTTTGACTATATGTAAGTTTCTGTGTTCCATGACTCACCAGGATTTTTTTTGTTTTTTATGGAATATACTTTAATTGTTGTTAAAATGACTTGATTGCACCACATACGTAACTGAAATAATTTCGTAGGTCACTTATGTGCAGAATGAATTCGCGAATATCTGTGATTTTTCCATTGTGGTGTAACTACCTTACATATGTATATATACACATATGTTAATATGTAAAGTAAAAAACAATGTTAGTACCTTAAGATCCACTTCTATTTCAATAGAGTCTGCTGCCTCTCATAATCAAATTATAAGTACGGGCCCAACAAATAACTTGCACGTGACCACCGTAATGTATCCGTTCCATGTCCTTTTTGACTGAGGCCTTATTACTCAGTCAACCAAAAGTGAAAAGACGTGTTGTGCGTCTGTGGAGCGGACTTCATTAAGAGCTTAGAGTGAGATTATGCGCCACACAACGCGACCGTCAAGAGTAAAAAACCTCTCAAGTTTTTTATTACAAATATGATAAACATGGTCACGTGCTGAGCGTGCCGATAAAGCGCAGGATAACTATTTACGCTGGCCTCATTCCACTGGATCTGTCAAAGCGTGTAAACAGATCCTTAGTTGAGGTGCTGTGGTCCTTAATTCAAATTATGGAAAATATGATAAAGGGGCGTTCTATTTATAGATAGCAACAAAGGCGTTAGTGTGGATGACGTTAGCATATAACTAGCTAATTAAGAGTAACATTCGTGAAATTTGAATTGGATATTTCTTGAGAAGTATAAATTTCTAACCATTTTCCACCAGGTGATGTTACAAAATACTATAGTTGGGGATCTATGTAGTTCTTTTCAGTTTCAATAATTGTATATCCGTAATAATGAAGTCCTAATGAAATAAAGGGATGACGATGCCATCAAGTGGATTTGAAGAAATAAGTTTTAGATAAGCGCCCTCAAGCAAAACGCCAGATCTTTGCTCCCCCGTCGTTTGGGTTTTCTGTCTTGTCTTGAGTCCTTGACCAAGAATTAAAAGGAAAGAAAAGGGCTTGAAAGGGAAAATCTAATTAGAGTTAGGAAAATTGTTTTATTTCTGTTTGTTGTTTCTTTTCTATTGTTATCTACGTCTTAGCGCACTGAATCTACTTCGGTAGGTTTCTTAGGGGATTTCCCTAGTTTGTCTATTGTACAGAGGGCTGTAAATAATTATAATAATGAAGCAAATTTTTATTACTCAAAACTCGTCAAAAATTCCCTCTCACAATACGTCCCGTGTACAAATATTTGTGTGTTTTGTTAAACTTGAACTCAGAACACCTTGCAGGTCAGTGTCACTCATACTATCCTATGTTCAAAAGTTCATTTTTTATTTAATGTTGTATATGTGCGTCATGCTCAAAAAAAAATTGCATTTGCTATGAAATTTAAAGTCAAGCAAAAAATAAAAATTTCCCTGCAATATTGATATTATAAAGTAGGCATTAACACTGAGTTTGCTGATAATGTCTATTATTTTTTTTTTTGCATTTTTTTTAGTTCTTTTTGCCATAAACTATTATAAACATTTAAGTTCATTTTAGTTCTATTTCATTGTATGGATTAAAGTTTGTATTATTTTATTCATAGAATACCTGTTAATAGCTGTTAATTATAAAACTTTTAATGTTGAGTCAAACCCAATTTAAAAATGTTACTTACTTTGCTTATGTCGTAAATACTCGTCTTTGCTTGAAATTTAATTCAGCAGATTAAATCGAGCTTTGTAAGAAAAACTAATCAGTTAACAGGTTAATAGTGCATTTCCAAATACATTTACAGTTTACAAAAAAAAATAAATCCCGACGAAAAGTTAAAATTTTCTTAGTAATCTGAGTCTTGGCTAACAGAGAAAAACTCTTACTCGGACGAAGATATCGAAGTTAATGAAATTATTTTACAAGAACACCCCGGGCTGATCCACAAGGACGGCTTTCGGTTTCCATAAAAAATCATAAGTTGGTCAACCATGTTCACCGACAAGACCAACAAATTCGTTCGAAGAAATTTAAAAACTATTGAATTATATTATAATTTCTACTTGGTTATAACCGTTTGATAGTAAAAAGTTGTTTTGTTCAAATTTCTTAAGCCAAAAAACATTTCAAATATAATTGTTTATTTTTAAAATGTCCCGGTACCAGAAGAAGTTTTTTTAGATTTGATGGCGGGAGGTAATGTGTTAAAGATCTTTCTTTCTTTAAAATTGTTTTGATAAATAAAGATAAAGATAAAGAAAGAAAGATAGATTTATGTTTTTATTTAAATCAATTTTAACAAAAATATTGAAGCCTTTTTCAGCACTGCAGCTTAATCTGAAATGGAATTATCTTAATAGCGAACCTAGTCAGAACCTCGGGAGCCTTAGCCTTCGCGGCTAAGGCACACGGCTGTCTGCCTGCCTACCTAGCTATTAAGTTAATACTGTGTGCTCGGTTTTAATGCCAGTTCATGCTTAAGAATGTTACATTCTCATTGCACGCAAGCTCGTGCTGGTTTCAGGCGAGAAAACAATTTTTCAGGCAAAAATCCCTCATTTGCAAAACATTAATTTGCAAGAGGTGATGCAGTATTACAATAAACAGATCACCAAGTCTGCTCACTTATTCAGTCTAATTTTATATTTTTCTGTTTTAAAAATTTGTGGAAGACCACTGAAGATAATCAAAAAGCAACCTTTCTTTCCCAAATAAACTGACAATGATACACCTACCTTTCTTAAATTTTTTTTCACGAAATGTATTTTTTCGTTTTCAAATGCAATTGATGGGATAATGTTTTTAATAACTTGTGAAACAAGATAAGTCTGGCATGAGAATGGGTTCCGCTTTAAAAATTTGCTACAGATGGGATTATCTGCGGTGTTAAAATATTCTCACGAAAGTTTCCTTTCGACCGATTTTTGCACAAGGAAATTCGCGACAGACATTTTAGAGGCAGGTGGATTATTCGGATTGCTTAAAGGAGCGAAATAAGGATAAGCCATTTTCGTCTGCTACTGAACATTATCTCCTCAAATACAACTAAATTTCGAAGGATACCTACATCCGTATATCATTTATACCTTTGTAAATATTTGAAGACAGGAATTTTAGCAGATGAAAACCTATTGCATTGTGTGTAGGTTTAATAGCGTGTTATAGGATATTCGCTCTTCTATGATTAAATGTAGAGAGGCTAGCTACACAAAGGTAACGTATACCTAACTATACCTTCTGAATAATTTAAAATCGTCACAAGCACGTTGCCATGACTTGGGTTTAACGCCTTTTTGCTTGCCGCAATCCCTTCTTTAAAAAAAATTTCCGCAAAATGATCATTTCTGAAGAAATAAAAATATCGAATAAACTGGCGCGTAACTACGATATCGCGGCCTAACAATATGAAGGAGTTTCGACTGCCGCCGCCACTAAGCTGGAAACGAAGTTCGTGATAGTGAACGAACCCTCCGGTTATCAGGATTTCGTACTTTCCAGCAGTAACCACCGATTACATTGGTTTGATATAATTTCGCCTCAAATAACGACATGTGGATGGATTCAATTTTCTCCCGATCACTCGTCTTACGATTAAATTTAAGTTCAACTTGAACATTACAGACGGAATCTTGCTATTGCTGCAGTATTAATAAAAGACCATTTTGGCCAATTCGTGAGATTGTTTTAGTCATTTATTTGCGTTCTTCTGGCGGTTTAAGACGTTCAACTATTGAATGGCCGTTGGATCCAGCACTAATGTCTGCCGTGGACTAAGTTATACCAGCGCAAGTAATAGGTACTTTGTTAATCGTAAGCAATGCAAACAGAAGTAAAAATAACTTTATCTGCTGCTTGTAACGAACATACATATGTATCTTATTTTATTATGTATTATAAAATACAAAATTGTTTTTCTAGTCAAATAAGGAAATTGGTTAGCATGAAGAAATTGAGAATTGTTAATTAAAACCTGTGAAAAAAATAAAAGTTTTAATTATATCCGCCAAACCTTTCACAAAATCTTGAACAAATTATGCAGATTTTATGTGATTTTCTACTCTAGTTTTAGTTTTCAATATAATTACATTTTGTATTTAATTTATTCCCATTTTTTTAAATATTTGTACTTATCTGATAGATATTCAAGCCAACTTTTCATTTGTTTAAGATTTTGAATATTTTTAATCGATTTTGGTCAACCCCAATAACATTTTCTTAGGGCTATAATGAGGACCGCATCCGGCTTACCTTAGAACTGATCAGGGCCGAATCAGGTAATATAATCAGTGTCCGATCAGGAAACTAATGCCTCAAACGGTCCGGCCTGGATCAGGCAGATAAACCATTATCAATTAATAATGTTATTGTTATTACTATTAGAATGTAAATTATATTGTTACTACAATATAATATACTTATTAATTAATATTAATTTAGAAATAACGCGCATTTTGTTCAGAAATGTACATTTACTGACTGCACTTAAAAAAAAAAAAATAATAATTTAAAAGTAATAATTATTAATAATATTTATAATCCTCTCTAAATGTATGTATAGAATTTTGAATGCAAGTTATTATAAATGGCAGATAAGTTTAAATGAGGCATTTCGTAAAATGGTTAGAATACATAGAGAATTGATGTCAGGGCCGGGTCAATTCATGTCAGGTTTGCCGTAATAAATATCAAAAAAGTGAAAGAAGGCAGACCTATTTGTATCTGTACCTGGTCCTGATCAGATGAAATAATGCTCAGATTAGCTGAAATAAGACATAGGTACCAGAAAAGGAAATTCACATACGTATGTAAGTGCCTACAATTTTTTATCAGAACCGAATTTGAAATGCCATATTACGACTTACTCTGGCCCACCCTGATGCGGTCTGGATCATATTAGGGCTTGCCTAAACAAAATGCTAGTCGGGAAACTTTGCTTTAGTAAATCATTCACTCACTCATCACTAATACTTCCTTTGTATGCTCTCTATGTTAACAGACATAAAACTATTTATCTACTGTCGACCAAAGGAATTAATATAATGCCAAAAGTCTTTCTGTAGTTATTATACAGAGATCCGGTTTCACTAGGGCATTCTATACAACAATAAATCTTTCCGTCGCGCCAATAACGACATCCGGAAAAAGTTTCACTGAAACCTTTTTCTATTTTTAGCCAATTCTCTGAATCTAAAAACTTTTGCAATAGTAGTATTACGTGATCCTTAAATTTATTACAGTTACAGATAATTATTTTTGATATTGCATTCTTTCAAATTACCTTTATTATTTATGAAGAATAAATTAGAGTTGAGTTACCAACTACACTTAAAATATCTACCAACAGGAATAAGACTAACAATTGTCGTCCTGGAAATCATTGCATGGGGGAAAGTGCAAAAAAGCAAACGAATTTTGATATGTTGAACGCTGCCATTCAATTGCAAAGTAGCAAAAAAGGGCGAATGAGATATTTTCACTAACATTTTAGTTGAGGAATTAAATTTCTTTAGATATCAAATCAATGGAATGTTACATATATTCACATCTGCACCACATTCTACCTTTCCCCTCTCTTATTGAATTTAAGGGGGTACATATCTTTGAAAGTCTTTAAATCTTTGGTTTTGAATTAATGTTAATTTCTGAAAATACTTTATTTCAAAAGTTTTTTACGAAAATTTAATTAACATCAGAGCATTAATGGAGATAAATCCTACAATTTTAAGCGAAGCCTTCTCGAACTCTTGCAAAGTAGAATTTAAAACTTTAAAAGCGTTTTTCTCGAAACAATGTTTACAAAGTCAGTGTTATCAGTTGTTTAAAATATAAAATTTTGGTGAATTTTCTAACTCTGCTCATTTCTTTTAAATATGTACTGCGATCTATGTAGTATCAATAGTAATCACTAAAGCTATCGGAACGAAAATCCAATTACTTGCAATTCATATTCTTCAGAAGTTCAGAGCCTATACGTTTTCTACAGTTAAAATTTCGAAGAAAGACTAGTTGCCACTACAAGTTCTGTAACACATATTAAAATTTTATCTGCACATATGTATGTATTAAAATTTGATATGACAAAATAATAAAATAAAATCGTAACATCTGAAAATCTATCTAATGAATAATGATAAATATTAAATGATTTTATTTCATGACTGTAGAAAATTTATAAAAATTTCTTTACCTTCATTTTATCGTTCAATGTTTCGTTGATTGCAGCACACATTTAATTTATTATATTTGAAACATATCTTGAGGGCGCACTTTGAACAAGAAGAAGCTTTTGTAGCTGACCCCAGTAGCTAAGATTGTTTTTTCTGAACTAAGTATCTTGTTTTGAGATAATCAAGAGAACTTTGTTAAAGAAATAATCAAAATCTGCTAAAGATATATGGCATAATTTTTTGAATTACATCAAAAAGTTCATAGAGCAGCTTTGAAAATTGTTCTTCCATGATCTGCCTGAAGGTTATTACAATGTCTTGCACTGACTGCAGTCAAGAAATATGCCTCAGTTCGCATTTTAGATCCTGGGATATAGATAATATCATATTGTAATTATATCCTATTAAAATAAAACAAATCTAGAGTTATTTTTCTTGTTTCATTCAGAGAAAAATGGCTACAAAGTGTTGTGGATTAAATACTATAAGTCCGAGCTTTAAATCTAAATTACCATAAATATTCATCGGTTTGTTTCATTTCCTCTGAATTACTTAAACATACATATATTAAAAAAACTCACACCTATATAAATACGGTGTTATCAGTAATATTTTTCTGCTTCCTTAGTAGTTTAGACATTATTTATATTTAAAAAAACTGGGCTAAAAATGGTATACTGTATACTTCAGCCATTTTGGACAAAAAACGTGAGCTAATAAAGTTTATATTTGTTTAGAAATATAAAACGGACAAAATTAAGATAAGAATGCCCAGATGGAAATATTTAAATCAATTACTAGAAAGGTGTTCGTGCAGCCACGCCCACCATATTATGAAAGGATTGGCACTTCACCGAAAACTCTAAAGTTAGAAACATTAAATTTCCCTAACTAATAAATCAGTTGGGTCTGAATATCTTGACCCAATACTGCTCTTATTCTAAAATACATTGATACAATTTTACCTGTAAACTTTATTGTCGAAAATGCGTCTTGCCTGAGGGAACCAATGTTTTACTCTGATTCTGAATTAATAGCTTCTGACGGAGGTCCGCTGCCGTGTAATTTATCAATCGTCTTTATAGTAGCAAAATGCCGGAGATGAGGAGTTTAAACTCGGCACTTCCTAGACTCGGTTTTGATAAAGTAAACAGTGAGCGAACGCTAATCCATTAGCATAACACACCTGTCATCTGGCTAATTCATTCACAGAGTTGGGAATATTTAATTCATGAACCGAAACCGGGCGGGGAGAATAAAATTTGTTCACCTCTTCAGGAGATTTTGTTTGATAAGCATTTTTTCATTTCAGCGACCGTGCATATCTTCAGATTAAAGTTGAATATTTAAAAGAAGTATGTACCTACATATACGGAAAAAAATAAGCTTTTGACAGATTCAATGACGACATGTTACGTCAAACTACTTTTTCTGAATCACCTATGCCCTATGGCATAGCCCGATTAGAATTTATAGTGAAGTATGCTTAAAATAACGAGCGGCTCGCAAGGTGCTTTTCTGGAGTTGCTTAAGTTACGTAATCCTTATATATAAGATACATGAGACCCTCATATCTAAAAAACGAGGTAAACTTTATTTCGTTTCAACTGCTGTTAATCTTATGCCGCTTTATTGTTTAAAAACAGTGGCACATCCAAAATGGGTATGAGTTTAACAAATACCCAATAAGGGCCCATGTCATGAGGAAAGGTCACTCCTTAGCTTTTTATTCAACTATGCTGTATTAGACCTGAATTTACTTATATTTATCAATAAATATTTTGTTTTAATATTAAGTAACCAAAAAATTATAAAAAATATTCTATATATATAATTAATTTTTGTAGTCATTTTTGTATATACAATATGGTGCATTTGTCACTAATAGCTATGATGCCACATTAGGTGGTCATTAGTTATCAATTAGATTAGGTTGATTTGGGATAAACTTAGTTTTTTCTTAGATATGCTTAGCGTGGGCCAACCTTGGTAAAATAATAGATCAAAGCGTTATTGTACATTTGTGCCAATTGTCGATCCCACATGAAGCCCTAATAAGTTTAGACACACCGAATGGGGCCCGAATGTTTCTAGTCGGGTGTTTGTGACGACAGAGTTTTAATGTCAAGTAAAGCAAAAGTGCAGGAATATCGAAAATGTGCGAACACGTACCTACTGTGTATTAATCCTATTACCGGAAAAACACAAATTTATCAATGGGGGTCGGCACGCGTTCACTTCAGAAATACAAGGCCCTGGCCAGATGAAGGGAACCAGCCGACGGATAAACATGCGCCAACAGATCACTGGGGCGCGCAAGGGCGGATTCCCGCAGACTTGAGACCCCTGCCGGCCTATGTATGCATTTCCTAGATGTCTACATACATTGAGAGTTAAAAGTGATCCAAGTCACGATGTACGAAGTATCCAATTTTTCAGTCGTTTTATGCCGCGCTCTGCTGGCTTTATTCTTCAATTAAGATTTCGCCTCTTGTGCCATAAAACGCCTCATGTGGTCGCAAAATAAAAACAGAATAGCTCTCGATATCTTTATTAATGATTTTAGCTTGCATTATGCGTCTTTAACACGAATTTGCTCGCATAAGCACTACCAAAAGGCTTTAGCGTCTGATTTATGTTTTCTTGAAAAGTTTTGACGGATAGCAGTTGGGGTTCAATGTGAGATGGTTTTATGATCCGCCCGCTGAAGATTTTAAAATAAAATCGGATATAGGAAAGTTTAAAGATGGAACCTTTAATTTCGATTTCTTTACCAATTCATATGCTGCAACAGCAAATTTTTTTTTTGCCAAAACTCTGCAAAATCGAATTAGTACTGATGAAACCAATAAAAACATCAAACAGTTTTCATTTCCGATTTTCCTCTAAGAAATTAAAACTCGGACATTTATTTTAAAGCGTAACAAATTACTGGTGCCCGCTGCCTCCTTCATCTTCACTGTTGCAACGCAGCCGCTCATATATAGAATGATATCCACCTGATTACGGCGCGATGCGTAGAGCCGGACCCTCAACGGTTTGCTTTTAATTTAAATAACGAAGCAATAAATAACCATATTGCAGCCGGTATGAGTCTCGTCCAGCTTTCAAACAATTTCAATCTGTGTAGCACAAATCGCGAATAAATATTAATCTCGCGGGCCCGCGCGCTGGTCAGCAATCAGGTCACTCAATACTCAGAGGAACCGCTGCCTGCGCTGCACGAATCAGGCCAACCGACAGAGGAAATTGGTACAAGATGATCTCTGTAGCTCAGACATCTTGAAATAGGAGGAAAGAGATGATTCCAATTTAAATTAAAAAATTAATGATCTCAAAAAGGTCAGAAGCAATTACTGCAGACAGAGCCGGACACACATAGACATCCCTGATCGGATGCCTAGAAGTGCGACGAAATTCTTGATTAATTAGGATCCGCACAAACAGGTGTAAAGTTGCATCCTCGTTTTTCGGTCTACGATTTGATCGCATATCAAAAAGAATAATTGTGATAAAAGCCATTCAGCCGACCCATTATCTTTTTACCTACTAGCGCGAAGGTGCAATTTTGTTTTTAGCAAAAATTCACCATCAATCAACTAATTTAAATCCTATCTGTAAAACAATATATCACCGGGGATAGTCATTATCGTGCCAGCGGACGACGCGCTTCATATCCAGCAACCATCAAAATCGATCAGCTTTTGATAGATGTGCACCTGAGCACTTGACACAATAATGAGACCTTGATTGGATTTCATCTTGGCTTCGCTCCACTAATCTCTTCTTCTAGATAAAACGGAGTGTAATGAAATTATCGACGAATATTGCGCTTCGTGTTCTATATTATATTACAACGCCGGTATTCCACACAAATGCGGTGGTATTTTTATAAATTTGTCACAACAAACCCGAATTTTTCAAAGTTTTTGCGTAGATAAATAATAACAATAAAACGCAAGGCAATATTATTTCTACCTGTAAAAAATTAAAAGATGTGATGGGCCCCTTTCTTAAAGCCAAAATATAAATACCTGACACAAGCAATATGAAAAAAACTGCAAAATGAATTTTATCTTTCGTTAGCCCTTTTAGTGTTCGTATCTCAGAGTAGCCCATGGAACCTCCTCATGCTGGGGCTACGCGAAGTTCAAAATTTTTCTTTAATTGCTGTTTCTAGAAACTATCATCATCCAAGTACCAGAGGTATAAAGAAAGAGGTCGACCCACAAAATCAAAGTAAACCGTACTGTAGGTGTTGATGCTCTTTTTCGAAGATCGTGGAAAATCCCACGACCAGTCAATGCCGACATATGTGATTATGACTATTAAATGTGAGACAAACGTTAGAAATATACAAAACAAAGAGGAAAGAACCGGCTCCGTTCATTCTTGCAGTGGTATCGCCAAAACCTTATTGTATGAGGATCATCTAAATTAAAGGGTAAATCCCCAAACTTTTTATAAAATGATTATACGTTTCGAATAGCTACAAAAACAATAAAAAAAAGGAATTATACGTAAAATGAATAAATGGATCTCCACAACTTGGGGCATTAGTCGAGTTATGATTTTGGTACAACTCTTGACTGGAATGATTAATACATTTCGTGATTCTAAGCTGAGGTGGTATCATAAAGGACCTTTTTAAATGTGCGAATTAAGTAAACTAAGAATTTAACATGACAAATTAAATAGGGCAATCACCTGAAGAGGAATAGAAAAAAATATATATTGGGACATTTTGACATGAACATTTTTTGATCTAAAATTGAAAATGTTGAATTTTATTTTTGCATATTTTGAAAGTACACTGAAAAAACAGATTGATTTTCAGCCTAGTAATTAAATTAGTTGGTAAAATAATCGAAAGTTGTAAAACCAAATAAAATAGTAGGAAAGTCAACTAAAATATTTGCGAAACCAAGTAATTTGCAAATCTTTTTTCCACTGTTTTAGTTCTATCATATAATTTAAATTAGTAAGCTAAAAAAGTAGTTAGTTTTTCTAATCTTTTTTTTCAGTGTAAGTATATATACTGTGCCTATAATTTTTACTATGAAATTCTTAATAGTTTTTTAGCCTATTGAGTAGAAATGGGGTGCTCTGCCAAGCGCTGGACATCGAAACTTTAAACGCAATTTGCTCAACCATATGTTAGAAAAAAAAAATTAACAATCGATTTAACGATTTCTCTGAAATTTTAACATGTATAGTTAGCTCTCTTCACTAGACGATTTATTTATTTATTTTAAAAAGGTCATAACACAAACAAGAGGATAGTTCAACAACGATGTAAAAAATCGTGTTCGTTTTATCAATTTTTTATAAAATAAATTAATTCAGCCATAACCGCACTCATTAAGATTAAAGTTTCTAACTGAGAAATAAAAAATTGCCAAGATTATTTCTTTTCTCCTCATTTTTCCCATTATTTTCTTTATTCCAATTATTTAAGAATACAAAACATTCAAAATAATATTTTGTAATATAATATATAATATATTTATGTATTTACATTCATTCATATATGTATATCACTTAAAACGGAAAAATAAACAATGGAGCATGATTTTTTAATTGTTTTTTAATTGTTTCAACTGTAATTAATAAATTAATTACTATTTATTAGAAATAACCTAATCCTAAAGCATAAGGAGTTTTTAAAAAAGAAAGTGCGGTTTGCAATGAAGATAACCCATAATTACTCTTAAATTTGATTTCTTGATTGATTGTTTCATAAATTTTGTGTAATAGTTCCTTAAGAGAATGTAGCCACTTTTTGGGGTGAAAAATTCACTGTATTACAAAATTAATAGATACACTATGCCATAGTGCGGTACCTTTTCCGTGGAACGAGAGAGAGAAAACTTTGTGATGCCAAAACACGTTGTCTCTTTTGCTGTCATACATGATTAATTACTAATAATGCAATTGTGCAAAAGTAGATAACTAATTTTTATTAATAATTATGTAGTAGCTCCACTTCTACATATATGCCTGTAAGCCTTTTTGGCATGTATGTTGCACCATTTCTATATGGTCAACGTTAGACAAGCTAAATTAATGGCGTTTTTAAGTTCATTGATATATTTATATTGCTTTGTACTATATAAACTTTTCTAAACGAGCCATTTTTAAATGTTTAATAAGAAGGAAAACGAACCGGCTAGTCCAGAAGATTACTTGTATGCCTCGGAAACCTAATTTTTGTGGCATTGCTTACGTGGGTCCTCACGTTGTTCTATTAATAAACTAAATTCCCCTCAGGATAGTGCGCTAGATATGAACGGCAATTTTGTCTAAGGACTTTCTGGTATTGGAGGCTATTCGACAGTTAGAAAAAGTTAATGTTGGCTTCGTACGATCAAGGACTTTTTCCAAAATGTCTTTTATGCAAGTATTGTGACGCTTTCCCCAGATCTTTTCTTCTTAAATAAATATGTACATGTTATACACCTTTGATTTAAAATAGAAACATATTTTAAAACAAATTTAAATAAATATTACTGAATATTTCAACAAACATCTTTCCACTGATCAAGTTATAAAGTTATAGAGCGTTTTGATAAAAATCGGGGAAAATCGTTTCGAATACCGATTTGAGCACCTTATAATCCTAGTTACGTTATATAAGTGTGTCTGGATAAATGCCGTACCTATCTACAACAAAAAAGTATACTTTTTTTGGAACTATAAATTTAATATTGATATCCCTATTATTTGAAAGAATAAAAGAATACTGATTCAATATTCTATGCACACATAAGTATGACACACTCTATTTATAAATTAATTATTATGTCTACTATTAAATTTTTGTTATTAATACTATTAATAAATCTATATATTTTTTTTTTTAAAAAAGTACATTTTCCATTGCAATTCTCAGCATATTCCCAAAGATTTCGTTGAAAATTGTGTCGAAGCCATGAATTAAACAATGTCTATAAAAATTATCAAAATAATCGTATTAAAGGCAAATAACTTAGGTATTCGATTTATCGACGAGGAAAAGCATTCGTTGATGAAATGAAAAATCGAAGAAATCATATGTTCTTATTTCCAATTTCGTTGTTTTCAGAATTCTTTCAGTTGTGCCTAAAAAAACGAAAATACCTTTAATGTGTAGTCGCAATTTTCTGTTCAATTTGCGTGTTGCCTTAATAAAAACATTTGATCATTTTCTCGAATATTCAAAGTTTATACCATTTTTAATGTGTATAATTACATACGGGAAAACGAATCGTTTCAAAATCTCTTACTACTTAGATCTAATATTGTAGCTAAGGCTAATTTAATAAAATATAAATAATTCTTAACAATTATCTTTTTATTAGTTTTCTCATTTCATTGCAAATGCATCTTCTGTTATTGTTTGGAATGTGGTCAAAAAAGTCATAACACATCAACTTTAAATTCGGAATGTCGATGCTCCCGTGCATACAATTTTTTGATAAGTGCAGCTAAAATTAATAGAAAACTTTTACATTTCATTACATACTAAGTTGTATGTAAATAACTATTGAATGTTATGAAGTCTTGTACAAATTTCGTATAAGTAGATACTTATACTAGGTAAAAATTCGAAGATAAAAATTTCATTGCCTATCATTTTCAGTGAAGATTTTAAAGCTAATTTCGCTTCAAAAAAGTGATTGATTTCTTGAATCGTAATTTTAATATATAAATGAATAATGATCATAATGTATACACAAATATATATAGAGAAGTGAAATATTCATATCAGACAATGAGTTATCATAAATATATATCTTTTCTGAAACACGAATATTTAGAAACGTAATAATAAACAATAATAATAATAATTTTTAATAATTTATATATAATTATTGGAAATCAACTGACTAACCTATGCATGTATATAACCTGTTTACTAAATGATGCATGTATGTAAATTTTCCGTAAGGAAATTTCACATCTGTGGTGTGTATTTTAAAATAGGTACATACTCTATTTTTGATGTCATATGCTTCATCAACTTTACAACTCAACTTACATAATGGACGAAAATCAGGACAATAACCTTACAAAGATCTTCATAAAATCATAAAAGTGTTAAAATCGTCTAAGATAAGGACATTTTCACACGTATGGTATCTAAAATTATATATAAATTATTATAATAGAAAAACTAAATTTCCAACCGATCTGACAAAGTAGGTCCTATTTTCTAAAAGTAACTTAATTCATAATATCTTGATTATTGAAACATACACGAGAAATTTTATAGTAGGTACTGGTACTATAGTTTTGAGTGCGATATTCAGTGACAACATTTTGCTCGAAACTGGTTCGATTTTTTTAAATTAAAAAATAGCAATTGCTTGGTGCTTTTGTTTCCGAAAAGCTGCTAGAGCAAAGTGAGGACGATGGCAAGGGCCCAGTAAACAAGACGGTGTTACACAATGCACCGGGTACTGGGTACCCGCATTTCACTTAAGTCATATTTTAATATTTACACTGCTACACAGAATACAGAGAAAAGTGGCTCTGGATTGAATCAATGCAGAAACTGTGACGTCCAGTAAGGCACCTATAGGTGCATTTTCTTAAGGTGAATTCCCACTTTTTACCTGGGCTTTTAATAATGTCTTATATGTAGCTGGGCAGCTGGCCCTCGAGGATTGCGAGTGGTCAAAACGGCATTATACAGTTACAGCGGACAGGGGATTAAATCAATGCAAACCAGTAGTTGCAAGACGCGACATTTGGCGGCGTATATAGGGTGACCCATACACCGCTAACCGTCCACGTGTATTGCCAAGAGGAGGATATAAGAGTCACTCTTACTGAGCCCGCAGTGGGCTGTCTTCCAGCGAGGGGCGTGGCCTCTTTATAAATGGTTGAAACCAGTTATAGGTAACGCACACAACGGTATTCCATCTTTCAAACTAATCTTATTGTGCGCGCCTGTGTGTCCCGGGCATTCAGAACGAATTGAATTGGAAACGCATTGTTTGGAGGATTTAGGCGTCGAATACCCCGAAGGTTTTGGTCCGGGGCAGTTAGAATTCGTCTAGTGCGCGAAGAGTGTCGTGTGCACTTCGTCTACATCGTGTGCTCGGTGGGATAGATGCAAAAAGCTTCTTAATTACGGGTCATACACGAATGGGTCGATCGAAGCACCCCTATGAATGGTTACAGTCAACTATTAGTATGCAGTTTGTTATGACATTCGATTGAAACTCCGGGGCTCGGTTTTATCGTATAATGCAATATCAGCTACCCAAAACTTATTTTGTTTCGATCTCGATTTATTCGCAAGTTTTCGTTTGATTCAGATGCTGCGCTAAAAGCAGTAAACCCGATAACCCCGAGCAACTTTCGAGTCGAATGCGAATACCCTGTGCCTGACTTTGTGGTGTAAGCAATAAATGACGTGAATACGAAACGTGGCGTCACGTTCCAGAAAATATACCAAGGAAAGGAAGTGCGTTGTGCCGGATTCAGGACATCAGGCGAGCCGCCCACGTCTTTAGATTTCCCAGATGAAAATAAAAATACGAAATAGGTATAGCGGAAAGTCTTTCTATCTACCACAGCACGGCAAGCGTGACAAGCCCCCGAGGTTGCTACCGGGCGCGCTTAAACTAATCGCGCCGTATGTTTGTATTAAAATATTCCACAAAGTATTCTTCCATGCCAATTGTGATATCTTTTACTTTTACAAACCCAACGATCGGTCGACTCACGCTCAAAATAATTGCCTTAAATTGTGCCATACTAAATAGCTATCTTTTCATCGTAAAAATATAAACGCGATAAAACCGGAAATATAAAAAAAAAATATAAAATCAATAAGAAAGTGGACGCGATATATAAAACAATGATAACATCATTCGGCAAATTTCTCATTCTAATTAAGTTTAAGAAAACTTTTTCGTGCCTATTCCGAGTGATAGCATAAGGAAATTTCATTGTTTGTATTCCCACGATTTACCAACATATTTCCCGATAAAAGTGTTGTTTTTGTTAGGAATATAAGAAATATACATATTTTCGGATTATCCAACTTAAACATTCCATTATTACCTATGCATATCTTACACAGGACCAATGATCATCAATTCGAGGATCAGAAATTCATGATGGTGAGTTTATTCTTTATGTCTCCACGCAGGTAATCGTTTATATTATTATTGTTAATAGGTGATGAAAACAGTAATTACAAACTATATTTATCCATACTCGATAAATATTACGATGGAATATAAACATTAATCATGGAATTAGCATAAGTCGTAAAATATGACAACTAACTATAATATTTTACTCATCGTATTTCTTCACTTCCGTTTTATTTGAATTAACCACAGAACAATGCCGACCAATGTTGACTTGACCAAACATAATAATAAATTTTCTAATTTATTATGATGTTGTTAAGTTTAATCTGTTTCTAACACTTTTTCGAAACACATACTTTATTCAATGTACGGAAAAGTTGACTTTTTTGACAGCACAACTAACCTAACCTAATCAGCTAACCAAATGACAAAATCAAGTTAGCTCTATTTCATTTTTTATTTTATATCTCAAGTGAAAACGTCACATAAGGTAAAATAAATAGTTGTTTTTTAAATACTTGATTACGTCCGATTTTCAGCAGTTTGCGTGAAATAGATATTCACATACAAATATATATGCGTAAGAAAAATTATTATTATCTATAGGTACCAGAAGATTATATGATCTATAAATTAAAATTTAAAAACCTTTAAGTTGGCTTAGTAGAATTTTTAATTTGAGTGCTGTAATTACACTTCGTTGTACCCTGTGTGAGGCTTTGGTTTTGGGAAGAGCTTTACTAAAGTATCCAATTTGATCTTGTGACTGACAGTACTATTTATATTACGCATAATAGGTACAGACAATATTATATTTTGTAAATATCGAATTGGTTTCTTGTACTTAAAACACATTTTATTTTACTTGATATATACATACATATACATATACTTCTAACAAATTTTGATCTTAAATTTTATTAGTACATACCTACACATGATCAAATTTAATTAATAAAAATTAAAAAAGTATGTTAATCGAGCTGCCCTATCTCAAGTAAGTACTAAATTGAGGAGTGCTGCACTAAAAACCGGAAGTTTTTTTACATTATAATATAAATATTTGAAAAAGGAACAATTGTTTACTAGGTACTTTATATTTTTAGATTGATTGATAAATGGAAATAATTATGATGAAATAGGTATTTCTCAATTATCTGAAGATTGTTTGGGGTAAAAGCATGTATGTATGTATATCTTAGGTGATACATTACCGTAGATGCGGGTTACTTTAGCTCTAGGCGGTAACTTTGACTCAAAACAAAAAAAAAATTGAATTTCCTACCTCTTCGTAACCTTACATTTTACGTAAACGATCTAGTTCGAGTCGGAAATGTTAGATGGTTTTACTGGCGCCTATAGTTAATTGATTGCAGGAATTTTTAAAAAGTTAACTGTCATTTGCATTTCGAACTTACCTGCTGTGAATACTTTACGTATTTTAGATATGCAAACTTTCTTGTGTAAGTGAGGGTTGTAGAGAAGTTAATTTTTGTTTAGGTATGTTTTTTTTGAAAATTAAACTTCTTGGTACGTCGACTGTTTCATTTGTTTATCTTCTATTATTTCAAAGGACTTATATTCGCTCAAAATTTGCTTAAGTATATAGTTTTTGTGCCCAAAAAATCTGCGAGCCAAAGTAACCCCCTACAAAGAACAACTTTGGCTTAAATTTCAAAATAATAAAAAAATATATATATTTTTACAAACTTATGGCTGTACTATCCTCATCTATCAAATAACAACATTATAACACCTAATAGTCTAACACAATCTATACATACATATGTATATCAGAGCGATTTCTAAAAATGTAAGAAAAAAGTAGCCAAAGTAACCCGCACCTACAGTAGGTACTTAATACATTTTCATTAAAAACAATACTTCATAGGTTAAAAGAAGAATGTTTCCTTCCTGATGATCAAGTTTTGAGCGGCACATAACTCAATTTGCCTATACTTACTCATAATTCTTATATGAAATCATCCATCAGTTCAGTAATGCTTCGATTTTCTACTTCAGCCAGCTCTTACATATTTTACCTATATTGCAAACCGGTTAGTGATACTTGATGAAGAACTATCAATTGAGTATTAATATAATTTGAACGGAAACTAATTTCTCGTACCTGCCCAATTCACTAGACAAATTGAATATTAAATGACTGTGCCTGAAACAGTATCTAATCAAAATGGTTTTGTACCTACATACATATATTATAAATTCATACACAAAAATCTCGCTGTCAAATTATGTTCTTGATGAAAATATAGATATGAACATATAGTTGAAAAGTAAAAACAATTAATTTTGGCAATTTTTAAGAATTTGTAAAAAATAACGCGGCACACATACATTATATGTAGGTATGTATGTATGTGTTATATCTAACATTAGCTCAAAAGCTTTCAAACACTTCTTTGGATAAGTGAGATATCTAGACGTGTTTTATTATGCCTTATTTGTTGATTTATCTTGTAGAATTCGCAATATTAGACAAGTAAAAATGTGGAATTTAGAAAAATAGAGTTTCAAGCTTTTATGTGAGACACCTTATAAGCAAATAATGAAAAATCCGTTTTTTTCCTAATGACTTTTTAAGAACTATAAACGTTTTTTTGCAATTTTCAACTAAATTTTTCTTTAATTCGTTACTTATAGAAAACGTCTTTTAAAAATTATAAATATATAGACAATATTAGCTGTTTCGTTATAAAATTGGTGTGGACCTGCGTATAGTTAAGCACAATTTGATAAGCATTTTATAAAATGCTTCATATGTCTTTAAAAGTACACTTCTTAATTCCAGGAATCGGCAACTGCGCATTAATAGTAGTGTCATTATATACTACGTTATAAGATTATACAATCAATTAATCCACTAAAGCTCCGTCTCTGACACTTTCTTTTTGAGTGTATGTTGTATGTCAGTAGGCAAAACCAGATTCCTTTCTACAAGTTTGATTTGTTTTGATCCTTAGGTGGTTTATTTTAATGAATTCAGTGTATGTTTAATTTAATTTACTAAGACGTTTAATTCACAAAATTATGAATTTCTTAATTAATTCTTTAATTAATATTTTGTATTGGTTGTATGTATGTTCAATAAATTTGGTTTCACTCACGACATTTAAATGTCAATATCATTATTGGTACATTCGAACCTCAATAATGTGGAGATTATAAAAATCCTTCAAAACATATTCTGTTTTTCCCCGGGAGGAGCAACGCAAATGTCATACAATAATAAGAATACAACAATCAGCCCAATATGGACTGAGTTTAACACTAGATAATAAAAAAATTATATTTATAATGTACAATTTCTTAGGGTCATGGGACTTTTTATAAAAAGGAGAAGAAGAAGAATAAATTGTATCATTATAAATATAACTTTCTTACTAATTGAAATTAAAAAGCAGCCAAAATGATTTCTTCGCGGGCAATCTATAGTGTTAAATAAATGATGCTAAAACCTGTGTTTTTGCAAACTCACTTTATTCTGAATATCAATTGGCGGTGAGTACGATAGAAGTATTATATTGAATCTTTTTATGGTAAAGTTTAGTATAAATATCTCTGAATAAAAAAATTATGATTTTATAAAATACTTTTATATTAGCAGAAATACAAAATTCGTCATTTACTTATTTCCACGATTAGAGATAAGAGCTTGATCGTATGTCTGTTTTGACAAAAATACCCAATCTGTAAAAAAATAACTTTAATTACAATTTTGAGTAGTTTTCTGATTTATGAAGTTAGACATATATGTATCATAATTCACTATATTTTATTCGACAGTATTTAGAAAACTGGAGTAATTGTATTATTCCAATAGTTCTTTTTATTCCAAAAAGTGGTATTTATACCTAAAGTGTAATA
Source organism: Machimus rusticus (assembly GCA_951509405.1). NCBI lineage: Eukaryota > Metazoa > Arthropoda > Insecta > Diptera > Asilidae > Machimus > Machimus rusticus. The sequence goes on along the minus strand of OX608054.1, from coordinate 13,832,680 downwards.
CGAATTCGAAAGTAACATTAAAAAAAGTAAAAGTAGTATTAGATGTAGCTTTCTTCAAAAATTATTTTAAAAACCAAAAGGAAAAACATATTAAAGTTTATATATAAATATCTTTGGTGTATTTATGTTTATGTATATTATGTAGGTAAGCAAGATATTAATTTGACGACGATCAATAGCAATGTTTGTGACTGTCATAATTAATTTAATATAATAAACTTGTTTCCTTTTTGAAGGATTTTGTCTGATAGTACTAGGGAATAAGGCAGGGGCTGTAAATCCCGCACGCCTGGCGTACCCTAAGTACCTTAACGACGTAATAGTAGACGATGAATAAGAAATGTTTTATTTTAATGAATAAAAAACAACTGAAAATACCTTATCATTTTGTTTTGTTTACATTTTCTTATAATGAGCAACTATTAACAAAATATAAATTCAAAGGAGCGTTGTAACGTAAAAAAATTCCTACTACTTAAGGCTATATTACTCCGATCGGATAAGGAATCAAGACAAGCGCTATCGGAATTCTTGATTTAACCGTTAATACATTTCGAATGATATATCATTATATATATCAAAAAATAGTCGCAAAATGGTAATGAAAAACATGTATAGTACAGTATAACTCTGAACGGACAAGGATTTGGAACTAGACGCCATAGTGACTTCTATTCAGCTCAAAAAGACCTATCCAACGATGTATTACACATAGCTAAAAAGGGCCGCGAATTATGAAAAAACGTTATTTGGCTATTGTTAAAACTGACATGTATAATACGGTATAACTCTGAACACACAAGGATTTGGAACTAGGCGCCATAGTGACTTCTATTCAGCTCAAAAAGAGCTATCCAACGATGTATTACACATAGCTATTGGACCGGGTACCAGAGTCCATACATTTACTGGCATCATCCTTTTAATTTAATATTTAGAAAACAAATACATTAAAAATTGATGTCCTAGCAATTGTAAATTTAGTTTATTTCTACGTCTTTTGCAAACAACAAAATATCTTGGTTAACTCTTTCGAATCATCATTGCTTAATTTTTTAATATTTCCATTTAGTTAAGATTTCAAAATAGTGCAATTTATAAATGTTATGACTTTAAATATATTTTTTGTTTCATTTCACATTTGAATTATAAGCGGACACAAAAAACCCCATTAGCTATTGTTAGCAATATTTAATTATCATGTATTTTATTAATTGCTTCCCCTTCAAAAACCTGAAAATATAATAAAAAAAAACCCTTTAACATATATATACACATATTAATTAGTAGGATAATATCAAAACGAGCTCCTATAGTCGAATTTTATAAATTTAACACTTAATATTTGAAGGAATATTGTAATTTATCATAATTTTAAAATTAATTATTTAATGCAGTAGTTCTTTGAAGAGAAAAACTGTTATAAAGTAATGTAGTCACCTATAGTGCAACACAAAAAAAACTTAATTTCTTAGGAAATGTGAATGAACGAAAATAAAGAAATACCTACATTTTAAATGTTATATTGAATTTTTTTTTCTTATTAAATGTTCGATATATTCAGAATAAGTTATACCAAACAAATGCTGGACAAAAATAAATAAAAGAATAGTTTCAATACTAAAATGGAGAGACTTACACAAGATAAAAACATTTCATTATAAAAATAATTTACATTACTCTTCGTCTGCGTAGAGATTGTCATCTACATACATCTTCAGATTTTTTCAGGTTTTTATGGAAACAGTGTAATGCTGGAGGAATGTATTCAGTAAGTCTTGAAGATCTATAATTTTTTCTTTAAATAGTTTTCATTCGTGAGTATAGAGCAACATGAATTGATAAGTTTCCAAAGGGCCTTCCTCTTGAATTCTGCGTTAGCTAAATCGACATTAACATAAGATTGTTCCTCCACGATGCTTGTAAGGAAAATTAAAATAGGATAAAAGTATATTTCCAACGATACTTCACTTCTTACCAGTGGCGGATTTACCAGGAAGCAAAGGAAGCAATTGCTTGGGGCCCCGCTTGGACAGGGGCCCCAAAAATTGAAAAATTTTGAAAACACATTCGGAAATTTGAAAAAAAAAAATAGAAAATGCAAAATGAAAAAATCCATGTAAACAATATCGACTATTCATTGTAAATCACATGTAAATCACTAAATCCTGTCTCTGACCAGGGTTTCGGTCATAAACCTTGAAAATTAATTCCAAAAATTTTACCAGAGGCGCTGTCCCCATATTTCGTCTTTAAAATGTTGTCAGTTCTGACAATTCTGACTTTTCTGCTTTGTTTACGTTGATTTATTAGATTTATTGGTAATTTAGAGGTGAATGTATCTGAATCTGAACCTTCAATTCAACAATTTGCGACTGAGAAAAGTAGAAAAAAGTTGTAATTTAGTTAGTAAATTATAAGTAAACTGAATAATATATTGATTTTGCAAAATTAACTGGTTATATATTATTTTAAAAAAATTAGTGGGGGGGGGGGTTATGTTGGGATGAAGGCCCCAAAAACCTGAGGTTGCTTGGGGCCCCGTCATAGGTAAATCCGGCACTGCTTCTTACAACCCGTTTTCAAATGTAGGAATAAGGAGTTAACGCGTTTAAATTTAAAATGTGTAGAAATATTCGTTAAAAAACTCATAGTGTACAAAACTTTCGATAAGTTCAACACTTATTGAATCCCGATATCTTGTACATTTGAAAACAATTTCCTTACAAGGATCTTAAGTGCGTCACCTCTTAAAAACGCTGAAGTCGAATTTGAGGAAAAGAAGTGAAGAAAAATCTTAAAATTTGTTCAGGACACTTCAAGTAATCGATTGGTATGGCGTTTCCTACGCAGAGTCCCAGCACTCCCCAGTTTACAACTGAGACGCAAATAGCCTTAACTAGTTTTTAGGCAGTCTTTTAACAATAGTAATAAAAATGTCGTCAGCAAAGGATGCGAATTTTTTTTTAAGCAAATAAAATCAAATCAAGGCCACTTTAATCCTACCAACGTCACTTTTGTTAAGATCCCTTAAGATTTGTATGCTCGGGACCGTACGCTTAAGATTTGCCGAAAGTTTCAGATTCCATATGTAGTCAACGAAAGATTGGTAGAGGCTATTATACATAGTTGTCATTTTATACAGAATATCTATATGCCAAAAAGAAATGGATGGAAGTAATGCATGTAAGTTATTAAACGCTAAAAACTTAGTTTTAATTTTTTTGATTTGTGGGTTAGTCACGTCTGATTTATAGCCCTTCATTTATCTATGTACATAAGTATGACATAATAATATTAATTTATTTTGAAAACGGCATAACATAAAGTTGTACAACTCAATCTGAAAATTAACTTAAAAATTATCTAGGATCTTAACCAGGTGAAGTGGGGGTTACTCATGCACAAATATTTTGAAAACAAAATGTTTTTCATATAGATATTGTTGTTATTGCAATTGAAAAATGATAATAGATAAAACTGTTATAACACTACGAAATATAGTGACCAATTATAATTCAAATCGTTCCATAATTATGAGTATATACTTCATGGTATCCAATAAAAGTGGATTTTTATTTTTGTTTAAAACAAATCCTTATCTGCAGCCAAAACCAGCTATTTTATGGTTCCCCAGTAAAGAAGCTATAAGACGGTTAAATTTATCGGCTCCTTTAAGCGGCAGATAGGACTATTATTCGCCAGTTAACTTTGACAAATAGAGTGAGAAATAAATTTTTGCACGGCCGAGTTGATTTCCTATCCGAGGAATAAATTTATCTGACGATTGAAAAATTGGCGCTAACTTATAAAATGTACTTGAATAAGTAAAAATTTCGTAATACTTCCATAGAAAATGCCTTAGATGACGTTTAGCCAATAAGTTAAAACTAGGTGCATTATAACTTTGTAATACCCTTGACACACTATGGTTGAAATTTAGAATTTCGATCTCAATTTCGCGTCCCCCTGACACACTGCTGTTCAATTTGAAATGTAAAATTCAATTTCAAATGTCAAATTTTACAAAACTGGAGAAAATGGACAGCGACAGCCTGATTTTAAATTTAATTAACTAGCAAAACATAGATTTTTTACATATAGCAGACTTAATGTTGCACCAAAATAAATTAAAAAAAGTTTGGGAAGAGAGGGACAACAGGATTAAAAGATTGCAAATAAAATTTTTGACGTTTCGAAATATTTCCTGATGGTTTAGTAGCCTTTTTTTCAGTTTGCATACCCAATTTCGCATGAAATTGAGTACGAAAAGCTTCATTTCCAAATTGACTTGAAATGTAGATCGAAATGGAGAAAAGAGCCGAAATTCTAAATTTCAGCCATAGTCTGTCAAGGGTATAATATTATTGTAAAATGTTCGATGTTACTAAGTACACATATTGTGACGGGCAACTATGGAACCCTATACAATATCCAATATGCTTGGCCGGCTTTTTATAAATTTTTAAAATTTGTTATACATCGGAAAATTGTTGTATTTCTCTCACAACCGCTAAAGGCTAAGACCTCCCATGCATTAGGAAGCCGAACTGACCAGACTAAACTGAATCAGATCTGCCTGAACGGATTGTGTGGCTATATACTATAGTTGCGTTTTTTTAATGAACTACATAAGATTTACTATATATGTATGTTTTCCCCGCATGCAAATTTGAAAACTCAGGTTTTATATGGGTTTCTATCCACATTGCCACATTCCAATAAGTGGAAAATGTCTAAAATTTCCCCGTAACCTGGATAGAAACCCAAATAAAACCTAGGGTTTCAGATTTACATGCGGAGGAAATGTATACTAAATCGTATATAGCTCATTCAAAAAACGCATCTTTTATAGCTGCCTCGTCAGTTTTACTGAGCCGCGGCGAAGTAAGGACGTACAAAGTGGTCGAAATGGAGTTACTTTGCTTCACGGTGCTATTTCCCTTAAGCGTTTGGCCATCCGGCCAGCCGAAACTGATTCAATCACTTCAGCCCATCCAGCCGTTTTATTTGAGGCGAAATTGCCCATACACTTACCAATTTTGCATTGGGTCAGGCGGAACTGAAGGTAAAACTACTGATAGTGTATGGGGGGCTTAAAAGACCTTAGGCTTTAAAAACCTAAACGTGTAGCTGAAATCTATTCAAAAAGATCAACTTAACAATTTAGCTCTTTGTTGGTTGGCTGAATCTTGTTTTGAAGCATTTGAAATAATTTCAAAAACCCTGTGTTTGTTGTTCTTAATTTTAATTTTAACAAAATGCATAAAATTATGGATCAAAGTTTCAAAAGTTCCGTAATTTTTGTCAATAATTTTACGATAATACTGCACTATTAAAAATAAAAATGGCAAATAAACCCATTACATACATACATATGAGGCTAAGTAGAAAAATTAATAAAGTACACTAAACTAAAAATTTTCAGGACAAAAAAAATGTTGTTAGTCACCTAAAAAAGGAGAAATAATCAATTAATTGTATTTTTATCTTATAATCCTCTGTGACATTGTGATATTTAACAATTATAAATAGTTACTATAAGTTATATGTAGAACTTAGTTTATTGCCTTGATATCTGTACGTGATACATAATTTATATTCAATGATTATAAATTAAATCAATTGGTTACAGAACTAAGACATCAAATTTTTCTAATGCAAGTATAAAATTAAGTCTACTATTAGTTATATTTATCGACAATAGTAAAATTTGAAATTTTGGTTAGCCATTATGCGTGACCCGTAGACTGCACAGATAAGGTTTAGTTATCATCATATTATATTATATGTTCTCTAATCATATGCTTCTTAATTATAATATATGTAAATATCTTATATTCTTATATGTTAGGTCATATGTTTCCTTACAAATGGCAATGATAACAGCAATGAATTGCATAGCACACAAATTCACCTACAGAAGAGAATAACTTACAAAATAAAAGGTTTTTATTCAGTTTTAAGTCTAAAAAGGGACTGTGTATAACCAAACTATAATTTGCATGCATTGATTGGCTTTGTTTTTTCCTGCTAATAACTGAAGTGCCAGCCGCCTACTCAAATGAGTCGATGATTTATGACCTTACAACATCGGTATCTGTTTCAAAAATTTGGTCGATCTGCTCCACTGATGGATTCATCATGATTATCCCTGTTTCGTTGCAAACTGCAAGAATAAATTGGACCTCCTTAATTAGACCATTGCTTAACCAAATTGATTATGATGCAAATTCAATCAAATAAATCACAATACTAAGACAGTTCATTGAATTCGAATGACCAACAGGCGATATACATACATACACATATGAGTGATTACTAATTTGAGTTTAAGTCCTTTGCCTTCATTCAATCAATATTATATATTCATACACACATGACTATTTGTCAAAAATTAAACTAATATGATAACATTATTTAGCTAAGTTTGTTGATATTTTAGATCTTGTTAAAAACAATTTTAAATACCTCCTTATAGAAAAAAATATTCTGGAAGAATCATTCGTATAGTTCGATTGAATACATTATACTAAATAGTAAAAGTATGATATTGAACTGTAACTAAAGAGATGAATACTATAACAATTGTTATTGTGCTCGAATCGTAGACAAGCCTGAATTCCCTTTAACACAATGTAAATTTACATAGAATAATAATTTCATAGTAAATATATGTATATTTCGTTAAAACCTTTGCCCCAAAAGAAGTATAATATGTAAAATTTGAAAGAAATATAAAAATATGTATTTTAAATATTTTGAATCAGTGAGATATTACTATGATGGTTTTTTTTATTGTGCAGAGAATGGACCAAAAATCAATTTATCCTGATGTTCATGATATGCAGAAATACATATGTAAAAATAATTAATAAAAAAATACGCGAAATATCATACAATTTTTAATATCTCTCAAGTGTCCCAGCGTATTCCAGGGATCTCCATATCATTCTAGAATCTCAGCTTATTCTGGCATCTCCTGTGTATGCCTGAGTGTCTCAAAAGAATACTCTAGCCTTTTCTAGTAATACTTGAGTCCGAAGTATGTATGTTTAAGAACGGCTAATATGCGAGAACCAGTTAGGAAAAATGGCCTATACAACTTTAAACCAACTACATATAATGTGTTCTGAAACAAATTCACCTATTTCACAACTAAATGCATTATTAGCTGCGTTTTTTTCACAACGGGTCTGGTTCTGGGTTTACTAGGAAATTTTGCATTGAATTGAAATTTATGAATAGTTACCCATATTGAACTTTATTTTATTTTGTGAACATAAAATCGAATTGCCTGGATTTATACCTACTTTGCGTCAAAAATGTAATCCAAAAATTTATCTGGTTCAGGGTTTGAAGTTTGAATGGGCAAATATCAAGGTAATTTGATGCGTTTTTCGCAAAACTTAAAATCTTTATATAATTTGACTGTTTTTTTAATTCAATTCAATGCAAAATTCCCTAGTAAATCCAGAACCAGATCCGTTGTAAAACAAAACGCAGCTATTATGAGAATGTTGTAAAAATATAAATTTAGTTCTTAAAAATCAAATTCATACTTTGGTATGGATTTGTTGAAATATAACAAAAAATTTGGGTTTTGTTATCTACTTTTTCGTATTAAATGACAAAATAAATACTAGCGTTAGTATTATTACGTGACGTCTACGAGTGGTAAAACCAAAAAATTTTTACTGTGAATTTAGTGTTCTTATCATCAGAGGCTGTCACCTAATTTTCAAAATCGAGTTTAAAACTTTATGTTGATATCATATAAATAGGATTTGAAACGTAGGATTTAAAACTTAGTATTATAAATCACTGACTGAGCCAGGTTGATACGATTGTCCTCGTGATCAGAAGACACACTTTTGACTCATTGTGACAACCACTCTTTACTAGGATCTCTGGTCGGAATCAAACTTACAATCTCCCCACCAATGTGACGCTACCAATTAATACACACATAAAATGATCTAGGTACTATATGTACATGTATTAAAAGGATACTTGCAAAAAATCAATCCTTTGTTTTTAATGAAAGTAAGTAAGTTTATGTTCATATCTTTATTTATATATTATATATTTAAATGTAATGTATCAATGTTTGTCTATGTAGAAACAACTAAAGAAGAGGAGGGCAAACGTTTAAACAAAATTGAAAATTAGCCAGTATTATTAAAAGAACACTAAACTAATGAAAATAATAGAGCACGTTATAAGTATTATTTTATGGTTAAAAATCGTTCATCATTTTAATTATGAAACAATTTTTACTTAGATTTCATTAGAATAATATATGTAGTACCTATACAGACAAATATTTCATACAGGTATTATGTGAAAATTAAAAAACAAACTCCCTCTACTGAACATAATTAGAAATTTATAATTTCGAACACCATTAAAAAGCAGTCTGAGGTAAGTTTTTTCAACTCTTTCAACAAATCTCAAATCGTACGAACATCACATTTCCTCATAAATACACCAAATGAGTTTTAAAGTTGAAAATTACCCGTTTGCCTGCCAGAAATTCCGAAATGCTCAAAGTTAATTACCTTGCATCTATGATATTTCAAGTTTAATAGTGATGCCATTATCTAGGACTGTAATTATTTCGACTATTTCGAAAAAAAATGTTCCAAATACTGAAAATTTTACAAGGCTCTAACTTCATAGCTTTCTTTCCATTTTGTTTGTATTTTGCGATTGTTTTTAAAAGTACAATTCATTCGTATATTTAATTTAATTTGAAATTGAGTTGAAGAGATTATTGGCTTATAGATGCATTCACGTACCTACAAACTTCAGACGTCAGATCTCAAAAACATAATATAAGTAAGTATTGTATTAGAAAAGTTATATACTTGCAAAATTTATATATTATACATATGTATATGTTCTAGAATCCTATTTAAGTTTAATTCTTCATTAAATCTGATTTGGTATTCAGAAAAATATTTAGTACAAATGACTGTGCATCACAAAAACTTACCGAAAGCTGTTAACCCGGCGACGGACAGTCGCAAAACATTTTGACTAATGACTTTTGTATTATGTAGAAAAAAAAAGTAAATTAGACAGACCTTCGTGCAGTTTGACAATATGCACATAGGCAAATGTAAGGTTATGTTATGGCCGAAAAGCGAAAGCTGTGAAAGGTGTGCTCGGTACCGGGGAGATAATTATTAGGTTTTGGGTAATAACCGCAAGCCACTCAGGTAAGACCATAAATCTTGCGGGCAAAAAGTAACCGTGGCCAATTTAACTAGACATTTATTTCGGAGGTGGCCGCCGGAGATGTGTTCTATAAGCGGCATAGGTCATGTGCATCTCATTAGCATGGGCACGAAGTACTGGATGTGTATTAAGAGCTCTTTAACGGCCTATTTGGAGGATCATTTTCGTCAGGAAAATGATTGAAAAGCAGAGCGCGTCTCCATTCCATCGCATTGAGGTGCTCTCTACGGGAAACGGGTCAGGTTTTATTTGCCAGGTGCAAGCGCATGTTGAGAATAGCCTTTTCGTTTTGCAATCATTCCGTGAGATAGAGGTAAACTTATTTTTCTGGATTTAACGATGGAAGAATTAATTTGAAGTCAGACATACCGAAGAACTCCGTCCAGATCCACAGATATAACGCACAAAAGGAATTTCCGAGCCTGACGCCGTTTAACCCTCGATGCCCGGCTAAGTGCCGTGGAGTGTGGTTAGCTCGTGGTCGCTTCAACGAGCATTTGAAACAGACTCGTGTCTTATTTATTTGATTTGAAGAGAAGTCCATGCTGCTTTTGGTGCGTTTTATGAATGAGTTTTTACTACTTCATTAAAATATTATTCGTTTAGCATAAACAAGAATCGGTTATTTCGCCCTTTATGCTATACCTGAGATTTGGCTGTATCCGCCTGCCCAACTAGAAAAAAAATTTCTCGTTTATTTTATTGTTTCAATATCTCTTCAAAGTTTTTAAATTAAAATGGGGCTTTCACGTAAAAAATACAGTGGTAGAAATAATTATGAATTAAAACATTTTAATGTTCACCTACATGACTTAATGATATCATTTTCAAAATATTATAGAAATTTTCCTTACCTATAGTAAAATTGCTTTTATATAGCATTGTATTATACGACTTAAAGACTTAAAGGACACATTTATTCTATTATATATGTATATTTAAAATATGTTTTATAGATTTTGAAGGAAACACCATCCATTTAACATTTTAGTTTGCTGGTAATCGTTTAGGCTGTAATACTGCGAACCATCTCATCAAATCAGAGAGTAATTCTGAAGATCACTTTCCGCCCATTTTAAGTTTGAAATTCTAAAAAAAAAAATCCGCACGTGCCTTGAGGTTAATGGTAAATCGTGTTAACGGCATTTTTATGGGTAAAGTTTTTATATTCTTTTATGACTTTCTGCTTAATTAGCTTCTTCTGACAATCACTTATAATAGGTTTTCTCCTGTTTTTTTTTTTTTAATTTTATTGTGAAACCCGGGTGATAATATGTATAAGACTGAAAAAGGACTGGAAAGAGACTGAAAAAGGAATTTTAGACGGAATTCAGTCTGCAATAAAGCGGAAATTGTTATTTGAACTGAAAACTTACTGACTGAAAACGTATAATATGGAGGAGGTGAGGACGGAATTCAGACTGAAATGACGCGGAAATATTTTTTCACTCTGAAATGAAACTGAATCTAGACTAAAAGTTTTATATTAGAATAGTTGTGTCACAAAACAGAATGAATCAATTAGCCTCGATGAGTATGAAGAAGAGACTGAAAGGAGACGGAAACAAGACGTAAATATTATCATTTTTAGACTTAGAAATTTTTGGACTCGATAGGACTTAGGAACATTTCCGAATATTGGACTTAATCCAAATATTTTCAGTATCATTTCAGTCTAAATGTTTCCGCGAAATCTGATCCGTATTCGCTCATTTCATTTCACGAGCGTTTGAAACGAACAGAAATACATTCCGATAAAATCCTTAGCTCGTTTACAATTCTAGGTAACAAAATTAGTAGTAGTAGCTCAAATAGTTATTATTACAGCGTACATTCAGTCTACACTGAAAAACCAATTAGCAGTACTAACTAATCTTTTATTGATTTTCAGCCTACTAATTGAATTAATTGTTATATGTAATTTAAAGTAGTGAAATCAACTAAAATAGTCGAGAAACTAACTATTGTTGTAAATGTTTTTCCCACTGTTTTAGTTGTATCTACTAATTTAATTAGTATAGGCTAAACAAGTAGTTAATTTTTCTAATCTTCTTCTTTCAGTGAATGTGGTAAACATAATCTTAAAATAATGCGCACACATCTATATACAGTATTGTGCCAGAAAATTATAACCACTCTAACAAATTTCAAAATTTGAACTCTGATTAGGTACATTTTTTTCGCAAACAATCAAACAGATTAACATTTCCTTGCCGAGTTGCAATCTTTCCTCCTTTGTTTTCATTGTTTGAAGAATAACTAATCGTTACGTTACGAACCAATATGCAATATGCAAAAGTATTCCCCCATTCATTTATTCAAGTTCTATCAAATATAAATATCAATAAACAAATTTTCATGTTTCCAAGAAGTATTACATGGTATACCATTTCATTTAACGCCGAAAGCATAAATAGTTGCATCGAAGAAAATCGCAGAGATTAACAAGTGTTATTAAAAATATGATTAATAATACTAAATACTAGAAATATTAATTTGCAAAATATGTGAATTTACCCTTAATTTAATGCTTATCTTAACCGCGTACGAATATAATAAAGTTTTTATCAAAATAAAGTATGGAAGTATAAATGTTGGTGGTTATAATTTTTTGGCACTGTACTGTATATATATAATAAAACTGTAAACTTTGCATGTCTCTATATTGAAAAAATCTGCAAAAGAAATAATTGCGGTGATGAAGGGTAATTTTTAGATTGTTTTAAGCTCAATTTTGGAATTTTTATCTGTTTGTATGACTGTTTGTGCATGCATGACATAAAAACTAATTACACACTTAAAGTAACAATTATTTCAACACACTCGGCTCATTTAGTCGGATGATATATGCAAATTTAATGTTTTTAAAAATTCAGTCACATTATATTAGTACAAAAAAGTGTAGGCTACTCGAAGCGTAGTAATTACAAGAAGGTGTAATGTGTGTACATTCCAAAAATGCTATTAATAAAGTTAGTCGATGGTTATTCGATATAAGATTCCTCTGTTTCCTATATACATATACATAAGTATGTATTTCATTAAAAATTGGATCTGTTGAAAACCGCGTTATGTAAGCTGTGTAGGTTTATCCTCCCACCATAAATTGAATTAATTTTAATATAGTTACTAAAAGTACTCAAGGAAAAACACGTTCGGTATACATCGTGATACCAGTAAAGCATAATAATAGTAAATTATAAAGTGAAATTGGAATAAATGCGATGAACAACGACAAACAACAAATTAATGAAAGTAATCAAAGTAAAAAGATCACGGTTACCTGGGGCACCGCCTAAATGGATCAAATTTGTTGTTGTTTTTCTTTCCTGCTCCCGTAGTCGCTCGAGGACCTTTTGAACGGAAGGAATTTATGTTGCACTAATAATAATTTGGGAGCTCGCAACGAACGCAACCCAAAGACTCCGGCAGCAGGGGCAGGTCCCACAGACAGGTTACAAATTCAGAGCATACAAAAATCTGGCAGTAGAATATAGGTAATTTCAGGTTGGCATACTTCGGCGACTCGCCCAGCTACCGGATCTACACGTTTCGAAATGGGCGAGAGAGGTGGATGATGAAATGTTATAATTCAAGAAAATGTAGAAAAAATCAAAGTAAAAGAATGGAATTTTTGCAGAATGTGGGTAATCACTGTGTCCATGCACCACCGCCGAGTTTCATTTGTGCCGCGTTTTTTAATCCAGTCCAGTCCAGCCATTTCGAGGATAAACTCATTTGCATAGCTTCGTCAATTAGAAAAAATTACAACTAATGGTGAACGAAAAATTGTTTAAGAGCATGATAATTACAGGCTGGTTTTGACGAGGACGTAATGTATAACCTTCTTCGACTTTTACACGCCGCCGCGCACCACATCGAATAAATCGGTTTTTGACCTTGTCTTCTGAAGAAAAGGAATTCAATATTTATGCAAAAAGCAGAAGTATAGTTAATATTTCAAATAGTATTGAAATTCCGTACCATTACCTGCGAAAAATTAAATGATGAGATAAAGTATAATGTTAACTAAATGTCAAGCAAAATAATTTTCGGATTCTGATCAATACCCGAAGAAATGAGGGGTATATATCATCTAAAATCGGAATGTAATTCGTAAAAAATGTAATATTTTATACGTTTAAAATATACATATGTTTTGTACATTTAGCTTGTGTAAGATAGGTAATGAAAAACTTAGGTATATTGTTAATAAAAAACAAGAGATATTTTCACGAAATTTATGGAAATGAAATACAAAATACTTGCTTACGGAAATAAAAATACGTAATTTTAAGGAATTTCCTAAATCTGCAGTACAAAAAACATATTTATACATTTATAAATATGAGATAGATTGATCGTACCTACTTCAAAACTAAAAAATTGCTCAAAAGGTATTGACTGTCAGTGGTCCAACATACATGGTTAAATTAAAAATTGTATTTTGAAAGAAAATATAGCTACCCAAAATTGTGTTATTTTATATTTTCATTACGTTGGTAAAAGTATAGCTACAGAAATATAGGTGCACAATTTTTTTTACCATGTAGGTACGCAGAAAATAAAATGTGTTGTTCAGGAAGAACAAAATCTAATCAGATATTACCTGTAGTCGACAGATTTCACTAAAATTATATATGTTGCATATAAGCGTTATATTGTAATGAGATCACAAACGATAATCCCAGCATTTTGTGTCACAATTTGATGATTTTTCAGAAGTAAATTTTTCATGAAATTTTGCAGATTTGTACTTCAGAGGAAGTGATATCTTGCATTTATAAACAATGCTTTCCTTCAATTAGGACTATGTAATATAAATAATAAAACTATTGTTGTATACATAAAAACTTTCTTAAGCCATGAAATCAATTATGAATCATTGTGTGGTAAACCAATTTTGTTAAACCGTTTTCTAAATTCTAACCCACTACATAGAACAGTGAAAAGTGAATTTAAAATCCTGTAATGTAAAGCAACAATAACGATAATATATTTGAGAAATTTAACTAACAATTATATAGATATTTTTTTCTAACTCAACGTTTAAATGGAAAACAGTATTAATCTTATTATGAGTTGATGTGTTTTAGAAAGTCTGACTGAATCCAATTTATGTAAAAGTTGTGAGTTTTTAGGACCTTTATTAAATATTTATTTAATGTTTTCAAGTAAGCAATATTCGAAGGCCAAAATAAAGTAGGGAGGGAATAGTTTTGTTACCTCATCAAGTAAATGTTTTTTTTAAGACCGCGACTAAATTTTTGAAAATGTATGGTGTATTTTAAGAAAGAGTATAACGAAAGTCTACTCAGCATAATTTTTCGAGCCCGTTTGAAGCATTCTCAAATGAAGCCTCTAGCTTTTTCGTAATTTCGTCTTATCTCATATGTCACCTTACTCTGACCAATAATGACCACTGCAATCTGTTTATCCTTCGGTCTCCATACATACTTATTTATAATTTAGCTATCTATCTATCTAAACTAATTATAAAGGTCAGTCTTTGATCCGTTGATCACTTTTTATAACTTCAGAAATATTACTTAAGAGGTCTTAGTTGCAATTAAAAATAATACTTACTTTACTTTATCAATAACAGAAATAAAATGATTGTTTTTAAAATAGTGTCAATAGTGCCTTACCTTAAATCATTGTAATCCAATTAGAACAATCAAAATCATTCGTATCTGCTGATAAACATTGATTAATTAATAAATTGATAATAATTTTTGAAAAAAAATTACATATTGGACAATTTTGATTTGTGAAAAGTTAACACGGTCTTCACTAGGTATAGCTAGCCATAGAAATTTTGGACATTCATTAGTGAGGTGAATAGTGTTTAAATTATAAAGTTTAAATTGCAACTGTAGTAAGTCTGCTAACAGTACACATATTTACATATTCTTATACAATACTAGCAAATGCCCACTTTGGAAAAGAATGTCCGATTTGAATAATATTTTTTTTAGGAATATTTCAAGTAATTTTTTTACACTTTAGGTTACATTATTGGAGTTTTAGTAAGGACCTCTAATTTTTTTGAAAATATAATAGGTATAGCCTATGTCACCCGGGGATAGTGTAGCTTCCCAACAGTGAAAGAATTTTTGAGATCGGTTCAATAGTTTCGGAGCCTATTCCATGCAAACAAACAAACAAACAATAAAATCTTTTCTCTTTATAATATTGGTATAGATAATATCGAAGGTTACGAAATATTTAATAAATTTTTGCGATGTCATTAACAATGATGTAATGTAGATACTTTAACTCAGTTAAAAATTACTACAAATGCGATTTAAATTTATTTGTGCACTACCGAACCGAATGAAAGGGACCAATTGATATTGTAAGGATAAAAAAGATAAAAACATATTAAATCAATTTGATGTTTATAAATTTGAAAAGTTGATAAATTAAAACCAACTTAAGTGGAAATAAGGACTACAAACGGAAGTTCCTTTTGTCCAAAATGAGGTAAAACTAATTGTTTACAATAATGATATCAAATTATCAAATGTTAAAAATATAATTATTTCCTTCCCATTAATGATTATTATCAGTTAGGAGGAGGCGACAGCTTCGAGCGCTCAGACCACGGTCCATTGCACGATTAATGATACATATGGTAAATATGCGAACGAGAATCAAGTTTTTTATCAATTTAGTTTATACAATTTAGTTGTTGTATGAATAAATGCGGTATTCAATGAAAAGATTCGCAAATTCCGTTCCAAATATCTGACAACACTGGTGTTCTCTGAAGTGCTGAACCTTCTCTTTAGAGACTCAAGCGTCACAAGAGGAACTAAACTTCAATGGAGAATCACATTGTGTTATTGAAGCTTCACACCATTATTGTTGTACCCAGAAATTTTCAAGAGAGGGCGCCGTATTAGGTTGCTGTAAAATCCGCTTTGATTAGCTCTGCTTTTTCTCAATTTGGCGTGCAGAGCGCTAGAGGGTGTTAAACAACGTTGTTTAGTAATTTGGTTTTTTTTATATCGACAAATTTTCAGTGCACATAATTTATACATGCTGGCAAAATTCCGCCATTTAAAATCATCTTTTATCGCTGAATATTATAGTATATGTACATATATGGAATTTCCGTTCAGTACATAGGAGCCTAAACAGATTTTACGAAAACTGAAAAGCTTACAGTGGTCACCACTTTTTATTTGCTGCCTTTTTTTGCAATCAAACTTTCTTCCATATTTAATTTTTTTCTCGTAATTTTTATAATTAAAAATTATTCAAAGTCCACAAAAACAGCTTTCATTGTGCAAACTTTATTGAGTAATCCCAAGACCGTGCTCATTTAACAGCATTTTTCGATGAAAAATACATATTAAACGTAACTCCACTGCTCAAGACTCAGTGCAAGCAAATAGCGTCTTTTAATTGGAACAATAAAATTAAGACTAATATTTCTAAGAAACTAGGCACTTTTGGTCAAAAGCAAAGACATTTGTATGAAGGACCTAATTGAATGAGTAAAAAAAACTTTTAATTACCATAAGATCGTAATAGCTCCTTTTGAACAGGCACTCCTCATATATGCTCTCCTAATTTACATAAAATCTAAGAATCTTTAAAGAATTCGAACCTTTACATAATATTAAGAAAAAAGGCAGGAAACACAAAACCTCGATTTTAAAAGAACACTGAAACAATCTTAACGCTAATGCTTTGTTGCACTTTTGATTCTTTTCTTTATTTTTATAAAGTTCGTTATTATTTTCAAGAATTTATTTGTAACTAAAAGAGGAAATGTTTACTTTCTTCCCGCGACTGTTCTCTTTGTACATAAGATCTCATCTCATAACAACATTAAAATACGTTTTGTAAATTGAACTGCCTAAGGACTCAGTCAAATCGAATTAACATGAAATTGTTTAAATTTCTTATCTATATATTAATACGTGAAGAGAAAACTTTTCACTCCTTTTTAAGCGTGTGAGATTTATATATAATATGTATTACAAATACATTAAATTAATAAAATAAATATCAAGAAACAATATTCAGTTGCAAAATATTGCCATAATTATATTTGAGTGAAGTCATTTGTTAGTTAATATAAATTGCTTAGAATAAAAATAAAAATGTTTTTTTATTTTTATTTATAACATATGGTTCTTTTTAAAATAACAAAATACAAAAATTATCAATGCAATGGTTATTTAACCATTCTTCATATTAGCTATCAGCTATCTCTGACAAGCCTGTAGTTAGAGCAGGTGATCTTTTCAATTTAAATGCTATTGACTTTTACCCAACGTTAAGAACATACATATTTGTAAACGGAATGGACGCGGAATTACCATTACATTTCAAGCAAAATACCATGCAGTACACTTGAGGTTTTTTTCAATATATTAATTTTTGGCCAAATGGCGCACTTCCAAAGTGGAAAGCGAAAAATTTGCCTAAAAAGTCATCAGATAATTCTTAATAACAACTGAATAAAATAAAAATAAATATAAAAAAAATCCTAAGTACCTACTTCCATAGACAATGTATTTTTCAAGACATATTCAATATTTCAAGTAAATCGGTTGAAAATTGTCTGAGTTATGTATGTCTCCGGCCAACTTAAAAAATGCAGTTTTGAGATAAACGCTTAAAGTTTTAAGTTATAGGGCGGTTATATGTACCTACCTATACATATGTAGGTGGCCTTGTGCTATACTTTAAAAAAAAAGTACTTAGGTATATGTATGTATTTCCGGGCCATAATCTTTTGGGATATCATAGTTGAGGTCCTAAGGGACCATTTAAAACAATAAAACAAAATCATTTTTTTTTAAATCCTACAGTGCCCTAACCCCTTAAGCAAATGTCCCCAGTCCAACGATCACGTCACACTTATTGCAGGATGTGCAAAGGGTGTTCTCGGAAGTTGTAGGTTTAGGTATTTTATCTGTATTGCAGAAATTACAAAACGTTTTGTAAATATGAAAGACACTTAGTAAAGAATGTTATTTTTTATCACTCCCAACAATTACTTCTTGAAATTACAAATCAGTATTATTAATTATAAAATGTCAGTAAATAACACTAAAAAGAAAACCTTTTTATTATTCTGGCAAAAAAATTGTTCTCAGTGTGTGTAAATAAATTTGTTTACCACCCTGCGGGCGTTTTCTTTTTACAAGAATGAAAATAATTTTCTTTGGTTGCTTGTATTTAAGATTTTCCTAATAATTGTTCGAAACGTGTGGTTGAAGGACACATTGCCGGTAGATAAAACTGGTATATGTATGTAGCAGCCACACAACATTGGATGAATGAAATTCAGATTATCTTTTTCATTTACTCGTAGCGACCTATTCTGGTGCGAATGCATTTGTCACACTCTCCGAACTGTCCAGACAACATATGCCAAAAAAAAGAATATTGTCGGACTTAAACCCAACAATCAACGGTGCTGGAGGCTGCGCGTTTGCCGTTCAGTAGTGCTGAGCGTGTTATATAATCTTATGCATACCAAACCTGTTACGTATTCTGGCAGTGATCAATCTCGCAATTCCTTTCTTCGATTTTACTTGGTCCTTTTGCGGAGTTATCAAGAAGATAAAAAAAAAATGAAATTAGATGCATCGTAAATGCCTGCAATCTTCAGATCGTTAACATCTAAATGAACCAGCGGACCCTGTTCAATTAATTTCAATTGAGAGATTTTTCTGATGAGCGGGAATACGACGTATCAGCGACAAACTAGAGTTAAGTTAGTAGCAGATGCAGCGACTTTTGTAACAGGGCTCGTTTCTGCAGTACGTACGCAACTAAAATTGTGACTGCGGACTGGACATGTTCAATGGCACTCTGCAGGTTAACAGGGCATATAAAAGTTCTCCTCACTATTTGTTTTACTCTTTCCATTCAGAGCTGGACCATGTTGTGTCTGTGCTTGTGCATTGACATAGAAAATATTTCCGGTTTGTCGCTTGACTCTTCCAATTTTTCGTTCCAGTTGTTGGCTGTCGTCGTTTTGTTGCATTCACAAGGCGAGGTCCAGCTTTCTTTGTACAGCACCGTAAATAGGGACTTGCTTACTCTTCTCGTGCGACACTACGAAGAAATTTAAAGGAAGGGAATTATGTGAGAGTCATTCTGGAAAGAAAAAAAATGGTACAAAATAAAACAATTTTGCACCATCGAAATTATGCAAGAATGTGACCGAATTCTCTTGGATACTGATTCGAGGCAAACCAATCAAATTAATAAGATGATGAACTATCCTATACTTACTATAAGAGCAATATTTGTATATATGTATATAGGTATGCTATATGTCTGTAATAATATTTTCCAAAATGGCTCTAATGATTTCAGTAAAATTTACACCATAGAGGTTTTCGAGGGCGGTCTTCTCTCTAGGAAAACTCATTTTCAGCAAATTTTCATGAGCGGACTGTGAAATTTTAAAACTCGACTTTCACCAAAAATTGATACTTGAGGGTTTTCGGGGTCGCTGATTTCAAACCCACTGTCATAACTTACGAATTCAAGACGGCGGATTGTCAAATTTTGAAGTTTATTCGATTTCCACCAAAACTGGTAGGTAGGTACTTGAGGGTTTTTGGGGTCACTGATTTCAAACCGATTTACCATTAATAGAGCAGTTGCTTCAAACTTAAACTACTGAGTAAAGGTGAAAAAATACGAAAATTATTTACAACAAATTTAGTGGACATTTTCACGATTATGCTTAAAAATTGTAATAGTGGAGAATGAACTACCTAAACAATTAATATTATAAATTTCTAATGAGCACCGAAGTTGCAAAAAAATAAATGCTAAACTATCACTTGCACGTTTTGCACCCAGTAGACCATTTCCCTCTCCATACGTTCAGCTGACTATTCGAATCGCAATTATACAAAATTTTATGACTTTATGCAAATTACTCCCGAAGCAAAGAATATACTACAATACCTTTCTCCTCTTTACAGCACTGCTAAATAACTGTGTAGCAGCACATGTCGCGGGTCCCTCTAAAGTCTAGATACTCGTTACTCGTTACTCGTTACTCGTTATAATTGTCGAACGCATAAAAGGCGAGAGAATAATCTCCGCGGCGAGCAGCAAAAACCAACCAAGTATTTCTCCACAGCATGAGATTGTATATAAAAGTTGTAAGTCGCATATAAGATGCCTGACAAAAGACGCAACGAGACAATCTCTGGTTACTATGCCCCATCAAGAGTCATAGATTAAAATTCGGGTTTCGCACTTAAGTCTTTTGTTTTAATGAATCCATCATACTTGATTCTTCCTAATTTTCATGATTTAATTTAAATTGCAGGCGATGGAGATTTTCCTGGCATGCCATACACTTAAAATCTATCAGGTTTTTGCCTGTGGTGTGCACCTTTATAGCAAATAACCCAGGGTATGGCTTGGGGCCATTTCTGTCTTTTCTGGCTCTCCAGTTAACATGCGGTACTCGAGGTGTACGCGCCTTGTGTAAGCTGTAATCTTTATAAATATTACAATACTTGTTGCAACTACAACGTAATGAAGAAAATATAACTATAAAAAAATTTACCCACATTAAACAAGTTATTTCAATTAAATAATTTTAGTCCGTGACAAAATAAACATAGCAATTATCTTCAGTGATGTGATATAGAAGTGCCTTTGTAAATTGTCCTATTTGTTCATCAACCATTAGTTAATCAGTTACTATATTTTTAACATATGTACAACTATTCCGTTTTATATACCTGTACATCGGATATTATGCGTATTTTTAGGTTAATTGTAGGCAAAATCAAATGTTATAGGCTTATCTAACAGGAATGGATAAAGTTAACAGTGGCAAAAGACCATCAAATTCAAATGATTTGTTACAATTAAACGCAGTAAAGCTATTTAAGACAACGATCTGTGATAATGTCAACAACGATCGTGATTTATTACATACTAGTGACTTAGATGCATACGATTTAAAACAAGTTTTCAGCAAAACCAGCTTACAATTTTTTCGGAATAATAACAATATTGATATATTAACGGACGTTTCGTGCGTAAGGGGCGATTCACTTAATACACTATTTAAAACGAGCATTGAGATTTTAAAAACACATAATCTGTCAAAGACAGAAAACGGTCAAACAGTGGAAAACGGTATGAATGATTGTAAAAATGACGAGGATATTACCAATAATGATCGAAAAATTGGTAATGTTGCAGATAAAGAGGCTCGTAGTTCTGATGTAAGTTGTGCCAAAAGTGAAAATATTCATT
The DNA here is from genome assembly GCA_951509405.1 of Machimus rusticus. NCBI lineage: Eukaryota > Metazoa > Arthropoda > Insecta > Diptera > Asilidae > Machimus > Machimus rusticus. The sequence goes on along the minus strand of OX608054.1, from coordinate 13,811,170 downwards.
CAAGAGATGAAGAAAATTTACAGCTAACGCAGCTTTTAAACGATCAGGACACGCAAGAAAGGGTCAATGAAGTAAGTGGAAAATGTTAGTTTCAATTGTGTTTGAAGTCACCTCACAGATTTCGATAAAACCAAAAAGGTCAAAAGCGACGAATCTCGTGAAAACAAAAATTGACCGGTTACATCCAGAGTCACTTAAATTCTAAATTAAAGACATTTCCATTCTTATTCCGTAAAAAATATACAAAGGTTGTGGAAATAAACAAATTGATAGAAAACTTACCATTCGCTCAATTTGTTCGTTTTAGCGGTTAAATGCGTTCTCATCGTTGTTGAGAAAGCAAGTGAAATTTTTGCATTTCATTTTATTTATTGCAATTTCCAATGAAAAGTTCGGAGGAAATGTATAGAGGCTGTGTGCCAAACCAGACTTTTCTTTTCAAAAGTTCGTTCAAAATGTACTAGATTAATTTGCCTGTGCCAAACAAGGGGAGTCTTTTCAAGTGACTTTTGTATCGACGTATAAGCACACTTTGATATTAATTAGCATATTTGATATTAAATCGGGAAATGGACGAAGAAGGTATCGAAGTTACAATTTTATTTCTTCAAATACTAATTAACTATGTATTAAATACATAAAGGGGAAGAGGAAAACTAAAAATTGCATGCAAAATAGGATAATCAATATGCGATATGCTCATAGCCTTCTATAAGGAAAAGTACTGATTTATTATTTGAAAAGTCTACTCGCCAGCATACTTTTCGTTGAAAAGTCGACTTTTGAAAAGAAAAGTCTGGTTTGGCACACAGCCAGAGTGTCGTTATGCTCTATACATTTCCTCAAAATGTGTAATTTCTCGAAATAATAACAATTCGTTTAAAAACATATTTGACACTTAAGGATCAAAATAAACGTTCTCACAACTTTTTATTGAAATCTGTGCAGAAACATCAAAATCAAGTTGTTTTAAATTGTGTATAACGATATATATATAAGTGAATATTAAGGCTGTGTGCCAAACCAGACTTTTCTTTTCAAAAGTTCGTTCAAAATGTACTAGATTATTTTGCCTGTGCCAAACAAGGAGAGTCTTTTCAAGTGACTTTTTTATCGACGTATAAGCACACTTTGATATTAAGCATATTTGATATTAAATCGGGAAATGGACGAAGAAGGCATCGAAGTTATAATTTTATTTCTTCAAATACTAATAAACTATGTATTTAAAATATATAAAGGGGAAGAAGGAAAACTAAAAATTGCATGCAAAATAGGATAATCACTATGCGATATGCTCATAGCCTTCTATAAGGAAAAGTACTGATTTGTTATTTGAAAAGTCTACTCGCCAGCATGCTTTTCGTTGAATAGTCGACTTTTGAAAAGAAAAGTCTGGTTTGGCACACAACCTTTGTATTTAATTCAATTATTTAATTTAATTAACAAGTTGTGCTTCTAGAAATGCTAATAAAAGTTGTGACGTCAGTATCAATAACACTTTGGAAATTTTATACATATAAATATTTCTATGAAAAACTAGACTTCGGAACAGTTTTCCACTATTAACCCTTTGCATTCGATAGAAGTGTAAAACTATGAAGCAACAGAATTCATTGGCTGTGTGCCAACCTGGACTTTTCTTTTCAAAAGTCGACTTTTCGACGAAAAGTATGTTGGCGAGTAGGGTTTTCCAATGACAACTCAGTACTTTTTCCTTATAGAAGGCTGTGAACATATCTCATATTGATTATCTTATTTTGCATGCAATACTTTAGTTTCCCCTCTTCTTAATGTGTTTTAAATAGTTTATTAGCATTTGAACAAATAAAAGTTATTAGCTTCAATATCTTCTTCGTCCATTTTCCTACTTTGTTTAATATCGCGTGCTTATATTTCGATACAAAATAACTTGAAAAGACTCCTCTCGTTTGGCACAGGCAACTTAATCTAGTACCTACATCTTTACCGAACTTTGGAAAAGAAAAGTCTGGTTTGGCATACATCAAAGTGAAAAAAATTATTCCGAAATTCACACAAAAATACAAAATTTATAATTTAATAAAGTTGAACAATTTAACTTATTCAAAATTTTTTTTTAATTCTAAAGATCAATACATGACATTAATATTCAATCCTGATGTGTACTTGGGATTCGGAGACTGAGTTCATAGATGGATCAAATTGGACCATTAAGTGTAAGACGACTTCATTTCAAAGTTTTAAAAAATTCGTGTGAATGCAAATGCTGCAATCGCCAACGAATCTGCGACTGTACAACGTTTTTATAAACTGAGTATTAATTCCTCATAGTAATCCTTTTCTAGTCATATATAGAAAGAGTCTGCATCTATTGCTTTGATAATATACGAACTTTAAATTTTCATTTTATTTCATACGTCTTTGACATTATTTTTCTTCAAAAATGTTACGTGCTCTTCTAAAATTCCGAACGTGCTGCGGGCCTATTTCTTTCCTATATAGTTTTAATCAGGTTCTGGGTACGAAGTTTTAACCCTTTGAATTCAGAACGCTAGGATATATGTTGGGATGGGACTGTTCTTCACAAAATGCATTCATTCATCGGTCCAATTTTGGGTCAACGATGGTCATCATTGTTTGTCAGCCATACAAAAAGTAATAAAAACGTTTGATGTCATTCTGTTGAAACCAAATTTAGTAGAACCCCGGGTCTTAAGAGTTGAATTTTGAAAAATCGCTCTTCGCTGAGTTCCAGCTTTGCATATAATATAACATAACCAATTCGAGCTCGAAAACCTCGTACTTAGTTAAAATATATACTATAGAAACACGCATAGTAACAAATTTTACTTTTTTATTAATTTAAGGGAAATGAAACTATGTAGTTAGAGATTTTTTTAAACCTCAGGAGGCGTCAACAATCTGAATTTTTGATAAAAGAAACTCACATATTCCTTATTTTTTCTACGGAGATATTCTTTTTTAAAAAATGTACTTGTTAATACTTGCCCCACTTTTGGGGTTAGTTTTATCAACCTTGAGGCAAGTATTAAAATTAGAGCTTTAATATGATTACGAAAATATTTTATAGATATGAATAGAAAATAAAACAAAGTATCATATTTAACGTTTTTATTATATTACCAGGAAGATATTCTTATTTCAGCTTTATCTTTGCTTAATTTAAATTAAAGCTAATCATCAATTGTAATTTTTTTCTGAGGTAATAGATAGTTAATCTCTATTAAGTAGTCATAATGTAATTAATTGGTGCGACTCTGCAAAGTCGCGCCAAGAACATCTTTATAAGAAAATTAAAAACACTGTAATTGTTGCATAAAATACAAACGGATAAATATTAACATGTTTGTTTATACTTACCCATGTGCTTTGTTAATACTTGCCCCGGAGGTCGATTTTTCACAAATTTATATTTTTAACACTTAATTACTCGCATAGAGTCAAAGCACTTTTGCGTCTTAAAAAAAAAGTACTTGCCGCATTCCGAATTTCTCCGAGTCCCCACTATATTATAACAAAGATGTGTATTAATTCGAGTTGTTTCTTAAAAATATAATATTTTAAATAAAGCATTTTCTAAATAATCATCTGAAACCCCGTGCGAGCAGTTATATAATTTTCTTCGTGCGAGTAATTAAGGGTTAAGAAGACCACTGATAATACGGTAAAATTTAAAAGATAAAGATGTACAATACAAGATAAAATATGCTACTATTTAAAATAAATTCAGCACGTTTTAGGAATGTTCACTTCAGGTCAAGAGTGACAAAACAACAAAACAATTTTGACGATCATCGGTGCAATTTTCTGTGCTTTTCCATATAGTTTTGGTAAATATTTTTAAAGACAAAACTGACTGTAAGATTCTTGAAAATTAGCAAATCAAATGATATCTTGTAATTTCACTTTTTTTTTGTAATTTTCATTTTCTTTAAAGAATTGCTAACATTTTCTAAGGAAAACGTGGAAATGTTTTATTGTTAGATATATAGGTATCCATTTGACACAAATTAAAATTTTCGAAATTAAGGTCCAACTAGTAAAAGCACACCTTTTGATGAAAATGGCAGAGAATCTTTAGACAAACAAAAGTTCCTTCCACATCGCGCTATTCTGAGATAATTTAATTAATCAAAAACATCGCCAAGAGCCACGTAAGCAATCCTACAAAAAGGCGGTTCTTAAGGCAGATCATTAACCTCGTGGACTGGTGTTCTACTGATGTTAAAATTATGGAAAAAAATTGGAAATGGTTGGTTCGAAAAGTTTATAGAGATATGAAACAATACAACACCATGAATGAAGTTAAAGAGGCCAACTGCAGTGGAGTTACTAATCAATATTAAAAATTAGTTGTCAACATTTGTGCATTTTCACTACTGTTAAATTAAGAAAAGTCATACTTACCCGTCTATAATAAGACAACAGTCGTCTTGCACATTTCCACTACTTCCACTATGGCTAGAATAAAAATGAACAAGTGAATATTCGGCCAAGATACTACTAAGAATGCAACTAGATTTAAATCTACATATGTTAATTATATTTCAAGAAACATAAGTTATTTCGAGAAAGACACGTTTGAAAGAAAAATGAGAACATGTCCTTAAATAAGCCGGTATATATATATATATATATATATATATATATATATATATATAATAATATATATATATATATAATATCTGAATTTACACTTTTTATTTTAGGTACCTTTGGGTATCAAAAATCCAATGAGACCTGCATTTTTTACCCTCATGAAGCTAGATAGAGATAAAAAGCAGAAGGTAGTGTTACAAATACGATCAATACCATGAACGCCACTGCGGACGGCTTAACCCTTTTTCTTGGCTCGAGATACCTTTCCACTAAAGTCTGATCTATTTTCTCGATTGATTTCTTCTGAAATTTAAAAATGCTCGGAAGTCCCATACCACTCACAAATTGGTATTAACCAATTGGCATGTGATAGTTCGAAACCAAGGGGATACTTGAATGTGCTTCAAATTGTTTAACACCCAGTGTGGATTAGCAAATAGTTGTAATAATTTTAGATGAGCTTTTATAAATTATTCAGTTACAGTTTTATTAAATAGAATTTACTTTTAATGCCCTCCCTGCTTAAAAAATTATAAGATCTTACATTTGGGAAATGGGATTTCTTGTCGGATGTTTTCTGAAAATATCAATTTTTTTTTTGTTCTTCAAATAAAAACTGCTGCTAAGGTGTAGTTATGATTGGTTCGAACATTTTTTAAAATTTAAAGTTAAATATTTTAAATGACAAAAACTTTTTATATATTCATGATATTTGAAAATTGTGCTTTTTGAGATTCTTATTTTAATTACCTAAACAAAATTTATATTTTTATCAAATTTTAAAAATCGCAGGCCTTCATATACCCCAAAAATATTAACCAGGGGTAGAATTCAATTAACCGAATCCAATTTTTTAAAGAAATTTAATATAGGCTTCATTTTATTTCGAGAAGTGCTCAGATTCTTTTCTATAAAACACAATAAACGGATAACAAAATTGTAAACAACCGCAGCTATAAAGTCTTACAATTGATAGTTAAAAATCTCAGAAAAATGGTGGATATCAGAAATATTGTATATATATAGAAAGGAGGTTGGTATCGCAACTTCGTATTTAACTCTTAATTATTTATTTATTTATTTCGCTTAATACAAGCTACAAATAGACTTAAGTGAAGGTAAACGCAGTACAAAGATTTGTACACTTTTACCTCTATGTTAAGGTTCTTTCGAAAATTACTTTCTCCCCAGAATTTTTAATTTCGTGGGCCCAATAAAATTTGCATTTTGTTCAATGAAGATACAGCGTTTAAAGGCATAAGTTATATTTATTTTTACAGATCCCGAACTGCTCAACCACCCCTTATATAATTTTCTAAAGTGGGTAATTTTATTTATTTATTTATTATAATTATTATTATTATTTATTTCGTGAAACATTGAACAAAAAGAATAATTTGATGAAAAAGTTTCAAGACAGTAAAAATCTTTTATGCCTGACTTTTTTTTTTGTTAGTAAATTTTCTTTGATGTTTTAGTCATCCTAGTCTCCGAGATTGATTGATTCTTTGGATGATCATCGAAATTATTTTTAAGATACAGAAAATGTTAATTTGTTTGTTTATGTCTTAAAAAAACACCTATAGTAATCTTTTCATGTAAATTAAAAAATCCTTAGACTGAAAACCTCTAAAAAATGTATAAGCATAAAAGTTTGTCATTTTTAAGAATTTCATGAATTTCGTGCTTTGATCATGATTACAAGTAACGATATTTCGTTGACAGCATTCGTGTCGAGCAAGTTACCAGTTCACGCTACATATTTGAGATTAACAAGTTCAAAAATGAGGCAGCAAAAGTCATGAACAAAAAATAAAAAGAAAAACACACCATGAATGACACACTTCGTTTTCGAATGATCATTTCTCCCAAAGCAGTGGAGCCACTGTCTTCTGCCCTCGCCACACTAAAAATTCTGAGTAAATTAATTGACAGTACAGGTGATTGAAGTATCTGACCGCACCTAGGGTTTTTATCTCGTCAGTTTCAAGTAGATATTGGCATTCTTTTAAGGCAGGTTTCTCGAATATAGTAGTGTAAGTTTAAACAAGTTCGAGATAGAACTAACTACGCACACTTGAATGTAGATCCAAAGCATCGATTCAATTGAACGTTAAGTAAATCTAAAGGCGATTTTGGGAGCACTATCCATATACGGTGCCAACTTTAGGATAGGAAGTAGGTGGGGGCCCGAGGATCCCGCACGGCAATGTTCATTAAAATAGTTCCTCACATTGGCGGCACACATGCTATTATTAATAATATGTGTCTATGTTATATTCAGTGGGTCGTCGACCCGTCCTCAGCCAAAGAGTGGTGTATAACGAAGGCGCAATAACAACAGTGCTAAGCTAAAACATGACAAAAAATTTGATTGATGACTTTTGAACTCTGATAAACCAACAGACATAGGCCTTAAGATCTTATATGACATTGATCATGACTCTGATTTTCATTATCTGTTAGCGATACTTTAAATAATGATCAAATAAAGAAATTTGGCTTCAATTTCTAGTAGAAACGTGCAGTCGCGACATGAAAGGTGCAATTTTAGCTTGGCAATTTAGGCATTTTTTGCGAGTTTCGGATAACATAATTAGTATTCCGACTCCTCCAATAATCTCGAAGTTTTAAATTAGACTCCGTCGTATATATTTCTCCGAGTGGGATGAAGGAGTAAAGCGTGATCGTCACCAAAATTACCACATCTTGTGACATAAAAATTTTCATTTTATGCTCATTAACGCTAAGCTTAACGAACACCGAGCTACAGGTATACTCGTATAAGGATAGGTCGAAAATATTGTATATACGTATAACCAAAGTAAAGAAATGCTTACTACTAAAATTAAAGTCATTTAAAAAATTTCAATAGAATGGATCACAACACCGCATTGGCGGTAACAATTGTGAGCCAGTCTTTTATGAGTTTTTATTACCTAATTTTTATGATTTTAAAACCAAAATAATGCTATCTCACAAAAAGTAATAACACCAATACCAAAGAGTAGTATCTACTCGGAAAACTTGTATGTTTTTTATTAACCGGGGTGCATCCTCTCAACCCCAAATATGACACTTAATATTAGTTTTATTTTTTCTTATTTAAAATTTTATTTATAAAAACGCCACAATGTCCAAAAACTAAAAACTTTATGTGCAATTTTTACTTGCTTAATACCTGCACACTACACCTCCGCCGTCTGATGCATCATATCTTTATGATTTCTTGATATTTCTTAATACTGGTAAATAGTGCTATAATATTTAACATTATTGTAATAAGAAAAACTAGATACCCGTATTTCGTGGATTTTCAAGAAAAAGCCCTAGTGTCATTCGTTTTCTAAAATCGTGTCATAAAATAGGTAGTATTTCTCTAAAATCTACCTAAATGTACAATGCATACATATACAAGTGGTACGCAAACAACGCAAAATGTTTTTTTAAGGGGTAGCCAGAGTTAACACATATTGTAATGAAATTATAAACAATTATGCACTAAGAGAATAAAACTATATGTCAAATTAATTATTAAAAAACCACTTATGTAAATGTAAGTATAAATTGTCATATTGGTAGCGTATTTTTGCCTTTCAAGTTTTTCATAAGACATTAAATAAATATTCGCAAAACTTCCAGGAAATTATTTCGGAAAAGCAACTTAAAACGTCGTTTCATAACTTAAAAGTATTTGAACATTTTTATACAGGAAGTTATTTATATGTTTTCTATAATAATTTAATAATTTGAAAAATTTGTAGGTAAATTTCTAGGGATGACAAGGCAAATTAATAGGGTTATTTTAGATAATTTACCCAATTTAACCTATAAGCTTGATGTAAAACAATCCAATACAAAATGAATTTTTACTCATACAAAATTTTTTATTATATTTATTTTTTATAAAAATTCTGGGGAAATTGGATTAGCAGGCGCAAAAGTATATACGATTCACGAAATTATTTTACACAATTGCAATTTTCGAACAGCAGTGTTGTGAATTATTTTTAAAATCAATATATTGTATTTGTACGTTAAATACAGAACTGGACCAAGGGCACCAATAGAATACTAAGGCCAAGACCAAATATGCCGGAAAGAGACCAAGACCAAAATAATCCCGGCCATTTGCTCATTACTAATTTGAAGACTTTCCTTTTAAATAAATCTAGAATCGAACGTTTTAAAGCAATTATAATTTAATTACTTCTTAATTCCAAATTTCACGTACACTTTTAATTCATTGTTTGAAATGGTTGCAGCACAGCCTTCCCAAGATGTGCCAAAAATACACGGGGAAATCGGTGATCAATTTCGCAATTAAGAAATTTTATTTCAACATGTAATCATATTTGAGACTTAGATGCTTCTGTCAATCAAAAAACCTTTGCTGGCTCAAAATTACCGACCTCAAAGACATTGAAACAGTGAAGAACTTGTTCCCTTAGACCTGCCTAAATCAACAATTACTGTCCATTATATGAATGGCGACTAGGCGATGATGAAAATATTTATGGGTCGGTAAAAAAAGCGGTATAACTGTTTAAATCCGAGAAAAAGAGAGAGCAATTAAGGCGATATACCTAGAGACTTTTTAATGAACACTTTGACAGAGTCAATTTCGAAGATTGTTACATTGATTAGATCAGTAGATCTCATCGCATGGCTAGGATTGAAATCATTTATCAAAATCTCATTACTTAACCTCTGCATGAATGGCCAGCTGTATACAAATACAGAAAAGCACTTTTATCACGGTCCGATCAATTATTGCAGAGATAAAAGATTTCATAAACTTTAGAGGTGTTGGATCAATTATGGCGTTTTTAACAAAAAATTAAAGAAATTTACTTAAACCGACCTTAAGTTCTTCAACTGAAACTATAGTAAGTTGAATGTTTTTAAATGGCCTCTGGACGCTCAGGTGCAACTACAATAATTACCACTGAAGTAAGGCACGTGCAGCAGTGGTTCCCTAAAAACAGTCGGGCACAAAATTAAGAAAGCTCTTAAGAGATACATCTCAAAAAACTCCATGAAATTAAAATTGAGAAAACGCTTAAACATAAAAATACAATGTACACTTCTCATTTCTCAATCAAATTTGTGATCTTAGCAGGTATACTTTTGGTATCTTAAGTTGAACACTAATATTTCGTATGTTTGCTTATGTATAGTATACCAGGTGTTCCATTTAACCAAAATACCTCGAAAAGAACACATCATACAAAGCACTTGCCTAGACAAAAAATATCTTTAAGATCGGTCTGTCCTAAACTAAAATTAGCCCTTCCTCCTTTCCTCCTATAGATAAATTTATATTTCAAATGGAAATAAACATCGAATCGAAAAAGAAAAAAGGCTTCATAATGATGAAATTTAAAAGATAACCCTTCTCCATCTACAAGAAAAACAAGACAGGGCTAATTTTAGGACATACCGATGTTCCCTTTGGGGATATTTATTTTTTGTTCAGGACTTTCCCTTCCTTTAACTTTCTAGCTTTTGTTTATCATCAAAAGTAACGAAGAATCTTAAGACAATCACTTTTTTTTAACAATATTAAAATTTAACAATTGACAAGACAGTAAAATTAAAGATAAATTGTTGTTTACATTATACACGGCTTGTTACTTCAACGAAAAACAGTTGCTATAAAAAGACAAGTTAAAAATATACTCTTTATAAGAGTTCAATTGTTTATAATAATAGAATAATGGAGAAATACAATTTATATTTTATGATACTATTCATAATTAATAAACAGCAAAACAATTCTTATCACTAAGTAGTAGCACATGCGAGAACAAAAGAACTAATCTGGATAAAGCGGCATCTAATTGTTAAAAAGTTAAAATCAAGTGGCTACATCAAGATTTTTCGTTACTATTAAGCATTCCGGAATTAGCCATGTACTTAGAAAAATAAAACTTAATATTATTAATCAAACTTATTTAGCTTTTTATTTAAATTTTCGCGCAATCTTAAAAATAAATGAACATACCCCCAGGACCCTCAGAACCCCGCAGTAACTAATTTCACATAGAGTGCAATGCATAATATTAAAAAGCTTGATTTCCTCTGATAAATAATCAACATACTTATTCCTCTATAAAAATCGACCTCTAATCAATATGCTAAAAAGTCGTACTTCTTATTAACCAATCGCTCCAAGCTCCGAACCTACTAAAGCAGCCATTTCAAGTCAACGCTAAGTACTTTTAATAGCATCAATTCTTTTCATCTGTCACAAAAATATTTCTTAACATAAAATGTTATCTAAAATACTTGTGCATCCTGTAAGCATTCTTGAGGTGAATATTTTCCTTTACCTTGAAAGCTATTGTAAATTCTATTGTTGTGAAACGTTGAATAAAAATGGGCAATAGCATTAACGAAATCTATAGTCCTGTAGATAGTCCTGAACCTATTGAGGCCGTCTGAATAAAGGACGAGTTACACATTTCCTTATTTCGCTAAGAAAACGCACCATGTGACGCGATAAGAGAAAAGTGTATATGTAATAATATACTTTCCTCCTTGATTTTATGTTCCTAACCGAAAAGGTAAATATTAAAGCCTTATTAAATTAATATTAAAGAACTTTTACTTGAATTCAGTATTATAAAGCAGTTATTTATCGAAGGGAGCAGACATTCTTTCATTGTCGGCGCAATAAAGCTTGTTTCCTACTTTGCATTCATAAAAAAATTCGTACAATTCCTTTGAGAGTGCACAAAATCGCCAAAAACACAAGCACCCAGGAAAGGACGACATGAAGGTAAAAATGTCTTCTTCTACCTTCCCACTCCACTTTGAAAAGATCTGCCTTATTATTGTTGGTTTGACTTTTAGCGCCCTTATTTAATCAGAAATTTAAATAAATTTAGAATTTAACCTCTTCAGGGATAAATTTTTTAAAGAAGGAAAAAGTGATTTCATGTTTTATTTGATTACTTGTTTACTCAGTTTTTACCGACAGCTACTCAGTAAGTAAGAATAATTTGGAAGAATAATTAGTATAAAAAAGTAAATTGAGTTCACATATTTAACAATAAAGTGCTATTAATAAAAAAAAACAACCTCATTTTATCAATTATGTTTCTAAAATAAAGGAAACATCAAAACTGATCAAACTTTATAAAAAGAAACTGGGGGTAATCAGAGGCAATTTTGAAATGTTTTCAAAGCAGTTAATTTCAAGTTGAATAAAATGCTGTCCATACTGCAATACTTCAAATTTTTTGGTTTTTTTTTGTCGAAATAAAGTCTAACTAGCCGTGCCCCGCGCGGTTTCTCCAGCGCCCTCCCCCCTCATGACCGTCCGCCTTGCACATCATAAATGCGCGCGTGGTACTTGACCATTATTTTGTTGCAGAGTTATTTTAAAACTATGATATCTCCTAAGATATTCACTGAAATCAAATGATGTTAAGGGCAATTTTGCTCAAAATTAAATACTTGTGAAGAATAACGTATTTACTTGGATAAGGATTAATATCATGTTTATAAAAACACCTTCGCAAATAATGCATTATTTTAGAACCATAAAAAATATTATAGCGAATCAATCTTAAAAGATAGACACATGCTATCACGAACTTTGTTTTTAGAACTTTTTAAGGGGAACAATTCCGTCATACATGATTTTTGCTGTGTAAACGGTTTACGCATAGCGCACGCAACGGAAGCTCTCAAAAGGAATAGTTTTTCCCGTTTTTGCAACAATTTCATTGATGCTCCGCTCCTATTAGTCGTAGCGTGATTTTATATAGCCTATAGCCTTCCTCGATAAATGGACTATCCAACACTAAAAGAATTTTTCAATTCGAACCAGTAGTTCCTGAGATTAGCGCGTTCAACCAAACAAACAAACTCTTCAGCTTTATAATATTAGTATAGATGAGTAGTTCTTTAACAGATTTTAATATATTTTCTAGTTAGCATAATTTTAATTTCTAAAAAACTAAACGTACACATACATATATGGCTAAGGGCGTGAAGAGGTTAAGTGAGGTTTAGGGAACGCGTTCAGTAAGATTCTCTTTCATTAATATGAAGAAATCTGGTTAAAATAAGGCCGTATTTTTGGCAGCCAATCGTTCGGCTTGATCTCTTCAAACCGCCTTTGGATGTCTCCCGGCCCAATAATTGCTGCTAGTAAAAATCAGTTACACACGTTCGCACCTGGTAAAAATGTTCTGGTGAGGTATTTTCGGCGAAAACAGTCGAGGCACCGAGGAGAGCCTTCTGGCGGGATTTGCCACTGAACCTTCGCTGCCCGCCGCGCCGAACCCGCGCAGATCAAAACCCATTCAGCGTCTCCGGGCTTCTGATGCTGCCGGAGCAAATGGGCTGCATGACGGATGCTGGGCTCGGTTAACGGTTAGTTATTACTTGCACACGGTCGCGAAACAATCTGCGATGATAAAATTTACAAGAAGGATATTTTCCACATATTGGAAGGGCGCATGGCCGTTATGATTTTGTTATCGGTTATTGCTTTCTAAAATTTTCAATCACGTGCTCCTAAGGGTCGAAATCGCGCACACGGGATGAATTCACGCGACGCTTCATTTCTGGCGGTGCAGCAGTAGATTTTTATGAAATTATGTTTGTTCGCTAAAGCGAACTTTTATAAATAAAAGTTTAAGGAATTAACAGTTTTGATAGAGTGAGTGTAAAGAAATTTAAATTTTAGTTATTATAATTTTTTGTTCACCTGAATGTGTCACTGAGTGAGAATTTCATGTTTTAGTGAATTAATTAAATATAATAAGAATAAGTGATATAATACAACAGTTTCCGGTACGCTGTCTAAAAAATCATGTGCCAATGGATTGAATGTAATGGATAATGAATGTAAGTCCACATTCATTCTAAACCCACTTACGCTATTATCTTCGTTGTGCTGTAGCGGATGCATTTTAGTGCATTTAAAAGTTTTCTTTAATATTTTGTTATGAAGAAAAACAAAAATAAGAAGTTTAGTGAATTCAAATAATCCATAGTTCAGATTTTATTTAAAAAATAAATAAAATTCATCATCTTTTTTGGGGTTCCGTAGTACAAACAAGGAGCCCTTATAGTTTCACCATGTCCGTCCGTCCGTCCGCGGTTTAACTCAGAGACTGTTGGTACTAAAAAGCTGTAATTTGGCTGTAATCACGCTTACGAAGTTGTAAAATAAAATCTTGATAAAAAGTTATTTTTTCTTTTTTTTTGGGGTGAAGGAGTAATGATTTTTCATTTACTCCTCTATTCCATTGTGTGGGGTGCTATTGGATATGTCTTTCAAAAATACTACATATGAACATTTTTTCAATTTAGGGATCCGTTTGCGAAAAAGTGAATTTTTGTTAGAGTCAAGTGTCTCTCCCTATGTTGTTTTTTGGCAAATCTAGTTACGGAAGTGAAATTGGATTTTTTAACTCTTTCTTCAGTTACCATCGTCCTATGTGGGCCCGTTTTTAGTCGTTATTAGCCGTTAAACCGCGAACTCACTTAATTTGCTCATAGTATCAAAAAGGACCCTTACGCATATTGTGAAGGAGCAACTACGGAACCCTACCACTGTATTTGGCCCAACACGCACTTGTCCGGTTTGGTATTTTTATGATTGAAGGATCGTTCCTTCACCGTGTATAACTAGGTACATATACCTAACTATATTTTTTTATTTCTTTTGGAGAAGTTTACTAAATAAACTTACTATTGATTGAGCACAATTACTGTAGATAATCGAAAGGGATCAATATGTGACACTTCATTTAAAAAAGAAGTTCGAGTAAAATAATAAAATTTTTTTATTTATTTATTAAAACAATTCATATATGTATACATATACTACAGTTTACAGAATTTCACAAACTATCCTTTAAACATGGATTCTATTATTTCCAAGATTTTCCGATTTAAGGGTTTCAAAAGTACCTTGCAGAAAAGAAAGGGAAAAATAAATGAAAAAAATCCACCTCCCATCGTTTTCGAGATATTCATAAAAATTACGTCCAATTTACAACAACAATAACGTTAAAATTAATTCCAACTTAATAATTTTATTGATTGAGACAGTAAATATGTAGTAGTTAAGTAGTTTAAATGCATTTCCGTAGTATTTTTGTTTTAAAAATACACCATTCTCAAATAGAAAAACCTCGGATATAATAGACGTGTCGTTAGAACTCCGCCAAACGTCAAAACTAAAAGAGTCCGAAATGTGAAGTAAAACATTATTCAGTAATAATTCAAGATATGCACATATTCATAACAATACCTGAGATGGTACATGAAAATGAATGTCGGAAGCTACATTACTTAATTTTCTTTTTTTTTTAAAACATCATTCTGTTCAGAAGATGACGAAAGTTTTCGTCAAATAAGTTATGCAGCAACTCAGAGCAGGCTTTTTGGCGTTTTGCATGGGTCTTTGAGGTCCATTTTTGTATAGGAAGGGCTACATTTTCTTATTTTCATTAATCTGTCATTTATGTAAAAAGGCAACTAAGGCGGAAGTCGTTTATTTCTCATACACGATGCATAGTCCACTTTCGTTCTACGGTGTTCTAGTTACCCTTACGCATGTTGATTACATTTAGTTGAGGGGCAATCTGTTCAGCCTTAGGGAATTTTAAAACGATTGGGGTCGACAAATTGAATTCTAGGAAATAATAATTCCTTTCCTCTTTGAGAAATAGCTGCATAATATTTGAATAATAATAATAATATGAAAATTTTATATTTAGAGGCAAAATTCGTCTACACATATGTATTTTTTGCATAGCCTTTTAGCTTGATTTTCAAACATCAAAAAAACTGATCAAATGCGAGTCAAATTATATAAAGTTCTCTGCATACTTATAATTTCAAGCTTTTTTCGAAACTCTCTTAGCCTCTTATTTATTGAGATTATATTCATCAACAACCCTTTTAGGATTTTTTTATGGTATACACAAAATTGAAAATTAAATGTAATAAAAATGGTATGTTATTAATTGATTAGATACATATATTTAAAAAAATATAGAGCTATTTCTTAAAAGTTCTTATGAATTACTTTTTTTTCGTGTAAAATTTTGGTTTTATTTCTTTATACAACATATTATATACAAAATAAAAAAATAAGTTTTTAAGCTTGTAAAAACACAATATTTACACAACATACAATGTTAGCTGAAATCTACTATGATTTTTCAGTTATTGCAACTGATAAAATATTTCTGCAAATTCATCACTTTTAAATTAAGGGAAACGATCACACAATATTTCATTAAAGTTCTTGAGAAGACTTCGAACTCAATTTAAAGGCCGATTTTTCAATAGGCCGATAACTTTATTCTCAAATCAAAAATCAACTAACCAATAATAGTCCTATCTGCCGCTTTAAGAAGTGAATATCCATCCACTATTTTAAATCACAGCCAAGTTAATTATTGGAGCGATTTTATTCGGCGCATAAATTTATTTAAATTGAAAAGAAATAGAGTTTATAGTGTATTCGATAAACTCTCCAAATAAACTTTGAATTACAACAAGAAAAATGTAACATCCTAAAAGAAATAGTATATTTGGGTTATAAATGTAAAAACCTAACCCTTGACCCTAATAATATATGTATAACACGTTGCATCATATTTTCTCGTACATAAAACACTCAAGTTTTTTCCTAATTTTTTTCTGATAAGTTTTAATTTAACCTCTTAATAAAAAACAAAAACTACGAACAATGTAAAACTTCATGGATACCGGCGTATTTGAAAAAAGCAAAGCCATCTTTACAAACTACACTTACTTAATTATTTTATTTTACTTTATTAACAATGCCATTTAAACGACAGATGCTAGCCGTTCGAATTCGTTTTAAATCGAAAACTCTTTGACGTGGTTTTGATTGTGAATTACTCTCAAAATAAATAATTATGTTGATTGCATTGCACGTTGTTTATAATATTATAAGTATATGGATAATAAAATGGTAATAGAGTTATGTTTTTTTTTTTTGTATATCATGCATCAACTACCGGACAAATTTTAATAAAGCCTTGCCTTTGTAGGCATACTTTATACTTATTTATTGTATGCAATTCTAACTAAGTAGGATAACACAATTACGATTATCACCCTATATGTCATTGGGATTAAGATTAAGGTGACGCTCAGGAACTTTGTAATTTGAAGTTATGCAGAAATTAACCTATAAATCAGATTTTTTGCGATATAAAACTACTTCTACCGCAATTTGGACAGTGATAAAAAATATAAAAGTATATTGAAAGGTATTCAATATTTATTGAAAATTATACTGATTATACATATCATTCATATTAGTTTTTACGAATTTCCTACAGTTATATCAAGAAGTGAAAAATGAAGATAAAAATTGATTTGCCAATTTCCATCTCTAATTAATCGCTGTCAAATAATGTCATAGGCAGGGAACTTGTAACTATCAGCATATCAGCTCAAATCGGAATTTGAGCCTTTAACCTATAAAAAAAATTCTAAAGAACAATAAGGTACTACGAAAGATTCTTTCCTCCAAAAGATTTAAATATAAGATATACAGTAGAGTCTGACTAATCCGGCACTATTAAAATTTAATAATACGGCATTTATTGGAATGTTCGGATTACTGGATTGTATAGAAACATTCATAATATATCATATTTGTATTAATATACATATGTACTACTCGATTTTTTATAACATAGCTTACAATTAAGCTATTAGTTTTAAAATAATCCTTTTGAGGTATGTTTTTTGTCCCCTTTCAAAAACGGAGGGTACCGGATTATTGGAAGTGCCGGACTAGTGTAAAGTTCTGGATTAATGAGTCTCTTTCCTCTATAAATTCTATGATTTAGATTAAGGTTAAAGCTATCACTCGTTTTGCCAAAAAACTCACAAACGTGACGAGATGGAATATCTTCATTTTCAGATTCGTATCTTATTCTACGATAAACTCTATCAGTAACTATAGATAGCAGATTAAGGTGTGCTTTTGTATTAAATTTTTTTCAATAAATAAAAAGATAACATTCACCAACTTTATTACATAACAATACATTGAAGTAGATAGTGATTCAGGGAGTTAGCTAAATTAAATAATACTTTTGCTATTACAGGAACGCCTGACTAGTCATGGTAGCATTGGACTGTCAAGTGGCAGTCCTGCGTACACAACACATACCGGCAGTCACACAGGTCGGGGCGGTCCAGCCGCTGGACACGGTGGCCACACTGGCACCCACAGTTCAGCAGCGTCTATGCACCACCAGTCGCTCCAATCTGATTTTCAACCACCATATTTCCCGCCACCTTTTCATCATGCAACACAGAGTCCGCCACAACAACAAGTGAGTATTTTACTTCCTAAAATAAATTCTAGTGAACAAACTCATGGATGAAAAGAAGTTCGATGAGAAAATAGACCCACACATATGTATTTATGCACATCCTTACATCCTTTAAAAAATAACTAGGCCAGTCAAATCTTACATAAAAACGGCCTAAAATCGCAAAGAGTGATGTACATAGTTCTAATTTTTTGATATGTTTAAAGAGCCAATTAGAGTAGTGTAAACCCAAATTGCAGCTTCGAAAAACCTGTTCTTGCTGCGTAATTGCGGTTTTTATTTTGCAGATGCCTTATGTTATAATTCATGAAGTGTTCATTTTTTGATATTAGTCATTATTACCATTTTTCAAGTACAATTAAATTTGCAACAATTTAAGCCTAACAACAATTCTGTGCGTTCAATTGTTTTCGAGATATAGCCATTTTGTTCTTCCAAAATATTAAAATTACATAAATTTAAATAGTTCTTCACAAATGACTAGTTGTCAAAATTTCTTGACTTACTGTCAAAATTCCTTCTGCGAATACATATGTGCACTTTTTTCTTGAGCTGTTTTCTTGGCAGCACGATTAAGGCTTAAAGATGGAAAAGTATATTAGTTGGTTGGTTTCAGTGGCGACCTGACCATCTAGTTGGGTCCAAGTAGCACTAAGCCCAAGACGCACCGGTTTTAAACCATCAAAACCTCCTAAAAAGTAGAATATATTTACATGTACATCTCTTATTGAATAAAAATACAAATCAATAATTAAAACCGCTCAAGTCATACTAGCCCAGCCAAATCGTACATAAAAACAGGCTAAAATTGCAAAGCGTGATGTAGTTCTAATTTTTTGATATATTGTTAGGACCAGTTAGAGTAGTGTAAACCCAAATTTGCAGCTTCGAAAAACCTGTGCTTCCTGCGTAGTACGTGAAAATCTGCAGCTTTTTTATCAGTTGCCTTATAACTCATAAACTGTGCATTTGTTGATATTAGATGTTATTACCATTTTTAAAGTTAAATTTGCAACAATTTAAGCCCAACCACAGTTCTGTGCCTTCAATGGTTTTCGAGATATGGCCAATTTTGGTCTTCCAAAATTCAACATTTTAATTTTTCTCTCATATCGGTGTAACTGTTCAACCCATGAGAAAAGTTATGGAAAATGGATTGCAGTAAATCCATCTGAGGATGATTTTGCGAGAAGCTGAATCTACTATTCCTGAGTCTCTAAAACTGTTGCGTAAAACCATCGTACTGAAACACAAAGCACAGAACTGTGGTTAGACTTACATAAATTGTTGCGATGGTAATAACCTAATATCAACAAATGCACAGTTTACACATATTACACTTACATCATGTGTTGCGATTTTAATATCTAATTTGACTGGCCTTAACTACAATATTCATCCCTCTTGATCATTCTTGGGTTCACCACTTTTTGTTTTATGTCAATGAAACGTATATTGTAGGAAACATTTCGTACCCAATTTTTATTTTGTATGGACTTTTCCTAACCCAACGTTTTTTGGATTCATAACACATACCTAATTTTGATAGAACTAAAATTTTCCATCACGCCATGTTTTAGAGAAAAATTGTGTAAAACTAAAGCAAACCGTATTTTCGTGAAAGCCTAAATCCTTATTTATATATGAAAACCATGTCATAGTTTGCTGAAGACATCGAATAATTTCTTAATAAGGAAAATTCTAATGTAGGGCAAATTTTTTAAACTGTCAGATGATTTTATTCTTCCTGAAACAAAACCATTCCAATAATCAACTGGACTAAGATTTCAAATACTTAGCTTTTTTAATTTATCTGCTAATATTTAATTTCAATAAACATTTTGACACGTAGAGTGAAAAATAATTTGTCGTCACTAGCTCATTTTTTATTTGAAAAACTAGTACCGCCTGTGGTCGAAATTCTACTAACAAACCAGCAGCGCGGGAAACAACGCAATATATACATATTTATTTGCTCCTTACGTTTGTAATATTCTTCCTGCAGGAAAGGAAAAGGGATTTAAGTTCATACAGTCATGATCGTGATTAAAATACTTTTTATTTTAATTCTTTAGTTAAAAATGATAATATTTTACTCTTCCAATTCTTTACGTTGAAGTTTTATGAGACTTCAAATATAATAAGTCTGATTCTTGGGCCTAATATACATTATGTATAATACTATTGAATAGTAGAGAATATTCACTTTCGAATAATTTTAAAATTAGACTATAATTTTTTGGAGTGTTATAGCTCTGGTGCGAGACTCAACTTATATTTAACTACTTTTTGATTTGCTCTTATTGACTTGTACCTAATTAGTAAAAAAAACTTCGGAAAACCTCCCTTTTCATTTGAAAGTATATATTAAACTAATATTGGACTAAAATTCAAAAAATTCTTGTTTTCATAGAAAATAGTTTTTAATTCATCATGTTTCATGATAAAACATCAAATTATTTGTTTAAGAAAAAAAAATCCTCAATGGCGCTTTGCTGCTTACAAATAATTAACACTTATTAGTTACACATTCTGTTACAGAATCATGGTGCCCTGGAGTATTTAGGTACAGATCCTTACGGCCAACCTCTTTCAACTCTTCATCACGCTCCGCTTCATCATTATAATCAACTTGCTGGCTTGAGATCAACACAGGATCAGCTGGGGATTCATCGATCACATCGAGAAGCTGAAATTCAGGGTCATGTGGTAGGTAAAATGACATATATTAATAAGTACCTGCTGCACTATGCACTTTAGTGTGCATACTAAAAGGTGCATTTTAGTTGGGCATTTATATCTATATACTAGCTGACCCGCACCCGGCGTTGCCCGGGCTGTACCTAAAATAAAAGTAAACTTTAATAAAAATATGATGTTGCCGATTTCAAATTTATCAAATCTCACTCAGAAGGTTAAGCGCAATAGGCCCATAGAATTTCTTCTAAATCTCAGATATACTTTTTGCATGACGCACCATAAACATATTACTGCTCTACATTCCCTTTCTCTCTTCTCCCCTCTCACTATCCAATTGCAATGCATAGCCTATGTCTCTTATGAGGTTGTGCGTTACGTACCCATAGAATTTCATCTCAATCGGATAAATGATTTTTGCGCGAGTCACCATAAACATCGACTCCAGAAATATGCAATTACCAAGTTTGGTGGAAATCGTATAAACTTTTAAATTTGACAGTCCACCATTTTGAATTCGGAAATTCGGACAGTCGGGTTGCAATCAGCGTCCCCGAAAACCCCCAAGTACCTTGAAAGTTGGCATAAAATTGTTATGTACAATACGCGTTGCACCAAATGACGTCATTTGGAAACAACTGTTGTATTTTTGAATGTTGCCCAAGAAATGGTTAGAATCACTCCCCGTACCAGAAACTAATGAGCGTAATGGATCTGGTGGTGGGACCAATTGTGGCAATTTCACTTTTCCACCGGCACAACACAATCCAGGAGCTTCACCGCTGTATTTTAGCGCCTTACAATACGGACAAATGACGGACATTTCTCCAATTTTTACTGATTTGGCTGCACCGTAATCGATTTCCGGATCATAGTGGAATGCCGTTCGTTCCAGATTCACAGGAGCACTGCGTCGGCGTAATCGCTCATGTTCATTGTGTCGTGCTCGCTGTTGTTGCGTTTGATGTGCACGAATTCGTTGCATTCTAAATCTATCCATTTGTTGTTCATTTTCAGTCGCTCTCGAACGCGATTCGGTCATACCAATACGACTATTATCATTATCAGTCGTTCGCTGGTCATCAGTGCGGTTTGTACGTGAGGTAGCTCGTCGCACATTTGACTGACTTCGATAACCTATGTCAGCTCGTCTTCTCCTCGGCATTGTAATGAACAATAAACAATATAAAACGACACGTTTTCACAATCACTCAAATCTTTCAATTTTTGCGTGGCACACAATAAACATATCACTGGCGTTCAGAATTTCGTTAACAAAAGTAAACAATTACAAAAAAGTAGCCTACTACTGACAACCTCTTCATGTCTGTAAAGTTAAAATCGGTTCAGTTGCTTCGAAGATGAGACCGGACAGACAAACAGGTAGAAAAAAGTAGCCTATGTCACTCCTGACAACCTCCCCCTCGAAAACCCCCAAGTTCCAAGTTTAGTGCAAATCTTGTAAACTTTAAATTTTAACAGTCCGCTACCTCAAATTCGTACAAATGAAATCAGCGACCCCAAAAACCTCAAAGTACCAAATTTAGCGGAAATCGCATCTTTTAAGAGAGTCGGATTGAAATCAGCGACCCTGAAAATCTCCAAGTTTCAAGTTTGGTGGAAATCGCATAAACTTCTAAATTTGACAGTCCGCCATCTTTAATTCGTAAATTCTGAGAGTCGGGTTAAAATCAGCGACCCTGAAAATCCTCAAGTACTAATTTTAATGGTAATCGCATAATCCTTTAAATTTGAATGTCCGCCATCTTGGATCCGCCATTTTGAAGCATGCAAATAAAAAGTACATATTCTATGTCCATCTCCACGATATACTCTACCTGTGTTCCAAATTTTATTTGAAGCTGTTGATCCGTTTTTTCAACGTGTTGAAATATCTACGTATAGAAATTTTCCTTAAGATCGGTTGAAAGGTACAGAAGTTGATGTGCTGCAGCGCCATCCAGTGGCGAGTTATAGTAAAGTGAATAGCGCGAAAATATTCACCGTGTTCAAGTATCTA
Source organism: Machimus rusticus (assembly GCA_951509405.1). NCBI lineage: Eukaryota > Metazoa > Arthropoda > Insecta > Diptera > Asilidae > Machimus > Machimus rusticus. Next base: position 13,788,493 of record OX608054.1, on the reverse strand, counting down.
CGTATACCAATTTTCATGACGATTGGTTGGACGGTATAGAAGTTAATGTGCTGCAGCGCCATCTAGTAGCGAGTTATTACAAAATGGATAGCGCGAAAATATTCATCGTGTTCGAGTACCTACGTATACCAATTTTCATGTAAATCGGTTGAACGGTATAGAAGTTGATGTGCTGCAGCGCCATCTAGTGGCGAGTTATTACAAAATGGGTAGCGCGAAATATTCATTGTTTTCAAATACCTACGTATACCAATTGTCATGACAATCGGTTGAACGGTATAGAAGTTGATGTACTGCAGCGCCATCTGTTACTTATGGTTTTCCCTATTTTAGTCTTTTTAAACCATCCCTGTATTATAGCGAACAAAACAAAAAAAAAATTATTCAAATCGGTCGAGCCGTTTTTGAGTTTTAGCGAGACTAACGAACAGCAATTCATTTTTATATATATAGATTAATACGTGAAGAGAAAACTTTGTACCCCTTTTAAAGCATATTGCACGGACGGAGGAGTGTGAGATTTGGCATAGTTAAAGTTTATATAGAGAAGAAGTGCAGAAAGCTAAAATTTATTTATAATATATGTTACAAATACATTAAATTAAATTAAATAAATTCATTATTTACGTTCCTACTATCAATTTTAAACACATAGTAGTCTCTGGTCAAACTGTCGTAATTTTATTATTGACAGTGCCAATTTCAAACACATAGTAGGCTGTATACAGTCGTATTTTTCGTAGTAATCCCAGTAGGTCGAATTTCGACCAGAGGGCGACCACTAGTTATTATTATTATTTCAAAAGTTATGGCTTACAAAGTTCGAAAAATATGGTTTCGATAAAATCGTTTTTATAGTTTCAGTACGCCATAGTTTGATCAGTCAAAGCTTTCCAATCTTCAAGATTTTTGCAAATTTCTTAGAGGAAACTATTCAAAAAAGTTCATATAACAATAATATGAGTTTTTTTAATATATGCCTGATGAGAATACCCCCTTAAATCTCCTGAAAAAATTTCCCGACGATATTTGACCCAATTTTATAACATCTTTCCAGCTCCCCAAAATCTTGAGATCTTGTGAGATTTCGCAAAATTTCTAAAATAATGTCTTGAAAGTAGTGCAAGTAGGGGGGGTTTTGAAATATTTAGATTTTTAAAAAAATCGAATACGTATGTATATTCAAATATAATAGTGATCAGCAGGCGTTAAAATTTACACATTTATGACTGTCGTTCATCAATGAAAAATTTACATACATATATAGAAAAGGAAGTAACATATTTTTCATGAATCCAACAACAATTGCAAATAATCCTGCATTTTTTCTATTATTATAATTTAAAACAACTTTTCATATGAAATACTTGCTTTTTTTGTAATGATGCCACATGAATTTCTTATACTTCTATTACATAATATCATAAATTTATACACTATGCCCAACTATTGGCTTAGGAGACTTTGTTGGGTTCTATCCATTCTACAATCAACTTTTTATGCACAAAACACTTTTTGAAACCAATTAAAATATCACACTTGAAACATTAAATGAACTGCGCTTTGGAGAGTCGGAAAAATGTAATTTTATTAATGTTTATAATTTTAAGGGGCGGTAACATATAAAAGTTCCGGTCAGTATGAAAGTACAAATTGTATGCCGCGAGTAAGCTCAATTAGTTCTTGAATGCGTGAAAATTGAAATGAACAGTAAAATTAATAAATGGGTAGTAACACATGAGCAGTTACTAAATCAGAATAATCCACTAGAAATATCGAAATAAGCAGTTCTATAATTTTAGTAAAAGGAAGATTTTGAGTAAAACATTATTTAATATGGGTACTTTAAGAATATACTCTAGACACACCAGCACGCATTCTTCTTTTGAATTAGTTGTTGGACAAAATGAATGCTTCTAGAATACCGATTACCGATAACTGCCAAATCATTCATTTAATAATTGCACAAGATGTGTATTTAATCTGTTGCTTAATTTATTTAATCTTCCGCTCGGTTAAGTTTTAAACTGCTATTCAAATTCCCTTATAATACCTGATACATTTTACTGCCGTAATTAATTTAACTACCGCAAAAAAGTTAAATGCATCAGTATGAATTATATTAGCTGCCCAATGTATTTAAAGCATCGTGTAAATAATAATTTTTTTTAATTAAACTTAAACTTTTTTGTTTGCCATTATTTTTATCGCCTTAAGTGCTCCCTTAACTATTCAAGAATGATATTCAAATCTTATCTGGTCAAAATTCTTTACGTGGCTCAAAAAGTAGATTTTTCGAATCAAAGCCCTTGCCGATTTACAGGTAATTTAAGCCCGCTCGAGTTTACTACTTAAAACTTAAATAGCGATTGTCCACAATAGAAACTAATCTATATAATTGTTCGAACCGGCCGTACCCCTAAAGCTTTCAGTTCTTCTATACATATAAAAATATAATCTAAAATTGTGCTCCCTTTTTTAGAATGTGGGCATTGAGTCATCTCTTGAAAACACTTAAAATCATTTCAAATTTAAACAATCTTTAACTGTCAAAAAATTAAGATCTTTCCTTGGCATGGTAAAAATTTACAGTCCTTGTCTCATGCAGCTGAACATCAGTTGCTTCTTAACAAATATCTTTCTAGCATTAAAAGGGACATAAACAAATTAATTGGAATTCAGATTCAATTAAGGCTTTCGAAAATGTTGAACTATCTTTTAGCTCATCATTTATTTCTGAATGCTTCTGGCTCAAAATTAATGCAGAAGTGAATCAAAGTGTTAGCAACACTTCGAAACCATTCGGATTCCGGATTCTTTTCAACTAAATAAATTAAAGTCAGCACAATATAAGTAGGTGCAGTACTTATGATCGTGAGTTACTATCAGCTTATAAAGGAATTATGTATTTTGCTTGCATTTTAGCTTTATAATATATTTTTAAGTATTTATGAAGACACGTGGAAAAAGATTGAACCTCCGTTTTCGCCATTTCGGATTGAATTTTGATTTGGCTTCTTCTTTTTATGTATGTACATATGTATGTATAATTTTTGGCGAAGTTTTAAACGACTTGTTAAAAAAATTTTATTTCATTATATACAATCCTTATTCCATATTCTACATACATCTTACGGGCTAAGTTTTTGGATACGTTATTTGTCTTGTACTAACTTTCATGCAACAAAAAATATACATATTAACTCATACAAAAGTTTTCTACCACTTGTTGAATTTTGGGAAATTGTGAAAATGCATATTTCATTTATTGTATTTGTCTTGTGGAAATTTTATACTAAGTTTCAAATAAATCCCTCTTTCTCATGCAAACTTTTACACCCCCTAATTAGGTAATTAGGAGTTAAATTTCGTTAAATCCTTTCTTATTGAACGTCATAAAATGCAACTACTATATAAAGGAGTTTAGACTAGGCGTTGAGGTCAGTGAATATATGTATATCTTTAATATATGTAGATGTATGTATAAGTGTACATATACATATAAAGTAATGTTTTTATAGCGCAAACTCCTTGAATTTTAACCGGATAACTTGAATAAGGATAATATCTAAGAAGGGCGAAATATTAATATTTTTCGGCATAAATTCTTCGCGTGCCTGTTCGCAAATTTAATAAGCCAATAATTCACTATTCGACGCTTCTACGAGGATGTTTTAAAATAGCAGGAATTTCAGTTATGGGATACTAAATAAAAATCGCAACGAATTAAGGACTTTGGTTAAAGGGAGATTACTCTGAAAATATCAGAGCTTCGCCAGGGATGCGACCCTTTCTTCTGGTAAGCCTTCGATTTGAAAGAATTCAGTGAATGTTGCAGCGAGGAACCCAAAAGAACGTGAGACTCTCTTTCTTGTAATATCTAAGAATCGCGTTCGGAGTCTAACGCTCCGTCTATGATGTTATATTTTATATAGCTACATAGATGAATTCTCTAAGAATTTACCCTCCTTATTCTGAGAAAGTTTGTGTTCGTCACATTCATGAAAACATCTCAAAACCGCCTTTCAGGGTGAATCGACGGACGTGGTGTTTGTTGTCTGCCGAACCTAATTTTGTATATATATTATGTAAACAAAGGAGTTGAAATTCCAGGACGGGAGAAAATCGGGGATTAAGATCGCTGCTTTGCATAGTTCCACGCATACCTCTGCATTTTTGCGAAACTTACGTTTTTCAGAATTCTCTTCTTTTATTAAATTATTTTTTATTTTTACCACTTATTCCAGGCGCAGCTTTCACATGGCTTTCCTTACACGGACCGAAGGGGCGAATACGGCGGGACAGTGGGCGGCACCGCAGGACACGGGGCGCGCCTGGGTCACGAGCACGACCCCCTCGTGTTGCACCAAGCCCTTCAGAATGCAGTTGATGACGGACAAAATTCGGGAATGGATGATAACGTAGGATTTATGTCAGACTTACCATTAATAAAAAGTAACTTCCTAGATAATATTTATTTTTCATGAAAGAACAAAAATGTGTTATTTCTCTCTATATCACTCATTATAATAAATCTCCTTAGTTTTGTTTCGTTTAAACTAAATTGAGTTTGAAACCTTCTCACAGATTTTGATGAAACTTTGTAAGAATGTTCAATTAGGGTCAAAAGTTACGAATATGCAAAATTATTTTTGGTCTCTTATATTTCTTGTACTTAACTTTAAAATTCTGAAAGCTGATAGTTTTCCACCCATTTCTCTTCTTTTCTGGTGAAAATTATAGAAATATCTTAAATGAAAAATGACTACAGCAAACTTTGGTACGCTAAGAAAAAATATGCTAGTAAATTTAACAGAACTGGCTTGTTTCACTTTTCTACGAAAAAAGTAGTTTAGTGCAATCGAAATTAGGTTAGTTACCTCAACAAAGCGCTAAAAGCAAATTTTGAAAATGAATTGTTTATAGATTTAACTTGATTTTGGTTTGAATGAAATCTGCAGAATGCCGATTTTCGAGTACTATAAGAATTAATAGAAATTAGTTATCTCGCTTTAGTTGTTTGTGTTTATTGCTGATTTTGGATAATGAGAGCATTTTCTAAACCGATTTTAAACCACTCTTCCGCTGAAATTTGCACTATTCGCTCCAGTTTTTTTGCATTTTTTGCTGAGTTTGGATAACGTGACTATTTTTTCTAAAAATAACTTAAATCTAAACCGCTTTGTTGATTTAAACTTGAATTAATACAACTTTAACTTTTAGTTAAAAATAAATAATACTGCGCAAATAGTCTCACAACTTACAGTACCTAACAAAGTGTTAAATTTGTAAAAAGGTAAATCAGACTAAATATTCATTTTATGAACACAATTAAGAATTAGTGTATACTGTTTTGAAGTGCAACTAATATCAAAATTTTTGACGGAAATTTAAAAAATTATTTAATAAATTCAAAGATATGTTAGATAAATCCGGGCTTGTCTCCCTCGTTAAGTCCATAAATATACTTACCTTTTATTGGTTAATTTCAGAGATCCTTGAAGAGTTTTTTAGAATAGAAAGAGGGAAATGTCCTTAATTTATTATTTATATATGTAACTCGCAAGGAAACTTTGCGAGAATTTGCGAAAAATAACGGCGGGAAGGTGTTAATTTGCGAAATTTCAAAGTTAAATATCTCTAGAAGTATACAAGTGTCCAACAAACTTTCTTTTTTATATTTGTCACTTTTGGCTACAAATGAACACGCCTACAAAGTTTTATTGAAATCTGTGAGGAGACCTCAAACTCAATCTGTTCCGTTGTTTGTCCCCTTTTCTTTTCAATCAAAAACATGCTTCACGGGAAGTATTTTCGGTTTTGAAATTTTGAAATTTGACACAGCCTCTCATAAGTAGCGGGTAAAAGAACTTCATGTCCCGTCGGCTCAATTAGCTGTTTCCATAACGCGCAAATAATTGAATATGGAAGGTGCAACCGAGGCCCCTTCCCTTCGCAGCACGAATTCAGATTGGAAATCCTTAGGTGTCGAATTTGCTTGATATATTTTTTTTTCAAATGTAGAAAGGCTAGGTGTAAATTAATAACATACCTCAGACCCCCGACAGCACCCGTAATGGTAGCAAACACACCTGGTTGTTTGCATTTCTTTGTTATATTTGTTATAAAAGCAATTCTAGAGCGCACATTAACTGTTCGACAAGACGAATTGTGAGATGAACTAATAATCGCCTTCTTTTAGGTATTAAAAATGGCAAGGATGTCGGAAATATTGGATCGGGTTCACCTAGTGAGGTGTTTTGTGCAGTTCCAGGGCGCCTTAGTTTGTTATCAAGTACCTCGAAATACAAAGTCACCATAGCCGAAGTACAAAGACGGCTCTCGCCACCGGAATGTCTGAATGCATCGCTGCTGGGCGGAGTGCTTAGAAGGTAAGTGAAAATTTCGTTCCACCCTTTCTGTTTTGCAATTGGCTTAAACAGCATGCAATCACGTCCTTCGAAAATCTTTTATCAGAAACAACCCTTGCTTTAATATAAATGAATATTTTCAAGGAAAATGTAATAACATCAAGTATTATTATCTTAAGGGCTAAAAGTAAAAATGGAGGACGATTGCTGCGCGAGAAGCTGGAAAAAATCGGTTTAAATTTGCCCGCTGGCCGGAGGAAGGCAGCCAATGTTACACTCTTAACCTCGTTAGTCGAAGGCGAGGCTACTCACTTAGCGAAGGATTTTCATTTTGTCTGTGAAACAGAGTTTCCCGCGAGACAGTTGGCTGAGTATGTAATACGTCATCATACTGAACCTCAAGACTCCTACAGACGGAAGGAGTTGCTCTTACACACACAACAGGTAAGAAAACATATTGTCAGCAGAGCTGAAAATTTAACCAGTATGTCGTATGTATTACAGTACCGATGCCATTAGCAATAACTAGTGACGAGCTAAATTAAACCAATTATGGTACTTACGGGTTTTACAAGTTACTCAACTGTAACAAATATCGTAAAATTGGTTACGTAATATTGCAGAGGGTAAAATTAACTATAGATATGCTCTAATGCATTTTGACGTCCGATTGACCATGTTTGAGTTATTTATGAGATAAAAGTGCCTAAGCCCAATACTCCCAAATAACTCAAAAAATATCGAAGTTGCAAGAAATATGATTATAATCAATTTTGTGCAGAATTAAATTCTCTACAAATTAGGTGAGTTAGAACATAATAATATATTAGGCACAAAATATTGAAAAACGATTGTAATTCGAAAATTATCAACTTATTTCTGCTAATCTGACGTAGGTAGGTGTAGATTAATAAATTTCGGGGTAAGAGTAGTCGGACATCGAAATATAAGTATGAGAATTTCTATATACAATTTTATCCTCTACAAGTCTACAATATTACGCAAACATTTTTACGACATCTGTTACAGTTAATGAATAACTTGGAAAGCTCTGGTTCAATTTTTCTCATCACTGTACATTAGCAACTAATGGCTAGTAGCAGTGATATTGTTACTGGGATAGTTACTTATATACCAAATTAACAATAAAAAAAACCGTCTTTATTCTGGCAGCTAAAAACTGCCGGTAATAGGACTATACTAGTACTGGTATTTTTTGAGGGAAATCAGTAGATACTATTTTATAATGCAAAGGATTTTTTTTCGCGCAGCCATCAATCAAACCTTCCTATTTCAGTTTAGATTAATATAAGATACAAAACTCTTTAAGACGCGTTACCTCTGTTCTCAGTAACGATTTATAAAACTGTGAAGTTTAAAATATAATGGTAAATTTCATTAGAAAATTAATTTGTTTGCAACTATTTTTTATCCTAGGTTTCTCAGCGACTATCACACTAGTGGCTTTTAAAAATCAATTGAGGCCACTATTCCTAATACAGATGTCCATTAAGGTCAAACAAGGGCATTACTGTAATTAGGGTCCAAAAAAATTCAATGAGCTCAATTACATCCTTTTAAATGAGAGATCTAATTTAAATGTGACAAAAATATATTTTAAATTTAGAAATATGCCTGTTTCACAAGCAGATACCCGCCCACAGCAAACAGAAAATTTAAAACTATGCCCGTTATGCTAAACTCCGGATATACATTCATGTGTTACTGCACGAAGGTTGTTACGAAGCTAAGAACTAAATATTATGTCTTGTTTTATTATATTTAGACTGTTTTCATAATGTTAAACTACTATGGTGGCAATAAACTTGTTTGTTGGTGTGGAAACAACGCTCACCATTCTTCCTTTGGTTGTTTTAGTTGCGTAAAAACTTCAACATACCTGTGGCGGGCAACATTATCTACTATTTTAACAGTGGATGTAATCTGAAAAAAAATTGAAGAGAATAAAACAAGTTTCAATCAATCAAAAATCAACTTCATAAGTAACATAAAAAAAATTAAAAATAGAGCATAATACTGGCTACCGACCACTACGCTATTTTATTTACAGAGAGTGACTCCGACCGATTATGCTAAATTTGCTCTGGATTATAGGTGATTACTACTATAAAATCATGCTATACGGTAAAGTACACCTCTCAAAAATAAGTAATAAAATAGTATTTAAAATTTATAAGTTTTTTTTTTATTTTGGTTTAATTGCTAAATACATATAATGAAGTTTCCAAAATAGATTGTATTTTGTATAAACTATATAATGATATCAACCTATTCAGATTGAAGAGTTATTTTGGTTTCGTAACTCGGCACATTTATACATAGAAAATAAAAGCACAAATATAGATTTGGCATATGTATGAAATTTTTATAAAAATATTTTTTACTATATTTGTATATGTATGTATGTATGTACATACCAACTGAGTGAAAGAAGTTGAGAGTATTTACAATAACTATTATAATACTATTATTGTACATATTATAAAATAGAAAGAAATTATTTACGTCAGATGCACTAATTGCAATATTGTTAATTATTTTACTGATTATCCTTAAAAAATGCCAAAACCACAGTGGTGGTACTATCACCAAAATATACTGACAAGGGTTAAATTGATTGCCACTAACTAGCAAATTAGCACGGTCTGAGTGTTACACAACGTAATGAGCCTTAACCTCCAAATAATTGCTTCTGTATATAATAGATCACAAAGGAACTGATGCAAATCCTTAGTCAAGACAGGACCGCCCAATATGCGACAAGATCTCAGCATTTTTTAGAACCATCAATGCAACGGCACTTAACTCATTTCTCATTGATTACTCATGGATTTGGATCGCCTGCTATAATGGCTGTATTACACGCATTTCAGGTAGTTGATATTAAAATAATTAAAACATAACATTAAAATTCATTCTTTTCAGACATTTCTTAATGAATCCCTGAATTATCTGGATAAACTTTATCCCCCTAATGGCGGTGGTATGGTATCGTCTTCGCTCGACAAGACCAAAATTGATAATGATAAAAAATGATAATTCCTCCAATATCCCACGATTTTTAAACATTTTTCCAAGACTAAGCCGTTATTCGATTATTTATTGTATTCTTAATAAAATTTGTTGCTAACCTTTAACTCACATACCCTAAACAGCCAAAATTTATCTTAATCGTAGCAAGTGCTTGCCTTCTCGACAAAAAAAAAACAAAAATGTTGTGATATATGTATGTAACTTCCCCGCTACGTGTAACTAATTTCGCGTTTTACTTCTTTAATGTTTTGGGTAAAAAATCGCTCACAGAGCTGGTGCTGCCCACGAGCATAATTTATTTTAAGAATTCGAGATAGCGACAAGAAATTTACTTGAAACAATTACTGATTATGCATTGATAAAAATAAAGTTTGGACGCCTTTTTGAAAGCCAATTCACTCATATTTTTTAGCTACAATTTATGCTCTCTGCACACTTAAGTGGACCGCGTATTTTCTCGAATGGGATTTATCTATGGTCAAACTATATATAACAGATTTATAATAGTCTCTTATATTGTATATGTCGTATGTGTACATTGTTAGCCTTATTCTTGTTAGTTGTCATCCCACTTTATTAAAATCACTACACTGATTTAGTTTGTGGCTATTACTTAACTGAAAGAAAATTGTAAATGCATTTCGACGCATTGTTATTTAGTTACTATAGAATTTTTAAAAATATAAACTAATTTGTATTTTAGGGACTACATGATTCTTTTAAGAATTGTATTTAATACTTAAAATAAAAGATATTCAGATTTATTACAAGTCCATCATACTAGCACCTTAAAATTCGGGGTGGACAGAATTAAACTTGATGTTGTCGTATTATATTATTTTAAAAAAAATTCTAACGTCCTTTAGGGAGAACATACCTTCATAGAATTAAAAAAGTTAATTGTTCACAAAAGAAAGCACCTACATTCTTTAAGTATTATCCCTTGAGAGTATATTCGTTTAATAACGTATTTTTGTCAAAACAATGTTTTAAAAATTAGTATCAACGGGATTTCGGCAACTACTGAATTTTAACAAAATTTGAATTAAGTATATTTAGGTTATTTCCTGATACATACTACACAGCTGCTTATTTCAGCAACTCCTAATGGTATTGGCTTCAAATTTGGAATAGTATTTAATATTCTTGTCTACCTTTTTTGCAAATGACAGAATTTAATTTCCAAAGGTAAAAAAAAACACCATTCCCCGCCGCCTCTGCAAATAGGAAAATCCTTTAAAACAAACTTAATTATGTAACCCAATTGTCCGAAAAATTAACTTTATTGCGTGCTAATGTTAGTACCTACATATTTTAATATTAATAGAATAGAACATACTAAAATGAATCACCAACACTATGAAAAAAGGTCTCTACTAAAAGTTTACTGAAAGTTTGAGTTCGAATCTGTTATTAAAATTTCAAATTTCAAAATGGCATGTCTGATATGATAAGTATTTCAAAAATCAAATCAAATTTTCAATATCAAATCAAATCAAATGTTTAAATTTAGAAATATAAGGGTGCCCAAAAATACTGAGCTGCATGACCTTGTCATAAATTTAAAATCTGTAATCGGGTAAAAATTCCCAATTATATACTACATATATTAGGAGTTTTAGGGCACTCATTTAAAATATGATAACTTATCTTGAATTCGCGCTGACAACACAAGTTCGACCCCAAAAACCTTGATTAAATATGCAAAGCATTTGATTTCAGGTTGAATTGTAAGAACTATAAATGGCAACGAATATAAGCAAATGACTGCAAAAATCGATTAATCAGCGATTACGTATTCGATTATCTAGAGAAATATCAAATACACGAAAGAATTAATTTTGCAATAACAGACCTTGAGGTCTTTTAAGTGAACAATTTAGTAAGCTAAAAACTAAAAAAAGAGAACACATTCTGTGCTTGCAACTAATTACTTGTTCTGTTAGCGAGTTTCCCTCACGATTAATCATATCCCAATTATTCCTCCTCAATTAATCGATCAATTAATTTTAAAAATCTACCTTCTCCAAAAATGACGTATATGTGCATACTGAATCACAGGCTTTGTCAAATATTAACTAAAATCAATTAATTTTCTATTCAAAGCAGTTCGGTTTGCTTACGTGCCCAGGACCAAATTATTGGTATTGAACCTAGCCTACTTTTGATCGGAACTCGTGCAAGAGAATATAATAGCCGTGTTTTTTTAAAAATCAGCTGGAAATTTTGCACTGAATTGAAATTTATGAACGTTACTCATATCAAATTAATTTGCGAAAATAAAATCAAATTGCCTGAATTTATAACCACTTTGCTTCAAAAACTTAATGCTAATATTTATCTGGTTCAAGATTTGTAGTTTTGATGAGTAAATATTATGATAGTTTGATACAATTTTCACAAATTTTAAAATCTTACGTGAGGGCTTTTAAAACTCAACTTAATTCAAAATTTCATATCTAACCTGAACCAGATAGGAAAATAAAAAAAAATGCAGCTAATAAATCAGCAATCCTTGTTAGAATTTTTGGTTAGTTTTTTATTTTGATTATCGCAGAAACTCCTTTTGATATTGCACACATTTTAAGCAAGTGGTTTAAGGTATTTAATACCTATTTATCTAGCAAACAATAAGAACCCTTGTATAGCAAGGAATTCAGGAATACTGAAGAAAAATAATTAAAGAGGTTTTTACGTAATCCCAAATATAGTATTTAACTGAAAAAGGTAATTCGAAATCTGTAGACTTTGTTTTCTAAATCAAATAATTCAAAAATGCAAATGAAACTGCATCAAATTATGCAGGTCATGGAGCAGTTATTACAATTTAAAAAAAAATATCATGTAGTCTTTAAAAATTTTGTTTGTACATAATTTTCAGATTAGTCATTACCTCTGTGAGCTAAAAGCAATTATATACTACATGCAGTATTTTAAAGTATTATAAATTTAAACCGATTGCGACAAAAGAACCGTAAAATAAAAATGACTTTTAAAAAAATAGTGCGATGACAATCAGAATAAGGCCTTATTCATATGCGAAAAGTGTGATATTATGTTATTGCAAATCATTTAATTTGTATACTTTAACAAGAACAAAATATTCTCTGAAATCTGTACTCACATTCCACTATACAACAGAAATTCGGTAAAATATGTAGATCATTTTAAACGGCTGAATGCATCACCACTTCCACATTACAAGAAATGTTAGTGCCAAATTACATTTAACAAGATTATCAAAGTCAATATGTAATGTATATAAGAGCATTCAATTTGTAAAAAGCTTAGAACTTGGGAGAATCTACTTATAAACTATTAAAATCTGCCATGTTTATTTATCTTGTTAATTTAACTTCCGTTCTTATTACTTACATTTAAGCTAGGAAGTTCTGTAAGGGAACCGAGAAAGTGAGCTACTTGCCATTTTCAATTTAATTGGTTCCACAAGATAAAGAAGGTGATTAGCGCCACGAGAGTAACAGGGAATGAGGGAGAAAAGAACCTTAGTACATTTTTAAATTAATATTAAGAATAACTGCGTATTTGTTATTGAAATAGAGTAACTCTTATTAAACATAGATCAAATTTAGTTTTATTTAAGATATTTGATGTGAAGTCTGTACAAATGGCAAATCTAAAAAAAATGAATACATTGTTAAGCTTTTCAAAAAGAAAACAATAAAATAAATTAAAAGCGTAAAACCATGTTATGTTTTTTTGCTTCCTTCCCAGTTGTTAAAACGTTTTATACAGGGTGAATCAGAAGATCTGGTTGTAACATAAGTCAATCTATTCTAGGGCCCTATATTCTTGAACCAACTTGAATTGAAAAGAACTTACAGAAGACCGTTTTTGATAAAAATACCTTATTTCTAAAACTTTCACAAATTCATTTTAATTAGATACTATCGATTTTATTTAGTTTTTCCGCATACTGAAATATTAATTGAAGAAAAAATTAAGTGAAATGCATTTGTTAAAAACTTCGAATCTTTATTAGAATTTTTATGCAACACGCCTGTTTAAAATAAAAATTTAAAGTTCGGATGTTATCAAAGCAATAGATACAAACTCTTTCTATCTGCCTTTCTTTAGGCGTATTTAAAGGGAAATGAGGCTTGTTTCAAATCAAAAATTTAAGAAATGATTTTAAGAGTATTGGATATCTCTTGCAACATATACGTTAATCAAGACACTTCATAAAATCGATTGATACATGTTGGAACACATCTTTCTTAATCACCTCTTATATTAGTGGTCCAAATTCTTACGTACTTACCGATTCTTTTCATCCTGGTATCTACTGCAGCCAAACTTGTGCTTATTAGAATTAATAAAAAGTATCGTAATAAAACTAATTATGCTAAAATGTTTTTGTTCTAACTTTATTTCAAAAACACTAAAAATGATCTAGTTGAAAGATTGCTTCCCCGACAAATAAATCGTTATAAAAATAAATCGTTGGGATTGAATAATGACAGTAAGTAATGTTAACAACTATTTTTATTATCAAAACAAGTTAAAATATCAACGAACAGATTTGTACAAAACATGCATTGTCCTTAAATAAACTTTACAATAAAATACTGCACAAGGTAAATACATATTTGCGAACACATTCATCATAATTAGGTAATATATCAGGCAACAAAATCAAGCATCTCGTACTTTTCTAAATCTAATAAAATTTCAATCATCCGCTTGTTAAATATGTCCAGAGTTCGTTCATTCAGGAATTCATACCGTGAAAAGAAAGCGTCTTTTTCTTTGTCTCTATTAAGTTTTGGGGAATTTAACATAGTTGTTGCAGCTTCAGCGGCTTCATTTAAATCTGGTATATGGCTTGGATCAGAAATATAAAATGGTAGCGCATAAACAGACATACAAAATCCGTATGCACCAAACATTTTTAACTGCTCTTCGAATGTAGCGTAAGAGAAAATTTTTTCAGGATCTAGATCAAATAGTCTAAGTTGACTTGCCAACGACATATAATAAACTCTTTTTAGGTCTTCAAAGTGCTGATCCCGAAGATCCTTTTCGGTGCAAACGAACAGATAGTGCACGATGTCCAAGACAGGTGAAGAATATCGAGACATCTGAAAGTCGAGTAGTTTGGCCGACACCGCTTCCCCTTTGTCCTGTATATGATAAAACAAACAATTAATTTACTTCAAAAGTTCATTAACCTCTCATGCAATGCTATTAGGTAACAATTTCAAAGTAAATAAACAAAAATTTTCTATATCAGTCCGCTAATCCCAGCTCTCGCCACCTATGCACTTTTCAGGGTGCAGTTAGATAACCGGATAAGTCAAGGCTAAATATATGGAGCAAAGAACTCGTAACTGCAGATTTGACGTAACCGCAGTCTTATCTCCACCTACCCACCAGCTTCTAATCTGGGCGTTAGCAATCTCCTTGCACGTGTTATCGGCCCATGCTTCAAGAAGATAAAAGAAAGCACGTTTAACACTCGGCGGCTGCAACTGCAACTGCAACTGCAACTGCAACACGCCAATTCCCTTCTCTCATAAATTTATGAAGCAAGCTGAGTTAGCAGCGAAAGCTTCCCGCGTTTCTACATTTTCTAAGAATGTTTTCTTTGTACACTACTTGACTACATATCGGGTGGCAAAATATAGAGCACAGATCAAAGCATATCACTATGACGGCAGGCAATTGCGTTTTAACTGTCGAATAATTAGATCTTCTTGTTCTTAACTGAAGAACGCAAAACTAAAGGGATTTTAATATCTCTGTGAGATCGAAAATAATATAAAAATCTTGAATATATATATATACTTACATTATATCGATAGAGAACGTTATTGTTCCAGAAATCACCATGACAAATCACTGCGTATGGCTCTGCTTCAATTCCGCTGACCATTTTAACACCCAGCTCTTTAAATTTATCGCAGAAATACCGAAGGTGTTTTAAAAATTTGTGCTTATTTGGAATATTCTCTTCCTCATTTACAGCAGTTATCACTTTTTCAATGTACTTCTCACCAAAATCAATTTTTAACTGTTCCATATTATCCGAAAAAAGATGATCCTTACGAATTACGCTGACACATTCATAGAAACGTTTAGGTTTTTTAGCTCGAAATACAAAGGACATAGCATGAAATTTTGCCAATTCTTCCAAAGCGAGTGCTGCCAAACGATAGGGTATGACTAGATGCCTATTAAATCGCATATATCCAGATTTTTGAAGATCCTCAAGAATAATGAACTCATCCTTCTCCTGCAGTGAGGCGTAATACATAGCGGGTACTGCATCAAAACAAAGCTCTCGGGGTATTTTGTGCTCCAATTGTAGTCGCAAATATTCACTGATTATATTACGATACATGAATACCTCTCTAGTATAATATTCAACGACATCCATTTGTTTCCTTCGGGCATCATTTTTTGGAGACACTTTTGCTATATAATGCAAAGATCTTTTTCCTAATGTTGGTAGGACTTCCAATTGTAACACTAATCCGTAACTATTTTCACCATGCTCTGACAATTTTTCAACATTTAGGGTATATTCGCCCACATGAAAAGAGGAAACAATTTCTTCAACCGCAAGTCTCACACTAACCGGAAGCTCAGTGCTAGTTTCCTCACGAGATTTATTATTTAACGCCGCCTTCTTCATACCCATCTGATAAAATGCACTCAAGTTTTAACTGCGAATGGGACACTAGGGGCACTATACCAGCGATCTGTTTTCAAGGCCTGATTTGAACTGAACACCTCCTACCACTTCCGAACTGATTTATATTTGAGAAGCCCATATGCAGCAAATGCACAGCCACTCAATAATTATTATCAAAGTCCGAAACAAATAAATTCAAACCGTTGAATGCGCTCACGATTTGCTTAACGATTATACAATAAGCTTTCAACCCTTTGTCTTCTGCGAATATCTAGCAGCGCGCTTTCTTATCGGACAGCCGAAGACAGAAGACAGCATTGAAGATGCCACGGAAGAGCTTTTATTTTTATACAGACGCCGGGACCCGGACGATCGGTTTTCCATGAAGAGCTCGAACTGCAAACTTCTGCACGGAAAATTCATCTTAAATGCGAAACTTAGAAATGTTATTGACACACACCTTGGCACAAGCGCAGCGTCGGACACAAATTCGATGGAGATAAAAATATTCATAAAATTCAAGCGAATTTGATTTGTAGATAGAATATGGCCAGTGGCGTCGGTGAATATTAAATTTAAATTCACGTTCTTACACAATAACACTACATGGCACCAGTGTTCGATCGAACTCGGAACATATATAGACAGAATTTCACAAGGGCTACGCCAACAAACTAAATAAGCGTTAAATTTTTTTGGGTCAATTCATGTAACTCAGAAGACTACTTTAAACATACTAATTCCGCGTTCTTTTTGCTTACTAAGGGACGTAGTATTTGGCTTGGTAGGTCTTCTGTGCAACCAACGAATGTTGGCTAATATCTGTAGTAAACAGAACGAAAGCAGAAAACCAGAGCGCAAAGTTGTGTCACACATGGTACTGACCATGTACAGTTTCAACATTGTTTTAATAATGAAATTTCGATTATCATAGGCATGATTTTATTTTTTTATTACTACTATGCTTGGTGGGTTTTAAACAAAATAAAATTATAAATGAACAAATTTAGTGAAATATTAACTATGAGCAATTTTTATAAATTATAGAAGCTAGCCTATTGCGTAGTACATTATACAATAGCTTCTAGAATATTTTTATACCCACTGAAGATTCTTATTCAAATTTTGAGATAAATCGTTACAATTATATCGCGTTGCGAACGTTTTCGTTTTAACAACCAGATTTTATATAGAATTTGAAATTATTTTCAATATTAAGGATTTTTTTCATATACAATGAATAACTCAATTTAACTTAACATTTTTATTTGTTCACTCATGTATTTAAGCCTACAAAATTATTTTCTTTAATTTAAATATAATTTAAAATAGCGGAGATTTTGGTCACTTCCGGAAGGGATTGAGCGTAAAACTAAATATGATATATAGTTTAACGTCTGTATACATAGTAGTACTTCGAAAAGAAATTGTTTATATTCAAAATAATCATATTTCATGCGTAAACCATTAAGAAGTGAAAAAAAACTCGAATTTTCCAACTAATTTTAGACTTTCGATCAATAGTATTTAAAAATTTCTTCTGAAATATTTTCAAATTTTCATGGTTCATGTAGCAGGTAATGTTTCGAATGTGTGCTTAAAATTTCAGACCAATCGACTCTTTGAATTAACATGTCCGCAGTTTTGAGCCTCATGTTGCCAGATGTAATCACCATAATTCCACCATTTTGAATTATTTAAATAAAATTATATTTTCACACTTAAATATACTAACAAGCATTATACAATGGTGTAAACAAAATTGAGTGATTCATTCTATGAGAAAGCAAATTTTTAAAATTAATGAAAATTTTGCATTCTATATAAGATAACCCCCGTAAGAATTATGAGAACCGAGCATAATTTAAAATAGTTGAACTTCCACGTTGTTTCATTACATAAATATGTAGAATACTCTTACGGGTTTGGAGCACCAATTCTGGAAAATTACTTAATTACTGGTTGTATATTTTATAAGACAGATTTTGAATTGAGGGGGATTAAATATAACTAAAGTTACTAGGCAACATCAAAAATAAAGTTTAAAATTATGAGGTGCATTTTGAGGTTTAATTAGTGTAAAAACTTCCTTTTTACGGTGGGCTTAAACGTTTGCGGATATGACAATATTGCTTAACTTGTTATATTTTACAATCTAGAAAATATTTGGGTACTACAACAGGCTTGATTTATGCAACGTAAAATATTAACGTTTAAATGTAGTAAAGTTGCGCGGTCAAACGCCGCTGCCTACTTTAAATTCCTCATAATCACTCATTTATGAATTAATGAGCCTATTGCATAAGCATTCTCGCTTTAACGCTGTTTTATGGTGATATTGGCTTTGAATGATGAGGGAGTTTGTACCTCAAATATCTTAAAATAACTGTTCGGGATATATGTATTTTTAATTTAATCACTTCTATAGTTGATTATAAAAAGTAGAAAAACATACAAAATACTATTGAATAAATTTATTGGCGAAGCTAATTAACCAGTCCATTGATACTTAGCCCAAATCAAGGCCGATAGTGCAACGCACTGCGTCAAGTATTTGTTATTAGATGCTATCGGAGAGCTTCGATAAATCAAAGCTAATTGCAGCAAAAGCTCCCACAGTTCAGTGAACTTTGATAGATAAGGAGAACTTCAATGAGTCGATCGGCCGCACGTTTCTATCTTTATGCGCACACTCGGAAAAGCACGTGTTCGCTGCTTACCTAAGAGGTGCAGCACCGCCACAGGGTCACTTCTAAGCTCTGTTGAATAAGCAATTGCAAGGTCGAGTCAGTGGCGCAGGCGTATAATAGTGAATATATTTTTGGCCGAGGCCCACACCTAAGGGAGTGTCCGAATAATGCCAGTTGATAGCCATCACGGTTTTTGATGTGCTCGTATTTCTGGATTTATGGCGCATTCGTCTATAACAATCGATACAATTAAATAGTTGACTAAACAAAAGCTGATAACAGCTCATCGAAATCCCTAGGTATTTTTCGATAGTTCTTGCTAGCGTTGTTTGAACTTAGGCTGTGCATTCAACCTACTCCGCTGATCCACTTTACGTAAAGCAAGCGAGATAAGGTGGGCGATATTTCCAAATATAAAAAAGCATCTGATGTTCCCATTAAGTTTAGCATTACCATTAGAAGGGAAAGTACAACCGAACTTTTTCTTTCTCTTTGGAACAAAAGACATCTTAAGGTACAGTGATTTATTTTTATTCCTTATTAGAATGTCATCTTGTGTTATTTTATTTCAATTTTACTGAGATAAAACCTTACTTGCTACTGAAACTAAGAAAACAAAGTATACATGTAATAATCAGTTTTCGACCTATCAGTATTAACCTGACGTGAGCTAGTCGGAATATATCAGACTCGGCCGATTGTAAATATGTTGGCAAAAGGCATCTTATTTGTTTTCAAAGATCTCTAATAAATGATTTTCTAGTGATTATAAATATGTTTTATTCATCAAAACTTGAGTTAGATATTCTAGTTTATCATATTAAACCACAAAATATACATATTAATCGAATTCAATATTAATAATTTTCCAACAAAGCTCAAGACGTGTGACAGTCTTAGGGATCCGTAAGACAATTTCCCACTTAACTCACGCCTGGTTAACAATGAATTCCTTATCCCACTCTAGTCACAATTGTCTGGAAGAAAGCAACATCACTTTCCTTTTCAATATATTTTAAAACAAAATTACAGAAATTGAATTATAAGCGAATATTCAAAATTCTTTCGACAAATATGAAACAACAAAATTGAATTTCGAAATATAGCTTTAAATAAAATAAAACTACCTGCAGTTGTTACAATAAATAGTCATAAAAACACTATTCCTTCTTCCAGAAAAATCTTTCTTCAGTGATGAAAGTCAAAATTAACAACATTAATTCGCAGAAGGAGGAGGTAAAAATTATAACAATGAAACTAAATCAGAAAGCACATGATCATAAGACAATTTTGTTGAATCCCACTAATTGTGTATTGATGACTATTCATATTAATGTGGGAAATCCATGCGTAAGAGCGGCTTATCTATTCCACAATTAGAAAGATGATTCACTGAAATAGTTACATTCCGCTTCTTCATTTGGAACTCATGAATTTCAGTTTATCTTACACGACGGAATCCTTCCTTATCCTAAATTGCAAAAATATTTGTTACATTCTACACATAAATAACCAAAGAACTATTTACCACATGTAGTTTTCAGTCTGCGGAGCCCTCATTACGCCAACACCACCTCCTAGACGTCTGTAATTCATGCAACCGCACAAGCGCCACTGATTCGTTTCAGGATCGTACACTTCTATCGTTTTTAAATAAGCAGAGCCATCGAAACCTCCTACAGCATACAACTGACCATTAACAACTGCCAACCCAACCTGCAATTTAAAGTAAATAGATATGTATTACAAATTTCCCAAGAAATATGTGTTGCTATGGTAAGAACTCCACGTGGGTCGCACTCGGCCGAATCAGACTCTTTTGCATGCTGTGGAGCCAAACACCTCATTTTCATTAAACCTAATTTAAATCGTAACGTTTTGTTTTACACATTTAGGTACGTCTTGCTAAGTCTCATCTTAAGTCTGTATTGACTCTTGGATTTTCATTATTACCTTCTGAAATATTTTTATTATTATACTAACTTTTAGTTGCCACATTAGATTCGCTTTTCCAAATTTTGAAAATGTTCTTACCAATTTGAAATTTCCTTAGTACACAAGTTACACAAAAATAAAACTTATTCGTTTATTCTAATTACGTTATTTGTCATTTGTGAATAACGAATAATTTTTTATTCTCTATCGTTATTCAAATATTTGCTTAATTTGCTATGATTTCATTGGCCCTTAACTATAATGGTCTTAAGGCGCCTTAAAATAGGTTAAGATATCTTACGACAGCATGAAGTGCCATACTGACAACTACGTATAATGGCCTTAACCAATCTTTCGTTAACTACATATGGAATCTGATACTTTCGGTAAATCTTAAGCGTACGGTCTCGAGGGTACAAATCGTAAGAGATTTCAACAAAAAGACGTTTGGTAGAATTAAAGTGGCCTTGATTTGATTTGATTTGCTTGAAAAAAAATTCGATAATCCTTTGCCGACCACAATTTTTTATTATTATTTTTAAAAAATGTCCCCATACTACGCATTAAATTTCACTAACAAGCAACCCGTCCTGATTTGTTGACACTTTTGTCAAAGGTTTCTTAAGGCAATTATAGTTGAGCTTAAAATTTGTTAAGATTTGACAGAAATTTAACCAATCTTAAAGAAATTCAACGAAGAATCTTAAAGCGGAAAATACACAATACAACTGTTGTACCGATCGTTGGCCCGATTTGCCGTCGCATGCGATAATTGTATCGTGTATGCGCGAGAAATTTACGGTTGGGCCGATATCGCACGATCGCAAGGTCTGGACCCAAAACTTGCAGTCGCATACGACAGGTTGGGTAAATTCCAAAATGCATCAAAACCGTCTCGATGCACAATTTAGCTTCAGAGGCTACTACGCTGAATTGCGCATCGAGACGGTTTTGATGCATTTTGGAATTTACCCGTTGTGTGTAAATTGTATGGTGTGTTTTCCATCATACAGCCGTTGCAAAAGATTTCATTATTTTGAAAATCCCTTTTGCATCGTAGCTCGGATCGTAGAAATTACTTCAATAAATTCTTTTTGCACGAAAATCGCACCGCGTGTGTGGTTCAATGCGATCGTCGGACCGACATCGTAACAACACAAGTCGGTACAACCGTTGTATCGCGTATTTCCCGCTTAAGGCGCCTTAAGGCCATTTCAGTTAAGGCTATCGCGTTACCAGCAAACATCTTCAACACACGTGAGCTCTAAAGATTATTCGATTTAATTTATTATAAGACTAAAACACGGCGAACTTCGTTTTGATGATTATAAACAGAAAAAAACCGAAGCAGAAATTGTTTTTGCAATTGTTTATTTTTAAAGAGAAGAAAGCAACGTATAGAGGAATATTTTACATGGTATACCTAATATAAATATTTTGCTAAATGAGAGTGAAATCAACGACAGTTTGATACTGAAAAAAAAGCTAGATTTTCCAGAACTTTCAATCCATGCCGATATACGACAATGTTCATGATCATTCGTTTCAAATGTTTATTTGCAGGTGTCGTATATCGAGGATATATTTATCCGACAAACGGACTTCATGCAGTGGCCGCAGTGAGACCGTTTGATTATATTGTTGCTCGAACTCTTCCCTTTTAAACTTGCAATTATTAATGTACTTCATTTATTGATGTTGTATTTTAAATTCTTTCGCAATTCTAGTCTTTTTCGCCGGAATAATATTTTCTCTTTTGTTTGGAAACAATTTGAAATTTATTGCAATTTTTCCATAAAATTAAAACGATATTTATTTTATTTTATTTATGGTTTCCGGTCCCTACCTAATCCAGGGCAATGGAATGCGTCTAACAACTGAAAAAATTACGATATTACAACTATAGATATAGAACTTAATTCGTTAAAAGTGATTAAGGAAGTAAACGAGATGATAAGAAAAGTATTGGAAAATAACACTTTATATTTATGAAATGATGACAATACATATACACGAAGAGGATTTTCAAAGAAAATTTACGTGTTGTAATTAACACCATAGACAAATAAATATAAAGATGAACCAACAGAAGTGTGACCAAAAATTTCTGATGCCTCTAGAGAAGTTCGGGCGCGCAATATTATTGTTATGGGAATCAGAATTTCGAAGCAGAAGTCAGGAGGATTTTAATTCACTTCATGCCTGTTTATATTTTAGAGATTTCTCGAATTTTCTCCGAATTTTCGGTTTGGTTCGCAGACGAAAATATCTGCAAAGACCACCATATCAAAATTTTGGAATATATAATATTAATTACGCTAAGGAAATATTGTGTTTGGGAAAGTACAATTTTTTTTTAAATCGCTCCTTTTTTCATGATTCCAAGTTCGGGGTTCTCCCGTCCTTTCCTAGAATATTATTAGCTGAGTGTCGATGCCGGCAGCCAAAGGCACCTCGACGTATATTCGGAACACCGCGACGCATGAGCCCATAACAATAAGAATGCGCACCCGAACTTTTAATCAACAATCTGATTACTTAAAAGTGTGAAAGATATTTGAACCATTAACCAAGCCGACTTTTAATATGACATTTAGGTAAATGGAACTCAATGTAAGGTAAATTAAATTGAACAAGTGCTATATTGAGGTCGCAGGCTCATTAAAACCATAATTAATTCGAGGGTATGATCGGTGGGGGTCGTTCATCTGTTATAATTACCTTGACCTACTGATCAGTTTTCAAGGTCATTTGCAATTCAAGAACAGGTTTTTGAATTAGAACCCCTATTTTATATTGGATTCGATAAGATCGGACAATTTTAAGTTTAAAATGGTTATATAATTTTTTTGTGACCCTGAGAAGGTCAAATAAAAGTTAAAAATTAAAAAAGCACTCAGTATCAATTTAATCGTATTCAAGGATTCGTTAACTATTTTGACTAAATCATAAATAAAATAAAAAAAGTCCAATCCAAATCTGCAAACTCTTTCAGAATGTAGTTTTGATGGCCATGCAGCAAAAAACAAGTCCAAAAACCGCTTAACTTTAATAGTTTTCTCAGTTATTTTTTATTCAGATGTAATTTCTAGCCGTAAAGGGAAAAAAAATACACTTATGGGCTTTCTCGAGCCATTATTATTTTAAAGCCCAGAGCGTAAAATTAATAAAGAAAGGGAGCAAAAATTGTTATGTCTTAGTAGTTCTAACATTCATTTCCAGGTTTCAATTCTCTACAGTTATGCATGCTAGTCATACAATGAGATCGATCAAAAGCACACCAAATACACCCCTTACAGTGGTGGCCAACTAAATAAGACATAATAAGATTTTAAATGTAGGAAACAACAAAAAATAAAAATGGCACAATGCAGTCGATACAGTGGCTTACAAAAAATTTTAGAATAAAAATTAAAGCCAACCACTTGGATGTCTTATTCAGAAGAATGTCAGGAAGTGTCGGAAACTCCGTGATTTAAAAGAAAAGTAATCTGCAACAACAACAAAAATTAGCAACTGCAAAACACACTCATTGATGTCATTTATCTTGTTTTGTTTTTTTTCTAAATCTGTCACTTTCAATGGTTGAAATAAATAACTTTTTTAAACACCCACATTCATAGTGATTTTGTTCTTAAAGTATATATGTCGAGAGTTTACTGTTTAATTTTTATCGAAAATTATGAAAACTTGACTGAGATATTTTTTTTAAAAAGCGAGAATAATTGTTTAAAAAAAACATCGTTTCAATAATGGAGAAAAAGGGATGTTGACGGCAGAAATAATATATAAGATAATACGAAAAAATGATTCCACAAATTTTACAGCATTTTTAAAAATTAATATTAACTTACCCCACTTCGCCTTGACGTCATAGCTACAATTGGACTCCACGTATTTGTATGCGGATTATAACGTTCCGCTGATGAAAGTTCCATGCAATCATCTCGTCCACCAACGGCATAAATGTAATTATTAAAAACAGCACAGCCTAAATGTTTTCGTCTAGTAGACATTGGATTAACAGCACACCACTTGTTTTGCCTAAAACCATAACATCCAGATAATTTAAATAACTTAAGAGAGAATTACACAGGGGAATAAATTTTTAATTTTTGTGACGGCAAGGCAAGAAATGACCTATTCTAGAGCATTTTTTCCATAGATTACGAGTCCGCAAAGGAAAGTTCTAAATTGACTTATGATTTCGGGAAAAATAGAGTCAAAAAGCATTCATTCATGTTTTTCACAGAAGTTTGTAATATCGCTAATAATAATATCTATATTTCCAAATTCTTAAAATATGGAAAAAATCCTATAGAAAATATGTGCTATTTTATTTGTTCGGTAGAAAATTTGGTGTTGGAATGTGTAATTTTACCTTGGATCATAGCGCTCTACTGTATTCAGAGGGCATTGTCCGTCTGAGCCTCCAATGGCGTATAGGTAGCCTCCAAGTACAGCAACAGCTACGCCCAGCCGGCGTGTTGTCATAGGTGCAACCTAAAATTAAAAAGACTATAAGAAAAGCTTCAGTTATATACACTGAGAATGCTTGCCTTTGACCACTTGTTTTCTTTTGGATCATACCGTTCTACATGGTTCAAGCATTGAACTCCATCTTGGCCTCCAACAGCATATAAAAACCCATCTAAAACAGCAACGCCTACACTTGTTCGACAAGATGTAGTCGGAGCGACATCGCAAGACCACTGATTCGTCTGTGGATCGTATCTTTCGATGCTGTTCAAGTAACTTTGCCCGTCGTGGCCCCCGACGGCATATAGTAAATCGTTTAAAACAGCCACGCCTACACCACACCTTCGTTTACTCATCGGCGCAACCATTTTCCAGTCGTTGGTTTGCGGATCAAATCTCTCAACAGAAGCAATAGCATCCCCAGAACACCATCCCCCAACTGCAAAGAGAACTTCTCCACGACGTGTCGGTTTTCTCGGCCTGGTTCGAGGACCCTGCATTAAGGGTCTTTCTTGTGGAAGCAACAAGTAATTTTTGGCTTCATCTACAAGGTCCCTGCAGGCCTCGTCTGATCGAACTAACAAGTCTGATCCTACTGTTCCTACAAGGAATTTTGGGCTTAAAAGTGGCAGTCTGACGTGTTGTAGCACCTAAATTCCCCATAAAATTATATTTATATTGTCGTCTGAGAATATAACAAACCTGAGCCAGGTGTTGACGTCTATCAGCAACGTTGTATTTCAGCCAAGACATAACAGCATTGAAGACCTGCTCCTCGGACCGAACGTTTAGCTCGTCGCTGCAGATTATGTCGACGAGCTGACCCACAGGAAGCAAAAGGAATTCTTCGCTCTCCATGACCTCTTGGAAGTTATGTTGTGTAAATTTATCCGCGATTCTCAATAGTTCGCGGCATGAATGAGTGTCGGCAAATGCGCGGATACCCAAACAATTGCTTGGATCGAGCTGTCTCTTCAAAAATTCACAGCATATATCCTGAATTTCAACAAGCTGCAGTAAGCAAGCAGCCGGCAGTAAAGTTTGGACGTTGGACTCCTCGACAACGATGTGAGAAGTGTAGCAGAAATCAATTAGTAATTCCATAGCATTCTCGTCGATATCTCTGATAGTAACTTCCGTCTGCCGTGACTCCTCCAGTTCACCAGTGAACATTGCACGAAAGTAGGGACTACATGCTGACAGAATGACACGGTGCGCAAAAATTTTGCGTCCGCCCACATTGAGGACAACATCGCAGAGCTCCCGGTGACGCCGCAAAACATTTAGTTCAGCGAGCGTCACCTTTGGATGCTTCTCGGAGGTGTGCGATAGACGTGCCGGCGAAGGGGGACGATCCCCCAAAAGAGCATCGCCCATTCTGTTTGCCGCCAAACGCAGCGGGGCAGAAGCCCAGCCCCACACGGCGTCTATCTAGAAAGGCAAATTTTCAATTTTGAAACATATATAATTTGTACATTTATATTTAAACATAAACTCATTTGGTGTTCTCGCAATTACTTATTCAATGAAAATGATTCAGTGGTTCTATTTGCAAAAATGTGTAAACCTCAGTTCATTTGCACTGGCACACCACTGACAGAGCTCTCAAAGAACCATTTTAAGAAACGCCCAGCAATTTTCTGATTACTGGAGCTGCTTTTGCCAGCTACCGTACAGCTCAAATATTAGCCGGACTAGTTATTCTAAGCAACTTATTTACCCAAAATGAGTTAATTAATCACAAAACATGTATTTTTGAGTAATAAACTGCTGAAATACGTCAACTTTCCCAAAGGTACCTTTGTGGTTTTTCCCACGGAGGAGCCAAAACAACAAAACCAATCACAATTAATATTTAACAGCGAAATTTTTTATCGCCTAGATAGTCATTGCTAAGCATAATTTATCCGTATTCTCTGATTTGAGCTCTGCAAACAGTTCTGGGTGTAATTCAGTTTTTTCGTCCAAATCCCGAGCCTGATGCTTTTTTTGTTGACTTGATTTTCCAATTGTCAAGGCAAGAGCATACACACACATGACCACCCTTCAAAACATTCAATTCATTAACTTGAGATTTTTGTTTTTCGAAGTTGGCGAGCCTACAATTCCAAGATCCAATCCTAAAAGATGTTAACTCTTTTGGAGAGGAACTAGGCAATTTCAAATATCATATATATTTTTTTAAATCGTATCAGGATAAGATTTAGTATGAAATGAATTACTCACTTCTCTCGAGCGTTTATTGCTGCTATCGTCCGCAATCGGCTACGCACCGCCCTTGTTGCACAATATAAAGCACGAGTGGATAATAAGCCACTGTCCAACCGGAAAGGCGTGCGTTTTATTGACGCTTTTCCCTCACTAGTGGGGAAAAATAAAAAGTGCAACTAGAGTTGCGTATCCGATTGCTTACGCTAGCAGCTAAACGTAAAGTAGCCAATTGCTGCCAACGTGCGTGTCTACTTTATGCCCTTCCTTGTTGCAACCCTTGAACAACCCTCCATCGCGCCCGTTTGGCAAATTTCTTAGGTATTTTATATTCTACCTAGATTCACCCTGCCACGGAAATAAATATTTACCAAAAATAGGTGTTTGCCCACGTACCACTTGGGCAGTAGAAGATCTGGTTGCCGCCATTGAGGTATTGAAGAAAAACATTATAGGAGTAAATGAAGTATCATGAACTTATGGCATTCCATCCAGAACACTTCGGAGACGGTTTTGCGACAAAGATACCCGAAAAATAATTTAAGGTTTGTTTTATTTTTAGATGCTACCATACTTTAGAATTTTCAAAAAAATCGAATTTGCTGTAAAATTTTTCAACGTGTTTTTCTCCAGATGACGTTTTTAAAATGCCAGACAGTTATTCTCTGGATATTCTGAACTGATTTTAATAAATCTTGTCGCGTTTTGTTTATTAACCTGTTCTGCAGGACAATGTACCGTAATTTGGCAAAAAAAAACAAAACAATTTAGCAAGAAAGCTAAAATACTTCAAAATTAAAAATTGGGGCATATATGTATCTGTACTTTACCCTATACGTGCCTGTAGAGGGCTACATTTCAACAACTTAAATGTTTGCTTCTGCGCACCGCAACCGTGTATAGAACGGGCATACCATGCCTCTTTTGGGCTACATTTGCGCCTGTTAAATTTTTACTCGAGGACTGAAGGATGGGTATCCTGTACGTCCTGTGGAAAATGGGCACACTATTCCTGTGCAGGTATTGATAACAATGATGATGAAGTAGCTTCTTTTTTAAGGAATAATACGCACATTTCATGAAAATAATTTTTATTTTACCTATTATGACTTATTATAAATATTTCCCTACAGCGAATGGAACATTACAATAAAAATAATAACAGAAACATAAGATTGAAAGTAGGTAGAAATTATATTATAAATGCTAGAAGGTCCTAATAGTAATGTATACATAACAATTCAAATTAGTTGATTTCTCACCGAGTCATTCTTTATTAGCATCCATACCATAATGGCTTTTAAGTTAGCGTGATTCAATCAATTTTTTTAAAGAAATCTTCATTCCTTTTATTACAATTTTGACAAAAATAGCGCTTATTTGCAACGCCAACAAATTGCTTGATGTTCGAGTTGTAGGTTTTATTAATGTACTAAATAATAATAAAAATATACATACATATATGCTTGTATTTACTTCCCTTGCTCGACTTCATAAGGCGTATGCCCGATTTTATATCAGTTATTAGATGCTCAGTCCAGGAATTTTTGGAGATATTATAACCCTTTAACATTGTACGTGTAAAAGAAATATGTATTTTAGCCTTGATCACTACTAAGTATTGTTGAGTTTGTTGTAAGTGCTGTTGTGGACGCTTTTATTATTTTCGTCGAAATATCGCCATCTTGAATATCAGAGGATACAAGTGTCGATAAAAAAGTACTCAGTGTAGTTGGTATCGTAGTCGTTGTTGTTCTAGCTATTGTAGACATAAGTGAGGTTGAGCTAGCCAGTGTAGTTGACAAAACTTCAGCAACTGTTGTTGTAGACAATCCCGTTGTATTTATAATACTTTCTTTT
Organism: Machimus rusticus; assembly: GCA_951509405.1. NCBI lineage: Eukaryota > Metazoa > Arthropoda > Insecta > Diptera > Asilidae > Machimus > Machimus rusticus. The sequence goes on along the minus strand of OX608054.1, from coordinate 13,759,238 downwards.
GTTTGGTTTATCACAGGCGACGGCATATATGGGCTTATAGGACAGGGATTGGTAATTTGTGCCCCCAGCATAGACTCGAAAACGTAACCAATAAGTGAGCCTGCAGTTAATCCAACGTTATACGATAGAGTCATCATGTTTCCTGTTACTTCCTTGAGCGTTGCAGGAACCTTTGCAGGTGCTAGCATCATTGGTAAGCTCCCAGCCAAACCGTTAGTCACCCCAAGGGCTACTGTAAATATAAAAGCCGCAGTCTCCCCTGCAATCACTGGTTGTGATCTAGGGGCACAGCAGAGGAGTAGCAAGGGTACTAGGATAATCCGAAGTCCTGACATGAGAATAAGTTGTCGCCTTGACCAACTATATGGTACTGCAGCCAAAACCTTGCCGACGACATCAGCTGTGTTGAAAGTGAACATCAGTAATACTGGCATCCATGTCCCTAAGCTACAGGATACTATTTCAGATTCTATGCCAGGATACAACGATAACGTGACACAGTATGCCAGCGCTATACAGACCATATAAGGGTAGATGGCATGAGCCACTCTCCACCTTGATTCCAGCCCACTTTTTAAGTCTCCCAAACGACCTGGATTGCAGCTGCCGGGTGTTAAGATATGCTCAACCTTAAAAGCTACATTTGGAGTTTCCTGCGGAGTAGGAGGTATCTCTGGAAGATTCCCTAGTCCTTCGATTACACTCTCTCCTGCCGTTGGGTTCGAAAGCTCATAAACGGGATTGCTATATGATGATTTGTTTTTAAAAGAAGTAATAAAAACCTTTTTATAGTATTTATCAGGAAGTTATTTTTAACTATAATATATGTATATCTTTGTCTACTGCTATCAAATCAGTCTTGAAGGTTTTTTTCTTTTTATTAAAAAAAAAAAAAAAGAAACGTGTGGATCTTAGGACCCCCGGCCCCGGTAAGAACGAAGTTCTGTTATAACATATAATTAACAAAAAGGTAAAAAAATTTGACATATTTAAGTAACAAAATTTTAAAAAAGCTACCCCAAAAACTCCCAAGACCAAGTTTGGTGCAAATCGCATTAAATTTAAAATTTCATATGTGACAGAATTAATAGTTATTTTTGATTGAAAAAATAAAAATCTCATAACAGTTTTGAATTACTAGACAAAATAAATCACAAAAATAAGTCTCTAATGATCTAATGTATTAGTCAATTTTAACTATTATGTGTTTTTGAAGTTAAAAAATTAAAATATATAATAATTATTATCAAGTTTGACTTTTATAATAAAAATATAAAATTCAAAAGTAATCTTGTCATCGCAGAAGTAGTTATGTACGTTCATCTTACCTAAAACTCAGAGCAGCAGAGGTGGAAGTAATTTGTACCGGAGGACTTGCATCCAATGCAAGGACACCGTATTTTGCTGTTGTAGAATCAGGCTCAAGTGTGTCATTCTAGAAATAAATAATAATAATAAAATAATTAAAATAAATAAAAAAAACTTCTTACAAGGCGATCTTCATCTGGCCTTAGAACTATTTTAGCACACGCCTTCATGTGATATCTTACGAATGGCGAATTTCTCGTTACTGAATGAAGTACATAGCTGAAGGCTATGTAGATGGTCGAAGTTATAAAGTATATCACTGTTGATACTCTATCACTCTGAATTAGTAGCTTGGTGACCACTCTGTTGAAGGATACCAAAAATCCAGCTAAACTTTCTCCGGCCATTACTGCCTGTGTGTATTGTTTTGGTAGCATACTTGCAAAGCCATAAAAACTGGATTGCTGAACTGAAATCCAAGAAAATACAACATGGCACTTTTTGATTTAAGAGAGAAACAAAAGCTAAAAGTTCTAAAAATTAAGTTTTTTACAATCATTCATTACAAATCATATTTGTACCAAGCCTTCGTATCAGCTATATGCTAAAAACAATAATACGTTGTTTTCTATTAAATCTGGGCCTAAGAAATCAACAGAATTTAAACCGGCATTGTAATTAACTATTTTATCTGTAATAGGGGTAAGAAATAGGAATTTGTTTCTTCTTAAGAATAACAGTTACTTTAGGATTAATTTTGTAAAGATAAACAACGCAAACTAAAAAGAAAATAACTGCCTTTTATTGTAATATAGATACATATTGCAAAAAGTTTGTAAAAATATCTACTTTTCGGAAATCCTGTTACATAATTTAAAAAAGTCAACTCACCCGTGCAGCCAATTGCCACTAGGGACACAGCAGCCAAATTTGCAGAGTATGCAGTGTTTGCAGAGAACACATGCCAAGCCACCTCGCACAGAGCTACAAATATCAACGTGGTAATGGAGATGGCATACCCGAAAGCTATCCGTATTCGGAAGGGTGCCAATGACAGAAAAACGTTATTTAGTAGGACAGTACCAAACGCGACGATTATAAAAGTCATTGACATGTCCAGGGCAACTGATCGTCCAGGAAATCTTGCTTGCCAATAATCCGCAGCTATTATGAAACTGAAAATAACAGAATTATTAATATTGGTTTGCTTATACAATTATTCATTTTTTGTTTAAATCACCGAAATTTGTTTCAGGCTCTACTCATATTATTGTTAGTTATATGAAAATAATAATTGAGAAAAACACATTTACATATATGGGTGGCTCTACTTACGAGCGAATTTTCTGCAACTCATTTATTTAGTATATTTTTTGTAAGAATATTACATTAGGAAAGGATTAAATTCTGTAAACAACTGTTGAGAGCGGTTGTGATGTGGGTATGGTGTTTGATGCGGGATGCAAAAATGAAAAAAGTACGTTTTTTAAGAATGACGATTTGCTCGTGATACTATACGATTGTAACGGTGAGAGAGGAAGAGAATGGAGAGCTTAGTATACATGTAATAATAATAATTTTTCTTTTTCGATCACTTAATAAAGATTACGAAATAATTCTTCTTTTCCGATCGGTAAATAACGATAATCATGTAAATTTTATTTTTCAATTAGTTGAAAATGATTACGAAATAATCTTTATTTTTCAATCGCTCGATAGCAATTAAACAACAAATTTGTATTTTACAATCACTCAATAACGATTATCAAGTAATTTTTATTTTTCGATTGGTTGGAAATAATCAAATCATAATTAATCATTTTCAATAATATTAAGAGACGATTCTTCTCTTATTGTATAAAATAGAATTGCAAGGAATGAAAATGTGTATAATAAAGAATTTCCATTTTCCATGAAACCAAATCATTGATCTCATATATTAAACTCAACCGACTATTACAGTCTCACCGTACAAGAAAAAAACAATGGTGAAAAGAACTAAAACAAGAGCTTAAATTTAGCAAAAACATGGCAGGCTTTCGGCCTACTGTGTTTTCGTTAACTTAATCTCAACCAAGTTCACTGCACTAATCAACGAGTTTTTGTTTAAAGGCCATAGAGCACCCAAAATAAGCCCGATTTTTAAACTTTTCACTTTAATAGAAAGGTAAACCTTCAGGTATTTAAGGAAATATATAAAAGAAATACCACCAGAGCAAACATTTGAAACGCTGTAATTTCTGTTGAATTGACTTAAGAACTTTGTACAAAATATTGTCATACTATCCAAACCCAGCAATAAATACAAAAACTATGACCTAGCTATCCAATTTCTATCAATTCTAATAGTGCAAAATCGGTATTCTTCTACTGCAGTGGATAATGCAGATATCAGCCAAGAAGCGGTTTAAATTTAAAATCTTTTTAGAAAATGTCTTCATACTATCAAAACAACCAGTAGCACTGTTATAATTAACTTAAAAAACCAAGTTAAAATTACCCAATTCATTTTCGTTAAAGGAAACAATCCGTTTTTAGGGCTTGTTTAAGTAATTTGTAAGTTTTGCTGCTCCAATCTAATTTTGGTTGCGTTAAACTTACATCTTTTTTTGTCGAAAAGTGAAAGAAGCCAGTTTTTTTTAAATTGACCAGCACATTTTTTTCTCAAGGTATTGTTATCGAAATATCCCAGAGTAGACGCCTACTATGCAATTTCATATATGTAATCAAGGAAACATCCCTACCTGTTGTACGGAAGGACGAATCCAACGCCGGCGGTTACTAGAGCCAAGTACACGATATGTTTACGGTCCTTCGGAGGACCAGCATTCACTTCTGGACTGTCTGTGGGCTCGGGGTTTCGACGGCCCTCCAGAGGCTCGTACGTCGTTGCCTGTATCCCATCCATTGGGAGGACTTAGAACTTAGCCTACGCTCCGAACACACCTTGCGACAGACGAAATTCTGTTGCTCTAAGTATCGAACTAGATTTTTTAGAGATAAAATTGCATGTACGAGTATACGTCGTGCAAAGTTTACATTTTCGCAATTTCAATCTACTTGACGCTCGTTTTAATCTAAAGCAGTTCTCTTTTTTTTTGCAAAGTAACTTTGTGCTCAATCGTCTTCTGTTTACATTTTAAAAAATGAACGGGTGTTATCACTAACAATAAGCACAATTTCACAAATCACTTGAAATGCGATTGGATTTCCTTGTGGATTTTAATAGAGTTTGGATAGTCATTTGTGCGCAGAAGTACCAAGAATTGATTTTTAGGATGTTTCCTAAGACTCCGCAAAGATTCTGCCTGAGAACATGAATTCTTAAAGCAAGTTTTATGCTACTGATATACCGTGAATTATTTAAATATTTGTAATACTCTGACAAAAAGTAAACGATTATTCAGTGAAAGAGTAAATTATAATGATTTTTTTTTCGTCTAACATATAAATCTTGTTTACACATCAAAATCATTTAATGATACAAGGCCTATTCCAAAATCCGTCGTAGAAGTTCTGAATACTAAAATACGGTATTTAACGATCTGAAGGGAGTTCCTCTCTACGGTTGCAACAAACTCAACTCCACTCAAATTGTTAGATACCATTATTTTCATTTCCGTAACCGACTGATTCGTTTCTTGTTTTGCTTACTGATGAGTTACATAACTTATTTCGTACATTATTTACATAGTATTTTAATAAAGACGAGTCCTGTTTATGTATTGAATGAATATTTATATAACAATACAAGCATGCAACTGTCGTATCTTCTACATACATACCTATGTCAAAACTTTATTCATAGTGTAAATAAAATTAAAAGTACATACCAGATAATTCGAAACTATTACTACCTAGAGTAATTTGTACTGTAACCAATATGTATGAGAAAAAACGCTGAAATTGCCATAGAAAAGCTGTTCGGAGAATCCTTGGAAAGGATCGCTTTCAAGTAAAAAAGCCATCGTTAATGAAGGGGCGTCGTACTTTGCGTTGGGTTTTTGCTATAAAAATTTAAATAAAAGCAGAACCGAGCATAAAATTTGAGAGCGGAAAACTTATAGTCTGGAGTCGATTGAGCTTCCGGGGTTTGGGATACGCCAAATGATCGTTGCCGAGAACTATGTACATACATACATACATATGTATGCATATTGCGATCTTTCAGGACAATTTCCTTGGAACGTTGAAGCAGTTGAAGCAAACACGCATATTTACTGAAACACAAAGGTAACAAGATCACTGATTAACTACAAAGTCTCGCAGAAATCCGTCAACAGGTACGACGCGTTTACATCTGGAATAGAAAGTAAAATATCACAAATTTCAATGGGAAATCACAAAAAATTGTGAGGAACTGAAAGACTTGTGAAATCGTATATACATACATATACGCCTTTCGTAGTGAAAGGGTTAAGGTATTGAATTGGCCTCCACAGCCCTTCGACCTCCCTATTCGGCCCCTATATAATAATAGCAAAACCAAAACCAAATTAATTTTATAATTGGGTTCATTTTAACTAAAACTAAACATAAATTCAGATTGAAATGTTACTAGAAAAATATAGAAACAAAAATCCGAAAAACTATGTTACTTTAGCACATTTCAGTCCTATTTTCACATTAATGGAGAAAACTGAAAATGAATGATATATTTTTGCGAAATTATGTATAATACTTAGTAGAATATCCTTTATTTCTAATTACATCCAAACATCGTTGGGGCAAACTTTCAACTAGGCGTTTACATCGCGTTGAGGGAATACTTTTAAAAGTGAACTCTATAATACTCAACAGCTCGTGGATTTGAATCCTTAACCATAAAATCGATGTCGTTCCCAAGGTTCTCGATCAAATTCAGATTGGGACTTTAAGCTGGCGTCAAGAACAGAAATTTTTTGCTCCATAGAATATTTAGGATCATTATCATGCATAAACCTCCAGTTCAAGGGCATAAACTCATCCATCGTATGCTCTAAAATATCTTTATACTGTTGTTGGTTCAATATACTATTGATTTTTCGAACTTTCCAATAACTTTTCTCATTTCCTCAGTACAGTGTTTGCCTCGTTCCATCTTTAACATTGGTAGATTAAATTTAAAAAACTTAAATTAGTTGAATTCCTACCTTTAGTTAGTAATTATCCAAAATTATCAACAAAAAACACTTATTTTTCTCTAGTAGCCGCAGATGTGCTATTTAAATGAAGGCTTGAATTTCACTCCGTGAATGGTTAAAAGGCTGTAGAAGCTGAACCTGCCGGCTCAGTTTTGTTATCTTACTTGAAGATAAATGATAGTAACGCTATATTTACGACCTTGTAACATTTTGCCGAAATAAATTATTTGTAAAGTATGAAATGAGAATATCATTTTTGAACCTTTGTTGTACTATTTACACGAACACCACTATAATTAACCACCTTTGATTTAAGTTATGAAGTTTCAAAGAAATATAATTTTTTAAAGCATATAGACATAATAACTCGGATTTCAATTTTCAAGTGTTATAAGCGGGACTAAACTAGAATGCTAGAATGAGGCGTAACCTGTTACAATATTTGAACAAAATCTTCTGAAATGCCACACCCTTATTGTCATAGATTAACACTTCAATTCTGAAATTGTGTTTAACAAATTCAATTAATTAAATTGCAGTTCAATTTTATTTACTTTAATTACATAAAGCATAAGGATTAACAATATAAACAAAGAATGAACAAGCCATTTTAACATAATAAATTCTTGGGCTGCCAACCATCCTCCCTCCTTTTAGATGGAATTTGTAGATAAACGATTTTTTTTTTGTTAAAGAAAATACTGTTAAGATACAATAGACAGTATTTATCCGCAAATTATGAGATTACCTTTCAGGCTACTTGGAATTTATTGGTTTTTCTTCGAAACAGAATCATAACTGGGTGGAGGTTCCTAGAAAATATCGATTTCAGGAAATTCTAGTCTTTACTTCACTATACTTATACTTACGTAGTAGGCTGGTGGTGGAACATATGCAGTTTGCGGACGATTCGGATCATAATAAGCACTTTGTGCTGCTTCGGTTTCCTTCGAATCTGCAAGAAAATAATATTTAGAAACAGAATAACATGAGAAAAGTAGAAAGGGGGAGTTATGAATATTGTTATTATGTAAAGCGTTCGCTGTGAGTTTTGAATATGCATTGTATGTATTGAATTAAAACAAAATTATTTCTGCTCTTGGAGTTTGTCATTAATTTATCTCTGTTCTGTGTGTTTTTTATTTATTTATTTTTGTTAAAAATTGAAATTTATATTTTCAGTTTTGATTTTGTTTAGGTTTGATACCCAACTCAATGAAATAAGTTTATCATTATCGTTAATTTTAATATAAATTTATTATAATAAAAAATATGAGGCTAAATGCGACTGGTTTTGCCCACACTGCCAACTTCCCATTTGGTGCTCAAATTTTGAACAGACCTTATCAAGCATTAATTATGTAATTGTGGGTCAAATGGAACCAATCCAGAGGCGATATAATTATTTGTTCACAAAATATCTGAGACGAAAAAAGTTTACGAACGTACGAACTTACATATCCGCATGCACGCACACATATACATCTTTTTGAAAACGATGGATGATTACATATGTCAACATTTTCAATTCGAAAAATCGGACTAAGTTTAATAACTTCCAAATGAGAAATTAATAAGACTAAAATAATAATTTTGTTTATTTCAATGTGAAGTTCAAAAATTGATCCCCTTAATTGTAATAATATACAAATTAAGTTTTTACAAACGAACGCCTATTGGTATTGTAATTTCAGTTTAGAATATGGTAGTTAATTAACAAAGGCCATTTTACTAAGCTAATGATTAAAATAAATGCAAATACCGATACCAGGTTATACTTCGTGTTACTGTTATATCGGTCTATAATGATGATATGTGTAAACACCAGGTAAGGTCCTACAGTAGTTATTTATGGAAGTTCCTACTTTCTATTGAATTTTTCATAAAATCATTAGTCGGGTCAGTCATATTCCTGTCATATTAATTTTGGGAATGAGGTCAATGGGAAAAATACCTATATCCAAATATTATGATTTCTAGCAAATGAATACAATTAATTAATTAACAACCCTAATGGAAAATTAGTACGATGAATAATCTAAGTAGCCCCAAGACATTACATGTCTGAAAAAACTAGATATAAACTTACTTTGTGAGTGCCCTGCTGTGAATCCCATCCCACCGGCAGAATGCCCTGGAGCACCTCCAGGATATCCCATATTTGGGAACATACCAGCTGGACTTCCATTCTGCTGCGGGACGTTAGGGTAGCCAGCAAATCCACCGGAATTACCCGGATATCCTGAATACCCACCGGGTTGGGGGGCACTAGGATTACCAAATGGTGCTGATGGTGCACTTCCAGGAAAGCCGATTGCTCCTGGGGCACCTGGATAACCCCCAGGATTACCTTGATACCCACCAGGATTGCCTGCATAGCCACCAGGATTTCCTGGATAGCCACCAGGATTTCCTGGATAGACACCAGGATTGCCTGGATAACTAGATGTGGGAACATTGCCTCCCATATAACCGGGATATCCATTTTGTGCAGGAGCTCCATGCGCTATTTAAATATTTAAAACAAAATTCATGTCATTGTGAACGAGTAATGAATTTCGGCTCGATTGTTCGGCCAAAACATAAAATGTTTATGACGTGTTTGCTACTCTTATGATTATATAAAATACTCACGTTGACCAGATATTCCGGGATAGGGTGGAGGATTATCGCTCATAAAAACAGTGTGAGCCGGTGGACTGTTTGAAAATCCCTCCCCTGTTGGGATCCATCCATAATAGCCTGGTGGCGCTTCATAAGCCGGCGGAGGTGCTTCATACCAAGAGCCTGTAGGAGGCGTGTACGGCGGAGGTGCATCACAACGCATATATCTTTGAGCCATGTGTGCGGCTCGCTTCATTGCCTGTCCAAAATCAATTGCGCCTCCAGACTTAAAAAATATTTTAAACTTTGCTTCTCCAGACCAGTTTCCATTAGGCTGTGCACGAACTTTTCCTTTAATGTGATTTGGTTGTAGTATTGGTTGCTCGATATCAATCTAGTTTTAAAGATGCAATGATGTTTGTACTTGAGCGTTTATTAAAATAATTAGAAATAACCTACATCATTCATTGCTACAAATGGGAAACTAAAAGATTGCATGGGATCACTCGTATTTTTGTTGTTGAAAATGATCCGATGTGTGGTAAGATAAATTCTCCCATTTTTTGTGCCTTTAAAAACTGGATTATCCTGACCAACAAATTCAACATTAACATTGTCACTGAAGAGAAGTATCCTGAAAATAAATAAAAAAACAGCAATAATAATTTACTTAAAAAGTCAAATATGTTTTGAAACATACAGCAAAAATATTAGTTATTAAATTATGTTAATTAAATTTTTTTCCCATAATATCAGTTAGATCTTCAGCTTTATCCAATAAAGGCACACATTTTCATATACATACAATAGGAATAGGTGACCAATGAATTAGAATGTTAATACAATTTCAGTTTTTAATTCGTATTTAAACATATTTCTAAGGAAGTCGAAGTCCAATAAAGTTCTCTTTATGAAACAAATACAATCCCTTTTTAAAGGAAGTTATCGATTAAAGTGATAAAAGACAAAATGTTTTTAAACAATTAGGCTAAAGTTGCTTAAGTCGTACCACGGCCTAAGTCGTACCCAGGCAATATGTCCTAAACAATTTCCTCTAAATTAAATTGATAATTTTCAGGAAATTTGCGAAAAATTATAATATCCCCCTAAACAGCACTGGTTGATATTAAGGGTACTTTTGAAGGTATGCTTTGGACATCAAAGCAAAGGTCTACACAAAAATCCAACTTATTCGGAATTTTTTTCGAAGTCTAACGAAGGGTATGGAACCTGTGTTACATTTTCTTATCTTTTTTTGACCTTGATACCGTTATTATTGCAACCTCAAAATTTTACTAGAAGTTGATAGAATGCTCAAACTTTGCGATTGAAAAGAGAGAAAAAATTTCAAGGCGGAGCTTTCAATTTGAAAAAATTGATACAGTGCTTACAGGGTGCCGAGGAAATATGAACGAAAAACTGTTTTCTAATTGTCCCTTTATGCCAAAATAAAATTGTTAATTCAACACATATTTGAGCATAGTTTTTTTTACAAAAACAATTTAAACAGTACGATCGGGACAACACCAACAACACACTGCCTCAAAAAGCAATTATGCTGAGCTGGAGCGCATCGTAATAGGTGAAATCTTGTTTTTCATTGTTTGCCGCATTTCTCACTGTTGCAGTCTTTTTTCTTCATTACGCAATTTAAACGAGAATTCGGATTTGGAACAAACTTGGTAAATATTCTCTTGCAAATTTTTCGAGATTTTTCTGAAAAATGGCAGTGAAGTAAAGTAGCACATTTTTTGTAAAAAAAAATTCTTTATTCTTTGGTCTAGTCATTCTTGTGTCTTTTTTCCTGGATAACCAAGTTATCAATACAAGCAGTGTGTTACAGGCATAAAGTAACAATTTAAATCGGGAGAATTTGAAACACAAACAATGACGACTTGGAAAATATTAGTCAATAAAAAAACATTTAGGCGCAATTCACAAGCTGGTTAGTACAAATTCAAAGCAGTTGCAGTCATAATCAAAAGGTTGGATTGAAAACAACGTTAAATGCACCACGAATATTTGAAGAACGAGATATGAAAGCAAGTAACAGACAACAGGAAAATTTTGCGGTGCATGTTATGTACTAATTAAGTAAGTACTTCTTGCAAATCTGACTCATCACTTTATGGTAATTAAACTTAATTGTTTTAGTAAACCGTACGAATTAATCAAATGAAAAATAAAGATATTTGATAATTTGAAGGTCGTGAAAACAAGAATCTTCTAGCTATTTCACAACATTTACTTAGGTACATACCATTCGCCCGAATGAATTAGAACGCCATGATTAGCGTGAGCCGTATTAACGGACATTTTCACAAGTATTTAAGAACTCTCTGCACGAATCGTCTAAATGAAGATTGTACGCTAAGCCCAACAATTTTACGTATCGCAGAACCAGAGCCAAATCACTTCAAACGTCAAATTGACATCACTGCAAACATGAATCACCCAGATGTTTTAATTTTTGTAAATCGATAAGAACGGCGGAATTGCCAGATGAGAATATTTTAATATAAGTCAGTTCGTTAAGCCGATCTCGATCAGATCGAAAATGCTTAGTGTTTTCTGGATATATCCTTTCCATTTTCGTTTATTCCTCCATGGTTCTTTCCCTACACAAATCGAAAGCCCAAGTTTTATTCGGGTTTCTATCTCGGCTACGGGGAAATTTCAATAATTCACCACTTTTCAGAATGTTGCAAACTTCACGACACTAGACAAATATAAATAATTTTGAAATTTTAAAATGACTTTGTACGTACGGATTATGGAAAATGCACACTGACATATAGAAATGGACCACTCGATTTGCTGTCTCAAATGGTGCACCCTTTTGACAGTTCTCACCTAAGGAGAGTTCAGCTATAGGGAGCATATATCTGTCTATTTTTTTCACATTAGGCGAGATGGGCGCCTTCAAAAGGCGGCAAATTTAAAAATTATATTTATTTTTATTTGTAGCCTGCACGCTTTAATCTAATTCCCTTAAATGTAGCATTAAATCTCAAATAATTTCGCAGCGAAAAGTTTCTGGAATAAGACATTTTTCATTGAAAAATTCGCAGCAAAACGTTGAAATGCTCTTTACTGGATATGCGGTTTATATCGCTAAACAACTGTTTTAAGAACTCAAAAGTAATAATTAGAGCACTTTTGCGTTTTTGCTGTAATCCCCACTTAATTTAGTTACATTAAAAGGACATAAATGCAATTAATTCCGAAATAATTCGCCGCATTACGCCGCCCAGGTTTTTTGTGGTTTTTGTGCCATTTTTGTCGGTAAATGAGAAATAAAATAAAAAGAATTTGCAATATGGGATACTAAAAGACTAATTTCCATAATTTAATAACATATTTTCTGCTGAAAATTCAGAAATTGTGTAAAATTCAATTGTATTTTAAAAAGTAGTAATTTCATGTTTGCGTTCCTTTAAAGGGACTTAAGATATAAAAGGAGTTATTTAATAATTTTTGGTGTAATTTCTGTATGGATTTATGTAATTAAAACGGACTAAAGCAACAAAATTGCATTTGACAACAATTCAAACCCACAGCTGACTGCTCAAAATCCGTTAATGGTGTGAGCAAGAGGGAACGAGAAAGTGCACCATCTCGATATAGGCATTTTGTATGGGACGAGTAGTCCATTTCTATATGTCAGTGAAAATGCACATATCATCAACATTAATCTTTTATTGAGAACATGGCTCTTCAAGACCCATTTTAACAATGTCTCTACATCCTTCCCAGAGAACGCTTTGATAACAAACTTTTTCCTTACGTAAGTATGCAAATATACAAATTTTATTAACTATCACTGAAAGACGACATTTGCAAATCATATCTAATTGTGAAACCATTGGGTTTTCGGTGATTATAATAATATGAGATGCATGGAACATTAATGGATCTCCAGGATAAGCTAAAAAATCTGCACCGAAGGTCTCACCTGATGTTACATATTTTCCTCGATCCCATAAGTCTTTAAACACTTTGTACTTCAGGGAATTATCAATGGGAGAGTGTGCAATTTCCGCTTCTAAAAAGACATTAAAAAACGTTTCAAGTCTGAAATATCAAATAAGAAATTCAAGTAAAGCACGAAATTGCACATGAGAGAATTTTGTGAGTTTGATATTGAGAAAATTGAATAGCTAGCTTTGTAAAAGAAAAAGTTTGCCTAGGAGGGGTCTAAGACAAAAATTTTTTATATTGAACAGGATAACCGCAGCCTTACTCACCATGCTCTAAAATTTGCTCAAAAGGTATCTCCATTAACGCTTGACCCCGATCAAAGGTAATGCTCATTTCAATCTCTTTAAGAACATCTTCTTCTGTTAAAGTAACGTCTGTTTAAGAACACCAAATCAGATACATGTTTTTAAATTTTTCCTTTCGATTCTACCCTTCGCATCCACACCAGATTGTAGCAATCTATTTCTTTTACCAGCGAGTATTTTATCAGCATATCTAGCAGAATTTTTAATCTTCCCCGCCTTCAGCACTTTTGCCTGCTCGTTGATTCTGTTTTCCACATAATTATTATATTCTTGCACAATAGAATCACTTGGAGGTTTGCTCAAACTATTTGCTTTTCTGAGGACGACGGCGATTCCTCTCTCCACAAGTAATTGAGTTTCATATTGTGTGAATTCCACAGGAAGTGCTGCAAAAAATAAATACTAGATATGTTCGTATGCTATCTAACGCAGCTCTTTTTATTACTATTGTTTTGGGGATTCCATCCTTTGTAATTGCAGGCACCAATTAGGCTTCCTATTATTCTATGCTTCCTCCTGATTTCGATGTAATCTGAAAGATTACATTGCCGCATTTCAAAATAGCTTTTTACTTACACTTACCATCTGAATTAAATAAAACTCCTTTGCCATTTAGCAGTGTCAGTTCAATTTTTCTCTGCTCCTTCACTTCACGACCGCACTCAGACATTTTATTTCTGTCAACAAAGTTTGACATTCTTGAAAACTTTTCACCATTTCCACCTTTTGAAGGTAAAGCTTTTGGACCCTTGGAGGAACGAAGGAACATGGAGTGGAAACGAGCCGAAAAACTGAAGCCATTTCAAAGATGTGTGAGTAGTTATACCTAAAACCCAATAAAAAGAAAGTACATATTAATTAAAGTTAATACTTATATCAATCAATTTTGTTAACGCATTATCCCCCGATAAAAACCTGTGTGGTGATGGCTCTAGCGTCGATTTGCACATATCTGATAATTCTTCTGGAGGCAAAATCATTTCAGTTAAGATTGAATTTTTTTCTGTCGATTTATTGTATGGGCGGATGGAAATTTTTTTCTGAGAAACAGCTTTCGTCTCGCGGCCTTTCTCAGAAAAAAAAACCATACTCAAATCGGACCAGAGTCAGTTACATGTCTTTCAAGTCGACTTGAAATCGGTTTTAAGTCTGATGTGACCGTAGTAAAAATCGAAATTTCCAAGTTTTACGTGGTTTCTCATGTTTGTTTATTGACGGATTGAATCTCCGATCAATACAACGTTTATCACACCCAGCAGCATCTCGAAATTTATCCTAAATGTCTTCGAAATTTAGCCATTTTTGAAATTGTGGTTTCAGAAAATTCAAAATGATTTAATAAAATAAGAGAAAAGAAGATGTTCTGTAGTTACAAAGAAAATATTTTATTTCACATCTTTATATAGTACAGTAGAATCCTCTAGTCTACTGGTGATACATTTTGATAATTGCTATTTACATGTAAAAGTAAAATCATATCATGTTCATCTGAAAATAATCCATTTCCTCGGTTCCTAAGAAGGTTTCGGTATGCAGAAAATTCTCTGCCAGCACACATAGTGGCCGCTGGTATATTAAGCGTCTTCATGGCCAATTTTTGCAATCGAGGGAACATACTAGACTTTCTCCAGAAATCTAAAATATCTAATTCAGAATTTTGATAATGAATATATTGCCCAATTTCCAATGAATGAGATTGGCCGTAATTGGTGTTGTCTCGAAATTCAGCAAATCTATCGTCTTTATATAATTTTCGCTTCTTCGGAGCACTTTCAAATTGTGTGTCTTCAGTAACATCAGTTTTAATCATCTCGGAAATTTTATCGATAACACTATGCCTGTCATCTTCCTTGAGAAATTTCATCCCTTTAAAGTCTGGATTCAGAAAAATCGCCACGTAGTGTAATTCATGAAGTGTGAAATTTTCGTCGAAGAGAGATCTTGTTTTCTCCTTTAGTTCTTTGATTAAATCAGAGTCGTTTTCATTGATGGATAATAAGTTTAATATTTTAAATCTCCACAGGATCACTTCGTTTAAAGTCGGCTTGTCGGAAGAGTTCAATGACTCTGTACACTCTTTGAATAAATCCATGAACGTTTTCAGAGACGTTAATATAAGATCTAAGCAATCCATGTTATTTTCTTCCAATATATTGCAATCGTTTTCATTGGACAGAAGATCGACTATTTGCAGATAGTTGCGAGAAATGCTGTCAATCATTAAATAAATCGAGTCCCAGTGCTTGCAGTTAGCGCTTATAAGAGATTTGTTCAGCTTTTTGTTGAGCCCAGTGTTATTGAAATATTGGCATAGTTTGTTGCAAAAGGCTATTATTGCAGACACTTGTTCTGACTGGTTATTGAAAAACTCATCGATCACTGCATTAAGGTTGTGACAAGCCGATGGTATTGAGATAGTTCGATCGAATGCACCTGTAACATCAGGATCATCAGCTATGACTATTTTTCCTTCAATTAGAATTTTGAGCGCCTGCTCTTTTTCGTAGAAATCACCAATTATATCGATAACTTTATCATATATATTGCTTGGTGTTTTTTCGTTAAGCTCACGTGTTCCTAGAAAAATATTCCTCAGTCTGAAGTCGTCTAGCAGATGTGCAGTTAAAATAATAATGTATTTAGTTTTTGTATCATCGGGCAACACATCCAGGGCAAATGAGACGTTCTTATTTTCTAATATCTCTCGAATTTCCCTCTTGATGTCATGGTAAACAACCGGTAACAAAGTCTTAACGAGTCCCTTCCGCAAGGTTAAAACATTATCAATATTTTGCTTCCCATAGTCCGCACCCAGATTAATTAGGGCTTGAGCCAAAGCCTTAAATCCCTCACCCTCCATCACACTGAACGGCTGAAGATCTCTAGTCACGAATGCTATTTGGTCGTGTGCTAGGGAACTGATGCGGCTTGCTGGAATCGTCGCCTCTGGTGTCATTAATTTCGCATTTCTCACGGCAGGCGAACATGGTCGGAAACGTTTTGATTCATTCGCAGAAAAATGTTTAAGTACGTAGCACTTGTGCCGCAGTAAGCTAGCGGTTCCAATCTTCCCGCTGTATGATAAAATGCTCTTACACTCTTTGCATTGGGCGTAAGAAAGTTGCTTATTCTCAAAGAAAATCAACCGAAACATGCACCACACTTCGCTGCGACTCTTCTCGTGTTCCCGCAGAGAAACGCGGGGATCATTCGGGTTTGCTTTCAGCAACTTTTCGAGTCTCTCCTTATCCATTTTTAGCGCGGTTATCTAAAATTTTCGAGACTAGTTCTTTCTTCTTTTTAATTCTAAACCGTTCGGACCAACGTAATTATAAATTAGCCAGTTAATTTGTTGCTCTTGACACATCCAAGTTATATAAAACGGACCCCCACACATTAAACTACTGAGCAAAACAGAGACGCTTCTCGGCTGACTACCTCACGCGTGACTAGCTGCGGGACGGGCCGGGCCACACGACACGAGTTATAGAAACGGCACAAAGCATGTACAGTGAGGAGAAAAAGTGAAATAGAATTTGCTAAAACTATAGTGCTCAAACTTGGGCAAAAAATACCTTTTAGAGTTGCAAGAAGGCAGTAATTTTTTCACACGGAAAAGGTTGTTGTTAAAAGACTCCGCACAATCTCTATGGAAAATGGGTTTCGGCCAATCTTTTTGAACCTTTGCAAATTGATGGTTCTCAATGGGCAGGAAATCCGAAAACTATTTTTCTTGGTACGGGTCGTGGAACTGTTTGTTTGCATGTATGTTTGCGTGTGTGTTAATTTTATGGAAAAGTATCAAAAGTATCGAAAATATCGAAAGTATCGAAAATATCGAAAAGTGTCGAAAGTATTAATACTTTTCGATAGTTTCGATACTTTTCGATATTTTCGATTCTTTCGATAGTTTCGAAACTTTTCGATAGTTTCGATACTTTCGTTATTTTTCGATAGCTTCGATAGCTATCAGCTGTTATGGGGCTCAAATCAGTTGTGTAGTCTAAAAAATGTTTTTGGAGGGGCTAAAGCTCACATTTTCGCTTCTTTATATATGCCCCTACTTTCCACTACATGAATATTTCAGCCTGCACTGAAATTACAACTACTTAAGTGAAAACACTAACACATCAGGAAATTTGGGTCAGCTAAATCGGCTAATGTCGTATCCTCTACTTCTATTATCTAAGTTACATACCAAATTTTAATTAAATCCGTCTAGTAGTTTCCGTATGAATTGTGCACAAACAGACAAAAAGTGGTTTTTTGTTCTCCGCATCGATAATAATTTCCATGTATATTTTTATTTATATGTGTAGATTATGCAATGTATTTGGCTTAGAGGAAAAGTTTGTCAGTATAAAATATATGTACATATATGTATGTATATGCATGTGTACTTGAAATCGTCAGAAAAAATGTGTATAAGTAAATACGAGATATAAAAATAAAAATAAATTAACAAAATCAGAATGTTTTTCTGAAACAATTTTATTTACACTTTAAAATAGTGTGGAAAAAACATTTGAACAAGAGAAATGCATAAAGTAGAATGTTTTGTTGGCACAGTTGTAATATTTTAAATATTTTTAGTTCGCCTTTTAAGTACAGTTAAAAAAAATATTTAATTTATAAGAAAATTTTCATCTATTTGCCGTATGATCTCCCCATACTAAGATTAAAACATTCTCCAAAGAAATTATCTAACGAGTGGTAGAGATGTGCTCGTACACCGTAGAGACCATGGTCCTCGTCGGGGTAAGTCTAAATAATTTAAATGTTGTGTGAGAAGATTACTTACCAAATGATATCAAATCATGTCATAACTTACAATTTGGCGAAATATAATATCGTTGTGCTCTAAATTTTTTGCAAGTATCATTGATTGTTGATAATGAACATTGTCATCTAAGGTACCATGCACTAAAAGGAATTTTTTTCCTATGAAATATGGAGCTAGTGTAGATAGCCGTGCATTTTTATAACCGATTTGATTATTTTGCGGTAGGCCCAAATATCGTTCCGTGTAAATGGAATCTAAACGAAAATGATTTTTAACCAGAAAAATTATAAATTTTATCCTTACCATAATAGGTCCAATCAGTAACGGGAGCAACTGACGTTGCACACCTGAAGATTTCACCTGTATCTCGAGCTAGAGACATGGCTGCAACATAACCACCGTAACTCCAACCCCAAATTCCAGTTCGCGTAGCATCAATGTATGGCAAAAGATTCTGAAGTTTCCTAGATAGAAGAAATAAATACATATGTATATGTATAAATAATATCACTTCTTAGTACAGAAATACTTGGAACGCTTGGTTCCGAGCAGGCTAACAAACATTTCTCCTCTATGCCAGAAAATTTAGCAAAAATACTGAAAATTAATTATGTACATACTATTAACAGAATATCTTGATCCAAAACCTATTATTGCGCAGCGCACAATAAGAAAATCTGCTTATCGTTAAACACTAAAGCACAGATAATATATATTGTAATATATGTATTAATTATATTTGGTTGCTACAAATGTGGTTTTCTAAGTAGTATGAATAGACATTAGAAAATGACTACTTTAAAATGTCCAGTGTTTTTCCTGTAGAAAATGTCGGTATATGTATTGGCACCTATTCACCATCTGTTTGCTGTAACTGAGTGTTGTTTATTTTCGACGGATAATAATAATGGGTATAATTAAGGGATCCATTGGGAAAATTAAAACAAAAGTGGCAATATCCATAAAAATATTATTAAACTACCGTAAGGTGGGTCTATTTAGGCGCTTCGAATTGTAAAATTGTTAGTCTATTATTTCCGTTGGTACAAATCGAATACCTATTTCTAAAGTTGGATAGCTATTTAAAAATTACTTCCAAAAAGTCGTGTAAGTTGAAAATGTACCTTTTGAGAAAGCAACAATTTCTAATACATTTTTTTCCCATAGTAGATAATTAAGATACAAGGCACAGCAATTAGAGAGATTGATTTTTTGTTGGTTTTTTTTTCGATTTGTATTTTTCTCTCGATAAAAGTTCCTGAATACTGTTTTAGCAAACGCAAAATTTTGATATCTTGTCCGAGCAAATCGGATTTTGGATGGGGCATCATTAATTTTTCGAAATGTTTTTAGTGGGTAGGATGTATTGTAATAGCAAGCGAAATATGTAGAAGGACCTTTTAAAATTGTTACCTTGTTACGTTTATTTGGTCATAAACTTCATACGTTCCGAGGTTTTTATATATAGAGTGCAAGTGTCTGTCGCCTCGAAGGCCAGAACCTCTTCCATCGATTTTAGCATATATAATTGACTTATTTGACGCTAAATAGCTTCCCCAATCAACTATCCATCTATCCGTTACCTATTTTAATGAACAAATATTTTAATAAGTGATGTTTAAAACGTAAGTTTATAAAATACCGCAAACGAGTCTGGGCCACCGTATACTTCTACAAGCATAGGATATTTAGTTGAGCCTGTTCTGTCGATATTAGGTGGAAGTTGTAAGAGTACCTTCGCACTGAATCCATTTTCAAGATCTATAGTATGGTATTCTATTTCTGGCAGTTTCTTTTGTGAAAGATATTTACTAACTTCTTGGTTAGTTTCCCATTCTACAACCAAATGTAGTTTCACCGTCCCTAAAAAAATCTACAAATATTATTTGTCAAAATCTTAAATTTTTTTTACCATTTGTATACAACCAAGAGTACACGTCTACTCTGGGGGTAGAAGGCCCTAAAGATGTTATTACGATGTACTTCCCTTTCGGACTGAATTCAATTGAAAAGTAGGTCTGTTTAATTTCTGAAATATTTAGAGTAAGTAAAGTTAAATTTTGTTCAGGACAAACTCACTGTTACTAGTAATATCACATGTAATGCACTGTGGTTTTTGGCCCTTCTCTGCTTTAATTGCATACAAATGCAACACTTGAGATTTTGTGGGAATGTTTGCCATGTAGAATATTAAGTTAGTATCATAATCCCAATGAAGTAAACTCTGTACTACAAATTTTCCCATAGTAAGTGGAATAGGTTTGCTATTATTATGGTCGATTGTAAGCAAAGTAAGATGCCTGTAATCTCCGTCATCGCCTTGTTTTTGAGGCAGTATAATTGCAATTTGGCTTCCATTACTGTTTTTTAGAGGAGGAGAAAATATATCAACCCAACCCGTTTGTGACTCAATTTTAAAAACATCGTTGCTCTCGGAAGTGCTTGAGATTTGCAAATAAGCTCGATTTTGAATTCGATTCATCCATACCGAAAATAACTTTTCATCAGTTAACCATTCGACTGCTGTAATGATATTTTCCTCAGTATTTAGGGGTTCTGGAACAGGGACCTCTGTCAGACAGTTTTTCCCATTTAAAGCCGCTTTTAAATCACACTGAAGTAGCTTAACAAATGGATTAGGTGATCCGGCTTTCGGGTAATATATTTTTTTAAGTTCTGGATACTGATGATTGATATCACCAGGTAGCCCGTAATACGGAAGACTCATGATTCGTGTCGCTATGTCGTTGAATTGAATGAACGATATCATTGTGCCGCTTGGATTAAACCACGTCGCTATGTTGGAGCTGAAGACCTCCTCTTGAAAAAATTCAAATCGAATCAAATGTCAACTTAAAAAAGAAAACTTACCTTCGTAGACCCAATCAGGGTGACCATTTATAATAGCCTCACTCGTGTCCGAGGTCAATTGAATGGCCATTCCAAGAGCACTTGGCTTGTAGAATAGATTCCTATCATGATTCATAATAAGTCCATTTCCAGTTGGAGCCCATTTGGCAAAAAGCAAATGCAACTATAATTCAATAAATTTTATAATTTATTTGGCTTTTTAGTCTGTAAAACATTTATTTAGATTTTCCCATTTAGATTTAGACATTAGCCAGGAGGAAGAGATGGGGAGGAGAATTTTATAAAATATTATTTATGCACTAAAAAGGTCATACCTCAGTCGAGTTCAGAAATGCAAAAAATTATTCAAAGGGATGAGGTCTATACATGCAATCTTCTAAACCAATACTCCCATACTCCTTAAATTTATTTCGGTCAAATTTTTCGTACAAATTCATGATCCAAATGTCGTTATTTGAACGTATATCAACAATTAGCACAAGTTTGGTAAAAATCAAACTAATCTCTTAAATATTTTATAACAACGACCAGTCTCTACTTCCCAAATATTGTTGCAATTGTCGGAATTTAAAAATATTAAGATTTACGATAGCAAAAGTTGCAATCACAATTTTATTTCTATGCAATGACCATAACATTAAAAAACGATTTTTGAAATTGTCGAAATTTGCAATATTAATTTCTGTTTTTTATCAATTTATTATATACATAAACCTAAGAACTTTAAATCGCTTATTGGCGTGCAGAGATAATTAAATTTATTATAATTCTTAAATTTAAAAACGAGATTGAACCCCCTAAAATTGATTTTTGTTTTCCATATTTCCTCAATCTTCACCAAAACTGTCTGAAAATATGTTAAAATTGCGGCAAAAAAATTTCAAATTTTACATTCTAAAATCAAATATCTTGGGAAATACAAGCGATCGGCAAATGTATTTTGCATATTAGTCAATTTTGACCTTAAGTGAACATTCTTACAACATTTCATTAAAAACCGACCAAAAAAAACCGGTATGCTTTTTCGGGACAAAAATTAAAAAAATACCTCTTAATGCTCTCAGTTAATTTTAAATTTAGTCTATTTAGAAAGATCCCCCATATTTTTTAAAATTATATATACATTTATGTACAACAAGCATTAATAAATAAAGAATAATGATATTTTTGTGAAATACGGCAATAAACTGAACGTGATCTAAATATATCCTGGGTAAATATTTTACTTTTACTTATTACTAGCTATGCAAAATTGTGTAATTAAAAATATGCAACAACCTCTTGACCATTTATTGTCAGCGGATGAACTTTTGATGTTGTCAGATCGATCACAGAATAGATAGCCAAATAGCTATGCCTAAATATCTATAATAAATGTATTATTAAAAAGTTTTTTAATGCCAACGAGAATTTTTACTTTTTTAAGTCCTCTTGCAATAAGAAGATATTTTCCATCTGCTGATTTTTCATACAAAAATGATTGAAGCACTTTCTAGAAATACAAAATATAATAAATAAAAAATAAATCAAATCAAAATTATATTTCAGTCTATCGACCTCATCTTGAGGATTGACAGGCAAACGAATCTCTGCAGATTCCAGATCATATTCCAACAAGTCACCCTGAAAGGAAGTAAATGATCAGTAGATAATTTAATTAAAAACTTTATTAATTCACGTTTTCTATATCCTTGTAGAGTATACTACTGCTTGAGCCCCATGTGCCATTAAATCTCTTGGGTGACAGTTGACCAGAGAGAATGCTGTCTAATTCTATGCCTTTTAATTCTAAATTTTGCGAACCCTTAAAATTGATAGTTAATATCACAGCTACTGTTATAAGTGCAATGGAGAAAAATATGGTAAGAAATAACAAGATTATCCGTATTTTTCGTATTTTTGTCTTCGAGTCTATTAATTCCTGTAAAGAAATAAAGAAACATTTGTATTGGGTACATATACCTAATTATGTATTCATATAATATGATAATTTTCATAGTCGGTTATAAATCAAACTATAATATTCAAATAAAACTGGTTAAGTGCGAGTCGGACTCGCGTACTGAAGAAAACCTTAGAGAGTAGGTATACATTATGTAGTAAGAAGTTTTAATCATGATCGATAATGTAAAATTTGAATTCTTTATTTTAAAGAGAAATTTTAGATGCTTTCGTAATTTACTTACAATTTTTTTTTCTATTGTATATTTTTAGTATTTGTGGTTTTAAGAGTATGATTATATAACTTACAACTCATTACGTACACTCAGACCTGGTAACAAAATATGCCTAATAAACATAAACTTTGATAGGGTGTCAAACATTTATTTTAAATATAAATATAATAATAATAAAATAAAAACATTCATAAATCTATTCAAAATGTTCTTTTCAACGATACCCCACAAAAATAGACAAATTCAATATTTCAATATTTTGTTAAGCCCTTCACTGGCTTTGGCCATACATATAGTATATATATGTATGTATGTGTGCATTTAGAATCCCTATCTAATTTCGTTTAAAAGCAAGAGGCCTGTGGAAAACAGACGGACAGATATCATTGGTACAACAATAGGGCCCTTTTACGAGCGCAATCTTAGGGTGGTGTCGCTTCTACAAACTAATAATTTATGTAAAAATAACTATAGCTTTTTTCAACCCATTAATCGGATGAGGTTAAGTGTCAATAAGAATGCTGATTTGTTTAATGTGCGTGTCAGTAAGCATGTGTTGAAGAAAAGTCTGCTTGAAAATTGTGGTCGCATGTTTACTAACATAGAACCAAATGATGATTAATCAGTCATGCGCTTTCGATTAACTCTGTTTCTCAAGGCTTTGATTAAGCTAATGGTTCTTTAAAAACATCTCAAGAAATAACAGTAACTTATACAGAACTAAGCTACTTGTTCTACTGTAAAATAAAACTCACTTGAATTGTTTCCTGAAAAGTTGCAAAATTTCTCTGGATTTAACTAGTAATACTATGTACAAAAAGAACTGCGTTTACAGAAACTGCGCACTTTGAAATCAATTTTGAAAGTCTGAGCGATTGCATTCACGCATTGGTCGCTATTTGGAATTGTTCAGTTGCCTTTATGAATAGTTATAACTTTACCAGTTATGACTGCAGAGAACCTGTGCCACCATATTGCTTTATTTAAACGCTTTAAAATCGGAAGTGCGTTTATAGGAATTGCACTCACTGTATGATTTTCTAAATCAAAAAATATTATAATATAACTATTGCTCGACCATTGTGGTCTAAATCGTAATTTAAAACATATTGCTCAATCGCATTATTTGAGATAATGACATTGTGTGTAATTCACTTTCTGCAGACAACTTTTGCTTTATTAAATGGATGTTTCGAAACCACACTTGAAAGAATTATACAGAGTAATGAATTATTCATGAGCATTATGTCTCCCCTGCTGCCTTGAATTATAATTCAAAACAATTACTTTAATTGTAGCTTGCACCACATATGTACGACGACTGTAAGCCACATTAAAGTGAAAGCGAACAGACAACAATTTGTTTCAATTTCGTTTAAAACACGCTTTCACATTATATCGTGACGCCTATTGGGTATTAAATTATGCCCATGCAATTATTTTGAGTTCTTGGTGCTCCTTAATGCTAACACACAACGCATAATTAAGAAGATTCTCACATGTTGTAAGCGAAAACATCGCATATCTGTGCTTGATCAAAATCAGGTTAAGAAAATTCCCATTAAAATGCAAAATTTCAGCAATAATCTTAAGGAGAAAGATTTGAATAATTTCTGTATTATTTAGAATGTAATAATACAAAAACAAAAAAATAGTAGAAGTACATTTATTAAAATTAATTTTACGACGAACATACATATATACCTAATGCACGTTAAAATTACAAGCATTTTTTCTTAAAAACTAATTTTAGTTATGTTTTAGTATAAAGAATCCAAAAATATCTTTACATCCGAATCTTAAAAATGCAATTTAGGTTCCATAATTTTCCAGTCGAAATTATAATAGCAAGCGCTTACCTTAAGAAGCGTTCTGAGAATCAATTAAGTAAGGAGTTCATGCGACTTCTTATCTTTCTTGTGTGCAGAAAAATAATGATGTCATTAAAACTACGCGTTTTATAGTTTTCTCTGTAGTTCAAATTTGTTCTGCTGATTAGTGCATTACTTATTTACTATTTTAGTAGAAAATAAAATCTAAACAAAAATTAATTTAAAAACAATGTTTATTTACAATCAAAATACCTTTTTCTATATGATTTGATTATATGTAAATTTATGCGGCGATCATTGTGTTCTCATAATAGAATGTTACCCATTATATGTATTAACGGAAATTAAGATATTTATAATCAAAATTTCATACCCATTTTGACCATGTGTAAGTTCGCATAAATGAGAAGCGAGGTAACATTGTATGTATGTATGTCTATGTATAGAAAATTGAAGTACCTCATGTGGGAACTGCCTCAAAGACGTAGATAATAGGATGAAAATTAATCCACTGATATGTACTTTTTATTCACCGAATTAAAAAACCCCAATTTACAATTACAATCATATTCGCCTAATATATCTTAACTATTACCTCAACAAACATAATTACGACTTACCATAAAATGCAAGCAATTATTTGTAAAAGTGTCATTTATTATGTAGGTGATATTCATACAAAATTATGAATATGAACGAAATCATTTTAAAATTCTTAAAGAATTTTGTAAATAATATAAATTTAAAATGTTGATCATTGTTTTTTTAGCTAGTTTGCATATTTCCGATCTGCCGGTCGCATATTAGGAAAAACACAATTCAAATATGACCAAATCTATAACAATAATTAATAAAATGTATATGATAAAGTTACACATGTATGCCTTTTTTTAAATTGCCCGAATTGA
Organism: Machimus rusticus; assembly: GCA_951509405.1. Taxonomy (NCBI): domain Eukaryota; kingdom Metazoa; phylum Arthropoda; class Insecta; order Diptera; family Asilidae; genus Machimus; species Machimus rusticus. Next base: position 13,733,346 of record OX608054.1, on the reverse strand, counting down.
TCCTAATAAAATAGCTACTATACATTTTTCGATGTAGATATTTTTTCAGATTTTTAAATAAATTAAATAAAAAGAAATACTCTAAAAATCTATATTACGAGGACATTTTGTAGATTTAAATATCTCGCTTTCCAAAGTACATACATATATTATGACGTAGGTACATATGTATATTACTTTGTTGTTACTAGCCCTTTATTGAATGACATTGCGTTGCGATCATAGTTAAAGCAAGATCCTAAATAAATACAAATAAAGACAATCTATTTCATTTACCTGGTCACTTTGTCCAATTTCTGGTTGTGATGAGCTATTAGCCGACATTTTGGCACGTTCTTTTATTTACTTTTACTTTTTTTAATCATTGACCGAATTTTGTATGATTTTGTTACTATAATAGTTTCAATGTAATATATTTTTTTATTTCAATACACCATACTTATTGTAAGTCCAAAAAGCCCGAATTAATTTTGTGTTGAAAAAAATCACCGCGTAAAAACTTACTTATTGACCAATTCATTTTGACATTTTCTCAAAATTATAAGTGGAATATTTCGGAAACTATAGCAAAATTCCTTCAGATCCTCTTAGGGAAAACGGAAGACACCCGTTTATTTATATTGCCGTTTCGAGTTCAGTAACAAAGCTCCGATTTTAATCTACACTATTTTGTAAATTGAAACGCTAGTGCCGCATTATGTATCATTTGTCTCCGCCCAGATTATAAATCCACGGAAGCATTAGACGTGTTTATAAACACAAAAAAGTATGGTCCAGATGTGTGATTACCCACATATCACGCGATATCCATTAACAGACATGATCAGAGAATTTATAAAGTTGACTTAATTTACTATTTACTAATGTTAAAGCAAAAAGAATGAAATACATCACCGGAATGTAGAAATTAAGTTTCATTAGTTGGAAAATGTAGACGCTTAATGGAGCTTTTCTAATCATTAATTCTACACCCCACAAATATTTTGATCACTAACTAATTGAATTAGGTAACAATCATTTAAAGTGATTCTTTGCGACACCTTCCATTCTTGTGTATTAGTTACGATATGACACACTTTTCACGCGTTCTTTGTATGCGATGATTCTGACAATGATCACCTAAAATGTATTTAAAGCAAAAATAAAACAATTACAGTATGATTTCTAAAATTTGAACGCAAATATTCAAATTAAAATACATTATTGAGGATAACATATTATAATATTAAAGATTTGAAAACATTTGAATATTAGAGCCTTATATTTTATCCACCGTATATGTGATATGTAGAATTGGTGTCTAATAAAAGGATTGTTCGGTATGCATATATGAGTACTGCTAAAAGGGTTTCGCGTTTCACCCTTTAAATGTTGTTCGTTAAAGTAAATCTCTCAGTACCAAAAACTGCACGGTTCACTGTATTAGAGCATAAATAAACCCTTGTATCCTAAATGGCACAGAGAACATAAGTCCACTCAAACTTTATTATTTATTTAGCACACTAAAAAATTCTTTTATGATTATTGTGACAAAAGCATGAGCACACCACCAACCGCTCACAACATGTATAGTGAGTGCGGCCTAATAAAGCGCGCGTTAATCAAAAGAGTTCACATATGAGACGACCGTCTGCACCCCGAGGAAGCACAATCGCAACTAAGTCACTTGCTGAATACTAACCAGTCCTAGTAACTATCCGCTGAATAAATTGGGACGTTTCATGCTGCGATGACTTGGAAATGTACGAGAGATTTTATATCTGCATCATAACATTCGTCAATTGAACAGTGGAACGCAAAATTTGAAAAATTTGTTTTCATTTAGAGAAGATAAGTAACTTATGTTACTTCATTTTCATAAATATAATATTGGTATGAAGTATAGAAAAATAATGTTAAAAATTGTTATTAAAGGTTTCATTTTTTCCAACCGATGCATAATAATAATATGTACCTATAGTTAAATTAATTATCTTTATCACCATCGCTAGGTCTAAGTGTGACCGCAAGGCTGCCACTTCACCATACCATAGTTAAATTAAGAGAATTAGTAGTACATATTACTTTTAGAACTAGGGTATAAATATTCGTATTGTATTTAAAACATATAATCAAACTAAAATGTAAATTAACTGAAATTGAAGAGTTTAGTCACGTCTTGTTTTGTTTTATCAATTTACGAGAGGTTTCACATTGTGGTTTCACTGTGCAGCGTTTTTCAGGCTACCTATTTGACCTTAATAAAGGATGTTCAAATTTTAATGTCACTTTTAAAGTTGCTGCCATTTAATTTTTTTGTACACAATGGAACACTATTCGATTGAATAACGCGTTTTTATTGCTAAAAACTATTTTAAATTTGGTGAAAGTTTCTGGCATAATTGGTAGAAAATTCCGTACAAAATTATGGCAGAACAAACTGTCCGTCAGCCTGTAAAATTTTAAAAAAGCCGTTTAGTGAAGAATGAAATAGGCAAAGTCTACCACGAGAAAATATTGCAACAACCTGGATGCATTGGTGAAGGATTGGTGTGGTCGGAGGGAGTGATTGGTTCTTATTTTTTTTTAGGACGAAGTTGGTATTAACTATGAAATGTACTGCGACATCGAACGATGATTACAAAAGCCGTTTGGTCGTTTTGTTCAAATAACTCCGAATGTAAGTGAAAAACTTTGCAAAAAAAAAAAAAAAATAGTAGTTTTTTGCAGTTCCACAAAGAATCACTTATCCGATATTATATTCCATTGCTAGTCGAAAAATATCTACTTTCATTTTCAATAAAAATATATGAACATATTCAGTATTTTTTGCGTTTTATTCAAAAAAATAAAAGTGAGCCAAATTTGAACAACCGCTCTAACGTATTTATACCTATTTCTCTGATTCGAACAACCTGTGATATGTAAAAGATTAATTATGGTGTCATCAAACCAAATTTGCCTAATTGAGGCTCAAGACGGATTAAGCTTAGCGGATCCTTTGATCAGTAGTCCGCTTTATTGTATTGATATAGGTCATAAGATAAGACGAGGGTTTCAGAAGTATGACATAACAGACAGAGAAATAGCTACAGTTTTATTATTAGTAAAGATAAGCATAAAGAGTATGATTCTATGTAATTCATACCACTAATTATATAAACTGTGCCAAACTTATTTACAAAATATTAGCTGAAGAATGTAAGTTAACAAACTAATTATATTGATCTTGATCTTATTTCGATCCTAATTTTGGTTTTGGCAGATATTCTTATTGACTTGATTTGATTTGATTGTGACAAAATTTGCTCTTTACTATTATTTATAGAAAAAAATAACGTCCCCGTTTAAAAATTGCTGTTCGGTATACTAGACATATTTCCAGATAAGTAGGGGAGACTGGGGCTGGTTGTGACATTTTTTAAACAAATTGTCATATCTTTTTGTTAGTTAGATTATTTTACGTAATTCCAAGTTTGTTCAATTAAATAACTATTCAAGATTCTAATTTAAGAAGAATTTTAGATTTACGCCTATTAGAAGTGCTATAAACACGCGAATTCTGAAAAAAGAGCCGTGTAACTTTTAGCCCCGTGCCTGGGGCTGGTTGTTACACCACATGGGGTAGGTTGGTACAACAAAAAACAAACATAATCTGAGAGTTTTTAGTAAGGGCAATTAACATTTTTTTTACTTAATTTAGACCTAAACACAGTCTTTTTATGTTTGCAAGGTGTAAAGGTGTACGACTGCTCTGTATGTCTCATCAAATTACAAATTTGGTAGCTTAGGAATTTGATGACAATTATAAATTTATTTCTTAAACAAAAAATTTGGCATACAATTTCTTTTATGCCTTTTATCCTTATGCCTCACAAAAACTAAAAAATTGGTAACTTTTAACCCTCAAAAATAACAAAAAACTTCTTTCCTAAACAAAAACTAAGGCAGATACTACCGAGATGTACATGTAACAACCTGCCCCGAAGAAATGTCACTTTTAGCCCCGACCCCAAAATTTAGCCTTTAAGGTTAAGTAGAAAAAAATCTAGTAGAAATAACTGTATTATGATATATTTAACACAAAAAGAAAGCATTGAGGCACAAATATACATTACCGCACAACTATTTTTTAATTATAAAAAGGCTGTAGACCAATATTACTAAAAAAATAAAAAGTTAGAAACATGCGGTTTTGATAGCACCGTGCCAGGGCTCCTCCCACAAATGCGTTGGCGGAACTAGCGGGTGGCAAGTGGCTAGCCGATCATAACGTGGTAATTTTTCTCTTTCAAGCGTTCCTGTTACTTCCTTTGTATAGCCACAATTGCCGCTGTAACAACCTACCCCTGTCTCAACCAGCCCCAGTCTCCCCTACTACAAATAGATGTTAACAAAGAAAAAAGGTAAGAATCACATTGCTGTCACACAAAGCTTACAAATGAGTCAAAAATTGTATTGAAAATTGTTAAAAAAAAATTACTTTTTAAATATTTTTGCTTCAAGAAGCCGGCCGGCCAACGACTTGTTTACGTTTGCTCGCTCTACTAAATAGTTCAGGTTGACGACACTAGAAGGTGCAATTTATAAGTATCAGACGAGATATTGCCGGGGTACGGCTTAGTCTTAGGCTGTGGTACGACTTGAGCAACTTTACCCTACATACATACATATGTATGTTATGTGTGTGATGCTATTGCTGACTATTTTTTTATTAAAAATGAATTATTGAATTATTTAATGGATTTATATATTTTTTTATTTAATTCTTTAAAAATATTCCCGGCCCCTGGCGAAGTTTTATTGCCATTAAAGTGTTAAGACATACTCTTAAATTTTGAATACAATACATACATAGAGGACGACGCTGTGCGCGCCTTTCATGAGATATATGTATGTTAACTCAACACACATTGTTTCATTTTGCTTATCCGGGTCTGATAAAGCCTGTGCCTCAAGACGCATCTCATTTGCAGATTATATTTGGCGGAGAGATTGGGTAAGGCCCCTTCTACATAGGTACGCATATTGTGACGGGCACCCTGCACTGTGCTTGGCCCGACACGGATTTGGCCGGTTTTTTTATGTTAATTGCGCGTTTCCTATGACACTGAACTTGGCTGTAACGTCCCCACGTTTATTCTTTTTCCGATCACTTTGTGGTATTTTCCATCATTTTGATGGAGTACCCAATAACATCTTGAATAAATTTATAGGTTTTGCCATCCGAAAGCAATGTTTGTTTTATTAATTCACGTTGTTCGGGCCAAAGCTTCATGCACACAATTTCGAATAGAAAAATTAATACAGTTCTAATTATCATTTTGAAAACTGAATTTATACCCTAGATTGTACATATATGTAGACAGGACACAGTCGCGGTTTTGCAAAACCATATACCGATGCACAATTCAGCGTACCTAATAGTGCCTCGGTTTTGAAATTCATTGGACGATGCGAAACTACTGTAGTGGAAATTCACATAAAAACACTGACATTTACACTATCTTCTCAAATAAATTTAATTAAAGTTCCTAATTTTATATTAAATTAGAATATTAATTTTATACATATTATGTAACATAACATATTATATTACATTAAATTATTACTTTTGTAAATGAACCATTTAATTTTTTAGGTAAGTGTTTTTCCTACTGCTTATAGTTCTATTAACTAATTTAATTAGCTGGCTGAAAATCAACGAAAATAGTAATTTATATTTCTAATATTTTCTTTTATTATATTATTTTATTCGACATAACCCAAAATGGTGAATTTTCAAAAAAATTAATAGTGTTAACGGACATTTGGCAAACATTTCTTGAATCGCTTATGATATAGTGAAAAACTGCAAAAGTTAATCAAAAATACTAGTATATTATTTCTAAATTTTGATTTTTCCACCTGAGCGCGATTGTTTTGGTTCTGGTTTCATGCAAAAGCAATGGAAAAATTGAATAATTTGTTCTGTTCAGTGATATACAAGCATACACTGCTTTACAAAACAGCGAAAAACCAAATGTTTACGACACGTTTTAAAAAGCTCATGTCGTCAACAGACGTATTTTTTTAATTTGATGTTTTGTTACCAAGCGGTATGCAGCATCGACGCTGATCGAAATGATAAATTGAATAGAGCGTACGTAACCAATTTGTATCAGACACCGGGCATATTACTGGATTAGGTATACTATGAAAATTAAAACAATGTGCTTTACATTTTCTTCACATATGTGTATCAATAGGAAAATTAATTACCTCATAACTCTTCTCAAATTCTTGCCTCATATTATAATTTCCCTTTGAAACCATTTGCTGCTTCTGTTGAGAAAATAGATCTTCGTCGCTTGATGAATCACCGGAAATTGAAGTAAGTTTTTGTTCTCGCTGGTTTAGAGCTGTATACCCTCGTCTATTATATCCAGGTCTAGGAAACTGTTTTGAATATGCTTCTAATTCCTTACGATTATCAGCAGGAGATACACGTGACACTAAATTTACAAAATATCTCATATTCTGAAAGCAACACTTAATAGTTCCACTCCTCACGAACAAATGAAATGTGTATATGAATTAATACCTACTATTATAAAATCATTCAAGCATAAACTTAACACAGTTAATAATAACTCGTAACGAATCTATTTGCTTCACAAATCCAACTGTTTTCTTAGTATAGTTTTCATTGTAAACTCGATTTATTTTGCGGCTGCATTACCTTTTACACACAACGAAACTTTACATGTTTAAAAGATAAGAGGAACTTTAAATGATACACTATTACGATATTACTATTCTATTTAAGAATAAACTAGGTTCACTTTTAGAAGAATTTTAATATCAAAAGAAGCTTAGAACTTTTATGTAAAATGTATTAGCTTCAAAATTTTGCCTTAAATAAGTATAATCATTAAAAACCAATTAAACATTATACACAATGTCGATGTGAAACTTGGTTGGTTACTAGATAAGGTAAAAATAAACAAGTCTTCACGACATTATCAAGAAATTCTCACAGGTAAGTTTGCATTTGCAAAGAAACTAACGCCACTGGCTAAAGACAGTGCATTCTGAAGTATAAGTTGATATTTAGGCTAACTTTTCTCAATAACTTGTAAAAGAAAAAGGTGCTCATAAGTGTTAAATATTCTTGAAAAACAACTTTCTTTTTCACTCTGAACAACTTGGAGAAAACAGGCTTCCATTAATTCAGATTGAAGTCAAAGAAGACCAGATACCTAGCATTAATGGTTATTGTGGGCTCATAAACTGTGTTCATTCTTCCAAATCAGATAGATAATGTCGGAGGATCGCTTTAAAGCTCCAAGTATCCAAGATTAATGTGCAAACATTGACTCACAAAAGTCAAAAATACATAAAATAGTTATTATGTAGGTGAAACAGTTCTCAGGCAGCGGCGTTAAAGTGTAAAAGATAAATCACAGGTTTCTTCTCGCGCTCTGAACTTCTGGCACACTCTTACTTCACTGCATCTAAAAGGTCACAGAGCAACTACAAGTTTGCTTTTCCCTAATGAAGGCTTTCGATTTTGCTTTTCAATTTTGTATAAACTCTGGTAATTACCAAAAAACTACGAAAAATTTGTGCGAAAATATGTAACTATAAGGTGTCGAGCCGCGTGTAACTGAAACAGTCTATCTTATTTTGAGAAACTGGTCCATGGAGCGTGGCTCCCCTCTTAAATCATGTGCTCCCCATGTAGAATTTCTTGCGAAAGTTACCTCAAAATTTTTCTCTCAATGATGTTTTGCGTCGAGCACCTTCGAAGTAAGACCGATCAGCTTTGAATCTCTTTATCCAAGTTGTGGAAGTATGCACGGATCGAAAGTGAATTTCCAAACGAATTTTAAAATAAAAGTTATAATGATAGGTATCGGTGCTTTTACATCTAATTTTTTCCTTCGCAGAGAAACAATTTAATAAATAAACAATTTTAAAGATAAAGAGACAAAATTGGCTCACACCTTATGATCAAATGTTTCAACCATGTCACCTAAATTAAAAAGATATTCATATAAAATTACATGAATTCTATATTAAGATTTTTATGGATATACAATTTGAGGATAATTCCAGGATTCATGACAATAAATTCGAAACTGCGTTTTGTAACCTATCACGCCTTTTATTATTTTAATATACCATAACAAACATTTTAAATCTAAAGCAAATATTAAGAAAATTTTACTTCAGCTTAATTTAGACTAATTAAAGTAAAAGGGAACCCAGTTTAAGTTGGGATCAATTCTACCAGTAAGTTCCTGAGATTAGCGCGTTCAACCAAACAAACAAACAAACTCTTCAGCTTTATAATATTAGTATAGATTGTTACTTCAACAGTGAAAATACCGACATAAATATATCAATTGTTGCCGAAGTGCAAAGCTCTTTTTTGAATTTTTTTCATTAGATTTATATTGGCGACATTTCTTTTCTATCAACACTTTTTTTAGAACAATTTATTTTTTTGGGATTTATGGTACATTACTTGAGAAATTATTAGATATTAAATTTTATTTTTTATTTTTCAACGTAACGAATTTTTTTTGTAATCATAATTGAAAATTCACACCGCCAGATGGCCCTCATGTGACCGCGCCACAACAGGAACCACCAATTGTTAAATCAATATCATAATTCACTTTTATTCAAAGTGCATTTTACTGGAGGAATTATGGTAAAATATAAAAAGTAATTCCAAGAAATCTTATTTTAATTCAAATCACCTTAAAACAAAATAAAAAGGGTCCGAAAAAGAAGCTGTCGAAAAAAGAAAAGGCGCGCCTAGAGGCTGAACAGCAGGAAGTGATCCGCCAGGAGCAGGAGAAGGAAAAGTTTTGTTTTTTGTTGTTTCTTATATTATTTTTTGGGTAATTTTAAAACGTTTTCTGCTAGACAACGAAAACTCGAAGAAGAGCGCGAACGGAAGCAGAAAGAACGCGAGGAGGCCGAAAAGCGACAGCAGCGCGAAATTACAGAAAATAAAGTGAGGCGAAAGCAACTTAAAGAAAGCGTCCGCTACTTCGGGGCAATTACTTCGGTAATTGAAGGAATTAAGGGGGGCTACAAGGTCCAGAGGGAGGTGAGGAATCAATTCTTTAATTTATAATATCGTAGAAAAAACATAAATTATTTCGTTTATTAAAAGCACCACAATTTAGGAAAATTTTTGTTCTGGCGGTAGTTTTTTTTATGTTGAATCATTTTCGATTAAAATGGAAATTCTAAAAATTGCATTTAATTTGACACTTCTACGGTTTCTGGGTTCCTGTTGCTAAATCCTGATTTTTCAGGCGCTAACGTGACCGTTAGCGAAAAGCTTTTAGAACTGTATTTAATGATGAGAAAACAATGAATGCGTGCTTGTCTGCGTGCGAAAAATTGTATACTTTTTAAATAAAAAACTATTCGCGTAAAAATATTTTGTTGCCAAAAATATATTATACATGTTATCCAGTTTTGAAGAAAATAGGCAAAGATATCATAAGTCTTCCTCAATAAAAATAAATTTTATATTTCCCAGGCCTGCGTAATTTTTACAAAATGGCTGCTGAAAAATCAAAAACAAAAGCGACGGCCACGAAATAGTTTCTTATATTTTTCTTCTTTGGAAAACTTCCTTCGATCAAATTTTTATTAAATTAGTCACTGGTACCATTTAATATTTTTAATAAATTTTCTAAGTTGAAATCCTTTAGGGATTTAAGGAAACAAATAAAACAAGCACCTCCAAGAATAACAAAAATCTTATTCGTTTTAAATGTTTAAAATTTTTCTGTTTAAAGTGGGAGCGGTTCATGCGATGTGACGGACTCCCGGACACGCAATCGCCGGGAGATTTGCGCAAATACCTCCAGATGTGGGAGGGGGCGATCGCCGCGCGGAACGAGGAGGAACGCAACTGGCTCCTGGAGACGAACGAGCGGACGCTCCTCACCCACGACCAGGGGGTCCCAAACCTCTCCAGGGAATTCCTGAGGCAGCTCCAGGGGAATTTCGGGGATTCCTATTCGCAGAGAATTCGGGAAGTGTTGCAGGTGAGTGAGGGAAAATTTCGCAAAAATTAAATTTATATTTCGACTTAAATTTAATTTCCGTTAGATTTTAGTTGAGCTCGACGAGGGCCTAGAGGAGGAGGCGGTCTCCGCGGAAAGAGCAGCCGACTTGAGGGTGTTGAAGCAACAAATTCGCGATTTTCTAAGCGATTTTATTGATGATTTCACGTACAAAATTCTGTCGCACGTCACCAGAGACATGGAGTAACTTTTTAATCTGATTCAATCGTAAAATTAATCGAAAATAACCATTTTTTTAACAAGGAGCACAAAGCCTGGAGTCTCGTATCACACCTACAAGTCAGATATTTTTAAATCAGAAATTTTTGCTATTTTGGGAGACGCTCTCTCGTAAGAAATAATGTTTTAAACAATATACGTATATTTATATATATATATATATATATATATTGAAATTCAGGAATCAAAAAGATAAATTTCACGATGAAAATAAAAATATCGAAATCGATTTTCCACTACTCGATCTGCAGCTATCGATTCCGCCAACGGTTAAAATAAATAACACCGCCCTCCGGGGTTTGTGGCTTAACTACGATCATTTTAGTGATTATTGTCGCAGTTTTTGGCCCCCAAAACCAAGGCGGCCGCCCCTAGATATCCTCCAACAGACGAAAAAAGAGTGGAAAAAGCGAAAAGAGATTTTAAATTCGACCCTCGAGGAGACCTCGAAGGAGGCTTCCGTCGAGGATTTTGAAGTTGAAAAACAGCAGCCAGGGACTGTGGACGTCGACAAAATTTACACCGAATTCGAGGACGAGTTGAACAAATCCAACCGGAAGGCGATGGGGCCAATGGCTCTAAATTTATCCGAATTTGATGTGAATTTGCGAAAATATCGAATTATAAGCGGGGTTTATGCCATCGATTTATTTGAGTACCCCCAACAGGATAGGCGCCTTAACGCAGGATCTTTCATTAGAACAAGTGATGGAAATTAAATGCCCGAATTTTTAATTAATTTAAATATTTCTAATATTTAACAGTCGTGGAACCGAATAAGTTAACAAAGCGAGGTTTTTACCATCCGTACCGACCGCCACCCCCACCTCCGGCTGGTGTTCGACGGTTACCTGAAGAAATTGAGGCTGAAATGAAGCTAATCGAATCAAATTTGGAAAAATTAAGTCATATCACATTGCAGTCAGTATTCCCTTTTTTTGTTAAAATGTTTTTATATTCAAAATAAATTTCTTAAGATTGCCAGACACGGTTTTATGGTTCGAACCGCCAATTGTATGCCGCTGGGAGACTGCTCAAGAATCCGCCGAAGCCGAAGAAAATTGCAATGATGAAATATTTAAAAATGAAACGACTAAAATCGATCAAAACGATTCAAATAATATCGATAAATTGCCCGTTAAGGAGCTATTCGATTTCGATATGTGCAATATTCCAAATCACTTGGATATTTTTGGTTTAATGACGGATTTTGTGGTGCCACGGCTGCCCAACGGCTACAGCATAAAATTGGAATATAAAAAATCGAAAAAATCAAAGCCTGTCTTTCACTACTTTTCAAAGAATTTTAGTGAATTAGAGCCAGAGCCAAAATTAATTGTTAAATCGCTATTTCAGAAAACTGATCCAATTATTGATAATCTTATCGAAACGGGATCGCCGCGTCCTTTCGATCCGGAAATTTCTTTTAGCAAAATTTTAAAAATCAAACACGCTCCTATTGTTAGGAGAAGGAGCTCCTGCTTTGATGCTGTTGAATTTAAAGAGACTTCTGAGGGGCTTATGCCTTCTTACATGTTTTCTGAATTAATTGAAGTATTTAAAATCGCACTAAAATATTTTTCTATATCGCAGTAATTATTTTATTTTACGGGGTATAGGACCTAGATGAAATTTTTTATATGCAAGCTGGTCATATTGAAAGTAAAATTGAAGAGATTTCATCAAATTTGTCGACACCACGACCAGATGGTGAGATTAATCGAAAATTTTCTGGAATTATTATCATACGAGAATCCGAAATTCCTGAGACTGAAAGCGAAGGCAGCAGAGATTATGATGAAGATGCTGACAGCGGCTCAGAATTTGACGATACCGCTGGGGAAGGCGACACAAATTCAAAGGATGTTACACGGTATTTAAAATATTTAAATGTAAAATATAAAAATTCAGTAATTACTAAGAGGTTTTCTGGATTTCTAGAAATTCAAAACAAATCGGAAAATGGACTACACGAGATATTCACGATACTAAATTTAACGAGGATAAATTTTCAATTCAATTTCGAGCAGGACGACTCGGTGAATTAATTATATATTAATTATATATAGTTTTTATATTTATTGTTATTATTATTTAATTTTATATATTGTCGAAAGGTTTCTTTGGTTTTGCTGCAAATCGATACAGCAATATGCCCTATCAGACCTGGGAAATTAAACCGGATTTAAAAAAGTAATAATTTCTTTATTAAAGTCTTAATTTTGAATATTTATTCTAGAAACATAACAGCCTCGGAGCGATCTTTTACAGCTTAACAGCAGCTGTAATTAGCATAGAGATGCTAGTTACAGAAGAAGGTTTCTGCATAACAAATCTACAGGGCGGGACAACAGAAACTTTAAATGATTTAATTGGTAAAATTATATCGCTCGAAGAAATGAAACTTATCCTTCGCACATCGGCTGTTGACATATTCCCCGAAGAGGACGCATTTTGTTACACGGAGGGCTCATGCGAAAAGAATTTTGTGATGGAAATGCACCTCTACAACTGCATCTCAACGCTGGCGCTATCCCATAATTTTTCCTGGTCTAGATGGAATTTACTTTCCGGAAGTCGAACAGCCGTTCTTCTAATGAGAGAATTTGTTGACGGCAAGAAAATAGTTACGTTGAAATATATTTTTTAAATTGTTATTACTTTAATTTAATTTAATTTAATTTAACCTTTTTTATTTTCCGAAAAAAAGCCGGATCATTCAACTTTGCTAGTAACACCGCTTAAAACAACCGTCGTCGATTGCACCGAAGTGTCGGCCAGTTTTAGTACAGTTGGAATTCCGGGAATGGAATTTTATGCGGATTTGCACCAACTCTCACTTGCCCATTCCCATCCATCAAATAAAGAGAAGCGCCAGACTATGGATCCCGTCCTCCGAGAAAATGTCGCACAAATTCTTATGGCTACACGTCCTCTAAGTTTTTGCTAGATAAAATTGTGTAAGCTCAACATTTATAATCTTATTTTAATGAAAACATATTTTCGAACTGCTCATGTTATAAAATAATAAATTTAATTCCATTTGATAGGCTCCAATACTTTTTTCAGTTAATGCCAATTTTTGTTCTAATTTAACGTCACCAGTCGAATTTGAAGTATCAATTGCCTCAATCAATCGATTCAATTGTTTATGCTCATTATGGAATCTTTATTTAACCAATTTAAACCAGTGGAGTGAACTAAAATCAGAATTTTGATTTAACAGCTTAAAAATGTAGGTGAGTCCGATTGCAAAACCATCATTAACTTGTTTCAGTTCATCGCGGGTGAGAAATTTATTCGAAAAGTGGTACAGTTCTCGAAGTTAATTTTTAAATAAAAACGAACATGTTTGTTTTGCTATGAGCTTAAGGAATAAAATTTTGTTGTTTGCAATGTGACGATGTGTCTGCAAGTAATTTAGCGTGAAATTAAAAGCACCTCACAGAGTTAACCGTCTTTGCTTGCCCTTAACATTTGGCTGAAATGATCAAATGTCCTGACGAAGACTGCCTTACCGACTATAGAAATGACGGTTATTTTTATTCTTCGAAAACGGTTCAATTCTCTTGTGTTCCACTTTTAATCTAAAGATTATTTTGGGAACGATGATAAACGGGTTATGACGTCTGTCATTTGTCAAAGTTAGATCGACATTGTTGACAAACAGAAGTATTAAGACTTAGATATTTCTGGACTTCTTTTTTCAACGCAATAAGCTATTCCAAATGCAGAAAATTTGCTTAGTTTGTAATGAAATTGGCTCAAAAGTGATAGGCGTATTCAAGTTCCCGAAAAATGCGGATGTCATGCTTAAATTTGTGCTGGAACATCAGGTACATTTCGCAAGAGATATTGACCTCGGTCGCTTGAATAAATCAACTCTATTTATATAAATGATATTTAAATTATAAATAAGACTGTCAACAAGACAAGGAGTAGCGATTTAGCGCTTATAAATAAAAGAGTATCGCACAAAAGGAAAGTATTTAGCGCCGTGAGATTAGACATGGATCGACGATTTAGGTCATGACGAAAGGTTCCTAGGTTACAGAGAATCAATTTGAAAGGGGAAGTACCTGACTGCCGGTCTGCTCGTGTCTTCGGAGCATGCAGAGGCCCCTTCAATAAAAAATTGAGAACCTCCACTTGGGTATTGAAAAAGTTATACGAAACTAGTGCTACGTGCATTTTGAAAACTTAATTTTGAAAGTATTCTCGATTTTAGACAGTTTTATTCAGTAATTTATTGGTTGGTTGGTTGGTTCGTTCTCCTTTACTATCTGATGATAGTGCCGCTACCGCGGCTTATTTGGTCCCGGTCAAAAAGACCAAATCGACCATGCTTACCAGTAATTTATTAAAAGATCATAACTTGATTTCAGCAAACTACTGTGAAAAATTAGAAGACAATGTCTTCCTTAAAATATTGGCATTTCGAAATATTAGAAAATTTAGATATACAAAATTTCTGGCTTATTAATTAATAATAAAACCGAAAAACTTAAGAATAAAATAAAGAGTCAGTACAATATTATTATGAAAGTGAAATAATAGAACGCAATATTTTTAGTCCCAAAAAGATGACTACCTCTGCAAGACGTGCTACGATCAGCTATTAAATGCATTCAATTTCAAGCAGAAGTGGCATCAATCCAAAATGTATAAACCGAAAATGTTAACCGAAGACAAAGCTCCTATTGGTACGTGTTATTTCGTAATCAATTGCATTAATTAAAAAATATTTCTTTCAGAAAATAAAAAGGACACTAAAAACCAAAATAAAATCGATTCGGATTTTCTACTGACTGAAGTGAAAATAGAGCCAGAAGATGAATCAGAAGACTCTTATGTTCCGAACGATGGAGACAACGTCGACGAATCCATGAAAAATAAGGATAAAGATGAGGAGAATGAGGAAGATTGCACCTCAAAGTCAAAGGAGGAGCAGTCTCTAAAGGAGGACGATGAAGCCGAAAGCACACAAGAATCCCCTATTCGATGTGAACTGTGCGAACTTAATTTCACAAGATCCGACAGTTACCGCATGCACTTACGACAAATGCATTATTTTGGGGAAAGGAGCGATAAGATAATAAGGAGGGGTCCAGTTCCGAGATATCATGAAAATGGTTAAAATTTGCGCAACACGCTTAAATTATATTTAATTGTAGTTCGTTTCAGATATCTTCGGAAACTTAAAAGAAACGCAGTGCGAATTTTGCTACAATATCTTCAGTACCCTGGAGGAGCTACAAGACCATGAGAAGCACCACAAAGAAGAGGAGCGCCCCTACAGGTGCAATAAGCCGGATTGCACGGCGCGGTTTAAATACAGGTACAGGGCACGATGTCACATAATCAATCATGCCGGGGAAAAGCGATACAAATGCCGCTACTGTGACAAAAGATTCCAGCAAAGTAGTAATGTAAAAGCTCATGAACGCTCCCACACTGGCGAAAAACCCTTTCTATGCTCCGAGTGTGGCAAGGGTTTTTCGAGTAATAAAAGATTGACTGAGCACGTACGAATTCACACCGGGGAGCAACCGTTCAACTGCTCTACTTGTGGGAAAAATTTTAATCGATCCGAAACTTTTAAGATTCACCAGAGGATGCATACCGGGGTGAGGCCCTTTCAATGTCAGATTTGTAATTCAGCCTTTGTGAGCAGAGGCAGGCTAATAAAACATACGAAAATTCATTTTTCTTTAATCGATGGCTTTAATAATTTCTCACAATTGGATGGACAATAAAGTCGTTCAGAAAAACTTTAAATCTTTTTCTCTATCGGTTCATTTAGCAATTTAAACTTGGTTAATGTACAATATTCAAAAAGTGATTTTCCCATTTTATTTCCCCTGACCCTTTATATGTAATTTTTTTCTTGTTACTTCAATAAAACGGACCTTGAGCATATATCAACGGAATTTATCTCGTCCGATACTTCGATACTTTAGATGTTGTTTCAGACTTTTTTCTTATATTTTTTGTATCTTCGACCTCATCAGCGCTGGAAATGATATCAACCGATTTTTCCCTTTTGAAGTATTTTCGAGCGTAGTCGCCGCCGTCATCATCGCTGTAATCGTCAGGAAAAGCAGTCAAAATGCTTGAGCTATCTTCCGACTCGAAATGAGGCTCGATTTTTACTTCTAGCAAACTCGGAGTTGGAGAACACTTTAAGTAATTTTTCTTTGAGGTTCCGCTTTGGTCTTCTGGAAAAAACACACATTCCAAAGAATTATTACCGATGGAAAGTGCAAGAACTCACCAACTATAGTCCTAAATTCAGAGCGGTTGAGCTTGGATTGGAGGCATTTCTGTTTGAAATTAAATGCAATAATTAGCTCCTCGTAGCAGGTGTAGCAGAGAAAGTCATTTTCTTTTGCCTGAAATACAAATTAAAAGTGTTTTTAGCAAATTATGCCGGATTTTAATACTTCGCAGTCACTTGGTATCCTAAAACGAATTCCAGCTTGAAATCCACATCCTTTGGATGCTGACGTATGGTAATTATTTGTGAATTAAGTATGTTGCAAACCACACAAGTTTTTGCCATTTATCTTTAAATTAACGAGAAATCGACGAAAGAATAAAGAATTTGTTTACCAACAGTGAGAAAAGTTCACCGCTTCGATAAATGTCATTGAGTTCTGCCATATCGACACCGGAAAGGAATTAATCGCAGCACAGCTACAAGGAAACATTGAAGTTTACAACGATTTTAATTATTAATTGTCTTTGTTTTATAGTCGTCCTAAAAAATGCAACGATAAGATTCCGTTTTCTATTTATTGCTCACATTTCGATGAAAGAACTTCTGTTCTGAAGACTAGAACGAAACGTTCCTGGTTGAGTTCCGTTCCACGTGAAAAACATCGGTAAGACAGAATCCCAGTGACATTTGATCCTTTCATTCAGGCGGTGGTGCCATGGTCCCGGATGAACTTGGCTTGGCCTCGTCCATGGTCCTGTCCAGAGAGTGTTTTTGTGAATCAACAGGTGGGAATGTCGAAAGAATGCGTGATTTGCGGTGTCCAGGAATCCAGGAAGGGGAGGAGCTCGGAAATGCTCAGCATATCGCAGCGCACGAGGGGCAATCTGGGTTTTATGCTGAATTTTGTCTCTGGACTGGAGGTATGTAAGTTCCCTCAGGAAAAAGTCCTGCGTCTCGTTCGTTAGTTCACCGTGTTGTTTGCATGATAGGCCCAACAAGATAACAATCTTTGCGTTACGTGCTGTGATGAATTGCAAATCGCTTTCAATTTCAAACAAAAATGGCACCTGTCCGACTTCTATCACCCGGAGAATTTCCAAAATGACGGGGTTGCTACAGGTGGGTTTTTATAAATTAGCAACTACTTTGCAATTATTCAATTGTTTTAGCAAATCTTGAAAGTGATACTGAACATGGAATACTTGAAACAGGAAGAAACTACCAAAGTCAATTACTAGAAAACTACAAATTTGATCCTCTAGAACTTGGCTCGCATCTAAACAATGGCAACAACAACGATAAATTTTGGAAGTTCTTTAAAAGGGAAAAATCAATCGAAATTGAAGAGAAACTGCCCAGCGAAGGCTCCTCGGACTTACCTATCAACAAAACTAAAGATTTAAATGGTGAAGGGCTAGCAGGTGATGGAAATGAGGCGGTGATCCAGTTGATGATGCTTGGAGAGGAGAGCTCGGAACTAACCGATAACCTGGAAGAAGACGAAAATGTAAGGAACAATGAACAGGAGCCAACGACCGTTCGATGCGAAATTTGTGATAAAACGTTTGCTAAAATTAGTACTTGCCGGATACACTTAAAGAGGATGCATGCTTCTGATGTCAATAGAGTATCAAGAAATGTTAAAGGACGCAGAAAGTATCCGATTAGCAAGCATGGTAAGATATTCTTTCGTAGACTTAGAAACTGTCGTTCTTTTTTTTTATATTATTCCAATTTGGTCTATACACTATAGAAAATGAAATTTATTTTGTACTCTATTAAAACTAACTAAAGAAATAAATTAAACTATACAGAATGAACCTTCCTGTTTAATAACGATTTTTGTTACAGACATCTTCAGCCATCTAAAGGAGACGCAGTGTGAATTTTGCTTTACGATTTTCCACAGTTTGAAGGAACTGAATGACCACAAGAAGTGCCACGAGGCCGAGGAACAGCCCTATAGATGTAATAAGCCCGGCTGTTCAGCTCGATTCTCGTACAAACATAGAGCGCGGAGCCACATAGTTAATCATGTGGAAAAACGATTTAAATGTAGTTACTGCGACAAAACGTTCAGCTATAGCTACAATACAAAAGTTCATGAGCGAACTCATACGGGTGAAAAACCTTTCGTGTGCTCCTACTGTGGCAGGTGTTTTGCAAGCCTTTACAACATGACTGCACACGTAAGACTTCACACCGGAGAGGAGCCCTACAAATGCCGCTATTGCCCTAAATCATTTAAGTCCCATTCGGCGCATAAAATTCATGAAAAACTGCACACGCATGAAAAGCCTTACAAGTGCTCTGTGTGCGGAAAGGATTTTATAAGTTCGTGGAGTTGTAAGAGTCACAAAAGGATCCACACAGGAGAAAAGCCTTACCATTGCCAAATATGCAAAAAAGCCTTTAGAGATAGTTCAGCTTTACATGGTCATGAAAAAATTCACAGCGGAACGGCGCCCAAACGACGAAGAAAACTAAATAAAGAAAAATTACTTCAAATTTGATTGACAATAAATTTTGAATATTTGAATTTTTACGAAACTTCTTTTAAAATTCGACTACAACAGAAGATCTAGTAGAGTATCTGAGCTCCATTAAGGTAAGTACGAAAGGTAAAGACCTTTCTAAAAATATTTCAAATTTGAGAACTTTCAAGAAAGAACAAGAAATTATAGTAGGAAATTTATTTAAAAAATATAACATGAACAAACATGATTTACAATTTGATTTATGAAAACCAACAAAACGGAAGAAATAGTTTAGTAAG
Organism: Machimus rusticus; assembly: GCA_951509405.1. Lineage (NCBI taxonomy): Eukaryota > Metazoa > Arthropoda > Insecta > Diptera > Asilidae > Machimus > Machimus rusticus. Next base: position 13,714,052 of record OX608054.1, on the reverse strand, counting down.
CGTTTCATTTCAGTCTTTGGCGTTAAATAGATGAATTGCTCAGCTATTTAATTATTTGCACATTTCAGGAGGCATTGATGAAGTAGACTCTCTTCATCTATATTTTCACCGTCTGACTCAAGGACTTCTTGGATCACAGTCAATTCCCTTTTCTCAGAAAGTAATTCGGTTTGCTCGTTTTCCAAAACATCGTCAAGCCTAGAGACAGTAAGAGAACATATTTTTTGTATGCATTTGTTTTACATATGTACCTTATATTGCGACACTGCTTCAATCGAAGTTCTATCTGCCGTAAGTTCTCCGCTTTCATCTTGTGAACCTCTCGAATAATTTTGGCCCATTGGTCTTTGTAAAATATCTTAGATTTCTGCACTTCCTCTAGCCTTTCGCTTAGAATTCTCTGCAAAGAGTTTGAAATATAATCAATTATAACACTGGCTATTAGCAGGCCTTACGACATCCTGGAAAAGTCCGGCTAATTGCTCTTTGGGAAGAAACGTTTTCTTCATTTCCGCTATTTTCTCATTAAGTTCTGTGATTTCAGTCTTTAATTTCTGGTTCTCGCGCTCTATTAAACCCTTGCTTAACTCCAATTCTCGGTATTTAAGCTGTTCCAGTTTTACATTATGGTTCAGATCTTCCTCTAATCTCCGGGATTTCTCATTAATAGCAAGGAGCCTCGTAGTGAACTGCTCTTCCATTTCAGTCTTAATCTGTTCTATCAATCTTTCCTGTTCGATTCGATTCATACCCTTCTCTTGTATTTCTTTGTTAGCTTCTTCTAGAGCATCTGCTAGAGCAGTACACTCTCTTAGTTTTTCAGCCAATTTCGTTTCCTGCTCCATTTTTCGTTTCTGCCACTCTGCCGAAAGCATGGCCAAGTGATTTACCTCCTTTCGCTTTAATTCCACCAAAAACGTCTCCTGTTGAGTTTGTTTCCACTCCTCGAGTTCCTCGACAATTTTGTAGGCTAAAGCCTCATCCATGTAGGGCTTTTGCGTACCGCCCGTGCTAATGCGATTTTTCATTTGACTATTGAAACTTATCCCTAGATCATCTAGACAAACGTAGATATGGGCCATTCCCACTTTTTCGCCTGATTGATTCTCAAGGAGTATCACTCCAGAGTGTTTTTCTTTCGTACTAACCAACAGAACTTCGTTGTCTATGTCGGCAGTAGCATGCATGCCTCTTGGTCCATTTATGTTCAGAACACACGATTCAGATTCTACGAGGTTCAGGATTTCATCCGCTGTTGAGGCGAATACAAGCTGCAGCTCCAAGTTATTAAATTCAATAACATTTGAGCAAATTTCAGAAAGCTCAACATTCGCCACAGTGTAAGGAGTATCTGCCTTGGGATGGTGCAGACTGATTTGCCAAATTCCCATCTCTGGACGTCGAGCGAATTTTACCGTCTGCAGGAATAGAGTGAAACTAAAAGCGCGGGGAGCATCTCTCGCTGTCTTCATGTTTCCCTTGTCCATCAACAGCTCTTCCATATTCAATTTTTGAGGTGTCCTCATTATTAAAGGATTGGAACGAGCTGGTTTAGGTATGCGTTCATCGTAGTCCTCCTGAGTATCTAGAATTGAGTCGCTTTGGACTGGTCTAAGGTCTCTGGATGGCTCCTTTAGTTCTGGATCCTCGGTTGGGGGCAGCTCCACTCCGTGTAGAACTCCCCTATCACCTCCTGCCTGATTGTCTCTATACTCAACTACATGAGGCTTATAATGGATCACCTCGCAGCTACTAATTTTTGTACTGGACATATACTTGATATTGAAGACATACTCAATGAATGGCTTTGGGGAAGTCGGAGGCAAATCAAATAGGGTCTCAATTGGAATGGCTCCCTCAGTTTCGAACGAGTCACCAATACTCTTGAAAACTCCCGACATATCAATTGAATTCAGTAGATTACTAAAACGAACACTCGCATGTCCTGAAAGTTTGTTTTACCAAATATATATTAACTTGCTAATCAGTTATTAACAAAAATTTAATTCAATTTAAATTGTATTGAAGTTGTTTGTATGAAATTTGGTACGTGTTTATGAATCAGAAAAATATATAAAAATTTCTTTACTCACCTACAACAGATCCGCTGTAGTAAACATCCACAGGAAGATAGAAAACCTTGTTGAAGTATTCATTTAAACTAGCTAAAGATGTCCTAAAGTTAATGGCGATCTTCTCTTGAATATTGAAAACACCATTGTCTTTAGATTCTAATGTACAATGCGATGGAGTTCCGAGCAAACTGTAGTGAAGCCGAAATATCAAATTCGTTCGGTCCTCTGAATTTATGATGTGCTCCAGATGCCTAGCACTTTTGAACGTGACCCTAACAATGAAGATGTCGCAGTCACTCTTAAGGTCACCTACCTGAAGGAGCCCTTCTTCCTGAAGTAGCTGGATATATAACCCTTGCTGGGACGTTAGCATTTCAGCTGTACTACTCGGCTGCATCGCAATTGATTCTTCGCTTTCGACCACAGACTTTGAATGATTAGAAATTATATATTTTAAACAAAATCAGAAATTTACTAATTACAGGTTTTTTATCCAAAATTCCATCCTGCACGAAGCTCTGTTTGTCTGTAATCGTCAGGAAGACAGATAATTCCGGCTTGCTCATCTTCCACTCCGTGTTAAGCCCAATCAACTTATACCAGTGCGGCTTGATCTGGGGGTAGAACTCGTATGAAAAGATTTAGAATTTTTTTTGGGGACCCACTTACGCTTACAACTTTCCGGACAATTGGCACTCCCCTGATGGGAATCAGAATGTAGCCAACCAAGTTTCGCACTTCTTGTCCTCTAGTTACGTGGGACGTAAACAATTCTACTTTTATAGGCAGGTTTTCTGTCTTCATTCTATGGAAAGTTATTTCACATGATATTTATTTAATTATGGGAATTAGAGCTTCAAGAATATTTTATATACCTTTTGATAGACTTTTTGTCCGTTTCCCATATCAAATTGTTGTGAAAAGATGTAGTGGGTGAGCCAGGCTTTACTATTTCAGTTTCCAATTTGTTACCACCGAGGGAGGCTGTAATAACAACGTTTTCGCCAGTAAGATCTAATCCAACACCTAAAAATCCCGATGAAAATAATGAGTAAATATTTTTATAAATTTGCAAAATACCTTCCACAACTTGCAGTAAAATAATAAATTCTCCGTTATCCATATTTAAGTAGTATATAATTATTTTTAAAAAATATATGCTGGGAAAATTGTCAGCTACGTACAGCTGGTTAGTGGAATTTCAAGATTTCTAAAATGTAAACAAAAATCATCATGTAGCTGTCAAAATTTGTAAACAACGCAATGCCGTGTCGATAAGTTGCCACGGATATAGAAAAAAGCTTTTGAAAAATATATATATATTTTTTTTTTTGAGGGCTTTTGATAAATTTTTTAATTTACACGAGACGAGGGAATTTTTTCTTTATTTAACGGCAAAAATTAATTCGTTAATAAAAAATATATTAAAAGGTAGCAAGCTCATTTAGCAGAAAATGTTTGAACAGGGTTACCATACGAAATGTAGTGGTTATGAAGAAAAAATTCAGTTTGTTTCGTGTTTTCTATATGTAAAAACGCAGTCCCTTTGGTAATATTCTTTTTTCTTTCTAAACCAGCTTATCCTAATGCAGTACAAATTGGTTAACAGGTTAAATTTCTATTTGTGGGGAATATTAAAATACAATAGAAATAATAGAAATAGCGGTAGGTTTGACTTCAAATTTATAACCTTTCAGCTTTTTAATTGGTTTTTAAACCATTTCGTAAGTATCCTAAGCAAGGCACAGATATGAACATACTTAGATTACTGTTGCACCAGAATTTTTTTTTAAAATAATGCGATCCAAGTGACACTGATTAACATAGATCACTTTTGAATGGAGCGAAGAGATTAAATTGAAAAAAAACATAAATAGGTACTAACATCTTTTTACCTAGTTGGGAGTATGCTGGGTGCTTGAATCATTGTGACAAGATAAAATTTGTTATATTTAGTGTAGAAATGCCATTTCATTACTTCTGCTCCAAACTGTTCAATTTGTTTCGATATACTTAAATTTTTCAAATTCATGTGGCAGCACAGATCTGGTCGTGGTAAAAGTTCGAATTCCATGGATGAGTAGTGATTACACCGCGGCGACACACGCACACGCGCGCACGATAGAACGGTCGATAACTTTTTGTCAGACGAGCGGAGCAGGGCCGACGGCTGTTTGGGTGAATCACAAATCGGCGGAGAGAAGTGTTCTCTGCACGCTGCATAGGCACAGTGTTGCCCGTCGTTCTTTGCGGTGAGGGTGGGCACTCCGCTGGACGTTTAAGCGGTTTTCTTGTGTGAAACTTGGCTCCATTGTGAAGTAAATCCGTGCAACTGTGCATCGCAGTGGCATTTTCGTTCATGAAACGTTTAATTTTCGCCCGGAACCGCAGACGGGAGTGGTTAACTTTCCTCCTCATCGGACTACAAGTTCATTGCACATGGCGAGTGTGTTGGTGTAAGGAGAACAATTTTGTATAATATTAGGACAGAAAAAGAAAAAATAAAACGTCGCATATACCACTTAGAGGGAGGGAGAATTATATAGAAAAACAGCAGTTCATCCTGCTCGAACCAACGTAAAAAGTGGCGCTTTAAAACTTCGAAAAGCTTTCGAAGAACTTTTTTGACATATGTGGAATACGCGCAGGCGCTTTTATGCGTACAGCAACTGTATTGGTGTGCCGATCATGCTTTGTGGTGTTAAGCGAGATGATGGCGAACATTTGTCCGCAACCACCCGCGGCCGTTTTCTCGATATTTACCTGATGTAATGCGCCCGCATTGACGTTTTGTGGTCCCGGATGTTTTCAAACATATTTTGTGCTTAACGATTTGGTGAATAAAAGTGTCGAATTTGTGAAAGTTTCAGTTTTACTAAGAATTTCTAGGTGTGCATGGAAAAAAAAGTGTCACATGAAGTTGTTCCTCTTGCTTTTTACGTCAGACGTGAAAAGGTTTGTATTTTATTTCTGTCCCCCTCACTCCCGAACAGACAGTGCTTTGTCGACACCTGGTGCCATCTTCCTTCTTTGCCTGTCATCTGAGCTGTAAAAGAGCGGCTGCCATTAACATTTACAAATAAGGTCCCCAACCTTCACGAGAGTGACAGAGAATGGTAGAGTTGATTCCTCCTTTTTTTTCTTTTTGTGGTCCGATGCGTTTAATGTAATATTATTAATGCGGTGCTGCCAATTTTTATTTATTTATGTGCACACATTAGAGAAATGTTACAATAATTGATTCGCTGTTGTGCAGTGAATCTGCTTTACCGATGCGTAGGTGGGTCCTATCGTGCTCCTGTGTGACAAAAGTGACAGCGGTTCGACTGCTTCCGTGGTAAGGTGTTCAGCACCGCATTTCCCAGGGTTTCATGCCCATAAAACCAGATATTTTTACGGAATGCTCCAATCCAGGAAACGTGAAGGTGCTCTTCTGCAGGACTGGGTGGAGACTTCTTCATTCGATTTTTTTCGGTGCCTGAAAAAGTGGTGATAGCAGGGACCGCTTTTTTCATCTTACATCCGGAAGAGGGCTACTTCGCTGAACGATCCGATCCGGGGGAGAGCCTCTCGAAAGAATTGTGTCGCCTGTCCCGGGTGGATTTCCTTGGTAACTGGAGCCTCCACTTCTGCCAGTAGGTCGTAAACACTGAGCACAGATTGACGGCAGGCATTTCGGTCATAGTTTTTTTCCACACTAAGGCGGATCAACTGAATTTTGCTAATTTACTATACTTTCCTAAAAGTGAGAATCCGACTTTCCTGGGTTAACTATAAAACCCGGAGGATTACGTCACAAAATTCAATAATGGGATTAAAAAGGGAAAATTTATGGGTCTGTTGTAGCGTAATTTTCGGGCATGGCATGGAATTTATCAAACGTAACTAGGTATCCTCACCAGAAATTTCTCCGGAATAGGCGTGAAAAAGAGGGTTTTCTGATTGTCCTTTCCGCACTGAAGGCAAGTCGACTTCCTCAAACTCAAACAGAATTATGTCCCCTTACGAACTTTGGAGCAGAAAAGGAAAGGTTCTGTGGAAAGGTCTAATTTAAGTACAGATGCCTTCGCTTTAATTCGCCCAGGAAATGGTCGTGTTTTAGTTTACCTACTACACAAAAAGCTAAGAACCAAGTCAGATTTAATACTTAGAAATCTCTTGTCTTTGTAAAGATAAAAATGAGAAGTCCACAGATTCAAATATAGTTTAAAGTCAAAAATTAATCATACATGCAATTCAAGAAACAAAAAAACCTTAAAAAGATTAGAATTGATTTCGAAAATTTAGATCCTCGAAAATGTATAAAAAACAAATTTAGCTTTGAAATGTCCTCTATTATACTAACAACTTATACATATACTAATATTTAACTATTTTCTATGATTTCATTAGATTTTGGGAGAGAAGAAATGATAATCTTTATATCTACAATATAGTGAAAAATTTAAAACTTTAATAATTTAAAGCATAAAAATATTTCTGGATGGGCAAAGAGACCTTAAATATGGAGCCCCATTTCTTATTTTAGGCATTTCGTTCTCATTGCATCGTGATAGTTAAATTGAAAACTTGGCGAATCCTTTACATTATAGTTGCAAATACATTTTTATAATGGAAACTGATAGGTACTTAAACAATTCTACTTAAACAATTCTATTTATTAGTTGATTGACTATATATACATAGTTACGACTACAAAGAAATTAAATTAAATGTTTGGAAGATTCAGATGCATACATACACATATGTATATGTGTCCTCGAAAAATTTTATTGCACTTTTGACATATTTTTTTCTTTAACACTTATTTTTGAAATGTTTATTTTTTATTTATGAAATTTTAAATAAATATGTTATTCATTGAGAACGATTCCTTACTGTAAGTATACGTTGTCTTAAGTAGCACTTAATCTGTAGCCTCAGCAACTATGGTCTTTTGGTGGAGTGGTTATAGTCTTATCACTTTCCTTATATTTGTTTGAATGTAATATATCAATCATAATTTGACAATAAAAGTAAAAAAAATCAAATCGCATTAATTTTTTGCAAGATCGTTATAATTGTTTTAAAAACCTATTTAAATCAGAACAAGGGATCAACAAATTGGTTGCTTCCTAAACCTTTTGAAATTATTCTTAATTGCTTTATCATAGAAAAAGGCTACAATGTTTTTTTTTAATTGTTGCATTTCTTTTTTCAGCTCCGAATGGCAAATGGATTGTTTGTGGCACTCAAACAAATCTCCAGTGAAGGGCAACTTTGGTAGAACGACTGTGGTAGATGATATAAGTTCAACTTTACACCGAATATAACGGTAGTTTAGCGGATAATATTCCGTTTATATAAATATAGTAATAATAATAATAAATAAAATAATATAACAGTTGAGGGTATTGGCAGAGAAGTGATTATATTCCCCTAAAATCGTGAAAAAGAAAACAATCGAAGAGGCCCACACTCGCTGCGAAACTGCTTAGAGCAAAAGTAGTCGAGTCGAAAAGTGAAAAACTCAAGTAAGCCTCTAACGTCAGGAAGTATGTCACCGATATTGACTCATTCCTTTTTCCCATCCAAAATTTTAAATTACCTCATTTGATTATTTCCAGACGGAATTTTGTGTTTATTTTTTTCCTTTTGCACCCAAATACGTCCTTTCGCTGGATTTGCACAAAAGGACGAGGTCATTTATATGCCTTCTTGATCCGTTGGCACGTTTAGAAAATTCAAAGAATTTCATTTTTTTTTAAACGAATTTAATATTTGTCCTTTTGTGTGTTTGTGCGTGCTTGTGGCCCCGTGTTAAAATATCCTTTTTCTTTCGAATCCTCTCCTCTGGATCGTCGCCGAGAACACGCGAGTGAGTGAATCGCAAGCAAATTTAAAAATCGCTGTATATCCTAACGCAAGTGAATTCGTAGACGATAAGTTAATTATAAATGTATAACTATTTGTAAATAAGCGCTAAGCTAAAAACAAAAACAAGAAAAAGAAAGGAAATTTCCGGCAACATTGGAATCTTCACTAAATTTTTGCCTTGTTACATACGTACACATCCCTCGATCGTAGTTAAATATTTCTGTGTGTTTTAAACATCTTTCCGGATAAGGTGGCTCATAGATTTAAGACGCATCCTGGATATAAGATGTGCTCTTAAGCAATTCAAACTTCTTTTACTGCGCGGTAGTTGAAAAGTATTTTTTTCGCTTCAAAGGATATACGAACAGAGTGTGCCACAATTTCAATTTTCACTTCGTGGGATTTATTCGATCCAGAGTGGACACATTTCGTGAAGGATAAGCTGAACAACAGGAAGATTCGCCAATTAGTCCCAATTATTGCACAATTTTTTTTAATTGCATAGCGCAACAATTTTCGTGTGGAGGAAACAGTGGTCTAACGCAAGGAAGGATGCAGCGCCGAGAAGACAGAAGAGACACCCGAGAAAATCGGGGGGATAGACAAACAAGGTGAGTTTTTAAAGATGGTTTTATATTATTCGCTTCTTTTCTAAATTCATCGATGAAATTTAGGAGCCATCAATTATATAAAATAAAAATACTTATTAGGTGAAACTCTCCTAGTGGCGGATACTACTACTACGAGAAATGTTATTTATGAATTAACATTTCAAACCAATTTCAATTTCTGCATAAACGTATTATTAATCCTAAATTAAACTTTTGTAAAAAAAAAAAAATGAAAATACTGTAAGTGGCACCTAGTATCGGATATTTTTAAAACATTCTGTATCGATCGCAATACAGGCATTTGGACATTCAGGTGTCTGCACAGAATTCATGAGCCCACTCATAGCAGCTGGAGTACTGTATCCAATCTTCGTCGTGGTCTTCTAAGCACACTACGCAAGTATATAGAGCTTAGGTCAGATATTTGACCTAAACCTTATCTACCACAGTTTTTAAAATTTGTTGGTAGTATTATCCATTCTTTTTCGCCTCTTCCATTTCGATCTCTTTTCGTTCTTCTATCCTCTGAAGTAACGTACAAAAATTATCATAATAGGTATAAATACTTACGAGAAAAAACAACTTATTCACTGTCCGGTGTTAAGAGACAACGTTGTGTCCGGTTCTAGGGGACAAGGAACCAGCCAAAATTACGTGTTCCATACCAAAACTGTTTTGGAAATCAACAAATACATTCACAGTCTACGAATAATATTGAAACTCTACCTTAATTAACATTCCAAAAAGTGGGAAATGTCTGAAATTTTCTACGTACTTCACTGAGTTTTGGTATCTACTTTAAGAATATTTTTGGTTTTTTTTCAAGTCATAAATTACGACCTGTAGGTGGTCTTCCGCGGAAAAATAAGATGCTTCCTTCCATCACTGATTCTAACGCCATTTTGTTTTTAAATAGTATAAGAACAATTGTTTCTTGTACCTTTAGACCTATATAATCACGTAAAAAAAAACAGAAATAGAAAATATTGATCTATGTATGTTGTTTTTATAAATTTTTGAAAATGACCTTTGATTTCAAGCACACAAGGTGATATTGTATAAAATAAGCGAATTAAAAGAATGCTACATTTGATTTATTTTGAAATTTCATAAGAAAAATGTGTGCTTGTCGCTGTCGAGAGTCGAAAAAGGTGTTTACTTTTAGTTTAACAAAAAAACAATTAAATCAAATTCTGAACAACACTTGCTACATATACTTATTCATCATGAAAACTACATATATGAAAATTTAATTTCATTTCAATACTATAAAGGGAATAATTTAATTTCCTACACAATATGAACTTAACGTAATACCGTCGCAAAATTTCTTGAACCATCGCACCATGAAGCCCTGCTTTCGTTTATTTCAAAATTAGCATAATACTTCATTCTTAACGCTCAAGAAAATGCCGGCACACTTGAATGATCTCGACAGCATCCATCCAGCCAAGAAGAGTTAGCACTTTCACAAAACAAAACAAAAGACAGTGAGTCCAGTAGACAAAAGTGTTGCAAAAATAAAAATAATGCTTACTTCCTTGCTACCATGTTGCACTTCGGCAAGGTACCATGATAACTTTTTTTTTGGATAACTTTCCACAATCATTGTTGATTCTTCGGAAATTATGTTGAGAAAAAGTTTACCCTTTCAATTCGCTGGGTAAAACAATAAAGAAAGGAAAAGGGTGACTATGGAAGCGGATCTGTGCAGTACCGTGAAGTTTGAATAGCTGATTAATTTGCAAGCGTTTAGGGAGGAAAAGGGGCGCAAAGAGGGCGCTAGTCCATCGAAGCACCTACTATAGAGAAGTCTCCAAGTGGTGTGCTGATAGTGCAGTGCAGGTTGTAAGCACCAAATTTGAGGCAGATATTCTCTTTTTCCCTTCGCGTACTAAAAAAGGATGGTTAAAATCTAGCAAGTTAGCATTGCAGTAGAGGGACGTCACTGGCATAAAGGCCGGCGCACATGCCTATGCAAATGCCAAGGCTCGGCCACATAGCGAACATGAATTAATGAAGGAATGCTCAAATAGTTCTTCCATATGCTGATCAACTTAGAATTACTGCGGTGTGGCACGCAATTCGCCGTAGATAGGCACAAGGAGTTCAGGGCCAGAGGTGGTTTATGTCAAAGACCTTGCTGGTAAGGGGGACCATATGGACGTTTTCTCGTCAATTTTATTCTGGGGAAGAAATTGTCTGATGATGATTATTTTTGTAGCTCATAATTTCCTTGCTCGATAATTTTACACTTTCATAAGGGTGATTAAGGGGATCCCGGTAGTTTGGAATTTTCAAAAAATAGATTTTTTTTTTAATATTATGAAAGTATAGTCTTTTGAGAATACACTGTTAAATTTTTGTGATGATATTGACGGTATTGTAGGTTCGACAGCAGTTCTTCATCGTACTTGAAACTTTAACTCATTTATATCGAAACTACTTTTTTCTTCACGGAGGGACGTAAAACAAAAAAACTATTCATCCGAATCATCTCAAATTTTAATATGTTATTCAGTAGGTACACCAGTGGCTATGGCCGGTGCCACCAAAATATTTTTATTTTAAAAACTTCTAATTTTTTACTTTAAAAAAATTAATGAATTAATTTTTTTTTTATTTTCACATAAGTGAAAGAGCCAAAACCTCACCCGCCGCCCAGATCCATTTTTTGAGGGTATTTTCACCTTCAAAAAAATCCTAAAAATGCCTTAAATTCACCCATCGGGTGGCTGGTCTCTATTAAAGGATGAGTGCAAAATTGAATTTAAATCTAAGTATACTGCAAAAAGAGAAAAAAAGAGAACGTTTTTAGACTGTTAGATTCTAGAAGAAAGTGTTATTAATTTCGTTTAGTCTAAACAAGTTTCACAACTTTTGCTTGATAATAAAGTATACGATATATTTTTCCTATTAAAGATTGTCTGTATTTGCTTTCTAAATTGCCTAGCTAGCCAGAGTCTAATCTTTCAAAATGTTTAATATTTGTATTTCTATAAAGTAAACACTAGGGTAACATTTCATTAACGGGTCAAATTTTAGAACTTGTCTATCAAGTCAAGTCAGCCAGCTCAATGGCGAGTTGCTTCGAAGAAGCACACTAAAGTGCTCTTCAACAATTAGCTTAATTTGCAGTTTTCTTATCACGACAATGACACTGCACACAACGTCACAACGAGCATTTATTTATCGGAAAGTTTCGCGCACTCAAGTGGCAAGCGCAGCGCTCGCTGTCGTCAGAGATACTCGCAAGTAAAATGTTTCCTCCCAAAACGAATGTGTCCCAAGCGGAGCCCCAAGTGTTCCGCAATCATAGAGGAGTCCAAGTAATGGATAAGGAGATGAACCCCCAGAAAACCCCTCGAGATCGACGACTGTTCCATCAATCAATACACCCCCATAATGCGACTAATGTCTCTTCGCAAATTAATTGCTTCGTTTCGACTCGGGAGAAGTAATTAATGCGAAGGTAATTAGTAGAGGACTAGAACTGTGACTAGAGCCAAGTAGAAGTTGTCCTCCGCTCACTTCCTATCCTTGGCGTCTGTGGCAGGGATTGAAATGGGTTCTATCTTTTCCAACCCAGCCTCCATATTCTCAGATTGGAAACTTTGTAATTTTTTTTTTTACTATTTTACAAAGTATCGATGAATTTACTCACAGAACTGGAGACCTTCGCACCAGGTACAAAGCACAATTAACTTCCTTTGAAGGTGCGAGGAACAAAGGTCCTACCGGTTTCTTGGGTTGTCCTTAATTAACACCAGTCCGGACTGTGTCCCGGAGGTGTTGCTCGTGCAGAGAGAGCACGTGATTTTTATAAGTTGTTTCTTTTTCGCCAGCATCAAGTTACGAGAAGTGAAAGCCATTACCATCGGTCGGGCTTCACCCGCTTCTGCTGGATGTGGATAAAACAAAGTGACTCCGCCAAACGAGAGAAGTGAGGGGCCCCATTAGAAAAGAGTCTTTCAGTCGACAAACTAATTTCAGCCAGCCACATGCGCCGAGGCACGACTAAGTCTAAAGGGTTTCGCTTGGCCTTTGGGGCTAAAAGGGGCGATTTTATATTTTTCGAATATTGTGAAAACGTTGTAAATACGTGGTGTGGGCCAAAGTACAAAAGGGCGTCTTAAAAAAGGTCACAGAGCTAGAAAAGTCAAAATGAACACTATCCGAGGCGATGTATGCATGATGTAGGGCTGCTGCAAGTAAACAAGAAAATCCTCAGGATTTTCAAGAATAGCGTGCTAAATAGAATGAACTGATGTCAGGGATAGGGGAGGGGAGGTGTTGACTTTCAAATAATCCCCACCATCAGAGGGGAGTGGCTGGCGTGGGTGGTTGCGGCCGTGGTGTTTGATGCCGGCACAGAAACTTACTTCTTTTCAATTCAACGAGCTGAGGAGAACGCCTTTTTATTGTGAAAATTAGAACAGAAAGCGAGTGAATCGTCCCGGCAAATGAATATAAAATCTTACGTTGCAGAAATATTTTATTTTGTACAGTTTCTCTCGATTGGATAGTATCCCTTCAAATTTTCCTTTCAGTTCAGTGTGTTTGCATACAAAGAGATTCGGGACTTTCGTGCAAAATTGAAGAGATTAGTAGGGATATCTTACTCACGAGCGTTTATAACATTTTGAACAATATTTTAACTACTGTCTATGTTAAAGGAGCTTTCATTTAAAAAATTGATCAAAATTGTAACAATTCGTAAATGTTCAAGAAACGAAATGAAGGTACTTACCTTGGAGTATACCGAATTTTATTTAGAATACATACTCTGAATTTAATTTAAAGACTTGAAAAGCATATATGTAACTTTATTATGGTACTTAAAATTTAGGGAAGTGGTTCGGTAGGCTTGGAGGGGACTAAGCCTTAATTATAATGGCCTTAAGGCGTCTTAAGATTCTTCGTTGAATTTCCTTAAGATTGGTTAAGTTTCTGTCAAATCTTAACTAAACTTAAGATTAACTAAATTCGCCTTAAGACATTTTTGACAGTTGCATTTAAATACAACAGAAAAATTGATGTGCAAGACTACTAAGTTCACTATTGTGCTAGTGAATCACGTAATACATTCCGTTTTCTCAATATTGCGACTTATATTCCACCAAAATTTTAGATTAAATGTCACTTTTCTTAGGATTTGTACGCTCGGGACGCTTAAGATATGACGAAAGTTTCGAAAAGTGAACGAAAGATAGGATAAGGACCTTAAGGCCCAACCATAATTGATATGACTTAACATAAGAAACTTAGCGAATGTCAAAAGTTAACATAAGCTAACTATAATAACATATTGACATGAATTTCAAAAATTTTAGAATGAAGCAAAATGTGTGCCAATTTATAACTCTGAACACTATTTATTAATATTTTTTCAAATTGCTCCATTGTTTACCAAAGACAATCCAAGCAAATTCAAATTAATTTGAAAGTCCTTAAGTCAGGTACGGTTTCAATCGTAGGAGATATGTTTAACGAAAGTTTAACGAAAAACCTCATGTTATGACATGTCAATTATGGGACGTCACTTATGTTAGTTATGTCTTTTATGGTTGGGCCTTTATAGTGAAGTGTCATTCATATAATCGAATAAAATGTTAAGCTACCTTAAGATTTCGTAAGGCCATTATAGTTCGGTCTAATGTCTAAAGTTTAGTCATTGATTCGCATAGGCGATAGATTTATCTTTTCAAAGTACATATTCCGTATTGTTTTCGAACTTATTTCTGATAAATGCTTATGTGAAATACTAAAAAAAAATTTAATGTATACCTATATCTTATGTTTATTTGATTGATTTCATATGTGTATTTTAGTGAGCCGAGTAGTATTATTTTATATTTTTGTTTTACTAAAATAATAGATTTGTTATTCATTAATACTTGATTGATTAAATTTCTTTAGATGCGAAAAGAGTATGATATGTTTGCTAGGCACACATCTAATTAGGATTTCGCGCAAATCTCAAATAGGCTAAGTTAGCTTGAGTGAAACATCAGACACTCGTTTGGTGTGACAGCATGCAGCAAATCACCGGGGTCAAACGAAGCGACACTTTTCAGTTGCCCTCAGTCTCAGTGCCATCAGAGTAATAGATTTAGCGTTAAATAATGTCATTCATCAGTGTCAAAAATGTCATAAAATCAGTGAATCATCAAAAATACATGAACCGGCTTGCATGAATACTTGACCTAAAATTAATGAGACCCGCCCGTGCAATTAAAGACCTGTTCTGTTTCGCACTCTATGGCGACTCAAATTCGGGTGCCCTTGGCCAGAGAAAGTTTTCGTTTGCATTAAATGGGGTGGACAATATTTCTCTGCCCCATAAAATAATAAATTTCAAATGGTTTCGCCTCTAGCGCAAAATTATGAGTTAAATTGCTCTGAAATAGATGGAGATGCGAGCTGGGGCCGTTGCCCATCCAAAGACACTGTGCTGAAAACCAGCAAGCGGCAGAAATAGAGAGAGAGTATTGGTTTCCGTCTTGGTGGCGGATAAAAGTTGTTTTTTACCTTCTCGGTGCACATTACTCAAGTAGCAGAAAATAACACGTACAGTGACTACGCTTACGACGTCAAGCCCACTTGGTTAGGGTACGAATTGAAGTGGGTAGGTGTCGATCAATTTTAGCACGGTTCGCCTGCTTTCCTCCAGCCGGCGTAGGCTAGAATCTAGATTATCTTAGGCACCGGGCATTGGGCAACACACTCTCCAGGTGTATTATATAAAATAGCCCTAGTATGGTGCACTCTCCTTCGGTTCTAGCCCGAATGGACAGTGACGTTGACTTATTTGCCCCTTTCGTCCAAATAAAAAAGTTTCCTCGTCCGACTTGGGCTGTCTTGATAGCGTCTGGTGAGTGGTTGGTATGACCAAAAGCCTCAATACCACTTCACTAGACACTATCACCAAGTGACTTCTCGCGTCATCAGAGGCATTCGTCTTGGTTTTGGTCGCGAGCAATCGTATGGTTGGCCATTGGCGTTGGTTTTTCAGTTGTTTGAAAATTCAGCTCAAGCTCGGTTCGGTGGCGGCTCCGTTTCTTAGTGGTTCGTATTTTGGATTCAGTCGAAGAAGCGGATGTGGTCTTGTGCACACCTCTGTCTTTAACTCTTAAGAAATAAAAATTTTTCTTCTTATTTTTCGCTGAAGTGAAAGATATCAGCTGGTCGAGTCTGATGCTAGTGCTGCTGCTTGCTAACGCTCTCTGGCTCTTCTTTTTTCTTGAAAAACCGGAATTTTTTGTGTAAAACGAACAAAAGATAGGTTTTCTTAACGGGAAAACGGGCTCCTTTGCCTGGGTTGTTTGCTTCTTGGTTGGCTCCGGTACTGCAAAATCTATGTAGTGCAGATTCTTGCGATATATATTTTCTTTCGGCGCAAGATTTCAGCCCAAGCACATCGGGTGCAATCTCTTTTGTGCATCCCCATTAAAAAAAAAAAAAAATACAAAATCAATTAGTGTGTAAAAAAAAGTGGTTTCTACTGCTTGAAGATTGTTTCAAAATTGAAAATTAACGCAGTTATTTTTCGAATTGCAAGCAATTTTGCTAAAGTGCAATGTGTGTTGTGTTATTGTCTTGAGGAAATTCGGAAACGATATAGTGTGCCTGGCTATTTTACCGTGCAAAAGTGATTTTATTTTGAAATTTCGAAAAAGGGTTTTAATTTGTATAAACCCAGGCTAATTCCAGTTTTGCTCGACATTTTTTCGACCATTTCCGGTGCAGCTGCATTATACTTGTTTTCAGTGTCTGTGTTTTTCTTTTTGAAAGCTAATTTATTGGATACATCTCACAAGTCTGGGGTACTTGCCGCACGCACCGAAGGATTTTAAATTATTTTTAGCTACAATCAGCAATTTTGTGTGCAATCGCTGACTCGTAAGGAGGAAAAGAATAAAAAAAAATTCTGATTCAGCGGCTGTTCAGCTCGATTTGTGACTTGTTGCGCGGCTATTTCAACTGGCGCTCGCAACTTGTTTTTGACGGAGGAAAAAAACAATTCAGTACGTCGTTCGTTCTACAGCCGCTTTTTAGAACAGTGCATGGACAAGATAGTAAAAAGAGGGATAGCAGAACGGAAGGTCAACCTTCACTAAACGCCCTCTAGTCAAGTAGGTTTTATCTGTTTTTTCCCCTCTTATTTTTGTTTTATTTTATGTATTTTTCTATCTCCCTCACTGTATCTCCAGGTGTTTTCATTTTTCAGCTTTGCTTCAGCTCCTCCCCTCCCCTTTATGTTTTCTATTAGTATTAATTTGATTTGTGCATGAAAATCGGATTTGTATCGATTTCTCTGACCTTTACGTGATGGTATATAGCCGCGAACAGCATTTTCTCCGAATTAGAAATGACCCAGCTCGATGTTGTGAGGACGAATTGGATTTTGTTTTATTTTTTATTTTTATGTCACCCTTACATCTGAACTCTGTGAAAATGACCTCAAATTAAATATATTATGTTTCGCAAACACCACGCGCAGAAAAGAAGGAAAACATTTCTATTTTAGGTAATGCTTACCGCGATTCCCCAACGCCTTCTTATCTAATTCCCGAGGCTATTAATTTTCGCTGATAATGGGAAATTTATGTTTCGGTCACACCCCTTTGCGAATGGCGTTTCAATTTTATTCCTCTATTCGATTTATTTTTCTTTTCTGCGATATTAATACTTCATACAACTCAGCGAACTGAACGGTGATGATTTGATTCCCGTCTTGCAATAATCTTGAGACTCTAGCTCTAGCATCTTAGAAATCAGCCTAGTTGCTTTGTTTATTCGCGTCGTCTTGTAATGCTGTTGTACTGACTGCTGCTCTTTAGCTAAGACATGAATTGAATATATGTACGCGCTTCCCGGTCACATTCGATGGGGCGGGTGTTTTGTAAACATTTCATGGTTGTAAATCAATAATAGTTCTCTAGAAGCGTTTTAATTAGATTCCGTCTGATGATAATAGAGCATCGAGGGCACGGGAGTGCTTAGAAGCGATGGGAGCCGATTCAACTTGCTTATTCGGTACAACAGTGGGCGTAGGGTCATTATCGAGATAAAGTTATTTTTTAATTATTAATTACATTAACATAGTTTGGCACAAGTTGATCTGTTTTGAAGATTCACATTTGGAATATTCGCTTCAGAATGGATAAAAAGAATAGGAGTTTTTCCCTTGATTCAACATAAATTTATAAATTATTACTTTACATACAGTGTGGAGTAAAAGTGAACAAATGTTTTCAAAGAAAGGCATTTACAGGGCTGTCCTCTTTAAGAATACGGCAAATTATTCAAAAAATGGTAGCAACAGAAAGATAATTTTATTTCCATTAATTCAATATGATAATTAATGTTTTAGCAATAAAAGTTAACAAAAATTAAATCAAAATCCATTTAAAAGGCATTTACTCAGTTTTGCACCACTCAGTTTTTTCGTCGTTCTTGGACATTAATTGTTATTAGGATTCTTCTGTATGAGTTTGTAGACAAGTTTCATCCTTCACTAACGTTTAACTAGTGAAGCAAATAGTTTTGAAGCAGTAAAATTATGAATATACTAAAATGAAGACCCTAGAAAAAAATATCGTTGAAAAGGTGATAAACTTGTCCAAAAAAGGTGTATTTAAAAGAAAAATTGTTGCTGAGCTCAATATTTTGCAATCTTCAGTTATAAATATAAGAAAAAAAGGAAATATTAGCGGTACTTTAGGAAGAAATGGAAGACCATGGTTGGTTACAGATCGACAGGCTCGTTTGGTGGGGCCACGTTTAACAGCTGGGACGGCCAAAATTCCTAAGGATGTTGTAATATAAGAAAGGACATTTGCTAATGTGTGGACAATAAGGAGTGCTCTCAAAAGAGTGAGCTATGTTGCAGAAAAAAAGCCTAAAAAGCCAAAACTATCTGCTAAAAATAAAACTTTGCGGTTGAAGTTTGCCAAACAAAATGAACACTGGACAATTGACGACTCTCCGACCAGGGAACATGTTTCCAGTCATCAATTGTCCAATTCTCATGTCGTTTGGGAAACATCAAACGCAAAGTTTTATTATATTATTTATATTCGTTCGTTCCTCCAAGTTTTTAGCAGCTAGTTTTGGTTTTTGGAGTTTTTTTCTGTAACATAACCCACTCTTTTGAGAGCATTCGGTATTGTCCACACACTAGCAAATGTCCTTTCTTATATTACAACATCCTTAGGAATTTTGGCCGTCCCAGCTGTTAAACGTGGCCCCACCAAACGAGCCTGTCGATCTGTAACCAACCGTGGTCTTCCATTTCTTCCTAAAGTACCGCTAATATTTCCTTTTTTTCTTATATTTATAACTGAAGATTGCAAAATATTGAGCTCAGCAACAATTTTTCTTTTAAATACACCTTTTTTGGACAAGTTTATCACCTTTTCAACGATATTTTTTTCTAGGGTCTTCATTTTAGTATATTCATAATTTTACCGCTTCAAAACTATTTGCTTCACTAGTTAAACGTTAGTGAAGGATGAAACTTGTCTACAAACTCATACAGAAGAATCCTAATAACAATTAATGTCCAAGAACGACGAAAAAACTGAGTGGTGCAAAACTGAGTAAATGCCTTTTAAATGGATTTTGATTTAATTTTTGTTAACTTTTATTGCTAAAACATTAATTGTCATATTCAATTAACTGAAATAAAATTATCTTTCTGTTGCTACCATTTTTTGTATAATTTACCGTATTCTTACAGAGAACAGCTCTCTAAATGCCTTTCTGTGAAAACATTTGTTCACTTTTACTCCACACTGTAACTATCAACCCTACCTTAAGAAAATAGCCGGTTATTCAGTAAAAACTGAGAATTAGAACCCAGGAACCCAGAATGTTTCAGAAGGTTCAGAAGCGGGAATCTATAGACCCTAATTGCCGAGTGTCCATTTCCAAAGCAAAAATTTTAGCAATTGAAACCCCAGGAGAAAATATAAGACTGAAAAGATACTGAAAAATTTGGTGATTTTTTCTGCGTTTAAGAGCAGTCGGAAAACGAACGAAAAATTATTATGTAAATTCGACTGAAGAATAAGACTGGAACATTTAGACTGTAATGACACTGAAAATATTTTGATTAAGTCCAATATTCGAAAATTTTTCTAGGTTCAAAAAATACCGAGTCCTAAAGATATTCTTAGTTTAAAAATGATAAAATGTACGTCTTGTTTCCATATCCTTTCGGTCTCTTCTTCATACTCATCAAGGGCAACTGATATTTCAGTCTTGATTCCAGGGGCGGCTCTACCTTAGGGGCTAGTGGGGCTTAGCCCCACCATAAATTTCAACAAAATTGTGTTAAAAATTCGTATTTTAAGAAAACGTCTTAAAACGTTGCTGCATTTCTCTTTTCAGTACGTTTAAGCGACGTTTTTATCATCGACTGTAATTAACTCGATTTTGCAAGCCACTACAATCAGGAAATATCTCCTCTCTGTTACAGGAGCCAAGTAAAATCTTCATATTTGGCTATATATGTTCTGTGCAATAAGAGAACATCGTATTCTCATATGCAGCTATAGGAATAGGAAGAAAGGGCTAAAGAAAACGAGCCCCATAAGCCAAATCCACTTGGCGAGGGTTGCTAAGAGACAACCAAGCAACTAGCGAATGTTGCGAAGTTTTTTCTCTTAATAAATTTAATTTCATTTCTCTTCCATCCCATTGCTTTCCCTGCGTTTAGGGCTGAAATAAATTAGCCCTGCTGGGCCAGGCGCTACAGCTGCTTCTCTTACATAAGTTATAATTTCATTTCTCTTTCATCCGTCAAAGCGCAGCGCAGCAGGCTAAAATTTTCTAGCCCCGCGGATGAGAGAGTTTTAAATATGTGTGCTAGCAATGTCCCAACACATGTAACCGATCTGGCGTGCACAGATAGCTGTGAAAGAGGCAGTTTGGGGCTAACGAGAGGGTAGCCCCGAAGGATTTATGAGTCGAACTCATATGCACACAGTGTAAGTCGCGTTGAGTTTGACACCATATGTAGTACGTTCGCATAAATTCTTAACAGTGTGAGCGAAAAAATTCGCCCTCTTTCATAGTGCATATAGTGTGTATAAAAAGTCCTGGAATGGTTAAAGATCTTGAGAAACACGTATCGAATTGAAAAACAAAAAAATACGTGTTTAATATTTTAAAAAGAGCTATTCAATGATACCAAACTCAAATTTATCCGCACCTACCCGGGAGGTAGGGGTAACTATAAAATTTTAATTACGAACTTCTATTTTTTATTGCAGATTCGGATTTTGTGATACAAAATAGGAAAATTTTATCTGAAAGACTTTTTCCTATTTAATACAGGGAGTGCCGGGGAGGATGTTGTCCGGCGTAAAAATAATTTCCGAGATGATGATTGAATATCTCGAAATATATGTTCATCGTATCGAAAAAAAGAGAAAACATTTTTTTGAAAAGCTATCCAATGACACCAAATTTTACAAGCGGGATAGGGTCGAGTTTCACTAACTTGCTATGTAAAAAATCGTGAAAGTTAAATTTGATACACTTTCCGGTTTCCGATTAAGCTGAAGTTTTGCATACACGTTTAGTTTAGATGGGAATGCATGGTTATCTAACTTAATTGTTTATTATAGCAATCAAATTTGCTCTAAATTCTAAACAATTGAAAAAAAATCTATGCAATGAGCTCGAGTTTTTTAAACAGATAATTGTGTCTGTCATATCGCAAGTGTCACCTGAGGAAGCGAGTTTTTTATTTTTTTTAAACTATTTTTTACTCCTTTTATCAATCCGATGTGCATTTCTCGAGATATTTGACATTTCCGGGACTTTTTATCCACACTTTATATTATTCAAAACGCTAAGGAGTGCAGTGTTTTTAAGTATAAGTTTTTGTAAGTGGAATAGGCCTGAAAGGAGTTTTGCAAAGGCAATTTTGAAAATGTTTCCTGAAATATGTAAAGCTCCCTTTAGGGAATCCGAATACTTAAATTTTCTACATGTGGTATGTACCTCTTGGATAAATCGGAAAACTGAATAAGTTCATTAAATTAGTTCGTTTTTTGTAGTACATACATAGTTAGCCCCACCAAAGCTAATTGCCACGAGCCGCCACTGCTTGATTCAGTCTCTTTCCAACAGAGCTGTTCTAATATAAAACTTTCAGTCTGGTTTCAGTTTCACTTCAGAGTGAAAAAATATTTCCGCCTTATTTCAGTTTTCCGTCTTCACCTTCTCCATATGTAACTAATACGTTCTCAGTCTATTTTCAGTGGAAAAAATAATTTCCGCCTTGATGAATTCCGTCTAAAATTCATTTTTTAGTCTCTTTTCAGTCCTTTTTCAGTCTTATATACCAATGGTATGAAAGCATTTAAAAATCCAATAAGATCAGACACAGCCCAGCAGCGCTAAAAGCGTTAGCATCATATACTCGTTAACATATGTATATTATTTACTTTTTATATAATATATCCCTAAAAGATAACGAATAATATGATATTACTTCAATAATAGTCACTTTTTTCTGTTATTCTAACGGAAAACATATGTACTATGAATAACATCAAAACGCACCCTACCTTGCAATTGACCTTATTTTTTTTCATGTGGGATGGAATTACTCTTTTTCATTCAGGTAAACCCCGAAGTGTCTTCACCTTACCCTCAAATTGTTAATGGAGCCTCAAGTTTTCTCAGTTTATGTCACCTATTCGAAATGTACCGTGGAATGATAAAAGTTTCTTTTCTTCAAGAAAAAGGAAAAAGTATGTAATAAAAGAAGCCTGCCTGAGACATTACATTACATTTGGCTACGTGTGGGAGTGACTTTCTTCAAGTTTTTTGACAGATATCAAGGGGGAAATATGACAAATTCTCATGGAATCTTTTTATGTATTTTAAAGATTCTGAGCGGAATTTAAATAAAATGCAAGAAAAAAAAATTGGACATGTGTGACTAATTTTGATACGGAGAGGCCACTTGTTGAGTAGATTTATGGGGATGAGGTGACGTGCCAGGTCTCCGCAATGAAAAATCAGTGGGAACCAGAAAAATTTTAAAGTAAAAGAATATTCTTGTTTTTTTTTCAATTATTCAGGAAACTTACTTAGATAATAATAAATGCAGATACATTTTTTGAATGAAATTTTATGTCTATATACAATACGCTATGTTTATTTTACGATCGCAAGTCTCTTTTTTTTCTTGAAATGATTAATTTTCAGTTGTACCAGTTGTTTAAAGAATGATAATATTATAATGCAGTGATGCGAATATCTGTTACAAAAATTTCAAAATCAGCGGCCTTAAACACAAATTTGTAATACGTTACGTCATTTTGAATTTTGAAATATTGAACAGTCATTTTGAAATAAGTGATCTTAAAAGATCCGTCTATAACCACTGTTGAAATCGTTAATCTTTATCTATGATACATTTACTTATAAACAAAACGAAACGATTTTTCAATAAAAGTAAAATTGTAAATACCTAAAATAGACCAGGAAATTAAAAAATTAAGGTCAACTGTATTCCATTCAAAAAAGCAAGATTTCAACGTATAAACTTCTCCTTTTCGTTGCCAACTTGGTCAATCTTTCCCAATGATTGATTCAGATGTGTGGACTTGGTTCAAAAATCAAAACATCGCTAAAATATTCCTCAAGATTACTTGGCATCTTAAAAATAGAACAGTGCAGGGAAGAAAAAGAAAACATGTGGTGCAAATTAAGATTCAAGACAATCAGACTAGACGTCACGCACCCTGTAGATACCTCTGCTAATATAAATTCAATATTCGTTGTTTATCTTTCGTAGTTAGCGATCCTAATTTAGTTAAAGCTTTCACCAGTCATGGTAATTTCGATCACTCGACCTTGTACCTATATTAAGGAGATATTCTAAATTAAGATGTGTTTTAGGTTGGCGCGTAAAATCAAATAAAACATGAGAATACCTCTGAAGAACATAGCACCTCGTCAAAGGTAAGAAACACTATTACAAAATATTTGATGCATTGTATACAGGGTTAAGGGTAGAGTACCTACAACTTCAACTTGTAGATTTATTAATTTATACGTAGGTGAGTTAAAAATATATCCTTCCTTCGCAGCAAAATTCACAACCACCTGCTTCGATTTGAATGGTATCTGCTTCTCTACCTGTGTTATCACTTATCAGTACCAGAGCAACGTACAAAATGTAAACACTTCAAAATTGTGAAATTCACTGTTGATAAAAACTGTGTTTCCCACTTGCTCAGTTTTGTAAGAAATACTTCCGAGTAGTAGATAACTATTTAAAAATCTACTGAAATAAAATTGTTGAGCGAAGGACCTTCGATTAAATCTAAGACCCTCGTCCGAACTATATGCATCCTTCACTATAACATAGTATCTTGAGTTCTGTTGGCCCCTTTTTTTAACTTCTAATCAACGAGGTGCCACAGGGTGGCCTTTCTCGATGTCATCTTGATCTGGCTCCTTCAGGTTGTACTCTGATCGATTGGACAGTAGAAAAACGAAAAAAAAGAACACAATCGATTGAGACTATTTTTACAATTTGCACATGCAAGCGGCCGATGAGATAAGAATGCTATCGAAGACGACTTTTGAAGGTTGAGGACATTTTTTCACTTCTATTAAATTGCCCTTGCTCATGTTCGGTCCCCAAGGTGCATAGAGTTCCTTTTATAAATGCTTTAAACCGGGTGACAACAGCAAGACAAAGCCCATTCATTGCACATAGTATTTTATCGCGTTTCTTTAAAGCGAAAGGTAATCTTATCTTTTCTTGAAAAGTACACAGTCCTTCCCTCTTTCCTTGTCGCTCTTTGTCTACCCCTATCTATACCTAACCTACTAACCAAATTGTTGAGTCATATTTTAATTTTGCTGATAGGTTTCTGTACCTGCAGTCGTAAAACGTGCAAAATTTATTTTATTTCGCGTCAAAAAGTATGTTTTGCTATGTTTGAACACCTCGTGCGATATTACAAATAACACAGGTCTGCGAAATATAACTTTTATTTTCCTCTTTAAATAATTATGTTATTTTTTTAATTGCTAAGGTATCTGAAATTAAAATATGTACGTCGCTGTTTTTTTCATAGCACATCGAGATTTTTTTTATTGAAGATACGCATATTGACATATTTTTGAACAATATATGAAAAAATAAAATTTAAAGAATACGGAATTGAATGTTTAGTGATAAAACGAACAGTATTAGTTTTATGGAAGACTTTAGAGACTAGATAGATAAATATATTTTTGATAACAAAATATTTTTAGCGAATAGTTTTTTCTTTAAAAAATACATATATACACTACCTACATAGTAAACTTAATTTGTAAAGAAACCTTTTTCGTTCAGCTTTCTGTCTATGTACACATAATATACTGTTACCAAAGAAATTAGAATGTAACTCTAGTAATACTAAGATAATTGGAAAAAAAATCGTTTTTTTCAGAAAATGTATGAGATGAAATTTTCTAAATATTTTCTCATAGCTAAGTACATACTTAATACCTACCGGAATTGCTACCCAATTTTTTTGGGTGGAAAACCATCACAGGCCTGTGTAATTTTTGCGACTGAATAACGCATCTGGATAAAAGGGAAATTATTTTTGAAGATTTAAGTCTCCTAACTTAAAACGATTATTCGATTCAGTTGGAATTCCGGTCGCTTGGAATTTTCAATTTTTGGTGATTCATTTGATTTTCTTGTTTGGTTAGTTTATGCTTTTTCTTGCCGATTGATTTGAGCTAATGCAGGGGATAACACGTGATTTCTTCTTTCTAAAAAGAACATTAAAATTTAATTAGAGGTAGATGTCAGGCATGCGGCTGTTTTGGATTTTAGTGGTTCGGTCACCCTCTTGTTATTGGATTTTGGGTTATTGTTTTCACTGATTGCCTTAGGAAGCCTTTGAACTTTTTTGGGGGCTGTGCTTCAGTTTGCTAACAATAGTCTATTCAAAGGAAGCTGTAGAAATGTTCAAATTGTTTATTTCTATTAGGGAAGTGCTAATGATTTTCATCGGTTCTTAATTGGTTATCATGAATTTTGAATTTTGCGTTTTAGAATCATTAGCACTTTTAATATTTCAGTAAACCTTGAATGCTATGCTATATTGAAGTATTTACCACTGTTTTTATCTTAATTTACGACGGAGGCAAAAATGGGTAGTAACACAGTGCAGGTTTTGAAGGGATTTAGGACAGGTTTTGTTCAAAACATTTATCTTAATTTAAAAAGATATACCTTAATCGGCATCTGTAAATACACATTTTGTTTTTAGAAACCATAAACCTTTGTAAGGCATCTCTCTCGTCCTCATCGACAGTCAAGGATTTGTGGCTTATACTTTCCACCTTTGATGAATGAGTACTCACGTCGCAGAGAGGAGGACCTCTTCAGATCCAAAGCACTGGCGTAAATACGTGGCCCTGACAATAATCGAAAAAGCCTCGCGTCGTATTCTCAACTCGAATGAAGGATATTTCGCCTGAATAGAGTCATTGAGCCCTTCTGAGGGGCGGAAGGAGATGAAAAACGAGTTGAATTGCCCCGACATACATATCTAGATGATATCGATTTCATCTGTTCTCGAATTCAGTCCCTACTACCGCTTCTATTACTAAATATAACCTTGTCCTTGCAAAGGTTTTTGGGGGAGAAATTTCCAGCGTTATCATCCTGTCGTTGAGTAATTTTCCAGCTCCATTGCTCTAAGCCTAAGTCCTTAAATATTTTGCGTTAATTATTAACCGTGTGTGAACAGAGTGAATGGCCTGAGGAGTTGTAAGCAAAGTCCAGGGAACCAGGCAAGAATCTGCCACTCACATTTTGCAGACAGGAATGAAGTCCTTCAAGTCCAAATGGGGGTTTTTGGCCAAACGTTATTTTGTTAGGAATGTGGAATACTTAAGCAAATTGAACATTCGCCCATTAGTGAGGAAATGGCTTTGGGAACCGATCAGATGTTAAGATAGAGAGAGAAAGGCGATATTTTAGCCCCAAAATGTTTGTGATGGCTTGTCGCAGGGACTTAATTACTTTTGGGGTGCCTGCTCTTCTTCGGATGAAATTAAGTAACTTGGTTTCATCATTTCTTGACTTTTTGGTATGTTTGTAGCTGTCATGGATTTAATTCTTTTCATTCTGAGAAATAATACGACAGTGAAATATATGTACATATAGCCGAAATATATGTACATATAGCCGGCCACACATGTAGACTGTTTTTGGCGTACAAACTTTGTGACAAAGTTCACAAACGGTGTTGGTTTTCATTCCTAAAGCGACATAAAAAATTCAAGAACTACATAAATCGCGACTCCATAATCTAATGTCGGAGCAATTCATCTTGAGAGATGATAAATAAAGCAAAACAATAGAAAAATCAAAGAGGAGAAATATTTGCGCCGGTTTAAAGTTTGTACGCCAAGGCCCATACACGATCAATCTTATGTTTTTACGCGTGCTTGTATGCTAAAAACCGTCCTTGTGTGGCCGGCTTATAACTAGCTCATTAGTTAAAAAAGTAACAACCCCCTTTTTATGAAAATATGATTATATTTATTTAAATACCATTATCGAATACCAAAGTTTTAATATAATATACATATAACAATATGTATTATGAAAATATGTTTAAATATGCTTATGGAGTCACTAATTTCAAAGATAAATCCTACTAATTTATTGTATAGTTATTGCGTGATTTTTAAGTTTGGTATAAAGGTATCAGTTACGTTACACTTGTCCCATGATTTATCTTATTCCTTTGCCCTTTTGATTTTAAAATGGGGATAATCAGAAACCACGAAATTGTCCTTGTGAAACGAAAATGTCTTTGATTTAGGTTTCTTGTGCTCACCGAGGTGGAAATTTTCCACAAAGGAAGGAAACTCAACCAAAAATTACTTAATGGTAACCTACCTCCAAAGTATTTCCCAGAATATATTACAAAAGGGAAACTTTTCGAGAGACGGTGTTTCTTTTATTTAAGATATTTTCAGTTTTGAACAAGTCGCAAGGAGCGGAAGGAGATGTCTTAAATGAATAAAGGTTTAGGAAAAATTTCTTTGACCAAAAAGTCTGGGATTATTAAGAGTAATTGTCAAAGATACTATGATTTTTTTTATTTATTTTATCTTATAATGTCGTGTGGGTTCATAGATAGTTTTTTTCTTGAAAGATGGTTTTGTCTAGTTAGGACTAAGAACGTTAAATAAAAAGGAAGTTATCGTTCATCAAAGAAGCTTTAAAATTTTGTTTTTACTACTAAAGTAGGAAGCAGAAGAAGTAAAGATTTTATTGTTGCTAATGTCGTCTAAAGGTGTCAAATCAGCGTATATAGCTTATAGTTGAATAAATGTCGTGAGCGTTAACGTGTTAATAAACAAACCGTATGTAATCGTAGATTTTTGTAAGATGTTATTAGTCGTTATTGATTAAATCTAAGAGATCTATTTTGATATGATTGTCTATTTTTAGTGAATATTGTAAAATGTTTGGCATTTTAGCCTTAAAATACGAGTAAAATGTGAATAGCTGAATACATGGCTGAATAAAGTCGTACTGTCAAATTTTATTCAGCTACGTATTCAACCAAATGTAGGTGGCAGTTATGTAAGGGACTGTAATCGACATGATACATCAATACAAATTGACAATTTGTCAAAATCTTCTAAATTATTAAGAATATCATAAATTTTCCCGTGAGATTTCAATTTAATCCTACGCGTTCACTTGGTGGAAAATACATTAACTCAAGAAATCGATAGGTTTCTCATTTACAGCGAATAAAGTTATCTCTCATCCAAAGCAGGGAAGTCATTAAGGTTCCCCTCAGAATCTTCAATCCCTGAATTCTTGAATACTCTGGGAGAGATGAATTTCCCTAAGTTTTAATGAATTTAATTTGTCTCCTGGATTCGGGGTGCTGGAAGTGAATCTGGCGTTTCTTGATGAGAATGAAATCCAACACCCTTGAAAAGAAATCCTGTTGTGATTCATGCCAATTTAACGCAACAATTTCCCTTATGCAGCTTTTATTGAATTCGATCTCATCCCACTTGCGCTAGGAAAGGCTTTTCCGACTATCATCCGTTTAGCGTTTAGGGAACGAGTCGAGTCACAAAATCCAGAAGAAGTATTGCTCCAATTTGCTTTCGCCACCCCCGCTCCCGCCGTCCAGGAGCTTAGATATGATCGGGAGGATGGAACAGGTCGAATGGGGCGGGTTCAGAATGCGTAGGTGGAAACGAAAAATCAATATGGCGCTCGCCCAGAAGGAATTCTGATTTTTGTTAACTGAAAACCAGGAGAAAAACGAAAACTTGTTGATGTGGGAAAAAGGTGGGAGTGGGAACGGATTCTATTTATATAATCGTATTCGGTTGGCCGAAGGATGATTGGGTGGAGGTGGACAGGTTCAGTACTCATGTGATCAATCACCTGGATCCCTCATCGGAATTTATTTTGGAGGAAACAGAAAGTCGCATTTCCTTGGAATTTCGTCTTTGGTATTTCTTCCCCGAAATATTCGAATCAAATAAGGACGATTTTTTTTTTTTTTTTTGCAGAAACGTTTTCACTTTTATAAAGAACTTGAACTTGAGGGGGCGATAAGACGAGGAGTTGGATAAGAGCTTTGGAATTAATATTGATGGGCCTTTGAAGTATTCTACGGGATCAAACGTATTTTGTCCTGGTTTTTATAATATTATTTTTGAGGTAGTCAGCAAAATGAATTTGAGTTAAGGAAATAAAGCTATTAAATGTTTATATGCCTCATGGGGCAGGAGTTTTCCAGCTCTGGTTTAATATTTAAAGATGTAGAAGAATTTCTCAAGGGGACTCTAGTCTAGTGGATTTTAAATACATATATAATTTTCTTCCGTTTGGAACTCTAAAATTAGTTATCTGAATTTATTTCTTCCTTCTTTTTTATGTTTATAAATAACGTAAACCCGCCTATTTCCGATCATTGAACTTCTTTTTCGTTTAATTCTTTTAATGTAGAAAGACCATTAAAATAAAATAAATTTTCAAAAACAGATCCTAGAATTAAAATGTTTTTAGAATTAAAAAAACCTTCTCGTTATTCTCTTTATACTAGAAATATTTAAAAAAATTGTTATAAATTAAACCGACCACTACTAAGCCCATTTCCGATTTGATTAACTCGATCGCAAAATTCAACTTATTTGTGGTAAACTGAATTTTCAAAAATTGAACATAGTTATAATTGGAATCTAAAAGACAACACATTTACAAAATAATTTCATTTATAAAATTTGTTGATTCCAAAACCATGGAGACTTTTCATAAAAACAATTACTTAAATTAATAACAAGATATAAATACTCTTTTCTCTTTTATTATTACACAACATTATGTCCTAGATGAAAGAAAGTTTAGGCTAACAATAAGTTTCGCTAGAAAATTCTAACGCCGTCATATCTTACGGGATTGCCACAAGGTTGCAACTAAATATTATAATTTTTTATTATTTTATTACACGAACATTTTCTTCCGATAATTGTTTAGTCGACAATATTTCAAAAATGCGTAAAGATTTCTATTCTTCATTGGTAGATCGGAAACAGCCCAATAAGCAAAATCCTGTCTTATATCTAATACCGACCAGGGGTCGGAAATATCGTCCACCTTATAATAAAAGAGTAATTAATAATTATTACCGCATTATACCATAGTTTAAGATGTATACGTACGAAGATATAAAACGTATACATCCCAAAGCTTAAACCCTTTTTGAAAAATGCTGAAAACTACAAACTCAGTACTGAAAATTTAAAGATTTCTATAGATGATTTTTTTAGTTAGTAGATTTTTCGCTATTAATCATTCCGATAAATGATACATATGCAAGTTAGCTATTTGCTATTTTCAATTATCTTAACATAAAAAATATATGCTCCAGAAAATAATTATTAATAAAAATAAAAAGTATTCGGAAATAAGAGGGTGGTCGGAGATCGGTGACTACGTTAGATCTTTTTTTTTTCTGCGCAACATTTTGAAGTAATTGTGAAAATTTGTGGGAGACCTCGGACTCTGATGTCGAATCTACTATCTATATGGCTATATGTACGGGGGCGCTAAGAGAAACTCGAAAACCTGAAGGCTTTTATTGAAAAAATATAGAGCATGTAGCCCCTATTTGTAGATTGTTTTAAGTGAAACAGTCCTCATTACGTTTTCTAATTATAAATAGAAATGTAAATGCAGCAGAAAATAAAACCCTGTCAAGTTCGCCTTTATTTCACTTACGCAACAAAGTTTTACCTGAAGTCGGTGAATTGCAAATTAGACAGAGTTTGCCGCCACTTTCTAATTACTCGCCCGCAGCGAGCACGCGGAAATGTTACCTGAAGGAACTGCTCAAGCATTTGCCGCCGAGGATCTTGGCAGCTTCTTAAAAAATTCCACGCACGCGTCACCATGGACATTGAGGGCGACGAACATAAGTGCGTCTAGGGCTCGAAACACCTTTCATGTTTACAGCGCAATTCTCTTGGAAATAATAATTAAAATGTAATTAAACCCAGAGCGAGTCTCCCAGGCGCACTTGAAAATTCATTGAACTTCATGGACAAAGCATACGGGCAACATTTTTGTGATCCCGTCTGCAGAACGGGGATTCCCCGGTGTAAAGAGCTGTCGTTGAAAATTTACGTTTTCGAATATCGCTGTAAATTTTTGGCTTTTAGAACTGACTTTTTAAAGTCTTGCCTCGTTTGGTGCTCCTCCGTTTTCCTTTCGGTGGTTACAGCACACATTCAATATCCAGCAGGAGCAAACAGTAAACACGCCTGGAGTAAAGGGAATCGGGTGACTTCAGACGAGAAATTGAGCGAAATTAGGGAATAAATTTTGCATTTGGGAGTCAGTTGCATCGTCCTTAAAACAGCAGTACTAGCGACTGGGATGTGGGAGAAGTGTTGCTCCACGTTTTCCGCCATGTGCCCCATCCCTCAGGAGAGGCAGCGCCATCTGCCCCCTGAGGTAGGGTAGGTCTGCTGATTCCACAAATGATGAGCACACAAAATGACGCAGGAAATTTCTTGTGAAAATAAAGACGACAAAATGAGCTGCTCCTTTAGAAAAAAGGCAGCCGAACATGGCAACGATGCCAAGACGCCAAGACGCTAAAACACCACGACACCGCTTAATCGGGCCGTGTACGCAGCTCGGTTACTATCTCAAGAAACGCTGATTGACTGCAATTAGAGGCTCCTATAAATTTCCATTGAGAAGTTCGTGGCAGAGCAGATCTATTCGTCTATTGAGTTTAAAGGAAATTGTCTCATTGTTGACGGCTTCGCGACCACCGGATGTCACGACTCCTTAAATTGTTATGCAAGATCATTAGAGCAATTTTAAAATTGGATAAACGACCTCGGCGGACTTGGAAATGGCTTTATGATTGTTCTCTTACTAACACTAGGTTATGGAAAATTTTTGACTGGCTATAGATATTTAGGATATTTACTAAAACTTAAGAACTATATATAGTACATTTTCCATGGTTGAAAATTCGTTCATATAGGTACAATAAGGTCGCGCTAGTTTGACATATTATTTGCACGCGTATCGTCAAACAAAAGAGGCTACCAAAGTAAGGTCGCGCTAGTTTAACATATTATAGGGTCTCAAATTCTATACAGGTTTTTATTAAATCTTAGTCAAAAATGAATTAATATTCCATTAATATCCACTGGGTGTAGTAGTTAAATTATAGAAGGAAAATCCAAATGAAAGCTATGTCAAACTACTGGATGCAACAAATTATCGAGTGGTCAAACTACCGCGACTGTACCAGTCAAAACATACTACTTGTTTGTATAGGATATTTGCATGCTAGACCAATATCTTTACTAGTGCTAAGAAAAAAAGAACCATCCCATATCCAAAAATTTGTTCTCTAAATTAGATACTGTTTGATTTTAAGTTGAGTTGAAAATCGATTAGAAGTAAAACATTTGGTTATGTAACGAACGCAATAATTTTGATTCTCATTCTTAGTAAAGTTAAAATAATTAAATCATAAGTATCTAATATTATTAAATCCATTACCTGCTTTTAAATTTAAATAAATATTAATTATATCATTCAAAATTCTATAAATGTCTTCATGATAATCCAGAATATCTAGTTTCATCGTTCTGCGTCGTCAATTGCGTAAAAATAGTTGCAATATTTTTTATATTCCACATAATCCTGTAGCATCCTATAATTTAGCCGACATTTTAATAAAGTCCAAATCAAAGAGAGCCTCTGAAAGGATTCGTTTTCATTCCCTTGACTTTATGACTAAATTAAAAGGGACATATCTAACACGTGTAGGCATTGCGCTGCTTTTGATGGTGTAAAAAGGGGCTTTGGGGTCTCCCGCGCACACAACTCTGACAATTTCAATGGCAGCCACCACCATGAATAAAAGACGAGAAATCCTCCACCCTGTCTCAGTTGTTGGCGTCGTTGTCGTCCTGAAAACGTCGTACGATTTTTTAATTAAAAATGAAGGGCTGCACTGTCGCCGCACAGGAGTACTATAATTGCAGCGTTAAACCATGATACGTGCATTTGCAATTTAAATATATATATCGCAATCGGGCAGGCGAATAAAAGTGGTAAAAGGGAGCGACGAATCCTTTCATATTTACCAAAGCCCCAGACATTTTGTCTTCCTGCCCTTAAACGGAAATCACCCCTCAAAAAATATATGTGACAACGGGCAGTGGCGGTGATGAAAATCAATAAAGACGCAAAGATATATACTAAATGCTATGCCCCCGCTACCTACACCTCTGCGGTAGCATATCCAGACTTAAATCTCGTTCGGGAGCACACAAATTGCAGCCGCAACTGTGCACAGCCAACGGAAGCAAAAGCAATGGGAAATTCGAATAACTTCAAGTTTCAGGTTAAGTGAGCACGCAAAGTCGATGGCTGCAAATTAGGGCCATACACGACGTCGGCTGTGGCATTTGTAAAGAACGGAAACGGCAGATGTACCTTGGTTGGGACGGCCCCAATGCGCCTCCGTTGCCACTGCCTACTGCCGCCTTCTTGGCGATTTGTTGCTGAAACTGAAACGTGCAATTACTGCATTTCATGTGGCAGTACACGAAATATTCCGACCAACATACATAAAATTATACAAAAATTCAGCAGGACAGTGCTTTAGCTCGCACGGTTAAAATTGGTTCAAGTGCATTTTAAAGGCGGGGCCAAAGTCGCACAGTAATACACAACCAGCGGCTCCGGTGTGGACATTAAAAACGCTTTAGTTCAGACTTTACCGATAAAAAATCAATAGTCAGGCTATAAATGGGAATTTCGCCAATGCACAGGTGGTTCAGGTACTGATAATTTTATCTCTACATAAAACGACCACTCTCTCGAAACGGCTATGTCGCAGCAGAAATTCGATTTAATTTTAGATTTTATGGCGGTGACAGTTTTTTGAGGAGTCCGCTGATTGAAACGTGCCACCTTAATGGATGTTTTATCAGAGAGACTTTAATTAAATGGACAGGAACCGATTTAATAGATATTCCTCCGTTATTGACTACTGTACTGTGGATTTTCTGGCTTTTTCGAGATATAATTTCACTTAATTGGTCAGACGTTTTCTCATCGAAGGTAAAAAAAAAAATTAAATTGTTGTCGACAAGAGTAATACTATCTTGTTTAAACTTAAATACGATTATAATATATATCCTGAGATTATTAAATTTTAGGTTAAAAAGAAAAAGAGTTGACCATATAATTTTATGAAAATATATTGTTAATGAAAACTGATTGAAAGGACGTAAAAGCACGCCCACCATTTTAAAATAGATTTAAAATTTGGAT
Organism: Machimus rusticus; assembly: GCA_951509405.1. NCBI lineage: Eukaryota > Metazoa > Arthropoda > Insecta > Diptera > Asilidae > Machimus > Machimus rusticus. The sequence continues at coordinate 13,679,604 of OX608054.1, read as the reverse complement.
TTATAGGCGTTAATTTTCCGGAATTGAAGGTTAATTTACTTTTGATTTTTCTACAATTTTTTGGTTTTCTTATAATGTTCTGTTTAGTAAGAAATTTATAACTAATTTATTTCTATCTTTCTTTCCAGTGGTGGAGTACAGGCGACCCCATCGGCTGCTGGTGGCGGTGGAACTGGTACACGTGCAGCAGGTGGTTCCAGCAGCATGTATTCCACCCGCCATTCGGTAAGCTCCGGCACAGGAGTGCTTATGGTTGGACCAAATTTTCGTGTTGGAAAAAAAATTGGCTGTGGTAATTTTGGAGAATTGCGATTAGGTAAGCAGCAAATTAAAAAAAAAAAAATAGTAGATAGTGAATTTCAAACCTTCCTTTTGTCACATTTCTTTGTTTTATCGTTGTGATGAGATTAGTTACAAAAAATTTATAAGCAGCATAAAAATTCCAATTAAAGAGCAACTCAGGCATAAGTTGAATCAGAAATCTACCTCTGATAGAGGTAGTCTAATGAAAATTATATAAAGTTCTATAAAAAAGGATTTTCCAAAAAAAAAATAATGAAGTAGCTCGTGGTATTTTTAAAAAGCTGTGGAATTCCACTTTTAAGACTTGCAGAAATCGACTGAAGTTATAGGATTAGTTGACTAAAAGAAAAACTTGGAAAAATTAGATGAATTCTTTTAATGTTTTATAATGTTTTTCTTAAAAAAAAAAAAAAAATCTAATCAGTGCACCACGGAAGTAGTACTAAAGTTCTGAGTTGTTAAAGTTGTTTTAATGACTCCACCGACGCGAACACGAAAGACCTATTTTGTTACATTTTTCAGTCATTGAGAGAATTCTAAATTTGTAGAAAGCAACCAAGAAAGTGGATAGAGAAATTGAAATTATTTTGATCTCGAAAATTTTTTCGAAGAAAAACACAATTCAAATTAGGTCATTTAAGCCTCATCCCTCTGTTAATTTTTTTTTACAAATTCCTTAGAAAGGAAAATAATTCCAGTCCTTAAATGGGTGGAATTAAATTGATGATGTTAGTTGGCGCTTTACTGACTTTTTTCCTCAAACTGTTCGAACTGTTCGACTGTGAACTGAACGCACTCTTTCAGTGGTATAGAAGCATTAAATTGCAAGAGACTAGGCGAATATGTTGCACAATGTCTTGAAGTTTTAGTGCTTCATAAAATTTCTGAAACGACGGAAATTGCTTCGTAACCGTCACGTTCAGAGTAAATAGAGTTGCTGGTTTTTGTCATTAATACGGTCGTGATTCAATCAATTTGGCACACGACATATGATCGTAAATGGATAAAATTATTTATTACAGCATGCACTTGAACACGATCTTTTGGTGGAACTTGGGAATTAGATTTTTTTAGTTTAATTTCCTTGATTTATGCTAAGAAGAATTCAAGTCACCGAAAACCTGCAATAAATAAAAATGGGTCATTAGCTGAAGTAGTTTACAAAACATTTCTCTTGTTTCAAAAGAGGAGAATTTCACAATGAATTTTTTTCCTCGCCAAGCACAGCAAGCAGAAAAGCGAAAAACCAAAGTATAAAACCCCATCGAGCTCATAGCCGAATAAGAAAGCAATAAGAAGCCCCTCGGTTGCTTCGATTACGCCACACTGCGCGCGATCGTGGCCCACCGATACTGTATTTTGTATTTTCATTTTACTGTATACAGTCCAGACGAACAAAGCGGCCGGCGGTAAAAAAACCGATTTCAGAACAGTCCCTCCAGTCGGCGGTCGGCGGTGCCAATGGCATTAGTCATGACGGACTCATACCTTGAATGCAGGGGCAAAATGCCGATTTTTATTGCAAATAATATCTGACCGGTGAGAAAACGAAATGAGTCATAAGCGATCGTGGCAAGATCAGACCGCGATGGTCTTTATGTAAAACCACGGTTCCAATCCGCGCTCAAGAGGTTCGAGGGGACTGCATTCAGGTGATTCTGATCATCGTTGTCACCGTTCGGTGGCAGCGTCTTCCTGCTCGAGGTGCTGATCTTACTTAGCCGCGAAAGAGCCGTGCAAAGATCAGGCAAAATTTCACATTCAGTCCAGGAGTTTGCAGCTCTTAGAATTTTAAGTTGAGATTAAGAAAGAAAAATTCGCAAAGTCTGCGGGCTGGTTCCGTTCACTTGTCTTTTTGGCGGGGTGGAGCGCGCGCGCAGCTCAGCAAAGGCATTTTGGTTTTTTCCAGCAAAAGGCAACCGTTAACGAAGCTGGTGAACATGTTCGTGCATGTCTCATCATGTCGTCTTCTAAGACGGTTCGCATCAACCGTAATAACCTCTTGAGGTCTGCTCTTCGCTGGTATTTTCTAGGCGATAGTGAGGGTGTAAACGAAGCGGACACCGCACTCTTTTGTTGTGCAACACCAATTTAATACCTTTTGGGTTTTTTGAGTGATCCACAAAGTTTAGGGGCTAACCTGTCGAAAGAAATCTTCTTCAAGGTATTTTGTATGCTTCTTGTGGGAAGAGAAGTGTTAGCCCTAGAACGCTGCCGAAGTTTTTAACACCCTTTAAACTATCTGGAGTGCGTTCAAAAACTGAACTATAGTTAACCACGTGGTAAGCCACAGTTATGCTTATCGAAATTTTTAAACTATGTACAGAGGTATGCTTAACCACGAAGTATTTTTGAACGACTGGGAGTTAATTACGCCATAGTTATGTTTTAGCGGAAGAAGAAAAAGCATTCGCTGACTGTGAAAACAAGTTTTGTGTGATTGATATTTTTACCTATTTTTATTGAAAATGGTAGTTTTAATATCGTACATTAGTAGATCATGTTCACAAATCTGATCAATATTTCCTTACAATTTTACTGATATATTCAAGCAATTTTATATATTTGCAATTTTTTACCTAAAACTCTTAAGAACATAATATATATACATATTTGGTTTTTATCATCAGATTTGTTAACGAAGAACTGACCATCATTTCCCCTTAAAAACTCATATTGTCCGTTTTTTATCTTAAACAAACAATCGAAAACTCAAAATTTACACAAACAAAAATGAGCCGACTGTGGGAGACTTAACAGAGTTGTTTCTTCTTTTTTACATTTAAATGTGCTTGTTAACCATTGGCTGAATATACTCAAGGAGTATGGTTGAAATTAAACTACGGCGTAGTTAAACGATAGTTTTAAACGGCAAAAAGTTATGCTCGTGGTTATATTGTTGTTAACCTCCGAGTTTTTGAACGCCAAATATTAACCATAGTTAACTATTTGGTTAACTATAGTTAAGTTTTTGAACGCGCTCCTGTTGGTCATTTATGATCGACGTGTTTAAAAATACGAAGAATTGGAGCAGTATGTTTCTTAAATATCCTAAAATATTTGTTAATTTATAATTTATAAATTACTAATAAAAATTAGATTTAAGATAGAACATTTATAAATGTTTCTTCCGATATTTAAATTTAAAAAAAGAAAAGCTTTTTATTTTTATACGAACAATAGATAAAAAGATTCTGCAAACCTTAAACAGTTTAAGGTTCAAGATTTAATCTGAAACTCATTGTTAGTTCTTATAATCATAACATATTTAAAATAAATTCAAGAAATTCAAACAACTTTTTCGTTATTCAATTCTTGACATCGCCGATAGTTCACGGTACTTTATTTAAATGTTGAAGTTTTTTATTGTTGGAAAACGTAAGATATCGGCGAATAAAAAAAGAAATTTTGATTTTTTGTTAGCTACGTAAATTTTCTCGAAAATCACAAAAGTTCAATTAATTGAATTATTATATACATGCATATATTTTATTTATCCATATGCTTAAACGGTTGCTATACGCTTGTGATGTCTCCAAGTTGAGTGCTTCGGCTAGACATTGATCACGGGCACCCTGTATAAATAAATCATATTATAACATGTTTTAAAGTCTTTCCAGCAATGAGGAAAAATTAACTTATTTTTATTTTCTTAATGTTGATACATGGCTAAGCGATGAAAGTTTTCGGAAAATATTTTAGGTTTTTGAACCACAGAACGCAAGAAAAATGCTTCGATTAATTTATTTGGGTGGAAATATTGCATATGGAGTAAGTCAATCGGAAACGATTTATGGCATGGCTATGTCGTCTTTTGTCAGAGAAAGTGCTATTTTTTTCCGAACTATGCGCGTTATTGAAAAAGGATCATTCGTACGTTCACTCATCCCACAGCTGGCACCAATTTTCCGCGGTGCAACATGCCTTGTATCTCAAAGGAACACAGGAGCTTGGGAAATTACCTCACTCGGAAAAGACGAAGAAAAAAATCATCAGGTGGGTGCTAAGAAGTTTGATTATTCAAGTGGTTACCTGAAAGTAGTTTGAGTTCGAGGAAAAAACTAAAAGTGTACCGCACTGGGGCAAAACTGTTGGCATGTCTGAAGTACTTTCCACACATCGCCTGTTCTGGCGAGAAGGATGCGCGCTAAGGAGACAAAATACATGTAAAGGTCGTCGGAAGGTATTCAGCTTTCATAATCGATCGATTACTGAACACACTTTGCCGCAGAAGAACCCTTCTTCGAAGAGCTCCACGGCATGAGTTCACCTCCATAAACCACATCCCTCCAGAATTCCGGGGTGGAGCATCCAAAACGTGAATGTTAGCGGAAGCGTAAATGCTGCTGCTGTGTGGCTCACCTCCTAGCCCCTGGCAGGTGAAAGCTTATTTTATCCACGTGTAATAATGAGTAAATTGTTGCTCTAAAGGTGAGGCGTGGTGAAGCTGACGCGAACGGTTACAATATTTTGATTTATCTTGGCAAACGATGTACCGCTTGACCTGACCTTGCCGTGGGCATATTTCCAAAAATTTTAATGTTCAGCCTAGCCGGTGTGGGCATGTAACTTTCATAGGTCGTTTTATTTAAAACATGAAAAGTTTGCCTTTTGGTGATGAACGGCAGGTGTACTGCGAATGCCAGTCTTATACCTTTGTAACCATTGTGCGAGAAAATTTAAATTGTTTCAATTTCATTTAAAACTTTTATGCCTTTCAAAGAAAATATCGAACTTTGAATAAAAGTTTACTGAGGCTTTTGATTCAAAACTGACCCTATACTTGGTGTTTGTATAATTTTTCTTCAACAAATCAAGTTAAAAGGGTTGGAACCGGAATATTAACACATTGCGAACGGATGACGAGATATATCGTCTTTCATATTGCGTCGTTAGGGGCCGTTGACGAGATATCTCGTCTTTCATATAATATCGACAGGGGCCGTTTTAATGATCTCACGAAGTTTACTAATTGATAGTCAAGGGTGCGTATAACGTGGCAAGTGGTAACAGTTAAAAATTTTTAGTAATTTGTGTAGCGAAAATTGAATCATTAATTTTTAAATATTTTGTTAAAAAACAAATCATAACTAATGTTTGACATATTACTTTTCAATTAATTTGCTGCTTTGCGCTTACTAAATAATATTATTGTTCTACTTATCTATTGAACTTAGATTTCTAAAAAACATTTATTATTTTAAATTTGGTAATTGTTACTCTGCTCTAGGATAACAAACATGAACATGGAGGACAATTGCCCTACATTTAATAAATTAATTAAACATTCTAAAATACACACCATCTTTTATCGGAGTGTACGACTACAGTAGATTAGGATTATCGTTAAAGAGCTTATCTCCGTTAAACTTTCTCCATAAACTTTCAATTCCTTGAGAAATGTCTCAAAATATAAAATTAATGGTCCAGTTCGATGATTTCGTAACGACAAACTTCCATATCAATTCCTAGAAGTAAACACCCAATATATTCTCTCGGATAGATGAACCTATAGAACCTACAGAACCCTCCCTCGGTCCAGAGAGTTCCCACTTTGAAAAGGAAGCGACACGTGAACCCATTGTTCCGTATTTGCCTACTCAGCATTCGAGGAATCATCGCTAATGGCAAACAAACTGGAAAAACAAAGTAATTACTCTCGTAGGAATCTCGCAATCCGTATCAAGATTGTCGTAAAAAAAAATATTCCCTTCGTTCCTCTTCGCGTTTACGTGTACAGTATATATTTACATGCACATAAATATATATGTACATACAACAGGAACAATAACACATGGTTTGCCCTTCCCGACTTCTACAATATTTGATTGCCAGTGAATAGAAGTTTTATCAGAATTTTCCTCAATTTCTCCATTTTCAGGTCTATTTCTCTGAGGCTGCTTTTGCGGAATCGTCTCCAGCGTCGAGAGCCCCTTCATAGGTCCCCAAAGGCTGCCTTCGACACTAAAAATCCAAAAACGCCTCCACGCGCCTTCCATAAACGTGACAGGACTGTTAATACTCACCATCAAACATACAAAACTTTTCGGAGCCTTTCTATGAATGATTCCCTCCGGCGGGTTTCATTCATCTCGGAAATAGAAAAAAGGAGCCGAGTCGGAATGCCAAGGAGACTGTACAGTGGAATGGACATATATCCACGTCATAGACACAGTCTTCTTTAAGTTCTTATTGATTTCTGAACCCGTCCCAATTCACCTCCCCGGGGAGACTGCAGTAAAGCGCTGCTCCACATAAAATGTGTTAAACCTAAATGGTCGTCGCCGATGGTTCCAATGTTCTATTTCTAAAATTGTAATGGAGTGATTAAAACAGGAGGTGGATCATGTGCAGGATATTAGCACACGGCTTGGATCCACACCTGGAGGGTATAGGGCTGCAAAATTTTACATGGCTCCTCGTCTGCCGCAGGAAGCCACTGCTTCAATGCAGGATGTCAATTTAGGGTTTAATTAAATTTTCGAGGGGCAATAATCATCAGAAGTTGAGGACATAATATTATTTACTGCAATTTATGACTATACGTACAGTCCGTGGCACTTTTGCCGATGTTGCATTTGGTGCCGATGGCGCAAGGGCTCTCAACTCAACTCAACTCAACTGATTTCATGTTTAGTAATTCAATACTCACTTAAGAGTTTAAAAAAATCGATTTTTTCTTATTCGCATTGAAACTACAATAGGATTGGTGTTGATGCTACTGTACTACTATCCTCTAGTATTAATTACATAGTATTTTAATCGTTTATTTCTTACTAACTAAACAGCGATAAAATTATTATTCATGGAAAATTTAGTTCGTTTTTCTACTAAATAAAAATATTTAATGAATTTTCAGTTCTTAAACTCTACACCATAAATCTTTTAAAAATATTCAATTAAGAAATAAGCCCTAAAAAACAACGGTCTAATGGTTTTAAATAAATCACTGGTACCAGTTCTAAAAACATAATTTCAAGAATAACGTGTTGAAATTTTTCTAATCTGGTGCGATAAGTCAGGCAATCATGTGTACGTTGAACTTAAAAATTGCAATTTTTAAGGAAAGCTATAATAAAAAAAATGATCTTCCTTAATTATATACATAGGATGTTCAAAAAGTATAGGACCCTTCCATCTCGAAAAATATTGCTCGGCGAAAAAAATTATCAAAACAAAAGTTTTGGGTTTTCGAATGGGCGATCTTACTTGATCTCCAAGGTCATTTTGAAGGTCAACTCTTGTGTTGGTCATTTTTAGGGTTCCGTACCTTAAAAGGAAAAAAGGAACCCTTATAGGATTACTTCTTTGTCCGTCTGTCTGCCTGTGAAGACCTTTTTTCTCAGGAATGTGTGGAGGTATCAAGTTTAAATTAATATCAAATACTCAGGTCTGCAATCCTCTAAAGTCGTGAAAAAAATCAAAATTTCTAAGATCAAAACCTATATAGGGTACTTTACGTTGACCTAGAATCAGATCAAAATCATTGCAAGAAGCAATATCTTATAGCACTAGTAAAGGGGAAAATCCAAAAACCGTAAATTTGTAGTACATAAAAAAAAAGCCTGGGTGCTTGAGTCCGACACGCACTTGGCCGGTTTTTTTCTCCGAATAGTATTTTTCGATATAGGGGGTCCGAAACTTTTTGAACACCCTATATAAGTCTATAGTTAGTATTTGATTCAGCTCGTAAAGTTATATTTTTGCTTCAACTCTTAAACAGAGGAAAGGATCATTTCAATTCGAATTAAATCATGCTTCAACTTTTAATCCATTACATAGCTGCCATCGCCACCCTTGTGACTAACCACTTCACCCTTTGACTGAGACAGTTTTTTTTTCTATCTCAAAACAACCTTTCTTCTACAGGCCGTCGTATGTGCGTATTCTCAAGCTCGAGTGGTACGTCAGGTGCGTAAACATAGCCGTTTGTTATGTTTTAACCTTGTCCTGGGTGGAGTGTCTGTCTGGCTTTGTTTTTCCATAATTACCGCCAAGAAGCTGACGATGATTATCCTGCGATTTCAAGAAGCCCCAAATTAAAAAGGTACAAAAAAGAGACAGAAGAAGACCTTGATGGAACTTGGAACGTGGCGGTGTAGATTTAGTAGTCCAGTCCCAGAGGGAGGCCGTTCAGAAAGCTACCGGCATTATACTTAAACCGGTGAGCGCAGGAAGTTTGAGCCTTTGCAATCATGTCAAGGACTTTTCCTCACGAACAGCAGTGTTTTATAGTCGAAGTTACAAAAGGAAACCGCTCCGGTGCCCTCCACTGGAGCCACCAACAACGTCTAGGTTTGTTCTTAACCTCTGTCTCAGTCGAGGGTTCTATGTGGGATTTGTCTTCTCTGTCTTGTAAGTAGGGTTGTTGTCACATTTTCGTAGAGTCTTAGTACAAATCTATTACATACCTATATATTTCGAACATTTCGAGTTGCTAATTATACACACCAATTTTTATAAGAATTACATGGTTTGTGTTATGTTTGCTGGGAAATACATCAATTTAAGTCTTCTATTTATCTGAAGTCGTTTCGAAGTTATTGGTAGAAACGAAAAAATTTTGAACTAAAAGGAACTACTACATAGTATGTATTTCATATTTAATGCAAGTTTGTTCAAAAATGAAAATAATCGTATGCATCAAAATCAATGCTGCATTTCTTGTGATGCGCCATATGAGATTGATTTTGATGAAAATATTTGACTAAAAATAAGAATAAGAAAAATGATGCAGATATTGATTCAATATATTCGATGAAAACTATTGATTGAACGTTTTTCGGGTTTACTTTTAAATAATATTTACAGAAATTTCAGGTCACAGTATGAGCCATAACATAAAGTATCTTTTCAAATTATAAACATGCCGAAGGTGGGGATAGAGTCCTTAAGAAGTTGGCAAGAAGGATTAAGTATAGGGCCGATAATCCATTAGGTCGATCCATACATTTTATCCTTATTCCTAAAAATCTTATAAAAATATATGGATAGAAGTTCCTTCATATTTCCATGATAGAAATAATGTGTCAAAAAGCAATATAACGAATTAATTCATTGAATGATAGTAATTGTCTTGTAAAAATCAGCATCATTTTACATCATTAAGTACTTCAAATATAATTGGATTTCAGTGGGCGTTAAAAGCACGTGAACAAAACAGTTGACACTTCTGCATAAATATTGACATCATTATAATCCATAAATAGTTATAATTTTCATCATTAATTTAAAACACATTTTTATAAATAAATCTTCACTTGTGATTGTCATCATAGTCTATCGGGGTAGTTTGTAATGAGAATTTATGTTTTAATGTTAGTATTTAATAGAGTTCTTTTGGGTAGTAATAAATAAATATAATTTTGGTGAGATTTAGAGTAGAATGGAAAACAAGTGGCAACTCCATGCTTATGCAATGATTTTGCGGTGTGATAATCTACAAAGTTGGGGACTCTCGTCCTTCTTGCTGACTTTGCATGTAATAGAGACCACCTCAAGAAATTTTACCAGCCGACCTGGATTTCTGTGCCCTATCAAATTTCGGTAGTGTGGCCCATTGCATGAGGAGCAAAAGAACACCTTCGTCCTCGAAGGGCGACTCCGGTGTTGGATACTCGCCCAGGACATCGTCCCGACCTGATAACGAAGGAAACGCGGCACGATATCCTTTTCACCCTAAATGTGGTCTAAATTTCTCAACTGCCATGGTCTAGGCTAGACTTTGTAGGCTATCGTTATCTTTTCCACGAGGGCAAGAAGTATCGCCACCTACTTCATTAGGGAGAATGGAAAATTCCGGATGGTTGGTACGCCAGGTAAACTAGACTGTGGTGTGTAGCGATGGTAATTTATGTTGAATGAGACGTATAAGCTTAACACGAAATTTCCTGCTTTTTCAATACATTTGCATAATTTTGAGAGAAATTTAATAGAACAGATGAAGAACACTTTTGATGGAATTCTAATTACTTTAGGGGATTTTTGGAATACGTGAATGTTAGATAATGTTACAGAATTAATGGCTGCAAAATTCTAGCCGACTTTTGATGGTGTTAATTAAATCTTGCGTGATCCCAAACCCTAATTGCTTCTCTTTTAAATGGCGAAGGTTTTCAAAATTACCAAGGACATCTTCGACATCTCTATTATATTATAGAAGCAATTTTCTATTTAATTGGATACAAAGTAATTAAGCTGCTTTGATTTTTTCTCAGCTTTTAGAGGCCTTTTGTCATATTTATTTCACGTTTCCATGAATTGGATTTCATGAATTTTAATTGAAGCGCTTTTTAGGGTATACTTCTTCAAATTGTGATAAAAAAGGAAAGAGAAAAAATGTTAATTTGTAACTCTGGCTGAGTAAATTTCATTAGCATTTTCAGTTTTTCCCTATTCCTTGGGGACCTTGAGAATTGGAATTATGCTTAAGGGGAGATTTTTAAATGAGATTTTCTAATGAATTTCAAGCAGGTTTTTGGGAAAAGAGAACAAGATGTAATTACTAGATGTAATAATCTTGACTGTAATCCTCATAATATCCTATAAGTATTTTAGGAAGTAGAGCTTGTCATTCATCGGGTATTGGATATTAATGCAATTGATTACTTACCTTTTCTATTTATTTTAGGTCGTGGGTCTCGCAAAATTTTACATTTGTAAATATATTTTGCATGAGTCCAAAGTTGATTAACACTTAGTATTATACGTAGCAATAAAGTAGAGCGAACACTAGATAGTAATTCTGAATGCGTTTTATTTGAAAACTTTTCTCCTGATTTTAAACTAACATTTTTGAATTTGAATGGAATGTTATTTTAAACTTGTCATTTCCAACTGGATTTTAATATAATTTTTGGTGGATATACAATTTAAACCAAATATATGTATGAAGTATGTAGTATAATCCTCTGGCATACGATTTTGAAGGTTATAACTCTATCGACAAAAAATTTCAAACACGCTAAAGTTTTGGTAAAACATTGAATTGTTATACCTTATCGTTATGATTATATTTTCTAAATGGACTTTTTTGTATTTGAATTTGATTACAAAAATGAAATTTGTCTAATTGTAAATTAACAATTAATATATTTAATTTCTTTTTTATTACAGGAAAAAATCTTTACAACAATGAACACGTAGCAATAAAAATGGAGCCTATGAAGTCAAAGGCTCCACAACTACACTTAGAATATAGGTTTTATAAATTATTAGGATCGCATGGTAAGATCATTTGTTTATTTAAAAATAAATCATATTTATTGTTTTCTAAATAAAAAAAAAATACGAAAAGGAAAAACAGCAAAATATTGAAAAACATATCATAAGTTAATTACACGAGAAAATTATATACTATTTTTTCAACTTTCAACTAAAGTTGACTTTCGCTTTCGAGCTGCTACAGCGCAACCACTGCTATTTTATTTATTATTACCTCTACCTTCAAGGTTAAGTATCCGACCTCGTCGCAATTGTGTGTATGTGTGTTCCAAGCGACTAATTCTTCGTTCTCCGGCTGATTAAATCGCGTTCAGAAGGCGGTCTTAAATTTATAAAGGCAATTAAATATAAATGCGCATTAAGACGCTCATGAATATCCCAATTTTCAATTTGTTTATCTGGATTAACTCGCCTTTTCTGAGTGATAGTACACACGACACATGTTTGTCGTTACGTTTTATACTGATTTTCTAAGCTTTCGTAAGACATCTCAGAGAAGCTCTCGCACAGCCTTGAGAAGCTCTTACTGCAATTATCGTTAACTCGAAGTTTGCGCCTTATTCAAATCGCGTTTGTTTACCGCAACACTGTTGTCGCTACGCAAATATATGGGGCATTTTCTCTATCTTCTGAAACTGTTGGCGCGCACGTATCACCTTACCTTTGTACCCTTTAAGGCTCGATACACACTAACAGCGCACAAAAACAGCCTAAACTCATTTTCAGAATCGTATAGACGACGATAAGTAAGCCTGGCCGCGTTTGGTGGCGGCGTGAATTGAATAATTAACGCATTAATTTTCAAAATTTTCACATATTAATAATTTCCAGCATTTTAAGCCGCAACATCAGAGGTTGGCTTATCCGTTTAAAACGACTGAAAATCCCTTTTTAGCGTGGTGTGTGTCCCCAGTCGGGGTTACATCTTTAGTGAACCCAGTAGACCTTCCTAAACCTTCATAATCCATTCTTGTTATTACCTAACCTCGCTGAATGCAGCACAGCAGGAGTTAATGATTTTTGCTACACAAGCCATATTTGTGCCAATTTTAGTTGTACTCAAGGTCGCTGGTGCGGTAGAACGACGATACTGCTGTAAAGGAAATTAGAAGAACTTGGCCTTCGAATGGCCATATAAATATATATGTATTTTTTTTATTCGCAGTTTTTTCCACTGTCTTTGTTCTACGTGAAAAATCGATGACGAAAAGGGTGAAAGCGCCAAGGGGATTTGTTTTAGAAGTTTTTTGCATGCAAAGAAAAGGGAGAAAACGCCAAAATATAGCCTGGCTGGCAACTGAATAGGCTTACCTACATTTTTCTCAATTACATATTTCTAAATGGAAGTATATTTTTTTTATTCGAGAGCATCACAGAAAATATTTGGGCCACAGTGCGGTACAGCTTTATTTATTTATTGTTTAGGGGAAGTTAAAATGTTTGAGTATAGCCGACAAATCCAATATATTTTCAGCTTTTATCTAAAATTGAAGAGAGTTATTCTGTGAACATTCAATATTTTGCTGTTTTTCCTACTTAAATGAAATTGAATGAGTATCAACAAGGAATAAGCACACTATATATCATTTACCTCCTAAGCAAACCCTCACTACCAATCCACATACGTTTCGCATACATTCAATTATTTCCTTTTTCATTATTAAAAACATTCCCCTTTTACAGAGAAAAAAGTAAATAATTTTTGACAAACAAAAATTCGTTAATAATGTTTTTATAAAGTAAAGTAATAATATAAAAAAAAAATTTCTGAAGCATATTCTGGAGGCCAAGTAACGTATCCAATTGAAAATATTTATGCCTTTTTGCGAATAAATAATGTAGTAGACCCAAAACAATCTACTTAATCAAGTAGTCAATAAAAAAATGATAAAACATTTTTTTTTTGTAAATGTGTAAAATATATAAAAAAGAACATACAACAGGAAAACAAATTTTGCAGAGGGTATACCGCGTGTCTTTCACTTGGGCACGTGTGGTGGACGATATAATGCCATGGTTTTAGAATTATTGGGACCATCACTAGAAGATCTCTTCAATTTATGTGGCCGTAAATTTTCACTGAAGACTGTTTTGACGATATCTAAACAACTAGTAAGTTTTTTTTTTCATTCAACAAACTATTGTAATATCTTATATAGGGTTATCCAACTTGAAGTAAATTTTTTTTAGCTAAAAATTACAAAATATGGAGAAAATTTGAATTTAATTGCAATTATATTTAACGTCAATTAATATTTGTTTGATTTGATTTCACCAAAAGTAAAAAAATTTTCTTAACTTTGAAATACCGTTATTAGAATGCAGAAATACACAATTATGTTTAACCAAAATATTCCGAAATATATATGTACCCAAGTTAAAAAAAAAACATCGTGCTACCTTCTTTTTTACTAAATATATAATTTTAATTCTTTAAAGACCTCGACTTTTATTGCTAATCCTGGCGTTATGAATTATTGTGATAGTTCCATCGATTTTTGTCGACTAAATTACGAAGTGCTCGATCATTTTGTACATTTAATGACTAATTGTAAATTAATTCAAATTTTGTATTTGATTTTAACTTAAACTTCATTAATATTATTGATAGAATTAAAAAGACGAGGTCAAATTGGATTGCCCTTTATATTTTTATTATAGTTAACTTAATTTAGAGGATGATCATTTAAAAGGGTACATTTTGTGTTTAGGTGACGGATGCAGAAATCTGCTAAGTGTATTTTGATATAATTTAAAAGTTCTAGACCGAAACTGTCTTACATTTGGCAGATCATTTTAATAAAAAATTATAAATTGATATAAATGTTTTACATCATTGCTTAATTTGAACTAAATGTTCACTATAACTGAGCAGATTTCTCAACGACAACGTGTATGCTTTCAAACGATTTTGTTTTGAGGTTTTTTAGTTCTACACCTTTAAAAGAAGTTACATATAACGAGAATTATTACGATGAAATTTGTCATAAACCGCTGGGTCGGCAATTTATTTTACTCTTCTGTACATGTCTTATTAAATTTCTGTTTTATTTTTAGAAATAGTTTCTCCCAATTGCACGACAGCACATTTCTTTGAAGTTTTATAAATGTCTGTACGTTTGTTCACAAGGCTCGTAGGAGAATTTTTATTCCTTTAGCCATTTTTAAACAAACCGTTTTATGTAATTGCTACTTATAGCAATCAATTTACTCTAGTTGTCATGAATCTTTCACTTTCTAATGCACCACTTCTTTTCTCTTTCAAATATTAAAATCTTTTTTTGTATCTTTAAATTTCTTCGAAAAATGTTTCAGCGTGTACACAACTATTGCATGAAATAGCGCTTTCTTCCTATCAATGTCTTTTTTCATAGTTTTTGAAATTTCATCACGTTTCCTCAGAAATAGAAGGGAAAAATTTTTTTTCCCTCCAGAAAGAGTATCCCCAAGGAGCCGTTTTAAGAAATTTGTTTCTCTTGCAAGCATATTTTTCTTGGTTTTTTGAACTAAATATGCTCACACCGTAGGTTTCAGTGTTACGGCTTCTTTGTATTGTGGTTAAAAAAAGGGAAAAAGGATCTTGGTACTCGAAGCCCCGTAAAAAGGGAACATAGGTGAGGAAAATGTTTTCAGAATAGAGCAAGCGCCAGCTTTCGTTTTTTAGTATGCTGAGACGAACATTGAAAATCATGCTTTAAAAGCAAGAAGCTCCTCCTGTCCTGTGGGTGCTGTTATAATTTCATGAAAATTTCCCTTTCTAAGAGACCCAGATAAATTTCGTGATGTACGTAAAAACGATTTGGTTTATTAGGGTAAAGGAAATTGTGGACACTTCTGTGCTTTGAGAAATTGGTCGAATTAAAAACGGAATAATCTAGTATAAATAAAGTTGATGTACACCATATCTTTCAAGAATTATTGTGATAGAATAATATTTGTTATAGTTTAGTTCTTGGCGGCAAAATTAGGCTTATTATACAAACAATCTTAAACAAGGATTGAGATAGGATAGTTTCTGACCTTTCAATTTATTTTTTAAATCAGATTATTTAATCTTAATCTTAAAGAATTTGGGCCCTATCCTCGTCACTCGAAGGAGCTTAAACAAAAACACCTTTTGAATTGAAATTCCTTAATAAAGTTCATACATTTTTTAGTAAATTCATTTCAGGTACCTTTGACTTCAATTAATATTTCGTTCAAAGTGACTAAAATAGTCGATTGAATTATTTTATCTGACTATTTTAGTCCCTTTGAGCGGAAAATTAATAAATAAATAAATTAATTAATCAAAAGTAACTGAAATTAATTTTCTAAAAATTTAGGAATTTTATTAAGGAATTTCGATTTAAAAAAAACTATTAACGATCATTGCCAAACAGTCTATGCTCTTCTTTAGACACAGAAGCAAACGATTTTATAGTTTCCAACAAGTTCCAGTTCTATGTTAGTAAAGTATTTTGTTTTATTGAATTATCTCGGTTTTTCTCATAGTACTAGTGTAAGGGGAAATTATGTACCTTCCAGGCCTCTGGAATATATCCTAATCCTAATAAGCGAATAAAAAATTAAATAATTTGTGGTTCTGCGTTGTAGGAAAAAAAGGTAACAATTTAGGGGATAACCAACAATTTTACTTTATATTAAAATCGCTTTTCTGCGTTGCTTTAATGTTTTGTCCATTTTGTGTTTTGTGTTTTCTATAAACAAAACAGATAAAAATTAAAAATCTCAAACCACACATAGAATTTTGTTCATAATTAAAATAATACTTGGAACAATGTTTTTAGTTTTAATTATTGTGGGGTGTGTATGCATTTTTATATAACAATTTATTTATTTATATTTACGAATCAGTTTCTTGTTTAAGAAGATACTGTTGTATGTATATTTACTAGAATATCTATATGTTCTTTGTGCTTTTTGATGTTTTGTAGGGTTTCCGTTTTTTTTTCGTATGTGTATCATTTTTTGTGATATTGTTTCTTCCTTTTGGACAAACTTAGTCGTGTACTACTTTACCTAACTATGGATAATGTAGATATTTTTTTTTTCAATTTTATTTATTTTAACTTAACACTTCACCTTTAAATCTCGGTGGTGAGAATTAAATAAAGATCGGCTAAATAAAATAATCTCTAAATATCTTCATATATGAATTTGAATGAAAACTCAAAAGGGAATTGCTCTTTTGATTATTATTGTTGATTAAATTAGATTTGGATTGTACCAAAAACTTTGTCCTTTGCAAATGGATTAACATCATAAGTTGGGAAATGGTAAATTTATAAATCAGTCCAAATTTCAGTCATATTTTAAGCGGAAAACGAAAATATCGTGAATGAGAGCGTTCAGTATCAATTAAAATGTCTACTATAAAAAAGTTTTAATAAATTTAAGAAAAAAGTAAAGTAATTAATTTATTAAAAATATATGGAATGAATTAAGATCCCCTTTTTAGTTCCAATATTTTACTGGACTCAATCTGTCCTCATGTGCAAGGTGAAGTGTTAATTTTCTGGGATTTATGGTGTTCTTCTAACAATTTTAAGACTGAAAGATTATAAAATATTTTAATTGTGATTTTGCATTCTACTAGAGACTAACCAAGACACATGGTAAAGACTGACATACTAATTTAGCTAACTAGCCTTGGCTATTCCAGTTGAATGCAAAAGGACACTCATATCAGAGCCAAATTCTTTTAATACATTTGTAAAATAAATTTTCGACGATTGAACCCAATTCCAAGCAACAAGGTGATCAACCGAATTAGTAAACATGTTTACGAAAATAGGAAAAAATGTGAAATAAGATAAATACATATTCTATGCCGACCCGGCGGGCTTTAATTCAACACACAATTAAAAAATCTCAAGATCTATTCTCTATTAAGAGTCAAATAAATGTCTTCTCAAATATGCTTCAAAAGTTTGAAGTTTTTTAAAATACTGCAAATCACAAAGATAGGCGTAATAACATGTTTTTTGGAGTTATATTGAATGATATTAAGAAAAATAATAATATAAAGAAGTAACACTTTTTTAAATGAATATAACTCTCATCCATAACCATCCCATTCCTTGACATCACGATATTTGGCACTTTATTAATATAGTGAAAAATAAATAAATAAAAGTCAAATGATTAAAGTAACTTAGTAAGGCCATTTGGTGTATGAAAAACACAATCAATTTCATTGATAATTCAACATTTGAATTAAGACTATGTAAATAATCCATAAAAAACAGGGACGATTATATCGAAAGCATACTTCCTTTTTTATTAATATTTATTAATTTATATTTTTTTATCTCTTTTTCTCATATCTCGTGTCGTCCATACTGCTACTTGATGCTTCTTCTGGATTATATAAAATTATCACAATTTATCGCTAAAAACACGTTCATAAATCAAATTACTCTATAAAATCCTACTTTTAAAATTTAAAAAAAAAAACAACAAAACAAATACAAAAATTTGCGTATAATGTTCATGCAGCAGAGGGCATACCCGAAGTATATTACTTCGGACCATGCGGTAAATACAATGCACTTGTTATGGAATTGCTTGGTCCATCACTTGAAGATTTATTTGATCTATGCGGCAGACGATTCACTCTGAAGACAGTTCTCATGATAGCTATACAATTAGTAAGTACAATAAAAATTACAAAAAAAAGTATTTTTTTTTCCTTCATTCAAATACATATAAATATAAAATGCTTTCAGAGTAATGTACACTTTAAACTGCTACTAAATTCACGTTATTTTTGTTGATTGGCTTCATTCATTTTTGGCCATAGCTTAATTTTGTCTTGATTTATTTCATTTTAAGTATTTTTTTTTTGTCATTTTATATTATGTTTACTTTTATTTTTCATTTGTTTTATAATCGAATGCATACTCATCAAAACATGTTGTGGTGGTTTGGGATCAAATTGCGCTTTAGCTTTTACTAACGTTTTGGGTAGGAAATATTTGTTGCCTTTAACTTTGTAACCAGAGAATGTAGAATTTTATAAAAACGTTTTTCTACTTACATTTGAAAATAAAGTAGGTCTTAAAGTATCTTATTAATAAAAGGAGCCTCCAATGGTTAGGTTCTTTTTTCTTTTCCGAAATTAGCGGGAGCCTGAGACATAATATTAGATAAATTTGTAATTTGAAACGAAATAACAACTTTTCTAACGATTATGATTGCTTTAGACTTTAGATAATTCATTTGATTATGGTCGGTAATATTGCTGTCCGCTATAACTGATAATGCTTTTTCGAAAAGTGATTGACATCGATATCTGATTGCAATATTCGTTTCGATAGAAATCGATAATTTTTCTGAATGTATTTAACAACCCTGCGAATTCAAGCTATATACATACCTACATGGTAATATTGAAAAGGCGCTTAAATTATCAACGAAGTTTTCGTTTTTTTGAAAAATCTCTATTTGATTCGAATTCGTGTTAATAATTTTATAATAAAAAATATACCATTTTACACGAAGCGTCAATAACGCCCTTAATTGTGAGACATTTTTATCAACTTTGTTAATTTTTAGACATTCACCGGAAAAATGTGTACCATTAACTGCGATTTGTAACTTTTCTATATATACGAGCAAAGCGAAAGAAATAATTAAATAATATTTTTGATATAATCTAAATAAAATATTTTATTACACCCTTTTAGCTCCAAAACCATGCAACGATTGATATATGTAACTTGTGCAGCCAAGAAGTACTCATGCTAAAAAAACACCTGAAGAAGAAACTTTAAAACTTTATATCAACAGACTAATCTAAATGCAGGAAACCTTCGAATCGGCTTAGGTTTTGACCTCTGTCTGGACATTTCTTGCAAATTCTTCGAAAATGGCATGTCGAAATGTACTGAGACTTTTTTTGTGTACACTGCTATAAAAATTCTTTAGCCCCAAAGCGAATCCTCTTTACGTACATTAAGAACTTTCTGCTGGACCACAATTCCTTCTGGCGTGGTGCCAAAGAGTTTTCTGCAATTTTCTCTAATAAAATTCTCCATAAAACTCGTCAAATGAAGCCCTTTTCAGTTTGAAAGCTGCTAAAGGAAGCAAAAACAGAATATGGACGACATTGCTAAAGTCATAGTCGTCGTAGTTATCATCGTCGACGACGAAGTCTATATTTTGCCGCCTATTGAAAAAATTCTTCGAGCAAATATTCGCCTCCAGACGGGTGGTGGCTTTTAAAGCTTTCGCCATTCCGTACATCCCGAGGGAACTGGCTGATGGATAAATGGATGGTGGTTCATTTTGGAATTGGCTAAAAAATCGCAGCCCGGAAGTAAACAAACGACTATCGCTGTGCTACGGCTTTAGTTTGTTATATCGATCGATATAATTTTCGATTCCAAAAATTCTCTTCTTCGGACCTTGTCATCGTCCAGAAATTCCACGCAGCCCGCCCTTCTCTGCATAATGAAAGTGGTAATAACTCAGAGGATTCCTAATTCGCTTTCATCTTTTGCTTATTTATTCCTCGTGCTCGGTGAGCAGTTTATTTGGCTACCGACGACGGCAGCTATGACGACTTCTACGTCGACGCGATGGCAACAACAACGTCCGAGTCTATTAATGATTTCGTCCATGTGTTTATAAATAAACCCAGAAATGCTGAAGTAGCCTCATCCGCCTCAAACAGTCGTTATACGGCGACCAGACGAATTGCTCAATGAATAAGATAGCACGAGATGGCATTAAAATTTAAAAAATTGCTACTGTCTTCCTCCCCAATTGCATAAGATTTACGCTGCAGGATGACATTCAGACAGACGGTGTTTTTATATAATTTTATAAGAAGCTCCCTGCATAATTGATAATTTATGGACATTTCCATGACTTGGTCAATATTAGTGGCAAAAACTCTATAAACCAAAATCAAGCGACACTAGGGAATCGCTTAGAACTTCAAACTTCAATTTCGAATAAAGTGTATTAATTTCGTCTTTTCATAAATTATTTCAGTTTTTTTTTTGCAGTCGTCTTTTAACCCCTGATAAAGACAATTCAATTTAAATTGAATCGAGTTAAACTCAATATCATTTCCGTAAAGTGATATAATTTAATTTTCAAAATGAATTCCAAGACTACAATCTTAAACCCTCCAACTTTTGTTGTTGAAATGAAAAGCTATTCAAAATTTTGACCTTTTTTAAACTCCCTATACTTCGGAACACTTAGTTACGATATAAAATTTACGATATTTTTTTGTTTATCAATAACCGCCGAAAAATTTTTAAACAAAAATGTATTTTTTGTTCTTAAACTCAGTTTTCGAAACCTCATTAAATATATTTTTATTTATTGTTATATTTTCTGCAATTTATCTTCGTAGAATTTTAGTAAAAGATATGGTATATAAAAGTTTAGTTATTGAGTTGGTAAAAAATTTACAGGGTTAATATGATTCTGGTCTGAACTTCGAAGGTACGACAACCGTTAGAGATTTCATTCTTTAAATAATAGAACTAGTATACAAATCAAAATCGTCATCTTTATTTATTTTTTCTAGTAGACAGTTAGTGAAAGTATACATTAATTTTAGTTGTTGCAAAGAGCTTTAGTTTAAAATTGTTTTAGTTATTTTAGTTTTATTTACTTATTTTTTCTAATTTACTATGGTTAATAAAAATATAATTTTTTTCTTCAATTTTATTTTTATTTTGGACAGCTCCACCGGATCGAATATGTTCATAGTCGGCACTTAATTTATAGGGACGTAAAGCCAGAAAATTTCTTGATCGGTAGAACGTCAACAAAACGTGAAAAAATAATTCATATAATTGGTAAGTACAAAATAATGAAAATTGAAATATACTTAATTAATTATTTTACAGATTTCGGTTTGGCCAAAGAATATATTGATTTAGATACAAATAAACACATACCATATCGGGAACACAAGTCACTGACGGGTACTGCCCGGTATATGTCGATAAACACACATATGGGCAGAGAGCAATCCAGACGTGATGATTTAGAAGCATTAGGTCATATGTTTATGTACTTTTTAAGAGGTTCACTGCCGTGGCAAGGTCTTAAGGCTGATACACTTAAGGAACGGTATCAGAAAATTGGTGATACCAAAAGAGCAACACCTATCGAGGTAAGTGGACTCGCCTGTAGTTTAAATTCTAGTGCATTTTAAATTTGCAAACACCTTCTCATAATTATTCCCGGAAAAACAGCTCCATCCGTATCGCATCAATGCAAATTTTCTGTGTCAATTTCCATTTTAATAACCACCGGCCAGGAATTACCATTTTTGTCCTACGTCACTGCACGCAAAGTCTCCATCACAATCATCGGGTACACTGTTGCCACACGCTACAAAAAAAAAATGTATATGTATAAATTTGGGTCACACTTTCTCCGAGTCCAAAAATAAGGGAGGATCGGTGGAAAAAAATAAAAAAGCCATGGAAAAAAGGGTCGTCACCCCGCGGCAAACAACAATGAAGCCATAGACGTGGTGTTGGTACAACTGAGCCGCAATGGCACACTACTTTAAGTTGTCGTACACCTGAACGGGGGGGCTGTTTCGCCCGGAAAATCGATTATTTACGGGATAAATAAGCTTTTAATCTTTTTGCTGTAATGGATATGAAATTTACTGAAAATTAACAAGGGAAAAGGCGGCCTCTCCTCGTAATCCTTCCACGAACCCGGTGTCGTGCCCGTGCCCGATAGACCGGTGCTGCTTTTATGCGGCAATTAACTAAATAGGGTGGTAAATAATTGCTGCGGAGAGGGAGGATCCAGCCTACTTTACTTATTAGTTGTCAGGCTGTGTGTTGTAGGGTTTCAAAAAAGGACACCTTTTTCTCGCCTGCAATAGATGACAAATTAGGGAACACTTTGTCAGATTATTGGATGGAGAAGTTAAGTACGTGCATTGGATTTTAAGTTGGCCTTAAAAATGGGTGTTTTTAAGAGTCAAAAATTTTGTCTACGGTGAAATTATTAGCAAAGAATATGAAAAGTCTTTTTACAAAGAATGTTCACTCTATTTTTAGCACTAGAACGATGGAAGCGGTCAATTTCACCGCTAATGAATTTCGAACTATAGTACTCTCTACAAAAATTATTTTAAGCGGTTGAAATTTCTGACTTTTGCTAAATATCAATAAAGAACATTTACACAAAATATTGTTTTTTTAGTTTATTCATTCCAAAGTTATTTATATGTTATACCGACGGAAGTGGTCAATTTCACCGCTTATGACTTTTTAACTATCGTACTATCTAGAAAAATGCTTTCACAGGCAGTAGCAAATTTCTGAATTTTCCTAAATACCAGTAGAGAACATTTACACAAATACTGTTTTTTACTTTTATTTATTCCAAAGTTATTCATAATAATAACTAGAACAACGGCCGGCGGTCATTTTGATCGGTGGGGGAAATTTACCTTGGCCAGTTGAGAATTGCTTCTTTTGTACCTATTTAGTACTCTAAATGAAAGGCAAAAGTTTTATTGTCTTAACATTTTATCATATATAAATATAGCCTTTTTACAAAATATGTAAATCGATTATTTTGCCATCGACATGAAAGCCTTTAGCCTAATTACAGCGGTCATTATCACCGCCGCCATCGTTCTAGTGTTAAGACGCAATTATCCCCACCACAGCCCATTTTGAGAAATATAAAACAAAAAATTTTGCCGTTAGTAAGAACGAGAATCTTTGCCTATTTGTTCCAAATCGAAATTCTTATTTAAATTTCCTAATAAAGAATGAGGACGACACCATACTGAAAAATGCCGCACCACAATGAAACAAGAGTGTTCACCTATTACGATGCGCTCCAGTTTAGCATTGCTTTTTCTGGCACTGTGTTGGTGTCGGCCCGGCCGGCGGTGCTTTTAATAAAGGAAAGAGGCAGAAATCGAAATGCCTCACACATTGAAAGCGTACACAGATTGGTTTGTTTACATTTTTTCATCATAAGTTTTCTTATGCGCTCCAATTCAGCAAAGGAAGCAAATGAGATTGTATGGTGAGGCGGCTCTAACGATCTGTTTGCTTTAAAGGACAGGGTGGTTCTTTCAGATTGAGTTTTAAGTTTATTTATGATCAATTGTGGCATATTGGGCCAATTGTTTTTGTAGATGTCTAAAAAAATTATGCTCAAATATATATTGAATTAACAATTCTATTTTGGCATAAAGGACCAATTATAAAAAAGTTGTTCGTTCATATTTCCTCGGCACCCTGTAACACTATATCAATTTCTTTAAATTCAAAATAAACTTATTTCATAAAGCTTTTATATTTTTATTAATTCGAGTTTACATTTCCAACAAAGCTATACAAATATATTTTTAACAAACTCATTGTCATCTTCACGGCGAACTACAATTCTTAGTAAAATCTCGAAAATGTGCATACATAATTCTTGGAATTTATGCTAACACACATCAAAGTAATTTGAGATGGAATTCTGTGTCGTGTCGACTATTTTACATTATTCAGAATTCAATTCAAAAGGCACATTATTCACATTCCACATGTGTAACAATGTTCTTTATTTTTCAGGTGCTATGCGAAAATCATCCAGAAGAATTTGCCACATATTTAAGGTATGTGAGGCGATTAGATTTTTTTGAAACTCCCGACTATGATTTCTTGAGAAGACTGTTTCAAGACTTATTCGATCGTAAGGGTTACGTGGACGATGGAGAATTTGACTGGACAGGAAAGACAATGGTAAGTATCATATTTCATTTCATAATTTTCAAATTACTACTTCATTATCATCATTTAACATACATTTTCCCTTCATGACGAAAAATTCAAAATTTTGGTGCATCCTTGAATTGAAACTCTATCGAAAATACCTTGGGCGTTATTCAACAAAAAAAAAAAAAGAATAAAGACTCCTTGAGTTAGTAGTTTTACTGATTTTCAAGAACTGAACTCATTTTAACGATTGAACGGAATATGCATTTTTTACTCAAGCAATCTAGCAATCTGCACATGTTTTAATAAATTGAACAGTGGAGAGAAACTGGGACTGAAAATAATACGCTAGTTAGAAGAACTCATGAAATGTTCTCTCCTTCAAGAATATTTGTATTTCCTTTGTAATATCATTTACCAAGTTAATACTAGTGCACATGCATTCACTATTTCAAAGCTCATCATATTCAAAAGTGATAAAATTATAAATGAAAATAAAATGAGAAGAAATCCGGCCACAATGCACAAAAAAAAAATTTTCATTTGTTATCCCTTGGGAGGCTCGGGTGCATGCAGGAGTGGTAAATTACAGTTGAAGTTTTTATGATTTTGTTGTAACTATTATTTTTGTAAAAATACAAAATAAAAACAAATTAAGTGAATAAAACTAATTCTCACTGGACTTGTGCTTCTTGTATCGCTTGCATGCGTTTTATTTTATTAGACAAATGAAGTGATGGCAGTTATGAGAACCCTCCGGAATGCTCCACCTTCTCACCTTGCGAAGAACAAGTCCGATAAGGTTTGATTTGTCTCACCTTTTTATTTCTTTATTAAGTTTTGTTCAAGTTGATGTTTTATTATTTCTATTTTACCTCTAAAAGGCTTGCCCGAGTGTTACGTAGTCCGTTTAGTTTGAACTATAGCCTCAATTTAATTTAGGAAACGCACTGCAATCAGAAATCATCGGCAGAAGCAGAACAACAAGGCAGGGAATAAGCTTTTCAAGATCCGCGAAAAGTGTACCGAAAACGATGCACAAATGCTTTTTCGAAAATTACAGTTTAGAACTTGTTAAACGGAAATTTTTATTGTTGTTCTGCTTATGTGACTGCGTTTCATCTCATACCCATTCCATTAATAGTAAAATCAGATAAAGAAGAAGATTCATGCTAAAAGTAAATATTTCAAATGGTCAAACTAATGTTTCCTCTTTCATTCTATATAAATAAATAGCCTCCAAAAAACCATTTAATTGCGATCTTCGATCCCTTTGCTTTAAAAAATTATTATTAATCGCTTAAATATTATATCATTTGTACAATTGTTAAGAATATCGCTAGTACTTTGTCCTTTTAACAACATTACATCATTTATGACTAATTAAATAACTAACGATTTTGTTTTTTTTTATCCTTACAAAATATCAAAAAAAAAAAAAAATTTTTAGTCAACACCTGTCGGATCTCTGCAAACGGGTCACGAAGTCATCATTTCACCAAATAAGGATCGTCATAATGTTACTGCTAAGGTAATTGCATTTATTTTTAAAATTTTGTACTTGTACTTGTCACATGTATATGATTTTCAAAATGTTCTTCTGTTCGAATTTATCAAACATGAATAAATTAATAAAATTAATAAAATAATTGCGAACGTCCGCCAAAAGAGTCCTGATGAATTCGACGATAATGATTTTGACTTGGACGAAGAAATGTTGATCATTGAGGTTAGACAGTGATCGTTTTTCTTTTAAGCAATTTTAGTAGGGCTAGAAAATGGCTTAAAGCGAATGAGTGTGTATGTTTGGGTAGCTAAGAATTTTTAAGAAAGTACTAGTTGTAGAATTTTTGAATCATATTTACACTTTTTTTTTATTTTATAAATTTTTGTATTGTATTGACGAGGATCAGGCCTCTGGTTTTGTTACACTAATAAAAGTTCAACCTCATTTGATCTTAACTGGTCTAGATATAAATTTCCGTATATATTATACTTTCTTTTTGTTTTTCCTTTTCTAAAGAACAAGTTGTTCCGGAAGATAGTAAATTATTCTTATGATATTAATGATGATATGAAAAGAATTATTTTTGCGATTTGTAAAAAATCCATCCCAATACCATCCTATCCAAGGTTTTTGTAGGATCTTACTTATTTACCAAGCTGTTCAAATGATTCTTCAACCAAAACAGACAAACAAGCAAAAATGTTTTGTTTTGACACAGATTTATGCAATAAAAAATTTAAGGATTTATTTTATGATTGGTGAATAAAATAAGTGCATACCTGAAAACAAAAATATTTTCTAAGGTTTATGCACAGGCATTTTCATTTATACTTCGCAAAAAGACGGACAAATGAAAAAAACTTATGTCTGAATATCCTCCTCGAAAGGTTGCATTTAAATATATCCGCTAAAAATGTGCTAACTGCTTTAGTTAAATTTAATGGTACAAATTATATAGCATAAAATTCTATTGCTACTTAAAATGAAGCTAGGTTCGAATATTTCACTCAGAGCTTATACCTAGATGAAATCAATGTGTTGCAAAATTCATCTCATTTTAAATATTGTTGAAATTAATGTTAGCGTAAAAAAGAAAATTTTAAATCATATTTAATCCGTACTAACGTTGATTATTTTCCTCTTTTTTTACATACGTCTAAAACAATCGCTGCATCATCCTGTTTGTGTGTTGTTCTCTTTCTCTCTAATGTGCTAACAACTGAATGTATTCTGTTAAACATGAATAAATAAAACAAACAAACAATTAAAACTTCTGAACGTATTGCATAAACGCTGTGATGCATCTATCCACCTATGGCATATTATTCTTGCATTAAAATCAAAATGACAACAAAACAATCTATTTGGACTGGATTA
This sequence comes from Machimus rusticus, assembly GCA_951509405.1. Lineage (NCBI taxonomy): Eukaryota > Metazoa > Arthropoda > Insecta > Diptera > Asilidae > Machimus > Machimus rusticus. The sequence continues at coordinate 13,652,472 of OX608054.1, read as the reverse complement.
TTTTGAAATAAAAATATAAATACAATAACAATTAAATTTGGAAACTTGCAAATTTGTTGGAAAATTAAACAGACAAACGCCAAAGGTGGTGTTGCTGCTTGGCCGGATATACCTAAGCCTGGTGCCACACTTGGCAATCTGACACCAGCCGACAGGCATGGTTCTGTACAGGTGAGTGATATTTTATTATTTAATATTCATTATGTCTTAAGTGATACTGTACAAAGTGTATAAAATCGTTTTTTATATATCTATTTTTTTCATATCATCATTTTTTTGTAAATCTTTTACGAACAGTGTCAATCGTTCCATCCACTTTTGTAAATTTCTTCATTAATTGCCATCGTTTTGTACAGTCCGACGCAGTGCAGATTTGCAAGCCTTTAAAGTAGTTGGGGTCTATAGCCGTTTTTTTATGTGTTGGAAAAAGTATATTCAGTTTTTAAAATTTTAAGGTTAGAATGTAAAGATGTTGATAGATATTTAGAGTTTCATTTACCAAAAGGATTGTGGTGTCAAGCCCCACACATAGCCCCATTTTCAATTATTGGGTTTTTGAAAAACACTGGGGTTAACACTACATTCGTGCAATTATACAATTCGAAGTTTGCCCATTTTAAAGCCAAATGTTTATGTTGAATTTTATCAAATTTAATTAGCTTATTAAATAATGCGGCGTTTTGTTTTATATTAACAAACCTTCTTGTCTAAGACGTATTGGGTTAATAATATTTGAAAACAAGGGTACTGTTTTAAACACAATTAAGTTCTTGCAAGAAGTCAGAGATTTTTCTGTTGTATTTGAATAATCCGAAGAACAAACAAACGTCCAAAAATTAATCCTGTGGAATACCAATCGATTAATCCCTGTTGGTTTTTTCTTTTTTAAGTTTTACATTTTATATAGAGATAATATATGTATAAAGAAAAGGAAACGTTAAAATCTATTTTTAATAAATTTTTGAATATTGCATTTTTGAATCGAATGCGGTTTTGCATGTGCATTCACAGAGTCGCCTATTCCTGGCATGATAAAAGACATCTGAGAGCACAAACTTTTCCCCTTCATAATCACTTCGAAACATTATTTCACCATTTTAAATCAAATTTAAAAGAAAATAAATCAGCATCATTTCAACATACTAATGAAAAGCAAAATAAATACAATTTACAAACAAAAAGTTTTGGTTGTCTCTTACTGTTCCGTGCAGACTATCTTATTTTTGGCCTTTTCCCTCGTAATGTTTTCTCTTGATTTGTTCTACATAACCTCAAGGTATTTAGTAGATAAGTATAGCTACCGTAGATTGATTGCATTTTGAAAAAAAAAAAATAAATTAATTAAGAAAAAGAAACAAAGGATTCGTAGAAATACATCAAATCACCCAGCAAGCAGTAGAAGAATGCGTGCCCTTCTCTAGAGAGTGGAAAGAATGTAGAATCGGAGCAACTTGCAACTGGAATGGCATTTTAGTTGCATTTTTGAGGAGAATGTCGAATGTTTGTTTGTACAACAGTAGGGATTTTGCAGCTCCTGCTATATATTGTAGATATTACGTTTAACCTATTTGTTTTGTAGTTTTGTAGCTAATTTATTTATTGTTTTTTTTGCACTTACTTAGCATTCTTCTATGTACTTTCTTGAAGAGAAAATTAAAAGAAATGCATCGTTCAAGCACCACGCTGAGAAGCCCATGTTGTCGACGGTTTGTTTTTATTTTCAATAATATTTATTTCTTTTATTTTTCTGTGTTATTCAACGCTTCCATTGTTTGCTTATTGTAACCGTCTGTTCGCTATGATTTTCACACTTCCATCATAATTATATCATTTTACAGAATTTACGCATTAGGTGCTAATCTAAACCTTTTAGGGGCACATTCTTGAGTTAGATCCACAAGGAATATTATGATAATGTTATGGGTTTTTGGGGTCGCTGACTACGAATTTGGTATTAGATTGTCAAAATTCAAGATGGCGGATCCAATATGGTGAATGAGAGTCCCGTAACACCTACAAACTTGATATCTCCAGCTAATATAGAACTATATTGTATATATGTAGTCATAAAAATTGTTGCAGTCGCTGATTACTATTTATTTCACGACCATGATTTTTTGGGGTTTTTAGAATTTTCGGCCCCGAAAACTTTTATATACATATGTATGAATGTAATTTCAGTGCATTTTTCCATGTTTTCCATGTAAAAAATTAGAGTTTTGTTATCATTAATTATTTATAACTAACTATTTTAACTGATATTCTAATGTTTGATCTGAGGAATTTGTTCTACTACGATCCCCTGAAAAAAGACTTGAACCTCCTCAAGTTATATCTTCGTGAACGAAAACTGAAAAAAATAAGGTGCCATTATAGTGGTTTCTGCCCCTCAAAGGGTTTTAATAGGTTTGGTTTTAAATTTTTTCATTATATTTCTGCTAGGTAACATTTACTTCAATCAAAACCCCAATTAACTTTATAAGTTATTGATTTCGACTTAAAACCTTCAGTTTGTGTGCATTTTTTAATTGTTTGTTATTTTTTATTCACGAAAAGAACGCATGCAATTTTTTTTAGAAATGCATAGCTTTTTTCTAATTATAATTAGTTTCTGCACTTTCGTAAGTAATCGTCCATTTCTCCCATTCGATACTAACAAAATATGCAGCGGTTCCCAAAAATCTGTGGCCTTTAAAAAATTTAAAAATCTGCGAATCCCCGTTTGGGAAGTGCTGTATTCGATGGATCTTTGTCACCATTTATTCAGACATCACCAATCAGAAGTGTGGCAAAAGACACATAATTCATTTCGTGATGATAAAAACCCAAAATATTCCAGAGAAATCCAGAAGATTGTACGACTGAGGAAGAGAGCAGTAGCAGTGAAAATAACGAAGGCGCTAACAAAAACTAGTGGAATGATATACAACAAGAAAATTTATTAGGGGGATTTTTGTAAACTCCTCAATTATTTTAATTCTTTTAAATTTGCAATTTTACACAAAAGTAGACGGATATGGACGGTATTTACATGTACTGTAAAAAATAATACGATTTTTTTTTCTTACGACGCAAGGTAAAATGCTTTGGTTTTTGTGTCTTCTCATCGTTAGGATTCACTTTCAACACATATTCATAGAAAATTGACTTTATTTTTGTGTAGTTTACATTAACGCCAGTTCCCGGATCTAAGAAAATGAACTTTCTTTCTTTGGATTCCTTTAAGCTGAAGGAAAACTAAAAACCAGTTATAATTTTTTATTTTTTATGCTCTGTACTAGACCCTTCCGCGAAATCCAACAAAATTCATGTAATCTGTGTTGTCGAAACCCCTAATTACTTATTTTTATAAATATTATATACATAAAGATAAAATTTGTGTCCTATAATTTTGTCGGATTTCATTATAGAATCGTATAGAGTGCAAAATCTGAAAGATTAAGTCTAGAAAATTAAGACCACAAAATGGATGGTATAATTTAAGTATAGGATTGAATTGGTCCGGAAACTGGCCTAAAACCTGTCCTAGTCCTAGCTAAATACCAATGTATTTATGTCCTCTCAAGGGTCACTTAGTGTATTAGTTTGAAATAAATATATTCGTTTTTAAATCGAAGAATCAATCGATGTAAACATCACATGTCGTTTTGTACATTACACAGTTCACAGTAGAGCACCTGGAACACGACAGTTTCACAGAGTTTAGAAAGGATTCACTGTTCAAGCACCCTCTGCTTCTGTACCAGTTGCTGTTAAAAACAAAATTAAATATAAACATGTTATAAAAAACAGACACAGAAGGAGACAAACGCTCTTGCGCTATATTTTCTTGTTGTTCTCGTATTTGTATTTGTTTTGCTATTGAATCGATCACTCGATGCTTTGTTATACTTTTGACTAGTCCTACTTTGTTTTTGGAGTCTTTTAATTTTATATTTTTATTTATTTGCTAAATTTATCTGTGGGCCACAAAGTAGCTCACGTTTCTTTAAAATCATTATAATTTTATAACTTTTAAATATAAATAGCGTTTATAAATTCAAAACAATTTAATGATTTAAGGAAACGTTTGGTATAGTGTGCTGCAATTGTTTTGTTCGCGAAAATAATTGTTTTATTTATTTTTTATTTTTGCTGTTAAAACTTATGAAAAATGTACTTTCAGGTTGTGAGTTCGACAAATGGCGAATTGAATGCTGACGATCCTACAGCTGGACACTCAAATACTCCTATAACTCAGCAGCCCGAAGTGGAACTTGTGGACGAAACGAAGTAAGTATTTTTATTAATATTATATTAATAGGGTTTATCATTAAGAAAAAACAATCTTCTGCTCGGAAGACTAAAAATACGTTGAATTGGAATTAAATTAAATGTTAGTTTTCATGAATGAGTGAAACCGAATCGTGGAACCCCGCTTCTGACACTAAAATTTTGTAATTGCTTGAACCCTAATTGCTGTCTTTCTTTTCAGATGTTGTTGTTTCTTTAAACGAAAGAAGAAGAAATCATCACGCCAAAAATGACTAGATGGTGTCCAGTGTAGTCCAGAGCGTGAGGCAGTCACATTGCTTCGTGCAACGTCACATTCAAATTCACGGGATAGTGTACTGAATAATCCGAGTCAGGATTATGTGCAGGCAACATCACAGCACACGTTGCGATATCCATCCGCGTCCCTGTTGACGCCAACACCAACTACAAACAATACACCGACACTTCCGTTGTAATTTATTATTATTATTAATTATTATTATTACATTAATAAATTCATTACTATTACTACTATAAATACAAGAAAACATTTAATTACCTACGGGATAAGTTGCATTACGCGAAACGCTCCTCCCTCGGAAATAAAGTCGGTCAAATGAGGGTGGACACACGGCGAAGCAAACAAGACAAGAAAAAGATTTAATAAAGAAAAAAAAAGATACGAAAGAAAAGAAACTAAAGATCTGACGAGGCGGCCGCACACCGCTCGATGGGACTATTTCATTTTGCGTATACATAAAAGTGTTAAACAAATTTATACATATTAAATCAAACCGAAGTCATTCATTGTGTATAAAGTATTTTTTTCCGTTTTAATTAAATTGAACAAGATCGTGAGTATTATCAAAGCATTGTGAGTAGGCGCGTTGACATGAAAGAAACAGACAAAAATCAGCTCTTCAAATGTAATATCCTTTTTAAAAGATAAATATAAAACTGAAAAATATCCCATGGCTTTCTTTTTTCACCTATTTATTTGAATTTTTTAGGTGTGATTGGCCTAAAATAAGGGTAAGTTTTTGAAAGTGAAATTATATAAAAATTAATGGTAAATGGTTATATCCGTTTGAAAAAAAAATTGATAATTAATAACGTCTATGTATAAATATAACTCAGAAATGTTCTCAGAACTGATATTCTGGAGCTGCTCTGACGCAAAGTAACAGCATTTTTAAATTTCAAATTCGTTTTTCTCGAAACCGTGTTTTGAAAATCATCAAGCAGTAGAACTCAAAAAGTTTTCATTCGATTAACTTAAATTTTTTACTGCAGCTTCTTCATTCAATTATCTAATGAAGTACATACGATTACAGCGATTGATTGAAACGATTTATTTTTAGAAATCAATGAAGTCAATGTTTTTCGTTAAAAAACACGTTCTTTTAAACATACGCTACTTTGTGAAAAAAAATTGTAAAATTAAGATCATAGGTATGTATACTACCGCTCATAATTATTCGAACGCTTCATAGTTTTGCAATTATGTATGGATATCTTTTTAATAAAATTGTGTAATCGAGTTGTGGCACACATTTGTATTCCTTCAGATATACATATTTAATAGAAAAAATAATAATAAAGCTAAATAATTTATAAATTAAGGGTATTGCACATTTTCTTCTACATAACTACCTTTTGCTTTATCATTGCCTCAAAAATTCTTGGCATTCTCTCTTGCGGTTTCTCCAAAGTTTCTGGAGTGATCTCGTTCCAACATTGAAGAAGTTTTGCCCAGAGGTCTTCTTTACTTGTAGAACTCAGAGCTTTGGCTTTTCTAGTTAAACTCATGAGACTTCAACTGCTTGCAATAGTGAATAGTTGAATAATCTTGTTTTATAATTGCGGGAGCTATTTTGTATAAAAAAGCCAATAAAACTTTTTTATTCGTCCAAATGTGTGTAATTGATACATAGTATATTGATTTTATTCCAAAACGTATCCATAAGAAATCATTGAAAAAACTTTTTTTGGACTCGAGATAGGTATAATAACCCCTTAATACTCGCAAATTTTTTGAATTTTTAGAACACATGTATCAAATCAAGATGATAACCTCTTTTAAAATATAAATTTTATATTAAATTGTATTTGGGGGATTGTTTTAGACGCTATGCTGCATATGGTGTTTGAAATTTGAATAACTATAACTCGTGCAGGAAATCAGAAGGAACAAAAAGAACCCTCTAGAATCTAGATACCGACTTACCTTTGTGTGCTAAAAGGCCACTTTGAAAAACCTCTAGGCTAGAGCAATTAGAACCATAAAATTTGCACTTGGGGGATTTTTGTGTTAACAGAAGTTAAATAGAGAGATATACACTTCCGTTCGAAATAATAACAGTCTTCAGTATTATCACATGTTATCCTGAATTTTGTTTGTTTGTGTAGTTACTCGGGAGTTTTACCTATTTGGTTATAACAAGTATAATGTAATGAGATTAAAAAACCTAAATTTAGCTGAAACAACAGTATCACTCATTTATGATTTCATTAACTGAATGATTCTAAATCCGTTTTTTCAGACATTACACGTATCCTACCGCGATGTTCAGGTTTATTTTTCATTTTAGAGTGATCTTGTTTTTATTTTGTTTCAACTAAATTTGTTTTTCTATTTCATTACATTATGCTTGTCTTAAACCAAATAGAAACAACTCCCGAGTATATACACAAATAAACAAAATTCATGTTTATGTGTGATGATACAGAAGACTGCTATTATTTCGAAGGGAAGTATACGTAACCAAGAAGAATGTAATGTAATAATTTAAATTCAGCTTAAAAATCGAAATTACGAATAAAGGAGATTATTTATTTAATAATACTTTTAAGGTTTATTATTGACATCTTAATCTGCAAAAACAGATTTAATTTGCACAACGATTTTCAGAAAATACCTCTCACATCTTGTAAAATTCAATAAAATTTTATTTATACCGTCCTCACATTTTCATTTAATTATATTTTTCATTAAATATAAAAATATTAAACTACTTTTAATGCACATAGTAAACTTGGTGTGTAACAAACATATCACGGTTTTAGGCCTATCCCTAGCCAGTAAACCGCCTGTAAAGCGTATGATGAACTACACGAGAAAACGGGAAAAAAAGTAATAATAATAGTAAATCTATAAAATGATTGAATAAAGCATCCAAAACGAAATCCCGGTTTGTATGTTTTGCGTAGAAACGAAATGAATTATGAAATAGACCCCAAAATCCATATCGCAGCAGGCTGCAGACGTAACATGCATCCAACAAGCACTCGATGAGGAAGTCCTACAAGCGTCTCGGGAGAAGGCCATTCGGTGAGCTGGATGAGCCTCTGCGTTATATGTTCTCGGTCGGGGGCGTGTCTTGCATGTACGTGTAGAAAAGTACGTAAGCAGCACTTGAGACTACGTCCGATTGGTCCAAGGACGACACAACCTGATCGTCGAACTTGAACCATCTGAAAAATTTAGAAGACGATTACGCCTATGATTTTGAGGAATGTTTATAAATTGTGTACTTCTTGAAGACGCTGCTCTTGCAGAACGCCGTGTAGTGACCGCTCTCCATCGAGCCGTAGTGATTCGACACTCCGTACAGGTGGTACACCTTCGGCGTGTACGACCTCGACTCCGAGCGGGCGATGTACGGAACCATGTTGAGCTCTTCGAGAGGAAATTTTATATAATTCTGCTTTTTCTTGTACGTGTTCCCTATTGATTCTGTGTCCGCGTAGAATCTGAAAGAAGAACCTTATTATCTAGGGTTTCTGAATTAAAAACAGTTAAAATCCTTTGTTTACTCAATTTAATAACTTTTTTTGATTAAATAATGCATTTACCTTTTAAAGTGAATAACAAGAACTGGCGGCAATTTAGATATAGCTAACTTTTTAATGGCATCTCGTTTTTGTTTGCAGTTTGGACAATTCCATCCTTTTATCTTTTCTCCGCTGAAATACATGTCAAGGCAATCATTCAGGTCGCACCTATTTGCCATCGGTGGAAGCTCAAGACTGAGATTTGAGAAACACTCATATGTGGCACTTTCCTTGCCACATTCAACACATTTTACAGTGCTCTTAATTTGACCGTAGAAACATTGCAAAATGTAACTTTCACAGGATTTTGTGAACTCAAGCCAAGCCTTTTCAGAGGCCCCAGGAGCATTATTCTTCGGAGAATCACTGATTTGTAGCGTTTGCAAATCGGAATGCAACCAATCCATTAGAATGGTCAAAAATTCATGAGAGTCCTGCTGCTCGATGCCACGAAATATCTGCTGGTACTGCCCGATGATGTACTATTTGAAATAAGAAAATTATACACTTTAATTAATAATAATACAATAAATATTTTAAGTGATAAGGCACTTTAAAACAACTCTTAATGTTTTATTAAGCAATAGTTCACCGCAAAATCATTATCAGTAAATCGGCCTTTAATAAGAAATAGGGTTTGTGGTATAATTAACAAAACAAGCAAAAGTACTTACCCTTAAGTCCTTGCTGGCCACACACTTGTAGCTTCCGCGCCACAGGATTTTTATAAGAGCGGCAACCTCCTCGGCGATTTTACCTTTGGTTTTGTTCGTCCTGTTTATATGTTTGCGGTAAGTGTTTGTAATAAAGTAATCGGCCAAAGTGGTGGTATTGCTCAAGCACTGCATGATGCTGTTCATGTAGCAGGTGTTCCCCAAATTCTTTAATCCCGTCAAGCCCCTTCCCTAATCAAAGTAGAATAAATTTCCTGTTTATTCCACAACTGAAGGTAGCACTCATAAAATCACAAAAAATTGTGGGACATAAACCGAACCTTCTTAAAAGGACTGATGAAGGCGTTATGGGGCAGTTTGAGCTTAATGCCTGCTACAATAACCATTTTAGTATATTTTGCCCATGACTTTGAAATGCTTGGATGATGCTACTCATCCTTTCCAGTCGAAAAGCGCGACGCCTAACCGAAAGCTACTATCAGCAGTCTCCACTGTGCAAAATTTCCGAACCTTCCGTTCTGTTGGGGCAGCTAATAAGATTTGCTTCGAGACTCCGGTTCGCCAGAGAATGTGACGTCAGCTAAAACCACCCAACATTTTACTAGAAGCAGACATAAATACCCAAGAGAGACGGTACTTTCGTAAATATTGTATTGTTTTTTTTCGGTTCTTGTAGAAAATTAAAAGTACATAAGGAAGTTTTTTCTGAAGGCTCGAAATCGATGTCTAGCGAAAACCTTCAAGAGTTCAAGCACGCGGAGGAAACGTTCACTGCGAATCGAACGGAGGACGCCACGTGCGTATTCCCGTACAGATTAAATACACCGGGCGTTGTCGCTTTGAATTATGTTGACAATTTTAAATAGAATTTTTTGAACATTAAAATTTCGTCATATGCAGTGATTCTAAGATCCTTAGCAGGAAAATATGTACGTGAACAAAAAATAAAAATTACAAGGTTAACTGGCTCATTTAACCGTTTAGCGACTTAATCTAAATTGGCCCAAAGTTTAGTGGATATTCTACTTCTATAATTTACTGCAGGATCAGTAGTTCATAGATTAATTTAAATAAACTCACCGGCGATCCTGAAATTGGCGAAAAGTCCCTTTTAGTGTCTCGCACAGTTGGCTCGAATCTGAAAATCGGTTTTACCGATCTATCGAACTGAGGCATTTTTGGTTTCGATATCTCATCCTCTTCGGTGGGTGGCTGAATGAAGATATATTTTATCAATAAAAAACATATAATCCTTTAAATTTAAGAAATACCTTCATATGGCGTTTCTGTTCCCTAGCAAAAGCCAATTGCTTCTCTCTTTCCTGGGTGTATTTTTCTCGTTGTTCATCGATTTGTTTGCTTTCTTGCATCTTTGTTTCAATTCTTTGCTCCAAATTAACAGCTTCTTTTTCTTCGACCACTTCCCCCATTTCTTTTTCTCGCTTTTTGTACTCTTCCAATTGTTCCTGAAGTCTATCATTCTCCAGTTTCTGAAAATATATAATTCAAAATTAGAAATAACATGATTAATATCAAAGACTATGGAGCCTAAGCCTACAAAGACTGTTCACTCCGGCAATTATCTCCTTATCTTTTTGTGACCTCGGTACCGTTATTCCATCCAACCCCACAATTTTGTCAGAAGTCGATAGCATGCTTAAGAACTGCCGTGGAAGACAGATGAAAAATGTGGAGGCGGCGTTTGGAACTTGAATTGGTGATTTTCACTATTGCCGTCCTTGTTCCTTATTAGGCAATTTAAATGGGAATTCGGACTTGGAACAAACAGGGAAAGATTCTCTTTCTTACTAACCGGAAAATTTGTTATTTAACCGCGCCTCAAAAATAGAGTGAACATTCTTTGTAACTAAGTTCCACATTCTTTGATTTATATTTTTAATTATATACGAAAACTTACATAGTCTCCAGCAGCACTTTCAAGTTCCCAAATTTTATATAGTAGCCCCTGGTGGGTTGCAAGCAATTTTTGCAATTGTTCATTTGCCTGGCTTTTATCCGACTGTGTGGACGACACGTTCTGCCATTCATTTTGCCAGTCATTTTCGGCCTCAAGTCGCTTCCTTTCGTTATTTAAATATTTTTCTAAGACTCTCTCCTTTTCTTTAAGAACATCTAATCGTTTATGTTTTTCATCATAAATTTGTAGAGCGGCTGCCTTGCTTGACCGATCGATGCTCGGTTTGCTAATTGCATTAGTCTTCTCCGGAGATCCATAAACAACATCTCCTTTCATCGTAATATCGTAAATAGACGGATACTCGATGTCGTCAAGCATTTCTGTGTCCTCAGTTAGTGTACTAGGGATCCGGACATTTGGATTCGTACACTGAGTTGGATACATGATGAGGAATTGTTCGTATCCTCCTTCGAGAAATTTTCTTGGGGATCTGTAAGTAACTTCTGGGTCCCACTGGAAGTAATTTTGCACACATTTTAAAGAGGAAGATATTTTGCTTTCACAGGCCTCACATGAGTCAGAATATCTCGAAGTCTCCAGATTGGTGTGTGCAGAATGGGTTCCGGCCCCTTGCAGTTCCAATCCATGAGAACTATATGATCTTTAATCGACCGAGATGCCCACAATGCTCGAGAAGCTGGCTCTAGCTGTAGTTGAATTTTTCCTGCGGACATTCTGGAAAAAAGGGCTTAGTCAATTTATTAAATACAACATAAAAGTCACCAATTTCCAGCCTGATCAATTTGCATTTTAAAATTTAGCTCACCTGTTACGTACAATGATGTTCCAGTGATAGCTTTCTCAGATCACTTCTTTTCATAAATATAATTTATTTTTAATTTTGTTACACTGAGAGCGCCAAAATTATCTAATTTCTGGATTTATAGATCTATACCCTTTTCCAAAATTTACTTTATATTAAAATCTTCTTCTAGTTTTTGAATACATAGTTATTAAATTGGACCAGTTAATTAAAAATTAAATTAAAGAAATGTTAAGATTTTTTATTCTCTATTATAAATATGTACTGAGAAAAACGCAGATCAGTAAACGTTATTATGATGAATTCTAGATTTAAAGTAATGAGAAAAACGGCGGGAATAGATAGGTGGAAGTGACCTTAAAAATACCATACTTATTTTTGTATTATTATCCAAACTTACCCCGGAGATATGATTTCTTCAGGGACGTTTAGAGTGCAAGAGTAGATCAAGTGTGAGGCATCGTAATCCGCTTTTGGACGGCAGTCCATTATAAGGAGACTAGCCGAATGGTCTTGGGTCAGCTTGAACAGTTCCTGACAAGTAATCGCGGAGCACGGCTGATATTCCTTTTCGTCGTCACTAATTGATGTAGGAGTCAAATCAGCGGAGGGGGACATCGCGGTGCCATAATCATTTCCAAAATCCTCACGGCTTTTTGCGAGGGTTTCGTACCGCCTGACCAGACTTTTATTCAATCCCTCGGCCTTGTCCATTATCGTCATAACTCTTGCATTATTCCCGAGCATATTTAGAACATACTCCTTCTGCTTGGAGTAGTCGGGCATTTTGTGGATGAAATTGATTAGATTGAAGTACCTCATGAAGTAGATATAACCAAGTTCTTCATCCCCCTCTAAGGCGAATTTCTCCGCTTGTGAGTACACCTTCTGGGCAGTTTTTAGTAAGCTGAGGAAGTAATAAATAGAAATTTAAGTGAGAAAATCCTCAAATTACTAGCGAGACACTAACACAGGGAGCTTGTGCTTTTTCAGTTCTGGAAGCTGATAGTACTGTTCCAGGTCGTCCATGCACTTGCCCATGTACAGTTCCTTAAGATGGGTCATTGCTCTAGGTGTGTTATTTACACAGCTTGTTTGTTGGCCAGAAAAAGTAAATTAGATTAAAAGTCTCCGGCACAAGGCGAACAGTTGGTGTTGAGAGCGTTTTTGTTGTCTTACGGTGTCATTCCTTTCATAAATTGGATTCCTTTACGTTCCGGTAATACTTAATTTTATTTTTATTTACCGAAATAGGCGAAAACTACTCGCAAAAAATACTTTTTTAAATAAAATGAATCCCTGTCCCTGCCCGGACTCCACATATTCACAAAAAAGTGACATTTACCTTATTTTGTTATAGTTCTTCTAGTACCCGCATTTGGCGCTGGCAGCAAAAAAGTTTATTTAGCGGAATTTTTGGAATATTTCGTACTTGAATTTCCAATTTCTTTTATGAAATTATTTTGCTTTGCAGCTTTGAATTTAAATGTGAGTTTAAAAGTGTCTTATGATATTTAAAAGATATGTAAAACTTTTTAATCCCCCTTTGACTTCCTTAAAATATGCAATTTATGAGCCAAAGATAATCAGTTGTCAGATTTCCCGCCAAATTCAATGTTTTGGGGTGCAGTTAGCGTGTTAAGTACTCTATTTGAATTCTGCTGAGTTTCTGTGCTGTTTTAATTTTAATAAAGTATTTACAACTGACCTTGCAACAATGTCGGTAAGTTGAATGCGGCAGAATAACAAATTATTGGTAATTGGCTTTTTTAGGACCTCGGAAGTTCCCCAGCCCCGGCGACTCCGGGCGACGCCGCTGATCGAAGAAATATTCGAGCGATTATGACCTCGCCAATTGGTGATTTTGAGCCATTCGATAACGAGGATGAGATTCTCGGGGATACCACAGTCCGGGAGGATGATGAGGGTGAAGGCGAAGAGCTCTTCGGGGATAACATGGAGGCGGACTACCGCCCCATGCCGGAATTAGACCACTACGACCCAAATATCCTCGATGACGAGGATTACAGCGATATTTCCCAGGCGGACCGTGCGGCCGCTGAGGCTGAAATGCGGCGCCGTGATCGAGCAGCTGGCATTCATAGGGACGACCGGGACCTTGTTTTTGATAAAAGCGACGACGAGGACGAGATGCCCAGGGCCAAGCGGCGGGCGGCCGAGAAGGCTGCAACGGGCGAGATCGAGGACACTGAAATGATTGAGTCCATCGAAAATTTGGAGGACACCAAGGGGCATTCAACCAAGGAATGGGTCTCTATGCTGGGGCCTAGAACCGAGATTGCGAATCGCTTTAAGAGCTTCCTCCGGACGTTCGTCGACGACCACGGCCAGTACAGGTACCGTGACCGGATTAGGCGGATGTGCGAACAGAACAAATCATCGTTCATTGTCTCCTATAAAGATCTCGCTAATAAGGAGCACGTCCTGGCCTACTTTTTGCCCGAAGCACCTTTCCAAATACTCGAAATTTTCGATAAGGTCGCTAAGGAGCTCGTTTTAAGCATATTCCCCACGTATGAGCGGGTAACCAGCGAGATACATGTTCGAATCTCAGAACTCCCTTTAATCGAAGAGTTGAGGACTTTCCGGAAACTCCATCTTAATCAGCTCGTCCGGACGTTAGGAGTTGTCAGCGCAACAACTGGGGTCCTTCCCCAGCTCTCTGTTATCAAGTACGATTGCGTCAAGTGCGGGTATGTCCTGGGCCCCTTTGTGCAGAGTCAGAACACTGAGGTCAAGCCGGGCTCCTGCCCTGAGTGCCAAAGTGTGGGACCTTTTTCGGTAGGATTTAAATCACTTTTATTATCTTACCTATCTAACATTATTAATATTATCAAAACTTTTAGATTAACATGGAGCAAACACTCTACCGCAACTATCAAAAGATCACCCTTCAAGAGTCCCCAGGGCGCATTCCTGCAGGACGAATACCTCGCAGCAAAGATTGCATTTTTCTGGCCGATCTGTGCGACATGTGCAAGCCCGGGGATGAGATAGAGGTGACTGGAATTTACACGAACAATTACGATGGCTCCCTGAATACAGAGCACGGATTTCCGGTGTTTGCCACTGTCATCCAGGCTAACCACGTTATAGTTAAGGACAGCAAACAAGTTGTTCAATCGCTGACTGATGAGGATGTCGCCACAATTCAAAAACTGAGCAAAGATCCGAGGATTGTGGACCGAATTGTCGCAAGCATGGCCCCATCTATCTATGGGCATGACTACATCAAGAGAGCCCTTGCCCTTGCCCTCTTCGGAGGCGAATCTAAGAATCCTGGGGATAAGCACAAGGTTCGCGGGGATATTAATTTGCTAATTTGCGGCGATCCGGGCACTGCAAAATCACAGTTTTTAAAGTACACCGAAAAAATTGCCCCAAGGGCGGTTTTCACAACTGGACAAGGTGCCAGCGCTGTCGGTCTTACGGCATACGTCCGAAGAAATCCGATCTCTAAGGAATGGACTTTGGAGGCAGGGGCTCTGGTGCTAGCCGATCAGGGAGTTTGTTTAATCGACGAGTTCGACAAGGTAATGTCTTTTCAACTGTGGCGGGAGGCTCAAAAATTGTTTTAGAGTAATAGCAACTATTTTATTTTTTTAGATGAACGACCAGGACAGAACCTCCATTCACGAAGCCATGGAGCAGCAGTCCATTTCAATTTCGAAGGCTGGCATTGTGACATCCTTGCAGGCCCGGTGCACTGTAATTGCAGCCGCCAATCCCATTGGGGGTCGCTACGATCCAAGTATGACTTTTTCGGAAAATGTTAACCTTTCCGAACCAATCTTGTCCCGTTTCGATGTCCTATGTGTGGTCAAAGACGAATTTGACCCCATGCAGGACCAGAATCTCGCTCGCTTCGTTGTCGAGTCTCACATAAAGCACCACCCTTCGAATGAGGATATCGTGGACGACTCGCAGACCCACGGAGCAATGGAAATCCCCCAAGATCTCCTAAGGAAGTACATCGTCTACAGTAAGGAGAACGTGCGCCCGAAATTGACTGTAGGTACCCCAATAAGGCTGGTTAAAAACAATTGTTTTACAGTGATGTTTTTCCACACCTTTAAGTAAATATATTGTAAAAATAACAAGAGAAATTTGTGAAATTTCAGAACATAGACGAGGACAAAATAGCGAAAATGTACGCTCAACTGAGACAGGAGTCGTTTGCCACCGGTTCGTTGCCCATTACCGTGAGGCACATCGAAAGTGTAATTCGAATGGCTGAGGCACATGCCCGGATGCACCTCAGGGAGAGTGTCCAGGAGTCGGACGTTAGCATGGCCATTCGGATGATGCTAGAGAGCTTCATCGAAGCCCAGAAATTCAGCGTCATGAAAAAGATGCAGGCCACATTCCAGAAGTATTTGTCCTTCCAGAAGGACCACTCTGAGCTGCTCTTCTTTATCCTCCGTCAGCTTACCCTCGACCAGTTGGCCTACATCCGATGCAAGGACGGCCCCTCCGCCACTGTTGTGGAAGTCATGGAAAGGGACTTGATTGAGCGCGCAAAACAAATGGATATTTTGAACTTGAAGCCATTATACGAATCGGAAATTTTTAAGAAGAACGGATTCTCCTACGATTCAAAGAGGCGGGTCATTGTACAGATTGTGCCTGAAGCGGCCGTGTAGGCACATTTCTTTGGACTTTTTAAGTTGTCCGAGTACAAATTGGTCATCGTTTTGTTGTAGAATAAGGTTTTATGTTGAGTTTAGAATAGATGGAACCGGGTGTTTCTAATAGATTTTTCTTTATTAAAGCGCACTTCCTTTTTTAAACACTGTTTGTTTACCTAAATTTACGATTACCAGCATCACTATAAAAAGATTCTACCCACTGGGAGGATCCTCTCTTTTCGTTCCGTCCTTGGGCCTATTATCCTTCAGTTCCTGGTCTATCCTCTCCTTCGCCCTAAACACCTTCGATTGCAGGTAAAATGAGCCACCCTTTGCCTTCTCGTTAACGTTGAACAGATGTTCAAATTTTTTCTGCACCTCCTCCGGTTCCAGTGAGCTGACATTCAAAATTTGCTGGGCCTCCTCGAGTGTCATCCCTGAAAAATGCCAAACGATGATTCTTTAAATGCCCTCAATTGAAAAGCAGCGAAATTTACCTGTCCTAAGATTAGCTGCGGCCCGATTTTGGCCCTGCCGTCCACCGCCAGCACGCTTTGCTGCTTCTTGAGATGCGGCGATTTCTTGCTTTAAAGCTCGCGCGAACGCTCGTCCGATCACTTGTCCGCCCAAAACGATAATTTGTGCTAAATATTTAGCCATGTCTATTTATGTTCTAAGTTATGTTGCAAGAAGCTGGGATTTATCTCATTTGCTGCAATCTACCGCCGGTTCTCGTTCGATTGACAATTACACAATTTGTGCATAACCTCAAAGATTTGACATTGTGACAGCTGTTTTTTGAAATTTGTTCTATGCTGCAATTGGTACTGTAGTGGAATGTATTGCTCTAGGAATTGCTAGGGAATTGTTTTCGCTAATGCCCAGCAGAGGGGTGTGGATTGAAATTATTACGCATTCCCAGCGTCGGCTTCACTTCTTTCATTCAAAATATTCAATCTCGCTGGTAAAAGTGGTGGTGATAACGAACGTCTGGCCAAGAAATATTCCGATTCACGTGACATAAACCATTTTGAAAGAAATTGGACACATTTCCTTCTGTCTAAATAACAAAGTTTTTGGTGGAAAGGAATTTCTATTCATTGACTTTGGATACGTAATTTTCACAAAGTGAGTATTTTAATTGTATTAAGTTGAGAAACAATTTATAACTGTTAATTCTGCAATAATTGCTGCAAAGTGGCTGCATTTTAATAATTGGGATTGCGGAAAACCGTTAATAGTATCTGCATTTTAAATATTCTAATATGGCGGACATAAAATGGCGATCTTTTATCGTTAATGAATACCAAAAAAAAAAAAAATTTTTTTGGCACCTCAATTGATTCGAGGTTTTTCGATTTGAGAATGTTCCGTTTTTAAAACAAAATATAATAATATTAGCCCAGTCAAATTAGACATTAAAATTGCAAAGCGGGATGTAGTTCTAATTTTTTGATATATTGTTAGGACCAGTTGGAGTAGTGTAAACCCAAATTTGCAGCTTCGAAAAACCTGTGCTTCTTGCGTAATACGTGAAAATCTGCAGCATTTTTTTCAGTTGTCTTATAAGAACTCATAAACTTTGCATTTGTTGATATTATATGTTATTACCATTTTTAAAGTACAATAAATTTAGCTTCGGTACCTACCTATACAGGGAAATTTGGGTCAAAACATCTTGTAAACCTTTAGGCAGCATTGGGATTTTCTTGCACTTACAGTGATATTTTGGAATAACAAAAATGGCCGTATCTTTAAAACCATTGAAGGCACAGGACTGTGGTTGGTCTTAAATTGTTGCAAATTTAATGTACTTTAAAAATGGTAGCAACATCTAATATCGGCATATATTACATTACATACATTATAATTGCTGTGACCTTCGTTGCCTCAATATCAGCAACAATATTATCCAATTCTTTAAATTTGGGCCATTCAAAAATTTAACAAGTATCTCATTAATACATTGCGACATAACAGATTCCGATTTGTCTATATTGTCTAAATCGAATCGAATTAACTATCTCGATGTGAGCTGGAATTATCGTCTAACTGGACAGTATTTGGTAGATTTTCACGAACTAACTGATTTAAATCTCTCTTATTGTATTGGAATGTATTTAAAGCCTTTCTTAACGACTGGCTCATCTAATAGAAAACAAAAATCATTAAACATAACGGGTTGCTGTAATTGGGATCATAAAAGAGGACAAAATTTCGACTCTTATAGCGGAATAGGCTCTCTAGTAAATTTGGAGAATCTTGAGATGTCAGCGTCAAATGTTGACTTCACAACAGCAATGTTAGAGTTTTTGCAGTTTTCGAATAAAATTCCTTATATTAATCCTCTTGCGGTATTTCCTGAAAAAAATTTCACAAACTTGGAAACTTTAATATTTGGCGGAAGGGGACTTCGTGTGGAAAGAGTACACAAGGAGATAATATTTTCAATGAAAGCGATGAAAAGGCTTGCCTTTAAAGAAATAATAGATTTGTGCGATGAAGATCTGCTTGAAATAGCTTCTATGCCAGAATTAATAAGTCTTAAAGTAACATATTGTCTATCAATAAGTAACACGGGGTTATTACACCTTTTCGAAAAACCGAATAAACTTGAAAAAATTAATATTTCTGACAATACGGTTTTTAACGAGGGAACCGTAGATGCCATTATTAATAAAATGAAGGAAACAGGAAGAAGAATACAAGTTACATTAAATGTCCGTGGAACATCAATCACATCTTCAATACTAAAGGTATGTTTTTAAATTAATGTACATATAAACAAGTTATGGTATTTAAGGCTATTCATTTACCTATTCAGGGAAATATAATCAATAAGATTAATAAAACTAAGTGTAAATTTATAGGAATATTATAGACAAAAAACAATATTTTCTATTCGCGCATAAAAATTTGGTCTAAACTTTGTTTTACGAATGTTTTGAA
Source organism: Machimus rusticus (assembly GCA_951509405.1). Taxonomy (NCBI): domain Eukaryota; kingdom Metazoa; phylum Arthropoda; class Insecta; order Diptera; family Asilidae; genus Machimus; species Machimus rusticus. Next base: position 13,633,371 of record OX608054.1, on the reverse strand, counting down.
TTAAAACTTGTGTATGCACTTTGTTTTATAAAGATATTTTTTCTTATTTTTGCAGAATAAAAATTATAATGAGAATGCATTACTGTTAAAGCTAACATTTTAAAATACTGGTTATTAAATCAATAAAGTGGAACTGTGGCACGATCTACATTTAATATTCGTTTCATGAAGGCCAACTTTGTTACTTCTACTAAATACAGGATTGGCTTATTCGTCGAGTAAAGGATATTTACTACTCTTTTCTTATCAGAAGTATGGAAATGTGAAATTAATCATTATGTTTACTTTATAAACAAAACCATTATTAAACGAAATTATTTTAGTTTGACACACTGTTTTTGTGAAATAGGAAAATCCTGTCGAATAAGTCCAAAACATAGAAAAACATTAGGGAAATTCAAATATAGTTCTTGGATGGTTTTTAGGCTGTCAGAGTAACACTCTTGAATAAAAAAAAAAAAACAGTCGGACACTATTCAAATATTTTATTAATTTAATTATTTACATTTCATTTTCACTAAATAAATAAAAATTAAAGGAGAACAAATATACAAAAATACACTGATTTTTAGAAGCCGTCGACGAGCCTACTCCGATCGAATATGTGTTTGCACGGTATGCTTATTTATAAAATGAAAAAAGTTCTTGTAACATCCTTTCGTATACGCTTAAGGGATCATCTTCTTGTAGAAGAACCCCTTCGATAGTCCGTCTTTTGTCTTTTATTTAAAGCCAATATGGCTAATGAATGCAGTATGTTAGTTGCTACATTATTACGTGTATTATGTAAAAAATATATCTGAAAATGCCATCTGTTCGGAGTTTTGAGAAAAGTAGAAGAGGTATTAAAACAATAAGGTATCTTCTAGGTATTTTTTATAACAGGTAATATATTACTTTAAGGTTTTTTGCTAGGTAGGTCTTAAAATAAAGCTTTTTCGCCATGACATTTTAAATTTTAAATTTCGCCCCTATTCGCATAATTTTCGTTTTAGAGGTACCTACTACTTTTTTCACAACAAGAGATAGTTTGTTTTTTTTAGATTTTATGAATCCAAAAATGAAAATATTTTAGAACACCTTCGGCACACCCGTCTAGATCAAGACAATTTGCAGGTTTAAAGTTCTACAATATAAGGAGAAAAAGTAGAGCAGTGATTGAGGGCTTCTCAAGCAATTTTAAGTTGCATTATAGACTTATTATTTCTGTTTAAAAAAATTTTTGCATTTGTTGTGTAAGTTTGAAGGTTTGTAAAATCCAATTAGGACTCTCAAAGTAGGCATATTTTATGTTACTTAGTTTATTTACGAAATCATAGCTACTTCAACATCTGCGAAATATCATATTAATTTTTAAGACAGTTAAGAAGAGTTTGTTCATATTGATTCGCAATCTTTAGTTTCGAAATCAAACGAAACTGTTTGTTCGCCTTCATTTGTTGATAAGTTCGGTGTGAATTTTGGCCTTCGATTTTCTTTTTTTGAAATTACTGTAGTACCAAAAAGAGATCTTACGATTGAATTAGATGTAGAGTCAAAATAATGTTGTACATAACTCTATATACCTCAGCTACTTTACTGCGCATCCTACTAATTAGGTTAATTATGAGATTCGCTATGCCGGGCACGTCTACCTAACAAACCACCTAAATAATTTAAAAATCGAAAAAGCAAGCTAAAGATACCGAGCACTTAGCAGCCTAGCTTATTCAATTTTTAGGGGAAGGAATTACAATAATAATGATTACTAAATTAATTGTTTAGCAAAAGCCCGGATTTGTATGCTCTATGATGCACCGCTTGCAGTACTTTTTAACGGCTCGATATCCTTCGATCGAGATTTGGCAGTCCTGGATGTTGAGCTGCTGCAGACCGCGGCAGTAGTAGGCGATACATTGCACTCCCCGATCAGTAATCATATCACAATTTCGAAGGCTTAGCTTTTTTAAATTGGGACAGCTTTCGGCTAGAGCACGGAGTCCTGCATCACTGACATCACATTTTCCGATGTCCAGCGCACGTAGCCTCGGACAGGAGCGGGCAAGGACCGTGATAGAGTCATCGCTGACCGCCTCACATCCTCTGGCGTTTAAATAGCGTAATTTGTAGCACCGGCGCGCTATGACTTTGAGACCAGCGTCAGAGACCCGATCGCATTTAGCCACCGAAAGGTACCTCAGCGCTGCGCCGAGCTTTGCTAGTTCGTAAAGGCCAAAGTCTGTGATGTTTAGGCAATCGGACACACTTAACTCCTTCAGAGCTACACAGAAACTGGGAACAAATTTGAGACCCGCATCTGAAAAGAATTAAGGAAAACTTTTTCAAAAAAAATTTGGGACTTCAAAAATTGAATTTAAGGTTATGAAATCATTCTCCGATTTTCAATTTTTATAATTCATAGAGTATTTCGTTGAGAGAATTCTAAGATATGTAGTATTTATATAATTACATTAAATTTATAAGCCCAAAATCCTCACCATCTTTGATTAAATTCGTGATATTTTTTAATGAAACCTTGTGATTTTTTTTTTGTCTGTTGTCTGTTGAACCACACCACAGATTTGAAACGTATATTTGAAAGATGGTAATGATAATTCAAATATCTTACCTGTTATTTGAACACATCTCCTCAGGTAGAGAAAAACAAGTTGAGGGCAATTTTTAACAACAATCTTGAGTCCAATGTCGTCTATGGCAGAACAATCAGTCAAGTCCAGGTATTGAAGTAAAAGCCGTCGCGGCGATTCAAGGCTAGGATTGGGGCTTATACTAGTTATTTGAGTACATCCTATAACAAAGAAGCACTTAAAAGTCTATTTAAAAAGAAGTATGTCTTTGAGGTACCTGTTATATCCAAGTGCTGTAAATTTGTACATTTCGTAAGGACTTCGCACAATGCCTGATTGGACATGCTAGCGCAGCATTGGAGCTGTAAATGCGTCAGTTCTGGACACCGCCTCGTCAGCAGTTGCAGTCCTTTGTCAGTGAGGCGGCATCCATCGCTTAGGAAAACCCTTTCAACATCGGGGCATGCTCCATTCCTCGTCTGGCCGCATAATCGTCGAAAAATCATTTTAAGCGCTTTATCCCCGCTCACGTGTTCTCCTCTAAGGGCGATCACTCTCCAAAGGCTCGGACGCCAGACGAGATTTTCAAATCGCCTACAAACTCTCGCTACATTGCACAATTCAGGGCTGGACAGCCAGCTGAATATCTTTAGGGCAGCCTCGTCTGGAAGCCGATCGAAACTAGGCCCAGATCGACATGGGCCCTTTTTGCTCCATGGTCCAAGGGCCTGGTGACTTGACGGGGATGGCGACACCAAGGTCGCATAGCCCTGATCTAGACTAGGTGAGAATCTGCCTAAATTCGAGAGTCCATCGGTTAGGCTCTTCACTTTGGAGGCATGAAATCGCTTATCTAAACCTGTGCTCGTGCCCTTGAAGCCGTTTCGGACCTTACTCACAAAGGCGGGGGAGGCGCGGGTCCTATCGATTAGGTAGCGATCAGATCCGCTTGTTTCACTAGGACTTGACGGTCTGTGAAGGATGTGGGTTGCCATGTTATCTGCAATCAGAAAACATTTTTATGAAACAAACAATTTCGAAATGAGACTGATAAAATAGGTTTTTATATTCTTTTTCAAATGTAGAGTAAAAATTAGCTTAAACTTTATGGTTTTCTCAAGGCGATCTTAATACACATACACCTAAATCAAAAGTTTAAAAATATCCAAGTCAATTTTCAAATATTGCTTTTAATGATAATAACAGATTAATCCTAACCCTGAGCAGGCATTTTAGGTGGCAAATACCAAACTTTAAACAGCAGATTGCCTTATAACAAATTAGTCTGTGAATAGTTTCGAATTTAAATTGTTATGGTTTTTCTACAGGTATCATATGTATGCATGTATACCCAGTGATAATAATTTAATATAGGAAGAAAAATTATATGTTTATTGAAAAGTTCTTTCATAAGACAATTTTTACCTTAAAGGGGTATGTGACGGGTTCAAAACTTCCAAAAAATCGAAAAGCTCGCATAGATGAAAAAAATATTTCATGAACAATATGAGCAGGAAGGGGCAAATGAATTACAAAACATATTTGTTGTAAAAAATTCACTTAAAGACCACCTCTTGGACTATTAGCTTATCCCCGCCTGCAATACCTTTTCCAACATTCAAGTTATATTTATATAATAGTGAGGTATCGAACAAATAGACATAGTGACTTTGGTTGGCCTTAAGTTGGCCTAGAGCTAGAGTAGTCCTCCGCTGGACATCTTCGAAATCGTCGTGGACTCCCTCACCTCTGAGCTTTGTCAAAACATTCAGGTAATCCATTTCAGATGTCTACTTCATATTTCGATAGTTTCCCCGAGAAAATGTTTATTCACTTAACAATTATAAATTGTTAAACAAATGTGCGGTCCCTGACAAAAATAATTGTGCGATGTGCAAATGTCCTATGTTCCAGTTTGTGTCATTTATACGGGTAGCCCTGATTTTGGCCTACAACCAGTTTCTAGTCCTAATTTGGGACGTAGTCCGAGTCTGTGCCTCATTTGGGCGTGTATGTACCAAAACCAACGACAACAACATTTTTACTCAGGTTTTAGACAACAAGATACAAATTGTAGAAATCTTGGGTTTACTATACCTAATGCTTTCGAAACGACAATGTTGAAAACTGAATTTTTAGAAATGTTATATGTAATTGAAAAGAATCCTTACCATGCAGCCTGTCCGATCCGTTGTAGTCGCAAATATTGTTCAATCTCTCCTCGAGGAAATACCTCTCGTTTTTGTAATGGCTGGCCTCTGAGCCCAGGGGAATTCCCCGAATGGCACCTTGTATGTAAAGCGAATCCATCTTCTCCTCCAGAAAATACTGATCGTTTTGGTTGCCAATGGTGGACGGATGGTTAGGCATGGTTCTCTGTCCTCCAGCATCGCTCGAATCGTCCTCGTTGCTGTGAATATTATTTATAATATACGCACTGGGGGCCCTCTCCCGGTACTGGAGTAAACTATCAATTGGCGTGTAATTTCTAGCTGCTAGTGGTCTGTGTCTAGTCGCGTCAATGTTTCGGCGCAGCTCGTACGACTGGTCCAGGGAGCTGGAGGAGCTCCTTGATAAGTGGTAGATCTCTGGGACCTCGTTTCTTTCGCTGTCAGCAGCCTGTAGTAACGCTGGAGGATTGTAAATAATGTCATCGGTGTCTATACTTAGATTAGGCGATTTCCGAGACATTTGATACACTTGCGGATTTAGGGGGCTGGAACTGAGGGGGTGGTGATATGGCTGCGTGTCCACTGAGGGGGTGTTACGTCCAAGTGACGCCAAGGGACACTCCAACGGTGGCCCTCGGCGCGTTTGGTGAGACATATTAAATACAAGGGGTGCTGAAATAGAAATAAAAAATATTAATTTTTAATATACGCAATGCATTTTAGAATTCATAATACATATTAAGTTTAATTTTTAACTAACAGATTGATCTTTAAAAGATTCGGGAATTTAAGAGATTTTTAAACACAACAAAATAGACTAAACGTAGTTCACCAAACCAGAGATCATTCTTATTGATCAGTTTAAATATTGAGAGAAGTTATGAAATCAATATAATTTTTATGAACACATACGACTCAATGTTTTGATTTATCTTTGAAAATTTTTAGCTTTGTTTGGTCTCGAACTAATCGCGAAGTTCGTCGTGTCGATGACGTAGTGAGCGATGAACGGCTTACAACTTCTATTCCTGCGCAATTGGTAGTAATAGAAAACGCAGGTCGGTAATTAATGACTTACCTGTTGCAAGGTACGAACCTAAGCTGCGGCCGAACACCGCAGATTCAGTTAGTTGAGATTGCGCATGCGTCCCCTGTTTAACCGGCGAACGTTTTAATTTGCACACAGAGCGCCGTTTCTGCGAAGCTGCGTCTCTCATGGACCGCTCGAGAAGCCCCCGAGCGACGAATCCTCTCGACTCGATGCTCAGATACGCGATGCGATGCGGCACAGTGGAGGGCTCTGCGTTAGTTTCGGCGTATGGAGCTCTATCTTCCGCTTCCCGACGCGGAATCCCCGCTCTGCCCCCTAATCGCATAAATTCCCCGCGATCCATGCGGATCAGTTTCGAGCCGATAATTTTTCCCTGATATCGCCGCGGCCAACAAGAGGCCCAAGAGGCTGCTCAGCCAATCGAATCATCTGCGACGGTTATCTTAATTAAGGTATCCATCGCGTAGATGCTGAAATGTCGGGGCCCTGCGATCATTTCGCCCCATAACTTTTGTCCTGTCGGCCAGGCCTGTAATATTCCAGCGGTCTTAGCCTCCTGTAAAATTTTTCATAATTACTGCTTTCGAGGATCGTCGTCGACGATCTCAAGACATGTCAGCTGATATGCAGATTTTTACATGTGTGACATTATCCTCAGAGGTGATTCCCTCCAGCTCTGTCCGGGACAATTGGGGGGAAAAAAAGTGCGGATCTTAATCCACTGATTGTGAGATCTGATTGATCCAAGGAGTGGTCATTCCTCCGTAGAGAGCCGATGATTCAGGTAACATAGGGGCCGGGCAAGTTGTGATGAGTCAGCGAAATTCTTATGTTTTTTTAGCATCTTAATTTGTCCCACCGAGAATCTTGTGACTATTGTCGTTGTCGTAGAATTTATATTTTTACGACCTTCGACGTTGGCTAATTAGGTTAGATGACGTTAAAATTTCCAAACAATATTCAAGTTTGGAAAATCAACTTGTGCCTTAATCTTAATACTCTGTAAAAAGTTGGCACCTATGCGACTTCGCATGCTGAGGGTGAGTTGATTTCTTTCAATTGATATGCATCTCCGCGGATATGGAGGAAGCTGGGAGTTCATTCCAGTTGAGTTTTTAAAAATCGCATTTATTGTTTCGCTTTTCGCGGCCAAGAAGCCTAGGAGAGCGGAATGCGCTTCGACTTCGACTTATCGGCGAAATTACCAGAAGCCCTTCGGGTAATTGTTGTGCCGGGACGGCGCGCGCGGGGCTTCCCCGGCATCGACGGAACACCTCCCACCGACTCTCATAATTATCCGCGGTTGTCCCCTGCAGCCCCGCAGCGAGTAATGGCGACTTAATTGCACTTCCTGCTAAATCCTGATATGCGTGCATCTCAAGGACGTGACTTTATCTCGGGGAATTCATTCTAATCAATTTCGTCGCATTTATCTTTTCCGTTTGCCGGCTCACTAGGGTTCTGCGAGCGCGCCTCGTCGCTTCCAATCGCATCGTATTTTTCTATATAATTAGACAAATTAATTGACCACTCGATTCTCGTCCCAGCCTTTTTGTCCGCTTTCCGGACATTGTTCGGTCTCAAGCGAGTTGGAGCAATAATTAGCACCATATTTAACATTAACAGGGTTCCCCGCCAGTGTGTGGACCATTCCACGATTTAAAGAATCTTTCCCTCTGTACCTGGCCGACAGTGTCGCCTTCTCGGCCCCGTCGATATGCTCGAAACAGGCGAAAGAAGTGGTAATTTTCTGTTTACGACGACTCCACTGGACCACACTGTCCCCGGGATCTCAGCAGACAGGAATCGTTTGTGGCCCCTTTCCTGGAGCCGGGCTCCATCGAACAACAGAATCCCGGAACCCCAAAATCGACGGCAAAGTGGCGTTTCTGCGCCCACTTTTTCACAAGGCGCGATATCACAACTTTTCAGGGAATCAATTTTGATTTTGATTTTGTTTTATGTTTCGGGGAAAAAGAAAATGGTCCTAGTTGCTCCTGGAATTGAAGTGAGTTATTACGTAATGAGCCCATCCATTTGATGTCAGCGTAATTTTAGGTGGCTCCCACCAAAATTATAGGCTGTGTTTGAGTTTTGTCAAGACTTTGCTCTCTCCCTGCCCGTTTGTTGGGCCATTAAGCAAATAGCCCTTAATCAAAATTGGGTTTTGGCTGCACGTACGCGGACTGTTGGAGGCTTCTTTTTCGGATTATAAGTCTGAATAAAGCGACAGTTTTGGGTCAATAAAAAGGCCTTCTTAAATGTTCCAGAAGTTTTGTGAGTCCTTTTCTTTGTCCGGTTTTTTGAATTAAATGAATTTGGAGAAAGGCTGCAGATGTGAATTCCTTTTATAAAAGAAATTCCAGATCGATAAGATATTCTTAAAATGTGTGATATTTGCCAAAATATTTTCCGTAGCTATATATACAATTTTTTTTTATAGAAGAATCTTAGTCAAACTCTTGAGAATACCACAAAATTAGTCGTTAAGTAAGATTTCTAAAATATCGAATTTGTTTTATATTTTGCTCGCACATTTTGTAAAATAGTAAATGTTCAATAAAGGCAATCATCTTGAAACGGTTTTTTTTTCCAAAAAACAGTTCTTACCCGCTATCTAAATTTAAAATCGTTTTTCTTAAGTTCAAGATTGTTAGGCATATCCGGATTTAAATTTTTGTTTAAGTAAAACACCAATTCTTAGTTTTAAAACATGCTCTATTCTTCAGTTTGTGCAGTGCATTAACTTTTATAATTATTTATAAATAAAATTATTGTTAAGTTTTAATGCCAAGCACTAATATAAGGAAAAAATAAAAGATTAAAAAAAAGCTCATTTTTAAATATTAAATTGAAAGACTTCGGTGAGAGTTGGTATATTATGGAAATAATAGGCAGATTTTTTTTTTTTTAAATTAACAAACTGGGTTCGATTTTGATACTAATGTATGTAGCTCATTTCAACAGTGACAAAATAACTCAATTTCAAGGAATATTCTTGACATTAAATAAATGCATATAAAGATTTTCGAGGTTACTGATTTTCATAAGAAATGTTCTGTTGGCAGGGAAGGTTCCACTTCTATCTTGTGGCGGATATGGAAGACCGAAATCTTTTATAACTATACTACATATTATTCCGCTAAGTGGAAGTTTGGAAAAGTGAAAACGTTTCTTTGCACCTAGACTCATAATCTGCTTAATGTGAAACAAAAGGGCGATTTTATTTCGCTTAAATTACTCCCGACTTGCAATATGTTTTAATTTCCATAATTTGCTAATAAAATTGCCGCCTCGAGCGAGCGCTTATTTACGAGCCGGCCGGCCAAATTTATCGCCTCTTTGCCATTTAGACGATTCGTGCTCGCTGTTTGCACTTCGAAAAGGCCATGGCGGCTAATCGGGACCATTCTAGCCGTTCAATTTTTCTGCTCAAATTATGGAAAAAAGCTGTCTCTGGAGGGAAAAAATAATTCCGCGAGCCCGACTCCACCTTCTTTTATATCTCATGCCACCAAGAGCGCCGGGCGTAAAAGGCGAACCCGAAGCGGAGCCCGACTTATTGCATAATGAAGCGCCTCGCATGGGAGTTTCTCTTTTTGTAATAATCCCAAATAAAATAAATTCACTTAAGTCGCTGTCGATAGTCGAGCTCGTTGGAAATAAACTGAAAATCCCTGCGATCCTCCACAGTGCCCTCGTGGGAGGATGAAAGTCTTTGAGCTGCAGCTTGACGCGAAGATTAGAGGAGGTGAGCTCTTTTCCGCGCCAACTGATCGAGCTCAGCTTCATATTTTGAATTCTTATGCAAAATTTTAGGTGTGACACTTAATTTTAAACAATTTTTTTTTTCTATTTGGCTTTCCTCTCTAGCTGATCTAGCCTGGCTGTTGTCGTTCTTTCGCTCCCTGTCGTCGCACGGGCGTGAAAAATGACCGACGTCCGATGACCAAAATACCTCCAAGTGTGACACCTTACGGCTTTTCAATGGGACACTGAAGAGTTTCTAATGCTCATAAATTGCCTCTAAATTACAATTTTACGGTTTTATGGATATCTTTGGCTATGTTGGGATCATTTTCGAATTTTCAAGCATACTTTTATCCCTATGGGCATGGTTTTGATCTGTACAAAAGATCATCAGTCCAGACCCAGGCCCACTTGATACAAAGCTTATAAATTTATTTGTTTCCTGGTGCTTTGATTAATTCAAATGGAAGTATAATTTGCGTTTAACGAAAAAATAAATATTATTTTCATTGAATGGGCATCGGTTGGAGGTTAAATACCTCATTGCCTGGCCCAGACTCGATCGGATCGACTGGCGCAGATCGCGCTTATTTTCCAAAAGATCTTAGATCATCCGAATTATAATGGCTGTTTCGCACCTTTGAGTTTTGAGAAAAAAAATTGAAACTGGCACATTTATCAAAATAATGTTCGTTTTTTCCTCCTTCAGTAAGTTAATTTCAGCATATTTTGGTATAGATATTCGCGAAAATTGAAACTGGTTTGACTTTGGTATTTTTGATAAAGATCTGTGAACGTCTTGAATGGTTTGATGCTTTTAGGATCAACGCGAGAACTGTTGATTTTTTACTCTTATTGAATCGCAGAAAAATTCAATAATTATGCAGAAATATCACAAAATGGTATTTGTGACTCACATTCAAATAAAAAAGTATCAAATTACTAAAATTTTGTTTATACAGTCTGGATTGTCTAAATTGATTTGTAGGATTTTACCAAAAAAAAAAAAAATTAAGAATCCCTCCTTTTGTCAGTAAACTTAATATAAATTCACGTCTGTCTAAATATTTAATGTGGAATTTGAAAAAAATATAAAAATATTCATATGTAGGTGCACTCTCATATGTGCATTACTGGTATAATCTTTGAAATGTTTAAGCGGCGTTTCCAATGCAGCGTAGAAATTCACGCTGTTTGCTATCTCCATTCTTCACAAGACAGATTAGTATTTTTATCTCCCTCTAAATTTCACGTTTGCGCCTTGCGCTAGCCTGGCGCGCAAATTACGCTGCATTGGAAACGCCGCTTTTAATCATAATTCTGTGTTTCTGCATTTGTATCATTAAATTCAAAATATTTTTAATTTATTTATACAAAATACGGTTTCAACATGTCAAAATGAATCTTGGTCACCTGCCTATTAATAACATACATATAATTGAACCTGTATCTCAACATAATAAAATATGAAAAATATCATCAACCTTTTTCTATCAACTTTTGATAAATTGACCAAACACTTGGATTTCTCGCGGTGCAGAAGTCCTCTCCTTTTTCAAGTAGCCGATTTGCAATGAAATTAACTGCTGTGGTAATGCAGCTGCGCATGCGGCAAGAAAAGTGTTGCAATTTCCGACAACAAGCTCCTCTATAGCTACTACTACCTAATTAACTCATTTGAGCAAATGTTTTGAGAAATCCGAAACCCTCCAAGTGAAATCGGAGGCTCATAGTCAAGGTGGATGAATGCATAGCGCAAATCGCCGCCAGGCTCGTCCATCAAGTTTCAGTTTTTCATGTATATGTATGTAATACATATTGTACTTCGAATCCAAGAAATATGCGGGAAATTAATTAATAAGGAAAGCTGTTAAAACAATTTATAAATAAAAGTGGCCTAAAGACAAGGCTATTAAAAAGGGCTCATGTGACCCTTTTTTTAAATGGCTTAATTGAAAATGTCTTATATTTACATTTCAAAAAATTAATTCATTATTTTCTGATAAAAATGTCTGCTGAAAGTTAAATATTGATTGTCTTACTAAGGGCCAATTTTTCAATCACCAGATAAATTTTATTCATCTAATAAAATTGTCCCAAAAATCAAAGTGGCTTTGAATTAAAAGCTGTGTTCTTTTCGTCTATCCAGAACAACAGGAGATTTCGTAGATAGATAGATGGATGAGAGAATATAGTTTTATTATTATTTATTATTATTATATTTATAGTTCTGGCATCCATAAGATATAGTCCATTGAACTATATTTATGGTTCTACTAGAATATAGTTAAACATTTCTTTCAGTGCAAGTACACTATATATGAACGTTTCAGCACTTCTTTATGTCTATGTATATTCTAAGCAGATAGGACAATTATTCATCAGTTATAGTTTCACAAATATGAGTGAAAAATAATTTTTCTTCACGGCCAAGTTGATTTCCTATCCGAAGAATAAATTTATCTGACGATTGAAAAATTGGCCTTTAACTAGACTAAAAATAAAATTGAATTTGAATTTTTGATGATCTGATTGGGATATAAATTTTCGCATTGAATTGAATTTCTAGCAAGCTTTTTAAAACTTGTAAAAAATTCATCAAATTACACAGTTCAACTGTACAGGAAAACTCTAAGGCTTTTACGAATTATTAATATGGAAATTTCTTGACCAAATTAAAAACTTTGAATGCATTTTGTATGATTTTTTTTCCAGAAACTACCTCAATTCCAAAATTTGGGTTTTCTCATATAGAGTTATGGTAAAATTGCTTTCGACAAGAGTACCCATGCACAATGATTTGAATTAGGCCCCTGAAAAAGTCGAATCGTTTCTTCGGCCGAGGAGCCTCATGGGCAGATTTAGAGAATAGTGGCAGCATAAATATTAAGGGGAGCTCGTAGGAGATTGTAACGTAGGAGATAATCTTGTAAAGGGTTGGCGTAGGATGATAAGAATTACCTACACGTGTAATTCTAGGGCAAAGAGAACCTTTTCCCGGAAATCTAGACTCGCAAAAGTAAACATTTCCATTAGAAAGGAGGAGAGGGTCTCCTTTTCATAAGCAATTTGAGAATATTTTATGGCCATCTTTTCTTGAAGTTTCAGGTCTGTTTCTTACGATCGTTTGAATTCGGTTGCCCTTTAAGACATAGTTTGCCCGGCCCAAAATAGGACAACTAAGGCGAAGGGAGTTGTGTTCCCAAAATACAAAGAGGTGTATGTTCCTCCTTGGAATAAATTTACTCTATTTTCTTGGTAGGATTGTTGTAAACAAGTCAGGCACATGCACACGAATTAATTAGGGAAAATTTGCTGACTGGCCTGCCTGTTGCAATAGTTAGCAATTTAAGAGTTAAACTCGCTTTTGTGGCGGAGGAGAAGAAAGTTAACCTGTTTTACCGAGAGCCATTTAAAACTTGTTCAGATTTGTCCTGTGGATGGGGGCTGATTAGCACCTCGCGAAGTTTCGGTTTGTTTTAGTTATGTCGATGTCAAAGACATCAACCTCTCAGGTGATTTAGCCAAAGTAATTTACGGAAAGAAGTAGTATCAAAGTTTTCCGAACATGGAAATTACCTGACTATTTCGGAACTGTGATATATCCAAGTAGGAGCAGGTGTTACAAAACTGTTTTGGATACGACAACATCCAGGTTGGGCTGGTCGCCTTACAGCTGTGTTAATGTCTTAATTAAATACTTACAAAAAATCTTGAAGAAATGAAGTCTTTTGTTCTGAATTGGTATGCGCAAGCGCAAGCTATAAAAAAAGATTTACTTCTTTGGGCTAATGCAATATCTAAATTTTGAACTGAGCGTATATCAGCTTCACAGATTTTTATACATAGTTACAAATTTTTATTAGAATTTATAACAATATAAAAAGATCACTATATACACTATATATAAAAGTGAAATTTGGTATTACAATAACTAACTATGTATAAAATTGCTATTGCTATCTGTGCATAGGGATATTGCTTTGAAACGCCAGAGCCAATTATTATTATTGGTTTAATTGCACAAAGTATAAAAATGAAATCAGCTATGTATATATGCTACATAGTTTCAGATAATACAGAATCTTTCTTTTTATATGATTTCAAAAATTATTTTTTTTTCCCAGAAAATAGGGAAACATTATTTATTATTTTTATAATTCAATATTATTTTTATTTCTAAAGAGGAAGGAATTTGGAAGCAACAGGGTCGTTAGATCGTTTAGAATTTTCAGAAAGTTTACCGATGCCATTGTTTATGGAATTTAAACATATATAAAAGTAGATTTTTTATTATAATTATTATTTTGCTTATAATTACTAGGTTCATGTGAGTTATTAGAGTGTGGTTTGCTTTTTAAAGATAATGTGCAAAAATGTGTATCTGGATGGGAGCGATGGATTTCTTAAATCAAGTGCAATGCAGGGATTTCAATCTGAAGACAAATAAGCGGTCCCACGGGCACGATTTATTTGTGCGCACGACAATGCCTCTGCACCGATGGCTTAAATTACATTTATCCTTGAAATACCATCACCTCAGCTGCCAAAGCCCAGACAACACGGGCGCAATGAAGTCGTTCTTAAAGCACACAGCCATTTTCCTGCCATTAAACTCCCTCAAGAGCTTAATAAGATTTGTTTGTCTACAGAAATTGTGTAATTGTGCAATGTTATGCTTGACCTCCACCGGAATTGCTTATAACCGTCGTCGTCATCGTCGTCGTCGCAAATTGTTTGGGGCCTGTGAAAAGTTGGATAAATGAGTGTTTTACCTAAAGCTCACGCAACAATGGGGCCGAACAATCGAAAAAATAATGGTTTTAAGTCGCCCATAGGAAATTATGGTGCTAGTTTTGTTGTTGTCCCCTCAGAGGGCGGATGGTTGGACGGGGGGAGGTGGGTGAGAGATAAATTCCTCGACGGCAGGCAGCTCGATCATGCGCCGTGAGCCAGATATTCTATGCGCCGCCGCCGTTTTACAGCTCGGCCTGTGTGATGTAAAGCCCCCGAAGTAGAAAGTAAGACACAGATCAAACCAGTTTTCTTGAACAATTTTCAGCCTTTGCTGCTACAGAAAATTACTAAGGTAAGGAGCAATGGCAAGCGACATTAGATCGGCTTGCTGAATCTAGCTGCCCGTGTGCACGGGGTGTTGTGCTTGCGAGCTGCAGCCGGAGGTTGGAGACAATATAAAAGCGCCGCCCCGCGCCAAGTGCCCGCGCCTCCGATCTACCGCCGTCTTGTCTTACTGGCATTCCGCGGATCTTAAGACAGGGTGACCAGTCATGCTGAATTCGGTAGTGCAGCACTGATTTTTAAATCATTTTATTTAACCCTACTTAAAGCACAAAGAAGAAAACAACCCTTCCTATACATACATTACATATACATTATACATACATATATATAAATTGCAGATATCAAACAGACTTTAACGTCGAATGCATAATTATTTTCTTGATTTTATCAGTATACAGTAGCTCATTATAACCATTTTGATTTAACATTTCATATAAATTGAGGGTAATTTTTTCATTGTTTAAATAGGATTGATGTAGTTCGTATGTACATACATATATCACTAAAAAGCCAAAAAAGTCTACTTCAGAATTCTAGTTATTATTTAGAATATTTAAAACTTAGTGTGTCCGCCATTATTTTTGCTAAAGGAATCAACTCTGGTGGGCATACTTCTAATGTAATTCTCGATGCAAATTTTTATTTCTTCTGCACTGTTGAAGCCTTATAATAATTTGCAATAAAAAATTTGTAAAGAAATACCTAATAGTTTTTTTAATTTCTGTAAAAAATTGTTGATGTTATGAATAATGAAGATCATTGGGATTTATGCATGCCGGACGCTTTAATAACTTTAGGCACTGAACTCCAATGACACAACACTGCACAGTGCTTTATTAAATAGTTCATACATATTTATATCTATTTAACGATCGATAATTTTTCTATGAATGAAAATTTGAAAATGCCCTATAACTGGCTTACAATGAAATTTTGTAAGTGGCTATAATTAGCTGGCAACCTACTGTATATAAGAAGAAAGAATGGTTGATGAAGTTATTTTCACTATCCTTAACTCTTAAAATTTTTTAAAATACAAGCAACGAATTTTTACAATAATTTGATAGTCGTTTTCCAAAAGTTCGGTTCGCACCCTTTCTGCCTTTTCCCAGTAGACTTAAAACAATTTAAAACGTACTTTGGGTCTTATTTTGAATATGATTTGTAATCTCGAATTGCAATACTTAGATAACGCAGTAAATTAAATTTAAAATGAAGCATTTTCTTCAAACACCAAGAACTCCTATTTGTATCAAAGCAAGCTTCAATACGAGTTTCACGTAAATCTTTCAATGATATTTGATTTTTAACATATGATATTCCTTTGATTTTTATTTAAATGCAAACCGAATCTAGGGTTCTTTGAAGAAATGTGTCTTTGCAAAAATTTTAGCTGCTAGAATTTTAAGAATTCAATCATATAATTTAATGATTTATAAAATTATTAAATGAGACATCTAATAACTGAAATTAGGTTTGGAGTTTTAAAATTGGTAGGTTTACTCGTGTTGAAATAAAAAATATCGGATATAGACAATTTTTGAAATAGCAGACAAGTTGTTCAGTGGACGATTTTATTTAAATTATATGAATTTGCCGGATTAATCGTTTAAAATGTAGCCCGATTTATTTAGAAGTGGAGTATTACATGTAATAGTTTACCAAGTAATGTAAGAAGCGTTGGAATTCAAAAGGCGGAAAATTAAGATTGAAAATAGTAATAGGATTATTTATACATATAACGTGCCTACATCAAATGTGATTTTTCTTGGGAGCACAATATAGAATGAATTCATTATTTTAATAATAACTTATTTTTTAGGTTTGTTTGGATCCACATATTATAAATTATAGTGCCATGGAGGAACTAAATTGGGTGAATGTTTCCAGTTTTATGCTGAGAAGTGCGACATAAAATCTTTTTAACAACAAAGCAGCTGTTACTTCAATTTGACTTCTGCGATTTTTTTCGAAGTAGTTATGAATACGCAACAGAACTAATGTACTGAAAATGTCTTGGGATGAAGAATTTATTTAAAAGTAACGTATAAATATATAAATTCATAATTATTTTACCTTTTACGTTAATTGATAAAAAAATAAATAAGAATAAAAATCTGACAACCTTGCTCTGCTCAAGATATTAAATGTTCAAATGTTTTTACTTATGAGAACAACATGTTTTTGAACTTTATTATTATTATTTAAAGGAAAACACATTGAAAAATAATTGATTTAAGTTATGTAGCTAAAATATGGTCACCCTATTTTAAGACTTCTCGTCGATCGCCTTTTTGGCTGGCCGATTGCAGCAAGCAGCAGCAGCGCAGCACCTGGAGGTTTTGTCGCACGGTGCCGAATTGTGGGGACTACTTTCACTTTTTTGCAGTTCAGATGCAACAAAACAGCAGATCATCTCCTTGCAAGAATAAGAAAAGCGCCCCGGACTAGGTCAGAGTTGGGGTCTCTGAGTGGGCCTTCGCCCCCGGCCCCGGCGGGTAGAATGGGCGTTGGGTCTAGGGGTCTAGGCCCTAGCTGCCCTCCTTCGGTGAATCAACATATTTGTATTAACAGTCGGGGTGCAAGGGGAGAAAAAATAAAAGGCCTGCGAAAATAGTTTCGCGATAAACCTGCGCCTGGAATTCGTGTTGTCATCTCCGGACATGGTCTCATAATATCTCCTCAAGACGTTGGGGCCCGTCTTGGAAGGCGAACGACTACTACCATCGCGGCTCATCGAACCGCGCGGCGTGTGTATGGCCGTCTCATTTTCCAGCCGATCGCTACTAATTTTTTTTCTTACTACTAGCGCGGTGCTAGCGAACTGCATATTTGTCTGTTACAAAGAAAAACGATCGTTTCTTACCTTGTTATTCACATCCTTGTCTTGCTCAGATCTGGTCCTAGGAACTCGCTGGTGGCACGGGAGGCATGGGGGGGTTCCAAGGGGGCTCTGCTGGTGTACACGTTTGAAGTTTTAATCCAGAGGCTCTTAAATCGGGTAACTAAATCCCCCGGGGAGTGCTTTAAGATTGCACAGATCACCTTAAAACACTGCTCCACTAGAAATGGAAACTTTTTCACACTTTTTCACTCGTTTCACTCATTCCGAGGGGTTACACAAATGCACTTTCTGCACACTCGAAAAAAAAACAAATAATTAAAACAAAATGAAAAATAATAAAACGGGAACAGGCGCAGCAGCGATCAGGCCGAAGTTTAATTCAAATTTCCCTGGAAATATGCGGCCAGCGGTGATCTTCAGGTGAGAATCGCACAAGAAATAAATTTAAAAAAAAAAAAAAACATACACTTCCATCGACAACGTCACATGCGCGAATAGAACAAGATCGCTCGATTGAGACCTCTTGAGATAATTCGAAGGCTTTGCTCGAAAAATTTCGGATGAGATGGGGGACCCCGAAAAACGACTAAAAACTACCAAAAATCCGTGCTAAAGGTGAGTGCCGATCTGCCAGAGGTGTGATTTTTATGGCCGAACCGCTAGGATTTCTCTAAACTTTCAAGCAGCTAGAGAATTTCTTCACACAGCAGAGATTCTTGCGGGCACTCGAAGAAAACTTAACTCCTCGGAAGACCTCTCTCTCTTGCATCTTCTTCTGCGCAAGACAGCGCCGGGGGAACGACTGACGAGGCTATAGACCGCGATTTTCCAACACCACGGCCGCGAGACCCTCAAGACTCAAGATGCCATCGTCGCGGCCCGGACTTCTTGGCACGATCTTTTGTTGGTCAGATAAAGGCGCTGCGTGTGGACGGCCGCGCGCCTGTGTGCAGGTGGCCGCCCGCTCGCGCTGTGGTGGAACTCGTTCCTACACGGCCCGGAGCCGGCGATCGCGGCCCGTCAGTGTGGTCGTGGCCGAGGTGCTCCGCGGTACAATGGCCCGCGCTTACCTGGACTCTGGAGGAATGTCCGGCGCGCTTGTGTACACGGCGAAAGGCGCCCAAAGAATTTTAAAGGTGTGCTGCGGCGGCAGTGCCAGGCCTGGGCGATTTTAGGCGTTCTTCCTGGGGTCGGTCGTTCGGGTCTCGGCTGAAACGGAAACGGATTTGAGGCAATTAAGGGGCTTTAATAGCTCGAATTTGCAACTCTTATGCTGGGGCCATACCTGTGTTAACGTCTAACGCCCGTAAACGCACTAATTTAGGCGCTAAATTAGACCGCCAAATTACGCGTTAAAAGCCGGCCACACACGGGACGGTTTTTGGCGTACAAGCACGCGTACAAACAAAAGATTGATCGTGTGTGTGCAACTTGGCGTACAAACTTAAAACCGTCCCAAAACCGTCCCAAATATTTCTCGCCTTTGATTTTTCCGTGGTTTTATTTTTTTATCATCTGTCAAGATGAATTGCTCCGACATTAGATTGTGGAGTCGCGATTTCGCTCTTTAAAGTTGTTATATCACTTTAGGAATGAAAACCATCACCGTTTGTGGGCAAAATGGCGTACAAACAAAGTTTGTCATAAAGATTGTCACAAGTTTGTACGCCAAAAACCATCCCGTGTGTGGCCGGCTATACTTGTGTTTAACGAACTGTCATTTTATTAGAGATTGAAACTGCAGCTCTATTGTTTTTAATAAATGTCAACACTTATTTTATAAATTTGTAGCATTCGGCGAGAGAAAAACCACGGCTTAAATTTGTTGACACATGACGCATCCACCGCATTCAAGAAAATGACAACTAGTGTAGCCACAACGCAATATTTAACGCATTAATTATCGGCAGCCGAGCTATCGCCTAATGCCTAATGCCATTAACAATGACGTTATTAAATTAACGCGTTAACCGCCGGTCACACTTGCGGTTAACGTCAAATTTAATGGCATTCGACGCAGGTATGGCCCCAGCATTATACTAAACCTTGTAATCGAAGAATTCTTATATAAAAATCCAGTTGGGCTCCGTAACATCGGTGATTTTATAATTGAAGAAATAGCGAATAAAACGAATTTTGGTAAAACAATTTTTTTAGGTTTTTTTTAGGATTTCATATGCAATACTACTTATTTTGACCAAACTTCGTCTATTTGTTTATCCTGGTAATATCTTTGATAAATTCGTAAATGGGAGGAAACGCTTCAGGGATTGGAGATATAGGGGCTACGTAAGCTATGTAAAAATGGTCTGAACCAGAAATTTTTTTATATTTCTCCACCGCAATTGACCAAACTTAATATACAAATTAAAAACATGTATGTAGTTCTAAGCCGTGTTGCAAAATGGGGTGAGGGGCTACATCAGTTTATAAAAGTGATTTTGCTATATAGCTGTTGTATTTCTAAAATGAACAGATCAGCTTAACTAATAATTAATTATCCTTCAGCCTCTTTTCTTATGTCGTGATGTCGCCGATGCTGTTTAAGTTATATGAATTACAAAGAAGTACATAAATGCTACAAAACTAAAACTGCAGGTTTTATGATTTCCATCGAATTTTATTTTATTTCGCTAATTTATACTTTACATTAAACATTTACAGAAAATAGTCCCCATCTCCAGAAGTTAGGGAAGTTTTTGAATAGCAGTCATCGGGGAAAAGCTCAAGTTAGAGTCGGAGTCTTCACCGGAGTCAGTGGTCGTCTTGTCGAAGAGACTTGGACTGCTGATGCCGCACTCTGGGATCAGGTCGTAGGGGTTGATGTCGGCCTCACTGATTTTTTGGAGGGCCAGACACTCCCTTGTACGCCTCGGTGGGCTGTTGCGGCAGAGCCCCTGGTCCAGGTCCTCCAAGTCCTCCTCCCCCTCGTGGGCCTGGCATCCCCACAAGGCCGCTGCCCGGTCGCGGTTGACTTCGGCCTTCGAGGGCTGTGGGAACTGCTGCTGGGGGTGCGGGTGGTCCTGAGGGTGGAAGCGCTGTTGCAGGAAGAGGTCTCGTCGCTGGGACGGTTGCCAAAGGTGTGATTGGTGGGTTGGTGGTTGGGACTGTGGGAGGGAGCGTTGCAGGGCCAGAGAGTGGGAGTGAGGTTGGGACGGTGGTTGGAAGGGCGGTTGGTGCAACCGTTGGGACTGCAACTGGCATTGAAGTTGGGACAGCTGTGGGAATTGGGCCTTGTAGTGGTTTGGTGGAGATTGGCATCGCACTAACTGTCGGCTGAACTGGTGCTGGTCCAGCTGTTGTGATGGGATATTGCTGGGGTTGCTGTTCTTCACTGTAGAAGTTTCCATCGGGTTGGTACATTTGTTCGTAGTCTTGGCCATAGTCTTCGTATTGCTGTCCCTCTCCACTGTACTGCTGATCGTACTCGCCCCCGTATTCTCCGCCCTCGTACTGCTGCTGGTCATATCCCTCTCCATACCCTTGGTATTGGTTGTTGTAGTTGTTATCGTCTTGCATGGTATACGGCTGTTGCTCGGTATTTCGTGCGCTGTAGACGCTGCTGTCGAACGATTTTCTGGATTCAGTTGTTGGTAGAGGTTGATGGATTGATGGAACGCTGTACGATCTAGATTGCTTGTCCCGCTCGGTGAAATCGTCCTTTTTATTTTCGTCATCTCCAAGGTCGTAATTTTTGTAGGGCTCATCTGTTGGGGTAATGTCTGCTGGCTCGTAACGGGATTTTCCAGTGTCAATGGAGCTTTTGTAGTCATAGGGGAGGGTACTTGAAATTGGGGGTGTGTCTCCTCTTGCTTTAGAAATTGAGGGCCGACTAGCTGTGCTTGTGGGTGTGGTATCATAGTCAGTGGATGCTGGCAAAGAAAATTTATTTAAATAATGTATTCTTTAATTATACTGATTGTAGATAATTTTAATGTGTTTTAATGTATTTTAATGAGGTGTAATGTAGGTATGTTTTCCGGAACGTTTTCAAAAGTTTAAGGCTTTTTATGATATTATAATGTAAAAGTGTCCAAAAGTGTTTATCCTGGCTCTTTTTATGTGTAAATCCTTCTTTTTATTTTGTAGGCCTGGAGTTAGCAACTTCAAAAGCACATAATTTTACGTTGAAAACTTCGAGTCATTTTGGTGTTTCACACCAATTCCACTCAAAAACACTGAATTATGATAAATGGGCTAAAGTATAATCAGGTAAAGCGTAGTTTTAAAAATTTTCGTATAGGAGTAGGTGACAATTTTCTTGGAAAAGTTTATAAAAAATTGAAACCCTTTTAATATAAAATTTGTTTGATTTTTGAGGACTAAGTACTAACAACATTTATAAATCGAATCCTCTCCTTAAAATGTATACTATGTAGATATTTGTTGTATGTGTGCTGAGTGATATATTTTCATATAGTGGTCTGTTTGTTCTCAGTATCTCTTTTGTTAGATGTATTTTAACAAGACGATACCTTTTGTAGTTGCTAAATTGTTATAGGAATCGTTAACAGTCCTATCCCTATCACTACTTATTATTCTGTTTGTTAGGAACTCCACATTTGACTGGAGAGCGGATATTTCCATCCTGAAATGAACAACACAAAAAAGTTATTACGTTCAATTGTTGCTAAAGTACCTGAAAGGGGTAGTGCTCTTCTCGACTGGATTCAGTATCGCTTGATGTTCGATTTAGAGCTCGAACCGTTTTGCTCAAATCCTTGTAGCTTGACCAAATTTGGCGAAGTCGATCCATTAACATAGCGTTTGTTAGGCGTAATTCCTTTTTCTCGTCACTAAAACAATTAGTGGATTGATTGTAGTCTGATTTTACATATAAGGCATTGTAAAGTTTATCATATTTACTATGTAAACAAAACTGTTTTATGATTAAACATCTTTCTACAATCGTGTGTAGTAAACGTTCAGAACTAGGTAGGTAATAAATAAGTAACTACTTTATCATTTTGAATAATTTGGAATATAGGCCTTATGAGTAACTATAAAGTTCTAATTCAAATTCTTGAAGCATTCTTAAAATGGCATATTTTCGTAATGTTTGTAGTTATTTTAACATTGTATGATAGTTTGATAACTGGCTAAAAAGGGGTGAAAATTACAAAACGATCCTTTAAAAAAAAAAAAAATTAAAATGTTAAACAAATTTGTTTATACAAAAAGATAGTCGACAGAGTCAATTGCGGATTTTTATATTGTATGATACATGGTCATGATGGTCGTGGCACCCACAAAAACTTTATGACGAAAACATTAAATTTTCAGTGCTCTAGCACTCATGGAAGAAAGATATTCTATAATTCTATTCATAACATTTTTAGAAGTTACTATTTTTGACTTTTTGAATAAAACTTCAAACGTCCGGATTTCTTTAATCGAAAGCGCGACAGTAAGTGAGAGTAGATATAGATACTAAAAATTACTGAAGTGTAAAAGTACATTAATACAGATCGTTTCATTTTATTTCTTTTAAAAATTTTAAAATATTTATATTTCGTATATGTACATTGTACAGTGGTGGTCAAAATAATAGGTATGAACACTGGAAGTATAGCTTAGTTAATAAAAAATTGCTTCAATTAAATAAACATGCAGCAATAGCATGCTAAAATAGTTGTTTTACTGGCATTAGCAATAAGTCACTGAATGCAGTAAGTAGTTGGTAAAAAAATAGGTGTGCTTGTAAAATCAAAGAATTTTGTGGAATTTCGAAATTGAAGCATGGGTTAAATACCGATAAAACAAGATAAGCGAAATGAAGAGTTAATAAACAAATTGTATTATAGAAGCTACTACCAATGTTCGCACCTATAATTTTGACTACCATTGTATGTTAACTTAACCATGTCGAAAAGAGCATTTAATTTTGTATTCAAAATTATTTTGAAAGTTTTGTGGAATACATTGTGAAACGGCGAGCAGGAGGAACCGTTCCAATGTCTCTCAAAACATATGTGTTTATATATTTTTTTAAAAATAATATGAGATTGATAAAAAAAATGTTTAAACCACCCAACTTGTTAATTAGCTTTATCGTTTTCTTCATTGGTTTTCTTGATTTTTGGTTTACTGGGCACAAACTTAACGTTTACATCGAATTTAACCGGCTGTGTTGGCTGTTGGGGCTGAGGCTGTGCACTACTCCTAACATTTGCTTGCGACAGCTTTTGACTGTTTGATTCAACCGTCAAAACGGTTGACTTATGCAAAGGCTGTGAAGCTGTTGAAGCTTTTCTAGGGCACTTAAAATCCGGCACGAATGGCTGTTGCATACTAGTGAACAGCCCTGTGCATGGTGCATGGCTAGCTGCTGATTGTTTTAGCGACGGTGCTGGTTGCAAAAATGATGAATTACGATGAACACATTTCGTGCTACTCCCAAAAGCGGACCCTCTTACGCATCCCATTCGGGGCCCTGAGATGGAAACCAAAAATCAAGCTATGGTAACATTCGTTTCGTTATATTATTTTACGGTTTAATTTGCTTCAAAAAACCAATGACTGTCGAGATTTTTAGTAGTATGTCTAAGGAATCAAATCAAAACCTAATATCGATAACACACTGCTCATTTAAAAAAAATTTCAAAACATTTTACCAAATTGCTCGCTAAAAATTAGCTTACAAGGGTAAAATTTAAACTAAAAACAATAAACTGGACTACAACTAGAAATACTCCTAGAGATAAAACTTAGGCTATAATGTACTTATGCTTAAGTGTCGTATCCTCTAATTTATTGGTCAGTGTTTTGCATTCATTGGTCAGTTTATCCATGAGTTGCCTCTGACTTGTAATCATTTCTTCGAGTTCGTTAACCGTTGAGGCTAGAAAGGTACAAACATTTCCACCTTAAGTCTATAATTATATTTAAAACAGTAAAACAAACCGAAATTATAATGCTGTGGTAAACTCTCAGTGAAATATAACACAAAAGCGAATCTCATGGATAAACTATTGACCGTTAAACAGCTTACATTTTGTGGATTTACTTTGTACTAATGTATCTTTGCGGATTTCTACAATAAATTGAGTAATTGCTTTTGAAAATTTTTCCAAATAAATCGCTGCACATTGACTAGAACCAGGTGTTCAATAGCTTACCCACGATTCTGTTGAAACTAAGAAAAGTAAGGTTGTTCTTAACAATTGAAAATTTTAGTTAGTAGCAGGTCTTAAAGCATACTGTGCCATATATTGTATTATACAAAGTCAAAAACTTCGCTTCAATTCTTTGATATGTACCTTCACAATTTTTAATTTAGAAAATTGATTTTCATCTTTAAGCTGTACTCTTCTAGTTGTAGGCATTCTGTAAAGTGTCCAGGTTTAAGATACATGTGTAATATTCAAGAGAATGACTTTTTAAGTTTTCTAAATATGTTTTATAATTGAACCAACAATTTCTTTTACCATTAGACAAGTGACTACTGTGAACAAAGAATAATATACAAATAAAATAAAATATAATAAAAAATAAAAAATTAAAATAAAATTAAGAATTAAAAATTAAAAATTAAATAAAATATAATATAATATAGGTAATATAACATAATATAATATAATCAAGGTCAAAAACATTCACTAAAACTAAGATTTAGGTTCTAAGCTGATTGTTTTTTTTAAATACTGAAGAATTGTAAGACAAACAATAAAATATGTCATATTCAAATTTAAAAAAAAGGAATTAAGTCCTCAATATGTTTCCTAATTCATTTTGTGTTTTTTGTGTGCAAAAATCGATTACATATTTGAAAATTTCGCGAAGAAGTAATGTAAAAAATGAGTAAAAATAAAAAATCCGATTAGTTTTGAGCTCTGCAGATATGTGTTTTTTTTGTTCGATAAATTTATAGTATGCATATAGTACCTTTATATACAACATTTTATTATTTATAAATTGTTATTTAGAAAATTGTACAGTTTTGAACAATTGTATATTTACATACAAAAAAATTACTCCTATAAAAATAATATGCCCTTGTACGGTCAAAACGACTTTAAGGAGTTCAGGGAGGTATATGAGAAATTTAAAAATGATATTCATTTCGGGATGAAAAAATTATCTACTTTAAGTAAAAATAATCTGTTTTTCTCTAAAAATGTTCAAGATATTTTAGCTTTAAAGAATTTGTGTCTTAAACCTGGATACTGTTTATGTACATGCTTAAGCAACAAGCTTTTGATTTACAGCAACAAAAATAAATTTAACTACAACTCAAAATGCTACCGCAACTGTTACCATGCTTCTCCTGCATTTCGGTGATACTTTTATTGATATCACGCTTATTGGGCTGAACCTCGTTTTTCATATCCCCCAAAGCCACCTGAATAAGAGAAAGTGTAAGTTATTTTTAAATAATTGAAAACACCCCTTAACTAACCTCTTTTTCAAGGTTGGCAATTTCGTCGCTCAGCCGGAGGTTTTCCCTTTTCGCGTGAAGGACATCTGCGTCTGCGCGGTCCAGCCTCTGCCTCAACGAGTTGATCTCCGCGTTGAGGCGCGCAGCTTCGATTTTGGACTGTCGATCAGCCCTTTCAAGCTGCAGCCGCAGCGAAGTGATCTCCTGCTCCAAGGATTGCTTCTCAGCATTCACCTGAGCGATGTCCGAAAGGAAAGACGATCGTTTCGCTTTCAGCTCCATTTTGAGCTCCTCGATCTGGGCGTTCTTTTGGGACACGTCGCGTTTTAAGTCGGCTTCGAGCCGCTTGCCGCGCTCCACCTCCATCTGGAGTTTGGAGACCTGCTCCCACTGATTGCTGAGGTCACCGCCAAGCTGGTCCACTTGGTAGTTGTAGCGACGTTCGGCGTTGGCGCGTTCTTCGGACACCCGCCTGGCCATATCGTGCTGGAGCTCCCGGACGCGTTCGTGTTGGCGCTCCAACTCCTCGCGCAGGTGCTTCACCTCCATTTCAGCCTGGGACCGCTCATACAAGGCCATGTCCGCCATGTCCCGCTGCCTTTTCGTCGAGCACACCCGGTTCTCTGCCTTAAGATCATCGATCGTGTGTTCTAGCCTTCTAATTTGATCTTCTAGCTGAATCTTGTCTCTTTGGAGGTTCTCGATCTGTTTCCGCATCGCCTCGACACTGGAGCTGTCCTTCGAGCAGAATGCTGTGTGTCGCTTCAGCTCGTCGTTTTCTGCGCGGAGCTTTTTCAGATCAATATTAGCCTGGGCTAGCTCTGCTTCTAGCTCACTAATCCGAGACTCAAAAACGATATTTGGTCCGCTGAGCTGGTGTCTTGGAGTCCTTTCCTTCTTTTTGTGGAACTTTTCATAGTTGTCATCACTTTCTGAAGACGCTGACATGAATTTATCCTCTAGACCAGCTAAATCTGATCGTGCGTGCTCTGTAAGGGCCTCATTTTCTGTTATGACATCCTTTACTTTACCCAAAAGATTTGAGAGCTCGTTCTTTAAGAAAAATTGAAAGTAGTTTAAGAAATTCATGTAATTATCTTTCTTTCATTCAAATTAATTACCTTTAAGTGCAAAAAAAATATTGCAAATGAATGACATTTTAGCGTAAAACCATATTTCGAATAAAAACGATATACTGTGACGTCACGATCTCCAAGCAAAAAATCATAATAAACATTTGGTTTTTTTTAACTCAATTTAAAATAGATTTGAAAGAATTTCTACACTGTTCCATCCTGACTAGCATTTTGTTAGGGCTAGAATCCGGGCTGGATCCATCATTCTCTAGAACTAATCGTCCGAATCAGGTAATCGGACCAGTACCGTATCAGTCTGTTATTATTATTGTTATATTATAAGTGTTGTCGTTTATGATAATTTATTTATTTATTTGAAATTCATCATAATACAGACTATTATTATAAAGAGTCACAGCAAAAATACATTAGCTAAGCTGACCTTTCACATGGCGCCTTGAGTAATGAAAGTCGATAGATTCATAATTTAAATTAAAAATGCGGGACATCGATGATCGGCTCATTAAACCCATAATTGGTGCGATGTCAAGGCATCAGAAGAAAGTCCACTGATCTCAATGAGCACGCCCGGAACGTGTATATAAATGGAGGACAGAATCTCAGGGGAGTTAATTGTCCCGCACAAGCAATCAAAAGCAAAAAACAGCTCTTGCACTATCACGTCAATATATTATAATAATATTAATTTGGCATTAACACATTTTTTCAGAAATTTATATTTACTGAAGAGATTAAACAAATTTTATTAGAGAAAATAACTCTTTAATGAATTAATTTAGAGATATTTTTTAGAGTCCTTAAATAATTGAAAATTAATAATTACTAATAATAATTATAATTTGCATACAATTTCAATATAGGGTTAAAAATAGGTAATTCATAGACAATTTCTTTCTGATCAGGGTCATATGTGAAATACCCAATTTCTCACGGATTGCACCAGTCGGAACAAAATGCTAGTCGGAGTGATAAATTTTGTAACTCTTTGAACCTACTTACATATGTAGGTACTCGGGCTAGAAATAGTTGAAGTAAACTCTTAAGTAGGTACATATATACATATATGTACATATATGTAGAGTATTGGTCAAAACTAAAGCAACAACCATAAAGTCAATTGATACACGCTTTTAATTTCATAAATTTATAGTCTGGAATAACAATTTTCTTTGAAATGTCATTGAGTAATTTCTTCAGAAAATGTATGTATTTAGTTTTTTAATTGCTTTTATTACCAAAATAACAGACGACTTTTCAGTGCATAGTTGGTTTTGTTTTCTGTTTGCGACGAAATTGTAATTGAACTAACAAAAAAATATTCCATTAAGAAGTCGGTGGTGTCGAGATTAATATAGATGTATGTAGATTGTAGGTATTTAAAGGGGCAGTTCAAAGTACAAAGAAATTAAAATTGCCAGTTAGTGAAAGCACAATTAAGAGGAAATCTGTGGGCTTTAAATTGTTAATTAATGTTCGCTAGGCGACCAAAAGGAGAGCGGTTAAGCCTAAAATATTGTGTATCACCATTAAAGATGGTGGTGGTAATGTGTTGGTTTGGGGCTGTTCTTCTTATGGATTGTTTTGTTTATGTAGACATATTTAAAAATTTTATGTTGTTGCGGATGAGAAAATGCCAGTTAAATAGTGTTTCCAACAAAAAAATAATCCTAAACACAATATTTCGAAATTGGCAAAAGATCCCTTAATAAATTTTAGGTGTTGGAATGACCTGTCCAATTCTCCTGACTTGAATTCCATTGAAAATTTATGGGAAATAGTTAATAAACGTATTGATAGAGCCAACTAAATTCTAATAAAGAGGTATTATTTGATGCAATAAAACAAAATCCAAAGAGGTGCACGGAAGTCATTAGCTGTGTTTTTTTCGTCTATCCAGAACAAAAGGAGATTTTGTGTTGATATGAAATTTATCATGAATAACCTTAAGGAAAAATTTAAAATAAATTTTAAAAAAAAACATCATATAGCAACGAATTTAATTCACTTTTAAATCAAAAATTAATCTGAAAATTGCTCAGTTCAAGATTTGAAGTTTTGCATTAATAAAGATCATGACAATTTTATACATTGTTGATGCAAATTGAAAATCCTTATTTTGAGAAATTACTAATAAACTTCAGTTCACTATAAACTTTGCTCTTGTTCTGGAGATAAAAAAAGAACGTAGCTATTAGAAATAAGGGAAGCCAAACGAAATATTGTTTCCTTAAGATGCTTGTAATATGTTCAGTTGATATTTTGCTTTGTAATTTCTTGCTTTAGTTTTGACCTTCGTATTATTTGAGTTCGTTAATAAAAGCATTTAAAATGTATTTTTCTGAAGAGGTTAATCAAATCAAGGACATCTAGGGAAAGAAGACCTTTAGCTCCAGACTATACATTTGTGAAGTCATAAACTTAAATATATAACCGATACTGTAGACGTACATTTATACATTTAAAAAAAATTAATTAAGATTCTTACCCGACAAAATTTAGACTCCTTTTCGAGCTGTTCAATGTAATCCTCCTGTTTTTCGATAAAATTCAGAATTTCTGGAGGCGCCTGAACACCGTCTTGTTGGGGAACGACTGGAGGACCCGCGAGGTAGTCAGCCGCCGTCGTGTAAGTAGGAACCGACAAATTTTCCTTAGATAAAGTGGGAAACGGCTTCATCTTCCGGATGCTGTTCGTGGTCCGCGCACCTCTGTAGCTAGGTGAAAGGTACTTGGAGATTTCGGATAGAGTGGGACGATCAAGTGCCTGGGAATCACATCAAACGGTGGTAAAAACGAGCTCACTTAACTCAGACTAAAACTTATACTTTGCTGCCGACTGAAAGATTATCGGTGTCGTCCCCGGAGTCCTCGAGCAGGTGCTTTCCGTACGTCTTCGGAGGTGCTGTGTAAGATTCCGCGAGGAGGTACTTCAGGCGACTCACGGCCTCGCGGTAAGTGTAGTCCGTGAAGTCCATATTTTTAGATTTCTTAGACATCGTCTTCATTGGCTTGATCGAACCGTTCGACGTTCTCCTGCGGGATTCGTTCAAAATATCACATTTTTTTTAGAATCGGAGGGACACTCGAGAAAGGAACTTCGGACGGTTTCTGTGTGCAGGTTGCTAGTGACTAACTCGAGGGTTGTTTTGGTAACCTGTGACCATGCAAACCAGGGTCACGCTTCGGTGCGTGCTGCGATGTCTAGGGAGCACGTGAAGGGTGCAGGGCATTTTGACTTGGTGCCAGTACGCAAATGCTTACAAAAGAGTGAAAAGGTTTCTCGATTTTAATTCAAGTTCTATTCATTCACATCAGAGATCGAAATTGGGTGACACACACAAAGCTAGAAGAATAGAAAGAATATGGCATACGTGAAGGTTTAGGGAAATTTAAGGCACTGCAATTTGGGCCGGGGTCTACTCTACTCTACTAAATTGAGGGGTCATCCAAAATAATCACAAAGTCTACGGAATTTGTTGGTAAACATTTTCATTTTTTGTTTTTACAACTGGAGTCGATTGTGGTTTAAAAAATCGAAAAAAATATCTTTTTTTAATTCCCAATAGTTTTGAATAAAACCGAAGTGCATCGCTTTGTTCCAAGTTTGTGTATTTTGGAGTCACAAAAAAATAACTATTGTCTTAGCACCATCTCAAATTTTTCAATTTATATTTATTCAATATTTTACATTAAGTCAAGATGTTTATTCTGTAAATATTATAAAATCGGTTTTTAAAACAATCTTGAAACATCTCTTCAACTTTTTTGAAATTATTTTCTGCTTAAGTTTTTTGAAATTGACAGTTTTCTATTTTCTCACTTTACAATGTTAATTTCTTATAAATACATATTAAGAAATAATATTGGAAAAAGTGAAAATTTTTCAAACAAAACTTTTTGGGAATTTACACTCTATAATTACATACATTAACATATACTATAAAAATTTTATAAATAATTATTTACTAAGAGCACTTAAGAAATGAAAATAAAATTTTAAAATAAAAAAATTCAAAGTTCAAGATTTAGCTTTTATACTTTTAACTTTTGTTCCATGAACGGGTTTTCTCAAAATAGCCTAAAATTTTACGTTTAACAGAGTGAAAACATTTTTTATTAATTATTATTTGTGAGTAGAACTTTTAAAATTTTAAACTTGAGTTCATTTTTATTGATAGTTTTGTATTTACATATAGTCTTTTATTATTTTTTAAAAAAGTTTTCGAAAATTGTTAATTTTGAAAAAAATTACTGAAACTGCACCTGCCTTACTCTACTTTTCTTACTGCGAGCGCTGCCGCTCTCCCGATCTGATAAATTTCCAGCGGGTGAAGAATTTAATCCAATTTTGCTTTGGGTTCGATCACTGAACGAAGGAATCGATGTACTGCCGTATAAACTGCCTGTTTTCATTTTATTTTCTTCTTAAAAATTTGAAACAATTCCCTTTCGAACTGTTTGTATCCTTTTTTAAGAAATCCTTTAACTAGCTTCAAAATTTTCGGATGAATCACAGCACTACTCAAAATTCTTGTCGTAAAGAATTTGCGCGAATATCACAATTTGAACACTAGACAAAAATATTTATAGTCCCCTTTCCACACCTGCACTCTTAACCCGTGGGTATTTAAGTTTTTCACCTAGTTTTCGAGAAGCACGAAAGCCACTAAAGATAGCGATGGACTAAAATGTTTGGCATGTCAACCAGCCCTTTTATAGCCTTTCAGTGGTAGTTGAATAAAATCCTAGTGAATTAGAATTTAACGATATCTTAAATAGCGCCGTACCAGCCTGTCCCAACTCATAACAAACATCGTCGTGCTGCACAGGGGCGGCTCACAATATTTATTCATGTTTTGGACAAATTTGGTAGCATTGGGTTCTATCTAACATATCCGAAATTTATTTTTCACCTATGCTAAAGTACGTCTAAAAGTGTGTGGTTCTTAAAGACATTTTTTGATGTACTATATTTTCTTCACTAAGAGGTTTAAGTGCGTCCTTCGTACAATTTTAGTACAGTGTATCTTTTTACAAGGGTAAATTTAAATGTAACCTAATACGTTTAACTTCTGCCTTAAGGGCACCTTTCCACTTGATCTCACCCAGCACAAGGTAGAGGGTAAAGTGAAGAATGTTGTTATCATTGCGCAAATGTTCTAAACCCTGAAGGAATTCTAATCCCCAATACCCTCGTAGACAAATCCTGCTCCGTTTTTAGAAAGTTTAAACAGGAACTTGTAAGATTCGCTCATAAGGACACTTGTATTTGAGGCACGAATGATTTAGAAATATTCAATTCCCTTATTGTTGGGTTAAGTACTTAAATTTTTGTGGTAATGGGAAATCGAACTAACTTAACTTAAAGATGTCACCTGATACCCTCTGGCAATTAAGAAGGCGGTCAGGGTTATCCTGGCTCTATGTAACATTCCATTTGCGAAATTGGCTCACACCCATTTAAGCCTATAAAAGTAGAATTTGTTACTTCGTCTAATGAGACAAAATTGCCGAAAAGGGATGCTGCTTGAGAAAATCTTGTCATTGAGTAATTATATACAAAGTGCTTTGAGCTCTCTAAACGCTAATCAGAAGTTAGGGTTCAGGTGGATTTTAGATAAATCCATATTTAAAAAGGGACACCAATTTTATGGGCCCAAGAAAGCTTTATTCATAAATTATTTTGATACTTAATAAATAGTATACTAATTAAAAGAAAGGCTTATTTATTTACTAACTAATAAGGCACAAAATATATTTTTACCTTACTTTATAAACCTAAAGGACTCGAGACCCAAGCCCACATGACTATGGCCCTAATTACAATTTATAGTTTAATTTATTTACATTCGCCCTACTAAGGGTTTTAACTATTTCTAACCTTTTAACATTTATTTAATTTACCCTTTATTATTTTACACATTAGCATTATTATAATTTTCTCTAATTATAGTATTTCAAACTGTTAACATTTTACTACTAAGGCGTTCGAGCTTATTACATTTTTACATTCTTATTCTATTGCTGAATTTAGTAATAAATTTTTCTATATTTTATCGTTCGATGAGATTTACAAAACCTAATAAAATAAAATATCTTTCTTGCTGTTCTATTTTCGTTTCCCTATTTTCATTTTCAAATATATGAGATGATACCCAGCTTATCTAGAAGGGACAGTGGGTTTAAAGGGCTTGATGAAAGAAAAGTGTTTCATTAAAAGTACTTTAAAGCAGAAAATATTAAAAATAATGAAGTTTAATTATATCTTTTGTCATGAACATATATTTTTGATTTTAATTTTTGTTTATGTACTTACATTTGTACGTATTTTATAGAATCTATGTACGTATAGAAGACTGACTAGTTAGATATCGAATTCGGTTATTTAAATTTTTAGCGTTGACAAGGTGTTCAGACCTTACTTGTTAAACATATAAAAAATTTGCTGTTGCAAATTATTATATTACTATTATATTATTCAAAATGGTAGATTTTTGTCTGTACTCTGTACGCCTTTGAATTATAATTCAGTTGGGTGCATGCATATACGAGTTCCTGCATTGGAAGTTCGTGACTGTGTTTATTCGATAATCCCAGTAACTAGGCGATGAATGGTGGAGCTTCCGCCCTAATTATCCCCAACCATGAAAATACCTCTTGTGATTTTCGGCGTAAAAATGCTAACGACAGAAGGTCTTTCGATGGTCTTGTCTCCATCTTTTTAGCGGACAACGACAAAAACAATCCCCTGCCGTCGTCCCTCGTAATTAGTTTCAAGTTCATTTGGTGTGCGCGGGGGTTTCCCTGATTAGCATTTGTCGGGAATGTGCGTACTTCTCCCTATGGAGGATCCCTTTTGGATAAAGTAAATAAAGATAAAGTTTCAAGGGAAGTTTCGCTCTTTGGCCACCTACAACTCGTTCATGGTACCGGAGGGATAATCGAGGTTTCGTGATTCCGATGGAAGTTTGATTCGAGCACTCCAGCAAATGGGTTCGTTTGATTTGCATCAACTTAAAAGTAGAATTAATTTCTGCTTTTGGGGGCACTCGGTGACAAACGTAGGTACTTTGTTTTTCCGCTGTTGTTTAATTTAGATTACTTTACTATGACCTTGATGGATATTTTAAGACTATATACCTTCACCTAAGTTTATATGCATTGATTGAGAGAAGAAATTGGAATTAAGACGCAGGAGTATTCACTTTAAATGTTTTATCTCTAAATTCAGCTGTTTTGTTTGTTTACACTTCAAGCCTATGAAGGGTAATTCCGAAATTTTTTACAAAAGATAAATCGATGTTCCATTCTACGTGCTTTTTGATAAATTAAGCAGGTCTATACTACGGTTGATGTATTCGATTTAAATATACATATTTATAGAGCCCGCATTTCCAAAATTTGAGAAAATCTCCATTAAAAAATAAAAGGAAATCATTACAATAATAAAATTTTTTATGTAGGATACCTATACATATTAATTAAGAATTCCCTTTGTTTCGGGATTTTAAATGTAAGAGTTTAAGTAAGTGAATTCGCGCAGATTACTTAATATCAATGAGATTTTTTTTTTTGAATTGAAGCTGGTGAGATCTTTCATACCCTTGCATTTATGAAAATCTTCCAAAAGTAATAGAATTAAAAGAAGAAAGTAATAAGACTACTTAATAGAACATTTATTCGGAAGGAAGTATTACCTACGCAGAATTAATCTAATTATCATCAAAGTGAAACTTCCTCTAAACTTTCGCAAAATTATATCACCGCACCCACGAATATTACCAGACCTTCCATAACTATTACATAAATTACCTTTATGTTTCGAAAAGTTCTTTAATAATTAACAAAGTTTAATGGAGTAGTTAATGTCTATAGAGAGTACCAAAAATGTTTTGGGTTCCCTCCGCTTTGCACCCATCGTATTCTATCTCTTTAATATTACATTTTTGGTAAACCTTTGGGCAACGCCAATTCTTCTGGGGTATTCCAGGAAAATAGCATTCGAATTCATTCAATCTATTTTTCAATTGAAGTTGAAAAGTTTCTGTGGAACTTTTGATTAAAATTTTCAATGAATAAAAGTTTTTGCGTGCCTTAAGGTAGTCACTAAAAAATCTATCAAAAAAGCAAGATATACTCGTATTTTAGAGGTTTAATCTTGACGATGCTGAATTTATTGTAATTAGTGAAAAATTTCGTACTTCATTTTCTTACCATTTTAAAAAATTTCTTATTCTTTCAGCTTTAAAAGTTCGAAATTTTTCGTGCTCCACATAATTGAAAGTAAGATACTAATGCATTTGAAAGTAGGTAAATTATAGGATTGAACTTTTACATAAGAAATTTGCTCCGTAAAATGAGTGTTTTTGGTGATAATTAATGGTAAATGGAATGAACAGTCAAATTCATTGGTGGTGTAGTGCATGTAATTTGCATTTTAATAGTTTTAATGAATTGGTTGCCACAAAACTGTTATTAAATATTAATATTTCGGATTTTAGATGAATATGAATATCAAATTGGTAGTTAAAATTAATTGGGGATTAAATTAACGTAAACCAAATTTATTATTACCTGGACATCCGAATTGTCATATTATGACTAATTTGCACCACTTTATTTAGAGTTTATGCAACGAGGATTAATCAAATAGTCGATTAATTGGAATTTGAACTGATAAAATTACGTATTTTAATTTATGTTAAATTGGGATAATGTGTTATTTGGTTATAATATTTTTGATATACATATCTGCAAAATTAAGTATGTTCGCTGCAATTAATTGGAACTGAAATGTATAAAATAAAAGGAACAAATTCAGATCCAAAAAGTGTAGGTTTGTTAAGCACAATAACTTATTTATTGACTCAAATTGTTCACAGCTACTCAAATAAACGATTCGCGCGCGTGGACTTCGTTAAAGGGTCCAGTTAAAAGGGAAATTGCTAATTAATATGCAAACAGAGAAGTACTTTCAGTGGCACACATTAAAAAGGGTATCAGTGGGAACAGACAGAAAACCGATAAATCTAGTTAATTGCATTGAAAATGATAGCAACAGCTCTACTTTCCGGGACGCCATAGCTTCACGGTCTAATCTCCCTGTTTTCCCTCCCCCGCAAATTGCTCTGGTAGCTGATCCCAATTTCAATTAACGCTCCACGGGAATTAAGAGGTCATCAAACACTAAGTAAATGGAGTCGTTCTTCAAATCCACTCAGACAGAATGAGTGAAGGACATTAAGAAGCTGTTTAGTGGCCATTTGCTGAGGATTGGCTTACAAAATCCTTGTCTGTCTGTCTGTCCGTCTGTCTGGCTGGCGTAGTACAAAATGGTCGCTATGTTTACTCTTTGGAGTGATTAATTTCATGGTCCAGATGATTTTTTTAGGGCAATCACTGTCACGTCGGAGCCATCCGTCTTTCGGTACCCAACGCGATCATAATCTGAGATTTCTCATTCCCTTTGATTTGAATGGCTAAATAGTAATTAATTCGTTTAATTATACTCATTTAAATTGAATATATTACAAAGTAATTCTTTTTCAATTATAAATTTATGCTAAGATTAATTCATAATTTTCAGCACTCGTGTAGATGTATTCACAGAAATTCGGTGGAAGCATTCTTAATATAAAATTTTTCCAAAATGTTTACCAAAAGATTATGGGAGCATGAAGAAATCGCGAAGGAAAATTGTCACTTTACAGAATTGTAAAGTTAAATATCTTTGGAAATATGTATGTACATATAAGCGACCGCCAAATTTGTTTATCCGTCACTTTTGACAGACGGAATTTTATTATTATTCCGTGAGCAGTCCTCAAACTGAATTTACGAGTATGCCTCAATTTTTATTTCTATTCCGTAAAGATTTGAGTTTGACATAAGCTATGTTTTTTTTCATAATCGGAACTGGATCAGGTCTCCTGCTAAAACTTTTTGCATTGAATTTAAATTTATGAGCAGTTACCTACATATGTTGTTTGTGAAATTAAGATCGAATTGCTTTGATTTATATCCACTTTCAGTCAAAAAGTTAATGACCGCTATTGCAGAATCCGTTCGACTCGGATTGAAAAGAGCTTACTTAAACCCTTTTTGGATAAAAATTCCTTAATAAAGTTGCTAAAATTCTAGTAAATTTGACTTCAATTATTTTTTTCTTTCAAAATGGTTAGAATAATCCGATAGAAAAATCCAATCGAATTATTTTGATGTTATGTGCGTAAAAATTAGTTAAAGTCAAATTTACTAAAATAAACTTAAACTTCTATCGGATTCGGCAATAGGGCCCAATATAAAAATGTTTTCGGTTCAAAAGATTTGAAGTTTGGATGAATAAAAATTATGGCCAGTTTATGTTTAG
This sequence comes from Machimus rusticus, assembly GCA_951509405.1. Lineage (NCBI taxonomy): Eukaryota > Metazoa > Arthropoda > Insecta > Diptera > Asilidae > Machimus > Machimus rusticus. Next base: position 13,596,062 of record OX608054.1, on the reverse strand, counting down.
GAAAGAGACAACTTTTATGTAGAATTAAATTCGATGGAAAATTTCCTAACTAATCGGATCCCATTATGAGAAAAACACAGACACAGCTATAGATTTTTAGTATTATACTTTTTTGAAAATTGTGTTTATATTAGCGGATCCAGTTCCAGGTTTTGCAGGATATTTTACATTGATTTGAGATTTTAAAAATCGTCACGTATATTAAAATTTTATAATTTGCGAAAAGCGTATCAATTTGCTATGATAATTTACCCATCGAAACTTCAAACCTTAAACCAGATAAGTTTTTGCGTTAAGTTTTTGACGCAAAGTGAGTGTAAATCTAGGCAATTTTATATTATTTTCGCTAAATAATTTCAATTCAGTGCAAAATTTCCTGCTAAACATAAAACTGGATCCAGTTTGAAAAAAAACACAGCTTAGATATATTTCATTTCACAAATATAAGTTGTTACTTAAATAATGCTTTTAACACAACATAAAGGGGTAATTCTAAAAGTAAATTTTGATAGGTTAATGTTAGGTAAATTAGGCTTCTAACAAGGCACGTCGAAGGAACTCTCCTCAGAATGGAGCCTCGTTTACAAAATCACCTATTTTATGAATTTTCTGAATACGATTTTATTTCCCATTTGAAGCTAAGTCCCTAGAACGACTATTTGCAAAATTGCTCATAATTTTTGCTACTTAATGCTCTAAAAGCTCTGCTGAACCTTTCTGAAATCGCAGCACATCAGGGAAAATCTCACGATAGTGCTAGAATTCTTTAACATCTTGTATAGACGCGTGGAAATCCAATAAAATGCTATTACATTTTCGGAATGGCACGGCGTTAGATTTTATTTAAAAAACCCCATAATTCGACTCAATTGAATTTGATTTGTCCGATTGATATTCATCGGGATGACTGTTCCCTTTTTACGTACAATGGATCATTCCCGCATTTCGCTTCGCACGCATATCAACCTGCACCGGAAGAGGCTGAGAATTGGATTCTATTTTATTTTTTTGAGGAGACAAGAGTCACAGTCAGCACCAAATTCGATTGAAACTGTGACCGGGATGCTACTTGAATGGGAACATTTTTGGGATTGGGTTCTTTTTGAAATTCGGGAATCCCTTAAACCTTTTTTCCTACTCAAACGTGCGGGAGATATCCTTGATGATGTATTTAGTTGGAAAAGCGGTCCTGGGAGAAGCGCCCATCCGTAGTGAAATTGGCTTTATACACTCGGGATTTTCGAGAGGCTCGTCCACGAGGTAAGGATTGATTAATTTACGTGCTTGGAACCCAGAAATACCGCGCTCCTTGTGAGCGCTTTTATTCTACTTGAAACGAATTGAATTCGAGAATAGCAAATCAAACAAAAGTTGAAACTTTTGCTAATTTATTTACGTAGGCGATCCGAAACCCGGTTCACAGGGTTAAGAAAATGTCCCGTCGATCCAGGATAAGATATATAATTTCACAGGGAAATATTTATTCAACGAAAACAAGTACGTCACGAAGTAGATAATTCCTTCGAAAATTGCACCCAATTCACCCCCATCGAAGTCCAAACAAATGAAAAATAAAATAGAAGACCAATTTTGTATACTTACGCTTGATTTATTTCGTGAATTTGTTTTCAGAAGGGTTAGAATAAGGGCAAACAAATTCGGAATCTTGATTCTCAATTTTGATTTAATTTTTAACTAAGTTCGAAAAAAAAACAATTTGTTGGGATGACAGTTTAAAGATTAATTAAAAAATATTGTAAAAATTTTTTCGTAATAGTTTTTGTTAGTCACGTAATCTCTCTATAAATAACATAATATGTATAATATAAAATCAAAAGTTTGTTTCTTTGTTTGTTTCTCAATTACCCCTAAACGCTTGGTCCGAGAGTTTTCATTTTTGGAGTGAAGACATAACATATTCCGGTCTAACATACAGGCTACTTTTTATTCGCGGATTTCAAAAAGGCAGACGTAAGATGGCGGCTAAAAAACTTGGTATTTTGGGGTTTTTGGAGCTCTTGATTGCGAATCTACACTCAAAATTTGGATATTCAAGATGGTGGATCCAATATGGCGACAAACAGTTTTTGAACTGTAACGAATTTGGTTGAAATTTGAAATTCAACGGATTTAACGAAAATTGAGGCCACTAAATTCGAATTTATTATCAGAATTTGGAAATTTGGAATGGTGAATGATATTTTAGTATAGCACTGCACTGCAAGTGATTCTGTTTCTGGCTTAAGCTTCATAATTTGAATATTGAGTATTTTTTTGGGTTACTCATCTAGTAAGATAATATTTCGATTGAGATTAAATTTTACGGGCGTGTGCGCATGTCCTTCAGAGTGAAACTGGACACGCAAATACGTAAAAAATCCATTACTTCATTTTTGAATAACTTGTGAAAAAAAAAATTATTTTCAATATCCTTTGCTTGATTGAATTTCGTTTAGTGATGTAACAAACATATCGATCAATTTACATCCAAATTAAAAATGGTCGAGTTTAGTTAATTTGAGATGAAATAACGATCTGAACCGATATATTCAGAGAGACCAAAACTCTTGCAATTCAATAGTTTAGAGTTTTGAATGTTTTTGGCAAAAGCTGAGAATTAAACAAAACTCGATTATGGTAGTATTATACATTTTTATTGGTTTAACATGAAAAGTATAAAAGTAAATTTAAAGAAAGGATATTGAACTTGCATTTTGGCATTGATTTGAAGCATTAAAGGATTAGACCTTTCGGTTTTTTATGTTTTATATTATGTTTTTTATAGAATTCTAACTACGGAAAAGTAAAGGTATTTTTTTTAATCTGCTGGTAAATCCCTCACTGCCTGAAATCAAATTCGTCACAAAAAAAGATAATTCGCTTGAAATTTACAGACCCTCCTGCTGGTTATAGATAAAGGAAATCGGAGTAAGCGCGTAATCCCCGCAGATGGGTCGAAGTCAATCAATCGATGTAGTGCACCGCGATCGGCTGCGATAAATTCGCGATAATTGAAACAATGTAACACGCGGCCGAGGAGGCTTATCGGCCCCACTTGAGAGTCAATCGAGGCTTCGCAAAAATGCTGTTTTATAGTTCATCGAATTGAGGTGACAATGGGACGATATCAGGTGTACCTTTAAATAATTTCCAGTAGCACAAAATAATTTCACGGCCACAACGTTTATGGGTTCATTTATGGACTATATTTAGCCGGAAGGCTTTTTGCGTTTCTAAGTTGGGGAATTACTGGATTTAGGGATTTCTACCAGTTGGAGCGGGATGGGCGACCTGATTATAGGAATTTTACTTTTCTATTTTGAGCAATATTATTAATAATATTCGTCTCGTGACGAGATGCGATAAGGTGCTGTCCTTAACTCACGAAGACAGCCTGGTTGTGCTAATTTTAATCAGAGACCTTAGACTATTTTAAATTTGATAACTAAATACTTAATTTAAATTAAGACCTTTTCTGTGACTCACACTTAAGTACCAAGTGCTATATTATGCAAACTTTACTTAAACTTATGTTTTATTAAGCTCTAAAGAGTACTTTGATAATAATGATTGCATTTTAGAAAATCACGAGTCTACAATCTATTTTTATTAAATTACTGTCCGCTTTTTATTGTTCAAACGTTTCAAGTGAAATATGTTTTCCTTTTTGGAAGAAAAATTGGGCCAAATTTCAAAGAGATATACATATCTCCAAAAGAATTCGTTTAATGCCTTTTGCAACTTTTCATTTAAGTCCTCGTCTGCTCTGGTGACGACATTTCTTTAGGTACTTTCGTTTCGTTTCTTTTATATATATATTATTAAAATTTAAATTACATATAAAAAATACTGATTTTGTCAGAACCAAAGTAGATTCATAAAAGCAAAAGTTCAATCCTTTTGGGGAAAAAATTAAATAACTTCGTAGTTTTTCCCTTTTTGCAACCTAAAAAATTGGATACAAAAATTTATTTCAAAGCGTTCAATTTTATTTCTTCTACACGTGTCAATTGCAGAAGATAACTAGGAAAAATTTCATTGCGCTTGATAAAAATCTCAAAGCATCTGCATTTATACGTGCGCTCGTTCTATGTTTGGAAATTTTCCACATGAAAAAAAAAAGATGGAAATTAGGTACCAGCGTTCTATTCAAAGAGGCCAATTTAAATTGCGCAATAGCCCAATTTGTCGAAAGGAAATTGGGAGGTTGTACTCTTTGTTGGAAAGGTTTCTTTCTGATTTATGGCATGTGATTCTAATTAGAAAGACTCTTAATTGAGATGAGGATAGCGCAGTATTTTATAACGACGGTGAAGATTTACTTAGGGCGTATAAGGTTTAAATTAGCGTCATTTTACAAATTTCGTTTTTCCTAGAAAGTATTGGAATAATTAAATTGTGATTTTTCGATATTCTGGATTTCAAAAGATATGTTTTCTGTTTAGTTTCTGAATGCTTTTACACATGATTTCATAATCTTATATCGCATATGTATGTATGTATGTATGTGCTGTAGATACTTCTCAGATGTATTCATTAAGAATTTTTTTAATGTATTAAATATAATATATATACCCGAGTAAAATTATAAAGTAGATTAATTTTGCGCGCCCGTAACGCGCCCAATGTACATCCAAACATTTTCTATTTTTCAACCCCGCAACTTGCACGATTGTTTAATAATCACGTCTGTATGGTGCTTGCAATAATCCTGCGTTTCCTTAAAATACGCTTCCAACACATCCGAATTTTTATGAAACGCGACTACAACAGGCCCAACTTTTTATAAATTGAGTTATTTATAGTAATCCTTCCCTAGTTATGATGTTTTAAAAAACCTTATATGTAATTATTGCTTAAATGAATTACAGAAAGGAATATTATTGATTCCCTCCGTAAAAAATTGGACATATTTATACATCTATATTTCTGCGTTTGAAGAAGATATTGGCGAAGATGGATGGCACCTACCCTGAATATTAAAACATGTCAAGCTTTACATTTTTATTAAACTCAAGGGTGAAATTCAAGAATTTCCGCGTGGCTGTCGGGGAGATCTTTTATTCATTTAAAAGATAAAATAATCAACTTTTCATGAATTCCTAAATTGCGTATAACTTGAAGAATATCGAAACTTCGAGCTAAGATAAACGTTTAATATTCCGACCTAGTATACTATTACAGTCTATTTTTTATTAAGCTGTTAAATATTCTACAAAATAAAATAGCATGACATAATCTGTGCTTTTATAAAATTTTACTTTACTGTTAATTATTTTTAATTTGGAAGTTATAAAATCTGTCTTGATAGGTTAGTCGATGGCAATGCGTAGCGCGAGGTGATAAGAAATCCAATTAATTATAATTTTATAGTTTATTATAAAATACGAAAAAAGTTGTTAGTAATTTACAAACGCATTCAAATATTATAGATGGGCATTTAATCGTATTAACATTTATGCTTGCTCATCTCGATGTTCAGTACATTTGAGTGAGCTTGATATAAACTGTGTTGCATTTATACGTGAAAAATTGACATAATATTCCCGAAAAAAATATTATGTACTATAATGCACAAAATTCTACACTGAAAAAAATAAAATTGGTAAATTTGGCCAAAAAAACTGTTAAAAGGGAGATTGCAGGTTCGAATCCAGCCACGGTTAGTCTGCAATATCACTGGAAAAAAATCAACTTTTTCTCGTCGTCAGAGATCGGAACTATTTTTCGTGGTTAAAAGTAACCAACTTTATTGGTTGGTGCCGTTTTGTATATAATTGTATTTAAACAATGTCTGCATGATAACTTTGATTGTACAAATTATAAATTAATCTGAAAATGCCAATAAGCTTTAATATGTAGCCCGGAATGTAGTACATTTATTTACATAAGTATAATACATATTTGGGTAATTTAGTATTGGCTTCCCCGTTGAGCGAGACGTTTAAATAATTAATTAAACAAGATGGTCTTTTCCCCGATTTCAATACCTTTCCTTTTTTTAAAAACTCACGGACGTAAACAAAACAATTTTTCCAGCAGGGGACGGTGTTGTTGGGCAATTTCTGGACCATTAGCAAATTTATTTGAGAAGCCCCACTCAATTGAATTCACGTGTCTCATCTCCTGGGCACTGTAAACCTTGGGACATTTGCGGCGAATATTACAAATCGTGGGCAGTTTTCAATAGGTTCATTGTTCGGGGCTTGGGGGTTGTCCCGGAGTTGTTTTTCAACCAGTCAAAGAAAACTCACCATGAGAAGTGTTTACCACAGCAACAAGGGCAATAAATAAAATATCCTCAAGGATGGATGCCACAATAATGTCATCGTTTTTCTTTGAGTTCATCAATAACCCTTTCAACCCTTTCTGCCAGTTTTTTGTGTTTCTCAAAAACTCCTAACAAAACGAAGATTTCTCTATGAAATATTCATTTTTTGAGTGAAAATTGAGATAAGAATGTGAAATTGATGGAAAATAGAGCCATAAAATCTAAGTTATTTGGTCCCAGATTGGAAAGCTTAATAGATATTGCTGTCGTAAGACTCTTACTCCAATTCAACGGTATTCGAACAGAAAATTTTAATATTAATACTACCCGAGGTTAATTCTTCTAGTTTTTTAAACTTTTGGACTGCTAATGTAATTAAAACTAAAGACTAAAAAATGTTATTTATTTTCATATTATAATTTACCAGAAGTCTGGAAGAGAAAAGGAGGAAATATATTCTTTTAATTATCTTTTTTGAGGAAATGTTGAAGCCCTTGAGCTGAAGTAACTCTGCACATATTTGTTTATGTATGCATAATTAATTAAGAGCACTTACATATTTATTTAGTAGATAGGTATTTATGTTGGAAAGGAGAAGAATCTTTATGCCCATTTTTGTGTTAATTGTTGACTTGTGTTTGAATTAATTTTGTTTTGTAAGATTTGAATCCTAAAAAAGTATTAATTAAGAATTTTCATAAATACGTCGGTAAAGGCGATTTCAAGACTGTTTTAATAATACGATGAATTTTAAAGATATAAGTAGAAGAAACGTTCTGGTTATGGTTATTGTTATTCAGGAAAATTTTGTATTAAATGATGAAACTCCGGAAGTTGAAATATGTTGGATTTCTTTCAGTTACTCCTTTAATTTATTATTTGTTTGCTATAACGAAAATGAATTGGTTAATTTTAACTTTATTTTTTAAGGTAATTATAATAGTGCTACCGGTTGTTTTGATAGTATAAGGAAATTGAAAAAGATCTTAAATCTAAACTGCTCCCTTAATTTTGACCTGATTTTTTAAGTTGACAATTCAAGCAATTACACAAAGAGTTTGCCAATTTCTTGGTAGTTTCTAGCTGATTTTTAGACTATCGTCCAGCTTAGGGTACCGCAGTTTAAAATTTTTGCTCTGGCAGTATTTAGGTCGTAAGCGAAAATCTTTATCTCAGTCTCAAATCTCATTCGCTCAGTTTCGGAAATTGCATTTGTTGCACAAAAAATGTGTTCCGAAATACATATTCAACTCTTAGAAGAAGTTAACGTTAGTATCCAAGTTTCTAAGACAGTTTTTGAATGATTGGAGGACAAAAATATAGACACACAATAAGCTGGCCTGCAAAAAGTCGGGATTTAAACGATATGGATAATCCATGGTGGATACTTGAAAAACGTGTGTACATTAAAGGCGGCCATATTATAGAGTTCAGAGGCTTAAAATCGCTTTATAGAAGCATGGTCTAAAATTTGCGTGGAAAACCTTCAAAATCTAATTTAATCAATGCCACGACGAATTTTGGCCGTTGTAAAAGGAAAAGGAGGACTCACTCCTTATTATGAGTATGAATGTAATTCTTTAGTACTAATAGTTTTGTTAAAAACATTGGTGTTTTTATGTGAATTTCCACTTGAATTTTAATATTTTGGTTCTTTACTAATACCAGCGACACACCAATCGAAATTTAGAATTTCGAGTGTTCTCAATTTCAGAAATATATCATAATACCTCTGAATTTCTAAAAAAAGTTTCAGGCGAATATTCTGTTAAAAAGAGATTTTGGCAAAAAATGTCAAAGCAATACAATAATATTGTGAAATTGAATACGCTCGAAATTCTAAATTTCGGTTGGTGTGTCGCTGGTATAACTTTTTTTTGTAATTAAGTTCAAATCAAAATTTTTTTATACACATATGTATGTAGTATATATAATAGCTAATTACTATTCAATTGCAATATAAAATTAGGAACTTTCATGTTATTTATTTGAGAAAATAGCGTAAATTTTAGTGTTTCTATGTGAATTTCCCACCACTGTATATGTGATCGTTGAGCTGAAAGTGAAAATACATACATACAAAATTTTGTTGTTGTTGTACATGTGTGATCTTTATTAAATAATTTACTCTGTAATTAAATGTTAAGTTTTCTGTTATTGAATCTCAGGAATTTCCATGTCTAAATGAACTTCTACAAAAATAATTAAATAATTATAATCGTAGGAGGATGCTTTTCGCGGGCTTCGCTGAAGAGTTCGTGAATTCGGGCCGGTGCGCCGGGAGCACGTTCCTCGAAATTTCGTAGGGCGAACTCCTGGACGAAGCACATGTCGAACGTAAGTCCAACTTCTGCCGTTGAGCCGCAACTGCGAGCGCCACTATCGCAGCTTTTCGAACTCGACATAGGGCCCAATGGCGAGCGCCTTCTACGGAGCTTTTCCAGTTGCCCAGAGCGTGTCTGGCGGGAAGCTTGTCGGAGCTTATTCGCGGTGGGTCTGATTTACGCGCAAATTCGAAATTTCGTCGTTCCGTCTCGTAATCGCCTATTTTAGCTCGAAACTGCACGTGTTTTGCGGTGTCGTTCAAAAAGGACCAACGAATCCTTGTTGCCTTCAGTCGGCAAAATTCTGTCGACCAGTGAAGTCGTTCTTTGAGTGTCGATTTTCGATTCCTATAAGGAAGTTCGTTTTCAGTGCATCTTTTCGAAAATCGTTTTAAAGCAGTCAATGCTCTGGTAGAGTTGTTCCGAACTCCTGGAGGCGACGTGTAAGGATAAATTTAGTTTAATGCCTTGCTTGGCAATCTGCCTTTCAACATAAATTTGTTAATTGCCCTGGAGGCTGCAGATAAGTTCAAATATCGACATGGGTTTTATGAATGAATAAACGACATCGTTCCAATTTGAGTGTGATAAAATTTAATCGACCGTTCGAGTCGCGCGAATAAAAAGCGTCGTTTGAGTGATTCCGATGCAATAAAACTCAAGCTTGTAATAATAGATTTCTGGTGAATTTAGTGGTTTTATCGAGGAGATACTCCTTCAATTTTAATCGCTACCGCCTTATCTTTTCACCTGGTGCCATATAAAAGTAGAAAGTTGTCTCTCTTACCATTTGTGCTTAAAAAGATTTATTTATTTTCATTTATTTGCTGCCCCCGCACGATTTTCAACGGGCCCTATCTCATATGAGTGTTTTTGCATCGTCGCAAAATCAAAGGTTCAAGTGTGTTACGATCTGATTTAAGTGGTGAGAAATCATATTAGCGAAAAAAATATTCTTTTCAGACTATTCCAATTTCTGTGATAAGATTAAGTCAGGTGAAAAGAAAAGAAGGTGTTGTGTCATCGATTTTATTGTTTAAAGTGCAAGGTGTTCGCATCAAAATAGCCCTTGTCAGCGGATAAACGATCTTATCGAGAGCGACGGTTAATCTCAAGAAAATTGGAACTCGATTGAGGCAGATTTTAAAGTGATAGATTAGTTCAGGTACATAGTATATACATATTTAATTTTTTAAATCAAATCTGGGAAAAGTTTTTTTCCGATCACTTGCTTTCTATATTTATTTTATCAGCAGGAAATGATTATTACTCTTCGCAAATATTTCAGGTGATCAATTTTTTGAGTGGGAAACAATAGATAGGAATTTTCTCTTATATAAAACGAAATTATATAGAAGAACAAAAATTTTCTTTTTGGTAACAATTTATTTTTAATATACTATTGTAGGTATATATGTGTAGCTTCCTATATGATATAATAAAAAAAAATTAAGCAATTTTTTCGAATTAAAACTTAAAATCCCCGAGGGGTTTTATTTTTAATCAGTTGTGTTAGTTATTTAGATCTAGGCGATTTTTATTGGTTGATTTCGTACAAAAACCCCGACTAGAAGCATTAACGCATATTTGTAAAAAGGTATAATAGTGGGGATAGTTGATAGTAAATAGTTCTATGTAATCTATTTAATCAATATTAAAAGTTTTTTTAGATAAAATTATTGGCAGCTGTCTCATTGCGAACATCAATAAAAATTTGATAGTTGACTTTTTAACATACATATGTACATATATGTAGCAGAGCGATTGAAAGTTAAATTTTGTTGCAGTTTTTCACAAATATATAGGAGTAACTTTCGGAATATCATATTCTGCTCTGCTTTGCTCTGAGAGGAAGCACATGATACCTTAGACTTTATATTCGATGATGTTGTAAAGAAATTATTTGTTATCTCAAATAGTAATAATTTTTTGATTCCTTCCTAGAATATTATATTTCTACACTGCTTATGAGGTATAATAATAAAATAATAAATTTCTTCTTTTAAGTAATCAGCATAGCGATCAAAAGCACAGCGCATACCACGTCCATGAGATTTTCTGAAGGGCTTCCCCTGAGGGTTAATATCCAAGATTAATTAAGAGTAGAAAATGTAATCAAACTTAGTCACTTAGGTGATTATCAAAACTCGTACCTATATAGAATTCCAAAGTTTCAACGATAAATGATATAATGATGGAAAAGGTTAGAATCTTTGGGAACTTAAATTGAATGCTATAGTATAGAATAGTAGACCCATTAAAATATATTCATCCTTAATCATATATGTAATTGATGCGGTTAAAAACTTTGTTTTATTATTTTCATCTATGTTAGAATATTAAATTAGTGTAAAATAAATTTACAAAGCAACGAAACTTGTTTTCCTGTTAGAATATTAAATTAAATAAACGCAAACTTTAAAATACTTAAACAGGAGAAATCCCTTTATAAATTTATAGAGCTCAAGCAGAATATTTCACCCGAATCTTATTTATAATTATATTTTTTGAAATGTGAACTAATGAATTTTTTCTCTTTTCTTGCGTCATCGCTTCACCTGACGTGTGATAGCTTCGACCTCACGGAGGAAGCCATCAGTCGTCATAATGAAGATTTCGTTTTAAAATCAATTCAGAGGCGGTCTGCTGAGAATAAATTTAAGCTTAATCCGATGACATCTAAGTGATTATTAATCTACCGCATGGAGTTAAATATGGATTGATTTCAATTTGATTTTGCAATTAATAACTCTATTGTTCCTTTGGTGGAATCTGCAAAATATTGTGGGTTTATAATAAAAAGTTAGCACTTGCTTTGTTGCTTGCTGTAATCATATTGCCAGTAAAAAAATTATTAGTTTCAGTTAGCTTAAAAAGATTTATTTAGGAATACTAACAATCTTTAGTAAGTTTTAAAATTAGAACATTTATAGACTAATATGTTTGTCATAACCAAATGAATTGGTCATTCGATCAAATTCGTAATGAAAGCACTTATCTACTATGGATTCTAAGAAAGCATTTTCGTAGACTTTGATGGTTTAGTTTGGATATTTAAACACATTTAAAACGAAATTTGAGGAGAAATATTTTATGCTACAAAGATGACTAACCGAAGTAAGTTTTTTGTTCAGCAAATACAATACATACTACATTTATTTGGTAGAAGTCCATATAACATTTGGGTCAGAACTTATTTATTTTATTGCGGTCTACAGATCACACAAATCTTACAGACTAGGAGGGAGGTAACTATAATATACTGAAAAAACAAGTTAGTCGAAATAACCAAAAGCGTAGTTTAAAACGGCTCCAAACAATAAAGTTTTTTTTTTTCAACAACGAAAAATATTTAGTACCTAATCTCCTGACGAAATAGTTAATTTTTCTGTGATATTGTCTACTAATCGTGGCTGGCGTGGGCTGCTTAAGAATAAAATGTGGGATTGACTATTTTTAATACATAGTTGGTAACGAAAATGTTTAAAATTTATTTAGTTTTGGCAATATGTATGGCGAGATCATTTAACAATTTTTATTTGTTTAAAATGAGCAAGTTTATTTTCATGAGTGTACAAAAAAAAGGCTTTTGTAACTTTACATGTGCATCTATTCAATATGCAGCAAAAACTCCAAGGTCATTAAACTCAAAGATTATTTTTTATGACTATAGACTTTGAATTTAGGTCAACTTGACAAAGTTTGTACACTTTGCCTCATGTTAAAAATGAGCAATTTAGTAACTTCTACAGAGTTTTCCCACTTTGCAGATTTATGCACAACTTGTGTCTATAATATGGGCACAGCTCAGACATTTTACAAATAATAACCACTTTGTGTTGTACGCCAAAAACAAACAACGCCCCATAGTACACTTGCAACCTTTCTCATCTGCATGCAGGTCCTGTGATGCTTCAGTTCATACGCAAACAAAGTATTACATTTCATGCCCAGACACCAATCTGCAGGACATTTTATGTTCCCCGGTTCCAAAATACATATTCAATATGTAGCATACAGTCGTTCTAATTTTATGACGGAGGTATTACCGGCAGGCATTTTCATTCCTTTTGTTGCTTGAATCCGTAGAAATTCCCGTCTCTTGTTTCAAATCAAATTATGGAATGCTCTAGTTCGCCTCACGTGAGTTTCCACATTGTTCACTTCAAAAACATTTTTCGACAATTAATTCGATTCAAGTTAGATATCGGACGATAGCACAGCCAGGTCAACTATTTTCGTTATACCAAAATAGACTAGCTTCAAGCTGTGCTCTCTAAATTGATACAATTTAAATAATTCGAAATATACTTGTACCTATGTATGTCTGTAGGTTTGTATATTGTTTTCATCTAGATTAATTGAATTCGAGTGATTCAAAGTAATTGAAATGTTTTCAGATTCTCTCTGCAAAGATTTTGTGACAAAATCGTATAAAGTGTGAGCAAAGCAAAAGTTTTAACAAGTTTCATAAGATCTTTTTAATGGGTTTACATCGACATTTTCGGAAATAATTCTCATTAATTATAAATGTAGTGCCTTATTGAATATTTAGAACTTTTCAAAAAGTTTTCAAAAAGTTTTAAAGTTTATTAAAGCATAAACACAGATTTAATCTTTGAAACTTATAAAGGAAAGACTCACTATGAAAACCTTTAATTACCTCAATTCTTAATTTGTTGCTGTTGGGTAAGTTTCCTTAAAGTTTACTTTCACATCAAGATCACTTACCACATTCTCACTCCTGGAAAAATTAAGTATATCTGCTGATATTTAAGGTTGTTTATTTAATAAAAATATTTACAATTTACTTATATTGGTCCGTCAGTTGTAGCTTTATAATTAGGAAATTTTACGATTTTTTACAAGATTCTGCAACAATCCCTAACATTCCGTGAAAATTAACACACATACACACAAAAATAAAAATATTTAAAGTAACGTTTATTGAACACATCATACATGAAATTTACTAAAATTTAGTAAAACTACATGAATCCTAACAAAGAAATCGGGCATGCTACTGGTGGTTTTAGCGAAGCTCGAAAATCGATTACCCGGCAAATCTTTTCGATGTCAGCATCATTGAGTATCTCTATAAATTCTAAATTGAGGAAGCGATTTATATCAGAAAACGAATTTGAAATCCAGTTAAATTGCTAAAAAGAAAATAATTTGTAAACGCGGGCGTACATATGCTACGGGTAGGTGTACATTTTTATCAGTATCCGTTTCAATTAACTTTAATATTGTTGTTCCATTAAATTTAAATGGGACAGAATATATTATAATATATATGTATAAGTTTTATTTTCTTGAAGTCCTAAGACACATTTACTAGATTGGGAAAATGTGCGCCTGGTATAACCTATGGGGTTCGTTTACAAGTTGAGTGTAGTTACATATTAAGTTTATAAATATGCACTTGGTCAAAATGGAAATTAAAACGTAAGATAATAAAATTTAAAATAATTGTATAGCATTTTACTCGCGTTTATTAATATATTTTAAAAATTACCGAAAAACAGAGTACACTGAAAGAAAAACCATGGTAGATGATGGTTTGCAGCAAACAAATTATAGTTACTGAGATCATATTCACAAAAAATGTTTTGCATTTAGTCATTGACATATTCCTATCAAACACATTATGATAACCTTCACTATACGATATGTTTATTCCAATCAAAAAAAAATACATGGTTATTGGAATCATGATATTTACATCAAAAATTGTTGTTAGAATTATAAATCTATATGATAGCCTTGAATATAGTATATAGTACAAGTTGTGTTCATGACAACTATTTCGAAATTCTCAATATTTGGACTCAACTATTGACTCTCGGTAAAATTGTATTGGTTGCTGTAAACATCATATAATTGAAACTAACCATGACATAATTGAAACTAACCATAATATAATTGAAATGTAATACCCTATTATTATTTTCATATATTCAAAAATTCGTAAGACTTGCAAGGACCTACATATATTCATGGATTCATTTAACTATAATGTCCAAAAAATTTGTAAGTATTATAGAACGGGTAGTTGTGGACCTTAAGTACAACCAAATTTATGCGCAATTTAAAATCTGTCAACTGTATAATTGGAAATTGGTATGAAACTAAACCTAAAAATTATAAAACACATATGTAAGGCATGTAGCTATAAAATATTAAAATTTAATATCGGTAAACTTGACTCAACGCGCTTCCGACATCTACTTTAGTTAGTTAAATTTCAAGTTGAAGGAGCTACATTAAAATAAGATAAAATAAGTATTTCTCAGTTTTATATCCCACTACACCATAACATTTTCTTGGAGAAACCACTAGTTGTCATGATAACAAATTATATCTATTATAAAGTTTTCATGATATGTTTGCAGCCAGTTTTATGCTCTGCAAGCTGTAAAATGTATAAGATATCTCATGGGAAAAGCACCAGCTGCTACAAGTTTTGCGTGAGAATCTTTTGTGTTTGAAATTCATCTAATTCTGCAATATGTATAAAAGATTTTGCAAAATTGTTGGATCTCTATGATATTTTAAAAATGCGAAATTATTACGAAAGAGAAAGAAACTTAATATGAATACATAGTTATTTAAATTCTATTACCTAATATCTATTTTCACCAGGACATTTTCATTCATTTATATAAATGTAAAGTGACCTGGTAATCTTCAAACAAATTTAATTAATTTAATAATTCAAAAATGTATTTATACCATATTTTGCAGGCTTGCGGCATTTGTCCATTATCTGTTAAACTCATAATTTATTTACACTGCGAGCAATGTAAATAAATTTTGATAAGTACAGGAAAGGTTTCGAAATGAAGAGAACATAAAAGAAAACATAAATTATTCGTTCAATTGCTACAGAGCATTATTTCCTGGAATTGCTCTCTAAAATATAGTATCAAGCCTAATATATTTTCCAGCAAATTAATTTCTTAGAATTCTTGAATTAATAATGTGTTTCCGTTGAACATGCTTTTAACAATTAAAATCAAACCAATTTTGTATTTGAAGTCCCAACAAAACATAAATGTGAAAGAAAGCCAAGTTCGTAACAAAAAAAACTTGCAAGACTCGAATGACTTCGCTAATAAAGGAAGTGCGATCTAACTCTCGAAGTTCCTTAAATCATAACTCCTGTCAGCATAAAGTTCTTCAGTTGCTTTGAAAAAAAATTGGTTATGTTCTTTGCTACTAAATAGTGCGACTTGCTATGTACTAGGTTTTTTTCCTGAAATTGCGTTTAGGGTTATATTTTGGCTGACGCAAACTTAGTCGAAAATATGCCACTTTGGAGTTAAATATTTAAAAAACGGAGCATACTTTTGAATTAAGCCTCATAATGATTTTTAACTCTATTTTCAACGATGGATTAAAAATACTTTTTTCATTCCCACTTTTCATGCAGAGGGGATAGTCTTGAATTCTTTTTTCTAAAATGTTAATACACATATCTTTGTATCAGGTATAATAATTATCTATACATACGTATACCAAATTTTAGCGCTATTAGTTCTAAAAGTCTGTGAATAAAATGACTATGACACACGAAATTTTGCTACGGAACCCTAAAACGAAAGATGTTTTTCAACAAACTTTTTAAATTGTATTATTTATTTTATTTTAATCCCTTATAGACATGAAAATGGGACTTAAAAAAAAACTAAGAGTTAAATGAGATTACCCTTTTAAATTTCAAAATATATTATAATATATTATTATATTAATATATTCGATGTAATGAAATGTTACGTAATGAGTAATTTAAAAGATTTTTTCAGTTTGGCAAGAATAAAATACATCTTAAGCCTTAGAAAGGACATTCAATATGCGTCATTTGATAGGGTCATAAAGGATAACAACATAAAAACTATTAAGTTTCCCCTCAGTCACAATATCTTCAAATTTGGCCATAAAATGCAAAACGAAGAGCCTTTCCACAAGCTGGTCAGCAATAAAACCATAAACCATCGACATGTGAAACCCATAAACCACCAAAGCATGGTCATTTTTCCGGCGAGGGACGTGGCAAAAATTCGGTCCAGTGTATATTTTTCGATTTTTCGGGTTGGACGGACTTCTATCAGCAGTTCGTTAAAGTAAATAATCTTCCCCATCAGGGAACAAAATGGTGTCAGGCTGTTGCCGAAATTTGATGAACTCCCGCCATTTGTCACAAAGATCCCACTTATGACGTTGATCCGCATTCGCTCTGCTAATTTGTATCAATTTTACCTTTGGCTGACTTCGGGTAGATTTTCCAAAAATAGGGTGATGCCGAGATAAATTGGATGCACGTACCCTTCTACCCGAAACGGGTCCATGGGTGAGCACAGGGTGGTTCTTACATCAACACTTCCCAGCTCTTTTATACCGGCCTTGCGAGTCGTAAAAAATGATTCTGATTGCGAAAGTTGTCGGCACGTCGGGGTAACTGACGGAGTCTAGGGAGGAGGGAAAAATCCGACAGAGACAAATTGGAGGATTTGATAATATTACGAATATAAGGGTAACAGCATCGCGTGCTTCTATCTCTCGGACCAAATTAATGATTATGCTGCAATAAAATGCGCAATCGAAACCGTAAATCTTTTGTGTCAGCGAATCAGAAATATGTATAGTGGCCAACAAATCACACCTTTGTCTGAATGTTCTACACCTTAAATGGCTCAAATATTTGCCGTTTCAATAAAAGACAATGTTGCAGTTGACACTTTGGATTTATGTATGTATTATGATTATCACAGAATAGAAAAAGGATTTCTTGTGAAATTATGATAAGTGAGCATTTTATGAGGTATAACTTCAGCTTCTCATAAACAGGCCTTACTCTTACCATAAAATCATTGAAATGTCTTTCTTTTCCTGGTTTTAACATAAACTCTTAAACAACTTTAAAAAAGTCAACTTGAAATTGAAATGTTTTTACTTTGATGGAGAATTTTAAATTAATTGATGCAATATTCGGAAAATGTAATCGGCATGTAAAATGTTTTGATAAAAATATTATTCAGCTTTGATTATTTCAAATTTTGATTGAATACTTTACGTGTTTTAGGGTCTGTCCGTCAATATTCTTTTTTTAAGGAATAGCATAGAGATAGTGAGTTGAAATTAATAATGCTAAAATCTACAGTCCTAAAATTAGGTTTTAACTCTATGTAATAAAAAGATACGGTCTTTTAAAGTATATTTCCATATTGACAAACTAACTCACTGACTGGCACGTCAAAATTTATAGGTTAGAAGGCTTTATATCGAAAGTGAAAGAAAAAATCCGTAAATAATTCACTTCAAATTCTGTGGCATTTGTTTCTTTTATATTTACTAGAAGTCAACATAATAGAATAATTAGATACGTGACAAATTTAATTTTTTTCTATGATTTAAATTATAAGATAATTCTAAAGTACATAATTACTAAGCTTCACGGTAGGCACGGAACCTTAAAGGTGCGAAGTATACTTGCAGGGTTTTTGTATGTTATTCATTAATTGTAACAGGTATCGGTAAAATTGCTATGCTTAATATTGCAGAAGGTTAAATTGTCTATAAAAATTCCACTATACGTTACATTTTGACGCCAAATTGAGTTATTTATAACTCGGCGAAGGGTAGAAAAGTAGCGGAGTAGTATTCCAAAAAATATTATTAATAACTTATTTGAAAATATGCCAAAGAGAATCCAAGAGCTAAAGAAAAAGAAGGCATTGTGGATTTATCACTGAGTGCACAATTTGTTCGAGATTATTTTATGTTGTGTTGATTTTTCTAATTAAATACAATAATACATAAATAAGTTTTATTTGTTTTTTAAAAAATCACGTTTATTACTTTTCTGCATGCAGGGAAACATATATACCATAATTAGTTAATTTCTGTATCTCACTGCAAGTGTTTTCTACTTTATATTTTATGCAGTGGTATATAGCCCAGTCAAATTAGACATTAAAATTGCAAAGCGTGATGTAGTTCTAATTTTTTTATATATTTTTAGGACCAGTTAGAGTAGTGTAAACCCGCAGCTTCGAAAAACCTGTGATTCCTACGTAATACGTGAAAATCTGCAGGTTTTTTTTTAGGTGCCTTATAACTCATAAACTGTGCATTTGTTGACATTAGATGTTCTTACCATTTTTAAAGTACACTAAATTTGCAACAATTTAAGCCCAACCACAATCCTGTGCCTTAAATGGTTTTCAAGATACGGCCATTTTTGTTTGTTTACACTACTCTAAGTGGTCCTAACAATATATCAAAAAATTAGATCTAGATCGCGTTTTGCAATTTTAGACCGTTTTTATGTACGATTTGACTGGGCTAATATCCAACTCTAACAAAGTGTTTTCGTTTTTATGTCGAAACTGTTTCAAATTTAAATAGGGTTTTTTCTTAGGAGTGAATTTAGCTTTTAATATAAATTTCGTTATATCGTATCTGAGTGTAAAGGAATTGCGATTTTTAAACTTCTAAAAACAATTCTGTAGGATTATTTACATATATACAACCGTGTTTTATTTCGCTTTTAGACCAAAATTTCTGAACAGGAGGATGTAAGTTTTCCTTTTTTGTAAATTAAAGGATTATATAGATAAATTATATTCCGAAATATTAAATCCTTACATTGAAAATAATCTCTCAAGTACAACCAATGCAGCAAAACGACAAATTTAATTTAATTTTATAGCTGTTGAGATCTCGCAAAAGTTCCATTGGCATTTCCCCGTACGTAGTGCCTTCATTTAGCATTAGCATAACTTAACCAGGGGACTTAAGTGACGATAAATCGCGTTTACCTAAATATAAATTTTGAGCATGTATTTACGTGCATTTCGGTTATTCTATCAGGTAATAGCGTTATATCAGGGAAACACACGCGAGTATTTAAGACACGTGGGTGCTGGATGCGGGTGGGGCCCTCGAACACCATTAAATTCAAAATTCCTTGCAAATTTCTTCTTCAAGTGGGCCCAAGACCGAAGACGTGTGGCTGGAAGTAGGAAAGCGGCACAAATTTTACTTATAGACCCTGCTTCCCGCACACTTGAATGGGCCAAGAAAAATCCGGGCGATGACGGGTTGTTTACAGCTCACGTGCTTTTGTAACAAATTTCACCCCCTGCCATGCCCTGGGAATTTTGCAATAGACGTGAACTCGCGGAAGGTTCAACCGACGACCGGAGCGAGGAGATGGGTCCGGACGGAATTGGATGGAGGTAAAATGAAATCATTTTTCACAACTTCGAAGAAGCCTTTCTTTGTAATAAAGAAGGCACTTTTTGGCGTTTCTTCGGCAGTCGCAAGAAGTGAAAAAACGCACGAGTTACGCTAAGTTGTTTACGCACTAAGGGGCGTAATGACATCAGCTTCTCTCTTTCCCTGAAACGCTCATCACACGGAAAGTGTTTGAATTAAGTTTGACACCAGGCCCGCGAAATTTGTGGCTTTTGGTGGCCCGCTTTGGGACAAGTAAAACACTTCTCAAAAGGCCAGAATTTCTTGAATTGAAGGTATAACAAAAGAATTACATATAAACATCTTCCCCGAATTCTTTTTCGGGAAGAAGGATTTAATTAAAGTCCTTAAAATGAAAACCCTGTGGGGCTCAGAATAGAAATTTTTAAAATTCCTCAAAATAAAGTAGGAGCTTAAGAATTTGTTATCACAAAATAAAAATTTACTTGCTCCCTTTTGTAGATAAGATAAAAGGTAAAATTATTATTTCTTTTAAAAAATTCAAAATGTATTCTGTAGAATAATTTAAATTCTCTTCACTCAGAAACAAAAGGTAGAGTTACATTAAAATCGCACAGAGAAAAATTGTGCAATAAATTCAATTACATACGAAGAATATAACTAAACAACTTCACAACGGTCTCTTACTACAAATGTAATAAATCACCATATTCTGTATCTCACTTTTTGTGAAATGGAATTATGAAAGTGAAAATAGGTATTTCAAGTTCCGATCAAAATGTTGAATTTCGATTTGTGTTGACTTCAAGTGGAATTGAATTCACATTCATTTAGGCTGGGATACAATGGATGCGCTTTTCTTGCGCCGCGTTGGGAAATGATTAGAAAAAACGCATTGCCTGATACAATGCACGCGTCGCTACATTTTTGCTGGACTGCCCATAGGGCCAAAAAATTTTAAAATGAATAAGCTAAAATTAATCAAAGTCGTACATGTCAGCTATTTGTCTTCGAAAGCACATCAGGGGACCAATAATAAAAAATAATATCAACTTTTGATTTGAAATGACAGTTCTCGAATGTAATTGTCGCGCCGCAAAGTTCTAAGTTCCGCCGAACTTTGCGGCGCAACAAAATCGCTTCGCGTCCATTGTATCCCAGCCTTTTCAGTTGCGAACTGTATACAGTTAGTAGGCGGCAATAAGGAAGATGTAAGTATAAGTAATGATGATTTTATGATTCTGATTTTATTGATGTAATATTAATTAATGCTCATTATTATAAGTGAAAGCATAAGACTTCAAGGCAGGAGCAATGATTTCTAGACTTTATGGAAGGAAATACCGATTTTGTCATAGGTTTCCTAAGAGGAGATAAATGTAAATCAGATTCCTTATGGACAACACTAATGAACAATTTAAATAGCGATGGTCCGCCACAAAAAGATGCTAGTGGTTGGAAGAAGGTAATCATATTATTTAAATTACATCAAAAATTATAAATTAGGTATGGTTAGATTGGAAATGCAACAAAAGGAAAAAACTGGGACACAATAAAAAAGAGGTCAAGGCAACGGATGGTGGTTGTAATACCTTACTTCTTAATATTAACAGCTGGTTGAAAACGCTATTGCAAAAATATCATGAATTTTATTATTGTGAAAGTATATAGTCACGTTGATTTCAATTTTAATTAAATTAATTATAAATTTCTCTCTGTGCGAAATTATTTTGTTTTTTCTTATGCTAAAAGGATTTTCTTCCAATTTAAGGTATCAGGTTTTCGGAGCATTATTATAATTATTATATGGATGAATACGTAAAGCTAAAAAAATATTGTTAATATTGTTTTTACTGCATGTTTTGGTTGAAAATTAGAACATCAATAGTTTTGAGAAAATGTTTAACGTTATTATTTTTTATTGAATTCCTTATGGCCGCTATATGTATATAAAAGGTTTACATTGAAAAATTGTATATTAAATGTATTTCTTTCTTATAACATATTCTTCATATGCGTTATTTTAACGAGGAAGAGGATTTTTGTGAAATGACTCCATATATTAAATTTCTGAAAATTTTTGTGCGTACATAGAAGAGCAAAGGCAAAAAAGTTCAATTATGGTATATCCGTTTCAATTATGATAAGTAAAAAGTTTTGTTGAGGGAAACAACATTCAGAGAAATATAAATGTGCCACTTTATTTACCCCAAACTAAGATAACGAATAGTACATTTGAGAAAATGTTCATATCTCCCCGGAGTCTCAAATGCTCTATTAAGAACAATTTTGTTGAATCCACCGTACTGAGCACGTAAACAAAATTTGAGTTGGTCCCTCTTCCAGTGGCTTCTCAACGAACGATGCTAGTAGCTATAAATCAAGTAAGCTCTAATTTGGAAGGAGGTACCTTAAATCTTTTGTTTTTCTTAGAATTGTCCGTTTGATAAGGCATCCTGAGATTTACAACAAACAAGTGACACATTTATCATTGATGGTGAACAGGATAAACCTTTTCAATTTTGCAAAAGGGAAAAATTTAAACGCATCAGAAATTCGTATATGACGTATATTATATGTACATTTAATGTATATTCCAATACAAATAAAATAAAAGAGGTAGAAACCGCGGTATTTTCCGATACTAAATAATTAATCGGATAACTGACTTATTTCGTTAATCTGGGGATTGTAGTTGTGTTGTTAATTAAGCTAATTGATGCAATGCTCTGAATGGAATTAAGTTTTAAATTGAATTATTTACATACCTCGCAATCGTATATAATTTTCGATTACCAAATGAGTTCATCACAAATGGTAATAATATAGAGTTCATTAGTTAAAATGGAATGATATAGTTTGTATTTCTACTTAAATTTTGAAGGGATGATGGTTTTTCTTTCTTAACTCATATCTGTAGACGACGCGTCATTAAGACAGGTATTTAATATTTTCTAAAATAGGGTTAAAAAAAATGTTTAAGATATTATAGTAATTACATAGTTCTACAAAGAAGTTCTCTTTTAAAGTTCGCGTATTAAATTTTATAGTTATTGGTGTGCTGGTGAAAAAATTCCATCACGTCAGGATTTTCGGCAATGATTTTTAGGTTTTTGTTATTTTTGTATAGGAAAGGACCGAAAATAATCACTATTTTTCAATTTTTGTTTAAAAAAATCATGCAACAAGATATTTGAAAAATGACTCAGTATTAAACTGGGGGCATGTCACTTTACGTCTTTCATTATTATGCGGAAGAATCTGAAAAAGCAATTTATATAATTTAAATTATAAACTGAAATTAGCGACCCCGAAAACTCCCAAAATATATACTGACATAATATATGTCATAACTTTTCACGCATGACGTCTTCTCGCATATGAAAGAAAATTTTAAAACAAATGTTTTATTTTTGAGTGAAAACGACAATAATACAGTTTAGCATTATTTTTGATCGAAAAATATATAACTCATGCTTGATTTTTATTTTTGATCGAAAAAGTAAAACTCAATTCTAATGGTTAGAAGTAATTTAAGAAAATAACATAATTTTTAATAATTATCGATAGGTATTAATAATAAAAATTGAAACAAAATGATTAAAATTAATTTTTTTGATTTTGATCAAAATGATTACGGTCCTCGAAGGGAAGTAAGTTTAAGGACGATGTATGCCTAGTTAAAGTTATGACTACCTATTATCTTAAAGCAACTTTATTAAGTTGTAATGGATTAAGAGTAATATTTCACTAAGATAATTAAGTAATTGCAGCTGAATTGGTTAAAAAACCACAAAATCTCACAAATATCAAAAAGTTGATGATGGTATCTTCAAAATAAAATTTCTGATTATTCATAGTTGTTATGAATTTTTTCACCTGACAACTCCACTGACTGAGGTATTTAACAGATTTTTATTACGAAAAATTTTGATGTGATGGAAGGAGATGGAGTTCAAATTCGTAATTATTGTAAGAGATCCTTAAAATCCATTATCAGGTACAAAATCCAAGAAGGGAAAGTTTTTTATTATTTGAAATAAATGGTTTTTCGAATCACTATCTGGTTTTCATTTTGTTTTATATTTTATTGTTTAAAACCTGTAGAGTTTTCCAGGGTAATAAATCTATTTAATTGGAAATGAGATGGGAAATGATACACAATGCTACAATAAATTGCTGTTGAACAAACTCTTCTGATTCAAGTCCTCTTGATATCCCGTCTACGTTTACAAGTGCTGTGCAATGTCAGCGAGGACAAATTCGTTCGATCGAATCTTTCTGGCCCGAAGGGACACAATTCGATTTATCCTCCTCAGAGATTTCTTCCCATTGGAAAAGTACTTTCGCTGAACCCACCAATTCCCAAAAGCCTTTAAGCCTGATCTATGTAATTTTTGTGAAATTCACTGGCCTGTGGAAATTGTCTCTGTCCCTAAGTTTCAGCTTCTATTAAATTTCGAGACAATTTTGAAAAGTTTAGTGTTATTTGACTCCACTCTCTAAATTTACCACCTGTAAGAAGGGTTCAACTTTTAGAGAACTTCTTCGAAATAAACCTTTAATTTTTAATTACCGACAAGAACTGAATTCGGGTTAAAGGAGCGGATGGAAGTCTCTTCCTTTGAACTCAGAAGTCCTTACCAAAAATCTTTGGAGGTGCTTTCATTTCTTATTTAAGAATGTTCGAGGATCAGAAATTCTCGTGCTGGTCTCAAGTTAATCAAAGGACTCTAGTGAAAAGGGGATGTAACGATGGCGGAGGGATTTTAACTGACATTATAGCGCATGAATAATGCTTTTGAGGTATTATGCAAATTTATCATCTCACTGATTTTAATTAAACTTTTCCTTAAGACCAGACAATGGAAAATTTTTAATTAAGCGGGAAGAGTCAACATATTTTCGGGGGATTAACAGAAGTTCCAAATTTTCGTTAACGACATACTGCAGCTTGGGAGGAGCTAGGAGGATTAGGATATGGAGCGTTTTGTATATGCGACGAATTTGTGACTTGAGTTGAAATATTTCTTATATTGTCTGATTTATATGCGTAACATGTGGGACATCATCGTCTTCATAATATGCTGGAAGAATTAACTCATTCCTGAATATTTTTCTAATATGGCCCTACACATGGGACGTTGTTTTAATGTTTATCTTATTCCAGACTGAGAAACACCTTTAGGCAAAATACAGGATGAAATTGATATTTGGACTCCAGCTGGTGATTCAAAAAAATATTTCCTCATACAGAAATGTTTCAGTCTAAGACTAACCCCTAATATATATGTAAAAATAAAATGTGTAAATATGTATTAGAAAAAAAAAGTTTTTATATTTTAAAATTTTTTTTTCGCGTACAGAATTTTTTAACAAAACACGTTCTTTAGGCTGGTGTGCACGATTTAAGAAAAACTACTTAACCGATTGCTTTGATCTTTTAATATGTTATTGTACACATATATGACTATCGCATGAACTAATACTTAATGTTTTATAAACATACCTACACATTTTCAAAACGATATTTTTGTTCTTTATTTAAAAATCCTACAAAATCCTTAAAAAATGCTATGATTTTACAAACAAACCTATTTTTTTGACCAGCTTCTCACTGCATTAAGGGATGTATTGTGCTTAAGGAAGACCACTAGTGGGACCACCTGAAAAAAGGTGATTTTTGGGAATTGTTTTAAAGAAAACTACTGCATAGAATGTTTTAATGCTATAAGGATATATTTGTGGATATATAATAAATACATGATAAAATTGTTGGACCACAAAATTGAAAATTCAGCGAGTTATTCGAAATCTCACAAGGCTAAAAAAAAAAACAAGTCCTCCCACTGTTGCAGTGATAGCAACTTGCACAGTGCTTGAAATTAAAAAAACCAAAAAGTTAATTAAACTAGAAGGTATTGCCCGTACCATGACCATCGATCAAAACAAAAAATTTGAAATTTAACAAAATGGCGAAATATTTAAAAAAAAAATTTCAGATTTCGAGCGAAAGTTTAATGCTTTTTGGCCTGCCAAAATTACTTTTTTTATTCGATCGTAAAATTGGAGGTTCAACTGCAGTAAATTTGAAAAATGTAGTTTCGATAAAAAGGCGTTTAAAGTTTAAGTTACTGATTTCATGGTTATAAATCGAGAAATATCATATCTACTGCTAATGCTATCCAGGCCCATACAATATACCTGCTTCTTAAAGGTATAGACTATCAAAATATGCAAAAAACAAAAATAGCAAAATTTTAGCGTGTTATTGCTGCATGTTTATTTAATTGAGGCTATGGCCCTATGGGTTAAATAGAGGTAAAACAAGATAAGCGAAATGAGATGATTTTATAAACAAATTGTATTAATGAAGCTTCATTCATTGTTCACCACCTGTGTATGTCTTTTACTATTCTCGAAATATGCATGTAGCCGAGCATTAATTAGTGATAGTGTAAATTTAGCATAGCAAAATCAGTAGTAGTCAATAAAAACAAGAATTACATGACCTTATACATCATCTTTAGAAACCCCTAAGGACTTAACAATCTCCTTGTGCACTTCTTTAAGTTGTCCAGATGGGGTGGATACTTAGTCTTAAGACAGGAACAGCCCCTGAGCATCCTTAAATTACTGAGAGTCACGTAGACGCAGAAATAAAAAGAAAGAAAAATTATTCAAGTTAAAGCATGGTATAACACTGCTGGTGGTGTAATTAGAGCAATCTTCTTTACAGCATCTCCGCTAGGAGCAACCTTATTACAAAGATTGGGGCCAAGAAATTCGAGTCCGCCGGGAGGAGTTCGTTTTTCCAGTGAGGGCATATGGAACGTCTGCGGCATTAGAAAGTGGCCATGTCATCCTTGGGAAATTATGGACTTGTCAGGGTGATAACTGATGACGATGTGGTCGTCCTGAGATCCCGTCGCACCACTAAGAAGGATGGAAATTCCCCAGGACACACTTCCTCGCCGGCAGTTTATTAAGCCTGTGCATGAGGTGAATGGATTCTCCCGCATATTCCTTTAAGACATCCTATCAAATTGGCCGTGCGGGATTTATGTGGAGCCAATTTTGTCTGCTTTCATCGTGTAATTACGCTTTCAACATCAAAATTCAATTGCTCCTAAGATATAAATACCTTTCTAGGGATTTCCAGCAGGTTCAGTGGGCAAAAGAAGTCCTGGTAGTTACTAATTTATTTTGTATCATTGAAATCTCCGTCTACCCACATGATATTGGACGTTTTCGAAAATTCATCATGGTGTAAACCATTTCAAACAATTTTTATAACATTGTTCGAAAATTCATCATATAGGCGAAGTTTATTGCGTTGGGTGTTTCCTTCGTATTAAGGAAATTTTCATGAAATTAGGAACGTAGGGGTTTTGAATTTTACTGATTTTTGTATTTTGCGTTTAAATGGGAAATGTCTAGTAATGTTCAATTTCTTGTAGTACACACCTCTTCACAACGCCGGTGTGAAGTGTTACCAATTTAAAACGCTATAATAGATGCACTTTTAAAGATTTTTACTTCGTTCACCGTCAAAATCAAAATTATATTAAATTTTTGAAATATAAGTTTATTGTTCGATACACATATCCTCTTTTTAGGTGGGTGTATTATTTTGTATAAAAAACGAAAAAAGGATCGCACGCTGCACAAATGGAAATTGGAAGAATTTTGTACCATTTATGAATCAAAGTGTTGCTTTGAAAGCGTCATAACTCACATATTTTTTTACCTAGATCGAAAAGCCATTGGATTTACATCTGGAGAATTGGACATCCATTGTTTAGAAGAAATAAACTTCGAAACGTTGTTTTATAGCCATTTTTGAGTGACGATCGCTTTGTATGTGATGGTACCGAATTTCGTTGGAATATCTAAGGTCTACGATAAAATATTTAGTTGTCTCGGATTTCAAGACCATTTCGGGGTAGGTAGCAATTATTTTGCCTCCAGAGTCAAAAAATAAGATTAGTAACACTTCATTCAAGCCAACCTGTATTATAGTTTTGAAAATAATAAACCCAAAGTCACAGAACCTGCAAGCATACTTCACTATTATTGAGCATTTTCTGAGTTTGATATACTCTATAAAAAATCTTAAGATATGTAATTTATATAATATTTATATTAACAAAATTATTACTCTGTTTGAAAATTTCCTGTTTTTATTTTTATATGTGTATCCATATTTTTGGCTTTTAATTTATAAAAGTCAACCACAAACCACAAATTCACCTTATGTTAGTCCATTATTACTTGAGAGTCACAAAGCTTTTCATATTGCAGATTAATAACACCAGTTTATTAATATGTGACTTGAAAGATATGTTACACGGGCCCATTGAGGGTTAAAAGGTTTAAATAACGTGTATGTATTTCAGTAGCTTGTATTATAAATTTATTGTTTAGATGTTAATTGAAAAATTCTAATCTTAGTATCTCTTGATTAAAAATTGTTAATTTATTAAAACCAAAATGTACAAAAGGTCTGATCCATTAATAATAAACCATTGTCTAATATTTACCCTGCAGCTATGATTTCAAAATTTATACAAAAAATTCAAATTCATAATGAGAAAACAAATTTGCCTTCGGAAGTTCCTTGAAGTACGGAATTTCCTCAATAAGGGCTATTGACAGAATGTATTTTTTCATTACAGCTCCGTCAATGCGAACATTTTGCCACGAAAGAAAATTAAACAACGAAAAATAAAATGGAAAAAGAGCAATTTAATTTTGCGTAATCTACTTTGAAAATAATAGGCAAAGCTCCTCTCCATCCGGTGTATTATAAATTATAAATGCCATCAATTTTATTAAGGAGGACCCTCTTAGACAAAACGAAGGCTCTCTACGGGCTAGCGCCATCCATCGATGATGAACATGCAAAAAGATGAAAAAATAATAAGATATCATCGATTTATCTGGGACAGAATATTAAAAAGATTTATGAGTCAAGTCAGTTACAAGGACCTGCCCCACAGCAAAGGTCCTTTGAATAAACAACCAGGGAACAAATCGGTCTGAAGCAAATGTGACCAATTTTGATGAGAGGAGTGACAAACTGAAGGCTTCGGCGGCCGAAATCACATTTCGATCTCATGTGGATAAAAATTGCTTTACAATTTATTCGGCTGTCTGATCGAAAGGAGGCGTTGCTGGCGCGTAGCATCGAAATTGGAAAGGGCAATTTAATCAGAAAAATTGGCCGTATAACTTCTGAAAATTGAATGATCTCCTTCCGTTTTCCTCCAGTCGGAAGGAAGCCCGCGACTTGTTATTGCTAACAGGAAGGATTCTTTTAGCGAATATTCAGGAAGCGATTCTGAGTTTAATACATAATTTAAGACCTCTTTTTTAAGTAGGTATAGTTACTCTGAAAAATATGGAGTTATGATTTAATAATAATTTATATATATTTTTATGCTTGGAGGCATATACGCACTCAAACCTTATTCATAAAGTGAACAAATACGCCCGCAGTAAACATGAAAACATCCAAAATAGAACGGAAATTTAAAAATGAGCCCTTTTTTGGTCATGTATACGCCCAAAGCAGGCACACAATATAAAAAAAACGTTCTTTTACAAGCTCCTACGCACCCAAAGCAGGCACAAATACTTAAAATACGCCCGTTTTGCAGGCACTCAGGATATACACTTATGGACAAAAAAATAAATAAACAAAGGTTAAATTATTTAGTCGATACGAAAAACTCTGCACAATTAATTTCACAACCCACACTATGATAACTACTGAACGGTTGCACGCACTGCACTGACTCCTTATCCGGATACAAAACACCCCTGCGTTAATAAAGAAATGCAAACAAAATTCTACACATGGTGAATTTTTGAGTGGACAAAATATAAATACAGTTTAACGCATCTTGAATTATTTATTGATATTTATTTCCTTCTGGACCTGTTTTTCAGCGAAAGGCGTGGGTCCTTTTTTTTTTTTGTTTTTAAACATATATATATTTATAAACATATTTTGGAGACCTAAATGTTGCCACATGCCGAATGGGAAATGCCGCTTCGATGGGCGTTTCAGCATGATAATGACCCGAAACACATCGAAGTTGGTAAATGAGAATGGGGTTTAAGTTCTTGATTTTCCGGCTCCATTACCAGATTTCAATCCTTTTGAAAATTTCTTGGACATCCTTAAACAGCGAGTCTCAATTCAAAGTTTCGGAATAAAATAGAAATAATGGAAACACTGAAAGCAAACGAATAGCAAACCATACATCAATGTATTATGAATTTAACAGGTGTTTTGAGGTTATTCAAAATGAAGCCTACCATACGCAGTACTAGGGAGGCAACTACATAGCTTTCGTTTTGCACACTAACATAAACGGAAGTTCTTTTTTTTAAATTCTTTTTAACAAAATTGAATTGTTTTGTTGCGAATGTTTCATGGAAGTAGAAAAATAGGATATAACTAAATCAAATGAGGAAAAAACTATATTAAGTTTTTGTAGAATGGTTATACTATTGTTTTGTATAACACTATCTTTTTTTTGTTCATAAGTGTACGCTCATGTATTAACTGCAGATCCTAATGTGATGGAAGTAAAAGGAATTCATATTCGTAATAAACGACCTCAAAATTTTTAAATTTCACGCAGTAAAAACATGTTCTTACCACCGCGCATTTATTTTTTTTTTCCATTTAGTATCAAAATAAGAATTGGTATTTTCAACTCATTTTGAACTTAATAACTTAATTTGATTGGATTGGGTCGACTCGACTGTCTACTAGAATTTTATGCACGAATGCAATTTTTAATCAACACAATGGAAAATACAAAAATCTCCTGAATGAAATGAGTTTCTTATTATGGTAAAATTCAAATTTTTCCACTTGTTGAACTTTGTAGGAAAGTTCTCGTCTCTATAACAAGAAAATGAAAATTTATATTGTCAACCCAACGAATTTTGCTTCGTGATCTATTTAATTTCTTTCAACTATGAAATGAAAGTCCTCTTATATTAAGATGCTTTTAATTTCATTTTAAATTTACTGCGTTCGTCTTCTTAAGAAGGCCATAATTTCCCCGGAAACGTGTCTAAACAAACTTCTTAAATGATTTCCAGCAGAGTGAGTGCGTTTTCAAAGACCGAAGAGGTGTAGCAACAACAAAAAATGTCATTAAGTCACTGGAAATTTACGATGGAGGACAATTTAACCGACCGGAGCGCTTCAATCAGAACTCTATAGTCCGATGCTAAGGGTCGTCCGAAAGCCCTGCCTGAAGGAGGACCACATTGTCACCACCAGGCGCCCCCCAGCCTCCGGAGCCTCCGGCAAGATTAGAGCCGCAAATTCTCTGGTTGGCTATTTCCGATTTACACCCAATAAGATCGCAACGGCTGAGGATCTCGAGCTAGGGGAACCCCCGTTTTCTGCAGACGGCGGCTTTGACTCCTTGTCGGAAGCTTAAGCCTCCATTGTGCGGATAAATTGGGCATTTCCTTCGAAATTAAGTGGGCTTTTTAAATTCATAGGCAGCTGTCGTTCGTTTTCATTGCCCTCCGAGGGTCTAGACAAACTAGGGGTAAACTGCGTAGGCCCTAAGGGGGGAAATTGCAAATGAAGGTGAATCGAGGTCACGTGTTAATACGCGTGTGGGTTTCTTGGCGCTATTACCAACTTCAGGACGATAGCCGTGCGAGGACGATGCTCATTCCATTCAAGAGATTCCTAATGGAGCTCTAAAATCCCTTAAAAAGATTGGCTGATTTATGCACCCATAAATGCTGATTATCGCGGTAGGGTGGGTTCTTAAAACAAAACCTTAAAGCCACTCTGCACACAGACCATCACTAATTTTAAAAGTCTGCTTTTAAGGAGGATAGCTGATTTATATATTTATCTTTTTCTTTATTCACTTAGATCAAGGGATTAGATAGTAGATTTCAGTATTTTAAAGATAGCTTAAATTTAATTAAAAAGTCATAAATCTTGCAACTCATCATTTTCATTCAGTGAAGCTTCACTGTTTGAAATATTTACTTTTTAATTATTAAAATTTATATGTTTATTTAGAATTTTATTAATTCAATTCAATTGTTCTTATCTTGAACAAAATTATATTATAAACAAAAGAAAAACATGACTTTTATTATTTAAAAAAAAATCCTATTGTTAATATTAACCACTTGCGAATTTTAAATTTCCATGTGTTTAATGTTTAAAGAGTTATAAATTATGAAATTCGCGGCTCAAAAATGTATAAAAGTCGAAAAGAAATTGTTTATAACTATAGTTATAAAATTTTAATAAAAAAACAATTTTTTTTCAAGCTTGAGGATTTTTTTCTTGGCAGTGACCAAGTATTGCGCTCTATTCATTGGTTTGCATATTTGTTCGCGAGAATTTCAGCCTTGCTGATTTGTAACGCGCTAAAAGTTGCGGTGCCAACTTCAGCTTCTGGAGCACAATATGGTTGAAACTTCTTAAGACTCTGAAAATTGTCCATTTGGACACGTTCAATCCACAATTCTTAGCGATTTCGGCAGCGATCTTCATACTTTTGCTTGAATTCTGAATATTTCTTTCTGACAACTTGCTCTTCAGTCTTCCTGTTCGATTTTTTCCATAATTTTCAGGAGATTTTAACACTTCCGAATAGCAGCGTCAGACCGACCGAGCTTTTTAGCCATGCTTTCTTAAGCCATCTCCAAAAAAATGCAATCACTTTGCCTACTTCAATACCACTAAGTACTGTTCCGCGTGGTATATCATAAAATAACCAACAACAATTTAAGAAGCAAACTTAATTTAATTATAACACACACTTTTTGGTTGATATCAACAGTCAATAACGCAAAGAACTGATAATATACTCACTTCGTTTATAGTCATGCTCCGCCTAAATGAGAGCAAAGTGCACCTAATGGTAGTTATATTGATCACTAGTTGGTAAATTTTTTTGTCTAATACTCTTTCTCTCTAATCTTACAAAATTACTAAAAAGTAGTAGGATTTGACAATACGATTAGCAAAACCAAGAATTTTTTGACTGCGTTTATAGTCATGCTCCGCAGTGTATATCTATTTATCTAAATTTACAAAATTCAATTAAAAACGATTAGGAAATATAAAATATCTTTGTATAAGACACAGATTTTTTAAGATATCCTTTTAATAAGACAAGGTAACGGTTGATGGCTCAACTTAATCCCGAGCAGAAAAAACCTCTGCCATTCTGAAAAAAACTCTCAATGGCCAGGGGGTAAGTTCACCTTTAGGAGCATCCATTACAACCCCTTGAGAGGTATAAAATGCGATTTCATAACATCAAAGATAAAAGGGTCTAATTTACCCAGTGATGATGATGATGGCAATCAAAACCCAAACAATAAAATTTTATTTTCTCCACTTTTACCTTAGAAGGATTTTTTTTGCCTTGGATATAAACATTTCTCAAAGTCAGAAAAATCAAATGGTCCAATTGTCTACAACCACAAAAATAGACAAGCTAAATTATGTAAAAAAATGGTTTTATGTACATACATATACATACACTAGTGTTGCCAAATGTCCTCGCCTGACGAGGATTGCCCTCTTTTCATGAGTTTTGGTCCTCAGTACTCGTCGTGCTGTGAAAATCCTCGTGAATTCATGAAATGTTATAACATTTGTGGAAGTTCAACTTCTTTAACAAAGTTAAATTTAAGTTCAAATGTAGCAAAGAAAAATAAAATAAATTTACTACTTGAAGAGCTATTCATTTAATACATATTTAACCGCTTACTGCATGATTTTTTATTTATTCATGAAAAAAATATATGTGGTAGGAAACACTAAATAAATGGACACGTGTTTCAGGATTTTTCTTTTTATTGAATAATTTTGGAAAATTTTACACTTTTCCTCTTTGGATCCATTCAGTTACAACCACTCATAAGAAATTATTACTTGTTAAAACAATAAAAATTTACCTTAGGACCAATATTTAGATTTCTTCCTTTCCTGAAATATTTATTTGCAAGCGCTAACACTGAGATTTATATATTTTTTACAAAACTTCGAATTTCACAAAACTCGCTCCGCGTCGGTTCGTACCTATTCGTTGACTTTGATGAACGATATAGTTCACACAACTTGCTTATAGATGGCGGTTTTATACATAAAATGAAACTCGTATAGGACAAATTTGACACAGTATGCATAAAATAAAAAAATCAGTTTGAAACTTAAAAATATTTAAGTTAATATGGTTTGGTTCATATCTGAACCACGATGCGGTAAGGGGTTAAAACACAGAACCACAGAAGTTCTCTTAATGAAGCAAGAAAAAAGATTTATTTTTCAGTAACCAGCTGTACAACTTACATGTACCTACTTTGTGTGTACTTATTGAGATGTACTTATCCAATGGTAAGTACTGTGTACTTTGAAGTTGAATATCTCGAAAACTGTCCAAAGCCAAGCTTTGGGCCCATGGAAACTTTTGATCTTCATGTCAAGTCAATCCCTACCCAATCCCAAACAGGAAAAGACGACAGACATTTTTTTTTTTCATATGGTTTGTGCTCTTTGAAGAAGAAACTATCTGGGGCTGTATGTGAATGAGGCAAAAATTGTTTTTGACAGCTAGTAAAATTATGTAGGTTATTTGTACGTTAACTGTCAAGTTAATAAACAAATAAAATTTTTTGAACGCGAAAAAGTGTATTTACTTCAGTTCGCTCTTGAATTTTTTGGGTGGTGGTCGAGCCACCACCAATTTCGTTGATTGTTACAAATGTTCATGATAGTGGTGCAGAGTACCTATATTAAAAAGTGTTTCTGTAAAGTATTTTATGGTCGTTTAGGAAGATAGTTAATTTATGTCCATGATACAAATATGAAATCAATTTGTACTGTTATTCAAACGGCTCATTGTAGTTAATACCGCTTGCAAGAAGATTTACGTGAAAAATTTAACTTGAAAATACAGTACATGACAATTAAAGATTCAATGTTTTAACGGATATTTTTAAAATTGAACACGTGTTTTTGCCTAGATTTGACTTTTTTATATGTATGCCCCAAAAATAAAAAATTTTGTTGGAATATTTGGTTGGAACTTATTTTGTGACACTGATCAATGCGGTCCAAGTTGCCGTCGTTACCACAAAATTCACCTTTGGTGATGCCCTTGTGGTAAAATAAAATATAACAACAACAAGTGTATTTATTTAAAAATTACAAGTTTTTGCTTTAAGTGAGGTACATGATATTTAAGATAAGTTGTATAACAATTATAATTGACATTTGTTTAGAAAAATCAGTGAAGAAAAGCGCGTAAATCCGCAATGAAGTAAGTATGAAGTGCCAAGTTGCCGAAATAGAATGCGTTGCCGTTCGCCAAGTATATCGTTTCACACGTAAGATTAGAGTTTATTTAATTACAGTTTCATTCATTGAAATATCTCCTTATTTGTGTTAGAAAAAATTATTTTTCTTCTAAGTAAAATTTGAATATTTCATACTTTTTTGGCTGTTATTTTATTTGTTTGCACTTTGCAGGAATTAGCAGTGCCGTAGTTCAACCTAAACAGGAAATTTTGGTGGCAAACTGAAAAATTTCAAGTCCGAAATAATTTTATATTACTGCTATGGCTTTTTGTTTCAGTATTAGTTTGCACTGACTTTAAGAAATTGCCTCAAAAATTTTACGTGTGTTCCGTTCGAATTAGTTTCCTCTTCAAAGGGTTCCTTTATCATTGATCGTGAAAATAGGTAAAAATACTACTTTCTTAAGAATATACAAATGTTTTGTTGATTTCTTAATTTAGATTCGTTTTAAAACAATAGAGCGTTTAAAATACAATAAAATTATTGGAAATTTACTAAAGTTGTTTATAATTTCTTTATGGAATGAAATTCCTTCCCGAACCATTCAGCAAGCCCTTTAATTTATCGTTTTGTATATCCAAAAAACAAAGGTTTCCGAACCGAAACTTACCTTCGTCATTAGAGCCCATTGCGACCGTTCGTGCGGGAAAGTCACTCGGTGCCATATGCCTTCTACGGGGCTTCCCTGCCCTGTCGAGTCATAATTTATCTCGAAAATGCGGGAAACTCTTAAAGAAGGCTTTAAGGCTAAAAAAATGAACGCACGTAAGATTTGCCCGCTCTGGAAGTATTCACGTGGATAAACCGTGCCTAGCCCCCGGGGCGCGGGACAGAAGCCCCAAACTCAATGATTTTCACGAGTTATGGCGTTTTTAGGGCCGGGGGCTGCGTTACTACGAGATTTCCACGGGGGACTCGGGAATAAATGGGTTCGAGCCCATCATAAAAATGGGGCTCTATCAGCTGCCGTTTTCCCCACAGCCACAGTCCTCCGAGGCTCCCATAACGAGAGATGGGAATTGTCGCTGAATTGGCCTTTTACTTTGGACTTTTGTTTATAGCGCGATTTTTCGCAAATTTTCCCACCTCAAAACGCGTTACTGCGGGGACGTCTTCGAGGGGTGGCTAATGATATTTATGGTTACCTAATTAGCCAAGAAACCCCACGAGACGTTCTCCTCCCCCGCAGCCCTGGGATGAGGGTGAACGTGTTTCAAAGCAAATTTGAATTTTTATTTGGCGAATTGCACATAAATTGAATTTCCTCTGATTGCGCAAACATTTTTATCTAATTTAAAAGCTCGTGAAGGGGATTTTTGTTTTACAAGTTTTCACCTTTATTTAATTTGCTTTGGGATTTTTTTTTTTCGACGAAATATATCCCCTCATGGGTATTCGGCTTTTTCTAACTTCCAAAGAACAATACTTTGAACCGTCTTCAAAAAATTAGAAAGAAATTTCTTTTTGCTATACAAAGCATTCTTAAATCTTACTAGATTTTTATTTTTATTGAATTCTACTTATATTTTTTCATTTCCTTTGTATTCTATGTATATTTGTTCCTTCGTTCCACATTTTTATGTTTTCCAACAAAAAAAAAATTGTGTCTTTAATTTATACCCCAATGACTATAAAAAAACTCTTTACAACACTTTATCCCATTTGATTCATCTTCAGGTACTAAGAGGATATGGAAAATTTAATATTTTTCAGCAGAGCAACAAATTTAAGATTCGAAACCAATTAAACTTATTGGTTTTAAATACATATGAAATTGCTATTAAAAGCTTATAATTCTGCTAACGACGTCAATCACTGGACTGCAACATATTGTGCAAAATTATGGGAGAAGTCGATGTACCTAGTAGTTTTTTCTTAATCATCAACGCTTGGTGAAAAAATGTACAGTACAGAATAAAAATTCAAAGTAGATTAACCCCTTAAGGTAAAGGAATATGCTACTTAAGAATTCAAATTGGAATATGTCATTAAGCTTCAGTACCTACCTATCTAATTTAAAATAATCAATTCTGGAAAAAAATCATATTTCCATTACTAAATCATTCCGCAATATCTAATTTGTTTTAAATAAGAGGAAAACGGAAAGCCTGGAAGGAACAAATTTCCTTCTTCTTCTTATCTAATAAAACCCGCTGAGAAAGAGAAAGAGACAGATTTTGCAAAGATGAATCTACCTTCGTTCTACTCATCCAACCTCTTTTAATATCAAAAATATTTAACCTTCTTACCTCAGTTCCATTACCATCTAAATGAGGTTTACCAGTGAATTAATTGGATTTTCCGGAGAGGCAAATCTTGGTAATCCTTTGTAAATCTGCGAACAATCTAATCTGTGAAAGATTTTCCGATTTGTTGCGCACGTTACGTTAACACGTCCCAGAAACAACTGAATCAGCCCCCGTAAATAAGAATAAACTTTTGCCATTCTAAGAGTTAAGAATTTCTGGAAGATTTGCTTCTTCGTTATTTGTACTTATACAGGGAATCTTTTCTAATCCATTTCCCGGAGGGTTCGCTTTGTTAATAACTTCCAACATTTCGGATTTTTCGTTTACTCAGCGCTTAAGTAAAGTTTGGGCCTGACAATCCGAGATTTCATCAAGCCGAATCCATTTTTCATAATTTCACCTGTCCCTTTTGCGAGACACGCTTTTATCATCTTCCGGAAGACTGTGAAATATTCATACATATTGCCCAAGGAGACGAATGTTAGATTGCTGGCTGTAATTATTCAACGGCAAGTGCAAATTTTGACGAAGGAAATCGCATTTAGGGGGACAGAAAATGTTCTTAAATGTTGCTTGATTAATACCATTAATACCCAGGTTAATGAATAAATAGAATGAGAAAGTGCTAAAGTTTACCGACTCAAGTTTTAGTCTTTAATTGGAACATATAATTGAATTTTGTTAGCTTATTTGTCACAAACCTAATATCTTCTGTATCTTCTGTATTATATTAACCGACACTCGGAAAATGAAATTAGAGCAATCCAATCCATAATTCCCTACTTAATATTATAAATCCGAAAGTGTGTTTGTCTGTTTGTTACTCTTTCACGCCGAAACTACTGAACCAATTTTGCTGAAATTTGGTACCGAATTAAAGTATAGGGCGGAGAATAACCTAAGATACTTTTTATCCTGGAAAATTCATATAGTTCCCGAGGTACTATCTATGTATATTCACATATAAAAGAACATGTCCTGACTCACTGACTGATTCATCAACGTCGAGACGAAAACCGCTGAAGTTAATTATATTTCATTTGAACAGTAGATTTCTTTTTGTGACGTAAGCATCTACTAAGAAGGATTTAATGAAATACTTTCCGTAAATGGGCAATTTATTTTTGAAATTATATCTCTGAAAATGGGTATTTACCTCCGTATTCAGAAAGCAGTCAAAATTAGTCAAGTCTCCATAGTCTCAAAATAGTGACTACTGTACAATTTTTATGACCTTTGATATTCAGAAAAAATACACAAGTTTGACATTTCAAAAATATACATATATAAATAAGGATATTTTTTTGATATAGAAATTTTACTAATTTAAACGCCTCCACAAAATTAGAGAGACTATTGTGATTTTCTTGTGACTGTAATGTCAGAATACCAAGCAGCTGAAAAAATTTGTGACTTGTAACTGATCACAATTTCTGAATAGGGGGTTAGCCATCAAATAAGAAAATTGAAGTTTTTTGGAAAATCATCCTCTAAAGAGGTGAAATAGGGAATAAAAGTTTGCATGAAAGTTCGTCATAATAAAAGTTAGAATCGTGTAATTGTTTTGAAATTTAGTACTACACATGTTTCAAGATTTTAGAGAAATCGACCGATAACAAATACCTAATTTAATGGATTTAAACTTAGAAATGAGGGAACTTCTATACAAATGTTTATCCCCTATTTCTATTTCTATATATGTACATATTTATTTCAAGTGAGAGAAAGTTATTGATCATAAAAAATTAAAAATAGCCTAATACCAGCGACACACCAATCGAAATTGAGAATTTCGAGAGTTCTCAATTTCAGAAATATGTATATCATATTACCTCTGAATTTCTTCAAAAAGTTTCAGGCGAATATTCTGTTAAAAAGAGATTTTGGCAGAAAATTGACTTTAATTTCAAAGCAATACAATAATATTGTAAAATTGAATACACTCGAAATTCTAAATTTCAGTTGGTGTGTCGCTGGTATTAGACTTTTCTTTAATCATAATTTAAACTTAAAGGTAAGGACGAAATTTTTTTGAAATCTCAAAGGTTTATCTTGTACTCCTCATTATAATACATAAGAACATATGTAAGTATATGCGATAATTATTATCCATTAATTTTTTCATACAATCATGGATTTTTGTTTTGGATTTTCCTTTCTAGTCATCCCCACACATTCTTTTTGATTAAGCAAAATCATGGCATTACTGGTGATTCTTTTATTAAGTCAATTTTTCACTCCCATAAACGGCTAAAATGCTGGCTCACCATAGGGACTGTGTACAAATTGTTTAATTAATTCCTATAGCATATTCAAGTATCTAATTCTGGTCCCCTTGCAAAGGGGCACTTGCGTGAGAATCATGTCGTGGAACATTTATCAAGGGAAACCCAGACCCAGAGCACTGCAGATATTTTCTTAGGCATTTCTTCCTAATGAGTTTTAAGGATAAAAAGTCATTGCTTCCACAAATCCGGACCTTCCACCGTGAAATGTAAATATTTCTAGACGCTTATGTTGCGTATCCATTTATTTAGAATTGTGGAATCAACTTTTAATTAAAAGAAAACAAGGTTCTGCCCCTAGGTCCCAGGGATGGTGTAAATAAATATATGTACGAATATTCAAATCTTTCTTATCATTTTTTAATTAAATTCTACCTGCTCGAATGTTATCTATATTTTACCGGTGAATTTTATTTACTTTTCCTCAGTCAAGTTGGATGACAATAATTTGGAACATTATGACGTTATGATTTTTAAAATTGAGAAGGAACTTAAGCTCTAAAAAGGCTTCATAATCAGAGTTGGGTAGGTTTTGGCGACGATTAATTTAAACTTTTTCCGTTGAGTTAATTTACAGAGGCGGAGTAAAACATAATTATATTGCCCATGAATAGAGGAGATCGGGAGAAAATCAATCTAATGATGGATGGGACACTAATTGAAATCAATTTATCTGTTGAGTTTGCGATTTTTTTATTTCGTTCCTTCGTATTTAATAGAATTATCGGAACTGTAGGAAATTGATGCCATTTTTTATTGCCTCTGAATCAAGATGTGATGCCTGACGGTGGTATCGTTAAGGGCCATCACCCAACTAATGATTTTTTCTTTTGATAGACATCAAATTGAAATGGGCAATCGAAAAGGTCAGTTGAGAATTTGGGCTTAAAGTTTCTAAATTTTATATTTTTTTAGATTTAAGGAGTAGCTCTTTTTCGACCATTGGACTATTGCCATTGTTTATTGAAATGCTCCAATACATTTTGACGTCCGATTGACCGTTTTTGAGTTATTTATGAAATAAAAGTGTCAAATCTCACTAATTTTATCATACGCCAATAACTCAAAAACTATCGTAGTTACGGGAAAAAATGATTACAATTAATTTTGTGCAGAATATAATTCTCTATAAATTAGGTGAGGACAAATGTCTATGTCATATAATGTATTGGGTAACATATTGAAAACAATTATAACTCAAAAATAATTAATCTATCTCTGCTAACTATTTATCTGACGTAGGCAGCCGTCCTCAGGCAATTTGTGGATTATTTTCGAGATAAATATATTTTTCAATATTATTTGTTATAATATATTGTATTATGTTCTATTTCTGACATGTACAATATATGACTCAATAAAATATCTAAGTAAAATGGCAATATTAATCCCTCTTGGTTGTGTACATCCCCGTTGAATTATTCATTTTTTATGCAGCTTCCTAATCTATGTAAGACCGTTTCCATTAAAAGTATTTACCTACTTACTTATTCCTTTACTCGATGAAAATCCTAATTTTACAGATCTGTAATCTTCGTTACAATAGCCTATAAGAAGGACATGTATGCTAACAGAGCCTCGCTTGACCGAATTCATACACCTACGCAAGATTAAGTTAAGCTCTCCTCAACAGGGAGGATGTTTCTGATGTGCCTTAAATGTTTTTATTTTGTCTGTTTAAACTTTAACAAAAGTGTAACCATCACCAGGATTTTCTAATTTCCCGATTTTTTTCTTCTCGTGTCGAAATGTAGAGTAAACATTCCGTGCCTCATCATTTCAACTTCCTGGAACCATCCCCTTGTTTGATCACAAAATTTGTTCAAACATATCGAGAACAGGAAATTTTTAACCGTCCTCAGATAGTCAACGAAGTGAAATCAATTGAAAACTTAAGATTTATTCTTATTTA
The DNA here is from genome assembly GCA_951509405.1 of Machimus rusticus. Taxonomy (NCBI): domain Eukaryota; kingdom Metazoa; phylum Arthropoda; class Insecta; order Diptera; family Asilidae; genus Machimus; species Machimus rusticus. The sequence goes on along the minus strand of OX608054.1, from coordinate 13,554,422 downwards.
TTTTTTTATTTTTATTTTTTTTTTTTTTACTTTTAAGACTGATTCACGTCCTAATCCATGCGAGGGAAAATGATGTCGAAGCTCCGCAAAGTTGATTATGACTTCTGGTGACAGCCCACTGAGCTGTTCAAAATCAGTCCGTTGTCACTTCAACTGAAAAGTCCTTTGAATGACAACGCCACCCACACCAGAGGGTTGGAGGGAAGGAAAAATGAAGAAAAATACGAAAATAAAAAGTCGACTTTCGAGCTGAATAGAATAAAAATAACAAAGCTCTTAAACGACCATTAGAAGACGGTTGGATTAAGACTAAAAGACGTTACGGCCCCATTCGTCTCCTTTAAGTACAAAAGGAAATTTCCCGTCGAGGTGAAGCATCTTTGCTTTTGGAAGTTATTTGGGACGCTTTTCAATGTCAGCTATGCTGCTGTAGCTGGATGAGTTATGATTTATGCTGTGACCACCCTTGACCTTTTTGTTCCTGGCTCCTAGCGGCTCAAGTAATCGTCCTGCTGCCGGCCATGAATAGGGCCAAGGAGTCACCAAAAATTCCCTGACCAAAGGGACCTTCCTGGCTATACTTAGATCTTTGTAATTTAATTTGTGATCCTTTTTTGCATTTATATTAGATTTGAAATGAATCGTCAATTTTTTTTTAAAGAGAAATTTAAGAGAAACGAAGGCGTTTTAAGTGATCGAAAATATCAAAATTGGAAATTTTTGATTTAAACAGGGATTATCTGCTTTTCAATCAGCTTTATCGAGAAGCCTTTTTAGATATTGAAAGCCTCTTAGACCGAACAATGACAAACCGCTGATATTTCATTTTTTATAAAATTACACCGAAATCCTTCCAAATCACTCACGCAAAGACTATATACCATAAATTTTATCGCTTGAGCTTATGCTATAAAAATAAAATTGAATATTCTGCTCGAAAATGTGTCCTTTAACAACAACAAACCTAATGTGCGCTGAGGAGGAAACTTGTTACGATTGAGTTTTTGCTCCTTCACTCTAAATACAAAGTAATCTCAAGGGTGGTAAACAATTTTATTGAATTTTCTATCCAAAAAGGTGTAAAAATTACACAAAAAAATTGAGAAAATCTCTTCCAATCCCTTCCTTTTTGATTACGACGAAACCCTGAAAAAAAAAATTTATACCACAAGCCGGTCTCATTAATTCCGCTGATGACCCTTAATTTGGATCCTATTTCTCACACTAAGCAAAAGCACCTGAGTTCCGATCATAGAAATCTGTTTAAATTTCTACCAGGTGCTAAGGATTCAGGATTTTCAGGTATTCGAATGAATAAAGGCGCCTTAAACTGTTTTCGCAACAATGGTACCATTGTAAGTAGGCCTGGCCTATAAGCCCATTTTTCTGCTTAACCCTTTCACGGTATAGAGTATATAAATTAATTAAACCTCGACCTTTCAAGCCCTTTCCCTTTTGTATATTTTTGGGAGACAATAGAACAAGTGAATTGTGGTGAAATTTTCCATCATGCCTTAATTTTACCCATTTTATCCTAATTTTAAGGGGACAATGGTTTAATATCAAAAGGGAGAAGGATGAATTTGTTGGTTAATTACACGAAAATAATTATGTTCACAATGACTTAATTGCGTTTAATGTGGCCACGCTTTAGAACAGACGGACACATTTTGTTTTATTCAAACAAATTTCGTACTGCCCAAGATGATCAAGGCAAGGGTAAAGAGACAAATTGTAGCCTAAAATTAATATTCGCTGCTAAGTATTAATTAAAATGCCGGGAAAAAACTTTTTAATTTTTTACATAATTGTGAAAACATGAGAATTTTTATTTATAGTAGATACAGTATAATATATATATAAACTTCTTTAGCGCGTTTATAAAGACTATCGTATCGTATCGTAATAGTATGTTAAAATTTCATAAAAATTATTTATGATATCATTCGAAGATACTTATACAACAAATTACAGGAGATGATTTGAGATTCGAGTTTTTTCTAATTTAAAAAGATTTACAATAATCAGTGCGTACTAGAATAGATTATTATAATCCTATACGAAAAAGAATTGAAACTCGAAAGGTATGCTCTAACTCGTTTCACATATTTTCATTATTGTTACTTTGAACACTGTACGGGTCGACATAAAGTTTCTAATCGAATCGCTATAATGCTGTGATGATATTTTGATTTAAAAGAATATAAAATAGTCCACTACCTGAATTAACCAAAAGTTGGTGGAATAGAAAGGATTCGGTGTTTTTAATGTATTCCCGAGTAAAAATTATCATTTTTAAAAATGCATTTTACAAAGGCCCTTCGAGAGTTAAGTTTTAATCGTTTTTCTTGCGCGCACAACGGTCGTACGAGGTTGTTTTGCAGGACATTTTGGCCTTACAAGACGTTGTCATGTCCGATATATGATTGTACATGGATTTTACAGTGGACATTTTATGATTAAAATAGGGATTTATAGCATGAGTCCCTTAACGATAAAAAGTGAGGAGTACAGGAGCTGTACATAGGTTGTACATGGGCTGTACATGGGCTTGTACATTGGCTGTACATGAACTGTACGCCCGCGTGTATGACCGTTTTATTTTCACTGTAATGTAACCTTAGTACGCCCTGATGTGAAGCCTTTCAGATTTTTTTATACTTGTACAGGCGGCGTACGTCCCTAAAAAATCAGAGTGGCCGTCGTTCAACCTCTGTTCAACTGCTGATTATTTTTACTCGGGTTTCAATTGAATAAAATTAAGTCAAAATTAAAAGAATTCTTTAAGGATTATTTTTAGCCTGCTTTTAAGAATGTGTATGCAATACTTCAAATTTATTTTGTTTAAATTTTAGCTTTTTGATGTCGAATTGAAAAGATATTACTTCCAAAAAGATAAGTACCAGTACATTTGATTAAATGAAGAATCTCCCTCAAGGTCGAAGTAATAATTAATAAACCGTGGGCATCTCGAATTCGGTATTTATTTTTTACATGCAGAGGAAGGAGTCGTCTTTCCTTCGAGGAAAATCAACAGGTAATTGAGAGATGGCCAAGAGGGAGGGATTGCAGGGCTCTTTTCTGAGCCCTCATCCCCTGCGGGGTACCTTCCGGCACGTGATATTGACCCTCAAACACCTGCTTCCATTCGTAGAAACCTGAAAAGAATTGCTGAAAATGGATCGGCAAACATCAACCGTCCTTAGCGTTCTATTTGCCCATCGAAGGCCCTTCAATTTGGCGCTGGGCATCGTGTTACCAAAAGCTTAATTTTCTCAATTAACAGCCGATAGAAGGACAGTTGCTAGAAGGTTTCGAGCGGCACTTCCACCACCTAATTCATCGCACCGTCTGGTTTCGAAAGGGTTTTAATAAATCATCCACGAATTTATTGAGTTTTGACGTCGAAACAGGAAAGGTGATCCATCTCTCAGGCCTTTTGCGCTGAGGCATATTTTTCGGGTCATTTAATTTCGTTTCACGTAAACAACAGAAGGATGCCCAATATCAAAGAAACAAAGTTGTTTAGGAGACGAACCCTCAGCCCATTCAAAATACCTACGTCGAAGATATTTTCTTAAGGGAGACATTTACATTTTTGTAAAGATGTTTTCTTGCTTCGTTTTTGCATTCGCTAGGATAGAATAATGTGATCCTTTTGGCTCCCTTTTTTGCCCTCTATTTAAGCATATTTATTTTTTTTTATTTATCCTATTTTTATAGGACCCATTGTGAAACCATCCATTTTTGGGTAAATTTGTGTAAGAATTATGACACAAACAGATTTTGTCATCTTTTTTACACACAATAAACCTGTAAGTGTTGACCCTGTTTGTAAGTTGTACAGATTTCCAAATGATTTAATATGAATGATGTTATGGTGAAAAATATTAAAATCTAATAACCTCTTTTATATTCAAACCTGGGGCCATATTGCCATGGATAAAATAATAAATTTGTAAAATAGCTATAAATTTCTTTATAATCGTGTTTCAAAAAGGTGGTTATAAATTCTAACCTTAATGTGTTTTCATTCATAATCTGGGCAAAAATCACATAAGCCTCTACATCCCATCCCATTCAAACAAGAACGATTTGAAAAAAGTTATATTCCCCATACACGGTTATATGTATCTTTTTACCTAATGACCGTAATTTTGGAGTAGGTAAGGTACATATTAAAAGGAAAGTTTAGTTCTATGTTTACCATAAAAAAGCTTAAAGGTCAAGATATTTTCGAATACTAAAAATGGTGGCTAACTTAATACAAGAAAATTTGTATAATGAAACATTCTTAAGATATAATTTTAAGAACTCCTCTAATTAAATCTTGTTGTCTAGCTAATCCTCATGTAAATTTTTCAAAAAGTGAGCTTATACCACTTTCTAAGAAAAACAAACAAACAGATTATACCTATTCTTTGAAACCTAACTAACTATATTAGAAATAAAAAAAAAACTTCAAAATTCGCGTATTTGTTTGTTGTACAGCTTTTATTCATTCCTGAACATTTTTATGAAATGACCGACTTAAATATGTAGTATAAATATGAAATCACACATTTTCTGTCTAATTTTAAGATGAAGAAAAATAAGTTAAAATAAGATTGTAAAACGTTAAATATACCTACACTAAATAATATTGGGTATATATTATAATATTCCAATAAAGTCACAACTGGCTTTAAAGACACCCTTCGGGGGTTTTCGTTAAGTCTTTAGTCGTTTGTTTCAAAATATGCCAATAACAGATTTCCACTCGTAAGCATCATCTTCCACGCCTTCAATAAATCACACCTAATCGCTCGGGAAGCCCCAGAAAATTTCCAACAAACTCTTGGGTGCCAAAAATACAACTTAAAGTCATTTACTAGGAAACTTCCTCTGAAGGAGCCCGTCCTCATTCCAAATTTTCTTAACTGAACATCTCCTCGACCTTCACTAGAGAGTAGCGAGTCATTTATTTAAGAATAAAAAAATTTCTACTTTTCAGATCTTGATGCGAATCCAATTTAACGGCACGAGATCGAACTCGAACCCTCTGCCGATCGGCAAATCAGGGCAAATGGGGCGCATTCATTTCGCGTAAGTGACTGAGCGAAATAACAAAGCCACGTCGGCCCCAGCCTTAGTCCCCAACAAAAGGGTTCGTTATCAGTGCGGCCTGGCTGACTTCATTTGCCGTGTGCGGAGTTGCGTTAAAAGAGGAAAAAAAAATGCCAGGACATGAACGTTATCAACCATGAGATCTGTGAACGCGTGTGGGGGCGAAGGACTCCCGAAGGAAGCCGTCAGTAAGCAACAAAGCCCTGTACGAACCTACCCTACGGATAATTCGGGGATTCCCCGAGTAGTAACCGGGCAAAATCGACCCCGATTCAAATCAATGTCATGGCCGTCAAGGACGAACCCTTCGAAGCGGAGAAGCACCTGCTCGATTCTGCCGCTGATTGGACTCACCTTCGTGGCCCTGTTCCAGGTGCTGTTGCGACTTCCGCAGGTCGAAGGCGGGTGCCGGGAGGAGCCCCGCGCCCCCTGCGAGGCAATCTGCGAGCGGAACCCTTATGCAGATTGGGCCCTCAACTGCACCCTGAGGGCCGTTGTCATCCTCCCCGCGAGCACGGTTTACGAGGCCTCCCTGCCGAAGGTGCTCCCCGTCCTCGAGCTGGCCGAGAAAAGGGTTAAGGAGCTCCAGATTTTGCCGCCGCATCTCAACTTCAAGTGGATCCCCTACGACGACAAGTGCGACGCCTCCTACGCGACGATCAGCGCGATGGACGGCTACGGCAAGGACTGCGCCCATGTCCTTTTCGGGCCAGCCTGCGATTACGCCCTGGGTAAGTTCGACATATTTCATTTTATTCTATTTTATTTTATTCCGTACATTTTGGGATGAAATTTCGCCTAGTCGAAGGTTTTTGGGAGCAATCTGCTAAGGACACCATCCTTTGTGCAAACTTTCCCCGGCTGCTTAAATAAATTTTATGGGAGAGAGGTTTTATTGTCGCAGCTGAACCGAAGGACAAATTGAATTTGGAATTATCTCGGGAACAATCTAAACTTATTGAGCAATTGAGGGTGAGGAGGAAGAAAATGCAAAATTTACCATCCAGTATGGTGCCTCTTTGCGTGGGTGTAATGCGCGCCTTGAGCACTTTTACCAGCTTGGAATTAAAAAAGTTCGAAACTTAAGATGGCTTTTTTTGAGTGGAGCTTAGATGTTAAGTCCATTGATTCTAGGAAAGCTATCATGGAAAAAATATTTCGAGAAATTTTTATTTTAAGTGATTTTTCTTTTTTTAAAGAAGTTGGGTCACATGCGACCCAGGCCGGCGCAAAATACTATATCTGATTATAATCAGTGGTATTTTACATTCGACATCAGTGGCTATATGTATATAATCATTATAACTTAAAATTTTGCATTTTTTTCATGACGAATATATTCGTCAAAAACAGTTAATTGGTTAATAAAAACAACATAATATTCTAGGGATAAAATCACAAATAAAAATCAATTCAAAGCGCTTGTGGTAAGCTTAGCCAGTAAAGAGTACTATTACCGGATTTGTCAGCCGAGCTAGTAAACGGCCCAGCCCGACTTGCCCCCGCCTACACTTCACATTTCATTCGATTTTTTAAAGGATGCTGCTCGTCCGCAGAGACCTTCCGAGGTCCTTCGAGGCGGATGAGCTCAAAAAATTGCTGACTTTTCGATCCAGAACGCAAAACCGATCTCTTCAGTTCATATACGAGCAGTTAAAATCTGAAGTGTGAAGAAAGCTAAAAATATTTACTTGACGAAAGCTAAAAATATTTACTTAGTCTCAAATTTATGGTGTTTAAATAATTCCTTTTACTATGTTTTATTTAAATTTTTATTTCTACACTGAACAGTTTGGTTGATTTTGATAATGTTCTTTTAACTACGGGTTTTAAACAATGGAAAAAATGAATAAAATACATATTTATGTGTATGTATTTCAGCTGTCTCTTTTATCGTCATAATATCTTTTAATACCAATGTCATTTATGTATTTTCTCATACATAAATTCGACCTGAACCTAAAAATTAGGTTTGAATTTGATACCTCACCTCACCTGCATGGCATCACTAAGCGGCATGTGCCTGATTCCGATTAATCGCCTATAATCAGATTCCCGCAAATGACAATCTGGCAGCCAATATTTGCAAGGGCCTCGACTCAGCTAATTGCCCTTTCACCTCTTAATTTGTCTCTGAAAGCCCGAGGTGCACGGGGCCCGTTCCGAAGGAGCGCTGCTTGCTCATGTTCCATTAACCCGTAATCATCCGAAACCCCCGAACCGCAAACCCAGCCCCATTAATCCCCCATTCAGGTGGTCTTCCGCTTGCTCCGCCCGAAGCCTGTCAAAGGCAGGAATTGTGGGGGCGGTGCGGCTGTGGTGCGACTCCCCTTTGTTGGGCCCCAAATCGATTGCGCTTAAGAAAACTCAAAAGTCACTCGCACTTGTTGGGTGCCCCATTGATGAGCTGCGATAATTCACCGGGTCCGGTGATCCATCCGGGGGTTCCGGACTCCCCAAAGCAGTCGTTGGGGCGTGAACCTTTGAATAAATCTTGTTCGTCTCGGAACGAAATGGAACCGATGGTTTCGTGTTCTTAGCGCCCCCAATTTGGGGGACTTGTGCTCCATTTAAATATCACTCTCCACCTGACTGTCGGAAATTTTGAAGAAAAATATTTTCATTTAATTCCAAATTTGTTTCAAAGCTATTCAAGGTATTCCATATTACTATAGTACACGGAAAAAATTTTGTGGGAAATACATATTGCGTCGTTTCTGGCAATATCCCTGTATTTTCTGATGGAATTTGGGATAGTGCATTATTATTGGTAATATTTGTGAAAAAGGCAGGGATTCTAACTAAAATTTTAGGGCCAGCGTAAAATGTTGACATTATTTCCTATAACTTTTAAAGAGATCTGCTGCTTTTTCAATATATGTTGTGGATTTTATGGCGAAAACGTTCGTAAATTGGTTGGGGATTTTTGCTATCCAAATTTTTTTCCGTGTATAATGAGGATAAGAATATGAATTTTTTATTGCTAATCATTCAAGAAATTTTTTATAATACTCCGGGATTTTAGAGATATAGTAAATCAAGTAAATAAGTGCCAAAATATAAGTTCAAATTTTCTAAAATAATTATCAAACATTTAAAATTAGAAACAAAATGTAAATTTTGTTCCTAAGCTATTCTTTGAACTGGTTAGGAGGCTTATGTTTTTTCAAATAAATTAATTTTAAAAACATAAAACATTTTCTGAAAATAATTCTTTCATTCATTGCAGCTTCTGTCGGACGTATTGCAAAGTACTTCCGGTCCGAGGGGACTCCGCTGCTGTCTGTCGGGGGCTTCTCGTTCAACTTCCAACACAAGAAGAGGAGCTGCGTCGACGAGTTCTACATGCTCATCCGGACCGGAATGCTGGGCTTTCAGGCCATCGCAGAGCTATTCGTCGCGATGATGAAAAGGTAGTAAATCTACAAACTTATTATTTACTTCTATTTAATTTTAGCCTACCGAAATACCGTAGATGCGGGTTACTTCAGCTCTACGGGATAACTTTGGCTCAAAACAAAACAAATATTGAATTTCCCGCCTCTTTGTAGTTATGACAGTAAACGATCTAGTTCGAGTCGGAAATTGTTAAATGGAGTTACTGGCGCCTATTTTTAATTGGTTGCACTAAATTTTTCGAAGTTAAAACTGTCAATTACATTTCGAACTTACCTACTGTGAATACTTATGTATACGTATCTTACGTCTGCAAATTTTCTTGTGTAGCGAAGTTTTTAAGGTAATTTTCCTTTAATATTACATTTATTAGGCCAGTTCTAAAGTTGGAAATGGAAATATATTATCTGCAAGATAGATGTCTCCAAATTCGACAAAAGGTTGCTTCTCAATACCTGAATTAGATGGCTGAGTTCCAAAGAATACAACAGAATGTTCCTTATAGTAAAAATCTCGTTTTAGGAATAACTATATCGTTAGTAAAATAAATAAGTCATAATTATGATGATTCTCAATAATAAGAATGTTAGTAAGCCGTAAGATTATTTGTATAAATATTTACTTCTTTCAACATTTTATAGACAATTAATCGTTTTTGCACGTCGAATTCTTCATTTCTTTATTTTTTACATTTTAAAAGGACTTACATTGGCTCAATACTGGCTTAAGTATAGTTTTTGTGTCAAAAAAATCCGAGAGCTAAAGTAACCCTCTTCAGAGAACAGCTTTGGCTCAAATTTTAAAAAAATAAAGAATATATTTCTACAAATGTTTGCTATATAAAAGATTATTGCTGATTAGTTATTATTCTCATCTATCAAATAAAAACATTATTACATCGAGTAGCATCTACGGTACCCCTCACATAGTGGTTTCTTTCAAATCTAAGCCTTTTTTCCGAATCCTCAGGTACAACTGGACTCAAGCGGTCTTCTTTTACGACCGCGACGGCCAGAATAACGTCGCCGGACTGCACACCTGCCACCTCATGATGAACACCCTCGCAAATTTCTACCGCGACGCAAACATCATCTACTCCTCGTTCGTAACCGACTCCGGCACCGGAAACTTGACCGAGGACCTGACGAGGGAGGTGGGCTTGGATCACTCAAGTAAGTCGAGCTTCTTACCTTTCTGTAGAGTTTCTACTTTCGATAAATTAAGTGAGGACACCTTTTATTCGTCCTAAGCTTAAAGAGAGCTTACCGTGAACTTTTAAGCCATATAGAGAGGTTTTGAGATAAGGTTTTCCTACGGAAAGCTATCCTGTCCCAATTTTGTGATTAGTTGAATGGTTCACGAAGCTTTGCGATTAGGATGTTTAAAATAGTAACATTACTTTATGAAAAACTTTGTACAAATTATTTTAGTAAATTCTGTTACCTTAAAAAAACGAAAACCAGTTCTAGACTGCGGATAGAACTTATTAAACCTACCGTATGAAAATACAATTCCCAGAATAGCCTCAATGTAAAATTATATAACTAATGAAAGCAAACGAGCGAATTTTTTGTCTTCATCTTACAGATGTAAATAATTATCATGTTTATAAGCATTGTAAAACATTCAACCTAAATTATGCATTTTTTTTAACTAATTTTAATCCTATTTGGTGTTTGACGACATACATATGAGCGTTTGTTGTACATTGTATATTGTCTTTTTTTTGTATCTTTATCAAAAATAGAAATATCACTATTCTTTTTTTTATTTTTTTTTATTTTTAATATTCTAAAAAAAATTCTCCTCGATCAATATTTTACTGACATCTCAAATGAAAAATATAAGTATCTGAAAATCGTGATAGGAAACGTGTTACGTCTAAAAAAATCGGATTAAAAATTGTGCTAATGAAAAAAATAAACACCTTTTAATGACTTCTAATAGAGTAAATACTGCTATTAATTTTCCGCGATAAACGTGATACTCTTAACACAATTCATGAACGAGTGATCTTGTTCTTACTTTGATCCAGTTTAATTAATTTGTTTATTTTTTAATTGCATTATATTATATTTATTGTAAGTAAAAAGAAACAACTCCCAACTGGTAATTACTTACCCAAACAAACAAAAGTCATGGATATGTGTGATGATATTAAAGAACTGCTATTTTTTTACCGCAGAAAAACTTAAAATTTTATATTTTTTCCGCTTTTGGCGAAAAAAGACAATTTTGTTCTAATAATTTTACGGTAGAATCAATAATTACTAAATATCCATTATTCATTTATCAAGCTATCTTCAAGGGCATGTCTAAGGAGCTCTAAAAGACATCGAAGAGCGCGGGTGACAAAAACGTGGACATCCACTTGCGTTGTAATCAATCAATTTCCCTGTAGGCTTCCGATCACCCTTCCCCCCCGAAAATTTCCCAATTCCGTTGCCTGAAAGGAATCTTCTTTTAATATCAACGGGCAGTTAGTTTGTCGCTGAAAAGAGCGCCCCGGGGATCCTCAAGGACGTCTGCAGTCCCCCGTTGTCATTAGTTATGAAAATTGTTTCCAAACGGAAAACTGAAGATGACATCAAATCGACGAGTCGCTGCGAAATGCGCCCCACCTCAAGGAGTCGCAGGACACTCGCGGCTCGTGTCACGGTTGTCTCCAGGAAGGGATTGGGCCTCATCTCGGCGCCGGGATCCGGGATGAAGTTTAATTACCGAAGGCGATGATGCTGCGCGGGGGTCGGGGCTTCCGAATTAATTAAGGAAACAGGACCCCGGCCCAGACATGGATATGCTTTTGATGAGCTGCAGCAGGAGGAGCAGACAACTTCCTTCCGGGAGCCTACGATAATTCCACTCTATTTAATTAGACCACGCCAGATTTGTCCGGATCCTTCGGGGTTTTTAATGACGACAAGCCGCTTACGGTCTCCAGTCAGCAAGGACTCGTCCCGGAAAAGGAGGGAATGTGTACTTTGTCGGAAAACAGATGAAGAAATATTTGCCCCTTGTCTTATTTGTCTTGATTTAATGCGAGCGTCTTTGCACTCATCCAGTGGCGGAGCTAAGGACTGCGCCACCTCATTAAAGACCCTTACTCACCCCAATTCGAAAAACGTAATAAAATTGTTAAAAAATCACCGAATAAAATTCCTTTCGGACTTTATGTAAATGAGAACAGCTAAAAGTCAGTCAAGATTTCAAAATCTTGTTCTTTTATTTAAAATTAGTATTAACCTTTCAAGTCTCTTATATATTTGCAATACTTAACATTAAATTGTACTACAATTGTAATACATTTTTACTACAGGCATTTGAGCTATTCAATTTAACCTTGAAATTTTAAAAGGTCGCATATCATAAACCTAACAAAATTAGCGCCGTAAAGGGATCTGAATTTACCTTTTGTAACTTGATTGTTCTCACCTTCAAAAATGATATGTGACACCTTTTAAAATCGCTAGAAAATGAAAGGCCTGCTTAATCTACGGTGACACGGCAATTTATCATAAAAAACACACCAAAAGAAGTGCGTTTTCAAATCTTGTGAATAACGAACCCATTTTTCAGGATGTCCCTCTCTGAAAAGGAGCAATGGATCGCTAAAATTCAAGGAAAAATTATAGGAAAACTTAAAGTAACTGCTCGAAGGAAACACTTCGATTTTTGTTCAAAAATTTCATATACATATTATATAAAATATTTGGCGAAGAAGTTCGGTTTGAGCTCGCTCAAAGTTTCTCAGGAGCGATTTAAGTCGCATCATAAATTTTTGATGGCACCAAGTGTGCCAATCAAAGTGTCATCGCCCAGAGCAATGAGTCATGCCCTGGACCCGACTATTAACACACAACAAAATGAGAAATTTTTGAAAAAGCACTTGGCCGGCGGAAATGGGTGGCAGGTCGTAAGACTTCAGTCGATCGGAATTTATCACCTTCGAATTCGTCTTTCGGCGACCAGTGGCATATGAGACTTCAGCAGATTTTTATTTGAATTTCTTTACATTTCTTGAGAAAGTAGCGTTGCTACGCTGCACCCATCCGTGGAAAGGATGAGAACCGAGCTGCTCTGGCGTCGCTAGTTTTTGGCGACACCACGTACACAGTTCGTTCAAATTTTATTCCATACAGTTTTTGATGCATTAAGAGAAAATTGAGTTCTAAAATCAAACATGATTAAGATTAATTGACGATAAGTACAAGAGTTCAAATCTTACATTTCTCCAACATTCATAAAATGCTAAAATAACATTGAATATTATATTGTAGTACATTTCCCTGACAACAACTAATTTCATTTTAGACATTTGATAGAAAATTCTTATTTTGAACGATTAGTTCAGTTGCTTAAAGTCCAAGTCAAAGTTCACTACAATATTTTTTTACAGGGAAATTTTATTATATGAATGCATGTATGTCCTAGAGACCTGCACGAAGAGTTCATTATGTTAGAAATAAGTATGCAAAAGTCTAAAAATAAAATATAATAATTCTAATACCTAAAATTTAGTTTCAAGAAAAGGGTAGGTACTAAGTAAGGGTTTTGGTAAATTATTCGATATCAAACTGATTCTCTTTGATTTGATTTCTTTTATAGACTTTATGTATGTATGTACAGTACATATTTTTAAATGATGTCATATTGTTTTGCTTCCCAGCTTTATAAATCTATATATCTTTTCAGTTCCTTTTTTATAAACAGTCGGGTTTTTTAGTTTTTTTAATTAACTTATTTAGGTGAGTATAACTTAAGATTGAAGCATTTATTTAAGTTATGTTTCTAGCTCTAAAACCATGTTATTTTTAATGATTTTTTATAAATGGTAAAAATACGGCCTTCTGCTTTTTTCATCCCAATTTTTACTGAATTCGAATTCATAATTTACGGAAAAAATCCTTTATGTGCTATTTTTTTGGTGTTGATCTGTATAAAATTATTCCCTTTTATATTTTAATATGTAGATATTTGCTCAGTGCAGCAAATGTTCGTACAAGTTTTACAATACCAAAATTATGTCGTATAAGTTCAAACATTTTTTATAAACTCCTAATTTTATTCACTTTTAGGAGATAGTAAAAACGATACAATCAATTGTTTCTTACTTTTTCTGTTTATAATGTAATGTCAGTGCACATTATCATTTGACTTTTATATTCTCACAAGTTAATTCATTCACCAGCTTATTTTCGCATCTTTTTGAAAGTGTCTAGTCAGCCAGTTCTAACTGATTAAAATTCAAAACATGCCTGCTGAGACTCCGACGAAGGAATAACATAATTATTTTTGGGTTAAGCAAGAGCATCGATATTTGTACATACATATGGAATTATGTGCAACTTCAATGTTTCTACGACACGTAAATGTGGCCCCAAAATGTTGTCAGGACGTGCTGAGCACCACCCGCAGAAACTTTTGAGGATGCACGTCTCCTCCATTGGCATGTGTCGCCTAACATCATCCCGGGGACTCCTCAAATCCCAGACCGTTTCTAAAATTTACATTTCGGGAACACCGCCCCCAAATGCGCCCCATCACAAGTGTTGGTTTGGTGCGGCGATGTCAGCGTTTCGCACCTTGCGAAAACCACGGCGCGGGGTGCTCCCCGGCCGCGGCGGTCCCGGTAATTTAGCCTGACAGCGGAGCACTAATGAGTGTAAGTTGATATTGGGTCCCGGGTCCCGCAGGGTTCCATCAACACCCACCTTTGTTCCGAGGGCTCTCCCCTGAATGACTTCGTTAGGGAAATTACTCGTCATCGTCTGCGCTGCACGTTAGACGCGCCGCGCCCGCCCTATGCGAAATTATCGCGCGATTGGGCGTGGGTGGAGGATGGATTCGCGGTAAGCCTTCAACAAGTTTCCCGCCCTCCCCCGAGGAAAGTTAGCGAAAAAAAGCAAAGTGGTGAAAGGGCTGCGAAAGTGAATTATGTGAGGTAATCGAATCTTAGACTGAAAGGCTGCTAAGCTCTACACGGAGTGATTTATCTTTAGGTGGCGTCACTCGGATGCCTCTGCATGGTCCAGAGGAGCAGACTCCGCCGGTGAAGTTTTATGGGGCTGAAGATAGTTGGAAAAGGATTGCGAGTTTCATAGATCCTCTCATTGCTTTCTCGTCGCATTGTTTTTCGAAATTTCGATGGAAAACTTTTTGATGGGCACAAAAGTTTTCCCCGATACGAGGGTATTAATTGTATCTGACTATCTGGCACTCAGCGCTATCGGTATATTTCAAAAAAATTGGCACAATCTGGGTCTGATGAAGACAGCAAATAAAACGAATTGCACAAACATTGAAGAAATCGAAGAAACGCAAATACGAATTTTGTGGCTTAGGCCTACATATGATGTCATAAAGTTAGAGTAGAAAAGTTGAGTGATTCAATTTTTACGATTTTTATGAGTAGCAAGAAAATAAACGTAGTACGTCTTATTTAAAATCAGCAATTTCACGATATTACGTAGGTACCCTTACCTCATGGGAATTTTTATACTTGAAATATGTAGGTATATACGCAGAACATAATTATACATATATTTTGATAATTCGTATATGACTATTATAAACAAAGAACACGTAGAGGAAAATGTATGCAAAATACATACATATATGGTACATATGTATGTACATATACCTCAATTATAATTTAATACTTCCCAAGTGCAGATATTAAATGTATACTTAATAAATATTAAATGCTTTTATTCATATGTATACATATGTATTTGTACATAATCATTGGTGAATCTGTAAAGTTACACGATCACTAATATTCCCACAATATACATATGTATTTGTTTTGTCAAGACGGATATTCAAATTATTTCATATTTACACAATATGAACATAACCAATTTCGATGAAACTTTACAGACATGACGAAGAAGTTGTCAGGAATCACATAGACTACTTTTGTTGTGTCTGCCCGTCTGTCTGTCGGGGCTAATCTTTGAAACGACTCAACCCATTACATTGAAAGTTTTCAGACATGGAGAGGAGGTTGTCAGGAATGACATAGAGACTAATTTTTTTTACGTCTGTCTGTCTGTCCGGACTGATCTTCGAAACGGGTGAAAATTTCTAGCCAGTGATATTTTTATGATGAGGGGATGAGTCTGGGCATTGGGGTTGAAGTGTTTACATAATTTACGTCCAATAAATATTAAAAATTGTCTGAACATTTCAAGAGAAAGGGAAAAAATAATTTATTTACGTAAAACAAATAATTATTTCTGGAATTTCAAAACTTTTTGAAAAAGGGGCGTAAATATGGACCATCTTCTTTTATGAAATAAGTCTCAAAATACAGAAAATGAAACGCTTCAGACCTTTTGGCAAAACAATTCATTAATACTAATTATTGTATGGCAAAATACTTGGTGGTCTATGACAAGATAAAAGTTGTGTTAAATGGTCCATCGTAATGAAAAGGTTAAGAACCACTGCATTAAAGTATCAAATTTTGAGCCAGTGCTTTTTTAAACCTCAAACCAGAATATTACACATGTGTAAATCATTATAAACCTCGCATGGAAGAAATCTCATCAATTCCATAATTTTTTGGCTTTGCTTTTATTTTGATCTTTGAGGCGAAATTGAAGTATTTGCCTTCTAAAATCTCGTAATAAGCACCGCATCCTTCTGAGTCTCAATTGTAATCTTATCAGCGTGATACGATTTGTGGGTAGATCATGCAAATTGGAGTCTTTGGTGGGTATAAAATCTAAACACATATTCATTTCACTCAGCCGATTATAAGGGACTACTTCCCGAATATTTAAACTAATTCCCATCTTTCCGGGCATAAATCTTCCAAGCAACGCACGGTACGAGCATAATTAATCACGACGGAAGCTCATGGGTATGAAATAAAATTTACGCATGGGCTCCTCGGTTCCACGGCAGGGGAATTAAATGAAATTTTTGAATAAAATTAAGCAAATTGCAAAAAGCTAAAGAATTATTATTAGCCCTCACTTGCGAGGGTGGAAGTTACAAAGGCCGGTTATGATAAAGATGAAGTAGCCGGGGTCCACGTGTTTGATATAACAAAGCGAAACGGAATCTCCTCAAGATAAAATTAAAAACGACGATAAACATTTTCTCGTTAAGTGGCCAAGAGGGGCCCTTTTCGTTGTTCTTCTGCAGAAATTTCACGAGATAAATCACTAGAAATTTTATCGGCAGGTGGAAATGATTTCCAAGAGGACCCTTCTTCCCAGGTTAAAATGTTGCCCAAGCGCTTCAAAGGGAAAAGTCGAATTAATGTGGCTTTGTTTTTGCCTTTTTTCATTTCAAAGTCATACCTTCTTTAGGTTTTGTAAATTAATATTACTCAGTCGCCTTCAGTTGTTCTTTTACAAAATTGAGTTTCTTTCCTGTTTTGGGTCATTGATCTGCTACAAGAACCTCAGAAGATTTTGTCCTTCTACACGGTTTCTACGACAACAACGAAAAATTATATAACGTAAAATTTAGAGTATTGTAATTGAAACCCTGAAAATTAATTAAAGAAAAGTGTCAGAATTATCGACATTTTTGGTATTATAAAAAAGTTTTTATTTTATACTAAGATAAACATTAGAAAACTCTAATTTAATTTCTCTTTACTCCTGAAAAGTTTCAACATAATTTGCAAGCAGACCACAAACTAAATCGATTCCAATTCGAATAATTGAAAAGATTTCAAATTAAAAAAACAACACTATAATGTGAATTACGTTAAATTACATTAAATTACACTCTTCTCATGTTCTAGAACTTAAAATCTTAGCTGTCTTAAGTAGTGGTATCCGAAGAATCAGATAGAAATCATATATAATTTCATTTTACGTTCTAAACCTATTTTTTTAACGAAATTCATTTATCAACAACATTTAAAATGACAAAATCCTTCAAAATCTTTCCATTATTATTGTTTCCATTGCCCTATCCCACTTCTGACAACAAAAACGCGATTTACGTTCGATCCATTTATCCTAAAAATCATGAACTTAATCGTTTTCGTCGCTCAAAATTCGTCCTCCATTAAAAGAAAGACCTTCGACCTTAACCAGATTGATGAAGGCTCAGGAAAATTAAATTTTTCGTGGTTCATAGGATAAAAACCTTTCGATTTCTCCCCTTTTTTTTCCGGGAATAACTAATTTAACTAATTTCCAAATTGTCGAAGACTCTACTAAACAGGAGTGGATGAAAATAAATTCCCCAAAAGCGGGGAGACTGGACATAACATCGATAAATCCTTGAAAATTCCTATTCGATGATATCTTTATTTCATTACCCGCATCTCGAACCGCGGATGTGAAGGAATTTCGGGAAATACACGTCGAAATCAGGGATAAACGAATAGAAAGTATCGGGGAAATCGAGGTGGTGCCATTTTATGATACCCTCAAAAAGAGTAGGCGTTATTCTGATTTACGACGGCTATTTGCTCGGTCGGGACAAGGACGTGAGCTTCCTGAAAATTGCTGTTTAACCCGAACGGGCCACTGATGGGGCCCTCAGATGAGTTGTGGGCCCCATCCAAAACGAATTTTATGTCGCAGCACTTAGTGTGGCGCGATTTTGATGATGAACGATTCTACTTTGATGGATGGGGGGCTCCAGCCATAAATCCCGAACGAATGCACCTTTGTAGCTGCTGAAACCTCTCTGGGAATGGTCGTGGTCTCATAAACCCTTCAGCAGTTTTGTTATCAGGTCTTGTTGTAGTCTTGTTATAGCAGAGAAAAATTTCCTGATTTCGAAGCTCCACAAAGCCCGACACGATCCTATCCACGATAGTATTTTGAGTCATGTGAAAAAACGCCCTGTCGTCCGAACTCAAGTATTATTTGTTGGAGTACCACCATCGACCCCAACAGCCCCCATTATACCAGGGTTGCCATCTTCATATCTCTCTACGGAAGATAAAAGCACCTATCAGTCCATTCTACACTAAAGGGGTACGAATATTTTCCTATAGAAACTTTTTTTTTGCCGGCTTTTAATCGAATTAGGGTTTTACGTATAGGGTGCCAATTCATTAGAACCACCTGAAAATCTTGTGGAATTTTTACTTCAATGTATGATGCAAGAACAAAAGTGAATTTATCTGCAAAAAACTTTTAAATGTTATAAAAGAGACATTATATACCTAACTAAATAAGAGCAAGGAAGCCTAGAAATGCATGTTTAATTTATTTTAATGCTCTTAAGAAAATTTTGATTCTCTTGAACATTTTGAACATTTTAAGTCGTTGGGGCTACTCGTATATTAAAACAATCTCACATTTAATTATTCAAATAATTTCTGGAAGTTAGAATGGTTATTTCAATATTTCAAAATTTAACAATAGCACGTATCTATGTAGCCTTATTCATTCTGTTTTTGTTTAAAATGAATCAAATACATTCTTTTTAATTAAGTGTTTTATAATGCATAACAATTC
The DNA here is from genome assembly GCA_951509405.1 of Machimus rusticus. NCBI lineage: Eukaryota > Metazoa > Arthropoda > Insecta > Diptera > Asilidae > Machimus > Machimus rusticus. The sequence goes on along the minus strand of OX608054.1, from coordinate 13,535,478 downwards.
TATAAATAACTAACTAATTTTTATGTCTTAAATCAAATATATTTTACGTGACAACTATCCTTAAAAATCCATATTTAAGGAGAAAACTCTCTATAAAAACCGAGAAAATGTTTAACATGAAAAATGTGACAACAATCCCCGCCCCGGTCTCCGTTTAGATAGTGGAAATTTCATTTTATTATTTTGTGTTATTTAATTTTATGCATTTTTGCGATAACGAATTAAATTTAAGAATAATGTAAAAAAGGGTTCGACTTCTTGCAGTATTTTTGGAAAGATACACAATGTATTAATGCTTTACCAGGGATTGCAATAAAATACAACCAAAAGAAGTACGAGCGGTAACTCCAACTTCTATTGTTCGGGATGGATTTCAGAACATGCCCGTGAATTGCTAATAAAAAGCAGGTGCCCGTTCGGGATCCATCCCGTCCTCCTTCAAGCCATTTATTGGCTTCGGTGGATGGCTGCTGTTCTGGGGAGGCATTGCATTCCCACAGGAAATGGGCTGTGCATGGACTTTTCAATTCGTAAAACGACAAAAATAAAACAGGAACGTGTCCTCCTGGTCGCCTCGAGGAGGGCATGAATATTTGTATCGAAGTGTAATCAGGCAATGGAAAGAAGGGCTTTTTCGAAAAAAAGAGTTTTCCACGCTCGATGTAATCCAGTGCTTTACGCGCAATTTAACCCGAAAGGGAGTTGCTCACTGTCTTATCCTTTTCATTTAATTTTTTGGTTTGCCGTTCGAATTTGTTTACGCTTTAGCAAGCTTAAAACCTTTAAAGGGCCCTTGATATATTTGTCTGCCAATTTAAGGGTACTTTAACCTCTTTGGGGTTCTAAATCACTCCTTAAGACAGACCAAAACTCTTGCTTATTGTAGCGTTTACGATGAGAACTGTTTTAAAGTCACGCTAATTTGTTTTACGCTATTTTATCAAAATGTTAGTCCTAAAATTCTGTTGTTCTAAAATGAGAATTACAGGAATATTGCAATCTATACTTAATTTCCAATTATATGTATTATATCTAATCTTTATTATACATCTTGTTTCAAAATAGATACAACTTTTTAGTTTTCGCAGTTTAAAACTCTCTTTGATAAACAATAAAGAATTAGTTCTAATTGGTTTAAGTAAGTACACAGCAAACTTAAACGGATTGAATACTATTTAAAACTCTAATCAAGGTTCAGCACTATGTTAATTGTATACTATTGTAATTATTATATGTATGTACACCGAGAAAAAACGCATATTAATTTAACATTTTTTTCATATTAAAAATGCTGAATGATGAAAAACGGGAAAGGGAAATCTTGAACAATATATTATTACTAGAAAAAAAGGAAAATACGCAGTTACTCATAACCTATAAAACCGTGCATGTGTCGATGGCTCAGGATAGCTCAGGGCTAGAGCAGCAAGCCGGCACTTCGAAGATCGGAGGCATCGGAATGAGATTCGGTGGGTAGAGCAGACAAAGCCGCCAATCCGCAGGTCCCAGGTTCGAATCAAGCCACGGATTAACTATTTTTGCATCTAATAATTTTAAATTAATGTTTTTCAATGTTAATATAACATTTTCCTTATCGGCTGAAAAATATAGATGAAAAATATCAATATTACAGCGGAAACATTGGAAACAATTTTCTTTCTGTGATATTATATTATAATTTATGTAACGAGTAAAATTTATCTGGACTATTGAAATAATTAATTTGGATGCCTACATATTTTTCGTTTTTTTGCCAAAGTATAGAATAAATTGGGACTGAATTTACAAATAATTTTATGTAATATTTTAGAAGTCATAAAACCTCGATTTGTATTAAATTATTGAATTCAAATTCGTTACATCCACTTTCCCATTGCTTTGAAAACATATGGCCCTCAGGTAAATCTATTTTATGCCCGGAATCGTATTCGTACCTCGTACCTATCGAATTTCACGAAATCAATTTTAAAATATCAGAAGTGGGATGCCTGTGCTAATAATACGCACCTGGGGCAAATATTGCTGCTAAAATAGAACCCGTCCGCCTACCGTTCACTTTATAGGTATTTAAAATGTGCTAAACGTAAATGAGAGCCGCAAATGAGTAAAATAACCTGTTACAGGATTAAAGCAGTCGATTTGCATAAATCCCAGCGGAAAAAATCCTCTCAATGGATTTTCGCGTAAAAAAATGAGACAGTGAGCACTGAAAAAGTTAGTCTACGTCTGTACCTCCCCTTTTGGGGGAAAAAGCTCCACTTTGCAGGAAAAGCTCCTGAATGAGCCGCCGCCGGTGCAGTGGTCTGCAAACATATTTTCAAAATATAAACAAAACCTTGAGGCGTTTTTCCAACGTCCAGACCAGCTGCAATCGTCGCCGCAAAGCAACCGGTCGCCAATTTAAGACGAGGTCGCCACGGCGCTTGTCTTCCACGGTCCAGAACTCCTCAAGCATCCGACGAACATCTTCGCGGAGTTCGCATCTGATTACTCTTCTTGAAGGCTTTTATCAGTTCAGTACAAAAGCAGACCTCGTTCAAATAGGACGCTCAAAAATTATTCGCCCGGGCGAAATTTTATCGAAGGTTTTTATTTTCTGCGCTATTTTGATTAATAGCTGAATTTTGTAGTGCGTAACGAGGAAATTTAAAATTGATTTTTTTTTTCGAATAAAATTGTTGCTGTATTTAGCAGATTATAAATCGGTGTGTACTGAGCTAAAGAGGTTTTATGAATTGCAAATGCCGGATGGCGTTCTATTTTCGATAGTGCAGACTATATTTAGCCCATAACGAGGCAATTCCTGGCGATGACCAATGACATTGAAGCAAACCGAGCAAGGTAGAGGAAGTGCGGTTTTTTAGAAAGTTCATAGTGATTTTTGTTAGTTTGAAATCTAAAAAAAAAAAAGTATAAGAAAAAAGTTTCAAAGTGCCAAAGTTCATACATATACGAAAATAAAGTGTAGTCCATCGACAAAAAATTTCGTAAAGACAGTACCCGTGTGTGTCATTACTTGCAAATTATACGAAAAGTATAAAAAAGAAATTAAATTTCCATAATCTACGCACGGTTGGCTAGAAACAGGTAGAATTTCAGCAGCTGAGTGAGTCTAATGAAATGCGTCGCTGCAGCTTTTGAGTCTATCAATTCAGGTCTGATCCACTTGTTGATTAACAGCGATAATAAAAATAAAAATCTGAAAGAAATTTAACCGAAAAGTAAAACAAAACAAAATCACAGTCGCCGCCGCAACCACAAGTGTGTGAATTATAAATTTACATTCAACCAGTCGGCGCCCAATTTCTAGCACTACATCATACAGACAGAAGGCAAAGAGCACACTGTGTCGGGGGCTTTAATAAATTCATTCGCTATTTTACCCAATTTGTTGTGCCTCGCGGTTAAATATTAAATAACACGCGAAGCAGCACAGCAGGGTAAACATTGATAAGCTGTTTTGGGAGCGAGTTTTGAACCAATGTTTTGTTGAAAAACTGCGGTGTTTTAACGAATACACCTCAAGTTATTTATATCTTAATTATAACAAAAAAATTTAATTACAAAATCGCTGACATTATTTCCAGTTTTGTATATAAAAAAAAAAACACCGACAAAAAAGCACCACAAAGTTCGGGCTGAAACTACGTTACCTAGTCTCAGAGGACAAAGTAAATTAAAACCGATTTTCTAGGTAAATTTACTTTATTTTCATATTTCTGTCATACGTCTGTCTTTTCAAAAAATTTTTCATATAGCGACTACTGGAGCGAAAGTTCTCAATACTTCTTATTATTAAAATTCATAAATTCACATACAGAAGTTTTTCATGAGTGTGCAATTGCTTTATTCGTCATTTATTTTATGAAGTAGTTGGTTTCTAGAAAAAGTCAAATTCATGAATAATTTCGAATTGTTTTAATGTCCTTTATATTTTTAAATAGTAGCTTAAGATTTCAGCTATCATTTGAATAATATTATAAGCTCAAGGCTCAATCCGTTATTTTGTAATGATTTTTCATAAGTAGTCAAAATATGGTGTTTTGTATCTTTTTGACCCTATTTTTCTTGAAAATGGTAGCTGATTGAGCATTTTTATTTACGAATTCATAATTTATGCAAAAAATCATATAGAAATGATTTGCAAATTCTTTGAGAAAAAATTTGATGTTGACCAATATATCAATATATTCTTCCTAATATGGAACGAATTGGTTTTTTTTTTACTTATGGAATTTATTTTAAACATTTTTGGAATTTATTTTAAACAAATAACAAAGACAGAAATGAACTTAAAGAACCAAAATAAAAATTCTTCTAAATTCTCCATTAATATCGCAATTGAAGGTCAGTTTCCCTCAATTAACTTTTTTTCACCCTATTTGGTGTTAATTAGGTGTAATGAGCCATCTCTGATAACGTATTTAGGTATCGATTTTCGTAATGTATTCCCTTTGTCCATCTCAGAATCCGAATCAGTTTGCTTTGCTATTTTTCACATCATTCGATTTATCGTTCACAATGAGTAATTGAGTTCGCACATCCATATATGTATCATTATGAAGCATTATATGCAATTAGCGTCTACACCCGGTGCTAACGATCTACTATTAGCACATGTTTGATAGAAGAACGTTGACTCCAATTTGGGCGGTATAATTGATTTATCTGAGGAGCGAAATCGATGTGAGGGTGAAGAGTCCTCGAAGCCATTGGCTGTGATTTTAAGAAGAGAAAAATTTGATTGATTGAAGTAAATTGATATGTCATGCCGGCATTTCATTTATGTGTGAAAGTGTACATCTAGCAAATGTCCAATATTTGTTAAAAAGATTTTAGGGATGCTTTCGACGAAGAGTTCATCATCCAAAAAGCCTTTGTTAATAAAACTCTCTTACTAGGAGGAGCACCTTCGGGCGAGGGTTCCATAATTTAATTGGGTTTTACAAAGGTCGGAATGACTTTTAATGGATAAATTAATGGAAAAATTCGTATGGGTAATGTAACTGCCTTTCAGCCGAAAATGGGAATTACTTATCGACATAGGCCAAGTTAAAGTGCACGAAGGGTCCTTCATTTTTAAGGTGTCTAACTTTCTATAAAATGTACAAAGTTATACATGCTCCAAATATAATTCACAGTACAATTGAACCCAAGAAAAATTCTGATTCAGAAAAGAAAAACTACATTAATTTTAATGAAAATATATCATAATTAGGGCGCCAATAAAATCAAATCTTTTAAAGAAAATAAGAAATTACATTAAAACCATGGAATCGATTTTGTTTTAATTAACTTCAATATTTTTAAATCCAGACGTTTTTCTTTAAATAGGTATAATATACATATTTATTTTCTTTAGTTCAAACCAGTGGTATAAATTCAATATTAAACTTTATAAAAATGAACACTATATATTTATTGGTGTATTTTGTCTTTGCCTATTTTCAATTAATCCATTAAAACAAAGTAGAGAATTATTTAAATTTAAAATAAAACAAACGTTAAAAACTATATTAAGAGAGTAAACTCATACACCAGGAAGGCTTCTTTTCTAGATAAATGAGGAAAAATGCGTTGCTTCATTAAAAAGTTTTATAGTTTTTTCTAAAAGAACACCGTCCAATCATTAAGCATAAAGTAGGTACACATGACCATTATTTAAATTTATTTAAACTAACTTTTATAGTACCTACTCAAGTTTGTAAAATTTAACTTAAATATATAAATGAAATTAAGCGAATTGTGACCGCTTATGAAAGCAAAAACATATACTTTTTTTATTATGATTTTCAATTTACGAAACTGTTTATTATTTTAAAGAAACTCTCTTTGAATCAATAAAAGACATCAGTTGGCAATAAAAAGGCATGTTATGACAATAAAACGTTTGTCTTACATTTAGAGTAGGTACTAAATAGGTATCACAAAGAGACTGATTACATTCTAATAAGGAAATAAAGAAAACTTCCCTTAAATAAATGAGAATTCTTAGAAATAAGGAAGGTGTTCCTGAAATTTCTGAGTGAAAATTTTAATTATTAACTAATGTTTCTAACAACACTAAAACTAGTATGGTAATGGTACAATTTTGTCCGCCGAACGACAAACTTGCGCACGTTTGCCTTTCGCTATAAGGATAGACGCTCGTCTGCCGAAGCAGACGAGCCCAAAAAAAGGTAATGACCAGTGCTCCTGCCACATACGCCACGATCGTGCGGATTGAACGCCTATTCTTATGTCCACTCGATTCAAATTTCAAGTGTGAATTATAACGACGGAACATTTTGTAACAGTGTTAATAAAAAGGCAGCTGTGATACAGAAACCCCTAATAAATCTTAGTCAAGTGATATAAAATAAAAAATAAAAAATTTAACCGGTCTTTACGCCCTTTTGCAAGTGATAAAAGTTATTTTGATTAAGGTAGGTTATCTCATCTTTCTAACTATAGTATTTTTTATCTCTTGTTGCTAGCTTTATATTACGCTAAAAACAATTCATCCTCTCAATCTTTTAGGTAAATAAAATTCTTTAAATACACCATTCTCAGAGTGTTGAACATCTTGGTTGTCGTCAAGGATTTCATCCAAGTTCAAATTAAGTTCAAAACAATCTGTCTAATCTTGGCAAGCTTCATCACAAACAGTCGAAACCGTCAAAATACATTAAATTGAAAAAAGAACGTTTACAACCTGTGGTAAGCCCTAAAGTTGCAAAATATAGCAAATTAAAGATAAAGCGGGACAATCGCGCCACTAATTCTTTTATTTATTCGTCATTTACCAGACGATCGCCTCTTTGAGCTGCCATTTACATATTCGAAGCTCTTTCTGAAATGTTATCAGTCTGCCAGAAGAGTGATGATGTCGACGACCACAAATCTGAAAACACCTGAAAATGTTTTATGCTTCATTCGCACCCGGTAGTTTTGTACAGTTTCCGTAAATTCGAAACTATCACTTATTTCCTAGCTAGCTAGCAGAGCAGATATAGATTTTGGGGCAAAGTTAGGTACCAACATCAACCTCAAAAAGTCAACTCGTCTCAGTGAAATTTGCACAATTTTCAAATAAATTATGATAATTGAAACAGAAGAGTGCACTGAAATTTGCATAAAGGAATATTAAAGCATTTCTATTAAGAATTTAAATTGATTATGCGTCTTCTTTTCTCCCTGTCGCTGGGAGCTACGAACTAAGATATCTGATTTAAGATTTTTGACAGATTTTGGCTAACATTTTGCTGTTTCAAATGGCTTGAGGGCTTCAACAAATTTACTAGGCACCAACCAGATATTGTTCATAAATAGTAATGAAGCTCCATACCGAGAAACAACAAATCATGAAAATGTAATTAATCTGGGAAAACACCTGCTAGAGATTCTGGTTACATCCAAACAGATCATACAGGTGGTTGAACTTTCGTGCATATTGACTCTGTAATTTTCACACAGCATGAACAATAAGATGGTACTGTTCCTTTGAAATGTGGAATTTCATTTAAGCACTCAAAATAACTTAACATATGTACATATGAAACTTAGTCTCTATGTTGGTTTGAATTTATAGATTTCAGTATGCACCTCATGTTTGCGTAAACAATATGCTTGTCATAATTTTGAAAGTAGGTTAGTTTACGTCGTTACATTGAAAATATAATAATAACAATCTCTGAAATTGTAGAGCAATACACTGCTCGAAAGAATGATAGGCAGCTATTAATTTCGTTCATTGTTTTAAATAAATTTACCTAAGATTGTACAAAAACTACGTAAAGACTTCAAGCAGTGATATAATGGAATTTTTGAGAAAAGTGCTATACATGTATTTACCGACTTCAGTTCATAATTCTTCTGGTGTACCTCAAGGAAGCCATCTTGGTCCACTGTTATTTGTTATTTATATTGATGATGATGACATATCCGCATGCATTAAAAACTCGGAAATTTTATGCTATGCTGACGGCACCAAGATTTTTCGTGTAGTATCTTCTGAACGTGACTGCGAAATTTTAAATTATGACTTAGACGCCTTTTTTAATTGGTGTTCTATTAGTTGTCTCCCAAGAGTACGATCTTGTCCTTTTCTCGTATGAGAACTAGTATTCGTTTTGACTACACAAAAAATGATTGTGTGTTGACTAAACTTGATAAAACAAAAGACTTAGGTGTATAAAGTAAAAATAGCCTTTGACTTCAATTAATTTTTTCATTCAAAGTGGTTACTTATTACTCGATAGAAAAATCTATTCGAATTATTTTGATGTTATGCGAGAAAAAATTAACTAAAATCAAAGGTAACTGAAATTAATTTACTAAAAATTTAGGAACTTTTTTAGGGATTCTTATCCAAAAAGGGCTTTTGTAAACTGCTTTCGATTGGAATGAGATTTGTGCGACTCGTTAACCATAATTATAATACTAATAATATAATAATATTCAAAACATTCATAACAAATTATTCGATAGACAATTCATGGAAAACACACATATTACTAATAAAATGAAAATAATTAGGTATAAAGTATTTTTTTCTCTTGCTTCTATCATAGTATTACACTAAAGGCGTAATTTTAAAATCATTTATTTAGATTTACCTCTAATTTCATATTTTATAATAATTATTTTGCAAAGTTATATCAGCTGTCTCTTAAAGAATCCCTTGCAATAGTTAAACTAACAATTTTAATTTTAATATTATAAAATAAATAATTGTAAAAGTTAAAGTGCGTATATCATTCTGTCCCGCTGTGTACCTCCTCAAAATATATTTATGAATATTAAATTGTATTTAATATCTGAATACGCAACGAAACCTTATTTAGTCGTGCTAAATTATATTTAATTTTTATTTTGCAAAATCATTAAATTTTTGTTTGGATTCTGTAAATGGTAAAGGAAACCCTATGGTGCGACTTCATCTCTCTATCTGTCTGTTTGAAATTTGGAATAGTTTTAAGTAATGCTTACCCAACTTTATTACAAGAAACAAAATTTAAAAAATAATTTCATTTTCATTGCAAACGGGGCCGAATTGGGTGTCGAAATTTTAAAGTGCGGACTACTTACTGAAAGGGCTTCATTTCTACATTCTAAAATAGGTTTTAATTTTCCTTTTGACCCAATATTTTTCGACTTATGATGAAAAATATCTGTTCCCTCTTATCTCCGAATTTTGCAAAACAAAAGAAATAATTAGAGTGGATAAAGGTTTATCCTTCCACAGGTATACAGAACCCTCGATTTACAAGTCCAACTCACACTTAGCCGGTTCATAAAGAAAAGTATATTAGTTATATTTTTAGAAAAAATTTCTTTCATATGAATACTTGATTCCGATAAAACATATGTAGGTGCCACCTTATATCGTAATTATTTGTTTGTTTGTTCAAATACTCACATACCAGTTTTTAAAAGTTAAAAAACTTTAAATTTTGTCATGTGTGTTGCGTAGAATACTTACCTGCTAAAACTTTGTAACGCCATATAAGACAGACTGCAGAACTATTTTAAACGTAATTAAGTAGGGAGAGAAAAGCTCTAAAACTGATCGAAATTACTGATCTTACTACTTAAGACGATAACTTCGAAGCAAAGTAATAATTTGAAAGTACTGTTCTAGTTTAATGGTTTTAACTCTAGAACGCTGTAAATTGCTACATTTTAGTGCATTTTGATCTCAGAATATTTGAGTTATTGTAGTAAGTAGCCCCATTCGAAAACTAATGGCAACTAAAATCTGAAGGGTTTCTACTATCCACCGCAGGCATAACTTCTCGACTTGAGTAAATATGAGTGCTCTAAAATAAGGCACTTCGGAGCTTTGACGATTACATAATTCGCTTTGCAACATGCGGGGATTTAAACCTCTTCTCCCTTAAGCATCGCATAAAACCGCCACAATCAGGGCTGAAAGGGCAATTTCATGTAACAAATCCTGATTGTTAGGAGCGAGCATAAATTTTGATTTTATGGTTGGGCACAGAGTTCTCCGAAGGTAATTTCGCAATTCATAATTACATCCCTCATCCGCTGGAGTGGAAACAGTAAAGGGGCGCCAAGTCCTGAAATTTATTGACCGAAGCAGAAAATAAATTTTCCCGTACCATCGAATAAGCCGGCAATTGAGAAACCTCCAAAGGGGCAGAATGTCTGTTTGGAAACCGATTATATTGGTGTTTGCTTCCCGAGCCAATTATGGGGATCAATTAAATCGGAAGCTCATTTTACACCCCAAAACTCACCTACAAAACAAAATTCCCCATTAACACTTGAGGGAAAATCGCAATTTCCGCCTGGCAAAGTTTTTCTTCTGTTTCCGAACTGGAAAAACAAATTAAGTTGCTGCCTGTTGCACTTCATCGAATTGTGTTAGTTTCCCGGGATAAGCAAATAAGACGCTCTAAGTAAATCTGCCCGGCGTCCGGAACGTGCCCTTAATCAGCTCAGAAACTCCCTACCTGCTTCTTGCAATTAAATATATAACTGGGGATACCTGGCGAACTTTTGGTGTAAAATGCACCTGGTGTTAGTCGCAATGCAGGAGAAAATTACCTGGATTACTTTCAGAAAGTTTTACAGGTGTAATCAGGTGCCACAATTTGTTAGCCCATCCGGAACGTGCTTGAGACAGACTCCCGAAATTCGGAAAAGGAGTGATCTGCTCCACCGACTCACGTAATTACTTGAAAATTAACTTTTTTTATTTTATTGTACCTTGTAACTAGCATAATTACGGTCAGGTAAACACTTAATTTAAGAATTGTTTGCGGAAAAATTTGACAGTCCACCATCTTGAATTCGTAACTTCTAACAGTCGAATTGAAATCACCGACACCCAAAAACCCCAAAATACCAAGTTTGGTAGAAATCATATAAACTTGAAAATTTAACAGTCCATCATTTTGAATTTGTAAATTTTGACAGTTTGGTTGGATTCGGTGAGCTCGAAAACCCCCAAGTACTAAGTTTGGTGAAAATTGCATTAAATTCAAAGTTTGACAGTTCGCCTTTTTAAAATCGTAACATCTGACAGTTAAAAAAATTAACGTAGTACATTCCATGTAATTTCAATAATGTGTGGCAAAACTCAAAAAAAAAAAAAAAATTAGTAGGTACTTATTTAGAACTACATAATTGAAACTTATGACGAAGCTCTCTATCGAATGAAACTTAGCAAGCTTCATATTAAAATTTGTATACTAAATATTCTCTCCTCGCAATATTTTATGACACTTTGCAGAAATGTTCATTTAGGGTCAAACGAGACGGAAAGGAATTTGTCGGTCGTTTATATGTAATGTATAGCATCTTTTGGTGAACATCATGGAAAAATCTTCAATTAAAATTGTTTCCACCAGTACTTCATGTAAAAACTCTAAACGAGAAACGAATGCTCATAATTTTCTTTTATTTTAATTTGTTATTTTATACGAAGAAGAATGTTTTAGAATGAAGTGGTGGAGGTGTCCTTAATTTAAAGTATATATTTATAAAATTTGCAACGAATTTTTTTTTTTTTTGCATATTCCTCACTTTTTACTTCAAATATAATTCATACAAAGTTTTATCAAAATTTGTGAGGAGACCTCAAATTGAATCTATTCATTAACTCACTTCTTATTTTTCAAAGCACCTACCTACATACATATATGTAACTTCCAAAAATGTTGATTTCTTATTATGTAGGTACTTAAAATCAATTTCAATAGTCAATATTAGAAAAAAGTCTATAATGAAATGCGAAGTAAAAATATTTATTTTTATCGAAACATTCTCTCCTGAGTACAACTTTTACATGTGATTACAGTCCCAAAAATGAACCTGTTTCAAGCAAAGTCAAATCGTGGCACTTTAATACAAATTATTTTCCTTGTTTTTATTTTTAGTTTCGGCGGTTTTTCTTATTATGAGCTCACGGAAACCCTTGAAACCTTTTCTCACCGATTTACTGCGTTTTTTACCGCATAACGTTCATGCTGCGTGTGATTTTGAAAATTTGGTAAAACAAGAAAGTTGTCTAAATACTTCCTCGAAGAAGAAATTCACGCTTACTCGGAGGGCCGGGGATCGGTAGGTCGCTTTCATTTGATTACACCAAGAAACTCCTGAAAAACTCTTTAACAATGCTCCCAAGGACGTGTAAATGTAATAAGAAACTGAGTTCCCAGTCTGCGAGGCACGTACGAACGAAGTGAGCCGAGGCAAATTAAATTTACTTATTTCGCTAGAGCCCCAAGAATCTCATCTAACGCCTTTATGCGTTAGGTGCTAAAGATATTAAACTCTTTCTGGAGAGATGATTTTGGAAATCCTTAGGTGCTTTCCACCGTTTCAATTAAAAGGACTTATCGAGTGCTTTACATTAGAAACAGAACAGGAGGGTTCTTAAGCAACCCAATTAAAGAAGATTTACAAGTAACCCTCTAAGAAGGCAGATGATGATTACTTACTTTTCGGATAATGAGCTGATCTTAGCGACTTAGTCTACCTGAAGACGCTGGAAGCGATTAGCAGTGTAATTGATTAAATTAATTTGCTTTACTGGTTACTTTAACGATTTGTGGTTTTAAAAGATTTTTGATTTATTGATGTTAATATTGTAATGGTTGTTCTAAAAAATGAAATATATACATATATAGTTATACATTTTTAAGTTTAAATAATGCCGGTTATATTTAACTTAAGAATTAGTATTATTTCAATAACATTCATATAAATATATCTACATATTTTTTTATTGTATTATGTATGTATGTAAGATGTAATCTCAGAAACTACTGAGCCGATTTGGATAATTCTGTTATCAGTAGAAAGCTTATGACTCCACAGTGATTATAGACTATATAAATTTTCTGTAATTAAAATTTTTTATAATAATATTACATTACTTTTTAATCCAAGAAATCGTGTAAAAAAATTTGTTTACGACAATTGGGTAACTTTATACAAGCAAATTATTTTTATGTCAGTTTCCCACAATGTAATATTATATGTATTGTAGAGTTCATACCAAACGATTATGAACGCACTGAAGAAGAAGTATTAACAAAAATCCGATTTAGAACGAATACTAAAAAACCAGCCAAGTAGAAGGCTCCGTAGTTCAAAAGCTATAGTAGTAGTACATATGTAGTTTTCATCATAAAATATTTATTTTTTACATTTTACAATAAAAGTTATAATGCACCTAGTTTTAACTAATTGGCTAAACGTCATCTAAGTCATTTTCTATGGAAGTATTAAGAAATTTTTGCTTATCCAATTATCTACATTTTATAAATTAATCGATTATACTAAAATTACTTAGCTGTGATAGTTTTCCTTTTAACTCCGATATATACTACTATTTTGAATACTTTTCAAATAACCAACCAAATATCCATCCAAAAAATGTTCATAACATGCCCCCAGTATTTTTAAAACACCTATCCAACGATATCTCAAACAATGGAATAGAGGAGTAAATAAGAAATCATCCTTTACCCGCCAGAAATTGTTTTTCAAGACGGACGGACATGGCGAAAATAAGGGTTCCTGGTTTACTACGGAAGCCTAAAAATCAGATTTAAAACGAATACTATAAAAGAATTGTAATTAAATCACATTGCATTTTAAATCCTCGTTAACATGAAAACTAAGTAAACTTGTATCATTTATCGTCAGTTTATAAGAGTTGTTTTGAATTAAATTTAAGTTGAGAGCAATGAAACTTTTATGTCTTCTCGACTTCTTTTCGGTTGCACAATTGAACTAAAACTCACTTCCTGAGCGATTTTATATCCTTTAAATGGTGAGATAAATTTACTTCCGCATTGCAACCATTGTCGGAAAACTCTCAAGATTAAATTCTCACTAAGCCCACAGAAAAAGACTTTATCCTTTTTAACACAAGACAGAGTCGACGGGAAGGAGATCGAGATAGTCCCACTATAAAGGGCTTATTCCGGACATCTTGCTTGAATCCACTTACAAACTCGATATATAAAAAATGGAAAAAATAAAATAAATACAGGTATCCCAACAGATCGGAGCAATTTTCTTTACGGCAATCACCTCGACTCGCCTCCTTCTTCAAGGAGGAGCCAAGAAATATTCTGTGTCCCGGCGAGCGATAATAATTTTTTTTTCCACCGATCTAATCTATTTTAAGTCGTTGTACTTCACGGAAAGAGGGCGCTGATATTGTCCTTGTTGCCGATACTAAGCGCCGTGGAGTATCTTTTCAGCTCCACTGGAAATTGTTTATCACATTAAAAATGTGAAGATAGAAGCCGGCCCTATGCTCCGGGAAGACAAAAAAAGAATTTACATGACTAAAATAAAGAATTCGCGTTTTGTTTGAATCCCTGTAGGGCGGAGGGCAGTTTTGTGGGTGGCGATTCTTTTCGAGGGCGAATTCGAGAAGAATTGAAGGGCGCTCTGAAAGAAAATCAACACACCTTGGCAAATATTTTTTGGAGCATGCTTCAAACAAAGTGCGCCTATACCTCAGATTCTGGCCTGAGGGGGAGTAATAAAGACATTCCCCGTCGAAAATTGGGAACTGCTCAATTCCACCTGAGAGATATCGAATGAGCCCCGGGAATCTCATCGTCATCGAGCAAGTGGATTCCTCGATGATGAAATTATCCTCGCCAACAAGCGAGGGGCGAAATACGCCAAACCAAATCAGAGTTTTGGGAGCACCCCTCTATTGCTAAATCCATCTTCCCTGATAAGAGCAGGCAAGATTTAAAATTGTTTTTCCCTGAAATCACTTCATTTCATCGGGATCCATTGCTGTCGCGACCTATCTTCATATCAACGTCTTCGGGGTGTTTCACTGAAACTGAGACCCTAGGCAGGGCCACTGATTGGATCCGACAAGTTTTTCTTTATTTTATTTTTTTTTTTGGTACAGTGGGACGCTGCCATCATCTCCATCTCATCCGAATCGAATCATTCTGGACGGTTGGCATTGTTCCTCTGGAATTTATTACATCTCGTATTCATGCCTCAATGTGGTATCATTTCTAGTCAGAATTACTGCGCCATTTAGAGAACAAACGGGCAGGTTTTGTTAAGGGCTAAGCCTTCCCTTTCAGTCCGGCGATGAATACTCCTAAATTGCCCCGGAATGAAGGTTTTGGCATCAGATGGGGGTCATTTGATAGATCGATCTGCAATTGAAACTTGTCAGACTGTGGGGAATTTATTCTTTTATTGAAGATTCGATGGGGCCATTATTGCGATACCATTTATCTTCCCTTAAATCGATTCTCAACTCCAAGCACTCTCTTTAAATTCAATTTCAATATTTTTTTTCTTATTTTGATTTTGGAGTGAAACGAGAAACTGCAATATTGCACCTAACTGCTGCAGTTTTATACTTTTATTTATTATAATGTTTTACTTAATGCATAATCAATGCATCATTTACATATATTTAAGTCGTCTGACTCGTCTTTTAAAAAAAGATTGTGAAACGAAACGAATTGTGCATTAAGGGTGTATTTTCGTTCGGAATTTTAAATATAGAAAAACTTTCGAAACCACATATTTCGAATTTGTGTAAGCTAAAACTTTTAAACTAAAAACGATGTCGAATCAGTTTTGGTTCTATTTGAAACAAGACTTAATTTATTGGAGTTTATACCTTAAAGCATTACATTTTTTGATTTCAAGATACTAGTACCTACCTGCACTTTAGAAGCCACAAGCAATCTTAAAAACCAACCTTTTTTTGTCGCTATTTTTTTTCTTACTAAAGTTTTTTTTCCAAATTGTGGTAAATTGTACTACAGAACATGTTAATAAATGACATGCACCAAGATTTTTTTTAAATCGGTTCAGTAAAAATGATTGTGAAAAAACGTCATTTCGAGAAGAGCGCGTTTAAAATTTTTTATCTTCAAAAAGAGCCGAGGGCATACGCGCACTTAAATGGTTTTATATTGTTATAACTTTAATATTTCTCAAAAAAATTTTGGGATTTAAAAAATGCAACCTACTGCATCTGAAATATTTCTTTTTGGTATTCTAAAAGCAAAAGAATGGAGAAAAATCGTGACGTAAAGAGTGACCCTAAAAATATACCATAATTAGCCTATTTGGTGGACCTCAAATTTAAAACCAAAATGTGTACGAAATTAAAGTTTATGATGAAGTACTACTCTCAGAGACGTTTCAAGATGGGCATTTATTTGAATTTTGAGAAATGAATGGTCAAAAAGTTTGACAAAATCGAGTTGAATAATTAGCTGTTGGGATTGATTTCGAGGGGCTTATGTGAACGAAAATGAACCAAAAATGTTTGATAGTTGCTATTTAAGGATCAGGTTAATCTAAAATTCATGAACGCATTCATTTTCGGACTCTATAATTTATCTCCGTTTTTCATGCTTATGGGTAATTTTACCCTCTCTGAAGAGTGTATTTAACAATGTTTATACATTTCTTTTATGTTACTGACATTTCGGATAAACCTTTTCATCGATTTCATCGATTCATAGATTCATAGATTCATAGAACTCAAAACTCTTATTCAACTGAAACTCATTATTCAAATCGATTTGTACACATTTTGTTTTAAAACTCGAAGTTCACCAAGTAGGTTAAATTTAGGGTCACTATTTTACTTGTCCCCACTTTTTTTAATTTTCGACTTTTTAATAATTTTAGTAGTAAATTTTCCAATCACTCGATTGTTTTTTTATACTTGTTTGCATGTATGTATAATAGTTCTGAAGATATTATTTTAACTTAAAAAAAATATATAAAAATATTCTTACCTGAATACATAACAAATATATAGAAAAAATACGATTGCAATATGCCTTTCTCCTAGCGTGAAAAAACATTCTGAAAAGTTAGTAATTTTTTTGGGCAGCTAGATAACATATTGTAATATGTCATTTTCCAAAAGATTGAAATATGAATTTCCATTTTCCAAATAGTAATTACAGTAACCTTTTAAACCATTTATTAAACCATCAAGTTAATAACAATAAATTCTTTTTATTGATGATATCCATAAATGTAGGTTTACATGATATCCTACATAAAATTTAATATTTGTGACAAGATACTGAATCTTTTTATTTTATGAGGAGGGTATTACATCGTAAATATGTCTAAATTTTCGAAACAGTTCGTTGTAATCGCGCAGTAATTCAGACTAAAGTACTTAATGTGCATAAAAGACGTATGGTTGTAAAAAAGTGGCAGTAAATTACTCAACTCATGATGGGTTTCGCCATAAAAAAAAGCAGAAACATAATAAATTAATTCTAAAAGCACCCTTTTACTACAATCACATTACTCCCCCGCAATAAACAGCCTGTTCATTTCGTCCGTTTTAGTGATATTAAGTTATAAAACCAAAGGAAATGTGACGGAGAGGTTTATCCGACCCTTTAAGTGCTTTAATAATTCATACCGGAGAACAAAACATAAATGTTAGAATCGGACAGGACAGCATCACTTTCTCTTTCGGAGAAGGAAAGGACCGGTGTGTTTCGGACCGAAATTTATTTTATTTCTACTATATGTAGTATGGGGCGGATAGGGTTTGTCCTTTCCTTTGAAACTAAAAGAAAAAAATAAATGTCTAGCGCACCAAATCCATTAAGAAGGGAATATCATGATTTCGGATTTACACATCCCTTTTTTCACATTATATCACTGTAATACGCCTATAATGTGGCTCTTATTGATTGGGCGACTATGGGGCCTTTCTGGGGCTCTAAATTTATTGGAACTTACTTTTGAAAGGATTTAGGCCGGAATCAATTTATGTTGGGTCACTTAAAGTAAGAAGCTGATGGTTCGCACCCGGGGATAAATATCATGAATTTCACCTCGAGATTGAAATATGTTAGATATATACGCCCATGTGGGAAATAAAGAGGATAAAGGTCTAAAACGAGCCTTTCTTGCTTAACCTTTGCTCCATTCATACCCATTAGACCATTACTAATTGTTATATTCCTGTGTATTTTCTTATATTGAATACAATTCCCCTAGACACCTTTTATCCAAGATAAGAAGATTGATTACAATTTCACCCAGTGAAAGTTTCAAATTTCATATTTTGCCCTCACTCCAAAAATCTAATCAAATTAGATATTTGCCATAAATTTTTATATTAGTAAATTAAAACAAGAGCTTCTCTCTGTGTTATAAACAAATGCTGCTTTATTCAAAATGTTGATTTTATGAAATAAAAATTCCCGATTTAAAAAAAATCAGCGAATTTTTCATTCAGCTAATTTAATTTATAATTCCTTCGTCTTTTACGTGTTATGATTACGTTCTCTACATTGAGGGAAAACGGCACTGTGATGGAATAAATAATTTTTAATGTTTTGTATTTCCTTAAAATAGTTATAACACCAATAAAAAAACATGTTTATGGATTCCCTGGTAATAAAATGGTTATGATATCAATAATTTTTGCATTCTAAGATAGATGAGAGAATATATAGTTTTATAGTTCTGGAATCCATAAGATAAGTACGAGAATAATTCAGCTTCAGTTCCTTGCTTTTCATTGTTCTTGAAAATAACTTTTTTCGTTCTTGTTCCGGCGAATTTTTGGAAACTAATAACTACTAACCGATTTTTAAAATTCTGATAATAACTACTATACTTTTTAAGACCACTTTAATAAAAAGGAAAGGTCTTAAAAATGAAAACAAATTGAAAACCGTCGCCATTTAGTTAAAAAAAATAATTTAAAAAGACCGGCTACGTAGGTACAACCATATATGTAGATATTGATAAATATTAAATTTTTAATTTTCCGATTAACGCCACAAAAATTTAAATGGGACAATAAAGGAGCTTTATTTTACTTCACATCATAACTTTGTAAATATTGAATGTTTTTCATTAAAACTTAGTTTTAAATAAGTTGAATATAGGTAGGTATAATATATCTTAAAAAAACGTCTTTTACCCCGTTCTTAGATTATTAGTTATATGTTAGTTATTAAAAATATATCCATTGTTTGTACAATTTTTGACTCGTCAATCATCACAGTGGTGTTTCTCCTTAAATAAATACGTTATCATCATTAATTTGTAATACCTCCATAATTACCCTCAAAAATAGAAGCAAAAATAATTTTGGGTACTAATTATCGGAATATAATAACCAGAACAATATGTAGCTCTGCTTTTGTTACAAAATGAGAATTAAGCTCGCAAAAAATAGGTATCACTTTTCATGGTCTGATTCTGGAGCCAGTAGCCCAGTAAAACTAATATGCATAATAAGCAAGTAATGATTTTGCGGAGACTGCCTATTTGTTTCTGCACACATTCGGTACCTAGGTAAAAAATCCAATTTATATGTGTAATTTTTTAGGTTATACGTATTTTGGGATTAATTTAAAATAATAGCTCCCAACATATCGTTTTTTATTTTTCACTGTTTTGTGTTGATGTTGTACTATGTGTATTACACAGTTTTTGAATTAAGTTAAATTTCCTCGAAATGGCTGTCGATTCTTTCAGGAGTTCTTTGCAGAACGCTGCCTGAATAGAAAATGCCGCCGCTGAATTGCCTTGAAATAAACTGAAAATCACCCCCGGTGTGTTCACACGTCCTCAATTTAGCAAGTGTCAGCTTTTTACCACAGCTCGTCAGCGCTTCATATATTTTTTATATAGAATTTTTTTCTTTTTCGTCAATTTATAAAAGCATCCAGCCACGAAATCCAGGCCTCGGTAGCAGGAGAATTTTTTCAGTGGGACTCCTCCCAGTTGCCAAATGCCACAATCACGGGGCTTATTACCGACAAGGAAAGACTTTCAATAAAACCCCCGAACCACTCTCGATCCATCTCCGGCTTAACTCCACCCCCGCACTAGGGACGCTCTTTGGCGCAAAACATATCGACTTTTGCCACATGGCAAATTATCCTCATTTTATTTTCCGGAAATCCTTTCATGTTCCCGCCTGCCTGCAAGTGCTTCAAGATTCCCGACTTTTCTTTTCCAGCCGAAAGTGTTACAAAGCGCGCTTTTACCAAACTCTTTACAGTCGTAATCAAAACCTGGATTAAACGATTCAAGATCACCTTGGCAGATTGAAGGGATTTTGCTTCTAGTTACTCGTATACTTCATAAAGAAATGGGAAATATTTCGAGGAAAAGCGTTTTTTGCATTTTAAATATAATTCGAAATGTTTTTCTAGATGACTGCGCTCTAGAATCAAATGCTCGTAATATGTGAAGAATGTGCAGACCAGGATTTATGTATCTAGATTTTCTAGACTATACAGTCAGTGAGCTCGGAAACGCGTTCTTTATGCGAGGAAAGCGAAATGGCGAAGGAAATTCCGCTCTTGGAATTCCTAATTGGACTTAAGGGAAACTGAAGTGATTTAAGGGCTTAGTAATTTTAATTTAAATCGCTTTCCTCGCACTTGTTTCCGGAGAATTCATAGCGAAATAGGGTTAGAATCTAGAACTCGGAACTTTAGTGAACAAAAAGTTAATGCAGAAAAGTTAAAATCTTTTCGCTGAAATTAGACCCTCTTCCTCACAGTGCCATCCTAATTTAATTCGACTGAAGGTTTGAGAACCAATAAATTTTGATTAACGAAAAGGAGTGCAAAAATTAAACAATTACTTTTTCCAAATATTTGGGCATAAATTAAGTTTGAGAATTCCACATGAATTTTCACGAAACTTTTTAGCAATGTCTATTTAGGGCGAAAAACGACGGATATGGAAAGAAATTTGTCGATCGCTTAAACTTCCCAAAATATTTAAATATTAAATATTTAAAATTCTGAAAAGTGATAGTTTTCCGCCGTGATTTCTGCATGCTAGCATAATTTTTTGGTGAAAATTAAAGAAGCCGCTTAAAAAGTGTTTCGATCAAATTTCTGTAAAAAAAACTTACACCATCACTGAAAATATAGAAAATGTTACTTTACTTCAATATTTCATTTAATAACACAAATACTTGGTCGTCACTGTCAATAAGCCATTAATTTCAAGGAGTTTTGAAGAATTTTTTAGA
Organism: Machimus rusticus; assembly: GCA_951509405.1. NCBI lineage: Eukaryota > Metazoa > Arthropoda > Insecta > Diptera > Asilidae > Machimus > Machimus rusticus. The sequence goes on along the minus strand of OX608054.1, from coordinate 13,514,462 downwards.
ATGAAAAGGTGGAAATGCCCCTAATTGATGGTATTTACATTTATAGTTTGCAATAAAATTATGTGGGAAATATCCAAAAAATAGTAACAGCAAAATGTAAATTTTCGAAATTTCAAAGACTAATATCTGGGAAATAGAAGTGACCGAAAAATAAGATTCAAAACAGGAAGGAGCTAAAATAAGTATATTTTATCAAAAATGTTTAAAAAATTTGTCTCCATAATACCTAAATTATAACTTTTAATATGAGAAGATCCACATAATAAACGACCTTTTATTAAGCTAAATACGATGGCCCTAAAAAGAAAATTCAATCCTTTCTGCCTCGAGGCGGTTGGGACATCAAATTAAAAAATATTGAATTTCTTGATCCCACCCTAGTAAGTAGTATCCTCCATAAAGGATCATATTAGTAAACACCCAAGTACTCAATAAAATTGACCATTCAAAAAAAAACCTTTTTCTTGAGATTACTTTAAAATCTGTTCTTTCCCACGAAATATGAAAAAAGTTATTGTCCAAAAAGCCCTGTAAGGGGACTTGTGGAAAATTTCTTGAAAAATTTGCTGAGGGTCGCCATTCCGTAATTCCCTGGGAGCAACCCTTTAAAATTGGAGAGAAGCCCTGGAATAACTTTTCTGGAGTTTTTGTTATTGTCACAGTTTTGTTGTTATGTCCTCAGCCTGTTCAAAGAGATAGGAAGAGCTGCGGTGTCTGGTATCGATTTTATGTTGTTTCGCAAATCCCAACTCTCAAGGTGTTATTACGAGCAAGAAAAGCGATTTGTAAACGATTGTTTGGGTATTTTCCAGATTATAAACAGTTTGAAGAGGTTTTACGATAATAAGCAATTTGCGATTAAGTTGGGGTCAAGATTTCGGTTTAAAATAATTTGAGATAATTTTTTTAAGACGTTTGACATAAAGAATTGTTAGCGCTTATACCACTGAAAATATTAAAAAGTCGAAAATTAACATAATGACGAAGTAGTAAAATTAACGTCACGATTTTTCTTTATTCTTTTGCTTTAAGAAATATTAAAAATAATATACTATTTCCCCACGTGTAAGGGAAAGTATCACTGAAACGAACGCATTTCCGGTTGGAAAATGGCTTATTATCCACTCGTGTTTTAATGTAAAAATCTGGTGGTGCGTAGCCGATTGCTTACGCTGCCAGCGTGCGTAATTGGCTACTTTCCGGCCTTGTTGCACAATATACTATTAAGGGTGAATAAAACAAATAAAGGAGTTTTATTACCATGACCGTTGATTTCCCAAAATTGTTAAGGTAACTTTTATTTGGCCGCTACTGTATGTTTTGATTACAATATGCTTAACATTTTTTGTAATAAATAATAATAAATAAATTTTGTAAAGTTCAAGTTCTGGTGAAAATCTAAATTTGCATTTCAATACTTTTAATCTGAAAAAAAAAACATGAAATACATAAATTGGAATTTATCAACAAGCTAAGCTTTGATTACCTAACACCAAAGACCTAACACGTATCGATAGCTCCAGAAAAACACGTCTTCAATTTTCTCCTATAGGATTTCCGGTTGATATCATCGACATGTGCTAATTCCTCTAAAGCCTCAATTAATCAGACAAATGAGCATTCCCCTAATCCAGCGCTAATGGCTTTATTCAGTTGATTATTCCCACTAGATCCAACTGAATCCTGTCAAATTATGAATCAACGAATCCCATTTGTTTTCGAACCGAACACAATCCCCAAATTAGTCGAACTGAAAAAGTTTCGTTCGTCTGCGGACTTATTGGCCTCCTCGAAGTATAAACCCAGGGCTGCCTCAGACAATAACTAAGGCAAATATCACGCACAGATGAGCTCTCGGGTGAATAAAAAGGAGGACGGGAAGAAAAAATTCAAGATTGCGAAAGATACGTGCAGCCTCGACTAGATAGACATTACTTGGTGGAAAAAGCCAAAATAGGAAGCGATTCTCTGATCCCGAATAGAGGATGTCAGAAATAAAAACGTAAAAGAGCAATGGGCATTTGTACATTTGGCATCAGACCCTTGGATCTCATGTCTATTCTTACGGGTACTTTTTTGTCCTTTTATCAAAAGGAAAAGGTAAATTTAAGGTCGAAAATAAAAATCCTCTTTAAAATGCTTATCTCTTTCAAGCTTCTAAAATTCACCTATGATTCTGCAAATTCTTTTCAAGTTAAACTCGACTGTAAATCTCATTAGCATATCAAATGCTATTTACGACTTAACCAACATTACTGCCGCATCCTGGAGACATCATCAAAGTGAATCAATACTGAATCCTGTAGAACTGTGCCTTGAAGACGCCTTCGAGGATGCTCGAAAGGGAAGTGTCACAGCGCCACCCTGTATGGGTGAGTGCCTTCCGAAAATTGCCCTTATCTCTAGCTAGCTGCAAACGAACTGACGCAAATAAAGGGCCACTGGTTATCTATTTCTGATTCCGCCAGTTAAGCAAACTTTATATGAGGACGGAGACGCCCAAGTGCCCTCAATCACCGCTCGCAGCTCGCATCCTTAAAAGGACTTCATCTAGTCAAATGCAGTGGCACCCTGTGTGCATGTGTGGCGAACATTTTGCGGAAGGGCATGTTGAAATTTTAGTTAATTCCTCATTGAGGGTTCCATTGCCCTTTTAAAGTCATTCTTTATGGAAGATGTCGTAAACATCTGACTTAGCACAGTGTTGCGATGTTTTACCCACCCTAAACATGAATTTTAGATCAGCAATTCCTTTTCTTTTGTAAAATTTCCTTCTTTACCCGAAAGATATCCACAGCCCCTTTAAGTTACGTCATCACTTATTTTACCCTTGTTATGGGAAATGAACGAGCATTTCTTTTTTCCGCGTCTGCTGGACTCCAGGGAATTAAATATGTAGAAGATATTTGCACATATTTAGAAGAAACATTTAAAATGATTAAATTTTAAAGTAGTAAATAATTAAATATACATTTTCAATTTTCAAAAAATCCAAAATGTGAACAAAAATAAGTACGATTGGTAATTATTTTTGAAAGGCTTAAAGAATTGCGAAACAACCTTGGCTAAATGTAATTTTCTCTGCCAAAAAAGAAATAAAATTTAATATCAAATGACATTTATCTCAAAAGCCCTTTTTAAACATCTTGGCGAATAAGTTTTTCATGAGTGTGCACTTGTCATAATTTTTAATGGGAAAGATAAATTCATGGATTATTTCGAAATATTTTTAGGCCTTTTGCATTTTTGTACGTACATACATATAATTGCTTACAATTTTAGCTATCATTTGCATAGTATTATAAGCTGCTGGTCTAAATCGCTGTTTATAACGATTTTTCATGTCATCTTTTTTACTTTTATAGGGTTATTTTTATCGAAAAGGAGAGAAGCTTAAAATTTTTCACTTCAAAATTCATAATCCACGAAAAAATTCCGATGTTGCCAATTCTTTAAGAAAACAAATTTGGCGTTCATCAGCGTAATTTCCCTAAAAATGACACTGGTGAACACCAAAATTTTCTTTCAAAAAATTGGCAAATCATTTCTACATATAAGTTTTTTCCGTAAATTAACAATTTGTAAATGAAACAACAATCAGCTCCTGTTTTCGAGAAAAATAGGATTAAATACTATAAAATTCGATATTTTCACCATATATGAAAAGTCATTACAAAATAACGAATTGATCTAGAAGCCTATAATGGTACTCAAATGATAGCTGGAATCTTAACCTATTATAAAAATACAAAAAGCTTTGAAAAAATCAGTGAATTTTACTTTTTTCCATAAACTGATTTTATTTCATGCAATGGATAACGAATAAAGAAAACTGCAAGTGCACACTCTTATTCACCAAATGTATAAAAAAGGCTATAGAGATAAGTTGTACTTTATAACCATAGATTAGGACTCAGGCTTTCATTTAAGCCATGCTAAAAACTTTAAAGATGAGTCTTAATTTTTCAATGATTTTTTAAAAATGACCAAAATATGGTCTCTTAAATGTTTTGACTCTACTTTTTCGCAAAAAGGAGCTGATTGAGCATTTTATTTTGCGAATTCGTAATCTACGGATAAAATCCTAAAGATATAATGTGCTATTTATATATGGAAAAAAAAAGGAAAATTAAAATTGTTGACTAGTGTAATTTTACTTTCTATTGATATCACAAAAATATAATGTACATAGCTTATATGGTAGGATATGCAGATTTAAAAAATAAATTTGATTGACTAATTTTTTCACTTTAAAACTGAGATATGTATGCTCAACTGAAAATGCTCTATTCTATGTACATATATATGAGCACAGCTCAATAATCCTGATAAAAACTAGCTCCCAACTAAAAGTAACTTCCCAAATATGCAGAAGCAATAAATCTAATAAAAGATATGTGTATTTCTGCGAATTTGCTAAACAAAATGAAAGTTTCAAAACATTTCACCTTCAAAACTGCAACATCATTCACTGTCAGCCAACGGACGTTTAACATTCAGTCTGCAGTCCCTCACCTCGTCGTCAGCGAGCTTCAAGGGATCAAAATCACTAAAAACGTCTCGACTTGCCGAAAAAACGTCTTACATTGCGAAAGGTGGTCGAGAAGAAACCAGTTTCTTACGCTCATCGCATGCACCAGTGGACTATGACGTCTTAGAAACGTCTGAGGCTAGTGACATCACTCTCTAAAATAATTTAACCCCTGTGGGGTCAAGTGACTCGTTTCCGTGTAGGATGCACCTAAAAAGTAGCCATCGTTTTTCTTTTCGGCAAGTGATGATTTATTAGAGGCAAATCGAAGAAGTTTTGCCATTTTTAGTAGTCAACCTAAAATAAATTTATTATACCACCTGCAGATAAAAATAGACCCTGGAGGCGGTCTCGCCGGAGGGAAAAGACAGTGAACTTTAGAATTCCTTAAATGGTCCAAGCGCCTGATTCAAGGTTGCTATGAGCAGGTTTGTCTATTTTTAGTCGATTTACCCACTTCCCGGAAAATATACCAACTCTATCAAATCAAAGCTAAAGCTATATGCACTCTGGCAAATATTAATTTAATGTTCGGTGAAGCCCCTAAAATATTTCCACATAAAAAACTATCGTTGTGAGATTTTAACCATTCTGCGGTTTTGGTGTTATTTGCAAAAACTTGTTTCAAAACTGGATTTTAGCGCCGCTAATATTAAAAATAAATAATTTTTCTTTTATTATGCTGGCAACTATTTTTGGATTTTCGACGAGGGCTGAATGTTTTTATCTTCATCCAATAGTCGTTGAAGTTGGTTTTATTTTTCCTTTTTAATTTATTGTTTGCGAAACCATCGTATTAAATTAAAATGATTTTCCAATTATAATTTTGGTGCGGTAGGTATAGATGGATCGCAGGTGTTTGTTTCATGGCGAATTATTTTATCTAACAAGTGATTTCGAAATTTTTTCTTGATTATATTAGGAGACGATGGGCTATTCCGACACTTTTTTTTTCAGACTTTATATTCTGAAAAAAGTTGCATATTTTGAAATCAAATCGAAGGCATATGATATAAGCAACCTAATGAACTAACTTGGAAACCTAATTTCAAAATCATAAAATCATTATTTTATCTTTCAGATAATAAAAACTGAAAAGAAATAATAAGGGAAATTTTTTTAATTTTTAACAGGCGGCAAATCCTCGCCCCCGACTCTTTATTGTAGTAATCAGACATTTGATGAAACTTGAATAAATAAAACACAATTTTTTTTAAAAAAATACATTGAAGTCGTAAGATGAAGTCGATTTATAGTTAGTAGCTACATTTAAAGCATAGACAAATGACACGTTAATAATTTTTCTATAAAAAATTTCCTCGTTTTGATTTCTTGTTATTCGCTTGCTTGTAACTTTGTCAATTTTATTGCTATTCTGTGCGGCGTTATGGTTGCATGTTAAAAAGTTGTACTCTGTAACATTTAAATGATATAAGAATATCTTTTTCGCACCGTGCCAAGTTTTCCGGGTTACTATCGAAATGGCCCCAAATATAATAAATAAATAAAATAAAATAAATTCAAAATATCAAACGCAAAATGTTTATAAATATACCTTGATTTACATATAATAAAGTCAAAAATTTTTGTCGAAAATAGAAAAAACTTTACGCCGAAAATCACTTTTTATGCACGTAAAACACACATGGCATTTTAGATTAAATATACAAAATCTCAAAATTCTCCAAACTTAGTTGATAACTTATCCACATAAAAAAGCATTCACAACGCCGGATTGAAGAAAAAATTTTACGACGTTTAAAAAAAAAATTAGTGTCGTAAAAGTCCCGAAGTCAGAATAGCGAGGGCTATCAACTAGCCAAGGAGACTTTTAACAAGTAACTAACGTTGAAATTTGTGAGAAACAAAATCTGAGTTGAATTTTATTTTAAATTAAAACAAAGTGCTTTAACCGGAAATGTTTGGAAATATTCCATGATTAAATATGTACATATATAGACATTTTAGAGTTTACTGCGAAATTGATCTATAGATATGTATGTATCTGTATGTGTACATATTTTTCGTAGATTGAGAATCTGAAATTGAAAATATTCTATAACATCTCGTTTTCGAAAAAACTTGTGTTAAAAGGTAAAAACAGTCAATGAGAGAACATTTTTGATTTTGAATTCGTAAAACCCGAAATTAAGTATCTACATAAAACAATTGTTAAAATAAAAAAGGGTTTTGTTCAGCAAAAAACATTTTTTTTTTTCACAAAAGTTTTTCTGTAAAACAATTTTTGTTTCGCGCCATATGGGCTGCGTTCCCGAGAGCGCTAATTTTGTTTTTAATTTCTTAAATAAAATAAAATAAAAATTGTTATTTCAATTTCCTAGATTGAATCATAGTCATAAATTTGAACATGGACCTAGAAATACATGGAAAACATAAAAAAAATCATAATAAAAATAGGAAATAACAACGAAAACAATTTCAGAACCGAAAACATATGGTCACATGGGTAGGGATCCAACTGAAACGAGTTTGGAATTCAAATTTTTTTACTGCTCGAAGAAAAAGTCAATATAAACATCTGAATTTTTGCGTAAAAATTACTTTCGGAGCGTTAAATTTTAATAAAACCTTAAAAACCATCTCGGTCCGCCAAATCGAGTAACATGTTTGCCCAAAATGAAAACGGGCCTAACAAACAAAATGAAAGGCTGCTACATCCGTCCAATAAATTCATGGTAATGTTTGTGTATGAAATCTTCGAGACGTGATCCACATGCGAACTCCTTTAAGATCATAAAGCCTGTTAATATTAAATAGCGTGCGAGTCGCAGTTTCGTGGGCGGAAAAACAAAATAAGGTCCCATATTGGTAGAGACGGGTGCGGGGCCGGGCGTCAGCCAGAGGTTTTCTGAACCCTTTCCCTTCAAGAACACGTGGAGCGCACCCAAGGGACACACCTTCGGGATGAGTCGCAAGACTCCTTGAAGGAGCCTCCGGTTCCTTGAGCCGTCCTCCTGTTTACCTCCAGCTTCTTCGGGACCCGTCCTAATCTACATTCAAAGATTAAATCAGAATAACCGAATCGAGTTTCGGTCTGGGACGCGCCCTTTTCCCTCGAGTCATCGTTGCCACTTCGTGTCACAAACAGGAGGAGGCAAGTGGGGCTCCTAATGGATCCCGGCACTCTGCGACAAAGCTCCTTGGGTCTTCGGGGACACTTCTCCCGAGGGTCCCGGGGGTCCCGGGGCTCCAGCAGGGGCGGCTCCTTGTGTCCGTTTGACGACGCGACGACTCACCTTCCACCGCCGGGACGCCGCTCCCAGAATAACGTCACTGTGGGCTGTGGAGGCCGATTCTTGAGTCTTCATCACCGTCACAATGTCAATGAAATTTGAACCCACTCGCAGTTGGAATTTGCATAAAGTTTTGATAGAGGCAAGTCGTGCGGGATGCACTGAGGAGCCTTAGTACTTTCTTTCTCGGAGGACTATCATTTATATACAATCTACGTACATTCAAAAAGATAAAAGATAGATGCGACATATTGTAGAAGTGCTGCAAACGACGAGATATGCGCTTTTGCAACCGCAATATGCTTCACTTTAAGGATCGTGAAACGTGGAAGCACAATTGGAGGGCGGAAGTTTTAAGTTTAAATAGGACGGAAACTTGTTATTTATAGCATTTCAATGAAATTGAGTCATATTTGAATTAAATTATATTACAGAATGATTTTCTAAGTCCTCTCTCAAATAAGCAGTAAATGAAAACAATTCCGCCTTTTAAACTCAATCAATTTGAAATATTAAGTAAAAAAGCATCCACTCTTGAATTGATTTCAGGGTAAATTAAAATCTATAGATCTGGTAATGGAATTTAAACAAACTATATCAAATTAATCAAAGAAATATCCTTAACTTCCTTGAATTTTTCTTTGTTGTTTTGCCAGTAATAATATAGATTTTGCAGATATTTTTGAAAATTCATTATCCAGTTAATTGTGTTTGACGAGTATACTCGTCATGAAAAAAGTGCAAAATGTTGTATTATATATAAGTATACAGGTATACTCGTCATAACACAACATTTTGCACTTTTTCATGAAGATTATACTCGTTGAACACAGTTAACTGGTTAAAAAATAAAGCTTCTTCGTAGAAATTTGTATCCTGACTTAAATGAAAGTCTGAGTTCCTAATCTAAGAATTTTCAAATGCAACTTAACTCTATAATCCATTTTTATACAATATACATATCTATGTTCTTTATTCGCTACACTGTAAATCTTAGTACATATTTTAAAAACGTGTTATTTTAAAACACTTTTAGTAGGGTTTCTTTCTTGTAGAATAAAATTTTTATTAGTAAACCACTTTCATTGTTTGATATATTGAACTATTTTAAATTGAAAAGTTTTTAATTACATTACATATATACATATAAAATTCAAAACTCTCTTTCTCGTATGAATTTTAACAACATAAAATTTTTTTAAATTAGAAAACAAAACGTAAAAAGAGTGTTACATTAAATTATAAAAATATATGACATGAAAACTTTTATGTATTTTGTTTCAAAACCTTCAAATTCTTTAAACATTAATATGTTTTAAAATGAAACATCAGTGTATTTTGATATGAAACAGTTAATAAACACTATGATTTGCAGTCTATTTTATTAAACAATCAGTTTATGAGAAAAAGTCAAATTGACGGACTATTTTGAAACGTTTTGAAGCCTTTTGTTTTTATTTAAGTAATGTTTCTAGCTCCTAGAACAATTAGTTTATTTTTTTGTTTAATTTTTTTAATGGTCAAAATAGGGCCTTATTTTTACTGAAAACGAAAGAAAAGTATTTTCGAATTTCTGTAACAACCATATAGGTCGTCCCAACCTGTGGAACATGAAAAAAAAAATCTTGAACGAATAGACTTTTCAATAATTGGCGGAAATAATAACTCGGGTGACTTAATTTAATTCATTAAAATATCTCTAAAGAACCATACAAAGTATACCACATTTAAAGCTGAGTTTTTGATAAACCTAAAAGTAGACATCTCTCATGATATGCCACCACTACATATCATAAGTAGAATTCGTTAAAAATGCATTTTTGTATAACGAATCTCGTGAATTTTGTCTGAATTTATTCGATACGACTTACATACATATAAATTTAACATCATTTTCAGTCGAATGCACGAGTTTTTCTGTGGCTGTTGCTTTTTATGGAAATTACTCCTACATGATATGAATTTCTCCTGTATGATATGAATTTCTCAAAAAATAAAACCCAGTAATGTTAAATAGAAATCCAATTAAGAATAACCAATTTGTATTGAACCTAATTTGGTTTTGTCACTGTAAATAATATACATGCAAATATATAATATTATATAAATATATGTATATATAACATAAAGACTTTATAAAATTGTTGGACTATTATATATATAATACATATTAAATAATCTGGGATTTTTATAAACATTTTCAATATAGGAAGGTACTTTATAGATTAACATGCAGGAGAATAATAAAAGAAAAAGAATAAATTTAAAGTTACCGTCACAATTCAACAATATGCAGTTTTGTTCCTTGAATATCATTTTTTATATTTATAATTGTTTTTCGTTTTTCTATAATTCTATTCAGTTAATGACTTAATTGCTTCCAATTTTCACTTGATTAAGATGTTTAAAATCATAAAAAAACCATCTAAAAGAAAATTCTTAACAACCTCATCGCAATCATAATTTAAAGTCAAGTAAATGAAAATTCTTCTTCATACTCTTAAACCTTTTAATTATTTATATCGCAGTGACAGAATTAAGGTTTATGACTAAAAGCCTTTCCTAATAATTCTGCTAACATACTGGTTAACCACATCTCAACTGGTTAAGCCGTTCCAAAGTTATAAGGTAACAACATCACACTGAAACTCGGAGGCCTATATTTTAAGTGCTGAACCTACACCATCGCTGGGGATAATAATTCCTCATAATAATTCCATGATGAAAGACTTGTTAAAATTTACACTGGGGTAATTTTATCCCGTTGAGAAGAGACAGAGGCATGTTTTCGTCGTCGTAAACAAAAGATTAAGAAAACGCTCACATTCATTAAATTCATGAAAGATTATTTCACGACATCGCAAAGTCGTGAACTGGCTTCATTCGGATTTATGCTCTTTGCTATGTGTCATACCTCATTTACCTGGTGCGAAAAGTCATTACAATTGTGTCAGAGCGCTTCACGACGCCGCGGCCGTATCCAGATTTTTAAGAAAACCTAATGCCTCTGTGGAAATTTGATTGTAATTTCCGGCCCACGACACTTTGGCTTCTATACTGAATAATTTGAAAAATAGTCCGCAAATCGGTCAAAGCATCTTGCAGAAGTCACATTAGTCACATATGTCGAAAAGCGATGACTAGCCGCAGAATGGGAGCAGCTGAAAAACGAGCAACGAATTTTGCTTTGTGACCAGAAGAACGACGCCACCTCATCGCTTCCTGTGCCTCTTGTGGTCAACTCCCGCGCCGCGACGCTGCGGGGCGGGTCTGGAGCAGCCCAAAACGAGCGCCCCATTTGTGATCCATTATTCAACTTCAAATAGCTCCCCCGATTTGATTCGGACTGGCCAAAAACCAGGGAAATATGCGGCCCCACCAAGACCCAAACAGAATTACAATTTCCCGGCGAAATCTAATTATTCAGCTCGAAAGTGGCTTACCAAAGATCTGAGGAGATCTGCTCAGTGGTGTCTACGGTGCTCCAGAAAAATCTCCCCAGAAAGATTACACGGGTCATGGGATATGACACGAGCCTTCACCTGCCTTTCATTTTCCATGAATTTAGTTCGTGTTTTGCGGAAAAGTAAAGTGTGGCAGAAGCCTGCAATGACATGTAGTATCCCGAGTTATGCTGAAATTTTAGCAATTTACCCCCAACAAATTGGCGGCCGTCTATGTCACGTTGACCGCAGCCCACATCATTAGAATCGAAAAATAACAAAATGTCACAAAATATCGAAATTAATACCACGAGTATAATTGGAATGTTATTTGTAACATTTTACAATTAAATAGTCAGGCCTTTTCGATTTAATGCTTTAAAATTAATTTCACTCTGTAATTTATGTAAATTCTCATTGACCACAAAACACATTTTAAAATATAAATAATTTACATGACTCTATTATTATTACTCAATTTCATATATGTAGATTTTAAACTTTTTATAGAATTTTAAACATTTTATTTTCACACGCTTTTAAAAATTAAGCAACCGGCAAACAACACGATCTAATTAGAAATAATTAAATTTTACATGAAGGATAAAAAACTTAATGATGTGACTTTTAATGTGTTTTGAAAGAGCTACTCACTAAATTATATTTTAACAATAAAATCGAAAAATGTGTAGTGTGGTTGCCTCTGATTATCAAAAGGTTTCTTTTTAGTTTATTTTAAAAAATAATAATGAATAATGTTATGGAATTTTTCATTTAGATTATGGTTTCCAACATAAAAATTGTTTAGCACTTCTCGTTTTTGGGAAACATGATGCTGAAAAGTAAAAACAAGCCATATTTTGATCATTTTTGAAAATTTCTTAAATGATGGTTATCGACTGAAATTGAAACATAATTCAAATAAAAATTTAAATCCTTAACTATCTATATAAATCAGTTATTTATAAACTTATCTTAAAATATGCTTTTGAAATCAATTTTCATGAGGCTTTATTTTCTTCTCAACAAATCATAGACCTTTTTAACAATTGATATTATATAAGTGCAGCCAAGTACAAAACTTTTGTTTTGGCATACATTTCGAGCTTCTATACCATCCCACTATTTTTTTATAAATTTTCAAAAATGGCCAAAATGGAGATTTTTTTTTCTTTTCAGCACCATATTTCTGAAAAATCAATATTTTTGTTTTGATATTGGTAAGCTACAAAAAACAACCTATCGAAAACACCCATTGTTCTTGCAAGGAGAGAAAAAAAATAACATATGCAGAAAAATGATATCTTCATGATATATATTTAAAAAATAAATAATCTAATATATAAAATTTTATCAGTTTTAATGATTGTTTCATTATAAAAATACAATTTATAAAATTAATTTTTTTATTTTTTTACTAGATAATACCATTTGAAACTAAACTAAACTGAGTTCACATATTTGGCAGTAATATGTAAATTCAGTTTCGGTTCGTAAACTAGTGGTTAAATCCAGATTACTATCTTTAATAAAACAGAAGATATTTAAATTCATGTATTTCAATTTTAGCACACTTGTTTTATCACAGAAAATAAAATCAGTCAAAGCTGTTAAAACTTTACTGCAAATGTACCATTTTGATTGAAATCACGAACTTCTAACTCGATTTTATTTTAATACAATTTCAGGACGTTTTAATTGAAAACGGGTATACAAAATTAGATTCAGCTGGATTTGACAAAAACAAAAGTTATTTAGACCAAGAAAGTAATTAGATCGTTTTGTTCGCTAGCTTCTTAATTAGTTTACTAACATATTATATGTAAATGCTAGAAAATTATGAGATCTCAGTTTGGTTGATTTCAGTTTGGTTCAGAGTTTCAGGACTTCAATTGTTTCGTAAAAAGATTTTTGATTTTCAATTACAAGAAACTTTACCTTTCTTCTTGTGTTTTTCGCTAGTAGAAACAAAACTAATTAATTTTAAAATGTGATTTATCTGACCCTTTAACCTTTTTCCCACTTTATTACCTGTCCGGTACCCAGGGAAGTCTTTATACATATACCAATAGTAGGTACCTGGTTATTTCTTGCTCGTAAAAGAGCAAATGACTTATAGTTCTTTACTTTTTACTTAATTAACTTTCCATAAAGCAGAAATGAAAGTTGAGAGAAAATTTACAATAAACCCCTAACTTTTTAATGGATTTCACTGAGTGGGGCAATATAAATTATGGAAGTCAAATTGAGGTAGATCGGTAGGATTTCTTCGGGAATTCACCGGAAAATGCCTCCGTTCGTTTTGTTTTCCCTTAATACACTCGCTATCTCAAAAATGCCTATTAAAAATTCCTTTCGAACACATCGAAATCTCCACCACGGAGTTATGCACCGCATCGAGTGGCTCGGCGGAGTTCCCAGAAACTCCAAGATAAGTGAAAATCCCATTTCCATTTGTATGCAAGGTGAGCACCAGCCGAATGGCTCAACTCGCTGCCACCGAGTCGGGAGATATCTGAGACGTGCCTTTATCACTTTTGTAAGCAAAGTGGATACTCGGAATTCCCTGCGAATATAAGGGAAAACGTATTGCATCATAAATAAAGTCCTGGCGAACCAATAAACAATCCCGCCCCCGCAGCTCCCGCACTCCCCCGTAGTCCCCGCAGCCCCACTTGTGGAGCAAAAGATACAAAGATCCACAGAACCACACGACATTTTGCTATAAGCTCTTTGAATATGGTTAACTTTGCAATCTTGTTCCAAAAGAAGTGCAAATGTCTTCGACAGAAAAAACTGCATGTCGATCCCAAAAAGAACAGACAACTTTTTATAAATGAATTCCTTTGTGGCTTTCCTGGCAGCCATCCAGGAAAATTCCGGAAAATATCGCGGCACTTTAGTGGTATTGTTATCGCCTCCCCATAAAATTGAAATGTCGTTTTAATGTGCGCTTAAACGTTTCAGAAACAATGGTCCTGCAAGGTACTATTAAATTTTAATAGCTCTCATGGTTTCCGCAAATACATAATTAATAGTGGGAATATTCTCACTCTCCCGAGGGACTATCGACATGAAACGCCTTTTTATAAGCGAAAATGAACATCAAAATGTTCTTGATGTAACCATAACAACTTTAAAAAATTACGTCGACAATAAAATTCACGATATACAACACACGTTAAGATTTAAATCTTCAAAACGATGATTGCGGATATATATTTTCAGATAAGGAAAAATACTTTCTTGCTTCATATTTTTCGCGTAAATCGCGCTTTTAAGGAAAAATAAGAACTTTTTCAATTATCTCATAACAGAAAGCAACGACTTCCTAATTTAATCTGAAAGAAAAACGAAAACCTTGTTAGCAAAGGGATAATCTTTGACGCTTCAGGAAATTAGGCCAAAATTACACAGGCCAACGATGAAAAAACTTTTTCAATAATTTTAGCTAATTTCTGTGTAATTTGGCGTGCTGATTCCAAAAAAAATAATAAAAAAGTCGTATCACCCACCAATTTCTCACATTTCAATATTAAATAAAAATAATTTTCATAACCAAAATGTATATCAAATATTTTTAACAGTTTACAAATGTTTAAGTTGGTAATATATTCTAGTGTTATAGGTTGGGTTAGGTAAGGTGGCTGCCTCTAGGGTACACTTAGGCCCAGCAAGGCCCATTGTGGTGCCACGTGGGACGAATCCCCTGCGTGTAACCCTCGAACCATTTGGAGTCCTCAATTAACCGCTCCAGAGATCCAATCTTGGATGAACCCAGTTCCGACAATTCTAGTGTTGTTCGTTTAGTGTTTGACCTATGTGATTTTCATTCATAGTTTAATATGGATAAACGTGGTTGTAAAAATTCTCCTAACGCTTTTTGCTATATATGTGGTAACTTTGTAATTAAAAAACATCAAAGGAACATTACTGACTTTGTAAAAAGAGTATACTTTGCATATTTTGGTGTAGTAATCGGCAATCAAGACAAATGTTGGGTTCCTCACAAAGTATGTTATATTTGTATCGAAGACCTTAGGAAATGGTACAAGAAAGATTAGAAAGCTTTTAAATTTGCAGTTCCCATGGTATGGACAGAGCAAAAAAAACATTCAACCGATTGCTATTTTTGCAGCATAGATGTTTCTGGACAAAACTCTAAAAATAAGAAAGCAATTGTTTATCCTAACGTTAATTCAGCTCATCGGCCAGTAGGACATGGACCAGAACTTCCTGTCCCTGTGCCATCTGAGTCTATCGATGATGTTTTACAGTCCAGCCCAGAATTTAATGAAAGTCAACCGATTGATGACGAATTCCAATATTCTCCAGAAAATTTAAAACCACAGTTATTTTCACAAGCGGAATTAAATGATTTAGTCAGAGATTTGGGTTTGACTAAGGAAAAAGCAGAATTACTTGGTTCTAGACTTAAAGAAAAACATTTATTGGAATCTGGAAGGTCTATTTACTATTATAGAACAAGAGATAAACAGTTTGCTCAATATTTCAGCCAGGAAGAGGATTTGGTTTACTGCCATGATATTGACGGTCTAATGAAAGAATTTAGCATTGAATACAAAAAAGAAGATTGGAGACTTTTTATAGACTCATCCAAAACAAGTTTAAAAGGTGTACTATTACACAATGGAAATACTTATTCCTCACTGCCTGTTGCTCATTCAGTCCATATAAAAGAAACTTATGAAAATCTTAATGTAATTTTGGAGAAAATTGACTATACAGCTCATGATTGGATGCTGTGTGGAGATTTAAAAGTTATCTCCATGCTCCTTGGTCAACAAAAGGGGTTCACAAAGTTTCCATGTTTTATATGTGAGTGGGACAGCAGAGCAAGGGATCAAAATAGACACAAAAAAGTTCAAACCTAAACAAAATTCCGGCAGAGCTGAAAATTTGCACAGACCTTCGAATAGTCATTTTAAATAAAATGTGAAAAGTCCCCATCGATCCGACATGTGCTAAAATTTTTATTCAAGGTCAACGCAACATCTGAAAACGGCCAGTTACGCACCCTAGCAAAAAATGTTTCGGACATAAGTTGTAGAGTACCGAAGGTCACCGCCCGCGATCTTGAGATCAAGGATCAAGATCATTTCAAGGTTAAATCAATCTTTTACATAGAGAATTTGTTTTGATAACACAATTTTTTCCAAATCAAAACAAAATATTATTTTTTCATAATAATCATCATTTGATCGTCTACATAGATCGTGGGTTATGCCTACAGTGGATACTACGTAAAAAAATGCGCTAAATACTCTACCGCCAAGGTGGTGTGAAAAGGATTGAAAGGAGTGAATATTATGAGAATTCCAAGTTTGCAGTTTTCAAAATTGCCATAACGGGCGAACGATCATCTGTAGCAGAAAAAGTGTAAGAACCTTTTTTGTCGGAAATCGCATGTTCTATAAATTTAATAATAACTATTTTTACAATAAAACTAACCTTTTAAAAGATATTTGCGAAAAACTGATTTTCATGACCTTTGACCTTGAATAAAAATTTTAGCACATGTCGGATCGATGGGGACTTTTTACATTTTATTTAAAACTAGTTCTGTCCCGGTGCGCTTTGCTGCCCCACAGCAGAAATTTAATCAGTGTTTATTGTACATTTCTTTGCCTTTTTATTATAAAAAAGAAAAGAATATATACAGATGTGAAGTTTTTATTCTAATGCTCACAGATATACCTACAATGTTTCTCGTTCTTCCATCCAGTGCGTAAATGAATAAATCACATGGTTTTCCTACTCTGGAGCACGCAACATATAATTGTCCATGTGAAAAGCAAAAATATTCATCGTCCTTAAATACTTACTTATACCAATTTTCGTGACAATCAGTTGAACGATACGCGAATGAACCCGATACCACTCGTTCGCCACCTATTGGACCGCATTCGCACTATGTGGTTTACCGAGTTTGGTAGAAATCGCATAAACTTTTAAATTTGACAGCTCGCCATCTTAAATTCGAAAAATTCTGACAGTTCGGTTGAAATCAGCGACCCCAAAGCACCCAAGAACCAAGTATGGTGGAAATATCATGAGCTTTTACATTTGACAGTCCGTCATCTTGAATTTGTAAATTCTGAGAGTGTTGAAGTCAGCGACCCCGAAAACCCCTAAGTATCAATTTGAATGGAAATTGCATAATCTTTTAAATTTAAAAGTCCGAGAATATTCATTTTCAGGATATTCTCTATCTGCGTGCCAAATTTAATTTAAAACTCATGACTCGTTTGGCGTAATTGAATGTCAAACATCCAAACGCACAGGTTGTAGCACAATGGATAACGTGAAAATATTCACCGTGTTAAGATACCTACGTATACAATTTTTCATGATGATGAGTTGAACGGTACAGAGGTTGATGTTCTGCAGCGCTATCTAGTGGCGAGTTATAGCTAGAAAATATTCACCGTGTTCAAATACCTACGTTACAAATTTTCATGACGATGGGTTGAGCCGTACAGGAGTTGATGTTCTGCAACGCCATCTAGAGGCGAGTTATAGCAAAACGGATAGCTTGAAAATATTCACCGTGTTCAAATACATATGTATACAAATTTTCATGACGATCGGTTGAACGATACTTACACGAATGAACCCGATACCAATCGCGCGCCACCTATCGGATCGTATTCGCACTATGTGGTTTACCGAGATTTAGTCCCTGATACACATTCTGTGAAAGTTTCAGCTCAATCGGCCGAATAGTTTTGGAGTTTTAGTGTCGTATTACAAACAGACATTCATTTTTATATATAGGTATAGATGACTATTCGAAGGTCTGTGCAAATTTTCAGCTCTGCCGGAATTTTGTCTAGGTTGAATGTCTATTTTGACTGGACTACTACTGAAATAACTACGTATTTACGCTACTCCTTCTTTTACACACGTTTACAGTATAACATATTCATTCGTAGGTTTGTATCTCGGACTATATTGTCGGGATTTTAGCCGATACGGAAACCGACAACAATAACGCCGACCGCCACACATACAAGAACATTGTCCCCATACCCAGTCGGAAATGGAAGTATTACTTCATCGATGCTTTCTGCATTACTTTGTGGCTGGAAGGCACTCCATTTTCGTTTACCAATTTACATTACTTTTCTACACAAATGTCATTGGAGGTAATGATCTCCACTTCTCGCTTACAATGAATTACACAAAGAAGTAGGAGTTTAATTTCAATTTTAAAAAAGTTAAATTCCCGGACTGGATTTGAACTTGGGGACCGGCGAGATTTAGCGTTGTCTCAATTCTGCCCCTGAGCATAGATTAAATAATATATAGACTAGGAAAGCGAAGAAATGCAGTTGGGTGATTTCAGCGCCGCAAGTGAGAGAAAAAGAAACAATCGTTATTACTGTTGCATATCCCAAGGGTTATTTGCTCGCTTTAGACTATTTTTGGGCGCTCGTATCCACTCTGCATTTCTTATTATATGTATAATAATTATATATTAATATATTCTTATTATATGTATAATAATTATATATTAATAATTATACATATAATAAGAAATGCAGAGAAATGCAGAGTGGATACGAGCGCCCAAAAATAGTCTAAAGCGAGCAAATAACCCTTGGGATATGCAACAGTAATAACGATTGTTTCTTTTTCTCTCACTTGCGGCGCTGAAATCACCCAACTGCATTTCTTCGCTTTCCTAGTCTATATATTATTTAATCTATGCTCAGGGGCAGAATTGAGACAACGCTAAATCTCGCCGGTCCCCAAGTTCAAATCCAGTCCGGGAATTTAACTTTTTTAAAATTGAAATTAAACTCCTACTTCTTTGTGTAATTCATTGTAAGCGAGAAGTGGAGATCATTACCTCCAATGACATTTGTGTAGAAAAGTAATGTAAATTGGTAAACGAAAATGGAGTGCCTTCCAGCCACAAAGTAATGCAGAAAGCATCGATGAAGTAATACTTCCATTTCCGACTGGGTATGGGGACAATGTTCTTGTATGTGTGGCGGTCGGCGTTATTGTTGTCGGTTTCCGTATCGGCTAAAATCCCGACAATATAGTCCGAGATACAAACCTACGAATGAATATGTTATACTGTAAACGTGTGTAAAAGAAGGAGTAGCGTAAATACGTAGTTATTTCAGTAGTAGTCCAGTCAAAATAGACATTCAACCTAGACAAAATTCCGGCAGAGCTGAAAATTTGCACAGACCTTCGAATAGTCATCTATACCTATATATAAAAATGAATGTCTGTTTGTAATACGACACTAAAACTCCAAAACTATTCGGCCGATTGAGCTGAAACTTTCACAGAATGTGTATCTTGACTAAATCTCGGTAAACCACATAGTGCGAATACGATCCGATAGGTGGCGCGCGATTGGTATCGGGTTCATTCGTGTAAGTATCGTTCAACCGATCATCATGAAAATTTGTATACATATGTATTTGAACACGGTGAATATTTTCAAGCTATCCGTTTTGCTATAACTCGCCTCTAGATGGCGTTGCAGAACATCAACTCCTGTACCGCTCAACCCATCGTCATGAAAATTTGTAACGTAGGTATTTGAACACGGTGAATATTTTCTAGCTATAACTCGCCACTAGATAGCGCTGCAGAACATCAACCTCTGTACCGTTCAACTCATCATCATGAAAAATTGTATACGTAGGTATCTTAACACGGTGAATATTTTCACGTTATCCATTGTGCTACAACCTGTGCGTTTGGATGTTTGACATTCAATTACGCCAAACGAGTCATGAGTTTTAAATTAAATTTGGCACGCAGATAGAGAATATCCTGAAAATGAATATTCTCGGACTTTTAAATTTAAAAGATTATGCAATTTCCATTCAAATTGATACTTAGGGGTTTTCGGGGTCGCTGACTTCAACACTCTCAGAATTTACAAATTCAAGATGACGGACTGTCAAATGTAAAAGCTCATGATATTTCCACCATACTTGGTTCTTGGGTGCTTTGGGGTCGCTGATTTCAACCGAACTGTCAGAATTTTTCGAAGTTAAGATGGCGAGCTGTCAAATTTAAAAGTTTATGCGATTTCTACCAAACTCGGTAAACCACATAGTGCGAATACGGTCCAATAGGTGGCGAACGAGTGGTATCGGGTTCATTCGCGTATCATTCAACTGATTGTCACGAAAATTGGTATAAGTAAGTATTTAAGGACGGTGAATATTTTTGCTTTTGACATGGACAATTATATGTTGCGTGCTCCAGAGTAGGAAAACCATGTGATTTATTCATTTACGCACTGGATGGAAGAACGAGAAACATTGTAGGTGTATCTGTGAGCATTAGAATAAAAATTTCACATCTGTATATATTCTTTTCTTTTTTATAATAAAAACGCAAAGAAATGTACAATAAACACTGATTAAATTTCTGCTGTGGGGCAGCAAAGCGCACCGGGACACAACTAGTTTTAAATAAAATATAAAAAGTCCCCATCGATCCGACATGTGCTAAAATTTTTATTCAAGGTCAAAGGTCATGAAAATTAGTTTTTCGCAAATATCTTTTAAAAGGTTAGTTTTATTGTAAAAATAGTTATTATTAAATTTATAGAGCATGCGATTTCCGACAAAAAAGGTTCTTACACTTTTTCTGCTACAGATGATCGTTCGCACGTTATGGCAATTTTGAAAACTGCAAACTTGGAATTCTCATAATATTCACTCCTTTCAATCCTTTTCACACCACCTTGGCGGTAGAGTATTTAGCGCATTTTTTTACGTAGTATCCACTGTAGGCATAACCCACGATCTATGTAGACGATCAAATGATGATTATTATGAAAAAATAATTTTTTTTTTTTTGATTTGGAAAAAATTGTGTTATCAAAACAAATTCTCTATGTAAAAGATTGATTTAACCTTGAAATGATCTTGATCCTTGATCTCAAGATCGAGGGCGGTGACCTTCGGTACTCTACAACTTATGTCCGAAACATTTTTTGCTAGGGTGCGTAACTGGCCGTTTTCAGATGTTGCGTTGACCTTGAATAAAAATTTTAGCACATGTCGGATCGGTGGGGACTTTTCACATTTTATTTAAAATGACTATTCGAAGATCTGTGCAAATTTTCAGCTCTGCCGGAATTTTGTTTAGGTTTGAACTTTTTTGTGTCTATTTTGACCGGACTATAGGTGTAGTTGTAGTTTCGCAAGTAAGAAACACCTGTCGTGTAACTCACAGTTAGAAAGTATTTGTAAATTTTTGGAAGGCGTTGTAAAAAAATATTAGCTATGTATGCTTTTTTATTGTTTTCAGTTCGATTGAGAATTTTGAGAATATATGATGTATATCACAATACAATTTAAAAATAAAAAAATATTATTCAATCAAGAATTTTAATTAACTGAAGTTCCTCAAGAGATCAATCAACAACATACTTCAAAGAGAGAGATCAATCAACAACATACTTTAAAGCTTCAAGATCATCTCTTCTACATATATTGAAAAAAATTAACAAGTAAGTTATAAAAAGGGGCTAAAATACCCCTTTATATGGAACAACCATTTTGCCCAACGATCGAAAATGGTAAGGATAGAAAAAATTTTTTTTGCCTTTCAAATATTTTCGTAGAAATAAATGTTTTTTTTTCTTTTTTCGCACAAGCAGCACATTCTAAACACATTTTATCACAACATCTGTTTTTTAAAAGTAGAAAATGTAGTATTATATCAAGATGGAGTAACACAAAAGCTCTTTTCCCACCTTCATCAAAAGATGTTTGTTATCCTTTCTATTTGTTCTGGCGAGAAAATGATATATATAGTGGGGTACTTTTGATAAAAAAAACAGTATCGAGTTCGATCGCATTAATAGTGAAACAAAATGTTGAAACTTGTGTTTCTTCTTTCCTTTGCCACGGTGTTATATGGTTCGGACTGGTCAGATGACGATTACGTAGTCGGAGCTGTTGGAAAATGGGTTAACGTTAAGGCTCAGCATTATGATTGCCAGAAAACACCTAACGGAAAAATAAGTTTGGATTGTTTTAAGAACATTAATATCAACATCTATGTAATAGTGTTCGAGTGAAAAGGGTTGCTGCTTCCCACGCGTCTGTTGGATGGATGGTATATGCCGTGAGAAAATACCAGAACACCTCCCTTTAGAAGGTTTTGAATATGTGACGGGAAAAGTCGGACAGTATCAGCGATACGATGGTTGTAACAATGACAGAAAAAAGATTGGAGAATATGTAGGGTTTAACAATTCTATATTTAAAATAACTTTTTAAACGTAGGTAGTTATCTTCTAGTACAATAAAACCTCTGATTGCTGCTTTCCTCTTGATTGCCGCACCAAAAGAAAGGTATGTAAAAGTGAAAGAGAAATCGATGGTATTATGGCATTATTCTCAGCTGGTTGGAGCCTCGCAGTTAGAAAAGTTTTATAACTTCTTAAACCATTTTTGCAACCATATTTACAGTTTTATATATGGCCTTCTTTTATTTTAAACAACCTTACTTATAAATGTATAATTCATTTCAATTACTGATGCCAAAATAAAAAACAATCTGAAACTTTACATGTAGGTAGAGTTAAAATTAATTCCCGACAAATCCTCATAACAGGTGGAAATTTTACGGCAGATTATGGTCCCAACCTTAATTAAAAAAGAACTATTAACAAATCGTTTTTACTGATATCTTCCTTATTAGTTACCTGAGCAACACAGTTGAGATACAATGCATACAATTTTTCGAACACTGCGGATATGCGGACGATTGAAATTGAACCAAGAATTTGCAAGTTACTGTTTAACTGTGACAGATATCGTAAAAATGGTTGTGTAATATTGTTGAGGGTAAAATTACACAGGGCAAAATTACACACCAACATTTTTTTCAATTTGTAATTCATTCCTTCCGCAGATTACGAATTCGTAAATGAAAATGCTCAATCAGCTCCCATTTTCAAAAAAAAATAGAGTTTTGTTCAAACTATAACTGAAATCTTACGCTGTGTAAGTATTGTACAAAAATTCAAATGACCTTCAAATACTTCGAAATAATCCATCAATTTGCCTTTTATAATTCTTAAAATATGGTCTTCAAAATCTGTATTATTACTACCAACACTACAAAAACTTTAAGGAGATCGTGGGTATTTTGTTCATTTTTTTGATACATGAGAAATAAAAAAATCATGAAATAAAACGAAACTCAAGAAAACATTTTTTTTGTAGACCGGTGTTATCTGCAGAAATTATCCTACACATTTTGATATCCGATTGAGAATTTTGAAGTTATTTATGAAATAAATATATTTATAAATATAAAATATCAATTAGAGTCAAAAGAGTCAAAAATGACGGATATGCAAAAAAAAAGGCGAAAGGTGTAGTTTTTTTATTATTTTGCTTGAAGTCTTAGTAGGTCTTCTCAAGCTCTTTACAATAACATCCGAATCAACTTCCTAGCTAAACGCGTTCTCACCCTACAATAATTTTTAATTTGACACAACGCTAATTCACAACAATCGCGCGTAGTCGTTTACACTAGACCGATGACGTCACGGGCAAAACAAACGCTGTATCGATTGTAACCTCAACCTTTGTTATTGTTATTATTAGCCTCGTAGTTATTAGCGGTTGAATTCCATCGAATTTATGTTAAAAATTCTACACAAGCTCTGAAAAGAAGGAAAATGATTCTTTATTTTCATTTGTCATTTTATAAAACAAATGCGTGCTTGTCACCGCCGATGAATCGAGAAAGATATTTACCTTTAATTTATTAATTTGAAATATATAATACTTAAAAAATTTTTTAGGATGAAAAAGTGGAAATGCTTATAGTTTAAGGCATCTATAAATATGTCAATTTTCGAAACATCAAAGATTAAATATAGTATGTATCTCGTTACTTTTGACTCCGAATGAACACTCCTTAAACTAAATCTGTTCTAAATGTCTTTGTATAAGTTGCAATGTCTATTTAAAGTGGTAATTCTTAATGAAATCTTAGGTAAATATTTTTACAGAGTAAACGAACACTCAAGATACATTATTTGAAAAAGAAACAGATTCAATTTGCAATAAAATCCCCATGCAAACAAAGCAGCACACAATCGTGTTTTGTGTGGTAACTCGGGATGTAATAAAAGTAGGTAGTAGCGTTCAATCAAAACACTTTTAGACTGATATCACTCTTCATAAAGGTAATTCGATCTCCAGCCATCTGTTGTTTTTCGCAATAAATCGGAGCTTTCGAGCCAATAAAATGAACTGCGCGCCGTAAAACGATGGCTCAGTGGCGCGATAAAAAGCGCCTGGGGAGCGTTAGAACTTCTTAAAAAACGACCGCGGCACGACGAGACATCCATCTGCCGTGATTTACGAGTGCATTACGACCATTTGCAAATAAATTCATAATTTTCGCTAAATTTCCACTTTTCCGATTATGCGAAACAATCCAGTGCCAGCGCGGCGTGGAGTCTCCACAGTCGGATGAAGCAGTTTGTAAATTCAATGAATGGAGCATGGATTCAAATTAGCCGAACGCGGGTGGGGGGAAGTAAACATAATTTAATTTTTTCCGAGCCAGACTTATTGCCGTGAAATTCAGCGAGCCGAAGAGTAATTAATTGGCTTTTACCATACACTGACGAATATTGGGACTCACTAGTCACCGCGATGCGACGATATCAAAGTGGATTACGACTGCTTATGAGTATTAATTGCGACTAATGTGGGATCGGATCGGTTATAAATAGAAACTGAATGGATTTTGGTGATATCACTCCCGCAGGCCTTAATTAACAACAAATAAACCTCTCTTTACCTTCTATGGATTTCGAAAAGACTCGGGAGATTTTGGAAATTAGTTTGTATTCACGACACATAAAGCGCACCCTGCCTTCCAAAAAGAAATTCAATAATTTAACAAAGTTCAACTTTGGCACGAAATTTGTAAATAAACCAAAATGTTTGCAAAAGAGTAAAATAACGCAGCAAGATATTAAAAGTACGTCTACTCATGCGCATGGTGATATATGATATATTAGAACGTAGATTACATTATTTCTATTGTAACATTACGAGTAAGTACCTACTATACTTCCTTATTAAACATTTACAGTAACAGTAAAAACTCGGAATATTTCATGCATGCTTATTGAGATTAACTTAAATTGTTTAACGACCGAGATTGTTGATTTGATAACATGTTTTTGAATCTAAATTTTATGTAATATGTAAAAAAGTAATAAATTGATGATAAAAGGTTAGCTTCTTTATACTTTTGGTGCTCAAAATGATAAATTTTTACGACAAAATTAAAAATCGCGGTTTTTATGGAAAAACAAAGACACTTCAAGATTTATTTCTCGAATGACGCAATTACAAGCGTTACGCTTTAACAAGCTCACTTTTAAACTTAATATCAGTAATATTATATTAGAGTATAAGTCATCAGCAACTTCGTATGATATAAACGCGCGGATTAACGAATTTTCATGCGTTGTGTTGCATACCTAAATTTATTGATGATAAAGCAAGTTTTAAGTGGATAATAAGCCGTATATATTTAAAGAATGCTTTGTACTTTCTATTTTCGCAGTAATTTAATTCCTCCCATTATTTGGTTGGATTAGAGATCTTTGGTAAAATTACTGACTTATTCTTGCTCTTGGCCTGAGGAAAATGTATACAATAGCTTTCAAAGGCAAAAATTGCTTGCTGTGGCCTTGTCATAACCACGATGCCATGGGCAATTTAACTTCTTAATCTCTTAATGCTCTTCCCCTTCCGATGATCCGGAAAAGATTCAAAGACTAATCCCAAAATTCTAACAAAAGTTCTTAAACTCAATTTCCACCGAGCCAACGAAGACGAAGGTTGTAGATTGCAAAAATGAAATACATCACAGGAACCAGCGGGTTCAATTATCACCAACAGAGCGGCGCCACTTGTCCCTTGTTTCAAACAAACTCCATTAAATGTCCGCAATTGCAATAAACTTTTTGAAACCTTCTGCTGCTCTTTGCAGGAGTATCTTTATGAGTCGCTTGTATTTTCAAAGAACTCCAATCAGTGCGAAATCACCCACACTTTCTAGCCCTAAGCAAAATTTTTTGCAGAGTTAAAAATGTCGACAGGAAAATTGGGTAAAAGAGACAATTTAAAATAAAAAGAACATCAATGTTAAAATGTAAAAGACTAATTACGTAAAATTAGTACAAAAGGACTGTTTTCTATAAATTGCAATTAAATAAAAAAAAGTGATACTCCTAGTTTTTTGCTGTGAATATTCAACAGAGGAACGGACATAAACCGCTTAAAGTGAAGCATCTCACGAATACCAATTTAAGCTTACTATTACATAAAAAATTTATTAGTGGAGTTGCAAAAAGTTAGTAAAAATGAAAAGGCTTTTTTGACGTACTTGATTATTGAATATTGAATATTTGGGTACCCATTTATATCAACATTCAATATCAAATATATAGGCGACTTCTCTGTGCCAGGGCGCATCGAAACTGCGCATGATTGTCGTGGACTGATATGTACCAAAATATTTTTAAATCTTGAATATTTAACTTTAAATAAAATAACGTGTTTAATGCACTACAAGACTTCAAGTTCCGGCTTACTGGTGAAAACACACACACAACAAATAAAAACCAATATCCTACACACTATTTTTTACCATATTTAACTTTCTTTTTTTGCACTTTTAATTAAAAAAAATTAGTTAGTTAGTTAGTTCGTTAGTTAAATTTTTTGAGTTGCCAAAGTATCTTCTTCTTACTCAAGGCTCACTTCCCCTGAAATTTTCCCCGCCAGAGATGCTTCATTCACACAGCCTACAAGAACAGGATATAGCCGTTCCTTTAATGTAGTATATGTATGTTTTGAAATTTTAAAAAATAACGAACTTTTATAAAAGTTTAGGAGTGGTGGTGCAACTCTTTTAAAAAACCTATGATAAATATACAGGGTGAGTCGCGATTAAATTTACCTTAAAATGTTTCCGAACGGGCTTTAAGCGGGAAATAATATTTCCTCCTGAACACTCCCCTTCATCCCCCAGGAGCCCAGGGAACTCCCAGAAATGAATGACAGTGGGACGGAAATTTGTGTAATTGAAAATTTGTCCCGTGTCGTCTTGAGGCGCATAAAATATTTGGGAACGCGGAATACACTTCCCTTGGGGCTGTTATTGGTAATATCTTGATACTGTGGCTTCCCAGGTGAATCCGAACGGATTCATCCAGGCCCCAGTAATTCGAACTCATGTCAATTTTGTTTTTTATATTTGGAAGAAATCAGAAACCTGGATGAAATTGTTTTGTTCGGAGAACGTGCATGTGATGGCGGCGCCACCTCATTTAGACAGGCCTTGGTTTTATTTATATATGTATATTTTTTTCTTCCCAAAAAATTGAGGAAATGTAAATTTATCGGCTATGGTTTTCTTGTTGCCTGGGTCTGTTGTCGACATGGACGCCTTATCCCGAAGGAATATAATCTGCATCCCATTAAATTCCGAAGGACAACGCGCCCCCACACGCTTCAAAAGAACATCGACTGGCGGTCGTCCTGACGGAGGACCATTTTCGCCAAAAATGATGAGATGATTCCACTTTGTTTACCCACCCGGGCAATTACTTGTTGAGCCGGACCTGCTCCCGGAGGAGCTGCGTCCCGGAACGTCTTAGGAGCCCTGGCCCCAAAGGACTGGGAAATAAATCCCTCTCATTTCGCGACTTTAGTGAAATTAATTTATTCATTAAAGCGCCCTCGGGAGGAACACAGTTCGTTTGTGATCCCGCGGTCGGACGGGCGATGGACGATGAAGCTGTTTGGCGGGGGCGGATCCAGTGAACCGTGTCAACTGCTCGCCGGGCCCTACAACAGTTCGCGATTTATTGTCAAGCCTGCTCCCCCGGCCCTTTCACGGTGGATAAAGCGTTTTAATGGCTATTTTATCGCGGAAATAAATTAAACGGGATGGGAATTTGTTTATAGAAAGCACCGGAGCGAAGTATACTCGAATTTTGAATTATTTTCGGGTGTTTGTTTTAAGACAATAGCCGGGAGTTAAGGCGTATCGCTCCCCTGGGCCAAGACAGGATGATGGTGAGGTTTTCGGGGCAATTTTCAAAAACGCGGATAGTATAAATTCTCGGGAAAATTTTTTATATTTGATATCGTAATATGAAGGAAGTGAATTTACGACTTTTGATTATTGTAAGGAAAGTAAAGTTCACTGATTCTAAAAACTTTATTCCAAGTAAGTATAATCGAAACTTTTTCCATTATACCTTAAAGATTTTTACTTAGATAATCCAAACTTTCCTTTAGATCCTTCTGTCTTAGGGCAAACAGGAGGCATTTGCAAATTTTCATCGAAATCCGAACGATGCTCGTATTCTATTCTTGTTCAATATTAATAAATAATATGGAAAAAAACAATTTGTAATATATGTACTTACATATACCTAAACATATTCTTTTTACATGTGAAAGAAAAATAACACCGTCTCAAAAAAAAAAAAAACATATCTTTCGTGCAAAATCGAATTGCTTGGATTTATAATCGTAATGCGTCAAAAACTTCATCAAAAAGTTAGTCCAAAAATTTGATCGATTCAAGATTTAAAGTTTTGATGAATAAAAATTATGGTCATTTTTATATGTTTTTCGCAAATTTTAAAGTTTATGTATAGTTGACGACCTATAGAATTCAATTCAATGAAAAATTTCGTAACTAATCTGATCTGGATTTGATTGTTAAAAAAGCAATGCAGCTAATATAGATTTGTAGCATGGCTTTAATAGAAATCTAAATCTTAATCTAAGAATATCAAATGCAACTTATCTCTAACATATGTACATAAGTATGTATAACCCTTCTAATAAAACTTAGTCGAAAAAGGTTTCTTGAGCGTATGCGCTTGCCATGTTGTTTATTTCACGGATTATATCAAAATGTTTTTAAGCCTCTTGAATTTTTATATAAAAGCTTAAGATTCAAGTTTTTATTTAAGTTATGTTACTAACTCCAAGAACAATTCGTTATTTTTAATAACTTTAAATTCAGTAGCATATCTAGCATCTATTTGTTCGCGAGAAAATTTCGTGTTGACCAGTGTAACAATTTCATTACATATGTATATACAAAATACTACTACATACATATGTAATAAAAAATATCCGCGGCAGTCTTCACGTTGAAGATTAAATCAAAGAATTATTTTTTAACGAACAAAAAATTTCAAAATACCTCTTAAATTCTCATAAAATTAACTTAAAAAGAAAAATTGAATTATGGTATCAGAATCCAACTGAAAATATTACAAATTGTCCAAAAAAAGAGGCGTAAAGTAAACTTCATAGAAAAACACATGCCAGTATAACTTTTCGTAGAAATTCGCAAAGCTTCTTTCTGAAGTTGCTTTTCTTCTCACGGAATATTTTTAAAGAATTTGAATATCAGAAGACAAAGTTTTCTAGCACCCTTAGAAGAGATATGCTTCATTCGATTTTCTTCGAGCAGTATAAAGAAAAAAAGTTGTTATAAAATTCTATAGCCAATTACAGGGTGATTCTCATAAAAACCTCCCCGTCGCCCTTACGCTGATAACGCGCTTCCGTTGAAAAGAAAAACAAAAGCGTTTCATCGGAGATTTGTGTTATCTTTTTCGCCAACATCCTTGGATACTTTTTATTCTAGTCCAGGAGATACGTAAACATTAAATATCTAAAGAATAAAAGTCCTCTTTAAGCTTCGTTTAAATCTTAGGCATTTCTAGCAATTTTACTAATTCACTCTCATTGACTGGCATCATCTATCCTGGCATGCTGCTAAAGGGATCAACTTGAATTTTATAAATATTACACGCTCCCACAGGACTAGAACTAACGAGATGTCAACGCCAGAAGGGGCGCAAGTGGCCCCATTTTAAATAGGACCATGATAAGAATTATTGGGCTTGTGGAACCTCACCACCAATCATATTTTATACTTGTAAAAATAATTTGATTGATGATGTCCACTTTTAAATGACGTATTTTCTCGTTTAGTAGAAGTGGGTGGAAACTCACGCAATTTAATGTTTTTTCTACAGTCTCATATCGATAAATTGCAATATTTACAAAATGTACTAGGTACAATTTATATCGAGAATTTTTATAAAAGGTTAAAGTATTAAATCGATAAACAGCATGGGCCTCAATATTGAACCCTGTGACGCCCCACAAAAAATCATGAAAATAGATGGCTTCTCTGAAAATCAAAGGAATTTTAAGATGTTGGTTACAACCTTCACCTTATTCTTAGCACGTCTGCTTAATATACTTCATAGCTTTATCATGAACAAAAGAAATCCCTAAGGATGCCAAAGAAACCGCCACGTGGTAGAATATGTCTATTATCCCCAATATCATCTGCCCGCAGGGCAAAGATTTCTAACAATTTGCATAAATCTCATGACACTTTCCTTGAAGTGTTACTCCCATGATACCAAAATTCTTCACCTTTCATGGCATAATCCGGGGTAGGGCAGTTGGTAAATGCCAGTGGATAACCGATGGCAAAAGAGGAAATTTTGTTATGATGGAAAACTTCCGGACTGATGATGTTAAAAACATCTCAAATTTAGTTGAGGAAGCCCTCTCATAATTTAATTCGGCTAATAAACATCCATGCTCTGGCCCACAGGGATTCCTTCATTTTCTAGAGGGAATTTTGTACGTAGGAATTGTGGTTAATTAGCTGTTTTAAGCTCAGAAGCTTAGACCTATTCTGATTATTACATGGCACTGATAGGCTCAACTTGAGTAATTGTTTTAAAATTCAGGGGAGCTTAACGCTGAAAGAATCTTTATAGGCCGAAGTACGTCTAAAGGGATATGTAGGTTGATGTTGAGCTCCATATAAACTTAGCCCTCAGGGTTTAAATGCACTCGAACAACAAAAACCTACCAGCATAACACTTAACATCTCCCAAATGAATATAAAACTATAAGAAACTTTCCGGTTACCTATATGCTGCTTCATAAAATGTTGTATCATGTTTTTCAGTTCTACCATAAGTTTTAAAACTATTATTCAAAATAAGTGAAATTTGGTGTATGGCTATATAAATAAATACCTATTAGCAGAATTTTTAAAGTACGATGCCATATAGAAGATTTTAAGATTTGGAATTTATAAAGAATTGGTTCTTTTGTTTTGTCTTTTCATTTTATTGCTATGATTTCCTGAAAGAAATTTGCCAAAGTCTTCAAAATTTAAAAAGTTATACGGGTGTATTAGTCAAGCTTCCTCCAACCTAACCATAGTGTAATGAATCTTTAAACGTGATTTTCTCGAAACCACATTTTTCGAACTTGTGTTAGCTTAAACTTTTTAGCGAAATAATATATCGGCTCAGTCTTGGCTTTATATTAACAACATTTTACGAAAAAGTAAAATATTTTATGTAGTTGACTAAAATTTAATTTATTTCTCGGGATTAGTTCAGGTTTAGGACAGTACACATTCCTATTAGACAATTTTCAACAATGTTTGAAAGGGGATAAGTAAGTTTGTGTTTATTTTCTGTAATGGAAAAAAGTTACGCTCTTGTACTGAATTAATTTCGATTATTTGTAAGTAAAAGTATTCTAGACTTCAAATTCATATAATTCTTACAAATATCTTAAATCTAACTTGTATGTATTGAACTTAAATTCGTAAAAACTTTTAATTTCACTCATATTTACAAACTTAACCCAAAACTTCACCTCAATGTCCTGAAGAACATCAATATCTTAAAATTAGCCTTTAAAGATGTTTATTCCGCAAAACTTTTAATGGCATTCCAAGCTTCTTTAGTATTGAACCTGCCCCTGAAAAATAAGAAAATTCACAGGCATTTTCAATATTCTGAAAAGGTGTCACCAGCAAGAAAAAAGAAAACTTTTGATTACTTTTCGAGAAATGTTTCTTATTTAATTTATGGATAGAACCGTGCGAAGCCACAAGAAAGGTTTCTGGCAGCTCAAAATATTCCTAACGAGAGTTATTTTTATATTAGGGCTTGTATACATCAACTGCATCACACTGAAACGTATGTAAGGTCCTCGAAAATTAATTGAATTCTTTCATGTGGGACAACATTTTATTTCCATTAAAATCATTTGGCTATACTAAGTTGTAAAAGGTTCAGTTTTGCAGAAGAATGAAGGGCTAACATTATTTTGTTTTTTTTTTTTTCGTCTATTACAAAAAGAAAGCAATTTATTGAATAGGCTTTTTCGAAATTATTTACGTCTAAAAAGAATCTAAAAATGCTTTCTACTCCCGTCGGTCATTGCAAAATCAATTTAACGACGCCAAACAAGTGCCCTGTTTTTCGCTGTATCAATTTCAAGGGAGAATGTTCAATTACAGCAGAATTTACGACCCTGAGAAGCACAAACATGTCGTTAGGTTCCACGTATGCAAAACAAGCATAATGTAGGTTTCAGAGACATTTTACATCCCTATTTTTCCTTCGGGCTCCACAAAGTTACAGTGTGGCCTGCAGGAATACCTCTGAGCCCCAACTGAAAGGAAAACTTGAGACATTACCTGCAGTGCCCTTAAAGCCTTTTAAAACTCCTCTCAAAACTCCTGTTGACCAAAACTATAAAATACGATGGATATTCATTATTTTTAATTAATATTTCACATTAATTACCTTTACTTGAAATTCAAATTTTTAACTTTTTTTCAATTTAACGAAAAATGACAAGGAATGAAGAATGGGATTGTAATTCGTCCAGAGTTATTAATGGTTTTATCTTACTCCCTAATTATTTAAGTCATCATTCAGATTTAATTTAAATAAAATTAGAATGTAAATGTTAATAATGTTATGTAGTATTGTTGTTTTAAGAAGATTTTAAAAAATAAACTCATTTACCTAATTATATCCAGATAAAACCTACCCTACATCCAGCATAATATTTCTAATTAACCCCGTGAAATTATGTTGAAGCCGTCACTGAAGATGGTTTATCTTTCAAAGAATTTTACAGAAGTTCGCAAAATTTCACACCATCATCCAAAGTTCGATAAAGTGATCCTAAAATTCTTTGCGAATTTTCACATAGCTTCGGGTGCTAGAGTGTAATTTCCCTTATCCCCAGATAATTTAAATGCCTGAAATCGCCGGAGTAAATTTATGGCTTGTGCCTCTAAAGTGATTTTGGCTTTCTCCCACGAGATAATTTATTTCGGAGGTACCTAGGCGCCGCGCCGCGCCGCGACGTTTGTAAGGTTCTCAACGAGCGCAACCTACTGCTTAAGGAAGTTTTGCTACTTGAAAGGAAACGGCATGTGAACAGGACCAAATTTATGAAATTTCCTCCCCTACAGAGGTTTTGAAATTTTTTACGCCTCGACTCGAGTACACCACCTGTCGCGCCTATTTCTATGCGACCTGCCAAGAATTCAGGCACGTGGAAAACTTCTTATCTTAATTTTTACTTTTGAAGATGATAGACAGGCTCTGAACTAGAGGTTCGCTTTAAAATTCAATTTCGGTAACTATTTAAGATTTATTCATACACAGAAAAAAGACCCTTACCTTATTAAAATGATATTTTCTTAACGTCGATCTCCAAAAAATGTTAATTTGAAAAAAATATAATCAAATTAAACAAAAAACTGTTAAAATAATATTAAAAATATTTTAATGGAAGTGAGTTTGTTGGTTTAACACTAGAACGACGGAAGCGGTTAATTTGACCGCTAGCGAATTTTGAACCATCATACTATCTATACAAAAATTATTTTAGGCGTTGCAAATTTCTGACTTTTCCTAAATATCAATAAAGAACATTTAGACAAAATAGTGTTTGTTTTTATTTTTATTTATTCCGAAGTTATTCATATGTTATACCCAGAACGACGGAAGCTGCCAATTTGACCGCTAATGAGTTTTAAACTATCGTACTATCTAGAAAAATGCTTTCACAGAAAGTTGCAATATTTCTGAATTTTCCTAAATATCAGTAGAGAACATTTACACAAATTTTAATTTTATTTATTCCAAAGCTATTCATAGTAATAACTAGAACAGCGGCGGCGGTCATTTTGACTGGTGAAGCAAATTTACACTAAGCCAGTTGAGAATTGCTTTTGTTTTATCTATTAAGTACTCAAATGTAAACCAAAAGTTTTATTGTAACAACATATTATATAAATATAGCCTTTTTACAACCTTTGTAAATCGATTATTTTGTCATCGAAATCTGTAATTAGGTACATGTAAGACTTTATCATAATTACAGCGGTCATTTTGACCCTACCGTCGTTCTACGAGGGTTACATATGTATGTCCATCGTTCTAGTGTTGACATTACCTTATAAAATTTATAGTAACATTTTCATATCAGTAAATACTATTAATCACTCATATTAGAACAAAAGTATATTTTTACAATTTTCATACATATATGCACGAAATTTATATTCCATTTACAAAAAAAAACTATTACTTCCATAACAAAAACTTTAAAAATGAAAGCAGCATTTAAAATGAAATTAATGAGTTTTTATCTACGTGAAAAAATATCAAATTACCGACATTTGATTCCACGTAAACACTGATAATGCTGCTCTGTTTGGCTCACAAGAAAAAACATTTAAATTTTTAACATGAAAACATATAGGAAAGGCTCTCATTTTGACGCGATTGGCCTTAAGTTTGAAAAAATAAAAAAATAAAAATATAAGCATAAGTTTTAAATTCTTTTCCGCAACGCACGACTATTTTTCAGAAATTCAGATTCAGGATCAAAAAGGACAAAAGCGTTTCCCCATATTCAGATGCCATTTCTGCAATCAACTGCTCCATTCAGTTTTAAAAACAATTGCTGTATAAATTAATCGATTACAAAAGTTGCAATTTAATTATAGTCTAGATCAC
The DNA here is from genome assembly GCA_951509405.1 of Machimus rusticus. Lineage (NCBI taxonomy): Eukaryota > Metazoa > Arthropoda > Insecta > Diptera > Asilidae > Machimus > Machimus rusticus. The sequence goes on along the minus strand of OX608054.1, from coordinate 13,479,269 downwards.
ATGAACTTTAATAACTTTTACTTTCACCTTTGGATAAACTTTAATATCAATCTGACATTTTTGGTTCATAGTTGAATAATTTTATTATGTTCAAAAGTAAAGTTTAACATATTAATTTTTTTTTTCAATTTTACGTTAACTATAATGATAGTATGGAACGGATGGATATAGCCTATGAAAACAACGTGTTTCCTCTATGGCTGAAAATTGTAAAAGAAAAAGTCTATTTAACGCTAGTTTTAACAAAAAATTTCTCTCAGTGTAGTATTTGAAATTTTGTAATGACATGAAACAAATAAATGCTATATTTTAAATAAATCACAGTCGGTGTCTTTTAGGTTGCTCCTCATCCACTCATTGTACGAATTAAGTAGTTCTTGCGGGAGCTCATCTTTATAAGATCCCACAATTCCTCGTCTTATAAACCTGGAAAAAAACAAACAATACTTTTATTCTTACTTCATATGCATTATTAAAAATAAAAATTATATACTATACCGGTAATTTTTATCAGGCTCTGTCGTACTCATTAGCTGCCTTTGATTTTCGTGCCAACAAGATTTATTATCTGGTAATATAGAAAAATATATTTTGAATTTTTAAATAACAAAAAATCTTATTTAAATTGATTTACTTTTCATGTTATCAAATGATAAGTGGTCTAAAAGTTGCTCTAGTTGATCTTTTGTAATGGGTTTGTTGAAGAATTTGCAAGTTCTCAGAATTACAGCCTCTAAATTAGTCTTCATTTCATCATATGTTAAAAAGAGAATGTTCGGCTGATTTCGAATTTTCCAAAAATCAAGAACATGATTGAAATAAGGCGAATATGATATTTCAGAATTCATAAATGCTTTAAAAAATCCATCCTTTGAAACATTGAGCTTAAACCAATTTCTAAAATGCTCATAGTAAGATACAACAACATCTCTTGGGTCTCTTGCTATGTATGTAGATGATCTGATAAATATATATTTACAAGAATTTAAGACGATTTCAATGAATAATTGTTAATTAATACTTTTGGATGCTTTAACCAAAGGTCTCTTGGAAGACAAGCTAAAGGTAGATGAGAATGGATAAAACGTGGACTCTCTGATGCATTAATATTTTCAAGACTCTCATGATTCGATTTTACGGCAGTGGCTAACCTAAAGAAAAAGGCATCAATTTCATGATATCTTTGTATATATGTATGTATTAAATATCAAACTTACTCCAAGAAACTCATTCTATATTCAAGAGGGATCTTCTTTGCTTTTTCAAAATCAAAATTATTCAAAATCAGCCAACACATTTCCTGCATCCATGTTGTACCAGATTTTGGAAAACTCACAGTCCACAAGTCGTCCTCGCGTACTTTAAATTTTGCCCATTCTTCAACCCTAAATTTTGCATGTGCCCCCAAAGTAACTTGGAATAAGTAAACCACCAGAAATATCTTCGAAACGAAACATACATATTTAACGTCGAAAAACCATAATTCACTAAAAATAGGACAGGTCTTTTGACTTATATATAGAAAATTTGAATATCTTTTGCACAATTTTATTGCCGGCTTACGCAGATAACAGATATTCTTAAAAAATAAAGATGAGGACAAATGGACATTAAAGCTTCTTGATACTTTTATGGCCCATACGATGTTGCTATTGTAATACCCTTAAGCCTTATTTAAATTTTTAGTAAAAGCATAGTACATAATCATAAAAATAAATTAAGTGTTAAATTTTAAACAAGTCACAATCTGTATTTTTTAAATTTTTCCTCATCCACTCGTTAAAGCAATGGTGCAGTTCTTCAGGAAGTTCATCCTTATAAGAGCCTACGATACCACGTCTTACTAGGCTACAAAATAAAATTTAAATTATCAATAAATTTGTATATTTGTATTATATTGTATATCGAAAAATTACCAAAAATTATTATTTGGTTCCACATTCCCCACAATCGCTCTTTGATATTCACGTTGACAAGCTTTATTTTCTAAATATAAAAGTTAATATTTTTGAAAATGTAAAAAGTCCTAAATAAAATTACCTTTCATGCAGTTAAATGAAAGGTGATCCAACAATTTCGCCATTTGTTGATTTGTAATATCCTTATTCAAAAATTTACATGTTTTCAAAATCACTGATTCTAAATCACGCTTCATTTCTTCGTAAGATAAAAAGAGAATATTTGGGTTATTTCGAATTTTCCAAAATTCAAGAACGTGATCAAAATAGGGCGTGAAGATCACTTTATCATTTATAAATACTTTGAAGTTTTCTTCTTTCGAAAACGTAAGTTTCCGCAAATTTTTTGCATATTCATAAAATGATACTACAACATCTCTAGGGTCCCGGGAGACATATAAGATCTAAGGAAAATTGAGGTTAAAAAACAGGATAAAAACTTGCAATTTCTATACCTTTGGATTTTGCGTCCAGAATTCTTTGGGCAGAAGAGGTAGAGGCAAATGAGAATGCAAAAATCGAGGACTCTCCAATTTTTCAGCGTTTTCAATACTATCGGCTGCATAATCGAAAATACAGCTTAATCTATAAAATACCACACTTTGAATTTCTTTGAACATCAAATAAAAAATTAAAACTTGCTCAAGTAGTTGACATCTAGCTCCAATATCAACACTTTTGGCTGCTTCGAAGTTGTAATTATTTAAAATCAGCCAACACATTTCCTGCAACCAGGTTGCTCCAGATTTTGGAAATGTAACGACCCAAACATCATCTTCACGAATAGTAAAATTTCGGATCTTCTCAAGATATCGCTCCATACATTTTGTTAAAATGCATGATCGAGGCTCGAATAAAATATCGCCAATTTTTATTTGATCTAACGAAGTCACTTTGATTAAATTTGGTTCGTCAAATATCCCGTCAGAAATATCTTCGATATGAAACATTTTTTAAGTTGAATTGCAATTACTCACTGAAAAGTGTCGACGTTTTGCAGAAGCTTTTATATTCGAATTTTATTGATTCATTAAAAATTTTTAATTGTTCTTGTTTTTTAATATTCAATATAAAATTAACAAAACTATTGAGACGACTGGGTCATGGCTCTCAAGATTTAGGGTACATTACATGATAATTCTCTAGGTCATGTTCTAGTAGCTTAAAAGTAATAAAATAAATTTATTGTGCTTTTTGAAAAAAAAAATCGAACAATTCGCCCACTTTTATTTTATTTTAAAAATATTAAATTATTAATATTCTTAAGGAATCTTGTAAAGGCTTTAAGCAAATTACTATCTTTTTTAAACAAAGGACAACAAATTCTACACAAAGACTCAGATAAAGTATCTAATCAAACTTCTACGACTCGTATCTTTATCATTATCGCAGCATCTTAAGACATTAATTTGTGTAATGAAACAAAATATAACATAAATGGGGTTTTGTCACATATTTAAACTGATAAGAGATTGTGTTATCGCAATTTTTTAATTCCCTACAAATAATTCCACCAAATGTAGGCAGGTTTTAGTCTATAGCTTCAATTCGACGTGAAAAAATGTTCCATATCCAAGATATTTCCGGTGGAATCTATAAACGAAAATTAATTAAAGCAACTCCTTTAGAGCCAATAAAAGTCGGAGAAATTACATTTCAGCCGCGATCATGCACCTTTAGAAGAACAATGGTGGAGTATTTGGACAGGATTCAGAATTTTACGGTTCGCGAAGACGATGTTTGGATGATCTCAATTCCAAAAGCTGGAACAACTTGGTCACAGGAAATGTGTTGGCTAATTTCAAATAATTACGACTTCGAAACAGCTAAAAGTGTTGATATTGGAATAAGATGCCCAAGTCTCGAGCAAGTTTTTAGATATATAATTGTGAAAAAGAAATCAGTGATATTTATTTTATAGACTAACCGGAATTGGGGTGGATGCGATCGATAGCTTCGAAGATGCTGAAAAGATGGATAGCCCTCGACTTTTACAATCTCATCTGCCTTTACCTTTCCTTCCTAAAGAACTCTGGACAAAAAATCCGAAAGTATTTAAACCGCTTTTAATATATTTTTTTAATTGATAAAATAATTTAACTACGAACAGATCATTTACATAGCAAGGGATCCCAGAGATGTCGCTGTTTCTCGTTATGCACATTCAAAAACTTGGCACAAGGTCACAGTTTCCAAAAATGATTTTTTCAAAGCGTTCATAAATAATGAAGTACACTTCACACCCTATTTTGATCATGTTCTTGAATTTTGGAAAATCAGAAATCAGCCGAATATCCTTTTTCTAACTTATGAGGAAATGATATCAGATTTGAAGGCAGTAGTTTTGAAAACTTGTAATTTCTTAAATAAGGTAATTTCAAGTGATCAACTAAAACAAATCTTGGAGCATTTATCTTTTGACAATATGAAAAGTATAAATATCGTTTAAAAGAATTTTATGATCGCATTTCAATCGTACTTTTATTTTCAGAAAATAAGGCTTGTTGGAGAGAATATCAACGGAAATTATTAAGCAGTAGAGAACCTGATGATAATTATCGGTATATGTTTCTGATATTTTTCTCTAAATTTGTGAAACAACTCATTTATTATCCTCAGATTCATAAGACGGAGAATAGTGGGGTCTTATAAAGATGAACTCCCAAAAGAACTTCTTGAATCCTATAATGAGTGGATGAGAAGTAATTTAAAAGATAGTGATTGCGATATATTTAAGATCTGATTTAACGGTCTCTTTTGTTTGTTAAGTAAATATTAATTAAATAGTATCTACATATGTTTTAATGTAACAATTGAATTTGGGTGAAAGAAAAAATAAATATCACGTTACAAGTTAATTTTTATATTAAATATATCAAAATTACTTTCAAGTTAAGCTTGAAAACCATAAAGGAAAATTGTTCGTTTGTAAGCCTATCTACATTCACAATTTTTATGTTGACTGACAAATAAAGAAGTAATCAACATACTGATTTATTTTAGTTGTTTTAGTATACAATAACATTTAAATCTATTACAGCTTCAAGAGAAGTGTATTAACAAAATTAAACCTTATAAAATTCAAAATCCGTCTCGATTAAGTTTGTTTTCATCCATTCATTGTAGAGCTCGAGTAGTTTTGGGCTAAACTCATCCTTAAAAGAACCAACGACGCCACGTCTAACAAACCTGAATAATAAACGAAAAATGAGTTGAGTGTAACAAGAAAGACTACAAAAGTGTCACACCGATGATCCTTATCAAACACTTCTAATTTTGCTTGATTTCTTGCATAATTATGTTGACAGGCATCATTTCCTTGAGATTCAAAATTACTTTTAACTTATAATATGAATATTAAAAAATATAGGCTGGTCTACATACGTCTCATATTATCAAATGAAAGATGGTCCACCATTTTAATCATTTGGTCTTTTGTAATAGGTTTATTCAAAAATTTACAAATTCGCTCAATCACTGCCTCTAGATTGTTTATCATTTCCTCGTATGTTAGAAAGAAAACGTTTCGATTATTGCGCAATTTCCAAAATTCGAGTACATGATCCCAGTAAGGTGAATATATGACATCATCGTCGATAATTGTTTTTAAAAATGTCTCTTTTTCAATATCTTTTCCACACCATTTTCGAGTATGGTGGTACAACGACGTTGCTGCATCTCTGGGATCTCTGGCTGTATAAACAATCTGTACAATGAAACATATTTTAACTATATAATTAAAAAATTAAAATATTATACTTTCGCATTTGTTGTCCAAAGCCCTCTTGGTAAAAATGGTAAAGGTATATGTGATTTCAATAGTCGAGGACTTTTCAAACTTTTGGCTTGATCCATACTCCTTACCGGAGCAGAGTTGTATAAAGAAGAGAACCTTATAAAGTTTAAAATTCAAAGTCTTATAAATAATGATAATAAAATAAAACATGTACTCCAAAAACGGGCTTCTTTCGTTAATATCAACCTCTCTGGCACCTTTGAAATCGAAATCATTTAAAATTAACCAGCACATTTCCTGAGTCCAAGTTGTTCCAGACTTTGGATAAGTTACAACCCAAACATCGTCATCCTTCACGGGGAAATTTGCTATACTCTCAAGATTCTGAACAATTCCCTTGGCTAGAATCCCACTCCTCGGTTCGATAGTCACATCTCGGATTGTAATTGGATTCAATGGTGTCACGCGCTGATAAAATGTTTTAAAATTTTTACGCGGTACGTCTTCAACATGAAACATTGCTGCTGCAGCTTTAAATTCCGAAAAATGACTGAAGTTTCTTTTAAAATTGTGCAGACATGAAGCAAAAGAAAAGAGCGTATTATCAGCGTATCAGATTATTTGCGTTGTGTTGACTTGAAGAGATATTATTAAGCGGAATCATTAACCTCTTATACATATATGAGAAAGCAAGTTTTTATCGCAATAAATCCCAAAACAATGAGATAATAACAAATTTAAGAATTTCTCTATCTTTTATTTTGATCGGACAGTGAAATTAAAGTGTGTATTTTTAATTAATGATATTTAAGTGAATTCATACAAATTTTTACGCAGCAGTTTAAGTTTATGTGAATCAAATTTTACTAGTATAAAATTCAAAGTCAGTTTTCTCTAAATTTGTTCTCATCCATTCATTGAAATGCTCAACTAAATGTGGAGGAAATTCATCCTTATACGAGCCCACAATTCCTCGGCGTATAAATCTAGAATAAAAAATTAATATTCTCATACATATATTTAAGAAATATTTATAGATATAATTACCGAAAATTTTTATCATAATTTCCTAGTTTTATAAAACTTTTTTCATATTCATGTTGGCAAGCTGGATTTTCTAAAAATAAATAATATTTAAATATTACCCTCAACAAATACCAAAATAAATTACCTTTCATACTCTCAAAAGACAAATGGTTCAATAATTTAGTCAACTGCTCACTTGTAATAGTTTTATTGAAAAAATTGCAAGTACGTTGAATAACAGCTTCTAAATTTTCTTTCATTTCCTCAAATGTTAGAAAAAGGATATTTGGTTGATTGTTTACTTTCCAAAATTCCAAAACATGATCCCAAAAGGGTGAAAGCACCAATTTATTGGCAATAAAACCCTGTATAAGTTCTTCCATTGTTGCTGGATATCCCAACCATTTAACGTAGTGGTAATAAATAGATATCACAACATCTCTAGGATCTCGAGCCATGTAGACAATCTAATATAATAATTATAAATTATTAATTTAATACAATATAGTCACAAAAAAAAAACCTTAGGATTTTTTGTCCATAATTCTCTTGGAAGGAAAGGCAGAGGTAAATGTGACTTCAAAAATCGCGGACTTTGCATGTTATGTGCCACATTTATTGTATCAATACTCGAAATTCCAACTAAATCACTGTACCTAAAATTATGAATTAACGTTAAAAAAAAAAACGTACGTAATCAAAATTAATTTCAGTAAATATTAACTCAAAAAAATGTCCTCGTATTCCAATATCAATCTCCTTTGCTTTTTCAAAATCGAAATCATTTAAGATTAACCAACACATTTCTTGTGCCCAAGTTGTTCCACATTTGGGGTAAGTGATAACCCAAACATCGTCACCTCTCACTGGAAAATTCGCAATTTTCTTAAGATTTTCTACTAAGCCTTTTGTAAGAACACTGTCCCTTGGCTCAAAAGTAAAATCACCAATTTTAATCGGGCCCAGCGAAGACGCTGTGATCTTTTCCCTAGGATCGTTGGACTTTTCTTCTACACGTTGCATTATTATGACAAGTTTAACACTGACTGAAAATTTTCCAAGCAAACATAAGATTAAATAAAATAGAATTTATCAAGACAATGATAACACCGAGTTATCAAGCATTATTAATACTTTTTGTATGATACGCTAAATGGCACAGTTTTAATCCCAGCTGATTAAGGGTTTAAGACTGGGCGGAAGGAAAACGGGGGTGCATTAAAAAATACACAATAAATCGTTTAAAAAAATTTCTCCTATCACAAAATAAGAATTAATTTCTAAATACGTCATAAGAGCGTGTTTGATAAGCTTGAATCCACTTACTTCACAAGGGGTACATTCCAGATATAATGTTTTGTTTTATGTTAAATAATCATGTTACGAATTATGTTAACTCATCCACAAAATTCCACTTAAAGTTAATTAACAATCAATTAAACTTGAACAAATGCCTCTCTTCACAATTTAATAAGTAAACCATTTGCTTTAGATTATACAATATTATATGTAAATATGATCTATATACATACATAAATATTTGGCAATTCGCATTAAAATTTAAACGAATGCCAAAATTAAATCTTTTAAACTACTCCATAATTTGCAAAAATTTGTGAAGAATATATTTTCATGGAAATTTTTTTTATCGACATACATTTTGTAAACAAAATACCATGGAGAAGTTAAGAATAGTTGGTTTTAATTTTACATGTTTCTATTTTGAGAATATAACAACTGATTAGTGTTGACGCAAAAAGCGAATTCTGTCTCTCCTTTATTTTAACAAAACAATTAGAATACCTACTAAAGTAGAAAGAGTATACCTGTTCTTTATTAATTTTTTTAACAAAAAATAAGATACCTTGTATAATTTAGATGAAAGATTTTAAAATTATTATAAAAAACAAACCAAATACCTCTCTCATCAAAAAGTCATATTTATTTGAGGTGCAAACAAAGGAAAAAGCATTTTGAATGTTCTGCAAATAGACATCATTAAATATTTGCTTCAAGAATTACCCGTGAACTAAGTATGAAGTAAATTCTATCTACAGAAACTTGTGGGACCCTTCAGAACAGGAGTTCATGAAGCAAATAAACTGAATTTGCTTTGGTTTTAAATTTTATTTGGTGCTCTTAATGAGTAACTTTGAAATTTAAATAATCGAATGTATGAAGACTTTCTTACATTTTAACGATCTCGATTTCTTATCTATGTACCTATAAAAAAATAAATCCTAAATAACGTAGGAATTTTTTTCCCAATTTTATAGGATAATTTCAGTTAAAAAATAAAATTAAATTAAAGTTAGAAACAAAATAATATATTATGGTTTATTGATCTGTGAATTAATAATATACAAAGTATAGCTTTAATTATAATACATATATTCATTTGGTAACAAAATAGTGGTATTTGAATGCCAATTAATTTTTAACAATGTAAAACCAAAAACTAAAAAATGCATATTTCACTTACAAATATTTCCTATAATAGTCAAAATCAGTTCTTTTGAGATTATTTCTCATCCACTCGTTATAGCGCTCAATGAAATGAGGAGGAAACTCATCTTTATAAGAGCCAATAGCGCCTCTTCTTACAAATCTGTTAAAAGAAAGTTATCTTTTATAAAAAAAATTCAGCAGAAAAAAGCATTCAACTTGCCTAAAATTTTCATCAAAATTTTCGGTTTCAATCAAACTTCTTTCAAAATTATGTTGTGCAGCATCGTTAGCTAAAGGATGGCAATAAATAATAAACATATTGATATATTTTTATACTATATAGTAATATAAGTGTACCTTTCATACTCTCGAAGGAAAGATGTTCTAACATTTTGGACATTTGAACATCCGTAATAGTTTTATTAAAAAAATCACATGTTTGTTGAATAATTGCCTTCAAATTGGCTTTCATGTCTTCGTATGTTAAGAAAAGAATGTTTGGTTGATGTCGGATGTTCCAAAATTCAATTACGTGATCCCAATAAGGCGCGTAAACTATTTGAGAGTTAAGTGACCAATCCAAAAATTCATCTTTCGTATTATCAAGTCCGAACCATTTGGATAGGTGATGAAAGTAGGATATGGCTGCGTCTCTTGGGTCTCTGACAACATAGACTATCTAAAAACGCATAAAATTGATACTCTATTAAAAAAGAATATTTTAGTTTAAATACTTTAGGATGCTTAGTCCACAGCTCCCTAGGAAGTACAGGAAGAGGTAAATGTGATTTCAAAAATCGTGGACTTTCCAGTTTTTCACAATTATCAATACTGTCCATATTAGGAATGTTGCATAAATCACTATATCTAAAAAACAAGAAATAAAATATAGTATGATATACTTATGTATTAACAACAATACAATATTGTTTTGGACACTAATTGAAAATATAAATATAAAACATTATTTACTCGAGAAATGGTCCCCTCTTGCCAATGTCTATATTTTTGGCTCCTACAAAGTCAAAATCGTTGAGAATGAGCCAGCACATTTCTTGAACCCAAGTTGTTCCACATTTAGGATAAGATATAACCCATACATCATCATCCCGAACATGGAAATTAGCAATCCTTTTGATGTTTTTTGCAATTCCTTGGTTTAAAACACAGATTCTAGGCTGCATGGTTACTTCGCCAACTTTAATTGAATCTACAGGCGTAACGTTCACTACGCCATGATTTAAGTTGTCACTGCTGCTGTCTGGGATTTTTTCAACACGAAACATATTTGTCGGAAATCTAGAGGCAAACTGAATTATCTAAAGCCTTCCTTATTCATTTATAGAAAAAGATAGAACAATAAGTCGAATTTATCAAGTTGATGTTATCACTTATCAGGTATAATAATATGAAAGATATACTTAAGAATTAATTTTCTCAAACTAATCTACATGCGCATCAATTTTATTATGCGATAGCACTAGGTACTTTCTAAAAACTGCAATTGTCGTTAGTAGAGCAAATAAATTTTTTTTTAGATTACTATAAAATGATCTTTTCATGACTTTATCTTATAGAGCAGAGTATTCTGAAATTAATGTAAAATGACATGTGCGATTTTTATCTTGAAAACAAACACGTCGTTGATCATTCGATCCAAAAATTTTTCTTTGGTAATATTAGATCCACCCCATTTAGAGAAATGATGATAGTCAGATATAGTGGCATCCCTGGGATCTCTGGCGACATAAATTATCTTAAATAAATATAAAAAATATGTTGCTTTAATATAAATATAATAATTTTTATAAAGATTCAATTAAATACCTTTGGGAGTTTTGTCCACAGCTCTTTAGGAAGTACAGGCAAAGGAAGATGAGTCTTCAGAAACCTTGGGCTTTCCATTTTATCACAATTTGCTATACTATCCATATTAGATAGGTCACATAAATTACTAAATCTTTGAATCAAATTAAAAATAAAACACTTATCAATGTATAAAATGCATATTAACACTTACTCCAAAAAAGGTCCTCTTTTGTCAATGTCTACATATACTTTAGGCCTTATCAAAATCAAAGCCATTGAGAATCAGCCAACACATTTCCTGTGCCCAAGTTGTACCACACTTTGGGTATGTAACAACCCACACGTCATCCTTTCTAATACTAAAATTAGCAATTTTTTCAATATTTTTGGCCAATGATTTATTAAGAATTAACACATGGCCTTGATTGCAAAATTATATCACTAACTTTAATTGGATCTACAGGCGTAACTTTTATTAAATCGATCTCAAGACCACCATTACTCGTTACCTGCTTCTTCACAGCTAAACATCTTTACTCCAATTCTTTAAACTAACTGACTTAAATTACGAAATAATTTTTTAATCTTTCTGCAAAAAATTGAATGATTGGAAAATTGTATATCAGTTCTCATACTGCGATAATTTGATATGTTAAAGTTGGATTACCTGCGATTCAAATACATTTGACACTACTATAGCCTTTCTTTAATAATCTGTTAGTATTGGGACCGTTCGAATATTTCTTAATTCTGCCCCAGTAATGTTATTCAAAGTCACATTCAGAAAATGAAAAAAACAAAAATAATAATTTGAATAGAATTTCCCTTTAAGTTCTAAAATTTTAGCACTACTACATATTGATATTTAAAAACAAGAATTAAGCTACCCTATATATTTCTCAACACGACAACAACCATGTGTCCAAAGAACTTGAAGAACTATGTTCGTTTTCGCGCCACACCTTCTTAAAACACATTTTTTTACAGTTTAAATTTTAGAACGTTCGCAAAAAAGACCGCACACAAAAAATTAATACAAAACTTGAAAACTTTCCAATTTTCCAGATGTTTTCAGTTAAAAAATATAATTATGCAAAAGTAATTAACCGGCGATGAGCCCTCTTATCCGAGAAGATGATTAACTTTTGTGAAGATTGATGCTGGGAGTGTTCTCATGCGAAAACGGCGGAAGATGTCTGCAAGTGTTGTTTGCAAATTAAAAAGAAGAAAATAAATTGGGAAAAGCGAAAATGAACTTTACTTTTATTATTTTAATAATGTGGGAAATTCTGACTTTATCTGGCTAAATGCCAACAGCTTTCGCTGCCGCATGAAACGTTTATGTTTCGGCTAAATTGGCATTTTTACGAGTCATTTCAAGAGTATGATGGAAGATTTAAAATATTTCAAAAATTAAATTGGATTTCGTGTTTTCTTTTGTATATCCGGATTTTTTGAATTTTATATAATATATTGTTTTCGTTTTTAAATTCAAGAAAAACGGGTTTAAATTTACTTCAATTTGTTTTTAATTAGCTTATATTCAACTTTAGGTGTTTAATTTTAGTGTTCTAAAATTATTTCACGAATATAATGCAACATGAGATTTTGATTGCCTACGCGCCAACTATTATTTATTTTATTTTCGAAATTATTTGAAACTTTGCTGACTACTCCTTTTTTATAAAAACTTTTATAAAAACTTAATATATAATATAATAAGTTCCAAAATGATAATTGTTTATGTTACTTCCGCAGTTAAACACATATTCTAAAAAATATGAATATCAAAAGACTGCCTTAAAAGAAGTTATTTCTCAACTCAAATATCTCCCGCACGTTTTAATTTTGCATTCAAGCTGAAATTCCTTTTGTTTGTTCCTCTGGCGCTAACAGCAAACAGTTTTCCAAGAATGAATTAAAGTTGAATAACTTAAGAGCGAGTTCAGTGAGAAAGTTCTATTTTTAGTTTCAAACTGTTTTTCTTTAAGGTTAAAAAGAATGTAATAAAATAAATTACTTATGCAAAATAACTCAGAGTTTAAAGATTATGCATTCCAATAAAATAAACCCGATTAGCACTCGATAGAATTTTCTCGTTAAAAGATTCAATAAATAAAACGAGCTTTTATATTCTTGAAAAACGTTCGTTGGTAGATAATAATGTATTAAAAAATTGAGTTTTGCAGATCTCCTAAACTCTGAGAGATAATTATTCATGTGTTATCTTAAAATTCCATTAATATTTCTTCTATTTTTCTTCGTTTCTTAAAATCAAACTTCCGATTCAACGGATTGGGGTACGTAGAAGATAGACGTTTTCCACTCCAAGTTGAAGTCATTCAATATTTCAAGTTTTCTAAACAGACAGTAGCATAAGTCTCCTTCACTTAAAAATTCTTCATAAGGCTTTTAAGATACATATATCGCATTTTCGCCCTGATTTTAGTAAATTCGAAGACAACTGCTTACAATCTTCCAATAATTTCACATCATGGCAAATTTGCTTTTTTTGGCCGTTAGCCAATTATTTCTAAACGCTGAAAAACCGATAATGCTGAAAATTTCCGTCAGTTTAAAAAACATAAATCTTTCCCCAACAACCTTCTACACATGTTTAAAAATCTTGCAAAACAAATCTGACCGCGAAAATGTTTGATCGTTTCGCAAAAATTCGCCAATTCCGAGTTTTGGCGTCGGTGAACTGAACCTTTGGACCAAAAACAAAAGAGAAAAACGAAAAAACATGTCGGGCGTGAACTTCTGGTGTGACTAAGTTTTTTTCTATTTATTTTTCTTAATAATAAAGCTACTTTGCATCGGCAAAAATCTCTCTCAGCCACCTCCTTTCAAGCAAACTCTAACAAAACTATAGAAGCTGAGCCACCAGCTGAGGCGGTACAAGAGTGGGTCGTCAAAATGGAACAGACAACCCGCTCTGCCGGTCTATCCATCCGCGATCCGCGCCGCGACTAAACCGAATCAAATGGTTCGCGCTTTGTCGATCAGAGATATTCTGATACTGGCCATTCAGTCATCGACGAGTATCCTAAGCGATCGTTTGCTCGCGATCTTTTAAGCTCGCTTCATCGAAAAGAAAATTTTCTTTTCGAACTTTAAAAGAGTGGTCGGGCAAGCCGGTCTACCTCAGCTGAAGTTTGCTGAATAATTGCGCTTCTTTTAATTCCGTCTTTTACTTTATTTTTATTTTGGTATACCTTTACCGAACAAGGTACACACTGTTCATAACTCAAGGTCATCGGTGAGTTGCACAATCTACGCAAAAAGCAACAACAACAAAAACTTCCACAAGATTGCGACTCAGAACGCGCCTCTACATAAATCGATAGTTGCAAAATTGTAATATTTCCCGCAGTCTAACACACCCAGGAATAGATGTGTTATAAGTGCGTGAGTGCAAAACTTTAAGAGCGCGTCACGATCAACAAATCGACGCAATTTATATGATTTCACTTTGCTACTTCATTATATGTATAGTGAAAATTTTATCTTAAAATTCAAATTTTCGCCGCTTTCCTAAATTTTTAGGATTGTGTTGAAAAAGCGGAAACGTGTAAAGTGATTTGTGTGATCAGCAGTTGTACGATCAAATGATCATTTCACTGTTTACTTGACTACTGGTCATGAAAAACGCACATGTTGGTTTTATCGTTTTTCACTATAGGCATTTCGAAATGAAAAATGTTTATTAGTGCTGTGCGCTGAGTTGTGTGTAAATTAAAGCGATCGTCTCGTTAATTTTGATCGTGTCAGTGCTAATTGCCGCTTGAGGAGCCCCAGAAAGTCGGTGCCCCAGCCGCAGCTGGCATAAGTTTTCCATGTTTCTTATATTAGCCTTTTTTAATTAAACGAAGAACTTTTCTCGTGAGACATAAGACCGCCTCAACAAAACGATCTTATCTTCTTGGAAGCGAATTAAAGCGCCTCGAACTGGTCAGCCAATCATTAGGCGGAGCAAATAGGCCAATTTAATGAGTCAAAAACTCCCTTGTCCACAAGTTAAGTGAACCTCTAAATCAAGTGGAATAAGTGAACTGAATTATTGCTGGCAATCTTATCGACTGCACTTGGGAGGGAAACTAAACTAATATAAGAAAAATCGCGACCGCTCAAATACTCGTTCTGCCGCTCCTCCCAATGGTTTATCACGCATTTAGCAAACAGGCTTATGTAAATTAAATCAGTTACGATGTCGTTATTTCATATGTTTTTTAATGCAATTCCACTCGTATGGCATTTTGCGGTCGAAATCAAAATAGCAAATGTATGAGGAAATGGGGAGACTTCTGACTGATTACACAGTCCCGTCTCAGGGTCACGGACAGGATGCAAGCGGTCTTCTTTTTTTTCAAATCTAAAACTGATACATATGTCTCAGCAGCGCGACCTCAAACCCAAAAAATTTACTTTTTAGGCGACTAATTACGTATTCATGATATAAACTGCTTTAATGATTCATAGAAGCGACACCATAAACTTTATGGGATACTTTTTATTTTCATCTCACCCACTTTTTGGATCGGACTCAACCAGGCGGAAATATCCAAGCCCAAATGCGATGAACTTTTATTTTTAAGACCTTCGACTAGCACGAGCTCAAGACATTGACATATAATTGAGCTTGAGCTTCTAATCTTC
Source organism: Machimus rusticus (assembly GCA_951509405.1). Lineage (NCBI taxonomy): Eukaryota > Metazoa > Arthropoda > Insecta > Diptera > Asilidae > Machimus > Machimus rusticus. Next base: position 13,463,633 of record OX608054.1, on the reverse strand, counting down.
AAAATTTGGCGCTAATTATACATGCCCGGTGAGCACACAGAACCGAGAATAGAACATAATTGTAAAAAAAACACTCTTCAAGATCATGAAAGAGTCTTAAGAAATTCAGATGTTGTTCTAAATCATATTACCATTTCAGATTTTCTGCTCGACAAAGAATTTCCATATTGTTGAGGTCGGGGTTCAAGAAACTCAAAACGTGCGATCGATGTTTTAATTAGTAGATAAGCTATGCCGGTTCGAGCGCAAAATCCCCGTGTATTTTTAAAGGGAGGTCAAAATTCTCAAAACGGTCCCAAAAGCTCGTCGTCTACGTCTACGAGCAGTTTTAAGGCTGAAAGCTCTCTCTTGTGTGTATCGGGGTTCGGGTCTTTGCTATTTTGCAGTCCGCCATCTACCAGATGAGGCTCAAGTTTTGCTAGAATGCGCGTGCTTTGAGTTTATGTGGTTATCTGGGTTCAGGTCTTTGCTAATTTTGCGATCCGCCATCTACCAGCGTAAGCTCAAGTTGCGTGTGCTTGGAGTTTATGTGGTGTATCAGGTTCGGGACTTTGCTATTTTTTCAGCCCTTTCATCTACCAAAATAACTTAAAGTTTTAGAATGTACGTGGGATGCCGCTCTCCCGCCGAAAGCTTTACCCTATCCTTTGCTAGTTGGACGCGAACGTGGATGCCTCGATCATGTTACGTGTCATCATAAATCGCAGGGTACTTGAACGTGGACACTTGAATGTGTCACCCAAGTATAATTTACACATTTTTGCGGGTACGCATGTGGTTTTGTTTATGTTACATATGTGAAGTCTTATCAGTAATGTGTCTGTAATTTGATCCCTTTAAGGAAACGTTTTACATTAGACTAGGAATTTGGGTACATGAAGGATCATGCCTCGAACATGTTACGTGTCATCATAAATCGCAGGGTACTTGAATTTGGACACTTGAATGTGTCACCCAAGTATAATTTACACATTTTTGCGGGTACGCATGTGGCTTTGTTTATGTTACATATGTGAAGTCTTATCAGTAATGTGTCTATAATTTGATCCCTTTAAGGAAACGTTTTACATTATACTAGGAATTTGGGTACATGAAAGATCATGCCTCGAACATGTTACGTGTCATCATAAATCGCAGGGTACTTGAATTTGAACACTTGAATGTGTCACCCAAGTATAATTTACGCAATTTTACGGGTACGCATGTGGTTTTGTTTATGCTGAGGGGTTCTTATTTCCAAGAATTGATTCTCGAGTCAACGTAGGTTTATTTTTTGTTGTTTTATTTTACTTGGGAAAAAAATTTTCCTTCACATTTGAGATTCCCACGCGGGAGTATAAATAGGACTTTTGGAATCGGATCATCCATTTAGTGTCAAACGTTTGTGAACAACGCACCCTCAACAATTTGTTCAATCTTCAGAATATTTTAACTTAAAGTTTGCACAAGTTATTTATTTACATTTAATTATCTTGTGAAGTAATTCGTGAGTCAAAGTAAAAGACCAAAGGACGAAAAAAAAAAAAAAACAGTGCAGTATCAGTGCAATAAAACTTATAAGTTCAGTTCAGTTATATCCCTATATTGTTTAAAAATGGTTCAAGTAAGCAATTTAGTGCAAAATGCTAAGCAAGCATTTTTAAATGCCCAAAACAATCATGCCTTAATTGAGGCGGGTGTGAAAGAGTGCTCAAACAATTTAAGAGTGCTTCGGAAAGTTCTGAAAAGAGCCAAGACTGTAGGTGAAAAACAAAATTTCACCAATGGTATAAACCTTGTACAAGGATACCGTACTCAGATAAAACAGCTGAAATTGAGGGCAGGTTCTAGCCATAATGCGAACCGTGCCAATTGGACTTCATCCCGAGTTCGGTGGGAAGACGTACAATCTGCTTTTTGTGATCGGTAAGTAAAAACTTAAAAATATGTCTAAGTCATATCATTATTTGTTCGTTTCTTTTTCATTTATAGTATGAGGACAGGAGTCATTGTAAACTTGTCTCATAAGGAGCCAAAGGAGTTCCTGAAAGATTGTGTAGGACTTTTCCGTCGGCGCATCAATAACGCATTGAAGAAAGAGACTGCTCTAAAGGTGAATGCAGCTTTTTGTGGGGAGTTTAAGGTTGTGAGAGGGGATGAGGAAGTATTCGAGTTCAAGTACATGAACACGAAGAATGCTCCCATCTACCAAAACACAGATATTAATGAATGGTTCAAACATAATGTTGAGGAACCAGTAATGAATAAACTGGAAGAGTTCCAGGAAAGAGATAGCGGTTGGGCTTTGTCAGCCATTATAAACTTGGCTATAAACATCAACAAGTTCACACCGCAGCTGGGATCATCTTATATTGAGTTACCGCAACAAATTAAACGCAAAGAGGCCTGCATTAATGTTAAAAATGCGGACGATGCTTGTTTCGCCTGGGCAGTGCTTTCAGCCTTACATCCAGTTCAAAAAGATCCCCAGCGTGTGACGAATTACCGCCACTATTTCACAGAATTAAAACTAGATGGAATTACGTTCCCAGTGACAATAAAACAGATTCCGCGATTTGAGAAGCAGAATGATGTTTCCATCAACGTATACATTCTACAGAAAGCTGGAAAAGAAAATTATAAAGTTCTACCAACATATTTGACAAAAGACAAAAAAGAGCAGCACGTGAATCTTCTGATGATTCAAAATGTTTATTATGATGAGGATGCCGAGGAGGAGGAAAAAGAAGATGATGAGCCCATCCGGTACCACTACGTTTGGATAAAGAACCTCTCCAGGCTCCTTTCATCCCAACTGTCGAGGAACGATCATCAAAAATACTTTTGCGACCGCTGCCTCCATTACTTTGGATCACAAGAAAAATTGGATCATCATGTAGCTGACTGTACGAAGATCAACAACGCGAAAATTCGACTACCAACGGAGGACGAGAAGGAACTTAGATTTAATAATTTTAGGAATAAGGTAGAAGCTCCATTTGTCATTTACGCAGACATAGAATGTTTACTAGTTGAAAATAGTGATAGAAATAAGTATCAAGTTCATGTACCATGTAGTTTAGGATTTTATGTGAAGTGTTCGTACGACCCCACGTTATCAGTCTTCAAATTATATCGTGGTGAGGATTGTGTCGAGTGGTTTGTGCGCGAGTTAAAGCAGTTTGCGGAGAATTTGGAATCCGTTTTTCTTCACCCTCTACCTATGAATCAGATGACTGCTGAGGAAGTGGCATTTTTTGAGGCAGCCAGACTCTGTCATATATGTGAGAAACCATTTACATCAGGCGATAAAAAGGTGCGCGATCATTGCCACCTAACAGGTAAGTACAGAGGTCCAGCGCATGAGGGATGTAATATTAATTTTCAGGATAGTCACACCATCCCAATAATTTTTCATAACTTAAGCGGCTACGATTCTCATTTTATAATTAAAAATATAGCTTCCGATCTTCAAGGCCGCATTGATCTCCTCCCAATTAACAAAGAACGGTATATTTCTTTCACTAAACACTTAGATGAATACCCTATTAAATTCCGTTTTATTGATTCGTTTAAATTCATGGCAAGCAGTCTTGACACCCTTTCCTCCTACTTAACTTCTTTCCCTATTTTAAAATCCCAATTCCCAAATATAACAGAGACCCAGTTTAAGTTACTAACACGTAAAGGAGTATACCCATACGATTATTTCACTTGCATGTCAAAATTTTTAGAGACCAAACTTCCTGGTATCCCCCAATTTTACAATAAGTTAAACGATACTAACATTAGCCAAGAAGATTATAATCATGCCTGCAATGTTTGGAATGAATTCAGCATTCAAAATCTGGGTGAATATTCAGATTTATATTTAAAGACAGATGTCTTACTCTTGGCGGATGTTTTTGAACAATTCCGTGCAAGTTGTTGTAAAACATATGGACTAGATCCAGCGCACTATTATACGCTCCCAGGGTATACTTGGGACGCAATGCTTAAGCATACTAGCGTTACTCTGGAGCTATTGACTGACATTGATATGCTCTTATTTATAGAGCGAGGCATTCGGGGCGGCCTTAGCCAATGCTCTAAAAGATATTCAAAGGCCAATAATAAATACATGCCCGACTATGATCCCTCTCAACCTTCAAAATTTCTCATATATAATGACATTAATAACCAATACGGTTGGGCAATGTCCCAATTCCTACCCTACAGTGGCTTCAAGTGGGTAGGAAATGTATCATCTTTTAAGGTTGAAGATGTAGCCGATGATTCGCCCACAGGCTACATTCTTGAAGTGGATCTAGAGTATCCGCAGGACATTCATGATCTTCATAAAGATCTCCCATTTTGCCCCGAACATACAACGTCACCTGGATCAAAACAAACAAAACTTTTGGCTACACTGCACGATAAAACAAAATACGTTATTCATTATCGCAGTTTAAAACAAGCCATCCTTCACGGATTAAAGTTAAAGAAAGTTCACCGGGTTCTCGAATTTAATCAATCTGCATGGCTTAAGTCCTACACTGACCTAAATACCAGACTTCGAGCATTGGCCAAAAATGATTTCGAGAAAAATCTCTTTAAGCTGATGAATAATGCTGTTTTCGGGAAGACTATGGAGAACGTTCGGAAACGTAGCATTGTGAAGCTGGTGACAAAGTGGTTGGGGCGATATGGAGCCGAAGCACTCATTTCTAAGCCCGAATTCAAGGCTTCGACCATTTTCAGTGAGAACCTGGTAGCCATCGAGTTAAATAAGACAGAAATTTATTTTAATAAGCCCATATATGTAGGCATGTGCATTCTCGACTTGGCTAAAACTACCATATACAATTTCCATTATGATTATATGCTTCCTCAATTTAGATCTAATTGCATAGTTTGTTATACAGACACGGATTCACTCATTTATGAAGTGACCTGTCCTGACTTGTATCAAATTATTAAACGTGACTGCTATACCCATTTCGATACAAGTGACTACCCGCAAAATAACATTTGGAACATCCCTCTTGTAAACAAAAAAGTGTTGGGCCTCATGAAAGATGAAAACAACGGCCGCATAATGACAGAGTTTGTTGGCCTGAGATCAAAGATGTATGCGGTTCGGGTAGAGGGCCAAGATAAAACAAAAAAATCTAAAGGTGTTAAAAGAAACATAGTAAAAAATAGAATAACATTTAATGATTATATTGAATGTTTAAATAGTAATACTGAAAAAATAGTCCGGCAAAATTTAATTCAATCTAACAAGCATCAAGTTTCTTCCATTACCCAGCTGAAAATCGCGCTAAGTCCTCACGATGATAAAAGGTATTTAGTACCAAATACGAATGAAACGTTACCGTGGGGTCATTACAGTATAATGGAAATAGATTAATATAGTTATATAAGAAAATATTGTAAATTAGATTAAGATATACACAAAATAAAAGAATTTTTATAATGTTTTAAAAAACTGTTTTATTTAAAAAATCCTTTATTTGAAATACATTTTTCAGAGCACATCGGCCTTGGTGTATGATGCACGATGGTACATTTGTTTCCAAAGTAGTTAGTTTTGGACATCCCTCCTCTTCCACGTTATATATAGATGAACCATTTCCAAGTATTTGTTGAACCCAGCTTTTCTTTTCAGCTCCCTTTACATAAATGATTTTATCCTGCGGCAGCGATTGATGGACTATAGCATATAATTTATGGTATGGGATGTAACCATCACCCCATTTGAATCCATGGATATTATGCCGCAGCCATTCAACATGCTGTTTTTCTGATCGAGTTAACTCCTTATAAGGAAATGGTGGTTGGAATATGTAGTGTTGGACTTGATTTTCACCGTTTAAAATTGCCAATTCTTTAAAAATAAATTCAGTGTTTTCTAGCTTGTATCCTTGAACATCGATGACAATAATTGATGACATTCTAGGCAAGTTTTCGAGCTTCACCAGTTAAAGGAATGTATTCTACGATTCGATCATGCAACAGTAAACAGTAAGCTGTTGTGTTGGCTGGGATGTTTTCACTCGTCTTGAATTCCAATCTTATATCCACTGGCCCAGATTTAACTGCCTCTTTTTGACGCGAACAATCAATAACTGAGATCGGCGCGTTATTTATAAACTCTTCCCTTGAAAGGAGTGGCTGCAACTGACGTCCATAGTACGAAGTTTGGAATTTTATATACATGTTATATAGGAGAGCATATTGGTTCCTATCAAACTTCAAGTTCAAGTCATCATAAGGGTATGATTCTGAATTCAAATGTACTTTAACATCTGTCAGTTTGCAATGATCAAACTTGCTAGCATCCTTTGTTTTATCATTTTTGCGATTTGTTTGGAGAGCTAGAATGATGTATCGGGGCTTTTCCATTTGTGATGTTGTTTTAACAGACCAAGTGTGATGAGTTGCCGCTGGTAGTGCTGGATACTCGTATATATCCCAACTCCTGAACGATATTTTTATCTCACGACCACTTTCAATGACTTTTAACAAGGCTAATTTTTCATGGTCAGCAACATTAACATGAGGAACACGCCACTGAAGTTTAAATATTGAAATGTTTACAGCATCTGTTGGTGATATGACTGCATCTTCATCCGTTCTGCTCCGTATTAATATTAGTTCATGTTTAGCGTTTGCGATAATTTTCCTATAATCTTCACCAAAGCCTAGAAGTAACTTTAATGGTACACAGAAATTGAAAAATCCCTTTGCAGGTGCAATTGATTCTTCGGGTGACCAGCCAGCATTTAGTAACATTTGGCTCTCGTTTTTATTCAGCGATATATAATTTTTTAGAGTCGTAGCAATTCCAAGATTTCTCGTTCTATCAATTTCTATACCGTTGATCTCATATCGAATTTCTTCAAAGAGAAAGGCCATAGCATTGTTTGCTAGCTTTGCAGTATTTGAAACAGCCCCTGTTGTATTAGTTAGCGCTCCTTCAATGTATATAAAGCTTTCAGATGGTAAGATATATAGATCTTGGTGTTGTACTGAAATACGGATTTCATCGCTGTTTTTAAATGATGTGAGGAATGGCGAATAGGTGTGGTAGTCAATTTTTGTTATGCTATTATCATAACTTATGCCTCCAGTAATGTCCAAGATGTTGTTATACATTTTTCAAAATTAATCCTAACGACTGAAGATATTGCTTATTATCAGCTCTCAGTTCACGTCTTGTTCGCTTTAAGTCTGCTGCCTGACTAATAACTTTGTTTATATTACCACTATATATATCCTTATTATTGCTGTTGTTATAGATTAGCATTCTGTGGCTTTAAATGTAATCTGGCAGTTATTGTTTCACCTCGAAAATTTATTAAATCCCCGTCCTGATCAACGAGCTTCAGTGAGAGCGAACTTATCCGTTTGACGTTCACAGGTAAATAGATGACATATTTAGGAACCTCCACTATTTTATACCCTGGCCCCACATTTGGAGAAAATTCATGGAGCATATGCACTTGATTGTTATTGATGAATGAACCCGAAATAATGTTGCATTCAATTCGTATGGTGTTTACTTTAATAATATTAACGGGTAGCTCAGATGTGTGCAGTACATTGGGTTCCAATACTCGCTCCCCAAATCCCAACAATGGAGCGATGGATCTTTTCTTATTAAAATACACTACTTTATTAGCTTTAACCTCACTCTTTAAAGTATTATTATTAGCCTTTATTGAGATTTCTCCACCCTCGCTGCTTTTACTCAAACTTTGCTGAATAAAAGATTCTATATTATCAATCTCATAAGATCCGACTGGTATTTCGATAACTGTACTTCCTATATGTATTAGATTGTTGTCCTCATCAATATTAGGAATGGAATTGTATGTTTGAAAATCAATTAATCCACAAACGTAATCTCCGGGCAACTCCAATGGAGGGAAGTATTCGGCAGTAAGTACCGATGAATTGCCAGTAAGGGAGAGTGTTATCGACATGGTTATTGGAAATGAAATGACCCTGTTTGCGCTTAAACATCTTTATTTATACATTTTTCTCTTACAATGATGGAATCTGATCGTTGAGAAAATTTAAACACAAGTGTCCACATATAACTGAATTAAAATTTTGATGGGGTGTATAGTTATATGTTACAGCATCACCCAAATAATTAACAACTTCTTGTGGTGGTTGCAGGTTTCCAAAACTATCAAAGTAGTTGATGAAATTTCCCTTCTTCTTGTATGCTACCCAATGTGTTCCAGGTCCTGCTGAAACATCTAAATTAATAATTCCACACTCATTTCTCCATGGCTTTCTAGGTAATTGATCTCGCATAAATACTCCTCTAAAGTGTGGTATGTCTTTCGCATATTTATACAGATCAAGTTCATTGAGTGCTCTCTTGGGTAGCGATCTTAGTAGTTTTTTGGCTGGGTGGTAAGAAAAAGCCCCAGTCCTTTCCTATATGGCTTGAGGAATAACCCATGACCAGCTTTACCCAACGCTATAGCTTCCATTGTTTCATTATGACGCTTGCCTTCTTCCAGCTGCCGCCGTGCGTTGTTTGCAGCATTTACTGCTTTAGCTATACCAGCTGCACCTCCTGATAACGCTCCAATGGCTGAAAGCCCAGCAAAGAGAGGAATGAGGAATGGTAAAACACCGCCAACTTTAGGCACGGGAATCACTCTTGGTGTTGTGATAAGTTTTTTCCTTCTTTTTATGATGTCTTTTGCTGCACTCAGCGCTATTTTTATTGATTCCAACAAGTCTTTGGGTTTCTTCAATTTTAATACTTTACGAGCATTGCGTACTGCTCCGCGGAATGATGGACATAAACCGCTCTTCTTCTTATTATTCTGAGTTGTGCTAGTTTGAATTTTCGCTTTAGCACCCATTCCAAACTTAATTTTAGCCTTCATCGCGTTTGTTACCAGTAAAGCGTTAGCACGTTCTCCAAATGAGGCGTCCTTTGATGTTACACGTTGCCAAGCTTTTTCTGCTAGAATACGGTCAGCAATGTGGCGGTCATTTGTCTCACGAGACTTTGAATATGCTATATCATGCGCTTTACAGGCTGCATCTAGCGGATTAATACCAGGATCACCGCGAGCTAGTCTTTTAGATAGCTTTGTTCCTGGGCCACAGTACTGATAACCCGGCAAATGTAGTTCAAATGGTAATTTGTTAAGCGCAGAATTTAATAGTCCTTCTCCCACGATGACCTTTTGTCGAATGATGGGGTTTTCGCTGTGATCAATCATCTTATAAACGTTTCCGATAAGACTGACGAAAAATTTATAAAAGCAGCTGTATTTATAGGGAAACGGTTAGTATCAATCATGAAGTTTATCAAGCAACAGGAGTGTCTACCAGTTAGAAATGCTGATGTTAATATTGCTACAAGTGTAAAGAGGAAGAAGCATGGGGTGCTGTTGCCAAACAGTATAACAGGAATTATTGTTGGACCATCCAACTGTGGAAAGACGAATGTTATGCTAAGTTTACTGGTGCATCCTAACGGACTGCGGTTTGAAAATATATACATTTACTCAAAGTCGCTGAGTCAACCGAAATATGAATATCTGAGAAAAGTTGTGAGCCGCATATCTGGGCTGGGTTATTATACTTTCTCAAACAACTGTGATGTCATATCTCCGGATGAAGCAAAGGAAAATTCAATTTTTATCTTTGATGATGTGGCTTGTGATAAACAGGATAATATTAGAGCATACTTTTGCATGGGTCGTCATAAAGCAATTGATAGTTTTTACCTCTGTCAAACATATACTCGTATACCAAAGCATCTGATTCGAGATAACGCAAACTTGCTCATCTTGTTTAAACAAGATGACTTGAATCTGAAGCATATTTACAATGACCATGTGAATACTGATATGACATTTGAAAAGTTCCGAAAAGCGTGTGGAAAGTGTTGGGGGGACAAATATGGGTTCTTAGTAATTGATAAGGATAGTCCTCTGGATAACGGCCGATATCGAAAAGGATTTGATACCTTCATGAGACTATAAAAGAAAGAGCAATCCAATTATCATCATCAGTCGGTTGAAGTACTCATATCGATACAGTTATATGCTCAATAGCTCTTTACCAGCCTGTATAGCTGTATAAAAATAGGCTGTATAAAAACAGGCTGTATAAAAGTAGACTGTATAAAAACAGGCTGTATAAAAACAGGCTGTATAAAAACAGGCTGTTTAAAAACAGGCTGTATAAAAACAGGCTGTATAAAAACAGGCTGTTTAAAAACAGGCTGTATAAAAACAGGCTGTATAGCTGTATAGCTGTCTGTATAGCTGTATAACTGTCTGTATAGTTGTCTGTATATCTCTAAACTAAAGAGTAAAATGGATGAAAAGCTGATAAAAGATATTATAAAGACGAGCAATGCTATTCGAAAGAAATATAAAGCGCTCAAAACTGGTAAAATCGAAGCCGAAACTCAATTGGAGGAAACCTTTAAGCCAATCACCAACACACTTAAAGAGCTTACATCATCAGTTAAGCTTGAACCCAAAGCAGAAAATACGTTAGAGCCTAAACAAGAGAACAGCTCAAGAAATGATGAAACATATACTCCCCCAGCACGAAAATATTTAAAGATGAAATCTACTAGTACCCCTCTATCAGCATTAGAGGATGATGATGATGATACTGAGAATGACGAGTTTGCCACACCAATACATTCCTCAACATTTAAGGAACAAAGTTCACCCAACCAGATATTGAATAAATATAAGGAATTAGTTAGCCACAGTAGTGAGAAAGTTGATAAAACATACGGTGCACATTATAGCAGCACTGATGGATGGAGGATTGGTAATTCATCATTGAAAGTTGAGGATGAAAATTTTGTTATTGGTGATAGACCATACAAGATAACCAAAGGCTTATCTGAGTTGATTTTTATGAAACGTCCCACTGGTTACAATAAAGAAGACTTGGTAAATTATCAGTCAATTTTAAATGATACATGCACACACCGACGTGATTTTAATGAGAATAAGCAAATTAAGGGAACAAATACCTATAAATATCGAAACATAATAAAGAAGTTGATTCACACTCCTAAACCACACAGAGGGATGGGAATAATGAGGATTCCAAAGGAAAACATTGAATATGTCTATTGGAATGATCCAAATGAATTAGTGGACCGACTTCGTGTACTAATATCATCAAAACAAGCTGGAAATAACAGTCATGATAATGAAATAGTTGCAATTATTGAGGAGCTGCGGGAAGCTGATATAATTGTATAAATATCTACATATATGAAATTATATATCATTTCGAAAATGAGCGTTGACAAGTTTGGTCGATCAATAAGAAGTAACAAGCTTCAACGGGGTCCTCCTGGTCCTCCTGGCCCTCCTGGCCCTCCTGGTCCTCCTGGAAAACCTGGTGCTGCTGGTGAACAAGGCTCAATCGGACCTGCAGGAATTGGATTTCTTTTAACCGCGAATGGAAACTATGATTTGACATTCAAGTGCATCACAAACCTCGGAGAACCTACGACAAGTGCTGACGCTACAACTAAAAACTATGTTGATACACAAATAAGAAAGCAACACGATGAATTACATAAAAATATTCAAGAAGCTGTAAAAAATCTAACTCTATACATTAATGGTGAAATTGAAAAGATTGAGAATTATTTGTTCTCTAGCATTCTTAATAAGGAGCATTAAAATCAAGAAGACGGTGTTTACCAATAAAGCTTAGTGCTACAATTAATCTGTTTCATTTATCTATAATATGAGTAAGAGAGATGTTGTCGAGGAGCTCCATAAGCCTGCTCGTCGATATTTTAAAAGACGACGAGTCATCATAAAAGGTTTGGATGATTTATGGCAGGCGGATTTAGTAGAAATGGATGCATATAAACATGTGAACAAAGGATATCGTTACTTGCTTACTGTAATTGATACCTTTTCCAAGTATGCATGGGCTGTTCCAATTAAAAGAAAGACTGGTGCTGAAGTAACGGAAGCTATGGAAGCTATATTCAGAGAGGGACGTATACCCAAAAACTTGCAAACTGACGATGGGAAGGAATTTTACAACACACACTTTCAACAGCTGATGAAGAAACATAATATTAATCATTACTCAACCTATACATCACTCAAAGCATCAATAGTCGAACGATTCAATCGAACTTTAAAGAACATGATGTGGAAAGAATTTAGTATGAATGGATCTTATAAATGGCTTCAAATGATAAAGGAACTACTGACTCAATATAATACGAAAAAGCATCGAACAATCCAAATGCGCCCTTGCGATGTTAATGTATCCAATGAAAAGCGGCTTCTTACTACAGTGTATAATCATTTGAAGATTGCCGTCTTGCCTAGATATAAAGTAGGAGACTCTGTTCGTATTAGTAAATATAAACATGTATTCGAAAAAGGCTATACACCAAACTGGACTACTGAAGTTTTCAAGATTGCTAAAATTCAAATGACTAATCCAGTCACATATATACTTGAGGACTACCAGGGAAACCCAATCAAAGGAGGATTTTATGAAATGGAATTGCAGAAAGTTAAACATCCACAAGTTTATCTTGTTGAAAACATTTTAAGACGCACAGGCGATAAAGTTTATGTTAAATGGCTGGGATTTTCATCGAAACATAACTCCTGGATAAATGCAAACGATGTATTATAATTAATAGAAATAAAAAGACATTTTTAAAATATAAACTAGCGTTTTATTTTCCGCATTCATTCATTCTTGTTTTATATATTTTGTTATGATGGTTTTGGCTCAATATTGGTTCCAGTATTTCATTTGTGTTGAAGATTCTCTGTTGAAATCGAAACCTGTCCATTGCGCATTCACCCTTACGACTAGCTCTCTATAGGCAAAGTTCCACACATGTAAAATGTGTACTTCTGGTCTCAGTATAAAGCGAATCCTTTTCGGCATTCTCCACAGCTGTTTCTTATGATTCTCATGTAAAAATTGATGAGGTGCTGAATTTCTTTGTTGTACCATTCTACAGTATGACATTCACAGGTATCTGGTCCTGCAGTTGCATCATCGTTTGACCAGGAGCAGCTGGTGTAATGCTTACCATATTTAGAAATTACTTTGTCAACATTTTCATATCGAAGAAGATATTGATAGACTTTTTCTATTCTTTCCTTATGCTCTTCTAGCAGAATAATAGAGTAATTGTCAAGGAATTCCTTAATATTCATCTGAAATATTTAGTTGGCTTGGTTGGTTGGTTGGGAAATTGGTTTTCAATACTCACTTCTTATTATTATGTTTTAACTTTTTGGTTGAAGTGATTTCACTTTCAGATACTTTTCATCACTTGATGACTGATTTAGAATAATTTATCTGGTACTTTAATTCTTTGATTTATTTTTCCTTTGCTCCACGTCTACCTCTAGCTTCTTAGTAGAATCTTTATACCAACTGCTCATTACCAGAACCTTATGCAAACTAACCTTTTGTTGACATTACATTCCATTTTATAGAACTTGGGGAGGGCCAGGGAATATTATGGGGAAATATGAAAGACGGTTTTTGTTTTATATAATACATTTTATTTTTTAATAATTATTATAATAGTTATTAGGTACGAAATGTAACAAATCAAAGTTTTCTGCGCTGTCATGTTGAGTAAAGCTGAGTATGAAAGAGTTAGCAAGAGGACCCAAGTTTGTAACGTAGAAGTTGCCTTGATTCCTGATTTCCTCCAGTGTGCTGTCTGGTAAGTCGCCATATCTAGCCGGCAGGAACATTTGCTTATTCTGGAACTCCACTATGATTCGATCTCCGTATTTTGTTGTAATTTTCCGGATTCCATGTATTTTATAAGCTGTATGCTGCTCCATCTCAGATACTTTGATGTATGGATGTATGGCTTTAATCTCATAATTGTTGAGCAATTCTAATGCTCCGCTATTTGCATGTTGGACTGATGTTTCTTCGGCGATGCTGCGTCTTATCTTCTGCGGTGGTTGAGCCATTTTCACTGTTTTTTCTTCTATTTAAACTGACCACTTTGAAACACTTGATGAACTGAACTGGATCCTGCTCGCGCACTCCTTTTATAGTAACTTTTATATTCTGTCTCTTTCACTCGTACTTTCTGTTTCTTTCACTCTTGCTTTTCTGTCTCATTTAAGGGTGGGGGAAGGGGTATATCTAAAACAATAATCACGAAGTTCTTCCCCTAACCCACAAACAGTGCAATTAATATGTTCATGCAAATCATAATCGTCCTCCGAAGTGATTTATGTTGACACGTAATATGATCGAGGCATCCACGTTCGCGTCCAACTAGCAAAGGATAGGGTAAAGCTTTCGGCGGGAGAGCGGCATCCCACGTACATTCTAAAACTTTAAGTTATTTTGGTAGATGAAAGGGCTGAAAAAATAGCAAAGTCCCGAACCTGATACACCACATAAACTCCAAGCACACGCAACTTGAGCTTACGCTGGTAGATGGCGGATCGCAAAATTAGCAAAGACCTGAACCCAGATAACCACATAAACTCAAAGCACGCGCATTCTAGCAAAACTTGAGCCTCATCTGGTAGATGGCGGACTGCAAAATAGCAAAGACCCGAACCCCGATACACACAAGAGAGAGCTTTCAGCCTTAAAACTGCTCGTAGACGTAGACGACGAGCTTTTGGGACCGTTTTGAGAATTTTGACCTCCCTTTAAAAATACACGGGGATTTTGCGCTCGAACCGGCATAGCTTATCTACTTTAATTCAAAATTCTTTCTCTTAAAAACTGACAAGCACTATTTACTTAACATGCCTCGAATGAATTTAATGGTTAATATTGGTAATATCAAGAATTTTTTAAGTATAAAATAAAAAAGAATTAGAAACTGGAAAGTTCAAATAAATAAATTTTATATTAAGCGTTATTATTACTTCTGATCTTAAATTAATTGATTAATTGTAACAGCTTCTAAAAAATCGTCCAAATCACTCCTAAAATAACTTATTAAGGATATATAAGTTAAGTGAAACGTTTTAAAACCAAATATGTATGAGGTATCATAAATAATTTAAGCAATATTTACGTTACTATTGAATGTGTTCTGACAAAATTTCTAAAATATTATAATTCAGACTATCATTAATTATTCTGAATGCATCCCGCATGTAACAAACGTGCAAATAAAATAGTTCTACTCCACAATTTTGTATATTAAGCTGATTAGCCTAATAATAAGATTAAAACAACTTACAAATTTCCCAAGATACCATAATAAGGGTTCCGTGTTAATGAAAAATTGAGCTATACCTACATGGCTAGAATAACATATTAAAATTTGTAATAAAATATGTTAGCCGCCGACTACCTCGACATTGTTAATAGAATTCATTTTAAATAATATGCAATGCACGAACATAGCAATTTTTATGATCCTTCAAGGTAATTAACTTTATTTACATTTACACTAATACCACGCACTACTCAAATTTTTCGACATCAACACGATTCTCATGTATTAAAATATTCAACTTATATTTTACCAAGCGTTTGAAATTTCGATAAGTATGCTTAAAAAACTTACTTAAAACTTACTTACTGCGTTTCTAATATCTCAAATAATTTTTATTGACTGACTGTTTATTAATTATTATTGATATCAATTTGAATTGACAATTTTGACATTAGTGGCTCCATAAACTCTCATTCAAGTTCAACAAACCGTGAATACCCCTTTTATTCTATTATATTTGATCCCATAAACTTTTATTAATGACTATGATATTCATAATAAACTCAATTTAGATATTATCATTTTGGAAGTTCTTAAGAAAATAGTTTATTTAATGATCTTAATTCATTTTTAAAGTAATTCTAACTGAAAAATGTTTGTTGTTCTAAAGCGTAAACCCGTCTGAAATCTCAAGGAAATAAAAATTAAGTTTTATTTCTATTTATTAGAAAACAATATAAAATTCAACCATACTCGTAAAATTCTACACCGATGATTAATGTCGCCAAAGACCGGCACTTAAAAAATTTTATAGCCTATTTATTGTGGCGCTAGCTCTTCCCTGAATTGATAGCTCAGCACTTTTTAACTAATAAAAATCCAATCCCTAAAATACATATGTCTAACACCTTTATATTCCAAAAGAATTTGTTAAAATCTAAAAATACCGCGAAAAAATTTCAAACTTAGCAACACCAAAAATTCTTGTGGAACTCAAAAGCTGCACGCGCACTGCCATTGCCCCTTGCTTAGCGAATCGCGAAGAGGATCACCGGCCCCCAGTGGCCCCTTTGAGCCTCCGCGCAAGTGATGCATGGAATGAACAAAAAAAAAGTTAATTTTTTCCATATAAACAGATCCCTGAGACACGAATGGTCCAGAGAGGCTGCTGGAAGAAGGCGCGAAACTGAGGTTTGGAATAAATCCACATGCGCACATCCAACCTGAGCGGTTTGATTTACAAGAAATTTCTCTTAAAATAAGAAAAGATGGTGAGAAAATAAACTATCTGAGGTCTGAGAAGAAGCAAGAAAAGCTCCCAAAATGCGATGGATCCGATTCGCACTAGCATTTAGCTTGCTAACTTCCGCAGCGCTAGCGACTGGGAGGCTGTGGAGCAAGCAAAAAGAGGTAATTAGGCACTTCCCGGTGAAGCGGACCAGCAAATCCGCGGGCCCGGGGAGCAACTTGGTCTTCATGACTTTGGCCGCTGGACACCAAGATGACGAGGTCGAGAGCACCAACGACGCGATCTTGGGCAAGATCTTGGCCGCAATCGAGCTGGGGATTAAGAAGATCCAGGAGCCGGGTTACCTGGCCGCCGACTTCAATGTCACGGTGATCGCCAGGGACACGTTCTGCTCCTCGATCTACGGGGCGGTCGGTTTTTTCGAAATCTACACCGACTGGAGCCCCTACATAAACGGGGTCTTCGGACTAGCCTGCGACTATGTTCTGGCCCCAATATCGAGGTACTCCGGAGTCTGGGACATTCCCATTTTAACAGTGGGCGGGAGGGCTCAGAGCTTCGATTTTAAAGAATCCCAATATCCGACAACGACCCGGCTCCTGGGTGGACATACCGCCGTCGCCCGTGCGATCAAGGGGATGATGGAGGGCTTCAACTGGACCCTAGCCGATCTAGTTTTTCGAAATTTTGTCGATGAGAATCGCGGCTACTCAGATTGTGCCCTGTGCCTGAACGCGGTCCTGGAAGTTATCGAAGTCCCCAGAAGCTACGAATTCGAACGGCAGCTGACTAGATCGGAGGCCACCAATATCTTGACGGCTATTTCAAACGAGGCAAGACGTAAGATTTGAACATTTTGATATTTCTGGAGCGGATTGGTTTCATTTACATTTGGAGCATTGTTTTGTGGAGACATCTATCATTTTTTTACTCTTCATGACCCACGAGGTCTACCTCATTCGAATTTAAAAAATTTTAAAACATAATTGGATTCTTTGCACTTACTTACAGTCTGCACGAGTGGTTGATGGTGCGTTTCGGTTTGAATTATCATAGTTAAGATTCTGCTGTTTCTGGGGCTTGAATGTGGAGGTATTTTTTTTTTTTCCTTGAAGTGTGTCTCATTTTGAAACATTATGTATTTGAACAACAAAATTTACTTACATATTTACATACACATATCATTCACTTTTCTCAAAATTTGTATGTATAAAATTTGTATAAATAGTTATACAATAATTTGATGTACCTATATATGTATATTAATCTAGTTATAACAATGATCATGTCGCTCTTATAATAGGAGCTGAATAGTTTTAAATGATAATGATAAACTCGACCTTGAAATATTTTGTTATGCTAAATTTAATTTACCTTTTATTTTAAATATTTTAAATACTATTTTTACTTCTTTCTACCAAACTAAAAGTCTTTCCATAAACCAAGTCGGAAACGGAGCGTTCTATTTAAATATTTATTAAAAATGTAGGTAGGTACCTCAGAGTTTTTTTGGAAGATAATCAACTACCTAGTAAAAATAAACAAAAGGTTAATCAATTTTATGTATCTAAAAATCACTTTAAATACATATATTTTCATTCATTATATCCCAAGTCCCAGGACCTTATTTAGTATTTTTTTATTTCCTCAGTAAAAGCTTCGCGAAATTTAACTCGCTGAGTTCGACCAGACAAATAAGAGTTGATTCAATCCAATTTACGAAAACAGTAGGAAAACCAAGAAAAATGAGGACGTTATGATTAATTTTATCAAATGCCTTACTAAAGTCGGTAAAAATACAATCGACTTGCATTCCAGCTTCAATAGCAGTAGTAAAATAATTAGTGAAATCAATTAAATTAGTTGATTTACCTCTGACGAAGCAATGTTAGAAGGATTGAAGAAAAGGTTTGCAATGATAATATAAGACATTGCAAACAAACGCTTCAAATATTTTGGCACTTATTACCTTTTTTTAATATATAATATAGATATACTAGGAAATGCGTTTATCATTTGGTCACCACCTTTATCTGAGCGAAAGAAGACACTTTTAGTGTTTTATTCTCCCACAATCTAGTGTCTAGCATTATAGACACGCCTTCAGTCTTAGTTAGTTAGATCGTTTCAACATAAATTCCTGTCCTCTGTGACAAGAACTCACAGCTTTATTTATGTATGTCAGTAATCATAAAACGCATTATGGATTTCATGAGCCAGCTTCTAACATAGCCAGGATTTATAATAATTTTTTTTTCTGTAGTTGACTTCAATTTATCTAAAAATTCAATTATGACACGCACTTTTTAGTCGTTGTAATCGGTAGTTTAGTTTGATCAAATCGTTTTTTCATTTGTTATGTCAGATGGTTTTATACCTGTTGCTAAATAAATAAAGAATACGATATAATATTTATAATTGTAAAAAAAAATATTTTTAATTTTGTTTCTATAGTTGCAACAATTATTTTAATTTCTCATCTTGAAATTTCATTTGAGGTCAATTTTATAAATTAAAATAAAGCTATATAATATTTAATTATGTGGTGTCCAGTATTTGATTTTCCCTTAAAAGGAACGAAAACTGATACAATTTTCCCTGGTTTTATAGACATCCTACGACACCAAAAAGTATTTTCTACCTTAATATTGTAATTTTCAAATCACCTAATTGCCTGAGTCTAGTTCAAAAGCGGTCAATTCTCTTTGTCGCCGCGAATTTACCATAACATGAAATTGCTTTTCGCGACTCAGACGAGATGGCATTTTTTTGTGATCGTATCTATTTCTGTTTCGAACGAGAAGAGCATCACAACTCGGACTATTGAGAAAATGATAAAAATAAAAGCGCATTAATTTTTCATAATTTTTGGAGTCAATGTGGGCTCTTTTGAGAACATGTTCCTACAATATTTTAGACCCCTCAGACCGGTTCACAATGTGTCGTAAATTTGCGGCTTTACAGTACAATAAAACGATAGGTTTTTTATTTAGCCATTTTACTAATGGGTATTTGAGCTACTTAGTACATTTTGATTTATTAACGTATTTTAATTGCGTTCCAAAGTCTAAGTATATTTATCAACAGAACAACTATAATCATCTGCACAAACTGGCTCGAATAAATATCGCCAAAAAATTCACTTATAAATCAATGGGTAGTCTCAGTTCATGATATTTTTTTTTTGTAATTTTTTTTTTCAGGGTAGTTATTTATACTAAAGCACAAATAAAATGTGCTAAACGTTTTATTAATTATCTGAAGAGTGACTCAATTGTGTAAGATTTACGCCTTCATAAATAATGCAATCCATTCACACTAAAATAAGCAATTACCTGTGATTGGAAAATTTCTTGAATAGAAATATTCATAGTAATTTTTTTGTTTTAGATTTTACTGTAGACAAATTATGGGGTGATAAAATTTAGACTTTCTTTAGGTTTAATATTTTTATGGAAAATTTGTTCATTTTACCGACAGAACAAAGTTCAATTTGTAGTTCTTATAGGTACCCTATACCTGTACTGTTACTCACTACATTCTTTCTAAGTAATCTAAAGATTTTGGATAGATGTTCCCATAATAATCCAATTGCAGTCGATATACGCCTCTTTGCCAATTACCATATTAATTAAGAAAAATTTGCCGCTGACGGCCAGCACGGCACACTATCAGCAGCTAATCGATAGTGGCCATGCGGTATCCCAATCAGCGGCATAATTTTTCCGCGATAACCTCAAGTGGACAGAATTTGTAATCAAAAATTCGCGGTAAAACTAAGCAAAACAATTAAAGTGAAGAAAAATAAAATAAATAAATGAAATGAAACGAAACACTATTAAAACAAGCCAAAAGCTGCTCGACCAGAGCTAGGTCTATTAAACAGGCCTCAGTCTGAAAAATTTCATTCTATTTCAGTGTGCGACTCGTATAATACCTGTCTCGCACTATGCCAACCGATCATCAGTATTCGAAAAGAATTAGCCGCGGAGTGCTGTGAATCGTAATTAATCAGTTAATTAATGACGCAGGAAAAGGTAATTTCGGACTATGGTGCTCCGATGTGTGACTAAATAAAAGCCTGTGAGAAAAGATGATGACGTCACAGTTTGTGCGACAAACGTATTAATTAACCGAAGAAATCAAAAAATAAGTAATATAATAAAATAAAAAATGTGATTGTGTATAATACCCCCGAGGGATAGTTAAAAACGCAAGGCTCGATAATGCAAATAGCCCGAACACTAGCCGTACTATTGAGCTATCTGTCGCTGGTGGTAGGATACGTGTCTCCCAGGAATAAGAGTTCGAGTACGGAGGACGTCCAGTACTTCAACTACTCAGACCCTTCAGAGCCCAGACGGAGTCTAGTTTTCGTCGTCTTAGTCACTGGCAGCCGGGACTCAGAGTCGGAAAATAACGACGACGTGATTCTGACCAAAGTGAGATCAGCGATCGAGCTTGGTATTAAAGAGGTGCAAAAACCCGGATACCTGGCCGCAAAATTCGATTTCACCGTCATATCGCGAGACACTTTCTGCTCGTCGACGTATGGACCGATCGGCTTCTACGAAATCTACTCAGCAAGACGTAGGCAAATTGACGCCGTTTTTGGGATGTCCTGTGACTATGAGCTAGCGCCAATTTCGCGGTATTGCGGAGTTTGGGACATCCCCATTTTTACGACTGGCGGAAGGGCGGTCTCGTTCGATACCAAAACAAATTACTATGGAACGACAACCCGACTGATGGCGGGATACTCAGCCGTGGGCCACGCCCTAAAGGGCATGATGTCCGACTTCAACTGGACAGTGGCCTACTTGGTCTATCAAAATTTTGAGGACGCTAGTCGCGGCCACACGAGCTGCTACCTCTGTCTGGGCGCTGTTAAGAAAGTTATTGGAAAGGAAGGCGACTCGAACGGCTTCAACGGGAGGATCACGAACAAACAGAATATCACCGATCTTCTCAATGGAGTTAAAAAAAAGGCAAGAAGTAAGATTTTAATTTAATTACATTCCTTTTCAGAATGCTTTTTTAATACAACGCGTTTATCACTGAGTTAACCTTCCTTTTACAACCTACAAAACCGGATATAGAAAATTATGCTTTTAGAATCCATAAACTTCAAATCTTCATAAACTCTAATTTTTACTGAAACTAACAAGATCCTTATAGCTGTTAGTAGGATCAATTTCAATTCAATTCAATTTTTATTCCAATTCAACTTTAAAAGTATGTATGTATATACAATAGAAATAAAATAATACAATTTAGTACTAGACTCCAAAATGCATTCAACTATATTTATTACTATATGCAAACCTAGCAAATAAATATTTAAAAAACATATATTGCTGTTGTGGAAAATTTATTTTTGAACAACCAATTATAAAAGTAAGGGTATTCTTACATTCTACGGCAGCTGCGTACAAAATGTAAGAATAAAAAAATTTCCAAGTATTTGAATTTAGAACATTTTAAGTCATAGAAATTGTGTTTAATGCAGCTACTGGAACAAAACTAATATTTCAATAAAAAAAATTTAAATTCCTCTCTTCACTTTATATCCAGATACCCAATAAATTAAAACTTTCAAAAATGCTTACGAGATTTTGAAAATATTTTTACCCTAACGCCTGAGCCTAAAATTTGTACATATGTATTTCGACAGAAACTTGTTTTAATAAAATAAATACCGAAAAGCAAAACTGCAATAATTTAACTTTACAAAAAAAAGTTAAAGACTGAAATAAACAATTTTTTGTTTTTCGTACAAAACCTGCGCATGTTTGCATCTTAATTGAATTATATAAATGAAAAGTTTGAAATAAATATTTATACACCCATCAAAAAGGCAACAGCTTAGTCCGTTAAGTAAAAATTTCAAAGTCGATCGAGGATGCTTCTTCCAACGGCGTGAATTATATCACACTTTTGCAATGAGATGAGGTTCGAAAATTCAGCTTAATCTATGTAAATCGAATTGGTACACAAATCCTCTAAAATTGTAATTCAATTGATCGCAGGGTAATATACCCAAGGGTAGGACAATTTGCTGTCATTCCTTAAAATGTTATCTCAAATGACCTTCAGGGAAGCAAAATCGCACGCCTTCGTGAAATAAAAAAAGCTATTTAATAAAATTTTGAAGGAGGTCAAAAGGGGTTATCTTTTGCATTTTATAAGTAATGATTATTTATGGAAGCTCCAATCATTCTTCCAATAAATGAGTTGTTTATGTAAACAAAGATGTGATTACGTCAATTAGAAAACTTTCATATAATTCAATAATTCCAGAATATTCAGATGAGATTGATTGTAAAACAAAAAACAATTCAAACAAACATATGTATTAAAAATGTTATCGCTTTGCAATATTTTATATTTCTAAGTGATATCGCTACAATTACGGAATTAACCGTGAAGTAAAAGCAATTCATTTTTTTTTTCAACGCTTATCTACTGAACTTTTAATAATTTTCTTAAAATACGCTGATTTAACAAATTAGGTAGTCATTAATTTTTTTTGTTGTAATATTTGGATATTTTTAGAAGACAGTGTCTTTTTACAAAAATTAATCTTTCAGCTTAAAATTCATGCCTTAAGTGTATTATTTAAATCAATAAACATTTAAAGAATTTTAAAATAATGCTATTTACATTTAAAATAAGCAACTTCTGCTATTACCGCAAGAATTTGGATTATTTGATTTATTTTTAGAATAAGTTAAACATTCAAATTAATCTTTAAATTAAAATTGGTGAAAAACTAAAGTACAAATATTTGTATAAATGCGAATTGCGCAAGTTTAAGGTGAAAAGAGTAATGGACCAAAGACAGAATCGATTGGAACTCCTCTGCACTTAGCCAGGTGGAATGTTTAAACTCTAAATATAAAAACAAAAACCAGAAAGAAAACAAGTTGTGTAACCTGAACTATTCGACAGCTCCATGTAAATATTATTTTAATCACCAGCATTTTTTTTTACCTAACAACTAATACTTTGTAAATATTTGATCATAAAAAAATACATGACGTAGTTCACGTGCCATTACTTAACTTATCCTCATTCAAATCACAACCCGGGGCTGAGCCACGCTTCATCCCTCATTAAGCCCCCATCCGGAGTGAATTGCCAAAAATAACAATGCGGGATAATTCATAAAACCAAATCGCGATTCGCGCGACTAATTCACGTGTGTGTCGCTAGCCCGGGAGAATGCGATCAATTCCAATCGATTGCACAGCGCGATTAGCGCGCTCCATTCGCCGCATTTAGACGCTTCGATACTTAAAAACTTAGGCACACGGCGGGTGTTGGTTTTTAGATTCGCCTGCACATCACCGGCACCAAACTCCAATTCATTGAAATCAATTTGAAACGCCTGGCCGCGCCGAAGACGACCTAATATCATAATCATATAATTAGTCATCGACGCTAAAAATAACCACAATTTTCTTATTCCTTGCATTTAATTCACGTCGCTCATGAAAAAAAAAAAAATTAATTGCGATCGGTGGCGGGGTGCAAAAGTTGTGGGTGGCTGCGCCGTCGGTTGCTCTGCTCGTGGTGCTGCACCACCAGGGCAATTAGACTCGCGAGCAATTAACGAGATCGCGACCGAGTCGCTTATCTAAATTAGCCCTGGACTAATCGACTTCCTCATTTCGATTTTCGTTGCAGTTGTCATCATGTGCGCCGACCCGGAGTCGATTCGACAAATTATGCTCGTCGCCGAGGAGCTGAATATGATCGATAGTGGCGAGTACGTCTTCATCAACATTGAGCTCTTCTCCAGGTAAGAAAAGACTGCCTCCAGATCACGTTGCGTGATTTTTTATTAAATTTCATTTTACAGGGTGCCTCATATGGTGGCTCAGCCGTGGTATGACAAAAACGACACCGCCGAAAATAATAGACGGGCCCGAAAGGCGTACACGGCACTGTTGACGGTCACCGCCAAACAGCCCGATGACGACGAGTATTTGAGGTTCTCCAGGAAGGTGTGTTGTCCTTAAGAAGTTCTGAGAAGTATAAAACATTTTATGAATGCATCATTAGATCATCTTTACGACTGAAATGAATCATTAAACTTTAGAAGCGAACAAGATTAGGAAAAAAAATGTAACACCATCTTTGGGGGTATTATTCATAAAACTTAGAAACATATGCTCAGAGAACAACAAAATTAAAATAAAAATTTGGAAAACCTCCGACGCAAAAACACAAATCTTTAAAAAGCAAAATATAATTAATATAGTAGAAGTAGTCTACATACATATATCTGAAAAATAATTAAATCGTACTATCTTGCGAGACACCGACTATTTTTTCATTTATATATACATACATAGGTATATTTCTTGTTTAAAAAAACACGAATAATTTTCAATTATCTGTATTCTATACTATTTGTTTTACTACCTTTATTTAAAATATTTAATTAAAAAACAAAATGTGGCCGTCCGGCAGATGTGAAACATCGATAAATAAAAACATAGAGTTTCGTTAATAAAATAAATATATTTTTCTTATTATTCTTATTATAATAATATGTACAGCATATAAACACAAGACAAATAAATATTTTTAATATAAGACCTTTACGGAATATTATTTGATGTATCTTTTATGATTTCTGTAATAGTAGTTATTGAAGGTATATTAGACAGCATGAAAGAAATGATTGGCTGATGGTAACTGAAATATGAAACAAAAGTATTAGGCTTGATGTTATGTAGGTATCTTGAAAATACAGTATCGATTGTTGTTTCATATCTAGTTGTAGGTTCAGTTGGCTTATTATCACTCATATTTAAACTCAATAATACTGTCACTGTAGTTGACTAGAGAGGCATACGCAGTACACACGGTCACAGGTAGAAGCAACGAAGTAAAGGGCCCTATTCTTGTAGTCGTTCGAAGTTCGAACCCTTTTTGGACAAAAATTCCTTAACACGTTCCTTGCCAGAATTTTCATGTATTGGCACGCCTTGTCGGTTTTACCCACAAGGCGCGCCAATACATGTTTCACATCAAAAACAACTGAACCGATTTCCTCAGAAGTTAGCTAAGAACCCTACAAAACTATAAATCAAAAATTTTGAAGAAAACACGATTACTTTCACGGATATTTGTTTTACAAAGCGAATTATCGGTTAAATTGCCCGCGGCTAATAGCAATTAAAATCCGTCATGGACATTAATACGAAAGAAATTAATTGTATATAATACAATGTCGATAAAATTACCGGATCTTTTGTAAAAGTCAGGAAATAAAGATCTCTTGATCTGTTCTATAATTGCACTTTTGAGGTTGCATATCTCTCGACACTTTTATTTTCTAATTCTAATTGTAAGTCAAGGTGAGTCGTGCTCTGACTTTAGAAGAAATCATGTTCGCAACATCGAAAAAAAAATTACTAAAAAATAATCATTTCAGGTTTCATTGTCAATATTATTCTTTTTTTTTAAGATACAATTTTCCAAAATCAACTTATATCTTTATTTAGGTCAAATTTTTCAATAGTCAGATAAATTTCTTCATCACAAAATCATTATTCAAATGAAACAAGGGTGTGATCATGATCTAAACAATTTTCTTTTCAGGGCAATTAGCTATTAAAAAATTAATCCTTAAAATTAATGTTACAGATAAAACAAGTTGCTGCAGAAAAATACAACTATACCTTCCAAAAAGATGAGCCAGTTTCAACGTTCGTCACTTCATTTTATGATGCAGTGCTTTTATACGCCTACGCCCTTAACGACAGCATAAACGCGGATCCCACAGTTCTGACGAGGCCCATAAACGGCACAGACATGGTTCGTCTCATGTGGAACCGGAGCTTCAAGGGGATCACGGGGAACGTGACCATAGACACCAACGGCGACCGGATCTCAGCATACTCCCTCTTGGACATGAACCCCATCACAGGACGATTTGAGGTCGTTGCGCACTTCCTTTACAATCGACTGGAATATGTTGCCGGAAAAAGCATACACTGGGCTGGAAATAGAGTTGATCCTCCTCCTGATAAACCAGTCTGCGGTTTCGATGGATCGCTATGTCCAGATAATTGTAGGTTATTCATTTTAAGTGAAAAAATCAATTGTTTAAAAAATATATGTATTAAATTCAGCTCTTCCCGGATATGCCATTCTGTCCCTAATCCTTGGATTCACGGTGATCGTGATGGCGATCTTATCACTTCTCGGATATCGCCACTACAAGTCAGAGGCTGAGATAAATTCAATGACATGGAGGGTCAACAAGTGCGAAGTCATGCCGTGTGACCCTAATGGCAAATTCCGAGGAAGTATGCATTCTCTTGCGAAGCGCGGTAGTCAAATAACGATGTACTCAGAAGACATGGGATCACTTCCCGGTGATCGTCAAATGTTTATACCCGTCGGATTCTACAAGGGCTGTAAAGTTGCTATTAAATACATAGACGAGAGCAACACGAGCTTAACCCGTCCTTTGATGCTTGAACTAAAGCGAATGAAGGACATTCAGCACGAGCACTTGGTCAAATTTCACGGAGCCTGTCTCGAATCTCCAAAATGTTTCATTATAACAGACTACTGCCCGAAGGGATCTCTCCAGGATATTTTGGAAAACGAACAAATAAAGCTTGACTGGATGTTTAAATTGTCCCTCATGCACGACATTGTTCGAGGAATGCATTTTCTACATCACACTGATATAAAGTCCCATGGAAATTTGAAGTCATCAAATTGTGTGGTCGACTCAAGGTTTGTCCTGAAGATCACCGATTTCGGCCTACATACCCTAAGAAAGCCCAACTTGGAAGACGACGTTGAAAACTGTAATAGCTACGCTTACTGGAAAAGTATAAAATTCATTTATATTACAAATAATCGTTACGGTCATGATTATTTTATTTTTTTGTTCTTTCTAGGACTGTTGTGGACTGCTCCAGAGCTGCTGAGATTGCAGATCAAACCTCTGGAAGGTACACAAAAGGGAGATGTTTACTCTTTTGGGATAATTGTGCATGAAATTATCACCCGACAAGGGCCCTTTTACACAGGCGATTCAACACGATCGCCACAAGGTAAGACAAAATAATATATTTTTTTAGTTATCTTAATTTATTTTAAAGAGTATTTAAGCACTACAAAGCTTGTTACGCTGTTGCCTTTTTCAAATACGCTATAACATCATCCCTCTCTTCTTGTTTCTTAAGGCCAACGAACACCATTTTATTTCCAGGAATGTATTTTTTCGGATTCTCTAGATATTCTTGCAGTGTTTTTTCATTCCAAGTGATGCCACTATTTTTGTGCGCATCCGAAAACATAAATCCGGGGAGCGTTCCAGCCTTTCGCCCAAATAATCCACCCAAATTGGGTCCAACTTTATTTTTCCCCCCCTTTTCCGCGGTATGGCATGTACTGCACTTTTGCACGAAAATTTTTTTCCCTTTCTCTGCATCACCTCCCATTGTTATTCACGTTAACTTATCTCGTAAATCACAAATCAATTTAATAGAAAACAACGTGTCAAAACAAATCAAAATATACCCGATTGCTGGGTTTTAAACCATGATGAAACAAAGTACTTGTATATAATATAGTGCTAAACAAAATGCAACTATTAAAAATAGCAATCTTTGAAAACTTACAAAAAATGACAAAATTCACTAACACTTCGTTAAAAAAATGACACAAATTGGCTTCTTTAATATGTTCTCGATTCTAGCATTCGAGAAATACAAAACGATAAAACTTATTTTAGGTTTCAGTCTAAGCCCATTATCCTTAAAATATGTGTGATAAGCGAAAATGTCCCAAAAGGTCCGCTTTAAAATTTGCTACGTCCGACATACACCGTGACCTTTTCAAATGGCTCCAAGAAATAGAAAAGAGGTCATGCGGAGCCACAAAAAGAGTTCCATCTTTCGAATACGACTGTGAGATCTTCAAAACTTGGGTTACGTACGCTAAACATCAGACTGGAACATTTACCTGGCCTCAAGAATCTTATATAGAATATTTTCACATACCTCCAGAAAAGAAAATTTCTGTCCAAAGGATCTATTTTATGGAACCTATGATTCTACCTACAAATGGAAAGAAACAACAAACTTGTAAGACCTTAAGATCAGTCAATTGTTCCTCTGATTTCAAATAACCTTTTCCACTTTTTACTTTCCTAAAGTGGATGAAGATCCTATAGTTAGTGAACCGGGTAAGAATTGTGGGAAGAAAAAGTGTAACTGGGACACTTCTAATATTAATTGGTTGGAAGAACTTGAAAGACGAGAACGTTCCTTTCATCGAACACCAAATGCTGAAGACGATTTTCAAGAAGATATATGTTGCTGTCCGTTTCCTACCAGTTCCTTGTTTTCTTGGTGTTTATGAGTAATGTCTTTGATGCCGTTCTTAAGACTTGACCTAATAAAAAGAGAAATAAATATTATATAAATGCATGATTTTATTTCGAACTAGCTGACTGAGTCCTCTCCATTCATCTCTATTGATTCGAGGATATATATGAAAGTTTATGGACGCTTATCTTAAATCTATATTCGGTACTTTTCTTGACTTGACTTTCAGTTAAAACCAACAGAAATTTAAAATTTCATTTTTAAATTTGGAAAAATGGAATTTTGCAGCTAAAAGCTAAGAGAGACAAGTTTTGAATCTGTCTACCTGTAACAGCAGCTAATTGTTAGGGTCCGGCCTAAGTCGGCAACAACATCTCAATAAATCTTCGTGGTGTAAGAAAGGCTTTGTCTATACCAATATTATAAAGAGAAAAGATTTGATTGTTTGTTTGTTTGTTTGTTTGCATTGAATAGGCTCCGAAACTACTGAACTGATTTAAAAAATTCTTTCACTGTTGGGAAGCTACACTATCCCAGGGTGACATAGGCTATATTATATTTTCAAAAAAATTAAAGGTCCTTACTAAAACTCCAATAATGTAACCCAAGGTGTAAAACAATTACTTAAAAAACATGAACGAAAAAGCGGGCATTTGCTAGTTTGGTTATAAAATAAGTTTCCCTAAAGTTTTTAGCTCTCTGGTTTACGTAAATATTCATATAAAATTTAATAAAATACTTATTTTGTAGTAGATATAAAATACCGAGTCAATAAGATTTAACCATTTTTAACTTTAATTCTCCTACAGAAATAATTCAGCTCGTTAAGAACTATCCGAAAGGACTGATGCAACCATTCCGACCCACAGTGGAAGAAACCGCCTACGACGATATTAATCAAATAATGGTAAAATGCTGGGCAGAGGATCCATGCGAGCGTCCAGATTTTGCTGTCCTGAAGGCGACTATTCGAAAGATAAACAAGTAGTTGTACTCAAACATGGATGATATAATTTTAACAAAAAACAAAAACCTTATCACTTATTTCACAGGGACAACGAAACGGGAAATATTGTAGATAATCTTCTGCAACGCATGGAGCAGTATGCGAACAATTTGGAAGGACTCGTCGAGGAGCGCACCCGTGACTATTTGGAGGAGAAGAAGAAATGCGAAAAATTACTCTATCAACTTTTACCTCAAACGGTTGCCGCGCAGCTCATCAGCGGACAGCCGGTTATTGCTGAAACCTACGATCAAGTGACGATCTATTTCAGTGATATTGTGGGTTTTACAGCGATATCCGCGGAGAGCACCCCCATGCAAGTTGTTAGCTTCCTCAACGATCTCTACACCTGCTTTGATTCCATAGTCGAAAATTTCGATGTATATAAAGTAGAAACGATAGGAGACGCTTATATGGTTGTGTCAGGGCTGCCCATTCGGAACGGCAATCTCCACGCAAGGGAGATCGCCCGAATGGCACTGGCTCTTTTGAACGCTGTCTACAGCTTTAGAATTCGACATCGTCCCAACGATCAGCTCAAACTTAGGATAGGACTGCATTCTGGACCTTGTGTAGCCGGAGTGGTGGGTCTTAAAATGCCGCGGTATTGCCTCTTCGGCGACACCGTGAATACAGCGTCTCGAATGGAATCGAACGGGGAAGCTCTCAAGATCCACATAAGCCAAAGTACAAAAGAATTCCTCGATCAGTTTGGGACATTCATCCTAACGAAGCGTGGATATGTTAAGATGAAGGGCAAGGGAGAAATGCTAACGTACTGGCTAGAGGGTGAACACCAGCCACAAAGACCAAATTCGGTTAATTCATATGCTGAAAAATACCATTCAGTACCGGACATATCCTCATCAAGACACAACATTCACAGCGATCTCAAGACTGAAGAGCACTCATGCACCGAAAACAGCAGCGAAGCCGTCGACGATAGCCAAGCACTACTTACAGGGAATGGTAATCCACCAAATCTGATACCAAACAGCTGCAGCAGCCCTAGTCTTTGTAGTAATAGCGAAAATAACGACTCCGCAGCGGCCGACCGCAATTGTTCCGATCTAGCCAACTGCAACAGTAATAGTCTGACCTTCAATAATATCGTTAAGGCAAACCACATAAAGAACCTCAAAATTAAGTGTAATTCCACTGAGGACAATGTTAAGAGTGTCACACAGCCCCTGCTGGCGAGCATTAATTCATAGGAGAGGGAGACACCGAGCGGGAGCCACTTGGAGCTCCCGACTCGTGAACAGGGTGGTTCTGGATGTGATTGATCCGGAATTTTCCGGGAGTCGAACAGTATGTGATTTATTCCTTGAGGAAATAGTGCCAATACAGTCGGGCTAATGATCTAATTTCGGGAGAGGTCAACACATTTTCAAGTTAGCTAGTACACATTGACTCTTGAATAGGCGAATTTTAAAAAAAATGTAATAGTAGTAATAGTCAATCCAATGGAGTATACTTCTAAACAATTAAGTCGAAATTCACAAATAACTCAAAGGTTTAAATTCAGAAAGCAAAAACGTATATGCAATAAATAAATAAGAATCCTTAACGATCAATTTGCACTCGAATTAACTATAACATATAATAGCAGTATCTATTTTATCTGAATAACTTTCATGCCCACTATTAAAAAACTTGTTCACATCATATAAAATTTCGAACTCCTCATAAATTTCACAAGACTTCTTAATTCGTTTGGAGAATAGTTAAATTTAAGACATTGAGATTCAGATTCGAAAAGAGCACACTAAAAAGAGTTTTATACTACCCCTCGTATACCACAGTAATTCTAAGAACTTTGACAAAGAACAATGAAACCAACGACTGCATAACTCACCGGATTAAGTGATTAAAGCAATCAGAGCAATGTAATCTTCGGCTGTTCATCAATTCGCAAATGGGTGAAACTTGAAACAAGTCTCAAAGGGTCTCTCGGACAACTTGTAATGTTTCTACAACTCCCACTGAAACAAGCATTGAGTTGGATTAAAATTATTAAAAGAAATAAAAAGGTCACCTACCGAAATCTACATAGACAAGACATCCAAGTCTACAGAATTTCACAACTTTTCCTTCTGGTGTCCCTAAAAATAAACATCCCCATTCCATCCAAGAAAACTTTGTTCACCCGATCACCCACAGAGCAATCAATTTTAAAACTTCCGTGAAAACTTCTCTGTAAAATTGAACAAAGTTTTAACTAAGTGCACAAATCGGGGAATAATAGTGAAATTTAGTGGCTCGGATGGAGAAGTTTCCTTTCATGCGAAAAATGTGTAGAGGAGTACAGAGTACTGGAAAATTATAGAAAATTAAATAGAACTACCCCCAGAAAGATTAGAATGCACTCAACAATCATTTAATGCTTGCAGTGATTTTAATTGCCCTTCCTCCCGAAATTAGATCAACAAACTAGAACCGGTTATGCGTAACTAATATTATTAAAAATCTCCAGCGATGAAAATACGAATGACCAAAAAGAATTGTTCCCCCCATTTTGCCCTCGGCAATGTGATGATGTGATGTTTTTGTGGTGCTTATCATCTCCAAATTTTCACTGGGAAAAAAACTTTTCACGAAAGTTCTTCGGCCGTGTGAAAAAGAAAACAAATTAAGCACTCACTAGATTTAAGCAGTGTTACTACTTCTAATAAAATCTTAGCCCAATTGTAATTATATTAGTTATGCGAAAATTGGTGAGCCGTGTGCGCGCAAATGTTTTTAGGCGTAGCTGTAGCGAGATTAGCCGTTGTAACTTAAAAGAAAAAACAAAATAAATACGAAAGTTGAACTTTCTGTGCTATGAGTTGTTTTTAGTGTTTTAAGCATGCTGGGCAAATGGCCCTTCAGGGGGGAAATTTTTAGTCAAAGCGTTTTTCTTCTACTGTTAAAAATTTTTTTATTTTGTACTTAACAAGCCCGTAGCCCCTAAGCAAGTAGGTACAATCCTATGTGAATGAAAATTAAAGAAAACTACAAGAATAATAAAAATTTTATCCAATCAGTTGAGAGTCTTTTCATTTCCTACTGACAGACAGTCCTTAATCGCTGCTTCCTTGGCCCCAATCGTACCCCATTTGGACGGATCCCCGAGATATCGTCTGCATGGAGAGCACCAGATCGCCATAGGATTCAGTTAGGAGTCCTTAAAATATAAAATAATTCAAATTGGACTTTTTAAACTGTATAATATATTCTTTGTCTAACAAGAAATGTAAATAAACAAACGGCAATGAAATTATAGTATTAAATGTAATACTGAATAAACGAGTTGAAAGTGCACCTTGACTTGTTTTTTAGATAAATTGGTGCTTCTTAAAATATTTGTAAAAATAAAAATAAAAATATTTTTTGCAAAGTTAAAGGGAAAATTTCTTTTAAAAAATGTTAAAACATTTCACCTTTGCTCTTATTGGGGTCAAGGAGTATTTTGGGGTTTTTCAGCTCTGGGTTCTTCCCTGTAATCCAGCTGGCCAGCTCAGCGAGAAGATGCGTACATCTCGGGATTACAATCGGAACATGGTAGCGCTTCAATTCGCCTCCGAAAACGGGCAGGTGAGCTCTACCGTAGCCCAAACTTGTCTCAGTGCCCCAAACATTCTTCCCGTAGACACTGATTACAATTTGAGGCCCTAAAAATCGTCTGTACGTTACTTTGATTCCATTTCGGTAGCGGGTCAAAGGGTACTTACATCCAAACGGATTTGTGGACTTGAAGCAGACCTCGAGCGGCATGTTGAAGACGATTTCTTGGTCAGAGGGGCTGGCTACCGAGCACTGGGTAATCCCAGTTTTAGTGCCTGAAATCAGCTCCCAGTCGGGCCCAGCTACAATTTCGTATCGACAAAACACCTGAGAGCCATCAGGACCGAGAGAAAAACGCGCAGATTCTATTTGGCCGGTTGTAAAAACATGGAAAAAGCTCACAGTTTCCATTTAAAATAAAATTCTAAAATCAAATTTCAGTTTATTACCTCGCAGGAAGTCTTCGCCATGGTAACGAAATTGATTTGAAGTAATTCCAATACTTCACACTCCTGGCGCTTGCTTCGCTTTATTGCAAAACACCAGGGCGAGAAATGTCAAAAGTAACATTTTTTACGTGACAAGAATTCTTTGAGCATCGGTCAGAAAATTAGCAGGTGAATAAAATTAATATTTGGGGCCACCGGGCTATGGCCAAAAGCAGAATGATTGCGAAAAGTTGTCCAAAATGTGACCAGCAAGTTGCCGTGGCGTCAAAAACATGCAAATGCGGATATTCGTTCTTCCAGAGCAGACGAATTATTCGCGGACCCAGTCCCAAAATGGATGAAAGGCGAAGAACTGGCCGAGTGCGTCGCGAAAAGCCAAATTTTTACGATTCACAACAGTTCGATAAGAAGCACAAGAAGCGGCCGAGGGTATTGGAAACATCGTTTAAATGCTTTTTAAATAAATGATGGCTTTTACTTCACAGAGGCCTAAACAGTTCTACAATGAAGAAAAGCTGGCTGGAAAGGAAACGGCCGCGATCAGGGCTAAGCGAAGGCAAAAGAAAAAGGAGGAGGTGGACGGGGGCTTTGATATGGTCGCTAAGTAAACTAAAATTCATTTTCTATTTATGGAAATGAGAAAATTTCGTATTTTCACAGGCTGCCACCGGAAAAACAAGAACTGGCCGCTGTGATACTTTCGGAGATCAACAGGAAAATTGGCGTGGTCCAGTGGAAGCCTACGTGATTTGGAGGATGGGTGATTTTGTTTATTTTTTTAGAGTGGCTAAGGTACAATAAACGCAATAAAGTTAAGTGTAAATGGTTATACATGATTAAATTAAGAAATACGATTTAGTCTTTCATACTCGCATTTTGAAAATTATATAATTATTTTTTTATTATGTGTTCAGTTATAATTTATTAAAAGCCTCAACAAAAATTCCCCCCCAAAAAACCGGTTTCATTATAAAATTTATAAATTGATGAACAGCTGAACTACTCGTGAAATTATCCAACCAGGTTTTAAATCTTCTCATTAACAGTAGTATCAGTAAGTTCTCAGAATGTAAGTATGTTTAATTATAATTAATCGCGTGCATCCTTTCCTCATGAGACGAGACCTATATTCATTATTTCCAGCAAGTGAATTTTGGTAGCTTTGATCGTCATTCGGGAAAAACACCAGTAATTAATTATAAATGCTTAACTGGAAGAATACGAATTCAAGCAAAGCTGAAAAATATAAATTATAGATAACAATTTTCATGACGTGATTTTTCACGCATTAAAGAAATATATACGGTGCCCTTCCTTATAAAAATGTAGGTATTCTTGAATTTATGAAAAAGAACTTCATTTGGTTGTTGTAATAATAAAAATGGAACATTTCTTACTTTACATAGTACCTGCGTAAAAACATAGAACTAAACCTTTTATTCTTCAGGATATTAATTTAACCTTTGGCTCGAATACAAGCAGCAATTCTGGGAAGCAAAGATTCAAAAAGAATTTTAAGCATTTCATGTGGTAAATTTTTCCACCCTTCAAGTAGCAGATTCTTAAATTTTTCTACTGACTTTGGCCTTCTCTTTGAAACTCTTTGACCCAGAACCTTCCAAACATTCTCGATTACATTCAAATCTGGACTGCAAGCTGGCCACGGTAAAACCGTTACATATTTTGGTCATTAAGGAACATTTGAATAAAATAATTTGGAAATATGAGTTTACTTTAAATTAATCGGTGGTCCTAAACTATATTTGAATTCATCAGGTTGACTAAATTAATTAATGTATAAGCAAGTTATTTTAAGAATGGATAGATCGAATCCAAAGAAAACTGTGACCACCGCTTGCCACCGCCAAATAAAATAAATAACGACGTTTTTAGCCTCTAACTTACTAACTAACTAACCTAACTCAATTTAAGTCTTTATTTAGATATTGCATTTACATATCTTCTTACATTTTCAATTTGTTTTTTAAATTTAATTTCTTTGCATCAGCTCTCGTGTAATTAGAAATTATTATAATTTATGTACAGAGTTATCATCATTTTAAATAAATAAAAGAATTGTTTAGTTACTTAAATGAATGTTATTTTAATCTTTTTGAGATAAATGTTAAGATTTCTATAAATTATAGATTATCTGATTTTTTAGCTAAATTGTTCCAAAACATGGTTTTAGAATGTTTCTATCCGGAATTTGCCTGGGAAACCTGCAATGACGTATAATTTAAATAGTTAGAAAATAAATGCAACATCAGTTTTAAAAATTCACAAAAATTTCCAAGAATTTAAAAATCCCCGGAAGAGCTTTTTTTTGCGAATAGAACACGTTCTGATTACTAATCGTACTTCCCCTACACCCACCCAGATGTCGCATTGCTCGCCCATGTGCTGCTATCACTCACCCGCTCTTGAAACGTTTTAACTGTAAACACCGCGCACACACGCAAAAAAATTCGCTTTCCCGCCCGATTCCTACACAATCCATTGCGTATGTGTGTGTGCGTTTGATCCAATCGCGTTTGTGTTGGTTGGCTTGTTTCAATTCCGAAAGTGCGAAAAAGCGCGCCCGGGCACACGACAGAGACGGAAAATGTTCGGGCAAGTGAACGACTGCGACGACGACGGCGAAGACGGCCGCTGGTGAGCTGTGGAGTGCCTGAGAAAAATCAGTTTAGGGGGGAAAGCGCGTGAAGTGAGAAAATTTTCTTGTCGTCGTCAACACAAAGGTGAATAAAAAGGCCGCGAAAACTGATCAAGGAACCGTCGATGGGTGTCGAGTGATCGCGCAAATCGCAATTTAATGTGCTGGTGGGTGTGCCGCGCGCTCATCAATCGAAAAAAAAATTGCCGCACGAGCAGAAAAGTTCCAACCGAAAAAGAAGAAGAGAAAAGAAAATTTGTCGTTCCCGTCGTACGAATAGAAAAAAGAGCCTTTTTTTCTCTAATGTTGGCGGTGGCACGGAGGCCCGCAGTGTTTGTGGAGTGTGAGCAGATCGCGTTGTGTCCAGTTTTCAGCTAAAAAGAAGCACCCAACGGCAGCGGGGGCCCCAGTGGGAGTGCGGAGTGAGTGCGTTTTTCTGTCCGTTTCGGTGTTGCCGCAAGAAAGTCTTCCTCCCGAGTGATGATGGGGGCTTTTTTAGAAAAATGAAAATGAAATGTGCGTGTTTACATTAGCAATCGATGCCCACCAACCGATTTTCAGTGATTAAATCGTCAATCGGCGGCCAGACAAAGGCCCTGGACACTTTCGAAGTTGGAAATTCTCGGGCCAGCAGACATCTTGGGCTGTGTGTGAAAAAAGCATTTCTTTAGCCAGCACTTCTCAACATTCTTCTCCCTTTTCGGTATTCTTCGAAGTTGCACCGCCGAGCCGACAGTCGCGCGCCCGCACACACACAAACAAAAGGCATCGCTGCTGGACGAAGACGGAAACCGGGGGCATCGAGGGGAAATCGAATTTTCTCCTGATAGCTGTCACACTCAAAATGTCAATGGAACAGAGAGAAGACGAGAAAAGTGCGTTCTCCTCGAATTTGAGTTTGTATTTGTTGCCCCAGCAAACACACACCTGCATGCCTTGATGTGTTTTAATTTTTTATTTATTCGATTTAATAGCGATTTTCATCACTGTGTGCGTTTTAATTGATTGCGCCACGATTAAAAAAAACTCGTATTTCGTTTGTATGCGTGCATATAAGTGCGTAGTGTACACAGTGTAAAATAAAAATATAAAATACGGTGCATGTGTGTGCCTGCAATGTGTGTGTGCGTTTTTTTTATGTATATTTTATATTCCTCCTGCATAAATGTATGCGCGCTTAAAAGTTCATTCAACTGTCAAAATTTTATTTTTACTTTTTCATTATTTTTGGCCCTCAGACGTTTTCATCATTTTGGTGGTGCGGTGTGTGGCGCATTTCTGGAAATTTTTTTTATTATTATTATTATTTTCGTTTCGTGTCCACTTTCAATATAATCAACAGTCGGTTGAACTTGTTTTGAATTGTATTGAATTGAAGTCGATTTCGCGGTGAGGGTGGACGACTGGCGCTCCGTTGGGCATGGTCGAATATTGCCCCGCCTGAAGGTTACGCGGTTCGGCCAAAAATTTATGAAATCGCTACGTGGGCTTTTTTTTTTATCGCGTCTATTGATTGATTCTCGGTTGACTTTAAGCCGATCAAATCGCGGAGCTCTCTCGGGCAGATTCGAGAAGATGAAGCCCAGAACATTTTGCTCTGGAGGCCAGCCATTTTAGATCGAATTCGAAACTGAGGAGAATTCATGGACCACATCCAACCACATGCTCGTGCGTCTTTATTTTGGTCCGGGTCAGGCCGCTCGAACTCCGCTGGCTTTGTTTTGATTGGGGGAGTTTCTTTAAATAGGTCGAATTGGTGATAATAACTTGCGAGATCGTAAATAAAAATACCCGGCTGGCTCAATTCAAGATTTGTCCAGACAAAGAAATGGACCAAAGTCTGATGTCGTTTGCAATTGTTGTGGAAGTATAATAAATCTTAATAATAATTAATTAACAGATTGCGCCAAATGATTTAACAAAAATATTGATTCCATTTGAATTATATTTCCCTTTTGCAAAATATTTCCTTGCATAAAAGACAGTAAATATGTAGTAATGTAATAATGTAGTTTAAATGCATTTCCCGACTATTTTTGTTTTAAAAATGTACCATTCTCAAATCGAGAAACCTCGGATAAAATGGATGCGCACAAAACCATTTTAATTAATCTTCATCTTGTAAAAATGTCGTCAGATTTATTGTTTAAGATAAAAGATCTGTAGGCTGATAAAATCTAAACTATTTTAATTGTGCATTATTGAACATATACAATTTGTAATCCAGTACCAATATGCCGGCTTATCACTTGGGGGCCTCAAGCTCGATTTTTAAATAATTAACCATATGCATGCAGGGATTCTCGAAAATCAAAGGACACAGGCATTAATTGCTCCTGCGACCTTCAGACCTTGACTGCAATGCTCTCACCACTGATTTATCCGAATTTGCAAATAACTACCTATAACTTAATAATTCAAGAAAGAGACTTGTATGGATGTTCGATGAGCGAAAGTAAATAAAATAAAAACAACATATTTTAATATCAAGCATCCGATTTTCCTAAATTCATAAACCTCATAGAAGTTAAGATATCTCAACTATTTTCAAAAATCAGTAATTTTTTTTTTCCAGAATATATAAATATATCAAAAAACATTAATAATTTACTTTTGAACATTTAATAGGAGTTAAGAGGCTTTGATCAATTTAATTTTAAATATTGCTGCTTAATCATAAGTAGATTACTTTATGATAAGATAAAAACGGATTGCTAACAATCGGAAGCCTATATCAATGGGCCAGTGAAACCCTAAAGATTTTGGAGGTGAAGGAAGTTAAAACCGATCATTATTATTTTCCCACAGGTTCATTATTTCCCATCTTTATATTAATTCGAAGCTGATATTTCAACTTAGAATTAATACGCTTCAATTCAGAGCGCATGATACTATCAAAATGGTAAATAGGCCTAATTTTCATGTTTTATATTACACCTTTATTGAATAATTTTGAAATGGGCGGCATGAGCATTTAAATAATATCATACATATTTGATTTAAAACTTTGAAATACAAAGGAAGATTACTAAAAAATGATGCTGATAAAAATGCAAAGCAAGATTACTAAAAAATGATACTGATATAAATGCAAACGTGATTTTACTCCGTTCTGTAATTTTTGGATTTTCAAGATGTGTTACGATGGTTCAAACAAATAGACCTTGATGAATGCAGGGAAAAAATATTAATTTCTGTAATTTAAAAACTAAAGTATTTATTATTAAAACGATTCCAAGGCTCTTGAAAATGCCCGTAAATGGTGTCAGAAGTGGGATAGCAAGATATCGAAAAATTATTTTACGGTCTGCTAATTAAAGGCAAATATTAAGAAAAGATGTTTTAAAGCGCAGTCATAGAATAAATAAGCTGGGAACAAATATAGTAATAAAACTTCTGGAATCAGTTAAATCTGGAAAAATTAAATTATTTGGTAAGATAAGTTCTGAATGATTGAAGTAGTGCTTTTCTCGTCACTATAAGAAAAACAAGGAGCATATTACTTAAAAGAATTCCAATAAATGCGAGCTCTGCGTGTACCCAGAGGATGAAAACTGGATCAATGTCAAGGTTACACAACAACCCGAAATATCTTGATCATATTAAGAATTTTTAGAGTAGAATAAGTTGTGTATCTGGTTCTGCATGTTCCCAGTCTTTTTTAATCCCTCTGGCTGGAACATCTGCCGAAACGAATCCCTGGGTTTCACTGGTTTAAGAGCAGAAATGGAGAAAATGTTAAAAAGGAAAAAGGACCTAAACTTGTAAAAGTTCCCATGTCATCATGCCCTTCAGCGTCAAAAGCTGCGCCCTAAATAAAAAAAATCAGAACTGTGGTTATTTTTAAAGAGAGCTTCAAAATGCTACAAAAAGTCGAAATTCCAGAATATCTTGGGTATATTAAAGCCAATCCCGTCCTCGGGCAAGGGAGAGGAGCCCCGAACGCACAATGACAATGAACTGGCAGCCCTAGATACTTCCTTCTCAGGGTGCTCCCGAGGGTTCCGAGGGAAGGAACACCAGGAAAAATCAATTTTTCGTGAATGCCACTGTTTTCGTCTCTGTGTACGTGCAATTTCGAACATAGAAATCTGGCGAACTGCGCCTCGGAAGTGTGCGTTCTTTTTATCAAAACAATACTTGAAAGGCGAGCGCTAGCGCTCCTCGGCCCCTCCTGGAAGAAGTGGCTGGAGAGCCTCCGCCGCCCCCAAAAAGCCTGAGATGATGTTATTTGCGGCACATGCATCTTTAATCGAGGGACTGGGTGCCTCCTTCCTTCCGAGGAATCTGCTCCTTTTTTCCGCCTCGTCCTGGACCCCAGAATTAGGTAAAATCGACTCTGGGCACGGGGGGCGCAAGGGCGGACGACCGGGGCTCCGTCGCAGTGGGCGGTGTGGTCGTGGTGTGACACAGAAAAAAATCGAAACTTAAATAAGCAAGAAGAGACGAACTGTAAGCGTCCTGCAGGTTGTTGTCCCCATTTTGGTCTGGGTCTTCCCAGCTAAAGGGGATGCTGGGAACAGATGTTCATGTAAAAGATTAGAGGACTTCTTGGAAATAAATGGAAATTTTTAAGATTGCAAATGTTTTAGTGTTACGCAATCCAAGCGAAATTGGACAACATTAGGAAAGGGAACAGTTTTTACAAAGAGATGAAGACGTTTTAGTATTATTTTCCTATTTATTATAAAAACCTGGCTTCAAAACGACCAAATTTTACAATGAGAATCAGTCAAGGGAACATTTTCATGCAACAAAAAAGTATTTAATGTTTAAGAGGGGTATTATTATGGGTATTGTTCTCGAATTTATTTACGAAAGACAAATTAGGTGTATCCAAAACAAAAAACCTAAAAAAATTCTTGAAAATTTATTTAATAGTAGCTGCCCAGCGTTGCCCGGGCAAAACTAAGTATATTCTTAATAAAAACAAAGTAAATAACGCTTAAATATTCGCCGTGTTCAAGTATCTACGAATACAAATTTTCATGACGATTGGTTGATCGGTATAAAAGTTGATATATTGCAGCCGATAAAGAATATTCAGAAAAATAAAGAATATTCAAAACGATTGAACAATAACTTTTCGAGCTAGAGTTCTCACGAGCAGCAAACTCCGATGTCGACTGTCCATATGAACAGCAGTTTCTAACTCCACTATTTACACTTGAAAAAATTACAACGTGTACTTCAAAACATTAATAAAATATCCTCCCAGTTTAAACAAATTCTGATTATTCCTTCCCTGTTAAACAAATTTTTCGAAAAACACTAAAATATCGACATACAACTGTGTTCCCCCCTTAAAAGAAATTAAATCATTATATTGTTCTAGCTTCCAATTTTAAAAAGCGGAAGTACCTACATGAGGGAGGATGAAAATTCTAATATTAAAAAATGTTTTTGTTTATGAATATTTCCAGCGAGTGCATGATACTCTGCACTTCTTCCAGCTTAATTCGAGCACCGAGTCACCGTTTTGCGTTACTCCAACGTAAACAAAGTATAATTTTATAATATTTCATCGGTTTCACGCTTCGTCAGAATTTCTACAACCACGGCGAAATCCCACAATATAAAATATAGTTGCAAATTTATCAGCAAAAATGTTCTGCTAGAGATAATTCAATTTCAGCGCTCTTCCGGGGAAAAACAATGGAAGCCGCAAAGGCCGCAAATGTTTACATAATTGGGAGTAGCAAGTGGAAGCCGTGCTCGGTTTCTTTTTGCAGACCTTTTATCTCCCCGTGGGGATAATGTTGAATTAAAATTGCTGAAAGTTAAATATTTAATGCAGAGCGTTTGATAATCTAGCGGAGCCCTAGTTTAAATTGGAAACGCCGTTCTCAGCGCTTTCGTAAGACGATCGGGCGCTGAATTGGCGCCTTTATCGACTTCAGCCGAATTCTGGTTACTCAAACCATTTTTGTTTTGTATTTCACTAAATAAAAGTGTTTGGGGTCTTTAAGATATTGTGGGAATATTTTTGTAAGTATAGTATTTACAATAAAAATAAGACAACCATGGGATTAAAAACCGGCCAAGTGCGAGTCAGACTCGAGAGTTCCGTAAAACATGATTCTTTTGTGATGTAACTACAAATTTATGGTTTTCGAACTTTTCCCTTTACTTGTGCTATAAGACATTGCTTTTTGCCAAATTTAATGATTCTAGGTCAACGGGAAATACCCTATAGTTTTTGATTCCTTTGCGATTGTCAAAATATGCAGCATAAACGGCGGTGTCT
The DNA here is from genome assembly GCA_951509405.1 of Machimus rusticus. Taxonomy (NCBI): domain Eukaryota; kingdom Metazoa; phylum Arthropoda; class Insecta; order Diptera; family Asilidae; genus Machimus; species Machimus rusticus. Next base: position 13,420,928 of record OX608054.1, on the reverse strand, counting down.
TTTGATGGCTTAGAAGCTTGATTTTTTCACAGCTCTAAGGGATTACAGACCTGAGTATTTGATATTACATAATTTCAACTTGATACTTCCGCGTGTTCTTGAGAAAAAGGGTCATGACACACAGACAAACGGATAACGAATTTATCCTATAAGGGTTCCTTTTTTCCTTTGAGGTGCGAAACCTTATAAATAACTCTCTTGAATTTAAACAAGATATTATATTTAAATAAAACAAATCTTAAGCGGTATTTTAAATTCAATCTATTTTTAAACATAATCTACACTTAAGTTCAATATAGTAGATTGGGTTCTGATCTAATTAAACTATGTATATTTGTTTGCTAATTATTACTACAAACAAATTGTGACCGCCTCAATTACACTTGAAAAGTGAGTAAAATTTCCTAGACTAAAACTTTGTATTATTAAAAACACTTTAAATTAAAAGTAGGTCCCTTATGAGCGTCACTCCTCTTCGTCTTTAGCAACAACTAGGAACTTTTTAAGACTACGTGTGTTGAAGTCACTTTCCTCTATTTGCTCAGCTTAAATTTTATGTATTTAATTTATCTCACAATGTTTGCAGTTTCGACAAACATTAGAAAATAAAGGTTGGGTTTATCTAACTTGCTTATAGATTCCATGGTTCCAATCAATGCTATCCAAAATGACAATGAGAAATCAAAATTTGAAAATTGAAAATTGATACTAGGCTGTCTCCTAGGTCGATATGTTATTAAGTAATTCAAAATTATGGGATCATATTTGTAGGATTGTTACAACAACTGGAACGAATATGAATATAATTTTTTTTTACATATAAAGTACTGTGAATATCATCTACATCTTCAATGTTGGATTTTTGATTTTCTGAAGCACACTTTATGCAAGTTCGACAGAAGAAATAAATAAATGTCTTTCCATAGATTTTCCTCCCTATCCAACTTAAAAAATACGTGATTCGGAAAACGAAGTTCCTGAAGAATTGTAGTGGTCCTAAAAATTTTCACAGTCTATCTATTTTATATTCCGGAAGTGTTACTGGGTATATGATATCACAAAAAATTCAATAATGCGAGCAATACGACTTAATGTTAATAAACCAATTGAAAACTTTGTAAAAAAGAATCTGCTCTGTTGGGTATATCTTACTAAATATAGCAATGATTCTCGGATTAATTTTTTAATTTTAATTAACGAACTTCGAACGTGTTGAACTTGCTTAATATACTTCTAAGATGCAACATATTACTATTAATATTTTTCGTTATTTCACCATAAAATTCATTTATAATAGCTTTTAGCATTGTTACTCGCTGTACTAAAATTCAAAATTTCTTGTTGTTGTAGATGTTACTAATTGGTTATAATCAGTCGAAACGCACATGCTTTAGTCAAGCGTTTAATTCATGCGAACCACGTAATCACATCACATAATTCACCAAAAATTAAAAATAAAAATATTATAAAAAGTAATAACATACATTTAAATCTTCATTTAACAAATATTTAATGAAGAAAAACGTTTTACCTTTTTACAGAAATTCCTTAACAGCACCAGCATGCACACCTTTAGCAATTATTTCTTCTAAGCAAAACTCGAATCAGCTTTTCTATTGCCTTTTTATTCGCGCGCCATAAAATAAATGAACAAAAAGAGATGGCGACCCCACAGGTGAAAGACTTAGTGCTTCGGTCTCCAGCTGGTTCCGATGTTGTAACATACACTTGGCCCCTGCAGACAGGCTCTGGCTCGGACAAGCATGACAATGGGATTGATATTATCGAAACTATCCGGCTTGTCTGTGACGATGTGCCCGAGATACTGTCGGCGTTCGAGGATTTCTCATTTAACGATATTGACACTGCCTGCTATAAGACTATGTCTAATTTGGTTGATAGGTTTAATAAAGCTGTCGATGGTATTCTTGCATTGGTAAGTAGAGCAACTAAGACTAACTTGAGAGTTGTGAGTAGTGCCCTAACACTATCACTTAATTGTTAAATGATAATGTACAAAATTATCACTATTATTAATTTAAGTGATAGTGCATCACAAATTAACTATCATTAAATTGTTAGGTGATATTACATTCAAAATTTACTATCACTTAATTCTTAGGTGATAGTGCACCGTAAAACGGTTGCACATTCCAAAGTCTTAAGAGAAAGTATTCCTAGTGATACAGCAAATAGTTTTTTTATTATTATCAATCGATTAAGTGATACTGATTTGCAGTGAAATATCACTTAACCTTTTAATGATAGTATAAATATTAAGTGATAGTGATCACTTAAAAATTTAATGCTAGACCATATAGTTCACTACGCACAACTCTGTTTAACTTTTTGGGTTGCTAGTATAATTGATTGAACTCCTTTTTATCTATTCTAGGAAAAAGGAACTTCACTGCCAGCCCAACGGCTAAACAAATTTGCGACACCTGTTCTTTTACGACATATATTACAATTAGTTTATAATGCTGCCGTCATTGATCCAGACAAATTAAATCAATATGAGCCCTTCTCACCGGAGGTGTACGGAGAAACCTCCTATGAGTTGGTTCAACAAATGATCGAACAAGTCGAAGTTAAAATGGAGGACACCTTCATTGATCTGGGGTCTGGTGTTGGCCAGGTCGTCCTTCAAATGGCAGGATCATCCCCCCTAAAATCATGTATAGGTATTGAAAAAGCAGAGGTACCTTCGCGATACGCCGAATTAATGGACGCTAATTTTCGACTATGGATGAATTGGTTCGGTAAAAAATACGGAGAGTATCAGCTTATTAAGGGTGATTTTCTTGCTGATGAGCACAGAGAGAAGATCAACACCTCAACGATCGTCTTCGTAAACAATTTCGCCTTTGGCCCCAATGTTGATCACCAGCTTAAGGAGAGATTTGCAGACTTACGTGATGGAGCTAGAATTGTGTCCTCGAAGAGCTTCTGCCCCCTTAATTTTCGCATAACCGATAGGTAAAATAATTTAATTCGAAACGATCTTTTTGAGATAACTACACTGATTGATTTCAGAAATTTAAGTGACATTGGTACAATAATGCACGTTAGTGAAATGTCCCCGCTGAAGGGCTCAGTCTCGTGGACTGGAAAGCCCGTTTCGTATTATTTACATATTATTGATAGGACTAAACTTGAAAGGTATTTTCAACGTCTTAAGAATCAGAAGGGGGCGGAGAATGACGCTATTGGTGAGTTGGAATCATCTCATTTTATCACCTCATCGTAGGCTAAATTGTACTTTAGCTTTAGGTAGTTAGTTACTTCTTGCAATGAATTCGGTAAAAGTTGATGAACTAATTATTTTGTTGTAGTGGAATGCCGTTTTTTATTTGGTAGGCTAAATCAAATCAAGCTTTTTGGTGTTATTAATTTCGTTTTGTAGCATTTGGTATAATATAAGAATATTTAAAAATTAAGGAATTTAATATAAGGTGGAGGACTGAAAAAGATGTTTGGACGGAATTTGAGAGGATGAGAAGTGTGATCACCCTGTCCTTATTCCCATAAAAATATCCTGTAATATTTCTTGTTAAAAGCAAGCAATTATTTTATTAATAAAAAAAATATGATGAAGAATTCACTTTATCTTGCACTAAACCAATTACTTTTGTTCTTAACAAATATCTTACATGAACAGTTTATATAACATCCTGTTATTTTATATTCCAGTAATTTAAAATTTAGGGAACTTTGAGCCTTTTGGTTTTTGGCGTGCTTGTCAACATGGAAATTTGTTGAGAATCATACATTTGTGGTTTGAATTCAATCGCTTCAAAATGAAACTAATGTTTCGGGGTATCGTCTTTGACCTCTGAATCTTGATTCGGAATTCCTTAATAAGAATTCAGAGCGATTCTAAAGTATTCAAACATCTAGAATTTCTGAAAATCCGCCAGATGGCTGATATAAAAAAAAAAGAATACTAAGAATACTGCCAAATCCAAATTGAAATAAGCTGTTTTTAGGGTTTCATTTAACCTTTCAGTCCTAACTCTCTTTGATCCTCAGCAAATTTATCGAACTGCTTAACAGTGATTTGCACTACGGTTCCTTAAATTTTCCTGTCCAAACATTTCTTCCTAGTTCTCGAAAATCTATTAAATAATTCTAAAATGATACTAATAAAAATTCTCTTTAAAATTTAAAGGTGCTAGCACACGATCATCTCGTGAGCGCGGAAAACGTAGCAACGGTGAGACATCTAAGCCTCAAGCATTAGATGAATCTTCGACGGAATCTGATGGTGAGGTGACGGGTCCAACGACACGGCGAGCGTGGTCCGACTGGTGTAGCTCAAAGGGTAAAAGTAGTCAATCCGATGATGAAGAGAACAACAATTTTAGCACCAATTCCGCACGGAATGGTCGATCTGGAAATCAAAAGAAACGAAAGAAACTTACCCGAAAGGCGACGAATTCATCGATTGGAAGTAAAAATGGTGAGAAGCCACCGCCTGCGGAAAAGCCTCAAAAACCTAAAAGAGGACGAATTAAAAAAGGTCGTGGAAGGCGAAATCTTAAGATTGTAGGCTTAGAGGCGTTACACACGCAAACATTGCTTAGTACTAGCACTGAGCTAATGAGCAAGAAACTTCCTCCAGCTCCAGGTTGTGTGGATCAGCAGTTGACCTCTCTGACTGGCGACATGTGCCACGAGGAGTTGGATATTCCTGCTGCTCCGGCGGAGACTCCTTACGCCCTCCAGATTTTACTGGATATGTACAAAGCACAATACATGCAGGCTTTGGAGTACATGAAGTCGAAGGCCTTCAAGGAAAATATTAACAAGCAAATCGAAAGGGAGAAGGAGCGAAACCAGAAACTCCTAAATCGGGCTAGCCAACTGGAGAAGCAGATTAAAGTGCTGATCGACGATAGTGTCGCACTGTTGAAGGCCCGCATGAATGAGCTGGGAATTAGTATGACTTCCCAGAATGATTTGCTAGCAAAAGCCAAAGAAATAGTCGGAAGACATAAAGAGCTACAGGTGATGGCTGCAAAGCTCCAAAATCAGGTAAATGCAATCGAGCAGGAGCAGAAAAGTCTCGTTATGAGGCATGTGCAGAACATCGCTGAAAAATATGTTAAACAGAAGAATGGGGAAAACTTGGAGCTAACACCTGCTACATCGCATGAGCTCGTTTTAAAAGAAATTGCAAACACTCTCGCACAACGAAAGAAGCTTCATGCACAGGTTTCGAATTTGGAAAATGAAATAATTATGATTGAAAAGGTGAACGAGGAGAGAAAGGCGGCTGCTGCAATTCTAGCGCAACAGAGTCCGCACTTAACCGTGACTGTAAATCACCACTCGTCATCATCATCGTCCTCATCGTCATCGAAGTCTTCATCCCATTCGAAATCATCGAGGAGGAGTCGAGAACATCGATCTCGATCGCAGGAATGGCCCGATGTACCAGATGTTGGTAAAATTGAAGAGAACAATCCAGAAATTTTAGCCCAAAAAATTCTTGAAACTGGAAGGCAAATTGAAGCTGGAAAATTTGTTGGAGCACCGAATACACCGATTGGTTATAAGCAAAAGGATGACAGAAAAAGCGGATTACCACATAATGGTGATAGTGCTCTAATGCCAGCACCACCAGCCGCTGTTAAAACTCCACAGTCATCCATGCATGTCCCTCAGAGCGGGAGCAGAAGTTCGAGTAGCTCGAAAAATTCAAGCTTTTCAAATGTTACAACATCAACACCAACATCGAAATTAATGCAAGAATCCCCAAAAGTGGTGAACTTTGAGGATCGCCTTAAGAGCATAATTACATCTGTGCTAAATGAAGATCAAGAGCAGCGGAAAGCAGCTCTACAAACAGATCGCAAGCCAAATCCACCAACAACTCTCTACAACAACAGTGCCAACAAAGCTATTTTCGCGACAAACAACAGCAATTCAACAAGTTCCCACCTCCAGCAACAGCAACAACAGCAGCAACATGCAAAAGATATGAGCAACATTCTGACGGTTGTCACCCAGGGACTGACCCACTTAAATTCAACAACAACCATCTCCCCCGTCACACCACCGCCCTTCTCGTCGGCGAACAGCTCATCCCAAATGCCCTCATATAAGTCATCAACACCGCTCTACAACGCCGGGAAACATCCCATGGTACACAGCACACCTGGCACCAACTTGAATAACAACCAACAGAAGTTCTACTCGAAGAATTTGACGATAAACGTCTCATCGGGGGCTCAGGCGCCCCATGCCCACCACAGTCCCTCAACTGCTCTACTCTACGCGGCTGCTGCGGCACAACAACAAGCCGTGGCTGATTTGACCTTTAGGAGGAGTCTGGAGCACGGTGATCGAATCGAATTCAAGGCACCTGATATGAGGTGAGTTCTGCACTTTCCTAATTTAGTAGGTTTGTGGGCTAGAGTAAGTTTTTCGACGTTAATATTGGAACTTTCGCTTCTCACTGAGTTTTTGGTGTCGGTGGTTTTTGTCTCCGTATTATTATTTATTTGATTGCTATTAACGCAAGATTTCGTGCATCCCAATCTTTGTTGAAAATTGGACCTCTATGAAATATCAAACATAAATAATTACAACTTGAAATACCAAAGATGCGAAAAGGTTTGATTTTTAAAATTTAGAAAAATTTTACAAGGTACCACAAGGCAATGTTTTGAGAGTTTACTAATCAACGCACCTGATAATGTATTTTAAATGTTGCCAATTTGCTATCTTGAAGTTTTGCTGAATTCAATTTTTGGTCGCAAGATTCCTTTTAGTTCTAGTAAAATGAAATCAGTGCGAATCAGCAAGGATTTATTTAACCCTTAAATGCATTGTGTTGTAGAAATACAACAAAACTTTCAATCAGTAATTACCTATTTCTGGAACTTAAATTAATAAAATCTTTTTATACCTTGCTGTGTAAATATCCGCAATGATATTTTCGAAGTGTAATAAGTTAGCGCGCGCTTATAAATATCATTTGGTGGTAATTTGCGTTAAAAATTTATTGTTCTCGATTTTGGAGAAACTGGTTTAAGTTGTATTTTTCTACCATGTAACGTAAGTACACCATAAAAATATTTTACTTGGTGTTTATTTTCTATGCAATTATTATACATACGAGTACAATAATTATGATGAGATTCAATCATGATGGAAATTTACCCGAAATTGATACTAAGTAATGAAGAATACCTTCCACTCCGAAGACAATTCTTCCAGTTCTTGGAGGGGGAAGAATCCCCTATTTATCAAGATTCAGAAGAAGAATTACTATTAGAAGAAATTGAATCAGCTCCAGGAAGTGAAATTCCCAGAAATTCCAGAAAAATACTTTGAAAAAAATATATATATATATATTTTCCTTTCGAATTGAGACCATTCAAGGGAATCTCTGATTTGCCTAATGAGATAATACAATTATCAACACTCCACAATTTTCTTTCCTACTTCTTCAATAAAGAAATAAAGAGGCAAACTAAATGCGAAAATTGTAAGGTAATACTTTGCTATAATGAGACCATAAAGATTTTCACGTAAATGCATAGTGTTATAGATCTACAACATACTTGATATTATATTAAAATAATATTGAAAATAAACTAACATTTTTTTTTATATATTCTTCGCTTCGTATATAAATATTATAAATATGTAACAATATATTTTTTATAAATAAAAATAAAAAAACCCTGCATTTAAGGATTAAATATTCAGCTTTTAGAAGAAATCAAATGCAGACAAATGTGAACTGCGGTTTGTTTTTCTATTTTTTCAAAATATCGATATTTCTTATAAAAATAAAATTTAAAATGCGTAGCAAGCACAGAAACAACATCAGGAAAAGATCGGGAGAAATTTGTTAGTAAAGTAAAATACCACTACTTGTAATATCCCAGATCTTGGTCAAGTTAGCCCTATATAAGGAAATATTAAGTGGACGTTTTGCTTCATTCCAATGCTATTGGAGGTGAAAAAAATATTGCTCTGTTGCTGATATAGTCTTGTAAATGGTATACGAATTTCTAGTAACAACTAGACGCAGTCATAGGTAATCTAGAAATCTGTAAGAGAAACAAACTAATAATTTACATGTGATTTTTCCAGAACTTGTCTCCATTGATTAGGATTTATATGTAATAAATTTTGTAAGTGACTAACATTCAGCTAACAATTTCATTTATATCTAACCTTGTTAGTGAGTGACTAACGTGGCTCTTCACATAAAACAAATATAAAAATAAACGAAAGTAAACCACTTACATTTGCAGGTCCTAATCCAATACTGATTCAGGTGATTAGTTTTCTCGTATTTGGGTCGTAGGAACTGACTAGACCAGTTGATACTCACATGCTTGTGGAATATTATTGGAAAGCTAAAGGATTATGCATGCATTTCTTATCTATCGCCCGATCTGACCAATTGTACAAATATTCGTTTTATTTTTTATTTTTCTTAATTGCTTATTTTCTACTGTCATTTTCATTAATTGATTCATTTTAAGTTTCTTAAGGCTTTTACTTTTATTTTTCAATTTTTCTTATATTTGGTTTATGATTCGATTCTTGTTTGTTTTATTAATTATGAAGTTTATGTAAAAATAATTTTTTTTTTAATAAATTGAATGGTTCATGAAACGTTTTAATTTTTCTGGTGGTGGTACCCATTCTTAACTATCCCCCATATACCGTAGAAATCCTTCAATCCTTTTTAGAAAGCAAACAATTTTATTCTAATGTATATATTATAGTGAAACAATTTCACTCTTTTTATTGCTGACTAGAATAATCTACAGATTAATATACATATACCATAAAATTATACAACATAAAAGAAGTGCTACTTAAAAACAAGGGGACGTTTTATCTTAACTTATTTAATTCTTTTATGTATTATTTTGGTACATCGGGAATATAATTTACATATAAGCAAGTATATTTTTTTGTTTACTTTTCAAAACGACTCGTTCCTAAAATGAAATTCCTGGCAAAAAATTGTATTTATTGATGCGTACTTACCAAAAATACAAAAAAAATTGTTGTTATAGTTAAACTTGCAAGTCAAGTATTCCTTACATTACATGTATTAAAAATAAAAAAGAGTAGTTCACACTTGTTTTAAGTTTCCATCACCAAAATATATACATATATACCAAATTCTCCCTATAAATGTTCGATTCCATCTTTTCTCTTAGGTACGAGAAGCACGGCCAACCGATTGAAGAGAACGTCCGAAGCAGTTCAGCTTCGTCTGATTCAGCGATGTATTATTCATCGAATCGCGATCGATTGCACGTGTCCGGCGGTCAACAGGTCCAGCAGCCGAGTCGACCCAGTTCGAGCTCCTCACAGCCGGACTATACACAGGTCTCGCCAGCAAAAATGGCCCTTCGTCGTCATCTATCACAAGAAAAACTTGCCCATCAGCATCCAATGTCTCATGGGACAATGATGGCAACAAAAACCATTGGAGATTTGGTAAATGGTGAAATAGAACGAACCTTGGAAATTTCGCACCAAAGCATTATAAATGCTGCGGTTAATATGAGCACTGTTGGGTCAGCGAATGGGCCAGCTATGATAAATCCAAATGTGCAAAGGCCAGAAAGGGTAAATGTTCGTCTATTGGACGAATCCAGCCACCACAGCAGCTTATCAAATCCCTGCTATAGTCCAATATCCCGGCCGAATAGTTGTGAATCAAGAAAATCACCAGTCCACCTCCATGGACAAAGTAACCTTGCAACTTTGGCTCATGTTGCTTACAATCATAAGATGATGTCGCAGCAACAGTCACAACAATCGCATCTACCCCCTGGTACAGGTGGATCATCTTCGTCTTCGTCAAGGCCATCGAATCATATGTCAGGATCATCAAGATCGGCGTATCCAAATTCGGCGGTTGTTTATCAACAACATCAGTCGTCTCTGCGGAATCAAAACACCGGCAGAGAGCCCTATCCTACTGTTTCACTTCCCAGGGCCGAAATGAAGCCCTATTTAGAATCCTACTTTACTGAGGATCAAAAACCACCGATTGAGGAGAGGAATTCGAGAATGATGAATGGAAACCCACCGCTCGAAGGTGAGAATTTTGTCAGTTTGTTTTTAAGAGTTTTACGTTGCTAATGGCATTTATCTGTTCTATTCTAAAGGCCTTGCTGCATCACTGCAAGCACGAGTTATAGCATCCCTCAAGATCAAAGAAGAGAATGAAGAGCGCCAAAGACGTTCAGAAATGAACTACCCATGTACAACTTCTTCAAATGTCACAATTATACAAACATCACAAATTAAAACTGAAGGTAAGTTCAAATAAAGTTTGACTTCACCTCTTAACTTTTTTAATGTGGTATAGTTACATATGTATATTTGAAATTTAAACAAAAACAATTTGGTGCATACTCTTACGAAAATTAAATCCTGAATGTTACCACAGTTTTTCTAAAATTTTGAAGGAAATAAAGAGGAAGTTGAGGAAGTTTTTTTTTGGAAGTACATTTGGAATCCTATCGAAATTCGAAACCTTATTTTCACTTAATAAAAAATAGGTTTATATTTATTACGTAATTAATTTGACTATAGCTGGCATGAAGAGGACATCTCCCATTGTTCAACATTCGCGGCCAGCCAAAATTGGGCACTACGAAATGCATGATCAGCTCATTCATGCAGAGATGCACCATTCTGGACGACAGGTGAATTCGTCAATGGATCCTCCGCTAATGAGTCCTGAGATAAATTCACTGACTTCCGATGATCGAACAGGGCCAAATTCAAGGCAACGCAACGATGACGGTAAGCTAAAGCTTCTTTGATTTAGTATTATTTTATGTTTATATATCATTTTTGTGTTTTTGAGTAGTAATAGGTTTTATTTTAGAATACGTTTTGTTTCTTCTTCCTCGTTTTTTAGTTGGCACTTTGTTGTAGTATAAATTTTTGGGACACACCGATTTATTGTAATGATTATTTATTATTTAAATATCGTAATCGAATTTAAGAAAAATTCTTTCGATATGGGTTCTTAAATAGCATGTTAACAATTAATGCCTAATTCTTCTTACTGTTAATAAACTTTTCGCCCGAAAAACCATTTAACAATACTACGATCGATACTTTTATCAAATTAAAAATTACAAAAATATCATTACAATAAATCAGTGTCTTAGAACATTTTATTTTGAAGAAATTTCGACTATTTTTTGCATGTAGACTGATTAAATGTAGAATGAAAAAGTGTCAAATTATTTTTGTCTTAATACACTTTTATTTCCAACATAATATGCAAAACGGTATCGCGATTGATATTAACGTGATCACTGTTTAACATAAAATAGAACAATATTTCCTACTAAACGCATAAAATTGAAAGCAAAAACCGCTTCCATGATATGAAAACGAAAAATAAAACAGTTCAAATGGAAATATGTTTAGAAAAATATAAATAATAATTTTGTTTGGCCCTGGGCCGCGGTACCTGTACTAGTTATTGTTTCTTACTTTCATTTTATTTTCATTTTTATGTTCAAAGTTATCATGCTTATCTTTTGATTATTTTTTTTTTTATTTCCTTGCGTATTTCGATTGAGACGAATTGGTTAAATCTAAATTACGTATGCAATTGGATCAAATTAAATTTTCAATTTTGTTTTTCATATATAAGTTTTTGATTAGCTATTAACAAACATATTGGTGCTCGGAAATACTGGTTTTTTTTTCAAATTAATTTTTTTATTGAATATTTCTCATTTTTAGAAATGAATTGGGGAGTTTTAAATAATTAACAGTGCAGTTTGGGAGTACATATTGTTTATACATTTACATTGTCATATTTTATAATTAATTAAGAAATTATAAAGCCTAAAAGCGTATCTTATATATTTTAATAAAATGTTCGCTAACACTCAAAAAATATACATTATATAAATAGTATTATACGATGTTGAATTGATTTTGCATTAATTTCGGAATCAAACAACGTGTTGGAAAAGTGGTGCAGTATCTTGTAATTGATGTAAACCGTGCTTTTTATGTACTTACATAATATCGATTATTATACGATTTAAATACAGGACATCTTTACTCATCTCAAAATCTTCATATAGCTTCGGTTTTTGAATAATAACGGTCGTCATCTGCGTCATCTTATTTCGATTACATAATAATTACAATTACAAATAATTATTAATTGACGTCTAGTTTTTCGTGAATTTGACGTTTTTCAATAAGTTGTAAACGTGGATCAACATGGTTTAATTTTAATTAATTAATTGTAATAACTATCACACCAAAAAACTCCATTAACATCGATAATGTTAAGGCTGGATTCGTTCGATAAATATGTTAAGAGCGCATGGAAAAGGATTGATGATAATATGCTCGTCAGACAAAGTATTTAAATGTGTGAGATATAAATTCCAAGAACTTAATGCAATAGCTTGACATTCTTTTATTATTCTAAATTGTAGAGGCTATACGGAAATTATATATGAATAAATAAGTCGCAAAACTACAATAAAACTTAGCGTTGCTTACTTCTTTGAAATTGACTTCATAAGTTCTTATGTAATATGTATAACAATTGTTATGATGATTGCATTACGGTGTCATATTTGATGTCGTAAGATTTATGAAAGAATATACATAAAAAATAAGAAATTAGTTCCCAGTCACACCCCAAACTGCACTGAATGTGAATGCATGTTAACGTTAAAATAAGTGCGAAACACAGGAAAAGTATCTTCGAGCACAGCATAATCAGTGTAATCACGGATAATAACATAAGTCAGAATTTAAAAAAAAAGAAAGACATTTCATTTATCGCTCATTTCACGATATTTGTTTTTGTCATAAGAATGAAATCCATTAACATAAAATTACTCTCATTTCTCATTCATTGTTTTTTTAGACTAAAAAATTCACAATAGAAAACAAAATAGACAAAAATATTCTAAAAGTAAAAAAAACTCCTTTTCAACAGTTGATACCTCCTTCCGTATAACGAACAATGACCTCCGGCGTCGTTGTTTTCCTTCACAATTTCGAATTGGATTAGCTGGTAGTAATCACCCAAAATGCAAAAATTAGCAATGAAAGCAACTCTCCTGTGTTGTGAAAAGAATCAGTTGTTTTTTGTTGTTCTAATTTCGATAATTTTGAGAAAAAAAAAAGAGAAAAAAAAATTAAGTAAATTCAAAATATCCAAAAGTATCCACCAAATCTCCTAGAGGTAAGTTGAAAAAAAAAAAAATATGAAAAAAAGGAAGAGAAGTTTAGAAGTTGTTTCTTTTTCCTTTAATTTTCATTTTTCTGTTCAGTTTTTTCGTTACTGTTCCGAATTTTTTGTTAATTTAGTTAATTTTGATTGAGTTCTAGTTTTAATTTTCCATATGTTCTGTCGCTGAGAAGTTTCTTTATTTTTTTTTTAAATTTTGCTTATCGTTCTGTTTCTGTTTTGGTCATTACTAAATGAATTTTGGGAAATTAAAAGTAGAAATGAAAGCAGGTACCACGACCATTTCAAAAGCTTTTTTTATCTACGGTTTTTTCAAAATGAATTGTTTGAAGCAAGTTTTTATGTTAACAAATTCACTCCTCTATATTTTCTGTTACTAATATTATTAAAGTGGCTGTGGGCGAGGTAATGTCACATATTTTCATTTATAATGCTTTATTTATAATTTGTTGTCATATTTGAGACGATTTTTGGGTACTTAATTTAATTGATCAGTTCCACATTTGTTCTCACCTCTATCTAAAAGCCTTCTGACTCAAAACAAGTTTTACGAACATTGATTGAATTTTTAATTTTTAATGGTAATGCATTTTTATGCTTTATTTAAGCATAAGGCTACTTTGCAAATTTTCTATATTTTGACGCCTAACGTATTTACCAACTCTACGTAAAATTTAGAGTAGAGTTTTTGTTTGTCGTATGTTAGCTACTACCTCAGATATGGGGCCCTATTCTAGTAATTCTCAGTGACCGGTCACAAGTCACAATCGAATCACAAGAGTGCGGCGACTAATGGAAAATCTTGTGACTTGTGATCGGTCACAACGCTCTGAATAGGGGGGATGATGTCCTAACTTTAAATTGAAAATTCAGAGAATCTAATTTACATTCATTAAAAACCACGAGATGTAATAGATCTCGTTGTAACGACAAAGCAATTTATAATTGTTGTAAATTTGCAAATATAATGCAGTTTTTTCAACTAATCAGAATCCGATTTGATATCAGTTGTTTTGCATTCTAATTTTTGTTCTTAGCAAAGTGATTATGCTTTTCATTTCAAACATATTACTACAATAGAAAGAATCTCAAAAATTGTCTTAAATTCTTCTCAAATGGGAATTTGTTTAACGCTTCTGCGGTTGCTTTATAATTTACATAACGCTTACTCTTGGTTTTTCTATTTTGTGTTTTACGTGTTTTTGTTGCTGTTTTTAACATTGTTGGACATAACGTTTATGTGCGTTATATAATTAAAGGGGTATTAAGAAACCTTTTTAATTTGCTTTGCTTTTTCACATTACACTATCATTGTATCACTAATTATTTTACTTTTTTATTTCTCTCCTCTTTCCCTAATAATAGCAAGAAGAATGAACAAAATTTTCATTATTGAATCATACGATTACCTCAATAAGACTCACGTTATTAGGCATCCGCATATAATGAAATATTAAAAATGAATACGTTTTGTTGCATTATATAACGTGTTCTATCGGTGGTATACGCAGAAAAAATTTAGAAATATTTTATTTTTGAATAACTTTATTGTTTTCAATTCTATTAATGAATATCGGTTTATTTAAAATAAAAGGTTTATTGTTATAGAATCGTTCTATGAGGTATTATAATCAGTTACAAACTTTTGTTTTCTATTAATATGTTATGGCAACTTTAAAAAAAAAAGTTTGTTAAATTAAGTAAAAGGATAATATATTCTTTTGTTGTTACAAATGTTAAATTGGAATTTTTGGGAAAATTGTCTGTGTAGCTTTTTTCTCTTTCTATTTTTGCACAAGGTGCATCTAAGAGAAAATACTTTTTACATATTTCTAAAAATATAGAAGATTGAAAAATGAAAAATCACCATATTATGGCTGAATTTGATTCAGAAGTTGGGAGCTCTTGATAAATGTTAATGAATTCAAAGAAGCCCGGGGACATCGCAAAGAAAAGGTTAATTGGCATTTTACGCCCTTCTCCAGGTAACATTTAATTTATTATTTTATTTTAATACGACAGAGCTTTTGCTTTTATTAATATGCAAATACAGAAATCTTATAATTCTGATGTTATTTGAGGAAGCCGCACACTGGATATCAAATAAAAACTTAATTTTTCGACCGGTTTTTAGGTAGAATCAATTGGTTGGGGAAAAAATTAATCTTTTTGGGCTTTTTGCTTACGATCTTAGGACTGAATCGCTTTCAGAAATTGAGTATTCAGCGTTTAAGTATTTGGCATTGACCGAATTCCAAAATCAATGGAAATCAGGTACAAACAAACTATAAAATATTTAAAGAAATTAATAATAAGTTTTTAGTAGTTCGTAAGACATTTTTGAATATATTGCTTGTTATAGTATTATTCTACTCCGGTGTGCGGCTTACCTTCAGTATTTTCAGAGTGGCAGTTAAATTCGAATATCCACTGCGCATTTAACTCTACTGCGAGTAAGCTGAGTATTTCCACCCTGGACGCATATAAAATTGCCTCTATTTAGAACTGTAGAATTGTTTAAAAAAGGTTTGCTTATTTCGAGATGTTGGAATCATTATAGAAAATCTGATGAAATTCCATTCCATTAAAAGTGGAGAAGGATTCAAACAAACTGGGACTGACACTCGACCTCAGGGACTTCTACAGAAATCGTCAAAATTAAGAGAGCACTTTTTCAAGGTCGTCGGAAAGTGTACTCAAATAAGAGAATTTTTAATTTGCACGTAAACATTTAAACAAAATCAATATCATAATCAATTTTGAAAAATGGGATTCTAGATAGTCTTAAACAGAAAATTTGAAAATAAATTTTATTGACCTTTGGACCTCTATATATTTAAAAAAAATAATGACTTGTCGCAGAATTCCTTTATTATTTGGAATTTGTTCATTCATATTACCCATTTGAATTAATATCCTCCTATTTCTTTATTTACATACACTATTCTCAAGCATTTAGCATCGCATTTCTCTCGAATACATTCATAAACAGCATTTCCCGAGCCAGCTTCGAAAGTTTTTTCACATATTTTTACATAAACAATGAAAATCCGGAAGCGCTTCAACATAATTCTAATTTCTAGGAGCAAGCAAAAGCTTGTAAAATTTGTTAACATAAATTAATCCAATGCTCTTGCTGTTTAAAAGTCGGAAAGAAGTTAATTTGAGCACTTATAAAAATCCTTTAGTATTTCAGTAGTACTTTTTGATTGGTTGTTAATCGAGAGAAGATTAAAGAAAAATCAGAAAAAGTTTCAATCAAAAATGCCTTGGAATATCCGCATAGTCGTAATTTTCACAAGAGCCATTTTTTTTTAAATTTATCTTAAAGGATCATTTTGGTAATCTACGACGAAAACAGGATTGTTTTTGGGAGGCTATATTTTAAGAAAATGTTTACTGCTTAGCCGTTTTATACAAAAATAATAAATCGAAGAAATCCCTTATTAGGAAGATGTTCTATCAAGGCTTTCTAAGGTTTTGAAAGTTCTTGGAATGATTTAAAAGGCGGAACTTGGCGTTTCTATTAAAAGTGCAGTATTTTTTTTAAACTAGTATTACCAGAATGATATCTTAAAGGTTTTGAATAATGTTTGGTGCTTCTGATTTTTCTTTAAAGCTCATTTTCCATTAAAGGTTTCTTTGACTTAATTTGAATCAAAATTAAAAAAAAAAATTGTAAACAATAAAACTTATTGCTATGAAAGTCAATTAATAATTTCTTTTTTTTTTCAACTTGTTATTTTTCGAAACATTAAAATTTGGAAACTTCCGTGACCAACAACCTGCCAGACGACGTACTTCCGGATGATGAAACCCATTGGAAGGATTGTGTAAGTTCTGGATTCGATCGGTTAGTTGCATTTGCCTCAACGGAGTTGGATAAAACCCGGAGATCAATAGAGAACGATACGGCGCCATCGATAAGTTGTAACACGTCGCCAGACTCGGGGATAACGCACAGCAGCAACAGTGATGCCCGGACATTCCTATCCTCTTCGTCGTCATCCTCCCAGTTGGACATACCCGTCGTAATCACCAACGGCACAGGACAAAATCTGAGCGATCGGCAGATTGGTGAGATAGTGCCGATCATAAAAACCTCACCAACTGAAGCCATCGAAAGTCCTCCACTGTCCGAAGGTGGCCTGCCGCGCACTCCAAGTCCTTCGGCGACTCCGCCCCTCATTGCGACAGCCCCACAATCATCGATAATGTACTCCACCAGTGCTCCTGGTGGTGCTGGACCCATTGGTCAACAGACCTTAAAAATCCCACTCAAATACCAACGACAGTCCAAAGTCTCCGAGAAGCACTATAAGAAGAAATTCCGCGAAAGGACGTGGGAGTACGACTTCGACGACTACGGCTATGAGGTGAATGCGAACTTGACCCAAAGTGGTGGCGGGAGCAATCCAGCGCAAACAGAATCCACCATGCATCACAAGGCATCAAAATTTCGACCCAAGGGCAAAGACTGGGACTGGTCCAGCGATGGAAAAGGGAAAAGTAATCATGAAGACGCCACTATTGCGTAAATATATTTTTCTGTTTTTCAATTCTTTTTTTTTTTCTTGTTTTGGTTTCCATGTTAAGTTTTTATTCGGATTCCATTGGTTTTCGAAATTTTTGTTTTTGTTTGTTTCTTTTCGGTTTTGTTATAAATTTTTGAAAGTTTAAATTCAGGGAAATGTGGAAAAAACATTTAAAATTGATAGTTTTTTATTAATGTATCAAAAGAACTTAAAGCGAAAATTGCTCTCATAAATTCAAATAAAAGCATGATATATTCAAAATTGTGGCTAAATTTGTTTTTGAATAAGCTGATTTTAGAGCTGTAAAATTCTATATTATTTAGATTTCGATTTTTTTTAAAATCAAAATTTGTTTAACTTAATCAGACAATGGACAATGGATAAAGCCTTTTTCCATTAGACCTTCAATGTATTGAAAACCATAAATAAAGTTATTTTTTGCTTGATTTTTATAAATTAAAATATAGCCGTCAAACTTGACTTGAAATCTTCGTTTTCGAACGTTTGTTGATCATCTGCATGAGAGCCTGGTCTATAAGATCGATATTTATCATGCACTAAATTAAGCTGGCTTTATTCCACATTTCCCAAAACAGAAAAACTAATCATCCGATTAATGGCGGCAGTACAGTTCTACAGATAACAAAATAAGCAAAAACACAAATAAAATAAAAACAAAAATGTGCCTGACTTTATACTTTCCATTTTAAACCAATTTTCGAGCAAAGTAAAAATCAAATAGTTTTGTAAATGAACGAATGTATTAAAAGCAGAACAACAAAAGTCAACAAATAAATTAATCACATAAAACCCATAAAAAAGAGGAATAGTGTAAAATAATAACAAGCGAACTGCCATTGAATAGTTGCATTACATTACACTCATTTTTGATGATCATCGTAATACGCCCATTACACGACAATTACTACAAATTCATCAAGATCGCAAATGTACAAAGATACACACCCCTATTTAGTTGTATATCCCTCCCCCAAACCCCAGTTAATTCTAATCCAAACATTTTTTGCGATTCCCATCTCGGCTATTTATAATACTGTAACAAGGACTTAACGATAAGGAATTTTTCGAGTAATTATTTCGTGTATAGTTGAAATTTACTTAGTTCGTAAGGAGCATTCAGCATTACTGTAAGCGAGTTAGAGCGCATTTGGTTCGTTCGTTCCCTTGAGTAGCAATTGTAAACGGTCTTACGTTAGTGTGAATGTGTAATTAATTCTTGTAGCGCTACAACATCTCTTATTTAAGTAAATAAATTATTACGATTTATTATTACGATATATTGGCAGATCTACTCAATTTTTAAAGCAATTGTATAAAGCAACCCCTGTGTACATTCAGTTTAAACCTCTTCCTCTGAGTTATTCTCTTATTCTTAAGTAAACAATTATTGTGTTCGTTATATTATTAAGTAAATAGAAATTTTTAAACTAAAACGCTGATTTTCATTCACACGATTTCCTTCTCAGCTATTATTAAGATTTAAGAATGTTTAATTTACAGATTTCACATTGTGTAAATGACTGGGATTTTTGATAATTTTTCTACAAAATTGTACGTTTTTAGGGTTCTGTACCTTAAAAGGAAAAAAACACAATTACCGTGTTGAGACGGTAGACAGAAGTGAAAACTGTCCAGAACCTTTTTCTCAGAAAGGCGCAGAGGTATCAAGTTGAAATTAATATCAAATACTCAGGTCTGCAATCCGGTGGACATTAGAAAAAATCAAATTTCTAAATCAGCGCAACTAAAAGATACGGCCGTTGAGCTGGAATCATAAAATTTGGCAAGAAGCAATAGCACAAGAAAAGGAAGTCAAAGCAAAGAAAATGGATTAAAATCGCTTGCATATAAAGAAAATATTGATTGAAAGGTAACGGCGAGAAAATCTCTAAGAAACTTTGTGGAAAAGCAAAAACCATAAAGGAAAACCTTTTTTTGCATAAAGTTTATTGATTTTTGAAACATTTAAGCGATCAACAAACTATTTCAAACAAATATTCCATTTTTTATGTTTTATCGTTTTGAGAGGTATCTTCTCAACTTAAGCTTAAAAAAAAACGGGTACAAGTGAAAACTAAAGGGCCTATTCGAAAACCTCGAAAAGCAGTTGCAACACAGCAAATGAGCAGGCAGCTATCCATAACCAAAGAATATGGAAAATCCTTTTACAAAGAATGCTCACTCTATTTTTAAGACACAGTTATCCCCACCACAGGCCATTTTGAGAAGAATACAAAAAAAAAATTAGTAAGAAAGAGAATCTTTGCTTGTGTGTTCCAAATCGGAATTCTCATTTAAATTTCCTAATAAAGAACAAGGACGGCAACAGTGAAAAATACCGCAAACACAATGAAAAAGAGGATTTTGCAAGAAGTAGATAAGGAAGTAATGTGCAAGAAAGGGATAAAAATTTGAGGGCAAATGGAACGAAAATCGAAACACTTCTACGGGGTACCTTTTTATATTTTGCAAATTTTCTATAAAGGCATCGCGGCATTATCTTTACCAAAATGTGCTAAAACCAACAACATTGTATTACTTAAGTTCATAGTAAAACATTCATACTCTTATATAATAATTAATGGTAGCATTTTTGGAGTTAATTTCTCAAGTTGTAAAACTTCTTTGAGACTATCAAGCCCACACAACTTATTAAAATCAAGAAAAACTGTCACACTGTCTTACTTCACATAAAAATCATTTTAAATTTATCATTTCAAATATGCGAGACTCGAACTCGATACCTTCTATAAACCTCAAACTTCACTCTGAAAAATGACAATCCACCGGAAGAAGAAGAAGATCGTTGTTGTTTTTGATTAGGAAATTTCTTAGACCTGGCCAACATCGCTTGTTTTTGATAGTTTTTTTGAAGAATTTTAATTATCGTATTTATCGAAGATGATGGAATTTGTGGTGGACTGGAACGCTGTGTGCCTGGTGTGTCTGCAGGAGGGCGATATGCGCTCAATTTACGAGAAGGATGAAAGGGACATGACCCACTCCGAAAAAATAATGCACTGCTCTAGCATTGAGGTGAGATTTTCCAGATATCCGCTTTAATTACCGAGTAACTGATTATTTGCTAATGGTAAAATAACTCATAGGATTCGTATCAAAGCGGTAGGAAGAATTTATCTCCCGCCGCATCAAGTCGGGCATACTATGGGAACTATCCGCTTGTGTTAGAGGGCTACATTTTATCGCTTTAATTAGAAAATGTGGCTCTGTTTCCGCTGAGTAAATGTAATTTTTTCATTAAATGCAACTACCAACTGCATCACCTCTTAAAAATTACTATTTTTCATCAAAGCTGATTTCAGGTTAGAAGCCCCCCAAAGAGGGTGGCTTCTCTAAATGCAGTTGCTCATATTCAGATATTAGAATGATAAAATTCGTCTCGTTTAGTTTCCAAATGGGAATCGTTTGATTTTGTTGTTTGTAAACAAGCGGCCTGGTCAGTTGAGGTCGTTGCGCTTGGCAATTCCCCCTTTGTTTATATCCTACAGGCACCTCTCTAATGGTCCAGCTGCACTCCTCCCGCTTGTTTATTTTTAATTTAAAATCAAGCAGGTTTTAAAATGTAGGAAATATGAACACTCAATATAAGCTTCCCTTCCTGGGCAAAATCCTATATCCTTTTATAAAAGATTTTTTATTGTAGTAGGATGTCGTAGTTTTAATCAGCTGAAGGTAATTTTAAACTAATTTAAAAATAAGCGAGATCTGTGTTCCTGCAAGATTAATTTTTCCTTTGATGTTTATATTTACTTGCAGATAAAACGCGGTATGAATTTGCCGGAGCAAATATGCATCCCCTGTCTTGAAGATCTGAACTCCGCGTATCGTTTCCGCACAAACTGCGAAAGCTCGAATGTAATCCTGAAGTCGTTTATCGACTCCCGCATAACAGACTTGGAAATCCCGTCCGCAAACGGACAGATTTACAAGTATAAACCTCCGTCGGGGTTGAACGTAAAACGGATCAAATGTGCCCCCAAGTTTGAGGTGAAGGAGGAGCACATCATAGATGACTCCTCCGCATATCAAACCGACGATCCCAGTGAGCAGGCGGACACCGCAGATCACTATGAAACCAACGATGATGCCTTCCAGGATGATGAATGCGAGGAGCCGATTTATTCTCCAAAAGGCGTAGAGGAAGAAAAACCGGATACTGAAGAATCCCAAATCAAGGTGATGGCTGATACTGAGAGTGTTATAGAATACTCCCTAGAACCACCACCGGTAATATAAATGTTTTTCTATAGAAGGCATATTATAACCCTATATTTATAGACTCCAAAAACAGAACCGGAACCCCAAACTGCAGCTAAAGCAAAAGCGACCAAACGCGGTAGACAACGGGCTCGAGTCGATAAACAGAAATTGCAAACTGAGGTCACTCTAGAGAACGTTTCAAACATGGTGTCAACCTTAACGACAGTTGCATACGTTCGAAAAGCTCCTGAGGATGGGAAACCTTTAAAAATTTGCGAAATTTGTGGAAATGGCTACAAATATCAGCATGCCTTGGACAGTCATATGAGGAGACATCGAAATGAAAAACCGTTCTCATGCGAGTAAGCCCCTTTTTATTTTAGCTGGACAGGACAATAATATTTAAACGTTTTTTTTTTTTTTGTAGGTTCTGCGACCGGGCATTTGTGGCAAACGTTGAGCTGAGGAGACATATGAGGGTCCACACTGGGCACAAACCCTATGCTTGCAGATACTGCGAAAGAAGGTTCTCTGACTTTGGTAGTCGGATTAAACACGAAAGGTATGCTCACTTTATGCAAACTACTTCATTTAAAAATGAAAAGGCATTTATATACCTATTATATTCCTCCTTATTTAGAACTCACACTGGGGAAAGGCCCTATGAGTGCACAACATGCGGAAAGGCGTTTGCTTATGCTCATGTTCTTTCAGTCCATGTTTTAACCCACACCGGGGAAAAAAGATTTAAGTATGTCTTATTTACTCTCCCTAAAACAAAAATATAAGCATGCTCAATTCACACTCAGATGCCAAGTTTGTGGTAAGGGATTCACCAAAAAAGCGTATCTATTAAGTCACACCAATCATCACATAAACACTCAATTTCCAAATGAGAATGAGCCAAAACTGCAAACAACCGAGACACTGGATACAACACAAGGCTCAATTATACTTGTTAAAGAGGAGGGGGAGCAAGATATTGCAATGGTAAGTATTTTGTTTTTAAACTGTGCAGGTAAAGCAGACAAATATTACACTTTACAGGAAAACGAGCAGCAAGCCAGCGAGCAAGTTACAATTGTTGAGTACTAGACTATTTTACAGCAACTACTTAGACTAAGCAGGAAAATGCTATATACAATATATTAAGAACTGGATCGAATGCTGGGCGCTGCTTCTCAACTTTTGTCTGGTTTTGAAATTAATTTGTACATGTTAGGAGAAAAAAATTCATTAGTATTAATATTGTACAAAAGCTTCGAGAAATTAATTTTCAATGAAATCAAATTAATTTATTATTTTTTATTGAAATATTAAGAATCCTAAAACCATCAGATCCATTCATTTTAGGGATTTTCGGGCACATTTTAAGTATACAGGATCAGTAATATAGAGATAAAAAAACATATTTGATGCTAACTCTTTAATAACTTATCTAAATTAGACTTCGCGCTCTTCAAATTCTCGTCCAACTTCAAAGCAGCCATATAGCTCTTTGCTGCTAAATCTTTTTTACCCCAACGATGATAAAGAACACCTGCATTGGATTAAATTAAAATGAGTCAGGAAGCTTAATTGGCTATCCGATTGCTCATCTTACCTAAATTGCTGTGGTAGAGTGGATTTTTTGGATTTTCCTTTATAATCTTGAGAAAAATATTCTCAGCGTCCGTGTAGTTTTTCAACTTTCCCAAAACATTGGCTCTTATAAAAAGAATCGATGGACTGTTTGGCACAAAACTAATTGCTCTATCCGACAACCTCAGAACATCTTCGTGCAACCCCTGATTATCGAGCAGCGCCAACATGTTTGCCCAAGCATTTTGGTGTTTTGGATTAAGCGCTACGGATTCTTGCCAGTGCTTCATTGCCATTGAGTAATTTTTAAGATCTAGATACTTCGAAGAAACCAAACTTTATTCTGTAAAACTGTAATGATAATTTAAAACACTTACCAGATTTCCCATATTGTAAAGACAGTTTGGGTACCGATTTTTATAGCTTATTGCCTTGCTGTAGCTGTGCATTGCTTCCTCATATTTCTTTTGTGCCGCTTGGACTATACCCAAATTCATCCAGGCAGAAGGGAATTCTTCTCTGCATTCAATTCCTTGTTAATTTTATTTTATTTAAAATAAAGTTCTGCTTACAGTGCTTCAATTGATTCCTTTAAGTATTTTTCTGCTGTTTGATAATCGCCGATTTCTCTGTATATGTTACCAAGGTTCATCAAGGCTGATTCGTATTTTGGGTAGAGCCTAGACATAAAAATTAAAACTAACATTAAATTAAACTCTTTGAGTCTCTCGATTAAACTTACCGAATCGCATTGTGATAATATTTAATGGCCTTACTCATTTGCTTTTGGTCTGTAGCGGTCCTTGCAATATTATAGTGTACCTAAAGATACATATTTGTCATTTAATTTGTTCTTATATTTCTTTAATGTTAAACAACCCACCTTTGCATTATTTGGACAAACCTTCAACGCCGATTCAAAAAGTAACTCTTCAGAAGTCCACTCAGCAGCCCTTTGCCTTGTCCGAGTAACACTAATTGCGATCACAATAAACAGAAGCACATACAAAGTCTGAAACAAAGAAGCTGTAAGTTCAAACTTACAGAGAATCCCAGTCATTTATAGTTACCTTCTTAAGTTTCTTGAAATAGTCTACAAAACCTATAAACCCTAGAGCTACCAACAAGCAAAATCCCATTGATGGAACGTACAGCACTCGTTCGGCTATTACAAATCCTACCCGGATAATTCCGGATGCAGGCAGGAATGTAACGGTCGAGATAGCGAGCGCCAGCGAAATTAACCTGAAATTTATAAATCCAGAAATATTCCCCGCCAAAACTCATACCACTTACCTAACCCTTCTAATAGACAAGATATAAATTACGGCATAGAACAGAGCCACAAATAAACATCTAAAGTCGAGTAATGTTTCGATAATTGGCACGCACTCCATGGCCCAGTCGAAGCTCAGCCATTCAGGACAAAGAAGCAGCCAGCAATTGAGCACGTACAAATAACTTTGAGACAAAAACTGCAATTTGTTTTAATGATTTAAATAAATAATTGTTTAATTTAACAAATATGAGCTACAAACATACCTTGCTAAAGAAGTCATCTATAAACCCAATAGGATTGTCCATTTCTTTAAATTTGGGACTTTCGAAATTTTGCACGTACAATCGTGCAACTAGGAGGATGAGAGTTAATAGCAATAGAAAGACACAGCGACCTAGAACAACTTTTTTAACGAATAGACGATTGTTGCCCATTTGCAGTAGATTTGTCCTCATGATAATGTCGTAACAAATGCAAGAGGGCTAGAAAATAGATATTATACCACTTAATCCTAATAGTTCATAGAAGTACTTTTCTTTTTCAAGTTCTTGCATCGTCAGTAAAAAACTTCACTGTTTACAAGCAAAATACAGTTGTTTTCGAATAATGGTTGTTTTTTAAATAGGTCTTAAACAAATTTTGCATTAAATGAGCCTGAAAAAAAGTCGGAATTGTTCATCTTCATGCTCAAATTACAAAATCCATGATAAACGAGTAACCACGAAAATAATTGAGCGTGTTATTGGGGTAGTTATCCGTTTCCTGGCTAAATAATCGGCGATTTAATTTCCAGTGGTATTAAGACTGCATTAATATGCATTTGTTTATCGATTATTTGCGAATAAGAATCGCGCATTTGTAGAAGATAACCCAAAAATTGGATTAATCGCCTCCTAGAAGCACGTGAAATATTATGCATCTTGTTGTTTGCGATAATTCAGAAATTTAACCTTCAAATAACTTTGGCGAAGAAAGTGCACTTTGATCGTGAATGGGGCCCGCTTAAACTGAGGATAAAATTAACTTTTCTGGTCTTACCAAAATACTAATCGCGTTCTCCTTGAAGAGCAATCCTGCTCCAGACAGAATAACAATCCCAAAGTACCTAGAGATTAATGACAAAATAGACTGTTTTTCTGGAAAAGTAAAGGCTTGTTAGGAGGCTCATTGGATGAGTTAGAAAGTGACTCCTTACTTGTGTTAATGCTGGCATAAATGAGCAAAGACATGAGAAAGCACAAGCCGAACATAAGTTCAGCTCGGCCAACAATTCCACTGACTGCCTCCGTGTGGGCCGGATGCACAGCGAAGAGGCTCGCCCCAATCAGGGAGATCTCAAGCTTGTTCGTTACAGTCAGAAAGAACTCCAGCAACAGGCAAGAGTTCAAGCAGTGAATTATTAAATTGATGGCCTTCATTCCGAGGCTGCGCATGTTGAAGTGGCCGTACTCCAGCCGGAACATAAGCGTCGTCAAGGGCCTGTAGGACTTGTGGCTGGACGAGCTTGTTATGTTATCGCCCCAGAAGTCGTGGCTAAATATCGCCTGGAGGCCACTGCGGCTCGAAGTCCCCGAGACATCCTTGTTTTTCAGAATCGCGACTGTATCATCGAAAACGAAGTGCCCGTCGAGGGCGCTATAGAAGCACGCCAGACACAGCACGAGAACTAAGATGTGCTGAAAATGAGGCGATTAAGGAGATTTGAAGGATTATATTCAAATTAAACTTACTGCTGTTACGATTCTCATAATATAGCACTTTCATATCAGTTTTCCCACACGGCCGGCCGTTTTGTTTATACACAAATTTCTGACACTTCACAAAATTGACAAAACTGAGGTAACGGAGAGAGGATTTTTCTCTGGGTGCGGTTATATGAAGGCGAAAGTTGTCACGTTCAAAATCTAGGCGGCGGTAGGAACGTTAGTGGTATTGAGGATTTGTTGCTTTATTTTTTGTGAAAATTATTCATTTTTCTTTTCAAGGCTTTAATCAAAGAAGTGAATTGAATCTATTAATCGCAGATCTAAATAAAATTCATTATTTTTCGCGGGAGTTTCGTCCTGTTCAGTTATCGGGCCGATCCGGGTGAACTGACAATTGGCGGTGTGTGCGTCGGGTGTGTTAGTGGCCGTCGTGTGGTGGTGTGGTGCCGAACGAGCCGAAAGTTCAGCAGCGGGCAGAGTGAAGGATTTTGTGTCGAGGGATCTCGTCGTCTTCAGCTGAAGCGAAAAAACCGAGCCTACCGACTTTCCATTCGAAAAATGACATAATTGATAAATATAATCATCTCGATATTCGCACAGTCAAGCGTCCCGGACTTCCGCGAAATATTGCACGGGTGGAAAGAAATTCTTGGTGTCCCGATTTTTCTTAAAACTTCGTTTGCCCACTTGTCAGTGGAGTGAGTGGAAGAAAAGTGCCTCTCTGTTACCAGCGAATTTTGGCAATTTGTTGATGGGGTGCGGCCAAAACCCACTTCGGATTGTGTTTTTGTCCCCGATTTAGCCCCACCGATCTTCAATTTTGGGGCGACCGCCGCGACAACGAAGCGTACCCCAGAAGAAGCGCTTGTCCAGATTCCGATTTTTGGGGCTACAATTTTTTTTGCCGTGAGCAGTTTTCTTTTAACTTTTTCGCGTGGAAGGATGGTGTGGACTTTTTTTCTGGCCACTGTTATTCTGCTGAACCCCGCCGTTGAGTGCTCCGCGGCCCCATAACTTATTTGCTTGTCGCACTCCGAAAATGTTTGTGATTATGTCCATGGCACAAGGGATCTGTGCTGCTCGAGATATTAACAGAAACTAACCGGAACAATGTCACGCCTAGCGGATTACTTTGTCATCGTAGGATACGACCACGACAAGGAGAGTGAGTACCTGGGGCTCCGGCTCGGTCTGCTCCTCAGTCTAAATAAACAAACCTTTCTTTTAAGGAAGTGGAACGCGAAGTGGAAAAATCCTCCAGAGGTTTCCGGAGAAGGACTGGTCGGACACACCTTTCATCGAAGGGATCGAATGGGTAGGTTCATTAGTTTAGAACAACCTGTCGCACTTGAACTCTGCTCGTCTGGCCACAAGAACTTATCAAAATTTTACTGCCGTCCTGAGCTGACACACTCTGGAGCCACGACACGAATTCACTATTTGTTGACTTGAAACTACCTCTTATATTGCCCCTTCGAAATCTTCAATTTTTGGAAAATGGTAGTTTATTTTGAGAGTAGAATATTAACTAAATATTTGGGGATAGTAAAATTACATTTATGGCTAGTAGAATATTGTCATTTTCTGAAAAACTATAAAATGTAGAATGAATTCCTGCAATACTAATTTTAATGCCTCAAAAAACTAGATTCAAAAGTTTTAGCTTTAAAATATAAAATATGTAATAAAATGGGTAACACATATGTATGTATGTAGGCAAGAACTATATCAAATTGAAGAAATTTTAACCTTTACACCTTTCTATAAACAGTTTCTTTATA
Source organism: Machimus rusticus (assembly GCA_951509405.1). Taxonomy (NCBI): domain Eukaryota; kingdom Metazoa; phylum Arthropoda; class Insecta; order Diptera; family Asilidae; genus Machimus; species Machimus rusticus. The sequence continues at coordinate 13,392,561 of OX608054.1, read as the reverse complement.
GAAATGATTATAATTAAGAATAGTATTCTAGAATTATGAAAATAATATAATTATGAACTTCAAAAGGAGACCAAATTACAAAAAAAAATTTATTGCTTTGGTTATCAGCTCATTTATTTTATGTTTTTTTTTTGAAAAGTAAATGTTGAGCACCCCAAGCAATTAAAAACTGGCTACCATTCTAAAAAACTTAATATTCTAGCTTTAAATATTCTTTTGTATGTTTATAATAAGTAATATTTTAGTACTCATTTTCACGTAGTTAAAGATAAAGAAATAAAGTCAATCAACAATTAGAACTGTTTCCCAAATTTAAATTTTTTTTTCTAAAATTTCCTAGTTCTGCCAGCCGCTAGGATGGTCTCTATCAACGGAAAGGCAGGAGCCCAGATTTTTTGTGTCAGTTCTGACCGACATAGATGCAAATCGGCATTACTGCGCCTGTTTATGTTTCAATGAGACTGTAGCAATCACGCCGAACAAGCCTGTCGATGAGGAGGAGGAAAACATCACACCGGGGCGTTTAGCTACATTGGGCGCGACTGCGACTATTACGCATCATAGTGTCATGTACGCCCCAAAATGCTTGGTCCTCGTTTCCAGGCTGGATTACACCGAAACTTTTAGGGTAAGAATTGTTTTGCTTAATTTCAATTGATCTTAAGCTGATAATTGCTTAATTCTGTGGTATGATCATATTTTCAGAACTGCCTTGGGACTATCTACACTGTTTACATTGAAAGCTTGCCATATCCACTAGAGACTTTAATTGGGAATATACTGGGATGTATACAGGTGTGAATATTTAATTAACACAAAATAATTCTTTGAAATTCGTTTATTGATGAATTGGGTTCCAATATTGTTCTTCTCGAAATCGTGATTTTCTTAGTGCAGGAAACTCAGATTTCATTCGAACAATTAATTTAAATTTTTACTTTAAGTTTAAGCAGATTTACTACTTAAATCATTATTTTTTAAATCGCCGTTCTAACCTTATATAAAAGTTTTTTAAACTTGAATAATTTGGAACTCATGATGAAATAAAAACTCGGGTTCCGCTAATGAGATATACATATAACTTTTTCTTCCTCTATATATAAAAATGAAATGATAATCTTAATAGGTACCACCTCCCGGAGGACCTCAGGTTCGCTTTTCAATTGGAGCTGGAGACAAACAAGCATTGCAACCGCCACTTTCACCTTCTCTGCCTGTGACTGGAACTTGTATTAATTTTTTATTTAAACAATTAGGTACACATTCTTTTGTCTATAAAAACTTTAAACAAAATTTCACCAATCGACCTATACCTATATATTTATTTTCCAGGGATAAAAAACGTTTTAATGCTCTTTTGTGCTGTAATGACTGAACATAAGATTTTATTTCATTCAAAAAGTTACTACCGTCTGACTGAAAGCTGTAGGGCTCTTGCTGCTTTAATGTATCCTTTTCGGTAGGTGGCTTAATTAAATTCACCATAATATTTTAATTTACTAATATTCGCTGAAGTTATAGTCATGTCTACATTCCAATTCTTCCTGCCCCTCTAACCGAGGTTCTGTGCACTCCAACACCGTTCATAATGGGAGTTCACAGCTCGCTACAGGGTGAAATTACAGACCTTCTCGATGTTATTGTTGCTGATATCGATGGTGGTTCAATAACGATCCCAGAATCACTGGCTCCTCCTGTAGCAAGATTTCCATCTCCTCTTTGGGAAACAACTCAACTCGCTCTCACTTTAGTTTTACAACCAGAACTAGCACAAGCGGATTTGGCATTTACTCCATCGAATGGATTCAGCTGTAAAGAAAATAAACCTCCGGCTATGGTGGATAAGGAGATTAGGGCAGTTTTTATGCGCTTATTAGCACAACTTTTACAGGGGTAAGGCGGTTTACTTATCAGCAATTAGGAGCATATCTTTGAATATAGCGATTTTTTTGTTTACAGATATCGTTCTTGCCTCACTTTGATACGAATTCACCCAAAACCTGTTATAACATTCCATAAAGCTGGCTTTTTGGGTGCCAGAGATTTAATTGAATGCGATTTTTTATCACGTGTTCTCGACAGTATGTTTTTTACTGGATTTGTTACTGAGAGGGGTCCGCCCTGGAGACCTTGTGATGCATGGGATGAGCTCTACAGCTCCATTAGTGACTTAATCAAGTCTGAGAATCAAGACACTAACCTGGTAAATCAAGTTAAATAATTTTCCTATTTATATCATCGATGGCTCCTCCTCATTAAAGGTACTGCAGCACATACAGGAGCTCGCACAAATCTTGTACACAAATGAAAATCCGAATCCGCAAATGTATGCGCAAAAAGTACTCCGACCTCCTGAAGGTGCTTTTGCTAGGATCCATCAACCGCCCATGCCCCACATTGACTCTCTTCAGGTTGAATCGATTATTAGGGAAGGAATGGCTAAAAACGATCTTCAATCACGATTTCAAACCATACGGAATCCACCGCGAATTGTTCCAATGGGACCACATCTTCAGAGCATCTCGGATGGTAGGCCAATTGTTTTAAACACCGCCAGAAGATTAGAGGTACCAACATCTAAAATTGAATCCTGAATTTCCTTTATATCTGCTATTTGTAATTCAATAGGTTCTCAGGACTTGTGTAAATTGTATTTTTGAAAATAAGATCGCTGATGCTCGCAAAATCTTCCCAGCTGTTATGCGAACTCTAAAAAATCGTGATGCCCGCCTAACGCTCTGTCGTGAGCTAGCTCGAAGTGTTCATGGAAATAAGGCTGTGCTTGATCACCAACCATTCGATTTAATCGTAAAACTTATGAATCGTGCTCTACAAGATGATTCGTCAATGGATGAACATGGTGTGGCTGCTCAACTACTGCCACTCTCGACAGTATTTTGCCGAAAACTCTGTACGGGAGTTATGCAATTCGCCTACACGTGCATTCAGGACCATGCAGTGTGGAAGAACCAACAATTCTGGGAAGCCGCCTTCTATCAAGATGTACAAACGCAAATCAAAGCTCTATACCTACCGCGAACTCCCATCGAAAATAATTATTCCTCTTGGTATAGTGATACAAAGCTCAGCCCAACTCATAATAGGGATCTTAATGATTTTCGAAATTCTATCATCTCACGGGTTCAGGAACCGTCTGCTCTCGAAATAGCTGCTGAACAAATGAGAATATGGCCAAATATGGAAGGAGAAAAACAACAGGTAAGTGGTACATTTTTTCTATGCCGCACATTAAATAGTATTAATTTATTGAACAAGTCCTATCAATTGGAATAATTATAACTAGTAATTAGAGTTTTCGGAGTCGCTGATTTTTCATGGCGTTTTCAACATTTATGGAATCCAGAATGGTTTTATTAAATATCACTTCACTTTGTCTACTATGCCTAGTTAAATCTTAATAAGGAAGTGTTATTTTTGAAGCTTAATAATATTCCTAAAGTTTTCAAAATATAAAAGATGTAATTCAAGCATCAATAACGGAAGAGTGCTCATGAATCTATTTTTAAATAAAAAATTGCAATAATTCTGATCCATTATAAACAGCTGATTGTGAGTGTGCTTGATATTTTTATTAACGTGATGCTCACCTTGGCTTAATTGCCGGAATCATCAATCTTATGACCGCTGTCAGTAGGTGGAGCAAAAAATTAATGTAAAAGAAAGTCTCTGGTGTATATTAAAATAATAAAAAAAGCAGCACGAAAGGTAGGTGACACATCTCTTTAATCTAATAATAGGCACCTTACTTTGCTGCATAAAATAAACATGCGATGACAAAGTATTTTCATTAAATTTCAGAAGGTGGGTGCCCTTGGACGTATGAAAAAACAACATGGCCTTAATTTTTTTTTAAAGTTATGTACGATGATATGTAGTGAATCATGTGGTCACTGACCACAAAACTTGAATATTAAATTAAAATACATTTTATTTCCTTCGTGTTCAAGGCTACAATTTTTAAAGGCTTAGACATTCTGAAGAAAAAATATCCTAAGAATGAACAATACTAAGTGTCTAATAACTAAATATTTAATCCTGTAAGACTATAAAATTGTCTCTAATTTAACTTTGATAATCTCAAAAGAAAAATTTCAAAAAGCGACTATAGATTTATCTTCTGAAAGCTTTTGTTATATTGTTTTTATTTTGCATCGGACTTTGAAAAATAAAAAGCCTCCTTGTTTCACTTCTTTCCTTGGATTTGGAGGCCTCAAATCCATAAGCATTGAATTTCAATAAATATTTCTTATTATAACTTTCTAGGAATATGTAGTATCAGAAGAATCAACTCTCTACAGCCAAGCTATACACTACGCTAACAGAATGGTAGCTCTACTCATTCCACCTGAAGTGAATGTTGGAGGAAGGATGCAAAAAATCGACTCACATTTGGAGGATGATACCAGCGTCTCTAATAGGTTCGCTTTTAATTTTCCTTTCGCGTTTCCTACATTTGAAACTTTAATTTGTGGTAATCGATTGCGCAATTCAGCAATTGCTTTTGTGAAGCTGAATTGAGCAAGCGAGTGAATTACTAAATTCTCGTGCAGTCAATTTCTTACCAAGATTTCCTTTGCTTACAGTGTTGTTGAATCTCGCAGTCGTAGTGAGCATTCCGATGAAGGTTTTGAAGAAAGCGATCCATGTGAAATTGGTGGCTCCGTGGCAAAAATGGTGTCACGTTTCATCGATCGCGTATGCACTGAGGGAGGAGTGACCCAAGAGCATGTTAGGAATTTGCATGCGATGGTACCTGGTGTGGTTCACATGCATATAGAAACGCTGGAGGCGGTGTACAGGGAGTCCAAGAGACATCCTCCTGTGCAGAAACCGAAGATCCAAGCTCCTTCTTTGCTAACCGGGGAGGATATTTTAACAGAGCCTCTTAGAGCATATTTAATGCCGGATGGCCGAGACGATGATCTCTCGACCCTAATCCCCGCAGAAGGAGCACTTTTTCTAACCAATTACCGCTTAGTATTTCGAGGATCTCCCTGCGATCCCCTTTCTTGCGAACAGAGTGTTGTACGTGCTTTCCCAGTTTCATCGCTGACTAAAGAAAAAAGGATTTCTGTATTGTACCTTTCTCAGCTCGATCAGGCTCTTCCAGAAGGGTTGCAACTTAGGTCATGCACGTTTCAGCTTTTAAAAATCGCCTTTGATACTGAGGTAACTCCTGAAACTATTGAGGCCTTTAGAAAGTTATTAAATAAGGCTCGACATCCAGCGGATGAGTTTGGACACTTTGCCTTTTCATCGCACGGAATTGTTGCGCATACACCGCAGCACAAGGTCAAGGAAAAAAATGCAACCTTAAAGGGATTTGCTAAGAAAACCCTTCTTAGAACTGCGAAAAAAGCAGGATTCAAGCAAAAGAGCACCACAAAACGAAAGTATGTTCTGTCGGGAATTGATTTTGATGATGCTATTTCAAATGAGGTACATGAGGATGATGAGGGGTCTGATGATAATACTGAATCGATGCCCCGAGTAACAGTGAAGGACGTGGAAAGACTGAAAGAAAGAAGCTACGTTAAAGACTGGCAACGACTTGGATTTGGAGACGCTCAATCTGGCTATAGGATATCTACAGTAAATTGTAATTATAGCCTCTGCCGCACATATCCTGCAATTATAATCTCACCGAACGCAATATCTGATGAGTCGCTAAAGAATTTGAGTCGCTGCTACAAAAATCAACGAATACCAGTAGCAACGTGGCGACACCGAAATGGGGCTATTCTATTCCGAGGCGCTGTGCCACATGCGAAGGGTGTCATAGGTATGCTCAAGGGCCATCCGGGGTCTGCTAACACCTCAGCCGATTCGGCAGGGTTCCAAGAACAAGATAGATACTTTGTGACTGTGATAGAAACCATGCCAAATACCATGACTTTGCGTCACCCGTTTGGATTATCCGACTCAAACTTGTCTATTAATTCGTTGCTGCTCGCTGCCGATGATCATCAGTTGACTACAAGGTCAGACTTGAGTACACTTACTCCTGATGTTAGTAGGAAAACAACAACTGGATTCCACACTGTTAAGTCTTTTACGAACTTAGGTGGAAGGCCTACTACAACGAAAAACAGCAAATGGGGCTCCTTAAAACCGGCCAATCAAACAGCTCGTGAAGACCGTGATGCTCACCAGTACATCTTCCATAGGGTCCCTTTGTACATGTTGGGCGAAAAATCACAGTCGAAATCAGCTCGTTTATCTGAAATGTACGCTGAATTCATTCCGGTTGACTATATCGACATTCGTCATTCACGAATGGCTTTCAAAAAATTAATGCGAGCGTCTCTCCCTTCTTCGCCGATTACAGAGCCCGATCAAAGTTTTGCTAAGTTGGTTGAACAATCTGACTGGTTGCAACAAATTCGAGGACTTCTCCAATTATCCGGAGCTGTAGTTGACTTGATAGACTTGCAAGGGTCAAGTGTTACTTTAGCCCTAGAAGATGGTTGGGATGTTACAACTCAAGTCTCAGCTTTAGCTCAACTGTGCCTAGATCCTTACTACCGCACCATTGAAGGCTTCCGGGTGTTAATTGAAAAAGAATGGTTAGCATTCGGACATCGTTTTGCTCACCGAAGTAATTTGAAACCAAGCAGCAGCTCAACATCACCATTCGCTCCAACGTTTCTTCAGTTCTTAGATGCGGTCTATCAGATTCAAACTCAGTTCCCCTTAGCTTTCGAGTTCAACGAATTTTATCTGCGTTTTCTTGCATATCATAGCGTGTCCTGCCGATTCAGGACATTTTTATTTGACTGTGAACTAGAGAGATTTGATTTGGGAATTGCAACAATTGAAGACAAGCGAGGATCACTGAACTCAAGGCATGTCGTTGAAACAGGCACCGGATCGGACGATGATAATATATATCCTGGCGGGATTAGGAGCTCTAACTCAAATTTCCACAAAATCGGTCACTCAGTATTCGATTACATTGAAAGGCAAAACGCAAAATCGCCGATATTTTTTAATTTTATGTTCACACCGGATCCAGATAGAACTGTGCTTCGACCACAGAGCTCCGTGGCAGTATTAGAATTATGGAAGTATTACACCGATGAGGAATTGGCACAGGGGCCACCTTATGACCCAGAACTTGTGGGCAGTGATAGTCTCGAGGATGAGGCAGAATATACTGGGAAACAGTCCAAAAGAAAGGTGATAACGGCTGGCTACGATAGCATAGAAAAATCAGATCCAAACGCTTTTACTCGCCTGCTAGAAGAGCTGAAACAGGCCGAGGCGGAAAGAGGTCTTCTACCACAAAAGTGGCGTCAGGTTTGGGACAAATTGGAGCTTCCTCACTCGGACTCCCTCGCTCGGCACTCTTCATTTAGCAGTGCTTTAGTAAGATCTCACGGGCGACTACTCCATAAAAGGTCGACCCTTGAAATTCTGATGCGCGGCAGGTTGTCCGGGTACCCCCAGGAAAGTTTCTCCCATCCGCATCGTTTTGAAAAGCATCCGCATGCGACACCAGCGAATTGTAACCATTGCGAGAAGCTTCTGTGGGGTCCGATTGGGATTCGTTGCATGGATTGTGGCAACTCCTACCACGAAAAGTGTGCTGATTTTGTTCCTAAAAATTGTACAAAGTACAAAGCTGTCGAGGGAGTACCACCGGCCCTTACAAGGTCACAGGGTGACAACGGAAGCATTGCGTCAAGCGCTACAACTGGGCAAAACAGTCAGCACTATTACGAACAATTTAGCAGTAATGTGGCTGAGAATAGGACTCATGAAGGGTAAGTTTTTTTTTTGCATAAGAAATATTTTTGGTGGGGTAATCTGGGAATTGTCTTTTCTTTTGAGCAGACATCTCTACAAGCGTGGTGCCTTGCTGAAAGGATGGAAACAGCGATGGTTCGTTTTGGACTCGATTAAGCACCAGTTGCGATACTACGACGCCATGGAAGATTCAAATTGTAAAGGTTTTATAGGTAAGATAATAAAACTGCGCGAGAAAATTAACGTCAACACACTAATGATATTTTGTATTTCTAGACCTTGCTGAAGTGCAATCAGTTGCTCCGGCCCCGCCGGCACCAGTTGGTACAAAAAAGATCGATGAAAAGGCTTTCTTCGATGTAAGCATTTTATTTTTATTAATAAGCAAACTTGCCAAAATTAGCGACAGACGGGGCAACAAAATTGTTTTCTTATTATCCTGTTTCAAAACATTACCGCTAGTGGTTATTTAGTTATTACTTTATATATCTGAATAACCCAGAGCATTTATGTTACATACATTTATAGGTAACTCTAATTTGAACCTTCTTTTTATTGCAGCTGAAAACTAGTAGGCGAACATATAATTTCTACGCGCTCAGCGCAAATGCGGCTCAGGAATGGATTGAGAAAATCCAAGCATGTCTTCAGTAATTAAAGAGAAAAATTAATAATTACTTTAACTAGCTACTGTATTTGTATGTATTCCACTAGGTAGAAGTATTTGAGACAGATGAAGCTATCAATTTTTTCTATTTGACTTATGTAAATGTTCGAAACCCAGTACATAATAATCTTATAAATAAAATCAGAAAAGTTTACTGTGAAGGATTTTTCGATTTTCTTTTTAATTTTTAGACTTTTTTATGTGGCAGTATAATATGTGCGTGCTGCAGGAAAAGTTTAAACCGGAAAATCCGATTTAAGCTCTTCCTCCACAGACGTATTTTAAGCAAAACTACATGCATTTATACTTTACGCATGCGTATTATAGAGAAATTCTCGTTTATTGTAATTAAGAGAAGCCGTTTATATTATGATTTTTTTGTTATATCCGCAAGTGTAATATAAATGTTATTTATTATATCGAACTGAGAAATAAATTGGCAGAATTTTCGAAAGCTGTATACGCCTTTTTTGTTTGTCAGTTAACTCGCTGATTTATATTACCCTGGCTGAGCTACCTGGTGTACCACAAATACTACTTTTAGCTAAATATGTACTTCTAAAACGCTCAATTTTGGTACTTACTCAGATTATGAGTTTAGGAGTGTTACAAAACCGCCCAAAATTCATTTTGTAACCATGGTGCATATCAGAGGGGCTCGTAATATATTCTGTACTTATGTATATGTTGCAATTGTTAAATAAATAAATTCCATCGTTACCTTATTGAAAACATTAAAGCTGCAAACCTCATGTTGATTGCCTATTCATTATAGAAATTACCGTTTGCCTAAACGTTTCGTTACAAATGTTCAATAAATTATTGGGTCAACTATGTCTCATGACATAACTTTGAATTTTGGAAAATCTGGTCGCAATATTCAGTCTACTATATTAATTTCTAAATTTTGAAAGCGGAATCAGCATGTTCAAAAAGTCCAAATACCAATATACATGGCAGTCCATTGAAATTTATAATTTTTAGCCCCATCTTAAGTCCGCTATTTTACTCTTAATTTTATGCCCATAAAAATATTCTGTATGTTAAAGTTAAAGAATTTAGTAACTTCAGACAAAAAATGAAAATTATTAAGTAGATTCGCAATCCGAAAACACCTCCATTACATACAAATTTTCGTGGCAATCTCTTGAAATATAAAATATTTGCTGCCATTTTGAATCCCATGAATAAAAAGTAGCCATATAAATATGTTAAGTAGGAATATGTGGTGCCTTCACTCAAAAAAAATCAGACAAGTGCGAGTCGGACTTGCGCACCTAGAGTTCCGTAAAAATTATTTGTTTTTTGTGATGCAACTACAAATTTACGGGTTTCGGATTTTTCCCTTTACTTCAGCTATAAGACATTGCTTCTTGCCAAAGTTCATGATTCTTGGTCAACAGAAATTACCCTATATGTAGGTTTTGATTCCCTTGCGAGCGTTAAAATGTGCGGCCGTATCTTTTGATTGCGTTGACTTAGAAATTTGATTTTCCCACAGCTCCTGAGTATTTAGTATTAATTTCAACTTGATACCTCTACGCTTTTCTGAAAAAAAGTGTCATGACAGACAGACAGACGGACAACGAAGTGATCTCATACTTGTTTTTCCTTTTTGAGGGAACCCGGGGAACAAACAAACAAATTTTCAATTTTATATACATATACAATATTTATACAGATTACTTTTTCTGTTTTTGATTTTGAAAATAAATTCTTGATCAGGCAAGGAGCATAATTTAATTTGGTAATTCTTTTGAAAATATTTCGACTTCAATATTTTTTTCTTAAACTATTTGCTTTAACATATCTACTTATGTAGCTGATTTCAATAATTTATATTTATATCCAATTTTGTACTCGGACCTGCTAGTCCCCACCAGGCCCACCGAGTAATTTTTTTTACTAGCAGTTTAGGAAATTTTTATCCAAAAATGACTTTTGTAAGTTTCTTTCGAATCGAACGTTTTCAATGATATGGACGCAGGTGAATGAAAACGGGAAAATAGGAAGCGAAAACCCCACCATTTAGTTGTCCAAACATATCTCAAAATTACCATACTCTATTACCTAAGAAATTAAATTAATAAATTGAAGGGAGGGAACCAAAATCAATTAATCAAACGCAAAAAAATATTTGTTTAAATCCTTTAATACCAAGTCAAAAATGGTAAAACGTACAGCGCATTAAAACATCTACGATGTAGCGGCCTGTTCTTCCTTGATACGATCCTTCTTGAGTGGACCCATGAAGGCGAGCTTGTCGGCAGCAGTTTGGAAGCGACCATGACCCATTTTGGATGCAGTATCGATGAACTTGAGGTTGATCTGTTCCAAAGCCGATCGCTTGGTGTGAACAAGGAGTGACTTGCGGAGGGTTATGATACGCTTCTTTGAGCCAATGCAACAGCCCTTGATCATGACGAAGTCGTTGTTCACTTCACCATAATGAGGGAAACCACCCATGGGGGTGATAGATTTGTCAGTAAGATCGTATTCGGTGGAGGCATTGTTCTTGATGATCTGGAAGAATTAAGAACATTTTAGTTAAAAAATAAATCTAATTTGGTAATAAAGTAATGCTTAAAAAATGTCAGTCCTATCATTAAGTTATCACAGATGTGTCAAATAATACAGTTTAATTATGATGTCGGCTGCGGATATAACTCATCACAAAAACTACCTTTAGTTCGTCTTTAGAAGAAATAAATAATCGTTCTCACCTTTCCATCCTTGGTGTGGATACCAGCTCCAATACGGTAGATTTTCTTGTTGATTTCAGTACGGTGATGGTAGCCCTTCTGACCGGCACGTGCAACGGTGAAGGAGACACGGCTAGGATGCCAAGCTCCAATACAGGCGACCTTTCGGAGACCCTTGTGCGTCTTACGGGGCAATTTCTTGGTGTGCCAACGGCTGGTTACACCCTTGAAACCCTTACCCTTAGTAACGCCAATGCAATCGACCATCTCATCTTGACCGAAAACTTGGCTAACAGGGATTGGCTTCTCAAGGTGTTCACGCACCCATTTGACTTTATCGTCAATGGTACCACCATTCAACTGAATTTCCATGATATGCGCCTTCTTCTGGCGTTGCTTGATCAAACGGATCTATAAATTGTGAATGCTATTAGCAACTTTTATTGTTTGAATATTTAAAATAATAATTAAATAGGTAAATGTGCTTGACATGGTTTTACTGAGCGGTAATCGTCAGAAAGACTCCGCATAGTCAGTGGAATATATCATGCATCGCCTCCCGAAGGGCAACTTTATCTGCGACGTTGCGGGAATCCCATCGTACATTGAACATTACGACTTACCCGCCTTTTGGACATGACTACGAAGCTCATTCAACTGTCTGAAAACAGTCGAACTTGCGACACAGTCAGCCCGGGACGTCGCTTTTAGTCTTCTCAAATAAAAGCAATTTTTAACTCTAAGTATCGCATTGATTTGAGAAGTTTTAAAAAAATAAAGGATTCTTGACTTACCTGGGAATGAGCAATAACGCGAATAGTTTTGCAATAACGAAGCATTTTCCTGAAATCATTTTCAATGCTCTTCTTTCCGAAATCATCGGTCCACTTCTTGTTAGCCTTAGTGAAAGCCTTCTTCTTGCTCTTGTACCTGTTTATTTGTAAAAATGAAATTTCTTTTCACATGCTTGCTAATTCCCAAACGTAAGGTGTACACTGCTCCGAATGATTTTCTTGGAGGCATCTGTAAACAAGCCGAAGAGGACCTCATCGAATTTCTACTGTGAAAAATTGAGCGGAGGTCACAACTTCAATGCCGTGTTCACCAGATCTTAATTTCAGTGCATTTAAGATGGCTCACACAACCAGTTTTAATAGCTCTCTCAAATTGATCCAAGAGCTTTTTATGATTTTTAGTAAATGAGTCAAATAATGGTAATAATTTAATATCGCATGATTAATGATTCATCAGAAGGAAGGCAGCAGTGTGATGGTACAGTGATATCAATCATTATTGCTCTGGTACCATCATATCATCATTTTGAATCATTAACCACATGGAAGGTTTAGGGGTTTTATTACGAGAAATCTAAGGAGTGTTATTTTGTCCAATTTGTAATTTTTAACAGATTTAACGAAGGTTATTCACAAGATTCTCATAATAAGTTCCCAGGAATGACAAAATAAAATGAAATACTCACCAGTTCTTATAGAAGCGACGACGGCACTCCTCGGACAAATGCTGGGCCCAGACGTTGACGAGGGCGCGCATACCGAATGGAGTTTCAATATAACCAACAGCTCCAACGATAATCATTGGTGGAGTTTCCAAAATGGTGACGGCCTCTACGACCTCCTTCTTGTTTATCTCTGTATAAGGAAGTAAACGCGATTAAGCACAAAATTCGAATGCATTTTTGTAGAAAAGGAATTTTTTAATTGCGAAATCAGTCCGCCCTAGTTTAAAATCATCGTAGTTCATTAGATTTCTAACCATAATTAATTTAGTTTTTATCATCATATAAAGGAGTGGGTAAAATTAATTGAGCCATATAGCAAATTGTGGATAATACATAATCAACTACTAAGTATCTGAGTTTGGAGCAATAAAAAATTCTTATACCGCTTACAATGCAAATTCAGTGGAAGGAGAATTTGACAAATATTAGATTCAGGTAAAAAATCGACCAAAATCCACATTCTGCTAAAGGAGCCTATTTTTAGAAAATAAATTGTATGTACTTACTTGACCCTGGTCTGTCTGCTTCTCTCACAATGTGGGTCATACCCGCCTTATAGCCAACAAAGCACGTGAGATGGACTGGCTTTTTGGGGTCATCCTTTGGGAAGGCCTTAACCTTACCACGGTGCCTCTGTGACCGCTTTTTTGGGTAAAATGCCATGGAACCATGGCGAGGCGCCGAAAACTTACGATGAGACTAGAATTTAAAAGATTTCAATTTGAAAAACGTTGTACAAGCGTAGAAAATAACAGAAAACGTGTTCGAGACATATAAAAACTATTGAAACGTGGATAAGCCATTTTGTCAAAAAAGTTAGGTTATACAAAACAGCGTGTAATTATTCACAATAAAATTACTTGACTTCGAAAATATTTCCACTATTTAAAAGCTAAGCACTTAATTCATTCACTTATAATACAGATATCAATTTTATATGAAGGATTCAAACTCACCATTTTATTAAAAACTCTGAGACGTCCGACTTCCTCAGATGACGAAAGTGAAAAGAACCATGGCTACTCAACTCCAGCGGACATCAATTTGCACGTTTTAAGCGACTGAAGCGACACCTATGCAGTCAAAATAACAGCTCGTTTTATCCGATTTTAAACTTAGGATTTATAAAAAGGAAAAAGAAAAATGAAAATAATAAAACCATCAATTCCTATTAATTGATACTTTTGTCGTTTTGAAATAAATAATATAAAAACTAAAATAAACAGCATACATTTTGAAATTAATAATTTTCTTCTACATTTTTGTCAGCCCTGCATTCTCCAGGAATGACTTTTCTTCTCCCGGACATTTGTTTTGGTTCTTGCAAGAGTTTTGGGTAACGAACCGGCTTGCGGTGATAAGAGACGTTATTATCAGAATGTGGTTCCGCATTGTTTATTCTTAACCTCTTCGTTTAATTAGTAAGACGCTGAGGAATAATTACTCCGGCGTTTCATACTTTGCAGTATTTTCTCGTCATCGGGCAGTTGGGGGCTTAAAGCGTCTACTTCCGTTGCCGCAGGAAACGCGATAAATAAAATAACGAAAATGGAAATCGATCAAGACAACCTTCAATTAGGGCAATATAAATTTTTGAAATCTCTATTGGTATGTTGTGTAATTTTAGAGAAAGCATTAAAGAGACTAACAATTTCCTTTAGTCGGGCGGAGTCGCTGGACTGGTGGTTGATGTAGTCCTTTTCCCCATTGACACGATCAAGACAAGACTGCAAAGCGAGCGAGGATTCTGGCGCTCCGGTGGTTTCGGAGGAATCTACAAAGGGCTGGCCCCAGCAGCAGCCGGAAGTGCTCCAACTGGTAACGAAATATTTAATTAGTTTGGTTGTAATACCGATAAACGTCTTTATGGGTCTTTTCATAAAACTTAAAACTTGGAACCTTCTCGGTAACCCAATTATTTTTATAGCCTTGTTTGGGGAGCTCGTTAACCTCAAGCAGTTTAAAAAAATTGTTAACAAAAAGACCGATTATTATAAACATTAATTTATACTTTTGCGATATAACTGATGAAGCTTATGGCGCTTTTCCTTCTAAGCATGGACACAAAAGGGTCGGTTAAATTTTGAAACAACTTTTATAAAAGTCGACGAGAAATTACAACTTTTATTTTAATAATTTATCTTAAAGCTATGTTTACGGAACATTTTTACAGCTGCCCTTTTCTTCTGCGCCTACGATAGCTGTAAATCTTACCTGGAGAAGCAAACAGGTAGAAAAAATTCACCCTTCATTCATATGTTCTCTGCTTCGGTGGGAGAAGTGGTAATATCTAAAATTTCCTTTTAAGATCTATCGAATACAAATAATTTTTCAGATAGCTTGCTTGATTAGAGTGCCTGTAGAAATAACAAAACAGAGACGACAGGCGCTCATAGCAAGAGCCGACTCCACTGCGATTGGGATTCTTTGGACAGCGTACAAAACAGAAGGGCTCCGGAATGGAGTTTATCGGGGATTCTTTTCCACAATTTTCAGAGAAATACCTTTTTCCTTGATACAATTCCCTCTATGGGAATATTTTAAGCTCAATTGGACGAGTGTGACTGGAACACCCTTGACTCCTTTGAGTGTTGCAATATGCGGTGCTTGTGCTGGTGGAATATCTGCTGGTCTCACAACGCCCTTCGATGTGATAAAGACGAGGATTATGCTGGCTGATAGCACAGTAGGAAGCAAACTTACACTCCCACATGTTGTTCGAACGGTGGTCAGAGAAAGAGGTGTTAAAGGGTAAGTTATTAGTTGAACGCATTAATCTAGGCTTTTATTCTTAAACTGAACAAAATCTTAAAATAATAACTCGGGAATTGTTTGATCAAAAATAATACAACTGATCACATTCTGTTTCTTCTCTTTCCAGGCTTTTTGCGGGCGTAGTTCCACGGGTGCTGTGGATTACACTTGGTGGGGCCTTCTTTTTTGGCTTTTATGATCTTACCTCAAGACTGTTGGAATCCTCAATAAAGGCGTGAATAAAATAATATTAATTTTTTTAGTCTTTGGTATGGTGTTTCGCTACGGAAGAGATTCGTTTTAAATGGGGAGGCTCGTCAGCTACGTGTACAGCTCCCGTTTGTCAGAGTAGCCCGATATTTGGTACTGGTTGTCATAGCTCTGTGGGAGGTTGCAGTCTTTGAAAATGGTATTTGAAGATTGATATTGTACTTACGTTATCTATATGTAATTTTCCACGCAATAAGCACTCCGTAGGATCTTCGTTATCTTCTAAGTCCGAGGGATCAAAGGAAAAGGCTGGGACATGAACCCGCTTGTAGAAGTTACTAATCCTTCTGCGATTCCGAGCCATTAGGTAAACCTAAGGAAGCTTTAATGTAGATTTGAACTAGCTGAGGGTTTTTAATATTACCATAGCTGATAAGAACATCACAGTTATCAAAACGGCCAAGGGAACAAAAATGAATCCAACGTTATCACTACCCGCGGGTAGCTCCGCTGGATCTTCCTCGCTCCAGGCGTCGGTTGTTGTAAAATAACTCATATTAATCTGGGAACTCATTTTAACATATGTTCTCTTATAGTTTAACTGCTTAAACAAGCATTTCAGCTGCCTGAAAACAGTCCCTTTAGCGTTTAAAAATAAAGGGCTTGTCAGAACCTCTTCACAGTTTTGATTGATATGACATTTGGTAATGATAATCACTGTTGTGGTGATTGCTTCCGAAGAGATAAACATTTGTGGGGTTTGATGGAAGAGTTCTATTTGATTTTATGATTCTTCCAATATGTATGTATATACAGCTCTTTCAAATTCATGCACAATTGCTATTCGCTTACAGTATTAATAAAAATAATTTAATTAAAAACAAGTTAACATTTTTGCAATATTTTCACCAAAAAATGGCAGTGCCCTCTCCATCGCTAAAATCAGCTGTTCAGTTGTCAAAGAAAATGTACAATTATGACAGCTGACGCACACGCCAGGTCCTAAAAAAGGAATTTTCCTGGAAATAATTTGCAAACTTGATTAAAACAGTGATTTAGGTGTAAAGTAGCAAAAAATTAGTTAAACAGATCACAGGCTCCACTGCCTTTTGTGCAGTGCCCCCGCTTTGGTTAAATGTTATTTCTTCTCAGCCCAGTGAAGTTCTGAGTCGCAGGAAAAAAAATGTTTCGCAGTCGAAGTTGGTTCGGCGGTGGTTGGAATCGCCCAAAGAATCGCCTTTCGCTAGAACATTTGAAATATCTGTACAGTGTGCTTGAGCGGAATACGACCGTGTCTGAAAATAACCGGGGGCTGTTGGTGGAGTCGCTCAGATGCATCGCAGAAATTCTCATTTGGGGCGATCAACATGATTCTTCAGTCTTTGAGTAAATACCACAACTTTACTAGTTTTAATAAACATTAAATAACTATATGCCCTTCATAGTTTCTTCCTGGAGAAAAATATGCTTTCCTACTTCCTGCATATAATGCGCCAGAAAAGTGGTGGCTCCAGTTTTGTGTGCGTTCAGCTGTTACAGACTTTGAATATTTTATTTGAGAATATCCGGAATGAAACCTCTTTGTGTAAGATAACTACACATCAAAAAGGGGAAAACACCCATCCAATATTATTTCATTTTCAGATTATCTACTGAGCAATAATCATGTGAACTCCATCATCGTCCACAAGTTCGATTTCTCCGATGAGGATGTCATGGGGTACTACATTCTGTTCCTTAAAACATTAAGTCTTAAGCTAAACACACACACCATACATTTCTTTTATAATGAGGTCAGTATTCCATATAAAGTGGGATGTGACTACGACGATCATTATATGGTTTTCCGTCTGCAGCATACAAACGATTTTCCACTGTACACAGAAGCAATCAAGTTTTTTAATCATCCCGAAAGCATGGTGAGGATTGCAGTAAGGACAATTTCCTTAAATGTTTACAAAGTTCAAAATACCAGCATGCTGCAGTTCATACGGGACAAGTATGTATTTTACCATTTTCAACTCGCTTTCTTTTCTTATTGGGAATTAATTTGCCTGAATCCAATTAAGTTATTTGCACATTTTTTATAACTTAAAATTATTTTAAGAATGTTTACTATTATATTTAAAAACTTCCATAAAATGTTAGCCTAAAAAAATAGAATTCAGTCCAAAATACTTTGTACATATTGTAAAGTAATCGAGAAATTACTCTATCGATTTAAAGAAGATACCTTTACATTCTTTGTAGAACTGCTGCGCCATATTTTAGCAATTTAGTTTGGTTCATCGGAAAGCATATTCTGGAGTTGGATGCATGCGTTCGAAATGATACCGAGTAAATAAATAGATTCATCAAAAAGAAAAACATTACGGTGAGTAAAATGATCTCTTTTCAGTCACCAGTCCCAGCACCGCTTGTCCAATCTGGTTGCGGAACACTTAGACCACCTGCACTATTTGAACGACATCCTCTGCTTGGATATCTCCGATTTGAATGCAGTCCTGACGGAGCACTTGTTGCATAAACTATTTGTCCCCTTGTACATTTTTTCTTTAACTCCAGCCCCACCGCTTTCCATGGCTGTTGTAACACAAAATCTGGCAGCTGTTTTAAATAAGGTTGTGGACATCGATATACAAGAGATGAATAATCCGAGAGTATCGTCAGTTGTTGCCCTCTATTTGTTATCTTTGGTTTTCTTGGTCATCACCCACAGTCCTCTTGTTCATGCCCTGGCTTGGGTTATTCTGAATGCGGATCATAGCGTATTTAAAGAAGGTGCAGCTGAAGTTCTTAATGCGTATATTGAAAGACGTGAAGTAGTTGCTCTGGGCTTTGGTCAGCCACAGGAAAGTTTGGAACAAGCTCTGGAAACAGTGGTTGGATCAACTTCAACAGCATCTTTAGTTAGTGTGTCGCAAGAAAATAGTTCTAGTGCTTCTTCGAGCTTTGATACATCTCAAAGCAGATCATTGTCGGAGGGTATAGAAAAAGTTAACATTACAGACGAAGAAAAGGAGAAGCTTCTGAAAATGGACCCACCGGCAGCAGACGTGAATCGTCCCTTCCTCGACATGGTCCTATCATCGCTGGATTGCACAGAGAATGACTATCTGGCTCTTCTTGGTCTCTGCCTAATGTATGCCCTGGCAAATAATAAAGGCAAGTACTTTTTTAGATATTTAGATTAGTGTTCCTTTGCTTTGCTCTCATGTACTCAATCGTTTTCTCTAACTCATTGCGGCTCGA
Source organism: Machimus rusticus (assembly GCA_951509405.1). Classification (NCBI taxonomy): domain Eukaryota; kingdom Metazoa; phylum Arthropoda; class Insecta; order Diptera; family Asilidae; genus Machimus; species Machimus rusticus. Next base: position 13,373,687 of record OX608054.1, on the reverse strand, counting down.
ATTAATTAACTTTAGACGGTACGTAGCTATGCTCAGCATTTATTCCTCTTGTAGACTTAGCTTTTTGCCGTTTAATACTTTTTATTTTTTTGGTGCCCTTAAAAATTTTCAATTTATTTATAGGTGTCAGTCCTGAATGGCTGGACCATGTTTTGAGCAAATCATCGAAGGGTAGTGTCAGCTACAAGGCTGCTTTAGTTGAAAAATTGCTCCAAATCGTTAGTCTTTCCAGCCAACCATGTAAATAATTTATTTTTCTTAGCAGTTTCGGTTGTAATGATTTATAAATTTTAGCTTGCCGCATTCGGCTTGTAACGCTCCAAATAACTCTTAGCCTTCTATCCACGTTCACAAAAGCCAACACGGATGAATGTTGCATCACAGAAACGCAACAAGCAATACTCTTCTCAGCTCGTAACCAAGCAATGACGGTACTCCGGAATTTTTACAAGTCTGAAGACATCTTTCTTGACCTGTTTGAAGACGAGTTCAACGAGATGCTCAAATCTGCTTTGAACGTAGAATTCCTGTGCATGGACTCCACTATTTTACTGCCACCGACAGGAACACCTTTAACTGGGATAAGTTTCACCAGAAGACTACCTTGCGGAGAGGTGGAAAAGGCTCGTAGAGCGATACGTGTGTTCTTCCTACTCAGAAAAATGTGCCAAGAATATCTAAACGAGGAGGAAACTCTACTGCCCTTAACGAACCTCAGTAACTGTGTTCAAGTCGAAAAAGTTTTGGATCTAAGTAAGAGTATATACAGTAAGATTTTGGAATTATATAATTATGTATTTCTTTAATATTTACAGATAACAGCGATTTAATCGCTTGTACGATTGTAACAAAAGACTCAACAAAATATAGGCGTTTCCTGGTAAGCGATAATTTGCAGATAATTCTTGTAGAGCCCGATTCAAAACGGTTGGGCTGGGGAATTGCAAAATTTGTTGGTTTTCTGCAAGATGTTGAAGTTGTTGGGGACAAGGATGACTCCCGTTGCTTACATATCACAGTACATAGGGGTGGAGCAACTCATAATCGAACACCCCTTCTATCTGCAAAATTTCTTTTTGATGACCACATTCGTTGCATGGCAGCTAAGCAACGCTTAACGAAGGTAAAATTAAAAGAAATAAGTGGAAGCACCACGATTATAAATTATTAAATAATTAACAAAATATTTTGCTTTAACAGGGACGTAGTAAGGCTAGACAAAAGAAAATGTATCAAATTGCTCAGCTTTTGGAGATTCCTGGGCAGGTTATGGAATCGCCGGTGTATGCAGTATCAGGAATTCGAACTCCTGGTGGTTCACGCATCCCGCGAGAGCATAGGCCGCTGTTTTCTACTGCTAATCGTGTACCTGGATTTGCTGCAGCTTTGCGCCGTGAGAGCATGCCAGCTGGCAGTGTCAGCCGCATTCAAATAGCGCAGAACCGTTCCGTTGAAGGGTACGATGATTTGATTTTGTTAAATGCTGTTCCTTTTTTTTCCAAGCTTCTTGTTGAGTTTATTTCTTTTGAGGTGTTCTGATGGTCCTCGTTGCTGTTTTCTTTTAGTATCAATAAAAGCATTTATTTTCTTCATTTACACGTCAATTTTTGTTATATTCAACTGAATTGAGAACTGTGCATTTCATTTTACAATCTCTGTACACAGACTTATCCATACTTTGAAAAATTTGATCGGTTTCACCAACCCGCGGAATTTGTGTTTTTGTTAATTCAACATTCTATTCAGCTGTAGATACAAATAGCTGAATAAAAATTTTCAGGGTATGGACTTGACTCAGAAAGATTTAACAATAAAAAAATATGTTGTTAACTCTTAAGCGAATGCCAATTCTATTTAAAGGATTCGCAGCGAAAGTGCCGGCAGAACAAGGAGGCGTAGCTCAAATTCAAGCAGTACCTCATCTAATAACGGAGCAGTACCACGAGATAGCTCACCGGACAACAGGAGCTCCCAATCTCGCGATACTTCTAGAAATCGCTCGCCTCGTTCGAGAGATAGCAGTCCGCGAGTACCTAGGCCGAGGTAATTAAAATACTGGACATTTATATGAAAAACATTATTTAATTTTAATTTCTATCTAATTTAATAGATCCGAAGAGATCCCTCTTGAGGACTTTCCCCACTCACGTAATTCGAGTCCAATGTCAAGAGGGACATCAAATGGTCCATCGAGATCGAATACTCCGTCACGAAGCAGTTTTGATCCAAACATAAGTACATCATCATCTAGAGATACAGTCTCACCGAATAGCGTTGTTATAGCTAAAGAAGTTGTGCCAAGCTCAGAGGAGACCTCATTTATTGCACGTGAAGATAGGGAACGAGAACGGGAGAGGAGAAAAGGTGTTGTTGAAACCGTCTAACAAAAATCAAACTACTGACAGTTGCTGAATGTAAAAAGAATCTTCTGAGTTTTACCTGCTGCAAACATCTCTTCGCTATGGAGAGAAACTTTGACCGTTTTTGTGATGTTATTTTATTAAGAAGAATATTTTGACTGTTGGGTAGTTATAAATTTTCGGAATGTGTTTCCTTTTGTTTCCCAAATTCCTTAATTTTTCATAAATTTGATATTATGTTTTTTAAACTTGGAACTTTTCCTTGATGGAACTTTTCTTTACTATTACTACACATATTCTACAGAGCTCGTTCGGGCATAAGTATAGTAATTGGTTAAAAAAAATCAATGCGCTTTTTCTAAATAACTAAAAGTAAAGTGCATTTCACAAGGGAGATCTACCAAATTTGTGTCATATTCGGTACACGAGCCATGGATCGTTCTGTTTGGTACATTCTTTTCTTGCTTTATTGGTAAATATAGACCAAAATTTCAACGATTTTGTTTTTCAATAATTCAGTTTCTACAATTAATTACGCAATCCTGTAATTGCTTTTTTTACCTGGAAGGGCTAAACGACACAGCCGATTACAGAAGCAAATATTCTTGAAAGCTCTTAATATTTTTCCTATTTTAAATCGTATCAGAATTTCAGAATATAATGAAAAATCGTTTTTCAAATTTTATTTGCATTTGTAATGTTTTGAGTGGGTTATGACTCTTCGGCGTTATTCTAAAACAAGTTTCTTTAAAGCTATAGTAAATTCCATGCTGAATGCAGTAAAACTTACTTTTGTCTCGTTTGTGGCCGTAAAATGATTTATTCAGGTTTTAAAATAATGAGGCATTATACTTTTAACGTTTTAAGCAAATTTTTATTTATTTGCATCTGTAATTTAAAGAAATTACAAGTTATTTATCGAAGCGATTATTAAACAATTGAAAGGCTTTAAAGGCATTTCGGGGAATGGAGCAGCTGACATTCGCCATTTGTCAAAGTGTTTTTATAGAAAGGCGGGTAATCCGACGAGTTCTTTTTCGTGGTGATTTCTAGAGCGTAAACGTTGTTTTGTAAAGTTTTATAGCACAATTAAGTGTTTTATTGTATTTAGATTAATTGTCTGGTGTACTTTTTGAAAGGTAAGTCCAAATATTCTTTGTTTACTTGGGCTCTTAGGTTATGCCGAGTCCTTTTTAAATTATCACCCGGCTTGGAGGATTTCTCTTCAATTTGTTCTTAGTTTTTCCTGGAAGTTTATTGGTAAAGCAATTACTAATTTCAGCATTATAATTTCTAGTTCTTAAATATCATTAGTGCCTAAATTGCAGCCTAAAGCGAAGTTGCTTTCAGAAAGTTAAGCAAAAACATAATTTATTAGAAAATAAAAATGCATCTTCTGCAAGCAGAAAAAACATCAACAATGTTTATTGAAAGAAGTTCCGAAGAGAAACGCGTGCTCTGCGGCGTCTAGAGACTACTGTATACAATTCCCGACCTGAAAAAATGGTGATGAGGAAAATTCCAAATAGTGGCCCTCAACGTTTTAATGTTTCAATTATTTATTGTTTTAAAATTTGAGACAGTCTTAAATTGCCCGATTATTCCGAGCTAGCAGGCTTGCTTATCAAATAATTTTGCTATTATTTTCTGGAAGGTTTATTGCCAAAAATCCAATCAATATAATTCTCTTAAAGCCAGTTTTCAGATAAATTTAAGGAAGTGATTAAATGTTCATCCGTGTGACTCCGTTTCACCCAAGTTCGAGCGTCTTCGGTTTTCCGGATGAAAACGAGCTGATCGTTTGAGCATCGGGTGAATCTGGATGAATACGTGTCACACAGAATAAAACGGAGTCGCGCGTTGTCCCTTTATTTATAATATGAATATAATGTTTACAAACAGTTTTATTACCCAGGGATAGACATTAAGCCGTGGTTAATTATTACAGGACATTCCTACTTGAGGAAGCGATATTTCACTTTGAACTGACTGAACAACGTAAAAAATGCAATAACTATATTGCAAATTTGAATCATTAACTGTTATTCATAACTTTAAAAGAATTCATCTAATCTAAACGAACATATTAATACGCCATATATTATTATTCGTCAAATTCTGAGGTGCGTTTAAACGAAAATTCACCACTGTATTTGAATGATATGCTGCTTTAAATTTCTGCCTTCCTGATCTGACAGAATTTCAGGTTTTGTTTGTATATTTGTGACACTGCATACTCTCCTTATAAATATAAAGGCAGAAACACAAATTCATCTGCTCCGATCCGCTTCATTCAACAAATAGAAAAAAACTCGGCGGTAAAAAGCCGACGATATCACAAACATTTTGTTACAAAATAAGTTATTAATAAGTCCTATATTATATATATATATTATATAAAATAAGTTATAAGTTATTAATAAGTCCTATATTTCGTGTTTCTTTTCTTCTAAGGCGATTTATTCTATATGGGATGTCTTATTTCAAAACGCTAGGAAAAACTTTTAAACTACCACCAAACTGTCCATAGAACAAAAGTATTATTTTTCCTCGAAAGCAATTTAGTTATAGTAAATCCTAGTAAGATGTTTAGGGAAGATGAAATATTTGAAACCGCGCAATATTGATTTCTATTTCGCTCAACAAAAACAGACCTACGCCTGACGGTCGCTGTCGACATAATAAAATGCTTTGTCTTGCCGTCATAACAAATTAATTCATGTAAACATGTTCTTGTTACGTTTGTAATCTGTTTACAAAAATGAAAATACTATAAAAGTATCCTGTCGGTGTTTTGTTTCTCTGTTTGAAGAAATTGCTAGGTCTTCTCTTTGTAAGTTATTTAAGCAATAAAAAAGTAGGAAACAGAATAGCTCTTTTAGAATAGACTAGTAATTTTCGTTTGGAATTTTTTTTTAGCTATCCGAAATATCATAGTCATGGAAAATGGTTCGAATTTAGGATGAAAATAAAATTAAATTCAAATGTATATGAATATTTTAATAAGGCAAAGCGTTTACACAAAATATTCTATTAGTACCACGTCATACGAAAGTAGCAATGAAAGCATTGCGATTTTAGCAAATTTCCTTCCACTTTATACTGAAATTGTTAAAATCTGAAAACAAACAAATGGAAAAGAAAACTTTGGTTTAAAAACAACATTAATGATCAACACTAGATAAAAACAATTTCTGCGAAATTATTTATCGTCAGTTTTCTATGCGCTACAGTTTTGTGTAATGCGTTAATTGATGTCGTGGAAGAATGTTGCGTTCTATTGGTGGTGTTGATATAAAAATGTCCCCTTGTAATTTTGATGTAGTCGAAAGAATTCCAGTTATTTTTATATTTTTTGTATGCAACAGCTTTTTTTTAAATCATAAATGCGGAAATTGGATTATATCTCATAATTTTTGAAAGTAAAATCCACAGAATTGATGTTATTGAACACAACACCACACCTCCCCAACCTAGATCCAGGCTCCATGATGTTGTAAATACGCGCGCTCCTAGAAGATTTTGAGCGGCTCTTGCAGCTCCTCTGATAGCCACTAAGCCATCAACAGTTCCATCGAAATCACTATCCAGCATGGGTCTTCCCTGTTGTCGTTTAAAATGAATTATCATAAGAGTAAAAAGTGCAAACAAGGCTGGAATGACATTAGTAATTAAGTATGAGAATAAAAGGTATTAATTTATTAAAATTACCAGCTAGAAGGTACATGACGCCGGTGATCAATATCGCACTTATCTGGCGCTGGCAGACGCCAAATGCTCCCACTAAGGCAGCACTACCAAGAATTATTAAGCACACCAATGAGCAGGAAATTGACAAATTCTGCATTCCTAAAATATATTTTTATTTAAGTAAATATGTCGTACTTATGAATATAATAATAAAAAAATGACAAAAATATTTAACACTAGAATGGTGTGAAATGTATGGTGTATTGTGGAAAATTTTCAGCACGACAACTACCCACAACACAAGGCAAAAGCGAGATGTGGAAAAGAAAAAATTAAGTGAAGCGAGAAAAATTGTGAGGAAATGGGGGTACAACTTGTTGTGGAAACATTCATCTGTTATTACTGCGACAGTTGACTACTTTTGCGTTCATACTATTTCATACAGTGTGTCTACGCAGGTGGAAAGATCAAGATAAGAAGTGTTTCTTTGCTCTAGCTGTTTCACACATAGTTGTACCTACTTAAATGCGGTTGTAATGTTGTCTGGGACTCACTATGCTGCCAGTCGTTGCGTGACTCTTCGCCCCTTGCATTTTCCATATTTCCAGCAAGGTAGTTCACACAAGGACGTGTCGATTTCGGGAAGCGTTTGTGCCGCTGTAGTAAATACATTTCTTGAATGGTCAGATCGATGCACAAAGTCCATATCCCGCCATGCATTGGCACCAGAAAAACTGCACTGCGCCTATCCCGGGCGTCTGTAATGGAAGTTATATTAGTCAAGATATGACAGAAATTATTATTGGTTGATTGTAAGGGAAGTACATTTAAATAGCGTAAAATAAGATTAAAATAAGGAATTAGGTTATCGTGAGCTAAGCTTAGCCCCCGAGTGAAAATATAAGACTGAAAATAGACAGAAAAATGTACTGATTTTTTCTGCTTAAAGAGCAAAAAGAAAACGAACGGAAAGTAGACTGAGGTAGTAAACAAGAGGCGGAAAGTGATCGACGGAAAAGAGACTGAAAATGGACTAAAAATGTACAGAAAATTATCTAAATTCGACTAAAGAATGTAGACGGAAACATTTAGACAGAATTGACTGAAAATACACATTTTGATTAAGTCCAATATTCAAAAATTTTTCTAAGTCTAATAAATACCGTGCCCTAAAAATATTCTTAGTCTAATAATAATAAAATTTACGTCTCTTTTCCGTCTCCTTTCAGTCTCTTCTTCATATTCATCAAGGGTAACTGATATTTCAGTCTCGATTCAGTCTGTTTTCCGACACAGCTTTTCTAATATAAAACTTTGTCTGGTTTCCGCCTCATTTCAGTCTGAATTTCGTCTTCACCTTCTCCATGTCGTACGTTGTCAGTATATTTTCAGTCAGTTTTCAGTGCAAATAATAATTTCCGTCTTATTTCAGACTGAATTCCGTCTAAAATTCATTTTTCAGTCTTATATTTTCATCCGGGCCGGTTTCAGCCAAGTGTAGATCAAGTTTTATTTTCTTAGGGCAAGTTTTTTCTATAACCTTTAAAAACGAGCAAAACTAAACTTAACAAGGGTAGATCCCTTACCTTTAGGCAGGAGTATTGCAACTTTAGAATCCAGTGCCCAATCTAGGGCTTGTCCTGAGGCATTGGTAAGTTTGTCGAGGCTGTCGCGGTCCCAGGTGACGTGCTCCCAGTGGTCAGTCATAATTGCTGCACAGAGCATTGCGGTAGCGCTGGTCGTCATTAAAAGAGTTACAAAAAGAAAAATCACAGGTGGTGGAGCTGCGCATATCCCGCTGTTCCCAGAGTCATTTGCGTTAGGGGTCGGGGTCTGGGTCTGTGTCTGCATTTTGCCACTATTAAAAATACTATTGCTTCTAGATGTCTCATATATGCTTGCGTCTCGAAATTTATCATTTGACAAATCTTCAGTGCTTGAGTAGTTGTTGTTATTATTGTTGTTCAACACATAAAGTGTCTCGTAGTCATATTGATGGGGATTTCTATAGATCACTGGCCAGCTCCTAGTCGTGCTAGGATTGTTGCTGTAGCTGTATGAAGTCGTTGTTGTATCTTTTGTTGGCGCCACCGTTGATGTTTTTCTAGTTTTTGATGTTGATACATCTACTGTCTGTTGTTCAGCTACTAATGATTGGCTATAATCGGTCTCATTGCTGTTTGGCGGTGATGTTATATTTACCTCTGGGACACAACGGGTTGTCACTTTATAGCGACACCCTGTACGCGTTTTTATGAGTCATAAATCTGTATCGCGCTTTTTCATTTTGGCTTACGATTTTTTGTTCGATTTTGATTGGATAATCTTCTGTATTTTAGATTATGCCAGCTTGGTAAATTGTTCTTTATATGATAATTTGTTTGTTGCGGAATTTTTGCTTATCCTGAATTCACGAAAATAAAATAATTCTTGATGATTGATTGCTAGAAAATAAAAGTTATCCATTTAGTAGTTTAAATCTTTTAAAAAATAAGAATTCGTCTATTTTATAGGAAAGGATAGTGTTGTATTTATGTAAAAACAGCAGACCATTCAGTAAGAAAATTATAATACTTGAAAAGACGTTTGAGAATTATAAAGAAAAATGAGACAACTTAAAGCTTAAAAAAACCATTTCCGCTAAGATATAGCAGCTTGAAAAAAATCCTAGTCTAATTTCTGACAACTAAAGAGCCTTGGGAACGACAGAAAAATAAATTCGATACCATTATCGTGGATATAAAGAAACACAAACGAATATGTTTGGATAATAAATTGTAAAGGTTGAAGACGATATAAAGGAAACAAGGCGAATCTACGTTCAATGTAATTTCAGGGGACAATTTGCGACCAACTTACGGTTACAAAAAATATAATAACGTATTAAAGCATTAACTCCTCATGTTGTTGGCTTGTTTTGTCCAAGAGAGGCACTTAAGAAGGTTATGCGTCAAGAGGGAAAAAAGTAACAAATCACCACAATTTTCAGGTGTTCTGTTCACACAATTTCGCCAGGGTTATTTTCCACTTTATTTTCCTCAGTACGTATTACCATTAGTTTTAATCCGGTATGTTTCTCATTAGGAATCTTCAGAATGGAAGAAAACTCTGACACAAAAACTTATCCTTAACATTTCCTGAGATTTATGTACTGTAATTACAGATATGCATATACATATGTATGTGCAATTAATACAGAAAATAAAGTGTGAGACCCATCTACGTCTTTAATGAAAATGGTAATTATTAATAAATGAGGAGCAAAAATATAGCACATCGGCTATATCTGTGACAGCTTAAAAAGGTTTAAATATTTAAGTAAAAAAATTTAATTAAAGAAGTGAACTCTTAACTCTTATTAGCTCTCTTGGAGCGTATTTTACACGTTGGCTGTTTTAAGTGGAAATTTTAATTATTTCCTTTGGTACATGTGCCTCTTTTTGTGAATATGAACCTTCTCAACAAGTGTGTACGCTTGTTGGGGTTTGAGCAAATTAATATTTTGAGATTTTCGCAGAGCACGTAAATATGTTGGGCAATTCATTAGGGATTGAAAAAATGAAAAAGAAAAAAAAAAGCTGCGAAAAGGGACCTGTGCATACCTTCCCTTGACGCAAACTGTTGGCATCTATGGGCTACCTTACTCTGGATGTAATCTCGGCATTCCTCCCAGAAATTGGTAAAAGGGTTTGTTGGCTCTTGAAGAAATTGCTGGAATATTCAAATGAGTTTGGGGATTGCCAACTGATCCCGACATGTTTTAGCCATCGTGGCGATATTTCTTAGGTAATATACAGCAAGACAAGTTTGGATTGATTGGGTAACTTCAGTTATTGATATTTTACACATCTTCAATATTTGATGATTCTTTAAGGTACAGGTTCGATTGAATAGGTAATTTTCGTTACACCTACCATCAGTAATGAATTACATGGCTGCTCAAATTAATTGGCAATGACTGTATAAAGTGGCGACTGTAAATTGGTAGATTTAGGAGATAAATTAAAATCAGTGGCGGTTTTTGTGGTAGTAATTCAAGAACCTTTTAATTTAATTTCGTTTTATATACCAAAATGCGGGTGTTCAAAAAGTATTGGATCTCGAAAAATACCGTTCGGATAAAAAATTATCAATACAAGAGTTGACCTTCAGAATTTCAGAATTACCTTGAAGATCAAGTTCAAGGTCACAGTTAGATCGCCCATTCGAAACTCCAGGACTTTTGTATTGATGATTTTTTTCGCCGAACAGTATTTTAGAGTCAGGGGTGTTCGATACTTTTTGAACACCCTGTTTACATTGTGTTGATGTACCAATAAATAATCTATTTAAAAAAATTATAGTATTATACAAAATTTTAATTTCATTGACGCGAATAACAAGCGGGTTTCAAAGGAACAAATTTGCTTTACATATTTCGATTGTGTTAAACCATAACCATAATATTTCTAATTTTCTCAACAAGATCGTTTTTAGTTTGATTGAGTGATACTACTCTATTTTATCACTTGGAATTTGAATAAAGCAAACATATTCTGTTTCTGTATAATTCAAACTGAGAACCCATCAGCGCCCGACACAGAATGATCCCTTAAAATATTCATTTAACTACATTTACCCGACATCCTTCCAAAAATTTATCCCTGCAAAGCCGAAGGAAGCCTCCACATAAAATATGTACCCTGGATAATCCCAAGTAACACGTGCAGCGAGCTCAAGACAATATTCATATCCAGCCAAATAGGGGCTGACCTAATTTATACCCACGTCAAGCCAATTTTCAAGCACAAAACGCAATTGAATTAGAACAAAAGTCCTGTCCCTTGATGTAAGATGCGAGAAAGCGAAAAGATCCGGTAATTTACCGAAGGTTATGAGAAACATTTGCTTTGATAATAATAATTCAAACGCTCCGAGAAGTGTTTGGTCCTGTCACGGTCATCTCCCTTTGTAATTGTCTTGATGAATAATGACGCCCTTAGCATTCAGTAGAAATTTGTCTGTTTAAAAGGATTTACTCAAAGAATTTTATCATCTCATCATGATGCTGAAACTGACTGAACAAGGTGGGTTTTACTGCAAAAAAATATCGTGAAGGTTATGCAGAGGGATTTTTTGGCATTATTCCATGTAACATGATGTCGAAACTTTGAAACCGAGAGCAAATCAAACGAGATTTTTTTGGATTCCTCTCATGGGGGAAATGGAACAAAATTTTTATCTGTGTGGAGGAGGAAACTTGAAAATCGAATTATCTACCTTGTGCCGTATTTGTGATTTATCCTTGACTTTAGGACTTTTGAAAGGGACATCTCATTCATTTCGTTTTAGGCTTTTGATGTCGTCATTTTTAAAGATTATTATAACATTTTTTTCTTTTTGCAATTATAATGAATGTCTGGTAAAGCAATTAGGTTGAAATCCGGTTTAAATCTTTATTAACGACTATTCGTATAACATGAAATGATCAGGTAAATGTACATACATACATATGTAACAGAATCTACCTTTTTGGTATCTAAGAGAACTTGAAAAAGTATCATCCAAGTACTAATTCTTTTCAATTTTGTGTAAGCTTGAAACATTAAAATGTTCTGAAAAAATTATAAAAACCATTGGTCGGATTTTCGTTCTTTATTTTTTTCCTTCGAATCTTTTTGACCAAACCTCAGACATGAATGAATGATTCCCATTCTTTAAAATTAGATTAAATTTATATAGGTGCAGCAATAAAACGCTAAAATAGTTGCTTTATTGACATTAGCAGCGCAATAAGTTACTGAATACAGTAAGTAGTTAGAAAAAAAAATAGGTGTGTTTGTAAAATCATAGCATTGTTAAAGGGTTTTGTAGGATTTTGAAATACATTTCTTCATGGTGGGTTTTTCAAACCTAAAAATAAAAAAACAAAAAAACAAATCTTAATTAAATGGGCAGGAGTATATGCATTGTACGGCAGAAGAGCGGTGTTTAGTGAGGAAGTTAAAATACTAGGGAAAAATGTATAAATTCATTGCTGACTTCTTAGGTCGTTCCCAGAATATCGTAACAAAAATGTTTTAAAGCCCAAAGGAACACAGTAAACCAGAGATCGATCTAAAAAAAGGACTGTAAACACCGATCATCAGATCATCATTATGGCCATTTGTGTCTTCAGTGACCATTTCCGTAGCTATGGGATACAAAGTCAGCACAAGAACTATCCGCAGGAGATTACAGAGGGCAAATCTACTAGGAAGAGTTGCTAGAAGAGTTCCTTTGTTTCGTAGAAAAAAATTTGAAAGCAAGAAAAGATTTCATCATTCGCCATTTGGTCTAGTGAATAAAATCCCCAAAAGTGGTACAACGTTCTATGGGGCAACGAAACGAAGATCAATTTATACGGATCCGACCACTGGCGAAATGTTCGATGTTCAAGCGACAAAGAATATAATCCTAGATTTACAAAAAGGTCAGTTAAGCATGGTTGGAAAGCATCATGGTATGGAAATGATTTGCTTGGCATAATTTTGATCCCATTAGATGGATTAAAGAGACAATGACCAATATATATGTAGTTTATAGGGACATGTTGTAAAATGTGATGCTACTTTTGCTGAAGGCAAAATACCCTTCGGATGGCGGTTTCAGCAGAATAATGATCACAAACACTCATCTCAAGCAGTGAGCGAATAGTTTGCGGATCATAGTGTCAATGTTCAGCCAATCGCCGGGTCTCAATCTCATTGAGAACTTGTGGGATGAATTGAAGCGGTACGCGGGAAAAGAAAAAATAATAAATAAAAAGGGCGGTTCAGTCGCATTGGAACGCTATCGCTAACGTCCGCTCTTCTGTCGTACAATACGTACTCCTGCTCATCTAATTAAGGTTTTTGCAGTGATATTTTTTTATTAAACATGTTTTAATTTTGTAGAACTCCCCATGTAGAAATTAATTCCAAAATCATACAAAATCCTTTAATTTTCATTTTACATAACAAGAGGCTTTAACTATGCTAGAAGGTGAGATTCTTGCAGTGCAGAGTGCGCCCATTTCACTAATAAGCTGTTGTTTGAAATACTGCCATTAAGGAGTGTCGTTAAAATCGATAAAATTTTAAAAGCTTGAATATGCAAAATTTGATGGTGATTTTTGAAACTAACTTGTAATATAATACAATATGATGCTTTTATTATGTTTGGGTATAGTTCCGAAAAATTAATACACCCATTCTAGAAGTTAGTTTATTAACTTTAAAAAGCCCTAGAAGTCCTTGAAACGCTTTGCTATTTTGGGTAAACGATACCAATAAAACATAAATTAGTGCTGACACATTTGAACTTCAGAGAAGGCGTCAAAGTGTCGCCATCGATAATAGTGAAAATCAACAGACGCTGTCTATTTCATTTTCACATTTTCAGGTCAAACTCTACTCACAGATGAATTGGAGGACATACATATAATGGGGGTTCGATGTAGCTCAATGAAATAAATTTATTATAAAAAATGGGCAAAGAGTCCAAACATAGGAAAGTAAATAAAATATTGACGATGTTCATTCTCATTTCTATTAAATTATTATATCACTATTGAGATGTGAGTCATGGTTTCTTCAAATCTTTTAAAATTCAGAAAGGTATTGGAAATTACATTATATTTAAATTAATTTTTAGACGAATTTGTAATTTTATCACTTCTATCAGTAATATAGAAGATACTACAAATTTTTTGTGAATAAACGAATTTTTACAATCCTTAAATCTTTTCATTGAGTTCTGTCCTTTCTTAGCGACAGAAAACCTTTTCCATGAAATTAATCTTTATATTTGTATACTTTGAACACCCACGTTGGGGTTGGTCCTTATTGAACCCATTCCAGGGGATGCCGAAGTTCATTGGATTTTATTTTCTTCCCAGAAGGTTAACTCGAATATCAAAAACACTTCCATCTTGAGATGAAATTAAGTCATAAATGAAAACATTTAGAGGCTACTTACCCGCCCATACACCGGCACAGGGCCAAATCCTTAGCCACATTAACTTGAGACAAGGATGGGGGGAAGTACAAAGGTTTCTTACCCTTAAGAGGCATTTAAGATTTTAATATTTCACCCGATTCACCCTTTGAGTATGTGGAGGCAGAAGGATGACTGATAAAAAGTGCCACTTCGCAAAAGAGCGTGAACTTGTCTCCTCTTTAAGAAAATTGTATATATGGAGGTTTAAAGCCTCTGGGGAATGGAGTAATTAATAAGAGATTTTGGGACCCTTAATAGGACACATTTTGTGGTGTAACAACATGGTGACATAAACAAGATTTGCAAGGCATTAAAATGTCAAAACTGCTAATATTGGGTCTTTTGGAGGGTGTGGGGATGCCAATAAAGTGCCAACATAAACATTTGCGTACAGGCTCGATCCATCACTGGGGGTTAAGCATGATTCTAGGACATTCATTCTTTTATTTGTTGTTGATGGTTGGTTGTATTTTGTATATTAAAATTGGATTATTTATGAACAAGAATCCCGCACCCTTATTTGCAATTCATATGCGACCATTTTGGGAAAGACTGTCGCAATGCCCTTTCGAAAGAGTGTGTAGGTGGTTTTGGAATTGCAATAGACACTAAAACGAAATTCATTCATTAATGGAAATTAGTTTCAAAAGGAAACGATGTAAAATCGTTAATATAAAAGTAAGTACACAATCAGAGATGAAAGAATTATTGACCTGACCTAAGAGCTCTCGCCCACGACTTATTCCCAATTTGACCTCCGAGTTCAATGAAATTCTCGAATTGCAGATGTTTGTTATTATTCAGTTAAAAAAAACATTTCCGTTCGTAAATAATTCAGTTTTTGTAAATCCCATTACGAATTCCGGAACGTGTTAATTTATTCCTGAATTTAAATTTAAATAAAAACATTCCTCGCGGATTAATGGGAAAATGAATTGCTTTTTGTAAAAACAAAAAAATTAAATCGAAACAATTACGAAGAATTGCTGAAAGGAACTACTATTTGTTCAGATATTTATAGACTTCTGCTGTAGACGGCGGAATCAATTTGGAGTTATAAAAGAAAAAAAAAAAACTCCTAATTGTTCAAACAACGTATCTTTGGTATTTCGTTGAAAGTGAACGCAATGTTATTGGATGAATTTAGGGGACGTTCACGGTTGTTGCAGAATTGGAATTTTTAATTTAAAATGAAATAAATATAACTAAGTTACAATGAATTTTTCAGCAATCGATTTAAATTTGGGATTTTCGTCCGTTAGTTCGTTTTCTGTTCGTCTGCTTGAGATTCAATTCACAATAACTCAATGGTTCAGATGTAAAAATTGCAATTCCAAAGATTAAGATAGAAATTGAAACTACTATTATAAACTTTTAATTTCTTCTTTTGTTTGGTGAAAGGTAAAAGGGCGATGGTAGTAAATAAATTACTTTAGAGTTGCCCCTTGTACTCTCTGCTTCTATCTATCCCTCTATTTTACTGCCCTTGAAAAAGTTATTAGAACATAAAAGTGTTTCTTTCAAAAATTTATTGATCCAATTTCATAGAGGCTTCAAAATCAATGACTGACAATGACAAAGTTTCCGAAAATGGGTTAATGAATACTTCATGAAATAATTTTTGGTAAAAAATTTAAGGGTACTTCTCTTTCCAACTCAACCAATTCCGACAATTTTGTTCATTAACGCTTCCATTAAATGTGAAATACACTTCAGGGCTGAAGATGATTCTGCGGTATCACAGAATCAGTTGCTGTATTCTCCAACAATTCAATTAACAAAGTATGTCAATTGAATCTTGTGGATATGCAAATCTTTATGCAAAATCCTCCATAAACTGGCTTCAGCGAATTATGTGAAATTGATGCCGGCGGCCAATTGTGATGATTTATTATGAACAGAAGTTTGTATAAACTTTGTCACCAAAATCACGAATTGGTTTTCAGTAGCACGAGGACATTATACTTAATTAATATTTTGTGGAGAGTATATTTTTATAATAAGTTTTAATTATCTCCACCCTATTGTATTGCGTTCCAAAATTCATGATCAATTTGATATAAATGCTTTTATGGCCTGAAGATTATATAAGAGCGCAATTTGGTTTTTGATAATAAACTAAATGGCGATATCTGAACATAAGGTTAATTTAATGCTAATTTTGGCTCGGCTACAAGTAGTCTCAGTTTCTTATAGAGGGTTTCCTGGAAGTATCTCACACAAAAGTAAATTCCAGTACCAAAATGCTTGAAAGGTCAATGTCTTTTCGAGGATGGTTCTAAGCAACCTGTGATGACAGGATAATCATCAACTTTAAATTGATTTAAGTAGTTGTGCTTGCACCTTTAAAAATTCTTATTACTTGGATTTTCTTAGCGGAAGGGAAATACAATGCAATTGAAATAACTTATTCTACTTTGGGCTTCAGTCGTTTGCAAAGCACGATAAAACAACATCTACAATATCTTTGAATATAGCAAAAGTAAACTTTATTGTAATAAAAATATTACTGCTTTTGAAAGAATAATAAAAACTAAGTAATATACACTTTCCTTGGTTGGTGATTGTAAAACGAGATTTGCTCCTCTCTTGTGAAGCCTTTGTGCAAGTTTTTTATAACTTTTGATAAAAAATGGTTTACCTTGTGCTAAAACAATGGTCAGTTTAAAAAAATGGTTTAACATCAAGTAATAGATAGGATAATGGAAAAAATCGTTATGTCATCGTTTATCCGATGTTATCGGATATAAAACATAACTTCTTTAAAGGATTAAGAGAAATCGTAAAAGCAGATTTATAAATATTGAAGTAAGTGTTCTCGAAAATTCCCAGTTATTAACTTGAAATATTGAAAAATGATACCTTTCTATAATTATATGAATTGTAAAGCATGTATTCATAATCAATGCTAAAATACAGAGAAATTAATATTTTATCTCGAAAGAAAATTGAGAAACAAACAGAAAAAGCCTAAAATAAAAAGTCTAAATCGGCTTCCACCCTGCATATTAAATTCTTGATCATTACAAGTCTACAAAAGAATTCATTCTGTTGAAAATACAGTAAAAAATATATGACCTGAGAGAAAATTTGTTTTCATCCACGCATTTAGATGTTTGCATGTGAAATATCTGCGTGTGGCCTATTTCATGATGCTATTCACTTTTGTTTCGAGAATTTTAAAAGTCATCATCATTTCAAAACGTGCAGAAATAATTATAATATCCACACACGCAAGTTTTTTTTCTATATATGTATATATATATAATTTTTTTGTAAGGACATTTTTTTTTCTACTCTGTCTCCGCAGAATATCTCAACCACAAACTGTCGCGAACTGTCTCAATTTCTAAAGGACTTCCTTTCCTTCCACTGGAAATATCATTTTCGCAGTTTGAAAGGATTCTCCAGCTCTATTCATTGAGGGGGCATTCAACAGAAACTCGGCAGCTGAATAAATCATTGAGGTCTTAATAGGACAAAGTGCTTAATTTCACCCTTAATGAATGCCTTGAAAGTCAGAACCACACTACTGAGTCCTATACATTTAAAGATATACTCAATGAAATAAAAAATAAGAAAAAGCGGGTAATCGCTAATTGAGTTTAAAATGCATTTTCGAATTTTTTTCTTTTTCCTCCTCTGTTGTATTTTGTATCGTTTAAACAATAAATTGCTCTCGATAAGGTGGATAATCTTGAAAATCTCTTTTATGTAATAGACTGCAGCAAAACTGTTTGGATCCGATGAATGCTGCTTTGTGCTTGTGTTTTAAATAAAACATCCCTTGGCCTCCAGGCAGCTGACTCACATTCAAATTCTTTCCCCTGGTGCTAGTTACCGTCCATCCATCCATCCAGGCCCGTCCCTTTGCATATACCATGAAGTTTTTAGCTTTTACGTAATCGTAATCGAGAACTCTGTATCTATTTTGTTACTTAGCCGTCGTTGCACAACTCCTAATAATTATTATGCGATAAAACTTCCATTTTTCAAATTTGCAATTACGCCTTTTCGGGGGTGGTTGCGTAGTGTAGGTTTCTAGCTAAAAACCAGAAACCAGAAACCACTTGTAACAGACACTTAAAAGCCCTGTCCATCCATACCCCAGGTAGGGTGAAGGGCAGAAGTTCGTCAGAGGCCATAGTCATAAATCGCTTTTTAATGATTGTTTCAATTTTTGTTTGTTGCTTTTATGGTCTCTGGTTCCATGCCTAACCGTGTTATTGTTTAATTTTATTGGTTTCTGTAGAAGTCTGTATTTATTTGTTTTTACTTTTATTTTATTTTTACCTGCGTTACTTGGTTCCACCTTAGGAAAATGAAGACATACAAAGTTTGCGTAGACAACTCCCCTTAATACGTTTTTCGCAGGATCACCATAAGCGTTGATGTTAAACTTTTTTCTTCACCACATAAAATACTGCACGAAGGATTTTAGCATATATTTTTGGAAATTTATTTTATTTTTTCATCAAAATCAGCACTTTTCAAAACTATTACGAAACTGGGCTAAAACAATTAATTAAGATTTTTAGAAGATACTCTTTATCTAGCTATAATCAATTGAAAGTAGATTTACCGTGATTTGGTTGTCAATTGTTTGATCAAACTTTTTTTGCGTGTTTGATATTAATTTGAAAGGAGAGTAATTATACGGGGAGGACGAATTTTTTTAAAAATTTATTAACCGGACTTCTGTACGTCTTGATAGTAAACTCGCTCAGGACGGACTGACTCATTCGAATCCTCCTGGTATTTGTTACTTTGTTGATTTAGTCCCTATTGAGCTTTTGGCCGGAGTCGTGCTTTTCGAAAGGACTTGCCAAGACTAAGGAAGTGGATTTTCTTTGCGAAAGGAAGCACGAAAAGAAACATTTTTTGCATTAACCCGTAAAAGGATTCATCTGGAATGATGAATTTTAACAATGATAAATATTATTTAATTTTAGAAATTAATGCGTATACAAATGTATTACTAACCTCTTAAGGGACGAATTTTTTAAAAGTGATAAAAGTGGTTTCATGTTATATTTGACTGCTTCTTTACTTAGTTTTTGCCGACAGCTACTATACTTACTAGTAAGTAAGAAACATTTGGAAAAAATATTAGTATAGAAAAGGAAACTGAATTCACATATTATTTGAAAAAGAGTGCTTTTAGTAGAAAAAAAAAATGCTCATTTTACTAATTATGTTTTTAAAATAAAGCAGTCATTAAAACTAATTCTTATACATTAGATGATTTATTTATCAAATATTTAGGATATTTTTCCAATGAACTACAAAGAAACCTCGCGGTAATCAGAGGCTTCTTTGAAATGTTTTGAAAGCAGTTAATTTTAATTGGAATAAAATGCTATCCACGCTGCCATACTATTCAACGCTACATTAAAAGTACGGCTATAGTTGTTTTTAATGAATTCAAAGTAACATTACTATATTAGCAACGAAGAATGTTAGAAGACGAAATTCATTTTGGAAAGAGAAGGGATATTTGCTTTGCATCCAAGGAAAGTTGTTCCTTTATTTTTTGAATTTCGAAAAGCTAAAACAAGATACATATGTATGTATTTATATTGAATGTACCTTAGGCTCTTTGTAATTTGGAGCTAGATATACTTCAAAATTTAGTTGCTTGACCAATGAATTTGTATATGCTTTTAGCACCTGAAAAATATTCTCAATAAATAGAAATAATACTATAATTACTGTTTCTTTGGCTCCATTATTGAGTAATATTGAAAATATAAAAGAGATCAATTTTTCAAATAAAGTTCTAACGCTGAAAACAATATTGAAATGGTTTCTCTCTAAAGATGTTCTTTGCTGGTAAATAAGTAAATAAATATAATTTGCAACATAAAAAATTTGTGTAAGGACAGTGATTTTTTAATTTTTTGTCGGGTTTTTTGTAATGAAATTTTCAAAATATGAATACATTTTTAGCTTGGTAACTCCAATCTTATTATCATCATAATTTTTCCTGCCTCACTGTCCCAACTGTTACCAAATCTCGGACTTGTTCATGCGCTCTTCCTTCACGAATTGCCAAAAAATTGTGGCAAAGCTCTTTAATAGCCTTATCGAAGGAGTGACTCTCCTCACCAATCAATACTAATTACAATTTCAATTTATTTGTTGAACCGTCCTGTTGCCTCCATCCCATTTCGGAAATTCGTTTCTGCTCTGTTAATCTTGGAATATGCTCCAGTTCTGGAGAGTACTTGCATATGGAACAAAAAGGGCAAATCAAAAGCAAAATTACATTCATTACCGCAAAAAGCCCGGCTATTCCCTGTCGAAAACCACCTGTTGCCGAAAATCGTCGTCTGTTGTCCAGAGCGCAGCTCCCGCTCATCCAGGTTCCAGGTTTATTATATTCACGCCCTCGCCTGTCTGCCGTGAGACTTCTTTAGTGCGCCTCTGTGTCCTGTGAGCGTCTGAAGTAATCTTTGACAAAAACTTACTATCACAAATTTTGGAGGGTATAAACACCCACTCAGAAAGAAAAGCGGCATTTCAGCGGCCCCAGTGTCGGGATTGAATAATCACCCTGTTAAATGTGAGTATGGTTGGCCTAGTACCTCTTATATTTTTCTTTCCCCTCCACGTGTTTGTTTGACTTGTATATCGCATCATGCCGCCGACATACATTTTATCCCTTTTGTGTCACCAAAATCGATTATGCTTCCCAGGTGATTGCAACTAAGTGTATATGTTTTGTTTAGAATCCTTGAGTCGTTCAGATCCTGTTCACCTTTTTTATGTGGTTCACATGGTCTGGAATTTCATTAGAATTTTATTTGATATATGAGAAACTTGCGAGACTTTGTCGAATACTTAAGTATCTGGAGGTTCTTTCTTTTTGTTTATTTCAGAATTTGTGCAAATGGAGAAGTGATGCGATAAAAACGTATCTGTTTGCTTGGTTATTTTACTTTTTTATGAAAATTTGATCGCAATCGAAGATAACTTTATATTTGCAATTTTTGTTTTGATGGAAGGAGTTGAACAAGTTTTTTAGATTAAAATATCGAAAGAAATTTTAGTGGTTTAGTTTTAAACCCAAGAAATATTAACTTATTTAATAAAAGTAATAGAGTAAATTATATAGTACATATATATGTATATATATACATGTTGTTTTTATCATATTTCCATTGAGTATGGATAGTAGCAATAGCAATTCATATAAAATCCAGATATTAAAATAACTAAATAATGAAATTAATAGTTCAGAAATTTTTATTGTGAGCGGAGGATGTGAGTCGTATCACCAAATTGAGCCGTGGTGAGAGGTGACCGAAAGCTGTGAGCGATGAAATGCTGTGATTAATTATTTGATTCCAATTTCGATAAATTGTTAGCGAGACTTGTTTATAAAAATATTGAATAAAATGATTACTTTGGAATCAATCCTGCTCGCATGAAACAAAAATCAAAAGTATTCTTAATTACTATTTGTTTCGCTCTAGTAGAAATACTGTAATTTAAATTAAATAAAAATTACGTAATTTTAAAAAGCACTGGAAATATTTTTCATGATGTAAAATCTACCTTCATACACTTGAATAACATTTTATTTTTTTACAGGATATTCACTGAAAATGGCTGAAAAGGCAGAGGAATTAAAAACCCAGGAGGATAAGCTCGCCCAAGCAAAGGAATTGTTCAGCCGTGGAAGCAGAAATTATTTGGTTAAATCATACAGTGAAGCTGCAGATGATCTGAGTCAGGTTTGCGCTTTGTATGAGGAATTATACGGACCACTGTGCGATGAACTTGGCATGCCATATCTTTTGTATGTTTTGCAAATTTAAAATTATAATTGGGAATTTAATTCATTAAAAAAACAAAATCTATTTAGATATGCAAAATCTCTTCTTGCACTTGGATTAGAGGAGAACAAGGTAATTGATGTACCTGATGAGGAAGATGACGATGATGAAGCCGAGGAAGAAGGCGGAGGCTCTGAAGAAAATGGTGAAAATAAAGAAGCTGTTGATGGAATAATGCCTGCAATTGCAGAAGATAATGAAGATGAAGAAAAGGAGAAAGAAAACGGTGAACAGGATGAAAAAAATAAGACAGATAAGGAGCCGAAAAAAATCGAGACACCCGAGAAAAAAGATAAAGATCTTAAAGTCGAAGCTGCTTCAACTGCCGAAAAATCTGAACCAGCCAATGAAGAAAAAGACAAGGTGGAACCTAAACCAGGAACATCTAATGGACAAACTGAAGGAGAGGACACTAATGAGGATGGCGAAGAGGATAACGAACCTGTAGAATTATTCCAAACTTATTTTATTAAAGTTATTATTAAAAACGTTATTTTTTAAAGCCTACAAATTTGCAAGTCGCTTGGGAAACACTTGAGTTAGCAGCAAAAATATTCGAAAAGCAGGGTGAATCTGCTCTACCTAACTTGGCTGAAGTAAGAACTGAACTCGGAAATATTCAGTTTGAGAACAGCGTACTTGATGCAGCCAGGGAGGACTATAGTAAGTAACGATTAATAAATTAACTATTAAGACTCTTAAAATTAATTTTGTTTTCTTGCAACATGTAGACAGTGCTCTTAAAATATATAAACAACTTCCCATCAGTAATTACCGTCGTACCATGGCAGAAATAAACTATAAAATTGGTCTTACGTACTTAATGCAAGAGGAGCAGTCGCAGAAGGAAAGCGTCGAGTGTTACAAGAAAGCATGTGAGTTGCTTGATGATGAAATTAAAGAAATCAAAGCAAAACCAGGTCTCACTGACGAGGATAAATTGAAAATTGAGGATATGGACGAGACTCGACAGGAGATTCTGGTGAAAATTGCTGAAATCGAGGAAACGCGACAACAGGTTCATATTAATTTTAGTTTTCAAACCTTTGAAGTAAATAATTAATGTATTTAAAATTGTCTAGTGCCTTGATGAAGTAAGAGCAGCCCTGGACAATTACAAGAGTCCTTCAAAGGATCCCGAAATTGCTGGACCTTCAACATCAACCGCTGTTGCTAAGCCAGTGAACGACATATCTCACTTGATCAAGCGCAAAAAGCCAGACACAACCACCGAAGCTGAGGCGACGGCTTCGCCAGCGAAACGCCCGGCTCTGTAAATATCGCCCTCCATTCCAGCTGTTCAAGTTTTTGTGTTCTTTTTTTGTAAAAGGAATCGTTTTATTTATTCCCTTTTGAGTCGCTTTATTTTTCGATGATACTTTTTCAATTTTTGAAAACATAACTGGATGAATTAAAAAAGTGTAAAGTGAGAGAAAATACAATTTCTTTTGTAGGAAATTTGTGTTTCATTATTATCTTTGTTGATTGGGAAAAAATATCCAATATCGTTTTATAACTCTTGAATTACAATAGAACTGAAAAGGAATTTCTAAAGATTTTAGATTTTCAAAGTTTACTAAATTCATACAAGTCCATAATCTTATTTCAGAGTTTGTATGCTAGAAACCAGGTTTATTAATTTTTATCTAGAAGCTTTTAGCTTGAATAATAAAAATATAGTATGGTATGGTTTAGATAGGCAAAAATAAAATAATTGACTAATTTAACACACAGTCGTCTTTATTAACTTAAAATCTAAAAAATGGCACAATATCACAAAGTCTTATCACTTGTACTTATTATGACATTAAAAAAAGTAGTCTTAAATTGCCTTTGTACTTAGGAGACTAAATAAATACATTTTGAAGAACACACTACTTACAGCTAAGTCACATAGGAAGAGAGAAAGTTAAATCGTATTTATAGCATCTTCTGCTTAGTACGCCTCGTAATTTTTTCAAAAGGTAGACTCTTAGAGTATCTTCGTATGCGAATAATAATAGCAATTAATATACTCAGAACTGTGATCGAGCATAGGGCTATGGTGGTGAAAACATCCAGCAATAAATATTGGAACCACGAAATTTTATTCATCGAGTGTTGGAGATGCTTCGTTCCACCATTTCTAATTACGTATTCAATCCACCAGGCTGCACGGTCGACTGGTGGTTGTGGTTGATCACGAACAAGTCTGTTTAATCTGACGATATTCGCCTTATATCTGCAAGGACAAAAAAGAAATAATTTTAGGTATGTGTCGGTAAAATACATCAATATACACTGCGTCAGTTGAAATTTTCACGTAAGTCCTAATACTGTCGAACTATTTGGAAATAATTATCACAGCATTTATTACCTCTCGTTACATGCTACATGATCACAGAAATAAGAAATTGAAAATCAGGAGAGGCAGAAATTCCTATTTTCATTTTTTAGGTCATTTAAAAAGGGACACTTGATTACCCTCATGTGCAAAAAAAAAAAAATTATAAAACAAAGACCTGTAATTTTTTAATAATTTTATTTAATGTCAATATTTTGAAGGTCTTCCGTTTTTACGTACAACTTCGAAAAGTCTATTTGGTAAAGAATTATACAAACTGTTTAGATAATCCAAAGACATTTTTTCGAAAGCTTCATTTACGGCTGCGATAAGACTTTGTTTTCAAATTGCTTTCCTTCTGCATACATTTTTCGTGAAAGCCATCCCCAAACATTCCCGATAATGCTAAGGTCGAAAAAAAGAGCTAGCCAATCCAGATCTTGTACATTGTTGTGTGCAAATCATTTTTTTACACTTCTTGCTGTATGGATGCGTGCGTTGTCTTGCTGCAAAATCCATCGTTGACCATTGAACATTTCATCAAAATTTATTTTTTGAATTTCTAAAAGTTCGATGTTGAATTACGCGACGAACTATTCGGACACTGACTGAAGTGCCGACTTGTTCCTTTATTTTACGAGCGGTTGCTGCAGAATTTGATGCTTCGCGTAATATAGACCTACGCTCTCGTGTTGTTGTGGTCTTTTCGGTTTTTTTCGTTAATTTTCGAAGAATTTGTTTTTCCAAAGATCTCGTCAAATTTTTGCAATTTCTCTATTTGAAAAATTGTCCTTTAATGCAAGAATTTTGACCCTTCCTTTTTTTATAAGCGTTTTACCACGAACCATGTTTGCTACGATGCAATAAAAATTTAAGCAACTTTGTCAAATAAGCAGCAACAGTTATATAGAACACTTAGAACAACAACAACTTAGAACTTTTACTAATTTGGATGCACCTTCACCCTTTGAATTTCTAAAACAGATTAGTGAGGGTAATCAAGTGGTCCTCTTTAAATAGCCCGACAATTGACAATGGGAATTTCTACCTCTTGTTTTTTAATTTCTTATTTCCGTCATCAGGTAGCATGTAATACCACTGGTAATAAATGTTGTGATAATTGTTTCCAAGAAATAGTTCCACAGCATTAGGACTTACGTAAAAATTTCAACTGAGGTCGTTCAAGTGTCCCGCAATATATATAACAATAATATCAATACTATTAAAATCAGTAGCAGGAGATTTCATATTTCAAATAGTAGCAGAGAGGTCTATTTATAGGGGTCATTCTTTTTTAAAGCGAATGCGATTACTTCTTAAGTTTATATTCATTGTCACGTTCGAGGTATTAATAATTTAATTTGGTCATATCACTTCCGAAATACAAGCAGCGGCCTACAAAGATCATTTTCCCTCTGTTTAAGTCTGGTGAAATTCATTAAACCCAACCGAAACCCGAAATACAATTTAAAAACAAAGAAGGAAGTCGATACGATGGATATGAACTTGCGCGGAGAACTAAAACATTGAAGTAGGTCGTCGCACTCGCGTGCACGATCGCTTACAAGTATTTCGTCTTACTTTGTTCTCAAGTGAAATTCGCATGGCACGTGATAAGAAGCAGATTCGTTACGTCGTCACATCACGACACCAAGCCCCCAAGCTGCGCTTAATTCGCGCAAAACAAGAAGTGACGTAGTTTTGAAATGAGCTCTGCAGCTGAACTGCGTCTTGCGTAACACGTGCTAAGCCGAACAGATCTTTTGCTATGTTTCTGAGTCTACAAGCTGCACACGGGCTGATTTAAAGCGATAAACAAGTGAAAACGGCGCACCGGAAAATATGCGGTTTCTCGGTATCACGCAAAAGTTAATTAAGTTGTTTTTCTCATAATTATAAGGTAAGTACTTACTTATCTGATTTCAGAGATTCATCGATTTGTGCCAGAATTGCGTTGTCTGAGTCTCGATCAAATTTGGACACTGAGCCAGCGTCAAATTTTAGTATTTGCTGTAGATAGTGCTCCACATTGCTGGAAAAGGTTAAACCAAGCACCGGAACTGAGTGATGAATTGCGTCTTCGATGTCTTTTTGACCACCAGTTGTTATGAACAATTGAACATTTTTATGTCCTGAAACAAAAATAAAATTTGATTAATTTAAAACAAAAGGCGTCGGGCTCATTGCAGCCTAACCTAATCAAATAATTATTACAGTAAACAAGATAAAGACTATATCAATTGTTTTGTTTATTTATATTTTTATTTTAACAACAGTGAGTCATCATGTTGATTACTTGCGAAGTTTAACTGCAGGTTGGATGTAAATGTTAAAATTCAGTTTCAAGCAGTACGCGCTACAAAAAGAAATTAAGCGTTTAAATTTGCTAAGTTCTGGGTTGAGGTCGATTTAAAGTATTCTATTTTAAAAAGGAATAATTTAACGTGGGAAAGCCTCTTAACAATTCCATTTCTTTGAAGCTTTGCATAATGTCGTGGTTCACCTAATTGTCAATTAGAGATCAATTAAAGGGGCTGATTGAAATATTTTTCGCTGATCGAAGAGTATAGTGGTTTAGTAAAGTTAAACTTATTTACATGTAATGAAGGCTTGTGGTTCATGATACCTGATACGTTTTTCATTAAAAAATCGGCCAAGTGCGAGACGAACTCGTGCACCGAGAGTTCCGTAAAATTTTTTTTTTTTTTTTATGTAACTACAAATTTACGGTTTTCGGATTTTTCCCTTTACTTGTACTATAAAACATGACTTCTTGCCAAATTCCATGATTCTAGGTCAACGGGAAGTACACTATAGGTTTTAATTCCTTTGGGAGTGTCAAAGTACATATGCGGCATAAACGGCTATATCTTTTAATTGCGTTTAATTAGAAATTTGATTTTTTCATAGCTCCAAGGGATTACAGACCTCAGTATTTGATATTAATTTCGACTTGATACCTCCACGCGTTCCTGAGGAAAAGGGTCTTGATAGACTGGAAGACAACGAAGTGATCCTACATGATTCCTTTTGAGGTACGAAACCCTAAAAACTTACTAACATAACATGTTTAGTTTCACTATTAGTTTTAGATACTATAGCTGTTTATGCTACCTTCTAAATGGTAACTAAAATTCTAAAAATCAAAAGCTTTATACAACTTTATTTAGCTAAGTAAGAGGCTTGATTCAGTTAAGTATGGGAAAGTATGTAAATAAATCTCATTTCGAATTTTGTATTTAAATAAAAATAAATCAATTATTCGCTCTTGCGAAATAGCATACGTGCACAAACAATCTTGTTTATGTAAACAAATAAAAGGTGCAGCGCGACATTCTAAATCTAAATTAATAACAAAGTACGCAACGAAAGCTCTATGCATTTCCGCAGTTGCATTGCCTCGAGGATACGCAGTGCATGAGTGCTTCGGGAGCTTTGCATTTTGAGCGCCAATTAACAATTTCGAAACGACGACAACTCCTGCCCCCCAGAATAATAAAAATACGTTTACGGCGTGCACTTATCTACTTTTAGAACAACACAAATTGCACCCCGAGCAAATTTGTTTATTTATTTATTTATTAACTTCAATTCATTTCCTTTCTTTCTACAATTGCAGGCATGACGGTCGAGTGCCAATCAACGTTTACGTTGTGTTTTAGTTGAAAGATTGCTTTGTTTTTGTTTATGACTTCAACATTCGCAACATTTGTAGCAAAATGAGAAACTTTATAATAGAATCTAGATGTTCGGATTTATTTAATTTACTATTTTCTTAATTGATTCGTTATTTAGATTTCTGAGAACAAGTTTTTAAAAGATTCTGGTTGTAACCTTCTTTAAGTTCACAGCTTAACGAGTTTTTTTACTGCCTTATTAGTGATTGGTTTTTTCTGAAAATAAAAATCTAAAAGTAACTATTATCACTCCAACTGGCAAGCTTTAGCCAGCATTCTGCTCCAACCGACATTGTCACTGCAGAATTTGGCAATGTTACGATTATTGCGTTTAGTTCACTGAAAGTCAGTACAGTACAAATCATACCTCTGCCGTAATTTTCAAAGAAAATATTTACTAATTTCATTCCATTATTTCCAACGGCTACAAATCATTCTGTAAAATTCTCGGTGTGACAAGGATTAATGTAGTACAATTAAATTGCAAAAAAATCGAAAATCTTGTTTCTAAAAATTTGTCACTTCTCTAAGAGAAAATACTATATTAAAGAATAGTTGAAAAAAAATCGTTTAAACTTCCAATCGTCACGAATACAATTCATGCAAATTAGATTTGTTTTTTTTTTAAATATTTGAAAAATGCTTTTTACTATTGACCACAAATTTTAGCCTTAAAATGTATAAATGCTCAATATTTTGTGCAAATTTATGTAAAATACTTCCCACAATCGATCAACGATCTTGCATAATTTTCTCTTCAGAATGTGCTTACGTAATTCATTTTAAGAAAATAAAAACAAGTTTACAACCAGCTGAAATTTAAAATGCGAAGAAATGCCGGTTCGGCGATTTTATTCGATTAGATCCTATTACATGCATATGCAATATATTTATAAAACAACTTTTGATGTTCTCTTCTAATTAGCAGAGAACTGGAAAGTAGTGCAAAAACTAAATTTTAGATAAACTTGATTGTGCACAACTATTTCTATTTTCGTACTTGGAGTAAAAGTAAATTTAGTTAATGTATTCCCAAACACCTTTGCTTACATTATCAATATCTATGAAGTGCTAACAGCATTCGGAAATGTTTTGCTTTTAAGTTTCCGCAGTAAATGAAAGTTTATCGGAAAAAAGTTCCGAGAATAATGTTGACCTTTAATAATATTTCTGTTACCAAGAGAACATACGTAAATTCAAAGAGCAAAGATAGTTACTCGAAATCAGTCCTTTGTCCTCTTTATCTGCACTTTTAACACTTTCAATAAGTGATGTAAGTGATAACCTATTACGTGAAAATTGAAGTGCCCGAGAATATGTTTTAAGTTAATGACGATAACTTTGGGGCATTTACGTAAAACGTTGGGTCATTTTATTTTTTTATTTTTTTTTGGGGATGACGAACTTTACTTGTCTTTGAGTTCCCATTAAATAACCAACCAAAAAAGATATTTGACAGCAAAAAAAATCGAAATGTATGTTGTATTGAGTATGAGATCATAAGACCTCTTATGGTAATCTAGATTTATCACGTAAACAAAGTTCTTGCTTACGTCTATGGAGGGTTTTAACAAACAATATTTAAAGAAATCATGCACAATGAGTTTGATATTTTTATGGACATTTTAGCTCACCTTAATAAATCATATTGAATCGAATGGCTAAAATGCTTATGGTGACGGTCAACTTTTTTGTGAATATTTTGCTAAAATAAACAAATATGGTGAAATGCGATTTAAGTTTTGCGCGACAAGGAGGCACCTTTCCTATCTTAGTTATATGATTAAATTAATTTAGGTAATGACGACTTTTGTTAAATTTTTTTAAGTCGAGATTGTAGGTACTCTACAACAAGTTTAAATTTGGACTATTTGGACTATGTTCAAAGGATAGTATATTTACAAGGTAAAATGCAGTAAAAACATTCCCTGACACTTTTAAGCATCGTTATCTATATAATGGTAAACACCTTTCATATAATCACTAAGCAGGTTAGATAAGTTCAAATTAAAAAACTTATTAAATTCTTAGAAAAAACGTAAGTGCATTTTTGGGGTGATTTATTTATTTAGCAGACAACTTTTAACCTGACCTTTTAAATGTAGGGGCAAATAAGACGCAATTTGGAAAGTATATTTTGAAGTTAGAGTTTAGAGCTTTTATTGGGCTTTAAATATTTAAGCGGAACGTTTAAATTATATTTTTTTTTAAATGAATTAATCGGGTTCCTTCAGCAATAATTTAAATTGAAATTTTTCTCAAACATTTAAAGTTAATTGTTATTTAACAGACTTATGTATGTTTTCAATCGAAATGAAATTTAAAAAAATTAATAGCGTAAACCTCAACACAAGATTAATATATTTTATAGCTATAAGCCTTCAAGTCTCGCCAGTACGTAAATAACAGTCATAAGTTACACAAAGAGGTTTAATCAAAACATATACCATATCCGTGATTGCGAATCACCTTTGATCAAACGTGTCGTAAAATTATGTTAAGTGTAGAAAAGATAGCAAAAATTGTGTCGACTACTAGAGCAAACAAAAGTCGAGTGGTTGCCGGCCGACCGCTGAGCACCTGTCTTTATCAAGGTAAAGGAATTCCGCAGAATGTGATAACTGCCGCAATTAAACCTCAACCAAAGCTTACTACTTATTTGTATCTGGTTTTGGTTTCAATTGCTATTTCTGCTCAGCGAAGCTAATCACCGCTTTATGTAACCGGCCGAATGCAAATGATCCGGGGATTAAATCTCGTATTAACCCGATGTGAGCCATCATATTCACTAAACAAATTTGATTTTGACCTTGATCTCGCGCGGTTAATGCGAATTTAATGAACATTTTGATTGACTTACTGAGTACATCCTCCTGCTGGACAAGGGGGCTGAGGTAGAGCTGAGCGGTCGTATTTACATTAACTGGAAGTCCATTAGTATGCCAGATAATGTCCAGGCTAGATTTCTCTAGAATACTGATCAGTCGCTCCAGTCGGCTCGTTTTTACGAAGGTTTTCGTCATAGCTCCCAGATTTATGTAAACCGCGCCCTTTGAGTCTCTTAGGAAATCCTCAAGGTTAGGTGCTAGAGCCTTAGGCTCAGATCCATGCATTCCTCCAAGGTAGATTGTGGTCGGTCCTACGGGTCGAGCGTTTCCGAGGGCTTGATAGTTGTTCACTAGAAGCAAATCTGCACTGCTTTCCAATTCCCACAAATCAGGGATATCTGCTCCGAAGTAATTTTTGGCTATGTCGTGCTGAAGAGGGAGCTCCTCTTGCCAGTAGAGATTTCTGAAAAAAATCGTATAAATAAGTTAAATAGGAACGTATTTATAAAAATAACGATCTTTTTAAACACATAAAAATTTTCACGATAAATTTAAAAAATGCAATATTTATCTTATTGATTTAAAGGTATTCAAATTAAATATATACATACATACATTAAATAAAAAATAAAAAATAAACTACACTGGTCTACAAATTTATTGTTTTTTTCGTTCTTGGAAGGATAATAGGTGTATCCAATAGGACTTTTTCGATGAATTACGAATCCAAAAATAAATATGTTCCAGTACGTTTTTAATAATAATAGTACGAAAAGTAAAAGAATCCTATTGTAGACAATTTTTGAAAATTTATTTAAAAATAATGGAGTAACGTAAAGAGTCGAAACATACTTCAAAAGGAAAAAAAAAAACAACTAAATGTTTAACTGCACCTTTAAAATGTCAGTTATTTTAAAGATCTATCAAGATTTGTTCAGAAGATAATTTTTTGCATGGGAGTCTTCTTCTATGTCCCCAGTTCATTTATTTCATAGGGGCAAAGGTTCATAAAAACTCATTCTGTAAACAAATTTTAAAAGAGTTTATAAATAACTGATTTTAAATAGTTAGTTAAGGATATAATCTTTTATTAGAGATATGTTTCACAATCGCGCGGTAAACCACTATTTTTGAAGAAGTTTTCAAATATGTCTAATATATGTATGATTTTTTTCACTTTTCTCGAAACCGTGATGTGCTGGAAAATTTTAATTTATTGATTTTCAAAAAAAAACTTAAGAAAAAAATTAACTTCTCTACAGCTTTCTATTACACAAGAAAGTTTGCAGACGTAAAATACGTAAGTATTCACAGCAGGTAAGCTCGAAGTAATGACAGTATTAGTATTGAAAAAATTCGCGGAAACAATTAAAAATTAGCGCCAGTGAAACATTTCCGACTCGAGCTAGATCGTTTACTGTCATGGCTACGAGAAGGTGGGAAATTCAATATTTTGTTTTTGTTTTGAGCCAAATTTACCCCTTAAAGGTAAAGTAACCCGCATCTACGGTATACATATATGTACATAATGTATTTTGTTCTAATTCCTAATAAATGCACTGTAAGCATAAAATCAAATTTACCTAATTAGTATAAAAACAACGTTATCTACATCACATAACCGAAAGATAACCCGTAATGAAATTCAAAACTGATAAGAACATGTATTTTATAATTTCGAAATAAATCGAAATATTGTCTGTCCTTCAGACTGGTCAGGTCTGGTCAAAAATAATCTCTTATTAAATTTTTGCAAATCTGCGACATTATCAAGCATATGTTGCCGTGCCCACTAATTGGTTTAGCAGAATCGCTAATTAAATATTTCAAGCTGTTTAACTTCAATGAAATGCGAAAGCCGTTTACAACGAATGGTATGGAAATAAAATGAAAAAAAGTAATATTCAGTAAAGTTGAATCATTCCGAAATACTTGATTATCTTATAATTGCACTTTGCCGCTTTTAAGAAATTTCGTAGAACTTTCAATAGACCTTATCTTTTTCTAGAATGTATGAAGCTAAAGTTTGTATGAGAACGAGTTGGCACTGGTGGAAACTTAGTGATAATTCGAATAATTTGATTTTCTTTGCGAAGCTTTAGTTTACGTCTTATGATAGGGGTAATTTTTTTTAAATAGACTCACCTGTACCAAAATGAGAAAAACGCACTCATGATCCTTTGTAGAAGACTTAGATTTTCGTTAAAAGGTAAAAGTATACTTGGAAATACAGTCGGATGGTTTGGATTGCCCATGGCTTCATGAGAGGTGATATAAGCGCCACCAGGAGTTATTCCAATTAGAGGGGCACAAAAATAGTAAGCAAATCCATTCATCAAAGAAGGTCCAGCCCAATCCACGAGAACAACATCAAAACTTTCAGTGTCATTATGAAGTAACATTTGCACTTGAGCAGATTTCAATTCGGCTTCAGCGATAGTACGCATTACGCGAAATACAGTCCGCAGTATATCCGAACTTGATCCACTTTCACTCAAATCATTTAGAACCTTTAAATTATGGGCAAAACTCACATCGACCAAATCAACATTTTGAATATCAAAATTTGTGGGATCAGTGGTCATTACAGTCAACTGGTGTCCACGATTAGCCAATTTTTCTATGAGCGGACGAAATATAACTTGATGATCGCGAAATGGTAATGGAAAAATTGCTAGGATTCTAGAGGCTGATCCTGCCTCAAAACAAAATATCATAGAGACCAAGAATATGTTCGATACGATATTCATTTTTACAAGTTCTTTGTTCACAACCTTAAGGGTGAAGAAATAATAAAAATAAAAATACTGGAGATCACACAAAGATCACTTTTTCAGTGTTCGTTTTTTGTTATGAGTCACTTAGGTTTCTTGGGATTCGTTTTAAGCAACGACAAAAATCTTGAGTTTCCCCTCGATCTTTTCTTTCTTGTTAAGTCCACGGATTTTCAAAGCAAACTGATCTTCACGGGTTCAAGCTCGCCAAAGTTATTCGCTCGAAACAGCTGATTAGCCTGAAGCACCTTGCTGTTTTGAGCGCGAGCATTAAAGCTTCGGTGATCGCCACTCACTGGGTTATAGCTGAATCGAGCTGAATATGTTTTGGAGGTATCTCACGATCGTTCGCCTTGATCGTTCGGCTGAAGTTGCATGAACTTTTGCTGTTTGCCGGCAATTCTTTTGTAATATGTTTTTTCTAGCAGGGCTTCCGCTGTCTTAAATCTCCCGGACCGGTCTATTCATGATCTTATAAAAAGTGTCGAGCTTCTCTCTTCATCTCGCATTGTGCGTCAATTGTATGATTTGTTAAACTATCGTACCATGTGCTGCGCCCGATCATTTCTTTAAGCTGCAATTACTTGAGAAGACGTTTAGATGGCCTACGCTCAATTTTGATAAATTGGAAATTGACGCGAACTGAATTTGGTCTTCTCCGCCGTTGCTAAGACATTGGAATTTATGACTTCGCTGTGATTGATTTATTCTCAAATTACTGATAGAACAATTGCTTTAAACACTGAAGGCGTGGTCATTGTTGTTAGAAAACGTTAGCAAATTGTTTAAAAGAGTAGTAATAGGGTAAACTACTTTAGGTAGTTTCCGGTTAGCTGTAACTGGAATTTTGTATATTTTGACTTGATTATTAAGTCATGCTGTGGAATTTTTCTGTTAATACAATATTAAGCGATACACTTTTCGTTTGTTTCTAGCAGCTATAGAAAATACAGGTTTGTATTCTAGCTCATGGCTCAATGGCTAAATTTATTAATTAGAAGATTAACATTTTACAAAACTTACCCTTTGATATCATTTAGTGATGCATTGCTTGATAAATACCATATACTGTAAAGATTTAAATTTCGGACGCAAAGTTCTAAACTTTGATAAATATGCTGTAAAAATTTAAATTTTGGATAACGCAAAGTTCTAAACTTTGATGTTATCGCAATGTAGCTCGAAAATCCATCAGGACTCAGAACATTGTTAAGATTTTTTGTTAGGAATATTAAACATTTTCTTTTTGAATAAAAACGGGGTGAAATTAAAAAATCAAGATACTCTTTCTAAAAGATTATAGTAATAAAGGTGGAGTTTTTTTATATTAACTCCAAATTGGATCCAATTAAAGTCCGAACGATTTCTTGGTAAATGCTGAATGTTAAAATCATGAGGATGGCTTTAAATATAATGGAAAAAATGGTAAAAAAAAGTACAAGAACTTTCAACATCAATAAATATATTGCTTATGCAGAGGCTTCTCAACATCGTTAAAGATCTAATTCATCTGTTTCTCAGAATAGCTTTGAATCAACAACAACAATATTAGTGAAATATTTTACGATCGATTATAGTTCCTAAAATTGCATACGTAGGCGTTTCCGTCTGATTTTTATATAGTTTGAAAATATCGAAACATCGCTGAATTTGAAATTTTAAAAGATATTTTTAAGAATTACTTTAAAGAGCTACATGTACCATGCTTCTTTTTTAAAATCGCAATCAATTTTGCTTTCGACGGTTCGAAGTTGCTCTACCCTTGTTAACTTTTTTCCATTGTTTAATTTGAATATACTTAGAAGTGCAATGTTACAATATAAACCAGAAATAGCAGATAAAATAAATTCTCCAAAGTTTTTTATGAGTTAAAACGAGCAGTATTTTTGATCTCTTGAAATTGTGAAATCGCTGCGATAAATATACCGGGAATTACGATAAAATTTGCAAAAACGTTAAAAATTAATCAAAAGCCACGAACAGAGAACGACAATCTTTACTTAAATACGGTTTCTGTAAGTACTCAAGCACAGGGCGTCCTAATTTCATAAGTTTATGCATTCTAATCACTGGCGCCTAATAGTTTTAAATGCACTTAATGTTGGATGGGTGCTGCAGACTGACGGACTTATTTAGGCAGTATAAGTCCCTTCAGCATATCGAAGCTGTTTCCATCTGGGTGCACTGTTTCAGTCTGGCCATTACTCGTCTTAACTTTTAAATATCCAAATTCATCGATTCCAATTACTTCAGCACTCTTTTCGCGACCACTTTTGTCAAGAATTGTTACTTCTTGCCCACTGAAAAAAAAAACGCGATAATTCACTTAAAATTGTAAAAATATAATTTGAGCAATTTTAAATTTACCTATGAAGCCAATATCTGTAGTACAAATCGTAAAGTTCCTTCAGTCCATTATTTTGCGAACGTTTTAACAAATTTTCAATTTCTGTAAATATAATTGCCAGTGTTTTTTCGAAGCGAAGTGGAGGAAGCTTTTGATTGAAATTCTTGTTGTAATCTCGTACTAAATCATTGATGCATACTGTTGGATTTGAATTATTGAAATTAATACCGACACCAATATTGCAAATAGCCGCTGTTTGATTTATGTGCGTATTTATTATTAGTCCACCGATTTTAGTTACTCCGTTTGCATATATATCGTTCGGCCACTTTACACCAATATCTATATTCTGAAAAATAAATCAAAATAAAAACAGCGTTAAATTGGCTTTTTATATTATTGATATTGGGAAAGAATGCTCATTTGTTTCGCGTTTTTATTAATTGGATTTTTGGGCTTCTGAATCAATTTCAAGGTTCGGGACGGTTGTTTATAAAGAAAAATACACTTACCAACTCAATAAATTGATAAAGTAAAGCTTAAATTTCTTAATTTGAAGGGTAAACTAAACCAAATAAAACTCAGACTTAACCGCATTGTTCTTAAAGTGTTCAATAAGTTATTTAAATTTATTATTCGTATCGTATTTTGGTAGTACGTAACATAATATAATTAATAATTTTTAAAACAAATGTAGGTTACAGCCAGAGACGGTAAATAATTGTTATTTTTAAATTTTTAATGTAAAAAATCAAATAGCAAGAATTGTTTGATCTGCTTGAAACTTATAAATTATATCCAACATGACGAATGCTATACGATGAAGTGGTCACCTTTAAATTTTATACAAGTAAAAACTTAATAATTATTATACATTTTAATTTTTTTCAATCAAAATTACTAGTTAAAATTGATTGAAAAAGTTTTAGGTCATTAAATACACTTATTTTTGTTCTTTTATTCTTTAAGTCGTTCAAAACTGTTATGAAAATTATTTTATTTTTTAAATCAAAACTAACTGTTACAAAATAATTTTATTTTATTCTGTCTTGTATAAAGGTTTCTTTAAGGTTTATATTTTTTCGGTTTTTTTTTTATAAAAGTCTTTGAAGACTATTGTTTTTAAAATACAAAAATAAGTTTTTTGTGGAAAACATGTAACATTACCATTATTACGAAATCACGCTATAAAACAATCATAACATTGTACTTATTGTTTAATGCCAACTCTAAGTTATCTTAGTTCATTGTATGTAGATCATTATTTTAAAAAAAAATCGTTCATAACTGTTTTAAATGATTTAAAATAATAGCAGACAAAGATTATAGTTAAAAATAACTTAAAATATTTTTGGTGAAATTTAATCTCTAATTTTTGTCTTAAATCATATGAGTTTCAAAATAATGATTAATCTCTGATTTTTTAATATAAGTTATAACAGATACGATCCCAGCATTTATTGGTTCCTATTTTTATTTACTATAGTAAATATAAAAATGCATTTTAAAATATTCGTTAGAAGGAAATTTTAGAATAAGCTTTTCTCTTAGGGAAATTATATCCATGGGAGCAGTAATACTGGCAATACCGCAAGCGGAAAATTTCCAGTCAGCCTAGTTGACGTTTCTGAACTATCTCGCAGAAGAGCAGTCAAAAGCAGAGGAAGTAAAAATGGCGACTTGTTAGGGAAGTGACAGCCGCCGTCGGTGATTGATTTTTCTTCTTTTTCCTTTGAAAGTGAGCAACTTTGTCGCATAAAGTGAAACAAATCAGAGACGCGAGACGAAGAGTTCGGACCACGATGAAAATGTTAGTATTAGCCGGTGCACTAGGGTGTCTCGAGCGCGTTACGTAAAAACTAAACAGGCGAATTATACCGAAACCTCAACTGGGCATTGTCTTGCAGGTGGAAAATCGATTTTGTTTGAGGACCGTGAGATTGACGTGAGACTGTTTCGCTTATCATTTGCGTTTTTCTTTGGTAATTGTCGAGTGTGCCAGAGCCTGGCGCTGTGGATACAGCCCCAGACCCAGCCCGGTAAGCCTTGCTATTCTTGTGACCCTCACCCCGAAGCTCTAGTTTATAGATGTTATCCTTTCCTATTTGGGGCGCTGACAGGTGATGGAGACGTCAACATCGGAAGCGAATGGTCTGGATGTTATCCAGAGCATGATTGACATATCAGCGGATCGATTGGAGGGTCTGCGGACGCAATGTGCCACCAGTGCTTCCTTGACGCAGCAGGAAATTCGATCGCTCGAAACGAAGCTGGTGCGGATGTTTTCGGAGCTGCTCCTGACAAAGGCTCGACTCCCGGAGCGGGTGCCGAGCAGTGGTCTTGCTGCATCCGGTGCTGAGCTGAGGCAGTGGCTGAGGGTCGTTGGACTGAGTCAGGATTCGCTTAATGTTTGCTTGCTGCGAGTTAACACGCTGGAGCAGCTGCTCGAGAAATCCGACACCGATTTGAGGGGCTTACTGTCCAGCAATGCGAACCTGAGGGAAGAGGAGGTTCGTCGACTAACGTGTGCAATGCAAAATCTCAGGAAATGCAGAGGTGCTCTTAAGGAAGGCAACAGGGAGCCGGAGAGTCTCTTTTGGGACTCATGGGACCGACATCATCATATTCACTACCATCATAGAAGTGGATTGAATGCGAACAGTTCTGGGACAGTAGCATCGCCCAGAACACATAGAATAACTAAGCAGGCTCACAAAACACGGCAATCTCCTGTTGGCTCAACGGGAGAGTACTCGGTTCAATCGCCCTTGTCCATCACAGCACCGGAAGATGCCCACCTGGGCTCAGTTCACACCCTTACGCCATCTCCCTCACCTCCAAATTCACCTTGCGTTCCCATCGGAAGTAGTGGAGGTAACTTAAATCAAAAGCTGGGGCATCGTAAGTCTGGAACTCCGCCACCAAAAAAGAAACATCAAACAATGCTTCATCATCCCTCAACGCCGTCTCATGTTTCATCAGCTTCGAGTGCAACACCAACATCTAGCACACCATCCAGCCAGGACCCACTAGCTCCGCTAACTAAATCGAAATCGCACGAGTCTCAGCTGGTGCAGCAGGAAAATCCAGCGCAGACTTCGGCAACGAACAACAACGCCCAGAAGGTAATTACAACTCAACCTTCTCAACACCAAACACAACATATTATACCCCGGACGCGCCTACACACTGAGCCCGGCCCCGATTTACCCAGTCAGTACAATGCTGATGTTATTGTCGAGAACACTAACAATCTAACAGTTCCTCGGTCACCTTGCACGCCAATTGTGTCTCTAGGAATGGGTCACATGATAGCTCATCGATTCACGAAAGTGTTCAAGATGATGTCTACCTGTGACCTATGCCAGAAACAAATGTTTTTCGGCCTTAAATGCAAGGAGTGCAAGTACCGGTGCCATAAAGACTGTGAGCCGAACGTTCCACCGTCATGTGGCTTACCACCTGAATTCGTTGATGAATTCAAGAAAACCCTACAGCAGTCCAGTCTACCGAATACATCACCAAATCTTGGTAGTCGCAGTGGTTTCTTAACTGCGGGCAGACGACAAAAAACTTCAGTTACTGCTTATCATGCCCCAGACAGTAGCTCACCGGGCTCTAGCTGTAACAGCTCTTCGCCCTCCAGTCCGGCTTTGTTCAATATGAACGCGGGCCATTATTCCCAGTATAGCTACAGCAGTAGTAGCAGTACAACAAACCAATTAACCACTCCGTCTTCAGCCCAGAAGCATCAAACGAGTCAGTTTAATTTTCCTGATGTTAAAGTGACTCCGAGTCAAACAAACACACAAACTCCCCACACAAGCGGAGCCTTCGAGAATGCCCCTGTGAGCAATATCAGTATTAGCAGCTCAAATTGCAGTAGCGTTTGCATCACTTCGAACCAATCCAGTTCGGGGCAGTATTCTTCTTCGTCTGGACCGAAAGGGCAGAAAAATATTTCCACTAGTCAAATGCGGCCCCCATTGTCTGAGCTTGCTGATACCCACAAGAGCAACGATAGCGATAAAACCGTATCTCTTTCTGGTAGCACCAGCGCTAGCACTGATTCAGATCGAACCCCAGTCCGACTCGATTCTACTGAAGAGGGTGATTCAGGAAACTGGCCGCGCCAGAATTCCTTATCGCTTAAAGAATGGGACATTCCCTACGATGATCTTCATGTGCTGGAGAAGATTGGAAAAGGAAGATTTGGTACAGTGCATCGTGCCCTTTGGCATGGTGATGTTGCCGTTAAACTCCTTAAGGAGGACTATTTAGACGACGAGCGTACTTTAGAAGCGTTTAAGTTGGAAGTGGCCAATTTTAAAAAGACTCGTCATGAAAATTTAGTGCTCTTCATGGGTGCCTGCATGAATCCACCGTACTTAGCAATTGTTACATCGCTGTGCAAAGGTAACACCCTGTATACGTATATTCATTTGCGACGCGATAAATTTAACTTGAACCGAACTACACTTGTTGCCCAGCAAATATCTCAGGGGATGGGCTACCTGCACGCACGTGGGATCTTTCACAAGGACCTCAGGACAAAGAATATTTTCCTGGAGAACGGCAAAGTCATTATAACTGACTTTGGCCTGTTTAGCTCAAGAAAATTACTTTACTGTGATTTAGGTTTAGGTATTCCGAACGGGTGGCTTTGCTACCTAGCGCCGGAACTGATGCGGGCCCTAACTCCTTTTCGACCTTCTGATGAGATTTTGCCATTTTCCCGGGCCTCAGATGTGTACTCATTTGGCACTGTTTGGTATGAATTATTGTGCGGGGAATTTCCGTTTAAATTTCAACCCCCTGAGGCTGTAATTTGGCAAGTAGGGCGCGGCATGAAACAAACATTAGCCAATTTGCAGACTTCACGCGATGTCAAGGACATTTTAATGCTCTGCTGGTCGTTTCAAGCGGACGATAGGCCAGACTTTTCAAAACTTCTCACGCTACTTGAGAGGTTGCCGAAAAAACGTTTGGCTAGAAGTCCCTCACATCCTGTCCAATTGTCACGTTCGGCTGAATCTGTATTTTAGACATGTTGAGACATAATCTAGTAAATATTGCGAAACTTCCCTTTCGATAATCTTGCTTTAGGCCTCTTTCGACTCTAAACTCCCTCTCAAACAATGAAACAAAACACCTCCTATCAATGGTGCTTCGGCCGCGCGGATTCAGAGCAATTTTATGATGTAAAGACATTAAAATCGATTTCAAAAGCGAACAAGCCAAATTCAGATCATTCCTTAGCACTAAGAGCAAAAGTAAGACGCATTGTGTTGTATAGTCTCCCATACCGAGTAAGTCGCAAATTTACTAATAGTATCAAAAAAATGTATTGTGCGGCTCTCGAAAGAGAATGGTGGTAACTCTCCTTAGTTATTTTCAGTTTTCTATAATTTTTGTTATTCTCTAAAAAATATTGTATTACTGAGAGCAACACTAAGCTGTCTAACTTTAGTGTAAATGATGAAGAAAAAATAAATTATCATTATTGCTATTGAACTTGACTTTAATTTCAAACTCCTCAAACCTCCTTCGTTTACTAAAAAATTTATACAGAAAAGGAAAGAAAACTATCTAAAAGAAAACGAATAAAAGATGTGGCATTAAAAAGTAAGTACATATATGAAAAAAAGAAAAATAATTCAAAAATATAAGTAAAAATTTAGAATAAGGATGAATATCCGATTTGAAAAGAACTGCGACACTGAAAAAACTTTCGCGCTGGACGTTAATATTTTGAGGTTGTACATCAGAACTTTAAATTAACTTTTTCAATTAAAAAATACAGGAAAACACCTTCTTAATAATCACCCAGTGCGAATGCAGGTATTTAGAGGAATATTGTAAAAGGGTTTGCTTCGACAGTTTTTGTACAAATTAAAATTATATTATTAGGACTTACCTCATAACCGTCGATCGAAAGAATAGCATGAACAATGCCGACAGCAACTAGATGCTGCATAAGTGATATTCTTTGGCCAAGGTTCGTGTCGAGAGGTACATGCAACTGCAAGGAAAACATAGCACACCCCTCCGGACTGAGCCACTGTAAAAAAAACGCAGAGTTATTTACTTAATCGATTAATAAGATAAAAAGATCAATTACTTGGTTTTTATTCCTTCCGACCGCATTTGTTTGTTGCCTTGGAATGACCGCAATGCCATGTGTTAACGTTAAGTCACTGATAACGTTCATGGAACTCGTTATAAGAGGCACGTAGATCACAAGTCGACCAATCATCTCAGAACGAAGATTCTGAAATTTGTCTTATAAGTGAAAAGTACTTGTAGTTCAAAAAACACAACTCACATCGAAGTAATCAACTGTTGAAAAGTCTTCTGGACAAGAATGAACGAGAATGGGTATGAGGGTTTCACTAGCCGATGGAGGAGTTTCTCCTTTACCACAAAATTTAATGGAAAGATCTTTGATTTTTAAAATATCGCCTGGTTCCATTTTAGGTTTTAGTTTTTCCAAAAGTTCAAACTTTGACTGTAAATTTTTATGAATTAAACAGATTAAACACTTTTTAATTATTATTATACTTCATGTCTTCCTAAAAAGTATCCACATTGGTAAGACTTTTGGTTTATAGTTTTATCGACTGGTTTTCGCACAACAATATCCAAATGTTTTTTAAGTAAATCCGCCAAAATTTCGAGTCGTGCCTTATCACTTTGTTGCAGTACCAAATATTTTGCTTCATCAGATTCAAACTGATTGGGATCAGCCTCTAAGTGAACCTGATGGATATCGAAATAAATTAGTAGTTTAATTATCAAATAAATTAATCACGTATGGACGATTAAGAAATAAATAGACAGCTGAGTTAAACTATTATCTGTTTAATATCTGCAACATTCTCAATAGAAATTTAGTGTACTCCGATAATAATCGATGGGGTTTAAGGTCTATTTTTATAGATTTTAAAATTTTTCTTGAGATCTAAAGATTAAATCGAATAGAGAGAATATTTAAACATATATGAATTATATTATATGTATATGAGGAGACTGTTGCATTCAGCTGTTTTTTCTTGTCAAATTTCATTCAGCGACGTATTCAGCCATATACGGCAGTTAAAATATAAAAATTGACTTATTCATTAAAATTAGTAATGAAAAAGTTGCTTCCTGAGTTTGGAAAATTTTTGAGGAAGTATATGTTAGTAAATGTGTTAACACGTTTTAGCTGTGAATTATTTCGCATTTTTATTTTACGACACAAAGAGAGCAGAGCATAAGGTTGGAGTAAAAATCATAATTATTGTAAATATTCTAATATTATATTTATTACAGAATAAATATTACCTGTGAGAAAACGGCTGTTCCTCCGCTTTTAACATTGCTCGCGCACAAAATGCTTGGTGTATTCCACGTTTCTTCCGTTCCTAGCACCTTAACGTCCAAATTATGGAGATCCCCTTGAAGGTCTTTCATTTCCACGGACCTTGGACACACTAGAGCTCTAAGCCGAGATGACCATGCGAAGGTTTTTTCACACAAGAGCAAAAACGTCGAGATAGAGACAAAAAAAGACATCGGCAGGCAGGCAAAGTGTTTTTGTTTTTGTTTTGTACGTTTTTATGTTTCCCCAAATCATTTTTATTTGTTCATATATTAATCGCGTATAAAATAAAAAAGTTTTCTTCTTATCGGGATAATAAAGGAAATATTTTTGGTTGGAGTTTTAAAATTCGGGGTAAGCGGGTTCAGTTGAATTAAAGATTTATTAAATGTCGGAACAAAAACGTGAGCCATTTATTAAAGATAGGACAAAAACAAAACATCAAAATACAGGGAGAATAAGAAAATTTAAAATTACTTTTATAATCGTATTTTTTTAATGGAACAAAATACAAAATGCAACAAAACACAATTGTGACTTGGGTGAAACTTGTGGGTGTCTTCTTGCGGATTAGCAGGGAGTGCTCTCAATGGATTTAACTAAGAACTAATCGGCGATTGCTGAAGTATAATTTTTGATAACATTTACATTTTAAAAATTTTGCCGATTATAATAATTCCTATTGTTAAGCTGAATTGAAAA
The DNA here is from genome assembly GCA_951509405.1 of Machimus rusticus. Lineage (NCBI taxonomy): Eukaryota > Metazoa > Arthropoda > Insecta > Diptera > Asilidae > Machimus > Machimus rusticus. The sequence goes on along the minus strand of OX608054.1, from coordinate 13,329,784 downwards.
AGCTTCAGTGTTTTCGATTTTGCCTCCGTTTAGCTGAATTAAGTAGGTGATTCAACGGTTATTGAAATTTAAAATGCTTCAGCAATCATACGAGAATCGATTTGAAGGAATTTTAAAACAACAATCAGCAATGCAATCCGTAAACATTGTGCAAATTGGTGTCTACAAAATTTTACCGAGCAATACAATGGCTTAAAAAGTATTGAAAAGTTGCAATTATACTGACATCCTACAACCCCAAAAGTGATACTGACGTATCTTTAATGAAACATTTATTTTTAAAAATAAAATAGGAAAAAATTAAATTTATGTTAGAAAGCGCATATTCAATCTTTTACATGATTCCTTTAACTTAGGAAATTATACATTTGTTGCTGAATGCTATCTATTAGAAATTCTCGGATATACCGTCCATACTACATACGAAATAATAATTAAATTGCAAACATACACATTTGGTAACAAATAATCTTCAATACTACCAAAAGCGGCTTGCTCTATCTTTTACCACTATTATTAGGATCTTTTAGGAGACTCTTGTTAGGAAAGCATCTGCCATTTTTCTTGTTATTCACACACATTAAAAAACACTTTATAATCTTTTTAAGCCATTATCTCATGCTTGTGTGAAAAAATTACTAAAATTATAAATGCTCTTGGCAAAAGTTAACTTAATTCTTTGCACAACAAGAAAAGGTTTTCTGTCTTTTAAAGTCTAGAAAAAAATTATTGGGGAAAAATCACTTACGGTTTTTTAGTCAAGGCAGGCGCTAGTTCTTCGCCCTCATAAGAGAAATGTTTCTTTACTGGAGATGGTTGATAGCAGAAAATGTGATGCATCATTTTAACCTTTTGCCACTTGTCGTAGGAGAATTGAACCAGTTCATGTTCTCGTACCTTAAAAATAAGATATAAAGGGTTAATTAATCTCTATAAAAATGTTGATGTTAGTTTATACTTCTGCAGTACGATAGGTTGGTAAAACGATATGCAAAACATCCGAGCAGAGGGAGAGGATTTTTCCACCTTTTAGGAAGTAGTCAAGAAGACATTTACCAACTTCTGCTTCCACGGGTCCACAAATGACTAGAAGGGTGGTGTTATCCATCCAAATTTTTTGCTGGACTTGTTGTAGAATTAAGGGGTATATGGTGTATCTGAATATAAAAGATTTTGTAAATTGTGGCGGAGTAAAAGGGTAAAATAGCTACTTACGTGTCCTTTTCTAAAACATTTTTAAGAGTAGAAATAACTGAGTCCCTAATAGTGGCACTCTCAGAGTAGACTAGAACATTCGGAGGTTTGCAGGCAGTTAAACTACCCTTGTTTCGAACTAAATTAGGCCTTTTGGCGTAGTCACTACTTGTTGAAATAATTTCTGGGGGTTTGGCTACAGAATTTTCGAATTTGTTTTGTGCCGCTTTATTTTCTGATACTTCCGGCTTCTTTAAGGGGGATGCACTTGGCTTATCGACTTTATCAACAGTCTTAGTTTCATTCTTGCTAGGTTGAATTGGCTGAACCGATTCAACTGGCTTTACAGGAAGAATTTGTTCCTTGTTGGGAGACGTGTTCGTTTGAGTAACTTTTTCTGGGGATTTCGGTGGTTTAACTAAATTTTCAATATCTTCCTGTGTTTTTTTTGGTTCAATTTGTCGCATCGGACTAACTTTAGCTTCTGCTTTTACCGGACTCTGTTTAGGGATTGGTTTTTTAGCGGGACTTAAATTCTGTGGCTCTTGGTCCTCAACATTTTTCGATGGTATTAAATCTGGTTTAACGATTCCCGTCTTCCCTTCAGTACGATTTTTGTTGTACTCAAATTCCGTGGCCTGATTAGCGAAAACGCTTAAGCTACGAAGACCAGATAAATGTTTTTCCCATTCTTCTGGTGAGAGGTGGCGCATTGCTCGACTAATTAATTGTTTTCGTAAGTGATTTTTAAGCAAATCGAATGGTTGCGGTGTTCCTTCGTATTGGACCGCTATATTAAAATGAAATAAGCTTAATATAATCTTAAAACTAAGTTACGTTTGCCTTACATTCAATTCGAATTAAAGGCAGTCGATCGTTTATTGTGAAATTATCTTGCATGAAAGTAGACATGATGAGTTTTGTGAAGTAATTTAGATCAGACTCGAGTAAGATGGCAAAATGCGAATCTACTTTCCAAGCAATCGGCTTACCATAATTTTCAATCTGCAATAATAATAAAAAAATAAAATAATGTTATAGGGCAGGAGCAACAAAAAAAGAATATCTTGCTTAAATTTCTCTTGAGTTAGTTTCGGGCCTAATTTTAGAATAATTGAAGTTTTCAACCTTACAAATTCAAGAACTTTAAACAGACTGGATTGACTTCTCGCCTTAGATTACTTTTGTTCTGTATATTTTATGAAAGTAAATTAAACCGTTTTCAAGAAAAAGAAATAGAATAAACAAAATCAAAATCAAAATTAGTAGGACTGTGGGGCCTTTTTATTGTGCTATAATTAGGAAATTCAATAGGTCTCCCTATAGAATCATAGAATTGCAAATACTTTTTTATCTTTTAGCTTTTATCTTTGCTTGACTGATAAGCTACTAGTTTAATTTTTTTAAGAATAAATCCTCGCATCCGCGTGACGTACGATAAGATAGTTTTATCTTAATATATGCGTCTAACAGACCTTGTAAATGTACCCTTACCCTTCCCAAAATACACGTAATTAATTATATTGAGACCAAACTACTACAAAGCGTTTTCCGCAAAAACCCATTCCTTTCTAGCCCGAACCCAACTGGTGCGTGGCACGTCACGAAACCCTTAATCACGAAACATATCACTCCTTAAATCTATGTTAGATCAATACCCAGCTAGCCAGAGCCCCCGAAGTCTCTTACCATCACGATGTTATCGTCTTCGAGCTGGGAATTGGGGACAGTGCCCGTTTCTAGCAAGAGGTGGACAATGTTGGCCTCATCCAGTTGTACCTCGCTGCACTGGGGGCAGGGGGCACTGAATTCGAAGGGGATCAAATTCGGTGGCTCCGGGAAGCTAACCCACGGCCCCAAATGCAACTGCTGTACGGGGACAATGGAGCACCCTCTCTGGCCGTCCCGCAGCCAAAGTACATCCGAGATCCTGGCCTGGGACCGGTTGGTGCATAGCTCCGAGGTCGCCAGCGTTGATTCTGTAAGCAGAGGGACGAGTTGAGTTCATTTTAAGCTTCTCAGGGAATGACGATTGACGCTGAAAACCTACCATTGCCCTCGGCTGGAGTGTTGTAGAATGCCACGCTCGACTTGAGTGCGACTTTCTCGCTGATGCGGCTGAAGATTCTCTGAATCCTCCACGACTGGAGGTAGGTCGCAACGATGTAATAGAGCGTTAGGAACATTTTCTTTTCGAGTATTAACGCAGCAAGCAATCGCAGAAGACTTTGGTTTTTGCTACTTTGGGAAGACTACTCAACAATTTACGTAAACGACCCGCTACATACTAACGAGACCTGCTCAAGTTACACGCCAAGAATTATGCCAGCATGCGCAATGCGTTCGCGACTCGGAAGTTAGTTTTTCTTCTGGTTCAACTCAAAATTTTGATGAGTTACGGCATCGTTTCGGGATCTCCAGTTTCATAACAGCAAACTCGACTCAGAAGGATTTCTTCCCTCGTCTGTATGACGGCTGGAAACGTCAAGTTGACTGGAATAATCTGGAAGGAGTGTTTACGAATAGAGGAGGCAGAAGACAGAATTGACACCTTCCTGTCGTACAGTCAGATTTAAAAGTAATTACTCATGCGGCTTCATACAGTTTGAGAAACATAACCGATTGGTGTTGCATGGTTTGAAATCGGTTTAATTTTTATTATTTTTAAATATTTATTTATTTTTTATTTATTCATTTCATTATACAATCTACTATCAAAAGACCGAAGTATTATAACAATTGCTAAGAACTTATAAATAAGTTGAACACATATTAATCTGATTTTTGGAAAGGGTTTACAATTTTCATAACAATTAATTATTTCTTCTCACATTGGTTTCAATTTTAACCTTTTCAGGGACGAATTTTTATAGGAGGAAAAAGTTATTTCATGTCTTATTTGATTACTTGTTTATTTAGTTTTTACCCACAGTTACTCAGTAAGTAAGACAAATTAGGAAAAACAATTAGTATAAAAAAGGAAACTAAATTCATATATGTAGTTAACAATATAGTGCTTTTAGTAAAACAAGAAACCTCATTTTAACGTTTTAACGTTTCTAAAATAAAGCAATCATCAAAACCGATCAAATTTTATACATTAGATAATAATTTATTTATTAAAACATTTAGAATATTTTTCCAATAAGCTAAAAAGAAACCTCGCCGTAATCAGAGGCAAATTTAAAATGTTTTGAAAGCCATTAATTTCAAGTGGAATAAAATGCTATCCGTGCTGCAATGAATCTAATGAATAGTTCTTTAACAGATTTTAATATTATTTCCAGTTTAACAAAGTTGTAAATTACATAGTCGGTTTCTAGGCAAAATTTAAAAAAGAAAATCCGCTGCCTACTGGCGTTGCTCCTTACATTAAATTATGTATTAGCAATTCTAAAAACAAAGTGCTTTTACTTTATTTCTATTCTATTCTTTTACCCGATGAAAAATCTATTATATGTATACATATATAAAAATGGACGTGTGTGTGCCTATATTTGATCATTCTGCAACCAAAAACTACACATCACAGACGAAAGTGGTTGTGTGGGGTAGTAGCTCCAAAAGCTTCCCATCGTGCACTATGGTGGCTGCGTGCCAATAGTTAAAGGGTGTAAAAGATATGTTTACTTCTTTTTTTTGTATATCTTGTTTTATTAATTCATAGTTTTTAGTGTAGTTCAAAATCTATTCTCTTAGACTGGTTCCGCCTGAATTTTGTACCTATAAGATATTATCATCTTTGTACATTACAAAAATAAACTATTATTATTATTATTATTATATGGGGGTTGAAAAAAGTTAACTTCGAAAATGTGTGACTATAATTGAGCAATTGAGAATCATAATGGCGTAGAATAGAAATTTCTCGAAAGTTAGATAACTTTCTGGAACTATCTAGAAGATTTGAGAAATTTCTCGAAAGTTCGATAACTTTCTGGAACTCTCTAGAAGATTTGAGAAATTCCTTGAGAGTTCGATAACTTTCTGGAATTTTCTAGAAGATTCGAGAAATTTCTCGAAAGTTCGATAATTTTCTGGAACTTGCTAGAAGATTCGAGAAATTTCTCGAAAGTTCGAAAACTTTCTGGAACTTTCTAGAAGATTTCAGAAATTTATCGAAATTTCGATAACATTCTGGAACTTTTTAGATTCGAGAAATTTCTCAAAAATTCGATAACTTTCTGGAACATTCTAGAAGACTTGAGAAATTTCTTGAAAGTTCGGGAAAATTCGAGAAATTTTTTTACCATTCGATAATTTTTTCAATCTTCCTAGAAAATCCAGTAATGTTCATTGTAATTTGAAAAAATACTTTAGTTCAAAGGTTCCAGAATATTTCTATGCTGGTTTAGAATGCACTGTTCTAGTGTTTGTATGTGGTAGTAGTTACAAGTCTCGGATATTTTGACCTGATTTTAAAAATTGTTTTAGTATAATACTTTGAATATACAGTAAAGGAACGGCTATACCCTGTACGTGTAGTCTGTGTGAATGAAGCATCTCCAGCGGGGAAAATTTCAGGGAAAGTGAGCCTTGAGTAAGAAGAAGATACTTTGGCAACTTAAAAAAATTGTGATTTGAAGGGATCGCAGCCTTTCTAACCATTTTTTTGAATTAAAAATGCAAAGACAGAAGGTGAAATGTGGTTAAAAATAGTGTGTATGATACTGACTTTTATTTGGTGTGTATTTAGTGTAAGATAGTGATGTGTGTGATAAAGAATTGCGGCGAGAAGAAGCGGCGACTAACTTAACGAATTTCTTTTCACCGGTAAGCCGGAATTTGAAATCTTTTTGCCGATGTGATTGATAGATACCTGTGGTTTTTATTGTTCTTGATGCATTAAACATGTTATTTCATTTTAAGCTAAATTTTCAAGTTTTAAAAATATTTTGGTGTATGTCAGTCCACGACAGTCATGCGCAATTTCGACGAGCCCTGACACAGAGAAGTCGCTAAATATTTTTAAATGGTGATATAAATGGGCACCCAAATATTTATTAAATCAAGTACGTGAAAAACGCCTTTTCATTTTCACTCAATTTTTGCAACTGCACTGATCAATTTTCTATGTAGTAGTAAGTTCAGACTGGTATTCGTGAGATGCTTCACTTTCAGCGATTTATGTCCGTTCCTTTACTGTATATTCATAGCTTTTAGGCTACTTATTTTCAATTAGACTCGCTAATTTTCTTTGACTTTGCGGAACTTTGTTTATAAAGTTCACGGCTCGTTCATCAAAGTTAAAGAGGTGCTCGTTGGTGGACAAGAGTAGGTATGGAGTCACTTGAGCCTGCGAACCAAAACCGGTTATGCAAATGAGGGGCGTGGCTGGGGCGTGGGCGTGGCTAGGGCGTGGCGGGGGTGTGGCTAGGGCGTGGCTAAGGCATGGCGGGGGTGTGGCTAGGGCGTGGCTAAGGCATGGCGGGGGTGTGGCTAGGGCGTGGCTAGGGCGTGGCTAGGGCGTGGCTGGGGTGTGGCTAGGGCGTGGCTAAGGCGTGGTTAGGGCGTGGCTGGGGTGTGGCTAGGGCGTGGCTAAGGCGTGGTTAGGGCGTGGCGGGGGTGTGGCTAGGGCGTGGCTAAGGCGTGGTTAGGGCGTGACTAAGGCGTGGTTAGGGCGTGACTAAGGCGTGGTTAGGACGTGGCTAGGGTGTGGCTAGGGCGTGGTTAGGGCGTGGCTAGGGCGTGGCGGGGGCGTGGTTAGGGCGTGGCTAGGGCGTGGCTAAGGCGTGGTTAGGGCGTGGCTAGGGCGTGGCGGGGGTGTGGCTAGGGCGTGGCTAAGGCGTGGTTAGGGCGTGACTAAGGCGTGGTTAGGACGTGGCTAGGGTGTGGCTAGGGCGTGGTTAGGGCGTGGCTAGGGCGTGGCGGGGGCGTGGTTAGGGCGTGGCTAGGGCGTGGCTAAGGCGTGGTTAGGGCGTGGCTGGGGTGTGGCTAGGGCGTGACTAAGGCGTGGTTAGGACGTGGCGGGGGTGTGGCTAGGGCGTGGCGGGGGCGTGGTTAGGGCGTGGCTAGGGCGTGGCTAAGGCGTGGTTAGGGCGTGGCTAGGGCGTGGCGGGGGTGTGGCTAGGGCGTGGCTAGGGCGTGAGGCGTGGTTAGGGCGTGGCTGGAGTGTGGCTAGGGCGTGACTAGGGCGTGGTTAAGGCGTGGCTGGAGTGTGGCTAGGGCGTGACTAGGGCGTGGTTAAGGCGTGGTTAGGGCGTGGCTAAGGCGTGGTTAGGGCGTGGCTATGGCGTGGCGGGGGTGTGGCTAGGGCGTGGCTAAGGCGTGGTTAGGGCGTGGCTGGAGTGTGGCGGGGGTGCGGCTAAGGCGTGGTTAGGGCGTGGCTAAGGCGTGGTTAGGGCGTGGCGGGGGTGTAGCGGGGTGTGGCTAAGGCGTGGTTAGGACGTGGCTAGGGCGTGGCTAAGGCGTGGTTTGGGCGTGGCTGGGGTGTGGCGGGGGTGCGGCTAAGGCGTGGTTAGGGCGTGGCTAAGGCGTGGTTAGAGCGTAGCGGGGGTGTAGCGGGGTGTGGCTAAGGCGTGGCGGGGGTGTGGCTAAGGATCCCTAGCCACGCCCTAACCACGCCCTAGCCACACCCCCGCCATGTCTTAGCCACGCCCTAGCCACACCACCGCCACACCCCCGTCACACCCCCGCCACACCCCAGCCACACCCCCGCCACGCCCTAACCACGCCTTAGCCACGCCTTAGCCACGCCCTAGCCACGCCCTAGCCACACCCCAGCCACGCCCCTCATTTGCGTAACCGGTTTTGGTTCCCAGGCTCAAGTGACTCCATACATTGGCCATTTCGGATGTAAAGTCGCTCATATATGGGACCCGGGAGTGGTCCAGCTGCATCCTGGCAAGAATTCTTCCTCCGGAATGGCAAACTGCCACTCGAGGCTGGTGCCCAATTACGGCCCCATCGTGCCCAATTAAATCCCCTAAATCACTTGCAGCTCCCCCGGGGAGCAGAGGGGCCATTGTATTGAAATTTCCCTGAGTAGTGATTTTTAAGTAAGACCCAATGCAGGACTTCATGTTTTGGTGCTTGAGTAGCCTCTGTCCGTTGAATGGTCGAACTTCTTGGGTATATCGTCCTGTCGTTATGCTATTTGCGCTTCCTGCAATTTATTGACCATTAAAAATAATTTAAAAAGTTTTCTCCTCTTGGATCGAATTCCTCCGGGTAAAAGATATGATGGCTGGGCGTTCGGATTTGGAATGAAAAGTTTCATTGAGCAGCATGTTTTCTTTGTCCATTTCAACTTTTCTTCTAGATTTTATACCATCACTCGGTCCCACCAGGCACTGCGGGGGTCCCTAAGGAGCCATTGGATGCAATTGGGTGCAGCAAAACTATAGTTTAAGCTAAATTTTCAAGTTTTAAAAATATTTTGGTGTATGTCAGTCCACGACAGTCATGCGCAATTTCGACGAGCCCTGACACAGAGAAGTCGCTAAATATTTTTAAATGGTGATATAAATGGGCACCCAAATATTTATTAAATCAAGAACGTGAAAAACTCCTTTTCATTTTCACACAATTTTTGCAACTGCACTGATCAATTTTCTATGTAGTAGTAAGCTCAGACTAGTATTCGTGAGATGCTTCACTTTTAGTGATTTATGTCCGTTCCTTTACTGTATATTCATAGGTATAATATAATATACTTACTTATATTGCTTCTACCTGCTCACTATTACTGATGTAGATGGATTTATATTTTTTGTTCTTATAGTTAATTTTTTGATTTGTTTATTGCTGCCGGGAGCGTGACCAGTGACCACTACCTAATCAATTCGCGCCGTTCGATCTGAACTCATTTGCATGCAATTTGCGAACCAAGAGGTCTTCTGAGCGTCCTCCTTATCGCCTTATGAGCGGTGCTTGTTTGTGGAAAGTTTTTAGCAGGGCGAGTTAACGAACTCACTCCTTCTTATGCTGTTTTGATCGAGCTGCACGAAACCAATAAACAATCCTCCCTTGGCTGATTTAGGGAATTGTGGCAATAGGCGAGTTATTGAAAAATCAGGTCCAGCCTCCGATAAGGGAGCCCCCGCCTGCTTTCTTCGCGATATTGTTTACGGATGATTGCGAAGGCGATACTTACTTTTTACGAGTGTATCTATTTTTGGAATTACTTCGGGGAATACAGCTCTTTTTATTAGCTTTGAAAATCATGCAGTGCCGGAAGAACTAAGATTTTTAATAGTCTTCATTAAACTATGAAATTTTTCAGTCATTTAGAAATGAATGCTATGAAAATTAAATTCAATTTAAGGGGGTCCGTACACTGAGAGAAAAACTTTAATAACTTTAACTATTTTATGTAGTTATAATTGCTATTTGCTAAAAAATTGATAAATAGTAATATTAATTAACATTTCACTTAAATTTAACTAAACATTTTTACGAGTTTTTATTTATTTATTTTTATTTATTTTTATAAGCTCGACTATTTAGAATAGCCATATTTATAATTTCTAGAATTGTCAAGTCAACTATTTTAAAATAATAAATTTTAATTTGACCAAAAAAAATTGTTTAAATACCGCGCCATACAAATCTGTAAATTTTTAACAATTTCGTTGGTCAAATTAACTATTAAAAATACTCAATCCCAAAGCCACACATCGCTTTTTTATTAACGTTGAATTGCTCAAAGCCCATTGGCGTGTGGTGGCTCGAGGGTAGAACTACGCGCGAAGTATCGAATTCAGAGTACCGAGGTTCGAGTCGTCAGAATATCACAGGAAAATTAAATCAACTTTCTTAAAAGGAATCGAAATAGCGTAGCTCAGTGGGGTAGAGCAGCCAAGCCAAGCCACCAATCCGCAGGTCCCTATGTTTAAATCTAGCCCCGGTCCGCAATGTCGGAAAATCAACTTCTTCTCGTCATCGCAGGTTAACTATTTTTCACACTGAAGAATTTTAAATTTTTTTTTATTATTACAATTTCATTTATATTTTGCTACCAATACTTTTTTGTTCGAATAGTACATGTTTCAAGAAGTTCCCGCTGGCCCCAAAAAAGGCGTCTTGCGGTTTGGATTATTTGAAATCAAAATACCAACGCTACTTATTAGGAAACTATATTTTTTTGGACGTAATTATAAGCATTTTGTTACAAAATGGGAAATTTTTTAAGTAAAAATTAATGTCTTCTATTAACTATTAAAAAAAAATATGCATAAAAATGAAATATGCTTCCTTTCAGAACCACCAATTTTATATTGTAATTTGAAAGGAAACAGCCAAGCCGTTCTGGTGATAGGTACTACGATGAGCACCGACTTTAAAAATGCTTTGAGAAAAACAAGTTTAAAGTTGTATACTTTCGAGATGCTCAGATTTTTATAATATTTATTTTACAGAGTACTTGTGAAATAATGGGTTTTTTTAAGATTCATAGTTTTAACTCAAAATCAATGATTTGAAGGTTTTTAAAACTATTAACGAATAATGACAGTTTTGGCGATTACGATTAAATATCCTTGACTTCGGAACTAGTTTCTATGTAATATCGTTCTTATATTTGGGGGTCGATATTAAAAGTACGAAGCCTAAGCCTAAGATCTAATATTATATTTAACTTGAAAACATGTACACTACACGTAGCTGATTAAATAGAAAATAAATAATTTAGAGTAAACATTTTCATTTCAGCTAAATTAACCATATGGTTTAGAACCATTTCTTTTTTAAATACCTGGGATGATTGGTCTCGATTGAGAAATATGTACGACAAATTTTCATTTGGAATATCGAAATTTTGAAGGATTTTGTTTCTTTTTTTTTAAATAATAACGACACCGTTTGTAAATTACCTAAGTAAGATTTGTCCAGATGAAGCTCATTAGCGGGTTGTTATTTAATTGAAATAATCCTCTCGTGTATTTATAGTCGAGTAAAATGCAATCAAGATTGGATTCGGTCAGGGTAGGATGGTCAGTATTTATTATGTTCGCCAGCAATCAAAGTTCAACTCCATTGGAGTCATAATTTAGATTTGTTGGCTTAGCAACTGGTGGTCGTGGTCGTCAATAAAGCCACCAGCCGGTTGTTATTTCACTTCAATTCCCCAGATAGCAGGAGGACATGGTAAACAAACAGAGCAGACTATACGAGTATTAAGCCGGCAATATTGAGCTATCCTATCGGCCATATTATCTCTTTTTAAGGGTCAGATCCCAGGGCAGGCGATTGAGAGAGGTAAACAGCAATTAACGAACACAATTGCTTGAAATATAATTGCAATATGAATAATAAACAGTCTTGCGCTCCGTGCGGAGACCGAAATGCGAGCAGCCTCCTGATAAGTACCACTACTGATAAAAGCGATCGCGGATCAATTCGCGATCAGTCTGAGTTTCTCTTCGAGGAAATCGGGAGAAGGTTGTGAAACGTGGTTGATTATTTGCTGCGCGAGATTTAATTAATTTATATATTCAAAATTAAGGCACTATCACCGGCTTTAAAGGTGCCATCTATATTTTAAATGATTTCCGTTGATTGCATTACCGCTTATAGCAATTTTAGCCAGAGCAACATGAAAGTAAGCAAGCGTGATTACAACTCAAATTATGGTCCTCTGGTGATCCATGGCAAGAAAGGTGAGCGATATGTGGTTTGAAGAGGTGGTCGGATTGACTGATAAATTATGTTGTTTCACTTTAATTTAGATTCAATTAAAAATGAAGAGGCCTGTGCGATTCGCATGCGACATCCGACCAAAATTCCAGCCATTGTGGACAGGTACGAGCGCGAGTACACGCTGCCGTACCTCAGCAAAAGAAAGTTTCTGGTACCCGAAGAGATCACGATGTGTCAGTTTCAATCCTTGATCCGAAGCCGGCTTAAAGTTTCACCGAATAAGGCCATCTTTCTGCTGGTTAATAACCGATCAATGGTACCCTTGAGTAAAACACTATCAGAAATTTATTACGAGTACCGAAGTGATGATGGATTCCTCTATATTACATACAGTTCTCAGGAAGTGTTTGGTAAGTGTCTTATTTTTGTTGAAAACAAAATTCTCAATGTTAAAGTGATCGTGGACTTTCTCGTTTCGCCTTAAATATATATTTCCTAGTGATCGAAGATCACTAATCAGGGAGTTTTTAGTGTTCGTATTCAATTAAACTGATAACAGCTAAACAACGAAAGAATTTAATTGATTTTCTTGAGAAAATTGTGAAAAAACAAAAATTGATTACGACCAGGAATTGGGGTATGTTGTGATTTATTGATGATGTTCACATTGCGTATCTGTGATAGGTAATACATCAAGTCAAGTCAATTCATCAAAGTCTAGGCAGCATTTAAAATTACTTTAATAATTTATACACTTTTGTACTTTTTACTTTTATAATGTTACGTTCGTGTTTTTTAAGCTGTCTTTAGAATTCATTTAGATTGCTTCTAATCTATTTTAAACCAGTAGGAAGTGAAACTGGCGAAATGAATATTTCTTCTGAGTTATAAAAGAATTGTACTAATGATCCTGATAAAACTATTACTAGTTCATTTATAGATTTTTAATGAAGGGCAATATTTTAAAAGACAGCTCTGAAAAATGTTTTAAAACTATTTACAGCCCTGAATTGAGAAATTTAAAGAAAATAATCTTGTGTTAAGACCTACTAACAATTATCCTATTCTATTTTATAATAATTAATCACTATAAGTTACATAACTCGAAAAGTCAACACCCCAAAATAAATATTGCCGCCTCAAACGAAAAAACCATCTCTTCATCTTCATCGTTTATATAACATTTTACAAATATATGACTATTTCAATTTTCTAAGCTAATCACTTAAAATTAATTATTGAATGAAAATGATAAGGGCCAGCTCATCATTTTGAGTTTTGAATTAGATATGAAAATCGTCAGAATACGCAGTAACTACACAATAAAATCTTTGGCCCATTGACTATCAAAAAAATAAGAGTCGCATATTCAATGATTCATAGTCTAGAAAATTGATGATTCAGTAAACGCAGAAAATATGAACTTTAAATTCGTTCATTGACTGTATTAACGCATTTACAGATCTTTATCCGATTACCCGGCAGTGGTGTGTTGTGGTAGCTATTTTTTGGTTGCATTTATGAATATGAATTAAAAATTTATTTAAAAGCTACAAAGCAAACTATGTTCCCGGAACATCTAATTAAAAAAATAATATCATCATCCTTACTTAATCCTGGATGTGAGCAAGTGATTGCTAATTTATTGGCTGTTATTCATTTTCAATTATTTTTCATTGAGCAAAAAATACGCTCAGGTTATAATCGTAATAAATTTAATTTAAATTTCACGTCATACGATCAGGAAATACGCACACCCTATGATCCAAATGAGGGCAGAAATCATTTAACGCAAATTTTAAGTGGAAAATTTTTAGCACTCCGGTCAACGTTGGTCATTATCGATTAATTTTTATAAATAAACTGGACATGAAATCCATGAAAAGTTCATATCTCTTGTCAGTAGGTCAGCATAAAGATTAATATGCAAATTAACCGAAGAGATTTAAGTGGATGTTTTGGTGGTATTGCAAATTTTCGGGTTATGCTAAAATAATACTTCAAATAAAATTAACCGAGTGCTTTTGGACTAAAAATGAGTTTTAAACAAAATATTTGTGAAATAATGACCTAATCCATACATTAGTTCTGGGTTCATGGAAGCTGATATGAAATTATTGTACTTTTCCAGAGGCCGCAGATATTTTTCGGTTAATCGGAAGATTTAAAAAGTTGTGTTATTTTTCGCTTTTTGAAGATTTCTACATTTGAGGAAATTTAATTTTTACATGTAAATTAGGATTTTTGAAAAGAATGAATTAAAATATATTTGAATCACTGAACCACAATATATCATGATATAAAAGTGAATAACCGTTCATATTTACAATAAAACTTTGTTATGAGAGTTTTTCAAACGAATTACATTGTAAATATTGATTACGTATTGTTTTTCTCTGATAAATTCACAAAGTCAAACAAACACAAAATTCTGATGCTCAGCCGGGCACGTAGCTCATTTCTCATAAAATGTTAGAACCTTCCGGATGCCGAACTGAAGGGAAAATGTGGCATCATAAATGTGTTTGTCGGAAGTGTGCCATAATCGATAATCGAAAATCATGTTTACGATGATATGCGATATATAACCTTAATATTAATTACTTTTTTTGTTTTCATGTATAAATTCTAGAATTATGTGTTTTATTGACAAAATAATCCTGAAGATTTTATAATTTTATAATTCATTTCTAACATATTTATAATATCTAAATATTTAGACAATATTTCTGAAAAGTACCATTTAAGTATGCATAGTGGGAATAAAATACCTATCATATTTATTGTGTATTTTGTAGATTATATCAGTATGAATTTTGAAACCTTTTCACGAAAGATGCTAGACAATTTTTTGAGATGTAGCCTTGTATCACTTTAGAATGGTAAAGACCGATGTAATGAAAATTTGTCGGTCGGCACTTCCGCGAACTCGGCAGACTCCGGCCGCACTTGGAATTCGGTGTGCTCCCAGAAATTGCTCGAATTGAAAAACGGAGAATTTTCTATAAAGTTTCACTTCTGTCGAGGGTTCAGAGACCTACGTCTGTTTTTGTTTTAATTTTTGAAATAATTTATGTCAGATTAAGAAAACATGTCTATTTTTACAGAAAATACATACCTTTAAGGTAAGAGAATATTTTGAATTATAGATTGTAAAACTGTTAACAAATTCTATAGTCAAAGTACATATGTACTTTTTCATAGGCAAATTAAATTTGCTATTCTATTCTACTTTAAAAAAAATAATGCTCTTTAATTTATATAATAAATCAGTAATTTGCAATTCTACAAAGGCCAACTCACATTCCTCAGTTTTTCGAAAGTGGCACAAGTTCATCAACATTTTCGCCTATCAGCTGTTATTGTTACTAGGCTCCTGGGAAGATACAAAGGCTATCGCAATGCATAATTCAATTAAAATAAAAATAAAAAACGGCATTCCTATTTTTGAAAAAAATCCAGTCACCAACCTTCAATGTCACTATGACTCTAAGAAAAATTTCTCGGTGGAGGAGCCAATCGACTTTATTTTCTGTAAGGTCATAAAAAAAACCCAAAGTTTATCGGTTTTCTCTCAACATTAAACTGCGAGCATGCAAAAAATATATTTATAAAAAGAAAAATGTAATCATCGGCGCTACTAAATTTTGTTTTAATTCTTGAAAAATAAGATTATCAGCTAAATATATTTTTTTAATTAATCACCACATTTTCTGTTTCTATTCTTTCAGGCTGAGTTGATTTTTGCGTTTGAAACGTATTTTTGGTGCGAATGAAGCGTGTCTGCCAGGCCGGAAATTGGAAGAGGAACGGGAGAGGATCTTTATCAGTTTTTGCTATATGTCTTCAGTTTATTTAATTAGTTCTAGTTCATAGTGTGGTTGTCTAATTAATTTTCGATGATAAAACAATTTCTCTTAATCCTTTTCGGAAATCGGAAAATATTAGAGGTAGTCAATTCAGTCGGGCGCCTGACCTTAGACAATCGACCTCTGTCGTCAGAAAATACGTCTATACGTGTTATTTGCCTGTCGTGTTTTTTTGAGCTGTTTTAAGCCAATTTGATATGTGCGTAGCTTTACAGTCATATTTGTATACATTTAGTAATAAACAAATTGTTTACAAAAATTTTGTCTTTTCTCTTATCTACCTTTTTTGGAAAATGGATGGATAGGCTGAAATTTAGGGATATTTTTGGACTTGAAACTGAAAACAACCATAACAATTTTTTAAATAAGGTTTTTTTTATAATTTTTTCGTACGAACATCATTTTTCGACATTTGATTAGTTTTTTTCGTGGTTTAATCTTAATTTCATGTTTAATTCATTCGTTATAATCTTTAGCATTTTACCTACATAAATTATGAAAATATTTTGATCGCAATTAATTACAAAATCATTCGATCATACCTTTTAAGTATGTGTGGTTTTTTGTTTTTTCTGTTGATGTTGCAGTTTAGAGTTTCACTTTTTTTAATAGCTATATCGCCGCACTTTTTCCATCCGTCGTATTTTCGGCTTGTTTACGTACATAGCTTTTTATACAAATCATCTTTATACTTAAATTCAGTTTACTTTACTTCATGCTAATTAAAAATTTTTTTTCTGTCATAAATATATATAAGTGTATAACAATAACAACTCTGTTCAACAATAGTTAAAGTTAATTTACATTTGTTCTTCTACATCTTTTTTTATTCGGTTAGTTGCTTAGTTATTTGTTTTAGTTTTAAAATTATCGTTTTACGTTGCTTTTGTTTATTTATTTATTTAGTTATTAAATTTACTTTTATGGTGTATTTTAATTCAATCGCCTTCAAACCATCCAACCACACGTTGTACGCTATTATTATTAACAAATTGATTCAATATCTTCTCTGAGCAAAATTTACAAACAACCACTTTTTTTAAATACGACAGTAAAAGCAAATATTTTTTAAATGTTTTTCAAAACAGGAAACAAATTGTTATCTGTTATGCAATTGTTAAAATAACTGGTCCAAAAATATATATCCTTAAAGAATCGCGTAACAAGTACCATTCGAAACCAGTTGAAATTATTTTGCTTGTCGCCTTATTCCAGGAGTGTTCGTTGCTTCTTTTATTAATTTTTAATGTTCAAAAAATTTTGCTTTATTCACATACATAAATATAATATCGTGGTTTAGTCACGTCGTATGCCTACGGAAACTTTTCTTTGAACATTGAAATACTGCTTCTTAGGACTATACTTAGCTCTAGTATAGCTCCGTTTTGGTTTAGTACAAAAAAGAAACAGCTCGTAGAAAAAATCGTTTCCTAATTCAAATTTCATTATTTAATATTGTCCAAAAAAAGAACATATCTTCTCTTTAAACAAAAAATATATACAAATAGCACAAGAAGCAAAAATCTCTTGGAATATAATTTTTATTTGTTCTGATTCTTCGACCTTTCCTCATTTAAATTTACTTATTTAAATACAATTCACTTTTAGTTTAGATTTATCCTTTACCTTTAGTTTATAATCATTTTTATTAATTTTATGCCCTTTTCCGTTTATTTTAATGTTAACATCGGTGCGTCACTGCAATGATTTTAGAGTAAGAGTTTTATTTTTTTGAAAAAACAAAATATTTCCTTTCTTTTTAAATATGTATTTGCTTTTATTAGAATTTGAAAATGTTTTTGTGATTACGTTTATGTTTTAAGAATTTCATGGTTTAAGTTTTATGGAATTTAGATGAAGCAGAAGTTGTGTGAAAAAATTTGTGTGTGTGACGATGGAAATATTTTAAAGAATCTGCTCAACTGGAGTGTAATTTATTAAATAAAATTTTATTTGCTTTTTTACCCTTTTATACGAACACATTTTTTAAATATGAAAAGTTATTTTATTTCCATTTATAAATCGGACGGAAATTTCGGTGATTTTATTTATCAAAGAGGTTTCATTTTTACCACATTTCAGCTTTAGACTCATCAAATTATAAATTAATGAGAGTTTTATTGCCAGTCTGGATATAAAATTGGTAATTACTAATTAATAGGCAAATAAAAGAAACGATCTGTGCATATTTTGTAGGCTCATTGATGGTACCTAATAAAATAACTATTATTCAATAATATCTGAAAAGTTATTGGCTTTTAATAATTAAAAGTTGGATTTTTGCAACATATTACAAAAAATACATAAATTATGAGAGTATGTCTGGGATCTTACTTTGGTTAGTGACATCGTTTTGACTCAAGATGTCCAAAAAATTGACTTGGTGAATAAAGTATATGTAGTTAATAAAGTACATCATGGACCATATTCTGGTCAGAAATCTGAAATGTAAAATTTTAATCAAAAAATATGAACACAATTAATCGACACTCAAAATTATTTGCCACCGTCACACGATTGTGTATTTTCTATTAGTAAGTATGAAATTTGGCAGCGCTGTTTAGACTCGTAACTTAACAAGTTCCTTAAGAGTATTCTGATCGGATCATATTATTAACAAATTAATGGTAAATTTGTTTACAATAATTTCTCGACTATATTAGTACAATTGTTATCTAAATTCATGTTATGTACTCTTTGCCTACAAAAATAATGTACATCTCTTTATTATTTATTCAAATACTTTATACAGTTTAAAATACGTTAAAAACCACCTCATACATTATTTACAATTGTATTCATATATTCACTTAGCTCCACAGAGTTAATAAAAATACTTTACAGCCATCAACGAATGAATATAAAAATGTTCTTTACACAATGTTCATTTGTTTTATTTACGTTACTTCTACATGTTACTTCTATCAGTAGTTTTATGTTATCTTATTTATTTTTGTCTGATTTATTATAAGAAGTTACCCTCGTAGGAAATCATACATTATGCGAATGTTGAAGGTTGTCGCTGAAAAGTTAACTCAGATCAATTAAGTTAAGTATGATTAACGAACAAACTTAACTGTGAAACAAGATGCATTTGGAAGACTATATTCATTTAAAAGTTATTCACTCATTGGTTTTTATGTTAATTATCCTTAACCTGTGCGCTTCTTTATTTAACACTATTTAATGTTAGTGTTTTTCTTTTGTTAATTCGCTGAACACAATAAATATATTGAAAATGGGTTTTATTTCAATATGTAACATTTTTATTTGTATATACTCATGGTAACATAGGCGATGGCTGAAAATATTACGAAAGGCAAGAACCTTCAAAAAACGCTTTGTACCGAAATTTACATTTTTTTTTCTTCGGTGTTATATTAATTTTTTTAATTATATTCTTTCTTAAAGTTGGAGGTATTTTTCCTACAACATAGTGGAAACTTTTTATGGCACATTTCTTTATTTTTTCTTGGAAATAACACCGCTTCTTGTAAAAATTAAAATACTTCAAACGGAATTTTTACAAAAATTTATTGTTTGTATTAATTTACTACTTTTAAATTTCTCTTTTGGGATTAATCACTTAAAATTTGTCTTTTTTGTTAAACATTCCATAAAGCGACAAAGAAATACATTGAAAATAATTTAATTAGTTAAATTTTAAATTAAGGATACTATTTATTATAATTTACTTGATACATTTTCCAGTTTTATTTGAATTAAATATCAAGTTTATTTGATTTTAGGCAGTAAAGTGGCTCGCCAATTTAAGGGACTAGATTGAGGATTTTTAATGAATTATTAAAATAAGTTCGGATGGAACAGCAGGACATGAAATCTGAATATTTCTGAATATTTATCCAAGCGAAAATTTTCATTTTATGAGTTTGTGAATCATTTATGTTGCATGTTGTGTTATGATGGTATTGCCAAGATTCTATTCAATTACAGTCATAGCTAAAACTCGTATATTCGTAGTTAGTAGCGAATATGTTAAAATAATTCGATTTTAGTGTATAATGAAAACAGAATTTATGTATAAAGGGGATTTATTTCCGGATGGCATTTGATTACTTTATCTAGCTGCTGTTAGTTGTAAAATGGGCTAAAAGTTAAACAAAAGTTGTAAATGGAAGTGATTTCCATAAAATTCTCCATATTTCCCTTTCATAAATGTAATGTAATACGAGTCTTTTCTAGCATCATTTAAATTTTTTCTTTTGGAGTAAAATGTAGAAAAAATTAAAGTATTAAAGGGTCAAAATATAGGGATTTAAAAGGCAACACATCATTATTAATTAGCTATTATTTTAACATAACAAATAAGAAATATTCTTTCATTTTCGCTTATTCATTTAGAACTAATTGTGTTCAATTTAATAGGTTTACTAACACCAAAATTGTTTAATAGTTCAGTTCTCATTATCACGAGAAACTAAATAAATTAAGCGATAAGCTCTGGCGCTAAATAGTAGGCGATATGCTGTGCATTATCTCAATTCAGTCCAATAACCCCAGATTTTTGCAATAATTTAGTAAACATTCCCGGAACTGGCATGATTTCAATTTACATTGTTCAATATGTTTACTATTTCGAACTGAAAGTTCAAAGGTTTTGCATATGTATCTATTTAAATTCAATCAGATGTTCTGTTAAATTCAATTGCAATTAATGCATGATTGATCTCATTGCGATTACTTAAATCAGACTTTATTTTAATGAGTAAGAAAATCTCTCAGCTTTGCGAAATGTTTAACATGTTTAAGAATTATAATTGAGCCAATATGAAAAAGGTGTCTTCACAGCAAGCCAAGCTTATTTTTGTGGAAGTCATTTGCTTGTGATTGCAGTGAGCCCTACTTCCACGTATTTTTATTTTTTATTCCTAAATCTTAAGTGATTTCCCAATTGCATTACAACAAATTTAGCAAAAATGCAACTAATTCATTATTATTATTTTTTTTTTTTTTTACAAAATTTTTTATAATACCCTTAAACTTATAGTTCAACACTAATCTTTCTATTTACACATGTTTTTGCATTATTTGTTTTTTATGTCATCAATTTAATTTGTTCATCTTCTTACCTTCCATTGTTTTATTAAAAAATAAAAGAAAAAAAGTCCTAATATTTAATGTTTTATAGTTAATTCTTTACAAAAGTTTTTTAAAAATTTGTTAAACGACTAAGTGCGACACATCGCTTGTATACGCTGGTGAATACCTCGGTGGTGGTTGTAGGTGTGGCTGTTGCAACTTTGTCTTGAAGCCCTTCGATTCGTCTTGTCTGCGATTACGTATGAGGTCTGAATCTCCAGGCCAGGCTCTCTCTGGACCCCTCGGCCCAAGGCGGGGAAAGCGATTTTTATCAACTGCTAAACTTATTGTGCCAGGATTTGAATTTAGGCCGACATTATACTGCCGCTGCATTGCTAAAGAGGCACGAAGAGTTTTTCGTTTCTGTAATAAAACAAGAAATTATCATTAAATTATATCTTTTTAAATATGTATGAGGAGTTATGAAAGCAAGGGTTTAACCTTTTAAGACCTGAACATGAACCAAATGGGATAATAGTGTTCTAATGGGTTTTTAATCATTGGGGTATAAATTAAAAGCACAATATTTTTTTCAAATTTTTAATTGTTTTTTAATTGGAAGTATTATCTTCTCTCGATTAGCCATCTATTAATAAGATTGGAATCTTTGCACTTATAAAAAGTATTTCAAGTGCAATTGTTCCAACAAATTAAATTAAGGTAAAATAAATAAAAAATTAATCTAGAAATGGGATTGAATTAAATTTACTCGAATACGTTTTCGCAGAGCTTCAATATACAAAATATGTAAAAAATATATATATATATATTTGGTGCAAAGGGCATTTGTTAAGTCATTAAATTATTAAAATATGTATTATAATGAAATTAATTAAACGTGTTGCTATATCTTCATCAATTTAATTAAAAATCAAATCATTTAAATCAACTAAATAAAAACGTCTTATAATCTCACTTAATTAAAAATGTCAGAGATCGTTTCCTTATTGTTATCTCAAAGTAAGAATTAATTGGGCGTTACAGAACTGAAAAAAAACTTAGCTAATCATTCATGGTGTGAAGAAAAATGTCATTTAATCAAATTTCATTATTCATATACATTTATAGTTTCAAATAATATGCTTGTGCTTGAAACTATTTAAGGCACGGATTCTATATGATCATTATTCATAATGAAGCAAAAAGAAGGATTTAATATAAAAATTAAATGAATTAAGCTTACCTCTATTGTCCCCCTCCATTTATCCGCCGCATGTCTTGCAATTTCCATTCGTTTCTGTTTCTTAATTTGATGCTTTTTGTAGACGACTTCAATAATTATTAAGCCAATACCACCAACGATTCCAGCTGCCACTAGTATGAAGACGCCAGCCATATTTTTAAGGCCTAGGGTATTTGGTGTTTTTTCAAACTGTTCGCACTGCTGTAGGTTCCCGTGAAATATCCATTCTTTATCCAACGATTCCATAAATCCACCTTTTTTGTGGAAGTAAATTTTTATAGAAATTCGTTAAAAATTAGTAATTCATTTAGCATACTTTCATGAAATTCTAAAATTGCTAACGTAACAGCATCGGACCATGGGGAGCCCTTTTGAAGGCCGATACCATACCCACTTCGTCCGAATAATTCACCAGCTGTGACGAGCTCGCAGTCTTTGGCTGCTTCGTACTCTAATCTCGAGGAGTCCCAAATGAACGCCATGAGTTTCCTGTTTTATTTAAAGTCTCATTAAAAAATACAATTGGAGTTTTCCTCGATGGATTTACCCCTTTTTAACGTCTTGAATCGCGTCCTCGGCAGTCGCGTAATTGTTCGCCTCCATCGTCCTGTACATGTTGGACAATTCGACCTGCCTGCGGAAATACATGTCCACCGCCGAACCCTTCACTGTCGCACAAGTCAAGTTCTCCATGGTGTTCCTAAGACGGGCGTCGTTGATGCCGCTGAGTTTTGTTTTTGGTCGTTCTAAAACTAGAAACGCAGCCAAGTTGGCAGTGTATGAAGCAACGATGATCATAGCGAATCCAGCCCACACCATCCCGAGAACCCGGGCAGAAAAACTCCTTGGGGTACCTTCACCAATTCCACTGTTCAGGAGAACGCCCCACGCAAACCAAATCGCCGAGCTGAGATTTAGGGCGTCCTCCTCAGTGTTATCATTGCTGGTTAATTTAAATCTACCAAAAGGTGAAAATCTAGAAAAAAAAAATATGTTAGTATCACCTAAGAAAATCTCTTTAGCATACACTGAGAAAATGAGTTCTGGTAAATTAAACAAAATTTTTACCCAAAAGGTTTCAGGTTTAGTACAATTAAAATTAGGTTGGAGGAACCAAAATTACTAAATACTTCAACAAAGCCCAAAAATCGAATGTTTTGCTATTCTATGTATAGTACCTAAGTGCTGCTGGTTGTTTTGAAAGTAGGGGGACATTTTCTAAAAAGATTTCAAATCTGAACCGCTCCTCCGCTGAAATCTGCACTATCCGCTGTAATTGGAGAACGCAGATTTTCGGGTACTATCAGAATTGATAAAAGTTAGTTAACTAGTTCTGATTTTTTGCACTATTCGGTATGTGCATGCCGGTTTTGGGGTACTATCAGAATTGATAGAAATCAATTAGCTCAGCACTGTTTTTTTTGCATTTATTGCTGAATTTAGAAGGATATTTTCTAAAAATATCTTAAATCTAAACCACTCCTTTAATTTTAACTTGATTTTTACTCAGCGGTAAATTGATTTTCTGTGTTTTTTGCTAGAACTGTAATTCATTTTAATATTGCAAATGTGATTTCACACGTCAAGCGCGTTGTTTAGTTTTTTAAACTATTATTATTACTGGGAATTTTCTTTCTATTATATAGTTAAGAATTTAAAAATTGGATATTTATGGGGTTCTGTGGCCTTATTATAGCCAAAACAAGGTAGATTTAAACCCTGTCAGGTATTTGATAAAAGTATAAACATATTTTTTCGTTTTTTACCAGTATTTTTTTCTCAGTATATGTACATATATTAGTTAAAGGTGTCTCATTGACGGCACCATTCCAAAGACTCTTTTCGTATTATAAATTATCCTATTCGCTAATTTACCTTCTTTTTTTAAAGTTGTCTATATAACAAAAATAATCTTAAATTGGTTGGGCTAACAATTTTTGAATATTTAATATTTAAGAATATGTAGTTAATTTCTGAGGAACATATAAATTTTAAAAACTCTAACCGTCTACCGTCAATAAGACAAAATAACCATAATAAGGTAGGTATTTTACCTATCTAATAAATATAGCACCAATGCTACAACATGGACAGAAACCATAACAAGGATCCACAGCGTATTGCTGAATGGTTGCAGAAAAGACACAAGCGTACTCGACCTCGACGGTTTCTTCTCCAATATTGTTATTCCCTGATATTTGAATGGTTTTGAGAATTCAATAAATTCTGCCCGTTCTGGATTTATAGTGAGTGGGGCAACTATCATGTCAGCACGCTCGTTCACCAGCTCTCCGATGAGACCGGTCCATTCCTTTTTCACAGCCAAAGTACCAGTCGTTTGGTTTTTCAATATATAATGACCAAATTGGCCATCTGGTGATAGTGCCAAGTCATATGTAAAATTTATTCGACTCGATAGCGCCCGCAGCAATTCGACACAGTAGCCCTTACAGCAGAAGTCATTTTCTGTAATAGAGAGAAACTATTTATTGTTGATATAGTGCGTACCCAAATTTAAATTTAATGATACTCATGAACTGTTTGCTGTGCTGGATTGCTCTTGTATAATTAATATGAAGAGCTTTTATGGGCTCTAGGCAATTATGAATTAATTTAAATGGAATAAAATAATTGCGATGGGAATAAAGTGAATAAACTAAATTTAGTCTTTAGATATAGACAATATTCATATTTTATGCAACAATTGACCCAAACTATCTGGCTTTGATGGATAATTCATTTCAATATCTATAATAGTATTTTCAAACGTTTCATAATACCCAAAATTTATTCAAATTATGTTCCCAACGCCCTGTGGTTTTAATTAGCACAGTACGAAACGAGATTCTTGTCCCCCCGCGGGCTAAGTTTCCTTTTTACAATCAATTCATGGGATTTTATATCTGCACCCATCGAAGCGAATGCGACACAATTTCCAGAAGGGTTGAATTAAAAATGCCCGCGATAACGATCTGCGGAAGGGACTGGGATACAGGGCGCAAATTCGCGTATTTTAAAATGGAAATCGCCAGCCACCCATTTTGGAGCAGTATGAACCCTTCCAAATGAGTTTTGGCTCAATTTATTGCGGCGATCTGTCTGAAGCAGTGGGAGTGAGATTCGAAACCGCCCCCGCTCACACAGGCAGCATAAAATTTTATGGATGACGAGGAGGGCTCGTAATGACCTCGGCAGTGGCGGTGGGATAATTCTGGAATGTGTCGAATGATTACACCAAAGTGCAAATGTCGTTTTAATTTGACCGAAATGCAAACAGAACGATGAGTGTGCGGGGGATGGTTGTGAAAGGACTGTAATTAGATTTGCTCATATGTGGAAACATGCAGAAAACGTTTTCTACGGCTCAATGTTGTTTCATATATCGATGAACATTTATGATTTGATATTTCCCTCCAGTGCCAAAACATTAAGCAACCTTGGGATTATGAGTAGAACCATTGCAGACGTATTTATAGGTCGTAAAAAATATCACATGTTCATAAGAATGACTTAGAAAGATTATGGGCATCTTGGCGACGAGATAAGTAATAAAATACAATTCAATTAAATGGGAATTGACTCGTATAACTACGACGGGTGAGATATCACCTTTTAACCAAACAGCTTATTAATTTATAAGTATGTTCAATTTACGGAAATTACAATATCATTTTTAATGAGATTTTTAAAATTTTGCTAAATTGCTAAAGTTATGTTGGTGTTATAGAGCCATCTAACCAAATCAAAAATTCATTATCAACATTAATATTAAGTCATTATGCAGTATCTCGTCACTTAATTGTTATATGTAATTGGTATTTTCGCAAATTGGTTTTTGAAAACAGCTTTCAAGTCCTTAAAACGATGACCAATTTTGTTCAAAGGAGCCCCGCGGAAAAGTTTCATCTTTCTTGTATCCAGGAGCAAGTAAAATATTTTGATTTTGTCACGGTGTACGGATGCATAGATGTAAATAGATGTTTACGCATCAGAATAAATACATATACGAGTTCTTCAGGGTGTCCTATTTCTATACATTGATACTTCTGGATGCAGTGAAAATGTGTGGGCTTTCCAGCAAGACAATGCATCTTGTCACACTGCGAAAACAGTTAAAAATGTTAAGTCTTTTCATATTCTTTCCTCTCCTGATGATTTCCTAGATTTTAATCCTATAAAAAATGTTTGGTATCTCCTTAAATTTCTTAATTTTAAAAGATGGAACCCTTCTACACAAATACTTATCAAAAATATCCAGGAAGTGTGGAAAGGTGCATCGGAAATTCGGAAATCCGAAAATGCATCAATGGCTGCATTAAAAACATTCCTCGTCGTATTGAGACAAATGTAAAAAATAAAGAACAGCATACAAAATATTAACCTCTTTCATGTAAAAATACATAATACATAATACAAAATAAATAAAAATCTTCAAAAAATACATATACCAAGGCATTTAAATATATCAATGCACTTGACTTCATT
Source organism: Machimus rusticus (assembly GCA_951509405.1). Lineage (NCBI taxonomy): Eukaryota > Metazoa > Arthropoda > Insecta > Diptera > Asilidae > Machimus > Machimus rusticus. The sequence continues at coordinate 13,303,375 of OX608054.1, read as the reverse complement.
AACGTAAATTTAACGAAAACAAATCAGAACTTATCATTTTCGCAAAATTGTAAGTGGTTATAATAAAGTTGCGGGGTTACTGTAAGCTTTATTTACACTATATATGTATATAATACGGTAAGTTGATACATATAGTATAACCAGCCATATTTTGAGATTAAGATTCAAACATTACCTTTTAAAGCTTTAATTTGAATATAAAGCTTACATCTGGACAAAAAACACTATTATTTCCGAGTGAATTCGTAAGGGAGTCGTTTTAACGAACGAAAACATCTAATCTAAATGAGCAATCTAAAACGAGTTCACAAAGCACACCAGCATGAAATGTTTCTGCGCCGCTCATTAAAATCAAAAAGTCCGTGAAATTCGGGAAATCTCCATTAATCTGTTAATAGTGTGTGATATTACAGCGAGAACAATGACTATGAACATTGCGAATTTCTGTTTTTAGCCGAGGAATGCCATTTTTTCATTTTTATTTCGCGCAACAGCCCTCCAGGCCAATGCCATTTAGCAGTAGACAAACATGCCTACAGACATACACAGACAAGGAAAATCCACAAAAAACGTCAGCTTGATGGGCAATTGTACCTTCAGTTGAAATAAATTTAAATCATCGTGGAAAATCCAGAAAATAGTCATTTGGGAGGTCCCAGTGTCATCCTGGGAGATTGCGTTCAGTTTCCCAGTTGCTGTCCGGAACAACTGCTGCAATGTTTTTGATTGCCGGGAGTACCCAGGAAGGCTCTCGTGCCCGACAACCGGGGCCTGTAATGCGGCAAGGAGCTCCCCGGGCCCCCCAGCTGCGAATATTAATGGTCCCCGAGAGGCAATTTACTACTGGAAGGGAGGCGGAAAAAGAAAATCTTGATTTAGTATGTCAACCTTATGCAATCCCTTTAAGCTACCGAATGCTGCTTCAATCTAATTTACATTTGTTTCGACTGAAGCACTGTAGCCAGCAAAAGAACACTTTAATTTATAATTTATATAAGTAGATAATAAATTATTAATATACTTTTATAATTTTAAAAACCAAAAAGTTATACGAAAAATTCACACAGTACATGTACAAATACCAATGAGAAAAGCTGTTGTTTTTACCATTACCATTATTTTCCAGCACTAATAAAAATTTGCGACATCATAATAAATAATAATAAAATTTATGCTCTTTTGAAATTAAGTGCAACTACCGGTTTAACATAGGCTAGAGACTCTATACAAACTTTCCAGACGAATTTTCAATTTCTTCATAAAAAATGAGTTGTAGGCATTTTATTAAGAGAGAGTTTAAAAACAAAATTTTTGTACTAACTTCAATTTTATTTCCTCCATCCAGGATATAAATCTGTAAAAAAAAATTCATATTTCCAGGTTGATGACTTCTCAAGGTGTACGTTTTACGGATTTAGTTAACAATGATGAATTATGAATAGCACATGAACGTTAAGAGTTCTCAAATGGAAAGTTTTGTAAAAAAAACAATTATGGGAAAGTTATGGCCAACCATAATAATCCAATATCTACAGAAACGTTTTGCTTAAATCCCATTAATTTGCGAGGATATTACATTTCGGTGGCAGTTTTATTCGTTGGACAGTAGTGCCTTTTTTAATTGTGCTTTAAAACTTTTCATTACGTAAGCGTTTGCTTGTGACACAACCAATCTGGAGACTCTTAAAACTTCTTAGGAACAATTAAAAATGGGTTTTGTGCAGAAACCATCGTAAAATAGGGTTAATACTGCTGCTCCAGCGAGGAGACTTTGTAGCATAGTTGAACAATTTTTAAGTACGTACTGCAAATGGATCTCATGGTGCTTATTGCAAATTAATTGCTTGTGGCTTGCATTTGAAGCTGCAAAGTGGAAAACTGCTGTAGATCAGAAAAATTTTAATGGGCTCAAGCATACTTTTGTAAATTAATTTCAAGACCCCCCATTTATATATTAATACAGTTTTTTTCCCTTTACTATAACTGTGGCGACGCAGTACAAACGTTATAGTATAGTTATACCGTTTAAACGAGAAAGTTAGACTCTAGGCAAAGTATGTAGATCATTACATAGTGAAATAAAATACAAAATTGTCGTAGGCTATTTTTACTAGAAATAAATTAGAGTTACTGGAAAGTTTAAAAAGACAGACAGAAGCAAGCTTTAAAAAAAGGAAAAGAAAATAAAATTATTCAAATGATAAAATATTAAATACTCTTTTCCAAAATGAAATATTTATATAAGTTATTTAATCAATAATAATAATAAAATTAACAAAACAAATAATTCAAAAATAAAATAAAGAAAATATAAAAGATAATCGTTGTGGTAAAGTATAACAACTACACTACATAGCTGCGGTTTTTTCGCCTATTCAAAACAAAAGGGGATTTTGCTTATATTTGAAATTTATCATTAATAACCCATAGCAAAGATTCAAAAATTTCTAAAAATAGCATCAAATTGTTATTGACATTTATTTACAATACTTCTAAGTCAAAAATTATTTTGAGAAATGTTCAGTTTAAGTTTTGCATGAATAAAGTTTTGGAAATTTGATGCATGGTTGATGTTAATGCAAATTGAGAATCCTTATTCTGAAGAACTATTAAAAACTTCAAATCAATATAAACTCTCCTCTTGTTCAGGAAAACTATTCATTGAAATTAAATTAGCGATTATACTTTTTACTTCTTGCTAAACTACAATGGGTGTTAGATGCGGTTGGAATAAGTTTTAAGATAAATTTTTCTTATTGTGTAAATATATCAGTACTAATCTTGGTTCGATCGTTAAAGTCTTCTAGTGCAGTTTAGTTTGGCGATTGTAACTAGATACATAAATTGTAAAAGAAACGAATCAAAAAAGTTTTTAATAAATTTTTATGTTCCGACATTCACCGATGAAATTGATGAGGGAAAGTTCGCCGGAAACCTTGTAAACAAATTTTGCCGGTAGACATTGTTTCTGTCTGAAACTTTTCAAGGTTTTATTTAGAGAATTTTCAAATATTCTGCGAATTAAACAAAAAACAATACTGTAAAAGGTATATGTATAAAGAAGTATTAAAAAAACGAAATTATATCTCAGAGTTTTTACCTGATCCATCAGTGAGGTTGAAGTGAGGACAGGGAATTTCATCGTCTTCGCAGGCAATTTCTTCATCGGTAAGTCGCCTGACGTAAACAAATGGCTTTTCCTCGATGGTAAGCACCTTTAGGTGTGTTGGTATTATGATGCCTTCAGGCTTACGTTTTTGTTTCCCGGGCCATAGAATTTGACTATCGTTAATTCGAAGACGCATTTTCTGTTTTTCCTGCAAAATATAAAGATGAAGCGATGTCAAAACGCCTTGATGAATTTTTTGGGGCTTGCAAAGGTTAGAGAGGGGATAATTTCTACAAGTTGCCATGGATCATAGGAAGAAACGTTTTCTCATCAATTTATTTCGAAAAGTTTTGACATTGTACGACGGAGATGATTATTAATAATCCAAGGAACAGGATAAGTTTTTTGTAGACATCAATAATTCTGATGTTATTGTCATGGCTTCGTTACACCCAATTAGTCGGTTGATATTCCCTAGCTCCCTTAAATACACTGATTTGATTTTAAAAAGGAAAAAACTGCTGAACCTTTTGTTTGTGAAATTATATTTCTTATAGAAAATTTGCTGCTGGCTAAATGATAAGCAACGTGATTAGATCAATAGCAACATTAAAGTATTTTCTATCAATATTTTTTATATTTTAAATTTCAACTGCTTTGTAAGCAAGATGAAGTGTTTTAATTGATGCACTCACAGCAGCTAAAAAATTGTACTCGATTTTTCCATCGACTTATTTATTTAATTTATAAAATTCATAAAATGATAACATACTTCAAAAATTCAATTTAATTTTGTAAATGAAATTTTCGGTATAATGATTTTTGTGACTCTGAGTATGAGTATAAAAAGAGAAGCAAACCCCGCATAAAATAAAGTTCGATGCGAAGGATATCTCCTTAATAAACTTGTGTTAAATTTTCAGGACGAAAGGTTGTTGTTTATTCAAGCGTTTTACTCTGCACACCAAGTTCAGACTGTAGGTTAATATTTAATATATATAGGTACTTATTTTTTTTATTACAAGACATTTATCAATTTTATCAGGTACTTTTCAGATAGTGTGTTCTTGGACAAGACTTTAAGTGCTATTTTGTTATTTATATTCAAAATTTATTTATACGTGAGAATCACTTCTGCTGTTGCTGTGTGCTTATTTTATTTCGTACTATAAATTTGACCTTTTATATTATGTATATAATTTTCGCCTTGGGTATAATTTTCTGCTAGTCTGCTAATCTGCAATGAAATCATCGGAGTCTCTAAACAAGCATTATCCTAATAATTCGAATAGAATGTCAACAAATTATTAAATCAAATTAGCTTGCCTCCGGATTTTAATTGACAATTTTCATTAAGGGCACCAAAATTTGGCGTTTATCTCTAATTTGTGGAAAAAGCAAATAATCGAATTTCATTTGCCAGTGAACGGCTTATTCGAGAATTTAGAATGCGGATCATGGCCAAAAGGTGATGCTAATCCTAAACCGAGGTGGTTTCGTGATTGCATCAAATTTCAGCTAACAGAAATTTCCCTATCAGGTGAAGGTGGAACATTTTTCGAAATGAATTAATTCCACAAAATTTACCAGTTAATTGGTCCATTTAATCGTTGGCTCATTATTTAAATAAAACACCGCCACGGGTCGTTGGATTGGGTTTCATAACGAAAGTGTGTATTGATAATAAATGCGACGACGGCATTAATTACCACCGATATTCGCTAAATTAGCATCACCTCTGTTCTGTGATTTTTGATAGTGTGCGAGAGAAATCTTCTGGGGGTAAGGACGAAAGTTTAATTACGACCGAGGGTACTCCGGGAAGTTGGCTTTGATTTGCGACCTCGGCGATTCCAATTAAAAGTTGATTACCAGAGTTATCTTTAAATCATTAATTTGTACAGGAGTCGAGACATTCTGGCTAAGAGCTAAGAGGATTAAGTCGACAGCTGAATCTGGGAAGGAGCTGGGGTAATGTACTTACGGCGTCGTACTCGAAGGAGCCCACTGTTTTCTTCTTCTGGCGGTCCCTAACATTTATAACGTCGTATTCCGCATAAATTCTGTCGCCGTTGTCGTCAAAGGCCACTTGTCCTGTTTCTCCTTTGATATTCCGCGTCTTAAGGTAGTGGAAAATCCGTTTTCCTGTAAGAGATTTTATTAGCGATGTAAATCTTGCGATTTTTCGAATAAGAAGAAAAAAAAACGCATATAAGAAAAATGGAAGACGTGATGAGATTTCTCATTCTTGAAGGATGCAGTCAAGTTTCCTTACCCGACTCCCAGTTGACACCGGAATCATCACAGTCTTTGGGGGCTTCCGTTATCGTCTCGTTTGCAATCATTTCCTTAATGGCCGAAGCGAGCACGTAGACGCTATCCTGTTTGGAAAAATTGAAAGGTTAAAAGTATCCGTCTTCAAGATGGAGCAACAAGAAGTTGAGCTGGTGTGACTTGTTAAAATTTTATTGCCTAGGAACTGAGAACTCAATTTTTATAGAAACGATCGAAAGGCGGTAAAAATATCTCAAGTATTCAGTCTGCCATAAACATTAAATGCTCGTTTAAATATTTGAATAATTCAAATTTGTGCATGTAAGTAAATCAACCAATTTAACAACACTTTAAGGTATAATGAATACAACAAGGTTTTTTTGATGATTATTTCAGATTTGGAGGAAGAGATTTACAAAATTGGTACGTATGTTGGCTTTTAAAATCATTGGTTCCTACTTTTGAAAATTTAGTTTAAAATTAATTTTAACAATTAGCAAGTTTTATTTAATATCTTGTGTTACAGTTTCTGATATTCTTATAAACAACAACATATCCCTCTATAAAATAGAAACATTTTTGTTGTTTAATCGCCGACATACGTATGTTAAGGTTGGCTACTTTTACTCTATGAAAACTGGTATTTGGTGGTTTTTGGGTAACCTGATTGCGAATATACTTTCGAAATTTAAAAATTCAAGACAAGAGATCCAATATGACGACCAACAATTTTCGAAATTCAAAGATGTAAACGAAAATTAGTACCAAGAGTATTTTGAGGCAACTAATTTCAAATCAACTATTAAAATTTGCCGATTAAGATTTTTTAAATTCAACCAATTGAAAACAAAATTAAGTAATAAGGTTAAAGGACGAGTACAAAGGATCGTTGCCTGAGCGCTCGAGGGTGTCGCCTCTTCTTAACACAATAATAATAATAAAGTAATAAATTAATAAGCGTATACCTGAAGTGACTTATTTTCAATCTACTATAGCGATTCGAAATTTTAATAAAAATTGGGGTAAAAATAATTCAGTAAGACTAATTTTGGATAGACCTACTATAAAACTAATACAGATTTTAAAGACCGTATTTTGACCATTTTTGAATCATTACAAAATAAAGGATCATCATAGAACTTTGTCACTTGGTTTCCTTAAATGAAAGCCTTAGTCCTAATCTAAGAAAATCGAATAGCCTTCATCTTAGTAGCCCTTTTTAGACATCTTGTCGAACAAGTTTTTCATGAGTGTGCGCTTGCTGTGTGCTTTATTCGTAATTTATTTATATGAAGTAGTTGGTTTATGGAAAAAAGTCAAATTCATATGAATCATCTCGAATTGTTTTAAGGTCTTTTGTATTTTTAAATATCTTAAGATTTCAGCAATCATTTAAAGAATATTATAAGTTCAAACCGTTATTTTTTAATGATTTTTCATAAATGGTCAAAATATGGTCTTTTGTACTTTTTGATCCTATTTTTTTTTTTTAAATAAGAGCTGATAGCTGATTGAGCATTTTCATTTCATAATTTTCGCAAAAAATTCTATAGAAATGATTTCCAAAGTCTTTGAGAAAAAATTTGGTTTTGACATGTGTTATTAATCAATTATTTAAAAACAAAATATTTCAAAGTCATGAAATTACTCACGTGTATAAGATATTATTAACCACTATTTAATATATAAATTAGTCGGAATGGAAAATAACCGTATGGTCCATATTATCCTGGTTTCCTCAACTAATAAAAATTTTGCCTACCTTAAAAAATAAAAAAGCCTCTCTTGAAATTTTCAGGGTACTTTCAAATTGATTGAACGCAAATTATGTCAAAAACGTGATATGCCAAATCAAAATTATCAATTTATATATTGTATTTGTGAAATTTTCAAAGCCATATTTTTATTAAAGTTTGGATTTACTATATTATCGGGATAGTTTTACCCGGGCTAGATACACCTTGTACATGTCAGCTAGTATTCTTATAAATTAAGAGATATTTGTTTTTCGATACCTAAATGAAATTAAATGAAATCTACGTTAAATACATATTTACGTTGATATAATTGGTAATTACCAGTTCTTTGCTAACAAGTTATTGTATATATTGTATTATATAATTTGGGGTATATACATATGTTCTGTTAGACAAAGGAGTCTGTTATTAAGTTGGGGCCATCAGTTGTGCCATTAAAGGGCTTTGGACTGTATTTCATTGTCTCAAACAAGTCAGCGTAATGCGTCAAGTGATTTCATAAAAGACATGGCACTCGTTTTATCGCTCTCATAAATTAGGAATCCTATCGCCTTCGTCAGGGCGTTCTCAGAATGATTTCAATTACATCGGGCTGTGTACAGACTCCTTTGGGGAGTAAAAATGCAAAAGATACACAATCCTCCGTCCTCAGCATCCATTTTCATTCTATCTTTATATTGTACATTCGGGGAGTAATCCACTTTCCCCCAGCCCAGATCCCTTGAGAGCTCGAGTCTAAGGTCCTAGTTAACCCCCGTCCTGTTCTGGTTCTAAGGCTAGGTGCACGTAATGTGCTAAAAGAACAACTTAAATTGGCTAGCCTAAGGTTACACGGGGTTGGGAAAGGTGAGGGAACTCCTCCGAATGCCCGGGACTGAGTGCAGCTAAAGATGGAGAAAATAAAAAACGAAGGGAGTGAAAGATTTTATTTATATTTTTTAACTGGGATTCCTCAAGACTTGCCTTTATGTGATCCTTTTCGCTGTTGGCGTACTCCAGCTGAAGACCGAGAACTCCGTCGGGAGTGTTGTTTGCATTTAGTGCCTGCTCCGTGACGATCCACACGTGTCCTGTCTCAGTCATGTTCAGCAGGGCCGCATCTCTGAATATGACGAAGGCGTCGTCCTTGCTGAAAATGTGGATGAAAACTTGAAAAAGGACATTTTTAATGAAGACCTTTACCAAGATAAAACTTTATTTTGTTTTGCTTTGGAAATTTAGTTAGGTCCCGGAAAAAAAGCATGTTAACCACTTAGCACACGTTAGCGACACCTTAAACTTTTTATTCAAATGCATTACCTTCCTCAGGTACTATGAACTTGATGGCGTGGATCAATTTGCATAAGGTTCGCTGAGCAATTTCATTTTCACATGCATGAATAGATCCCAAATTAATTTATGTGAACTTTCTAGGACTTTTTCCTACAATTTGTATCGAAGTTGTACGTAGAAATAAAATATTACTGTTTTGGTTTTATCTCTTGTAAAAACTTCGTAAAACTAGTGTATTTAATTCAAACAAGTTATTGAAGCAAATTTAGAGCAATTCATGGTCAAAATGCTTAATATTCCCAAAGAGAATATTCTGAAAAGTCAAAATTATAAGATACGATATATTTTCGTACCTACATGTATGAATATACACATATATTTATACATATGTACTTTAAGGGGACATAGTGAAATGTTGCTTTCTGAAAACAAACTACATACATATTTCATTTTTCAAGCCTCAATTCTATCTCTAGCTACAACTCAACGACTATTATAAAAATAATAATTTTAATAATCTGATGATATCAGTCTTTCTTACCTCCTTTACGACCTCTTTCAAGCTGGTTCCAGTCGATCGATTCGAAACATTTCCATAAACATTTTTTCGACCGGATCAATAGTTTAAAATCAGATTGAAAAGTTTTCATTTCGATGCAGGGTGACATTTTTCGAATGTTTAAAGGCTCGCGAACATACATAGAATCCGTCGACTTGCTTTTGCGTCAGAGCTTGAAAGCTTTCAACGTATTTGAAGTACGCGAACTGGTGACAGACGGACAGACAGACAGACCGACGGACAGCGGAGTCTTAGTAATAGGGTCCCATTTTACCCTTTGGGTACGGAACCCTAAAAATGGTCTCGTTTTTCAGACGTGTCCACATCTATAGGTATGTCAGTGGTAAGGACTTAAATTTTAAAAATGTTCAACTTTTTTCTGCATTAGTAAGAAAGCATGCATTTCAACTTGCAACGTGACGCGACGCAACGCTCACGAATTCTTTGGCCTTTAAGAAAGAGCGTAAACACTCTCGAAATAGGCTAGACTCATGACAGTTTTCAGTTCGGATCAATAAATTTCAATCTGGATTTAAAAGATCATAAATGAGGTTATCTAACTTTAATTATTATTAGAGTGAGGTAAAATTGTAAAACAAAAAATAAATTTAAACATTTTTAGAACTTCACACTTCTGTGTAATTGACTAGACAATGTACTCAATTTTTTTTTTTAGGTCCTTGCAAGTTAACAGACTTGAAAACTTCTTCTTAATCCATCTGAAAGTTGAAGTTACGTGCGATCCTTCTTTATTAAAGTTATTCAAGAACAGCAGCTAAAAAAAAATCGTAATTTTGCACCGTTGAAAAGAAAGTTAAGAAAAAGTAAAGTTTGCAAGAATCTGAGCAACTTTATCGTGCAATCGTCCAGAAAATAGAATGATTGTTTTATGAGCATTTTGGGAGGGAAGTTGTGTATTTTTCTGTCTAATTTTCTCATGTTAATTTGTATGGAATTTATATCCTGTAAATATTTCTCAATTGAGGACCTAAATAATATCCGTTTACCTTTTGAAATGAATTTTAAATAAACTCGGTTAATTTTTTTTTGGTTCGCATCTTGTAGGGATTACTTAGTAAAAGTATCCTAAGTAGCCGGAAGTATGATAAAATATAATGCTTTTGTGTTGCGTTAACATAAAGTGCGTCCCCGAGGGGATGAGTGGTCGGCATAGTAATTAAATTTGACTTCCTGCTGAAGGGTCTGTGAAAGAGTGGATCCTCTTGGTGTCATGGGAACTAAAACTCTCGGTTTCGTTTTCCATCCTCCGAAGAGGAGTTTCCCCAGCGGATTTTGTGATGGACCACAGCAGGGATTTGCGGGAAATTAATTATCCTGGTGAATGAGTTCTTTATTAGTTCTGATCACCATGATGATGGGTGGCATAGTCCCGTCATAGCCGAAGTCTTACCCCAAAGTGGCGGTGTTCACAAATATAATAAATCATAAAATCGAGGCAATTCCATTGCGAACAGTGTCTGGTTGGCTTGCAGGCCAGACATTTCCTGGCACCGGAGAGGAGGTCTCAAGATTGAATTGTTATATAATACACCTTCTTAGTCCTTGAGGTTGTGTCTTGGTACTTACCTGGCGTACATCAGATACACCCGAGACTGTGCTGACTTCATTTCAATTAGGTGCTCCGTGAAGCTCTCCAGCTTCGGTTCGAATTCGACAATCATCTCGACGGTTGCCCGCACGTCGATGTCGTCGTAGTTGGTCTGGGACGTCGTCTGGAACCGTCCCAGGATAGCCCTGCCGTCCGTGTCCGAGCTGTGAATTATGATCACCTGAAAAGGATAATGGAATACCCCCGAAATTAATGAGCCTCCGGTGTGCGCACTGAGTAAATTACACGAGATATGGTCGGTTGCGACCGGGACTGGACGGGACGGGACGGGACGGAACTGGACGGGTCGGAATGAGGATAGAATAGCGATTATCCCCGGGGCCAATTATAAATCCTCTTTTTCCTGAACAGACGAGAATGAATGGCTTCATTTAATTCACGGAGTTATTTGCATAGGTCTCTCACAATCATGCAAGAATATTTCATTACTCTTTCTATCTTTTCATATAGAATTTGTAATATGAGTGCTCAGAATTTAAAATTTAATAATAATAACACAAGTCTGCGATACTTGACTGATAAAAACACATTTTTAGTTGAACTCAAAAATTTCATTATATCACTATTACCTATAAAGAAATACAAAAAGTTTAACACAATTCTTTCAACATAGGTACCCTTTGAAAATATAAGACTGTAAAAGGACTGAAAAATGAATTTGAAACGGAATTCAGTCTGAAATAAGGCGGAAATTATTGCACTGAAAACTGACTGAAAATATACTGAGGCTGTTGTGAAATCTCTTTCGAACATCATTTCAATCATTTGAAATGAAAATAATTAGGAAATGTCAAGTGTGCGATTTCTTGAAGTATCATTTGAACTGTCAAGGTATCGCACTTTGTTGTAGAAATGTGATGTTGAAATAATATAGCTTGTTTTAGAATAGAAGGAACTTATAATTATAATGGATATGGGAATAATCAATCAATTATGAAATTAGTACTCGATATAGATTGCCCAAAGAAGTCATTTTGACTCCTTTTTAATTTCATTTAGTAAAAAAATTATATTTATAATGATACGATTTCTTAGGATTTTGAGATTTTTTATAAAAAGAAGAAGAAGAAATTGTATCATTATAATATAATTGTCTTACTTATTGAAATTAAAAAGCAAGTGTTAGAGATATGTACATATACATATATTTAATAGAATTAAATTGGGCATCAAATATGGTGACTGCGGATTTTAAATTTTAGTGTGTATTAAAATGTGCATTGAAATGTATAGGTCTTGGGAGTTTTCGTTTTATGATAGTTTAAAAACTACTTTCAAACTTTAAATTTTCAAGTAGGTTAGATTAGATTAGATTTGGTTAGGGGCGAAAGGCCAGGACGTGGCCTCGCAGTCACCGCGACCTAGGAGGTCTATCGTGAGTCCCCGATTTCTAATTATAATCCTAGGTTCAGGCCTTTGATCATGCCGATTATATCCTTGGGATTGGATTCCCACACTTGTCTTGGATTTCAGTAGGTTATTAACAAAAGTTAATTTAAAATTTCTAAACCGTAAGATATTTGAAAAAAAACAACTTTTTCGTTTTAAAAAATTAGATATACCTTATAATTCTTTGAGTCAAGGAACGATACATCGCTCCTTTATACATTTGCAAAAAGGCCCGAGAGCGAAATATCGTTGATGGAAGCTGTACGTTTTATTTTCATTTTTTTAGTAATAAAGGAAGTCTAATATGTTTTTAGTATTGTGTTAAAGTGTCATGAATTTTGAAATATAATATAAATATATCAGAGTTTATTATATAATATAATTGGATATCTCGGAAAGATTACATACTAAGTAGTAGGTTAATAATATTTTTCTAAATATTGGAATTATATAAAAGTGAAAAGGTTCGGGTGGTAACCCGTAATTGTGCCACAATTTTTGGGCTCTTGTGTTCCTTAATATGCTCCAAAGGATTTCAGCTGTTTATAAATTTTTATGAGTTTATTGATTCCCTAGAGGTTGTAGTCGAGGTACGAAAAAACAAAATCCTTGAAATTCTTCTGGAGGATGCTTCGTTTCGCTTCAAGCTTTTGAAATTTTTATGAATTTTTATGAATCTTCGATTTGTGCAAAAGTTTAATGCCTTTTGTTGCCTTCTGGGACGGCGTCGATGTTTTGCGGGGATTAACTAAGTCCGCAAGGGATTTATTTGGATGTTGGAAAGTTTGGAAGAACCGCTTCAAGCAGTCAGTTTTCTTTAAAATTATCTCTCTATCTCTCAGTGGATTTTACCCAAGGGAAAAAAGCAATGAACCAAAAATATTCAACAGGTGCGTCTTCTGTCTGCTGCAAGGAGGATCACTTTTGATTTTGTGAGCAATTTCGAAAATTTATGGCTTTGCTTTGGACTTTATTTAAACCATATTGCAACTTGCAATTTTACACAAATTAATGAAATGAATATACTTGTAAAAGATTACAAAGCAATACATCTATAGAGTTTCCTTGCCAAATATGAAAAAATATCGCAGTTGACAACAGTCAAAGTTTATTTTTAATTAAAACATATTTAGATTTTGTGAATTTGAATTTTGAATTAAGGGAAATGAATGTAAAACTTTTTTATCTCGGACATGTATGTTGCTCTCAAATTTTATAAAAATTTCAAATTTAATGAGGAATGGAATAATTGGGCTCATTATTTTAATTATGCGCGTTTACTTCATACGAGCATTTCTATTAAAGGTAATTTCAGTTTAAGTTTGTAGTTTATTATACCCCAAATATTTTAATTGAATATTCAAAGATGATCGAAGTATTAAAATTTTTATCTATTTCTAAATTAAGTTTTCCTTCTTCCTCTGAATTACTGAATTGTTCTAATAGATATTAAAATTAGAAGCATATTTTTCTCCTTCCAGTAAATGAATGTTTATCAGTCTTTATTATAAAATTTACATTCAATTTCATTTTTAAAGAGGTCTTACTGATGATTTTCATCTATTTTTAGAACCTTCTCCTGCTTAAATAGCGAAACGTTGCACGGGGGTTAAGAGAATGAAAAATCCTTTTTAGAGAATCAGACTGAAAAATCATTAATAAGTACATTGTACATAGCTCCTCGTTTGGTAAGGAAAAAAGTTTGAATTGAAAGGGGGATTGGTAATTTCACAATCAATTAAACTGTCTGATTTTCACAGACAATTTTTCAACAAGATCTCAATCTAAGTAAGCAGAATAAAGGAGGTAAATTGTAAGATGGCAAATAAAAATTAAATGGGTTTTGATATATAGTGAATAAAATAATTTAAAAAAAAAAAAACAATATATAAAAATAACAATATTCAGTCATTTACATTTTAGTCAAAATTCCATATAGAGACTTATATAAAGAAGTTTGTTTAAAATTAAGACCAACTTCTATCGGACAACTCTAGCCAGCCTGTCGAGAAGAATTTGGTTCTTTTCTACAAAGATTGTTTTGTTCGGATATTTTCTCATTTGCTAATTGTAAATTAATTTATATCTTTATGTCAATTTGTTTAAATAAACTTGTATGTATGTATTAATTTCGTTTGAACCTACTCAGCTGCTCCCTTTATTTATGTAACTTTCTTTTAACAAGCGTAAGAATTAGAATGAAAAAATTTAAAAGAAAACATGGAATGTAATGTAACAAAGCTAATTCTTTTATTTCACCTCAAAACATTGTTGGAAAAAGTGAAAAACTTCTGTGCTGCAACCTCCCCAAAATTTCTTGTTTAAACCGACTCAAAAGGATAACAAACTTAAATAAGAAAAACAAAAGGCAAATTACAAGAAAATTTTTGTGTAGCACTCCCCTGCCCAGAAGCAAATTTTCCGCAGTTCTTAATGTTTCTTTGAATGTTAGGGAAAGGAAACTTTTCCTTTCGGTAAATCATTCACTTTCTTCTTTTGAAAAGTGAAATTAAAAATGTTTTCAAGTTTAGCTTGAAATTCCGTCTTCACCTCGAAATCCTTTCTTAGTTTATCTACAAATAATGTGTAGCTACATAAGGAAACTCCCTTTGAGTTTGCGACAAACGTAATTTTTTGTTTTTAAATTCAGCAAATATTAGTCGCAAGAAGAAAATCTAAAACTGTTGCTTTTCGCAGATTATTTGAATTTCTTCACTTCAAAGCGTTTCCGAGAACAAGAAAGTTAATGGTTAAAATTTGAACACCTGAGGCACTCTAGGATTTATGTAAATTCCCTGCTCAAGATGCGGGCTGGCTTCTTGTAATGTTTTAAACTGAAATTTTCGCCATTTTCGTTCCTGCAAGGAATTCCTCGAATTTGTAGGAGTCGAATTTAATGAAGAAATGCATCCTGCAGCATTCTGAGGAATGGAACTCTATAAGATGCCAGTTGATGAAATGATTTCTGCACGTAAACCAACGAAAGAGTTAGATGCAGTTTTAGTCCTTTTCACCGAGAATTTATGGAAATATTTGCAAATCTTTAGTCCTCACCTGTGCCTCTCCGCACTTTAATGAAATGAAAATACCACAAGGCGGTTTGGTATGAGTTTATACCTTTTAAAAGCAAGAAAACGTTTATGTTAAATTTAAAATAAAGAATTCTTAGAAAGGTACTCAAAATGGTTAATCTTTTTATACTTCAGTTTGTTTATTCGTCGTTTTGCGTTGAGTACGTTTCATTAAAACCGCTAGAAGCATAAAGATTTTAGAAAACCACGCTTGTGTAGCAAAACTCTCGAAAATTCTGTGGTAAATCAGCCTAATTAATTTTATGGAAATGAGACTTGTGAGGAAGTGGGAATTTATGAAAATCAACAACTCTGAGATGTTTCATTACGCTTGTGTTAACAACTTTTAAACAAAAGTCGCTTTTGAGCTTGCGACATTGAAAAAAGTTGTTTTAAAATGAAATATTTACATATGTAGATGATATAAAAACTTGTGTTAATTATTTAAAATTAATTTCATGTAAATTTGTCTGGGATATCAATCGATTTTCGATATAATTGATTTCCGTAAAACATTACTCTTCCATTGATGTGAATTAGCCTTAATTTATGCTTTCTCTTTTAGTGTTTTACATTATATTAGTATAATCGCTTTGCACTAAAATAAATTAGAATTTGCGATGTATTTGCGTTTTAAAATTATATTATTTTAATATTTTGAATTTTGTTTTACATTTAAAATTCACTTATATTTGTTCTTTATCGCAACCGCAATATATGTATGTAGCTCGACAGAATTTATTTTCTCCAAAAATTTTATTTCACAAAGAAGCTTCTTTCATAATGTTCTGCTACATTAAGAAACCTAATTGAATTTTCAGTGAATCGTCAGCCAGTTTGCTTTGTTGAAATTTTTTCATTTTCGAGCAGATTCCTTAATGAGTGAAATGTTTATTTCAAGTCTTTATCTCTCCTTAAACGTGATTTATGCTTTGAAATCTTTAATTTTTTGATGTTTTTAAACAAAAATAAAGAGATCTTTGAAGATTATATAATGTACGGATAGTAAGTAGGTATACTGCTGAAATGAAAATACCTTCATTTTGAGTATCAGTTCAAAATTAAAATGTAATATATATAAGCTCAACTCAAAGTACCAAATCTTGAACAATTTTTCCCTCCAAGAATGTGCTATTTGGATTTTATAATCTGGATTAATATTGGATTACTTAGAATAACTTTATTTTATCATATTTAAGCGATGTTAAAGTGTTGAGTCAAATTGTAATTTGGAATCGCATAAAATTTTATAAAATCGCCCATTGTCGTAAAAATATTTGGTACCCAAAGAAATCCATCATTTAATCGTCAGAAAATGTGTAAACAATTTTTCATAAGGAGGCATAAAGTCATTCATAAAATGAAAAAATTTTCGCAGCAATTTGGCTGAAAATACCCCTCAGGGAAAGAGAATTTATACATATTTTATTGTTTTTCATTGTGCGAGAATGAGGAGAATTTTTTTTATAAATGGGCCAGTTGACACGGAAACCATCACCGCCGAGTAGCATAAACCACTCCAATTATTACAACAAATGGGTCTTTCATTTTGACTCGATCGGCTCACTAAATGGCTTTTTATGGTTAAAAACATTTTCTGAATTAATGGGATAGGTGCTTTTTGTGAAGCAATTTATGCCCCGGAAATAATGCAGTGGCCTTTCAGATGGTATCACTTAATCCCCGTGAAAATCCAATTAATGCCTCATGTGGCAGCTAACCCTATCTCGGTGAAAGTTTTACATTTTGGCATACAATTTGAATATTGAAAAATTCACGTGAAGACCGATGGATTGGGTTGGTCTGCTTATCGAATTCACGTCAGTTCGATATCCCTTGCTTCGCGCCGTGCGAGCCGGGTCCTTATCATGATGAATTATGGCGCACCAACCATCGAGGAGGACTTGCTAACTTTTTCCTATTTATTTATTTATTTATCCTGCCAGGGTGGATATTTATATCTTTCGGAGGGATCATCTCACCTTCGTGTACGTGAAGTGACTGAGCATTTCTAGCCAAACGTCCGCCTGGTGGTAGTAAGGAGGCACTGTCCGGAGGAATGACACGTGGATGTTTTTGTCGGAGAAAGCTGCATCTCGCGATGAAATGCCGATGACAGGAATCTGGTAAAATCCGCTCGTGTAGCTGACTGCAGCCGGTGATAAATCTCCTGTTTGCTCATGGGAAACGACAACTGCATACACCTGCGGGATAGAAAAAAAAGTGAATATATGTAATATAATCATACTGGAGGTGAATTTGTTTGGACTACATGCGAAAATTACGAAAAGTTTATTTCCACCATGATGCAGTACTTTTGGGGTAGGTATTATAAGGGATGTTTTGCTATAGTTTCAAATTTTCGTTTTGATCTTATACCCTAGACAGACATCGCACGTAAATTACTAATTTATACTAATTAGCAATTTAGACGTTGTGTGTCATGGGCTCATTTAGCTAAATCACGAAAAACTTGATAATTAATGATTTGCTAAATGACCAAATTCTCTTCATCATTTATACCTAAATGAGGCAAAATGTGCTAGAGTTTAGCTGTTTTGTACTTCTATACCAATTTTTAACATTACTGTGCGCTTTCCTTTGCATAAAAC
The DNA here is from genome assembly GCA_951509405.1 of Machimus rusticus. Lineage (NCBI taxonomy): Eukaryota > Metazoa > Arthropoda > Insecta > Diptera > Asilidae > Machimus > Machimus rusticus. Next base: position 13,285,702 of record OX608054.1, on the reverse strand, counting down.
AAGAAGAAGGAAAATATTTGTCAATTTTTAAAACCGGTGAATCAACTAAAAAACCGACATAGTTGAAAAAGAAGTGCCTGGGACGTGGAGCAGGAACTGCTCTTGTTGAATCTGTGGCATAAGGCCATTGAGGACTTCGGAAATCCAGGCGCTATTCTTGGTTGTCACATGGGAAATGTGACAATTGTCAGCTGATCGTTTCTAATTAATTAGTGGCTGTGTGTGTCACCACTTCACTAATTAGTAATTTAGGCTAAATGACTCATTTAATAAATCATGATTTAGAGCGCTGTCTGTCTAGGGTATTAATTTACTTGCAGAAGAAAAAAAACTTTTGCTTTTCTTGTAATGGTAATGCGAATGGACTTTGAATATATACATGTCTTGAAAACTATTTCATTTAAAACGGTTGACTGTTTCTAATTTTTGTTGGAATATTTTTTGAAGATTTAAAATGTTACCATTGTTCTATAAACATCAAGAAAAAATTTATTTAATTTATTATATATACCGACTTAAAATATAAAAATTCGTCACGTAGCTAAGAACAGCAATTTTCGTCGAATCTATCTTAAATAAAAAGGAACGCCTTTAATCTGCCACTCTAAGTTAAGGTATGTTTCATCTTAACTCACCCTTACTTTTGATTTGATATTTAATATTACCAATAAAGGTTTGAAAAAAACTCCGACATGATTTATAGGAAAAGTCAAAGCGAGCCAATAAATCATTTTCGGGAGGTGCTTAAAATTTCTTTTCAAATAAATAGTAAATCTCGCAGCATACGAAAAAAACCCATCCCACGCCAATGCTGGCAAATTTCCCAAAATTTCCAATGGGGTAAAGCAGATCGGCACAAAATTTAACATGAAAACGACTTATTGCCGCCATCATTTCAGGAAGGAAAAAAAATTTTTTCTTCTTTGCCAATAAATCATGCAAGAGTCCAAAAGTAGGAAGGCTACCCGCTGCCGTCGAGGTTGTTTCATATGCGATAAATCGCAATATTTTACACCTTGTCAGTTAAAAGGCCATGGATAAATATTCCCATCACGAAAAGATGCTGAAATTACTTGGCCGTGCAGCACATGGGGCCCTGGCTCACCTCCATCACTTCGCTCACTACTTTCACTTAACTTTATTTAGCGGAATTTACGTGACGGAAAGGCGTCACTCAAAGCGGAATTCCTCACATTTCCAATAAAGGAAAGGAGCGGCGCATTTTTGCCAAAATGAAAAATTGCCAATCATGTCGAGAAAAACTACAAAAAGAAAATATTGACGAAAAAGCCGAACGATGAAGATCAATAAATTTTATTTTTCCAGGAAGCAAATCGAATCGCACCTTGTTGCAATTTCTCGCCCGAGCGCCCACCTCCCGGTGTTTTATACCTAGAAAAATCACAGGGTGTTTCGGCGGCCGCGTTTGAGTCAATAATAAATTACTTACCCGTCGCGAAATCAGATGCTTGCAGACATTTAAAGCTGTTTTGATAGGATTTTTATCCATTCGGATTGTTTTATCGTAGTACGTGACGCCTCTCGGGACATAATGTTGATCGAAGTTGAGGTGCTGCAACAAACAAATGAAATTGTCATTATGTTGAACGTAAAAAGCATTTTCGGGGGATTTATGTTAATAAAATTCGCCTCTATTGTATATTTTAGGGGTACTAGTGAAAAGCAATTTCGACAACGTTTCCGAACGTAACGAGATCTGAATGTAGAGGATTGGGGGTGTGCTCCGATTTCCATAGCTTAGGAGAGTGATTTATGCGTTAATAAAGCTGGATGTTATGCTAATATCGGAAATTTATAAATATTGTGCTATTGTGCTCTTTTATAGACAAGTCTAGACTTATGGGTTCAATTCAAACTCTGTAGTCTTAGCGTTTAACATCTTTAAAACTATTTTTATTGTAGCACAAAAGATTTTTGTTTTCGATTTTCTCAATTTCTTTAAAATCTTGCAAATCAGTCATACAGAAAATGAAAAGGAGCGACACTACCAGTATGGAAGATATGGAGACCTCTTACATACCTAACACTATTTATGTTATATGGAATTGCATATTCCAAAAACTGTGGTATCACATTTACAAAAAAAAATCCGCTTCAATAGACACATATTGCCCAAATATATAAGTTTATAAGAATTTTGATAGCTACATATATTTTTCAGCTCTTAGACGTCTTAAAATTTAATTTAGATCTACAATGCTTCAAGGCGGAACAATGATTTACTAATCTTAAATATGAAGATTTTATTGGTAAATTGAACTTAAATGAATTTATAAATACTTTTATACAAAGAATTAGGTACACAGCGTCCATGTTTGAAAAGTTTTGAATATTTTAAATAAAAAAGTAAATATTTAAGATTTTAAGAAAAAACTATGACATTTGTCATAAATTCGTAACCTATAATGAAATTGCATTTATTTCATAAATATAATAATTTAAATATATACATATATGTATTTACTTGCCAAATCAGTATAGTCCCCATTAACAATTATTCAATTTATTTGTTTTATTCACCTTTGCAATACTTACATAATTATTAGTCCATTTCAGAACCAAAAGGCGTCATTATAATTTTAATCACGTGTACTACATACATGGAAAAAATTTCTGGCAATTATTCCTGTATTTTCTGATAGATTTTAGGATAGTGCATTATTTTGGTAATATTTACTGTAGTTTTTAAGGAGATCTGCTCCTTTTTCAATATAGGTATGTTGTGGATTTTATGGCAACGTTCGTAAATTTGTTGGGAACTATTTTGCTATCCCAATTTTTTTTTCCGTGTAATATTCAGAATAGTTTTAGGGCGAATTATTACTGATTTAGGTATAGTACATAATGACTTGATATAAGTACGTATGTATATATAAGATATATGTGTGTGTATTCTGTATAATTATTGCATTAAATAAAGAAATATTATTCCTTAAATAAGAAAATAAAATAATTGTTTTAAAAATCAAAATGAAAACAAATATTTGTTATTTCCCCATCCTATGGCGTATAAAAAGTTACAAGAATGCGTCTTTAAATTAAAGGAAACTTATCGTACTTAATAAGGCCACTTTGCTTAAACGAATTTCTATATCGTAAAATTTAAGAAATTATCGTAAAAATTAAGAAATTATCGTAAAAATTAAGAAATTATCGTAAAAATTAAGAAATTATCGTAAAAATTAAGAAATTATCGTAACATAAATACTTGTAACAAATTTTGTACTAAATTTTCATAAAAAAAGTACGTTTCATACATTGGCTCGAAATCATCATCGTGCTTTTCGTATAGATATTCTATCCCTATTTTTTTTTATTAATATAGCGTAATATTTTTCTGAGTGTATAAAATTACAAAAGGTTAATAAGACCTTAACCGAAAAATGTTAGAAATTCAGTTTTCATTTAGAGAGGTTATTAAATTTTTCTCTGTAATTCCTATAGTAATGTTTTGTCAGTAAAATCCGGATGTTCAAGGAGTTAAGGTTAACATTTCAGAAAAATGAGTTCCTTTTCAATCGCATTAAAGAAGTACCAACTGGGGTACATCAAAACCAGATCTGTCGCACTCTTTGTCAAAGACGAGCCACTCCTGGGAAGCTTTTCATTGTCGCCTCCTTGAAAGACTGAGAGTCTTCTCTCGACGGGAACATCTTGAAACAAATTGAAGCTGCCTAGCCGAAGAGTGTACCCAAGACTTATTCTAGCATAAAGTTAGCTATTCCAGAAATGTCGCCATATGCTTAATTTTATTTACAGTCTTCCGGTTCTCGCACAGAACACGGGCACAATGGCTTCCGAAATGTTACAAAATGGAATCAGTCAGGCGATGTTGTTGGAACACCACCAGATGTTATCTGCCGTGCTGAAGGTTCATACACCAGATTTTCATGAATATTAATAACTCAGATGGGAAAAGTAATTTTATAGGATTTTTTTTTTGGGGTATTTATGCGGTGAGGGGTTCAAATCTTTTAATTTTAGAGATTGCGAATTTTTTTGCGGTTGATCATTAGAGTAGTCCGTGCAAAATAATCAGACATTTTCCTTTGATTTTAAAATATTGCCCAAAAAAAAAGGGATGTAGTCAGTCGGTCCTTTAATCATCAATTCGTAATTACAAATTTTGTTAATTAACAATGAATAGAACTGTTCTCCACCCACAATTTACGAATTTTAAGACATTTCGTATACGATTCGCAAACAAATGGTCTTTTTTATAAGGACTTTAGATAAGGGAGAACTTTTAGAAGTCTGGTTCAATACCTGGGAGTAATTAATTCGATGAATCTATTGAAAAAGTACCTACCGCATGACTACAGAATTCTCGGAAAGCAATTAATTACATGAATTCGCCCTCGAATGTCCCGTCCCACCACCACCCACACCGCAAGCGGGAAGGTTGAAAAGGTTTATACTTTTATAGTCCTTGTAACCTTCCAACCGGCATTCTTTTGTCGTCGGCAAACTTCTAAGAAAAACACATCTCAAAGAAAAATCCGAAGGTATTTTGTAGCAGCAATTACACCTCGACAGGCAGGCCATTGTTTAAGATGTTTTAATATTCTCGAATAATTGTGAAAGAAAATGGTACCTACGATTTTCCATACAATCCTTTTAGTTGCCAGAGAAGCATATTTTTGTTGGAAAATGGAGGATATATATGGTAATAATTTGTGGCAGACGAAATCCGTTTATGCTTATTCTACTCATTCTGTCGTAAATTCTTTCGCAATCTACAAATGAAAAACAAATTATTCAACATCTGTATGTATGTATGTAGATTTAAAAATAGTTAGCGATAGTGGTTCGTTTTAAACTTGAATTCGAAATTCCTCTACTATTCATTTATAAGTTAAAACTGAAGTTTTTTTCGTGAACTCCTTGTATTACAAGTTAGAAGAGATTGATTTATGAACTATAGTCCACTATTGTAGTCTGTTTAGGAAAAAAAGACGCCAATAAAAATAGTGACCTCATAGAACTCAAGATACGTCTATTTTAAAACGTTAAAAGTTGAGGAAAGAATTAATTGAGGCGAATAAATTAGAATTTGGAAATTCAAAATTGCGGACTAATTTATATATATGTATATGGCGACTAATTTTTCGGAAATTGAATAAATCACTTCGAAACTGTTTGTTTGATATTTTTCATCCTTTTTCTGAAGATACTACATCCTTCAACTTAGCATATCTATAGATTATTTTTAATGACAAAAGAATAAGAGTTTCAAAATGGTGGACTTAAGATGGCGGCCAGAAATTGTAAATTTCAATGGATTTCCATCAATAATATTTGTATTTGGATTTGCTAATCGTGAATCCTGCTTCAAAATTTAGAAATCAAGTTAGTAAACTTAATATGGCGACCAAATCTTCCACAATTTATGATGAAATTCGAATGCTGGATTTAATACCCCATAGTTTTTTTTTAAACATTTACATGTATTTATAACGAAAGGTTTAGGCAAACGATAATTTCTATAACGAATAAACAATCAATGCAAGGTTTGCAGTTTTATTGTTTTCAATAAGGCAACGATGAAATAAATTCCGAAAAAATGAATACCTTTATTTATTTATTTAACACTTAACACTTAAGATTTTAGTAACATTTGTAAACTTCATAATCTGAATGTTAAGCATTTACGAAGTATTTAATTAAGTAGTACCTATTTATGATACACCGGGTGAAACCGGGTTACTCAGCTAGTAGTTTATAACTTCGAAAGTACACTCAGCCAAATAAAAAAATGAGCACTAGTAGAGTCCAAAACGACCAAGTACAACAAAGTTAAATTTTTTCCGTAAAAAAAAGTGTTTTTTTTTTTGCTAAGTGTATTTAAAATTCTCTTCCTATATTTTCAGAGAATATTATTAAAATATGATACTTTCCAATGGATTTTCTAAATTTTTTCGACCCGAAAACCCAAAGGATCGCCTTTAAAATAGAAGACTATATCATATTTTATGAGTTTTCAAGTTTAACCTAAAAGGACGCACTTACATTAGTTATAAATAAAGTTTTATCTCTCTGCCACCAAAAATACAATTCATTAATATTATTTGAGGTAAAAGTTTTATTTTGAAGTAAATACCGCATAATTACGTTTTTATGGGCAAAATAAATACATACAAATGGGTCTCATATCTAAAGGTCAAACGGCTGTTTGGACAGAATTAATCAACATTTTTTGATTTATTTATTAGCTTCAAAGGAGGAAAAAGAAAAAGTGTAATGTGCTTGACCTTTTAGATTTATTTCAGCGTTTCCACACATTTTTATGAGGATTAATTTTCAAGGTAAGTAATCATTTCCAAAATTATTAATTGAATCGTTTTTCTATTTACCGTCAATTTAAATAAGATTTTATTTAGATTCAGAAGGATTCACATTTTTCAAAGTCAATTTCGCCAACTAAATAATAATAAAAAATTACTAAACTAGCTGGGGTTGACACACTTATACTTTTGACTTCTATATTTAAGTAATTCAATATTTAAAACTTATCGTTGTGAAATATTTAATTATAGAGTTTGTAGATACATTTTCTGGCTAAAAATATAAAACTGAAAATATACTGCAAAATTTACTGATTTTTTCTACGCTTAAGAGCAGTCGGAAAACGAATGGAAAGTAGACTGAGGTAGTGAACAAGAGACGAAAAGTAATCGAAGGAAAAAATACTGAAAATGTAGAGAAAATGATGTAAATTCGAATGAAGAATGTAGACGGAAATCAGGCGGATATTTAGACTGAAATGATACTGAAAATATTTTGATAAAGTCCAATATTCGAAAATTTTCCACGTAGGTACTACCGAGTCCTAAAAATATTCTATGTCTAAAAATGATAAAATTTATGTATTGTTTCCGTCTCCTTTCAGTCTCTTCTTCTTACTCATCAAGGGTAACTGGGTCTAGAATCAGTCTGTTTTCCGATAGAGCTATTCTGATATAAAACGTTCAGTCTGGTTACAGTTTCATTTCAGAGTGAACAAATATTTCCGCCTCATTTCAGTCTGAATTCCGTCTTCACCTTCTCCATGTAACCTAATACCTTTTCAGTCTATTTTCAGTCAGTTTTCAGTGAAAATAAAAATTTCTTATTTTAGACTAAATTCCGTTTCAAATTCATTTTTCAGTCTCTTTTCAGTCTTATATTTTCACACGGATTTATTGAAGAAAAGTAGGATACATAATGAAATTGAGCTGTAATAAAGATAGAAATAGTGAAAAAAGTGCTTAGAAAGAGAGAGGGCATTTTTATGAGGAAAATCCAATATAAATACAGCAATTTAAGCTAAAAACAGCACACTAAGTTTGAAATATTGTAGCCAATAAAGGTCAGAATTTCAATAGGTCCAGCGCCTAATATATAGCCCCTGGGAGCTCTGAGCGCATACCAACAGTCAGCAAAAAATTTGCACAAATCTATATTATATCTGAAATGCCCCACTGGATTGCTGTCGGAACGGGAACGATTTATATTCAGACACTTGGTTCCCCACGGTCATTTATCATAAACCCTGGCCGTGTTCCTGTAGGAGGTTGCTGTCATCCCAGAACTTGTTTAAAATTTGTACAAAATTCAAACTTTCATCGAGGGCAAACTCGAACTCGATAAATTGCTGGGAGGCGAGCAATTGTGCTTTTCTTTTCATAATAATACTCGAAAAGAGGATGGCTCCAGAGGGTGGAGATGGTAGCGTGGTTAGAAAAGTAAATTACCCGCAGCTACCCGGCTCAAATCTTTGCATCCACTTACCTGGGTCGGAAAATTCCGGGAGACATCCTTTCCCGCCAGCCGGGTTAGCCGGGCTCCTCTGATTAATGGGAACGAGCTCGGCATGGTGACGGGAGTCCCTGAACAAAATCCCCCATTAATACAGCAATTTAACTGAACTCGTTAATTTATAGCTCCCGGAACGTAATCAGATTTCTCCAGGTCCCTGGAACAGCCCGAACCCTTCATTCCTTATCTAGGGCGTGAGCCCGAAAAACAGAAAAAAATATGTACCATGGAGGCGAGACTTTTGCTTAGATAAACTGTGGCTACACATTGTGAATATCATGGAACATGGTCCGGGTGGCGGTGTAAATTTGTCACATAATACGAATTTGACTAGTTTAGCGTGAAATCAGGGCACCTTCCATTTATAAAACCCTGAAATTCGGCCGCATTATGAGCATAGAGGCGTCACTCAAACTTGGCCCACCTATCGCAGGTGAACCCCAATTTCGGGAACAGGACTCGTGGGGGGCTCCTGTGAACTGTGAAGGATTTAATCTTACGACAGTGCCCAGATAGGGCCTTCTCAGCCGCCCTTCGACGTCGGTTTGCCCTCTTGCAAAGGGATCCTTTTTATGTCGTTTCCTCGGGTATTTAGACCAATAGACAAAACCAAATAGGTTCATAAACTGAATGTCCCTATTTGGGCCATGGAACATGGTATTCTCGAAAGCGATGGGTTCGTATAAAGTCTATCCCTCCCTCCCTCGGGTTTATTACACCAATTGAAGTGGGAGAACCATCCACTCTTTGTTGAACCTTCAAACCTCAATCCATTGAAATTCATGTTTTTTTCCGGAAAATGAAATTTAAAGGTGGCATTTAAGCGATTTCTTTTGGTTACGCTAGCTTTTATGCGTTTACTTTTTTCGTTTGCCTCCGAAAACGACAGAATTACGTGTTGACTAGAGATTTTTCGTAGATCGTTTTATAGCATAATTTAATTAGGTCTGTAAATTTTATAGTCTTTTAAACAAAAAAAACTAAGTTTAGATTTGTGTACTATCTATAAAATTGGAATTAACGCATGTACCTATATATTGTTAGAAATTTTATCTTCGTTGTAATTCACACTTGGAATTCGAATCAAGTGAATATAGGGGCCGAGGTTCGATCAGCACGATCGGTGGTGTCTGTGGCAGGAGCGCTGGCCATTCAGCCACACTGAAGAGATCTGGCCTAGTGTTCTGGACAGAAACGCCGAACATTTTTGGGGACGTCTGCCTCGGCGGACGAGCATTTTATTTTCAAAATCTGTCCCTATATCGGGGTTACAACGTATAGCAAACGTGAAATTTTGTTCGCTAGCCGCTTGGCGGTTAAAATTGTAACAATATGTATTTTCGGTTTTCTATATAAAAAAGATTGAGCATTTACTTAGTTTTTATGCATAAGAGCCAATATGACTTTTTGAAAATCAAGTAAATTTAACACTATCTGGAGCTTATTCAAAAATTAAATTATAATTAATAACGTGGTAAAACATAGTTATACTCATCGAAGCTATTTAATTAAAGAGAATGCTTAACCACGAAGAAGTTTTGAACGACTAGTAGTTAACTACGCCATGGTACATATCGTCGGTGAGACTGCAATAACGTGTAATTTACAAAAGGCGTAAAATTTAGATATTGTGCTAATGGCTTCTGAGCGTTTTAGCTCCTAATGGAACCTACGCAATTTGAATTATCCAATAAAGAACGTTCATTTTGTCGTTGAAGCGATCAGAAAAATTTATTCTAATAATAATAATAATTTTTAATCAATTATGGAAATATTTACATGCCTTATAATTTTTACGCGATTTTGGCCAGTTCCGAAGCATACGAGGCTTATGAGGGCATGACTTGAATACCTCTAATAAATAATAGAGTAAAGTAGATCCTTCTTATTATTGTATAGTACTGTTGCCCATTGAGATTATAGATGATAAGTCTAATTTAGAGAATTTAGTGAACTGTTAACGATGTTCTGGGATATGTTTTCATACAATTTCATAATAATTCTATTTGTAGTGTTATATCCTTGAGGATAATTAGTAAATTGATTAATTTGATTCCACTTGAATGCTCGGCTTTAATTCAGGCTTGACATGTTGTGAATCATTTCGAGAAGTGACACAATTCGAATTCACCTGAGTGAACCAAAGACCTTTTAATTATTAGCATTAATTGAATTCCCTGTATTTCAATAAACACAAAACACAAATAGAATTAATCTATCACCGGCTGTACGGAGAAGATTCTACCTGTAGCTAGATTCTTAAGTAAAGCGTCGCATAGTGCAAAGGAATTTCTTTTTGTGGCCCATGAGGTTATAAAGACGCGTAAATTAAAAGTAGTACGTTAAACAGGATGAAACCTAATTTCGATGGCTTTGTTTCGGCTCTTCTCTTTATTTTTCTGTCACATGGGATTATCCTGATTTGGTCTTTATTTTAAGAGGGTGGAAGGCATACAAACGAAGGTTCTGCAACCAACATCACCTAAATTTGCCCAATCTATTCTCTGTCGAGGCCATAAATTTAGAAATCCCCCAAGTGGAGAGGTCTGGCCCCAGCCCGGGATTCCATCAGTCCCCCGAAAAATATCTGGCTTCTGGTTAATTACGAACCGAAGCTGAAAGCCCGTCTTTTTAGCTTTATTCATGTCTCTGTGGCCGGTCGTGCATTTTCCGTGAAAAAGGAATGGCCCCCGGACGAGCTCCATCACCCCGATGCGATGGCCAGACTCAATTTGATTGCATTAAATGCAGCTGGGGCCTTAAAACCGGGCTTTTGCATTTTCCACCATAAATGCATTAAAACTTTATTTCCTACAATTACCCGAGGCTTTTGAAGCGCCTTCACGGGTGATAAAAAGTGAAAAGAAACGCTATGCAGCGAATGCGACACTGAAACATTTAGCGGACGAAATGGTCCAGCAGTTTGCTCAGCGAATTTCTTCTTTATGTGTTTAACTTTAATTTACCATCAGAATGAGATGAAATGTCGTCATTTTTATCTCAAAAAGTACATTTTAAGAAGTATTTCTTAAGTCTCTTAAAATAAATTTACCTTAAATTTTGCTGTATGATGGTATCAAGTGAAAATTCTAATTTTGAATCATGTTAGTTTCTGCTGCCTGGAACTTTGAGGTAAAGCATACTCGTATATTACATTAGAAACTGAAATTTAATTTTAGTAGAAGAACACGTACCTACGGTAGACAGAACTAATTAAGTATAAAAGACCAAAAACTTGCAATTTTGATCTTTGTTAACACACTTCGCTTGGTTTTGTTTGTGGAAGGAATAAAATTAATGATGAAATTAGTTACAAAATTTTTTTTATTCTCACTGGCATTATTCCCGGTTTAACAAAATCTGTCGTATACTCAATACATAGGTAAATTTAGTTAAGTATTATATGAAAAAATTTGAATAAAATATTTCATATATTATAATATTAGAACAAAATTAGAGAAAATATGCTTTTTTTAGCTTTCGAAAACCATATATAAAACCTTAAAGAAAAGAGGGAATTATTTCAACTTATACTTGTTTTTATTTTTATATGTTTATTTTTTTGCTCCTTAAGGCAGGAAAACAATTATTTTGAATGATCAAAAAATCAAAATTAATTCTTAATGATTTCGATCGAGTCGAAAGATAAAAATTACTAGATAACAATTATCGAGTACCTAATTGAAAAATAAAAATTACTTGATAATCGAGCGATTGAAAAATGAAAATCGAGCGTAAAGTCGAAAAAATTAAAATTAAGTAGGTAAGGTTACAAATGAAATAATTGATTTTAGCTTAGTACATATATGCATGTATATACATATATAGTGATGATGTTTTTGTTTCATAAGTTTCATAAAAAAATCATATTTCACTTCTCGGAAATAAGCAATAAATGTAGGTATTCGTTTCCATTCAAAAATATTAAGAAAGACATGAGTCAAAATGTTTGTAAGTAGTGTAAGTTAGATTTTGTTTTTCATAAAAAGTGGTAACATATCGTAAAATGTTCAGAGTTTCGGTATTACAAAAACAAGATGATGAGAGGTTCTAGGATTCATTAGAAATTCACACTTGAGAAAACGTATGCATAACCAAGTTTCAGAAAATTTATGATTATTTTTTTTACAGGCGGCTAATGGTGGGATATTGATGCTGTCTTTTGTGTTTTTTCTATTCTCTTCAATCTGCATATAAAGGTACCTACATGTATGTTCTATCTTTTCCGAATATTCCACCACCAATTCAATAATAAATTCTTAAAATAAAAAAAAAGAATGTCGATAAAGCAGGAAGCTGAGCTTAATTTATTACCGAGGCATAAATACGTCTCACCTCCGGGTGCTGCGCTAGCCGGAGGAGTCCTAGACCCCTTTTTAGCCCTGTTCCGGTTTTTGGCATATTCCACCATATCCGAATCTAGAAGCCCATAGATCAAATGAGGAGCAAAGATAAATGGTCGCCGCAAAAGGGTTGTACATTTTAGCTCTTGACAATCCTAACTCGGACGATTTATGTCGCTTCCTTGAGGAAGCCAACAAAGTTTCCTTCGACTGCGGGGGCGATAACAATTCTAGATCCTTGCGGGCAAGCAGACTTTTCTCGCCGGTTTCTTCGCCTTTTTTGGACCATTTAAGTTGTTTGTATTTATGTACGAACTGCTCCGGAGGGATGGTCGGGCGTCTCCGAGGCCCGTTTACCTGTGTTCACACAATTTCACAAAATCCGATGAATTACGCTGAAAAGGTGGGTTTCCCGGTACATGACCACAGATGGCGCTGGGATGCGGGAACGCTTCAATATCAAAGGATTCCCTAATTATAGGCTTAAATTTGACGCAAACCTGTGTGGGTACTGAATACAGAGCTCCAATTAGAAGATGTCTAAACTTATTTGCTCCCCTCAAATACTGCTCGTAATTATGAAAATTGATAGGATTTAATTATTTGATGGCACCACATAATCAACACCATTACTCGACCACAATTGTCTGCTTAATTAAATTATAAAAGTCAGCAAATATTATTGGGAGTATATCTGATGCATATACCGACTGTGATTTTTTGATTTTTACATTTTAACATAGATAGAGTCATGGAAAAATAATTAGAAACACCTGGTAATTGGTATGGTAACAATTTTTACTTCGCTTTCTTTTATTTTTTGTTCAATTTAAACAATAATTTGGTAGACGAAGACAAAGCAAAACTGTTTGAATTCGTTTGCTATGAGCTCAATATTTGATTTGATATTTTAAATTAACAAAAGTGAACCAAAAATACACAATTCGACAGTAATCCAAGTAATGCTTCTGCAATTTTCTTCATTCCATTAATCCATCTCAATTTTGATAGTAGTATGAAGTCTATTTTCATACTCAAAAAGTATTTAAAATAGTGTACAATTTCTAGTAAAATTTGCTATCAAAATTGAGAAAGAGTAAATTGTAAGGAGAAAATCTATTTTTTTTTTAAATTCATTATGGTGTTTCTAATTAGTTGTCCATATCTATATGTTTCGAGCGACATTATAAAAGTTACCCCCATTTAACAAATTATAGCAGTAACTGCTTCAAAATGTTTTTCAAAAACTCATAATTTAAAATATAACATTTTAAAAATATTCTTTTAATATTTCAAGTTAATCCATAATGAATAGTTTGAAAGATATCCTACAATAACCGTGGGACTTTCGTACTAAGTATTGACGGTAGATATAGTGAATCTTTAGAGGTATTTTTTTTAAAACTATACCACTTTATTTTAAAAACCCTTCGACGGATCTAAATGAAATATACTCAGCATATTCTGGGTATAAACAAGTGCTCGAGCGAGGAATTTGTTTTTCGATAAAAACTTTTCGTTTTATAAACATTCAATACATAAAATTATCATAAAGTTTACTTTAAATACATATAGGTAAAAATACTTGGTATATACATACATGCATAAAACATTTGAAATAAAATAGATTTTTAGTTTTTAGACACTTAATTGAAAAAATTGTTACATTTACTGAAATCTTTCACTTTGATAAAATGCAAAAGATTATATTGTGGTTGGATTCAGAAATTTAACAAGAGATATAATACTGTTGGCATATCTCATGATATTTATTTTTAATAATGTGCGAAGTGCATAGTTCACAGCTGCAGGAAATTTATGAAAATTAACAAAGGGCTGAACAGGTTTGCAATATCTTTCAATTGTCAGGTACTCTAAACCTATATATGTATTAACTCAAGAAGATATCCATTCTCGTTGAGGAGACGTATTCCTTTCAATCTCTCGAGGAAAACTGCATTTTCTTCAGAATCATAACGATGTAAGGAATTTCACAATTTCAGTGTTTAGCGTCGACAACGTCTTGACAAAATCCTTTTAAAGTACTTTCACCAGAGCGGGTTCTGCTTTCCCCTGTCCCGGGAATAAAATGAAATATTCAAGGGCCCCAAAAACTGAAAAGCACTTGTTTCGAATTCTCCTCACAAATTTCTTGCCTTTATTGCTGGAATTATGAGAGCTTAAGGAAACACTTTCACGTCCCCACCGCGGCGACACTTCGTCCTTAAATTGACAAAACATCCTCCCACTCAGGGCTCGGCTGAAAATTTTCAAATTCCTTTCAGGGAAAAGTTTTCGTAATTTGTCGCTTTCGCCCCCCATTTTGACTCGGACCAGGGGGCAAAATGTCGCGGTATGCGGGGGGGCAAATGGTTTTTTGGAAAGTAATAAGCGCTGAAAAGTCTTGCCCTGTAATTGCGTTTTAGGAGAGTGCGTCCTTTTCAATCAGACCTAAGCTCTGTCTAAAATTTATACAAGCAAACAAGAATATTATTTTCTTTTTAGCACTTTAAAAGCAGCGCGGATTCGTACAAACGAATATTCAATTTTGGTACCTAAAATATTGACTGTAGAAAAGAAAATTATTTTTGTATAAACTTAAGGGAAGAAGATAATTTTTCTAAAAGTTGTTGAAAATCCCTAAGAATAAAACCACCTATATAATTCAATATCAATAAATTTCAGCTTATTTGCAATTCTTACAACCAGTATAAAGTCAAAAATTACAGCTAAGGGACTACTTAAGTTTTATTTCTAAAGTGCCATAGATAAAGAGTTTTAGGTTTTAAAATTTTATTTTAGCTATAAATCTGCGTTAGTAGTTTAGCCATATTTTGTAGTCATGCAAACATGGAAGTATCAAACCAATTTGTTTGATCTTCTGTATGATAATCGAAATTGAATTTTTCATACATTCATAACAATATAATAACAATAAAAGCTACGTTTTTCATATATTCAAACTAAAACATTTTATATTAAACTGAAATTTATTAACAGACTCAGAGTATTAATTGAAAAACTTAAAAATCTGAAGTCTAGGTTATAGTATAAATTACTATCTACTAATAAGTAAATAAATAAATCTCTACTAATAATATTATAAATTCGAAAGTGTGTCTGTCTGTCTATCTGTCTGTTTGTTACCCTTTTATGCTGAAACTACTGAACCGATTTCGCTGAAATTTGTATAGAGCTTAAGCATAGGTGGGCATAGTTAATTAAGAAGTTAACTTCGATAATCGTTAAAGCGTTCAACTTACTAAAATTTAACGCAAGTTAAAGTTAACTCTAAAAGTTAACTATCTAAAAGGTTAATTAGAAAGAAAACAATTAGGCAGATTAATTATATTTTTGCTAATATATGTAGAATGAAGAATTAAACACACATTTATTTAGCTCTAAGATAGATAACAATAAAGTAGTATGAATAAAAGTCTATTTATTTTTTATAATACTTAAAATTATTTTTAGCTTGTATTTTATTCCTTTCTTAATAAAAAATGCCAAAGATTGAGGTTGCAAATGAGCCTTTATAGTGGTGTCCTCGATTAAGTTAAATCCATGAAAATTGGCTATTACTTTAGAAATAAAGTAAGTCATATTTCAATATTTTTCCAAATTTATCTTTTAAGGGGGTAAAATAAGGGATGAAAGTTTATATCGGAATTCAGTTCAGTCAGTTCATAAATGAGGAATATGTCAAGTCCATTATTTTACTTTTTTATTTTCACCTAAAACTATAGAAACAAAATAAGGTAAAAAATTTCCAAACTTTTGTAGAATCATTCATATGTATGTATTTATTTCGAGATCCCCGTAGTCAAAGTCACGGACAAATAAATACATATTCAAATGGGCATCTTTATCAATTTAGTCTGCAATATGCACGTAATTAATAGGTTTAAAAGATCCGGTTCACCTGATACTCTTCTCCTAGAATAATAAATAAATCACCTCTACTTCCTATTAATTTTCCACTGAACTCAATTGAAGAGTTTGCCTTCGTGAAAACTTAATTGAGTTACAAAAATACAAGTGGGGCCCCGAGAGGGAAGTAAGTCGCTTTTATATAAACAAGATTCAATTAGGGCAAAAGCAGAAGCAGCCTGCATCCTTGACGTGCGTGAAGATGTTTAAGTTAAAGATCACTTCAAAACCACTTTGACTACATGGAAAGTTTGTTTATTGTGCATTTTCACTCGAGAAGAAATAAATTAGGGTCAGTTTGTACCAAAAATCTTGGGAAACTTCATAAAAGGTGTTGAGTTGTATGGTCAGCTTAGAATTGTTGGAGCCTTGTATAGTTATCACGCAAAATGGAATAGACATCCAAAGCAATTTGTCTTTCACGTCCAGAGATTCTCGAAAATTACCGCACAGGGATGTTGGGGAGGAATAATGGACTTATGTGAGGAGTTTTCGTTTTTTTCAATATTCTTAAAGCATCTTAAAAACGTTCAAGCATTTGTATGGCAGTGGTGTTGCCTTGGAGAAATTATTTCACTAGGAGCCCGTCGGCAGTTCATGAATTAGGACCCGTCCACAAAAGAGTAGTCGGTGGGATCTCGAAGAATTAACAAAAAATTCGGTTTGGGACGGGGTCGCATAAATTACAAGAGTTTGAATGGCACCAGGTACCTAGAAAGCGACCTGAAAAGAATACCCCGAAGCTCGACAATTATGTCCGGGATTTTGGGGCTTTTAATGTCGTCATGGAGTTTCTGACTAGTGGCCCTAATCCATTCCCACGGTCGACGGAAGCTGTGCGAACTTTTAGTGGATGCCCTAAGCACGAAATTTATTTACCTTTCAGCGGCAAAATAGCCAGACTGAAATATGTATAGGATTCGACCATATGTGGTTGCTTATTTATTAATGCCATTCCGGGCCATTTTCCAGGGTATTTCGATGGTGGATTCCTCCTGGCAATCGCTCCGACTGAAGGTGCCACTTATGGGAATTGAACATATAAGAGCGCTCGTAATACCTTCACCATACGTCGGGATGGGAGTTTTATTCAATGAAAACAACTCCACGAATGGAGCCATGTTTACGAATGTTTCTTGAATCAAGGACGCGTTCGGCTCCGTCGTCAGTCGAGCTCTACGTGCCGAATTGGATATCTTATTCCAGGTTGTCATCGACTAATGAACAGCTTGTCGCCCGCAAATAAAAACGTATCCACCGACAAATATTTGCCCTCAAACGGCACAGTCTCTGGGTGCCCTGGCCCGGGGTTCCCCCAGTACCCTTAAAATTACCAATTAATTGCTGTGTCATTTTCAACGTTGGTTACCTTTGCCACACACACGCGTCCTGATTTCAACACGGTCTGGAAACATGCTGGTTCAACTTCAACTCTCTCTCCCGTGTTTCAGTTTATTACATCTTCTAGTTGGGTGCCATTTTCAATAAATTTTCGGAAAATGTGCGTGTTTTGCGGGCGACGCGGCAACTCGGGTGTATTTTACTAATTAACTCGCAGCAGGATAAACTTTTCTCAGAATTGTTTCTGGCGTAATTAGCAAGGTGACGTATAAACGGTTTTTATTGTAAAGTATACGGTTAACTGTTCAAAATAAATTTACCGTACTTAATTTCGCTGCATACTTGTTTATATATTATATATCAGAAAGTTCTATACACTATACTATCATTAGATTATTATTAAATTGTTAGTATCATGAGTATCGACGGCTTAATTAAAAAAGTTTAGAATCGTGTGGACTAGACCCGTCGAGGACGGTTTAAAATCTTATTTCTACTCTCAACATCCCTTTTTCTCCACTAGGTAATACTTCACCAAACTCAATAAACCAAGCACCAAATGATATGTTTATGTCACATTATAATAATTGTTTTAATTTTCTCTGAGGAGCAAAACCAAAGGAAATTCAAATATGAAAAATCTCAGAAATTTGTCTTTGCTTATCACTTCAATGTCTCTATGAATATTGAGATGAGCCAAACCGTTTAATCCACTGACGTATAGAAATTGATTACTCGTCCCATACAAAATGCCTCAATTGCACCAAAAATTAATAAATAATTCGTTTTGTATCTTAATTTCCAAGAAATGCAAACATGAAATTATCCCCTTTTAAGATACAATCGAATTTTATACAATTTCAAAGTTTTCGCTAGAAATTTTATTATTAATTTATGACAATTTGTCTTTATGTAGCCTATGTTTCAAATTCTTCGTATTTTCTTGGCGTAATGCGGTGAATTAATTCGTATTTAATTGCATTTATGTCCTTTTACTGTAACTTAAATTAAGTGGAAATTGTAATAAAAGCACAAAAATGGTCTAATTATTACTTTTCAATTCTTAAAACTGTTTTTAGCGATTAATTCGTGTTTCCAGGAGAGATAATTTTTCAACCAATTCTTTGTTGTGGACATGTGGACCTAATTTGAAACAGTTTGAGGATTATTAGGTTTTAAAGAAATTAGTAATTTTCTTCGTATTCATATTTTATTGTCGCCACATCACAATGTTAATCCAACATAACCTCAAAGCTTTAAAACGTTGTTAAACAAAACCCCTCAAAAACCCCCTTTGCGTACGCCCCTGATTTAAAAGTTTTGTAATAGATTTCCTTAATCATTAAACGCTAGTTCTGGTTGCAGAACGAATGCCTAAAGATTCCAAATTCTCAAAGAAATGTAAAAATCAAGGAAAGTAAATAAATCTTGTCCCATCTAATTATGGAACTATCTTAAACAGAATGGGATCAGATCGACTTTAAAAATTCAAAGCTGCTAAGAAAGTGTAAGAAGGCTATTCTGGATTCCACTAGTCTTCCATAAAATTGAGCTAGAAACGTCACAACTTGAGCAAAATAAATACGAACACTTTGCGAAGGAGGTCATCCCCAAGAAAGGGATAAGACGCATTATTTGGACGTCGAGACGTTCGAGGTGAGGAGCCTTAAATGGAAAGAATTCTAAGAAAAATGCTACCGCCGTCCCCCCCTCGCACAGCATCTTAAGCGTAAACGGACGGAATGGGCATTGGGCAGGGAAATGGACAACCTTGAAGGCTTAAGTTGAAAATGGATTTCGACAGGGAGCTACTTACGACGGCTGGGCTTTCAGCAGAAGATACTAATCGGCAATATTTTCTGCTTTATTTTCAGATATTTTTCGATTCTACTCCGAAAGTTTATCGAAGAGTTCGTATCAGAATGGTTTGGATGAAAAAAACATAGAAAAATCGATCCGTCTCCGGTTGAGGGGGAGCCGAGCCTCATACTCGAACTATTCCCAATCATCGCTTATATCCCTGAAACAGTCGTTAAATATTGAGGAAAAAGGAGCCCTTCGGAAATAACTTTTTGGTTGGTTACTTACCGCGATTGTGGTTCCAAAATGGGTTTCACTCTCGTTACTGCTGAGCACACCGCCAATATTGAAGTACGAAGGGTTGTCGACGCTTAATTTCTGCATGTTGCCCTTTGGGATGTTCGTCAGGAGGCATAGGACTAAAATGGCCGTGATGGACGTCATAATTTAAATATTCGCGGCTTCTACCTCTGCTTCTACCTTAGACCCCTACTACGCTCTTATTTCCTCGTAAAAAATGGATTTAACTACTTTCCTTAGAATTTCGATCGGGACGAAAGCGTTGCTTCAATTTTTTGTGTTTTTATGATTTCTTATTGTTTTCTTAAAGACGTTCTCTACGCTTCTTCACACCAAAGCCTTCTTTCTGCGCTAGTTGGTGTTTTTTGACTTTCTCAAAGAAGCACTTAGTCAGGACCTCATGTTCTGTTTAGGTTTAGACTAGTTTCCAACTTATTTATTAATCTAATTTGTGTGCTATACATATATATTGCCTAGTTACGTCAAATCCTTTCTAATCCTTATTCAGCTGTAAGGTCCTCTATTAATATTAATTTGCTATCTTACATAAGGTTTTAAATGTTAACTTTTGTCTTAATTTGGTTTGTTTCTATTACGTGAATTTCTTATAATAAACCACCTTTATTTACATGTTTCGCCTGTTTACTTTCAGGGTATTACGTGTGCTTCTACACGATTTTTTGTAGATTTTGTTTGATTTTGACTTTAATCCGAACTTCATCGTTCATTAGTGTGTTTTGTTTTCTACATAAAATATTCTTTTTACACAATTCTATCTCTGGTAAGAATCTCTTTTATTAAGCTTTTTATGATTGGCCATTATTTCCGCTTTGATGCTGTTGAATATCATCTTTACGTTGTTTCTGAAAAAAAGTATAAAAAAGAAATATGTTATATATAAGATTTAATAACATTTCAACTCAATTTAAAGTTAGAAACGCGGAAAAAATAACTTCGAAGTCATAATACTTGTTGAAATATCTGAAATAGTTTCAATTTATATTTCTTCACAGTTTTAAAGAAAAGTAAGGTAATAAAACTTTTATATTTTATAACTTTATTTTCTCCAGTAAAGGATGTATATAAGAGTTCGTAAAATTCCGACAATCTTTTTTATGCGGTTTACAAGCATTACCCCCAAAAATTAACTATTCGTTTCTTCTCTTCTCTTAGAAATTATTTTTTGAACCCATACCCAGATTTATAAAAGAAACGCTAAAACGATACTAAAAAGTGTCACTAAGCTCTCAGGAAGTAAGTAATATAATTCCTTTCCTCGTAAAAATTTAATAGTATCATACCAAGTTGCCTGGAGCCAGTGCATATCGCTTTATTACTTCCCAAAAAAAAATTTATTAGACTCTCCCCGGATGTCCAATGCAAACACAGTTTCATTGTTATGGCACGTGATAATCGTAAAGCAACGCTTACAAACTCCAATTACTCACAGCAGTGAAATACTTATGGACAAAATTAATATAACGAGAATGACCACAATTTCGCCTGTGAATTCTGGTAAGGTCATGTTCCGAAATTGATTGCATTCCGAGAAAGAGGGCCCCAAAGCGAAGGGGTCTGAAAGGTTGACGACAGTCTCACAACAATTTGAACACCGTCGCTTAAACCTTGAGGGACAAAAAGACGGAGGTGAGAAACGTGCCTGGACCAAAGGGCGCGTTCCGAAATCTTACGAGTACACGAACCCGCCAGCTGGGGCCGTTCAGACGGGAGGCAGGAGCTTCTTCGGTGGAGCAATAGAAGATTTCGTTATGATCACTTTGGGAGCTGTTTCGCCTGCAGCTTCGGCTCTGATTAAACCGCCTGATTATTCCACATCAGGGAATCTGATTTAGCAAAGCATCAGTTTAAACATAGACTTTAAATTAAAAAGAGCAGCCTATTTTTGCGCTTAGTAAATAGGCAGAATTCAAATATGTATATAAAATTTTAACCTTAAAATATGAAATATCTTTGATCTCATATAAAAAAACAGACTTTCAGCAAGATTGTTTGAAGAACAAAAATAGTTTGTTTTTTGAAATGCTGCAAATGCTTCATTGAACCGTTTTTCATTATATATACTTAAGCAGTCATTTATTCAATTATAGGTAAAAAATAAAAAAAATATTTCCAACGTGGTATACTTACTAAAAAAAATTTGTATTTATAATTTTTAGTATTCAATTGAATTTGAAAAATTCGGATGAATATGGGCAATTAAAGTGACTCAAAAAAAAAAAAATTAAAATTGAAAAATTGGGCGCATTTTTTGTGCTCGACTGTTTGGCAATTCACTTAATTAAGAATGAAAAGCAAAGACTACACGGATGTTCTCCTGATAAGTTTAATCCCTTTTATTGGGTAAAATTTGTAACATAGTGGATTTCTCACCAGGATAATGCTCGCATTCATTTAGTCGCGAAATCAGGTCCTGATTCCCTTTAAATTCTACTTGTTTATTTTTACAGGAGTAGAGGGTCCTCTTAAATTCGAGCTAACATACTCGCAAACAAATTTTTGGAAAAATGCTCATTTTCAGACAATTCCTTGATATTAGAGCTACTACGCCCTGTAAATCCGTAGCAGTAGTAGTAGTTTAAAATAGTCTTAAGATTTAAATTCTAGTACTATTTAAGTAGGATAGTTCTTCATTTGGTTTTTCCATAGAACAAACTTATCCCAAACATTGAATAATCACCTTAATTACACATTCCGCTATAGACTACATAATAATATAGTTGAATGATCATATAGATTCTGGCACTAATTATAAGACTTTCTCATTGTATGAAATTTTATTATGTTATATTCCGTCATAATTATGAAGCAAGCTAAAATCAGTTTTTTTCTCCTATATGGAAGTCATTGAAGTGATAGTTTTATTAATTAAGAGTAATTGCTTCCTGTTTATTACTTTCGGAATTTTGCGTTTGTTTTTCACTAAATAAAATAGTTTTCTAGAAATAATCATTATTTTAGTAAGTGTAATATTTTATCTAGTATATGTGTATTATACCTATGTTAAACTTTTCGTGACTCAGACTTTAACCTTTTGCTAAAACTCCTGAAATGATATTAATTAAAATTTCTACATTTGTAACTCTGTTAAAGTGCTTAAGTTTGCCAGGTTTGCCAACTGTAGAAATTACCTCCATATCATTCTATTAAAAAAAGAAAAGAAATACATACATGAAAAAGCCAACTTCACCAGAGGCCCTCAGCTCAAGAGAATGCAAAGTGTTCTCGACGATGTTAATTAACATTTCGGAGGCAAAGGCAGCCAGGTTCCAGGGCGCTGCTGCACCTGAGCCTGGACTCCTGTGCCCGGCCGGGACACGGGAACTCGC
Source organism: Machimus rusticus (assembly GCA_951509405.1). Lineage (NCBI taxonomy): Eukaryota > Metazoa > Arthropoda > Insecta > Diptera > Asilidae > Machimus > Machimus rusticus. The sequence goes on along the minus strand of OX608054.1, from coordinate 13,262,823 downwards.
CCGTCCAGAGGGAGCCTAATGAGCAGCTTACACGGTCGTCCACATTCGGACAGCTTTTCGGAAATTAATTTACCGCAAATTAGAGAAGTTTCTCCAGTGCCATTGTTTTCCTTTCGTTTTGTGGCGAATTTTTCCTCATCTTCTCTGCAACATTTGTAAGATTACATGGCATTTCGTCCTGGTAAACTTTTCCTCTTCGGTGTCCAGTTTCCACTCTTAAGAAACGAGTCGTGTAATATTCGGCTGAATTACCTCCTTCCGTTTAATTCAACACTCCGATGGCCGGGCGCCAGCCCTAGAAAATGATTCTGCTTGATTTGTTCATTTTCATCCTTCATTGGATAAGTTTTCCACTTATGACGTTGTATTTTGTGGAAAAATGTTTAATCAGGTGCAGAAGGCAACTTCCGGCCAGAGGGTGGGGGAAATTGAATTGAATTAATCAAAATATATTATATATACAATAGTGGAAATTCGATTAAAAACACCTGAGTTTACGAAAGAAAAAATTACGAATTTGTACATTAGGTATGGCAAATCTGAACTTCTAAGTATCCCATATCTTCCAATATACTGCTATATTTATCTGTTCTCACATTAAGTTATAGCTGCAAAATTTATTTGGTGACAAACGACATATTCGAATTTCGAATTTGGTTACGTTACAGGTGGAAATTCCATTAAAATATTCGCCTTATTTTGCTGATAGTGATTAAATTTATCATTTTTTTTTCTTAAAAGGGTATTCCTTACAGTGAGTTTAGTTATATAAGTGTAGAAAATTTCAATTTAGTGGCATTTTTTAAACCCAGGTTTCATTATTGATCGTGGAAAAACAAAAGATCGCAGTAATGAAGAAATTTTTAATGATTTTTAGTTGTCTTTGGGGAAGATTGCAAAGAAATTCAATCGATCGGTGACTGCAGTCCGGAATTACCTAAATTAAGAGGGAAATTACCGACAGAACAGGAAATAAGACAACAATAAAAAATGAACCGATCAACAAAAAGGTCTTATACTTAGAGAAGTTCGTAATAATAACATAACTTCCACACAAATACAGAGGAATTTGAATCTTCTCGGATCTGCGAGACGTGTAAGACAAACATTTAAAGTTTATAAAAATGTTGAAAAACCACGGTTCACACAGAACCACAAAACTGCGAGATTGGTATTTGCGGAAAAACACATCCATTGGACTTCAGAATGGAAAAACGTTGTATTTTTAGTCAGGACAGTCCAAATTGAAGCGCTTCTCACAACTAAAGATAACGTTTGAATCTCGAATTTGCGTGAATCTCACAATAAAACCAGAATATGTAGTGGCAAAATGGATGCTAAAGGTTTGTATGGAAGCTCGTCATTTAAAAAGTTACAGAGGCGTTATTTGGTACATTTAGACTTATTCGTTTGAAATTAAGTAAGCTATGTTTCAAGGTTATAGGAGAACCAACTCTTAATTAATACTATTATAATTTCCATGGTTTTAAACTTAGAAATTACAGAATTCAAACTTTCATCTCCTATTTTACCCCCTTCAAAAAGCATTAAAACCCGTCATTCCTTGTATCCAATCAAGACAAAATACTAATTTGGTTTAACTTCAAATATCATGGAGTTTCACTTGCGTTTCTGAGAAAAAGGGTCTTAGCAGACAGACAAACAGACCTTTTGAGGTACGGAACCCTAAAAATAGGTACCAATTTTCAAGTTGGTCAAAATAAAATACTCCCTTAATTAGCTATGTTGAGGCGGTCGATGCGAAGGGAATATTTTTCATAAATCATCTCGTCAAGTCTCAGGTGGATATGGAAAATCCACTTTTCTTGGGGATGAGTGATCATGCATAAATATAATCACTCCCCCTCCCCCGCGGTGCATTCAATTATCTCACAAAAAATACAAAAAGCACCAGGAAGGCCCAAAAGGGGAGCCTCTTGAGCATAAAAGTTAACATTCGCCGCCAAAAGGGAGGAAGGAAAAACTCCGCAGAGTTTCTGCTTCCAATTTGTCGCGCCGCATAAAAGGGTTCGTTCACGACAAAAACCCGGAAGCAAAATGTTATAAGGTTCGCCAGGTTTCCTATTAGGGTGCGGGGACTTTTTTTTTCCTACCGAAGAGCCAGGTTTGGAAGAGACTTTTGATATTGGATACAAACGTGGTCGGGATGTGCGTTGTTCGGGTGAATTTTCCAAGCGAAATTAAATTCATACCCAGAGCGACTCCCAGAACATATTGAAAGATTTCACCTGAGGGATCTGCGAAAAGGGTTGTAAAATGAAAAGGTGACGGAAATTTTTGCTCGGAGATACACAGAAGGGTGTGCCTCCGTCTTTTTCCTGAATATGTCTTAATATGCCTGGAAGATTTTTACCTATAGCACAGCTGGCGAGTCCGTGCACCTAAAATATATACAATGTTTTTTTTTTTTTCAAGGACATCCGGTCCATTTATCTTGTCTCATAAATTTTGAAAGATTTTCGGTTTTCTTGGTAAATAAATATCTTAGAATTTTTAAGTCGGGCGTGATACTTTTCACATGTCTTTAGTGGGTAAAAGAGGACAATAAATTTAATACGAAAATTTATATCTTTTACATGGAATATACGAAATAGGGTAAATGCTGTTGGTCTAAAGTAAAAGTATTTCAATAACGGAATTATCCTCGTAGAATTCAATTGTACTAAATATCCTTAACATTTTGTTTAAAGGTCAATGAAACATATCATTTTTAGATGGAAAAGTTTTCGTTTTATAGAATAGCTGTGTGTTTTTTTTTTAAATCGGTTTCGATTCTTGGTTTAGCAGGAAATTCTACACTGAATTGAAATTTGTGAAAAGCTACCCATATTAAATACTTTTTATTCCGCGAAAATATAATCAAATTGCCTGGATTTATACCCACTTTGCGTCAAAAAACTTGATCCCAAAACTTTATCTGGTTCAAAGTTTGATGTTTGGATCGGTAAATATCATGGTAATTTGAGGCGTTGTTCGCAAATTTTAAAACCTTGATATACGTGAGGGCTTTTAAAATTCAATTCAATGCAAACTTTACTATCTAAAAAAAATAAATAATAATAAAATAAAAAAAAAAACGCAACTATTATCATAGTCGGCCATATTTAGAAAATAATATGTAGGCATCTGAAACGGAAAGTTATCGCTTAAAATATACTTCTAAGAATATTGTAGAAAAAACCGGCCAAACACCAGTCGGTCTCGCGCACCGAGGGTTCCATAAAAAATTATTTATTTTGTGATGTAAGTAACTATACAAATTTTCGGTTTTCGGATTTTTCCCTTAACTTGTGCGATAAGACCTTGTCAAATTTCATGATTCTAGGTCAACGGGAAGTACTCTATAGGTTTTGATTCCCTTTTGATTGCGTTGACTTAGAAGTTTGATTTTTTCACAGCTTCAAGGGATTTCAGACCTGAGTATTTGATATTAATTTCAACTTGATACTTCCATGCGTTCCTGAGGAAAAGGGTCTTGACAAACAGAAAGACGGACGACGAAGTGATTCTATAAGAATTCCTTTTTTCCTTTTGAGGTGCATTGAAGTGCACTGTTCTTATAGGTCTGAGTTATTTTTATCCAAAAACATGATTCAGACAATTATTTTGAATTTTTAAGAAATTCTCGTATTAAAGTACGTAGAATTTTGTTTTCATCGGTTTATTCAGGTATTATTATATACCTTTCGATTTTGTTTTCGGTCAAAGATGTTTCCGCGTTGAAAGCGAAGGAGATTTATTACTATAAGCATGTTATAATATATCTATTTTTTGAAACGATAAGTGTCAAAATAAGATTACCAATCTAATTAATTAATTAGATATACTCCTTCTATCCTTTTTAATATATATTCTCTTTTTTTTTGTCAAGGCGCTCGGATATTCAAATTACGCAGCTATTAAATCAATCAATATCCCTCCAGATGTTCAGCCTTCAAAAGGTAGATTATTTTTGTTTTCGACTCTTTTACACTCCAGCGAGTTCGAACCCAATTAGCTCGGGTAGAAACAAACAAACCCGCGGGTGAAGCTGTTGCTCCCGATTATTCAGCAACATTATAAATCAGAAAAAAAGCGCGACTGGAAACATAATACGGGGGCTATGTAAATCACCTGATCATTTTTCCGCGAAGATTGCGCACAGTCGGTCCACGTCCATCTTCACCTGTTGCCGAAAATGATAAGGTCTAATGAAGATTTTGCGGTTGGGTTGGTCTGCGACCACGACTTCGCTCTTCGCGCGTAATTATTAACAGGGTGCCAAAAATAAGAATTTATTAGCTTGGTGCCAAGATAAATCCCGAATAGGCTGACTAATCACGTTTCCGGTGATGGGCTTGAATTACTCACTGTCAGCCGGGGGGATTCCCTCCTGATTGCGCCTATTTTTTATGCTCCATCGGAGCGGCGACGCCTTTTATACAATACAATTCGCGTGCCGTACACCGTGTCAGGTCTGTAAGATGAGGAAGTTCCTTTTCGTACCTCTTTTGTTCTCCCAGATAAAAACGAGGAAAATTCCTCCCAAGGCTATTAGTCCTTTTGTGGCTTTTGACATGAAAAATTGAGCCTGAGAATAGAAGCTAAATACCTCACTCCCTTCGCTGAGATTGCTGCACGGGAGGTTTAAGGAATTTTATTTATTTTCTTTTCTGGAAGACATTTCCATCGAAATATAAAATTACATTGCTACTTTATCTATGTAGAGTTGTCTAGATATCGAAGCACTTTACCCTGCGGTGTTGTTTGAATTGAGATTTTTGCCAAATTCTTGTAAAAGGACAATGGACATTTTTCTAGTGTGAACACGCGTCCTCCTTGATTTTCTTATTACCATTAAATATAAGTAAACTAATTTTACACTTATTATTATGCATGTTTCGGGATTTGTATGAGGTACCTATAAATCGAATAAATAAATTATGCAACAAAAGCTCGTATATGGTCATATATTGACAATATACTCATACAAATGATCATTCATTTTGTATAACTCCAATAGGTGTTCTAATTCGTTTCGGTCCAATCTTACTTCTTACATAATTTTTAAAATTACTAGGCTACTTTACACTATCTGATAAATCACATGAAAAACATATGACTTCTCATATACATATGTCGACTCATTCATATCTCTCATATTACCTGAAAATTGAAAATTAGAATTGTTTCTAATTCAATTTGAGAAGTCATAGGAGTTTTAAATCGTCTATGCATTTACTAAGTGAATAAAAAGCTAATAAAAGTTTGTTGTTGAAAAATGATTTGAAGAAATAAGTTTGTTGTTAGTGGAATAGATTCACGCAAAACTTTATTTTGTTTTTCTATAATTGACAAGACACTAATGAGCCCAAAAATACATGGTTCCATTGACAATTTTTTAGAAAACAGAAAAAAACCGAAATTTTTTAACTATATATAAGGACTTAAATGAGCTCCTTCTATTTATATTTTTGATGTATAATGTTTTATGTTATATCATATTTAGGGTTCTGTTTGTGTGAAGGCCCTCTTTTTGTAAAACGGCTTGAGATATCGAAGTCAAATTAATATCGAACATCTTTATAACAAACATCAATTTATAATAATTTTAAGGTCGAAAATTATGGTCGTTTGCTCATATTAAAATTAAATCCAATTTTGTTCTTTCAAAAAATTTCGAATGAATGGTCATAATAGTAAAATGATGTATTCATCAAGACCTATCGTTTTCGGTAGGCATACCATACAAAATGATAGACCAGGGTCAAATAAATTATGCAACGAATCTTGGTACAATAGATATATGGGATGAACTTGTTACAAATTTTTGTTATATATATTTTTGGCATTCAAAATGCCGAACCACCTATTCAAAGGTAGGTCTGTATTATGCGCATTATGGGCGAAGAGCCACAATCGCAATAAATTGGTGAAATCAAATGGAAAAAAGTTCAGATTTCTCAGTCAAACATCCCATGAGGTTCCACCTGTGTTAGATATAAATTGCCAAAAAAAAAAGGACACGCATCTTCATCCCCGACTGGCACAGCCGCTAGAATTTCCAAATCCCCTAAATCCCGACATAAGCCAACATAAGTTTATGGAGATCACGTTTGCTCCGAAATTTATATATATGAATTTTTTTTTCTTTTTACTTGTAGCGGAGGCGGAGGCTTTGCTCGTATTTCTTTTTTTCATGCGGTCGGGGGTGGAATGATTTCATTTGATTTGGTTCAACCTCATTTTTCCGGCTAGATAGTACGAACTTGCTCTGCATAACAAGTGCATTTATTTCTTGTAATGAGACACTGCAAAATGTAGGGCTGTAATGTTCTCGCAGAGCCCATCCTTCTGATGGACATGGAGGGCGGAATTTAAATGAAATTCATGGAGTGCTTTTCAGAAGTATCCTTTCTGCAGGGGCGTCTCCGCGTTTTAATTAACAGGCAATTTCACTTCGTCTTCCATAAAATTCTGTTGTATGCTTGTAGAAAGCTGTAAGTTATGGGATGCTGAAGTTGAAAATGCTTTTCGACATCCTGGCATGCTTACAAATTCCTTTTTAGACTACTATAGAATACGCAAGAACTTTTACTGTGTAGAAGAGTGTTTTCAAAAATTTCACTTTAGGGATTCCATATAGAGCCATTACACAACAAAATATTAATGTTAAATTAATAAAAAAATACTACTAGGGGAGCACGGGTACAGGGAATCACTTTTTTTCTCAATAACATTGCTATAAAACTTTTTTTTTTAATAGATGTTACAGAGGAATATCTTAATCAACTTTCAAAATTAAATAGTGAAGCGTACGAAATATTATTTTCAACTATTGTTAAAAAAGTTGACTTTTAATCTACAGTACCTCATATATGGCGTACAGTGGACCATCATTTGGGTTACAGTGGATCGACGTGGGTTACAGTGAATCACTGGGTTTTAAAGGCAATTAAAAAACCTTTTATTTTTGTTAATCACATATTTATGTCACAGGTACATGTTGTACATCAATTTTGTGAAGCAAAAAAATATATCTTCATTTAATTAATGAAAGAAAAGTAACAAAAATTAATAACACAGGCTCTTTGGAAAAATAAAAGAATATATAAAAAATAATACTGGATCACAATCCACTGTACCCCAAACTAAAATGACCCGCTGTTACCCATGTGTATTTTTGGAAAAAATAATGATATTGTTTAAACTATAAGCTTGGTTATACTAATTTTAATTTTAATCAATAAAAATCTATTCAAATAACACAGGTCAACACCAAATTTGCGGCCAAACAAATGGCAAATCATTTCTATAGGATATTTTCCATACATATTTCGAATTTGGAAATTAAAACACTCAATTGACTTTAGTTTTCTATAAAAATCGGGTTGAAAAGTACAAAGGGCCATATTTTCATCATATTTGAAAAGTCATTAAAATATAACGAATTTTTTTCAGAGTTAATTACATAACTCAAATAAAAGCTTGTACCTTAAGCTATTACATGAAAACAAATTAAAACTTTTCGAAAAAATTCTTGAAAATTATATTTTCCTACAAACCAATTATTTCATACAATAAAATGTAAATCAAAATTATAAAAAATTGTTCAAAAAGACATAGATATTACTGGTATTTCATTCTTTTTGGATTAAGACTTAGGCTTCAAATAATTAATTAAGTAATTAAACTATAGATAAAATTTGTAATTTTAGGCTCTATTTTTCTCGAAAACGGGAGCTAATTTAGAACTATTCTTTAGGGATTCGTAAACCATGGAAAAAATGCTATGGAATTAATTTGTTCCCCTGTGTATAATGAGATTGGAAACAAATATCACACTGTCGGCATTATTTACATATATTTAAAATACTTTAAAATTACATTTCGTTTACTTTAAAACTTCAACTAAATTTCTCTTAGAACGTGTTGTTCTTAGAAATTTTATTTGTAAAGGTTATAAAAGGATAGCTAAGTTCAATAAAACATTTCATGGAAAATCCTCTATAAATAGATATTTTATTTTAGAGAAATAAATTACATCTCTAAAAAAATTTAAAAAAGGAAATCCTTTTCCTTTGCTGTTTTCCAGGAAGTATAATCTAATCAGAAATTCTGTTTTTGTGTAACCCTATTTAATTAATTTGTAAAATTGAAAAGTTTTTTTTTGAATTCGTTTCAAATTCAAAAGGGTTTTTGATAAATTTATTCCTTTTGTTCTACACCATCGAATTATCGATCAACATAAACAGGAAATTAAAGAATTTATATAAAATAAGATCGGTCCTAGAATTAAACTCGGAGGCACATCTTTCATTAAATTTTTAAATTCTATCGTTCCATTCAGTGTAAAAGTCTGTAGAGTAAGTGTAGAAAACCTCTTTCAGTTTTTCTGCTATAGTAAAATAAAGAAGTTCTGTCTGTTTTACAAATTGGATTTATTAACCAAGTTTTCTATTTTCTAACCCACATAATACCAAACTAGCAGCAAAGGGCCAGCTTTAAAATTGAAGAAGAAAAAGTGTTGTCTTATTTTCTTGCAGGAGCAATGTGAAAGTGGCGACGGGATCCTTTCTTCCTTACAAGACATCAATTCAGCTGTAAGTAGGGTCTGGACGAAAGAAAGGATTCCGAAGACGCCTTCATTTCCTGTGTAGTCAACTCTCCCGACGGAGCGGCATCAATTTGTATTATGAACTTTCAGCTTAAATGCAAGTCAGAAAAGTAGCCACAGTGAAAAGTGGAAAGTGCTCGCAATTAATTTCTTGTCAAGGCTCTGTCGGACAAATTGCACGGACAGATGGCGAAAAAGTTGGCTGGAGTTCGGATGGCCGCGAATAGCATCATTAATGCCTTTCATAACTTATTTATATTGGTCCAGTAGAAACGAGGGCCACTTCTGTCCTGAATTTTCAATTGTGCCACCAGCAGACGGAAAATTTACTTTGACGGCGGCACACCGCCACGGAAAACCTTTTAACCAGAAATCTTTTATGAGTTAATAGCGTTCTCAATTTGGTAAAACAATGGATACTTTTCCAAGGATTTGTCGCAGTAATTCCTTTTCATTAAAATATTTTAATTGGAATTGCACTCACCATGAAACTTAATTAACGAATTGCTCAAGCATTTTTTTTTCCATTTTAAGCTATTTCTCTTTGTCAAATTTACCAACCATAATTTTACTATAATCGATGATTCTCTACTAACTGGAAAATCGATGTCCTGAGGAATATTTATATTCATGGCTGTTATTGTACATATATTACAAACTTAAACAATAGAGTGACACAGATAATATAAAACATAAATTTAAAATTTACAACCTTTTAATACCCCTAAAAAACATTTCGCTAGCATATCCTAGAGTGCTAATCTATTCTATGTACCTGCAATACTTATTCTGTTAAATTTACGCTTTTTAACAATCAATAATGAAATAATACAGAAGGATTGTTTCATATTTATGTAGCGTCACCAAAACTTTTATTAAGATTTTGGAAAAACTATTAATTCTATTGGGATACAATGAAATTAAAATGAATGAATGAAATTATGAAATTGATGAGCACTTAAAAAATTGTTAACTTACTTCTAAATGGAAATTCTAGATGGCAGATCCAATATGGTGGTAGCGAAACTCTTAACACCTAAAAAACTTAATATTTAACTACAGCTGAAATTTTGTACATAGGTATTCATTGAAGTCGCTGATTATTACAATATTTATTTCACCACCGCTTTTTTAATTTAATATAAGGGATCCAATACAGCTAATAAGGATTTCGAAAAATTAATATATAATATTTTTGAATTTCCAGTATTTGAGACCGGATTCGTAATCAGCGACTCCGAAAACCTTTATATGATGTAATTTCAGTGCATTTCTAAAAAATTACTCCAAAGCCGACTTAATCAGAGTTTTTTTATTATTAATTTAAAATAAAAGGCTAGTAATAAAATTTTAAAGATAAAAATTAATTAGAGCAACTGAATGCAGGCTTCAATAAATTGGTTATAGTCCGATAGCAAAGCAATGATTGCATTTTCCAATTTTCCTCTGCTTTTCAATATATGTATTTTTTTCAGTAATGCATTTGAATTTCGCGTGTACATGTTCGAAAATTGGAAATTATTTTGCCTTTGAGTTAAAAAATATTATGTACATAACCATCGAACAATTTTTCCTTTTTACATTTTCATGAAGAATTACTTTTTATTTTGTATAGCCGCGGGTGAGCACAGAGCCAATTTTCCTCACAAAAGACTGAAGTTATGAGTTTTGTGCGTTGTACACTCAGGCCAAGAATCTAAAAATAAAAACATAAAATATAAACAAAACATAAAGGGTTTAAACAAACTCCCAAAGAATTCTTGCATACTTCAACAGATGGTGAATAATTCCAAGATATTTTTGAGATCACAATGCCTTTGTGGTGACTTTTCGGGGATTATAAATTTTAAAGGGTTTTCCTTTACAAGGGTTTTTGGGCCTCAATGTTAATCATGTTGAACTTTGAGATTTCTTTTTCGCCACGTTATTTTCGAACTCTTTCTTAAAGGTTGGAGTTGTGAAGTATTACGATCTGTAGTTAGACGTTACATAGAATAGAAACAGATATTTTTGGCTCAGTATGTCCTTCGTTTAGCATCCATGTAGCGTCGTGTATTTGGCCCAATCCTTCGGGACGCTCATACTAAATGCAGAGTTATTTCTGGAAATGTTCATAGCAGGGCACTCAAAAAAGACATGGAGTTGGAGTCTGCATGCTCCCGAGAATCAGACTACGTTAGTGCGATTCTCGGTAAATAAACCGACCTTTATCAACTAGACGCGTGTTTGCCAGATCTTGAACCTTTTTGTGTGTGGACCTCTCCCAATCCTTTAAAGGATTTCAGACTAGGACTAGTTCACTAACGCACTTCAGAAGCCTCAGGGAAGGATCTTCATAGAGACATAGGTATTAGGTGGCTATCATGATGAATAAATTAATTTAAATTAATTTACGATTTATCTGATGAGTTATACCTAATAGGTACTTATTTATCCATTAACTTATATTAGGCTTTTTAAAAATTCGATATAATTTGAAAATAAATACGAAACGCGCACGAGGGTTATAATTTTTGTTCTAAAATAAAAGCTTTATTTACAATATAGGGTAGGCACGGTTATGAATGTGCTAAGTCCATTGTTGTTAAAGTTCAAATGTTGATACAACAAATTTTTAACGAAATGATTAAATTATAAAATTGTTTGTAACTTTATGATTGAATGATGAATTGCAATTACACACGGTTAAGTATGTTTAATTGGCTAAGTACCTATTTTGACTAAGTGTTTGTCAGACGCGTTGTTAAATTTCGAAATAAATCCGCGGTCTTTGGAGGGTTTATGCTTCTTTTAAAATAAAATCAATGAAATAATAAAAATTCTTAATTTTATTCTTCTACAAGTCAACGACATACAGTTTCCGCTAGACAAGTAAATACACCAGATATTTTTTGTAAATAGATTGAGAATCTGAAATTGAAAATATTCTCCAACGTTTGAGAAAATGCTTATTTTAACTAATTAAAAAATTTGAAACTCAGAATGAAATTAAAATGAAAGCTTACACCTTCAGCTATAATAATGAAATATAATACATATGATTAACGTGCAACATCTCTCTTTAATTTTATAAAGAAACTGCTCCTATACTGATATTCATTCAATATTTATTATATGAACTAAATTCGTTTAAGAAAACAGTTAATTTAAACAAATTGTCGTATACAACACTCTAAAAAAATGTGTGCAAAATTTCTGTTTTAAAAGTGGGAAATATTTGAGTATTTTTCCGCTTCAAAAGTATGTATATTTTTGCAACATTATGTGAAAATACAACTAAAATTCTTAAACTTAAGAATTTACACCAAACTATAACATACCTCTAATAACTTGTTATTTCTCAACAGAAATACAAAATTAAACTTTTAAGCAAGGCCTATGCTGTCGTCAAAATGTTAAATTAAATCTTCAAGTTCAAAGTCACACTATACGTTTTGATATGTTTTCACTTTAATGGGCTTAATTTAATGTTTATTTTTGTTTTTAAATAAAAATCTGATTGACTATTAAATACGTATTTTACTACTACTGCACTACATCACAAATTACACTGTGTGTGTGTTTTTGTTTTATAACATTGAGTTAAATAACTGATTTCTGTCAAATTGGGCCTGCTAAACACAAATATATAAATTTAATTCTTGTAACACGTACCATTTTAAAGTTATGATAAATTTAATTTTCATAATTGAATACAGTTTGAAAATTTCAAATCAAATCTAAGCATATTTACCTATATTTTGAATTTTAATAGAAATATATAGTAATAAGTACTATACACCTATGCATATATTGTGAATAGAAATAGCGCAGGTTTAAGTATTGAATAGAAAAATGAGTCACATGTTATGAAAGAAAATGACGAAAAATTAACTTTTCCTTTTGTGAATTGTAAAATCCTCTTGAATTACAAATTACAAATAGTAATCCATCTGTGTACTAGACACCCATATCATTGGGAAATTGAATAAGATAGTTCAATAGACATCATATTATATATGTTTGAAAAATTGTGTCACCAATAGTGTTATACGACAATAAATAGAAGAAATAGAACTTGGGCGGTATTATCGATACTTAAATTCAATTCCAAAGTCGTACTAAAAAGTCTCGCTTATGTAATACATATAATATTACAGAGCAAAGACGGAGAATGAAACAATTTTCTTTCATTTTTATACTACATTAATGTAAAGATACACAGAAAATTATAACCATTAGTTTTAATTTCGCCACATTATCTAAAAAAATGTACACAATAAAGTTGTAAAATTGCATAACTATTGATGTAAAATTACACATACAAACAGGAAACAAAATTACTTACTATAATATGTAGTGCATACATATATCTACCTACTTAATATTTTTTAGAGTGTAGAACTTTTTAGTTTTTCGTATTTTTATTTAAGTAATGGCAGAATGCCCGAAATAAGCAACTTAAAAGGATCCTATGACATTTCTGTATTTTTTGAAGAGGTTGACAAACATATGACAAAAATTAAAAACTAAAAAGGTTTTTGATCAGCCAAATTTTCCAGGCTATTATCAGAGTAAAATAAATTTGTAACACTTTTTTAAAATTTCAAATCTGAGATATTGAAAAGTATCCAGAAGAGGAGATTTAAAAAAGATTGGAGATCATCCCCTATTCAAAACTTTAACCCATCAATATAATGTTGCTTTTATCAAAAAATTGAATTGAAAACGTCTTTATTCGCCAAACAGCACTGTTTTGGGGGACGAAAAGTTCGTCAGTGAGCCCCATAATATCTTGCCATTATCTTTAGAAATCCAGACCCATCGCTCCCATCCGATCAGAAAATTTTTTTCAGGAAGAAATCAGGAAAGCAGTGTTGGCTTTGGCTCATGTGCGGTTTTCTACTCAATTATAATCCGCAACAAAAGCCGCAATCGAATCTTGAGATCAGATCACACGTCAGCAGTTGAGCCAGCTTTTACCCTTCTGAGTATGAGTGTGAGTGGCATCCCTCGCGTGGAGCCCAATTCCCGGGTCCGGGGAGGGACTCCGCCCGGGTTCCCGTCCCGTGCCAGCGATTTTATGTGGCGCCACAACGCCATCGCACATAACTTTGTTTGGCGAAATTTCAATCCATTCGGATGGCTCCCGGGAGGGATTTGTTTTCGTTTGTTTCGTTTACCCCGTGGAACAATCGCCGCGCCGCCGGCAGGGAAATAAAATCATTCCCGGACAGAGGAGGGGCTAGGGGTGGGGCATCATATTAAGGGGGCGGGTGGGGGGCTCCTGTTCACATGAGATTAATCTTATCTCAACGTTCGAAGAAACCTCTTTAATGGGATTGCTCCAATTTGTGGGTGGGTGGGTTTCGTTGGTTTGATTCCCACGAAATTAAGCTAAAATTTCGGAAAACTAATTAAAATGAACAAAGGCCGTGCGCAGTTACGCAGCAAAGCAATTAATCCACTTAAGATTGCTCAGTGCGACATCGTTGGAATCGAGTCCGCAGGGATTTTACAAGTGAACCAAAAACTGAGACTCCTATTCGATGCCAATCCAAGGAATATATAACAACCAAAAAGTTTTATGCTTAAGACGAGGTTGAACTGGGTCCAGGGGTGGTAATAAAACTTTCGGGGTAGCATAGCAAAATCCTCGCCATCTTCATCAAATTCTATATCATCTCAATCCCACCCACCAACCCCCGACAGCCCTTATAAAGTAGTTGTTCGTTCGGGCTTAAACTCTGAACTTTGCCGGCGAGGCGAGGGTATTGCCTTTAGCCGGGCTAAGTAAATATTCGAAGGGCCGGGGGATGCCCTCCAACTGAAAGGGTTAGAGTCTCGAGGAGCGTAGATACTTCCTCATCTGATATTCCGGACTCACACGGACGAGCGTCGAGCCGAACAACACTCAGACTCTGTTCATACGTCCGCCGGCAGATCGAGTGATTAGGGCCAAATTGAGTTATTCTATGCACCCCCACTCGATTTGGCTGTTATTTTGAGAGATCCGCCTCAATTGCTTAGCTACAGCAAACAGTGTCTTAAAGTGATGTGATGAGATATTGCTTTCGAAAATCCCATGTTACGCCCTTGTAAATGTGACGTAACGAGTGATGCGCTTTGTGTGCTTAACCCTTCCTTTGGCAGCATCGACGAAACGAAGACAGAACAATGCTGTGGGGTGCCACGACACCCCAAAGGAAATTGAACATTCGTTCCTGATCCATAAGATATAATTCAGTGGTTCGGAAGCTTAACCATCCCAACAGTCGTCCACAATCATTCTTTAAAATTTCGTCCTTTGTCCTTTTTTTTTAACTGAACATTCATCTGAACATTCATTACAGCCTAATTAATTTTCTTGGTTAGATTATCCCAGTTACATATTTTGGTACCATACATCCATAGAAAATCATAACATCATCAAAATCATTAACATTACGATAAGTGAAGATAATTAGTCTAAATTCCATTGAATAATGCTGTTCTATTTTCCACCAGTGTTATAATATTGACGTCCAAGATGACCGACAATTTAAAATAATACGTAGCGTTGAAAAATAATTTTGGGAATGGTCATTTCGAGAACGTTGCCGAATATGGCGTGTTTACCTTTTATTAAAATAAGAGACAATGCAGAGTACATATTTAAATATATGTTATTTAATATTTATTTTAGTACCGTATTTCCAAGATAAGCTTTATCAAATTTATATTTTTAACAAAAATATTTAAGTTTTGAAATACGTTCTCTGAATGATATTATAATATACCCAGTCTGTTTTTTTCAAAATTTCACATTTCCAAATTCGTCAACTTGGTGATTTTGACCCATATGTATATTACTAGATATTTGATAGGACCAGTAACTTCAACCAAAACTAATGATAAAATCTCACTATTTGAACCGTTATTATCTTTAATCGAGGTGAATTTCTAAATATCATCAAAATCGAAAAAGCACATAAAGGTCGAGAATGTGTATCGAACCGGAAAAATGAATAAGTCGAATTTGTAATTTTGAAAAAAAAAACATCTCCAATAGATGTCAGTTTCAGAAACTTTGAATACTTTAGGGGAGAAACAAAACATATAAAGACTATACCTAACCTAAAAATTTATTCCATCCGAGCGTAACGAAGAAAAATGAAAGAAATCATCGCGAACGATTAGCCATAATCGAAACCAAGAATCATGTTCCGATTGACTTCAAAAGACCTTTCCGAGAATCTCCTGCAGGACGCCGCTTGTAAGGGATCGTGTGATGTCACCGTCGGGCGTGGGTGGGTGCGAAGGGCGGCGTCATCCCCTCTCCTGCGGCAAAATGGCTCCAGCTTCCATGGACCACGGCTGGGTGACTCCGCCGCACGACCTCACCTACGCCCGGCATTTTAATCCAACTCACGGCGTACAATTGGTTTTATGGATTCACAACTCATGTGACGTGCGATTAAATTTACCTTCCACCTGCTTAAACGGCGGAGTGGAACCGCTCTCTGTTTTCTAGGTTTGTGGTTGCCAGGTGAGACGAAGGAGGCTGGTGATTCTTCGGATTGCTTACGAGCTGAGTGGATAAACATCATCATTTAGGTACTAGACTATTTTAAATTTGATCTTATCTTATTAAAAGATGGTTTTTGCAAGGAAATTAGGGAATATTGGCGCAGAAGTAACTTTAAAATAGCCTCAATATTAAGCAAAATTAATTTTCTTTATTGTATATGTATGTAGTGTGGTCGCGCCACGGCTGCACAACAATTTACAAATTTAATTTATGTAGCTTCTTACATCTTACATAACTGCACCACGGCTGTACCTGCACCACATCACAACTATGAAGTGGGTAGTGGAAAAATTGGGATATTTATGAATAAATGTATAGATAAAAGTAAAATGTAATTTAAATTATAGGATAAAAATCAGAAATCATTATGAACATCAAATGTTGTTTTCATAAAAACTTGTCATTTTTAACTTGTCACATTTTTATAAAGAGAATATTGTTTCATGGTTATTAGGTACTATAATACAATTATAAATAAATATGTCCATTTAACATTTTTAAATATTAAATGCTATATTGCTATAAACACCCTCAAGTTTTTGTTTCATATTGTAACTTTACTCATTGTTGAATAAGATCGGATAAATTCATCGTGAGTGATTAGCAAAAGACAGCTGTTTACTTAATTTCTTTTCCATTCGTTATTGCGTTTGGTCACATGATTTAAATTTGTTTGGTTGTTAAAAAATCAACTGTCGTCGGTTAAAGGACGATCGCCTATTTTGTAATATTTTGCTATAAATACTGATTTCAGTCGTAGAAAAAAACGCTATTGTAAGGAGATTGACTATTACTTGAAGTTTGAATCGATCGCAGTCACGAACTTTACATTTAGTGGTTAGCTAACTAAAAATAGTACCAATTGACAAAGCATGCCAAATTGTATTTTTCAGATTCTTGCAGGAGTTTTTATAACAAAAGACTTTCCTCTAAAGCTGGACTTATTTACGAAAATAAGCTTGTCAACTTAGAGTACTAATTTTGTTTCTAAGTTTAAAATAAAATGTGTCTATAATACATACATATTAAAGGATTATCTTGATTCTTGATTTGTCGCTAAAAAGAAAATCAGATAAGATCCCAAAATTAAGAGAATTAAAGAGTCTTAAAGTAAAATATTTCGTTTAAAATATTTACTTTTAATTACATTTAATAAAACGTTATTCTGTCTGTCATCCCTCCCTTTCTTTCATATTCTGCATTTAAGTTTAAAAAAATTTGACTTCAAGTGTGGACAAGATAATTGATTTTCTGACAAATTCTTCACATATTCTAAATCTAAAAGGAGGTTTTTTAAGATATCTCGATAAAATAAAAAATATAATATATGTAGCTTCTAATAAGCTTTATCCATCGAGATATAATTGATGATTATATAGGGATTCAACTATATGTAATGTATTAATCAAGATAATAAAACAATTTATGAATTGAATTGGAAAAACTAGATTTTGTAGAAGGAGTTAAAAAATTAAATCGACTTTTAACCGGGTTTTTAGATTTCCGTAGTAAAGGAGCAAGGAACTCTAGTTTCGCGCCATGTAAGCCTGTCTGTGTTTTTCAAAATTATGCCCCTTTTTTGCGAAATGCGACTCTAGATTGAAGGTTTTCAATTAGGTTTGTGACGGACGGCGAAGATATGATATGATGAAATAATAAGCCGTATTTTATGGGCTTGATTTTAATGTTGAGCTCAATTTAAGACCCTCTTTAAATCGATAAACTTATAGGCATGGCTCGACATGCTCTTGACCGCCTTTTTATTTTCTTATAAAGTGTTTCTGGCTCTATTTAACATGTTTATTAAATCAAGATTCCTATCTCTCATAAAACGGAAAATATTTCAATTAATGAAACGGGTCTTTTGTTTGCGTGTAAGTGTAGTTACATAATTTTATTCCCTTATTTGCATATATTGTACGATTGTCTTAAATACATCTCAAATGAAAACAAGTTCCAAATTTTCATTAAATATATAATTAACCACAATTCAGCAAGTTAAATCCCAGGTACCTTATTGTGTTTAGTCTGATTCAAGTTTATGTTTTCCTTCAAGCGTTGATTTATTTTATTTAAAACAATATAAAAAACTTTCTCATTTTGTACTAAAATATCTGAGCTTCTCTATGTAAAGTCTTAAAATTATGCGACAGTGGTGAATAAATCTGCAAATGAAAACAGTGCAGCATTTTACGAGCGCACTATGAGTCCTCTAAGTTTATGATTCCGAGTTTAGGAGGATTTCGAAAGATTGTGCAGCAGCCACAACAGCTGAGTTTTCATATTTTTTAAGGGGCAATCATTTTCTCGGTTTATTGGCGCTAAAAACAACCACATGAACGTGGGAGCAATTTCACTTTAATACATTGAAACGTGTACGTGTTGCCCTTAGACATTTTGCATTTTCAGATGGAAACAAGCTAGACGACTATGAAATGTTACCTTTCTAAGGGGCAGTTCACACTGTAAAACTGTTAAGGATATGTTGCAAATGAATCATAAATACTTGATACTCTGTCATCCGTGTGGCTGAGTGTGGTTTTAAGGGATTTTTCACAGGATTTTAGTATGATAAAATTAAGGGACTTTGTATTAAGTGGTATTCTCAACTCTAATAACAGCCCACTCAAAATTTGCATAATCTAGTAATAATTCTGAAGCTTTTAAGTGCACTCGCTCGTAGAGAATTCGCACGGACTATTTCTAAACCTGCTAAATTTCCAGAATTCAAGAGAAGATTATCAAACACTATCATATGAGATTTTTATCCTTCTGGCAACATAAATTTTTTTTAACCCGAGAAAAAACCTCGGCGTCATTTATCATCCATTGCAGTGATCCCTGTTCAGGGTATTTTTAATATTGACGCAGTTTTCACTTTTTTCTTCAGCCCGCAATTCGATGCTAGAATCGGTGCCATTTTGAAAATGCTCACCGATTTTTTTTTATAATATTATTTTTCCCAGACCATTTTTGGTAGAATGGCCAGAGCGATAAAGTTTTGGTAAATTGCCGTTCCCATCGAAAAGAATTCCCATTTTTTGTTATATTTCTCCCAATTTAATTCTGTAAATAAATTCACCCGGACTGTTTAGTTTTAATCGATTGAGCAGATCCAGGCACAATTGGTTTTGGCCTCTCGCCTGTTTGCTTCTGGAAATTGAGATCAAAATGCAAATTCAATTTGAAACGATGCCAACTTTGAAATTTTGGCAAAAGGCTGACATCGATGCATACGTCCTATGGGTCATTTAACAGAAGAGGGCTTCCGTCTTTTGGACTGAATACCAAAATATTTGCATTTTTTTGAAAATTTCTTATCTATGCTACAGACGGGCTTAGGAATCAACTAAATAAAGCAATTGTATAAGCTTTATTTTTCCGCAAAATTTTAAGAAACTTTTTGTCAGAATTTCGACGTTGTCTGTCGCTTCGCAAATTGTTAGAAGGTTTTTGGGATTTAAATAAATACTATCTGTACTCATACATTTATAAATGCTACCTTATCAGCCCCACCCTTTTTTAACTTCATAGTTTAAGCCAATGTAATTTTTGCAAATGGTGTTTACAGTGCCTCCCTCCATCATTAGTTAGGTTTGGAGGACTATCTCCTTCCTAAAACTCAAAATTATTGCAAAAAAGTCATTTTAATTTGGATCGTTACCGGAAGTTAACCTCAGAGACCCCAGTGCTGATTATTAAAATATTAATACTTTTTTTGTGAATAGGTACTGTTTTTGTGCTTGTATGTAAAAAAGTAAGTTATATCTTGCATTACAGTATTAAATTTTTTTTCAAGACAAAATAATATCATTTAAGTTCTTTTAGATAATAATCGCAATGATGATAAAAAACAAACATTTTCACCGATATTTAATAATTAGATCTTGAATATTAATTTTTATGTACAATTTCATCATTTTGAAATATTATTTTAATAATTATTTAATTTTTTTGTTAAATAAGTAAATCTGATTCCATCAAAGAAGTAAGTGTACCTTCAAATGCCAGAATGAATACTTCTTTTTTCATGGACAACTACCGAACCATTTTCTTGCTTAAAGTGTATAACATCTTAAGAGTTTTTAATTTTTTACTCTTATCTAGTATATTATATTTTTTTCAAAACATGTTATCTATACTTATAGAGAAGTCTTTGAAGAACGTCTGGCAATTTAAAAAAAAATTCAATATTTTACACATATGTAGTACCTAAGCATTTTAGTAGCTAGGGTACCAGACGATCCCATTGTGGCAGCTACGTACATATGTGATTCTGGAGAGGTGTGGCAGCCAAGAGCTAAGACTTATTTAAGTATAAATTTTAAGAAATATGTACAAGTACCTACCTACAAATTGTTGCAGTTCTTTCTATTATCCAGATTCAGCTAGTGTTTAGGAAATAGGAAATTCCACCTAAAAATATGTATGTTCAATTTCCCTAACTTTTTTAGAATTACACTATGCGCTTTTCGTGCGCAGACAAGCACGCATTTTTGCGTATATGATCTCTTCTAGGAACAAAGGATGTGGTTTTTGGTTCATATGAATGCTACGAACGTCCAGGGATATCGAACATACATATGTAAATATTTTTATTTTTAAATAAAAAAAAATCACAAGCAGGAGATCAAGTTTATTAAATTCAGACAATGTGTACTAAGAAAAAACGAAAAATTAATAACATATATTGAGAAATTAGATACAAAGCAAAAAAAAAGTTAGTAAGCACTTAATTATTGAATTACGAATATAAAATTATGTGTAAGTCATCAAGGAACATTTTGGCTTGTTGATGCCCCTGAGTTAATAGAGTCATCGCAACCGATGAGGTTTTGTAGTAATCTCCTCCTTTTATTCTCCCTTTTCTCAACAGCTCTTAATACAGAAGCATTGTCCTCGAAAAATCTAGATTTGTCTTCAGCTGTTTTTAAATTCTCATAAGTTTGATGTAGCTCAGGATCGAGAGTTTGTAAAAATGTTTTTAGAGAAACAATCAGACCATGAATGGAATGTTCAACTCTTGTAGAGTGTTTTTCATCAGCATTAGCAATTAATGATAGTCCAACCTTTTGAAAAAAAGGAAGGTAAATTTTTAAATGTTTTATCACATCTTGTATAGTGCATCCTTGTTGACCCAAGACTAAACTAAGCTCTTTCAATAATCTTTCAGATACTTCAGAAAAGGTTCCAATCTTATTGCTGTCCTTGTAAGTAAATCTGTTCAACACAAACAAATAATACGATATATGCGCCATTAAATTTAGCGCTCTGATAGTCGTTTTAGGTTCACTTTCCATATCGATATTTTATAAGTGTTTGTTTATGTTGATACTTTCTGACAAATTTTTGGGAACTTTACACCTCACGAACTGACTTGTAATTCAATTATCTTGTGTTTTGTTTAATTCAAATAAAACTTTTATCAACCGCTGCTTGCTGCTTGTTGGGCGCTGGGCTGGGATGACTTGATCGCTGGGCTGCTGCGTCTGATCTATTTATACCATTGACTACAAGAAAGTCTCGCTTATCGGCTTATCAGCTTCCAATTTCTCTTGGACTTGAACTAAGAGAATTTTGTGACGCTATAATTATACCAAGATCAATAGGGTCCATCTTCTCATCTAGGAAGAAAAGGTGTGGCTTCTGATTCACGGATGAGACTAACGTGAACATTAAACATATGTAAACAATTATAGACTTATAGAGAAGAGGCCAATTCAAAAGTTTGAAGATAAAATAAAGTTAATATAAGTGTATTGAAAACAATTTTTTTATTAACTATACTGCGAAAAGGGTTTGGCTGAGCAGAGCCAAATATACATATATATTTATTTTGAAATAAACAAGCCATTTATTTGAGGTATTTATTTACCACATAAATCTTATACATCTGAAAATTTTGGATGATTTATAATATTGAAACTTTTGACATTCTTCAATGCAAACTGTAGAACTGTATGTCTGTGAATAGCTCAGCGGTAGAGGTGCCAGACTACCAATTAGGTTAGGTTCAAACCCAGCCACACCAAAATCAACTTTCTAAAAAGGCATTTGGAAATGGGAGTAGTTCGGTGAGTAGAGCAGCGGCTTTACAATCCGCAGTTCCCAGGTTCAAACCCACCCACGGATTAACTATATTTACATTTAATAATTTTAAATTAATATTTTTCAATGTTAATATAACATTTTTTCTAAAGATTTATATGGTGCAATATCAATAAGTTATAAATATTTTCCTTATCGGCTGAAAAATGTCAATATTACAGTGGAAACATTGGAAATTTTCTTTGGGTGTACTTGTTTTGTGGAATCTTTTACAATATTGATTCAATGTGATTTTCACTTAATACAATAAATTGTTTTGTTTATTATTAATAAATGAATGTTTGATGCAAACTAAACCATCAAATATATGCCACTTATTAATAATAATTAAATATTTATTTCGCCATTATCAACTATATCATTTTTTAACTATTTTTAACTATTAATTTAATATAAATAATTTCTTTTCTCAGTATACTATACTTTCATTAGAATAATCATCTTTTTTTATCGATCATTTTAAATTCTAGATTAGTTTTCTTTGACACTGATATAAAACGCAATCACGAAATTCGGAATTAGATAGTCACACAGTTTACAGAATTTTCAGCAGTATTGAAATGTTTTTGGCACTTTTAAAGTAAAAAAGCAATTTCTAGTCCCCCATCAACCTGCAGCAGTAGCAATAACAATAAAAATACTATTCGTTTTCGTCTTCAATACTATAAAAATTAAATTTTCTCCCTTAGCTTTGCGCATGACACTTCTAGTTTCCCAAGCATTTTAATTTTCTTTTATTTTTTCCGTCCCTTAATTGCCCATCAGTATGTGGTCCAATAGAAAACGCCATCTAATTACATCCTGTCTGGCGATCACAAAGTATTTCCCAAAAAGTTAAATTAAATTTTATGTTGCCAATGTCGCCGATCCCCCGCTGGTTTATCTTAAATTTAATTGATTTCCAAATCGAGAAGTGTTTCCACGAGCGTAAAACGCCCATTAAAATGTTAAACACGACCAATTTAGGGCATCAAAAATCGAACCGTTCAAAGTTTTAAGGAGAATTAAGGGAATTGGGTCTTACATCTAAAATTGCTGGGCTCTTGATGGAGATCCATTGCCTTCCCTGTTTGGCTTTTTGCAACAACATTTAAGAGGAAGTTCGACGATAAAAATGAATATCATATTTTTTTTTCGTGCTACCCCAAAGGGCGTCAATTCCCCCGTCTATCCAGAAGAACCTTCAAAGGTGTGTATGGTCTCACGAATGTTTACTTTTCAAATTACACACATTTCTATTCAATTTGCATACGTCCTGCCAGCAGATTTTATCGTGCTGACACAGTTAGCGGGAGGTGAGAGAAAATATTTGTCCTCCACTTAATGAAGGAATATTAGGGGCTAATTGGCGCTGCTAAACAGAAAATATCCATGAATTTCGCTGCCACTCATATCTGGAGGAGCTTAAGGATAAATCAAACCATCCCCGGTGGGAGGACCCGGCCAGCCCTCTGAGCCCTACACCGTGAATAAATATCTCCCCGAAATTCGGCTCAAAACGTTTTGTGCCCCGGACTAATACGACCCGACCAATAACTCCAGCGAAACAAGACTTCTTACTCAGGTCATAAAGTTTATCGTTAAATGGAATTTACGGCTGAGGAGCACACAGATAAGGCATGTAGGGTATTTTGGCATGGAATTACATTTTTTTATTGGGTCCCGGCTTTGAAGGGCTCAGGAAGGAGGAAAAGGGGCGGTTCTTTCAGCATAAAATGGGATTAAATTTGAATTTATTCTCAAAAACGACTTATAACGTAATTTAAGTACACTCTTGGCCTTTGTCCAAGAGTCGGTTACCGAATTTATATACTCAACAAAAAACTGCAAAGTTTAAAAAGTTTGATATCCAACCAAAAAATTATAAATTTTAACTTTCAACTCTATCAAAAACTAATAAATTACACCCGTCAGCACCAATTTATGTCCGTTCTCCAATGTAGAACCCAACCAATCACGAACCATCCAAAATCGCGCCATCCCGTTCCTTATTCTTATATGCGTCATCTTCTTTCTCGTTCGTTTTGCTCAACTTGGCTTTCCTCGAATAGTGACAGCGCCACAGCTGTCCCACCGGTTGTCAAAATATCATTTTACTAATTTTAACATAAAGCTCTTGGAAAAATGTGTGCGGTAATTCCAGTCCATCACTAAAGGTAAAATTTATCAGTTTTTCCGCTAAAAAAATGATAAAATCTCTTTCAAATTAAATATTTGCCCGAGGATATTTTGACAGCCGGAGGTCACAACAGACAGACAAGGGCTAACACACGGTATTGAGCCAACTCAGCAATTTTGGTTAGTTGGTTCTTAGTTGGTTGTGTTTTGCATTTGGAGAACGGGCATTACTTTCGAAATAATTAGCAACTCATTTATATAAAATATTGTAGACTAGCTTTCTGCCCGCGATTTTGCCTATATACAAGGAAATAAATAATATAGATAGGGAATGAAAATTTTATGTACATAATTTCTAAGGTTAAACCCGTGGATGTTTTAAAGAAAATATGCATCCCACCAATCTATAACGATAAAATCGTCGAAAAATTCAGGAAAGATCGTTGCTAAATAAACGCTTAATATTTTGATAAAATAGAAACTACTAATCATATTTATTAATTGTATCGCGAAAAATTCGTTAATGACGCTATTTTTTATTACCAGTGTTGGAATTATTCTGGATATCATAAAAACGTGAATTACCTGCAGGGGGATAAAAATTAAAAAAAGATCATATTTTAACTGTGATATTTACTATAAAAATTTTGCTCAAATGATAGTTGAAATCTTAATTTGTTATTATAAAAATAAAAAAATAAAATTACAATATTTCAAAATAAGCCGAGAATTTTACTTATTTCCATAATCTGATTATTTCATAAAATAGATGCCAATAGAGTTAAGAAAAGTGGTACAGAAATAAGTTGTATTTTCTATTCCTAGATTAGAACCTAGGCCTTCATTTAAGCAATCCTACAAACTTCTATATGATAAACCGAAACGAATTCATAATTAAAAACCTTTGTCGACCACTTGTTTAGAAAAGACAAAAAAACTAAATTTGTTTATCAATGTAACTTACGATTAAAATGTTCTACAATATGAAAAATATACGAAATTGTGCTTCTAAATAATCGTACAATATAAACGATCTTGGAAATTTTATTAGTGTCGGGCAGGACTGCAGTTGTTTGATGAAGATGGAAATATTAAAATTATCATTTAAAGAAATATTTCCCACGTGTGATGTAAATTGAGTTCTTCGTATTCAAAATCTATCCTTTTCATAACATTTCATTCCTAAAAATTTATTGTCGAAGGGTTTCCATAGAAAATAAAAATGCAGCTTCTTAACACTAGATTGCCCAAAGAAGTTGTTTTGACTGGTTTTTAATTTGAATTAGTAAAAAAATTATATTTATAATGATACGATTTCTTAGGATTTTGAGACTTTTTATAAAAAGAAGAAATTGTAAATAAATATTTTTTTTACTAATTGAAATTAAAAAGCAGCCAAAATGACTTATTTGCGGGCAATCTAGTGTTAACCTTTTAAGGACGGGGAAATATTAGTTCAAATTGACTTTTTATTAGACAGGAAATTTATGAATAAATGCAATGTTTAGCTTATATGGAGTCCCCACCCTTACTGCTGGTCGAAATATCAACCAGCCCCGCCGTTAAAAGGTTAAATGTAAATTTCATTGAACTTTTACAAATTTACTGAAATCTGAAAATAAGTGTGAGGGGCTTAAAAGTTATTTCATATACATAACATATACGTCAGTTTTGTTTTTATAAATATTTAAAATTGTGTAGGTTGAAATAATTTTTTTCTGAGTGTATACCAACGTAACGGATATGCACATAATTTACATTAAAATTCTATCGGCTACAAACTCTTCCTGTCTAAGCGATAGAACACGATGATGAATTGTCAAACTTTTTTTCTGCGTCATTCTAGCTGATGGTAGGCAGACTAGAGGCTTCCACCTTTTGGGCCTAGACTGTCATTCCAGCGCCTCTTTTCTCGCATAGCTATGTATTTGCATAAAAGTTTCATTTTTCAAAAGTGGCCGACATAATTCTCCATTGAATTGATGTGCGTGCGAGTTCCGCAGGGTGAAGACAAGACGATGGGACCGCACGCCGCAGAGGGTGTGAACTGCTCATTTTGAGTGAAACTTCCACGAAGGAGTTTTAATGTGTTTTTGCGGCGCTTTTCATGGTTTAATAGTTTGGTAATGCGGCTGTTTTGTTGGGTTATTCAGGGTCTGTTTTAGTTCCCTGTAGACGGGCATAATTTTAAAAAGTTTTCAGGGTTTTGCACTGTTTCACCCTTTATTATACTTACTGGTGGCTATTCTGAGAGTTTCTTCATTTGATTATCGTTTTGTTTTGTTTTTGCAATATAAGTAGTATTAAATTATTTATAGTTATAGTTATAGTTCTATCATCCCTACAAAAGAGCTGTTAGGACTTTGGGCTCAAACTATATCTCTAATAGATTGCTGAAATACACTAATACCCCTAACACACTGCGGCGAAATTGAGAATTTCGAAGTCAATTTCGCTACCCCCTGACACATTGAATTTCTTCATTTCAGTTTTCAATTTCAACATTTCAGATTTCTCTACATTTTCAAGTAATTTAAGATGACTTAAAAAAATATATTAATTTCTTTAAATATTGAGGCAAATAATATTTCTATTATTTTGGAAACAATGTTCTTCAAGAAAAGCAAAGTGAAACGTGAAAAAATAGGAGAAAATCAAAAAAATTCGGATTTTAGACATTTTGAAGCAGGAATTAAGTAGTAAGCCCGCCACCTGTCGCAAAATTTACACGCACGAAATTGAGCAGTAATATCTCCATTACGAAATTGAGTTGAAATGTGGGTCGAAATTGAGAACAGAGCCGAAATTCTCAATTTCGCCGCAGTGTGTCAGGGGTATAAGGTACTAATAAAATGTATTCATTCATTAAACGTATGCATCTATAAAAATATTCACTTTTCATTGTATTTGTTTTGTATCATTGCAAATCCCTAGAACGTTGTATAAAAATAAAACGTGTAACAACACGTGACACATATTATATTAGATGTAAAAATTAAATCTAACTTTTGAATATTAAGACTGGGGTACAATGGACACATATCTAAAAACAACGCTTTAGTTGGTAGGGGGAACGCGTGACTCTAACAAAAAAAAAACCACTTTAATGCTTAATATTTCGTAAACGGATCCCTAAATTGGAAAATGTTCGTAATATACCCCTAATATTTTTGAAAGACCTTTCCAACGACACCCCACACAATGAGGAGGATTAAATGAAAAATAATGCCTTCTTTGGTTTTCAGAGTTTCAAAAACAAGCTTAAATTCAATGATAGAAAACAATAACAACTTTTGATTTGAAATGACAGTTCTCGTTTTGATACCTTGATCTTCTCAAAAACCAAACAGAAACCGGAAAATAGAATGGAATTGCCGCGCCGCAAAGGTCCAAGTTTTCCGGAAAACTTTGAGGCGCAGCAAAATCGCTACGCATGCATTGTATCAGGGCAGGTTGGTTCTTGTGCGTCGCGTCCATTGTATCCCAGCCTTTGTACCATTGTAAAATTAACTCCGACTACTGCGATTTTTAACAGCCATTTACTCATACGTATTTATCGTTCAAACTTAAAATCTATCAAGTAATCAACTGACTAATTGTCATTTACCGAGCTAATCCAAATTTTATAAGGGTATAGTATAGAGGGTGCTCTCTCGCAAATACTACAAATTTGTTATTTGAATAAAAGTAGACCGAAAAGTGAATACCTTTTATCTTAAAGAATCTCTTGACCACATAAAACCTACAATTGAGAATATTTCATTTTTATATTAATATACAAAAGTAAAGATAGATTCAAGCTTCTGGCATTCCATTCCTGGTAAATTACATCACCATGAGCGACATTGATAAGTCATTTCATTACATTAATTGTATTTATTTTTTTTACAACGGATCCGGTTGTAGGTTTACTACGAAATTTTGCATTGAGTGTAATTAAAAAAAAAGACAACAATAAAAATTTTAAGTTTTGCGAAACACACATCAAATTACCATGATATTTGCCCATTCAAACTTCAAACCTAGAACCAGATACATTTTTGTATTTACATTTTTTAGCAAATAGGTAGGCAGGCGATTCCATTTTATGTTTACGAAATAAAATAAAATTCGATATGGATAACTATTCATAAATATTTATTCAAAAATTTCCTAGTAACACACAGTTCCCAACAAAAAAAAAAAAAAAGGATTTGATGAATATCACAATGAACTACGTATTTCTGTAGCGGAAAATTGTGAAATTTGTATACTCAAGTCCTACTCCGATTTTCTTTGTAATTAGCAGTAGTTATTTACTTTTTCTTTATTAATATTTTAGTTTTGTCGGTTATTAATTACGCACTTAAAATATAAGGAGTCTTGGAAATACAATATATGTATATATACCTATATGAAATAAATTTCAGGGATAATCAGTGAAAATTTTAAAATTTTATTAATTTTATTTAAGTTGGTGTGACTATAAAGCGGTTACTTCTTATAAATTTAGTTAAAGAGGCTAGATTCTAAACTCATTGTAGACATAATTCTAGTCGAAGTAAAAATTTTTTAAATTGTATGGTAACAATATGAATAATATATTTGCAATATTCTATCCTATGTGGTCCAAACACCTATATATGTACATATTTAATTTGGAGCTGCTATTTAGTGGTCATAAATCTGTAAAAATGAGGCCAATTAACTAGAATAGTTTCAGCAATCACATTTCGTAAAGTCGCTGTTAACATCATATGGTTTCACGGGCTTGTTATTTAGGGTCCATGTTTAATCGGATCGGCCATAGAATTGTCAAAATTTTAGTCAAAGGGACTAGATTTAAAGATGTAGGGACATTTATTCTAGTCATAGCAATTAGAATTTAGTAGTGTAATTTCAAGCACTCATTATGACTGTTTCGAGTAGCCTTCTGTTATTGTATTAGAGGTTTCTAGAATTTTTAGTTCGAATAACTAGGTATTTTTATTAAAACAAAAGTATCTATCCCATTTTCGACGATTCTATTCAAAATCTTCAATGGTATGCTTTTGATCTTATTTTGAAAGTGAACTGGACAAACGACATTTTCTCAAGCTTAAGGATTTTGAATTTTTTTTTTCGACCTTGTATTGCGAAAGGGACTTAAATTGGGTTTGGAAATTGCAGATGCTGGGCCCGCCCCAAAAGTATTCATACACTTTGTCATTCGTGATGTGGAGAACATCCTTTGAGGGCATTTTTATCCTGTTCGCGGTTCAACAGCAAACATGTCCGCAGCACTTTATTGAATTTGGTACTTGGGCCAGAGGAAGGAAGAGAAACTAGCCATGGACGATGGACGGAGTCCTTTTCGACAAGGATAAAGTTATTCTAAGTTTCGACCCAGGGAAAACGACAGAAAAACTTAGTGGACATTCTGCTTGGACAGATACCAAAAATAGTTGAAAATCCGGATGGCTCGGTGACACATTACAAAACACTGCAGGAGACGAATGAATGAAATTCGATTTTGGTCCAAGCTCCCAGTTTCAATCGAAAAGAAGGATGTAATCCAAACCCCGCTAGACATTCCTACAAAGGAAATTCAGTTTGTCTGGCAAGAAGCATCCTCGCAGCTCTACGAGAGATATGCTATCAGGGACAGATTCCTGGACGTCCTGGGTTTTCTGGATGTCCTGGATGTTTACCATTTCCTAGGAAGCATATTCATTTTATATTCGGCAACGGATACAATTCTTAGAGTTGGGAATGTAAGAAAAAATATTAAATGTCGAAGGGCGGTAGTGGTGCGAAAGGAATGGCAGAGGGGCGAAAGTCAGGAAATCCATTTCGCTTAATTTGATTTTTCTGTTTATTTCTAGCTAACGAATCGCAAAATTGCTTCTTCTCAAAAGTTGTAAGAAAATAGCTGGAATTGTAAAGCTAAAATGATCAATAGTTAGCCTTTGTTAAAAGTAAATATTTAATATCAATAATAATTTTCTCCCCACTCCTGGTATTTTTCAATTAGATTGTATCATCCGCCACTAGAACTTTGACACTAATGAAAAACTTTTAAGAAGTCAATATGGACTTGCATATGGCACCAACGTGGTGCCACCGGTAATTATGGAACGATTTGCTGAGAGAGTGACTAGCAAAAGTGTTGTTATATTTTAAAGGTTCTTAAAACTTTCTTATAAATGGTCAAACGTCTTGAAATATTCAACTTATCATTTCTCATCCTTAAATTTTTCAAAAGAAAAAAAAAATATATTAAATGTTCCACTTTAGGCAAGGCCTTGAAGCAGCCGTTGTCGGTAAAAAGTGAAAATGAATTTTCCTCAGTGTCTGCAGGTTGTGCCGTCCAAGATAAAAGGAGTTCCAGTGCATTTCAGTGAAAGCGCACTTAAGCGGAGCTCTCGAGCGCCAGAATCTCCTACGCCCCATCCAACCAGCAACAGGAGGAGCAGGAGGATGAGCGGGGACATCTCATTTTCAAAGTAATTGACGGCATTTTTCTCAAAGTGCAATTATGCATTATGCACACTTAAATTACCTGGCAACTGAGAGCACTCTCGGCTTTAGTTGGTATTTTCCCGCGATATTGTCCTTGCCAACATCTGCACATTTTGTCATTTACCACAATTTTGTGGGTTTTTTGTTATTATTAAAATTTTTTTTTCTTTTTTTTTTTTGGTTTTGTCTTACTTTTGATCTTTTAATGCTGTGGGAAAATTTTTAATGGGCTTGTGAGCGAACAGCAGATGAATCTAACGAGGACAGACATTTTATCCTCTCCTAAACATTTAGAGAACTTCAGTTTAATTTAAAAAATATAGAAATAGATTAAAATACATATTTAGTTCCACAAATATTTCATCAGGAGTTACTGTAGGTCCTGTTTTGGATCCAATTTCATACAATATAAGTACATACTATCTTATGCATAAGTCTAAAGTCAGCTTGGTTTTTGTAGTATCCGTTGAATTTAATTTTGATTGTTGAAAAATCAAATCATAGGGTTCTATTTGATTACAAGAGAAGGTTAAAGAGAAATTTAAAAGCTAAGGTCAAATTATTCAACAAAGAGGCGGACAAAGGCTTAATGCCACTGGAGTAATTTGAATTTGCTCCACGCAAATATTATTGCACTTTTTAATAGAATTAGTAGGCATAATGTGTACACTCTGTATAATAGCATTCTGTGATAATTGAGTATTATTAACATTTTTTAAATACTGGCTTAAATTGATAAAATAGCTTTTAATAAGGCTGTGGCTTCGTTGTCACAGATTCTTAAATTTTTCAACTGATAACGAAAAAACGGAGGTAGCTTTAAATTTATGCACAAGACTGTACAACAACGGACTTCCTAAGCATTCAGTACGCACGAGGACGCGGCTCATATGTATGCAATAATATAAGCCCACAACTATTTCATTAGAAGATAAAAATAATCTTGAATATATCACAAGCGTTCTTGACATGAAGAAAATATCGGCGTTTAGCTTATTGTTATAGCTGCAATATCAATTTAAACGGTTGTGACAAATATTTCTTAGACACATTCTACAAAATATTTATTTAAGATTATCTCATATCATCAAAAGTACAATCTGTCGCCGCAAATATGTATTTATAATATGGCTATTTGATTCATATTTAATTTAAATAACGTTGACATTGTAATTTTTATTTTTTCCGAAGAGAGAGAATCCAGGTTAAAGAAACTGTTGTCATTCACTTATTTTTTTAAATTTTGCAGGAAACAGTAGCTTTCTTTTATTTGTAATTTTAGCTATATTTAGGAAAAATATTAAATAAAAAAAGTTTTGAGCAATCTGATTCTTTTCTTTTCTTTCTATTCGTAAAATTTAGAATTTTCAATATTTTCAAGTGAAAAAGAGACATGTTCCTTACATAATGTAATGTGACAAAAGTATTTTTTTTTTATTTTTTATTCTGCAAATAACACATTTCTAAAAAATTGAAAATGTTGACATAGAATTTATAAGAAGTAAAATAACGAGAAAAAACACTTTATCACTTTGAAAATTAAAATTTTATTAATAATCACTGGCATTTTGACTTCGATTTTATGACAAATTTTTCACATTTTTTAAAGTTAAGACATTACACGACAGAATAAAAAGTAAAGTATATAAACGATATCAATCGGATTTCTCACTATAAAATTATACCTTTTTGGAAAATTTCAACAGTATAATTTTAATATTTACCTTGGACTGTTAAACTTTATGCGATTTTCATCAAATTTGATACTTGGAGTTTTTCGGGATCGTTGATTTCAACCGACCGCCAGAATTTACGATTTCACGATGGCGGGCTGTAAAATTTTGAAGTTTATACGATTTCCACCAAACTTTTTACTTAAGGGTTTTCGAGGTCGCTGATTTCAACCAAATGCCAGAATTTACGAATCTGTGATGGTGAACTGTCAAATTTTAAAGTTTTTGCGATTTGCTTGTTGTTGATTTGTTGATTTAATCTACCCAGTGGGCATCACCATACATAGGTGATTTTTATGGTCACGGCCAGAATCGGCTACATTGACAAGCGATTTGCACGAAACTTTCGGAGTCTCAAATTCAAACCAACTGTCAGAATTCAGGAATTCAAGATGGCTGACTGTGAAATTTTATAGTTTATGATTGAATAAGAAAAATGCACGGAAGGGTAGCAAAACGAAATGAAAAAATTCTAAAAAAGAGGAGACGAGAATGTTATGATTGCAAATTACGATCAATCGAAATAAGAATGAAACTTTCGTATATGAGATGTAAATCTTATAATCAAATTAGTTACGAATACCGTATGAATTTCAATATATAATCGCCCTCATCAACAAGTTATCTCCCTCTAAAGCAGAAAATTGCTTTGGTTCCGTGATAATAATTCTTGTTAAGGAAGTTTCACTTAATTTCATTTTGCGTTGTTCTCCTTACTCTTCCTAATTGACCTTTCAGAATGCGCAAAAAAATCCATCTCTTTTAGCGAAAAACATTTTCTGACTTTGTATTTTAAGAACGAAAACTGGAAATAAATATCCCAACCCGTCCTCCTTGATTTTGGAAGGGCACAGCTATTCGAAATGGCCTTGTCGCTGGCCACGACCATTGCGCCTAAAAAATTCAAATTTTAATTTTACTTCTTTCTGGGATGGAGAGGGATACATGGCCGGAGCAATTAAGGGAAATTACCCTCAAGCTTACGCAAAAACTTTTTTTTTTATTATTTCTTGCTAAATTCAGAAGTGGGGCGGAACTTTCACAAATTACTCCTCCGTCACCGTCAGGCGGGGGAGGATAAATGACCGGCCATTGTTCAAGGGCATAATCAGCCAGCGCGATCGGGGCACATTTGGGGCGCTTTGTAAGCGGGCGTTGTCCGGGATAACGAGCCTTATCAGGGAACAGCTCCTGGAACAATCAGAGGCTCCCCCGGGAAGACCGGGAGACCAATAAACATGCATGTTCCGACCCTTTTGCATCTTTTAATCCATTTTCGCACCCTCCCGCCCTTCGGTCTGCTAATGTGCATTTCATTTAAAGGCGCGTTATCGTGTCAAGACGACGAGCGACAGTCCTCCACATTTGCGTCACAATGTCTTCTGCACTAAACATGAAAAGTTAAATTATGAGGTGTGGGGTTTTCGTGTCTTATCCGGTGCCGACACGCCCCGAACCACCCCCGCGTGTGCATCTCATCGTGAAAATTCGTTCCGCAGCAAAATGATAGGAGTCTTTCTGGTAAACGAGAAAGGTCCTTAATTCTTCAGCTCTTCGTCTAATGGAAGATTTTCTCGCCCCCGAAGATATTTTCCGTCATATCTGCCATCAGAGGAAGATTTTGCAAGCGCGATAAAAGGGCGGAATTTGTCTGCGTGTGTCTGTCTGGTTCTATGGCGTCTGGTCGTGCGACGGAGAATCGTCGTGTCGTCAGCAGGTTTTCATATTTCATGCCCAAAATCTTGTAGAATGATACTCATTAATGATCCTGATGACCAAACTCTAGTCAGTCTTGATTTATGGCCCAATTTCATCTGCGGCGAGCGTCTTGATTATCTTAAGAAATTCCCGCTCATTTACCGCGATCGATCAGTGCCGCTCTGCAAATGCCATGTTGGGGCCTGATAGAGGATCTTTTTAAATTGCACAATTTATTTCGTCCCTCACTTGTTTCCATGCCATAAATAATTTGCAATATTAGATACTTTAGCTTATAATTCAGTTAGGAACATCTGCAATATTCTTTTTTTATCGTTCTATATAGTGGTTTTGGGTTGGTGAAATGAATTAGAATGAATGATGCAATCTTTTTCAATTTTTTCTGCTGCAAAATCTTTCTTGTCTAAAATTCTAAACCAATTCATTGTTAAATAGGAACCAATTCTAGGAAACTAAATTTTAAATGTATTTTAATTCTTAAATTAGTGATTCCGACCACTGTAGTTGTATCGGTTTGTACAATATCGTTGATTACTATTATAAAAGGACAATACCGGATTTTGCATGGACAGTGGCGGTAGCGCGGCCATCAATCAAACCTTGTTATTTCGGTTCAGAATAAGGTAACAAACAACATTTTTCAGGCCATGTTACTCCTGTTCTCAGTCTGAACCGAGTTATAAAGGTATGAAGCTTGAAAATACTATAATGGTCAATTTCATTACAAAATTAATTGTTTTGTAGCCAATTTTTACCTAGGTTTCTCAACTATTATCACACTAGTGGCGTTTAAAAGTCAATCGAGGTCACTAAAATCTTCAGATGTTCATGAAGGTCACACAAGGTCAAAAATTCATTACTGTAATTAGGAGCTGGGAAAGTTTATTGCAGTCGATTAAATCCTTTTAAATGAGAAATTTATTTTAAGATGCTATTTTATTAGACAATGTCATAATTCGACAAGACGTGGAAAAGGAGGACGAAGAATTTTATAATAACTAAATGTTAAGATTGTTGTTAAGGTGCCAATTAAATTCTTATATTATATTAATATATGTAAATACAAGTTATGATTGATTTTTTCTTATACGACCATAGCAGCATATGCATTTAACTACATTTGTGAATCTAAAAGTAGTTCTTGAGCTTCATAATCATGAATCAAATAGAAAATTCATAAATAATTTAGCAACTATTTGCCAGGCGACTCACGTTCCACGTTCCACGTTCCACGATGTTGGTTAAATGTTGAGTCCAATCTTGGATGATTCAATATCGAATTGGAAAATATTTTGCTGGATTTTTAAATGTTTATTTTGTACAAGGCAATGATGGAACAAAGAAACTTCAATTAATTATTTATAGGAATGCAAATGTAAAACATTAATTAAGGATTTTTTGCAATGAAATTATTATATATTTACTTTACCCGTTTGTACGCTGTATAATTAAATTGTTATTGGTAAACCATAATAATATAATTAAGTTGAGAATACGCATATGAAAGAATTTTTGGAATAGCTTCATGTCAAGAGGACGTTTTCTGCATTCATTGTGATTTTTTCCAAACTTACTTAATAAAAATGATTGTTGAAATTGAGTGGCCAATAAGATAGAGTTATGAACTTATATTTTACATTAGTAAAAATTGACATATCAATAATTTTCTTTATTTTAAAACTAGGCAACCTCAAGTTACCCAATTTTCGTGGAACTACCCGTAGGTAGGTATATCAAAGTATTGTATAAAAATAATTATTTCTGATTATTTAAAATCATAAAATAAAATTAATTATTTTGTTTCTACACTGAAAAAAAAGATTAGAAAAACTATAACTACTTTATAGATAGAACTAAAACAATGGGAAAAATATTTGCAAAATAAGTTGTTTTCGCAAATATTTTAGTTGATTTTCCTACTATTTTATTTGGTTTTCCAACTTTCGATTATTTTACCAACTAATTTAATTAGTAAGATGAAAATCAATCAAAAGATTAGTTAGTGTTTCTAATCAATTTTTTCAGTATAAAGCGTAAAAGTTATAGTAAATGTAATATTTAAATTAATGAATTCTTTTATTCATCAAATATAAATTTTTATATCTATATAAATCTCTTCTGGAAGAGCATGAATCTTAATCAGATTTCAAATACAGCCCTGTTTACGGGTCGATTTGAATAGAAATTTAACGCTGGATTTCTGAAAACGTCCCTTTCATTCGATATCTGGATCACCTCAACCGAACCGCCTACTATTACAAAAGAACAAAAGGGTCTAATTTTGAGAGGGATCCATCCGAGTATCTGAAAGGCTTGTTTCTCTCATGACTGTTTCTACTTTCGAATATTAGTTTCACCGAAAAGGGTGCTTTACCTTTGTCACTTTAGAGCGGTAATCGAAGGGAATAATCCCCCGCACCATCGGCAGGGTTTTTTATGAATCCCACAAGGAGCCCTTTAAACCCTCTACTGAGTTAGCACTCATTCCCCGGGGATCACCCGGAAAAGGCATTAAAATCACAAAGCGGACTCGCTTTTATTACACTGCTCATCCATAAATCTCTGGAAACGATGACTATGATGCCTCCGTTCAAGTGATTCTTTTATCTCCGAGTCGATTTTAATTTCTAAAAGTTTTTTTTTTTTATTATTGTTCTAGGCCGCCCGATCCGCCCTCTGTGGGCGTATTTCGAGAGTCTAATTTAAATTCCGTCGCTGTTTATGACTGCGTTTATTTTGTAAATCTCGGGGCCTTTTGTCGGATGTAAATCACCGAGGAGCACCCCATTGACCCTGATTCGGCCGTAGGGTTCGGGGTTCGGGGGGTACTCGGAATATTTAACACGCTTATAAATCCGAGACTAACTAACCCCTGGAGGCATTGTTTGGGATGAGTGCTGATATCCACTGGCAACATAACTCCAGTAAATCTTCAAAATTCATTTTCAAAAATCCTAAAATACCCTTGTGATCCCCCACATTGAATTTCTTCCCCTCGGAAGGTATTATAAAACTTTTGTGCGAGTGTATCGCCATGCTGAGGACGAAGGAGCCCCCCAATCGGACAGGTGAGGTGCCGCCGCCACTGGGACTGGGAAACGAAACCTCTTCCCGGATTTGCTTAATAGTCTTACTTTAGAGCTGCAGACGAACGTCAAGTGGTTGTTTAAACTTTAACTGGATTTAGTATTTAAATTGATTTTGTTCCATGTTCCAGGCGATTGGGACCAGCTACAAATATTCAATAAACCAAATCGAAAATCTTGGACGATAGAATTTAATGTCGTTTGGGTGCGGGCGTTATTTGACCGAAAATCTAAAAAAAAACAATCAACTACTCTTCGATGTGGTACCTTTAAGTCGTTAGGACGGGTATAAGAAAACGATTTTTGAGAGTCTGTTTTTGGCAGAACAATTTTTTCTTAATCTGTTTTAAAATTCTAGCCATAAGATTGACAGTGGGTAGAGGTGGAAAAACAGCAGATTTAAAAGGGTTTTTTTTTTATATCGGAGACAGGATGAAGGGTTACGAAATTTATATAATTGTTTTTGACAGAAATTAAGGCCACGGGAACTCTTTATTTCTTTCTGCTAATTTTGGGAAATAAATAAATGCTGAAAAACAATTTTAGAAATACTTCCAAGTATTCTATGTTTACACAGATATAATGTATACTCTGACACATAATATGTATAAATATTTACATATTTAGATCGTATTACATCTATTATACGCCATGCTTATTGTAGCAATATTTAAAATGCTACAAGTTAACTCGAATCAGAGTTAAATAATTAATTAAATAAATTTGTCCTGATTCGAATTTAAAAAATTTATGTAGATATTCCTATAGCCATTTTATAGAGAAATATAACTTACATTAAAAAATTCACAATACATATTATATTTGTTGATAATATATTTTATATTTCTTTATAAAAATGTGTGCATACCTTAATGAAAATGCATTTGTTGATGATAATAATACAAATATATCTTTCTTTTTTCTACTACAAATTGATAAAACTGTAGTACTGCACACTGCATGCGTCGAAAACCGACCGTCGAAATAAATGAGTAACCAAGTGCACACAGTGTTACACAGATTATTTATAATTTTTACTGACGATATGTATAAAATGTAAAAAATAAATCCCTAACGCCTAATAAAAATTAATAATTCACTGTATACTAATGAATCTTTACATAAAAAAGAGTCAAAATTTACAACTCGTTCCTGGAAACTCCAGATAAAATACAATACATTGTTATTATATGTAAAAAATATGAATATTTGTTATGTAGGTAGTATACTTTGTATAAAAAATGTATTTTTATATACATACATATTTGTAACCAAAATAATGGCTAAAATTTAGTGAAATTTAATTCTTTACATATTGTTTTGAAACTTTACTTGAAAAGAAGAAAAATTGTTTTTTACTGTTTTGTTAAATATACCCTCATATCCGAAATTAACTGTGTGTCCACGAATTTTAGATTAAGCTATCATTAAATAGAAATTATCAACATGTTTGGTGCATTTTCGTATATACAATATCAACTGCAAAAACTCATCATTCAACTCGATTTAGTCATAACTTTGACCATTTATTTATCAAAATTGAGGGTAGTATTTCATCATAAACTTTCATTTCGCACACATTTTGGTTTAAAATTCAAGGGCCTGTTGGCCTGTTTTTAGGGTAACTCTTTATACAGCCTAATGCTAAGCCTAAAAAAGTTTTCAAATAACAAATATTTACAACAGATTCAAATTTTAAAGCATAATACGATTTAAAAAGAAAAAAAAATCACACAATAATCATTCAATGTTTTTGAAATGCTATTTTCAAGTAAAAATAATAATAAAAAAGGAGTACAGTTTAATTTGTTTAATTATAAAATAATGACTTTTTTGATTTTGTTTTATTATGCTTAGCTTCGCATTTTAAGTTAATAAATGTTGAATTTAGAAGGACGCCAAAGGATGCAATGGTGCTGTTTTTTATTTTGGTCTTAACAAATGATTTCATTTAAATTAAGATGTGTTTATTTAATGTGAATATTTTTTGTAGATTGATTTTAAGTAAACCAACTTTGTAGTATCCTATTATCAATAATTAATGTAGTCTAATAAATGTAAAGGAACCAGACCGAAATTTTTTAATTATCTCGTTATTGATTATTAGCGGTTAGAGTGAAGATATTTCCGAAAATTAATTTATACCAAATAGTAGGAGAAAAACATCAATTTTGCTGTTGGTTCGTTTATTATTTACGCAACTAAATTTAGATGTTAGCCAGCAAGAACTAATTTTCCGAGTTATTAGTTTTCGTTTCTAGCCAAAAAGAAATTCGAAATTTGCGATAACCTCGATAGAAATTAACATTTTACGGTGCGAAACAAAAACAGAAATTTACTAGTCAATTGGACGTTTGAGAGCACCCAGTGCGGCTGGCGTGATTTACACCCCCGCCACGTCTGGGGCCGGGGCACTTGTTATCGAAGACGCTGGGGCAAATTTGGGGCTAGAACAGCGGCTAATGATCTGATTTCCTTCTGGGGGGTTACCTGAGCCGGGTTTCTGGGATTCTGGGTTTCTTGTAATTGAAGCGAGGTGGAATTTATCTTGCTCATAATTCAGCGACGGCCACTGCTTCTAAAGTGCGGGGGCGACTTGGGCCCAGATTCGATTTAGGGCCATATCCCGGGGAAGACGGTTTCACGGGAGCTAATTTCAATTAGCACCCCATTTGCGGAAGGTGTTCCTTTTCAGCTGAGTGCGATGTATCGAAGGACGGCTCCGGGGGGAGTCAATTAGTCGATCTACGTACCCGAAAATAGTATTAAAACATTCCTCGACGCGGGATGCTCCTTTGCTCAAACCCAAACGGGGCGTAAATATTCCGGGGAGCTGAATAATTTAAGAAATTTAATTACCACATACTCTGCACCATCCAAGAAAGAGTCGAGATATCATTTTCAGGGAAATTCATTTCGCAAAAGCAAAATGAAAGGTTTCATTAAATTACCCAGGGAGGAAGTCTTTCTTTTCACGGACTATCCTTCTCAAATGGAGTCGGAGTAACTGAGATTCCTCAAAAGGGAAGAAGCAGCAATCAAATATTTTGTTTCAGGAATGAAATTGGGGTGCGTGTGACGGAAAGTGCTTTCTTGAAAATTATTCCATATTATTGATAAATGTAAGACTATACATATATAGAATTAGAATATTCGCTTGTATTTTCAATTCTTCCATCAATTTCTTTAAAGAAAACATACTTTAAAAATATGCTTTATACACTTTTAGTTTAATCGCCGTCATTTTGATATTTTGATTGTCTAAATTTTATCAAAGTTTCTGCTGATTCTGACTTTTTATAACCATAGAAAATCAGATCCTTTTTACCGGACTACCAAAATTCAAAGGTAAATTATGATTATAGCGCTTTAGTAGTCTATATGTAATATAGGATGGGTATATGTTCATCTTTTTTTGGCATGTCATAGGATATAATATGATGTCCCACTTAATCCAATATTGCGGGCTTTATAAACATAAATTTCACAGTTCTAGAAAAAAAAATATATAAGCTAATGGTTTCCTTGCCGCTTAAATATTGGTAAATAAAATAAGAGTTCAAAATTAAAACCCAACTGCACAAAAGTCTGGAAATGTAACGTTTGATGACAAGGAGACAAGGACCTTCAATATAATTAATTGAAAATACCAAATTTTGTTGCTGCAATATCGAAAACATTGACCTGGGGGTAACAATTTTGTCGAATTTAAAAAATAGTGTTACCTAATATTTCGACAGTCGGACAGTCGTGTGTGTGTACTTCTATTAAATAAGTGCAAAATACAAATTTAATATCTCTTGATTTATTTAAACTTTAGCATTTTTAGAACGCCTTTACAATGCCATATTTATTTTGAATAAAAATAGCTAATATTAGTTAGTTGTAGTATCACCAACCTAACCTAACCTAGTATCACCAAAGATTAACTTTAATTAAAATCTAAAGTGACTTTAATGTCTTTAATTAACCTTTTCAGGGACGAATTTTTAAAGGTGGAAAAAGTGGTTTCATGTTTTATTTGATTACTTATTTACTTGCCTAGTTTTTATCGACAACTACTCAGTAAGTAAAAACAATTTGGAAAAACAATTAGTATACAAAAGGATACTGGGTTCTCATATTAGACTATAAAGTGCTTTTAGTAGAAAAACATATCCACAATGTATTGTCATCGTAAGATAAAAGTATGAGAATTTTTCATTGCAAGATTTGACGCTAAACATTTCAAGTTAAATAAAAACGTTTAATAAAAAGCCTTATTTTAACAAATATGTTTTTAAAGTAAAGCAGTCATTAAAACTAATAAAATTGTATACATTGGATGGATAACTTATTTATCAAAGATTTAGGATTAATATCCAATTAATTAGAAACCTCGCGGTTATCTGAGGCAACTTTAAAATGTTTTGAAAGCAGTTAATTTCAAGTGGAATAAAATGCTATCCGTGCTGCAATACTTCAAATTTTTTGGTTTCATTGTCAAAATATAGTCTAATGAGTAGTTCTTTAACAGATTTTAATTTGTTTTTTCTAGTAACCATAACTTTAATTTCTAAAAAACCAAACATACATACATATGTATGTGGTCAAAGGCGTGAAGAGGTTAAAATTGACCTAAACCGTCAAATCCTTTCGTGGTTTGAAAATATTTTTTCACAGTATTTCACTTTATCCCTCGGCTAAAGCCTTAACATAAACCGCCATTAAAATATAAAAGCTTCTAAGCTACTTTGAGATGTAAGAATGAGTGTGTGGATTTTCCTTTCTTTTATATAACGCATGGAAAGATAGCTAAAATCCATAAGTGTTTTTTTGTTAACTTATAAAAAATTCTTTTATATCTAACATTTAAAATGAAAAAATCATCAAATCAGAATGCTGAGGGCACTTCCTCTTAAAATTAATATCACTTGACTGCTCCGGAGTATGTTGGTGATGGAGGGTCTTGCGGTGAGCCCCAAAAACCCGAAAACCCTCTTGAGTCTTCCTCACGCAAAAGGTTCTT
Source organism: Machimus rusticus (assembly GCA_951509405.1). NCBI lineage: Eukaryota > Metazoa > Arthropoda > Insecta > Diptera > Asilidae > Machimus > Machimus rusticus. Next base: position 13,220,405 of record OX608054.1, on the reverse strand, counting down.
TTAAGTGTTCCAGTCGAGTGTTTAGTATCAGCAATTACAAAGTAACGAAACTTTTACCAAACTTTCTTCCTCATCAAGTTCTGGTTAATCAAAATTGTGAAGATTTCCGAAGCATAAAACTTTTTTCTTCCCGCAAAACTTCATCGCAGAAAGCAATTTCCATCGCACACTATACGCCGAGTTTGTTGGAGGCCGAAGGACACGGTTTTTGGGAGGGAGGTTGACAAAAATGGACCGTTTTTAACAACAAATCCCAGCGACGAGAATTTTCTAAACGACGAGATATGACAGTGAGATGGAAGCGAAATGGATGGAAGGGACAGCTCCCGGTTTCGGTTGATGGATGGCTCCGGGAATTGCTTAAAACCAGCCGACAGATTTTCTCGTTTGAGGGCGGTTCGCTAGAGGTCTCTGTCCTGGAAAAATTCCGGGTTTCCAGCAGCCCTTTTGTTGTTATGTAAATAATTCCTGCGCTCTCCTTCCGAGGCGCACGGGGCTTTGTGGAGTCGTAATGAAATCACTCGTTCAGACGGCGACCCTTGAAAAGTTAGCGAAATTGTCGACAAGGGTTGGCGAACAAAGTCGGGCGCCTCTTTTGAAAAATATTCCCGGAAAGGAGAAATCCACTGTAACATGCCCGAGCCCGAAATTTTTTCCCCCGGTCGGAGGCATAATAAGGGAATTTCTTTAAAGTCGCATAAAGAGGGATGTAAATATGCAAATGTTGCGGGCATAGGCCAATACCTCCCAGCCGGAGCCCTTTCTTTCCGTTTTGCCCCCGGGGTTGTAGTAAATTTGTTCAGCTTTACACTGGACTACAATTTACGAGATCGTTTTAATTGTCTTCCAGGCGGAAGGAGGCGAATTCTGAGCTCTGAATTGCGATGTCTGTCTGTCTGTTTTATGCAGATGGCACGAGGAATTGCATCAGGATAGTTTTGCATTTTTATACTTTTTTTGCTATCTGGACTCATTCATCTCGCCATTGTGCAGCCAGCTCGTCAGAACATGCAGGCGCAGAGTGACAAATATTTTATGAGAAAAATAAAAATAGAGGCAAATTTCAGCGGGGATTTCATCGTTCATAATGAAAAGATGATTGTTATTTTAGAAATTCATTTTTTCTCAGCTAGACATCTGGTCGACAGTCATGCTGCGGTGAAATCTGCAGTTTTGATTTCGATTTGATGTCGCGTATCACCTCACTTCCAAAAAACCTTGAATAAAATAAAAATAAATGAACAAAATATTCTCATTAAAGTGAGAAATAAAAAGCAATATTTTTGTATATACTCGTATATGATTAAAATATTCAACTTTTTTCATTTGAACTGAATTATGAGTTATTTATATGTTATAAGTTAATTCTTATTCTTTCATTTCAATACCTATTGTTAGTATTTCATTAATTTTTGAGAAATAAAATACAAGTTTGTAGGTATAAAAAATGCAAATTTTTTTTTCATATTATGTTTTTCTACGTTTCGAGAGTAACATAATAAAATGTGAGCTGAAACGAACTAAACCAAAATTCTTTGGAAAAAGTAAGAATTCTTTAAGTAATATAAAAGATTTGTTTTTTAATCAAACTCAAGCTTAAGCTTAAGCTCTCTTCGTTTGCTTGAATACCTACCTTTGCATTGCATCGGTCGCAGTCCGTAAATTTAGGAAGGAATCTTACTGAGATTTAATGCCGCCTAAACTCCTTTCAAAATTGAAATTGCAACGAGCCCCCATTTGCCCCAAAAAGTTGGTCTAAAGGTACGCGATGCGGATAAGAACGTCCGGCGCTGCCATGCCACCAGAGGATCAGAAAAATCGGGTCAATCTGCAACCAGGGGGCGAAAGAACCACAATTTCCCGACCGTCCACACGGCAGTGGGATCGACAGCAAAAAAATGTAAAATTGAGAAAAAAAAATTCGAATAAATCGAACAAAGAGCGACTTAGGGAAGAATCCCCCCATTCGAGCGGAGCCCCACCGTTCGAGTTACATAATAAGAACAGGGGGCAAAGGACCCCAGGCGCCAGGGAGGTAAAATTTCAGAAAAAAAACCTGCTACGACTAGGCGGCAAAGGGCAGGGCAGGGCAGCTCGACCCTGTGCCCTCGTCCCCTTCGTGCGGCGTTCATCCCCAAAACAAGACCCATTCATGCAGAAGGGGAGCCCATTCAAACTAACAAGCGGGAAATCCGGTTGAAAATGCGAAAATTCACCGATTGGCGGTTCTTTTTGTGCTCTAATGGGGCTTCTTTTATTTATAAAAAATACAAAAAATAATAATACTCACTGGCACGTATGTACGTCGCAATCGTCCACTTGTAGAGGTCGCTCCGGTCCGCAGATGTATCCGGTGGCCACTCTACCGCCACTAATTAGAAGCAAAACACACAATAACGGTAAAAAAAATAATCAAAACTTTGAAATATACTATAATAACTGTAAAAATTCGGATTGAGACGTTGTCGTCGGATCGCCGATATTTACAACTGATGTTTATGCTTTCGCGCACTTTTCGTTAACACAAAATTTCTGCACTCGTTTTTCCTTTCTTTTATAAATTTATTTATTTTTATTTTTTTTGTCGTTTTGTTTGCGTTACACCAAGGTTAGAGAAACGAAAAGAGCCACTGCGTGTGTTCGGGGAAAGAAAGAGAGAGAGTGAAATAGAGAGCAAGAAAAAGTTTCGGAGTCGCTAAAAGTAACGGTGAAGGGGTGGTGAAAAGCTCTCTTCCAAGGAAAAAGCACGCAGTCAAGACCGTTAGGATGTGTACATGACCTTATTACCGTTGCACCGAATTACACACACGCCCCGTTTTTTATGGGAATCAGTCCCGAAAATGAAGAAAACGGCTCCTAATTATCCCCCCCGCCCGATGAGGCTTCAACGATACAGAAACGTCAAAATTTAGCCACGATTTTGGCTGGGGCCAGGAGACGCGCCGATCCGCGACGGCCTTGACGGTCAAAATCAGCATTCACCGAGGACAGGCGTTCGAGGTCCTGCTGCAAGTCATTTCCCTCCCCTCCCTTTTACAGCGGAAACGCACGATTTTTTAGTGAATCGTTCCGGACAAAATCACCCACTTCCGGGCCACAGACACTGAACACTTCAAAAAAATCTAAAAAATATGCAGACAGAAAAATAAAAAATAACTGGCGAGACACGAGCCCCACACAAAAAAAAACTTGTCGCAGACCCGAGAAAAATTAACTTGACTCAAGAGCCCCCCTCTTCAGGCGTCGGACACCGCGGGGAGTGCAAAGAAATGAAAATAAATATTTTTAGATGGAAGGATCCAAATCGCTGAACGTTTTCGATTCATGGCGTCGTCGAACCTGGCGCACAACTAAAACGTTCGAATGGTCTGGAAGAGACTGACTCGGCCGCTCCAGGAGCTCGGGTGGCAAATCTGACCTACAGGGGGACGGCAGCTGCTCCCCAAAATGCGGGTGCTCCGGACGAGCAGCACACGGGAGGCGCCTTCCAGCGCCCCGTTTCGTTCCACGGATTGACGCCCTTTTCCAACGGCTGCACGAATTGGATCCACGGGAGGCCGCTGTTCCATGTCTCTTCCAGACCTCGTCGGTATCACCCGTCTCCCGATTTTTTCTTGTGTAACTCGGGTGGGGCACCCGCCTTCGAAAGGCCCCAGAAAAACGCCTGCTCCCAGTGGCGTAGAGACGAGTTTTGCCTGATGAGACCCAAATGTTTACCCCTTTAAGGACTTTGAACCTGCAAAACTATCAACGCATTTTAAAAACAAACGTACAGATATACAAAGTTGAGCCAATTGAGCTGAACTTTCAATTTTGAATTTCCTGTATATATTTTATTTGATTTCTTTTTTTTCCGCGAATATTCTTTTATTTATTTACTGAATTATTTATTTAGATTTTAAATCTGATATCAAACATACAGAGCCTAGTCTCAATTACTACACCAACTTAATTTTATTTTTACAAGCTTTTATTTAACTTGCAATGAATGAAAGCAACTGAATTTTAAAACAATTTTCCTCAACGGATTGAGATGAAATTTTAAATGCTACCTTATTATTGAAGTTTACAGTAGGGTAAGGAAATTTGAAAAAAGGCATAGAAAGCGACGTCTTGATCATCGCAAAACATTTTTTGGATATCTTTTCTATTGCCTCAAAGACGTCTTAAAAAGAAATCTTTCATTCGACTACAATACAACATCCCATGTCAAAGATCAGACATCTTTGTGACTACTGAAAATAAATTTTAGTTATCTTTAAGCTAGGAAAAAATACGGCAAAAATAGGCGTTTTTTCGATAACGCTTTTTTAAATGACTTAAATTTCAATCTAAATTGACATTATTTCGATAAAATTTTCAACATCAATTTTAATTGACTTTTTTGAAAAACTTCTTCTTTAGGTTTTCACATATAATTTCTAAATTAGATCACATCCAACAGAAAAAGTACTTTGAATCTTTAGTTTTCTTTTAAAATTTTATTTTGTTTATTTTTTCGGAAGTAAATTTTGTGAAGTGCAATCAAAATTGAAAATAAAAAGAAATAGATACCCATAATAAAAACCATGTACAGGTAACCACCGAAGAACACGGATACCTTCCCCCGAATTACATGGTTTTACACTATACGATTTTCGAGTAATTCTTTTTTAAAAAAGAAAAATTAAAATATGTACATATGTACATATAGATATTATTTGATATAAAATTATATGTATTTCCAAATATGTCATTTGTTTGATAAAAAAGAGAGCTATGATCAAAAGCAAAAGCAAGAGAATTTATAACTTTTATCACGAAATTTGAAAAATCACGTCTATGATATGATGATATGATGTAATATAAGATTTTTTAGAAATGTTTACTAATATGAATTCAAAAAATAAAAATTTTTAGTTTTATATTAAAAAAACATAAAATAAAATGTAACGTGTTTTTTTATTTTCACATTTGGAATCCCGTTTTTTGTAGTCTCGAACAACACGGTTTCAAAGAACACGGAAGCAATTAATCGTGTTCTTCGGGGGTTACCTGTATTTTTAGACAGAATAACAATTCAATAATTTTCAAGGAATGTTAGTCGGTGGGAGGATGAGATCACCGTGGCCCCTTCCTTATTACCCGTCAATGCGCTGCGGGAGCCCCCCGTTCTGAAGAGCCCCTGAGTCAAAGTCGTCTGGCCGGGAGCTTTCCCCGTCCGAAAGAAAAGCTGTTTTTCGCGCAAAATGTTCCAGAAGAGCGACGCCTTCCAGCAGCCTCCGAAGAGCACCGGGAAGCGCCCGGCGGGGCCCATCCCATGGCAGCGTCAGCGTCAGCGAAGTCCCCGCGCTCCAGCTGCAGCTGTCAAAGCTCCGTGTGTAAACGCCCAATCATCTGATCGCCCGTTACAACTCCCGTCCGCAGCAGGATTTACGTAAAATTAAAGGCCCGAGTGTCGCTGACACAAACAAGGCCCCCGCCCGCGCAGCACCCCTTCCGCTCCGGCCGAAGTCAAGGGTAGCGCAGAGATGAGCGAAAATGCCCGTGGGGCCAGGGCCTCTGCAAAACAAACGCGTCGCGGAGCAGATTCCTCCGGAGTTAATTCCCTCGCGCTGTCATTAAATGTCATTTGTGCCCTTCAAGAGGAAATATTCGAAGAATTGGGTCACTCGGCGGAGGGTGTGGATTGCGAGCGCGCCAAATAGCTCCGTAAATGCCACGAAATTAATAAAGAAAGCGCAGCTCCCCGCCCTCCTCGCGATTCTACAATGGGATATCTTCACAAAATTTCACACACCCTCACCAAAGTGGGCCTAGCTAGGTTGGGCCCCTCATGGGGCCCGGGTGCGCTCGGGGGGTCTCTTAAACGAGTTAAGTTACTCAAGAATTTAAAACTTTCCGCTGCCATCCAATCTGAGGAAAGAGATTGGTTCTTGTCGAGGGTATTTGCAGCCCCGGCCAAGTTTGTTGGGAAAGTCTGCAAAATCTTCCACCTCAATAACCGGCCCCCCCGCCGGGGCGGCCCTTTGTCCTGTAACTCGATAAGGAGTCATTCTGAAAACATGGTTTGTTCTCAAGTTATTTTAAGGGATAATTTTCAAATTAAACGAAGGGCACAACTCTCCTGTTCACCTCAAGTGTCTTCCCAAATTTCTATGAAGCCCCCAGAGTAACCTTTTGAGCTCCAAAGCCTACTCGGATCTATAGAAGTTGCCCTTTTTGAGAATTATGGCTTACAACTATTCTTCTTGAATTAATGTATGAGTTTCTTACAATAAGACAAGTTAGAGGAGCTGTCTATTCCCATTCTAAGATAATTCCATCTTCTAGAACTAACAAGGAGAATAACAATAGTTTAAGTTTTCTTATCTGAGTAATTGGTTTCGTATATTCAATTAAGTAAAAGTAAGTATAAGGCATAATCGCATAATATTGCCTAATTTTACTTTTTTTAGACCCAATTTCACCAAACTATTTCTAATCGGATATTATCAAATCATTTCGCCATGTCCGTCCGTTCGTCCACGGTTTAACTCAGAGACTGTTGGTACTAAAAAGTTGTAATTTGGCATGGTTACACATATTAATTACGCTTACAAAGTTATGAAATAAAATCTTTTTTGGGCGGCGGGGGTAAAGGGAGATATTTTTTAATTTACTATTTCTATTAAATTGTGTGGGTTGTCCTTGGATAGGTCTTTCAAAAATATTGGAGATATGTTATGAAAATTTTTTAATTTCGTCAAATTGGTCATTAACACGCTTTTATTATTAGCTTCACCTGTAACTAACTTACTATGTAAAAAATCTTGTAAGTTAAATTTGATCACTTCCCGGTTTCCGATTAAGCTGAAATTTTGCATACACGTTTAGTTTGGTTAGCTAAGTTAATTATTTATAACAATTGAATTTGTTATAAACAATTGAAAAAAAATAGATCTTACCATCGTCTGTGGGCCCATTTTTAGTCGTTATTAGTTGTTAAACCGCGAACTCACTTAATATGTTCATAGTAACAAAAAGGCCTCTTCTAAGTATGCATATTATGACGGGCAACTATGGAACCCTACAATGTGCTTGACCCAACACGCACTTGGCCGATTTTTGTTAAAATTAACATAAATGTTAGAGGCTCTGATGTTTCATTCAAGAATAGTTAACATCTTCTTACCAAATCAAATTTCAAGTGAATTAATTGCATATATATTGAATTTATTCCTCATTCACTCAAATGCAGGATATACACGTATTCAAGATTTGATACAATTATGTAACAAATTAAATGTTTTAATCGTATTATAAATTGTAACGTCAAAATTCTTGGTTTTAGTTTAGTGTCCGGAGCATTGAGCAACTGAAGCCATGCCGGGAGGACATCAAAAGGACGGCACGAAAAAATAAAGCTACGACGAAGAAAGAAATCCTTTTAACAGGACTGAAATATAGACCTACCTTTGATTGAAAGGTGTAAAATCCTAATGTGTGGTGAAATATAATATATGTGTAATTATTAGATGTTGAAAGTTTTACTATACATATTATTTAAGTTCTGTAACGTTTCCAAACCATTTTTATTCCTGAAAATAAAATTATATGCGGCTTCCATTTTCAGTTTTGTACTCGAACACTCGTTAGCGTTAACAAGCCGTTAAATAATTTTAGCCTTTTACTAATAAATATGGGGAAATCAAGTCACTAACATAGATATCGGCTTTCGTCGATGGGTTGAGTTTTATTCATAAAAGGACATTTTTTACATATATACTCAATACTACTATTAATTACTTCATACTCAAGAAACTTCATAATTCCCATAAATCTTCCCAAATCCACTCTATTCTCTCCTAGTCAATAATAAAAGGATTATTCCCTAAAATCGAACAATGAAGGATTATTGTATAAAGATCGCCTACATTGTTTTAAACTCCCTAACAAAAAGAGAAGCTGGAGCAAGGGGCGATTTTGTACAACAACTAAAATAAATTAATTTACCTGCATTTTCTCTTTAAATGACTAAATCAACTTGCTGGTGAGGAAAAATTTTATTTTCCAGACCATTTCTTTCAATATTTACCTTTTAAATATTCGCACATCAATTAAATAAATACAATAAGTTCATTATTATGTTTCAATGTAATTATTAACATTTGAAGTTGAATCTGGGACTGTTTGCAATGTAGTATGAAAATATGTTTCTTTATTTTAGATGTGTAATAATTTTAATTAAAATAACCACATAAAATGTTCCATATTTTCAATTAACCTACCATAAAATTGTGTACTAGGCATTTTAATTTGTGTAGGGTGAAGTACGAATAGATGCCCCAAACCCCATCACCCTCACTCCCTGTAACGAATTGAAATAAAATAGTTCAGATAAAAGTTTCGTATTTTTTCCGTAGAATCTGAATCTACAATTAAAAAGTGGAGTTTTCATTTACAAATTTATCGAATTTAATGTCAATCCATAGCTTTTCAAAAAATATTTAATAGTTTTTCTTGACTTCATGTGCATCTCGCGAGTTATTCAACCATCCCGGAAATTTTTTTTCACGGTGAATATCTTTCCATCCAGAACATTTCGAAGATGTACGTTTTTCTCCGAGTGAAACCAGAAAAATAATTTTACGTTTATTTTATTATAATGAGATAATAATATTAAAATATGGAACCATAATTGTGCTAAATTGCGAATTGGGGCATCTAACCCACCCTTGGGGCATCCATTTTTATTTGGACTTTGACAAATTTATTTTGCGCTTTGTTTAATTTTGAATTATAAGAAACTTTAAGTTATTAGTATTGGTCATTGATTGAGCTATATGTTGCGTAAAACTCATCACTCAATTCCTAACCACTGCGCTAAAATACTTCAAAATTAAAAAGTGTTGCATCTATCTGTACACTGAAAAAAAATTAGAAATATTAACTAACCTTTTTGTTGATTTTCAGTGAACTAATTGAATTAGTTGTTTAAATAGTCTAAAGTTGGGCAATAAAATAAAATAGTAAGGAAATTGACTAAAATAGTTGAGAAACAAACTAATTTTTCAAATGTTTTTACCCAATGTCCCGGGTGAAAATATAAGACTGAAAATAGACTAAAACATTTACTGATTTTTTCTGCATTAAAGAGCAGTCGGAAAACGAACGGAAAGTAGACTGAGGTAATTAACAAGACGTGGAAAGTGATCGACAGAAAAAATACTGAAAATTGACTGAAAATGTAAAGAAAATGTTGTAAATTCGACTTAAGAATGTAGACGGAAATCAGGCGGAAATTAGAAGGAAACATTTAGACTGAAATGTTACTGAAAATATTTTGATAAAGTGCAATATTCGAAAATTTTCCAAGTACTATCGAGTCCTAAATATATTCTAAGTCTAAAAATGATAAAATTGACGTCTTGTTCCGCCTCCTATCAGTCTCTTCTTCATACTCATCAAGGGTAACTGAGTCTAGATTCAGTCTGTTTTCCGATAAAGCTATTCTGATATAAAACGTTCAGTCTGGTTACAGTTTCATTTCAGAGTGAAAAAATATTTCCGCCTCATTTCAGTCTGAATTCCGTCTAAAATTCATTTCAGTCTCTTTTCAGTCCTTTTCCAGTCATGTACTTTAGTTCTATCTACTAATTTAATTAGTTGACTGAAAGAATAGTTGCTATTTTTTCAGTGTACATAGATAATTGGTATTTTCATAATTTAAATATAATTTGAGTTACCTTATGTTTTTGATATTGCTAAAACTATATCTATCTTACTTTGTTTCTAGAGCTTTGAATAAGATGCATGAATAGCCTAAAGCCATAGTGTGTGCTTTGTTCTCTCAGTTTAATCATAGGCCTATTTCTAATGGAGAAAATCCTTAGGGATTTCAGAGTATCTCATATTTTGTATGTAATCTGGAAAATTAACAAGTAATAGGACAAATTGGCACCTGTAAACAAGGAAATCGGATTCTGGAATCCCTTTCTTGTGGCTAATGAACAAATAATGACTTTGTGAAAATTTCAAGGCATAGCCAAAAGCACCTGCTCCTAGGCAGTGGGGCTGTCTTTCCACCGCTTCTGCCGCGAATGTTTGTCTGATCGTTTCAATTAGGTGCTGCACAGCTGCCCGGCGGCGGTGAAGTCGCCTCAACCTTAATTAAATTTTTATAGGGCCTAATCGTTTCAGTCTCACCTGAAGAGCTCCACCCCCACAAGCCCCAGTTGACACTCGTCTGCGGCCGCCAGAATTTTGATGACCGTGTTACGTTTGCTTCCCACAACAACCGACTTCTGCTCCGGGTTCGTGGCATCAATTATGCACACTCAAAATTTTCAATTTCAATTAAGGACTCCAGTGCGGGGGCGGGGGATAGTCGTAGTCGAGGACAGAAATATGCTCCGCCGGGTGGCTCCCAGCGCACCTGAACAAGGTGTCATCAATTAAGTTATGCAAATAGACAAAGGCCACTGGAGCCAGGCCCGACGGAGGGCCAAACGGGTTGAGCACGTTCCTAAAGGAGCCCCGGTAATTGGGAAGCGGCCCTCGATTAATTCCGGAGCAATTCAAGTGCACGTACAACTGCTAACTAATAGAAATTAAAGGTATCTTCCCCCCGCCGCGCTATGCTATGACCTCGCACCAAAGTTGGATATTACAAAATGTAGATAAATAGGTAGCTACTTCTCAAATGTTCCTGTTGTCATATTGAAATTACTTTAAAAGTTGCTCTAGAGAATTTCAAAAGTTATGCACGTAAATTTGAATACTTTGAAAATTCTATTTACGTTGTTTTTTAAAAAGAACCTGCTTTAAATTAAACTCAGTTTCTTCTGTTGTTGCTATTTTGATGAATATAGTTGGATACGTTTATATCTAATAGGCTACGGATTAGTTAAACTTTGCGTTATTAATTAAAACTTATTATTATAGTTGATATACTCTTCTTCTTGTAAGAAATTCTGACAAATGACATTTTCATATAGTTGCTCATTTTAAACTAAGATTCATTAAAATTAAACGCTAATACTATCGCTCTTACTATCTTGCTTATCAAGCTATAACCACAATCCTACGACGTTCACTAGATTTTAGACTATATTTTAAGAAACTATTTGTTTTTTTGTTCTAGATTAAAATTTGTAACCTGTAGCGGGACGCCCATGTCGACATAAAAATAAAATAAAACATGTTTTTTGTAGTTGAAAACTAGTACTTTCATATGCATAAAACCTCATATCTCTATCTATTTCCTATCGTTTTTGACACGTCTCAGAAAATCAATTGAAATTATTTATTAGCTCTAAATATACATAATGTTGCAAAAATATACTTTTGAAGCGGAATTTTCTAACTTAGTTGAAGTTGCTTTCTATGCAAAAATTAAGTATTAAGATATATGTACATATGTACATATGTATTTGTCGCCGTTCAGGGTTCACACCAAGATTCTAGATTATATCAAAATTACACTGAATTTGCATGCAATCATAATAACACCCTACCATGAAATCGAGTTTTAAGTCGTCTACGAATATTTTAGGAATTTTGAAGACAGAAATATATTTTGTATATTACCATTACATTTAGTTTATGGAATATGAACTTATCTTTGTGATTCTTTGGGTAAATGAACTTTAATTGTTGAAGGATTTTATTTATTCTTGGTCTTTGCAGCCATTTTATCTTAGTAGCTATCAAATTAATGTCGCTGGGATTATGAAAAAAGGAATAAATCGCCTGCTTAGTTTGTTGTGTGATCCAATAGCGTCTTCTCCTCGATTCAGTCCTTAAATCTAATCAATTATATTTATGCCATAGATCCAGGTCCATTTGTTAAGTTGACCTCGCTCAGCGCCGCCACATTTGAGTTATTACGATGTCACAAATCCGGCAGGCGAGGATGATTGATCGAGGAGCAGTGCATTACCAAGATATCGTTGTCTTTAACGGCGATGGCATTTCTCACGCATTTCCCAGACATTTTTCAAACATTACTCCGCCTTCGCTGGGTTAAAGATCCGGCATGACACTGATAAACTTCAATCAATTTCGCCCCCCCTTTTCATTTTGGCGCGATTTCTGATTTTAGTCAATCTATAATTTCTCCAACTTCTAACCAAATGTACCGTTATACAAGGGCTGTTTATCTAAATGTTTGTGATGGTCGTTGCGTGGGTGGGTGGGGGGAGGAATTCCTGACCGCCCTCGCGTCTTTATAGTCTCCCCTCGAGCACAAGAGTGCCATCCAAGTGAATGCCCGCCCGGCACAGCTGCTTGAGCACCCGTTTGTGTGTGCCGTCACGTGCCGGAGGTGCTTTTTTATTCGTGGCACGTAAACAAAACGAGAGAGTTGAAATGTTTGGTGGAATCGCCCACCCACAAACGGCCCTATTCCGGGCCCAGAAACGAAGGGCCAGCATCCGCCGAGTTTCTAATGAAAGTTGAGGACGTTACAGCCGCAAAGTTTCTGGCAGAGGGCTCTAGCGAATGCCGCAACATTGCCCATAACCCCCGAAATTTACGAGGGAGCCGTAAAGGTCCACCTGAATGAGCTGCTGCTTCAGTTGATCCGAGGACCGAATCTCGTCGCTTCCTCCATCCAAGAGATCTCATCTCGAATGGTCCACCAGATTTTCGTTCAATTAAGGGAACTCCCTCTGAACGTTGCGCAACTTGAAAAAGGCTCCTCTTTTGCCGCATTGATCACTCTCATCCCCCTCTGCATCATCCTCCGACCACCCCCTCGTAACTGGACAACAGACTGAATAGTTCGCAATATCTTCCAGCATCCGGAAGACGATGGACCACTCTCAGGTAGTCTGCAGATTATTACGTCGCTCCTTTACGCAACCAGCCCTCATCCTTCCTTCTAGCCCCATAACGTTCACTTAGCGAACCTGACAAATATTGGAACTGAGGAGAAAACTTGCCGAAATAACTTTTCGTCAGCGCTAATTTGGTTTGTGGGGCCCCATGAAAGAAAACTTCAAATTCCATTAGAAGGTAGTTGCGCGTACATGATGAAGTTATCGCACTTCGACGTCTTGGAAAATTTCTTATACCGCACCTGAAGTGATTCAGGAAATTTTACCTCTTGAATGCACCTCATTTATGAAATTTCACACATACTATAAAATATAAGAGTAAATTTGCAACATAAATAATATAAAGTAAAATTCTTGTTAAATTGTACCACTAGTTGAATTTTAGGACTTTAAGGATTATTTCACTTTTTTGTGTATTTTTAAACCATTTATCTCGATTTTATATACAAAATGTTGTAAACATCCCCACGGCAAATGTATTTAATATTTAATGCAAGTTAGTTCAAAGGACAATGATCGTGTGTATCAATATTGCATTTCTTTTGATCCAGCATATGAGACTGATTTTGATGAAACTATTTGAATCAACAAGAAAATGAAAAAATGATGAAGATATTGATTCAATACAATCGAAGAAAACTAGTGATTAAAACATTTTTAAAATAAATCACGATTTTCGGGTTTAATTTTAAATAGGATTGGCAGAAATTTCAGGTTACAGTATCATCATGCTCCGTCATATTTGCCTCATGATCATGATCATGAATCATGTCATGAGGGTCATAAAAACACCTAACCCATATATCTGGACCATATATGTACATATACAGTACAGTGCCAAAAAATTATAACCACCAACATTTATACTTCCATACTTTCGTTTGAAAAAAAACTTTATTATATTCGTACGCGTTTAAGATAAAAATGAAATTAAGGGAACACATTACACATATTTTGCAAATTAATATTTCTAGTATTTAGTATTCTCGCCATTATTTTTAATAAAACTTGCTAATCTCCGCGACTTTAGGTTTTAGTGCCTTTTAATTAAAAAAGGACATTTCATATCAACCTAAAATCGTAAATCAGTTTGTATGTATTCTAGTATTGCCGTTTTACTTAGATATTAAATACTTTTAAAGACTTTTGTAATATTCCTTGTTAAAAAGACCCCCTTTATCACTCTAATTTAAGAAGGGTCTTTCAGAATACAACTGACTTTCTGAGTTTTCTTTGAATCCCACCCCTTGGACTCAAATAAAATCGAGGAAACTGTTAAACTTCTTCTTCCCGAATTAATTTAGTCTCGGCGATATTAGACATTCGCTTTTCACTGGGAAATCGTCATTAAAAGGAAATCATGCGATTCCGGGAGGAGCTAAACTTAACTCCATCTGACTCGCCCCCCGCACTCAATTCAATATAGCACTCGAGATCAAAGTGGGAATCACTCAAATGATCTGCGAAAAGAAAACGTCTAAAGCCGTTCTCTAATGGAAAAGGAAAGTTTAAGCATTAATCCCCCCGACCTTATCCGTCGTCGTCCTTAAGGTCACTTAATCAAGGCCAAAGATCCGACAAAGACGGCGGCGGACGGTTCCGCTGGCAAAAGGATAACTTAATTGACTGGAAGGGCACCCAGATAGGGCCTGACGGGGCCCATTCATTTATTCACTTCGCCACCCCCGCCCCGCCCTTTTATCATACATATATTCTTCATCGGAGCGGCGCGGCGTCACGTCCTCTTAGTTGGATTGCGGCACAGTGGCGTCTTTAATTGATAAAGCAATCAAGTTATAGGGCATGCTCAGCATGCACGCAGGAGTCCTCCTCTGACGAGATAAAGACTGGACTGATGGGGATTTAAGGCAAATCGAGGGATAATTCCTTTAGTGGAGCTCCATCGACCCTTTCAACGTACGAAAACTGCGGCATCGTTTCAACAAAGCCCCAAGTGGCACTGAATTGCCCTTCGCCCGAAATAACCTCACAAAACATTGTTCCCCGAAATACCACAGGCTGTCAAGTCAGCTAATTCAGACGTTGTAATGATCTAACAATTGCAAAGTTCCTTTGAATGTATAAACTTCTGGAATTGCTCCTCTGAACCCGCCCCAAAACCCTCTTGCACCCAACAATGGAACAACAAAACAATTCTAAAGTTTGTACCTTATAGGACCGTATTGTACCTACCAACCGCAACCGTGATCATTTCACTTGCTAACTTGTTAATTATTTATTAAATTGTTTTATCAAAAAATTTCCACATTCCCTCCCACGTTTGAATCGTCTTTCCCTTCCAGTCACTTACAGAATAATCTACCCTAGACTCTGGAGCCTCGACAGTCTGCGCCAAGGAGGTCGTTTTGTATTCAGTTCGCACAAATGGCAAGGTATGCAGCGCATGATTTAATTGGAGGGAATATTCGTAAACGTTTCTCGGAGAAATTTCCAGATTGTTTTTCCTCTGACATACCAAGAAACTTTCAAAGTAAACTTGCTGCGACCAAATGGCGTCAACCCCACACCTTACACCATGGTGCACAGAGTACATATACATGTAGCACTTAAAAATATGAGACAGTATTTGTTGAAGTCTATAACTTTTGAACGGACAATAGTTTTTAATATAATTTTATATTCTCAACTTAAAAATTAAATATTAAGGACATTTATTCAAGTATAGTGTTTAAAATTGTGCAAAGAGTAGATGTATGTTCTGTAAGTCAAATATTTGAAATTGGTTTTTATAAAAAATTATTTACTTAAATATACCTTCAAAGTCTAAAGGGATTTAATGGTGGACACCACTGTAACGAGCTGAAAAATTGTCGTTTTTTCGAATTTATTTACTACCTATTAAATTATTCATTTGCGATGTTTCATTAAACTTATTTCATCTAAGTTTTTTATTAAAAAGCGGTAAGTGATGTGATATTTTTTAAACCTCCACTTAACAATATAAAGTATTTTTAGAGTCTCAAAGAATATTTTAACTGCTTCATTAAGATGGTATACGTACTAATAATATATAAAATAGAAGACGAGCAAAATGATGACACTTTAGGTTTCTACAAGTTCTTCAACAGATATCGTAAAAATGGTTGCGTAATACTATAGAATAGAGGGTAAAATTGTATATAGAAATTGTCATATAAATGTTGATGTCCGATTCACCATTTTTGAGTTATTTATGAAATAAAACTATCACATTTCACTACTTTTACCCTTGCAAATAAGAAATAACTCAAAAAATAATAAAAAGTTACGGGAAAAAATATAATAAATTTTGTGCAGAATTTAATTTTCTAGAAATTAAGTGAGAACACTTGTCGATATCAGATTAAAACTAAGCGATTTTTTGCAGAAATAGCACATATGGTAATGTATTGGGAAAAAACAATTATAACTCGAAAATTTTTCAATCAATAACTTACACGAAGACGCCTACCCAACCATTTTTAAGATAATAAGATTTTCTTGATGGAAAAAATTCAAAATTAAGAAGGGGAAAGTTCGTCAAATCAAATGTGGTGAAAATATATCTAAACGGATTCGATTGGATTAAGGAATGAATACACCAAACAAATAATCGTTCGATTAAACTTTAATACATTCAGAGCTGTATTAACTACGTAAAAGGCTGCAGTTTCGTAATTTTTACAAATTAGAACTCAAAAATGTGCGCGCTCATACTTCTAAAAGTACCTATGTATTACCTTCCGAAAATCGCATCGCAGTGGTTTCCTCTATTAATAGCGAAATGAAAAAAGTAGGTAATTTAAACCTCGATTTTTCTGTACTATTTTCATCGAAATTTAATGAGTCAAGAAAACTTATAAAGCGTTGTTGTTGGTACTCTCTACTTGCAATTAGACTAGAAATATCCAACTAATAACCCAGTAATTGTTTAGAAAAAGTCATTTCCTTAATATAATAAATCTCTTTCGTAGAAAGTGAAATTCCATTCATTTCGTAGCCGTTTCCCAGCAATCCCGTAATCCCGGACTCAGCCGGAAATATGAAAATAAATCAATCAATTTTGCTTAAGTACAAAAGCATTTCCTCATTCCTCAGAAATTTGGGAAAATTTTTCGCTGATTCATTATCCATTTGGCTCAAGATTGAACCGGCCAAGGGAAGGTTCAGGTGTAGGGGCGGTATGCGAATGATAAAAAAGGGGGGAAAAATAGGCTCCCCCCTAGATGAAAGATCTTTTGGGCAATTGCAATGAATTATTCCTGAAGGTCCTCCGAGAATCAGATCTTCTTTACGAGTGATGAAGTTCTCGAGCTGCCGTCTCATACCTTCTTAAGGAAACGTGCCTATTTTCTTGAGAAGTTTTACTCTGCGTAGGTACCTCCGACTCTGTGGAGCCTCATTCTGTCGGGTAGATGGCAGCACTGCACGTCGTATCTTATAACTGAGGAATTCTTAATCAAATCTTTTGTCTTTCGTGATTTATTGGCTCCGGGGAGGGAAGTGAAAAATCCAGAGATGTGCAAGTGCCAACCATTTTTTCTGAGGAGGGTTCTCACCATTTATTCCTTTTGTATTGTACGAATTATTTTTCGAATCCATCCAAATGTAGTAAATTTTTAAGACTTACCACCCCAAACGGATGACCTTCAGGAAATGTCGTGACATTGCTCTTTCACACATACCAAAATCAACCCATTGCCAAATTATTCATCCGGAACGCTGTTTATTAAGCAAATCGAAAGGAAAGATTATCCCTGGATAAGAGGATGTGACAAATCCGAGTATGTAGGGGACTTCCGGCTCATTGCACATCGCCACCACGATGTACGTTACATATATCGGTCCAGGTCTATCCCGATCCGATTCGATTTTATCCTGATCAGTCCCGGCCGGTCGTAACGTAATAGTTCATTAAGTCCGGTGCTCGTATCGATTACCACGGCTCCGTACTGCTTACGTAAAAATGTGGTTTATTTAGGCTCAATAAAGGAGCCCATTTCGGGCAAAGGGGCGAACTGGACCCTGACAGTCTCTGGTAATTACTCGGACACATGGACACATGGACAGTTCCATCGCCACGAGTTGTGGGCGGAATGATTCGACCGCAACTGGTGAACGATTGGCGGAAAATCGATCTATTTTGGTTCCGCAATATTGCGTATAGATGAGAAACCGATGTGAAGACAGTGAGTAATTTGGAGTTGAAGGCTTTTTCTAATTGTTAGCAAATAAACGCGGAAAAACGTTTGTAAGGTAAGTAATATTAATCTAAAATTAAGTTATCGTATTAAGGCCACCATTGCAATCTATTTAGTATATTTTATTAATTTTTTTTTCTTTAAATCGAAGCTTACGTTAAGTAAATTTTAAACTTTTGTAAAAGAAAACAACAATTAGGTACTCTAAAAAATAATTGAGCAATTTTACAACTCAGCCAATTTTATAACGCAGCCATGCGTAAAATTTTTATAAGATTCACCAGGTGGTTTACACTCAAAATTTTTAAAAATACTTCTCGATAAAGTAAAGCAATTTGCAAAAGAGTAAAATTACACAGCAAGATATTAAAAATACTAATTTGCATGGTGAAATTGATGTATTAGAATGTAGATTTATGTAATATTATTCATAGAGAGAGCAAAATTACTACTTACTTCTTTTGGGAACATTTACATACATTATACATACATGGGATTGTACATACGCAAAAAAAGAAGCTCTGAATATTTCATTCATTTTAAGATTAATTTAAATTTTTTTAATTGAAGCCACAATACATACAGCTAAGTGAAAGTTGTTCAATATTAAAATAGAGAAAGAGACAAACAAACTTCGTTATAAAAGAATTTTTCACCCTCCCTATATTTGCATCTTGCATATAAAAATAAATATTTAACTATATTTTCACTAAGTTATGCACTGATACGATTATGCACTCACTTCACCACTTTGATGTATTTTTACAAAACCTCTCTAAAAGTGTTGAATATTAAATCGTTAAAATTTACTAGAAAATTGCGAATTTACAACTTTGTGTATTTTTACTAATTGTTTTATATAACACACGTAGGTAATTTTACTTCTATATCATAAACAAATTTGTATACCTGTTACACATATTTTTTAGAGTGAAAATATTTACTTATATGTATTAAATAAGTAGAGGAAAGTTAAAAACCGTAGGTCGTTTTTAAATGTTCGAAATATTTCACTTGGCTTTACAAAAATATCAATTGAAAACTATAATATGTATTACCCATTTTGCTAAAGTAATTTATTTACCCACTCGAAAGAGCAAATTTCGTAGATCTAGTCAAAGCCGTCATTTTGAAGAGAGGTCGGGTAAAAATTGCTACTTTATTTTTAAAAGCATAACTGCTATCCATCATCTTCGTTTTGAATTGAATATTAAATTATGGAAATATATTGTAGTTACATATATTTTTTGCTACAACAAGAAAGAAATCATATAAAATTAAACTTTATTTAATAATTTATTTATATTTACGAACCTTGCGTTTGTCTAACTAATTTTAACTATTAGTCCAGTAAATAAGCCGGAAAAAAAGTGTAAAATGTGGAAAAGTGATCTCAGATTGATTGATTTCGGATTCGTGGATACGCTTATGAGTAAGCCATATTATTCTATGGGAATTGTAAGGAGCATAGTCGCGCCCTTAAAGATTTTTTCCTCTAAAAAGTTAAATTATTTAGAAGCAACCGGAGGTTTTAGGTCTTCATTTATATTTATACATTAAAACCCTAGACCTAGACGATTCGTAAAAATAATGCCATTTTATCGAAATTTCTTTTTCTCGTTTAGAGGTTATCTTTCTGCTGTAACACCCGCATGACCTGTAAAAAATCTAGAGACCTATCTTCCAAACAATTAAGCATAATTTACCGCGAACATCCCACCCGCTTTTGTCTGGCTGTGGCATTTTACAGCAATTAACCATTTCCACTGGGTGAAATGAACCAGAGCAATTGGATACAAATTTACGATTGGTCTGGGAGCGGGGGGATTTCCTGAAAATGCTCAAATGGGAATTAATTAATTGGAAATAAGCGATAGCGAACAGATAATGCGAGTGAAATCTAACAACGAACAATTTGGTGCAGGAGGAGCGTTTTTCTTTTAGCCCCGGCCGCCCCAAGGAAAACGAGAAAACTTTATTTTGAGAAATCCTTCCCAGGGGCTATCTTTCGCTCGAGAACGGCAGATTCGAATGGTCTTTGCGTTCCAAGGACCTCAAATTCTCTGACGTAATAAATTCAACTTAATGTAATGGTCGTACGATTACTGAGGCGAACATTTTCCCGTGACGTCACAAGGGTTTGGTCCTGTGAAATATTGGCCAATGTCCTCGGGTGAAACGAGGCTCCAGGACTTCGAATGCGAATCCAGCCGCAGAGAATTGCTTCGATTCAAGCCGGAAAATTTGCTTTGGAGTCCTGCTGGCGTTCAACCAGCCCGCCGCTGGCAAATTGGTGGATCTGTTCCCAGGGAGCATATAGCATCAAAATCGAGGCGTATCCCGGGAATCTCCTCCCCCGGGCGGGCTGTTCGAGTCGTGTTACAACTGCTCCTTTGTCGCAGTTAATTTTTTTCCTGGTCACAATTTCCCAGTCTTTGAACACCCCCGCAGAGGGAAATTCAAAATTGAATAGCATCGAACTAGCAACCTTCGGGAACTATCTATAAAGAGTTTTCTATCGTATCGGGAAGCCAACTTTTGTAAAACGAAAAAGATTTTTAAAATTTAAACCTCAGAGGTGGCTCTCGTCCGAAGAGATCGAAGTGCTTGAGGAAATTAAATAAGAAAGGAAACGCTCGAGCCGGGTGCAGATAACGAGGTGTTGGGTTTGATTTCATTCCGGCACCTAATTGTGGAAATAGCCCCAGAGGAAATGGCAGCCCGATTGAGCTGATAGGAGTTTTCTGAGACCAATACTGAAATATTACGACAGCTTGGTCACCTGGACGGAGAAAGTCTCTTAATTGGCTTTCCGATGAGAAAAGTTTGCAGATGATGCCGGCAACTTACTTTTAGTTTCGAGTATAACAATATTTAGAATAGAAATATGTAAAATAAGTTATTATGTAATATAAACCTTTCTTTTAAATACATAAGAGTCAAATAAGGAAATCATTACAGCTAAATTCAATAACTGAAAAAATTGGCTCAAACCATGCAGCTACATATAGTTTGGACTGAAAATTTTAATCCCAAACCACTGGCATATAGATTCTAGACTGCTTCACGTCTGAAAAACGAGACCATTTTCATGGTTATTATGTTTAAACATACACAGTAAAAAATTTTTACAACATTAAATGTTGGCAACTAATTGCCAGCACTCGACATGTAAAATTACATTCCAAAAGTTTAGTTAATTTTTCCTTGTAAAACAAAATTGACACAAATGTAAGATTACATTCCAAAACTTCCAATTTTAGCAGAAAAAGAGTTTAAATTTAAATCTTTTAAATAGTACAAATAAACCTAAATATTTATAATCCCGTTGTAAGGGATGTAAAAATAAATATAACAGAAGCGAAAATTAAATCAATTCTTATTTATTTTTACAATTTAGAATATAACGTTCTTAACCCTTTCTGCAGATAGAATTAAATTTTGAATTTAATATTTTAAAGTCATGTGGACGGAATTTTACATGCATAATGTGGTATATATACACTTTTTATATAAATTACCCGTCTTTGGACTGAATCTGCAATTTTATATCTGAATCATATGAAATTCATCGAATCGAATTAAAAAGAGCTTGCAAAACCATTTTTTGGATAAAAATTCCTTAATAAAACTTCTAAAATTTTCATAAATTCATAATCGAATTATTTTAACACTTTGAACGCAAAAAATAATTTAAGGTTACTGAAATGACTTGATGAAAATTTTAGGAACATTATTAAGGAACTTTTACCCAAAAATGGCTTTTGTACGCTCCTTTCGATTCGATTCGAACGTTTTTCATGATAGGGCCCCAGAATTTAGAATTCATCTTTATGGTGACATAGCACTTGCAAGAAGGCAGCCTTTCAGAGACTCACATTTGAATTAATATAATAATTATATTTTCTTTCGACTTGATGATTTTTTTTCCGAAAACGCTAACAACACCATATATATCGACGCAAATTTTCCTTTTAAAATAGACCTGAAAATTTAATATAATATGCGTCTACTTATTTATATATAGTTTCAATAGTAAAAATATTATTCATTATAGTTTTCTAATAAAATTTATTTATATAAAATAAGTGTATTCGTTATAATATAATATAAATGTATTATTTATGCTACAGCATGTAAATTAATTATACTTTCATGTAATATTGAGAACAAGACATTTCAGTTGAATTACGAAATTTTATAAATGAAAAATATGACTAATTATTACGAGAAAATATCAAATTGAACTTTAAATGAAAATGTAATTATAGTTTTACTGTGAAACAGTTTCATAGAAGATAATTGTGTGCACTACACAACGGGCATAAGTCAACACGTAATTCAAATGTTATGTCATGTAAATTAATTAAAATTTGATGCAATATTGAAAAGAAAGAGCAAATTTAGTCGATTGCAAAATGTTATGAATAAAAAATATTTTAGTGAACTTATCCGTTATCAGTTGAATTTTCCAGGACGTTTATTAGTCGAATAACTTTCGCCATTGCCGTAATATTTTTCTTCCTGCCTCTTGATTCTTCTGTATACATTTCGAAAAAGTAGCGTTGTATAAACTCGTAGCTCTGAGAAACCTCACGAGGATATTGTATATTTAAATTATAATATAAGCAGAATATCTGAAGAAGAGCGTCTGTTGAATTTTTAGAGGACGAATTCACCAGCTCACTGTCTGCGTATATGTATATCACGGGTTTGCTGTCTGTTTCTGTAAATTGAGATACAAATTTCTTTATTATTACATGAAAGTATTCATATTGTTTCGAAACAAGTCTTTAACACAAAATTAGATCGAACCTGAGAACTATTATTTTACCTCGTAAAACCAAACTGTTGTAATAATAGCAGTGTTATGTCCAAAAGTTAGATTTAGAAAATAAAACTACCTCTTACTAGTTAGGAGTTGCTAATAAAGTGTTTCTGTATCTGAGTTAAAGGCATCTGTCAAAATTATAAATACGTATAGAAGAACGAAGTTGTGTGAAATTAAGTTTTTATGGATTATCCTTAAAAATAGAGAATGATAGTGATAATAAGATTTCCGACTTTAACTCGCAATATCTAAAAGGATTCGGTGATACTAATTCCTTAAAGCAAATGTATTCGTCCTCTCTGCTCTTGTTAAATACTTCATACAAGCCCTCCTTGCAATTGAAAAACATGAGCATACATTTTCCCTTAAAACAAGGTTCTTGATAATTTTCCTTAAGGAATATGCAATCTACTTCTAGAACTCTTATATAAGAATGTTGATTAATACCCACTACAACACAATCACCTACTTTATATTGAAACCCTTTTATTTTTACAGAGTTGCTTACAAATTTGAAATTGTTGCTTTTAGTATATGTATCAAATGTACAAGGGTCTATCAGATCCACCTTGTCTGCTGATATTTCCATTGAGAATCTGTCTGCATGTAATGAAGCTTGGTAAAGCTGATGTCTTATAGATAATACTTTTGTTATATTTATAAAATTCTTAGATTTTGAAGCTATATTTTTAAAAAACTGATGTTTTTGTTCAAAGTGGAGAGTTGAAAATCTAACAAGTGGCCCAAATTCTTTGATAAGGTGAGGATAATGCGACAAATAGTGATGCTTTGGATAAAAACGAGCATCAGGAAAAGCTAATTTGCGATATAGAAAAAAATCTTGAATTACAAAACTAAGGTAATCTAGCTGCCAACTTGCTAATTTTGGTGAATTAATGATTCTACATGCCTCAAGCAGTCTAAGATACATAATCCATACATTACTATCAAAATCAGTATTTTTCTCTCGCATAATTACACAAAAGAGCAACAAAAAATACAGATTTTCATAAGCAGTACCGGGCATGGATGATCTGATTTTATTATTTAACTCAGGTAGGGACAAATTTAGTTTAAGTTGTTTTGAAAGCTTTTTGTACATAACATTAAGATAACTATATGTTATTACTTTGTTATTAATGTAATATGAAATTATTAAGTATAGGTCCTTTTTAATAATACCTTCAAATAAATCATGCGCTAAGCACGGAGGCAAACCAGGAGAACAAATGTTAAAGTGTATTAATTTATTGAGAGATGAGTTCTGTTTTATACCAGTAATATTTTTTTTTTCAATACTATTTTCAAGTGCTTTTATAGCCAATTCATACTGCTCAGGATTTCTCAGTTCTTTTGTATCAATATTGTCATTTTCTAGATCCGATTTTGTAAATAGGCAAAACCTACATAAAAATTCCGACTTACTAAAATTTTCATTAAAACCCCCAATTTGATGGCTGCCCAAATTATCTCCTAACATTGCAACCAGAGTCCCTTTAACATTTAAATTTATTCCGGAAATTAATACATTAATTCCACTTGTTTCCAATATGGATATATCTTCCACAAGTCTGTCGATTACTTTATTTATTCCAAAAAATTTCACATCTTTTTGCTTAGATAATAAAACCAATTGTATGTTATGTGTTTGTGTATTATTGAATGAGTGCAAATTACCAAGTACCATGTACACTGCCAACAATGAATGTTTTCCCTTTGAGGAGCTTAGAGGATTACATATTTCAAATGAATCTTGGTAAAGTAATAATTCAATTCTTTTTTCCTCACTTTGAAAAAAACCATTGTTTTTGTACACGTTTCCATCTCTAAAGTTCTCATAAATATCTTTTGTGCCATTTCTAGAAAAAGTAAACTGTTTTTGGACACTGTTATCGAAAAAAAGAGCCTTTAACGTTTCCAGTATGGGAATATAATGATAAAAACATTCTTTATGAACATTATTTCTGCCAATATATATTTCGATTGGTTCTACGTACGAAAAGGTCTTTTTGAACGCAATCAGTCGCTTATAAGGAGTGTTTAAATGATTTAAAGAGTTATTAAAGTCATCATTCAACTTTTGAATAATGTTAAGAATAACATCAATTTGTAAATTTGTATATTCAAATTTTATGAAATAATCTATTATTTTATTTGTGACAATAGAAAAATGTAAACTATTATACGTTTTTAACTCATCAACGAAATACTGAAGAGTCTCTTCCGTAACTCCATATTTAGATTTAAGTTTTAAAAGAATTGACGACATATTTTTTTCAAACGATGATGGAGCATTATGCACCGTGAAATCATTTTCTTGAAGGCCTAGCTCATTTCGTATTGGTATTATATCAAAATTCTCACTTTGAATATTATGATCAGCATATTTATGTTTTCGAAAAGTATGGCTTCGAAAAGAAGACCTCACAGTAAAACTTTTATCACAGAAAGGATAAGGACAAAAAATTACACCTTCTTCGTGATAATGAAAAATTGCATGAGACATAATAACTTGCAAAGATTCACCTGAAAATTTGCAAGTTGGATGTTTACAAAAAAATTGATAACTTTCGTGAGGTTTCCTATATGGATGCTTGCGGTGACGAAATATATGAGAATTAAAAGACGAATATTTAGAAAATACAGCTCCGCAACCAGTAAACTGACACTTGAAAACGAAATTCTTCCTGTGCCTATGAATATATTGATGCTTATTATAACTAATTATATCACTAAACTTTATTTCACATTCTGCGCAAAATATATTACACATTTTTAATAGCTATATTAATGCGATACTGACTTTACAAATAAATAACGGAGGTACGGCGGTAACATTGCCTTCAGAAGAATTAATAGGAGCTAAAATTCTTAGAAGCTTCTGCGATGATGGCCACAATGCTATTAAAACTATAAAATTCGATAAACATTATACAATTTATTAGATTTGACCTACCTCGTGCAGAGAAAATAAA
The DNA here is from genome assembly GCA_951509405.1 of Machimus rusticus. NCBI lineage: Eukaryota > Metazoa > Arthropoda > Insecta > Diptera > Asilidae > Machimus > Machimus rusticus. Next base: position 13,194,619 of record OX608054.1, on the reverse strand, counting down.
ACACGGGCGCGACAACAATAAATTTGACTTCACCACTTGACGTTCTCACCAGAAATGCACATGGCGGCACAAAGTTAACTTCAACTCACTCTCACATTCAGAATGTGTAATTTTCCATATGCGTATTTAAATTACACATACAAGAATGTAAAAATAAAATGCGTTTTAAATATACATGCTTTAACAGTGGATTAAAAATTTTTCAGGGTTTTTTAAATGCTTTTCTTTAAAATTAAATGTTCTGATCGTTTTACACGCTTTCCTTTACTTTCACATCAGAAGTGTGTACTTTTTTACAATAATGGTTGTTGTAAATTTCAAATTATTTTTTACTGTGTACATAAAGAATAAATAATTAAATATCCACGAACCGATTTCTATAATAACGTAGATATACAGGTACTTAATTTTTAGTCTTTTAATAAAAATGTCCTGGACGCTGATCACCTAGGGATATAAGAGCCGCTCAGTGCACAGTTCGATTAACTCCACCAGTCACATATAAATTGCAACATTACTGATGATCATTTTTTGGCTATTCTTTCTTATTAATTTTATATACGTTAGATGAAAACTACATCTGTACTAATAAATTCTACAATATCTATTTCAATTTATATTACCAACGATAATTTAAACAACAAAAAAGTACATTTCTTCGTCGCATTTCTAAATTTTTTTTTTATGGAGTTAATCGATTTGTGCAATGAACAATGTTACCTTCGTCTAACCTTCATATTTCACGTACATACTGGGTGTAACAAAAGTCCCGGAACGGTCGAATATTTCGGAAAGAACACATCGCATCGGAAAACAAAAACTAGGGGTAAAATATTTTAAAAAGAATCATTCAACTCTAGCAATTCCACCCCTGAGGTCGCCCTTAAAGACTTTTTTTTTCAAATGGGACCACCACCGGGGATGAACAGTCGTTTCCATATGTCAGTACCCTGAAAAAATCGGCCTATCAGTAAATTTTCCTAGATTTCTGATGAATTTTTTTTTATTCATAAACCAAGCAAAATCGCTGTTATACTATATTTCCCAGAAAACCATAGAATTAGAATAGATATGCAGGAAATAATTACAAAAGAATTCTAGCAAGTTGCTTTTCACTAGGTTTTAATCTGCATATCTAGGAAAACAAGTCTAGTTGACAGTTGTTTTATAATGTTTTTATTAATACTAGTGGTCGCCCTGTGGTCGAAATTCGACCTACTGGGGTTACTACGAAAAATACGAATATACACAGTCTATTATGTTTTTGAAATTGGCACTGTCAATAATAAAATTACGAAAGTTTGACCACAGACTACTATGTGTTTGACGTAGACAGTATGAACGTATAAAATGAATTTATTTTGTTTAATTAAATGTATTTGTAACACATATTACACAAGTCAACACGAATTTTGAGTCTGAATTCTGCATGTCTGATTTGAATTACTTATGCCTAATAATGAAAGAAAAAATATTTTTTCCTAATAAAGTTTGCTTTTGTAGCTAGAACGAAATTTCAAATTTTAAGGAAAATCTAAATTTTTTTAATTTCAATTGTGTATCAAAGGAAAATAAACTTTTGCCTATATATTTTTATCACTTTTATCTACAAAAGACGACAAAAATAAACCTACAGATACAAAAAAGAATACAAAGAAGCTTTAAAAATGAATATTTTTGGTATTGTCGTGTGTAAGTAAGAACTTACTCATATTAGCCCCCAAATGTAGTCACCCATCATGTAAATGGGATTCGGTTCTCTTAGATTAGGATTTAAGCTTTCATTTAAGCCAAGTTACAAAGTTCTATGATGATCCTTTATTTTGCAATGATGATTCGAAAATGGTCAAAATACGGTCTTTAAATTTTGTATTACTGCTACAAACACTACAAAAGCAAACTTTGAGGAAGTTGTGGGTAATTTTTGATTATTTTGAGACATGATAAATAAAAAAATCACGAAATAAACCGAGACCCAAGAAAAATTTTTTTTTTTTGTTGACCTGTGTTATATATAAATTTTAGCTTTCTGCTCTTCTTCTTCTCCATATAAATTTTAACTATGCCAAATCTCACACTCATCCGTCCGTGCAATATGCTTAAAAAGGAGTACAAAGTTTTCCCTTCACGTATTAATATATAGATGAATAACAATAAAGAAAATTATAATAGTTCAGAATTTTACATATTTTTTTGTAATCCAAGACATAATTAGTTAGTTGAGGTTTATGAAAACTCCTGTGGGTGAGTTTTAGTCGCCCTTTGATTTATGGGATATAAAGAAAGCATATATAAAAAAGGCGTTATTTTTTATTATATTTTAATTGACTGCCTTGTCTCAATAGCACCTTTAATTAGCATCCTTTGTTAGCATAACCGCACAATTGGCTTATCAAATTAACAGCAGTTGCGGCCTGAACGTGTTAATTCAAAATCTCTGTGGTGCCCCAGCACAAAAGATGATAATTAAAATTATTTCACAGATTATGCGCCCATCCCCGTACGTGAAAATAGATGCGTAGGGGTTTTGATACAGGTACAAGAATCGGTGACCGTTCATAGGTTTTGATTATCCCTTAAATGTAAATTTTATGTAACAAGCAATTAAAATTAAAAAATTCTGAAAATTTTGTGATGCAGGAAAGGGATGCTGGGGGTACGTGTGGTAAAATGCACGGGGATTCCAAGCGATTTGCTGTAGAAGTCAAGGAGAGAGATACGCATGCAAATTTCCAGGAATTCTGGACAGTGGGTATGCAAATTTTTGGGACAAAGGTCGTCGTCTTCCCATGGACCGCCCCCGCCATCATTTGTTGGTGTCAGGGACGGACTCGTATCAATTCATTATTGCCATATACGCACCACCCCCGGCCCCCGGGGGGACGGCAAAAGAGCGATTAAGTGTAATTGGCTGTCGTCTTAGTAATAATAGCAGAAAATTGAGTGTTAATGACACTGAAAGGTGTGGGCGACACGGAAGTGTCGGGGATTAAAGCGAAGAACATCCCTCTGGGGAGGTTGGGGCGTGATAAATCGAGCCCCCGACTTCGCACACAGGTGCTGTGCGAGATGCTTTTATTAATGGCACCTGATTTACGCATCTTCCTGGTTCACAAATTGTTTTAATGTTCCTCCACCGCCCCCGCCCCTTCCTTTCGAGCGAGGATGGAGGCTTTTTGGATTTTGTAAATCATCGGAAGCGACAAGCGTAATGAAATCTCTCCATACCTGGCCCAGGTGTGCGTCTGCCGGAACGCGTCGGGCGTGAAATAACATGTTGCAATCGGATCAGACTTAATAATGGATTTACAGGATGCTTTGAGCATTTCACATTCCATCCCCGAAGCCAGTTATTTTCCAACTTTCCCTAGCGATGATAAACTTTTTCCTATAAACCAATATCAACGGAAAATCTGACATTTTTGCCCTCATTATAGAATAATGTACAACGAGACATCGATTTTTATTTTTAAACCGTCAAATCAGTCGGTAGCGAAATGATTGACGTTCTTAGACTGACTGAATCATCTTCCAATTATATTTGATTATTACACTGGTCAACAAATTAATTTTTTCTTTTTTTTCATATACATAATTGGCATATTATTTCTAGATAGGTATAGGATTTTGTCCATAAATAACGAATACGTAAATTAAAATGCTCAATCAGCTCCTGTTTGTGGAGTCAAAACATTCAAAAGACCTTATTTTGGCAATTTTTTAAAAAATCATTGAAAAATAAAGGTTCATCGTAAAAGTTTTTAATATGGCTTATGTTAAACAAAAGCCTGAGTCCTAATCTATGAATATCAAGTACAATTTATCGCTATAGTCCTTTTTACAGTCTTGGCGAATAAATTTTTCAAGAGTGGGCACTTGCAGTGTTCTTTATTTGTTATCCATATCCATAACATTAAATAATCAGTTTAAGGAAAAAAGTAATATTCACTGATTATTTCGAAATTCTTCAAAGCTTTTTGTATTTTTATAAATTAGCTTAAGATTTCAGCTATCATATTTTAGCAACATTATAAGCTTCTGGACCAAACCGTTATTTTGTAATGGATTTTCATAAATAGTCGAAATATCGCATACTTACCTACAAATTTTAAAGTACTCACACTCAAAAAATTGACTCTTTTTAACTCTAAAATATTAATTTAAATCTTCAAAAAGTCGAACAATCACGCCTGCATCCCGCCTACAACAAACCCGGATTTATTACAGCACGCTCTTAACAGGCCCGAAACAGACCCGAAGTACACCCTCAACAGATCCGAAACGAGTCCGCAACAGGCCCGAAGCACGCCCGCAACAGGCACAAAACACGCCCGCAACAGGACGAAAAGTTTTTATTTTTTAAGAATATAAAAATACATATGTAAATCCTCTAAAAACGTCTATTCATTAGCGCAGTTAGGGAAGTACTGGTATCCGAGGCGCGTATAACGAACTCTTCAAAAATACTACACGCCTGTTTCGGTTTCATCCAAAAAATTGCTTCAATTCTGGGCGTGTTGCTGACTCGTTTTGGGCTTATAGTGCATATGTATATGTATTTTAACTCTTGTAAGAAATATGTAAAATCCATTACCGAAAAAATTTACGAATACCCATGAAAGTGTTATAATTTACTCCATATTTTTTTCAGTGCACATATTGCCAACTGAACAAAATCAAAACCCAGTTATGTAAGTACACCGGAAAAAATTTGTCGGGAATATCCCTGTATTTTCCGATGGATTTTGGGATAGTGCATTATTTTGGTAATACATATTTGTGAAAAAAAACAGGGATTTTAACTAAAATTTAAGGACCAGCGTAAAATGTTGACATTATTTCCTATAACTTTTAAAGAGATCTGCTGCTTTTTCAATATTATGGTGGTTTTTATGCCAAAAACGGTCGTAAACTGGTTGGGAAGGTTTTTACTATCCACATTTTTTCTCGTGTACGTACTACATAACGAATAAATTGGTTTTTTAGCAGAAGTGTAAAATGGAAATTTTCCCATATTACAGTTCAATTATTTGTCTTCTAAGACTATCTCGAATATTCCTTTAAGATATAAAACTTTAAGTCGAATGTTATTTGCACTATCAAAGGCAAGGACAAACGATTTTAGCACGTTATCGGTTCTCGTAAAAATTCCGGCGAAGAAAGGAAGGAAGCATAAAGTCTGCAGTGGCTGAGATTTTATCTAAAAACTCGTAATACTTTTGAAAAGCCATAGCATCCCCATCTATTTACCCGGGTCCCCATCCGGCGACAAGGGCGCCTATAACGACGCACGGGGCATGTAGATGTAGATTGCGGATTCGGGTTCGAAAACTTCATCAATCTAGAGAAAAAAAAACTCCATATGCAAGACGGAGGTGGCGCCGCATCCCATCCAAAATCCTGTAGAATTCATTTTTGTCGCGTAAACAGCCGAAAAACCGGCACCCCGTAGAGATATTCAGGGAAATATATCGGAAAATCTCCTGATTTATTGCAGTTGGAAAATATACAAAGGAAAATTGCTATGCGGGTGCTCCGCCACGCCTTGGGGACTCTAGAAAACCCCCGAAAACATTGTGCACCTCGGCGCAGGACGGCCTCACTAAAGTGGGTGAAAATCTCATTTTGCGCGCCACGCCAACTTCCACAGTCGGGCTGATGGAAATAAAGTAGACCAATTTAGGAGCCCTGGGTGAGGTCGGCTGGGTTGCTTCAAAATTCCCATCCAATCTCGAGGAGAACTCAAACCGATTGCCGAGGCTTTAACTCCTGGCCCTTGTAACAGGGGATAATTTAAGTTCCACGCAATCGACAGCCGGATATGCAAAATCCCTAATCCTGGTGGAGTAATTTTACTTAATTCACACGCCCTTTTTAGCAACATCCAGAACAGAGAAAATCTGGACCTGGTCTGGGGCGAGCCCTTCTGGTCCAAATGATTATGATGTGGCAGCTAAGAGTTCCTAGTACTCAACTATTTCTGATGCGAAGAATTACAGACTTTAATTTAATTGAAAATCGTTGACCCCCACTTAAGTCATCGGGGTCTGCGAAAATGTTCTTAATTATCTTCGACTTGTGCTGGACAGATTTTAATTGAAAAGAGCCAAATAATTATTTTAAAACGAATAAATAATGACGGACACTTTGCGTATGATTTTATTTCTTTGAAATTAGTAGGAATAAGTTAATGAGAATTCTACACAAAAGGTTCGACATTTCAGTACAAATACTTTTAAGTAAATATAAATAAAATTGTACCATTTCCTAATAACTACCAACCACTGTTAAAAAGAACCAAAAATCAAGTTTACAAAGTTTCCAAATATTTGGCAGATTTACAGCCTGCGGTTTTTTAGTTATATTATAATAAAATAATAAATTCTTGTTAATTTAAACTCAACCAACTGCTCCGGACAAATCAACAAGACTTTGTTAAAGGTTCGATTTTTAAAATTTTAACTTTAATAGAAAGTACACCTTTCATGAAACATATGAAAAAATACCGACAGAGCAAAACTTTTAAACCCCGGTACTTTAAACTAGGGGATAGTCTTAAAATCAGCTAGAAATTACTAAAAAATTGGCAAACTCTTTATCAGATTGCTGAAAATTACAAGATCACTGTTGTAATAAAATTAAAAAACCAAGTTAAAATTAAAGAAGATTTAAATTCTTTTTAGAAAATGTCATCATACTACCAAAACTAAAGAATAAATGCAAAAAACCAAAGATAGCTAATTGCTATCAATTCTGATAGTACCTGAAAATCAGCTTTCTTCTCAATGCAGATTTCAGCAGAGGACCAGCTTAGATTTAAAACCTTTTCAGAAAACTGGTAACCAGTAGCACTGTTGTAGTAAATTAAACCAAGTTAAAATTAATCAATTCATATTGGCTGTAGCTAAAATTCCGTTCTTAGGGCTTTCTAGAAGGAACTTGACGTTTTGATTGCTCCGAACTATTTTTGAATGTAACCTATCTTTTTGGTAAAAAAGTGAAAAAAGCCAATTTTGTTTAATTCATCAGTACTGTTTTTCCCAATGAAGTTTTTAATTTTACAACTGATCTGCCAATTTTTATCTCTAAGTGAAATGAAAAATTAAGCCTTCATTACTCTTTCCGAGACTGAAAAATGTAAAAGAAAAACACACAATATTTTAGTTCTATTAAAGCACCGTAATAGTATAGATAATTATAATATTTTGTCTTTTCCTAAAATCTTACGAAAATAATAATAATAAATTTTAACTCATTGAAAATTGTATGATTATAAGAAGTTTCATCTTCTGTATTTTATCCGAATCCGAGTCTTATCATGCCTATTTAAATAAATGTGCCATAAATCAGTATTTTACTTACAATGAATGATAGATGAAAGGACGAAGATGTTGTATCAAGATATATTCAAAAAGGAGAGTGCTTAATTTTAGCTTGACTGAATTTCTAAAGTAGTTCCTTCCCTTGGAGAAAAGTCGCTTTATTTTAAGAAGAATATCTCCTGCCTTCGAGCCTTACTCGCGGGCGGTTATCGTTCCCTAATCTTTCCAGTTATTTCCCCGAAGGCATTAATGGTGGCACCTAAATTACTCTAGAATTTTCACCATAATAAACTCCTTTTTAGTGGCATCCGAAGGACGAAAATTAGTTTGTCAAAGCTCGGGGGGTTCCAGCTTCCTCCCAAAATCCGGTCCCCCGAGTTGTCCCAAGATATCCCCCCCTATCGACAAATAATTTGCCTCGATTTATAATCATGGCTCCCAAAAACCCCACTCTACCTCCGCTGATTTTCGACGAAGCATTCACCAAAGTTGCTGGGCGGAGGCTGGGCATGCAAAGAAAATCTACTGGTCCAGAAGACCAAAGAAAGTCGATGACTCCCCCGGGCGGAGCGCGCATACACAGGGCTCCAGCGGAAGCTGGGGCTCCTCTGGAGCTCCTGTCGATCCCGGCCACCTGCCAGGAGCCGTGTAATTTTTGGTTAAGCTGTGATTTTTGGTGCCTGCGGGCTGAGGATGGGATAATTATGGGTTTCCTCGAAAAAGCAAAAAAATCGGCCGATATAAGCCAGATAAGTAGCGATGTGCGGTTGGGTAGGTGTTTTTCTTGCCTTTAGTTTTAATTAGCAGGAAATTTGCGGTGACCTGGTCTACCACCCAAGCCTGTGGCGCCGAAATTATTCTGCCTCGAAAAACAGCCGGTGGTTGTCGGAAGGACCAAAATTACTGCTCAAAATTCGACCGACCTCATAATGCGGGCTGCGGCCGCGGCAATTATGAGGGGCTAGCGACATAATCGGGTCTTAAAACCATTTTTCTTGCGAGCTCCAAGGAGCTCTGGAATTGGATGAAAACTTTCCCCGACATGATTAATTGGACCGGGTGATGGAAGATGAACTCGAAGGGTATGTCCTATAACAAGATCTGGCCCAAAATGGGACAGGATGACCCAAAAGTCTGGCAAAGTGCTTTTTACCTAGAAATAACCAAAGCACACGATTTGAATTGGGCTGAATTTTAAACAGGCGACTGTACAGGGGCCCAGCATAAATCACTGGAACTGGGCCCAATATGTTGATTTTCGTTAGCCCATTCCAACCCTTAGTCGACCTGACAAGGTCACCCGGCCAGGATTAACTTAAAAACATTAAAATTTGTCACCCCTTGGAAAGTTTTCGTGATAAAAGGCTTTTCAAAATACTTTAGGGTTCGCTAGAGCCAAATCTTGTACTTGGTGTATCATTATTCTTTTTTATAATTTTTAAATCGAAAAAATTTATCGTGCACATCACTCATACTTTTTTCGACAGTAAGCTCATTTTTATTTTTATAAAAGTCACGTGGGGTAACTGTAAGCAATTTTGTAAAAGCACCCTCCAAAATAAAACTGCTCTGTTGTTTCAATCTCAATTGTCTTTATTCTCCTTTGTGAAACGCTTATACACATTAACAAAACATAAAGTCAAACTTCTATGAATTTTTTGGATAGTTTTTTCACCCAGAGAAAAAATTTTTAGAATCAATAGTTTGTGGGTGTAGAATTTAAAATTTTCGTCTTTGATTATGAGCCAAAAACCAAATTTTAAAAACTACAAAACATTGTATTTGTTAAAACTAAAATTGATACGTTGTTTTTATTATTGAAAATATTGTAAATTTAACAATTTAATTGTAAATTTTAAGAAATTAAAAAAAGTAATCTTTGGGACCTGCGGATTGGCAAGCGGCCGCTCTACCCACCGAGCTACGGATTCCGATGTCTTTTTAGAAAGTTAATTCTCCTCTGGCTGGGATTGAACCCGAGACCTCCGAATTGGAAGCTTGGCATCTCTACCACTACCGCTGATCTATCCTTACAAGTATGGTCTTGAAATTTATGAGTAACCACGTCTTTTCCCTTTTTTTTTATAGTGAAGAATGCCAATTTGACATTTTTCGCTTTAAGTATCATTTTTAATATCAAATTAACAGGAATTATTGTAAAAATCATATGATATTTTTTTTAATATGAAAATAATATTAAATTAGCATTGCGTTTTATTCTCGGTGTGTTTGAAACAAAGAAAAGATTTTTAAATCTACGGAATAGTTGTAATTTTTACAACCGTATTTTATTATTTGCAAATGTAAAAAGGCGGTAAATTTTACAATCAGATTTTAAAAAATACCAATGAATTATTATTCAGCCGGGCGGTAGATTTTAAAATTTAATACATACGTTCATTCAATTATCTTTAGGTATATTTTAAAATTATGTTGTAAGATGACGGCATTTTGGTTAAAATATGGTTAGTTTTAGATTTTACAATTTCACTTTGTAAATTTTACAATGTTTTTTCTCTCTCTGTGTTCCGGAATGTTACTTTAGGCAGTAAGAAATTTTTTAGGCAGCAATAAAATAATTGTGCCCAATAAAACTTAGTTAGTAAAATAAAAGAACTCGAACGGTAAAATTAATGAATGGGCAGTTAGATTGAGCAGTGCGGTAAAACACAAAGAAAAAAGGAGGAGTCGAGTAGAACATTTCTGAGTCACAACTTTCTGAATGTTTTGTGTTACAGCCACTTGTCATCCGAGGACATTTGTGTAAAAAATATTTCCGCGTAAAAAGTCATTTGTTATTTTAAAAGTATGTATGTAAAAGTAAGTACTACACAAAAGACATCTTGTTTGTGCGCGAAAAATGTATATAGTATAATGTTCTTTAGGGAAATTAGTGGAATTTTGCCAAAAAAAAAGGAATTTTGCGGTGAAAATATTTAATCTACCGCTCTTTTTTTTATTTTACTAGCTACATTTTACTGCCGATTTAATATTATTTCACTGCTCAATTAGATTTTCAAGCATTTAAGTATTTCTCGTTTTCATTATTTTACTGTTCATATTTTAACGCCCGATAACATATTGAACATACAATTTGTATTGTCATACTGATTGACTGTGTAATATGTTACTGCCCATTTAAATCAGTGCCTTTTTTAAAATTACTCATTTGAACACTTTGAAAAATGCTGATTTACCCTAACTATGAAGTAAATACATGTCTGCGCAAATTAAATTAAGTGTAATTACGCACTGCTGACACACTGTACTTCATGTAAAAAACAAACAAACATGGCGTACCTGTTGCAAAATCAGTTAATTTACGTCGAATATTGAATATTGTATCTGGAGAAGAAACGTAAATCATAATAAATTTATAGTTCCGGCTATTTCAATTTCAGCACCACGTTTGTGTAATTAGACATTAAAAAATGTAATAGGAAAAAAGAAAAACAAAATTCTTGAATAGTTTTTGTTTTGCGCAACGATATTATTACAAAATTCCCCAAAATTGTCATATTATTGAAATTTGGCAACTTGCATTCATGTGAATTTTACCATGTTTGCTTATATAATAAAGTCTCTAAATATTTAAAGCAATGTTCGTAAATTGTTGGCTAAAATATATCTAATTTCGCCTTTTGAGTAACGCAATTACTTTAAATCTATTTACCGAAATAAAATGCTGGAAAATCAAAAAGCACCCCAAACCAAATTAATTATTAAAACATGTACTGAAATATATTTTCTTTTGAACCACTCCAAAAGCCTTAGGCTTTCCACATTCGCTATGTGAAAGTATCGAAATCAATTTTCGTCATATTGAACTCACCAAAGTCCTTTCGAGCACATTTCGTCTTCAATTTCGAGAGATGAAAGATGAAAGCGACAAAATGAAATTCTAAAAATATTCCCCATTTAGAAGTTGTGTCTTACCGCGTTGCGTAAGGAATTGGCCCCTTCTCCCGAAATCGCTGAGACTTTTAGCCTCGAAAGCGAAATTTCATTGCTGACGAAAAAAATTGAATTGTCTCCCTCACATATTGCGAGGAGTCGTATCCTACCCCGGAATAGTTGCCCCAACGCAGCCCCAAATCCAAGGAGAATCGACAATTCGTGATTGGATGGGGCTCATCTAGTTTAATATTGTCGCAAATCGAAAACGGCCATCGTTGCGGGATAACACGTGTATATACGATACTAATCGATAAAAGCATATAACAGCATCAACTCCTACATGAGGCCTTTCGTAAAAACTTATTACCCAAGATTTATGAGATTTTGTTCCACTTTGGTCCCGAATCAAAGATATTTGACGTATTTTTCATCTCGATAAATTTCATGAAGACAAGGAATTGGGGTTTAGTTTGGACCGCATTGTTGGAACCGTCCACCTTTAGGTTATTTTTCGAAATTATCAAAGTAAGCAAAAATCAGTTCTTTAAGAACCACTCAAGAAAGTATTATTAAAACAATATTGCTTTTTTAAGGTCTGGTCGAAATTCGACCTACTGGGGTTACTTTACTACGAATAATACGACTGTACACAGCCTACTATGTGTGTTTGAAATTGGCACTGTCAATAATAAAATTACGACAGTTTGACTACAGACTACTATGTGTTTAAGACTGATAGTATGAACGTAAATAATGAATTTATTTAATTTAATTTATTGTATTTGTAACACATATTATAAATAAATATTAGCTTTCTAAACTTCTTCTCTATATAAACTTTAACTATGCCAAATCTCACACTCCTAAGTCCGTCCAATATGCTTAAAAAGGGGTACAAAGTTTTCTCTTCACGTATTAATATATAACAATAAGAAAAGGCTCAGACTATATACATAGAATACATAGTTGCAGAACTTTGATGAAAATAAGTATTTGGGGGTTTTCATAAATGATATTATATCTCGGATATTAAAAAATTTATCACAATTACTAGAATTATTAGTAATAATTATTTGAAATTTTTAAATAGAAACTTCATTAACATCATTACAATTTTTTAAACTATTGTGGTATTAAACTTTGTGGTACTAAGTTATCCGCTTTAAAAATTATTGCGTTTTAAGTAGGTACCGCAAAAAAATGCTTTCCTCCTCTTCTCTCGGGAGTTAAAAAAAATTAATGGAAAATTTTCTTTGCACGTACTTGAAATTCTCAACCATATTCTGCATACTTTTCTACGAAAATTTCTCACTTAACGAATATTTTTGCAATGAAGTTCTCTGAAATGTCTAAGATACAAAATTCTTGTTAAATCCAGCAATCAGGCTCGTGCTCAATTTCTCATAGTTTCCTCCGATGCTCTAAAAGTTCTTGGACATCTCCACGAAGCGCTCCACGCCCCAAAAATTCATGGCTGCATCAGAGAAGCCCTGGGGCGCTAGCGGGTGGTGAGATGTGATGATGAACTTTGATGTATCTAAATAAAACTGAAAATAAACATAAATAAAACTTCTGTGTTATGAGCAGCTTGGTTGAAAATGCGGGAGACTGCAAATAATAAAAGTTTAGCTCCATATTGTCGGAGAAATGAAATCGGGGGATGGAGTTTGAGTTGGATGACCGCAATCCTCATCAATTTAAAATGATGAGAATTAGCTTTTTTGGCTGCGGGTAGAATAAAATTTCTGCAGTCATTGACGCTAATAGCAAAAAGGCAATTAGCCACATCGACTGCTGCTTGGTCATCAGGAGGAGCTTAGCTCCCCAGAAATCGAAATGTATCAGCAAAAATTGGGAAACCAATCGAGTAAACGCCCACGTGGCTCGGCATCAAATCAACTGCCGATATGAAGATAAAATCTCCATAATGACGCAATAATTTATTTGATCCTGGCCAGAAGCGTTTTATTGCAGCTATAGACGCCCCGGGAGGAGATTGAGCTGAACAACGCCCTCTACCTACGGCGGTTAACCGACAGAAACGGGGCAATTCACGTCTCATCGAATTTATATCAACTTCCTATTGATTTTTCACCTGAGCATACTTTTATAATATTATAAGTAAGAAAGCCCCCCGGTTCCTGGGAACTCATTTAAGTAATGTAATGTATGTTGTGTTGTATGAAAAGCAAACCTGCAACCGCTGTTAAATTCAACAAATTTCACCACCTCCCCAACATCAAATTATGTCAAAGGGAGCAATGATTGATGGCATCCTGACATCAGCATAATTCAAATTCTTACGCAACATAATTTCTAGTGACTCAAAGATTCTAGGCATTCAAGGTCACGAAAAGGTCCTTCTGATTATACCTACGTCACAAAAAATTTAAAATGTCCTTCTTTTTGTCCTTGCCGCTTCTAAAGCAGGTGGAGGCGGAGATGCGTTTATCTAAGCCACAAATTAAACGATTCCACCCCCAACATCACGTGAATCTGGGTGAGCCTTAAGTGGATTCCTAGATTCACTACAGTTCGGCTTCATTGGGATTTCGCTAAACGAGATTGAACGAGGAAGCAGAACGCGGTTTGCCTTTAAGGTAAATTCCACTCAAGTTATGATAGAACTAAATTTGAGTAAGTACTTCTGTTGCTGGAAGCCTTTATAAACTTTCGCGCTAAAATCCAAAGTAAGATTACCTAAAATTTGAATAAATCAAGACTTGTAGTTTCAGGTTGATACTTTAAACCTGCATTAGCATTATTTTTAATTAAATTATTTATTATATATATGTCAAGAATTTTTATTTACTGAAATAACTTTTTGAGGGTATTTAGTCTTGATGTTTTTTTCACAAATTTAAAATTAACACAGTTCTACAACGAATTTCCCTTTTAAAGTTCGAATAACGATTCTTATAGATTTTGGCGTGCTGAATAGGTATGGGAAAAAATAGTAAAATTCGGTTTTTTATATTTTTTCTATACAAAAGGAACGAAGAAAACTTAAAGGCGATCTACCTAATGTCTAGTTAAATTTTATTATGATCTTAAAACAAGTCTATTATATGTTATAATCGATCAAAATCTTGGCGCTTCGAAAAGAGAAAGAAAATGTTTGTTTTGGGGAAATTATAAAATGTATAAAAAATATAATTTGTACTAGTAGTCCAAATATGACCGTAATTCATTAAATTTGTAAGTTATAATGTGCCAAATCTTACACTCCTCCGGCGCAACATGCTTAAAAAGGGAAAACTTTGTACCCTTTCTCTGCAGGTACGAATATTAATATACAAGTATAGATTATACACATACACATAGATAGTAGTGTTACGGAGATTTAAAAACAAAAAAATTCAAAAATACAGGAGAGATCAAGTACGACCCTTTTTTCAAAACTCTTCTTTATAGTAAAAAATATTTTCGTCTGAGAAATAAGAAGAAAAATAAAAAAATAGTTTCTTATTTACAATGGAAATAGCTAAGATCTAGTATATGGAAAAACCTTTTTAAAATTATTTTATATAAATGACAGCTATTTGAAAAAAGTTCTGATTTTCATCGCAATTTTGTGCTTTAAAAATTTATAAAACATTAACGCGACATCCAATAAAAAAAATCGTATGCTACATCTTAGATTATGTTGTTAAGAATATGTGGTTTAAATTTTATCAAAATCTGTAGTGGTAGATCTTGAGATATCTTGTACATTGCAAAATGTATTTTCAAGAAAAACTCAAAAGAACAAAAGGTTAAACGTGAAATGCAAGGTTATTTGCTGTCACACTCTTTTCAATTCAGGTAATAATTTGAATATTAACATGTGGAAACACTTAAAGTATTCTGAATAAATAAATTTCAGCGAAAACATTTGTTTTTATTTTTTGAAAACATTAAGGTGGTGTAGTCCCTTGACATTATTAAGTAATCACACTTGAATTGGGAAAAACACAAATTTCAGCTCATTAGAATATCAATAAGTTAATGAGAGTATCTTCGAAATAACATTTCTGTTTTTTGCACATCAGTGATTAGTTTATTACTCCTTAAGTAAGTATTCATGCCATTTATAAGAAAGCTGTAGCTAAAATAAATGTCAGTATAATTTTTGAAATAGAACGTAACACTTTTAACATGAATTCGAGGAAAAAACGAGAAGGTTCCATAAATCTCTGTAGTATTTTAAAATCATTATTTGCATATAAAGAATTTTATAAATAAAAGAATTGTAATCTACACACTTTTTGTATTATTTTTATTATGAAGTTTTTGAATATACACCAATTTTTGACTAATTTCACAGATTTTTATTATGAAAACTCCTTATGTGATGAAAGGAAACGAAGTGCACATTCACAATTCAGCTATACAAAATCTATATAATTTATACATTTTAATTTGTTTATTCCTTTTGGCCAATAAGTTTTAGGTTCCCAATGATTTTTAATGAGCATCATCATATTGAATATCGCATTCGTGCTTATTTATAACCGGGGGATAGTTAGGACAAATTGGTAGGTGTTGTCTTTCGTGGTGGGGATGATCCTGCGAGGTCCAGTCCAGAGGGAAAATTCGTTCCCAAATAGCTACAAGATCAGTTTCTAAATTATGCCTAATCTCGAGATTTTCGCCAATTTCTAAGTAGTTTTCTTCATCACAACTGAAAGGTGTCCAACGCAATTGTTTAAGATATTCATCATTTTCGTTATTTGGGTCACCACTGTAGGCAAACGCGGTCCACATCCTCGTTAATCTTTCCCTAGTCACGTGCTCAGGATAATCCGCGGTGAACGTGGGTGCTATCACCGGACGAGTAAAAAGATACAAAGTGTCGTCATGGTGCGATACTCCATAAGGTTTTTCATCCGGATAATTGAAATAACTCCATCTGCCTTGGTATGAGAAATGATAGTAGTAGACTTTAGTAAATCTCGCTACCAAATGAACATATCTGTGAACAGTAAATCCATTTTCATTGACCAAATTTATCATTCCCTTCAGAGAATTATTCAAAGATAGTGGCGCATCTCCAAGGAACGCTTTTCTTAAAGAGTTACTTATATTTCTTGAAAGTGGCGTTTTCTCGTCATAAGTGAAAACTATAGGTGCATATTCCTCCCAGTTTGCGTCCATATTTTGCCTAAATTCATCAGATCTAAGAATATCTAAAGCAATATTTACAAATTCATCTTTATTTCGACCAGCAATTACAGGAATCCTCATAAAGCGACCTTCTTGATAGGCTTTAACCGGATCTTCTGTGAGGAATCTTTCTTGGCCAAAATCGGACTCTATCACTGGTCTGAAAAGAAGCACAGGAAGACCTCCGATCCAAAACATTCTTGCAAATGTGTTAGGAAATACCATAAAAGGTTTCGTTCTCATACAATCGATCATTTCAGAAATGTTACCAATACTACAATTTAAATGACCTGCCTGTCTCTCAGCCAAAAATAGTTGTTCTGAAGGCACTGAATACTTTGGTATTGGGGATCCACTCATTAAAACAGCTTTGTGAAATAGGTTTTTGGACATAGGAGATATCATGTGGAGCCCAATGCTTATAGACCCGGCACTGTATCCTACAAGGGTTACAGAGTTCGGATCACCTCCAAACTTGGCGATATTCTGCTGAATCCACCTCAATGCAATAACTTGATCTTTAAGACCAGCATTTCCTGGTGCTTCACGAGTTCCAGTCGCTAAGAATCCTAAAGATCCGAGCCGATAGTTGATGGTCACGAGAACAATGTTCCTGTCCATGAAATATACAGGACCAGCGAAAAGTTCACTATGACCGGACATTGAGTAGAAACCTCCAGGATGCAACCACACGATCACAGGTTTTAAATTGTTCGAGTTAGGTTCAGAAGGTAGGTCATGGGTGAAAATATTCAGTCTTAGACAATCCTCGTCGAGATCTGCGCTATTGTTCCACATTTGGGGGCACATGGGACCGTCTTTAGTTGCGTCGAAGATTCCATCCCAAGGCTCAATGGGAAGTGGATCTTTAAATCGAAGCGGTCCAACTGGAGGCTGAGCGAACCGGATGCCACGAAACGCATTAAAATCTCTCCCCGAAAGGGACGTTAATTTATTACCACGAACTTTTCCGGTCGTTGTTGTTACAATCAAATCAGACACGTCTTTACCACCTTCCTCAGAAATTGCCAAACTCACCGCAAGGCAAAAACTTAACAAAACTTTAAAATACTTCATTCCAGCGACTCTACTGAACTATACTGTTGGAGCACCGAAGCTTGCCGTTTTATTTATATCATTTGGTGTTCTGCCTTGAATCTGATAGCACGTCTTATGTCACACTTACTGGAATTGAAAAGTGTCCAACAGTAACCCGCAATATTTTCACCTTCTTGGTCGGGGAACCCCCAATATCAAGATTAAATGCACTCAAAGTTTTCTTATTTTCCTCTGAGTTGCTTCTCTATATCTCAAACACAAAAAAATAAAAATAAAAAATAATTTAGAGAATGTAAAGTTTTTATTTTTTGTAGAGTGCCATAAGAAATTTCTCTGTACCATTTTAACAAGTTCTATATCTTAAAAATACTTCGCAAAAATATGGTAATAAAAATGTAATTTACACTATTCTTAAAATCGTTTAGATTCCTTATAAGAAGTACTCACAGGAGTTATTAAAGCAATATTAAATTATGTGTGCAGTTTATTAGTAAATATCACAAAATATCAACATCAGTTCTTAAGAAAAGCATTTATTTAAAGTTATTTAAGGCACTTGCTGTTTTGTACCTTAAATAACTTTAAATGAAAGCTTTTCTTAAGAACTGATGTTGATATTTTGTGATGTAACCGAAGATTAGATTCATGCATTTATTTAAATTATTTTCTTGAGAAGTTTACTTATCTTATTTTCAACATAATAATAATAACTCAGATTTAGTATTCACTGAAATGATAAAAATAATAATAGCTTCAGGAAAGGACAGTACAAAATAGCATTTTGTTTTATTTCATTTTATTTTATTGAGATGACTTAGATGATTCAAGCAAACAATGATTTTTAATTTCTTAAAAAAGAGAACATTGCATTCTGTTTACGTTTGATAAAAAGTACAAACGTATTGCGATGAAAAACATTTATTAGGACAAAATAAATAAATAAAATTCAGTAGCACTAACTTACAATTTACTGTAACAATTTTGAATTTTAAAATTTCGGATCCAATCCAACGATTCAAAATAATTGCATGACAAAACATTTACATAATATTGAAATAGGGTTGTTGAATTCAGAAATAAGGATGTAGATGAGAGATAGAGAGCTAGACCGGGAAAACCGGGTTGAACAACTATAGTTTTGGTATAAATTTCATTTTCTTAATTTCTTAATGACATTTTTTTAAGAACGGCATTAATAAAGCTTTAACAGAAAAGTTACAATAATTATCAAAAGAAAGGTATACAGTGGCGATCACATAATTGAGATCACCACATGGTTTTAATTATGAGTGTTATTTTTCTATTTCCAAAGATCTTTATTAAATACTAATTTTATATAATGATTGTACTATATAACAGTGTTAGTTCAAATTTGCAAAAGCTTGGTCAACGATTTTTTAGCGGTCAGCTAATTAAGAACAACTTTGAAAAGATACATAAGTACCTAATATTAGCTTTAATATTTTTTATACAAGATTACTTTAATTAGTTCAATTAAAAACAATATAACTTAAGTACTACCTATTTTTAATTACAATAATGAATTCATTTTTGCTCCAATCATTCAAAAATAAAATCTAAATTTGCGTGGAAAATTCATTTTTTCCCAAATTATTTGTGCTTCAATCATCAGTGTAACATAAATTTTAGAATTAAACAAAGTTATGGATAGGGTTTCTCCTGATAGGTGCTTTATTTGTAATTCATCAAAAAATAAAAAATAAAACAAAAAGAACAAAAAAAATTGTTTTTTCTTTTACACTGCCCGAACATTATTTTTGCATCCGTAAATAACCTGAAAGGTGAAAGTAGACAAATCCACGATAGGGGAAAAACCTTTAACATGAGCATAACAAACAAAATTCTAGCAAAGCACCGCAGACAGGTTTCAGAGATAAAAGTTGCGATGATAACGAAAGTACAAAGCCAGAAGTTAGCAACATGTCAACTCTTCCCGGCTGGTCGAACCGATAAATACTTTAGGATTCAAACTAAATTGCGACTTGACGGGAGGAAACATATTTAGAAAGCCGACTACCAAAACCAATTCAGATGGGTATTGATTTTCTAGAAATAACTATTAAGGTTCGAAGTTATTGGTGCGACGGAAAATGCTCAAAGGGCTGGAAGATATCACTGGTCAACGCAAATTTTTTTGTTTTTTTCTATACCTTAAAGAATAATAGGTATTTTTAATAGGACGTTCTCGGGAATAGTGTTAAAAGTGAAAAATTCTTATTGTGCCCATTTTTGAAAATTTTTTTAAAATTAATGGAATGACGTAGAAGCTCAAAACATATCTCCAAAACAACTTAAATCTTTAACTGCACTTATCAATTATTTGAAAGGTCTATCAAGATTTGTTCAGAAGATACATTTTTGCATGGGAGTCCTCCTCCTATGTCCGCAGTTCATTTATTTCATAGGGCCTAAGCAAAGATCCATGCAAAACTCATTCTGTAAACAAATTTTATATAAATAGTTAAGGATCTAATATTTTATTAGAGGTGTGTTTCTCAATCGTGCAATAACCTGTTATTTTTGAAGAAATGTTCAAATATGTCGAATATACATATGACTTTTTGTCTTATGTTTACACTAGGTTAACCGCACCGATTTGGATGAAATTGAGCAGGAAGATAAATATGGCCTCAAATGGAAAGAATATGCAAAAAATATTCCGCGGAAAACAATACTTTACGAGATAATTAACTTTATTGTCACTTGGACCTTCCCAAATTTTTGCAACTTTTCCCATTTCTATATCTGCCCAATTTCATCACTCAACACTGTACACTGCTTTCGAAGCTCGCTAGTACCAATAAAATCACTGCACATCACATTTCTTATGGTTTTTTCACATTCAATTTCAACTTTTAGGAAGATTTTCCTTATTCAAAATGCCTACTGACTGAAGATTTTCCTTATAGCAGCGACACACCAACTGAAATTTAGAATTTCGAGCGTATTCAATTTCGCAATATTATTGTATTGCTTTGAAATTAAAGTCAAATTTTTGTCAAAATCTCTTTTTAATAGAATATTCGCCTTAAACCATTTTAAGAAATTCAAAGGTAATGATTTATTTCTGAAATTGAGAACACTCGAAATTCTAAATTTCATTTAGTGTGTCGCTGTTATTATACCTGCGACACACCAACCGAAATTTAGAGTTTCGAGTGTTCTCAATTTCAGAAATATATCATATTACCTCTGAATTTCTTAAAAATTGTCAGACCAATATTATGTAAAAAAGAGATTTTGACAAAAATTTGACTTTAATTTCAAAGCAATAGAATAATATTGTGAAATTTAGTACGCTCGAAATCCTAATTTCAGTTGGTGTGTCGCTGGTATTATACAAAATGCCTACTATTGTATTGTTTTTCGTAAAAAAATTCTTGCATATTTATGTATTTTTAGGCCATATTCACCTTTCTGCACAAAGTCACCCATAATTGTCCGGTTAATCTAGTGTAAACTTGTTCCGATTTTTTTCACTTTTCAACCCAATATTTCTCGAAAACGTGATGTGCTGTAAAATTTTCATTTTCAGTTATAAGGTTCAGCACATTGAAACGTTCATATCCATGATAATTTTATTTGAAGGAGGATTTCGTTGTAATCCAGTGTAATTTAAATTGTCCACCGTCAACTGGGCATTGGTCGAAAAACAGGGTAAATTTTATTTATTTTATATATTTTATACATTTTACCCCTTACCTCGCACCACACTCAGTGTTAGTGTCTATTTAATATTCCCCAAATGGTCCAGGATGTCATCCGTCTCGTGGGGCTCTCTGATGATATTATTTCTGTCACGTTCGCTTATTACACAAGACACTGGGGGATGCTGTGATTTGTAAAATATAACGAACAACCGAAAAGAAGTCGGAGCCCCCGCCCGAGCCCCATCCGGATCCATTTGTGCCTTTGCAGCGGATTTAATGTAATATTCATCAGGATCTTGTTCGGCTGTGTTCGAGCATCATCCGCAGCTTCAAGAAGTGCGACGCGACGGTGAAAAGTTTTGACATCGTCATATCATCACCACCTTTAGGCATCATCGGCACACCCGGAGCTGCCAACTGACGCCCCCGCGGTGTCTCGGGCGCACACGTGAAAACCGGGCAAATTGTTACTTTCTAAGGAACTGTTCCGGGAAGACCTGAGATGCGGATTTATCACTGAAACGGAGGTGAAATGGTCGCAAGGAGATAGAAACCTTAAGGAGGAATACGTCTTGGGAATACATATATATATATATATTTTTTTTTTGTTATTTTCGCATTAGAGCAACCGAAATCTGAATAAGCAGCTGCGATAAGGGTTACTCAGGGTGCGCCGCGACAGATGGGATTTGGTTTCACTTTTATTCAGTGTGTTTATTAGATTTTCATATTTTCTGAATGCGCCCCCCGCCTTAAGCACTCATAAATCGAATAGAGAATATATAGAACACAGTGTTTTAAAAAACAAAAATACTTGACAATTTGCCAGGAAACACTACAGTGATCTTGTCTAAATTTAAAAGTATATATGTATGTATTTTTCAGGATCAAAAACTGTTACCATAAGGCACATAGAGTTAAAAAAACAATTCAGGAGGCTTGAATTTATTTTGGGTATCTCCCCTACGTTATAATCACGAGAATCAAAAACGTTAATTTTTAGGTTTTTGCATTTTGTTTTATTATGATATGTTAATTTCTGTATGTTCGGGCCAAAATTAACTTATGTGGGTTTAACCCTTAAATACATTCGTGGGGTAAACTTTAACCATCAAATCCCATTATTATTAAGCTTCTTTTTTTAATGAGTTTTGTTTTGAACCTATGCAAGATATATATGTCAAAAATTGACAACTCAAGTTACCAATGTAACCATTTTACGAGAACTCCTAAAAAGTGTATTCACGTCATCTTGTTTATGAGACGTAGAATATACATACATACAAGCTCAAGTAATTTTACAACTTGAAGTAAATACCCCTTATACATGTTTATAGAATTAACTTTTGTAAAATTTGAAGAAAACCTACTTTTAATAATAATAATAATTAATCATAATTATTATATAGATTTTTTCTAAAGTGTTCGATAAAGTAAATTACAGGGTAACCACACAAACGTTTCTCGTATGCAAATTTATGCAGATGATTTAAAATTTTTTTCTATCGGACATGACTCTAATGGTTGCTTACGATTATAAGACGACTCAAATAAGCTAACCGAATGTTGCGTTAGTATTAATATGCTAATCACACATATTATAATATTTAACTAAGTATGTACTTCATAAATGATCAGCATTGAGACGTCTTAATGAATGTTGACTTAAGAATAACTTTAGATAGTAAACCCTGCTTTTTTTAAATATTTACTATGATATGTCGATTAAGAAATTTGTTAATAGTTCTTTCACATCGAACGAATTATGGACTTTGTGACTAGATGTATAAATTAGTTATAATTTGCTCAATATTCATCTATGGGATTACATTGCTGCCCGATGAGAATACAAGACTTAAGCTATGTAGTTTAGTCTGTAAAATTGGTATGTAATTGATAAATAATATTAGAGAGAAGCTATAATGTATTAAAATAAAATTGATAAATTGCATAACTTAAATTAATAGTTGCAATCGATGAAATAATTTAGAAAAGTACAAAATATTAATGTAATAGAATTGAACAATTTCCTTCTTTTAGGTGTATTTGATCAACAAGGAGTTTCGAAACAACGTCGTAAATGTATTTAAAACTAGATGTTTCATTTTCGCTTTTTACTTAGGTGTACCATACACCTAATGAAATTAATCCTCAAGTTATTTTAAATTAGGTATAATGTCTTTTTTAATTAATTTAACTTCATAAGTTGTATCGCTTCTTTCAGTATGTTATTAAAAGTTCAATGCGTATCTTCATTCGAAGATAAAGTAAGGTTATGACTTGAATGTTTTTAAAAATCTAATATCTCTAGCTTCAATATTAATTTGTGAGATTTCAACGAACGGTAGACCTTCATTTTGAAACTTAGACATCTGCAGTATTCTTTAATTGTCAAAATAATTAATTAATTAATAGTTGTTATGGAATAATTACAAACTATTCGGTAACATTGTGAGAGAAATGGGGCCATTTTTCAATATTTGCAAAAAATGCATCTCCTGGACAGTCTGTGGCTCGCACTTGTCGATGTCCGTAGAGTGTAAAATTGTCCTGGATGTGTCCGGCAGCCACTCCATAATCAATCAACTCCCAGCTCTTCTCCACCATGTTGCTCGGAGGAAGTGTGTCTAAAAAAAAACAGAAACCGGAAAAGGGTTAATTTCGTCCATTAGTCGCTAGAACGAGCTCACAGAAAATAAACTCACAGTTCCAGTTGCCGATGAAGCAGATTCCGATGCTCTTGTCGTTGTACCGCGGGGCGTGGGCCCCGACGACGTTGAAGCCCCGTCCCTCGTAAGCGTTCCCGTCGCCCCCGATTGCGAAGTTGTACCCGATGTCATCCCATTTCCTAACTAGCTGATGATAATTTTGCATCGCTCGCATTTTCGCTTTGCAGTCCTCGGTGGTGAAACAGGCTCCAGGAGATTCCGAGTGATGAATGATCACGAACGGCAGCTTCCCCGGGATCACTGTCCTGCTGGTTGGTGGCCTTGCGCCCCATTCCTCTCGGGAAATTATTTTAATGCTCGACACTGTGCACGTGCCTGCAATTTTGGGAGATTATGAGTTAAAAACAATTTTTTTTATAGGTAAATTTTACAGCGAAATTATCCCTTACAGAGAAAAAGTAGGGAAAGAAACAGCAAACCTACGCTTGTCGACATATTTTAGGCCTCAGGGCACGTCACGGTACTTTGGCGAAATCGCGAATGCGGAAAAAATCGCCTGCCTCGACCTCTTTATATATAACATGATATCCAAATTATGCTGATAACAAAATAATATGCTGCTGAATTTTATCTTATCTTAACTCCCACTCAAAGCGGGGAATTTGTTTATAATTTTCTTTTACATTTATTATTTCTGTAATCACAAATTGTACAGTCATTTGTAGATGAATCTAAGAGTAAAATTAGAAAACCAAGAGAAAAAAAGGGGAACTCCATTTTTCCCAAAAGTTTTGTTGCTCGAAGATACTTAAAATGATAAATAGCTTTGTTACAAACTGAGCGTACAAAGAACTTGTTTTGGTTGAAGAGAAACACTGAAAATGTTATCTACAGACCAAAATGTTAATTAAAGCTGTGCGGTCGAGTGGATCGATGGGGTTTTTGATAAATGAACAACAAACGCTTAAGGGTCGGGGATATATTTTATTAATTCGTCTTTTCCAAGAGCCAATCTAATGCACCATTGCCTTTATTAAATAGAAGGGTACAACGAAAATCATTTATCAGATTAAATACGATTTAAGTAATGAAATTAGAGCGCTATAAATTTTTTTTGTATATCTCTTTACAAAATTCCATATGGGGTTCAAACTTTCCATTGATACATAAAACTTCATAAAGTATTTAAATAATTATAGGAACTATCACCATATTGCAGAAAACACCGGCTTATTGCGTTTTACCACTTCACTTGTTTATATTTATATTCAATAAGTCAACACACTTTTCGGAGAACGCTAAAAAGGTTGCAGGTGTTTTGCTCACCTCGATTCATTATGAATAGCAAAGTCGCACCTCTAAACTTTTAATTACTAATGCTTGTCGCAAACTGTGAAGCTAAAATTTCGAACGCTAAAACTATTGTCACATTCTACCACAGCATAAAGAATAAAACTGAGAGTTTTTTAATCTTCAGAGAGAAATTCCTTTTAGATAATAATAAATTATAAGAAGCTTAGCTATTTATGTGGATTTGCTTTTTGCTTGCACAAAATTTTGAATAACACTGATATAAAGTTTAATTTATTCATCACATCATTTTTGTTTATACGGGTGGTATCATGAAATTAAAATAAATATAAAATTAATTGCACATTGCTTCAGAAAAAAATTGATTGGTATTAAAATTGATGGTCGATTTAAGGGGATAGATATTAAAGATATGTAAATTCTAATTAATGTAAACGATTTTAAAAATAATACCTGATGTTCTTCAATTTCAAAACTACGCAATTCGAATCACTGTCCTGTAGAAAAGGTAGTAAACAAAATCGAGAAGTAAAATGTCATAGGCCTATTAACTTCAGAAAGCATTTAGTACAAACATTTTTTCAAAGTTTTAGTTTTCAGTTTCATTTTTCATGAAATGAAAACCTATTTTAGTATGTAAAAACGAAACCCTTTCATATGATACTCCATTTTATGTATATGGTATCCCAGTTTTGCAATGAAAATAAAAATACTTTTTTAAATGCTGTCATTTGCAATAGAGGTGTACATGGATTATTTAAAACTAAGTATTCCAAATCGATAGTGTTAATTAATTGCTGAAATAAGTATGTATGTAGCTGTGACAGACGGACAGACCAGTCGCACTATAAGGGTTATTTTTCACCAGTTTTGTACAGAACCATAAAAATTAAGCAAATCTTATTAAATATTTAATTGTATTTTCAACTGAATTTTTGTTTTATACCAGCGACACGCCAATCGAAACTTGGAATTTCGAGTGTTCTCAATTTTAGAAATATATCATATTACCTCTGCATTCTTAAAAAAGTTTCAGGCGAATATTCTGTTAAAAAGAGATTTTTGTATGCATATATAATAAATTTGCTTTGCTATTTTAGATTCTAAATTCAACTTGATTACAATTAATTTAGGCTTAAGTGTAGAACACGAGCATCGCCCTAAAACGAAAGGATCTGAAGGAATTTTGCGGCGGAAATAGCCACTTCATTTCGAAATTTTGTCAAAATTAAAAGTGGAATATTTCGGAAACATATAGCCGACCAAAGCAAAATTTTTTGATCCTTCCGTTTTATGGCAAACGGAAGGCGCCTGCAAAATTTCATCGAAATCTGAACAATTCTCCTGTTCCACACTTGTTCCTTAATTTATCTCTATTATGAGATTAACTTGAAAAATAAATCTAAAAATTTTAATTTAGGTTAGAAGCTCTACATACAAAATACATATGTATCTATACCTATAGTATCATTGTACATACATGAAACAAATTCACAATCAGAGTCACTTAATCCTATTTATCGCCATATGATATAAAAACGTTCGTTAAACTTTATGTCATATATCAAACTTCCGCAAATGCCTTTAAGCTTCGTAGATGTTTTAAAGAATGGAAAAAGAGAGGTTATCGTGCTTCATATTCCGCGGATAATAAATTTCCGTATCTTTGAGCTCCATGCAATTACCTCAAAGAAGAACGCCTTTTGCATATTTAAAGAGTTTTAAGCTCATCCTGTGATGCTTCAGCCTATATAAAGCTATTTAAATCGAATTACTTTTCGCAGAGGAGGCTCATTAGGATGTCAATGGTACCATAAATTCCATAAATTTGCTTGTAGCCCAGCTGGAAAGGATTTTAGCGCACACACCACCCAGCATTTCATGATCTCGTTAAAGTCCCTGAAATTCAATTTTGATTGAGACCAGGAGCTCAGAACAAGAGGAGCGCAGGCACTCTCTTGATGTTGATTTTCCATTGACGTAAACGGAAGGACTACTTTTGGATCATTTTGCGAGGAGAGATGTAAGCTGTCCTTAAGAAAAATACAAAAATGTTCCAGTTCGGGAAGCTGTAAGATGACTTCCAGCGGTCCTGCGCGGTCCTGGATAAGGAGGCTGCAGGGATATTTTGGCTACTGGTGCACCAGGTGACTCAGGTAAGAATCATTCCTTTTTAAATCTATGACCTATAAGAAGTGCCAGAAATCACTGGTCTGCAACGTTCGTTGCATAGTTTAAAATATTTTCGCAAAAAGGACACTTGGATTAGGCTCTATCGTCTCGGTCGTCCCATCCTCTGGAAGGCTGAAGGTATTACATAACGTCGCCTGCGAAAAAGTTTATCTAGAGCTCCTTCGTCTAGAAGGGCAAAAAGCAAAGCGGTGTTACTTGTCGCAGTATATTCCTTGGGTATGGACAGCTTTTATCCCTCTGGAGCTGCAGGAACCTAGGGAAGAATAGTTGACCTTAGAAGAGGATCAGCTCGTTCCCGGCGATTTTATTAAACCCGGCATGGGTAATAGCACCAAGCAGAGATATGAGCTGCATTTAAGACGTGCCCAGCCCTTCTTACAAGCGGACAACATCGCAGAAGTAAAGTCGTTTAGTGAATTAGAGCAGAAAAATTGAATGAATGCACGAACGCAACACCATCAGTCGTCGGTGGCTTTTTATGGGCGCTCCAGGGGATTTGTTCCCTTTTTTTCCTCTATTCCTGGTGCCAATATGGATCGATATGAGCCTCCAAAGTATTGAACCAAATATATGTATGTATATATTTTTTTCTTCGTATTTTTCTTTAAAAGATCAAAGTACCAATGAATTTCCACTTTTCGTCAAGGCATTTTCACTAGAAGCGTCGACCATTAAAAATCATTCTAGCAACTCTCCCTCCAGACAAATTTTTCTCCACCAGTGACTATTCGCTGGGAAATGTTCACGCGCTAAGAAGCTTCTCTATTTGCAGATGTCTCGTCCTTCTAGCGATGTGAACATAAAATTTACTTTCCCGACCGCCCTCCTGCCCAACTTCGAAACTCCAAACTCCAAACTCCAACTCTGTCATTTTTTACGTGTTGTTTTTCATTTTCTTAATTGATTCCCTCCGCAGTGAGCCTCCAAATTGGATTAAAAGTCCTAAACAATCTTTTGCCCGACTCAGATGAAATTTTAATAAAATTTTATGTGACTACACCCAGAAACAGATGGGTATTCGTCCGCTTGAAGATGTGCAAATTTTGTTTGGCTTCAAGTCATAATTGCGACAAAATTTCATTTTTTCTCCCTTACATTTTTTTTTTTATGTTGGGGTCGGATCGGGAACATAATGATAATGAATGTTTCCATTTTTGGGCTGTTTGCATAGGAGTCCTCTTTTTCGTCATGGGACGAGAGTTGCCTTTTTATTTGAAACCAAATAATAATTATTTGTAGCCGAGAACGAAATGTCGTCCAAGTGTATTTATTTATCTTCCACCGCATAAAATACGGGAAATGGGACGTTTATAGACTTTCATTTCATTTGAAGAGGAAGCAACAAAAATTCATTTTTAGAATTGTGCTTTAAATGTTAATCATAACATTTATCCGGCTATTAATTAAAGCATTCGTTACTTAAATAAATTAGAAATCTTAAAGCATTCTGACCGTATCGTAATACAATTAAACCTCTATGGGCCCGTGTAACTTTCAATTCACACATTAATAAACAATTTCTTTGTTATTCAATGATTTTTCACAATATGGCATAAAAATATCTCTTTATTTACCAGTATTTTTCTTGATAATCGCTATTAGCTCTAACCTTAAAAAACAATGTAAATACTTTAAGAAGTTGCTGCAGAAAAAATTCGAAAACCTATCTTATATTGTATTATTATCACTGTTTTTATTCTTCTATCGGAGTTTATAAAGCAAAAAAAGCGTATTATATAAGTGATAAGTACATAAATGTAATAATATAACATATTTAATTTTGAATTTCTTAAGTAATATTTGTTTCTATTTGTATTATTATTTGCTTAACACTGGGTATAAATTTTGCTCTTCATGATCTCAGAAAAGACAATATTTTATTTTATTTTTTTTTTTCAAAAAAGCTAAACAATTTTACATCGAATAAAAAAAGTTTGAATGTTGTAAGCTGTTGTTACTTTAAAGTTATAATGTGTATTCGCTATTATAAAATTGTTAAAACTGTTGAATTTATTGCCTATCTATTTTTACAGGTCAACCTGTATTGATTTTATTTTACATTACATTTTTTATGTATATATTCGGCCATAGAGGGTTAATTACTGAAAGACAAATAATTGAAACCATTCTAGGTTCTGCAATTATCTTCACGTTCATTCATCTCTGGACAGACAGTACAATTTTAATAATATAATTAATAATAATCCGCTCAAGTTGTCTCTAGAAAGAAGAACTTTGCTCCGATTGAATAATAATGGTAATTATGTAATTAAAATATTTCGCGAAAAATAAATAAAAGTTTGAGTTATAAGTGCTCATAGTACGTTTATTGATTTCCTTGAATTAATACATGTTAAGTACGTAAATTTATTTTGATAGGTTCTAATATTGTGAAAATATTGTGAACTCATCAAAACCAAATTTATTTGATTTTTATTTATAATTTTTTTGTGAAAGTAAATTATTTTTCTGATTGCATGTCTACCTTTTTCAGTAAAAATGTGACTTCCTTTCTTTGTTTCAGACAAAAAAAACTGTAATATACTCCGAAACAATCCTATGTTGACTCGTTAAGTAATAGCACGCATACCGTCTCTAGGATTAAATTCAGAAGATCTTTCCCATCAAAAGACCTTCTCAAATTTCCCAAAATCTTCAATGTTAATGAAAAATTAATTAAGCGCATTGTGAAGGTCCTCAGACTTGCGAAGTTGAACCCAGGCGTTCCCATAGATTCATTTCATTCGTCCTTCAAAGCCAACCCAGCCTCAGGCTCTAAGAAAATTTTAACCCGATGAACAGAGTACCGTGGGTTAAGTGGGTACTAGAAAAATTCCACCCTTCCTCTTGTTATTTTCCCAGAAACGCTCGAAAAGAAACCTTCTTCATTTCATTAATAACGCAGAAACAGCTCCTCTGAATCTCCCAATGAATTATATCCCTCTCAGGGTGCCCATCCTTTTAGAGCTCCCCTCGAACTCCACGAGCTCCAGGTCCACAAAATTCATCTTCTGCTCCCTGGTCCCCAAAAATTATTCTAAGCAAGAGTAGAATCTGATGGCGCTCGAGGAGTTGTAAGTTTCCGTGTAAAATTGGGGCATTTGCAACTGGTGTGTTTCGTTCTTTACGACGAATCTGTCGACCCTTCGGGCCAGGTGGCTTCTTGACGCCACAAGAGCCATTATTAAACACTATTATCAACTATCCTTCGATACCTTCGGATCCGAAGTCATATTTCATAAATTGCCTCCGTTCGCTTGTTCGCACTAGCACCACTTGGGCTCCACTTGGGGGGTGTCCTCTTATGACTCTTTTTTAGCCCTTCACAGTCGCCACATCTACTATGAAGATTTTCCAGCTGTCCTCCGGGAGCAGGGAGCAAGCCCCACAGCTGTCGATCGATTCCCATACCATAAAAATGGGTACTTTGAACTTGCCCTCACAAAAACTCCACCGAGGAGCCCCAAATTTGAAGATGGTGCTCTTCTGTGGTCGTTGCGACACCACCCAATTTCCAACCCTCAAAGAGGAAACCTAGAAATTTTCGGAATGGGCCCAGTCCTGTTTATGGATGGGAAGAAAATTGCGTTTGGGATTATCGAAAGTGCTCCAGCTACGTACGAATATACCCTCAAGGGGGCCTCTGTGCAGACGACTGAGGTAAATGTTTCTGGGGCACAATTTAATTTTTTTTTTTTTTCTTTATTTTCTGTCTCCGAATATATTTTCGGCGATTATTTACTTGACGAAAAAATAAATAAATTCAGACAGAAGGCACTCAGTTACGAGACAAAATGGAGTTCTCGAGGAAAAAGAGAGTGATTTCGGGGCGCTGCTCCATTAGGGCTGTTTACTTTCAAAATTTGTTGCCGCAACATTCCTATAAATCAGCATACATGCAAAAGGATGATCGTTTTGGGAACATGAATTCACCCTTCGGGACATGTAATTTGTATATTCGTACTTACCGAAATTGTTTCCTCAAAATGATATCAAATAATAATAAATCATTCTTAGATATTCGATAATATACAAAGTCTTAGCTTTATTCTAGAAAAGAGCCTAGACTTGCAAGTATTAAACCAGTTTTAAAGATGTCTTAATTTTGATAAAAATATCGAAATCTGCAGCCCTAGGAAAGAGCGGGACTGGAAGTTTCGATTAAGAAACTACAAAAATAAAATGATGATTTATACACACATCGAAAGAGTATTTATATTTGTTTTTAAAAAAAATGGGAATCATCTGATAACTTTTATTGTTGATCTTAAAAAAAATCAAAACCATCTGATAATTTTTCTTCCTGATCTCGCGGTTAAAAGTTATTCAATAAGTGTTATAAAGTTCTGATTAATAAATAAATTGAAAATAACGGTTAACTTTTAATTTTGAAAAATTAAAATTACAAATCTAATTCTAATTTAAATGCTCAAAAAAAAGGGCTATTTTGTAAATATTTTTAAGAATGTATTATTATAGGAATTCACATAAAATTCGTTGAGCTGCATAAATATACTACACAACTACAACTACTCCAAACTACTCGAAAAGTAAATATGTCACTGGCGACTTTGATATCTCGATAACGGCTCATTAAAATCGAAAAGCTCGAAAATATTTCTCGCGCATTCAAGAAAAATTTGATATCAGCAATTTTAGAAATCCTAGTTTTATTAAATCTATCTGGTTTGAATGGTTTTTTAGTCATTTATAAAAGAGTTTGAAGCCTTTATAAATTCAAGTCTGTTGAATGTGAATAAAGCTCAAAAAAATTTTCAAACTATGCACATATTTGAAAATCATGTTAAATGCAATAAAGCAGGGGATGGATTATTTTAAAGACGGTTTCTTTAACAAAGTTGATTAATTTTCTTTAAGAATTGATCGCAAATGTCTGGAAAGCCCCTAGGGAATTCCAAACCAGTTAGACGTTCGAAGGAAAAAGTTCAATGAAAGAAACCACTTCCATCTCAGTTTCAAATCCCAAACCATTGATTTGTGCCCGATAAAAGTGAAACAATGTAAGTACCAAATTCAATCATTCGAAGACAGAAATTAAGTTATTCACCCTCCTTTTAAAAAGAAGTGAAACGCAAGAAAAGCAGCAGCGACAAAAGATTTTAAGAAAAGAATAGGCTCGTCCATTTGGCACCTATCCTTAGTACATCTCACCTGTTGCTGATTGTCTTTCGCGAATGTTTGAGAGGTTTCTTCTCTGGATGGAAATTTATTCATTGGCTGGGAGGGTAATCAGTGCTTAACGGCCCGGAAAGTATCATAGAGGAAACCTAATTCACGATTTCCATTCCAGGTGATTTCCTTAAAAAGCAAAAAAACGAATAAAACGAAGAAATTATCCAAAATTGTTTGGCTGAAAAAAATGAAATCTATTTTTGCAACAATCCATCCAAACTGAACCCCTCTCCACAGGGTGACAATGATTGTGGTGGGGCTTAAATTAGCAATTAAATGGAGGTAAGTGTTTTATCAGGTTTCATTCAGAGATATTGGATGATTTTTATATGCGGATTTAATAACAGAAACGAAATTAATAAAAAACACTTAATAAGGGAGGTTCAAGGATCACCCTATTTCCAGAAGGGGGCAACTGCGAGAGCGGCCTTTGGTGGTGTGAAGAGTGCGGTGATTGGGGCCCATGGGGCTGCTGGGGCTGTTGGGGGCAGGTGTGGCCAAGTGAGAGCTAAGTTCGGGACGTGGTTGTTCCCACTGGTCAACGGTGCCAAGGCTGCGTCCTTTGTAGCTGCAACATGGTGAGCAGCCGCTGCAGCTCCTGTTCTTTGGATGTTGGCGTATTTTGCTGCCTCATGTTCTGAAGATGGCAAAACAAAATCAATTTAAATTTTCTCTCAAGCTGTTTCAAATACATATGTGCTTGCACTGCTTAAACCGATTTTAAACTACCCTTCTCCTCTCCAGTTAACATGAACCACAATATCATATTTATCAATTACGAAATCAAATTTTATCGACATCGTTTTATATTAAAAGGGAAAAATTGATTGAATTTCTTTTCAACCCCTCAAAAAACTATCACGAAAAAATTATTCAAAATAGTTCAAATAATAAAATCGCCAAAAGTTAAAAAACCAGTCAAGTGCAAGTTTAAATCGGTATATATTTTGTTATAAAGATAGTTGCAAAAAGAGGTTGTTAACTAAGTATATAAAAAAAAAATCAAAAGTCAAGTCGTGTACAATTACTTTCGATTCAAGGTATTTGATATAAAATAATGAAGATAACAAGCGCTAAATTAATACTTTTTTTCATTTTCGATCCTAAACGTTTAACTTCTTGCAATTATATTGCTGTCCTACTTTCAAAGCATTCGTTTTTATTCGATATTTTGGACAAAAAAATTCAAGACAATGCCGCATTCCTCACAACAAATTTTGTGTAGTTAAGATCGATAAGATTAAAATGTGGTTTAAAAAGGGTTTCAACTCACCTGTTCGTTTAATTTCTTCTGCAGCGGCATGAGCCGCCCTTTGAAGGGCTGCAGCAGCCTCAGCCTCCTTAGCAGACGCAATTTGTTGTTGTTTCGCTACCGAAGCCTTCGCCGCGGCGAGACGCTGCTGAGCCAAGACGACGGCCTGCGCGGCGGAGGCTGCTTCAGATCTTTGAATAGCAGCGGCAGCCTCGCTTTTTTGCGTTAGGAGGGCCGCCGCGGTCTCCTTATCCATCGCGGTTTTCTGCTGATTCAAGACGTTTTCCTTCGCCGCCTGAACTTGTTGCTGGGCGATGACAACATTCGCTGAGGCTTGCTTAGCCACAGCGATGGCATGAGCAACTTCGGATGGTGTCGGGGAGAGGGGCTTCGGCGGGCTAAAAACACACCGGGGAGTGTAAAATTTTTATTTTCATTAATTAATCAACCCTCAGTTTTACCTGGCCCAAGCTCCTAATGAGTATCCTGAAGCGTATTTTGTCCAAGGTGAGAGTGCTGCTGCAAAAGACGGAAAAACATCCCCGTACAGGGGGATCTCACGTTTTGAGACACTCTTTAGGCTCCTCGGGGTGACTGCAAGCGCAGCCCCAGCCAGCACGATGAGAAAAGTTGCGATTGCCTTAGAAAACAAAAAGTTCAACTCATTAAAGTAGAGTGGGTTGAAGATCTTTAAGACTATGAAGACGACGACGACGACTAAGACTAAGTCAGCGTCGAAACGTCTGTTCGACTCTAAGGAAAGGAGATTATTACAATGCACCCAGCACCCATAGAAGTAGAAGTCGAAGATTTATTTGCTCAAGGAAGAGTCTCTTTGTCTCCCCGATAAGAAATATTCCTTTTGTCCGAAGACGCTAAGTAGATTTGCTAAAGAACTTTGCACTGCAAATTAATATCTGTGCTCGGGTAAACAAAGGGGTGGTAAATCCAACAATTTTGAATGGCTAAGTTAAACTGATTCGGGGTACGAATGAGTAATAAGCTCAAAAGGGTACCCTTGGGAAGAAAAACTTCCAGAGGTAAACGCGAGTAGATAAATTTTACCAAGAAGTTAAAATTTCTCTAAGGATTCAGCAAGTCAAATTAGAATCTTTGTTAATTAATTAAATCAGTTTTAGTGGAGTTTCGGGGAGGGCAATTAGAGAACAAAGTTGATAAAATGTAACTCACATGAACCACCGCCATTCTAACGTATATAAAATAATCCTCGGCCACTCGAAAGTCTCGCAGAAGAATCTCCCGAAGGTGTTTCACAAAAACTGATATCGGTAGAAAGATCTGGCCTTCTATTTATACATCAAACCGAAACGATGATGCCCTGACCCTAAAGGCAGCAAAAACCTCTTTACCAGCCAGCCACCTACTTTGTCACGTAGGAGCTGATTTTGATTTTTATTTTCCAGACGCCGAGCAGAGGTGCTAGGCAAAACCCATTCAATCCGTCAGCCATCGAACCCGAACCTCTAACTCTAACTACTACTAGAAAACCTTCTCGGTCTCCCGGCGGACGATAGTCGAGGCGGAGGTGCAGAGAGGATTTCTTCTATTTTCTGAATTGCGACGGAAATGAAAGGGAAATTAATGGAGACCAATTGGGCCGCATCGATTTTCATGGACTATCACTTTTTATTGTAATCACGTTACAAAATTTAATTACAGCGAAAGAAGGAGTGATCTAGTAATTGCGACCATTAAATTATATCGCCAGGAAGCTGGCAAATTGTTCCCCTTCTTTTGGATCAATCATCCAACAAAAATGTGCCCTTTTAAGGTCGCGGCTCCCAGAAATAGGAGCTGGACTTTCACAGTATCTCTCTGGGTCTAGGGGAGGCATTGATGTCTCATATCAAAAAAACCGGAAGGGTCCTTGCATCCCTTATATTATATTACCTACATAGGTATATAGTACCAGAAGGACAGAATTTTATTATCTTATATCGTCATTCTTTCTATTATTTGATTCATAGAATTACTACTACTACATACTAGAAAGATTCTCTGGTTACATTTAAGAATTTAATCTTTTAAAATGGAATTAGTTTGGTAGTTTTAAAAAATAACGTAGAAATATTTTACAGAGTACCTTATAATATACATTTATATTACATGTTGAGTACAAAATTTTTTTGTAGTTTTTCACATCTAAATCTACTACTATATTTTAAGGAAATACACTTATGGACAAACAAAATAAATAGAGTGTTATTCAAAACAATAGCAACCATTTACATAAACTTAATGTAGTACATTTTAAATATGATTCAAATCTGGTAATTGAACCGGCAAATCAAGAACTTCAAGCTCATCCTCATTTATAGGCTTCGATATGTATTTCGGGTCATTGTAATGTTGAAACACCCATGGAAGTGTCGTTTTCCATTCGGCATATGGAAACATTTGCATCTTCAAAATAAGTTTTTAAATAAAACGGTTCATTATTTTCTTCATATCACAAAAAGAACCCACACCGTTCGCTGAAAAATAGGACCAGACAAATATAAATTTCAATAAAGATAAACAATTTGAGATACGTTAGACTGTATTTATTTTTGTGTCCACCCAAAAATGCACCATTTATAGAATTTTGTTTAAATTTCTTTATTAACGCAGGGATATTATATTTTATATCTAGATAAGATCAGTGCATACGTCCGTTAAATACTTATCACAGTGTGAGTTATGAAATTAGTTAAGTAGAGTTCCTGCAAGAAAAAGTGACCGCTAAATTATAATTTAACCTTAGTGTATTTATTTTTTTGTCTATAAATGTATATAAGTTAAAGTTAATATGTATGAGAAATGATAAATGAGACATTTTTGTGCCTGAAAGATTTAAAAATGTTTTGGTTCAAATAAAATAAATATTAGATATATTATTCGAACTTTTTTTGGGTTACGCAAAAGTTTAGTTAAATATTCTGCTTACCTGTAAAAGGATTTTAGCGCACTCGCGATAAATTTAAAGAATGATGATGTTGCAAGGAATAAGTTAGCCAATTTCTTTCATTTCTCATAAAGTTTTGAAATTAAAAAAGTGTTGCTTAACCCTTAGCTGGCATCTAGGGGTCAGAGTGAACACAGCAGCGTTATTTTCAGCTTAAGTTTTTACCATTTTTCCACTTCTTTCTCGTATCTCTTTTTTTTCTAAATTTCCTTTTTTTTGCTATATCAGTAAACCATTATAAAAGTATCTTTTTTTTTTTAATTAAAAAAAAAAAATCATTAGCTGTCTTACAGCAAATATTTTCGTAGCTCGGATCATGCGGGCTCCATAGTGCCAACAATGCGATTCTGCAGAAGTGCGCCAGCTAAGGGTTAACTGCGTTGTCATGTTTTGAAGAGAAACATTAAAAATTATAGTTCCTATAAGAAACGTTTTACATGAGAAAAAGCATAAAGCTTTTAGCAGCAAGACATTCTTCAGCTAAATTACTAGCTGAAGTGTTTTCGGCACTTTGATCGTAGTTAACTCTATCGTAAAACTAAGTTCACGTAAAAGCTGAATAGAAAAACTCTTGAGTTATAAATGGCTTTATAAATGCAAAAATTTATAAAAGAGCGTAAAAACTTGTGAAGACTATTATGATTTTTATTTCTATAAATTTTGGAAATGGGAATTACGAGAGGGGATATGAAGGATGTCTTTGAAAATAAAAACTAATTTAAATGCTGAATCTTTATGTTCGATTCTTAAGTACAAGCCTTTTCGCCAAGCAAGTGTGTAACAAAATTTAATCTTAAACATACTAAAGCCCCAAAGCTAAGGCACAATCTCCCGGTGAAGGCCCCATTGCTCCACTCAGACAATCGGAATGAGATCTTTATCGCGGACGACCTCATACCTCAGCAAATTCGCATACTTCAGGAGCAGTTCCCTCCAATAGCACTCGACGTCCTTCATCCTGAGATGGTTCCTAACGAATTTGTATCCTTCCTCGGCGATCTCCTGGGCGACACTATCGTTCGCCTGCAAGTACTTCACGAGGTGCTCCAGCTCCTCCTCGCTGGGATACGACTTCAGGGGGACGTAGTGCTTCCATTCTCCCAATTTATCATAGAAGAATTCCTTCCACTCGCTGCCCACGTGGACCACGAGTGATTTGCAGAGGAAAAGATGCTTAAACCGGAAGCTAGCAGCAACCCCTCTGAAGTTGAACAGATATTTGTATGGACAGTGGTCTTCTAAAGATATTTCTTTTGCTGGATCAGCGTGCAGAGTGTCTTTTGGAGACTTCCAGGCCTGGTTTTTCGTGTATTGGGCGTCTACCAGTTCTGGATGTTTTCGAGATAGTAAAACCAAAGAATCTCTTTCATCGGATGTCCTGGAGCCACGGAAAAAACCTTTAGACTCCTTCTTATCCCAGGGCCACTTTTTGGAGGCTTCTGTAATTGAGATTCTGTGCTTATCCCACCGACCCAGCCCGGTTGGGTATAAAGAGATTGCTGGGCCTCCTTCCCAGAAGGACCATGACGGGTACATGATGTCCAGATACTTTTCCGTCTTGCTGAACGAAAAGATAGGCCCCTTTTTCTCGAAATGCTTGTGAATCTGGGGCCAGTCCCTGCAGTTTATGATCATTTCCATGTCAGGTAATTCTGGGAGGAGCTGTTTTATAAAATGTTCGATTCCGGAGCACCTTGACGGGAACATGCAATCCTTTTGGCGGTACAATTTGTGGTCGATTACTTGGTACTTTGTGCCCTTTTCGGTCACCTCGATTATTTGAGACTTTGTAATACCTCCGAGATACGGCTGTAAATCGCTATCTATTACGGATGAATAAAACCCACAGGCATCGCTCGTTGTTGCTGATTTAATCTTATAAAATACAGAGGAATCACCTATTTTTTTTAAAATACATTTTTTTGAGAAACAGACAATCTTAAAAACACTTAGAACTCACTTATTTCGTAGGTGTTTTCCTTAAAAAATACATCATATGGCGCACAAACATGTTTAAAAGTATTTGAATACAAAATAAAGTTAGCTAACAGTGATAAAAGGTAAAAATTTCTCGAAAACATTTTAACCGGTAAATTATAAACATTGCTGACAACAAAAATATTTGGAAGTTGTCCGGAATTTTTGGAAAGAACTTCCAGTATCCAACTGTTTATTTCCAGATTTTGTGTGTTTTTGCGTGAAACTCCCTGCTAAATGACATTTTTAGTTGTCAAAAAGACGTTTCATATCTTTGACAAGTTGCTGGAGGGCCCCTGTGCTCAGCTGGGAGGAAGTTTTCGAGTAAATTACGCGTTACAAAATGAAAAGTTCGTAAAATAGGCTTATTTTCGTTAAACGATGCCATTTACGAAAAGGAAAATGAAGCAGTTTGGAATATGTGGCTTCATTCTATTTTTAGGTGAGTTCATTAAAAGCGTCTACCGCTCCGTAGGGCTTCCGACTTACCCGGCCTTTTTTCCGACAGTTTTACTTCTCTATAAATCTTTGGCTAATCCTCACGAAAAGCATGCCGCCCAAATTGAAGATAAAGTCGAAATTGTGAAGGAGCGAAACGTCGTGTACGAAAACGGTGACCGGGATTTTGTAATCCAGCAGCAGCTCCTTGAACTTGAGGAAACAAAGACGAAATTGAGAGACCTGGAGAAGAAAGTGAGGCAGCTTGAAACCAGAATACCAAGGAAGTATCCGGACGTAAGATTTCTAAACTACAAAAACCGGAAAAGGATTCTGGTGAGGAAGAAACCCCCTTTTTATTTACGTAATCCAATGAGTGGGTGAGCACTTATTTCGCTCCAATTTATTCGGAAAACAGATAACTGGTGGGGCAGGTTTTGTCGGCTCCCA
This sequence comes from Machimus rusticus, assembly GCA_951509405.1. Classification (NCBI taxonomy): domain Eukaryota; kingdom Metazoa; phylum Arthropoda; class Insecta; order Diptera; family Asilidae; genus Machimus; species Machimus rusticus. Next base: position 13,155,077 of record OX608054.1, on the reverse strand, counting down.
CCTGGTGGATTACCTCATGATGAGGGGCCACGAAATCATCGTCGTCGACAACTTGTTTACAGGACGCAAAAGGAATATTGAGCACTGGTTCGGTCATGAGAATTTCGAGCTTATCCACCACGACATCGTTAATCCGCTGTTTATTGAGGTAGACCAAATCTATCACTTAGCCAGCCCCGCCTCGCCGCCTCACTACATGTACAATCCAGTTAAAACCATTAAAACGAACACAATGGGTGAGAATGCGTGGAAAAATCCTGAATGTGTCCTTTGTCTTGAATCCATTCTCGTTTTAGGGACGATTAACGTTTTAGGGCTTGCGAAGCGTGTTGGTGCCAGGGTACTAATTGCCAGTACCTCCGAAGTTTATGGCGACCCCACCGTTCATCCCCAGCCGGAAACTTACTGGGGGCATGTGAATCCAATAGGTAAGCAACTTAAATTTGTTTCAGTTAAAGAAAACAATTTAAACTAGTGGCGGAAGTCAGGAATGAAATTTAGATGTGTCTGTCTCTTTAAAAAATCAAAGAAAATTAATTTTCATTTTTTGGAGCAGTTGCGGACACACTGCCCTAAGCCAGAACAAACCAAACACTGTCTGGAACAGAGTTTAAACAAATCTTATTTGTATGAGCTGATTTAGTTTTGATAAAGCAAAATTACAATATTGATTTTAATTTTGTTTAATTCTTGAAGTTTGGGATTAGAGTTTTAAAACCATAAAACATGAGATTTGGATCCGATTTTAGCTTCAATAAACTCTTCCATTTTTTCCTAAGGCCCTCGTGCTTGCTACGATGAAGGGAAACGCGTTTCTGAAACACTCAGCTATGCTTACGCAAAGCAGGAGAACGTTAACGTGCGAGTTGCGCGGATCTTCAACACGTACGGCCCTCGGATGCACATGAACGATGGGCGTGTCGTTTCCAATTTCATCCTGCAAGCCCTGCAAAACGAGTCAATCACAATCTATGGAAACGGGAAGCAAACAAGATCCTTTCAGTACATTTCGGACCTCATCGACGGCTTGGTCGCACTCATGGAGTCAAACTACACGCAACCCGTCAACATCGGCAATCCTGTCGAGCATACCATTGAAGGTTTGAAAAATATATATTTTATTTTTTTAAGGGGGTAATATTATTTATTTTACCTCCGCAGAGTTCGCAATCATTATCAAAGATCTTGTTGGCGGGAAAAGTAAAATTTCACAAACTGCAGCTGTAGAAGATGACCCACAACGGAGGAAGCCGGACATTGCTAGAGCTAAAAAGTACCTAAACTGGGAGCCGAGGGTAATGCCAAGGATTAATTAGTTTTATAACTATTAAAAATAAAATATTAAAGGTTCCTCTGAAGGTTGGTCTGGAGAAAACCATAGAATATTTTCGCAAGGAGCTCGAGCGGTCGAATCATTCCCAACGAAACATTTTTGTACCAGACGACGGAGTCTTGCCCAAGTCATGAAGAATTCTAGTCAAATTTTTTTTTCCTAGCCTAAGTGTACGATGCGAGTCTGAGAGAGAGAACGAGCGCGAGAAAGGGAGAATACCAACATTTTTATAAACACAGCAAAGTACTAAATGAGTCTTTTTGTACCTCTGTAGGGAATTTTTTAAATTGTTTTTACGACCATTGGTTAAATAGTTGATGTTTTTTTGTGATTTTGTAAATATAACGGGGTAGATTTATTTCCTGAGGAAAATACATGTAAATAGATCATTTGTTTACGGATATAACGCCTTTCACTGTCCTTGGGTGTTGGCGTTTCATTTGGAGGAATTTTCAGTGCGTTATCTTAAGAGCGGCAGCTTAAAGCGATTGAAGCTGAAATAAGGCAGATTGTCATCAGAAATTATCGGTTTTCTACTGCGATTCCACTGCAGAGGCATAAACAAGGTAAATTTCTTCGATTTCTAGCGCGGAGTTCAAGCCAACGCTTCTGATTCGGCACAAACATCTCTGGAGGAAGTTTAGCTTTTTCATCAGGATCGTCTTCTGTAAGTACAAATTCAAAAATATTTTTTTAGTTCTATATTAAAAGTTATAAAACAATTTTTACACTACCGTCTGTTTTCTTGCTGTACTTTGGTGTCGAAGCAATTGACACAACCTCCTCAGGTTTTCTTAATAAAATTTTTCCAACTCCTTCGCACATCCGAAGCACCTCATGCTTACTCAATTTTTCGACATGTTCAGGAGGTACGTCCTTGCATTCCCTAATCCACTGCGCAACTCCATCAAAATCTTTTAGAAGATTTAAAGCCCCGCATCGGCTGAATTTAACCCGTTTCTGATAAATATGATCAAGCCATGCCTCGCAAATTATCTTTAAAACAAGACCCAAAATTTCAGCATCTTTCGTGGCTTTCAGAACTGGAAGGTAGATTTCATTTAGAAAATATATGACATATTCCCCCGGAGAACTCTGCAACTCATCAATTTGCCATTGCCTTGCTGGTGGTAAACATAGGCTTAAAGTGGCTAGAGTAAATGTTCGGCATGTACTCGATAAAATTTCTATGCATTCTAAACTTGTTCCCTGTAAATAAATGTTCAAATGAATTTTCGTAGAAATTTTAATATTATCAATCCCACCTTCAGCTTCAAAATATTTTCCTTAATCTCAGAAATTAGCTTATACCGCAAAGCGACGCAGACTTGAATAAGGACTTCTAGAGGATCTGCAGGAACTAGTTGAGGAACTCTAAGGTAGTAGAGTTGTTCTAAGCAATTTTTCACATCTCCGTTGACTATCCTAAAAAATGTCGACATATTCCAGTCCGAACACAAAGATTTGGCCTTGGCCAGTGCCCAGAGGCGCATAGTGTGAATGGAATGATCTAAAAACTCTTTTTAGATTATCTGATTTTTTATAAAACCTAAAAATCATACCCATTCTGTGGAGGACGGGGATTTGTTCAACAATTGGAAGTTGATTTGGAATTGTCCCATTTTGGTCGCAGCTGTTGCACAAGCTAACTAACGTGCTAAGGAGATCGCACCAAAGCAGCCCAGCAGCAGTTCCTGGTATCTGAATGCAAAATAAAGGATTTATTTTTCTTATGAGATAATTTTAAAATTCAAAACATCAACGTACACAATTTAATTTCATGGTCTACAACTTTTGTCTGATCTATTTTTATGATAAAACTTACCGTTTACCGAAAAAAGTGGAAAAACAATTTTTTGTTACCTTTGACCTGTAATAACTTTTTTTTTCAGATGTGGGATCGGTGGGGACTTTTAGTATTTTTTTGTAATAAGGTCTGTATCCATTTTCAGCTCTATGCGAATTATTGCAAACCTACGACTTTTTGTTCGACTATTTTGACCGGCCTAAAAATTGGATTTCTCTGTTTTTTTGTTTTAAATATTTCGAAAACATTGCATATTTTATGTTTAGTCACGAATACGAATCAGAAATGAAAAAATAAGCTGGCAGCGGTGGGATTCGAACCCACGCCTCCGAAGAGACTGGTGCCTTAAACCAGCGCCTTAGACCGCTCGGCCACGCTACCTCTTACTTATTTTCAACCAATGGATATACTTCAGATACCAACAAAATTAATTAATTTTATAAATAAACATTTATAAAGATTTTATCCGTACTAACTAATTAAAAATTAAGTAATTAATTAATTATTATGAGCCACTACTATCGAGTGGGGTATCAAATTAAAGAGCTCATTTTAACAATTATAAAATCACTACAGTGAAGGACATTTATGCATATAACCGCACTGCTAAATTTACATAAAGTTTCAAAATAATTCTAAACTACTCTACTGAATATTAAATGACCATATAAGACTTAACACACCATATTTAGCTGCATTTCTTTGTAAGTTAAGGAAAATAACTCCAAGTGAATCAAATAAGATAGTCAGGATGGTTAGAAGTATTTTGAAACTTTGCATAACTTTAACAGTGCGATTATATAAATTTCCATCACTGTATTATAACTATACTCACTTCAACTTTAAATGAAGAATCGATAGTTAAGGCAGTGTCAGCACTTAGAGCTGCAGAAACTAGCGCTAAACGAAACTGCTGATCCCAAATTGTACTTGTGACGTGAGTTGTAAGGGTTTCTCCTAAGCCTTTAAGGGTTGATAAAATAGGCTCAGGTGCATCTGTAAATATAAGGGATTAGACAAAATTATTTGTTAAATTTTAGTGTGATTATTTACCATCAATATGAAGCGTTAGCAACCAATCACGCAGTTGTTTGGCACATATCACAGGACGACAAGCAAGAGGCGCTTCGCTCCACCATAGGACAATATGATCCAACGTACTTCCGATTTGAGTCCACAGGCTGCGGGTACCACGATTAATCCATTTTTGAATATCTTGCGAATTTGAGGGAGCAGAATCTAAAATCTTATTATTACTATAATTTATTGTTATGGTTTTTATAGACTTTACCAAAAGCACTAGGGCATAATTTAAAACATCTCGCAATAACATTAGTAACAAAATTTTCCTCGTCAACAATTAAATGCTCCAGCAATTCCTCTCTGATTGATATTCTATCATCTAAAGTTCCATTTTTACGCTTCTCTAGCAACTCATTTGCCATATTGTCGAAAAATGTAATTGCAGGATCCTTAAAACAATATCCTGATATGTATATAATTTTTTTTTATTAATATTTTTATTATTAAACTTACATTTGAATCTATATCATTAAATGAATGTGAATCGTAATTCGCCGACGATTCATCGCGAATTTGTTGATGTTGCTGGCGAGTCAGGTGCAATGAATCTTTTTCGATTGGAGAAGTTAAATGTGAAGTTAATGCCCGTAGAATTTCTATGCTCGATGTATCTGAATCGTTGTCGTCTCCACATGGTGCTAATTGTAGTTTGCATGTCGTCAATAAGCAAGATATCAGCGACAAGCAACACTGCTCACAACGACTTTTGCAGACAATCTAATTGTAAGTAACGTAAAAATATTTTAGAAATGTTGCCTAGAAATTTACTTCAAATTTGTGGCATAAAATACAGTTTAATTATTAAAAAATTCAAATAAGGGTATATTTAATACAATATAATTAAACCTGCAAAATTATTCCAATATCAATTTTCTTTGGATGAAGCAGCAAAGTAGGGAAGGTGTTACTACAAATATTAGCACCAAACGATAGTTGTTCACTCTGCAGAGCAATCTCAACGCATCCGTTGAATAAACTGCACAGATGCAAGGCACAATTCATCACTATTTCGGATTGAGAGCTCATGTCCAGGAGTGATTTGATCTGGCCGTGACATCAATATAATAATAATAACTTTTTTTTTAAATTTGTGATTTTACTTACAGTCTTGTTAATAACAAATATTAGTTGATAGTGCCGCTTCTGCAAATTTTCAGCCATCGCAAGGGCTTTTCTTTGAACCAGAATCTTGTAGGGACTCCTCTGGATCTTCTTGCTCGCAGAGGCAGTGAGCTGCATTTTAAAATTAGTTTGTAACTCATTGCTCAGCGCAAAACATTTTCTACTCTCATCAACAATTTGTTGGAATTCCTTAAAAATAAAAATAAAAATTAAATCTTGTTATCTCAATCTGATGAGAGGTATTGAATAAAAAATTTGCACCATTTAAGATATAATTTGAATAAAATCATATCGTGTTCATGTAAATGAAATTAACTAAACAAAACAGTTTTATACCGCAGATACTTACATAACAATCTAACAAATTCAAATTAATATCAGTTGTAAACCTCCTGGCCAACAGTCTGAGCTGCGATTCTAAATCTCTGCTCTTCACAAATAATTTACTAATATCACTGCTATGCTTAGGAACCCATTTGGGAGTACTCGGGTTCATTTTGAATATAAAACTTAAATATTTTCCGAACTATAGCACCATTTTATCAAATTCCAATTAGCACTTCTATCCGGAACCACTCCTCAATCGAGCTGAAACTCTTTCGCAAACTGCAGCGAAATAGTACGTTAACCTTGTTCCATTTGCCCGGAGCTTTAACCCTGATTCAAATCCACTCTGGATCCAAAATCAATTCGAATGAGTTGCAACCTTGTCTTCAATTCAATTTATGTATATCGAACTTCAGAGCCGGTGTTTCCTTGGGAACTGTTGGCACTGGTTGAAATATGTAGCCGTAATTGTAGCGATTTTTTTTTTCTTTTTACTCTGCGGATTCCGATGAATTGCAGCACGCGAATTACAAAAATTCCACGTGGATGGCCCGTGGCAGCGAAGTGCTTGGTACATTCTGTTTATTTCGTTAACGAAATAAAAGTGGAGGTAATCGGTGTTATTAAAAGTTTATACGAGTGTTACGAAAAAAGATAGTAGCATTTTTTGTCGTATATCGAATAGGAACATCATATATGAAGTTAAAGCCATTCAACTAGGAAGAAATTCTAATAAAACTTTAAATAAAAGATTGTCGAAGGCTAAGACGGTTTACAGGCGATTTTTAGGGTATACATATGTAATACAAAAATAATTGAAAATTGCAGACTATCAAATGCTAAAATTCATAAGAATTCAGTGGAAATAGACACTCTCGAGCTTATAAAGTTCCTGATTACTATTAAAATCTAGATTATGTATTTTATGCAGTTCAAAATATACTTTTTTCTTAAAAAACGCAAAAATTAGAACATGCGAATAGTAGCTAAAACACCTGAAAAAATGCTATATATAGATACGTATTTGGGTCAAACGCAAACACGCAGAAATAATGTTTGGGTAAGTTTAAATAAAAATTGTTTTTTGGATCAATTACAGATAAAGCACCTTTCAAGAGTTATCCTATCCATAAATTTGTTAAATTCTAAAATATCTTGGACATTTAGAGGTTATTTTAGAACGATTGGAGAAAAAGTTAATTTATTATTGTAATTAAAAACAGGTAGTGCTTAAGTTATATTGCTTTTAATTGAACTAATTAAAGTAATTTTGTATTAAATACTACATCTTGTACCTATATTCTGTGGAATATGATTTTAACTTATTTTATTTACATTGACTGCGTTTGACCCATTTATTCACTTTTTTAAGACCTAAGAAAATAAAACATACATACATATATGTAATAAAGATCTCTTTTTTCCTAAAATAAAGAAAAACAATTAAAACACACTCATAAGCATTCGCATATTTTTATTGCATTAGATTGTCCAGTCTGATAAAATTTCTTGCAAGAAACTCGCAATCTCGCACCAGATGCTTTATCAGATTTGAATCCTTACAATAATTTTTTTTAAATTTTTTTTTTATCATATAAAATACAGTTTAATACAAAAGTTCTACATTTTGGGCATTTACTTCATCTATGACTAGTTCTAAAAATCAAATAACACATTAGTTTTTCTCCTTTTTATCCACTTTCTTATCCGCCTATCTCGTGTTACACAATATACATTACATAATTTAATAATAATGATTCGATAAATAGTCAATAAATTGTGAAAATTTCTAACTAATCCATCTGTCGCAAAAATTACCTAAGTTTTCTTTTAGAACAATTAAATATAAACTGTCGTCCTTAGGGGGATTCTTTTCGGATTGATAAAATATTTTATTTTTATTTTTTTCGAGAAAATGTAATAATTTTTTGTCTAATTTTCGTTTTCTGTTAATTATTTTTAATAAAAAGCGCGTTAAACGTAACATTGCACCATAAGCAAAACGATTTATTTATTTGTTTTGTATTTTTTTTTGGGATTCTTTTCCCTTCATACCTTTTATATGTAAGTAGTTAAAAGGAGTTTCCACTCAATGAACGTACTCTAGCACATCAACCTGATGTATTTTTAATTTTTAAATTTCTTTAAGACCTTTACAAGCTGAAACGGGCTGGATTTAAGCTAGATTTATTGCGCTTAGACACTTATAGACTATATATATAGGTCTAAATCCTTTCTTTCATGCGTTTTTATCGACCGTATTCAGCAAAAAGCCAACCAAAATAAAGTTTTAAATAAATTCAAAAAGGAAACCTAAAAGAGGTGTAAATTTAAATAAAATAATATACATAAAATAAAAGTTATAACTTACCATTTTGTTGCACAAGGAATTCAATCCTATAATTTATTGTGCTTTATTTTCAAGATGCATTAACTATAATCTTTGCTATAGTTTAGTAAAAACCTGGTTACTTCGAATTTTAAGCAGAAAATCGAAAAACTAACTTTTTTTGACATTTTTAGCTGCATTATAAAAAGGGATAAATTGGCAAAACGACGGAATGCTAGAAAAAAAGTAAAATAATTCAATAAATCCTGAAATAAGCAAAATCCAATGACCCCCTTGTGCAACCATCGAAATTAAGATAACAAAAGAAGAAAATAATCTGGGAGAAGAAATTGATATAAAATAGAAAGAAGGGTTAAAAGTTAAAAATCCGTTTGGATATTCAAATGGACAGTACACGAAATCTTCCTTATGCGTCACTATCAAATTCCTAAGCTTACTAGAATTTACGCAAAAATTGCGAAATACTCAATAATATTCGTCATATGATAAATCGCAAATCGCTACTCCATAGTAAAATATAGCTCTTCTGCATAAATTTGTTCACAATTGTTTATTACTCTTTATTATTAACTTTATGCATCATCACATTCGCAGCATATATCTATGTACATCAGTTTTATTTATTTTTTCTTTTCGCTTAAAATTGTAAAAACGCCTATGATTCCACTTACACAGATACGTTCAATAAATAATATTTTGTCGCCATTATAAAAATTGACTAATAAACACAAGTGGTCATACAATAAAATTTCAACCAATAAAAACAAGTAACAAAAACATCGATCGCATAGCGCATATAATTTATAATAAAACATAATACAAGTAAATATCTTAGAGAGGACGTGGTGAAATATCAAAATGTTTTCATCTTTTGGTTTTTGTTTTTGTTTTTTTTTTTTACCATACATAAAATCAGTAATTTGTCAAGGTAACTTCGAATACAATATGTTTTCTTGTTTCATTAATGTAATTAATGAGTATAATTGTAAATTAGAGTTTGGTTCATGCTCCTCGGAATCGAGAAGTTATAACTTAATGAGAATTTTATTTTATCCAAAAAAAAAACACATCCGAACACAAATTAAGGCAAATTTAATTTTGTTTTACTTTTCTTCACCTCGTTCGAACTCCTTGGCTTAAATGAAATTTTAGTCTTCTATTTAACAACTACCGACTTTAAACGGTCCTAGTAAAAATGAGCTGTTTTCCAGAACTACACTAATTCTCTCTTCATTCCTCATCTTAATCATTTTTATTTTGAATTATTATTTTTTTGCATTTTCTTTGTTTTGAATAAAGTAAAAAAATTACACTAATCGAGTAGCAAAAAGTCATGACTGGTTTTCAATCTTAATCCACTAGAAAACTAATTTTATAATAAAAACGATGTGTTTTCTTCTCCTTGTGTTTTCGTATTATCATTATTATTTTTTTTTCAACATTTTCTTCCCATTTTTCTTCTATTTTGTGACAGAACTTCTTCGAGTGAGCCGTAAAAGTGCTTTGCCTCTACCACTCGTTGATCATATTTGACATATCATCCAGCTGCGATTCAAGAATGTCGATATTCGACTCGTAATCGTCGTCCTCGTCGTACGACCTGCAGGAACAAAAAGAAATAGTATTTTTTAAAAATTGCCTAAAATAACATCACTTCTAGTTGAGTATGAATAATGAAGAAATGCTTTGAAATAGACATCATTTGTGTTAATGGCTCTTATGCTGATGAAGACGCCTACAACATATTTCGCTTAATTTCTTACTCCATGAGTTTATGATCCAAAAAAGCATTTGTAGTCACAATCGTCTCGAATATCTTGAGTTAGCCTTTAATTAGTTTCAAGTATTAACTGTGGATGTGAACACACCAAGTTAGTCTTTTAGTATTTCTTGATGCAAACAAAGATTTTACTGTGATACGTAGGTACATAAGCCTTTTTCTTTTAAATTGCATATACTACAGCACGCAAGCATAAATTGATATTTTCTTAGAGGTTCAGAAGTTATCGTTTCTTCAAAATTTCTTAATATAATTTTATTCTATACAGTCCCGAAAAAGTATAATATCATCTCTGTAAAAATTAGCGCATAACTTAATTTCATTGTTGGGCACAAATTTTCAAAAATCTCTATTAATCAGTCCTTTGCTAAGAATTTGATTTTTTCGATGTTAAATTCTATTTAAGTACGCAATTTTTGTAAGGAATTACAAGATCGAATGTTTTTAAAATGCACTGCAAAGTTCGAAAGGATTCAAAAACTAAAAAATAGTATGCTTCAAAAAGTACAGTGAATTTGAAAAGAATATTTTAAAAATTTCTTCATTAGAATAAATATAAAGCCAATTTCCATGTGAAACCCTGGATCATTTTTACCGCCTCTGATCCAGAACAAAGCGTTATAAGAAAAGCCGCATTTTTTCATATTCTAGTGATATACAAATTATCTACAGAAAAGTTATATTCCAGAAGATCTATCTACCGATTCCGAAATATGTAGTTTCTAAAAGAAATTTATTTCAATTAATTTTGCTTGAAACTCTACTTTTCTGTGGCTTTGTTTCTAACCGGAACTCATCGCATTTTTACATCTCCCGCTTTTATTTCACGACAATTATCGAGCAAAAATCGACCTCCAACTCCAAATATTACATAAAACCCTGGCAACTTGCTGTCAATAAGCGTCTTATAATCGCGCACTTCCTCCAATTAACGAGTTGTTTTAAATTGCTTGATTAAATTACACGACTGCTTAGCTTACTTTCAGCATTCTGAACTCTAGCGATATTTCATAAGATTGCAAGTAAAAAAAATTGAACAACAGAAACAAACAAGCATGAGACAGAGCAGTTAGTAAAGTTGTTGATGCATTCCGATTAACGCTTACCCATTAGCGAGATTTTGGTATTTATATTTTTGTATCTATCCATCTTACAAAAATCCATCACCGTAAGTATAAAAAATTTTTGTGAAAAACAGAGGAGGGTTAAATTTAACTAAAAATATAAGAAAAATAAATGCAGGGTGAATATTTTGGGGAATTTTAGAAGTAAGTTTGTGAAATCATTAGGTTTCTCGATTCGAGGATAGATATTTAAACAAAAAAACATTTTTTTTCAATCTTTCCTTTTTACATTACTGAATTATTTATAGTGTTGATGAAATAAGACAAGAGATTTTTTTGCGACATATGTAAATTAACTTAAATTGTTCTGCTTTAAATAATAAACATTTGTCAAAAATTCATAAATCTTAACTTCTGCAAAAATATTCAAAAAGGAAATAAATTAATAAAAAAAAGCGAAGTAAATTTAGGCAGGTGCAGAAATATTGATGTTACAAAACAAAAACGCAACAAAATCTGATGTCTTGATAACGTCATTTTGAAGATATATTCATAAATTCAACACATTCTTAAAATAGTACACCATATTCTGTAAATAAAAGTAAAATTTTTTAAAAGTAAAAACATTTACCCCTGTGTATCACCGCCCTCTTCCGCAACTAATAGTTCATATTCTTGGGCTGCATATCTGTCCCAATCGGTCAGTCCCTGTAAAAATTAGTAAGCAATATCGTTAAGTAAATTTATTATCTCGATAAATAAAAATATCACGTACATCGTCACTATCACGCTGTGTAGCAAAAGGATCCCTCTGTTCGTGCTCCAGATATTTCTCCAAATTGAAGAATGTATCGAAGAATATCGGTGTCATTCTACATCGTTTCAGATCGCCCAATGAGATGCACCCGTCCTTAACAGGTTTCACCATATCAAGCATCTAATAAAAATAAAACATATACCACATGAAAAGATTTAAAAAATTAAGAGTGTAACTAAAAACTCACTTGGCAAAGGCAGTCTTCGAAGGGCAGAGTTTCAATTCCAATCGCTTCCATGCGCTGCTGTTGCTCCTCGTAGAAATATTCGAGCTCGTACATAGACAAAATGCCGTCACCATCTAGATCCATACAACGGAACCAGTATTCAATAGCAGTCGGATTTGTTTTGTCTTCCTCAGACAACAGGAACCATACAAAATCTGTGTAGGACATTTTGGGGCCATTCGGCCCGGAGGCACGTGTCCTCCCGCCTCTTGTCACACATCCCGAAAATATCCTCTCAATAATACGCGTCGAGAGGGCATGATCGTTATGCCTGGCCAGATCGTTTTGATCAATAAACAGATCATGATCCCTGTCCAATTCCCAAAATTTACAGTATATTACGTAGAAGTGTTCATAGCTAAAGAAGGCCATAATTTGATTGATGTCCTCCTCCTCTTCGAGAAGTTGGATAACCTTTAAATTGATCATGTTCAATTAGAAGAACTTTGTTTTTTTTAAATACATAGAACAAAACATGATTTTAACCTAATGCTTGCAATTCTTTTTAAACTAAATTTGGCATAAATTGAATTTGAGTTCACTTAACAGATTTTTATGAAACTTTGTAGGAATGTCCATTTAGAGTCAAAAGTAAAATATTATCAGTCGCTTATATTTTTTTAAGATATTTGACTTTTTCAATAAGTTTTCCGTCCTAATTTCTCTATATGGTCCCACAAATTTTGTGGTAAAAATTGTGAAAAAACATTTAATTAAAAATGGTTCCCCGGATTTCCGTAAAAACCTCTACACAAGTTCTGAAGGCAGAAAACATTTTACTTTACTTCGATTTGTCATTTTATAAGACAAATACGTGCTCATCACCGTGGGTAAGCAGAAAACGAAATTCACCTTTAATTCGTTAATTTATTTTGTAGAATAAAATGGTGAAGACATATTTAATTAAAGGTATTTCTACAATTTTGAATGAAACTTTCTGGGAATATACAAAAACTCCTGGCCAGAAAATGTCAATGTCCGAAATTTTAAAGTTAAACACCTCGATAAATTTTTGCGTATTGAATTTTGGATTCATAGAAAGTTTCATTAAAATTTAATAAATTTAGAACTACAAGCCAGGTATCAGTTATTAATGTAACGATAAACTCTTACTTACTTGCAGCAAATTCGACCTTCTCAATTCAGGTACTGTGATTTTTCCAGACCAACTCCGGTTGACTGCGTAGAATATTCGCGCTATAACCGTGTGGACATATCTCGAATGGAACTCGGTTGCTTCCTTCAGGAAAGCCAGTCCTGGATGTGTGTCGACTACGTCTTGAACTAGAGGTGCTAAGTCTTCATGGATGATGTATGGGCGTGATCGCTGCCCACGTGAAAGTATGTACACGAATCGGGATGCTGTATCGTGACAATAAACGGACATTCTGAAATATACACGTTTATTAGGGCAAGAATAAAAATAAAGAAATAGTAGATACCGCCACTAGATTGGTCTAAATTCGCAAAAAACTCTGACATTTACGCTATTTTCTTGTATGAAAGTTCTTAATTTTGTATTACATTACAATAGTTAGTGCTTTTATTTGGAAGACGGAAATTGCATTTTGTTCCACAAAAAATGAGTTCCGAAATACATATTCAACTCTTAGAAGAAGTTATGATTCAACGAGCAGAAGATTTGTGTGGTTTGAACTAAGGCAGTTTTCAAATGATTTGTGAACAAAAATATCGACACAATAAGCTGGCCTGCAAAGATTCAGGCCTTAAACGATGTGGATAATTTCTGGTCGATACTTGCAAGACATGAGTACATTAAAGCACGGCCACACTATAGTGTTCAGAGGCTTAAAATCGGTTTATATGTAGAAGCATGGTCTAAAATTTCCGTAGAAAAGCTCCAAAATCTAGTTCGATCAATGCCACGACGAATATTGGAATTGTAAAAGGAAAACGAAGATTCACTTCTTATTCCGACTATGAAAGTAAATGTTTAGTGCTAATAGTTTCTTAAAAATATTACGTCGTTTTATAAATTGAGTTTTAATAATTTTGGTTCTTTCCTAACTTTTTTTTGTAATTAATTTCAAATCAACATTTTTTTATATGTACATATATAGCAGCCAATTATTATTCTAATGCAATATAAATGTAAAAACTTTCATGACATTTATTTGAAAAAACAATGTAAATGTCAATGGTTTTATGTGAAGTTGCACCACTGCTGTATACCCGGAATATTTTATTTATAAATTCGTTTTTCTCAATTTGTCCTTTCTTAAAAATTAAAAGGCTATATTGTTCAAAAATCGATAATTCAATTTGGGGTCGAATATAAATTAGTTTATGATTTTGACCTCTATATACACAAAAAGTATAGATTTTATGTTCTAAAATTTCTAATTTTTATATTTGGAATAGGAAAAACCACATATTCTTCTACATACATTATATCAAGATATTAAAATTGTAACGTGAGAAAGAAATTGATTATCATAAAATCCTCTGCCATACTGTTTTGGCTACAATTTAATAAATCACAGATTTAACACGTTCCAAAGACCTAAACCTAATTGCGATTGGATCAGTAAACCATAAAAACGATATAAATATTGATACATAATTACGAAGTGTGCCATAAAACAGCAAAAAAATTGCCTTAATAATGATATCATGCATAATTCGGATCAACGATCTTGCACTTTCCAAGGATTTAACCCAATCGTAATTATTGAGCCATAAAATGAGCATAAAATTTGTGACCACCAAACCTAACATTTACGACTTTTTAATTGAGACCATCCAAAAATCGGGACACAAAAAAAATTTCTAATAACATGAAAAGATAATTAAAAGTTTTCGTAGGAATCTCTGCAAATGGGCAAATATTGATTCCCGCCGTGAATTTAAAATCGACAAACGATCACCTAACGAGCCAATAAATTTGCTCGTTAATGAAATCAAATCGAAAAAAGGAGAGCTTCATTAAATCAGGGACAAGTTCCCGGTGTTGTACTTACTGCTTCCAGAATTCGATGAACCGATAGCCGTCCACGAGGCCCGACGCCGTGTGCTGGGTGCACGCGATGATGGGCATGCGCCAATAAAATGGCAGCCCGCAGATTTTGAGGATTTCCGGCAAATCTTCCTTGGTGGCGCGGTTGTCTGGAAGTGAGTCGAATGCGGAGACGAGTCGCTGCAGCGTCGTTTCCATTGCAATCGTCGGCAAGGGCTTGCCATGTGGAAAGTGAAACCTGAGTAAAAACGAAAATATTATTTTAAAAAACGGATATCAAATTAAATTTCCCTAAATAGTCCAATCAATTGAGCATTCAACCGTGCATTTCGGTTAAGATGCCATTTTAATTGTTTTATTATGTGGGAGGGTTCAAAAGGAATTTAAATCTGAGTTTTCGAGGTCGAGCCGAAGGTACACCCATTTGGCCGCCATCTTAAAAATAAGGGTGATAATATTTTTTTAATACATGTAACTATCTCGAAAACTATCACTGCCACAAAAATTGTTAACAGAGCTTTTTTGTAGATATTTATATTATCTACGACTTTTATTAACAAAGTTTTTTTATAACTTTTACAATTAATAAGTTATAAACTAAAATAAATTCCTGCTATCGTTAATAACTTTTTGTCTATACATTTTTTGAGAAAATTATTTGTGAGCTATTTTATAGAGCATTTTGCAACTAATAACACTGGTTTACAACGAAATTGTTCTTTAAATAACAATATCATGGATATGAAGATTTCAATATGCTGAACCTTTTTCTGAAAATGAAAATTTACCAGCACATCACTTTTTCGTGAAATATTGGGTTGAAAAGTGATGTCTAATATTAGACATATTTGAAAAAATCTTTAAAAAAAAATACGGATTATCGCATGATTGTGAAACATACGTCTATAAACGTTCTTATAATTTGCTTCTTACAGAATGATTTTTTCATGAGCCTTTGCTTTAGGTAAACTAGGAACTGCGGACATAGGAAGAGGATTTCCATGCAAAAATATATCTTCTACCCAAATCTTGGTAGACTTTTCAAATAACTGATATTACATAAGTGCAATTAAACATTTAAGTTGTTTTTGGATATATGTTTACATTATTTTTTAATACATTTTCAAAAATGGCCAAAATAAGGATTTTTTCACTTTTCATACTATTATTACTCAAAAACATACAGCCTACATACATACATACATCGATACTCTTTCTGTTATAGTCAATTTTCAATGCAACCTAGGTATTATTTTGGATTTAAAATTTAGTAAGAAAAATGAAATGTTATTTTGTGTGAGTAGGTACTGTGAAATGCACATGACCCCAAGATTTATAACATATTACAATAAGGGCAGAAAAATAAAACGCAATATTTCTTATGTATTGTAACAAAATTTAATAACGCCTCTTTGTAGACTCAACTGAAATCCACTCAATCAAGCCAAAGGCGCACAATGATGCTAAAGTTCGTATGCAAATTTGCCCCAGGTTCGGTAATTGCCATGTAGCACGAATTCTTATCATAAAATTTACTCTAACGAGGAATTCAAGCACGTGAAGACGAGCCCAAATGCCAAGGTCACATTTCGTGCATATGTATGTAAAATAATTCTAAAGCCACATCCTCAGCCTGAAATCCCGGAAGGGCTCGGCCTGCCCCGATTTCAGCCAAGAAGCACTTAACCGCTTTACAAAATTAAACCGCCAAGACTTTTATACGGCATTTATTTAATCAGGTACCGGAAAATTTGCGTGAATATTTAATTTTTCTTTTACTACGCTGTCAGGTGTTAAAATTGGTGGTGTTCTGCATTAAAAGAGAGTAACTAGGCATGCAAGATATTCCCCCATTTTTTTTTTCTTTTTTATAAATTTATACTTCTGCAGAAGAAGCACCAACAAGTCTGATGTCTGACATTTTTCTTCTGAGTCGTCTTACAAACGAGAGCAGAAGAAAAACTTCAGAAAAATCGATTGCACTTCACCGAACAATTGATGCACTTTTCCCAACTTTTTTACTTATTCATTTTATTATACTTATACTTTTTTTTCGTTTTCGTCTTCATCTTTCTTCACTTTTATTGAGGAACTGACACGCTGTGATAAGAAGCGCATTGTTGCAGCGATCAAAGATTTCCTCTATCTTTCATTCAATCGTAACATGCACGAGGGCGTCTGCTTCATTTGTCATTGAGCGTGAAATTTTTCTGTAATAATATAAAAATCCGATGCCCTACGGGTCTTGAGTCTTTTTGATTTCGAAACGAATTGACTCAAATAATCGCTTACTGCTACTGTCAGCAGTGTGCATCAGTGCATTGTCGAGAGGAAGAAATAAATTCGGTTATCAATAGTGCACTGACATTTTTAGGCTAATTTGATTAGATGTGCTTCGATTAATTACTTTTCGCAGAATGTTCGTTATCTGAGAAGCGTGTCGTCAAATGCTCTAAGTCCATCAATTTGTTGAACATCTAATCGTTATTTGTTTTTTAATTCTAAAAGTAGTTAATCGCTTTACAGAAACGATAACAAATTAAACAATAAAAGAAAACAATTTTTCTATGTAACACATTGTATTTCTGCAGCTGTAATAAATTATAGTTATGGATAAAAGCAGAAATAGCGCACTGATTCTTTTCAGGAATTCTTCGGGTATTTAAAACCACCTTGCAGTTGAGTTGCATAACTTAATGCAGCAGCTCGTTGCGTTAATGAATCTCAGAAACCAAGCAACCAATCCCCTCAGATGGGACGATTGAAATAGAATTCAGTAATTGGGAGCGGCAGCTATCTAAAGTACTATCTTCGGCTTACAAATTCCCTTTTTGAGTAATTCATTGTGGGTAATCAAAAGGTGCATCTGCGGTATACACGGCAAAATTTCCAACTTAAATAGGGGCAGTCTTAAGTCAACCACACCAAATCCAAATAATTGAAGATCGAATCGATTGGAATAAACCACTATTTCCCTAGTGATGTACATTAAAACGCATCATAAGTTAAAGAACTTAGGGATTTAATACACTGGTCAACAAATAAAATTTTTCTTTACTTTAAATGGCACATTATTCGAATAGCATGTTCGTACATTACGAATTCGTAAATTAAAATGCTCAATCAGCTCCTGTTTGCGAAAAAAATAGAGTCAAAACATTAAAAAAAACATATTTTAGCCATTTTTAAAAAATCATTGAAAAATAAAGGTTCATCGCAAAAGTTTTTTACATGGCTTAAATTAAAGCCTAATCTATGAATATAAAGTACAACTTATAGCCCTTAATACACACTTGGCGAATAAGTTTTTCAAGAATGTGCACTACCCACTTCTTTATTCGTTATCCATTGCATGAAATAAAATCAATTTATGGAAAAAAGTACAATTCACTGATTATTTCGAAATTCTTCAAAGCGTTTTGTATTTTTATATAGCTTAAGACTTCAGCTAAAATTTGAGCAACATTATAATCTTCTGGACCAATCCGTTATTTTGTAATAATTTTTCATAATGGTCAAAATATCGCACTTTGTAGTATTTAATCCTAATTTTCTCGAAAACAGAAGCTGATTGCGAATTTTCATCTACGAATTGGTAATCTACGGAAAAAATTCTATAGAAATGATTTGCCATGCTGTAGGATTTTTGCGTACATGCATTATAAGTTCGTAAATCAAAATTTTGAATCAGAAGATGGTCTTTTTGGCGTATATTATAATTAAATCATTATTGTTACAGAACTTTACTAAGATTTTGGTTTAAAATTAGCATTCTATTGCTGTATGGATAGGGTTCGTCATAATTGTTTCGCAATGGTTTCGCACAATTCATAGAATACACTTCAAGCTGTAACCTTATATTCTTTTGTCTTCTTTCGATGCAACTGGGTATAAAAGGGGTCAAAAAGTGTTAAATTTGATACAACCTACAAAACTAAAATTATTCTCCCACAAATGATATAAAAATCTTTCCAAGTTCTTGCCCTACAAAATACAAAACTCAACAGCCCTATTGTTAGTTATTTATTGTCTGTAAAGTCCACGTGTAGGTTATAGAAAAAGTAGTCATAAAATAACCAGAAATGGGTCACACACCGAAAGGAAAATGTCAGGTTCAAACCAGAACAAGTCTATTTACTTTTTCTGGAGCACCAGCCGTACCTTTAGTAGACAGTATCTTTTAAAAGGCCTATGCAGCTAGAGTAATTTTTGCAGTAATACCCCTTAGGGTTTTCGCTTATATTTTTGTATCTTATATTTTTTCTTTCTGCCAACTTTCATCTAGAAAATTGCTCCACTCCCTCCCTGCAGTTTCCATGCAATCCATTTTCCTACAATAGAATGGGTTTTCGCTTTCGCTGCAACGCCCGTGGAGTTGGAGATTCTAAACCCAAATGGACGTCTGAATGCAAAATTGAATTAGGTCAGGGAAAAAAATTAGGTCGCCTTGAGTTTAGCGCTAAGACCTTGCCGACTCCTCCTCCTTTGGAGCTTGGGGGTGTCGCCAAGAGTCGGATAATTGGTGGCTTGCATGCAGCTCCGCCAAGATTTATGGGTGGTTCCCAATTAAATATTAAAAGGACTCCTTCTCGGTCGTCCTATTCGCTTTTCAATTATAACAAATGTTACCTTGGAATATAAACATTTTTGGATGAGCTCCTCAGGTGCCTCTGAAGCGTCGTGTGGGTCTGCTGCTCTGGCTTTACAAGTGGCTTTGTCTGCAACGAGAATAGAAAGAAAAATTAGCGAAAAAATGAAATAAAATCCGAAAATGAATAGCTGTCGGATAATGAGCAGGACAGGGTTTACCTTTCAAATTTTAAGGGGCGGCGCTGCTGCGGCAACCTGGCAAGCGTGGGTGGCTTTAGAGATAACTAATTACACCGACTGAAATATCTTTTTCAAAGATGCATTTTAAATTTGTTTTTTTCATAAAAATGCAGTAAAATTAAGTTTTCTTTATTCAAATTAATATAAAATTGACTAAAAACTATGTAGTTTTAAAGTTTTGACTATTTATAGGGTCCTTCATTCAGCGTACCTAAACACAAAAAACAAACATAGGGATTCTTCTTAAAAACGTTAATACTCCATAGAATTAATTGACACCTATAACATATATAGTATATACATATCTATACTAATACACAAGGTGGCTGGAATTAAGTGTTACTAATCTTGTTTTTGGCTGCTGCTGCTTTGAACCCTTGTAACTAAATAATTTCAGCGTAGACCTTGGACATTCTAACGAGACTCGGCACCATCACACAAACAATCGTCACTCAGAAATGGCTAAAAAACAATGTTTCAAAGTTAATTTCGTCTAAATAATAGATGTCCAATTATCTAGATGTAAATCCAATGGCTCTTCGATCTGGACCATGGAGATCAGAGTTAATAGCAAAAAATATGTGAGTTAGGACGTTTTCAAAGCAACACTTTGATTCATAAATGGAACAAAATTCCTCCAATTCGAATTTCTGCAGCATGCGAATCTTTTCTTCGTCTTTTATACAAAATTATACACGCGAAAGGAGTATATGTATATCGAACAATAAACTTATATTTCAAAAATTTTATACATATGTTGTTGGTTGTCGAACAAGCACGCCATTAACAGGCCCGAAACACGTTCACAATAGGCCCGAAACGCGCACGCAACAGGCCCGAAACACGACCCCAACAGCCACGAAAGGTTTTTATTTTTTAAGAACACAAAAAATATCATATGTAAAACCTTTAAAAACCTATAATCATTAGCGCAGTCCAGGAAATTACTGACTTACGAGACGCGTATAACTAACGCAGTTGTTGAAGTTGTCTCTATATGATCTTGTTTCTCTATATGTAGTATGTATTAGTAAGGGTCTGATTCGGAATCATTCAAAAAATTTTGAGGTTTGTGATTGGCGTACCTACATAAATGAAATACGTTGCAGGCCTAATTTATATAAATTTGAGCCTGTTGCACGCGCGTTTCGGGCCTGTTACAGGCGCGTTTCGAATTCGATATTTTTGTTCGGATAAACATGGTGTGTCGCATGCGTGTTATACGCTCCTTATTTTTCTTCCAAAATTGTACGAGCCTGATTCGGGCGTATATCGGGCGCTTCTTCAATTCCGGGCGTGTTGCGAACTCGTTTTGGGCTTATAAACGAAACGTGCGTACGAAGTAAATAGTAGTAGATTAAATAATGTATATATACATACATATGTACATACATACAAATATTTTCCTAATCAGAAATTAAAACGATCAAAATTGGGGCGATAATTTATTTTTGCCCAAATTTTACTCATGAATAATATTTTGTTATAAGAATATTCTATTAATTTCGAAATTAATTTAGCCCGAGGCTCATTCATGCATACTTAATATAAGCTGTAACATAAGCAACCGCAGCGCATCTTCTTACGACTATTTTGCCCTTGGTGCCCCGAACGTTTCCAATAATCGAAAAAAATATATTTTTTCGAGACCCAACAAGGTCGATGGGTGGATGAAATTTACTTAATGGAAATTTCTGCCTCGACGACATTGCAATTTCCCGATTTTGTCGGAACCATGCCGTCGTACACATACGACGCGGGGGGGTAATGGGGATGATTTTAGAAAATAATTTCACCCGGATAACGTTCATTCCGGCTGACGGCATCCGGGAGCGCCAGTAAGATGATTTTGATGACACAATTTTTGCTCAGATGGTAACTGGGGCTCCGCTGGGTATATAAAATGTGATCGACGGTGACACAAATACCAGAAACAGGGATTCCCGGGGCAAATTGTACAATGGATGCTGGCACTAATTGTCGAATTATTAATTTCGGTTGGATAGGGGCTTGGCATGTGTGAATTAAACGTGTGAATACCGCAAAGCGAGGCATTTATTAGAGGCACGTGAGATATATTAAAACAGCGAAAATGCGGTGATCGCACTTTAGATCCACCGCCCCGGACCAGACCGGATGGATGGCAATTCGAGAGATCCGCCAGAATAAACACTGCTGGCACTGATTCAAATGAACCAACGGCCTTCTATGCCGGTTCTATGGATATTTCTCTCATTTTTTTATAAATAAATTCTTTTTTAATTTGTCAGGAGATAAATGATTTTCTTGCTATCGGATATGGCGCGATATGAACGCGGATTTATTTGAAACGATTCCATTGTGTGGAGTGTATTTTTTTTTTTTTTTTTCTCCCAGTTTTATTTAAAAGATAAAACCGCGCCATTCAGTGGATTAATCAACTCAATTGCTGAATAAAGGAGTCTCGAGGATGTAGAATAGAATGACTTGGGGCTCTGCCTCTGCAACCAGAAATGGGGTTGTTCATCTGAACATGTTGCCAACGTTCCCGGGGAGGTAGAAAAATTGAGGCCGTTCAGATTTTTCGCCTCCTTTTTTTGAATTTATGCAGGTCAGGAGGAGGAAATTTTCATTGTTTTAATGTATTTCCGAAAAGTGAATACATTTTCACTGTTAAATATTACAATGGTAAAATTGGAGCGGCGACGGTAGATATGTTCTTCTAATTACATACATAACATTTTTGAATACCAACCATTCCAAAGAAATGGAATGTTTGTTAAAATATCAGTCCACTAGAGCGAAAATTCTTTTGTTCATGCCAACATTTCAAATTCATGATGTAGAACAGACAGAGAACATACATACATATATGCTCCGAGAATATTTAAATTTTATTTTTGCTTCAAAAGCTGAACCTTTCTGCTTTTAGAACAAATAATCACCTGGAGAAAGTTTACATTCATAAACGTAGAGCCTTTGAGTGGAATAATACATGAAAAGTTTTCCAACTAAAAAGTTTAATTACGAAAGATGAAAGTTACATGTAGGACTTATACAGTTTTAATGTTTTCTAAAAGTCTAAACACACTTTCTAATATATGTATGTAATATTTAATAAAACAAAGGCTACCTACCCTTTATAATACATACACGTATGTATAAAATTTCCTAGATTCATAATTAATATAATAATTTATAATTTATTCTAATCTGCAAATTTCACAAATTCACACGTTTTCAATTATTATTATATTCCATTTGCAGCTTGGAAATTTTATTCTACTAGACCCTAATTACAAAAATGGACTTAATTATAACAAAAAGCCTTTGACTCTCCAGGGTAAATTATACAGGAAGACAACAAATCTAAAGAATAATTTATGACGGGACGCATTTTTACATGTTTTTAGTTTTAATTACAACACGCGAAGGGAGAAAAGATTATAAACAAAACGTCAAGATCATAATAGCTGAATACACGCGACAAAATGAATAAATTTTAAACATAATACAAATTTACGTATAATTTTAATTTTTGGCAAAAATCGATTGTTAATTTTTTTTTTCCTTTACTGTATAGGTATTTTGATACTTTGAAATGTCCTCTTTTATGTATTCAGATTTGAAAAAATAAAGTCATACAAAATAGTTTTATTCGTTCAGGTTGGAATTATGAAAACTTAAAACATTAAGAACATTATCTCAAAAACTTTTTTCCACGATTTTTCTAATTCAAAATGTTAAAGTTAAAGATACACGAATTTTTATCAGTTTTTTATCCAATTACCGGCAAAATGTTCGGAATTTAATATATGTAGACCAAATCTGTCAGAAATAAATTTAATATTTTAATTATTCAAAAATTTATACATATAAATGTAAACAAAATAGCTCGATTTTAGGCCTTGCCTCACTTTGCTGCATATAATAAATATTTGTGGATTGCTTATTAACAAATACATATTATCAATATTCAATCTGACTGATTTATTTTTTATCGATTCCCGAAGATTTTGGCGATAATTAGGTAGATCAAAATGTGATAAAAATTCGTGTACATAGAATTTTTTGAAAATACCCGTTACTTATTAACAATAACATCGCTCATCAAATAAGTTCACTTTCGTTATCTATTTTTTTGATAATTACTTGTATAAAAAATTTAATCAAAATTAGTCAAGTCGATTTTACTTTCAGGGAACCCAATATTAAAAATTCTTCAAAATAAGTAATAAATTTTAGCGAAATTATCATTAAGAATGTTAAAATTATTTGTATGTATTTTATTTTTATCATTTTGTTTGCATTACTGCAATTTTATTATGATTGAAAAATGAGAATTTTATTATTATAAATACATATTATTCAGAAACGCTATGATGAAAACGAAAATACCAACGATAAATAGGGTTTTATTACTTAAGTTCTTTTATTTTCAGTATTTTTCTTTGAAATTTTATTTGATGTGCCCTCATAAAACTTTAAATCCCTTTCCTCTTTCAACAAATCTGCGATTTATTTTTATTTACCATTTATCCCCTTATTATATTGTCATGTCCCAGTTATGCAGTGAATTGCTTAAAGCTGAATTATTTTCAAAAGGCTCTTCTCCTGTGCAATCCCGAGGACAAGGCCTGTCCCGGTGGGAAAACAACTTCTTCAATGAGGATAATCTTGGCTTTGTCGGAAAAGCCAGAGGACTCTAAATAAGAGATAATTTCACCTCGGGTGTGTAGTGAAATTTTCGCGTGACCCTAAAGTAGCTTATAACCAATTGCGGGAAAAAAATTTGAAAACTATAAGTGAAATTCATCAAAATTTTCCATCCATTTTGCAAAGTAGGTAATCCCTTCGAGATAGAGTGACAATCCACCTCTAGCTTGTGACGAAGATTTTTGTAAGGAACTTAATTAAATCACGAAGCTTTTACCCTACTGCCTCAGTTCGTCCCATTTATCTTCGATCTTAACAAGTTTTATCTGAAGGAATTTTCCTTAGTAACGTCACTCAAATGGCCAGAATTGAGAAAACGAGTTTTTCGTCGAGCAAATTACGAGTGATAAAAGATAAACAAAAGGCGTGGGGTAAGCGACGTCCATCAGGCTCAGATTATTTCTTAAAGTGCTTTATTTTTTCCGAATTTCTATCTTCGTTTCAATTTTTTCGTGGGATTTCCTTCGAGTGAGACGGAGAAAACTACACTCAAAAATTGAGTGAATGGTCGGTCGGTCATGTTTTTTTAGAAATTTTCGCAATTTCTTCCCGTTCTTGGCGTAGACTTGGTCACTGCTTCTTACATCAGTTTATTGACTTCGTCTGCGATGTTCTCAGAAAATTTTTGATTTGGAAATGTTCCAAAACATTTTCAAATTGGCACCCGCTGTCGGGGCATTTTCGCAATGTCTGCTCGCATTCTGGAAATTGAAAAACGTTGGCCGTGTTGGCGGAATCTGTCGTGTTCTGCGTTCAATTTTTTTGAGTTAAATTTTCGTGTTGCTAAAGGAAAAACTTGAAAAAAGCCATTTACCAAGCACGCGTCTCTTTTATAAAAGAATATCAAAAAAAATTAGCTTGCATGGAGGAGAGTTCGAAATGTGCAACGAGTCCATTTTGGTGCAAATAAATAAATTATGGCTTTCGGCCTTTTGCTCTTTCAAGCAATTAATTTATTTTGGGAGCTCGGGGAAAGACGAGATTTTAAGAAGCTATTGAGAGCACATTTTGAAAGGTTTTAATGCCATGTGGGCTTTCATCCAAAAATGTGAGCTTCTTATTACTTGAACGAATTTTGATTTAATACATATTTCTCGTAACTTATACTGAGTTTTAGTATGGACGATTAACTTTATTCGATTCGACTTTTACAGCACATAATATGAAATATAATCCGGTTTCTTATATAAATCCCAGCATCGACCTACCAACTTCTGTAACTAATGTGCATATAATTTTAATTTTCTGTTCGTCTAATTTTTGTTTTTAGTCTGGTATACTTATTGAATTGTTCATATAAAAAAAAATTTTTTGGCTTTCTAAAAATTATTCCATAGAGCTGTTAGTTTTGAATAAGGCTCCTTCTATTGAGATTTACGGAATTTAATTTGTTTTTAAATCTTAAGCTACCACACCCGACTCCGGAATACCAGATGTCCAACTTTTTTAAACATAAATATAAGCCAATTTAAATTTTGCAAATGGCATTTGCAGTGATTTTTTTGCTTAAAGTATGAAATTTCAATAGATTCAAGGTCAAATTTTAGAACATTAAATCAAAATATTTATAATTTTGTAACAAAACTAGTAATTTTTTCGATTTTTTTTAGATGTACATATAATAATTTAAAATTGCGGATAGCCGAATTCACAACATTACTTTTGAAAATAACTTTTTGATATTTTAGATTTCAGTTAATCAGTTTTTTTAAATTAGTCTATAATTTGACCATCGTCTTGACCTTGATGTAAAAAAATATATATAACAAAAAAAAATACATGTAAAAAAATCTACAACTTCCCGAATGTTATCAGAAAAGTACGCAATCACATACATTTAAAAATTACTCTCACCAAGAGACGAAATTACAAGACGATCAGTCACCCGCTTGCGACGTAAACGTCCCTGGTCACATGCCATTTTGAATTAAACGTGATTGATCACCGAAATCTACAGAAATAATCTAACGAAAATAAAAATCGCTTTTTTTAAAACAAAAAAAGGGCAATTGTAGCAGAAATAAATTTGGACCTGGGCCCAATCGCGGTGCCTTGATCGAACCCAAAAAGAGCACATCGATCTTCTTCTGCTAAGTGCTGTTCAAGGCGAACATATTTTTTCGTGGGACCGATTGAACCCCGCCAAAACGAACGCAGCCCACCTCTCAAGAGTTGCACTTCGACATTGAGATGAATGCAAGCTGTAAAAAAATAGTTCTAGAACACTTTTAAATGATTTTAACCTTTGTTGCCCCCGCAGCGCACGCCTTGATTTATTACGCAAGGGTTGTTCGATGGTATTTTTATCGGTTTTTGAGGTTTCTAAGGTAGATTTAAAGGGTTTTTTTTCGGACTTACCAGTATCTTGGAAGGTTCCCGATTGATGTTCCTCAGGGGGGCCTTAACGTCCGGACATTTCTCGAACATGAGGACGCGTTCGGCGACAGAGCCGCGCGTCAAGAATGGCCTAACTGGATTGATAGCGTTAATCCTTGTATTCACATGATTACTATGATTATTACTATTTTTGGTTTCTGGGTGGGGAACGGCAGCATCGCTCTTCGGCCTCAGACGGATTTGCTTTGGTGCTGGAGCCGGGGACATGATCTCTGCGCTCTTCTGAAGGTTTGGATTTATAACAGATGTCGTCACAATCGCAGTTGGTAGACTACTTGAATTCGTACTCATTACAGATGATGTTGTATTAATTGTTGATTTCACTGGATTATCATCGCTCCATGTCCGTATAGAACTTCCTCCGGCAGGACTCGATGATGCGTTTGTTGAAATCTTACTGACCACTGACGTTGATGCACCACAACTTTTTGCAGCCACCGTTGAAGACGCTGTTAGTATAGAAGACGTTGTAGAAACATCGGGCTTTGTCCAACTACTGGCACGATCTGTTTTATCGTTACTTAGTGTTGATGTTATCACTTCCGGAAGTTTATCATTGTTCAGTACAACCCCCGTTTTCAATGCATTGATCAGCCTCTCCTCTTCCCGCGAGACCTCATCCAAGAGGTCAGCAGATTTTTTACCCGATTCAATTCTTTTTGTTGTAATAGAATCACGATCTTTATGATCATTTTTAATCGCACCACCACCAAGATTCAATTGATTTCCAACACCGCCAAGTCCTAGGCGATTTTTCAACGGCCACGATGGTGTGTGATTAAGTAAATTGGCAGGTTTTGCAGGAGTTTGGGGCTTCTTCAGATTCGTTGATACTGAGCTACCACTAGTGCTACTACTAATACTATTGCTAGGGGAACTACTATTGCTAGATACAGACGATAAATTTGTGGTAATCGGTGGCGAAGATACAGCCACCGGGGAAGGCATAGCACTTCTGGCAGCACTCGAGTTTTTTGGCATCGATTTCGATTGATTGATCGTATCGATCAAAACATCGGGCACACTCTTACTCAACTGTGTACTGCTGGGTGATGAAGGTGATGTTGACGTTGTTGTGGCGTTGATCGATGATCTCGGACTCGTCACCTGATTGCTGCCACTGTTGGTGCTATTCAGTGTCGACGTGGCGGTTTTCGAGTAGGTCGATTTCGACGTCGTCGCATTCCTAATCAAATAGTTTGGCTTAACATATCCAGAGGGTGTACTATTACTTTCAAATTTCCTGAGAGCATCTTTAATCGTGCCAGACGTTAGTATCCCGCCAGATTGCTTTCTAGCAGCTTGCTGACGGGCCTTATCCTCGTTCACAAACGAGCTGACTAACTTCTCCAGATTGTTATTCGACATATCTGGAGCTTGCGCCAAAATTTCAGCAACTGGAGACTCCAAACTGTTCCGATTTGGCGGGGTCAGTGCTTTACCAAAAGCATCGCTAGGTCCTGTATGGCAATTTAAAATTTCTGTTGGCGCTAAACCACGCGCCTTCCACGTTTGATAAATGGCTTCGGCATGATCGGATATTTGCTTCGCTATAGTCGCAATATCTTCTTCAGATTCGATAAATGACTGTTTCTGTTTTGACGGTGATAAAGATCTACCAGATATAACCGATGTCGAATTCGATATTGATTTTGTTGATGAACTTATTTTTGCTGAAGATGATGCTACTGTCGAACCGCGTACTCCTGTTGATTGCTGTTTGGCAGCCGTTGCCATGACGATCTAAGCCACACTATCCGATAAATTGATTCTTTATATTTACAAAATTCTTAACAGTTTTCGAGAAATCTCATAAAACTCTTCACTATGCATATGTGATGCTTCCTACGACAAATTCCCTTCTTCGTTATCAATGGCACTTTTGTTTAGTTTTCACTACGATTTTTATTTTTTGGTTTCCCTATGGTCTGGAGAATAAAAAATATTCGTATATAAAAGTTATCTTTTTAAACTTGTTTTGTTAACCAAATGTGCGTGTTTTATTATTTTATTATATAGCTACAGACCTGAAGGTGATTTTATTATTTATTATTATTCAGTTAGAAGACGTCCTTAGAAGTATGGGGATATGTATTATAGTTTAAATACGATTTGGTTAGTTCCACAATTAATTCAGGTTAAATACTAATCAACAACGAAATAAACCGGCCGTTATATTAATATATGAAGCAAAAAATCAACAAACCAACGATACAAAACAAATCTAACTCTTTGCTTTAAAATGAACGATTAAAGGTGAGTATCCCTTTAAAATATTTTTAATAATAAGCTCGAATGCATTACAGATGGCTAGAAATGAGATTCTTCTTTGGTTATTCTTGTTTTAGGTTTTATTAAATGTTTAAGAACGTGTGCGAGCTGCATATTTCTTAATTCTTTACTTTATTTACTATTTCTTACAATTTTCAAAATAATTTAAGTGAAAATTTGTACTACAAGGATTCGAGTTAGTTCAGCCCGTACGTGTGTGGTTCAGTACTTTAGTTGCACACTTGGATTTAATCCACAACTCACTTTACATTTAATATCACTTTATTCACTATTTATATACCTTTATATATACTTTTTTTTCTTGTCACGGAGCACTTTCTTTGTTTCAAATGAATTTAATCGCCTTTATTTTATGAAATCTTTAAAAAAACATTTCCTTTATTCCCAGCACATTTTCACCGCACTTTACACTTTTCTCTGCTACTTTTTACTACTTGTATTTTATATACTCAATAAAATTCCCTTTTAGCAATTCCCGGAAGCTGTTGCAAGCAACCTTTTATCGATTTAAATTCCTTATGATTGTGGTTATTACTAGAGATTCGACTTCTCTTTTAGCGCACGTTGAAATACTTGAAAAAGGAAAAAATATAGGGTATATGATTTTTTTTTCTTTCTTGGAACTGAAATTTTCAAAATGGACGCAAATGGACGTTGTCTCTGCGTTCCAATCGATGCCCGCTGTTGACGTCGTCCGTCCTCTCAACTACAGGAGTTTTTGCGCCGACGTCGCCGTTCCTTTCGTGGTAGTGTTTGGCGTCGGCGTCGTCGTCGTCTTCTTCGGCGTCTTCTGCGTTTTGTCCACGTCTTGTGTCGAATCTTTTTCAGCACGGTACAAAAGCGGCTTATTCTATTCAAATTCGACTACCATCACCACCACCACTCTCAACCAATGGGAATACATGAAAAATTTTTCGCGCGCGGCCGCCGAATGAACCGATTTTTCTTCTTCTTTTCAATTTTATTTTAGTTTGAAAAATTTTATTTTTAGCTCCGCGATCCGAATCCCGATGAGATTTTCATCTGCAATGAAAAGAAACACGAGGGAAAGCGGTTAGTCGTAATTTTAGAAATATTCTTGTGTTGGTAGACAAAATTGAATTAGTTTTTTTTTTTTCTTATTTCGTTAGTCGTTTTTTTATGTATTCATTGACTTTTTGAGACATAAATCTAAGTGGTTATGTTCACGTATGTAAAACAGTCGTTTTCCTGTATGTGCCCAGCACCATAAAGTATAAAAGAAGCAGATGGACTATTATTAGTTCATAGCTGAAAAAATATTGAGATTCGATCGTTATGATTTAGTAGACAGGTGTTATCCCTATGGCTATGTTATTTTCGTCCGTACAAATGAACATCTTTAATCAAAATTGGAGCAAATTTCAAGAAAATTATTATGGACAGTCTGTATGAACCCTTTTCAGGTTACTTACTTTAAATTCCTACAAAAGGAAGAGATCTTAATTACAGAAATTCTGTTCTTATTTTTGTATGCTTCAAAGAATTCTTCTATATAAATCTCGAACAGCTGGACTAATTAAGATAAATGAAGGTATCTAGCGAAAGAGAATTTTGGATAGAAATGGAACTAACAGCCCACGTTTATCTGTCTAAAGACTTTAAAATGTATCGAATATTAAAAGCCATAAGTAAAGTAAAAACGTGCAACAACATTTCACAATAGTCAGTATATCTATAGAGTGGAAAAACATGACATAGAATTTTTTTTTAACAAATAATGGAACATTTCAAATTTAGTGTTTTGGACAGGTGTAGAGTGAAGCGCGGATAAATTCAATTGCAAAATTGTCAACTCATCGAGGCACTTAGCGAAATAAAGCAATTATCCAAATTCACCAAAATGCCCTGCAAACGCACTTCAATTTTCAATTTACTGTTTGAGGATTCTCATATTTACTTATGTAATCGAAATATATAAACAGTTTTGTAGACAATAAAAATATTATTAAGAGATAAAAGGATGCATTCAATAAAATCAACAAAGATATTTACATTCATATGTAAATGAAAAATTCATTGAAGCCAAAGACAATAGTGAAATCGTAGGAGATAAGAATTTTGTGATTTTAAGTTTCAAGACAAGATATTTGCAGAAAAGTGTTTCCAAAATCCAAACACTATTGAAAATTTAGTAAGAGTCATTTAGAAAAAAGAGGAACTATTTTTAAAGAAAAACTACGTAAATGTTAATGAAAATGTATCGTAATTTGACACCAATGAAATCGAATCATACAAAGAAAGGTAAAAATTAAATTCATTTTTTAGTTTTACATATAAGTAGGACAGTATTAAATAGGTGTAAGTATTTTGTTTTTAGCTATGTACATATTCATATGTGTATATGTATGTATACGTATATGTATAACATATATGTTCAATTATTCCATCAAAATAAAGTTTAATAAAAAAAATTTATAGAATCACCTTAGCTCATCTTAGTTTTTAACATCAACTTCCCGGATTTTTTTTTTTTTTTTTTTTGTGTTAAAAGTAAAAGTAAGTTAATTTTAAAATTACAAAAAAAAAAATTATTTAAATTTATTTAAACTAGTTCATATGTACACAAGTTTATAAATTTAAATTAATGTACTTATATATGTAGTATATATAATGAAATTAAGCCAATTGGTACCGCTTATGAGATCAAAAACATATGTACTTTTATTATGACTGTTCATTATTTTAAAAAGAATTATCTTTGAATCAATTTGCATTAGAAGAGAATCACTGTTTCAAAAGTTACTATCTAATATTTCCTTAGAATAAACTCTGATTTCTTTGGGTTTAAGGGAAAGGTGTTTTTATCAGGAAAGTGATTACACTCTTATAAGGAAGTACATAGCATTTATTTTAGAGTTAATAATTTACATGAAATAAAAAAATTATCCCTTAAATGAATGAAAAATCTTAGTAATTGAGTAGGAATTCCTCAAATTAAAAACACTTTAGTAGTTTCAAAACAAGACAACATTTTTTTTCAAATTCAACGTATCAATTTTTCTAAGTAGTATCAATTTTTTAAAACAAAAGTATCAGGCTGAATAAAGAAATTAAATTTTTTTTCTTTTTTCTCCGTAAAGATTTCCTATTATGAGCGACCTTGACTTGATAGCAAGAATTTTCAATTAGTTTCTTGCTATTTTGAGTGAGAACTGACGCGGTGCTAGCCCGCCTTAAAAGTACCAAAGGAAATCCCTAAAAGCATCTAATTTTATTAAGACACCACTTGTCGAGCTGGCCAAAGAAGCCCACTGCGCATCCAAAGAAATTCCCAATTCGTTTCTTACTACCGGTGGCGAGTCCGAGCGACTCTTATTTTAGCCTCGACTTTTCAGTTACAGCCAGAAGGGTGTTCAGTGACATGAAAATAGAAATGCGACTTCCGACAGCGTTTGTTTTCTAAATTGGGCCCGCGATCGACCTCTATCGAATTTCTTCAATTTCTTCAACTTCCTCCCCCTCCAGACCACCGAGCAGCTCTTTCTGCGTGAAATGAATTACAACATTTTGCTAGTGTTGCTGGTGATTTTCAATTTTGCGCACTTCATCTACGACTGTTGAATCCAGCCAAATGGCTAGCTCTTAGCCTGGTTAGCACTGGAACCAAATGGCCACTTTCATCTTGACCGATGGGGGGCATCTTGTACCTGGTCACTTTTGTCTAATTTAATTATACCTTGCAACGCAAGACGTTAAAAAGAAAAAGTTTAATGCACGAATGCGCTTGGGGTGCTTGAACAAAGAACGAATGTTTTGGGTATTTTTACTTTAACAAGATTTGCCGGGGAAATGTAAGAAATCAGCCAAAAAAGGGCTTAAGACACCCGCGATGGCAATTTCTGGTTGATCGATTTTATT
Organism: Machimus rusticus; assembly: GCA_951509405.1. NCBI lineage: Eukaryota > Metazoa > Arthropoda > Insecta > Diptera > Asilidae > Machimus > Machimus rusticus. Next base: position 13,122,098 of record OX608054.1, on the reverse strand, counting down.
TTTAAAGGAAAATTTTTGCAGTAAACAATTTGTGTTTTCATTTTGCAATTTCCTTTCGCAATTAATTGGCCATTCATTCCCATGAACGACGACGATTTTCTCCCTCAGCAGCGTCGTAATACATTCTTCGGTCAATTTGTGCCAACTTCGGTAACTGAGGATTTCTTGTTTTTTAACGTCGCGGTTAGGGTATACAAAAAAAATATACCTCTAAGTAAATAAAAGCGAAAAAATGTAAATATTTATTAAGAAAAAACCAGCAGAAAACGAAGAACCCGGGAGAATTCAGGACAAACTCTGACTCTGTGCGCTTTCACTGAATATTGAAATGGAAAGTTTCTTTCTTGAGGGAATTTGTTAGAATTGCGTCGCTGTAAGGCTTCGGGCGGATTTCTTTTTTAAGTTCAAGTATTATCGACACTTCAAGAAATAAACTAGTAACAAAGCTGTCTGCAGTTATATAATACTTCTTAAGTGCTTTAAATTGTAAAATGCTTTTAAATGTTGCATGATTTTTACTTTATTGTTTTTTCTTCCATCATTTTAATTTACCTGCATTTTTGCTCGAACTTAACCCAGTTAACGAGCGATTCAAGTGAGTCGCACTGGGGCTTATGGTTCAATAACTTTGCTAAGGCAGTGGCGGAATTTTTGATTCATTATAAGATTAAGCGTTGTTTTTCATGGATATTACTGTTCTATTCATAGATATCTGTGCGATCTAGATAGATTATTCGGTTCGTTTGCTGCCTGATCGAAATTATGCCAAGCTCACCTTCCCACAAAATTAGAACTGTGGAAAATTCGATCATCCTCATTTATATAGTGTGAATTTCACGTTTCGGTTGAACGATTTTAATCGAAGTTTCAATAATAAATTCTTAAGCAATTTTTACAATTTCTAAGTTATAACTTACATGCTTACTCTATCGCATAGGTCCGTTGTATTTATTATATTCCGCAAGAATCAGGATTTGCAGAAAGTTTTATTTCGAAGATACCTATACATATAGGTAAATCATGTTAAAATATCCATTTACCTACGTATTAAAAATTATAAGGATACACTTAGTAAAACTTAAGGTAAAACGTGCCATATAAAATTTCCTTCCTGCAACCACAGCTTTAAAAATACTTCATTCTAAAAAAACGAAAATGATACACTAAAGTTTTAAGTAATTTAGCCAGCCAGGTATAACAAATCTACTTAAAATTTTGTGAAAGACCTAAAAGAGTAAGATAATAAATCGAGTTTTATTCAAATTTATTTTAAAATCACTGACTTAACAACCATCCCTAAATAAGTTTGAGTTCTTGTGAACCGAGAAATCGTTTTTTAAATTGATTTTAGACGGTCGTCATCGTTTGACGCACAAACAAATTTTTATTGTGCTTTATGAATTTTCATGGCAAAGAAACCTTAAAAATGTGTGTAACATATACTTTTTATTAAGTATTAAAATCTCTGGTGTGTCCCTTCGAAGCGTAACATTTAAGCTCATACAACATCATCTGTTTTAATTTAATCCACTTAAAACCTTCGCAAAATACAGATAATAAACTGGAAAGTGTTACGACACACCTCTCAATAAAGATGTATTTTAAAACTACATATTTTTAACATAAAAACAACTCAATTTAGGTATAGGTTGTATAAATGAGGCTTTAAAAATTCCAAAATGTATCACCAGTTACATTTTACAGAAGAGTTAATGTTCGTATGCAAATAGGGAGGGAGCATTGACCTGACGAAAAATCCAATTAATTTAAACAATTAGTAGCACATCCACAATTCCAAGGCTTATGAAATCATTCCATATTTTTACATAGTTTATATGATCCTGCAACAAAACACGCCGCCCAGAAACATTGGCATAAAAATCACGTAATTCCAATAAATGAAATATTTTCTTATGTGGACTTTTATGGAAGTCACATAAACATAAAGCTCGCCCTGATTGAGACATTAAAAAAGACGAACCAATCTAAATGGCGAATCTTAACTAAAACCAACCCGCAGTAGATTTGCGCGGTGAATAACCTCAAGTTGCACTTGTAAACAAGTTCGTCAGTTTGTGCAGCTTCATCACACATCCTAACTTTATTTTATTTTTATGTGGTTTTTTTCACGAACTTGTTGGGGGTATAATGAGCATATAATGGTACAAAAGTGGTGAAACGACGCAAGCTAGAATTCAATGAAAGTGTCTGAGATTGTGGCGTAGGTACGTCATAATTATCCAAAGTGGAGGACTCTGGTCGTTATACAAAACGTGATATGATCAAAACTGGCATTCAACTTTAAGATTAATTTAAAAGTGCGCTTTTCCATGAAATGCAAATAAACGGCTCAAAAGCAATGTGGGCAGTGGACATGATGGCAAATTTTTAATTTACAGGTGCCTGCAGGTGATTTTGTTGTTTCTTTTATATTTTTTTTTATTTACTCATTCAAAAAGCGAACTCACCATACGTAACGCCAGTGGGTACATGACCTTAGCCCACACATAAACCACCTGGAAATTATGTAAATATTTGGTTTAACTGAACTTGAACATATCTCCGTTATACCAGGCACGGATTTAGCATATCATAAATTCTTGAATGACACGTAACAGACAAATTTTCCTTTTTTCTCCTTTCCGAAGAAATTCTACTTGAAATTCTTCTCGTCAGAGAAAATTTACAAACGGTGTTTTTACTGAAATGAAAATCATCTTTAGCATGAGAACGCTGTCCATCTTTCAGTTGTAATGGAAATTTTCGTATTTTCATATTATTTCCATTTTCCTTATCAAGCCACTGAAAATTTGTTTAACAAAATAAATTCCTGAGGAGTCCCTGGAGGCACTTTAAAATACGAATTAATTTTATTTACTTAGCCAATTCATTAGCAGTTGTTTTAGATATAAAATGAGTAGCATCATAACATATACAGTAGGGTCGCGCTAGTTTGGCATATACCCACATAACATGACATTTTATTCAGGGTTTTATTAAATCTTAATCAAAAATGAATTAATATTCCAGAAGAAGTAAAACATAGGTAAAGCAACTGAGTGTAGTAGTAATATGCCAGAAAAAGGAAAACATAGGTCAATCCACCGGGTGTAGTAGTCAAATTATAGAATGAAAATCCATACGAAAGCTACCTCAAACTACTGGATGCAACATATCGACTGGTCAAACTACCACGGCCGCAATGTAATAAGATTTTCATTTTTCATTTACTTAGATTTAATAGGAGACGTTTAACGAAAATCAATTAAAAATTTTAAAAATCAAACTACATCTACTTCTCTTAACTTTGAAAAACTATAACCAAATCGTGCAATAGTATATGCAACAAATATCAAAAATAATGTCTATAGATAGAAGAAATAAGTTAAACTCGCATAAGGTGGCAGGTCTCACAACAATATAACTAATTTAAAATTTTAAAAACCGTACCCTCTTTACATTTAGCTAGATATGTAAATTTCTTTTCGTAATCAAATCGTAGCTAAAATGATTTGTTTTTTCATCTACCATCAATCCGCATACATATATTCAGAATAATTCAAAATCGTTTAGTGACACAACGCAAAAAAAAAAGATTTTTTAAATAACAGAGTGGCGCAGAGTCAAAACTTCAGGGTTAAGGTTAAAAGCATGCCCCACAAGCGGCTTTAATTAAATTCCCCGTCATCTAAATCAGAGCTTCGATTTGAAATTTAAATTTTTTTAATTCAATTCGAAAGCGGACAGACCGAGCTCATCGTGCTAAGCCGAGATAATAAAAAGTAGCAAAGCCGCAAGTATCCTAGATATCAAAAAAAGTGATTCATCGGATCGCGACCAGGTGGTGTGTCACGGGCCTCAGCAACCTGACGATACGCTAAAAAATTTCTTAATTTCATTATCACTTTAGCCGAGCCGAGCCGCCTGAATGGGGGCTCCGAAAGTTACGCGTTACTTTATTAAAATTCATCTGAGTGCTGCAACCTTTTGCGCATAGTAATCAACTTTGGATAAAAAATATATATGTACATATTCTGCCAACTGTTGCGTTTGAGGTGCTCCTGGTCTCGGAAACATCCAAAATTCCAACCGGGGCCCCATCGACTGGGGGGGCACCCTGAATATACAAAACTTTACACCGAACCCATTTTCAGTCGACGAGTGAAATTTTCTCGTAAAACGCTTACAAGAGCGCCTTTCTTAATGACTTTGCGCGCGCCCGTAAAATGGACGTACGGCGGGGATCGCGGTGTGTTTAAATTTAGCATCGCGGCACTAAACACGTCCTAAACATTTTGAAACTTCACAGAATATACTTAGAATGCTTCATGACGGGAATGATAATTGCCCATAACGCAAATTGCCAGGAAGAGTAAATCCAACTGGCAAGGGCTCCGCGCGAAAACTTCCACTTTGGTAAAGTGCGATTTAATTTGCTTTCGCCCCTTATTTTAATGTAAATTCCAATTTTACCGACTCAAAAAACAATTTGAACACTTCTTGGACTCAAGGACGAACATAAGATACACCAGCAGTATCATATTTTTGCAAGAAACAAAGAAAAATATTTTGAAACAATTATTTTCATTTACATTCAAATTACAATCACCATAATTTTTAATAGAAACATTGAAAACTGTAGACGTCCGAAATTCGTGGTACCTACTCATGATAAAACACATCACGTTTCAAAATGTCTCAAAACTAAACTTTATTATCATTAAAATTGCAGTTATACGTAAATTATAATCACAAAAACAAGTTTATGACATATTTTAAGGTTTTGAGAGAAATCAATCTTTAACCTTATCCTCTTAGACAATGTCGTGGCCAGAAATATATGTTATGAGTGTTAAATATTTTCGAACAAATATAAAAACAGAGCATATTTATGCTACTTTAAGATCGCCATATTGTATCCGCCATTTTGGACAGTAATTTTTTCGATCCAATTTCATTTAAAGGTATGAGAAATATGATTTATACTCATAAAATATTCATAAAAATGAATAATCCTTGGGAAAATCCAAAAAATAACTGGATTGACTGCCATATTGAATTCACCATTTTGGAAATTGAACAATGTATTGACAATAGTTAGGAAACTTGATTATAATAATTTAAACTCATCATAAAGTTTGAATGATAAGATAAACAAGAAATAATAATGAAAAACGCAGGCTTTTGGGAGAATTTTATATTATAGCTAGCTACCATTTGAAAGAAAGAGTCCTTAACATGTAAATATAAAATTTCCGGTTAAACTTCAATAATTTTTTGAACCGATGTTTAAGTAAATCCTATATTTTTGTGCGTATTATGCCTGAAAAAAAAACTATAAATATTGATAATAACGAATTTTTTGTCATTTTTTTAACAAAAATCACCATACCTAATATTGTCGCCAAAATTTATCAATATTGAGCTCGGATTCTGCTTCAGCACACCCAAAAACATAATTATCTTACCTCTTATCCATTTTTTACATAACATTCAGATTCAAAAACATGTTATAAAATCAACGATCTTAATCGTTAATTTGTCAAACGCAAAACACGTAGAAATAATGTTCGGGCAGAGTAAAATAGAAAAAACATGTTTGTTTTTTGGATGAATTACAGATAAAGCACCTGTCAAGAGTTAACCTATCGATAACTTTTTTTGAATTCTTAAATTATTCTAAAGTGATGATTGAAACAAAAATAATTTGAACAATAAGAATTTACAAGTTATTTTTGAATGATTGGAGAAAAAATTAATTCATTATCGCAATTAATAAGAGATAGTGCTTAAGTTAAATTGTTTTTAATTGAATAAATTAAAGCAATTTTGTATAAAAAACTACTTATTGTATTTTCTGTGGAATATTTGATCTCTTCTGTGGTCAGGTACAAAAAACGGAGATTTTTCAGTGAATTTGGGTCAACGAATTCTATTACTATTTTTCTAGTAACCAACACGTCCAATTACAAATTAATAAAACACAAAAACAAAATCGGTGCTGATTTTAACTTATTTTATTTACATCGACTGTTTTGCTTTTGACCCTAATATATTATAAGTAGGTTATTAAACGACTATAAAAACGAAAAAAGTTATCATTCAAAGAGCTAAATCAGTCCAGTATTTTTGAGGTATTACTAGTAGTAGTTATATAACAAAGTTTAAAAAAAATAACTTAATAAATAAATAGATAATAAGGGAAATATTTTTAATACCAATGCCAGAAAGGGATCTTCTGGGGGCGCATACAGTGACCTCACAAAATAAAATCACGTCTAGACTAAAAACTGATGCAACGTTTAAATCGTCCGACACTCTTGCAAATCGACATTGATCGCATTGGGCAAAGTGTCGAAATCTGTCGTCTGCGCATCGAAATTAGATCATCGGCTAAACTCTAAACAATGCCCACAGAACAAACTGACGCACTCTTGGGCACACCGAAATAGCCCGTGGGTGGAAACAAAATAGAGATAAATAAAATTTTCGACTTCTTAACGACCCCTCATCGAGTTATATTTTTTTTCTTCAGACAAACGAAACGAGATTATTTCATTTTGCCCAAATTGCCAAGAAGATTGTAACGACCGACATCGCTTAAGCAGGCCTTTGGGATGTTTGAGACTCGTGCGAGTTGGATCAATATGTCCAATTTATGACACGACCTAGACAGCTCTTATATTGAATAGGTGTGATTTAAATGAGGCCATAAATTACAACATAATTGCTGCCTTCATCGACTAGATTTTCCCCTAAAGCATTGATTGGGGATGATGTTGCCGGTCTGGGACCAAGTAGAATAATTAATGGAAAATATTTTCCATATAAAGTAGGCAGTTTTCAGATATTCTCATTCAGTTATTTAACTTGTGGAAAGATGTTCAAATTAATTACTTTCAGCTTAAAAGGAATCTGATTATGAGATTTAAGGCAGATAAAATGTTTTTACTTACATTGTTTGGGTAAACATTTGATTTTGGTATAAATTACTACATGTACTCGAATTGTTTTCCTATAGAATTTACCCTTCAAAAATTAAGATAGTAGATAGGAGTAAACTTGTAAATATCTCCTGAGGTAGCTACCTACTTTGCTAGAATTAATTAATTTTCGAGCTCTGGAATATGTAATCATACTTAAGACTTCTTTAACAACACAGTACGCAAAATCTCTTAAACCCATCTCTTTTACAACTGAAATGTTGGCATAGTATATCCTTCAATTAATATATGTTTTATCACGCTTATCACAAAATAATTTTCAAAATTCAATCTAATTCTCCCGCAGTAATGGAGCTAATTCAATTCCACTTATATCTAGAATCCCTAAAATGATATATACCCTCTTTTCCTCTCGTTTATGTATGTTGAAGTCTACCTACGTACGTGCAATTTAGCACAAACATTTTCCTCCTCCCGGTTCTGAAGATTTTCATCGTGGTGTGTTTCGAAAATTGCCACGTACCACTTGGAGAAACATTTTCAGATAAATAGCAGAAGATGTAATGTAATGGCTGTTCCGTGTCTATTAATAAATTTTTGTCAGAAATAGTTCACTTCAGTCGATGGGGCCTTTTACTCTGTTGCAAGATGCAGGAACATGCAAAAGTAAACAACATTTTCGAAATGGCGCTGAAAAAGACCACCAAGCATACATGTGGAGGTTGCGGACTAAAACGCATAAATTATGAAAATAAAAATATAATATTATTTCAGAACGAAGGAGAATTTCAGAAGTGGGGTTTGTTATTTTTATTTTGGCATGGAGAAAATTAGTTTTCTTTGGCAGGAAATTCTGAGAAATTTTTAGAATTGAATAACTTTATGGTTCTAGAGGATCAGAGCAAAATAAGCGAAGTAAATTTTGAATGATTAAAATATATGTTTGAATCGAATATTGAAAAACTGCATGGAAAACAATTGTTATCACAAGAAATGTAAATGTTTGGAATATTTAAAAAAACAGAAATTATGTATGGTTATAAAAAGTTTTTTTATATGATCAATCTCTTAAAATCCAATTTTAAAAGTTCGCTTTACAGTCAAACAAGTTTTCTATTGCCCAATTATACATTTTCACAGAGCAAGTTTTTATCCACTTTGAATCAAAGCCAAACAAACTTTCCTATATTCGACTAAAATTTCTCGTTCTATTCGTTTAATAAATTTTATGTAATTTCCTTTAGTAGGTCTCTAACTTCCTGTCCATTTCGCATAGCAAGCTCCTTTAATCGAAAATTTAAAATTGAAAAACTTTTCCAATTCCATCAACACTCTGAGGTATAGTTTGAAAAGTTAAAGAAGTCACGACTGTTTTTCTATGAATGCAAAAGACATCCATCTCGTTTTAATACAAAACATGTTAAAGTTATGCAAATTCTGATTTATGCAAGTGCGTTTTCATTCAAATTATTGTCTGGGTGCATTTTTTCTTTTAACATCATTGAAGTAAACGTTAACGCAAAAGGGATACGCTCCCCGTCCTTTGGGTTTATAAATATTCCAACAGCCTTTGACTTGTTGGCATCAACTTTATCTTCTGCATCTCGTACAAATTGCACATTTCCACTTGATATACTTGTAAAAGAGATACAGCTTTTAGCTCTTGCTTTTGAAGGCTCCCCATTTTAAAGATAATGCAAAAAAATACGATGCAACGATCGCTCATTAATGAATGAAAAGTGAAAAACAAAATATAAATAGAAGAAAATTATAAGGTTGAAATCCCAAAGAAGGTCAAAGCATTCGTCATCTCTCAAGAGATGAACTCAACCGCGAATGTCGTACATATCTTTTAATCGAAAATTTTAGCTTGTATATTTGTTTACACTTTTGACCCTCGATTTAATTTGAAAGAGCACAACAACAAAAACAAAAAAAACGAAATTGAACAGCGATTATCTAAACATTGTGCTGGTCCGACTCATCATCATCAGGCATTATTATCGCATCTCAAACCAACTTGCAATTTTGCACCATGACAGCATCAAAATTTGTGATACAGCCAAAAGCTTTATACAAAATAATTTGCTCTTAAAGACGACCCGCGAAAATAACCCTCCCACAAAATGATCTCATATTATTTATGCCCGCACGTCGATGAGACGAGGCATTAATAAATTCAGATAATTCGTTTCGCTCGTACTTCTTGTATTAAAGTGAAGCATAAAAATCTCAGTCTTCTTAAGGGGGTATTATTTTTTTCCAAAAAACGGCCAGAAAACTATAAAACAACTTGGAGTTTGTATATAGGTATCTGTATATACGTAAACCTGATCCAGAATACAGAAAATATATTTATTTTTTTACAACTTCCGGGCACTTAAAAACTAATTAAACAAATCCAAGCTGTGTGTCCAGTATCTGCAAGGTAATTAGCCGGTTGAGCTAATTTAGTATCATGCTAGAAAAATCTCTCTCTTTCACTCCTGAGGATCCCTGCCTCCGTGAGAAGACAAGAAAATTAACCTTTATATTGAATTCATAAACGATTAAGTCTTAAGCAATTTCCTAACCGCTCCCACTTTAAGAAAACGCGGCAAACGTCTCAAGGAGTTTGTGGGAGTATCTTTGTGGCCGGCAGACTCTTTTTATTTCTTAAGCCCAGGCTCTTTGCCGTATAAAACTTTACCGATTTATTTACCCTCACTGAGCCCGGCCTGAAGTATTCCAAAATACCCACACGCAACTTGAATCAAGGACATTTACATTAATTGCGTTTATTTCTCCAACTTGAGTATAACAAAACTACCACAGATTCAGCTTATAAAACTGAGAGTAATTAGACGCACATTAGCGTTTTAAGCATGCAAAAATTATTTTATTCAAGAACGTAAAATGCCTGGCAAAATAACAAAACACATGCCGTAAAGTATATACGACGTAACGCAGGTAAGGTAAGGTATCTTTATATACTAACAGAAATGTTTAGATGAAAATGAGTGAAAAATGAAGAAAACGACTCACCGTTTGAGTGACTACGAAAAAAATAAATAAATAGTAGTTTCGGAGCGATGCCTGGAACAAGATGTGCTACTGCAGAAACGCACGTGTGTTAACGATGATGGGGATCAGAACTCCTATTTTAAATCCACCGCAGACGGGCAATTGAACGTATTTGATGACCCGTGTCAGGTATATACGCGAACAAAAAAAAAAAAATTTAAATCACACTAAATTGAGCGATTATAATTATTAATTTCAAATCGCATTGCACGAGCACTGAACCACACAGCCAATTTTGTAGACAGAATGGGCATAATTATGTAGAACCATCACATCACTTGCTTAAATCTAGACTATACCGAGTAAGTAGTGACCTCATTACTTATGCCATACAACTTCTAAACGAGATATAGTCGCTAAATCTGGGTCTATGCAAATAGACGAGATGCAGCAAAAAGCAAGCCAATAGGGGGTTAATCGAGTGTTAATTTCCTACCCCCGAGAGACCTTGCAACATGATGCACACTTACTATATCTCGGATCCCCGGGTAACTTTAGCTATTCTAGCAGCTAGACACACAGTTGGGATACTTTGATCAACAGAAATAACTTATTCCACACTACAGCCACTGCCGGAGGCAAGATGCAAAATGATGAATTCCCGGGCGTACCGAGTGCAACGCAAAGTGGTATAAAAAGTAAGGCACACGCCTCGGACAAGACAATGACAACAATAAACAAAAAGGTAGAAATAAAACAAATTAAAACAAAAAATAATAATAATAATACGTTGTATTAATCGGATAATTATCGAGACACAATAGCGCACAATTGAGTCGATCACAAAGTGGAATCAGTAGTCACAATCGGTTTCGTCGTATGTTAGTTCGATAGTCGTCTTAGTTGGGCCTGTCTTGAAAGATTTCGTGCGCTCTGAGAACTGACAATGTTTGGGGCCTCCTGCAAAAGGCATGCTAAAAAAAAATAAATAAAAAAGTAATCGCAAAACTTGCTCCACACCTCGGATTATGCTCCAACACTCCATCCATAGGAGAAGTGGAGGTTAGCAGAGCCGCCAAGCAAAAGCAGGCAACCAGATAAAAACACGGTGTGTCGTTCTCGGCGGCGTCGTCGGCAGCAGAAACTACGACGACCGACGACAACGACATAAAAAAAAAAACGACGGAATCTCAACATCCATCGGGGGCCCCACAGCGCACATGACCATTCACGGAAAGAGAAACTTCGACCACAGCCACAACTACGAACAAACATCGGAGCCCCAGTGGAGCACCACTATTAAACCTCCGTACCCAACCCACTTCTAAAGCAGAGAAGTCTGAAAATTCACCAGATTGCCGGGCAAAATATCTTAGTTGAGCCTCCACCACTATCGACTAAAGACGGCCTCAAAGCTTGAATCGGAATCGAAATCGGAATCGGAATCTAGCCGTTGTCTAGTATGTCCCCGAGCATTCTGCAGCCGCCGATAGTCTGCACAGCGTTTTGCAGCACTCGCGGGGACTGTAGATGAAAACGACACATGTAAAAGTGAGAGGGTGCTGCATGAGATTTGGCACGAGCCCCACTTCAGAGGAGCTTTCCGAGCGACATCAGATTGATGTTAAAGCTCCCCAATGGAGCCCCAACTGCCGGCTAGTCTAGAACCTATTTACCCACATACTCGTGCATGTGGGGACCACCCCAATCAATCGCAAATACAAACAGTAGGTGCCAAAATCTTCCTTCCGGTGATTTGTCCAACTATTTGGATGGATAAATTTTATTTACAAACGCGGTCACACCAACCACATGTTTGTCTAACAAGCAACATTTGTTTAACGATATATTTTGTACCATACTTTACATAAAATATACTTTTTTTCAATATCATTAGTGTATTTTATCATCAGCAATTTGTTTATCCAACGGAAGTGTTTAAAACCAATATGACATTAATTTAACCTATCAAAAGAAGGTAAACATTTTAGGATTTTGCATTTACTCTCATATTTTTCAATTTTATTGTTTTATCACCTACGCAGCTTTGTAGCGACTTCTGTTTATGTTTTTCATTTTTTTTTTCTCCACCTCTTACCGCCTACTTTAAGAGTTATTCAAGTTTAAATAAGAAATTGTGTTGGAGTGTGATGAAACTCACACGTGTCGTCCTATTAAAAAAAATTATTCGTATCTCGAAAGACTTAAACTACTGAAAATTCCATAAGAAAAACGTTTCTATTGGCTCATTAGATATGAAAAACTATATTTTAAAATAAATTGTGACCAGATCTCATTACTGTAGCTATCGGCCAGTGCCCCTGCCACATACGCCTCGATCGTGCGGTTTGAATGCCTGTTCTTACCTATATCCACTTGATTAAAATTTCAAATGTGAATTATAGCGAAGGAAAATTTTGTAACAATACTAACAAACGATCATGCGCGCACTCATTCACTCAACGTTTTTAATGGGCCCGAATCTGGTTGTCAGCCTCACTTTCCGTAACGTAAGAGCTTATGGCTGAATTACCTGTTTTATTTTTTATATGACAATTTCTTCGTTATTCAGCCATAAGCTGTAACGTCACGGAAAGTTAGGTGAAAAACAGAATCAGACCCAATTCTTACCTTTATATCTCTCATTCAGCTAGCCATTCATACCTTATTTACAATAACTTCTTGCTATTATTTAATAAGATCACCTGCTTTTACATATATTACACTGTTGTAATGAACAATCCGATTGATATCATTCATATTTCAATGGACAGAGCTAATTAGAAACTATTTTTAACATTTTATTTAGTTGAGATATCTTAACAAATCTCCTTTTGAATTAAAAAAAATGTAAAGAATTCGATTTTTTTGAACAAATCTGAAGTGAAGGCAAATTTTGACCTATAGAGCATTTGTTGTTTCATCAAGATAACTCTTATGATTTTGTCAAAATATGTAAAAAAAATGAGGGATGACATACAGAATAACGTTTTTATTAAAGGTAAATTCAATACTTATATTCATATCGCCGATCCTCGGTTAATTTTATGTCTCCTCTAATAAAGTTTACAGAAACTATAAAAGTTTAAAAGATAAGTTACTGCTGATTTGAAGGACAAACTGAGCAATATTTAATAAAATGTTGATGGTGAATAAGTGATTTAATTTATGACGCAATTGTTAGTACGGACCTTCATAAATAACACATTTTCTCATTGTGCACTAAAACCAAAACCGTCATTGGACAAAGAATTTTGCACACACATAATCGAATTGATTGCTGCCAAAAACATAAACAGAAATTATCCGAAATGCGAAGAAGCAATAAAATTCTGCAGACATACATATTTACACCGTCGAACGAGGAATGAGTCCCATTATTACTCCTTTTATTTACCCAGAAAGACGTTAAGACGTTATTCCAGTAACAAAAGCACGAAAGTATTGCAGAGACATCTCCTCTAGAGGGCCTTCGTTACATCATACAACAAAAAAGAAATTCCTAAGACGAACATTTCTTATTTTTTTCTGCCCCGAAGGCTTCGGGGGCTGCACAAAAGCGGTGAGGTCGTTTTCACCGCCAAGTTTACTTCGTTGACTTTACTTGGATTCAAATAATGTAAACAGTTTGCGGGAATGAAATTCGATATCTCCGCCCTCCGCAGTCCACAACTTGGCCCTTCCAAAGAAATGTGCACTATTTTCGTTGTTTGCATCATATTTTTCGGTTTTTATATAAGACTAGCTGAGTAACCCGGTTTCACCCGGTGTATCATTAATAATACTTCGTTAAATACTTCAAAAAAGCTCAATATTCAGATTATAAAGTTTAGGAGTGTTACTGATATCTTTGGATTTGATCCATCCAAACCGTATTTTGCTACCACGGTCCATATCAAAAGGGCTCATAATCTATTCTATACTTATATATAAATCCCGTGAATAAAAAGTACCCCATATCTTAAGTCGCGATATTTAGTGCTTTCACTTAAAAAATGATCATTTTCAAGCTTTAAGTAGTGATTGAGCAGCAAATATGTATATTGGGTCCGCCATTTTGAATTTCTAAACTTTGATAGCAGCTTCGAAATTAGTGTCACCGATTTTTCTTTATATTAATTGACATGAAAACCCTTTCAATTTCCAAAAAATCAGGCGCTATATTCAGTCCGCCATTTTAAATTTCAAAATTCTCATAACAGATTCGAATTTAGTAGCCTCAAAGTACCCTTGGTACTAATTTTCACTTAAATTCGTTGAAATTCGGAAATTTTGATTTCAAGTTTCAAATGTATATTCGCAATCAGAACATTCAAAAATATCTAGATACCAATTTTCATAGCAATCCCTTGAAATTTGCAATTTTTAGCCGCCATCTTGGTCCCGCCGTTTTGAAACCCGTGAATAAAAAGTAGTCTATATGTTAAGTCGGGATGTGCATTGCCTTCATTTAAAAAATTAAAATGATAGGATCAAGCGTTAAGGCGTGATTGAGTAACAAACATATGGGGTCCGCCATTTTGAATTTCCCTATTTTGATAGTAAACTCGCATTTGTGGTGTCCAGATACCTATAGTACCCATTTTCAATTAAATTCGTTGAAGTTCAAAATTTGCCGGTCGCCATATTGGATCCGCCATCTTGAATTTCAAAATTCCGAGCATGGACTCGCAATCAGGAGTTCCAAAAACCCCCAGATATAAATTTTCATGGCAATCCTTTGAAATTTACAATTTTGGCCGCCATCTTGCGTCCGCCATTTTGAAATCCGCAAATAAAAAGTAGCCTATATGTTGCACCGGAATATGTAGTGCCTTCACTCCAAAAATGAAAATTATCGGACCAAGCGTTCAGGCGTGATTGAGCAACAAACAAACAAACAAACAAACAAACAAACGAACTTTCGATTTTATATATATATAGAGATTTAATATTTTCTTAAAGATAGCATTTAAGCATGATAGTTAATATAAGAGCTTGCCAAAAGTTAAAGCCTTTTAAATATTAGTTAAACCATGATTTTATGCAACCCTAAAATTTACAACTCTAATTCTCTAATGCCCAATTTTACAGTGCGGGCTTAAGTTTTGATCTTCATTTAAGTTTGATCATTTTTTGGTTTCACAGTGGAGGTTTAAGTGTAAATTACGGCTTAAGTGATCACTATACTTAAGTCGCCAAAATTGGCCACTTAAGTTTTACTTACATATATCAGCGCCACACCAATTGAAATTTAGAATTTCGAGTTTCTCAATTTCAGAAATAAAATATATCATATTGCCTTCGAATTTCCTAACTTTCAGGCGAATATTCTATTAAAAAGAGATTTGGATATAAATTTGACTTTATAATTTCAAAACAATACAATTCTATTGTGAAATTGAAAACGCCCGCAATTCTAAATCTCAGTTGGAGCGTCGCTTTTTAAAAATTGGTATTTTTCTTTTAAAAATGCATACTAATTCGGAAAATTTAATTGATGTAACTGATGATTCGAATCGAAAGAACCTTTTTGGATAAAAATTCGTTAATAAAACTAAAAATTTCATAAATACATTTAGTTACGTTTGATATTAACTAAGTTTTTCCGCATTATAAAGTCTAAATAATTGGTTTGAATTTTTCGAATCCAATCATTTTAACACTTTGAAAGTAAAAATTAATTTAAGTAAAGGTTACTGAAATGATTTTATCAACATTTTAAGATCATTATTAAGGAAATTTTATCCAAAAAGGACTTTTGTAAGCTCCTTTCGATTCGATTCGAACCTATTTCTTGAGAGGACCCCTCCTGAAACAAATATAGTGTCCTACATAAAAGAGAATAGTGCCTAAGTCCTCACTCGACAAAGCGTGAAATAAAAAAGTACCAACCAAAAGTAATTAAGTCGTCACTTAAGTTTCGCCCCGCATTTAGCTGAGTGAGAACTTAAGGACGTAGTCTGGTGTTCGGATTTCGGAAAATCAATTTTTTTTTTTTTACATATTTCGAAAGTATATTATGTTGAGAAAGTGCTGTAAAAATTTCAGACCGAAATATGAAATACTTACAAAGCTATAGTACATAGTCGAAGAGCACTCCGTGACCATGGCATGCGCAGCTGCAACGGTCTCACGGTAAGACTTACCGCTCTATTGTTGTATATATACATATATATACATATATATATACGCCCATATATATGTATATATATGTATATATATATATACATATATATACATATATACATACATATATATATACGCCCATATAGCTGATTAATGTAAGTATAATTTCTTTTTAAAAATTTGAAATCAAAACTTTAAACGCGTTTTCCTCAAAACATCATTTTTGTAAGCGGCGGTCATGATTCAGAAAATTCTATACAGCCGATTCCTTTGATTTTTGCACAGGGTATTCTACACAACAGTGGCTATGGCCGGTACCAGAATTACTTAATTATACAAATTATTTCTATTTTTTTTCACCGATTTTCAACAAAAAAATGACGATTTTTTAAGGTTTTTTTTTTAAATGCCCGCCATTTTGTTATTTTTTAAGGAAAATGTTTAATTCTGGTACGGGCCATAGCCACAAGCCTACGGAACAATAATCAATTTAAATTTTTTGTTTCGGATGACTCCAAGTGTCGTAATCACAACCGCCAACCACCCACCTCCATTTAAAGTTGTCTACTTTAGGTTAAAAAAACAATTATAAAATGGCGTCAAATTAAGAAAAAAAAATTTTTCCCTTTAGTTAACGATGTCAATAACAAAGTGTAAAAAAATTGAAATGATTGCATTTCATCTTGTTAGGGAAAAAAATTCCTGAAATAAGGGTCCGAAACGAGCGTGAACACCAGACTACGTCCTTAAGCGCGGACTGCGGGCATTAAAAATTATTTTTTTTAATTTGAATTTTTTCTCTAGTAAAAATATATCGTTGCTGTCTATCTATTTTATGTCTATAAAATGCTTCACTGCATTTATAGTAATAAATTGCAATGTATTTTACAAAAGATGACCTAAATTTCCATTTCCCTTCAAACATTTCGGGATATTGGAAACCTATACCACGGAAATAAAAGCATCTAAAAATATTATATTTTATACGTTGTTTGAATAACATGATCAATAAACCATGTACAAATAAACCAAAACAGGGGTTGGTGCACTCACCCAAAAATTTAGCAATCACCTACATACCGATGCACTACTGCAGAATCATTTAGTCGATATCTGCAGAGTGCAGTAAAAATAGTCAGTCAGTCAATCGAAATCGAAGCGACAAGATTTTACGCGAATGGATTATTAAAAGCCTTCCTGAGGTAAATTCCCGGATAAATCCAAAAACAGGAGCATGTTTGGGAGTGGTAAAAATAAACAAATTGCAGGTAGAACTCCACCCACCCGGCAGGGAAATGACTTTAGCCTTGCCGACTGTACACTGTACAGCAGGTATTTTAATGCCATCAATTTTAATTTGATTAATTGATGGATCGCAGGATTAAAATTAGGTTTCCCCGGAATATTTGATTAACTTCGACTATCAGAAGCACATGTAGGGGTGGGCTATGCAATCAAAATTGATTTTTATTTTAAGTCTCCAACCCATCAGGACGGTATAGGGCTCGTCAAGGGCTCAAAATTCATTAGGGACCTGCGGGTGTAATTTTTGTTATGTAACTAAAAGGGCGCGAGTGTTAATCAGGTAATCAGTTTTATATCAAAGAGACACTCCTTACTACTTAAAATTAATTACACCGAGAAAAATACATTCATTAAAATCCTTAAAGGTAACTATCTTTTATTAATTTTCGACTATTTTTAAATGGCCTTATGAAAAAGAATTATAGTTGCCTTAATCAAAATTAAATTTTGAATTAAAAAGGAAAATAGCATGTCGAGCCATGCTTATTGTAGGATTTTTTAACTGTTTCTACAAACGCTAAAATCGATTCAAAATGGGCTTTAAATTGGGTTCAGCAAATCAAGCCCATAAAATACGGTGATTGTTGAAGAGCAAATCATCCGAAGGCTTAGTATACAAATTAATTTTTTATTTTTTCTGTTCGAATAGTTCTTTGAGCTCAAAAACCATATAAGCATAACTTGGTCGTAAGTCATGCTACTTTTTAAAGAAATTTCAGTTTATGGGGTAGTATTCTAGATTTTTACAAATTTTTTTCAAGATTGCGGTCAGGGTGGTATCTTGGCAACATTGAAGTCGAATATTGCAAAACCGGGGCATAATTTGTTTCTGTTTCTTTTAAAATTTTACTTTTTGAGTGGTTAGTTAGCTAAATTACTTAGTAAAAAATGGACGCTACGTTACTGAGTGATCAAAACATTCAGACAAAATGTAACCTGAGAACTTTTATAAAGGCGCTTAGCCCATTTTCAATATGACTTACTTCATAAGTCTCTTTTTGTTTCTTTGTTATATCTATAAATAATAAAATTAGCACTTTTAGACTTACAACCCTTCAATTACTGTGACATGCGTCATACGGATGGACGGACGGATATGGCGAAACATTGTACAGTATAGTGCCAGAAAATTATAACCACCCTAACAAACTTCAAAATTTGAACTCTGATTTCTTTTTTCTCGCAAACAATCAAACAGATTAACATTTCCTTGCAAAGTTGAAATCTTTCCTCCTTTGTTATCATTGTTTGAAGAATAACTAATCGTTACGTTACGAACCAATATGCAATATGCAAAAGTATTCCCCCATTCATTTATTCCAGTTCTACATATCAAATATAAATATCAATAAACAAATTTTCATGTTTCCAAGAAGTATTACATGGTATACCATTTCACTTAGCGCCAAAAGCATAAATATTTGCATTGAAGATAATTGCGGAGATTAACAAGTGTTATTAAAAAGATTGTTAATAATACTAAATACTAGAAATATTAATTTGCAAAATATGTGAATTTACCCTTAATTTAATGTTTATCTTAAACGCGTACAAATATAATAAAATTTTTATCAAAATAAAGTATGGAAGTATAAATGTTGGTGGTTATAATTTTTTGGCACTGTACTGTATAAAAGGAAATTCTTGTTTAGATAAATGCTACGGAACCCTAAAAGCTAAAAAATATATACATTTCTTAGAACTTTATAAAGTGGCAAATTCATAATCGCTAAAAATAATTTATTTCTTCCCAACTTTTGTTCGACACTTTTTTACCAAACAGTTTTCGGATTGAAAGATCCCAAGATGAATATTTTTAATCTAAATAGGATTGTGGGTTTTATGTATGACATTGAATACGAAATGTAGGCGCCTAGACCTTTGCCCAAACTTTCCCAGCATTTTAGAACTTTTTTAAGAAATGATATTTTAAGCAACCACCTAAGTGAATATTTGCTCATCGAAGCACCTCTGATAACCAAAAAGCTGCACCCAAACCCTCATGAAAAAGATATTTTTTGAATATCCGCAGATGTTCTTTTGAGATAATCTGAACTTCTTGCGAACAAAGAAACCATTCTTGGTCTACTATTTCGTAACTTTCGGTTGTTTTAATCATCGAGAACACCTTCAAAACATGCGGTGCTCGGCCACCCACATCATATCTCAAGGCATCAATGGAAAAAAAGTAAAAGCGGTACCAGAGAAGAAATATTTCATTTTCATCTCAACACGGTCCATGGTGCCAGAGTTCCCCAGCTCCCGGCCGGCTATCAACAAAAACAAACGAAAGTTGATACGGTTCCCTGTGTGCAGAAGATCACTCGTGGGTGGGATGTGTTTACCAAATCGAGGTATTACCGATGACACGATAAAAGCTTCATCCGAAAGATCTTTAAGAATTTTATAGACGCCGCTGTTATCGTCTTCGTCTTCACCGCCACCGTCTTAAGACGATTTATAAGAAAAGATTTAAGAATTTTAGTTCGTCGAACGAGAACCGGTTGGGAATGGTAATGAGCTGGGGGACTAAAACGGGCGAACCCGAACATGGGCGAAAGTTACTTAATAAAACTTTGAAATTCAATAGATTCTTCAGATGTGTGGCAAAATTTATATCGCTGGCAAGTAGAACGCCCCCCGACTAATGCGTCGGCCGCCACGTAAAGAAATTTGCGGTGGCGGTCTTTATGCGCTCGAACGTACGAGGAAATCCATGCGAGCGCGCTAGCTGCATGCTAAATATCTGGGGGTCTGGGCTCGTTTTGAACAGTTCCAGTGTATTGCACTGGGGAGCAGCTATCTAGCGATGTGCGAGTTCAATTTATTTATTTATTATTATTACAGTGGGCTATACAATTTTATAAAGAGATCTTGCCCTCGAAATGTGGTATGCCATAAAAAGAGGTCATAAGACAGACATAATAGTCGATAAAAATTTTTTAATTTCTTTTTCCAAAATCTTTTATGTGCATAGGTATTGTAGTCACTCCTTTTTTCAAAATCGTTTTAAAGATTGTGGTTTTCATGATTTCGATTAGACTTTTAAATTAAATTAAAATCCAATAGCATTTCATTTTTCCTAAATGAGCGATTTCCGCTATATACCCGACGTTCTGAAACTCCCCAAAGATTCTCAATTGGTTTCAGAAGGTCTTGAGAGCATGCTGGCCACTACAAAACCTCAATCGAATTTAAAAGGAATCTGGTCTTGGTTTCGCGACTTATATGGATGCGAGCATTATCGTGCTGAAAAATCCACTATGATGTAAATTTCGCCGAATAAATGGGACTTTACTCATCTGGAGCACATCCGTGTAGTACTTGCTCTTCATTTTTCTCAAACCAATATCATCGAAAACCATCCGGTCCATCTAAATTCAACTATTTTTCATCGGTGAATATTAATTTAGGGGCGTTTTAATTTTGTTTTAACTGGAAACTTACTGTATGTCAATTTCTATATCTATATTTGTTATTGTAAATCCTACTCTAGGTTGTTTATGTTATTCTTCTAATCGAGGAAATAACTTCATTATTGCATATTGATTATTTTCACTGCGATTCAATACTTTCCATACTGTAGAACGTGAAACAAAACTCTTTCTAGAGTTACTTGCTGCATGTAAACGTGCTTTTTAATTTTCCTTCTTCTTTCGAGTCGCTTTAATTGCCCATCATTGGAATTTTTCAAAAAATGTTTAATAACTCTATGGTTTCGTCCAATTCTTCACGCAATTTTACGAAAACCGATATTTTATTCTTTAAACGAAAGAAATTTGCATTTTTCTTAATTTTTAGGCTTGTTATCATGTGGTATGATTACCTTTGTTAATTAAAATAACCTTACCACACCAATACCAATTATGCAGCGAAGTTATCTCCAAATGCGTTTTTCGCAAGTGTTGTTATAATTATGAAAAAATCAAAAACCGTTTCTTCTCCTGAAAATGGACAAATGTGTGTACAATTTGTGAGTGAGTTTTCCTTACTCATTAATTTCATAATGTTCGTATATTGTATCTAAATAGAATCAATAGTTTTCCCAAAGTTTTAAAATATTTGGTGGCGTTATAAAATATGAAACGAACCTTATGTATTTCTTTAATCAGATTCAAATGTGTATTCTAGAAAATTGTAAAACTAAAAAATTATATTTTCAAAATATCTGACTGAGCATAACCCTTTTAATGAGGGCTCCACTCTAAGCGTATATGTACTTATAATTTTGCATCCAAACCTACTCACCCGTTGAAAGTTATGCCTTCGCCTGCAGTATCTGAATCATCCTTACTTCAGCTAAATGAACGAGTTCGAAATTTGCATAAAAAATGTAAGAAGGCAAATCCTTCCTTTGACATCGATCCAGGCATAAGAACTTGAGCACAAGCCCACTTAATGCTAGAGCGTCTCAATAGCCCTTGTTAGGTGACACTTTTGCGTAAGTTATGCATGCCCTAAAAATCTAGAGTTATTCACGCATATGCATTTTATGCTGCTATGCTTCATTGTAGCATAGCTAACCGAATCCGGGGGCGTAAGGAATTCACCTTGAGCGCCAGTGTAAGGACTTCAAACATATGTATAAAACTCTAGAGGTCCTATCCATCGCTGAGGAATTGAATAACGCCTAAGTGCAGGAAAACGACGACAATATAGCTCTAAGAAAAAGTAAAGGTATAAATCAAGTCCTGTTGATATGTGGGCTCACATACCTTCAGACTCCACATGGGAAGCGATTACACAAAACCTCTTCACATGCTTCCTAGCCCCTTTTTAGCCTTTTCTCGAGTGCTAGAGAAAATTCAATTTTCCTCGGTGACAATCGAATTGTGAGATTAAAACGAGGTCGCTTTAAAGGTGAGGTACCAATTAACGATAGTGAGATGCAACTTTAATTAAGGGGGAAACTGAAAATGTTCAAAGTCACGATAAGGTTAAACCCAGTGGAGCTGCAAGGACTCGTCTTCGCACTCGAAAGTATTTTTAAATTGATGTTCTATCGCTATCGCTGCACTTAGTCTGGTTGAACCCCCGAAGGGCCAGAGAGGAAATTGAATTACTTTCGGAAATTTTATAGAAAAACTCTTCGCGTACTTTATTTAACGAAAAACAACAGTCTCCAGAGAGTTTCACTTCAATAATGAAAAAAATTCAAGAAACCCCGTGATAAGTTTTAGAATGATAAATCAATGAGAGAGAAAACTTCATAACTCTAAAGCAAACAACTTTATCATATTGAAAACTTAAAAGATGTTGGAGAACTAAAGTTAACTTAACCCTGATTGTAGTTTAAATTGCAAATCTGAAGATTAATCAAGCTCTTAAGATGGGGCCCTTGGTATCTGTGGTAATCACCTTGCATGTCATAATACCACCAGCTTTCTGTTTTGGGACACAAATTATCTTATAAGAGACACTTAATCCCTCTGAATCATGAAACAGCCAATGTTTATATGAGTAATTGTCGCATAAATTTTGCAAGCTGTTGGAGCCTTAAATGCTTAAATTCAGAATGGAGCGTCGATCCCTTGACAATTTATTTTTTATGCAAAGAAAATAAAATAAAATGGAAGACATGTTCATACGCCTTAAAGGTGGATATTTTCGTAAAACCTTTTATAATGAACATTGAACTGTTGCAATTACTTATAAATATTATAAAATGATATACAGTCATGGAAAAATAATTAAAAATACCTGGTATGATAACTCTGTTTGCTCCGCTTCCTTTCATCTTTATTCAAATTAAATTGTAATGAAGTTGAAGTATGTAGAAGCTACTAGTAGCTGTGTTTTTTCAGAACGGATCCAACTCCAGGTTTACTAAGAAATTGTGAATTGAAAATTATATTAGTTACCATATCGAACTTTATTTTGGACCTAATTTGCGAATGCATTCGAATATGATCGAAAAGAGCTTTAAAAAATACTTTTTACCCGATTACGGCAAAACCAAACGGAAGGGTTATGTTCTTAGCAGTCTATGTTTGTGGTTAGGTATGTTCCACCGTAGCGCCTAAACTACGCATCCGATTTTGATGAATGAGATATCAATCGATTCGTTATTATGGTCTGGGTGACATGACATGGACTAATATTAAACACAACATGTCGAACAAGAGCCACAAAATACAGAAAGCCTTAAAAATAAAAATATATCAGTGTGGTACCGAATGAAAGGTATTTAATAAGTAAATTCCAAAAATATTACAAATTAGAAAGTTTATGAAGATGTTTGTGACTCAATCACGTATAAATGGCTGAATAGATTTTTATGAAATTTGGTAAACAAATATTATTTTTTATTTTTATTTTATTTAATACAATTTTTGTAGAACTCAAATCAATATTACGAGGTAACGAATATATTTACCCCAAATTTTTAAATAAAAACAACATCTACTAACGGGGAAAAAGAGTTAGGCAATATTCCATTGATATTTTCGCTTTTATGAATATATCCTTTCGTTATTTCGCGAAAAAATTGCATGAATTTGAGCTGAATATAATCCCACATGGAATCCTATTTCTTCCGACTATATGTTCTGAAAATAGAAATCTATGTACATTGCAAATTGTTCAAAAAATATTCCATCCGAGCCATATTCAGAACACCCATGTACTCAGCGACTACACAACAAGGCGTAATCATCCACATGAAAAACGAATATTAAAAATGCAAACACATCTCGAATAGTCCTCATTTCAACCCCAATCCACATATCATCGAGAGCATTTGCGGCTCAAACGCAAATCCATTCAAAGCGGCAGACTTCAAAGTGAAGGGAAACAGATTGAAGAGAACGGGAAACTACGTGAAAAGTTTCCAGAAAATTGAAAAATAGATTTTTGTTTTACTCCCTTTCAACCCCCACACTCACGTCAGTAAAAAAAGGGAGTGAAAAGCCGGTTTACATCTCGAAATGCCCACAATCTGCAAGGGAAGAAAAAGTTCATGGTCTCGGGGCTTGTCCTTCATGAAGGCAACAATGCCAGGCATCCAGTGGCGGTGAGCTCTTAAAATCTCGGGAGGGGGCTGCTCATGTTTAACTAGATTTTATGAAGATGTTGCCCAGAATTATGCAAATTGTTGTGAGATTTAAAATGTTTTTCATAAAGTGGCTCGTGGACCAACGCGAAAGGGAGCAAGGGTACCTACGCGCTCTACCAGAAAGGGTTTTAATTAGGAAATGTTTTCTTACTTTTTTTTAATTCTAGGCAACTACAGCTGCAGGAAAGAGTTTTTGTTTTAATTTAAAATTATGGAATCCACGAAGATCTGGTAAAAGTATAAAAAAAAATGCAGAACAATGTCTAACAACCAAAATGATGTGCCTTCTACGCTGTACTAAATTCTTTTCTAAAATTCGCAACATTTTTATAGCCTGATATGAAATTAGCAAACCCGACTACCTCTAAACATCGAAATTAATCTGGAAATAAATTAAGTTTCTTTAGTAGGCATAATAAAATATTTGTTACGAAGATAACTGTTTTGTTATGTATGCTAAATGCTTTAGTCAATTTCGAAGTTAAAAAAGATAAATCATGCCCATTTAAAAATCACTGAAAGTTCTATTAAAAAAAAAAAACCGGCCAAGTGCGAGTCGGACCTCGCGCACCGAGGGTTTTTTTTGTTTGATGTAACTACAAATTTACGGTTTTCGGATTTTTTCCTTTACTTGTGCTACAAGATATTGCTTCTTGCCAAATTTCATGATTCTAGATCAACGGGAAGTACCCTATACATATGCAGCGTATCTTTTGATTGCGTTGACTCAGAAGTTTGATTTTTTCACAGCTCTAAGGGATTGCAGACCTGACAGGTCTTGACAGACAGACTGGTAACGAAGTGATACTATAAGGGGTCCTTTTTTCCTTTTGAGGTACAGAACCCTAAAAATAACGATTTTCCTATTGCGATTACCTTATGCAGATTTTTGTAACTCTAAAAATTGATTTAAATTTCGACCTAAGATAAATTCATTTGTCCCATATTTTAATATTTTTGTAAATATGCACTTATTTTGTACATTTTGCACAAGGCAGCAAATTAAAAAAAAAAAAAAGACAAAATTCGTATTTCACAATTTACAACTGAATTCTCTCTTTTTAATTTTATATAATAGGTTCCAACGTTCACTGCTTTTAAGAAGAATCAATGAATGGGACATGATTTATTTAAATTATCATAATACAACTGTGCTTGATCCATTACGTAATAAATTAAAATAATAAATCTTGTCCTCCACGTTCCACTGCAAATAATGAATGCATATATTATTTAAAATTTGTAATTTTTAATTTATATACGTAAAACACATTCCTGGCATTGTTTTATCAAGCTTGTAGTAATGGAATAATTAATAACGAAAATAGAGATGAATAAATAAAATGATAAATGTAATAAATTTTAATTATTTTATATAAAGATGATGATTACCATAGAAACTCTTAAAAGGCTCAAAGCATCAAAAGAGGGCTATATTTTATGGGTATAATGGGAGGCACAGATAGAAATAATTTAAACATAAAATTTATGTAAAAGGCAACACCCAGCATCAGGGATAGTGTAATAAAAGCAAATCCCTTTGAAACAACTAAAACAACTTTACTCTTTCCCGGGTGCCATTAGTTTTGATGTCGGCATGAAGCTTGATTCACACAAGTCCGGCCCAATTTATATCCAGGGCAGAGAAGAAAAAAAAGAACGGCTTTCTGCAATTAGAGTAATTTTTATGATAAATTTGGGGCTCATGCCGATTACATTATGCTTGAAAATGAGGGAAATTTTATATGTTTTTTTTTTTTTTTGCAAAGCCTCCCACACGGCCAGACTTAATGCGGGATTCGCTGGAGCACTAGCGGGGGTTATTGGCACAATCCCAGGGGCAATGAATGAAAGTCTTTCTTTTGTCCGACTCGCCCATATATTCATTTTTGTACTTGAACCATAGAGAAAACGCGACTAATGAAACAACAGCGCAGACTTCCTGGGGGCAATAATTCGCCTCAGCCGAGATCAAAGGGCTGGAGCCGAGCGATGATGATGAGGAATGCTCCCCAATGTTGGTCTGGACCAATTAAACGCACACTTTTATGCGTTGCAACTCATTAAATAATGTCTTCGAACTCTGAGTTCTAATCCGCCTTCAGGCGGGTAGTTGCTACCCTTTTTTTCCAAAAATATATGTAATAATAAAAGAGAAATCATTAGAATTTTACCCTTAATGGCCGTGGTGCTAGGCGGCGCACCGTTTCGCTTTTTATTTATAGTCTGCCGGTGCTGACAGCATGAATTACTCCGAGAGTCGGGGATGTGCTGAAAACAAAATCCATCGCGCCTTTTACACCAAAGAACTACAGCATCTGGCTGGCGACTGGAGCACTGCCTTAAAAAAAGAAGAAACTATACTTATAAGAAAAAAAAATGCTCTTTTGTGCCTCAGAGGCGCATAAATTGGGTTAAATGAATTATGAGCAAGTTGATTAAGCACTTAACAGCAAGGAGCAGGCCCCAAGAAATGAATAACCAGCAGCCAGCTACCAGC
Source organism: Machimus rusticus (assembly GCA_951509405.1). Lineage (NCBI taxonomy): Eukaryota > Metazoa > Arthropoda > Insecta > Diptera > Asilidae > Machimus > Machimus rusticus. The sequence goes on along the minus strand of OX608054.1, from coordinate 13,095,184 downwards.
GTTTTTAATCACTTAATAATCTCCGCATGTGGAGCCGAATATTCCGGGCAGAGGGAATGGACCATAAAATTTTGGTATTGGGCCAAAATGTCTAACGTTTTAATGAGGACTAACAATAAATCACAGTGGTCTGTTTTCCACCCACAAATAGGCGGCGAACTTTGATTCACGATTATATTTGCGTACTATATAGAAAAAAGTGCTGGATAGTGTCTATAAGCGAAAAATTCTAGCATTTCTAGTCTTAGGTCAGACTAATTTTGAACTAAGAACCCTATATCTAAACCAAATTTATTATAGGTACTATTACAGCGAAAATCTGTAACTATATAATGCAAAATTGAGATCGACAATCTCACACAGCTTTCCCAACCAATTTGCATACCATCGCCAGCATATAGTCTGAACAATCTGCCTCCAGTTTCTATAGACAAAAAGTTCGTACCGCGCCGGGTAAAAGTAGGTACCTTAAAACAATGTAAAAAAAAAATCTATCTAGACAGAATTAGCATCACTCTTTAATCTTTACCTTTATTCCTCGGAATGGAGCTCACATTATCCAAAAAAATATAGCTAATGCAGGTGTAATTTTACTGCATCTATGGTTGAGGCCGATTTACTTCTCCTCCCAGCAGCCTCTGGGAATTTTGCATCGATTCGGGGCAGACATAGGAACTTTTCTTCATTTATTTATCTTTTTTATTTAACTTTCCACCATTCCACGCGATGAAAATAGTACACAAAAACAGTTTTCACGAAAATCGATCACTTTCATTGTACCGTCGTCGCTGCAACATTACAAATTCAATTAAATAGATATCATATTCATTTAATTTTTTTTATTTATTTATTCAATTTACAACATAAATTCACACTGGCGGCAGCGGCACACTATCCCTCCATAGAAGATGTATAGTGGATAGTAGCGCACCGGAGATTTTCACAATTTTATTTTTTTTTACTATTTATATTTGTGACGGCCAGAAAACCAAAGAAGAACTAATCGAAATCGAAGCAAGGAAAAACTAAACAAGAAAAGCCATTTCTCTCCGCGCACATACGCTTCTAACGCGGTCTCGTCGTCTCTTGTCTATTTGAATTTGGTGCTTAAATTCTGCTGGGGCTCCGTTCTTCGTCTATATTCTGTTTATTGGACTTTTCCTGGCTCTTCGGGCTCTTCTGGCCGTGCTCCGGTACCCCAAGCTCCCAACTCCCAATCCCGAACAGCCGCCGTGCCACAGAGAACCACTGCACAGGGTCTATGTATGGAAAATTTTTGTATAGCCATTATCATCACACTCCCGGAGCCCGAACACTGGAGCAACATAAATTCCCATGTTGCTCGACAGCAGCTATGCTGTGTAGGTGGACTCACAATTATGCTGGCAGCACCAGCGCCACTCTGTTGTTCATTAACAAAATCTATGCTGTGCGGTTTTTCCCCCGTTCTCCGTCACGACGGCTGCTGACTATGTTTTATGTAGTCGGGAGAAATGTTACACCTATTCTTACCGAGCCGAAGCCACCCACTTTTGTGTAAAAGCTTTTCATTACTGCTCTTCAGGCTATCTCAGTGGGGCTCTTTCGAGTTTTGGGGCTCTCTTGAATGCGAATCTTCCTCCAGAACCAAAATGTAGTTGGAATGGAAACCCAGTTCCAAATAACTTTCTTTTAAAATCTGCATCTTGAGTGCCATGGTATATTGTTGCATTTTTCCTTAAACAAAATAAAAATTATTTATAAATTTATCTATTTAAATAACCCTCTATGTCCTATCAAAAAAAACAAAAAAAAAAAACCAATGTAAAATAAAATTGATAAAAATGCACCTGTAAAAATAAATAGGCAATGAATTCAGCATATTTAACAATTTTATAATATCGAATACATATTGTAACTTTAAAGTAACAACGGCTTACAACGTTCGCACTATTTTTATTCCCATATAAAATAGTTTATTTTTTTGAAAAAAAAAAGAATAAAATATTGTCAAAACAAAATTTATTTTATTTAAACGTATGACTTAATGTAGCAAATGTGATTTTACCGTCTTATATATATAATAGAATTCTTTAAACACAGGTCTACAAAATTTATGTACCTTTTTAAAAACTGTCGACATTACAAGTATATTTATTATAGATATTTTTGGCATGCTGAATTTGGATATTTATGTACCATATGTATGTTATATTCTTTTCTTTCTATCACGTTAAGTTATTGATATATAGGAATGATAGGGCTCCAATGACTTATCCTGAATCTATCTACTTTAACAAAGCTTGTTATATTCCTTCGTATTTTCTTCACTGTAAATTCTCCACACATATAACAAAAGTTATCGGTTGCATTTATTACAAGTTGTTTCTCAAAGAAAACGCTGACTAATGAATAACGATTTTATTGAAATGTTAACTGGGATATTTCTAAAAACAATTCTTAACCCTTTATCAGATTCTGCAAGTGAACTACCCAAAAATTTAGTGATTAGTGATTATGACAATTTGCAACTACGAAACGTTTTGTGAATTAATTTTTTTTTATTATTTAATCGTCAATTAAATGCCTTTAAATCTATAAGGAAAGGTGGTTCAATTTCAGACTGAATCAGTTCTGAATTTTTAATTAAATTGATTACATATATGTATGCACCTATATTGAAATTGATTAAAGAATTCTAAAAATAGATTTCTTGGTAGTTGTATTTTATTTGTCTACTAGGTAGTTGCATTTTATTAGATAATAAAAATACGGTTGTTATTTACTCCTGAAAAACTATATATAATAAAATAGAACTTTATTAGACGCTACAAACTTAAATTTTATTGTTTTAACCATTTAAGCCGAGATGTTTGTTTTCGGAAGAAAAATCTTGAAATATGTATACTAACAATTTAATTTCCGGTTGCATGAAATGAATTTCTAAACACGTATTTCGTTTTTAGATATTCGTTCCTCGCGTTTTATACCTTTAACAGCAAAATTCTGCTTTTAAATAGCGCCAATCCACGCAATTTCCGTCGCAATTAGCAATCCGGAGCATAGCCGTTACAAAACAATTTTGTGTAGAAGGTGGCGCTGATGTAGCAGAAAAACTGCTGTAACCGGAGGGTGTCTTAGCTAAACTTGAAAACTTTCATCGGAATGACAGGAAACGTCAAAAGCCCGTCGGCCATATTGCGAGTCGGTCGTTTTCACAGCAAGCCACACCAAAGGGGAAAATAATATGGCAACTTGCGATTGCCCCGAGAATTGAATACCAGTAGCAACACTACCTGCCCATCGGAAAATTGAAGTTTTTGAAAATAGCGCCGCGATTTGTGCTCTCAAGAGTCGGAAGCGGAGCACCGGAGCCCCATTTTCATTGTGTAACAAGAATTCGTGGCTCTGTGCAGCGATAAGACCATCAAAATGGAGTTTAGCATGGAGTGGAACATTATTTGCAGAGTCTGCCTCCAGGAGGGCCAGATGCGGTCCATCTATGAAAAGGACGAGAAGAACATCTCCATTTGCGACAAAATACTTAAGTGCTCCAATATAACGGTAAGTGGGTACCTCTTGGGTGTTTGGACCCCACTGGAGAAGTGGCCGCTCGCGGGGTTAATTGGGAAATGGACACACTGCTTGATGACATGCTGCGACAACTGTCAAAATTGTGTGTTTACGACCACCTCCTGGCAAGTGCTGCTGCTTTTGGGGCTGATATTTAACCCAATGTTTCAGGCAAAGTGAAAAGTGTCATGCTTTATAAAGAGAATTGGCAGAAAAGACGAATTTTTCTTTTCTATAAAAATATGAAATTAACTTCATACACCCGGCCAACAGCTGCAGTTTGTTCCACTTTCCTTAAGACTATTCAGCGGAAAGTTGAACAAAATTGGTGTTTAAAAACATCTCAAAACCAAAGCAAACAACAGTCGTACTCAAATATTAGAGAGTTTTATGCAATTTCGAAAATACAATACCAAAAACCACCTGAAAAAGAGTAAATTTATTGGCTTAGCTGAGTACCAAAAATATTAAATAATAATATTAATATTAAATTTAAATAGAATTTTTAACTCCTAAACTCTACCTAGAAATAATGTTTCTACAATTTTAATATGTGTACTAATGTAACTCTTATCAAATTTAATTAAACCATTTCCCACAGGAAGATGCGTTGAATATATTTAAATTCAAATACTTTCAGATCAAGCGTGGTATGAATTTGCCGGAACAAATCTGCAGCAAATGCATGGAAGACTTAAATATTGCGTACAAATTCCGCACAAACTGCGAAAGTTCGGACGCAATTCTGCAGTCTTTGATTGATGGACATTTGGTAACTGATTTAATTATGTCGTCTGAAAGTGGCGAAATCTACAAGTTTAAACCGCCTCAAGGACTCGATGTGAAACGTATAAGACCAGTGAAAATTAAATATGAAACGCCCGAGGAGGGCGAGCCAAACAAGGATATGCAAGAGGATGAAGAGCAAAACGTGCTTGCTATGGACGAAGAATCTTTATCTTCTGTAGAGGATGGGTTCCTTCAAGAGGACACAGTCGAGGATGTTAAGGATGAGGAGCCTTCAATTGCAGAAACAATAATTGAAGTATGGAGATAAGGTCTCTCTTTTTTCTAAACAATTTTAATTCATTTCATCTTTCCATAGCCCCCTGAAAAAGAAATCCTCCAGGAACAGGTGGAAAACATTGATACCTTTGACAAAGATAACAATGAGGTAATTTTTTAGCTTTAATTAGGATATAAAACAAAACATTTAATTCTCTTTTAATTTAGCAACAAATGGCTAATGATTTTGAAATATCCGAAGTGGGCAAAGTTTGCACGATAAAGCCGGTGAAGACTAATAAGGCACGCTCTAAAAATTCGGCACCCAAGGAGAAGTTAAGATATGTGGAGCCAACGGAGATTACTACAAAAGCGGACGGGACTACAGTGATCAGGGTGAGGAGAAATGTTGAGGAGCCCAAACCACTAAAAATCTGCGAAATATGCGGAAATACTTACAAATACAAACACGCTCTGGAGAGCCACATGCGTCGTCACAGGAACGAGAAGCCCTTTTCGTGCGAGTAAGTCTTGCATGATAGTCTAAAAACCCGTGACAAAATTTATCAAAACCTTTTAACTGAGGTGATTTTGTTAAAATAAAATTTTGTCGCTTGTTCTTTTTCTATAATTTTCGAATCAAGTCTTTATTTCTAACTTAAATAATTTTTAAGGATTTGTGGCCGTTCATTCGTAATTAACTTTGAGTTGCGTCGCCACATGAGAACACACACTGGCCAGAAGCCGTATGCCTGTCGATTTTGTGGCAGACGATTCTCAGATTTTGGTAGTCGGATTAAGCATGAAAGGTAGCTATCCATGTTGTCTAAATAAATATTTTACTAATTGATTGTGCGTGATTTAGAACCCATACCGGAGAACGTCCGTACACTTGCGAAACTTGTGGAAAATCCTTCGCCTACTCTCATGTCCTGTCCAGCCACATTCTGACGCACACTGGCGAAAAGCGATTTGGGTAAGATTATTATTTTCGAGTAAAAATAAATTTTAAAGTAATACCGCCTTCATTCAGGTGCACTGAGTGTGGCAAGCGCTTTGCAAAATCCCATCACCTTAAGGCGCACATGAATACGCACATGAAAAACCAAAATAAGTCGGTGCTGGTCAAGACCAGTCAAGCAGTTGCCACCGCTGAGGAGCCTGCAGAAAATGCTATCATATATCAATCGGACGAGAGAGTGTACCAGGAGGTCATGAATGTGCTAACAGCCCAACCGAAAATAGAAAACTTTGTCGATGATGAGGACATCAAAGTTATGTACACCACCACCGGAGAGACACAGCATGCGATCAGCTCCATTAACATGAATACATAATGCACCAAGCTATAGGGGACTAACATAAAACTCCGTTGCTGCGTTTGCTTAATTTTCAGTTCAAGAATGGATAAATTTGTACGAGATGAATAAATGAATTGTTTTAAGGAAGGAACGGGCTCTGGTTTACCTCCAAAAAACTAGCGCTTCTTTGAAAAAAAGACTTTATTTCTTATATTCACTTATCCTCCTGAAATTCCTTCTGGAACATTTCGGTTAACTTATCTCCTTCATACGCTACAAACGGAAGGATCGCTTTCTTGTAATAGTCCGGGGCAATTTCAAGATTATTAATCACAGTATCCAGCAAGTGGCTCTTCTCGCAAAATATCCCTGGAGCCTCAGTTTTGCACGGGTTGAAATGGACGTGGAGGTGATAAAATGATGGCTGGTAATGGAAATATATTCGAAGCTGACTGCGAGAAAGCCCATAAGTACGTTTTATAACATCACAGCCTGCGTCGCGAATGTTTTTGAGTAGTGGAAGATGAGAACCATCCAGTTCGCGGAGAGATTTTATATCCCTTTTATGGGGAAGGGCGAGGACGTACATCGTTTCCAAAGTACGACCATCCCATTTTAGGTCGGGAAGGAGAATGAAACCTTTTTCTGGATCACTGTCCTCGAATATGATTCTCTCCTGCTCCGATTTGTGCTCAAGGATATTGTACACCCACTGCGAGGGAATTTAAATTCAATACATTTTTTGTAATTGGCCATAGAAAAGGGTACTTACGCCTAAACTGAATTGGGTCTTCTCGATGTGACGCTTTGTTACGTTCTCGTACAAGTCCGGAGTCTCCAGGAAAATGTACTTCTCGTGGGTTGAGTACTTCTCTATGTGCTTTTCAGTTGCCGGGTAGATGACGGTGGTCTTCACGCCTAAGAAATTTGAGATAAGAAACGAACGTATGAAATAAATTCTAGATTCAAAAAATTTTCGTTGTCAATTATAAACTTTCAAAAATTATATTTTAATTAATTTAATATTTTCAAGACTAATATTTTATAATCTACAAAATCAGAAATATTTTGATACATGAAAAAACTTTTTGAATTAATCAAGTCGCATCATCTTTCTCTGAAAATTTGTTTTTAATGAATACGGAAAACATCGGAGAAGAAAGAATAAATTAGTTTTTAACAAAATTTCTATACGTACGTATGCACCTAAGAAATATTTAGTTTTTAATTGCTGAAAATCTCTGGAGCGTAAATAAAACCTGGAGATAGATAAAAAAACGCTTTGTTTTCAATAAAGTTTACTTGTTGACTAATTTCCCTGGACTATGCGTAGTAACTTACAACAAAGAAATCAATGCGCGTTTTAAAAGTAGGAAACAAAAGGGGCCCACTTACCGTTGATGTCCGACTGCGGGAAGCATTCAAAGCTCCCGTAAATGTTGTTGATGAACTCGGTCTTGAGCAGGGTCTTCTTGGAGAAGTAGCTCTTGGCCTCGTCGTTGTCGGCGACGTCGGTTTCGCGGAAGGCGGTCTTCTCGAGCAAAACAATGGCCCGGTCCGCCTCGGAGATGTCTGGAAAAGTGCCGAGCACGTAAATCACCTTCCGCGTTGTGTTGTTGCTCAGAATTTTCTCCAGTTTAAACTTGGAAAAGTCGTACTGTGGCGTTCCTGTGTTTTCGCCATCATCTCCACTCGATTTGCCCCAAAGATTCCCCATTATAAACAACAAATTTTAAGACGAGAAAACCACTTTAGTACGCGCCTACCACGGCCCGAAATTATTTATGACTGTTTCCTGGCCTTTTGTTGACATGCAACTGATTTGTTTCCAGCAGTTCTAGCAGCTGTCGCCGGAAGAAGTCATAACTGTCAGAGCGGGAAGAAACTTATTTTTAAATGCGATTGCACTTGACTAAAATGAATTTTTTTGAGGAGCTGCTCTGTTATCAGTCCCAGCTGGTCCCAGCTCTTCTAGCTGAGCGAATTCCGCGTTTCATTTTGCGTCAAAAAGAGCAAAATCACGCTAGAGGCCTAGAACAGATCGACAAGTGTCAGCGGAATGTTTTGCCTCCAGAAAGTGACTTGCAGCTGGAAGCAGGCGGTTCTTCGTCCAGCAGGAGCTTACCTAACACACCAGAAATTCACGATGTCCACAAAAGGGAAGCGGCCGCAGGTGTACATAACTCGCCCGGACGTGGATGAAATCGGGATAAACATGCTAAAGGATGAGTAAGTTTAGAAAAATCGCTAAAACTCAAAAATCCACGTGAAGGGACTTTCTCACAAGCCGCATTTCTCAGGTGCGACGTCACAACTTGGACGGAGCCGTTCCCCATTCCGAGGGATGAGCTCCTGAAAAATGTGCCAGGGAAGGACGCTCTGTTTTGCGCTCTCACTGATAAAATAGACCGCGAGCTCCTCAATCTGGCGGGACCGCAGCTGAAGGTTGTTTCCACGATTTCGGTGGGGTTTGACCACATCGACCTCGCCGAATGCAAAAAAAGGGGCATCCGCATCGGGAACACCCCCGACGTCCTCACCGATGCCACAGCGGAACTCACTATGGCCCTTCTACTCGCCACCAACAGGTAATTTTTGGGTTACAAAGAAATAATCTCACTCTAAATATTGAAACCTCCTCAGACGGTTATTCGAAGCCAACAAAGAGGTGTACAACGGCGGCTGGAAGAACTGGTCCCCAGGATCGGGTTGGCTATGCGGCTATGGCCTCAAAGGCTCAACAGTAGGAATCTATGGTTTCGGCAGAATTGGACAGGAAGTGGCCAAACGAGTTGCCCCATTCAAACCAGCGGCTATCTTTTACAACAGCAGAACTGAGAAGAAAGAAGCTGATGAAATCGGAGCGAAGTACGCTTCCTTCCAAGATTTGGTGAAACAATCGGACGTAATTATCGTCTGCACAGCTCTCACCAAGGATACTGAGCTTAAATTCAACCGTGAGGTTTTCGGGATGATGAAGAAAAACGCAATTTTGATCAACACAGCTCGCGGAGGTATTGTGGATCAAAAAGCGTTGTATGAAGCCTTGAAGAACAAAACGATTTATTCTGCTGGATTGGACGTTACAACACCTGAACCACTCCCGCTGGATGATCCGCTGTTGGCCCTTCCAAATTGCGTGATCCTTCCTCACATCGGCAGTGCCGATATAAACACACGCATTGAGATGTCCAGAATAACAGCTTGCAACATTCTGAAGGGGCTTAAGGGGGAGGAATTATTAGCAGAAGTAAAATGAACTGATAAATTCATAATTTTTAGTTCTTCAAATTACAAAAGTGTACACAGCTCTTAATCACTTTTTTCACTTCCCTCAACGACTCCTTCCTTTATAAAAATTTGTATGGGCCTACGGAAGCCTTCAGCGCAGTGCTGGGGCACTTTAAGCTCGTAAACCTCACTGAATCCAACTTCCGGTCCTAAAAGATAACTTGTGAAGTCTGAAGGCAGAAACTTGATTGAATTGTAGTTCTCTAATATCTGGGGCTGTGGAAAAAAATTGTAAATTCACTCGCAATTTGTTTTGAGGACGACTTACCGTCAACTTCTTCCTCCTTTTGTAGTTCAACCAAGGCTGTGCCTCGAGGATAAGTTTCCCACCGGGCTTCAACTGGAGAAACATGCGCTTGAAAGCCTGCTTCAGCCCGGCGTCCCCAAAATTCAAATGGATCCACTTGGTCACCGACAGGCACAGAATCAGATCAAACTGAGCCCTTTCAATCTCAAGGAGGACATCATCAATCAGAACATAGTTCCCATGCACAAAACTAATGTTAAAAGGGAATCCCTCCTTACTTTCCCCCGTAAAACCTTTTCGTGTCTTCTGCACAAACTTAATCGCCCTGTGCACCAAATTCTTGTCGATGTCAATCCCCGTAATATGGTGGATATCGAATTTCTTAGCAATTTCCATCGTGATCAGCCCGCTGTTGCAACCAATGTCCAGGATCTCCTTGCCCGCAAACAGGTCGGGGCGCTGCTCAAAAGCGATGAGTCGAACATCCCTAAAATCCTTTAAATTGCGATATCCATAGTATCTGCTGTAATTCCCGTAAATAAACTGCTTGTTACTTTTATTTGGCGAGAGGTCAAGGCGTTTTTTAGGCGATTTATGGATCTTATTGTCCAATTTTTGTTTCTTGGAAGGCGGCTCATCAGCTTGAGAAGATTTTTCATCAGAATTATGACCAATTTCGGATATATCGCAAATTTTGCTTGTTTCTTCATTTATTTCAACTTTACAGAGAGTAGTAACTTTAGTGGAACCCTTATTTTCTGTGATTTTAGCTAGGAATTCATTTTTATTTACATCGCAATTTTCTGGTGCTCCATTGTAGGCCGCCTTTTCGAGTGATTTTTCAGGCTGATCAGTGATATTATCAATTAATGGCGAAGTGCTCTTAATAGTTTCTTCCATTGTTTTGTGAATTTAATTAAATTTAACTTACTTAATGGGGAAAAACGAAAAAATCCGTAAAAAATTGTGAAATCCAACGCACGTTTGAAATGTTGACTGACATTTCTCTACGCTGTTTACGAGAAGTTTATTGCAGATGTCTCTGGTGGCGTTATGATGCAAAATAGTTGATTTTCCGAGGTAGAGGTCGCTGCTTTAAGCCAAGGAGTTTAAAGGAGGAAATGACGTAATTTCTTATTCAAAATTATCGTTTTAACGAACCACTTATTCACAGTATTTTAAGATTGTTTTTATTACGAAACTTTACAAATATTAGGATATTTAACGCCTTAAAACAGAAACAAAATGATTAACGTTAACGTCCTCACGCCTTTTGACACATATGTGTACGTTTAGTTTTTTCGACATTAAAATTATGCTAACTGGAAAAATAATAAAATATGTATGTTAAAGAACTACTCATTAGACTATATTTCGACCAAAAAATGCAGCATGGATAGTATTTTATTTCACTTGAAAAGAACTGCTTTCAAAACATTTCAAATTTTCCTCTGATTATCCTAAGGTTTCTTTTTACTTTTCTGGATAAATATCCTAAATTTTAGATAAATAAATTATCCAATGTATATACAATTTGATCAGTTTTGATGATTGCTTTATTTTAGAAACAAATTGCTAATATGAGATTTTTTATTTTTTTACTGAAAGCACTTCACTGTTAAATATGTGAAATCAATTTCCTTTTTATACAAATTATTTTCCAAATTTTTCTTACTTACTGAGTAGTTGTTGATAAAAACTAAGAAAACAAGTAATCAAATAAGACATGAAATCAATTTTTCGTTTTCGTCCCTGAAAAGGTTAAAACATACAAAACAGTAAAACCATACAATTTCAATGAAATAACTTTATTGCTTTTAAATTGTATAATTAACACTAGCATGTTTGCTTCTCTGCAATATCGCAGTTATTTCCTTACAATATATAACAGCAGCGGTAGAGCTTATTTAGAAAAAAAAAAGATTTGTCAGTAAGCCTACGCTCAATCCTCCACATAAATACTGTTCGTTTAGCTGCACCTACACTGCGCAAAATAATTAAGTAACAGCACCCGTCTGAACAATTCGAGAAAGAAATTTACAAATTAATAAAATTAACAATAAATTAAGCGAGTTAGATATACAGTGAGAAAAAAAAACACTTGAAACTTACGTAAAAATGTCCACACATTTTTGTTTTTTTGTTTGTTTTTTTTTTGTTTTGTTTTGGTAGGTTACTTTAACTTAAGCCTTTTACATATAACTCTAAACTTCGCTACAAGTTAAACAATTAATTAATTAATCCTGCCTAAATTCACTGTACAGAAAAGTACTTTATATTAATTGTAATATTCCTTAAAACGAGAGAGAGAAAAAGCAGATAAAATTAGTTGTAAGATAAGAACGGTCGCCTCTATCAGTAGCTCTAGCAAAATATCCGCGTGATCTATCTATCTACGGTGACATGATGCACTAATGGAAGGAAATAGTGTCCGTGAATTTGAGTTTGTTAGATATTCAGAAAACTCCTTCTATGAATTTTGTAAAAAATCAAAAACGTTAACTTCGTCCCGTCTTCCCCTGGGAATCACTTTCTGTGTTTGGAGTGCGTGTTACAGTCGTGTGGACAGGTCGAGGATGGATTGGCCGGATGGACTTTAATTGGGTAGTTCCATTAAATCTGAAATTAACATCCCCGCACATGCTCAGAGGGTGCATCTCTTCAGCTTTTGGGGTGGATTCGTGTTGAGGAGGCTGTGCAACTTCGGAAGATGTTTTGTTACCCGAAGAAATGTCAAGCGGACTCAAAGGGGTACCTAACCCACTGTCGGATTCCACTGGAGTTTTTATTATATGAACTGCCCCATTTTCTACATGCTTCCCATCCAACTTGGCTCCTGTTTGGTCGCTCAAATTATCCAGAAGACGACTGGGGCGCTGATTGCCAGCCCTCTGCTGCCGCAGCTGCTCGTAGGTGTGCTCAAAGAATGGAGTCTTCTTTTTAACTGGAGAACCATCTGATTCCCGCTCGTTCAGCTCCTCAAGCACTTTGAGAGGGAACCCAAGTTGACTGTTTGCCGAAAGCGATTTACCAATTTTTCTTTCAACGAAAATCGGTTTCTTTCTTTGCTTTTCAATATCATCCAATTGTTGGATAATCCGCCGAATATCACTGGGCAAATCTATGTCCTGGTGACGCTCTATGACCTGTGCAACGTAACGTCCAAGCGTTTGGATTGTCAACTCTAGAGTTTGAACTTGTGATTGTAGCGATGTAATTTGGGACTGTTGCACAGCTCGAGTTTTTTCAAGCTGAGCAATGCTCGATTGGGCGAACTGTAAAATAAAATCAGCTCTTTAATATGATTTCTAATAATACCAAATTAATTGTTTTTTTATCTCTGAATATTTCTTATATTTACTATCGAGTTAGAAATTTTTTTTTTTTAGAGGGATCAGCAATTTTACATTTACTTGGAGCTTCGGAACGCTTCATTCGGAAAATTAATTCTAACAAACTCTAAAGTAATTTTATTTAAGATATCTAGATGCCAGTATACTTATTTATATCATAGAAAGCTCAAGTCATAATTCGTTTTTCAATAATTTTTCTATAAATTCCCACCTGCAACTGTGTTTCCAAATGATGATTTTGTTGCTTTTCTCGATTCAATTGCTCCAAGTGATGGCTGGCTGTGGTGATCTCCTCTTGTAGGACATTGTACTCGACTTGATATTCGATTAGCTGTTTGGATATATCTAATGTAAACACCTGTAAATGAGAAGAAATACAAAACATTCAGTCAGTAATAAATTTGAAATCCTATACAACCAAAAACACTACCTGCTTCATAATTTTATCCATATTTGAAGTATCGATTTTCGGTACCACGGTCTTTAAGTAATCCATAATTTCCTCAAAATTATCCCTAGCCAGCAGCTCATCTTTGTGAACGGTTAGCAAAGCTATCGCTACTTTAAATATAACCTCTGATGATTCCAAAAAGAGCAAATCAAACACTCGAGCCACAAATCCAAGGGGAAACTGTGAGCTAAAAACTGTAAGAATCCATGGTGCTGCGTACAACGTCGGAGAGACATCGTTCCTGTCCAACCACTCATATAAATCAGGCATATGATCTTTAACCAAACGAGAAAGCTGGTAGAGTTGTAACTGGAATTTCTTCATATCAGGAAGGTATTTGGTGCGCATTTGTCTCCGGAACATGAGATGCTTCAACAGCTGGAAGGCTTCTTCTTCCTCGCACTAAAATTTATATAGAAGTTATAAAATAAACCTTACGACTGTCTTTACAAAAATCCTTACGTGTAGCAAAAGAATTCCACAAATAAATCCAAGTCCTTGGCAGTATCCGAGCTCTGGATCCAGGATAGAGTACGCTTTAAGCAAATTGAACAGGGACAATTGCCCTACGCCCAGAGGGGCCTTGTAGTACTTGTGATTCGGAAAGGTTCTTCCAAGATCAATAAAAATGGCATGTTGGTGCTCAGTAAGATTTTTAAGGAGTACATGATAAGGAGTATTGAAATTTGGAAATTTTTTAGTATCGACAGGAGCTGTATTCATTGAGTGCTGCTCAGCAAGGAAACTCCAAACATCTCCGCGCTTAGATCGTGGCACTCCATTCCTAATGGCCTGCAGAAGAACTTTAGGATCTTTCTTATTTTCGATCTTCACCGAATTCTTCTCAATGATTATCTCCCAGCGTTCTACTGCTTGCTTATCGCACTGCGATATTTCATCATAATCCAATTTAATTTTTTTAATTTCATTTTCACTCTGACGAGCTTGTAAACGGGCATTTTCTTTCTCCATACGATTGAGGAGAACTGTTTGCCGAATAGCCGTCTTCCACAATTCACGGAGCTCTTCTTTTGTCCTTTTTCCCCGTTTGGGTTCTGTAGATCATTTTAAGATGATTCAAAATATAAGAAAATAACATTAAATTAAACTTACGAGTTATGCGCATCGGTGACATAAATTCACTTTGTGGAGCGTTTCCCATGTTTTTGTTTGGGGTAACGACACTGTTTAAAATAGCTTGCCGCCAAGACCCTTGGCGGGTGGTGCTTTCTTTGGGACTATTTCCGACTTTAATAAATCTAGAAAAAGATGCAAAAATTTGTTATTGAAAAATTAAAAGTTTAGATTAGATTAATTTATATCAGATTAGATTGTACGCGGAAACAATAAGTCATTTATACAATTGAGACCCCGATTCTCAGCTTTAAATAATATTTATGGATGTACTTACATATCCATCATAGGAGATTTTAGCTGCTCAGCAGTTGGTTTATTGACCGGACTAGACCCAATCGTGTTAGACCTAGGCCTTCCATGGTCAGCTCCGCCTTCTCCTCCACTATTACTGCCCTCCGAAACCAAATCTTTATTCGCCAATTCACGTGGAATAGTGTGGGCGAAATCATCTTTACTTCCTTTTCGCTTCAATAAGTGATCAAAAGAACTCGTTAAGGATCTTTTCGCCTTCATGAAAATTGTACTTCCACCCAGGTACTGATTTAAAAACTCTGATCGGTTTTCAGCCGTATCATGGACATGTCTCTGCTGCCGAGATTCGCAGTGAGCCCTCAACAGCATCATAAGGAACTGATTCTGTTCCCCTAAATTGTGGCTGTTCATCTTTTCAGCCCCGTAGTATTTCGCCAGAATCGTGTCCTGTTCCTCATCAGTTAATGATTCAACACGGCGAAAGATCATCGCTTGAGTTTTTTTATCACTCAAACCCTCGACATCGGAGCAAAGTTTGTGGTACCAAAGCATGGGGCAGTGCTCGCAGGAAAAGATTTGATTCTTCTCCTTGTTCTTTTGCTCCGAGCAGGTGATGAAAGCTTGGGATATTGCAGCGACGATATCGTCAGCCACGTGATCAGACTGGCACTTAAAAACGTACCCAATGTAACCCTCGGTGTTGCCTTCTCGACAGATGATACCAAAGTGATCTGCGTTTTTGTGTCCTTGGGCACAACTCGCCACGTCCTTGAAGTCCTTGTACAAGAGGATCTGCTTGCGATCGGGCGAAATTAAGCGGAGATCGGTCCGGCCAACAAGGAAGACCATTGTGCGATTTTGATCGTACAGTGGGATGCATCCGTAGGAGGCTGAACGGTCTCTCTGGCGTGGAACGCTGAAAAAGTAAGAATTTTATTAATTTGTACTTAAACTACACAAAATGTTTAAAGAGACCGGCTAACGTGCTGTTGTGTTTAAAATAGCATTAAAAGATTGCAGTGTGTTAAAACAACTATAATTATCTTTTTTATAGAAGATAGGAAAATTACTAGATCTACATAAAACTTGTTTCTCGTCTTCAACACTGCTCAACAAGGCATGAAATGTGCAAAATCCTGTTGAAGAATTTAGGTAAACAAAAATAATACTTTCTTTTCATAATACAACTGCGGAATTTTTTAGAAAAACAGATCAAAAATGAAAAACATTTTATTGAACAATGTGTCTAATTAAACTTCCAGTTGAATGTAAAGATAGACTCGTTTCTAGCAATTTGTATGTAAAACAACGTGTTTTTGTGTAATATACTATAATTAGGAAATGTGACGAGAAAACTCTCAGTACGTGCAAGCAAAACATTTTCTAAGCTCTAGTTCAAACCACACTACTTTTTTTTCTCTTCGAAATCGTACTCACATCTCAACTATTTTCGACGGAGGCGTCGAAGGAGGTAGTTGTATTGTACGACTAAATTAGAATTTTAAAATTATTTTTAAAAAAACACTCCACCACCAAATGTTATAATTTTTAAGTGAATCAACTTACTCTTTTTTAACTGGCAAAGACATCTGACTTAAACCCCTCACCAGACGTTTTGGTGACTTTGGTTTTGTCTGTTCATCTCCAATTGGAGTTGGTTTTTGTGGCTCTGGTGCTTCGTCGCTTTGCGACTCACTGTCGTTTTCCTCAACAATTTTGAGCTCATGAGTTTCACTCTTTATACTTTCATCGGATGTGTCGTTGTCCTGGTCATCCTTAGAAGTTGTGGACACATTCTCACTAGACCCGTTGTCACTTAGCGAGGATTTTCTTATCGTATCCAGATGAAAAAGCCTCGCCCGCTGTGAGTCATAGGCTTTAAATTTGGGCAGAGCATCATCAATGAAGGTGTATGGCACACGTTTGTGAGAAACGCGAATTTTTCCTACGTACATGACTTCAAAGAAATGGGTGTGATTTGGAGATATATCACCAGCCAGGGATAAATTGGAAGTTGCTGAGTTGCTTGAAGGAATGTGAACCTGCATTTATTCAATTAGAAAATATTTTGAATATTTAATATTATATTTAAAATACATACCGTTCCAGCTGAATTGCTTAAACCGTGAGTGTAACTTTTTGATGAGGACATTTTCGAAGAAACCAAATTTGGACTTGGATCTGGTTGGGCATTTCTCACAGCTTCTGCTAATTTTAAATTAGAGGCTGGCGTTGAATGGATTCCATTTCCTCGAAAATTTTTCTGTATTGTTAAATCATTCCCTGAATTTGATGACGCTACTAGAGTTTGTGGTATGCTACCAACAGATCCGCCTAAACTGTGGACGGGATCCCGAATTTGTTGCATTAATTCTGTCATCTGGAATAAATTTAATAAAATTGTTATTTAAACTATTAAAACAACAGATCAAAAACAGACGTTCAAAGGTGATTTAGTACTCTTTAGAATGAGTGAAGATAACTGCTACTTCAAATCAAGTCGATTGCCAACAACAGAAGTGAAAAAAAGAAAGTTAACAAAATATAATGAAGCTAGCTTCTATATTTGAAAGTACAATTCTGTTCGTTTAAATTTTTATTGCTGTTTTAATTAGCTACAGTGCAACCTCTTTAAGAAGATGTGTACATTCTCCTCTAATCATTCATGGAAAAAAACATAATTATCCATGAACAAAATAAAATGCACGAGCAGCAGCGCGAAGTGAGTCGTAAAAATTCTTAGGTTGAGTATGTATTTTAAATGAATTAGAGGTCGTTTTTTTTTCAATAAATCCACGTCATCGAAACAATAACCAAAAAATAATTAAAATGGAAAGAATAACTCGAAAATATCGAATCAATGACATAATTGCTAAAATTTGAACCGGAAGAGCAAAAAACCAAGTCTCAAATCAATTCCAACATAGTTTTAGTTAAAAAAGATTTTTCTACAAAAGAGTTCTGAAATGTTGATAAAAATACAGACCATAAAATATTGAAGTTCAACATCAGACCTAAGTTACCTTGAAAAGTTGTTCTTTATATAAAAACTTAAAGGAACGACAAAGATTAAGTAATTTACAAAAATTTTATACAATTAATTAATGAAAGTAAAAAACGCCTGGAGTTTAGCCGCCCTCCTTATCAATTTTAATAGAATTATTAAGAGAGTATTATTCTTAGCCCAAGATCAACTGCACGTGCTACAATCGACCTTCAAAAGGCACCCGTCCCTTGAGGCAGAGGTAAACAATCTCAGCATAAAACACGTTTCGGAATGAAGGTCAAGTTTTGTTGGAAAGTGTTGGTTTATTGTTGTCGGAAATGAAATTATGTAGCTACTAACTCAACCTGTCCGGCAATCAGTGTTTTAGATTATGTATGCAAAAAGGTCGATCAAAACAACCATTAACTCCTTGTGGCCACTGATGTCACTCCGAAGAGGTACGCTTCCCTAAATACCTGGGGTACCAGTTTTTCATGAATTGTTAAAATTCCAATCACGTCTAGCCGAGAAGGCATCTGTTTGCATAATTGATTACAAAATCAAAGATTGAAGTCTGAAAACGGGCTGTGAATGTGTCACTTGGAACATGTTTGTAATCAGTACATTTTGAGAGGACTACAAATGTGGGTTACCAGGATTATGGGAGGATTTCAGAGACTCTTATCTAAATTGGCCTGAAAAATGTGCATTCACAAATACTGTAATTCGAGGAATATTTTTCCTTCCTTTTCTCTTATTTATAAGACTACTAATGTTTTGTTAAGATTTTAATTTCAAGGATATTTTCAAATAGTATCAGAAAAAAATTAAAATTAACAAGCACATTTTTTTTGGATTTTGAATATATTTTTATATATTTCAGATTATGATTTCATGCGACTCTCTCTGAACGGCTCTGCTTAGGGAATAAAGAACAAAAATATTTTTGATTCCATGCTTACTTGATGACTCTGATATCTACCGAATAATTTAAGTATTTCCTTATAAAAACAATATGATAAGAACTTAAAAGTATGTAAAATCAACTAAATAGGTCAGCAAGATTAAAAACAGAACAACAATATTATTTTATACCGAAAATAGATTTTTAATTATATATTGAAATCGCTAAAATAGAAATAAAAAATACGTATAAATAGAAACATTCAAATTTCTCAATTGATTTGTCTCAATTGATAAGACAAGTAGTTTTTCTTTCTATTTTTATGTCAAATGCATCGCAATATTACTAAAAAGGTGTAAACAGGAAAATGGCCTAATAACAATTTCATGGCTATAAAACTGTATGTAATTATATACAAATTACTTTTTACGAGAAATTAAAACTTGCTAATTGCTGATTCAATTGATTAAAACTCTTTAAACAGCTGTTCATTTTTTGCTATTTATTTCCTGATTTATTTTATCATCAACCAATTAACGTATCATATATTCATAGAAATTAGTAGAATTAATAAATGAATAGAAGTTCTCTATTTTAAAAGTCATTAAAATATTAAATTCTGCGGTTCAACAAGGATCTGATTTTGGATCAATTTTGTTTAAATAATTTAGGTAACAGTATATTGTATATGTATGTATAAGAAATAAATTAATTTAAGAAATTAGAATAAATGGTTATATCTCATAAAATCTGGGGATATTCAAGAAATAAATAATCATTTTTATAAGCGAGAGTGAATGGACAAATTGATCAATCAAAGTGTTTTGACGCAAACATTTAGTGCACTCAATAGGAACGATAAACATTTCAATTTAAAAATACTAAAGCGGATTCTCTCTTGTTATTGAAAGACTCAAAAAGATCTTTTCAAATTGCATTGGACTCAATTACCCGCAATAATTTTCTTCCGGCTAACAATGTAAAACAAACTCTGGATAAGTTTATTTCCCCATTCGAGAAAGTGAAAGCATTTCCTTTTTTATCCGCCCGCTAATTGTTTCTAATAAGCCCTCCATGAGTGATATCTGAGCGGGCAAAACTAATTATTATTCGAATTAGTGGCTATCGTAAAGGAAGTAATTATCTAAGTATTTGCCGCACTGGGTTAACTGCTAAGACCGAGGTCGCTCACTTAAATTGATTTCGAGTAAGTAGCCAAGTAGAATGCCTTCGAGAGATTTTGAGTTGTTCAATTGAAGAAAATGAGAAGGTATATAAAAACCTCCCTCATTTGTGAGATTTGTACGTGAATACTTATGAGGCCGGGGTAAAGATTTCAATGTATGGTCGCAGGCAAGGTGCCAGGTAATTTCCGTTGACAGGGACAACTAAGTTGATAGAGAAGTCGCGAATTTCAGATGCGCTGTTTGCTTTTGCCTTTAAGAATTTTAACACAAACGTACAAAGTTCAGACGGAAAATTTCTATCCACGCAGCGGGAGATCTCTTTAGTGTAATAAATCGTTGGTGTCGGTCAACACGATTTTATTTACATAGGCTTTTTTTTTTGTTTATACAATTACAATGTTTATACATGTGAATCACTACTTCCTAGATCAAGGTGGTCTCACTCGCAATTAACATATTCAACATGAACTTACCGAAGATCTTATATAAGGTAAACGCAAATAAACACTTCAACACAACTTATGAATTGTTCAGATAGTAGGAGCCAATTTATAATTATTTTATTATTTTGTTTATTTACTTCTATGCTTCATACTTATTTTATAGTTCTGTTTATAAACAGAGTGCTTCGTTCTCAATTTCGAAATTTCAAAATATGAGGGCAATGTTTTTTAAATGAGCTTAAGATTCGACTGTTTGCATGATTTAACATACTCAAAAAGGTTCGAACCACTTAAAACTGATTAAAAAAGCTGAAATGTTAATGATATAAGTATGCATTAAAATAAGCATTATTCCAGAGTATCCCAAATTTGGCACATTAAGCTGTAATTGTTCGTACTGTGAAACCGGCTGGAAAAATTTAACATATGTTGATATATGGAAAACAATTTCCAATTCTCTTTAGAATTTTGTAATATATTCAAATATATTCAGAAGAGACTAATAAAATATTTACTTCCAATTATTTAAAGGCTTAAAGCTAAATTACTACAAATGCATTTGTCGAAGTTGGGTTTATTAGAAGGTCAATTGTAAATTTTCTAGCCATTACGAAGATGATAAAATTCAAAGGAGATTGTAAGAAGACGAAATGAGTTTTAAATTTCTATGGATAAATTCAGACGCAATAAATTTCCTATATTAAAATATAATCTTTATTTCCCCGTCTTTAAACAATGTTTTTCACCTCATCGGCTTAAAGCTGGATAATTTTAAAAAAGTTGCTATAAATATATATTTACTCTGTTCCAATTTATTATTTTCAAAACATTTTGGTTAAAATTAAAACTCATCTCACATTGAAATCTTTTAACCAATTATCTTCTTCAAACAATTTGCAAAGCTTTGGGATGAAAGTGAATTTTTTTCTTTCCACTAAGTAAAAACACGAGTCATTTTCTGGCCACTAAGAATTTGAGTTGTTGATGTAATCCCGAAAAGACTGCCAATTTGCCACAACTTCAGTGACGCTGGTTAGTCTGAGATGAATTTTTTTTCCCCCTTAGAAAATGATGAAATTGCTAAGCACGGTCACGACCGTCTTTGAAATTTATTGAGTTGAACTTTATTATATACACTCGGCAAATGAGTGATTGTGCTATTTTTAAACTCCGAAGTTTATTTGCTATTCTCAACAGATTTTATTTTGAGTTCTTCTGGTTAAAAGTTTTAAATAAAATTCGGTTCCAAGCAGCTTCGTCAATTAAAGATGCAAATTTCATATAATTGTTTTAGCTATTTAAGTACTAGCACACCGATAAATAGTCAGCTAAATATGTGCACCTTTTCTTGTCCCCGAAATGGAGCTGCAATAAAAAAGGAATGCTTCACCAGCGGGCAATTAGAAACAATTTGAGTCAATTTAAAAACAACTGAAAGGTCATAAAAAGTGTTAGGTAACCGCAACAAAACAGTCAGCGATTTTTCTCCAGCCAATTTATCACTCGGTTACGATAAATCAAGAATCTGAAAATCTCATCAGACTCTGTCTGCTGCTTTTTTTCCACAATTTTTTTGTTGCGAACTGAATACGAAAGTGATTAAAGGGGGAATTTAATATGAGATTTATCGCAAAATTAGACGATATCATTATTGATTGTGATTTATTCAAAAACAGACCTATTTTCGTCGTCGTTCATGTAAAGATCGGGTTGCATTTTAATATCTTTTAAAACCAACCCTCAGGAGAATTTGTATTTTGAGATTGTAAAACACATGTTGACTTAGCTTGAAGGATAAATTCCGATTTAATCAGAAAACAGAACAGTTTACGAGAAAGTTGCTATAATACGAAGCGTGTGCAATTGATTGGCTCATTTTTTATTTCGATTAAAAAATGCTATTTCGAACTTCTTTTCCCAAACAATACGGAGAGAAAGCGTCGATAGAAGCATTGTTATCAACAGACAATAATAAAGATACAATTCAAAAGAAAATCGTGTAAATGAATACATCGCTTTCGTAATTAATGCTGATTTTTGTTCGTAAAAAGCAATCATCATCAATTGATGCATTACAGTTTTTCCGAGTCATGTCTATAATTAATTAATCAATTTTTTTTTAAACCCCACACAAATTACGTTTTGTCAGTTTTTTATATTACCAATTTTTTGGTTTTCTTACCTCCATAAATGATCTGAAGATAAAGTATTTAATTTGTCTTTACTAAATCTATGAAAATTACTTTTTCAAACATATGGAATTTTAGCGATGTCTACTTTACTTACTTTACTACTTATTTATTAGATGATGGAAATAGAATAGAACTTTTGTTTGATGGTACTTTATCAGTTAAAAGAAAATATTCTGTTTAAATAAAATTAAAATAATTTTCGTTGAATTATCCAGTGAATTTAGTTTTCTTGTTCATTCGTATAGTTAAGCTTGCAAACGTTTGAGTTTTCTAATTTTTTCTCCTTTCGACCTACACATAAAATTATCAAGGTGTTGTTAAGTCATGGAACACCACAAGTTATTCAATAAACGATTTAAAGCAAATAAGCTTAAAGTACTTGAGTAATGATAACTTGAAACCGCGCATCAGGTTAAATCAACAATCTTAAAACTCATACAAACATCCGCTGGTAAGTATCAATGATCAATGGTAAGATCAAGACACAAAAGGAAAGAAGTCGTTCAGACAGGCAAGGTATTATTCACAGAAAAACCAAGTGTTAATTAGCATTGATCTCCAGTACAACAAAACGAGTATATCTTACGTGCTTTGGGGTTTACATCTCGAATTTGTCAGTAAATTTCGATAATTTCTGTCACAATACCTGTTTTATTTGCTTTTAAACTTAAAAAAAAAAAAATCGCCAGACTTTCAGGCTACATAAGTATTAGTAATTCTGACTTTAAGACGTTTTAAACTTCTTCGAGTTAATAGAACTGAGAAAACCATTAAATATTTATTGCCCAATTATCTTTACCACCTCATTCAATATTTAAGAGTTTAGGACTGGTTTGGTGCTGTTAATTCCATTCAATCGACTTAATTGATTGGAACAAAATGCAAATTCATCTCCGAAAATGCAAAGGTAATATTGAACGTACTTAAACATAATTTGACTTTATAACCGCGACACTGTAAAACAAACTCTCACGTTAAATAAGCGTTTTGAACTTTGGAATTATTTCCACAAAATTATTGAAGTCGTTTGAAATTCCACGAAATGACTGCACAGAAAATGTAAATAATTATTTAATATCGCAGACAATTGCTACTTCCCCAGGTAGGTAAAAATAAAGCCACACCACCGCAATAAATTGAATATATCTGGTGAAGTGTTACGAACTTTGAAATTTCGCTTTACATTTTCTTTGAATGTAGGAAAACTGTGGGATCTTACAAGATCGACGTAGCTTTTGTTATTACTCGTAAGTCATTGACATTATTAATAAAAATCAGCGCGATGACTGAAACATCGAAAGTTTTTCTTATTTTGGGAGAATGCATTTTATGGGAATGGCATTAGAGCGGCTATTTTTATGGCGATTTTCGCTATTTGGAAAGTAAAACAGAGAATGAAATAAGTTTATGCATAACTTATGGAAAAACCTTGAAATATTTAACCGCACAACAGATGAACGCAAAAATATTTAGTAAATAAATTGGATTTTTGACATTATATTGCAAACTTATCTGTTTTCGAACGTTTCGAAAAATAACTTAAAAATTGAGTTTAACTCGGCAAAACAACATACTTTTAAATCGAAATATTGAAATTGAGACCTACTATAACTAAAACACCTTTAGAATAAAATTAGACGATATTCTTATATAGTAAATATATAATATTTTATAAAAAGTGCGAAACTAAATTGAAACCTACCTAGCAAACATTCACAATCATATAGTTAAAACGATATTGCAATTTCTCTAATATGTAGATTGTAAGTTAAAACAAATCAGACGAATAGACTTTCTGATTTATATACAGAGGGAGACAAAAGTATTGGCACACTCGTAATAATGAAATAAAACTATTAATAAATGGTATATAAGTTAAATAATTTATTCAGTTTTTGAACAAAAATACTCTCCCTTATTAAAAACTACAGTTTGCATAAAAAAGTTCTAACAAAAGCATAATTCTTATATAAAAAAAACAAAAAAAACTTCAAAATATCTCATTTTTCTACGGACAAAAGTATTGGCACATTATAGTTAAACATAGTAAATTATGGACAAAAACAACACTTAATATCTAGTCGGCCATCCTTTCTTTTTAATGACTTCCCTTAATCTATTTTGCATGGAAAATACTAATTTTTGTGTCATTTCTGAACCGATTTTTTTCCATTCTTCGGAAAGTAACTGTTTTAATTGTGACTTGCTAGCAATGTTATGCTTTCTCACTCGCCTTTCTAATTCTTCCCAAAGGTGTTCAATGGGGTTCAGGTCGGGGGACTGTGGAGGAGTCTGTAACATGTGGGGAACGTTGTAGATGATCCACTGACGGACAATGTAGGCGGTATGTTTGGGATCATTGTCTTGCTGGAAAAAGTAGTTTTCTGCAAGACCCAATTTTTCTGCACTTTTTTTTAGATTATTTTTTAAAATTTCTAAGTAAAGTCTCTTGTCCATTATGTCCTCAATAAAAACTAACTCTCCCACCCCCGAAGAAGCCATACATCCCCACACCATGACTCCTCCGCCCCCATGTTTAACTGTACCTTGCAAATTTTTTGGATCTAATTCCGTGTTAGGTTTTCGCCACACTAAAATTCTACCATCACTACGGAAAATATTAAATTTGCTTTCATCAGAAAACACAACCTTGCTCCAAAAAGTATTATCCTTATGTACAAACTTATTTGCGAAGTCCACTCTTTTTTTTTTATTAATTGCACTTATGAACGGTTTTTTTCTGGAGACTCTTGCGTTATAACCTGCCTTGTGAAGCACTCTGCGTACAGTTTTTGGATGCACATCCTTATTATTCTCTTCCTTCAGTTGCGCCGCTATTTGTGAAGCACTAGTTTTTGGATTTTTTTTAATTTCGCGAACAATTTTCGCTTCTTCCCTGATGGTGAGTTTCCTTGGACGACCATTCCGAGCGCGATTTTTTACATTTTCAGGCTCTTTAAATCGCTTAATAATACTGCGAATTGTATACCGGCTTCTACCAATAATATTCGCTATTTCCGCGTAACTTTTATTTTGTTTGCTCAAATTTAAAATAATTTTTCTTTCACTTTCGCTAGTTTCTTTACCTTTCCGACCCATGGTAGCAAGAATTATTTAATGCTGTTAAATGAAATAGCTGCAGTTCGCTGCAAGTATCTAGGAAATTATAGCGGGACTTCTCACCATTTTTAGTTCTGAAATTGAGTTTCTAAGAACACCCTACAGTCTGTTCGGAAAATTAAAACCCAAGTGTGCCAATACTTTTGTCCGTAGGAAAATGTGATATTTTGGGGTTTTTTGTTTTTTTTTAATAAGAATTATATGCTTTTGTAAGAAGTTTTTATGTAAATTATAGCTTCTCATAAGGGAGAATGTTATTGATGAAAGACTGAATAAATTGTTTTATTTGTATGCCATTTATTGGTAATTTTATTTGAAGATTATGAGTGTGCCAATACTTTTGTCTCCCTCTGTATAAGCCGCGTTCTTTTCGTCTATCCAGAACAAAAGGCGATTTAATATTGAACGGAAACTTATTAATAGTTTCTCTGAATAAGGATTTGGAATTTGCATCAATATTATATCAAATTGCCATGATTTTAATAATGCAAAACTTCAAAATTTGAACTGAACATATTAATTTTTTACTTCAAAGTGGGGAATTTAAATCTTTGCTGTAGGAAATTCATATGATAAATTTCAAATCAATGCAAAATCTCCTGTTGTTTTGGATAGACGAAAAGAACACAGCTATAAAGTGTTTATTTATATAAGACGAATATGCGTTTTAAGTTCTAAAATTTTTAAACAACCTCAATGTCAAGGGTTCTCGTTACTTCGTTCTACTGACTATTATTGGTTAATGTATAGAAAATTATTTATTACCTGCAATTTAACAATTAGGTTCTTTGGCTTGCCACTTATAACCCTCTCAGTTTATCGCTTATTACTATGCAAAATCTCTAGTTAATATTCCATAGCACCATCAATTTTGATCTTTCACTAAATTACTAAAATAAGACAATAAACGAACAATGCACGAGCAACTGATTCGGCTCCCGTCCAACATTTGTGTCAGCTAATATCCGACACCTAATTACTTCCGACAGACTATTCAAGAAAGCATTAATTGCATGGGAAAATTATGAATATTCTTTGTGCATTAAAAACAACCTAGGCCCCGAATTGATGGGAATTCCTCTCAAGAAAATGAAAATAATCAGCTGAAACGTAATTATTCCCAAACGACCGTTCAGTCGTGTGAAATAAAAATACTTCCAAAATGTTTAGTTATAAATATGAATATAATGCGTTTCAGTACGTACAGTTTTTTTCTTATTTAACGTTGAAGCGTCACTGACTGATTGGACCAAAATGTTGTCTCGATGGAAGGGTACTGTAAACATTTCTCGTCTAGGATTTAAAATTCCGCAAGAACTCTTCTCCGACCCACGTATTTATATTCTTAAATTTGTACGAAATGGACTTTGTCCTTAAATTGAACTCATATCACTTTTGAATAACTTTTTTTTTTTCACAAGGA
Source organism: Machimus rusticus (assembly GCA_951509405.1). Lineage (NCBI taxonomy): Eukaryota > Metazoa > Arthropoda > Insecta > Diptera > Asilidae > Machimus > Machimus rusticus. Next base: position 13,068,340 of record OX608054.1, on the reverse strand, counting down.
ATTAATTCAATCAATTCCTTTTTAACTCCTTTGCACAATTGCCTGATTTCGTACAACAGTTACAAGATGCATATATAGAAGAATAAAAAATCAGTTTAACTGCACTGGCACTAATTATTATACAAGAAATTCAAAACGATCAATTCGACACGATCAAGAAAGTGAATATCTTTTGGTGTGGAACACTTCGAGTCACATTCAGCGCACTCAAGATAAATAGAACGAATAAGTTTAAGCGAACTGATTTGGATCAGCAGCCGCATATTACTCGACTTCGGCGGCGCGGCACGAGATGATCACAAGGACGGCATCACCGTCGCGGCGCATGGGTGCGCTTTCTACCACCGAAAGTTCTGATCGGTTTCAATTATGATAACAATTAATTTCCTTTTAATTCGAGAGAGCCGACACTTTTCAAGTATCGTCTACCAAAGTTCTTTCTTCAACTAAACTTGCTGAGAGCGATCTGCAAAGTGATCGAGATCGCTGCAATCGACAGCGGCGCTAGCTAGCTACTTCCTTCCTCGAGAAAATCCCCGAATTGACTGGCTTCATGATCAGTGCAAAATGAAAAACTTTTCTTCAAGAAAATAAAAAATAAGACAGGGTCCCCCGCAAGACGTGATCGTGTCACACTTAATTGTTTTTTGCACTTTTCTTTGAGCCGCTCTTGAGGGGAAAACGAGATTTTGCTCATGTTGCCTCAGTAGCATGGGGTTGCCACTTCTTTATAAGTATGCCATGAATTTTGAATGATATAAAACAGGTTTCGAGAAATTATCAGAATAATTTAATTTTACGAAGATTAAAAAAATGTAAAACAAAAATTCCACTGCCTTATATTATGTGACGGAGGAATCAGATGTGATCTTGACAAGTTCCTGACGAAGGTCACGTATGCTTGATTTAATGTAGACAAATGAATCTTATTACTGCTTTTATTTTAATTTCAACTTTAACCAGTTTTTTGAAAATACTCAACTTTATTGCTAAGTTAGCAACATGACCTGGAGATCATGAGGTTCCAATTTGACCGGCCAAGGCATTTAATTATTTTAATACACTTTCGACCTTGAAAATTGGACTTCATTATTTTTACTCTCGTTTCTTTAAAATTATTTTTTTATACATGTCCTTAACATTAACACCACTTCTAGAATATCAGACCGGTATATCACGCCAGTCTTTATTACTTTAATTAATTGCGACAAGAATTATTTAGATCATAAGAAATGATGAAAATATAAAAGCAGATTGCACCCAAGGGTAAATATTGGACGTTTTTGGTAAACAACAAATATTAGCTTGAGAGGGGATAACGACCTCAGAATACAAAAAGTTGGGAACCCCAAAAAAAAAAAATTTTATTCCGAAGAATTAAATCCTCATAAAAAAGCCTTAAAATTTTTAAATGGAACTTATTAAAATGTTTAATAGTACAAATCATTTCGAATTTTCACTACTTTTATTTCGCAGATAACTCAAAAATATTGCAGTTACGGGAAAAAGTGGTTATAATCAATTTTGTGCAGAATTTAATTCTCTACAAGTTGTCCATGTCAGAATAAAAATTAGCGATTTTTTGGAGAAATAGAACAATGTATTGGGCAAAACGTTTTAAAAAACAGTTTTATCTCGAAAATTATAAGTCTATAAATCTGATGTAAACAGGTGTCCTCAGGTAATTTGCAAATTAATAATTTTCGAAGTAAAACTGTTTCTCAAAATTTAGGTAGTAGTTAGGTAAGTTTCGCTTTTTTTTTTGTATTTTTTTAGAATGCGAATATTAATTTTTGCTTTGATAATTTAGTTTTATACATGTGAAGATAGATCAAGTAAAAGCAACAGAACTTAATGAAAACGAAATTTGGGTCAGGCTATATAGTTATTTTAAAAAAATATATAAAATCTTTTCCATTTAATAAATCTTCGAAAAGACCTCGAACGCTAAGGGGAACGTGCTACTAATTCAAAATTTAAACAACTAATAGAACTAATATAGCCGCACACGCAAAATATTCTATTCCAGAGGGTACTGCGCACGGTATCGGGATGTGACATCATTTTTAACTTCAGTTCTTCGATTCTTTGACCGAGACCACAGACTAAACCATATGACAACACAAAAAGAATTCTGCGAATTACGCGTGCGTGCTCTCAAAAAATTTTGGCCGTCTGCCAAATTCGTTGGTACAATGAAATCTCATGTTGGAACATTTCGATTATTTCTGGATCATCATTTCCTATTTGTATTCCTCCTGAGGAGAATGCTTGCCAGACACCCTCTCTAGATTTTATAGTGCGTATACCAGCACATGTTTATTTTTTTGGTCAGATTTAGGTAAAAGGAAATAAATTCAAAGGAGAGTTCACTGAATTTTGAATTGCCTAAATGTATCATAAATTGGAGGTTTTTATTTTTATAAGAAATTGAGGTAGCTTCTGATTGACCACTAAATTTCAAAAATAAGGAATTTAGTATGAGACGTACAATCAAGAGCCCAAAAATAAAATCGAATTTTTAAAATCATTCTTGGAGTTATTTTAAATGTGCTTTGTCTCTAAAAATTTTAATGTTTAAACATCAATAGGCCTCTGAACTTTGAACCCACTTTTCCAAGGAGTTCCGAAAGGTTCCACTTTAGAACCCCTTTTATTTATTACATTTCTTCACTTTTCTTTTCAGCAACTACACCAATCACAATCGCAATTTGCCGCACGTTTTAAATTGTTCACAAAAATAATTCCAGAAAAGGAAAAAATGGGTTTCCTCTACAAAATCCTTTCCAAATATTGCAGAGTACATAAAACCGGGTGTATGTTCATGCTCCAACTAGTCGTCAACAAATTACATGAGGCACATTTAGCCGGCATGTCGGCCATTTCAATAAATCCTCCTTCGTGCCGACGAATTCCATTTAATCTGGGTCAGCAAAAATGTCTAAATTGAAACCGAAGAAAAAACAAGAGCCAGAAATCGATTGGTTTTGTCGCACGTGACTACACTGCAGATTAAACATTTCCAAGGGAATTGGACTATAGGCGTTGTGACGTCATAATCACTTAAGAACTGTAAACACTATCTTCTTTGGACGATTTGGGAATTATAACAAAAAAAGAAAAATACGCCCTCGCATTAAGAATTTCTACGCAAAAGTACACACGAACTCTCTTGAGGGAATTATTTATTTATCGTTGGCAAATAAAACTTAATTACAGTAATTCGGTGCTACGTAGGGCTCCTTCAGGGGTTTAAGGGTGCGAGTTCTGCCGCCCTCGAGTTCGTGAATAATCCAAGGAGCATGCTTTTTCTACACCCGCCTACACAACTTGGCTCATTACAATATTCCACCTCCAATCCCGTGATGCCGCCACCTAATCCAGAGTTCGTAAGCATTAGCAATTTCCCATTCACTTAATGAATTTTTTATTGTCTTTGTAGCCCTACGTTTGCGGGGGTTGCTACGCCACTGTAGGCAGACATCGAAATATAAATAGAACCGTAGAATTCCATTTTCTCAAAATGTACGGAAAATATAAATGAGGAAAATCTGCGAACGGGCACTTACCTCTTCTACCGAATCGCACTCATAAAGATAGATGTGTAGCAAGGGATCTCTAGGGTCCTTCAGGAGGTACACCATTCCTGTGATAGGGCCATTGAATTCCATAAAGTTGCTATCCGTTTTCATGCCATTGTTGGTTTTCACTTGAATATATCCGCTTCGGTTGTTCCGCTGAACGATTCGGCACATGCCGACGACATGCTTCAGGTGATGAAAGAACTGCAGCTCAAAGTCTGCATTATACGCCTCCAGAAGACCGTTCTCAATGCCAACAGACAGCTGGAAGGGGGAGAAGAGAAACATACTTAAATTATAGCATACCATTGAAAATATGGGAATTTTATAAGCAATCCATTTACAGCAGTATGATTCTAGTTCTATAAATCAAAAGCGGAAAACTTGTATAAATATGTAAAAAAATAATTTTAGAAAAATGAGGTTAACTGGCAGATTTTATTCAGTCACGTATTCAGCTATTGCTTACTTTGAGGTCAAGAGTCTTGTCCCAAGCAAGACAAAACACAAATCTCCAGTTGTAAATATTTGGAAAGCAGAAAAATCCTCTTGGTAACAAAAAAGTTGGGAGAAGTGTAGAAATCGTTTGTTTTTCTTTCTGAGTGTTTATAAGCCAAGGAAATGCCAGTTTTTTCGAATATTTTATATTTTAAATTGATACGTTCTCCTTTTTTGGTTTGGTTGTGTGCTTTTCAAATAAATGCTATAATTTTATAACTATTTTGGAGTCACTGAATACGAATATACCTACAATTAAAATTTTATAATAAGATCTTGTTTAAAAAATATCTTTATTATGAAAAACTATGACTTTAGTTGATAATTGTCTAAAAATAATTTTATTTTTGAAGTCTACAATCTCTAAAACAAATTTTAGCATCCTTCATTTTCATTTTCCAAAATCTGTAGAAAATAATAAAAAATATAGAAAACTTCAGACAAACATACAACAATTATACAACACAACACAGACGGTATTGGGGACATTTAATGAACACGTATTAAGATTTCAAAAGTCGAAAGTAACATAATATAAAAGTTGTTGTAGTTCGTTGTAACTTTGATCGATGTTTTAATAATAGTGTATTTTTTTTAAATTAAGTTATTAATATAAACATTATAATTAGGTACCTAAATGATGGTTTATGTTTATGAAATTAAATGTTTTTTTTTATTTTTATATTTGAGTTGATTGAATGAAAGGTAGATTGCGGTTTACAATTTATGACGTATTAAAAAAAAACTACTTACTAGATCTCGTTCAAACCAATTTTCGGTGGAAGTTTGCATGGTAATGTACATCATATATTTTTTTAGTTTTATCATTCTCTTATTTTAAAAGTTACAGGGGGGGGGGAGACACACATTTTACCACTTTGAAGTGTCTCTCGCGCAAACTATTCAGTTTGGAAAAAAATGATATTAGAAACCTCAATATCATTTTTGAAGACCTATAGATACCCCACACGTATGGGTTTGATGAAAAACAAATTTTCGAGTTTCAGTTCTAAGTATGGGGGACCCCCAAAATTTTTTTTTTCTATTTTTGTGTGAAAATCTTAATGCGGCTCACAGAATACATCTACTTACCAAGTTTCAACAGTATAGTTCTTATAGTTTCGGAAAAAAGTGGCTGTGACATACGGATGGACAGACAGACATGACGAATCCATAAGGGTTCCGTTTTTTGCCATTTGGCTACGGAACCCTTAAAGGCGTTTAAAAGTCCGCTGCCGCGAAACTGAACCGGAGAGGCAGAGACTTACAACGCCATATCTCCGAAGGCTTAATTCCAATCCACTTAGAAATTTAGACACAATGATCTTAATATGTTGTACATTAATATAAAAAAAATGAAATAAAAATTAAATATACCCTATCCCCTTAACCGTCACATATTCACCCAAATGTGGGTGAAGAAGAAAACAAGGAAAACAGTTTCAGAGGACTAACCAAATATATTTTAGAATCTAATCTTTTCGAAATTCGATCCAGCTTGTCAAATCCTATTAAAAGTGAAAGAGGACCCCACAATAAAAGAAACTGGAAAGACCCTTTACTTTGTACAAACTTTATATACACTGTAAAATATGAACGAATTACAGGGCAAAATTTTATTTTCGTATGGAATGTTTTACTTTGTTTATGTACTGTAATAACTCTTGTTTAGTGCACGTCCGTCTAACCATTAAATATACCTAAACATAACAAGCGTTAAATGTGCTGCATGTTAGGTAACAGTCGTAAGTTATTCAGTTCGTTTGCGGCTAACAATAGAGCTCCATTCCTACCTATAATCTTTCCTCAATTTATCAACGCGAGCCGCCCTGACTAATGAGTTTCGTACTGCTTGGGGTGGCTGACCACAAAACGCAAAGTCCTCAAGTTATCACCAAAAGTCTCCATTCCCGCCCTCGAGGAGTTCCCTTTGTTGGAGCAAACAAATTTACCTTCTCCCTTAAAATATTCCATTCAGCACCGGACAGTCATGATTTCTTGCATGCTATTCAGGCATTAAAGCTGTGTTCTACCTGCCGGCATTATGACCGTTCTAGACTAAAGTTTTTTCTACTTTTGATTTATTAAATCTAGAAATATACTGCACATTTTGTATAATGCATGTTGACCTTTTTTCGTAATATTTCTATTATGAAATTGTAACGAAAGGTTCGTGCAATCTTAAAAAACAGGAAATCGAACGTGGGTTTTTTTAATTTCTCTTTTTTATTTTTGAACAAGTAAGAATTATTTACTACTTTTAGAATTCATTGTAAGTAATTTTAAATTAACAAACTTTTTTCTTTCCTTTTGAAAACGAGACGAAACAATTTTTAAGGTCACTTCTTTAATATCGGACATATTCATTCAATCGAAAATGTTTCATTTGTTATAACTTCCTAATTGATTTTCCTTCCACTCCACGAAATCTCGATCGACTTCTAAGAAAATGAATTAGTTAAATTTTATATAATCATTATCTAATTATGGGAAAGGTATAATATAATCAAATACCTGTCTGAACAGTCCAAAAGTTTATTCTCATAAATCAACTAAAATTACCCTTAATGGTGCCTGGTAGGCACTGCTCGTGAAAGTTAGGCTGCGAACTCAAGAAATCTTAAGAAACTAAACCTTTCTCGTTTTATTTTCTTAGACTAGCAATTTAATATCGCTTTATATATATGTATATCGTATTTAAACAAAAGTATAATGAGCAGAAAATAATTAGAAAAATTTTGTACATATATTACATACATATGTATGAGATAACAGCTGTTTCCTCTTTGTGCGGAATTTCCGCAGATGAGAGACACACATTTTGATAATAAGTAAAAGATAAATAACTTGCCTTGGCTAAAACTTGAAGTCCATAGAGCAATTAAAAAACCATAATTCAACAAAACAGATCAATTTAAATTTTTCTTTTAAATGTATTTTTTAGTTTTATATTCCTTTAATGGATTTGACATTTGCGGCATGTGCTTAAACAAATCCGGGTTTCTTTCTTCATTTTTCGTTCAATGTGACATTCTACATTTTATTTTTAAATTTTTTTTTAAGGCAATATTACAGCAAACTGTAAATAATTTACCGAGAAAAACATTTGCTTCAAATTGCATAAACTGCAACTGTGTCAATATGTTGTAATTTAATTTCATGGTCTTATCTGATGGATGCGGTATGCAATTCTCTGAAGAAAATGTATCAGAATGGTATTAAATACAACATAAAAATTTTAATCCAAAATTAAAAATAATAACTAGTCAAGTACGAGTGGGACATTCATCTTCTGCAGTTCTTGGTGAACCGGAAGTAATTATAATTCACGAAATGGTTCCATATATATATATTAATATATTAGATATATATATATTTTTAAAACTACTCATGATTAGTACCAAATGAAACAACTTTTTGAGAAAATTATTTTACTGGTTTAAATTTAATATTCCAAACTAAAGAATATATTCTTTTATTCGAAATTCAAACAATTTATGCTTTTCGTGCGTCCGAAACAATTAATACAATCAGACATTTTTACGATCATGCAAGACGAGGTGCATACCTACCTACAGACCTTGAGCTAGTTATTGGAAAATATAAAATGCAATAATCTGGGCTGCGTGAAGTTTCCATAAAATAAAAGGCTGGTTTCACTAATGGAATATAATAATGTTTTATTGCAACTACTTTCTACAAAAAATACAAAAATAAGGAAGTTAATAATTAAGAAGATAAATAATCTTAATTAGTTTGATGTTAGAACTGCAAGAAACTACTTAAAGACACTTATTACTAGTACGAAGACTTGTCTCGTAAATCTCAATTGCACAAAATTCCAAGTGTTAGTGCAGGTACCTTCTAAGAAGTATTTAAAAGTTTCGCCTTGAAAACTTGTAGAAAAGTTTTTGCTCACAAGCACTTGGGCGGAGGTTTATGATAGTTACCCTTAAAAGTCGAATTGAATGTTAACAGCGGTGACTATGTCTCACGTAACCAAGCTCCAAGTTTTTGATTAGCGCAACTTAAACCTGGTGAACTGAGGAAGGTACAAAGCAAGGAAAAAGAAGGCAAAACTATAAAAAGTTAGGGAAACTGCAAGAGTGAAGTTGCAGCGACTGTACCTTGCTGTAGGTCTCCATTGAGCGGATGTCGTTGATGGTCCATGGGAGCATTGCGGCTGAAAATCTGGGGTCCACAGAAGCGGACCCCCTGTAAGTTAGGGCAATTAATTTCGTCTTCATAGCAGAGGACGAAGCTGACGAAATCACTTTTAAATTAAATATGCTGCCCTCGAATCGATCGTCACACTTTTAAGACACCACCACCACATTGAAACCCATCGTGAAAAGTGTATTTCTTCTTATTTTTGTCGTCTTAGCGAAATTAAAAATTCAAAACATGAACAACTGACGAAAGTGACAGTTAGCCCAGTGACAGATGACGAAGATGCGGCGGTGTTAATCTGATGAACCACCACCACTACCACCGCAGCGCATCGCACGCTCCTCTCCGTCAAGGATAAAGGCCAAAGGGTGCGAACGAGAAAAGCCAACCCTTCTGCAACCCTTTCCCACACCTTTTAAATTTGCATTAATTTCCCACAAAATCGATAGATTTTCTATAGAAACGCGTTAAACAAAACCGTCGTTTGGCGAAAACTGGACACCGGAGCACTTTACATGGCGAAACACAAAACGGAAAGAAAATCGATCGAAGGCCGACACCTCCGGGGGCTGAATTTTTTGAATGGATGACCCGATTTTATCGGCACGGAACCGCTCAAATGAAACTCGCTTGGAGTTCTACAGACGTCCCGCTGCACTCGGGGACTATTTTCTCCAGGAAATCTTTCACTTTTAAATTATTTAATTGGGCGCACCGCGGCGAAAACGACTGAAGGAACGATTCGCGCTGCCGAGGCGAAAGAGACGAGACTTCGCCGATGCTGCTGCCTGCTGCCGGACGACTTCGCGATGCAATGCAAGGCGTGAATCTGTTTGGAGGGTGCAGAGAGAGCGCTTTGGAGAAAGAGAATTCGCAAATTGGACTCGGAGAGCGCTTCCAGGTGCATGGAAACTCTCCCCTCGGGCGAGGTGAGTTTCTTTCAAATTCAAACCAAACGTTGAGCTTTGAAAAGTGGTTTTTGGAGTTTTTACGTAAATATATGCATGGTTCTATTGAAAACAACAAAATAATAATCGATTTCATTTTATTTCAAAATAAAATAGCTATTTATGAGAAAAATTGGACAATATTTCCTGCTAGCGCTTTTTCTTTTTGGCTTTCGTGGTAAGCTATCGATTTTTTATCTGTTGCATATTTTTCGGCGAATTTCTAAATATAAAAAATTACACAGGCCTATAAAATTTGGCTGATCTAAGCCCTTTTTAATTTTAGCCTCTTCACGACCTTGGCCACATACTATATGTGCACATTTAGTTTCTTAGAAATTAAAATTATGCTAAATGGAAAAAGTATTAAAATTTGTTAAAGAACAACTATGTACTCATTAGGCTGGCTATATTTCGACAATAAAACCAAAAAATTTAAAGTATTGCAGAATGAATATCATTTTATTCTACTTGCTTTCAAAACATTTTAAAGTTGCCTCTGCTTTCAAAACATTTCAAAGTTGCCTCTGATTATTACCCCGAAGTTTCTTTTTACTTTTCTGGAAAATTATTCTAAATTTTTAATAAATAAATTATCCAAAGTATAAAATTTGATCAGTTTTGATGGTTGCTTTATATTAAAAACATAATTGGTAAAATAAGGTTCAAAAATGTTCTATCACAACACTTTTTCGAGAAAAATTCTATTAAAAAGCAAAACAAAAGGACATTTTAAGTCTATTTCTGAAAACCTTTATAAAAGGATTTTTCAAACTTTTGATTTTATTGTTTTTTATGAGGTGTAAGTTGGTAAAAAGTTAACTAAAAATATAAAAAACGACGAACAAAAGTTTCTACTTAATAGTTTTAAAAATGTTCATTACTTTAACGTAATGGAATACATAGCATTTTTGACCTAAAAAAAGACACATTTAAGAAAGGAAAGAAAAGCATACATATAACATATAACAAAACTATCGGTCCCAAAGACAATCATGCAAAGTGTATAGTCTTAAAGTGGAAAATAAAAATTGTATCATTTGGGATTTTGGAATTCATAAAACTTTTACTAACTGAAGAAATATTGAATTTATATGTGACATTTTTTACAATAAAGTTAAACTCTAATTTATTTATAATAATTTAAGTCGTAACCTCGATACAAAGTACTTTAAGCTGTTTAAAATCATCATCAACTGACTCACAGGCGTGCGTGCTTTGTTCTAGAAGTTTTATTCAAGTTGTTTGGACGTGACCAGCCAAGCGTATGGGTTAATATGTACCTCAGTTGCCCCCTTAGTCACTAATCTACTCTAAAAAACCATACAAAAGAAACAAACAATGCAACGACATTTCGTTAATAAAACATAACTTTATTAATGACTAGTTACAAATTAAAATAATCCACAAAACATATATTTAATGGGAAATTTTTCGCATATTATTTCTCTCCCCAAGGAACAGCAGCAGTCCTTTGATTTTTACAGTTCGATAAAAATAAATTACTTTTGGACATTTAAAAATAACTCAAATTAAATACAAAGGAAATGCTCAGTTACTGTTCGTATGGCAGCTTCTTTTTTATTTATACTGATGTAAATGCCCTGATTTGGTCCTGCATCACAATCCTACAAAATACGACACACACGTGGCTTGTGGGTTTTAGTGGTCACAGCTCGAACAGCCTCTTCGAAGACTGTTTCCAGGTTTGCTTTCTTTTTCGCAGAGCATTCGACCAATGAATGGGCGCGAATTTCCTTCTTCAACTTTCGTCCTTCGGCTGTTGTCACGAATTTTTCGGAATTGGGCACCCTAAGATCTAATTTAGTACCAACTAAAATCACTGGAACGTTGTGCGAAAAATGACGAATTTCTGGTGACCACTTGCTTTTTACGTTCTCGAACGATGTTCGACTGCTTATTGAGTAGCACAGGAGAAAACAATCAGTCTGAAAATAAAACAGAATGTATATTAGATAAAATATTAGTCATTAAATTAAACAATTACATAAAGGAATTTTATTCCAAATTTACAAATTATTCATTCCTTTTTTGTTTCATTCCAAGTTAATTACCATTCCTAGGAATCGAAATGGATCTCTTGTATCTTTATTGTAATTATTTTTATCATATAGTCTCATAAGGCAAGTATCTACTTATTTTCTAAAACTTGACAAATCATTTCTATAGGATTTTTTCCGTAGATTACCAATTCGTAAATGAAAATACTACAAAATGCGATATTTTAAACATTTATGAAAAATCATTTCAAAATAACGGACTGATTCAGAAGCTTATAATGTTGATCAAATGATAGCTGAGATCTTAAGCTATTATATAAAAATACAAAAAGCTTTGAAAAACTTCGAAGTAATCCGTGAATTTTATTTTTTTTCCATAAACTGATTATATTTAATGTTATGAATAACAAATAAAGAACACTGCAAGTGCCCACTCTTGAAAAATGTATTCGCCAAGGATTATAAAGATAAATTATACTTTATATTTATAGACTAGGACTCAGCTTTCATTTAAGCCGTATTAAAAACTTTTACGATGAACCTTTAGTTTTCAATGATTTTTAAAAATGGCCAAAATATGGTCTTTTGAATGTTTTGACTCTAGCTTTCTCGCAAACAGAAGCTGATCAAGCATTTATTTTACAAATTAGTAATCTACGGACAAAATCCTATAGAAATGATTTGCCTTTTATATGGAAAAAAGAGAAAAATTACATTTGTTGACCAGCGTAATTTATTACAAATAAAAGAAACATGAAATGGAATTAAAATGAAATTAGAATTTACTCCCAATTCTTGAATTTGATTGAAGAATTTCATATAATTTATACTTACATTTGGATAACTAAGAGGCCTAAGTCTTTCATAATCTTCTTGTCCAGCGGTGTCCCACAAGGTTAAATTATATTCCTTAGAGTCTACGATAATATTGCATGCGTGATTATCGAACACCGTCGGAACGTACTCCTCGGGGAATTCATTTTGTGTATATGTAATAAGTAGACAAGTCTTTCCGACCATCCCATCGCCCACGATTGTTATTTTCAACGGCCGAATATTCGATGCCATCTTTGGTGCGTCTGAAAATGAGAAAAATATCCATTAAATTATGTAATCTCTTTCGGATTTGAGAATATTTTAAAATTAAATCGATGACGACGATTATATGCGAGGAGAAAGCTTTATATGGAGTTTCTCTGTTTGTTTGAAGATTTATTTCGAGCGCAAACAATGTTTGAAAATGTATAAGATGAAGACGTTTCGATTTTTGAGATGATTTAAAAATAAACTTAAAAAAAGACGCGGAATGAATAAATTCTTTGTTTGCTTGCCAGAGGCTCATAATCGATTTTTAAACCAAACATTCAAAATAATTTTATGCAAATTAATAGTTGTGACGTGAATCTTATGCTGTCCGTTTCATAGGTTGTTTTTTTTACAAAAGGTCAATGTATTGTTTTTCTCGACTTTGCTTTAAACTACATATTTTCAAATGAAATGCTGATATCAAGTCGATTTCTTTTTAACACATTCACTGCCAACTACGAGTATATTCGTATTTGGGAATAGCTGAATGTTTTGCTGAATATGATTGGTGAACATAAAAATAAAATTGAAACTTTATTCCTTTGATTTCTCAAATGCTGTTAAAAACCCTGGTTAAATTGTTTGAGTCTGTATTCCAGGTTTGTATGCAAAGACTTACAACTCCTTGTATTCTTTGAAGGACAAAAGGTGTATAGAAGTCATAGAAGTTAAAACTGGTAAAAAGAAACGATCTTTTCGACGTGGTTAAACCCCAACTCGCCCCTTAGAAAAAAATTGCTCGTTTCAGTTTACTTAAGATAACTGGGGCATCGGCCTTTTTGCCTCTGATCTAATTACAAACAAACGTGCTCAAATTCCATACCATCAGAAATTCAAAAATATTCCCAGCGGTCTTTGTACAGAGCTCGCACAAAGTGCCACAGAAGAACCCATTCGATTTTGGCAATAATTCTCAAATTACTAGCAACATTCCTCGAATTGCCCCAAATAAGTGTCAGCACTTCGGGGCTCCCCAAAGTGCCCCAAGTGCCGAAAGTGAGCAGCCCCAACATCGGGGAGTGTCTTAAATTCAACAAATTGTGGTGTCGGCACTAAAACGCTTTTGATGTTGCGCAATCCGTCGGTTACGATATCTGCGGGGGAGCAGCTGTGCGGGGGGAGATGTGTGCGGTATCTGCGCGGTTGCGATTCCACTTACGAATTTACGGCCACACTATCACCCGAGTGTTAAATAGCCGCGATGTGGCGGCAAGTGATTAACAACTCGTGAAAACTTGCGACGATTTACCTGCTCCCGATTGTTACCTGGCCGAGGTGAGAGTACTTTCTGAGGTTTTCGACTCATCTGATTCTGATAACAACTGATAACGATTTCGGTGGAAGATTTCAACTTGGCAACTATGCAGCGATGTCTAGTTCTAATAGACGTAGAAAAGTTTCTAAAAACCCACAACGAAAAAAATAATTTTTAAAATGTACCTATATATAAAAATTATATAATATGCCGTGCATTTTCCCTGAACGATTGCTTGCCTCTCGGATTTATTATATTTAAATATTTAAATTGGATTTACACAAATGACTCTCATACAAGCATTAGCTGTTCGAGTCACAGAGACTGAATTTTTTAGAAATGCATATCTAGAGCTTAAGTATATTAATTTACAATTGTTATATTTTTTGTTAACTATGAAGTGGAAATAAATTATTATTATTATTATATTATATTTCTTTTTTAATTATTACAGTTATTTTACAGATATTTTTGTAAAATCTTTTAAGAATGTATTATTATAGATACTGAGATTAATTTTGTTGTACTTAATAAATACACTCTCGAAATTCATAAAACATTTTTTGATTTATTTATTTTAAAATAGCAGGCAAACGTAACGTGTCTATACCTTACAAAATGCCTTCTTCTTATCTACTTTTAGATACATATACATACATATGTATACTTCAGAAAAATGTAAAACAAAATATATCGATTTTTTGAAAATTTTAAACCAGAATGATCCCTTAACTAAGATGTGTCCATAGTCGGAATTTACAAATTTCTAATAAAACAATTGATACTAAATCCAAAATACACAATTCAAACTTTTATGTAATTCGTTAAAAAACAAAAGAACCTTTTCTCGAATCGACTGCAGAAGAGTGGTTTTAATTTGTTTATATATTTAATAGTTATTTAAACTATTTATGTAAATTTATGAATTATTTATTCCAAATTTGAAACCAACTGTGAGCTGGAATAAAATCGTATAAAAATGAAGTCATCTGCGACTACGAGCATTCAAGCTCTGTTTCGGCGGATTGGGTTTGTTTTTCCCAGAATTATCTTCCAGTCATGCATTAGTCACTAATGAGCATTTCAAAATGCAACTGTTCGCGAAAAATTGCCTGCAATAAAATATTTTATATTTATATTTTTTCCTCCAGATTTCGCTGATTGTGCGCAATCGCAAAATATTCGAACTGCAATTTCCTATATTTTCCCTTTTATAACAACCCCACATATGTTCAACTTCCTTTCGCGCAAGATATCAGATATCTCACATTTATCCCAAGATAAGTCGAGCACACATTTAACCCAAGAATTATTTCTTTTATCTGGTGGTGCTGCTTTTTCTGGGCATTTTCTTCGTTAGACCAAACAAATAAAAAAATATATATAAAAAAAATAGAGACATCCTCCTACCGATGTCCCGATAAAAAAACGAATACTATCTCGTTCCTCTTCAACATTTTTTTATTGGACCTTTATCTTTGGCACTTTTCTACATCGCTTTCACACGATAAATGGCCGGGTTTTTCGCATGGCTCCACGGGATTATTTTTCTGTTTTCGCCCTAATCCCGGAGATGTTTCCAGATGGTTATCAGGGATTTTGGGGGGCTCTTTATTTACAGAAGCGCTCGGGCTTCGGCGGCTTTCGATGCGTTTTACACTTGTCTTATCGCCGCCCTTTCGACGGCCCCGAAGCCCCCGCGAATGTCCTTTAAATCGGTCCAGTTCTCGTAATTAATTGATCGGTATGCATGAGATCATAACTCGCCTTAATTGCCTCTGAATGAGGGGGTCTCCTTGTTACTCTTAATTTTCGCCCGGGCCCCATCTGCGGTATTGATGCGGTGCTCCGCGGGATTGGATTAATCTTTTGGGGCAAAGAGCACAATAGTCGGCGACTTTCGAGCTGGCAGCAGGCGTAAATTATTCCTCTGGCGGGCCTCGGCCAGAATGAATGAATTAAGAGACCTCTGCATCTGTTTTTTTTTTGTTCTTAGCAGACAGTGAATAGATTATAAGGGCGTCACTTAATTAATTTGAGAATTAAAGGCTCACTTTAGAAGTTCATTGAATTTATGAATGGCATCAGTATCTGGTTTATATTTTATTCTTTTTGATGATAGTAGTGTAGATATGGTTTATTTATGATACACGTTATTTTTAAATATTCTTAAAAACTATACATTCAACAATAAGCATAAAAATCGACTGGAAAATTACTTTTACTTTCTCAGCATAGAAAATAATGTTACAATTGTCTCGTTTTCCACCAGTTATGACTTTTTTTTTAAATATTTCTCCTTACGTGGTATTCCTGACAGATAATAATATGGAACTGAGGGAAAAAACTCATGGTTATTTTTCTGGTAAAAATAAAAAACCAGCTTAACTTTTTATTTTTACGAGTCAAAAATATGAGACTTTTAAGCTTAGATAGTATTTTTTTGAGCCAAACATAACAAGTTTTAAAGCTCGTAATTATTTTGCGGGCAAGTTTAAGTTATATATTACCTTTATTATAATTATTATACTTTAACAAAAATGTACATATGTAACAAAAAAATGGGAAACCTTTATTGATAGTTAAGTCTTCTTTTCCTAAGAAAAAGATGCATTTTTAACTGCTAACGGCGCAGAAAAACTGAAAATACATCGTTATAACTTTAAAAAGAGCAAACTTAGTTTTATATGTTTCCACAAAAAATAACGAGCTTCATAACTTTAACTTTTTTTGGCTCGAGAAAATAAAAAGTCTAAACTGGGTTTTATTTTTGCCAAACAATTCTTAAGCTTTTGGAACTTGTTTAATTTTGCTTCGAATTATATTTTAGCTAAATTTTGAAGAGCTCAACAGAAACCGAAAAAGGGCATCACGCATTTTGTTCCACGTAATTTTATTCTACTATGACAACTTCCCTCAGCGTTTTTAATTGAAAATGTGAAAAATACCATTTAGTTTCGCTCTCTGGCTAAAATTGCAAGAAACAAAAGAGTTAATGACGTTTTTCGAAATTTTTGGATGATTGATAAAGTTTACATTAAGAATGACTGGCTTACTGATAACTAAACATACCGATCGGATTGTTGTATTTTGAGTACGGAAATCCTACCGCCTCCAAAAGCGTCACTTCAGGGAAAATGTGATTAAAGTTTTGCTATGCAGTCCATCTTATCAGAGTTTTTAAGTTTTTTTAGATTAATCTTACTGAATGGATAAAACCGAGCTGAGTAATTCTTCTAGGGTATGATGTCCCACAGTTTTACATCGACTTTGGGGGCTGGGCTGTATCACGTTTACAAATGCTTTATTAAGTTAGAATTAGAAAATATTGTCAATTCGTTGCACAAAAGCATGTTCTTAAATGTTTAATTGTTTAGCATCATTAAATCATACATCTCTAGGTTTAAAAATAGTTAAATTAAGTGTAATCATTTTTAGCTTTCATACTAGCGCCTGAACGATTAGATCCATGCATCGCTGCTCGGTTGACAAAATTTCAGGAATTTTGTACATACTTCCACCGTTTTTTCAAATGTTGTATGACAATCTATTAGGCATCTGTTGCACTAATATTTTTTATCGTAATTTATTCAAATTACTTTGTTTAAAATATATGGATGTACATGGTAATTACTTTTGTACATGAAATATTCAAAAAGCTTAAGTCGTTTAATGATAAAAACGACTGAAACGAAAATAAAATCGCGTCTTGGGACAAATACGCAGTCGTTATTTTTCGACCAAGAAGATTAAGCAAATTACACTTTTAGCGCACGCTCTAAAGATTACAATTGTGGACATAACTAAAAACAAACAAAAATCTTGTCCATTCAATTAAGTAACTACTGGTTAGTCGACTATAATTGCAACCTTGAGTTTTAAAAGTACAAGCAATTAAATTCCGGGAGTACTTAATTATTTTTTAATATAGCAGATCAAACTAAATGTGCTCGGACAATGAAAGATCCTACAAATAATGCAAAACTTAAAATTTGGCAAGGGTAAGGTATTGGTGGAACTATTTATGTATTTATTATTTTTATTGGAACTCAGCAATTATCTACAATTATTCAGCAAATAATCGTAGAAACTTAACTGAGCAGTAGGCTGATCAATAAAACAGTTTAGCTAAAAAAAAATTGGCAATTAACTCGACATTCATCGGCAAAATCTAGTCAAGCGTATTTCCCAAATTTGCTATTATGTTACCTTACTCAATGTGATAAAAAAAAAAAACAGGGGTTTGATTTGTCCTCCGTTTCGCTACACCCATAGAATAAATAAATAAAACTCGGCGATCATACACCTCAAAATCTAATGTATGTAGATTGTAGATCTCACTTATAGAACTACGCTATCTTATCTAATCAGAAGGTGGTTGGCTGACATGATTCGCTTTGAAAAAATGAGTACTTTATCGCCGATTACTAATTTCCTCCACGACATGGAACATTAAGAAAGTTGAGTTGAAATGAATAAAAAATAATCCAGAACTTAATCGAATGCCATGCCATTGGACAACAGCAGCCGGTCACAAGTAAACAGTGGAGTTGAATAGCGCGGCGATGTCGTCATCAAAACCAAGTCGGTTACACGACACCAATCAAAGTCAGCCGTGCTGAGCCGAGTCTGAGGCGACTTTCTACGCGGAGCCTCTGAATCATCCGGATTTAGTCACCTGTGTGGAAGAAGATACGCGCCCCTTACTCCACCAGAGCCTGGCTTGAAAAACTTGAATCTGAATTGAGACATGTGACGAAGGCAGGGGTTTTCTGATTTAATTAAACTCAGCAACAATTGCACCTTGCGGCTGCGAACGTGGCCACACAAGTGTGCAATATGGTGCAACAGTTGGGCCACTTATCAAAACGAATTGTTTCGCTGCTGAGCAAAGATTGTAAGAAAACTTACGTCTTAGATCACTTCCGAAGAGCCTCCAGTTTACACAAGTGCCAGTAGTCCTGCGGCGGGCTGTAATATATCACACCGTCTGTTTGTCTGTCCGCCGTACAAAGTTCTATCTGCTTGTTGGTCTTCTTGGGGGTTTAGAAAATTAAACGGACGCCTGCACGATTTATCTTAAAAAAATCTTTTTTTGTGCACCACACCCTCGGCTTTGTACAAATTTTATAACTGCCTGCTGCCTTTTTATCTTGGATTCTGTCGTCCTTATGTACTCAACGAGACAAGCTATCATCGCCTGAATACAAAAGAGATAAAACACTTCCTCCTTCGCGAACGTCTTGTCATAAGCGACATTCGGTGCTATAAGATGATGCACTTGAAGCGGTTTTTTTAAAATTATATTTTAACACTTGCACAACATGGTTAGCAGAAATAATCAAGAAATCAACCTTTAGATCTGTTGCAAAACACAATAAAAAAAAAAACCAAAAGCGCAAACACCCAGAAGAAACTTAGTCGACTTTAACCAGTATATATGCGCACGCGTAACCCGTTCAGTCTTAAGTTATCTAGCAATATCCGGTTTCTTTCCAACTAAAATCCAAAATCCGTAAGAATATTTAATATTAATTTAAAATTAATGATCTATCTCCTGATACCCTTGTACAGCACGCACTTTATGTCCAATGATATTGAAATTCAGGAATGCGCTCAAGATCAGCGACGGTGATCAACCACCACTTTGGGCTGCGACGAAAAAATATGTTTTTAAAGCGTTTAACCAACTCTCCTCAGGCACTAACGAGTAACGACCGATCGTTATGAAGTGCTTTACTCAACTAGTTTCTCTTCAAGAGTTGTTGCGAGCCGCGGATTCGACTGTCTGTCTGTCGACTTGTCGCGGTTTGGGTTTTGGATTTACTGGAGAGAGATACAACGACTCAGACTTTTGTCTTGCAGTTAAGATAAATCGAAACCGAGACGTCGGGGGAAGGACTTTATCATTTTATCATCGCGTCACGAAAATTCACTTTTATGTTGACGAATCAACCCGCCTTTAAGAATTGAAGAAGAAAGAAGCACAAATTTTTGAAGTAGTTACGTACCAATGAATGAATTTTTTTCTTAATTGATATTATTTCGTAGATCGTTTGACCTTTATTAGCCTATTGGAATTGTTACATAATAAAAGAAGAAACATTTGGGACCGGGAGGAAAAGCCTAGATAATGTATCATACTATTAACATTATTTTCATTGATCTAAAATGTTTGTTCAAATGTTACACCCACCACGATTTTAGAAAACATTACAACAAACATTTTCAAATTAAATTTTTAAGTTAAATTAGGCATGTATTGTTGAATTTTCGAATCACATTTTAGAAACAAAACAACACTATATAATCTACATTATACTTCTTATTAATTTTGCGTTATCTATCTTATATACATATTTACAAGAAAAATACCCGACTATACACTTTCCTTACAGTAAAATCTTTACAATATTTTTCGTATTTGATATTTTTTTTTTCATTTTATACATATGCATTGATTTAAATATATAACATTTTTGCACACGTTAATTTAGTTTTTATAAAAGTTTGTGAATTTTGTTTTTGTAGAATGTTTAATTTTCAAGAAAAATATTGCCCAAGAAACGAAAAATTAACATCAGCCTTTTACATTGGGGATGGAAGTTATAAATTCTCCTATATCAATTTCCATAATTCTTCTCTAACTATTCACGAAGAAGCAAATCACGGCAAAGAAAACAGATAGAACTTCTAAAAATGGTCACATGGATTTGAGTTGAGCTCTCCAGGTGGAATTTATAATTGCTACGCCGCATATTTGCAGACACGGCTGCATACCTTTGGTCCATATAAAGCCCACCTCTCGATAATGCGCCTTTTCACGCGCCCATTGTGTCTTCGATTAATTGGATTTCTGCCTTATTCGACCGGCTGGGGCCCGGCTCCCAGGGAAGAGCCCCACCGACTCCCGGGTGCTGGACTAAAAATAGCGCCCCACTCGCAGCTGAGAGGTGGTGCAGGGGCCAAGAATATCGAACCATCGAAGTGCATCGATAACTTCCTCTTAAGCGATCAATCTCCGTGACCAGAAGTGGTTCCGCCTGCACTTGACTCGTCTTGAGCAGGCCTATTTTTGAGCCAAAGCACTTTCTTAAAATGTTCTGGAATCGAGCGCCGCTTTGCACATTTTTCTTGCATTGCCAAACGGCCAACGAGTATTCAAATGACCGGGGAAAATTTTCATTAAACAGCCGTTAAGCGGTGGAAAGTTGTTCTAAAATTATGGCCGGCAATTAAAATAAGCCACCGTGCGGTCAGTAAATTTAAATCGAGTTTAATTAAGACAAGAGGCTAAAGAAGCCACTTGTTGGACTGCACACACATAATTTTGCCGACATTATTCGCTCTGGCCAGGCAGTTTCCGGGCGAACATAAATTCCACTCATTTCATCTAGGGGCATGACCCGGCCTCCTCGCATTTATTTTTTCGGCGATGGTGCTAATTGACTAATTGCAGTTTTTAGAGCCAACAAGACCCAAGACTGACTAGAAATTTGCTACGGGCCTGAATGAAGTGGATGTGAATGACTCACAAGTCGTAGCCCAGCTTATGGTGATTTCTCATTTGAATTGAAATGCTTATAGTACTACATGTATGCTCAATTAAGCATTGCTTCTTATTTTAATTCATTTATTGAGTTCTAAAATAAAGTACGACAATTGATTTTATTCCAAGAATCGAATTGTTCCCTAAATTTTAATTTGGGAGGAACACTATAGACTAATAATTATTTCTTCTCATATACAATATTTTTTTTTTTTTCAGCATGCCGCTAAGGTTCTGTGGATCCTTTCTTAAATTACCTATAATAGTAGAAAAAAAAACAAAAATTTTGAAAAATAATAATTAGTCACCGGTTGTGCTGCTCTCCAGATAAATAAAAATGTTATATAAGTTTCAAACATAAATTAAGAAATATAATTAATTGGTCCTTTTTTGATCTTTGTTATTTCAGATTTCTGTTTTAACGTGAGTTTTAATCATCCTTTTTAATTCTAGCATATTTTTTTTTAATGAATCTGGTAACTTATTATAGTAATTTACAGCAGAGTAAATCGGATCATGTTTAAGACTGTTTGTTCTTGGTGCAGGTGGGTTACAATTTCCCATCCTTGCTCTCCTTGTGTTATGTCCGTGAATTTCGAATTTTCAGTACAGTAAAACCTGCCAAGTTGGCCATCTTTGTAAGTTGGGCACCCGCGGAAATTGGTCTATAATATAATGGCACCAATAAAATGGGATACAAAATATTCCCAAAATACCTGTGTATGCTGTGCACCTGTCTATTTTGGAACTTGGCCGGAAGTTTTCTTCTTTTAGTTCACCACTCATGCTAACCTTCGAAACTTTCCCATAAGGATTCTTTTTATTACCTACGTACATATGTACACACAAATGGAATCTTTTTAAAAAACGATAGATGCTGACTGTAAGGACCTCAGAACGTGGAGATATATCAACATTTTCAATTAAAAAAATTGGACCCATTTCAATAACTTCCAAATAGGAAATTAATAAGACAAGTGTTGTTTATTTCCATGTGAACTTTAAAAAAGTTTATCCCTTTATAAATTGGCCACCTGCTAATATCTGTGTTTTTTCACAACGGATCTGCTTCTGGGTTTACTAAGAAATTTTGCTTTGAAGTGAATTCAAAAACCTTGAACCAGATAAATTTTTGGATACATTTTTGACACAAAGTAGGTACATTAGGTTTTTGATTTTCGACGAAATATATTTATTTCTTTTAATAACTCCAATAAGTCCAGCTATTCTCCTGCTAATTTAATTAATTAATTAATTTAATTTGAGTATGTGTAGTGAAAGTAGTATGAAAATTAAAGTTTTTATACAAAAACGAAAAGAGAATCGAATTACATATAATTTAAAAAAATTACATATAAAATCAAAAAATTTCACTTATTTTACACCCTGTAGAACTCATCGTGACCTCTAGTACACCATCGCACTCTATTCCATCGTCAATTTAGTAAACGTCACACTGACAATTCAGAATAGAGCACTTTTCAAACAACTGTTCGGGGATGGCGTCGACGGAGAGAGAAAAATCTGAAAAATCGAAAGTAAACAATCAAATAAAACATGTCCCGAAGGATGCTCAGGTCATAATGTCAATTCTAAAAGAGCTCGGGGTGCAGGACTACGAGCCGCGGGTGATTAATCAGCTCCTCGAATTCACCTACCGTAAGAATTCAAATTCCCTCCGAAAATGTTCAACTCAAAATAAAATGAATAATGCACTTTTAGGGTACGTTACTTGCATCCTTGACGATGCCAAGGTATTTGCAAATCACGCAAAGAAAAGGATCATCGACCTGGAGGACGTTAAGCTGGCTTCCGACATGGTCCTGGACAAGGCTTTCACCAGTCCGCCACCGAGACACGTAATTTAATTAAGCACTATTTTCCTTTGAATGTAAACCCTTAAAATTCGACTTGTTCCTTATAAGGTTCTGGCCAAACTCGCCGAGGTTCGCAACTCCATGCCGCTGCCTGTAATAAAGCCCCACTGCGGGCTACGCCTACCGCCCGATCGCTACTGCTTGTCTGCCTGCAACTACAAACTGCGAGCCGCGTCACAGCCGAAAAAAATGAACAAGTCGGCAATTGAGTCTCGATCGAGCATCAAGACACAAATCAAGTCTCAGACAAATCCGATTGTGAAGAGGCAGCAGATCTCGACGGCAAAGTCTCAGATGGTGACGATACCCAAGCCCGTGTTCAAGTTTACCAGCAGCAGCAAGCAAGTGGACATGAAAATCAAGGAGGAGAAGATGGAAGTGGACGACGAGGGAAACACCTCCAGCGGCGGAATCAAGCGGGAGCGGGAAGATGATGAATTTGAAATAGTTTCGTAGTGACTTATTTTTTTTGTACAAGGATTTTATTAAGAAAGCTTACGTTAAGGATTTTAACAAAAACAAAAAATGCGTTTATGTTCACTTCCCCTGGAGCGCCAATATGATGACACAACCTAGGTCCATGATTTGTAAATACTCTGATCCACCTTCGGTCAATCTGAACGAGCACTCCTGCGAAATAAAACCTATTGTAGTTGCTTCTTTATGAAGCTTAATGGTTATTTTCAAAGATATTCTCACTATATCCTTTAAAGCCGCTGGTCCAACATAAATTATAAAATTATATTAAAAATTAACGACTTACCCCCAATTTATCGCAAATAATGCTCTTCTGCTTGTTACTCAAGTCTCCTCTTTTTAGGATGAAATCATTGAATTGTTCCAACATCTGTCCAACGCTATACGCCTCAAAACTGAGATCCAGAACGAATTGCTCCAACTTGGAATAATTCCCTGATTTGCAGACTTCTAAATAGGTTTCTAAGTACTTCGGAGGAATAATTCCAGATATTTCTAGGAGGTCGGCCTCAGTGATCTTTTCTCCCGCCTTCAAGCGGTAGCAGGACTGCAAAATAGTTATAGCACGCCGCATATCACCGCCAGAGATTTCTACGATTGTTTTAAAGGCTGTTTCGTCTGTGCGGACTTTCTCCTCCGTGCAGATGTGCCTCAAGCGTTCTATAATCTAAAATAAATTTAAATATTGTGCAACCATGTTCTACCACTTTATTAGTGGACTAAACCTTTTCTTCCCCGAGGGGCTTGAATCGAAACTTGGTGCACCTCGACGTAATGGGCTCAATGATCCTTGAGACGTAGTTGCACACCAAACAGAACCTGGTGCTTCGACTTTGTTTCTCCATAGTGCGCCTCAGGGCGGCCTGGGCTGCGTGGGTCATCGAATCGGCTTCATCCAGAATAATGATTTTGAAGGGAGGACACGGTTTTCCATCAGGCCTCACTGCACTGGCGGTTAGCTGGGCGAAATTCTTAATCTTGGTGCGGACCACGTTAATTCCTCTCTCATCCGAAGCGTTCAGCTCGAGGATCCGCTCCTTGTAGATGTCCCCGAAGAGCTGCCGGGCAGCCGCTAAAATTGTGCTTGTCTTTCCCGTGCCCGGCGGCCCGTACAGCAGCATGTTTGGCAAATCGGCCCCTTCGAGGCACTGTCGGAGGACCGCCACTACCTCGGCTTGTTCGACTACATCGTCCACGCATCTTGGTCGGCTGAAATAATTGAAATTTAGATTTCAAAGATCCCAACTTTTATTCAAAACGTATTTACTATTTTTCCACCCATGGCGCTGGAGGCTTGCGCCTCTCGTGGTGTGATCCGCCGTCCGAAGTGCCCGGAATCGCTTTATCAAAGCCTGTCGTCTTTCCTGTTTTTAGAAACGCCTGCATTTTTAACTGGATTAAGGCTTTTTAATCGATTTTAAAAATTTAAATTCAAACAACTCCACGCCATTCGGTTTTTGACAAATCCGCAATTAGCTTGCATCAGAGATTGTCAAACTGTAGGGACAGATGTTTTGGATCGTGGTGAATGATGTGGTGAATTTCTGTGTTGGTTTGGGAATAAATTTTTGAAACGTAATTTATTTAAAAAATATGGTTTAACAAGTGTGTACAGTTTGCGAATTGTCTTCAGGAAAGATTAATGAGGTAATTGTTCTGCATCTGGCTCAAAAACAGGTATTTTCTCGTAATACGAATTATTTTCAAATCACAAGGCGCCCGCTGCTTTTATCGTCTTCGAATTGAGTAAATTAATTTAAATGAAATCAATATTTGATGTATGAATATTATAAAAACACAATAAAATCGTATATTCAGGGCGATTCATTTACTTCACTTAGTTCATTTTCAGCATACAATGCGACATCGAATTTTCAGACCCGAAAAAGCTCATCTTCAAAGGATTTCCATGAATATTAATATCTAAAGGTTTTTGAGATTGCTGACTTAGAATGTTATTACGGATATTTAGAAATTTAATTTGACTAGTCCAACCTAGCGACCCAATTCACTATTATTATTGGATTACCTCATCCATTGGTTATTCGTGAATTGTTGTTATTTTTTGATAAAACTTTTTAAAGTGTTAATGTTCACCTGTAAGAAGTTTTTTGCCTTTCTATGGTTGAACATTCAAAGACTAACAATGGATACAAAGAAATTTTATGAAAATTTCCGACTGCTCAATTCAGCACTTTTTTCCTTAACTTATTCGCTGCTGAGAGCATATTCAGCCAAATATTCAGCTATCGCCAACTACGAGTATACTCGTAATTGGCAGTGAATGTGTTCAGTTGAATTGAACAGTCAATCAACTGCAGAAAAGCCAAATTCAGCATTCACTTTAGATTAGTAAATAAAAAAAAATTCATTTTTCGGATGCAATTCAGCTATATTAAGAGCAAAGATTCCGTCGATCCGTTACGCTACTTTTTTTAGTTAGATTGCTATCAAGCATACTCTAACTAAATTAATGGACTGCAATCTCATTTCTCATTATTCTTATCGCGATATTTTCAACAGACATGTTACGCTTCGAGTGGGAACATTCAATTGAAATTAATTTGTGGAGCTTCGGCTAAACACTTACTCGTCCAGCCGCTCTTAGAGCGCCTAACCAGCTCAACATAAATATAGGAAAGTTGTTTATGAGTTAAAGAAAAGTTCTAGCAAAAGCACGGCTGTGTGCACGACAGTGCGAAGGTTGTGCTCCCCAAAGAGAACGAATCTTGTGGGTTGTAGGTCAACAAGTCAGCCCAGAGCCCGGACATCTCCTGGAGGTATATCCGATATTTTGTAGTGCTTTTGAGGTGTCTGTCAGCTGTTTGCTTTCACTTCTAACGTGCTTTTTAGTGTCTGGAGAAAGTTATCTTCTAGATTCTAATAGAAGGACACTTTTCTGTAAGTCTTTAAGAAAGTATAGAATTGTATTTTAAGTTAAGTGGTCAATATTATCGACCAGGTAAGACAATATTTACATTTATCGCGTGTGCCCGATACCTGGGCTCAATGTGTAAAACCTGTTTACTTAGCACTTTTGCAGTACTGCCGGTATCGTCTTCCTTGTTTTTCTTTCTCCCGTATTTGATAGAATTCCGCTGAATACGTGAGCTGACTGAGTTAGATTGCAAATCACAGGTAACCAACCGACCGTGAGCGCAAAATCTCTGAATTTATTATTCGTTTTAAAAATACTCAAATGATGTAATCCTCCCCAGAATCTCCGGATAGTGGACTCGTAATAGTCTTCAGAAGAATACCACGAAATCAAAGCATTTTCCCAACTTAAAAGAGACTGAACAAGAGATAAATTGTCGTCATCATCAAGGCGGCTTCTTTACGACGTGCTGTGATTATAGCATATATTCTCAACATTTTCGCATTCTTTTCGTTAGTCGTCTCTCAGATTTGCTCATGTAGATTTCGCGGTGACGAAGACATCGGAGTTCAGGTTGAGACCGCGTAAAAAAGATCTTGTGAGAAGGGGGAGTAGCATTTTTCTGTGCTTACAAGCTTCCGGCTCGAAAAGCTATTCTAAGTACTCTAGTCGAGCAGAGAACAACATAAAGGTGGTATCGCAACGCAAACATTTGGTTGGTTGCGACGTGGTTTTGATACATTCGTTGCCGGTTCCCAGTACGTGAAATGTTGAAAACCTAAATAAAGTGAACTCAGTGGAAGGTGATCGATTGGGTGGTTCTATCTGGGTCACAGACCTGCCTATGCACCAAAATACTCATAGTGCAGTGAACATTTTTGGGAACGTTTTTTAAATATATCATCAATTTTTGGATAGTCACTAATTACGCCCCGGCAATCTAAGAAAGGTCTACTCAACAAGACTATCGCCATGAGGTAAAATTGAAAGGCTGGTGGGTTTTTAAAACTGGGGCATCCTAATTAAACTAATCACCCTTCGTATTTAATGCAACAATGGATAATATTTTTGAGGTGATATCATCAGATATTATGATTGAACGTTAACAGACGCAATTTCGCCGTGAAGATGTAAACAGAGGGGTGCTAAACGACTTGCTTAAAAAGATTTGCGCTGTTCAGGTTAACTCAGTTCTGGAGATAGCTTCAAGATTCTTTCGAATGATAAAGATTAGGTTGTTTGACCAGAAGCAGCCTTGAGTCTCATTTGTATTTGTCGAATGTGATAACATATTTTCAGGCAATCAATTGATCCTCTTTCGAAATACATAGATAATTTAAAAAGTTGGGCGCGGCTTCGTCTGATCACAGAAATAGAATATTTTGAGATTTTTATTTTGGATCCCTAATGATGATAAGGAAAACCCACTGTTTTCCGAGTTGTTTAATTGCTTGCAGCTGAATAGTATGCAAAATTAAACTATAACAAACGAAACGAAAATATTCTTTTCAAAATTATATAAGCAGACCTTAAGATAAAAAGGAACCAACGATTGGATTTGAGTATTCTCATTCACATTCACATTCCCTTTAAATAAATTTCGTGCTGCGGCGCAATCTGGCAGTAATAACTTTAATTAACATTTTGTATCGCATGCCTTTGCAAAAAGGTCAGTAGAGCTATAATTTTATCGGCAACAGCAAAAGAACACCCTCTTTTATAAATTCTTAATATATATATTTTTTTTTTTTTGAAAATCTCATTTTCAATTGGGTAAAACAATTTTTCTTGTATAAGTTCAGGAAAAATGGAAATCGATTGAAAAAAAAATTAAGTATCGCAGCTAGAATAAATTAAATTTTATTTTATATAAAATCATACATTTTTATTCCTGTAAAATTTCAGTACATTTAATTCAATTAAATTCGCATCTTTGTTTATTCCTCTCAAATTATGTTACAAAAATTAGTTAATTTAAATAATCACCTTGATTGATTGTATGGCGCCAACTTTTCTTATTTTTAGTCTACTGGTTTTTGAGATAATCCTAACAGAAGTGTACCTAACAATTATTAATGGGTTTATTGTCTCCAACATCTTGAGAATCCCCCCCGTCTAGAAATAGAATCGTTTCATTTGCTGTTTCCTAGATACACCACCGCCGCCTGGAATTTCACGAAAACCACAAGAGCTCATCGGCGCTATCAGTTTATTATGAGTCAAACTAAAGAAAAATAGAAACGTTTTTTAGCCTGTTAACTAGAGGCATGATTTTGTTGTTTGTGATTCATATGAAGGCCATTTGGTCGGAGCTAGAAAATGCTCCACAAAAGCTTCTGGAATCATGTGAAACTAGAGTCTAATTTTAATTCCCCCAAAGGTCATATCACGAAATTCAAGCTCTATTTTATCTCACTTTACTCTCGTTGTGTGTTGCAGTAGTGCGGAAGACATCCACCAGAACGGGGAAGAGGGCAACCTTCTTCTGGACGAAACAAGTCCTCCTCCTGCTCCTCAACCAGTAGAAGCAGAAATGGCAGCTGTTAGCAAGGAAACGAGTCCTGAGGCTGTGGAAGCCTCGAAAATATCTTCAGCAGATGATGGAATCTTCTCGCTAATGTACACTGTCGCGAAAAAGGTCGCAGTCGCCGGGACAATTTATTTTATTGGGTACATGGGGTGGTCCGTCGCATGGCTGATTGCACCTGTTATTTTCGCCGTCGCGAGGGACCAGTGGAGGAAGACAACCGAACAGAAGAGGAACATCGCAAAAGCTTCGGCTATGGCGTGCGAAAAGGATGTGATCCTTGCCAGAATTGACGAACTTCCTGCTTGGGTAAGTTATATTTCAATACAATCAGAAATCATATTTTATTCAATAGCTGAATTAGATCCAAAGTTAATTTCCATCAACTAAACTACATATAAATTAGTTGATTTAGAAAAAAAGGCAAAACCAGATGTGTTTTATAGCCCTATAGCGTGTTTTATTACAAACATGTCAACTATTAAGATTTACTGCTGATGTGATCTACAAACGTATTTACAAACATTCCCCGAAATATGTAGCCCTTGAAATGGCTTTCATTTATCCGTTTTTGTATTATTGTCAAATTAGCCTCTATTCTAGAAGAATGGCGTATAATTTTGGTTATTATGTTTTCGTTTAAGGTTTGATGGTTAACTTAGGAACAAAAATGCTTATAAACATTTTATACATACATACAGTACATACATACTAAAATTAAAATTCGCTACTGGTCATCACTTAAACTAACAAACTACTAAATCTGCAAGCATTTAATTTCCAAACTATGTAATGTACAATAAAGATTAAGATACTGCATCCGACTTTCTTATTATCTTACAGCGTTTTGTTATAAACTGAAGAAAATTATGCTTTAAGTGAATATGTTTTGAACGCTACTGTATGTACTTTAGTCGTAAATAGCAAATTATCTCATTTTCGAATTTTACCTAAAAATATTAAAAATAATGGAAAATTATCTATTTAAAATTTGAAGATATAATATATTTGCCAAACCAACCACGTATTCAGCTACTGCATATCACCCAAATGTGGACGGCAAGACAGTTAAAGTGTTAAGCTTGAATTACGTATTTCCTTAATTACACAGGTCAACATGATTTTTGACTTTGATAAGAGGGTATGAAATTTCGATAGATTAATCGAGAGTTAGACGAAAAAAATAAACATACATATATGGCCTGAAAAAGTTTGCTTTTGTATTCAGGAGAACGGTTGAACAGTATTTTAGAAAATCCACACTTAAATTTTTATTTATCTATAAATCGAAACAAATATATTTATATATGATTTTTATCAACTCTTACTATCATATCAAATACCAGAACTATTTAATATTTCTACGATAACTCAAAAAAATGTATTATTATCATAACTATTACAAAAGCAAACTTTATATGAAATATTGGTAATTTTCCTTTATTTTGAAGCATAATGAATAGAAAAATCGTAAAATAAAATAAATTTTAGGAAAAATACAAAAAAATTTTTGTGGAGTTGTGTTGTTTAAGCAATTGTGAAGTTCTTAATTACTAATAACTATTACAAAAGCAAACTTTATATGAAATATTGGTAATTTTCCTTTATTTTGAAGCATAATGAATAGAAAAATCGTAAAATAAAATAAATTTTAGGAAAAATACAAAAAAATTTTTGTGGAGTTGTGTTGTTTAAGCAATTGTGAAGTTCTTAATTGCATTTCGAAAGTTTTACGCAAATTTATAATATTACTAACACAATTTTTATAGGTATACTTTCCCGATGTAGAGCGTTGCGAATGGGTAAATAAGGTAATCTGTCTATTACTGTTTCTCTTCTAAGTTCTAAACCACAATAAATTTACCTAAACAGATCGTTCAACAAGTTTGGCCGAATGCAAATCACTTTGCTCGAGATCTTGTTAAGAACACAATTGAACCAAGTGTGGCCACAGCTCTGGCAAAATATAAATTGACTGGATTTAAATTCGATCGCATTATCCTGGGAACGATTCCTCCCAGAATCGGAGGTGTAAAGGTTTACGATAAAAATGTTTCTAGAAACGAAATTATTATGGACCTGGATTTGTTCTATGCCAGTGATTGCGACATAAATTTCATGGTGAGCGGAATGAGGGGAGGTTTAAAGGATTTTCAGATACACGGAATGATCAGAGTGATCATGAAACCACTGATTCGTTCAATGCCACTTGTTGGAGGGCTACAGATTTTCTTCCTGAACAATCCAAATGTTGATTTCAATTTGGTTGGAATCATCGATCTTCTCGACATGCCTGGATTGAGTGATATATTCAGGCGAGTCATTGTGGAACAGATCGCAGCTATCATGGTGTTACCCAACAAACTGCCAATCACCTTGAGTAATGAAGTGCCTGCCATAGACCTTAAAATGCCTGAGCCTGAGGTAATTGTTGTAACGAACTTATTTGATTTCATAAAATATTGATTTTCCTTAATTATAGGGAGTACTGAGAATCCATGTTATTGAAGCCAAAGATCTAATGAAAAAGGATGTTTCCGTGCTTGGCAAAGGAAAATCAGATCCGTATGCGGTAATTAACGTCGGTGCCCAAGAGTTCAAAACTAAAGTGATCGATAATAATGTGAATCCCAAGTGGGACTACTGGTGCGAGGTAAGACTTATCGTGATGGTGTTTTATCCACTTGTTTGAGGCATTAATGTTTAGAGAGAAAAGCTTAAATAATAAGTCGAAAGGCGTTTTTTTTAAAGAAATTAACACTTTTTCGTGTGTTTGTGACTCTTAGGAGGCAATTGACACATTTCTTAGAAGTTCTATTAGTTTTATTTTTATAACAACGATCTTCCTAGCAAGGTAGAGAGCTAGCTTACAGGAATTGCTGAATTATATATTCGATTGCAAAAACATTTCACACGTTGCTGATTTGCGGATGGCGGTAGTATATGGATGAAACTGCATGATAGAAACGATAAAATTATAAATAAAAATGTCAGGATGATAACCTGAAGGTTCGAAATTTTCATTATAATCCGAAAATGTTAATCTCGAAGGTACCTATCTCGGAAAAAATTGTTTTAATTTTAAAAATGTTGTAGCTGAATTTCATGTGGTTTATATGGATCTTTATTTCAACTATTATTTCAGAATACGTCAGTAATTTTAAATATCATATTAAATTCATACATTCAAGCTTAACGCGCTACCTGCATAGCTATTGTACAACAAGCACTTAATTAATACAAATCAGCTATAAGATTTTGATTTGAATAAATAAATTTTTAAAACTAGGCCGAATTAAGTAGAGTTCCTTTTAATCATTTGCGAAGGGTAATATTAAAGTTATTCTTGAAAAACACTTCTTTGAAGCTTAGACAATTATTTTATTATCTATTTTTGAAAATTGTAGGATATTTAAATTAGATGACCTTTTCGTCAGCTTGTGATATGTTGTCTCATAGCTCTTTTTCAACCTTCTACCCACGTAAGCCCAAATTCAAACAGAAATTTGCATGTACGTTTGTTCTTTTATGGCAAGACAAGTAGCAAGGATGTCTCCTCAGAAACCATGTAATTCAATTCGGCTACTGAATTGGAGTATGAATTGGATGCATAACATTTAATTCAATTCGGTAACATTTACATGACCCTACAAAGCCATGAAAGTAATTGCTTCCCAAACTAAAATTAAAATCTAAATTCTATTCTCACTTTCAAGTTATTTCAAATCTTTTTCAATCTGATCTGTTTCTTTCGAATGCCGTAGTAGTGAAAATGAATGTATTACAAAAGAATGTCGAAGGTTCTTCTTCGAAACTTCCATCCATTCAAAATTTGCTAAATTAAATATTCGTCATCAACATGAGTTTGTTTTCCTTTTTGCTCTTGTGTTCTGTTTTCATTTTTTTCTCGCTAATTAGGCTGTAATCTTTGCCGAAAGTGGACAATATCTCGAATTGATGGTCTTTGACAAGGACGACGCGAGCAACGACGAGAATCTTGGAAGGTAAGGACATTAAACATTCACAAAATTCTTAAATTAAAATTTCTTTCTTACCAGTCACATATTTTCTTTTATACAAATTATCTTTCTTTTATGTATCTAATTTTTGAATTACTCTCAGTCATTCATGCATTTTTGAAAGAGCTTAAACATTATGCGTGCGCTTAAATCGGTGGTAGTTTGGTGTCTAAAGGTAGGAGTTGCGTTGAAATTGGAGTCAATAATTTTCTAACAATTTTGTTGCTAAATATTTATCATGCTTTTGCACATAGCTTTAAATTACACTCACATGCACATTTGCATTGATATTCAAAAAAACATTTAAGATTCTTATGAATAAATATTTGAAATTTGTTCAAAATTAGGCTATTGTTGATGCAACATTAGGTCAAGAAATTTTCTTCAATTTGTGGGACTACGATGCGGCTATTTCACGTGTTGTCGATCAAAGCGACGATTTTCTTGGAAGGTGGTTTTTTTAAAATTTTGTTCTGTTCATATTGCTTTAAGGTTTTGTATTTTTACATGTGCCTTTTTTTAACATTATACGAAAGTATAAAAATTATGTCAGTTTGGTAATTTATGTATTGTACATATGTCTGTATAATCGCTAGAAAATGTTTTATGTAAATATTGTGTACATTTTTTATGTTTTGCTTGAGTGGTTACATTTGTTTTCCAAAAAAAATTGTTTTTTAAGTTTTTGTTAAGGTTTTGTCCTTTTAGTCTAAAACTGCAAGTCTGTGTTCTTTCTTCCCCTATATTTTATTCTTTTCTATATCTTTAAATTTTTAAAAGTCGTTTTTGTCTTCAAGACTTTATAAAAAAAATTATATAGAGCTGTGATCCTGCGAAAAACGTCAACATCTCGAGTTTTGACGAAAATTCTTTTGCAACATTGTTGTGATTCCTATGCAAAGGAAAAACAAATTTTTATTGTGCTGGCATAAAATTACACCTAAAATATAACTTGAACCCTTAACCTATCGATTCTCTGAAGAAAATTTCTCGAGATATCACCTCCAAAAATATTTTCGACTTGAGTAGTCTCGCTCTTTAGAAAATCCTTGATAAGATTTTTTTTTGTATTTTCAACGAAACTTTTCCAAAATTATTCAAGAATTAAATTTTAACGTATATTTTTTTATAATGTAACCACAAAAGGAAAACATAAATAAAATAAGCGAAAGGCCATTATAACAACTAAGTAGCAATATTCGTCTCTAACTAATGCTTTCAGGCTTATATAGAAGTTTCACATCTAACTGTCGTTGGTTTCAAGCTATATGATTGGGATCGTACTGGTGATCATGATCCACTTGGCAGGTTGGCTTTACTTTTTAACCACTCTTTTGTATTTTATCTTTTACTAGATGCACAAAATTGTTACCGCACAGAAAACGTTTAGTGCTACTACCAATAACACAATAAAAACAGCAGACAGAATTATAGAAATAACAGAAATATACAACATTTTTTGGGCTACATTATATTTATTATTTTCTAGTTTCCAATGAGACTTGGTTTCATATTTTGTTGATACCTTTTATTCACTGTCGTTGTAGCTAATACATTCCTTAATTAATGTGTTATTGTGTATATAAACCAGAAAACCTTCCAAACCTCCTTATTTTGTTCTTTTATACCTAATTTTTTTTGAACGTTTGCAATGAACTTACGCAACTTTTCTTTAAAACAGAGCAACTGTGGAAATCAGCAACGTTGTTAAAAAGGGTCTAATTGATACTGTGAGTGGCAAAACTTACCTTATAATATGGCAAATATTTAAATGAGCATTTTCTTTAAAGTGGTTAGTACTTGAAGAGGCAAAGCATGGTTTGTTGCACGTGCGACTTTCTTGGTACAAGCTTTCGACAGACACAAGCGATCTTAAGGCAGCTCTTGAAGAGACTCAATTACTGCGTGTAACCTCGATGAGCTCTGCAGTTCTTTCAGTGTTCATTGATTCTGCAAAAAATTTACCTGTAAGTACATTTATAATAATAAATACTTAATTATTTTAAATATTTTTCATCTTTCACTTTTAGAAAGCTCGTGTACAATCAAAACCAGATCCTTTCCTAGTCCTAAGTGTTGGAAAACAAGTGGAACAAACTCCTGTAAAAATGAGAACCGATTCACCGGTTTGGGAGCAAGGATTTACATTTTTGGTATCCAATCCTGATAATGATACTCTTCAACTTAAGATTATCGATCAAAAAACAGAAAAAGAAATCGGTCGCTATATATACATCCTTGGGGCATTGATGGCCAAAAAGAATTTGGAAACTGTATCACAGCCTTTCCAATTACAAAAATCTGGACCTGAATCGAAAATCATAATGTCGCTATCATTGAGAATTCTTAAGCGTGGAGAAATTATTGAAGATGATGTTTCCGTCGATGGATCAGAGCTTAGTTCTTTGTCCCGTACAAGTTCAGTGAAAACGACGGGGATATCTGATGCACAAATCAGTCCGGCAAGAAGTAAGGTAAGTTGAAAATTTTATTCAGCCACGTATTCAGCAGTAGTTGCAATTTTTTAGTTTTAAAATCAATAATTTTTTTCACATTAAAATAGGACTACCAGCAACCAAATGTCTTTGAGACAATTAGTGATGAGGGAGAAATTGTGAAAACATTTTCTGAAAAACTATCAGCAACTCCTCCAGCTAGTCCTGCGCTTAAGCGCGAGTCAGATGGAAGCCTCCATCACCGGACTCCAGACATAACTTCCTCCGCCGGGGAATATAATTTAGGTCGCATGCATCTTACTCTTCGCTACACCGTCCAGAGACAAAAACTGACTGTGACTGTCCATAAAATCATGAATATACCATTAAATGATCCCGCCCACATCCCCGATCCCTACGTTAAGTTGTACTTACTCCCGGGCCGATCCAAGGAGTCGAAAAGGAAGACTCACGTGATCAAGGATAATTGCAATCCAATCTACGAGTCGACTTTTGAGTACGTTATTTCGCATGCCGACATGCAGACGACTGAGCTCGAGGTTACTGTTTGCTCGCAAAAAGGGTTCTTATATGGAGGCAGCCCGGTTATTGGAATGGTAAATATTTTAAAAAGTCATAATTTTATTTATAACCCGATTTTATTTCTAATTTAGCTTAAAATCCCTCTCGCAAATTCGGAAATCTCAGCATCTGGCTATACAACGTGGTACGATTTGGAGCCTGAAATGAAACACGATTAAATCCTACAGTCCATTAGTGAAATTACCAGGCCTCAAGTGCTCCTTTACTTTCTGGAATTTTTACTGTATTAACCCAAACATATGGTCAATGAACATTTTTACACATAGGTTGTCGACTACCTAAACGCACTGGAACAATTTTGAATCTCTTAAACTTCTTTCGAAGATACGGCAGTATTTTGTACTTTAAGAATGGAACAGAAACAATTTAAGAAAAAATATATGTAATATGCATTTTTTTGTTAACAAATTTCTGCTTTCTAATCGTTGTAACTTCGTATAGAGACATTTTTCAAACAATAGTTTTTTTTTTATTTACTCTTAAGATTTAATCTATTTTTTATAAATCTGCGCTTACAAAGTGAATCAGCTTTATTGTTTCCAATTGTTAGAAAATAAAGATATTAAATAACACTTTGTCTTTCGTTGAAAATAATGGAAAATTATATCTCAACACGATTTTAATATTTTCTGAACGAACATTTCTCACAAATAATTAGGTTGCAACATTAAACAGCTCTTCGTTATTCATCATCATCATTCCTTAAAATCTTCCAGTACAATATATTTTTTAAAAGTTTCTTGTTCAAACTTTTCTATATTTCCTATATCAATTTTCTCTACGGTTCTATTTTTTTAACTTGTTTACAGGTTTGTTTAATTGAAAATTATTCATTTCAATTTCGTCATCAGCTGAATAATTTTCAAATTCATTTCGATTGTAATCTTTTTTCGACGGTTGATTGTTAACCGGCCCACTATCGCGCAATACGACCGGAATACTGGGAAACTTCCCGGCGTCCCGGTGGGCCAGTCCAAACCTGGTCAATAGTTTATTTTTTAGTCTATACTACAGACGAAAAGCCCTGCAAAATAATTTACCATTTTAAATTATGCATAACGCTAATAAAATTGCGCAAATATTTTTATTAAATCCTTTGAAATATTAAAGGACGACCAATTTTTTAAAAGAAGAAAAAGTGATTTCATGTCTTATTTGATTACTTGTTTACTTAGTTTTTACAGACAGCTACTCAGTAAGTAAGAAAAATTTGAAAAAAACAATTAATATAAAAAAGGAAACTGAGTTCACATATTTAACAATAAAGTGCTTTTAGTAAAAAAATAAAAAACCTCATTTTACCAATTATGTTTTTAAAATAAAGCAATCATCAAAAGTGATCAATTTTTATACATTGGATAATTTATTTATCCAAAAATTTAGGATATTTTTCCAGAAAAGTAAAAAGAAACCTTGGGGTAATGAGAGATAACTTTGAAATATTTTGAAAGCAGTTAATTTCAAGTGGAATGAAATGCTAACCAATGCTGCAATACTTCAAATTTTTTGGTTTTATTGTCGAAATATAGTCTAATGAGTAGTTCTTTAAGAGATTTTAATATTTTTTCCAGTTAGCGTCATTTTAAATTCTAAAAAACTAAACGTACACATATATGGCCAAGGGCGTGAAGAGGTTAATATTATTCGGTTTATAAATTACAATTTAGTTTCTTTTTAATAATACTTCACGATATCAAAGAACTTTACTGAAACTCTAACGGATTTTTAATTAAATCTCACGTCAATAATCCGAAGTTGTCTACGCTTTTTTAAAATTCCCTTTCCAAGTCCAGCGATGAGATGGGAAATTTTCATCTCATTCTCCCTTGCGTACGAAATTCCTTTCTGTACATCGCACTGTTCTTTTTCTTTATTTGTTTCTTTTTTTTACATCAGTAATTATTTGCAGAGTCACCTTGTGCAGCCACAACCACAATTTTTTATGGAATTTTTACACACAAACCCACCCAGAGAATGTATACGCGTGACGTCAGGGAATGTTTTGACGCCTTCTCATATCGTGCTGGGCGTACAATGGTAGTGTGTTTAACGAATTGATTTAAAGCGTGTTGTTTATGTTAATTACATTCTAATAAGCTTGGTTCTTATTATTTTTGCCGTAATTTTATTTTTACCCTGAAGAGTTTTATGTGTTTCAAAATATACTTTTAAATAAGGGAGAAAAAATAAATGAAAATTCTGAGCATTTCAGTAGCAATAGAAGAAATAAATAAGTTTACGCATTGTAACCGCATCTTAGCAGATCTCTTCCCCGGCCAGTGAGCAGCTTTTACAAAAAACACACAACTTCCCCACTCCGCGCACACACACCAAAGCAGGAAAAGCCCAAACAAACAACTCCGGGATTCGCACAACAGCTGAGATGACCGATTACAAATGGCTGCGCGTTGAGGGCGACGAGTTGTTTGTCAGTGGAGTGTGATTAAATTTTCCCCGAAAAGAACCTGAAAAACTTTGATATTATTTGTGAATTAATCAGAAAAAATCTTGTGTGAATTCTCTTCAGACAGTTATATAAGAATTTATAAAAATCAAGTGGCCACAGGGCAGAAATTGAAGGTGAAAACTTTTATTAAGAACCTTCTCAGGGTGTCTTCTCATCATCGAGTTTATATGTACATTGGTTTTAAAATTTTTCGTTGCGATTGTTGTGAAATTCTGATCGCTGTGTCACGCTGATTGATAACTTTTTGAACGGTGCTGGTGGCTGACTTAAATAAATAAAGCGAGAATAATCATCGGAAAACAATTTTGTAAACAAAGAATTTTTCAGCGGTGTGCTTGTGTGGGGCGAAAAAAACGTTTGTGACCAGGCGT
The DNA here is from genome assembly GCA_951509405.1 of Machimus rusticus. Lineage (NCBI taxonomy): Eukaryota > Metazoa > Arthropoda > Insecta > Diptera > Asilidae > Machimus > Machimus rusticus. The sequence goes on along the minus strand of OX608054.1, from coordinate 13,029,579 downwards.
CAGCTGATTTATTGCAAATTACTCTCCATCTGTTTTGGTAGCTTGGTGCCCGCCAGGACGGTTTTTTTGCTCAATTTGTGCTCGCAACTCCATGCTACGAGGAGTTTTGTGGTGATAGACAGCCGGGACAAAAACAGCAGAAGCCCCCAGTCCGGGGGCGATTTGATATTCGGGGCCTTTGTTTAGCTCTGCTCGCAAAGAGGGGGCTGAGCTCCAACCCCTGGTTGGTCGGACAACTACCTGCACAAATCGAGAGTTTTATGGGATCGTGGACGGAGCATGCGTCCGCTGTAACTCTTTTGTGCTTGTTACTTCTCAAAATCCCCCTTTGTTTTCACGGGTGATTGGGGACCTAATCGTCCTTAAAGGGTACACAAATTCCCTTCCCAGAGCATACATCAACTCGGCGCAGAGTCCAACATTATTCCTCCAAGGTAAGTCAGATTACATCATATAACGAAATTTAATTAGGCTAACAGTTGGATAATGCCCGAGCCGAGAGGGCTTTTCTGTCTTATTAATTATGCTTGGCGTAACCGGTCTCATGCTCCATAAGGAGACGAACCGCAACGAGTTGTTGCGGGCATTTCGGTATCAGCCCAAAGAGCTGCTGGAACAGCACACCCCCGGCCCCCATCAAACCGAGCGGTCTATTTCGCAATGCGATGAGATGACCTCGGCTCAAAGGATTCCACACAAAAAAAATGTGGCAAAAACAAGCTGAGAATCATTCGGGCTGTATGAGCTGTTCTGGTCGCGATTTTATCTCGGGCTTTTTGCTTATATAACCATTTTGGCACCACACATTCATCATTGGAGGTACAGTCAAGTGCAAAATACTCAGTGGGGCTCGGAGACTTGTTCGTTTATTTGGGGGAAGAATTTTGTTTTATATGGAGGAATTTAATATTCGAAACTAAACGAGTGTTGATTTTCTGTCTATTCGGTAAGAAAAATACTAAAGTGCTTAGAATGTATCGGATCTCAAAATATGTCTAGCCTGCTGAGTCGACTGAAAATCAGCACTCGTTATGCACTCCATTATTTCTTAATAGATTTCTCGAATTTTCCGACATCGACATATTGGAAGGAGCTGTAACCTCTACAAGGTTAACTTACTAAAATTAAAACGCCTCCGGCAGTATATGGTGCCATCTACCGGTAGTTATAATACTAAATCTGACCCAGAAGTCGGATCACTAACAACGAATTTTTTAAAAATTGTTTTGGGGGACTAGATAAATATAGAATTAATTTAACTTAGCTTGAAATATATTTCTGCAGCAGACCAAAAATTATAATATAGCTCATATGTATTATTTAAAATAAGTAAATACATATTTCGTTTTTCTGTAAGTTTAATCTAGAATTTAAATAAACGGAACAGATTTTTATTTTCATTAATTATAAGTTATATATCATTTTATTCTTACTACTATAATTGTATTATTTTTAAAAAAACGTGGTTTGTTTTAACTTATTTAAGCTTCAATTTATTGATTTGCTTCATTTAATATTTCTACCAGTGTCGCATTGAAATTGTTTGAGATTGTTTGATAGGCTTAATAAGTCGTAAACAAAGTGTCTTTATTTGAGTTCAAGGTCGCTTTATAATCAAAAAGAAGAAGAAAGAAGCAGCACAGCATGCCGCAGACAAACTGGCGACCAGAGTTCCCATGCTGAACTTCAAAGTCTCAGATTAAGGAAAAAGAACGGTCGGTGGGGCCATTCGATTAACCTTCGCTTTGTTGATTTTTTCGCTCTAGAGTTTTCCTCTTTTTACGGCTTTCCCCCAAAACTTGAAACGTCTTTCTCATTTCTCAGGAAACTTCCACTTGTGCTTACTCTTCTTCTGACAATAACAATTTTCATGGCCTTGGATTTTCAGTTTAGTATGCTCCTTGAAAATACAGTTTCCCTCATGGCCTTGGAAGTTATGGGCTTCCTTCATACATGAATCAGTTCAAAAAGCAAGTTACTGCAGCAACATAGGGTTGTTTTCTTGAACAAACTTCGGTGACGAAATAGTTGAATCCCTTCCTTTTAAAGTACAAGAGTTGCTTCTTCATCTCAATGGTGCCTCACCTCAATTATGCAGATTTATTATGAGGCATACTCTCATTTGTCCCTGTCCCCATTGCCAAATAGATGATGGCATCCTTTTTGCTTTGATTTTCCTCTTCCCTGATAAATTTGCTCAAATCCACCAAGCTTAGTGAGAACTGAACCCGGTTTTCAAAAATATTTCTGCAAATAAAACATACAAAACTACTGCAAACAATTTTGTCATTGGGACTCTGATATTAAAGGCCTTACTACAAGCGAAAGTTTCATTTTTATTTCATTTCAGACATAAATTTTGCTGATCGGAATTTCCTGCATTCATTGCTGAGTCGTCAAAATAATGGAGTGACCTACTTGAAGGACGACTAGGAAATCTTGTAGTGGTCAGGGTATTGAATGTGGTTTTGGAAGAGTGTAGTAGCAATTCATATGGGGTGAACTGCATGAAAATTCTTTCAACTTCAAAGATCCAATCACTTTTGTTCTTTTCAAGTACAAATTCCTTTGAAAATCTGCAATTGCATTTTTTATGCTTACTTGGTGCATACATACATAAAATAATGTCTGTGTTTTAAAACCTTTTAAATGTTTGTATAATCAGCAATTGAGGTTTGATGGTTTGATTCATTTATAATCAGTAGTTCAATTTAAATGGCACTTACATATCTACTAAAAGAATCGGAATGTTATGTTTAATTACTCGCTATTCCTACAAATAACTATTTTTCGTAATTCAGCTAACTGACTGCAATACATGTAAAGAGGTTGCTTTTACAAATTACATTGATCTACATACAAAACATTTTATTTTCTGGAGTCTCGTTTTATTTCATGATTTTTTTATTTGGAATGTATCAAAATAATCAAAAAAATACCCACAACCTCCTTAAAAATTGCTTTTGCAATGTCAGTAGCAATAATACATTCAGATTTTGAAGACCATACTTTAAACATTTTTGGTTTCTTGAAAATAGTCAAATTAATGGATCATTTCCAAATATTAAGGTATTTTGTATTTTTATATAATAGCTTAAGTTTTCAGCTATCGTTTGAGCAACGTTATCAGCTTATTATTACTTTGTAATGATTTTTCATAAGTGGTAAAAATGGGAGCTGATTGAGTATTTTCATTTACGAATTCTTAATGTACAGAAAAAATACTACAGAAATGAATTACAAATTCTTGGAAAGAAAAATTTTGGTGTTGACCTGTGTTATTTTTGTTTTCTGATTTTACTATGAACTTGTTGAGTAGAAATTAAAAATACTAGACTTAGCCAAAAAATCCATATCGATAAAGATAAAAATCAATTTTTCTTTTGACTGACGACCAATATGTTGTAATATATAAATTTTTTTGGGAATGCTGTTTGTGTGAGTTCTAGAACTATATTTTTAGTTTAACCCTTGAAACTACATATGTATTGAAGGTTCCAAAATTAAAAGAAAAGCAAACCAATAAACTTATCCCAACGACCTAACATGATTACTAAAGGCGTGTCGAGCGTAATTGAAAACAGCAATAGATCTCAAACAGGCGCCAAAGGCAGACACTGACCTTCGAGTCAATCTGTCTCCTCCACCTCTGGGCCTGGCGTTGCGGCTCCATCCATTGGCTATTTTTTGCTTTTCCTAGAAAAATCCAAGTGATTGAAAAATAGAATTAAATTATTTTGCCGGAAGACCTATCTACTGCAACGCGGCGCGCCAATGTAGGTTGACCAATGAATAAAAGATATTTTTTTCCGTAGTCACATCCTTCTGTGTAAAACAATTGATTTAGCTAGAACCGTTGACGGTTGAGTTGAAGTGGAAATCGGTGTGGAAATGATTTTGCCATGAAAAGTCATTTAAATCACAAATCCATTTTAAAAGCAAAGCATTTTCCACCGGGCACGGCATTGATAATTGCCGCAGGCAAAATAGCGAACAATTAAATTTTCTCAAGTAGAACTGCTTCTCCTTCTCCGGCGACTTAAGTCGCCTTCTTCCACGGGAGTATGCTTGAACTGTGCCAGCGGGTTAACAAGTTGTTATCAGTGCGCGAGGCAATCAAAAAAGCTTGATAAAGTCGTCCACGACGACCGCGATTAATGTCTCGCGTCGCCTCGTACGATCGCAGCCCCGCCACTGATCGCAATTTAAAAAAAATCATAAACAAATGGATAATTAAGCTTCTCTGCATGTTTACGTCAGCCAACTCCTTTTCTTTTTATGAATTTTATAGCTGCAATCGGAATTCATTTGCTATGCAAATACATTGAACTGTCGACGGCCGTTGTTTACTCCGCGCTTCGACGGACAGAGGCAGATCGCACCACACAATATTTTACCTGTGGCGATCGCACCTCTGCCGATCGTTTTGTTCTCTCGAGCTGCGCGATCAGGCGCAAACAGGGAGGCTATCGACGCTATATTTAAATCACATTAGAATTTTTATCTACACGTGCGGGCATCTGCCTGGTGGGCCGCGACGGGTGTTATTGATAGTGCGGGGCGGCCAGGAAATCAAAAAACGCCCTCTCATCGCGATGTGTTGCCATGTTATCACCACTTTTGACATACTTTTTTCTGGGGAGAAAAATATAAATTTGCATTGAATTTTTTGTAACTTGTTTTGATAATAAGTCGATGGCTTAAAATAAAGATCTGACAATTTGTTTATTTTGACGAGTTGACATTTATTATTTGGCAGTGTGCTCCGGAACATTGTCGTGTGCCAAGTCCTTTTGCACCGTCGTGATGAAAACAAAATTTTGGAACATCGTCATTCTTTCCAAGTAATTTACGTCATTTTTAAAATGATAGAACTACAAACGAAATATGTTTTTTGATATGAAGAATCTATTTTTTAAATTTTTTTTTCTTTTTGTAATATTTCTATGCACTAAACAATAAGGTGTTTATAAGCAACTTAACAATTTTTCAGAACAATTTCTAGGCTTAACTGAAGAACACCGACATCGCTCGTATTTCAATGAAATTGAGCTGGCGTCTTCCGTTTGCCCTAAAACAGACGAATCTGAAGTTTTCGACATATTCCACTTTTAATTTTTATAAAATGTTGAAGTTAAAAGTGGCCATTTCCGCAGCAAAATTGCTTTATTTTTGTAAAATTGCACCTAAATACGAACAAATTCGCTAAAGAACAATACGCTATGTATTTTCACTATGTGCTTAAATGAAAAAGAATAATAAAATGTAAACAAAAATCTTCGTACCTATTGCCATTCGAATGATATTTATGTTGAAAAAAAAAATCGTCTGCGTAAAAGGTATTTATTTTCAAAATATGATATACACAAATGCGTGCTTGTCTGCGCGCAGCAAAAGTTCATAGTGTATTGCTCTTTAGGGAAATTGAACAAATTAAGTAGAATTTTGCGGTAGAAATTGACACTTCATTTAGACATTTTCTCAAAATTAAAAGTGAATTATTAGAAACTATAGCTGACCGCTGAAAAATTCTTTCAAATCCTTCCGTTTTAGGGCAAACGGAATGCCGCTGCAAAATTTCATTGAAATCCGAGCGGCATTCTTCAGATGTTCCCAATTTCTATGCATATATTTTTGGGATACCTATCTGTTGATATTATAGACACAAAAATAAAAATGTTTATCTAATAACTTTTTCCTTTAGAGGTCTGCGAATATATCGCTTTGTAAATAAAGTGCGAGTCACTTCGCAGTCGATCGCTTTTTAAAAATTCTTTATCAATAGAAAATCGAATAAATCGAAATTTAATTCAGAATCGAATCAAACATGAATCTTGGGTTGATTCCTCTACAGTTATTTTTAAGTACGTCTTAACGTCGCAAGTAGGTACATCAATTTCAAAAATGTGTGATTTTCTAAATTCAAATTTTGCTAGAACTATTAGGGAAGTGATCAGAAACCCAAATCCTTCCCTGTATTCTACAATGGTCCTTATTTACACTTCTTTGATTGAAATGAATCGCATTGTCCGACGTTGCCCTAAATTCTTCTGTGTTCATTCAATAAAAAATTTCTTATATGATATAAAAAGGAAAAACTTTTATTTCCTTCATAAAACCTCTAACAAAAAGTGTAATCCCCAAAAACCAGGTATTTACCCCTTAAGACTTCTTTGATGAGCAAAGAAAAGAAACGGGCGAAACCGATAGAAAGAATTAGAAATGCCACCAAGAAAAAAAGAATTTTCGACAAAGGTCTTCCACGAGGAAATAAACTCGTTTCGCGTCCTTTCATTGTTCGGTGCCCTTTCGAATGCACTCCTCCTTGAGAGGGGAACCCCCTCTGCCGTGACCCAATAAAAGGCGCTACTACAAAAATCCATTCAGGGCTGCCCTGCCCTTCCTCTGGCCCTTCGGCGTATGAATGGCATCAATTTCTCCCCGAGTTAGTTCGCGGTACCTTTGCAAAACAATTGCCAAAATAGCAAAAGGGAAAGTCATGAGGACACGTGTGCTCGGAAGGGGTTCGCCTCAGATATAGGTGGAAAAAACCACGGCACAGGGTGGTTCGGTGTCCGTAAATTCCTATAGACAACAAACCCTTGGGCTGTTGCTCCCTCGAATAGTAAATTTAAATATTTTCTGCACGAGGACGTCTCAAGCAAAAAGCCATCAATCACGGCTCCTGTTGTGATCACAAAAATGAAGCAATTCAAATCTTCGTGTCGAGGGTTCGCGGATGGTCGTTGACTGTCAGCGAGTAGTGTAGTACGCGTCAGACGACCCAACGAGGAGGTGACTAATGGATTTATGGATTTCAACATAATCGATCATACTTAACCGGACCGAATTCGGCGTTGGGTGCGTCTAAATCCCTCATTTGTGTATCCTAGGTCAGGAGGTTTGCGTGTAAAAATAGTTTCAAAATAATTCAAACAGTTTCACTTGCCTCAATTTCGGTTAGTGTTTCCGACCACTTATTTAATAGTCTCGCCAGTCATCATCACGTTTGAATTTCGCGAAAACAATAAACAAATTTTGACGAGTCATCAGGTATGAAAAAAACAAAAAGTGCCAAATATTGTGTATTATGTACGAAATCCGAATTTTCGTCTTACCAAATATTTTTGCCAACAAAAATTGTTCGCTTGGTACAAGTGTACGAGGAACACATCTGGCATAAATAAATATTGCACCAGTGCACGATCGTGGGAAGAGATTTATTTTAATTTTTTTTTTCTACATTTCTCATAAATATCTTGAGAAATTTTTAAATAAAAATCTACCTCGTGATTTTTTGTTGACTTTTGGCAATTTTCGAATTGTAAATTTCTTGTGATGTTTTTAGTGTTTTCGAGTTTAAAATTTGTTCGTGTTATTATTTCCGAGATTTTGAAATTCTTCTATGATATGATAAGATAGAGAATATAAAGTTTTTTACCAAATTTCCCATTTTGAAGAAGTAGTTGATACCATTGTCACAAAAACAATGAGACATAATTTTGTGAAAATGGGCACGTAGAAGTTTTAGGGTTGTTAATTTTAATATGCGAGTATTTAATAAAATTGATTCTGGAATTAAGTTGTTAACTGTCTGTCGTTTCAATAAACCAGAGTCAGATCAGTTGAATTAAAGTTTTGATACCATATTTTAAATTAACGTTTTAAGAAATAGTATACCAATCTTTACGAATTTAATTTCAGGATAAGATAAGATAAGATTTGCACTGAATTTTCTAAATGAGTCCTTTAAAACACAATTTTTGCTTTTCTGTGTTTTTATGCGTTTAACCTTATATTAGTTGTATAATATTTTACTAATTATTTGTTTTCTATGCCCGTTTTCCAATGTAGAACCCAACCAAACAAACCACGAATCACTCAAAATCGCGCCATCCCGTTCCTTATTCTTATTTGCTTTATTTTCTCTCTCACTCGTGTTTTGTTCAAACTGGTTAACTTTATTCATGTGTGCATTTTAATCACGAGGAATAGTCACGTACTCAGAAACTATTTTCTACTAGAATAAATGACAGTGCCACAGATGTCCTCCTGATTGTCACAAAATCATTGCACTAATTTTAAAATAAAGCTCTTGTAAAACTGTGTGAGGTAATTCCAACCGAGCACTCAAAGCAAAACTGAGCACTTTTTCCACTCAAAAAGTGAAAAAAACTCTTCCAAATTAAATATTTGCCCAAAGATGTTTTCACAGCCGGAAGTCACAAATACAGGCAAGGGCTTGTACTTTACACGGGATTCAGCTAATTCAGCACTTTAGTTGGTTGGTTTTTAATTGGCTGGGTTCTGCAATACCCGTTACATTAGGATATATAAAATCATATTTCATAATATCAGTGAAAATTAATGCAATCTTTTGAAGATATTTTGATGTATCAATATTGTCTTTTATTTTTCCTTACAGATCACTTATTGAAGTGCTGTGGAAACTTAACTAAACCTGGGGCCATCTTTAGTTGGTAAGAATTTTGCAAAATATTTACTTAGAAATATTAAATTTTACCAAAAAGACAATGAAATATAAGCACATTCCATAATATTATAACTGCGCCAAAAATGTTACAATTGTGTAAATAAACAAGTTGTTTATGGAAGAGTAGAAACGTATTTTTCAATTATTCAACGTGTTCAATTTCGTAAATAATAAAAATTTTTAATCAGGCTTTTTAATTTTCATGAGTAATTGAAAGGCTTGATTTAGTTTGCTAATCGCTTTGAATTGAATGAATTTTAAAGGCAAATGGCTATATTTCTAGAGTGTTCAGTTTTTGTGATATTTTGTCTTCCTGGTTAAATGTTAAAAATTTTTATGATTTTATTTTAATTAAAAAGGTTTCTACTTTTTCATTGAAATTCTGATTTAGAGTTTTTACTACAGTACTTTAATGGTTCATAATTAATTATAATATTATTAGCCAAATGGATATTTAATTTGACAGTGAAAACTAGCTTTGACAATAAAGTTAAGCATCTATTAACAAAATACCTCCTAACATAACAGCAAAATTATAAATTTGATTTCTTCTACCTATCCTTCACGTCGGGACTCTACCGAAATTATAAATTTTATGTGTTAACATAATGACGACTTATTCAAGAAACACTGAGATAGAGGGTATATTTCTTAACATTAATATGGGGTCTTATGTAATTATGCATACTTAAGCTCTAAAAGCTTGGCTCAGTATTTCTACAGGAGCTTATTTATTACATTACTGCTTCCTTGGAATTGCTCTCTTCACGTAATTTATCCGTCCGCAGAATTGGTGGTAATAATTAAAGGCATACACTAAATTCAGCTCAGCTATGTCATCCCATCCTCAAGGTCGGTCATGAATCATTCATAATTCGTCTTTACAGCCATAACGTCTGTGGCCCTCTTTGTACTGCAGAATAATAAACCCAAGAAAGCATCATAATCTTTTTCTTGAATAGTAAAATCGATTTAATATAAAATTGTGCCAATTTTTGAAGGACCAGAGAATAAATCTATTCATTTCCCGAGGGAAACCAAAGGGCTTATGCAGCTTCGTCATAGTACCTCCCCCACGATTTCAAGGTTAAAAGTGAATTCAATTCGAACCTTACACAACAAGGGAAATTTTTCCCAAGGTCAAAAGGACAGTGGTAGCGTTCCCCTTGGAGCAGCCAAAATCGATAATATACTTAAATAGAAAGACTGGTTAAGTGGGTTTGGGGGTTGGAGCCAGACTGGTGGATTGTTGTGAAGAAAGAAAATCCGATGAGCTGTAGCACCAGTTGTAAACGTATGAAGGTTTTGTCGCAGATAGACGGAAGCCCTTTTATAAACTCGAAGAATGGATGCCTGCTTGTACACCCACAATTTGTAAGGGTATTCGTAAAACACAATAATTTTGTTGTCAAACGTTTGACTCATTCAGGGTGGCGTCACACAAAAAAAAATATTTTATTAGAATGTCGTGCCACAAACTACTTCGGCACAGTACTCTTCGCATATCTCTAATTAAATCCTTGGTGGTAGGAGGTGCGTTCCCCCGTGGAAGTTCTAAATTGGTCCCAATTTATCGGCTTTTTAACAATTCTCCCCCCAAATATGACTCAAATTACATTGACCCTGAACGAGGTCCGAAACCTTGTATTCGTTCGTTCGATGAAAAGTTTTTTGGCCCCGCTAAATTACTATAGAAACGAAATAAAAACGAAGAATCGAAAGCACAAAGAACTCGAACTCAAAAGAGCTTCAATTGCATTTTTTCGCGAATAATCGAGCCGAGAAAGCTCGTTGAGTTATGAGGAGATCTCATTTCACTTAAACTTCATTTAAAAGCCTCCGCCCGTTCTTAAAATTGGCTAATGGAAGCAAAATTTGCGGGAAGTAAGTCGAACATCGACTCGGGCTGGTGTTGAAATACAAAAAGTGGTTTTGGGTTATGTGCCAGCACTTTGGAGTTTTAATGAGATATTTTATCGTATTTTAAACGAAAATAGACTGCGACAGGATTTTGGGGGCTTATGAGGACACCTCAAGGTAAATCATTACTCCAACGAATGCCTGATGCCAAAAAAGTTTATTTTAGAATTTAATGTAGCCAAACAGACGTCTCTAGAGATCGGAGTTGAGGCATTGTATTATTGTTAGTCTGTCACTCATGCAGATACTTTTGTTATTGCATTTTGCGAATAGAAGTCACTTCTCGGTTTCAGATTTGTTTAATAGAAGATTTATTCAAGCGGATAGAGTACAATTTGAAGGATCCTTTGTTTGTCGACAGTGGTTTCCTACTTGCTATTTTTTATAATTCTTCACTAAACTCACTCACACGGATCATAAAACCAATAATAAAAAAAAATCACTCACATGTGAAATAACATGTTTCATCTTTTTACTGGAATGACTATTTTGCTATTTATGTACACATTGATAACAAATTATAGCATCATCGCGTTACAAGCTTTTATTTAACATCAGATCTATATGACCTTCAAAATTAGCTAATTTAACCTTTAGAAAATAATGTAAGGACATTTTTCGCAGATTATGAACTTTAAGTCAACACTTAGATAATTAATTTTACTTATAAGTGATATCTGGGGGTGCTTTACATAGTAAGTGTTGGGTATAAATTTTAATTTTTTTTTTTTTTATATGAATTGAAAATCTTTTTAATAAATTAGTAAATTATTAAAAATCAATTGCATGAGAAAATAACATAAAAGCATAACAATCAATTTTCTTAACTCTGCCCTTTATTCACCTCACTTTTTTTTACTAGTTGTGGTTAATTTATATACCTATTACCTAATTACAAAAAATTGAGTTTTTTTTTTGTTTTATTAATGTGCGTTACGACTCATATCGAGTTTTAATATACCTATTAATCGAAAACATTGAAGGCACATAGATATATTTTATCATGACATAAAATAAGCACAAAAAAGTAATAGCAGTATAAAAAGTTGTATTCTATTTTACGAAAACAAGTCTAAAAATAACTTACATAATTCATCTTTAACCAAAAATGGTCGTCGGTCCAAATAAAATAAACATAAGATTCTGTAAGGAAACAAAAACTAAATGAGTAAAGTATATATATATATAGTAAAGTGTACTTATAATAAAAGTGTATATAGTAAAGTGTACTTATAATAAAATGTCATAATAGGTACGATTTAGGGTATTTTTGCTCCTCTTTTTTTGAAAGAAAAAACGATTTTTTTTAAAAGAAAATGAGAAAATTTTCCACAACGAAATTCACGATTTTGTATAATTTACAATTATCGAAGCATTGCAAATGAAGTGCAAATTAATTCACTCTCCGATAGTCATAAATCGTTTATGAAAAGAAATTTTGAACTTCACAAGGTCACTTAAATGAGTTTTGTGACTAAGAAAATGCAAGTAATTGACAATGATACGGGCAAAGTACACAAAACCGGTGGCAGCTTAACAAGAAAACATCTCTCCAGACAAAGTGAGAAATTCATTAAAAACAAAAAATGAATGACATCAAGAAAATTAATCAACAGAATTTGACCAAACTGGGCTAATATGTATGTCTGTAACGATTAATGATGCCTATCATCTGTTCAGACCCCGACAATCATCTTTATCCCCGGTGCACATCATCAGACATAACCGAGGCTCCATTGTAAGGCAATTTAACACTTCTATTCATATGTTCGTTACATAACACGTGAGCATGTATGCCATCGAGCGTTTTTTTTTCGTCTTGGCCGTGTCTTCTTCCAAATGTTCCAAGAGTCAAGCTCAAGGCCAGTCATTTAATTTGAAAGCGACGCGCACGGCTTCTTAAGTTCATTGTTTCGGTGATTTTCTTATTTTTTTTTTCGACATAGTTACTAATGTGCAAGACAAATAGACAACAAACAGACAGTTGAAGAGGCGTGAAAAAATAGAAGACACCTAGTTTAAAAGTCCCAGACCGGCTCCGTCAACTTCTATCGTTATGCTCTTCGGTCTGCTTCATTTTGGCGAATGGTCATGATGATGATAGTGAAACATGGTAGCGGTCGAATCACGGTGAAAGAAAAACTAGTTACGAACGTTTTTAATCTTAAGAGTCAGTTTAAATTAGCAAGTTTGACCTTGAAGTCTAGTACGATCAAAAAATAATAATAAACATCTGATTGAGCCATAGTCAATTTGAATCTAATAGATAAATTTTATTAGTCTGCTAATGAATTTGCCTTTGCGTGTGAGCACCATTTCGGCTAAAAAATAAATATACAAGATTGTAAGCAAAAAATATTCCGATCAATTTCATAATCCACGCGAGAAATATCTGTAGGAACTTGAAAAACAAGATTTTCGTGACCGAGACGAGACGGGTGGAAAACAATCACCTGAACGAATCAGGTGAGCTTAAATTACTCGGATGCGTCATTCTGGACTTAGATTTGAGCCGAACAAACGTTGCTTAATCCTATTCTACATACATCCAAGAGTAGCCGATATGACGCCATTCTTTGGACAAGATATTAGCGCTGAGCACATGTTGGATTTTTGTTTATAAATGCAGAGATTACGCCAGCGACGAATGGTAAATACCTACGCTTTGGAGAGGGTTCTTAAATTAAGGCATGTCTTTGTGTGGAAAAAAAAGAACACCGAAGAATGTTCACCTCTGCCGATTTAGACTTTTGAATTTTATTTATTTTTTGCAGAGGGACGGTTATGGTAGCTCTCTTATGGGAGGGTAAAAACTTAATGGACAATATGTTGAAGGAAGGTGACTTCTATTTGATGAACATTGTTATGTTTATACAGGGTGTGGTTTAAAGACTTCACCAGTTTATCTTGACATTACAATTGAATGAGTCGTTCTTCAATGAGCATTGATAAATGTGAAGATCAAACGGAGCAATAAAAATAAATGATATATAGGTTTTATGAGAATTAAAGATAAGACGATCTGGAATCTTGTAAAACTCGAATAGTAGGATAAATAAATATGTGACATAGTATACCATATACCATTTTTTAATAATGTAAATTAGCCTTAATATTTCGAATATGGAGAATTTAAGAAAAGTTTTTGCATTTTCAGGGTATTCAATGATTTATTAAGAACAAGTGGTCGCCCTATGGTCGAAATTCGACCTACTGGGGTTACTATGAAAAATATGAAAGTACACAGCCTAGTATGTGTTTGAAATTGGCACTATCAATAATAAAATTACGACAGTTTGTTAACAGACTACTATGCGTTTGACATAGACAGTATGAACGTAAATAAGAAATTTATTTAATTAAATTTAATGTATTTGTAACACATATTATATATAAATTTTAGCTTTCTGCACTTCTTCTCTACATAAACTTTAACTTATGCCAAATTTCACACTCCTCCTTCCGTCCAATATGCTTAAAAAGGGGTACAAAGTTTTCGCTTCACGTATTAATATATAGATTATTATACGCTGAAGAAAATTATTATTTTTTAAATTCCAATATCGCAAATTCAATTAAGTTAAATTATTTTAGCGAATAAATGAAACAAATAAGAATAATATTTATTTGTTTTAGAATTATATGAACGTTCTTTTCAACCATACCACATTCAGTTACAGTTTTGCTCCTCACTGTATGTACATACATATATGAAAATTTGAATTTAATTTGACAAATTACCAAAGTTTTCTCTTTAATAGTGGAAATATCCTCGTTAAACAAAACTAAAGCAAACAAATCAAATATTTTTATTCATTAAATCAATTTCAAGGTTTCGACAAAAATATTGCTGTATACATTGTATTAGGAGCTACATGTCCAACAGAAGAGCAAAGTTATTTCTAGTATTATTTCGCAGAAACCTTCTGGTTGTTTTTCGTATATAAAAATATTTCCTGGTTCATAATCCTGCTCCGAGTTGAAATATTTAGGTATCTTCTTCTTCAAACAGAAGTGTTTGGGGGTTTTTTCTAGGAAAGTCGTTTTATATAAAAGATCCATGATTACAATTTCCATGTAATGTACAAACTTAAAAGTGGGGCGTTTGGTTACCACATACAATTCTTTACTTATTGTTAGTAAAGCTGAAGATGTAAAAGTAATTGAATTTCATTCAATTTTTTAAAATAGCACTATATTCAAAATACTACGTTGCAGGGATTGTGTTTGTGTGTGTGTTTTTATTAATATAACAAATGTTGCTATGATAAACTCAAAACATTCAACAAGCATACAAAAAGATTTTAAATTAATAAATTTAATGAGCATCTGTTTACAGATAATGAGCTTAATGATTATATGTAGATTTATTTGGTATTATTGTTTGTCTTATTATGCATACATTTTAATAATTTGTTTATTTTAGGTAGAATTTGTTGTTTGTAATGGCTGTACATTGTTTCATAAACATTTGATTTAATTAATATGTACTTATATCTATATTTTTATGACTTTTGATAGGCTTATCGGGTATTTTGTCTATAGATGACATAAATTCCGCCTGAAAGCATTTATGACGTCATTAAATACCAGTAGGTTACAGCTGGAACATGAATCAAGAATAAAAGGAAGTTTTTAATATTCTATCTGCGAGTAGTTCGATGTTTTAAAAATATGAACCCGTCACATCCCCTTCATCGATTATTTTTTTCAACAACTAAAACTAGAAGATGTATCATAGCAACATGAATTCATGCTCGTATTTTCCTATTAACCATAAATGTAGGTCGGGGAGGCAGGCATCAATGTGCTGAAATTTCAGAACCATAACAAAATTCAAATTCTCCTTGCTAATTTTGCCAAAA
Source organism: Machimus rusticus (assembly GCA_951509405.1). Taxonomy (NCBI): domain Eukaryota; kingdom Metazoa; phylum Arthropoda; class Insecta; order Diptera; family Asilidae; genus Machimus; species Machimus rusticus. The sequence continues at coordinate 13,014,300 of OX608054.1, read as the reverse complement.
GCTACATTTTCTCATGAGTAGGATTGCAAAGTTCTCCATTTCAAACAAAATGAGAACGATGCTCGAGGCAAACAATTTCCTCGAATTCTGTATTTAACTAGGTCCCTCGCTAATTACATTTCGTGTAATAAAACAGCGAAAAACAGCGTTTGTCCCGGAAAAAATGTGAGTTTGTTTTGGAAGCTGATTAATATTGATTTTTTGTTTTTGTTATCTCTATTACTTGAATCATTTTTTCGCGATTATCAATTAATTTGCCTTAGTTATCATCGAAGTGAAGACAAACGACCGATTTTTAAATGACGCAATTATTGGCCTCGTTCCGTCAGGCAATTGCCATCTCAGTTTCTTTTTGAAAAAATTATCAAATCTCTGTAGCATGAAAAGCCGACCAGGGTGCGAGTTGGAATTGGAATCCGTCTGAACTTTCGAAAAGGAGGATGGGAAAGAAAAATGCCCCAAGAAAAGTGGGAGTTTGGTAACAAAATAAGGAAACCCACCCGAAACACGTGTGCTCGAAATTCAGCAGCCCCATCTTATCACAAGGTCACTGATAAAATCCTCCTCGGCTGTATAATTCTCTTCAGCGAGCTCGTGTGATTTCCCATGGAAATGGTGTACATTTTACATAGATATCTGTAGGTGTGGGGGCGTGGTGGTTGTACGTAGGCGTCGGAAAATATACAATATATTTAAGCGATAGTCCTTTCCTAGACACAAGTTTTTCCAGTGTCTTTGACGCCCGCCCCAACCACACCTATAGGGCTTTATTACAGACCGCTCGTGCGCGTGCCCAGGTCGTTATCCTTGAAAGCGTTGCCATCTCCTGAATGACACATTACTTCATCCTGGGCAAGACCACAACCTAATCTTAGATTTTGCGCGCTGTGGCTTCGAATTCGAGAGATTTCATTCAGTAGGCCCCAGAATATCTTTGGCGTATACTGCCTCGACTAGGGTTGCCATATGACAGACTTTCGTCTGGTAAGCTCGCAATTTCGTAGTAAAGTCACGCTCAGGCCTGGTTTTTGATAATATCACGCATTTTTGGGCATACGCAGTAGATCGTTTATACGTGTACTGTTGCTTAGTAAAAAGGAAGAAACTTTCATAACATTAGCATTACAAGAAATAGATGAAAACCCTATTTTATTAAAAAAATCTATATGCAGAACGCGCATTCAATTTTAAGGCTTTATCGCGGTTTAAATTAATAAACCAGAATATCTATGAACTAAGTAATAAACTTGCGGTCTCTAGAATATCATATTTCAATATTTCGTATTAAAACATTGTAAGTTTTGAATCACGTGACTGAATTCGGGGTTTTACTAATTGATATTGATGAATTTGATGATTAGGACTAGCAGGACGTGGTTCGTTTGAATTCTATAAAATATAGTAAAATAATCAGACACAATCTAAAGCATAATTTTTAACTGAAAATTGACTTGATTTTGAGATTTTAAAACCTTTAGATCTTCATATCTTCTTTATTTTACAGCCCAGAAGACAGAGACTTATATAGAACTTATAGGAAGTATAGTAGTAATTATGGATGGTGTTATTTGTATTAAAATTGTTTTCCTTATGCGGTAACTTTAAAATTTTAATGATTTTTTAAAAAATTATGTTATAAATAAATTCGTCATGAATCCCTTCAAGTTATAATTATTAAATTTTTTGTTTTAATTTATCTTTTTTTAAACTTGTATCTTCTTGAAAATTAAGAATACAAAAAAATAAAATCCACATAGAAAGTGGTAACCCCAGCAACTAACTAACCATTCCTCTGTTTCACATTTCAGGGATTTTTGTGCGCGCTGTAAAAAGCTCGATAAAATATGACACGCAGGGAGGAGGCCTGGTCTATGTAAACATGCTCCTCCATTTACTCACATAGCCAGCCACCAGGTTCTTTAATACTCCCTGACCTGGGACAATACCTTTACTATAGGGCCAACCATTTTGTGTAATTAGAAAGCAAAAAGACGCACGTCCGGGGACGACGATACGGCTTGTTATGGCGCCCCCGTGGTAGCTGATCCGATGTAGCCTACTATAACTGTTTACTACTACCACGCGACACCTCCATTATCTTTATTAGATGAATTAATGTCGCGCCAGAGCTTTTCTCGGAACAAACCGCCTGCCGCCTGGCTCTTCTGGGGCTCCCTGGTCTGCTCTAGTGGGTAAAATTCTTCGCGAAACTTTTCTAGTCAGCTATCATTCTTCGATGAAGGTTGATGTGTGCTTTAACGGCCGCTAAGTGGCAGCTCTTAAACTCAAAACAAATTTCTTAGTTAATCTTACGTGATTCGTACTAGAGACAATTGAATTCAAGTTATCAGAGACAGTATATTACACTTGTATTATAATAAGAAAAAACAGTGATTATTAGGTGATTTTTAAGTTATTACGTGAAAGTTCGAGCAATCGTTCGAAAATTTCATCAAGACAATTATACTGGTCACACTGCCCAAATATATAGTTTTGAAAGTGCGCGCCAAAAACCTCATATTAGACTATTTTGTCACTCTTCTGTTTTTAGTTTATTTTGGGCCAACGAAAGCTAGCATTCCTGGCATTTTGTGATTGTCTATTTTTACGCACTCATTTCCTTCAGAAATATTGAATTAATTGGTACCTGGCAAGTCGAGGAACACTTGAGTGAATCAAAAGCGATAAAATTCATACAACGTGAGCTTATCAACTTCGGTGTGTGCGTATGTTTGTCTGTTTGTGACCGAACCGCGGTCGTGATATATTAACGTTAGTATCAATTACTACACACCCGTCGTATCGCACGGTCGTCGTATATTTTTACTTGTATCTCTCAGGATTGATGAAAACATCTTTGAGTCTTTAATAAGTGTAATCATAGAACATTGACGTATTCACGCGATTTTTTCGCATCCCCTTCAACCCGCAACTCCATGTTATTTGTTGTTGATCCGAAACACCCCAAGTAGCCTCCTGACACGTGTTTAGATATCAGAAAACTCTCTCTAATTCCATGAAATAAAGTTGGTCGAGTCACTATCGTGTTGAAAAAAAAATAAAAGCTCTTTAGGGAAATATCGCAAAGTTCATGTTGTTTTCAATTTATACGCGATATTTGCACTCTTGTTTTGTTGTTATTTAACTGTTTATCCCACAGGGGGTGTGACACATTCTTTTGCTTTTATTGTAAACAACTATAGTTGTGAATGAGTGGCGCGATCAGTGGCTAAGTTATTCGCATTTTAAAATTAATTCAGCGAGGGGATTTAAAGTGTAGAAAACTTCATTATATAGTGTCGTTGCGTCGATCAGGAGACGCAATAAAGGAAAAAAACAAACAAACAACAACAGGTCTATAGAGGTTTGTAATTGATACTTTATATTTGTATTATTTTTACAGGTCTTAGAAGAGCGCACATTTGATTTGCAAATTGCTGCATTCAGCCGTAGACATGTTTTTGCGCAAATTGCCTCTACCGAGACGAGAGGCGAACAAATAGTTGCATTCATTTATAAATTGCGTCCCGCACTGTTTGCTATAATTTTGTTTTCTATTTATAAATTAGTAACGCCCGGGGGTGGAGAGGCACAAAAATATGCTTTTTACAGATCTTTAAAATTTAAAATTTTCGAAATTACGGAAATCATAAAATGAGCCTGTCTAGACACTATTTACAACACTTAGCCTATTCTCCTTACCACTAACCAAGCGCTAAGTAATTTATTCGATGCGGGCAGAACGATATGTTGTTGATCAAACCATTTCTAAATAATTTGCAAATCGCATAAACAACAAGTGATTCATTTTTTGCTGAGTGCACATGGGGCGTTGTACTACTGAGAAAATAATTTCTCGTGAAAAAAAAACAAGAAGGAAGTGTTGTTTATAACTTTCAAAAACCAGGTGTTATATATCTTTTGGTTTTCCCAAAAATTTTTTTTCCATTTTTTAACAGAAAGGATGGTGCTAGAAAAGTATTTTAGATTTATTGAGAGGTTCATTCAATGTCAGAAGTGTTTATTGCTGTTTAAAGCACGCGCTACCTAAAACCTATAAATTTTTATGTTTAGAAGTTATGGCTTTATTTTAGTTGTAACGTAAATAAATAAATTCATCATATCAGATTAAGTTTTACATAATTTCATCATATTAGATTAGGTTTTACATTATTTCTCAAAACCGCAGGAAATATGCAAATATTGTATTATTTCTTAATGGGAAAATAGCCCAATCATCGCTGCAGGGAAATTCCAAACCAGATATATAAAGTGGTTAGGAGTGGTATTTATTATGCTTGAATGGAATGGACACAATCATTTACAAGAAAGTACAATCTAAACATAATGTCATAAGGTTGTTTAACTTTTTACGTGCAGGTGTAAATTACTTATGTTATCTTTGATTCCAAGATGGATAAGATTACATTTTCATGAAAAAGAGGAAAATATATATTTTTAAGGGTGATAATATATTCATCCCTGTTTCTCTTGACCAATTACGTTATTAAATGATTACTTTTCAAAAGATTTTCCCATTCGGTTAGAATTTTCAATTTCAATTTCTATTGCACATTAAAAACATTTCTAATTTCATTGTTAAAATTTGTCAACTGGTTTAATAATGTCCTACTAAAAATAGCTAGGAAAGTATCAAAACGTTAGTTAAACTGTGATATTTCAGAAAAGAAATAATTATTAAACAAACACATAAACAAAACATGTAATATGAAATGCATAAAAAATGAGAAAGCTGCTTCGAGTTTAACCAGTTTTCTTTTCCAAATTCACATTCTTTCTAAGTAACAGTGTTGCATAATAAAAAATTTATATGTTATAAATCAATAGCTTTCCGATATTATGAGGGCATAGACCCGAAACACATAGCTGTGAATTCAGAACAAAAATAAAAGAATGAGAAATATGTAAAATATCAGGAAAGTCCGCATAAAGGTAAAGGCTGATGGTCTTTCGAAGGCCATTTTTTAACGAATATATCTACAGGTGATGAAGTAGCAGATGTGATGGCAATTAATTATCGACAAAAGGCACAGTAAATTATGAAACCTCTTTCAGCGGCATCCTGTTTCGAATGGCTCTGTATATAAACAATCGTTTCAATTAAAAATGTTCAATCAATCAATTACCAGTCTTTATACGTTACGCAAGAACTTTTAGATCGTGAAAATGGAAATCATTTGCACCAAGACATTCCGGAAAGAACTCCGCAATTGCTGTCCCAAGGATGGTCCATCTCCTCCAATATGCGTGACGCCAGTGCACGCTAATGAAAACAACTTTTACCTTTGGTTAAACCAATCATCGCTAATTAACTTGTATAACGTCAACGAGCCGAAGAAGATTTTATTTTTGCCTGAATTTGTTTTCCAAGAATCCACTTCAATCATCTTGATAAAGTCCTCCTTCAGAAGGATATTTGCCCACGTGCTCCCCATCCCCCCCAGAGAGTTTCTAAGATTGTGCGCAGCTTCAAAAAAATGGTCGAGCACCCACTTAGTGTGTTGGGATCTTCTCATGTATCTATTTATGCATGTAATTCCGGTCCAGTGACTTCTGTAGTCAAATTCAAATAAGGGAAATTTTAAGAGCCACCTCGAGGAGCATAATGCGTGTGCCCTTGGAGTTTAAGGACTTCTCAAATGGATGCTGCGTGTGCCACTGGTTGCCAAAATTTAGCTGGCACAGATTTGAGCACACGCTTTAATTGGGGGCTCCGCGAAGTGCCATTAACCTGCTCTCAAAAAGCTTCTGTATCGGGGCAAAAAAAACAAAAAGCCCCCCGTGCTAAATACCACTTTAAAAATATATTCCAAAAAATGGCGCTCCGCTAAAAATAGGCCTGAGTGGTAAAAGGTGAAAAATTACAAAGATCACACTGTTATGCGTGACGATCCAATTAATTGTAAAACAACAACAAAAATAATTCAGATTGTTTTGAAAATTTCCCCGGAATTTTCCGGCTGATCCACGCGATCTTTTGTGCCATTAAGCATTAATGGGGCACCACGATCGGTGGTCACCTCGCGAAGTCCCGGCCGGCTCCGCGGTCATGGCAGTGCACTGCCCTAGAGACTTGTGGTCGCATGACAACTTTCGTGACCTCTAAAAGTTTTATGTGATCGCCGAAAAATGAAGAAAAAAAAAAAAAAACAGAAATAAAAGAAGTAAAAAATAAAACATGGCGTGGCACCGGTCTAGCTGCGCTGCGGCTGATCTAGCTGGCTTAGCTGCCCATTCAGCAGCCACAAAATCACTTAATCACGTGGCGGGTTCTCTGATCTCTTGCGCATGCAAAAGCCGCCGAGTCGTCGCCAGCGGAGCACCATGTCGTTGCGGTAAAGCCGCGATCAATTCACACCTCATAGCGCGATCCAATTGCCGGTGCTTTTAGCATAAATAAATTCGTGCAAATTCGAATTAATTGGCAAAACTTTGGAATTCATTGGACATGAAAGTCGCGAAATTATTTTAATTAAATTCAGCAGAGGCAACTACTTTTCCATGCGCCCAAGGATTTGTGAACATTTAATTCACAAATTTTTTTCTTGGAATTATACTATATATAACGTAAATCTTTGTTTCGCATGGAAGGAAGTTCTTAATATTAAAACGATTTGAATTAATTACACAAAAGTAGAATTTTTAAATCAGAAAATTGCTTTAACCACGTTATTTTGTATACCTATTTAATTTGTTTACGGAAGCTATTTCGAAGAGAATAACTAAACAGCGAAAATTCTTGATTTTTTTTAAGTAAGAATGACTTTCTTAAATACGTTCTTAAGAAAATACTTTTGTAGCCAAGAAAACTTCAAATATTGAAGAAATATCTGGTGAACAAAAATAATCTATTTGAACGTTTTCACTTTTGAATGCTTTAGTCAAATTTACTTGCGCATTGTCAGTTCTGCCCTCTCTCCACGATACAAAAAATACATATATATTGGAAATTAAGTGTCAAAAATAAAAGAAAAATATAACAGTCGATAGCGTTCAACGTGTCCTGTTATGTAAAGTCCTTCCAAGAATTTTCCACGTGTTGGCAGCATAAACTTTCTCTATTTTCTAGAGTTACTTCCACACTATAGAATATTTAAGATATCATCCAATTTATTGTCGACAAAGTTTCGCTTTGGTAAGTTTTGAGAAATTTGTATGTAATAAACGAACCTAATGGAGCTTTTCCTCCACGTAAAGTATTTGGAATTATCGATACTAGAACAAAGTATAATAAACTCTGGAAAATAATTTTTGTTAAATCGATCGATTGAACGACTGATAGAATACCTGTCCAGTAAAACTGATTAGTCATTTAGTTATTTCATGCTTTTAGTGAAAATGAAAAACAAATTTACTTTCGTTCTGTCCTATCATTTAGTAGTTATTAAGCTTTCACGTGAACGTTTAATCAAGGACTTGTTAAGAAAAAAAAAACATTTTAAGAAAACGTAATGACCCTTCAAAACAAACCTACCTTCACTTTCTATAATAACGATGAAATGTAAATGATTCTGTGATTCCATTAGAAAAACTGAACTAAGGAAAAAAAAGCGGCCAAGTGCGAGTGAAGGGTTCCGTAGCAGCGATTTATGACGTATTAAAAAAAAACTACTTACTAGATCTCGTTCAAACCAATTTTCGGTGGAAGTTTGCATGGTAATGTACATAATATATTTTTTTTTTAGTTTTATCATTCTCTTATTTTAGAAATTACAGGGGGGAGACACACATTTTACCACTTTGGAAGTGTCTCTCGCGCATTCAGTTTGGAAAAAAATTATATTAGAAACCTCAATATCATTTTTGAAGACCTATCCATAGATACCCCACACGTATGGGTTTAATGAGTTTCAGTTCTAAGTATGGGGGACCCCCAAAAAAATTTTTTTTTCCTATTTTTGTGTGAAAATCTTAATGCGGTTCACAGAATACATCTACTTACCAAGTTTCAACAGTATAGTTCTTATAGTTTCGGAAAAAAGTGGTTGTGACATACGGATGGACAGACAGACAGACAGACATGGCGAATCCATAAGGATTCCGTTTTTTGCCATTTGGCTACGGAACCTTAAAAATATTGTATTAATTGGGATAGTTAGTAATGTTTTTCAAAATGAATGGGAAAAACAGAGGATTAAATCATACTTATCAGCTCTCTTTAAATTAAATTACAAATATATATCTACAGCTGCTTTAATCTCCACTTAAAAACATCAACTTCCGATTTCCTGCATTATCAAAGTATCCATCATTTTCCGCATTTTTATACGTTGTTTGCTGACGACTTAATCACGTCAGCTGGTGACGAGAAGACAAATAGGAATGTCGTCAGTTTCTAGAACAATTTAGCGAATTTTAAAGATAACCGAATATTGTTTACAAAAACAGCACCAAAACGGGGCAGTTATCATGTTTTTATTTCAAATTTTAAATGCAAACGTTGTATAAATTGCACCCACGTAGTAATTGTGATAATGCTGAATATTGTTGAAAGTAAAAATTCATACCTTTCACTGATAAAAAAGATTCTAATTTTACATTCATTTCCAGCAATTATCATTGAAGTCAAAAACATCGATTGCGTTTATTTTTACAAGATTGCTGTCTTCTTGTGTTTTTCGTATTTTTAGAAGTCGTTAACGGCCTAACTGCCGCCGTCGCTTAAAGAAAAAGGAACAACGAAAGCTTGAGCCCGCAAAAATGGCGGGAAAGAACTCTTCAAGAGCACGCAGAGCGGGTAAACATGATGGTTGGGTTGTGTTACGAAATTGAGGCGAAAAGCTTCATTTTACTATATTCTTTCGTGCATCTGACTTTATTTACGTAACGAAAACTAGAAATCACCAGCGTTTTCCTCCCCGCATCCAGATCATGATATATTTTTTTTTTCTTTTATTTTGCCAGCACTGTCTTTAAAATGATGAGCATTGCAGCGTCGCATCGCGGGGAGGGGCTAGTTCTAAAGCAGCTTTCGCGGACGTTTCGGTTTTAAAAACAAAAGACCAAAAAGAGCGGCGCACGCGCGGATTTTATTATTGACTCCTAAAGCTCTGAAGAATGACCAGTCCGAGCCTCTTACGATTTTTATTATTTTCTTTTTTAAATGGAAGCAAAACAAAGCAACAGCAGGCCATAAAACACACACGTACTCTTCTGTTTTCTGTGTGTGGCAGCAGTGCGCCTCAAGGTCAATGGTGTTTATTCTGCTGTTTACACGCCTGGTGTTGGTTAGCCCCGCGTACATGGAGCCAAACTTTATCTACAGTCATGCTCAAAAGTTTATCAGAGGCACGTTTTTTGATTCAGCGCCACCCATAGTAAGCCACATACAAAAACAAATATGAAAACGCACACGGACGGTTTTGGGTGCCGCGGTTCTAGCCGTAATCTAGAAATTGTAAGCCCCATTCATGTTTGTTCCAGGCCATCACCGCCTCTACCCTTATCACTTATCTCCCACCCCGCATTGTCATGGAAAAACAGGAGATCGATAAAAAGTCGCTCAATCGTTGGCGATAAGGTGGGCTCCGTCCGAACGGGGGTAACCTACACATTTCCTCTTTTAATTCGACGAGAAGTGATGGGCACTCACTTCACTTCACTTCACTGACATCGTAAGTGATAGCGATAACCGAAGTGATTTAATAATAGGCGAGCGTGCGGTTTGCATTTATTTGGTAGCGCCAAGGTGAAGTGTCGCAAGATAAAAACACATTGAAATGCGATAACCCGTTCATTTGCACTGAAGGCATGCTGGAATGGTTTCAGAAATGAAGGCAGCTCCATATTTTTATATAAGTTAAACACCATTATACACTTTATGTTGTAGGTACCTTGAGATGCAATCGAGTGTTTTGCGGAAAGGACTATGACTGCCCCATGGTTATGCAATCACTGTTTTTGTTTTTGCAAAACTCGACAGGAACTAAGTACTCTCGAAAGATTATATTTTCATGTTTATAAGATTTTATCGCGAAAAAACAAATCTTGTAACGTTTCTGCAGCTGCTTGTTTATGTCCAAAGGGGACATATCAAATATTGAGTCATAAAAATAAAATAATAAGGTGCATAAACAGGATCCTCTTTATATGAGGTGATAAGTGACAATTAAGTATTACTACCAATAGCTGAATCTTGAATTTAGCTATTGGTGGTGATCAGTGATTGTCACTTATCGCCTTACATACAGTAGGTGGTCAACTCATTATAACATGCATGTAGTTATGAGTCAGATTACTGCTTTCAGAACGATTTTACGAACAAGAAACCCGTGGGGTAAATATTTACCCCGGTTTGTAGTTTACGGGTAAAAAAAATAGGTTTGTAGTTCTAGGGTTAAATAGGATTAATATAGTTCGTGTGCATATCACTGCCAAAAACTCTACTTTAAAATTGTATTGTTATTGTTTAAAACATTTAAAACTTGGTATGCCTACCATTATTTTTGTTAACGGCAGCAATTGTGGTGACCATACTTCTGATACAATTCTCAATGCCCCTACCTATTTCTTCTGCACCGTTAAAGCCTTGTAATAATTTGCATTACAAAATTTGTAAAGAAATAAAATTTTTCTAATTTCTGTAAAAAATTGTTGATATTATGAATAATGAAGATCATTAAAATTTATGGAATGACAATTTGAAAATTCCACTAGCTGGCTTACAACAAAATTTTGAAAGTGGTTATAATGAGTTGGCCACCTACTATAGATTGGATCCACAAAATGCAATGTTTTATGTTATATTATTCAAAATAAATATTGTTCTTACAGAAACGAAAACAATGAATTAAAATAAAACAATTTTTTTTATAACTAATTTTATGAAAACCTTCCGTTAAACCTTACGCAAATAATACGAAATAATGGAAATGCTGAAAAGATGACATGAGATATTTATTGGAACTGATAAGATTAGTCTAGATTAATATAGCCTCGATTATCCGATCGATATACCCAGTCAAGTTCATCGCGATAAATCAAAATGATTAAATAATAAACTTTATGAATCCGTTAAACCCGGAAACCAAATTTTCAATTTTGGTCAATATTGGTTAAAAAACAAATGCAATCTTTAACTTAGAACGTCCTCTTTAAAATGAATTGCATTTAAATAACACAGAAAGTTTAAGAATTTATTTTTATACTATTATGTTAAATGTATGAACATTTATTTTTTTCTATATTATTAGCAGAGAAATAAATGAAAAGAAAACTAGATTGAATTTTCGCTCTCTTTTCAATTCAGCTTAAAAAAATTGCTGAATAACATTAAACACGTCGTTTAAAGGGTCAAAAAGTGAATTCCAATAAAATTAATTACATACATCAAATCTGATCTGATCTGATCTGGTCCTCGTGTTGAGAGTCTCGTGTCCGCGAATTAAATGTCCCACGTTTTGGCGCCATTAAAAGATAAATTGCTTAATGATATGAATATTTTAAAAAAAAATGTTCCCATTATTTTTGTGGATCGCCGCCAAAATTTTCTTTATCAGACACGCTTTGCAATCTCTCCTTGCCACAATCCGCCCGTATTGGATAGAGTAATCGCAAGGCCGCTTTTATTGTGCAGGCACGTGTAATGTCTGTTTATTTTTGCCAGTCAAATTGAGGGAATTTGTGCACCTTTGGGTTCTAAAATTGGGTTGCGTGGCTATTTAGTATTTTATTTATAAAAAATTCTCCGTGGATCACGCATTTTTTTCAGTAGTTATGCTTGCTTTATGCGGCCTTGTAATAGTTTTTATAATCTTAGGAGGTTAATCCTCCCGGTTGATGACTTCATATTTGTTGAGTCGAAAAAAATATATATCTATGTAATTAACACGTGTCGTCTATTCTATGATTAGTTTAACTGATGCCAAAATTAATTCAGCCATGTATTCAGCTAATGCGCTTTACTCATTTCAGTCAATTTGCTTAAAAAAACTAATCTAAAAGTAAATGAATATAATACTCGTTTTCACAGTTTATAGTATTTAGAAGGAGCTCATAAAAAATGCCACCGGATTCAATATTTTAATAACAGCTGCCATCAGCGGCAGGAGGGTATAAAACAAAGAAACCAACGAACCCCAGAGGCAAAAGGTGTGCACCAAATCGAGCAAACACATCTGCATCATAATGAGGCATGTGTGACCAATAAATTGCCGAACAAATTTCATGCGTTGCTTTATAACCGCCAAACTTTGCCCCGCGAATAATTCTTTCCACCCACACATTTATTTTTCCTATAGTCCGTTCATCGTCTGGATAAATAATTGAATTTCATTAGAACTCTTCCTCAATCGCCGGGAGGTAGCAAATTCATTTTATTTGTTTACCTGGTCTGTTCGTTTACGTGGAGTGACATAATGACCGAACAGACGCCCACTTGCGCCCCATAAGATCGAAAGTGTAAATACAAGTGACCTTAATTTTTGGGGGGCTCATATGAAACTTCCACATGATCACCGGAACAAACAGGTTCCACTTTACTTTACGAGCCTCCCGGCCTCGCACAAGTGGCCGTCTTTATCCAACTCTGAAAAGTATTTTACGAGGAATTCCAGAAATTTATCGAGCTCTGACTGGGAGTTTGGGGGCCGCTCAAAGATTGGGGCTTTATTAAAATCCATCGGTATCTCGGCGGAGGCTCCTCCCGCTCTGGTCGGGCCTCGCCCGCGCCAGCCTTGAATCTGCTACACGTGCGGATATTTGAAAATCGTGACCGTGAGACCTCGCTTAGCAGCTGATTTTTGGAAGACGAAAAGCATTGTCGAGGAAGTTTTAGCAGTGCTGAGCTTCGACAATAACTTTTTGATGGAGCGGGTGCTCCACCGGGTTGCCAGAATTTTGTTTGAGGCATTTCCTGTGTTTGTCTTTTCATTCATTTTTCAATTATTATTATAATATTATGCAAAGACGAAACACCAATATGCGACGTAAATTCCAAAAAGGATATGTATATGCCAACCTACGTACTTTGATTTTCTCACTTTGCCACAGTAACGGGGACTTGTGCGTTGGATTGCAAATAGCGTGGATTTTGAATTAAATTCCAATAAACCAGAATTTGTAAGAATATAAATAACTTTCACACTTTTTACGCAGCGTTATAGTCGTTGTCACGAGGAAATCTTTCCCTTTGCCCCACACCATTTTCTTTCACTTTTCATATCCAACAAAACGAGTGGGTATATTCTTGTTTGTTTGTTTGTTTGTTCCCTATTAATTTCAAATCAATTGCACCAGCTTTTACGCAGTTTTTTTTTACAAACATTAAATACCCTCTTCTTTCTTCATAACAGCAATATAATTATAGCAAAACTATCATTTTTAAACGAAGATACATATATACTTTAAATCTGGCGTCATGTTTAAAACTTAGAACAATTTTTGATTAAAAATTGAAATTTCGTTTTTTTTTTAAGTTTAAGAGTAAATTCTTAAAAATTATTTGAATATTCTTTAGTTTAATGTAATAAAATGAGCCGATTAATTACTTTAATTACTTTTAATGATTGTTTCCTTTAATTACAGATCTGCATCAACTAAAGGGCCATATTTTCTCGAGGAAAATATGAAATATGACTGAGAATGATATTTACCCATTCATATCGAGTTTCTTCGATATTACAACAGGCAACCATCATAATCATAATAACAACAATATAAATAATAACGTTATTATTAAAACGGAATATCACGGAGGAAGTCGCGGACACAATATTGGCACAGTGAATACATTAAACGGAGGCCAAGTGTACGCGCCTATGGACAATTTGCGTGAGAACCCAATGCTCACAACAGCAATTTCAATACCACAGCGTAGCGGTGGTCATCATCAGCCACGAGTTATGGCTGATTTTTCAGAATTTGGGCTTGACGCCTTGGATGCTTCATCTTTGTCCCCACACATGCTCCAGGATATCAGTCTCACTGGGATGACTGGCATCAATGGACAATTGAATTCTAATTTGAATGCAATGAACACAATGAACTCTAGCGACAATCTTTCAATCTCAGGTGGTGCACAGAACACTACTGGGAATGCTAACACAATGTGGAGTGATATAGGAAATGCGATGATCGCTACAAAAACCGAACCTTTCCAAATAGATGATGATTACATTTTTCAAATTGATAAGGTTGATCCGACTTTGGCTGAATTAAACGATGAAACCCTGCTTGAGGATCTGAACATGGAGGACTGGATAAACGATCAGGGATCATACCTGACGTCTATATCAACACAAACCAATCTCCAACAAATGCAGTCCCCAAACCATATAAACACATCGATGGAGGCGTCCATATCCCCGCAGCACCAGCTCTTGCAGCAGCATCAACAGCATCAGCATAGTCCCCAGCAGTCCCAACAACACCATAATCATCATCAGCAGTCGCAAAGACAGCAGCACGTCCTCAGCCCCCAAATACGAAACTCCGCCCAGGAAGTAATTTATGATGAGCAGAATACAACTGGATCTTCTAGTCCCTACGAGATCTACCACTCCACTCCTACTAAGTCATTCAACTCTAGTGCTGCATTCTCGCCTGCAAGTCATGTAAGATTTGAAAACTTCCTTTAATAAGAATATTTTTGAATCGATCAATCAGCGTAACAAGATCATTAGATTAGATTAGGCATAATATTTTAATTCCTTAATTCTTTTTTTTTCTGCTAAAATTATATATGTAGCTGATATCCCTATCATGAATTCCACTGGGATCGAATCGAATATTGGAATATAGACATAAGGAAGTGCTGAAACGTTCAATAAGTCCTCTTACAATTACTTTCTTTTCACGCCTGTACTGATGTTTCTAATACTAAAGTGTGAGAACTCACACATAAAGAACTCTGGTACGCCTTATATGTGCCTACATATGTTCTAAGAAACAGTCCTTTTTAGATAAAAATTCCTTAATAAAATTCTTAAAATTCTTAATAAGTCATTTTAGTCACCTTTGATTTCCGCACATAACGTCCAAATACATAATTCGATTGGAGTTTTCTAATGGCATTTTTTTAACACTTGAACGAAAAAATTATGTGAAGTCAACTGAAGGTAACTGAAATGAATTTCCTAAAAATGTACAAAGTTTGTTAAAGAATTTTTAAACTCTGTTCGAGCCGATCTCAGCGGAGTTCATGATAGGGCCCTGAATTAAGTTATGACTAACTGATTGAAGCTGGTTGCGTAAAATAAACATGTTCATTCTTTGCAGGCGAGCTCCAATTCTCCGCTCTTAATAAATTCAGTAACACCTCCTCCCCACACAAATCGCTCACAGTATCAACAGAATATGGCTTCACATTCAGGCAAAACCAGAAGTCCTGCATTGCACGAATTGCTCAAGAAAGAATATTCAATGTCCCCGGATCGAAGTGTCCTAGGCCAGTCAGTGCCGGGACCATCTACATCTCATATGCTGATGAGTGGAAATGCCCTAAGTCCAGCTAGCAGCGGTTTTGGAAGTACAGGACGAAAAATTGTAGGCTTTTCTAGCAGTAGTATAGGTGGCACGTCCAGATTGTCCTCCTCCGCACCAACACATCTCGGACTGGATCAAATTTGGCAACGTAGAGAGCCAAGGCAACATCTACTCTCCACTGGTTCTTTAGCTGAGGCAGAGTCATTCTCTTCGATTAGCACCGGAAGTGTGCTGAGTCCAGAAGCAAACGATTTCTCCCATGACGAAGGCTACTCCGACTATGATAGCGACCACTATGAGGATTGCAGCAGTGATAATGGTATTTTAACATTTTTATAATATTTTTAAGCGATCTAACAAATTTCTAATAGGGTCAGACAATGAAGATGAGACTCGAGGCAACACAGCTACAAAAGGAGGAAAAGAACGATACTTTTGGCAGTATAATGTTCAAGCGAAAGGACCCAAAGGACAAAGACTGGTAATTAAGACACAACAAGAAGACCCGCACGTTCTGAACGAAGTGACTGATCCCGTGTTCAGTCCGAATTGTTCGGTGCGAGGCATTAAGGTATTTAAAGTAAATGAAAACTTTCGGGCCACTGTGCCGAACTGTACTCATTAATCTCGGCATGTTTATATTACAGCACAGCGGCAAGGCTCGAAAGGGGGATGGTAATGATTTGACCCCAAATCCAAGAAAACTGAACAATATCGGCAAAGAGTTAGAGAAATTGGGAAGAACTATAAACGATATGACACCTGTTAGTGAGCTACCTTTCAATGTGAGACCAAAGTCCAGGAAGGAAAAGAATAAACTCGCCTCTCGCGCATGTCGCTTGAAGAAAAAGGCACAGCATGAAGCCAACAAGATAAAACTTTACGGTTTGGAGGTGGAGCATAGTAAGATGATCGAGTGTTTATTGGTTGGATTTTTAGTTATTTTTCCTTCTTTCTATAGAAAAACTCTTGACCGGAATCAACGATATAAAACGAATTCTTGCCATTAAATATCAAAATCAAAACGAGAACTCCGAGGATGCAAACCAGCAAATAGAGAAGATCTGCAAAGCGTCAACAAGTAAGTTTCAGCCAAAAAGTAAGTCAAATTTTCTAATTTTAAGGGAGAAGTTTTTTTTTGTGGAGAAACAGTATAATCTCAGCAACATAAGTGATATAAAAATATTCCAAAAATAATGGAAAAACATTCTCTTAGTTATCTGGAGAGATACATTTCATGGGTCCGTTCATAGTGTTGCTTTCAAAATAATATGATTTGGTGTGTGATAACCACAGAGATTTTCAATCGCAATAAGTCCTTTTTTCAAAACATAAAATTGAAAATTATAATATCACGATCTTAATACGACTACTTTAACTGTGAGCAAAAATAAATTCCATCTTCAACATAAAAGGCTCATGTTTTACTCTGGTACGAAGAGTAAAAAGATTTTAGCCAGTATTTTATTTATACATCCGCTTTCATTTGCTACTTTTAATTTAACAGATTTAGGGGCGATTCTAACGTTAATCTTCCAATAGTGCTTTTTACACCTGTATATTAAAAACTGCTTTCCAACTTTAAGTTATAAATATTATATAGATTATAAAATAAAAATAGACTTCTAAAATTAACCACAACTACCTTGACGCGCGTACTAATAAATAGAGTTCGCAGGATTGGGTATAGATGCAGATTTGATGCATTTTAGAAGCCACGCAAGAACCTCTTAAACCATGACTGTTTGCTAATTTAACTAATCCCTGTAGGTCCGTGAAATCTAATTTTAAAAACTTCTTTCTTTTTCAGAAATAAAAATAGCCGGAACAACTACAGAGTTCGTTAACAAGGTCCTGGAAAAGGTGAAGGCCGGAGTACCAAATGGAGGTCTAGAGGACATGAAGAGCATCTAGGACATCAAAAGAGTGGAGAGATCAAAGCATTTCCGAAAAAATTCACTTGCTTATAACAACAAACATACATGAGTTAATCCGTCGAAAACGAATATGTTTAAATGGGAAACAGGCAGAGGGCGGGTTCTACCTGCTCCAGTGCACCACAACTACAACTACTATTTTAACTTGTAAGAGAAAAGTGGAAGCTGTTTTGAAGATAGATTTCCGTAGCAACTAGGTTTCACCAAGTACCAAATATTTATTTTTTATCAAGCGATCTAATGTATTGAGTAAGAAACCATGTAATTTATATACACATACGCATAGACAGATAATATATTTACACATGAACTAGCGTAGCCATATGCATGCAGCATCGTCATCTGAATTTAATTCGATTCGGTGAAGATGAGAAGCTTTTAGTTTTCTATTAAATTTTTTATTTTTTTTTTGTCTAGGAGTCACTAGGATTGAACGCTTTAAGACGCCCGGCCCAAGACCGGGTGGTGTGAGAGTAGTAGCAGGCAGAGGAGTTTTTATATTTTTATATTCGAGAGCTTCAGAGAATGCAGATAGATTTTATTCGAGTTAAGGCGCTTGCAGAGCGAATATTTCTAGTTTTTTAAATGCTTTTATTACATCAGGGGATAATTTCTATATTAACAACAACTGCAACTATTATTGTACTGTACATAGAGCGACCTCTGTTGAGGAACCATTCAAAAAGTGATCAGTTTAGGTTTAGTCATTTTCCCCCACACATTTTATTTTTATTTTATATTAAACCTTTTGTTCCGTCTTTTGTTCTGTGTCCAGCTGATTTGTGACTTTATTACTGTTAATCGATCATTTCAGTCTGAGCAGAGTAAGATATATTTTTACACGTGTATATTATATATTTTTATGTTGTTGTTTGTGTTGTTTTTATAAAGTCTTGATTAAGGGAGTAAACGAGACAGATGAAACTAAATTGACTGTGTTAAAGTTTTCATTTTCTATACGTTACTTTGTGTTACTTGTTTGGCTCTTTACATTTTATATACATTTACTCTTATTCTACTTTAGACGGCTAGTACTATGCCATATTTTTAGAGAATCCCATTGCGGAAGTTTAAAACTTTTTCTTATTGTTACATTGTTCGCTATGATGTCATTTATGAACTTATTCGATATTTGCTTCTGGCATATCGCGAATTCAATATATTTTTCTATAAGACACTGACGTACCTCGAAACATTTTAGAATATGATGAACGGCGGAATGTCTGTTGGAGCTTAAAAGAGCACCTTGATTAATCTTTTTATACCTTCAGTTATAAACTTTTTTTTTTTTATTATATATCAAAACTGTTTTACCTTAAATAAAAGTGCATTGCGTTATTATATATTTTTTTAAATTTCGGACCGATTGATTACTGATTACTTAGTAAAATTGATTTGCCTTCTTTTGTGTATTATAACTACATATTTCTTACAATAAGGAACG
This sequence comes from Machimus rusticus, assembly GCA_951509405.1. Taxonomy (NCBI): domain Eukaryota; kingdom Metazoa; phylum Arthropoda; class Insecta; order Diptera; family Asilidae; genus Machimus; species Machimus rusticus. The sequence goes on along the minus strand of OX608054.1, from coordinate 12,995,475 downwards.
ACTCTCCTTTTCTTTATTTTACCCTCACCCATATTGAATATTTTATAAAATTATTTATACTTTATGGATATTATCGAACAATATTTTCAATTTAATCCAAAACGAATTTAAAATTACAGGACATTGAAGAATTTTGTTCAAGCTATTTTTAATTTATAAGTTAAATTTCTTTAAATGTTTTGGTAATAATATTTTAATTGTGTTCACTGCGATCAACTCACCTTTCGCCGTTCAATTGAGTAGAAAATACTAAAATACAAATTTTGAAATTAAAAACTGAAAATTTTTGGAAAGATAAAAATAAAAATTCGATAAAATTTATATTTTAAAGCACTAGTCGCAAAAGGACTATTTCCAAATGCTAAAGGCTTGTTAAGATAAAACGAAGAACAGAAAAATATACTACGAGAGAATCGTTGAAACGTCCTACCTCATTACACCGAAATTTAAAAGAAAAGAAAATAATTAAAATTGTTCATTTGTTCGAGAGAAGCAGTTAATAATGTTAAAACAGCTTCACAGTTAAACTACTGGTAAGTCTCCCCCTCCCGAGTAAGTGCGGTTTTTTAAGAGGTACCTTACACGTCTACGAAAACCACTAGATGTAACTAAAGGGAATAGCTTTTAAGCAAACAAAAAACGAACGAAGCCGAAGCAAGAAGGTGTAAATGAGTGAGTGGAATTAATCCATATTTTGGGGAAAGTGATATAATTGCAGTGGCCAATTTTAAAATATACGAAATGTGTGAACCGAACATTTGCTGAGAAACTGAACTGAAATAAAATTCAAAGAACCGAGAAGTTATTGTTTTTACTTTTTACCTTGAGTATTACCTTTTTGTGACCATCCCTAATTTTATCTACTTCATGGAAAACAATCTTGGTAACTCCCATTTATCATTTTCATAATCTTAACCACAGATTTTACTTGTTGTTGATTTTAAGATTCGCCACGTGAGCGTCACTACACAGATTTTACTCTAAAAATTATTTATTATTATTTATTAGTTACATTAATGACATTCATAAGGTGCTAAACCTCTATAAAATTGTGCTGTTTGCTGGTGAAGCTTTAGTTTTTATAGCCTGTGACAAATTAAGTGATAGTGTGAATAGGATGCAGGAAGACCTTAGTTAGTAATCTTGATAAAAGGCATGCAATGAACAAACTGAAGCTTGACGTACGTACATATGTAAGATGAAATGCATGATTTTCAAACACGACAATGCTGTTAATCTAAATGTTAATAATGAGTCTATTGGGCAGATCTCGCAAATAACTTACCTTGGAGTAATAGTGGATAATAACTTAAATTTTAAAAATCACATAGACTATACCTCAACGCAAATATCTAGTAAATATCTTTTGGGTTAGAGTTAAAAAGCTAAATAAAGATTATTATTATTAAAATCTAAACTATCGCATTGGGAAAAAAAATTCGGACGTATTAGGACAAAATTTGTGAAAAAAGTCGGAAATTTATTTCATTTATATTTTATTTCATCAATAAAAAAACATTTCTCTGAACGAACCTTAAGCCTAGGACATAAATGGCGGGTTTACTCTTAGGATAATAAGAACAGTAGTCTCCGTATTCATACTCAAGTGCTCGTAGCTTAAGCGTACAATATATATAAAAAAAAAAAAACAACATGAAAACAGTGAAAATTATGTACAGTACCACAATTCTGCTGAATCTCGCTTATATACAGATAAAATAAAATACAAAAAAAAAATAATAATAAAATATGCAGCGAAGCCTCTCGAGCGGCACTTTAATCAGACTTTTACGACGGTGACTCTTTCTCGGCAAGAATACTTTGTATAGAGGGCTCAGATTCGGACCTCTTGTGCGTTCGGGTGTGGGTCACTTGGCCCTCGGTCGAATCCATTTCAATAACGGCCTCCTGCTGGAGGTCGGGAACACTTCTTGTTACTTGATGGTCCTCCCCGAAGACCTCTTCGGTAGCTGAAGTGTTCAGGACCTTCTCGTTAAGGCAAACATCATCGAGGTCAACGTCGCTGTTTGAGAAGAGCGCTGTTGCCCCCAAAGACAAGGAAGTGTCTGGCTGAAGCAGATCCTCCTTGGAGCCGGTCGCTCCTGTTGGCTTGCTCTCTGGGACGATATCAACCGTTTGGGACCTCTGGAGTGGGAATGCATGAACTGGCGATGTCGCAGTATCCGTTGTCGTACTCAGAGGACGGCTTTTTGCTGCAGTTGATGTGTTTGGGATGACGTTGATACCTGGAATACCTGGTCCATTTGTTGACGATGCTGTCGAAGTTGGAGTCACGTTATTTTTCTCTTCCTGATGCTGTCTCATCAGGTCACAAGCCTTTCCCAAGGCACAAATAGTGTTCAAAATTCTACAGGCCATTAATGTTATGTAGGCAAGTCCGAACAGGATCCAAGCCGCTGCGTTGTCGAAAGATACCGCGGTATAAATGGCTTTAATTAGCACCACACCAAGAGGAAAAGGAATGAATCCCATTCGCCGGGCGACCAAATCTGAATGGTCAGAAAATGCATGCTTCTGCCTAGTTTGAGTCATATCATATGCTAAACTTATAGTATACTCTCGGTAAACATCCACTGGGAGTTCATTAAATCTCGTTATAAATGCATGCTTGATCCAATCAATCAAAATCTCTGTAACGAGAACATAGCAACAATCCGGAAGCATCACATAGAACTGATCCAGACTCCAGTTGAACTCTTTCATCGTCTGGATAACGACTATAAAAAGCAGGACAGAGAGATGAAAACGTTCCCTCACATCGCTACAAGTTAACTGGAAAAGGTTGTTCTTATCGAACTTTTTAAACACGCTTCCTTTAAGTTCGACAAAGTTATTCGACATCATGATTGTGAGAAGGCCTTTGTTATTTGAATTTACCGCCACGTTGAGGGTCGTTGCTTGAAACATTATCAAAAAGCTATGAAGAATTACGTAAATGAGGGCAAACAGAATATGGGGTACTAAGCCAAAATGCTCCCTTTTCCTATTTCTAGGTTCCGTCGCTGTCCAAAACAAGGCATCGATTGTGTCCTGACCAAATGCTGAAAGAAGCCTATCTCCAACTTCTAACATGTTGTAGAAAATGTACAATTTTATTATTGACTGCGTTTTAATTATATGATAAACTCGATTTGTGTCCACCGATAGCATCAGTAGGCTGCACACAATCCAGATGGATCCCTTGAGAAGGTCACAAATTTCAGCGGGGGTCAGAAGGCGGTGGGTGCGACGTCTTAGACCTAAGCAGTTGGCGACTGGTCGACTCAAAAGAGCCCAAAGCGCAAGAACATACCGGATGGGTAAAAACGTGTGGATGTAGAGGAACGAGTCGACGCACTGAATTACTCCGTAGCCCATGAACTTCTCGACTTCTCGAGGGATTTTCATAAACGAGTAGATCTTCTGTCGGCGAGCAGAGTACCGCTCCTCATCGTGCTCCAGGATGTATCCTCGCGTCAGCTCAATCTTCATGAAATCGAAAATTGAGGGACTTTCTGTAAGTTAAAAAAAAAAAATCACAATTTATGGACGAATTTACGTAAGAGAAATTGTATTTTCACAGTGCGAACCACACTTTTATAGATTCTTTTGAGAAGAAAACACTGACTGAAGAATTTCCTAATTGAGTAATTGAGTTAAATTTCTAAATATTGGCTCAAGTGTGAAGCTCTGGCGTTCGGCCTTATTAAATACCTTTTGATGAGAACACACACTTGATAGAATAAGCTTTTTTCTAATTAAACATTTAAAAGGTGGCTTTTAAAGTGGACGAAACATTCACTCGCACGGAATATGGAGAAAATGTGAAAACAGTTGCCAGTAAAAATAAGTAGATTAAAATGCCTTGAAGATTGCAAAAGCTGTTTAGACTTAGAAGTACGGCATACGTGTTTCTTTAGTTTTTCCAGAAAGGAGAAAGCTTTGAAATGAAAATAGAGAATTGCCTTTCGATAACAACTAAGACTTGAGGGTAACATATGCATGCTTTTCTAATGGACAAAGTTTTTCTCTTTTGTATTATAAATCCAATGCGTTGGAAAACAAGAAAAGAGACGAATTCATATGAAAAATTGTTATAGGCATCCCCTGGCCTCAAGTATTTATGAGCGCACGTCTATTATATCCGAAATTTTTCGATTTGAGAATGGTCTGTTTTTAAAATAAACATAATAGGAAATACATTTACTATACTTATTACTACACTTTCACTTACTTTTGTAAAAGGAAAATCTTCAGTCAATAGAAATATTTTGTAAAAGGAAAATCTAATTCAAATGGCGATTGGTTTGTACGTGTAATTTGGACACTATTTTTACGAATATGTTGAAAACAATGGGAGGTGGATATTTTTCATTATTTTTCTTCCGTAGGTACTACAAAGTTATTTTGAAAACGTTTTCAAAACGAAAAACTTCGGAAATAATAGAATACCTTTTATGAGTCTTGTGCTTTGAACTATTACTTTTACGATCTCCCAAATAGAGAAATCATTTGAGCAAATTACAAATTATTCAAAACAAAGTTCTGGAAATAATTTTTTACAAATCATTTTTCCACTTCAGTTACATAGATCTTACATTCTGCATATATGCACACATGTACATATGTATGTACATATGTACATTTTAACATTTGATTCAGGTAAAGTCAAACTAATATTGTGGAACCCCAGAGTTGTTCTCTCAAACAGAAATTTAGCAATTATCTTTTTAGAGCAGATGATTGCAGAAATTGAATTTTAGGAAACCAGAAATTAATTTTTAAATAAAATTGTTTAACTTAAATCTCTTTTTTATGGTGTTTAGCTCTTTCTGTCCAGATTGAGGCACGTTTGACCTCTGCCCTTGACCCACTAATTAAAATCTTCTAAGCCCGAAGTTTGCATACTTCTAGGCTTTGTTACCTATGCCTAGGCGCCCCCTCAAAGAAAGTTTGTCGCTCCGGGCTGAGGTACCTAAAATTATCGCGAGCAGAGATATCGCGCCTCTATGTCACTAAACTTTTACCCCACACCGGCCCCAAGTCAAGGGAGCGCCCTAAAATTGGAAGAAACTCCTGGAAACTAACCAGGAGCCAAGTAGATAACATGAAAAATTGGTTTTCACCTTTTCTCCTTTCTTCGCTGTCGTCGCCGGTAATATCGCCGTTTTTCATCTTCTTGCGATCGCAAACTTCCTCAAAAATGTCCTCGATGCGCCCGTCCAATCCTATAAAATTCGGATCGCCACGAAATCGCAATTTTTTCGACGGAGGCGTAAGGAAATTGTCCTCTTTCCTGGACATCTCGACACTTTGAATGACGTTTTGGTCCGTCCACCAAAATAAAAACACCGAGACAAAAGTGGAATGGAAGAATGTCAAAATTTCGGGGAATCGTAATAACTTTAGTGGTAGTAGGAGTTCAGAAAATTGCTATTTATTTCTTAAAAATTGAATAAATTCTTTAATCTTAAATTTTAAAAATAATTTACAACCAGAAGATTACTTCATTCTTTAGCTTTATTGTTGGGAGTTAAAATATTTTGCATTTAAATTGGAAATAACTAAAAACTTCGATTTTTTATATAATTCACCACTTGCGGTTACCACGTTCTCACCACGCACGCCCTACACACAGCTGATTTCTATCACTGTCAAGGCAAGTCACTTTTCGCAAAAACATTGGCAGAAAATTGCAGGAAATTCGCGAAAAAAGCGTACTTCTGGTGCTGTCTAAATCAACTGGTTACGGTGCATCGGGCCAGGGAAATAAAACAGAATGAGTGACGATGCTCAGCCAAAGCCAGTGGAATGTGGAAAAGTGAAAATTTTGATAATCGGCGCTGGGATGGCTGGCCTTTCGGCAGCAAACCACTTCCTTCAGAACGGCTGTGAAGATTTCAAAATCCTTGAGGCTAGAAGCCGCATAGGAGGGCGGATCATTTCCATTCCCCTGGGCCAGCAGCCGGTGAGTCCTTTTACTTACAAAAAAATAGCAAACTATTTCAGGAATTGCGCGAGTCTGGTGTGCAGGAAAGTTGTAGTTATGTAAGGTGTGGTGCTTTGTTTTTAGCTTAATTTGCGAACGGAGCTTTTCCTGGACGGAGGGCTTCACTGGTCGGAGGTTGAATAAATGCTAATCCAGTCAATTTTATATCTATAAAGTCATATGACTGCGAATGTGAAGTTGACACGGTCAGTGAAAGCGAAAGACTCTCACGGCTGGTTTCTACCTCTGCGTCATTTTAAAATAAAAATATTCGTTTTTTTTTATCATAACTTGCCCGAATACTATATAATAATACTATATTCTTCTAGATCTAGAATCTATAAGAAGCGAACAAACATCCTCAAGCAGCACACCACAGCCAGACTGGTAGTTTAATAGTTGAATATACACTATAGTAAAACCCGGATAAGGGCACCTTGCTTCAGAGAATTTTCCGTTTAATAGCCTAACTCTAAAATTTATTATTAATTTATGGATGTTTTCACCCCTTTAATTGCTTTTCGTTTAAATGCCCACTCTCCTTAATTTTCGAAATATGCGTTAAGTTCCTTCGTTTTGATTCGGATATCTACCCAAACCCCGAATTGTAAATATGTAGTATAAATTTTTGCAAATGCAGCTATCTATATTTTCATACAGAAATATACAAAATATATGCATACATCTTGAAAGGTATACGTGCCTTTTTATGGCGCTAAGGAGGGTTTGGATAACTACCTTCATAGAACTCGTAGCGGGTGGTTAACTAACTTTTGTGCACTAAAAAAGCTTAAACAAAAAAAAACCCTCTTCTCACCAAACACATGTGAATTTTGCCTTTTTCCGCTAAATTGCTGCATTTTTTATCTTATCAGTGCGTCAAGGTCAAGTAGTAAAATACATTATTATACAAATTTTTCGAAGTTAGTCTAGGTCTAGGTTGGTACAAAGAACCACTTATCAATAAACAAATAGCGATTTATCTTATCTAAGAATTCAAAAGCACTCTTTCAAGTTATTACTAAAGATGTTACTTCTATTGTCTAATTTAAGCAAATTATCAAATTGTACATTTTAAGTACAAATATATACATATAGACAATTAATTCCAATATTTGTACAATATCTGTATTTTTTTTAAATCTTTAGTAAATATTGTGTGAAGTGGAAGCTTCAATTTCAACCCTTTAATTAGTTTTATACTATCAATCAATTCATTTGGGTTATTGATCATAAGACTCCCAGTTAATAATAAGCAATTATTTTAAAATAGAACTTTGTGTTCAAACAAATCCGGCCCTTTTCAGGTTGAACTCGGCGCCAACTGGATCCACGGAGTGCTCGGGAATCCAATTTTTGAACTGGCCATGCAGCATGGTCTTGTTAACATAATAAATGTACCAAAGCCCCACAAAGTGGTAGCAACAACAGAGGACGGCCGTCAAGTGCCCTTCAACATACTTCAAGAAATCTACGAGGCGTACGTGTGCTTCTTGCGGCGCTGCGATGAGTACTTCCTCTGCCAGTACAGCCCACCCCCGGACATCCACAGTGTGGGGGAGCACATCAATCTCGAGGTCGAGATCTACCTGAGCTCGGTGTCCGATCCCAAAGAGAAACATTTAAAGAAACTGATATTCAATTGCCTTCTGAAGCGAGAGACTTGCATCACAGGGTGCCACAGTATGAATGAAATCGACTTACTAGAACTAGGTAGCTATACTGAACTGCAGGGCGGGAACATAGTCCTCCCAACGGGATACAGCTCAATTTTGGAGCCGCTGAATTCGACTTTGCCTGATAATTCGGTGATCAAGTCGTGCCCCGTTAAGAAAATCCATTGGAAACGAAAGAAAACGTGCAGCGGTCTTGAAACTGTCGATGAGAATTCTGAAAATGAGTCTGATGACTCGGACAAGACCGTGACTGATTTTCCGACTGGTGCTAGTGAGGTAGAAAACGACAGCTCCGTCAGAGTGCAGTGCGAGGACGGACGAGTTTTCTACGCCGATCATGTGATATGCACAGTACCGCTGGGCGTGCTGAAGGAGTCTATGAAGACTATGTTCGATCCTGAGTTGCCCCACTATAAACAGGAGGCGATTAACAACTTGCTGTTTGGGACTGTCGACAAAATCTACTTGGAGTACGACAGACCTTTTCTTAATCCTGATATAAGCGAAGTGATGCTACTGTGGGATGACGATAAATACGAGGCTCATGCCAGCAGCGCTGAGAAATGTAGCGAAGATTACCTGAGCAAGAATTGGTACAAGAAGATTTATTCATTTGCCAAAGTTACTGACACCCTTTTGCTCGGGTGGGTGTCTGGAAAAGAGGCTGAATTCATGGAGAAGTTATCGCACGAAGAAGTCGCTGATAAGTGCACTGAAATTTTAAGAATGTTCTTAAAAGACCCATTTGTCCCCAAACCAAAGCGATGTGTATGGTAAGTTTTTGATAATAGCACTTTGTAGTAGGGAAGAAGGGAAAAATAATGGAAAAATTCCACCTATCATTGTTCTCTATCTTCTATTTGTACTAAATTTTCCATTTACAAAATACTTCTGTTGGCTAACAATATTCCTTATACAAAAGCAGTAAATATATAGTAATAAGTTGTTTAAATACACTTCCATATTATTTTTGTTTTAAATATGGACCATTCTTAAATCGAAAAACCTCGGATATAATATAATAGACGTGCTGATTGCTTAATTTGACTTAAGAAATAGACGGCTGAATTGCAATTGTTTTATCTCTTAATGTGAAGTGAATTTTTTATTATGTTGTTGAATAAAAGTTTTTATTGTAGCACAAGTTGGCGAACGCAACCATACACAAGAGGATCATACACGTCAATTCCTGTCGGCGCTACACAAGAAGACATCGAAAATTTGGCACAGCCTCTCTATTCCAACCCACATCAATCAAAGGTACATTTTTATTTGATTGAATATTTATGAAGTGTTGTTGAATATATGAACTCGAAATTCATTTGCAGCCCTCTGTTCTATTTGCCGGCGAGCACACTCATTCCAACTTTTATTCGACTGTGCATGGAGCATATTTGAGTGGTCGCACAGCGGCACAAATCCTTCTTACTCCGGATTCTCCGCAGGAGATCGTCATGGAGTCAGACAGCAGTGATCTCAGCTCGTGGATTCAGGGCATTGCACTGGACTAGAGCCTCCTTTATTTAACATCCGGTAAAGGAAGTTTCTATTTCGCTTAAAAATCTTCGAGAACATTTCTATGTAGGGACTGTGTGCGTGTGCAGAATCAGAATCGGCCAGCAGCAGCAGAGCAAACCAACGGAAGGATTGAATCTTGTGAATGAATGCGTGATTTAAAAAAAAAAGCACAAAGCGATTTAATCTACGTGTAAGCACCGCTGTATCCATCTCAAGATTTAATGCTTTAGGTTTTTTTATTTTGTTATAAGTTATATAATGCCAGTATCCAGCGAATAATCCCATAGATCGGTTCAGTATTAGACAGCACAATCATCACATGTAAATTTGAGGTGAAATCAGGTAATCGTTTTTTTAACTACAACTTTCCAATTCAGTACTTAATTTGTTAAGCTGAATAGGAAAACTGAAGAAAGAAGACTAATTGCTGAAGGAATCTCAAAGAATCCTCGCTTATTTAGGAATTTTGCATTAGAACAGGCGCTAATAAGAATGTGAGGTGCCCTCAGAAAATTAGGAATCACAGTTGGGGAATTTTGTTGCGGCAGCTAGACTAGCAAAGCTAATTGGGTTATTGAGGAAAGAAACTCATTTATTACAATACGAGATTTAGCCATATTTACGAAGACGTCTCGAAGAATCGTCTCATAAAATATGGAAACTTTATAAAATCCCTACACTTTTTAATTAATGATTACAACTCTAACGTGATAAGATTTGTAGAAACCTCAGTAAGCAAATTTTGCAAATAAGGCCCACGCGCTCGAACTTCTAAGGAATAGAAAGAGATATTCAACAGCAGCCTGGTTCTTAGTATTTCAAAAGAAAATCATTTCAATTAGCCAACGAATATATCTTTTTTTATGCAATTCATCTAGAAGAGGTCACGCGATAATACAAAATGCTCTTTAAAATGTCCCAAAAATGGTTCACCTACCATTTGTTACTGAAATTTCTAGTCGCTTTTATGTATAGGATGAAAGGAAAAGAGATAATTAGTTATAAGGCAAAGTGCTAATTTTTCTATTTTTACCCATTTAACGGTTGGCAAAAACGTTAACGTTGTAGGCTAAGGGCGATTGTAAATTTATCAGAGGAATCACCTGCAGCAGCTGCGATTTTTTACGCTCTGTCTAGGCTAAGAGAAAAGACCTGTATTTATCGTGTATATGCGTGTGCTCGATGGACAATTTTGTTCAAATTTTTATTACAACTTTTTTTTTTTTTTAATCGTAATCCCCATCTAGACCTTAAGTTCAAAAGCTTAACTCCTTGTTACCAAATACAAAAACTATTTGAAAATATCTTGAGACAGTCTTTCTATTGTTATCATACCCCATTTAGAACAAATTGCTCATGTTAAAATTTGCTTTATTAGTTACACTGTTATAAAATTTTAATTTTTTTTTCGTATCAATTATTTACACATATAACGGGGATCACAAGTTCAACATTCAACTCTCAGATTCCTTTTAAAGGTTTTCCGCGAACAGTTGCGCTGCTCACGCGAGATAAAACCGGGACGAAACAACTCACATTGCCATTTATAGCTAAATTCCATTAGAAGAAAAAAACTATGGGTGGGTAAATTAAAAAATGCATTAAAATCAAATTTCGATAAATCTAAGCTGAATTGATGAAATCCGTTGTTAGCTGCAATTTTTTAATTTGCCCAAAATAATGCTTCAAAGGCTGAGTCATTAGCCCTCACAGGGTCTTTAATTAGTTACTAAGCCTAACGTTAAAAGGGCGGGACAATTTGAATTTGTTAACAACGAACTGAATATTAGAAATAGAGGTGAGCGAAATGAAATAGTAATTGCACTGCGTTGTTTCTGTAAATGCTATTGGTCCTCACCGCTTCAGAGTCTTGAACATTTCAAATGAGATTCATCAGGAGGAACCATATTCTCTCATCCATTTCTCGTACTTTTCCAAGTCCTGCTTTGATACGCTTTTGTTACACTTGGCTAGCGCCTCCATAAAGTCCTGCGTTGAAACTGGAAGATCTACTTCCTCAGTGGCTAACTGGCGGATTTGTTCGGGCCTAAGGCCAGCAATTTTACGTCTCATTGACATCATACTTGCATCTCTGTAATTTAAACGTTATAAATAGAATTTTTACATTTCCCGATCAAGGATAAATTAAAGAAATAAACGCACCAAATTCAACAAAGCAATTTAACTTACCTGCATACGTTAGTTATATCAGCGCCGGAGTACCCATCCAATTTCTTAGCAATAGTTTTCAGATTCACACTAGGATCAACTTTCACCTCCCGCAAATTGATCTTAAGTAGCGCCTCACGTCCTTCATCGTTTGGTAGAGGGATGTAAATGCGCTTCTCTAGTCGCCTCCTGAGCGCCTCATCAATGTCCCAGGGGAAATTTGTCGCTGCCAGCACCATGACGACCTTTGAGGTCTCATCGCTGCCTACACCATCCATTTGTACAAGAAGCTCAGACTTTACGCGTCGTGAGGCTTCATGCTCAGATTCAGAACCTCGTCGGGAGCAGAGCGAATCGATTTCATCAATGAATATTGTGCTGGGGGCATAGAACCGCGCCATTTCGAACAGAAGGCGGACCATCTTTTCGGATTCACCTCGATATTTAGATGTGAGGGTAGAGGACGACACATTGAAAAATGTCGTCCCACACTCGGTTGCGACTGCCTTTGCTAACATTGTTTTTCCTGTACCTGGTGGTCCGACCATCAGGACACCCTTCCAGGGCCTTCGAATCCCCTGGAATGAGTTAAATAAATTTATATTTTTGGAACGTATGCGTGGCTAAGGCAACTAATTTAAAAAATAATTACGAAAAAGAAAAATGGAGGACGCGAATTATTTTCCAATACTTTTGCTTAAAATTAAAAATTACTAAAGGATTACGAAAAATAACACTTACCTTAAAATAGTCTGGCATCCACATAGGCAGAACCACAGCTTCTTCAAGCAGTCTTTTTGCATCAGTCAAGTCAGCTATATCATCCCAGTGAATGTTTGGATTCTTCTGCAAGATATCACGCTCTGAAAAAAAATAATATATTGATATTTCTAAAATTTTCCCAGTTTCGTCAGATGTTACCTAAGATGTCCACAAGTTCTGAATCCATGTGGCTGCTAGGTTCGAATCTTTTCTCGTCCTCAGTAATATCCTCGTCCTTTTGCTCATCTTCTTTTATTGTCTGACTGCCCTCACCATTGTTTGCGGTGGTCACTACGGACCTCTTGTCCTTCGCTGTGTGTGCCCTTCCATTGACGACCGAAGTACTCCCTTTAGATATTGCTGAATTTCTTTTATTAACTCCCTGCGCCCTTTGTGGCAGGCTTGTCTTCTTTTCAGTCTTTTTTACTCCACTGATTCTGGAAGTTCGCCCCCTATAAAATAAATGAGAACAAGAGACCATGGAGTTTTAATAACTTTTTAGATACCTGGATTCAATTACAAGCGACTATAAATGATATATCTAAAAAACTACTTGCCATCCGGTTTTGTTTTTATTTAATCTGCTTACTATTGCAAGCTTTAAAAGCCATTTAGCTTGTAAAAGAATTTTAATGTATTTTTAAAAGATAAGGCCTTGAAATCTTTTTTTTTTTTTCCTATCTTTCTTCGAAGTTGATTTATAATTTTTGATAGTGAATCCATTATGATTGGATTTTTATAAATAGAAAAAGTTTCAACTAATAATGGAATATTTACCAATCTTCCGGAGCTAATAATAATAATTATATGTGCTGATAAAGTACATATATAGTTTAGAGGACACAAATAGCGCAAATTACTGATATAGACCAAAAAAATTTATGCAAAAAATTAAGATAGAAACTAACTTCGTCTCCTGCCGTGCGGGAGGTGACCACACGTCGGGATCCTTCGGGGGCGGTGTCCAAATATCCGGGTCAGGTTGAAACCACGACGCTGGATCTTTAGTTTTCTCTTCGACAATTTGCGCGGCACGCAGCCTAGCAGCAATGGGCGGACCCCCACCTTGTAAGTCCAAAGTCATCTCAGCCAGGGTCCTCTGGATCGCCTGGAGTTGCTGATGCTCCTTAGCAATTTGCTGCTGAATCTGCGACCAGAGGGAAAAATAAATCAAGTGCGCAACTAATAAATGGAGAACAAGAAATTAACCATGGTCCACTTTCCCTTCCGCACGGGATCTCCCGCGGCGGCGACCATTTTTGCGAGCATCCCCTGGAGCCCTTCGTAGTAGATGGAGGCCGAGTCGTAGTTGCCCGTGAGGGCCATCTCCCTAGCCAGTTTCGCATTTTCGCATATCTCGACAGTCGACACCTTGGCCATTACGGTCATTCCAGAGCTGGTGGTCGTCTTTTGTTTTCCTCCGCGAAATAGCTGCAAATATGATTTAACAAGAGGCTCTTGTCAGTGCTAGCGGAAGGGTGTTTTTTGGGGGGTGGGTGGGCGTAGATGGGGCCACACGAAACTTTGCGGTAAGACGCCTCCCGCGCCCGAACGAGCGGGGGCCTTGTGTGTGGCCTTGCCTAGGAGGAGAGGCGGAAGGGACTTACGGTAAGTGACATTTGCACATATGCGGTGTTACATTAAAATTTCTCGAATTTCGGACGATAGATTCGCGTCCTGACTGGGGACTGGGTGCAGTTTACGTCCAAAGAAGACGCCCCCTGGATATCTGGGGCTGATGCACTCAACGGCGGGGACGACGACACGGAGCACTCGCGACACCACAAAACACAGAGGAGCCGAACAGAGGCTGACTCAATCGCTGGAAAAAGTCGTGCACTTCTTTCTTCTACAGAAACGAGCGGAGCAGATAATCTTCTCGCAAAAAAAAAGTAACTTTTCCGTCACTCCGCTTGTCAGGCGAGTTCCACCACAAGTGTCGCGCGGAGTCGCAACGCCGAGCTTCTCGGATTTTGAGACTTTTTCGAGAGGACACCGACGGCCGGGCCGAGCAACGGGGCTTTCGTCGGCCAAGTTGGAACTTTGCCCAGTGGCGGCGGTTGAAGGCGGATGAAACAGTGAACGACGGTGGAACGAGTCTTTCGTACCTTTTTAACTGAAATTCCGAGAAATAGCAGTGGAAAAACATTCGTTGAAACATATTCTAAAATGTCTATAACTTTTTTGAGATAAAAACGAAGAAAACACAAATTCAGTGAACGGATAATTGTCATTAATTTGAACTAAAATTACAAAGAATAATGTAATTTTGAATAACGAATGCTGGAGAATTAAAATATCATTCAATTAATTGCATAAATAAATGTAAAATCTTTAAAATTATATTCTAAACTCTTCGACAAATAACCTTTCACATGGTAGTTTCAATACAGCGGTACCGTTTCAAAGAGAAATTTTTTGTTGTATTCCCCATCGTTAAAAATGGCCGCCAAAGGTAATCACCATTCCACTTACCGATAATTTTGTACTAGATTTTTAAAGGCCGAAAAAGAAAAACCTCATGTGCGGCCATGTTGGTCGCGTCATTGATGTGTGAAGGAAAAGTTGATTGTGGAAAAACCTGTTTAACTGCAGCAAATTGTAATAAAATCATCCCAAAATTGCGATAAATGCACAATTACAATTTAAACTAGTGTCACACGTAAAATAATTAAAGTGGAACGACAAATTTTGTGGGGAAAACGCAAAAATTTCCTGATGGACGCGTTACAAAGGTCTCGTACGAAACCTCAGTTATAAATCGCATCGCGTACGTGTGTGAATGTGTGCGTGAGTAATGATCATTTCTAACCTCGTTTTATAAAATCGAGGAAAATTTTGAAGAAGTTTCGTCCGCCGTCAAAAGTCGGGAATAGAGGGAACAGTGCGGAATTACGTATTGATTTTTGTTTTTTTCTCTGGACAATCGGCCAGGTGTTGGAGGAGCATTCGGTGACGGTGGGACGGCTTAAATTTTTAAATTGCGCGCGCTTCGAATATTTGAAATAAAATTCCCCAGTGCTGTAAAAACAAACTTGTTTTTAGTGCGAAAATGTAGTAGAGGCTGTTAGTGCTGTCAGTTGCTCATCTCGCTCACCGCCGCACAAAAGCCCGCTTCGGGCCGTATACAGCCGTCCCGTTCCGGTTCGGCGTGTGTGTTGGTGTGCGCAAAAGTTGAAGCCGAAAGCAAGAATCCGGGAACCATCTTTTGGTGTATCTTCATTGGATTTTAAGTGAAAATTGAGGCATTAAAATTAGAAATAAATGGTGACCAGTTGGCCCTAGCCGGGCGCATTCCGCGTGCACTGGAAAATGAAAAGTGCCGAGTTTCTGCTGGTGTATTCCTTGGGTAACTTTGACGCGACATAAGTGAGAAAAATCGAGTTAAAAATAATCGCCATTTCTATGCGGTACTCTTTTTTACTGCCACTGGGGCCTCGGGTGTTGGCGTTTCGTGTCGAATTATCATTCGAAACTCTCGGCAAATTTGTGCACCGATGAGATCGCGACAATATATATAATTTTGGTTAATCCAAAATATAATAAAATCGTCAACATTCCCCCCGTTTTCGCGGATATATTTTATGTGTCTCTCCTCCGGCCCCCGAACAAAGTGAATTTTTTTCGAGTGTGGTGCCCCGCCGAAGAGTGGCCGCTGCTCTGCCCGACGACTGCGAAGACGACGAGTGATGGTGCTCTGGTGCCTGCTTCTCAGAAAGTGAAATCGACTGTGAAAAATTATGGATGTGAATTTTCTTGCGAAAAGACGCAGTATATTGGACGGGATCAAAGTGTCGAACGCATCAAAATCAGAGACATCGTCAGCCCCTTTCCAGGACATTTCAGAAATTGCAATTGGCCCGACCGAGCCGCTCCGGTACGTTGAGGCAAAACAAATGTATGCGAGGAGCCCCATGCATTTTTAATATTGCCCCAACAACAAATGCCGGACTCTAGCATGATTTGTAGTGGAATTCCCGTGTATTTGTTGCAGTCGTTCTGCGCCGAACCCATTGATTTTTGTATACATATTTTTTTAATGTAATAAATATGTTTGTAATTGGTCGATAAGGCAGATATTCGACTATAGCTAAACAGTTGTTCTCTCGTGACAAAACAATAATATGGCACAGCAGCAGACAGAGAGCCTAAGCGACGTGAATAACAGTGAAGATATGACAAAAAATTGTTCAAATAACATGCAAAATGGCACAGATCCCTCCTCGAATGCCGGCAGGAACTCCCAGCAGCAACAGCAGTCCCAGCAGCAGATTAACTCGCGCTCCATGCAGCAAATTCAAGGCATGAGCGATAAGGCGAACACAAAGTCACCGTCAGGGCAGGGTGGCATAATGCACAGCGGCGGTGGCGGCGGCGGCGGTGCCCCCAACAACGGCGGCGGCGGCGACTCACAGAGCAATCCGTACGGCGCTGAACAGCATTCCATGGTGCATTATCCACTTCCAATGCAGCACAATGCTAATGATAATCCAAACAAGGACGATCCGTACGGGCCTCAGGCTGGCGGTGTGTCCCATCCTTATAGTAGATTTCACCACGATCCGAACACTCCGCCGGATCCATTTGCGCGATACCATCCCCCAATACAGCCTGGTAAACCGCCCGGTATTTTGCCCCCAAATCGTCCACCGCAACGGTTTATCCCTGGCCAGTCCCCACAGGGGCCAACACCTACACTAAATTCCTTACTACAGTCACATCCACCACCTCCACCTCAGCATAGATATCCAAGTAGCTATGATCCTCAGCAGCAATCTTCCCAGCAGCAGCCTACGCCACAGTCTTTTAGCCCGCAGCAAAGTTGGGCACCTCCGCCAAGGCCCTATAGCCCCCAGCTAGGTGCCTCACAAACATATAGGACTCCGCCCCCGGTAAGTGTTTGTTTTCTCGCAGCTCCACAAAGTTGCGATTTTTATCTTACATCCCTCTGATTTAATAGCTTGTGCGTGAGTTACATGATAGTCGGCGAAAAATAACAGGAAAACAGTTGACTTCTTCATTTCCCTAATTACTTCAGCAATTTGGGAGTGATTTGTCTCGGCGGTAGTCTTGGAAGATTTCATAAAATTTAAAGCAATCCGCCTCAAGGGCCCCTGGTTGTAATCATGGCAAGTGGTTTGATTCCTGTTTACCTCACCTTAAGATGGAGACGATTTCGGCACCTGGGGTTTCAACGGAAGTGAGAGCTCCCTGAAATCCCCGGGGAGGCTCATGGTGTGGGGATTGATGTGTGAACAGTTGTGACCTCAAGGCTTACATCCTGGTTACTGACCGAGCAAATTGCTCCTTGTGGGTATTACATACACATGCTTGCATTGGGGGACCCTTGGGTGATGATGGCCCCAGGTCTTAATAAAAAATGTTTCGATCCATTTCAGCTTAAAATTATTCATATGCAAAGAACAACTTATCTTATGAAAAGAAAGAATTCTACAAATCAGTTTTGAAATACAGAGTAAACAGAGGCCCTAATATTGTTTTTTTAAGCTCTCAGGACGGTTTATTTCTAAATACTTATTGATTTACAGCATTTATGTTTTGGTTCGCGCAAACATCATAAATCGAAGGTCGGCCGTATTTTGTGAAAAGTTCAAATTGATTTCTATGAGAAATATGTATATTGTTCCCTTTTTGAACTTCAGTGCATTGTCAAACTCTACTTAGTTGTTTACTCTTGGATATTTATGCTCTGTATTTGGCTGAAATAAGGAGTTCTATTTAAACCGTATGGAATATTCGAAGTTTGTTCGACAATTTCCTAAAAATATTCTGCATTAGATAGGTTTTCACACAATAGTTACTTTAAAAAGTAATATACAACCTAAGATTATTACCTAATCAGAAATCTGATTTCACTTCTTTTGGTTGGACTTAATTAAATCAATTCATAAGCTTTTAGTTTAACGCTAAGTCAAAAGTGATGATGGTTTGATGATTTTGCATAAAGTTATTATCTTTGCATAATGTGTGCCCTCACGCGCGGCGGTCAAGATGATCATTAATTTTAGCATGCTCTCAACGAATGGGAATGAGTCACTCGGTCAGCTGTTTATCACAGCTACGAGACACCGTTCTGACTCTATGCAATGAAAGATAATTCTGGAGTTATGTCGTTTTAAACCAAACACTTTTTTTTAGTAATAGTACTTTATTATTTGTGTAACGGCGAGAAAGAACTCAAAATCTCGGCTGTCCTTTTTCAGAAATTTAAAACTTAATGTTTAATAAAAGGACTATTTTGAAGTCGTCTATCCAAAGAGTGGATCCTTGTGACCTACAAAACTAAATATGCGAATATAAATGACGTTAAGAATAAGAAAACGTGAAGCATTATCTTAAAAATGTGCGCATAAAAAGAGACGGGACGTTTCGAGATGGATTGAATAACAGCAATGTAATGTTTACCTTTACCAAGTTAAACTGTAAGTGCGGAAAGTAAAGGGTTATAGTTTTCTGCACGTAACCTTTACGGTACAAGATTTGGACGAGTTTTTATACCATTAGCAGGTGGCTTTATTATTTTTTGTAAAATAGGTGCTATAAAGTGGTTGTGTTTATGTAACGTATACCAAAATGTTTCACCATTTGCATGCTTTTGAAATTTTAAGTGATGACAATTCAGTCGGCTTTTGATAATTTTAAGCTTTTTTTTAATCAACTGATTTTCGAACTTAAGAATCCTTTGACAGTTTAAGGTCTTAAGCTTAAGTAGGTTGTTGGTGCACTAGAGTTAAACCGAATTCGGTGCTTTACCGGCTTGGTTTCAATTGAGCTCTGAATGTATAGCAAGATTTGTGGTAAATACGATAGAAGGGATTTAAACAAAGTTCAAATGTAAATAAAGCTTAGTATGATAGTTTCGTGTATTGAAAGTTAGACTATTTCGATATAAATGATGATGATGGAACATTCAAAATGTCTTCTACGAATGCTTCAGCCCTTGACCTCCATAAAATTGAAAGCATAAAAACCGAATGTTTGAATATCTCCGGAATCGTTTAAAGTCGGCGCAAATTGGTGTTAGCAAGAAGCACAGTATCTCGGCCAAATTCCTCAGATTTATACATGCTCGAGACGTCTGAAAAAGAGCGGGAAACGGTGAAATGCGGCAAAACGAAAATAAATAAAACAACGACAGCCCAGCTGTGGTGATTCTGTTTATCATATCTGCGACACGGCGGGATGACATAACAATAAAGTTCAATATGCCGAGAAAAAAAAAATATAAAATAAATAATTTGATAGCGCGTCGTTGTTGCTCGAGACGACTTGTGCACAATAAACAGAAGCCAATGAACCGCTCTAACTAAAATAAACTTTTTATCGATTCGTGCAAACCTCTTATCAGGGGGCGGGCGGACGAATGTAATTATTTCCGCGGCGCAGCGCTTCGATTGTGTAACTCTTTTCGCAAATTAATGACGAATTTCTCGGATCGCGCGCACCTAAACTAGAATAAGAAGATACGAAGAATAAGAAAAAAAAGCCCGGTTTTGTCGCTTACACATGGTTTTGGCGCGGATTGAGCGGAGTATGTCGAACCCCTGGTAGTCCCTTTCGGTGAAATTAATCTTAATCCGCGAGATAATTTGCAATAATTCATGAGCTATGAAGCATGTCAGGTGCTAATCAATGAGAACTGGTGGTGTGGCGCACTGTGCACGTCCCGGAGTTATTCATTTATGCAGAACGCACGGCCTGCAGTTGCAGTTGCATTGCATTTCAACTTTTGCGGCGTGATGTGATTCTCGTCCGTTGGGCGGGCGGAGATCAAGAAACCCATCCCGAGTTTATAATATGGATAAAAGAAACGAGGATTTCCACGTTCCCAACTCGCGGATTTAAAACTTTTTTTCCTCCCTGGTGCATTGGTGGCGTGGTGTGGCGCGCCAACGGCATCGCGGTGGAGCTTTCACACATTCCTCGGTGCATTCTTGATGTTGCATCAACGGGCCAATAAAACCGCCAACAGAAGGAACGTTTTTGAGTCAGCCAACGGCGTAGAGTTGGCGCGCGGGCAAAGAACGTGCAATCGGTGCAATGTGCAACAAAAGAGCGGAGCGCTGGTGCTGCTGCTGCAGTCCAGAGCACCATCAGCTTAGGCCCCATTGCACATTTCATGTTCGGAAAGCACTTTGTCGGGGCCCCCCGTCCGTCGCCGCCGTCGTCTTCGTCGAGGAGCACGATGATGATGATGACGACCACCATCGAACCAATTTGTCATGCACCGTGCTCCCCGATATCTCACACGGAGCGCAGCACACCGCGACCGATTGCGCGGGATGAGTCGCGGGACGCCGGGGACCACAGTTCACAGAATGTGCATAAATTTCCAAGTGAAGCCACTCGAAAGAAGACGCGAGGATAATGGGGGACCCGTGACATATGCGTGTTTAGAAGGAATGCCAAAAAGGTAGACCGGAATAAATAAAAAATTATTGAAACGAGAGCAATTTTAAATTTAAATTCGTTTGTTTACCCGGCCGGCGCGCCAATTCATTCAGAGGTTTTTGAATAAATTCGATTAAAAGTGAAAAAGAAAGAAAATAAATATATATAGTAGCTGATGCAAAAAAAAAAAAAAAGTAAAAAAAAAAACGAAGGCAAATGCTAAAAGGCAGCCAGATTGCGATGGTCATGTCCGTTGGCGCGCGCGCCGTGTATACTCTTTTTACAAGTGACTGAATGGAAACGGCCAAAGTGCGCTGTATGGTCTTTTTCTTAATGAAAACACTTCCTAATAAGTAGCAGACGACTTTACTATCGCGGAATTGCGCATTGTGTTCAATGAACTTGATCTTGTCGATTGAAATTATGTGCGGACCACCGTGAATCACTGGCCTCTAATGGCAAAAAGAAGATATTAACTTCTTCCGGCTAACACAGTTTTATAGAGTCGGATGCAATAGGGAAAAAAAGTGGTTTAGTTATCAATAATGGATTTCATTTTCATTATATATGTACTTAGATCTGCAAAGTTTTGGCCTGTATTCAGCAATAAATTCTTGATCAAGCAACAATGTTGCCGCTTTTCAACAAGACGGCGCTTCATGTCACACAGCTGCGATCTCGTCAAATTAAAGTTTATCCGTGCTTAACAGAACTTCTTTAGAAAGTATTTGCAGAATACGACTTAAGAATTTGATGAGACTAATACGACTAGTTGCCATTATGTGGAATCATTAAAAACATTCTAATGCATTAATTAGTCATTGTTCATTAAAGGTAACTAACGTAGCATCGGAATTCCGAAACAGTATAGAAGTTATTAGTTTTAAATTTAAACTGTAAGTCAGGCTACTAACATTCTTATAAAATATAATGTACTATCGTTCAGAAATATGTTTTTAATTATATAACTATGACAAATATTTAAACTGAATACTTTTAAAAAATGTTTCTAAGATTGGAAGTGCGTTCACATTATCTTTCATCTGGGCACTTATTGATTCTGCTGAAAACCACCTGTACATATTTAACGAAATAATATATTCGTAAAAGTTGTTTACACACAGTTCAAACAAAGTCTTGGGTAAGTATCATTCTACCGAGAAAACTTTGCTTTGTCCTAATTCATTTAATGGAAGAGCAAGAGCCACTGTCAGTTTTTGCCCTTTTATTGAACCCATAAGGAACAATAGTTATAGTAGGTTTTAAGTGTTAAAAACATAACCTTAACATAGTGGAAAAAAGAGGTAACTTGCAATTTCACCTGATTGTTTGGCAAGTTTGAACAACATTTTTGACGATCTGGATGTCCTACTTTTAGTCCTAATGTGGTCCTAGTCAGGAAAGCTTAGTGCTGCTTAGTATTTTTAACGATCTGGATATCCTATATGGTCTACGTTTGGACTTAAGTAGAATAACCTCATGGTGCTAACATTAAGGATTTATTGGAGTTAATTCTAGTTGGGTATAAGTATAAAATGCAAAGAACAATTTTTCAATGAAACAGAGCTCGGTCCCACGTTGTTTAAATGACGTTAAATTGACTATATAATGTAATATTATAGATATAGTATAGGCGACCGAAAATAGGCCATTTTAAGTTAAATGTGCTAAAAAATAGCCTGTATTGAACTCCTCGTTGCAGTAAAAACAAGATATAAAATAATCCATATCCTTCGTTTAAAGAAAAACCGCTGTCAGCGCCAAATTTCAAAATTGCCAAAGTTTTAGTCCATGAACAAGCCATAAAACTAGGAGTTGCACCGTATGCAGTAAATTTGGAAAAGGAACGCCATCAGCTGTTGGTGTCACATACTCTTGGTGTATGCCAACCGCCATTCTAAAAAGTCGTGCGCTCATAAACAAACCCCCCCCGAAAATAATACAAAATACATAATACCCCCGTCTCCTCCACCATTTTGCACGACAAGCAGGTGACCTGGCTGCACGTTAGACTCAAGAAGAATCTTACGACCTCCTTAACGCGCGCCTTTAACCGGGCAGCTTTAAGTCTTCGAGGAATTTTTCAGTTTGAAAAGTTTCGAACTATTTTGATTGCAGCGAACTTTTCAGGACGAGATTTCCCTTTTTTTCGAGAGTAAAGGAAGCACAGCACATTGCAAGAGCACAATATCTTCACAGCGGTTGGAGGAGGAACTGGCGCTGGGTGCCAGGGGACTGAACGACAGAGGGTTGGGGAGGGTAAGAGAAAAAAAAAAAAAAAAAAAAAAAAAATTAAAGACGGAAAAGGACTAACTTATTTGTTTGGGTTATCCTCCCGCTAAAGGTACTCCTATATACGGCTGTCTATACATATTTATGTTCGCGGAGCCGGGAGCTGCTTTATATGTACATGCCTCCCGCTGTAACCTATCTCAATGGCGCAAAGTGCAAGTGTACGGACATACTGAGTATGTAGGAAAGGTAGCGCCGCGCAAATAAAAAACAAAAAAATACAGAATAAAAATAAAAACAGCTGAAAGCCTTTGAAATTTGTATTTTCGCGTAATTTATTTGCTTGCAGTTCACGAAAACAAACCCTGAACCAGCCCTTTCCTGTGAATGGTGTGTTCGCGGTATCGTGCTATTGGGTTTATGGGGAACCCCCGTCTTTTGTGCTTTCTGCATCGTCCGGAAGAATTTAAAATTGTTAAAAAATGGCTTTAAGCGCTTCACTCTCGTTTTACTTTTACATACAGTTTAAGGTTTTATAGGGAGTTTGTTTTATTTGCAGTATATTAGGATGTCATGACATTGTGCTTAGGATTATTGTCTTGATGAAAAGCATTGCAACAGCAATTGTTGATTTACTGTAGGTTAATTGAGATCTTGAACTTTTTTGAATTTAGGTTTTCTTCTTAAAGGTATCTAAGAACTACATACTTTAAAATTGAATTTACGCTTTATTTCCTCGAAGCTAGAATAGCCAGGCTTACGATTCAACAAAATAAAGCTACACGTTCTGTATTTTATTATAAAACAATAATTTGCGAGCACTATGAATTAAGTATTTTGATTCGTTATATCTTCACAAGGATATACAAAGGTAGTCTTACGAAAATTGAAAGAAATATTGTGCTAACTTTATATTTATTAATATAGAATTTGTGGATTAGTATATTAATTTTTTTTTTACTATTTTAAAAGATCTATGGATTTTCTGAAAATTGCTTTTAGAGCAAAAACTAAATATCTCTTCAACATTTGGAAATACATATTCACCTTTTTTTATTTAGTCTCTCAATAAATAGATCCAGAAAGGAACAAACAAAGAAAAGACATAAAATAGAAAATTCGTAATTAAGTGAGAAATTATAACTTGCCAGGGGACTGACAATTAAACTGAAATAAGGGTATGTAGTTTCACGATGTTGGTTAACTTTTTCGTCCCTTTGGGCTGTTCTTAAACATTTTTGGACAATGCGGCTAGCTTTAGGTTCAAAAATTATAACTTTGAATTACATTTTTAAATCGTTAAGAGCTGTCCGAATCCAAGTCCTCATCGAAGGAACTTAAAATGATTTCATATTTCTAGTATTTCGTGGAAATATCCCTAAATTTTATAAAGGCACGCTTATTGAATACAACTGCAATCAAATTATTTCGAAATAATATCGATTATGTTTTTGAAAATATTGTAAATGCTACATACTTATAAAACTTATTGATTTAAATACTTAAAAATTGTATAGGGCTTTTATAAATTTTTCTTTCGTGTAACTGTATTTTATTGATTTGTAAAGTACCTATAAAATAAAGGGACAATGAAAAATTTACTTTTTATTTTTATCAAAGTGAAAAGCATAACTTTGAATTTTTACATTTCGATTGTCTTCGTTATGAATGTTTTAATAACAAAATGTTGTGTAGCTGAATATTTTCAACAATATAAAAGAAAAGCCTGCATTGTCCTTGTAAAGAAAATAAAAAAAAAATTCATGTGACTCGTGTTTTTGACCGGGATTTAAATATGTAAGGCGCAGGACATTGCGTAATATCTGTAAAATGGTACGCCGGACAACAGTTTCCATAATGACAATATCCGAAAATTTAATGAAATTCCTGATGAACTCGATTCTGGGACGTGTGCCAGCACGGAGGGAGGGGGTGTAATCTGAAACGCAGTTCGGAAAATTCTCGTTCGAACATAAAAAAATTTTTTTTTTTTTTTTATCTCTATATAAAACAAAAATTTTCATCCGCGGACCGGACTTAACTATTAAAAACATCCGAACCATTGGCAAATTAAATTAAAAAATATTTTCCGAGCCCCGGTGCATCAGCATCAGGGACAATGGTGCACTTTTGGGGCTCACAAAAGGCACTCACAGCGGTATTAAAAGTCGCTTAATTGCAAATAAACCTGAACAGTTTGTGGGGGCGATGGGGGTGGAAGCGGTCGTGCAGAAATGTAAAATAAAAAATGAAATTGCGTGCAAAACAATTAGCAATTGGAAAAATCAAATCTGTTCCTACACAGGCTCATTACGGCGGTAGCAGGGGTGCAACAGCATCACCAGTAGCTGCAGAATTTGGTGCACGCCTGCGGTATGCGATGCACCCTCAACGGATTCGGCTCTGGCGAGTCCTGAAACCCTAAAAAATTAATTTCCGCTCCCATAAACCAATGAAAATGCAATTCGTCGTGTCATCGTTTTGTTATCAGGGCCCCGTGCCCCCGGGAAAAAGGGCGTCCGGGATTTTGTTGGGTGGGGGGACTTGTCAGGGGGGTTAAACAATTTTACTGCCATATCGAGTTCATTCCGCATACATATTTCAGCGGAACGTGCAGTGGACACTTTGCAGATGTCCTGAAAATTTTATTTCGGAAAATTTTATGTGGGCAAAAAAAATATTTTTTTTTAGAAAAAAAAAAAAAAAAACAAACACATACATACACCACGCCTACTGACTCCGACTCTGAATGTGACTCTTCTGCGGGGCTGGGGGGAATGTCGGTGGCGGTTGTTGTGGTGTTGGTGACCGTCGTCGTCATGCACGGCAGCCAGCACACAGAGCAGCGCACACCAACGCAGGGGGTGTTTTATGTGCATGTGTATTTGTGTGGGATGATTGGATGAAAATGTGGAAAATCGATATAAGCTTCCCACGGGGTGGAGCTTTTCAAGACGGGAAAACTATCCCATAAAATCATCGGCCATAGAGCCAACGTTGGGCCCCACCAGCCCCCAGTCCCCCAGTTTCAGGGCCTCTGCGTTTTAGAGGAACGGCAAACGAGCGATGATGATGACGCCGCCAACGGACGACGAAGGTAGCGGCGGAGGTGGGCAGATGAGTGTCAAGCCCTGTTTGGTTCCGCGCTAAATATCTCATCCGAAACTCTCGCTATCATTAAAAGTTCATTTGTCATGTTCTCGGGGTCCTCCATTTATTGCGGGCTGTGGGGGAGTGCCTGAATCCCTTTTGGGAGTAATTCGATTTAAAAAAAAATGTTTTTTCCCTACAATCCCCGACTGGTGGTGTGCTGCATAACATAGGACCAAAGGTATTTTAGATGCTAAGGGTAGAAAATCAATTCTTTAAAGGAAGACGATCGTTAAAGCCCTTGACTGGTTGCGGTATTGTGCCCTAACTGGCCCCCCTTCAAAAATTGATTGAGGGCACAAAATTCAAAAGAACCTCCTGTCAAAGGAGGCCACGCACCGCACTTTACCTGCCTAAAGAGTGTGCTAAACCTGCTTTAAACGGAGGTCGGGGGCACCTCATACGTGTCACTGGTAGCATAGGGGTCAGGTGGCATCCGGAAAATTAAATTAGTGCTAATTCCCGGCACTTAATTAACCATAAAATCTCAATTTTGGGGCGGGCGAGAATTAAGTCACTCTTGTTCCGCTGTAAAATAACAAACCCGAAAAAGAGACGACCGACGACGATGAAACAAAACCCTTTTTTCCCACTTCCAATGGTCGGTTCGGTCGTATCCGGGTCTCTGATGTATTATGTGACGGTTATGTCTCGTCCTTGGTCAGTATGTGCGTGTGTTTGTGTTTTCGGGTGTCTTCCTGCACTTGTTGTTTACATTAAATGAAGAAAAAAGGAGCACCAAAAACCGGCCGTCGTCGCCGGACTCCCCCGACTCTCTGCAGCGAGTGGTTTTGGCCCTACAAATCATTGATGAGGCCCGCAGCGGAGGGTTCAGAGCCCTAATAACACATTCGAGGGCGCAACAAGTTGAATTATGGTTATAGCGAACTCCTTGTCACTTTTCTTTCGAGCAACCGGGAAACCGGCTAAGAATCGGCAGGGTGAGCACCCGTTTTCAATACCTCCCCGCTCGTCTGGTGGCGCTTAATGGATATGTTGTTGCGGTTGGCTGCCTCCATACTCGGGTGATTGCCTGAGACCACCACGTCACGTGGGAATGAATTATCATACGTAGATAGTCGACCTGATGAGTTAGAGTTGAGTGAAGGTCGGCTAGGGGAGGTAGTCGTTGCCAGCGATAAAAAGGAGATGAGCCTCTTTATTGCGCGGGGCTAATGAGTTCAGGTCATAACTCACTGGTGCATAGTTAAATCGGTATTAGCCTAGGCTGTGGTTTCACCATTGTGGCATTCCGAAAGAAAACATCAATGTAATGGTCTTAGGGGCACTATACCTCTTAACAAATTAAATTTATTAATACTGCGAAAATGTATGTATGTATATGTGCATACTAGACAGCCTGGTGTCCTAAGAAACATTAATTTCGCTACTAAAATTTTTCTAGATTACATAGAAAGAGGGATCGAAAAAAAAATATTTAATTTCAGCCCCTTTCTAGGGTTCCGTATCTCAAAAGGAAAAGATGCACTCTTATGTTCACTTCGTTGTTGTCTGTCTATTAAGACCCTTTAATTAATTAATTTCAAATACTCAGGTCTTCTTTAGAACTGTGAAAAAAATCAATTTTCTGAGTCAACGCAATCAAAAGATACGGCCGTTTATGCAGCATATTTTGACACTGGCAAGGGAATCAAAACCTATAGGGTACTTCCCGTTGACCTTGAACTTACGACGCAATTAATTACGTCTATTCTATTCGGAGCAAAAAAACTTCCTAAAATCGAAACTGTTTAAATCGTTTAATTTTCGTTAGTTTCGGAGTGTTATGTGCTAGTTAAGGAAGCTCTTTATTTTAAATATGTTTTTCTAGTAATCAACGCAAAATCTTTACAGAATTGTTATTTTATTGAAGTATAAATAGCTCTATTGATTATAGTCGTGCTAGAAGATTACATGAAATCAAAAGGTTTTTATTTATTTCTGCTATATTTTTAGCACGTATAAAGGCTTCATATTTGAAGAAAGATCTTGAAAGGTTTTGGGATGCTCACAAATATTTTTACAAGTTGAAAATAAAAATCAAAAAAATAATGTAAACATATGGTAGCTGGAATGAAGTGTTAATAATCTTGTTTTTGGACTCTGTGTCAAAATAAGTGCTACCAACTACCCCGAAATGGTCTTGGAAATTTCTTTGAAACCCTAGGGCAGACCTTGGACGCTTTCAAAGCAACACTTTGATTCATAAATTGAACAAAATTCCTCCAACCCACATTCGTGCAGCGTGCGAATCTTTTTTTCGTCTCTTATACAAAATTATACATGCAAAAGGAGGATATATCGAACAATGAACTTATATTTCAAAAATTCAATATGTATTTTGATGTTTGGCTTTTAACGAAGTAAAAATCTGTCTATTATAGCTTACTTTAATTTTTACTAATATATTCATTAGTTGTGATTAAAGATAAAGAATTGGAGTTAATAACATTTCTGATGTACGCGCATACTACTTTTTAGGGAAAGTATAGTGTATATATATAAGAAAAACTATTACAAAATCTTCATATGGCCGGCTAATTCTCTGGAATTGATGATTAATTGATTACATCACAAAAATTCGAGAAAGATCGTCGTATGCAAGTTCAGCTCCATTCAACCCAAAAAAAAGAAAGGGAACGAGATAAGTTGTCTAGCAGCGATAGCCCGAGCACAGAAATTTGCTATCAGCTGCCCGAATTAAAGCTTAGAGCACAGTCGCCTTATTGCCGGGAAGAGGGAACATGTGCCAGTCAGAGGGTGGCTGCTTTAATCTTTCTTGTCATGGTATTTTCCCCCTTAAAATTTTGCGCGTTCAACGAGCGCAAGTATTCGATTTATTTTTTTTATTTTTTAGTTGCGTAATATTTTTGTGCAGTCCTCAATAAAAATTTGTTTACCTATTTACCATTTTAGACGAATGCTTCCCGGGGTCAATCACCGTACCCTCCGCCGGGACAAAACTCAGGTTCATATCCTCCGTCACCGCAGCAGGGAGGTCCTCCGCCACCTCAGAGTCAAGGGCCGGCTACTTCACAATATTCGCCGTACCCGCAGAGGTACCCCACGCCGCCTGCACCCGCTGGAGGACCAAATCATAGATCTCCCTACCCAACACATCAGGTAAGTGCTCCGACTCCGTGGGGCCTGCCGTGCACTGTATTCTCGTACTCTGCCGGTTGAGCCCCGAATCCGGGGCCATTCCATTCCAGTGCTCCGCCCCGACCCCGGCTATTTCGCCTCTATACATATTTAGAATTCACATGAGAACCGACGACGTATGAGTCACACGGCGACCCCTTTATGGACTTTATGAGGAAAACCACGTGCTCATCAAAAATACGCGCATTTTTGTTCCCAAGTCTTCCTCCTTTTATATTTTTTTTTTGCCCCGGTCTCTTATATATTTCTTTATTTTTTGTTGTGTTTGTAAAGTGGCTGTCGGATTGTTCTGATTTTTCATGCGATATTGACTCCCTTTGAAGTTTAAGCGGGAAACGTTCCCGGCACCGCAATGATGAAGACGATGGTGCGGGGGCGGGGTTCCCAATTGATAAGCGCTCCTCGTGACGTACACCGGGAGATGCGAGTTCTTCTCATTTCGTTTTGAAAGTGCGCCGAAAGGTGCCGCAATAGACGAAATTTGAGGTATTCATGATTCATGTGCGCCCCAAAAGTGTTTAAATGCAATGAAAAGGTCTTGTCTTTTTATTTTTTTTTTTGTCTTTTCTCATTTAGGGTCTAAAAGGGCGCGAATATTTGTACTTACAATGAGATGGACAGAGAAAGGTCGAGTTAATGACCTTGAAAATGAAATAATGACCTACACCAGCTTCTAAGCGCTTAACCCCAAATAAACGATGGTGGGCACATTACGCTTCAAATTGAAACTACTTACATACAAATTGTGGAAAAGGCACATGGGTCGAATGGGGTTTCATTCATAAACGAAGACCTGTGTATAAATAAACTTTAGTTATTTTTTCCTCAAAAAGCAGGACAAGTTTTCAGAATGAAGCTTGGACGTAAGAGAGGTAGAATCCATTTCTCACTAATGATGGAGAACCTAACTCTTGACTCTCCAACTTTTCCAGGGTTTCTTTTCCTAAATGCGCCCAACAAACGAGGTCGTTTCAGAATGGCTTTTCTCATCTCTCATGTGGGACTCGTATATTTTACGGTCAATTAAGCCCATGCCTTGGCCTTTTTAAGGTATTTTACAACCTTTTAACATCGTCTCTTTTGGCTATTTCTCCTCGAACATGCAGGTCCTAGTTGGGTAAACTCTATCCATAACTAGAAAAATTATGATTATTTAGTTTTCAGTATTCCTAATTACTTAACCATTTTATGAATTAAATACTTTAATCTACAAATAACTAGAGTTAATTGTTAACATGAATTTTTTGCTTTTTTAAGCCTTAACTTAAAATTTCATTAAAGGAAGTTAAAAATTAAAGTGTTATTTTTTCGCTCCATCTTCACTTTAGAAAAATTCTGGATCCATCTTTGATCATAAATTGTATGATAAAAGTCTTGGAATTTATTATACCTTCCGATAAGTTAGGAAAAACTGCACGAGATAGAGCAGAAGTTCATAAATCTTGAGTATTCGAGGATGTGCTATCCTTTTGCTTAGAAGTGTAGTTAACTCTTTATTTAGGTGTTTGTAAATTAAAAAAGAAAGAAAATTTTCCCATCTATGTGT
Source organism: Machimus rusticus (assembly GCA_951509405.1). Taxonomy (NCBI): domain Eukaryota; kingdom Metazoa; phylum Arthropoda; class Insecta; order Diptera; family Asilidae; genus Machimus; species Machimus rusticus. Next base: position 12,964,859 of record OX608054.1, on the reverse strand, counting down.
TTTATTTATGAAATTCAATTTAAATTATGAGTAATTAGGATTTGAAATTTGAATTAAAATTGAATTGATTAATTATTTGCGAGGACAAAAATGTACACACTTGACCTGAATGAGCGATGATTATATTTTTACCAAATACGTGCGTCTGAAATAATTAATTGGTCTATAATATCGCGATTATCTATGTGTATTAAGTACATATATACAAACTATTGATATTTATGAATTCTGTAACCATGACATCTGGTTCAGTCTCACGAATTTGTATAGTATAAAATTTCGAATTAAAAAAGGTGGTTTTTGTTCAAGCCCTCAAATTAAATAAAAATTGCGAATGCACAGAGGGAGCATATTGCCTACACGAGGTCAGCTCTTGGCCGGATTGCAGGGAATACTTTCCGCCTTACTAGTGGCAAAATGGAATTTTACCTCCTCTAATAAAGGTAAGCTCGGCACACAGATTTTAATTAACAGGTCGAGCCGTGTTTATGCTCATAATTAATGCGCATATTTTAAATTCATCGCGGGTCCCATGTTTTTCCGGCTATTTCCGCGAAAAGCGCGCCCCCGCGGAAAAAAATTGGAGCGCGATCGCAGCCGCTGAATATTTTAATATTTGCAAATGAAAAAGCGCAAAACAAAAAATAATATAAACGATAGGGTGGTATGGTGAGTGGGAGCTGGAGGGAGGGGGAGGGGAAGGCAATCGACTCGGAGGCATTATCGCTCCAAATAATAAAAGCAATAAATAATTTCCGAACTAATTTTATTTTCTCTTTTCTGGATGTTTTTCCACAGTATCCTGAACCAAATCGACCATGGCCTAGTGGACCTGGAGGGCCTTCGCCAGCTGCTAGTCCTGGACCAGGGGGCCATCCCCATCCCCCAGCATCCCCTCACCAGACGCAACATGGTGGTCCACCTCCAAGCAGTCCGGGTCATGCTCCCAGTCCGTCCCCACAACCGCCGCAGGCGTCACCCTCACCACATCAGGTAATTATGTTTTGATGAATTAAAATTTACCCATCAGTCCCCACGCCCCTGTCCCGGAATCCGGGACCCGGTAGCTGTGGCGCCTGCCGCCGCCACCACCACCGGGCCGAGCCCCGTCCAGGGCAAGCCAACGGCAGGAGAGCTTCAATTAATGTCACTGTCGTTGTTGCTCGGTGCTCCTGCTGCTGGGGCCTCTGCTTACCTGCGCTGGATGGGGCCCCGGCGGGTGTGTGGTGTGCGCCCGGCCCCGGAGTGGATATGACGATTCATGTATTGATTTATGGTGGCGGAGTATCCCACTGCAAAATTTACAAAAATTTTACATTTTCCTTGCGCCAGCTTAAACAATTTTTAATCTGTCGCTGAATTATGGGCCGGTGGTGTGTAGTATGCGCAAATTATGGAAAAAACTCGGACATTTGCACGGGGCTGCGAGCACAAGCGAACAGAGCCGGAGTCCGAGCCGGAGCCCGAGCCTCCGCCACATTGCCATCATCGAGCCATACCACTGACCCGGCAGGGCAGTAATTGAAGCGTTCTATTGTTAGTGGATAACTATGGGCCAAACCACACCCATCCACCTATGCATGTGTAATCGAATCGAATCGCATCCAATGATGCCATTAATTTATCAATCTAGATAATTTTTCAGTGCTTAAATTATCGCCGGCCGGGAGTGGCACATTTTTTCACCTTCTCTTGTTTGTTCGTTCGGTGCGTAGAGTCGAATCGAATTTTCGCTGCCTAAAATTGCATAGGGCCAAACATTAGGCAATCTATCTCTCTAAATTGCCAGAAAGTCGCGAATTTCACACCGGGTTCGGTTTGGCTTGTGTCGCCGGGGTTAGAGAATGTTTGTGCGATCATTCCTGCCTCGTCCAGCCGAATGGTGGTCGTTGTACAGGTGCAAATTATGCAAATGAGTTTATTAGCCTGTGAATATTCGTGTGCGTCTACTCGTGACGCCGAAAACTGCTGAAAAGTGCAAAAATGCGAAATTGAGTTCCGGCGAGAATTTAAGTTTTGAGGAAAATTATAAAGCGACACCGGGTTTTCATGCATAGAATACGGGTTCACGGAAGCCTCAACCGATGGCGATTTCCTGGGTATAGGGTACGTTCTTTTTGTGTCTAGGCTTGAATTATTTTTCTTTTTAAATTGCATAATTAATTTGTACAGGATTAATGTCTTTCTAATTTAAATTAAATAAATTTAAGCGGGTCATTGTAAATAGAAAAAAAAAATAAAAAATTAAAAAGAGATTAGTTAATCGTTAAAAATATGAGATAAAATATTGATTTTAATTTGATTAGTATTTTCATTTAGATCGATTGATTCATATACCTGATCCTGAAGAAAACATTTCATTAACTCATTTATTTCATATGTTTATATTCAGAAATGAATATAAGCGTTGATTTATTTAAGGTGCTAGAGCAGCATTATATTATATTCAGACAAGGTGAGGCCAATTAGTGAAACGAATAAATAATAACTTAAGAATATCCTTCTTCATTAAATGTGGTAATACTTGATTACTTTCAGTAATTGTTTTCGTTAGTTCCCAAACAAAAAAGCAAATTGATTTAACTAATTGAAAGTAGCATCTGAGTTGTCAACAAAGTCATTTTAAATCCGAAAAAAATTTAGGATGAATCACAGAAAGCGCACAAAAATATCAACTATGTATGTGTATATGTATAAGTTCTGAGAAAGGCGATTAATAAGTTTATATATTTTGTCAATACGATTTTAATTACCCTGTGCTAAATTTAAAAAAATAAAGTTGATCAATTAAAAAAAAAAATTATTATATGATCGTGTCATAAATATTGTCGAAACTCTGTAAATTTTTAAACATTTTCGTTGTTCAATGCTAACTATTAAAAATAGTCAATTCCAAATTTTATTCTTAAGCAGCCCACACCACACATCGCTTTATTAAGGTCCAATCTCTCAAAAGGCATCGGCATGGGAGCACTCAGTTGGTAGAGCTGCGAAACGCCAATTCGAAGATCGCAGGTTCGAATCCAGCCACGGTTGTCGACAATATCAAAGAAAATTTAACTTTTTCGTCAGGAGATTAACTAGTTTGCGTAATGAAAAAAAAACAACTTTATTGTTTGGCCCCTTTTTAACCTACGATTTTGGTTATTTTGACTAATTTTTTTCAGTGTAGGTATATAACAGCGATTTGAATGTCAGAAGTTTAAAAAACGAACGAACGTACTATCAACAGCTGTATTTATTAGAACATTATTTCAAATTAACTTGTTAGTTGTGTAACTCAAAAAAATTAATTACAAGTCTAAATCGATACTATGTCAGAACTTCACTCAGCTGAGGTTTGACCGCTCGCAACGAAAGAAATGTGCGATGGGGAATCCCATTATAATTGAACATCTTGAATTTGTTTCGATGTCAGCCCTATGTAAATAAAATTAATGAGGAGGTCCCCTGCTACACACATGGGTATTTTCATTTCCTTTTTTTTTTTCAAAGCATTTCATTCATCTCCTAACCCTGACCTCGTACTATGCGATTAACCCGAGGGGTACAAGAGAAGAAAAAAAAAAAACCGAAAACTCTGCGAGTTATCCCTCTTTTGTTTACTCAAAGTGAACTGCTCGTATTTGAGAATCCCCTTCCCGGCGGTTGGTCTGCTCCCTATATGTTGTGTGTACTTATGTTTATGTATTTATGTCTTCCCATGAAAAATCGCCAAAAATTCCATTGAATAGCTCGTTGTTGCCGCACAAAGGCATTACTCAATTATCAAGTTATGAAAATCAACGAGAGCGTGCGTTGTCATCGCGTAAAACAAACCTCCTTCCTCCTCGACATCGTGGATCGCGGAATCCGCAAACTTGTCGGAAACTTTGAAGTGGATGTTGTTGCTGTAACAGTGGTCGATGTTGTCAAATGCGAATTGCGAACATTCGTCGCTTTGTCCTCCTCTAGGCTAGGTATAAATAATATTTTTTTTCTTCTTATTATTCATTTTGTATGCCGCGGTTTATTACAAAATCAGCGAGATGCAAATCTCCTCCCCCAAGCTCTGGGTCGTTGAGAGCTGTTCGAGGAGCCGGGGTCATTAGCTTTGGAGGTAAACAAACGAACGAACGAACGACTGACTCCCCCTGGGGACGGAATGGACGCAAGTCAGGCCCTTCTTCCGGCATTGCGTCAGAGAAGTGCGCGGGGCCGGCTCCTTCCGATCGTCGTGGTCTAGCCAGCGACTGCGAGCGGTGTTGCGGTGCGGCCCGCGCGCGCCCGTCGCCGAAGACTTCATTAAACAAATTAATGAATAAATGAATCATTAATTTTTGTCTCCGCAGCCTTGCCCCGGCCGCTGCTGCTGCTGCTGCTGCTGGGGAGTAAAGTCGCATGTAGGCAGCGGCGGCATCGTGCGCTATGGTTATATGTACGACGTCGCGTCGCGTCGCACAAATATCGCCAGGCCATTCATAAATATGAGCAGCAGCGGGAAAAAAAAAAAAAAAATACAGAAGAAAAAAACCCAATAACTTTTTATAAGGGTACGCTACTTAACGGGCTATATACACGATAATGGCTTATGTGCCGAACGTCCTTGGCCGTGACCCATTTAATGCATGGGCAAAGGAGAGAAAATAGAAACGCTGCCCGTCTTTAAATGCGATATCTTGCCGTTTTATAGGAACGTAAACAGACGTGCATACATAGTTAGTTGTACATGTGCAGGGCGGCGGTGCGGGGGGGAGTGAGGACCAGCGGCACAGGCCGAGGCGAAGCACAGAGGCGGCAGAGGCATGGTCTATTTTCATTTTTAGGTCAATGGCCCCGGCTGCACTTCCTCGCTTTCACCAACGGTTATCAGATTTTGCTTTCATTGTTTACGGAATCGAGTTTTGAATTCCAGCCACACGAAGGATAAAGCGAGTGTGTAATAGGACGGAGCTCGACGGCACAGAATGAGATGTGATTTATGGTTACGAATTGCAAATGACGACGACGGAGGCAGGCTGGATGGGGCCCACCACCGGCGGCACAACGGTAGCAGCAGCAGCACCACCACCACCAGCAGAAGCAGAAGCAACCCGCCAGCAAGCCAGCCAAACCATCCAACGATCCAGCCGGAGCCCCCGAATAGTCGGGGGCTATCATTCAAGGAATGTGCAGGATTTTCGCACACGACGAAAGGGCCCCCTCGAGCGGAAGCAATTGCTCCATCGTTTGGTGTGGTTCGATTGAATTATTTTAAAGGCACGTAACACGAGCCTCCAACGACGACTCACTCTATCGTGGAGTGCATCCATTCCCCGCCAACGCCGCTGCAGTCGATACATCCGACATCGATATAGTTGTTGTCGCGTCATCGATATTTCGATGGTCTGGTCGATTAGGCCGCACTATGTCCACCCGGCTGAATTGTTGTGTTTATAGTTCACAATTCACTGCCCGGTGGCGCCTCTGATTAAAAGGAAAGAAAACCGGTTTAAAGGGAGTTGGCAAAGAAAAGTGAAACATCTCTCTAACCTACTTTTTTCCGCCAAACCGAGAGCACCGTGGTATAATCGTGCGCTCGAATGAACCTCGACGGTCAGGGAAAAGGGGCTGCCCCGGGGGACACGGGACTGGGGCTCTTCTGATTACAGCCGGAGATACATAGTTTCATCGATGAGCACAATGGTCCCATTGCAATATGTGCCTGGGCGCCAACTCGGTCGTCTTGTGGCAATTATGACTTCTGCTTAAGTGCTCTTCGTCGTTTAGAGCAATTTGCTGAAGAGATCCAAGGAAGGGATGAGGAACAGAAAAGTGCAGAGCATCTTTCCCGGATGGGTAATCCAAGGCACGACCGGCGGACAACGAAACGAAGACGACATTTCTGCTGATTACAAAGACAATTTCGTGCACTTTTTTGGGGGTATGCCTTGATAAAGTTTTAATTGCGCTCTCAGAGCCGGACGGTGATACCTATTTAAGTCCTTGTCTTGTATAAACAGAAGGGGAGGAGAATACCCTCGTTCTGGAAGTTTTTGCCGGGGGCTATTTGGCATATTTATGAAAACTCTTAATCTCTTTAGAACTGTGGGAACGTTGCACTTGGAAACAATTTAAGTAAAAATGTGCAACATTGTCTTGGAAGCGGTGCCAGTCTCACTTTCTGATTGGAACGTCTTTGAAGAGTTCAAGGCAGGCAAGCTAGACAAGTTCAATGGCAACAAACTTGCAATTCTATTGTATTTTATTGAATCATAGTAATAAGCCGATTCAATATGAACAGGAATTGACTGAGATGCCGAGGCGTAAATGGAAACATTATAATATGCTTTTATTTACTCGCTCGATAATAATAAGACAAAGTACAGATTCTAATTAAGATTTCTTTTTCTAAGCCGCTATTATTACTATGATAAAGTTCTTTGATGCTTGAGATTTAAGAAAAAGAATTATAATAGATGACTATAAATGACGATCGGGCCATCACAAGTTAATAAGTTAATGCTACGCAAATGGTGCAAGGTCCAAGAGGAAGAAAATAAAATTGTGAATTGAGCAATCGACTGGGAGAGGGATAGATTACGTAATATCAAAATAATTAATCAGTGCAAGCAATAAAAAAAGAAAAACTAAAAAGCTCAATAGAGGACTCTATAACCGATGAAAAAATATTCGCCTGCACTCGTTAGTTTTAGGCTCTTCGGTCTGGATTTATATCATTAGCTGAAAAAAAATTGCTTATATAAGGCTAATTTATACCCAATTATGTTGAAGTTTAGAAGAAAAAACTGAGTCGATTTTAACTATTTAAATTCGGACTAATTTCTTATTTCTGTCATATCGCTCCGTTATGAAAAATTGGTTATTAGGTTTGTTCGATGGCCAGTTCTGAAGTTATTGGAGTACCTACTCGCGTTCGATTGGTACTTAGAACTACTGCAGTTCTGTTTTTGATGAGAAGTTCTAATTTACGCTCAAGTTTTGAACGCGCTCCTGGTCAGGAGCAGGAGTAAAAAAATAGAACTGTTAAATTGTTTTTGTAGCCGTTTTACGTTATCAGTTTAGTGGAACGTATGTGTTACATGAACTGCTCGAATCCTGAAGACATAACCAACTGTCGTTTTAAATTTCATTTAATAGAATTAGTGTACTTTTGTCCATTTTTAAACTCACACTCTATTAAATGTCCGAAATTTCAACAAGCAACAGTGATAATTACCACAATTTGCTGTTCAATAAGATTTAAAATAACTGGAGCATTCCACATTTTTTTGACATTTCTAAAAAATTCAGAACTATACTCCGAACTCGTGCTCAACAAACAGACCTCTTGTTATAGGATTATGCTATTTCCCAATTATGAATTATCCATCATTCCAAGTATTCTTATTTCAATCCGTCCCATCCACCTTTGCATTTTATCAGCATTCTTGTTTTCGCTAAATAACTTCCATCCGCTCAGCTTATATTCGCTGAATGTGAGAAATGTTGTTCCTCAATATTTGCTTTTAATTGTGTGCCCTCTCCATCCATTTTGCCCCCCCTGAGTAGTTCGCACAGCTGTGTGCTTGAGCAATGACAGCACAAGCCATTTCCTCTCCGCTTGACATTTGAACCGAAAAAAGAAATGCCGCAGGCGCCCGTATCCGTGAACTTGCCTGCCCCACGGAATTGCTCAATAACTCACTCACCCCGCGAGCAAGTTTCCTTTCTTAGCGTGCCGTGCCAAACGATAGTACCGAACAGCAGCAGCAGATGAGGATAGACGATAGAGTGGCTCAGAAGGAGGAGGAGGAGGCGGCGGCGGTGCACAAGGAAAAACTGTAGTAATTATTCGCAGTGCCAAATGCCAAATGGAACGAATTCCGAGGCTCAAAAAATTGGAACCGAAGCGATCTATCCCGGGTCTGCTGGGGCAACCCCGGTCCGCGTGCACAGTAGCGTACAAAATCTGTGGGGGCAAATTAAACAAAAGCAATCGGTTCTCGCATCACCAGTTCAATAATCCCGCGGGAGAGGGATAAGTGCTGGACTGGGGCTCAGGTAGGTTGGGATTGGTAGCTAGATCGACATACTGTGATCAATTAATATCTTCAACCGCCTTCTGGAGCAGGTCTTCGCTCTTAGCTGCGATAGAATTTTCCTTCATCGGCCTCTTTCAAATAGCAATGCCCGTGCTCGTAGCAATTCGCAAAACGACGACATCGTCGAACGCCGTCGTCTTCTTGTGGAGCTCCCAACAACGAGCTCTCCCCGAAATTCTTCTGACTCGTTTCGTTCGAGTCCGTCGTCCTCCATCTGCTGCTCGGAATGGCATAAAGAAAACATAGAACGTCCGCTCAGCGACGGCAGAGACGAACGTAACGTGCACGTAATTAGATCAATAATTCCTGCTAAGAAAGCCTCATCGGAGCTCTCGAGCACATTTGTGACTCACTGTGGGTAGGTAGGTAGCACGGTTCTGTGGAGGCCAGCCCCAGATAGCGAAGACCAAAGGCAGGCAGGCGGGCGGACGGGCGGGCGGGCTGGCTATCTGAACTGAACTGAACGAGGAGCTCTTCCATCGAGCAGAGGGCACTTCGCCCCACGACGACGACGACGACGATGCTGCTGCTGCCGCTGCTCTCAAGTCTCCTCAGGTCTCGGGCACGGCTATCTGACTTTTTAGTAGTTGGCAAATAAATTTCTAACAAAAACAATGAACCATCGCCATCGGAGGAGTCGTCCTCATCGAGCCATCGGAGCCGGAGATGCGGTCGATTGTGGACGAGAAGGGGTCGGTGCGGGGCACCAGAGGTAACGGCAGAAGAGCCGGAGCCGACCCATCACACGGCAGCAGCAGCAGCAGCAAGCATCAGCTTCAGGGGTTTAGAGCGCTTAGGCGGCGTTCGGCGGGCGGGAGTGAAGCGAGACAAAAACAACAAGCCCCCGACCGAAAAGACCCAACCGTTTCGACAGCACACGGCCCGGAGAGCAAAATAAAAAGATGAAACGTTGTGTCTTTCTTCATATCCAGGCTTTTGCATATTTTCCTCGCCAACAACAACGCCGAGGAGCCGAGTCGGGCGCTGAAAACGTTTGCCTCCCGTACACCACAGCTATTTGCGCCGTTCGCTTGTTCAGTGTCTTGCTACATACTTCATCCGTCCGCATGTATATATGTATAGGGGCTTTGCCGTAGGTAGGTATATATATATGTATATATATATATATACGTATCTGTGTACATAAGTCGATATATGTGCCTCCGTCCTCTAGGTTCTGTGAACGGGGGCTTAATGCCCATCGCCGCCACCGTCGCCAGCGCCCCCTGGCCGCATAAAATGGCTCCGGTACTCGTTCCAACCCGAGCCCAACTTCTCTGCACTGCCTGCCGCCATGGCAGTGGATCCCGTCCCTTAGAGTTGTCAGTGGCAGCGGTGTGTTTGTATGTGGGGTGGGTAGACTGGTGTATACCGATTTAGTGGATTACGTAAGTGTGTATGTGCCCTGTCATGCAATGGCAATCGATTTAGATAGCATGAACTTTTTGTAGGGTGGCGAGCGTGCGGATAGGAGTGGCACGCGATTGTGTGTGTGCTGATTTCGAAATTTTTATTGCTGTGGAATGCTCTCATGCCAGGTCAAACTGACGTTCGTTTCGTTCGGGCAGAGGCTGGTACATATGTGTGTGTATGTTTTTGTGTGTGCGTAGGGCATTAGCGGCGCTGCAGGATCTGCCATTGCGGCGAGATGATGCAGGTGTGTTGGTTTCCCTCGTGTATGTACACGGGACCGATTCGATATTCTTCTTTATGCCTTGCTGCCCTCCGCCGCCGTCGCTCGTTGTATGCCGCTGTGCTGCTGCTGTGATGATGATGACGGCTTTGCCTTGCCTTTGCCGTTCTGTGCCCCTAGCCTAGCCTCGTTCGGCATGGCCGTCGTTGTCGTCCCGCTGCTGCTGCTGCTGCTGGTGATGTTGACCACTGCGATGCGACTCTTCGTTTAATCAAAGTCGCTATTATAATGAAATGTGGTTGCAGTGTGACCATTGCGAATTTTTCTGGGTGGCTCTTATAACATATTCTGAGAAATTACACAGGGCCCGGGGAAGATGAGAGATGATGGGATGTGGATGGCGCACCGGGGAGAAGAATTCCTTCGATTTTCCTTTTTTTCGCCACTTTTTTTTTTATCGTTTTCTTCTTTTTTGAGGGGATTTTCAAAGTTTGACGAGAGATAATTGCTCCTCCTGGTTGGGATTAATTGATGCGGACGCCGACATTTATTGACTACCTGTCCGTGGTGCCCATGGTAGTTGTCGGAAAAAGGCAATCAAGTGTTTGGAAATTGGGTGGAAAAAGCCTTCACATCGAGCGAGGCGTACCTTTAGTAGACCTTTCTTTTCAATTGACACCATGAGATTAAACATTTTTATTTATTTCTACTTGGAAGGCACAGATTTAGGGCAGTGGTAAAGTTCAGAGGCAGAATGACCCCAAAAAATAAAGAAAAAGGTATCATAAACTGCAGCGAGGCGTTCAAGCAGAAAATTTTCAATATTTTAGCGTCGTGCCTAATTGCTGGGATTATCCTGTGCTTGGAATTTTCACCGTTTAATGGTCTTTATGCATGACACACGATTACCTCATTATCTTCATTTTTAATTGGTTATGCAATATAAATATTTTGTTTCACAGTTTAATTTTTTCCTCTCACATTTAAAACCATTCTTCATCTTTTCATTTTCTAACATTCTTTTTTTCTTTTTTCTTCATCTATAGCAAATAAAACAAAATTACCTGCACCTCTATTGTTTCCAAGCCCAGTTAAAATTCATCGTATATCATCGTTCAAAAACATCATAACCAATTTAATTTTTTAGCCGTTACATATAGAACTGATTATTTCACAAATGAAAATGTAACGAACCGCATTGCATTTGACGTAAATCCCGGATTACTAATGAGATTCCGAATAAGATAGCGTTGGATTAATCTGTAATACAAGTATTGCAAGCGCTAATGGGATAGTTAAAATGCTGCGTGAGGAAACAAACAGAAATCGATATTTTAAGAAATTTAACAATTAACTTTGTGGATCAGTGGAAAATGAGTGCGAGTCTTTAAATTTAAGACAGTTTTAAATTAGAGGAACAAGACTGCACTATATTGCATTGATGTGCACTGGAGAGTCTTTAACTATGAATAAAGCAAACAAGTCACATATAATTGAAGTGAATGATGATGCTCCCAGCAAAATAAACAATGATGTGGATTTGATATACAGACATCCACTTATATCATAAGAGATTTGTGATTATTATTACTAAAAGAAGAAACACCTCAATACTTCGAGGCTTCGGCCTCCCTGGTGCGTAAGGGCATTTCTCGGCTTTCCTAAAAAAAACCTCAAGCGACCGGGTCGATTTTAAAGAAAAGTTGTCAAGTGATAAGTTCAAAATTGTGATATTGCCCTTTCCGTTTATTTTGGTTCCAGTTTTTTAAAATTTTAAGTGGCGCAGTTTTAAAATGTGAATGTGAATTGAAATTACAGTACTGGTTATTGAAATTACAGTGGTAAAAAATGCAATTTTAGAAGTTTTTAAGTTACAAGAAGTCTTAATGATTAGTACTTTATTATTCATTATGATAGCTGTGTGTCAACCAGTTTTGGAAATGATATATCGGCACAACTCAGGCTGACTTTGTAACATTTCGTGGATCAAGAGTCTGAATTAAAAGAAAACGATAAACGAGGATGTAAAATAATGTAAAAAGGAGAAAAATTTCGATCCTGAATCACAATAAAAAGTTGAATGCGAGTTTGTCTTCATTAATAAAATTATGTATATGATTTTGCGTTAGTTTCATTTGGTTGTTACAGTTTGATTGTCCGTAAAAGACAACAGGTTAAGAAATGATTGCTCAAAGGACCCAGAATGAGTGTGAGGCAGGCAGCAAAAAATATCAAAGTCAATGCTTCATATGTAAAGAAGTGGATTACGACGTATAAAGAGTGATGTCGATGATGAGCCAGGTAGAATCCTTAGAGGTACATAAAAAAGGGACGATAAATTGATTGCTGAGCTATTCAGGAAAACCCCACATTAAGTCTGCGACAGACCAAGGAAAAACTAATTAGAAAAGGAGTTCGGGTGTCCATAAATACAATTAGACGCAGACTTGCAGAATCTGGCATCAAAAACAGGAGCACAAACCCCAAACCACTACTAACAGAAAAACAAGTGCAAAAATATTGAGTTGGGTACGGGAGAATTTGGACCGCGTTTGGAACAACAAGTTCAGATGCGAATCCCATTGAAAGTTTATGTCCGCTCATGAAGACCAAACAAAAAGGGAAAGAAATATTCATAATGCAACAACTTATTCGAGATTCAAAACAAATTTGGAGATCTAAGTGTGGATTACGCTAAAAAATTGAGAGTTGTCAAAGAAAATGCCAAACAATTATAGATAACAACGATGATGGATGGATGGATGTCATATTAACATCGTTGCGAAATAGGAGTACATTGAATTTCGTAGTATTTAATGTTTTTTTGAGACCCTGTCTTCTCGAACACACTATAAAAAGAATTCAGGATTTGTGCTATTTCCACTAGCTATAATATCTGAAAATAAAGGGCTGAACCTGGGAATATATTAACACTGATGTTTGTTTTGAACGATCCAAGGAAACGAAAAATATGATGCAATAAATGGATTTAATTATTTTGTATACATTTGAACCGTATGAAATACTATAACCAATATGCCGTGAAACTGACTACACAACAATTTTTGCATATTTATCCGTTCCAAACCCGAAGGAAGGTTTCTGTAAGATTTCACTGCTATCCGACTCTTTTCCGCGCTCTTGGCTTAAACCAAAAATAAGCCAGATACTTAGAACTGGACCCGATTCTAGTACTCAATACCAGTAAGACATTTAAGGGCTGTTAAACCGCTAAAATTTTATAAAATTCACCATTTGTCCCGTTCAAATAACAGAGAGTGAGAGAGAGAGAGAGAGAGTCAAATAAGCACTTTATAATTAAAAGGATTCGAAATCCAACAGATTTAAAATAAGGCAAATTTAATCTAGTGTCTTTCTATACATATATGATTGTGAAAGAAGCCTACCTGTTCGATTCTTGCTCTAATGCATAAGCGCTCTTTAAAAGTTATCTACGGGATTTTTAATCGGAAAAATTATTAAATGTTTATTAAAGCTATGAATATTATGCTTTTTTAAACAGCCGACAGAAACAGAAAAATACAGAAACCTTGGTTGCTTATGTATAAAATAATAAGATAAAAATTCCTTCTTAAATGACGATAAAGGTATCGTAGAATAACAATGGAGAACTAGTCTGTTTTTATCAGAGATATATAGTTCTAAGAAGCAAGAATGAATGGTCCATATTAGTTGGTCATAAAAATATATTTAAGGTTAAGGTAACAATTGGTGCAGCCCTTTTTAAGAATGTTTGTATACCTAGTATCTGCAGTTGACTGAATCATTAATTTGGGTTAATGAACAAAATATTTGTATATTTGTTTGGTCAAGAGACCGGGCAAATCGTTAAGTCTGAAGAAAATAATTACGGCCCGAAAAGATTAAAACAGTAAATTTTGAATACAAAACAAGAAAAATATATTTGTGAAAACAAGTCATTTTCATGTACATATCGAGTTGTGATGACGTCAACATTCTGGCATTTCGGCATTTATAAATTATCCTAGATTTCATAAATTCATGTAATGTATAAACTGCAAAAGCATCATATTCATATTAACTTGCAAATGTAAAGAGTTCATTAATCCCCTATTATGAAAGAAAACCTGCTGTCAGAATTTTTGAAGTTGTTTTTTGAGGAGTTTGAAGAAGTTTGAAAGGTATTAAATTTATTCGTACCCTACCTTTTTTTTGCGCATTTTAGAATTGATTCATATTCCTAAGCATTTGTATGTGTTTTTTGTTTTAGTATTTCAAATTTAGTTTTAAATGTTTAAGATAGTACTAGACATTTAAAATGCAATTTTTCAGCATGACAACAACTCTATTCATAACGCAAAAAAGTGTAGAGGCAAAAGTATCCGTTCCTCAAATTACCATTGCCGGAATCTGGCAACCCTAGCAAGAGTTAAGTCAACTTAAGTTGATTATGGCAATGTATGCGATTATATTTCACGCAGCTTGCCATTTAGAGTGGCCGTGTGTGTGTATTTATTCAGCTTATTATTTCTTTTCGCTGGTTTTCTGCCGCGCTGCTCGCTGGCTCTGGCCGGCATGATTACAGTGCACGGCCCCGCCGCCCCTGGCCCATCGGGCAGGCCTACATGCTCGGGGCTGACGGGCTCGCGCGCCAGCTTAGCAGAGGCGAAGTGCTGTGGAAGTGCCAACCTCCTGCCTTGGTTTTTGCTTTCTGTGCCTGTTTTCTGCTGCCGCTTGTACTTTTCGGCTGACTGTCGTCGTCGTCGTCGACGTCGTCTTCTTGGTCGTTGTCGTTGCCGCGCTGCCGCGCTGCCGCTGCCGTCGGAGCCCCGCAGCCATCGTTTTCCTCCATCTGAAGTGTTTCACTTTGCTGCCTCCTCGTCGACGTCGAGCCGAGGCTGAGCTTAGCTATGGGTTGCCTGCCTGCCTGCTTGGCTGCTTGAATTTTTTCTTTCGCTTCGCTCTTTCAACGTTTTCCTTCTTTCCATTTATTTTTATTTTTTGTCCGCTTCCAACCGAGCCGAACCCTGAACCGTAAGTGAACTGCACACTCGTTCGTCGTAAATGACGGCTTCGCCGCGGTGCGGTGCCTGCCCTGCCTGTTCGCCCGGTTGCTCGCCAGGCTGCCTGCCTGCCTGCCCCTAGTCATTTCACATTTTCCGAGCACATCACTTTTATTGAAGGGTCCTAATCTCTGGGGTACGATCTCTGGGGCCGGAGCGAGCAATCGCACAAGTTTTATTGAATGGGACTTAGAATTCTTTGAATCGGGCGCAAATCCGCACTCTCGGACTCGCATCGCAGCAGCGCAGCGCGGCGAATTGATATCGCGGGATTGAGATTATTATTATTTTATTTTTTTTTTGTTTCACGTGAAATACTTTTCTGTGGCGAAAAGAGAAGCGAGTTGACGTTTCGCCGCTGCTATGACGTTGCCAGTTTACTGTGAACAATTCGTGACAGTGTGAAAATTGTTTACCTTCGATAGTTGGGAATTGTGATTACCTCGTTTTTCTTTAGCGCATTCTGGGCTTTGATGCAGCTCTCTCGTCCATCCGCTGCATTTCTAGTGCTTTACTGCTGTACACTTAACCTATAAAAGAAATATAATAATAATAAAAAAAAAGTTATTTTGAAAAGTGTTTTCTGCGAAACGGCAGAGAAAACAAGCGACACGACGGACTATTCTCGCTTTTCTGATTGATCGGTGTCCGGGGAAGTACTGGGACTGGGCCGCCTTCTTTTTATGTAAGTTGAAGTGATCGTGATCGAATTAGCATATTTTTTTTTATATTTTCACATTTATTTAGTTATAAGACATTGGTTGTATCGCAACATTTTTTTCTTTTTTTTGGGACATTCCTGTTTCCCCTGCGGACTTACGCAGAATTATTATGTAAGTCTTTTATAACACTCCTTTCTTTTATCGTCTATAATTTATTACTGTTATTACTTTTTAACCTGGAAAGGTTGCGTCAATTTCACGGCGAATTTTGATACATCTGTAACCCGATCAATATTGTGGCCAAAGAGGGGATCGCACACATCGTCGCATGTCAAAAATGTCAGTTGATTCGTCACCCGCGCCATACAAAGCAAGTGACCAAGTGACAAATGCGGCACTCTTCAAAGGCAGTGCGAAATGCGAGCACTCAACTCCTTCCTTCGAGTGTGTTAATAAAACTTTTGGCGGGAATGAGTCCGTCGCTAAAAATGTTATTACGACTGTGGCCGTTGTCATGCATAAAATGCAGTTGCGCATGCACCTCGTCGCGACCACGCAAATGGCTCGATGCAATTAGCCCCGACCGCCTGCTGTGAGCCTCTACAGCATAATTCTGGCTGGGGCTTTTATGTGGGTTATTTCTTTTACATTATTTTTATTTTCTCGTCTTCCACTCGCCTTGGCTAGAAAATGCGAAACATGTTAATGTTGGTCGCGCTTCTGGTAAATACTGTTGAACACTTGGATCAACAGTAGTCAGTTATCCATTACATTTCTGCGAAATTCAACTATCAAAGCTTTTAAAAGATAATCGTCGTCTCCGTTGTCGTCGTCAACGCAATATCGCGTTCTCTCGACTTGAGATGATAAAAGCGTTACGCTTGTCGCAACCCGGCTGACTCTTGGGAAATTTCTCGCCCACAAGGCTAAAAAAGTTGAGCGCAAAACGCATTGAACAGCGGCGGCCGAGGTTCCCGCCTGAATCATATCAACATTTTTCCGTAAATTGGACAGACCGATTACAAAATATTCGGGTGCCTCGGTTGTTTCGGTTTCGGCCGTCGCCGCCGTCTCAATTAATCCTAGGCTGATAATAATGGGCCAAAAGTGGAGAGCGACGAAACGATGCTCCTGCACCGCAGTCAGCGCAATTCCCCACGTAATTCTCTGAAATTCAAACTGCAGAAGCCCCAGCGGCACCGAGGGCAATATCTTGCAACTTTGTGGGGCGCGATTAAATGAGGCGATTGTGGCCCCCTCCGCTTCCTTGTATGTGCGACTCGCTGCTCAATATTCTTTTTTTTTCTGGTCGCTGGTTTGCGCGCACCTAATGAATGCACGAAAGATTTATTGTTGTGCGGCTCCGTACAGTGGCTGTGGTCAGTCATTATCTGGCCGCAGTTTGACTTTTTTTTTCTTTATTTTTTTTTTTATTTTTTTTCAGCACTCTAGGCTAGAGCTAGCTGCTGGTCATGCTGCTGCACCAGCAGGTACAACAAAACACATCCAGCGGGAATGATGAATGTGTCACAGCGGTGACATAATCTCTTTATTATCGGGCACAAGTGCGCCCTTCAAACACGTGCTGTGCGCTCTCCGTTCGCAATCAGCTGACATAACAATCGAAAGTGGACGAGTTGCAGCCGCATTTTCGCTCGGGATTGCTTCACATCGAACGTTTGTTGTTTTGGGCGAAGATTTCGAGGGATTTTCATTGAGTGATGATGGTTGTTGCAAGAAACCAGTTCGACTGGTGATTTATTGTCTCTCATTTGATCATGCTCGAAAGGGATGCGGAAGACGATGGTATTGTCTGATGAGATGTTTGATATAGCACCAAAACGATCATTGAACCGTTGAAAATCTGATGCTGTTGGGTTGGAGACGTTTCTTATCAAAACTCTTATATAGGAATTTCAATTTAAAAGCACTCCTATTGTGTGAACATTTCCTTATTGCTTTGGGTACACCTTACGGAAGCACTTATAATTCCTCGAAGGGCTTTCATCTAAGTTTATTTACTTCATGTACAGTACCTTAGAAGATCTAGTTCCCTAAATGGGCTTTTACATTATTGACTATACTGGGTGGCTAGAATAAAGTGTTACTAATCTTGTTTCTGAACTCTGGCATCAAAATTAGTGCTACCAACTACCCCGAAATGGTCTTGGAAGTTGAAACCTTAGGGAACTAAGTATTTCAGCGTAGACCTTGGACATTCCAACTAGACTCGGCACCATCATACAAAGCGATCGTCATTCAGAAATGGCTAAAAAACAATGTTTAAAAGTTCATTTCTTCTAAACAGTGGATAACCAATTCTCCAGATGTAATTCCAATGGATTTTCGATCTTGGCCATGCTGGAGATCAGCGTTTATATAAAAAAAATATGTGATTTATAACGCTTTGAAAGCAACACTGATTTATTAATGGAACAAAATTCCTCCAACTTGCATTCGTGCAGCGTGTGAACAAAATTATATGTACACGCAAAAGGATATATCGAACAATAAACTTATATTTCAAAAATTCAATATGTATTTTGATGTTTGGCTTTGAACGAAATAAAAATCTTTAAAAGTGCATCTACTATAACGTTTTAAATTGGTAACACTTCACTCCGGCAACACTGTACAACAATTGTACTACATATAGCCAAAACTCAACAATACGTATAGAATTACTTTAACTATTCGACATGCTTGGCTAATATCATTCAAGGATTTGTGTCTGATCAGTCAAAATCTAAAGTTGTGTAATAGCATTTTTAAGTGTATAATGTTCATATTTGTCTTGAATAATACAACTGGAGGGTTGTAGCAATCGATTCAGTAAATTATTCTTAACTGCGATTCAATAGAACTACATTATTGAATTATAGTACATAATAAACTCACTATCATTAAGTGCTATTAGCGCAATGCAAATTTACTATAACTAAAGCGAATAATGCTAAATATGTATATATAATGATGAAATTTTCGTTATTTTATCGATAATTTAAGCGGATTTCTGTATACTTTATTAAAGTTACAAAATTTTATTCTCCACACAGTCAATAATTATTTGATTATTTAATTGTTTTGGTTCGTCGGGGAGTTTTCTTGGGTATTACCTACAGAATACATTGGGGTAGTGTTTTATTAACAATGACCAACTCGTATAAACTGTCTTTACACCTATACAAAATTATGAGGATAAATACATGGTCTGGTCTATCTTTTATTATCACAAGAATTCGCAGTAGTATCTTCTATTAAAATGTGTTTACTGATTTTTCCGATATTTGCTTTATCTAGTAGATTATTTGATTAAATTACTGAGAATTGAACGAGTTTTTAAAATAAAATAGTATTTTTTTTTTGTTCTTTTTCCTTTTACCTTCCCTTTAGTGTTAATATTGATAGTGGCCAATTTTAAAGCACTACTTCGTCAAAATTTATGATACCCGGATAAATTCTTTAACAAAAATTCTATAAAGTAATACTTGCCGCTGGCTATTCTATGGAAGATCTTTTCAAATTTTGTAATACTATAGTACTATAATAACATTTATATTTTTTGTACTTGCAGGAACTAATAGGCCAAAACAGCAATGATAGTTCAAGTGGAGGTATTAGTGGAGTGGGTTCGGGCCCACCAGGCACACCTAATCCACAGCAGGCGATGAGACCTACACCGTCACCCACCAGTTCATCAGGTTCAAGGTCTATGTCGCCGGCGGTTGGTAAGTATCAATTAATAAAACATTCTATGAATGGGAAACATTAAAGAAAAAGTCAAATTTATGCAATTTACAGGCCAGCAGAGCCTTTCAATGCCGCCACGTCCATCGAGCAGTCAGCCTCAAACAGGAGCTACACAGCTGCCTCCAACAACGAGTGGCATGATAAGTAGCCACAGTTCGTTAGTGAATACCCAACAGCAGCAGCAACACCATCAACAGCAGCAGCAACAACAACAGCAGCAACATTTACAATCAGCACAGCATCAGCCTCCACCACCATCAGATTCCTCATCTGGATCAACGCAACGATCTCATAATTCAAATTCTTCACAGCAACCGCCAACGTCATTGTCATCCCATCAGCAACAGCAGCAGCAGCAGCAATCCGGTCCAACCAGCAATAGTATGGCAGCACAAGGTAGTAATTATCAGTCAGCACCACCACCAATTTCTCATATGCATGGGTACAAAATGGGGCCAAGTCCAGGGCAAGGCTCTGGTCCAAACCCTCAAAGTATGCCTCCATATCCACCACCTCAGTCACAACAGTATTCACAAGGTAATGATTGGCCATTAATCGCATTTCTAACATGCCCTTTTACCCATTTTTAACAAATATTTTGCCTCCGCCTTGGTAGACTATATTTTAAAATGAAATTTAATGGCGAATTCATTTCATTTTAAACTAGGTAATTATCCACCTCGTCCTCAATACCCAAGTGGCTATGGACCAACACCGCAGGCCGGACAGCCCCCGCCAGCAAATAGTATGACGCCGACTAGCCAATACGCGAACAGACCGTTGCCAAATCACATTGGTGGTCCACATTCCCAATTTCCTCCATATCAGCAGGGTTGGGCACCACCATCTCCACAAACACCAACTGTGATGAGTAACCACGTTCAGGGTAAAGGGACACCTCCGCCTTCCCAAACGAATGTCGGTTCGCCGCGTCCTTTGAATTATCTGAAGCAGCACCTTCAGCATAAAGGAGGCTACGTGGGGGCGCCAAGTCCTACACCACCTCAGGGATATGGGAACGGTCCTGGTATGCATCTTCCGATGGGTCCTCCACATCACATGGGCCCACCACCTGGCCCTACGAACATGGGTCCTCCAACCTCAGCGCCCCAAAGTACACCTCCGATACCGTCTGTTCCAGCTGGTACAAATAACGCCTCAGACGGTAGCTCAACCCCAGATCACAATAGTGTCTCTCAAGACAATGGTGTCAGTTCATCGGGATCTTCCACGACTAGCTCACATCCGGTGACGTCTGTTATTACGACGGGTCCTGACGGGGCTCCTCTAGATGAGGCAAGCCAGCAAAGTACGCTTTCGAATGCTTCAGCAGGTTAGCGGTCTTCGTTTTTGTATCTATCGACTTTGTAGTTACTTATGAGATATTTTCCCCTTTTTAGCTTCCGGGGAAGATCCACAATGTGTGACGCCTAAGTCAAGGAAAAGCGAATCTTACAGTCAAAGCCACTTGATACCGCCTAATGCTTCACCCGGTGCTCATCCTCACGGCGATGATTTTGAAATGAATTCACCGTCAACATGGCCACGGACAGCAGCTAGTCCTGTAAGTTAAAATATATCTTCCGATAATGAGCAATTTTTCTGATTTCTGTCACACCTCTTTCAGGTATTCAATAGTCATGTTCCTCAGGAAACGTATAGAGCTTCGCCTAAAGTAAATTTTTCAAAGGTAAGTATTATTTTTATCTCTTTCATCCTTTTACACCCATAAAATCCACTACTTTGCTAGAAATCCAAAAATCGTCTTTTCAAAAACACTCTAACAATCTAGTGATCACCGATTGTGTAATTGAAAATATTCTGTCAGGCTGTTTAGCGGACTTTTCGGGAATCATTGGTTGCTAAAGTGTTTTTAATGTTTTTGGAGAATAACTGGCGAAAACAAAACGCCTTCTAGCGCTGGATAAAAACAGAATATCAAGTGAACTGAGAAAACCAGAAAATTAATAAAAACATGAGGTTGTTGGACCCGACGGCAATTATTCTGGATGACGTAAATATTGTTTTTTTGGTCTTAAATGCTTTGTGTTATTGTTGAATTTAACGTTCTAAATTTTGTGGGAAAGATCCTCTGTTTTGATGCAACTTTTGGGGTTCATAATTAATATTTAAATATTGGCTCATTCCGAATTCAATAAAATAAAAATAGTTTCCGGAAATTTTTTTCGTTTGAAAATTCGACGTTTTATCAAGCTTACGGCTGCTTAACTATTAGATGATTTCAAAACCTTCTGAATCTAAATCGGATACAAGCGAGATCGCATTGCTTTTGAAATCAATTTCCAATTTATGTCAACATATATACATACAAACCCGAAAGGGTATTATTTCCAAACACGAATACAAATCGACTCTGTTAGAGCACACTTTTATGGTGCTATTTACATGTGAAAACTTGCATAACTAGAAATTAGTTCAATTTTCATATTATAGAGTAAGGTCCCTGATAATTATGCTAATAAGAAACGTTGGCGTTATTAGAAGGCAGAATTTCCAATTTCTATTAAAGGGTAGTTAATTAAGATTTACTAATTGCTAGTATCATTATTTAGGTGGTTCACAATGTTTTATGCAAAATTACAATTTTCTTTTACTTGAAAATGGAATGCTTGATATATTAAAAATTCGGTCTAGTCTATCTAGCATAAAATGTTGTTTTTATCATATAGCTGATTTTCCACAAACCTTAACTTTTGAATTTAATTAGGAAATTTCGTATCCTTTTCCTCCATGGTCCTTTATTCAGCACGTCTTACTGCCACAATTGTTAACTCAGACTTTCTAAAATTGGATGCTCTGCTGAAATAATTTGCGTTTACTCCTTTACTGATTACTTCAGACCAATTTCTTTTCCTTTTGTTGTGGTATTTATTGCCTATGGTGATAAAGACCATTATTGTAAGATATGTTTTAATAAGGACCGTGTGGGAAAGGATTTACTTATTTTGCAAAAGCCTGAAGCCTTTTTCCTCATTTGATTATTAATTTCTCTTGACACCCGTAGAAATAGAAAAAAACGTATAGTTTAAAATTAACATCATCATTAAAATCCTTGACAGAATTTTCAACAAAGCTTTCATGAGAAACTTACACGTAAAAATGGATTTGATGAGAGTTTTCATTTGTGTACCGTTTTCGGTACACGTGGCAGGGAACGTCTTATTATATACAAAACTTCGTTCCCTTTAAACCATTTTACGTTATTACATATATCAGTATTTAATTTGTTGATTTACACATATTGCCATATGTTCTGTTTGTTTCTGACTAAAATTGAATTGCAAGTTTGAATTAATTCAATATATAAAAATGTCTTTTATACACTTTGAATAGAATTGTATTTTGTTATATCTAATAATGCCTTACGATAGGTCATGTAAATTACATTTCTTCTCTTATCTAATATTAAGGGTAATTATGTATAATTTTAACTGAGTTGAACAGTTAATCGATGAGGAATCAGCAATAAAAGTTTAATGAGAAGTCACCAATGAATAAATAACCAGACCTCGTTTTGTTGCATTTTAATTGAAAAGCAATTTCGAATTTTAAATTTAAAAGTCGAATAGCAGAATAATAAAAATATTAACGTCACAAGGGACTAGTAATCTATTGATATTATTTCGAAATCTCTTATAAATATACAGGCAGTTATGGGCAAAATAATTAGATTTGTTTCGTCATAAAACCTATATACTTTTACTTTAATAAATTGTTTGTCTATAAAAATTAAAGCAAACATCTTGTTAGACTCTGAAGCCTTCAAAAAAACATTTCTGATTGCTTTAAGTTTTACTTATGCTCATTATATATTTGAAACAGAAGCTGTTATGTTTTTACATAATTTAATATTTTTTTGAAAGTAACTTAATATAACTTTTCCCTTTCAGAAATCCGATAGCTTATGTAAACTCTACGACATGGATGATAACCCGGAACGGCGTGTTTGGCTCGATAAATTGTTACATTTCATGGAGGAGCGGAGGACACCGATCACGGCATGCCCAACAATATCGAAACAACCACTAGATTTATATAGGTTATATTTATTGGTTAAAGAACGTGGAGGATTCGTCGAGGTATGCAAGGTGCCGTAGTAATTCCTTACTAACTTTTAGCTCCCAGCTATTAATACACTCAAGAAATTTATTTGAAAAACCAAACCAAAAATAAAAAAAATATGAACCAAAAACCCGACTAAGTGCATGTACGATGTGAGCGAATATAACCACTATATAATTGCTCATATCATGCTTGTTACCTACCTTGTAGTAAGTGGGGTATGTTTTGGGTAAGGTACTTTAGCCACTTTTGTCTTCTTTTTCTCTCTCTATCTATCTTCTTTTCTGTAAATATTTCGTTGTTCCGGAGAAAGGGTGAAGTTGCACTATTTCTCCATAATTTTAAGTTTTTAGTACACTGCTCTCTAGTTATATTTAATTTTAATTTAATTCTAACAAAGAACACGAAATGACAGAGACTCAGCCGCTGAATTATTTATATTGCGAAGAAATATTTTAAGAGTAACATGGGAGCGCCAGCCAAAGGTTCAAAAAATATTTTAGAACAGTTGTAAATATATTTAATTAAAAGCATGATATTCCCCTTAAATAACAAATAACCGATTTAGTAAAACTATAGACGTTTTTCACAGACTCCGTTTTCAGACTTTTTCACGAAAGACACAGTTAAAAAACTTTCACAGTCAATAGTCTAAACCTTGTGAAAAGCGTCATAAATTGGCTGAGGCTTCTAAATCCCTCTTAAATAATCTATTTTTAAATAAAATAATGCGCAACTATCAGTGGCTGGGACTTGAATAAAATATTTTTCTTCCAATCTTTTGAAATGTGAAAACATTTTAACACCTGTTTCTCCTTTAGGTTACCAAAAGTAAAACATGGAAAGATATTGCAGGCTTACTAGGGATTGGAGCAAGCAGTAGTGCAGCATATACCCTGCGGAAACACTACACGAAAAATTTGCTGGCGTTCGAATGTCATTTTGATCGGGGGGATATTGATCCGCTCCCGATAATTCAGCAAGTTGAAGCTGGTTCCAAGAAGAAGGCAACCAAGGCAGCCTCAGTTCCTTCACCAGGTAGTGGAACTAAGGGTAAATTCTGTCGCAGTGATGCAGAATTTAGAGTTGCATCCCTAAACTGAGAGCTCTATTCTGGAAATTACATATAAATTCAGCGCACAAAATACTCTTGGGAAAGTTGTCCTAGGAATGAATTATGTGTGCTCTGACAAATATACCAAAAATAGATTTAATATGGAGTAAATGTAATATCTAGAATATGCTCATAATTTCAGTGTACATTAATGCATCTGAATTTTGTATCCCTAAGGCATTAATATTTTTTTGAATTTACCCAATTTTATGCTATGTGATTTGGTAACTTATCTTGTTTCTGTTTTGTTTCTATTTTTGCAGCAGGATCCTCAAACTCTCAAGACTCGTTTCCACCTACTGGGTCAACTAGCACTTCTATGGATGGGTATCCAGCGTATCCTAGCAATTATCCTGCTGCTACACAACAGGAGTATAATGCGCCACCACAAATGCAGAGGCCACCATCACAGAATAACGCACAGACTCCACATACAGGTTAGTTAGAAGTTTTAGATATTTAATTACTTTTTGTACAGTTCGGTGGGTTTTTAAATAGTTCTTAGAAGTGCTTGCAAGTAGTTTTCAAAAGTATTTTTTTTATTTATGACTGTAAACATAAAGATGATGCAATGCCCACCCTTTTTATCGTATGACAAGAACGTGAATGTTTTTTAATCAATATTTAAGAACAGTACAGATCAGGGGGAGCGCGTTCAAAAACTAAACTATAGTTAACCCCGTGGTAAGCCATGGTTATGCTTATCGAAGCCACTTAACCACAGGGTTATGCTTAACCACAAGGGTATTTTTGAACGACTCGTAGTTAACTACGCTACGCTACATTAACTGTCAATCGAATAATTGTGACGTTATGTTTTTAAAAATTTATTGAAATCAAAGGTAACTAAAATCAATTTTTGAGAATTTTAGCGGCTTTATCAAGAATATTAAATCCAAAAAGAGCTTTTGCAAGCTCTTTTTATTTGAATCGGATTCGATTCGCATGGTTTCAGGAATAGGCCCCCATAACAGTGAAAACTCCCGCCAAGACAGCTTTCGAAGAGTTCACAGACTTCTTCTTCTTCTTTATATTTAAATGTGTTTCTTAACCACGGGCTGACCATACTCAAGGAGTATGGTTAAAATTAGACTACGCCATAGTTAACTATGAAGAGTTTATGAACGACAAATAGTTATGCTCGTGGTTATGTTGTGGTTAACCACAGAGTTTTTGAACGACAAAAGTTAACCATAGTTAACTATAGTTAACTATAGTCTAGTTTTTGAACGCGCTCCAGGTTATAATTTAATAGGTTTATTTAGTTAACTAGGATCGAATCTGAATTTACCTATATAAATATTTATATTTGGCTTGCGCTATTTTATATTTTAATTTATCAGGGGCAACCGCGGACAAAAATTAAGTTATTTGATTTCATTTTATGATTATTATTTATTTTGTAGTTATTTACGTAGAAATCAATAGGTTTTATCTGATATTATCGCAATTTAGGTATAGCGATATCGGAGCATTTGGTACTTCAAAGAGAGTTTTTGGAGGTATAATTATAGATTAAGACATTCCGGTGGTTCGGATGAATGAAACTTTCTTTAAGCTCGTCCCAGGTGTAACTAGTAAAAACTGAGGCCATCTTAATTCAAAAGATTATTTTTATTTAACATTTTATTTAGTAATTTTTGTCGACACCTACGTATATACAGTTTATAATTGTTTTGCAACATAATTATGGATATATAAAGTTGATTGTTTCGTGGGTTCGGAGTAGCAAAGTTTTCTTTAGTGAAACGTCAAGCAATGTTCAGGCACTCAATTTTTAAAATATGCGACAGGCTTTTCAGTTTACGTTTTGACATACTTACTTATTTAAAATTGCCGAGCAAACGATTCATCTTACCTTATGCAATGAATGAAATTTATATTTATTAATAATGCCAAACAAGTGGGTTGATTTTGTGGCATTTAAGTGCTTATTTTAACGCAATTAATAGGAAAACATGTGTGAACTGTTAAACGCTACTTCTGCGTAGTCAAACGCAACAAGAGCATTTTTATTGCTCCTCCTGAAGAGAATCAGAAATTGATTTTTACGCTATTTTATTTGTTGCTATAAAATAAGAGATGATAACCCAAAGTTTTTCTACACAAAAGCATTTCGTAAACTTTTTCATATGCCTAAGCTTTGAGGTATTTTTCAGAAATGCTTCAAATTAAAATAAAACATGCATCACATAAAAAATGTGGATGTACCTGGTCTAGAGTTTTGTTGCTTTGTTTTTTATTTTATTTGAATTTTAACTACTTATGAAAAATGCTTGAATAATATAGTTGCATGATTTTTTTCCTCGCACTAAATATTTGCGGTTGAGTCCTTGCCGTACCCTGATTTACAGTATTATAAAGTTAAAGAGTTTAAAGATTATTTCTGGAATCGACAGAGCTGTTTAAAGTGGGGTAATACGCGAACAAGTAAATAGGGTAAGACTGTGACTCAATCGCTTTAATGTATGTATTTGCAAATTCCATAATTTTGCTGCATATCCTGCAACAATTATGTGTTATCTGAAGTATGTGTGTACTTGGTCGATAATAGCCTACTTGAGCTGGATTTCTATTCACTTCTCTCTTTATGGTCGAAAAGAGATATGCACAACTTTGTAGTAAATAATGGGAAATTGTATTTTGTCTGTGATTTAAGAAAAGAAATGAAAAATAATAATAAAAATGTGTAATATCACAGAAATTTTTTGAGCGGTTAATAGAAAACAGCTTAGTTTTTTGAGAAACATTCACTTCGTTCAAATTTTTATTTTTATTTTGTGGCTTTAAAAAAGAAGACGATAAATTTTACGAATTGATATTATATTGTATATATATAGGAAGTACACAACAGTCAGGTGGGGACAATATTAGTGTGAGCAATCCATTCGATGATCCTGTGGGCGCATCTCGTGGCCCCTATCAGCCGGGTACTAATTATCCTCCTTCGGTATCGAGACCACCTCAAGGTACAATTATGAACAAAACAAATCTCTTTTCTCTCTTTAAATATTGAACAAATGAAAAAAAAATCCTTAAACAAATTTCAGTGTTTTTTGAAATTGCATGTTACATGTGCAGTCCGTCTTTATTTTTCATTTTTCTTATTAACGCTCGTGTTGTTTCTCAATTTGAATAATTTTGAGGAGAGGTGTGTTCTGGTTATCTGTTTGGGCATATTCAGCCAGTTGGGGTCTAGGTTCCAAAGTATAAAACATTTTGGTGCTACGAGCGCCAGTTTTCTAAATGCAAATTTGGGTGGTAATAGAATTTTTATACCTTTTCTAGTATACATTTTGGGTTTATTTTTGATGATTTATTAATACTCACACAGCTAAAAAAAAACTGACCGTTCAAATTCTATGTTGCGAAAAGCTTGGCGATTTTGAGTTGTTTAAAGATTAATTTATTTCATTTGTTTTAAATAAAATTATTTTTGAATTAAAAACACATTTCCACACAGTGCATGAGTGAACACTACGTCTATGAGCATGTTTTTTCAATATCCTGCTTTAAATTAAAAGCCTTTTAAGCGTGCAACATAGAATTAATTAGAATTGAATATTCATAGAATCTTATTACATTATGTTACACTGCTTGTAGCTCTATAGCTGTGTACCATTCAACTTAAGTTAATAAGAAATAAGGTTGCAATCCGGAAATTGAATTTCATTGATACACATACATACATATATTCTGGTATTTAATACCTGAAGAGCCAGTTTCCTAATAATGTTCACGTTTTAACACGAAAATAAATCTCCATCCAAAATAGAAATGGACACAAATTAAGAATCGAGTCTTTCAGACAGAAATAGCTTCGTTCTTTTAATTTTAAACTTCAATTCAGTGATAAAAATGGAATCAGAACTTAGTTCTATTGAAAGGGTTTAGAATCATCAGAATATTTACCAAGGCTTTATTGTTCGTCTTTTACATTGATATTTTAAGATGTTTCTGAAGAGCCTTTCTTCCACTGTATTACGGTCGAAGTTGTCATGCCTTCACACATCGTTATTAATTTTATTCAAACGGTTGGCTAAGAATTTTATGTGGCTGAAATGTATTCTAATTATGAAATATGTATATTGAAAGTGGCAATATGTCACTAATTTATTGTAGAGAGTTGTGGAAAAAATAATCTTTTGAATTTTTCTATATTGTTGAAAATTTTTTAATACATGGTATTTTGAATATAAATAATTTAAGCCCAAAAAATAGTTGCTTAGTATAAATTTCTTAAAAATTCAATTGACCAAACAAATCACTTATTTGTCATTTCCTTTTAGTATTACGATTTAGATATTGGAAATGTTTTTGCCATGGCTGGATAAATTTTTTCGACTTATAAAGGCGTTTGATTAAAATTAACAAAAAAAAAAAAAAATCGGTTTTATCACATTATTAGAAATTATTAATAAGGAGTCCCCCAGATTGTTTTCCGAAAAATAACTTTTTCCTAGTAGCGACAATATCTTGTGCTCGTTGGGTCATTATTAAGTTTGGTTTTAATTTTATTTTGTTGGCAGATACTTATAGCAATAAAAATTTAGATTATTTTTCCTTGGTCTTATCAGTTTCTGGAGTATTGAGCTTCGAATGTTCGTGATAGTCCTTAGTACGTTTCTCTGAAAATTAATCAAAAATTATAAATTGAACATGTTTTTTTATTTAAGTTTTGCAAAGAATGATTAAATATAGTTGTAGAGATTACATGAGTAGAGCATGAATTAAGTAGTAGAGATATACGAAAATAAAATACATATGACACCAATTAGAGCTAAGTTCAATAAAATCTTTATTTTGCAGGAACACCATACCAAGGTCAAGCTAGCTACAATCAATTTGGAGGAACTGATCAATACAGTTCCTCGGCACCTCCTGGGCAATATTCTCAAACGCAAAGTCAATTTCCACCTCCAAATCGAACAATGTACCCACCATACGCGCCCGAAGGAGAACCGTAAGTACCATAAATCAGATTTACGTCTTAAAAACCGCCAGAGTTCTAAAGCAATTCGTTTGGCTTACATTCCCTTAACTTGAAACCCCCATTGGCCCATATCTCTTATTTTATTTGAACGTCTTTGCAGCAGTGTTCCAGCCACATCCAGCTCATATGCACCGTACGCTCCATCGTCTCGACCATACAGCCAGCCTCCCACTGCGGCCACACAGCCCCAAACATCGACTGCAGCACCGGCGCCCCAAGGCACGCCCGGTGCATATCCTCCGCCACCACCTCAACAAGACTACTACCGGCCGACAGAGCAAGTAAGTGCAACAAATAAACTCGTAGAGTTTTGCCACGCAAATCTTCCCGTATTTTTCCGGCCTGAATTTTTTTTTATATACTATACATACTTTGTCGCTATTGTTTTCCCAGTTTGCAATTAGTTGCTAGATGTTACCTGCATTCATTCAAGCCAAAAGGGATGTGAACGTAGCTTAAGATTTGATTTTTTTTTCTCGTTGGTTTCACGCAGATTTTTAGAAATAACTCGTCGAATCCCGTTAATATGAGTTCGCAACTAGCGCGACAACTTGTAGCCCCAATGTCTCCTGCTAAACCGCCCTATCAGCACAGTGTACGTGGAAATTATGTTCTTAACTAACGCCGTCGAACTAACCCAGACTAACCTGCAGAAATTACGGTGTGGGGTAAATTCAGGGAAGAGGGCGTTAACCGATTTTAACATAATCCATTTGGTGGAAAAGAAATACTAATCGTAGTTGGGCGCCTTGTTGTTGAGTAAAACAGGAAAACTCATTTCCACTACTGCGAAAAACAACACGAATGGTTCTATCTTATATATCCGAATATCCAAATATCACAAACAAATTTGTGTTGGTTCGTTGAATTATGAGGGGTCTAGTCTATATGGAGAGCGCAAAATTTTGAGACTATAAAAATGTAAAATAATCAATTTTGAAACGAAATTAAGCAAGGTATCAATGTGATCCCACCGAAAGTAGTAAGTAAAAGAACTCGGTATACATTTTGAATTGGTATAGATATTTATTTTGTTGGTACAATTTTGGTATCTTTCTTTTTAAGAAAAATTAACATATATGGTAAAAATACAAATCCTAAATCGCGGTAAGAAATGTTATGCATTGAGCCGACAATATTGAAAAATCAATTAAATATCACTTATAAATAAAATGACTCGTACACGACTAAATAAGAACTCTGGAAAGGATAAAGTAATTTTATATTACTGAAAAAAAGCCATTAAAAATTGAGAGATTTAAGTTCTGTTTTATTTCACTGTGGAATCAAAGTCTCTTTCGATTCAAAGAGTTGGAGGACAGGGCAACACATTAGCAAGTTCTTACTAATCAGAATAAATATTTTGGCAAGGTTCCTTCATTAACTATCGCAACTTTTAACGATTTTAACAAAGTTGATAAAAATTGAATAAAATTTGGAAAGCCTGTGGTAACGGTGGTAGTTCATTCTTATTGAAAAAAAATCAATTATAAAATATTCCCAGAACATTTGAAGCATATAAAAATTGAATAATCCGTTTTTAGAGCCCACAACCACGGAGGCATCCAGATTTCGCCAAGGAATCTCAGCCGTACACAGGCTATGGTCAGCGACCACAAGTTTATGGTAAGTGTCTTTAATTGATGTTAAAATTTAGACAAATTAGAAAAATACGGTGCTGCGTAAAAGTTTAGCACCTCCGATGAATTTAAAGTAAACTCATATTTTTAAATTGTTTTATTCAAATGTTCATTAAAATGGATCTAATATTCATCATTATAATAAGGTAGATCTGAATACAATCAAGAATGTTTGGAAGGTTTTGTATTAAAGGGTTTCAAAGAGAAGGCCAAAGGCAGTAGAAGAATTGAAGAATCTGCTACTTGAAGAAT
Source organism: Machimus rusticus (assembly GCA_951509405.1). Taxonomy (NCBI): domain Eukaryota; kingdom Metazoa; phylum Arthropoda; class Insecta; order Diptera; family Asilidae; genus Machimus; species Machimus rusticus. The sequence goes on along the minus strand of OX608054.1, from coordinate 12,933,624 downwards.
AGGAGAGAAATTTACCATATGAAAATGCTTAAAAATCTTTTTGAATACATATTTGCACGCAGAATTGCTGTTTGTATTCGCGTCAAAGGCCGATATTTTAAAGGTTAACTTAATATCATGAAGAAATAAAATTCCTAGTGCTATGTTTTTAGGCAGGTACTAAACTAAGAAACTTTCCGTTCTTGTTATTGTTTAGAACTTAGAACCAAATGAAGATGTTTTTCGTAAATTCAAGAAAACTAACTTTTATTATAATGATGAATTTTAGATCTATTTTAAGGAACATTTGAATAAAACAATTTAGAAGTATGAGTTTACGGTGGCTCTAAACTTTAACGCAGCAGTGTGTATATATTGTGATTAAACTCTGTAAAAAGTCATATTTAGCTTATTTTTGTTAAAAAAATAATGTGGTTGATACTAATTTATTAAAAATAATGTGGTTTTTAAAAAATATTACTAATACGTTGCCTTTCGAACAAGTTGTAGTTTTTTGCTGATCGTATATTTTTGAAACTTTACAGGAGGTTGGCAAAACAGTTCCGGGCAGTACAGAGCACAGTATCCAGCTCAGGCTGGGGCCCAACAGTGGCCGAGTGGCACAAGGCCGCCAGTTCCTCCAGCGCCGGCGCAACCCACGAACCAATGGGATCAACACAGGTACCCTTCGCAAGCACAACAGCCCTATCCGGCGGCCGCGCAGCAACAATGGGGCAACATGAGTGCACCAAGTGCAACGAATGCCAGCGCAGCCCTGAGACCTCCTCCCCAGCGGAGCAGCGGGAAGCCGTTCAACATGCCACCACCGCAGACGGCCAACAAAACCGTGCCCCAGCAGCAGCCCCAGTCGATATTTGGGCCAGTGGGTCAGGCTCCGAAACGTGATATCGTCTTTCCGACGGACAGCGTAGAGGCCACCACTCCGGTGCTCTACCGGCGGAAAAGATACACGAAAACCGACGTGTGTCCAGTGGACCCGTGGCGGATCTTCATGGCACTGCGGTCAGGACTGCTATCAGAGAGCACGTGGGCTCTGGACATCCTCAATATTTTGCTGTTCGACGACACTGCAGTGCACTACTTCGGGCTGCAGCACCTTCCCGGGCTGCTGAATCTGTTACTAGCGCACTTCCAGAAAAATCTCTCCGATATGTTTGATACGGGCGCGGAAAAGAAGCGCAACTACGGCTGGAACAGCCAAGACGATGAAAGCGAACAAGCCGACGAGGTGGACCTTGGGCAAGTTACCAATACACCAAACCCAGAGGAGCGCGTAATGCTGCTCACCTCGACGCCCAACTATACGATGGTCTCCCGGAAGGGTGTTCCAGTTCGGATACAAAACGCCGAAGAAGATATTTTTGTATCGGAGCTGCCGAAGAGGTGGGATCATGACTCGAACAAAAATTACCAGTTAAGTGCTCCGGTGGGCAGCGATCCGTGGACATACGGCCATTTGGAGCCACATCCCCACGATGGCATCATCGATGTGTTCAAAGCTGAAATTGTTGACATTCCGTTCGCTAGATATTTGAAGAGTGATAAGAAAGACAAACTGGAAAGGGAGCTGGATGATGACGACCTAGAGGGTGATGATAGCTACTGTGAGCTGAGGAAGGGCAGGGATCGTGGACTCTTCATGAACCGCAAAAATAAGCGGCGAATAAATTCCAAAAATGGCTGGACTGAGGCGACCAAACGGGCGAAACTGAAAGAGTGCCTGTATGAAAATAGGAAGCTGGCGAACAAGGGGGCTGCTGATAATAGCACCGGTCTCGATGAGAAGGTGAAGAAGGAGCCCGTCGACAGTGATTGCCGGGAAGTCGATATGGAAATCGAACAGCCGCGCATTTTCAACGGACCTCAGCAGGAGGAGTCTGAGGACAAGCTGTCTCTAGACAAGCAGCCGCTAGACCGTGATAATAATATTAAGAAAGAGGGCAAGAATGACGGGTCCTCGGAGTCCCAATTTGATCCGAAGGAGACTGTACGAGATCCCTCTCTAATACTCAAGCGCCGCCGGATGAGCGAGTACGAGGACGAGTGCTACACGCGGGACGAGGCAAGTTTGTATTTAGTTAATGAGTCCCAGGACACGTTGGCAAGGCGATGCATTTGCCTATCGAACATTTTTAGAAACTTAACGTTCGTGCCAGGCAATGAAACTGTCTTAGCAAAGTCCCCAACGTTTCTTGCAATTCTTGGGAAGCTACTTTTGCTGAACCATGAACACCTTGTGCGCACACAAAAGACACGGAACTACGACCGGGAAGAGGACACAGACTTCGCCGACTCGTGCAGTTCCCTTCAGGGCGAAAATGAATGGTGGTGGGATTATCTGATTCAGATACGAGAGAATATGCTGGTGGCGATGGCCAACATTGCTGGACACCTGGAGCTCTCGAGGTATGAGGAGATAATCACGCGACCGGTACTTGATGGGCTGCTCCATTGGGCTGTTTGCCCATCGGCCCATGGACAAGATCCGTTTCCATCGTGTGGCCCCAATACGTCCCTTTCGCCGCAACGTTTAGCTTTAGAAGCTCTTTGCAAATTGTGCGTTACAGACGCTAATGTAGACTTAGTGATCGCAACACCGCCCTTCTCGCGGCTAGAGAAACTCTGCTCCGTTCTAACGCGGCATCTGTGTCGGAACGAGGATCAGGTTCTGCGCGAATTCTCAGTGAATTTGTTGCACTATTTAGCGGCGGCGGACAGTGCCATGTCGCGGACAGTGGCCCTGCAGAGTCCCTGCATTTCGTATCTCGTTGCCTTCATCGAGCAGGCCGAGCAGACCGCTCTTGGGGTGGCCAATCAGCATGGCATCAACTATTTGAGGGAGAATCCAGACTCGATGGGCACTAGTCTGGATATGTTGAGGCGTGCGGCAGGGACACTTTTGCATCTGTCGAAGCATGCTGACAACAGGCCGCTGTTTATGCAGCAGGAACAACGCTTACTGGGCCTAGTCATGAGCCACATCCTGGACCAGCAGGTGGCCCTCATAATTTCGCGAGTACTGTTTCAAATATCTCGCAGCGTTGGGAACGCAAACTCATCTGAATATAAATCGCAACAGAGACGATTATTGAACAAAAAGACTGCAGAGCTCCAGCAACAGCAACTACTGACAACACTGCAATCGGAGGATAGCAGCTCGATTGCGCCCCAAACTCTGTCGCTATCTTCTCAGCTTAAGCTAGAGAACAGTAGCGCTAGCAGTGTAACGACTTGCAACAGTGGAGGCGGGGGCGGCGGTGGGGGCGCCAATAGTAATAGCAGCTTCGCCGGAACGGCCAGCACGAACAGCAATTCGAGCAGCGCCGGAAGCCCCGGGAGCACCACAAGCAGCAAAGGGGACGAAACGACAACAACAATCCCGACAAATTTGAATTTCGGCAGCAGTAGCATCGGTAGCGGAGTCGGGAGCGGCTCCAACGGAGGCGGTGGAAGCGGCGGCAGCGGCGGTAGCAGCAGTAGCGGCGGCGGTAGTAATAAGAGCAACAACATTAGTACAACAGTTATAACAAATAGTAATAATAGTAGTTCAGCAACCCCCACCACGGCTGCCGTTGCGTAGTGGACAGACATAAATTAGAATTCATCTTCACAGATAAACTTCAAGCGAAACTTTTAAGTGTAAATTTATTCGTGTAGATTAGCGTGCGAGGGCGGATGCGCGTGTGCTGTGATGATGCATGTAAGTTCTCGTGTTTTTATAGGGTACATATATTTTTTTTTTTTGAGTGGCTGTTGTACTGTCATCCTTTGAAGGAGAGCCTCCCGAGGCAAAGGGGGTGCGCACGGAGATCGGCGGCCAGCAGGCCCGGCCCTCCCCTAACCCTTACCTAGGAAGTGACCGAACGGGTGGCGGGCGGGCGAGCGAGCGAACAAATAATGCTCTTTATTCGAACCCAGGTCCCGCAGGGTTCACCCCAAGGTCCTTTAGTGTTCCTGATGAGGGAATTTTATGATTGATTATTTTATTCGGTTTTTTAACGAAGCCTCCCGAGGAACTGAGATATTCCCCGATACACACACGGACGTACTATAGTTGTTAAGATTTGCATTAAAACCTTCACCTACTGCCAAAGCCGCAGCAGCAGATCGAGGACGCAGGTCTTGTACAGAAGGATGACACTATTATTATCTGATTTCACTTAATTAGCCTGTAAGTTGAGAAAAAAAACATTGTCGTTTCGAATAGTTTCACAAGCAGTAGAGTATGCGTGGCGTTTTTTATAAATATATAAATACTACTATAATTTAGCGATAATGGTGATGATATACGTTTTGATAAAATCATTAAGTGAACATGAGTATTAGGTGTTAACTGTAATCTACTGATTTCCCTAAGTTTATGATTTTCCTCTGTCTTAAGTCAGCAAAATTGAAAAAAATGATGAAAAATGAAAAAAACAAAGAAACAAAACAAAACAAACATAAAGGCGGGCGCAGTATATGATCAAGACGCGACGTTGCAGCAAGGAGCAACCCTTTAGCCCTTAGTTGTACGACTTGTCGAGGCATAGATTAACATTTGAACTAGTTCTGATCAGTGCGGATGATGGATGCGATGGACGGATGCTGAACACATGCAGACACAACAAAACTATGTTTAATAACTGATGCGGTCTGATGATGATAAAGTAGTAATTAAATGGTGGATATTAACTAAAGTAATTCAGAAATAATTATTATTGTAATTGTAATAATATATATACAAATATATAAATTATGTAAAAAATGGTAACATTAAAATCATATTTAAGAGTAAATAAATGATTTAAAAATTTATCTATTGTCTATACATTTTCCGGGAAACAAGGATTCAAAGAACGAAAGAATGCAACAATTTAAAAAGAGAAATCTAAAAGTATACATTTTAACATGAAAAAAGCTTTTATTCAAAATAGATTTCAAAATCATCAAAAATTGTGAGTTGATTTTTCTTGTCTATTGTTCACTGGCTCCGATCTTGTCTTGATCGTCAGGCTTTTATTTTTTGATTTTTTTCTGTCTACTATTTACAAAGGCTTCGGACCAATTGTACTCAATATAACAGGTAAAAAGACAACGCCATGAAATATTCCAAAAACTACCACCAAAATGAAAATCTGAAATTGTAGTGTGTAATAATTTAATTGTTATTATTTTGTACTTTATAGGAGAGTTGTAATTCAGCCTCATAACTAGAAAATTAACTATTTACCTTAAAGAACGAAAAGAAAACGTACATGTCGGCCGTTGAGAGCAGCAGCAGGGCCAAGAGGGTGGATGTTCCGCCGTAGATGATTGCAGCGCCTACGAGAATAATCGCATCCAGCATCCGTTTGTTTCTATCGCCGTCGGCTATGAGCACGAAATTGTGGCCTATGTGAGCCGCATAATCCACGCAGAGCCCAATGGCCAACTGTAGGCCAATGCAAGACACCAGGTCAATTGTTAGGCCCCAAAGATGCATAAAACCGCCGACGTTTATCTGTTTGATGTGGAAATGTTTGCTTTAAAAATCCAGTTTAAACAATTTTAATGATTACCAAGGTAAAAGTGACACAAATGAATATCCAGAAGCAGAGCTGGATGTCCAAAATGATTAAAAATGTGCAGGTCATAAGACAGACTAGACCTATGCCGATATTCCGATATATCTCTTTGTCGATAATCTGAAAAATATATTTAGGTCAAGAAAATTAAAAGTCCCAACAAAACGCCTCCTTGAATTTGTTTTTGGTAACTAAAATTATTTATTTAGGATTTGTCCAAAACGAGCGGTTAATAAAAAGAGAAAATATCACATGATTAAGGTTTTTTTTAAAGAAAATAATGGCCCTGATTCCGCGAAGTCGTATTACTTTTCGAGAATTACGACAAGCGAGCTTATAAAAGCACTTTTTGTAGAAAAATTCCTTAATAAAGTTGCTAAAGCTCTTATAAAAAATAATTTTAGTTACCTGTGATTTAAATTAATTTTGTCATTCAAAGTGGTTAAGATAGTCGATTGAATTTTTTTATCCTACTATTTTAGTCGCTTTGAACGACAAAATTAGTTGAAGTCAAAGGCAACTGAAATGAATTTACTCAAAATTTAAGGAATTTAAATTCAAAAGGTGCTTTTTAAGCTCTTTTCGATCCGATTCGAACGATTACAAGAATAGGGCCCAATAAATTGTTTACTTCATCAGGGATCCAATACGCGAATGCAGGAGACCACGGTTGAACAAATCCATCGCCGCTGTTTATGTTGTGTTGTTTTATTATATCGGTGAGTTTGTGCATCACAGGCACGTAAACATCTCGATTGGTGAATTTCTTGAATTGAAAATTTATAGAAGATGCCTATAACATATAAATTTGTTTTTAGAATACATAGTACATATCAAAAAATCTAATTAAAATATACCTTCATGTTTCCAGTGGGATCCTCACATTTTAGAGGCTTATCAAAATGTAAAAAAGGTTCATACATTCTCCCGGCAGGACTCCAAAGAAATGTTGATAAGTAATTCCGCCATTCAACATCCGTGAGGATATCTTTTCGCAAATCTGGAGAAATAGTCTTTAGTATAATTTCAAAATCAAAAGATCCTAAAAGTTAAAAGTTACCTTTGTTGTAAGATTTTTGCACGAATTTCGCAAACGGTTCCACCCAGCTATCAAAGCTGGAGAAGTAGAGATGATTTTGTTTAAGATCATCAACTAATTTTAAAATTTGAGGTAAACTCTCTGTGTAGTTGAGTCTTCCCATGAAGATTGCTCCCTCGTAACCTTGAGAAACAGTGAATTAATTCAAAAGTTAGTGTATTATTATATGATTACTATTTATTTAAAAAAATATATATAGTACAAGGTAGGATAGAGATTTATGTTTTAAAATTAAATTTGTGTTTAAAAATGATTTATATTTACCGCCTTTCGAAAAATATTTTTCCAACATCGCTTTATATTTGTAATGATATGAGTTTCTAGGTATAAACCACATAGGATCAAACTTCGGTTTTAACTCGCAAAGATATAAAGTGCCTATAGAAGTTAATCCTATCCCCATAAGAAGTACAATCACCTGCAAAACGATACAACAAACGAACGAAAAATAATCACTTTTAGTTGAGCAATTACTGAATTATACCTTTCCAGGTTTTGTTAATATAATCTTAGAATAGAAAAACAGCAAACATTTGTGCATCAAATTTAGATCACAGCACGGTTTAACCGCCTCCTTGTGAACTATGCAGGGAACGAATGCGTTGCGATTCGCTCGAATTCTGTACTCATCGAGAATAAAAACAGCTACGAAAAATGTAATTGCATAAAAATATGTCGTGAGTACGCCAAATGCGGCGTAAAAACAAAATGACTGCAGCGTAGGGATAGCCTTGAAATAAACTTTAATTTAATATTTTACAAATTGTACGAACAGCGCCTACTTACAGTGAGGGAACCCACAAGAAAAGCAATTATATTAGTGAACGATGCGACTGTTATCGATGCTCCTGCGCGCTTCAGCATGAGCCCCATTCGCTCTTCGAGGGGCAATTCTTCATCTTTAACTTTCTTCCAGCAGGCCATCATGATGAATAAATCGTCAACTCCGAGTCCCATTAATAAAAAGGGAAGGCTCGTGTGAAGTACGGCATAGGGAATTCCAATAACAGCGAAAAATCCGCACGTGCAGACCAAGCTAAATAAAATTGTTAACAGACCCAAAGTACCTAAAATGAACTGGAATATTTGAAATTAATCGCAACGAACTCAGATGTTATCCTCTTTACCCTCATTTCGGTCCAGCTGAACTTGGAAAAGACAATTTGCACGAAGATGAATATCATTAGGAAACCTAAGCCGAATTTAAGTGTCTCACGGGCAATTGAATCGTATAAAATCTGATTATAGCTGAAAAATAAAGTCGATATTGCAATTATTTAGACTACACACGCTTTGAGTAGCCGGCGTCTACACTTATGGGCAAAACAATGAATACAGTGTTGTGCAAAATAATAACAACCATTCCAATACAAAAACTTAATTTCATTTTTTCTAATTTTATTTAGTGCAGAATAAAAAGTTATATTCTGTTTTTCTCCTTTCATTAAGTATTACAATGAAATATTTGAATAAAACAATTTAGAAATATGAGTTAACTTTACGCAGCACTGTATATGCAAAAATAAGAACATTTGGTGTGTAAAACTTTGTAAATAATAATTTTGTTAGAAATTTAACGTATAGAAAGAGTTTTAACACTATAAGTAAAATGAAATCATATTTTCATTTGTGAATTCACAATTTTTGGGGAATTAATCGCTACGGTTTATGATAAACTTAATTTTGGTGTTATTAACGAACAATACCTTTCCGAAATTGAATAATAGATTTTTATACTACTGTTGGGCGGATCAGAAGAATCCAGGGCCTTCATTTCTTTCAAGTAAGCATTCTGCCATGCGCTAAGTTCTCGTTTCATACGCGCAAACCACCGATTTTCGAGAGCTCTAGCAGAAATGATCTGCCCATTTTGATCCCTTTCAATTGCTCCAAGAAGTTCGTCAAACTTTTCACCGGTCACTGAACTCTCTGTGGTCGTGTTTAGAGCCTTTATTACCTCAGGGAGTGTTAACTTATTTATTTTCTCGAGATCATAGTCCCAGATCTTTAAAATACTTTCTTCAACGCAGCTCCAAGGGAGGCTGTAAATGAACTTACAATAATCCTCCGAATTAATGCCGGTGATTGGACTAAGATTTCGGGGTCGCTTTTCAAAATTATCAGCCTCATAAAAGAGGTCTTCGAAGTGACCCTCGTCTAAGTAGACCCCGGCGGCGATTTGTCTCTTTCTGCTAGCCCCCAGACTTCCTGCAAAATGAGGCATTCTAAAAGGTATGATATGAGTAAAGGTGCCAGAAGGTTGAATTAGCAAATCTTACTTTAAACAAACGTCCTGCCACTTGATGATGGTGCCGTTTTGAAGTTGTCCACTTGCATCAATTATTTTTAAACGTGCGTGAGCTAACTAAAACATGTTTTCTAATTTTTTTGGGGAGTTGCTGAGTGAATTTACAAACCTTCTGAAGGACTTTTGGCTCCAAAACATTAGGAGCTACTAAAATAAGAGTTTCTACATTGACACTGTTTTCAACGTTGTGACACATCCAATGTGTTGTGCGTAAGAACTGAGAATCTATTTTTAAAATTATTTGAACATTTTAAACATTTATTTGCATTGTGAAAATTATAGTCCCAAAAATGAGGTCTCACCTCTTGGGATGAAGAGCACTTGGGTATTTGTTTCTACTCTGAATTTTATGAAACCAAAGCTACCAAATCCCGCGATTAACACTGAGATTACTATTGTTTTCCATGGATTGTTTGCTATAAATACACCTAGTCTGAAAAAAAGGTAAATTAAACTGGTTTCAGAAATTTTCAAAATTTTATTATTCTAAATGCAAACATTGTAAGAAATATCTCAGAATTCACTGCTGTAAGCGGGTAAATTTGCGCGATGTATAGTTTTTACTTTTTGTGGCGATCACAGTCAAATTGCGCGAATGCCATGTTTTATTGATTCCATATCATATCTTTAAAGTGGACAAAAACAGATATTCCACTGAACTCACCTATAGAAATAATTTGCAATTCCGCTCGAGATTTTTGATGGAAATTGTTTTAAACATTTGCTCATATTTCTGATAGAATAACTACAATACCGAGTGGACGTTTAAGAATTTTTTAAATCTAAACTCAAAATCTTTTCGCCCACTTGTTGACAGACTAATCAATGCTTCCTAGGATAGGTGAACTATCAGGTTCTATTCTATGCTCGCTATGCTTTAAAGAATTCAGAGTACATACATAATTTCTTTATTTTTTACTCATGCCAATCTAAGTAATCGTTAATTTTAAAGCAATTTAGTCTAGTAAAAATTAAGGCCAACCTTACATTTGGGTAGCTAGAAAGAGGAATGCAAAATAATATAACAGAAAAGAAGAAAAAATGCTTTTTAACATGAAAAAGTGCTTTTATTATAAATAATCCCAATTCCATCACAATTTTTAACTTATTTCGATTTTTCTTGTCCGTTGTGCATCGGCTTCATTTCTTCTTCATCGTCAGGATTCTCTTTGTGCTTATTTTTGTCGACTATTTTATAAGGCTTCGGACCAATCGTACTCAGCACAACAGGCAAAAAGACAACGCCATGGAATATTCCAAAAACTATCACCAAAAAGAAAATCTGAAATTACAGAAATAATTTTTAACCATTGTAAATCAAGTATTTATCTTGTAGAAATTATTAAGTCTAGTACAAACAAAGATTCTAAATTTAACTTGATAGTTGCAATACTCAGAACTATAGGGAAGCAAAAAAACTATTTATATACATAACCTTAAAGAACGATTGGAACGTGTAGGCCTCGGCTCGCGAGAGCAGCAGCAAGGCCAAGAGGGTGGATGCCCCGCCGTAAAGAACCGCAGCCCCTATGTGAAGAACCGCATCCAGCATCCGTTTGTTCCTGTCGCCGTCGGCTATCAGGAGGAAATTGTGGCCTATGTGAGCTGCATAATCCACGCAGAGTCCAATGGCCAGCTGCAGGCCAATGCAAGACACCAGGTCAATTGTTAGGCCCCAAAGATGCATAAAACCGCCGACGTTTATCTGTTTGATGTGGAATTGTTTGCTTTAAAAGCCCTTCAGTTGATAATATCGTAATAATTACCAGAGTGAGAGAAACACAAATGAATATCCAAAAGCAGACTTGGACGTCCACAATGACTACAATTGTGCACAGCATAACACAAACCATAGCTAGGATAACATTTCGAAATACCTCTCTGTCGATGATCTGAAAAAGTATATATTTAAGTGAAAAATGTTGTTAAACGATTAGTTTATAAATTATATTAGCTTCCTCAAGTTATAACTTTTACATAATATATCACATAAATATAATAGTCCTCACAACTATTTATCTATTTCTTTATACATAGAAGAATTTTTTTATAGACGTTTGTAAGTTTCATCAAACTTAGCCTAAGGGAGCGCAACGAAACACCGACTTTTGAAATACCGACTATGCAGTAACTGAGATTTTTGCCTGATTGATGGAACCATCAAAATTCCAACAACAAAAAATGTAGACTGAAAAAAATTCCGACTAAAATTTACAAATCCTGGCTAAATAAAAATACCGACTAAGAAAATATTTTTCTTTATGCCTATTAACTAAATATTTTCCTTTTACAAAATGTCTATTGACCAAATATTTTCCTTTTACAAAATGCCTATTAACTAACTATTTTCCTTTTTCAAAATATCTATTAACTAAATATTTTTCTTTTACAAATATATGCTAATTAAAATAATATATTCGGGCTTTTAAAAATCGGAATTTTAAGTATCGGGATTTTTTTATCGGGACTTTTTTGTATTTTTTTTTTTGAGTTATGAAAATTATAAAAAATAAAAAATTTCTTACTTCATCAGTGATCCAATTTGCAAAAGCAATAGCCCACGGCTGAACAAATCCATCGCCGGTGGTTATGTTGTTCCGTTTTATCATATGATTTAATTCGTACATCGCTGGCACATAAACATCTCGACTGGTGAATTTTTTGAAGCGAAAAGTTATGATAGACACCTATAAAAATTTTAAATTAATTTTTTAAGAAAACATGAAGTACGTATTACAAAACCAATTTTAAAACAGAGAAAACTTACAGTCACGTTTCCAGATGGTTCTCCGCACTTTAAAGGCTTATCGAAACGAAAAACAGCTTGATATTTTCCCCCGATAGGACTCCAAAGGAATTTTGATAAATAGAACTGCCATTCATGATCCGTAAGGATGTGAGTTCTCAAATCTGGAGAAATATATTTATCATAAATAGCAAAAATTTATCTGAAAGTTATACCTTTGTAGTAATATTTTTTCACAAATTCCGCAAAGGGTTTTACCCAGCTATCAACGTCGTAGAAGTAGAGATCATTTTGTTCAAATTCATCAACTAATTGTGCTATATGAGGGAAACTTTCCGTGTAGTTTAGTCTTCCCATGAAAATAGATCCGTGGTAACCTTGAAAAATAATTTAATCAACTTTGTATTGTAAAATATTCTAGTAATTAAACCAAATCTTCTTTATAAGTAACAATCTTTAATTTACCTGCTTCCGGGAAATATCTTCTCATATTCATAATATATTTGTGCAAATATGTGCGCTCAGGTATAAACCACGTAGGGTCAAATTTCTGCTTTAATTCGAGAAGATTTATGGTGCTTAGAGAAGTTAATCCTACCACTGTAAGAAGTACAATCACCTGCAAAAAAATAAAATAAAATCAATTATATTTTTTTTATCATATTTTTAGCTGGAGAATTGCTGAATCATACCTTCCCAGGCTTTGTTAATACAAATTTAGAGTAAATAAAATTTAAACATTTGTGCATTAAATTCAAATCACAGCACGGTTTAACCGCTTCCTTGTGCACTATGCAGGGAACGAATGCGTTGCGATTCGCTCGAATTCTGTACTCATCGAGCGTAAAAATTGCTACGAAAAATGTTACTGCATAAAAATATGTCGCAAAAACTCCAATTGCAGCGTAAAGACAAAATGATTGCAGCGAAGGAATAACCTTGAGGTAAAAGCTAATTAAATATATTAAAAATTATATTAGTCCTTGCTACTTACAGTCAGAGAGCCCACAAGAAAAGCAATTATATCAGTGAGCGATGTGACTGTTATCGATGCTCCCGCGTGCTTCAGCATGAGCCCCATTCGCTCTTCGAGGGGCAATTCTTCATCTTTAACTTTCTTCCAGCAGGCCATCATGATAAATAAATCGTCAACACCGAGTCCCATTAATAAAAAGGGAAGGCTCGTGTGAACGGGGCCATAGGGAATTCCAATAGCTGAACAAATTCCGCATGTGCAGGCGAAAGAAAATAAAATTGTAAGCAGACCCAAACTGCCTAAGGTAATCTGGAATTTTTTAAATTAATTTTAACGAACTCAGGCGTTATCCTCTTTACCCTCATTTCGGTCCAGCTGAACTTGGAAAGGACAATTTGGACAAAAACAAACATCATGACGATTCCTACGCCTAATTTATTTGTTTCTTGAAACATTGATTCGTAACTGATGTCGCCAAAACTGGAAAGAAGTTATATGACAATTTTCTTTTGTAACGCTAAGCTCTTAATCTAATAAAATTAAAGTTAAAAAAACTAAAACCCGACCACGGAAACAACGAACTGAAATGTGTGAAACAAGAAAATATTCTTATCTGAAACCATTGCTTGAATTTGTCTTTTAGGCTAAGGGAATTTAGTGTTCTGAAAAACTATTTAGTAATTCACCGTTTAAAAAGACAATTGACTGAATTGAAATTGACCCATAGGTACGCTGATGTTCAGAGTATAGCTGTGGTCGTATATATTGGACATCTTGAACGCATTACCGCGATAAAGTTACCAAAGTGTTAATTGAGGACATGGTCTATCTGTGTGCAAAATTTCATCAAAATCCATTCAGCCGTTTATACGTGATTGAGTCACAAACATCCAAATACCTTCATAAACTTTCTAATTTGTAATATTTTTGGAATCTCCACATTAAAACCTTTCATTTGGTACCACACTCCATACATTTTTATTTTTAAGGCTTTTGGTATTTTGTGGCTTATGTCCGCTATTTTGGATTTAATATGACGTCATATACCCTATGTCACCCGTATCATAATAACAAATCTATTGACATTTAATTCATCAAAATCGGATGAGTAATTTAGGCGTTATGGTGGATCATACGTAACCAAAAACATAGACTGCTAAAAATATAAACCTTCCTTTTGACTTTGCCGTAGTCGGGTAAAAAACGAGCAATTAAGCTAAATTATGTTTAGTGCTTTAGCGGTTGAAGCTCCCTCAGTTCATGTCTGGGTAATATTTAAGCACCTCCTGTACTCCCTATTGAGTCGTTTTTACCCAGTAAAGAATTCGAGGTTGTGATAATAAATCGTTAAAGTTTATTATAATGCCATTTTGGCCGCGTTTATGAACATTAATTACACCTACCTTTTAGCAGCTGCATAATACATTTTTGTGCCATTGTCGGATGATTCAGAAGAATCCAGTTCTTGCATTTCTTTTAAGTAAGCATTCTCCCACACAGAAGTTTCTGGTGTAATCTTAAAATAAATATCAAAAATTGTTATTGGCAATTTTTTTTACTTCAAGAAAAATTTACCCAAGTTTCCGTGCCAGCCAAATTTCCCACTTTCTCGTCTTTAACTGCTGTAAAATTTAAAAATAGAAACCACTGATTTTGTAGAGCTCTAGCAGCAATTATTTGTCCATTTTGATCCCTTTCAATTTCACCAAGAAGTTCGTCAAATTTTGTCTCATGACCGGTTACTGGACTGACTGTGATATTATTTAGAGCCGTTATGACCTCGGGGAGTGTTAATTTATTTATTTTCTCCAGATCATAGTTCCAGAGCTCTAAAATACTTTTCTCAAAGCATCCCCAGGGCAAGCTGTTTATGAGTTTACAATAAACAGCCGGGCTTAGATCGACACTTGGATTAAATTCTCTGGTTGGTTTTTTCAAATTGTCTGCCTCTTCAAAGAGGCCTTCGAAGCGATCCTCGTCTGTGCTTCGGGTCTTTCTGCTGTAGGCCTCATTTCCTGTAATAAAAGGTATTCTAAAAGGCTCAGGTTTTCAAGTAAGCGTCGTAGAAGATTGTATTCGCAAATCTTACTTTAAGCAGACGTCCTGCCACTTGATGATGGTGCCGTTTTGAAGTTGTCCACTTGCATCAATTATTTTTAAGCGGGCATGAGCTAACTAAAATCATGTTTTCTAATTTTTTTCGGGAGTTGCTGAGTGAGTTTACAAACCTTTTGAAGTACTTTTGGCTCCAAAACATTAGGGGCCACTGTAAGAACGCTTTGTGGACGGAATCCGTATTCAATGTGGTCAACGACCCATTTTGTTGTGTGTAAAAATTGAGAATCTATTTTAATAATTATTTAATTATATGCACTGTGAAGACTGTAGTCTAAGGTCTTACCTTTTGGGACCCAGAGTTCCAAAGGATTTGTTTCTATTTCGAATTTTATAAAACCTATGCTGCATACTGCCAAGAATAAGAGCGAAGTTGCTACTATTTTCCATGGATGATGTGCTATTAATACTCCTAATCTGAAAAACAATATATAGTTATTTTGCGCAATTATCACAATTGATTTAAAAGCATAAGATACATAAGTTTATTTCTCTTTAGAGCTGAAAATTATTCATTACATGTAATTAAGGCGGTGAGTATGTAAATTGTAAAATAATGAAAAACTGTTTTTATTGTTTCTTTAACAACTTAGGCAGAAGTGCAATTATGCAATACTCAATGTTTTCTGTTCTTCTGTATTTAAAAAAAAACCAGCCACTGTTGATATATAAAATTTCATAACCGTTGGCGGTAATTTCTGCGATAAGAAAAATTGAATAGAGATAATATTTTAGCGATTAGGAAATTAATCACTTTATCAACTATGGTGGTTAAGAATTGTTTTTTAAAAACATTTTGATTTATTCATAATTCTATTGTTTAATTAGTATAATTTTAGTGTTAAGAAACCCTTTTTATGTCGTGAATTAATTTAATGCCCCGTATTTGCACTTTACGTTTAAAAAATTGCTGTTTCTGCCAATTGCCGCAATTTATCCGATTTCAGACGAAGCACCGTTTTTTAATTGGAATTAATTTATTTTCATTACTCACATTTTAGCGCTAGCTCTAGATAAATTGTCTTTTCTTTCTTTACATTATTATTATTTGCGTCATTCGATCGTCTTTGCATATAATCATATTTGTTAATTTTATTTGCCAAGGATAAAGAATTCAAGTTTATTAAAAATGGATTAAAAAATACCTATTGAAGATAAGATCAACCAAAATATTGCTTTAAGAGAAGATTTTCGCTATTTATTATATATACAATGATCTTTAAATCTCAATTAGATTTTTATGGAAATCTTACAGATTTATTAACGTCAATAAAGATAATGAATGATAGCGAGAGTGGAGAAAAGGTATAATTAAATTCGATTGACTGTAGCATGGACTATGCATTCAATTACCATTTGTTTATCTCGTTAATTTCCATTTGTGCTTGGGTCACAAATGTTCAATTTCACTTTTCTTCTGAACTCGACCTCCAATTACAGGTTATTAAGCAGAGGAAAGCTATTTTCTATGGGAATTTACAGGTCAATAGCCAAGTTTATTGATCAATCGTTTCATATGCTACCAAATCAATCGTGATTTATTATTTTATAACTGTGGCTACTAACGCACTTGGGACTCCGGGGTCAAAGTAATTCTATTGGAGAAAGATAATTGTAATTTATTAAAAATACGCACTTAAGTAAATTTACTTAAGAATATTTTAGCACAATTTTTCTTTAATAAAGGGGAATATGCGAATTCAATATAACGAATGAAAATACAACTCCAAAAGATTTATGTCTTCGGTAAATGCCAGAATGATTGCTTTACTTT
This sequence comes from Machimus rusticus, assembly GCA_951509405.1. NCBI lineage: Eukaryota > Metazoa > Arthropoda > Insecta > Diptera > Asilidae > Machimus > Machimus rusticus. The sequence continues at coordinate 12,917,060 of OX608054.1, read as the reverse complement.
TTGAATTAAAATCGTTTTATACTATGAATGTCTTCATTGATAGTAAACTTACATGTATATGTAAAATACGTCATACCGATTTTATAACATAAAAAGCCGATAAACCAGAAAATTCTTCTTAACTCTCTGCAAGTGAGATCAACTCCAAAATTCCACCTTGGCCTAGCTCAGAGTATGGTTTTGTTTTTATGGAAACGATTTTGCAAGTCAGCTCATCAAAGTGCGCGAATGTCATAGTTTTATTGATTCATATTTTTTAATTGCCAAGAAGCATATTTTAATATCACGCAACACTCACCTGTAGAATTGGTTTGCTATTGCACTCGAGATCCGAGATGAAAGATTTGCACCTTTGCACATATTCCTGATAGAAGATTGCAATACTGACTGAAGATTTCTTAAGGATCTTTTAAATATTGACTAAAAATATATTATCACAAAATGCAGCACATGGACTCGAAACGATAATTAATTTCGCGTCGACTTGTTAACAGAGCAATGCTTCCTGGCACTGGAGCACTATCAGGCCATGTATAGGAGCCTCAAACTTAATGAAAGAATTCAGCATTCTTTATATTGCTCACGACAATCTAAGTAATCATTTCAATTTTTTTCTATTATAGATAGACAGAGAAATAATTTTAACACAGAGTGCACAATTACGGAAAAGCAGTGCCAAAGGACGTACGTAAGCGAAATTACTTTTTTATGCGTGTAGCTTTATCAGAAATATTTGTCTAATAATTATATTAATTATATCACATTCTTTAGCCTTCTGACAGAGACTATGAAAACAAGAGTGCAATTGTGCGTTTAACATCTGCATCTATTGCAGTTTTGTGTTTCCGAATTCGCTCATAATTTATTACTATAATAATGCAAAAATATACGACACCGCGAACAGATGTAAAGTCGCCCCGTGACTGTCGCTTGCTTATTTTTGGAGGCTTTGCTCTGTCTTTAGAGGGGCTTTTGGGTATGTTCTGAAGAAGCTTTACGGTGAAATAAGAAAGAAGCAAATGTGCTTTAGATAGACGTAGTGTAAGCGCTTCAGTGCAGTTATTTCTACTGTTTAGATAATTCAACAACCGTTAGGGCTCATTAGGCTAATTAGTACCCTGAAAGTTTAGTTCACTTCAGAGCAATGAAAAAGACTTAACTGGGATGGTGTCGTACAGTCTCATTCTTTATATGTAGTTGAATTGTATTTAAAAATGTTCAAATGTATGAAAATTAGATATTATGACAAATCAAAACGCATTAGTTCAAAATTTAAGTTTCAGAACTGTGTAGTCAACTAAAGAACTGCTTTTTTTCTGATATATTTCTATTCAATTGACATGCCGATTGCTCCTTTACTTCATTTTTTTTAATTAGCCCCCCTTTGATCAAATTTACATAAATTCAGGCTAAATATTGAATAATAAGCAAAATGAATATTGCAATAACTTTTTAGTAATTTATTTTAATAATATATAGTATATACAGGAGAATTACTCAAGTTACTTATAAAAATATTTATTTCATGGACTGTTAAATTAAATTTAAAACTACAAAATTACGATTTTTTATTTATTTCCCAGAAGCGATTCAATGTTCTCAGAGACTTCCTTAACAGCCTTCATGGTGTGCTCAGTCTGTTCAATAAGTTCTCTGACCATAACCATTTGCAAAAGTTCAGTCTTAGCTTGATTCACCTTGGAATCTGTCAGTAGTACTTCAATCTGATTGCTAGTTGACGGACCCAGCCGTAGTTCCATGCACTCTTTCAGCAATTCGCACTTTTGATTTTTTATTTCAACTAATTGTTTCTGCAAATTCCCGTGCTTGTTTTTTAAATCTGCAATAATTTGGTGTAGTACTTGGGGCTTGTACAAATCTGGATGATCTTTTTTCGCTGCCTCAGCTATTTCTATTAGGGGTTTGCATTTTTCTTTAATTTTTTTGACGATATACTCCCGCACAGCTTTGCGCTCGATGTAGGACAATTCAATCTCCCTATAATCTGTGAGATCTGAAAGTAATTTGTTTGGCGATTAACAAAAGTTTGAATTAATTAAGCTTTTAAGAAAAAGTGATTTGTTTTTAAATCCAGAGCAAATCGATAGACCTCAAAAGCCTATTCTATCTTGAAAATCCATTTTATATCGCACCTGAAATTAAGTATTTTACAATCAAGTTTAAATAAACATGGAAATATTTCCATTGCTGTATTGTCTCAAGCATTTTGATATTAAAAAATTGGCATTTTGGAATTTAACTGCACTACTACTACTTTGTTAATATTCGTTGAAATCTGCTTCCCTTTAAGGTTTATAATATACATATGGGAATCGAAACGTTTTCACTTCACAGATAAACTAGATATTTAAAAAATTCTGGGGATAAAAAATATGTAAATGATTTCCGGCAGCGAAATACTAAATTCTAGATTTCGTTTAATGTTTGAAATTTGTAGAGCGATGAAAATTTCAATATTTTCCTCAAAAAAAACCTCAGCCGCTACAGAAGAATCAACCGAAAAGTACATATGTAATTTTTTAAGGTGTTGAATAGTCGAATAAATTGGGTAAATGTGCCGAATATTATATTCTACAAGATATGCAAAAGGGAGTACTTACTTAATAAACAGTTCGAGTCCCCGAGCTTAAGGCCGTCCTGGACGGAGAGGATTTTCAATTTTCTGTTGAGGCTGTCCGTATCTTCGACGTTCATCTCCTTTGCATCCGCGGATTTTATGATTGAAAGCAGAAATTTCATCTTGTGGATCTTCTTTATTCTCTCCTCATTTTCTTTTCGCAACTTTTCGTCGTTCTCCTGCTGAGATATGCGGGTTATTTCGTTTAAATCACTCATGGTTAAAAAAACAGTTTAGAAATCCGTTCCTTCTTCAAATCAAAACAGGAAATGTCACAGGTTAGGCATTGCCATGTGGTAAAGTACTGTCATTTTGATAGCGACGTATATTTACGTCAGTGGATGGAGGTTTTATATTTTGATATTTGCTTGTTGACTTTAAATTGAGGTTCTTTATTAGTTTTATTTTGAATAAAAACATAGATTTTCGAAAACATTTTACGAATTTCAAAGTAATTAACGGGGGATTGTTAAAAAATGTAAGTCTCCAAAAGAATTGGCGGCAACTTCATTGAAAACACCCCGACAGCTGTCAAAATCCTTCGACAGAAGGCGAAAGTTCTGTCGTAAACAGGAGGAACGAGATTTGGCTGGTTTTCTGCAATAAAAGAGGTATTATCGGCTGGTAAATGCTTAAACAAGCTCCTCACCCACTGCATAGCCGCATAAATATAAAAAATTTCCATAGCGCCCTCTAGAATAGTTGTTTCCATCACACTCTGCTTGCTTACATTTCGCACTTAAGAAAACTTTGAAAGGTTTTTTTAGTTAATTTCTATCTTTTCTCTTTCTGTTCTTTGCCCTTTTAGGATTTGAAATTATCTTTATTATTTTCCCCTTGACAATTCTCTAAATATCTCTCTAAAAACCCCCACAACTATAAAAATATACTCAATGTCCACCTCAAGCGACCCGTACACGGTTTTCAGCGGCAACGGAGACCAGCATTTCGTGGACAGCAGCCACAACTCCATGGCATCGCCCTCCCAAAACAGCCCAATGAGTTCTTCAGCCAATCAACAGAGCAATGCCGTCAACAAGACGAACAGTGCCGATAATCAGCCAGTGAGTCTTCCTAGGCAGCTGCCCCAAATTCCAAATTTTAACAACCAGTTCTTCTCCAGGTACTTACAAAGCCACGACTACAGGAGCTAGTGCGCGAAGTTGACCCCACAGAGCAGCTGGACGAGGAGGTCGAGGAGCTCCTCCTTCAAATCGCTGATGATTTTGTCGAGGACACAGTTAAGGCTGCCTGCGCTTTCGCAAAACACCGGAAAGTGTCCAAAATAGAGGTGAAGGACGTCCAGCTGCATCTGGAGCGAAAGTGGAACATGTGGATCCCCGGCTTCGGGACTGACGAGCTCCGGCCCTACAAGCGTGCCACCGTCACAGAAGCTCACAAACAAAGACTGGCGCTTATACGTAAAAATATCAAGAAATATTAGCACTTGCTGTAAGGTTTATTTAAATATAGTTCCGTTTTTTATTAAAACTCGAAAGCATTTTCCTTTACCACCCCAAGCCTTGAGGCTTCCGGCTGTCGTGGGAACCCGGTCAAAACAAATTTTTTTAAAGGAGCAACCTTTTTAATTTCTAAAATTCTGTCCTCCGTTCGATTTTCACAAGTTCTACATCGAAAACTAGCGTCGAATCCGGGGGAATTTTTGAGCCTGCTCCAGCCTTTCCGTACCCAAGCTCTGGAGGGATGACGAGGCGACGTTTCTCGCCCTCGCACATGCCAAGGAGGCCCTGGTCCCAGCCCTTGATCACCTGGTTGGTTCCCACGGTGAAGGTGAAGGGATTCGACGGGTTCGAGCGATCAAACTCCGGCCCGTCCAGCAGAGTGCCCTGAAATTAATTCTTTTTCAAATAAAATACGAAAGAATTAGTAAAAACGTTACCTTGTAGTGTACATGAACAAAATCTCCCTTTTTCGTCTTTGTCGGGCAGTTCTCCACGCGCTTCTTAATCCCAATTTTGACTCGGGGCTCCGAGTTTCCAAAAATGCTAACCACCGCACTCAGCAGAATTAATTCCAGCAGGAAAATCTTCATTTTGTCGACTTGTCTTTAAAAACGTTCGCCGCCAAGAGAAACATCTGTCAGACGCGCGCCACGATAAAACTCTAGGGGGCGGATTGCCTCCCCCCAGCTGCTGGACAGATTAATGAGCTGGTCCTATCCAAGTTCAGATGTGATAAACCTTTTGTTGGCGTGCAATATCTTTAAGCAAATACATGTTGTATATTTTTAAGTAATTTTTCCTAAAATTTATTTTACTACACCTTTGCTTATTTTATGAAACCTTTAAGAAAACTATTTCAAAATGTATTTTTGTAAAAATGCTCATGTTTGCAAAATTCAAAATTCCTTTATAGTCCCATGTGACATTTCTGTTACAAACCGTTTTAGTGCTCATAAAATTCAAAACAAACTCTTCCATTTCAAATCCAACGTTACAGCACAACTTTATTACACATTTTCTCAAAAACTGATGATTTTAACTGCTATTAAGTTAATTGATTTGAATTTGATTCATCGTGAAACTGCTAAGGAGTCTGTGTAAATATATAAAAATCGAGAAAATGGAATAAATTATAAATCGATATTTCTTCGTGTTATCAAGTATGTACATAATTTTGTGTAAACCCACAGGTATGTTTAATGTTATGAATAAAATATTTTTCGTTTCACAAAATGTTCAGTAGTTTTCGCATTGAGAGTAAATTATTATAGCTATCATTATACCTCTTTTTTAATTTATTTTTAGTTTTTTTATTGTATTACTAAAATTTTGAAAATCTCAGAAATACATGTTTTATTATTTTTGAAAACCTATCAAAGCAGGAATATTATCAGAACTAAGTAGGTAATTCAATTCGTTTACGAATAGTGCACCTAGTTTTGGGTTTGTTAAACATGAAAACTCAGAAAAATAATTAAATAAACATTAAAATAAACGAAATGGATAATTTTTCTTTTTTTTAATCGCATCGAAGAAAATTGTAGTCATTTTTAAGTATAGCTCTTGCTTATAAGACGGAAATTTACTTATTGCAAGAGAGGTAAAACATTTTGAAGATAGTGAAAGATGTTATACAATTAAGGATATGCCTAGCGCTACGGTAATCATATAAAAATGGCATATGTTTATATATATATATATATTTTATATGTTATTTTACATGTTAGTGTGTGCAACATTTGAAAGACATAAGGTTGTTAAATTTTTATTCAATACAACACACATTTCGTGTGTGTTTGTATGGTGACTTGAATTAATTTGATCATTGGCTATAAAAAATTACTATAGTATCATACATAAAGCATGCTGAAATCAACTTAAAAAAGGCATAGATAAATAATTCTACACCATCCCCAGAGGATACGTAGCCACTTCGAATCAGATAAGAATTGAATTTAATTAATTGGCCACCTTCGCCTGCAGTCGGCCGATTAAAAAAGCTCAAAGCCCTGGGAGAGATCTCGTTTAATATTTTGCAAGTATAATTTTGCGCTTACCTAAACCGCACCGTAGAGGTGCAAAAAGAGCAAAAATTCCTGGAAGCGGGCACAGCTAATGGGACTATTTGTTGACAGATCCCCGACCCGATAGAAGCCAGATTATTCACATCAAGCGCTCTATCAGCGCCATAAATTATTAATTGGATACTCAGAAGTGATGTAAGTGGCCGCAGCGGCGATGCAATATGATTGGAGCTCAAAACTCCACTGCAACTCCGCGAATTCGCGGGGCGAAGATGAAATAATTAAATACGTATATTCATAAAAAACACAAAGCTAAATCAAAAAATTAATACATTGCGAATAATGCGGTTGGGGCATCCGGGATGATCCAAACTTGCTATTTTTGGAAAATCAAGGGTCAAATCCGGCTTAAGGCAGTGTATTCACAAGAATTTTATCTTCGAAGTTGTTCCGGATTTGCATGTTTACTAATTATAAGTTTACTCCACCCACTTTTTGTCATACCCTCAAAAGGTTTTTTTTTTAGAAATTCTTGTCGGAAATATGACTGATAATTTTTATAACATTTTACCTGTATATTACAAAATTCACAATATTTGTGAATATTGCGGAAAAAATTAAAATACATAGCATAGAAAATTAATATAGAATTACTTGACAATTTTTTTTTAAGTTTTATTCAAAAATAATCAAACATTGATAAAATTGGAATTTAATAAAAAGGTTGCATTCGAAGCTATGGGGTAGAGATAAGATAGGTGATGGTTCGTATGGGGTGTAAATTGTTATATAAAATTTACTAAATTTACGTAGATCACGACCTATTTAAAAATCAGGCATTGGTTCTAAGGAATTTTGTTTTCTAGTCCGCGAGACCTGAGCCCGTGATCTGCAGCGCCGATCCGAGCGAGATGCAGTCGGTCACCGGAACTGGCAGCTCGCTTATCTACTAAGCAGAGATCAATTAAAAGTCCCTGGGTCCAGGTACTGCGCTGCCTGATGACATAATCAATAAAGTTGCATGAGCTCTATAAATTTCAGGAACTGGCAGTGATCATATTCTTGCGACGAAGACACTATCACGGCCGGAGATCACCAGTTCCTGATCGGTCGTCATTGCCGCATTGCTGCGGTCTGCGGAGCTCTGGGGCTCCGGGGCTCCGGGGCTCCGCAGACCGCGGCCTGGATGCCGTGGTGACTACCAGAGGCAGAGCTCGCCGCCAAGCGAGCCGCGCTGCCTGCTAGCGATCCTGCCAGCGTCCATGGGGCAATCAATTCGCGGGTGATTGATTTCAGCTCAGCCGAATGTGACTGGTTGCCATTCAACGATACGATCGCCGTGCCCTCAGCTTTATCTGCTGAGACAATAAAATCGATTTTGGAGTAATGAATTCTTATCATCAGCATGATTGACAGACTCCGAATGATTGATGGTCGGCCGGAACAGCCTGCCGCAAGGATGGCCAGTGGATCGGGGAGTTATCATGTTGAGAGTTAGGTGGGAATTTTGATGGGTGAAATTTTGAAATGGTAGAAGATTTCAATGAAAATTAAAGGATTAAGGTAATTATATTTTCGAGTTAATTTAGTTTTCTTTTTCTAGTTTAATTTTCTTAATCTTAGTAACACTATTCCAAGATTGAAAATTCCCAATCAAGTTCCAAAATAAAATATGTAAGTACTTATATTGTAATATCGAAACAAATTCTATGAAAGCATAGTTTTAAAAGACAAAAAATTAAATTCTCAAAATAATTTACTTTCATTGGGGAAAATAATTGAAATTGCTTTGTCAACTCCTCCGACGAAAAAGAAGTGCGCGTCAGCGACTTTTTCCGTGGCCAAACATACATACATACGTTCATATATGCGTTGCGTTTGGATTCACCAAGATTTTCGTGGGCGTTACAAAAGCCAACGGCAAGAAGACGCTTTGAATAGAAAATAGAAGAATTTTATGTGGCGCAAACAATAGAAAAGATGTTACCTCGCCCCCCGGGCCGGTCCAGCTTTTCATCCAGCGTTTTCGTCGCGACGCGCCAGAGTAGCGCGCCTGCGACGTAATGCTCACCTCTTGGTAAGTCCACGCGCGGGGCTAGACGAGTGCGCCAGGTACGAGCAAGTCGCACAGAATATTGGGGCACTTGTTGGGGGCTCAGTTTCAGAAGATTAATCTTTTCGCGTTCCCTTCAACGTGCACAGCCCGGTCCCAGGTCCCCTGGAAGGTGCACTTATGCTCTGGAGCTGAACAGTAGTCGTGTTTTTGGCGTACAACGGCCGTATCATGTGTCACATGTCTCGCCCGCGTTTTGGTTTTTGGTCGTTTTTGCTCCTTTTTGTCGTACCTCTCCACCTTGACAGGGCTTCCACTTGCTCAAAATGCTGTGGGTAAAGTATGAAAACTTCCACGAGATTTATGGACACCTTGCAGCTCTTGCAGGCTTTGTTCACTCGCGAGTTTGACTCTTATGCAACTATTCGGAATTCGGTCCGAGACTCATTCCAATGTAAAGTGCTATGGGATTCTGCGGTACGAAAGGGAGACGCGGAACTTTTAGCACAGCTTGGTACTTACGACCCGTGCGAACAAATACAAAATTTGTTTGAAAACAAGATTTCTACTACCTTACTCCATAAACCATAACGAACTTAAATTTTGCATTTCGATAACATATTTACTTGGGATTAAAGTCTCCGAAAATCCCTATATGGACCAAATTTTTATAAGAATTTGCATATTGTGCAAAAACCTAATTAAAAGGCATCTGGATCCATATATTTTGTCCCAAATTGTCCCAAAATTTATACCTTAGAATAAATTATTTTTCATAAATCTATAATATTAGCTGTATTTTTTTTTCAATTCGATTCCGGTTCCAGCTTTAGCAGACAATTTTGCACTGATTTGAAATTTAGGAATTGTTATCAAGATTTAACAATTTTTGTTTTGCAAAAATAAAATAAAATTTCCTGGATTTATACCCACTTTGTGTCAAAAACTTAATCCCAAAATTTAACAAGGTATGAAGTTTGGTTGGATGGAAATATGTAAATACTATGACAATTTTATGCAGTTTTCTCAAATTATAAAATCTTGATATACGTATATGTACGTGATATTGATATACGGGTGTTAACATTCAATTCAATGCAAAATTTGTTGTACGTGTATTTCTGTACTAATTGGAAATCCGTCCATATAACGCTATCCCATGCATATTTTTTTGTTATAGAAGATTTTGTGAAAAACTGTGAAGGATATCGTTTTAGACAAACAACTCTAACTGAGCTTTTTACGTAGGTACGTACGTATAATCAATGCTAAGTGAAATGAAAAACAAATGCTAAATCAAAATTATTTATTGTTCGAACATATAGATTTTGCAAAAATGATGCCTTATTCCAAATCATTCACCTTTCTACATAGATTTAAGAGTCATAAATGCTTATGTACTCACTGAGTAAATGATGTGTGAAATTATTGTGACTTAATCATTTAAAACAAAAAAAAAAGCTTGTTTGCTAGTGGACTGTAGCTTCATCATTTGCATTTCCTTTAACGTAATAAAGGATTCTATAATTAGGTAGGTACATGTATAAGATATGAATTTCCGCGCGATTTTTAAATTAAACCTGGGGATTAATCTAAAATTTTGAGGACAATATTTGGATGATAATTGTTTATATCGAAAATCTATTTAAAATTATGCTCGTATGTTATAAACATACATATATACATTTGTTACGTAGGTACTTTATTCTTGCTTAAATTATGAATTTTTAAATGTGGTAATTTTCATACTTGTTGTTCTGGCTATGAGACAAGACAGGGGACTGGTTTTTAGAATGTTGAAAGGCATTTAAATGAATGCTACAATATATAATGTCATCGATTTTTTTAGTGGAGAAACACCAATACCATACATAATCAGATAGAAAAATGAAAAAATACAGCTATTGCAAATATAAAACAAATAAGTGTAGGTATTTGAATATTCTTTCGATTTATTTATGCATGTGCATTTATTTTCAAAAATAGTCATCATCAGAGAATTAAAATACTTAAATAAACAATTTTAGCATACCTATATGAAAATTGAAGTACATATTTCACATATTGCAAAAAATTGATTTACCTCGACGGTTAAGCACCTTAGTTTGTTCGTAGAGGGCAAAACTTGATCCCCAGAACTGCTTGGTTTGGCAAATCTCAGTGGCAACGGGCAATATGCGGACTATCTCGACGGAAACCAGATTCAGATTTAGACATCGCTTTAACCCTAAATCATCTGATCCTGACTTTATTACCGCCTCGCACGCAGCGCACTTAAAAGGAACGCTCGGGGTCACCGGGATGACCCGGAGCGGCCAGGTGGCGAGGCACTCGTACGAGGGAATACCTGGCGAACTCGAGCTAAGTTTTAGCATTCGCGGCGCGTCTTATCTCCGCGAGTCTAGCGAAACTGTGCCGTTTCTAGGCCCTATCTAGTTTTCTTTAAGGAATCATCGTCAACGGGCATCTCGCCGCAAATCAGGTCACGGTGGCAAAGGGTTACGCTGATGCGATGTTGCTACTGGTCTAAGAAAGATGTTCGGCTGCCTGGGAGAAATCAGAAATCAGAAATCAGAAATCAAGCAGACTCACACGTGCGAGGCATTCAAAGAAAGACAATATTCTTGGATCTTTCTTGGTAACTGCCAGCAGGGGCCAAAGAAAGCGAAAGAATGGATGGCGCGGCGCGGGTTATTATTTTCACGCGGTTGCTGCCTCTTTTGGGGCCCCATTCAGCGGAGTCCTGGCGCAGAGTGTCTCAGCCCAGGCGTCTTTTGTCTGGCTGGCGCCGCTGACCAGTTGATGGCAGACGAGTGCTCGAGGCATCCGAAATGAATAATAGAAGGGAAAACATTAGATTAATTCCGAAGAGGCTCTTTTCTCCCGGCTGCCATTGTCCAGCCGCCGGAGCGCTATGTTAACAAGATAAGACGAAGACGTAGACCTCGCGTAGGTGTTGCGGGAGAATGCGATTTTTGCGCTTTTGTCGAAAAGCCCGCCGCAGTAGCAGTCCCAGACGTTTCTGATGTTTATTATTTAAAGAAAACATCAAAAAACTACAGATAAAAATATTATTTCAGTCAAAACAATTTTTAAATTCAGTTAAAAGTTTTGGGAACAAACAGTTTTTAATATACTATATATATGTACATCAAAAAATTGTTTTAGAATTGATCTTATAGAAACAAATAAATATCAAGTTAGAAATGTATTTTCTATATTCTATTCTAATATAAAAAAACAAAATATTAATTCGCAATATAACGATTAGTCCTTGGTTTAATTTTTTAGGTCGATTTCTTATTTACTACATATTGCAGCATAGGTATCTGATGAAAAGATTTCAGAACATTTTTTCACATCGGATCTGGATCTGGAGCTTTAAGGAAATTTTGCACTGAATTGAAATTTATGAATAGTTAGCCATATCAAATACTTTTTATTTCGCGAAAATAAAATCAAATTGCATAAATTAATATCCATTTTGGGTCAAAAACTTAATCCAAAAATTTATCTGGTTCAAGATTTGAAGTTTAGATATAATTTAAAAGAAAAAACCATTTTTTGTTCTTTTCAGGGGTATTGTGATTGTGAACCTTTCTAAATAACTTCCCGAACGAAATTTGCAAACATTTTGAAAACTACAAAAGTTATGCTTTCGCCAAAGAAACAAACCATGGTAACTTTAAACGCAATTTTCTCGAAACTACATTTTTTGAATTTGTGTAAACTGTAAACTATAATTTTTGAACGAAATAAGATATCGATGTTTTATGAACATTTTTGAAAATCTGAATGAAAATAATTTTTACGAGTGCTACAGCTTACACAAAAGAGGTTTGTTTTGGATATTTGGGTTCTAGCATGCATAACAGATTCTGAATATATGATATTAAATATTTTTATTTAAGAGCTACGTGAGAATAACCCCTTCGAAAACCAATACACATAGTATTTAAGTTCTATAGTTTTTAAATACCTATACATAAATTAATGCTAATTTCTTAAAAGGAGAAGGAGTTTTTAGAGAAAATCTTATTACTCCGGCTACTTTGAGTCCTCTTGTCCCGGGTTTGCCAGAAGCATGATTCACCCAGAAAAAGCACTTATTCAAATTCGACTGTATAGCATCAAAACAAAATATGACGTTAAAAGCGGCTTAAGACGGGCTCCGAGAGCCCCAGTTGGGACCGGGTCCCGATCCTTTTAATGCGCCTCAAGACAACACCGAAGACACAGACGACAGACGACAGACAAAAAATTTTGTTGCTATATTTTGTAGCCTTTTACTGGTGACGCTGATAAGGGAACACCTCGGGAACACTCAGGAGCTGTTATCACTCCCGGGGGATTACGGTTATTTAATGGGCCCTCGCTGGACCTCTGATTTTTTAATTTCTTTCCCTTCTCGGCCAGCCCCAATTAGACGTGTCGCGTCCCGGGCCCATTTCACGCGAGCACGTCTTGTAGTTTTTCGACAGTGGAACATGACAAATTTGTCCCGTGTGTGTGGCGACCGATGGTTTTATGAGTCATTATGAAGGTGTCCCTGGACCTCGGTTTTTGATTAATCATTTTTCGATTGCTTCTTATCACCGTCCAGCTCAATGGAATTCCGGGAATTGGATGTCTGTCCGGGAATTTGATGGCATTATGCGTTGTAACTAAGTTCATGCAAAAATTGGTTATCACGACAAGCGTAATGGCTTCTGCTCGGATTCAATTTTAAAAATTTTTTCTGCCTGTTGCGTTTTTCTCAATTTAAAGAAAATAGTATATTACAAAAGAGATTCGAGATATGCACAGGCGTTTAAATCAAAATGTTTCAGAAATTTGGAGTCGGTTTTAAAAAGAATTATATAGACTGTTAAGGCGAAAAATACAAGGGTTATTTTAATTTTGATAGTTTAAACAACCGAATCTGATAGTGCTGGGATAGGTGCATGTAATAGAATATTATTTATTTAAAAAAAACTCAAAATGGTCAAAATTGCTCATACAAAATTAATCGATTTAGGACCTAAGTATTAGAGTAGGTAGCACTTATGACTAGTTTAAAGTTAAAAAAGTCTTTCTATTAGAATTCTCCTATACCTATGTAGTTTATATACTGTCAAAATAATTCCATTGAATTTCTTACCGAATTATTTTAATCACTTTGAATCAAAAAATTCAAGTCAATTATACATACTTATACATACATATAATGGAATTTCTTTAATTTTGAACATGAAATGTCAGCCAAAATTTCTAAGTAAAGATTAAGTGGCTACTTTTGGCGGCTTAAGTATAGTGACAACTTAAGCCGTAATCTACACTTAAACTCATATTATGAAACCAAAAAATGACTAAACGGAAACTTAAGTCATGATCAGAACTTAAGCTCGCACTGTGAAATGGGGCATTAGTGTAGGTTTTTAGTATTTTAAAAGCCATACCATAATTAAGACCATTTGGCTAGTTAAAAAAAAATCTTAAAAGTTACTCTGTGTGACACCCGTTTCCTTCAATATCACGATTATCGTCTTAAGACACTGTTATAAAGAAATGAAAAGAACTGCCTCAATAAAAGCGGCTAATTTAACGATTGTTTCTATCATCAGTCCAACGGAACGGTAGACGTGAAAAAATAACAAAAATTTCGTGAATTTGCGCGACAAAACGTGCCACAAGTGAGCGGAATTACAAATTTTCGGAGTGTTGTTGGAGTTGGCATTGTTGGCTGCCACTTTGTCGTGTGACATGTCACCTGAACGAGGTACAATCGCTGCTGAATTTCAAGTGCATTCACAGAATAAATTTAGAATGGCTGGCGTTCAGTCACATTTGCATTTTTAATTTGACAGCAGTAACAAGTGGCTGCGGCTATGGGGACTATGTGACCTGCAATAAAATTCTCCCGTCTGCAGCTCCTCCTGTTCCCGAGCCCTGGCCTAGCCTCGAATTTCGAATTTCGATTTGTCTTAAAACTCGAATTGCTTAAAGTTGCCTATAGAGTAAAATTACTAAATGCACGCATACAAATGCAAAAATGCTAAAATTTAGGTCTTACAATTAGTAATAAATGATTTGGGTTTTTGGGCCACAAAAATTGTAAAAACAAGAACTAAAACTAGACCTTTGCACAACACAACATAGAACACAAACATAGCTAAAATTAAGATTTTGTAGTTATATTAAGAATTAAAATAATTTCCCAAAACGATACCTAAAAGTGGTTATTGTATAATAATATAATTTTGGAAAAATCAGATTTTCAAATTTCATGACGTAGATTTCAAGGATAAACGTTTATTTATCATTTGAATTAGAACCAAGTGTATTGAACACGGAAAAAATATTGGGATAGCAAAATAGTTCCCATTTAATTGCCAGAAATTTTTTCCGTGAAGGAATAAAATATATTTAGTCGTAGTAAATATAAAACGAAGTGTTTATAAAGCCTTACAGTTGGGAGTTGCCTAACAATGAGAGTTTAATCTTATTCAGTTTATTTCTTTTGCGCCTAGTTCCATGAACAGACAATTTAAATTTTTGGGTAATAGCTATAGGATTGGATTTTCGCACGCATCTTCGTTCCACTACCATCTCTAGTCCGAAGTCGAAAAGAAAGGCGAACCCATCGCGGATCGCGGTGTCGTGATTGCTTCACGTCCCGGCAAGAGATGGTCATTATTAATCGGCCGCGGAGGCACCTAACGCGACGGCGATGGCGGCGGCACCAATTCAATTTGCAGCCTTAACCCCAAGACGATCATTGAAATTGATTCCAGGCAATAAAATCACTGATCCGGCCCCGGCTACTGTGCGCACAAATCAAATTTCAATTTATCAAGTTTTTGCATCGCGCGCAACTCGATATTCCGCGGGAAAACAGGTGGCGTCCCAGGGCCCAGCCGCGGTACCGCTCTGAGCCGCCGCGGTCTATTATCGTACATTTCACCAGCCGCGTGGATACAGTAGCTGTGCCTTTCGGATGGTCAAAATCTATAATCTATCAGCAGCTACAAATTGACTTGTCTGGTCGCCATCATCTGCAGACATAGCCACCATTTCCGTGCGATCCTCCTACCTGCAAAGATGCAATTTACTTTCATCTTCCCACTAAGTGGAGCCCACTTCTCCTGCATACTTTGTAGAACAGTGAGAATGCTATAACATTTGGTCAGCAACATAGATTTATACCTATGACAGTAGGATACCTATTCATTTGAGGTAAGATTTTTAAATAGTTAAAAGCCAGTAGCCTACGCCGAAAGTTTTAAGACTATAGTTTTTAAGCATTACTGAATATTATCTAACAAGTTTTAGAGATAGTTTTAGTTGTTGGTGTCGTTTTTAATTAAATTATCATAATGCTAACATATAGGCCACATTAAATTAAGTATATAAAAGGCATTATTGTTCATTTTGCATAATACATTAGAGTGTCTTTTAAATGCACTCTCTGATTTTTTAATTCTTTGTTCTATGGTACTGTAATATCCTAAATATTATATATGTACCTAAACATTTACGTGGGACATTATTGAAGTCTAAAACATACATAACTACTTACATGAGTTTTGTCATGATGTAGGCTGCAATAAGTATTATTTTTATGAAATCTGCATAAAAAACGAAATATAATAACAAAAAAATACAGTAATTTTCCAAACTATCCGACTGAAAATAAAAATAATCATAGATTATACAGTGTAAAATCTATTAACTCTATAGATATAGCGAAATTTAAGGGACTGAATATTTTATTGCGTTATTGTTAGTATTCGTTAAATGCAGCGCACAAAGAATAATATGATTTTGTATTTTGATACGATGACATGTGTCAAAATTTTTATAAATAAAATGTAATTTAGAAATAAAATATGCTTTCTAAACTTTTACATAATAATATTATTGCGTAATTGGTTTGCGCCTACAAATAAATGTTTCAATATCTTTATGATCATAAGATGGTCGGCATCATAGTATTAAAGCAAAGAATTTTTTAAAAGTTAGGTAGTTTATTTAAAATTAACCTTTACAAACGTGGCTGTAGCCCGTTACAGTCCGTAGCTCTAAGTGTTAGATCAATTTCTTCTTAAGCGTCATCAAATTTTTGTGGAAGGTAAGTACATATGTTGCAAAATGAAACAATTTCATGTCTTAAAGAATAAAGCTATGAAACTCGTGTCTTAGCAGAAACTATAAATTCCAAAATTCAACTCTATTATTTCGAATCGGGTGATAACAAATTTGATATGTATCTATTGTTATTTTCTTCAATACATTTTTCCACTTGCTTGACTTTAATTAGAGTTATACTCTCACGAAAATAACACCAATTGGTTCCTTCTAACGCCTTGAACAATTGAATTACAGTGAGTAATGTCCCCTAACATTTGAGAGCGGTTAACCTTTTTGAAGCTGGAAAGTGTTAAAACCACGCTGCAAGTAAGCGTCGCTTCCCAAGCCGAGGAATTGTTGCCCTGAGACTGTTGCGGCAATACCCGTCGATGGTAACAAATGGCAGAACCGGAGAGGCCCGATGCAAATATAAATCCATAATTCGAGTCAGGCTCGGGCGGCTGAGCCACATAATTCCACCTACCATCGTGAACTTTGTCATCGCGGCACGCAGTTCCTAGGCCGATGCGGTGATATCCATAAATACCAGTTCCATTCGAATATCTCATCGATACCTGTTGATCGTCCCTCGGCGCCGCCCATTGCAGCGATTTCAAATAATTAAAATATCTCCAGCACGTGTTGGTCGACATATGCGCGTTTGGTGCCTACCTGTGGCGGCCGTGTGCGCGCAGGGAAAAGAGGTCCAGAGTGTGGCCATCCGCGGTCGCTGGAGCTCGTCACACGCCATGGTCCAGACTCCAGACTCCAGACACACACGACGGGAAGAAGAGGAGAATTCTCTCAGAAGGTCTCAAGACCAAAGTCTTACCCCCGGGGGAAGCGAACTCGGCGCAGTGACCGTACAATTAAATGAGCGGCGCGCGCATACTCCGGCTGGAAATGAGTGGAATATTTCACGGACCGCGTCCAGCGCAACACCCTCAGAGCCCCAGGACGCAAATCCTGCTGCCGAGGGCACGAGCTGATGATGCTGGTCCAGGATGGGATGCTAGCCAGCGCCGCCGCGCCGAGAGTCAAGGGTGTGTCGCGAAATTACAGGCATGCGGAGGCTGACCGGCCCCGGCTCGATTTAGCCTATGCCGAGCGCTCCTGGCCACGATTGTGGATCTCGTCGCGGGGACTGTGGTCATCTTTCAGTCCGCAGATTATCAGCGGCTGATATACGATCTGGGCCCTGATAAGATTGCGCGGTGCGCGATCTATTGAAAGCTGGCGCTGCCCGTCGGAGGAGTGAACTATTGATTTTCATAGCCTCCGGTGCGTGGCTGCATGCCTTCGCCGTGCCACGGAGCCGACGAGTTTCGTCGACTCGATTAATCAAGACCAGCGCGATAGTTGATCAGCTCTACCTGCAGAAGCTTAATTAAAAGTTGATGTGGCTGTTGCCCATTTTGCGATAATTAAACACCCTATAAAATGGGAATGGCCGTAAACTAGTACTAATTAAGAGCAGATCTTATTCGAATTTTGAATATGCATCACAAATTCTTAGATTATTCTTCAAAAATTTTGTAGCGGATGCGATGCAAACGACAGTGAACTTAAATATTGTAGTTATTTTTAAATCAATATCTCCCCGTAAAATGATCAGATTTTAATTAAGCAAAGCTATTTTGAATGTCTGTAGGTATACTTATATATAATTTTTGAAAATTTTATTCCGAAATCAGTAACCACATTACTACATGATACATGATAAATAAATAAAATTTTGGTTCATACCCTACCAATGCTACTACGATTTTTAGTTTTTTAGAAGTTGAAATTATTCTAACTGGAAATAAAATTATTATCTGTTAAATAACTAAATAAATTATATTTCAACAATAAAACCAAAAAATTTGTAATATGGCAGCATGGATAGGATTTTTTTCTGATTGAAATTAAACAGCTTTAAAAATATTTCAAATTTTTTTGTTAAATGATTTCTTGTTTTTTAGGTCTTCATTAATTTTATTTTACTGCCAAATATGTGAATGTTTGTATTATTTATCTTTATTATTTTTTATTAATTGTTTTTCCAATTGTTTTTTACTTACTGAGTATCCCGTAGGTAAAACATAAGTGGAAAAGTAATCAAATAAAACATAAAATCACTTCTACCATATGTTTAAACTTCCCTAGGAATCAATTTTTTGATGTTTGGGGGCTTTACGATATATAAATTGTAATTTGGTAAGGTATAAGTTTTTGTGACACTATCAGCTTAAGAAAAACTTAAAAAAAATACTATCAGCTTAAGAAAGACTTTATGATTACTTATTGTTTTTAATATGGTCATTTGGTATTTGCTTCATCAATTTACTAAATATTCCAATTAGTATTTGGAAATTCGCGTAAATGAAATTGGAATTCTTAATTCTAATTATTTTCAATTTTTATAATATATGTAGATAGTATGAAATCTGATGAATATTTTAAAAGTGAAATTAAATACTTTTTTCTAAGAGCTAGTTTTTCTTTTGCGTACTTTTTTTCTATTGAAGGAACATACAAATATGTACATATACCTACTACTACTGAACCTGTTCAAATTTAAGGGAATTTCCAAACAATTCCTATTTTAATACTCTCTGCAATTTATATGAAATGATGATAATCAAATTGATTTTCGATCTGCTTTCTCTGATAACAATTAACGAACGCAGGAGCTCAATTAAAAGTTTACCTGGCCACTGCCCACTCGCGGGGTAATTAAACACCCGGTCCGAGCACGGCGGCCACTCGGCGGAGCCCGAACATCCATTAAAAGCAGATCAGCCGGCGCATTACGTGAGCTCATAACTTACACGGAAAACATTTAAAATTGAGCACATTTCTCTTGCGGATCGCATTACAGCCGGACTCACGTGTTGAGCCATCTTCGGCGCGGAGGCAGCCAGCCGCGGCGGCGCGCTGCCCGGCCGCGGAGATTGAGAGCGACATTAGAGGAGTCAATCCATCATGCCAGAACATTACTATAAATTACAGAAATAATTGATTATTATTGCCTTATTACGTTTTTGTGTGCACAATTTAAAGGATGGCCTATTTGTTATGCCTCCGCGCGGCCCCTTAGAGTCTTCGCCTGGGCCGCGGTCCGCGAGGATGTTGGCCGTTTTGCTTCACCTGGGTCCAACCCCCGCGCAAGATGAGTCCGCAGATGAAGGAAACTTTACCGGCGCAGACATTAATTTTGCGCAAATTAATGTGCTCGACGTGAGAAAATTATTTGCTTAAGTGGCCCTTGCAGCACACACTTGGGTGCATATGCGCCAAATACATCACGGGGGAAATCCACCAGGCTAGATCGGCTAAATCTGGATTTTGAGCTGAGCGTCTACGTCTGTTAGTTTTGGTTAATGCACCGCACATTTGTGCACTACATCGCAACGGCCTGATATTTTTCATCCGAATGGACCAGTGCAGTGGTTTTCGCTATGTGAGTAGCCACTTTTAGCAGCTAGGTGTGATAGAGGTTCCCCTTTTATGCACTTCCTGTTTTAATACTTTGGTCAATGGCGTACTTAACTTGTTAGACATTGTTTAGATTCAGCTAACATACTTAAGATAGAATACGTAAATTAAACAAGAAAAGGTACGTGAACAAATCGGGTTTAATTTGAAAGTAGGTATGCAGTTTACCTTTTCTATAAGGAGACAAATTATACATCTAATTTGTTTCTAAGTTAATTTAAGTATCATAATAAGTTCGTTCCTAAATGTATGTATTTCTTGCAAAAATTTTCCTTTTTTTTATGACATTTTAATTTTGGCACTCTAACAAATTTTAAATTTAATTAAAAATACTTTATTAAATGTTTTCTCTCGGTTTTTATATTAGTCTTCTATAAAGATCATTTATATCCTTTAAATGTACAGAATTTCAAAATTTCAATAACAAATGTTGTATTGAAGTGTTTATTGGTGATGCTCTTTTTATTTCTTTAGTTAAACTAAATACGTTTATTTTTTGATCTTTTATTAGTAAAACATAATTGATTTTAATAAAAAGCGGTAAATCTGTTCACAGCTATAATACCTATATAAAATAGTTAATTTTAATTAAGAATAAGATGATCTACGGAAATCATTCTATAGAAATGGGCATGAGTCATGTCGCCCGCAGCCGAATCAAAAGCCGTGTCCCCAGCAAAGTCTAAATCGATTGTAAACCCTTTAAATGTCTTGGAAACGTCTTGAAAGCGTTTCATCGTAAATTGGAAAGAATCAATTTCTCGGCGACTGCAGTTGATGCGCGTGGCCCCCCAAACAAACCGCCACTTCAACAATCAGTCAGCAAGTCCGAACAGGGCCCCGTGGGTCAGGCGGACCCTCTCGAAAGCGTAGGATCGCGATAAAGATCGTCGATCGACCGCATCTCAACGAGAGGAGAACGGCAGAAAAGTAGATTGGCGGCGTGAAGCGCAACATTGCTCAGGGGGAGGAAAATCGATTTTGGGAGGAGCATTGCGCGTCTTCTGTCGATCATTTTTCGCCTTTTGTTGGGTTTTCTCCGGACTTAAATCTCAGCGACATCGACATGCGCTTCTCGTGCTTCTAGAAAAGATAAGAAAATTAGCCTCGACCCGCCGGAGCACCGGACAGAAACAGGCTGACCTGTCTTGAGTCTATGATTTTGGTGGAACACAGAATCGAACTTATCTTGATCACTTTCACGTCGGAGGAGGTGGTGTCTAGGCAGCTAATTAATCACCGAGTGGGGCACCGGGCGAGACTGTGGGAACCTGTTGACGATCTCTGCTCAAAACGGGGACCCCGACACACCCGGATTTTTGTATCTGATCGTGGAACAAAGCAGCCAACAGCCAAAATGTAATCCCATAAATCAAAACTCATCAAATTGAAGAGTCACAGGAAGCCCTGGCCTGGGATTTTTGCATTCGGCCCCCAAAAAACAAACAGCCCCCAGGAGTCCCACGGACTGTTCCGTATGCAGGGCGCACAGTCGAGTCATATCTGCTTCACATTTTTGATTGATTGATTGATTTATTGGCCCCATGATCGTCCGCTGAACGGCTACCGTTGTCGTGGCGAGCGTTACCGAAATTTATTGCTCTCATCTTCGCGCGATCAGAGCCCCTTTCTTCGTTTCGTCTTCGGAGCAGCCGTGCTGAACGTCAAGGTCTAGAACAGCGCGGATTATGTAAGCCAGGGATTTTAACATTTCATAATTGAGGTCGCCCGTAAGAGGATTATCCGGTGGCTGGCACTCTCGGGGGCTCCTTGCGAGTGGATGCTGGGCGGATGGACCGCGGTATCTGTTCGCATCTCGTGTCCTCCTTTGTTGTGTGATTTGTTTGCCCTAGCTCCGTTTATGAGCACTTACCTGACACCACTCTCCTCCCAGGTGGATCTCATTATCATTTCGGGAATTTTTTCAATTTATCTCATGTTTTTCTGGAGCCACTCACGCGCAAGATGCGCCTTGTCGCGTTAATGATTTTGTAATGAGGACGCGAGGAGGCTTGTTCTTGGGTGGGATGTGTAATTGTTTTTCGACAACATACTCTCGGGAGATTCAATTATGTGATAAGGATCGGGAGAAGGTGATTTGCCATGCTTATACCTCCCCCGCAGGAGGTTTATTGGAAAAATGCATTTTGTTTCTTTTTCAGACAGTCGAAAATGAGAAACTCCTGCTGTGTAGCAAGCAAATTCAAGGGCGGTACGTTAATTGCTTTGTGGTTTAAGCTAAATTAATTACAATACTTTTCCATAAAAGGATTTAAAATATTGATTCATAATTGGTTTGATGATTGAATTCGAAGGTACGGACAGGAAAGCGGGGCACTTTCAACTCTAAATAGTATCTCACTAGATTACAGTGAATCTCAATTAGATATGGTTTCCTAAATCTAGTTAAAACTTTGGTGAAATATGAATAACTAGAGTTGCGTTGTAATATTTTCTTGTATCTATAGTTTATTTAAGTGTTTTTCTAAGAAATAATGTAACTTAGGGATTGCCTCTTTTATCAGTAAATTTCATCTGATATTTATGGAAAATAACTGACTAGTGTTAAGTTCTGGTTGGTTTTGCTAGAAATTCAGGCTGTCTTTATCACACTTAATTGTCCCACAATACCTAACCTGTAAACGCTGCTGTATTTGAAGTACCAGTAGAGTTTTTGATGATGTGCTAGAAATTCAGTTTAATCGGAAAAACTTTCTGGTATTTTCAAATAAATGTACTGAAAAATAATTAGACTAATTTATTAGAGTTTGCATAGTTAAATTTTACTATAAAAATGTCTGCAATTTTTTTAAATTCAATTCAATTTTAACTAAGTAGACATACTTATGCGGATTTCGGAATGGATTTAGTAGCGAATATGTATGGAGTTATATACTGAAGCATATTTTTGAAAAAAAAATTTTATTTTTGAATTTTTTAAGTTAAATGGGAAATAATAAACCTTTTAACAACAACTAAGGATTGGATAATACTAAAATACATAACACAAATTAGATAGTGTGAACCAAAAGCATAAGTCAAAAACCTTCCCTTTCATCGATAATTTCGTGCAAATTAATCATTTGAACTTTTTGTTGTAAATATCGTTGATTGCGAACATTAAATATCCCGCCAGCCTGAATTATACCCAGAAGTTTAAGCTCATTTGCAGTCTCATAATAGCCGACAGCTTAGCCAATCTCACGAGTTATTGGTTGCAGCGAACTTACCTTTATCTAGGTAACCTTTTCAAATTAACGGGCCACGTCCATATTCACTCGCATGTAAGCCAAAAATTAATTCCACTGTATCACTTCATAAAAACATAATTAAACGTGTTGCTATCGCACAAGGCGCTCCGTGAAATTTTTAAACACACAGTCGGCGCGGTGTGCCACAGTCGCCGGAGTGCAACGATAATTTATCGAGTCGAACCCCTGGCAGAATGCCGTCTAATTATCCAAGCGGAACATCTACGAGACCGGGCAGACAGGCCAGCCCCGATAATCGCTCCTAGAAATATACTTACTATTGGAGCGCGGGAAGCAGGCGCGGGAAGCGGGACGCGCGAGCGGGACGCAGGCGCGGATACTTAATGCCTCGGGCTCAAGAGCGCCAAGAAAGTGAACTATTGAACTTTTTTTTGCACTCTTGACTCGATTATGCGCAGCAGCGGCTCTGGCCACATATCGAGCACTTACTTTGCCAGCCCCGAAGTGGCGAGTAAGCGCATGTGAACGGAGCCGCGACTGTTTATCTTGGCTGCGCGGCGCGGACCACATAATGCAGCATATGTTGCTCATAATGTATCTAGCTCTAATATGACCTACTTCGAGCAACCACCGAAGGTCCGGCAATTAAAAATTCAGACAACTGCACTGTTGCGCGGCGTTGCTGCGAGTCCAGTCCAACGCTAGGCCGCGACTGCCGCAATCTTTTCAATCAGTGCACCGCGGCGAATGCGAGAAATATTTCTGCAGAAAGGACAAACGTTTTCATATTCAAATAGTGTCGCCGCGCGGCGCGTGCATCTGGGGCCCGCGCCGCAGGAAGCGTGAGTGCTCCTGCAGGAAACGGAGTGGCCCCAAACATGCTGGGCCCCAAGGCTGCAGGGCACTTCGCTCGGGCCCGTGCAGCAGTAGCCGCGGTAGCGATCTCTTCTTTATCCCAAATCCCAGCTCAGCATCCCCCGGGGCTTTCGAGCGTTCTGCATAAAAGCAAATTCGGCGGAATACCACTTTGCATGTTTTCTTGATTCCTGGGGTTCTCGCATGGGAAGCGCCTGAGGCTGCATAGAAATTCCCATATTTTATCGTTTAACTCATTTATTCAAATGTTACAACTAAATTTTATAATATGCAGATTTTGATACTATTTGGCTTATCGCTAGTTGCCAGTTTAAGCATAAGCACGTCCCCTACTTAGCGTTGAGAAGACTTTATCAGGAGGCTCTATATGTATGTCTTAAGTTTTATAAATCACAAAATAGTGAGGGCTGGCAAATTTTAATTGGCTGTGAGCCAAATGACATTCCAATCAAAAACCCACCTACTATTGTAATAAAATCATCCAACAATGGAAGGTTTCTACAATAGTTTAAGTGCACAGAATTCAGTTAGCTAGGCTTGAATGTTACGTACATTTTTCGTGCTTGGGCATTATACTCTTATGTGTCTGAAAAAGTGCATGTTTTTAATTCTTTCACGCTTAAGGGACACAGTTGTCCCAAACAAAAAATTTAAAAAAAGTGAATTATACTAAGAAACGGGTGGGTGCCATTTTACTTTTATTATTTCCTGAACGTATCTTTTCTTTTTATTTATGGCAACACAGTATCCGAATCGTCATTCTTTGATTATAATCAGGAAATTAACAGAAAAACCAATTTTATTTTGTATTTAAAAATATGACGCTCAATGGATCCTCCTAAATAGTAAAAAATGGTTACTTTACCTCTTACGATCTTATGGTCCTAAAAGGGTTAAAGTTTTGTTTCTGCTTTCAGCATTTTCATACTTGTTGTTTCTGTCAATACTACAACTTTTCCCTTCTTTTTGAGAAATAAATAAATAAAAGTATTATATGACTTTCTTTCTAATTTTAAACTTAAATCTCAGATTTTAATGAACTAGGATTCTAATTACTGTACCTACCTTTTAAAATTCATTGTACATTATATATTGGTATAATAAAGTTTTTAATAATAATTCATACTTGTTGAAAGCTAATTTTTTCGTTCTATGGATTAGATTTGGCCCGGTTTATGCCTTCAAGTCTGGGCCTCATTTTGGCGCGTATGTTCGAAAAACATTTGTTCCTCAGACTCTGATACATACTTTGTTCTGCCTTATTTAAATAGTATTTATTATGAAAGAGAAAATAATTTTAAAAGGGATATTTCAATGTAAATAAATTTAAAAAATTATATTTCTTCTTTTATTTATGTCAAACATTTGTATTAACATATATACATATATATATGTTTTGGATAAAGCGTCGTTTTACTATATATCAGTGATACACTATCAACGAAATTTAAATAGGCTTAAATATTTCTTTAATAGCCGTGGCAATTTCGTTTTTGTTTTGTTTCAAAGAGGTCAGTCTTATGCACGGACGATTAAAATAAAGCCCTATATAAAAATAAAACAAAAATTATAAAATTCGTTTCATACTTTAAAAAGCGTGATCTGATTTAGATCTGTAAAAATTGAACGTAAGTATGTGTTTCAAGAGTTATTACGATGCATGGAACCCTTAACGATCGGCGATCTCACCTCTGCACTGCGACACATTTATTTTTATTTGCGTTTGTTTGTCTCCTGAGGCGCGCGGAGGTGACAATAATTGCGGTCCATCAGAGCTACCGTCGCGATTTCCAGTCACATCTCAAGGAATTTGGCAGATGCCGACACCGACGCCGGCAAAATCACATAAATCATAGTTTTTGCGATAAATGAGCGGGGCCCACGCGACGTACTTACGATCAGGCGGCAACATGCAGGAGACATTTTAATTGGAACAAAACAAATGTGGGGGCCCGGTGGCTCCGTGCGCGCACTCATTCGCGGGTGTGATTCATGTAACGAGCCGGGGCCCCGCGGTTCACTTGTCTCCGTGTCTTCAAAGGTTCGCTCCACCGGGGGACTCGCGAGTCGCGGCTAAGGTGCGCGGGTGTTACACCTATCCAGGAACTATTAAAAATAATTGTCGTGCCGTGGTATGCTCCCAGGTACGAGATTGTCTGCCTCTGTGAGTGACAAACCGAGTGCCTTTTCAAAGTTAATTGGGTGAAGATTTATAGATCGATGGCATATCGCGCTTACGCAACGCGCGATGGGCGACAAATGGATGGGTTTTCGTGCCAGGGAAGATGGCTAGCGCAGCACTAGGACACTCGAGGGCTATCTTCTAAACCGCGAACTTTTTTAAAGACCCGCAGGAATTCCATGCTCTATCGAAAAACCTTTTATGGTGGTTTGATGATTTCAACCTCTTAAAAATCAAGAAGGCGAAGAAACTTAAAATTATATGTAGACGTTGAATTTATTATAACATTTCATTTTCTTTTTATAAAAGTTTAAAAAATTTTTTAAAAGATTTTTGGAATTCAAAAAATATATAGAGGATATTTTCTCTATAATTGGTGACATTTTGCTACTCTTTTTCATTGAGGCAATTTCTGCAAGATACTGGCGTATACTGGCGTACACTGAGAAAAGAGTTTGTTTGAAGGAAACAAATTCATGTTTGAATATGGCGAAAAAAATATTTGGTTACTGGAAATAAGCCACATTTATCTCAATTATAAGCGCTGTCGAGTTAACTAAGCCTATTATTATGATAAAAGGAGCTTGTTTTAAATAACCAAATATTTATTTCGCCATATTCAAACATGAATTTGTTTCCTTCAAACAAACTCTTCTCTCAGTGTACCTACTGATGAGACAGTGACCTGTCATGACAACTACTACGTTGTTAATAGTAGCTCGCGTTTACTAAAATATTCGCAATATTTTGAGTTTGACAACATTGTATTAATTCGAAAATAAAAACATTACTGGTATCAATTTGGTGAAGCAAATAAAGCAAAGTTTTATGAAAAGTGTCCAGAATTATCTTCAATAGTGTAGATAGAAAAACATTTTATTTCATTTAAAAGAATCCTCAGAAAATAATCAAAAAAATATTTTAAATATAATCTACTTCTCACTACTTTTCCCCCTATATGGTAAACGTTTTTCCCACATTGCCTATAATGTCTAAATTTTTAGCACCTAGACAAAATATTTGTTTAACTCAATGACGCAGGTTTTCAAGTGGGCGGACTATCGTCTTACTTTTTAAGATAGTCCGTGGAAAAAATGCTCTTGTAATTTCAACATAGGTTTATCTAAAAAATTCTTGGAAAACAATTAATTGATTGGAAATGCATCATCTTCGGAATCTCCCAATTACATAGAAAAAAAGGGGTAAAATCACAATTTTAGTCATTCTTTTCCTAGTGAAATATTTAATCGCCTCGGGACAGTACAATGATCGTCAAAAAGCGGTTTATTCTCTGTAAACGATAAGCAAAGAAAGAAATCATGCATATTTCATAGCTCATGCGATCGCTCGTGGATCGTAGCCTACTGCGAACTTCATTAGCGGCGTGGCGGGAAGAAATCGCGCACTTGTCCGCGGCCGCAGCAATATAATCGTTTCGTATAAAACAATTAATCCACGACATCACTTTGCCATAAATTACAAGAGACGCGCCAAATTGCTGAAAGTGAATTACTCGCGATGGTCGACATTTATATGCGCGGCATTGATGCAGATCGACCGCGGACTAGACGCACGTTCGCGTCCCGCGTCCCGCCGCCCGCCTCCTAGATCGGACTATTTATCGTGATTACAAAATTTCCCGGGATGTGTGTGGCTTTCAATTTGTATGTCGAGCACCAGCGGCCGATATCAAAGTTAGCTATGATTTTTAATCGATTAGTCAGACGGTGGAGAGGATCAGAAATCAATGATCGGGCCAATTGGGGCCGCAGCGGTACGGCGACGGCAGGAAGGGCGGGACGGGCGCGCAGCATCCTTGCGGCATTTTGTGGATTCTTTCAGGTACCGCGCCGCAGCGATGCGGATTACTTCATTACTGCAGACGGAAATGTTAGTTTTTTCCAGATGTTTTCAATTTGTCCGCGGACAGCGAGTGGACCGCATGATCCCGCCGCGGATTTATCATCTGGCGATACTTTGACAGATGTTTTGATTGCTGAAGCTGTGAAATATGGTGCCAGCGCATGCACCACCGCGGGGCGAGTGTTTAGTGTCAATCAAGATGTTAACATGCATCGCCGCCACGCCGCCGCCGTCGCGCCGCCCCAGCGCAGGTGAGGACCCCCTCTGCGCGCCCGCCCGATATTAAACATGAATTCTTGCGCGATTTCTGCGCGCCGTTCGGCCTTTTTTCAGGTTACTTTTTAATTTTTTTTTAATGCGGCGGACGGCTGATTTGTGTGCATCGCATACCTCCGGATAAATCATCCTCCGGCCGGGCACTTGTGGGAACCTTCGGGCGCAGAGCACGGCGCGATGCGATGCCCAAGACGTGCAGGCATTCGTTCTCCATCCAGCTGATCGGCTGCATAATTTGCGCCGCTGGACGCTGGTCAGCTTGGTGCTAATTGGCGCATAATTATGTTGTTACGCCTTGGCCGGGACTCCTCATGACGGCTATGAAAAACGCTCCGATGTCATGCCGTTGATGACGGGATCAATTTTCAATTAGAAGGTGATCACGCGCACGAAACCTTAAGAGAGGCAGGCGATCAAATAGGCGGAAGCATAAAAAACTACTTTTTAACTTAATTTCTCTCTTATAACTTCATTTTTCTTCATACGAGCAACATTTTATTAATTTGCTTAACTCGATGTCATTGTGGCGGGTCAATATTACCCAGGTATTCAACTAATGATATTTCGATGGGTTTTGATGGAGTCATTAATTTTTAATTTGTTTTTTATTTTTAATATAATTCTTGTAATGTAGTTATATCTTCTTATAAAAAAACCCTAAAATTTTACACAAAATTTAGACTATAGTTTTGATTCGTATAATGATCTTTTAAGATTGGTAACCCTAGTGTTAAAAGTCAAAACATTTGTTCTGATGACTATTGAACAAAAACAGCTGATTATATGAATTAACAATTCCCAATTTCAAGAAAAATAGAGTTATTTGTAAAGTACAAAAGACCATAATTTGACCATTTATGAAAAATCAACGTGCTTCAAACGAAAGCTGAAATCTTAACCTATTATATAAGTATATAAAAATACAAAAGACCTTAAAATACTTCGAAATGATTTATCAATTTGACATTTTTCAATAAACCAATTACTTCTTATAAATAATGGCGAATATAGTGACCATAGTAAGGCCACAATCATGAAAAGTTTGTTCGACAAGAAGTCACTACCAGAATATGGCAAAGTTATTATTATTGTGCTTAGTTTATTGAAAGCTAACATAGTACAAATCGTACCTGTGGAAATATCTGCAGTCATTTTCAAATAAAATATTTAATTTAATTATGTTATTTTTAGCGACTACCACTCACTCTGTAGATTTCTTGGAGTGATAAGGGTTAAAATCGGCCTCTTTTGTCTTTTTAAAGTACAGGTAGTAAAAGAGGCATAACTTATTTAGACTACTAAAATTTCAGTCTAATCTATTGTTTTGGGTATAGACTTTACTCATCGTCCTGGCTCCGAATTTCCATGAGAACAAAACTAAAGTAGCGAGCTTGCACAGTTTATGGATGCTCCCATCCAGCTAACAGAATAAATGCCCTTACCTGTCCTCGCTGAAAAATTTACCTTAATGTTTTTCTTTTAGTTTTCCACAAGTTACTTACCCATAAAGGTAGATAATACGTTTTCCCTCGAGTTGGTCCAGTCTGGGAGACGTTCTTGGCTGTGCGTTTCGTCGTCTGTGAATTTCGTGTTCTTCCTAAAGAATACGCGATGTCCTACTTTGCATACAATAAGATGCACAGCATGTTATCTGTTGTGACCTACACCAATAATTCCGAGAATATATCACACTCTGGATTACGCGACAACAGGCCACAAGAGGCGGAGTATGCTGCATCTTTGGTCGCGCGGATGTCGTGGGGGATGCTGAGCGCTTTTGTACCAAGTCCCACGGGAAGAAGGACCACTGGAGCTCGATAAAAATGGCCATTGGTTGCTCATACTCGCGGTTGCAGTAGACTTTTTTTGCAGACCGAAATGATTCATGGAGCCCTTCCCCCCGGCCCGCAAGAGCCGAATCCCTTCAACTAGGGCCGGTGATTTGCAGGTGATAAGCCAATTTATCTCTTAATGAGAAAACAAATCTGTCCTTCCAGTCCATGTGCCGGCGGTTGGCGGAATCAATTAGCCGATCTCGTTCGCCGGATGGAAAGTGGTCCATTACCAGCCGCAATGGCGCAAATCATTTTCTCATTACGCGCAGCCGGCTGATGCGGTCGGAGGGCCGCCCGCCGCCCGCTTAACAAGACTCTTAGCCGAGGCACCGTATGTGGGAAATCGGCTAATCTCGCGGCCTTTCAATTATTAATAAATCTCCTTACGGAGCCGCATTACACAAAATTGAATATCGGATCCGCTGAAAGTCAGTCAATTATTAAAGATATGTTTGCTCAGCGCCTAATTGCCTGGAGAAGTGCTGCTGAAAGGCTGCTGCGGTTAGCGTTTATTAGTTGGGCTGACCGCGACTTTGATATGCTTTAAATTAAAATGATGTAAAATTTAACGGCCGCAAGCTAAACTTAAAATTATTTTCTGTAGTTAATGCACGCAATATGCTACAGATGATTTGCAAGTTATTAACAGGACTCTTTTTGCTTTTGGAAGCTATCGAGTTTAACCCACTTTCTGATTGCTTCAACATGACTACATATTAAATATAAAAAGTTTCATGTTTAACATACTCATGTAAAAATATCTAGTAATTTAAACATTTCTTACTTTTTAAAATAAGTTTGCAAGAAATTCTTTCATTTTAAAAGATACTTACCGTATGCCAAGGTCAACAAACAAACACAATAGAATAAATAAACTTAAATCTCTTGCGAATCTCTTTATTTTTTAATTAAATTTTAAATAAACAAATCATTCAGTTGAAACTATGTACAAAAATTTTTACTAATTGTAATAAATTCTTACAAAAAAACAATTGAGATAAAAACGTCTACTTAACTATTCCTAAAAATATTATATACGGACATGCACTGCACGCAAAATACATAAAAATAGGTTTTCTCTTAAATTTTATACAAATTCTTATTATAATTTAACTATAGGTAAAAGCAAAACTATAAAATAAATTGTTGCTTGTTTATACTCAAAAATGTTTAAAACACGCATTCAAAAGCTAACACTAAAAAGATCATAAAGTTCTTATTTTCTTTTGTTTTTAACTACGCGCTGCTATCTTTATTGCTTTAAATAATTAAAGTAAGTTTTATTGGCCTTTTATATTCTTACATTAGAGCACAATTAAATTGTGAGTAGATAATACTTACAGAAAATATTTTAAGTTTCAGGAAAAAAAGAAATAAATAGTTACACTTTCTGAATTGCACAAATAATTTACTACATTTGAAAGTTAGTATAGAAAGGTGTGCTCAAAACAAAATCCTTTCGGAAGTTATAAATCATCACTTATGGTATGTCTGAGAAAAGTCTATTTGTATATATGTATATATGTTTTTCATTAGTACAATCACAATAGACCTTTTTTTCCTATTAAATGCTTTTGTTTGAAAATTAATCTTTTTACAAAAATATAGTTTATCAAAAATTTAAAGGTAGTAAAGTTGATAAGGTGATGATTTTCACTTTGTACAATAGTTTACTTCGACCTAGGCAATCACTTCAGTGAAGTTTTTATTCTTTTATTTAAATTGCACTTACCAGCCATGATTCCATCGCTTGTCTATTATTTACTAGAAGTTAGTTTCTTGGTTCTGCAAAAGAAAAATAAGAATGAGAAAGGTCTATAACACTGGTCAACAAATTTAATTTTTCTTTAATTTTTTTTTCAAATAAATGGTATATTTTTTCTGTCAGAATTATTTTTTTGATTAATTATTTTGACCAAAATTTGTTCTGGATAGTCTTAATTTTCATTGAGAAGGTTTGGTTAAATCGAAATATTCCAAAGTGTTCTTGGGTAATTCGGAGCCTTGAGATACAATTTTTAGAGTATGTACTAGAATTCTACCAAACGCAGTGATATTAGTTGTTCTTCGAATTTTCATTTATACGTTTTATCAAGAGATGGCGCAGTAGGGTATTGTGTGGGAATTGAACCAGTCGCAGTTCCACCATCTTCGAAATTTTCGTGCGCAAAAGGCGATTTATCGCACGCAAAAGTGTGCGGTAATTTGTACTTACTCCGCATGTGTGATATAATTTTTAATAATTACTTAAATTTTACTATCGGCTATTAGTCCAATAATATTTTACAGGATGGATATTTTTAAAGAATTTATAAAGAATTTATAAAAACTCACCCTTGTCATCCGCTTCCCCTCTCGATTTCACCTCAATTGTTGATGAAATCGACGAATTCGAC
This sequence comes from Machimus rusticus, assembly GCA_951509405.1. Lineage (NCBI taxonomy): Eukaryota > Metazoa > Arthropoda > Insecta > Diptera > Asilidae > Machimus > Machimus rusticus. Next base: position 12,884,653 of record OX608054.1, on the reverse strand, counting down.
GACGAGCTGTTCCCTGTCTGGAGGGGGATCAGTCTCGGGTCCGGGGGCCAATGGTGGGTCAAGGACATCTGCACGGGCACTTGGACGGGAATGCCGTCCTGCGTGATGCAGGGGACGCAGGGGCCGCAGTCCATGATGGGGACAAACTGCTCTGACATCCAGTCGAAGGAGAACGCGGGCCCCAGCGCCTGGACGGGCGGGGCGCTCGTGGGGGTCGGCGGCGTCGTCGTCAGGTAGGGGCTGAGTTCCTGCTGGGCGATGTCGGGAACCTTCTGAGCGGCCTCCGACCAGGGCGGGCTGGGGTTCCACTGCTCGATGAAGTCAGGGGGGTCCGGCGGGGGCGCCTTGGTGATTATCCTGGGCCGTGTGGGTAGGAAGGTTCCGAAGGTGACGGATCCATTGTCCCCGGGCTGGAAGTACTGCGGGTCGAGGTCCGTGGCCCCCTCGGGACTCTGGTGGTTGCTGTCGGTGATGTAGAGGGGCTCCAGCTTGCTGACGAGCCTCCTCTTCGAGGGCGGCGAGCTCAGCCGATGGGAGCTGGAGTTGGAGCTGTGGGCGCTGCTGCAGCGGACCTCCACCTGGGGCGCCGTGGGGCTGTAGTCCACCGGCTGAGCCTCTATCCGGTAGGCGTAGGGCCCCACCATGCCGTTGCTGCCGCTCCCGTTGTGGTGGCCCATGATGTGGGAGGGCGGTGACTGGTGCGAGGGCGGCGGCGGCGCAATCCCCACGGGCGAGTGGTACCCGTACGGCACGTGATGCGGCGGGTGCGGGTACCCGTGTGCCAGGTTCGGAGGGATCGTCGGCGAGTGATGGTGGTGGTAGTAAGTAGGGGTCGGGGGAACCCTCGCGGGGCCCTCAAACGGCAGCCCGAATTGGATCTTCGACTGCACGGAGTAGTAGTGGTACAGCCACGAGTTCGCCAGCATCACAGAAGCTTCCCTTTCACTGAAAAGATCAAAAAGTTGTAGTAAATGAACACTTCGCATACACACATTGAAATTTCGCACCTTATGCTTTTTAGTAGGCGCAGATGAAGTTAAGAATTCGGATTTCAGACCCATAACATTCTTTATAAAAATTTAAAGATAGCTCTCAAGTAACTCTCACTTTACCTACTTAGGGACGTGAGGTTATGCTTATGACAGATCCCCATTATTTTTGTATTCCTTATTTTGATGGAAATAATTACTTACTTAGGGTGAATGCATCAGTAGTGAACCATTTTTTAATACAATTAACATATTAACCTATTAGGCCAACTAATCATTGCCTTCATTATAGCAATTAATACATTTACATTTTGGAATTCAGTCTAGCAAATGCATTTCGCATTTGCTAGACTGAATTCCAAAGTTGATTAGCTATTGAACTCTATCTTAACATTAAGAGTTATCATAATATAGTTTGGGATTAGCGTTAGATTAGAATTAAGAATACCAAGCTTGCATGGGTTATACATAGGTACATGTATTTGTATATTTTCTCAATATTCTTTTCAATGTAAATTTCTTACTTTTGAAGTTATTGAAAAAATTCAAAGAATTTATCTTTGTGTCTTTTGTAAATAATTTTGATCTATCTGTTACTATCTGTTAGTTAAACATTTTCTCACAGATCGTCTCCAACATTAGTTTTGCGAGAAAAGTAATTTCCGCCACGATGAGACGCCACTAAATCTCGTCTTGAACTTCCTGTTCCGTTCCGTTCAACTTACTCTCGAAGGAAGATAACCGGGCGCACCGGCTGGCCGGGGGATCCCATCGCATAAAACAATGGCTGCCTTATAAATCAGCGCCGCGATTGCAGGAGACAATTCACATGGGGTCCCCGGCACCCCGGCCGTCCTCTCAAGCGGCTCAAGATAACTCATGAATTTCAGCTGGCCCAATCACAACGAGACCGGGACCGGGACCGGGACCGGCGCGATTCGCGCGGAGCGTAGCGCTTAATCTGAGGATGCAAAATGCAGACGCAGTTCAAAGGTTGTTCCCAGAGGAGGTGATCCGCGCGGAGGAGCCTATAATAAAAATAAAGCGCAACACAATCCCAGCCACCGGCCGCACAGAACCCGGAGGACCCCGGAGATCCCAGGGCCCCAGAAGAAGTTATCAGAGTCAGTAGGGAAAGCGGCATTCCTGGGCGATTACCGCGACCCGCCCCCGCACCGCACTCCGAAACGAGAGCACTGGAACCTGGAACCGATCGGTGTTCAATGGGTGCCCGGGGAAGCAATAAACAATCGACAGCCAGACAAAAATGTTAAATGTTAGAAATCGGCAGGACGGCGGTGTCCCCTCGTCGTCGGAGGCGAAAGACAATGGGGCCCCGGGGGCGCAAGGTGGGCTCGCAGCCCGCGCTCATGGTGCGTGTGGTATATGGGAAACTCGCGACGCAGATGTCGGACGACATTCCCGAAACAAACACAATTGGTTTTAAAGGCTCATAAAGAATTTTTCAGGCCTCCCTGCCTCCGCCTTGTCCCTGTTTACTATAAAAAGTAAATAATGAGAATAAGTCGAGGTAACCGTCTTCCCCCGGTACGGAGTAAGGTCAAATGGAGCACTGCTCAGCTCAGGTACTTCAATTTTTTAAAATCGTATCCTTGCCCAAAATTGTTAGTTATTGGCGTCAGCAATTCTTTTGGAATCCACATTTTTTTTAATTAAATCTTAATTTTAGTTATCATTGAAAAATATTTTCCTTGTAAATTTAACAAATTATGGTTAAAGGCAAATTTACACCGACGCAATCGCGATCAGACCGTTTCACACAGACGTGACGGAATTTTTACAAATCAGTTTCATAGTTTTCTGCAAGAGTTAAAAGCGAAAAGACGATATTACCAGCAAAAAATGCTGCATAAGTATTATATTAAATTATTAAGTGCTTTTTATTTGCTATCCTTGCATTAAATCTTTCCTATTTCATCCTAAATTTTTTTGTTTTGGTTTTTAGATTTTTATATTCATAATAAGATACGTCATACAGAATAGGATAATCTTTTACCGTTTTTATTAGTGTTTCAGTAAAAATTTTGTCCATTTCTCGAATTTCACTTGCGATCTGCGTTTAAAATGCAACGCTTGCAATCTGCGTTCTAAGTGGGAAAGGATTGAAAATGCTTTGTTGCGTTTGATGGGCATCGCTACCTGAACGCAAACGCGAACGCAGGTGTGAGTCGGCCTTGATTCCTATTTAATTTGGAGATGTTGAAATTTGTTTAAACAATACCACGTCAAATTAATATGTATATTGTTGAATCAAACGCAAGTTTTATATAGTTAACATGACTAGTAAAATATATTTTTAATCTAAAGATATTCTTAAATTATTCGTCCTTATGTTTTCGATTTGAATGAAAATGTTGTTAAAATATGAAAATAAATTGTGCAAGAAAACTGAAAACTTAAATCAAACTTTTTTTCCTCGTTATTTATTTAGTCAAGAAAATATTGGTCAAAATAACCAAAATCGTAATCGTAGGCCAAACAATAAAGTTGTATTTTTTTTTTTAACGTCTCCTGACGAAAAAGTTAATTTTTAAATTTTCTGCGAATGTGCAATATTCGAATTGGCGTTCTACCAACTGAGCTACCCCATGCCGATGCATTTTGGGCGATTGAAGCTTAATAAAGCCATGTGTGGCGTGAAGAATAAAGTTTGAAGTTGACTATTTTTAATAGATAGTATTATTAGTATTGAACAATGAAAATATTTAAAAATTTACAGAGTTTCGGTAATAGATCCCAAAACACACTTAAATTGGAATTTGCGGTTAAATGAGTTGCAACAAAAGAAGTTTATGTGGGCAAATATGATTTTATGATATAAAAAAAAGTATATAGTCAAAAGTAGGAACTAGTATACCTATAGGTAGTTCTAAATAGGGACACTTATTTTACAATATTACGTCTTTTTCTCCATATAAGAAGACAATTATGTAGAAAATTTTGAGGATTTCTAAATATTTTAGCTAAAAGACATATTCAGAGTAGCTGCTGTAATTACAGACTAATAATTTTCTTCCGCAATAATTTCACCCTGACTGCATTCCATAATCTAAAAAAAAGTATAGAAGATTGCAACACACACGACTGCTTGGTGGGTCTTGCACGCGTTATTTATGTGAGAAAGCGGCGGACAAAGGCCAGGAATGGGTCCGCGAAGGTACCTCAACCCTCAGTACCTTTTCGATGCCCTAAATCACATTTGGTCTGGGAGGAAATCCGCGACGGCCGGAGAGCCCGCGGCGGCGGCGGCAGCATGTTTCATCAGACGACACAGCCCGATTACAATTTTATCTGCACCAGAAAAGTGGGGCTCTACAAGCCGCTGACTAAGTCACCGCGGACAGGCAATCTGGTGGAAGTAACGAGCCCCGCGCGGCCCCAACTGGACCGCGGCGGGAAGGCGCGCGCGCCGCCGCCGCCGCCGCGAAATTCCACAAATGATGACTCTGGCCGCAGCCTCCTATAGGCCAAATCATTTTTATTCGCTTCAATCGCGTCCGGCCGACGTATATTTAACATCAGCATCGATCCTCACAATAAATATTTCAGGGGATGGATGGAGAGCAGCCGATAGTCCGGCCGGCCGGTGGGGCCATTTGGGGCCGCTAGGTCCGCGCCCCATCCCCGGCCCCAATTCTGGCGAATTTCTTGCTGTTATTACTGAAATTTATTGGTGCAATATGAATTATTGTGCAATTTTGTTGGCGGCAAGAGAGCCAGATTAGTCAAGGGCTCTGGTGGATGAGGCTGGCCATCGCAACCCCGAGTCCTCTGAGTGCTCTGGTGTCCGCGGAAAAATTTCTTGCCGCAAAAAAGCAACCGCCGAGGCGGAAAAAATTGATCGACCGATCATCTGGACAATTGCGGCACCGGGCACCGGAGTCCTATCGCCGTCCAGGATGAAGAGATACGCTTCCCTGGACGCGTGAGCCCCTCTTACGCAGCCCCCTTCCTCCCGAGTCCCGGGGTTCCTGGAGCCCGGGGCCCTGGGCCCGCTAACACCGCGTCCATTTCTGGACGATTTATCTGGCACCGGGCGTAGGGGGTACTTTGGATTAACTTGTTTGTTTTGCGAGGGCACTTGTGCGTCGCGGCCCCGGCCGGTGCTTCGCGGAACCCCGGCGCACTCCGGTAAACACGCCGGATCAGGACGTTACCGGCGCTGGGCACTTGTGTCTTGCGCTGTTCCACCTCCGGTCGCCTCACTTGAGGCAGAAAGGCGTAATCAATTCTTTGATTGATGACATTATGATTTTACAGGAAATATGATATATTCCGCTGGGGCCTATGGATTATGTTGGTTTTTAAAGTTGTCTTTCCGCGGAACGGAAATTACCCTCGGTGACTTATTTATGGCCAGCCTGCGCTGTAATTTAATCATTTTCTCAGTTAATTGCGGAAATCGCATTAATATATTGGCCAAAATCATATGCTAGAGATCAAGTTGCCTGCCGTTGTGCGATCTTTGCATTTTTATAATTTTCTAACAACGTCAGAATGTTTTGCAATGCAGCAGATTCGAGCCAGGTATTAAAAAGTTGCGAGATTTTTTTTCGTATTCATAACATCTCTCAAACTATTTTCAGTATCTGACAATACCAATATTTAATTGATTTCCCGAGTAAAACTATATTAGCCTAAAACGAGCCCGTAGCATTGTTGAAGATAAATAAGATCATAGAGAAAACTCCAACAATTGCGTACTAAAAACGTTTCGCGGGCGTGCTTAAGGCCCGTTGCGGGCGCGTTTTGGGACTGTTAAGGGCGAGCTTTAAGAAAGGTGGGTTTGTTGCAGATGCGATGGTGGCGTGATATATCATAATTGAAGGTCAGAACACTAAAAGGTATGAAATAATTTTAATTTAATTATTTTAGCAATTTATAACCTAGGATTTAATAGAGAATCATAGATGTAATAGTTTGAAAGCTCACATTTGGACAAGGTTAGAGATAATAGATAATTAGACGTCCTTAGTATCTAAGAAAATCCCCGTCAAAAAGAGCCTAGGTATTGGCGCTTAGAAAGTTAGGAATTTGCAAAAGTATAATTTTATAGAAAGATTTGTTTCTACACAGAAAAAAATGTTGGAATCAAATTCTAATACTTTTAAAAAATATAAAGCATTTTTAAATGTTGTTTTACATTTTTTTTAACTCCAAGTCTAAAGAAAATTAACTTTATGGTGGAAATTAAATCTTACTTGATTACTAAATTCGAATACCAACACGGAAAGAATTTGGGTAGGTAGTTGGTAGCGCCTAGAGCCCTAGAAACTTAAAGAGAAGAGGTTTGTGACTCTAAAGATTATCGCCGCATTAAGTTTTTATTAATATTATATAATTGAGGATTGTCGGAACAAAACATGATATTTCCACTTTTGAAAACAAAAGTTACATGTGACATTACCTTTAAGCTTGTGTGGTTCATATCATGTTGTTTTCAGTTGGAGCTTTGATGCAGATCGTGATATTTCCATGTTTAAAAAAATTAATAAACAAATACGGAACAAAATGTCATAAATTTCATACATTTCTGGCACACCGATCTCAAGTTGGCACCAAAGGATATTTCCATGTAAAAAGAACTTATTGCTATATTGGCCTATTCGGTACAAATCATAATATTTACATTAGATAGGAAACAAATATTTCCATTTTTTACATAAGAAAACTACATAATAATGAAAAAAGAAATAAAAATTAAAAATCATATCTATTAGTTTTTACCCTTAGTTATTTATTAGAACTCGTATTTTTTTAAATTGTACAAAAGCAAATAACTTACAGATTTTTGAGCTTTTGTGGAATGTTGATCATTATGGAAATATCATGTTTTGTTCCGACCCTCCTCAGTTATAGTCCAACCTTAATTTACTTTAAGAAATTTTAAAGTAGGTACCTACACAACTAATATACATAATATCGCCATATGGGTATAGTTTTCAAGTGCGTTGTTAATGTTATAGGTACCTTAGGTTAAGTCTTGCATTTAACAATGAATAAATAAATAAATGATATTATATAGTCAGAAAATAGTGGTATTTAGTTTAAACGGTTAAAATATAATATAAGAAAATAGATTTGCTCCAAGTATGATTTCATCTTTAGTTAGTTGGAAACATTAAATTTATTTAATTTTTAAAATTTATTCTTTGAGAAGATTAAAGTTCTTCTCCTATTGAGCAATCGCATCTTCGTCGTCTAGCTAAAAGAGCAACAATTGCACAAATTAAGAAGACCATTCCCTCAATTAACGTTCCTACCAAGATCGTTCGATGATTATTGGCAGGTAAATAATTCACGGTGCGATACCGTAGACCAATAATTTTAGTATGAAATGACAGAAACCGCCGATTGCCTAGAAAATCTGGCCAGCGAAGTCCGAAAATTCCGCAGGCCTGTGAAAGGGCCGGGGCATATTTCATCCCTGTTCGGTGCCACAAGCGCGCTCCGGAGCCCCAACAACTCATCTTTAACGGGCCTTCAATCTGACAAAGCCGGGCACCGAGGTCCGGCCCACGGAGCGCAATAAATTGAACACTTAATCAATATCCACATAATTTGTTCAATTTGTAAAATAAAAAGCAACACTTAAGATGGGTGATAAAAGCTAACAAGAGCAGGAGGACTGGTGGAAAGGCCTTTCCCAATGAATGGCACCAAACAGTCTTCTTGGCGGGTTATCGCGGGCGCGATTCTGCGCCGGGCAGCCGGGGCCGGTCCAGGGTGATTCCGCGGCTTCAACTGGGCCGTGTATAGTTAAAAATATCTCCAGAATCCAGAAATGGCTCGTTACAAATCACCGGGCACCCAACAAGACCAACAAGGTCCACCTCTCCGGTTGTATTTATTTGAGAACTGAGGCACCTAATCAGATTGCATGTCGACTAATTCGACTTTGAGGAAAAATTATGTTCGACCAGATGCAATCGAAATTGCGTCCCGGCACCCTGCGCCCCCCCGAGGAGCGCACAGGTCCAGTGGACGAGCCCTACAGCCTCTCAATGCCTCACACCTTTCGACCGGAGGAGCCCCAGACGGCGGAGAAGGTGCATCATTCGGGGCACCCAGCTCAAAATCTTTGAAAAAAATCTCTCAAGTTGCGTGGCATCACTCGTTGGGCCCCTTGCGCACACTAGCCTGAGCCTAGATGAGATTTCGGCCGGACGCCAAACGCCTCCGTGAGCCCCAGGTCCCGGGTAAGTGTTTAAATCAGGCTTTTACTGCGTAGCCGGGCCGCGATCATCATCCCGCCCGGCTGGACCGAACCGCGAACGCACCACACCGGTCCTCCGCAGAAAGTTAAAAGTTATGCAATTGCCACAAGGCTGTAAATCTCGGCGGTAATTATGCTCGGACAAGACGCGCCGCGCCGCGTCGCGCCTCCGCCCCTTGCCCATTGAGCCCCACTCGCGTAGACATGCAATAGTCATAAAGGCCGCAAAGCGTGGGGCCGCGGAGACCCTCGCGCGCTAAATGATTTGCTGATAAAAAATCAACGGACAATTAGCAATTACTCGCGTTAACGGCTATTCAATGAGTGGCAGCTCACCGGGACGATCCTGGAGACGGATTGGTGTCTCTGACCCCAGCTGCAACAATTCGCCACTCAGTCGCAATTTGTCTGCTTAGAAGAATTGTGATCCAATCTAGGAATATGGCAGACATTTTGACTTCTTAATAATAGATGTTAACTCTAGACTTAACCCTCTATGGACCGAATACTTGTCTTAATTATTAAATTATTAATGTAAAATAAAAGCGATAAATTCAGCAGTTTTAAAAATTTTATAATAGCGAAAACGCATTGTGACTTTAGGGTAACAACGGCCTACAGCGTTCGTACTATTGCTGCACTCCACGATATAATTATAATTCCAAAATTAAAATACCTAATTTTTCTATTAAATTCTTCTTAGTAATAAATCTGATTTGTATGTTCATCAACTAGTTTCACTAAAAATATTTTTTTTACATTAAATTATACATATTTCTACTTAGGTATGCGCATAACATCGCCCATAGGGTTAACAAGAAAAATATGCCTTTAGATGCTTTAAGAAAATCCAGACGAATATTCTGTCATTAATTTTAAGCTAATATTTATAAGTGATTTTGATATTAAGTAATTTTTAGGGCTGTGTGATAATATTATTGTATGTACATATATGAGTTTTAAAAACAAACTTGTAGCATGTAAACAATTTACAGAAGGGCATTCAATTGCAATTCTATTGTACTAAATAAAATTGGAGAAATTATACTATAGTATACTACGAGTAAACACATGATCTCAAGTATGTTATTATTCTGAAAGCCAAAATTCTTTGTATAAATTATGGCTGTGACTATTCGAATAGTTCTGAACTCAATTATTTATTCAATATCTATAGGTAATACGCCTTGCATACTAGCAAATAGCTAGGATGTGAACCTTTCTTACCTTTGTGCTAATATTTTACGTAATATTGTTTTTCAATCCCAATTTTAATGTAGAGCATTAAATTGTTTTTCCCCAAAATCATATCGTTGTAGCGGGTATATGTAGGTAATACAATATTTACGAAATCGCATTTGAAATTGAATATCAGTTACATTTTATTTTCAAATTTATTTGTACATTAAAATTAGTAAGAGTTCTAAAGTGATTGTGAAATATTCAGGCGTTCATCGCTTATGAGGTTCTTCGCTCAAGTCTTTTGTTTCAAGTTCTGTGTTTTTAAGTTTCATTTGAAAATTGTTAAATAATTTTGCTTTAAAATCACTTAAGATAACAAGTTAACAATATTATGTAAATATGTTTATCAATTTGAATATACATATTTACTTATAATTGCATGTAGGTATATTATGCATTTAAAATGTACCTACAATAGTAAATTGAAGAAAAGCAGAAATAATGGAGAGTCCCGGGGGCGGGTTGACACAGGTAATTTGGCTGTAAAAGACGGTCGGAAATGAAATGCAAAGCGACAGGAAAAGGAAACCTGCGCAATTGCCGGTGCCGTGACACTGGCCGGAGTACAGTGAACTACAAGACGGCTTGGCAGGGCATAAAGCGGCCCTCGTAAAATATGATGGTGGTCTACTGACAATCGGCGCGGAGTCTCAAAAGGCAGCCGCCGCGGCCAGAATGCCACATTGTTAAGGTTATTAATAGCGTTCGAGTGGAGCCTAGCCGCAATCACGCCGGGATCAACGATTCCCATCAAAAACACTTTTTCACTTTGTCCTCCGGGGCTGCCTCGTTTGTAGTTGGGATCTTCATCTTGATGACCGCTCCTGGCCCTCGGTAAACACACGGCTCAAATCAAATGCGCACTTCGCATTTATCTTAATGTCTCCGTTTGGGGCCTGCTGAATGCGCGCGCAATTTTTGCGGCGGCTCTGCAGCCCTCGGCGCAGCAGCGGTGGTGTTAGTGGAGCCGGCAAGGAAGATGTCGAACGCGCAATCTCGCGCCGACTACGCTCAAACTGATGTCACTTTGTCAAATGTCGTGTTAGGTGACGCGAACGTATGAGCGAATCGCTCGGATTTATGCGGTCGCGTTCCTGTGCGCGCACCGCAAATTACAGGTAGACTTTCTCACCTGAAATGGTCCAGGATCGGCAGCAGCGGAACCAGCACCGGCCAGGTGCCTCCGATGCAGCTGGGGTTGCCAACTTTGGTAACCAATAAAAATTGAGACTAGTTTTATTCAACATATAAAATAACAAAACTGGAGATTAGTCGTATAATTGGTTAGAGCATTGAAGTTCAAATTCGTTTATTGCGAGTTTGATTCACGTTTGTGATTAAAGCGGTTTTTTTTGGAAATTCTCATTTACAAACAAATATTCGTTATAAAGGGAATAAATGTATTGTATATACATACCAGGCTTAATTCTAGTTCTTAAAATATTCTTCTATGATTTGGCGTTTTTTTTTGTGTAACTTATCTCAATATACGTACATATGTACATGTTGTCATATTAAATAGTGTTATAAAATTATCCTTCGCTATAATTCACACTTGAAGTTTTAATCAAGTGGATATAAGGACCGGCGTTCAATCCGCACGACCCTTGATGGGAAATGGGACACGGGAGCTAGAAATAGGGATTATCCGATTAAATTGGAATTGGTTGGCAACCCTACTTGTAGAAGCAGTACGATCAGGAGGAACGGAGGGGCGCTCGGCCCCACGGAGCCCCATTGAGCGATGAAGACGGAAATAAATTGCGAGTACTTAGCGCGGCTTTATTTATCGCCCGGCTAAGTGGCAGCCAGCATTTTGTTACCTGTCCGGGAAAATGTTATTCCCTTTTATTGTGTCACCTTTTTATAGTGTAATGAGCGGCACTTCAAGCGTATCAGCGCTGTAGGTGAGGGATTGAGTTTCGCAGGCAAGCGCAGTTCTTGGAAGCGCTCCTGCTCCCCGCATCCTGGCTTAAGTACTATAAAAACTAAAAGATAAAAAAATGAAAGGGTACTTACTTTAGCACTTGATTTGTGCAGACTATCACCGGCTGCTGGTTCGAATCCTGCCCGTCGCGGACCTGCAGCACAACGTGCACCCAGATGAAGTCCCCCTGCCGCCGCTGCATCCGCACGAGGAGGATGCACGATCGATCTTGCTCCGATTGCGTTACTGGAATTTTCGATTTATTAAATATCTTTGCGGAGGCGGAATCGGTTATTACAATATTTGAGGTGGACGTACTTAACCTGTGCTTGTTTTGTGCCTCTCGGAGGTTGTCCCAGTGGAGCAGGTGGTACCACGAAATCCCCTGGATTTCATTTTTATTGTAACCTAAGTGAAATTCACCGCTGAAATTAGAGATAAGAGAAAGAAGTAAGCGGAAAAGGAAAAGTTTTAATTATCAAAATATGTATAATACGCCACACAATATTTGTTTGACGTTTTATTATTATTTATTACTGAAAAGCTACTATCCTCATCTATATATATAAGAACATAAATCTTAGTAGTCTATCACAATCTATATATCAGAGTAATTTCTAAAAATTACAAGAAAAAAGTAGTCAAAGTAAACCGCATCTACGTTATACTGTTACAGTTAATTAAAAAACCCTAAAGTACCCTCGTTGGTTCAATTTTGCACGTCACTGTATCACTGCACCGGAGTTGTGGCATTAAAAAACTTTACAAATGTTGATCAGTATTATAATATAATAATCTACAACAGTAATTTTGCTAGAAAACATTCAGGAAATTAAATCTAGTTATAATAAAGTAATATTGTTAGCAATTGATAAATAAGCATATAATAAAATACTACATATTTTACTGATTTCGAATTATTGTTTTAATAAAACAAGTTATTATTATCATAGTTTGTACTGAGTGCATTTATAATTAGCATCTCAGTAATTTCGCGTTCGGGTTTCAGGCTCAAGAACGTTTCGATGGGAAAAGAGCACAGTAAGTCCCTGACCCATGATAGGTTAACCGCAAATGGAATTTCAAAAAAAAAAAGTTATCTTCAATGACGAAGTGCTTATTAGTTATTTTTCTTTAATTTTCGTATCGATTTCCTAGATTCGACTTCCCGATGCGGCATCTCAGCTGCAACAGCATCGCTCCAGCGGAGCATCTTAAACAATCGTAATATTTTAACAGCTCTTAGGCATAAATTAAAGAGCCATAAAAATAGTCAGGCACGTAGCCACTTCGAGTGCTAAGAATTCCTACACCTCCTTCGAGCAAGTTATTTTCGCATTATTCACCTGCTGTTACTGTTCCGCCTGACCCCGGCCGCGGAGGTGCGCTTAAGCCGAGTCTTAATCCTAATCCTCTGTCTAAATAAACCTCTCGCCGAACAGCCGCGAACTATTCGAGCTATCCGCGGCCGGTGTTAGGCGCTGCCCTTTACCACGGCACCGCGCGCCACTCGACCGAACAGGTGCGAATAATTTCGTCTGTTTGTACCTCTAAGACTATTTAAGATTTTTCTACTTACTTTTTGTCTATGTGCACAATTTTCATGTCCATTGAGTGGATGGTGGTGAAGACATTCGTTGCACCTTGAACCACGCATTCCCGGGTCTCGGGCATCGCGATCGGTGTACATGTCGCCAAAAATACCGGCTCATTTCGGCTGCATAGGGGCAGAAATGATAGATAGTGACCTTGGACTAGCACAACCTGGCGGGGGAAAAGAAAAACAACATTTGATATTAATCTTTTTATATTTATAAGTGCTATAAAATTTTAAACTCTGTCTGTAGTATTTTTTTTTTTTCAAACAGAGTAGTTTTTATAATAACACGTCGACACCAAAGCGGCCGAACAAATAATAATAGATCATTTCTATAGAATTTTTTCCCTATACCACGAAATTGTCTTCCACTTTTAGTAGTAGTAGTAGACAATTGCAAAAGGCATGCAAAATAAACTCAGCCACAACAAACGAATTGTTTTGTAAGCCGGTGTAATTTCCATTAAGCTACGATTTTATAATGTGAGTTTAAGTCTAACATGGAACTTAACTTTTACTGTAGTAAAATGTTTGATTCTGGTTTAAGGTTTAAGCTTATTTCAAGTGCTGGTTTAAGTTTAGACGTGCAATTTAGGCTCCTAAATTAACTTTAGGAGTAGTTTGTATTGAAATTGTCGAGAATACTTATTAAGTAGTACAAGTTCAGAACACTTATTAATTAGATGCGGTAAAAGTCATGGGGAAAATACTAGTTTGAAATAAAAAGAAAAATGAGAAATTCAGCTGATCAATTGACGTATGTAATTACAGTCGATGAAAATTTCTAATTTGTTAATTACAAAGGTGACGAGGGGGAGACCTAGCCACAGTGAACGCTGTTCGTTGGTGCAGTCCGCGGCTTTTAAGTGCAGTCGATTTAATTGATGACTTCGATCTTCGGCGCGGTGGAGGTGATTTGGTGGACATTCCTCGTCGAGGGGATAAACAGGTATCGATCCTCTTCACCGTCATTATCTTATTATCTTGTCGGCAAATAAATCTGGGTGTTTGCGCTGTTTTTCATTTAAGTTGTCGTTTTTATTTTTAACAATTCTTTTTATGCAAATTGCATATTGCAGTCGATTAAAGTTGTTTTTATTTTTAATTTTATGTAAATCATAGGTTGAAGGTCATTAGTAAATCTATGGCGAAACTTTCGAAAATTATATTGTTTTTGATCACTAAAGTCTGTAGATTTGCTTTAGTTAGAACTTATTAAAATTAGATTACATGTTAAGATTATATTGTGCTTTAAGATATGTTTTGACTAATCTATCTTATAATGAATCATTTTAATTAGGTTACTATGATTGAGTAATTTTTCCGCAGATGTTATGTTATTAGTCATGAACATATAATAATATAACAACAAACACAGAAAAAAGGCAAAGAAGGCGACAGTGTCATCGGTGTCATTTCACTTTCATTAAAATGACTGATTGCTATAATTGAGCGCAACAAATGCTTATTTGAAATTCTATAATTTGATGAATCAGTGGAAAATGATTCAGATTAACTGAAGGTTTTGTTACGAAGTTCTATTGGTATGTTAGCTTTGTTATATTTTAAAATTTATAGTACCTACACTACACTTTAAAAAATAATTAAGTAATTTTACAACATTAAACGTTGGCACAAAATTTTCCAACGCTTATAGTTGCAAAAATGTCCTAATCGATAGAGTAAAGGAATTTGAAAAAGCGTAAAATTACACAGCAAGAGAGTAAAAGCACACATTCACATGGTGACTTTATATATCCGAATATAGATCTAATTATTTGCATTTTAATATTATTCCTACATAGAGCAAAAGTAGGTAGGTACTTCTTCTTTAGAAAAATAAAGTTTAATAAAAATTGTTCAAAAGCAGAGAAAGTGGGAAATAACATGAAATAGTCTTTCACCCTCCCTATACGAGTATACATTTATAAAATTAAATATTTAATTATATTTTCACTATAATTTATGTAATATTACGAACTATTTTCATTAATTTATGATCCTATAAGGCTATCCTTTAATAAAGAATACTAAAACACATCCCAAAAATAATAAATATGAATAGCTCTTTTGCATTCATTTTCTGGCACTTCAAGATTAAATTCACTTCTCGAACAAACAAAATAATGCCATAACTACGCAGTAAAAATGTATTCTAAAATCGCAGAATTTTTTGTAGTAAATTTTAACTTCATCTCATAGTATAAATCCCATGTTGTGTTGTGTAAATACTACAAAAAGAGTTGTATAAACTCAATTTTTCTTCGAAAATT
Organism: Machimus rusticus; assembly: GCA_951509405.1. Lineage (NCBI taxonomy): Eukaryota > Metazoa > Arthropoda > Insecta > Diptera > Asilidae > Machimus > Machimus rusticus. The sequence continues at coordinate 12,869,388 of OX608054.1, read as the reverse complement.
ACTTAGTCCTTTGGAAATAACATTCATAATCAACGCTGATGTTTGAAAATTTGCTGAAAAATTGTAAATTTACTAAATATTTCTTAGAATGCACTTTATAATAAGTAAAGAGGCTATAGAATTAGCTAGAAGGAATAATTCTTAATTTACTATATTCTCGTATATATGTATTAAATTTCTGTTGCCGAAAAAGTTTTGACCCAGAAAGTGATCAAAACAAGTTAAAACACATTTTTTACACGCTTTTGGTGTCATAGGAGCGAAATTGGGGCGCGGTAGCGAGCGAATTCCTTTCGAATTAATTAATGCACTCACGTACATCTCGTGTATGTGGTGCGCGGTCGCCCGGTGTGACGGCGGATTTGCGAAATAGCTCCAAAGATCGGATCGGACAGCGCCAGTTGCAGGCATTTTTAATCTTATAAATATAGCGAGCACACGTGAGATATCTTACTCAACGTCTTACGTGGAGCCTGAGCACCGGAGAACAAGAAGCCGTGGCCAGTTAGCCAGCTAGCCCATTTGAGCCGGATCGCTATTTACGAGTCAATTGTCTCAGGCAGGCAGCCACCGCAGCGGCGGACTCGCGCAGTCATTTCCATACAATTTGAATAATTAACTCACTAACCTTTTCAACTCTCGCCTTTTATGTCAGGAGACGCCAAGTCAGGCCCTATGAAATTGTTGGAGTCGATTTATGTCGTCCGGACAGTGATATACGGACAGCGGGGCCCCAAGGAGCGCTCTCCACCTTGAGATTCCTATTAAGACTTCGGCGGGGCCCCCGTCCCCTAGTGCGACGGGATGAGAAGGCTCCGGCCGGAGGTAGGCAATTCGATCAGAGGAGACAAAAGGTGCAGCTCCGCGGAGCCCCAATCGAACAATCAAAGCGAGAAATAAAAGACGGCACAAGACAAATGGAAGGAACTGTCCATTATCCAATTAAAGTGTGTACAACTCCTCACTGGGCCCCGCGCGGCGAATTCAGATGAAGGTGGGCCCCATTCGGGGCAGAGCCGCAGCCCGAAGAGGCGAGGTATGAAAATGTCCCCTAGAATCAGATTGTGGCTGGACGACAAGCGCACCTTGGACAAAATACCTCAACAGTGGATCAAGGCCCTTCAAAGGCAACTTCGCAGGATAGTCGAGAGGCTCCAAGTCCATTGCCGATTAAATTAGATATTCGATAAGATTTTGATTGGTCTACAGTCCGTATTAAAAAATAAAACCTATTAGTTGCTAAGATATCAACACTGTAATATATCATATTCGAAATTGATATGGTAGAGAGATTTTGAGTACTCCGCGATTTTTTACGGTCTAAGTTAGAGTCAGTTAGACAGCTCTAAGTTGGAGCAAAATGCGACGCTAACATTCGGTAAATAGGTACATGAAATAAATATAGTAGATCAATCTAAATTTAGAGTAATATTGAGATTCTCTAACCATTTTTTCTCTAACTTAGAGCTCTAAGTTAGACCGATTTCACTCACATATCAATTGTATAGTGAGTAGCTAGAATCGTTGAACCGAAGGTTGAAAAATAATAATGTAAATGTGGATTTATTTAATACTATTGATTTCCATAAATATGAATTAAAATATTTGCTACAATTCTTAATAAAATTTTATTTTCTTTACTTTAAAGGGAACTAAAACCAAGCGGCAGCAATTCATTATATTGGAGAACTTTATGGAAAGCCATTCAGATTTAGAAAAAAATTTATTAAACTGTTTTTGTAGTCGTAGATATTGTTTCAAATTAATTTAAAAAATAACAATTGAACAAATCCTTTGTATCACTGAAAAGTTCTTAAACTTAATAAGTAAAATTTAAGACGAGAAGTGTCAAAAAATGCACAAAGTTAAAAAAATAATAATCTAACACTTCGAACAGACTAAAAACGAAATTTAGATTTTGACATATTCTCAATTTCAACAATTTCAAAAATATCATAATCATCTTTGAATATCTTTAAAAAAATCAAATATTCATTCTATGTATTAAACATAGAATTTGATTTTCAAATCAATGTAATTGTAAAATTGAATATGCTCAAAATTTTTTATTTTCTTTTAATACGTATATGTGGGTAGTATATTAGCTTTTCATATTCTCATATGCGAATCGGAGGATCTTTCTAATGAAGGATCAATGTATATAGAAAAATGCTTGGACATGGCGAAAAAGATGGAATATTGCTTATTAGAGAACGATCCTTTGTCAGAGAGAGCGGAAATATTTAAAAGAAGTCTTTAAAATTGCTTACCTATCTGCTTATCAAGAAGTTTATAAAGATTTTCAAAGTAAGAGTGAATCTCTAATGACAGATTTTCTAAAAGTTATAACTATACTGAAAATGCAATCGAACTTGTCGATGAATCAAGATCAGATTTTAAAATAAGACCGGGCAAACGACCAGCATAACATGTTTTTTTTTTATTTTAGTTTTGGTTATTAAATTGAATTAAGTTTTTTTGAATTGTTTTTATGTATAACATATGAAATATAAAAAATGATCAAAACCCTACACCATTAGATTTCCTCTTTTTAGAACCCAATCCCAGTTTTTGTATTAAGTTAGTGTTTCATTTAACGCGGTTTCCCTCAACGCTTAATTTTCAAGGAATGTGGGTATCTATCGGGTTGTAGAAGGTTTGTCTGTATTAAATGTATTTAATTCTTTATAAATTTATTAAATTTCGTATATTTTGTCATCTTTAATTTATGTAATACTTTGAGTATTTTAACGTTTCCCACAAGCATTTGGTTCTATTGACTGTGCACTGAAAGCCTCATTAGATCCTCAGCGCATTTAGAACTTATCCGCTGACTTCTGAATTTCATTTAATTCTCTTTTTTGTCGTTAGCGTCCTGTTGAAAAATAACAACGCGAGTAGGTGTGAAATAATTGGGTGAAAATGTAAAGTGAATTTTTACGCGGGCTCGGGCATCCTTTCCACCTCCATCCGCGGTTTGTCGGCAGTCGGTTTGAGTCACTCCTAGACTTTATCTTAATTCAACGTTGACATTTTCTAGTTGGAGCAGAGAAAAGTTGTCCGGCGACCCACCCACCCACCACCGGTGTCTCGGGGGCTCCGAGCCTCCGCAGCGAGCCACAGAAGGGGCTCAGTCCTCAGCGCGAGCAAAACTAAATATTCTTGTGGAACATCTTTGGCACCAACCTTTTGATCGCCGAATCTCATCTGGCGTCTCGCGTTCCGGCTGACGTTCATCCGGCAGAGGAACATCCGATGCTCGCCCTCCAGGCTCGAGACGGAGGAGCTGTGCTGGCCGTGGGGCCCCGGCTGCTGGGGCACGTTCCGGTTGAGTTCTGCCTGGATGGGGCCGTGATCCTGCTTGTCGATGATGTCGTAAACCGAATCCCCGTGGATCAGCAGATCTTCCTGTGGCAAGAAATTTTGGGGGTAAAACAAATTTCGAGTTAGTTATTTTGCAAAAACTTTAATATATTGATAATTTCTCCAATAGTAAATTTGATATCAATGACCTAATAAACCACAAGGTATTAACTTTCAAAGCAATTATATCTTAAATTTTAATACAGGGACCGCAAATAACTGATATTTTTCATTTTTTAAACTAAAGAAGCTGTAGACACAACACACACTTGAAAGCGTTTTAAAAACGAGACAATGTTAATCAAATGGTTGACGTCATATTAAAACACGTTAAGTGTATTAAAATAAAGCACTAAGATTTCCAGTGGATAAAACTCAAAGAAACATAATTTCAGATTCTGATGCTATGAAGAAAAATAATTAAAACTTATACCTACTTATTTAAAGTTAAACAAAATTGTTGACCTTGAAACGGCCTTATGATCTTGATTACAGCTTGATAATGCATTACAAGTAGATTTTTATTTTAGCGAAAACTAAACTTATAGTTGATTTATCTTTACTTGTATATACAATTTAGCAATGTTCTATCTGCGTTTTGTCTATTATTTCAGAACGACTTTACTGATAGCTCGAAACCATAATTAGGATATATTTTGGAGCACTTATAATTTAAAAATTCAAGTTGAATTTTGGACAGCTATTTATGGGTTTGTTTGTCATAAAATATCAGGGAAAATATTAATTTAAATCCAGTAAAAGCGACCACTGTGGAAAGGTTAAGCAGTAAATGGAGGTCTGTTGAGAATTGGATTAAGACACTACCGAAAGGAGTATGCGGGTGGCAACTCTAACCCAGATCCGAGTCGAGGAGATTTATGGGAAAGTCTGTTTTAAGCAAAGAGTCTCAATTTATAGGTGCACTTGAAACCGCGTTGCTGTGGAGCCCGACTTTGTGGAGGTGCTCCATGAAGCGGGGCAGGTGGGCAATCGTTGCGCGGACAGATAACCGAGGCAGGTGCAGGTGGCCGACAGGTAGTTTGCGCATATTCACGACATTTTGTTGACTTTTTCTGCCTTGTTTAAAGTTTGAGTACCTTCTAGTGTTTCTAATTTGTTTATGGTCTCTGTCTCTTGCCCGTTGCCGCCTTCGCCTTTCGAATTCTGTTCTGGCTGCTGGCGAAGGGTTGTCCTCGCTAATTGGAATTTGATTGGCAGTGGGTAAAGGGAAATGTGCCACTTTGTTAGGACACTGCTTTTTCGATTTTCAGGGCACTAATGAACGCCAGAATAATTACGATTTAAATTTATGCGAAATAAGTTGTGAACACAAAAAGGAGTTAAAAAATCGAAAATTTGCTGGTTTAACAATACCGAAACTTCTACATGAAAACAATTTCAAGTTTTTAAATTATCAACGTAAGAATCAACTAGTTCGATTTATTCGTGGAAAATTTCAAAAATAGAAAATTTGAAACAAAAGATTTAAGCGACAAACTTTTGGATTCACATTGTATAAACTCCCCATATATAACGAACTTCTATTTAACGAAAAACTCCCTAAAAAGTAGAAATTACTTGACTTTGGTTGATTTACTTTATTACCCATACATTGATACACTATAGGTATTTGTAGCGTAACTAAGCTCTTACCATTCTAGCTTGTATTCAGAGAAATAAATAAATAAATAAATGTGTCTGATTGTAACACCCACTTAAGACTCAATAGCGAAACAATATGTTATTACTTAGAAGGCAGCAGATATTTATTATTTCTACGATTAACTTAGACGATTCCAGCATACCTATACATATGTATAATCAAAATACATAAGAAAATACAATTAATATAAATACATATAACGATACGCAATAATCTTGTTATGTAAAAGTTTAGAAAATGAGGCATATCTAATTTGTTAATTAAACTTAATTTGTAAAAATTTCGACGCATGTTATCGTGTCCTTTTAAAATTACATATATTGTTTTTTCTACTCTCCATTTAAAGAAAACTGCAATAAAATACTCAGTCCTTTAAGTTTCGCTATATAGAGTTTAAACTGTATTGTAAATATGATTTTTTAAATAAGAATTTATGATCACATCTGAAAATTGATTGTTATAATTCATATCTCTAAAGAAACTCCCACGGTTTCCATTTATGGTTTTCTAATTGCATATAATTAGAGTTTTAAATATTTTTCATACTGTTTTAGTATAGTGGTTATTACTTTTGTAAGAACCGGTCATAATACTCACTTTCGTCTTAAAGGTATTACTTTCAAATGGCCTGTTAAACTGCGCTAAAATTAATATATACGTTTCCATCCCGCCCAGTTAGTGCTCCGACGAGTGATGTCACATCTTCCACGCAGGCAGGCAGCAAAAACGTGTAATTTAGCTGCAGAAGTGAGATGTTAATGCACAGCCTCCGCGAGATATTGCTTTAAGGAGATAACAATTTCTTGTCAAAACGCGGCCGCATAATTGCCGGTTTGAATTGATTTTTGACATCCAAAACGCCTCTAACTAGGATGGAGATGCCGCCTAATTAAATACTCAGCTCGTCACTCACCTGACGGCTGGATGCGGTTGATGGAATGAAAAAGAAAGGATTAAGATGAGATAGTCCAGCGCGGGTTTAATTAAATACATTTATCTGCGGAAGGAGGGATTATAATTCAATAACTTAGGAACTCTCAGTACTGGTTCATCTAAAACGATTCTATTGCTTTGAAATCCGTGTGAATTTTTAATTTTGCTTCTTTCCACAACTTTTAAAAGTTTGATAATTCTTGAAAAAATTCTCACAAATTCTAAAATGAAACAAGAGCATTTGTATCATAGGATTTTTATAAGTTCGAAATTTTCTCAATGTTACAATTAGTTCTTTTCGATCCATTTAGGATCTGTAAACTCCTATACAGCAGGCTTTTATTTGAATTTAATCGCATATTTTAGATATCTTTTAACTGGACACGTAAAATGAAAACATAAAATTTGTCATTCAAGGTATTGGCCTAATCTAAGTATAGGAAAAGTTTGATCAAAATCAAATAATTAATAAATAACACTTACATTTGTTGTATACCTAAACATTTGGGTGGGAATATTTTAAATTTTTTAAGTCTATACAACTTTACCATAATTTCATTTCTTTTCCGATACGATGTTATGAGCTGAGCTAAGCTGCAATAAGTAGTATTTCTAAGAAATCTACTTGAAAAAGGAATGTAACATGTAAAATAATTTTAGTTACCAATTGATTTGCGCCTGCAAAATATGTATAATAGCGATGTCTTTTCTGATTGTGAGATGAGCCGTACCACAATGTTAAAACTAAAAGTTTTTTGTATTCTATAAGTCTTTTCAAAATTAAAATGTTTAAACTCTTTTGTGGTGTAGGCTCCTATAGGCTTTAGTCTAGATAGTCTAATCATAAATATAGTCCTGGTTAGATCTACTTATTTATTAGAGAAGTCCATAAAACCGATAATTTAACCGTTTAACATTTGACATCAATTCAAAATTACAATGGCTCCCATATTGCTCGTTGGGCCACCGTATCAGAAACTTAGCGCTAAATTCTGTCATGGTGTCAAATTGGCGATCCATAAATTCGCCTACTTCGCGATATCGCGACGGCTACGCAAAATTAGCCCGCGAGAGTTCCGTTGGTCTCGCATGCGGGGAACGTTTTCGCTTGGATTTGAATACCTGAGATACATTGCAGATTTGCGTGCACTGTTCGCAAACTTTGTTCATCGTCAGCTCGTAAAGCAATTAAAACAAAATTTATTAGCCGCTGTGGCTACTACGGCTGGCCAGGCCAAAAAGACGACGCCGAATCGCGGGAATGAGATAATTTTGCGGGCAGAAGAAGTTCCGCGGCGGGCTGCACCTATCGCGGCGCGGAGACGCAGTGCGACATTCAACACGCCTGAAGATAGTGGAAATAATTTTAATAACGAAATAGTGCGATTCGAGCTGCCAGATACAGCGGTCGGCGCATGCAGCGACCGCACCGCCGCGAATTATGTTTTACTACCATGTTTGATCGGCGCGGTGCGGGGGTGGCGGTGGCGGCGGCGCTGCCTCCAAAAGTGGGTCTCCGCGGTACAATGGCGCGCGTTATCTGATTTACCTAGTTTTCCATCCCAAGTTTATCTTCGCCTTCTGGTGCCAGTCTGGGACCGCGGTGTCGAGAGATACATTCGCCGTTTTTCAATTTTCCATTGAGCGCGCGGCGTCGACGACAACGACGTTTTCCCTGTCAATTGATTTTCAGTCTTGTAACTCATATGCGCCAATGTGACATTCTGTGAGAATATTTTCGATAAGAAAATTTCGTTTTTAATGAGCCTGTGCGAGCGCGGTTTATGGGCACTTAAAATTTCCATATCCGGTTGCTACTTGGCGCAGTCGCGAACAATGCGAACTGTGCCAGTCCACGCGAATGTCCAGTGGGACTGACACTGGCAGCTTCTGATATTGCATATGATTTTCATTTCTATACAGAGAAATTGCATTGGGGGAGTGTGCCATGAGGATTCAGACGACGATCTCACGGACTAATACTTTCACTTACAATTCCTAATTTCACATTTCTTCACAAAACATTGATTTATATTTCTGCAGTCATTATCTAATACTAATTTATTTATTTATGCCTATCTATTACACTTATACTGACTCAGATTCAAAAGGTATATTTAGGTATTTTATTTTCTCTGATACATTAAACTATTTTTAAACTCTAATCTACATTTCTTTAAACAAAAATTAAATTTATTAGTACATCTGGTGATTACTTTTTGAGAACCGTAATTAGTTAGTTTAGTCCTGTGAAAGGAAGCAATCGGCAAGTTTCTAGATCGAAGCGGTCTTTCCGATGCATAAATATTAATCACAGAAAGTAATTCGGAATAATTGATATAATTATTCTAGTAAATTATTTTAACTATATTTTTCAGTTATTTTGCCTAAAAATACCGGAAATTTATTCAATTAAATCCACCAAAAACCCTAATTCTAGTGAAATTCACTGATAGTTGTTTTTGTGGATTGCAATTTCTTTTTAAATCTCTAGCACAACCAACCAGAATTTAACTATAGATGCCAAAATTTTATCAAAATGTTTACGTGTGGAGACAGACCTTAAACTCAATCTGTTCAAGATTTAGATTTTTGGAGCTATTTGGAATTCTTCCTGGGATTAAGTTTGTTTGTGAAAGCGTTTTATAGTTCTAATAGCCATAGTGACTAGGTAATTTACGCAATTTTCACTGATCAATAATTACTAGGTTTGTAGAATACGTGGCTATAATTTTTAGCCACTCCACTAGTGGGTATCCATAAAGGAAATAACCGAACCATAAAACGATCCATTAAAATTCTGAATAATATCTTTTTATTATATACTTTTTAGAATAATGTGAAATGTAGGAATTTTAGAGCTAAGCGCCATTTGTTATTCGATAGTATGATCCATATATAAAATCTTTAATGATTTTTTATTCCCACGTTTTGATTTTTGGTACTAGCTCACTACACTATCGATTAAAAGAAGGGGAGAGATAATTGCGAGGTTTTAGCCGATCAGATGTGTCTTCCAAAGAAAGGAGCCCAGCCCAGGGACCAGGAGATTTATGGCTTCATTTTCACAGACAGTATTTGTGGCTTCTTAGGAAGTGAGCCAAGCGCCCCGATGAAATATGGGGCCTGGGCCTTCGATAGTTTGCCAAATCGAGCCCACCGCTCTCGCTGCGGCCCAGGCCGGGTGAAGTCATTACATCGAACTCCACACGCCATTACGCCGTCTAATATATTCCCATTTGTCATAGAACATAAATATGCTGACTCGGATCTGATAACGTGGGGCCATAAATAATCGACTAACCATATCGAGCGAGAGGATGGAGGCGAAATAGACCTCGGAGCGCGCGGACCCGGCGCACTCGGCCCGGCCAGGAAAGTTAATTAACAACGCCATTAATGGTCAATGGATGTGGCCACGGTGATGATCATCATTGTGCAAAATGCAAAATGCAAAATACAAAATGCAAAATGCACAAATAGCGCTGATGTTCGCCAGTGCGCGGGGCTTATCTCGCGTAACCCCAATGCCTCGAAATGGTCACTTGGCAGCGCGGGATTTTCGTCTGTGGACGCCTTATTCAAATCGGGCCTAGGACCCTGGAAAATGGTTCTGCGTTCTGCTCGCGCTGCGATTGGCAGGTTGTGATCGCCGCCGATCGGGGTGGACAAAGCAGAAACAGGGGCCGCCTGACAGACGGTTAATTAAACCTTCGGATCGAGGCGCATTTTCTAATTCGAAAGTGTCAATTGAGACCATTGTGGCCATAAATCGGACGCAGTGCCGCCGTCTTGGGGCTCCGAACTGGAGGCGCTCCGGACGGTTTGAATCATTTGCATGGCGGCATGCTCTGACAAATGGTTTACGCGTGCGCAATTTCGACTTGCGCATGCCCCGAGACGGTCGAAGTCACCTCCTCGTTCTTCCCCTCGGCGCTTAATTGCACTGACCGCGCCATTTCTGTGATTTATCTGGCCCACTGCTTAATGTGAACGTTATTTGACATTTGACACTTGTCTGCGCAGCCATACAAGGGGGGCGGTGCTGCGGCTTCAATAAAGACCGACTTCAACAATTGTATACAAATTCTGCTGAGGCTAAGAAGCCGCCAAGTTGCTTGCAACGAGACCAAGAAAGCGCCGAATTGCTTGTGAGTCACTCGGCAGCAACAAAACAGCTGATAAAATGCCCGCCAAAACTGCCGCGTCACGCTATGTGTGAAATAAGTCTGGCGGTGGGTGCGCGGTCTGTGGAGCACTTTCCTCCTTATATTTTTGGGCCTAACACAATTTCGCTTCGTATTTATTTATTTTTTTTTCTTCTCTCTATTCGTAACTCCGTTTTGTACCTTTTGGTCTTCACCGCCGCGATCGGCTTTGCTCAATTCAACGGTGGGACTTATCGGTTATGACAGCTCGAAGGTGATCTATGAGAAAAAAATGACTCATGATGGTCCATTTCTGGTGATTTTCAATTTAATCTCGAACGCTCCTCTACTATCAATCATCGGCGTGTCGAAATCTTGTTATATCAACTTTTATTAGAGATAGAGATTGAAGGGGGCATAGATATCCGCCTGTTTAGCGATAATTAGGTTTTTTTTTAGTTCATCAGGGTGATGATAATTAATTAGAAATATTTTCTGTGGCCCCGGTTTTGTAATTGTAATTTTTTTTTTTGAAAGGAACTACATATTACATTACATACATATTTATACTATACATAATGTATGTATTTAATAATTTTTATTGAATTACAACTACAAGTATCAAATAGCAAATAAAGGTAAACATTTTATATCTGAAGTATACTTAGTTAAAAAACTGTAAAATAGCCTTTTTTTATTTATAAAACTTAATTTATCTTTTTTTGATGTTTCTTGGAAATTCAAGATAAGGTTGATATAAATTTAAATTTAAGTTCAGCTTAAGTTGTTCGAATAAGATTTATAATAATAATTTGTTTTATAATTGAGGAGTTTTTAGTGTTTTTTATGAGCAATTTAATTTAGCAATTTATCTAATATTCTAAAAATAATAAATTGTGAGATGTTACAACGAATAAAACCAAAATAAATCCATTTTTCGAATACTTTTAGTGGTTTCTTCTATTTATAGACCTAAAATGTTTCAAACTCAGGTGAAGTTTTTGTTCTGCTGGGGTTAATTACTCAGATACCTCTGAAATACCTTTCGATTGTAAAATCTGAACAAGGAAGCAGAAACATTTGCACTCCGATCCGTCATCATGTTCGTATGCCCGACTACCTCATGGAAACTATAACTGAAAATGTTTTTGTTCACCCTGTGGGAGCGTAACTTCTCGAAATAGTCCAAATATCTTGTAGGAAATCAGCGATAAAATCGGAGCTCCGCTCAGCCATTGATCGGAGTGAAAGGCCCCCACAAGAGGCTCGAATCGGAATATTTGCCCGTCCCTGGTACTAAGAAATTAATCAAAAACGAAACGAAAGCACCGGAGGAGCGACAGCAGCGGAAAATTGTCGCGAAAATCTCAACGACGATGACATACGGAACATGTCAAGCAAGAAACCTCAACAAGACCCATCAGCGATAGACGCGAATATTTGACATCATCACGCGAAACGAGCAAGGCTTAAGCAAAGTCTCAAAAAGTTCTTATGCAACAAAACTCGCAGCATTTCACACAGTGCCGGAGGAGCCGCCGCGGCCGCGCACAAGAAGCGGCGACGGAGGCTGCGGTGCTCCGTACCAGGTGAGCTCTGAAGAGGCCCGAGATCACATAGCGGCGCACCGGCTCAGTTTTAATCCCGCTTAACCGTAATTACAAGGTAAAATGCTCAAAACACTCGAGTTTACAAGTTTTCGAGTGCATTACAAATAGTCGCCTGATCGGATCGGAATTATTCGCCGCCTAGTGCCCTCTTGCGGCTCGAGGAGGGGCCCTCTGCGGGGCGGCGGCGGCGGTGCTCCGTACGGACAGTGGGCCGCATTCACTTTCGCACAGCGCCGCATAGGAGCCCCCGGCGACGACGCCGCCGCGACGGAGAAACTCCGCAGAACTCTCCTAATTGAGTGGCCTCGAGAAGAAGGATCGACTCCGGGACCATCAATAGAAAGGTGTGTTCCGCGGACCGTTTTTACCTCCCATGTGAACTGTGGGAAAGTCTGGCCAAAAAAACGCTCCTTGTGCATATTCAAATGAAGTTGCGGCCATCCGCGGCCTCGGCGCGGCTCAGGTGCTTCTCACTCAGCTGAACGCCGCGCCGCGCCGTACCGCGCCGCAGTGAAAACTTACCATCGAGTGTCCCAAATACTCCGCCGCATTGTCTGAGATGTACAGCAGCTTGCCGTTTTGTGTCAGCATCATTAGAAAACCCGAGAGTGCCTGCAACGAAAGGACAGAGGAAACAGAGTTTTAGTCAGACGCTTGTATCTTTGGGTGAGGATGATTTCGGTAACCGATTAGCTGCCTTTCTCGCAATCTGTTCATTTATGCAAATCATGCGCTCAAAGAGTGCAGTTCATTTGGGTGATATTCGAAAACTTGAGAATTTTGTCATTGGGACAGTGCAAGTAACACTGTCTTGACCACAAAACCATGGATTGCTAAATTTTAACAGAGTTACACTAACTAAGTGTTGCAAAATTCATTACTCCTGTGAGAGTAAGTATGTATAGCTACTACCTAAAAAAAAAAAACAATAGGTATATATTTAACCTATTCCATTCAGGGATACTGACAAATATGTATGTTTGCATGTGTACATTATAGGTCTTTTAGGAATTAAAAAATTCTAACAGCAGAAAAACAAACTAATGAATATCAACTATAGATCTTTCTATATGTATGTAATGTTTAGAAATTCTCGTAAACAGTCAGTCACATTGGTAATTTGAACTGTCAATTTCTGACAAATATATCTTGCTTAGATTCAAAATAAAAGCCATTAAAAAAGAGAAGCTTAATAGGCGGCAACACAAGACGACTGTTTTTGGCGTAGGTACAAACGGTGTTGGTTTTTATTTGTAGAGCGACTATTGACAATTCAAGTTACTGATGTTCAAGTTTACGACATGTTACTTAAAATTATACATTCACGTCATCTTGCTTACGAGACGCAGAATATACGAGCCCAAGTAACTTAACAACATAAAACGAATGCGCCTTTTGAAAGTTTTGCAAGCCTCGTAATTGTTACGCGATTTTGGCCAGTTACAAGATATACGAAGCCTACGACGGAATGAAGTGTATACCTCTAATATATTTCAAAGTTGTCTCTGATCGTCACAAAGTTTCTGTTTTAATTTATAGAAAAAAATCGTAAACCTTTAATAAATAAAGTACCAAGTGTGGAAAATTTAATTGTTTGTTTTAAAAACATAATTTATAAAATTAGAATTTTTATTATTTTACTAATACAGCGCTTTAGTTAAATGTTTGAATTTGATTTCTAAAAATTGAATAGAACTATAAACAATTTGTTTCTGGAAAGGTTAAAGATATTACGTCGCTTTGAAGCAAAACGGTCCAAAATATCATCATATTAATTCCAGTTCCGTCCTTAAGCTCAATTCAATCCAATACTAAAAATTGATTGAAAAAAACTTTAACAGATAAAGAGAAAGGAAACAACGCCTATAGTTAAACATTTCTATGTAAAAAAGGTTTTCTTAAAAATGGCTTTTATGATAATAACAAAATAAATCAGAAAATATATCTATTCTCGGTTATAATGAATACGGACATAACGTACAGTAAGTAGTAGGTACGTACAGTAAGATAACATTTTAGTTTAGTAAATACTATAGTTCTAGAAATTTGATTTTTGGCGATCTCTTTTCCAAATGTACAATAGTTTTTGAAGTCGTGTATATTTTTTAAGAAAAGAATTCTGATTTCAGGACTATACAAAATTGATTCAAAGTTATTTATTCAATTGGTTTAATAGAACAAAATTATCTTCGACTTAAAAATTGTTCATGGTCAAAGTGTTGCAACAGTTTTACAAGATGTTATTATGTCGTATACTAGCATTCGGGAGTTGTGCAAACTCTCAAATATGGGAATAATGTGACTTTTGCTCGTTAACCTCATCAAATAAAGTCATTTTCTTAAGAATTTATAGCGTGCCAAGGTAGGGTTTAGGAACAACACACCTCCGACGAGGTCGAATCTTTGCGCTAAATCACTTTTGGGGAAATAGCAAAAATCGATTACGCTTCCAAATCTGGCAGTCGGGCTTGCACAAGAGAGCCCGAGAGGGGCACAGGCCTGTCTCGGGGATCATTAAGACCCGCCCAAGCCATTAAGCCGCACTAAATTTTCTAATCAGCGAGCGTCTCAAGTCGTAAAAAGATTTTGAAGCGCAACAACAAGACGAACAGAACCAGACTTTTCCCATAATCAAAAGTGAGGCACACCAAAGGTGGAAGGTATCGCGAGTGGGCAATCGCCAGGAGGAGCACTACCTTCCGCCGTGTACGCGACGGAGCCCGGGTTCTGTGCAGTGGAAGTGGGGCCCCATTTCTACGGCTAGACAAGAACTTTTTGAGCCGGTCGGAGGACGAACACCCGCGATAATAGGAACAAGCAACAAACGAGCTCGAATGCGCGGACTTCCACGAACAACCGTGGAAACTGGGTTATTTAGCAAAGGGGCCCCGCGAGCGAGGCTGGGCCTGGGCTGGCCGCGGGCTCGGTGCGGAGCCCGAACAGTGGGAGCCCGGCCCGGGACCGGGGAGCCGATTCGGCCACATCAGCGCCCTCCGGGGCTCTCCGACGGATCGCTGGAAGAAATGTAATAAACCATATTACATGCCGGCCGTAATCTACTCGCATAGAGTTAATTCAGTCACGAATGTAGATCGATCTGTTCTGTAAATCAATTTAATAGAGTTGTTCCGAAGACATCATTAGGCAGATTTGTTGGGCCCTGGGATCGCAGCCTAGACTGGTTCTGGGCTTGATTGACTCCCTGAACCGATGGGGCTGGTTCTGACGGCTGCGATGATGTATGGCGTTCTGGCTGTCCCCTTAATCAGTCCACAGAAATCTCCTTTTCACTTGTGGGTCTGGGAATCCTTATCTCAGAGACAATGCCTCCATCTGGGTCTTTCGTACCCATGGACCCTTCGTTCTAAGTAACTGAGCCCCAAGAAGCCGGTGCGGACATCAACTTCTCCCGATGCATTTTTATATGTGCATTTTGTCACCTGATCTTCTTTCGAAAACCTTTCGCACAGCCGCCGATTCGAGTCGCAGCCGAGTCCTTTAATTTGGGTATTTATTTTTTGGCAATCGCTTCAGATTATGTCAGCAGAAGCCACCAGATTCACGCGGCTGGTTCTCACGAAAACAACTTCTTTTCGCACTTTTACTTTCGCAATTTCGCGCGATGATTTTGGCGCTTGAAAATGTTTATTATTACTCTTTTTTTTTTTTTGGGGTCGAGATCCAACCTCCAGCTGTGAATCGGAGGCTCTGAAACAAAACAGAGGGCAAATCCCCGAAATGAGTAATCGAAAATAAAAAATAAATTAATTCACGATGTGCTTTCGGGCGTTATAATGTGCTTATGCAATTATTGGGTGGATTTAAGCCGATTCGGACAGTGATTTTTCCTCAGAGTCATTTCACAGTCCTTCTTTAATCAGATCGTGGGAAATGAAATCGCTTTGGGCATTTCACCATGATCAGATAAAATTGCATTTGGGTATGAAAATTTGTATATGACTGCCACTCAAAACACGCCCGTTTCTTAATAAAGCTATCAAAATTTTACAGTGTACAAGATATTTTCAGCGAATTATGAAATTTTAAATTCAGAAAAAAAACAAGGTTTAGGTCAACTGTCCCTAATTTTTAAACTTGAACTTCGCCTTTCAGTAATGAAGTCATTATTATATTTAGTTACCTTATTATTATATATTAGCTGCATTTTTTTCGTGTGTCTAGATCAATAGACAATTTTTTATTGAATTAAAACTTATTAATAGCTTCCCAGAATAAGAGTTTGAAAATTGTCTCAACAATATTTCCATGGTTTTTTTTTTTCAAATTTACTTTTGACTTAAAAGTGGATCATTAGATCAAAGTATTGGAACTTTTAGAAAATGTTATTTATTCAAAATAAAATTCTAATCTAAGCGAAATCACCTTTTGTTCGGGTTAGACGAAAACATAACACAGCTAAATTATAAGAATTTTATCGACTTAGTCTTTATTTACTTTAAAATTTAGTTTTAATTTGTACAACATCGTTGTCACGGCTCAAGTTTCTAAAATTAGAGAACTATCAAAAAATTAAAATATAAAGCCTAATTGTGGCACATGAGCAGTTTATTTTCTGCAAATATAGAAATAGAGCAAAGGTATGAAACTATCAGTAAAAATAATATTTACCTACATTTTCCCACAAATTACTCGTCAATATCATTGCAAAATTGCCGCATTGATTTCCATTCGCAATTGAAGCATTTTACACGGATCTGCATGAAACATTGTTTCCAATCTATCGCTGGGTCGAGGCAAAAAAATTGCAGATGAACTGAACACTGGACCTCGGTTATTCCCACAGGACTAGAAAGGCATTTTAAGCATCTCGCGGTATTAGGCCCAATAGGTGTGATTATGCTGCAATTTCGCCGAGTTAATGCGTGTTTGTTTACTTAACTACACCGCCTAGGCCACTTTGGTCCATCGCAGAATCCCTGGCCTCTAATCACACGCGATGCAAATCACAGGGGGGCTCGGAAATTACCAAAAGTGCATCGGAGTAAAAGCGAAAAGAGTTGAAGTTGAATTCGTATCTCGGACTGCGGGTAAATGATACAATTTCATCTGCGAAGACGCTCCAGACCAGCGGCTGAGACTCCTCGAGCCGGGCCCCAGACCTAGAAGTAGGTGCCTGGTGCCTGGAGTGCAATTTAACCGACCTCGGCTTACAACATCTCCTCATGGCGAATTGCGGACATGAGACCTTGTTGCGAATAATTCCAACTCGGCTTGAGTGGAGTCTAATTCAAGGTTCCCGTCACCATTGTGGCACATGGAGCGCCGCGCCGCAAAGCTAGAAGGTCCGCAGTCAGTCATCAGCAATTGGAGATAAAATGTGATAAAGAATTTTTTCGAGAGGAACTGCCAAGCCATTGATGCCTCCGTCGGTGGTTACCATTGACTTTGGCCGGGTGAACCGTGAAAAAATACGCGGTGCCGTGTCACCGATGAAATTCATTAACGCCACCTCAATACCAAGTCCAATGCTTTAGAACGTGTGATGAAGCTTGGCTGGGTGGCTTCAAGTATTTCGCTGAAGCAAGCCTTAGGTATTACGAACTATCTAAGCATTCTTAAAAATGATATAAAGATGTCTAAGAAAACACACGATTGCACGTTCATGCAGAACATAATCGAAAATGCAACTATGTATTATTTTTATGGGATGTGAAACTAACTTAAACATAATACGTCTATCCTACTAATACCTTAAATTTATAATTGTATTAAGAACTTATTATCGAATTTTAAATACGCTGAGAGAAAGTTGTAGTCAAATATTAACTATTTTTCAACAATATCCATAGGACAATACTTACAGATGGAAACACGCAAAAATTTCTTCAAAAGTAATTGTAATATAATTAAAAATTATAGAAAATTGTCACAAATTTACCTTAACAAGTAGTTACGTCACTTGCAATCCCTAATTGTATTTTTATGTTTATTTCACAGTTTTTATTCTACTAATTTATAGGTAATCAAATTAAAATCTTTGTACAATATAGTCAACGTTAATTATTTTAAAGTTCCATCACAAATTTGTAGTCTATATAACTGCTTTATCATTTGATGCCGATTTTTAAATATGGACTTGAGAAAATTTGGAGAAGAATCTAAAGTACCTAATCTAATAACTAACTTGGTATAATTATTATATCTAATCATATTTTTTTTAAATTGTCTTTATTCTTATAACACCTATTTAAATCCAAGTAATTACTGTTAATAATCTAATTCATTTTATTTGTTAGAAGATGTTCTTCAAAAAAATTTAAGATTTTATTTTCACTAATTTATAGTGACATTGACTACATTTATACGATAACCAAAGTCGGGACTTTGGCCTAAAGTAGGCGTAGAGCAGACCAAAGTCCGAATTCGTATAAACGTGCGAAGTCAGAAATTTGGCCTAGCACAATTTAAATTGGGTCAAATTGGAACCAATTTTGATATAATAATTGCGCAAGATAATAAGATAATTATATAGTGCAAATATCCTATGTCCCAGTTTGTGCCACGGATAGCCCAGATTTTGGCTATACAAGCTGTTTCTAGTCCTGATTTGGGACTGTCGCATAAACGCATAGTCATTCCATTATTTTTTATTTAAAAGGCAGTAAAAGTAATTAGGTTTAAGTTTTCTATTTTATAATGCTAAATATTACTGTTAATTTTGACTACATATTTTCTAGGACGATCGATAGTATGGTAAAAGTAACTAATTTTTGGTATTATTTTCGACTAATTTGCAGTAAGCTGAAAATTAGCCAAGAAAATCGTTGAAAATTACGCAGTTAGTTTCTAGTCTCATTACGGAAAATAATTTTGAATGAAGTAAATTCAAAACCACTTCGTTCAGGTGGGAACCATCAATCACTCAAAATGCATGAAACCAACGTCGCCGGTAGTGTTAATTTGACTAATGCCGAAAAACACTGAAGTCATGACTTATTTAATTCTTCAAAAATGCAATATCCTGCAAAATTGCGAAATGATCAGCGACCTCCTTATGTCTAATCCAATTCAGCCGAATATGCCAATTATGAAGAATTTCGCCACCATCACGTCTGTCTACAGTACTCACCTGGGCGATAGAAGCCCTGATCCAAGTCAGCTATATTTTCTGCTAGAACGCTTCGTTCGTCATTGCGATTTAATTTTTTTCTCCATCTTAAACAAAAGCTGGCGCACTAACCAGTAGCACAGATGTGCAGTTCTTGGCTTCTGAAGAGCAGACGTTGAGAAATCGGAAGATATCTTGACGTCTGTGCTGACGTATATTTAGTTAGATTATAAAAAAAGGCGCAAAATTAAAATATTCCATGCTGCGGTATAGCACTGGGTTATGTAACACCTGGATGGAGATATTTCGCATGGATATGAATGAGTTATTTATAGCGGCGGTGCTGAACTCAAGCATCTTCTGAGTCAATAGGAAGCATTTGCACGTGTCCATGAGCTCACCGCATACCGCTCAAGTCTCGGTGGCTTAAGTGGTCTTTAGCATAAGACCGCATTTATAGAATTTTTGCTGTATCATCGGAGTCACCCGAAATTACCTCGATTCCCACGCCCCCATAAAAAGTGCCACCTCACTGGTGGGTCAACAGAGAAATTCCCCGTCACGGTCCCAATTGTCGTCAAAGAAAGCACTTCACCGCGCTTTTATCGAATTTTTATCGATTTGAATAACAATAGAAGTCTCAAGTCAGTCGTCTATCGAATCGGAGATCATCGGCGATCGACGACGACGCTTCACAAAAATCGCACGCGAGATCGGCGCGTTTACTGGGGCTTTTTGTTGTTGGCGGGCGTCTAATTTGCGCCCCATTTACACTGCGAAGGCGTCAATCCCGCGCCAGCAGCACCGCTGAGAAATTCAAGGTAAGAAAATAAAATAAGTTAAGGAATTCTCAGCGCGACGAGAGTGGCTGACTCGGTGCTCGAGCAAACAGTTCGATACCTCCAAGATTTCTAGTAGTCCTAGATCTTGGCGCGCCGTGCCAGAGTTCACGGCAAAGACATGGCCCGTTCCCGCCGATCACCTGAAGACATCGGGGTCGCCGCTGGCGGAAAGCGCGAGATATCGGGATGTGATAAATCACTCCAATTGTACGAGTAATAATGGCCGTGCCGAGTTTTTATTTATCGGTGCCCAAAACCTCGCACTCGCCTATTCCTACAAAACTTATTTATTGCAGCTGGGCCCCAAAGTTTCGCCTTTTGCACCAACGACTTTTGTGTTGCCCTGTAGCTGAGGTACGGCTCCGGTGGTTGGGCCCACGGTGTAATTTGGACTGATATTTAATCGCCGTGATTAGTCACACTTCGATCGTTGAAGCGACCCCACAGGGCTGCCAACTTTGTTTGGTCTTGTCCTGGCTCTTTCATGGGCGGACACATGGCAATATTTCTTCAATTCAAAATATTTCAAATTCTACTTTCAACTTACAGCTTTCCTAGAGCAAACTTATTTTTCATTTTGGGTATATAGCTATACGCCACACAAAATTGAACATTCCCTCACTGTGGCGGCAGTGAGGTTAGAGTCATAATCCCGATAAACATGAGATTTCTACTGATCTCAGATCGTTTATTAGCTCGTCATTTCCCTAAATAAAATTTTACAAACCTTGCTCCATAAATATGAATCCCTGGTTTTGTATGGTAGTCTAGTCTAATAGTTAGTCAAACTCCTTAAAATTAAATGTTTATAAAGTCGTTTATAATTTGATAATTGTTTAGGAAAAAACAGTTAACTATTAAAATGTTTGTCAATTTGATCGGTACTTATATAAATGTTCATTATGTAGTGAAGTAAGTGAGTTAGAAAATAAAAACGAGTGACTTTATACAACGAAGGATAATTACCATATATGCCAGCGCTTACGATCGTAGATAAGTATATGCTGCTATTTCTTAAATTGTTTGGTCTAAGAACGCAGTTTTGCAATATAAACTAATAATTAACTAATAATTTTGGGGAAAATCTAGAGATGTAACGGATAGTTGATTGGCCGAATAGTGTATATCCGACATCAGTTGATCAATTGATTTTAATCTGTTGGTTTATAAAAAATCAACTGAAAAGTGTCTTTAGTTAAAAAACGATCGCCTATTTTGCAATCTTTTATTGAAATAGTGATAATAGTCTATGTGACGATCAATATAAAACGCTTTCTCAAGCAAGGTTAACTATATTACTTGAAGTTCGCTATATCGCTTGTTTCTGGCAAATGCAAAGAATTTAGTCTTTATTCACCATAATTTACCGCTTGTTAATTTTGAGTACTAATATTGTTTCTAAGTTTAAAATAAATTGTACCTACATCATTTATGTATATTTAGGGATTATCTTGATTCTTGATATGTTCCTAAAAATAAAGTTGGATAAGTTCCTAATGGTATAAAAGGCCGATTCAAAATAATACCTACAGTAAAGGTTCATCCTATCTGTAGATGGGAGCATACATAAATCCTATTTTCCTATTTTAATGAATCGTATTATATAGGATAAAAAAGGGTGGATTTTACCCAGTGTTATACTTATTAGAATAAAATGGGAAGTAGAATTTGGAACCTTAAAATAATATGCATGAACATCTTTCTCTATAGGAAATATAATATAAACTTTTAAATTTAATAAAATGAAAAATTTTTCTACGATTATATGAAAATCGAAATCTCTTCAAAAACGAACAGACTTGAGACTTTATTGTCATTCATTAGAGCTGAGTTTAGTGTCGAGTTCGACAACATTCCATCAGCAGTTCTGTCCACTGTTCGTCGATTCGCAATTAAAATACAACATAAAATTTGCATCGGCCGCTAATTAAAAACACCAAAAAACGACTGTTTCGCGCGCTGGAGACCGAAAATAATGACTAAATAGGATGTCATCGTGTCCGGCATCGAGCTAAACTAAAAGTGGCAATAAATAAATTTCGTAATGTACTCACCTTGGAAAAACCTATATTTGGTGTCGGCGCATGGTGCATGGCGATGTCGTGTCGCTTAAACACTGAAAAGGAAGGCAGAGAGGAGGATATTAGAAAAAGCAGCACCCGACAGACACAAGACAATCTTGCTCAAACGGAAAAAATTATTTTCCAAAGACTTATAAACGAAAAAGGTGAAAAAATAGGATGGTAAACAAAGCTGGTGTCGCATTTCCATATCTCGTAAATAATTCATTTTCTAATGCTGCGATCGCAGTGCGGGGCTGGAAAAGCCGGCGCTCTGCTGTTTTTCACTGCAGAAACTCCTTCACGACGCGCTGCGATTGCATAGAAACACAGAAACCGCCAGTGCACTGTCTATCCCTCGAATGTGGCCCATAAATTTTTTAATCAGAAAATTATTTATGTTTACAACAGGTCCGGCCGGGGACAGACCTTTCGATCAAGTTTTTCCTGGCCGCTATTTTTTTTCCTCCGAGTCCACGGGGTCACCGCGCATCGGGGCTGCTTCACGCTGAATATTTTTGAATAATTCATTCAGAGGAAGCTGAGACCCGGTAGCACGCTTGAGACCCGTGGATAGTGTGAAAGAAAACCGATAAAATTGGAATTCAAAGATGACCCATCCCGACAGAGTCCCCAACATGTTTGGACACCAAAATAGCACCTTTGCAAGAAATAGTGGCTTCTTGAACAAGCTATATGTAGATATATAGCTTGCGGTAAGATATTATACGGCTTTAGAGCCGCCAAGAGTGGTAAAAGTACACGTTGTATGTGCAAAAGAATTTACTATACTCGTAAAACTGTTAAGTATACCCTATTCAACGTTGTTACTTAAAGTTTGTATTTATGAATTCTAACTATTAAAAAAAAAACTTTTTTATAGTAGTTCAACAAAACGAAAGTTTTAAAATACTACTCGAAGAAACAGAATTGTAATATTATACCAAATACATATTATACTATATATCTGAAGAATCTTCAAATGATATTATCCCTACTAATATCTTAAATCCGAAAGTGTGTCTGTCTCTGTCTTGCACGATGAAACTACACAGCCGATTTCGCTGTGGCATATAGAGGACGGAAAATAACATAGAATACTTTTTATCCCGGAAGAATGCATAGTTCCCGAGGGACGAGGAAGACTTTTAGTGGTTTCTTTCTTGTGGTCCAGTTTTAAACATTTGAGAATGCTTAAAAATCAAAAACACTGATAATGCTTTGTATCAAAACTGAATAAATGTTTTATTAGTAAATACTTTAACTGCTTAATATATTCAAGTGTTTTACATTGAAGTTATTAATTAATTACATATAAGTATATAAAAGATAATTATAATCAATATTATCAAAACAAACAAATTTCACTTCGTCTTTTCATAGTTCACACAATTGAAGTCCCAATCGACAAAGTCTGGCCGATAAGAAACAAAATAAAATATGCACTAACACGGAAATTTTGGATCTAAAAAACTCAGTTTAGAATATCGTTTTATTTTATAAATGTGCTATTATTAGGTGCTTAAAGATTTGATATGTTCTGTAAAACAATTTTTAAACATTCCAATGTTATATGTATGCATTAGAAGACAAAACGCAAAAAGAGTGATATTGTCATTAAACATTAAAAATGCATTACATTAAAACATTCAGATGTTTGAAAATTACCCTGAAAACATTAATGTGATTTAAAATGAAACATCAGTGTGTTTTGATATATGTAAAATACTCAACACTATGATTAGCAGTGTGGTGAGATGAATATTTGTAGGTATATTTATTTTTCAATTTTAAAATCGTAAATTTTCATTAAATAAATGAATAAGTACAAATTTTCATGGTTTTAACCGTAGAAATAGTTTGTCACAAGTTTGTACGCCAAACCCAAAACCCGTCTTCGTGTGTGGCCGGCTAATGACGGAACTTCCATAAAACATTTTATTCCCTATTTCTATCTTTATATATGTACATGTATTTATTTCGAGATCCCCTGAGACAAACTCACGGGAAGAAAGCATAGTATTTAATAAAAATGCCTTGTTACACTGTCATACTATGAGCATATGCAAAAATCGTACAGTTTTTGCGGCCGGTTAATAATCGTGCAGATGCTGTTTAATCATTTTGCCACGATTAGGTAATTCTAGACATCTTACAGCAGATAGACACATGTTTGCCTGGCCTTAAATATCTCTTCTCTTCCAAGTCAGGTACAATGATCAGGAAAAAAATAAATAAATAAATATAAAAAGGCAAAAAAAAAAAAAAAAATCAAGGAGGCATGATGCTGCTCATCTGAGGAGCTGCTGACGCTCAATATCTTGGGAATTGAGCCGCATGACATGATTCAATTAAACTGATGAGTCCCGGGGATGTTCGCCATCTAAAGACCTCAGCAAGCATTGCTATCACGTATTATTACCGTCTCAGCAAGTCGACAAGACAGCAATAAAGCAATTAAGGGATTAAGTAATTGCGCTCTGAGGCAATAATTGTTAGGTGCAGGCTTGTTACACTTGCGATTGGCAAAAAGTGATACCACGAGCTCTTCGGTGGTATCGCACAAATGCACTCAGACGAGGAGATGTCGCTTGCAAAATTGCGACTTTGAGCTGACTTGGGAAAGGCTGTTAACTTTTATAAACATGTTTTGGTCATATCTTGTAAGTAAATGGTATCTCGGTTCAATCCTACCTATTGCAGAACATAAAGGAATATGTAAAGAGCTATGCTACTTACATAAAATTAGCATTATTAGTAATCATACTACACTACAAACTTCTAGAACATAACAATGAAAGTTACTTTTCCTATTACAAAATATTACAACTATCTGGGGTAACACCATTTTAAAATTTTTGAGCCAGTTTTTTATGAATTTATTTTAAGAAAATGACGGACACTAATGTAATTTAATGTAATTAAGGAGCATTTTTTAAACATATTCGTATAATCTATTCAAGAATGTAAAATTAACGCGGCGGCGTCCAGTATAAAACATTCAATTTTCAACCAATTGACTTAAAATTTTCAGAAAACATTCGCTTTTCAATTGTCTATCGAAATATGTAGGGGTTATTTAAAATAAATTGCTTTAGTTGTGATATTGATCAATTTATTGAGGTCGAAAATGAGTTTTTTATTAAACGTCTTATAACTTTTCAAAATGTGTATAGTTTACAAAATCTCTAAATATTTCGATATCTAATACCGCTTTAAAAAATTGTTAATTTCATGATATTCAACGTTAAAAAAAAAAACAATTTCTAAAATTTAACTCATTTTTTATAATTTCAAAATGGTGTTACCCCTTAATATCAAATATACTTAGGTATATCAATCAGATAATAAGTAAAATTAAAGAGACTTTTAGAGCTCCAGAGCTTACTAACATAAAAGACATAAAGAGTCTAGACGGTTTACTAATCGTATATTATTCAGCATATTATTTTATCGATTAGCAAGGAAGTCGGACAATATCGGAGTTGATTAGAATAAAACCAGACCTGACAACTCTATTGCAAGCAATTAGTGCGACTTGAAGGCAATTGGACATGTCTGATTTTCGTGCTTTTAGTCTAGTTACATGCCGGATAGTTTCTCTCTGTTGAGACTTGAGTGATTAATTTGTAAATTTCAAACAGGATACAGGCTCTTGATAAATCGTTTACTAAGCCCATGGCTATAAAAGTGATATTTTATTCTAAGTTCGCTTAGTCATGGGTGGAGAATTTCTAGTAATCGAAAACAGAAAGATTAAGATTGGCATTAAAAAATTGTTAATAGTATTAATAAAGTTTTTCTATTGTATCAAGAGCTACAAGATATAGCATTAATGTGCAGAAATTTATTTTAGAATGGGTAAGGTAAGGATTAATTTTTCATTGATCGTATTATTGACTTTATATAGTGAAGGAAGTAAATTTTTTTAGCTAGATTTTGGTACATATTTATATTGAGAATCACGTTAAATGATGTAGGAAATCCAGATATTGTTTGATGGATTACTTTCTTTATTTTAAATTCAACCAGTGTGCTTTTGTGGTAAATTACTAAATTGTTGCTTTTTTAACAAAAATTTCAATTGTTTCAACTGTGTTAAGTAAGTGCAAAAGGTCACTGTAGGCATGGGGTATTTTGGTTTTTTTTAGAAAAATACCTTGTGTCTCGTGCAGAGAGGCTTACTTATCGATCGATCTGCGATTGTTTGAGCTAATAACCGCCTGACAACGAGCAGAGACAATAGTTTTCAATCAACTCAGACGGGTATCTGTCCCTAAAAATCATTTTTTAATAGAAAAATTACATGAGCAAAACGAAAAGGCAGTCGAGGGAATAAAGCGAACAAAAAAAAAACAAAAAAATATATTGATTCTCACAGACCTTGGCATGCATAGCTCATTGTTCACTCTCATTAGACAAATTAGAGTGCAATACCGCACTGCGAACGAAATTGCTAATTTAGAAGGCTGCCATTACGGCGAGATACCTATAATTACTCGAGACCAATGTATGCAAATTAAACAATTGACTCTGACGAACCTCGCGAGGAGGGCTGATGCACACGGAGCCGGGCTCATCAATTGCCATCAGGGTTCCAGGGTTCGGTGCGGCGACGCGGCGTCCCTCATGCGATTCGAGGCCGACTCCCCTTTGGAAATGAAATGAAGCAGGAAACAGAGGTCCCATTCATTTTAATCGTACAAATCCCCCGCAAAAGTGGGTTCACATCAACCTGATCGAGTTGCGTTACCTGTGCCTGCGCCTGACAACCGGAAAGTCAAGGCATCGAGGGCGCAGGCACCGCACGAGCTCTCGAAACGAGAACATAAACGCAGTCCAGACTTCGAAGCCCTAGATCCAGGCTCTTCTCGATCTCGTCGAGTGCCTATTTTCGTCTGGGTTTTTTTCTTTTCGTTTTTGGTGCCTAGGCACTTACGCGCGTTTGCCTGCTATTTTTCCTTCGCTCCTAAGATTTAATGATCGGCGCAGCATAGAATGCGCCACTCCATCCATTTGAGGTGCGCCCGGTATAATTGTCTTGCGCTAACCTCATTATTTATAGAGTGGAGTGTTTGTGTGGCCGTAACCTTGACAGTCATAATTTATCCATCTGGGAAATGCGCTTATTGAAATCGCGGAAATTCTATTTGAGTCAGTCAGGCAGGGGCAATTTGTGCACCTCATTTTTACTAGCCGCGAAAACATTTACATGGAATTATGACAGAAATCCACCTGGAGGGACTCTGTGAGGTCATGAGGGGTGAATAATATGATGATGCAATGATACGATCATTTCTAGCAGATAAGACATCCAGCGAAACTGTTTTGTGTGAGTTATGACGATTGATCAATTTATTCTTGTAATTCAACTGAGGAATTACCTAAACTGATGTGTTAATAATTTAAATAAACCTTTATTATTTCGAACCTAAGGTCGAAGAGACAAAATCATATAAGGGTCAAACGCAAAACAGTTGATGTAAATATAATAAGTTAAAATCAACACCGATTTTTTTTATTTTTCTTATTAATTTGTAAATGGACGTGTTGGTTACTAGAAAAAAAGAAATAGAAATCGTTCACCCAAATTGACTGAAAAAACGAAGATTTTCTATTTTTTCTGACTCTTCTGTGGACCAAATAGTCCACAGAAGAGACGAAAAATGGTCTTTTATACAAGATTACTTTAATTAGTTCAATTAAAAGCAATATAACTTAAGTACTACCTATTTTTAATTACAATAATGAATTCATTTTTCCTCCAATCATTCAAAAATAACCTCTAAATTTGCGTGGAAAATTCTTTTTTCCCAAATTATTTGTGCTTCAATCATCAGTTTAAAATAAATTTTAGAATTAAACAAAGTTATGGATAGGGTTACTCTTGATAGGTGCTTTATTTGTAATTCATCAAAAAATAAAAAAAAAACAAAAAAATAAAAACAAAAAAAAATTGTTTTTTCTTTTACACTGCCCGAACCTTATTTTTGCGTTTGACCCATAATCTTGAGGCTGAACTTTTTCCAGGTAGGTGTCCTATGTATATAACAAATATAGAAACATTTACTCTAACAGATCCTAAGTAGGTACCTATGTATAGTTCGAAATTGTATAAGTCGAAAAATTTCTTAGATTTTGTCCATTCATTTAAATTATGACATGAAATCTTATGGTACTCAAAATTACAATCTACTTATTTCGAAGTATTCACGTAAAGTTTATTCATTTATTTAACCTGTCGTTTAGTTAGAAAATCAAACCAAAAAGTGTTTTTACTAAGATAAAGTTTTAAATTTTATTAAATTGAAACTAAATGTTATATTTCAAAAATATTCTGTGAAAATTTCTAATTAAACCACTGAATAGTTTTAAAAGACATCTTATAATAGCTGTAGAACTTTCTTACTATTGACGACAGGTAGTGAAACTTTGATGTATTTTTCTCAAAACTATATCTTCAACCTACTATACATATTTTCAATACCAATAGCATATTCTATATGTTAATCAGAATTCTTCGAAATTAAACGAATTTAAGCGAAAATTTATACTGGGTACCATGAAAGAATATGTCTATAAGTATACATCAATTTAACAATAAGCAATTTAAGCATAAGGAAAGAAGAGACAAAAATCATTTTAGAGATAGATCATAATAGCGATCGTGAGTTGTGCATTATGGTTCTATATCTAATCCACAGATTTTAGTAACATTCCTAAAGTTTAAAAATGTCCTTTATTAAATATATCTTTTATATTTATATATAATGGTTGCTTGGTTTGCTTCTTTGATTAGTCGTTTATTTTTTTTGACATCTGACCAAGTTTAAAAGATTAGCTCAAAAATATATAATTTGTTATATTTCTTAGTCTTAAACTACTGGGCATATTTAAATTAATGCAATTTAAGATAAGGTGATTCGTTAAGTAATTTAATTAGTAAGTAAGTTAATTCTTATGCCCAAAGTTCCACTATGGAATTAGAGAGATTGGAGTAGAAAATTTCCATTTGCAACGGAGAACCTTTGCAGCACGGATCTATGAGAGCGGAAAGATTAGTTCCTCGTACTTGGGATGTTCAGCTCCTTCCAATGAATGCTATCTTAAAATTTCCGCGAATCTAGAATTTTTTTGCAGATACTCCAGCCCGACATAGCAGTAATCGGCTGGGTTAAGCAAATCGACTGATATGTAGCGCAAACAACAGGTATTTAGCGGAGATACAACGAAATGATAAATTGGGGCTGGGAACACACACCATCTCGGCGATATCGAGGGCTTAGGCCGGGGATCGGTTGCGCGCGCATCTCAACAAAAATCGCAACCGCGCAACCGCGGAACCGCGAACGTGGCCGAGGTAAGGGATCAATTGGACAGGCGGTTGCGGTGATGTTCGGAGGCGCTTTATAGCGTATATGCCCCGATGGCAAGTGGAATGGACCGCAAAATGAGGAGCCCCAGAAGTTGTTGGGAGCTCCTCGGGTTAATCCACTTGCGCCGGGCAGAGACCTGCACCAGCCAGAGATCTTCCGGCGATACCGGGCCGAGTGTTAAAATGGTTTCTAGGAACTTTTCAGCAAAAGGGCAACCTTCGGAGCGGTGTGGTCGCGATGACCACTTGCGATGACTACGTCGACGGATGTTGCCGGCGAAGATTCCGATGATGGAATCCTTCCTCCCGGTGAC
The DNA here is from genome assembly GCA_951509405.1 of Machimus rusticus. Classification (NCBI taxonomy): domain Eukaryota; kingdom Metazoa; phylum Arthropoda; class Insecta; order Diptera; family Asilidae; genus Machimus; species Machimus rusticus. The sequence goes on along the minus strand of OX608054.1, from coordinate 12,840,011 downwards.
AACATGCACTTGAGCGGTGCGTGGGTGAGCCCCAGTGCACGGTGCAGGGCTCAACTGGCTATCTGATGGGTGTCATCGGGGAGTTGCTTAATTAAGACTCGTTGTACCGGACGGATCTCTGATTGGGGCCCTGGAATTGGTACATGGTCTGGCGTTGATGGAGTTTCAGCGATAGTGTTCCTGACAACATCGCCGGAGATGTCTTACTTTTTCCCCACAACCGCAGGGGGAAGAACGCCTCATTCTCAAACTGCTGAACGCTCCCGACGACCGGCGTCGTCGTCGGCGTCAGCGTCAGCGCTAGCGACTCCTCCAGCCCTCGAAGGTGAGCCTCCGCAGACACGCGGACCCCTCGCAGGTCTGAAAATTGCCTCGCTGTTTATCACTGCGTGCCCAGAACAGAGCTCCGCCAGAATAATGACTTGCTAACAGATATAAATACAAAAGCGAACGTAATTTATCTACTTGTTCGACATTAAAACATTTTGTGATTGAGCGCTGTTCGCTGTTAGGCTCAGCCGCGCGCGCATTCTGCGCACCTTTCCCACCTGGGAACCGTGGCGGTGAGCAATTGGCCGGGCATTTGGGAAGTTGTTAAGTTGCGCGGCGAACACATTTAAGTCAATGTTTGCGCTCTGCACCGCTTTTATATGCATTTTCGCACACTTGACTTAATGGCTGCGCTATAGGGAAATTGTGGTTTTATTGATGCCCGCTCCTCGCGAGATGTGGTGCGGCAAACGGGACTCCCGCGGGCCCCAATCAAATCACCCACACAAACGAGAATCGGACCGCGGCGGCAGCGCGGTGACGGACTGTTGAATCGTTTCGATTGTTTGCGGGCGAACCGCACCACCGCCGCCCGGCCAAAGCCCGAGCGACAAGTGAAATTGTTGCGAAATTGCATCGCGAAATGTGTTTAATTGAGTGCAGTCCGACCGGCACTCTGAATCAATGATTCGCCTCTAATTGAACACTTTGATAGAGCGGATAAATCTCGGTGCGCCGCCAGTGCCCCGGTGTCGGGGCTTGCGTGTCAGGCCCAAATGACTTGAATAATAATTGTAACAAATGGTGCCACAGCTGATTATTTATAAGACCCGATCGGACTGTGGTGGGTGGGTTCGTAAATTGTTAATTTAAAATTTTATTAGTCTATGGCCTTGGGAAATTTAGGATTTTTCAATCGACCCGCTTCACCGTTTGGGTAGGGCTGCCGTTTATCACTTTCATCATACCTTTCCTGTCCAATTAATTAGGACCGTCGAGCACTCCCATTCTGATTATTTCTATTTGCACTAACATACACATATTTTCAATGCTATTAATTCTTATTCTTATTCTTATTAAGTCTGTCATTTTGACTTACACTGATGGTCAAAATAATAGATGTGATAATAATAATAAACGTCGTTCTTCTGTCGTAAATTGCATAGTCCTGCCCATCTAATTAAGATTTTAGCAGTGATATATTTTTTATTAAGTTTGAAGAACCCACCATGAAGAAATATATTTAGAAATCCCATACGAAATCCTTTAAAAATACTGGGATTTTACAAGCACATCAATTTTTTGAGCAACTACTATCTGCATTCAGTGACTTAATGCGCTGTTAATGACTATTTCAACGTGTATAAATTAATTATTTTTGGATTGTGCGATTGTGCCAAAAGTCCCTTCGTGCCAAATTTCAAGATTGTAGGTCAATGGGAACTACCTTATATGTTTTGACGATCAAACATTGAGTGGGACTTTCAGTGTGAAAATACACTTTGAAAAGCAAACTTCATATCTTAAGCCGTTGCTGAGAAAAAGACCTTTACACAGGCCCAGATAAACAGACGAATAATAAAGTTATCTTATAAGGCCATATTCTGATTTGAATAAACACATTTAAAGCCTTAAAACTAATTTTTGTTGCAATTTAAAAAAAATGGAATATTAATACTTAACCTTAATAAAAGATACTATCTTGAACCTTTGAGTATCGAAACATTAAATAAATAAATACCTAACATTTTATTATCGGTGTAAAATTATAAAAGAGATTGAACTTTCTCCTCTCTTATAGCTTTTCTCAAAGACAAAAAAAGAAACATCTCCGATATCTAGAATTACACTATCAGTTTGAATATCTAAGTAATAAATAAAACAAAATACATTATTATGTAGTATATAAAAAATAAGTTTTTTGCCTAAAACTTGCCAAACTACCAAAATAAAGAAAGTTTGTCGCTTAAGTCTTTCGTTTCCTTTGAGTGAATATCGTCAGGCAAAATCAGGTTCCTCGGCTGGATCTTGGATCTTTCTGGGCGATCATTTCTCCCAATAGTCCGAAACGTTGGGTAACAGTGTCCCGAAGTGACATTACAGATCCATCATCAGATAAATTGAACATTTCTAAGCCATCACTTACACGGCGAGCCATTCCTTTGAGTGATAAGCCGTACAACTTCTGGTGTCCCCGGAAGACAGATAACAGCAATGCTCGCCCCGCGGGGACATTCATTAATTAAAATTGTATCACCCACGTTGAGTGACAGGTTCTCTAGGCCCATTCGACTTCTTCTTGTGTTTTGTCTGTGTTGACAATTTATCATTTTTAATGGTATCTAAGCAGTGCGGCGGCGCGGCGTACGATCGTTGCGCGCAGCCAGCCGTTCCTAGTTGCGATCACTTTTTAGCTCTGTTTTGCTTTTGATTCTCAACTTTTTTGTGTGTTTATATAAATCTTGCTTAATGGAGCAAATTCGTAGCTGCAGAAGCATTTAGCTGTCCTGTGGCGGCCCGGGGCGCGACGAAGGCGTTCATTGACCTCTGCGGCATGCCGCGATATATGGCACTCAATTTCTGAGTGAGACGCTCAACGGTTGCGCTTATCTCGGAACAGAGTGCAGTTCGCAGGTTTCAGATTACTAATGGACGGCTAGAGTATCTTGGAGTATTGTCTTTTTAAAAATAAATATGAATAACTTTATTTGATTCAGCACAAATAAGTATACACAAGTGTAGGTATAAATATTTATAAAAATAAACAGTACAGAAGGCCGTACGTACAGACTTCCTAGCTTACACTAACTTACGTAGAACAACTCTAAAAATTAGTTTCTAATTGTAATTCTAATGACATTTTCTGGATAATTTGGGGCTTGTTTTTTGGATCGCATTATTAAACACCATCACATGTCACAACTGAACAACTGAAATTTACGAGATTTCACAACTTTTTCGACGCACTTTGAACTCATTTTTTATTCAATAGTTTTCTATTAAAGTTCAATCTCCTAGAAAAGGAAACTGATGTGTTCAATAATGAGTAGTTGGGGATTTTTGGGTTTATATTTGACCTACTTAGTTGTAACGAATTATCAGTATCCGTTTAAAAGTTACTGCACATTTTTGCAATATAATGTTATTTCTGGTGACGTTTATTGAATTTCTAGCAAAACCAACCAGCACTTCAATAAATTTTCAGATGAACTTCACTGGCTAAAGCAGACAAAAATGCCCATCTTCTAGATATATGTATACATATTTTCTAGACACGTCAAACTGAACTATGAAATACAGGAAATTATTACAACAGAATAATAGTAATTTTGTACTGCACTTCTACATAGGTAGGAAACTAACTCTAGTTGAGTATTCTAATGATAAACAATTTAGGGTTTACCCATGTTGACAGACAGAGAGATATATTGAAATAAGAATATTTTAACAAAGCAATAATTATAGAAGTTATAAGTTATAACAAATAAATAATTAGGTACATATAAAGTTAAAACATCAAAATTTTTCCAGCATATGTAATGTATACATATATTTTTCGGATATCAAACTAATTAATATTAAGAAAACAAATTTTTAAAAACTTAGAATCAAATTGTCGAGTTTACTTTTTCTAAATATGATACAAATCTCTGATAAATAAATTTCCTTTTGTTTAAATTTGTACTTCGATAACAAGAATTCCAATTGATTATTACCAAATAGTCTGTTGGTCCAAATATTTGCTAGCGATTAGCATACTGATGCTATTAGATCTCTAATTTTCAGATCGAGAGATTGACTTTGGACTCAACCTTTATGACGACGATATTGTTGAACTTTGTCATAAAAGCTGGATTCGTGCAACTAAATATCTATAAATTTTCCATTACCAAACCGAGCTTACTCACCTCCTAATTAAAATGCCAAAGAAGCGGACAAAACTCCTTAAGTGATTCCCATCGGTCCCCGTCTCATTGTCAACAGCTGCAAAACGATCGTGTCTCTTGTAAGGGAACATCTGCACTGGAAGATGTTGCAACTTTCTACCAATTCCCAAGCAAATTAGGCTGCTTAGAACCTCTGAATGGAAATGACAACTAGTTTTACTTTAAATTCGCTTCGAGTAACATCTTGCGGCCCATTTTCGCAGTAATTGCTAAAACCGCCTCCTTTATGGCTAAGGAATCCGAGCAACCGCTGGCATACCTCTGGCTAATTGGAGGAACTTATGGCTGCGCTAAACAGGCGGCAGGCGATTAAAATTTTTAAGAATGGCTAGATATCATCGGAGGTCTCATTGCGATCACGTTTCCACTGTTGCTCGAGATAAAAAAGCGACTTTAAAATGCATTAAAGTTCCCTGAGAATCGGGATTCGGAGCCCCGCCATTGATCTGCTCCACCACTCGGGGTCCCTATCATTTGTATCAAATCCGCATAATTACCTAAGCAGCGGCAATAATTCGTGTAATTCCTGGCACCTTGATTAAAATTCATTAAATCAGCCACCGCGATCGGCATTAATAAACATGCATAATCCGCTGCTATCACAGCCAATCTCCGTCGAGACGTCACCACCTGAGAAAAGCGACAAAATCGTTCGCTGTTTAATATTTGTATAGTGTGCTGGCGCGCGGCGCGGCTCAGACAGTCGGTGAAAATTTCCCAGCAAATCAAGCAAATTGGCGGTGCCGCGTAAGCGCAATCGCGAGCGGCAGTTTGCAGCCGTTTAGAAATTGCATCTCATATCACTTGGACGACAACCGCACTTAGGCCGGCATTAGCGCGACTGTCGCGTTTGATACGATGCAAAACGTGTTTACACCTTTCGAATGCGATTCCGCTCCGGCGAAACGATCTCCGGGGCCGCAACTCGGCGAAATGTTAGCGCCTTTGGATCACCGCCGGGGCGCGGATCACCACAGAGCGGCCTATTCAGAGATCTGTAGCATAATTTTACGGCCACATCCGCGTTCTGTTTTTGCATAATTAGTTCTCACGCTCTCAGACAATGTTCGCGAATCGCTCGGCCCGGCCCGCTCAATCGCTGGTGCGGTTCGCGAGCATAATCGAGTGGTTAAAATGTCGGCACGATAGATAAATGACAATTACAGAACAATCCTGTGCGATGGCTGAATTGTAATTGCGATTTATGGAGCCAATTCAGGCGGCGCACCATTGCCCTGGAAAACGGGATGCCCGCGATGGCCACTCTGCTAATGATCGCGTTTTATGCTCTTTGCGCAAAATTGAATTAAATTGCGTTAAAACGCTGAGAAATATTTGACTTTGTCATGAAGGCTGTTTGGCTATTTCATAAATAATTAAAATTATTGCCCTCGGTAACGATCTGTACTATTCTTGCAAATAGGTTCGTTATGCTGTGCAGAATTCTGGATATCGCAGACCAATTCGTTTTCCTTGAAATACGACAATATCCTTTTTTTATAATTTGATATTATGAATAACATTCTGAATATTTACTGTATTCTCTTCTTTACACACCAAATTCTAATCTGTCTGTCTAGTAATTGAAAACTATGAGGTATTTTTAGAAAACTAATTTTAGGGATTCAGATCCGTATATGTATTTAATAATGAGAATCAGCATCAACTGAAAATTTTATTAAGGAAAGGATTATGGCTAAATTGGGTGTAGCGAACTATATGTAAATTGTAGGTACCTAATATTAAAAATGTACCAATATAATATAATTTTTCATCTGATCAGGAAATTGATAAAGACAGAATATTTTGAACGGCGATCTGAATTGGCGGCGGTGTATATTAATGCTCTCTTGCCCCTCAATTTGCATTACTCTTGAACAAAATAATATTTAGAATATTAAGATAGTGCTGGAAGCTTCAGCATTTTATGTACTAACTTATTTAACAGGATGAAGAGCTGTGCTCATGTCATTTCATAGTATAATAGGATTCTATTAAAGTTAGAATGGCATGAGCCATTCAATCTACGAACACTAAGTTAGCTCATACTCTGGTAAGAATATTATACGAAGAAGACGTAACGCTGAAGTTTCTACTACCCGTCGTAAAATCTATTAAACAATTTGAAAACACTTTAGCGTTTTTCATTCGTTTTGAAATAACTAACCTTCATACCATGAACAAATCTGCATTTTTGTTGACTCAATTGGAGACAGTGTATCGAAACTACGAAGTTTTCCATTTTCATAAAAATTAATATTTCGTTGTCTTATCAACTTTTGCCTACTATTATAAAATGTAATACGAGTTTTATTTGGCATAAAGCTATAAAAAATGTTAATTTGTTAACACTTAATATTTTTTATTTGTTTTAAATGTTTTTGTAGATGGCAAATAGTTATTCGGAATTGTGTCCACACTGTATATAAAACCACCTAAATATTTATATTTTACCTAACTTAAAATATGGTGTAATATGGGTAATATATTTTTCTTAAGAGAAAAAACCGAAGGTTTCAAAATAATTAAAAATCAACGATGCCACGTGAAGAAGCATACCTTAAACTATACATTCCAAAATTTTCGCCTCTCTATCTTCAATACAATTAAAGATATAGGTACATATGAAATCAAGCAAAAGGTCGAAAGAAGTCTACTTTTGGTTGGTTTTATTTTATAATTATGCCGCTTAATTATAAGATTTGTTTCATTTTATTCTGTCAACCGAATCTGGTGTATATTTCATCTGAAACATAATTATATACATTATAGGTACGTACAAATAGCTTTCTAAAAAAAATTGCCTATAATCTTTTATAGTAAAAACAAAAGACTTAAGCGACAAACTTTTCTGGTTTCATTGAATTTTTTGAAGCATTGGAGGATGAATGCGATCTCTCCTAAGTCTGATGCAGTGTAGTGCAAAAGTTTGCTTGCACAAGATAACAACGTTCCATAAAAAGGTTAAAAAACCGAAGCGCAACAGTGTCTGCATCAACCTAGGAAAAATCTGAAAGCGCACAGCCACACAACACAACCTCTGGGCCCATAATGCACTGAAAATATGAAAGAGGCTAATTACATCGAAGCACTGCATCTTGGGACCCGATTTCACATAGGCGCAGATTTTTCGAGCTCACCAGCTATTAGCAGGAGGCCGAAGGCAGTTACCACTCGTGTTATCAACAATTTGCGATTTTTAATAAAGCCCCGCTAATATGCAGCTGAACTGGGTGCAGAAAAGGAGAAAATTTTCTGTGAGTTTTCTGTGAAATCCTGGCCTGCCCTACGGAGCGCTAGCAGCCTCCTCCGGCACAGCATCCAGCACTGTGAGCATCTGGAGCTGGGATCGGCCGTAGGCGAGACCTTCGACCACTTGACCATGTTACAATAATGTGCAGATTAGCAAAGAATGTAACACGTTCCGAGCGCGCTCGAGAGCTCAGCGAAATTGTTCACACTGGAGGATGTGGAGCAGACCCGCGGGTTCACCGTTGTTTTTAAACAATTAGTGAGGAGTAAATTGCTCGGGTGAGAAGATCTATTTGCAGATTGCCGCGAGGTGGCTACTTTTTTTTCTTAATTTGCCCCTCGGAGTGTTGCTGCTTTCAGTCTTTTATAAATCGAAGTGACACCAAATCGTGATTCATTGGCATAGACCAAAATATTTTTCAAAAGGGGCATATTTTTATTTAATTTCTGAGTGGGAGTAATTCTTTAACGCTTAATCTTAAAGGGGGCCATATCTTTAAGAAAGTAATATAAAGGCGCAAACCACCATAGCTATAACAGGGGCTATTTTCACTTATCTACTACGATTGTCACTTTTGTCCGATTTCGTATTCCACTAATGAAAATGACTTTAAAAAGTGGTTATCATAGTTACTCTCGCAGTGATTACGAGTTTTGGGGCTCTTTGAATATATCCTGGGATTAAACTTAAAGATCAAACCTTTTTAAATTATAATTGGGAATTCGCAACAGTTAGAATAAAAAATAATTGTCTCCTCCAGAAAATGAAATTTTAAGCACATGAATGAATCAATCTGCGAGGTTGAAAACTATATATTTATTAGTACAATATTATATATCATTATGTGTATTATTGTAGTAATATTTTGAAATATTTAAAAGCATTTAGTTCATATCTTGTCAAATTAAAGTATGTATATAAGTTTTGGAAAACGTATACCTACAATTAACTACAATCACATCGTAGTTAAAGTACGTAGGGTTCTAACTATTGTAGTATCTTTCTTGTTTAAATACAGAAGCTTTAAAATTTTGTAATACGTTGACCGAATTTCTGCCTACGCCACTGGTGTGTGGTCTTACACCTTAGCTACTTGAAGGCGTGCAATGGAGCATCTTCGAATTTCTTGAATTCATCGCGCGACCGAGGTATAAAAAGGAAGATTAAAAAACAGAAATAACCTCACTTACCTTGCTGAAAATAGTTAGCCTTCCTAACGTAAACGCAAACAAGTGCCATTAGCTGCAACTGCGATAACCTTTGCCTAGTTGACTGAGGCAGCGGTAGTAGATCTCGGAGGTTAGCAATCTCTGCATTGATCAGATCCCGCCTCAGCTTGGAGGCCCCCTTGGTTGATTTATTGGCGTCGAATCTGCAAGGCAAACAAAAACAGAAAGACATCACACAATTGTTTGTACAATTTATTTATTTTTTATTCGTGTGCATTGCACAAAGAGAGCCAATCGAATCGAACAGTTCAAAAACGTTCGTCAACAACGCCAATCTATGGCCATGTTTCTGTCGTGCATTTCATTCTGTCGAAAAAATAAAAATGCAGCTGATGGGAAATCGAGGAAAAATCGCGATTAACATGGACATCAACGCGCTCTTGAGACATGTGTAGGCGCGGTGGATTTAATTTTTTTTTCTGAAATTTAAGGCCCATCATTACTGAGGATCGCCGAAAGTGCAGGTTGTCTTTATTATCACTTGCACCGAACGCCTCGTCTAGGTGGAGGCCCGTCTTCGCAATCCGCGGTCGGGCAGCCCGGACATGTGCAGGCCGCTAAAAGATCGCCTTAATGATCCATAATCAATGACCATAAGCGATTTATATTAAATGTGTGCTCGTGGTGTGCTATTAGACCATAAAACACATGCCGCAACGGCCACAGGACCGGTGTACGATTCCGCGCCGCGCAGCGGAGGTGTTGCGGTGCGGCGGGTTGTAACGTGGCGTGCCGGACATGCTCGCAATGCGGTGTACCTGCATAGCGCGCTTGTACCCCACAATCGCAATTTATCACTTATTAGAGGCAATGAGGACAGGTGATTACTAAATTGTGTGAAATTTTGATCATATTTCATCAATTTATCCGAACTGAGAGTGAAGTGTGAATTGTGGCTAGCCGCAGGGGGGAGGTGTGGCTGTAAAACGAAAGAAAGAGAGTTGCTTTTTACACTTACGGCTGTTTGAAATCATCTCTCAAGTAAAATTTGATATAATTTTGGGAAAGGTACAAAAACCTCTTAAGGAATTCCTACAAAAACGTATGTAATTTATCTTCAATTTTGTAGAGGCGGTATCGCTTTAAAGGTTAAAAAGTTGAGTATGATGTTATTTTCAAATAAAAACACACATGTTACATGTGAGTGAAAACCTAAATCTCGCCAAATGTCCATAAGCGAATTTCAAAAAATATTTTATTGTGGTTTGATTCAATAGATTATGTATGTATTGAATTTTAATACCACATACTTATACTCGTATAAGCACAAATTAATTTTGGGATTATTAATTCTTAAAAATATTGTTTACCTAACTGTAACAAATTTTTATTTAATTTATACCTCTATTTATTTTACTTAATTCAATCTACAGAATAGAATTCATATACAGACTATTTAATTGATTGAAAACTAAATATCTAAACTACCAAAATTTAAATAAAAATAATAATATATAATATATAATCTAAGAGGCATTCCAGGTAAATAAATATAAAACTAACAATTCATGCGAACAAATTCTATAACAAAGACTATTTCTAACAAACATTTTACTTCAAGAGACTAAACCTAAAAGTTAACATCATAATTGGGAAATTTCCTTGAAGCATAGTTAGTAAAATGCGACTGACACATTCAATAATAGACCGAACCAATAAAACGAATAATAATTTCAAAGTGAAAGAATTCTGAAAATTAGTAGAATTACGGTTTATAAAACCTATAGCATTTTAAATGGCTCTGTTGCAAATATAGTCAGTCCACTTGCAGGCTACTATAATTTAGGATTAAATAACACTTCAAGATTTATCTTTTCCCTGAGATACGAGTAGACGATTTAGCAATTGATCATTAATTGAATAGCAATAAACCAAAGGGTAGGATATACGATGAATGTCATATATTTAAGGAGTTTTAAGACAAGGCTGGGTTCTTTACAGAAGAGAAAAGTTTTAAGTCATCCGCATATCTAATAACTAGTGCGAAAATAAGAAATTATAATACAAATCACTAAAAAACAATTTGTTTTGTTTTCGATATATATTTTGTAAATTGCTTTATTTTCTTTATTTTATATTTTGATTTTAGGACTTAATAATGGAGAATATATGTATGTAATGTTCAAATACTCTTTGAAATATAAATTAGCAGTGTTCTAGTAGTATTTAGAGATTGTAAACAATTTTCACGAAAATATGAACATTTCTAATTGCTATAATTTTTTGAAGAGCGAGAAAATTATCAAATATGATAAATCTTATTAAACGGCCGAAAATTAAAGTTGTTTTTAAGACAAAGTATACTCACAAAGTTATAGCAAAAACTTGTTGGAGTCTTAACTTTATAATATACATACATATGCACCTAATTAGTAAAAACAGGTCATTTTAAAGTTAGGAACTAAGTATTGAACAAACAAACAATAATAACATTTCAAATTTCCACTTTTTCCGTTCCGTCGACCATCAACAGGTGCAGGTGCTAACACCTGTTCCGGCAGTTGACGGCATTTAAAAACAAAGTATAAGAAAAAGAGTTCTAGCCTACTAGAACTAGACGAATAAGGAATTTTCCCGACGCACTCAGTTCATTAATGAAACTCTTTGCGAGGTGACATAATTGTGTCGCGTTTAAATTGCAAATCGATTTGAGTTGAGTCCGCTGTCGATGCAGCCGCCGCCGAAGCCGCCAGGATGTTGAGTGCGATTAGCATGCACATGCATCGGCAGCGCTCATTGACATTAAGATAACAAGGAACTGCATCTTTTGTATGCTGCGAGCATGAAAACTAGAGAGATAATGACCGCTCGGACTGGCATTTTCATAAATTTTCCCACATCCATTCGCCGTGGTGATTCATCGCGGGCAGCATACCCAGACCAATCCATAAATATCTGAATGAATGCCAGCGACGTCCGTGAAAGGCGAAGGCATCGCATAGTCGCAGCATAAGCGAAGCCAGCGCCGGCATTAGCATAAGGAGGCCTATCGGTTTTTAGAGCACAACTATCTTAGCATGGGAGCTGAGCACTAAATTATTTGTTTTAAGATTTGCCATTCAATCTTGGTCGGCGTAGTCGGGAGCGGGTGTGCGCTAACCCACTGTTCGGTGCAAGGCCGCAGCTCAATCCGCGGTGGTATCACCAGAAAAAGTTTGAAATCCGCACCGCTCCGACGCGGCAATAGTCCCATACATTCGTATGCTGTGTGGCACTGTGTGCTCACCTGGACAAATTTGTGATTTATATCGGGCGCAAGCCTTTGCCGCTGAGCCTAATTAACATAATCGTATGCAACGGCAATAAATTCGTATGACTCGCTTTGATTTATGGCAGAGCCGTCGGAAGAAGAATGAGGTTAAGTGTAGACCCGCAGAAAACCACTATCGCTGCTAATAGTCCGGCTGAAAGGCACCCACCCACCCCCTCGGTAGATCAAGTTGTCAAATGGCCGAAGCAGCACGGCTCGTATTATTTACGTGACGTGATCACGAAGTTATTCACTTTCTATGGCGGTTCATCGCACCCACTGAAAGTCTGGAGTTCCAGTCAGCAAATAGTCCAATTTAAAACACCTAAGACGTCGAAAGGACGATAAAAAGAAGAGCAGAACAAACAGAACTGAGAAAGCGGGGCTCGGCTTCGGTCATACAACACCGCGCGCACCCAGGTGAAAAAAATAAAGATAAAGAAGACTGTTCGCCGTTTTGTAGCCTCCACTTTATCTCATTTTGTGTAGCAATTTTTTCCTATTCACCCGCTCCACCGAGCTGTCCGCGCACCCAAACGTCTCAAACCTGCGCTGATGGCTCTAAAGAGTGTGCTTAAAACTTAAGCTGCAAAAAGAGCCCTGGCACAGCAGCTTTTTCCTCCTTATGTATATCGTGGGAAACACAAAAAGAATCCACGATCGCCGCGAATTACTGGAGATGAAAATGATGGGATGCCAGCGCCAAGTATGCTTACATCGCCACATAGCGAACGACTTTGGCTCCTCGGGCTCTTTTTATTATTTTTTCTATGTTTTTCTCCTCCTTCGAGGGTTTTGGCCGGAATGAACTGTGCACCTAATGATTATCAGGAACAGTTTAAGGAGTCATTTGGGGAAACGGCAGAAATGTTCTAAGGAACTGGAGCACTGTTTCTAGCCGATTCGAATTGCTTCTGGGGGCTAATTCGTATTATGACAGCAATTTGGCACGGTTCGGACAGTAGCCTGTGTTTATTCAGTTCCCAGCACGAAATATTTGAAAGAAATGACTGAGACTCAAGCGATCTTTAGTATGATCACCATATTAAATACCTACATATACATATGTACTAAATTAAAGAATGTATGCTAGATCAATCTAAGCTGATATTTTAGCTCCTTAAATCCTTTACCAGTAATCTCAGACTATAGAATAGACATGAAAATGAGCCCAATAATAAATCAAACATTAAAATTTTAAAAATCAAAATAGTGGATATAGTAAACCACTAAGTATATTAAATCTCATGAAGCTTTGATAATGTTTCAACATTGAATTATAAAACAACTTGGAATTATAAAAGTTAACAAATTAAAGATTTATGTTTTTTTAACCCATTGTCATTTGAAATAGCCTATATTTGATCTTTCATATTTTCAGGTCACAAAATTATCGACTTAAAAGTATACATACAAAAGAGTAATATTATTTCATCATTCTTACAGTTCTTCCTTTCAAACTGGCTATATAATAAAATAAAGAAAACTACCTAAAGAAATAAATGTAAAACCAAAAATTTCTTCAATTAACGTATGAGTTTACTAAAAATTTGAATTTGTTTTAAAACAGTTTCAATTAGAAAATGTTTATACAACTACAAATAACTTTTGTTTTAAGAATCAATGCACCGAAAAAAAAGATCTTGACCTACTACTTGGTTTGGAGCTAACTTGATTTCTGATAACTTTAACTCTAGTTAAAATTGTATTTTTTAAATGTCTTCTGGTTGAGTTAAATTTTCGATACAAATTTTTTAAGGATTTGAGAGCAATAAAATGGTCTTGATATTAATAATCCTTGCAATAGTAAAATACTTTATATGTACATAATTATAGTTTTGGCATCTCTAAAATAAATGAGAGAATAAAGTTTAAAGTTCTGACATCTGTATCTTACGCAAGTCCAACGATCTATATCTAAGGGTTCTCTCAGAAGATAGTAAAAAATTTTTTAATATTTAGGAATTGAAACAACTTGCAATTATAATTCAACATTCAATATTTTTTAGGAGGTTAGCTTCATCTTCATCTTCATCAATAAAATATAATAAGAATTTATTCAAGTAATATATGTATGTAGTATAACGAGAATTAGAAAACTATGTTCTTAACAAACTGAGATGTGAACCGGGCAATGAAATTGAGATAAATCATAAAATATTGCGATAAGTGAAGGGAAAATTTAATGATTGAAAATCTTAGAACTATAAAAAATCTGCACCTAATTATTATATTAAATATATGTTATATTATTATTATATATATTATATTAAATATTATAGGAACAAATTTATAATGAATTCGTTTAAATAAATCATAGCCCTTCGTACAACGAACTTACTATAAACCTTCGACAGTAACGAGATTGATGTTGACTTTATTGTCTAGTTGTCGCGTTGAGAAATGATTCATGATCTTTAAAATGTTGTTTTGCATTCTTTGAAGCTTGTTTGCTTATATGGATTTGTTTCCGTTTTATAAACGGATATAGACTTAACTAAATTGGTATTTAACTTTCTGAAGTGTTATTTGAATATATGCTTATCGAATAGCAGCTTTTTATCGAACTCAGTGCCAAGGTATTTCAGCTTGTGATACCACTCGATGTCTGAGGAATTAGTTTTAATTTTTTTAATTACTTGGTGTAAGAGTATCTAAATATATGTTTTAAGGGTTTGGTGCTTTTATGAATCTTGGTTTGTTTATCATGATTAACAATATAACATATAACAATATAGCGATAAGACAAATATCTATATTATATTAAAAAACAAGATAGTACATAGCTCGAATTCTAATAGTTCAGTGAAAAAGACAAAGATATATAATACAATGAAAATAAATTTCGGTATATCTTTATTTAGTCCATTGTGCTTTTCATAAATTGTGGAAATAATAATTGAATACAATTTAATTTCAAATCGGATACATACGGTCTAAAGGTTTGTCAACATTTTTAAATAAATAAATAAATATTTTTTACTAGACATGCTAACCATAAAAACTTAGGTTTGATTTAACATATGCGAAATATTTGGATGTGATACTGTACACAAAGTGACTTGATAAATCTAGAAAAAGAAAAGAGCTACCCTAGAAATAGGCCAAAATTAGCCTAAATCATGGCCTTGAATTTGAAACAAAAATGTATGCGAATTGAAAGTTTATAGTATACTCTCAGAAAAGTTTTAAAATGAGCACCTTTTCAATTTTCAAATTTACTAAATCAAGTTGAATAATATGAGTTGTTAGGGTTGATTTCGAGGGGCCAATACCTACGAAAACGAACCAAAAATGTTTGATAGCTGATATTTAATGATCAGCTTAATCTAAAATTCATGGACACAATCATTTTCTGATACTTTATAACTTATCTCTGTTTTTGGGGGTAGTTTTTCTCTCTCTGTGGGATGTACCTACATGTGTAACAATTTTTATATGTTTTTTTTTTATTTACTGACATTTCTGATAAACCATTTTACCTCGCTGCATTCTTGAGATATATATTAGATTTTGAAAGTAAAAACTCTTATTCAATTGAAACTTAGTATTCAACTCGATTTAATCTTTGACCATTCATTTCTCAAAATTGATACAGATTGTAGTATTTTATCATTTCAACACACATTTTGATTTAAAATTCAAGGTCCACCAAATAGGTTATTTTTAGGGTCACTCTTTTCTCGGTGTGTGTAAAAGAAAATGATGGATTGAAAATATAAGTAGAGATAAACTATTATAATTAAACGAACAGTTTAATTCTAAGGGGTTGTCAAATACAATACTTAAAATACTAAAATTAAGTATTTAAGATAAGCCCCAATCAAAATTTGAGTTCCTTCTTCCTAATCTGTCCCAATTTAATTGCGGCCTACTGTGCGAAATCCAGAAATTTCTGCAGCGAAATCCCGCCACGGATATTTTCCCGCAATTCCCATTCACACCGAAACGCCCGAGAATAGTTCCCATTAAATTCCCAATCAATAATGCACCTCGAGCCCGGCCAGCCTCGCCTCCTTAAAATTCCGCCAGGTAAATTGCACCGAAGGTGGAATTATCCGAAATTACAGTTTTTCACTTTCAGGCCCCCTTTTCATTGTAACAATAGTTTTTTGCGCGTTCGCCTTTTATTTGGTTTATTTGCGGCTGGCGAAAAGGGCTTTTAAGGAGAAAAATAGCCGCGGGGCCACATTCGGGTAAGACGGGAAGCCCAGCCGCAGCCCTATAAACACTCTTCGCAAACATTCACCACCACTAATCACCAGTGGGGCCCCAAGACGCCGCCGCCGCCGCCGCCGCCGCCGCGGTTACGATCAATATCATGGGATCACGTCAAGGAACAGTAGCAAGACGCTGCTCTCCTAATGTTCGCGGAATATGGGCGGAACGCCGGACGCGGGAGGCACGGGAGGATAGCACATTTTGAAACCCCTGAATTATGGGCAACGTGTGGTGGTTTCGAATCCCAGAGCCTAATCCACCCCACGGTCTTAATTTTCTCATCACAAATGGACAAAAAGTCAATCCCCAATCAGCCGGTGCAATAAAATCGCTCCAGACTTCCTAGCCGATCGCGGATTTTCCCATATATCTTAAGCCTGGGCCCGGATCGTAAACGGAAAGAGGAGTAATCATCAGTTGAGCTCCACTCGGTGGAGCAGAAACGATATCGCCTGCGGTGGCCAGGCTAAATCGACGGCTGGGACTCCTCTTTTTATTCGCTGGACCACTGAAGGGTCATCATCGTCTTCGGAGAGAGGATCCGAGGATCTTCTTCTCCGAAGCCTCAGTTATACCCGCCAAAAGACGAAACTCCTTTGCTTAAAGGGAATTTTTCGAACGTCCGAAGACGCGATTTCGATTACGCGAACAGAAATAGCTCAAGAAAAACGGGCTATGAAACGAGGGAGGAATATCTGCATTCTGCTGGGGCTCCGCCACAGAAGCCGCACTCCTCTGGGGCTCCGGTCAATTTTGAACGCAGGCTCACCCAAGTGCGTTATATAATTTTCGCCCGGCATGTAAATTACCACTGATGAGTGCCCGAGCGCGGGATTCTTAATCTTCGCGCTCTGCGCGGATAGAATCAATCGATGGGGCCCCAATGGGTTGGCCGATCTCTTGGGCTTGACTCCCCACTGCTGGGAGATGCCTCCGGGTTGCGGAATTTTGTCCGATTGCGCAGCCCCAGTGCGTAGTAATTTCACGTCGCCACCGGGGCCCTTCCCAGAGCGATCGGAATAAGCAACACATTAATAATTTCTTGCCTTCCAGCCGCGAGACCGAAGCTCCTGAAGAAACTTTCAAATTTTGCGAAGATTGCAAAATAATACGACACTTCACGGAGCTAAGCCGCCAGCGCAGGCGTCTTACAATTAGATTTAAACTCAGACTCGTGGCATTGCCAAATTGACTGTGAAAAAATCTAAACAAACCGTCCGCCAAATTCGTGCGCTTAACATCGGTGCGCAACTCTGCATGACTTCCTAACTGCTAGCCGAATATTGCAGAATATAATTTCTCAAGTTTGAAACTCTGGCGGAAAAACTCAGCCACACGCTTTTTATGGCGGTCATAAATAGGAACGAGTCAATCAAGACGCTGGGAATATCGATGCAAATCTCTTTTGCAAGATGCCGCGCCGTTTCGCGGTGTGCAATTGATTAACATCTTCATTCCACGCGGTCCAGAGCGCGGATGATGCGCCGCCGCAGCTCATTGCGTCTGTGGGAGCGCTTCAATCACACCTGATGCAAAGCGAGCAACGCATGCGTCGTGGATGGTGGCTTCGTTAAGTGGGCTCAGACGTCCGCAGTGATTTATTGATTTGGTCCCATCGGCGGTGGACAAACAGAGCCTGATTGAAATGGTAAACATTCTGTCAGTCGAAAGATTGATGGGATCACCTGGGGATTTTTAACTCATCCTTTGTTAAGTCGACATTTTTGTGCGAAATATACTGTTCATATTTTTATGATAGAGCTAAAAGATCACTGTGGTAAAAAGATTTTTTTAATCTATCTGAATCTATCTGATCGGTGAACTCAGAGATAGAGTAGCTCTTTTTATTTACATATTTATACATAAAAAATGTATTACATAGATACATCTTAAAAATAATTTCTCACTTCAAAGCTAAGACGTGAAGTGAGACGTTGTAGATACTATTTATCACACTGCACGAAACTTAAAATTTAAAAAGGTTCCCATTCTATTAAAATTAAAACGACAAAAATCGGGTTTAATAAGGAGGTTTTGCAGCCCTTAACCCTTGGGAAACTCACCTTGTTTTTCAATCATGGAGGACGCTCTAGGTCAATCTGACCCTCTACACACTTTGATCTTCCATCATTTTAAATTTACGAGTGCGATCAGCTTGAGAAAATTCTTAAAATGTACTTGGAACATTGTTTTATATATTTAATATGATATATTTAAAAACTTCACAAAAAATAAGTATTTGTGAAAAAAGGGTAATTTATGAAAACAATTGTACTTTTTTTTAAATCTTCTTTTATTTTTTACGAGTTTATTCTTGAAATGTAGTAGAATCAAAAAAAAAAACATGTACTTTAATGTACCTTAAAAAACAGATATTTATTTTAGGCAGGTAGAGGTAGAATTTTCCACATAATCGGCTTTCTTTTAATCTGAACACGACGTGACAATGTTTGACTGTACTGACATATTATATTCCTCAAAAGAATAGTTGTCATTGAAATATTCTTGCTCGGTACATACTAAGGGCATCCTGAAAACGTGGTCGCAAGCAAAGATATACTTCGAAAAAAGTATATTGAACTATTTTGATATCACTATGAACTATAACTTATAATATCAATTTAAATTAAAAATGTTTATCTAAAGCAAACTGACGCTTAGTAAACAATAGAGTCAGAATGACTCTGCACACTGCACCGAATTCGAATAATTCCCAGCGTCTACTGCGTGTTGAGTTTTGAAAAGGAATCATCTTAATGTATGACCCAAACTGCAACTAGAGTCTAGGCCCGTGAATTTTTAAAATTGTTTCGAGATATTTACGATCAAACTCAATAAAGGGTCAAATAGACCTAATATCCTCTCCAAGGGTTAAAGTGGACCTATAGAGTCAATTTCCGGTTAATTTCTAGCTGATTCTAAGCAAACCCTCCGATTAAGAGTACCGATATTAAAAATGTTTGCTCCGGCGAGTTCTGAATAGAGTAATATAAGTATGTATGTAAAGTATATTACTGTAATAAAAATTAGCGTCATTAAAATCGTCTGAATTATTTAAATGAAAATTTCTTGAGAATGAACATTTTTGTTTGACACTCTGTATTTGTAATTGTATTTTATTACTTATATTATATCAATTGATTTTAACAATTGTTCCGTAATTATATGATATATTGCAACCTCTCATTCAACTCATAACCTCAGGTTAGTGGATATCAATCAAAGAAAATTAGAAACATCTAAATCTGAGCAACAAGCAATTATGACACCACACAGCATTCATTTTCAACCGCTCATTAATTTTCTCATCGTTTAAAGCGCTCCGAGGTCCAAAGACATCAAAATTTTGTGAGTCAGACTCAAGCACTCACCGAAAAGTAAAAACAAAATAAAAGGCCTAAGTAAGGCCTCCACGCATGCGTACGAAACGGTAGTTGGAAGAAATTTTGTAATAAAAAAGATCAGAACGTCTTTAAGAAAAAAAAACTCTCCGAAGCGGCTTCATCAAAAACGTTTCAAGCTCAAGATTCTTAAGGCGATTGGTAATTCGTCTGATTGTGAGACGTTTTGCTAATAGACGAAATTAGTGGCCTTTGAACCCCAGCGAGGACCAAGTCATTAATTAAACGTTTCATTCACCGTTTCCTTTCTAATTAGAATGTTACCAGCCGAATAGATCCGTCGCGACGCGGCTCGCACTGCCTTTTGCTGACCGTCTCAAGACAGACTTCTTAATATTCAGCACTACGTGCCGCCTGAACGTGGACAGTGCTTGAATCGTTTTTAGATTTAGACAACGCGTGCCTCTAGGTACTTGTCTGAATACTAATTTTGCCGACGCAGGTTTGATTTCAAAGAGTTGAATTAATCGAACTATTTAATGTTTGAAACTATCTTATAGAATGGAATGTCTTTTGATCTTAGATTTTAAAAGTTCACTTTTGTTTAAGAATGGGCAATTTGTGTACGATCAATTGGTGATAATAAAAAATAGTTTTGTAGATGTTGGATGTATTTCTTAGAGAATTAAAATTGCTTTGTAACTCGAAATCTAAGATAATTTAAATGGGTATCAAATCAAAATTTCAATCAATTTCAATCAAATTTTCATAAAATGTATGAGAGTGATTAGAGTTTATACCATTAAAATTATTAAAAAGTCGAAAATTAATAAAATAGCGGGTAAGTAATATTAACGTCACGATTTTTTTCTATTCTTTTGCTTTTTTAAGGTATACGGTCCAATAAATTAAGTCCATTTTAAAATAAAATCAACACTGAGTCGATTTCTAATTTCGTTCAAAAGTTATAGCTTAGGTACACAATTTTGAAAAATATGGTTTAAAAAAAATCATATTTAAAGTACACTATCGTTTAGCCGGCAAAAGCTTGCCTATAAACCCATCCAACTTTTCTAATTTTAAAGGTTTTTGCAAATTTCTCGATGAAAGGAAAAAACAAAAACGATTCAACATGAGAATACCTCCTTATGGTAAATTTTCAGTTACAAGTTACAAGGAGTTCTTTAATTAGTACCTAGTTTTGAAATTTCAAAAAGGCGGCAAATGTTTAATTGCAATCTCATCTGATTAACTAAATGAGGAGATTTATTGGGTCAGATAGATAAGAAGCAGTTTAGATAAGTGTACTACCTTTGTACACTATTAACTAAAAATTAAATCACGTGCACTGAGGATATATACAGCTAATGAATTTTGTTAATGCTGAATATCATTAAATAAATCAAATAATGCAGTAAATAAGGCTACTTCCGGTATTATTGTGCCTTAAAAAGAGAACTCCTAATTGACAAAGTAAACGAATGGTTTAAAATGCAACTGAGGTGTATTTCCAGTGTTCTCAGTTTAAAAAATCGCTGACATTCAGACATCAGTTAACTTTAGAGTTACTCGTGTCGATCTAGAAATCTAGATCACATCAACTCGTAAACCGACCTGATCTCGAAATCGAACTGAGTCGAGTCGGCAGCGCACGCAAGAGCAAATAGCGTCCGTCGTGTTGACGCGATCAATTACAACCTTTACGGTGAAGTCAGTTACCCTTAAAATTTTTCCTTAACTTCGTTATCACCTTGCACTTGACTCAGTCCGATCGCTCATTAAACATTTTCACCTTATGGAATTCCTTGGCCGCTCTCGTCATTTTGACTTGAATTTTTACAGCCTCCTGTTGTTGATTTTATCCGGAATGGCTGTTCAGCGATCGGACCGGTGCGGATTTATCTGGGGTAAACATATTCCACAATTTACATTTTGACTTCCCGGTTTAAAATGCGCCGTGTTCTGCTCCCGTTCAATTAGCAGGGTAGTGGCAAGTCGCGGACAGCAGCGCGGCGCGGCTGCGGTGATTCCACGCGCGCTGGACACCACAAACCGGAGCAGCAGCACAATGGACGTACACTTTCAAAATTTTTTTATTTAAACCTCCGCCAGAAAAATTGTTTACATTTTCCTCAATCCCAAACTGGAGTAATTCCACTAAATCTCGGCAGGCGGCGGCATGCGGGGGACAACGCGACGCAATTTCTCAAGACTCAATTCCCGAGCAATTTCCGTTGCATATCATCCCACAAGACCTCTTAAAACACAAATCTTATTTTAGAGCCTGAGCCACGCGTTAACAAGCTGCCACCCGGTATTTACCTATCCGTGGAGCCTGGGCCTAGGAACGCGCGATACCTGTCCCTGTGCCGAGGTTCCTTAAATCACCGGCCACAATCTCGCCCGGGAGTTTTGTAATTGTTCCGCTGTTGATGGTAGTTTCGATCGTAAGTTTAATTGCGTTTGACAAATCGCATGAAATGCGCGAAGCGAGGTGCAAAAAGCCGACAGGGGTATCTGCGCGCGCTCGCACTATCGCGGTCCTCTCGGGCCGCATTAAGAATAATTTACGAGTGCCATTCTGTGCACACTTCGAACCTGCACTAGTTCCCCCGATGGCCTTTGGACATGCGAACCACCCGCCCCCGCGCCTCCTCCTTGTTGGCACGCCACTGTACACGGACGGCCGTGTGTGCCGAGCTCTAGGTGCACTTATTATTTATTCTATTTTTTTTTTGCACCGCGGAGATCGCCTGGTGCACACTGGTCCCATCGCAATTATAAAAGGTGCGATAATTCAGGTCTTCACACTTTTATTTATACACGCAACATTCTTAGGAATTACGCCAGAATAACGCAAGACTGAAACCAAAAATAAAATTGATGTTGACAAAAATTTAATCAATATACCTACTGTCAACAAATTTACTTGACCAATACAGAAACTATGAACCCTAATCAATTCTATCAACATCAACATCTTTGCGTATTTTAACAACTATTATCGTTGAAGCGTCATCATTTAAATTTAAATCTAATATGCTTTCTGTAATTTCATAATTAATATAATAATTTATATTCTATAATTATAATTGAAATATATTGATGTCTTTTTCTAGGTTTTTAAATCCATCTTAAGATTCGTGTAAACAAAGCATACGAACTTTAAAAATGAAATGTATGTATGTATGTATGTATGTATGAATGTATGTAGGTATGTAGTGTTTATGTTTTACTTACGTGGTTAGTCTAAACATTTAAAATTCAAAAACATTAAAAAATACGTTTAGCGATTATTTTATGTTGCCTAGCCTGTTTGTTCAGAAAACGAGAAGAAGGAATTAAAATTGACACAACCGTTTGTAATAGATTTTAGCAGCTGACATTCTCCTTGGCCGTTTCCTTCCCCGCACTGTTAACTATACATTTTCTATAGATTGCTCATTCATATCTCTTAGTGTTAACATCTATGCGGACTGGTGAGCACGCGCTTGTGCGCTTATCACCCGAGGCTAAATAGTCGCGGTCTAATTCAATTAAATCGCCCTTATCGCAATTTCCCGCCCATGTCCAACAATAAATCTCAGCTCGGTCCAGCGGCGGTATCTGCGATCTGTGCCGAAACTTATGGGGCACAGGTTGACATGTGGTCTGCACCACCCTGTGCCAAAATGGACCTATATTGACAGGGCGCTGCTAAGCTCCAGATCGCTATCGGCCGAATAACGAGCGCATTCGAAGTCATTTTTCGACAACTTTACGGAACAGACGATTTTATTTTTAGCTGCGTTGCGCGCCCAAAATAAGCCTGGCGCGCACGCCGTTGAAAAACCGCGGAGCTGCGGTGTATGGAATAAATCATCGTGTCCAGCTCCGTGGTATTTTAATATGACAGATGTGTCTGGTCGGTGGTTTATTGCACAATCGCCGAGACTCCTTGTTTCAATTTGTGCTGATTTGTTAGCTAAGTGGCCTCGAAGCTCTGGCATTTCTCAAGATTTAGCAAAATGCTGCAGCGACATCGATGGGCCACGATTGTGAGATGAAAGGCGTGACCACAGCTCTTCGCGGGTGCCTTCCACCATTAACGAGTTACGCAACTTCCAAGCAGACAATTCGACTTTTGCAGCACAACCAAATATCCTGCCAAACTAAAGCAAGTATAGTCTATGAGTATGAAGTTCTAGCCTCTGCATACTAGCGCTTAGACACCGTAACAACAATTTTTAAAATCAGTTGAGTAATTTTGGAACTAAAACTATATTCAACTTTGTAGTCTACTAGGTATATATGTATTTTAAAGAATCGCGTTTAATAAAATTCCTGATTTGCAATTTCTTAAATTCAAAAAGCGAGCACGAAATTTGTGCTACGGAGAAAATCCTTATGCCATTTATATGGAAAAAGAAGAAAAATTAAATTTGTTGACCAGTGTAGTCTGAGAATATAAATAATCTCAGGTTTGTTAAGGGGGTAGTAAGGTATTTTTAATTTGTTTTATATTAATGTACAACATGTTAAGATTATTGTGTCAAAATTTGAAGTTGATTGAAGTAAAACGAACGAAGATATGGGGTTATAAATCTGTAAGTTTCCGCTTCTTCGGTCCGATTTCGCGCTGCAGCAGACTTTTAAACACAGCTGTAACTCAAAATCTACTTCAGATATCCTTTTTAAATTTTGCACACCCTTTCTTTACATAAATGATGAGGCAGCAACGTCGAGTTTTTTTAATTTTTTTCTATTTTAACCTGTTTAAAATAACAACATTTCCGGTTTTTTTGATGAAAAATCGACATTTTAACTTGTAAGTGCTATACAAAATTTAAAAATCAATAAAAAAAAAACACGATGTTACTACCTGCAGAAACTTATCAACTAATAAAATCATTTTGGTTTTTCATTTCACATTTTCCAATGATGAGGTCTGACTGCCACCGCAATAACACTTTTTTTTGAGACGTCCGCGGAGATTCACTGTCATAAAAATTTTGAGAAAAATTAATTTTTGAGAATATTCTTCAAATGTTACTTTATTACGTATAGTCATTATAGAAATAAATATATACATATTAACTGTGTCGTCAAAAAAATTATCGGAAATGTGCCTTTTCTCTATCGAATTAACCTTGCTACCCCCTTAAACTTCGTGGTGGGAGATGGGTTATTTCATTTCTTTTTCATTTTCTTACTCAGAAATTTTAAAAGACGTTGAAAAAAGGTTCTTTGGAGTAAATTATAAAAAAGTTTTTAATTTTAATATTTAACTTAAAATAAATTTAGGACACCCTGCCGTTGCTGTTGCTGTTTTTAGGCTGCTTTTGTTACCCAGGTCTACAACGAAAATGGCTGTACTTGAACAACAAATTGTAAAACTAGGTTGTGATACAATAGCAAAAAAGTTGTAACGCGCATCGAAAATGTCTCTTTAAAATAAAGAATTGAAATTTTACATTACACAGGTCAACACCAAATATTTCTCAAAGAATTTGCAAATCATTTCTATAGAATTCGTAAATGAAAATGCTCAATCGGCTCTCAATTTAAAAAGTACAAAGGACCATACCTTGACCACTAATGAAAAATCATTACGAAATCACTAATTGAGCCAAGATAGCTTATAATGTTGTTCAAATGATAGTTGAAATTTTAAGCTATTATAAAAAAGAAAGTCCTTAAAACATTTCGAAATGATCCACGAATTTGACCAATTACTTGGCGAATAAAGAACATAGCAAACGCACATTCATAAAAACTTGTTCCATAAAATGTTTAAAAAGTGGTACTGATATAAATAGCATTTAAGCCAAGTTACAAAGCTCTGTGATGATCCTTTATTTTTTAATGATGATCAAAAAATGGTCATAATATGCGGTCTTCAAAATCTGTATTATTACTAACACTACAAAAGCAAACTTTAAGGAGGTTGTGGGTAGTTTTTCATTATTTTGATACATGACTAATAAAAATATCATGATATAGACATTTTTTTTGTAGACTGGTGTTATCGATCAATAAAATTGAGATAGTTTCTGAACATGATTAAAACTTCTTACTAATACTTTGTATGGTTTTCAAAAGTACGAAAACCTTAGTGCGCGAATCTGACTCGCACTTATAACCAGTTTTATTATATTTGTATAGTGTAAGTGTTTTGATCTAAGTTTTATGATCATGATTTTTTGCAATAGTGCTTCTAAGGATTCAAAGTGCGTTTTTGGCGCAGGGTAGGGCGCGTGATCGCCTGGGAAAGAGCACACTTTGCGAGGTCGCGACCAATAAAGATCTCCGCCCGTATGGACCAATTAGCATCATTCAGCAAATATTGCGGGATTGCCGCTTTCCCGCGGTGTCACCGCTGCCTGATTGATTCAGGACTATTAAAAGAAATGCGGCAATAACAATGCAGTTGACTTTGAGAAATTTCCTCGCGGCGGCGGCGGTGGAAAAGTGGGGCCCGCGGATCCCGCGGCTGCATGATGCAGTAAGTGACGGGGCCGGCCTGAATGGGGCCCTGACATGTGCAGATAAATTCAATAAAGTCAGTCCATCAAATCAAAGTCCCCGGGGCCTGAACAGGTCCGCGCGCGGGTCCCGCAAATCCCGCAGATCCCGCGGGGCTGTAGAAGTGGCCATCAAAGTGGCCGGACAAAGAGGTATAAATCAGCAGACTCCGGGAGCACCACCGGGAGTCGGAGGGACTTCTTTTGCATCCCGATTCTCGCGGCACATTGTCCACGGGTGCCTCATCCCGTGTCCGCGGAGAGATCTTCTTCTGACCCCTGGGCTTGAGGCTTGATCAATCAGAGAAAGATCTGGGAGCTGGTCGAGGCTGGACGGCGATCTGTCGCTCGGCCCTCGGCATGATATGACTGTCAAAATGACTGACATAATGGTTTGATAATTGATTTGAATTCATAAATTAATGTCACCGCGACTGAAGGAGCCGCTGCGCTGCGGTGACGGCGGCGGCGGGAACAATGAGGGTGCTCGCGGCCAGCGACCGGTGCGGCATTAATTTGGACCTCTTGGCGCCAGCTTTTGTGATAGAAAGAGGGCGATAAAACCGGCTGGGAAGGGAATAAATCGAAAAGAATTCTGAAAATCTCAGTTGGCAGCGAGTCCGAGGAGCTGCTCCGGAGGATTCATCCGGTGAGTGGTCCAGCGTCAGGCACGCGCTGTTGCCCCAGACAGAAGACAGTCGTCACATGAATCTTAGAGTTCTTGATTTACGAATGAGCCCATCAAAAGGAGCACACGAAGGACAAAAAACAGTGAAGATGCTGAGGTCCATTTATAAAAATCTTTTAGAGGACAAAAAACCAAAGTGTTTTGTCTTTAAGGAAAAAAGCATCGTTTCGCGGTTCGTTCGGAAACAAAAAAATTGCTCTAAATATCCGCAAACATTCTCGTTCACCTCAGCTGCCAAGGCTAAGTGCGAGGAGACCCTGCTCAACTGCGGGGTCTTGGACCCGAGGTTCTGCCCCCGGGGCGCAGGGCCCCATTTCAGTGCGATATGGACCGGTGCTGGCAGCCCGGGAAAAGGCGCTGTGTCGCTGGCGGATCCCCTATCTGATTGTGTTCGCCGCTTATCAGATACGCCGCGCTGGCAACATACGGCCGCTCCGTAGAACACGTATGCATGATATGGTTTAATTAATTTGGACTCGGAGGAATTTTTAATTGATACCGATGTTAGGCGAGGTGACTGCCAGCAGAAGGATACGAGGCGGAGAGCGGCTGCTGCGCCGGGGTGGGTGCAGCCGGAACGACTTACGCCAGACAACTTAGATAGAACTGAGCCTTTTAAAAACTGGAGTCACTGAGTTCAGAACGTTTTAAACTTTAGACAATTTGAAGTTTAACTGAAGTCACCCACGACTTGAGCTACTTTTAATAACTTTTTAAGAGGGATATACAGTGGTTTTCGTGTTTTTTTCAAAGAGTTTTATTTTACAGTACATATTCGTAACCAAATTTTTTATGTTCGCTTAACGGGACCAAAATTATTAATTTTTATAGAAAAAAAAACAAAACGCGGACTTTTGATTTTTTACCCTTTTTTCAATTTTCATACCAGGTCAAAAAATGCACTTACGAAAAAAACTCGTTTAAAATTTGATTTGTGCTATTAAGCGCTTAAAGGTTTCAGTTGTCCCACGCTGTTTTAAACCTGTTCCTAACCTTCAAAACCATCCAGATATATTTAATCAAATTTCAGAAGTATTTCCTAATTAAAAACGGGAAAACATTTTTTTTAAGTTTAAAAAAAAAAAATACTGTAAACCCTCTCATATATTTTTAATTCTTTAAAATACCCTTTATTAATTTGATTATGTTCGGTTATCCGAGAACTATCAGTTCCGAATCTACAACAATTGAATTGCATGGATTGCAAAATTTGCTCTAAGAATGGACTTATTACTTTGAAGTACCAACTTTTTCTTGTTGGATAATTTTTAAAATAAACATTAATAGTTTTTATTTTGTCTACGTATGACCAAATTTTAAGTAAACTTTAAATTATGAACTTTAAATTGTTAATGAAAAACTAAAAATGTCGATGGTTTTCTAGGTAAACCAGTAACAAATTTCTCCAGTAGGTAATACTTATATAATTTAATTTTATAACTTTCTTATAAATTTAATTAAGAGCCTAGCAAAGAATGAAAACGAAATTCCAATAAAAACGACTTTGATTAAACATTCTAATATATAATTTACTAGAATGAAACTAACTTAAATAGAAAAATATGTAATTTTAAATCCCGGAAATTTTAATAAAATCTCATAATTTAGTTTCAATGGATTTCTAGTAAAACTAATGTAACTATAGATTTTTTAATACCTACATAAAATTTCAGAAATTTCATTCTAAATAGTAAAATCTTTACTAGGATCTAGTCAAAAATTATTTAGAATTTAGGTGTGTGATATGCAGAGGTTATTTATTATTTTTTGGAACAGGAGGAGTATTGTTTTTAGGTTTTAATGAGCTTCAAAGATTATGAGTCAAGAAAATTTAATGGTATTAACTGAAAAGAGTTTTTTTAAAAGTTATTATTCTACTCCTCAAATTCATCCAAATTAATACTTACTTAGGTCATTAAACTTTTGAATGCAAAAATCCTAAACGATTTTGGAGCCTGGAAACGGAGTTAACTCAGAACAATATCTGCTACGGCTACTCCATCAGATAAAGCTAGCTAAATGTTAAAATTGTTAAACTTAATTTGTAAAATAAGCCAGAAACTATATTTAATCTAGACTCTAATTTTTGTGTCTAGCCCAGAACAGAGTGAAGTAAGTTTGTTGTTCCTAATTAAAGAAATTCTTCAGAGCAGCCCTACGAAGGATTAAGATACTTCCTGCAGAAAATACCTCGGGGGTTAGGAGTCGCTGTTATCTGGTGAACTCTATTAATCGCCAATAAAAGCAAAGAGGCGCAGAGACGAAAAGCGCTGCATCTCAGAATCACTTAACATTTAAAACAGCTTCCCCGGCAGTGTCTTAGCCGGAGCCCCGAAGAGATGGGCCGAGGTATCTCCGGCTAGATATCTCCGGCAGCCGGGGCCCCGGCGCGATAGCAATCCCCGATCTCTCGGGTGAATTTTGTCTCTCGTCGGACAATGCAGCACCGTTCCCCGGGCTTGAATTTAATATGTCCGTATCCCATTTAAATAAAATACGCAATCATTACCATAAATGTCAGGCCCGACACACACTCCCCGGTGTTACACTCATCGCAGGTATGTGCAGCACCGGAGCCCCGAAGCCCCGGAGCCCCAGCCGGGCAGCACCTCCTTGGGCCGCGGGACTTTTCGATTTCGATTTCTTGTAGCCGCAGTATTTTAGCAGTCATTTGGTCGCGGTGAACTATGATTCTTCGATTCCCTGCGAGTGCGCCATTTGGGGCCTCAACTGGGAGCCCCGATGGCCGCTCCTGGACGGGAATGCGGCGCCGGGGGAGCGATCGTCTTGCAACTCCGACGTATTGGTCTCTTTGGGCTGGATCTTTGTGGATCATTACCAGGCTATTAAAAGGATGCTCTTCGCGGAAATATTTAAATGCCCTCTTTCGAATTTTTAATGTTTCGATCAGAGCCCCGTCCGGGGCACGGAGGATCAATTAGGCATTTTTATGCGATCCAAACGCATTGAGGCCAAACTCCGCTCACTGCGACCACCAATTGCAGTTCCTCCCATTTCGGGTAGATCAAACAACGCAGGTCATAACTCCTAACCGTGTTCCTTTTTGTTAATTAGCCGTTTACCCACCGCGAACAAAAGAAACCCTTCTGTTTTGAAACCCAACGAAAAAAGGCTTGCGGCGGCAGCAACTTGGTGGTCGCCAGTAGCCCCAATAAACCCACCAACAAGTGGTCGTTGCGGCCCGGTGGGGCCCCAAAACCCATTCGCTTTGACAGAGTCCACTTGGGAGTCAATCAGCGGACCATAAATAAAAATTAAAATTCTGTCCACACCCAGGCCTCGGCGTGTGAGGCGTGTGCTGGGCGCTGGGCTTTTGTCGTAGACCATAAAAATTCCATCGGCAATTTGTCTCGCGGGCTCGCGGCGCGCGCTGGACTGGCGCGGCGTAGATGGATATCGGCGCGATTATTTTATTGGACGCTGATGACTCTCTTTCGCCCCGCCAATGCGACCAATCAGCACCGCTGGCCATTTTTCAGAAATGGTGACGATGGACATCATATTTCATGAGACGTGGCGCGGAGATGGTCATCGAGCGATAGTGAACGACATTTTAACTTTTTAAAAGACCTCGATATGATTTATGGGGCATATTAAGAAATTGCTGACGGAGATATTTTGGTATCAATCTCTTTTGGAAATACCATTTTTAAAGAAAAATTTATGCGATTTATTAATGTTTTTGAATAATCAATAACATTAGTAAAACTGTAAAATTATATACCTTAATATGCCTTTGATATACGTGTACTTACATATGTAAAAATCAAAATAATAAAAAGACAATGTATCCTAAAAAGATCGTGAAGATATAATACCTTCCAGAAAGATACTTTTTCATTCATTCAAGTAATTTTGATTTCTGTACAAGTAATTTTGAAATAATATTCTTCAATTTATTTTTTGAAATTTTAAACGCATTATAAATAAAAGTTTAAACTGTATAAAAAAGTACCCTAATCCATAAAAACTTAATTCGTAATTTTCTGGAAGCAAAATTTTTCATAGCACACAGTATACCTACCTACCTAATTCAGAATCACAAATGTATCCAAGTTTAAGGTGTTTTGCAATTATAAAAAATTACATAAATTCATATGTATATATTAGGATACTCGGTTAAATTTGAGTTAAATATATCGTATTTTATAAAAATAGTTACCTTTAACTATTATTATTATTTACTATTTTTGTTATTAGGTATATAGTCTATTATATATTATATCGAAGATAAATTCAAAGTGCATCATAAGACACAATTATTGTACGATTAAAAGGTATGTACGTATATTAAAAGAATTTCGTTTTTAGCTATAAAAAAATTGATATGTATTTTGTTTCCCACCAGTGATCAGGGCTTTATTAAAGGAAATAACAAAAAACCAATTCGGCATTTTTTCATCGACGATCGCATCTTACTGTTTTCTCACAAAAGTCTCTGCTAGACAATTAATAAGTTCATTTTCTTGCCCGATCATGAGCCGAAAGTTCACATAAGAAATCCACCTTCTCATCCGAAAAAATCTCAAAGCCCAGCCACAGGTCGGGGATCATCCGGCGTATCACTGGCGAACAAAAGCGGGCATCCCGCGAGATATTTACCGATTATCTCGATGTGTCAATCTGACCAACTAATAGTTATTTGTAATTGTCAGAATTTGTTATGTCACAATATTCAGGCCGACCGGGCGCGGGCAAAACAAACGCGCCGCGGCCAATTGCCGAGCCACAGTCTTGGGCTCTCGGGCTTTCATGTCATCTCGGGGCCCGGCTGGACAGATCAAGATCCGAGCTAAGGAGCCCCGATATCTAGTCCAGGGGGCTAGAGGGCCCCATTCGCCCTCCCATTGCTTTCGATATTTCCCGGCTATTTTTCGAGAGGTGACGTAACAAAAATGCTCGTTCCTTTGAAGCTAATCGGCGGCCCAGGAGGCGGTGGGAGGGGGCCTGCATTTTTTGTGCGGCCCCCGAACCCACAAAAGAAAGAATTCTCGGTAAATAGTTTCGGTTGTCCGGATCTTTCTCAAGAGACTCTCTACGCCGATGATTGATTTGTTTGTTAACACAAAAACATGCTGGTCCATAGCCCCAGCAGCCGAGAGGCTGTCCAGCTCTTAAATTTTGAGGGGCAAAAAAAAATTACTATATGAACGAGAAGTTGTCAGGGTACGGGCAGCGGTCGCTACCATCTTTTTTGGGAATCTGTCGTCCAGCGACGTCTAGAGCGATATCTTCTAGACTTTCTTTCTCCCGCAAGACGACGAGGTTCCCAGCGTCGAAATGGAGCTGAGAAGGTGCTCCGCGGCACCCGGCCGCTAAACATCTCCGAGGTATTTAAGCATGCGCACGGTGGCCCATTGGCTAATAAGGCGGGCACGAAATCACCTGGGAAATTGCCTTTAATTAGCTGATTAGACGGCGGCACCGCGACTCCCAGGAGATATGATTCGCAGGCAAATTAGCCGCTGCGGATTGATAGTGTGTCTTATGGGCCCCGACTGCACCCGGATTCGCGGAGGCCGCGGCTGCTCGCCCCGAGTGGGCTTTTCGGCCGCTTAAGGAGCAAATTAATCCACTTCTAGATATTTCTGCCTCGGAGTGATTGTTTCTAGAATTATTGCCGCCCGCCTGTGAGTGTTTAACGGCCCTGGGCACCGGCAAGTGTTCGGAAGTTGAATTAAATTGCTTAATTGCCGGATGTTTGTGCAGGCGAAATCGTTAAAAGCTTAAGGGCTTTTCAATTTTTCAATGTTTTCTTAAGAAACACTCTAAATTTTAAAAATTATATACCTAACGGTTTATTTCAATATTTTCAAGTCAACAATTCGAATTATTGGATATTTTTACACATTGTATTTTAATTCAACCTTGTAGGAATTTGCTATGATACAAGACCAAATACAAGAAAGAGTGAGCGATTTTTTGCTTGCTGTTATAATTATCAAAGTATTTTGGGAAACGACTTTGATTTAAATTATCCCAACCTAGTTTTATCGGAAGTAGTCAACATTTTTGAAAGGAAAAATGGAAGAACCAAACCGTTCCAAGCCTTTGACTACGTCTGGATTGGCTTCCATCATAACTCTACCCAGTTTTTTAAGCTGATAACTGTTAGTTTTGTTTTTAACTTAAAAATTAAAAACAATTTATTTTGTTAATTAATAATTATAATTTTTTCTTTCCTCGCTCATATTTGTTTCCCACAAATTGTTCGCTTGCTCTTGTTATCATTGAAAATAATTATTCGTTTGGTTTATTTAATGAGAATTTAGCGAATATTCGCCAACGTAATAGGGTGACGTTTCAAATCATCATATCGTTTGATATTTAAGTCGAATGAAATTAGTTCGACTCGCTAAATGCCATATTCCCGGACTTTCTAATTCGATTTGATAACCTATAATACGGGTGGGTACACTCTTTCTATCTGCCTTTCTTTAGGCAAATATAATGAGAGAAGAATTTATAAAAATTAAGAACTGCTGCAGCTGCAGGTGCGTTTTATAGAAATTTTGGTCTGTTGCAAACGCGTTTCATAGAAATTCGAGGCTATCGCAGGTGTCTTTTAATAAAATGTAGGCCTGTTGCGAACATACCTAATAAAGACTTGATTGTTCGAAAATGGAAAATATTTGGATGTAAATCGGGCGCGTTATTGGTGTGCAGAATTAAATTCCTATTTTTAAATAAATACACCGGATTAAGGTACTATAATTTATTTGAAGTGAACACTTATGCGCCCTCAATTCATTTTTAACTCATATAACGTTTGCAGGAAATAATACAATAGTTATATAGCATAAAAAATAATGGTTTTTCCTTAAAAATTTATAGTTTTTTTATACTCATAACATATACGCATAAGATAATATGGATTAAAACAAATCTAATAAACATATCATACTAAAATAGGGTACTATAAAAATGTTTATGTTTCTTAGCCTTAGATCATTAGAATTAATTAGAAAAAACGTCAATAAACACCTCACCTACACTAGTTGTAAATGTTAAGCAACTATTTTCTAATAATAAACCGCTCTAAATACTCCAATTCCATCGTTAATTAATTTGCCCTATATAGCACAAAGACCTCAGAAATTATTTAACCAAAAAAAATGAACAAAGAACGATCAAACAAACAGACCACACCCTCCGATGGCAATGTTCTTTCAATTCCCCGTCATTCGGGCGCAAGATAAATGAATTCTTTGAATTGGACATTGTCTAATAAAGCGATCACATCATGACCATTTTTCATAGCAAAAATCCAAGATAGCTCCGGTGTATGCCTGGCCATTGTAAAAAATCACCGCCGAAGAAAAACTGAGCTAAATTAGCACCTTTCAACTTTCGCCTCATGTCCATTTATCATATCGACGGGGCCGAGGCGGCCTGACAGCAAAATGAAAATATTGACCAGTGCCGACGCCAGGTATGGTCTATTAGTTAATTATTCACCGCAACTTCCACACTTTAAGCAGCAGCCGCGGAATATACGAGGTGTGATTTGATTCCATTCGATGAACCTCATTTCGGCCCCTCCGCGCGACCACGAGACGCAATTGTGGCTTCTTAATGACCAATCGAGTCAGACTTAATTCAATCCACCGGAACGAGGGATAGACGTTTTTTTCTTCTTCGGGTCTTCTTTATTTAGGTGCTACCCGGCCTACACGGGTGCCTCTCTTTAAGATTCTAGGAGTCACTTAAGATGCTCCTCCAAGAAGCTCTTAATGTTCGACGCATGGCAAAGCATCAATGGGATCGGATTGTTGTTCTTTTCCCCGGACACAATCGCAGTCTAGGGGAGCTCCTTTTGACTACCGAAATTATTTCCTTTTGTGTTCTAATTGAATTCTAATTTGATGAGCTCTGTCAGACGTTCAAGGGACGTGCGTCTCGAATTGTTGTCAATGGCAATTGAAAAAAAAATGCCTTTTTTCCTTTTCTAACCGTTCTCATACTCCACAGAATTTTAATTAGAATTATCGTCCCCGACAGCGATACCCATCACGGTAGCTGCTTCTGATTTAATCTCACCTAATCCGGTAATTGAATGCCATGAAAATTTGATTTGGTACAGGAAAATATGGAAAGGTGCTGCATTTAGGAAGAGGAGTATTGGCGTAACTAGGTTTATATTCAAAAATTAAGCAATCACAAAAAATACGATCACAAAATAAACCTCTACATTTTTCATTGTGCTCAATTTATAAGGTGTGTGGAAGAAACTTTGAAATTAAACAAAATGGACATTATCTATTTTTATATGCTAATTTTTTAAGTTTTTAAGTACTGTTTCAAAATTTTCCTTCGCTATAATTCACACTTGTAATAGCGAAGGGCAATCGTGCAATTTCGTCGGCCAGTCGCTCGGCAGACAAAGTTGTAACCTTAGGTACTTTATATTATATACCATTCCATATATTAAAATTTCGAACCGAATATTTTTTAGTTTGTATATATAATTCAGTTTCGTTTTATTTTCGAGCAACTTATAAGTTCGAATATTTTATGAAAATGAACTCAATTAATTTCTCATAATTTGAGAATAATCCAAGGAAAAAATAAATAACTTTTATCTTTAATTCTTCTCATTGCATTTCTAGCAAAATATTTATATGTTTATACAATTTTATTTACGCTAATACCAACAAAGGGGAGGTTTATCGCTTAAGTCTTTTGTTAGCTTGCCTCAAGCGAAGCGATTTTCTTACTTTAATGAACAAGTTTCCATAGCTCTATCGAGCCATACTGCTTTTAGAGGATCACCTGCGATGACACGATCAAGTGATCGATTAAAATCTTTGATCTCCGCAAGAGTAATACACTCCAGGGCATTACTCGTTGATTTTTAATTAACAGCAAGCAAACTAAGCAAACTAAGAAAATGCTGGGCCAGCTCGACGTTCGCATCTGAGAAGACTAGACCCAGTTAACTAGCCGGCCGAGGATCATAAACTACGTGTTCGATCGGAGTTAGCTCTATCCGCTGAATCGATCGATCGTGAACTGATTAGCCGCAAGACAGCTACTTTTTCGTTAATTATTTTCTCCTCCTGCCACTTTAATCAAATTTCCATCGAAACGTTGGTATAATGTGGCCGGGCTCCGGGAGTCGGCGGCTCCACCATATCTCGGCGGGGATATTGAACATCATGATCCGCACATATTGTGAGAAGTTGTGTCCAGCATAGCGCAAAGAGCTTCCAAATAAAATTAAAAAAAATTGCGAGAACCGTCGGATAAAAAATAAATAAAATAAAAAATAATGCAAAGGCTGAAAAAAACTGCGAGGCTTCTTGAATGCAACACTAATTGACTTAATGCGGCGCCTGCAGGTCCTTTGTTTCTTATATTTCACTTTAAGATCTTTTGTGCCAGGGGATAATCTTTTAGTGCTTTTTTAAGATCTCTCTCTTTCCCTCTTCGCTTTTCGGTTGACTTAGGTCTTTTTCTTACCGGCTTTTTTAACCTTTTTCCATACCGTTTTCGTCCACTGTTAAAAAACCATTTCTGCTAGTATGGTTTTCACAGTGCGTTTATCTTGTTTGTAATCTTGTGCTGAACAGCCTCATTTTCTCATTGCACATTTAGAACGTATAAATTCTGGCTGAGGTAGATCTCTTGTCTTTTACTGCACCATATAGCACCCCACTGTATGTACTCTGTCTTGTATCGCTTTATCACTGAAAATTTGTTACTCGTATCGTTCGAAATATTTTTTTTATTTTCGGTTTTGCGCGCTATATTTTTGCTGGTGAATCATGTAACTTGGACATTTTTTGTTTTAAATCCGGTTTCTTTTTTCCACTAGACTTCTACATGTTGCCTTTTAATAATGATAAGGATATTGCTACAAGTAAAGAGACATGAACTGATTAACCACATTTAAACTCATATAAGCATAACACCTTTTGGCACAGAACAACTGATAGGTGAGTTTTTAGAATTTTACTGCAGATTGTTAATTAATCTATTTCTATTACATATCTTATTTTCATGAAATGTAAGGCTATGTTACAATAGCCAATTTGAATTACTTCCAAAATTTCCTGAAAGATCCATATCCAGATCCCATGTGAAAAAAACACAGCTATTATTATATTATATAATTTTTAAAGACTATTCTTACTAAAAAATTCTTATTTTGAATAAATTATCCAATATTTTTTAATCAAAAGCGATTTACACTTTTAAAACCCATAATCTATGCGGGTGACATGACAATAATAATTGTTCACACTGTACAGATGGCATATAATATACATGTATAATATTAATGTATATAATTTTAGAAAGTTGTTACCTAACTAAACATTTTATTACTTTGAAAAATAATTAATAAGACATAAAAACAATACGTGTTCCAATACTATTATTTTTTCACTTGCTTGGTTACAATTAAATAAGTACTCATGCCGGTGCTTATATAGTTTATTATCATTGAAATATACTTCATTAAAACTCTTTAATTGCATTAGTAAATCGGCTGTGCCCATCACATTAACTTAGATATAATTTATGATGTCTTTCGAAATATTACCATAATTTAAACATGAAAGTCAAATCGCTTTTGGAATTTTATATTATGATAATTCTAATTTTATGACTTTTTGCACATGTCTACATCATGCCTTCTGAATCATGCCGTTAAGATTTTAAGATTTGTAGGAAGATGTAGGCACCTATATACTCACAATATAAAAGACAAGTCAAGTTGTTTAAAAGTTGAAAATATTTACATATATGCACAAAATGCTATAGGTATTATTCAGAGATATGTAAGACTATAGTTCAATTTTTTCGTGGAACGAGGGTGATTAAAATCTGAACTTACACCTTCCTTGTTTTTTTAACACGTTCCCTGCTACGTGTACCAAAAACGGTATCCAAATGAAAGCTCTCTCTTAGCAAATGCATTTTTACGTATATATTAAGTATCTCACGACTATCGAGCTATCTTGAAAATTCTGGCAGGGAACGTGTTAAATTTCACTAAAAGCACATTAAATTTCAATTCTCTACCTCGAAATAGCGTCTGAGGAAAGATAAATACATATAAACAAACAATCAGACAAGGGTACACTATCATTTTGGTTTGATCTAAGTCGCAATAGAACACTTAAAGTTTGTATTTCTGAAACCAACATAATTAATAACCATTTGTATTTAATCTTTATCTGCTAACAAGGGTATAAATCAAATCAAGTTGCTCCAAAACGCAAATATCTCGTTAATTATCTTAAACCGCACGCATGTGTTAATGTCACCACAAAGTGCATTTCATGTATGTTTTTCCGCGAATTGCTTATCTTAATTAAAATCGGATCTAACATTTTGCGCTGAGAGCCATTAACAATAAGGCGTCGATGTCTGGTTGACCTCATTAGTGGCAGTGGCGGTTAACTTAAGGAAATCTTGTTCAAACATAATTAAGCAGTGTCGAATGGAACTGGCGGCCGGAGGTGTTATGTGTCACACCGGTGAGTATACTTCAGCACCTTCAGAATCTGGGCATTAGAACAGAAGCCCCCTTGAAATTTCAATTTCAAAACACTTCAGGCTCAGAGGTACACCGGGTGAACTACACCTTAGCACCGATCGGCTCGCGACTAAAAAGGTAGGTGAACACCTGAGCCGTGTATCGACTATGACTAATAAATATACAACGCCTAATTAGCAATTAATAACACTAGTGTGCAACTAGTCACTAGCGGCTGTTTGCACTTCAATTTTCGAAAACTTGTATCTGGCCAATGCACCGGGGTATGATCGGCCCACTCTCCGACACCAACAGAAACATTCACAGAAAATCTCATCACCTCTCAGGTGTTAACAATCAGAAAATGTTTCCAGCGAAATGAAGGCGAGAGTCGAACAAGGGACCACGGGTCGAGCAGTCACAGAGACTTTTAAAAAGGTTCATTGATGGATTTTCAGGTGTGGTCGCTTGTTCGATTTTAATTAAATTATATTTATTACACCTGGTCACCGGTGCGCCAACTCGGTCGCACCAAACACACCCTCACACCTTTCGAACTTAAATAATTTTT
This sequence comes from Machimus rusticus, assembly GCA_951509405.1. NCBI lineage: Eukaryota > Metazoa > Arthropoda > Insecta > Diptera > Asilidae > Machimus > Machimus rusticus. The sequence goes on along the minus strand of OX608054.1, from coordinate 12,801,232 downwards.
TTTCATGTAATTTAACGCCGAGGGCTCGGACTCACTCAAGGTTAAAAGGTGTCAGGATGTTATGAAGACATGTTAAACCAGCCCGATGTAATTTTTAAGACGTTTTCACTTCTCCCAAAATATTTTCAATTAACTTTCCCCAAAAACTCACCTAGTGAACATTGTTGCTTGTTGCTGTTGCTGCTGCTGTTGTTGTTGCTGTTGAATCTGGTGTTGATTTTGGTGAGTATGTTGGTGTTGATGGTTCGTATGGTGCTGGTGGTGGTGGTGTGTTGGGGGTGGAGGCGGTGCAGCCGTGCTTGTTTGCTGCTTTTCAATTCGTTTTTCACTGTACATCTTACCGGAGATTTACTGAACGTGTTTTCAGATAATTTTTATTATCAGATAATTGCCACCATCACATCTTAAGTGCTGACTTTGTGGGATCCAATGGAAGAAAGGATTCTTTAAAAACACTTTTTTAACACTTCATTTTAGAATCTATCACAACACCTGAAAGGAACATAAAGAATCATTGTTAAACGTTGTTTTAATGTTGCATTTATAATTTAAAGCAAACTAAGATTAGATAGTAGAACAGTTTTTACTTTAAATTTTTTGAGCTTTGCACTATTAAACAAACGAAATATCCATTCAAAAAAAATACGTCTGCATCTAGGACTTTTACCGTAGATGTATTGACTGTATTAAAGATTCGAAAATAAAAATACTAAATTTTCTGCCGTTTTCTGTACAAATAGCGTTAAAATTGTAAAAGGCCGTATTTTTACCATTTATGAAAAAATCTTTGAAAAATAACGAATTATTCTAGGTGCTAGTAACATAACTTAAATAACTTCTTTAATCTTAAACTATTTTGTATAAATATTTTGAAATACTCCATGAATTTGGCTTTTCCCATAAACCGATTATTTTATGCTATAAAATAAAGAAACTTTATTTTTTTTTTAATTTTTCATAAATGGGCAAAATACTGTCTACAAAATCTGTATTATTTCTACCAACACTGCAAAAGCAAACTTTAAATGAAGCTAAGGGTATTTTTTGATTATTTTGATGCATGACAAAAATAATCGTTGAAATAAAACCAGGCTCAAGAAACATATCTTTTTTGTATACCGGTGTAATCTTGAAATGATGAAATGAAAAGTCAATAGGACTAGATCTGAAATAGTTGGTTCGATTTCATAAGATATCGATTCTTCGGAGATAGTGGAAGGTTTAGTGTTAATGTTAAGGGAAGAAAGCAGCTCGAAACAATCAATTTCACCAATCAACAATTGATGCATAAATAGGATACCTATTAAAAATCTCATGTCGGTGCTAAAATGTAATGTGTAATTCAACAATTTGAGCCTTTTCTTAATGTAATTGTTTCCTAAACAATTTTGCTTTTTAATTATTAACAGTTTTCGATTCATTCTGATTTAAAACTAGTCCTCTTTCCAGAATTACCCTAGTTTTTATCGTCGAACCTCATCTTATAACGTAGGGGAGACCGGGTACAAAAGTAACGGCGGGTCGAAAGTAACAAAGGCTCTGTAGGTCTATCCAATAGTCAAAATACCGCTTCGCTGCCATCAGATGATGGCCGGTGGCGCCCCCCTCTCTTGCATTCAGTAGCCGCGCGCGCCACGCGCTGCTAGGTTTTGTGAGAGGACAATAAGTGATTTCACAAGTCAAAACTAAGTTTTTTGACGTTCACTTATTTTATGTTTACTAATACTACTAAGAATGATATTGATCTGAAAATTTGCATATAAATTCTAGATTAGATTTTTGTGTGTGTTAATTCATTTTTGTCTAGCACGTTCCGTTTTCAGGTTATCGTCCATGTTTTAACAAAAATGTGGTAGGGTACAAAAGTAACATAGCCCTATGGGTAGACAAGTAACATGTTACTTTTGTCTCCGGATTGATTTACTGATTGCGAGTCTGAATAGAAGACTGATACTGAATAGTGTGATTAGAAAAAATTATTATCATACAATAATTAATGTCATTAATTACTAAACACAGTTTCTAAGGAAGAGTTAATAATATTGATTTTTTTTTCGTAAAATATACATTTTTTTAGCATTTAAAATGAAAGTGCTTATTTATGTTATTAATAAAAAAAGTTTCTAATAAATAATTTGTTGATTTAATATGTAATATCATAATTATTACAAACATTTTGACCTGTTACTTTCGACCTGCCAACGTGGTCGAAAGTAACAACGGACGAATTTTTTTAAAGTCTCTGTGATTCATACAAAATACACAATAATCAGGCAAATCAAGATACTAATGTAAAAAACATGAACGGAATTTTTATATGGCTATATTAATTTCATCAAAATAATAACACCTAACCAGAAATCAAGGTAAAAGTAAAAAATGTTACTTTTGTACCCGGTCTCCCCTATATTTGAAGTTTTGGAAAACAAAATTTATTGCTTAAAACATATATTTTAATGACTACTATTTTAAACTAATATATGGGTAACTTTCATTCAAAAGTTTGATTTAAAAAATGTCCAGCTGAAACAAAATCTGCAAGGGAAAACAAAAGACTTAAGCGACAAACTTGAGTTAAACGGTCGTAGAACGTCTCATTGTTTTGGTTGACTTTCTCGATTTTCGCGAGTTCATGGAAAAAAGTAATGTTGTTAAAAGCGGACAATTGGCAATATTTCACTTGTTTTATTTCTTTTTTTCACTTTTGTCTCAATAGTTGGTACTGGATCCGGGAATATTTTCCGCACATTGATAACATGGAGCCCGCCAGAGACCATACCGCACCGCCAATGAAAAATTAAATAAAACACGAGCAAAAATATACGAGCCATACTCGTACCTCCCGCATCGAAATTTGCATATCACATTGGTAGATGCCCGGCTCCCTGGTTTCCCCCCTCCCTCCCCCTCAAAGTATGTATTATGTGCCCGAGTGCGGTGCATTATTTACTCAGCTATTACAAGCGTAACCGAAATGAATTTTACTTTCAATTGTTGCACAAAAATCGAATAGCTTCGACTGGGTTAACCTCGATCTTGTTGGTGATGTTTCTCTGCAGGAATTATTCTGCTGAGTTTGGTTTTGTTGTTCGCTCCTTTGGAAATAAGATTAAATAAAAGTAAAAGATGAAAAAAATAAAAAAAGAATATATAAGAAGGGCATATCCTCCTTTTTTCGTCTTTGTTTTCGGGTTGAGCTCCTAACCTTCCGCTGAAACAATGAGCTCCTTCATATAGCACTGAAACTGAAAAATCCTCCTCACATTTTCTGAACACCAGGACTGAGCCTTGTGCGCATGTTTTTTTTAATCTAGAGTCTATAGAGCTCGGTGGATTGTTCTTGGTCTCGTGGTGACTGCCTGCTTCTTATCTGTTACTCGGCGGTAAACTTGCCGTGGAGTTTTTTTCGTATTTATTTTTATTTTTACCCATAGTATGCTCAGAGGAAAATGTACTTTGCTCTAGAATTAAATAATAATAATCATAAAATTTACTGTGACATTATTCCCGGCCAAGTACTAGTGGCTGAGCGGCGAACAGAGCCTCCGTGGGGGACTGAAATTGTTTCTCCTGTTTGAACATATTGCTGCGGATAGCAAGTGCAGACTAAGTAGGATTTATTGCGAGCTCGATTACTTTTGACAGTGGAATTTATACAACAAGCAATTATGAGATACATTTTGTTGCCATTCAGTGTTTTTTATGTCCAACAGCGAAGAGGGTTCGCCAACAGAGAATAGGACGAGCTATTAAGAGGTCACACCTCTGCCCGGCCATTGACAACAAACAATTCCCACCGACAAATTTAAATGGACTTTTGAAAAGTTTATATGGTCAAAACAAGCGATAAACGCGACATAGATCCGTCGCTTTATTTGCATTTGATCTTTTTAACGATTTCATGAAAACCGACATTAAAGCCATTCCTTACAAAGTGATCCGGTAATAAAGCAGTCGAAATTTGAAATTATTGATCTACGTCTGCATTAAAATCAAATGAATTTGAATTGCATGGCGCACCACTGTTCAAATGATTTTCTTAGGGGCATTAATAACCGCCGCTGAGCCTACTCTTGAGGTATCTGTCACACGTGATTTATTGCCGGCTTTAATGGCAGGCACCGCATATGATTAACGATTACGTGAACATTAGTTGCAGAAGTGTGACATTAACTTGAACTTTTCTCAAGAAAAAGTATATTCTTTTCATTTCTTTGAATGTTGCTTTTGGCGCGCTTTTATTTCGCACCGCATATTGCTCTTTTCTCATACATATAAACCAATTAATTATGCAGATGTATTACGACTGTTACATGCTGAGGTTTAATATTTATTGTAATTATTTGTAATTTATTTATGGCCAATTGTTCTGACAGTGGCGGTAATTTATTACTTTGGTCCGGCATTGGGAGAAAAGATACATTTCCTCCTCAAAAGCATTATGCGATGATACACCACCTTGGATGTTAAATAAGCTACGTACGTTTTTGTTTACATTGCTACGTACGTTTTTGTTTACATTGCTAATACTGGATAACTTTACTTAATATATTCGGGAAATTTAGCAAGATAAAGTGGAAATTTAAAAAGCCCAAATATTTCATTTTTGGAGTTCCGTACTCAAAAGGTAAAAAGGAATCCTTATAAGATCACTTCGTTCTCCGTCTGTCTGTCTGTCTGTCAAGCAACCCTTTTTCTCAGGAACTCGTGGAGGTATCAAGTTGAAATTAATATCAAATAGGTACTTAGGTCTGCAATCTCTTGGAGCTGTGAAATCAAACTTCTAAGTTAACGCAATCAAACGACATGGCCGTTTATGCCGCATATTTTGACACTCGCAAGGGAATCAAAACCTATAGGTTACTTCCCCTTCACTTAGAATCATGAAATTTGGCAAGAAGCAATGTATTATAATACAAATAAAGGGAAAAATCCGAAAACCGTAAGTTTGTAGTTTATAACAAAAAAATAATATAATATTAATTTTTATGAAACTCTCTGTGCGCGAGTCCGACTCTCACTTGGCCGGTTTTTTTTTTTGTCTTTAAAACCACTTGAATTAATTTCTTTTAATTTCGATTTTATGTGAATATGTGAGCTTTACAAATTCACTATTACTAAATTTTTATCAAAACTAAATTCATTTTTCAAAATTTGAACCTTTTGAACTGCAACTGCTATAATCGTCACCTTAATTTATGTTATGCATTAACTTGAACGGCAGTTTTTACGTGATAATAATTTACTATTAAGAATTAATAGTTAAACTAATAATTATTCAAACTCGTAACTTAGATAGAATAAGAGAATTATGTTTATACGTAGCATGTGTGAAATTAGCTGTGTTTTTTTTTACAACGGATTCGGCTCCAGGTTTACTATAGGAAATTTTGAATGAAAAGTTACCCATGTCGAACTTTATTTTATTTCTTGAACGTAAAATTGAATCGCCTGGATTTATACCTACTTTGGGTCCAAAATGTAATCTAAAAATTTATCTGGTTCTAGGTTTGAAGTTTGAATAGGAAATTTGATGCGTTTTTCTCAAAACTTAAAATCTTTATGTATATATTGGTAAAAAATATTGAAAATGTACATTCAATAGCAGAATAGCTCTTAAACCTATAGAATACAATTAAAATTCGTATACTATGCATTGTATAAACCTCGTTCAAAATTTAGGTAGGTATGAAATATTTCGTAAAAAGCAAGCATCTCATAAATCTAAAATATTTAAAAAAAAGGTCGATAATATTAAGAAGCAGAAAATATCTATCGATAAAATTTCGTGAGTAACCAGCTGAACTGGGGGCTCACGACTTTTTCCTAAGCCAGCATAAATATTCGAGGACTGCTCGAGTTGAGCGGCAGTAGCGTCTTCGAGTTCGGAAAAGGGGACCCAAGAAGCAGGAAAGAAAGTGCAATGGCTACCCGAAGAAACAAACAAACATTCATACAGTTGGGGATTTCTCTTAGAATTAGGAATATTGCGGAATTTACGTTTAGAATATTTCAAAATAAAACAGTATGGTCTCATCTTCTGAGGCTTCGTTTTATTGGTGAACAAAGGAACTTACGAACGTATGGGGTCCTAAAGGAATGCTCAGAGCATGGGTTTGGCGCAATGCTGGGAAAAGAAGTGAATTGTTGGATTATCGAACAATAACGAAACAATTGAAATTTATTTGGTGCTACCAACTTAATGAAAGATTTAATTTTATTTATTACTCGAATTTGTACCTTTTATACTGCACAAAAAATTGAATTAAATCAAAACGAGTAATCAAAAATGAAAAAAATTCTATTTATTTATTGCCATACTATTGTATACATATTTAAAAGAAATATCTAGCATGAGGTTAGGGTAGACTTTGAACCATAGTCCATAACTAAAATGATCAACTTTACTCATAGAGTTTTTTATTAGAAGTTAGGAGTCAACAAAAAGTGGGTATGGATCTATTATGCATCCGTATGTTTTTAAATCCATTAAATTTATAACCAATTGTGTGGTTAATGGGTAGATGGCTATTATTCATGTAATTCCTCGTAAAAGTAGTTATTTGAATACAAAAAACAAAGGCAGAAAAAAACTGATTAGTAAGAATTTAATATATCGGATAAATGGAATAGCCCGGGAAAATCCACTTATTACCATATGTATAATTATAACTAGTTAGATAGCTTCCATAGAGAAAGTTGCAAGGTAAGTAAATGGAGGATGAAATAATAACTCTCGACGGGACTTCTTTATGGACAAATTTAATTATTCACATTATCGTAATGAAGAAGAGGGTTTAATTATTTTTTTTACCACTTTTTATTATTATTTAAAGGAACAGTGATCGCTATTTATATTCAACGATATTTATACTTCACACTTTGTAAATGAAAAAATATCTAACACTAAATGTGCAAGTTATAATTTTTTTCTTTTAAAGAAAATACTTATTTAAGTTTAATAATAGTCTATTTTTTAAGTTATTTATTTTGAATCCTTGATTATTATAATTGCATCTCAAGTTTTACTTTAGGGCTTATATTCAACAATTACTTATATAAGATATACCTAAGTATTATGGGATCAAAATCAATAAATTCGTCTATCCGTACCTACAAAATATGTAGAAAGTAAATTCTATTTGCCGTAATTAGAAAAATAAAATAATTTCAACTTTTCCTACTGACGTAAGCTTGTGCATTGTACCCTTTTAATGTCTGGCGAAGAATTTGGAGTTTTGTATAAAGTGCCAAGAGAAATCCTTATGATTTGTTGAGTTTTGAGAAAATTATATAAAGCTTTAGTTTTAAAAGATACTTACAAAATTTAAAAGCGATCATGTTAAAAACTAAAAAACAAAATAATTAAATTACTCAGTTCTTTCGATTTTGCTACAAAATTGTATCTAAAACCTGGTTTACACGCGATGATTTATAACAACGATGTTTCGTCGTTAGCACTTTTCGCAAATGTTCTGAACAGCACTATATCATCGTTCGGCAAAAATACATATAACACTTTGCAGTTTGCACTTTAAAAAGGGTAGTCTACAATTAGTTTTAACTTTAACACAATTTTATAGGTGTAGCTATTATGTTTAAAGTTATTATAACTCAATTTAGAAATATTTTATTCAAGGACTTTATACTGCCTTTATCTGTATAGGTGAACTTATTCAAGGCTTAAATTAAGCCCTATTTTGGCTTCCGCAGTGTGGTGAAAATAATTCTAATGGATAACATCCCAAAACCTTCACCAAAACTCAGTCGCAGCTGCAAAATCAAATCAATTAATAGTTCCAATAATTCTGTTCGCACACGCAAATTAACTTTGACTGGCGAAATAATCATGAAAAATGTCCTTCAATTTAATTTCCTAATTTCTTTGACAAAAGACCTAAGCCGAAATTGCATTTAACTGATTTGTCCTTAGTTGCGAGTGCTCAGCTGATTGCTATTAATTTAATAGCGACCAGATATTATTGCGTGAAAATCAACTGATGCGGCGGATTGTTTGATTAATCATTAAGGGAAAAAATCGATTCATCAATCACGGCAAGTCGATAGTGCGCGGGAGCAAAAAAAAAAAAGAAAAAAAAGAAAATGCGAGCGATGGAACGAATAAAATTAAAAAAAAAACATCAAGGCGACTGCCTCACTTCATCATAATCCAATCGATCAACATGCAGCGTAGTAACGAACGGAGCCTTACCTTCGCCTCGAAATCCAAGCGACAGGAAAAAAAATTAAAATTTTTTTATTAATCTTCTTTTTTTTTTGTTTTAATTTGTTTTTAATCCAACACGAAATAGTGTAACATTAAGGTGACGCACGCATAGCTGCTAAATTTTTTATTTGATACCTTTCAGCGCACGGTTGCTCCCAAAGGAGCAGGACCAATAAATCACAGAACTGTTAAGAGGGTGATTAATAACAACAAAATCAAGGCGCACTGCAAAACACTCCCACACCACGCAGTCTCTCGCTGGACCAAAAACGATCTCCGCAGGTCTTAGTAAGCCGTATGAGTTTCCCAACTTATTATTTTTTTTTATTTTTTAGCACAGTAATCCACGTGTTTTGCACTTAATATATAGAAAAGAATACGAAAATTCAAGCACTCGTTGAGATAATCCTCTTTTTTTTCAACACGACAATGGTCCAAAACACATGACGAAAGGATTGGTGAGAGGATTTACGATAAATTTCGCGCACTACACACCTGAGTCGCATTCATTTATTTATTTATCATCTATCCACCGACGTGGTAAGCACACCTTCGTCAGTTAAGTTGCTAGAGGCCCCCAGCAGCAGTCCACGCATGTTAAGTCGCGGCGATCTTGAAGAATACTAAAGTCCGCGGGAATTCTACACATAAACCGACGGTCTTTTCTCATCGCAGCCGAAGCCTTCGAACCTTTTCTTTGAACCTCGGAAATCGTCCAATCGAACCTCCAAAGCCTAGCCGAACAGAGCGGACCCCAGAGGTGTAGAAGGTATGAAAAAAGAGTTGAAGAAACCGCGCGATCGCTGAGTATGCGCGCGCACGTTTACCTGTGTACTGTTTTGCTTCACAGTTTGATTAGATGGCAGTACCGCGCGACGACGGCGACGGCGGCGACTTGGGGCCGGTAGTTGGGGTCTTGAGAAACCCCCCGAGTGGAGAAGTCATACCTACCCAGAGTCTATTCTGCGGTGCGATCGAGGGCTCGATTTGCTCCTTTTCTTCGACAACTACTACGCCGCCGTTGGAGCTAGATGCTTCTTGCGTCTTTCAGGTAACTCAGGTAAGTATATAATCTTCTACCGGTGCTCGGCGCGACTCCAATGGTCGTCGGCGCGGTGTGGTGATTCCTTCTCGCGCGACCAGGTTTCTGTTCCGCGCGCTGGACAGTGTGAGATCGGGTTGAGCCGGCGAGTGGCAGATAAGACTACTTTTCCGAAATCCAATACGGTTCACCCGCGCGCTCAGCTATCAACGAAAAAGAAAGACACCACCAGAAGTTGAGAAGAGACAGGTATACCTTTCTATACCGCGATATTACCGGTATGTTTATGGTATGGAGCTGCGATGCCGCGCCGCAACTGCGCCACAAAAGTCGCTTTGTCGCGGATATTTTCAGTTGATATCATCACAAGGGGGCTTACTGGGACCTCATGAAAAACTCGAGGGGATGTGATCAGAGAAGAAAAAAAATAATTTTAATATGAGCGCGAAATTTCTTTGTAGCGGGAGGATTGAGTAATGAGTTCCGAGGATACAGTCGACCACAAAATTAGCAGATAGAATTGGACTAATGGGATATTACCGAATATACTGCAGTATAGTGAAGTTTAAGTATACGTACTCAAAAAATTACATTATATAATATCTTTTCTAAGGTAAAGTTTCTTATTTCATAGCAAATATGTATTTATGTATATTAAAATCGATATTTAAACAATTAAACAGCAGCATTGTGCTCTTATAGGTAAATCAAGTTTGAATTGAATTGAATTCAGCTTTATTAAAAGGGCTGAACTTAGTAGCTAATTGTAAGTGAATGAAAAGGAATATACATTTAAAATGTGCACAATACCAAAAATTTGAAGTGTTTTTAGGAGCTCAAAACTCGTAGTAATTTTAAATAGACTAAAACACACAAAAAAAATTAAATGTCAAATACTGTGGTGCAGGTCTATAATCGTTAATTAGCCACTAAGATTATAGGTACATATTACCCTTTTACTTTGAACAGGATCGCTAGGGAAAGTACTGTATTTGAATAATATACCTATAATATATAATTAATATTTATAAGTAAAATTTACTTGCTTTTTATACATATTTTTGTGTTCCCTAAGTCATAACACAATTTCGGAAAAATTATGCCTACATTTCATATGTCAGAGATCATAAACTTAACAATGTCCCCACCCAAATGTTTTTAATGTTTGGGACACTTGTAACGAATTTTGTGAAAACGATAGAAGGCCGTATTTCTTAATTAATTTTGATCAAAAGTTTACCTATACCTACTTACATTTGTTGAGTCGCTTAAGCTCATACACTATACGTTCGGATACATAAAAATTGTTTGAACGACATACATATCTTTCGTATTTCTTAGCCACTATCGATCAAGCTTCAATGCAGGTGTATTAAAATAATGTTCATTGGCCTGAACGTGGGACTTCCCCATCAAAAAAGTTTTCTTTTACATTAAACCCTAAGCCGACCAGTAATACATATCTAGTTAATTTTCTTATATTTTATTTCTAGGATGAAAATGGTTAGAGCTTTGAAAGTGTGAAAAACCAATATCGAAACAATATGTAGGTATTATTAATAATATTTTTTATATCACCTTAATAATTCAGGACAATTCGAAATATTCTTACTATGTTGTTTTCTTATTCTTTTTATTGTATGCATCTGACGAACAACTCGATACATAAAATTCTATAGGTACTCCAAAAGTGTTCAATTAATTAAAATAACTGTTCGCCAGCATAAAATCAATTTTGGCCAACATAAAACGATCTCCGATCTTCGCTGAGTTCGCATATTTTTGGCAATAATTACAAGAAGATGGGGAGTAATCAGAGAAATAACAGCTGGAGGGTGATATTGATGAGGAATCGATAGCCCCATAAAAAAGCAAGTGCATGGCATTCGCAAATGATCGTACGCACCTACATACAATGAATCTCGTTCCTGGTGCCCCGCCGCCCCGCAGCTGGGACCATCCGGGGAGCCACCTCCTGCAGACAGAGCAATTGGACCGCGCGCGAGAATAAACTGCTAATTGAAAGTTTTGAATTCAATTACACGCCTGTCAATGATCGAAATTGATAGTTACGGCCCTCAATGGATTAAAGTGTGAAGATCACCTCAATAAAGATCAACTTCAACTTGTCCGCGCGATCGGGGGGATCTTCCCTTTTTTCCATCTCATCCGTGTGGCCGTGGAGCGTCTTTTTAGATTTATGTGTGAAACATTCAAAGTTTATGTTTAGCCTTGAGAGTTTTTATGCGGGTTCAGTGATTATTAAAAGCACTTGCGGAACGATCATGATGATGATGATTATGACGAAGACGACGGTTGAGGTAGTGGTAGTATTGGTGGATGACGCCTACTGCAGGGCAAACCCAGGGAATGTAACAAACTTTCGCAGCGCGGCTTCCTTTTGAACGAATTGATTCGCCGTAAACTGATCTAGCTGCAAATCGCTCTTGCAATTCTTTACTCTTTTCGAGGCGGTTTCCATTCGAAGAAATTGCAGCGTTCTTTTCTTGGGGCCACTATTAGTCAAATGGAGTGCATCGGTGCGATATTGGACGTCGATATTTATTTTACAGCCAACCTTTAAGCAACTCGACTAACTTCGACGGGTCTGTCATCAGTTTGGGCTTTAAATTTACCCTTAGGTGCTATTTGGGTAATAGGTTTAAGGTCTAGCACGAATTATTTGCCCGAAAGGCTTATGGATTTTTATTTATTATTTGTTAGCTATTTCATTAATCATTACTATTTCTGAAGGACTACAATCAATATTTTGTGTGGGTCAATATTAGTTATTTTGAGACTCTAATATGACAGGTCCTGGAAGTTTTAGACTTACTTTTGAATTAATTTTATATATTTTATATAAGTACGAGTAGGTCGATATCCAAATAGTACCTATCTTATTTTTATATTGCCCATGTTTACCTACATATATAAAAATTTAGAAAATTCAAATAATATTTATTTCCTCCTATGCCCCGTTCAATGTATAGGTATGGTTTTCAATATCGGCATATTTTGTGACCGTATACAATCTTTTCGCCTAAAAACAAACCCAATAGTCTTTACGGCCGCAATTTTAGTTATGGGCGTAAAATAATGCCAATACCGATAAACAGAATTTTTCGGGCTCCTATAGCTTTCAAATTCCGAAAAATTGTTAGTACTTATACCTACCAGTAATTATACTCATAGTTTGAATGAGCTACTTGTTAACCGCAAGTTGTTTGATAAGCTCTTAAAAATTTTCAAACGCAAACGCAAATACTGATTATTAAATAATAAATAATTTAAGAAAACTGAAATCCAGATTGTAATCGTTAATTTTGTTATTGTAATCAATAATTTTTACTTATAATGACTAAAAGACACTCAATAAAAGATAAATTCCTTTGTCACGAGCTATGGAACTATATAAATTATAATCAGTTTAAATTTTAGTTCGGCATAATTTTCAAAATAAGTATTATTCCTCTTAGGTATATGTTTAAGAGATCAAGGAGAAGGAACTATCTGTGTGAGTTCTTAGAACTCGTTACTTTATTAAAAAACAATGTTATTCAATACATTGGTGATCCTTTTTCTAATTGAATTGTAATTTTATAATGTTTATCTAAAGCTATAATCAGTGAAATTTGGTGCAGTTAAACAGAAACTAGTACGTAGTTTTGCATTATGTATTTTGCGACTTATGTACATACGTTTATTTAAAATGAGCTTAAGAAATTTGTTATAGTGCATATGCAAATTAATTACAATTTTTTACATATTTTTTATTATCTAAGATCAATAATTAAAACTAAATAGCGACCTATGGAACGACGTAAATCTATAAAGAAGTCGCGCTGCACCCATGTCGGTGGAGATCGGCGCCACCATCGCCTTCCCAGTCTGAAGTCATCGGCTCAAATAAAAGCGCGGAAAAGCAGGCGGTCTTTTCTGCTACCTCGCATCGATCGAAAAACACAATGGCGAATTACGCATGCGCAATTAACGTAAATGAGACGTCGGATCAAATCGCAGCTGGCCGCGGCACTCCCGCGTCAGTAGGCAGCTATTTACGAGATCGCGACCGTAAAGCCTCTCGGGGGTGGAGCTCGAGCCGAGGCGCCGATTGGCGGGATCGATCGCTTTGATCTTAGCCATGCTGTGACCGGATTGGCTAGGTTCTGCGGGATCCGCGGTCACGGGTGGACATTTTTAGGTTTTGTTGGGCCGATCGCGCAGCCGCGAAGCCGTCTGTCCCGCTCCAGAGAAGCACTGTTGGCTCGCTCTTCCTCATTTGAATTGAATGGCCAGCCCGGCCACGTTCGGGGCAATAAATAAGATTTAGCTTTCGACTTGACCTCTTATTTCGCCGTGACAGCGCATTGTTAGCGCTGGAGGAGCGGTTTCATCACTATTCATCAAAAGTCTTTTTGCTTGCGCGGTTCCCGCCGCGAGTTTTGATTACTAATTGCTGGGCTTTTTCGGAGCAGTTCATGCCCCCCAAATCAGACAGCAGGACCGTTGTTGGTTTTTTAGAAATTCGAAAAAACTCCGCTCTTTTTTTTTAATCGTAACTGATATTTATGGCCGAGAAAATAAACTTTTATGGGTTGGTTACTGATGGTGCAGAATATTTATTTTGATTTTACCTCTTAATGCAAATCGAACAATGACTTTCTAGTAAAATATAAAATTGACTGGAAATAAGAGCTGTAAAAATAAAGCACGACTTTGATTAAATTACAATTCATACATGGAAATTAAAATGGTTGAATCGAAAAGCATTACTTGGCAATCGTGCTTGGAATTTTTCTGTTATATTTAAATTAGCAAAGTTATACTTAAATTAGTTTATGTGCGTTTAATATCTAGAATACACATTTGCTTTTAATTCTAGAAGTGTAACTATCCTAATTCATACATGATTTGAAAGGGTATTAAATGTTGCTATTTTTCTTTCTTTTTATTTCAGATATTTTAGTTTTTGAGAGTGCTGCTAAATCCGTAAATAATAAATATGTAGTTGAATTTTAAATTTTACTTTTTTTCTTAAAACACAACACAGCTATTAAACATATAATGTAGTTACTCGATAGAAAATTTATTTAAAACACCCATTGGACTTCCATAGTTTATCTACAACATTCCGGACAACATTCGTGTGTTTCAAATTCCTTTGTGTAAATTTTTACATTCCAAGACTTTCGCGGTGGTTTCCATGGAATCCGCTCTTCAGGAATGACCTGAAATTTGTTATTGACCAAATAAAAATCCCTTATTTTATGAAAATAACAAAGAATGGGTCGAAATCTGACCTGATTGCTTTTAACAGGTCTTCCAGAACAAGCATCGCATCTTACAGCAGATCGGCCTCTGGGTTTTAGTTGCATTTCTTGAAAGGAAAACGTTGTTTCATCTTCTGATGTCTGCATCCTTGCCTTGCAGGTTTTTGGACGGTTAAAAATAATCTTTTCGCGATTCAAAAAACTAGAAATTTTCTTTTTACTTCAAATAAGAATTATTTAGTATTTAAAATTAAGTATACTTTGGTCGTGGGTGCCGCCAAAAATCCTCTAAACGTTTTTTTCGCATTATCTCGCCCAGACGTTGAAGAAGTCGCACATTCTCCTTTTTAATGTTCTCCAAGCGCTCGTTTTCATTCTGGATTTTCTTCAATTTCGTGGTAACATGATTGTACACCGCTGGAGTTTTAACATCAACGGCTGGCTTTGCACTTCGCACCTAAAGAAATTTGTTAATAAATTTTCCAGCGTCGATTTAAGTAATTTACCTTTCTTTTATGATTATTATAGCGCTGCTCCTGCCAAGGACGGATTAAAAGCAGTTCACGTCTTGATATCATCGTTTGTACTTCTGGAATGTGGTGCAAGGTGCTTATTTTTTCGAAGTAAACAAATATTTGCTAATTATGTTGCTATGCGGGATAATGTGGAAGGAATAATTTTATAAGGGTGTACTATTGACACTACTTAAATGTGTTCTGGAATTAGAAAATGTAGGATTGTAAATTCCGCCTATTATTAGTTTCTGAGACTAAGCGATTAAAATCGATAATAATTATGAGGCTAGATTAATAATAAAAAAATAACAAAAACATTCTTCTTTCAAACGCTTAAAACTCAACTTCTCCATATTTTATTTAAGGATTATTATGAAATGAACCAGAAAATCAAAATCAAAAGGTTAAATGAAGTTTCGGCAGTGAACTCGATTTTGTGCGTTTATCCTGCCAGGAAAACAAAACAAATAGAATTTATATTATAGTTTACACTAAACAAAAAATTGTTTGCATTTCCTTATAATTTTTATGTGGTACTAAAATTATTTCATTTCTAATATTTTACCAATCTTAAAAATTCATTCCAAGCACTGCAAAATTACAAGAGGAACAATTAAATAAAATGAATTCAAATCACGCGCTCAAATTTCTTTTTAACCTACGCAGCAGTGCTTCCCAAACTTTCTCCAGAAGCACATGCAATTTTATGGTTATGTTGACTTGTTTACTTTTTCCCACCCCTGCACTCGAATCGTGTGCTTGACATTTCTCAGCCGGGCTGTGGTTATCCGCAGAATATTTTTAAATTCACGCCAAAAATGAGCTTCTTGCGCCCCAAAACCGTGATAGATGAAGGTGATACTGTAATCCTCTACCTGGGGGTGAACAACATGCATGCCATTGACGCGGTACCAACGATAAAGAATAAAAAAGGCGACACCGTGGAGTACGTGTTTCAGACGAGTTTCGGTGCTTTAAAGGTGAAGAATTTAATTGGGGCCACGTACGGGAGCAAAGTGGAGCTGTCCAAGGGCTGGGCGTACGTCCTGCAGCCGAATCCGGAGCTTTGGACCCAGACACTGCCGCACAGGACGCAGATCATCTACACGCCCGACATCAGCATGATCCTATTTCAGCTGGAGGTGCGGCCCGGGAGCGTTGTGATCGAGTCGGGGACCGGGTCCGGGTCCCTTTCCCACTACTTCATCAGGGCGATCAAACCCGCCGGGCAGCTGCACACCTTCGACTTCCACGAGGCCAGAGTGGAGCAGGCGAGGGAGGAGTTCAAGAGCCATGGCCTGGGCGATTTTGTTACTGTAAGCCCTTCTCATTTTTCTAAATAGGCGGTTCTAAATTTGAATATTTCTTGAACAGGTCTACCAAAGGGACGTGTGCCAGTTCGGCTTTACAGAGGAGCTCAGTGGGAAGGCTGACGCTGTGTTCCTGGACCTACCTGCGCCCCATTTGGCAGTTCCGCATGCGTTAAAGGCTTTAAAACAGTCAGGTAAAATTCATTTCTAAATATTTGTTAGGATAGGGCCATGGGTTAATTTTTTTTGTGGCAATTCCAGTTAAAAAATTCTTTTTAGAAATTAATACTCATACCCTGTTAAAATTTCTTTAAAATTTTACTACGAATTGCTCTTGACCTACAGGTTGAATTTGCTTAGTTTAAGCCCAAAAAATATCTATAGACGCAGTTGGAAAATCATCGAAAATGACCTGAATAAAATAAAGTTAAAATTTTTATTAGAAACTGCTGTCCCAAAAAAAAGGTAAGTAGCATTTTTATTGTAGTATTGCCTACGAAAGTTATTTCGCTTCAAAGTGTTTAATTTGCTTTTGCTCGTATACTTTTTATTGTTTATTCCTTTAATCCCTAAAAATTGTAGTTAGGTTCAAGATAACGGATGTAAATCATATCGCCTTACTGAAAAGAAAAAGAAACATTAATTCTTCTATGATTTTTGTGCTTACAAGGAGATGGCAAGGGTGTGGGGTATTCAAATCGAACGGAGGTTTCGCGTTACCCAGACAAATAAAAATTCTTACCCTTTTCGAGGTTTTTTTTTTGAATCTGTTAACCGGTATTCGTTTATTCCACAAACAGGTCAATATTTTATATTATAAAATTCAGAAAGATCTTCATAATAAGTTAAATATTTATATATACATATATTGTTTTAAATAAAACTAAAATAACATTTTCTGATGCTATGTTGACTTCTCTAGGTCATTTCTAAGACGTTATAATATTTATTAGGAAAAACATATCAACAGTAGTACAATTTATTATAAAAAAGAATTAAAAATATAGTATATCTAGATTTTTGTATTTGTGACTTTATATTTTTAAAGAAATTTTGTAATATGAAATCTCCTCTATTTAATTTTAAGACTCATAGAATTATGAATTGGAATAAATCAAAATTCCCCTTAACATCCAAATTATGTTATTTCTCAAAGTGCTTGTTCCTGCTGAAGAATACTTTCGCTTAAGAGCATTTTCCTCAAGATCACTTCAAACTCTTCAGGAACCCTCGCAGTTTCACGCATTTGGATCAGTCGGCGAAGTCTCGCGAACCAGACCTGACGACCAAATGTAAACGACTGAATAATTGTCAATTTCAGTTTTATGGCGCAATTATGTTAATTTATATAATTCCCTTTCCCTGGTGCGATGCTCTTGTTCCGCGGCGGTCACTCTCCGCGCCGGGAGATTTACCTGCCGCAGATCGCCGTCTAGTTATTCCAACTGGGATCCGCAGCATCCGCGGCAGCAGCAGTACCACAAGATCCTCGCGGACGGACGCGGATCTGTGGCAGAGTGCGAGGCAATTCTGGGGCCACTTCGGCGGCCGATTACATGCATTTCGATGTGGCTCGACGGGCTGCGCAGGTCGACTTAACTTAGCCAAGTGTCCATTCCATGGCACTGAGCCCTCGCCCGCTCAGCGACGATGATTGCGAAATTATGTTCAGTTTCATTTTATTGTCAATTTGGAGTACGAGGAAGTCTATTCGTGTTAACCAGGCACCGTCTCTCGAGGTGTCTTGATGGGGCCCGAAGCAGAGCCCTGGCGAGCAACATGTGTGAACGCAGGTGAGCCATGACTTTCTGATTGAAGAAATCCACGGACCAACGGGGGAACAGGCCCAGGAATCGGAGGAGAGCAAATAAGTGGACACACTCGTGAGCTATGCAGATAATTAACTAAGCAAATCGGTGTAATCGCTTTTGTCACATTAAATTGCTCCAATCGCTGGGATTCCTGCACTTAGGGACTGTTAATAGGCCTATAACCGCTCGATGGTGCCGAGCCAATTGGAGGGAATTATTGAATCATTGGAGTTTCTCAGGCGATGAATGGACTTATCACGCATTGAACATGCCGCCTAATTAGCTTCTTAACTTCTTTTTACTCATAGTTGAAAGACAAATATTTATCATACTATAAAGAATTTGTTCACTATACATACATATATGTACATACATACATACATATATATGTGTACGAAATATACCAAACATCGGCCCGGTGTCAGACAAGCAATTAAGTCTTAAGAAAATCCCCTTCTAGTTTTATCAAAATTATTTACGATTTTGCAGCGTAAGGAAGTTCGCCAAAGTCGCCTAAGAATAATTACGTTGATTAATTTTTTGTAATTTATGTATATGATTTACTTAAGCTAATGAATTAATAGATATTTGTTATTTATCACTAAATTATATTAAAGTTAAATTATTTCTATTTGAGACGTTAAGGGTAAGTTAAAAATTTTCAAAATCGTATTGTATTTAAATTATATGTAGTTTCAACGTGTGGGAGCAATGCGTACTGCGTACGCGCGTTTGCTGTTTAGATATTCACAGTTAATCTAATGAAAAAATTCAGCCATAGGAAATTTTATAGAAAGAGTTACTAAAGGAATCTGTAGATTTTTAGATTTTAAATATTAGACCCGCAGGTGGAAAAGATAGGCCTTTTCCTACGTCTTCAAAATATGCCAAGGAAATTATTATTGTCACGAAAAAGACCTATTGGTGAATTTCTTTCTTTTCGGTTCATCAAGGTGCCATGTATTTTTCCAAAACCTTACCATTTCGGATCAGGACAATTTACTGTACCTATCTGTAATTATTGTTTATTTTAAATTATGAAAGTTAATTGTTTTGATTAGATAATTATTGTATATTAATAGACAAAAATTTTATTGTTAACATTTAGAAACATTGAAAATAAGCTCTAAAAGCTATACCATGTGCATTTGTTCTGTGCACATATTGGCATAAATCAATGTATGTATGTACGTCCTCAAAAAGAGAGTTTTACCAATAATAAAAAAATCATCAACTCATTATAAAATTTTGAATGTTTCAGAACTGAAGAAATTGTTGATTTCAATCTGTTGAATACACTTTTTTAAATAAAATAAAAATAAATTAATAATGAGAAACATCAATTTTCTCAAATCTTCGGAATTAGCCAATATTTCAGAAGTGGAATCAGCTACTTGGGATAAATATTGAGGCATTTGAAGGAACTAACGAAATGATATTCATGATAGGCTTGGAAAGTACGTACATAGAAGTAAAATATCATATCAAACTCGAGTTTTAATTTGTTGAAATTTCTAAAACAATTCCAGTGTATTTCAGGCTTTGTTTCCAAAGTATCCCGTTTTTTTTCCATTCTTTTCATAGGAAACTTGAAAAATTCGGTAACGAGCTCTCACTGTTTTTTCAAAGGAATCTTGGAAAAAACGAGAAATTTTCAAGTTTTTTCCAACGTTGGTCAAGTCCCAGACACAGCCAATAAGAAGGTTTGTCTGCTGCTTGTGTTGTTGCATTAATTTTACATATATTGAGCACATTTCCCAACAAGTAAAATTAAATTAAAATCTAAAGAAACTCAAAAGTTATATAGTAATAGTGCCAAAATAGATATAGGAGTTTTAATAGCAACTATCATTCGAATAAACGAACTCAAAATTTACAATATTTAAACGTAAAATTAAAGATGTTTGTACTATCCTCTCTTAAGGACTAAGTTTTAAGAAGTTTAAGAAAGTTTTTTTCTTTTGAGTTATGCCTTTAACCGTCAACTGAAGCAATAGCACAACATTTTGCATTCTACTAAGCACCTTGCAACAGTTCAAAACTACATTCTTCTAGCGCGTGTAGGAATTTTTCATGGCCTTAATTAATCTGAAGGCGATCTCTCTTTATCGGCCGTAAAAGGTCTCGATGGCAGTGATTAAAGGCACGCGCTAATTGCTCATCCTGACAGGGTGTCTCGTCGATCCATCTCGGAGACTGACGGAAGCCCCAGTCCGAGGCGCGCAAGGGATCGATATTTAAAAAGCAAAAATTAAAAAGGCCAAGAAAGCCGCGGTTCAAAAGTAAATGAGGAAAATTTATTACTGTCAATTAGGAGGCGCAACATCAACCACCTAGTCCTCACCTTTTCAGCCGGGGACTGCTTAAGACTGCCGGGGGCCCGTCATCGTCTGTCACCTGTGCGAATGGAAAATTCAATGTGACTCCGGTTGCCAGTCGCGCGGGCTTAGACTTTGGCTGGTTTCGTACCTGAGCGAAGTGGTCAAAGTCGGCCAGTGGCAGGCGAGCAGGAAAACTATTGCACCGATCGACACCACAATCAGGTAATCAATTTGATCGCGCGGTTAATCCGAAAAAGGTAAAAATTGATTTACGAAGAATCAGGCGGAAGGGAAAGAAATCGTTTACGCAATTAATTAAACAAATTACCTGCGGGCTCCGACGACGACGACGATGATGGTCGAGGAGCAGGCCCTTCGCGCCAGAACGCAAAACCGATCGGTGCGATCAGTTGGAGTTGAACGCAGAAAGAAGTAGAAATCGGTGGCAGGCCCCGACGGTGCCCCTGGGGCGCTGCAGGGAGCACTCATTATGTTACAAATATAGGAAAACAACTTGTAAACGCGTCCCTGCCAATTCAGTGTGTCTTTTCAGGTGATCGTCGTGCTACTTCCGATCGAAGCAGCGCGATCAGTTCGACGGCCCTCTTCATGTAGATTTGCATTCCGCGCGAGAACACCATTCACGTGGTGATCGCTTCGGGACTCTTTCAGGGTGACTGCCATCGAGATGAAATTTATTTTATTTTTTGAATTTATTTAGAAAATGTTTTAACGTTATATGTTTGTCTTTTTGCAGGTGGACGATTTTGCTCATTTTCACCTTGCATAGAGCAGTCCCAAAGGTGCTGTGAGGCTTTAGAGGAGAACGGGTTTACTCAGATTCAATCAATGGAAATTCTTCAAGTCGAACATATTGTCAAGACGAAAACAGTCACTGTGGTGGATTTTGATTTCCTAAAACATAAGGTATGTGTCGACATAATTTCGTCTTTTAAATCTGCATACATACATACCTTCTTTAGTAGCTTTGTCCGTTTCTATCAAAATCTACTAAGATATGTATATAATTTTTGTAGTGTTTTGTTGCGACAAATAACAATTAATTATTCTTGTGGAAAAAATTACTGATAAAAAGATTATACCTAAAGGGAAATTATTTTCTTGAACTGTTTCTTTTAACTCTTGATGTGTCACAAAATTATAAATAACTAGATGAGTGATCCGGTTTCACCCGGTGTTTCGAAAACACTACTTAGTTAAATATTTCTGAATTATTGGTACATATTTCAGCCAGAGTAGGAAATTTAGAAGTATTACTAAAATCTATGAATGTGGTACATAGACCCGTGCCAAACTCATTTTGTTACCTCCGCCCATATCACTTATATGTTTTTATTATTAAGTGTTAAATAAATAAATAAGGGTATTAATTTTTTCACCATATAATCGTTGTCTTATTGTAAAATATTAAAGCTGTAAATCTTTTCGTTATAGAAATTATCGCGTGCCTAAACATATAAATGTTCAATAAATTATTGGGTATTAAATCAGCCATTCTAATTTATTCATCATATTACTTTGAAAAATTTGGTCGCCATTGATATTTTATTTTCTAAATTTTTAGAATGGTTGCGCAATGAGCATCTCCAAAATCTCCACATATGTACCAATATTCATGGCAATCCATAGACATTTGCAATTACTGGCTGCCATCTTAAGTTCGCCATTTTGAAATTCCTAATTTTATGACCGTAAAAATATTCCATATATTAATTTTATGATTGTAGAACCTTCAGATAGAAAATGAAAAATATTGAACCAACCGTTTCAGCATGATTGATTGAGCAACAAACATACCTACAAATAAACGCATGAACTTTCGAGTTGATATGTACGGGATTCAAAATTGGTACCA
The DNA here is from genome assembly GCA_951509405.1 of Machimus rusticus. Classification (NCBI taxonomy): domain Eukaryota; kingdom Metazoa; phylum Arthropoda; class Insecta; order Diptera; family Asilidae; genus Machimus; species Machimus rusticus. The sequence continues at coordinate 12,778,857 of OX608054.1, read as the reverse complement.
CTAATATGAAATTGAACTTAAATTCGTAGAATTTCAAACATTTTTTATCGCCATATTTGATCCGCTATGTTGAATTTATAAGTTTCGAAAGTAGACTCGCAATTAGGTCCGCCATTTTGATATCCACTAATAAAATGTAGCCTACATGTTAAGTCGGGTACTGTACAGTACTGTCTTCATTCAAAAAATAAAAATGATAGAACTAAGCGTTCAAGGGTGATTAAGCAACAAGCAAACTTTCGATTTTATATATGTATGTAAGTATAATAGGGAATGGGGATGGGAATTAAATTCTGAATACAAGCGAATTCGCATAAAAATCAAAAACATTGCTGTCAGAAGTGGGATTCGAACCCACGCCCTCAGAGAGGACCAGAACGCTCAGCTATCAACGACCCGAGTTCATCAGGTAAGATTTCTCTTGAGTCTGGCGCCTTAGACCGCTCGGCCATCCTGACACATAATCAACGAGCAGCATTTAACGACACACACATTACACGAATGAAAAATTCTAAAAATAAAGAACGATAAGATAATATGTGAATTATTACACGTCATAAAAAGCTCTTAAGCGATCGTGCGAAAATTTCTTCTCTAGCGAAACGAACATGAGCGTTTTAAATAAATCCACGACAGAGAGCGTTTCAGTAGCGTGAAGCAATTAACTAAAAATAATCATTTTTCACCTCTTTGCAGCCCTCCCGGATTGCATTTTGAATATTACCGATAAATTAAGCAATTCACTCATGTACATGATCATGTGTAGATCAGAAATGTAGTAGCGATAAATTATTTTGATTTTGATTCTTGTACTATGAGTGTATGATTGATTTTGTATATAAAGATCGGGATTATGTTCACGGGGTCAAATGTCGATCCATCGATTATCTTTCGACACTAAATGATCACGAATTATTTGTTTTTAGTCGAATTGCCGGCATCTCCGATTTAGTCCATATAACGCCATATCCGAACTGATTTATTGTTATAAAGCAATTTAATCCTTCTTCCTCAGCATGGCTCAAGACATTTCAGTTCGTCTCTGACTAGGAGATCAAAAATGGAAAAATAATATATAATTAGGCAATATTCTTGAGATTTTATGTTTATTCAGGTTGTCTCTGTCTTTTGAATAGAAGATAAAGATTTAAGTTAGCAAATATTCAAAACAGCCAGCGGTAGGAATATCAATATATACATACATATATGAAAAATGATCTTGTAATGATCGTTTTTAAAAAGTACGCTGCCACGAATCATATGAAATATACGTTGAATACATTCATTTATGTGCTGTCTTGGAAACCGTGCCAATATTTACACAGCCATCTCACAAAAATCGCCCATAATTCATGTTATTTATAAAATTTCATCTAAATTGATCGTAAATCAATTCGAATAGAAAATTAGTATGTTTGCTTAGGCATTATAGCAAAGGCTCTGGGCCAAATGAGCACTGAAAACGCCAGATTACACGTACGTCCCATCACATTGCCATGCACATTTGCAATATGACGAATGTATGAAATTTCTCGCTGTATAGTTGCACTTCATGTTTTAATCCACTTCCTCCTTGAGCTCGATGTTGAGATGCTTTTGCTTATTTTGTTCGCCTCCTTTTTTGCCTAGAGAGTGCCGAACGCGTTATAAATCTGGTTGCGGCTGCGCCTACCTCTCTGGGGGATTTTATTTCTGCACTCATCTTTAAGATTTATTTGAGAAAATTTCATATTTTGCCGTTTCACAAGATCATCACTGAGGTGGCACTTACCATCGGCTCGGAATGGCTGTGGCAGAGGCGCACCATTCCACCGAGCTCTCATATCGTGCTGAGTTTTAATGGCTTCATTTAGGACTTTAATTGACGCGAATGTGATTATTTAACATGTTCAAATATATTTATGGGATCATTAGTATGTTAAGGTGTGTTACGTTTTGAAAAATTAAATAAAATCCTTTTTTAGAGGGATTGATATGTATGTATGTTCTTTAAGTGAAGTGGTACTTTTTGGGATTCTATTTACTTATTTACTTATATTTTTAATAATAATGCATATTAAATAATGTTTAAACACAATTAAGATAAGCAATCGCAATCTTGACAACGGCCAGGGAAATAAAATTAAAATGATATAAATAAATAATTTAAAACACAAATAAACTTGAAACGGTGCTGTTTCAGCACAATTTTACTAATTGAAGTGAGTTGATTTTAATACAATTACTACGCTTAATCCAACTTCAATATTTCAACTACATCTCGCATAACGTTGAAATTCTAGAATGTAGTCGTAATAATCTTCTTGCTTTTTGATTTCACACGAGATTCGCTGACTGTAGCTAGCAATTTCTACGGAAAATGCATGGGATAATCGTACGAGTGAGAATTAAGCAATAAAAGTTTATGATCTTCAGACTACCGTGAGAAAAGAATAATTAAAGTGAAAAATATCTTCAAAACGTGGGGGAGTATAACGTTTAAATTTAAAACGATAATCTTTGTCCGTTGGAGAAGTGACCTCACAGTATAGAAATTATGAAGCATTCATTAATTTCAAAGCAAAAATAATTATGATTAGAGGAATATTTAAGAATTTCGCGTTGCAATTTTAAAGTTTCCAGATAAATAATGGTATGAGGTGCTGAAAGAAAAATGATTGAATTTGAAATTTATCTTATATCAGTTTTTGTGTTTAAACCCTGTATTAATTCTTTTATAGAAAATTGATGATGACAATGTAACAGATGCCAACCAGAAAAAAGATGCAAAAATAAAGGAGACAAAGAAATATCTAACAGCATCAGCACCACAGACTATGGCTGGACATACAGGCTATTTAACTTTTGCTACTCTCCCACCAGCATTTGCTAGATACTAGAAAAAATAATAGAATTTTCAGTTAAACTCTTTTATTAAAGTATTTTTATACAAAAAAATAATGTTTATTTATTCATATCCAAGGCATCATCCCTTGGTATGTTATCCCTAAAATCCCTGGATCCGTTGCTATATCAATCAAACACTTGACCTGTTCTTCTACAGTCAAATCTTTTTCTGGTAATCGAGCTCTTATGTTGAACTGCGGTCTTCCATATAATACCTTAATATATCCAGCAAGATAATCTGGTGATCTAGAACATTTTTCTTTTAGCTCTTTTTCTGTACAAAATAACAATACTTTAAAAATTACCTGGCAATGTGGCCAACTTTGAGTTCTCTTTCCATCAAATGCATCGGATTATATCCTTTCAGTTTGCATCTGGCGACATCAATACGATCCTTTGGTTCCCAATTGCTTGAGACCTCGCTTTCATCATCGAACAGATTCTTCTTCTCTAAATTTATCCAATTAACGCTCGGATCTCTTACGAAGACCTCCATGCAGGCCATCAAAATTTTTTCGGATTTTCGGAAAACCCTAAGAGCATGAGTTATACACTTGAATATAACCCCTGACGTGCCCATGGGTTTCATCGCGTTAACAAACTGTGGGGTTAGTCTAAAAGGCACCATTTCCGGGACTGCCGTGTCTCGAATGCTGGCGTCGAACACGAAGCCGAAATCAATGCCGGTCAAGCTGCCGTCCTTGACACTGATCAAGATGTTCTGCAAATGGCGATCACCGATCCCTAGAATCCAGTGGCCGATACTCATTGCCGCTAGACTTGTCGCAAAATTATTTCGGAGGACGAAGAAGCTCTCTGGGGATACGGAGATGTCCAGGAGGGCCTGTTTCAAAATGTCTGGAGGTAGACCTGATTCCAAGTTGCGGAAGTTTGCAACCACCTTGAAGACAAATACCATATTAAGGAATTTATCGTTAATAATATTTGACGAGTATACTCTTCATGAATAAAATAACCAATTTTGAATTTTGGAATAATGAAATCAGTTTTCTATTTCAATTAGTTGTACATTACTCTGCGTTTGATGATTATACTTGTCATCGCTTATTTTATATCATGTGAACAAATACAGGGGCTTTATTCATGAATTTGATCTATTCAATTTGAATCGCATCGAAAAGGGCTTTCAAAAGCATCTTTTGAATTAAAATTCCTTAATAAAGTTCTTAATTTTTTAATAAATTCGTTTAAGTTACCTTTTACTTCAATTAATTTTTTTGTTCAAAGTGATTAAAATTATTTGATAGAAAAATCGAATTATATCGACGTTATGAGAAGAAAAATTAATCGAAATCAAAGGTAACTAAAATGAATTTATAAGAATTTTAGAACCTTAGTAATTACTATTAGAAACATCAGTACAGGCGTAAAAAGAAAGTAATTTTAAGAGGGCCTCATCGCAATTTATATATAGTTCCATATTATGTCGTTATCCTTACACTATTTTATTCAGACTTCTTCTTCGAATTACAGCTCGGGATTGCAATTTAATATTTGAATACCATTAAAATGTTTGGTGCATGTACCCCACTAAAATTTCTATTTAAGGCTGTCTGTAGCAAGAGCACCCCGAAATGCATCAAAAAATGCGTTTTTTTTAATGTACTGGATAGATTTAAGTACGTTTTCTCCGTATGAAAACCCGAAATCCCAGGTTTTATCTGGGTTTCTATCCAGGCTACGGGGAAATTTCAGACATTTCCCACTTTTTTGGAATGTGACAATGCAGATAGAAACCCAGATAAAACCTGGGTTTTTGGGTTTTCATGTGGAAAAAATGTACTAAAACCTATCCAGTGCATTAAAAAAACGCAGCTAAAGTAAACAAAAAATGCACAATTCGACAGTTTTCAGGAATATTTCTATAGCTTTTCCACATTCTGTCCCACTTGCTCAAGTTTTGCCTCTTTCGGTACACTATATTTCAGCGTTTAAGCGCTTCACTATCTAAGGTAATAACATGTTTCCATCACCCCAAAATCTCAAGAGAGATTTTGTGAGATTTGGCGAAATCCATATCATAATCTATTGGATTTCTCATACAAGTATGCGATTTTGAAATCTTTAGATGTCAATAGAATCTCAATCAAAACATAAATTCATTGGCATCTCCAAAAAGTTTATTCAGCACTACTTAGCAGGCGTTAAATTTGGCATTGAATTGAAATGGAACAAATAGTTACAATGGGAAAAATATATATATATACAAGGGAAAGCAATTAAAATATGACACTCAAACTATCAAATTGAAATCGTGTACTATAAGGGTAACACTTTTAAATTATTCTAAATCCCAAGACTTTGGGGAGATGGAAACATGGTAGCATAAGGAATTTTTGTCCAAAAAGGATTTTAGTAAGTTCTTTTCGATTCGATTCGAACGGATTCATGAATAAGACCCAGTCCCAGATTATTCCGAAAATTCATAAAAACTAATTGTGTAGACAAATAAACCTCACCTGATCAATTGAATAAGTTTTTGCTGCTCTTCCGTAAACATTGTAGTTATCGGTTGCACCGCCACTCGTTTTTCCAAGAAACACCAAATAATTTTGGAAGACTTGCCCAAGACTTAAAAAAGACGTTTCCTTTCGTGTTAAGCAATGCTTTATAAAGTCTTCGAGGTGATTTGTGTCCGGAACCCAACTGAGCATACCTCCGTGCTGCTCTATGGGTATAATTTTATAAGTCCTTATAAATAAATTGTGATGTCTACAATTTTCATCCTCGGCTAATTTGTCAGACATGAAACCAAGAATTTGCTGTACTCTCTGATCTTGCTGCAAATCATCTCCGTATTTTACAAGAAAATCATAAGTTTTTGCATTACTTCCATAAATGGTCAATTTAAGAGGGTGTCGCTGCGATCCAAAAACTTTAAGTTTTTGCCCAAATTTAACGATTTTAATGTGATCCTGAACATTTGGGCGTTTATTGCCAGTATATTGTCCAGGCAACTCTAGAAAATCTTCTTCTCCACACCATTGAAATTGTGATAGCCATGGACATAATTTTTCCAAGAAAACATATTCCAATTTCTTTTTAGGATCCTTATCCTTGAGGCTGTTTGGAACAACCGCCTTGATTTTTTTCAGACTATCAAGAATTCTAATTCTCTTTTGGTTGAAGTTAAGGACCTTTAAACGTTCAATCTCTTTCTGATACTCTGATATCCGTTTAAAATCACTACCTTGTACGCCTTCTTCCAATCTGAACACAACTTTAACCAGTTTATCGATTTGAGCAGTGAATTCTTCCTGAGCCAATGTGCGGTTTTTCTGTAAGTAATTTATAAGCGGTTGCATATGAGTCACTAAAAATGTTTCGGGTATATATAGGGTCTTGAAGTTCTCAATGAATTGATCAACTACGGGATTTTTAAGGAGCTCCTTAATCTCTGTAATTCTTCTCCGCTCCAATGTACCCCGAGTAGTTGTTTCTTTATGGTCATACCAAACTCTAAAAGGGTAAGTTAGCGCGTTTGGATACATCTTGGCGATTCGTGTGACGATCTCATCTAAATAACAAGGTCTATCGTACTCGAGGCGAGACAGAATCTGTGGAATCCATCCCAGGAACATCCATTCGGGCACTTCTTCCGCTGATGTTTTGAAAAATTCTTGTAGACGTCCATTTTCAACTGAAGGCAGTTGTAAGACACATGGAAACAATTGTCTAGCCTCATTTGAACCATGTTTCATCCCCTGAAGGACTGCATCCATTAGAGTCCTTTCGAGCCCTTCGGTTCTCTTAATTTTTTCATCATCGTGGTAATCATAGCAAAACTGCGCTAGACGATAATAAGCATCAGCTAAAATCTTCGTTTCTTTTTGATTAAATCCTGAGTTTGTAGCTAACAACATGGCCACATCCGTTGATTCTTTCAATGCCCAGAGGGAATGATCGAAAAGTTTTTGATAGAAATTTCGGGCACTACTATTAGTGGCGAAAGACATTAAAAGTTCTCTTCTCTGGGGGTTAATATCGGTCTCTAATGAAGTCAAAAAAATCCCTTCAATAACTTTGGATAAAAGGTTAAGAGCATCGATTTTTATTTCTGAGAAATCGCTCAAATTTTGTGCATCCAAAAAATTTGTAGTTCCTAACCATGCTTGCTCCATAGAATCAATTGAGTTCAAACCCTTTGAAAGTTGACCATTCAAAACTGTACGTTTTATTTTAGCTATTTCGTAACGAATTTGATTGACATGACTTGGCGACTCCTCTAGAGGGGAAAGACGTTTCAAAAGTTTGTCTGCAAGTCCTGGATTTTCCTGATCAATAGCAGCGTTATAGAATTGTAAATCCATTTCAAACAAGGAGTTCCTTAAGTTGGTGGTCAAAGAATTCACTGTAAAAGAAAATTAATAAGTGAATAATTTGGAAAAATATTTAAAAACATACTTAGTTATTTTCAACTGATATAAAACAGTTCAGTAAAAAGGTAAGTTTCTCTTGATTCTATCTAACTTTTATTTTAAAATTACTTTATACTTATACTAAAGTTACTACTTTTTGTATTTATTTACCTTGCAAACCTTCACAAGCGTCGATAATTAACGCCGCTACATAAGTTCTGTAAGCTGTCATACTGTCCCACAAGGTCAAATTCTCTGAGGAATTTATTTTGCAATTAGCCCATTGATTTTTTATTTTCTCTATAGTCAACCCATCAAACTGCTCTTGCATCAAGCGGGCATAGAGACTAATTTCCGAAACTTTTTGTGCATTCAGTAAATTTTCAAGCCTTCTTTTGCTGTAAAGCGAACTTATAACGCCCCATTCAGCCAAAAATGTCCTCATATAGTTTTCAGCAAACACTCGAGCTTGAGAAAAATTTTTAGTAGCTATGCAGAGCATGATCAGTTCTTCACAAAAGGCTGATTTAATATGCTCCCCTTTCACGGGATCCTGTATCCATCTTTCTAAATCGCGTAACAAAATCGCTGCTGGCTTAGTTCCTGCAAGAATTAGTTGAACTTCGGACTGTACAAAGTTTGGCAAAAGGACAGATTTGTTAAAATCATCATTCCAAAGCTGATCTACATCGTCAATTTGATCTTGGACGCATTTCGATAGTGCTTCCCAGTCTCCCAACTTTAAAATACATTCATAATAGCAACTATAGGCGTAATCAGCCTCTAGGACGTACTCTCGTTGAATAACTTGGTTCAGCAATTCTATCGCCTCTTCATACTTTCTATTTGCCTTAAGTTCGATAGCTTCAGATAGTCTTGGATCAGTTTCTAGCTTATCGGAAAATATAGAGGCGACCACATCGTAATCGGCTAGGGCGTTATAAATTTCTGAAAGTTGTATCCAATGACTGTCTTCGACTGAAATCGTGGTGCTTGATTTTGTGCGAAGCCGTTCTGTGTCCCAGTCGGCAACTAGTCGATTTTCAATGTAAAGCACTGCAATAGTTAACAATTTGGTTGCCTTTGATAACATTGCAACAGTTTCGGGAGAGAAATTGAAATGTTGCGGCTTTTGTAGAGCGATTTCGAAAAAGGTTGCCAATATGGTTGGGTCGCAAATTTGCGCATTCTCCAAAGTCTCTTCAATTTTAGTTGCTACTGAGATTATAAACATTTTCTCTTCTGGGCCTAATTCCAATAACACAGCATTGAAAATTAAGACGAATATCTGGAAAACACGTAATAAATGAAAAATTTTTAGAGTTGTAAATCTCAAATTTGAAAACAAAGATCAGTGGTTAAAAATACATACGGATCGTTGAAAAAGTTTTAAGATATTTTTAACATAAAATAAGTATAACAAATCGTATTATTTTAAATTTAAACGAAAAGAGTTTTCTTACTTGTCTGGCTATAATGGTGTCATTTTTAACCAGTCCCTGGAGGGGTTGCAGCAAAGCTAAACTATTGATGTACAAATCCGGATAATCTCCAAATCGATATCGTCGATACAAAACCACTTTACCTTCTTTCCGTTTAACCTGTGTAAAATACTGTTCTTTTTGTCTTACCCTATAATCGATTACTCTTAAGGCACGCTCGCGGTTTTCCTTTTCTTTATCTTTAAGAAATCTATTTCTGAATTTATCCATTGATTTTCTCATGTCTTCGTCCAAATCTTCTCTACCTTGACTCTGTACCTTTTGTGATCTTCTATTAAGAACATGCGGCTGAATGCCAAATGGCAGAGAACTTTGCGTCGGTAGAGTAAAACTTGTTCTTGTTTGTGACATTCTTACAGGATCTTGAGTTGGTTCAAAATGATGATCGCCTGCAGTTGCTCTTACTAAATTGGTCGGCTGCGATCCCAAAAAGAAACTATGTCTAGGCTGTTGCGATTCAACAAAAAGCGGTGGTAGAGTGTATGTACTTTTTACTCTATAATTCGTGTTTATATTATACTCTATCAGTTTTGAGTCTCGATCGTTTTCATAGAAAAAGAGTGGTCGTTTAGAGTCGCTATTTTGAACAGCTGGTTCTAGAATTAGTTGAGTACAAAATCCAAGAAATTGTTTTTCACAATGCAAACAGTAGTCTGTTATAAGCGAAACAATTTTATCTGCCGTTTTTTCTGGAAGTTCAGCTTCTTGAGACCAAAATTTGAAGATACGAGTTTGAATTTGCGTATCTTCATCCATGAGTCCTTTAAGTAAAAGGGAGCCAGCTTTACGGCTAAGTGGAACGCCAAAGTTTAAACAAACGAAAATAAAAATTTCGTAAGCTACATCTCGGCATTCAGATTTTCTTGACTCGGTGCATTCTTCTATATTTGGGAAAATGTTTGTAACATCCTTTTCATCCATTTTTATAAGGGCCTTGTTGACAATATGAAGCGCAAGTAGTTGATATTCGTTATTTTTAAGCAATTCTTTTATTCCTATTGACATGATTTCGCTGTAGATCCCATTTCCAGAGTAGCCCTCTAAACAGATCAAAAACATTTCTAAATAAATCCTTTTAATAGCGCCAATGGCCATTGGTATTCTCGAAGAAATTATTTCTTTGAACGAATTTAATATTTCTGGAAAGTTCTTCTGAACTCCAAAAAGTATGTCCATAAAGACTTTTTCATTCTTTTTCCGGAGAGTCCTCAATTTAGCTACGAGTTTTTCCTTGTGAGTTTCTAGGATACTTAAATCTTCTAAACTTTGTAGTTTCTTCATAATCAATCCCATGACTTGCGAGGCCGATTGGTAGACAGTAGTGTAGTCATTGCTAAGATTTTGGAAAATGCTTTCAATAAAATTCACTTTTGTAGACTCTGTCCAGGGGACAAGATCATTGGTGAGCACGATCGCAGTAAGGATGATGCCGCACTCATTTTCTCTAGAATCAGGGCGCCGCGTTTTAGTAATCATGTCAGCAAGTAATTGGTAGGGCACAGAAAGGCAATTACCCCACAAACTTATCATGGTTTGAATCAACTCAAGGTTGAATTTGAAAATTTGTTGCTTATCACTCCAAGCGCCTTTCATTAAAATTTTTAAAAGGCCTGACACTAAGCGGTGTTCGTGAGGTGTTTGCGGTTTATATTTGTCGTTAGATGCTGTAATGAATCAAATTGATCAAGAATTTTTAAATTATAACTCCTAGTTTGACGTCTTTCTGCCGTCGAAATCGAACACAATCTATAATTAGCTACACTATTATTGGTTGAGAGGTAAAAATAATTAGAGAGATTAAAGAAATATTATAATATTCAAAGCGGAAGACAAAATTTATTTAATATAACAAATTAGAATAGTTTTTGTATTCGAATTCGGCAAAAAAAGAAAGATTTAAGCAAACAACTTACACCAAGAAAGCAATAAAGCCGTCATATCCGTAACAAAAAAGTTGAGTTCAGTCCCAGCACATTCATCGACTAGAACTTCTAAAATAGGTCGAAAAAGAATATGGGCAAAATGTTGAAGTATATCTCTACAATTATCGACCAGTTGAGCAAGAAAAAGGCGAACGTTCCTGTGGTTTTCAGGATTTTGCATCGAATTCGCAATATCAGTAACGATGGGATTTGTATTTCGGACTTTGGGATCCTCAGATATACTGATCAACGTATTCATGTACATGTGCTTTATAACACCACACAAAGTTGCCATAATTTCATGCTTGTTCAAATCATGTCGCTCCAAATGGACAGATACAACTTGTAAAGATTGTTTCTGCATGATAGCTTGAATTTCAGCATCGTTTCTTACATTGGTGTAATTTAAATCGATTTTCGATACATCCTGGCTAAGGCTTGAATTAAAAATATTTTGGGTTTGTAGATATTTAGCTGTAAAGTATTGCTGACCTCCAGTACTAAGAAAAGGATTTAACTTTCTGATGGATACAAATCGCTCTTTAACACGAGGAACTTTTTCGAACTCCTGTCCAGGAAATATATACTTTTTATCATCGCTGCAGTCAATCAGTTTTCGCCAAATATATTTGTTTTTGTCAGGAATCTCCTCGAATATAAGTTTATTATAATGGCCTATGTTTTCCTGAGTATTACTTATAAGTGAGCATACAACGCGGTACGCAGCGCATTGGTAGACTCTAAAAAGTTCTGTGACTGCTTTATCGTCGGTTACAAAAACCTCATCTCGGACGTAGTATGACTTTTTTGTTAAGGTTCCAATAAACTCATTCCCGGATTTGGGTTCAATAAGCATAGCTTTCCCAATAGGACACTCCCGTCCAGTTAGCCTTTCCTTTGGTAACTGACCGCTCATAATTTCTATCAAAGTATATCCAATTATCCTGCTCATAAGAGCTTGTTCGACTTGATACCCTGAAGTGGCGAAATTGTATTTAGTATCCATTAGCTCCAATATGCTTTTAATATTCTCCTTGTAAAAATTTGCCAAAGTTTCTTCATTTGAGCTTTGCAATGCAATTAGCATAAATCGCTCTAGCACTGCCTGTCGAATTGCTGTTTCAAATGTATAGTCGCGAACTATTTCAAAAATTTTCGACAAACAGTTCATCTGTTGGGTCTCTGTTAGATTTTGTACGAACACCTTCAATTCATCTTTAATCATCCACTCCAAAATATGTTCAGGGTCCGGTGCTGTGGATTTTATGATGAAGTCCAAAATTACAAAAGATCTTGAGTTGACTAAGGCGCTCAAAAGTGCTTTGTACGTTGATTTAAGAGCTGTCTCTTTTAAGCTGTTTTTCGAAAATTCCTTGGATCTCAAAGGGAAGTGCTGATTACTAATCTCTGTTAGTGCACGAGAGACAGGCTCATAGTCTACATCGTCCGGGCCAATTATTAGAGGAAGAAGACTTATAATGCGAGACTTGTGGTCTAAAGAATTTTTGTTATATCTCAACCTAAACAAAATCCATTCCTCTAGAACAGGGGCCTTCTCTTTAAAAGTTGTCACTGGAAATGCACTAGCAAGCGCTAACGTAGACATAAGCTCTATAAAGAGTACGTCTTTGTTCGGTTCGACGAAAAAAGGAAGGACCTTTGAGAGCTGTTTCAGTATACCGTTTACAAGGGTTTCTATGGATTTTTGATCGCTACGCTTGTACTTGTACATATGATCAGCTAGCGCTATCAAAAGCTTAACGATGTAATAGCAGTTGTCTTCGTTAATTAGCTGAAATAGCCGATTCAGAGTGTGATCGATGAATCTGAAGACAAAAATAAAATTTGATAGTACAGCAGTAATGTGTACAAATTATTGTTATTATTGGCACCAATATTATTATCATATTATTAGTATTTTTGTAATATACAGGGTGGCCAAATTAATCGGCGGATCCAAATATCTCCTCACAAAAAAAAAAAGTGAAATACTCATCCCAACAAAACATAAATGTGAAAGAAAGTCAAGTTCGTAAGAAAACACTTGCAAGATAAGTACTCTGATAACGGCTTCGCTAATAAAAGAAGTCAGATCTAACTGGATACCAAGTTATTTCGAAGTTCCTTAAATCATAGCTCCTGTCATGCAGGAGTTGCTTTAAAAGAAAATTTGTTATGTTCTTTGATACTCAATAGTGCGACTTGGCAAGTTCTGACCCAAATACTTGATTAACTAGATCAATCAAATACTTGACAACTTGGCTGATACACTACCGTGTGTCTAGATTTTCAACCTAAAATTTTCTGATCTTTTCGAATCCAACGTCAATAATAGGAGTTCTGATTAAAAAAACATAACCTTAACCTACATATGACACTGAAGACAAGTGATAATTGATTGTAGGTCAAGATTATTTTGACAGATGAAGGACCACTATTGTCCTTGACAATTTTTGTGTGAAAAATTTTTCTGTAGCTGACGTATTTTAGGAAATACTTGGATCCGTCGATTAAATTGGGTCACCCTGTATGTAACAGTCAAGTGCTCAAATATCGAATTTTATTGATTCGGTTAGTAATTCAGGAATGCAAAAGCAATTCATCTAAAAATACAAGAACTTACCGATCGTTGCCATGCTCAAAAATTGTTCGTTTATAAACACTGAAGAAATGCTCTCCGTGTTTTATTGTTACTCCACCTGTAGCCAGTTCTGTTCCGTCCAATATAAAATTAACCACCGTTTCGAACAGGTCTTCCAAAGCGAAGCAAATACTCATCAACTTATTAGCAAATTTCTTTACATCATGGGGGGGATTTACAGCATTTTCCTTCTGTAAAACTGTATGCTTCAGCCCATAGAACAAATCGCCGAGCAGTTTTTTCGCTGTTACTTTTAACATTTTTTTGTCGAAATCCGAAGGCGAGAGCAATTTTATATTTCGACATGAGAAATAAATTCCTCTAGCCGAATTCAATCGATGCTGAGAAATTAGATCTGAGCTCAAAATTTCTTGGGCAGATTCAGTAATTTCCTGGAGGCGTGTAATCATTACTTTTATTATATCCTTTTTCAATTCCGCAAGAAATTGTGCATCTGGACATTTAGCGTCAAGACGTTTTAAGAATGTCTGAACGCATTTAGGTAATTGTTCTGCAACTTCCTCTGACTTAAAATCGAAGCCCAAGTGATGAGGCTCGTACATGACTTGAGTGATGAATTGGACAAGAGATCTCTTGTTAATGCTCCAGAAGTCGTTTGGAATTTTATGAGCACATCCAGCGTTTAAGATTTCGCTTAAGAAATCCATCATCCTCACTGTTATGATGCATTTAATTGCAGCGATCTTGTTCATTTCTTCATTTCCAGCTATAAGTACCGCTTCGGATACCTCATTAAGGAAATCTGGATTAATTTGCTGGAAAACTTCGTACAAGCTCTTCCAGCAGACGTTATTCAAATAGTATGAAATTGTTTCGAAGACGACGGTTTCCTCGAACAGTATCTCTGGATTTTGTAATGCACGTTCGTCTAAAAGCCAACAATAGCAATCTAAAGAGCTCAAGAAATGCTCCAGCCATGAATAAATTTGAATGTGGGGCACTGTTGAAAATTTCTTGATGTGCTCTAAAGTTGGGCGGGCTCGAATACCAGTCCCGTCCTCTGCTCCTACACAAATAGTAACAAGCATATCCTTTGTAGTGAGCATACTCAAAAACATTGAGAAGGATGTGATATAAGTTATGCGACCGGCAAGTTCTTCAACCATACGGAAGCATTTGCGGCGATAGTTCATAAATTTCGAACCAGTCTCCTTCATAAGAAAAAGTACAGCACATTTCAGTGTGCCTTCTTCGAAAACATCCGGACAGCGACGTCTGGTTGAAGGTTTATTAAAAATATCATTTCGCTCCTTAAGGACCCGAACAACATGATCTAAGCTTTGTGAAACTTGTTCTAGATCAGAATTCAAACTTCCTGCAGCAACTGAGCTGAATTCTTCACTCAGTTTATAGTTCATGCAATACGTATATAATAAATCCATAAAGAATATATCGCAGATGGACTCCTCTTCTCGGAGTTTTCGGTATAAATTATTAAAAGCCAACGCAGCTCCGCTTCTTTTGGAGGCGCTTGAATCGAAGCTGTACATTCGTAATTGTTTCAGTATAATATCAATGCTTGCGGGTGATGCAGCAAGTTGTTCTGGAGTAGTCTGCTTAATGCCCCACTCCATAAATTCCCTTATACAGCCAGCAGCCAAATCCCGAATTGTACAATTTACACTATTTGATATACCCTCCATTAGGACCTCTATCAGGACATCAACGCCCTTATCAAGATTTTCATACTTCGACATGTAGTGCATGACTTGTTTTAGGAGTGGATCGAACATCTCTTTGACTGTAACATCACCATCCGCTCCCAAGATTAGCATTCGTGTGCATAGCTCTCGCCAAATTGGCCCAAAATGCTTTCTAGTGCCAACAAGATATAAGATGAAGGCATGTACCATTTCGCAAGCAGCTACTTTAGTCTTACGATCACTCGAATATACCGCAAGATAGCAGATTCTAGGAACCACGTTGTCCAAGTATATTTCTGGTTTCATATCAAGTAGATTAATGCGCAATAAAATACTTTCCTGCACGTCCCATTTAACCAAATCCTCTTGGCAATTTTTGGGTACGATCAAGGCAGCACTGTGAGGATCTAACTTTCCGATAAATTCGAAAATGCGTTTTTGAACGGTAAGAAGATCCGTTTCACCAATTTCTTCAACTTTAGCTTTTCGAATGCTTTTCTTGTTTTTATAACGGACTATCTCCGCACCTTGTTTAGAAACAAAACCTTTACTTTGCATATAATTATCAAGATAGGGCAGGACCTCCTCGTAAAATTCTTTTATATCACTGGAACCATCCTGAAAGTGATCGGCTATTCTATTCAAGCTACTTAGTCCAAGTTTAGCAAGCCAAATAATACTCTTTCCCAAATCAAATGCACAAGCGAATATGGGAGCTAAATCCAAAATGCAGTCACGATAAAATTTTATTGGAAATTTCAAAACAAGCTCCAAGCAAGCAATTTGAAGTTCGCCAGACATTTTCTGGCACTTTCGAATTAAGCTCTTTAAAAAATACGACATTTCCATCAGCAACGGAGTCATTCCCGTCAAAGCATCCTCATCTTTAAAATGTTCCAAATAGTCAGCGGTTTGTAGTCCGACTTCTAACAACTTCAGAAAACCACTAACCAAAGGGTTTTTTACAGCATACTCCATCATTTTCGAACAATACTCATTTATCCATTCCTTAAAGTTTGATCGGCGATATTTTGATGAAAAAATATCCCTGTAGAATTCAACGATATTAAAAAATATGTGAAAATCTTTAGGCTTTTCTGGGCATAAATCGATGTTCGGATCACAAAAGAAAAACTCTTGATCTTTGCCATCGTCGTCAGCGAAGGCACGACGTTTGGTGCGTAAATTTAATTTTTCGAGCACAGTAAGTAAAGTGACCATTAGGTGGTTGAAGACGCGCCGTGCAATCGCCGGTTTATCAAAGGAAGAAGTTACTGCCTCGTCTAGAAGACCTTCCCAAAAAGGCATGTAGTTTTTATAGGTGATGTTGTCTTTCCAATCGATATTCTTATCCCAATCCAAATTTGCATCGTAGACAAGCTTATGAGAGCAAGTCCATATAACGCCTTGGAAGACAATCTAAGTTCAAAAGTAATAATATAGGTAACAATTTTACGATGAACAGAAAAATTAGTGTTTTTTTCTAAAAAATGATCAAAATCAACAGAAAATTTGAATTGTACAGTTTCATATTATGTGCTCAATATCTGTATTAGTAATAGGTAGAAAATTTTAAATTTAGCATAGTAGTTCCAAAATTGTAAGGTACAAGAAATTTACTTTTTGTATTTTTGTAGTTATAAATATTCAAACTCCAGATGGTATGGTTGAAAATTTGAGGCTTTAATTATAATTATAATAATTCACATACCTTTTCCATGATCTCCTCCAGTAAATTGCCATCAATGATGGATAAGTTATGAAAAGCACTGCACACGGAAGTAACAACCAATGCGCTGTGAGTCCTCGACAAGTAGTGAAAGTCCTTAATTAGTCTCACCATAATATTCTGGACGTTGAGCGATAATATTTGAACAATATGTTTGTCCCCAATTTGCAGCATCATCTGAGTTAGAGCTTGGATGTAATCAGGAAAATGCTCCAAGACATCTCGTAGCTCATTGTCTTCAGCAATCGAAATTAGTTCAGTCCTCTGAATTACCAACGAAAGAATATCCTTTAACTCATCAGAAAACAAAACTTTACAAGATCCAGACACCAAGCCGAATCCCCGAATTGCAATTCGCATTTCGTGGGGGCGTGACTCGGGTGATTCAAGTACTTTTCGGAATCCCTCAATTAAGGACTTAAGCATATCTATCACACGATTATCGCCGCTCTCTCTGCTTCTGAATATTTCCTCAGCAATAATCTTATGAAAAGAATGAGTTCCATATATTCCTTTTTTGCGCTCCTCATAGATCGATGATGTGATCCAAGTAGACAGACAGTCGCTCCAAAATTGAAAATCTTTAAAAATCTGCTCCCTGAAAAGCGTCGGATGATGGGTAAACACATCCAAAGCTGCTTTGAACATGGCTTTTTGGGTTGTGTTAGGAGGAATACGAGATGCCTTTTTTACGCAAGCGTAAATCTGTTGGCAAATATCGGGCTCGTCTTCGGGAGAAGGTGCAAAATTTATAAGAAATAGATTAAGGCCCTCCATGGCTCCAGTAATTGATCGCATTTTTAGCTGAACAAAATTTATTAAGGCCTATATTTTTTAAAGAATAAAAGTACGTACAGTTTCTTGGTTAACCAGGATATCTTCGATCGTTTTTATGTAGGCATCACGAATTCTAATTGCATTCGGCCCTACAACACTTTCAGGAGCGTCCCTCGATATGATTCCCAGCAGCTTTAGAACTTGCTGCAGGAACATCTCAGGGTGGTTTTTAATGTTGAAGAGTTCCAGTAAGTTTGAAACGATTTCTGATGTGTCGTAGGTGGTAAACAGTTTGTTCTGAAAAATTTCTTGAAGCACTATAGTCGATTTTTCCTTTTCTTTAGCTGATACGAGGCTGGAAATGATAAATTTCATGCAGCACTAAAAGGAAAAAAGCTTTTATTTTACTCTCCACTTTCAGATATAATGAACAACCTCTAAAATGCTTTCAACATATAGATCAAAATTTACGGATTTGCCATAATCTTGTATAATTTTAATCCAAAGGTCAAAAATTATCACATTGCTGTCCTTAAAATGCCTCCGTTCTTTTATGGTTCGATTCAGGAAGCCTATTGTTCCAGAGGATGTGTCGAATAAAATTTCCAAGGCATATTCTGAAGTGAATAAATTTATTTGGAATGGTTTTAATGGTAAACATACTATAAAATTGTTTTAATAAAATTTATCAGATGTTTATATTCAAAATTTTGTAGTGCAATAATAAATATTGCATTGATATTTTAACACCAAGAAAACACTTATTATGCCTATTATACAGGAGAAATAAATAAAAATCCTAGCATGTGCAATTTTCACCAGTTTGCGCCCACATTTACCCAATTTGCGTCCAGGGGTCATATGAGATTTATGGCCATCGACAAATGAATGAACGGCCTGAAAACCAAACCGCTGGCATACTGTTGATAATATCTCTAGGTGGTCGAACATAGCGAAAAACAACCACTTGCGGTAAATACTAAAACAACAGTAATAACTTCTTTATCTTTATATTGTTGAACTATGTACAAATCTTTGAATCCTTTCGGAGCTAAAACTCATCCTATTTCGAACTCGTTTCGTCTCCATTCAATACACGCTCAGAATCCTGAAATCTCAACATTTACCTGCTTTAAATATTTCTGTAGCTCAGCAAACCATTTTCTTATGAACTCTTCAGAAACTGCAGTTCTAGTGTTTGGGATATTTAAAATTTCTTCAATATATTTCTGCATAGATTGATTGAAATACTTGGAATCGTAAATATAGTAAGAGTTCTAATAAAAACTCCTGAAACAAACACTATAAAAACTGGCACTAATTTGCGGATATTTGGAGACGCAAATTAGATCATGTTAGCTATTACCGTCCCCTTTTGCAGCCACTCTGTTTACCATTATTATTAAAAAAAAATTTATTGTTATCAACCAATATTTAAGTTATTTAAAGTATCATACATACACACAACCAATTAAGACTGAAGTGCGAATTTTCTTACCATTTATTCAATTTATACCACCACACTAAGAATTTTTTAAGGAAATTGTACTTTGGCATTATTTCATGCATCGGCGGAAAGTGAATCTTTTCTTGCGCACGCAGTTTCCCTTTACCTCTTCGGTTTTTACAGCAGGATAGCAGGTATCTTAGTTAAACAAAGGAGGTGGATATTTCTGGCTTTTGTTTTTGTGTGTGACTTTTATGGCCCACAATAAAAACGCGAGGACGCAAAATAGGTAGTGAACGCAAATTGATGTATTTACTCTAGTAAAAATAACGAAAGTAAAACATTTGGTTTCATTCACAACTGGGTAATTTATTGCTTTTCTTTGAATGAAAACATCAAATGATCATAAACGATATCTGAAAATAAATTCCTTGAAAGGATCTCGCGTAAAAACATAGCGCCAAACATTTTTTCTTTTCTTCAGGATATTAATTTAACCTTTAAAACAATAGCCTTTGGCTATGTTGATCATTAATACGTTGGTTGCCAATACATGACCGATGAGCACATTTAAAGCTATTACTTGTATGCATCACTTGTGATCACAATAAGCTTTATTATTAGTAGGCCAATGCATCACCAGGTATGTCGGACTGGTCCGTTCCCAAATGCTAAATATTGAAATTGAAAAATATAAATTTAGTGGATCAGAAGAAAATAAAATGTAATGTATGTAATATTATACATGTTTATTAGTCACATAAATTCAATAACGTTCTTGAAAATGTAAAAATAAAAATGGTTTTCTGGACATTGTGCGCAAAATGTGTCTACTTGTTTAGCATTTTTCCTGGCCAGCTGTAGAGAAGACGAGGCAGATATTTCCGAATTACATTGTACACATCTTAATCTTTTTCGCCGGTTGTCCTTTGTTACCGTTGAAGTTTTATTTAAGATGTGCTTATCATTAATAATCTTCGTTACTGCTCATTCTTTTTGTGAAACTATAACTTCAATTTATTATTCTTTATTGAACTGAACCTTGCAAATCGATAAGGCTATGCTCACTGGTGATGCACTAACAGTATAAACAACAGTCATGTTTTAGACGCCAATGCATTCCCGGTGAATCTACAAAAACAGAAAATTGTTTGACGATAGTGTAGATTATCGTGGCTTCAAATACGCTAACTGATAAGTTATTACTTTGACATATCAGAAATAATTTTCAAGTGTTCACTGGCTGGTTAGTTATAAATATTCAAATGCTTATCATTGATGCATTGGCAGCCAACATCTTAATAAATAAAATAAAAATAAAACAATTTAGAAATATGAGTTTACTTTAAATTCATTTGTGGTACTAAACTCATACGCACCACTATATTTTTACAAAATGTTCTTGTGTTGCCTTTGACAAAGAACCTCTAGAACTCGATAGAAGAATTTGCTAGAAACATTATTTTAACATTATCATATTGCTTAAATGCTTAAAAATTAATGTGCCAAAATAGAGCCTCCTGTGCCAGCAGCGCCAGCAAATATAGAGGTCTAGTTTCCTCTGCTTAAAATGCTATTACTCTTTTTTGAATAACTTTCAAATCATATCAACTGAAGGAACTATAACATAATTAAAATTCTTAAAGTATAAAGTAAGTAAAGCAAATTTCTTCCAAAAATTAAGGAAAAATCACATAAAACTAGAGTTTTTCCTGAAGCAGTTATTACAGTTATTTTACCAAGTTCGGCCTTTGAAAGTCCTTCATCGAAGAATCTCACGACATTTTGTAGCAGGTCCTTTGCCTCCACAGCATTCTGGCGGTCGATGCATTCTTTTAGCCCAATAAGCTGTAGAAATTTCCCGGACATGGTCAGGAAATCACAGCGAAGCTCACAGTTGCGAAATGTTTTGATTTATCAACTTCAACCGCCAAACTGGCGGCTGTCAACTGTCAGCTCTTATTCTTTATAATTTTGGAATTCAGGAAGTTATTTTTAGGTAAGCTCACAACTACATTGAAAACTCTCTGGCACGATTATGTCAATTTCCGGAGCAATTGTTCAAAGTGGATGCACTTGCACTCTTTTGGTTACGTTGAAGCTCGAGTGGATAATTTTGTCGTTTACGGATCATCGCCGGGTATAAAGCTCATTTGTGCGAAGTCCCGACTTTAATGAGAGCCAGAGAAATTGGCCGTTTCCTACTGCGAGGTGCCGAGCAATTTGTGGGCTTCAGTGAGATCGATAGAACCGCCGTCGTCCAGCGCAATCGATTCTTGGCCGAGAGCTGCAGAGGTTTCCTGTTCCGTGGGGCCCACTTCTACTCGACGAGCAGCGGCAGAATGTCATCGGGGAAGCCAAAGGTTGTGTTCGTCCTGGGAGGCCCGGGAGCCGGGAAGGGGACCCAGTGCCAGAAGATCGTCGACACTTTCGGATTCGTGCACCTGTCCGCCGGAGATCTGCTGCGGGAGGAGCGCCGCCGCGACGGTTCCGAGTACGCTGAGCTGATCGAGGATTCAATCAAGAACGGGAAGATCGTTCCCGTGGAGGTGACCTGCTCCCTGCTCGAGAATGCAATGAACAAGTTTATGAAAGTTGGTACTTCCCCAGCAGTGGGGCTCTTCAAATTTTGAGTAATTCGTCCCATTTTCCAGGACGCTGGCAAGAATAAGTTCCTGATTGATGGGTTTCCCCGAAACCAGGACAACATGGACGGCTGGAACCGAAAGATGGCTGATAAAGTGGAGCTCCTGTTCGTCCTCTTTTTTGACTGCGAAGAGGACGTGTGCGTGGAGCGTTGTCTGGACCGCGGAAAATCAGGAAGCGGCCGAACAGATGATAACTTAGAAAGCCTCAAGAAGCGCATCAACACGTACCAGAACGATTCGCTGCCTATAATCGAATTTTACAAGGAGCTGAACCTCGTTCGCCGTATCGACGCCAGCCCCAGTCCCGTGGAAGTCTTCGAGAACGTCCAGAAGGTGTTCGAGGACTGCAAATCGCTGGGAAGCGGCGACTTCTAGGATTAAAGTACTCTCTACCTTAAGATTATAAGCAGTCCACCGCATCGCGGTCTTTGGTGAGGCGTAAAGTTATCATTCCCGGGGCAATCCGATCGTTGAAAAGTACAAGAGGCGCCAGCGCACCCTGCCCAACTTGTGCCGTTTATGTAATTAAATTTTCCAATTAGTTGTCATCTCCCGCAAAGTGTTTCCCCAAATAAATAAAGCTAAGCGCCAATTTCAAGGCTTTAACGAGTAAATTCGCGACTGGTTTCTTTCATTTTCGGTGACAAAAAGGGGCCTCCAAAGGGGGCAAGGTCCGCTTGTAACTTGGATTTTTAAACCTTTTAACCTCAAAATTTCGCTGGTTTGACAGCAAGAGGTTTTGCTCTGTTGCGTTATTCAAGTGCTCCTGAGGTTTTTCCTTCAAAGGGTTTTTGAGTGTTCTCTGTTGATTTTGCGACCCGACAGCGTGAAATGAAATTATGAATGATATTAATAAACTGAAGGACCAGCAGAGGGACAAGCACCCAGGATTCGATTCGTACCTCGAGTGCATGTCGAGGACCCTTTTCACGGGACTCGCCGGGCTCTGTTTTGGTAAATATAAAAGAAAAACTGTTCTCTGGAGTTTTTTTGGCTCATAATTTAGTAATTTTCGAAATTGTATAGAGCTCTTCAAATTCTGGTATTAAACTGATAGTGAGTAAATTTTAGAATGCGTTTCCCGAGTACCAATTTTAAGAGGATTTCATAGATTATCCTTAGAATTTATATCACCTTTTCTTCTTAGGTTTCTCAGGTGTATATTTCTTGCAAAAGCTACTTCAGGAAAAGTTTCCTCAATTGAAGAAAACCAAAATCCTAGTTTCCGCCCTAACGGGCAGCGTCATCGCCTATAAAATAACCAGCGAGCGAACCAAAGCCTGCCAGGCTGCGTGGATGGCAGCGGAGGACAAGCACACAGCCCTCAAAGACCAAGAGAAATGACGCCCTTAAAAGCCCTAGCCAGAACCTCCTTATCCCTCCTAAGACGGAGCCCCATCCTCCGACCAACAGTTTTTTCCCAAACCTTTCAAATAAACCTTAAAAGATTTAAATACACGCAAAACACAGGGGTCAAGGGCATCCGAAGCAGAAAATCGCAGTTTGCATCCACCAACGGAAATTACGACCAAAATGAAGGAGGAGTGGCTGGAGAGGAGTTCAACGTTGAAGACGCGTAAAATTTGAATTTTTCTAAATTACTCCTGATCCTCAAATCCTCTAATTTTGCAGGGAGTACGACCTCTTGGCGAGCACAGCCATGAGCGTCACCAGAGACCCCACTGCGGAACAATCGGTTTTTGTCATCCAGCCCTTCATCAAGTGGGGACAAAAGCGGTCTGCCACGAAACCTGATCTCCAACTACAGGAGGCCGAGGCCCTGATCAGGTCTTTACCCCACTGGAACATTGAAATGAGCCTCAAAGTCCCTCTTCTGTCTCTAGAGAAGCGAACCTTATTTGGAAAGGGCAAACTACAGGAAATTAAGGAACTTTTAAATGAAGCAAGGAGCAGCGGAAAGCAGGTATTGCATCAATTTCTTAATTATATAAATTTAAGAAATTTAGTTATAAAACAAAATACAAAACGGGTAAACCCAAAATCTTAAAAACTAACCAATTAAGAAATGTTAAAATAATTTAAATAGTAAGCAAAATATTTAGAACTAATGAGGACTGAAGAAAAGCGTCTTTTCTAGATAACGTGCATCTTCATCAGCAAAGGGACCCTCTCATTTGTCCAGAAACACTTCCTTCAGGCCGAATTTGGGACAAAAATTATGGACAGATATTCGATTGTAATTCAAATTCTTCGTCTGCATGCGACCAGCGCGGAGGCGAAGCTCCAAGTGGCTATGGCGGAGCTTCCGTACATTTGGGGCCAAATGAAGGACGCAAACGTTTCGAGCAATAGAAAACAGGGCTATTATTTGTCCGACGCGCAGAGAGAGATGCTGAAAAAGAGGGAGCGAAAGTTGAAGCAGCAGCTCGAGGATATCAGGAACCAAAGGTAATAAATATTAATCCCAAAATAGTATAATAAAATAATAAAGGGATAAAAGTATAGAAAGAGAATTTTATCATATTCGCTTCTTAATATTTCAATTTAAGCTCGGTATCAGGTATTGCGTTTATTTAAGGGGCCTTCTTTTTGGAAAATTAATGTTTTTGTTTTTATTGATTTCGATTTTAATACATTTCAAGAATATGTTTCTCAAATATTATGAAACAATTCTTCTTCTAAGCGAATATATATTACTGAACGGGGGCTGCCACTAGCTTCTTAACAACTTTAAAATCGTTTTTCTCGAAATCTTATTTTTAAAACGACGGGGCAAATATCTGAACATTTTTAATTGTTAATCTTCTTAGGTGCAGTCGAAGCGAATTGTTTTTAATTTTATGTCTCCATCATCCACGAGAACCAAATCATCTCCTACGTCCCTGTTTAATTTAAAAATAGTGAAAATTTTGTTCACAATAATACTTTAAAAATTGTGGTCCTGTTTTATTCGTTTCAATAACAAAGCTCCTTAAAAGCGAGATAATTAAATATTTAAAGCAATTTTGTGTAAAACCGCGAATGACTATTTCTTCCAGAGAGCTCCTCCGAAGGAAGCGAAAGCAGAGGAATTTCCCAGTTGTGGCCGTTGTGGGCTACACAAACGCTGGGAAGACCTCTTTGATTAAGGCGCTGACCAACGAGGAGAGCTTGAAACCGCGAGACCAACTTTTCGCAACTTTGGACGTAACTGCCCACGCCGGCTTGTTGCCCTGCAGACTTGAGGTGATTTACATGGACACGGTCGGTTTCATGTCCGACATACCCACAGGACTGATCGAATGCTTCGTGGCAACTCTGGAGGACGCAATGTTGGCAGTAAAATAAAACTGAGCTAAATCGCTTCAATATCTAAAAATTTAAATTCGCAGGATGTGATCGTCCACGTTCAAGACCTCTCCCACGAAAACTATTTACAGCAAAAGCAGCATGTGGAAGACACGCTTAAGTCCCTGATGCGTTCTGCCTCCGCGGATAAACCTCTTTCCGTGATAAATGTGGGTAACAAAGTAGATTTATTAAAGGACCTGCCCCAGCGAACGGACCAAGAACTGAATCTTGTTTCCTCAAAGACTCTCGCTGGCGTCCACGACTTACTGGTAGAAGTGGAAGCAAAAGTCCTTCAGGCGACTGGAAGATTCAAAAAGACTTTTCGAGTTCGGAGTGGAGGTCAGGAAATGGCGTGGCTGTACAAAAACGCCGCCGTTGTTAAAGTAGAGGAGGACACAAAGGATCAGGAAAAAGTTTTAGTGGAAACAGTCATAGCTGATAGCAAACTGCAGCAATTTAAGCATTACTTTTTAAGAAACTGAGGTTTAAAATTATATAGTCGGTTTTTTACGGTTCGCTTTCCTTTATTTCGCTGGTTCCTTGGGATGTCGAAGACTCATTGCCGGGGTCAACTACAATTGCTCCATGTTTTATGGAACATTGTTTCATTTTTTCCAGAATCTCTTTGTAGGCTGGGCTGATTGGGGCCTGCACGACGTCCTTGTATGAATATGAAACCCCGTCTTGGAGCTGAAAAGGAATAAAATTGTATTATTAACCTATTTTACTAAATAACCAACTTATAAAACAAATAGCTTACCTCCAAACTATAGGACATGTCCGAATCAAATCCTCTGAGGTCTCCGCAGACCACGAAAGGAATAATCCGTTTATTGACCTCTGAATCGGTCTCGTTGGTGATTAGCTTCACGTCTTCCATCAGAGGGTCGATCATCTGCGGGACGTACCCCTCCGGTGGGTGATAGTGCTCGCAGACAACGAACGCCTCAATGCTCGAATTTCTGGAGCTAGCCGGCTTTGAAATGGTGACCTTCTCGAAGAAAATGCACAGCTGCGAGTAGAGCAAATCAGTGTCTTTCCCACGGAAGATCTTCGCGACAAATTTCCCTCCCTGGATCAGCACGTGGGTGGTTATGCTGAGGGCTGCCAACAGCAACTGGGACTGGATGTACTCGTCGATGTCGTGCAGGCCTGTCACATCCGGAGCTCCGTCGCAGACAACTAACTCGGCCTTCCTGTCCCCAAAGTGCTCGATGATCGCCTTCGCTGTGCTTAATTTTGTAATATCGCCTTGAATTTGGGTTACTCCCGGCAGTGGGGCCATGGCTTGGAGGTCGACGGCGATTATTTTAACATCTTCGGAGCGATTTTCATACAGCTTCCGAGAAAGAACTTGGCTCCAACTCCCAGGGGCTGCACAGAGGTCCACAGCGCGGGTGACTCCTGGCAAATTAGGGTAAATGTGCTTTCATTAATATGAGAAAAGGATTTTGTCATTGTGCATACCTTCGAATAATTTGAACTTTTCGTCGATTTGTAACAGTTTAAATGCGCTCCTTGCACGCCACCCTTCCTCCTTTGCTAGCCTGTAGTAAATATCGCGTTTGTCTTTTGATGTTTTCCCCATTTTTAGGTTTAAAAACGAACTGCACAAACTCGCTAAACTCGTTTTGTGATAAACAAAAATTGACATTCAAAATTCTTTTTCTTGATTTTAAGATATATTCGTACTTTGAGTAAATTAATGGGTATGATGAATTTACGTGTAAAGAGTTAAAAAAAGTTAATTAATCAGTTCTTTCAATTATTTGTATTTTATAACGTGAAAATCAAACTTATTTTAGGAGATGAAAAGGAAAAAACACTAAATTTAATACAAAATTTTGTAATATAAATAAAAATATTTACCGGAAAATGTCATAACTACGCACACAAACACCACAAATGTCAAACTTATTGACAGCGTCCAATCATACGGAGAATTTGTCATCGTCGAGTAATTTTTCTTACAACAAAGCGCAGAAGATTCGCAATTCTTCGTAATTTCCTAAATCCTCGTAAATTCCACCAAAATGGATTGGCTTTTCGGAAAGAAGATCACTCCGGAGGAGATGTTGCGCAAAAATCAGCGAGCTCTCAACCGGGCGATGCGAGATTTGGACAGGGAAAGGATGAAAATGGAGCAGCAAGAAAAGAAAATTATCGCAGACATCAAGAAAATGGCCAAGGAGGGTCAGATGGATGCTGTGAAAATTATGGCTAAGGACCTGGTTCGCACCAGGCGATATGTAAAGAAATTTATGCTCATGAAGGCGAATATCCAAGCGGTGTCCCTAAAAATCCAAACTTTGAAATCTCAGAATACGATGGCACAGGCGATGAAAGGTAGGGCTCCTGGAAGGCTAATTACCCTCTTTTAACTTTTCCGATTCTTTTCAGGCGTGACCCGTGCGATGCAGAATATGAACCGGCAGCTCAATTTGCCACAAATCCAAAAGATCCTTCACGAGTTTGAGAAGCAGTCCGAAATGATGGACATGAAAGAGGAAATGATCAACGAGGCAATCGACGACGCGATGGAGGACGAGGGTGATGAGGAGGAAACTGATGCTGTTGTCTCCCAGGTCCTAGACGAATTGGGCCTTCAGCTCAACGACCAGCTCTCGGATCTCCCCCAAGCCAGTGGATCCCTCTCAGTTGCTGGAAACAAGCAACCGCAAGCGGCAGCTCTTGCAGCCGGAATGGGAGGAGGCATTCCCTCCGGAAACAACGTCGGAGGCGGCGGAGGCCCTGGATCCCCCATCACCGACACTGATGCTGACCTCCAGGCTCGCCTGGACAGACTCAGGAGGGAGTAACTCACCCCAGGAACACCCGGGGGGCAATCAGAAGGTCCTCGTTACATATTTTCGTTTTGTATATTTTTCTATTGCTTAAGCATCTAACCACAATTATGCCTTACACGTTCGTTAAATAGCGCGTTGTTGTCATTATCCAGGATAAACGATAATAAAAAGAACAACTAGGCTTAGAGACAAGGCCATTTATTTAGCGCTGTTATAACTTCGACAGGACGAACTCGCTCTCGTAGAAAATGAACGGCAGCAGGCAGCAATATTGGTGGAGGGTGTTCCGTAGATGGAACAGCTCCACGCCCTCGCAGATGTACGCCATCGTGGGCTCTTTTCGCTTCCTGATTAGCCCCGCCTGCACCAGGGATGAAAGAGCTACGCTCATGGTGTCCAAAGCCAGACAGTACGGGTGGGTGTGGGGTGATCGGTTCGCTAAGCGGAGCTCCACGCGGTTTTGTGTCGCTATAAATAATTCCTTTTCGCTAAATTCCTTTTGGTCGTACTGTAAAGACAAATATTTTTAATTTTCACAACGCTTATAGCTGAATTACATGACATAATATCAATTAAATAAGGTTTAATATTCAAGTACATATTCAGTTTCGTTACTAGAAAAATTCTTGACTTCAACTGCCTCCCACTCTCTAAAGCTAAATTACTTAACACTCACGACCAAAGGCAATTTGATTTTAGGTCATAATTATTCTTATCTTAAAAAATTAGTCACACGATTTAGCTACTACGAAGAAATTATCTGCAAAATATTTACCTCTGATAGTATCGTTTCCACCAACTGTAGATAACAGCACAAGTATGGGGCAATCGAGCTGACTAGCACTTCGGAGACTTCGTTTTTGTGGAAACGAATTCTGTCGGTAACTTCTAATACTTTAAAATGGATGAGGAATTGAATGTGCCGAGCAAAATCCTTGAAAAATATAATAGTTAAGAAAATTCTTAATATTTACCTCATCTTAAATCACCTCTTCCTTCCGTGCATCATTTATCACAAATTCGGTAGCAAAAATTGTGTTTAATTCCTCAACTTTAATCCTCAGTTGATCCTTTTGTATCTCGCCAGCAGTTTCATCCGATAGCTTCATGGCGCTTAGAACCAACAAAGAGGGCGTAGCAAGCCAAAATAGGCATGGATTGATGTAAAGCTGAAGGCTAAGAGCGGGCACAGCCATGTGCATGGTCTGCTCATTAATTCTGTGTGCCTTCAGCTTTTTGGGGTCGATGGCTTGCACCTGTATCACAGCGGGGCTCAGTTGGACCTTCGATCCAGCTGGGGGTAAATGCAATACGTTCGAATGTATTTCGAGTGTCTCAATTATATCTATTTTGATGCTCTTCTCTTGTGTGGCAAGGTGGGCACCAAGCTGCTCGAAGATTCCCTTTAAAAGTAGAACACCTAGAAGAGGCTAGATTGAATTAAACTGATAGAAAGGCGGATTTTTTGAACCTACCATTGCTTAGCTGCTCCAGGCTTATTGTGTGCCCTAAGTAGGTTCTGTATGCGAAATACAATGCGACTAGATTAAAAGTTGTGATTACAATTCCCCGTTGTTGCTGATAAACCACCTCATTAGCCAAAGTTTTGACTAATTCTAGCTCAGGTCTATCCAACTTTTGCAGGTATGCGGCCACATTAGCGCGCTTTACTCTGTCCAATTTGGCACCGAAAAAATTTTTCGCAGAAATCGGCTCACCGAAGTCCAGATACATTCGCCCAAATTTTTGCTCGATAATTTTCAGGGCCTTGAAGAACCCCTGCGATGAGATATTTAGTTAACGAAATTTTATGATCAAAACCACTTACCTTTGTCGATTCCTTTGGCTTTGGCACTCCTAACAGCTCGTAGACAAAAAGCTGCTCTTCCAGTAAGCGCTCGTAAGAAACGCTAACTGGAACAACCATAACATCTGTAACTTCTCCCATAAAAAGGGGCTGTAGGGCCATAGACAAAAGCCCTATTTTCGGGCAGATTGCCTTAAAGGTTCTGCTCCTTGTGCCCTCAATGAAAAACTCAACTCCGATGTGGTAAATCGAGACAAGTGCGTAGATATACTCCCTGAAAATTTCCCAGTAAAACTCATCTCCAGAAAATGATCTTCGCATAAAGAAAGCGCCAGTTTTACGGAGCAGATTGCCCATGCCCACCATTTGGTAGAAGTCTAGAGGGTGCTTTTAAGTCTAAGTTCTGGCTTATTAAAGTTGAAAACTTACCCATTCCAGCTGCAATTCCCGGGATTTCAATATCATAGTGGAAGCAAATATAAGACATGAGGATGAAGTCGCAATAGCTGCGATGACTGGGCAAATATAAAACTGGCTGGCTGCCTAGGGCTTCCTTAACTCTGCTTAAATTCGTTTCGTTCACGTAAATTCCCGAACAAATCCTTTTTCCTACTGCGGTGATGCACATCCCCAACCACCGGATAACCGGCAGATTTCGTCCAAGGGCGATCTCATCCAGGATTTCCTTTGCTTTCTTCTCAATGTCCCTTCGCGGCTTGCCTGACTTCTTGATAAAATATTCGATAACTTCTTGCACCCGCTGAGATTTCTGGACATACTTCTTCAGTTCGTCTGGGGTCAGATACCGATCCATGGACTGGGCCACTTTTGGCTTGTACTCCTTGGTCATGTTCGGTACATGACCCGGTTCCAGGATATTCTGGAAATTTGCCATGTAGGACTTGTTGCTAATTGTCGTAGTCATTTTGGACAATTTCACAGAGATCCTCGGCGGAAAGTGATTGTTTTCTAGAAAGTAATGCTACTTGAATTTTACTGCGGAATTAAAAAAAAAACGTGTTTTTACTAATCTAAACCCCCGCAATTTTAAAAGTTTAAGAAATTGTGATTTTAATGCTTTTTAAAATGGGGCTTTTAGTTGGATCCAGTTTTGAACACTTATATTATAATTTATGCTTGGGTTTAATTGCAATTTTATTTTGTAAATATATCTGTAGTTGTAACGACTTCGGAGAAATAATTGTTACTTAGTAAAGAAGTTCCCATTTCTTGCATTCGTACGATTTAGATTGCTCCATTTTAAAATTCTATGCAAAGCCATTTTTTTAAGTATTCTTGTGGGAAGGATTAATATGTCTTAAACTAAAACAGGGCACAATTAAGGCCGCAGCCCTAAATCTTCCGGCAGACTCGTTTCATTGGTGGCGCTTCTCAATTTGAGTGACTTCAGCAAGTTTCATCCTGATTAAGCTAATTCCTACGCAATTCGTGCGTTTTCGTCCCACCTGTTAAAAGAACTATGGAGTAATAAATTACCTAATTTGACGACGCAATCTATTTATGGCTCAATTTCAGCTGAAAGCAATGTTTTCATCACAAAATCAAATCTTTGATAAGCTCCCTTAAAAAATGTTTATCTGATATTTCTACTTCTTGGACAACGTTAGCACAATTACAAATCACTTCAATGGGATTAAAATAATAAATAAAGATAAGGAAATCTTATAAATAAATATATTTAAACCATAAAAAGCGATTTATTATGCAGAGAAGGAAAACGTTAATGAAGAAAATTAATTATAAAATTTTCAGTAACTTACATGATTTCACTTTGTTATTTTACATTTTTCGAATATTAAAGATTCTAGATTTTCCAATTGCGTTATTTATTTAACTTATTTCATACAAAAAACCGTGCAAAAGCGAAGAATAAATAATTGACTGTTTTTATGATGTTCACAAGTTGGGATGACACTTCAGTTTGAGTGGAGTGGTGAAGTATTGATCCGATAAAATTGCCTACCGTCAGGCGCTTTAACTAAAATGGTGAGTTTGTGGCAGAAAAGTGGTGAAAGCATTTTATAGACGAGATAAATCGAATAAAATTATTGTTAAAACTTTTAGATTTGATTCAACAGTATAAAATTGGGACCACAGAGAAAGTTTGTAGATTTCCTAAAAAAAACTCCGCAACCGGAAGCAGCTGATTTTTTTAAAGTGGATGTCAGCGAAATGTCAATAAGTGTTACAATTGCTGAAACGGATGTAGGCCCCGGAATTTTTGCATTTTTAGCGTTAAATAGGCAGCAAAGTGCTTTATTTTGAATATAGAACGTTTAGACAAATTTAATAATTTATAAAATGTGAAAAATTACATTGGAATGGCAAATGATCGTTTGAGTGCTGGAGGTGAACTTCCGCTTTTTAATTTAAAATTTGCGACCCCAAATCTAGAAGTTTCCGATGTTGAAACAAACGTTGGGTTCACTCAAGAGCTCTCTGCACCATTTAGCCCTCGAAAAACACACTTGCACCCCAACCAAAATAAATATTTGCCTGGAAAAGTAAGTTCTGCAAGTAGCAATTTTTAGCCGTTTAACACTTTGCCATTTCAGCCGCCTTACAGAAATATTTGTACTATTTGCGGCGATTCTTTTGAAGGTTCATTAGCTCTAGGAATGCACCTCGAAACGCACAATAATGGAGCTCCCTTTGAATGTCCATACTGTGCCAATCTCTTTGAGACTTTGAAAGAGTTTTCAGGTAGAATATAAGTAAAATTATTTAACTCTTTCCAAATTCCTCCAATTTTCAGACCACAGTGTGATTCACACTCCGAAGTTGAAACTGTTAGAGGTACTGGAGACGAAAAATCAACATCTTGAACAATCAGAATATCCTGAATCAGAACAATTAGAAGAACAATGCTGTGATACTCCAGATCATGTAGAATCACCTAAAACTCCTGCTCAAGAACCTGAACTGGGACCCCTCCCTTGGCAAACGAAAGACAACAAAATCCGCCCATACAATTGTATAAAATGCAACAGATCCTTTACTTTGGCCAACAGTTTAGCGCTCCATAACAAGAGAAAGCATCTGCTCATAAAGCCCTTCGAGTGCACCGTTTGTAGTTCTGCGTTTGTTCAATCTAGCGATCTTCATAAGCACAAAAGGACGCATACTGGAGAAAAGCCCTACCACTGCGATGAATGCGATGCACGTTTTAGTCAAAAGCGCAATTTAAGGAACCATAAACACATGCATTCTAACAGCAAGCATAAATGCAGCTACTGTGGTTTAGGATACCAGAATGAAATAAGTCTCTTACAGCACGTGAAATCTCATGAAGGTGAGGAGTCCCATATTTGCGCAATTTGCTCAATTCCTTACGTTAACCAGAAAGACTTAGATTTGCATGTTAGACGAGTCCACGAAGATGCTACAAGTGATTTAGTTTGCCTAGTTTGCGATAAAACTTTTAATTCACGCTCAGAGTTAACTCAGCACACTATAAAACACACAGGGGAGAAGCCCTACACGTGTGATACTTGTGGAAAATCCTTCGCCCATCGAACTAGTCTCATAAACCATAGAGTTGTTCACACTGGAAAAAAGTCCTATCAGTGCACCTACTGTGGCCAGGCGTTTGGATTCTCTGGAAATCTTAAAGCTCATACGCGAATCCACACCGGTGAGAGGCCTTTCGAATGTGAAATTTGTCAGAAAAGGTTCACTCGATCGGCAAATTTAAAAGAACATCTCAAAACGCACACGGGAGAGAGACCAATTAGTTGCGATTTTTGCGGGAAGGGCTTTACAAGCTCATCGGGGTATGCAAAACACAAGAAAATTCACACCGGGGAACGACCTCATAAATGCAATATTTGCAATAAAACTTTTGTGCAGATGGTCCACTTGAATAAACACATTCTGACGCACACTGGAGAGAAACCCCACCAATGTGAGGTGTGCCACAAATTTTATAGGAGAAAGGACACTCTAGCGAAGCATTTACAGTCGCACGAGGTCAAGGAATCTGTAAGTCATGAAGAAGAGGACGTGGCTCACGCGATTAGATTTGAATTTATTGATCACCAATGAGGTATTTATTATTCTGAAAGGGAATTTTAAAAAAATCGTTCTTCTCATAGATATAATGAAATATATACTTCTTTTCTAAATAAAAAAAAAAAAAAACAATACGAAAAGAGGCCTTAGACTATCATTCCAGCCCTTTTTTTCACTTTAGAAGGCTTCGTTCCGAATTTGTAATCCTTCGGATTGCTTTCTGGGAAGTCTGGCAATATATTGTGGAAGTTTTCCACCTGAAAAGGAATAAAAATCAGAGGGTAAATTAAGAATGTAGATAATTTGCGAAAAGTGAAGAAGTAGGATAACAGAAAAATAATCTACCGGGTTGACGTGCTGCTCCGTCCACATTCCATCTCCTGTAAAATGGAACTCCTGCTCGATAAGATAGAGGCACATGGTGAGCAATTTACAATTTGAAATTAGCGTTACATTCGTGTCTAAATTGAAGCTATCGTAAATTTCTTGGGTTTGCAGCAAGGCGAGCTTTTCGTTTATTCGGTTCCTATAATAAAAAAACAGATTTTATTTTCATATATATACATATTAACTGATATTAGTCTTTTATACTTACGGCGGATAGAGAAGAATGTGAATATTTTTGTATATATCATCTGGCGTGAACCTTTTAGAAATGAGGTTATCATAACAGATTTTTACTGAAACCACAGGAATATGGCACCAGTTGGGGTGTCTTGTCAGGGAATTGCGAATCTCAGTTTCAGTTTTATTTAGAGTATTTGCCAAGAATATAATCGAATCCTTGCCCTTAGTCTTATCCGAACCATCTCGTGCAAATTTCTCAAAAACCTCTGACGCACCTGAAAGGACGTGTAAGGAGGTACATCGTACCCTTAATTGGTTTAGATACTCTAACCGAATTCTAGCCTTATTCTGATAATGGACCAGTCGGAGAATACGAGGGTTTGTTAAAAGTACATTAAACTCCTCAGTTTTCTTGAGATCCTCTAGTCTTTCGAGAACAGTATCTGGACTGAGGGTCAAAATATCCAGGCACTTTACAATCGAGCTCTCTGGGATATTTACTGATTTAACGTGTTCGATTGTTTTCAGGATTGAGTCGCATTGACTCATAAGTATCTTTGGTCGCTTATAGATTATTTCTCTTATATCCTCCCCGCCGATTGATTTTACCTCTGAGAGAATCCTCTTAACATTGACTGGATCTCCGTGAAAGAGGTATCCATTATTAAGAATTCTTTCTCTGGGGAAGCCAAGATCATTTAGTAGAATATTTAAAATCCCCTCTATTGACTGAAAACTTTTATGCTTCACGCGAAAATACGATTTCCACATCTTATCCATTTCAGACCTACTCATCTCTAATTTAGTCTTAAGATATAGCTCCAACACCTCTTTTCTTAGCTTCTTGAGAACTACATTATCGCCGAAATCGCTCTCCAATTTAACTTCAACGTCTGTGAAGCACTGTTCCAGCCTTTTGGCAACATCCGTCTCTTTTGGGATTAGCTCCAATGTTTTGAGTTTACTTATTTCCCTGTTAATTACGGTTAGAAATTTGAACAGAGTGGGAATTGATATCGCCTGGAAGCCGCACTCTTCTAGGACCTTGTATCTGTTCTCTAGGGTTAGGGCATTTGTGTAGAGAATCATTGGTTTACTTAAAATATCGCTCTCCTTGAAATTGAGTGATTTCAAAGTTTCTACGGTCTTTTCAACATCTCGGGATTCTGTTGAGAGTAACTGTCGGTGCTTTTTAATAATTGCATTGCTTGTTTTAGAGGAAATTCCTGAAAAAAAAAATTGAGCATAGAACTTTTTTTCTGAGAAAAACCAAACTAACAATAAGATTTAAAAACGATAGCACACTTTTATGTTTATTAAATTGTTCGACACCGAAACTGTGATTGTTTTAATAAAATCAGTTTAGTAAATACTTAGGTAAATCTGCGATATTTAAGCTACAAGTTACAAATAGGACCACATTTTTCTTACCTAAAATCCGTTGAAGAAAGCCAGCAAATTTGCGCTCCACGTGTGGCGTAACCACGTCCTCGCCTGGCTGCTTCGCGTACCGGGCAGCCAAGAAAATTCTTGGCTGCGGAGCCCTAAAAAGGCACGACCGCGTCGGGAGCATGGTCCAGATCCAGTCCCCGGGAATCAAATCAACATACAACAGCTGATTGTGACGTTTCAATTCTCGCGATATCCCTCAAATGGTACTAGATTAAGTGAAATAATGTACCAAATTCGCGAATTGCACAAATTGCAAAGCTGTCAAGTTGGTTGCAACGTCACGTCGAATTTGTTTACCTTCTTCGGAAAAGAAATGTTTTGTTGATTGGTGGCAATAGGTAAAATGATAATAACGTAAAAATGTCACGAACACTTGGGGAATGGATCCACACTTTCGCAATAACGGAGACAAGCACCCACAAGGACGGCTATACCGTCTACAAGATCACGTCGATTGTGAGCCTTTGCAGCGGGTCTTTTTCCAGGATTTTTAAGTAATTCTCAAACAATTTCAGGTATTTCCTCGTTCGGTGCCTGAAGCCCTAACATGCGTCACAGTTTGGAAGCGTTTCCACGAGGTGAAGCGGCTCTACAGGGAGCTGTCCAGGCGTCAGAAGGCTCTCCAGCTGCGTGGCCACGTTCCGGAGATAAGAGACAACAGCTTCTTCAAGAGGTTTGATCCCGAGGTCGTGCAGATGCGAAAGAATTACATCCTCCAGCTGCTGGACTACGCGGCCCAGCATCCCGCCCTTTACAAGTCCCATCCGTTTCTCAGTTTCTTCGAGAACGGTCACACGCCGAACGTGTCCCCGAGCCACCAAAAGGGGAACATCGAGACGATTTGCGACAACTTGGATTTAAATGTGGATAGTGAGATTAGCTTGATCGATCCCAGCAAGGATGAGTGCAAGGAGCCCCTGATCAGCAGCTTTGTGCCTGCACCAAAAACGAATGAGGCTCTCTGCGAGGCGGATACCAAAGACGAGTCCCAGACCGAAAAGGACCTGGCCAAGATCCTGACGCCCCAGGTCTCCTTCGACGGGGACGAGAGCGACTATATATATGAAGCCGCCTACGAGTTCAGCAAGGCCGTTCAGGCCGAGGTCAACCAGGAGTACGAGGAGTCTTACGAGCGGTACAAGTCCGGCGTCGAAAAATTGCTGCAGGGCTCCAAGGACGACACAAACGAGGAGAGGCGCTTCATCGCCAAGGCCAAAGTGAGCAAGTACGTTACGCGGGCTGAAGACATCTACGAGAAGTTCCTAATGAACAAGGAGCACAAGAAGGTAACAAAATTGCGCTTTTAAGAAACTTATTTTTAAGAAAGAGTTTAGTTTTGAGAACCAACGGGCTTCGAAAAGCTTTAAAATTTTTTTTCTCGAAACCGTATTTGTTTGCATGATAAACACAAAAATATCAGTCTCTTGAATTCGTTTTCGGCCTATGTTATACTTATTTTATAAAGGAATTTTATGAATTTTGATTTGGATGTGGAGCCTAGATTTAGTTTTAAATCAAAACAAATAAAAATAATTTTGCCTCAGCGAGAAATTAATCGAGGTCTCGACAATGTCAGCTTTCATTCAGTGGCTAAAACAATGAATTTGCATGGTATTAATTGCATAATATTCAGGTAAGTAAAGAAAATGCTAATAAACTGCAACGTGTCTAGAAAAGTCGCTAGTTATCACTTTCTGGAGGTTTGTGTATATTTACTGGACAATTACGTAAATGTGCTGACCCCAGGGATTGGCTTAAAGTTGATTAATTTTCCAATGCTGACGCGCGACTTGAGTATCTTTGCTTGCAATTGCAGTTGCAGTTCTATGCTCCGTGTTAAAATTTCAAACCATTGGGAAAAACTTAAATGTTTTTCTAGTTTTCATGAGTGAAAACTGAAAAATAATTATGTTTGGGCAGATATTACTAAGTTCTTATTATTTTTTTCTCTTTCAATGTGGAACTCGTGCAAATAACTGATCCATATCGAAAGAACAATTGCACAATAATTTGATGCGCATTTTAAACTAAGAACTAAAAATTTACTAATTAGTTTCTAAGAATTCCTTATTAATTTTTGTGCTGTTTCTACTCACAGTGGATATAGTTAAAACTTCTCTTTTTATCTTCTACCATGGGCCAAATTGGGGTATAATTTGACTATTTTTGATTTTTTACTGCGTATTTTAAAAGTTGTTCGTTTATATGAAGTAATAAATTTAAAATTTCTAGCCAACTCTTCAGCTTTCGATAGACTCAACAGACCTTTGCACTGATGAGTATCTTGAAAGGCCTTGGAATCAGCTTTCCAAGTTTAAAGTTATGCGAATCATCGATTCGGTCATGCAGGTCCAAGACGTGACCGATAAGTCCGTCTACATTATGAAGGCGATTGAGAAGCCTTCCACCAACTCCAACGCCCAATCAATTTTCCTTCCACAGGGAGTACCTTATATGGTGCGCCTCCTGGGGTTTTTCCAGTCGGATACTGCGATCTACTTACTACTTGAACAGGCAAAGGGGGGTAAACTCTTCGACTACGTTCACTCATACACCCCAACTCCAATTCGGATCCCTCTAAGTGAGTTGTTTTCAGAAATCGACTCTGAATCTGATGAGGAAAGTAAAACCCCTGAAACGGGCTCGATTAATAGCACATCGAACTTTGATTCAGGCTTTATGGAAATGTGCAGTGATTATAAAGCCGGGATGGTCGAACTATCCAAGAGCTCACCTGAATCTCAAGATGTTGTCCTTTCGAAGGATATGGACGTTAATGAGCTGGTATCTTGCTCCCAGAAGCTTCTAAAGTGTGTCTCAGACACCTTGGAGCAGAGCAAGAAGAACGACATATCGAACAAAGATACCTTCGTAAAGAAGGAAAATGAAGACTTAAAAGATTGTAAGGAACAGAAGAAAGATGCAAAATCAGACGGTGCCGTCGGCATAGAACCAAAAAATGTTCGCCTTCCAGAAGTAAGCGTTAAACAGTGGGCCAAAGAGCTAGTATCAGCCATTGAAAGCCTTCATCTTAAAGGAGTCATTTTGGGGTATGTTGGGCTTGTTGTGCCTTAGAATTTTCTACACTAAAATGTTGAAACTTTTCAGAGATCTACACCCCGATAATCTGCTTTTAGGATCAAAGGGTCAACTGCTTCTATCCTATTTTCACCAGAACGAAGGATCTGGTTCTAGTTTGCAGCTCCTTGTTAGCATAGTTGCCATGGAGGGGATGTATGTGGCTCCCGAAAGACCTTTAACTGTTAAATCAGATTGTTGGAGCTTTGGAGTTATCTTATTTGAGCTTCTAACAGGATATGTAAGGAATTTAATAATTAAAACTTAACACGTTCCCTGTCAGAATTTTCAAGATAGCTTTCGTGAGAGATTTACACGTAAAAATGCATTTGCTAAGAGAGAGCTTTCATTTGTGCACCGTTTCCGGTACACGTGACAGGAAACGTGTTTTACAGATGGTTTTATATATATATTTATTTTTTAATTTAGACGGCCGTAAGAGTCGTTTAATCTTACCTTTCTTTGACTATTAATTTTTTTTCTTAATACCAGACATTCAGATCATGTCATCCTGCTGGTCTGGCTGCTTACTTCGAAGTTCAATACCCGGATATCTCTTTATCGACTCAAGCAAAAGATTTGCTCGATTCGGTGCTGCAGTATAATCCAGAACATCGCTATGGGATCGAACAAATCAAGGGTCATGCTTTTTTCATAGGCACCAACTGGGAGGATATTGCTAAGAATGGAGTCAATTCGCATTAAAATTAAGCAGATGTAACTTGTATGCTTGCTTCTAGCGTAGTATGTATAAATGTGGTAAAACCAAAATAAATTATAGCTATTGATGAAACTTTAGTTTTAATTATTGCCTTTTAATAATATGCTTTTTTAAAGTATGTATTCTGGAAATTAAAATGTCATTCATAGAAGCGTACACTGTTTTAAAAATATTTATTTAAGGATTGAACGATTTATTTTTAATAGATAAAAAAACGGAAGTTATCAATTCGCATTGGAATGCATTTTTTCTATAAGAATTTCTGCATAATCTGGGAGGTCTTAAAATAATTTACAAGGACCATATCTGGTTAGGTTGTTTTGTCAAAGTATTCTGAGAACTTATATACATACATAGCAGAGGTGTGTATATTATAAACTCGTAGCACAATTCTTACTTTAAAATGTTTGAAACAAATGAAATTTTTTTTTTGTATAAATATATTTACACGGATCAATGATTTACTAAAATACATATATATGTAGGTATATAGTACAAGAAATTTTAATATCTTTGTTTATAATATTTATATAGTATATTTACAATTATCATCTATTTGTATGTCATTACAATCTTAAAAGTAATTTTTATTGTTTTATGGCACAACAGAACTTCAATGAACAATTTTACATTTGTTGGTTCATATTAAAGTAAAGCATATTTGGGATACTAGCAATTACATAAAAAACGTTGGTATATTTACAACAAAATGTAGGATTATCTTATCTAAATAATTAAGGCACATACTGAATGCTGTGGCGACTTATTCGGGGAAGTATTTACAATTGAAAATGATAAAAATACAAAATTCAGGGATCCGAATAAGTTGGTGTATTTTTGATTAAAATCTCATAAATG
This sequence comes from Machimus rusticus, assembly GCA_951509405.1. NCBI lineage: Eukaryota > Metazoa > Arthropoda > Insecta > Diptera > Asilidae > Machimus > Machimus rusticus. The sequence continues at coordinate 12,738,649 of OX608054.1, read as the reverse complement.
CGTTGTTATGTCTAAAAATAATAAATAGTAGAATTAGTATTGTATATGACAAATTTAAAGGGAAATATACAAATTCAAGACCTTAAAATTAATAAAATATCTGGAAAGACTTTGGGATCTTGTTGTCGGAATTTCACTCGGCTTTTCTTCTAGGACTCTGAGTTGTATTTATTTTTTTTTAATTAATCGAATAGTTTACATAAATTATAAGTACAACAGAAAATTTCTCTGTTTTTTTGGATCCAGCTGAATATCTGTGGTCTGTGGTAACTTTTAATTTGTTTTTATCTCTCTGCTAAACAAGACGGTGTCATATACCTCGGGCTAGAAAGGATTCATCCCTAACGAATTGCAATTTTCAAAGTTGAAACTTTTCAGGAAAACTTTTGTAAGATGGACTGTGCTTTGAATGTTCGAACTTCCACGAGTTAATAAATTGCATTACTTCCAACCGAAAGAATAGAGAAACCGATGGGTTACCAGTGGAGGTAGGTCAGTATATTTTTCTACAGAAAAAACTTAAAATTTTTTCTTTTTTAAATTCGTATTTTTGTTTTGTGCTGTTTAACAACACAAATACGAAAGGTTAAGATTTTGTAAAGGCATGTGAAAGAAAAAAGGTTAGAGGTTTCCACAAAGCAAAGTTGCTTGGAGGATAAACTTTTTCCCAATACATCCATTAGCCAATATACACATATATTTAGTATCCCCCAGTTGCTAGAAGTGAGCCTTTCGCCTGCAGGAAAATTATCGAAGCCCCCGAGTATCAGAAGTTTTAATGTGAGATGCTGCCTTCCGCAGTCTCCCCTTTAAACTAAAAACGTGCAAATTACGAACGTAAACAATGCAAACTTTTACAAAAAACTTTTTCTTCTCACTACGGCGAGTAGTCCCTCGTTGAGGGATTCTTTTTTTACATATTTTCCCTTTTTCTCGTTACTTTACTTTTTTCACTTTCTTTAAATTTATATTTTTTATTTTGCATTTGTTACAGGGCGTTGATTGTATGTACATCTTTTAAGTTGGTGGTATTTACGACTTTAAAAGATAAAAAAGATAAAGTTTTTATCCAACTTTAGGCGTTATAAAAGTTACTGGGAGAGTGGGAATTTTGAGCTCGAAACATGAAATATCATAATTTTAAGGAAACATTTGAGAGATCCTCTTTTAGTGAAAGAAAAACTTAAAATTGTATTGTATTTTCACATCAAAAACAGGATCCAATAATATTTTCAGTTCGTGAATTAGCTGATAAACAATTAATGGAATTTGATGGACCTTTTGCAAATTTTAAAAACTTTGCTATAGACAACCCGGTTTTGGTTGGCCCACCGGGACTCCGGGAATTTTTCTTGTGGGCCGATCGTATTGCGCGATAGTGGGCAATCGATCGTTGAAAAAGATTACAAACAAAATAAATTTGAAAACTATTCAGTTGATGACGAAATTGAAATGAATAATATTCAATTAAACTTACCTGTAATCAGAAAAAAGTAAAAAAAAAAAAAATAAAATCGTAGAGGAAATTGAAATACGAAATATAGAAAAGTTTGAGAAAGTAACCTGGAATACTGGAAGATTTTAAGGAACGATTTTTGAATAACGAAGAGCTGTTTAATGAGATTCAATATTTGCAAGCCAAATTTTTTTTTTTTTTGAGAAATGTTCGTTCAGCTTCAGACAATTTTAAAACTCTAGGAGCAGTAATGGAAAAACTAGATTCTCATTTCGTAATGTCTGCTTTTTTGGGGGAATATGAAGACTTTGTGGGGAAATGGGATTATTTTAAGAAAAATCTGTCTGAAAAATATGTTGTTGCAAGTTATGATTTGGAGATTAATGGGGCGGAACCGGAGACAACAGCTTAAAAAAATCAATTTAACGCGTAATATCAAATCCTGCTCAGATTTGAGTGACTACATTTGTTGATTATACCTTATAACTGGACAGTTTGCGACAGTGGCGTTTTGTTCTAATTTAGAACTGTAAAATTGGCTCTAATTTAAAACCGTTTTTTGTTAGACAATCGCGGAGTACTCGTTAGAAATTAGACTTTAAATTATAAATCTAAATCGTTAGGGAATCCTAGGGCAGGACAGAGGCTCAAAGCCCAAAATCAGGCCGAAAAGCTCCCTTTTATGGGGAGAAAAGTTTCGTCCGAATTGAAATTCCCGGCGCACTTTCCTCGAAGTTTGGGCCCCCCTAAATGTTTTGATGGGGCCCGCCGCCGTTTCATATTGCGAACTTTGCTCGTTAATTCCATGCCCTGCATTTTAGGGAAAATGCATTCGGGGGTAGCAGAAGAGCAGCTTTTTCGCTAAAAACGTGCATATAAACAGTATATGAATGGGGCTGGTCTGGAAAGGGGGGCTGAAGGGCTCGTTCCTCGTAAAGGGCTGCAAAGTAAATGCGAGTAAGTACAATAGATGGACGTTGTTAAGTTCTCTGTATATTTTCCCTTCGTACATAAGTGGTCCTATGGCTGCTTAGGGCACTCATTTTTGTGTTGTGTGTTTTTATTTTCCCTCTTTTTTTTTACAGCAGCATTTGCAGAGCAGCGTTTTTGTGGAGGAGTCAAAGATGAGTTAGATTAGTTGGGCAATCCTTTGTAATGCAATGAAAGGGGGCCCGCTAATTTTTGAATATTCAGGAGTGCTTCCTTTTGTGGAGTGCATAATACCGCAGCTGGGAGGCTTCGAAGAATATCCCGGAAAACATGGGTTTCGTTCGCATTTTTTTTGACGGTTCCATTGCTTTCAGGATGGAGACGTTGGACCTGAAGCTGAATATTTGAGAGGGTAAGTAGATTTTTTTTTTGTTTTTATGATAATTAAACTGCCACTGATGAATGAATGAGGGGATCAAAATTAGCTTTTGTCTGCGGCATTGTACATCTGCTGTGCTTTGCTGTTCGTGCAGAAAAGTTGCAGACATCCTTTCTACGAACATCACGTTAAATTTACTTTAAACGAAATGGTTTATCGACAGACGCTTAATGAGCCTGTCGAGTTGAAGGAACCGTCTTTCTTTTTAAAATTAGTATGTTTTGTAAGACTGTCTATATTTGGTGCAGTTTATTGTTTATGTTGAAGTAAGATACACTCACTAATGTACGGATTGTGAAATTCTGTCTAATATGCAAAATATGAATCTTTCATTATTGATTTTGTTTAATACTACAAAACAAATACTCCGAATTTCTATTTATTTTTATTTTTATTTTATTTATTTTATCACTTCTAATTTTGATATTTTGTCAAAAATAAAAGTGGAATATTTCGGAAAATATAGCTGACCTCACAACAATTCTTCCAGATCCTTCCGTTTTAGGGCAAACGAAAGGCACCTGCTCAATTTAATTGAAATCCGAGGGGTGACTCTATTATATATTTTTTTTTCCAAAATATGAAAGGCTTGGTCATTCGAAAAACAAAATCTTATAATTGCACAGGCCAACAACGGCTTCTCCCTAGACTGAGAATTCGAACTTGAAAACATTTCATCACAGCAAGTTTTCGAGAACAATAGAATAAAAAAAAATGTTTGTCCAACTTTCTTGATCGGTAATATGCTATAAGATCAATTTTAATAAGATTTTTTCTTCAATTTCTTTATTTTCGGAAAACGGAAACTGTGGAATAGTTAAAATTTGAATTATTTGTGTTATTGATTTCAAATAAGAGTAAGTTAAATTGTTATATATAAAAAAAAAAGAAAGTATAAAGCATTTTAATATTGCTAGCAGAGATTATAAGATAATAAGAAGGGGTCGACTACGGGATGATTGAATCTTTTCAATTGTTTGTCTATACTAACTATTATATGTATTTATTGTATATGTAGTATGTACATATATATTTACTTCTCAGAGCCTATGAAAAGATTTTCGAGTGTCCTTCCTTTTATTATTAATACTTAAAGGAATGTCGAGTAGCTCGTGTATTTAAAATCTGTACAAATTCGTAAAAACTACCTAAATGCGATTTGGTGGAAATAAATAAGCCCTCTGAGGAGCCGGGAAATGCTTCAAAATCTGTGATACTGTACCGAATGCTGCTTTCGTAGTTGTTTCCTATGAAAGAGCATTTCCTTTAGTGCAAAAAAGATGGCAGAACGTAGCTATGGGTGACATTGTCTTCGGTCTTAATTACGGTTGACATGCTATCAGCGTCCTCGGCATGGCATCCACCACCAATTGTGATATTTGATGTGGCAGCAAATTGTGGCTGATGTTGGTGCTGCTGATGAGGTGGCGGCGGCGGCGGGGGCTGGCTATGCTGATGATTATGTTGCTGGGTTTGCTGTTGTTGTTGCTGCTGCTGTTGCTGCTGTTGCTGTTGTTGTTGCTGCTGGTGCTGCTGCTGCTGATGCTTCATGGATTGCTCCTCGACGTGACAACTGGTTGAATATTTTCCCTGCTCGTCAAGACTACTCACAGTGTGGAGGTATTTCGGCTCATCAATATATTTGCCATTTTGCTGAGTTACGCTGTGAAAGGAATGAAGACTGAATTAATTAAGCGACTTCGCTCATTTACTGAATATATTGGCTCTTGCTGGGACAAGGATTCTAACATGAATACCACTATCAGTTAATTAGGCCAATTAGCTTAGAATTTTCTATTTTCCTCGGGCAGATAGGTGCAACAGAGCTAATTTTTTAAAGCGCCACGGAATAATGTAGCTCGCTAGTGGGAGGGGCACATTAGCAATGTAATTCTGCACTATGCTCTTTTTTTAAAGGTTAATTACAGCGCCACTTTGTCAGAGGGGCGTTGCTCACTTTAAAAATAAAAGGCTAGCGAGGAAAAGCTTTAATTAGCCCCATCCCTGAGAATTTCGTTAAAAAATTGAAAAATGGGGATAAACGAGATAAATTTATTGAGTCAGATAATTGATTTATCCTATTTACCCGAGATCAATGAAATTTATGAGCTGAATGGAGGTTCGAGCAGAAATGCCTGTCCTCAACAAGCTTGTTTACAACTTCTCTCCCGTGAAAGTGAAATGCCAGGGAAACGCAAGGGGGCGGCTGCGGGGGCTATACTGCTTTAAGCTCCTAGACAATGAAGAAGGAAGGGATTTTAAGGATATTAAAGGACACATTTTTCTTTTAGGGGATCATTTTTTTGCCCTCCGTATTTGCAAAACGTTTTCGAAATGTCTGTCGTCGAGGATGTGGAAGAGCATTAAAGTTATGCTCTTTCTGTTTATCTTACCGACAATTTAAAGGATGCTTCTATACTGGCATATTGGGCCATTTATTCGATTTGGGCGGGGGATGCAGCAAAGTCTTACGGAAATTCATGAATATTGGTCTTATCCGATGTGTTTGATCTGAGTAACTTGGGGTTGGATTCTTGTAAATATGAAGGTAACCTGGAGAATTCGATCGATTTAACCATTGAGCAATTGTATTTTTAATTTTACAGTTAATTTCAGTTATCTGACTGGCTAAAATTATTTATATTTTTATTATTACCATAATTTATAATCTTTAGTTACATACTTATTCTGGGGGAAATATTTTAAGATATTTGAGACTTTTTAATAGGCTTATAGACTTTAATATCTACATACATATATAAAATTAGACCTGAATTGTTTTTTGCTAAATCGACTTTGGGGACGATACCTACGAAGTAGATTTTCTCGAACCCCCAAATGATAAGTATAAGTTAAATTACTCCAAATTAGTCATAGTTTCTTCTCCAGAGAGGAATGCGAGCAATTTCCGGTCACCCTGTACAGAGTGGCCAGAGATGCACTTTTAAAGATTTTTACTTTGTTCAAAGCCAAACATCTAATATGTATTTAAATTTTTAAAATATAAGTTTATTGTTCGATATATCCTTCTTTTGCGTGTATAATTTTGTACAAAGATGAAAAAAATATTCGTACGCTGCACGAATGCGAGTTGGGGGATTTTGTTCTATTTATGAATCAAAGTGTTGCTTGAAAGTGGCCTAATTCACACATTTTTTGGCATTAATTCTGAACTCTAGCATTGATCAGATCGAAAAGCCATTGGTTTTACATTTGGATTATTGGCCTTGAACATCCATTGTTTAGAAGAAATGAAATTTGAAACATTGATTTTCAGCCATTTCGACGCTGAAAGATTTAGTTGCTTAGAGTTTCAAAGTAACTTCCAACACTACTTCGGGGTAGTTGGTAGTAATTATGATATTTTGACGTCAGAGTCGAAAAACAATCATAACATTTCATTCCAGCCACCCTGTACTTTGGACATAAAGATAAAAGTCTTCACAAAAGATTTAGCTTGTTCGAGATTTTTTTCTCTGTGTTTTCGATCTCCGACGAGATAGGTATTTGTGGCATTAAAATAAGAAATGACGTAGAAGTTAATGCATTTTTAATAATATAGTACTTTTAATTTTAAATAATTTTAACGTATTAAAGTTTATACATATTACACTTGTCCCTGTGTCTTGTTAAAATAAAGGAATATAATTCTTTCTACCAATATGCTATTGCTAAAATTTCTTTTTGAAATATTTCAGATGACTAGTCTATAAAGATGTTGAATTGAATGCGCGTACGGAGGAATAAACTTTTCTACCTATAGACTGCAGAATATCTGCGACTATCGTTTTATCAATTTTTTTGGACCAGATTCAAATAAAGTCCAAACACTACAGAACGGGGCTGCTATTTGTGAGGAGGTTTAAATATTTTTGTGGGAGGTTTTTTCTCCATACCCTTCCTATCGGAGCGTCTGTCTCAGCGAGCCAGAACTAATAACTCGGTCCGAGGGTGGCCCAAGCAAGGGAGCATAAATCCTCCGAATGGCGTGGTAAATTTTTTCCCTTCTTTTTCGGACAAATTCAATGATAAGTTTTGGGTAAAAAGTGCCCTATAAAACTTACCTATCGGACAAGTGGCTGTCAAATTTATCATCCATGGGGGCATAATGCTCCGCTTTATGGTGTCCGCCGTCGTCCATATCGACCCTTGGCGGGCTGCCATAGTCGAAATGTTGGCGCACGGCAGGAAACAGTTGACTTTCGTGGACATAAGTCCCGTACTGTCCGGTAAATGAGCCGTAGGGGCTGGCTGCCGGTGACAGCAGGTTGAAGTGGGGGCTCAGCTCGTAGGGGGGTTGGTAGCTTGTCCAACTGTCAACGCTGCCCGGGGGCGTAACGGTCGCCGTCTGGGGGAACGTCGTGAACGGCGGCACCAGAGTGTTCCCCAGCGACGTCGACGGGCTGTTCGTGTTTATATAGCCCCCCTTTCGGGGCGGTTCCCGTTTCCTCCACTTTGCCCTGCGATTCTGGAACCAGACCTGCACCCGTGATTCATTTAAATTCAATTTAAGGGCCAACTCCTCCCGAGCGAACACGTCCGGGTAGGGGGCCCTCTCGAACGCCCGCTCGAGCTCCTCCAGCTGGTAGGCAGTAAATGTCGTCCTGCAAAAATAAAGTATAAAAACACACATTAAAAAACATAAAAAATAATAAACGTTGTTCTGGTTAATTCGACGCGGGGATTAAATTAAGCGGTCACTCGTGTTTTTTGTCAGTCCGACTTGAATTAAACGTCACTAAACGTGATTTTAATGCAAGGCTGCAACAATGCAACGAACACATTAACCAACGCGGAACAATGACTGCAACGCGCCTCTCCTCCTCCGCCCGCGGTAGGGCTTTTTTTACCCGCCCTTGACTCTGGGCAGAAAATTATGCGATAGTCTCCATCGAGGGCTGATGGAGCCACTTTGGGGCCTTTCACAGTTTTTTCCAGAGTCCTCGCTAAATTTCATTACGTGCAAATTGAATAATTTATGTAGCGAAATGACGAAATTAAAATCGCACACCGCAAACTACATTGCTACAGAAAAAAAAAGTATAAAAATTCATCAAGAAAATGTAGCCGGGGAATGATGATATGATAAGATTATCTCGTAGGATTTTTAAAAAAAGGGAAGACATATTAATTAGGTAATACTGAAAAAATTACATTAAAAAAACTCAAATTAGTAGCTGCGGAATTTTTGTCTGTAGAGATTGAATCCAAATAATGTATTTCTTAATAGATATTATACTAATGTATATACCTATGTATGTATCTACTTATCTATTAACCTCTTTTTGCCCTTGGCCACATATGTGTACGTTTAGTTGTTTAGAAATAAAAATTATGCTAACTGGAAAAAATATTAAAATCTGTTAAAGAACTACTTTATTACACTATATTTCGACAATAACACCAAAAAATTTGGAGTATGGCAGCATGGATATGTAGCATTTTATTCCACTTGAAATTAACTGATTTCAAAACATTTAAAAGTTGCCTCTTTTTACCGCGAGGTTTCTTTTCAGTTTATTAAAAAAATGTCCTTAATCTTTGATAAATAAATTATCCAATGTATACAATTTTATAAGTTTTAATGACCACTTTATTTTCAAAACATAATTGGTAACATGGGGTTTTTTATTTTTAATAAAAGCATTTTATCCCAAATATGTGAATTCAGTTTCCTTTTTCATACCTACTTATTGTTTTTTCAAATTCTTCTTAGTTACTGAGTAGCTGTCGGTAAAAACTTTAGTAAACAAGTAATGATATAAAACATGAAAATATTTTTTCCGTTTTTAAAAAATTCGTCCCTGAAGAAGTTAATAATAGTTAATTTATAGAGAAAACCCCAGATTTGGGGACTCCACTATAGAAGTAACTTACGACATATTATATTTTTAACTTAAGGACTGATCCCGCACTAGCGTAGAAATTCGTTCATAAATAAAACGTTGTGATGATTTTACCAAATGTTAGTAAAACGAGCTATTTTGTTCAAAAATGTGCGGTCCTAAGTTTATATCTAATATACATACATAATTTACAGCGGTCCTCAAGGTGTTATTACAGAGATTAAAAAATTCTGAATTTTAAATACTTATACCTTGGCTAATGCATTTTAGAGAATTATTTTACATATACTATAACTTAAAGCAAAGATTTAAATGTGGTTTCAATGTGAACAAAAATAAAAATAAAATAAAAAATTTAAAAATTGTAAGGACCAACATAGATTTTATACGTATTTAATTAAAATGGATTAAGGACAATTTTTTTTTCAACATGTTTCTGTTCCGAAAAGGTGCTAATTAAAGAATTATATACATAGATTCTAATAAAGCTTATTGTTTGCAGTTTTTATAGTATGTAAGAATAAGAATATAGCCTTAGTTTTATCATTGAGTTTTCAAGAAAAGATTTCTTGGTTATGCAAATCTAACAATAATATGGTTGAATGAACTTTAATAATAAAAAAATAAAGATTTTAGTTACAGTACAAAATACGACGCTATCAAAATAAACATTTCCGGGTTCTATGTAGAATTTGTTGCTTTCAAATTTATGAAGTAAACATTTTAAATTTCAAGGTAATGTTATGAAAATTACTATGTGCCTTGGGGTTTTAGAGTTGATGATTTTAAAACTGTTGTTAATATACATAATACATAGTACATACATATAAAAGTATATTGCAATATCCGGTCACTGTAAAATTGACAAACGCTAAATAATCGATAATTGGAAAAAAGAAATCAAAAAAATCCTAATTCATGATTGAATAAATCCTAAATTCATGGCTGAATAATTTAGGCACCTAGCAAAATTATGAAATTGAAGAAGCATCTTTAAAATTCACTGAAATGAATGGAAATTAAAAAATTGAGTAGAAAAAATTATGAAGAAAAAGTAAAAAATTATAGTATATTATATAGCTTTAGAAGTGGCAGGCGTCCACAAGGAGGGCTCGTTGAAAATTATCTGAGTCTAGCTTCCTTATCCTGTCCTGCGAGGAGGATGGCGGGGGCGGTCGTCTATTCTCAGGCAGGTTTTATTGCCTCATTATCTTTTTAATTCGCATTATATCCAGCCTGGAGTCGGATGACAAATTATTCCGGGTATCCGGCTATTCTTTTTTTTTTATTCCGGGTTTTGCCCACCACCAGAGTTCTGATCTTAATTAGGTGATTCTGGCGGAACGATTATTCAAAGATAACTTGTTAATGACGATGGTGTGGTGCAGCCGGGGTGCGCGCGGGGGAGGAACGGCTCGATGTCGAAGTTGTAATGGATTACAGGGTGATAATTTTCCTGGGGACGGAAGTGCCGCTCTAGATTATATTTGTCGTGTATTGCAATACATTTAGGACAGCTGAGGGTGCTGTGCTAATTGGCAGATTTATAGACATTTTTTTTTGCTGAGGGCTGTTGTCAATAGGAGTGGGAGGGAATTTTAATGCTGTATTGAGAGGGAAGGAAGGAATGTTTTTATGGGACTGAGAACATTATTAAATTCTTTTGATAACTTTAAAAGCGAAATATTTTTAAGGAAAGTTAAATGTTAGGATGAAATTGTTATTGTGAAAGTTTCGCATGTTCTGGGTTCACCTATCCCAAATACCATGTAGGAGCGATTAGAGGTATGCCAAACATCTTAACGCAACACACTACATAATATGAAATATAACTGAATGTTACTATTTAAAACTTCCTTTTGGTGCTTATAGCTAAAGAACGTCGTGAGCGTGAATGTGTTAAATAAAGGAAATAATGGACGCAAATGGTGCTATATGTTGAATGGGAATCGCAGCTTCGATGGGTATTTCAGTAAGATAATGATCCAAAACACATATCAAAGCTGGTAATTGATGGTAATGGGCTTCAAGTTCTTGATTTGCCGGCTCAATCACCACATTCGAATCCTACTGAAAATCTCTTGGGGATTTTTAAACAGTGAGTCTTAATTCCAGTGTTTCCGAAATAAAACAGAAGTAATAGAAACACACAAAAAAATATATATTTAATGGAAAAGCATGTTTTAATCTACTATTATGAATTTAATAGCGTCTACGCTATGAAGGTATGCAACAAAATAAAATCTACAATACCTACAATACATACAATATACAATTATTTTAATTTAATTTAGTTGTGAATTTGTTACGAGGTTAATTCATGAAAGGAGAAAAATAGGATATAGCTTTTTATTCTTCACTAAATAAAAAAAACAACAACATTAAGTTTTTGTACTGGAATTGTTGCTATTGTTTCGCACAACACCGTATTTTTAGGGTTCCATAGTAAACAAGGAACCCATATAGCTTTACCATATCCGTCTGTCCGTCCACGGTTTAACTAAGAAACTGTTGGTACTAAAAAGCTGTAATGTGACATAGTTATACATATTAATCACGCCTAAAAAGTTGTGAAATAAAATCTTTAAAAAAAAGTTCCTCCTTTATTCTTCTATTGTGTGGGGTGTCGTTGGATAGGTCTTTCAAAAATATTCGTTTGCGAAATATTGAGAAGTTGTCTAGTGCCCTCCTATCAACTAAACTGTTGTTTTTGGATATGTGAAAAGTATTCACGATAGTAGTATATATACCGAAGTTAAGAAGAAAACTTTCACAGCTAGGAAGGTTTTACTAGTTAACGAGTAATAGTCGATTAACTTATAAAATATACTTGAATAAGTAAAAATTTAGCCAATAAGTTAAAACTAGGTGCATTACAACTTTGTAATGTTATTGTGGTGTTTTTTTTTTTTTTTTTGGAAATGCAGTTACGGACGTAGCGCTAATTCCTATAGAATGTGCAGCAAAAACGGCAACTACAGAACCCTACATTGTGCTTGGCCCAACGCGCACTTGGCCGGTTTTTTTTTTGTCCATAAATGTATGTATCTGTCCTCATTCCAAAACGCTCGCACGACTTCCTAAATTGTATGTAAAGTGGCCAATTGACACAAATTTATTAATGAGCCGCAAGTAGTAATCAAAAGGGTCGCCAGCCCGGTCGACTTGAAGGGGTAAACATGTGTAAAAACGTTATCGCAACCCCCAGCCCTTGATAAATCAACTTGTGTAATGCCAACAATAAGAATAATGGCGAGAGTGTACTTCAATTCCACGCACATGACCGAAGGGCAAGGGCGAGGGTTTGTGGCAGAAAAAAAAAAGAAAACCAACAATTTACGAAAGCAAGATACCCTTTCGTCCGAACCTTCGTTGACCTCAGTTCTGGCAATCAACCGGCAATCAACTCTGTCCGAATTGAGAGTGAGAGTTGGAAAAAAAAGATGGGAATGAAAGAAAAACGAGGCCAACAAAAAGGGACTCCTTTCGAAGGCCCTTCGACACTCTGACTGGATTAGGACCTTTTTTAGCTTCGTAATTTTTGTCGATTGGGGTGTTATGCCCGCAGCATTTTTCAACCCTCATTTTGCCAATTTGAAAAGTTTTGTTTGACACCACCCCCGGGCTTGAACAGGAGCATCTCTCGGGCAGCAAGGGCATTACAGATAGTGGGCACTGATGTCCCTCAGTTGTGACCCATTTTGGGTTCGTAAACACCACTAGACACGACCAGACGGATGCATGGGGGTTTTGTCGTTTCGTTACATCAAACGAACCGAGAATTGAATTGTCCTGGAACTCGTCCTTTGTGAATGAAAACTGCATGCCAGAAGGCTGCATAAGGGTGCCCCATGGTCAGGGGGTGCTCTTGACATAATAACTTTGTAAATTAATGTGCCCAAAGGCTCGCCGGACGGACAGAGGGCAAGCTTCTAATTAATTGAGGTGAGTCTTTTTTATCCGACAGCCGGTGAAGTAATGGTGCGGGATTGAAGTTTCAGAACGAACCCTTCACAAATATTTGCCAAAAAACATTGACTAAACGGGTGATATAGCATTTGGGAAATAATTTCATGTCCTCCAGTCGAAGAAGGCAAATATTTGCGAAGGAGATTACTCTCTTTAAGCTGTTTGCTCTAGGAATGCTTTTTGAAAGGGCTGACAGAGCCAGAGATTTTTCGGGGGGGCAGCACACATACCAAAAGTGCCCCCATTGGATTCAATCAACCTTAAAGTCGATTGATTGAATGGGGGGAATCCCCGACGCGGACGGGAATAAAAATTACGGGCCATTCGGGAGTGAACGCCTCCTGAATCATCATCGTGTAACCTGTTCACGTTTTCATGGCCCTTTCAGAGCCTGCTCCCGGCGAAGCGAAGTAATAAAACTTATTTGTACTCGCACTTGAGTCAGAGTTCTTTTGGCCGGTTCGCTATTACGTCGTTATTTCGGAAATATAAAGCTAAGTGCCCTTAAATGCAGTCATTAATCTTACTTAGCGGAAATGTATCGCTCGAAAGGCAGTATGGATGGAAGGACACATCCTGGAGGAGTACATCCAGACGGTTCCTGCCCAAATTGCTTCCGTCCTGTGTGTCGTCGTATTTATTTTCGCGTTTGTCGAACTCCATCTAGCCCCCTAAAGTTAGTAGCTTCACTTTTTATTCTTGTGTCACTGTAAATGTACAAAATGTTTCTGCACCTTGTGCCTTCCGGTAGCAGTAAAAGGGCTGTAAAATGACCCTTTTAAGTATCCCTCGCGCATCCGGCTACTGTGACCATGTGAATTAACTCCCCAGGAGCCATATTTCGGAGTTCGTGGCGAACTTTATCTGCGACTTTTTCTCTTTCACATTTATTTCCCCGAATTCGGTGGATACAATTTTTAACGCATAATTTGGGATATAACGTATATAAAAAATGCCGTAGACTTTTGGTAGTGTTACTTTGATACTTGGCATTTTTATGGTGCTTTTGGACTCTTATGTCTATTTTTTTAATAAATTTTTATGTTTAATCTAAGAAGATTAAATAAAGTTCAAGTGAATGTAAACATTTTAAGGCGTTTTTTCTTTAATTTGGCAACATGTTAAACAATAATGTACTCATCTGAGCAGAGCTAATTGAACTTTGGAAATATGAATTAGTAATGAAGTTGGAACAGCTATAAAGAGCCGGACCTCAGTCTTAATTAAAAAGTATATGTTTTCGTTTCCGGAAACTTTATTTTCTATCCGAACAGAAGTTTCTCGACCAATTTCGATAGTTACAAAAATGAATATTTAATGGACTACATATTTGATTTGGGTAGGTACAGGAATTATTTTAGCAACTTTCTAGATACATGGAAAGCATAATATGTTTTTTTTTTCTATTATATTTTTGTAGTTACAGAGAGCAACTATAGCACAAACATTAATTCAAGACATCGACATTTTTGTGTCTTGCATACATTATTTGATTTCAATTTTGTACATAATATATTCTATTTTAGTTTGCAGTTTGATGAGAATTATCAATTTCATTTTCTGTTCCTTAATAAACAAGATACAGAATTTAGTATATATAAGACCAATACTATACAATATATTTGCTAGTTAATCATAGATTTTGTTATTAGTTTAATGGGGTCTCGAATGCTTTTTAACTTTTTAAACATTTATAAATTTCATTTCTTGCTAGAAGGAAATGTTTATATTTTTGCTCCAAAATTATTTAAATTTTGAAAATTTTACTTTTTTATATAATTTCTTTGGAAGATTAAGTTTTTTATTTTCTACTGTTTAGGGCCTTTCAATAAAAAGCATTTTATGTATAATTTAATTTTACTTTAATTTTTTTCGTTCATCCTATTTATTGTGAAATAAAAAGCTATATTTTATTCAACTCTTTTCATGAAACTTTAAAACTTTAACTTCGCAACAAATTGACATAATTCAATTTTATTAAAGAAATCTAAAAAATGACAAACTTCGGTAATTGTTAGTGTATGAAACTAAAGCTACCTTTTAGTAGTCTCCTTATAGTATTTTTTATGCTTTCATTTATTTTAAATAACCTCAGCACACCTTCGTAGCTTACACGTTATTAAATTCATTCTAGTAGATTGGGATGTGCTTTCCTATTCCTTTTTCAGTGTTTGCATTAGTTCTGTTTTATTTTGGAAACACTGACCTAAAATGCGCATTTAAGGATCCCCAACAGATTTTCATATATGTATATGTGTTTCGGGTCGTTATTATGCTGCAACACATATCGAAGGAGCTTTGCATCTGCAAAATATTTTTTTAAATAAAATTGAGTAAAAGAAGATAAAGTGAGCAATAAGTAAAAGTCTGACGAAATAAAACGTTAAATTAATTTAAAATTCAGCAGAAGTTCATATAATTTTGTTTAGAATCTTTAAAACTGTAATACGATGCATAGAAACCAAGAAATGTTGAGAATTTTGTTGAGAGTTTTCTGTTTTCCATCTTGAAAGTACTTAGGAAGTGGTATCCCATACCATTTATCGCATTTTAGGGCTAAATCCTTAAAGAGATTTTTCTGTCTTAGGCCAAATAAAGTTTAAAGAATTATATTATTTCATGAACTTTGGGCCCTTTTGCAGGAAAATAAGTATTTCCCCTAAAGAAAGGAAAAAAGTAACAACAAAATGTTGAGAGGCGAGATACTTTAGTATTTTGTGAAGGATGAAGTGTGCACATCCACACCTCACTGTCAAGCCGTCCGCCGGAATACCCAAAAATTTTCAGTGGATAAGAACTCGAAGGGAAAAACAATTTCATCATCTCTTTTTATTTCTGCTAACCTTGGAATCAGAGAGGGCCGCCGAGTGGGCCTCGAAGGGCCTAAAACAAAGGGGCGGCGCGCAGTTCGCCATCATCATCATCATCCATTCAGCAGCTTCCCCGGGCCTGTGGCCCTAGCCCTAACAAAGTTCCTCTTGACAATAGCGGCGGCAAAAATGAAAAAAGGATAACAATAAATTATCACTTGACGTTTGACTAAGTTATGGGATTATGAAAATATAAAAAGAAAAGTCCCCGGGAGTGAATTGAGTTGAGTCTGAGGTCGGCCGAGGGCGAAAAGTCCTTAAGCCGATGAGGCAAAGGTGCCCACTCGACCGGATGATTCGGGCCTGACTTGGTGCGAATTAATTTTTGGATAATTAACTGCCCTTTAGGAAGCTTAAATTTTTTTTCTCTGAATTCACGCAAAGGGTGTGAAATCCAGAGATATGGTACTGATTTATATTTATATTCACACATATAAAACCACTTCACTTTGAGGTTAAGTTTCACAAAATTTAAACTTTTCAATGTTATTGAAGTTAAAACAAATAATTAAAAATACATATATAAATAATGTTTCTTTACAATTTCTCTATTTTTTGCATGAGAAGTACATATAGGTAGGTATACTAACCCGTAAGGAAATATATTTATATTCAAAATAGACATCTTTGAAAATATTTTTAAAACGAACAAACATAAAAATAACTCTTTTTGTTTAATGATAACTATAGTCACTAACCTCAAATTCTTTTATTTCAATTAGGTATGTCACATTTTTGAGAAAAATAGGATGAAAACTATGTATTTGCAAATTGAGAGAAAAAAAATAAACGTATTATACAAAGTGCTCTAAACATGGTCTAAAACTTATCATAATTTCATAGCTCTTACTAAGCTTATTGGAAAAATAGTTTTTCATAATCGTGCGCTAATTGCGATTTTCAATCACTAATTTTATGAAATTATTGGTTAACAGGGAAAAGTGAAATTCATACGATATTTTGAAATCTTATAAATCGAGTTTTTCAAAAACATAATGCAGTTCCGTTTGTGTTTTCGTAATCTATTTGTGTTTCTAAAAAAAATTAAGTATTTCATTTAAATTGTAAATAATTTTCATTCATAATATTCTGAATTAATTGGAATTCTTTTGCTTTATACAAAAAGTTGATACATTTACATATTTTATTTCACATCATTTTAAATCTTTAAAAGCACTGTTAAACTTGTGGAGAAATGTATTATTTTAATATCGAAGTGAATAAAACGAAAAATTACTAAAAAAAAATAATAATAATAATTGGGCTAAATTAAAATTAGATATCAGAATAGAGATTATTTTGAAATTTAATGAATTCCTCGTAAAAATAATTCTTGTAACGACAATTTTTGGTCTTTAATTTCAAAATTTCCGTTTCAAATTAATATTACTTATTCACACCCGCACATTCTCTTGGATGAGTGAAATTTTTGAAAAATATTATTCCTTATATAGAATTACTTTAAATATGTTTTATTTAAAATACGAGAAACTAGGATATTTTTGAGTGATTTTTAATCCTACCTTGTCTTTTTCTTCTTAACCCCATTCGGGTCACTCTTTTTCTTTTCACTTTTTTTAGGATTTGATGCTGTTGTACTATCACTGGTCGTTGCGGCTGAATTTGTGGTCGTTGTAGATACGCTGGTGCTGGCAATTTCATCAACTTTCTTTTTTGAAATACCATTGATATTTGGTTCCATTTGTCCAGTGTTGTTTTGCTGAGGCTGAGGAGGTGGTTGTCCCCCAAAAATCTGCATATGATCATACTCCATTTTTGCTGAATTTGGAGAATAATCGATTTTTCCATTGGCACTTTGATAGTCCATTGGTTTTCCGTATTCGATTTTTTGAGCACTAGTCGGTGAGTATTGCTGGTCCATTTTAGATGTTACATAGTCGTATTTTGGGCTGGGTGAGTAACACCCAATTTTAGCAGCCGTGACATAATCCATCTTTTGGCCATAGTCCATCGCTTTGTATGGATCCATTTTTGGTGATCCTGGCAACAAACTATGGACTTCGGGTAATCTTTGGGTGCACAAATCAGTGCCAGTTGTCTGCGCTTGAACAGGAGACATGCCGAGCATCACTTGAATACTGTGACCGGATTGCTGTTGAAGCGGTTTCGCCCCAAGAGGACTCAACGGACCCGCAAAATCACCAAAAATCTGTTCGTCAAAACTTGATGGTTCCATACCTCAGTAACGAGAGTTCGCTTGTCCTGACCAATTGCCCAGCACAATTAATATAATTAATTCACCTGTGCATTCCAATCACAAAACACGAAAACATTGACCAACTCTTCACGCAATTATCAATTAAAGGCCCGCAGCCGCACTGTGCACTGATAGCGCTTGATTCACTTGATCTAATTACAAGTTATGAACTTTTCCTTGTTAATTAAAATCACTTTAAGATCCCGCACCAATACGGCGACAAAAACAGCGTCGGCCGCTGTTTAGCTGCGTTTGGAAAATTTTTCAGCCGGTTGTGGCTTAGTGCAGAAATTCGAGGATTACCCAGCGGTATCGCTTGATACCAGCGCTTTCCCGCGACCCAAAATTGCTAAGATTCGATTCCGGACCAGAGCGCGACGTACACAACTCTGGCTGATTAATTGAAGCTGCATCTGGTGATGATTGCCTTTTTATAGTCAATTTAGGAGTCAATTAGTCGCGCCTCCCCGACAGCCAATCAGACGACGACAATGGCTGAGCTCCTGCTGTGACCGCCACTTAACCGCCGCCACTGCAGCGAATCACAGCCGCGAACATAAGTGCTCTATGGCCTCGCGGTCGATCCTCATTCGCGATCGACGCGCCGCGCAGTGCGATTTTGAGGATGAGGGGGCGGGGCCTATCTGCCTCGCGGTCGCACTCATTCAAGGCAGCCGCGATCGCCGGGGGGCGGGGCCTTGCGGAAATCCCTCTGCGATCGCAAGACCGTGCAGATCACACGGTCCGGCCGGCTCTGATGGGAAGATGACAAAGTGCCTGTTGCGCACCAACAGAAGTTCACATAGGGGTCACGTGCTCCTAAGTGCGGTCTCGCCCCCGGAACGGTCCCCTCGACGTCTTCTGTCGTGCTGTTGGCGTGACGTTTCATGCATTCCGCCGAGAAGTCGCCGATCGTTCATCATGCGTCGTATTGTGCGATCGCGACAACCGCCACCAAATCCGCTGGTGGTGGTGCTCGCGAGGGGTCAGTCTCTTTCTGGTATTGTTGTTTTTTTTTTTCGAGCCATAGAACCATAATTTGTGTTTTCTTCTCATGATCGTTATTACGGGGCTGCAAGACGACTTTGAGTCAATTTTGAGGAATCTGCTGGTTGAGGGGGTTTTGTGTGGGCTTTTTGAAATTTGGCTGAATAGGGGCTATAAAGGCGATGGTGGATGGGCATTTATTTCTTTTTTTTTGTAATTTTATATCAGACAAGGAATGTTGTGCGTTATGTTTTTCTCTGGGAAATTTTTTTAGAAGTCGATTTTTCGTCCGATTTTGTGATATTTGAGATTATGTTTTGGGTGCAAATATACATACATATGTGGGTTGGGTAGACCTTTTTGAGTTGTATTAATTATGGGAAAAAATCGACATGTTTATTCCCTCTTAGTAGGTACAATGTAAATTAAGATATTCCAAGAATGAAAATTTCATAAATTTTGTAATTTTGAACGTATATAGGTAAATATAATTTGATTTAATAATAATTTAATGTTTTTCGCTCAAGTGTTTTATAGAATTAGACTTTTATTAAAATTAACCGATATTTCAAGGAATGTTTTAATTAGTTAGGTATTACTTGTTTCGCTAATATTTTTTTTAGTCTTTTATATTTATTTAAACCTTAAAGCACTGATAGCATTTATAGAAAACGTTCATAGAATTTTTTCTACATATAACGAGCCCATAAGCTAAAAATATTTAAGAATATTTGAGGTTTTCGCGGAAAATTAGAATAAAAAAAAAACGGTTAATGAAATGGTATTATAGATATCGTTGAAATAATATAAAAAGTAAAAGTCCTAAACTATGTATTTCAAGTGCTAAGTGCCTTATACCCAAGATATACGGACATGTTCGAACGAAGATCCAGCACGGATAAATCATCGGTTGTGTCGATTGATTTTCTATAAATAAATAAATAAAGAAATAAAGAAATTCAGAAATATAAAACTCCGCTGTTTGTATAGAACGAAATTTCATCAGTTTGAATGAAGTTCGCAGTATGCCCGTGTATCATGCATAGAATGAATTAAAATCCGATTGAATTATCATTCGTCGGATCTTTATTCGACTAGATCCGTGTATCTTGCTTGGGTACATATTTACACTTGTTCTGTAAAATATATATAAACATCTAAAACTTTATTGGATGTCTAATCCTGAGCTGATGTTAGAGAACCTCTGATGAAAAATCTGCTTCAAGAAAATTGCGAAACAAGATTTATGGGTTATTTTGATTTACAGTGGCAGTAGACCCTACAATAAAAGTTTAAATTTAAAAAAGCTTTTAACGGCTTCGTTTCTTAATAACGATTCTCCTGTCATGGAAGAACATGTGATTCTTAGAAGTCATATTTATGAATAAATGAAAATTTCGTCAGTTTCGTCTTAGAGATATTTTGTATTTGCGGAGCCGTTCGGACTACCGCGAATGGCTACAGGGCATGACACAATAGCTTCTATGGAACGTTTTCTTAGTTGTCACTCAAAATTGTGAAGAGATTTCGAGATAATTAGGAAGTGACATCACTCTCGAGGGCATAAAAGCGATTGATCCAGGCATTGCTCTCACATACGAGGTCCATTCCGTCCCGGTTGCCACACAGCATCCCATGAATAGCCGCAAGCTGGACCATGCGACTCTCGTTATACTCTGACAAAAATTTATGGGCGACAGCGACGATTAAACTGCGATTCAGTGGCGGTGGTATCCCGCCAGAGTGGGTGTTTTGATATGCTAAGTACCATCGCGACAAAACGGGGACAAATCATCATTTCTGTCCTCATTCTATTCGGAACGCCCCCTGTGTTGGAGCTGTGCACCATTATGCCCTGGGTTTGAATTTCGCGAGATTAAAATTCTTTTTCTCATCCAATTAGTCGTAAGGAAACTCATGCAGCCCTGGAAAAAAAAAGAAGTAGCTGGTGGGTACTTTCAGGTTCCAGGTGAGGTAGGTACCTTCGCCCACTTAGAGCTAAAAGAAGGCGGTTGTAAAAGGTAAAACCATTTCTGGTATTTTTCCCCTGGCGGGCTAAAGACTCTTTGGCCTACTAACACGGGAGGCGCGGGCAAGAGGTCCCATGGGAGAAGCACTTTTAATTCTAGAAGGATAGCCGGACAAAAGGTTCCTGTCAGTGGAGTAATTTAAAATCCGCAAATCCGGCGTACAAAGAATGCTCCTTGCACACACAGGGAAAAGGATCAAAAGGAGCCCTTTTGTTGAAGAATCCTCCTCCCGAGCAAATGCTTCCCTGCTCTGGAATAAATTTCATTTGCGCCTCTTGAGCCTTGAACTCGACGGCACTTTGGGGTGGCAGTGACGGAGTTTGGGGAGCTCTGCACGGGTGAAATGGTTTTCATAAGGCTCAGCTCTCAACCCCGGCCAAGTGTAAAAATGCACCCGCTGAATATGGGGGGCACGTATGTGGGGCACCCTAAGCCCCACCGCTAAGTCCACTTAGAATAAAACCGTCTGGCCAAAGGGCCGTGGGCCTCCTCTATCTAAATTCCATAGTTGGGCCTCTCTTTCGCCGGAGCCCGGGCGCTCCTGTGTCACAATGCCTCAGGATAATGCGCCCGGAGGACTTGAATTTCAGTCATTCAGCCACGTACTTGATTCTTAATTTAATTAAAATTGCCAGGGGATTTTTTGGTGGGATGGGGCCGAAATAGGTGATAGTGCACGAGCCCTTGGAGCTGGCTATGGAAAACTGCATGTAGCTTTTCTATTCAAGCCCCACCGGAAGACTCTGTGCGTTTTCCAACAAAAGCGAGTCAACCTGAAAATCGTTTCAAGGTGTGCAAACCATAACGCCGTAATGGGCTGGGTCTCTAGTGGCTTCGTCCAGTCCAGGTGAGTTACTCGAACGTTTTGTTGTCTGTTATTAGATCCCTCATCGCTTCTTCATTTGCATCTTTTTAACATGCATTTAGATTTTCCCAAACAATAGGCGTACACTTGACGAACTGCTCCTGCAAAACGCTCGTGTATATTTCCGGGCGAAATGGTTTTGGGTGCGTCCTTTTAGGGATAGTTTACAAAATATCGTTCCATGCTCCGGGTGCTACTGGAGCTCCTGCCGTGCACCCGTATGTGACGAAAGCATCATGCTTTGTTCCTATTTCCATTTCCATATGAGTATTTTTCAATATTCATTTTCCCACACTATTGGTAAATTTTTCACATGCCATGCTACCACCGGATTTATAGATCTTTCGATTTTCCTGTCTGCGATGAGCTCGGCACGACTGGCGAATTTTTCTAAATCATGCGGGCCACCGCACCCCATACTAATCGAAGGGTTCGGTTTTAAATCGATGGATGTGAGGTGAGGTCAGGGCTGACGGCAATTACTTATTTAACTTGGTTTTGATTCCGTGCGAAATCTGAACTCTATACTGAAAAGGTTTTTTATCAATAATCTCTCATTCAACTAATTGGAGGTGTCACTATTTTCTATTTATGCTTTTCTTTTTACTTTCTTTTTACTTTTAAAAACGCTTTTCATACAATTTTGTGTATTAGTAGAGTCTTAATTATAATTTGTGTTATTTTATAGAGCTCAGACGTTAATAGCTGCGTTTTTTTTCACAAGGGATCTGGCTCTGGGTTTATTAGGAAATTTTGCATTGAAATTTATGAATCATATTGAATTGTTCGGATTTATATCTAAATACTTTACGTCAAAAATGTATAATCCAAAAATTTATTTGGTTCAAGGTTTGAAGTTTTAATGGGCAAGTATCATCGAAGTTTTATTCGTTTTCCGCAACATTTAATAACTTTATATAGTTGACGGTTTTTTAATTCAATTCAATGTAAAATATCCTAGTAAACCAAGAATCGGCTAATAATAATAATTATAATTACAATAGAGTTCTAGTGATTTTCCTTTCAATAGATTTTGAATTGCATATTTACCAAACCATCTTAGCAAGTTTTTTTTAATGTCTGCAAGTACATATAGTATAGCTTAAGTATGAAAGTACAATTTGTAGTGTAATAAAGCTGTTAGGAAAAAAAATTATGCGGATTATTAAAGAATAGATTTTATAAGATTTTCGTGAAAATGGGTTTGTATGTATAATACATATCTACATATAATATATAAAAGCGAAGATTTAGTTGTGTGTTTGGTAATACCGTTAAACCGATCATCCTGAAAGTTTTACCATCGTATTACCTACTGAAATTACACGAAATGCACTGGGCTATAGGTTTTTTAACTTTCAGAAGTTATGGTTTTAAGATGGCGGACTGTCAAACTTTGAGTTTTATGCGATTTTCACTAAACTTAGCTGATTTCAATTCGGCTGTCAGAAGTTACGAACTCAAGATGGTGGACTGTCAAATTTTAAAATTTACGCGATTTTCATTAAATTTGGTACTTGGGGGTTGTCGGGGTCGCTGATTTCAATCCGACTGTCAGAAATTACGAATTCAAGATGGCTGTTCATTTTTGCACCAAATGGAAAAACTAAAAATATTGTTTATTCACCCGCACTACAATAAATATCTATATTTATTTCTACTTATTTAAAAAATCAATCAAACAATTAAAAGTAACAATTTTTTATTTGCCGAGGCGGAGCAATGCACGTCGGGTATTCGGTAGTATACAATGAAATTGTATACCTACGAAAAATGTGCAATATCGATATTAGCCGTAGAACTAGCCGCCTAATTAGCCAAAAATCTAGAAAAGGCTACTTTAGCCACTGATTCTCATGGGATTGGATTACCACAGAAATTAGTTAGAATATAGAACAAAGTGAGTGTGTTGCGTACCAAAAATAAATCACCGCACCACCTCCTAGCCGTAATTCCTCTCAAATCTTGTTAGAGGACGACGTTATTTAGTTTGAGCTCGCAGCCAATGAGGCCATTACGCGTAATTGCAGCAACATTCTATCGGGTTCGACCACGTGGGCCACTCCTCACACGCGTCACTTCCCATCTGTCGAGCGGGAAGGTGCGCGCCGGGCTGCCCGCCGAAAGCCACTCACCAGGCCGCAAATCCAATTTAACCTTTAGTTTTAGTCCCAAATATTTGCTCCATCGGAAAGGCGTCGTCCGCCACACGGACCCGGAATCACCGCCCGGGCCCGGAGCGCTCCGGGCTGCAGTTCATTTATGGGGCATTAGGCAATCCGCAAAATTTGCATCGGAAAATAGCCGTTAATTAAACCTTGCGCAAAAGGCCCTGAATAATTTTCGAAACTGAGCCTAGACTGCGCCGCCCCAGGCCCATCTGTCCATTATTCGAAAGCGTCGGGACGTCCGGCCAGGGAGCGGTCGGTAATGCAGCCCTAATGCGCGCTGCTGTTGGGGCTTTGGGATATTACAAATCACTTAAGTCACGAACATGCCCCGCGATGCATTCCTCCTTTATTTATTCAATTTGTTTTTTTTTTTTCGCGGCAACTTGCAGCAGGATGGACGGTACCTAATTGCTGTTGCCACTTTGCGCGCGATGGTCCCGTTTGTTTTCGCGATTTAGCCAACAATCGCAGCACCCCACATGGCGGGAGGAAAGTTTTTATCGGAATGCTCCCGCGAAGGGAGCATGGAAGACGAAAAGTTTTTCTTAAGTATTTCTACGTGGCATTTGGGGGGATGGAGCATGGGGGATGTGGCGGGAAAATAAAATCATGTAGGATACCTCTGGACTCCATAATTCCTTGATAAATGGCTCTGGTTATCGTCCGTGGTGCTGGTTCAGCTTGCGTCACTGGTCGATTTCACGGGTTGAAGTTTAAATGGAATGTTTCGCACAGTTTGACTGCACGTCTAGTTATTTTCGATTTAATACTTGAAAAAACGTTGCACACTCGTGGCAGTTTTGGATGAAAGAGTCTAAAGTAATTGTACGAAAATGACACGGTCAAACACGTATTAAGGTTAAGAATTATGGGAGTATTCCGTTTAAATAGATTTAGAAAAAAGTATAGATTTTATTATTTTTTGTTTGTTTGGCTCTACAGTATTGTTATAATTTTTCTATGATTATTAAAATACGACCATACAAATGCTCATGTGGTAGATCGCCATTTATGTCTATATGTATATGTACCTACATATACAATTTTCTGACCGCGTGACATATGTATATCCGAATGGACCTTGAAATAAATATACATATAAATTGAAAACGTAAAAGAAATATATAATGTATAAGTAGAAATAAGTAACCTGGGTCTTAGTTTTGACTAACAATAAGTCAAAAACTATGTAGATATGTATCTGCAATTGCTTCCTTTTCACTTTTATTGTAAACTAGCAGACCCGCCATGTGGACCAAATTACTTAAAAGTGAACTATTAGAAATAATTACAAGAGCAATTTCTTTAGAATTTACTTGATTCCAAACCTTCACAGTCCAGTTACGATGTATTTCAGCAAATCTCTGACATGCTAAAATATTTTTAGCAATTAGAGAACAGGCTTCTTCTTTTTTTCCTAAGGTTCTAGACCAATTTGCCTTAAGGCTCTATGGCAAGGTCATTTACTAGTTTCATTACTGATCCGTTGAGCAGCTTGCTGAGGAGTTTTTGTTATTCCAGATACTATATATCCAGTCATTTCCCAGGCAGCTCGATCAGAAATGTTCACGAGTCGGTCACTTTTTGGTTTTGAAAACTCCTCGCTGGCACATTTTTGAATTTTGTGAATTGTTTTATGGGTTATTTTACATTTTTCAGTAATAACTCCTGAAAATTTGTCTTCGTGAGAAAGTTCAATCACATTTTTCTAGTGTGCACTGCAATTAACTTCATGTCTTAAAATTTGAATTAACACTCTTATTAAGATGCAGATTTTCACAATATCTTTTAATGTTCCTTGCAAAACTACTTATCTCGCTCGATTGCCTTGCAAAAACATTGAAATAGCTTTAAATACGAAATGCCCACGTACGCCGAGTGTGGCGAAAAAGTGGACACGTCGACTTTTTCGACATAATTGTAATTTTTTTTAGATGTAGTGAAAAATAAAAGCAACGTATTCTGAATACACAGCCATAAGTGTAAATAACAACATTCTTTTTTTTTCTGTTAACCGCACCGTTACTTTGTAATAAATATTTAAAAGTGTGGATCATTTGCCCACTTTTGCTCTTCACTGTATATGAACATTGGCCCTCAAAATGTTTTTATATAATATATGTACGTTTTTGACAAAAGTAGACTTGAAAATCATAAGAATCAGAAAATCCATAAAACATAAAAACAATTTATGAAAATTTTAGTGGAGCCCCCTAAAATAATGAGAAATGTATGTTTGAAAGTAGTTGCATAATGAGATTATCAATTATGTATACTGAAGTTATCTTCACAATTTCTGTTTTTTAGAAAACATAATTAAAACTTTTAATACAAATTTTCTCAGAACTTGTTGGCTTAGGTCACTAAAATCAAAAATATAAATAAATTTGTAGAAGCATTTCATCAATATTTTTAAATAGCTATATTTAACTAGAGCTCCATTCCAAACTGAAAGAACGGTTTCAAAGTTTTCCAACAATTACTCAAATCTTTAAATCGTAAAAGTCCGTCCTCAACTTCCCTTCATCCGGATGAAGCAAATATTTTCCCAAAAACTCTTCGCGTACTTCCATCTTTCTTGGATTCATAGATCCTAATAACTTTCAGTTTTTAATCCTTTAGCAGAGCCCATCCCTTGCCGGTTATTTTCGTGCTAAAACACCACTAAATACCCGGAACGTACGACAGAGCCCGGTGCAACTTTATCCATTATTCATCAAGGAATTCTGCCAGCTTCCTGTTCCTTATAAAACAAAGTTATCATGACAACTTTTCCGGGGAGTATCCCTCCAACATCTAATTAATGAAAGTTTCCACTTTAAAAAACAGAGCGATGCTCCAGAGCTACGGGAACTATCTGAGGATATTTTGCCGTCTGGTTGTAGGTAAACTCTGCACTGTGCTCAATTTTCCCTTTTTCTGGCGCGCGTCCTGGGTGAAAGGACTGGGAAAATAACCCTCAAAGAAAGGGGACATGTGCCGGGCTCCACCCGCCCTTTGTATTTTCTCGAGACCCCACTTCACCCAAATGGCAGACAATTTCCAAGAAGTTGACATTATTCCGTCAGCGAAACAATCGCTTGTTTGTGGGACGTGCCCAGACTTCTTGAACACTCAGCCTAATGGTCCGTAGTTATCCAAAGTAGAATAGGATCATTTAAAATCAAAGTTGGGGGCGGTGCGGAGTCGTCGTGCATTCCCCGCATTCATCCGATTCGGAGCCACTTGCCACTCGCCCGGGATAACTCAATAAGAACACGCCTAATCTAACCTGGAGTGCCCTAGAGTGTCCCCATGCGCCAGATGGAGTCCAACTCCAAAAGTCCGATGTGAAAAGTCGACAACAATTTTTCATTTCGTATATGACTCGAAAAAGTTTTTCGCTAGCTAGCTAGCTGGGATGGCTGGTTGGCGGCTTGCAGATTGGGGAGGCACTGGTTCTGCCCCAACAGACTGCCTGCCAAAAAGGATGCCAGGGCCCCCGCGCATAAAACTCAAATAAAAATTTATTAATGATGTCAAATTTATTCATACGAGGATGTATGATTCCGACGATGATGATGATGAAACTCCACTCGGCGGATGATTAATTTGACTTAAAGTGTCAAAAAGGCAATATATGCCGCTGATGGTTTATGCTTAATGGGCGGGGGACTTTTTCCGCGCCCCAAAACTCCCGGATGATGGTTGATGGCATGATATTGATTTATAACAACTAAATGTATCTGTGTGGCAGGAAAACGCATTTTGTGCTTTTATTTCCTTTAGTTATTCCAACCAGTCATGCATTTTAAATATTTTTACTCTTAAGTCAAGAAAATTTTTCTTCAAATTACTAACTATATTTTTGTAGCACGGCTTATTTCATTCATGCATTATTATAATTAAAATTAAATGATTCAAATTGGAGAAAATACATTATTGATTTTAAAGCCTCGAATAATTTCTAGATATGTTCCTATGTTAATCTTAGGATCATAAAGTCAAATAAGTATATACATAACATAGGTATACATATAATAAATATTTTGGAATTTAAAATATAAAAGCATTAGTCAATCTTGTTTTCTTTGGAAATTAAAAAATCACATCAAAAATTCGGAAGTCACTTCACATACAATAAATGCAAGTATGTTCTTATAATCTTATTTTGTCATCAGACTGAAAGTCACTTACCAAATACTTTTTTAAAAAAAATCACTTTTATTTTTACAGTAGTACAAAAAAAGGGAAAAAGGAAGGCTCATATATCCTTTTTTGCATGTGATTACAATTTCTAGTAGCAAAATTTATAAAGATAAACAAAGTTGACATTTTTACAAAAGAAGAGTTTTTATGTTTGATTTAAATATTTGCTCATTGCACAATTATTTCCCTCTGTTTTGCGTATTACTTCACAACTTTAAAGTAAAATCTCTTCATTTTATTAGTTGTAAAATTACGGCAGTTGAGATGTGATCTATTACAATTATTTTGGTATGAAATTTGAAGAATACACCGCGATGTACCTAATTTTAGCATTAATATGTGATGAAAACATTTGCCTCATATTATAGTGGTAAATTTATAATAAAGGTTTAGAGTACAAATAAATTAGTTATATTAGAAAGGTGTGCGCGCGAAAGCAACACCAAACCCCTTCGGCAACTTTGCAAATCTTAGTTAATAATAATCATATCCATGATGATGATGAGGTGGTTGTTTAAGTTATCATCTCAAAATTTGATAATTCATTGTATAATTATATAGAGTAACTTCCTTTTCTAATATAATAAGGTGTAAAAATAAATATGAAAGAAAAATCGGAATTCTTTAAACATAATAAAATGCTACTCTTTAAATTCATAACTAATATAATGTTCAACGAAAATAAATAATAATAATCATAAATAAAATTTCCTTTTCAGGACACTTCTTTAAGAGTGTAGATATTCTTTAAGAAAATGAAAGAAAATAATGTTTTCAATATTCGAGACTAGACTCAACAAATCGTCTAAAGTTCATAACCATCCACTAGTGACTAGACTAGTCTGCAAACATTCTAGACATAAATTACGAGTATATAGAAAAAGAAAAATATGGGACATTCTAAAGAAGCTCCTGGTACCTCGCCGTTGCCCCCTTTGGTGTCTTGTCGTTGTCATAAGAAGACCAAAACAAGCGGCTTTGCATGGAAAGGGCGCAATCAATCTTGGCCATAAGACACAAAGTACAAGTAATTTTCCCGCCCGCAGAAGGACCGTTTGCGTCCCTTTCGTCCTCCAGGGGCTGCAGGGACTCGGGACTGCGGCGCTCACTAGTCCTGCTCTTTACATAATATACCACTTATTCAATTTAGCTGATAACGTAAGCCCGCCATCTATAAAACAATTTATTTACAAGGCCATCAGGATGTAACGACACGATTCTTCCATCCACAGGGTGACAGGCGGGGTCCTTGGTGCCCTGTTGAGTGGCACGCTCTCCCAGGCACAGGCGCGGGCACGTCAGTGTGACCGCGGCCTAATAAGGCAGCGACAGCAAGGCACAGGACCGAGAACACGCTCCCCGGAAGATTGCAGAGCCCACTTTTTACATACGTCCCATATATCACGAGAGGAACGTGTGTTCACAAAGTCCTTTATTGCCGGGAGCACGTGTGGTCGGGGGCTCGCTTCCGGGATTCCGTGAAGGATTTGTGAGGCGCCCCGTGAGGCAAAGATGGCCTATGTGCTCCCAAAAATCCAAAAATCGCTAAATCCACTTCAGTTCCATTCTTATCCGAACGGATGAAGGTGTACCTTCCGGGAAGTTGTGGCATGTTCCTGGCTGCTGTGGATAGATAAAAGCCGTCCAAACGACCCTTAAGTGCTTGTAACTACACACGTTTCCATTTTTTTTCTTGCAATCCTCCTCGTTCATTTTTCTTGCGGCAACCGTAGTTTACGGGAGCAACTCATGGCTCCTGGAAGACACTCGAGGTTCCTTATTTTTATATATATATATTTTTTTGTTGGAAGATATAATTCATTGTGGGCGAATTTTTCATCCTTTCTGGCGGATCCTTTCGAGATCAAAATGTCTTCACGTTCATGTGGCGGTCGGTGATATCACGTCCCACTGGAGCCCACCAAACCTCACCGAACCCTACCGAACCCCACCGAACTCCTCCGAATCCCACTTAGATTGAATATGTCTTGTAGGGTTGAAGTCAAGCTGCAAAAATTATGACAGCACGTGAAAAATAGGCTCATAGCGAACACACGAAGCGATTTTGAAAGAGATTTAAATGAAGCGGATAAGTTCACGTTTTTTTCCTCCGTTTCACCTCCTTAGAGACTGTTTCACTGTCTACGAAAAAAATGGGTGTAGAAATAAAAAAAAAATCAATTTTTCGGCCCAATAGAATGAAAGATACAGGGACAAGGGATGAAGTGGTACGCAGAGGCAGGATGTGAACTTCATTACTTCGTCTGAGAGCTTTCAGTCAATTTACGAAATGAAAAATTGCTTTTATTGTGGAAAGGTTTAACTCAACTTGAATAATTGTCTTCCGCTTCAGCTGGCATTTGGGGGGCGAAATTGTCGACGACGGCGCCCACCGGGTAAAACGATGGACAAGAGTTGAAGTCCTCCAGAAATCAGCCTTTTATAGAATAAAACAAGAAAAAGAAAATCAATGTTTGTTTTGAAGGTTACTTAGTCTTTCAAGATTTTTTCAAATGAGAGGCATAAAAGTGAAAAATGTAAATACTTTAATAGTTGCAAAAATTATTATTTCAGAAAAATTTACCATAGAATGCAAAAAATTAAAATATGTAAGTGTTATAATGTTCCAAAATAGCTTGCCTTACTATGGACAAAAGTAAAATAAAACATCTCGATATAATAAAAAAACGAAAGTTTATTTTTGTGTTTAGTACGAAGTAATTCCTATAACATTCAACCGATCATCCTGAAATTTTCATCACGTATTATTGAAATTACAAGGAGTGCATTAGGCTGGCTTTTTTAGCTTTCAGAATTTATGATCCCTAGATGGTGGACTGTCAAATTTTGAATTTTTTTTTGATTTACATCAAACTTGGTACTTAGGGGTTTTTCTGGTCGCTGTTAAAATTTACGAATTCAAGATGGCGGACTGTCAAATTTTGAAGTTTATGCGATTTTCTATCCATTCTAATGATTCCCGGCTATTTGCCTTTCGACTTCAAGCGACTACAGTTTCCCGGCCTTTGCAATCACAATCATTAAAGCCCAAGGACCATCTCTAAGGGTAAGAACATAACGAGCAGGCTACTGTCGTGGTTTAGGTGGCTGTTCAGCCTAACCTGACCAGCTGACTGAGAAAAACAAAATGATTTATATTGAGCTAAACTCGATAATCAGCTAAACCCCAAGACAGCTGCCGCACTATGCGTTTGCCCACTTATTATTACTTACTTTGTTCTCTCAGTCAGTTGAATAGTCACCTAAACCGCGAACCTAACCTGCTCGTTATATTCTTACCCTAAGTGTTACTTGATTAAATTTAGAAAATTCCTTTTTTTAAATGGTCAATTATGTACATACATATATGTTTCGTTATTTTTGAAAAGTTCATATGATGAATACATGTTAAGAATTAACTGAAGAAGTTGTTGAAATTACATATGTTAAAATAGTGGACTAACACTACTTTCAAAAAAAATTGTTTTCAAAAATTGTACATAGAATCTGTTGAATAAACTTTAAGAATCTGAAAGGAAAGAAGGAAGAAAGATGAGACCATCTTTTATTTCTACCCTTTCATCCTTGATTTTGTCTGTCTGAAAATTAATCATAATCATCATCACAGCGTTATACAACGAAATAGAATAAAGCCCGCGAGGCAGTAATCAAATTTTCATTTACAAGCAATCCACCTTCATTTCAGTTCCTCCCTTGCAGGAGGAAGAAATCCAGGTGGATGTGCTCGAGTTAATTCCAGCTAGCGTTTTCCTCCCCCGCTTTGCTTACGCCACAAGACGACAATTGAGTCATTTTTTTTCCTCCTTGGAATTTTTTTTCTGGGTGTAATGCTCCCCAGAAGGAACTTTTATTTCAATAATTAACACAGAAGTGCCACCAGACCGCCCATCTGCCGCCAACAAAGGTAGTCGTCCCTAATGACTTTATCCTGAAATATTTTCGCCTTCTACGACGGAGGCGGGAGTTATGAGCTTTGATAATTAATCGAGGACGAAAAGAAGTTCCTTTCCGCGGTGAAAATTAATTACGGCAAGTTCCCTTGTGATGATCCTGTCCCTCCCCGGGAAGCCGAGGCCACGGTTCCCCCGCGTTGAATGGGTACAGGGAGCCGGCGAAATTGTTCTGGGATACTAACTTACTACAGGGTGGTGCAATGTTATTTTTCCGCTGGATGTTCTTCTTAGAGTTCAACTATGAGGAGCAGGTTCTCTGTCTCACCCTGTTCTAACTTTCCAACTATAGTTGCTTTAAAGGACTTGAAAACTATAGAAGAATCTTATGGCTGGGAATTGTTCATAAAACAGGAACTTTCGGAAAGCAATTTGATTTTAATTGGAGTTACAGGAATTCCCTTCGTTGTATTACACTTGAAAAAATTATATCGCAACAGTTTGAATTTTGCGGTGTAGCAAATCGGAAAAGCGACGATTCTTAACGAAATAAATTCTTTTTAAATTTTAATAACATTATTCGAAGAAAAGAAGAACATTTTAATAAAGTAAATATTTTTACAATTCTAATTTATTTTAATGAACTATGTATTTTACATTTAAATTACACTATGAAAACACGATTTTTTTTCTGCTTATCGTCAAGCTTATTAGGGATTATTTAAAATTATTTATAGTGAGTTATTTAATAATAAACATTAGTTTTATTCAGCACCAAATAAAAACAAAATAGGAGAAAATCGAAGAAATGATACTTTTTTAATGGTTCGAGGAAAAATTTGGGAGATATTTCCAATCCTCTAGATATGGATGAAAGTTTTTTAGCATTTTCCTTTTTTTACTGTGTGAAAATATTAGAAAAAAATAGAACTTTCCACTTATTACCCATATTCAGCTGTACAAATCAAATTCAGGCGCAAACTTTAAGTTATAGACTTTATAAGTTTACGAAACAGAAAAATGACACTTAAAATCGACTCTCTTCCAGAAGTTCAATATAACACAAGGGACTGACGAAATTTATTGTATATATGCATGCAAAATACAACAACAGTGATGATAGAGGACCGACGAGTTTCGAGAAAAAACGTATCTTTTCAATATTTTGGAATAAACAATTCTTTTAAGTCAGAAAGAACAAATAAAGAATAAGACGATTAATTGCCAGGGGACCAACAGTTTGATTGGCATGCCGGTAGTTTCACAATATTGGTTAACTTTTGGGTTCTATCCTGACCTGGTACATTTTTGGACAATTGCGGCTAACTTTAGGGAGATACGTACGTTCAAAATTTGAGTCGTCAATTTCGAATAGAAACATTTTTGGCTGACTTTTTAAATTGTTATGTTAGCAAGACAATACTGTCGTTTATGCATCTAATATTTCAAAGAGTTCTCGAGGGATCGTTTTGGACCGGCCCACCTGTAATCTTGACCTGAATCCCATCGAGAATAAATGGGGAATACTCTAGAAGGGCTTTTTGAAAATGGGAAACAGTTTAAGAACATCAAGAGCCTTAAAAATGCGATAAATTATGGATAGGGAAAACTTGAAAAAAAGTAATTGTAGACGTCATAATCTTATTGTCTAGGCGACGAAATATTAATTTTATATAAAAAAAATTTAATAGTGCCTTAATTTTTTAGTTTTATTATTAAAATTAATTTTGGTCTTATTTTATATTCATTCTAAAGTGATTGATGTTCTTCGATGTTATGCGTAAATATACCTAAGTAGAAATAAGTAGATATATATAATTTAATGTAAAGAAATACTTTTAGTGAAACTAGTTGATGTAGGTACTAATTATATTTATTTTTATCAAAAATCTATATATATGTATATAAAAGTGAAAGTTTATTTGTGTGTTCGGTACGAATGAACTCCTACACCATTGAACCGACCATCCTGAAAGTTTTACCACGTACTTATCTATTATTGAAATTATATGGAGTACATTAGGCTACTTTTTTTAACTTTTAAACGTTACAATCTTACGATGGCGAATTGTCAAACTCTGAATTTTATGCGAGGTATTCGAGCTCGCTGATTTCAACCAGACTGTCAGAATCTTTGAAGATGGGCAGTCAAATTTTGAAATTTACCCGATTTACACAAAATATTGTTTATCCACACGCTTTACAATAAATATCTATAAAATTCATTTTTACTTATTCAAAAAGTCAATCAACCAACTAAAAGGAAACATTTTGTACTTGTTGAGGCGTAGCAACGCACGCCGGATATTCGCTAGTGAGTATAGGCATAAAATTTTTTATTTAATTTTCGTCTTATCACGACTTCTAGTGTATGTATGTAGATGCATGTGAAGTTAACTCTTATACGTTAACTTACATATATTTTTATGAATTTTACAATTTTAAAACAATTGTGTAGGGACGAATATTGTAAAAATTGTAGCTGCGGTAGATCAAAGAAAGCCGGTTGGAAAGAGAAACCACTTTCTAATTCCAGAATCTACCACACCTCAGTCTCACCTGCACCTAATTTGTTATTAGTTGTTAGAAGTGCAACGGCCGTCGCAATAAAGTGCGCCAGAAATGAGGGAAGTTATCAAGAGCCGCCGCGGCCGCGAGCAGCCCAATAAGTGATTTGGGCAATTGCATTACACAATTCACTTGACCGTCTGCAGCGGGAGTTGGCCGCTGCTCAGCAGTTAGTTTAGTTAGTTAAAACCTAAATTAGTAGTTTGTTAGGACTTCGTTAAATCGTAATTTAGGTTAGAATTGATACCCGGACACCCGAGACGCGGTTCGCTAATGGGGCGCGGCAGCGGCGGGCAGCGCATCGCATCGCATCGCTCGTAATCCAATCCGCGGCCGCTTGAGTCCTAGGAGGCCCCGGAACAGTCCAGGGCAGGCGAGCCTCCAGCTCCGGGCAGTAATAATAATTGCCATTGAACTGATTGTCAGTAATTAATTACGACCGGTCCGAGTGAAATTCAATTTGGTCTTGTTGTGATTGCTATGCCACTCGTATTTTTCACGTTCTGCGTAATTGCAATTAATTGGGGTGTCGTTCGGCGAAGAGACCGACTGAGGAGCGGCGGATGCTAATTTGTGCCAGCCGCTAAGTAAACTGGAAGTTCGGGCAGGGAGGGGTTTTTGGATCACCGTGGGGAGTTCCTTAATAAAATTTATTAGATTTCCTTACTAAAGGATTCCAGCTGGCGCTAGCGATGGCGCTAGCTCCCAAGAACCCAAACAGCTTTCGTGGAGGAGGGCGAAAATTTTCCGAAAATTTCAGCCGTTTTAATTGCGTTAATTGAATAAGAGCCAGCCCGAGTTGAATTAGAATCACCCAGGGACTTTCTCGCTCATAAAGTTGAGTGTAACGTGGCGCTTAATAGTTTCATTGGCATCGGGGCACATGATGAATTGATTAAATGCGCTCGTTTCGGGTACTCGAAAGTGATAAATGAATTAAATCTGATTTTCGGATCAAATTAATTGAAAGTGGTCAGCTTTGATTACTTTTTGTTCAGGGGGGTAGTGCTTTTGTGGGCGAATTAATTAATTCTGAAAGCGCATTGATTGTTTCAATCCGGATAGATTTACAAATGTTTGAGGGATGGCTGTGTTTTCAATTAAGCAAATACATCGGGGAACATCATTTCCGAATAATTTCATGGTACCAACATTCATTGAGTGTAACACAGGGGATGGTGCTCAACAAGACCGCATTAAAGGCGAATATAATACACCCGGAACCCACAACTCAAAATGAATGGCTGCTCGAAATGACACGGATGTGGCCATTTAGATTTCACCTGCAAGCAATAATTTCTAATTAGTTATCCTTCCTTAAGATATATGTATATGTACTTTCAGTACGTGAAAATGCTGTCCAAAAAGGTAGTTTAACAGAAAAATACACGCATATTCTATATACCTAATAGCTGCAAATTTGGCACTTTTTAATCTTGTTTTTTTCCAAATACTTGGCTATTAGGTTCTGAAGTCAGTTTTGCTTTCTACGATATATTGATTATGCTAAAATGAAAACTTATAATGGGACCGACTATAGCTAGCTCCACGTAACGTTAAAATTTGAGCGTCATTTAGTCTAGATTTTAAAATAGTCAACAATTTCTCAAGAAAAACAAAAAGAACACAGCTTATCTTATTATACATTTTTTAATTGTCTAAAATTCATTTAACTTAAACATTCCCTAAATTTACAAAATTTTTTGTTATGGGTTTTCTCGGAGTTTGGTATGACCGAAAAATAATCAAGGGGGGTCAATAAAAAATTTGTATTTATTCCATTAACTTGTTCGTTACAACGTGGTGCTTAATAATGCATAGAAAATAACATTTGTAAAATCATAGAGTCATATGTTTTACCTCGAATTTATTAGTTTTTAGAGAACGTATTATTCTGTAATTCTGTAATAATTCTGTAAAAAATTTGTATTTATTCCATTAACTTGTTCGTTACAACGTGGTGCTTAATAATGCATAGAAAATAACATTTGTAAAATCATAGAGTCATATGTTTTACCTCGAATTTATTAGTTTTTAGAGAACGTATTATTCTGTAATCATCAATTTGACTCTTTGTTACATATTTATGCATTGTATGTAGTAGGAATTCATTATTTTTTTTAATATAATAATCTTATAATATTTATACAATTTATTTCTATGACTTTTAAAAGATGTGTAGGTATACATATACTATTAAAAAAAATCATTTCAAAAATTTATAAAAACTTAGGTACTTTAGTGTGTGAGTATAGTACCTACAGCCAATCAAGTGGTGATTATTTATATATGCAGGTGTTTTTTTCAATAACTTTACTTTGGACGGTGTTACTATTGTTTTTTCCTTATTATTATAAAATATAAAATAGTAAACAATTAAAAATAGAAACAGCACCTTTTGATCAGACAATTTATAATTTCAATGTAAATAGCACAGTTTTGAGCAGTCAGTATTTATACAAATTACTCTTAAGATATGTAAGTAAATAAAATTCAAATTTAATAACAATTGGCACACACAAAATCGTTCAGAAATCAAACCTTCTTTTCGATATGAATTTTTTCGAAATCTCCCAATTTTTAAAGAAGAATTATTCAAAGACAATGGAAATAGCTCACCTGGAAAGGAAGTAACACCTTTTGATTGGGACAATAAAAATAAGGCTATTTTTAGTAAGAAACTAGGCACTTTTAACCAAAGGTAAGGAATGCGACTGAATGAATGTGAGTGAAGAGCTTCTTTTGAACAGCAACTGAAACTCCTCAAATATCATAGAAATCTGTTGCATTTAAATATATGATTGAAAAGGTTATCTATAACTTTCTACATAATCTTTTTTTCTGTGTATTTTATTAAAGAAAATGTTTCAAAATTGCAGGATTTCACAGTTGTAAGATACAAATTTGTAATGAGATGATTTGTGGTGCATAATTATGGTATAATGTAAAGTATGTACATATGTACATATTTTGTAATGTTTGTTTTTGTTATGAGGTGTCCATTTTACATCAATTTCTAGTACGAAGATTGTTGCAGATTTAAATTCTGTTGATGAAATCAAGAGTACAGAAAATGTTTCCATTCTCAACAAGTTGATAATATGAAAATTTTCTTGTTCCGTGAGTTTTAAATTCTATCAAGAGTATGTTTGTTTGTCCAGGCGTTGTAGTGGTCATTGTGCTCGCCAAAATGAAAACTTCTAGGCTGGTGCAACTGAGATGACCGATAAATGCATCAATTTGAATTGCGGAGATTTTTTCGCGTTTAAGTTGGAGCAACTGGCGGCTCCGGCAGTTCAAATTCACACGCTTCCCAGCAGCCGCCTCTGCCCCATCCGGGGGCTGAAAATGGGCTGCGGAGGGGTCGCCGCAAGTTGACCAGCGCACGTGATCCCTGCCGTCGCCGCTGCCGGCCGCGAGTGATCTTCGGTCCCGAAATGGGATTTCAAAATCGCGGACGCAATTGAAGAAATAAAAAGAAGACGAATTCGTTCTTCAGTGGCATCACCGGGAACAACAGCGGCCCCAGCGGCAGAAATAAAAAATAAAAAATTACAAAAAAAAATAGAGAAATCCACTTGGAAAATAAAAACGGTCGAGATCCAGCGGCAAAAATATGCGGGCCGTAAATTGGCCTTAACGAGGCTTAATTGAGCGCCGCTGTGGTGGTGCGCTTTGCATGCGCTTCAGCGACGATTACGCGGAACGCAGCACTTCGGACGAACTTTGTTCGTTGCGACTCCGCAAGATGCCACGACGACGACGACAGTGGCGGTGGCGGCGGAGCGTCGCGACGACAACAAAAGATGCGTTCCAACGGTGCTGCCAGGATTTCCTTTAAGTGTAATTAACCTCCTTCAAGGAGGAATTTCATAACTCCACCGTCGCATTCCGTCTCGAAGTCGTTCTGCAGGGCAACCCTTTCGCTGGATTTAGCGCTGGTTACCTTTCACCGGAAGACACCTCTAAGACGTTAGCTTCGTCTTTTCTTTCAAAGAGACACGCAACTTTTGTTTTTATTCGCCAATCTTCGGGGGTGAGGGGTCTCAAGCAAGTGGGAGCCCCGGCCCCGCGCCCCGGCAGATAATGTAATCAAAGATTTTCCTGGAAACTTAATTAAGAGCGGCGTACTATCAGCTCTTGGGAAATATCGAGCTATTGGGGAAAATCCCGTGGAGTTCTAATTGGGAATTGAATGGCTCGGTTCAATTACATATATGCTTCGGATCATAATCATAAACATATTTTGAAAATAATTAATGCAGCTTTTTTCGACGAAATATTACCACTTATATTTATTTTTGATTGGGATATGTGAAACACTTTGAAAGGTTTGTGCGAATTAATGATGTAATACATTTCGTATATCTTTTAACAGAATTTAAAAAAAAAAATTATGTTTACACTGCAGAGTAGTAAATGTACCTACTGATTATTATCTACTGTCTTTGAAGTTTTTTTTAATCTTAAAAAAATCATCTTGGGGGTAATATCTCTTAGAATGCTTTTTTTGCATTCTTCTTTCATTGGCTCAAATGACGTAAAAAAATCTCAAAAATGAAATCAAACATCAATTGATGAAAGCATTTCTTAAAAATACTCTTAAGATATAAATTACCAATACTCTATTTTAAAAGTATTTTAAAAATCATGTGTTTCTATATTATATATTTTAAACATTGAATGTAGCTATTTATCGCGATTTTACGTTTGAACACTTTAAAGTTATATCAATTTGATCTTGAAGGTTATATCAAGGTCAAGTTGAGTTTTTTAAATTAGAACACCTCTTCAGAAAGAGCAGAAAATTTTACGTTCAGAACAGTAATTGTTTTTTTTTTTTACCTCCAGAGGTAATTTTAAGGTGATTTTTTGTGCTGTGCAGTTGATTACAAATTATTTTTCTTTTCAATATTCCGTACTGAGAGCTTATACTATAATACTTTATCTACTTACACACGTATTAAAGTGTTTTCTATCATTATTCATAATTCAAATATAAAAATTAAAATGAAACACGATTTTTTTGTATCTGGCTTACCAACGGTGCGGGTATATTCTGCATATAAACGATAGAATAACTTTTATAAGGGTTTAGCGTACCTACTTACTCAATATGAACAATTTATGCCCGTATGTGGAAGAATTCAGTATAGAGGTTTTTAAAATTTTTTAGAGTTATACCTTAAATTTGAAAATATTTTAAACTTCAATTAAAGTAATGTTACTATGTGAAATTTAAATTCTCATTTTTAGTATATATAGTCTTAGACTAAATTAGCGTCTATCTGTTCTAGCAAAGAGCTTTAGAAATCGATTTTCTATCCTTTTAAAGCTAGAGGACAGCCCTTTTAGACACGTCCAGCTATTTTTAGTGTCCACTGTCCACCATATGTCCGGAATCAATAAAGCTAGGGCAGGGACCTCCCCAAAAATCCCGTGAGTGGGGGAGGGACCCAAAATATTTTCAAAGTGAAATTCTTTTGCCCTGTCGCAACAAGTCCGCACGATGATCAGCCGAAATGTCGGGATTCAATTTGGTAAGTGGCATCTGGAAAAACGCTGGCCTCCAGCCTTTTTATCCTGCACAGTGGCGGCCGGGGGAAAGGGTAAACTTGTTTTGAACTTGGGGGCAA
This sequence comes from Machimus rusticus, assembly GCA_951509405.1. Classification (NCBI taxonomy): domain Eukaryota; kingdom Metazoa; phylum Arthropoda; class Insecta; order Diptera; family Asilidae; genus Machimus; species Machimus rusticus. The sequence goes on along the minus strand of OX608054.1, from coordinate 12,698,565 downwards.
ATTCATGTGAGGAGGTGAGGAGGTGATGAGGCCGTCTGCGCCCGTGTCCTCCTGCCCGGAGCAGGGGCGGAGTTTAAAAAGAAACTCACGAAACAAACTTTTAGCCGAAGTTAGTGGCTGTTGTATTGAAATTCTGTGCGGAGGATACGTGATTGGAAATTTTCTCATTGGTTCGCAGCCCTCCTTGACGGCGTTTTATCGTTGCCATGTACGTCAACGTCGTCAGCGGCAGACGGCGGCGGCCGGGACGGAAGCGGCGGCTGAAGATGGCAATCTTCAAGACGGAGGCTGGAAGGAACCTCATTACGGCTAATGCAGTTTGTCTGTTCGCATTTTTGCCGTATTCTGGATGAATGAATAATTTATGAATGTGGGACATTCCTGACAAATGAACGGCTCATTGATAAAAATTTTCTTCTCTATTCTTTCTTTTTTGTTTCAACGCACAATTTCGGAAAAGTCTCCCCTTGAATGTGAACAGATTTTTGAATTTAGTTCCAGATTTATTTGCTACAATACCGCGAATGTTGTTCGACAAAATTCCATACACTTCAGTTGGTTTGGGTATTGTTTTCTCACTACCTATACCAAACTTACAAATTCAGAAAGTCCATGAGGAATTTCAATTGGGATATGGGTACAAATACATAACTTTGTGTTATACATATATGTATACCTAATATATAAACTGAAATATAACTGTAGTTGCATTTCGATGTTGGAAACATTCTTTAATAATAAATTGTGGAAATATATATTTACATACATAATGAAAGTAATCTTTGGTTTCTGCAGAAGTACCATACACTGTCACATTAGTTTAATTCAAAATAACCATTTTGTCCCTTTAAGAATTTACTTCATCTGAACATTATTATAGAATTATTCTATAGAAAAGGTTTCTTTTCTTCAATATATTAATTATTAATTAAACTTGAATTTTAAAATATTAAAAATATTTAATAAATTCAATTTAACTTATAAAACAAATATATAAACATTTCACTTGCCTAGGTACATACAAACTTTAAAAAATATCTTCTTGATTTTTTAACGCGTATTTTCTAGATGTGTGTATAGTAGTTCTGAACTTTTTATCACATAATCTTTATGCTTTAACCCTTTATGGAGCATATTTTTAATGAGTTACAAATAATTCGATCTTATAGATTGAATAGATAGCAATTCAAAAAATGTTTTTTACGAATTCAATACAATTAAAAAAAAAAAAAAAACATGTTTGTTGCAGTTATGCAACATCGCGACACTCCGTGTAAAAATTATTATAATAAAACTAAAATGTTGGGTCAAATATACAATATTTGTAATGTATTTTTAGTTGTTTCCGGCTTGCATTTTTGTGTGTTGCATATTTGGAACAGGCTCAGTTGGTTGGCTTGAAATAGGCCGTTCTTCTACTTCCGGTCTCTTCACCATCATTATATTTATCGTATAGATCATCCGTAAAACTCGCAATTGCATCAAACTGTTTTAAACTCGTTGATTTGGACCTGAATTTAATAAAAGAAGTTCAATTACTTACAACTGATATCTGTTTGCAAACAACAAACCTTTCGAATGAAAACCTGACAATAATTTTGAAGTTTCGAGAGACCAATATTGTAATAGAGAATTTGAATGTGATAATTTCATTAGAAATATTTATAATATTGTAATAGAGAATAAGGTAAGGCCCACGGTTTGTTTCATTATTGTAACATAGCTGCGTAAAGAGTTAAAGCAGCACTTAAGTCAATGAAGATTCTTCTCCTTACCTTTAATTGAAATTTAGCAAACCTTTCTTGCAAGACGTTCTCGCCTTGCAAGGAGATATGATTGCAAATTTCACAATATCTCGGTATGTGTCTGGGGAGTTTCCTGCAATCATGTCAATTTGGTAAGGAGTAAGGAGGTAGCTACAAACTACTGGACATACGAAATTCCGGAACCATTTCAGAAGAGCTCCTCGGCTACTGCCATCATATTAAACAAGTGGATATGCAGATCCAGCAAGACCGAAGAACTTGGACAGTTTGAATGATTGGCGGGGGAGCCGGATTTCTAGCCAGTCCGGGGGCAGTTTTAATATGCAATCCATTGCCCGCAAACTGGTCTATCATACTTTCTCACTTGCAGACAACTACGTCCAGAGCCACCATGATAAATGGGAAATTGATGAAGTTCCTGCTCTCCATGTGCCCTTAAATGCCGGACGAAGTAGTTACACATCCTGCCTTCTCGGGGCCGCCGCGGCGCAGGGCCCCTCCGTCGGGGCGCATTCGGGCGAAGTAGTAGACCACCAACTACTGGGTGCTGTTTTGTTGATATGAGGATAACTTTTGGCCAAGAAGAGCGTGATAAGTTTCAGAATTGCCAGGGAAGTTTGAAGTTATTCCGAGCCAGCTGGGTAAACATGACTTGAAAGCAGCCGATATCCAACAGGAACAGATGCAGGCTCAGACCAGGGCATGGAGTTTTGGATCGTTGTCGTCATGTCGCTCTATGTTTGGTGGAAGTTTTAAAGTTTCAACTAAGATTGCAGGGGATATCTTACATCTATTAGGGCAAGCATTGATTTTGTTCTGTTCACGTCTTTGTTTTGATCAACTTTGCCTGCACCGGTGGCTGTGAAGATGAGAGTTTTAATTAATACCAACAATTTTTGATTAATTCAAAATTTATTTTAACTTTTGAAGGAACCAGTTTAATTAAGATTAATATTTTTTTTTTTTAATTTTTATTTTAAATATTTTCAAAGTAGAGGTTTTTAATTGAATAAAAAATAAATTTGTAGTACACTAATTTTTAAACAGAAAGTCAAATGATAGGTATAGTGATGTTATTCAACTTTCTTCAACAGTTAGTTTTACGCCAGCAAATTATTATGTATTTCTTAATAACTGTGAAATAGTTCTTGAATTTTCTTTTAAATGCATTGCAACTTGGCCGGTGTTTTAAATAAAAGATAAAACTTTCAAATAAGTTTATCTTATTTTTAAATTTTTCAGCGAAAAAACGACAATAATTTCCAAGACCCTCCAAACGGTGACTGTGATGATAACTCTAGTCTAGGACGTCTGAAATAAAAACATCAGACGAACTTTTTTTCAGAAATTTTGTCGTCTCATGGCCTTTGGGTAAATTTTTCAATCACCAAATAAATTTTATTCGTCGAGTAAAATTGCCCCAAAAATCACATTGGCTTTGATTTCAAATAGTTAGTGGTTATCAGAACGATAAACTTGTGCTCTCCTTAAACCGGCAGATAGAATTGTTATTCATCAGTTAATTTTGACAAATAGAGTGACAAATAAATTTTTCCTCAGAGCCAAGTTTTCATCTAATAATAATAAATTAAGTTATCATCCGATTGAAAAAAGTCGAAATTTAAAAAATTGTAAAACTAACGTGCATTTTAAGCACTTTTCTGGTGTAAATATATACGCAAAATTGAACAAGTGCATATCAGATCAAGTATAAGGGTACCGAAAGGACTTCCAAAATTTATTTAAAATGTTTGTTGCATATGTTTTAGATCATATATTTTAAAAAAATTAGAATATTCCCTTCAGCTTTAAATTAACTACTCTTCGCACTTGACTTATGCAAATTGAATTAAAATCTCGATATACATATAAATTTTGAATATGTTTATGAAACTTTATCGGTATCTACATACATACTTACCTTAAACCTCCGAATTTTTAAAATTTGCCTCGTAATTTATGGTTCATGACTCAATTAAATATGCCTGACATAGCGTTCTCAAGATAAGCCCGGTAGCCTCGGACATAGCAGTCTACATATAACTTGCGTAAATAAAACTGCTAAATTTGCTTTTAAACCACAATTCTCTCCCGTCATATGCAAATTGAATCCACTATCGTATATAAGATTACTTGAGGCAAAAAGGTGGGTATACACTGCCATTCTTCGTGAAAAATAAAAAGCTAAAAATCCTTATTGGATGTAACCACCCACCGCCCTCACATGCTTCCGCTTTAAAAGTTTTCTGATGTAAAAATCAATTATCCTTCTTTGATCGTTCGCCCCCGTAAGTTATTCAGTCGCTGAGAGCATCCGAAACGAAACCCAACCCCCCCGCAAACTCCATTTTACTGAAAGATAATCGACAAAACATGCGAGGGAGCTTCTCTGGATCTAGAAGACCCAGGGCTAAGTATATTTGCCCAGCGAGCTCCTTCCCTTCAGTGCACTAGGAGCCCCCCCAAGGGGGCCCGGCTCAAATTTCGGGAAAATCCAGCTCCCAAGGCTCCTCGTCTTTTTCTAATGGAAGAAACCCATTTGCTTCAATTATATGCGCCGAAACATGATAGTATAGCTTTTACGGGGCACAAAAATGCTCCTCTGAAATTATTTATGATACCTTCTTATTAAGTTACCCGGAGTCGGTTCTTTTCAGTGACGTAGGTACGAATCTGGAGCACCCCGGGGACAGGGGGAACTCTGTATTAATATTTAAACTCAAATCCTTGCTAATAGCTGGAAGTCGCTAGTGGCTGCGATTTTTCCACATTTCTCTGCGAAAACGAGGAATTAATCACGGAATTACCTTAACTGCATGAATGGAGTGCCTTTTGCCTCAGACATAGAAGATCCCCGGGCAGCTGGACTTATCTCCGGGATTGGGGCTGGTCTGCTCCTTCAGGACCCCGAGGCCTCGGCTTCAGGTGATCAACTCTGTGGAAGAAGCGAAATGAACTTGGCATAGCTCCACCAGGTGTAATTTGTGCTACGTGAGAAATGGACCTGCAAGACCCCATTTCGGAGCCGGAGAGCCACCGGGTACGTGATTGAAGTGATACTGAGGTATTAATGGCTTCTGGGATGGGATCACTCCCCGCCAGGTCTGTCTTACTTCTGCACTCTAGCAATTTGAAAGTTTACATGAATTCGAAATTTCCTTCTTTATGGTACCTGCGGATGGGGAGCAATTTCTCGAAACTCCGGGACTCCAAAGTACATGCATATTTTGTACGCGAAATACACTCGCAAGATGGAAATCTATAGGGCAAAATTCTCGGGCGAGGACTCTATCAAAAATTCAGGGGATTCGTTACACTCCTCTGCTTCTTGTTAATTGCTTGTAATCTAGAAACGAGACTGAATATCCATCATCATGCCCATCATGAAAAGCTCAGCAAGATTTTGTAATTTCATTTGGTAAATAAAAAAAAATATACATTTCTTTTACCTTATGTAAAAACCACAGAGATATTTAAATTTAGGTTTCTTCAAAGGCTATTTGCTTTCATACTAAAAATAAAAAGGTGCAAATAACCAAACATTTAAGTCAAAGACGAATAGTTATATTGAATAACTTTCTATTCTCCCGGTATCTTTTGATTTTCAGGAATTTGGAAAAAAATTAATGTTCGAAAATTTCCTGCAACATTTTTAATTTTTTCAAATTTTTATAAATATAAAAGTAATTATTAACTGTAAAATCTTTAAAAACAAAGTACTTAACCCTTGGGAAACATCTTCTTTTTCAATCATGGAGAACCCTGTGGGTCAATCTGACCCTGCACACACTTTGATCGTCTACCATTTTATGACTTGTTGTCTTCTAAATATTTTTGCCCGATCCCTACATACTAAGGGGATTTTGAAGAAGTTGCCGCAAATTATATGCCAGCACACTATTTTATTTACAAGCACCAGATATACTTCGAAAATAGATATATTGATATATTATCATTTTAAATTAAGAATTGGAATGACCCTGCAACGACTTCGAATAATTCCCAACGCTTAATATGTGTCGAATTTTACCAAAAAAACACCTCAATGTATTAGTACCCGAAACCGCCGCTAGAGAGTCTCAGGCCGTCCATTTTTAAAATGTTTTCAAAATATTTAAGGTCACACTCGAAGTAAAGGTCAAACTGACCCATTGTGTTGTTCTCCTAGAGTTAAAATCAAGAATTTTTAAGTATGGATTTTGTGCAAATAGCAAGGTTTTTAAGAACAAAATGTTAAAGTATTTTATTTTTTAAGTTGAGTTTTTAAAATTTTTAATAACTCAAATTAAAGTTATATGAACCTCCTTGAAGTAATGTAATTTAAAATGTTTCTTATTATAATAAAAAATCAATATATCATAATTCAATCGAGTAAATTTCATCTCAAAATTTATAGTTTTTTATTTTACTTCTCTAAATATTACAATACGAACTCAATTTTAAAATCAATTTAAAATTATAAATTCTCAACATTATATAGTCTCAATTTAAATATACATACATATAAACTATTTAAAATAAATATCTTATATTCTAATATAGTTTGCTTACAATTCAAAATACCTACTTCCTTTTTAAAGTTCGAAATATGTAATTTTAATTTTAATTTTTAATTATTATTAATAAAATATTTACGTTAAAATTCTACTTTGAAAAAGATTAAAAATTGAATCCGAATCGATTTTTTAACCACGCATATTAATGCATGAATGTATGAATGCAATTTGGAGCTGCAATGATGGAACGACATGTCTCTTTTGTAATAATTTTTCCAATTCGCCCACAATGTGCAGTTTTTTTTCGAGATTTAAGTAAGCTCATTGATTCAGCCGAACTTTATAAACAGGATAATATTTATGTTCTTCAGATGAGAGTCCTTTATGGAAAATAATCCTTTTGTTGGAGCCTTATCATTGCGGCATGGTTCTGTGGGTAAAAGTATATTCGGACCGGCATTATTTACAACCCTTTCCTACTACCCTTTGGAACTTTAAAAATGTAAAACTCACCCGTGTGTAGGATTCGGCTCCCAGAGATCGGTCCTTACGCAGGGAGGATTTTCGCGTATCCGAAATAATTAATAATTCAATAAATTCGCTGAGGGTGTACTCCTCCACCTGAGCAATGCTCGCTGGATTCAGGTAATTCATGTAATGGGCTTAAATGCTACCAAATGAGGTTTTCCTGTTTCTGAAAATTTTTCAGTTGTAGTACAGGATTCGAATTAAAGTGGATTAAAGTAGCAAGTTTCGAGCGGGAGAGTTTTGACCGGTCAGGTGTAATTTTCATTTAGAAATTAGAGGGTTAGGAAATTGTTTTCTGCAGCAACAGGTCCAGTCTACCCTCAATTGATATAATTTTGGGCAAGGTCTGGTACAATTACAGCTAAACTTTGAATTTTGGTTGGTTTTGCGTCTACTGGCACTTAGCAATCTGTTCCAGGTGAGAGGCTGATCAAATCAATGGTGCCACGAACAATTTCAGTGCTTCCCCTACCTTTCAGTATTTAATATTCATTGGGAGCAATTATAAAATTTGCATAAGAAGTTTGCTCCTGAAGTGTAACTGATTGTGACCTACCAATTTTGAAATGAACTTAAGTAGAAACGCAGCCAGAGGACAAATTGAGCTCGAGAAATTCAGGACAACGACTGGGGTGTGCCGCACCCAGACCTGGGCACAGGGTGTATCATTTAAGCGAGTGAATTACGAGGTCGAGTTAATTGCAACCCCTTTTTCAGGTGTACAAGTTAAATTGGAATGCGTTGGTGGAACGCCACGGCACCCTTTCCCCGAATGGAGCCCTTTTGTTGGTGCCCTTTTAGCCCCGTCCAGCCGCCGGCGGCGGCACGGAATAGCACGGCACGGCACGGTAACGTCTTATAAAAGGAGTGAAAGGCAGAATTCACCGGTGAAGAGTCCTTGCCAGGGTCCCTCGGGAGATGACTTAAAATACAAAACTACTGGCGTGCCGCGCTTCGTAAAAGGGTTTCTAGAAAAATGAACTAGAATGAAGTATCCCCCGGGGGGATTGACACTTTTTCTTCCATCTTAAGGTGGCCACTTTGTTTTATGTCCTGAAGAAGTGTACCATTCGTACAGTAAAAATATACAAAAATATATAAAAAGATAAAAAAAAAATCTAAAAGAGGACGGACGATGACTTTGTCTTGTGGAGCAACTTTTCCTCAAGAATTATGGGGTGTGCCTGCGCAACAAAATGGAGATTTGTGCCCCTTTTGTACTCTGAAGAAAATTGAAAAACTTGCCAGGCTTTGGCCTCCCTCCGGGGGACACTCTTCCTTGATATTATGAAAAATTATCAAGAAGTTCCCTGAATTTGGTTGAACTGACCTACGATGCAATGTCCGTGGTTGCATTTCAATTTTTACCCGAAATGTTTTGGATCTTGACCGACTTATACAGCTTCTCACGACCATAGCCCCATTCTACTTGAGACATAATAGCAGTTCAGTAAACAAACAAATTATATTTTCGCATTTTTCTCCCACCACGGGAAGTATTTAGGTCAAAAAATTCAAGACAACAAGCAGCAGCAATATCGGCACCTAAGGGAGTGTTAAATTTACACTTTTATTATAATTTTGTTATTACTTCAAAAATATGAAGTGCATTTTTCTCGAAAAGGCACTTTTTTTTTAAGTCAAGAAACTTTGTTTCCAATACTATCCTTGCTAAGAAGACTTTAAAGGTAATTTGAGTCTTTTTAAGGGTCTACAAACGTTTATACTTGATATGTATGATTTTTAAAGTTTAAATTACTCAAAACCGATAACAAATAAGAAGTATATTTCTTAAATCGATTAATAATTATCCTCTTTTAGAAGCATGACAAATTCATCGTATTTTATTTATCTTATATTTTTAAGTTTTAAATTAATATCATAGCTCCAATAGTTTTGTTTTGTAAGGTTTAGTATAAAATATCATTAAAACAATTGATTTTGTTGACACTTATCAAAAACTTCATTTTAAGAATCAGACAAGTTTATTTTCCAAGCGATCGACTTTCATTTTTGAAAATAAACTATTCCAAGTCCAATATATGTAATTACAATGCGTACGTTGTTATATAAAAAAGTTGCAAACTGTGCAAAATTAAATATTAAAGATAATAAAGGTAAATTCAACATTAATAATTCTCCACCTCAATATTATAGGGCTTACCGAAAGTAAGCAATTGATGATTTAGCAATTGGGATTTCTTTACATATTGAGTTTTGCCAATTTTCAATATTAAAAATCGGAAATTATTTCTGCTAGACTACAAATACCTATATATATCTATAAGTAAAGATTTGAATGTTGCCTCACCAGCCAGTCAGGTTCTAATACTTTGCAGTTGCAGTATATTACAATTATATTTATTTCATTTTTTATGATTTAAAGTATACACAGTGTTTTTTTCCAGCCCTTAGTGCCATACTTTCATTGTAATGAATATTCAAAATGCTTGGGGTCTACAACACCCCGTGTGCAGGTTAAGTTATTCTAAGGATGTGTGCATGTTAAAAAACGATATTTTAAAATTGGGTTTTTATATTAATTTGCGTGCATTTTTAATTATAATAATATCTCTAAAGCACTCTCTTGGTTTGCTTCAAATGTTACTTTTCTAATTATGTATTTTTGTATTATGAATTGTCACAAATAAGTTCAATACTCGTTCGTTCGTTCTTTAGAAGGTTAAAAAGATATCTTATTTTATTAACTACATATATTTAAAAATATAAAACAAAAATAAACAAAACATTTATAATTTATAAAAAAATTAATTAGTATATAAAATACAATAAAATAATAATTACTTTCACTTTTAATCTATAGGTAATGGTTTAAATTAACTTATAATTATACAATCACTAAATTAAAAATTAATTAAAATAGATAGATAATAGAGCTTGTAAATTTTAGTCCAATTAGTGGACGTTACTGAACGCAATTTTGTTTCTTGGACTAACCTGATGGTTTATTAAGAGAGTTCAAGAATTCAGTTGAACTGACCTATCTGGTCATGGAAACATTTCAATTTCTTCCAAGCTGTTTTGCATCTTGACCGAATTACATAGTTTCTCATGGCCAAAGCTCCCCATTCAACTTGAGACATTGTACTTCAGTAAACAAACAAATTATGTTTCCGCAGCTCCATCCCCCGGGAGCGGGCCCCCATTTGGGGCACAAGAAGAAAGACAACAACATCTAGCAGCTGAGCGAGCATCGGAGTTTTCGATAAATAAACGTCATCCTGGACACAATCACCCTGTGAGAGAGGGGCGGGGCTGAAACGGTGGGGCGACAGTGTTATTATTGCCAAAATTTCAAAGTGCACGTAGTCCTCCAACAAGTTCACAGTTTGCCGTCGTCGTGTGTTCTTAAAATATATCTTGGCGGACATGGCTAGAGAAAAATGATTCTACGACAGGACGATCCTTCGTCCTGATGCAGAAACTGCTGATGCCAGCTTTGGTTGCCATTCGTCTGCATACATTCATCTTACGGCTGCTCCATGTGACACTGTTTCGAGATAAATTTGTGCAGCTTCCCGGGGGTATTACCGGGCCAGATGGCCGGATATCAGGCGGGGAGGGTTCATAGTTTCAGTTTATGTAGGATATTGCATAGTCCCATAGTCTCCAGGGTCTCAGTGACCCACTCCTAAGCTATAGTCTGCCGCTGTCTGCCCACCTTTGCCGTGGTCCTAGAAAGCTATGCCCAGAGTCATCCTATTCACCATCAGGGAATAATTTGACCCGGAAGAGTGTGTCAGTTTCATTTTGTGGAATTAGGAGAACACTTTTTTAAATTAAGTCTAGCGCGGCTTCAAGTGGCCCATTCTCGCACACTGCCCTCTGTGTTGAGAATGGGGCAACGGTGGCGGCTGATGATAGTGCAAATTTTTCTAGTACATATATATATGATATCTGAAAATTTGGGGCAACCTCCCAACTCCCAGTGCTCCCACAAATTAAATGCCTAATACGCGATATCATAACTCCAATCAGCGGGAGCTTACCATGTTCTGCTCTATTTGCTCTGAATCACTAATGGGATAACCCCAGAGAGGATTAATTGAAACAAGGCCCACTGCTGCTTTATTACCTAATGAATTTATTCTATTCGAAATGCGCCCAAAATTCGCACATTCAGTTCCAAGCCCAGGGACATTTCTGGACGACGACACACAGGAAGGAGTAGGGAATGTGAAATATTTGCTTTAGGACTTATTCATTTAGATTTAATTTGAATTTAATTCGGTACCCAAGAGACTTTTTGGCGTGTCCACTATTATAAAATGGACTATGTTGACCATGGCGATTTAATTATGAGCGCACATTCAAAGTACTGACCCAAACGGCTGTCCAATTCAAAACTTAATTCTTTTCTGGTCCAATTGAGGAGCTCAATGGGACTCTAAGCAGATATGCGGCGGGAGGTCGAAGTGAAATCAAAATCGGTTTTAATTAAAACCTATTGAATTTTGCGGTTTGGATAGAACGTCTATGTGTTAAATAGAGCAATGCTTTTATTCCTGACTCTAATTTCGAACAGATTTTTAACTTGACTGGGAAATTATTGAGTTAATGTATGTCAATTTGTTTGTACCAATTTACACTATAAACAGATGGAACAATTCAATGTTTATCGTTCAGGAATTTTTTTAAATATTAAAATTAAATTCTGGACCATATTTTGTAAGGAAACTTTGATGTGACGGTCATTCAGTTAATTAACGGCTGTGCTAAATGATTTATCGTGGACTTTATTTATAACTAGTTGATCAACCTAGTTTTACTCGGTGTGTCATGAAAAGATCAAGTTTGATACCTCATCCAGTTTCAGAGTGTTACTAAACTCTGAGTATGTAATATAGAAGTGTTTTTTCCTCTTCTTTACTTAAATGCGTTTTTATTGTTATATGTTAAATAAGGGTCTTCACGTTTTTATATTTTCTATTGTATTATTACATTATGGGAGGATATTAATTAATTAATTATTATATTAATTGCGATTATATTGTGATTATTATCGGTCCACTTTTGTTTTCAAATTTTTAGATTGGATTTGAGTCGCCCTTTTGAAGTTCCAAATTGACATAGTGAATTCGATTCGAAATTAGTGCCACTGAATTCTGTTTTTTATGTCCGTTTATGAATGAATTGATTGAATTGAATTGAATTCGTTGATAGTAGATTTGAAATAAATGATGTCAAATAACCCTTATTTAATCCCACTTTAATTCGTTAAGATTTAAAAATTTTGGTCACCATATTAAATTTGCCACTTTGAATTTCCAAGTCTTGACAGTAGATTTCGAAATAGTGATCTCATAATACCCTTAGTACCTACAAATTTTCTCTTAAACTCGTTGAATTTTCCAAGATTTGATCACCGATATATTGAATTTTTAAATTTTGAAAACGGATTCGAAATCAAAATCTCCAAAAACCTCTAATTACCAATTTTCAAGGCAATCCCCCAAAATCTACAATTGTTGTTCGCTATATTAAGTCCGCTACTTTGAAAAACTATAGGTATTTTATGTGAATAAAAAGCAGTAGAAAAAATATATCGAACCAACCGTGTAGGCGTGATGTTTGGAAAAATAGATACTATATTTTCACATTTACTGTACATATTAGTAGGGTGTTTATATTTAAAACAAAATCTAGAATAGGGTTTTGTGTAGAAGTAATTTTGTAATGCCAATTGATATTTCTATTGTATACATGTTACGTGAAATTTCCTTTTTCGGTTCTTCTGAATCAATTCCTTTGGGCGATTAATAATCAATATAATAATAAAAGATACGTATATTTTTTTTATTAGATCAAGAGTATTAAAAATAAATTTGTTATATCAAAGTACAAAATATTTTTTTAAAGAGCTAATCTCATATCGATTTCATGGCAACTGGTCTTTTGCGAAGTAAACCAGGCTGGTGGTGTATTGATACAAGAAAATATCCCCCAATTGCCGTAGGATCCAAAGAAATCACGGAAAATCAAGGGAATCCGTGAAAAGCCACCAGCACGATTATTATAAAAACGTGCCAAGTCATCCCTTCAAGGCTTTGGTCGGATGGCATACGTTTTGCTCCCCCGAATTGCGAAATGTTCGCACAGTCCCGGGATTCTGAGCCTTCCAGGGGGGGGCGCAGAGGCCCAACAGGTGTGCTCCACAACATTTTCATGATGCTCAATGATCTTTCGAATCCCAGCCTCAAAGGTCGAAGTTGTCCTCGTCGTCGTCGTCGTCGTCGTTTTCGTCCTCGACGCCGTAATGACACACTGGAGGAAAAATCTCCTGCTCCTTCTGGCGTCGTGTCGTGCGTTGCGAACGGAGGCTGTGAATCATAATGAACCAAACGTTGCTTATATATTTCATGAGGTGTTCTGAATTATAGAGGGCGTAATCTTCCAGGATGGGTCTATGAAGAGCAGCTTTAATCACATCTTTCGTTCTGTGGAAATTAGTAATACACCGGGCGGTACATTATGCTGAGGCCATCCACACACGGCCCACCGTTGTCGGGTGGAAAGCGGACAATTTTTCCGAGCCACATGACTCTAGAGTCTAGATCTAGGAGTACTCGGCATAAATAGTAGTCGTAGATCCGTAGATGCAGGGGACTGCTGGAGGGAAGGGAATAATTTTTCCAGAAAAATGTTGTTGCTTCTTCCAATTCTGCTACAAATGTGCCTGGCATCCCTTAATCCTCTTGACACGAAAAGTGTTTCCGGGACGAGTGGAATTAAAGTAATTTGGGAGCGTAATAAGAGGTGAAATGTTGCAACCTCGACGGTTGTATGAATAATATTTTGGGGACACCTGAATAACCATTGGCAGCAACAGCATACGGTTTACCTGGTGATGGGAAAATTGGGCTAATTGAGATTTTCTGAATTCATTGACATTTAGGGCAACATCTCTATGATGTTAATGAGCAAGTGTATGTAGGTATGCTTTAGACGCATGCTGTACATACGTAAGAAAGATTTTCAGAAATATGGGTATGAATATGAAAATAAATATGGATAGTTTAGATGATTAATTTGTTTCTATGATAGGGATTTTAAATAACGATTATGCTTCACATTTTCATTTCAAAAATATCACATAGACACATTGCACGACGTACACGCATATACATATAATAAAGAATCAGCTGCACCTATGTATGTGCAGCTACTGAGAGGGTTTTTTCATTTCTAGTTGTATCGAAAATTTCGTAATTTTTATCAAACAAATTATATCAGAATAACATTATTTGATAACTATCTTAAAAATCCAAATTAAACGATTAAAGAACAATGGTAAAAAAATGTAAATATATCAAGTAGAATATTAGTTTACGAATAAGGTTAAATCTTAGTAGGTATGTTCGGAGTTACGTAATCATAAAAGTGATCTCAATACATCTTTCTTTTATTAGGTATTTCATAAATTAACTTCAGGTCACCTTTGATTTCAATAATTTTTCTGCACATAAACGTCAAAATAATTCGATTGAATTTTTCTATCGGATTATTTTAACCACTTTGAAAGAAAAAAGTAATTGAAGTCAAAGGTTACTGAAATGAATTACTGAAAGTTTAAGCAATTTAAGGAATTTTTATACGAGAAAAGAGCTAATGAAGTAAACTATGATCATTAAATGGTCAGATTGAGATCACTCTCATGACAGCGTAACTCCGAACATACTGACAGTTGACCTTAGTCGTAAAACTAACTTATATACTGCTTAAAAATACCTATTCATTCGTGTATAAAATTATTCTATTGACGGGTGGCCCCAAAGTTTCCCGTTGTCCTTTAACTTATAGTCATTTTCTTAATGCTCATTGAAGAGTTTTATACCTATACAATCATCGGTAATAGTTATGAAATGGTATATGGTATATTTATTTTGGTCATGAATAAAAACCATCAAGAAATTGAAATCACTACATATAAGTTGAATTTATTCGTTTTTTTTTTTGGAATTTTAAAATAAAGTTCGTAACTTAAGTAATTATATAATGAGTTTTAAAATAATAATAATAGTTCTGTAGATACGAAAGGAACGCGGATTAAAAATGTTATCAATTCTATTAATGAATTTATGAATCGAAATCTATTTTTTAAAGATTACCTTATGTATGTTGATATCTCTATATTTTTGGTGCAACATTTTTCAAAGATAAGGAAAGATAAGGAAAAGCCATCTATAGTCGTCTTAAGGAAAGTAGAATGTTGAGGTATATAGCGTCGTACGAAATCTTAGTTTATCTTAAGGAACATAAAGTTTAGTTTATGTGTGTTTAAAGATTTTCTGTTCAATCGAAGTCTTTAAGGGATGGAATAGTTTGGCACGTTTTTATTTAATAATCGGATTTCCGTGATTTCCTGTGATTTCGTTGAACGTGTGACGACTGAAGGGGATTGTTTTTCCTCAATATTCCTCCGCATTTCTTTAGTTAGCTCCCCAAAAAGCCAGTTAGCGCGAAATCGAGATCTAGAGTTTGGGCACGCAGTCATCATGGACCATTTCTATTACTAGGATCACACAAAAAAGCATCCCAAGTGACAGGGGGTCATTCGGCATAAAATATGAATTCCGAACTGAATGAATATCTCTGGCTGTGCGGCCCTCAGGGGAAAAAAGAAACTATCCCGTGGGGGGACGGGCGGCCGCAAAAAGCATAAAATTTATGAGAAGAGGAGACCTTTTGTGTCGCTTTATCTGCGCTGCGAAGATTCATCTCGAGTCCGCGCTGACAGCCGTTCCGTGCCCCCGGGGCCCCTACGTAATGTTTGCCTCGGCGATATACCCGCAGAGTGGCCCATTAAACAATTAAACCCAATTGAAATCAATTAAGGAAGAGCTCTCCGGCTAGAACCCCTGGCTGCAGCTTCCATTTTCTGTAAATAGAACGACAGTCAGTTGGCGGTGGAGTGGTGGTTCAGTGACGTCCAATTTCTGTGTCGGCCGGTGGAATGCCACAAAAGTGACACTATAAAGTACCATGGGGCCGGGGCCGCTGTGTGCTGCTTTTACTGTGGCCACGGCTTAAAAAACGCTATTTGTTTACTCTTTGCTGGTGATATTTTCCCTCCTTTTTTTTTTCTACCACTGCTGCGTACTTTGTTCTCGTTTTTTTCTCATGTTCGTTACTAGTTTTGAATAATTTCATGTTCGTGACATCAAAGACGTATATCCAGTGCAAGGGGACTTTCGTGTCGCAAAAGATAGACCCAAAGTCCGTGTGCCATGAAACCAGAACATTTTTTTTGCCGGGCGATTCAAGATATTTTTGCCATACACTCGACGGGGTTTTCTCTGTATGGTTGAACATTTTGTACCAAGGGAAAATGCAAATTTTTCCCCAACTTTTACGGATGATAGTAGTTACGTTTGGCATTGTTGTGAAGTATGCTGCCGAGTGATATCATTCCTAAAAATTATTTCAAGGCTCCAGTAAACCAGAATTCTATTTAACTTCGTGAAAGTTTAAACCAATTTTTATACTACACCATATCAAATTGAATTCAAAGAATTATTCTTTTCAAACATGAATTTTATTTCAGAAAATATCAACTGTAATTACGCTTTAATAAATTCTAGTTTAGAACATATTATTGGTTTTATACAGAGCTGTAAAATACTGAGTATTTTTGTACTCTAGTACGAGTATGAGAATTAGTCAATCAAGTATTTTCAGTAAAAATACTCGTACTCAGCCCGAAAGTACTTTTGTATTCGCACTCGAATATCCCAGACTTGCATTGTTACTATTGACTAGTCGGTTTTGTTGCTGAATGAAAACAATCTTAAATAAATTCAAGGTTTAATTAGGAATTTATTAAACAACTTTTAAACATATTTAATCGTCACAGGTGGGCATTTGGCTTTAACAAAATTAAGTTTTTAAAAGTGTCGTCTGAAAGAGCACGTTTTCTGGGTACTTTCACTAAGCCTGCCAATGAAAATAACCTCTTTACTGGAGCAGATGAAGTTAATATGTTATGTTAATATGTTAATATTTAAATCGATAGTAATTTTTATTTGTTTATCAGAAAACTAAAACTCATCAGCATAATTTCCATTAACTACCAAAATTCTGAATATAAATTAATTGTTTTGAATAAAATTCAATTTACAATTTTAAATTTTTTTAAAGATTTGATGGTTCCTGAATTTTTATTTATTTTAAGAACCATAAACCATATTTTTTGAAAACTTTTAAAATTGGATTAAAAATGGAATATCTTTTCCTTAAAATTATTGTTAATCTAATAAAATTTATAATCAACTGTGTGATATTTTATTAGTATCAATTTTGTTACGAATATATTGTTCAAGAATTTTATTTCGTCATAGCTCGCTAGATTACTTTTACGAATTTTGAAAGTAATGTAAGTAAGTAAGATATTATACTAAAAGTATACAAACACATGTTTTAGAATTTAATCAGTACCTATCTAAATCGCTTTAAATTTAAAGTAATTAAAAAGGTGACGATTTATAGGAGCTTTAACCGTTTTTATTTTGGTATTGAAACAAGACGAAAGGCGCGAAATTCATTGACCCTTATTTAACTCCCCAAGGACCGTTGCTAATCAGTCAATTTATTCCCACGAAACTTTCCGGAGAAGAAGGACTTATCGAATTCTTTCGCAAAACAATTTCGACGGCCCCAAATAATCCATAATCCCATCAATATGAAAATTAACGATATTGCCGAAGTGGGAGAGTGCCGCCATGCTACCAACCAAAATTTGATTCGGTCGCAGGAAGACCAGATTGGGAAATTTGTTCTCGCCCAATAAACTGAGCCATCTGATAAAATTTTACAACTTAAAAGGGAAATTTTAACGTTGATCTTGGCGACAGAAACTTCTCCCAACCCCCGAATTCCAGGGCGGGGGTTGACGAGTCCCGGTGTCAACACCACAAAAATAACTGAGAAATTCTGGAAGCGATTGCTTCTATAGTAACGAATTGCTCAAAACAGGAGTTTCCGGAGGAACGGGGCGGGGATGATGTGGAAGGCCCGGTGGGGGCGTGGTGGTTAGGTATGAATATATTTTTTTCCTTCCCTGAAGCAAAAACGATGACTCCGAGTAATGCGATGTAAATTTATGCTAATGGCTGAAAGCGCTTACGCTAACTCCGGCCCTGGTGTATGAGTGGTGTTCCCGGTATATCCCGGATATCGCGTCAAAGGAGTGTGGTGCTACTCTGGAGTCCTGTGCCATTGGTTCCTACCACCACCGCCCGGTGGCGCCACTCCGGACTTAGTGCACACGGCTTCAATTGGTAGCTCCACACCAAAGCTATCGTTTACGGCCGCTGATGATGTCTATGAAGATTGCCGAAATGGGACAATTTAATTTCGCCAACTTTCCGTCGCGTTTTTACCATCGCGCCTTGTCATGTTTGCAGCCCTGCTGCTCTAGCCAACGGCGGGTTCGGAGGGTTTTTGGTGGGTTCGGTGGGTTTTAGGCTCCAGTGTATCATTACTCGGGTTCGACGGTATGCAGATGGTGTCTCGCTTTGAGGCTCATCGTCGATTCAAAATTAATGCTGCCGGGCTGTGAAAGAAGCCAGAAAAAAAAGCGCGAATGAAGGTGGGTTATTGCTTTGGTTGGGTAATGAGACTCCAATCGCTTGCCATTTTATTTCTACTGAATATATTCTGAAATAGGACTAGAAAGGTGAGTTGAAATAGATTCCGAAAACGATACCTTTGAGACGAACGAGATATATTTAGGGTATTTAATCGAATTTTTAAATTGGACGGATTTAGTATAAAAAAGGGTCTGTAATCTTTTCTTGTTAGTGACTGAAAATCTCTATACAAATTACCGAACCACTTCATAAATTAGGTCATTCTTAAAGTCACTATTTCTATAGTTTTTTCCGAATATTTCCGTTTGCTCTAAAGGGAAGACATTACATAGAGAGAGTTAATACGGGGGTTCAAGGTTTTTTTTTCTAAGGTTTCCTGCGCAAGCGAAGATGGTTTACTCGTAAAATACATTTTGCCTGTAGTCAGTCTTAACGCCTAATTGGAGTATGGAGTTTAATATAATTAGAAACTTCTAAAGCTTTGATAGAAATACAGAGACCAGGTACCATAATCTTTTTTACAGTTTTTAGAGCAGACATCCGAAAAACATGTGTCGACGTTGAAAATCCTGACAAAGAGTAGGATAAGTCGTCGTGTATTCTTCCCAAAAACACGTACAATGGATAAACAGGAACATCCAGCCATTTGTATGTTTCCCGGATCAGCGAAGGGGATAAACGACAGGTAGCAGAGCATATTCATCAGACAACCCATGCATCATCCGGAGAATGGGGCTGACGTTGCAACATAATATCAATTACGCTTGAGGGCCCCACTCGGGCTCCGCACCAGATCGGGAGGTGCGTGTCGGCGGTGGCGTTCTTGTCCAAATCCCGATTTCATTCACATGGTGCCCAGTCCATTACAATTAATAATTCTGCAGCCACTCGGCCACTGGTCAAAATTTTGTTTGAACATATCTGCGGCTCGAATTCTGTTTTCGTATGCAATTGTTCACCAACCACTGGTGCATTCATTTAAGAGGGCCCCGGCCTCCTCCTCGCACTTATGTGCTCTGGGGCCCGGCAGTAAAATAATAAATTCGCGTCGACAGACAGAATCGATAGAGGACTCTGCCTGAGGCCAAATAAATGCCGGCGTGCATCAGATCGACCAGAAATTTTAGTCAATTCAATTGGAGGATTGGCGGCTGCTCTTGTCACAACCACTCCCCGTCTCTGTTCAGTTTATCACAAAAAATCTACGTCCAGTAGATCATTTTCAAAATGAATCTGAAACTGAAGCGGCGACAATACCAACTCCATTTCGCATCGGAAGATATGATAAAGCTCGGTTTTGTCCTTGATTAATTTATTATTTGAGATTTTATTTTCTTCTCATTTTTCATTGATGATACTACACTTAGGTACCTACTTAATTTAATATTTTCCCATGTAATATTTCATTTAAATTCCTTCATTAAATTTTTAAGGTGAGAGTAAACAAAAATTAGATATCGCGTGAATAACAGCTACCTATATACTCTAATACGCAGATTGTTATAGATTTTACTCAAATATTTATTTCAAAATATTATTCCTGGAAAAATTGATTTTGTTTCAAATGATAAAAACCAGTAGAACGAATGCACATTGAAACCAATCATTTTAATATTTTCCCATGTTACACAATTATTATTCAGTTACGTATCTCTAGATTTGATGAATGTTTACTTTTAATTATCACTGGATTTTTCAACAAAATATAGAATTTCCTCGATGTAATAGATATTTTGTTTTACAAAAATATAAATCCAAGATTTATTTGGTTTTGAACGAATTCCTGGGATATTTTCATTTAAAAAATATTTGCATGCGGATAAAATATATTGATTTTGTTTAAGTTTTAAGAATGCATTGAATGGTTAATTCGGGCATGCTTTAAATATTTTTAAAATTAGTTAAGTGTAAGGCAGTTTGTTGAAGTAAATAGGGTATAATGAAAAATTATATGCAAAAATTATATGCAAAATGATAGAAAATAAAGTAGTAGTAAGGTAGTATATTTTAAAGGATTAGTCGACAGTTGTATTTAAAATCTTGAGAATGTACGAATGTCGTTTTGTTTTCATTCTCTGGCAATGACAGTCCTTGAAGTCTGGGGTTTTCGTTTCCCAGAAGGCTGTAATCAAATCGAATGGTGGGTCACCGCACTAATCAGGCGAAGAATCTGTGAGGTGACACCCATAAATAATGGAACCGGGAGATTGTTTGCTAAAAATTTCAGATCTTCATTAGCCTTTTTGACCTAACCCTAAAAAATCCTTGAGGGTTGTGATAGCATCTTAATACTTAATCAGGGCACAGTCGAGCCGAGGTGCGCACGGCGAGTCACGTCTGCGGGAGGCAGGCATTCGGTGGTGCGATAAACCCGCCGCCCTTTAAACCCTCCCTTACCCACTCGAACCCTAAACCTTGCCTTATACCTGCGCCCTTGTGCCCACATAGTGGCGAGGAAATGCCAGGGGCTGGGAAAATGGCACACCATCGGGGAAGTGAAGAAAAATCCCAATAAGTGCCACCGGGGCTCCGGGAGTGGGTAATCATCGCTATCGTCTGACTTAATCTAAAAATAAAGTCACTCCGGGCCAGAGAAGGGTTGCGTGACGTGGTCATGCGTGGCGGCCGTCGTCCCGTGTCGCATGGGAAACTCGACGGTATCCCGGCCGTCGCACCGCATCCCGAAAAGTGCGACATTCCCTGTAATTCAAATGTTATGCTCATTGCGTTGTTTATTTTCTCGCATCCTGAGGGACCCTCCCGGAGGAGCTGGGCTGCGATGATGCTGGTCGGATTTCAGGCTTCCCTCCTTTGTGTCGGAGGGAATCTTGAGTACCTGCATTGTGCCCCCTGGTCCTGGTTGTGGTCCTGGTTCTTCCTTCTCCCCCGTCCGGGACTCATGGTGGCATTTTCATTTTAGAAAGTTCCCAATGCTTTCAAAAGACGATTCTGACCGTAATGGATCACAAAACGAGCTACTTTGCGGGTAAACGACCGACCGCTCTTAGTTTCGCTCCCGGGCCACGTCGCCATGGGAAATAGATGCTGGATGCGGCTAATGAGTCCGGGATTAGTACCTAAAACGCAAATTGGCCCTCAGGTGTAGATTCCGGGGTTGTTAGCCTCCGAATCTGGGGCTAATTATTGATGTTGTGACAACTTCGCTCTGCCAGCGCCGAATGATTCCTCCGAGGCCTGGCGAAATGTTCGCATTTACTTTGCACAGATTGTTGAAAGCTTTCTGAACGACACCTGCATACCATCGCATGCCGCCTGTGCGATGGCCATGAGGGTCTAACGAACCCCCAAAAAGGTAAATGTCTACCACTTTTTAGGGGGTTGGGCTTTATGACACTCAAATTTTGAAAGAGGACATTGTTCTGATGGTTTTCTGCTGACTTTGAGTTTTGCGTGTTTCAGAGTGGGTTTTGCTAAAAGTTAGTCTATAGTGCTAGTCGGGGTTCACTAGAAAAGGTATTTGTAACTTATAGTCAATTTGTTCCTGTAAAATTTTTGAAGTGTGAGTTTTTTTAAGTTAGTTTTATATATACTAAATATACTCAAAGGGAAAACTTGTATATGTACATAGGTATGTACTCACGTTCAGAGACTTTCTTACAGATAGGTACATATAACATTTATTTCTATACAGTGACGGACAAAACTGTTCACATTTCACATGGTATTTAAAGTTTTGCTCCTATATATTTTGACATCCGATTGACCTTTTTCGAGTTATTTATGAAATAAAACCGTCAAATTTAACTACTTTTGTTTCGCAAATAACTCAAAAAATATCGCAGTTAAAGGAAAAATGGTAATAATCAATTGTGTGCAGAATTTACCTCTCTACAAGTTAAGTGAGGACACTTGCCCATGTCAGAATAAAAATTATCGATTTTTTGCAGAAATAGAACATAAGGTATTGAGCAAACAATTTGGAAAAACAATTTTATCTCGAAAATTATAAGTCTGTTTCTGCTAACTATAAATCTGATGTAAACAGGTGTCCTCAGGTAGTTTGTAGATTAAATATTAATTAAGAATTATACTAATTCTTTTGTTATGGTTATATCGTTAGTAGATTACCAAAGTTTATTTTTCAATAAAAGTTGATTTTATTTATGAACTCGTTTTTTCATTTTTGGGACTTTTATGTTAGGTGTTCCCAATAACCCCACGCTCCCTTATAGATGAAATCGAAATAAAAGCTATCGTGCGTCAATGAGGTAATCGTGCGTTCCGTAAACTAAATAATTGATATACCGGGCAACGCCTGGGTGGGCAAGCTTGTTATATTATAAAAAAAATATTATTCTTACTTTTTTATAACATACAAAAGAAAAAGGGGTTTGTAGAAATCTCAAAAGACTTCCCTTTAATACACCGCTCTGCATATTTATTAGGCCGTTGAACCCTTCCCTTCCCTTCCCTGGTAAAGATTAGCTTTAAGACTTTGTATCCGTTTCGCATGAAATTGTATAGCTTGCATGAGTATAGATTGACATTTCGAAATGTTATCATTTTTGACGCCCCTTCCTGAGCATCCGTCGAATGACTTTGTAGCTACTTTTGCCGGAGGCAAGTCACCTTACATCAGCCCTTCATCAACTTACGTCAATTTTGGGGGTCGTATTTTAGAAAAGGTCAAAATCAAAAGGTAAATAAACCATTCACCTTCAGGGTGAATGATATTCTACCTTCGTTTTGAGTGTGGATGGCAAGCACTCAAAAATTCTGCAAGCCATAGGGAGAGCAAGCGATGTTTATTACCAAGAACCTTCGACTTAAGAATGGAGTTCGGGGGGAGGGCCGGGCGGAAATCTGCTGCACAAATCCAAGGGCCAAACATTAATCTCAAAAGCTTTTTGCACTTGAAAGCATTTCTGCGAGATAAGAAAGTTCTGAACAAGACGACTTGTGTGGCTCTGACAATTCTTTATCTTTGTCAACTCCTCGGGAACGCTTAAAAGGACCATAAATTACACACACACATACACATACACACATATACACACGGGGGTTTGGATCTCTTTTACTGCACAAGCATAGTGCGGGGTGGGGATGTGTGTGATGTCTTCGAAATTAATATTCAATTTTGGGTGTTCGATGCAGGAGATGTTTCTGAAAGTGTTTTAATTTGATTGCCGGTGGCCGGAAGATCGGGCCGCTTTGATGGGTCTACTTTGGTATTAAACCCCTCCGGCGGCTAAAATGCGGCAGAGATTGTCTTTGAAGAGCTAATTATGTTTAAGGATTCGAGGATGTGTTTTTTTAGGATTGCGGGTATAATAAAAATGTCAATTTATACAGGGAAAGTCACTCAGTTATAAAGTTCAACATTCATTTCATAAATTGTTATTTACTTTTTATTGTTTCGTTGAATTAAAAACATTTTTATAAAACCAATTTCATATTGTAAGAGTTATTTAGAAAATACATATAGCCCTTCTCCAATCTTGTCTTTAAAATTCTTTCATATAATGTAATTTTTTTATGAATTTAAAACTTTAAATATAGCTTATAAAATAAGTACTTTCACCACAGCCGTAGCCACACTGAAGAGATCGGCTTGTTATTCTGGATCGAAACGTCAGCGTGTTTTTTGGCTCGTCCGCCTCGGCGGGCACCGGAGGGCATTGGCGGAAAGTTGCGTAAAGTGTAAGGTGTAGGCGGGCCGCGGGATTTAGCCGGGCTATTTACCAACCATTTTAGTGCTATGTAATAATAAGTTATGTTATATTCTTAGTGTTGCTAAGTAGTCTTCGCATTGTATGGTAAATCATATGAAAGAGCATATGGCTTCTCAAAAATATATTACATGACATTTGACTAATTATATGACTTTAGAATTGTGTCTAATTTAATTTGAGGAGTCATAGATACGAGTCTGAAAAAACTAGAAGGAATATGTTGAAAAGAAGGTAAATATTTATCTTTAATTATTATGTTATGAAAATGTATGTAAATAATTACAATTTGTAAATTATTACAAATATAATGGAATCGGGAAAATATAATTGCTCCTGGTAGACCTGCAGTGGGAATAAAAGTTATGTCTTTGACGCAAAAAAATAAACATAAACAAAAATCAAATAATTAGAGGTGAAAGATATAAGCACTTTGTTTTATTTTTTAAAAGTCATTTTCTACTTTACTTTGACCTCTTTGAACATTTATTTCCCATCTTTTTCTTAATAAGTAGGTATAATTGAAATTGTGTTTAAAAGTACCTACTAAACGTTTTTTTCTCTATGCTTCGTCCATTTCTTAATTCTCAAATTTCTAACTATTACACTCGAATTCAAAAAGATATAACTAAGATGTAAAAAAAAAAATTTTATTGGTAAATAAAATACTTTTACTTACTTGATTAAATTCATAATTAAAACGATTCATTTTACAGAGAGTAATTAATTTTGTTATTTAAGAAAATACAATTAAAATACGTAAAAAGGTTTTAATACATTTCCTATAAAAAACATCATTACTTATATACATATATTATTTCAAAATCCCTGTCTTATACATAAAAGGGTCATTTAGAACGCTATTTAACTTAATACAATTTCCTTCCTTGCAAAATTGTCAACTCCCTAATCGGTGAATGCTTTGTTAAATGATGCCTGCTTTTTGCTGGGGGTTTGAACCCAAAGTTATCAAATATTATCGCTTTGAAAATTGGGAAACTCAAGAAAGTTACGGTGAAGTTTATCAAATCCCAATCACATATTAAAGAAGCCACAAGTTTAGGATTCTATGCGAAGGACCTATGAACTTAAGAAAATCCTCTTAATTTGCCCAGAATATTGTTTGAGGGGTGGAGAGATAGAAAATCATTCAAGAAAGCCAATCAGTTAATAATTAATTAACCAAAACTTTATGCAATTATTAGTGATCGATCAGAAATTGTTCTTCATTAAGGATACCGTTCAGGCGGCGTGTTCTCCTTCTTGAAAGTTCATCGCTCCCTAGGGAGAAGGCCCTGAGGGTCAGGTCTGGTTGCTGTTCTTAAGGGTTGTGGAATGAGTTAAACGTCTTGGAAAGGGCGTTAAGCAGCAACCGCTCGGCATCCCTGTGGGAAATTTTCTAATAAATTGCAAGACTCCTGGAAATTGGGTGTACAACCGCACAGAGCCATATTTTCCCGTCGGCAAACCGAGGGAGGGGCGGTACGAGGCTGAACGAGCCCGCCAACTCCTGGATAATTTCAACGACGAGGGAGATCAGCGTGCGCCACGAGTAGCAACAATGGAACAACAGCTGTGCGCCACCTGGTGGCAACAGGGGGTTGCCGCCCGGCAGCGGGCCTAGACGCGGCAACGACGTCCCGACACGTCACGGGAGTGGGTCTAAAGTCACCCCGCATTCCTGTCAGGTAGAAGTTGAGCGGACCGTTCCCTCGGTCGAGGGAATCTTTTCTTCCATGCGAGATTTCACTTGAATGGATTACTCCACTTAGGCCTGTCACTTTGCGGCACGACCAGATCTCGTTCTGGATGGTGTGCCGGGACGCGTCCCGTCCCTCAACCCGTGTTTACACTTGTTCTTGGGCTGCGTGTGGCGTGTACGCCGGGAAGTTTTCTCGAGCGATGATTGATGTCAGGACTCTCATGAAGTTATATATCGATGTAATCTTGGAAAAAATTTTTCGACTCTGCTCTGACTGCTTTTCGGCCTACTTTTTGGCCGCGACGGCTCCTTGAGGAGTGAGGGGTGATGTTTCTTAGTGACACCTTGTTGCTTGAAACCGTACTTCCTTCCCCTCTACCCCCAACCCCGGAGCTGTTTTAACGGAACGGAGTTTCGTCGCTTCTTCAAAAAGTCGCGCGATGGCGCTCGAACGTCGCGCGTAAGAAGCGACCGTTGTATCAATTGCTAATTTGCCAAAGAGACTCATAAAATGTTTAATTTTTCAAATTTCATTTCCCAGGAAGAGTGTTGAAAGGGAAATTGGATTTGATGGAAAGGATGGGAAGCGTCTTTGAGCGCTGACATGGCAGAAAGGGGCATAATTAATCTTCTCTAGACTTTTGTGCCTGACACCGTCTTTGTTATTGTAAATATAAAGCTAAAAAGACGTTGCCTTTTTGGTGGAAAATATTCGCTTGTAAAAAAAATATGTTTTGGAACAACGCAATTAAGGGGTGTAGACTTATGTTACACATCAGCTTACTGGAAATTTGAGCCGTTAGCTGCTTTAGTCACTTCTCATTTAAAGATCTTAATGATGTTTAATTTTTCAACTCAGTATACTTTTAATGAATGTTCAAATTAGAATAAAATCGATTTTTTTGGTCCTTGAAGAAATGATGCTACATGCGTATGTCATACGTAAAGGAGCTCGTCCATGATTTTCGAGGTATGTTTACATTGATGAATACATTGGGGCCTATTGTGCTAATTTTTAGCAACAAGCTATACTGTTCCTGTGGCCACTACGATTGTCACTTTTGTGTGTAGACACTGCTAAAATGCTGTTGCTATGAATAGCCACTATGTGGTCCTTAAAATTGTGGTGTTGGCAAGTGAACTTTAGTTGCGTTCTTTTGTGCAACTTTCTTGTTCTGTTCACTTAATTATTCTGTTGAACACAAGGTGCGCTAGGTGTATATGAGCCTTTTTGTGCATTGAAATGCGTTAATTTTTCGTGGAAATACATTAGTTCGAAAATCAGGAATTTTTCCAAATTTTTTTAAATTAATTAATTAAATGGCCAGCTGGTATGTATAGTAGGATAAAGAAAAGCTTGCATATAGGAGATTTTAAAAGATTTCGATTTTTGGAGCTCTTTGTAATTTCTCCTACGATTAAACTTAAACATCAATAGACATTCAAATGTTTAGAATTATTATTGAAATTTACGATACCTACATATTTGGAAAAAAATATCAAAATTAACTTCGTTTCTTACAATATTATAAAAACTAGCAAAAACCTTCCAAATAAACAACCTCTTTGAAACATCTTTGAAGTGCTGATAGCCATAGTGGCTATCACAATTTTTATTGTTTAAAAGTCATTGAGTTTGTATTTCAGTCAGTATTTCAAACAAGCGTCTCTCAATCTTTATATAAAAATGAGATCTCTCGATTCTAAAGTCTAAGAATTTGCTTATTTTATGAGCTGTTGTTAAAAATTAAGTATACGCTTGGCCCAAAATACACTTATTACTTTTATTTACCTTAGACAGGCATGCTTATTTTTGAGAAGTTAATTAAAAATAAGAGCACTTTTCCAACCTGCTTAATTCAATTAGAGTTTGGAATAAATCAAGTACAGGGCTCCGTTTCGGTGCACACCACAAATTCTTGAGGTGTTTCGAAACTTGCGGTTAATAAATTTTCGGTCTTTTCCCCTAAGTTTTCCAATTCCCTATTATCCTCGTAATTCAAGGAAACCACATTCCGAACTTAATTAAAACTTACAGCTACTTATATAAGAATCCCCGTGATGGGATATGAACATTATTATTTCAGTCTCACGAAAATTCCCTATTTGGGCGAGGGGGTGGTAAGACGAAATCCATGTGGAAAACAAGTTTCACGATTTGGCTTGTTAGGTGCAGAGTCAGGCAACTCCCACATCTGTTTAATCTTTCAGGGAATTCCCTGGCCCTAAGGTCCCTTAAAACTAAATCATTCCCAGCTTTCCAATATTTTCATAAAACCGCGCAATTTCCAAGTTCTCCATCCCTGCGAAAAGCAATCTTTCTGCGCCCCCGCATATTACACCTATTGTTCCAGTCGAAATTTCACCATAAAATTTTTACACAAGAAAAAATAAAATATAACGAAAACGAAAAAAAAACAGCAGCAATAAAAATGGAGGAAACGAGCAACTCCAATAAAAGCAGCCGAAAACCCGAATATCCCGCGGCTATTAAAGGGAAGAAAGTGAAAAACGTGTAATTCCAGGGCGGCTGCACAACACACAGTTTTCACATTTCATCCACCGAACGGAAGTCGTTTATTCAGTTTAATTACGCTGGCAGCCCTCGGAGAAATATCCGGAACGGGTCCCAGTCGGATAATCGGTCCGGGCGAAGAAAATTAAAGGAAATTCACTTACCTGCAGAAAGGGCGACGCAAAAAACGGATAACTCAATGTGGCGGCGGCTGCGGTGCACAGACGATCCGAGGTGTAAATAACTCCTGACAAAAGCCCCCGCAATAGGGTGGGCGTGAAATTTTCCCGCCCTGCGGGGTGTGTGTGCTTGTGTCCGGGACTTCCCTTTGATCAATGTTTACGGGTCCCGAGCAATTTTCCTTGGTTTCTGTGAAACTAACTAGTTTCGATGAAAAATGAGGTCGTCGCCGGATCCCCTTTTGGTAAATAGTTGTAAACAGAATTTTTCGAATTTGTCAGACCGTCCGGGGGATGTTTGGGATAGCCCCAAGTGATAGTTCGACAAAACCCTATTAATATGGAAATTGAACTAATTCAGTAATTCCCTCAAAGGAGTGGTCGACTCCCTTTAGTTTCCACTTAATTTAAATTTAATCTTTTTTCCAATTTCATGAAACATAGTTAGGGGCTAAGGGTAGTCAGCAAAGTCAGGTATTATTTTAACATTCTAAAAATAGGTATTCTGCGATTTTTTTAAGGATCCTATTGGTTTATAATTTAACAAAAATCGTTTTTTTTTGTTTTCGGTAGTAGGTATATGTATATAAAAGTAGAGACAAAAGGCATTTTGTAAAGGCTACTTTACACTATCTGATAAGTCATATGCCTAGACATACTAAATACTTGTTATAACAATTTGTGGGCACTCGACGAAAGAAAACAAAGGTCTCCTCTAGAGATTTTCAGAAAGTTTATTCCTTAAAAATACGATTTTGCAACTATTGGGCATATGGACTTTATTTTTGTCTTAAATGAAATACTATTAAATTAATTTCAACTTCATTTTCCACAACTTTTCTCAGAGGTTGAACAGTAACACCGAAATGAGGAAAAAATTAAAATATTGACTGTTTGGAAAAACCAAAATTGTTGTAGCTATACCATTGAAGGCACAGAACTGTGGTTGGGCTTCAATTGTTGCAAATTTAATGTTCTTTAAAAATAGTAATAACATCTTATATCATAAAAATCCACAGTTTATGAGTTACCTATAAGGCAACTGAAAAAAAAGCTGCAGATTTTCACGTATTACGCAGGAAGCACAGGTTTTTCGAAGCTGCAAATTTGTGTTTATATTACTCTAACTGGTCTGGTTTATATATTAATAATTTGATCCAAGCGTCGTCGCGTCAGGGACCCGCGAAGAAAATAAAATAATATATTAAAAACAAGACGACCAAATGCGGGTTGAGCCACGCAAAAAGTAACTTACCGATTTCCTTTTAAGATGAAGTTTTTTGCGTATTTAATACTTTTATGTTTTTTGTATTTTGTGTTGCATGATATTCTCATTGTAACATAGTATAAATAACCGCTCTTTACGTAAAGCCATTTTCGTTGCAGAGTTGGTTACAAAATTTGCTCAAAAACAGCAATTTCGGTTAGGGATCAACAATTTATTTTAGTCACATATTTAAAATAAAAACAGTCATATTCGACGTTAAAGGCCCATATTCAATGATACAACACAAGAATACATAGTTACATACAACATGATGGTCGTTCAAACTACAACTACTACTACTATCTTTTATTACTTTCTTGTCTTTGGGTCGTGGTAATACATATTATATATGTATGTAGGTATGTATTTGAAATAAGTCGCTATCTCATTTTTTTATAAGCTAGAGGCCAGTGGCAGACAGATTTGAAATGGTCATGAAGTTCACCTAAAATATGATGTAAATTCTTGATATATTATTAGAAAAAACATTATATGTACAGCAAAAATCAAAAATACGTACGTTAGTACGTAATATTTACCTTTTTTTCTGTATTAAATTGATTAAAATCATAGACTTCCTGACTTTTGTTTTATACTGATAGTGAATTTTCAGTGAAATTATTGTTTTTTTTTCGTAAGTATTCTGTTTTTAAAATTGTTTTAAGACTTTAAGAAATATGTTCTTAAATTGGGTTTAATAGAATAATATGTCAAAGTCAGCACACCCATTCTGAAAATCTGTTAGAGCAGTAGAGTTTGTTCGGCCATTATTAATCAACTGGCAACTCAACCATAATAGGAGTCTCAAGACTCAGTCCAAATTGGAAATCTCATGAATATTCACGCTATCTCGAGAATCTCGTCCAAGACGTTACTCACAGGGCTGAAACTGAGCACACGCATGCAAATCATTAAAAGATACATCCCCCGCCCAGTGAACCAATTTCGTACTCAATTTTGTGCAGGATATCGCCCCTCATCACATTTAGAATTTAATTTTATCACCCACTGTAGCATTTTCCCATTCGAAAAGGAAGAGCTTTATTAAACTGGGAAAGCAAACGTCAGCAAGACCGGGAGCAGGTCGAGGGTTGGGGGAACGGAAGCGATGGTGGCAGGACAGGAAGGCGTCCTGAAAATGGTATACGCCAGTGTCACATACAGTGGCAATGGGAACAGGGAAATCTGCATCCCGCATCCCGAGCATCGTTCCCTGAAACCCCTAAAATTAGAGACATAACAGCGCCCGAGATGGGCACTGGCAGCCGGGTGCCGGGCTATAAAGGGTTACTGATTGCACGGCGCAGCGTACAGTCAACCCGCCCGCCGGGTAAATATTTCATAAACACCCTGTTAAAATTTTATTGCGGCCGAAGAATGTAATGACCGGCTCCCTTTATAGGCTCCGCCGCCCCGGGTAAGGGTTTATGTCCGAGCGGAGCGAATTCTACAGGGCTTGGGCCGGTCTAGCGCAGACAAACTGCGACACAGGGTGGTTCTGTAATTGGCACGCCGGGGAAGTTCCTCGTTACGTTGCATATGCCCGCTGCAGCCCGCGGGGGTGTGAAGAGCAACTCCTCACCGGTCGGAACCGCAGATAGCTTTTAACAGCAAAATTTAATTTTATCACTCAATCGTTACGGCTTAAACCTTATTTCGTTGAAAAGTTCCTCCTGATTTATGTAATAGCGTTTGACCGGGCGCATCACATCGCATGCCATCGCTACCCGTCGCCGCCGTCGCTACCGTGAGTAGAACGGCGATAAATTCTTCCGATCGTTTTAAACAATTGAGCAGATTTTGGAGGCGGTTTTATTATCAGCGCGAAAATAGCTATTAAAGTTTTATGAGACATTCGAATGATTCGCTGTCCTACTGACGAACGGGGTGAAATGATGGCAACAAGGTTTCTAGCGAACATAATCGACTGCCACTCGCCATAGCAAAGTTATCGCGCGAGTCGAGGGGCTTCGCTTTATTCACAGAAACATAAAACTTAAAATGAAATGTAAAACTTTATAGCCCGCTTGTTCTCGACAGTCGTTCGTGAAAATTTGATGGGCTTTTTCGCGTTTTCATGTTGTGCACCGACTAAACCGAGGTTTTAAATGCTTAAAGGGTGTTAACTGCCTGCAACAAAACAGCAAATGAACTTATGGCACATAATTAGATTACCGCAAATGAACGCGATTAACGATGATGAGTTTGGTCAAACAATCTTTGGTTGAAAGGCATGAAAGGAACAGTCTTAAACCCAACATTTATATTTCAGCTCATTTTCCAGGTAATCTCGTTTCTGTACAAATAGTCAAAGTAAGTAAAAACATTACCGCGGTTTCAAGAAAATTTTATTTTAAGCTTAGTTCTTTAGAAATTGAAATAAAATTATACAATTATCATAAACTGCACATTAATGTTTTAGGATAGGTATACATAAAAATTGTAAAATCATTCTTAGTACCTAGTAAAGTGTTTAACGACGTCTTTTCTTGAGAAAGCGATAAAATCATCAAACATTACAATTTAATTAAAAAAAGGAAGTTACTATTTAACTTTGCTATTCTATTCTTAATCATAATTAATTAATTTTCATTATTATTCAAACATTAATACTAAAAAGTATTTAAAATATATTAGCACAGGTACATATTGTTAAAATTTTGTCTGCCGAGCGGCTGGCTGACAAAATTGCACGATAACCCTTCCCTATAATTCCACTGTGAATTGCTGTTGAGAATAAATATAACAATATGCCCGTACATATATTTAGATTGCGCTAATCAAGACCTTTCATTTGATATATCAAACGCAATACATTGGTTTTAATTCTTTTTTAGAGCTGTGTTTATTTTTAAAATCCACCACTTTGGATTTAGTAAGACGTCATATTTCGTATGACATGCGCATTACTAAAACACATCAAATACATATTTGTCAAAATACAACAATAAGAACTTAAACACATATGTATATAGCCTGCTTAAATCATAACCTTCTTTTGGCTTTGCCGTAGTCGGGTAAAACGGAATTTAATTCATACTTTTATATATCTTTATATTTAAAAGTCTAAAACGAACATAATTTTAACCCATATTAAGTTTTATCTTAGATTATCTCTTCTTTTAAATTCCAGAATAAATTCTCAAACTCTCGTTGCCTTATGAGGTAGCGCGGGGAGGAAACGCTGATTTCAAGATGCGGAAGTACACCTAAATTAATGCGCTGAAGCGTTATAATCTCCAAAAAACAATATTTGCATCTTCAAATTTCCAAGGTGTACGCCCGCCCTTCTTTATTTTACGTGGGCGCGTTTCCTTTATCTTCGAATTGCTTTCATTAGTGGGTTTATTGTTCCACAATTTTCTTGTTTAGTTTAAAAATTACGACGCAATAGACGTTTACATCTGCTTTGTTGTGTCTACGCAAATTTTTCAAAAGTGTGGGAAATAAGATTTCATTTTATATTAAAATAGAGCCCCATACATTGTATCACTTAACTAAATTTCTGTAGGGGAGAGAAAAATAATTCGTTTATGCTTCTGCGAGATTTTATGCTAATAGCCCGTTCCATAAATGTTTTCATTGTAGAAGATTTTTAATTTAGCCAGAGGCTTACGTGCGTAAGTTCCTTATTGTTATGGTACTGTGAGGTTTTTCTATGATTAATAGCATTATATGCTCATGCATGTGTGAAGAGGTCCTTGTACTCCTTCTTGAGCAAGGATGCCGCTCCGGTCCTCCTCCTTCGGTAGCAAGCACTGTCTTGGGAAGGAGTAAATTTCCTGTAGGTGACTGCTACAAGTAGACCATTGAGGGAAGTCTCATAAATAAATAAGCAGGTAGCAAGTTGAAAAGGTTTTCCTCCTTTTTTCGGATGTTGTCACTTGAATAAGAACAAAATTTTCCTTAGTTTGGTACTGTGTGCTGGGGACTTGATGAATATGTCGTCAAAGGAATTGGGTTTCCTTTTAAATGTCTTTCATTTAAATTCTTTTAGTCTTGAAAGAAAAACCACCGCACCGATTTTAGGCTGCGATATTTTAGTTTTAAAGATGATGAAGTATAGTAGTTTAAATGTGAGAGAACTCTCCCAAAGTTTTAAGTTCACAGTTTTAATGTGAAATCAGAGCAAATTTTTCATCTCATTTAATACTGAAGATGGTATTGGCCTCTTATGAATTTAGTATTTAAAATTGATAAATTTCAGAATTCATTTAGGAAGTAGTAGATGCCTTAAAAAATATCTAAAACGATTTAAGGAAAAGACACCATCAGAACTTTTTATTTATATAATTCTGTACACTTCAGATTCTGTGAATTTCATGAAAACATCGCAACTCAAATCTAGAAGTCGCAGGTGTGAATCCTACATGTTTCTAATCTAACTCAGTTCACTGTAATACCAGGGACATACCAATCGAAAATTAGAATTTCGAGTGTTCTCAATTTCAGAAATATATCATATTACCTCTGAATTTCTTAAAAAAGTTTCAAGCAAATATTCTGTAAAAACGAGATTTTGACAAAAATTTGACTTTAATTTCAAAGCAATACAATAACATTGTGAAATTAAGTACGCTCGAAATTCTAAATTTCAGTTGGTGTGTCGCTAATAACGTTAATTGTTTTAATTCAAAACGATTAAATGTTTCATGAAAATGTTTCAGTGTTTAAATCGATTTATTATTTATTATTAGAAATTTTACGTTTTATATCACTAATGAACGGAGTGAATTTGTAGAATGAGTGAAGAGTTACATACATATGAGTATTTAATTATTGTTTTATGTTATTCTCCATAAGTTTTTATATTATTTGAATTTCGTAATTTCGTTTTGCGTTAAATGTTGTTATAAACCTTTTCATGATCAAATATAAAAATTCTTTGTTAAATATTTCAAGTTTGGAAAAATGTATACAAATAAAATAAGTTTGTAATAAAATTTGAAAAATATTTTATATTGAATTCTTATTTATTTTGTTGTAAATTAATATTATAATATTTCTTCCTTACTATATAGGTATTTATTTTACTTTGATGATCCTTCATTAATTTCAATGCTTGTACATTTTCTTTATTTTATACATTATAAATACTGAAAAATAAAAGTTGCATGCAGAAAGCATGCATATGTATATAATACGTTACAAAATACACCACTTAAACCTTAAAGGCTCTTAAAGTAGTTCAACCTTAAAACATCTTTGTGCATTAAAGACTTCTGGTACTCCTAAATAGAGAAATTGTCACGAAACTATGTATGAATGTATGCCAGGGCATATGTACCACATACACCGCACTCGCAGAACTGAATTAAGAGAGAAATTCATATTTGGCATGAGTCTGGCACAGCATAAATGAGATGGTACACATGCCACCCATGCTACACCCGTTCACATATCATTCCCATCTTGAGCATGAGGATTTTGTAGAAAATTCGCTTGGCAATCGCATTACACTGGGATTGTGTGACGAATTGCATGCTGAATTTTAATATTTCCGGTCGTGTCGCATTCTTGACCATAGAAAATGTCCACAAAATGTTTTGACATGTAAAAGTAAAGTTAGTGGCAACTTTTACTGTTTTTTTAATTTTTGGTTTTTTCCATTTTTCTTAATTTATTTCCATAATTTTATGTTGGATCAGCTGAGGATTGGAGTGTAAAATTGTATGTAGGTAGGTATGTAAATATATATGTTGCAAGTGATGAATTTTAATATAAATGTAAAATTTCAGTAAAGTATGATTGTTATAATCTAACAATCTTAACAATCTAGGCGTTTTACAATATACGAGTAATAAAAATGTTCATCGTTCATCCATATATCTATGTATGTAGCAAAAACTTATTTGTGTGTTTGGTACGAATGGACTCCTACACCGTTGTACCGATCATCCTGAAAGTTTTACCACGTATTATTGAAATTACACGGAGTGCACTAGGCTACTTTTTTTTAACTTTCAGAAGTTACAATTTTAAGATGGGGATTGTCAAACTTTTTATTTTATACGATTTTCATCAAACTTACTACTTGGGGGTTTTTGGGCTCACCGATTTAAACCCGACTGTCAGAATTTAAAAATTCATGATGGCAGACTGTCAAATTTTGAAGTTTATACGATTTCTATCAAATTTGGTTTCTAGGGGTTTTCGGGGTCGCTGGTTTCAATTCGGGTGTCAGAAAATACGAATTCAAGATGGCTGTTCATTTTTTCACCAAATGGAAAAACAACAATTTTGTTAATCCATCATTTCTATTTATTCTAAAAATTAATCAATCAACTAAAAGTAAACATTTTTTATTTGTCGAGGCGTAAGCAAGTTATAAATGTTAATCGTCTCAAATAGGTAGTAGCGAGTAAGTTTTCTTTTCTCAAAAAATGTCATTCGTATGGGATAGTATATATATATTATATATTAATATAATATAAGTTATATAAAATGGGGAAAAAGCAATGTTCGAAAAGTTTGTGGAACAAAAACAATTTTATTTCGTTCTCTTTCAATTATCTATAACTATGGAAAATTAAATTGATTGATTTTATACAGGTGGAACAGACTTTCCGTTCTGACGATTTTATGCCTGCTAATGGCATTGATCCGATTGAATCATTGTTTTCAAGTAATACCTACATTTGGCGAAATGATTATTTCTCGAATATTTATGCAATGCAGAATGAGTTCACCGACTGATGGTATCAGGATTAAAATGACTGCCTGCCATTGGTCTTTAATTTACGGATGTATGAACAATTTTGTCCAGACTGGAGATTTGTGTGCCCTCTAAGCCGGTCAATTCTCTTCTCAGTCTACCTGTAACACCTCAAGCTCACCGACGGGTGTATTACTTTGTGCATAATATTAGAGAAATACACCTGTCCGCAAATTATGATCCATTAGGCATATGTCGGACACATGGTACTATGTTTGTAACCCTTTGTCGATTAATCTCCTCAACGAGGGCCAATTGCAGCAAACAGTTGAAAAGACATTGCAGACATATTCGGTGGCAACTCAATTAATTACGAAGCAAAATCATATTGTGCAGAGTTTAAGTGATTTTGCAGAGGAGGCAAGTGGGCAAGGCTAAGATCTGCTCTACACACAAACCAACATAAGCTGGGTCTCCATCCTTACAAACATCTCGGTGTCGACCATTGCGCCCTTTGATAAGATGGTTAAATCACGACGAGATGAGAGCTGAAGGCGACAAGGATTTATTTGGATTAATGACAGCAACATGTCAGGGCTAATTGGCTTCGATCAGACCTATTGAAATATGTATGGATGGGTGCTCATTTATTTATAGTAAGCTGCAGTAATATGTGCTGAGATTCGCATTTCACAAAGTGATTTAATTTACTGTATTAGAAGCGTTCTTATTACTCTATATACAATTTTTCCTCAGTGAATTTGGATAAATATGGCAAATTGAGCGGGCCCATCAAGAAATTGAGTTCCATTCTCATTTACCAGCTTCTGTATGTGTTTCGGATCATTATCATGTTAAAACATACCTTAATATACTATTATTAATTTAATAGCATATATGCCACGAAGGTATGCTGAAGTTATACAAAATAAGGACTACCATACGAAATACTAGCGAGGCAACTAAATTGTTGCTTTAGTTTTGCACACTAACATGTACCGGAGTTCGTTCTTTTTTTAAATCATTTTAATTAAATTTATTTGTACATTTGTTGCGGAGTCTACAACTTGTAATGTTTCAAGAAAAGAGAAAATTAGAATATAGCTTTTTATTTTCCACTATAAATAAAATGAAGGAAAAAACTACATTATCTATGTTTTTATACTGGACTGGTTGCTATTGTTTTGTAGAGCACTGTACCTTAAAGAAAAACATTTAAAGCTTCGAAAACCTTAGTTCATAAATTGATGCATTTATTCGCATGAAAATTCAAAAGTCGTATAATATGACATTGCTTTATGGCAAATCGGGTTGAAAATGTTATTTTGCCTTCACCATGTATTCGTATTAGACATTTCATGTTTAACTTTTATCGCCGGTCCCTAAGCCTATTTTGCACCAAATGAACTCAATTTGAGTGTTCTCCAGCGCAAACCCATCAAAATCTGCCCATTCACTCATGCTGCCGTAAACGTTTTATGTGTGCTCGCCATAAACTCAGTTTATGGTACTACTGGGCGATGGTAGCGGCATTACGGCTTTCAATTATTTAAATTTCCTCGGTAGGCCGGGCTCAGGGGATATTTTTGGTACTACGACAAAAAAAAAATGCAGCTTGAGGCTAAAGGTCATTTTAGCCCTTCTCAGAAGATTTAACAGTTCTGGTCTTATGAGGGGTCATTTGGCCAGGATAGGGCTTGAGTGGCTCAGCGGGCCACAGGGTCTGATTAGAGGGCCTGTAATAAGGGCAGAAATATTGAAACGGCCGTGGCCCCACTTAAAGTTGCATAAAAAGTGAATAAATCCTAATTCAGTGGCGGAGAGGAGCTGTGAGAGCTGCTAACAATGGGATAGGACCTCCCCTGGACTTCCTTTCCCTCAATTTCGAAGGAATTTGACCCCTGTGGAAATGCCAGTACAAAAGAACTTGACCGCAGAAAATCCCACTCGAATTTGTCGCTGTTACCATTCTTTCCGCAGTTTTTTTTTTATACCCTAACCTATACCCTGTCCTTGTTATTGTCGTCCTTTATCTGAGCGGTTTCTTTATCCCTGTTGACATAAACTAAAACAAAAACGCCACAAAGCGCCGAAGGAACCCTCTTGGTGGTTTCGAAATGCAAATTTGATACGGCGGCGTATACACGCGACTCCCAGATTTCCGTACCCCCAGCAGAACCGGAAAAAAGGGAAAATTCTGGCTGAAGAAAGGGACTAACTTGACTCGACCCCCGATCGGACGACCTACAAATTCGCTGTGATAAGGGTGTTACAGACCGAAACAATGAAACATACGAGTCTGAGGGTATGCGGGGGTATGCTTTCATGTTTTCTTTCCATATCCCTCGAATTATTTACCGAAAATTATTCATGAGGGTACTCGAAGGTGATATAAGACGCCTTTCGGGGTGTAATATTCATGCGGCCCCGGCCCCCGGCCCAAGGACGTTTTGTACGATGATTGCATCGCAAATTTATTACCCTGTGATTCCGGGCGGCTCCCGAGGAGGGAGATAATGCGGGATTCGATTACGATTTATCCCTTTTCAGCAGCAATTTAAAGCGTTTTGTTTAATTAACATTTTACGGCCGAGCCTTCCACCGGATTGATTTATACAGGTGGCTCTGACCCAACCCTGCCCATTCGGGTCGTGCCCGCTTTGAAACCATCCTTGCTAATGGCATGATGCAATGACCTAATTGAACCATTTATTAAATTGTTTTCGAATGCATGCATTTAGTTAAATTACTATTTCCCAACACATTCATAAATTCAGAAAGGGCACAACTGTAACTCTATACACACGCTAAACCAACATAGTTTAAGAAACAAATATGAAAACCAGTATAATACATACAAATGTTACACATTAAAAAATGCTTACTAGGTACTGTAGTTGTCTAATCTAAAAGTAGTTATATATTTTACTATTATAAACCAATGTTTGTTAACTTTTGTTAATCGATACACAAAATCAATAGTGGACTAATTACAAACAAGAAGAATTTCATTTTCTGTTTTACTATCTTTTACCATTTTCAAAAGCTTTTTTTCTTATTTCTACACTGCTTGACTGATTTTGTTGTAGTTTCCTTAGTTTTGTCCACCGCTTAAACTTGTAAACATTCTCACTATTTACTAACTGTGTTATAATAGTTATCTTGGAATTTTTGCTTTGTCGAAAGTTGGTTTGTTTGTTTGTTTATTTGTTTGTTTGTTGCTAAATCACTCCTAAATGCTAGGTCCGATAATTTTAATTTTTTTAGTGAAGATACTACAACATTTGGAAATTCATTGGCACTACACATGCCGACTAAACATAAATCTACTTTTTATTCACAGAACTCAAAATGGCGGACCCAAGATGGCGACCAAAAATTGTAAATTTCAAGAGATTGACATTAAATTGGTATCTAGACTATCTAGTAATTTTTGAAGGTCCTAATTGCAAAATTTACTTTTGAAATTTAAAAATTCAAGATGGGACGGATCAAAAGTGTTAACCAAAAATTTCCGAAATTCAACGAATCTATTCTCAGAATTTGAAAATTCAAAATGGTCGCCCCAATATGTTTTCTGCTCAATCACGACTTCACGCTTGGTTCAGTTTTTCATTTTTTAAGTGAAAACACTACATATCCCGACTTAAGAATTCTAAATGGCGGACCTAATATGGCGATCACAATTTTTGAAATTCTACAAATTTAAATGAAATTGCGTACTATGGCACCACTGATTTTGAATATACATATATTTAGTAGGTAGGTAGTTCAAATTGATAGAAAGTTGTTTTGTTTCTTGCTCAATCACGAAACAGTTTATTTGATATTTTTCGTTTTTTGTTGAAGGTAGGTACCTACTAAATCTTTCAACTTAACATATACATATGTATATTATTTTTATGAACATAAAACTAAGAGTTTAAAAATTTTGTACATCCGTGGTTGTACGAACATTTTGCAGCATTCTCTAAGATATAGACCCAAAAACTGTTAAAAAATTCAATTTCTTCACACATGATACATTTCCCCACCTTATCCTAACATATTTAATATATGTATATAATATATTTTATTTCATAAAAACATTAACTTTGGATCCTATTTTTCTGAAAAATCTCAGTTTAATACATAGGTCGATAATTTCTTTTCGACACCTTCATAATTGCCGACTCTGCACTTTTAGGAACCTTTTCAAACATGTTTTCAAGTATTTCTCCTGATTTTGATACCGGATTCCAAAAAAAATACAAGGCAATTACCTGGTTACATTGCAGGGGTACCCATTACTGCGCTTCCGACCAAGTGGCAGGCATATACAATTTTCTGGCTGAACATCGAATACCTCTTGTAATTGAACTCTCTGGCTAATCGCAATTTGCTACAAATCAGGTAAATACAACAACCAGGTAAAACAGAGGCTCATTGTCTCTGGATTTCCAGGTCAGGAAAAGGGAGCCACTTACATCTTCTATCCACACCGAGGTGCATCTTTTTTCTGGGATGGGATGAAAGTTATCGCAGTCTGCATCAGCAAACTTAGAGCCAGTTGCTTTATAGACCAATTTACCACACAACAACTTGCAATTTAAGGGCTGAACTGAACATTGCTTAATTTCCTATCAGCGGGGTGTCGGCTACTCTGGCGGATGAAAGAAAAACTTTCACCTGATGCCACCTCGCAAAGTTGGCAGTAAAACAAGCGTTTTTCCGTCCGCTAAGTTGCCGGCAAGGACACTCTCAAGGATGTTGCTACAGTGCGGGGGAGGAGTGTTTAAGATCCGAACATTAAGCAAGCAATTTGCGATGTCATTGTGCAAGGTGCTCAGGGCACAGCAGAGGAAGAGGATGGCACAATGAATGAGATCGAAAAGTTGTAACTTTGGGCTCCGTTCGTTGTCAGTCCGACGGTCACTTCGAGCCAACCCGAAAGAGTGTGAGAGTTGGAAAACTACTTGTAAGTGCTCGAGGGAAAAAGTTTACCATTCTAGGGCTGTGGTTTATTTACTTCAAGTCAATTTCCTATTTTCTTGAGGAGTTTCGGTCACGAAAATTTGTTTAATCGGTTTTCTTGCACCCACAGGCACTCTTCAGTCCCTGCAAATTGAATTGCTCGCTTGGAAGCCTCCAAAAGTGAAAAAGGCTACTGGAAATTAGCAGAAGCAGAAACGTGCATCTTATCCACTCCGAACTTTCAACAAGCTTGTTAGAATCTTGGCTTTTGTTTTTCTAATGAGATCAAAGAAGATAATTTATTAATTTATTATTAAGTATAAATATTTAGGAGTTTTGTATTGATATAGGTACAGGGTGGCCGGTGTGAAGTATTACCAATTTAAAATGCTATAGTAGATGAGCTTTCGAAGACTTTTACTTCAAAATACATATTAGATTTTTGAAATATTATAATAAATTATTGTATTATCCGTGAATAATCATGTAGCCGGAAAAAAATTGGGATAGCAAAATAGTTCCCAACAAATTTACGAACGTTGCCATAAAATCCACAACATATATCGAAAAAGCAGCAGATCTTCTTAAAAACTACAGGAAATATTACCAAAATAATGAACTATCCTAAAATCCATAAGAAAATACAGGAATAATTGCCAGACATTTTTTCCGTGTAATGTTTTTCAAATGTCTTTTTCAAGTAGAAGAATAATAACAAAATATAAATGTAAAATTAATTTTTTTAACAATAACATGTATAATTAAAAACACTTCTATAATTCCGAATTTTATGTTGAATGTATTGTATTATATATAGATTGTCGTCAAAGTATAGAACGATATTTTTTTAATTGTCCATTATTTTTATCTTAACAAGTAATTTCATTCAAATGTAAAACGTGTTTACCAAATGTGGAAATCTTAGTATTTTAATTTTTCAATATGTATGATTTTATTTTGAAAAGCTTAAAATGTTTAAAGGGGTCTTTTGTTCTTGTACAAGTTTCGTATGGTCTTAATTTTGGTCTTGGTCTTGCAAATCGAATAAAGTACGGTCCATGATTGATTCTGCTCATCCGAATTGGTATCCTCAAAATATGTTTTAGTACTCGTATAAATGAAATTGTTATCACCCATAATCATTCA
The DNA here is from genome assembly GCA_951509405.1 of Machimus rusticus. NCBI lineage: Eukaryota > Metazoa > Arthropoda > Insecta > Diptera > Asilidae > Machimus > Machimus rusticus. The sequence goes on along the minus strand of OX608054.1, from coordinate 12,656,059 downwards.
TGTTTACAGGTACATGTAATTCGGGCGAACTCTCCCTTTTTATTGAAATCGCAGCGGGGGAGGATCCGAGCAATAAATTGCGCTTGATTGGCTGACCGCGATTCGATCGCGCTAATTCGTTTTCGCCGTGGTTCAATTTCCAAAGAGCAGAAGCCGAACGCCACGCAGTCATATTAATTTTATTTAATCGCGTTGATTTAATGCCGCTGGCTGCAATATGCACTTGGCCCCCGAGCCCCGAAGTTACTCGCGATTTTTCTATTTGTTTATCTGATGACCACGTTTTTGTCCCGGCGCCAGGACCACAGGGTGGGCCGGAGGGCTCCTGCAGGATGTGGTGGTCGACACTCGCCGGCAGGGCACATGAAAGCCCAAAAATCCTGGAAGAAACGAAAAATTGAAAATGCCAACGCTCCCCGGGAACGAGTTCTGGACGACCACAGCCGCAGCTGCGGTGACACGTTTGGGCTCGTGAATGGCAACATTTTGTGCAATTAAAACTTGCCGGGGGTCGCCTCTAATTAAACTGATTTATTGCTGCTCTCCCAGAAATGAATGGAAACATTCAAATGACAACAATTGCGTTTGGAGCGCCGCTGAACGGACATTAGGCGAATTATTTAGAGATCTCCTCTCAATTAAGCGCGCTGCAGGCGAAAACAAGCAGCGAGTTTTTCGGGGCGGAAGTGGTTTTCGGACCCCCTCTCAAGTTTCATGTGCTTGAGCAGGATAATGCTTTTAGATGCACAAATTTATTTGACTACTGTAAAGTATTTAATTCATTAATCTATTTTGATAACATATTGTATGTTTAGTCACCAACACGCGAGCCACAAGCTATTATCGTTTGTTTTTTTTATTCTAGATCAGTTATTATTTATTTACAATACAATTAATCAAAAAACGTTATAAGAATCAATACTAATCTTTGCTCGCTTCGCTCGTGCGTTTATTGCTGCCAGCGTGCGCAATCGGCTACTTTAGGTACGCCCTTGTTGCACAATATACTATTTTCTGCTGTTTGAAAATATTCTTGCAAACTAAATTATGGTAGTTCTAAACTTTCAGTAGTAAGCTATGTAATTATTAGAATATAGAGTTTAAAGTAAAATTTTGAGTTTATGTAATTTTATAAAATATCTAGCTTTACAGTTAAAAATAGAAACATATTTTTAAGGATTCCATCGTCCGGTGCGGTATGCAAATATTTTTGAGAACATTACAGTGCCAAATGAATTGTTTAAAACGAACAAGAAATATTTTGGTACATATTGTTGAAATGTATTTAAATTAAAAACAATGCTCCAACCGTGCACAATTCTGCCAAATTTTAAATGCACCCAACGTTGCGTCATGCAGGCCACCTCACAGAGCTGTGCATCACTACACTACACTACAGCCCCGCATGTGATGCTAATAATTTCCGAAAGACTCCGACCATAAATTCCCTAAAATTACATTCTTCCCCGAAAAACACGAGGGTATTTTCGGGGCTGCGATGGAAACTTGTTTGCGGTTCATGCCGCACCCTTTCTAAAAATCCAAAATAAAAAAATAAACAGAGAAAACAAGGAGCTGCCAGAATGGAGTTTCTTCAGTTTTTCAACTCGCCTGATCTTTAAGAAAAAATTTTCCGGTTCGAAATGATGAAGTTGGTCCCCATGTGGGGGAGTGCTTTAAAAGACCAAAACGAAGTGCATCCCGCCCCCGCAATGCACACACGTTCCACTCGGGTGCACGTTGTACACGGCGAGAAAACAGTCGACACGGTGCACATGAGAAACGCGTGTGCAATTGCGGGGGCGGATGCGACTCTAGTCCCATGCCAGTGATAATCTTAAATCCTTTTCGCCTGGTGCACTCTTAGCCTCTTTTATGCTCATAAGATTAAGCCGTCTGTCTGTTTCCCGCCGGGCTTACGAAGAGGCAACATCTCTCTCTTGGTCCATGCCCCGGAAGCTGGAAGGCTTCGGGCCCGACATCTTCATACTTCACACCAGATGCGCATTCCTTCCTGATGCAATTTCAAATGCATAATCACAGTTCGTTTAAGTGGTGAACACCATCATCGTGGTTCCTCCGGAGGGGAGAAATTCCTCGAATTCTTCTACAAAATGCTCTAGGAAAAAGAAGTGTTTAATTTGAATATAACTTAAGTGCGCTCGAGCGTTTCCTCATATTTTTCTTTTGTAGAGACCGGGAAAATTTTTCGCAAATTATCTGCAGTCAGACGTAGGAGCATCTTCTTCGACAGGAAACGAAGACGATGACAAAAGAAAAGTTCCTCAAAATGCAGGGAATTGGACTTTTGGGAATAAGCACAGTAACTTTTTAGTCCGTTGCATTTCCTATTGCGAGCCACAAGTATTTTATAATAAATTGAGCTTCCAACTGGACAAACCAGAGAAATATTAAAGTTGAAATTTTTTATTAAAGTTTCTCAAAAACTTTTTTAAATTTCTATATTTGGGTGATTGAGGTCAATATTCAATAGATCAGACATATGGGGTTGTAAATCTGTAAGTTTCCGCCTCTCCGGTCCTAGTTCGTACTGCAGCGGACTTTTAAACGCATTTTCTCACATTTAGGTTTTTCAAAGTAGGTGACAGTTGTAACTTAAAATCTACTGCACCGATCCTTTTGAAATTTTGCACACCCTTCCTTTACATAAATGACGAGGTAGTAGCGTCGTGTTTTTTTTTTATTTTTTTTTTAACCCCTTTTTAAATAATAATATATTCGGTTTTTTTCATGAAAAATCGGCATCGGCAAAATTGAAAAATCAATAAAAAGAAATTTGATTTTGCTACCTACAGAAACTTATCAAATAGCATTATCCAATGATGAGTTCTGACTGTCACCGCAATAGCACTTTTTTTATACGTCCGCGGAGTGTGGCTGTCAATGGCTCATTTCTTTATAAATATTAATGAAAATTTTATGGATTCTACAAATGTTCAAATGTTATTTTATTATGTAGTAAGTACAGAAATAAATATATATTAATTAAAAAAAAATGTAGAAAATGCGGCTTTTCCTCTTAAAAAAGAGTTATTAATTATCAAAATTTTAAAAATCGCTACGTACCTACGTGAAAGAAAAAAAAATCAAAAAGGCTCATTATTGTTTGTTGCATAATAGCAGTTGTACGATATAATGTACATATTTCTGAATAGTTCTGAAAATATAAAAGTGATTAAATTATATTAACCAATAATTACATTCCTAATGCCTTATATGTAATCCGATTATGTGGAAAATTTTTTAAGCTCTTATAATTTTTGACCAATCCTTTTAAGTTTTTCCTGCAATTCCTCTTTTAATCAGAAATTATAGTTTTAAACAAAAATTCCAATGTTTAATTTCTTTTCAATAATTATGTGTATTGAGGCTATTCTTGGTTCTATTTTTGGTCTATCTTCCTACCAAGTTTTCTAGACTTTAATTAATTCCTTTAACTCGTCCTTTCAAAACATTATCATTTCCTGAAGTTGTTTAATAAATCTTAGTACGCGGAAGTGAATTCTAAGCCGATCTTACAAATAAAGTTCTAAATAAACTTAATCCTTTCAACGTTTATTAATATCCCTCCAAATACATCTACTCCATCTTCCTTAGTACCATTGGTACTTAAAATATTTTCCAATTTGCAACAATCTTACCAATTCCGGAAGCTGGGAACGGCATCAAACTGATTTAAGAGGAAAATCCTTAGATTAATATCCTTCGGGGAGGCAGGGTCGAACCTGGTGGCATTTCGTAGGGCAAAAACATCAGGAGGCAGCTTACAGAGCATAGCGCAAATGAAAAACGTGAGTTATTAGCACTTTTCCCAGTATCCTGCGGTTTTTCTGGGAAACACCCCAAAGTTACATGGCATCCACCTGCGAGGGAACTCCCCCGCAAAGGGCATAACCCTGTGACACCCACAACCCTCTTAGGTCCTTCGTCATGCTCGAAGGTGTTCTAATCGATAAAAACGTATGTTGAATAAATTTTTTATAAAAAATTATGCCAAAAAAAGACGGGATGTTTCGGTTCGTTGTGACAGGGATTTTGTAAGGGCGATTGAATTTTTAAAGCGCGTCCCCCTTAATGGGGATTTTCCCTTAATCACCTTGCGCCCCAATTCGAGCGGTTATAAATTTAGAATGACTTTTTCTGGCCGGGATTTATGGTACATTACAAGGGGGAATTAGGATCGTGGAAGATTTCGAGTTAATCCTCCTCGTAATTAGTGATGGCTGCTTAATTCAGAATTACACCCGATGGCGTTGTAGAGCTCCCCAGTGGGCCGCCGTTGGATACAAGAGCAAAAAATCACCGAAAAAGGACACTGCGTCCGTCCTTGGCATCTTCAATTCAGACGTAATCCTTGTCGCTTTCGACAACTAGAGACTAGAGAAGTTTCTGCAAACAGCGACCTTATCTCAGATCACGTCTCCGCTGCTGCTGCTCGAGTTGGCCAATTTCTCCATAATTTATCACGGCGAAATAAAGGGCGACGTCTTCCGGTTCGTCTTATCCATTTGTACGAATTGAGTAATTTTATGCAAAACTTGCATGGGAGCTGACTTTGAGGAGAACTTTCTGTCCGTTCACTCGACCGAAACATCAATAACTCCGAGGAATAGTACAATTTTTGCAGGGCGTAGGACGAGAGGCGTCCGAGGGACCAAATCCATGGGGGTGCTATTTCAGCTCCATCCATCCATAGTGCGATGGAAGAAATTCCAGAATTATTATGAAAAATTGAAAGGCAAGGAATCTCCCGGGGAAAAAGTGAAAAATAAGAATTTTTTTTTTCGGAGGAAAAAGTTGAAATTTTCTAAGTCCAGCTAAAAAAGACCTTTGTTTGTGTCTTCCCAAGCAGGTCTTTTACTGCAAATAGCGTCCAAGTTCGTTCAAGATTCTAAGAAAATTTTTCTCGAGTTTTGAGACAATGTAGAATCTTTTCCGAATAACCAAAATATTTTTCCAGACATTCTTTTCCGACTGTTTTCCCGCAATTATGTGGCTAGCCAGTCTGGATGAATATAGGTCACTTCACTTCAATCAAAAATAAAATAATTAAAAAAGTGAAAAATAAAATGAAAGATAAAAATTATGATTGAAATGTGCTTCATAAGATACCCTTTAATATTCGTTTGTAGGAGCACAAAGAAGAAATACCTACTTTGAAAAGTTTTTATTTATGAAAAATTAAATTTTCTTACTTTCCCTACTTTTTAGCTTGTTATTCTTATTAATTGGCTCTTAAGCATCGTTATTAAATATTTAAAATTCGTAGTAAATGAAATTAATTATAAAATGTGCGAAAATGAAAGATTTCACAAAATAGTAAGTTAATTTTGCAATTTGCGTTAAATTAAACTAAATAATAAAACGACCGAAAATAACCATTATTTTGAATTTAAAAAAAAAATCACAGCAAAATACATAATTATCTAATATTGTAATAAAATAACACAGGAACAATCTTATCGCCATAAAATGAACAATAAATTTCTGGCGTAATTTTAAGAAGTATTACATAAACCAATAAAACACAAATTGCACAGTAATGGTTAATTTTCATTCAAAATATACCTATATTGGTTATCGTTTCCTATTATTTCACAATTTATTTATTTTTTGGTTTGGGAAAGTTATAAATTAACTTTTATATGTAATTCTTTTTAATACTTAATGAGAGTTATTTCTCGAGTTTTATTATTTTTAATGTTTCGTACCAAAATTGACAAAACAGAACACTTATGGAACTATACTTCGATGTCGTTCCGTCCGTGTGTCACAGCTGTTTTTCTCAGAGAATATTAAAAATACGGACTTGAAATTTGGCACACTTATTTATGGCCCAAAATCAGATATCGACATCATTAGGTTTAACTTTTATTTAGGTCAGTTTGGGGGACAGAAGCGGATAGTTAAAAAAAACATATTGTTATAATTTAATAAATTGCACGATCGGCTTCTCGTTGCAACTCTGATATAGCGACGGACTTGCATATTTGACATTTATTTTGGAGAATAAATGCTCTTATCAAAATGCAAGTTACAAACTATTTTTTATGAAAACTAACAACTTATTCAAAAAACAGTAAAAGAGTGCTGTCCGTGGCTTTATTTCAAAACTATAGGCATTTAAATTCTGCAAAAAATAATGAAAATTGATAATAAGGGCAAGATTGAACGAAATTTATTAGGTTAACACTATTTTGAATAGTTTTGTTTTTATTGGTGAATGAATATGAGTTATCAATCAACTTCTATAATTCTTAACAATACTAAGAGTTGTTTGTTTTTGTTTCCAAGCAAATATTGGAGTTTCTTCATTAAAACTTGTCAGTTTAAACTAGACTAAATTTTCTGTTTATAAAAACAAAATATCTTTTGAATTAATAGTTAAAAAAAAATTCCTCAAAAACCCATTTCCTTTAAGACAGAATAGACAATTTAAAGTCAAATTGTTTAAGCAAACACTTCTTAGGTTTTTCTTTGAAATGCTTTGAAATGAAATAAATAAATGAATAAATAATATTTTATAAAAGGGGTCTTGTAAATGTACTGAATTCTTGAATTCTTCATGGTTTCATTAAATTTCAACCAGTCCTTTTGCACTTTGCATACTGTCTAATGCTCTTAAGGGACATATGAAGCCCCAAAATCTGTCCAGAAGCGCTGGCACATCCATTCTCTTCTAAATATATATATATATAAATATATAATATGTATTCTTACATATGTACTAAGTACATACTTATATCCACTGTTCACATCAGGACTAGAATTTTGCTGAACACTATTTCTCCTGGCAGCTGGAAAACACTTTCGAGGCATGTCCCCAGATCCGTGCTATATCCAAATATGCAAGTCAGTATGAATCTAGTGTATGTGGTCAAGTTTGGCACTGTTCACACAGAAAAGCCCTAGGTCTACTGATCCAAGCCCCAGAGTGGGTAAATATTTTTCAAATGGCAGGGACAACATTGAAGGGACTGCCTTCTTTGGAATTAATCGAAAAGGCAGCTCTTTGTTAGAAAATTCTGTTCGTAATTCAAGTAAACATAACCAACACACAAAAATGTGTCCTTTTCACTACAGAAAAAAAGAAAATTAAAAATCGAAAATATTTCATAATTGCAACAAACAGTGGCAGTTGTTTCAACCCACGAAAATTTCCTCCGGCTATTTGGAGGCCAATTTATTCATGGAACACTTTCGGTCAGGCTCGGACCTTTGGAACCCTTAACGACGGCCGTAAAGACAATAACCCCGTCGGTCCTGGACAAGGGTTTTCCATTACGAGACACGACAATTTATAGAGGGATGACTTTTTAAGGATAATGTGAATACTATCGTTTCGGGGCAATTTCTGTGACATTCCTTTTCTATGAGCACTTCAATCCCTGCCTCCGCAATAAGGATAAGATGAATAATTTGGCGAAAAGGGACAAATTTTCGAGATATGAGCTTTTCATGTATAGTAGTCTTACTGTTCACAATTTTCGGGACTATTTTACATTATAATGCAGGAAATCAGCTGTGAACAATTTATTCAGAACCGGCTTTTGGACCCGACCCATTTAGAAAATGGTTTATTAAATAATAACTGAAAATAAAAATCAAAAATATAAGAGACTATATTTATTTAAGGAAAACTACAATTATTACATTCTTTTTTATTTGGTAGATTAAACTTATTATATCTGCACTGAAAGAAAAAATAGCTATACTAACTAATCTTTTGTTGATTATCAGCCAATTAATTGAATTAATTGTTATAACAATATAAAGTAGGGAAATCAACTAATATAGTTGAGAAACTAACTAATTTTGTAAATGTTTTTCTCACTGTTTTCGATCTATCAACTAATTTAATTAGTTGGCTGAAAAAATAGTTAATTTTGCTGCCTTTTTTCTTTCAGTGTGATCGATTTGAATATAACAAATAAAATATTTTAGATACATAGATTCAAGACGGCAAGATACTCCTCAAAAACCTCAATTGAAATCAGAAAACTTTTAGATTACGTAATTTTGTTAAGGTATAAATGGTAAAATATGCATTAGCTAATTCATTCAAGTGTAAAAACACTTTGCTGAAAGAGCGATTTAGGGACAGTTTCGATAAAATGGGATAAAGTCTGCAATAGTTTTAGAAAACTTTTAACCGACCTTCCCAGAAAAGGGCTAGCAAAATAGAATGGGAATAATGGATGAAGTTATTTAACATTGGCTTTATTAGTTCGTAACTCAGTTACTTTATTTTGCAAAGTTTTAAAGTAAATTAAATAAATAGAAAATATCATCTTGATTATTTTTCATCAGAATTTATACTATGTCCTTTTATTTGTTAATTATTTTGTAAATTAATTCTTCTTAAAATGTCAGTTACTGATATTACTTTCATATTTCTTCTATATATGTATTTATGTATGTACATTATAAAAATTACCCGAGTCGAGATATTGAACCTTATAGGAACTTTTTCTCCCCTATATTTTAGGAGTTAAAAGTATCAAATTAGGTCTAAGCAAATGTTAAATGAGATCCTTTTTATTGCTTAAAAGTGGCACAAATTTTCATATTCTACGCTCAGAGAAAAACCACGTTCCTGGATTAAGAAAGACAATTATTAAATTAAGAATGCCTGTTATTAGGCCAAATCGGGGTTGATTTTAACATTTTTCTACTTATATAAAGCAAAAACAATCTCGTTTTGTTTTTTAACTCTGGCGCATGCATGAACTAACAATATCTGCGGTTAAAGTACATACATAAGTATGAAAAACTGAACAGAAGCAGTTGCCTCTACATATATATATTAGTTCTTTATTTAAGTGTATGTATGTTTAGGCGCAAAATAGAACGTCAGTTTCGACTTCCGTTGAGGATTTGAATGCTATCCAGTTGTTACTGTTATTTTTAACATTAAAAACATATATACTTTTTAAAAATAAAGTAGTAAAAAACCACCAATAAAGTAGGTATACATGCATGTTGATATAGATTAGACATGTTTTTTTTTTTTAATATTTATCCATTATGTAAATACGTTTATGTGACTATGCATTTTTTATCAATTCATTATTTTGAAAAATAAAAGATTAGCCTTAAAATTGTATGAACAAGAGAAATTAAAGGTTTAAATTAGCAGCTGTAGTTTTGAAAAGTATAATACAATAAAAAGAAAATTAGCAATACTAATTAATCTTTTATTGATTTTCATCCTACTAATTGAATTAATTGTTATAATAATCTAAGGTAGTGAAATCAACTAAAATAGTTGAGAAACTAACTAATTTTGTAAATGTTTTCCCCGCAGTTTCAGTTCTATCAACTAATTTAATTAGTTGGCTGAAAAAATAGTTAATTTTACTAATCTTTTTCTTTCAATATATCATTTTAGATCCAAGTAGGAGTAAACACCTTTAAAAGAGTTTCAGTATTTCGATTCGGGTACGCTTTTGCTTTAAATTTCTGCGCATAAATTCACATTGAACTATTTCATAACCTCAAAAATACCTCCAAAAATTTTCCCGCCAAATTGTTAAAAAATCATTTTCGCAAGTATTCGCAATATTAAGTCGGGACCGGATTTCAGTTCAACAATCAAATTTCCTCCTCCAGAAAAGTTTAAGACATTCGAGGTTTGGCGGCAGCGAATACTTTAGGTGCGGTGGCGCCGTAATTCAGGGATAATTAGCACATCCGGGTCTCATTCCTGGCTGAAGTGCTCCGCATCTATCCCGAGAAACTATGCATTTCCCTTGGGACCGCCGGGAGTCTCGAGTGCCTGCGGGTGCGAAAACTAATTTCTCCCTGGCAGCAATTATTCTGGTGCACAGCGCAAACTTGATGCATAGTAACTTTTCAGGCGAATCATACAATTCTGAGAAAATCGCCTGGGGCGCTGCAATTCTGTTTAAAGCTTGGTATAGTGGGCTACAAAATGAACTCGTAGGTGCCGCCGGATGGGAGTCGAGTTCATTAAGCGAATTTATCAGAGATTTTGCGGACATTTATCACATGATCGGACAATTATTTTAGAGCAATCTGACCAGGGTGCGGGCTTGGGTGTGATTTATGAGTTTTCATAATGGGGCACGGCCACCGTGTTCAATTAGGACAGTAAATCTTCTGATTACGATCAATTTTACACCCTGTTCAACCTGTTAATTATCATTATGGACGGCCGGACTGAGCGGTCTCACGGTTCGAATGCGCTTAATTATGATGGATGTAGTGCGAGTTATCTTTTAGATATCGCACCGGAAAGTCGATGTCCTCCAGGGCTGGCCCAGCTTATAATACTGGGCACTGGGTATCATCCCATTCGACAAAAAAAAAAAAAATAAAGAAAATAGGGCTAATGAATAGGGCTAAAGACCCGACCTCTAGAGCTTAATTTAAGAACTTCAAAATTCTCGAAAAGTTCCGGTTGATCCCCTGGAACCAAGGCAGCTCCCGCCACCGAGGGTTATTTATGCCCCGATTTGAGCTACCGCTCCCTAATAATAATTCCTGTCCTCGTTGGTCGTAAATAAAAACTTTTGTCATATTTTTCTTGTATAAATATCTCCTTTTTTCCTGCGACACTCCGCCAAGTCGGGTCGCGAAGTTTTACCTCTGTAAGTCAACCATAAACGCGTAGAAGGTGCGAGACTCTGAGCCTTCCACCAAATTTAATTAAAAATGTCACAGCTGAACTGAGGATATTTTACTTGTTGCGTTTTCTCCCTCGGCAAGGGCTGCTTTAATTAAAGGGTGGAATTTCTCTCGTATTGTTGCGGTTTTTGTTGATGTCACAAAAATGTAGAGTTTTTTTCATGTTTTTTACAAAGGCTAAATTAAACGCTAGCCTAGCTAGTTGAAATAGTCGGAAAATTTGAGTTTGTTACGTTTTTACCAAGCTAACCTGAGAAATTTTTATAGTTGGAATGCCCCAAAATGTGAGTATCGACCCATAAGAGTTGGTCCTAGGTGTGGCTCAAGTAGCCTTCTAGCAAAGTACTTAGGACGACTAACTTAACTTTGGTAATAGTTCTTTTCGTAGTAAGTAAAAGCAATGGTAAATAGCTCTTGAGTGGGTTGGCCGCACTTTGCTCTCAGGGAAAATTTTCGTTTTTATTACCTCGAAGTTGCTTAAAGACGTTAATTGTTTGTTCTGGTCGGAGTAAGAAAAGTAAAAACAAGCGTCCAGGAGTTTAGCCATAAAACTTATTTTTGTTGACTATAAAACAAACTTTTTATAAGTAGGCACATACGCAAGAGGCATAAGACCACCAAGTACTCTTTTCATGAATATTGCACGGAGCTTTAAATAATCCAGATCAGAGTGGGACTAATTAAAAGTAATCTGGAGAGAAAATATTCGAATCCAAAAAATTAAGTCCTGAATGAATTAATCGTAATTAGTTTCGTCCAAATTGCATTTATTTTATACACATATGATATAAGCACTCAAATATAATTAATCTATTTAATAAAATAATACGTATGAATAAATGTAAAAGACGCAGAAGAAAATTTTTAATTAAAAATCCACTTATGCAGGCACACACCCAATTACCGGAAGTATAATATTCAGATTATTATTAAAATAAAGCACATAATTCCCACCCTCCCGATGCTTTCAATTTGTTTTCATACTATGCCCAAAACTTTTGCCTCTCTATGGCAACACATAATTGTGGATAAATATTTCGTATCTATAAATTACAGACCAAATATATATTATTTCAAATATATAAAGCTCTAGGCAAATTGATTTTTAAAACTATTGAAATGGAATTTATATAATTTTAATTAAAAGTAATTATTTGATTTACAAAACTGCTCCTAAAATATATTAATTACAATAATTTTATCAATTTTATATATTACAAAGGCTGCCTGCGATTTCGAACGCGTGGACTCCTAAAATAAGTAGGTGCTATAAAATTACAATAATTTACAACAAATAACTGACTACAAAAAGAAATTTCATAATATAATAATTATATATGTTTCAGAAAACGACGAAGTGTTTTTCAAAAACTCGAATTCTTCTGTATATATATCTCTTCAAATAAGTGTCAAATATAAGAAATCAGGACAAAAACATTAATTATAAAATGCCTAATAAATTAAGAAAAACTTGCCAAAAAACTGACACTTTGACTGGCTTGCGCGTAGTTCTCCCACAGACAAATAATAAATTGTCTGTGGTTCTACGAAAATAAGTTAAGGTCCCAAAAACTAATTATGGTGAAAAGTGCTATGTTGTATGTTGTTATAGCTCGGTTTGGACAATTGCGGTTAAATTTAAACAGAAACAATCAAAAATTATATTTTCGACTTCGAAATGGAAAATATTTGGAAGCCAAAGGGCAAAGGGTTGTGCGTTTCTTCAAACTTCCTTAATGAAACAACTTTTTACAATATAGAAAACAAATGCAAATGAAAGAATTATTCAAATCACCTCTTAAATAATAATTATAAATTAGTATAGATTTTATAGAAGCTCTTTCATAGACTTAGTTAAAATTTCTATGTACTTTCTCGGTAATTTACTTGCGATATTTGAAACTATAATAAATACTTTATTGTAAAAACACTTTTTGTTTGAGTAGAGAAAATGTTTAATAAAACTAAAGCGCGATTTTAAATGCATTAGTTTATAAACAATTCTACCGACTTGTAAAGATTTTTTAAATAAATTTTATCAGCACGATATTAATTCAAAACATGCATGCCTTCATAACATTTTACAGTTGGTAACTTTAGAATGCGAGTTGATAAATTTACTTTTCCTTTTATTTTTCTTGTTAAAACTCTGACAGAGCATGAACCCACGGGACTCGGACATGTAAAAAAGGGGCGCTGCCTTAAAATATTACAAGACAGGTAGGGAAAAACATTCTACCGAAGGATTTCGCTCGACGGGAGGATATCAATCATTCCTTCAGGAGCATGAACGCCTCGCTGAATACCAAAAAACCTTATACGTGACGTCTGTCCGCTCCGGCCCCATCCGGGAAACCGTGAAATTTTCTCAAAGTAGCAAACGATGCTGCACCTTCCCAAACCCGAAAATTTTTATGAATTTTCCTATCGGAGGTAGGTACACCGCAATGTTTTTCATGAAATGGGTCTTAAGAAAGTGGCTGAGGCCCGAATTTCATAAGTTATGAAAGAAGTCGAGCAGTAATAATCATTTGATTGCCTGCGGTAGCGCTGTTGCTCAGTGGTCCCACTGATGCAAGGCAACAGAAATTCAAATCGATGGGTATTGCAAGGAATTTTGTCATCAACGTGGCCACATGTGCCACTAGAGCCCAGAAAATTCCCACTCTGTTTCATGGACTCTGATATCTGTCTTCTATGCAGTTATTTGGGACTATACCAAAAATTGGTGGGCTGAAGAGAATACGTGTGAATGGTGAATCGACCTGGGACTTTTGATCAATAGTCCGCCACCAGAGCCTCGACTATTTAGATACATTTCACGTTTCATTTCCCAGAAATGCCATTAGCCTATATGGTCCAGAATCTCAGTGAAGATCATGGGACACCAACTGGGACCGATATATACGCAATATAACGCGAAATCCGAAATTCACATTTTATGCACATACAAGCATGTGATGCATGGCTGCAAACAAGTTGCTTTTGGCTACCGTCCTCTTAGTAAATGTTGATGATTTGTGTGCGATTTATTGGACCCTGCGATTTCCGCTTGAGAGCACATTTCCAATACTCGAATATGCAAATTTATTTAATTCATAGACCAATGCCGCTCTGCACCGGAAATTCAATTAATTCTAGGGCTTGAACGAATCGCCTCTGAGCTCCAGTTTTGGCGGTCCGGGGCATATAGACTAATAAAAGCAAACTTGATTAATTTCAAATCACAACTATGTTATTGAACTTTGGTGGTAATTCATTTTTAGTAATTCAAAATACAGACATAATGATAGTGAAATGAAGTTCAGAGAAATGAATGAAGCTTTTTGGTGGCTAGTTCATATCAAAGACCAACAGGACTTTATCGAAAATTATGCAAAATGAGAATATTAGCTTTGAAATAAATTACTGACTATGAAGCTGTGGAGGGGTTCGAGGGGGTGTTATTAAAACACTTTGGTTAGATGTTTGTTTGAAAGCTGGCGTGCATTGAATATTTGAATTGAATTTCGTAATAAGCACTTTTTAGCCTGAATCTACTTTTTTACTTGAGACTGAATATACCTACATAAACGAACTACATATTTCAAATTTGCTTTAAGCTCAAATACTTATAATGTTGAAACAATAAGTTATAAGTCAAAAATTTCCTTTTTTATTGATTGAATTTTGTAAATTTTAACAATAGCGAACTATTAAAAAAAAGTAGCCTATGTCAGTCCTGGTAATCTCCTCTATACGTGAGTGTAAGGCAATGGTTCAGTCGTTTCGAGGATTAACTCGGATAGACAGACAGACAAACACTAAAAAGTAACCTATGTCAATCTTGACATCTTCTTCTTCATGTCTGTAAAGCTTCATCGAAATCGATTCAGCCATTTCAAAGATAAGCGTCAACAGACACTCAGACAGATATGACTGACATAAAAGGAAGTAGTATATATCAGTCCACTAATGCGTGGTGAAAAGTTCAGGATGATCACACACACAAACTTTCAGTCGTTCTGCGCTTGCTTGAGAAGCTCGAATTGCATTTTCTTTGGTGCTCCGGGGGTAGATCTACGATTTTATGGAAGTTTAGGAGGCATGAACGGAGAAGGCATAAAACTTATAAGCAAAACGTGACACTGTCATTGATTCATAGATTTTAAAAATGCTTCTTCCTTTGTTTTTTCAATTACGAATCGCGTGCCATCTATTTTGCGTTGATGGTACTATGTCAGAAACCTTCGTGCAAGTGCCAATAACAACTATAATTATATACAGTGGCGGTTACATAATTAAGAACACCATTCAGATTTAATTTATAAGTGTTTATTTTCTATTCGTAAAGATCTTTACTGAATATTAATTTTATATAATATTATACAGTGTTTTTTCAAATTTGCAAAAGGTTGCTCAAATGTTTTAAATAGTTAATAATTTAATTTAATTTTTCTTACGCACAACGATTTTTTAGCTGTCCGCTAATTATAACAAATAGCTTTGAAAAGATAAGTAATATTTGGAAATTTAACATTTATTTATAAAATTTACATTTATTTATTAGTATTTGACGACTCTTCCGATTTGAAGTAAAATCTCTTTGCTTTGCTTGTTTGGTATTGAGTCAATCAAATGAATACTAATTCTTCTCGACGACATTTTAAACTTTGAGTCTTTTACAGTCAATTATTGTTTATCACTTAAGTGACATCTGTAGACACGGCGTAAAAGTGAGGATCGCTTTATTTCTTGACGATATACGATATACGAAATACGAAATATACCAGAACTATTTAATATTTCTACGATAACTAAAAAAAATGTATTATTATCATAACTATCACAAAAGTAAACTTTGGCTGTGTGCCAAACCAGACTTTTCTTTTCAAAAGTCGACTTTTCAACGAAAAGTATGCTGGCGAGTAGACTTTTCAAATAATAAATCAGTACTTTTCCTTATAGAAGGCTATGAGCATATCGCATATTGATTATCCTATTTTGCATGCAATTTTTAGTTTTCTCTCTTCCCCTTTATGTATTTAATACATAGTTTATTAGTATTTGAAGAAATAAAATTATAACTTCGATACCTTCTTCGTCCATTTCCCGATTTAATATAAAGGCTGTGTGCCAAACCAGACTTTTCTTTTCAAAAGTTCGTTCAAAATGTACTAGATTAATTTGCCTGTGCCAAACAAGGGGAGTCTTTTCAAGTGACTTTTGTATCGACGTATAAGCACACTTTGATATTAATTAGCTTATTTGATATTAAATCGGGAAATGGACGAAGAAGGTATCGACGTTATAATTTTATTTCTTCAAATACTAATAAACTATGTATTAAATACATAAAGGGGAAGAGGGAAAACTAAAAATTGCATGCAAAATAGGATAATCAATATGCGATATGCTCATAGCCTTCTATAAGGAAAAGTACTGATTTATTATTTGAAAAGTCTACTCGCCAGCATACTTTTCGTTGAAAAGTCGACTTTTGAAAAGAAAAGTCTGGTTTGGCACACAGCCAAAATATGCTAATTAATATCAAAGTGTGCTTATACGTCGATACAAAAGTCACTTGAAAAGACTCCCCTTGTTTGGCACAGGCAAATTAATCTAGTACATTTTGAACGAACTTTTGAAAAGAAAAGTCTGGTTTGGCACACAGCCTTTATATGAAATATTGGTACTTTTCCTTTATTTTGGAGCATAATGAATAAAAAAATCGGAAAATAAATTTTAGGACAAAGACAAAAAATTGTTCTGTAAAGTTGCGTTTTTAGCTTCAAAAATAAATGTATGAGTAAATTGCAATTAAAAATCGCAAGAGCCGAAGATACTACAATATTCGAAAGCTAAGGGCATGACCTATTGTTAACTTTTACATCTAATAAAATATTTGTTAGGTACATGCATTTTGTTGTTGCACGTTGTATTAAAGAACAAAGTATGAATTTTCCATGATACAAGTCTAAATACAGAGCGAATACACTTTATGCAATGTATACAATACCTTGTAAAATTTACTAGAAACCAGGTTTTTGGGGAATACTTTATGAAAGTTAATTTAATGTGCTCATTCAATCAGAGTGTATTTGGTGGTTGTCCCTTTTTGTGGAATAGAACAAAATTATTGAACATATGTAAGTCCATGACCAATGTTTGTTGTCGAAATAGTCAGTCCACTTCCTTTTCCGTCCATCGAAATTGATGGGAAAAGAGGGTATTTACCACCTGTGAAAACGTCACGGCGCCTCGTCCATTTGTGACGACCACCGACACATCGTATCACTGCCGCCAGAAGTGAACGGCTCCCGGCTGAATGAAATCATTGAATTAATTTTGTGAACAAGTGTTCCACCAGAGCAGATCAATCTTTTGTGAGCGGACTAAACAACACCGGGGGCTCGGGGGACGGATTCAGGGGCTACGTCGAGCCACATGAATCGCCAGATAATGAACTCGTTATGTACGCCTCAATTGATATTTAATGGGTTGGGTGTAATCGATCTTGGGGCACATTCACGTGCGGTTTTCCCCGGGCTCGGATCCCATCTGCCTTTATGCAGTGTAACTATTTTTAGCTTTCACAGCTCCTGAAAAGTCCTTTTCACGCTACGGCACAGAATTTTACATTCTTTTTTATTGGAAGTCAATAGTCTGTTAAGAGGAAGTTGCTGGCTTAATGAAGTCTACTTGAGACGGGGTTGGGGCAGAGTGACACGACTATGACATACGGGGTCTAAAGGCAACTTTTAAATAATTTTGTAGTGCTCAGGAGCTCTTTTTGCCGCCAGACAGATTTCCCTCGGGGAACCCATATTACTTGGGAGTGCTGCTTTAATGCATAAATTATCGATTCGTTTGCAAAGTTACGGGTGTCGTTGATATCCACATGAAGCGCATGAATGAACCTTTGAGTTTCAGCCAATGTAAATTTTAGATCAAAAGAAACCAAGGGAGTTTTTGATGAGGGATAGTAATTAATGGAGTCTAAAGAAAATCTTTTTGATGATCATAATACAAAATATCAAGGTGTCGAACTTCTAGGAGCGATTCGAGATAGATAGTGTACCGATGTACCAATTATTGAATTTATTTTTCATTTTTTTAATTTACATACGTAGATTGAAATTTGTCCTCAATAATTATCCTGTTATATAATTCGTCCTTATAAATAATGTTTTTCATGATGATTACATATCAATTAGTGTTTTGCATAGTTCAATTCTGTGCAGAAATGAGTCTCAAAACCTCTACTTAAATAGTTGGAATTTTCCTCATATAGGAAGCAGGAACGCTGATTAAAGATGCATTGATTTTTATGAAGTTATATGGTAAAATTGGAAATTAAACATCCATGTTCTAAATATTATTGAAATTAAATCTTAAAGAGCAAAGTTGTTTTTAGATTGAAGTTCCTTAATGAAAGTCTTAAAATTGTAACAAATTTATAAGCCGTTGAAGTGAAGTTATAATAAAAATTCACACATAATAAGATTTTTTATGTTCGTTTATATCTCAGAACAAGTGATAAAAGATTTTAATTTGATTTTTTATATAGAATGCGAGTACAAAAATAAAAATTTAATTGTTTTCATAAAATACTAAACCATTTTTTTTTTGTATAAAATATAATATCTCATTTTATTTGTGATTTTGAATTGTTGTATACTATGAAAAATGCGCTTTTAAAAAATTACGAATTAAATTTTATGGATTACTTTACTTTGTTATTGTCTTTACAGTTTAAGATTTAATTTATAAAGCGTTATTTACTTATTTTTATAAATCTACAGATATTAAATTCTTACAGACTAGAAGAACAGAAATTATATTACCTACCTCCTAAATTAATTAGGTATTTCCAGAATAAATATTGCATTTCATTTATTGCACTTTTAAAGATTTCCAATTTTCCGAGGCATACCTGTATTAGCAAATAGTCAATAGAGAAAACTTATTAAATTTAATAATGGATTTCGTGACTGGCTCATGATAACCGTAGTTAGTTGGGTTTGACAGTATACTTTAAGAAGTAGCAGTGATTAGTGATTAGTGTAAATTGTTCCTTAAAACCGTTTATATTGCGTTTTATAAAACCTAAAAAGTAAAAGCTTTAGAAATTATCACCCCTGGTATGGTTAGCGAGTCGCACAAATCTCATTGGATAAAATTCCTTAATAAAATTATTAAAAATTTCATAAAATCATTTCAGTAGCCTTAGACTTCAATGAATTATTTCGTTCCAAGATAGAAAAATCTATTCGAATTATTTTATATGAGAGAAAGAATTAACTGAAATCAAAGGTAATTGAAATTATTAAATGTATAGGAAATTTGTAAGGAATTTTTATCCAAAAAGGAATAACCATAATAGGAGGGACCAATGTACTCTATGCGATGATGACTGACCAGACCCCTAAACCCTTGATTATTGACATTCTAGCAATAGAAACAATTATATTTTATAGTCGAAATCTATAAAAAATTATACTCTTTGATAAAAAGACTAACTTTATATTTAGAAATATTTAGTGAAAGGGAATTGTTTTTACACCAAGAAATGAAACATAATCTGGTTGAAGCAATTGGTAGGCACTTAAAGATTTATAATGTTCTATTAATTTTTATGGAGTCTCAAAAATGTGAATTTAATTTTTGAATTTGCTGATTCCATTTCTCCTTTTTTTCAAAAATGGTAACTAGCTTTTTCGTTTCCAGATTCGCAATCTAGGCTAACATTTCTATCAAAATAACCTATTATGCACTGTAAAAAAATCCTTGTTAACTAGTGTAATTTAAACCAAAAGTAGATGACATAACTGTTGGAAAGTCCAGGGAAGTTATGCAAAGAGTTTTGGAAGCTATAAATGGCGATATAGACATAACAGCAATAGTTTTATTATTAGGATTGATATATTTGAGTTATGGTTATTTTAATACAAATTGTATGATATTTGGTTCTGAATGTGGTGTTATCGACCACATTATGAATTTTAAGGTAGATTTTTAATACATAAGATATTTAGATTTTTGTGGGTGTAAAGTACATACATAGCCATGCAACCAACCATTTTTAGAGCCAAAAGGACAATGGCCTGAAGGTACGGAAAAACATCACCTTTCACTGTGAAAGGAAATGTAACAATTCGTGTGCTTTTACAATTCCTCACCTTTACAGACAAAATGAATGGGTCCCTGCTCCAGCCCTTATATTGCTAACCAATTTGCATTTAGGTATCTTTTCAAGTGGTCGACGAAGATACCGAAGATGCCGGCACGTAAAGGGATGCTGGGCAGGGACACGATGGGCGCCCAAGGGCATAAATTGAGTTTATTGGATGGAGGGCGCTTAATGTGGCTATTCGAAATACCTTCCAGGCATAAACCAGCTATTCTACAGCGGCCCGTAAAGCAGCTCCGGTTTACTTAAACCCACCTCAACCGTCGTCGGAGCCCCGGGGCTCCCAATTGGGCGGCACATTTTTTTCTAGCTTTATTCGATTTATTCCTAGACCAAATCCCACTTGTTACTTTTACGCCCTAAAATATGCGAATTGCGCGGGTTAAAAGAAAAAAAAAATGTTTCTTTGTACCTATAACCTCGAAAAAATTTTCCAGGGTGACTACTGACTATGCCGGGGGATGAAACCCTGTCAAAAAGTTTTCGCTATCGCCAAGTCCCTTGTTAGCCTGACCTCGTATCGTTTTTTTTTTGGTCATGCTTTCAAAGGGGTCTAACAGGTTCTGGTATAGAATTAAAAATAGAGCCCTGTGCCCAACTGCTCCCAGGGATTGTGGAGCTGCTCCCGAGCATACGAAAGAGTCGTACGAGTCACATTTATTCTCATTCCCGGGTCGCACCCTTTGTCTCAGGGTAATGTGAACAAAGCGCAAACCAGTCAGATATGATCATGATGATTGCGGGCACAGGGTGTCGATTAAGGGATAGGGCTCTGGAGAGTGGGGGGGGGGGGGGACCCTCTGGATGATTTTTCACGCACGCTTGAGAACTCGCCTCGGTGTATCTAATAGAATCCTTTGCTTTTCCAGCTTTCTGGTGCGTAAAAATTGAAGCTTTATTACTTCCCCCGGGCGGCTCCAAGGGGCCTGTCCTGCTTATTCCCATTTTTATTTTTATCTCTGGGCGAGCCCGAATGAGGTCCCAGGACTTCCAGTTCCCTGTGAGGGAACAAGTGCCCCTTCTGATTGTGTTCTAGAGATTATGAGTAATAATAAACGAAATGGATGTTTGCTTTGTCACAATGGGTAATCACTAAGATTCCTCCCGTGGGTACACCGATGACTTTATGCTCAAACTTAAGGATGCCAGGTCACGTCGGGGATTCGAGTCCGGCATTTCATAAATTATATCCTCTGGTGCATGTATCAGGACGCAAATCCTAGTGACATTCTACATCAACAGCCGGAAAAAAATGCTCCTATGCCCAGGAGGGTTAATGAGTCCTGTGACTAGGACACCAGTTCCTTTTGTCCCGGCAATTCGAAGTGTGACTAGATCGATGCGATGCTGCATAAAGTTAATTTTCGCTTGAAACGTAGGTACTCTTCTGACACCCAAAAAATTTCGAAACAAAAATTGTTTTTCCAGGAAAATCCAGACCAGGTGTAGTTCATGGTCCGATCCCGTCTGGGCCTTCCCTTTGATTGGAACTTCTTTCTTTAAATAATGGATGAATTTGCATATGCTCGACGAGGTGCATTTCAGCCCCGGCGCACGATAGTGCAGACAGTGCCGCAAACTTTTGAGCGCCCAGAATCAATTTCTAGTGAATTTTTTATAAAAAAAACTTTTCACTCCCTGTGCCCGTTCTTTCACGGGTATTAGGACTCAATTTAATGATGTGTGGCCGTGCGTTCATGAAATTTTTGCGATAACTCACTCACGAGGCGAGCGATAGTGACGGGACTCGGGCTTTTTCAGGTTCCCAAATTTTGCTTTGAACGGATATCGTGAGGTTTTCTGAATTCGGGATAGAGGAAAGAGTTTTTCAGCGGGCATTAATTGGAAATTCAGGACGATGTCTATTCAAATTTCGGAATTTTATTCAAAGTAGATGTAGAAGTCTATTTGCTGGCAACACAGAATGAGACAGACTTGAACTCATATAGCATATTTTGGAAATGTATTATAGTAAAATTGATTAACATACCTACCCATTAAAATATGTTCATACATACAAAATTCACTCAATTAAGTAAAACCAGAACCCAATTAAACAGACCACTTTTCTGAATTAATTTAAATGTATCTTATCATTTAAGTTATAAATAATTGAAAGCTGTGATTTTTAGGCTCTATTATCATTGGCTACCAAAATCAGTTTATTGAAGATAATTGGGCAGTTCAATTGAGCAAAAACTCAGCAATATAACGAGTAAGTATAAATCCAATTAAAAATTACCAAATAATATTGAGCTTAAATATTAATTTTGTAACTGAAAATAATACACATATTGAATAAAATGCACAGGTTTTTACATCAACCAGGATTTTTTTTTGATAGGTTAAAAACAATTTGGCATTGATTTTGATTTGATATTTCCAAAATCCTGGTTCATTCTACGGGAAAAAGCACTCCAGCGACCTCAGTCGCTGCAGGATTGGAGCAACCTTTTTTGTAAGAGCCTCGGCAGATGGCGCAGATTATTTTTGTACCAATTTTTTTTTGTATTAACTTCATTTATACAAGAATATAACCCCAAGTTTGAAAACATTCGATCTAATAGTTTCTTTTAAAAATATTCCTAAAGATAAGGCGGCAATAGTTAGCTTCTCCGGATTTATAAAGTTGACTAACTATAATATATTAAATAATTTGCAAGTTTTGTGAACATTTTCGATACGTACTTTTCCGATTAAAGTAGTTTATTCATTAGACATAAATTGAAAATTCACGTCGAAATTCAAAAAAATTAATTTCTGTTCCCTGAATTTCATTGGTGTACCTATTTATAATTGTTTATTATTATTATTTCATTCTATTATAAAATGCATTTTAAATAATTTTTTTTTTTAATTCTGCTAACTGGTTTTCAATTCAAAAATCAATTAAATGAATATCAGTAATAAGTATATCAAAAATCATTAAGTAATGTTGGACAAAATGTCCAGTAAAGAAATTTTAACTAGTTTTTAATTTAATTTTTAAATTACGATTTTCTGATCTAGTTGAATTTTAGCAACACCTGATTGAAAAGAATTTATTGTGCATATATAAAATTCAAAGTTTTAGAGTTTTAACCTCTTCTTGCTTAGCGTTAGGTGCGAAATATTACTATGTGATTTTTTGTTTTGTCAGTAGTAATATAGGCAGTAGGTAGTATCAACTTCATTATTGCGAATGCTGGGCTGGAACTAAAGAAATGTTCTTATTGTATTTAATGTAGACACTTACCTCAAATTTTTTTTAAAAGTATTCAAAAATAAAAATTAAATTAATTAAAATCAATCCGATGCATAAAATATATTTATAAATCAAAAACTTTGAATTTATTAAAACAAATATAAAATAAATCTCAAGATCACCAACAGCCTTAAAGTTTTTAGACAGGGTCCTGTATTTTGTGCGGCTACCCTGTAAATCGTGATAAAGTTTCGTTGAGTAGTTTCTTCAACTCCAATTGATCCACTTTGTTGATATCGTCCATCAGGTCCGAAAGTTGATCCCCCAACATGTCGGAAATTGATGTGACGATGTGGTCCTCGAACAGCCTCGTGATGGGCGTCAGGATGCTTCCACTTATTTGGCTTAGGATCGCCCCAGTCTTCAGTCTGACACCCAAATTCCTGCAATGAATTCTTGTAAAATACGAAAATGCACTTAGGGTTTAATGGAGATGTGGTGGGGTGGGGACGGGATTAATGTTGTAAAACTACCGCAGATAGACGGTCGTAAAGGGCCTTGTAACAACAGGGACAATGAAATTGGGGCCCGTCCTGATTATGGCCACAGCAATTCCCATGGATGCTTGTGGAAAGAGGAGTGA
Organism: Machimus rusticus; assembly: GCA_951509405.1. Lineage (NCBI taxonomy): Eukaryota > Metazoa > Arthropoda > Insecta > Diptera > Asilidae > Machimus > Machimus rusticus. The sequence goes on along the minus strand of OX608054.1, from coordinate 12,632,389 downwards.
AATGTTCGGCCAGAGTGCATTCAGCACGAAATTGTTCCAATCTTAATAAAATTTGCGATGATCGGCTATTCCGGGAATAATTGCATAAGCGAATTACGTACCCGAATGAGACCACCTTAAAGTCGTTGAGCTGCAGACTGGCGCTGTCCCCGGTGACGGACAATTCCCCGGAAACCAAAGTGTTGTCCAGGAATCCCTCGACTGAGCCACCTCCTGAGATCCCAATGACGCCCAGGATGAAATCGTAAACGAACTGAAATTTTAGGACAAGATAAGATGTTTTAGTGTCTGTCGAATGCATTCGATAAACGTCTAGAACTGCGTCTGATAAACAAACAATTTTTGGGTGGGTTCAGGACCCAAGCTCCGGTGCTATCTACACATGACCCGGACCATCTCTTCAGCTAGATTCTAGAAGCTAGACCAAATTAGTGGGCGGAGGGCGGGGACTATTCGAGTCTACTAACAAAAGCCGATTTTTACGAAATAAAACCCTCGATGCAGCCAGCCGTGGGGGCGTGCAGAAGGAGCGAGGAAATTTATTTTATGACAATTCCAGAAACTTCAATGGGAAAAGTTTTAACCCAGTTTGTGCGAGAAGGCTTTGTTCTATGGAGGGGTTGGGGCCACTTAAGGTGGCTCCGGCCCCACCAGAAATGAGACTTTCTTCGAAGACACTCATTATCTTCAATTACAAGTGAAGTGGATTGTCCGGGGGTGGGAAATAAGCTTCTCTTAATGTCTGTGCACTTGTCGCGAGCTGCCTTTCGACTTTTTGTATTTTTATCTTTCAGCGTTTATTCTATTGATGGACGCACACTCCCTTGTAATGCTGTCACGGTAAACGAATAGTGTCTTAAGTAGGTTTCGAGGGGATTACGAAGTCAGTGCCTTCCATAACTTCAGAAATTGAGTTTTCTGATAAAGGAAAATATATTGACCGTTAAGGGGCTCAAAAGAGTATTCGATTTTAGATATTTCTTACGCTTTAAGAAAGTTAGAGCAGAAATTATGTTCTTTTGAGAATATGTTCAAATTTATAGTAAGGTTAGAAGTATTTTGCACAGTGGAATTTGGTTATCATGACTCGGTCTACAATGACTAACAGTCTATTAAGACGTAATTGTGCTATGAACTTTGGTTTTCATATAAACTTTAATCCGTTTTTATAATAACTTTTATTGACGTATTTATAAATATAATTAGTTTCCCTCGAGCCCTCCGCCACCGCTCCCTGCCACCAAAGACAATGTTACTGTCTCAATATCATTCAAGTCTCAGAACAAAGTATATATGTAAATAAAATGTAGTATCAAAAATAATCAACTTTTGTTAATTTTTGTTTCCTTCAGCAAACTATCTTAACATTTACCCATTCAAACTTCAATAAATAAAAAATAGGGGATTATAGGAAAGTGAAACAATTTTTCTTATATGTACAATAAATAAATTTCTTTAAAACAAAAGAAAGAAACTTTAAATTTTGAGTTCAAAAAAGTTTTGGAGTATTTTTAAAGTATTGGTTTATCTGTAGATAGATCTCCATCTTGACAGGTTTACCCGCAAATTTAGTGATTGAGCGATACTGAGCCACAAATGTATTTAGTTTAATTAATAGGTCATTAAGTAATATTTATTATCCAAGAAACCTTATGTGATGGTATTTTTTTATTATATTTTCGTTAATTAATGCCTCAAAATATACATATAAGAAATGGTGGTTCAATTCAAGTCTGAGCAAATTTAATTAAATTTTTATTTCAAATAACAAATGAATTTTTAAATGAAGTAACCTAATTATTTCAAATAATTAGTTATTTTAAGTAGATTTAATATAATTATTTCAAATAATCAGTTATTTCAAAAGGAAGTAAAATTTTGATGAAATAATAACTCATTTCAAATAATATCTATTCTTTGATGGTAAAATATCTTTTGTTATTGTAAATATTCTAGAATAATATGATATACATAAAATTTTACTGAGAAATTGCCTCAATGGAAATGCTATTCTTTGCTATAACTTTACTAATGTATTTTTCATTCAAAACGCTTTTGAGTCCAATTTTATCAATTTAAATGTTATTAATTCAAAGAAGAATTTTACTTTAAATAATTATTTAAATTCTCACTAAATAAAATGTTATTTCAAATGGTTATTTCAGATTTTATTTCCATAAAGGATTCATGTTATTTAAAGAAATAATTTGATATTTAAAATAATTATTTTGAATGATATGAATTAAATATTTTTTCGAAATAATTGTTTCTTATTTTGTTTCATATAAAAAAATTCCGAAGCTTGTGTTATCAATTAAGACTTAGTATCTTAGAAAAAACGTAAAAATGTTTAGATGTCAGAAAATGTAAGTAGGGAAAGTTTTTTTTAAAGTCTTTTTAAGAACGCCTGCTTGCCCATTAGCGAAAAGTGGCGTCATTACGGTCGGCCAAAAGGTACGTGGCGTCGTAATGCAAATTCTTCCGGAAGTTCCACTGCCGCCTTGAACTTGACTCCTCGAGTTGAGCGACCATTTCTTAGCGACGTAACGCAATTTCAGGTAACTCAAGGTGATCCAGGTGAGGCCCGTATGTGCGTCAAAAGGTCATTAGGGGCACTGTATCACAGCAGCCCCACCTGGCCGGGATGGGGGGCGGGGCGGGGCGGGGCCACGGGTGGCGAAGCACTTAAGTGATTAAAGCTCCGTGTCACCGTGCTGTCGCCGTGTCTCCGAAGAATTGCCGCCCCTGTGAAATTTATTCATTTTTCCGGAGAAAAGTTTTAATTTCGTTTTTGTTTGCCTTATGGTGCCTTGTCCCGGCCCCGCCTCCTCCTCTGATGAATTCGTTCTGAAAAGCGCGAAAAAAATAAAAAAATAAAAAAATAAGAAAATAAAAATACGCGACAACAATGACAATGGATGCTGGAAAAGCCCACGCGGGGGGGCGCATCCCTTTGTCAGGCCTCTGACTTTGTGAGCGGTGGGCTCCGCGACATTTTCGCGTTTTCTTTAATGAGATCTTGTTCGCCGGAGCACTCGAGATTTGAAGCGGTTTATTTTTGTTTCGTCTTCGCTTTTCCCCCCATTTAAGACGCTCATCTCAAGTGCTCTTGCACTTTGTGCAGCTTTTGTCTCTTTAATGGGCGATTAAGATTAAGGGCGGGTAATTGATAACGTGACTTAATTCGGTCTGCGTCATCTCGTTTAATGTTTTTTGTTCCACCTGATTCTGCGGATGTATGCAAACCTGTCCGCGGAAAGGTGCTAACTACGTCAATATTCGGCTGATTTGCACTTTTATCACATCTCGTGTTAGTCATAAATTTAATTTTTCTTACGATTCATTGAAATTACGCAATTGCGAGTTTTTCTCCAATTACGCTGTCGGACGTGCATTGATCTAATTCATTTGTGGATCACGCGCGAAGCGGTTTTACGCAAGAAATGAATTCTTAAGACTCATTAGTAGGCGTCCTTTGTTCCTCGTTTTTACATTTGAAATTTATGGATGTAACTTGTCGGCATTTCTGATGATTTAGATGTCTGAAAGATAAGGGGCAGTGACTCAAAATAAAAGACAAAGTCAGTTTTTACGTACCTACATGTTTGCGAATTTTTAAAAATTAATAATAATTTTACATATAGATACCTATTTCTAAAACACAAAAATTCGTACGACAATTACAGATTTCGGAATTTTTCAAAAAAGTATCTTCGGCACGATTAGTTACCTAGTTGCCTAATTCGTACCAACATATAGCTTAGAAAGAATAAGAATCTTAGAATTTTAGAATGAGGCATTAGCGGTGATATTATAAATTTACAAAATAATATAGCAAGACCTTATAATAAGTTGGTTTGAACGCAGACATCGAAGATATATTTCTACATATTACTTTCCATGCCAGCACACACGCAACATTTACATTTTGCACATATTACTTTATGAAATGGCTTTTAATCGGAATGGATACAATATGTACAATCTTAACAGTTTTAATACTGTAGCAAGAAAAATTATATTTTTCTTATATTCATTTATATTTGTTGCTCACTTTACTCAAAATTGTTATAATATACATATACATACATATTTTGGTATCATCCAGCTAAAGAAAATTGACTTAGCTAGGTACTCCATACTATAAGATAAAGTGAATAAGGTCACATGGAAAAGCGCAAGTTAAGTCAAACACAAACTAACACACGACCTTAATATCTAATCTTAAAAATTCATTATTTCTGAAACTCGTTTCTTATAAAAATTGTGTTAAGATTTTAATGTAATTTCTTCAAAATGCTTTACAAATGTAAGCATTTAATTTTACTTTACATTATATGTATACTTACATTAAATTTACAACCTAATTTATTAAAAAATAACTCTTCATTGCTAGTCATAACATGCATTAAACGTAGGTACATTATATTATACGATTTTATTTGCTAAGAATACAAACAACATAAGATGTATTGTAATATTATATTATGTACGTATTTATTTTTCTAGAAAGCATTGTCAAATCGAAAAACCTCCAAAATCTAAGTTGTTATGGTAGTTCCACAAAAACTAGGATTGAGATATTACTAATAGAGGGTTATTAATTTATGCAAGAAACAGAGTGTTCGTAAGTTAATTTGTAGTTAGAGGTAGTTGACTTAAAATATGGGTTAATCTGCTGTGGAGACCCACATATACAAAGTTACGCAAATGTGGCACTATTACAAATTCCTCGCTAATCGGAGCACTTTAGGCTGTTGAAGGGCTTTAAGTCACTCCGTACAAGTTTAGGTCGTGTTCTCACCTTACCAAAGGGGGCGTTCGTGCCGTGGCGAAACGCAAGCACCCCCAGCCTTAGTGAAATTAATAATCACAACAACCGCCCCGCGTGCATGGACATTCTTTAATATTAAACCTCTATAAACACGTTCCAAATCCCCACAAATGCTAGAAGCTTATTAAAAGGATTACACGTTGCGGGCTAGTAAACATCGGCGCTCCGCCCCCCAGAAAGGGGCGTTGGGGCTAACCAGGCAGCTCATAGCCCATGTGTAACATCCAGAACAAGAGGCACGTCTCACGCCCTGACTAAATAAATAAACAGGGTGCCCCGGGGATGGGGTTGCGGTCGGAGAGGATCATTTCTTATCATTCCTCCGAACAGATTAGCGCTAAGCCTATCATTAATTATAATGAAGTCCAGGACGGAAAAAGTGACACAGGATCGTTATGGGAACATTACGTCTCGGTCTGGAGCCTGGAATTATTGACATCGCACCCCCACCACCCCCGGGGACCCTTTTTCCCTCAAGGGGAAAACAAAAATCCTTCTCGGGCTCGAAGGTCCTTCGACGGGACGACCGAATTGCGAGCCCATAAATAAGGCGTTATTAGTAAAATTTTCTTAATTAGTTTGATATTTTACGATTCTGTTAATGAGACGAAAAGAGTTGATCTCCGCGAGTAATGAACTTAATGGGGGCAATTTATCCTGTCGCCCTCTTCCACGAAGAATTTGCCCGCGTAATTTTTTTCAGTTTATATTTGGACCCGGCTGTCGCACCGCCAAAATCCATCAAAATTTTGTCAGCCAGAGGGAAGTGGGTTAAATGGGTCGCTTTAGCGGCAATTTGCCTCTTTTTTTAGTGGGAAATTAAAGAGTTTTTTTTCCGGAAAATTATTATTTCCCTCTAGCACGTAATGATGCACGTAGGCATTTAATGGGGATGATGAGCGGCTAGATTGTGGTGGATTTTATGTGAAAAGTTGGTAATAACTGGCGTTGTGGTGGAAATTTGGATCTCCTAGAGGAAACAATCCATTAAATCGGCTATAATTTAGCGATATAAAATGAGGCCATTCAGGTGGTTGGTCTATAACTAATAAAAATGACAAAGATATGAGATAAAGCGTGTAATAAAAAAAGATTTCATAGGTACCTAAAAAAAAACATAGCACAACAAAAGAAATTGCTTTATGCTACACCTTTTAATAGTTATATAAAATGAACCTTTTACGAGCTTTTAAAATCCTGTCATTTTAAAATACCCTTAAAATATTTATTAAGAATAATAATAACATTAACACGAAATTTTAGAAATAAATATCACTGGTCAACATTAAATTTGTTTCCAAAAAATTGGCAAATATGTAATTTCTATAGAATTTTTTCCGTAGATAACCAATTCGTATATGAAAAAGCCCAATCAATTCTCGTTTTCGAGAAAAGTAGGATTTAATACCACAAAGTGTGATATTTTGACCAAACTTTTTCGCCAAGTGTGTAATAACAAATAAGGCTATAGTGATAAGTTGTACTCGATATTCATAGATTAGGGTTCAGGCTTTCTTTCAAGCCATGTCAAAAACTTTAAAGATGAACCTTTTTTTCAATGGAGGAGCTAATTGAGCATTTTAATTTACGAATTCGTAATCTACGACCAAAATTCTACAGAAATAATAAATAAATAAATTATATTTGTTGACCAGTGTATTAAATTCAAATTTTATTTTTATATCAGACCATATTTTTATACTAAGCTAAACTCTAATACTAAACTTAAAAAAATAAGTAAAATTGGATACGTATGAAGTTTCTTCTCATCAAACCCATCGTGATTGAATTTGAAAGCGTTGGTGAATAATTCATTCTCAACTCAAAACGTATGTACTAACCCAGCATAAAAGAGAAATATTAATCTTTGTGCCCTTTGAGATGTGGCTCACTTGTAAATTGCAATTTTAGGAGATCATTGTACTCGTTTCATCTTTGAAAAACACAAAATGCAAAGATACGCTTTCTTTCTGAGGATAACAACCTCACTTTTGAGCAGAATTGATGCATCTGGGACACCTGTTACGCAATTAGGCCTACACGGAGAAACTGAGAATCCACAAAGGCCTGACAATGCAAGACACCGACTTATGCAAATCATCTTACTCCTTAGAAGACGGAGCTTTAATTGCTCTGAGAGCAAGGGATGCGCAGGGTACATTAATGAAATTGTTTTTTTTTTTTTTTTGGAACAGATATATTCTTAGGCAAGTCTGGCTGAATGCTGCCTCAAAGGAATGAATATGAGCAAACCGCAGAGCTCGCAAAACGAAAATTTTTTTTTGAAGAATAAAAGGAATCGCACTGTAGGTGAATATTTAAAATTTGTTTAAAATGTCTAGAAAATTGGCACAAATCTCCCTGTAAGGGTAAAACCCTGGCCGCACAGCAAGTCTTAATTAGCTAGCTGTATGTCGACCAATTTTGAGCATTATGCTTTCAGAATACTCTAATTACTCATGATAATGAAGAAAATATACAAGAGAGAGTAAATAGAATTTTTGTAGATGCTGATAAGGAGACGGCAAGGGTGTGGGGTATTCAAATCGAACGGAGGTTTCGCGTGTATTTGTATTTAATGTTTGGAATTTTAAATTTCGATGCGTTTAATGTTTAAAGAGTTATAAATTATTAAATTCACGGTTCAATAATGTATAAAAGTCGAAAAGAAATTGTTTGTAACGAATTATCAAATTTTAATAACTTTAGAATTTTTTCGCGGCAATGACTAAGTATTGCGCTCTATGGTTTGGGTATATGAATGCACTTACTGAGTACTAATTAGGTACACGCGAAATCTCCGTTCGATTTGAATACCCCATACCCTTGCCCTCTTCTTGTGAGTTTATTACATTTTTACTCCAAATTTAATCAGCTGACTTCAATGCCAGATTATTTCTACTGAACTTTAAATAACCTATTGCTTAGATACATACTATATATATGTACATATGTATACATGTATATGACGGATTGAGATTGAGATTGACTACTTGTGATTGAGGGATCGAATCAAAAGTGAATCCAAAACAGATTGAAGTTACATTTTAACTGAGTATTTTTTAAACAATGCAGACTGTCCATACTTCATCCATCTGTTCCAAAACACCAAAACATTGAGGACAACAAAACTATATGCCCAGTTTAACAGTGCGAGTTTAAGTGATCGTCACTTAAGTTCCCGTTTAATCATTTTTCGGTTTCACAGTGCGCGTGATAAATTCGGTTTGTTCAATGCTAAATTTTGAAGGATAAGTTTTATATCTTAATATTGTTTATCTTATACTTTCTAAAGTTAACCTTGGTGTATTGCACTAAATAGCTGAAATATAAATTAAAGCAGCATACAATTCTAATTTTCCCTGTATCATCGCTTTTGTGTTACAGTGTTACTCAATTTTTCTTTTTAACGATCTCAAAACGAGTCCAAGGTAAAGCCTAAGTTTCTTAAACTCAGATAGACTCGTTAGACAACTTCTCGTCCCAACTTTTACCCATTTAAATTATTTCCTTCATTTCTGGTAAACCTGAGAAAATTCCCATGTTTTATTAAGGACGCCTGCAGGGGTGGCCAAAGTAAAAGATAAATTTGTGCAGCCAGCACCCGCTGTCTGATTTTCTAGTGTATTTTTGCCATTTTTTTTACTTGTATTTATTTTTTTTTAAGTAAGGGACTTTCCTAGAAGTAGTTCTTTTTCCCCAGTTAAGTAGGGCACTTGAAAACAGATAACTTGACAAGAAGGACGTCTGGAATTATGCAAATAGACATGAAATCCTTTTCTTCTGCTGAGGTACGTCACTGAATGGCTGAAACGTCGAAATAAATGAGGCTGCCTGAGGGCCTAGCGGATAGCGCCTCGGGTAATAGGGTTTCGGGCCCGGCGGGGGCGTGGAGCTGGCGGTCGGTGGGGGGCTGGGTGTCGGGTATCTCACGACGCGGCAAGTATGCAAAGAAGATTGTGCCAGCGGTGTAACGAAGATATTCTGGTGGCTGTCACTAAGATTCATTTCGCTGCCAGTCTGCTTCCTTTGCAGGGGCTCTGAGGCTCCGGTTCCGGTACCATATGGAAATATTGCGGGGTATAGAGGAACTTAGGAAAAACAACAGAAAAAGGGCCGACCTACTCCCCGGATGCTGGGGGGCTGTACCAAAAAACCGCTCCTTGGTTCCCGCCACACTTTAATTAAATAAGACATTCCCTCGCATTATTTTTTCTTTACCCGGGGTCTGTGTTTTTTGTGTGCGACTTTGCGGCTGGTGGGTGTCTGGAAGGGGCCGGGAAGAGATCCTGCCGCCCAATGATCCTTTTGTCCCAATTCTTTAACATTTTTTTTCGCATCTTCCCGGCCGCCTCGGAGACTTCCGCCTGTTTATCTTTTGTGTTCGTTTCGGGTGACAAAGATTGATGACAGAAAATTTTATATGCGTTGTATTGTTGTACTTTTTTCCACGGTGCGCGCCTTTCCGCTTCAGTCAGCTTACCACGGAAGTGGTGGGTGGCAGTGGCGGCGAGAGGCGGGCGTCAGAGTTACTTGAGATGTTTGAAAAATGAAGAAGTTGTGGGGAATTGGTGCTGCGAATGAATGAACTATGCACTTAAAATCCCACCTGAGGAAGACACGAAGACGTTTAACTCAAGTGCCCTGACAGGAATTCACTTATCTGGCGGAAGTGATGGAATCATTTTTTTTTATAATCCAACCAGAAATCAGCTAGTCGCTTCCGACGGGAACATCCAGAATCCAGGTGATATCCATTCACCTCCCACGGGCAGTGGTAATGAGGCGGAAGAAACTCGAGCCGGGCACAAACTCCGCCTCGTTTTCAAATGGAGCTGCACAACTCAATAAAGCGCCCTTTTACAAATTACGCGCAAATTGCTTTGCGTGTTTTGAGGGCCTCGCTCTTGGCAAATTGTCTGTGTAATGAGCTTAAGTGGTGTCAGTCCTTCATCTCCTGGACGCCCCACCCTTAAACCTTCCGGGTGATGAATAAGTGGAAAAGTAAAAAAAAACAGTGGATTTTTTACTTTCCCACTTATTCATCCAGCCAATGTTAAATCAAAATCGTTATAAGTTGGCATTAAATTTTTGGATACGTGCATTTATGTAGAAAGTTTAATTAATGGAGCCTATTCTGCCAATGTTAACCACTGATTATACAGTGACTATTTTCGCTTAGCTACTACTATAATAGAGTAGATGATATACGTCATAACGTGTAAAAGCCCTGTACGTGAGCTACCAAAAGTATTTAAATAATCTTTCTAATGCATATTGTATAAAAAAATAGACTAGTTTTTGCAATTAGGAATTAATAATTTTATTGCTATATTTTGTAAAATATTAAAACGTTTAGTTGCTAATAAAATATAATACATGTGTGTACTTTATTTATGTATACTATCTTTGGAATATAAGACCATCGGAATGGTAAAGCTCCGATGAGAAATGTAAGCAATTAAGATATCTTGTGGTCAAAAGGCGGACTCATAAGGGCCGCATTGTGGGGTTCTATCGTTATATTCCGGGCCATAATAAGTTGTGCAGATTACGACCGACGTAATGCCGCCCAAGAAAATGAAATTTCCGTCTGCCATTTTGGCAATGAAACCAATGAACATCCCAACAACCATCCAACGCAGGAACCGTCGCGTCGCAGCGGCTGACGAAGAGGAATGGGGCCCCGAAAGAGTCTGAAGGTGCTCCGGCAAATAGGTGTCAGGCCACCATAAGATTCCCGGAGCGAGGCTCTGCGAATGGATTTGCGTTCGTGATTTATGCCGGCGTGTGCACCTTAAGCGAGGTTTATATCTGGAGGCAAACACAAGAATGGGATTACAGGGAATGGTTTTCCGTCTTTATTTACACACCCCTGCCACTGCCAGGGCTTGAGACGCGCACCAGACGTAAAGTGGGGACCGTCTTTAAGACGCTTTTAGCCCGACCCTCCGCATCACCCCCGCAGTCGTCTCACGAATCCTTAGAAGAATAACAAAACAAGAACATGTGAAAATGGTCGCGCGGTAGGGTCGCGGCGGGTATTGGTTGAGGCTTTTCTAAGTAAATAACAAAATGATAAATTCTCATCCCGGTGATAAATTCTTATAGATTCTCCCGGTTTTATTATTCTTTTATTTATCGCCCCCGCCCGGAAGATTCATTCGTGCTCATTCATCACTCGCCGGAAATCAAAGTTATGCAAATTTTTTGGGACCCCGCACAATGTAAAGAAGATGCGGATCTTACCAATTTTTAAGGGGCTCAGTCTTAGCTAGCGATTTTTTAAGGATTTCTTCTCAGCGGCAACATCAATTTGTGTAACAAAATGTTTCTGATTTTCAATAGAAATAACATTAATTAGTAAATAATTTACAGCGATAGTAGTTTCTGTTCATTTCTAATCCTTTAGTAATAATTTTTATAAAAATATCTAATAGTACCTACTATAGGTAATTTCAATCTCCTATACAAACATATATTATTATATATTATAATTAGCTCTTGTTTAAAAAATGTCTCGATTATCAAAAATTATGACTTTAATTAATAATTGTCTAAAAAATTTGTTTTTTTGGCATCCTTCATTTTCCAAATTTTTCAAAATCTTTTCATCAGCTCTACTATCTATTGCATCATGTGAAATAAACCTGAAATTTACCGAAAATGGTAAAAAAAAAAAAAAATTGGAAAACTTCTGACATACAACAAACATACAACACAACATAGACGGTTTTAAGGACATATAATAAACACGTAATAAGAAAATTTACGCAGGTAAATTTAAATATTTTGAAATCTCATAATAAAGATGATTATATCAAGCTACCCACTATATTTAAATATGACATAGGTAAGTGCACAATTAAACGTAATTATAACTTTTATATCTATACCTACTGTACATTTTTCATGTAGATAAATGGCAATTTTTGTGTAAACCAGTTTAATTTTTAGAACTAATATTAATTAATTTTTAAACTAATAAAAAAATTTCTTTATTCTTTATACTTTTTTATTCACATAAATATATCTTTAAGAATTTTTCACCGAAAAGTATCTAGCACATTGACACTTTGTTAATCCGCCGAGCCTGATTGAATTACCTACTTATTTGATTATTCTAGGAACCTCAGGTAAATACCTTTTCGTAAGCCTCTCAGAAGATGAAAACGCGAGCAAATTTTAGGGTTGCTGATTTAAGGTATCCCCATCCAAAAACTGATGTTGCGTGGGTAATTTTCATCCACAGCTTCGTAATCCAACGACAGACTCTTGGGGATTTTCTTCTGGCGTATTACGACAGCGTGTAAATTCCAAAGAAAACGAAAATTCAAATTACACCTAATGAGCTTAGCGTGGAGCATCAACGCGATACCTCAAGTTTTAAGCAACGAATGTTAAGTACTTTCTGAAACTGTTGCAGGTCGACGACACGATGATTAGATTCACGATGTTTGCAAATGATTTAAGATGAGTTTTAATTGTAAAGTACATAGAATCCTAATTTGTAAATTAGCCTTGCATTAATGTAAGCTAGGATTTTTGTTTCGGGGGAAGAAATGTTACTATCTATTTGTGGGAAATTCTTTTCTTTTAACTTATACCAATTAGGTAATTTCATGTTATTAATCTGCTACTTTCTGAGATATAGCACTTTGAGAGACATATTGAAGGAATATTTTATGTTTAAAAGAATTTTTATATTTACATACAATATATGTTTGTCTTTTCATGTACAAATGAATGGTCGTTTTCAGCTCAAGCGTCCTAAAACTAATTAAAGATCTACAATGGTTCGATACAAATTAAATTTTCCAACAATCTTAAATATATGTATATACATTAGAGTGTCACATATTAGGAGGGCGAAATACGGAACATCATTTTTGTGGTTTATAAAGCCGTTTTTTACTTGCATATTTATTTCTAAATTCATTAATTCTAGAGGACGCAAAGATTCAATTACTCGAATACTTCTTAATTGAGTACATAAATAATTCCTTAGTCGAGTTCTCCGATAATTTTTCTCTTAAGTATCTGAGGATTCGGGTACTCAAAACTCATTTATACAAACTCGGATCTTTGAAATCGTTAAGTACTCAAAAATTCAAGTAATTGAGTTTAAAAGTACTCGAGTAGAAATAGCCCTGTATACTGATAAACTGTAATTTTAGGGTTATCATTAATTGACTAATGGCAACAGAAATTTAATATTGTATTATTTCACAAGGACTCTTACATTTTAAGGTGGCATGGGAATGGCTTGCTTGCGATTTATTGAAATTAATGGTATGTAATTTCATACCACCGAAAAAGTCTTTAAGCTTCGTACCATAAAAATATGTTGTTCCGCCTATAAGCAACTAATTGTTACTAAAAGTATAATAGAGGAACTTATCAAAAGGAAAATGAAAGCTGGGTAATATTTCTCTGATTATTATTTTTTAGTAATTAATTTATCACTGCGTTATGATGAAGTAAAGTTTTTCTTCGGCTTCAAAATTAATAAAATTACAGTGCTTGAATAGAATTTATATAAAAATTAGAATTATTTTGAGAATATCAACCAAAATGAAAAATGGGTAGTTCGGTGATTCTAAATAATTGTCAAAGCGAAAAGAAAGTGATTGTCATGCATAAATTGGAAAATCCGTCAACATTTTCTACTTGAAAAGATTGAGACCATAAATTAATTTCTACCCCAGCTCCTTTCGGGCGTGTCAAATATTTTATTTTTTTTATATTGAAAAAAAAGCACGTTCCGATGGAGCGCAGCAACACCTCCTCGTGAGCGCCCTAAGAAAATGCGGCCCATCGCCTAATCGGATAGCATCTGACATCTAATCAATTTCGAGTCCCGCACGGGATAATCTTGAATGATTGATAATTGATGAGCCAGAACATCAGGTGCTGGTGAATCTAAGAAAAAATGGCGACTGGAAAAATGATGGAGCAGCGGGGGTGGTGTCACTCAGATATTAGTTGGTGGCTCCGATCGGCACTTATCTTGGAGCGCCCGCCGGGGCGCCCATCGGACAGATATCAATTTGGATTTGATGCTGTCAGCGCTATCTTCGGTTAGAAGGACCAAAAGCACCTATTTAGCGGGATGATGACGGGTCCTTCACACTTTTGTTTGCATTCCAGTCTCCACCCCGACCCCCGGGATATCTCAGGGGTTGACATAGCTCATGACTACCGAAACGAATCGCCGAAGACTGTTTACTTATGTAACAAGGCGTCACGACGTTGGCACCTCATCACCCAAACCCAGGACTCATTTTGGGCGGTGGACCCCGAGTGTCACGGCAAACAAAATTTCCTATTTTCTCGTCAGAAGGTTAAACTCAGTCTTGGGGCCACATTCGAGCCGCTTACGTATGCTCTGATTAAGGGCTCTGTGGCTTCTAAGTGATACTAATTTACCAGTAATCAAGACAATTTTGGTATGTTGACAAATTGCTCATATAGCCAAATGTGAACTCGGGGATGGAGGTCCTCGGTCCAACTTCTTCGAGGTGAGTACTCGGGGCATTAGCACGACTCGCCCCCGGATATCTAGATTAATTGAATGGCACGAACGGAGCAGGGAACGTCTGCTAGATATGCTCAAGTCAAAAGGAGCAGTGGACTTGCTTATCATGCAAATCCTCCTCTGAGTGGCAAATATTTAATTTTGGAACACCATATGCAGAGGTCATTTGAGGAAGGTTAAATGGGATGAAGGGTACATTGTCGCCTCATTTCGCAAGGAACTAATTTATTAGAATTTGAAAGTAGAATGTACTTTAAGGTAATACAAGGCATACCAAATTAATTTAATATAATTTTAAGGATATAGTACCTAGTTATAAGACAAAAATCTATTGCAAATGGCTAGAGATAGTTCTAACAAAAACAAACGAAATTCAATTTCTGGGGTAAGATATGATTATTCGAAAAGTTTGGTACTACCTACATAACTTAACTCGTAAGGTATCAGCTGGTTTCCCAATCATACTATGCATAACACTTCAAATTACATTCGTTAGGGCATTTGTATGGTACAAACTTTACTTTGAAGCACATGTAACTTTCATATCATAAAATAATAATAAATATTTTGCGATACGATAGATTGTATTTGTTTTTGTTTCGTCCTCTCCAAAATGCACCATTTGTAGAATTTTGTTTAAATTTCTATAATTTATATATTAAGGTAGAGATGTTTTGTATCTGGATTAGGTACGTCAGTGCCCATTCAGTAGTTATCACAGAATGAGTTGTGAAATTACTTGAGTAGACCTCATGTAAGAAAATGTGGCCACTTAATAATTTCACCTCAGTGTACTTATTTTTTTGTCCAAGTGTAGCTATTCTAAAAACAAAAGAACGTTGTAAAAAATCTGAATTCAGATGATTCTTACACGTGTTTGTACTCGAATTCATAATAAATATATAGCAAAAAACGCGAGTGTTATATAGGTTTCTACTTATTTTTTAGTGTGAGAACAAAAAAAATCAGAAAATTACTTAATTTTTTGGATGATAATACCTCCTTGATTTAAGTCTTTATATCTCGTCACATATATACCAAATACTGATGAACTACTCTAACTACTCTTTCAGAGCTTCAAAATTACGCTATAAAAACCAACGTAGAAAAATATGCTTTTTGATTATGATTCGTTTACAAAACTAGTTCCTTTTAGATTAAATATAAAAACAACAAAACATTGAATGAAATAAAATTCTTGTTTGTAAAGTGAATAAAGTGATCTAAACAATTTTTGGTATAATTAACTACCGTTTACACATTACAAATAGTTTTCAACATTTTTCAGATGTTAATTACATATCTGCAAATTGGTTAAAACAGCTGAGTATAAAATATTCCAGTTGTAAATGAAATTTCTTTAGTGTGGTTAGTACAGAAAAATTGTTCACCTCTCAAAACCTCTATGCTTTGTGGAGTAAGTCACAGAAAAATTCTGTCGAATAATTTTAATTAAACAAAAAATAAAAAAAAAATTGGTAGAAAAAACCTGTAAAATTTAATTCAGACCCAAAACAATGCATGAAAACTGCAAAATCCATCATGACGAACAGAGGAATCTGATGGGAGCATATTAACTCTGGAAGAGAGGGAATTTTTTCCCTATGGCAAATTGGAAGGTATGGTATATTCGCGTGTACAGGGATAAATAAAAGCAAGTTGCTGACGGAGGTTTTTATATTTACCTGCAATCCATTCTGTTCATTCGTTAGTCAAACTAGCGAAAACAAATATTCCGGGATCACACACTCGCGGTGTTGGCCGGGACCAGGGACCCGGGACCTGGGATCTGAGTGCACCTGTGAGCGAGCATACGATAAAATTGAATTTTAAAATGCAGAACGCCGCCAAACCCGACGCGGAGGAAGGGACGGGGAGAATATTAAATCCAGCTTCAGTTCGAGATCAGAAGGGCCTCCTTCAGGAGTGCAAGAAGGCTCCTGCGGTATGCTCAGAATTTCTGGAGTAACTTCCGCCCCATCCCCATTCCCTCCCCCGGGAAGGATTTCTGATGACTCCAATTCCCTGGAATCATAGCTAAAATCCTATGCCTTCCCCGAAACATCCCGTGATCCGGATCCTTACCCTGCGGAGGCTTGCGGTGTTTACACTAAACAAACGAGTAAATTAATTAATTGCCTCTGAGCAATCGATGGGCCCGGTTTGGGGATGGGGCCGGGCCTAATGCCAGTGCCGCCAAAATCTGGGTCTACAGTGGCGGCTGGGTTTTAAAGCTGGGGCCCACTTCGTCCGGAACAGCCCTTTAAGGAAGTGTGAAATGGCCCGTAGAGAAAGGGTAAAAGGGAGATTTCCGGCCGATTGAGTACCGATAAAAGCAATTGGTATGAACTGCTCCCCGCGCCCCGGCCCTAGACACCTTTCAGCAATAAGTAGGGCTCCGGCAGCGCATAGAAGGGCTTCGGAAGGCACCAGGGGCACTGGTGGACAAACTTTTTCCTCTTTTGCCCCATCTTGTTTTTTTTTCGTTCTTACCCTGACCGGAATTAAATGGAACAGAAAAAGGACACTGGAGGAAGGATTAATTTTTTAGCTTGCTGCCCTTTTGACATGTCGAAAGAACTCTCTCTGGCCATGTTTCAGCGAAATTAGCTGGGGGTTTCGTTTGTTTTATTTTCCTCAAGCACCCTGTGGACTTTTCGAAATTCATGGGTAAACAGCGTAAATTATATATATATTTTTTTAATTTTTTTAATTTAATATGGTTTTAACATATAATATTAAAGCTATATTCAATTTAAGATATTTTACGGGCGTTTTATATGTTGATAGTAGTTTTTAGACATACGATAAAATCAGAAAGACAATATTAGCCTAAACTTTAAAGCGTAAACTATATACATATTAGAGTAATTTGGAAAATTTTTCAGTAATTAATTTTCTTAAATCACTGTATATTTTAATTTAATTTATTACTTACTTGTGTTCAATGCGGGTACATTATTTAAAAGCCGTTGAAAAAATTTAGTAAGAAATTTAAGAGTACTTTGAAGAAACTGCAGTAACTGAATTTCAGTCAATAATATTCGATCTAAATTTCTTTAAAAATTCTGTTAAGTTTACATACACTCTAAAAAAATGTGTTTAAAATTACTGTTTTCAAAGTGGGAAATATTGGAGTATTTTTACAACTACGTTGGAGAATTACATTTCAAAAGCAGGTATATTTTTGCAACATTCTATCTATTTATCGATAGTTAAAATTCTAAAGTCATATTAATAATTCTCGCTTATGTAAGCAAAGACTGAGAATGCAACGTTTTTAGTTTATTCTTACACTACATTAACATTAGTATAAAGAAACAAAAATATGACAGAAAATTATAACCATTAGTTTTAATGGTGACACATTATTTAAAGTAAATTTACACAATAAGGCGTATGTGTTATACGAAATGTTAGTGCAATTTTACGCAATAAAGCGTATATATTTTACAACACATTTGCTTTATATTTATTTACCTTACTTTGTAAAATTGCACAATTGTGTAAAATTACACATGTAAAAACAGTAAACAAAGTTGCCTACCGTAACAGTGCTAAATATTTTTTAAGAGTGTACAAAGAAAACGGTGTCCTTAATTTAAATGTCGTCAGGTAATTTAAAAATCACATTTTAAATAAAAGCGCAATTGCTGTTGCTTCCGTAGCAATAACTCAGGTTACATGCTTTACGAAAAGTTTATTTTCTCGGGAATACAGACCCAAATAAACATACATATGTACCTAAATTTAGGCAGGAACATCATTTTCCGTACTCACGCAACACAAATTCGATTTTGCAAATCAAAAACAAATACCTTGAGAATTGTTTGTATCTGGGGCATTCGAAAAGTTGTGGAAATCGAATCTCATGGATTACAATTGAAATTGTATTCACTCCCCACAAATAATTGGTTATTTAATGATACGACATGACTGCGTCCCAGCTTTCTTCTCCTACCCAAGAAGTATCATATCAGGAAACATTTCCTTGGAAACACCTTTTGCTCCCTAGGGTAGTTCGAACACAGATAGGATAAATTGACCTGTGCTGAAACAATACTCCACCTTGTCGAATCGATTCAAACAATTTAAGATGAGCAGAATAACAATAAATTGAGGTGGGCCAGTCGATTAAGTGTACAATTGGTATTTATTCAATAAGCTTTCTTAGGGCCAATTTTTCAACAGGTTCATAACTTTATTCTTCGGATAATAAATCAACTTGTCTGTGAGGAAAAATAAATTCTTTTACTCTTTTTGTAAAAATTAACTGCCGAATAATGACGTCCTTCGGCCGCGAATTAAGTTTATCCATCTGATATTTTAAATCATAGCCAAGTCGAATTTTGAGACGATTTTATTCGATATTCGACGTATAAAATCTAATGATTGAAAAATTGGTCCTTAGTGTCAAAAATTTAACAAGCTTTGAAGTTTTGTATTTTATCGATGCCCTTAAATTAATTTGAATATTAATTTGTAGTTTCAAATATTATACCAGCGACACACTAACTGAAATTTAGAATTTCGAGCGTATTCAATTTCAGAATATTGAAAATTGATATGAAATGATAATTAATTTGGGATTTGGAAACTTACATAAATATACATATGTACATATGTATCCCAGAGTATTCCAACAAGAAATGTGCATCTACGTCTCCAAAGGAGTATTTCGCATGTTATGCAGGGAGACGCAATGAGACTCTGTATGGAACACGCTAATATTATTGTCCTCAATGTCCTCAAAACATGCCTTTTACTTGCAAAATTTTCTAAGTCTACCAAATTCAGAAAATTCGAATATTCCTATGGAAGACTTAAGTATTTTTAGAAGAGACTAAAATATTCTTTTGGAAAACTCCGGCATACAAGGGAGACTCTGGAATAAACTGAAAGACGTTATGATACTGGAAAATGTTATCTCAGGAAACAATAACGTAATAACATAAGACATGATTATGTTTTTAAAAAAGGGGAAATAAATGGTTATATTTAGGTACATAACACATATATATATTACAATTGTTGTTGTTGTTGGTATGGAAAATTCAATTCGTATTACATCGGGTCTTTTTCAGTTTAATAATCGGTACAGGATAATAAAATTAATTATTTTCCGTTTTCGAAAATTTAATATAGCTATATACACCTAATTTAAATTAATTTTAAGAACCCAGTACTTCGGGAAGATACTAATGATATTTATTAGGCCTTAAAATGACTAAATATCCGAAAAATGTACTTGCATTTTGCCATGAATACATATTATTTAATTTAAATAAAATGAAAATATCGAAATTGTTCCATTGTTGGATTCATAACATTAATCCCATCAATTGTCCAACTTTAGTTTACTAATTAAAATCCTGAAATCTATAAGCTGACAATGGAAATAATTTAATTCGCATAAATTCGCAATTATTTGCTGGTTAACGCTAAATTCACTAAAATCAAAGGATTTAAGTTAGGGTACTCACCTGCATATTTTTTATGTTCAAGCTGAGCAGGATTTGGAAGGTTTTATCGCGGAAATCATACGTCATGAAAGTGTCGCCGACGCGCTCCAGGCCCTGCATGTTGTAAACGTGTCCATTCAACAAACGCAGTCCGGCGCTGTAGGTAAAGATGAGGGGTTTCTGCGGCGGGAGGTACAATTTAAGGTATGGGTGCGAGTGCAGGTGCAGGTTGCCGAAGAACTCACTATCGAAATTGTTTCTGTAAAATTTGGCAGTGCCAGAGTGGTGTACCCTTTTTCGACGAGCAAGGGCCAGACCTTTTTGAGGGCCTCGTCCACCTCTTCATTAATGTTGGTCCACTTGACCTCGTCCGGCGAAAACGAGCTCGTGGTTCCTGTCCGACGGATCCGATTCTCCCGAATTTTTTTTCGTGGGGTTCCAGACGGGTCCAACTGATGCCAGTGGAGTCGAACTGGTCCGGCCGATCCAACCGAGCTGAAAAAGGAAACGAGACCCGACAGGTTCGAGTGTGGGTTATTTAAACGTCGAACTGAGTTTTGCTAAAAGATAAACATTTTCTGTGATTTCGGTGATATTTTATGCAATCTGCCGAATTTTCGGGAATTTTGTTAAACTTCCCGACGAACTCTTCTCCAGCATACCGGAATTTCACATTCAGCGAGATATATGTTTTTGTTACGTGACTATTTGAACAAATTAGTTGAACTCCGCCGTGGCGCTTCACCGCCCGGGTCTGGCTTGTTTGGCTTTCTGGCGGTGCGGCCGGGTTTCGCACAAACAGCCCTTAAAGTTCGCAATTCTGCGGCGAGCCCCCCGCCGCCCTTTCGACCACCCCCGCCCTGCAGCGAGTGCACAGAGTCCACCACGCGGGAACAATTCAAATTTGTTCTGCGGCCCGACATGTGTTAATAGTGTGAATGCCGGGATTTATTATTAATCGCCCAGGTGGCCGCTGGTGGTCAACAAAATAATTTTACCATTTTAAAATTCAAATGTCGGTTGGGCTTTTTGATGGCCAACTTGTTTAGGAATGCCACATCGTCTGGTGCTATTTTTCGGTTTTGTTTAAATTAAACCCGAGATTGTTGGACCAGGAACATGTTGTGTTTTCGAAAATTGTTCAAATTTTTAGATATTTCCATTTAAAATGCACTGAAACAATTGGGGTAGAAATGAATGTAAACTTTTTTAGATTTATATTTCAATTTGCTGTCGAGTAAGGATAAAACAAAAAATTATTTTAGAACAGGACCTTAACATGCAGTCCATAAAAGTCCATAAAAAATGAATATAAGGTTCGTTTCATATTTATAACGCCACCAAACATTTTAAGAATTTGCGAAAACTACTGAATCTATTGGGATACAATATTTGACAAAAATTTTGAAATTGATGAGTAAAGAAAACTCACTCACAAATTGTAAGCTTACTTCTTTTGTCCGCTTTCAGAAGAAAAACCGATTTTCGAATTTTTCATAATTTATTATAATACCCCTGACAACCGCGGCGAAATTGAGAATTTCGGCTCTGTTCTTAATATCGTCCCACATTTCAACCTTACATTTTTTCCATAAAGAAACTTTGGTTGGGCAAGACATGGATGTGCTCCAGATGAGTCTAGTCCCATTTATTCGGCAAAATTTGCAGCATAGTGGATTTTTCAGAAGGATAATGCTCGCATCCATGTTAGTCGCGAATCCAGGTCTAGATTCTTTTTAAATTCGCATGGGGTTTAGAAGTGGCCAGCATGTTCTCAAGACTTGAATCTGATTGAGGAGTTTCAGAACATCGGGGTATAGAGAAAATCGCCCATTCAGGACTTAAAACGGCCAATTCTGGAACAATGGAATGCCATTGGTTTTAATTAAATTGAAAGTTTCATCAAAATCATGAAATCCAGAATCTTTAACACAATTTTGAAGAAAGGAGCAACTCTTCGTTAACAGGGTTTTCTTTACCGTGTTCTCATATTATTTTTATGTAAGTGGCGTTATAATAATGAAACAAGCTAAAATCGGTTTTTCTTCCCATATGGAGCCATTGAAGTGATAGGTTTATTGATTACTAGTAATTGTTTACTTTTTATAACTTTCATATTTTTCGTTATATGTAGGTATATTGTACTTCATTAAACACAATTGTTTTCTAGAAATCATAATTTTTTATGTAGCCTTATAAATGTGAAATGCACCACGAAACATGTGTAAGGTACTTCAAAAACATACATATGTCTTAATAGACCCTAAAGTACTATTAAAACTCTTTTAAGTTATTGTAGGTTTTTCGTATACTTACCTACCTTACATTATAAAAAAGTCGTAAATTTCTACATTTTCAAATCTTTATAATGTTTTTTAAGCAAGGTTATCAGAAAATCAAGAGTTTGATAATGTTCCATTATTTTTAACCATTTTCTAAAAATTGTTTTGCTTTACTTTTCAAATTATGAGTTATTGTATCCATAAAAAAAGCATGCTTAAGTAATAATTCGTGACTGATTCAAACTAAGATTTGAAAATGAAGAAATCATATCATAAAAGGTTGAAACCATTTAATAATGCTATTTACTAGATGTTAAGGTATGATTTACACACTTTTGAAATTGATCCGCTGATATTTGTGAATCAATTATATCTAAATAGAATTCGTGCACACTTCCAACTTAATTGGAATTTAATCCACTACAATATTTTATAAAATTGCCTTGAAATATTCCATATTAATTTTATTGGAATACTTGAAAATGTTGCTGAGCTGAAGCTGCGCCGAGCTTTATTATTTTATTATAACAAACGGTGTTAACTTTTAAAGAAAACATAAGAAATACATTTTATCCACCTTGCAGCGGCACGATTAATTATGTTATGTAAATCTGACCTTAAACCTTGGTTCCCTAAGAAGAACGTTGGTTGCACAGACAAGACGCATTTTTTATTGACAACATTATTTATTTTTAACTCATTCATTTAGTGTCTGCCATAGTTTAAGCAATTCTCTTTAGCAGAGCAAATCCAACAATCTTTCCTCGAAAACATATTGACTAAAAAAATTTTTACCTTTCAATAACAAACGTCCATCCCGGATGAATGAGCAAAAATGCGGCGCTAACAATCCACAGCATTGCACTGTCGTTTTTATGTGGGTATACTGTAACACTAATCTACAGAAAACTTGCTACATCAGCGACGACAGTGCAATAATTTTTTTCACCAAGTAAACGACGCACTATACGCCGCAAAAATTTGCACACACTCTTTATGGCTGCTCGGCGCGAACTATTATAGTACTTTTTTGCAAAAGGCTAAAAACTCGATAAACGCCGGTCAAGCAGGTCGACCTTGATCTCGAATTGCATTCATTCACAAGGCAAAAGGCGGGAATCATTAAAGTTACCGCCGAAACCGCATAAGACGTGCTGTAAGAAGCGCGTAGTGAGTACCGCGTACGTGCCAAAGGACTGATGAACTCCGCTCTTAATGGCAGTCTTATCGCGCTGATTTTTGATAGTGTCATCGCGCTGCCAACGACAGATTAATCTCGCGCTTCCGCGACTTGACGAATGACTCAAGCCGGAGCGAAGGTGTTTGCTTAATTAAGCGGTGAGTTGCGAGCACGTAAACGTGCGATGTGTTGACGGAAAAACCGCGGTCAAGGTAAACGGGCATCTGTTCCACTGTCTCATTAGATTTAGAATCTAGAATCTAGGTGGAGGCAGGTAATCTAATTGCAGACATCACGTCATAAGCATAGTAGTAACCAACCAGACTCGATTAATGTCAATTTCATTCAAATATTGCCCGGGGCTGAGGGCATGTTCCGAAAGCGACCGAAAAGTATACTCAGCTATCTCCGGTGAGCTGATTGCCCTTTAAATTTTTTATGTCAATCCGATGGCCAACTCACGGCCTCCTTCCCCGAACGCCTGAATCAAATATCCTGAGCTCAGTGAAATGAGCGTGATTGAATATAGGCACCGGATTTTCCGCTCATCTGGCGATTTGAAAGTTTCGACATTCGAAACGCAATGCATCGGCCTAAGAGAACAACGGCTGGAAATGGCATCTACTATCTACCTATATCCATCTATCTATATATATCTATCTATCTAGTATCTAATATCCATGTACCTGTCTGCTGGAAGCCACCCGTTGACCAGGTCATAGCACACTAAACTAAATCAATGAGCAAACTCATCCCTTGGTCCAGCTCAGCCTCCAGCAAGGGCTAGAACCTCATAGTCACTGGACCGTTTTAGCCTGCTCAGCAAAATAGTCACAAGTTTTCACGTTTCGAATCGATTTTAATTTTGCTGGGCGTTTTTAAGACCATCGGCACCCAACCGATTTCCTCTCCGTTCGGAGGGAGGATGAGATGAATTAATTTTCGATTAAACCGGAGGTGGATGCCTGAATAATTGCCGCGCTGCCGGTGATTTACTTCTAAGGAACACATATTCAGCGAGCGGTAATGGAAATTTTGATTGTAATCATGGCGAAATTTTAACTCAAATAACAAAGATTGGATGCCATGAAAATAAAAATTTATTTCGTGAAATTTTCAAGAAAATTTTATAAATAGAATATTTGAAAATTCTTAATTGATTAAAGGATTCTAGAAACGTTATTTAGACACACTGTGGCGGATGAGAGTACAAGATAATGATTTAGTCGGTTTAATACCTTTTAAAGTAAATGAAAGTCCACACGAAAATCTTATATTTTATTTGTTTTTAAACCATATTAAAACAGAGGAGGCATTTTGAACCAATTTATAAAATTTATACTTGTTTTCGCAGCCAACATTTTCAATTTTTAAAATTTTTATTACCATAATAGGTAAATTAACATTACGTAGTAAAATATTTTTTTATACAGTGAATATCAAAACATTGTTTCAGTTTGATACTTGAGGGTTTTGCGAGTTGTTCATTAACTGTAACAGATATTATAAAACTGGTTGCGTAGTATTGTAGAGGGTAAAATTGCCTATAAAAATTCTCATTTACATTTTGATATCCAACTGATCATTTTTGAGTTATTTGTGAAGCAAAACTTCAAATTTCACTATTTTTATCCTCGCTAATAACTCAAAAAATTTCGAAGTTACGGGAAAAATGGTTCCAATCTTTTTTGTACAGAATTTAATTCTCTACAAGTTAGGTGAGGACACATTGCCTAATGTCAGATTAAGAATTAGCGATTTTTTACAGAAAAATAACATAATGTATTGCGCCAAAAATATTGAAAAACAATTATAAGTCGAAAATTATTAATCTATGTATTTCTGCTAATTATAAATCTGATGTAGGCAGTTGCCTGCAGTAGGCCTGTTGCGGACTTGAAAAATGGAAAATAATTGGGTATACCTATACCGGTTGCATTGTGAACGTGCTAAAGAACTAAACATTTTTGCTCAGGTAAACAGGCGTGTTGCGGGCGTGTTATAAGTGTCTCTATATTCCTTTTCTTCAAAAATACTAAGGGCCCGATTCGGGCATATATTGGGCTTCTTCAATTCCGGGCGTGTTGCGGGCTCGTTTTTGGCTTTTATAGTTTTACTCACGTAAGGATATTTAACTAAAGAGTATTGTAAAAATAGAGATAATAAGAGTAAATTAAATATCTATAGTATGGCCTTTTCCTCATTTGGGCGAAATGATCCAGCTGCAACTCTGTTCATCTTTACATCTGTTTACTGCTACGGAATTAGGATTGGAACACCTGCTTTAAAGTGGTAATTAAGAATCGCTTACCACGTTAATTGTTTCTAGTGCCTATTTTGTTCTACGCCGTGTTCGAGTTCAAATAACAATTCGTTGGAACAAAGGAGGTGCTAGAAGAAAAGTCTGTCAATAGAAATCGAGGATAATTCACTCTGCCTCCAGCAACCCACACAGCTATTTAGAAATGCTCCGGAAGACGGCGCGTTAAGATAAATGAGCCACTGAATGGCTTTTTTCTCGGAACTTACCGCCAGCGGTGACGAAAACAAATAGACCGATGTCGCTCGAGCAGAAGGTGTCGGGTCCCCGGGTGAGCGAAGAAACTGGGTCACATCACATCCCAGTTCTGTTAATGAACTGGTGCCAGTAATTGCCGGATTGATGCATGATTGATAGATTAAGAGGGCTTTCGGGGATTTATGGACATATATCAGAATTCGAGCCACCTTAAGCCTTGGGCACATTTGTCAGCACAATTCGTGGTCGCCGCCCCCGCTCCAGGAACCTGGGATTCATCGTTGAACAGGGGCAAATATTTGTATACAACCGGTGGATCCTTGTCCATCTGAAGGTTTTGTCCAGAAATGGGTTCGTCAGTTTTTCACGGCTGGACATTTAATCAGAGGCGGGTATGGTTTGTCTCTGAATTAATTTTCACTCGGGAATTTTATCTGGTGCTGCACGGACAGTATAATTACATTTTTCAGACGGTGGGAAGGGGAACGGGAAAGGGCAGAGTCATTAACCCGAAACAGGATAATTACAAAATTCTTAGTAATTAATGAACGGCCGGAACGCGACCCTTTAAATCAGTCCCGAGACCGGTATACAGCAAATAAATAAGACAAATTGAATTTACTCGATGCTTTGCTTAATAATGAACCATTCCAGGTTCCAGTAATTGTAAAAGCGAAAGATAATAGCTCTCTTCAGAGGCTACTGGAGTCGATTTCGGGATGTAAGCCAAAACAACCTTTGGCGAAATTTAAGTTGCTCGGACGAGGGCGCCACTTGTCCCCCGACAAAGGACGGGGCACGCTGCAAAGGTACACAGTGGTCCTTTAGCCGAGTTGGGTCTTAAGATCGCTCCAAAAAGAAAATGTAAAACATCGTTAGGGCACAAAACGTAGGGCTAGAAGGGCTCTCCCAGAATTCTATTGGATTCCAGTTCCCGTCCCGGATAAGTAACCCTAATTAGCACAGTTGTCTGTGTTGCAATGTCGAGGCCATGCCACCTCCGCCCTATTTAAAGCGCGGTTCTATTGTTTTTTAATTGGAATCTTGGAGATTTTTCAGCGCCTCCCTTTTACCCGCACAAATAAAATTCCCACAGAATTATTTGGATGCAAGGGGATTTTAAGAAGTTTGCTGAAACAGAGCGAAAGCAAGTTAACAAGCACCTTAAGTTAGTAGAGCGGAGGCGTAAGTCCTTTCTGCTAATTGTGTGGGTGGCTCAAGGACATTCCAGCGGCTTTGACTTTTAAGGCAATGATAATTGCTACTCATTATCTCTGTTTGCGATAGAATATCTTTAAAAAAAATGTAGCCTTGCCTTTGTTTGTATACTATGAAAGAAGAGAAGTCTTTGATGAAAAAATATCTGTATCATTTATATGAGTATATTAAATTAGACTTTTCAAATAACAAATTAGCACTATACTCTTGCTTCTATTGAAATACGCTCCTGACACAAATACATAAATTATTTGATTCTTTGAAGCCCCTCTTTATTTTATAAATTGTGGACCAATTTTTATCTTCTTTCGTTCACTTCTCATTGATTCCCATATAAAATTGGAATTTTGTTTTTTAAATTACGAACATTACATCGGCTACGGGCGATTTTCTTTGAAATTTCACTAGTGCTAAGATTTTCTTCCCTAAAGGCTAAAATGTTGACCTTTTCAATTCCATCTTAATCTAAATTGCTAATAAAAATAAAATTTTATTAATTGGTGCATAATAGAGTTGCACTTTTCTAGAACTGTCTTATAAATATGAAACGAGCAAAAATTACTTATTTTCAAAAAAGATAAAAAATAACTTAAGAATGATTCATAGAGGAATTGTCACACACACTGTTTCTTTTACTATTTGTGTACGATTTGACACAGCAAATTGTTCTTAGGCAGAAATAACTCGAATTTTGATGGTGGCTTATAAATATGAAACGCACTGTACATACATAAATAGGTTCGAAAATAAATATATATCTTAATAATTTCTTAGTAAACATTGATTTTTGTTGATAAGTTTAATTTGTTTTTGTTGTTTCTAATAGACACCTAGCATTATGTATTATGCAATATGTAATATGTAGGTACAAAAACCGCTTCTCTTCGTACATTCGATTATCCGGATTTTGGATTATCCGAATGCCTTGCGCCAACAATTAGTCCGGTTAATCGAGTTTCCACTGTATATATCTATTTTTATCATTTTTATAAGATTTCGAGTACCTACCTACTTTCAATTAAAATTAATAGATTCATACAATAAGATACACTTGTTCAACACCACTTTCTAAAAGATTTTATTGTAGATTACGACTTCAGAAATGAATCTGTTCCATCACTTAAAATTTTTAAGAAAAATATGTATTATAATATGATTTAAAGACCACAAAATTTCGCATTGTGGAAATTTTTAAAAATTCGTTACAAAATAATCTAATTGAAGGAGTCATGTAGCTTAAATAAGAATTTAACCTTTAGCTATTATATTAAAATTCATTAACACTTGTCGAAATACTCTATTAAGTTAATATTTTTCCGTTAATCGATTAAGTACTTCATACAATTGGTAATGAATTAAAATCACAACTAACACACATTCTTAAAAAAACTAGTTCCCTAATATGTTTAGTATTTTATACAACCTATATGTAAACATTTAGGTTTTCATTTCAACCTCTTTATTATTTTATTTTTATTTATTTATTTATTCCAATTCAACCTTATAAGTAAATATATACAATAAAATTCCTACAATTTATGTTTTTTTGTTTTTAACTTTTAGAAATGTTCAAAATATGATTTGTTTTAATTTGGGAAAACGCGACAAGATGCAAAATTTGAATTTTCGGATTAATAAAGTGCTACTTATATTAGGTATCTGTGAAATAAACGAAAATGTAAAATGTTGATTAAAATTAAGTAAGAAGTGTTTCTTTAGAAATCATGCAACAATTTTTACACCAATTGCTCTTTATGTAGGTATTGGGTCCCAAAACTCGCCTTTACAAAAAAACTATATTAGACTCCAAAATATTAAATGTTAATTCAAATTAGTTTTGAATTTTGTGACGCCTTCAATTTTTTCAATTTTAATTTTTATAATTTTATGATATTATTAGTGATTACAAAAATTGTACCTATAATTTCAAAGGCCTTATTTTCGAAGTGCTTCAGTAGAGGAGAGAGCGTAGATTTTTCGGGAAATTAGCTATTGATGGTTTAACTGATGTTGTTTAAAACTAATAAGGAACTTTATGTCATTATACAGTGATATTTTAAATAAATATCCTAGAACTAACTTAAGTGATGTTAGGTACTTTTGTACATAATCTGGACAATACTTTAAAAAGAAATACGGTGAATTTGAGTGGGTAACTTCTGACTGCAACATTACAAAACAGGACGTTTATGTACATATTTCACAATAAGCATTTCAGTTGCCAAGAAGAGTACCTACTTCAGATATTTTTGAACTCGAAATTAAAACCTCCTCCCTTTCATTGTTTCAAATCACCGACCACTCATTCAGTTTCGAGCAGAGGACGCTCCTGCAGAAATTTCGCCATTATATAGAAACTGTTCCAAAAACCATAAAATGAAAACCTTTCCTGAAATCGAACTATGTTTCAATGTTTCAGTGGGATACCTGCAACATTATTGCCTCATGCGTCTTTTATTTGTGCCCTGTCCAAAGGAGCGCAACCGGAACCGATTCGAGCCGGCAAACTTACTTGAGGGAGCAGAACCCCCAGCCGAAACCCCACTTCTGAAAAGTGGAGTGAAAAAATTCGAACGACCGACATCAAGCAGGCCGGCAACTGCAGATGCCCGGTGAATGGGTCAAGCAGGTCCAGCAGGCCCGAAAATCCATCGAGGACAGCATTTTATTGCCCTTTATCATGATTTTTACGAGGAATTTTTGCAATAAGTGCTTTTGTGGCCAGGAATGTTTGCCCCATTGAAGTTTCCGAAATGCACTTGACCGGACGATAGTTTGCCGTCGCTGTGGCCCACCCCTTGGCCGTCGCGCGGGCCCACCCCAAAAGCCTTCGCCAGCAGTTAATAATTCCGACTGGTTGCGGAGATTTTCCGACTGCCGCAGAATTTATACAAAATAAATCATAATTTCCCAGGCGATCGCTGCCGTCCCCTGGTCCCAAACCGGGCCTACAGACCGAAATATTATACCCGGCTCATACCGCGTCGCATGCCGTGCTTTAGATCGCGGGCTCACTTTTAATTTGGCAAACAGAAAATATTTTTGGGGAAATGTGTGAACAAGGAATCAACAGCGTTTCGGGCGGTGTGGCGCGCGGGCAATAAAATCGCGACATTATGCGCGGCACGAAAATCAAATAAAGCGGAAAAGTTCCGCGGGGGTGGAGGGAGGGTGGGCGGCAATAAAACTGATAATGCATCTGCAGAAAAATTTATGATAATGCCCGCCCGCGCGCTCGCAACAAAATCAAGCCGGCGAGCGTTTTCACATTGTTTGATAAATTTTTTCCGTCATTATGGAAATTCGGTTCCGCGGTGCCGTGCCGTCGTCGCCTTCGCGTCCCAGATGCACGGAACCTGATAAAGTTCCGGATTTTGGGCCTAAAACCCGGCTGGCGGCTGGACGGGAATCGGGATAGAGCGAGGCGGGGAGAAGCCCCGATCTTTGCTACCGTCTAAATCCCTTGGGCTTGGAACCTTCGAATGGAAACGGGTGCTGGGCGCAAATTTTGAAAGGAACCACGTCGAGGAGGGCTGAGGGCATGTTCACGTACGGGTTTTTGGTGGGCTTTCGATTTGATTAAGGATCGACTTTTCTTGCGGAGCCGTTGGATCCATTTAAAACGCAAATTAGCAGCAGATGCTGTACCCAATTAAGCTCCTGATACTACTGAGTTTGTGTTGGGCCGAAACTGCCTACGGAGGCGCTTTGATATCGCTCCCATCTCCATTTACAGGATTTCACAATCTATTAATGCGTGGGAAAGTCCCAATTTTCTACTTTCTCACCCCCACCCCTAATATCATTACTCGAGCCAAAAGTTGAAGGCGTACTTGTTCTTAGCCAAATCTTCTGATATTTAATTACCAATCTTAACGTAATAAAACATCATAAATTGAACTAAGGAAGACATAAGAAACAAAACCAAAAATCATTTCCTTTCTTATTTTTTCAACATTTACCTACTAATAAATATGAATAGGTAGGTACATAAAATGTTGAGTAATATGAGAAAATTATGCCGAAAAATGAGTATTGGAATATCTGTCAAGATTTTAGTTCAGTGAAATTTTAATTATTCTTTAAATAAATAAGAGTTTGAAAATTACGAAAATGTCGTCACTATACATACATACATGTCACGGGGTGTACATATGCCAAAAATATCTATAGTTTCATCAATACTTAAAATGTACACAAAATTAGGGCTCTGTTAATCTAACCTGCTAATTAATTCATAATTTTAGCTTGCATATATTGTATATATACTATATGTAAATATATATATATTGTTTAAAAACAGTTGCAATCATTTAGGAATAATAAGCATACTTAAAAGTACTTGTTTATTGTTGAAATATGCAAATTAAATAAATTCAATTCAATTTAATATCAGATTCAGAGCATTATATGAAAATAGACCTTTCGCCTTTTAGGGAATTTATTGCAAACATTTACATTTTAAATGCTTTTGGAGTTTGAATTTGACTATTGATAATGCTCCACTTTTTGTAATAAAACAACTTGATCGTTTAACATATCATTTAGATTGAAATCTGTAAATTAACATTAAATTACTGAAACTACAAGCGATAAAAGCATTTTCCGCTTAGATTTGTTTTTCTGAGTGCACTTGGCAGGTAAGTCATGGAATAAATGTATTTTATCCTGAATTTTTCTAGCAATTCAACAAATTTTCTTTCGTATAAATGACATGTTTCAGCACACAATAACAAGAGATTCGAAGGGTGATGGGCCGGTAACGAACTTTGCGGGAGGGCGTTTAATAAAGCAGTCGAGACAAGATGAGTCCACCTCAGTCCAAACCGTGCTGAAAAAATAGTCTGGAGCTCGATTCCGTCTGCGGGAGGGTTCTGGACCCGGTCTTCTTCTGAGCCACTCTCGACCAGACACAAGGGTATTAAACCAAAGGTAAACTGTCAATTTACAGTGCAACCTGAGCAGTTGGATGCCACTTTGTTCGTTTCAGCATCCTTTAAATTCTGAATTAGTCTTCTCCGGAGCTTCCCTCCTCCGAAGCTCGGGGCCCTTCGAGGGCTAGCCAAAGTAGAAAAAAAAAGAAATACGAACGAAAAACAGCAAGAATTGCTCGAACTTTGTAAATTTCTTCAATTTGGAGAGCTCATGAATTTCTCATGGTGCTCGAAGGGTGCTGAGGGCCGCAAGGATCCGACCTTTAGGGCTCGCAGTGGGTATAAAATAAATAAAATGGAATCCTTGTGCAGGACGCAATATGCCGACGTAATAAAAAGTGAATACCAGGAGACCCCTGTGCCGACCCTGAATGGGGCTGGTTCAGGAGGTCTACGTGAGGAATGGCATCTTGTAGCGTCGGTTGAATGCTGACGCCGCCTCGTCAGCACCATGATTAGAGTGGCTGTTGGCAACGACACCGAAACCGTGTCCAACGCCCCGACGCCAATCCGTTTTTATTTTTCAGTCCTGTCGACAGGGCTTCCGTGAGGAAAATTTTCTACTTCTTCGAGCAGAAATCGTCTTGACGGCGTTCCCGTGAAATTCTAAGAGGTTTCTTCGAATTCTGCCGACGGTTTCGGCGCCTACGCATTGAAATAGGGCGTTTTAAACGTTTGTTAAGTGGGTTTTAAGGACATCAATCTAAAAAATTTGGGTCGACAATTAATTTTCTAGATTTCCCTAAATACACGTAGTGGGCGATAATTGTTTTAATTCATATTTATAAAAACTTCAAAAACTTTACATTCAAAACCATAGATCCAATACTAACAATTTCTTCACTAAAATAAAGTAGCATTTTATTTGAGTGAGGAAATTGTAAGTATTGGCAACCTACCTACAATTAAAAATATGTAAAAAGTTTTATTTTCAACATATACATAGGGATGTATAGCTAAAGTTAAACTTTCGAATAACATTTTTAAGATCAAAACTTATTTTATTAGCATTTTCATGTAAATTATAACTACTTAGACTGCCTACTCCAAGAGCAGTATTTTTACATCTTGAAAAATAACACCACAAACTTTTGAGAGAAATAATGTTACTTAATTTTATAATATTAAATTGAACTTCTATACCTAATATACCAGAATTAAATTCACACACAATTGATTAATGAAATTACATCGTTTTATAAATTAAAACAACTAATTTATAAAACTATGTAATTTCATAAATCAATTGTGTGGGAATTTAAAAACCGATGTAATTCCGCTAACACTAGGACTAGCACCGTCCCAATTTTGTCCGAATATTTCGATCGTCTCAAACTTAGTCAATTTTTTATAAAGGGTGTTGAAACTATTTGAATTATATGTATATGATTAATAATTTGTAAAAGACTATAATAAAAAATAAAAAAATTTACAAAAAATTCACAAAGTTAGAGACAATTCAAATATTAGGCGGGATAAAATTGGGACATGGCGTTGAAATAATAGTGTGTGAAATTATATCACGTTTTGATAACATCACTTTTTCTTAATTTTTAACCATAGGAAGATTAAACATTGGAATGATGCATCTAAGATCTAACTCATTACGCATCATTACGGAACAAGTGATTTATAAAAGCAACAGCAGTCTTGCTATACAAATATGTATGTATTTACACATAATTTAGTACATATTTTTTTGCACCTATATGAATTAACAAAAAGTGTTGAAATATAAAAATATCTGTAAACTTATAACTTACATTCTTTATTTTTACGTATGTGTGCGATTTTACTTTATGTTACGATTTTCTAAGATTTCTACTTTTTGAAAAAGTTTTCTTTTTGGTTTCGTAATCACTGCCGAACAAGTATAAACATAAAATAATGTTGATCAATGCAATTTCTCAATTTTTCACATGAATTGCAATTAGAAATTAAAGAAGCTCCTAAACATCGTTCAAATACATCAGAAAAGTCTTACAACTTTATTAATTGCTAGCAAAATGAACAATATTCAGTTCAAAACTTTTCCTGAATAAGGACTTGAAATTGTTCTTTGATAGCTTAAATCTGAGGAGGCTCAGCTGAATTTATAGTATAACCCTATAGTATTTCTAGGGTAATTTTGGTTGATTTTTATACTGCTGGCCGGTTTACGATTCCGCTACTCAAAATTTTTGCTCTAGGGATTTGTTCTTTATATTCTTCCTTAAATCCCTGAAGGGTTTCCTTTCTATTAAAGTAAAAAATTTCAAAATAGGGCTCCATATCTAATATCTGCTTTTGCAGGCTTCGCTATAACACGGAAAAAAATTTGGATGGCAAAAATCCCCAACCAATTTACGAACGTTTTCGCCATAAAATCCACAACATATATTAAAAAGCAACAAATCTCCTTAAAAGTTGCAGGAAATAATGTCAACATTTTACGCTGGTCCTTAAATTTTAGTTAATATCCCTGTTTTTTTCACAAATATTAGGAAAATAATGCACTGTCCCAAAATCCATCGGAAAATACAGGGATATTGCCAGAAAAACGACGCGATATATTCCCGACAAATTTTTTTCTGTGAACAACAAAATGTTTCAACTATTTGAAAGTTTTCCAATTTAATAAATTTTTTAAGAATCTTATAAAATTCAAAAATTTGAACACAATTGAAGTGGGGGGGGAGAATTCGAGTTGATTTTAATATAGTTCCAGATCACGTCCAGCTAGCGTCGTGATGTCGTTCTCTGGTCTAATTAAAATTTCTTTCAACCCCCTGCCCGCATGGTTGGGTGGATTTTCAAGAAGTTAAAAAAACCTCTTCCATGGAAGGGGAGCCCATTACTACTCTGGCTGCATTTTTATTCAATAATGCATTATTATTGGAAAAAATGTCCTCTGCATTTTTATGATGATTTCGTCGCTTATCCGCGAAATAGAGGTCGATTAACAGACTTCGAACCGGAAATGAAATGCAATAACCTGCCCGGTTCGAGCCGGAGTATCGGCCCTATGGATGGGGTTGTTAAAGTCTCCCTGTATTTGGCGAATGGAGCCCTATTCGGGGAGTTTCCAGCTCCCGTAGAGACGCAGCAGCCCATGTTAAACATCACAGGCAGTTAAATGTTGATAAAACGTGGACTTCCCCGGGAAAAAATGCTTTTCCCATTTCGTGACAACCTTTAGCGAGGAAAATATTCCAGTTGAGCGGGTCCCAAAATAAGTAATGGCGGGGAAAACGCGGAAAACTGCGATAAGTGCAGTCACACGGGTGGTCAACCCCACACGAGGCGGGAGTGCGGAGGCGTCGGCGGCGTCGGTAGCGTCGGTGGCGTTGGCGGGCTCTACAATTAAAGAAATGTGCAACCATGGCAGTAAAAATTTAATGGAAAAGATTTCTTAAATTTTGCCCGAAGGGATGGGAAAAGGCGGCGATTAGAGCGCCCTCACTTGAGGTGAACTTTATACGCTGATGGAGAAAAATGGCGCGCCCTTAAAGGGTGTAATGGGCTCCAAAGGACCTCCAGCGAAAAATAAATTGCACTTTCCGCCGGACGTTTTCGGCGATTCTAGCGAAATAGAGGACAGCCTAACAAATAAGGCCTTTGTAGCGCTCATTGCGACGACACCGACGCTTTTGTGGGAATGGCTTAGTTTTCGCAGCGGATAACCCGACTGGTGCACTTTTTAAAGAAATTTCCTCTTTTAGTCCTTTCCAGAGCTTAAGAGAATTTTATTTTATAAAAAAAAAAAGTTCAGTCTGAAAGCCGTAAATTTCCGGAGAAAATTTTTGTGCTCGCCCGACGACAGTTTAATTAAAGGGGCCAAACTCATAGGGAAAAATGAAAAGTTTGAACTTATAGTATTTTTTCGCGGTTACGAGGACGTCTTAAGCTTTATTTTATTTTTTTTTTCCCAGAGAAAATGAAAAAATTCAGAAAAATTCATAAGAGTAAGGGAATAATCGAGTTTTTCTCACAGGAAATTTTCGTTTGACGGGTTTCACCCTCAAATTTTATGCCCTTGGAGAGTCGGAGGACGGAATAAAAATATGCTTGAAAGGTGTGAAAATGTCAAGGACTTCGATGCTTAGACTGACAGCACCGAAAATTTGTCCTCACGATTAATAAAGTTCTAAAACTCCTTTTATTTTTTCCTGAATTTCAACTTCGGCAAGGAATTCATCTCACTGTCTAGCTAAAATGACTGTGATTTAAAGAACATTTCTTGTTAGATTCTTATTGTCCTGATAATACATATAGCAAAACGATTTCTTGATTGAGAATTAAAACAGTTGTCGTTTTCAGGTTAAGTACTATCAGTATTCATCAATATCAGTTAAATAACAAAATATGTATGAAGAACGGAAAAAGTACCTTAGTTAGGATATTTCAAATGTCCAGAAATTTATTTTCCCATTTTAATGGAAATCCTTTTGTATTTTAGAAACAGATTTGAAATCATAGACCGAAAAATCTCCTTTTAACAATTTACGTACAAATAAAACAGAAGTGAAATGTCGAATAACCTTCTGTTAAAAATAAGCTATATTTATAAATTATAAAATAAAAGGTTTAATGTAAAACATTGTTGTATCTTTTATAGTTACGACATGATAGAGATAGATAAAAATGTGCATCGAAGTGACAAATCTTCGGGTATTCGAATGATTTAGTTAAGAGTCGAAGAGCGAAAAACTCTGCCACCGAGTCAAGAAATTGTTTGCTCTAGTAGAAAATATTTCCAAAAGCTATTGCTTCGTCATACGAAATTTTCAAACAACCAGAAAAATAGCAAGAATTTTTTTTTTACAGTCCTGAAAATATTCAAAGCGACTAAGTGGAAAGCTGTGCTTGCACCACCGGGTGCAATTTTATCGCCGGGTAACAAAGATTTCCCTAAAGCGAATGTAAAATGTCCAGGAAGAGCATGTGCCAAACACACTCACACGTTTTTAAACTGAAAATATCTTGTCCAGTTCGAGAATATTTCCAACAAAAGAATAAAATTCTCAAAAAAAGGGGGAAATAGAAGAAATACAACGAAACAAAATGTTGAGTGCAGCGCATTTCCTCGTGATGCTCGCAATGTGCTCTGCATTAAAATGGTCCAGCGGAGGATGCGGGAAGCGCGGGGAAGCATCAAACAAGCGGACGGACCACAGCTTCTGCAATTGAATTATGTTCGGGAAAATTTCACATGACAAACTTTTCTGCGTTTTACCTTTTCTATTTGCTAATTTGCATTGCAAAAGACTTTGTTAGAATTATTTGATGAATTTTTCCTTCATATATTTTTTTCCCAGCACTCAGTTCTGATTTGCGAGAACTGAGGGTTTAACATGTTACCTGATATTTTTTATTTTATTTTTTTATTTATTTTTTTGTTATTTAACTTGAAATCGTTTCGGATTTTGCATATCTGGAGGTTTTCATAACTCGTCTAAATCCAGGGGGGATGTTGTGGGTTAGAGTTTTTATTTATAAGTTGAATTTTGAAATTGTAGACATGAAAAATATAAATGGAAAATTGAACGGAATGTGCTACTGGAAAAATACTCGACATTTTGCTTAATTGGATACAATCCGCGGTTGATCAATTTTTCAAATGAAAAAGTTTTTTATGCAACTTGCGATTGTGACGTAGGTACCTTATAGGGTAGGTAACTGGATGTTTCGAAAAGTTAAGTTAAAATAAATATATACAGGTTATTCTACAAAAGAATTTTTACTTATACATAGTAATAATATTTTCTAATAAATTAAAGAAATTGTTTAGCTATATGCATTTCAAGTCAATCCATAAAAATTCAGTAGATACCAGAATTTGAGCCAGTTTCTTTTTCCAAATTACAAATGTTTTAGAAGTCGTGCAATATTTTTTCTGCTGCCATCTTATAAATAAAAACGGTCTTAAAAAGACTAACAATATTTCGAAAGGAAATGGCTGACTTGGCCTAGATGTTCGCGAAATTGTTGGAAAGAAGCTGAGACATTTATCACCGGCGTAAGTTGCATTAAGTCAATGAGTTTCACCAACAGGTAGACGAAAATCCATTTACTGTCTATGCCTCGCTAAATATGCCTCGAGGACACATAATGTTCCTCGCATTCATTTTTCATGGACGGAGCCCAAGACAAGTCGGGAAGAAAGTTGCCCAGAAAAGGGTTCACCGGGAAGAAGGCCAACACCAACCAGAAGAAAACCGGGACCTCGGTGTGGATGGTGTGACTAAAGGAATTCTGAAAAAAATTTATTGCTACCCAAAAAGTAGGTGGTAAGGTCTGTGATTAATTACGCAAATACGTGGTAGTCATAGCCGTCATAAATTTCACCGTCTTTTTCACTTTTTTTTAGTCTTCTTTATTTATTTTCTAGGCTTTACACAAATTTACTGGACGACTTGAGTGTCCCCGGACACGTTTTTTGCAGAACAAAATTGTTTATGTATAAAAAGGGTGGATCTGGCTGACATTTAGTTAAGAAATATGACTTCCTGCGGCTCATTCGACCTCATGAAATTTTTGCTTTTTATGTATAAGAATCAACAATTAAAGTCCTGCATAACTTTCTTCTTTAGCACCGTTTGTAGAAATAGGGTAGGAATTAAAACTTTTAGAGCCAATTTTTCAATAGACTATAACTTTATTTCTTAAGTAAAAAACCGGTCAAGTGAGAGTCGGACTCGCGCATCGAGGGTTCAGTAAAAAAATTATTTTTGTTTGTTAATTTGTAACTACAAATTTGCGGTTTCCGGATTTTTCCCTTTACTTGTTCTAGGTATAAAATATTGCTTCTTGTCAAATTTCATGATTATATGTCAATGGGATGTAGGTGAAGTAGGTCCCCTATAGGTTTTGATGCCTTTTTCCTAGTGTAAAAATATGCGGCATAAACGGCCGTATCTTTTGATGGCGTTGACCTACAAGTTTGATTTTTCACAGCTTCAAGAGATTGCAGACCTCAGTATTTGATATTAATTTCAACGGGAAACCTCTACACGTTCCTGAGAAAAAGGGTCTTGACAGACAGACACACAGCAGACAGACAGACACACAAACAAACGGACAACAAAATTATCCTATAAGCGTTCTTTTATCAACTTTGATATGAGAAATAATTATTTTTCAGTCTATTTGTCAATTAACTGATAAATAGTAATCCTATCTGCCGCATTAAGGACTGGATAAGTTTATTCATCTAATAACTATTTTAAATCATATCCAAGTCATCGTCATCGTCTTCGTCAGTTTAGTAGTAATAATGTAGTATGGTATAGGTATTAGAATACAGTCAATATTTTAATTTCTATAAATTATTGTTTATTTATTGAAGAAGAACAACGTTCTTACAGACTATTCAATCAAAATAAAAGTTATAGCTAGCAGATAGCATAACTTTGTTTCTTAAATTGGACATGATTCGTTGATAACTCAACTATAAAATCATAAGCAGAATTTAATCCGCATCATAATTAATTGGGTAGTCCATAAGAAGGCAAGATAAATTTTCGGTTCGATGGTAGAACAAATGACGCTTTAAAGTGGAAAAGATTCAAAAATCAGTAGAATAACGTTTTATAAAAGCTAATATTTTAAAGGTTAAAAATATAGTACACTTGCATTGCAAGCTACTACCCACTTTTGAATTAAATTACATCCCAAGATTTATAATCTCTGTAGCAAGTTATAAATTAAAAATATGAAAAAAATTATAAATTAAAAGCTATTTTTTGATCTTTATGGCCCTAAGGGACTAAAAATAATATAGAAAATAGCTTTCTTTGTTGACTCTATTAAAGTAAGACTGCTGAGAGCCTTCAACCTTTCAAATAGCTGCCAAGCAGATAAACAATTCACCTTTGGAGAAAATTTATAGGTGTTTTGCTCGGCAGTGCTAAAATATTGTCGGAAACCTACAGGTATAAGAGCACCACGGGGCTTCTGAATGCGATATGAACTTTCTGTGCGTAAGGCAGCACCTTTGCAGGCTACAGGGTGTCTACAGGGTGGCATCCGATGGAGTAACAATTTACCAAAGGTAAATGGGATTCAGCCGCAGGCGTCGCGGTCGTGTGATAAGTTTGTCATTACAACCGAAATCGTGAGCAAATGAGTTCGACTTTTGCTTTATGGGTCACCCTGCACGAGCGCAGCCCGTCACGCCCCCGCGCACCCTCGCAAGCCACACTCGCGGGCTTATCACGGCTGAGGGCGCTTCATCCGCTTATCCATCAAATAAATCTCCCCAAATGACGCAAACTTCCTGTGCTTAGCAAGCCGCAGCCCTGCAGCATGTGTTATTTATTTTAAGGCCGTGCGCCAGGTATTTGCCGGGCCGCGGGCGGGGGAGGGCCTCGCATGCCCTTTAACTCGATGCTCGGAGGCTCCTTGGCGAAACAATTAAGAATTTTTGACTTCGCGAGGCCTCCTCTGACGGGGGCCAATTTCGTTCGCCGCCGCGTGCTGTTTCCACCTGCTGCTCAAAGAAAGGATTTCCCCGGTTGTCGTGGCACAGATGGAAACAGTCCCGGGGAGCCCATCAAGCCGGGAAGTTCTAATTCCTCGGTGCGGCTCCACCTGTTCATTTCCAGGTATCACCCGGCCTTTAATGAGCTTTCATCATTTATAAGTAATCGAGCCGGCATTAACTCCAGAGGCAACTGTTGAGACGCGTGTTGCTCGATAAATGCGATAGCTGCCGAAACCTGGGGGTACGCTGGGAACTCAGGCAGAACGCGACAACCAATTGAAAATTTCACAAATGTGTCTCAAGGAGTTGCCACTTCTTTTTGAGAACAAAATAAAATTCGTGGAAAATAAACCCAAAATATAGCACCTTCTAGAAAAAAAACTGGTAGAGGACACTCGTACTAAAGCGTATAGGTACTTAAAAGTGTATAGATCTGTAATTCGGTTATTCAAAAAGACGTGTGGTTTTCATTAACATTTTAATTGAAAGCATATCTTAGGAACATAATGCGGGGGGATCTCCGAATTGGCGTTTCAGCAGCTCTACTGCAGACCTACGGTTTTGATTTGAAAGGTTTGATTTCGCTGGAAAATTCGAAAATATAGCAATTTAACACAGATACATTTACGAAATAATAAGGTGTTGAGTACAATTACGTTAAAATATCATTGTGGCATTGTTTAACCCTTTCAGGGTCATAAGGTTGTAAGACGTAAAGTAACCATTTTTTACTCTTTAGGATGTTCCATTGAGCGTCTAAAGACATATATATAATATATAAAATTAAAATTACACCCACCCGTTTCTTAGTTATTCATTTCTTTTAATTTTTTTTTTTGGGACAACTGTCTCTTATCCGTGAAAGGGCTAAGTGTCTGGGATAAATTCTATAGGCCTCCGGATATTGACTTTGCACGCCACCATCCATCCGGAACCAACGGTATGAAAAATATGATTTTTTCAATCTGCTGAAGTTGATTTAACCTTATATCAAGTACGATTTCAATCGCGCGATATATGTATCTTTAACGAAAGTTGAACGAACAATCTCATGTTAGGTATGTCATGTCAATTATGGGTTTGTCCATAAGCTACGCTAAGATTTCACCGCTTAAGTAACGTCACTTATGTTATGTTGGTTTATTTGGTTTTAGCTCCAAGGTAAGTTGTGAGGTTTATTAGCGATTTTGATTTTATCTGAGCAAATATAATATAATTTAGACTCTTTGGAATGTTAGTTGGATCGGAGCCAATATCACGCTGGAAAGATAATTGTTCCCTTAGCATTGAGGGAGTCTATTACAAGTCCTCCGAAAGATATCAACGTGAATTACTCGGACAGTCTTTACTTCTGGGATTAGCGTTCATCATTTACTCCATTGCCCAAAAAGTCTGTCTGTATTTATATCACCGCAAAAAACCAGCATAAAATAGGTTAATGAAAATATAAGGAATATTTTTTTTAATCACAATGCCCAGACTTTTACATAATCAATCGCCATGCCAGCGTTTTCTCCGTCCCATGTACTATGCCAATTCTGTCGGTCATTCCAGAATCTTAGCTCTGCTTTTGGGTCAAAGTTCTGCCAAGGTTTTGCGTTAGCAGCTGTATTACTGCCGTCGGGAAAATCCGCAATTCCCCCTGCGGATACTCCTAACGCGAGATAAAACTGTAAAATATTATATGCTTTTGTTATAACTCTCAAAAGAAATAAAATCACTTACCTCTTTATCGAAGGGAGCAATAAAACTTCCAGTTTCCCAGAATTTGGGGAAAGAAATATTGTGTGTTGTAAACAGCCTGCTGAATCCACCTCGAATTGTGGAATAGTTATTACCATCTATATCTAAACTAATGGTATCTTCGTCCCATGTAAGGGAATATGTGTGGAACGCTCTTCCTAGATGATCTGGTCGAGAGCTGCTCTTCAGCCAAACATCCCTGTAGGTCTCTGCAGTGGTTAAAACAACGCCTCCAGACAGCCTGCTACCACCGATCTGTTCACCATTTATCGATTCCAATAGCTCATTTCCTCTGATGAAAGCCACTCTCATTTGACCCGAAGCGTAACCAGATATACCATACTCATGGCTGGATGGTTCCAAAAAGATTTCTATATATAAAAAGCAAAGGATAAAAAGATTCTATCATGAAAATTTCGTAATACCAACGCGGAAATAGCCAGTCTCCTTTGGGGAGGCGAGCTCTGACTTCCACCTTTCCATAGCGAAACGAGAAATATTCTTTTGTTCTTATTCGTGCTGATACAATAGGTGGAAGAATTCGGAAAAGATCGGCATGGCGCCGGCATTCATTAGCTATGCAAAAATTTCCAGTACAACTGGTAATTAGTTTTTAATATGTTAACCATTCAACTGAATTTTTATAGAAACATATACTTACTCTTCTCCAAAATCCAATACACCTCTTCGTAAGTTCTCTTCGGTGTACCCAACTTCAGTTAAAAGTTTCGGGACTATATACAGATGACCTTCTTTAATATAGCAATTTTCAGGCCTGTTTTGAAAAGACACAAAATCAAGATCAGCTAATTCGCTTGGAATTCGAATTTCTTTTTCCCAAATTGTCCAATTATACACATCAAAGTTATCCTCGAAAATCAACTCTCCTTGGCATACACGTCTTCCTTTAACCGTCGTTTTTGAAATAATGCAACCTTCATTTGCTACCATCTGGGGTAGGACGAGTAATTGGTCTGATTGGCGGCTCGCTTTTATTACCGTTGTCACCAGTATCCACAACTCCATTTTCAGGTAAAACGAAAGTTTGGTTAAGAAGCCGATAAATTTGGTTTCCTTTCTTGACATGTATCTCATAGCGCAGTACATCACTAGGTACGAGAGCAACTTCTGTATTTCTATAAATTTCAATAAACCCAACATCACTATAAAACTCTCCTAGCTGCTCTATGTTCACTGCTCCATTTAAAGTGCCATAGAAAGCAAACAACGTAATTCCTTCTTCGTCTGCAAAGTGAAATAAGAAACAAAAATTATCTAATTGAATGTTTAATTATTTAAGAAGTACTTTGTATACTGTATATAAACTTGTTATTTATACTGTATATAAACTTGTTTGAAAAATGTTTATTATTTATTTTATGACCTCTAACTATCAAACTTTAATGGCTAATTATTAAAAAATATTTCTTCTCTTTAATGAGTTTCCCTATTTTGTTTCTTTGACGACAGAATGCTAAAATAGAAAAGAAATTGCTACAATTTTATTAGCTGCTATTTAATCAAATGAAAGTACCTTTTGAATAAAAACATATACTAAATATAA
The DNA here is from genome assembly GCA_951509405.1 of Machimus rusticus. NCBI lineage: Eukaryota > Metazoa > Arthropoda > Insecta > Diptera > Asilidae > Machimus > Machimus rusticus. Next base: position 12,588,652 of record OX608054.1, on the reverse strand, counting down.
AATATTAACCACTTTTCACATGAATTCAATATTAGAATAAACCTAATTGATAGTCTGCGAAAAGTTTCTTTTAAAACGAAAACTTATCGTGCAGCAACGAAAAACCCCAAGAAGTGACGAGCTTGTTGATAACCTCCAAAATTAATCGGTAAATCCCCCATCAAAGCTTCAAACAATTATCTTTCCGCATAGTCAAATTTGTATGAAAAATTCTCATTTATGCAATAAAAACATGTTAATTGAGACAATGATATCTCAATAAATTACAGCAAGCATATGAGAAATCTGAGAATTTTATCAAGCCGCCCGCTATGGCGCCGAGTGATAAGAAAAAAACCTTATTACTAAAATGTGAAGGCACGAAAATACTTTTTTTTTTGTTTATATTTTTATTAAAAATGAGATAGTTTATCTGTTAAATAAAAAATGCGGTTTGATTCGGGTAGGTCTCTAATATCATGTATAAAATACTGAAATTCAAGAAATAGCGTGATATCAAGTCCATACCCTCCCCCTCCATCCGATTTATATTTGGAGATGTTATTATTTTCTGAACTTGATATCAAGTCATTTTCTGAATTTCAATGATTTTATTTGGAATTGTTATTTCAACAGTGAAAAAACTGACATAGATATAATCGGTACCTACTTTTTGTTTCCTATTAAAACTTTTTTTTAGAAAAAGTAATTTTTTTTGGGGGTTTTAATTTAGTCAAATTAAAAGTAATTATAAATCTGATAACAAAACTTCTCTGTATGCACGTTTACAGCTGATAACCTCAAATTTTCGGGTGAAACAAATATATGTATATAATATAATACGATGAACCAGCCAACGCAGCGATAGGTAGGAAACATCTTCAAACGGAAATCTTTAATTCTAAGAGTGTAAAAAGGTGTCCATAACCTGTTTTTACTTACCAACATGAGATTACTCACGGAAAGAAAGCTGCCGCCGAAATTATTTGGTTTATTATGCTAATCATTAAGAAAACACTAATTTCGTTAGACTTAGGTCAAGATCATACTTACGCGGAATAGATATTGCAAATCCCTTGGGTGAAAGAAGTTCCACTTTGGGAGTTGGGATAACGTAGCTACTTCCATTTGCAAGCACGCTCCCGGCAAGCAGAAGAACATTTAAAATAGCAAAACAAAACATTGCTTCTCCGTAAAGAACGTTTCACCAATTAAGAAATATGTGAGATCCCAGGGGAGACCTGGCAGATCAACGTACCGATCTTAGGTTTTCTTCTAAAGATTCTTTCTCACTTTGTCTAAAGTCTTAATTTTAAGCAAAGATAGGTCACAACTTACAGACGCACGGGCTGAGTTTACACTGGCTGCTGGAGATTTAAAGGAACCACTGGAGAGAGTGAATACATTAAGATGAAAGTGGATTCGATCTCGTCATGAGGTGGGGATCAAGAAAAATAAACGAAAGCAATTTTACTTATTTTGAACACAACAACACAACTATTGAAATTTTATGTATGTATGTTTAATTTTTGAACGATTTTTAATAAATGAGCCTGTTACTTGAAAACTTTGATCTAAATGAGATGGGTCGCTTCCGCCAGCTTTTCCAATTTTAAAAATAATGATATGTGTATTAGAAAGAGAATAGCACAAATGAATTTGAAAAATAGGTAGATATAAGATTAGCATTTGGAGATTACTTTATACACCACTGATTGAAAACTAGAGTTTCTTGTCTTGTGATCAGTTCACATACATATTACAGAATTATTGTTGATTGTGGCGGCAACGAAAAAACCTGCTGCCTGCTTTAAGTAACTTATGTGTAGCATTCGCACATTGACTTAATCCAAAAGCAAATCATCTTGATCCTTTAGCAAATGACTTTAAAGTAAACACAAATATAATATACAATAAATTTAATCTTATCACAAATTTATTTAAACTCTTAAAATTCATATGAGGAGCAAAATAAAATAATTTTTTTTAAATGAAATAAAAATTTAATATGAAAATGTTACTGAAAATTATAGTGTATAGTATAAGATTTTAATTGAAAGCACATCTTAGGAACATAATGCGGGGGGATCTCCGAATTGATGTTTCAGCAACTCTACTGCAGATCTACGGTTTTGATTTGAAAGGTTTGATTTCGCTGGAAAATTCGAAAATATAGCAATTTAACACAGATACATTTACGAAATTATTGTGTTGAGTACAATTACGTTAAAATATCATTGTGGCGTTTTTTAACCCTTTTTAGGGTCATAAGGTTGTAAGACGTAAAGTAACCATTTTTTACTCTTTAGGATGTTCCATTGAGCGTCTAAAGACATATATAAAATGTATAAAATTAAAATTACACCCATTCGTTTCTTAGTTATTCATTTCTTTTAATTTTTTTTTTTGGACAACTGTCTCTTATCCGTGAAAGGGCTAAGTGCCTGGGATAAATTCTATAGGCCTCCGAACATTCAGCCGAAACCAACGGTATGAAAAATATGATTTTTTCAATCTGCTGAAGTTGATTTAACCTCATATCAAGTACGATTTCAATCGCGCGATATATTTATCTTTAACGAAAGCTGAACGAACAATCTCATGTTAGGTATGTCATGTCAATTATGGGTTTGTTCATAAGCTACGCTAAGATTGCACCACTTAAGTGACGTCACTTATGTTAAGTTATGTTGGTTTATTTAATCCGAGATTGTTTCTATTGAAAAGGTTTTAGCCAAGGTAAGTTGTGAAGTTTACTAGCGATTTTGATTTTATCTGAGTAAATATAATATAACTTAGACTCTTTGGAATGTTAGTTGGATTGGAGCCAATATCAGCCGAAGAAGTAATAATGAGTCTAATGGAAATCCACTGCAAGTCCTTACGCTGGAAAGATAATTATTCCCTTAGCATTGAGGGAGTCTATTACAAGTCCTCCGAAAGATATCAACGTGAATTACTCGGACAGTCTCTACTTCTGGGATTAGCGTTCATCATTTACTCCATTGCCCAAAAAGTCTGTCTGTATTTATATCACCGCAAAAAACCAGCATAAAATAGGTTAATGAAAATATAAGGAATATTTTTTTTAATCACAATGCCCAGACTTTTACATAATCAATCGCCATGCCAGCGTTTTCTCCGTCCCATGTACTATGCCAATTCTGTCGGTCATTCCAGAATCTTAGCTCTGCTTTTGGGTCAAAGTTCTGCCAAGGTTTTGCGTTAGCAGCTGTATTACTGCCGTCGGGAAAATCCGCAATTCCCCCTGCGGATACTCCTAACGCGAGATAAAACTGTAAAATATTATATGCTTTTGTTATAACTCTCAAAAGAAATAAAATCACTTACCTCTTTATCGAAGGGAGCAATAAAACTTCCAGTTTCCCAGAATTTGGGGAAAGAAATATTGTCTGTTGTAAACAGCCTGCTGAATCCACCTCGAATTGTGGCATAGTTATTACCATCTATATCTAAACTAATGGTATCTTCGTCCCATGTAAGGGAATATGTGTGGAACGCTTTTCCTAGATGATCTGGTCGAGAGCTGCTCTTCAGCCAAACATCCCTGTAGGTCTCTCCAGTGGTTAAAACAACGCCTCCAGACAGCCTGCTACCACCGATCTGTTCACCATTTATCGATTCCAATAGCTCATTTCCTCTGATGAAAGCCACTCTCATTTGACCCGAAGCGTAACCAGATATACCATACTCATGGCTGGATGGTTCCAAAAAGATTTCTATATATAAAAAGCAAAGGATAAAAAGATTCTATCATGAAAATTTCGTAATACCAACGCGGAAATAGCCAGTCTCCTTTGGGGAGGCGAGCTCTGACTTCCACCTTTCCATAGCGAAACGAGAAATATTCTTTTGTTCTTATTCGTGCTGATACAATAGGTGGAAGAATTCGGAAAAGATCGGCATGGCGCCGGCATTCATTAGCTATGCAAAAATTTCCAGTACAACTGGTAATTCGTTTTTAATATGTTAACCATTCAACTGAATTTTTATAGAAACATATACTTACTCTTCTCCAAAATCCAATACACCTCTTCGTAAGTTCTCTTCGGTGTACCCAACTTCAGTTAAAAGTTTCGGGACTATATACAGATGACCTTCTTTAATATAGCAATTTTCAGGCCTGTTTTGAAAAGACACAAAATCAACATCAGCCAATTCGCTTGGAATTCGAATTTCTTTTTCCCAAATTGTCCAATTAAACACATCAAAGTTATCCTCGAAAATCAACTCTCCTTGGCATACACGTCTTCCTTTAACCGTCGTTTTTGAAAGAAGGCAATCTTCATTGCTACCATCTGGCGCAGGACGAGTAACTTTATCACCATTATCCACAATTCCATTTTTAGGTACAAAAAAAGTTTGGCCAAGAAGCCGATAAATATGGTTTCCTTTTTCGACATGTATCCAATAGTGCAGTTCATCACCAGGTTCAAGAACAACTTTTGTATTTCTACAAATCCAACCGCTTTTCTCGAATAACGCAGCATCACCATAAAACTCTCCTACCTGGCCTATGTCCAAGGCTCCATTTAAAGTGCCATGAAAAGCAAACAACGTAATTCCTTCTTTGTCTGCAAAGTGAAATTTGAGACAAAAATTATCAATTCAATTATTTAAAAAGTACCCATTCACGGTGCAATATTTATACTGTATATAAACTTGTTTGAAAAATGTTTATTATTTATGTTATGATCTCTAACTATCAAACTTTAATGGCTAATTATTAAAAAAATATTTCTTCTCTTTAGGTGATGGTTTCCCTATTTTGTTTCTTTGACGACAGAATGCTAAAATAGAAAAGAAATTGCCACAATTTTATTAGCAGCTATTTAATCAAATGAAAGTACCTTTTGAATAAAAACATATACTAAATATAAAATATTAACCACTTTTCACATGAATTCAATATTAGAATAAACCTAATTGATAGTCTGCGAAAAGTTTCTTTTAAAACGAAAACTTATCGTGCAGCAACGAAAAACCCCAAGAAGTGACGAGCTTGTTGATAACCTCCAAAATTAATCGGTAAATCCCCCATCAAAGCTTCAAACAATTATCTTTCCGCATAGTCAAATTTGTATGAAAAATTCTCATTTATGCAATAAAAACATGTAAATTGAGACAATGATATCTCAATAAATTACAGCAAGCATATGAGAAATCTGAGAATTTTATCAAGCCGCCCGCTATGGCGCCGAGTGATAAGAAAAAAACTCGGCGCTCAAGGAAACCTTATTACTAAAATGTGAAGGCACGAAAATGCTTTTTTTTTTGTTTATATTTTTATTAAAAATGAGATAGTTTATCTGTTAAATAAAAAATGCGGTTTGATTCGGGTAGGTCTCTAATATCATGTATGATTTTTTTAAACAAAAAATGTGTATACTTTACGCTCCAATTAAAATTTTGTCAAAAACTTTCTTCAAAAATATTTTCTTCCGTATTTAGTCTTCCGACGTCATAATTTTTCTTTCTTCTCCAATTTTCAACACTGGTTGAATTTTAAAAAATTGGGCTGCATGAACTTTAATACCCGTTATTTTTGAAGAAGTTTTCAAATATGTCTAATACATAACTTTTTTTTCTTTTCAACCCCATATTTTTCGAAAACGTGATCTGTTGGAACATTTTCATTCATGAATTCGTAATCTACAGTCTTATAGATGATATATAATTTGTTCTGAACAATTTGTTGATCAGTGTAATAGGAAAAAATATATTTTCAGCGCTATCATTCAACCATATTTAACTTAAACATATCAAAATTGTTCCAACTTCACCACCCCACAACATAATGTTATGCTCACGAGAAAAAAATACTACTGACAACAACAAAAAAAAAAACTGATATCCCCCCTAAAAAAAAAAATTCAAAAAAAAAAGTGTTGATAGGAAACAAAAAGAACTGATTATATTTTTGTCGATATTTTCAATGTTGAAATAACAATTTCAAATAAAATACTGAAATTCAAGAAATAGCGTGATATCAAGTCCATACCCTCCCCCTCCATCCGATTTATATTTGGAGATGTTATTATTTTCTGAACTTGATATCAAGTCACTTTCTGAATTTCAATGATTTTATTTGAAATTGTTACTTCAACAGTGAAAAAACCGACATAAATATAATCGGTACCTACTTTTTGTTTCCTATTAACACTTTTGTTTAGAAAAAGTAATTTTTTTTTTGGGGTTTTAATTTAGTCAAATTAAAAGTAATTATAAATCTGATAACAAAACTTCTCTGTATGCACGTTTACAGCTGATAACCTCAAATTTTCGGGTGAAACAAATATATGTATATAATATAATACGATGAACCAGCCAACGCAGCGACAGGTAGGAAACATCTTCAAACGGAAATCTTTAATTCTAAGAGTGTAAAAAGGTGTCCATTACCTGTTTTTACTTACCAACATGAGATTACTCACGGAAAGAAAGCTGCCGCCGAAATTATTTGGTTTATTATGCTAATCATTAAGAAAACACTAATTTCGTTAGACTTAGGTCAAGATCATACTTACGCGGAATAGATATTGCAAATCCCTTGGGTGAAAGAAGTTCCACTTTGGGAGTTGGGATAACGTAGCTACTTCCATTTGCAAGCACGCTCCCAGCAAGCAGAAGAACATTTAAAATAGCAAAACCAAACATTGCTTCTCCGTAAAGAACGTTTCACCAATTAAAAAATATTTGAGATCCCAGGGGAGACCTGGCAGATCAACGTACCGATCTTAGGTTTTCTTCTAAAGATTCAAAGATAGGTCACAACTTACAGACGCACTGGCTGAGTTTACACTGGCTGCTAGAGATTTAAAGGAACCACTGGAGAGAGTGAGTACATTAAGATGAAAGTGGATTCGATCTCGTCATGAGGTGGGGATCAAGAAAAATAAACGAAAACAATTCCACTTGTTTTGATTCTAATGCTTGGGAAATCTTACCAAGCAATGTTTCTTATTTACATTTAATACATAACTATTGAAATTTTATGTACATATGTATGTTTAATTTTTAAAGGTTTTTGAGCAAGTGAACCTGTTACTTGAAAACTTTGATCTGAATAAGATGGGTCGCTTCCGCCAACTTTTCCAATTTTAAAAATAATGATATGTGTATTAGAAAGAGAATAGCACAAATGAATTTGAAAAATAGGTAGATATAAGATTAGCATTTGGAGATTACTTTATACACCACCGATTGAAAGCTAGAGTTTCTTGTCTTGTGATCAATTCACATATTACAGAATTATCGTTGATTGTGGCGGCAACGAAAAAACCTCAGTATACCACCCTGTGCTTCCCTTGAGAGTTAATTCGAGCTTGGGGATGTCTTAAAAGCAGCATAAATTGCTTAGACCATGAAAATAAATCCACAAATTTTAATGAGGTGGAGTTAGAGGTTCAAATTAGCAGCTGCAATATTGAAAATTATCATGTTAGATCTAAATAGGAGTAAAAACCTTTAAAAGACGTTCAATATTTCGGCTCTTGTATTATTAGTTTAAAAAAAAAATAAAGACAAATATTTTACGTCATAAATAGGCCCTATAATACAATATAATACAAAAAATTTAATTTTAATGTTAAAACAATGTGATTATTCTGAAAAAAGTAGAAAAATTCTAAATTTTGTTGATACCTATATAGTGCGCATATCGTTTTGATGCAGGTACATATATTTTATATTTATAAAATAAATCGCGAGAGTACCGTATTTTGGCATTTAACCCTGTGAACTCATACTGTTGGTTGTACGGTTGGCTTGTGAGCCGTTTTAGTGCCCTCGCCTAAGTTGGGGTCGGTGCCGCAGCCGTAGCCCGCCATTGCTACCAATTAGCCCCGTGATGGGTAGCGGTAGAAGACGCGGTGAATATTTCGCCGTTAATTTGGGGAGCACATAGGAATTATCACAAAATTAGCCCCAGCTTAGGTGGGCTTTCGGTAACCGTTCGCCGAGGCCAGGGAACCTCAGAGTTTTCTCTAGAGTTGCCAGGCTTGCGGGTGTGGTGATTCCTATAAGAAGTTTACTTGCGCCATAGCCGCAACTGTATATTCGCGGCTTATGTACTAGCTGCGGAGTTACTCTGAAGTTGTTTCAAAACTTGCCGGCGGGTAATTGAGTGTAACACAACTTAATTTCGTGGCTCCCAATGCGAAATCGTGAGGAGGCGAAGGAGGAGCAACTTGACATCCGCGGCTTTCATCGGATTTCAATGAAATTGAGCAGGTGCCTTCCCTTTGGCCTTAAACGGAAGGATCTGAAAGAATTTTGCGGGGCTGGCATTTATTTTCGGAAATTTTCAACTTTTAATTCAAAGTTCAAAGTTAAATATTTCCGCCGCAAAATAACTTTCCACCTGCACAATTTACATAAAATCCGATTAACCACTCACTCACTGCACATTTACGGTATCAATACTCACTTCACAACCGAACCGAACCGAACATTACACAAATTTTGTTTAAAAATTTTTCACGTCCCGGTATGTCACTTTTTTCCGGCCCGCCATGACATTTGAACTGTTATATTCACTTTTCAGATGGCTCCACTAACACACTGGGCCGCGTTCCATTAATTCTAAGATATTATAATGTAGGAATTCCAATAATATTACAATATTTGTTTAAATTTGTTAAATATTTATGAAATTATATATTAAATTTTTCATATTAATTAACATTGTTTTATGAAAACTATTTTCTCGCTAAATATTTAATAATTCGCTTATCCACTGAAATATATTATTTTTTCCTGTAAGCACGCATTTGTGTAGTATATCACATAAAAAATTGTTCGCCCAAGACAAATACGCACTTTAAGTCATCACATTTAAAAGTAATAATTTTTTTCGCACGGAGACAAGCACGCATTTGTGTAGTATATCACATAAAAAATTGTTCGCCCAAGACAAGTACGCATTTTAAGTCATCACATTTAAAAGTAATAATTTTTTTCGCGCGGAGACAAGCACGCATTTGTGTAGTATATCACATAAAAAATTGTTCGCCCCAGTCAAGTACGTATTTTGAGTCATCACATTTAAAAGTAATAATTTTTTTCGCGCGGAGACAAGCACGCATTTGTGTAGTATATCACATAAAAAATTGTTCGCCCCAGTCAAGTACGTATTTTAAGTCATCACATTTAAAAGTAATAATTTTTTTCGCGCGGAGACAAGCACGCATTTGTGTAGTAATGTTAATTAATATGAAAAATTTAATATATAATTTCATAAATATTTAACAAATATTTAACAAAATTTAAACAAATATTATTATTGGAATTCCTACATTATAATATCTTAGAATTAATGGAACGCGGCCCAGTGTGTTAGTGGAGCCATCTGAAAAGTGAATATAACAGTTCAAATGTCATGGCGGGCCGGAAAAAAGTGACATACCGGGACGTGAAAAATTTTTAAACAAAATTTGTGTAATGTTCGGTTCGGTTCGGTTGTGAAGTGAGTATTGATACCGTAAATGTGCAGTGAGTGAGTGGTTAATCGGATTTTATGTAAATTGTGCAGGTGGAAAGTTATTTTGCGGCGGAAATATTCAACTTTGAACTTTGAATTAAAAGTTGAAAATTTCCGAAACTAAATGCCGGCCCCGCAAAATTCTTTCATATCCTTCCGTTTAAGGCCAAAGGGAAGGCACCTGCTCAATTTCATTGAAATCCGATGAAAGCCGCGGATGTCAAGTATAGCCGCGAAGGATACCAAAGGACTTTATCTCAGCCGAGACGAACGGAACAATGCCGGCAAGTGACTTCATTTGGGTTATGACCCCAAAGAGGGTGGAAACTCGGAGCATATATGAAATATGAAATATGAAATATGAAATATGAAATATGAAATATGAAATATGAAATATTATTCTTGGGTAAAGGGAAGGCACGTCACCGCCGGGGGAGGAGGGACGATGTGCAAGTCCTGCTTGAGGAGGGCAATTTCTCAGAAGTTTGATTTAAAGCGCCTACACACCGCCTTAAAGCAGCTGTTGAAGCCAAAACACCGACATGATCCCATTTTGGGTCAACCGAACTTTAATTATACGGGATGTGGCTCCTCCTCAGTTTTACACAGACCACAAGGGAAGAGTAGGAGCAATGTTTTAGTGAGGAAAAATAAAAATTATGGGGCTACCTCACAAACAGGGCGAAGATATGTGTTTATACAGAGGAAAGTTTGTTTGCAACCGTCCACCAGTCCTTTTCTCTGTTTTTCTTCAATTCAAAAACTCCGCACAAAACAACTTAAACCTTCATTCCACCTGAGAGGGTTGGGGGAGTTGGCGGTCAAAAAATCCAACTTTCTTTCGGGTTGATGTAATTAGACCTCCTTCATCTGAGGGCCACTTTCTGTGGTCGGTCGCCTGGAATTTGAGTGGCCATCAAAACCACATGCTGCCACGATGTTTTGCTAACTGCCCCGATACGCTGCACCGGAGCAAAATCTTATTTTTGAGCTGGCAACTAATTGCCGACATAAATTATGCTCCCTCCCCCTCAAACTTCATCCTCAATAGCTCCTGAGTTCACTGGATTTTAGCTTTATCGAGACCTTTGCTCCGCTTCTGGACTCTTTCAATCTCCGGCGCACTTTACCTTTTAAAGGGAGAAAAATTTGTTTTTGAAGGGAACAACATAAGACAAAAAATTATTAATTTAAGATTTTTTGTAATAAGACCTAAAGTCCTCAGACCGTAGAAGAAAATCGAATCAAGGAATGTTAATGTTATCTTTGTAGAAGTTAAGTATTTTACAAATTGCCTTCTCATTTCTGTCATGACTTAAAAAGATGTATAATAAAATTCCAATACTTAACATCAAATTTGCATAATAACCATAAACGTAATTTTATGAACACGCAAAATATTATGACAAGCGGAGATAAAATAGCACCTAAAGCTAAAACTACAAGCGATATCAAATTGTGAGACTTTCCACTTTTACGACATTTTTATGGGTACAGGAAAGGAGAAAAGTCATTTGTGAAATTTTACTTTTATTTATTTCTTATGGGATTTTTCAACTTTTCAAATCGACATTTGTTAAAAATTTTAATAATAACCTTAGCTACACTATATTTATTATCATTAGTCTTTCAGTATGAAAATATACTTTGAAAGACTGTATCTTTTTATTGCATAAACTGAAATCCCGAGTGGCAGCGAAATGAGTGTATTTTTCTATGTCTACTATACATGTGTATTTTTCAAATTACGTGTCTGATGCTTTAAGTGCCTTATGTGTAGCATTCGCACATTGACTTTATCCAAAAGCAAATCAACTTGATCCTTTAGCAAATGACTTTAAAGTAAACACAAATATAATATACAATAAATTTAATCTTATCACAAATTTATTTAAATTCTTAAAATTCATATAGGGAGCTAAATAAAATATTTTTTTTTTAATGAAATAAAAATTTAATATGAAAATGTTACTGAAAATTATAGTATGTACATATACATATAATAATTTTTAGAGTCCATACCTCAAAAGGCAAAAAGGAACCCTTATAGGATCATTTCGTTGTCTGTCTGTCTGTCTGTCTGTCAAGACCCTTTTTCTCAGGAACGCGTGGAGGTAGGTATAAAAATAAAATTAATATCAAATATGTACTCTGGTCTGCAACCCCTTGGATCTGTGAAAAAATCAGACTTATAAGTCAATGCAATCAAAAGATACGGCCGTTTATGCCGTAGATTTTGACACTCGCAATGTAATCAAAACCTATATAACGAGATTATAGGATCATGAAATTTGGCAAGAAGCAATGTCTTCTTATAGCATAAACAAAGGAAAAATCGGAAAACCGTAAATTTGTAGTTATATCACAAAAAAAAAAATTGTTTACGGAACCCTCGATGCGCGAGTCCGACTCGCACTTGGCCGGTTTTTTAGTGCATAATTTGCTCTTCCGACGCGGGCTGAACGCACATTAAAATTAGATTAAATTTACAGAAACTGAGTTAAACACTTAAAAAGACTTTACAGAATTTTTCTTTAGGATCATAGGAGGCCTTTCCTTGTGTAGGGGATTTCAAATTACTATTATTTATTTTTTTATTTATTTATGTATAATACTAGTTGTCACTTTACTTAGGCGGCGGAAAGGTAATTATGCACTGAAAAATTAATACTCACTGTAATTTTCAGTAACATTTTCACATGAAGTGTTTATTTTATTAAAAACAAACTGATTTTATTCGGCTCCCTATTAATTTTAATAATTTAAATAAAATTTACATTTGATGGGTTTGAATATATTTCCGTTTAGATAAAATTTATTTTCTTGCGAATAGGTTAAATGTATTTTCATTTAGTTTAAATTCATTTGTCAAAGGGCCAAATTGGTTTGCTTTTGGGTTAAGTCAATGTGCGAATGTTATACTGAAAAAAAAACGTTAACGATATTTAATCTCCTGACGAAGACGTTAATTTTTTTCTGTAATATTGTCGACTAACCGTGGCTGGATTTGAACCTGCGATCTAATCGCAGCTCTTCCACCTAAATTACTCATGCTGATGCCTTTTGAGGGATTGAACCTTAATAAAGCAATGTGTGGCGCAGGCTGCTAAGAATAAAATTTGGAATTGACTATTTTTAATAGTTAGTATTGAACAACGGAAATGTTTAAAATTTTACGGAGTTTCGGCAATATGTAGTTTTTTTCTTGTTTAAATTGACCAACTTAATTTTTTGGGTGTATGTACATATATCTGAAAAAGGGCGAATTTTTAAATTTTCGCGTCTGCTTTAGGTATTATTATGCTTGCTATGAGCGTATTTGTTCACTATATGGAATAGTTTTATCTATGTGTATTTGATTCCGATTTTAATATGATTCTAATATGTAATATCTTTCATTTTAGAAAAGTATGCCTAGGTACCTACACATGTCTTTAATTTTCGAGGGCATAAATATCAACCGCTTAGTACCCGCAATTCGAATTGTACAGGATGTTTGGTAAATATGAAAAGCGTTTTGTAGAATAACATAAATCCACAAAATTTATACTACTCCTCCGCCATTTCCTTGCATAGCCGTAAGCGATTACAAAACATCCAAACAATTTGGGGAAAGCTGGGTGAAACCTTTTACGACTTAAATTGCCCCAAAGTTTTGGCGTCGTCCCCCTCCCGCGCTCAAGTGTTTCTCCTAAATAATTCGGGGAGCACATCCATAAAGATGATGATGGACTGCAGCACATTTCTGCTCGAAGTGAAGTTTTGATTGCTTCCCCCGTACTCCGATTGGGGCACCTTTGCAGGGACTCATCGAACTGCAGGGCGGGGGTGGGGGCTACTTTCATTTGCCGGATTTATTGCGTATATGTTAACATGATGTCAAACTACCCAGAAACAGCTTGCTCTGCTGTTCCCTGGAGATGGGGAGCCCGATCGACCGGACGTCCAGCGTCCCTCCGTCGTGGTCGGGCTCCTGTTAAATAACGCTCCCGGATGGGGAACCGCCTCCCACCCACCTCTGATTATCTGATGAGTTATGGCCCTTGATGGCGAATAATAATCCTAACGAGAGTGATTTACACTGTTCCACTGCCGTTACCACTGATTCCTGTCCTGTTTGAAGGGATGTAAATCTTCCTGAAATCTGCAAATGGAAGGCTTAATGATTATGATAAATCCCCGAATGCATCCAGCATCCAGAGATTCGCGCAATAGGCGTTACTCGCGCTCCAAATATGCCAATTGCGGTCGACAGCAATAATAATAATAGAGGATGCTCAAAAATATAGGAATTCATGAATTATCCCAACAGGCTTTAGACTAATTTGAAAACGCCGCGAAGTATACTTTTATTAACTAATTATTCTTTAGTATGGGTCGAAATATCATTCAATATAGCAATTATCAAGGCATACAACAATTTAAAGTGTAATTCCAAAATACAATTAAAATTAAATTGAAATCGAACACAGTAACACATTTTTCCGAGATGTGGCAACAACACCGAAAGAAAAATATAGTTGATTTTACTATAAACGAATACAAAATTAACTATTTACAGCAATGATTTTCAGCCAATTATTGTTTAATAAATTTTATAAATTCAAAAACGTTATATTTACTATGAAGAAAGTTGAAACAACTATTTGAATTAATTAAGTCAACTACAACTATTAGTAAAATTTAAAATTCTTCAGTGTGAAAAATAGTTAATCTGTTGACAGAGAGAAAAAGTTGATTTTTTCCGATATTGCCGACCGGAGCTAGATTTGAAAAACCTTGGCAGCTTGGCTGCTGTACTCAATCGAACCACGCCATTCCGATGCCTTTTTAGAAAGTTGACTTCTGTTCCCACGATTCGAACCAAGGAACTCTGAGTTGGTACGCGCGTAGCTCTACCCTCGAGCCACCGAACGCCAATGGGTTTTGAGTAATTCAACGTTAATAAAGCGATGTGTGGCTAAAGGATTGACTATTTGTAATAGTTAATTTGACCAACGAAATTGTTAAGACTTTTCAGATTTTTATGACGCGGTGTTTAAACAATTCTTTTTGGTCAAATTAAAATTTATTATTTTAAAATAGTTGACTTGACAATTCTAGGAATTGTATATATGGCTATTCTAAATAGTCGAGCTTATAAGAATAGTAAATTGTAAAAATTGTTAGTTAAATTTAACTGAAATGTAAATTGATATTACTATTTATCAATTTTTTTAGCAAATAGCAATTATAACTACACAAAATAGTTAAAGTTATTAAAGTTTTTCTCTCAGTGAAATCTATGTATATACAAATTTTCTCATATCTAATATGAAAATTGGTATTGATTAAGGGATCCTATGTCAGCAATGTTTTCAATATAATCTAAAGTTTCCGAATTTAATTTTTTATTAGATATGTAGGTGTGAATAAATTGTTCAACTAACAGAAAAATGTCCATTGGTACTACTGAGATAAGTTTTGAACTGAAAATCAGGAAAATAACTAGTACTTACTAAAATACTGAGTTAATTTTTAAGTTTATGTACTTGAAATTAGTAGGCAAATACCTACGTTTAACCAAGTTATTTCCTCAATATACATATGTACCTATGTAGAAGCAAGAAAATAATTCTGTTTATATCTTCACTGTATAAAATAACAATTTTTGTAGTCTGATATCAATTCCTAATATCGATATTTACTTCCGAAAGTGCAGTGGCAATTTTCATAATGTAGAACAAACCCGAGTAATTAGCACATTCAAATTATTTCCTGATTTCTTGTTGGCTATTCAGTGGTATCTTTGATCTTGGAATCGCTTCTAATGGAGAGTCGTGCCCACCCCCGCGGCCCCAATTTCCCAGTTAGTAATGAACTCCCGGCTCGAAATCATGAGCTCGTTCTCATTAACTGCAAAGTCTTTATCTAGTTCCTGTAAGCAGGTGTTTTCAGTCGTTGCTGCTCGGAGGGCGTAAAAAGCCCAAATTGGCTCTCCCCCCAGCGCGGGATCACGTCATGAATAAATAATCGGCCCCACGCCAGCGACTCCTTTAAGACTGCAGGAGCCCCTCCCAAGGAGCCCCTTCTGTTCCGGGCGAAGTCATTGTCTTGCAAGAAGAAGGCAGCGCTGCTTCCGCCCGCAAGATAAACAACCCGGAGGAGGGCCGCCCGCCCGCTTCTGGAGCGATTCCACCGATCGAAGTCATCGAGGGCTCGATGCGGGGGCGGCGGGTCTGAAAGGGGACTTCCGGGGCGCGGGTGCAGGCCCTAGTTGCCCGCAAATGAAATACTCAATTCCACGAGGCGCCGAATGGGCCGCAGGTGGGGAGGGGCCGCCAGCCGCATCCCGGGAAATGGGCGCGATGAAAATGGGAGATAATTCCTTCCTCGGTGAGCTGGGTACCTCCGGAAACTTCAAATGTTCGGACTGTCTGCAGCGGAGGGAAAGATGTTGCGTAACATAAAAACGCTGCCAGTGGACCAGAGGTTGGATAAGAAAATTTTGATAATATTTTTTTTTTCGGGTATTCGCCCTTTTCAGCCCTATTTTTGCTCAAATCAGGCGGACGGTACTTTTGTGCGACCGCATAATCATGAAAATTTCCGGTAACATTTTCCTTATCCTCGGGCGAGATGAGGTGTAGTTTTGTGCTTTCCCAAGCTCGTAAAATTAAGGTCCTATCTACCCTGAAAATTAACCTAATAAGACGCGATACAATGAAGGGCATTAAATTTGGCGTCTCTATTCCAATCCAATCCCAGCGAGACGGATTTGATTGATAAATCTGAACATTAAATACACAAAAACACGTTCAGAAAAAGGTACTGTTTTCAAAGAAAACCTATATGTTAATTTTACTGAAAATACATCATATTTGGCATCAATAAATCGAATCTTTAAAAGAAAGGTAAAAATTACATTTTAGTTTATAAATATGAAGACAACATTTTCATTGCTATTTTTTCTACTAATATTTAATTATTTCATCTTATTTTGTTTCTACGCTGAGAGAAAAACTTTAATAACTTTAACTATTTTGTGTAGTTATAATTGCTATTTGCTAAAAAAATTGATAAATAGTAATATCAATTTACATTTCAGTTAAATTTAACTAACAATTTTTACAATTTACTATTCTTATAAGCTCGACTATTTAGAATAGCCATAGGTATGTACAATTCCTAGAATTGTCAAGTCAACTATTTTAAAATAATAAATTTTAATTTGACCAAAAAAAATTGTTTAAACACCGCGTCATAAAAATCTGAAAATTCTTAACAATTTCGTTGGCCAAATTAACTATTACAAATAGTCAATCCTTTAGCCACACATCGCGTTATTAACGTTGAATTACTAAAAACCCATTGGCGTTCGGTGGCTCGAGGGTAGAGCTACGCGCGTACCAATTCAGAGTTCCTGGGTTCGAATCGTGGGGAACAGAAGCCAACTTTCTAAAAAGGCATCGGAATGGCGTGGTTCGGTTGAGTATAGCAGCCAAGCTGCCCAAGGTTCAAATCTAGCTCCGGTCGGCAATATCGGAAAAAATCAACTTTTTCTCGTTGTCAGCAGATCAACTATTTTTCACACTGAAGAATTTTAAATTTTACTAATATGTAGTTGTAGTTGACTTAATTAATTCAAATAGTTGTTTCAACTTTCTTCATAGTAAATATTACGTTTTTGAATTTATAAAATTTATTAAACAATAATTGGCTGAAAATCATTGCTGTAAATAGTTAACTTTGTATTCGTTTATAGTAAAATCAACTATATTTTTCTTTCGGTGTATAGTTTTAGGTGAAAATTGAATAGTATTTTATGTATTATGAAGACATAATAATATATAATAAATATACCTACTGTCCCAGACAGGGCCAGTGACTTTTTCAAACAGTTTCTGAGATTTTTTGTTTTCTTTTTCTCTGCATTTTTTTTTGTCGGTCTTTAAAAAAAGGCGATTGTCTTTAAAAAGCTGCTTCGAAGCCATTGTATAATATTAAATGATATTTATAATTTGTAGATAACTCATAATAACTCGTAAATAACTTAGAGTAAATCACCCATAATTTCGTATACTTACAACGTAGCATTACCCTTTATGGTTGCTTATATGATTTACGCTGACTTGAAGTATAGTATAGGTATTTTAGGTAAGTTTTAAGACGCCTAAGAACTGAAAAGGTCTTCCAGTTATGCATAAAGAGTCAGGTATTTATTAAAATTCGTATAAACTGCTTGCTTAAGGTTTCCAAAATAGCTTTAATCTTTAATCTTTATTTATTATTTCAATCGAAAGAGAACTCTTCAAAATTCCGCCGCAGTGGAGTGTGGTAATACCCGCACATTTTATTTTCTATTCAGTAACTGAATTAAATTAAATGTTAGTTACTCAACTGAACTCGTTTCCAAATCTTGCTTTAAACTTTGCGTATGATTATAGTCGAGTTTTTGCAAATGCTTTTTTTGTTTTAAATAAAAACCAGAAACAATTATGAATATACAAATTTTGTATATATTTAATCCCACAAACCCACTTGTGACAATCTGGGAAAAAATGAAAAATTATAAATTCGTAAAGTTTTCATTCATTTGCGGACACCTGAGACAAATTAATTTTACTTTTTAATGCGCGTCACCGTAATAACCTGCCAGTTCAAAGCCAAATATTATTTTTGCATTAAGGGGCCTTTTGAGAGCGTCGAAAGGATCTGCCACCAGTAAACGGGGGCGCACAATAGTCCCACTTTTCAGCTGTAAAAATAAAAAAAAAATTTCAATTTTCCGCCAAGTGGGCACTTCAAATTAATCCACTGCAGAAATGCCCCCTTTTATCACTTTTCGTTTCTCTTAATCGATTTTATGCCTTTGGAGCGTTGAAAATTAAATATCGACTGCCGCCTGGTGGATATTTTGAAAAATAAAGGAGAGAAATGAAAAAAAAATTGGATTAATTTCCATTTCTGTAAAGGCAATTCGCCGCTTACAAAAACTCTTTCAAGGCAGATCTCGCCGCAATCCCGTGTGGTGGAGCGGCAGTGGCGGAGTGGTCCAGATCGCAGCATCCGAGTCGTGGGGGGAGCCGGGAAGCCTACCAACAGACGATTCACACAAAAGTAAAAGACCGTGGAGTAATTGAAGACGGAGCCTCAGATGCTCCCGGGGGAGTTAGCCGGGACTTCCTGAAACAATCTTCGGGTTTAAATGGCCGCGAGGGAGAGGCGGCAAAGGGGGCTCTGGTGTAAGCCGATTGAAAAACGAACTCGAATCAGCTTTTATTGCAACCAGAAAAATTACAAGGGATGATCAGCCTTATCTGCGGGAGCGGGGGACGGGAGGCGAGGCGCCGGGTGATGAAAGGCGGCAATTCCGACGCCAGACAAGGGACGTCGTTGCACTTTGTTTCCTCCCGGGAACAATTCGCTTTTATTTTTCGCTTTTGACGAGCTCCACGGCGCGGCGCCCCAGACTGGCGTATGCATCGCGGGAATTCACCCGGGAGCCAGGAGAGGTGCTGACTTTCATTCGAACAGTTCCGGCTATTTGCCCCAGATCCTACGCCACTGCGTTTATCCTGCAGGATGCACACTCGCAGGCTTATCTGAGACAAAAGACAGAAAAGGACTGGAGCAGCATAGGACCGATGTGTTTTGTTCCTGCTGCAGCCTGCAGCCGAGATGGCAGGGATAAAAACGAGTCACCTTTTTTCCTTGAGTGCTGAATATGAAAAGGAGATTTTCTCTTTCACCATCTTGCGGGAATAAGTAGCCAGGATGGGATTAGCTACAATAAAATGCCTTCAACAGAATGTGAAGTTGAGCATTGCTTAAATTTTCAATCATTTGTAAATTATGGAAATCCAATTCAAATCGTTTTTACATATTTAAATCTCATCTTATTAGGCACTATCAAACTAAAAAGTAAAAAAAGTCTATGAATTAAATCACAAGTCTTATATAAACGGATAAAATATTGTGTAATGTTTTCAAACAATAAGCTCAGCGACTGAGAGTAAAAATGATTCAAATTGAAAGTTTACAGATTATTTCTTCGGATTACGATGATAATGCGTTTGATACATTTATGGATAATTTGAAAAATTGAATTTATTATACAGCTTCAATAAATTAAATCTACTTTCAAATAAAACCAAAACTGACTCTATGTATACCTATACATATAATTACGTTCAATAGCTAACATTAATTTCGAAAATGTGGTTTCGAAAAAATTATCTTTAAAGTTTCAGTTCGCCATGGTTTAGCCAACGAAAGCTAATCTACATATACACCCGCAGAACTTTTACATTTTTCAAGACTTTTGGAAACGATAATGTTCGTTTTTGTCTACCCTGCCTCTAATAAACGATATAGCAAAAGTCAGGTTATTTAAGTAGAACATTTACTAATATTACAATTAATGTATAATAATATTATCTATTTGCTGAGTAAAATGTAAGAAAAGCTATACGGTTGAATTATTTTGAAAAATTATTTGAAGACAAACAACAAATGAAAAACCATATTACTTCCCATAACATCAACTCATATGGTGCAAACACACCTGTCATTTGAGTAATCTTATGACTTTGTCAAGATTATAATTCTTTCTTAATTAATCTGAGAAGTCATAGGAATTTGAAAGCGTCTACGCATTTTGAGCTCGAACTCAAACAAATTGTCAAATAGTGTTGTAAAAGAGAAAAGCTAGAATTGTATGATGTGAGCGCAAACAAAATCATATGATTTATCAGATAGTGTAAAGCCTGAGGAGGGGCAGACCAACTCCCATACATTTTTGCTCATCCTCCTTTCTTTCAGGAAATCGGAAAGGTTCATAAAACAATAAAAAGTAGATGAAAACCAGAAAAAAAATCGATCTTTTTAAAATTACCGATGAAATGACTCATTTTGGTGCAACACACGTTAAAAGCGCTTAAAGCAACACGAAACACGGATAATACCAAAGCACGCTTAAATGCATTAAGTACAGAATATAATTAATATTGTACCTACATAGCCAACTTGGAGTTTTTTATGTGAAGCCGTTTTTATGATAGACCTGGTAGCAAAGTCTGTCTAAAGACCACAATTTTGATGGCCTCTAAAGTCGATATATCATATATCATTTCGTTTTAAAGTTAGAAGCCTCTGACGCATTAAAAGCGTTGTCACAACAATTTCGTTTCGTTAGATTCTACGGTGTGAAATCTTAAAAAGTTTGTAAATGGCCGTGTAGTGTATGCACTGCACCTTTTAATGCTAATTTATGTGCATACATATAGGTCCTATGCGTAAATGCAAATTTTCTCATTTATCCGTGCTACAGGTATGTTAAACTAATAAATTCAATATTTTTTCTGGTTTTTAATCATGTGCATTTATGCGTGCTTTGATCTATTTAGTTTAAAGGAAAAACAAACAGTGTATAGGATTGAGTACGTTTTTGGAAATATTTTGTAAGCACATAAAAATTTAATCAAAGTATACTTCCATAATTAAATATATGGGTACCTACTATCGAAAAAAGCTTTGAATTAAAACCAATTTTATTTTCATAAATTGAAATTCATTTCTTTCCTATTAAATGAAACATCCTTTCAATATTTTGTATATTAACCTTTATGAAAGAACGATTTCGAGTACATATGTATGCTATATACAGATAAATTCAAGTATTTCAAAAAATAAAAATAAAATAAAATAAAATTCAAGCTCTACTTCTTTGCGCTGAATGAAATCTTTTAAGTCCGATCAAATTACTTTCCCACGTGGCATTTTTCTAAAAATACATCGCGTCTTTCAGCCTTGAAATTTACATAGTAGGTCTCTACGTCATATAAACTTCTGGTGGTGGTGCCGAGAGCAAGCCTCCTTTTTTCGAAGAAGCGAACGAAAAAATGTAAAATAAAATTGTGAAAAAGAAAAGAATTTAATCAACCCATATCCAATGAAAATTTGGGGGATGCTGCTTCATCTTTTCAGCGTAGAGATCTGAGGAAAAGGAAAAAAAAGCCAGCGGAGCCATTAAAAATAAATCGCGTTCACCTTGCGTTTTCGAGGAATCTTTTCGGCGCTTCTACCCGCTCCACCCCCGCTGGAAAGGCATTTAATATTTATCGCGGTGGGCGGAGGAGGAGGAAGCCGTTTGTCTAAAGGAGTTTCACGCTGAGATGGATTAAAGGGGACCGAATCATGGCGAGAACAAATATTTTTCGAGTTAAACAATAAACAGATTAGATAGTGTCAACCGCAGAAAGAGTTTTATAGACTGCGCTGAGATACGCGCGAGGAGGATCCGTGGATTCGAGACTGTCGTTATCTTTTGAGCGATTTTATTGCTTCCAACAACTGGCGGCTAGGAAACATTTCGCTGGTTAGTCGTTAAAGGCAATGTTATCTCAAATAAAATTGCTTTCGTCGCAAAAAGAAAACGAGAAAAAAATAAAATAAAAATTCTACCATATCGACTTGGTCGTTTCAAAGACCCGCCATTCGAACGTTCCCGAGGACATTAGCGAGGAAAGCTGCAAACGTCGAAATCGTCAATTTGATTTATAAAAGGGAATTCCCCTTTAATTTCGGGTGCTGATTGAATCCGAGCACACACGACTGCACGTCCGTCCACCTTTCGATTTCGCTGTCGTTGCATTAAAGGGTGAAACCCTGCAGCTCCGTGCACCCTGTGCAGCGTAGCGACCCTACAAAAGGACTAAGTCAAAAAATAGTCCCCGACGAGAATAACAAATTCGTCTTTTACGACCTTTGAACTTCTAACATCCGCGAAATTAGGTCAATTTTTATGACATCTCTCGACTTGGCGATTCGCTCTGAGGTCCAATATGCACCAGCACACGTCCTCCCCGCGATTCCCTTGACCATGCCATTAAAAGGAGCTTAAAGTTCCAGGAATTTTGCCGTTTATTAATGGTGAAGTTGTTTGTCTCCTTTGCCGGTCCGTCAATTGAATTACATCAGGGTGGAATTGCATTTAAAATGACAATAAAATTACTCATCACGCTTCGAATTGTTCACCATCAGTTTTATGTTCGTTCGACCCGATTTAAAAGGATTCGTGACGATCCGGCAAAATTTATTATTCATCCCTGTCCATGCTTTATGTAAATTTTTTAAGGGTGAAAGAGGAACAGTTTTCGTGCATTCATTAAAACCTGATTTCCTGCAATTTTAATGCACTCTCTCTCCGGAGCGGCGCATCAATTAATCCTGGATCCCGGATCCCAATAGGTGCGTTCCATTTAATGGGACATGTAAATTCTTAACCATATCATCGACTTCGGTACTGCGGGTCCTTTGACCAGCGAGAGGGCTTTAATTGATTGAGGAGATTCCTCGTTTAATTGATTGCGGTTTTCCTGGCAGTTAAAATATGTATTCAGGTAATTTACAATTTTTTTACATTTCCCGATTATGTTGGAAGGCGTTGAGAGATGCCATACCTCAGAAGCTCGGCGTGATATTAATTGCAGTTTTCATTTTATTTTGGACCACATTATTTTTAATTAGCCTGCCTTTTCGTTCAGTAATCCCACAGAGAAAATTATAAGAAGAATGCATTACGCGGAATAATGATAAATGATATAGTGTAAACATAACGTTGACGCCCTGCCTGACTACGATTCGATTAAAATTCGTTTCCCATCTCTCTCATTTTGAATGTTCTTCCCTTAACCAGACTTTTAAAATGCTTTACAAATACGACGAGTAGATTTGATGTTGACTTCGGTCTTGCAGAGAGTCCAAGATCAAGACAAAGATTTGACTTACAAGATCGATGCCATGTATGCTTTCTCCTAAATTTGACAAAGAACAAAATGGCCTTTTAAACCAAGCTTTTCAAAACAATAGGATGCACATCAGATACGAGAAGAAGTATATTGTTGCTATATTTTCCTCTATTTAAACTCAATGAAATAAAATTCTGGAGTTATAATCAGAAAGTTAATTTTATTTATTTCAAGGCTTTAATTTGAGACTCAATAGTGGCTTTATCGAACTCAACTTCAGCCCTTGTCTTGCCGATGCAGACGAAGTTGACGACTTCACTTATTGCCGAAGAAATGAGAGTTGCCTTCATTCCGAGCAGCTCAGATCCGAGTTCCTTGAGGGCAGCACTAGCGCTCTTCTTCAAGTTCTTGCCGCATTTGACAGCTGCCTTGGAGACGCCCTTGTCAAGACATACCCCCATGTCGCGGATGACGTCATCCAATCTTTGGATCGCACTGTTGATGAAGCTCTTGCTGGCTTCGTAGAGGTCTCTGATTGGCTCGATCGCAGCGTCAGCGCAGCTCTCGATCTTCTCGGAGCTCTCCCGGGTGTACTTCTCAAGAATGTCCATGCCCTTGCCCTTGTCCTGCTTCTTCTCCAAGATTCCCTTCATGCGGGTCAAGAAGGCCTCAATTTGAGAAGTTGAAGTGAAGAGCTTCTGGCGCACCTTCTCCATGGCCTTCTCGAATTTAGCATCAGCAGTTTTGCTGTAATCCTCGAGTTTCGCACGAGCGCTCTGAAGAAGTTCATAGATTTTATCGTAGATGACCTTCACGATGCTGTCACCGGTTTCCTCGATTCTTTTCTTAATATCTTCAATGTGCTTCTTCACTTCCATTTGGGCGTTCTTAAAGAAATTGCTCGCATTCTTTTCGAATTTATTCCATTCATTTTTTACGACACCAACAGCTTTATTAATTTCTTCTCCAGCTCTGTTGAAGAAGTCAGTGACGCTGTTAGCAACATCCTTCCAGGCCTTTTCTACGTCTCTGGCTGCTCCCTTTACCCATTTTTCAGTATCCTTGGCTGCACCTTTAACCCATCGGTCAGTGTCCCTGGCGGCGCCTTTGACCCATTGGTCAGTGTCCCTGGCTGCACCTTTAACCCATTGGTCAGTGTCCTTGGCGGCGCCTTTAACCCAATTTTCAGTGTCCTTGGCGGCACCTTTGACCCATTGGTCAGTGTCTCTGGCGGCACCTTCAACCCATTTTCCAGTATCTTTCGCGGCCTTATCAATCCAGTTTCCAGCATCCTTGACCCACCCGGGCATCCAAGGAGCACTGCTGCTGAAGTTGATAGCCAACAAGGCACATAAAATTGCCAAGGCGAATCTCATCGTTGTAAGATTTTTAGGCTGTCGTCTTCAAGATCCGAACTAATGACGGATCATTGCAAAGATCACCTTTTATAGATCGATTTATTTGCATTTTAGATCCAATTATTTTCTGATCTAGAGTAAATATTAGCACAATTGGCACACTTCGCATAGTATGATGCAAATTGCATTTTTTCAGGTAGACTATCTCAACTGAAACACTTGTTCAAGCAAACTGACCGCAACAATCTTACTTTCTAGATTGAAAGTTCTTTACGAAAAACAAAAATCTAATAGTACACATGCTTTAAGTCGTAAGAGCAAGTTAGCGCCTATCCGCAAAACGCAATGAAGATTTAATATTTCAAAATGTAAACATTTCTTCGCTGATATTTTAAAAATAAAA
The DNA here is from genome assembly GCA_951509405.1 of Machimus rusticus. Classification (NCBI taxonomy): domain Eukaryota; kingdom Metazoa; phylum Arthropoda; class Insecta; order Diptera; family Asilidae; genus Machimus; species Machimus rusticus. Next base: position 12,563,680 of record OX608054.1, on the reverse strand, counting down.
TTCGATAATTAAAATTCTGAAATTTTAATATCGTAAAATAAAAATTACTTCATAATCGTTATCAAATTACCAAAAAATAAAATCGTATTTTGTAATTGTTTTGATCATAATCATTACAGTCACTGATCAATATAAAAGTTCGGTTGCGGAACAAATAGGTAATTTGTTGTTATTATTAATATTATATTCATTTTATTTTTCAAGAGCTTTTTTTCGTATGAAGTAATATTTAATATTAAAAATAAACAATTTTCAGGCTTTTTTAATTATCCTCATTCGAGTGAGATTTTTTAGAGATTCTTACAAAAATTAATGATTAAATTTTTCTTCAAAATATTTCCTGTAATTTTCAGCTTCACAAGTCATTTCGCAAATGGGCCGACGACAGCTAGGGTCGTGCTCTTTATCGTGTTTATTTAACTCTTTGTAAAATTGGCTTTTCTCGGTGAAGTCATTTTTTCTACGAGGCATTACATGAACGTGAACATGCTTTTTGTTTAAAATCAGATTAGATATATTAATTTCTTATAATGGAAAATAAAACTATTACTTATGTTAAAGAGCTTACTTTCACTGTTTGTCCAGAGTCTTCGCCATCTTGAACCGTCACTGAAAAAGAGTTCACTTCGTAAAAATTTTCGAGCATTTTGTGTACAGTAAGAGCTGTTGCAAACAAGTCAGCTGCCTCCTCGCCCGCAAGATCTTTAAGTCGTTTGGCAGGTCGCTTAGGTACTATTAAAACGTCTTTTTCGAATAATTTTTATCAAAATAGTTTCTTATTCAAAAGATCAATATTTTACTTACGGCCTGGAACGACACACCGTATGTTAGTAAAGGCAAAGCTGTATTTCGATGTAAAGAATATGGTTTCGGCTGGAATTGTGTTTCCACCGAAATCCATATCAACAGCATCTAAACTATCTGAAATATTGTGAGGTATGAGGGAGTAAACATCTGGCCGTCTATGTTGAAAAGTAGGCATGTTAGTTCGGACCTTTTTGAGCCATTCTAAATCGATGCTAGCTACAGCTAGATCAAGGTCGACATTTTTACACTGAGCCAGTATTTTGCCCCAAGGATCGATTATCTTAGAGTTCGTAGATAATATTTTTTCTTAGCCAATTTATATAGTTTATTTAATTTACCATTGCGTGTCCATAGCTTTCACGTTTAGGGTTGTGGAATCCAATTTGTGCTGGTGCTACTACAAAACATTGGTTTTCTATAGCTCTCGCCCTAAGCATAATTTCCAGGTGTGCTTCGCCAGTTAAATGTGGAACTGTTGCAGGGTATGTTAAAATTTCTGCTCCATATTTCCGTAGAATTGTACTTAGTTCCGGAAATCTTATGTCGTAGCACTAGGAAAATATATTTTTGAGTTTAGTAGGCAAAAATAAAAAGATGTTATATAATGTTACAATAAGTAGACCAACTTTTCCAATTGGAGTTTGAAAGGGGGCAATAATTTTGCTGCCTTTGGACACAGTATTCGATTCGATGAACCGATATGTTGGAGCGACTACGTCAAAAAGATGCAATTTACGATATGCTGCTATTATGTTTCCATCACTGTTTACAACCAAGTTAGTAACATACATTTTGTCGGTCTTTTCTCCATTCTTAAATAATAATAAGAACGTTAAGATTACATTCTGCAAAACAAAACTATTTAATTAACAAAAATTTACAGAGTCGAGAATTGATTCCTGTACGCCACCAAAAGATATCCACATTTTACTTTTTCTTGCAAATTCTCTGTATGTCTCCACTGTGCGGCCAGATAAAGGTTCTGCCAATTCAAGAACCTCTTTACGGCTTTCACCTATAAAATCGCAGCATTCGGGAATAAAGAGAAACTTTAAAAATAATATTATTAATATCATCTGAAAATTGTTCCAAAACAAACATACATCTACACACTCTTTCCTGGCCATTTCCACAATATTACAAACTTGCCGCAGATTTTCTGTTTTGTCATTTGTAGCTCGCATGTGACAAATGCCGGCTAATGGACTCTTTTTTCCTTCAGTCATGTTGCTTAAATTCATTTTTATACACAATCGCTTTTGAGATATTTTTAACACAGCTTTAATGCCTAATCTACACTTTTGCACGAACATTTATGGTATAATCAACTAAAATATGATAAATTTCTCTTAAACGTTTTAGAAAAAAGAAAGAGTTCAGATGATAGCAAAATTCTTGATGATTCTCAATAAAAGCTGAACTATCAAAATTAAACTTTAAACTTCAAATTGTTTTCTGACGACAGCGTAGGCAGATCAAAGAGTTCTCTATTCTTCTTCTTCTCAGGGCTTTTAGTCTGCCTACTTCTTCTACACTTATTTTAAATTAATTATTTAGAGAAAAAAGTATAGGTATATTAAAGTTCTGAAATTTATATGTTCAATATCCTGTTTTTAAATAATTTTTTGTTATTAATACATACATCCACAACGGTCATGAAAATGCCCAAAGCAGTCACAATTTAAAAATACGCACTAATGCAAGCATATACTCGCCCAAAACGGGAACCAAAATTGAAAAAATTCGCCCTTTCGTAGGCATCATACATACGCACGCAAAGCAGAAACTGTACCTTATTTGGGTATAAAACGGGCGTACCGTACCTTTTTTGTATTATCTTTGAATCACAATAACTGTGTGTAAATAATAATCGATGTAATTTCATCAGCACCAAAACCGCTACCACTTTGTCCCGCCAAATATTTCGATCGGCTTTAGATTTGTCAATTTTTTATAGGGTCTTCAAACTTTTCGATTTTTTTTACTAATTCTTTCATATCAGTAAATAATATAATAATTTAATAAGAGTCAAAAAAATTGACAAAGTTAATAATAATCGAAATATTCGGCGGAACAAAATTACATAGAATGGTGTGGTTCTATGTATTGTGTATGAAATGATAGTAGGTTACATCAGGTTTTGTATTACTCGTATCTCGTATGCCCACCTTTAATGAGACCTTACATACATACATATATTCATCGACAGACTTCGTGATGCTCCATAAGTTTTTCGGAAATTACCTTTATCTTTTACGCATTCCTACGAGAAATGTCATTTTCATAGACATTTCCCTAGCATGCTCGATTTTGTTTCTGGAACAAGTGATTTTACACAAATTGTGCGGAATTTTAATCTCAGTGGTGAACATTTCAAAAAGCAATGTGTAGCAGTTTTGCTATGCAAAGTTTATATTTACGTATACAATTAGTATTCTTAAGCTCCAATATGAATTTTAGATGTAACTTTCTTTATTTTTACGCCTATACATATGAAGATTTGCTTCTATCTATAGTAAAATTTTACTTCTTTGAAAATATCATTTTTCGAAACATAATTTTCGGTTTAGCTTATACCATGATTTCATCCCTCCAAAATCTTGGGATTTAGAATAAGTGATTTAAAATGATCATAGTCGTGATTCATTTGTTTTCAAGTGTTATATTTTAAATTGTTTTCCAATTTTCTTTTCTTTGTAACTACTTATTCCCTTCCAATTTAATATCAATGCCTGCTAAATAGTGCAGAATTAACTTTTTGGAGATTCCATAATGAATTTATGAGATTTTGATTGAGATTTTCTTCACTGAAAGAAAAATATTGGCAAAATTGACCAAAATCCTTGGTTAAAAAGGCGCCAACCAATAAAGTTGGAAGTAGGAGTACCTACTTAGGCCGCTTTCACCGAACGGAACACTCGAAACGAGCATTTTTATTTTATAAAAGTAGAATGAGATTTCGTTGCTGGCAGTGGATATGCTGCGCCTTCTAAGCTTAAAGCACCCTCCACTCCTGGACTAGCAAAATACACTGAATTTTCAACTTGGCCTGGAAATTTTCTTTTTTTATACTCCGTAGAAAATTCCATGGCCCTCGGAAATTTTAAGCAGGACCACTGAGGCTGCCTTCATTCAGCCCTAGATATCATCGCAGTGGTCACCCCTGCCCGCTTGATTCACAGGCTCATCTTTGATTACTCCCATTGATAATTAAAGACGAAAGGATGAAATTCTGCCGAAAATTTCTTCGTTCGGCGAAGATTTCTGAACTCTGCAAAGACGAGAAATGAAATTAATTAAAGAAAAGTGAAAAAAAATGTTGTGTGGAGAGGGAAAAGAAGAACGTGGAGGGTGAAGAGAAGATGAAGAACTTTTCTATCCCGGCATAGAGGCCCTGGCGACTCCTTTAATTGAGGCTCAACTTCAATATCCTTTGGCAAATTAAATCAGGGCAAAAACTTGATTGAAGCCAGAACCATGAAATTGAGTTATGAATTGCTGCTGAGAGTGAAAAACAAATGGATCATGCCATTCCTCAGGATTATTCTGAGGGTTAGCCCACGGAAAATGATTTTGTGCGAACGATAAGTCCAGAGGATTTTATTCTTAAATTGAATTAATGAAAATGGTGTACTCAGGGCCCTTCGGGTGTACCATCAACGGGCAAATTCAAGATAAGCATTTACTTTAGAATAAGGATGATCTCTTGATGAACATTCGGACGTACGCGAATTGTATTTGGTAGTGGTAGTTGTAGGTCATTTATTTTCTTTTTTACACAAATACCACTCAGAAATTTTAGATACATTTTAAGTTTCTACAAAGTATGACATTTTTATACAATTTTATTTCAAAACAGAACAGGAAAGGGACAAATTACACTATAACAGGTATAAATAATATTTTAGTCTCTTACATAGTACCATTGAAATTAAATTAAAATGATAGTAACTTTTTTTATAAAAAACTCATAAAATAACATGATTTATGTGAAAAGTAGTCTATGTAAACTTTAAACAGAGGAGAGTATTAAAATATTCTGCAATTAATTTTACTTACCAGTTCCATAAATATAAAACTAGATGTTTCAATTGAATTTTTATGAAGAAGCATCAGCTCTTCCCTTCGTCATTTTCTAGATTCTATAAAAATGTCATTTTCGTTAAGTAAATTGAATTATTTGTTGACAAATTCGAACGTCATTCAATTAAAGATGATTATAAATTGAGTTTGAGGTTTCCTCGGAGATTTTGATGGAACTTTCCAGAAATGTTCGTATAGGGCCTTGAGTGACGAACATGCAAAAAATATTTGTCGACTGCTTATATTTTCTGAGATATTTAACTATAAAATTCTGAAAAGTCAATTTCTCCGATGCTCCACAATCTTTTGGTGGAAAATATGGAAAATCTTAAATTAAAAATACTTCTGCCGGATTTCTCTAAACAATTATCATAAACATCGTTAGTTTCAAAGATTTTGTATAGAAACTTTTTTAAAATGAAAAAATCTCGGTAAATACAAGTGACCGAGAAATGTTTCTTGCATATTTGTCATTTTTGGCTCAAAATAAACACTTGGACAAAGTTTTATCAAGATCCGTGAATAAACCTATGCAACTTAATCTGTTACATTAAATTAGAAAAATATATAAAATGGATGGAAGTCAATGTGGGTATAAAATTGAAAGACCCTTTTAACTCAAAACAATGTGGGATTTTATTGGGTACCCTGTGTTCTCTTCATTCTCTATGTTAATAATAATTTTACGCTAAAAAGTACGTGTGTGTGTCCTTAGCCTATTTTATACAACTTGATGATTTTTCGTTTTGCATATAATTTTAATTTTTCTGTCTTTTTTTTTAAGTTGCTTTATTTGCAACGTTTGCAAATGCAATTTCTTTTCCTAGGTAGATGAGATGATTTTACTCACGTCACAAGATAACCGTCCGTTCCCCCGGCCCCCTCCCGAATTGATCACAAAATATATAAAAGGTGTCGTCACAGATAAACAAGTTCTTCACTCAAACTCGAATTGGAATCGCGGTATAAAATCTTATTCTAGAAACAGTAAGTCCTTCCAGGTGGGCACATTTGCACACTGTTAATTTGCTGCTGCTGTTGCTGTTGCTGCTGATGTTGCTGATCCTGTTGCTGCTGCGGTGGAAGATGCTGCTGCTGTTGCTGCTGATGTTGCTGTTGTTGCTGCTGTTTGAGTGCCTTTAGATGGTTCTGCTGAGTAATCAGCCCCAAGGCCACTCCGGCCGGGCCACCGGAAGGTGTAGTCGCCGTTGGGGCACCGGAGGCCGGGACTCCGCCCCCAGCGCCAGCGGCAACCATAGGCAGCGAAATCTTCCTGTTGAGCGAGTGTCATCCGTACAAGCCATACTGCGCGTTATCGGGAACTCCTCTACTTAGGGTCCTGGAGATGGTGTTGCCATCGTAGCAGATGTTTGTTGTTGCAATTCCTAGAAGCGGGGGTGGAGACGGGGTTGCCATGGCTCCACTGGTCGGTATCATGGGACGACGCAGGGTTCCATGGTGACCCACAAGAAGGGTTCCGGTGAAATACGAAGGGGCTGTTGTACGATGCGACACTGAGCTAATTGGCATCAGGGCACCTGTAATTGAATAACATTTAATTATTAGTTAAAATCATATAAAAACAAGTACTAATCAGAAATCATCAACCCTGGATTTTCTTAATTTTAAGTTTAGCAATTTTCGGATGCATGACTTTATCAGCAATATCTCTTGAACCACATAACCCCACGCAACTTGTCTTTTTTTAAATTGTTTATAAAACCTCATACCTAGCCACTTTTTAAAATTCAAACATATAAATTTTAAATCATGGATTTCAAAAAGAAGTTGTATGTAGTAACATTAATTAACCATTGTAATTTCGAGAATTTGGTTTCTTTAAATGCGAAATTTCATTATAAAATTTATTAAAAACTCCCAATAAAACTACATATATTAAAGCGGTCTTTTTCGAATAATTCACTGCAGTAAATTAGTTAATAACATGACATAAACTGCATTTTCCAGAGCAATTCAGCTTTACGTTTTGTACGTTGCCGATGAGACCATGCAATTTCATGGTTGTTGCACTCAATTTGAATTTGAATATTAAGCAGTCGCGAAATATTTTCATTTTTTGGGTCATTGATTTCATTAGGAGCGTTCATGCCGGAACTCAGTAGAGGCAATTCCGGAGTCCGGAAATATGACGACGAGGAAAGGACGAGGAAGAGTGGGTCAGTGTGTCGAAATATGCGTAATAATTTAAATTGCCGAGGATTTGAATTGAATGCCACAAATATAATCGAACTAAAAAGGTTTAATAGGGCGCACACGTTACCTTTTATGTAATTAAATCGCTTATGCTTTCAATATTTGTTCCTCCAACATATTCGGTGAGGGATAGGAGGCCAAGTGATGAAGGATACAATTTGAATAAACATGGATATGAAATCAATAAACTTTTTCGGCTTTCTGCATCAATGTGTTCTAATAATGGAACGCAATATAATGGAAACTCGAAACGGTTTTCAATTACTCTAATTAAAATAAATACTTGTAATGTTGTGCTAGAATTTTAGTGCTTTGGAAGGAAACGTATAGAAATTTATTTAGTTCAATTCAATGCTTTTATTTTTATATGACACCCGACTTAATCTGCAGCCCCATCTTAAAAAAATATTTTTAAGGCTTGCGTACTTTATTGTAAAAAACCGCCACCGACGTATAGTTTCTCCCGAAAAAATTGGCTCAAACCATGCGTCCGAATAATTTGCCCCGAAAAAATCGCCCCCAACCGCATAGTTTGTCTAGAAAAATTCGGTCACAACCAAGCGGCCGTAAAAAATTGTCATAATTTTCGTTATAAAATGGCGAGTTTTTCATTTCATAAAAATTTTTTGGATGCGACGTTCTTACGAGGATCCATAAGGACAATGAGAACAGATCCTAAAAAACGTTGGCTATTTACATCGCTATTCTGAAATAGTCTCGTAATATAGTATCTTTTGAGTATGACTGCGAAAAAACTTGATTTAAACAATGTGATTAACAAAAGGGATTCAGAAGAAGTCAGAAAAAAATTGTAATATAAGAAATACTTTAAATTAAGTTTCAAATTTTTTGTTTTTTCCTTCTTACAAAATGCTTTGCTTACCTTTTTATTTTTTGTAGATTTTCATTTGTATATACACAACTTGTAAAGTGCTACTACGATCACTGTTAAATTGCGGAAAAACCATCATGACTCTATCTTGTATTACAAAACAGTAAATTCATATATGTACATACATATTTTGATAAATTTTACAACGACTTTTTTCTCAGTGCAGTTTTGACCCGGTTTGGCAGATATGATGAAAAGGATGACATCGGCTTATTTAAGAGGCTTCAGAGTATCGAAAAATGCAAAAACAAAAATCGACGATTGAAGCTGACACTATAAATCCCTCTTAAAGTTTGTTTTTATCGAACAATGGTTTGTACATTTTTAAGATGTTGTTTCTAGAAAATTAGTTGAATGCCTGCAGCGGCATTTAGAACCGATTTATGGTCAGCTCCTCCAATTACAGATTTCATCAATCTAAATGAGTCGGGCCTCTTTTATCTGAGCTGATCCTCTTCGAAAACCGAACAAATCCCCCATTTTCATTATTCCCGGTCATTCATTTGTTTCGCCCGGTCCAATTTCGAGGAGTCGAGGAGGCTTAAGTCTCATTACATCTTCCAAAAAAAGCCGCATCAAAGCGCTCCAGAGTCAAACGTAGGCCCAGCTGATTACAGCGGGGGTGGTGGGGCCAATTAGTTAAGCTAAGAAAACACAACCTCACCGTGTCCCTCCCTTTGATGGTCGAGGATTTTCGGATTATTAAGACCCAACGGAAATTCCGTTCACCATCTAGATCTAGCTAGCAGAAAACCGGAGCTCCCAGACAGCGGAGCCGCCCGGGCGAGTTACCCCGGATGCCAGTAGGCGTGGGTGGTTGATAATTTTGCGCCCGGCGAATTATCACCAGCCCTTGCGAAGGCAAACAAATTTCAAGGTACATTAAGTTCGCGCAATGTCTAAAAGCAGAACTGCCACTGGGAGATTCCGAGGATTGCAAACGGAAAGACGCGGGGAGGAAAAAATTGGAAGACGTTCGCAGGAAGGACCACTGTTTCATTTATATCTGCTCGAGCAGGAACAGCCATCCGGGAATCGGGTTAATTAATTGGGACTCTGATTAATCACGTCGTTCCCGAGATGCCTGGCTCCTCCGACTCGTTTCTTGCCAGAGACCCTTTCGATTTGAGCACAACACAAACCCCGTCCACGGCCACCCCCAACCCGGGCACTGTTCAGACAGTGTCAACGAATGGAAGACGAGAGCTGACAATTTCTCTGATTCAATTAACATTCCAAATATTTGGCGAAAAAGCCCAACAGAAATCGGTCCAACGCCCGACAAAGTTTCGCGCAGACGACAGACAATGGACAATCAAACATTGCCCGGAATGCATTCATCATGGTAATCGGGTCCCGAACCCATCCCTAGGGAGCCCCCCAGCTAAGACCCTATACCTTTCGCATCGCACCGCGCCGCGCACTCCTCCATGCGGCAGGAAATAGCACAGAAAAATTATTTAATTGAACTTTTGGAAAAGTTTCTTCTTGGCAAGTGCTTTTAACTTAATTGCAGTGCGGGCTAATTCCGCCTCGCACAAGGGCAGGTAATTTGTCTTGGGTGCCAAGGTGCCGCGCACGGGACGAGATTTATTTGTATAGCGTAAGAGCCGAGCAATTTCTGTAAGTAGTACTCTTTGGATGCAGGGCATTATCTTGGGCATTTATCACAATAATGCCGAGCCATTGAGTTCGTCAGGTGCATAGTTTGAGGCGGACAACAATTCAGTTGTATTGTTCGTGTGCTGGTGGCTTTGTTCCAACTGTGCTGATCTTATTGGCTGCACAATGTTTCCTTTAATTTTTGAGTAATTGCCCTCCACTCCCCGTTGAATTTATCACAGTTCTTTGTTCGAACGTTCTAAGTCGTATTTCGGTGATTTATTCGACCTTAAAATTGTAAGAACCACTCTAATTGCCCTTGTTCACGAGCTGTTAGCTCAAATTTGTATGTCAATTTTTGAGACATTTCAGAAAGATTACTTCAATTAGCACAATTGACTTTCCCATCGTTTTGGCGTTTGGCCCAAAATATAATACAGTTCCTATAGGTCCTAGTTATACCTACCACAACATGTAAACTGGCTTAAGGAGGACTGTTTTCCTCGTTATGTTTAATTATAGGCGTTTAAAGGTAGTTTAAGAAAAGAAAAAAGATTACTGTTCAGCTCAGATTTAAAATGAAGAGGGATATAAAAGTCAACTAAAAAAATGTATTAATTTTAAGTTCAATTTAATGCCGAGTTATTTAACAAACTACATTAATTTTACAAGGGCAACCATATTTATTAAGATCAGGGGATGATTTTCGGTTACCGCAATTTAAGAATTCTGCTTCACACAATAGTTTGCTTTTTAAGGGTTTGCAGAAGTACAATACAATGCATTATGTATCACTTGATATTAAGACGGAAACTAGGTTAAGGATGTTTAAAACAAAACTTATTCAGTATATGAGTGAGTTTAAGTGATACAGATACTGCTTGTTTTAGTAAAAAGGCTGCTAATGAACTAATAAATAATAACTACACATTATTATTATTATAATTCCATGGAGATTTGATCAGTAGGGGTATTCACTCTTCGGTAGTTTTGGTTTTGTATCATACCAAATTAGCTGCGTGCCCTTCGGCTGTGTAAAGTACTTCAATGGAACGCAACTTTGCTTGTCAGGAATAAAATATAACCCTATATTTTGAAATTTCATCGTGCTCTCTTTGTTGCGTTATTGCGCCTTATTTATTTAAAGGATTTATATATAAATTTGTTTTGCTGCCTAAAATACTCAAATTTAATTATTTGAAGGCTTGTGATAACTCCAAAATACCTAAAACTTGGACCAACAGTGAAGAGAAAGCTTCAAAATCTGTGCCAACCCAGTACAAAAACCACCATCCATCTGGCGGGAAAATGTGGCAAAACATCTACTCGCCAACAAGAGCTCGAGTAGTTGAGTGTAGCCAGAACTACTTACTTGAGAGCATTTTATACAGTCCAATGGAACGCAGATATTGTACTTAAATATACAAGGTGCAACAAAAAATGTACGTGACGGCACATATTGCACTAAATGTAAATGTTTAGAATAGGCCATTTAATAAAAATTTAAATTTAAATAAAAATATGTATGTACATCGAAGAGTGAATACCCCTAGTGTATTCTTGCACAATGCATTTGGAATTTTACTGATGGCTTAGTATAAAAGTGCTACTTTCATATTGCATATTAGATATGTATTATTATTTTTGGGATTAATTTTAATTTCCTTAGTCTTATTAAAGAATCATAAATGCATGAAAATATAGTTGGTAATAGTGAATCGACGAAAGTAATGATAATAATAAATAAATAAGTCATGTCTTTTAAATACATATTTTTCCATAGATATCAAATTCAATTGCAAAAAAAATTATGTTTTCAAAAAATTGTTGTTATTCTCATTCGAGGAAACTGCTCAGCTCGTGAGAGAATATTTTACTCAGAATTTGTTAATTAAACAACCTGTAAAAGAACACTTAAAAACACATCTGATGTTTGTTTACAAAAAGTAAATTTAAAAACAGCACGAGTTGTTTGCGACAGAGAGGATGATTTAAAAATTAACTTAAAATTGGATTGTCCTCCCCGATGTCCTATTCGAAAACTCGTCAAAGGCGATTTCCTAGAAATTTCATTATTTTTTTTTTAATTGCTACCCACTCCGCAGCTGCCCTAACCCGATTTCATATGCCGGCAATAAAACTTCCCAACCTACGAAAATCCTTTTCGAAAGAATAAAATATTCTACAAATTTCACCCAGCGGGGCTGTGAGTGGGGGGCGTGGGAGTGAAAAGCTGATTGCTGTAAGCTGAAAATTAGCTCCCATCAGGAGGATTCCGTCCGCACTTGATGGCAGAAAAAGTTACATTTAATCCGGGAGAAATGTTCAATTCCCGGTTTCCTCGTGCAATCCAATTGTGCTCCCCGGGATCACTCTTGACCTGTTTTCAATTCTCGCTCACTGGCGGAATCCCCGAGCAATTCGCATTCCATCGCAGCCCGTGCCGCCCACGTTACAGGGTGATTAGGAAGAGGCTCGTTGGTTGCTCGGTGTTCGTTGCCTTGCTCGCCCCCGCTGATCACACAGGTCACAGGTGATACACAGGTGTAATCTTGAGTTTTGTTCTATCGCCGGTTTCACCTGTCCGGGGGGAAGAAATAAAAAATTTCCTTCCATTGTCCTTTTTACGGCTTTACTGCGAACATTTCGCTTTGGCATCATCATCATAACTTCTAAACACAATGCGATGGGGCTGCGGGGGCGGGGGCGGAGGCCGACGTGGGCTTACCTGGGCTAGAGGTGCGAGATATGTTCATTTGGAGATAGCGCGCACACATCCCGTCCAGGTGGCGTTGTGTCGTGCCAGCAAAGTGCTTTATGCGGGTTTCTTCCCCCCGCTGGAAACCATCCGAACCCGGGCGAATATTTTATCATCCCAAAAAGTGGGAAATGTTTTATGCGGCTGGTTGCCGCGTTCACCCCCAACTCTAGCACCTTTGCTGCTCTTTCCGTCACATAAAAGAAAAATATATAATATATCTACATATGTACATATATATATATATGTATTTTTTTCTTTTGAGTGGCAAATCCTTTTGTGTCTCGAGGAAATGAGAAAAATTCTAGAGGAGCGTGAAATGTTGAACAAATGTCACCAGGTGGATTCTTGATTGAGTTGCTGTTCTGCAGGCGAGCGGATCAGCTCCAGCGTGCCACATCCGCGAAAATGCGCGTGTAAAGCGGTCGGGATGCTGCGGGGGAGGCGGCAAAAAATAAAAAAAAATATAAAAATAATATGCCACTTTGAGTTATTTCGAGCAGGAACATTCGTAATTGCTAGTCCCGCCCCGCCACTCAACTCTTATTCGAAGTGATGGAACCCGGGATCTGGGTCTGCTGACTGGGCCAGGTCCTGGGTGTAATAACCCTGGAGCCGGGAGCTGCCCCGTCTATTTCTCTGGATGACTCTGGATGGGCTCTGGATAGCCGTGTTGCCGGGATCGCTGAGAGCGAAATGCCAAAAGCACTCGAAGGAAATATGCTCCAATATTGTGGATGCTCTGCGGGGTGTCATTGCTCCCGGGTATGTTGGCCTTTTTTTTCGTTTTTTTTTTCATTTCGCTGAAATCGAGTGGATACTCACGCAATTCCAGGGAAAATAAAGGAAATGGCCTGGTGGGCGAGTGATAGCAGGAAAGTGGCACAATTTCCCCTTTTGAGGTGCCTTGAAAAGGAAAAAGATGTGACTTTAAGCACTGAAGAAATATTGGTAATGTCTGATTTCGGAAAAAGCAATTTCGACAATGTGTGCCGTAGCATTATCGTGCTCAAATACATTCTGTAAATTCATTCTTTTGTTTATTTTTGTTACAGAAAATCATAAAAATGATAACGTAGAATTCATAAGGAAAGATATACGTGCAGCAGGTATTTATTTATATTGCTGAAAAGTAAGAAGTAGCTCGAAATTAGAAATATTGTTATTGTTAGATTTATTTTAAAAAATGATTTACACAACTGTCTGTCTGCGGTGCTCAAGAGAAAAGAAAATTTGTTGTGGCTTTAATCAATTTGTATACAAAACCACTTCAGATAGGTACAGCTTCGGTTTAACAAAACATCTCAAAATCTATTTTAAAATTTAGCTTGAATCAGTATTTTTATTACTTCGCCAACTTTACTCAACTTAAATTTAGCTGTATTATATAGTTAGATAATTCGAAAAGTTTTCAATCGTTTTTAATACCTTACATTTAATTATTATATATGGATGGAACCATGTTTTTTTATATATAGATATTTTTGTTTTATTTTATGACAATTTGCTTTGTTATTGTGTTTCATGAAAAATTTTGATCTTTGATTGTGCATAGAAAATTGCTCCATACCTACAAGATAGATAAATATTTATGCAGCTTTAAAACTAAATTTATAAGTGTGTTCTTAAATATAAAATAAATGGAATTAATTGAACCATAATATAATTTATAGTTTGTATATAAAATATTTATTTTGATAGCAAATCGAGAAACATATTCGTGGTTTCGAGGTAAAGGACAATAATATGCCTCTTTTTATATTTAATTGTTAAAATTTTACTTTGACACCCTACACTTTGGATTTAAATAATTGTATAGTAAGTCTTAAATTAATGATACTTTATGAGAATATTCATCTTTTTTTTGAAAAAATGTTGCACCCTCTCATATTCGAGGACACTTGCATAAAAAAATTGAATTTATCAATATTATTAACTGTTTGTGATAAAAATCATACAAACAACATAAAAATATCTCAAACGAAGCAAAATTAAATTTCGTACTTTATCAACGTCTGACCTAATTTTGCAAAGTAGATTTCTTAATATTACTGTATGATTACTTAGTTTGACTGAAAGAAACAATCTCCCAATTATCCTGATTTTCAGAAATATCGAACCTTGAATGCGATAGGAGAAGTGGAAGTACAAATTTTCTGATAAAAGGGCCAAAGCCCTAAGGTAGAAAATTCTATGATTGGTTAGAAGCAATATCTGAAGGTTCGTTAGTGAAGGGAATTCATTCCAAAAATTATATGGGAACTGCTCAAAAGCTACTAATGCCAACCGCCCCCCAGTCCGGCCCCTTCACTCCTGGCAGCTGTATCTAACAGGAAATTGAAACGGTGACCACCTTGGCAAAGCGGATTAAGGGGTATCCTCGAAATGACTCAATAATTCGTTCACTGAACAGCCACAGACCGGCAAATAAATTTAGCACAGTGTTCCTTTCCTCAGCACGGTGCCTGTGTCCTTCCGTCTTCCTGTCAAGAGTCGACAACAACCCTGACAAATTGTTTGCGGGCTTCAAAGACGTGGTATGAGACGGCTCCTGAAGGAGCTACACACGTCCTGCACCGGGAAAAGGTGCAGTCGTGGGACCAGTCCTCGTTTTTCTTACCCAGAAATTGAAAACATAGAAAACAGCAACTCACCCATAGTTCCACTGACAGGTGGTGGTCCGGTTAGGGCGCTACTTGGTCCAATCAAATTTGGTGGAGGGGTTGGTTGACGACTGCCGCCCCCCATACCGCTGCCAACACCGCCAACACCGCCAACAGTTAATCCACTTTGTTGACCGAGCATCGTTGTTGACGTATGTGTTGCGGCTGACTGCGGCATGCTGCTACCGCCGTATGCGTTCGGTGACGGGGCGTACGTCATGTACGTCTGCTGGGGGATAGTGGAAGAAAATGATATTAAATTATGGTGCCCATTGTGACTCTACCTTTACCCGTCTAATCTAGTCAAACTTACCTCGTTCCGAGATGAGACACTCGGCACTGGGAGTGGAGTTGTTAAGTCTATGTCCCCGTCTATCTCGGAGATATCATCGCTGAAACCATTTGGCAACTGTGTTTCGCCCGTTGACGACTGCTTGAATTTAGTCTCGCTTTTGGCACGCCGCTTCTGAACGACAAGACGCCCGATGACGAGCAGCAAACAGAGCAGCACACCTGCCGCCACCGACACAATGAGGTATAGGTAGAAGCGTTCCTGATTTTCTGCAATTTTAATAACATCACTTTATTACAATGTCCTCCTCGATTCGAAGTATCTGGTCTATGGTTTGTGCACCGTGAGGACATTTGGGATGGAAGCGCTTCATGTCGTAAAAAATGTACAAAATACCCCTTTCAAGGTACATAAATAGAATTTTAAGGAGCTTATGAAAACTTGTTAATATAACGCAATATCACAAAGTCTAAATACCTGAGAAAGTTTCTGATTGACACAAAAAGTAGACAAATGAAATTTTAAAGTTACCAAAAACCCATTTTAATAAGCTTAGTGTTAACCTTTCCTATTAAAAATTAAAACACAAATGGAAACTTTATGAGTATAAAATTAATTTATAAAAGCTTCAACCTCCATTAAATCTGGAAAATAAAATTTGTTCAACGAGTTATGGTTAGGTATCCCTTATATATGTATCAGATTTATAAAATGTTATAAAAATTATTATTATTAAGGCCATGTACTTATAATATATATGTACTTACATACATACATTATCCAAAATCACTATTTTTAAAAAAACCAAACGAAACATTTTACATACCTATTTAGGTACACACTTACATAAATCGAAATACATATGTTCAAAACATGTATAAAAACTTTTATTTTAAAAAGGTGTCTTTATTAAGGAGTTTGGACTAGTCAGGGGCGGAAACAAAAGGGAATTTTCTTTTAATTCGTTTTTAAAAGTTGTATAATGTTGTTTATTTGAAATATTATACCGATTTTTATACTATATTTAAAGCAGGTATACGTCGTGATTATTTCAAAACAAAATTTTTCATTCTGTCCAAAATTATGCATCTGCAGGGTTGTTGAACGCTCTTTTACAAATAATGCTTTTTGGTGACCATTAGTTATTTATCCAAAATCAATTGTACCAAACAAGAATTTTTAACTTAAAAGTTTATTTAGATCTTATTTGTATATTTTTATGTTGTCTTCAATTTAAACAAAATGGCTGCTGCATAAATTTAATTCGAATCCAACGGGTAATTTTTAAGATATAGTGGTCACCATGTTTGAATGTTTAGTTTTGAGCAAAAAGCAACTACAGTTTCACTTGCTGGGAATATTCTATGGTTATTAAGTATAGGATATTTTGAAAACTTAAAATGTTCACAATATATTCTTGAAAATGTAGAAACAATCGATTTTTTGAAAATATTGACTAGGCCTTAAGATAATATAGTTCAAAATGGTTATTCGATTATTAAATTTCAAACAATGTAATTAACCTGGATAACTCTAAGCTAAAATATTTTATACTTAAATAAGCATGTCTTGTCCACACATAAAGACGTTTATCGTAAAATATATAATACCTAATACACTCGAAATTGACACTGTTATAATTAATCGACGTTCGTTACGAATATGAACGCATGAGCACTTCAGGATCTGGTCAGCACGTGATTTCTCCCACGAATCTTAAGAATCGATCTATCGCAATAATGCCAATTAAGTGATAATTGTTTGGACAAGCAAATTACTGTCAAACGTGTCTATTTATTCAAAAGGTAATTACTTGTGATTATGAAACCGTTTGTTAGTTCCCGCCTATCACCTGTTAAAATCAATAAACGCTTCGTGCCCGGCTTTGCAGAAATCTGCAGCAATGCAACCACGTAATCCCAAAAATGTCGGCTTTAATTAAAAACTCCCGGCGATGATAAACATTTTTAATAAATTCCCTGTTAATCTCGATGGGAGAAAAGTTCTGAGGCTAAGCTACATATTAAATACTATCCTCGTCCACACAGGGCAATGATATGAGAAATTTTTGAGTTTTTTTTGTTTCTGTGTTTTTTTAATAGTGTCGAGGTCAGTGGAGGATTTTTCCATTATGAAATGATGCAGAATCCAAAACTGCACATAGATTCCATGAACTTGCTGCGCTCCACCGACTCAAATGCGATGAAACAATGAAGCCAAAGGACACTTCATCGTTGGGGGCGGCAGTAAATCGACGCTATGCGTCAGGGTGCTCTAGCGATTCCAGAAATTTTAGAGTTATTTTTGTAACTTTTTTTAGGTGTCTAGTTGTAGGAATATTTAGAGGATTGAACGAGAGTCAGCTCTAATCGATGGCCCTTGTGAATATGCCTGTTATCCCGGGATTGATGAATAAAATTGTTTCATTTCCGCCTAGAGCGGATAGACCGAAAAAGTCCTGTAGGAATAAATTGCATGCAGAAGTAAAAAAAAAATGTAATAAAAAAAATCATCCATTTTTGGATGGAGCACCACTTAGTTGCAGGATTTTGGTGCTGAGAGGGCTTTCAAGGCCGGTGTAAGCCAACTTTTTTCCGATTACCGCGATTGTTAATTAAATCTAGCCATTAAGTGCAGAGCAATAGAGCCAAACCCAAGCATAGGAGTGCTTTTTACTTCTCAAATATTTCGGTTGACCTGATTTTATTCCATTTTATTAAAAAAATGAAGCAAACACCTCTTGATGCGGTGCGGTAGTATATTTGTTATTTTTGTATTGTTAGTGGCGAGTAAAGTAAGCATTTTGTTTTTTAATTTATGAAATGATCCCTCCAATGGTCGTTTCAGGTCATCGTGACCGGAGGTCTCCGTGCGATAGAACACTGAGTGCGGACAGCATACAATATAAATTGATTAACTTACGTGTCAGGAAAACGAACGCTTCGGCCCATTCCGAAACAAATCCAATAACCTCGACCTTCTCGATCTCATCACCATCTTCAAAATCGTCAACAGCGTCAGCCTCTACGTCAGTTGTTTCGTTATTGAAACGTTTCGGAAATTTTTTGCGTATTCGTCGAAAGAAGTATTTTCGCTGGGCGGCATCATCTTCGGCGGGAAGCGCGTTCCTTTCGGGAATATCATTACCAAAAATATCACCGTTGTCATACTTGGGAATCAAAAAATTCGGATCGACTACGTTCGCTACTGCGGCGGAGTCCTCTGTAGAAACAATAAAACAATAAAAGAGATAGAGCCTGGGTCTGAGGGAAAGCGCCTAATAAAAATTGATGCGGCGAATTGAATTCGAAGGACCCGCAGCACGGGCGAAAAACCCGACGAGGGATGCCTGCTGAGTGGCACAGGAAGATTTGTAAATTGAGGCGCTCCGACGGTGATTGACGTTGGCAGGAATTTTCCGATATTTCCCACGGGAATAGGCGTTTTTTTCCGAACTTTAGGGAATAAATCCTTTTGGAAATTGTTGGGAGAATAAATTTATCATTACGTAGGAGACTAATTTCGCATTAACTTACAGCGTGTTTATTGTTCTAATGCCTTTTACTTTAAAAAGAACAATTTCATAGTTAAAAGGTCTCAAATAGACTTTTAATGTTGATCACACTTATAAAGGAAATACAATATATTTCGATTATATATTTAGAATAAAAATAAGTTAAGTTTTTATAATTTAAGAAAAGTTATCTACATATTTATTTTTCGAATAATTTCAGGTCAAACACATTAGACGGGATATTTTCCTCAATATTATAATACGTCCTTTTAAGAAATAAATAGGGTTAAATTTAATTTACCTAATTCTTAAGAATTATGTACTCAATGATTGTTGATACTTTAATAGGTATAACTGCGCGATTGATTGATTGATTTTGAATTGAAAACCAGTTAGTAGTATTAAAATTAATTTATTTAAAATTCATTGCGTTCATCAAGTGAAACTATAAAGCTATGTATATCACATTAAAAAATTGCATCGGGAAGGTCTTTATTATGCATGTATGAATTTTATTTTAACATATTCCCCAACTAGATTTCTAGTTAGAATAACTGAAATGATATAAAAAACTCCTACAAAGTTGCAAAACTAGTATTTGGTTCAATATAATTTGGTCATTTTTAATTGGATTTCTATTTGACATTACTGAGTTTTATTTTTTGCTAAATTCAGTTGTAGAAATAATTTCCAAATCTAGTTAGGAAAAAAATAAACAATCATAGAAAAAATCGTGCGTTCGACCAAAACTTAGGTATAAAATTATAATTCATAGTAAAATTCTAGTTAAATATTTCAACTAGATTTTATCCATTTTTTTTTTTAACTGTATAAAAATGTTTACCGTGTAGATATTAACTACTAGTGGACATACAAACACCTTGTATGTAGGTCAATTTTATATACCTATGAAATGATTATAAAACACAAATAAAGACTTCTACTTTCTAAGGAAAAAGAATTTCTTTCTTATACTTATCCTCTAAAAGCGTTCTTTACTCAATAAAAAATAAGTCTTATGTCACTTTTCTAGGAAATGCGTAGCATTTATAGGGATTATAATTTCTTAAGCGACGAAAACAACTTCGTTTATGTACACAACAAAGTTACACCCACACGAAAATATTTGTATGTATATCAAATTTTCTCCCTCGGTAGATTTCATTTTCCCTATCAATCAATTAATTAATCAGGAATCACTACTTCAATTCAAGGAATTGTATCAATAACAAAATCTCAGGGAACACTGAACGAAATTCTTTTATATGTTTGGATTTATCACCAAGACAATGCTCAATTCACTCCACGTGGCATACATTTTGTTTTGTTTGAGAGCTCTCTTTACAATAAGTGCGAATCCCTAGATTTTGTGAGATATTTTCAGTTGCAACTATTTCCTGGATTTGATGCAAATGTTCCTACTCCGCTCCCATAAAGTCCTTTCATCCTACTACTTTAAAATGCCCTTCTACTTTTTTCTCCCCGATGCATTCCGTCAATCCCTATCGCTTCCTGTCAGCAGATCCCCCGCGAAGACCCCGATCAGAACTGATAAATGTTTATGCTGAGCTGAGCATATTCAGCATAAGGAACTCCGTCCCGGAGGAATTCCCTCGGCGGGGAGGGACAACTATGGGAAATTCAATAAAACAGAAGATCGGGCAAAAACCGCACACAGGTTGACTTGGAAGTGTGCGAGAAGGCGCTATAAAGTGAGCTCCGGAAACGATTTCTCGACACCCTGCACCTCCTGGCCCCAAAAATCCGCCGTAAAGAGGCGCTCCTCTAGCTGCACCGGGAAGACGTGTGCCCTGGAAAAAAATTGTCTCTGGCGGCGTCCCCAAATTCCCTGACAAATACACCAGCCCAGAAGCAGACAACTGGATCCATCGCCGGGGCTGAGCCCCAGCCTCCAGTTGAATTTAGCTCCCGGGGCGTTTGAGTATAAATAAACTTAGGTAGTTCAACTGGGAACTCCCGGTGTTGGAGTCCCGGGCTTCGGGGTCCCCGGGGAGCGCGCAACCGTGATAAAGTAGTTATTTTTCAATACAGTGTACAACTGCTCCCAGCGCAGTCACTCGACTGTCAAAGGAGCTCCTGCAGGAGTGGAGGAGTCCTGTAATCTGTGACGGAAGACCGCCTTCGAGTGCTTCTGCATTTCAATTTGTTTCGCATCGTCGACGAATGTTTCCTTCATATCAGAACTTCATCCGTTGACTTGCGATTTTGCGGGGTACTGCGAGGGGCACTTTTTTAATGGTAAATCCAGAATTTCTAACTCATGAGCAATTAGTACCTGGGAATTTACTTCCCAAATGGATTACAACTCCGAGTGTTATGAGTCTTCTAATTGATGCAGTCAAAGACAAGCATAAAAATTCAGTAAGCCATTAAAAAATACTTGAAAAAAGGTAAAACAGATAGAAACGATCGGTTTTTTTTCTGTTTTACGTAGGAAGTTATGAAATTTGGAATCAAGAAGGCATCTACATTAATGCCAATTAGTACAAAAATGCTTCCTAATTGGAAACTATAAACAAGACCCGCCTTTTAGCTTGTAAATTGTAAACACATAAATACATAGAATTAAAAGCATCAAATTAAAAAAGAAGACTGAGGGTATTGGATTTAAATGAAAAATATGAAAAGTATTCGGAGGTATTTTCTTGGATTAGTAAAATTTTTGGCCAAGACCTGTTTAGTTGAATGAGATTCGCCTTTCTTTGCGTACATTCGGTAGTCGTAGTTTTAAAACTTTCACAGCCGTATTCATATAATCTTAAAAGTAGCTCATAAAGCCTTTACAATGAAAGTGCCAAAAAGCCCAAAAGCGTTATTCATAAATGTCTAATATCGTTAAGAAACTCTTGCAACAGTTTTATAAATTGAGAGAGTTTATAGAAGTCTCAAACATAAACCTAAAATCTTTTAAAACTATTGTAAAGTGCTGACAATGGCATGAACGACAGACGACGTGAATTGTTCGAAATGGAAGCAATAGCGGCAATTAACTTGTGGAGGTTCCACAAGTTTCATTTACTTAATAATAAAAGGTAACTTTTGATTTTGAAGGAACCTTTTGTCTGACAGAATAGTTTTGTTTTAATATTTAAAAAAAGAGGATAGTTTCGATATTTCTGGTCTGTTTTTTAAATAATTATGAAATTCAATTTGTCTCGAGTCTTTAAATTTATTATCTTTATTAATATATCTCTACAGTCGGAAGTAAGAAATCTTATTAAAAGATTAAATATAAAACCTCCACATTGGTGACTCCGACGTGGAGGGGGAGTATTGTGGAGGTTCCACAAGTTTAATTTACTTAAAAATCAAAAGTTACGTTTTATTATTAAGTAAATGAAACTTGTGGAACCACAAATTTAATAGGTGAAATTTAAAAGAGGCTTGCGTTTTACTTTGCTTTCTACATCAAAAATTTGTCCAGGATTTTGACACATTATTTCAACTTAACAACACTTAAGCCTACTTTTTCTATTTTAGTTGCAAAGAGTTTATAGCGAATTTATCAATGATCATTAGTCTTAAAGAAGGTTGCAAGTAATGAACGCTTAAAATCTATTTTAAGATATTTTTATAAATACGGCTGTTATCTTATTTAAAAATTTTATATATAATACATATATACATATATTTAGAATTCATTAAAACTTTTGTCATACCTAATTTAAATCTTCAATTTTCTTTTAGAACTGTTAAATTTATTTTTAAAATCCGCAGTGTTCGATTTAGTGAGACGTTTTATTTCATATGACATGCGGACTATTAAGATGCAACAAATGGCATTTTTTTGGTCAAAAACGTGATAAGTACTTTGGGAGGTATGAGTGAACAGATGAAAATATTTCACTTACATAGATAGCTAAAATCATAAGCGAAACCGTCCTTTGATTTTCCGTTGAAACTAAATTTAAATTGTAAAATTTCAGCTCAGTTGAAAAATCTTCAGGTGAAGTTAAATTAAATTTTATAAAAAAGAATGAACTTCGTTTAAAATGTAAATTGGAAAAACAATGAAAATTACACATCAAAAAGTAATTAAGGAGAAAATCATGTCAAATTGCTGCTTGATATGAGAACCAAGAAACGGAGAGAAAACATTTTTAACGAAATGTTTGTGAAAAATGGAAATACACTCTTCATTTTTTTTCAATGCTATAATTAAATAATTAAAATTGCAAGTGTAAAATAGAGTTTGGCAGTCTTGCTAGCAGATACATACATATATCTACGTTTAAAACTGAAATCAAGATGTTTAAATTAATGATATTTTAAGTGAATAGAAATATTTTATAAAAACATTTATAATATAACAAAAAATAAGAGAATACGATTAAATCAGTCCTTCCATTCTTACTTCCCTGAGTAGACAGTCTACTTTCATACAACAGTTCAGAATAATCTGAGTTTTACCCATTTTGAAAGTTTCTCCTTAGCTCGCTCGTGCATAAAATACATAATTTGAAAATTGGACAGATTGAGGACGGAGGAGGCTGATTGGTATTCACATGTTATGAAAATTACCTTCCAGACTGCTGTCGTTCCTGGATAAAATTGGAGGCACGGCACTGCTGGGCATGTGGCCAGACGGAAAGTCCATGGAATGTGCCGGATTAGTCAGGCCTCCCTGAAGTTTTGGGGCCGGGGGTATCGCCTCCGACTCCTTGTAAAATTGGTCCTCGTCATACAAGTCGTCCTGGTCCAGGTCGAGTTCAGTCTGCTGCGGCTCATCCGGTTCTGGTGCGGTGTCGTACCGGTCCTTCAACACCTTCCTGGGTACTGGGGAAGAGGGAAAAAATTAAGAAATTTAAATTTCACCGCAAATCCATGGCATTTCGTCCTTACTGCAAGTATATACAACTTTCAGGTACATTCTGGAGTCAGGTCTGCAGGGTTTCCCGAAGGTGGCGGTGTCGGCCGAGAGGGTGCAGCGCCTCCTGCCGTGGCAAATTTGCATAACCGTCTCCGTCGCATACGAGGCCAGGCACGCTGCGGGATAATATTTTGTTAGAAACTGAAATATTCAATGATCTGGCGCAATTTTAGGCACCGGCATTACTTTCTTCCTTCACACCCTGTGGCTGGGAGCACTGCACACTTTCGTATTCAGTTCGCCCAAAACTTGCACTATACACTGCAATCCGGGAATAAGGGTTGCAAATGAGCTGCATCACGTCGTTCTCGCACGCCACCTTGCTGCGAAATTCGTCTGGAAGAAGCCGGAATATATTTTAATTTATGTACTTTATTAACACGTTACAAACAGAGATTTTGTTACATTTTAAATAGAAGACAATTTAATTGTAATTAATGTCCTTTTTGCATTCCCCGATCGTAATGATTTAACAATTTTAAATTATATGAAATGTATCTTATGGAATGATTTTTATGATTAGGTTCTATAACATAAGGAAGTAAAATAATGCCATTTATTTGGTGTAATACAAAATTATTATTATTCTTTGGCAATTTACTGTACTTCAGTTATTAAGTTATTAAAATAAAAACCATTGATTAAATTCTCAAATTATTATTAATGCTTATCACAAAGAGTTGAAGCTGTAAAATTACTTTCGACTTTTACAAAAAGTTCAGAAACGAAGAAATTGGCCAACGTTGATTATTAAAAACAACGTCCATTAGGGATTTGGTTATAGTTTATTATATTGGACAATATCCAATTTTTCAATTAAAAAATCGACTTGCCTAAACTTCTCAATTCTAGACCTCTTCTTCAGAATGTGTTGAAGCATGCTCTAATAACATCTTATGATTCTTCGACTCTATTGACTCTTTGTCTCAAGTACCTACATATAAATATTCAAGACTGCAGTAATAATATATCCACCCAAAAAGTTTTCGTTCACAACGTGACTGAAGAGCAACTTCGAATTATTATTGAAAATATCCTATAATCGACAATTAAAATTTATGGGTCAAACTCCAAAAGTCGTAATATACGTAGAACATAAATAATTTATGAAAGTAAATTACTGTACTTAGAAAAGTAGATTGTAAAATTATTTATTTTTCATTTTATGCTATAATGAATTGTAATTTATTTCTGGCGACATTTTGTAAAAATTTGAAATGAAATATTTCGAAAACTATAGCCAACCGCCGCAAAATTACGGAAAACGGAAGGTACCTGCTCAATTTCATTGAAATCTGAGCGATGTCGGTGTTCTTCACTTTTGGTAACTCAAATCTACATATAATGTCACGTCACATTTACTCGGCCTTCTAGGCAATTGTTCTTCTCCCCTTTTGACGGCGTATTTTATGAACGCCCCCTTTTAATCGTGATAGATTTTAGTGATCATGAGATATTTTAAATATCTGTTATACAATCCGCTCGTAGACTTTTACAAAATCGTAAACAAGTGATTTTAAAAAAAGTTCTGAATGTAAAAATAGATTTTTAAAAACGAGCTTTTATTGTACCTATTCTACTTGTCAAACCCTTTCATGTGATACCCATATCATGGGAATTAAAAAAAAAACTATTTCGCTACCTTGGGCGGTAGGCTGTCCGTCATATTGAATTTAGAATGACGTCACCTAGCTAACCATGCATTGTCATCCAAACTAAACGTGTATGCAAAATTAAATCTCAATCGGTTGAGGATACCTGCTTTAAAATTCTGTTCAAAGATTTGACCCGAACATACATACATACATACATAGAAACATTGCAAGTTAAATAAAAGCTTGTAAAAAGTACGACAACTAGAATTCTTCTTCAAATTCCAAGATAAAGTAGGGAAAAAATCTGCCACATGATTCCCTTTTATTTTTAATCGATTGTTATCTATGATAAATTTATCTGTATTCTAAATCCTTATTTCAGTGGGTCGAACAATTCTCACAGTACTAAATATTTAATGAATTTTCCCTTTGAGTTCAATGCAAGGCATCGTGAAGTGCACGGCACCACACGTTACAATTTCCCACAAGCTCCGAATAATTTTGGAGCAGTAACTTCTAAGATTCATGGCAAATTAGAGCAAATTGAATGCAGCCCTCCCGAAGGAGCAGGAAGAGCCCTAATTGAAAATGAAAAATTGAACTGTGAAGCGAAATACATAGGAAATGCACACGGCACCACTTATATAATTTAACAGGTACCTGGAGGCAATCGGGTTTTCGGCAAGATGAATACTCGAGAAAATTCCCACCACTGTACAATCTTGGGATTTGTATATCGCCGGCAACTACAACAGATCTGGGAGTGGGCGTCAATTATTCAAAAGTCTTCCCAATCCCAATTCGGGACGAAGACAAACGTGCAGCATAACTCCATTAAGGGAAGTGGTAATTCTCGTAACTGATAACATAATAATTCTGCACATTCGTCGTGTTTGCAAAAACGTCTCATCTAATGCTATGCTGCAGCGTATGCTGGAATGTTCTACCGCAGGGTGACACGGTGGAGTAAGCATAATAATTTCGACATAATCAGGAGCCCCCGAAGTTCCTCAGTTCCTCAACAAAGAGTCGACCGACAGCGGGATGTGCAAATGTCGTACAAGGATTACATGGCTTTTCACTTCCTGTTTGCCACCTTATAGTTATCTGCCTGGCGCCACCTAGCGGCAGACGGCAGCGCCTCATGCCGCAAAACTCCTTCTACCCACCCGGGGCAAGTTCCCGAACGAAGACGGGGAGTTCGCAAAAATGATTCAACCTCGTTACGCTTACACAAAGTCTCCGGGTAACGTGATTCTCTAGCCCACTGCGGAACCCTTGTCTCTGCGGATAATTTGTGGAGTTTAAAACCACACTGTCGACTTTATGCTGATTCAGCATAAACTGCTCCTTCGGAATTGGATTGGTTGACTTCGGCCGGGGGGCGGGGGTGTGTGCTCCTGTCAGGTTATTAAGTCAAATAAATCAAAAGCAATCCTCGTGTATCTGGCGGTGAGGGCGGATTTAATGAGTTCGGCTATAATGGAATTTCACCTGGAGCTGAAGGTGCGAAGATTAGTATTAATATGGGATTTTAATTGAAGCGGGCGTGTGAGTTACGACTAGGCATAAATAGCGCTCGGTTTCAGTAATAGGTAAAGGGTCCTAGATTTATAGCAGCCCTCCCTATTTGCACACGGTCGCTCGCATAGTTCTCTCAGAGAAATTAATACATTTTTTAAAATTTAAATTTAAACTATATCTACTGAGGTAAAACGTGCTGGTTTTAACAAAACTTGGTTGTTTTAACTTTTTATCAAAAAGGCAGCTTAGTCCAATCAAAATTAGGTAGGAGCAACCAAAACGACAAATTATTTCAACATACAGGTAGCTCAAAAACGGAATGTGCGCTAAAACCAATATGAATTAATTAATTTTAACTTGGTTTTTCCAAGTTAATTACAAATTACAAAAGTGCTACTGGTGCTATTGATATTATGGGTCATTTTCTAAACATATTTTAAATTTCTCGCTCCTCCGCTAAAATCTGTATTATCTGGTCTGGAATAGAAGAAAGTCTTTCGGGCACTATCCGAATTCCGAATTCATAGAAATTAGTAAACTATGTTTTTCCTTCAGCATTTATTACTGATTTTGGATAGCATGAGGACACTTTCCAAAAAAGATTTGTCTATAGTGAACTTTGTTGAGCTTAGATTAACAAAATTAATGTGTTTTATAAGCAAAAACACAGTAACCTGAAAACCTGCCAAGTATTGGGTTCCTACTTCCTGTCGCTAATATCTACTTTATACATTTTATTATTTAACCGTTGAATACTTCTGTTAGTGTTTACAACATTAAATCTTATGATTTTGTTACATGATGATTGTTGTCGCTATAGTTGTAGAAAATGAATTGGGGTCAAAATTATAAAAAGTTAATAGAATCTAAGTGGAGTTGAAGTGGAGTCTGTGTGTGTTTCGTTTAGTTTTTTGGGGTCAAGAAATAAACTTTGTGATTATAAATTTTTTTAATTCTTTATCTATATATCTTATCTGATTTTTATTCTAAGATAAGCTCTCAACATGCCTTTGGAGCTTTTTTATTAACCTTTTAAAAAATCTAAAAACACATTTCTTCGAACATTTTTGTCCGAAAGCGCACCATTTTATTATTTTTCACTTTTGGAACTTGATCCTACAATACAAATTCAACATTATTGTTCTTTGTAAAATGTCGTTTAATTTTATTGTTTTGCCAAAATGGAATAATGTTCATACAAATCTAAACTAAATATTTGACTTTAATTTTTTAATTTGGGTAGATTATATCTTCAGATTTACTAGAAATTGGAATCTGAATTTAATAAAGGTATATGTAAAATGGAGCCTCAAACACAATATGGTAAAATACAAAACAACGTTAAATGTCGATTGTAAATAGGGGAACGTGGTTATCAGTAGATCAGTGGTACATCTATGTATATATTTTATAAAAACAAATATACACATAGGGGAGAAGGTGGTAAGACGGGGTAGCGGGTAAGACGGGGTACCCAGCGAAATTCACAGTTCAAATTGACCAATCACGCTCGTTCTTCCATGGTTCGACGCGCGCTTATCAGTCGCCCGGTGGTTAGTTAGTTAGTGGTTCACAAGTGCACAGTGTCGAAAAAAATTCAATAAAAGTGTTTTACTGCAAATTGTTTATAATATTTTCTTCTGGTTTGACACGTGACTGTGGTTTGTTAAATAACGTTAGCTGGTGAGGTGTTGCTGTGATTGACGCTTAAACTAACCTATAATAAGGTAGGCATTGTGGTTCCTTAAGATTGTTGGCTGTTTTTGTTTTTTTGTATTTTTTTTATAAAATGGCTCTGCAGGCGAGATGGGGTAACGGGGTAAAAAGATGCTGAACAGAAAAAACTAGAGAAAATAGAAACGAAAAAGAGAAAAGATGAATTAAAAAAACAGAAGAAAAATACTACAAAAGCTCAAAATAAAAAATCAAAGAAGAATAGCCGATCAGCGCAAGAAGAGTAGGACACACCATGTATGTATTGTGAGGAAGTATATTCCGTTTCCATTGAAGGGTGGATATCATGCTCATTATGTGGAAGATGGGCTCATAATAGCTGCGCAGGAATAGATGATGATGATGACGAAGCCACCCATGTCTGCGAGTTCTGCCAGCTCAAATAATCATCTTTCTCTGTGATCATTCTCATCACCCCATCTTACCTCAGGGGGGTACCCCATCTTACCAGCACCATGGGGCAAGACGGGGCAAAACACCTTTTTTGTATTTTAATTTTTTTCTCTTAAATGTGTTACCTAAAGTTCCTAATGACACCAAATATTAGAATAATAATAATTAGTTGTTAATTAAAAAATAAATGTGATTGTTTCACTATGTAATTTTTTATATTATTGACCTTTAAAGCTTAAGTACCCCATCTTGCCACCCTATCCCCTAATAGTGCGTTGGTTATACGTGCCTCGTATGTCAGTTCTCCCCTGATGCACTGATGATGATAAGACGTTTTCGAAGTTTTTATGTAATTTTCGCGTAGTTCCATAAGTGTTTAGTTAACGTAATAGATCTTTATTTAATTGTTTAAAGTGGTTATTACGCAATATTATACTGGTAAAATTCTGATTCTGTTAAACTCTATATGGTTAGATAATATTTTGAATTCAAAATAGCATTCGTGGTAAACAATGGAGCATGATTTAGTATTCACAACATAGGCCAAGTCTAGCGTAATAGCGTTTTGTAAATTCATCGTGAATTATGGGTTTTTGTCCTACAGAATTGGCTGAAAGATAAACCAAGAAATAAAAGTTGGGTAAACATATGGAAAAATAAATTAAATTGATACCTAATCTTCTCTTCTGTATGTTCTGCTTCGGCTTTATGATTTTGTTATTATACATATACCGAAGTGTATTTTATTGGAAATTGTAGTTATGATATGATAAAATGCCATTTTTTAAACAAAAATTATATAACTCCTTCTTCTTGTAGGTTTCCAGCATTTTATCAGTTTTTGCAAGTATACATATGTATAACCAAAGTATCTACAGAAAAAAATCACAACAATTCGAGAATAATTTTGTGATTTACAGGACTTTCAAAAATTTCTTATCCACTGCTGAACACCTTAATCTAAGTTAAGTTTTTTGCTCCTCCTGTAAAATTTAATGTGAAATACCTTCGTTTCAAATGTTTATGTGAAACGAAGTCAAACCGACTACAATTTTTTTAATACCTATCAAAAGGTCCTGACTCCCGAGACGGAAAGCGCCCACACATCTGCCCCAATTTTTGATTGATCTTTAATTCCTGCATTGCATTGGATTGAGGAATGAAACATAGGTTTCGTGGTACTTCGTGTATCATTGCAGGAAAGGATTCAAAATCAAATAACGTCCAGTATGACCCACTACTAATTTAGTTCCTAGACGATTTTGGGCTGCCTAAATTGAAATTCTGTTTCTGCATGGAGTTCGTATAAATAACTAATTAAAAAATCGAACGTATGCCTTTGCTCTAAGCCCATTTGCTACAAAACATACGCAATTGCCTAATTGACCTAATTGCATCCGGATTTAATATGTAAAGCGCCTTTCGAGCCCCGTGTTTCGAGGAGACAGGCGCAAAGAGTGTTGGTCGTGGATCTCAGTAGGGCAATTTACATAAAATGGAAGTGAGCTAGAAATCAAATTTTCTCCAATTTGCATGGAAACGTATCAAAGAAATGCTCAAAACCCGGAGCCGTGTATAAATCTCACGCAACAGCGTCATCAGCTAAATCCCGTCGAGCGTACAAAATGTAATTTTGTAAATTTGAGTAAATGACGCCCACGCGTATCTATAGTTGTAGTCCTCGAAATGTTGCAGATATTGCGTTACCAACTTCTACTTTAGAGTTTATGTTAAATTATGCAAGCATTACCCAGCCGCTGCACCAAATGCATCCCGAATTGCATAAATGTGAATACTCAGAGGAATGAGGGTAAACGACGGCCTCTTCTTATGCGGGAGTCGAATGAGTGGGTTCAAAGAACCTTCCTCCTGGAGTGTTGCATAAACGAGGTATGCACACCAAATATTTTGAAGAAGATAATTAAAGTTTCTTTGCTCCCGTGGGAATCGCCCCATTGAGCATTTGCTTTGAGCGAGTTCTTGAGGAGGGGTTCTTTTGAGACTGCCGCCAGTTTAAGTTGCATGCGGGGGTGGAACAAGCTCCACTCTGAGTATTGAATAAATAACATTTTCCCGCATATTTAATGCAGGAATGGTGCCGCTGGTTGAAGAATGTAGATGACACCTTCTCGGATTCTGAGCCGAGACCATTTCGGGGATGTGATCTTGCCCCGGGGGCGCTTACTTCTGCCTGAACCTTTCAAACAAATTGAAATCCCAGCTGAAAGTTGCAGAAGAATAGTTCGTCTCCTTGAGAAGTGTCACCGAGTCTCTTTTGGGGATGATGACGACGCCTTTCATATGCAGTTCCCCGGGTGGTGGAGGGACTTGCGAAACATTCAAAGTATAAAGACGAACTGGGGATACGGCGCCAAGCACCAGAATTGTCGAGAGGGAGCTCTGAGGCCAAATATTTGCATACAAACACACCCCCGCCGCCGCCGCATGGAGCGCCCTGTTCGCTTTTAAGCACCCCCAAGTGTTTGATTCATTTGCTGCACCGTCCCCGCCCGGGGGATGTGAACATTTTTCATTTGCAGCTCGATGTATCGAGTCCCGGATCAGGTGAAGGTCTAGGTTCATAATGCAGTCCCTTTGAACCCAGAACGGTGCGATTCGGAGCCATTCGCCTGTTTCCGCTTCCTTGGGCTCGTCGTGAGCACTACGTGGAAATCGAGGGATCCACTGTGCAGGAGGTCTCCCGGTCCCGGCTCTTTTGGCGCCGCCGGGACGATGTAGGGCTCCACAGCCCTTTCCCCCCTCCCCCGCTCGCGATCAATTCCGCCCAAGTGCTTCCTCTGTTCGGATGACGTGCAGCTCAATGAATAATGAAATAATTTGCTAGATGGGGCTCCCCGGTTATCTCGATACATGACCTTGATCCCATTTTCCCTCATCTCATAATGCGATGCGATGCACTGATAAATCCTTTTGACTTTCCAGCAGCCGAATGCGCCTCCAGGATTACTTGAGCATCCGGATGAGGAACTGGAAGCAGGATGCATTTCGAATGAATGGCCTGATTCCGAACCCCTAGCCCACTTACTGTCTGCCTTTCTCTCGGCTGAAATCAACAAAATACACGAGAAACTGTTTGTCTCGTGAAGGCTACACCTACAAAGGGCTCCTCCTTTTGTTTCGAACTCAAGGATAATTCCCAGTTGTATGGATGAGCAACCTGCCTCCGATCTCCGAGGAGAATCATCACATTCAGATTCACTCAGCTGATGGCAATCCGTTTAATTTTCAGAGAAAGTGCGCCTCTTTATAGAGAGATGCACTTGGGAAACGCAGAAATTTCAAAATTATTCAAAGCTGTTCTACAGATTTACAGCGAATGCCATAATGAATTGCATTCTTTAAATAAATCTCACAATACGAGCAGTATCTATACATTTTAAGAACTTACTTCTGTTTATAAATATATTCCACCAGTTTATTCAAAATTACTTCTTTAAAATCAGGCCATCGGCATTTTGTTATTACAATTAACATAAATGGCTTACACTACACGAAACGAAAACATTTTCTGAAAATAAGAACATTATTTTTGTATTTGTCTAATATACCGAATAAGCAAAGATATATGTATATTTACATCGTAATTATTTTAATTATATTATATATTATTATATTATATTTGAACTTTTTGGAATAGTGCTATCGTACCTAGACTTCTAGAAATAATATATACTACTGTTACTCTGAACTCATGTGCATTTCGGCTAAAAAATTTCCCTTCAGACCTAGTTATATATATCAAAATATAGTCCAACAATTTGAAAATAAATATCGTTAGGTACTTACAAATAAAAGATATATTTTCCAAAAATTAGATATTTTAAGCATTTACATAATTTCAAATATATTTGATTTGTATTTAAAAATTCATATTGCAGCTTAAATTCAAATACGTAAAGTACGCAGAGAAAAATTGTGTAATAAATTCGAAGAAGGTAAATAAGCAGCTTCACGACGGTGTTTTACTATAGATACCAGTGTAATAAAAAGAGGAATTTCTGGTAAATTTTAAGATGATGGGACCGTCGGTCGGAGTAAGGTGGTGGGGGTGAGGGGGTAGAGGAAGGACCAAGGACTTCAACCCGAGGTAAAAAGTGGGGGTGGAAAAGTCATGGCGCGAGAGGTGGAGGAGAAAATTGTTATATGTATTTGGCAACATATATGTATGTACATAGATACCCTTTTTAAATGCTTTTTGAATATATTCTATGTAAGGAGCACAAATATGAATTCATAATCACATTCATAATTTTAGGCGTATACAGACACGTATACAGGTACCTACAAACATACAAGTATGCGCACTTACATATACACTTGCACATGTATGCTTTTACACATACAGAAAGGCACGCAAACACATATAAAGACAGGCCCACACAAACGCGCGCGCCAAAGGAAAGGAAATTATAATTATTGTTATAAAGAGTATTTTTTCTCAAAAATAAAATCAATTGTACCTAATAAAATAATTTTTACAAAAAAATAAAGACCGACTTCAAAACTTTGCCTTTGTGTCTATAAACTTAAACTAAAAAGTTAAAAATAATATTTTTTATCACTTTAAAGAAAAGACCCATTAAAGGACAACATACAAAATTTAAATATTTACAATATCTAATCAATCATTTTTGGAGTTGGTGTCAGTCAGGGTAAGAAAATCAAAGAAGTTATCGCGTCATAAAGTGAGTTAAAATTAATATAATTAAATCATCCCCTTCTTAAAAGTGACAGAATATTTTAATGAAATTTATATGGAACCACTCCTGAGGCATATCCTATCCATTAAAAAAATAATATTTTGTCAATTTTAAATCCACTTATTTTTTAATGCAATCAATTGCAGTGTAATATAAAATTCGATTGTATTGTAATGACACTTATAGAAAGATTTATTGCACTGCAGTTGGATGGATTATTTTTACAAAAGTAGCCGTTTTAATTCCAATTTTAATTAAATTAATTACAAATTCCTGTCAGTTTATTTTAAAACAAAATGAGACTCTTTCCCATTTCAGAATAAAACTCTGCGCATTTTGATTAAGTTCTATATACATTTTATTTTATTTTCACGAATATATTTTTATTCATTTCTAAATGTTTTTTTATTTTCTGGATATACATAGTTTAGTTTGTTTGTTTTGTTATCATACAAAAAATATCGGACTAGCACTAAACTGACTTATCAAAACCAAACTTTTTTTTCCTGAAAAGGAACAATTTGTCAGTTAAAGTACAAGTAAACTAATTCCCAAACTTTATCTTCCTCCCACAGAGTTTGGTATTTAGGAAGAGATTTGTTCCTGACCGATAGTAAAAAGTCGACCTTTCCCTAAAGGTTATACTGAAACCTTTCCTTTGATTTCACAAGAGCATTCCATTGTCGCCAAGGGAAACTTTCATCCTTGCAAAAAAAAAAACAATTATAATCTCTTCGCACATCCATTATCTGGTTGTCAGATGCAGCGAGTCCCCCCACTAGGGAAAATGTGCAATAACTTTCCCGCTTAAGTAAATTCACAATATTTCAAAAGAGATTTGCATGCTTATCCTCACCAAAAGTTCCACACACGTAATCTCTAGAAAAATGTTATCCTAAAATCCGAATATAGTTTTTGACGCATCATGGTGTCGTCCTCAGAAGTTACTCAAACAGTTGAGCCCCTTTTTCGGTCCAGGCCGTCCGAATTGGGAAACATCTCATTCTGCATGGCGGAATGCAAAGGCCATAACTTTCTGTCAGGATTAAGATGCTTCGAGTTGTCAGCGTTGCTGAGTGCGAAAAAAAGGTCTGAACGGAGTTCCTTTTTCATCCTTGGAACTCATCTTAGTAACTTTCTTTGGTTGGATGAGGTGCAGGGGGTGGATTTCCACCACAGTGATTAATTGACAAAAAACCCTTTGCGGGTGTATCACACGAGAATTCTCTAACCACTGCATCCGGGTCTTGAGGCACGTTTTTCTTTGAGTTTGAATTTTTGGCGCTGTTTGAGCAATCCTTGCCATTTCCCCGTACTTTTTGCAATTGTTTCTTTTGAGAGGTTTTAGGCGAACCTGTCGTTTCACTACAAATGAGTTTTAGGTTCATTAAAATGGGTTAAAACTTGTGTCAGATTTAAAAGGAGAATGCGTTTTCTTTGTTTTCTTTTCTCTATGTAGAAATAAGGCTTATCTAAGTTGCAAAATCCACATAACCATTTAAGAAAGTTTGAAAATGCATTTCTAAAATTTTTTATATTGCTTACCCTAAAAATAAATGGTTGAATGATTTTGAGTGTAACAAAAACGTTAACTATCATGAATCTCTCAACAGTTTTTAAAAGTTTGAGTTTACCCAAACCCATTTTATTTTGTAGCTACACAGTAAAAAATTTTTACAACAATTAATGTTGGCAATTTGTTGCCAACAATCATTATGGAAAAATTACACGAAGAATTCAAAAATAAATTCCGAATTGAAAAAACAATTTCAAAGTGCAATTCAATTAAATTACCAGTGTAAAATTACATTTTTGGATGGAATTCGTTTAGCTTGTTAAATGTAAAATTACATTGGTGTGTAAACGAGTTCCTTTGGGACTGTAAAATTAAATTTTCAATGTGATTTTACATCTCTAAATTTAACCCTGTAAATATCCATTTGTGACTTGTTTTATTGTGAATGACAGCGTGTGTGAAATTAACCTCTTGAAGAATTTACTTTCTGTAGTCGACCTTCTGTAGTCAGCCTAAGAAAAGCAAACGCTAAATTGAGTAGTCGATTGCAGAAGATAAATTCTTGAACAGGTTCAACATCACAGATATTTCGAATCTGAAAGATTATATTTTAGAAAGGAAAGGATAATTTATAAGGCTTTCGAATTAAATAATAAAATATTAAACATTATTTTTCTCACACAATTTTTATTTTACACAAATATTTTTTACAAAAACAAAAAAAAAAAACTTTCATTCTTACTATATAAACATGTAAGGAAAAAGGCTTTTGAATTATAAAATCATTTCATGGATTTTATTTATAAAACGAGCAACTTTTGCTATTGCTGAAATGGATTTTTTTGTACCTCTTGATGCTTCTCTGTTTAATTCAAAGAAAAATCGTTGAATAAATTCGTAAGTTTGCGAAATCTCTATCGGATACTGAATATTGAAATTATAGTACAAACAAAAATTTTGTACGAATGCCTCTTTAAAGCAACTGGATTGCGAATGAACGAGGTTATTGTCAGCAAAAATATAATATACAGGATTAGAGTCCGTTTCTGTAAATGAGAGAGACGGGGTCAAACAAATGTCAAAATGAAATATATGTATACTAAAATGTTCTATAACATTTTTGGAAAAATAGTATTAAGAAGTAACAAAAGGTAATTTTTGGAAAATTTTGAATTTTTTTAAAATATCAGTATATGTAGGCCATTGGAGCCTTTAGCTCTTTTCTTTTATACAAATACAAATTGAAATTTTAAGTTATTTGAATCTGGGTAAAAAATCCGAAACGTTCGAAACGCAAACTTAAAACAAAAATGTTTACGCAATCTGTGCACATGCATGTGTCTGTTATAGTCCCGAATATTCTTAAGCTCAATTCCACAATCTGAGCAAAAAAAAAAGTCACATCTTTCCCTGTCCATAACTTCACTGCACTACAATGCACTAAATGAAACTTTACTTACTAGGGTTACAAAAAACAAGACCGAACACAATGCAAATCAAGTAACAAGTGATCACTGAACGGCATTTAGAACACGAGTAAACAGGGGGATTTTAAACGGATTGAAATGGAGAATCCCTTTAATGTGAATTTTCACCGATTGGGTTGTAAAATTCATGTTACGAGTTGTGTATTTAGATATCCGAGTGTGTAATTTTATTCTAAATCGCGAATTTTAAATTGTTTAGGTATTATTAAAGTTAATAGTCTTTAATATTACCAACCAAATCCTATTTCAATCGTTTTTCGTATATTTTTAAATAAATGTGTATTTTTACTATTATTGAATTTAAAATTTTACCATTTTTAATGTTGTACAATTCAAAAAATTTTTTACTGTGTATACTAAAATTTCTTTAATTTGAGGAA
Source organism: Machimus rusticus (assembly GCA_951509405.1). Classification (NCBI taxonomy): domain Eukaryota; kingdom Metazoa; phylum Arthropoda; class Insecta; order Diptera; family Asilidae; genus Machimus; species Machimus rusticus. The sequence goes on along the minus strand of OX608054.1, from coordinate 12,526,614 downwards.
ATCTTACAAAAATTTTCATTAATCTAAGGAAATTTTTCTCTATGTTACTTCCTTGGTATCTTGTGTTAAAAAAATATATTTCCCTGAAACCAAAATAAATAATGTTTTTGTTTTATTAAGGGGCACCAAGTCGCTTAATTTTATTATATAAACTAAAATTTATAAACTTTAGTATTATAAAAACTTGTTTAAATAAATTTAAATAATGCTTATTTATACTTTATGGCTTAGTGATGGATAAAGCGAAAGTACGTGAAAGTGAGGTGAATTGGTCATTGGGTGATTTTTCTTTTAGATAAAATGGAGAAAAATTTACTGTTTAAATATAAAACTTGCATATTAAACAGCGCTGCTTTAGTACATTTTTCCCCATTTATTTAAAAAGCAAAAGTCACATCGTGTGTATAAGTTTACTCATTTAAGATTTTAACATCTAATTTGTTTTAAAACTTTATTTTCTTTGTTACTCCAGTAAAAATGTTGTCTTCACAGTTTTGAAACTTAGGATTAAATTAACAGAGTTGTGGTTTGAACCAATGGAAACAATAAATTCATTTTTTAAAGAATAATATCTTCGGATTTAAGAACAATGACATTGATATCAGAAAAATGTATTTCATAGTTTTAATATAGGTATAGGTATATACATAATTTCTTACTTTTTTCTTTAAAGATTTGATTTCATTCACGTAAAATTAAGTTTTTAGTTGTTATATTTTAAAAACAGTACCCTTTTTCCAAGTGCAATGTATCAAAACTCAATAAGATCATTCCAATGTTCATTATGATCTTATTATTAACACAGAAAAAAGAGTTGGTCAAAATAACTAAAATCGTAGGTTAAAAAGGTACCAAACAATAAAGTTGATTTTTTTTTAACAACGAAAAATATTTAATCTCGTGACGGGAAAGTTAATTTGTCTGTGAAATTGTCGATTAACCGGAGCTCTTCCAACTAATCTACCCATGCCAATGCCTTTTGAACGATTGAACCTTAATAAAGCGATGTGTGAAGTGGGCTGCTTAAGAATAACATTTGAAATGACTTTTTTTAATAGTTAGTATTAAACAACGAAAATGTTTAAAAATTTACAGAGTTTGGGTAATATGTATGTATGGGACGTTCTTCTTTTTCATCGACAATGTCTTGTCCCCTACAAAAAAACCATTATTCTTCACAAATATTCAGGATTTTAATGTTTTTTTCACAAACATTTTTTTGACAATACAACCAATTTTAAAATTTCGCTTTTATTATTATTGCTTTTAACAAAATCATTGTGACATACATAGTATTCAACAAGTGTGACGGAGGTTTTTTGTGACTGTGGTGTTTATTTTTTGTTACCATTCCGACAAAATAATACTTCGATGCATTATAAGTATGTTAAATCTATGATAGCTCGACAATAATTTAAAACACATTTTATTAAATCTAAAAATTAATCGCTCAGATTGTCGGTAGAAAAGAAGTACGTCTTTGTATATTTGTGTATTTTTTTGAGTGTAAAAGGATGGAAGCTACTATTCAACAAAATGTATTCAATAGTATACCTACCTACCTACAATTTATTATTAACAAAACAAAAATACATTCTACGATAGTACAACTACTAACTACCTACCTAAAAAGATTTTTATAGCATTTTTCTTCAATTTTCAGAGAATTGTATTGATATTAACTTTATACTGTTTCACTTGAAAATCAGAAACAGAACTCCCGAATACCCTTCAAACTGGATATATCCTCGAACACGCCCTTAATGCCATTGACCTTCAGGTAATTCAGAAAAGTTAATAACACTCACCGGAACCCTTGTCGTGATGTTCGTACAAAGGAAGATTGCCTCTAAAAAGCCCTACAATCCGTAGAATACCCTCAAATTCTTTTATTTCGAAAAATCTACCCTATGCACACCCATTCGGATAGATAGTTAGCTCAGGCTCAAAAGCAGGCGGGGCGTGGAGAGGGTGAAAAGACGCACTCGATGAACTTGCCAAGTGGCATGTACGTTTGAACACATCGCAAACCACACCCCCACGCAGCTATTTATCTCCCATCTGAGGCATAAATGCGATATCAAAAGAGCTCTAGATAGCCGTCGATAAATCTCTGGAAAGAAACCTACGAGCAGCCAATCCAGCATAAATCGTCGATATAAAGCCTCCTCCACCCCCCCCCCCCCCCCCCGTCTTCCCCTCCATCCGACGGGATCTATCGAGTCATCCAGGCGAGCCATAGGGCTCTGTATCTTCTTCTTATTTTCTAGCAATCTACTCGGGAACGGATGTTGCTTATTCAGTACTTACATGGACGGCATTTGTAGGCGATTTCGACAAATTTCCGGATTCCAGGACATGGGTCTCCAGCAATTGATTTTGGTGTTGCTGCAAACTTGCAGTGTCTCTTCTTCTGGCATGCCTCGACGACCGTCTGCAAAAGGGAGTACTGTGGAATAGAAGAAGAAGAAGAACATATTAAATGTTTTATCAAGAATGTGCGGGCAAAGTTATGGGTTTTTGAAGGGAGGGGGAAGGTGGCAGAGGAGTGGGAGATTGTCCGGAATGGTCCTTCCTTTGTGCAAACGAAAAGCGCTTTCCAATTGAAAATTGGGTTAAATCTTTGGTATCGAGCTGGGACATCTTCAGTCACCACATTCCAGCAGAATTATGCGGTTGTAGTTGTGAAACAGCGATAAGAATTGCCGCGGCGCGTTTCTGGCCGCAGTTTTACCCAACTTTTTGTTTTATTCATACAAATTGCAAATAGAGTTATAAGGGTTATTGGCTAGACAGTCTTCGTACCCCCGGCAAAAAAAAAAAAAAAATCCGAAATGAGTAGTTGGGATAGGCTCAAATATTTTCGGCGAGGGAAAAAAAATCAGGGTGGCTCCAAGACAAAAAACATCTCCACAACATATGGAGATTTGTCCCATTTCCTCCCAATTGAGCTGTTGTGCAATTCCCAGCTTATCCTTTTGCTTTTCCTCGGGATGAGCGGAGTGGCGATATTTTTCCTCCGGGTTGATCTAATTGAAGTTGAGATTTATGGGTTTCTCATATCGAGGGGAATCATGGGACATGGACTATTGAGCATTTTTGCCAGGACTTGGGCTTTTAGGGGAGCCGTAATTTAGTTTTAGCCAAATTGGAATTATTTATGAGGAGGAACGAGTTTTTTCCGGGAGCATCGTACGCCTGGAAAATATTATACTGTTCCGATTCAATGACGACATTGTTCAGATGACGATAGAATATAAAAGTCTTAAAAGTCAGGATATATCGTAAACGGAGTTGTATAGAAGCCTACATAAATACATACATATGTATATAGCAGATAGAGGAAAAAACACTTAAAAGTGTGATTCTTAACAGCCAGGATCTTTAACGATTTCCGTCAAGTAGTAGTAATTTGGCTAAAATTCATCAGTAAAGGTAGGTAGCAAAGGTAGGAGATTAACATTATTAAAGGATAACAAAGTATGCTTAAAGAAAATTTTCATTGTTGCATGGCATATGTAATGATTTAAATATAAACCAGAAATGGTGAAGTTCTGGAATGATATGTACCACCAGTGCGCGTCCACACCAAGAAAACATTGTAAAAGAAACAAATGTAGAACAGAATTTTTTTACAAAAGAAGTGTTTTCCAAAGTTTCTAAAATTGTTTAATAAATGTTTCTGAAATGTTTCGAATATGTTTGAAAAACATTTGAAAAACTATTCTACAGGAAGTGAGAAAACGAATTTGTTTCTGATTGGTTCCAGTATTTATAGTTTCAAATAAAATGTCTTTGCCTGATCACGCGGTACCATGTTCTGCCTGTTACTTGGTAATGAACATTTCTGGAAGAATAATTAAAAAGAGAAGATTAATTTGGCAAAGAAAGATTTTACAAAATAGAAGTGAGTACAGTGTACAGTTTAAATTTATTAAGTGACGATACTGCACCAAGATACTATGCCTCTTTTTATTCACTTATTCTGGATCTAAATGTAATTCCTTAGCAATCTCTGCAACCGCGTCACTGACAATGAGTAAACATTTCTGTTTCCAGAAACTTAAAAATCACGTATACACACCAAAGGAACAATGGAGGGTATTTCTCAAATATTTCAAAAATGTTTCTGAATTGTTTTTGAAACGTTTTTGCAACATTTTACAAATATTTAAAAAATGTATGGGATATTAGTTCGTTTCAAAATTGTTTATGTTTCATAAATGTTTCTTTGGTGTGGACTTGAACTTGGTAATGAAATCAGCAATTAATTATGCATAATTGTTAATAGTTTTAATTGAAAGTCTTGTAAAAGCAAAATCGTGTAAATCGGAAAAAGGGAATTGCTTTTACTTTTGCACAAATTAACACGCTGTTATGAACATTAAGGATTAACATATAAACCAGTTTAAAGCAATTTTCGAAGACAAGCACGCTTAAGAATTTTAAAGCAATAATATTTTTATTCATTCCTTTTGTTTCGAGGAACTTGCGGAAGCAGTATCAATTTAATTAAGAGGAAGTATTATTTCTGTGCCAGGCCTTCTTTTCAAGAAAGAGGTAGGTATGAAAGCCTTTCTTGGGGCTAAAGTGAAAGAAGTGGTTTTCCGTTCGCATACCCATTCCGCGTTGTGTGCTCCCCTTTATCTAGACGGAGGAAACGCACTTACTTTTTTCCAGCTAAAGCCCGTTGAAGAGGCGAGCTCTTTTGTGGGCGCCTTACCCTCATACGATGTAAATTACCACTTTTCTCAGGCCGTTCCCTCCTTAAGCCATTACGAAGTAGTTAACAGTAACCTTCTGAAAATTTATCCTGTAAACTTGAGATGAAAACTTTTCTCACAAAAGCAAAGTCCCCCGGAGAGTGCCGAGTCAGGCCGAGAGGTTGAGTGGCAACTGCCAACAAAGGGGGCGCATGGCACCGCACAGGGCCTTAAAATTCAATGGGCTCGAAGGGCTCTCGAGGGTGTTTACATATGTAGATGGATTGAGTGAAGCATTTCTATTATGATGTCACCTTCACATCACCGGAGCCATGTCATCCGTCATAAGCTCCGTTAAACAGTGTGTCAAGGACGCCATATGCGAGCGACGTCAGGCACCGGGCCTCCTCCGGGAAGTGGTGCCGCACAAAGTGCCTGCCAAAAATCCATTCCTTCCGGGGCCTTGTTTGCTCCCGAGGCGCCATCTAGCGAACATCGCTGGCAGAAATCATCACCGTCAATAAATTTATTATGCAAACAAAAAATACCAATTTTTTTTTTCTTTTTTTTTATTCGAGTGAAAGGCGAGGGTGGATCGACTCTTTATTCACACGCCACGTTGGCGGCCCTTTAAGGGATGATTCGAAATTCGATAAGGGCGTCCATCGACAAAGGGGCCCAAAAATGAATGTCGCTGTAGTTGGGAAGTAGCACAAAAGCGACTACTATCGGATTAGCACGTAATTCTCGGAAAATTCTCTCAGCAGCGAGGATAAAGCCTCCTCGAGGGGCAAATTAAATTGTTTCCTTAACTGAATGGAACGTCAAAAGGCGTCAGTCAAGATAAATGAAACAAACGTCCGCCCAGAAAGATGGAGTCGCTCTCGTATGACAACTCCAAGATATTCCCTGAATTTTTGTCTTCCCACTTCTCACATCCCTTTTTATTTATTTCCTCTCGAGGAACTGTTCGGGCCAAATGAAGCTGCCAGAGCGCACTCGAGATTATTTTTATTGAATTTATCAAATGTCAGGCGAAATGATTGCCTCGGCCCTACTTATCGTCATCTAAAAGTATTTGCGTTGAAATCTGATTTCGTCAGCGTCACTTGATTTTGTCGAGCAATCGACGCTTTTGTGATCCGGCGCTGCACATTCCTCAGCGGGCGGACGGCGTGTAGGGAAACAAATTTAATCCTGGGAATTTATCCTATTTTTGTCCCCCAAGAGCTTCTTAAGCTAGATTCATTTTCTATACGCTCATAACGAATTCGGAGAGATAATGGAGACCGACACGACGACGTTTATTTGACGATTGGAAAATCGCTCATCGCTCATCGCCCACCAGACTCTTGTAGGGTGAATCCGATCGACATATCGTTCAACGTCTTCGGTGAAATCTTATCAGGGAAATAGGCGTTTTACGAATTACCAATATTTGGCAGAGGATTGGCGCATAAATTTTGCTTCAAGACCTGCGTCAATATGTACCTTCTGGATTTCAGCCAAATCTGTCGTAGGTATATAAAGTCGATTTTTTCTCTTATTCAAATAGGTCGTGATAAAATTTAAACAGGTCAGAACGATATGCAAAAGAAATTTGTCTATCGCTTTTTGTGTATTTTTCGAGAACTCTAAAATGTTGAGCATTGATAGTTTTTCTTCACGATTTTTTTCACATTCTCGCAGTTTTTTTTTTCTTTTAGTAGTAGGGATCTATATGGGAACATTTCGGTAAATCGTTAACTAAATCTTATAATCGAATGAAGTATAGTTTCTACCAGAGAAATTGTTATTAAAAAGACTTAAGCGATTAATTATATCATACCAAACTTGACCAAGTGCACTGCACTTAAAAATGTTCTGTCCTGATGTATCTCAAGCCTTCGATAAGGTGTGGCATGTGGGCCTAAATCTTAAAATTAATACAATATTTTTGAACAATTACTAATATCTGATCGAGTTATATCTGTCAGGATGAAAATTTAGATTTTTAAGAAGAAGCTGGCTTTAGATTTTATCCAGCACTTGCGGGAGTGCCTCAAGGTAGTGACTTAGGACCTACTTTGTATTTAATTTTCACATGAGATTGAAAAAATCATGTTACGCAAAACACATAAGAAATTCAACTTAAACAACGTGGCTAAAAGGCAAACACTCCAAGCTGAACCTTTACTGTAAACGCCTAATATAACACATGGGTCATTAAGTCCCGAGACTAACATACTAATGGTGCCGCCAATTCCATGCCGCTTTTGTTTTTCGGTAGCACCATCCTTCAAAAGATACATGTAAAAATTTCATAACATTTGGTTCAGTGGTTGTCGAAATATTGAAAGTTAAGTGCCGCTACATTCGTTTTCTTTGAAGGATGGATAAAAATGAGTTTCGTGCGTTAATCAAACACTGTTTTTTAATGGGAAATAATACAGTTCAAGCTCAGGAATGACTTGAAAAGTGCTATCCAGGAAAATGACCATCGAAAGCAACCATTTGCCGATGGTATGCGGACTTTAAACTCGATCGGACAATCACCGAAGACGCGGAGTGCTCAGGTCGTCCAATTGAGGTGGCTACACCGAAAACATTCAAAAAATTCTTAAAATTTTTATATTGGATCGCAAAGTGAAGTTGCAAGAGATAGTTGACATCGTAAAGATATCAAAAGGCACCGTGTTCAAAATTGTGCATGAAAATTTGGGCATGAAAAAATTTTTTTCAAAGTGGGTGCCGCATTTGCTCACAATGGAACAAAAAAAAACAACGAATTGATTGATTCGGAGCGCTGTTTGAAACTGTTTACGCGTGATAAAAAGGATTTTTTACGTCGGTGCATCATAATGGATGAAATATGGATCACCACTATACGCTTTTAGATTTATTATTTTAAATTTAGCTCCAATGACGATGTTATAGCCGCAAATGAAGCCTATTTTGAGGCAAAAAATAAATCATTCTATAAAAAAGGCATCGAAAGTTTAGAAAAACGTTGGAATGATTGTATTGCTATTGAAGATGACTATGTTGATGAATAAAGTCGAATTTTGCAAAAAAAAAAAAGTTTTACTGGTTAGTCTCGGGACTTAATGACCCATGTGTTACCAGGTCGAATTATACGACCTATCTGGACGTATGGAATCAACTCTAAGGTTGCACTAAACAATTAAATTGGGAAGTTATTCAAAAAAAATTTTTACGTGAAATTACTGGTGCTTATCGCTATGTATAAGCAATGAAAAACTACAAAACGATCTCGGAATTAAATGGATTAACGAAAAAATACAGAAATATGCTGCTAATCATGAAAGAAGACTCATTCAACATACAAATATTGAGGCCGTACTTGGATACACAAACCCATGAATTGAGACATCTCAAAAGAACTGAGTCAATTTAATTAGTCGTCTGAAGATGATTTGATAATTATGTAGGTAATTGTATTTTACTAAATTCTATAGCAGAATATTGATTTATATAAACCTACACTCGCCTTACTGAACTGTGACAATTTGGTACACCATATAGCCATATAGTACTTAATTATCTTATGATAAGATTGTACTAAGTATATCTAATAAGGGACGTTTAAGAAAAAAAACAATAGATATAACCAGCTTAACATTACGCTTTGCATTTCAGTTAAAAATCCCCTAACTCCGTTTCGTAAACATAATAAACGTTGAAACATTTTGCTCGGCGGTTAAACAAACCCATTCAAACCCCCAAAAACAATGTAAATTTCATAAAATACCGCGACGGCCATAAATCGAGCTGAAGTGTTTGGTCAGCGAATTTTTTTTAGAAGCAGCGTAAAATATCGTGACGGCATCTTACAATGAAAAAGAATAAATAAATAAATAACGAGTTACAAGCGGATAAGTCAAGTGGCTGGTGGGGCCCAGCCGCGGACACAATCGCTCCTTATTACGCTACAAATTGAGAATATGACAAATGCGCCCTGGGGTTTATCTCCGCCCCCCAGACAAGGAGGAGCGCCCCATCGCCAATTTCTAAAGCGACATTTTTTCTGTTCGTCCTGCGATTTACCATAGCTTTAATCCCCGAATCCCGCCCCGCCGATTTCCGCCCACAGCGCGCCACTCCCACCAGGAACGCAAACAATTTAAGGACGTGTAGGACGAAGAAATGGCCGGGGTTTGCTGCATTGATTTATGAAAATATGCTCCGCATCCTTTGCGTATTTATTTTGAACCAGAAAAAGAACAAAAATAACAAATTTATAGTGTCCGCATCCTTTCTTACAAGCGAACAAAAGCATCCTTAAAAAAATTAGTCCGTTCAAAGGGCGCGTGGGTGGGCCCGATTTAATGTGGATCGAAAGGAAGCGAGCTAAAACCAGGTCAGCATATTTTCTAGCCCCCCCCTAAATTGGATTCCGTGACGTCTTCACTACTCCGTCAGAAGGCGCACGGAGGGCCACTGGCCATTTTTTATTCCTTCCGAATTTGTAGCATGTCGGGGCAGTAAAAATGAAAAATTACAAAAATATTCAAAAGCTTCCGGCAAAAAGGAACGTGAACGGGTGTTCCGAACGGGAGGGTTGGGTGGCGGGGACAGTGGACGCAGGGCTGGTCCAGGAAAGATTTCTGGACCCATCCTCCGCCCCCAACGCTCAGATAAGAGCCTTATTCTGGATTTTGTGTGGTCAAGAGCGAAATATCTTTTTTCTGTCGTATTTTCGTATTTTTTGCGCTCGTCCCACGTGAGCGTATAACTCACGTTTGCACGTGCTTCCCTCTAATGCCGTGGCCCCCGGCGAAATCGGACGTCAGGACGGGTCGCTTTATCATCGACTTAAGGAGAAGTTTCACCCAAACGTGGCCCCTTTGCTCGCAGTAGGGGTGTTTTTATATCGACAACCTCTTCACCGAGGAAACTAACTAAACAAAAAGAATCACATGAAAAATTGCCTTATTGAAAGTTTTTTTATTCCTCCCTTATTTTTTGAAGCAACCACGATGAATTGGAAAAGTTTCACTCAAGTTTCGTGATGAGTGATGAACCTTATGATGGAACGAATTTGTTCAACTTGTGTAAATCTGACAGAGTTTTTCTTGTTTACGATGTATAATTGATAATTTTAGATTGAAATTATGTCTTTGCCTTTGATTTTCCAGTTTTCCTCAACATCGGAAATCAAGAAATATTACTTTTTCGATATCACTGGAGATTTTGAATTTTTTTTACGATTAAAATTCAGAGTATTTTTATAAACAAATAAACAGCTTTTCAAAAATGGTACAAATCTTCTAAATAACGAAGTAATTGTTTAGACACAGATAGAGCTTAATGTTTGTATGGCCAGAAGAAAGCAAAGTCAGTACTATTATTGATAATAACTACTATTAAATTAACGAATATGATAATAACTAGTATTAACGAACCAAAATTTGTAAATACATACACAGTTTGATGCATTCTAAAGGAAATAGATATTTTGAGAACAAATCAGTTTGTTAATAATAGCCTCTTTTAATTCAAACAAACTGACTGTATAAGTGGCTAAGTTAAAAACTCATAAAAGTTTTATCAGCTATAGTCAAAGAATGTAAATATCATAATATTAAAGCAAAACAGAGTTTATTCATTGAATTATGGTATGAATTTTTCAGTCCTACATTTTAAGATAATTATTTTTTTTGTAAATATATAGTTTAGAACAGAAATAAGAGTTTTAGGTCATTTTAATTAATCTTACGAGAATTTAATTTTTTTTTATGAAATGTTTGAGAAGAAAACTTATACCATGATGACGTTATTAAAAAAAGACAAAAATGAATTTTTAACATTAAAACACATTATTTTTATCGCATTTTAAAAGAAACATTTTCTTTGACGAAAATTTAGGTACTGAACAAAAATATGCCTATAATTACACTTTTAAGTAACTAAATTAAAAAACAATTGGCTTTAAGATAAAAAGACAATCATATACTTAGAATAATAGAAAAATAATGATCGGAAGTACCTTATTGAATTAAAATTGTTGTATAATATGCTAATAAGAATAATTAAGTACTAGAATTGATTAATTGAGAAAAGAGTTACATGTACATAAATGAAAAGTATTTTAATATATTATATACATATCTATTAAATCCCTCATATTAATTTAATTTGAGTTTTAAGGTTTTATAATAAAACGGATACGTCCTTAAATTTTGCACTTTTTTGCGTTTGTACATAAATATTAAATAAGATCGCCTTTAAACTTCGAAGAATGGGATATAAAAGGCTAAATATTTTGGTGGCTAATAGATAAATTATTGCAAATAAATAATTTAATTGTTCATTTTATCATAAAGGACCGGCACAGAATATATAAGAAGCGTCCTCCTCGCACATTTGCTGTTTAACTTAATGTCCTTGAATTCTCAATTTTTCCAGAGATATTAACATAAACCCTCTTCCGAAACTCTCATATCTTTTGATCAAAACAGCTTGAGTTTTGTATCAATAACCTTTGAAAAATTATATTTTAAAAGGGCACTCGAGGATCCTAACCTTGGCTACACGAACTAAATCCTCGTTGTCCCCAGTTGAGTCCCTGCGAGAAGTCAACGAATCCCCTTCGATTTTCAATTTACCTAAATGCTTTTGATAACACAACTCGTTCCGGCGGAGCTCACTTCTAAAATTAAACATAAAACCGAATGGTCCAGAAGGCAACTGAGGAGATTTGAATCATGATAGGGCTTAAACTGCACTCGGGGATATTTTCCATATTTGTTATTCGATTCGAGTCGGCGACTGCTGAGAACCTTGCTTTATTGTCGCATTTCTGCATTATCCATTCCGGCAATATGCTGTCGTAATTTAGGGCTCCTACGTGAGTAAAGGGCACACGAGGACTCTAAGGTATTATCATCAGCGTCGTCAATCGAGCCACATATGTTTAATGTTCGTAGATAAAGATACCTCGCGTCTAAGACATCATTCGTCATTCAATCCTATCAAATTTAAATCGCCCTCATTTCCGGTAAGGTTGGAAGAGTTTTTCTGTAATTGATCGCGTCTTCTAACACAAAAAGATTTTCAATTCCAAAATCATCGATGGGAAACCATCGTCTTAAATGGAATCCTCAAATTAATTAAATTACACGATTCGAGCTTCTTCACGAAATTGGAAAATCACTAAAAAAAGTGCCTGTTTCGCCAATTCCGCTCTTACTGCCGCCAATCTTCTTGATCTGGGTCCTGTAAGTAATCAGGGACTCCTCAAGTGATTCCCTGGCACTCGTGCAGACACACCCGAAAATCCAGGCAAAAACGTTTGCACTTCAAACCGCAAAACTTAAAAGAAAAGGATAAATCACGAAGGACCTCTCGAACAGCGAAGTCCCGGATTCTTTCGAGGATTCGAGATGGCAAAAAGATCCAGGGAAAAATATAAGGATGAAAAAATTTTGAAGGGAAGAAGAAAGTTTTTCCCATAGGAAAACAACTGCTACTAGGGCGATGGGTGCCACACCGCTGGCGTTCCAGAGATAGTCGAATTCGGGACAAATGTGCTCCCCGGCAATTTATCATTTCCGCTGCATTCGGGTAAGATTAATGGCGTTCTAAAGTGAAAATATTTTCCTGTCAATTTTTCATTTTCACCATCCAATTGGGTTCGGTTGACCTTCCTTTTAACCCTGAGGAGGTCGACGGTAGACGGCTAAGTGTGAGACTTTATTTTACGAAAAATTCACCAGCTTTTGTTTTGTCTAAATACAGTCAAAGTAAAATTATTGAAGTACATACATATTTTAAAGCGCTTAGTAGCACGCGAAGAATAGCTTAATTTTTTGGGGATTTTCTCAAATAAGGGCTGCCCTCCGTTTTCAACGGATGTTGGTTTAATTAAAATTAAGATGATTTCTCAAGTCCTCTGTGGACCAAGCCGAATACGATTTCGTTTACTAAGGACGGCTGACATCGTGTTTCCTAGAGAAATTTAATGATGACAAAATATTTCGAGTTCTTACAAACTGCGTTTAATTAGTAGCCTTATTACAACAGCGTTAACAAACAAATATTTAGAATCATCGCATTTTGAAGTAAGGAGTGAGAGTTAAGCTTAAGTATTGTATAATACATACATAATCTATATACCAAGCCTAAAATCGCAACAAGACAAATAATTAATTGATGGATAAAAGTTTGGTTGGTTAATAAGATTTACTCAAAAAATTATGTAATATTATTATCCCACGGAAAATTACAAATTAATCAGGAAAGTATTTTTTTAACATGTTTTATAAATATGAAATTTGGTTATGCGGATAAAACAGGATAATACTTAATAAAAGTAATCGAAGCATGAACTTACCATAACATTTGAAGTTCATAAAATATGAATCAATTTTAATTTAATTAATATGACGCCTGAATAATTTAAATGTTTAATTAATAAGTTGGTATGGTAAAGTTAAATATTCCATAAATTTTATATTCTGTTGTCCCAATCAATTCTCTCATTGTCAATTATAAAGAATAGTAAATGAAATTAATGGAATCAAAAGGATGACGAATCATTTAAAATTACATACTAAAATTCAGGTGTGAAATGAATTTTTGTTTTCAACCTGCCACATTTTTATATTTAGATGGGAAGATTTTTGTATAAAATTTGGTAACTATTTCATATACCTACCTAAGAGGATAAAATGTGTCATAAAGTAACAGGGGCCTTCTTTTAGGGCCGATTTTTCAATGGACTGTCATCTTTATTCTCTTAATAAAAAATCAACTTGGCTGTGAATAAGTAAATATTATTTTTAACTCTATTTGTCAAAAATTAACTGAAAACTGACAAATAGTGATCCTATCTGCCGCATTGAGCGAAGAAGATGTGTTTGTCCATGTGATATGTATAAGGTACCTATTTTAAGTCATACACTTCGTTTATGATCTTTTGAGTCCGGATTGAAAATTGATCCGAATTGAAAACTGCCTTCAGTCAAGCCTATTTCGAAAGTGTTTATACTCGTTTTCAATCTGTCCTATTCTTAAACCCTTTTGAATCAAATCGAAGAGAGCTTACAAAAGCCCTTTTTGAACAAAATTTCCTTAATAAAGTTACTCAACCTTTCATAAATTCATTTCAGTAACATTTGACTTTAATTAATTTTTGCTTTCAAAATAATCCGACAGAAAATCCAATCTAATTAACATTACATGCGGAACAATTAATTGGAATGAAAGGTTACTAAAATTAATTTATGAAGATTTTATCAACTTTATTAAGGAATTTTTTTTCAGAAAGGGTTTTTGTAAGCTCCTTGCAATTCGATCTGAATAGGGCAGATGGTTATAGCAGTTTTCGAAGTGGATCGAAAAATGTCAAGCTGGATATAAATGAGGACGGTTAAAAAGTCTCGATCCGATTCAAAAAGTGTTTATGGAAACGGTTCGACTGGAACCGATTCGAAAGAGGTTGTGAACGAGGTAATAGCTAAGTTGATTATTGGGGGCGGTCTTATTCTTGTATTTATCTGATGATTGAAAAATTGGTCCTTAGGGATACAAAATTTTTTTTAAAATTAATAGTGTTGTTAAAGAATTTAAAAACGTTTGCCCAAATTTGTTGTTTCAAGCAGAAGGTGTTTGAAGGATTTTATATTTCTTAGAAAGGAAATTACTTCGAAAAAAAGGAATTTTATTGAAACAAATAAATGGGATTCCTAGATAAGAAATAAGTCTTCAATTTAATCGTAATTTATTTACCTGTAAAGCATTTGGCCACAAGCAGCTTTCGGGAGGTTTAACTTCGATTTCTGTGCCACTGTGAACGACACCTTCGAGCATTGTTGTCGTAACGTCGTCTGCTTCAGGTGGACAGAGCGTGCTATCAGGCAGATCTGGAAGAGGAAATCCACAAATTAAGCGACATAATCGATCTAAATCCGGGATTAATTGAACCTACCTCCAACCTTTCCATATTGAGCCAATTCGATGGAGATGCTCGTCCCGCGAGGACAACTCAGTGACAATTGCTCTGAATCACAGCCGGCTCGCTGGTAGGTGCGGAGGGTGGCGGCCAGGAGGGCTGTTTTTAAAATGTTTATTTTGATTACGATTTTATTTATTTCATTTTATTTTTTTTATTCGGGGATTTTTTATCGTTGGATTCATTTCAAAGGCGACCAAAATACCAGATGAAGGGATGATTTGTCCCATTGGTTGACATTGAGCCAAGCCAGGTGTTCCAGATTTCACAGGTTCGAAGGGCAACCGGTCGTATAAATTTTCAGCAGCGATAGCACGAGAAGACATGAAAAGAAATCGAAAAAAAATTTCAATTCAAATTCCGAGTCCTTCAATTGTTTGCTTTTAATCAAAATTTTGTTTTTCAACACGAAACCCCCATTCAGCGCCCCATTCCCCAAATTTCTCTCGTATCTCAAATCCAACCCTAGGGTAAATTGTAACCATTTGAGGAACCCACGGCGCTCCCAGGCCCTCAAGTACCCCCAGGGTCCCGGCAACAGATATTTTTTTATAATTTGTTTGGTAACGAATTTCGCCGCTTTATTTACTTAAAAGCCAGAAGAGTACCCCCCGAAAAATCGGGATTGAGCGGGAAGAATGTGGCGAGAGGGGGCGGGAAAGAAGCGGCACCCTAGGCGAAGTCCTGATTTGATTGCTTGCTGATGAGGCAACCTGGAGGGGGGGAGGGGAATCAAGGATGCGTCACACAAGGAGCCCCCCCCCCCCATATCTGATCGATGGCTGGGAATAAATCAAGCGAAAACGGGAAGAGCGACTGGAGCGGGGTGGCAATCCGGGATAACCCAAATGATGCGGGAGAAGCAGCTGTACATGGGGGTGGCGAAGACGCTCAAGCTCAAATTGGAGATTTTCAGTGGAATTCAAGTTTCAATTACATTTATCTGCGGGCTTGTTTACAACTGAAGCTCCCTGCCATCCAGGAGGAACATCCCCCGGGGGGAGGAAGAGCAGTCAGCTGTATCGATTCCCTGTTTTAAGTCGATATCCTCGCTGAGCTCGGGTCCCCCGATTGAATGCTATCAATTGAGCATCCGCCCCCACAATTTGGAGCGCCTGCTCCTCGCTTAACTTTTCGATAAATGGAAATATCTGCGGATAAAATGCACTTAATACATCTGTGCCACAATTTAAGTGATATATTCCCGCGATTCTCCCCGATTTTTGGGGAGCTCTCCATCGATTGAATCGAGTGCAAAATTTAATTTTCGACATCGAAGGGAATATTTTATTGCCAAATAATACGGTCCCTCGGCCGATTTATGAATTTAATTACAAGCTATAATTTATGAATCAAATTGTGCTATAAAATCAATTCACCCGCTGTTACTGTGCAAAATGGTGGGCGGGAAGCCAAAACTTTGGTCCTGTAGTTATCGGTGTCTTTTAAAGGATTTTTTAATATTGTCCCGATTCCTGTTCATACATTTTCTGTTCATTCCCCAAAAAAATCGCAGTTCTCCGGGAACTTGGTGTTCAGAAGCGATACCGCTTATATTTTTTGAGCGCATACATGTATCCCGGGGATTGGTATGCTTTTCACGAATTGATCGCGATTTTATTGCATTTTATTGCATATCAGTTACTCCCTCTTCCGGCAGATCTACTCAATGAAAAATATTGACTTCTTTCAGTTTTGAAGGATTTTCCATTTTTTTCCATATTTTTCAGTTGGTTTTTGCCTCCGGAATTCAATTCAGATTCCATAGCTTTTGGGCTTTAAAATGCAATTTAGCTTTCAAAGTGAAAATGTTTAATATTTCAATTCATCGAAAGCCAGGAGGTGATATACAACACTTCAATAAGGTACGTTAAAAGCAAATTTGATTTTATGCAGTTTTAAATTTACAAGTTAATTTCAATATCTCTTTCAGTTGTAGCTTTATTTTAAAAGTAAAGGGGGTTCCAACTAATTAAATTAGTATTTGGACAGTATTCAAAATTTAAACTACATTACAAGGTTACTTTGAAGCTCCTACATTAACAAATAAAATAAAATATGCAAATATTGTTGCAAAAAATTTAATTTAATTCGCTCCGAGCAAATATAGGATAATTCTATACAAACATGAATGTAAGATAATATCTATGTATTCATCATTAATGATGATATTTTATGAATATCCAGAAAAAATCCAAATATATTTGACGCTGGTAGTAAAATGCCTATCCTCGTAATAAGTATTATAAAAGCGAAAGCATGTTTGCTTTTCAATCGAGCCTAAACAGTTCGAGCGATTTTATTTTCTTGACTAAGTAGGTACTACATAATCCAAACTAAGATTGCGGCCAACAATATTAAATTTCATGAGACTTCTACCAGAACTAGTATTTGGGGGTTTTTGAAGAGCCTGATTGTGGTTCAATTTCAAGTTTCTATGATTGTTAATTAAAAGGCAACTAAATAAAGATTTAGTAGATGAAGAAGATTTTGTCTTATTTCAATTGCACTGAATATTACAATATTATTTCTTTAGGGGGTACGACTTGAGCAACCTAACCGTATAGGGGTCTTGTTTTATATTTTAGATTTTTCATGTTTCTAAAATATAGTTAATTCAGGTTTTTTCTTCCACTTGCGTTATAAGCTTCACTACCAATCTGTTATTCTTAAGGAATATTTATAAAAGAAAAATTGCCATTTAAATCTGGACCCGATTTAATTAACTCTAGAGCTGTGACCTACTAAGCAAAGTCCGTACTTAATGGGCTCTTACTATCGAAGATAACTGAAAGTGCAATCGATGGCCATCTAATAAACCAAAATTAATGATATCAATGCAACAAATATGACCTCTTAAGCAAAACTAATTAATAATAGACACCTCGTCCGACCTAATTTGAGCAGAAGGAACTAAGTCATTTCAGTCATTTTCAGATGTGCCTTTTGCGACAACCTCCTGACACGAGAGTAACTCAATTACCATGACCCCTTTTATACCCTCCTGGCAAAGGTAACCGAATGACGCCACTGTGCTCAACGTGTACACCGACCAAATGATATCTTTGCAAATTATGGGGTAATTCGGTTCAGAAGTTTTGCGCTAATTTAATTTAGTACCGCCGCACCATTCAAATCATCCTGCAATCTGGGAAGACACGAGGAACACCGCATCGGTTAGGGAGCCAGGTCTAATTGGATCCTGGAAAGGGGAGGAAAAAAGGCGAACAGATATATTCCCGGGGATGAACGAAATGTGGACGTGTCTATTCCATACAAAACCGAAAAACAAAATGGGGAATCGGTCCAATACGGCCGGGCTCTGTTAAAAGCACTCAATTAACTCGATTTGAGCCAGGATTTTCTTTAGTTGTACATAGTTTCTGCAAGCTAGGCACGTCCTTATCTCCTTTTCAAATTGAATTTACTTAATTAAGCCCGGCTGGGATGTATCTTGTCCAAAAATATATTATATGGGAGTGGATTATATAGTATAAAATATTTTACATACATGCGATATAATAATACAGATTGTTCAGAAAATTCGTTGTTGCACTTAGCTAGAGAAACAACCACGCAGATCTGAGGTTCTCTAAACAAAAGGAATTTACGGGGCTGATAAAGTTCATATTTGCTTAAGGGCTCACATAACTCTGAAATTTAATTTGATCACAGTAGTGGTAGTAACGTAGTAGCTGTAGAAATGTACATATTTGTTTTGTAAAATAGAAAAGTTAGTCAGGCTTTGTGCGACAAATCTTATGTCCGGTCGGTTTAAAAAATTGTAAAAGAAATAAAATTATTCAAGATTTAACCATATAATATTATTCAATTAAACGCCGTAAACAATAAATAAGTATAATCCATTTTAAATAAATATAAATAAATAAAAAAAGAGAGAAAACAAAGCTTGCTTTATTATCTTATAGTTGAAAAGTTAATAAAGAATTTTAAACCAAAAATTCAATTTTTTTTCACCATATATTCTTTATAATAAGTTTTCAAATTGACCAGGGGTATGTTAGCCCTTAATTTTACCCAAAAAATACCAGACTTGAACTGGACGAACCGATAAAAATTCCTTGAAGCGTATCACATGTGGGGCACAAAGGATTTTTCCTCTCAAGTGGTCGAGTCCTTGGCCCCGAGGGCGACTTATTTCCATACTTAATTTATATTTTCTTTCCCCAAATAGATCTACATCTCAATGGGGCCGAGCAAGGACTCCGTCTTGAGGACCGGAAGCAGAAAACTTTTATTAAAAGCCAGAGTCGAGTCGAGTCGACTCCTCTTCTTTTGCAGCGGAGCCCCCCGTGTCGCCTGTGCAGATTCAGCCGCAGGGCAGATCCGCAGCATGACAAAAGGCCTTTTTCGCAATCACAACGATCCTAATGAAGAGCAAACGAAGAAGAATGTCCTTCCTTCCTGGGAATGATGACTAGAAAAACTATTCCCAAACGGAGAACAGATGTCTATCGGAAGTTCATCTCCTTGAGAAGAAAAAAAAATTATTGTACTTTCCAACTTTCTTTTTTGGGGGAGGGGGGGGGGAGACTCCATTTCTGCTCCGGTCTCGACAAAGGCATTCAGGACTCCTCCAGGATTGACTACGGCTTTAATCCTGTCGCCCATTCGGGATAGATGAGCCGAAATGAAATCGTTGTCCTTTCTATTAAGATTTTCCAGTTTTTGCCTCCCACTAAATCTTGGGGTCTTTAAGGCGTCTTGTTCGGATAGTGGTCTCCAGGAATTGCGGGAGGGATTGTGGTCGTTTCTGGGAACCACCAGGATTAGGGATTTCGCTCAAGTCGTGTATATCTCGACATTAGGGAGACACCACTGTCAGCTACTCCCGGCCCTTATCCTCAGTCTCTCTGGACCAGATTACAAAGAGATTCCCCATAGTTTTTGCTAGATTGTCTAGAAAACCTCAAAATGCCAGGACGGCTGCTAAACTCCGATTCCCTGGATGCTGTATCCCCAGTTTAACGCAGCTCAAACCAGCTCCCATCGATTCCCGTATAATTTTCAATTAAAGTTTAACAGTTCGCCGGTTTCATTTCACTGGTTATGTAACCCCACAACCCCATCCCCCAGGGCACCTTTTCCATATATTAAACTTTCTTAAAAGCTGGAATGAGCCCTTCATCCGGGACGGGGGAGAATGCAGAGAATGGGGTTAAAGAATTTTTGTGGCCAATTGAAAGGATTTTCTGGCTGTAGGGAAAACAATGAGCTTGGTCGGGACCAAATGAAAAAATATGGTCGAAATAGGGCAAAATAAACAACTGCCCTCATCCCCCGGGCTCCTTCTTCCCTTAAAATGCAAAGTGATTGAGACAAAGATAAGAAGTTGGCCAGTGGCTCCAGGCCCCAGCATCCCGCTCATATTGAATCATTACGGTGCATTCACTTTGCCCAGTAACGATAACAAATGCGTTCCCGCAGGAGCACCCCACCCTCGGGATGGTCCAGCATCTCTACATCCAGCAATAACGGCAGCTTCGGGATTTCGCAGATTCATAGATTCATCCCATTTTGATGGCTGCAATGTACATTTTGCTGGTTTTTCTCTGCTCCCCGCTCTAAAAAGATCCCCTAAGAAAAAAAGGAAGCGCCGCGGCGCTGCGGTATCGTTCCGAAAGAAAAAGAATTGGTGCATGAGAACCACCAGAACTTCTTCTTTACTTCGTGGTAAAATCTTTTGCTTTTGTTGCGAAGCGCTTTTTTCCCCATTTTCACGAGTGAAAAGTTCGTGATTTTGCCAAGCAATGCAGATTCGATTTAAATTTAATTGCACCGAAAAGTGGAGTGGAAAGAAACGATTAAGGGCAGCAAATTGATTGTCTTGGAAGAAATCGACGGTATTGATGGGAATTTCTTTATCATCGTAATGGCCCTCAGTACTCAGTTTCTCTTCTTTAAACTTTTAAATTTCAATAAAAGTAATTTCAATGAAATTTTAATATATGTATACAATAAATACACCTGATTTTCCATATTTTGAATTTTATCTCTTATACATAAACATGTGTATGTAGGTATGTATGTATGTATGTAGGTATATGTATCAATTAATCGCCCTAAATTTAATTAAATTTAACTTAGAGAAATCAACTTTTCATATTTTTGATCTCGCTCAATTTTTTCACAAGTCTTTCAAGAAAGAACATTTACATTTTTTAAATAACAATAAAATTAAGAGCAGATTGGAAAAGGCTAATTAAAAATATATTGCCGAAAAAGCAATAATAATTATTCTGAATTACATTACAATTCCCAATACTACTACAAGTAATTCAAGCAAGGCAAATTACCAGTAACATTACCAATATTGGTACTGCAACAAAAACTACCATTATCAGTAATGGTACCGTACCATTACCGTACTTCAGAAGAATTACTTAGCATTAACTGGCACTACTCAGCATTACCCGCACATTACTTAGAAATACTCAGCATTACCTAACATTGCCTACTGTAATGGTGAGTAATGCAAGGTTGCAATTAATTTAATCTTATCGCCAGTATCCAATGCTAAAACAGTTAAATCTAATATAAATTGGTGGTGAAGTAGTGAAATTTATACTTAAAAAACGTTGAAATTGAGAACGATCGATTTGATGTAAAAGTAGAATAGTCCGTGTATATTTATATAAAGCTTATAGACTAAAAATTAGAAAGAGACAGGATAGAACAGAACATCTAAAATGTTCGATTAAGCTTCAAAAAATTGCGATAAGAAAAACGTCAATGTGCAGAGGTAAATTTTAAATGCATAAGCCTGAAAAAAATCCACTTTAGTTACAACCGCTTTTCAAGCGTAACTAGAGTTTTCCTGTGTACAAAAACTTTGTCGATTTTTTTTCCTGGTAAAATGTCCGATTTTCAAATCGTTAAAAAGGCGACAAAGTGTTGGAGTAAACGTGCAAAAAGGCTGGAAAGCCTCCAATTCTGCCACCTCGCCGGCATTCACTTTAGCCATTGTTGCCAACAGCCAGCTAGAACAATATCGCTTCAGGTCGCTCGAAAAATGTTTGCCTCGAACGTATGCACACACCCGGCACATGCGAGGGGTGAAAAGTTAGCTAGCAAATAATCAACTTCGCGAGGGTGGAAATCAAGTAACAAACGAGTCGTTTACGCACTTTTGTGCGAAGGGCGGGGGTTGAAAGAAGGACGGGACCCCACCTTGGAAATGTTTACCGCCCCCAACTCGTTTCGGCTTATTAACAGTTGAAACTTTTAACGAAATTTTCGTTTATTTGTACGGACGCATATCTTTGGCAATTATCTGCTTCTCCCACGACGACAGTTTCCCCGGCCGCAATCGGGGCCCTCAAAAGCATCCCCGGCCCCCCAGAGTTCTTTCTATCGAAAGTTTTCATAGAGCCCGCCCGATGCGGGGGCGGTGATAAGGGCAGATAAGGGTTGAGCGGCGGCGTCCGGGACTTTTGTTGCTCTGAACTCAAAAATTGATTACGAACTTGTTTTGACGAAACTTTGTCTTCGCCAAAGTCCTGCCGCACTGGATGAATAGTTGCGGGAGATGAGATGGTGAAGGGCCTCCGCACGGGCGAGTGAACGTGCCGGGACTCCCTGGATCCGGGGATTCCCACGGGAGGAATGTGAGAGAGAGGGTACCATAAAACACAGAACCCAACGACCGACGGCGGCGGCCAGCCCTTGTGAAAAACGCACCACAAGCAAATTTCAGATAAATTCAATCGGGCTATAAAAATTTCACGATGCTTGCTTCCTTGCTCAACTCCCTGACCCTTTTCTTATGTGACTAGAAATCGAAAGTAACCTGGGCAATTCCCGGCGGCCGGGTCATAAGAAATTCGCCGTGATCGGGCCATGTAAACCTCGGAAGGACACGTCTCAGCGGATGTAGGTCAGTAGATATTAATGGTGATTTTATACGATCCATACAAACGGGGAAAAAAGTATTGTACTAAAAAAAAAAAAGCAAACCCGGCCGCCAGTCAACAAAGTTATGTGCGGATGAGGGGTTAGTCCTACTCAAATCCGACGATAAGACGAGGTTTATGAGACGAACCACCGCAACATAATCGCCCAAGGGCTATCTCTACATAAAACATATCTCCCGGGCAGGGATGGAGGCGCCTGTTTAGTGCTTTTTCACTCCTCAGACATGTGCCCCAGAAAGTTACCGAAACGAGTAATGAATAAAACAGTTCAATCGGCTATAAAAGTTTTATAAGAAACAACTTAGCAAATGTTAGCAAGTTACAAAACTATTTTCTTAATTCCATATATTCTTAGGGTAGATCATTCACTTAAAAAACAGGGCTAATTAACTATTATTGGATTATAAATTTGGTGACACAACATTCATTTCTTTCCAAGCACTATGTAGAACCAAAAATAAGTATTTTATTTAAGGGGATTTATAGTTTTTTTTTCAGTAAATAAAAAAAAATATTTAATTTTTACTAAATATAGGTATACTTCTAGAAATACGTAAAAATTTAAATTCAATATAGGACAAAAATTATTTACCAAAGTTATAAACAATTAAAGTTGAAAAAAAGGTAAAATTCAAAATTCTGATATTTTTTTTCCAATAAAAATTAATAAGTTTAGTTCCGGCTATAGCGATCCATCTGAAGAACCAGCAGATACAATTTTAAGCCTATTGGATCATAGTGAAAATGTTTTAAATTCAAATAAACTACTTTATTTTAAAAAAGCGGTAAAAGCGGTAAAATTATAGTTACTAAAATCACTATAGTAACTACTTTCGACATCGGTTCTGTTTTTTTCCCTTCCAGGTACAGAAACCTATGGATTTTGTAACATTCTGCCATTTTATTACTTCGTTATGTTATGATTATTTTACCCAATTACTCTGATTTAAATATATCTAAAAGTTTGAACATACGGAACTATTCAGAAATTCTTGGCTTAAACTAGAGCTCTATTTTGAATTGAGAAAATTCATATAACATTTTGGTGGTGAAATATACATACATATATTGGCTGGATACATTTATTAAAAACTACTTTGCGGATTTGTGGTTGCCAATCAACTCATTATTTATTTATTTTTCTAACCAAGTATTTCTTGATTTATTTTCTTTCAGTATGTTTTAAAAATAAACATTTTCTGATTGTATTGTGGCGACACTGCAGAAAATATATGCTTATTCATGTGAGTACAGTTTAGTGAAAATATTACTGATCTTTAAAAAAATATTGACAGAACAAGTATCTACACCACAAATTGATGACCCCATTTCTTTTTTAAATTAACTAAGGAGAGGATTTAGTCATGAAAACGCCTGTTCAAGGTTTTCAGAGTCACCAATAAAGAGATGTGTGTTCTTCTTTACTTTCTTCCTAATAAGGAAAAATTTAAATTAATATCTTATTTTCTGATTTTTTTATTTTTTTTTAATAAAATTTTTCATTAAAATTTTTGTTTGAAATATTTATTAAAACTGACTGAAAACAAAAACATTAAAAATTAGAAATTCTCAGATAAGTTGATTTAAATTATTGTATTTAAAAAATATTAGATCGCTTTAATGATTATAAAGTGGTGACTGGAAAATACGCGCCACAATTTTAAATTTAATGATTGTGAACAACTAAACTGAAGTTATAAAAGTACAAAAAACGAGTCTTTTCGGATTTTACAAACTTCGATTTGAAGCGATGGCTTTGCGTCCAACAAAACCGACTGCAAGAAAAGAACTCAAGAGTGAAATGAATCAGAAAAGATAACATTGATTGCATATCAGCGCAAATCCTGTCACAATTCTGGGATCAAATAAAATCGGATTTTTCGCTCCATGGGCTCCGGATGACTTCTGTGAGCGACAGTGCACCGGTGCAAGTCATCATAAATTCCGCTCGAAGTGATGAGCCCGAAACGAATTAGCCAAAGTTAAGCGTAATCCGGTGAAATTGGCAACTTTTTATTCGAGGCGGAGAGCAAATTTGCTCGTCGTCCTGTTCGTTCGGCAGGACCCCCTGGTTGCCCCTGGCCATTCCAGGAACATGGCAGTCGGGAATCAGGAACATGCGAGGAACTTCATGCAACTTGGTGTTCAATCTCTGGCAAAGTAACCTGACCCGACCCACCAGAGGGTGGATGTTGCACCCCCGCAAGGAGCCCTTTCCTCCCGGAAAACAGGAGTGCGGGGGCGGGCCAGGAACTTTGTATTCAGACCAGCGTCTCGTTACGTCATTTCGCAGTTGTTATTCCCCAAAGATGGTCGGGTAATCAAAAATCAATACGATACGGCTTCATCGCTGTCTTTCCCCAGAAGTTATTATTCCATTTATCAGATGTGAGGTAAGTTCGCTGGCAGGTCGTCGTCGCTGGGAGCGGCCAGAATTAAGGGCTTCCCAGGCTGGAAGACGTGCCTGAATTAAGAATCATCCGGCGCGGCGGACCACCCACCCGGCCAGAGCATAGCATCCATCTCTGGGCGCCACACCCGCCCAGCCGGGATCCGGGCAACTTTACTGCCCACTTAAATTTGCGCTGAGACTCGTAAAAGTGGGAGGGCAAAAATTTAATAATTTACGGCATCCGGGGCTGGCGTAATCGCAGGACATGGCTATGATCTGGTGTTTGACATCCATAACTTATGCTGGATGGCCGTGTGCTAGCGTCAAACAACCGGAGCCCTTGTAAGCCCTCCCTGCAGCCGGGCTGCAGCCCCAAACCCGGGGCCCCATAATTGTCCGAGTGGTGGACATTGCTCACGGGCCATAAAGCATCCTTGTCGGGAATTGAAATTGCTGAAAATGACTTTGTGAGCTACCCGAGAACACCCGGCCGGATCCCCAGCACTGATGTAGCTCCTGATAGCTGACCACAGCCGGGTGCAATTCTGGCGTGCGGGGCCCGGGCGCAGAAAGTCAAATTTTTCAAATTTAAAGAGGAAATTGCCCGCCTCTTTGTCTCCTTTGACCGGTTTTTCGTCGGACGGGTGAGACATTCCCGGGAATAAAATCGGCTCAGTTGTCCTGAATGAGCTTTATGAGGAATGCGGGTAGTGCCCTGACGAAAGGTTGTCGAAAAGGGTAAAATCCTTCATACTGCCGGAACCTCTGATTTGCATTAGTTGGCGTTCTGGGTATTTATGGCCCGCAGCGCAGAGAGAAAGGGACATTGGCCAATTTTGTTGAGGTGCTTTGCCCTATAAAGCTTGTCTTATCGGTTTTAAGGGCTCAGAATTGGGTAAGCCTTGACAGTATCGAAAAAGACCATTATATTTATATACCTATGATATCAATGCGGTTTTTATCTGGATTACCACATACTTAGGCTTAATGTATTTACATATGTAATTATTGATACTTGACATATGTTAGTTTTATTTATTCATTTGTTTTGGAACATTTTATGTGATAAAATAGTTTTATAGAATAACAAAGGAGCTTTAGAACTAAGGATTTAGGTATAGCATCAGCTGATAGAAAATTAACATTTTTTTGCTTAACTATTTGTTAGATCTCTCTGTTCTACGTAAAAAGCGAGATTTGAGTAGATTTCGAACCGAATTATTCGTATTTTTTATGTAATTTAGCCGAGTATCGGCCAAAACTCTCCTTTAGTACAATTATGTGCGAATTAAATAGAATACAACTTCCGACAATACAATGTTATATTTGCATAAATTGAAATTGAGCACTTATTTTATTGAAGCCTCATTTATCTGAGTGAAGAAAAAAATTCCTAATTGAATACTTTGCATTGCCACATCAATCAGTGGAAAACAATTAATAAATCGATACAATCTAGTGAACAGATAAACCGATTCCCGTGATAGAGGAGTAACTTTAAAAGTGATGATACCCGGAGGTAAAAACCACTATAAAACAAAAAGTGGCTTGCTTCATTTATTTGTTTCAATTTGCCTGGAGGGTGAATCAATCAATCAATATAAAAATGAGCCATTAAGTGGTTTAAAATTAAAACTATAAAACTATAGGTCTTTTCCAAAAAATATAAATTCTCCAAATAAAGTTAAATTGCCAACTATAGAGATCAACTTGTACCGAAATAGCAAATCATTTCATCTGCTGGTGAAGATTGTGGAACTTTCCAAACTCCACTCTGGACTTATAATGTTTTAGTCATTCTCAGGTTGCTTAAGTGCTTTAGTCGCTACGTTGAAACTTTTAGAATTATTGATTTGGACAAAGACGACAACCTTACAATTGCTGAGCAATTGACAATGACTCCGTTGTTCGAATCAGTTCCAGTTTTGTGAGAAAATCCGTGTACCAGCTAAAATTGATATGTATATAAAGCAATTTGCCGTATTGTGATAAACTAATTTCAAAGAGCTTCGGTGCTTGAAAAACTTTATCCAGTGCTCATTTCATGGAGCATTTTCCACCCGAATGTACTTTGAAATAGTATTCTACATACAAATGCGTACAAGCATAGTCCTATCCTTGAAGTGGCCTAGCTACAACCGAAATTCCCTCACAACACAGTACAAATCGCAAACTTTGCCGGGAAATTTAACTTTAGTTTGCAAACGGTTGGAGGGTACCTTAGCCCGATATCAGCCATCAGTTTGTCGGGTTGGGGGAGATTTAGGAGCGATTTTCTCAGGTAACTCCTACTGCCGTCGCATAAAAACGATTCCATAAAATTTCATGTGAAATCCTTTCGTTAAATGATTTTCAAAAAGAGCAGCAAAAAAAAAAATGGGAAAAAACACTTTCTAGGCCGCAGGAAGAAAGAAAAATTGTTTGGGAAGCTTCTACTCGTCGAGTGAATGTAATACGAAAAATTCTATAAAATCTGCTCGAAAGTGCTTACATGGGAGCCGACTTATTTGAAATTCAAATTATTTCGCCTTTTTTTTCGAAAATTTCCGAGACTATGCCGGAGATGCTGATCTTTTGGAACAAAACCGCCGACATCGGCTGAATCTGTATCCGCAGTGTCATGCTCGAAAATGGATCGGCCGAGTGGGGAATGGATTTGCATTGAGCGATTCGGGTCCGACGGATGGAAGATCCCGATAAAGAGCTATTACCATTTAGGTGGAATTTATCCCGGTAATTGGTCCCTACCAAAAACGGGAAGCCCCCGATTTTCCCGGTGCGGGTTGAATTGCTTTAAGTTATTAAGGTGAGAGGCTCCCCGCCAGTCCCTTGTCACCCACTCAAAATCTAATATTTGCAAATCTACTCCCTTCGGAGAAGAGCAATTTAGGGCGCCTCAATTTGGGACTGAATAATACATTTTATAGGAAAAGCGAGAAAGTTTTCTATCAAGCATGTAAACAACTGCTTTCAAGAACAATCAATATCACCCGAAAAATGTGGGTAAAAGCGTAAAAATTGCGCTGGGTAAATGTTTAAATGCACGATTGTCGACGATGGAAAAAGCTGATGGTTCGGGAGCGGAGGCATACTGTCAGGGTTTGCATTTGCTTTTGTAAATAAACTGCTCGCTTTTCCTCAATTTGTTTTTGTCGGTTTCCTGTTTTACCTTAGGGAATAGCAGCGAATACGTTTTCGAGTTACCTTTTTTGATTGCTTTTGAATTTCATTTATAAATAAAACAGTTTTTATTAAAATTGACGATATACAGACAAACTGACATCCATAGGCATTTCCATCAAACCCCATTTTGAAAACTTATTTATATAAACTTTTGGTGAGTTAAGGCTTGTATTTGTGAAATGTCACAAATGAGGTTTAATTCTCCAGATAATATTTCATTTTTTAATGAAGGAAAATTAATATAAAATATAAATAGGTACCTTAATTAAGGAAAAACAAATAAAACTTATTACACGAGAAAATTCTGAATTAAACGAAATACAGTTAAAGCAATTACCAGGAAAAGTATTGACTCAAATTTTTTTGCCTTTTAATTTTACCACTTAAAATATCAGGTACACAATATACATACATAATGTATATGTACATACTACATAGTACATATACACGATAAAAAAAAATTATTTATAATAAAATCATGTTATCGATGGTGAATTACAGAGAACAAACGATGGTTATTTTTACTTATTTATGGGTATAAAAGAAAAATCCCTGTTCGGCACTGTAATTTTTTAGCATAAGCTCCAATTTCAGAAGATATTCTATGTTCTGTCTAAAAAATCTTAAATTCATTAAAAATAATGGCGCTGCTCAAATTCCATCATAAAACGAACGAGCGTAAAACTCCATTTCGTCATATTTTAATGAAGAAGCTCTTAAAACGATGCTAATAAAATAAATCTTTGTAAAAAATTAAACGACAATACAACTCTCGCTACCTTTGTTTGATAACTAGTGCGAACTGACTTATTAGCAATTTATATGAAACGTTGAAAGATAAATTTTGGGAACATTGATTTTATGTATTTAGTGATTTTATAACTACAAAACTGTAAAGTATGAGTTCAGTACTATTCCAGTTTTGCTGCGGTCGAAATTCCAGCTCCAGGTTTATCTATCCTAAAACAGAAACGCAAACAATAATTTGGCATCTGTCAATATAGTACAGAATTTGTGTTTTTAAATCTCCACTAAGAAAAATAGTCCTGGTAAATTTAACAAAATGTAGTTGTTTTATTTTTTTACTAAAAAGGTAGTTAAGTACAATTCAAATAAGGTTGGAGTAACTACAGCCACAAGTTACTTCAGCATAGCCCTAGAAATGAAATGTTTGCTACCAATATAAATTGATTACTTTTAACTTGGTTTTGTCGAATTGAAATAAATTTGAATTTAATTTAATTTAATTTGACTGCATCAGTGCTACTGGTTCTTTTGATAGTATGAAGACATTTTCTAAACAGATTTTAAATCTAAACCATTCTTCCGCTGAAATCTGTATTATCCGTTGTTATCGAGATAAAGCTGAATTTCGGATACTATTTTTACACAATTCGCTGCGGTAAAAGAATTCTGATTTTCGTATAACTATACCTAGGTATTAAAGGAATTGATAAAAATTACTTAGCTAGTTCAGAATTTTTTCATTTATTGCTGAGTTTGAATAGATAAGGATATTTTTTAACTATTTGTTTATTATATAAAATCTAAATCTTGAAAATCTGTCAAGTATTTGGTAAATAATGAAAATTAAATTTTTTGTTCTTTTTACACTGAGAGAAAAATTTTAATAACTTTAACTATTTTGTGTAGTTATAATTGCTATTTGCTACAAAAATTGATAAATAGTAATATCAATTTACATTTCAGTTAAATTTAACTAACAATGTTTACAATTTACTATTCTTATAAGCTCGACTATTTAGAATAGCCATATGTACAATTCCTAGAATTGTCAAGTCAACTATTTTAAAATAATAAATTTTAATTTGACCAAAAAAAATTGTTTAAACACCGCGTCATAAAAATCTGAAAATTCTTACACCGAAAGAAATATATAGTTGATTTTACTATAAACGAATACAAAATTAACTATTTACAGCAATGATTTTCAGCCAATTATTGTTTAATAAATTTTATAAATTCAAAAACGTTATATTTACTATGAAGAAAGTTGAAACAACTATTTGAATTAACTAAGTCAACTACAACTATTAGTAAAATTTAAAATTCTTCAGTGAGAAAAATAGTTAATCTGCTGACAACGAGAAAAAGTTGATTTTTTCCGGTATTGCCGACCGGAGCTAGATTTGAAAAACCTTGGCAGCTTGGCTGCTGTACTCAACCGAACCACGCCATTCCGATGCCTTTTTAGAAAGTTGACTTCTGTTCCCACGATTCGAACCCAGGAACTCCGAATTGGTACGCGCGTAGCTCTAGGTCAAATTAACTATTACAAATAGTCAATCCTTTAGGCACACATCGCTTTATTAACGTTGAATTACTCAAAACCCATTGGCGTTCAGTGGCTCGAGGGTAAGGCCCAACTATAATATGCATAGCGCTCCGTGCGGAACGCTGTCAAAACCTGACGAACGGAGGCTTATGCAAACTTGACATTTTTCAAATATTCGGTGTGAGGAGAGTCTTCTTGGGAGGTCATTGGTCAATGTGGCAGCCCTGCCGTGACCAAAAAGTCACAAATATTGTGACGCCCATTAGGCAAATTAAAATAACAACCAACCAACTAAATATTTAGTGTTGATATTTTTATACGGTTGCGAAAAAATGGAAGAGTTGGCTATTTTCAGTCGAAATGTCAGTTTGGCTATGCACAGCACGCTCGAGATCGTAGCTTGCATAGCCCGTGCATAGAGAAAAAAATTTGCCGAAACTGAACGAAACCGACGACTATTCTCATTGTGGTTTCAGAATAGGTTTTGTGGGTTATCGCACGTTTGCATAGAGTTCCGCACGGAGCGCTATGCATATTATAGTTGGGCCTGTAGAGCTACGCGCGTACCAATTCAGAGTTCCTGGGTCGTGGGAAAAGAAGTCAACTTTCTAAAAAGGCATCGGAATGGCGTGGTTCGGTTGAGTACAGCAGCCAAGCTGCCAAAGTTTCAAATCTAGCTCCGGTCGGCAATATCGGAAAAAATCAACTTTTTCTCTGTCAGCAGATTAACTATTTTTCACACTGAAGAATTTTAAATTTTACTAATAGATAGTTGTAGTTGACTTAATTAATTCAAATAGTAAATATAACGTTTTTGAATTTATAAAAATTATTAAACAATAATTGGCTGAAAATCATTGCTATAAATAGTTAATTTTGTATTCGTTTATAATAAAATCAACAATATTTTTCTTTCGGTGTACCAGTATTTAATTCTCAGTGATAGTCTGAGATCGTTGGTTTAAAATCCAAGACAAATTGCTGCAGCTGAATTGTGAATCATAAGACTGTCTAGTCTTATCACAAAAGTCATAACATATTAGTTCAATGTGCCTTCTTTTCAACAGCAACCTTGTCCCCTTAATTCAGAAAATATTTGACTCAATGCGCTGTGGCGCGAAACTTATAAATAGACCAAAATTTTCAGAATGCACTTGGTTTAGTCATTCGCATCGTTTAGTGCATATCTGTGGGGATTTAAGAGCATGCCAAAATTACATGCAATTTATCTGAATGCGTCACGAAAATAGCTCAAGTGACCTCCGTGGTAGATGACGCTGTATTTAAAAAGAACCAAACCAACTGGGGATATAAGAAGAAAAACATACAGAAAATAAAAGTAATATCGTCTTAAGACAAAATTTTCAAAATAAATAGCTAAAAACGGTCTTAAGGCATTTTGAAGAGGTGCCGGGAGGATGGTACGTGAAATAAAATCGTTCATCAAAATGTTGGTGGTGCGATGAGAGCCTGAGACGAGGACGACGTAAGACAAACAGGCGTCTTCCCGGTGGTTGATACATGGACGGCCTGAAGACGAGATAAGCTCAAGCGACGTGATTAGGGAAGAAACAAAAATTCCTCCTCCGTCGGAAAATGTATGGTGTCCAAACAATTTCGTGGCAAGGGCTGTCGTAATTACGTTAGACTCATTTATATTGTCAGGATAAGACATAAAGGAACCCTCATGGCGGAAACTCAATTTTTCCTAGTTCATTGCATTTAACGAACACAGTCAGATGGTCTGACGTTATTTTAGTAGTAGTAATAGGGAAGGAAGGGCGCACTGTAAGAGGGTGATCAATAAGAAGAAGAACTAAGAAAATCTCGAAAGAATTCTTTCTTTTTGGTTACACCGACGTGATGAACGTCTTTTGTTTCGTTCTTCTGGACAGTGGTAGAAGGCAGAATTCTTTTTCAGAAAATTTTCTTACATTCCACTGAGATAAGGCAGCTTGGGCTGTGATTTCGATTTTTTTACGGACACTGAATGACATTTAATTGGATTTGCAAACATTAATAATTTCTTTGAGAGGAGGAAATTGGACATTAGGTAGGTATATTTAATTTGAGGTCCTAAATTACTTTGCGCCTATATTTATCTACACTAATGTAATAAAACCTTGTTTTGTATTTCCTTGTATTTTGTCAACTTAAAAGATGAAGATTGATTAGAAGTGTATGTACCTAATTATAACCTTCTAATAGGATCAAAAGCATTAACAAATTCTCAAGAAACTTTTCAAAATATGTTGTTCTTAATTTCATTCAATCTATAAATAAAATAGTCGCTTCAATTGATAAAATTTTAATTTTATTTTGTATAGATTGTGAGTCGCAATTATTGAAATCAGCGACCTCGAAAACACCAAAATAGCAGAAATCATATACACTTCAAAATTTGACAGTCCGCCATCTTGAATTTATAAATTCTGGCAGTCGGGTTCAAATCAGTTAACCAGACAACCCCTTTAAGTACTAAGTTTGGTGAGAAGCGCACAAACTTCAAAGTTTGACAGTCCATCATATTAAAATCGTAACTTCTGACAGTTAAAAAAGTAGCATAGTCCGTGTAATTTCTTATACGTGGTAAAACTTTAAGGATGATCAGTTGAACGGTGTAAGAGTCCATTCGTACCTACCAAACACACAAATAAACTTTCTCTTTTATATACATATATGTACAGTAGTGGAAATTCCCATAAAACCACTGACATTTATGCTATTTTCTCAATTAAATGTCGTTACAGCCCCAAATTTTATATTGCATTAGAACAGTAATTGGCTGTTATATACATGTGCATAAAAAAAATTTGATTCCGACTTGACTATAAAAAAAAAAAAGGGAAACAAGCAAAATTATTAAAATTCAGGTGGAAATTCCCATAAAACCACCTAATGTTTTTAACAAACTATTAGCACTAAAAACTTACATTCATACTTATAATAACAAGTGAGTCCTCCTTTGTCTTTTACAATTCAAACATTTATCCTGGCATTGATTTAACTAGATTTTGGAGCTTTTTTACGGAAATTTTAGGCCACGCTTTTGTAAAGCGATTTCAAGCCTTTGAACGCTATTGTACGGTCGTCTTTTAGGGTACACATGTCTTGAAAGTATTGACAGAGATTATCCACATCGTTTGAGGCCCGACTTTTTGCAAAATAATCTTATTGTGTCGATATTTTTGTCCTCCAATCATTTAAAAATTGTCTTAGAAACTTGTATGCAGCGTTGTTTTCTTGGAAAAGCAAGTCCAAATACCACAAATCTTCTGCTCGCTGAACCATAACTTCTTCTAAGAGTTGAATACTCATTTCGGAACTCATTTTTTGTGGAACAAATGCAATTTCCATCTTACAAATGAAAACAAAGTCGATCCACATCACTACACTCTTTCCACCGAAGGAAGAATTCATTCTTACTTCTTCATTTTGCCTTTTATCATACCAAAACATGTTGGCCGAAAGGATAAATGAATTGGGCAATATGTATTGGCACGATAAAAGGCAAAATGAAGAGTTAAGACTGAGCCATATCTTCCGTGGAGGAAGTGTGATGGTGTGGGTTGGCTTTGCTCCTCATTAAAAGACGAAAATTGCATTTGTTCCACAAAAAATGAGTTCCGAAATGAGTATTCAACTCTTAGAAGAAGTTATGGTTCAGCGGGCAGAAGATTTGTGGTATTTGGACTTGCTTTTCCAAGAAAACAACGCTGCATACAAGTTTCTAAGACAATTTTTAAATGATTGGAGGACAAAAATATCGACACAATAAGATTATTTTGCAAAAAGTCGGGCCTCAAACGATGTGGATAATCTCTGTCAATACTTTCAAGACATGTGTACCCTAAAAGACGACCGTACAATAGCGTTCAGAGGCTTAAAATCGCTTTACAAAAGCGTGGTCTAAAATTTCCGTAAAAAAGCTCCAAAATCTAGTTAAATCAATGCCAGGATAAATGTTTGAATTGTAAAAGACAAAGGAGGACTCACTTGTTATTATAAGTATGAATGTAAGTTTTTAGTGCTAATAGTTTGTTAAAAACATTAGGTGGTTTTATGGGAATTTCCACCTGAATTTTAATAATTTTGCTTGTTTCCCAATTTTTTTTTTATAGTCAAGTCCGAAACAAATTTTTTTTATGCACATGTATATAACAGCCAATTACTGTTCTAATGCAATATAAAATTTTGGGCTGTAACGACATTTATTTGGGAAAATAGCATAAATGTCAGTGGTTTTATGGGAATTTCCACTACTGTACATGGTATAGACAAAAATAATAAAATAACGTAAAGTGTCCTGATACCGAACAGCGATTCTGCTTATTTTGTCTATACGAAGCTAATAAACAATTTACAAGTTCAAGAGATAGGTGTCACTGAATCATTGATTGCATTTAGTTATTAATTAACTTCTGATAGTTAACATGAAAATGAATTTTAAAAACAATCATAAGTAAAAGTGCACGAATATTATTTATGGTTGTTTTTCTCTTTCTTTATTTTTAATGCCATGTATTTGTTATTATGTGCAATGAATTCTGCATTGAAAGCAAAAGTGAAAAAGGTTCTATGTTTTGAAATTCAATCTAATGCCTTTTAATTTTGGTAGAGTCACATTTTTGTCAGGAAAGTAAAGCAGGGACAGCAAATAACCAAAATTTTGCATTTCCCAAATAAACAAATCACGAAGAAATAATTATCTATCATAATTTTGTAATAATTTCAGAAATTGTAAAAAATAAATTGAAAATTGACAATATATCTAATGGTTAAATTTTCATGATTTGGTCGGTTCTTTACTCTAAACTACATACTGTCGCTTTTCTTCTTTCGTAAGCAATGTGTAACAAACGTAGCTATACATTTTAAACGATGTTTCAAACTCAATTATAATTTTTACATATTATCTGCATAAAAGTTTGTTTTTTAACAAATTAAACCAAAACTCCAAAATATTATATTCTCACAACTTACACATATGTAAATCTGTATGTGTGAAACAGCCTATATATACAACTAAAAAATATACTTAATGAAAAGTTAAGTTTAATATTTTAAACATCCAAGAAGCAACTTCTTGAACCTTACAACTTCTGGCAAATAGGATTGAACTTTTTCTCTTAATAAAACATAAAATCTGTGTCATAATCAGACCTCATTCCTTAACTCCTTCCCCCAGACGTTGAAAATCAGAGCAGTTCTATTGATTTCTGAGAACCATATCATCTACCTGCAGACATCATTCAAGTACATGAGATGTGGGTCAATAGAACCAGCATCGCTGGTATAAAACACAAAAACACTGGGTGAACGAGTCCATTTTGAGAATAAAAGGAGGAAATACAATTTTCAATGCCTGCCTGCTCTCCGATTCAAGAGGAAGTTTTCCCATAGATTAAAGTTACGATGAGTATCGTTGCTGTGCCGAAGACAGCTTATATGCACTCGACCCATGTAAGTTTGTTGATATAAATAATATATGTTATATGTATAAATATATGAAGTTTTAAAAGCAATTTTCTGAGCATATCCGTTAATGAAGAAAAATTCATAGGTGCTGGGTGCACTATGTTACGTGGGTAGTTAGTACCTTAAAGTTGGTACAGAAAATGGTAGGCCTTTAAAGTTTTCACCTGTAGCATCCTGGTGCATTTCTACACATGTGGGAGTCAGTGCAAGCGGTGGTGCACTTTGTATGCAAATCGCTGTAAGGGAGGTCGGAGTTGTTGTGTTTGTAGAAGCCGACCAACCTGCCTTCCAGCCACCCACAATCTGACTAAGTTTGACTAATGGCTGTGAACAAAACTTTAGTCGTAAATGAATCTATTTTGCCGATTAAGTCGGATGTTGTGAAGAGTGGCACCAGCCCGGGCACCGGAGTCCGGACCCACCAGTCCTCGTCATAATTGAATAAACCAACCCTTGGAGCGTGACGCCACCATCGCAAATACAATTCCCTCCCTGTTTGGGGTAATGAAGCGGAACCCTTGCAGGTGCCACTTCACAGTTTCTACACGTTCCCCAGTATGTGGGAAGTGGAGTCCCCGTTTTGTAGGTAACCTATTCCTTCGGGCTCTCCTGATGAATTTAACATAAAACGGTTTTGGGGTAGCTCTTCTGGGATCAACCAGAACCGATTTGAGTAATGCCAAACCGTTCGGCTTCGTAACGTTTGCGGTTTCCTTTCGAGGATTAAATTACCGGGCCACCGAGCCTCCATCGCACATGTAACCGCCAGAGGGCGGTTGTTTGCCCATGAGTTCCCCGGGGATAAGGACTGGGGAAAAAAAATATCTCCTCTCGGCAAGAAGAAGAACGAGATCCCTTCCATCGAATGGGAGCAATAATTGGTGGGATCAGTAATTAATGGAGGGATCCGTTCAAATTAAGGCGCAGTCCCTTTATGTGGGCCAAGTGGGTTCGACCCATTCCCGAGGCCGCCTCCTCAATCATTATTCAAATTAAGTTCACGTTCAAGTTTTAATGGTTTTTAACACAGGACTTGCGAATGTTTCCCAATTAAGATAACAAGGCCCACCCCCGTACTCGGAACGGTTCCTAAATTGCTTTGACCTATTAAATAGCGGAATGTGAGCTCATTACGGGTAATAGATTCGGGAATTCTATTCTTGAACACAATAAACTCCGTTCACCTTAATGTCAAGGTTTCCGTCAAGAGATTTATTCGCGAAAATCAATTTCGTGGGTGGGTAAGGCCCCACAAGCCGAAGAGGCTTTTGCGATTTGAACCAGATGAGGAGTGCATTTCCACTAAATTGGCAATTTGTATTTATAGGTCAACAGTTCCTTACCGTGCAAGTGATGAAAACATTTCCCGTAAATTGATCTTGGTTTGAATATTTCCAATTTCAAGGCTTACTACTCAAAAGATTTTCTCAAGCAGTATGTGGATTCTTAATCAGGCCAAATTTATTTGGTATTTGAAACAAACTTTTAATGTAAAATAAAGGTTAAGTCTTCTTAAAATTATTGATTCAAAGGAACTAACGAAGCTGTAGGTGCACTGAGAAAAATTTTACTGAAGTTGGTGTGACTAAAGTCACATAAACTATGTTTTGTAGTCACGGTATGAATAATATAGTTGCAATGGTCTATTATTTTCTATATGATCCAAACATCTTTATGTATATGTTTGTATACATATATTTAAGTTGTATTTTTTATTATATGTGGTAACGAACCTGTACAAATGGGGTCAAAGCTTTGAAGATAAAGCCTAAGGAAATGCTGTATCGTGTAAAATCCCTATACGTGAGCGTAGTAAAAATTTGGGTGGCCTTAAAAAGAGAGGTACTCGATGAATGAGCGAGACGAAATGCCATCGGGATTGAAAGACCATGTGACGTCACAATGTTTTGGGTGTCCAATGTATAGACGGCGTTAAAAATGAATTTTCGGAGGGGCTTGTACATTAAAGATTGTAAAATTGTTCGGTTATTGAATAAAGTGCTATTCAAATAAGAAACGTGTCAATGATAAGGAAGTTAATTAATTGTTAAATTTCTAATTATAATTGTACAATTTAATTGCTTTTCATGCCCCACCTTAGAGAATATGTTTTTTTCTCGCCGTCACTACTTGACTAACACAGAAATTGTGTTCACTCACACTAGTCAGAGTTTACTACGCTCCGAGAGTGATATCGCGCTTCCTTAGGCTTTATCTTCAAAGGGTCAAAGCAACTAGACCTAAGGGATATTACATCCTGCAGCCATCACATTTCTTAGTCGCAGTAAAAATCATATGGTTTCAAGGGCCTATTATTTATGAGTATCCATATATTTTAATTGAATCGGTAGAATCGCCAGTAATTTAGACCATGGACTAAATTTAAGTATAGGGATTATTATTCTTGTCATAGTAACTAGAGTTAAGCTGGTCGCAGTGAGCATTATGTACATATGTAGTTCCAGGCGCCTACATATTATGAGTTATTGTATTTAAGGTGTCTAGAATTTATAGTCTAGGTAATCATAACATAGAAACAAGGGCTTTATATTTTCATCCATATAAATAGTCAAGAAAACCATTATGACAAGCACTTTTTCTATATTTGACGAAATTTCGTTCTTCTCATCTTCATATGTAAGTTCATCGAACTAAACGTACATATACATACATATGAAGTTCTCCCACAATAAAGTCAAGAAAATCCTTTCAGTATGCTACAAATTTGTTTTTTATATCTCTAAGAAATTACTTAAATTTAGTTTTATTTAAATTATAAGTATTCATGAAAATGTGTATTGACCTCGTATTCGCGTAAGCCGCATAAGTTTACAAGGCTCATAAATGAACTGTCAAAATTTGTATGGAAAGTCTAATACATAAACCTCGTAACTTTATGCGGCAATTTCAGTGTGTAAACGATCTGATAAACTGACTTAATTTTTAAATTCAGGTAAGTTAGCATTATTTTATTGAATTTGGAAAAATACCAACAAGTTTTCGTATATCCCATAGTATGTAGGCAATTCATTTATAAGCAAATTTCCTATATACTTACATAACATAATAAGTTTTAGAAACAATATATTTCGCCCTAACTAAGTAACAAACTTAAAAGATTGGGTGTATATTGCCCGAAAGAGAAGAAAACGAAAAGAAATAATGTAGTGTGAAAGAAAGATAGTAAGAGAATTCGTAGACAATCAAATAAGAATTTTGTGAGGCGCCACTCAAATTACAACGTGTCGTAAAAGTGCATACCCTCGCCACAGTCTAGGATCCACCATTTAAATGTGTGAAAGCCCTGCAAACTTTGCATTTAAATATCAGTTACGGTAGCCCACCAGCCCCGTGACCCTTTTCTGGGACACAATTCTAAAAGACGACAATTTCAACGTTTACCCGCTCTCAGGACAGTATGGGACCCGAGCTGAAAGCAAATTCTAAAAAGCAGTGGAAAGTTCCACGGAGCGGAAGACTTTAAAGGAAATGGTGGCGACGACGGTGTATGATCTTGGGATGGCTTCTTCGTGCCGTTTTTGCCCTGATTTCCATCCCTTAGCGGCGGGCCCAACATGTGGGGCACCCCCGCATACAGCGGCCTTAGAACCAATACACAGACATAAGAGTAGTCCGTGGTATCGACGACTTGAAACTTTCTTGGCTTTTCTTCCGCAACAAATGTATGTATGTTTTATTCAGAAGTGGCCGAGAAGGGCGCCCGTCCCGGCGAAGGTTGCCGTGGGTAAAATGGCCCTTAAGTCAGCATGGCTTTCCATTCACCGAACCACTTTGACTGAAAGCCTTCCGAATCTCGCCGTCCTCGCAGTAATGATTTACTGTCGAAGTGGCTTCGGAATTTAATGATGAGAGATGGCTCAGCAGTGACATGGGATGCCGATTTCTTTCTATTTAACTCTAGTCCGGCCCTCCAGGGCTGTCGTCGAATAGCGCCGATTTGGAGGACGAAAGAAACCTTTACCCGATGTCCTCACACTGCTTTACCCACTCCCATACCCACGACCTTTCCAAGATTTCTAACGAAAAGGTTGTTTTGTACCTCAGGAGTGAGAACAGTGAAGATTTAAATTGAAAGGGATCATTTTGAGATTTTGACGCTTTTTGCGCTCCCGATTGGAATACTTTAATTGAAATCGTTCCTCGACGGGAAGGATTCCGAGTATTGATTCTTTTACAGCGGATGAGGTTTCGTAATCCTCCCCTTTTGGGACATTTGCATACTTTCGAACCCCTTTGATATTTTGAATTTTAAATTAGTCTAGATGGAATGAGAGGCAATTAAGGGATTTGTTTTGCAACAAAAAGGTCTAAATCCAGTTTCTCGTTTCAGTTAGAATACAAATAATGGCAAAATTTGTTCACGGACAAGTTGTGACACACACAGAAATAAGAGCTTAAGGAAAGCCCATAAAATTAAGGCCATTTTCTCACACAAAATTAGTTCCAAACGGCCATAAAAGGCGACTACGACAGGCATTGAATTAAGGACTATAATTAAGGAGAACTAGGGCTTTTGTATATGACTTCCTGAAAGTTAGTTTTCCTGGATACTACGCCACTGAGGATAAGGTAAATCAGTTTCCCTTTAGCAGTGGAAATCTTCCTTTTCTAAGAAAAGTATATCTTCACATTTTGTGTAAGTAAATCAATCATTTCGTATGAGCATTTGTTCTTATGGAATATAGGAGAATGGGAAATATTACTATGAATGTTCGATTATTATTAATGTATACATTTTAGAAACTTATCTGTATAGCTGAAAAATAAGATATTTTTAGTAATTTGATAAAGTTAATCTCGACATTACATAATTATATCTAATTTACATAAATACATACAGTCTAAATACTGAGTGAAAAAATTGTACTCAGCACTCCCGTAGAATTTATTACAGAAATCTTGAGATTTTTTTGCATACCTACATATCTGTCACTTTTGATCCTAAATGAACAAAGTATTATCAAAATACGTGAGCAGACCTCAAACCCAATTTACGTCGACGATAAGTCGGAAATTTCAAAAATTTCGTTATTTTAACAAATCTGCATTTGCGCAAAATGAAACAGATTTAAATTAATAAGAGCTCATTCGAAAACTTGTATGTACTAGTTTTTAAATCAAGATCCTTTAAAAACTAGTGGCTATTCCATACAAAAAGGTTTTGGCAGTTGCTACACAACCCCTGCGACAATGGCTTTCATAGCCACATTTGATAGCGACTGTCATTAATGGAATACGAAGTCGGACAAAGGTGACAAACTTGGTAGCCAAAGAGTCTGTATTTAGTGGTCAACATTGGCAGAAAAGGCCACAATATTTTAAATTCCGGTAAAACGTCAGAATTTTGTAATAGATATCTCAATTAGTAGAATTACCTTAAAA
Organism: Machimus rusticus; assembly: GCA_951509405.1. Lineage (NCBI taxonomy): Eukaryota > Metazoa > Arthropoda > Insecta > Diptera > Asilidae > Machimus > Machimus rusticus. The sequence goes on along the minus strand of OX608054.1, from coordinate 12,485,270 downwards.
ACTATCAAACAACCAGAAAACCCTTATCCAAATAGTAAACAGCGGACAACCATAGCCATAAAATATTTGTATACCTAAAACCCCAAATCCTCATACCGTCAAATAAAAACATAATTCCATTTAAGCACTTTGAGCACCATAACCAAGATGGGGTGAGCCTTTCTTTTAACTGTAATAAAAAATTCATCCACCATGTCCTCTTTCTTTATGAATAAAAACAATAAAATACAGAGCTGGAATAAAAAGGACAAATAAGGGAAAATGTACCTAGTGGGTCGACTCTATAAATAATCTCCGGAAAAACTGGAGATAGCAGCAGGGATGATATCAGCAGAATAATCCACAAAGTTACTGGATAACGTAACCGCAGGAGCATTTGGACTGAAGCCATATTACGAGGAAAGTAGCCACCATAAAAGCACTTCACAATAAACACCAAACAACTGAGTTTCATTTACATTTTACATTATTTAATCCAGGCAAATGGATTTGTTTATCCGCCGCTTTCGTATTGATTTAATACGCGATAATTAGCCCCACATTATTTCCTCAATATTATTTTTATTTTTTGATGTTATTGCTTTTGCCCTTTTTTTGAACGCTTTGTCAACAAAAACACTTCACTCTTATTTGCATTTGTCACCACAATATTCTCACTTACATTTTTGTATTAGTAAACATTTGCTGCGGTTAAATGAAACATTATATAAATAGCACATTCGGCGGATGCGGCAGTGGTACAGTCAGATTTAGGACCATTTGTTGGACTTTGTTTATGAACTACCCGGCTGCGGTTGTATGCAATCGAAATTGGTCGCTAGACTGTGAAAATATTTTACTTTTAAATTTAATCATTCGAAATATTTAATGATGTTTTGCTCTGAACTGGTATAAATGTGTTGCACTATATTGTTAAAAATCGTAACTTTTAAGTATTTTGTATAACCAAAACTATCTACACTAGCAGTCTTCAAAATATCAACTAACTAAATGTATAAAAAATTCAAGATGATCTCTTTTCTGAAGGTAGTCATCACGATTTGACTACAAATCAAAAACTGTCCGAAATTTGATAAAAAAATCTTATTTAATGGTTAAAATTCAAATTAATTTATAATTTATTAACTCAGCAGGCGATCGGACAATTACCTCAATAATCAGACCGCCCTCGGTCAAAGTTATTTAATTCAATTGAGTGGGCTCATCATCCACTTATCTGTCTAGCAATGAATGTCAGAAACCTTTAGTAAGGTTTATCTAGCGCTCGAAGACAGTGTATATGTTTCTGTATCCTCCATTAAATAACCCTTAATTTAATATCCTCAAACTCTTGACATACCCACATGAGTTATAAACTTAGAATGAAAATGCCGTCTTCAAACATATAATTTTAATACAAAAAAAATCTATAATTATTTTTTATCTTTAGTAGTCAACTTAAATATAGATGGCCTCTTTAACTTCTTTAGGAAATTTAATATTGTAATAATTAGACTGCGGATAATATGCAATTTTCTCAAATGTTTATATTAATAACTACATAGTACATAGCCATATATATATGTATATACATATATGCATATCTAAATTGAAATTACTATCGATATAAATAATTATTGCGGTGAAATTATTTGTTGTTGTAATAAATACGTAATACGCATTTGCATATAATCCGCAGTCTAGTAATAATCATATTGATATTTGAAAATTTAACTACACATTTTCATTTTTGTAATAGCTTATTATATAAAATTGGTAGGTATGCTTTTAACACCATTTTAAATAATTTAAAAAAGTCATGACAATTTCTTGAAAAAAACATTCTCTATCAGAAGTCTCGCTTATCCTCCCCATCTTCCACTCGAGAAAGTGTCACTAAAATTGCTAAACCCTGTTCACCCCCGGGAATAATTTCGTGGGTGGCTACATAAAAGCGTCTCATAATTACAAAGTCACTAATGTTCGCTGAGTCTTCAGTCAGTCATTTGTGCTTACACGGAGCATTATCGCGCGGCTTCCGCGGTGTACCAATTTATTATCTTACTAAGCTGCCCTCCTCCGAAAAGCACTTAGACTTAGCACCCCCAGCGGGAGAGATAAATAGGTGCAGCGGGACGGTGGGGTTCCTGGCACCCCACAACACGATGGCTCCCCGCAGGGTGATGTGCTGCACTCACTTTGTATCTAAAGTACTTAAAGTAGATTATTATACAAAGGGGGAAAAAATTAGCTCGGCTTTTGTGAAAGTGCTACCACGAGAGGTTAGTTGGGAGTACATTAACACTTCTACTGTAAAGGGGGTCTCTCGTGATCCCTAGCAATAAATTAAATCTAAATATTGCAATCCAATGGGAATTCCTTCGACCCTTTCGGTGCATACATATATGTATATTCGGAGTTGATTTTGACATGGATGACTTGCTCTCGAAACTTCAAATTATATATATAGTATGTTAATATTACAAAATTAAAGTTACAGGTTGCAAAAAATATTGTTGCAACATTTTACTTCGCTATAATTCCCACTTGAAATTTTAATAAAGTGGATATAGGGACCTGCGTTCAATTCGCACGATCGTGGCGTATGTGGCAGGAGCGCTGGCCAATAGCCACAGTGATGATATCTGGGCAAGTGCTCTGGATTGAAACGCCGACCATTTTTGTGGGTTCCAACATCCGCTCGGTGGGCAAAATTGTTACCATATGTACATATTATATCTGACTAGTTTCCCGGGGCACGTTGTTGTCTGGATAATAATAATAAGATTCATCTCGTATAACTTTCTTTATAAGTTACTTCATTTTCTGCCCATATATTTTATCCCCTTAAGGGGCTGCAACGGGTTAAAAAAAACTATCATTCTGAAATTTTGATATGTTATTCCACACATATGCCTGTATAAAGCGAACACTGGACGGAAAGATCGATAGAAAATTTTTTTTATTTATAGCAGGTTTGAGACGCTAAAGATCAGCGTTTTTGAAAAAACGCCGCAATTTTGTTATTTTACAGCAAACATTTTTCCAAATAAGTCATTTTGTAGCGGCTTTCATACTGATCAAAACGCCATTTTCACACCGTACATTTTACACGTTTTTTCGAAAAAACCTTTTTTAATTTCTAACTTAACGGCTAAATACCAATTTTTATGGATTTAACTTCAAAAATGATGAATATTGCATAGGGGAAGAATTTTGTAAAATCTTTTCTTAGTAGATGCTAACCTCACAAAAGAAACCTACTGTCCATATTTCATGTAATTACCTTTAGAGTTTCACCTCCGCGTTGGCGAATCAGACGTTAGTCAGAACATGTTCTTTTACAGAACTATGCATTCTTCCGGGATATAGAAATTTTTTTTACTTACGTTTTACTTTAACTCTATGCCAAATTTCAGCAAAATCAGTTCAGTAATTTCAGCGTGAAAGAGTAACAAACAGGAAGACACACTTTCGGATTTATAATACATAGTAGAAATTTCTATACTTCTATGTATGCTCAACTTTTTAGAATGAAAATTTAGAAATGAAAATATTTAGAAAAATATTGACTGAAAAGTGGATAAAACTGTATTTTGACTATTTTTGGACTCGAAAGTATATCAAAGTAAAAATTCAATATTTTACTATACTTATATGTATGATATCAGTTATGTATTTGTATCTATCAAAATTTGTTTAGAAGACGAGCTTTTCGTGGGATCAAATCTTTTATTTGAATTAGATATGTTTAAAAAAATTTGTTCGATCATCTTCAACATCATGTGTCATGTCTCAAAAATGTGATAAAATATTTTCATTTGCGAATTCATAATCTACAGAAAAATTATGTAAAACTAGCCAATATTCGAAATAAAAATTGTGGAAACCAATGCAATCAATAATTCTCAAAATATGCAAGGTTAATACTGGATCAGGATCAATAATTGACCACAGTCACATTCATTAGAGGTGTTAATTTTAAAAAGTACCGATTATTCATTTAAATGCAGTTGTTTGTACAACTCTGATCCTTGGAATCGAACCGAACACCACGTTAATCCCGGGGGTTTTGTGTCTTCTCTAAAAATCCAATTACAACAGCGGGAGTAAAGAGTAAATCCCGCCACTGCCGACTGAATGATATCTGAATAAACGATAGATAACGGCACTGCCGCGAAATGCATTCACAGCTTCCCACTCAAGTATTATCCTTTAATTAATAGCAGTAGTCTGGCGCGATTATTGCGGGGGCGCGGGCCTCAAAAGGGTGGGTTCATTAAAATCGGAAAGTTTAGGGTCGCCCGCATGAGCCCTAGCCCAGGGCTTACAGCAGCCCTCCACCCCCGCCGAAGGTGAATAAACATTTTGAGGAGAATCCTATCGTTGCGCCGGCGAACCGAACCCTATGTCTGCGGCATGTGGATTTTGAGCAATTTATCATTAATTGCCCCGCCGCCGCGGGGACGGCCCTATAGGCTGCTGCGGAGGGATTTTGCGCAAAAACTTATTGTATCAGTGCTTAAAACTTGGATAATTAATTTACTGAACAATCTCAAATTCCTGGGCATTAATTCACTGATGGGCTTACTGTCCCCCGCGGTGCGTGCCCCACCTTTCGCGCGAAATTAGCGAAACTAATCTTGTTTAGAGAAGCTTCATGAAATAACCATAGAATTTAATAGTTTCGATAATCGAGTGCATAAATTAGACCCGTAGTTGGATGGACCGCCATTGGAAATTCACAAAGCATCTGCTTATGAGTTGTTTAGCGCCATTATCGAGCCAGAGCGATAGGACGCAATGCCTCACGCGTGCAAAACACATGATAAATACTGGCTTAGGACTATGAATGCAGTTTGCTTGGAATAAATTTTGCAAATAACAGTTTACCAAATTTCTAATTTTTAACATAAAAATATTATAGAACTCATTTTGATAGATTTTTAGGTTGAAGTTGTTTAATTTCACAACATACAATATTTATTATCAAAAAATAAAATTTATTTGAGGACACAAACTAAATGTTCCCAATTCCTTTAACAGTTTTCCCCTAACTATTTATTTAGTTATTCAGTTCTTTTAATACAAGCTACAATATGTGACTATCTACATATCTAAGAAATTATTGTAGAATGAAATGCAACGCAAAAGCAAATATCCGAAAAATCTTTTTCTGTGTTTAGTAAGCAATTACATTTTTCGTTTTGTGCATCGTATTTAAGTGTAAAGTGCATCTTAAAAAAGATTTTAGACGAAAATATTGCCCAATTACGTTTTGTGATCAAATAGGAATTATCCTGTATAATAGAAGAAAAATTATACCCTCTTTTTGAAGAGATAGTTGCTCTCTCATATAGGTAGCTTATGTAAAAGCCGTAAATAATTGAAGGACAACGTTTTTTTTAAATTATTATTTACATACCTTTTCTTTGTTCAGAAATTGGGTTAATGTTAAAACAAAATTTATCTAAAATCATATAAACAATATTTACTTTTCTCACAAGAACATATGTTAATATGTTATTAAAAAAATATATACATAGGTATATGTTTTTTTTTTCAAACAATGCACAATTTTAAGAAAAACCGAGAAATTATCAGATTAAAAACATTTTAATTGTGAGTATTTTAATTATTTACTTATAAAAAAAATAAAAAAATATAGGTAGATATAGTTTTAATTAATTGATTCAAAGTCTTAAAGCCGACAAGTACCTATCTGTCCTCCCCTTTTCTTAAATTAACATTCCGTATAGCTTCTAATTGCCTTGAAAATAACAAATGACCAGAGCGAAAATTACAAAATTGCCCGTCAAACTTTAAGATGCTCATAAAGCCCCAAATAAAACGTCCCCAGAACAGCTGAATTATCACGCGAAGTTTAATTAAATGAAAATTAACCAAATCGTCCGCAGAAATGAAATGAGGGAAGCTTGTTAATCGCCCCCGTCCGCACTGAGTCCATCATCGTCGCGTAGCATCGCACGACGGCATCCGTGCCGCCCCCGCGATCCGAATTGTTCAAATAATTGAAACATTGCGAAGAGCTCTCGGAAAATTCTTCGCTAACACTTTCACAAAATTTCACTTTGCCTGCGAATTTATTGCCCTTCGAGCACTTCGGCGACTTTTCCCGATTAATTAAAGCCTCGCACTAATCTCTAACTCTAATCCAAGCCGCGATGACGACAACGACGCGCGCGCACACCTCAAGTTCACGGTCGCTGAGCTCGTTTTCAATTAGACCCAGCACCCGGCGCACAATGGCCAATAAGCTCGTGATTAATTCATCGATTAACCGGATAAGCCCCCGCGACCCCCCCGCGCGCACGCATCAAGCCGCACAGCCCAAAAGAAGCCGCGGCATTGCGACGCGCTCATCGCCCCGTGCGATGCGTGTGAAATCGTGAAAACGAAACCTTAAGCATCGTCAAGATGACGTCCCCCGCGGCGCACCCAGTTGTGGCCAGAGCCTTAGAATTGAACTAGTGACTACGCACCGCGGTGAGGTAATTTTCAAATTATGAAACGAAGACGCACCGCATCCGCTGCTTTGATTTGATTTGATAGTCAAATTCATCCGGCGGCGCGCAGGTGATTAACGAGCGTGCACTCCACGCGCGTTTCGCTGAGGAACTGGTTTCACTGATTTTGATGAAAGTGACGAAGTAAATTTTTGAGCCAGAGATAGCGCTCGTGCCGAGAGGTTATCGGTCTGGAAATGAATTCGATATAAATTGTCACTAATTTTATGGAGATTACTTTAAAACGCTACGAACATCATCAGTGGCAAATTTCCATAGATGTTTCTTTAGCAACAGCTTCCGAAATAAAACCTTAAATATGGTTCAATTTTAATTTATCGCTGTGTGGGTATTTTATGACAATTTTCTACGAAAAAAATTGCGCATCAATTTTCCGACAAGCAATTCAATTATTGATTTTGACCTCTGGAACAATTTAATTTGGTAATCGCTACCTTGGAATGATCCTAATTTAGTCACTAGAAACCCACAGGCACAAATGATGACTTAGTATCCGAGGGCATAATGGCAAAAAAAAAAAAAAACCAAATTATGTGACTAATAGTTTGGACATTTTCTTATAAAATTAGAAATTAATTCAACCGTAGATGTTTGATGTCAGCGACTATAAAGGAGGGAATTTTATTTCTTAACAATTGATATACTTTTCAATACAAATACGAATCTACCAAATAAAATGATAAATCTCGATATTTGGGGAAATATAGAAAAGAAAGAGATGTACGATATCTTGTGAAAAACTTATAAAGCGTAATTTTAAAGTCGACAATATATGCAAAACTATATTTTTAAACCGTCCAATAAAAAAAATAAAATCTGGCTATTTCCTAGATTTTGATGCATAATAAAATTCTCCTATTAAAAGAACAAAATCGGATATCACAATCTCAGATGGTTTCCATGTAAGTACCATGTTGCCTTTATAAAATATATCCTTTAGAAACTTTTCTTTTGTACGATGTTGAAGCTTAGTCCTTTTACAATGGAGCAACTGAGAACTAAATTTTATCTCTTAAATAGAAAGTCATTCATTCTTCCCTGTCATAAAAAGATTGGATGGTGTCTAACCACCAGGGTGTAGTATGTTACAATGGGTTTATTGTCCTTAGCTTGTAGATATGTTGGCACTTTGCATGCATAAGTCATCATTTCAATTTGGTCATAAAGTGTTCAGAGAAAATGCGTATTGCATCTGTAGTTTGTTAGTCGAAACTATGCTATAATAAAAATTCAATTTTGGATTATGTGAAATAATAAACTGCTTTTAATGTCCTCATTATATATAAATATATTTACAGAATGTTCATAAATCCAGTCATATGTACGTACCTAAAGTTCAATTTTTGCACAAAGTTGTGAATAATTATTAGAAAATACAGGTATATTCGTGAATATTTTGAAATAGAGTCCAAAATCCGTCACTTTGTTTTTTTTAAGATCTTTTAAAAACTTTGTTCCTTTCAGAAAAATATGTACATATGTTAGAAGAATTTGTTTTTAGTTAGTTTATTCTTTTAAAACTAAATTACATAATTTTCACGTAAAAACTGTTGGAGATACTTATTAAGATAGCAAATCCTATAACAGATTCGCAATTTCACAATGTTTGATTCCAATCAAATTAATCATCAACATCTCAGAAATAGTTTAAAACTGAAAGTGGTAAGTTTTTCGGTAAAAACTTAAGAAATAGCAAGATGTAAATTTAAACATACATACAGTGTTCTGTAAAATTTACAAAATTTAAAAAATGTGTGCAAGTTTGCCTTTCATTAAATAAATATATATTTAGGTATATACAAAAAAAAATATACACATATATGCGTTCTTTCTAAATATTAACTCATATAGTTTTTTAGAAATTGACAACATGTATCGAAAAACATTCATCACAAAATAATTATTTTAATTTATAGTATTTATTATTAAATAAAAATTCGGTGGGAGAGTTTTTGTTGCAATTGTAAAAAACTTTTGATTGAATAATGTTGATTGCAAAAAGTTGGAAAAGTCTGTGGAATGTGGTTCTTCAACTTTTACTTTTAAAAATTTTAAGAGACAAAGCATACCTACTTTTTTTTTGTATGTTCCACAATCACACCCATTGCTTCAATTTTTATAACTAAATGTATTTGCTCATTTTTTTCATTTATGATCGCCATTTTTAATCAAAACAAAAAACAAATGAGAAGTGTTGACTGAAAATGTTATTTAAATGCTTTGGCTTTAAAAACTTAATAAATGATTTATAAAGTTATGTATATACATAATATATTTTAATTTAAATTAACTTAATGGAGTATTAAAAGTCCCATTAGAATCTAAAACTTCCTATGGACCCATTATCCCACATTTACGAGTCTATTTCTCCGAAGTTCTACATAAAAACTTTCAGTTCAGAGCAAAACATATCTGACATAATTAGCTGGGAACAATGAAAAATCTAAAAATTTGGCACTGGGCGACTGCAGCATAAATTGCAAAAAAATTCGCGTATGCTTGACCTTAGCCAAGAAATACTTGGCACTAAGCAGTCAGCCCACACGCGAACAGTGCAGCGCTTCCCAGCTAATTCGAAACATTTGGAATTCTAAAAACAATCACCATAATAACGGGCATCGCAAACAAGTACGTCCATCCTTAACCGCCCGAAAAGCGTCGCGACGTCGTCGGCGTTGTCGTCGTCGTCTTCGTCCTGGTTAAATCCAAGGCAAAATCCATTCAAGTCGACGACGCACCAAGGAACCAATTTCACAGCGCCACAATAAACAGCCACTCAACTGCGAGCCGCGACAGTCGACGTCGACCGCGTAGAGCACAACAACAGAGCAATTATGGGACTATTTCGCGACGACGGTCCTCGGTTTTATTGCAAAACAAATTTGATCGCGACAAGACGTGTGCGAAAGAAAACAAACGCACCCCCGACATCGACTTTGAGCCGCAGTTGTAGCCAGATAAAATCCATCAGGCGACGTCGTCACGTCATGGCGATGACCCGGAAAAACACTGACGCTGGTATCCAGCGTCTCGGCGACGACGTCGAGTTCCGGCACAGTCCGGCAGCTGCCCTCTGACACTCTCAGCCCTTTTGAGCCCTTCCACTGGGGGTATGCAAAGGACGCGCTCCGAACCCGAACGCGCTGTCGACAATCCTCGAAACGGCCACACACTGCCGCCTCACCAAAGGCCCTTTTCAGTAAGTCCCGCCGCATGCACCCTCAACTTTCAAAAATTATTTTTTCTATTACACTGTTAAAGGGGCTGTGATTTGCGATGTTTAGCCGCCCTCTCTTTGTCGGGCGAGTGCCCCATTTCGGCGCTCTTAACCTCGGCAGTTGAACCGAACGCGCTCTTCACTGGACCACTCGTAGAGATGCAGCATCCGAAAAAGAGTCGGGATTTATCTCGCCTCTTCAAGATCGGCGATGTTTTTCTCTTAGAAAATGAAACTTTGCCGGGCCTCGAATGTAAACATTCTGTACGAAAGTGAAGAGAAAAAGAATTGGTCCAGGCGCAGCATCCACATCGCACCGAGCATCTTCTCTCCGCTACTTCAGGTCGTTGGCGTCTTACTGTTGGTTAAGATAGTTCCCAAGTATCTTCGCTAGATTCGACGGATAATGATGAGATTTACAAGGACAGCCAGCTTTAACCCTTTCACGGGTTTTAGCCTTTTAATATTTTTTTTTTTCCTTTTTTCTTCAGAAAGTATCTCCCTTTTCGTCAGTCGTTTAATTTCGTTCTCTGTGCAACATTAATTGAAGTTCTTTTTCAGCGAAGAGCAGAGATACAACTACTTGAAGCTATAATGAATTGCGATCTGAACATTTCCTCGATAGTTTTAGTAGAAGTTTTAAAATTTTTATATCTAGAGCACTTGCAGTGACTTATAAAAGTAAAAAGACATTTTCGCCTTTTATAAAATTTACAGAAGTATTTAACATTTTCGAACAAAACTAAGCGAATTTTTGTGTTGAATAAGATTCAATCTACATATAACAAAATGTTGTTTAGAACCATTAATAAAAATGGGGAATATATGTATGTATGTAGATACATACAAATGACTGTAATATTAATGAATTAATTAATGACTGTAAAATTAAACTCCATTAAATAAAGATATTCAAGTTTTGTGAAGAGAATTCATAAGACTATGAATCTCTTAATAGGTTCAATGAAAATTACTTAAAGCCTATTGAATCTTAAGCATACATATAAAAAAATGCGATGAATTGTCCAAACTTGGTAATTTTTTTACAGAAGTAAAATTTAAGAAAATATAATAACAACACAAAACCGTGAGTTTGGTCGTATGAAGACATAAATAAAACAAAAGTAATATGAACTTTTTATATATCGATCAAATCAAAAATTAGAAGAGTAGTGGATAATTTAACAGACTTAATCATAGAAAATGCAAATTTTAAATTATTATTATTTAATTGTAAAGTAGACAAGCTCAAATTATATTTTTGCATTGACTTGAACTTTGAACTTTGTGTAGAAGATATAATAGAAAATATTATGTGGACTTGATGCGAGATTTCGTGCTTACACTTTTAGCTAGAAAATTGCTTTAAAATCCGATTTTTGTACATTAATTTGCTAAAAACTACTTTCTTAAGGGCCGCACCACAGAAGTTCAGTACGGGCTTGTCTGACTGTTTATCTAAATGATTTATTTGAGCCGACGAGAATTATAGTGACGTAAGTAGAAAATTTTTAAAAACTGAGTTAATACTAAAATCATATCATTTACACATCACTCTCTTAAGTAGGTACCATATTAACTATTAAAACTATGCCACTATGCTTCTCAAGAACTCATTCAATTTGTCCTGATACAAAATCGCTGTTAATGTAGGATATTACCTACATACGTAAATGAAAAAATGAAAAAATGAAATATTCGAGAAAGAGTAGTTTTCAACATAACATAACGAAGAAATGAAGTAGAAATTTCATTTGTTACGTTTGAATAATATTTCCTATAACCTTATAAACATTTCCACTTTCCCGCCAAAATCACCCAAAAAAATTCATTGGATTTGAAAAATTGAAGGTGGTTATCAGAACGAGTGCATCTGTGACCCTCGTCTGCACAAAAAGCGGAAGCATTTCGACGTAATAAAAATGTGAGCATATCGCGGCAACCGCTGTAGCCATCAATATTCATCAGATAGGCGCTCTGTCACGTCGCACCGCGAGAAAACGGCCTGACAACCCATTCGCCATTCGCCTTTTCTTTGATTCTATTTCGACGCGCAGCGCACTTAAGGAATAACTCAAGTCATGTGACAAATCCAATAAGCCGGGTCGGCACCCACCGCAGCGGAGAGCCACAAAAAGGGCCCAGCTGAGCCCTGTGCGCCGGGTAAAAATAGCCCTTCGAGTCGGCATTTTACGGCGTGCTCTTCAAGCGATAATTTCTGCGGCCACTTCAATTCGCTTCCCGCGCCCTGCGTGGATTTCTGGAATTCAGGGATCGGTCGAGAGGGAGGAGAGGTCTTTTTAACATTTTATGATGTTCATAATTTTTAAAAAGAAAGCGACTGCATGTCATAACTCGAGCACCGACCGCATGTGGCTGCTGTGCAGCGTCGCGACGAATCAATCAGGGCGCGGCGGCTCGGGAATCCTCCTAATCGTTTTATTGGGCCACTTAAGAACGACAAGTAGCCACTTAGCCGGGTCCACGCTCGGCTTGGCCAGGAGCTCTGCAGAGTCAAAATCGGTCCAAATTTATGGTCACAAGAAATCCGGGTCCGCCCTGAGTGGCGGTGGGACTCAGTCAAGTTCTTAAGGATTATCTCCGGGGCAAGATGCGATGCATCGAGCATCCCCGGGCATAAGCTGGGAACCGGAGATTTTCCCTCAGGCGGTAGTACCGCCAGCCACTTCGGTGGTGGTCAGGACGCAGAAAGGGCTTGAGTCTCTTTAAAAGGATGCATATCGGATCCCTGGTCCAGGGATGCTGCGAGAAAGGTATTTTGTAAAGAGGGTCCCCGAAAGGGATGAATGCGACCGCCGTCGGTGTCACAGGGGACGTTTAGTTGGGTTTTCGGTTTCGGATTCCAGAACATGCCGCACATGTGTTCAACTGCTACACGCCACATGGGCGAATAGCACTCCTCCTAATTGTTCCAGACGTCGGGCATCCCCGGGATTTCACAACTTGAGATGATTATCTCCCACCAGGGGCCCCCGGAGCACCGAATTTCATGGGTCTTCCGGGGAATGTCACTTGATGGATTAGCCAGAACTAATTTCTGACGTTAATTATGCGCATTTTTTTTCTTGAAAGTGTTGTTGCGATAGCGCTAATTTTAGCACTATCCAGAACATAGTCCCACATAAAAAGTCAAAAATTTACTGTGGTCAAAAGAGCAGAGGCTACAAATTAATTCCAAATAAAAAATGTTGTAAAGTGTTTTGCAGCAGGTGATATCAAGCGATATTAAAATTCAGGCAATAAAATAATTTACATTCGTTAGGCTGACGCTGAATTATTTCGATTATAATTAAATCTAGCTGAATCCGCAACCAATTTAGTAAATTGAATGAAACATTGGGAATATATATTTTTATATTTTTCGATATCTATATATTAATACGTGAAGGGAAATCTTTGGACCCCTTTTTAAGCAAATTGCACGGACTGAGGAGTTTGAGATTTTGCATGGTTAAAGTTTATATAGAGAAGAAGTGCACAAAGCTAAAATTTATATATAATATGTGTTATAAATACATTAAATAAAATAAAATAAATTCATTATTTACGTTCATACTGTCTATGTCGAACGCATAGTAGTCTGTGGTCAAACTGTCGTAATTTTATTATTGAAAGTGCCAATTTCAAACACATAGTAGGCTGTGTACAGTCGTATTTTTCGTAGTAACCTCGGTAGGTCGAATTTCGACCACAGGGCGACCACTAGTATGATTTAATATTCGAATATTATGTTCAGTTTTGGGGTTGCATTTTTGAATAGATATTCGCTATGAAATTTAAGTTTACTAATGCAGTGTTTTATGTAACCACCAATCATTTCTATGACGCCACACATGGGTACTATCTACTATAATATGGACTTACCGAGTACCTACCTATTTTTTAATTTTTTATTCAAAAGTTAATGTGTACGATGCAATCAATTTAATAGCAACATAAGACAGATGCTATTCTTAAAAAATCAAAACCTCATGGCCTTCTTCTCTCGCCCTCACGCAGAAAATCCATCTTTTCTGTTATTTGATCAATGAATTTAAGAGAAATTAAGATCTAAATAAGGGTAATTTGAGACCGATGATTTCGAATCGGCACGATTTTGAAATTCAATGGGCATTAATGAAAATTAGTTTGAAAATAATTCGATGACATCAGTTTCGACTCTACTATCACAAATTGTAAATACAAAATGGCGGAACCAATATGGCAACTGACATTTTTGGAATACAAGGAGTTTTAATGCAAATTAATGAAAAAATAATTCGATGGCATAATTATGAATTTTCTATGACAAATTGGAACTTCAAAATGGCGGATCCAATTCAACACAGTAATTAAAAAAAAACGTTGTAAATTTCAATAGCTGTGTTCGTTCCATTGGGCTGTGTAAAGTACTCCCGAGTACTTTCTCTATGGAACGCTACTTTGATCGTCAGGAGTAAAATATAAATTCAAATTTTGACATTTCATCGTATTATATTATTTGCTCTGATTGTGCCTTATTTATTAAAATGGAAATATTTATATATAAATATGTTTTGCTGCCTAAACTACTTAAATTTTATTATTTGAATCCTTGTGATAACTCCAGAATAGCTAAAGCTTCAACGAATAATGAGGAAAAGCTTTCATTTCCATGCAAAACTAGTACAAAAACCACCATCCACCTGGCGGGAAAATGAGGCGAAACTACTCAGAACTTCTGCTCGCCAACTAGAGCTAGAGTAGTTCAGCGTAGCCAGAAGTACTTGGGAGTATTTTACACAGCCCAATGGAACACAGCTAATATAGCGAAACACATTTTGTACGATTAAAGTAATTTCGTGACAATTCGGTGTGAAGTGTTAGCAATTTAAAAAACTATAATAGACGCATTTCTAAAGATTTTTACTTCATTCAAAGCCATTTATGAATCAAAGTGTTGTTTTGAAAACGTCCTAATTCACATATGTTTGGGTATTAACTCTGATCTCCAGCATGGCCCAGATCGAAAGGCCATTGGTTTTACATCTGGAGAATTGGACATAAATTGTTGAGAGGAAATGAAATTCGAAACATTACTTGATGGTGCCGAATCTCGTTGGAATGTCGAAAGCCAATAACTGAGAATTGAGCATTTAAATTTTTGGCGATATGTTAGGGTAGACGATAATTTCCAATAATAATCAAGAATGGGCAAACAACGTGTAATGTTTCGAGGTTTAATATCCTCTCATAATGTAATAATATAATATAAAATACAAAAATATTAATACACGTACATATATACCTATGCGTACATTTATCTAACAATAAAACCGCAACATACTAAAACCGTGGTAGGAAAATTAATTTTGGACAGTTTTTCTATTTCTTTATCACATACTCAGATTTAGTAACATTCCTAAACTCGGTGAAGTATCTATATCAAACTTGAAAATTTCAGAAATCATATAATATACCGGGTAAAACCGGATTTATTAACTAGCATTTCATAATTCGTTAGTTAGTAGTGACTTATGAAACTATTTTTTCTACTTTTATGTTCGTTTATTTTAAATTTTATTTTCTTCCTAATATCTACTTACATTATTTCTAATAAGAACAGATGGTATTTGTAAATATACTTATCTGTTGGTACTATATAAATAAATTAAAAGTCATCATTAATTGTGCCAAAGGGCAGAGGTTACAAATTACTTCCGTGTATAAAATGTAACAAAAGGCTCTGCAGGAAGCAATAGATAATAAAATCATCGCCTAAAATCATTTACATGCGCTAGGCCGAGGGTGCTAAATTACTTCGATAATCATTAAATCGAGCCGCGTTCAGCCAGTTCAATAAAACGAAATAACGTCGATTAGGCGCCGGGGGAGCGCACTGTTTATTGCAGGAAAATAGCTGACAAATGTTTTTACGATAATGCGACAGTCTGCCCCCCTCCCCACGTTTTTGCGAATGGCTTTGTGCCGCCCCTGCAATGTATCTAGCTGGCCACAATTAATTAACCCAAAAATAAACGAAAACAATGAAAAATGAGGAAATGGGTGAATTTACGTCGCGGTGGGTAAATTTTTTTAATTATTTCTACTACCTTGTCACTTTCAGTGACGGAGGGGATTTATAATCGCGGGAAAGGGGAACTTCGAAAGTCGAACAGAGCTCATCTACAGAGGCACTTAGAAACGCATTCCAATGCGCCGGATGACGGCCTAAGAGCATTCGACGTCGTTATTCTAATTAATGAACAAATGTTTTTTATTTTTTTCCAAATGAGAATTAAAAGCTGCAGGTCACAATGTGTACATTGCTGTGATAAAATTGAAAAGAAATGGGGCCAGCCCCATCTCGTAATGGGGCAATTTTCATTCAGTCTGCATTTTTGTTCTTGTTTTTATTTCTTGATTTCTGGAGAGATTGAGCGAGTGGCTTTGGCACATATTTTATTTATTTATTTGACGATAAAAGTGAACTTGGCTCACTGAAATTATTGTGCTCACCGGCGGTGGAGGTTTTTATGCTATTAAACTACATTGTGCTTGTTCTGGTGAATTTTATGCTCGTTTTTGTTCTAAATAGGTAAAGGTATTAGGGCAAATATGATGAGTTATAAAAGGGTTTCAGTCATTTTTATTGAACAATACAAGGGATTTATTTATTTATTTTGAACGATAATATCCTTATGAACGAAGGACTTATTCGGGTAAAATAAGGAAAGAGTTATTAATTCATTTGAAGAAGGCAGAATAAATTGAAAATTGAAAATTTTGTAATCAAATATAATTTTATTTTCAAAAAAAAAAAAAAAAAGTCAGTGTGAAAAGGTGCCACAACACAACATAAAATTTTAAACCTTAACCTGAACCAGGGGTGTCAAACACCCCAGCGAAATTTTAGCAGGGTTTTTCTAGAAATTAATATTTGAATTTTTCGTTAGTTTCATTTGTCTAATTTTGCTTTTTTGCTAAATTTTTCAGTTTCAATCGTTGAAATATTATCGTAAATTTTTTTTCTTAAAGTAATATATGTCGAAAGAAAACTGTTAAAATGCTATCGAAAAATATGAAAATTTAACGGAGATGGGCACTTTTCCACTAATTGGAAAATTGTTGTCCCAGGCAAATTTCGTCATTTAATTTGTCAACACCTCGTAAGAAGGTAAACCTTAATATTCTACAATAATATTTTTGAGACATTGTTGTATGGAATAGTTTCCAATTATCAGGAAAAGACCCGGATATGATTTTTTAACTGAAAATATTCGATTAGGGTAAACACCCCAGTGACGAGCCCCCTTAAGCGGAAAATGAACTTTGAGTCGACACATTGTGAACAAATTTAAATGAAAGTATATTGTACTTAGTTTTTTGTATTCAATACACTGTTCTTAGTTTATTTGAAGGAAAAATGGCGTAAAAAGTAATTACGTTTTTTTTTAAAACGCCAAATAGTGCAAAAACTCCCATGATCCAGTTCCGAGCCCTCCATTCCCCAGTGGTGAGCCTTAGCAATTTCCAGTCCTGAGCCCTAATATTTTAATATGGGATACTGAAATCAGAAATTTAAAAATCTTGAATTAAGAAAAATAACAGTTTATTTCGAACAAAATAACATAAAATATTGCTTTCATATACAAAATATTACCACCTAATTAGAAATTATACACAGCTCGCAGCAAAAAACTGATTTTTTGGATGGAATTGATGAGATACACTTTCTGTGATAATATTTAAAACACATGGAACAAACAATTCCAGGATACAATTCTGTTATGTGAGTAGCACAAGCAAAGCATAATCCGGAATTTAAAGATTTTGTATGATCATCCTTAAATAAATTGCGTACATGAAGCTTCGATTCGTTTGTTAAGGTACTATCACATTTTTGTTCTGACTCAGTAGTATTAACAACTTTTTTTTCTTGATTTTCTTTATTCACTTTCCTCTTCGCTATATTTTCAGTTTTTATTTTTGGTGCTTTAAGTTTGTTCGCAAAAATTTGGTGTCTCTGATTATTCTTATCTTGTTTTCTCTTCAAAACTTGCTCAGCCTTTTTTTCTTTTATCTTCTTATTTTGTATCATTCTTAACTTCCTTTCCTCTTTTTGCTTTTCAAGAATGCTTTTCTTTTCTATTTTAGTTTCTATCGCATTTTGAAAGGGTGTAGAGGAAACTATAAAACTTTGCCTTTCCGTAGGTTTTGTACCCGTGCGTGCAGGGGTCTCAGGAGTAGTTAAAAAGTCTATTAAATCTGATTGCACTTCTTCAGCAAAAACAATCGGCATGTCAATTATTTGGAATTCTGTGGTTTCCTAAATTAAAAAATACACAATACTTTCAGAAAACGGTTATATTAAAGCACTTTAAATATAAATTCGAAAGTGCAGTGTTTATAAATTTGGAATATGGTTATGTTATATGCGACATTTAAAAAAAGTATATTTCTAGGAGGGAAATAGCAAAGAATATAATTTTTATTAACCTCTTGCTCAAATCCAGTGTTTTCCACTAAGGTAGGAAAATTTTGAAAAGAATTTTGTACATTTTCTAACTCGTCCATATCGTACTCGAAAAGAAAATGTTCCTCTTCAAGGACTTGTTCGTTGGGCTCAGGTATTGTGTAGCTCTAAAATGGAAAGCAATAAATGGAAGAAAATAGTAGATAAATATAAGTAGAATATACATACCTCGTTATTTTCATCCTCATTACTTTTGAAATGTTGAAATATTTTTTGTAGTAGCAAAAAGTCTTCAGAATAGGTACAGCTTAAGTTCGCAGAATTTTTCAACTGCTCTACTTTATTTTTCCCAAGAAGGTTTTCGAAATCCTTGAAGCTGAGGGACTTTTCGGAATGAACTTCAGTATCTGATGGGGGTTGTAAAGATGTAGAATTTTTGCCTAAACATTTAGAATAGTCGACCAAATTAGCATCAAAAGGGTATAGTCCACAAGCTCTAAAGCCATTAATTATTGCCTCCTTTTTTAAAAAATTGTCAACAACAATTTTTAAAATTGATGCAAAATGTGTTTTTGTTAATTTCTTATCTATATTATTTCGTCGCCAAACTTGAACAGTTTTTTTCCAACCCATTTTCAAAGGCTTAAATACAGACACATCTGCTGGTTGCAAAATTCTTGTAGAGTTGGGATAAAGACAAATTAGTACAATTTTTAATTCATTACAGAGTTTGGATAACTCATAGGTGAGATGCGTTCTGTGTCCATCAACAAACATTATTACAGGAAGTGTAATGTTATTAGCTGTGAGACTTGGATAAAATACATCTTTTATATAATTTAGAAAGACTTCGGAGCTCATCCACCCAGTGTCCGATTTTTGCCAGGCAATACCATCTGGTATTGAATCGATAATATCATTTCGCATTCTTTTATACGGGTATATTATCATTGGTGGAATAACAAGTCCAGAGGCAGAAAATGAGAACATGACTGTTAAATTCTCCTTAGCTTGTCCTCGATCAGTTTCGTATATATTCTTCGCACCTTCAAAGTAAATTCGTTATGAGCCCACGTGTTACGTGTCGATTATTCCATAAATAAGTGTATGTATATTTTAAAACCGCGTAGATAAGTAGATACGTAAAGATACAACAGTTTATACATATAATATATGTATGTAAGTATGTATATATCAAACCTTTATACTTATTTATCGAATAACTATATTTATAATTTATCGAATACAAAATTATATTTATAATGAAATTTACCTTTAGCTGCTAATACCTTCCCACCTTTCGGGCACATTAAAAAATTTGTCTCATCACCATTAAATACTCGTGATGGATCATCCAAAATATGCTGCAAGTTTTTTTCTTTAAGGTACGAATCAATTTGGGTGAACCACTTTCGAATGTCGGATTCCGAAACTTTAGAACTTGCATCCGTAATGGGCTCTGGTGTTCTATTAGAGAGCTCTGGATGCCGGCGAAGAAAAGATGCATACCATTTTTTACCAGGTAAATTATCCACGAAGGGATTTTGTCTCGGACATGCATCCAAAAACTGCTTCACTACAAATTCTACATCATGCTTTCTTCGAGGAAAGCCTTTGGCATTATTTTCAAGAAGCCACTGCACTATTTGTTGTTCTTCTTCAGGCACAAGTATGGGAGAAGGACCAAAACTATATTTTTTGGTCCTTTTGTGGATCCGATTTTGCAAAGTAGGGCGAGGAATATTAAATATTTTTGCCGCCTTATGTATAGAAAGACCATTCCCAATTTCTTTTAGGGCTTTATCTAAGTCTTCCTCTGAATATTTCCTTTTTCGTGCCATTTAATTGCCTAATATAGACAGCAGGTATTAAAAATATTAAAAAGAAGGGTTTGAAAAGCAATGAAAAACAGAAAACCGTTATTCGAAAGTATAACCACTTTCCTTTTGAAAATTGAACGGCTCGAAACTGGAGCTGAAATAATTTTTTCAAAACCCAGTGGCGAGCTCCCTGGCTCTTCACTGGAATTCAGTCATTTCTTTCTCCAGTTTCGAGCCTCTGAAATTATGGATAAAATAAATAAAATACGAGTATAAGAGCATACATATAGCACTAAATAAATACTTTTCTAACTTATTAAATTTCTTTCCAATAGCCTGATATTAACAATTAAGAAATAAATGACATTTTGCATTGCATGGTCTTAGCAAAAATAGCAAAAACTTACCAACTTCTGAACTGCCGCACTAAACTCAACTTGACACACCGAACTACAATCGTAGACTGAATTTGTCCTTTTGACCGAAGAACGAACACATATTTCGGAAACGCTCAAACACATTAAAAATCAAATTCTCTGAGCAGAATTCTTAATAAATGCGTATAAAACAGTCGAGGGCTCGTCACTGGTGCAGGGGCTCGTCACTGGGGTGTTTACCCTATTGAAAATAACTCTTTTTAAAAACTTTAACATATGGTTCGAAGTATATTCAACATTTTTTGTCTTTTCAAGCCTCTATGATTCCATACTATTATTGTAATGAACCATCAATATTCTTGGCGTTCAGTTATTCCACGGATGTGTGCAGGATAAGATTTAAACAACATGATGATTACTCATTTTCTTGAGCAGGGAGTTTCTGAGGCTGTTTAATGAAATTAAGTATTAAGTTCAAAATTACTACATGAAAATAATTTAAATATAAACTTTGCCTTAAATTAAACAGAAAAGTTAAAAATAATCTCTTTAATCACTTCAAAGAAAACAGCATTAAAGAACAATATACAAAATTTTTGATACATAAATATTTACAATATCTAATTAGCTATTTTTGGAGTCGATGCCAGACAAAGCCTCTTAAGGTTATTTCTTTGTTTTTCTGGCCTTGTAATATTTTCTTCATTGAGATATAGCTTATTCAATAAAAAAAATCATTAAAATCTGTTGGCAATTAGCGCAGAAATAGCGCAATATACACAATCAGAACAGTAGGTACAGTCGAGTTGAGAATTTCAGTTAAAAGTATAATGCTCATTTCTCGCATTTAGGTCGAGCATCAAATACAAAATGAAAAGAACTATAAGTCATTCTGATATAATTTTCTTGTTTTTTGGAAGATCCTAAATTATTTTATTTTTAATGAAACTTAATCTTTATCAATTTTTTATTTGTCAAAACTTCTTCATCCAGCACTTATTTTTCTCTGTTTTCTTAGATAAGAAAGGCAATGTTGCAACACCAACTGATCTTAACAAAAGGACTAAACTTTTTTAATTACTTGAATCCATGATTAAAGGAAAATTTCGCTTATTTAAATAATCCGCCTCATAAAAGTGTAAAACCTTCATGAAATTAACTCATACACTCATACACATGATAGCCCAAATGGAATCTTAAAGCGATACTGTGCCATTTAGTTACAAGTCACTTTTATCAATCCTATCCGCTTGGTCCATAGAGTTTTATTCGATTTGTACATTTATTCTACTATTTTTGTTATCATTCAATAACAATTGAAATTGAAGAGGAAATTTTATTAAAATATCATTTCACGACTTTGTCTCAATAATTTTCTAGTGTACAAAAGTGCATAAGATTATGTAAAAAGCTTATTGTGTTTTTATCTGACCCACACTTGACTGCTTTTTATTTAGTGGTTTGATTTTATAAATAACAGAAAATCGATAAAAATTAATAAAAACGACCGAAAAAGACGCTGTTTACTCCATGAAAGGCGACGTTTTGTTCCGTTTAACAATTAGCAGAAGGTCGCAGGAGGATAAATTGAAAACAAAATCAGACAGGCGGCACAGGCTTCATACATCAAGGACACGGGACAGGAATCAATGCATCAAATTGGAGAAAAAAGAGCGTGTAACTCGATCTCGATTCTGGATGCTGTAATCCATCTTATCCGGCTCCGAGGTCTCCTCGGACGTTCGAAGGCCAGAAGTAACCGGAGCCGGGGCGCAGAGGTGTGCGGTCGCCCCGTCTCCAGTTTTGTTAAAAGGATAAACCCATTTAGGTGAGCTGATACGGCCTAATGAGCGTTTTATGAGTCGATTAATGCTGCGATCAATAATATTTTGCTGCTCGGCTAAGCATCTGTGCCATGGGCTTTAGTTCGAGATTAATTTGAATAATTCGATTAACGAGAGCGCCCTGGTCCTAGTCGGTCCTTATGTCAGGACTTTATTGGGTTAAATCGTTGTTCGAGGCCGGCCCGGGTCTAATTTGCCCGTGCCGCTCGATTCGGGGATACGCACATTAAATTGTTCCCAATTTTCGAGAAAGTCCTCCGGAAGTTTTGAGGACGTCATCCAGCCGGAAAGCGGAAAACCAAAACCCTGAAATCCGGCTGTCATCTCGTCCGGTAATTTTCTAATTAGGCGCACTAAATTCAAAGTCTAAAGTAATCAACGATTTTCTCCCCCCGGGGAAATGAATTACTTCTGCAAAATTACCACCGGTCGCCCTGTGTCTAGTTAGTAAATAGTCAGGATGGGCGAAGTATAGCGACCTCTCTCCCAGTTGCAAAGTCATAATTCCCAATTTTTATTTTTATTTTTCGGGATAGAGGAAGTAAGTACAAACTTTAATTGCATTCTAATTAGGCCCTCCACTCCTTCGAAACGGGAAAAAAATAAATCCAGCAAAAATTCTAGTGTCACGATTTTAAGCCTCATGCTCCAAATTACAGTCGGCGATGGTGGGCGCGGGGGCAGAGCTCTCCGGGGAGGGCAGGAAATATGCCAAAAACACTGTTCGGTTAATTGTTTCATGAAAAATGAATTTTCATTAAAATTACAACCGAACACGACTTCCGCTCCTGCCCCATTTCAGCATCCGGTGAGGGGAGCTTTGCGGGAGGGGAAACGACGTGCTTATGGGGAGCTGGCGGGGTCTCCCGGTGGAAAGTGAACGGGGTCAACTACAGGAAGTGAAAGTTATGTAGGTCAGGAGGGGAACGAACTTCTCAGGGGCGAAGTCTACAAGTAGTTTTGGAGAAAGTTGGAAGAACCCCAGAGGGCAAATTTGGAGACGTAGAAAAAGCTCTTTATGTCCTGGAAAAGTTTCTTGGGGATGTGGGTGGAGAATTCGGGAATATCTGGATATATTAAATTGTTATATTTATTTCATATTACAGTAATTTTTTATTGTTTTATATGTAATAAAAATATAATATAAGTTTATATAAGCTTATTTACGTGAAATAAAATCCTTGGTTTAATTGAATAAAAAACTTAGTCAACTAATAAACTAGAACTTTCCACTTTTATTATAATATATTATGATGATATTTAAAACAATGAAATTTTGTAAAAGAACATTTTATTTTTGATAAAATACTTTCGAGATATCAAATTGGGAGTGAGAAATTCTTCAATATGAAAATATTAGCGTTACCCGTATGAATTTCAGTTTAACGCGTTGAGCCTGTAAAAGCGTAATATCTTCTAGTTGCTGTTGTGAGATTTATTTTTAATGATATCAAAAGTTATACTAGGTATAGTGTCTGAAAATAATTTCATTAGTATTAAATAAGTGTTTTTATAGTCGCCTCAATTTTAGGAGTACCAGAAAATTCAGTTTAAATTGTTCCCATTCTGCTGATCCAATCTCATTAATTTAATATCATACTTATTAACCATTAGCACTAGCTTAAAAAAACTCAGACGTTTAACTTAGTAGTTTTAGAATTTATTATCTTATAATTATTATCTAATAATTATATATTAGTTTACATCTACAAACTTGGGAAAAATGTATACAAGTTGTTTTGCAGGATATATATTTTTACTCTAGTCCGGACTATACTCTGCTTAAAATAATCTGGAAATAAAGGATGAGACTAGACTCTGAAGTTCATCATCGCCACATATTTGAGCCTAAAATTTGTATGTTTTACTTATTCAACTACACCCAGAGAAATTTTTCTAGTCATTCGTAACAATTTTTCTAGTCAATTTTAACTATTTCTTAAAAACCGGGCAAATAGTTAAAAATGACCACAAAATAGTTATAAATACCATAAATCTAGTAATTCTAGTTATAAATGACTAGAAATTTATTGTTAGCTTTGACCAGAAAATTGTCAATTTGAACAATTTTCTAGTTAAATTTCAATAAAAATTAGAAAATAGTTGAATGTACCATAAAATAGTTAATAATGACTATAGGTAACTATTTTCTAGTCATTTTGCTAACAATAACCCACTCATTCCCGAACGTAAATTTTGACTAGAAAGTTGTCGATTTTAACTATTTTCTAGTTATACGATAAAATAAAAAAGTGGAAATACGGAATTTAACTAGAAAATAGTTAATATTTACTGTAAATTACTTTTTAATAGCAATTTTCTTAACAATAAAAACTCATTTGCATAAATTAACTTCGACTAGAAAATGTTCAATTTGAACTATTTTCTAGTAAATAAATTGAAATGGTGAAAATACTTTGAGAATTTCTACGAAAACGAATGAATTCAAGAGGCAGTCGCGTGCAGTACGTGGAATAAATGTAACGGTCACAGGGATATGTGTGTTTGTGTGCGCCCAACGTCCCTAGGCCCCAGCAGTCAGCACGCTGAATAATCGACTCATACATAGTCACAGTCCCACGCGCCGCCGGCTCGATTTGTGTGCACCAGCCGCAGTTGCGTTTGAACGTTGGAGCTGTCGACAGTCACGTCTTGTAAGTTTTCGGTTTTTTGATTCAAACATTTTGTTACGAATAGTGATAATTGTGCGTGAAAATAATTTTTGGGATTTGAGTTTGGATGCTGCCAAGCCTTTTCTATGTAAAGAAGGTGTACCTAATTTAATAAGGTAAGTAGCAAAACCGGCCGGGCCGGCCGGCCGGCATCGGCATTGCCCATAGATAAAATAGATATATAGATAGATTATGACGTCAGAAGCCGGCGCGATGATGGGGGTGAGGTTCGATTCGTGCGCCTGCCGTTGTGCGAGGCATCAACGAACGACTTGTGGTAAAGCTTTTGAATGTGTGTGTAAGTGGCCTGACAGTTCAAAAAATTTATACATATATTTAGTTTTATGGAGACTGAATGAAATCTCCTGGATAAATTGAATTAACCCATTAACGCCGAGGTGATCAAAATTTTTACTAACTTTTCAACGTGTTTATTTATTATGTTATCGGACCAGAAAAATAATGCAATATCTCTATTCCTACGCGAAATTTGATGCTCTTTCAGAATCTGAGCTCAAAATTTCGATTAGACACCGAGAAAAAAAAATATGGCCGATTAAAACGTGAAAAACGTGAAAATTTTCGAAACAAAAATTTGTTCGCATTTTTTTTCACAATGATACCGCAAAGGTATCAACTTTTTACTATGATCAGAGGTGATCATGGCACTCGAACATTAAGAGGAATTTTTTTCAGAAAATTTCATCGCCGCGTTTTCTCAAAATGGCGGCGAGAACAAAAAATCTTAATCTATCGTTTAATTAAAAACTATAAACTTTAGAAAAAAAATTTTAAGAAGAAAAATGTCTTTAAACTAGTCAAGGAACAGTCTCAAATTTTTTCAGAATTTTTGGAGACAATTTTTGATTTTCGAAAATTGCAAAAAATCCAATTTTTCACCTATTAATAAATTAAAAATTGCAGATATTGCAAAAGTGAAACAATATACCAGTAGAATTTACAGAATTTTATGACGAAATACTGCAATGGCCAACTACAAACGAAAGAGAGGCTCCAGAACAAGATTATTGAAAAGTCTATTAATTTTATCTTTAATTCAAGTAAGGTAGGATACCCAAATAAGGCCCACCTTATTGTTATTGCTTAATAACTCAAAGGATTACAAAATAAAAAGATTTTAAATTTATTATAAAAATTCTTTATTAAATAACCTTTTGAAAATTCCTTAGTATAATAGCCTCTTTTAAAATATTAACTGTCTTTTTAGCATTTAAAAAAAAACGTGCCTTGGGCCTTATAGGGAACCCATACGTCTTAACCCATTAACGCCGAGGTGATCAGAATTTTTACTAACTTTTCAACGTGTTTATTTATTATGTTATCGGACCAAAAAAATAATGTAATATCTCTATTCCTACGTGAAATTTGATGCTCTTTCAGAATCTGAGCTCAAAATTTCGATTAGACACCGAGAAAAAAAAATATGGTCGATTAAAACGTGAAAAACGTGAACATTTTCGAAACAAAATTTTTTTCGCATTTTTTTTCACGATGATACCGCAAAGGTATCAAATTTTTACTATGTTCAGAGGTGATCATGGCACTCGAACATTAAGAGGAATTTTTTTCAGAAAATTTCATCGACGCGTTTATTCAAAATGGCTGCGAGAATGAAAAATCTTAATCTATCGTTTTCTTAAAAACTATAAACTTTAGAAAAAAAGTTTTAAGAAGAAAAATGTCTTTAAATTAGTCAAGGAACACTCTCAAATTTTTTCAGAATTTTTGGAGACAATTTTTGATTTTCGAAAATTTCAAAAAATCCAATTTTTCAAAAATTGTCTCCAAAAATTCTGAAAAAATTTGAGATTGTTCCTTGACTAATTTAAAGACATTTTTCTTCTTAAAACTTTTTTTCTAAAGTTTATAGTTTTTAAGAAAACGATAGATTAAGATTTTTCATTCTCGCAGCCATTTTGAATAAACGCGTCGATGAAATTTTCTGAAAAAAATTCCTCTTAATGTTCGAGTGCCATGATCACCTCTGATCATAGTAAAAAGTTGATACCTTTGCGGTATCATCGTGAAAAAAAATGCGAAAAAAATTTTGTTTCGAAAACTTTCACGTTTTTCACGTTTTAATCGGCCATATTTTTTTTTCTCGGTGTCTAATCGAAATTTTGAGCTCAGATTCTGAAAGAGCATCAAATTTCACGTAGGAATAGAGATATTACATTATTTTTTTGGTCCGATAACATAATAAATAAACACGTTGAAAAGTTAGTAAAAATTCTGATCACCTCGGCGTTAATGGGTTAATAAGGCCCCCATTAAATTTGAATCAAAATTAATTGTAAATACGCAAGTCATTTACCAAAATTCAACAAAAAATAATTACTTTCTAACAGAGCTAACAAAAAATTAACAAAACTAATGAATTTCATGTTTTGTAGTTGATTTTTATAAAATTTGACCGTACATACAGTTTCGCTAACATTTTATGAATGGATACACTGACAAGTTTACTTCTGAGCGAAGCTGAATAGGGCGAACATTTGAGATTTGTAGGCACTAAATTATAACACATATGTGAGAAATTTCCGATTTCGTTTGGCGCGAAATTTGAAAGATGGGCCTTGTTAGGACTCGGGCCTTATTTGGTTCTACTATCTTAGATAAATAACTAAGTAGTATGATAATAAAAGAATAATCGTAATTTTTAACACACATTCTATATAATAATAATAATATATAACGACAACGTACAAAATATTACAAAAAAGTATATATTTTTCCTCAAAAATAAATAAAAATACTTATATGTTTTGCAGTTGCTTTTTATAAAATTCGCCGTGCATGCACTTTCGCTGACGTTTTATGAATGCAAATTCTCACAAGTTTACTTTTGAGAAAAACTGATTAGGGTGAACGTTTGAGATTTGTAGGTACTAAAATATAACACAGACTTTTGGCACTTCCGAATTCGTTTGGCGCGAAATTTGAAAGGTGGGCCTTGTTAGGGCCCGGGCCTTATTTGGTTCTCCTACCTTACTATGTTTCATTTTGAATACCTAAAATCAAATTTTTCCCAAATTTATATGGTTTTTCCTTTAAATTATGTGAATTCAATATCATGAATTTCGAAAAGGGCACATTTCAGAAAATTAAAATATCTAAAATATAGCTTATAATAAGATTAACATCAAAATTTTTTATATATATATATAATTATTTAAATTTTCATATTCCAAGTAACTAATTTTTTACTATTTCTTCAATAGACAGTTTTAAGTATTTCTTATAAACATTCGCACTCTAAAATCCAAAATGGACCATACAGAAAGCATTGTAAGTTCCCAAGAGGATTAAAAAACGTTCGTATTAAGTTTTTTTACCTCTAGCCTGAGCATGCAAAAGAGCCATCTTTAGACTTGACAGACACCATATCGTTTTCAGACAGTGTACTTGCAAATATCCCAGCTAGTAAAATAGACATCCTGAAGCAAATTTTGACCGATTGGAATCTTGAACATCTTTATGAAAAATTTGTTGGTAAGTTCTTGACTATTTTGTATATACAAAGTTTATGTATTTTGAGTATACGGATTTTTACTTTTATTTTATAATTATTTTTGGTCACGCATTTAAATTTTTGTTTTGTTATATTAGAGCTTGGAATTGATTTTGAATGTCTTAAATTTATGGAAAAAGAAGATTTGCTAAAAGTAGCTGGAAATAACGAAAGCTCTTACGGAACTTACATAAAACTTAGAGGGGAATTAAAGCAATGGAAAGATTCAGAAGTAAGTTACTTTTTGAGCAGGATGTTATATTGTTTACTTATAATTTTCTATAGCTGATAGATAAAAATAAAAGTCTTTGTTGCAATACCGCTTGTGCCAATAGCAAAGTTGTAAACTGGTTATATGATCAAAATCAACCAACGTCTTCATTGAGTGAATCCACATCTTTATCAGCCAATATTGTAAGAAATTAAAAATAAGTTAAAAACTTGCTATTTTCAATATAAATATTCAGGATCTAACTGAAATACTGAACAATAATTCTGGAGAGTTCATCAGAGAATTTTACATCGTACATCAAAAGTTCAACGAAGACATTAGGCTTAAACTCATTAATCTGATTATTGAATATTTCCTTCAGAAGAAAGTGAAGCTTAGAATAACCGATATTGATCAACTTTCTGATGAAATAATAAAACTGTTCCCAAATGAAAAAAAGTAAGTGGGATAATATAAACGACAGGTTTTAGACTCCATTTCACTTTAAATGTTCAAAACAATTGTTTTCGCAGAAGTATTTATTATACAGCGCGCAATGAAGGTATACCAGCCAAGGGAAAGTTATATGACAGATATAATAATAGATTAAAAAGGCTTCGCCAAAAATCTCTATTTCCGACACCAGCGCATACTATAAAAAAATTAAGGACTGAGTCAGAAGTTCAAGCAGATTTTGAAGAAAATGGTATTGTTTCCTTAAAAGTATCACTTTAATAACTCCTAACCATAGAAATAAGACATAAGGAAGTGCTGAAACGTTCATATATAGTGTACGTGTGCGTACCATTTTTTTTTTGAGTGCTCAAAGGGTGCTCAGTTGAGCGAGACAGAACTTGAGCAAGCGAGGCAGAGTGAGGAAAAGCTATAGAAATATTCCTAATACTGTCGAATTATGCATTTTTGGATTACTTTGATTCATTTCGGGGTGCTCTTGCTAAAAGACAGCGTTAGAAATAAATTTTAGTGGGGTACATGCAGCAAACATTTTAATGTTATTCTAATATTAAATAAATTAGTATTGCAATCCCGGGTGAATTACAAGAAGTCTGATTAGAACAGTGCAAGAATAACGACGTAGTTTTGAATTACGCACAAATTGCGGTGTGGTCCTCCTAAAAATTTACTTTCTTAATACGCCTGTACTGATCTTTCTAATACTAAAGTGCGAGAACTCACACATAAGGGATTTTGGTACGCTTGACAAGTCTAATCGCACTTCCTTATGTCTTATTTCTATGCTCCTAACTTATTTTATTGCTCTTGTAATGCAATTTTCACCGAATTGATTCAAAGCGACAGAACAGTTTATTTTCAAATAAGAAGAGTATGCATGCATGCATGCGAAATACCGAAATGTGTTAACTAAGCACAATCATTGTATATAAATATGTAAATATATTTTTTTTTAAAGAAAGTCAATTAGAAACGGATAAAAACTTCATGAAAACATCTGCTGAAGATTGGGCTGCTTGTCTGATACGATGGGATAGAACTTTTACCTGCAGAACTAAACAAATTGCTTCAGAGCAAGGATCAAATATTACAACAATATTAAAAAACTGGCCTCTTTTCCGACATAATTTGGGTCACACTTTGGTAATATACATTTGACAAGCTTATTTAAATATGTATAACACTAATGCTTTTAAAATATTTAACAGATCGACAGAGATTTCAATGAACAGTACGGGGAAGAGACTTCCATGAGCTTAATTAACAAGTGGCCGCTTTTTATAAATAGTTTTCATCCCAATCGACAAAACGTGAAGGACAAAAGTGGTCAAGAGCTTCTAGCACTCTTGAAAGAAGCGAATATCAACGAAGGTATAAAGATTACTACTAATTTTTATAAAAATTATATATAAGTTATTTCTTATTCTTTTCAGACTGTAGAGACATAGTCACGGCCCTCCTGCTGCATCAAATTTTAAAGCCTGTCCGACGACTTCATATCAAAACTCAAGAAGGCAAGTCTTACTGGAAACCTGGAATCAAAGCATCCCAAGACAGCTTTTTTATTTTCGTCACCAATCCCGCAGATGTGCTGAAAACAACTGAAGAAAGGGCTAAATTTTACAAGGACTTGGACTTAAGCTGTCAGCCGTATATAATTGGTGTAGGTAGTACTATGTGTAAGTTGACCGATTTTTTTTTGGTTGTAGATAACATTTTATATAAATTTTCCAATTTTTTAAAATGTCTTGATTCTTGTTTCAAAGCTCACTTTGTTTTCAATTTAAAATATGCTCTTGAATGTGAGCAAGTATGGGTATTCATTGAAAAATTTTTTTATAGTTTGTCGTGCAGCAAAAACGTCTCTACATCGGTTTCGAGTTTCATAACTAACCTCAGCCAATAAGAATAAGTTCTTCGAAAACATTTATTTACATTTCTTTAAAAAATTTAAACATGTTTTCTTGCGTTCGGTGTAAAGATCTTTTTACTAATGTAGAAATGTTAGTAAATCATTTAAAATACGTTCACAATATCCTCTCTTCCAACGTTATTAAATGCGGTCAAGGCAATTGTCCCCAAATTCTCAGCAGCTTAAATTCATATAAAAAACATCTTTTAAGACTACATCCTAATGGTTCACCAAATATTAAAACGGGGTTTAATAACATAGCAACGAAAAATAACATCACAACAAATTTAACTAACGAAAACCGTGAAATTAATATAAATGCGAACGATAAATTACCCAACTCTGTTGAATCTATCTTAAACTCAGAATCAGCTTTAGCTTTTTTACTTAAATTATATAGCAGAAACAACTTATCTCGGAATTGTGTCACAGATATTGTAAATGATATAAAAGAAAGTATACTTCACCCTCTGTCCGTTCAGCTAAAACACATTTTAATTGTTGGCAATTCTTCTATAAAACAAATTCTTTGCAAAGTAATATCTTTTATTGATTCTTTTTTTGACGAAATAGATACTGAGTACAAGTTTCAAAAAAAATTACAACAAATGAAACTGATACAATTGCCGAGGCAGTTCACAATCAGTAATGAAATTGAAAGAACGGTCTTGCATTCCCAACCAACACTTGATGCTAAACTGTGTACTGGAACACTAATGCCTTTAAGATTCCAATTCAAGCAATTTTTTGAAATACCTAATGTTTTCCAAACAGTTCTAGATCATATCGAAAGCATAATGAGTAAAGACACTCTTTGTAATTATATTAATGGGGACTTATGGAAGAATAAGTTAAAAAACTATGAAGGAAAAATTGTAATTCCATACTTTCTTTACGTTGATGACTTAGAGATTAACAATCCTTTAGGGTCCCACAGTGGTTCTCACTCTTTAACAGCGTTTTACTATTCCTTTCCTGTACTGCCACCAGAAAATTCAGCTTCTTTAGAAAATATCGGTGTTGCTATGCTTCTAAAATCATCACATAATAAGACATTTGGTAATAGCGCCTGTTTTAAAACCCTGATAAATGAAATTAATTATTTAGCTATCCAAGGAATAACACTTAATATAAATGGGTCTGATTTTAAGGTTTTCTTTTCATTCGAGCTGCTTTTGGGAGACAACTTGGGACTAAATTCAGCACTTGGTTTTAATAAATCTTTCTCTTCTAATTTTTTTTGCCGATTTTGCAAATTACATAAAACGCTCTCACACGCTACTTTTACTGAAGACGGTAATGTTCTTCGAAATATTGCTAATTATGAAAATGATTTAGCAGTGAACGATAACTCTTCCACAGGCATTGTAGAAAATTCGATTTTCAATTCTGTTTTGAACTATCATGTAACTCGAAATTTTGCAGTTGATTCAATGCATGACATTTTAGAGGGGGTGTGCCATTATAACTTATGTAAAATATTAAGCTACTTCATAGAAAATAAAATATTAACGCTTGACACCTTAAATAATCGACTACAATTATTTTCTTATGGAGCAAATGAAATAAGCAATTGCCCACCTCCATTAAAAATTGAACATATTAAAAATAATAAAGTCCGTATGTCTGCCAGAGAAATGTGGTGTTTTGTACACCATCTTTCAATTTTAATAGGAGACCTAATACCTCTTCATAATGAAGTATGGCTTTTCTTCCTAAAATTACTTAAACTTGTTGATATCACTGATTATCCTTCTTTCGAAAATCAGACTATTGAGTTAATGCAAGTCATGATTGAAGAAATGAATGAAATGTATGTTAAACTATTTTCCGAGTCCTTAAAACCAAAACACCATATTTTGCTCCACTATCCTACAATTGTAAGAAAAAGCGGCCCCATAAAATATCTTAATTGTATGCGTTTCGAAGCGAAGCACCGAACATTAAAACTTTATACAAATAATATTACAAGTCGAAAAAATGTTCCTTGGTCACTAGGAATTAAACTTCAGTATATGAATGCAAGTAAGTCTTTCAATTCTAAAGGTTTTCCCGATAGAATTGATTTAACCCATTTTACTGAACAAAGATTGTGTGATGTTATCGTGTGCGTTAGTCTACAACAACAAATATCAAATGATTTGGAAGAACTCATTCTTATTGGCTCTGAATCCTCAATTAACGGCTTAGTATATAAGTCAGGTGCTATAATAACCGTTTGCAAAAATGATCTGGAAGCATTTGAATTAGACAAAATAATAAAAGCCCACAGAGGAATATTTTTCTCGTGTTTACAATATAAATCTGTAATTTTCGACGACCACATAGAAGCTTATGAGCTTTCTAACAAATCATCTGATGTAAATATAATTAATTTTAAAGATTTAATATGCCCTCCATTGCACTTACTTACAACTTACCAAAATAAAAATGTCATTAGATTGAAAAGTTTTTAATATAAAGAATACAGGGATTAACCGACTCATAGAGCTAGATGTAATAAAAAAATAAAAAATAAACTCAACTTAACGTAATAGAAGATACGAGAAAAAAACAAACTGACTGAAATCGAGAACAACTGAAGTGGTTTTGATATGGGTAGCTTGGTTCTTTGCATCCATTATGGACTGCTTTCCACCACGCAAATGTAAGAGGTATCTGTGTAGGGCGGAGACGTGAACACAACTGGTAGGCAATAGGAAGTAAGTTCAATTCCTATGTGAGAATAGGCAAGAAAGTAAGTAACTACCTTTGTTTTTCCTTTCCTTTGTTCTTTGTTTCCCTTTCCTTTCTGCTAGCACTTCTTCCTGATCCCAATGCCCTTCTCCATTTTCGCCTTTCCCATTTTCGTATTTTTCATTTTACTTTCTCTTTTCCCTATCCTTTTTTCCTTTTACCTATTTCCTTTCAGCTTTTTTCTCTTTTTTCTTTAATTTTTCATTACTCTTTTTCCTTTTTATTTTTCTTCTTCCCTCTTTCCTCTTAACTTTTTCCTTTTACTTTATTTTTTTCTCCCTTTTCGTTTTTCCTTATTCCTTGTTCTTTTTTCCTTTTTCCATTTTCCTTTTTCCTTTTTCCTTCTTCCCTTTTCCTTTCTTCTTTCTCCTTTTTCCTTTTTCCTTTTTCCTTATTCCTTATTCCTTCTTCCTTTTTCCCTTTTCCTTTTCGTAGTCCTTCTTTCTTCTGTCGTCTCTCTTCTTTCTTCTTTTTTTTGCTTCCTTCTTTCTTCTTTTTTCTTTCTTCTTCCCTGTTTCTCTTTGTTCTTTCTTCTTTCCTATTTCCTCTTCCATTGTGCTTTATGCACTATGATTTTCACTTTTTCAGTTTTACTTTTTACCGTTTCTTCCTGCTTTGTGCTTTTTAATATTTGTTTAATTTTAATTTTCATATGTTATAAACAGTATATTTCTCTTTTTTTCATTTATTAGTTTCACGTGTTGACTTTTTAATTTATAATTTTTTTGTTTTTAATTTTATTTGTATTTTAGTTTTATAGCTATTTTTTATTTCATTTTCTTTAGTTTCACGTGTTGACTTTTTATTTTATTATTATTAATTTTATTTTATTTTTTCAATTCATTTGTATTTTGTTTTTATGCTCATTTTTTATTTCATTTTGTTTACTATTATTTTTATTTTATTTCTACTTCATTTTTTGTTTTATGTTTTTTATTTTGTTTTCTGTGTATATATTTTTTTATTTCATTTTATTTATTATTATTTTATTTATATTTTCAGTTTTTTTTTTACTTTTCGCTTTCGCTTTTCGCTTTTGCTTGTTATTTACTTTACATGTTTATTCAAACAATGGAATTGAACTTAACTTCCTGTTGTTTACTTGTTTGTGCTCATTGCTTTGCTTTACATAGTCACCTCTTACATTAGCGTGCTGTTAAGCAGCCCGCAATGGGTGCGAGTAACCAGGTTACCCTTTCGAAACCAATTCAGTTGCTTGCGATTTCAGTCGGAAATTTTCAACTTCATTTCTGGTATTTTATTACGATAAGCTGAGTATTTAAATCTCCGAAATTATATTTTATAAACAAGTTAGCACATTTCAAAAATATACGTTATTGTACTATTTAGACTCAATCCACTGAATTTTATTATATTATATCTTACATTATTATTTAATGATAAGACTTCTGACAATAGACTTTTCGAAAAAATAAATTTTCTTTTCGTATGTAGAAATATATGAATAAATATATGTTTAATGTGCCATTTATTTTGAAAATAGTCTAAGGCCGAAATGTCATAAGATAGTTTTTTCTATATTCTTTTAAGGTTAAAACGAACATATGACATTGCGGACTTAGACAACTTTCAAAATAAAGGGCACATATAGTAAGAACAACAATTCGGGCAATGTAAAGTTTATCTCCTCGAGACCCCGTTTATAGGCATCATTTGGTGAGTCAAACTTCGTTTCATGAAACGTTCCTGCTGCTGTAGGGCTTTATTTTACATCCTCGGTCACAATATTTACCTATCCCATTTCTTCACATCCCTCTTATTTAGGCATAAACACTGATTTGGAGCTCCTGCACTCTAACTTTCCTATCCCTTGTAAAGACTGCAAGACAAGGAATCTGGCAGGGGATTCCTTCCTGTAGTATAAGTTTTTAAAGCAAAATTTCACGACAACCCCATACTCTAAGGCTCCCGTGAACAGCAGCGCCCTTTAGTTGGAGCCTGGAGCTACGCGGATCCGCGAAGCGGGTTAACCCCATCTTGGGACTGGGATGGCCGCGGGGTTGGTTACAGCCACTTTTGTTCTTCTCACTTTTCTTCTGTTCAAAATTCTAGTAGGTAGAAAAAACTGGACGAGTGTTTCGATTCGATCAGCCAAACTGATCTCGTCAGTATATATACCTGCATTATGAAACTCTAAATCCGTAATACAAATTAAAATGTTAATTACTTTTATGTAAATAATAACGTATATTGAATGAATGTATATAAAGCTTGAATACCTATATACTTATTAGCAATAAACCAATCACAACTTATGTATATGTTCTTACAATATGTACTTATTACTTCAAACAAGTAATTAACAATAAACTAATCTCTACTTATTAATAAGTTCGCTTAATATGTAATCAAAATGTATGTAGAGCTTCACTTTACCTTTATACATATGTACTTGTTTACAATATTAATTCTTATGAATATTTTCCCAAAATATGTACTTATGACATTACTCATGAATATGTTCCTAAATTATGTACTCATTACTTGAACTAAAATATTAACAATGAACCTATTAGTACTTATTAATATGTTCTCTAAATATTTATGTACTAATTACTTTAAAAAAACTGAAATAAATAAATAATAATTTTGTAAATATGACTTTTTATTTATTTTTACAAATAAATTCAACAATTAATTTTCAGATTATAAAACATGATCCATGATTTTGACTACAGCTGTAGTCAGTTAATGGACCATAATTATGAACAAAAAAATATGGTATTATACTAAGGAACTACCATAAAAATTGTAAAAATTACCAGTAAAGTAGTTATATTTAACTGTAATTATAGTCGGGTGTAACTAGAACGCTTTGTTAAAAATGACTATAAATATAGTCAACTCTAAAGTAACTGCAAAAGTAGTTGAAATAACCAGAATAACAGTTACACGTTAAACAACTATAATTTTAGTCAAATGTAACTAAAAAAATTGTTAGGAATGACAAAATTTCTAGTTAATCCCGTGGTAACCATAAAATAACTACAAACCTGGTTAAAGTGACCAGAAAAATAGTTATGGATTTAACAACCATTATTATAGTCAAATTTAACTAGAAAACTTGTTAATATTGACTATAATTCTAGTCAATTTTACCGAAGCCTGACTTAACTATATTTTATAGTTAAAATTGACTAGTTTTAACTATTTTTTCTAGTTGTCCCAGAATGAACCAGAAAAATAGT
This sequence comes from Machimus rusticus, assembly GCA_951509405.1. Taxonomy (NCBI): domain Eukaryota; kingdom Metazoa; phylum Arthropoda; class Insecta; order Diptera; family Asilidae; genus Machimus; species Machimus rusticus. Next base: position 12,448,284 of record OX608054.1, on the reverse strand, counting down.
TAAAAAATTGTCATTATTGACTAGAAATTTCTCTGGGTGTAAATGGGATCGACCAGAATACGATGTTTGAATCCCATTCCCAACTCAGAGGGCTTTACAGCTACTACTAAATGTACCATTCCTCGACGGATGAACGACAGTCCTGGATTATTATTCGAGCTCTCCTAAGAGGGCGAGTTTAGATCACCATCCGGTGGAATGCAATAAGCCGGCTTATCCGCCTTTAAATAATTCACAGAGTGCACTAGAGCATTCATCCCAAGAGAACTTAATGGAATGCTTCCTTAGTGCAAATCTGGTTGCATAAATTGCATAAAAAGGATTGCAACATGATTGTGATCGCAACCACTTAACTAATAATAACTCCCATTAAGGCCCCAAAGTAGGTGCATTCCTTGTTTCTGGACTGGACAACGAGGACCCCAGTGGACTGGCAGGTCAATTAACCCGCCAAATAATTTTAACGCTGCACTCGTACTTCGCTCAAACGAGAAGTGCTGGGGCTCGTAAATCCGGGTAAATAGAGCTCACCGGTGGATCAGAGGAGCGCCCGTTCAACGGGGGGCCACCCCAATGGAGGAAAATGGTGACAGCAGATCCGCCTCGGTGCACATCTCAATGCAATCCGGACCCTTTCAACAGCTGATGCAGGCGGCCGGGACTGAAAGGCGTTTTTACCCACCCGCGCTGGCTGGGACCGGCATCCCGGATTTCGGCTGCTCCCGCGCCAGGGATCCGGGAAGAGGAGCCGGCTCCAGCAGAACTACAAAGAAGCACCCCAGCCCCGGCAGTGCACCACAGACAGATTTACGGGGCCCCATTCGGGAGTTCGTCTAGGTCGTTACCTTTTAATGCCAGTAAACACGTCCTGGACGGGTGCAAGGAATGTCCCATGAATGACACTCCCGTGACACCACTTGTGGAGATGGATGGGAACAAGAGTCGGAGTTTCCGCTTTTTACTATTTTTGTTTTTTTTTTCGCCTCTTCCCTTTTGGTCTCCTGGATATGTTTGCTTTTTCCGGGAGCACCTGGACTCAGCCTGCTAAATTGAGTCTAAAAAACGTTGCAGTTTTTTAGTCTGCTCCCGAGGAGTAGTGCAACTTAACACTCTTTGAATACTGGATTTGGATTAATTAAAGATTCCGGAATGGGCCCGTAAACGGGGAGCCTGAAACCCACTTTTAAAATGCACCGGATGGAACAATTTTGGGGAAATGTTGGGAAAAAATGTATCTTCCCGAATGACATTTGAGAGTTAGAATTAGAATCAACTTTGCTCTTACTTATTCAGTTAGTCAGATTCGTTTCGTCTAAGTGTAATTAACTTTATTTAATTGAAAAAATTCAATTTTAGCTAAAAGCTTACATATCAAAAGTAGTCATCAAGATGATTAATTATAAGATCTTTACTAGTGGTCGCCTACTGGTCGAAATTCGACCGTAATGTCCGTAATTCATTCTGTCAGAAATAAAATATGACAGTTTGAACACAGACTACTAAGTGTTTAAAATTGGCAGTATGAACGAAAACAATGAATGTTTTTTTTTATTTATCGATAACAAATATGTAATTGTTATCTTTGCCTGTTTATAGTTATATAGATTATTCGAAATATTTATGTCCTGTTCAAACTATCAATCAGTATTATTATCGGTATTAGCAGCTACTAACCTTGTTCGATAATTTGAACGCTGGTTGTTAATTTATATCTGTATTATTTTACTTAATTTTACATGATTTTATTTCATATTATGACCGTAACTTTGGCAATTCTGTTTGTTTTAATTGTAGTGTGTCTTAATATCGGTCCAAAATCAGCACCAATTTTCAGATAAAATATGTATACAAATAGCTAATTCCATATATAGCGGTAGGTATAGGTAGTAATTAACTTTGCCGAAATTTGTCTTCCATTTTCGTAGAAATGCATTTCAATGTCTCCAATGTAATTATAAAAACTTCCTTGCTGATCCGAAACTCTTGGAAAAACTTTTCCTCAGACTAAAGAATAACATCTTTTTCCCAATTTTTGTCATGGGACACAGGCATATTAACAAATCCTTTTATAGTAAGTACTTTGATTGCTTTCTCTTTTTATTTGATTTTATGTAGAACTAGAAGGCAACTTTCTCGTCTGCGTGTATGTTATTTAATAGGTGTATTTATATTCAAATTACTAAATTTTACCGGATATTTAAATTACCCCCTTTTTACTACTTATAGCTGTATTCAGAAACTAATTCCGGAACGATTGGGTTGAACCCAAGTTGTTCAGAAAATGGAGGGAACTAGTTCCATCCCTGTTCAGAAAATCGGAACTATGGTCCCGGAACCTGGTTCCAATCGTTCTGTCTTTTCCTGGGGTTGAAAGGAATTATTCTTTGATGTGATTGTGTTAGTGACGTTGACAGTTCGGCAAAAGCTCTGTCAGGCGACATTACTGGCTTGATTTTTGTGCAGTACCAGCGGTTTATTATAAAATGTTAAATGAAAATTAGTTTGTGTAATAAATTTGCGAACGGAAATTTTGATTACGAAGTCACATTTTATTTCGTTTAGTGACAGTTACCACTACTTATATAGAAATGTCAAATGGTTCCATGTTGTTCAGAAATTCACCTGAACCCAGATGGTTCCAAATGGTTCCTCGCTCCGATTCCGGAATTAGTTTCTGAATACAGCTTATGTGTCATTAGAATATTCTGGATATTCTGAAAATACCCAGTAAAACAAGCAAGTAATTTCAAGGTATATGAATACCCCAAAAAATTGCTGGGTAATTTCAATTATTCCTTTATTACAAAGCAATTAATTTACCAAAGTAATCACTTCAAACGTGAATGCTCTGAAGGCGCCAAATAATTTACAAAATTAAATATGGAAAAAACTCCATAATTTGCACTAAACGTCAAATATTCTCCGGTTTATGTCTGTCAGGAAGTTCTAAATAAATGGGTAATTTAATAACCCTGAGTAAATACCCGGTAAAGGTTACCCCATGTGAATCATAAGCATAAAGTGAATAGATTTTACGGCCGTAGAAAACGCCGATACTGATACCGATAACAATACTGATAGTTTAAACGGGGCATTAGATTGAAATAGAAATTCAAAATGTTTTGTTTACAGGATGTACATACATATGTATATAATACTATCAATTGTTGATTTCAATTTATTTTTGAAATTTATCAATTCAATCATTTAAAAACCGGTGTTTAAAATGAGAACTACACAGATGATGAAAAACGGTTCCAGGATTAACTTTCAACTCACCTCAGAATTTTCCAGGTGTGAGGAAAATTTAGTCGTTGCACTTTATCCTGGCTCTGCTCCAATTATTAAATTGAGTTCGAAAACTGAAAACAGTGAGATGCATCAAATTCTTCATCCAGGATTTATCAAGGACTGGAACCAATTCTTATTCAGGAAGCAATGAAGCTGTTCCCAGTATTTTACATGTGGTAAAAATTGGAAAAGGTTTGTACTTCCGCTAATTTAATTTATCTTAAAACTCACCACGAAGTGAATCTTTAGTAACACATTTTAAATTGAGTCAGTTTTTTATCACTCAATTTATTGAGTAAAGAAATTTGAATTTAAAAATTACAAAAATTCTTAGAAAAACTTAGATTTTATTTTTCTTCGAGATTTAAATAGAATAATGAGGATTCTATTATTTCTGAGGTTTTTCAATTTGAGAACAGTTTCGAAAGCAACTTGTAGTAGAAAAGAAATAATGCTCAATTTACGATACAACCAAATACGAGTACAAATTTAATGCCATTTGAATTAGTATTTCCTTTTACAAAATATTTATATTGACTGAGAATTTTCTGTACACAAAAGGCAGTGAATATGTAGTAATAAGTAGTTTAAATTCATTTCCGTATTATTTTTGTTTTAAAAGTGGACGATTATAAAATCGAAAAAGTTCGGATATAATAGATGTTCCAAAATAATGAAGAAAAGAAGAAAATTAGATGATCTTACATCAAGATTAGATTTTGTAATATAAAATAAATAAAATGCCAGGACTAAATCACAAACAGGTCAGTTGTCCTGCCAATCTCTAGTTTTGAAATATTCATGCAGAACTAAAAAAAAATGCATTCAACTCCAAACGAGGAGGAATATCTCAGCTCTAGCCACCGCCGTGGATTTATCCCGGCTGTTTCTAGAATCCATAGGACGTCCCTCGTGGCCTTTTTTTCCTTCTAGCAAGGAATTTTTAGAGAAATTCCCTTCTGTGAAATGTAAGGACGGCTCCTGTTGCTGGATAAAACGAATAACTTTGGAACGTAATGAATTGGAAATGGAAATGAGGAAAGTATCGGGGCCAGGACGTGTACCTCGTGCTCCCGCTTGTACACCTGGATGCCCTTTTCGCGGAGGGAAGCTCCAATTAAATTCAGAAGATAATTTTCTCGGCTGGGGAGGAAGCGAAGCAATTTTACTGGAGGACCAGGACCAAAGGTGCTGCAGGGTCCGCGGAGGATTAAGCAATTCGGGAATGGGGACGGACAGATGCTCCTGAGGGCTGGGGATCTGCTTTGTGTTTACATCGAAATACCTTAGTTTTAGTTATTTTTTTTTTTCCTTTTTCGAAAATGTTTTCCCTGGAATGCTCTCTACGCGCCCGGCTGCCGGGCAAAATGCTCCGAGGAATTCTTTTGAATTTAATGAGGGACGCGTCGTACAAGCCCCGTCCGTTGTTCGTTTAGCGGGCGAATGCCGTGAATAAAGCGGCGGCTTATTCCGGCGGCGACGTCGCTGTCGTCGTCCTCGACGTCGCGCACCGCCCCCATCACCACCGCCCTTCAGCCAGGTGCAGCAACTTTGCTAAATTCGGGATAGTTTTCAACTTCTCGGTCTATAGGTACGGTAATTGAAGCAAAATAGAGAAAATCTTGAGGGAAATTTAATTTCGCTAAATAGTATACTTTATTTTATAGTAAAGTTGAAATTACCCAATTTAAGATTCTGCTGAGTTTAATGGGTAATTAATACAATAATACCGACACCACCAGAAACAAAGAAATATTGTGAACAAAATTTTTGTACAAAAGAAATGTTTTCAAAGTTTCCGATATGTTTCGAATATATTTAAAAAACGTTTTCGAAACATTTCAAGAACTATTCTACAAGAAATGGGGAAACAATTTGTTTCCGATTTTTTTTCAGTGTTCAATTTAAAATAAAATGTCTCTGCTTGATAACGCGGCACTTTTTTCTGCTTGTTAGGTGGTAATAAACATTACTGCAAGGAAAATTAAAAAGAGAAAAAGAAGAAAACCAGTTCAAAAACATTTTATGCGAATTTCTTCTAATGATTTTGAGTATATTGCGATTACCCACTGACGAATATGCAATCAAACTATGGCTGAATTGATTGCAACATAAAATAAACATTCATTGTTTCCCACCTCAAGTGGAAAACACTGAGTAAACATTTCTGTTTCCAGAAACTTAAAAAATCAAGTACACAAACAACAATTTAGGATATTTCACAAATATTTCAAAAATGTTCCTGATATTTATTTGAAACGTTTTTAGAACATTTTAGAAATATTTAAAAAATGTGTCGGATACAATTTATTTAAAAATTGTTTATGTTTCATAAATGTTTCTTTGGTGTGGACGCGGCTTAATTTTCAGTGACCGGTCACAAGTCACAATCGAATCACAATATTAATGAAAAATCTTGTGACTTGTGATCGGTCACAGCGCTCTAAATAGGGGTGTATATTCTGAGTAAAATTATCGACCCGAGAATTATAGATTTTAATATGTGTATTTTTTGTTTATCTTCAACCATACCGATATGGGTATCAAATGAAAGCGTTACATAAAACGAGTTCAAACATATATAAATTAAAGCTTAAATTAAATATTAAACTCGACTTTTGTGAAGAAAGTTCTGAACAGATATTTATAAACAAGTAGGTACCTACCTATGTATTTATATACAAAGCTCTAAGACAAAAAACTAAAAATTTTACCTTTAGTATTCTTATACCTTAGCAAGTATCTAGTAGGTAGGGTTAAAAATTTACGTAGACTTTCTAAAATTAATGCTATCAAATCATGGCATACAGTCGGAGGACACAAATGTATGTTCTCAATTGTAAATTGGTAGCCTCCGACAGAGCGAGATAGAGAGCGTTACGATTTTAAAGGACAAATTTTAGAAAGTCGGCATACATTTTTAAACTTACTAGATACTTTCTAAGGGATAAGAGCTTTATAATGTTTATGTCCTTTCAGTTCCTTTTTTGCGGTTTTTTTTAATTTATTTATTTTTTACTTGAAATATTATTAACATATATACTTATTTTGTTTGACACTGTTTAATATAAATTATAAAACAAAATGAATCATTAAAAGAGAAAAACTATTTAAGACTTATGTAGATAGTGTCATATAAATTGTATAGAAAGTTTTGCTGCTTAATGAGGATTTTGTCCTCTTCTTGAACAAAATATAGTCCGGAATAAATAATATTATAGTATCTATAATTATGTATATTATTCAAATTGCAAGATACCCGCCAGATGCTGAGGATAAAGGATGATATCCAACTGAAAATGTTTTCCGGAAGTTTTATAGAAACCCTCAACTCAGCCACGGATAAGGTTTTCTGAGTGGGCTCAAAATTGTTAAAAAAGGCAACGGAAGGATTGCGCAGTGCAATTGTTTGAAACTTTTGTAATACAATTCAACAACAACTCAGAAATAGCGCGGGCCGGCCCGATATAATCGAAGCCGATCCAACAGATTGCTATTGTTCGTTCTTTTCGCAGCGAGGAGATTTTTCAGTAGAAAGGCAAACGTTCCTCGAATTCCGCCTTATTGAAAGCCGGAAAACTGGCAATTGAGCAGAATTTTCCACGAATAAGGACTGTATGTTTCTGCAAAAACACGAAGAAGATAACATTCATCGTCCTTTTGAATAGAGCTGATACTTTTTCGTTTTCCTGTTTTTATTTTATTTATTTTTTGTTGTCGGTTCATTTCGATCGCTTATTTATTCATTTCCCACCCCCAACCGTACTCGTGGAAAAACACCCAAAGATGCTGCAGAGGCACACAAACAGACACACACCTCTGGACTTGTTCATTTTCTTACAGAAAATAAAGCTCCTGAAGGCTCTGGCGTAGGAACTGCTTTTCTATCCCATAATCAGGACGTCTCTCATTGTTTTAAGATGACTTTTTCGTTTTGCGCATAAATTTTCGGGGTAACATTTTGCAACATTTTTCAGCGAAAAGAGCCCACCGGGCGCAAGCAAAAGAAGACACTGCCACGAAGATGAATCTTCAGCATCTTCGAAGGAGAACAAAACTTTTTAAGGAGAGATACGAAAAGATAAGGGCTCCGGGACAATGGAGGAGCATCGCGCGCTATTTTGTCCTTCGGCGGGAAGGAAATACGGGGATCCCCCAGGACCTCCCGAGCGCTATTTTATTTTATTTTTTTGTCTACCGTGCAAATTGGCAGTTAGTTTGAAGGGAGCTCCCACTGTCTCCGGCGTCTTATTATACGAGCATCAGAATTATTTCATCCATTGTGTAGCAGCAGGACGTGGGACATGGGAGCTACCTCCAGCGAGCAGGATCTCATCCCGGCTCCTGGCCTGGATGACTTGACTGGATGACTCGCTAGACGGAGGTGGCTTGCATCGCTCCTCTGGAGTGAATTTGTTATCGCTGACTGGGAGGACGAAGGTTCGGGTGCGGGGCCGGGTGTTTTCGGTACCCCATTCAAAGGACTCCCCGAAAGGGTGCCCAGCACGATACCTGTTGGCGTGAAAATGAGCTCCGGGTCTTATCGCACTTAAGCCAAATGGGGCTCTCACCTGCAGGTAATTTCTCGAATGGAGTCTCAGCAGCAGACGGTGTAATAACTTTAAATAGAAGTCACTTTATATGAAGTTGAGCCCCGTCCTGTTTCCCTGCTGTGATTGATGGCGGAGCATTCCGGGAATTCAATAGACTAACATTCCTTCAAGCGACGATATCTTGAAATATCTTGAAATATCTTGAAATATTCGAACCTCGCCAAATTCACTGACTGCTGCAATTTTCAGTGCAATATACGGAAGAAATTTCAAATGTCGGAGGGAATTTTTGTGTATAGCCGGAAGCGGTTTAGAAATACTCCAAAATAGCTGAAGAATCAGTATTTCAAAATTTATACGCAGGAACGATCGATCGAGGTATTAGCTCGAAAATTAACTTTTTACATCACTGCTTTCGAGGTTTTTTCTAGTATGATAGCATAAGATTACTATTCAGGAACTACCTTGAAATATACATTTTTGCATATCTACACTTTATTTAAAAAAGAATATTTATACAAGAACCTTTACGAGAAGATTTACCTTAGCTTGGTAACTATGTATAAATCAATGTGAATGATTTAATTTCTGAAGAAAGGTTTATTGAAAATGTACATTTTAAATACTAGATTTTGTTCATTGATAATGTTAGTTATTAAAATGGAACACTTTATAAAATTTATTAGGTTAAAGACAACCTATAGTTATGATACTAAATAAAATAAATTTTCAAAATGTCAAAAAAACGATAAAAATTATTTCGAGAAAACTGTATTAAGTTTGAGCCCCTGCAATTATAAAATTACAATGAAATAAAAGACAACTCTAAAACAAAATTAAAATTGATGTAAACAAATTTTTAGTTTCAAACTTTTATGAAAACCTCGGTAGAATATTTTTAAATAAAAAACAATTAACAAAAATCTTAGGTGAACCCAAGTCAGGGCTAACGTAGCATAAAACGCACTGTACCTAGAGTCTGCAAAATCGCTTTAAATAGAAATATGCACTAAAAAAATGCCGCAGAATTTAAAACCAAAACTTTCATCAAAGATATTTTTTGAATGTTTGTTCACATTTTTCATTTTTAAAAATCAATCCATAGTTATATGTATCTATAATGCAAATATAGACAGGAATTTATTAGACATTTGAGTACACATAGTTCTTTAAAAAAATCATGCATAATGGCTCTCAATTATTTAGAGATTGCGATGCTACATTTTGAAATTTCAAAAAATACAAAATTTTTGTCGAATATCTCATGAAATATTAGTTTTCCCAAAATTTTCTAATACTAATAATAAATTTTATCTTTATATTTTGTTAAACAAGATTGTGTGCGAATTGTGACTAAATGCTTAAGCCTACTAAACTAAATTTTTGGCATTTAGTGTCAGTAATGCAGCATTTAGTCTGCCAGACGAGGTAACTAAATTTTTTTATTAGTCGATCAGTCCTGGAATTCAATCTGTCGAAGAAAGACGGTACAAAGCTGAGATGAATATCAAGGGCTTACAAATGCAAGTTTTAGGCAAAATTGCCTACTACAGCCTAAACGATCCTAAAACAGCCTTCTGATGTGGTAAATTAAAAGACAGTATAACTTCCTCAATGGTACAACATTTACTTAAAAACAATGAGCAAGTTGAACGGATTTTTACCACCAAAATTGGGGTGACAAATAGCACCAAGACATGCCAATATACCGGCCACCTCAGTATCTGGCGTCTTGGCGCAATATGTGACACCAAATGGCTAAACAGGACCGAATTTGGCAAATTACTCGGCCCATTCACAAGAAATAAACTCAATTAACGTCAAGAAAATACTTGTCCCTGCCGGCCATATAGATTTATAGGGAAGATATCACCTACCCATAAACTTTGCTTTCATTTTACTGGTCCCACCCCGGTCACACCCGACCCCGGGTAACTAAATATAGTTTTCGCCGAAACGAAAAAGGCACCATCAAGCACCAATTCATCAATTCATCTTAATTAGGCGACAAGGATGGCTCGCTCTAGTCTCGGATATGTCGCAAATCTTTCGAAACTGGATAATTGATCGAGCGGCTGCATCACTAAACAAGGGGAATCCCCGTGTTGACTCTTCTTCTTCTTCCCGGGGATCGGATAGCAACAGTGAAAAACCTCTTAGAGCCCACGAAAACTTTCTTGATGAATGTGCCAACTAATCTGTCGAGACGAGGGCTGGAGGGCTAGGGGATGGGAGGATGGGAGGATGGGCCTCTTAATGGCTGGCTGGCGGTCGAGATTTATCGCAGAACTTTCGACTCGGCCAAGGGAAAATAGGCTTAAAATTTCCATTAGTTTTTCGTGAAATTTCATTTAGAAAATATTTTAGGGATTCCCCTTCTACGTCCGGCCGAATTCCGAAACCCGGCGGTTAGGGACCGCACAGAGACCACTCAATAAATCCGCCCCTATACCTCCCGAAGGGAATTTGCCCCGTAATAGACTTCGGGAATGACAAAGTGAAATTTATGAAATCGAAAAGGATACGAGCCGGGCTCATTTGGGTGGTGGCAGGAGTCGCCCTACAGGGAAAAAATCGGATCAAGTTGAGGGATCATTATTAGAACATCAGGGATAATTTTGTGTTCGCCTCATCCAGAAGGAGGCGGTTCTCGTCTTCGTCCTCGAAGGATGTGCCTTTCTTGGGTGTGGTTCTCATCCGTACCTTTTGGGTAAGTCCTGGGTGCGGTTGATGTCTGTCTGTCTGTCTGCTCCGGGTGGACGCAAAGGAGGTCTTCTTTTGTGTTGAATTTTGCGGTTGTTAAGGATTTAATTTTGGAAAGGGACTGCGATTCAATGGGGTCTGTAATTGGTTTGAAATTAATCGGAAAATAAGAGGCCTAAACAAGGTACCATTATGGGTGACGCCTGATTTTGATATTAATCGTGTCCAGCGGGGTTGGCAAGTGCCTTTTCTATTTGAACAGCGAACCTTTCTTTATTCAGAATCAAAAGTTTGTTTCCTCCTGTCAGACCAAGAAGGTTTTGAGATTGGTATTTTTAACACAGGTTGTATAGGCGGCGCTTGTTCACCTTTTTTTAAACCTATTTTCAGTTCAAAGTAATTAGGTCATTAATTAAATATTGTATAAACTAACCCATGCGAACTGAAATGCCACAGTTTCGATTTTTTATATGGAAGCATCCAGACTAATTCCCTAATTGGTTTTCTATTCATTCACTTCTAAAAAGATAGGCTGAGTAGGATGTACGAAATTTCAGGTAGGTATCTACATAAATCCTGTTTTGTAAATTCAGACAATTTTAATTTACTAAATGCTGAGTCTATAGCATTACTATGATATTTTCGAAATAATCAATAACTGATTCAAAAAGCATTGTATTATGTAAAATGATTTTCTTAACGGTCTTTTATAAAATAAATTCAAATAATCGAACAAAACCTTTTAAAGTACCCCTTCAATTCCGTACGTCATGTACTTATTAAATAATGAATTTTCTGTCTGCATGACCTGCAGAGAAAATTCCTAAATTTATTAAAACGTCAATATTTCAGCTTAAGTATTTCCTCGAAAAACTTAACGAAAATAAAATACTTACGATCATACATTTTGGCTGGGTATTTTAATAGGATTTACTTTGATAAGTGCTTTATTTTCCCGAAGGCTAATGAAATTTTATTTAAGAGAAATTGCTTGGTACTTAATCAAGAAACAAAATTAATAAATATTGAACAAGACTATATTTAACAATTTAGTCCAGGATGCTAGATCTGTCTAAAATTTGTTGTGAGTGGGAAGGTTGAGATGTCATAAAAAATAAATTAGTTCGCATTGACATGGATTTATTAAATATTTAAATTTGATTGTATCTACTAGAGATAGTGCTATAGAAAAAAAAAATTGTGTACGAGGTCTACAACTATGGTTTTATTAGAATTTTGTAATAATATTGATATATAATAGAAGCGCAATTTTTACATATACATATATTATTAACTAATTGGTAGATATCATAGATTATGAAGTTTTGGACGATTATAGGTATATAAAAATTCTTGATTTTGCTGAATACTTTGGCACCTATGTTCAATTGTGTTGCAAAAATATCTTGTAAAAGACTCAACGTTTTTAGACCATTTTCTTTTCAGCAGAAGATATATGTACTGTATCAAAAACATTACCAAAGAGTTTTCGAATTAATTTTGAAATAATTGGTGCAATCGATCCATTAATATGATTTTATTACAAGCTTTACTATATTAACTTCATATGTTTTTATGTTTAGACCAAATCATGCAAGTCAATTTTGAACCAGTTCCCGTTATCGGAAAAAAGATGACATACATATGCAGGTACATATACCTGATAATAATGCAATATATGTATTATAGTATATTTCATATCGTTTTGATCTCGCCCTTGACATGGATATTAAATGAAAAAGTTCTATGATTATTAAACTATAAGCAGCGTGACGTCATTCTAAATCCAATATGGCGGCCACCCCAAGATGGCGGATTACAATTTTCTTTATAACCACCCTGACATGGGTATCAAATGAAAGAGTTCGACGAGTAGAATGCGATAAAAGCTTGATTTAGTTTTTTTTTAATTAAGAACTTATTTAATGTCTATGTCAATAGATCTGAATATACATATATGTATGTACATATCCTTCAAAGTGGATGAAATAATAACTAAAAATTATTACTTATAATATCTAAAGCTTACCTCTTTTTTAAGGTTCTTATGTAGAGTATTAAAATAATGTTTTTCAAACGTTTTAAATTTAGAATTAAGTACCTTCTCCAACTGTTATCAAGAGTGAAATATATCTACGTTTAATCCTTGTTGTAAAAATAAAACTTCATATAAACATCTTACGTAAAGTACATTAAACCATAAAACGATACACCGCTTAAAAGAGATGTAAAACCAAAATGTGTCGTCTCAGTTCGATAGAAACGCGCTTAAGCGATAAAGGTGTAATTGCTACCTTAATACCGGAGCTGATTTCAATTTACCGCTTGATCACTGTGGTGAGAGTAATTCCGACAAAAACAGGGAAACCCCCGAAAAAATTTCCATAATGTCAACCCTCTAATCGCGTTCCTGTAAAATATCCCGCCCCCACTTGGTCCGGAAATATCCGATTTTGTGCAATTGCGAAATATCGCATCAACTTACCGACACAAACCAGATGCCATTGGCGCGCCCAATCCATCCGTAATTCCACTTTTGGTCTCTGTGCACAGCCCGGCAATGATTGCGGGAAAGGGAGTAGAAAAAAAAGGGAATTTCGGGAACAGGAGCATGTTAAATATTCAGGACAATTGCTTAACAGCGATCCCTTTTAGGGTGCAAAAAAAAAAAACAGAACCTGGGTACAATCAGCCCCCCATCGCCTTCCAAATCAAGTACACCAGCAGACCCCCCCCCCGCAATTTCAGCGCCAATGGAGTAACATTCAGAAAATTTCGCTTGAAACTCAATTCGGGAGCGAACGACTGAGAATTGCGGCAAATGAAACGAATTTTTCTGGAGTTTGTACTGAATTGAATTAAATTCTTTTTTTCTTTCGCCATATTCCTTTGCCCGCTCCATTGAACCTGGAGCCCCCTCCCGCCTATGCACCTCTTCCGGCAGGATATCTACGTATTCAAAGTTGGACGCTTTGGGGCCCATTTTGAGAAAAAAACTTTGTTCAAACAGGGGTGTGTGGGGGGATCGGGAGATAACATGTCCAGAACGAAAATTTTCCCTGTTAGCGGCCCCCGCATGAAATCTAATTAAAATGACCGACGGGGCCATGGATCTGGAGCGTCTGTCCGAGACTACTTTAATCAAGGGCTGGAGCATCTGTTGCATGAAAAGCTATCGAACTATGAGATATAATTAAGTCCAGCGACTAGGTCCAGTGTGCCCCCGCCCTCAATGCAGACGGAGCCCTATGCGCCGGGACCGAAATGAGGCTGCAAGAGTTGCTTTCTAGGTTATGTAGGGTCATATATTTGGCAGTTTGGCATTCCTTAAAAGCGTAAATAGCTGGCGGACGCTAGGCGAAGTGAAAATTATGGCGTTCGATTGGCCTAACTGGAAGAAATTGCGGCTAAAACATTTTCACAAATACTCCTCTCCCACCTTGACTTTTAACCTCATCAAAAAAATTCATTTTGAAAAAACACCGCTATAGATAAAATCCTCCCATTTCCCAATTCCCTCCTTTCCCACTTCCAAAGGAAAAAATGTCCTTAACAGTGCAAATGTTAAGCTATTCAAATCCTTAGCAAGTGTTCTGAAATTTACTCTGTACACAGTAGCGAGGACTTTATTTACTAAACATATTTTTCTCGAAATATAATTTACAGACATTTTTTGGACAAACAATTTACCAAAGGTTTCTCGTACTGGTCCACAACCACTGAAGTCACGAAAAATATATTTTTGTGTTTTTATTTCATATTTTTTGTTTTATTTTTTATTTCTTGAAATTATGGCTTCTGGCAAACTGCCTAAATCCATCACAAAGCACAAAGATACCAAGATACAGGATAAATAATGAAATGTAAGCACAAGATGATGTGCTGGGTAAATAGAGCGAAATGAAACGTTTAATAATGGAAAATAAAATGAAAAATGAAGAATTATACACAAGGTCTTTTACGGATAATTTTTATGGAGACAGATGGTGCACTAATTTTGGCTCAGATTTAGATTATCAAAAAACCTCTGGACTCTTTCCTTTTGCATATTTTAAATGGTCATGCAACTCGTGCAAAAGCCGCAAAAATTACTTCAAACGAAGGACAAACATTCGGAATTCAGTGGAACGCCGGATATTAAATTGAAAACGTTTACTTTTTTTATTTGATGAAATCTAAAAGACAATATTTACCTTGTATTATTTCGTTTTATCAAGACGTTTTATGATAAGCAAATTTTGCTGCAGGTTTCAAAATTCATGATTTAATAGTTCTTTAACCTGTTCAGAGGTATTGGATGTATGAGTGTGTATACATTTAGCTTTTTAGGAATTAAAATTAATTCTAAATAGAAAAACAAATTAAATATGCTAAATAACTATACTAACTAGATTATACATCCACTCAGAAAAATACGTTTATATTAAAATTAGGAAATTGTATTCTTGATCGGGTTTTCCTACTTTTAATGCCAATTCTCCTTAAATTGATGAAATTTTACTCAATTCAAAGAAAATTAAACTCATTCTAAAGCACAGCTCCTCCTTGGACATAAGACAGAAATTTGCCTGTTTGAAGGAAACATAAATCGAATATATCTATTTTATTATTATATTAAGGGCCTGTCCGAATCCAAGTCTTCGTCTTCGTCTCGTTATTACAGTTTATGACGTCAGCAAACAAGCTGATCTAGTATTCCAATTAAGACGAAGACAAAGCTAACCCGTTCGAATTCGTTTGGTTGCGGATGTAAAAATTTTCGTGTGCTGATGCAAACATTTGTGTAGAAATATGGATGTTAATAATAGTCTAGACTCTAGATTATACGTATTTATTTCAACAATAACATCAAAACATTTTTATAGTGTCACAGCATGGGTATAAAAATTTATTCTACTTGAAAATGCTTCATTTGCCAAATCGATTAACTCCACTTTCTGAATTATATTAAATTTTAATACCTAAGCACTTGATATACATAAAAATATAAATTTAATAAAATTCCAGAAAGTGGAGTTAATCGATTTGGCAAGTGAAGCATTCAATTAGCAGCTAAAAATATCTCGAAATGAACTCAAGATTATCCAAAGTATAAAAATCGATCAATTTTAATAATTGCTTGTTATAAAAGCATAATGTTCTGCCCAAGGTGAAAGGGTCTGTTGACTTGACGAAGGAAAAAAATTTAGCTGTTGTATAGACTTATTGAATTTTAACAAATTGATGCTTTGAGACTGATGCCACTTTACAAGACTAAATTTGGGAAATCTCATCGACTGCTTTTCATACCTATAAATCTATCACTTGCAATCATATGCGTTATTTTCTTTATTACGGTTCAGCTGAATTATTATAGTACCTACCTATCTATAAATAAGTAAAACCATTTTAATAAAATACAAAGCAGAACTAGATTCCTCCAGTCAATTTGAGTTAGTTTTCTCCGATTTTTTATTATTGAAAATTTATCACACACACATTGATAGATTTTCCAAAACTTTTATTGCCAAATACCTACGTGAACTCAGTTTATTTTGTAGTTATACATACTGTTTTCTAATTTTACTTATATCTATCTATACAAAAATGAATTTGTACTTATCTTTATGTCTAGAAAAATGAATTTTGCTAGAAATACATACATATCTTGTTTCAAATGTTATACAAACCCGATGGAGATTTGTGCCGGCAAAGCAAGTTTAAAAATACAATTCGATCAACTCGAAATGAAATTTCTGATCAAAATCCTGAACAACCTCCAGCCAAGTTTTACGAAAGCTTGCAATTTTGTATTGTATTTTATTCCGGTCAGGTCAGTAGTTTTTTCATTCAGTTCTTTTATACTGTCGATTTATTCAAAAAAGCAAAGTTCAGTTCTTTCTGGATTTTCCATTCAACTTTTATTTGGGGAAACCAAAAATCCATGGTTTTTCTCTAACAACTTATCACCGGAACAAAAGAGATGTAAAAGATGCTAAACCAATTCTATTTCCTTTCGAGAATCTTACGTGCAGTGAACATTAATCAAAACTATTTGTTTGGAGAGCACAGACATGAGATGCACAGCTTTTGCATTAAATGTAAAAAGACAGATGCTATTTTCCAAATATGTAATACATATTTTACTTTTTTATATATATATATATATATATATATATATATATATATATATTCTATAAAAGCTTTAGAGTAATCGTCTGAATTCCCTCAGATATGGAATTTATCAAAATCCCAATAAATACTAAATATTATGACAAAGGATATATTCCATAGAGAAGAGCACAAAGTAGAAATATTTTCATTAAATAAACGAGCAAATTACATTTCATTCGAAAAACGCAGGGAAAACAACAACTGCAATAAAAGAGCAAATCCATCCGTTTGTGAATATTATATGTGTGGCAAAATATAAAAATATATGCCTATACATGGATAAGTGCAAAGTGTTGCATATATGTATAGTGAAAAGCGGCTTTGTCCCGAATCTGGGCAACACATATCCCCCTATTAACTTTTGATTCGGATAAAGAATAATATTTCATTAAAGCGTAAATACCCGGTTTTATTTAATTTTCCTTCTATTTATAATCCGGTTCCAGGCAGAGTGTAGCCCCGCAGGGTCGGGTAGGCACTGGACGAAAATGAAAAAAAATTACATATTCAATTACCGTGAAGAATAAACAACTGCTAAAGGGATAAAATTCAGAGCAATTCGATATTGGATAAAAAGGCGTTTTTATTCATCGATTGAAAAAGTTTCCGGGATAGGGATGAAGGGTAAAATTGTTTTAGGTGGTATACGTACCCAAATTATCACCGGCAAATGCTGGTGTCACCATCCATAACAAAATTAAATCCACGGCGAGGATGTCCATGGTGCCGGGGTTGGTTCTGTTTCAGTAGTTGGTGGTCGAGGTGGTTTTTGGGATTTAGTCCTGCTTTAGTTTTGGGATCTTCTGGGACACACGTGCACAAAACATATATACCCACCGTGAAAATATTCACTTGGTCAAACTCTTTGCACAAGAGGTCGTTTTTTTATTAGAGTTTAGTTTAAACTTTGCTTAGTTTTATGAATACTGCCACTGAGTTTGTGTGGTTCAGAGCATCTCACAGAATGTTCACAAAATTTTATCCCAGGGAGATTTAGTTATATACGTCCAGAAAGTAAAATTTATTCATATATAAAAGCATGAAAAATAAGACAACCGAAAAATAAAGTCACGTAAATATGTATATCGTGACTAGGACGTAGAAATTACAACTCCCGACCACGGACCATTAGGGGAATCCCCAGCTGCAGTAATAATCCTTTTTGATGTAAAAGTAATTATGAGATCTTTTATGTGAAGTCCTCCAAAAATATTCCTGACAAAAGTATGCGAGGTATACTCAAAGGATTCTTGTTTTTTTTTTTTTATTCACAAAAGTCGCGCCACTGGATTTGCGGGGGTGGTAGTGGGTCGGAAAGATTCGCGCAGCGTCGTTCTGAGTTGTGACGAGTCCCTTTTCAAACCTTCAACACTTCCGGTGCACTAGTGGAAACTATTCGTACACTAACGTTCCGTTGAGCCGTACATACAAAAAGAAGCGTCGTTCTGAGTCGCGTAAAAATCGCACTTAATCAAAACGTGTATCCTAGCGATCAGGTCCGCGGAAATAATCGGAAAAAATTATTATTATTATTTTTTTTTTTCCTTGCATCCGGGAACGTAGGGGAGCGAACACCACGTCCTACAGGAAGGAACGTGAAAGCTCATTCATCTCTTCACGGCCTGTTTGGAAAACCACTTTGAGCAGTGTAGCAGGTTATCCGATTCATTGGCTCAAACTAATCGGTTACAGGGCGATAGTCAGCATGTTATTAGCCGCTGCATAGACGGGTTACACAGGGCCCTTCTGCACAGAACCCACCACTCACAGTCGAAGGGCTCCCCCGCAGCTGGGGGTACCTTTTCTATGTATTATATTTACTAGACGTAGACACTCGGGTGGGTAACGAAAACAAGCGGGAAAGCTCCCACCGAACCCGGCAGTCATCTGGACGAAAAAAGGTTTCGTTGAAAAGCCCCCACCGGGGACTTGTCGAACTCTCGATTTTTCCCGCGAACTCTGCCCGACTGCTGCTACAACGACGAACAGAACGTTTGGGGGGCGACTAACTGTCTGCCCTGGTTCCGTTAGGGCCAGTGTACCTACTTGCAGCCCCAAAAGAGAGCTTTTTCGAAAGCGTCTGCCCCCTCTAGACTAAGTAAATGGAACTGCACTCGTTGCTTTGTGCTCGGCTTGGCCCCATCGTCGTCGGCGCCCGAACCGCCAGGCACTCGCAAAAATGGGCAAGAGCCTCAGTGCCACTGACCCCCCCAAAATCTTAGTATTCATAATAAATCTTAAAAATTCTTCAATATAAAATTAAACAATTGCATCTGCTTCAGAAATGTCGTTCACGTTATAAAATAGTCGATTTCTCATAAAAAATATTCTTTTAAGTATAGTTCTTTTCAGAAACTTTACTCATTAATTTCATTTTATAATGCGCTGTAATTATTTCTAGTTCACTTTTTCTTAGATAGAGTCGAACCTTCTTTACAATAGCTGTGTTTTGTTTTTTTCACAAGAGATCCGGCTCTGGATTTCCTAGGAAATTTTGCATATAATTGAAATTTATGAATAGTTACAAGATAACCCACATGACCCATATCGAACTTTAATTTATTTCGTCAATATACCATAAAATCAAATTGCCTGGATATAAAATAATAAAAAAAATTTGTCGGTTCAAGGTTTAAAGTTTTAATAGGGAAGTATCGCAATTTGATACTGCAATTTTTGGCAAAACTTAAATTTTTTATATAGTTGACTGTTTTTTTAATTCAAAATACAATATTTCCTAGTAAACCCAGAGCCACATCCGTTATGAACAAAACACAGCTAATATCTGAATAACTTTTATGACTGTAGGTATATTAATAACATTTTCAATAAAACGAAAGATTTCTATCTAAAACTATTCTATTTCCTTTTAAATTTTATTAAAGAGTTACTGTAAAATTATATACAAATTACGAATAAATTTGATTACTCTTAATTATTGTCATTAAGCTTTGGAATTTGTAGGTATTCAAAACAAGGTAATTGAACTAGGCATTGTTCAAACTATCAGAATTACCGGCATATGTATGGGCGCAAAACATGCCAATACTAATAACCATGACTTGGAAAGTAATAATTTTAAATGTAAAATTATAATTTAAAAATTGATCGAGTTATGCTGACAACAGATGGAATATGAACCATAAAAAATCAAAAAATTGAAAGGACACTGCATAACCGTCATATGGCCCTTGACCATCTCCATGTAGTTAAATATCAATATTCGAATCAAAACTTTATTTTATATTTAAATCAAAACTCAACAAAAACTATAAATGCGCTTTTCTGGAAATACAGTGACTCTCAAAATTGATCACATTTTCGAGATAAAATTGTTTTACAAAATTGTTTGCCCAAAACATTATGTTCTATTTCTGCAAAAAATGGCAAATTTTTATTCTAACATGGGCAAGTGCCCTCGCGTTACTTGTAGAGAATTAAATTCTGCACAAAATTGATTATTACCATTTTTCCCGTAACTGCGATATTTTTTGAGTTATTTGCGAAATAAAAGTAGTGGAATTTGACAGTTTTATTTCATAAATAACTCAAAAATGGTCAATCGGATTTCAAAATGTATAGGAGCATTTCTATAGACAATTTTGCCCTCTACAATATAGCGCACCATTAATGAACAACTTGCAAAATCCTAAAGTATAGCTTTACACATTAAAGTTGAAACTACATATTTTCAAATTTTCGAATAAGGTCTTTCATTTATTTAAATTCAGAGGCTTCTAGTTCAAACTTTAAATCAACTTAAAGTACAAAGCTTCTTAAAAACGATAGTTGATAGTTTCTTTTACAATAAAAAAATACATTTAAATAAAAAATAAATCTAATTAAAAAAAAGCTTAGAAAGTTTTAAAGATACAAAGAAAGTTACTTCAAAATGTAGATTTAAACTTTCTAATTTTTTAAAGTGTTATTACTTTTTTAAGAAAACTACAGAAGTTGGTCCTGTAGAAAGGAAAAATACTTGCTACGTCATTGCCTTAAAGCAATTTAGTGAAATTCACCTAAAATCACCGTCGAAAGTCCAGTGTAAAGTGGAAAAAGGTACTTTTCTGGATAATGACCTGTCACCCTGTTCCGAGCCGACCGCTTGAGTCCGAAAAGGTTCACCCTTTCCTTGCACGACTGCCGCAAGGCACCTCTGTCGAGGACGGTGAACGAAGAAATTTTGCGGGGTTTCCCGAAAGCTCCTCCTGTAGGAGGAAAATTCCATTCATGTGTCGGGTGTCACATACGCCCGCTATCCCGGCCGTAATAAGCCGCAATTTCGGGTGCAATCCTTTCCCGGAGTTCATGGCCGACCGGAAGGGACTGTCACGAGGGATGAACTTTAATTGAAGTGAAGAAAGAGATCAACTTAATTCGGGCCTTAAGCAGGGGATTGTTTTAATCCCCCAGTGGCTTTTCCCGCAGGAATGACTGCCTCGTTGGTCAGCATGCCCCAAACTTCGGGGAGTGGTGGAACGAAAATCCTTTCGAATTTAAGGATGTTTTATTGTCAAATATTAATTGGAAAAGAGGTTTCGTACCCGCTCCTTCCCTGCGTTCTGAAGGACCTCGACGGTCATTTTCGACCCTGTCCAAGGAAGACATCGGGGAGGACGGGGTGATTAAATTGGGGAATAGATTGCTTCAGAACCCCCTGCCGTCTCGCTAGATCTGCAGGGCGAGCTCACAAAGGGCGGTAATGGGATTTACTTAAAATTCAATGCAGTGGCTGCTTGCAGGGACTAAATGAAATTGCCGTCACATGATTATGAGCGATGCCTTTATCAAGTGCCATGCCGTGACTCCGCAGAATGTGTGCCGCACGTGACACTCGACCGCACGGCACTCGTTTTGTTTTTCCTTCAATTTTTCAGGAAATTAAAATTCTAGCCAACACCGCTCGCCTCGTCCTGAGTAAGATGACCATGTCAATTTGGTAGGTGGGCAGATGACGCTGACGGAGCCGCTTTGAATTTATCATCACTGTTAAAATTTTTTAAAAGAGTCAACAAAAGATGAAAATAACTAGGTGACATTACAAGGGAATATCTAATACTGTTTTTAAAAGCAAAAGACTTGCAAAAGCATCTCCCTTTTCTAAACAAAAATCAATAATTTCTTTAACCAACCAAATATATAATATGTATCATTAAAAGTTTGATTACACAATTTTAACACTATTTTCATGTGATTTTTGAAGTGCCAAATGCGAATTTTGAAAAGCTCTTTAAAAAATATCGGAACATGGAACCTTTCACGTTGCTAAATTAAAATTAATTAAAATTTTTCCAATTAATAGAATATAATAATAATAATACAATACGAAAAGCTTAAAAACTCCAAAATTGGTCAAAATACGCATTTTCTATCTTTTTTACCCTATTTTTCCCGAAAATGTGATGTGATGGAATATTTTCAATTTCAGATTCTCAATCTACGAAAAAATTGTGTTGCAGAATTAAATCTTTTTAAAAACATTATGAATGTTTTTTATCTCCTACAAAACAGTGAAAACATCATAGTTTTTGAATATGTTTTATATTGTATTATTCGAGGTTCCTAAAGTCGGTCGCATGCAAAAATCATGAAAATTACTCAGCTTTGCTGCGTTACATACATACATAGGTACATCCAACTTTTTCCGAAGGGCAATTAATTAAACTGAAATTATATTGTAGCGTCGTGATAATTCGTTAATTTTCTTTTTATAAAACCCATACAATTGCAATTTTACCATTAACCAGCAGTAGAAGCTTCCGTAAAAGCTGTTCCAGTATCCCTTAATATCTCTTATTACCTCCCTTTTTTAAATTTTTTGTATGAATTTCCCTCCACTTATAAGCTTGAAGCAAATATTAATTATAAAAGTGAGCCCTGCAGAACAAATACCACTGGAGGTTTACATGGAAAATTTCAGGGAGCCGAACACAGTTTTCAATTATTTCACATTTAAATTACAGGAAAACGTAGCATTAAAGGGTATTCGATGAAAAATGCAATTTCAATAAAATACACGAGTTGCATTCCTGAGTATTGCTATTTACAGTGCAGAAGGGGATGCAAATTATGGAACCTTGTGATTTAGCTGTTTCGACTTGAGTCCCTGCACAGCTTCGGGTCTCAGGTTGCGAAAGGTCATAAAACATATTAATCTCGTTCGACAGGAGAGGAAAATACGAAGATGCGATAAGGGCAAATATCTTCCCTGAAGGCATCCAGCGGGATCGTGTGGTTCTACATACAGGAGGAGCCCTCGTCACAACCTTGGAGCGCTCTCCCACCTGCCAATTGTTTCGTTCCACCGCAATAACCGTCAACTGGCGCATTTTCTACGGAAATCGCAAAGAAAAATTGCTTCCTGACGACAGAGAATAATTTTACTATGCTTTCCCGCACCGTCTGCAACCTCATTAAATATCTACCTGACAGTCTAATCCGGCGCGGAAGGAACTATCATTAAAAAATTTATTTTAAGGACTCTCGGGCGTAAAGGGTTTACCTGGGAAGGTGAAAAAGCACTTACGGGAGCACACAAAACATTTGCAGGTAGGTGCCAGGTGTGGGGTGTGATGGACGCTCGTAAGGGAGCAAGGACCCCCATATGCAAACAGAAAACCGGGCAAAATGAAATGTGCAGACTTTTCGAAAATTACGTGAACAATTTAGCGGAAATGATTTCTGTCGGGACATTAGCTCTTTTCTTTTTTAATGCAGGGCTTTTCGCCCTTCCAGGTTATAAATTATCCCTCACAAATCTCTCAAGCGAAGGTGTGCCCTTTCAATTACCTGTAAAAGGGAGCACGGAACATGTCCAGTTTTAGCAGGATTTTGGGCCTGGCACTGGTTGGGTTGCGGGGTGAACGGCTTCATCATGCGCCACCTGTCCCCCTCCACCTTCCCCGCCCTTCAGCACGTATGACGCGACATACACCTTCATTCTGCTCAATTTCACCGGCACGCAAAGGTGAAAACCGGGGAATAAGAAGCGCACCCGGAGCCAGTCAGAAGTGATCCCGGGGAGACATTTTTCACGTGCCACAGTCTCTTCGAGTCTGCTTAATGTCGTATCAGCCTACAACGATAAATTCTCGACAATGTTGTTTTACACTAGACAAATGAATTTTACTTGAATTGCTGTAAATTACACCCGAAGGCGATTTGTCATAGTCTCCGGGCTGTAAAAAATTACCTCTCGGGCCAGTGTCGCGCGCTGATGGAGGCGAAATCGGGCTCCCAACTGGCGCGGCACTTGTTGATACTCGTAATTTATTTAATTTCTTCTTTTTCACCCTCTTTACTTCAAAGAAATGAAGGAAGTGACCTGAAACACGCAAAAAACCTGAGCTTTCGCCATCTATGGATGGTCTCTGCACGCAATATGCTTCTGGGTTTTTCTTGAAAAATTTTTACAAAAAGGTCTTGTTCCTTCGTTACGCAACTTCTAAGAGTTATCAATTGTAAGATGCGCCAACTTCATTTTCCTCAGAAAATAAAATACCACTTTAAAATAGGAAGTAGGACCAAGAGTGCTCACTGGTCAACGCCGAATTGTTTTTCACTTCTATAGGTTTTCACTTCTTTAGGTTTTTGTGATTAGCGTCATAACTTCTGTGTTGGAACCAAAGTAGTACATCCAGATCGTTGAAAATAGTGTAACACATTTATCTTCGCTTATAATATAATTCACACTATGGTATTGCAGCCAAGCAGATATGGGGGTTGATATGACAAAGGGGTGATTTCTACCCGTAAAAAGCGTAATCTGCCAAAATAAAAAAACACGGGTTTAACTTTTTATTGTTTTTTATCGATGTGCAAAGTTTAGTTCCAATCGGTGAGTGTTATTTGTGAGTGTATATGTGATTTAGAGATTGGCTGATTTTCGGAAAATATTGATCATGTTTTAAGAAAAGCATGTTTACATTATCAAGTATAAGCGAATAATATTTTAAGTCAATTAAGGTACAAGTATAAAATAAATCCATTTATTCATAGATCTGTGTTCTATCATATATCACGTTAACCCTTAAAGTAGACAACTACAGCTCAATAGACGGAAAATGAGAATGGCTTTTTCTAGTTATGTGAATATTGCTCATGTAAAATTGTTGCTGCCAATTTCCAGCGTGCAAGAAAACGCTGCAGCAGAAAAATGTGTTTTCCCTCCCTTCCGTCCGTTCTTCGTTTCCCGCAGCAGCTTCGAAGTTCGAAATCAATTTCCTTTGCTGGCATACTCCCAGCTGAATTTGCATCACCACAATTGAATTCAAACTAAGTATCTGGAAGCCATTCATAAAAAAGTGCGAAACGTTTTTTTCTCCGGACGTCCAAATGTTTCCTTTTTGTCTCCGAATTTCAATAACTGGAAGAGCTCTAAGTCCTGGGAAAAAAGCCATTTGATCGGAGAAAATCAATTCTTTTGAGGAAAACCTCAGTCCGAGGAGGGCCCAAGAGGATATTGGGGGAAATTCGATAAATTCATCTACTGCCTTCACGTCTAGTACAAAAGACCGCGCTTAAAACTGGATAAAGGATAGAGGCCGAGCCCTCGCAATTTTCTCCATCATCCTCTGGGACCATTTAGCTCCGGAGAAGAATGCGAGGCTGAATCGAGCTGATCCCAAATAGAACACATAACGAGGGATGGTCACGGCCTTTGGAGCACTATCGAAGGTGCTCTGTCCCGTGTCCGCTGAAATTTTGACCCCCGCGTGCACCCTGCTGCCCTCTGTGCCTTATCTCAGGTCCTGCGCATCTCCAGGAGATGAAGGGAAAAGAAACTCCAACATAATTTAGGAACTCCATTTTCCCAGCTGCATACAAAAGTTTCATCTTCAATTTCAGTCCGAGGACTCATTTCCCGAACCTATCAACACATCATCGGCAGAAGAACGCCCTTTCCGGGGGAGTGGAGGCCGGGGGCACACCCCCATCCAGCGGTGGAGTGTGTGACGACACACATATGCTCGTTCTGACAGCCAAATAATAAAATTTCTGACACTCAATTTGTTATTTTGCTGACAAACAGATTTTCTAGAATTTATTGTCGACATTTACACTAAACAAATTGAGGTGAAAACTTGATGGGGTCCGCACACACATCTTTGAGTCCCCTAGATTTCTGGGGGACTGAGGCCCCGTTCCCAAGTGATGACAGGACCCATTATGTCCCCAGCATCCAACACTGAAAACTTGTGAGCTCCTTCACAAATTTGTAATTATGTCACTGTCCTGGGTAAAATATGTGGCAGCAGCTTTTTTGTGGTTGAAATAATTTTTTTTTTCATTTATTTTTTATTTTTATATTTTTTTCTTCGGTTTGGTTGGAGCCTCCTTTGTCACAGAGGACAGTGGATGGCCGAAATGTGAAAAATTATTAAATTTTTCCAGCAATAACGGTGGTGAAATTGAAAATTAAACGCCCTCTGACATCGTCCATTAGCGAGTCTTCGTCTGCGATAAATTACTTTGCCGCGGTGGATGGGCTTTTTACGGGGGTCTGATTGGTGGGTAAGATCGACCCATGTGGGAATAAATCCCTCCGATGGACACTTAATGGACCGGAAATGGCTTTCGTTCGTTCGACTGATGGGATTCATCGAAATTAATCGTGATAATTCAACCCCTATACAATTTCAATTTCATTTATATATTTTTTAAACATATATGAAACCATGTCATTCGTCTTGTTAACCTAAGTTCTCAATTTGATATTCTAACTAGAATTTAACAAGTAAATATTTAAATTAATTCTGCTGAAAAATGTTGCAACATGACACATAAAGTTATATTTATATCGACGTTAAACTTATTTACTTTAAGCAATATTTTTTAGAATTACGAACCAAATACACATTTTTTTTTTTTTTTTGAAAAATTGCGGGATTTTTTGAAAAATCGCAACAAAATCGGCAGAAAAATTGGCACGTTCTTGACTTTTATCTCTCGAGAAATAATAAAATGAAAAGCCGGCTTCGTTGCGGTTGAGTAATCCACAATTTGTTGTTATACGTATCTATTGTAGTAATTAGCTTATTGATGAATGCATTTGAAATAAATAAATAAATAAACCTTTACGAAGAAAGTCGTTTTGAATATATTGTACATACAATTTAAAATTTGACCGACTTGAAAAACGTGTTTAAAGTTTTTAACTGAAATTCTGATAGCCAGATGTGACTCAACTAATAAGTCTTAAATATATTCATATTTAAAATGACCTCCAACTTATAAAACCTAATGTAAAAATGTAGAAATTTTAAAATTAAAATAACTATTTGTCTAACTAATTGCACTCAATTTAATTTTTGCTCTAACAAAAGGAAATGTTACGAATAGAGTAATAAGGATTTGTCTAAATTCCATGTTTGGATAATGCTATAGGTTTCTAGCCATTTGCTAACGTCTAGAGCGTGGTGCACCTTACAAAACTAGACAACAAAAATGCAATTTTATTTCAGTGCCTTTAGCAAATTTAGTCGCAAATGGATAGTTGAATATTCAAGCTATTTGAATTTTATTGCCTATAGTTTCAATCTAAAAAATCGCTCCTCAGTCTTCTGGCCCAGTTGCGTAGTTCGCAATCGGCCTAAAATCTACCCTCTGTCACCCGTTCCCATTTGATTTACCTAAACCCTATGCCCGAAGGATGGCGCAATAATTCCACATTTCGTAAGCAATTTCTGCATAACTTTCAGTTTCTGGCATTGAACTCAAAATACAAAAGGGGATTCCTCCAGGGACTTATCGAAAGATTATTGGCCGCAATTTGATTAACTTCTCGAGCGTGAACATCCTTCGAAAGTTCGGGAGGAATGTGAGAAATTTGTATCGTAGAACCATTTCCAGTGGCGTCCAAGAGAGTGAGGAGTTTCTGATATTTCTGCCCACCCCTGGTGTGATATTTACTGAAATTGATTTTCGATTTTAAAAATCGCTCGAAAAATATTTTATTTGATTGTTCGCTTCGTGATGGAGCACAAAAACCTCCGAGAGGATATAATACAGGATAGAGGAAATCGGAGGTTGGGGGTGGTTTCCTGTTCGTACCGGATGGTTTTTACTTCAATTCAATTAAGTTCGAATTGCTCGTTTTCTTGTATCGGTTTGCACGATTGCAAAATTGTTAGCAATGATGAATCAATTAATTCTTCAGTGAGTTATTTTTCAGCAGAATATTACGAGTTTTTTTTTAGTAAGTACTTGAACACGTTTTTAGCCCGAGTTTGTTTGAAGTGATGTTCAATCGTTGTGAACATTACACAAAAACGCATAATTAAAGTAAAACGAGAGTAAATTCGGACAACTCGGATTGGAAAAACCTCTTCAACTCACATACTTAAACCTTAAGCACCTAAAAGCTGTTTAAGGGTTTATTAAAAATATAAATGGTCCTAAAGGATTGTTAAACGATTTGCGCTATTGAAATTACATATAAAACAATGGAATTTTATAAAAATTTGCAGAATGTGATGTATTGGAGGGACGAAAATGAAGTTATTTTCGGCACAATATTTTTTTGCTATCTAAGGTCAGATAAGTAGCTTGAAGACTAATCTTACGTCGTTCTTTTACTAATATAAAACAAGCGAATCAAAAAAATAAAGTATACAAGAGTTTTATGGTCAATTAAAAAAAGTAACGAGTCCAGGAGACTGAGTCTATGTACAGGTTTATACTTAATATCAAAACAAACGAATCTGATAAAATGTTATTATATTTATTAAAATAAAATTTTACAAATTAAATATCAAAAAATATACGTACATAGATCCTTTTTTAATGAAATGAGAATACATCAATAAATCATTAAACTGCAGATGTTATTCCAGTGACTTTTCAGGCATATTGTAATTTTACTTAACTATTTAAATTCTTACTATCCAACAACATACCTATATTAAAAGACCCTGACCTACAAATAATAAGGTTGCACACTAATCAGAATCATAAGAAGAGGAAAATTGGAAACTGAAATCAAGATATTGGGATTATTTATTTTACTTTTTAGCGTAGCGTAGTGTAGCTGAATAGCCAGTGTCCCTGCCACATACGCCACGATCGTGCGGACCAAACGCCGGTCCCTATAAGCAGCTGATTAAAGTTTCAAGTGTGAATTACAACGAAGGGATATTTTGTTACAATATTTAACATTTGTTTTGTTTGTATAAAAAATTTAGATGCACAATTTTGATCGTAAATTAATGCACTTAATTTGCTTAGAGCAGCAGTGAGCAGCGAAAAACTCTCCCGTAATAAAAACCACCAATATATTGTATTTTTTTGGCTACACTAAAATTTTTCATCTTTTTCGAAATACAATACAATCTCACAATCCATAAGATTTATAAATAGTTGAGGAAAATGTATATAAACCTGCTCAAGCTTTAGCTTCTTCTTCAGAAATTTTCTAGTGCATCAACATCTCATGCAATATATTTGAGTCGCCAGTGTGCGTTATTTATATGACAAAAATACTTTAAACTCACAAAATTTGAGAATGGTGAAAAATCGAGGGAATATTGCAAAAATCCCGCCGAAGTCATACAGTCATCCGCAGAAGTTTAACATACAGGGCGCATTCATAGTGATGTACGAAACCGGATTCGGGAGCAATCTTCCGAGAGAAATGAAGTCGTTAGAGGTAGTATTACCTTCAGGGATGCACCGAGAATTTTCGTCGTCTTCCTGGATGCAGGTTTCCTCCCTCACCTTCGCGCCCACCATCGTCACGATCTGCCCAGAATTTATGTGGGGACACGTCCGGGGATGCTGGGAGAAACACGTTTGTTCACTTTCTGTTTGTAGAACCGAATGAAAACAGTAATCCGACCAACCCCCAACCAACGAACGTTTTTCCCTAGAATTTTCTATTTCTTCGCAGATGCGACATTTCTCAAAATGATTGAGAAATCGCTGTATGATCCAAACTAGCTGGAAAAGTGCTTGCGAAAATGGGAAAAAATCCATTCGCTCCTCCTCAGTCTTAATGCGGACTTTAGCAAACACACAAATTGCTCACTAGCGAAGCTGTTTGCCCGGCTCACCCTCCCCCGCCCCTTGGTGCATATGCTCTGCGGGTATCAGATGCATATTTTCTGCAGCAGGTTGGAAAATTCCTCGTGCAAGTTTAACTAGATTTTATGATATTCACACAAATTCGCAGCCTTCGCCCGCCTCGGCGTACTTTAGACTTGTCAGTTGACTTCGCTGGCAAAGCTGGCGAAATTAATTTTAATTCGCAAACATCTCCCGGTTGGATTCCAGGACGAGACCGAGGACGCCTCTGTTCCAAAACATTTTGATTGTCGGAGCTCGTCGTTTCTGAACGGCTTACGCTGATCTCGACAATTAATTATTCGCCAAGTGAAGCCGATTAAGATTCACAATTTTATCTCAACGAACAATTTTTCGATTTTCTTGGAAAAGTTATACTTACATTTTCTTTAAATCGCTAGAAGATAAAGTAATCACTCCATAAAAAGACAGAATTGTTTTTCTTTGAAATAGAGAAGTTGATCGTAACTTATTTTTTCAAACAATTAAAGTAAAACTTTCTTGGAGGTACGACCAACAAAAATTTCTTATTACAACAAAATTGTTCGAAAGTATAACTCATTTTATTAGATTCAGTAGTACTGGAAATAGGACATAAGAACATACTTTCTGGAATACGAATTTAAATTTTGCATATCGATCCAATTTTTAAACTTCACAGATTATGTAATTTAAAAGAAACATTTATAAGGCAATCAATCCCTCAAACGCGAAAATCACACGCAGTTCTTCACGCTGTAGCTTATAGTCTTGTTGCATAGAAAATGTCAGTAAAATTTCATGTGCAAGTTTCTGCACGTTTACTTGAAAGTTAAGCGTTAACATGACATGTTATTCAAAAGTTATATCATTCTGAAAACACTTTACTTGTGTACTACGAAGCCTTTTCGTCTTTCCTTCCAATAAATTGCCACGAGCACTTTGCAAAATTTGCTAACTTCATTTGCTTCCCCAATAACTAAATTTGTGAAGCATTTGAGTCTAGCATGCCGGAGAAGCGCATTTCAAGTTAATGCACTAAATTATTGGTTCATTACATGTTTTCAATCAAATAGGATAAAAATGATGATTTACAGTTGATAGATGTAGGTATGATTTAAATTGTGGAAAAGTTAGTTTTGGTTAAGTCACTTTTATACGATGTGATTACTGATTATACCTAGTAGGAATATTATGAAATTTTTAAGCAAAATGGTTTTTATTTAATTACTACTCGTATGTAGCTGTGCCTGCAACTTCGTACGCGGCGTTGACCACTAAAATAAATTAAATTACAAGTATGTATTTACAAAATTATAGAAAGAAGCAATCAAATTTATACAACCTATAATACTGCCGAAAACAAATTCATTCGTTTTAAAAAGAAGAGATGGGTAATATAATACATACCTATAATAATTATATTATTCCGGTAAAGATAGTAATTCATCTTATTTAGTATTATTGAACAAATTTGGATTCTTTTGAAAATAGTGGAAAATAAGAGTACCTAGTGCACATTAATTAGTATTTTTGAGGAAATTTGAATTATTCAGAAAATTTCTTTCAAGGGTAGGTACTGACGAAAAAATTGCATTCATGTAAAAAACGAAATATATGTACTATATGTATCTTCCTAAAATTTAGGAATATTCGATCGTTTTTGGTCTAATTAAATAGGTCCCAAAATACTACATAAATATGAAATGACAAAAACATCAAAAATAGAAAATGAATATTAATTGAGAAGTCACTTGTCTTGAAACTGCCAGTTTGACGGGCCCACAGAGCTACGGGGTCCTATTTTTTGGAAAGAATTATGCTGTAAGTTGTTATAACACGGTTTCAAAAACAATATTTTTAACTTTGAATCTGAAAATATCTAGAAGCCAAAGGAAAAGGCATTTTTTGTGATCCTTTTCAGAAATCCTTAATGAAAAAACTGTGTCAATTGAGTGCACAATGGCAGAAGATTATGAACTTTAATTTTACGTTATAGAAAACTGCAATAATTTACTTGTATCAAGTCCAATTTTTGTGTGCAAATACAAATAAATTCTGAAAATACTAACAAAAAAACTTAAAAACAACGGCACAAATAAGTATGTAGTGTAAATTAATGGAAAAATGTCAGTGTAAATTTACAACCTACATATAACCACGAGAGAATATAAGCTTCCTATTGGCAAAAGAACTATCCAAATCGGCTCAATAATTTCCAAAATTACTTCTTAGATATAAACAGAAACTCTTTCTTTATATAGAATATTAGTAGATCATATAAATTATTCAATCTAAAAATTTCTTTCTATTTTCTGCGCCTATGTCGACATGTATTCAAAGACCTTATTTTGTGTGATTGTTTTTGAGTTTAAATATTACAAAGTTTAGGATTTATTTGACGTTATTTTCGTTTATTGCTGGAAAACGTACCTATTATGTTAATCTCAAAATTAAATTTCAAACATTTGCCTCAGTCTATTGTCTGCATACTCTAAACGAAATATCAGAAGAATAAGGCAATATGAAATTTTTCATTACAGCTCTTTGAATATGGCTCTTACTGAGAAATTCGATAAAATTCTAAACGCCTTCATAGAATGAATATTTGGGATTATTGCTGTTTGGTGAATTTCATTCATATAATAATTTTCCTAACTTATCCCAAAAAAAGCGCAGCATAACTCTCCGAACTTGCCTCGTTCGTAAAGAAATTTCGATAAGAAAAAGTCTTATGTCTGAATATGATCTTCTGAATTGTTTTTTCCCTTGTAAGACGAATTCCTTGAAAAAATATTAATATTTTACTGCACTTCCGCGGCTTGAGCCAACTCGGCTCCTCAATTGCTAGCAAAGAGATTTTAACAGTTTCCTTAAGACCGGAACTTAAATTCATAAAAGAATCTTCTTCCGCTGTTCACGGACTGACTTTTACAACTTTTCGCATGTTGAGGAAGAGGAGAGCATAAACATGGCATAGCTATGTTGCGGGTGAGATGGCAATAAATAGCACTGTTTACCCCGAAGCTGACTTTCAGAGTGAGGCCAGAGACCATTGTGGGAACGCAGCGGCCATAAAGATGTTATCTTAATTGCATTTCAGCTGCAAGAGCTGTGCAGAGAAAGATGCCGCAACGAAACGAGATGTGGTCCAGCCTGCAGAATCAGAGCCTTCAAACATCGCTCTCACTCAGTGATTTTATCCGGGCCAGTGTCAGTGGCTAAACTAAAGAAGCCCTGGCCCTCGGATATGTAAAGGGCACAAGACGCAGTTCTAGAAAATCTGGACCAAAGTGGGAGATTTATTTGCATTGGCTGGCCCCGGGCTGCACTCCGAGTTTGCTCGCCGGCCAGGGATATCTGATGTCTGTTCTGGACTTTTATTATTAGTCCAGCCACGTTTGGTCGGGACCGACTGGTTTATTGGGGCTGCGGGGGGTTTGTCGACCCGGTCAAACCCGTCGCCCATTAAGTTCATATTCATGGAACCCTGTCAGCCGAAGCCCGGCGGATTTCCCATTCTTAGCCACTAGAACAATGCTCTTCCGCGGATGATTCGCGTCGAACGCTATGTTGTGGCTTCCCGGAATCCTGTATTTCATTTGGTTAAGCCACCGCAGGATGATTGACAGGGAAGCGTAGTGCAGGGTGACCGGGAACAAGGCCCGGGTCCCGAACACTGCAGCTGAATGTGATGTTGACCCGGCTTTTCCCAGCCCCTAGAAAATTCAGGAATATTGCAATATGCGAGCGGGACCTGCTGCAACAGTGCCAAGTTGGGAAAATTGATTAATGCGAACTTAAATTTCGGCCCTAAATTAGGCTAATATTGTTCTTTAGCCGAGCCCGACCGGGTTTTGGTATATTCTGTAAAATAGAACTGCTGGCTCTGGGCCGTGATTTACGTTTTTGATCTAGTCAGTTGCGAGGTAAGTACTAGCTCTATTATATGTAATTTGTTATAGGAGACATAGTAAAATGGATTTTGGGATTCGTATTGAACATAATAACTAGCTCCTATGGCCAGTTAATCACATAATTCAATTCCGCAATGTTTACACTTGTAGATTTGTGAAATATTTCACAACATTGATTTATTTTCATATTTTCATTATTTCATATTCACACTGTGGCGGACAAAGCCAGTAGGCGAATTTTAATATTAATTTCAAGTAGGCGTCGATCTTTTAAGGAAAACAAAGTAAAAAAGAAGAATTAATCGATCCAAACTTTTAATATAGACCGGTCGTGCTTTAATTTAAAAATTAATTAAATTATACCAAAATTGCTAAAACTAAAAGGTCAGATGAATTAAAGAAAAGACTGAAAAGATAAATTCTTTTTAAAATCCTTCCTCTTATTAAATATTTCTTCATATTTTGTATATAGACAACAGATATTGGTGATATCAGAAAACTATACAATACAATAAATAGATGGCAAAGAAGATCTTTAGAAATTTTGTAAAATAAACCTTTATTTTTAATAATACAATTATATTTGAACCTCACTCCAATCGCACATTTGGAAACGGATCACAACAAGTGACGTAACATTGGCAAGTTAATTTTTTACCTTTTTGAATGAGCTGCTATAGTCTTGAAAGGATGCGAAAAGTAATGTAGTCGATTCTGTAAGTAAAGGAGTAATTTTAGAAGGGAGGTCAAGAATAAAAATTTTCTTAGGAAATTCAATTCGATTAAAAATAATCGTCACCTAATCGTAAGTATTTATGCCATCTCTGTCTCAAAATTTTACGATTCCTCTTGACGAGTCGTAAATGATATCAGAGGGTTAAAAATCTAAGTTATTTTGAGCAGTTTTTATTAGATTTACTTTTAAGGACGAAAATAACAACAAGTGAACAGTTTGAAAGACTCATTGAATTTTTAGAAAATTATCTATATTTAGCGAAAAAATTACATGAAAAGTGAGTGGAAAAGGAAAGCAAAACTCTAAGTGTCTTTGGGAACAAATTGCAGAACAATTAAATTTTTTAGTAAAAAGTGGAGAATGTTGCAAACAATTAATTTATTGTTAAACTTATTTATAAATTTTTAAATAACAATATTAAAATAATTGTGTTTGATTTAAAGGAACTGAACTTTGTGGGGCAAAGAAATCAACTATTAAAGCACTTCTTCTTAGTCGGAATAAAGTAACAAAGATAAAACCAAAATAATCGTATAAGTACTAAGTAATTCAATTACTTAGAATAAGAATTCAGATTGGAAGTATCTCGCGAAATGTCAAACTGATGTTGGTTGCAACGCTGGTTTGTAAAATCATATGGCACTAGCTAAGGCTACTTACGATCACATTCAGTGTTATTAAATTAAAATCGAATTATAAATTATTAGTTTAAATTGTAAATATTAATTTGAATCGAATTGTATTCATTGATCGGGGACACCCCAAGAAACCGAACGGTGTAAGCGTTTCCTACATTGAATATGAACATTCTGTACACCTTATGTATAATGAAAAAAATGTTTATTTAGAAGAGTTAACTTCTATAATTTCAACGCACTGTAATTAACAACTCTTTCATAAGCTTATTCCTACTGCACACTAATTAGTTTCACAATGTTAAAAATGTCGACAGGTATGTATATTCTAGGAAACCTAAAATTTTTGCAACAAACTTTCATTTTAAATATTCAAAAGTTATGCCAAGGGGGCCCTTTTTCGCAAATTTACCTTGGTAAAATTGTTTATTTTACTGGAACAAATTTTGCCAAGGATAATCAGGTCACGTACCAGTAATTACCACCTTGGAAAATTTCAATAAGACGGGTTTTATTCGAGCTGACGAAGTCGCTAGGTGGAAGCGCCACAAGAAACTGCTGCTGGGGGGCAAGTAACTTTGCCCTTCAGCAAATAGCTTGAGCAAACGAAACAAAGCCGCAGATTAAATTAAATCAACAAGTGAAAAGGGACTTATTTCCCTAAGATTTCTGTGCACCCTCCCGAGAAAACTTCCCCCAATTTTGTGTCATTTTAGTGTCGTCATCGTGCACTTTTAGTGTTGTGCTCCAGAAATCCTCGGAAGGGTATTAAAGCTCTTCCAAGAAAGGATTTATACAAAACAGAGACGGCAAAGTAAAAACTATATCTAACTACATACATCTGCTTAGTGGCACTAGTTCAATTTTCCACTTGATTTTTCCAGACAAAGTTGTATTTTAGAAGTTCTGCATAGAAGAGGAAAAACTTCCCGCCGCCACTGTGACGATTCAAACAATAATTTAAATCTTTGCATGGAGTTCACCACAGTTCAACACTCCACCCGAAATTTTGGAAATATATCTTCACTCGAAATTACCAGAGACCACATGGTACTAATTAAACTGAATTTAGGTGAGTTGGATCCCCCGACCCCGCTCCAGACCCATCGCTCTGTTTTAACATATTCCAGTTAATGCTGATACCCGGCCTTCAGTTCGGGTCCGGATCCGGGTCGAAGCAATTTGCCAACAAGTTCCCTGGAACAGAGTGCGGGGGTAGAAATTTACGCTAAGTGAACTTTGTAACTTGATCCTTTGTGGTTATTGCAGTTGCGCTGCATAATAAGGGTTTGGGTGAAAGCGCAATTTCACGCCACCGCTGCTGAAAGAAAGTGCTAAAATTTACCACAGACATTCCTTAATCCGCCCTCAGACTTTTCTCGTTAGCATCAATCACTTTGGCGAACATTGTTTCCAATAAGTGGAGCTAAAAGCAGCACTATTAACTTTTTATTATCGGAACAAAGACGGAACTGGTCTTATTCACGAGAACGGGTATGTTGCTAGAATAATTTTTCTGAATCTTTGGAAGTGTTTCTTTTGTAATATACTATATAATATGTATGTACATATACATAATTTATGCACTACACTGAGAACAATTTTTATATATTTGAGAGCAATAAAATGGTCATGATATCAATAATTTTTGCAATATAGTAAAAGACTCAATAGTTATAGTTCTGGCATCCCTAAGATGGATAAGAGAATATAGTTTTATAGTCATGGCATCTATAAAATATAATCCCTTAAACTATATTTACGGTTCTCCCAGAATATAATTAAAAATTTCTTTCAGTGTAATACCTCTGACACACTGCGGCGAAATTGAGAATTTCGAAGTCAATTTCGCTACCCCCTGACATTCTTCATTTCAGTTGTCAATTTCAACATTTCAGATTTCTCGAACATTTTCAAGTAATTTAAGATGACAAAAAAAATATTAATTTCTTTAAATAATGGGGCAAATAATATTTCTATTATTTTGGAAACAATGTTCTTCAAGAAAAGCAAAGTGAAACGTGAAAAAATAGGAAAAAATCAAAAAAATTCGGATTTTAGACATTTTGAAGCAGGAATTAAGTAGTAAGCGCGCCACCTGTCGCAAAATTTACATACTATTTTCGCAATTTCGCACGAAATTGAGCAGTGATATCTCCATTACGAAATTGAGTTGAAATATGGGTCGAAATTGAGAACAGAGCCGAAATTCTCAATTACGCCGCAGTGTGTCAGGGGTATAAGAGAGAAGTCATTGTAAATTTTGGAAAAAATTATGAATTTACTATTTTGCAAATTCCTTTTTCATTATTCAGCAGAGACTGTAGTAGTATTTTACAAGTTGTATTATCAAGTGGATATCTGCACACGAAAAACAGAAACAATGTTAATTACACAATAACCAAAATAATACAAAACAGCAAAGGCAAATACTTATATGTAGAAACTATAATTATAACTACAAACTATATATATGTATATATGAAATTATCCCCGCATAAATAGTTTATGGTTAGTGTAAAATTTTATATACCTACCTGAAAGTAACTCAACCTATAACAAAACTTTTGTGCTACAAAATTGTAGTTGTATTTTACAGGAGGAAATTTTCAGGAATTTCTCATATTTTGTTTCACTAAAAATTATTTATATTTGAAATTCACAAGCTACAAGTTCGTAGAAGTAGAATTTTATATATTTTATATACCTATATATTTATGTATATCTTGGTTTCACGAATGCAGTTAAAAAATTTATGCAACACGCTATAATATTTTAGAAGTGAAAGGTGGTGTGCACATATTTTTAGAATTATTAAAATAATTAAATACAATTGTGTAGTATTTTAAATAGAATAATAATTTCATTTTATATAAGAAAATGCGCTTCATGAATCGAAGACATATGTACATAGGTATGTATAGCAGCAGTGATAGTAGCAGTTTTGTGAAACCAAACATCTTACGAAAGTAATTCTCCAGGTCTACAAAGTGGTTGTATTTTGTACTTTTGTTCACTTAATTTTAATATTATTCCCACTCAATGGGGTAAACTTTAAAGGTTTATTGTTTTGCTACGAAACCCTAAAATATAAAGTAGATACGTATACGTATAGAGTATAAAGTACAATTCAAAGTTTAATTGGCTAAGTGAGATCTTGAAATTGTTCCCATCAATATTAAGATTAAAAGAATATGCAAATATGTTACTAATTTTTTAAATACTGGATGAAAGAGTAATTAATACCAATTAAAATGGTATTTTACGATTTTCTGCACTCTTTAACAAATAGGCCGTCATATTTCGATTCACCTCTTTTTAAGGATTATCCATTCGAAGCCAGGCCATTGTAAATAAACAATAAAGGCTACCTATCAATGTAATTGACTTAACCCGACGATGTTGACGCTTTTACTTTCGCAGGGTCCCTTGATCACACAAATCCCGGGCCAATAATAATTTACCATGCAATTTGCTCGCAATAAACACCTAATAAAGCCGAAAAGGTTTTAATCACAGGCGTCCAGCCCAAAATAGCACGTGGCCGACACCGACGATTGTGCATCTGCCAAAACGGCCTAATGGATCGAATCGGAATCAGTTTTAAGCCCTTCTGCGTCATTCGAACGCCCACCGGGGCTGCATAGGTGGCCTCTATTATTAATTCATTCATTTTATTGAGTAGCGGTGGACGGAAGCGGGGAGCCGCAATCCAACCCCTAATATCTATAAAATAACCTATGACCTGCCCGAATATTTAGGAAAATGTTAATATTTGATGGGCTGCTTGGCACCAAACAAAATACTGAGTCTAATGATTGTAATGCAGGGGGATACTCATAAATATTCAAAACCCCAAATGGAACCGGGCTCACCCAATAACATAGGATACAATGGGAACCGCAAATCGCACGATTTGTATGTAAAAGCTTGTGACCCGGCGTTAAGCTACCTAGACCCTAGCCCAGCATCCATCTGGGCCAGGACCGGTCTCTCAAATCCACAGAAATTATCCAAAATCAGAAACCACATCGAGCCAATTTGGGATTTGTTGCGAAAGTAGTAAATGTTGCCGGCTGCCATGTGGGTGGTCGATCCACTCAATGTCTCTAGGAAAAAGGGGGGTGGTGGGGCTTATCGATAGATAGGGGAGATCCGCTTTCCGAATAATTACTAAACTGGCCAAAAAGACGTCTACCAGAAATCTGGGCATAGATCGAATCGGCCGGGATCTATATAGGAGCAAATTCCCTCTGTCTAGGAACTCCATTTGAAATGCGGTAATGGATTTGGCACCGACCACTCGCCCGTATAAATGGGCAAATTATGAACTTATAAATTGGCTTGTTGAGGTCACATAGGCTTTGTGGTTTGGAACTATTCGAGGTCCTGCTAAACCGCACCAAGAGGGTGCCATTTTTTTAGAAATTCGAAATCCTCCTCAAAAATACCTTCCGATAATAGTCAGAAGCAGCACAGTTAAAAATCTTAAAGTAAATTTTAATTACTACCTTAAAGTTACAGCCGAAATGCAATGGAATCTGTATTCAGTTTTAATTATTGTGAATTTGATATATTTTGTTTTACAGTATATAATATTTATTGTATTCAATTCTGAAACTAATATCGATTGAATTGATTTTCAGTAAGCCGTGTTAGTACAATATATATAAACTTCCCAATATTCATTTTCAATACAATATACATTATTTTTAAATCGACTCCACCCCCGCATTGTATTCCGTTGCATTTTGTTAATTTGTATGTATGAGAAACATAAGGAAATTATTTAATATTAAAATAAACTCTATTTTTTATTGAAACAGATTTATATTTAATACCTTCAGAATTGCATATTAATATTTTTGTATTCAAATTTATCCTTTTCCCGCAATATGTAAAATTGTATTGTATTCGACGAGCGTTGAATTTGAGCATCGTTTTGTTTGATCTCTGAGATGGAAAGATCATGTATAAGTTTTGTAATATAATTTAATTTGTTTTATCATGTCGTTAGTGCCGAGTATTTTTTGCAATGGTATACTTAAACTTATGTAAAATCTTAAAATTTTATCTATTAGACATGTGCTTGATTAGGAAGAATTTGTCATTTTTAGAATGCCTGAAGTGTGGTAACAAAATTTCAAAAACTTTCAGTTTGTAACCGTAACAAATAAAACAACCGAATTTTTAGATGTAGAGTGGATTTCACTATCGATGTAATTTTTAAATAGGCACCTATATATATTTTTTCAATAAAAATTTATTGAAAAATATTTTGCGTTTTTATTATAAGCACAAATTTTGAAATATGAAAGAATAGGAATAGTTTTTAATATGAAAATAAAATGAAGTCATATACGAATACTACACTTCAATAAAAACTTAATTTGTATTTAATTACAATAAGTTATATTTTTTAATAAGTTGTTATTAATAAAAGTGGGGTTGACTTAAATTACAAACCATGGTAAAATACAGTCTTAACGTCTTACAGTCCCTATATTAATTTATTGTATTTGAATGAAGGTGTATTAATGTAAAGTCCTGATGAATTAAATTTTAATAAGACAACTTAATAATTTTACGTATTTAGTTCTAAATTCAGCAATATTAAATTCCTTGTTTTAATATACATATATAATTTATTAGTTTTCAATATTTTTTTGGTGTAGTCAAATATACAATACAAAATATATTAGATTTTACTCCCAAATTTTTAACCGACATTCCACGAACGAGGGAAAATGCGCTGCAACGTAGAACTCGGGCAAAACTCCGATTATGTTGCTTCAACTAAAGCCCTCTGGCGGACGCGCAAAAAAGGCATCCAAAGGGCGAACACGAAGTGATAGAAGTAGCGCATAAGTTAACCCTTTTACGTCCGGAGTGCAGCGGCACCCGCCTAATGAATGGGGTTCTTCGAGAAGGTGAAAGCGCCCTTATGCACCACTGCACCGCGCACATTTACATCTATGGAAAAATGTGAAAATTCGAAAAGTTTTCCTTTCCGACCCGATTGCAGTTGAGGCGAAACTTGTTCAACTGCAATCGACTTCCTCTTCCTGAGTTTTTCACCGAAGAAAAGAATTTAATTTTTCTCCAATTTCACTATTTTCCTTTTCGATATTGCGCGCCTGGCAAAGCCGAAGGATCAACAGAGGTACCTTTCTGAATTAAGCGAAAGATCGTGTTCCTTATCCGGGGATGGCTCCGAAAGTGAGTGGCTACTATCGAAAATCACACGTTACTTTTAACGACAGTTCGTTTATGCGCTTTCTCGACGGGTGTGCACTGGAGCACGTCCGATGCGGGGGCACGTAAAGCCTTTGCTACTTCTTTTCCAATTTGTGTAATTCTATTTGGTGAGAAGGTATTTCCTGTTTATCAGGAAAAGTTACGAATGTGACGGAAAAAATGTGACTTTTGCTGAATTCGCATGAATATTTTTAGGCAAAATTATTCTGGTAAACATGCTTATAGAATATTTCAACGAAAACTAAGAAGGATTTCGATATATGTTAAATATTTGATTTGAATTATAATATATGTATGTAATGTACAGACCAGAGGTAATCATTTTTTTATATTTGATATAAGTATAACTTATTTAAAGTAGGTATCTACATATATCGTTAAAAAAGTTGTAACAAAGATTAAATCTATAATAAAACATATTAGGAATTTATTATTTATATTGAATTTTTAATTTTTTTCGATACAGAATATTGCTTAGATAAGCAATAGTTAAATAAAATGTTAACATTTGAACAGAATCAGTCTAGTAGCTATTTTTTCTAATGATTGCAAAAGCTCAGAAAAGCTCTTAGTTTAATATTATTATTAACACATTCCCTGCCACGTGTGCCGAAAACGGTACACAAATGAGAGCTCTCTCTCAGCAAATGCAATTTTACTTGGAAGCCTCTCACGAAAACTTTCTTGACAATTCTGGTATAGGGAACTACACCGAAAAAAGTTTTCCTTGCAAATTTAACAAGTGACTATTGTTGATTACTTACTTTCTATTTATAACCTGAAACTGAAATCCTTGACATGCCGTTAGCCCTTGATTGTGATTTGAAATGACATCTTGTTAAATTATAGAAATAAATTGTGAAAACTATGTACTACTTTGTTGTTTATACACATACATATAATAAATCTTATTGCTAATTTCAGAAATAGTTATTAGTGGAGACTAAAAACTCATTTTTTATAAGCCCAGGTCTGTTGATTCGTGGAAATTGCGTTTTGTTAGTAGCTACGTAACCACTACCAGTGCGGCTATGAGAGCAACTTCTATTAATGAAATATGAAAACGGACAAAAGATACAATCGTAGTTGCTAAGTGAATATAGCCACTGTACAGTCAGTGATTAACATTAGCAGAATAGGTCCCATTATCTTGATTTTTAATTTAATTTATTTGTACGCATATCTCTTAATTTTTGGGCCAGATTAATCAATCACCGAACCCGAACCCACACAGTAACAATAAGATAAATTAATCTAATGGTAGAAATAAGGCTAAATTCCTAACAAAATTTGTAATTAGTTTCTTGTTCAATAAGTAGTACTCATTAGAGATCAAAATCAATATGAAACTTTTCTTTTTCTTCCTTTGTGGCATGAATTTACACCTGAAACTAATTTTAAAAATGGTTGTTGATCTTTCAATTTTAATGATCTTAACAAAAAAAATTCTACGACTGTTTAATCCGGCAGAGAAGTGTAGTCAATCGAACAATATTGCAACACTTGCTCAAAGAAAACGTAACCTGAGTATTCCTTTCACGAAATGAGCTTTTTTTCAATGTTTTTAGCATAGCAGCCGAGAAACGGTGACTGCATGTAAATCCTGTAGGAGAACCGATTCCCACTAAAAAACATGCCCAGAATCCGGGAATCCTGGATGCTTTGACAACTCAGCGCAATCGGAATATGCCAGCCAGAGTGCTGGCAAAGCTCCGGAAGACATTAGAATGACATCAAAGCGATGGGAATCTTCGATTATGCGAAGTATACCAACAATGGCCCTTGTCATGTCGCCAGGCTTATTGGAGGCTCCCCAAAAAGTTTACTATGATAATCCAATGCTCGTTCCGCATCCGGTTCCAATCCGCAAATTTCGTTGTTTCCCCCATAGAATCTATAGGAGCATACATATATCCGATTGCGGATCCATTCCTTTATGACTCTGTATACATCACGTGATTGATAGAGCAAACAAGGGGGCGGACGATGCTCCTGGAGGCAGGGATGCTGCTTCCCTCCGGCTAAGATGAGCTC
Organism: Machimus rusticus; assembly: GCA_951509405.1. Classification (NCBI taxonomy): domain Eukaryota; kingdom Metazoa; phylum Arthropoda; class Insecta; order Diptera; family Asilidae; genus Machimus; species Machimus rusticus. Next base: position 12,404,966 of record OX608054.1, on the reverse strand, counting down.
GATCTTCTAGGATGTGGTGCACCACCTCCAGCATCCAGCATCCAGCAGTCAGCGCCCTCTACGCCATCTCGGCCATTCAGACCACTGCGTCAGGAGTCGCGTCCTTGAAACCCTGAGGTGGGTGTAATCCCGTGATGAATTGGCTTTTTGTGACTGGCGCACCCTCGGCAAGGGTCTCTACCCTTATCTGAGCCTATGGTAGTGGGGGTGGAATGGGAGGAGAAATAGGAGGGGATGTTTGCTTTCGGGCGAGATCGAAGAAAATTGATTGAGGCCTGGTGCCAGCCAGCCTACTTTGAATTGATTCCATAAACGCATCGACCGGGGGCCCATCACTCACGGATGATCTCAGATTGCCGGGATCCAGCGACAGTTTTATTGACTTTAATTTGAGTTGTGACCATCGGCCTGTGTCTGATGTGCTCCTTTGATAAAACATTCGAGGCGACTCGGTATGAATATGTATGGGGCCATGTTAACAGAGCACAGAGTCTGACCAGCAAGCAAAATGCCTGTTTTTGGTCTCCGCCCTCCCGGCCCCCGCCCGGCCCCCGCCCGGCCGTTTTATGTTCCCGGGCGTCTATAATATCCCCGAATATGGCTATGTTTATTCGGGAGCATAATGGCGCTTTTTCGGTGAGGCAGCTGAATACGTAATGCGACCCGAGACAGGTGGTGGTATATCTGACTCCGGATTTGTTTTGCCCTTTTTTCACGCATTTTCATACTAATAAGGCGAAAAGAGAAAATTTCATCGTAATAAAGATGCCACACGGAACCTTTGACATGTATTCTCGTATTCGGGCACCTTCGAGATAATCTGGCGCTCGTAAGAAGACGCAACCTGGCCTTGAGAGACGTTGTAACGCTTATTTCATTCACTTTGAATTTTTTTTTCCCGGTCTCCCTCTATGGTTTTTGCCAAATTTCAGCTAAAATGGGGTCCATAAACGCTCATAAGCTTTCATGTTACCGAACACGGAAGGTGCTTCCCCGGATCTGACTTAATACGAAGGAAACCATATCGTTTTTTCAGGGAAATTCAAGATTGTGGGTCATGAACCTTCCATGCCATTGAATTTAATGGTATTTATCGCATATTGGTATTAATCATTATATGGATGTCGAGTTTCCACACCTTTTTGACCTACATTTTTAATCAATTCTATTATTTTTATCTAGCTACACATTTTCGATACAATATTCGAAAAACCAGTAAGGTAAATAGGTGAAACCAAAATTATAAGCCAGGTACAAAGGAGAAACATTATTATATCGATCATTTTATCTATAAATAAAAAACATTTCACGGAATTAAGGCCCAACCATAATCCACATAACTTAACATAAGTGACATCACTTAAGTGGTGCAATCTTAGTTTAGCTTATAAACGTATACCCATAATTGACACAACATAATATGAGATTTTGATGATCAGTCAGTAAGTGGGACTTTTAGTACAAAAATACATTTGGAAAGCCCGTCTCTTTTTATTGCTTTAAACTAGAAACTATACATTTTTTATAGTAGTATGAAGCTATAGACCTCATTAATCGATTAGGGTAGGAGGAAACGATGATCAGGAGTCATATAGAATTATTTGGCATACCCCTGTTCAGACCTCAACGCAACACCCTGTATGTTAAAGCAAAAATATAAAATAACTATAACCTAACCTTAAAATTTGACTTGTAGATATTTTATTTCTTGCATGATTTGTGCTGAATTTGTTGAGGTTGTGATAGAGAAGAATTATTATGATTCTAGCGAACCGACTTATTTTAATCACAAAATAAATCTAATTTAGGATAGAGGCGTGGAGGCGATTACATATATTTAGAGAGGTTTGGCTCACATGTGGAAAAGTATCGCATCTTAATTTAACAAGCATTGAATTAAAAATACAAAATTAATGACAACTTATAGTTAGGACGACCAAATAGTACATGTTTGTTTGGAAAATACAATAAGATTATCTAGTTCATTTGATAAGTAATTGGTTACCAAATTCAACGAATAGTCAGAACAATGTTATCATAGCCCTATTTTAATAGTTTTCAACAAGTCTAAATTTTCCTTTTCAATAAATTTAATTTTGTCTAAAATTGAATAACCCAAAGCCCCCAAAATGAAAATTTGTCGGTTTGCTTGCTACTCACGTGGAAAAGTCGGAATTAAGCATCAATAGCGAGAAAGTTAGTTTGGTATACCGCACCATTTATTAATTTTATGTGTTATTATTGACATAACTTCTGAAATATTTCGCTAAAGCAGCCAGGACCAGAATATTGGAAACCGCTCAAAATACCCCATCCCTTTCTCACCGAAGGCGTCTGACGCAGATCCAACCCGGAGCTGCAATGTGCTCGTATTTCCCGTCTGTGAAAATATTTATTGCGATATTCCGACAATACCTCGCAGCACTTTGTTCTCATGAATAAATTTTGTGGTAAATTTGGCTGCGAGTGTTTAGGAGAAATTTTTTTTTTATCATACATATATTTATTTTTTTTATTTTTGCACAATGTCGCCAGACTACCACGTTGCGTCGGTTTCCTGTGTCGTGCTCGTTGTTTCCGTTGTCGTCCACGACTAGCACTATATACCGCCCAATAAATGCTACGATTTTAATAATTTATGCAGTCACCAGGTGTAAACGTACCTGGGGTAATTAGGATAAGAGGAAAATTTTGATTTGAAAAGTTTTAATGAGTATACGTCGGAGAATTTCCTTGAGCACAGTTTGACTGCATTGGAGGTAGGTTCGTTAGTTGGTAGAAAATTTCACTTATTTATCGAGTTATAAATATATTTTAAGGCATTAAAGGTGCGTAGCTAAAACGGATTAAAAGCAAAGCTACACATAAGTTAAACTCGATAAATATTATAATTTTAATAAAATACAAATGTATGCGCATATTTACTAATGAAAAAAGGTTTTAAAATTTCAAAATAATGTCAAGTTGGAACAAATAACACAAGGGAACACATTTTTAACACGCTTTCATTAGCATCACCTGAATTTTTGAACGAGATTTTCACCCACTTCAAAACGTTAGACAAAATTGAAATGTTGCACACTTATCAAGGACTGATGACAACAAAATAGTTTGATAAGTTTGTCCCATAATCCTAAACAGCATCGCCAGGATCAAAAATTGTTATCTAAGGCACAATTATTATTCGAAGGAACTCAGAGGTAAATTGATTTTCTGTGTTTTCACCCCTCGCGGAATATGACATAAACGTGTTTTTTAGCTCTTTATATTATTATATTGTTATTTTAATTTAAGACAGGACAAATGATCGATCATTTCTACAGTATTTTTCCGCAAAGTTTTCGAGAAAAATAGATTCAAAAAGCTTCATCATAGATGGTTGTTACATGGCTCAATTGAAAACCTGAATCTTAATCTAAAAATATGAAATACCAGTCATATATAAATAGATCTTTTTCAACAATTTGGGGAGGAAGTTTTTCGTAGTCGAGCGCCTGTTATGAAATAAGTTTTTTATAGGAAAATATAATTTTAAGTTCAAGCTTTTATTTAAGTTATTATTAACTCCTCGAAAAATTCGTTATTTTTTAATCAGTTTTAATATAAGTGGTAAAAAAATGGCCTTTTGTATCTTTTAACACTATTTTTACTGAAAACTGAAGCAAATTGAGTATTTTTATTTTTAAATTAGAAATGTGCGGAAGAATCCTATAAAACTAATGTGCTATTTGTTCAACCACAAATTTGGTTTTGACTTGTGTAATATGAATGACATAACATTAATAGTACATATAGTACTTATAAATTGTATGATAAATAAAAACAAAGAAATAAGGAACAATAAAAAGTATTACAAATAAAAATTAAAATTTTGCTAACTGATGACGTGTAAACTTAGTACATACTTTTATTGCAGGTAAGGGTATTAAAGCACAACTGACCCTGAAATATAGAAATGTCAAACCAAAAATTGTTTTGATATTTAGAAGATTCGTATGCCAACATCTCAAACCACATAATAACTATGCTAATCCGGTTTTTGAACCAAATGTGTTTTTTTTTTTCTCTTAATTTGGCGCTTATCTAGTCACGGGTGAAAAAAATAATTTTATATAACAATAATAATATAAAAATGTTTTGCTTAGGAAGGATCAAAATATAGATATAAGTTTTTGGATGCCAAAATCCACAAAATCTATCCATGTGTTAGTCACATGACATTCAAATAAATATGATGAATTTTAATGTGTCGATCAATTAAAAGTTTTTACGTACCTAAATTCTTATTGTTAATTTGTAGGTACTACTAAATCGCTTATGCGTCTCTTTTCTGGAGAATTATGGTTTGCTATTCGGCAAACGGCGAAATGTAAAAGCGATTTATATTCTTCTGTTATATAGTTTCGTGCCGGAAAAGCAGGACGGAATAAATCCGCCCAGAGACCGAGTGTGGAGCTGCCTTATAGTCTTTGCTATGTGGAAACTGTAATAATGGATTTAATATTTGATCAGGGAACAGCCCTGCAACTTTCACGAAAGTGAAACAAGCCAAAAGTGTTAAAAGCCATTTTCGTACCTGAGCCGTTCCCTAATCCTCTGTGCGATAATTCAGGTGCTGACCAACACAAATTTCAAATTGTTCTGGTTCTTTATTCACCGAGGGGCGATAATTTATTTGCTGCCCCGAAGAGAGCTTTTATTGTGCACTTTAAGCACTTAATCCGCCGATGTGCCACATGTACCGACAGAACACGTGTCTGCAATAATTGCGTTTTGCAGCAGGACACCTTTTCAATTGCAGTGCAGAAAAGTAATGCATCTGCACAGCAGTGTCCCCGCAAACAACAATAATTTTTCCCCGAAGGGGGTAAAATAATAGCTCCTTGAGATAGATTCGATTTGCTCTCAAGGATATCCTGGGCCATTACCGAAGCTGTTAGTCACATAAATTAACTGAATCTAATAATTTATGACAATCACTCCTGGAAGCGGTAATGGGATCATAAATGAATTAACCCAACCGAGATCATAAATACCGTCTACAAACAGCGCAATTAGGGCATACGGCCCCAATTAGGTGGCCGGCGCGCCTTACAACTTGGGGCCAAGAAATGGCGCCCAGCCATGCAACTGTTGCAATCAGGTTGTTTTGAGTAAAATTCAATTACCCTAATTTCACCGATGATTATCCTTCGGAGTTGGCCCCCCACTTTCAAATTTTACGAAATTGGCAATGGTATCTTTGCACCCTGTGTCACCCTGTGACACCATTACCCTCGAAGCGATACTTCTGCTGCTCCCAACTACCGCAAATAAAGACCGTATCGGACTTATCCTCATTCTAATGAGGCAGTTTGCACCTGAAATCACGTAGCTGATGCTTTGATATCCTGTTTATGTTCGATTTGTAGAGCGGAATATGAAATTTTGCCTGCAGCGCACCGGTGGGATCCTCGGAACGACAATGTTACGGCCGTTGATTGCTGTATAAACAGAAGCTGGAGCAATTACTGCCGAAAGGTTCCCAGCCATCGGGGGGCTTTGCACAGCTCCACCGATCTGATTTATGCCCTCGAAATTGAACCGATAGAGGGCCAAACGTTAATGGCTGCCGTCAAGAATCTAAATGGACTCGAGATCTGGGGCTGCGAGGCACTCTAGGCTGTCAAACGACCAAAAATTGCAAAAATTATTTTGAAGACTTTACAGCGCCAAAGTTAGCAGCAGAGAACGATGAAAATCTGGTATATGGCCAATAACTTAAATTGCAACTTTAAGCACTTACTGAGAATCATTAAAATGAAAGTGAAGCTTTACACCGGAAGCTATAACAACTAAAAGGTTTATTTAGGTTTATAGAATCTAATTTATTCTGTATTGAATCAAACAGTTTGAAAACATTATATTATATATATGTATATTATTATTACATATGTTACGGGCAAATTGAGAAGTGCGGTCACTATGAATAATGACCGGTCTGTAATGTATACATAATGCCCATATCAAGTGAGCAATTTGAATAAAACTGCTAACTAATCACTTTTCCCGGTCAGTATGAATAATGACCACCTTTGTGCAAAATAATAAAACATGAATTTTAGTGTTTTTGTTTATCATATGAAATAAAACTTACATACAACTTACGTACAAAAAAAAAAAAAAAAAAGCATAGTAGTTGTTGTAAAATATTTTTTTTATTTTTTTAAATTAAAATAAATCTACTTGATTCAAATGATTTGTTAATTTTATGCCCTGAAAATTCAATAATTGGAAAATATTTTTTATATAATCTTTGAATTATATATTCAACAAACCCCAAAGCCACCAAAAATAGTTACATTGGGAAACTCGATACCGAAAATAAGATGTTAAGGAATATGAAATGTTATGGATAAATTAAAACGTGGTAGATATATAATCTATATAACGATGTTTCTTTTACTGCATATCCTAAACGACCAGACAGTCTGCCTTTTTTTTTTTAAATTAACAATACACTTTGCACCTATCCTCTTTTAGGTATTAGGGTAGTGTTATACGGTGCAGAAAGTTACACTTTATGGCACAAAATCACGAAGGTAGAGAATTTCAAGTTTGAGTTTTTCGTGAAAATAATTTCATATTATGACTTTAAATAATTCCTAAGATCATTGCTACACTAGTATTTATTAAACATTTTTTAAAAACAATAATGCCCGGCTAGAAGTAGGGAAGTATTCATACTGCCCGGTCCAAGTGATAAATTCAAGGTATCTCAAACCTTGATTTTTTAAATGGACCATGGGCTGCCGGGCATCATTAATATGGGCCGGTCAAAGTAATAAATTTATCAATTTTACCGACGCTCTTGGTCATTATTCATAATGACCGGTCCATATTAATACTGCCCGGTTAATCATATTGCCCGTAACATACATACATATATATACATATATAAATTTGGTCGCCATATTAACTCTACTCTATTGATTTCTAAATTTTGAAACCGGATTCACAATCAGCATCTTCAAAAACTCCAAGTACCAATATTAATACCAATCCATTGAAATTTATATTTACTGGCCGCCATCTGGGATCCGCCATTTAGAAATCCGTGAATAAAAAGTGGCCTACATATATGTACATAGTTAAGCCGGAATATGTATGTACCTACCTTCACTAAAAAAATTGAAATCATCGGATCAAGCGTTTAGACGTGATTGAACAGCAAACAAACAAACTTTCGATTTTATATACATATTAATTATATATACTTACATAGGGATCTATCGCCAGAATCTTTACATTATGAACAACTTTTGAATTGTAAATGACACCAATGTGGTGCCACCAGAGAATTATCATATCCACACTTAATATTTTAAATACTTGACTACAATGGAAAACTCGCTCTTTTTATTCACATAAAGATTAACCCTTTGAATTTACATTAATTAAATATTAAACATCCGAAAGAACAGAAATCAGTACAAGCTGTAAGCACATACTTATAATCTCCCCACTAAATCGGATTTATCGAAATGGATTTACAGTCAATTAATCGCTGAATTAAAAGATAATAAAAGTCAAACCTCTGTATTAACTTCCGAATGAATTTCGAAATGTCATATCAGTGAATTTAATGTTTTTACCACGGTCTTTTAAAGTTTTTGCATCTGATTATATTCATCTATTTTTAATGCATTAAAAAAGAGCAAAAGTTTGATACAATGCAAAAGAGCAGAGTTTTAATTAAATGTGAAAATAGTTATTGGATTAGAACATGCTTATATACATAAGTTATAATTAAAATTTTAGTGAATCTAACAATAAATATTGAAAATTAATTTTGGCTATTTGCACTTCGAGGTATGCTCAACTACAATTAGTGTTCATAGCAAAAAACAATTAAGTTAATTTTGGGAATTTTCCTAGAAAATCTAAATTTCCTACCTTTACATACCCAGAGCCCATTTCCGAATCTTCCCTCTGCTTCAGAGCTTTGTGTGATTTTAACTACACACAGTGGCAGAATAAATTCAACGAGTACTAACCGACATTGTTAATCTGCAGATAATTAAATTTTCAATTAAAAACCAAAATCTGTTTTAATGAAAATAAGTCGTTGCAAATTATTTCAAATATGAGACCGCACCATTTACATTACGCGTTTGTTCGATTGGAACAAAATTTATTGTAGTGGACATACGTCGGACATACAGTCCCAAAGAGCTATTTACATTTGCTTTTGATGGGATTGTCCAGTTTTAGCCAACTGATTACATTTCGATGGAAAGGTTGAAATGAATTACGTTGATTTGATCCAGCTCTGTTGAAACCAAAACCACTTTAAAGGGCCGCTTCCATTCGCTTTCTGGCATTAATCAAATTTTGACAAGGCTTTCCACTCTCAACGAATCGCTAGAAGCGGAATTGCTTTTCCATAAAAAATTATTTGAAGCCACCGAAGAGTTGAGCAATGGTTTCACTCATATTTGTCTTACATATTGTATATCGACAGAAAACCGAGGATGTTTGCTTTTCAGAAAATCCTCGCCTCATCCTAACGAGCTAAGAAACGCTTTTACGCACACCCGTTGCCTAATGCTCTTTTCTGGGGCATCCTCGTTTTACTCTGACTTTGGTGCTTAAACCTTGGTACTACCCATGTTTACCTGGTGGTGGGGTCTACTAATTAATTTTCAAAACATCTACGAGATTATGAAAGGAAACTCCAAATATGTATGAAACATATTTGCTGCTCTTGTGCATTAAGTCTTATAAAACAGGGAACTGTGGGTAGAATGTTTATATTTTAGGACTTATGTATTTAGAGAATGTTTTGAACCTTTTAGAAATAAAGACTGTTCAGTATATTTAGCAAACATATATTAATACTATGTGTAAAGCAATCGACCATAAATATCTTATCTCATGCAGACATAATTTATTCAAATAGTTAGCATGCTAACACTGATAATCCAATCGTGTACGGTCCAATTATTCAAAACAAATTACTGTTCGAAATAGCTTTCATAAAGGACGAGTCGATGGCAATATCTTTCACCTCAGTAATCATAGATTTGAACAAATAAAACTTATGTAAATTCAGACAATTTTCTTATTTTATAGAAATCTCTGATAGTAAAAAATATCCTGCTTTTTATGATGGTTTCTTAATTAGTTTATGTTTTGACACGTTTCTCAGGGTCTAATTAACATTTACGTGTGCGGTTTTGATTCCACATCCACTCGGTTGTTGATTGCTGGTAAAGATTAAACCCAAATAAGATGAGCCACTGAACCAGCTCATCACTTTTTTTCGGATATCTTATTTATAGATATTTGACTGCTATAGATAAAGTTAAATAATTACAGCAGCCTATAAAAATTTGGCTTATCAAAGTCCATTTTAATTTTAACATTCGTTTTATTACAAGTATGTATTTTTGGGGTGCTAAATACGAATCCAAAATCAAAAATGTTCTATTATATCATGTTTTCGGGAAAAAATGGCATTAAAAGGTAAATTAAATCAATTTTGTCAATTCTTTAAAAGTTCTTTAAGCAACATCGGATCGGAACATAAGAGGAGCCTTTTGCGTTACTAAGGGCCAATTTTTCAATCGTCGGATAAATTTGTTCGTCGAATAATATTGTCTCAATATTTATATGGGCTTCGATTTAAAATAATTATCAGACGAGTTTATTCGCTCCATAAACCAGCTGGGAGTATTGTTATTCGTCATTTAATTTTGACAAATCAAATGAAAAGTAACTTTTCACGGCCAAGTTGATTTGTTATCTGAACAATAACATAAAGTTATCGGCCGATTAAAAAGTCGACCCTAAATAAAAATTTGGACATTCTGCAATTACTTAGCTTAAAAACTCATTTTGGTAAATTATCTTTTCTCGAATTTATCGACGATTTTCGAACAAATTTTCGAATTTAGTCAAAATAGTATTTTCTCAATTTCACCCTATTTTTCTCAAAAACGTTATGTGATGCAAAATTTTCAACTTCAGATTTTCAATCTACGAAAACTATGTAAATCTTAAATCATATAGTTATAAGTTGTCCAGGAAGAAACTGTCGTTGGCTTGGATAATTTTTAATAATTTTTTAATGTAGTTATTTTCATCATCATTATCAATACTTTTTGAATCTTATTACATTTTTAGGGTATTGAAAACTTTCTAGTTTAAACCTCTGCAAAGAAGAGTTATGTTTTAACACCAGTGTTTAATTAAATCTTGGCTAGAAATTAGAATTCCCACTTCTTTCTACCAAAGCGACAGAAACCTCTTCTTCTTCGCAATAGTGTTTCAGAACCTAACTATAATTAACGCAGGAAGTGGGAAACCCAAGTCCCAGTCCCTTTTTGGTTTTGAAATGTTCACCCTTAAAGTTCCTTGGGTAGCCACAGCCACAGAAACCGCAGCGATCAAAGTGAAATGAGGTGCCGAACCGTCTCGACGCAATTATTTCCGGAAAGTTGAATAATTCATGGCGTTTGTGTAGCAACTCCCCCGCCTCAGTGCACAAGTTCTGGAGGTCCTTATTTCATTATCAATACTTCCAAAAGCGCCCCCGTTGCACCCCCAATTAAAATTCGTTGGCTATTAATAATTTTTAATCCCCCATCGACCCAATTTTAATTTGAACGAAATCGTTTCTTTTCTTTTTTATTATTATTTTGTTCGTTGTTTTTTGTTTTAAACAAATCCAATAATAACCCTCCCGTAAAGCACGTAGTTGCCGGAGTTATTCCCTTGCCAGAATATTTTATTCTGTTTGTTTGATGGGATTTTCACTCTGGTTAACGAGAATTTCGGAAAAGTTTCCAAGTCGCTCTCTTCGTATTAAAAATTTCGAAATTCAACAAAACTTCCTCCGTTTTGTTTCAGACCATCACTGACTTAAGGGAAACTTTCCCACCCACAGTCTTGCGGTCTGTGGAAATCTTTTGAGCCACAAGCCTCTCTCTGTCGTGGCCGCTCGTACCTACTTAATAAATAAATTTCGGCTTCTTTTTTCCTCCAAATATTATCGATTGCCTTGAGAAAAACGCTTTTATGCAAATCATTTCTTTAGTGGATTACCGGCAGCTTGATAAAGGGCACTTTAGGTGATTTAACTGCGATTTAGGGCCACGCCAACAATTACAAGCTTTTGATTATAACTGAATAAAATGGAATGCCGGAAAGTAAAACTATAATATCTTTGATCTAAATCTAGTAAGTGAATTGCTAATTTACGTAATTTTTATTACTTAGATGGATCTCTGCGTACATTAAGTATGTATAGCATTCAATTAGAATTCAATTTATAAATTAAGGCTCATACATCATATCTTAATAGAAAAATAAAGATAATAAGACTTAAAAATATTTATTAATTGTACTACAACGACTATGACGGTTATGTTTCTAATCAACGTACCTGAATTTGCGGTTTACAATAATTACAAAAAGTATATATACATACAATAGTTTTTTAAACAAAAAGCTTCTTTTTGGAAAGCCTACTCGTTTTTCAAATTATAGTAATAAAAAGTCTAAAAAGTAGACTTACCTGCTGAAGATATCGAGACGAAAATTTCGGGGGTTGTAATTAAAAATATGTTATTAGAAATGACATCGGTAGTTTTTGTTTATTTTTAAATCGAATAAAAGTATAACAGCGGTGTTTTCTTCTAATATATTTTTTGAATAGAAATCCCAAGGTTTAATCTTTTTTAATTTTGGTCGACTAAACTAAAGTGTACATTTCAAGTGTTAATTATGTAAACCAATTCATAGTCAGTAGTCCGACTAGAACCTTTTGCCCGACAGCTACGTTCCCAACAAATGTGGTAAAATTCCATATTCAAAACGCAATATTTAGTTTCAACAGGCATTTTGCAAAAGGAAAGTATTAAGTCAATAAGTTTTTTGTAAAAGGAAAATATTTTGTTAATAAGTATTTTCTAAAAGGAAAACATTTAGTGAATAGACATTTTGCAAAAGGAAAATATTATTTATTGTCGGCCAATCCGTGACGGGCAAAATGTTATGGAACACACGGTTGTCGGGCAAACGGTAGTAAAGTTGGTTTTCCTTTAAATAAATAAATAAATTAATTAATTATTTGAATCACCGCAACACAGTTAAAAAGAATAAGTATTTTTTATTTAATTAGTGTAGATGTTTTCTCCCAAAGTGACTCGAAAATTATTTTCATGAACTGCTTTGTTTTAGTTTAAAAATATCTTGATAAATGATGTGACAAGTAAATAATGAACTCAGACTTCATTGTCACCACATTAGTAATAATTTTATGTTGTTTCTCTTAAAACAAACGCGCAATAATAAAGTTTGCATCCTTACAAACTATCTGCATTAAAAAATTAAATTTCCCTCATTCATAAAACACTTTTCTAATTTGTAAAGCACACAACCCGTCTACCGAAACATTACATATGTATATAATATGAATATATGAATGCATGAATGTTTGTACGAACATAATATAAACATACCGTTTTTGACTTTATAAAATACAGACTGTCGTGGAGAGTATCTTTACGAGCTCTGGCGAGTATTGCAAAAGTACATAACTTGGTAGTTAAAATCTCCATGGCAGCCCCATAAATAATGAGGGTTGCATGTGACGTGGCAAGGTGGCCCTCGTATGCACTTAGTGCACCACATCTGGAGAACTTCTGCAACAGAACTCGTGTCGTATCTTTTCCAGTTGTGAGTACTTGTAGCATTGTTGTCATTCAGCTTACGCTCGGAAGGACTGAAATAAGCCACTGAAATTTTTCATATGCGCCATATTTCGTCCGCAGGGACGAGAGAAAGGATAAAAAACAATAAAAGCGCCAAAAAGGCAAAAGTATTTCACGTGATAACTTTACAAACAACAAAAATGCAAATGAATGCACTGGCCGTGGGACTGTTGCGTATTACCACTCCCCCGACTCTCGACGGTAAGAATAGTTGCAGGGTTGGCAGGGTAGTTGGGGGTGTAAAGAACTATTCCAAAAGGACATGAACGCGTATGGCTCGTGCTCATTGCTTCCGGCACAGAAACTCACTTGGTGCTACAAAAAGCACTGCGTTCTGTGTCGTTTTCGTGATGGAAAATGTGCGAAAGTGTTCTGCTGGTACAGGAGCCAACCTCCAATGTGTATGTCCAGATAAATTATTCAAAGAACGAGAAAAACGACAAAAACACGTGAAAATCCTGAAAATAGGACGAAAAGTCTATGTTAGGGAAATAACAACGAGAGCACTTGATGCATTCTTGATGGACTCACTTTCAGACTATGGCCCACTTTATTAGCCGGACAATGGTTATTTAATGCGAAACGTTTGCGGCACATTCACTAGAGAATATTCTCGAATGAAATCACATCCGATTGGGAATAGAGATAGTATTGAAAACAGTGATACGACTTCTATGTCTTTATTTAAATTCACTAGTTAACTGCTTTCAACGTATGTATATACACATCAATCCAAATCTTCATTTTGGTGCGAATGACTTATATAAACGCAAATTACCATTCGATATAAAAACTAAAAATTTCAGTAACTAAGAGATGTAATACAAATATCATTTAGTGGACTTTTTTTTTATAATACCAGAATAAGCATGCTACATTTAAAAAAAAATATTTTAAATTCTTTGGTATAAATATATACAATGTATTGATTTTACAAAATGAGTTGATTAATTTCCTCAATGCATCGGGTTTTTTCATTTGGTGTAGTATCTACTGTAGTTTTGAAAAATACCGCACTCAAATTAACTGAAATTCTAAAATATTTTTTTCTTTAAGTTTTCCTGTTTATGAATTTTGAAATTATTTGTTGGCAATTTCAAAGTGTTCAGTAACAATATTTTTTTCAACAATTAATAGTCATTTTTTATCTAATAAAAATGAAATCTTTTCGCTTTACTTTAATTTTTTGGCAAAATTTACTATGCGACCATTCGTTTCCGTTCGACGTTTATACACGTCATCGCTTGATTTTGATTACGCACCGCGTGAGGCACTTTTAAAAATAAATTTCGGAGTTAACTGATTAAATTGAAAATAAAAAAACTGCATTAACTCGAAGCTTTGTACACTTTAAATTTGTTTTCACTAAAATACATACACTGCACATCAACTAGAGTTGATTTCCTCGAAGTGTAGTTCAAAATCTAATGAAAAGCGAATTACATACTAGAATTCTATTAACTATTATAATCATTTCCTGCATTTCTACTTTAGCCCTATGATTTTCTGGAAAATATGAATTGAAAAACAGGGAAACTTTACTGCTTTACTAGTAAAATTCATCTAAAATCTAGATAAATTTACTGAAGTATCTTGTGTTAAATTCTGCTTGATTTTCCCAGATATTCAGTAAAATTTACCAGGAATAGTTACATGTATTTCATCGTACAATTGATATTAGAGTAACTTTTAAATGGATGCTGAGAATTCAATAAAACTAAGGAAATTTGGAGCAGTTCTTACATGAGCGTATTAAATAAATATAATGAGTTGCCCCTCAACTTAATGTTGGGCATACGAACACATATGTATAAATGCTTCAAATAAACCTGATTAAAAGTTTGGCCAATCGTCAATCACAACCTCTCATCTGCAATAAAGATTTGACTAAATTTCTAAGATTTAAAATCGCAAAATGCTATAGGAAGAACAAACATCAAAAATTTTACTATACCTAGACAAATTTCATAGTGTTGCACGATGTATTTATAAATATAATGTGGTGATAAAAATTATTACCATTCAAAATAACTTTCTCTTTTAAATTATTTCTAGTATATTGAATTCCTTCTTAAAGTGGTTAAAGTAGTTTCTGTTTATAGTTTTCAAAAATCCATTACCCAAATAATTCCCTAATTGAGAGATTTAAAGCAAAATACTTCCTCTTTACGTCGAATAATCCATCACAGCCATTAGTTAAGCTTCCGAAGGGACTTAGCGTGGCATCAGATAACAAGCAAAACATTTTCCCCACTTTCGACTGAAAATCCTAGAAAACTGCAGCAATCCAATAAGCAGAAAATCGAAGCAAATCTCAGAGGTAATTTGACCGTGTGCCCAATTACAGGGTCTCTGGGTGTGACCCGGCAGAGCTTTAAGTATTTAAAGCTCAATAAAACTGATATACTGCGAATAACAGTCTCAATGTCACTTTTATGGACCACTAACTGTCCAAATCGGTTTTAGTCACTTGATAAATTGTAGAAGCCTCCAAATATCTCGCTATCGGTGTATGAGCAAAATAAAATTTATTATGGAAAATTTTGGCAATGCCGCGCGAAATAGGACCTAAGGTGGATATCTCCGGGGGAGGATTTTGGAATAAGCAAAATTGTATTTCTGCGAAGTCAGTTAATTGGATTGGAAACAATGGCCAACAGGAGAATAACACTCGTTTCTCCGACCAGACAATCGGGATGCGTAACTTAAAATTTTCTTCCCGGAAGCCGTAGATCAATCCTTCAGCTGCGGTGATTGATTGGCAAGTGTTTTTTTACTAAAGTCAGTACAACAACATTATTCATAGCAAATGAGGAGTAAAATGTCTGGAAATACTTCTCCTGATGATGATAGTGAAGCTATCGCGTGTCTCGTCAATTACGAGAGACTTGCAGCCATGGACCATCCTCTGTCGGGCTGAGGAGTAATATCTGCAGATTTTCGCAAGACAAATTGCTTGAAATGTTTCAACTTTGAACAATTTAACTCGCCTGTTATGAAAACGACGCCAGAACCAGCTGAAGCACTTTTAGAAGTTTGCTTTAAGTGAGCAATTCATGCCCATAAAGCAGCATATCGGGGATGCTAGGGCTATTTTACTGCATGCCGGAGCAGAAGTCACAGAGCTCCGAAAAAAAATTTAGAAAATGTGAGTAATTGGGGTATTCGGTCAGCAATTTGTTTTTGGGTCTTTCCTGGGAATTAATTTGTCTGGCTGTCATTCAAAACTTAAGCTGTTGCGGAAACATGGCAAAATATTATAGGCAGAGTAAAAATAAAATATCATACAATACAATATAAACCCGTTGTAGTCAAACCTCTAAATAATTGTATATAAAAGTTGCACGGGGTCCTTTTCACCCCGGCCCACCTCGAAAGGGCAGCTGTCATTCACGCACTTTGTTTTTTAATTTTTTAGCAAACATTTAACTGAAAGGAATTAAAGGGTCTCTTTTTTATAACCCATAATAGCGTTTTTTTTCTAAAGTTTTGATTTTAGCTACAATTTTAGTAACCGAAAAAGTTAACATAGGATTTATAAAGAGTGAAATAAGGTAAAAAAAAACACTTAATCACTTCGAAAATTGTAATTTTATTTATTATCACTGAAAAGTAAGAGAAATAACATTAAAATATATTACCACCATTTGCAATGAAATAAGAACAATTTTCTTTAAAAAATTTATTTTCAATAATATTGTACATAGTTACATAAATTAGAATTTGTAAAAAAAAAAAAAACAATTGAGCCTTTACAATTTCCTTAACCAATTCAAATGAAATAAATAAATAATATATTCTTTCCCGAGCATAAAATTAGTAACTTCAGTTTAATACTTTATCATATAGTTAAGCTAAATAAATAAGTTAAATAGAAATTGTACGACACAATTGATAAACAAATATACGAAAATGTTGTTTTATAATAATAATATAATATCACTATTAAGAAATATACGGAATCGTAACATTTATTATTTCTATTCAATTTTAAGATTTCAAAGAGTCATTAAGAAGTTTTGACAGAAAGAAAGTTGGGAGGATATTTGAGTCGAACTATAAGAGTATATTTTGAATTTAGTCATTAACATTTTTTCTGCGCATAATTAATTATTTAAAATTTTGTAAGTCCAATGAAAACAGAGAACTTTTGAGAGTACAATGGAGTAGGTAATTGGATGTGTTATGTTTGTATTATTATCATAAAGTTCGTTATTTCTCTAGCTGAATTTTGGTGTTGTTTTCTTTTCTAAAGTTTTTGAGAATGAACCCAATTTCGAGAAAACTTTGGTGCTCCTGAGCGATCCGAGTGCAGAGTTAAGTGCCCTCGTAAAACTTACTGAATTGTCAGAATAACAATAATCGGGATGAATGAACGTGCCCTAATATGATTATTATGGGTTAACTTCGGTCCAAATGGGAGATCTGGGGATGTGCAGGAGTTCGGCTCGGAATGGAACAAACAAGTTCACAAGTTCCCAGTTCCTCAGTAGATTGGAAAAGTGCGCGGGAATAGATTCAATAATTCTGCACGTTACGGCAGTTAAACTCCTCGAAAACTCCGGGACTCCAGTATTATGCAGCGGGGAACTGAATTCTGGATCGAACCGGTGGATACCGTCAGATGGCAGGACCTGTTCCCATACCTCCAGACCGTGAATAGGTTTCCCAGGATATGGGGGGGGTACCTAAAAACTATTCGAGCTCAGCCCACCTTCACTTGTGAAAATTTTCATCTGAAGTGGAGTTCCGGCGGGGGTTTGCTTGCATTTTGTGAATTTTGGCGGAGCGAGGGAGGCTCCAAATTGAATTGAAAACTTAACAAGTGCCAGCATTGCCCTGTCCCTCAATTCCGTCGACAGGTAATAACCCGTGCCACGATTTTGCATATCGCTCAGGCATACACCGGGTAAGTGGAGCCCACAAGATGCTTTTCCTCCCCCGCTCGCATGATTTATGCCTTTCAATTATGCTGCGGCCAGGAATACCGGGAAAAATGGGAACGCTTATGGGTCGTCGGATACATGGCCGGCTGGAGCACACGTACCGCAAATACAAATTTGATGCTAAGTCTTCGCGCCCCCGCCATAAATCATGGTCCTCCCGAAGTTTTTGATTTCTCTTTGCGTTTTTTTTTTTCGGGCGAGGCAGCCGGCGTGATTTATGCTGGGCCCGGCCCGGAAGACGAAGCCCTCTTCCCTTGTCCGGGGATTCTGCATACAATTGCAAGAGTTCCAAAAACAAAACTACAAAAAAAAAACATTATATCCTCGCCCGCACCATCCAAATAGTTAGATATGTGTAAATGGATGCTGTGGGTCCAGAAACGAATTGAGACATACTGCGGAGGACAGTTATGGATTATTCTTCTCAATGAGAAAATCAATTCCAGCTCTCGCCCAGGGGTCCTGAGCCTATCCCAGCTGATATATTTGGGAAAACATTAAGAAATTAGTAAACTGACTACGCCACTGGCTGACACGCTGGGCGATCTTTATAAATCACCCAAGGATCCTGGGTGGATTTGGGATTGTGAAAATTAGTTTTCCCCAAAAAGTTGATAAACAATTTTTCGTTGCATATTTCCAACTTTTGCCCATATTATCGCCTCGGGGACTGTCAACGAAAGCGGCGACAGTTTCGGTTAAGGACCACATTGAGGGCGAGGGGGGCGGAGGATAGGCTGATGGGGCTCATACATCACTGCGATTTATTGCTTTTGAGCTGCCTTTAAACGGCTGAAGGTTTCCAAAATTTTTATTGTTTTCCACGCGAGGTACGGAGAATTTATTCGCTGTCGCTGCGATTTATGGGAACATTTTGTTTATATCCAACTTGGGGCCAATGGTTATTACAACTGAATTACAACAAGTTCCTGAAGGAGGTCTGTGAACGGCTGATGCGTTAAAATATCTATTTCACAAAATGTTCGTATCTTGTTCGATTTTTATACATAATACATATATGCCCATTTTTCAATTTTCACTTCTTTGGATCATCTATAAAGAAAGGCACAACTAAGAGCTAGTTAGAAATACGGATATCTCCTTGATTTCTTGGGACTAACCCATATAAAATATGGTCATTTAACAACTAAATTCAAAATACAAAAACTTTGAATAAGTATAGCATACAAAAGCTATATAGACATAAAGGCACAAAAAAAAACTTAGTGTCCAAATTTCATATTATTAACTTAAGCAATTTCGGCTCGACCATTGTATGCATTGTAAGTAGATAAAGAAAAGCCACATTGGAGTGTGACTTTACTTTCAAGATTTTTACTTAAATAATTTAGGTAAACCTTTTATTTTGATCATAATATCGCTTGTTTTTCTTTTTAATTATTGATATTATTCTGTTTAATAATTGATATTAAATTCCTTTTTTTATATAAATGATGTTCATATATCATATATGCAAATATGAAATAACATGTTTACAGCGCCACCTACTTCCATTCTAGCATAGCTATGAACCATCATCTCGACTAAAAAAATATATTGTAGGAATATGACCTCAACAGGTCAAATCGTTCAGAAGTTACACTATCACTAACAGACGCTCCAAGGATTTTATATATTTATAATAAAGATGGCAAATCTGAATTCAACAAACAAATGAGATAAATATTTTTTGAGGATATATGATACAATTTAAGCTAGTATACCTATACACACTAAAGATTAGTATAGGTGCCTAAAATCAAATAATGAAATAGATAGATAGGGCCCTATAAAACCTAATTATATACCTACATATTGTGTTGGATCGTTGTAATAAACCAATAAAAAAATAAAAATAATTTTATATTGTACCTTTTCAGCTGAAAATTCCAATTTCACAATCTCTGACGACAACTTCTTACATGTGTTTTCATATTCTGTCCCATACCAAAGATCTGAAAATAAAAAATAAAATAATTCAGCAGTACTCAGTAGAAGGAATTGCCGTTTCCATCCATTTGCTTGGTCAGTAAATGGAACATTCCCTTCCACATTCCCCAGCGCAACACCATCGGCGTGTAATAATCCCAAAATATCTCCACAAAACAAGAAATTCCATAAAATTTGTACGCATCCATTTCGATATGAAACACATCGGGCGTGCCAGAGAAATCCACCCTTAATGGGCCCTTTGCCGAGCCTCCCGGCAGTATTTATTGCTTACGTGATTTAAATATCAAGGAAGAACCAGAGTCGGCCGAACGAGGTAATTTAGAGTTTGGAAGGGCAGATATTCGAAATTTATTTATGTTCTCCCAATATCTTCCGGAAATCTTTAAATTTCGTTATATATACATTTTTTTTTTATACCTTGTTCGATCCTCTCGGATAACCTTTTACCCCTTTTGTCAACAAAAATTGAGCACAAAGGTAAACACGGCACGAAGCATTCTCGCCTAAAAGTCTCGTAAGCTCATAACAGGTGGAGGACCATAAATAACATCTTTGGGAGGGCATTAAGCAAATGGTCTTACAAATTGGGTTTTATTACCACGGTGACATTCTAAACGATCGGCCGACCGACCGGCTTCTTCCGTAGAATGGGGCCCCAAACCCGGACCTTGTTCGGTCCTCGGTGCAAAAGTCACAACGTGTTTACATGTTGGCCGAAACCATTCGACCGAGGATAGTGCTCCTCCGTATTAGAGCGGTGTTAGAGCGATGTTTTCGGGGGTTTTTATGGCCCTTAGTCGGTTAGAAGACACCACCCACCGCCACTGCCTCATAGAATAGGATTGCCCTAATAAAAGACTAAAAAAGATCCGAAGGAAGGTGCTTTCAGCTGAAATCCTTCAAGAAAAATAAAAGTTGAAAGGCTTCCAGCTCAAAAGAACTAAATTTAATGGCCAGGCACATCCTATTAAAATGGGTCGGTAGCTCCCGGCATAGCGAAAATTTATAAAAAAATTATTATATAGGTACCTATGTATATAAAATAAATAACCAGGCGAAATAATAAAGAAATTTTCCGGTTTATAGAAAAATAATAGCAGCCATGTTCTTTAAACTGCTATTTTTCACAGAAAAGTTTTATCAACTAAATCTTAAAACCTCAACTACCTGAATGTTATAGTTTACCGAAAACTTTAAATACCCCAAGGCCCCCAAAAGAAAGCAAAACTTTCAAACAACTGAAGTGAAGTTGATTTCAAACGAATTTTATCTCAAATTTTCTCAGATTTTTATCTGATTCAATTTTTTAAGGATAGTATTTTTCTTTAAAGACTGACGGTTGAATGAATGAATCTATTTTTTATTAGTAAGTAGAAAGATACCTACCAAAGACAAATATTTTTATAACGTTTTATGAATAGAAATTGTATTTCATTAGCTGTGTTTTCTTATGATCTGATCTAGATTAGCAATTTCGCATTGAAATTAATTTGTTTGAACTGTTACCTATAGCAAAGATTTGAAAATGGAGCAAAAAATCCATCAAATTGTATTGATTTTTGTCCATCTAAATTACAAATAGCGAGCTGAAAAAAATATTGGATCCAGTTTTAGATGTACGAAAAAATAAGTCAATGCAATTTGATGTTCCTTTCATAAGCAAACACAGGTAAAAAATAAATAAAAATTAATTTTACATTTACCAAATACTTACTTGGAACATTTTCCGCCTACCGTATTGGTTATAATAAAAATAAATTTTGTTAATTTAAGCGCAACCTATAGTTCACGAAACATATCAACAAAGGTTTTTTTTTTTTGCGTAAAAGCCAGAGTTTCCACATTAAACCCGATTTTTCAAATTTTAATCTCGGTAGAAAACAAAAACTCTTCATTAAAAATAACATACCGTCATAGCAAACATTTTACCACGGGCTAGTCTAAAATTCAGCTAGAGATTACCAATAAATTGGCTCAGGTTGCACTATGAACGACGCAGGACCCCCAGATCAAACTCGATTTGTGAAAATTTTACTTTAAAAGAAAATAAGTAAAGTTTTCAGAGATTAAAGGTAAAATATAAAAAAAAATTCATCTGGCTGAAATACTTTTAAACGCGTAGTGGAAAAATTACCTAAAGTCTTGAATAAAATTCTAACAATGAAAAACTAGACTTACCTACTTTTTTCGTAGGAATGTCGGCCTCTTCCTCGATGTATCTTGTTCAACACTTTATAGATAAAGCACTTTAAAAAATTGCACTTTTACTTAAAGAATAATTCTCTTTTTCCGGCTTTTATTTTCACATTTTCAATTTTAATTTTCACTAGCCGGTTGCATGCAATCACAAAATCATCTTCAATATGGGGATCATCCTGCAGGAGATAAAAATAATAAAAATTAATGAATTCATTCATTCGATAATAAAAATATAAGAAAAAAACAACCGAAACCTTCGAACAAGTGGAATTTACCTGAGTGAGACACTACCATAATATCGAAATTTTCCGCGACTGAAACCGACGCCAATTCGTTCAGAAAACACATCACAATTCCACCCGACTTGATTTTCGAATTATTAAAATAAATGAAATGAAATCCTTTGCGGCTTACTTTCACGAGAACGCCGCCATTTCAAAGAGGTGATTTAAAAAATAAAATTATTGAAGCACGCCCGCAGTCCGTCCCGTCCGCCCACTAAGAAAGTAATTCGCGAACTGCGAGAACTTTTCTAACATAACGGTAAATTAGACTGCAAATTTGAAACAAGGGGAAACGAAAACTGCAAAAATTCCACGGAACTGAGGACCTTCAAAGAACGAAACGATTGATTCCATTCAAAAGTTGAAACAGAGAGAAACGAAACCAAAACACGCGGAAATACGTTAGAGCCCCCAAATTAAGCGCAATTTTTAAAATTGTAGCTTTAGTAAAAAGGAAACCCTTCAGGGATTTAATGAAGAATTTTTCAAATAATGCCTTCGAAGTATAAAATTCATTTAGAAATCACCAAGAAATTGGCAAACTCTTTGTTGAATTGCTGAAATTTACAACAGAATAACTAATAGCACTGTTGTAATCAGCTTAAAGAAAAACAAGTTAAAATTAACTAATTTATTTTGATTATAGTTAGCAAAAAATCGCATTTTATGGCATTGTTGAAGCAACTAATTCTTTTTTAATTGACCAGTACATTTTTCTCATTGTATTTTCAAATTTCAATTAAATATAAATTTTATTGTGAAATTTGAAGCGCCCGCTACGTCATTAAGCTACTTTATTATAAAAAATTCCTACTTAATACTGAGTTTTACATACCTCATAATGAAATATAGTGTGTCAGTATTAATTTCTAAATACACATATACAAAACCCTGTACTTTTCTATTTAATGGTATATGTAAATATATCTAATACCATTGATACACTATTTTGTTAACCAAGCTCCTTCTTGGTTATCGTGAAACCAGTTCAAATCGGTTCGTTATGACTTGGTTCCCCATACATTTGAAGTGGTCAAAAACCACGAACAATTAGCTTGGTTTGTGCTTAGCAAAATACTTTCCAACAAATTATGTAAACTTCGCAGCTAATTTTCCAATATCTTCATGTTGTAATTTTCGATTACGTCTCTGTTAGTGTCACTTCTTCTTTAGTTGTGGCAGAGTTACTTATATGGAATTTAAAAATATGTTCATATTGAAAACATAAAGAAATTATGAATAAGTATATTAAAATTAAATCCTTCACTTCACAACTGTATTGCAAAAATGATAAATGTCAAAGTGAACCAGATAGTCTGTCACTGTTTTTGGTTTCAATATTGGTCAACTTCAATAGTTGGTTAACCAAGCTATGTATGTCATAGATATAAGTCTAAAGATTAGTTATAACTCTCTTCCCATTACTAACAAGTAACACTACCCAAGTGTCACTCACCGATTGGAACCAAAATTTACACATCGGTAAAACACAAAAAATATTGCACCCGTGTTTTTTTATTTTGGCAGAATACGCTTTCTAGGGGTAGAAAGCACCCCCGATAAGGGTAAAAATCGATGGATATGAAGTTTCCAGCGTGGACAGCTTTTGAAATTCAACAGTATTTACTATTATAAGAATTCTTGTTTTTTTGCATGAACACTGATTTACGAATTCCAATAAATTATTACAACCTTTTTGAACAATACGAGAATTTAATAGTTAAAAAGTGATTTTTAGATATTTATGCGAGTTTTGTCCCTGTAAACAAGAGTTAGGGTAGATTCTGGGCTCTGGAACTTCGTAACTGTCTTCGTAAATAAGTGTTCATGTAAAAAAAACAAAGTTTTTATAATTGTAAATACTGTTGAATTTCATAAGCCGTCCACGTTGGATCCAATCCATCAATTTTTACCCTTATCGGGGGTGCTTTTTACCCCTAGAAAGCATATTCTGCCAAAATAAAAAAACACGGGTTCAATATTTTTTTGTGTTTTACCCATGTGCAAATTTTGGTTCCAATCGGTGAGTGACACTTGGGTAGTGTTACTTGTAAGTTGGTTTTTCAATTTAATTAGTAGGTACATTTATTATTTATTAATCTAAAAAATAGAAACTGTATAAAGAAACCTTGAGGCTTAAGAGAAAATGATAATATGGTAATTATTCGTGGAAGGTGTCCAATTTGCGCTGAATTGAGAAAGTTTTCATTATACCGACGTTTCCGTGCTTATTTTCCGTAGAAAAATATTATTTAGCCCTTACCCTTTGCCAACTCATTTTATTAAAAACTTTAAACAATCAGTTTTCGCTGAGGCAAGACTTCTACGGAGAAGTTAGTAAGAAAAGGTGTTCATTGGAGTGGTATAGTAAAAACTTTATAGGATGAAAGATGGCGTGATGACATACACCTCCAAACATCCTTCAACTGGTAGCTCCAATGAGGAAAAGGTATGCAGCAAAATTTTCCGGAAATTCTGCCAGAGGTTTCTACTAATTGCACGAGGGATCTGGAGATGATTCCCGCCTTAATTGGCAAAAATGTCTCGTCGTTATGCACACTCGAAGTGGAAAAATAGAGTTTGGCGGAGTGAGGACGACATCCGCTACTAATTTGCCGCCAAACACCCGCCATCTCGGATCCAATTTAATTTGCAAGATAAGTTCCTTAACCGCTTTTCCCGGATTTTGTGCCGCGCACCGCTCCGCGTGGGGCAAATTGATGCATTTTAAATTCGTGCTCGCCAACGAAGGGCTTGCGGACAGGTCTAAGTGGGATAAACTTATTCGGATGACGACGTTTTTCTTCCAGAGTGAAATTCCATAGGAAAAAGTATTCTACTAGTTATAGCGATGGTGGGGCCGGGGAGGGTTGGAGCCCGGAATAAAGTAGAGGGTTGAAAGGGAAAAGTTTCTTTGGCGGTTAAACTTTTAATGAACACCGCTCGGTGGCAGTTCTTGCAAGAACAAGAAACACTTCTGTTCTACGTCCTTTTTATGCAATGAAGAACATCTTTTGCGAATATTGAGCAAAAAAATTCATTTAGCAGGTTCATAGCAAATTTATTTTTTTCTTTGCGGAAACAGGGTGGATAAGGTCGTGGCTCGCTTTGAACCTGGTTAAGGCAAATGGCAAAAGCAGAAGAATTGCAATACATAATTCAACGAAGTTGCTTCTACCAATCTTCTATACTATATCAAGTTTTATGAGACCTATAGGAGTTCCTGTGCCTCAGGAAATTGTATTTTTTACAATGGAAATGAGAAAATGTATTTTAAGGAAAAATTTCTTTTAATTATAGGTATTTTTTTTACAAAGTGTTCTCTATTTTTTTAATGTCATAGGGGACGATCTCCCGAAGCGACCAGTCCTAGAGGAGCTCAAGACAACACCAGTGACAAATCGAGTTCAGAACACACCATAAATTGACTTCCCAATTTAGATTAAATGTTGTGATTGTATTGCCACTTTCATCACAATATTCTGTTTATTCCTAGAAAATTTTAGTGGAAATTAAAAGAAATCTTTAAGCTAAGGATATTTCTACCACGAAAAAGAAGAAAAAGAAGACTTTCGAATTTTTATTTCAACAAATGCGTGCTTGTCGCCCTCAGGAAGTCGAAAATATATTTATCTTTAGCTAATTCGTTTATTTTAGGGATTTTTCCGAATATTTTTTTAACGGAAAAGTGAAAATGTTTAACTTATATGGTTTTGACACAATTATCAATTTTCTTGGAAATAAGTACCTACCTATGCAGAAAATTGCGGCGAAACAAAATCAAACGTTTTTAAAATATTTAAAAATTAATTCTTTCAATTTATTTATTTATTTATTTATCAATGGGCACAACTGACCATTTGGCAGTACAAAATAAATTGAAATAAAATAAAAATAATTATAAACAACATACATAATTAGTAAATAAATTGTAAATAGGCAAACTTATAATACAATAATAATAACCTTATGAGAAAGAAGCAGATTAATTGACTAATTTGATTTGATAATTGAGGAAGGATTTGAAATAATTATTATAATTTATATATATGGACGACATCGGTCCGTTATATTCCAATATTCTTCTTATTTTTGAATTTAATAAGCAATGTTTCCTATATGTATCAGAGACAATATATAGGATAGATAAATAAATGGAACAGAAAAAGGATGATAAAATCGTCTACTTCTGAATCTTCTCATACCTTAACCCTTTGCCTTAAAACAACGTGTGGGAGAAGTGATCCTCTTTCTCTGCCTGAAATAAGAACCCCATATCGGACACGTGTCTGATGTTTTTACACGTTAATGATATAAAATAATAAAATATAATTATTAAATTCTGTTCTATTCAGTCTACTGGTTTGCACAAAATTCGCTGAAACTTCTTCTGGTCACGACGCATGATAAAAGCTACCATCGAAAGTGGCACACATAATCATAGCTCAATTCATAAGGCAAAAGTATTAAATAGGAAAATGAGTCACTTTAGTTTAGTTTATTATAAACAGCATTTTATTAAAATCATGAAGGCGTTACTTAATGTTTAAAAAAAATTACTAGCACATTAAAAATGCTAAAAATTTTTTTTACTTTTTTCCAATTTGACATGGAAAATCGTTCATGAAAACTTTTAGAATTATAAATGTTATTTATTGAAGATCAATAAAGTCGAAAAAGACGCTATTTTCCCATATCTACTATAACTATAGAATCGTGAATTTAATTAACTTGCATTCAAGAAACACAATTCAAAAGATTTAATAAAACTTCGTTCAGAAAATCCAGTCGCTCTCTTAAATCTTAAAATAGTAAAATCTTTCCACAATATTTTTGAAACTCCCTCTTTTATTCTGCATTGTTAGATGAACAGAGATTCGTACTTAGAAATTTTGTAGTTTGGTATTCACAAGGAAATAAAAGGATTTATCATAATTCTCTTCTAGCATAAATCTGTTAAGATTTCATCAAAATTGCTCAATTCTTCCTCACTTATCCAACCCAACTGCATTTCGAGGGCTTGCATACAAATCGGTTAAAAATAGCTAAAGTGCCATTATTTCAAAGTCGTAAAGCGACCTAGTCCAGATTTTTAAAAATTAAATTGTCTTCCTCAATTTCGAAGATAAAACTACTTTGAAAAGTTTTCTTAAATTTTTTGTGTTCTGTTGAAGAAAAACTTCTTCGCGAATTTTTAAAAGAATCCCCCAGCATGGGTCTTTTGGGGGGCAAAAAGAAATAAGTTGGCGAGGTAGTTCCTGAAGGAGAAAAGCCGACGAAGAAATGTAAGAAAAAAAATTGTTTTTGTTTAAAGTTGTAAACTCGAGTTGAATGATGTATGAGGATAGAAGGTATAATATCATTGTCAAGGCACTCACCTGAATTTTCGCTATTTTGGGAACAAAACAAAACCAGGAATTTCTGGACATTGGCCGGGTTTGGTGTGGTGGAGTTGCGGTTTGCTGGCCACCAAATTGTCCGGGACCGAAATGAACCCGTCCGGACTGAGCAAACGAAGAGGAAAGCTTAGAAATTGCGCTCCTTGGGGCACTTCTTCCACGAAGATGCATTATTCATGCCACACGAGTGCGGAGCCCCTAAATAACTCTATAAAGGGTTTTCTCGGGAATGATACCTCGCTCAGCTGGAAAAGTTCCCCCCTGGAAAATGAATCAAACAGTTTTTGCAGCTCCAGGGCGGGGGGTACGTCTGTGGGGCACCAGCCAAGGAGTGCATTGTGCACTTTGCCGGGATTTATGCTTTTTTATTTAAGATCGTTGCAGCCGAGGGGATTTATATGCATCTTGGGTTCAGAGTTATTTGCCTCTGGCGAACAAATAAGGAAATATGGTGTTTGCTGCCCGTAAAGAAATATTATCTGAATATTCAGTTACTGCACCGAACAGTTGCGAAATATTGCGGTGCTTAGGGCTCCCTCTGGTGAAATTGGCCCCGAGTGCATGCAGCTGCTAAAGTGCCCTCCACAAAGGAGAAAAAATATCTGATTTTTTATGGCACTCCACTGCAGGCCATTCGTCTCAACTACAAACTCCAAACTCTAAACCCTGAACCCTTTTGTAACCTATTGAAATTTTCGAAAGATCAATCCGCTCGCGGTTACGCTAATGAATTTTAGCGCAGCGAAATGAAATTCCGATCTCAAAGTTGACGCGTGATGAGTTTTCTATTTTATAGTTACACGTAGATGGACCAAATCAAAAAGTGTTTGATTTCCCCGGAGCCAACCGTTGTTCATATTTTTTTCCGTATGTATTTTACTTTTAGCTCATAACTTCATTCAGTTGCATTGGAACGATGGCAGATTGGATTTATGGGGATTTCTAAAAATCCGAGAAAACCAAATAAATTCGCGAAGGTTTTGAGCACATGGTGGAGGGCAAATAAAATTGTATTTCGTTATGAGTTTATGGTTTTTACTGAGTGTGCATTATTTTTGCATTTTGACGATGTACTCTGGTACTTTGACATAAACGTGAAAACAGTTGACATATCACAAAAACATTTTCGTTACAGTCGTCTGACGGAAACACTAGATTTTTGTAAATTGTACCAGAGACAAGTGCCCAATTGATTTACAAAATTTATACATATGAGAATGCATTCTAGAAAAATAAAATCTTGGACTGATCGCTGTTCGTTTCATCAAAAATTTCACTTCTACTTCTTAAATTAAGACATGATATTGATCGATTGGTTAGCGAATAACCTAAAAATAAATAAGTCCTGAATTTAAAAATAGATTTTTAAAAACAAGCTTTCATCGTATTCTACTTTTCGAACCCTTTCATTTGATATCCATATCATGGGAGTGCACAAAACAAAACTAGTTCGCCATCTTGGGCCCTCCGCCTTATTGGATTTAGAATGACGTCACTTAGGTAACCATGCATTGTCATCCAAACTAAACGTGTCTACAAAATTGTATGTCAATCGGTTGAGGATAACTGCTTTAAAATTCAGTTGCAAGATTTGACCCGAACATACATACATATACATATATACATACAAACATTGCAAGTTAAATAAGCTTGTAAAAAATAGTAACAACGCTTAGTTGCATTTCTCTGCATCTAATACATATTAAATATATTTAATATTTTTACTTGTACCTAATGGATATAAATCAAATAAAGTTATAATAAAGAATCCTATCAATATTGAGTTTATAAATTCTGAGTGAAATATCTTGAAAACTGTAGACAGTAATTTTATTGCCTAATCAATCTATATTCTACATTAATGTTTACTCTTTCACCTACAACATTCTTTATTATATTTAGTGCAGGCTTATCATAAGATAAATTATTACTATTGCTGATGGCGGCAGACGCGGATATAGGTTTTCTCTCAAGTATTATAATTTGTAGTTTTCGATCGCTCGATAACGATTATCAAGTAGTTTTTTTTCGATTGCCGGTTAGCCGAAAAAAATTAAACCTTTCATCCAAAAAAATGATTTTTTTTAAAACACAAATCAGAACCCTCTAAATTAAACAATATTGAAATAATTATATACGTCTATATGTCATATATGTATATGTAGTAGCGTTTCAAATGCATAGATAGTTTGCCATAGAGATCGTATTATTTCAAAAATTATTATTATTATCTGTCTCAGTGGCAATTATTTCCTTATATGTTATATGAGCCGAAAACTAATCAGTATAGCAGTAACATTCTGAATGCAGAAATGGTTACCATTAGGTAATTTTTTTATGAAAGGCCTAAATGGGATTGGAATTTCTTGCGTCAGTCATTTATAAAAAGGCATTCGGTCGAGGTCCAGAAAGAAGCAATTGCTCCTTTGTACAATTTATTTTTAAAAGTGTTTTCTTAAGAACTAAATCTTTGTTCTTTCCTTAAATATTTGTATATTCAGTGAAGTAAAATTCCTGCACTAACTCTTTTAAAGTAGATGTAGGTACTGTTTATTAAAATTATAATCAATTTGTAATTTGTGCCCATATTGCCCAACCTTACCTACCTAAAGTAATGGACATTAATTTTAAGATTAATTACATTTTCATATATGTATGCGTTTATGTATTTTCAGCTTCATCGTCAAGCAATAAGATGGTCCCAAGAAATTGAGACTGAAAATTTATGTTTTATATGGAGTATAAAATTTTGGTCCTTTGGTAGATATATAGCTTTTACTCTTTTACTGCGCTACCCTCAATAAACCAAAAATCTTTTCGAAACGAAACCGCGACGCACGCGATTAAGATCACCGCTGAACAAAAGATTAATTCGGTGAACACGTGGGCATATATCACCGATATGCGAACCAAATCTTCATACAAATTCCAAAGTTCAGCGCTGAGAAAATCCCAGACAGAGTCGAGGCTCGCGGGCGTAAAATTGAAATTCCCTCCCTGATCCCTCGCACGGTTTAATTCCGTTTATTATTCATGGATGCGCTGACTATAAATCGAGAGCACTCACTTTCCTCAAGCACCGGTCGTAAATCAGGCCGCTCCGGTGAATTATTTAATCCTTCCGCAGGTAAAATTTTAACAATTCAAGCAGAATCCGCAGAGATCTGCCACACATACGGCGGGGGCGGGGGTCGGGTTCTTTTCACCTAATTTGAAAGTTCTTTGCACGTGGAGCGATTTTGGTTTTTGGTGCGAGCTCCGATAAGCAAGCCGGGGTGAGAAAGGATGCTGATTCTTAATCTGGCATGGTCCAGCAGCATCTGACGTGCTCGATAACAAATTCGGTCGGGCCGGACATTGACGGGATAGGATCTTATCAAGATCAGAAACTTTTTAATGCAATTGATTTGAATTTTCGTGGGGTGATGGATTGAGTGTCCCCTGAGGCCCAGAGCACAACACACTCGATAATGAGCTCCCGATAATGTGCCACCCCTGCCCGGCGCAGCCCTATCCCTGGGCCACAAATGAAAGTGGCAAACCCACCGGAGGCCAGGAGCACTGCCGGCAGCAGCCCCAAAGTTTCATCCCCAACTTTGTTGATCACGGGCACAAACTCAATTTTGTAGAAATGCGAACCGGAGCATGGAGAATCAACGCAAAGCCATCCCCCCCGGCTCCCGGATGAGGGACTTTCGTGCCCTTGGAGTGTGGGCCAAGAAACAAAATATCACCGAAGGGAGGCCGGGGGACAGACTAAGGAGACGATGGTCTCCGAAGAAACAATCACAGCCCTGGAAGATGAAGGGCCGGGGGGAGGGCGGCCAAGTCGCACGCAGTTATCTGATTTAATGCTCTGGTGGCTTCGAAACCGACTCGCTCGTCTGATTGGCGACAACTTTCAAAATAGATTTATGATGACAAATCAAGAAAAATTTCCAGCTTTGTATAATGAACCTGCCCTTCATGGTCCGTCGTGTCCCTTAAATATTGCCCGGGTAAATCCCCGGCCTGGATCCGAAAAGTAAGAGACCAGCAAAACTTGCGTCCCCAGTGACCCCGGCGCGGCGCGATGATGTGGCGCGTTCCAAGGGCTGCTCTCCTCTTGGCAAAATTCACGAATGCAAAGATCCGAGAAATCACTTCAATAATCATCCTCAGGACCTTCCACTCGCCCTATTAAGCTCCTTTTTCCTATTTTTTCCCTTTTTTTTATTTGGGGAAAGATGAAAAGTTTTTTTTCCCGAATTATTGCTGCCGTTCCGCCTGGGAAAGCGAAAAAGTTCCGATATGAAATCATAAATAGTTTCTCGCGGCGAAGCCCTTGCAAGTTTTGGGGTCAATGGGGCTAGTACACAATGAATTTAAATAAACAGGTCCTCACAGGATACCTCCTTCAAACTCCTGATTATAGTTCACACTATATGAGAAAAAAAAATCGAAAATGAACGAAGGCGAGCAAAAACACGCGCTTCCTTCTTGACCTTCAGACCAAAGAAAGTTACGAAATTGCATTCGAATTTCTTCCAAAGAGGCTTTACTTAGCTTTGAAATATAAGAAAAGAGAAAGAAAGTTGCGCTAAATACCTTATGTCTAGCAGGAAATACGAATGAAGAATTCCTTTTATGGATAATGTCGTAATTAATCGAATTTTGCTAATGCCTTATTTTCATATAACACTGCGGAGCACTTGATTAGGAAACGGGTATAAATGGCAAATAAGGATATTACACACACGTGCAAGACAATTTATTTTCATACATATGTTTGTTCTTATAAATTCCAATTACTTTCACGTACTTTCCCATTAACAGGAACTCTAAGAAATAAAACTATCTGCATTTGGACCTAATTTTACTCATTTTATTCTTAAAATTATTTTTATCATTTTCTTCGAATTTACATACATACATATGTATAGGTATATCGTTATTTTCTAAAGAAAAAAACCAAACATTGCTTCTAGCAATGAATGATATAGCAATAGCCAGGTTACTTTGAGTAGAACTTTTGGTAATATTTCAACTAATATCTAATAATAGTATGTGCGGATTTGTGATTGTGACCCCTAAAATGTAACCATTGAAAAACTATATTAAAGCTCATATTATGCTAAAAATTGTCCTTTTTACACCTTTTTACACCTTTTTATCAAAACAATATTATAGGTACACATCCGCATATCGATACTCGCTACCTTCCTAAGTTTATCAACGACATTCAAAGTGGTTAAAATAATAAGATTTTTATCTGAAACGTGCTTTTTTCGTTACAGTGTGAGAATCAACAACATATAACTATGATGTTGATAAAACCGATAGTACAAACAATTTATATAAGGTATGTTTGCACTATAACATTCATTACTAGAGGACGGGTCACCAAGTCCCATACATTTTTGCTCATCCTCCTTTAACACATTTTATAGCTACATATTATATATTAGAATGTAGCAGACTATAAATAAGCAACATTTAATGTAACCAATAAAAAAAACTGTTTATTTCAAGAAGTGAGGAAAAGTGACTAAATTAGAGGCTACCATGTATAAATTATTATTGATTCGATTTCTATGAAGTACACTTTAGGTAATTTTGACCCACAAACTCAGGACAAGGGTTAAAAACAGTAGTTTTTTTCTGAGTGTATTATTAATTTAAAAAAGAAAAGGGACCAAATAATGAAATATTGATTAATATATACATATGTTACTGGAAAAGTCCCTAAAGCACTCCGATTTAATCATCTTATTATCGCAACATAAGATAAGAGCAATTCGTTTCCAAATTAAGCGCTATTATTGAAATAAAATATACCACCAACAGAGGAAAAGAAATGCGAAAATAAAAATGGAAGTTCAATATGTTGGCCATTTATTGGCAGTTTCCATTTAACTGTTGCCATGAAAGGCACTTTTCGCCCAACAACTGCCAGGCCTCGGGGATTTTCCCTTAAAAAGAGCCCCGGGTGAGTGCCCCGAGGGAGGGTCTATTTTTTTTTATAAATTTTCCTCCCATCATCCATCATCATCTGTAGAGTCATTTTTCAGCGGCTTTTGATAAAATCCAGTTAACTTCAGCGCGAGTTCAAGGGCCTCTAGCCGGGCTCCGTGCGTCGTCCAGAAATCCTGCAGGACTAGAACCATGCGTTCAGCGCCCTTTCAACTTTTTTTTCCTCCAATGTTTTCGGGGATTTTTCAATAATCCCGAAAACACTTTCTCTCTGCCTAAACCCGAGTTCGACGGTGATCGCATCGAAGGCCGAAATCGGCCCCAATTGTACGTGGAGCGCACCCCGCGGCAGGGTTTTCGCAGAAGGGCTTTTGCGTGGGCGTGTCGCACCTCCGGCGATGATAATCACATTCTAAGCATGTTTTTCTATTAATATGCAAAGAAGGGCCTCGGGCACCCTCAAATCAACTAGAACCCGGTTAAGGGCGAACGGGGCCGGGGGGCACCGCGCCGGAGTGGAAGCGCCTGTTGACTTCCACGCGCGCCATCTAGGCACATCCTGAATTAATTTTCATTCCGTCATAACGTGAAACGTGTGCTTGCGGCCTTATCGCATTAACTCCATAATGAGGTGAATTTTGCATAAGCGCGCAAAAGAATAAAGCCGCTGGGCGGCAATAGGTAATACAGCGCAATGATCGCGTAATAAAATTCGAAATTATTTCGCGAGGCACGCCTCTCTGCGATCTGAATTTCGAATGGATTTTAGATAAGCCGCAACGGGCGTATCGGATTCCCGGAAATCCGGCACTTTCCTTATAACCGGAAACTGGACTAACACTCAAGGTCTGGAAAAGAACAGAAAAACATAATTATTTTTTTCTTTAATTAAAGAGGTGACCATCCCCAGGGTTAACAACGTTTTGTTTACCTTTCCTCCACATTTGCATAGACGGCGACGTGCCGCTACCCGACTACCTTTGAGCTGGGAAAATTGTTTCGAAGGGTTTTTGCCCGGACGATGATGAAAGACATCGCCCTGGTAAAGGGTTAAATGTGATGAAAAAGTTTCGGTTTCCGTAAAGAAACGGAGGCGGGATGCTTTCTTGCATATTTTAGATACGAAGAATGCTAATTTTTTAGCACCGCAAGGTTTAAAGCAATTTGCAGACGTTTTTCTTTCAGTATAAAATGAAAGGTTCACAGGTCTGTCACTCGGCGAACATCTTATGCTAATTTTTTAAAAAACCTTCTCCGCGACGTCTTTTGGCTATTGGAATTTTTATTAAGGGCCAGGACTTACCTTGCAAGTAGATTCGCCTCCGAGTAATTGATGTAGTCTATAGAGTAAATAGAGCCTTTTACGTCGAGGTATCATGAATTTTTCTAGAAATTTTATGGATTAACTAACTTCCTCTTTTCGATTTTCGATCAAAGAAAAATTAAATATTTATTATACCAAACGAGCGAACCAACCTTCTTTAACATCTATGGAAAATGTACATGCTTAGGTGCACAAATTTAAAATATTTTCCAGAAGAATTTTTCCGATCAAATTTTAAAGTTAATGTTGTAAAATTTTAGTTAAAATAAATTCTATACACCATACAAACAGAAAAATATTTCATTACTTTTTTAAGAACATTTAATAACTAAAAAGACACATCTGAGAATTGTTCGTAATATGTAGGAAGAATAATACATTTTTATACTATAGACATTTACATTAAATTAACGAAAAATTCGCAAATATAACTAAAATGGATTAATTCATTAAATATTTCATCAAATTATCGAAAAATTGGTGTACTCGCAAACATTTTTTTGGATTTTTACGAAATTGTCC
Source organism: Machimus rusticus (assembly GCA_951509405.1). Classification (NCBI taxonomy): domain Eukaryota; kingdom Metazoa; phylum Arthropoda; class Insecta; order Diptera; family Asilidae; genus Machimus; species Machimus rusticus. Next base: position 12,369,629 of record OX608054.1, on the reverse strand, counting down.
TAAATTTTACTTAAATTGCCATATTTATACTTTACGAAATATATTTGAAGTCGATGATAGACTGCGAAAACAGTCGGTTAATTTATGAATCTTGATGTAGAGTAAAACCTTGAAATTTTAGTGAAATGTAATATAAATTACATATTTGTATTATCTTCCAACTAATCAGAGTAGTATATAGTACGAATCAAAAATTATTTTGCAACATTATAAATGTCTTTTTAAAATTATGCTATACAAACTCCCTTTTAATTTTTAGAAGCTAACATAGAAAAGAACCATGTATATAAAACGCAGAGTGCCTGATGTGCGCTAAAAATAGTTTGTCCACTTTATAGATTTGAACTTATTGAAGCAAAAATCAATTTTGCATATTTTCTGCTCGCCATCGATGTCCCTTGTTTACTTTATGGGAAAAAACATGAATGCATTTACTCTAATGAATTCGCCATTGAATTTCTAATAATTGCAATGCTTTACAATGTTACTGAACCAAGGTTTATTTATTTATTTTTTAATTTGTTGAATGCATGAATGCAATCGATATTTTAAAACTCTGAATAATTTACGCTTCAACGTAACTAGTTATTTTAATCAACAATTTGTTTACATTTTAAAATCCGGTCATAATTTTATGTATTTTTATATCTTAGCACTATCTAGTACTTAAATTCCCATATCTCTGCTACTTTTATCAGTTGTTCAATACCAAGCTTATTCATAAATCCTTCGGAATTTTACGATATCGTAAAACTATCGTAAAAATATCAATTTTTTAAAAGTTTTACTGATTGCTGATGAACTTTACTTTGTTTGACTTATGTTGAAAAGAAATGAGAAAATTGATAACTTATTGAGTAACTTGATAATTTGCTAATAAATGCACTCAACTGTTTGCTATACATACATATGTAACGATGCAAATTTAACCATAAATACAGCGTTGGAAAATTTTCTCATACATCATTGTTAGATGATAATCTAGAATCCAGTAACATGTAACATATTCTGAGTGTTGCATAGAGCACGAGTTACACAATTCCTCTGGGTTTTGACTAGAAGGATTTATCAGATTCTGTGGGCATTGAGTGCAGGACTCAGGACATTAATATTCACGTAACTTTCTGGGTATCAATTAGTATTAAGGGATAAATTGAGCTCCCTGAGTATAAATTACAATATAAAGGTATCGACTAAACTGCAAGCTTCTCAATCCATTTTAACAGAGGGGTGTCTTACTTATCGGACATTGAACAAGCAGCTTTAAAGGAAATCTTAACAACTCAATCTGAGATTGCTATAAATCTGGTATGGATAATTGCGAAACCAACTTTAATGTTCCTTGAACTTACCTATACCTATTTCGAATTTTTGATTAAAATTGAGTAGTTAGATGAAGTTCTTTAAAATATAACACACAATTTGCGTTCGACATTAAAAAATAACGAATTGTTTTAGGAGCTAGTTAAATAACTTAAATAAAAGCTGAAATCTTAAAGCTATTATATAAAAATACAAAATGCTTCAAAATTTTTCGAAATAATCCGTGAATTTCCATAGATTGATAATTTTATACAATAGATAACGAATTAAGAACATAGCAAGCTCAAGAAAAACTTGTTCGTCAAGGTAAAAAGGGTTATAAAAATAATTTAAATTTTATATTCCTAGATTAAGACTCAGGCTTTCATTTAAACAACAAACTATAAAACGGATAAGGACATTTTTTAATTATTTTGATGCATGACAAATAAAAATATGATGAAATAAATTACGTTGCGTGCATCAAATATTTCAAATTTTACACGAAGTTCCCATACGCATGCGCGTTCGACTTTCTTGGGAACTTTTCGTTCCCATCCGCACGGAACGTGTTAATAAACTAAGTTAAAGATCTAAATACCATAACTGATTTTATAGTGACTCGATATTTTTGGTCATAAAAAGGGAATAATATTGTTACAATTTTGCCCGCCGCGCGGCTGGCGGACAAAATTGCACAATTTTCCTCCGCTATAATTGAGGATATGGGCTCGTCCGCCGAGGCAGGCAAGCCCGAAAAAAAGATCGGCGTTTCGATCTGGGGCACTGATCAGATCTCATCAGTGTGGCTGATGATCAGTGCCCCGAGCCACAGACGCCGGATTGTGCGGATCGAAAGCCGATCCCTATATCCACTTGATCGGAATTTCAAGTGTGAATTATAGCGAAGGAAAATTTTGTAACAATATATAACTGGAAAAGTCCTTCCCATCAGGAAACGTTTAATAAAAATCCTTTAAAGCTCTTACTTAGATTTGAGTATGCTCAGAAAGTAAAATAAAGGAAACCTGTTTTGCATATAAAATGTGATGCAACATAAAAACTTAACAAACCCATGATATCTATTTTCATAAAGAGACGTAGATCTTCTACAATTTCCACTTTACGGAAATCCTCTTGATACACGCGTGCCAACAGCACTTAACGTTCATGGCCCAATTCACCTGTGATTTATCATAATGTCTGAAATCCCACAAGATCCAACAAGTACCTGCGGGATGTGCCATTGTCTCAGCATCCAGAATCGCAAATCCCAGCTCAGCGCTCAGCCGACTAAATGGCAGGGCGCATCCCAGTCGATTCTGCAAATTAAGAGAGATTGTGCAGTGCCTTAATTAATTTTGCAATAATTTTATCAGTCCTTTTTGCGGATTCCCTCGGGACTTCCATGACATTGAGCGCCATAATCGTAAATCCCCAATAAAGCATGCCAAATCCTAAAAGGGACGGAATTAAGGAAATTTTTCTTGCTGCTCAGCAGAGTTACGTATCTTGGCGCTCTTAAATATATTGTAAACCTGACCTTCCGTATTTTACTGGATGTCACTTGAATTGTGGGGCGCCGGAGAGAAGGGGAATAAAAGGGGAGCCGGACAGGACAGGGACATGTCTCGGTGATAGTAAAAATTTTTCCCGGACAACGTACGATTTTTGCGATATAAACCACCGCAAATGACATATAAAAAAAATCCACTAATACTCCAATCTCCCGGCAACCAGAGAACGATGTCCACCCTGTGCCGGTTCTAGATAAATTTTGGAGCTTGGTATAGTCCGGTTCATTTAGTGCAGAAATAATGGGCGCTCCCGCTGGCCATAAAAGTAATATAGTAATTCGGGTGTAAGACGGGAAAAGCAGATTTCGCCAAAAATTCAATTTATTGCGAAATTGCAGTACCGCGGTATCTTTAGACCTGATCTGACCGCAAAACGTCCCGGACATTAATTGTTCCCGGGGAGGAGATGGGAGAGAGGGAACCAAAGTCGGACAGAACTAGGGATGAGATTTCACACTCAGCTAGTTAGCAGAAGAGCTCTAGCAATTGATTAAATCACTGAAATTCCCGGGAAGCTAGTGTACTCTAAAAAAAAAAGGGAAATTGTATGTGGCGACAGTTCAACATTTTTAGAGACAAAAAATCCCAGGGTTTTCGTGATTTTCATGACTTTTAGTGCTTCCATATGAATAAGTCATGAAGTGAGGGTTGCATGGGAGGTTTTTTTTTTGGCGCAATAAAAAAAATAATCGCTTCCTAGAGATATAATAAATTCAATGGAAGTGCATAAAAAGGGCCACAGATGGTCCCACTGTGACAACCCTTTACTTCATCCCTGCACTCTCACAGTGGATCATATGTCGGATGATCCGGCTCTAGATGGCGCTGTGCGGTCGCACCTGGACCAAAACGAAATATGTAAAGGCCCAAAATTCGCAGCCGGCCCCGTCAAAATATCTGACATGTGTGAATCATAAATTACAACTGAGGGCACAAAAGAGTTGATAGCAATCAATAATATTACCTATAACCCTTTCAGAACACAACCAGACACCACTTCCGGGCCGCCCCCTCCCCGCGGCCCTATATCCCCTCTATGGCGCTGCCGTGCCGTGATATTGCTCCCCGTCCGGCAATAAAACCGGAGCCGGGTTAAACTTCACAGAGAATTTTGTTCCGTGTCACTTGCGCTGGCCGGCGGTGGAGCATAATCAGAACCGACCGGGAGCGGAGCTGGGGGCGGCCCGGGAGGGGCAGATATGTCGTCGTACGCTTTAGTTTAGCATGAATAATAATGTGCACAAATAATGCCAATTTAAATCATGTTAAACGATGCCAGTGGGAAGTCGTTATGGGGAGATCACCCGCGATTGTCCGCAATAATTTGTGTGTGCGGTGTACCAACCTAAACTGATGGCATCCGCCCCCGCCGCCGTGGGTTTTAATTGATTTCTCTCTAGGGCAATTTAATAGATATGTCATTTTTATCACAAAAACTGGGATGAAATATTTTAGATTTAGAATTAAATTAAAAATTTCGTTATGTAGGTTTAATGAAAAACAGGAAAGAAAACGTTTTCTTTAAACAAGAAAAGCAGTCCAATTTTCTTATATTTTACTTAATGTTTCTTTCTTAGAATTTTCCGTAAATATAAATAATTTTTTTAATCTGGCTGAACACATAACTTTAACATATTCTTAACCTCCTCAGAGACGAATTTCTTAAAGGTGGAAAAAGTGGTTTCATGTTTTACTTATTTGTTGACTTATGTTTAAGTGAAAGCTATACCTCAGTCAGTAAGAAAAATTTGGAGAAACAATTAATATGGTATTGTTCACATATTTGACAGAAAACTGATAAATAATAAAAAATATATATATATAAATTCTTTGCAAGAAAATAGCTCTCCTTCAGTAGCCTGCACGTTCTCCCGACGCACGCCGACACCTCAACATTATTGTAAATGGATGGGGTGTACATATTATCCCATAATGTTTTTAAAAATCGCAGAACATATTTCAATCGACAGACGACCATAATATCCCAGATACACGGGCACGGTTGAATCGGTTGTACCGCGTATCACTGCGGATTAAGTTTGAATTTTCATCCGTAACTTCATTCGAACGTAATCGGATGAAGTTCCCACAACTTAATTCTCAGCGGATGAAGATGGAAGGTCTGGAAAAATCAACTAATTTCCAGTATCAAATTATCACCGACCAACGGATATTTGAAAATCGAAGCGATAATTTAATAAAATATTATCTGAGTGGCGAAAACTGTAAGGCCGTACTATTATTAATAATTTCAACTTGATACCTCTAGCCATTCCTGATAAAAACTGTCTTAACGGACAGATGGACAAAAAAGTGATCCTATATAGGGGTTCCTGTGAACCTTAGAAAGAAGAAATTCCTTACTTACTACTTTATTTTATAGAGCGCTTACTGATAAAGTAGCGGACTTATAGTTTAAAAAAAGGTAAAAATCCTTGTTTCTGGATTCTACAGAGTGTAGACAGAATTACTTAAAACCCGACGGAGACCGACCAAAAATTTCAAAGAACCACAAATATGGCATCCTTATGGACCTCCGACATGATTTTGAAGTGCATCCGAGCACCTGACCGAACTGGTAAGGGACTGCGTCGAATGGGGCCGTGTGCAAGTTTTGAACAGGTTCGAGAGTATGTTCAGCATTTGTTCAACAAGCCCCAAAATGCACTCGTAGTGCATTTTACAGGTTAAACAAAAGGTGCTCATATGGCGGAAAGTGCAGTGATAGGAGGCCGGAGGGGGAGGCTAAAAATGTTAATCAACACGAAATCCGGAACTGAGGCGCAGAGGCTGCTCCGGAATCCAGAAGCTCGGCTACAATCAGTTCGCACGTAGAATAATAATTTGCCCCCGTGGAATAAACTACTATACTGAAATTGAAAAGGTTCCGTCGAACAACATCCCGCGTCCCGGCCCCGATCCCCCGCACGGGCATCCGCCAACCGATCCACAGTGGGGCTCTCACTGCCGGAGGAGCAGGACTGGTGGGAAGAAAAAAGGATTCCCCCCATGGCTAAAAGATTGCCAGGAACAGGGACGGGTACTGATTTCAGAACGCGGTGTTTTGCCCGGAGCGTGAAAGGGGGAGGGGGGATCCAGGAGCATCTTGTTCCTCCGGGCACCAGGAACCACATGAGCCAGAGATGGGGGATCCTGCAACTTCCTGGACCACATTCGGAACCTCCGTCGCGCCGTAAAGAATCTGCCCGGGCGCGATTGTGGCAGAGGTCCGCTCCAAGTGTGAACAATTTTATGTTCGGGGGATTACTGTTTTAATGCTAAATCTGCGCCAGGCGTTTCTACGGGGGATTTCGGGTCATTTCCTTTGACTCGTGGCGCTCCACCGACAGAAAAGAGGGAATTTTCCGAAAGTTTAGCTGCGATCCGACCCGACCCGATAACGTGAGATACGAGCCCCACATGCCGGTGAAAGGTGAATGGGGCGACAGTCGCCGCGACGCCCAAGGATGCGATGAAATGCGGCTCGACGGAAGCTAAGTGGGTCGTCGCTCGAAGGAGCTTATCGATGTCACCCACACCGGATCAAGGACGAAGGCGCAATAACGCCGGGAAAAGTAATCAAAATGCTGGCCCCAGGGATGCGTAAGGAAAGTGATTGATCTCATCAAAAAATGAATGCTGGTTCTAACATAAATTTCTGTAACTTACTTAGTGGGGAAGCAAGATAGCAAGATCTAAGGGAGTAGGCCATGATACATCGATACAAATAGCAAATCTGATCCTGGGCATTAATCTCCAATAAACCCATAATAAAAAGCATTAACTACGCTTTTTATGGAGAAGATAAATGACAATTATAGGGTCAAAATCCCGGAAAAGGTCTCTTAATAGCGAATTCCTAAAAATCCAGAAAATCCTCCTAAATATCCCTAAATATCCTAAAATTCCAAAAGAATGGAATCAACTGATTTAAAGTAAGCTACCGCCTAGCCTATAAGCATATAACACAACTCAAACACCAAATTTTTCCTCAAAGAATTTGGAAATCAATTCTACAGAATTTTGCTTCCGCAGATTACAAATTCGTAAATGAAAATGCTCAATCAGCCTACCATTTTAACAAAATAAGGTTAAAAATATATAAAGACCTTATTTTAACTATATTTATGAAAAATCCTTACAAAATAACGAATTGAGCTAGGAGCTTACAATGTTGTTCAAATGATAGCTGAAATATCAAGGTGCTGTTTACAAAGACAAAATACCTTAAAACAATTCGAAATGATTCATGAATTTGACTCTTTTCCATAAAGTAATTACTTCATATAATAAATGGCAAAAAAAGGACCTAGACAAGGTGTCTAAAAAGGACTATTGAGGTAAATTTCATTCGATTTTCTTACATTAAGATTTAGGATTTCATTAAAGTCAAGTTACAAAGTTCTATGATAATCCTTTAGTTTTTATTGATAATTCAAAAATGGTCAAAATACGGTTTTCAAAACCTATATTAATACTACCAACATTAGAAAATAAAACTTTAAGAAGAATTTTTAAAAAAATTTTGCTCCGAGGTATTCATTTTTTAAAAATATATTTTCCCCAAAACCCTGAAGAGTTCGCTTTCAATTAAAATTGAAGTTATGGATTTTGATTACCTACATTCTGTAGGAGTGCTTCTTTGAAGTAAAAAATTATGAATAAAGAAAATTTTTCAATCACTTGTATTTCTCGAGATATTTAACTTTGAAAGTTGGAAAATTAACATTTCTTACCACGATTTTTTCCATATTCCCAGAAAGTTTAATTGCAAATTGTATGAATACCTTAAATTAAATTCTTCAAATCTTTGAAATTAACGAATTAAAGGAAGTATGACAAATCGGAGTAGGTTAAGTCATTTTTTTGTTTTTTTTTTTCAGCAGTTGTGTAGAGATTTCTACGAAAACCCGGGGAAACTTTTTTAATTACGTAAGGTTTCGCCACTTTTCAGAATTTGAACGTTATATATGTAGGTATGTACGTAAGTATCTTTTTTTTTGCATATCTGTTACCCCCTAAAAAGTAACTAATTTGTTTGTTTTGAAGCCCTTAAAATTTAACCTGAAGCAATTTCTGGTCAACATCTAGCCGACTGTAAGATTTCTTGAGGATCGTAAATACCAAAAATGCATTCCAGAGAAATACTAATTTAAAAGAAATTTTTCAAATTCAACGGCATTCTTAGAATCTCTTTAAGAAAAATTAACTTCTCGGTTTTATTCAAATCCCGAAAAACCACCAGTACAAATTTTTTCCTGGAGAAAGGTATATAGGTATAGAGGTTTGAATTCAAGTTTTTAATAATACTTACTCAAAAGTTATACAAGTTATCTTATTATTGCTATTCCACAACCGTTAAAAGCATGCAAAAATAAAAATAATAAATCACTCATTTTGTAAAACACTTGCTCATGAAGAAGGATTATTATTATTTGTGTTTTAAGAGCTTAGGGAACATAAACAAATTGAAAACTTTTATTACCATTACTTATCAGAAAACTCCGCAGAATAATTGATCAATCAAACTGCGGCGATTAACGTCCTCATAAATCGCCCGGTTCGTAGCCAGAACATCAATCACGTACTAATCAGCAGCTGTTCGGTGGCGCCACATGGCGGCGCTCCCATGCCCTGAATTGTAATTTACGTTTTTCGGCATCTCAAACAAATCGAGGAAGTCGCCGACTTTAAAATCGTAACTTTTCCCAGCCGCATTTTATGTGACACTCCCCTTTTGCGCTAAAAAACACAAAAATTCCACCGCAGCTCGAAGGGGGATGCTCCCGGTGCCTGTCGACCCTTCGTAAAATAGGGACGGTTCTGAGAGGAGGCCGACCGGGCGGCAGTCCTAAGTTATGTCTGAGAATTGAATTTAATAAGATGGAAATTTCGCTATTAAGACGCCAAGAAAAACTTTCTCAATAAAAGAGCTATCGAAGGAAGTTTATTTCTTGTTTGTTGTCTTAACTATGGACGAACGAATTTATCTGCACGAGTGGGGCAATATGAATACGCAATTAGATCGTATCGCAGTGGACTCAGCCGAATTTCCATAAAGTATTCGGGGAGTGCTTATTTTCATTTAGCCAAGCTCTGGTTTATGCCCAAGACTCTCGTACGCCTCGTCAAATTTCTGGTTCTCCCCAATTTTTGTGGTAATTGGAAGTAGACTTGATGGTAAGTCCCTTTTTCTGGTGTCCTTTAGACATTTGGCACAGTCATTGAGTTCCTCATCAAAGTTGACTGATGGCTCAGTATAACTGCGGTCTGGACGTACCATGTTCAAAGTTTTATTATGGAAATGGTTCTCAGTAGATTCTTTCCGGATTTCAGAACTCATATTTTTTTATGATATCTGCTACAAGAACTGGCAGCTGTTGAGTGCCAGTGTCTATTATTCAAACATGAGGTAGTTTTATGCTTTATGTTTATTTATATACTAGGACTTTGACCCCTGTTAATTATACCTTTTTTTTCGTACCTAATACTAAAAAAATCGCAATTAGCAAAGAGTCTGCTAATAGAGTACACCCACATATACCTAATACTAAAATTACATTCAATGCTGAATAAATCGTGGTTTAAATTTAATTTTTAACTTATTCCTTGCATGCTTTTATTCAAAAATAATTTCTGGTCAAAGTTAAAGTCGACTGTATTAGAAAGAGAATTAAAGCAAACAATTTAACGAATTACCGATTCATAATAATCATAAATTCTTGTATGTTTACTGTAGCATATGTAGGTACATGTATAGATATATGTATGTACATAATTATATATCCATATATGAAACAGGAATAACAGCTCTCTAATTTTACAAGAACTGACTGTTGTCTAGATCAGCAAACCGGAGACATACAACATTTTCAACGAAGTCTACGACATCATTGATAAAGAGAGTATGCACCGTAGAATGGCAATAACTTCTCTTGACAGGATATTTTTCATTTTTACATACGCCAACTTGTGAGTTACCTTCTAGCGCGTTTTTAACATAATTAGAAAACAAAGCAAGGTTAGTACAACATGACTTCCCCTTAATGACACCCCGGGGGTGTGGCTGGGGTGTGGCTAGGGCGTGGTTAGGGCGTGGCTAGGGTGCCTTAGCCACACCCCCGCCACGCCTTAGCCACACCCCGCTACACCCCCGCCAGGCCTTAGCCACGCCCTAACCACGCCCTAACCACGCCTTAGCCACGCCCTAACCACGCCTTAGCCACACCCCGACCACACCCAAGCCACGCCCTAGCCACGCCCTAACCACGCCTTAGCCACACCCCCGCCACACCCAAGCCACCCCCTAGCCACACCCAAGCCACGCCCTAGCCACGCCCTAACCACGCCTTAGCCACGCCCTAGCCACACCCCCGCCATGCCTTAGCCACGCCCTAGCCACGCCTTAGCCACGCCCTAGCCACACCCCCGCCACGCCCTAGCCACACCCCCGCCACGCCCTAACCACGCCTTAGCCACGCCCTAGCCACACCCCCGCCATGCCTTAGGCACGCCCTAGCCACGCCCTAGCCACACCCCCGCCATGCCTTAGCCACGCCCTAGCCACACCCCCGCCATGCCTTAGCCACGCCCTAGCCACACCCCCGCCACGCCCTAGCCACGCCCTAACCACGCCCTAACCACGCCTTAGCCACGCCCTAACACCGCCTTAGCCACGCCCTAACACCGCCTTAGCCACGCCCTAGCCACGCCCTAGCCACACCCCCGCCATTCCTTAGCCACGCCCTAGCCACGCCTTAGCCACGCCCTAGCCACACCCCCGCACCGCCCTAGCCACGCCCTAACCACGCCTTAGCCACACCCCCGCCACGCCCTAGCCACGCCCTAACCACGCCTTAGCCACGCCCTAGCCACACCCCCGCCATGCCTTAGCCACGCCCTAGCCACACCCCCGCCATGCCTTAGCCACGCCCTAGCCACACCCCCGCCATGCCTTTGCCACGCCCTAGCCACGCCCTAGCCACGCCCTAGCCACGCCCCTCATTTGCATAACTGGTTTTGGTTCCCAGGCTCAAGTGACTCCATACCTACTCTTGTCCACCAACGAGCACCTCTTTAACTTTGATGAACGAGCCGTGAACTTTATAAACAAAGTTCCGCAAAGTCAAAGAAAATTAGCGAGTCTAATTGAAAATAAGTAGCCTAAAAGCTATGAATATACAGTAAAGGAACGGACATAAATCGCTGAAAGTGAAGCATCTCACGAATACCAGTCTGAGCTTACTACTGCATAGAAAATTGATCAGTGCAGTTGCAAAAATTGAGTGAAAATGAAAAGGCGTTTTTCACGTACTTGATTTAATAAATATTTGGGTGCCCATTTATATCACCATTTAAAAATATTTAGCGACTTCTCTGTGTCAGGGCGCGTCGAAATTGCACATGACTGTCGTGGACTGACATACACCAAAATATTTTTAAAACTTGAAAATTTAGCTTAAAATGAAATAACATGTTTAATGCATCAAGAACAATAAAAACCGCAGGTATCTATCAATCACATCGGCAAAAAGATTTCAAATTCCGGCTTACCGGTGAAAAGAAATTCGTTAATTTAGTCGCCGCTTCTTCTCGCCGCAATTCTTTATCACACACATCACTATCTTACACTAAATACACACCAAAAAAAATCCAGTATCATACACACTATTTTTAACCACATTTCACCTTCTGTCTTTGCATTTTTAATTCAAAAAAATGGTTAGAAAGTCTGCGATCCCTTCAAATCACAATTTTTTTAAGTTGCCAAAGTATCTTCTTCTTACTCAAGGCTCACTTCCCCTGAAATTCTCCCCGCTGGAGATGCTTCATTCACACAGACTACACGTACAGTTTATAGCCGTTCCTTTACTGTATATTCAAAGGCTTTAATGCACATATCGATGACATTTATGAAAGATTCTACTACAGACTAGCGGATTTCATTTTAACACACCTCCACATTTTTTCCGCATTGTATATCCACATCTGTCTTGCTGTTAGTGACCTTTTTTGAGCAGTTTTTCCACTCAAACAGTGGTAAAAACTCTTCCAGATTAAATATTTACCCGAGGATGTTTTGACAGTCGGCAGGCACAACACAGAAAAGGGCTTGTACTTTACAGGTCTGGTCTGCGCATTAGACAAAATGTTTTTGACAAAATTAATAATTTTTAATCAATTCCTAAAATTCTTTTATACATACAGTAGTGGAAATTCCCATAAAACCACTGACATTTATGCTATTTTCCCAAATAAATGTCGTTACAGCCCAAAATTTTATATTGCATTAGAACATTAATTGGCTGTTATATACATGTGCATAAAAAAAATTTTATTCGGACTTGACTATAAAAAAAAAAATTGGGAAACAAGCAAAATTATTAAAATTCAGGTGGAAATTCCCAAAAAACCACCTAATGTTTTTAAGAAACTATTAGCACTAAAAACTTACATTCATACTTATAATAACAAGTGAGTCCTCCTTTGTCTTTTACAATTCAAACATTTATCCTGGCATTGATTTAACTAGATTTTGGAGCTTTTTTACGGAAATTTTAGACCACGCTTTTGTAAAGCAATTTTAAGCCTCTGAACGCTATTGTACGGTCGTCTTTTAGGGTACACATGTCTTGAAAGTATTGACAGAGATTATCCACATCGTTTGAGGCCCGACTTTTTGCAAAATAATCTTATTGTGTCGATATTTTTGTCCTCCAATCATTTAAAAATTGTCTTAGAAACTTGTATGCAGCGTTGTTTTCTTGGAAAAGCAAGTCCAAACCACACAAATCTTCTGCTCGCTGAACCATAACTTCTTCTAAGAGTTGAATACTCATTTCGGAACTCATTTTTTGTGGAACAAATGCAATTTTCGTCTTTTAATGAGGAGCAAAGCCAACCCACACCATCACACTTCCTCCACGGAAGATATGGCTCAGTCTTAACTCTTCATTTAGCCTTTTATCGTGCCAATACATATTGCCCAATTCATTTATCCTTTCGGCCAACATGTTTTGGTATGATAAAAGGCAAAATGAAGAAGTAAGAATGAATTCTTCCTTCGGTGGAAAGAGTGTAGTGATGTGGATCGACTTTGTTTTCATTTGTAAGATGGAAATTGCATTTGTTCCACAAAAAATGAGTTCCGAAATGAGTATTCAACTCTTAGAAGAAGTTATGGTTCAGCGAGCAGAAGATTTGTGTGGTTTGGACTTGCTTTTCCAAGAAAACAACGCTGCATACAAGTTTCTAAGACAATTTTTAAATGATTGGAGGACAAAAATATCGACACAATAAGATTATTTTGCAAAAAGTCGGGCCTCAAACGATGTGGATAATCTCTGTCAATACTTTCAAGACATGTGTACCCTAAAAGACGACCGTACAATAGCGTTCAGAGGCTTAAAATTGCTTTACAAAAGCGTGGTCTAAAATTTCCGTAAAAAAGCTCCAAAATCTAGTTAAATCAATGCCAGGATAAATGTTTGAATTGTAAAAGACAAAGGAGGACTCACTTGTTATTATAAGTATGAATGTAAGTTTTTAGTGCTAATAGTTTGTTAAAAACATTAGGTGGTTTTATGGGAATTTCCACCTGAATTTTAATAATTTTGCTTGTTTCCCATTTTTTTTTTTATAGTCAAGTCGGAATCAAATTTTTTTTATGCACATGTATATAACAGCCAATTACTGTTCTAATGCAATATAAAATTTGGGGCTGTAACGACATTTATTTGAGAAAATAGCATAAATGTCAGTGGTTTTATGGGAATTTCCACTACTGTATATCCTTACTGATCTTTCATATAAATTTTAAGTCTTTCTTGTAATTTCGGTTTTATTACTAACTCATTTCATGGATAGCTTTTGTATAATTGGAGATTTTTAATTTCCATACGAAAGCTTAGTGTAAAAATATAAATAAATTAATAAATAAGTAAACTTTCTAAAAGAGTGGTTTTTACAATGAAATTGTTTTCTAGTTAGTATTGAAAAACTACAAATATATATGAAATTAATACGAACGTTGGTAGTTTTGCGTTCTATCGTTCTATGCCCCCAGGTGACTTTATGCAAACTTCTCAAATAACTTTGCGATCCTCGCCGTACCCTTGTATAGAAATGCGCCATTTTCAATACGCCTTTTGTTCACGGCGCGTATTTAGCAAAATTTAATTCATTACTCGCAGCCGAGTTCCGCGACGCGAATGCGCCGGTATTTGCCGGAGTGTTTCATAGTCCCTAAGTAGCTCGCATTTTCCACATTGTTTCACAACTTTTGTTTAAAGTTCTATTAAACCCCCCCCTCCCTCCTTTGTTGCTTATTCAAGCCCTGTTGAGTCGGCTGGTTTCTTTCTTCCACTTAATTCCTGGAGCTGACGGGTTTCCTGCCATTTATAAATCTCAGCCGCCGCGACAGGTGAAAAACTTTTGCTTTCTTAACGAAGCAACGACATATCCAGCCGTAAATAAGCTATAATACACTTCGCCATTTCAAGAGCAGCCCCCTTCCTGGTTCAAAAGCCGAAAACTATTCTTTACCCACCACTGTTAAGACTTCCGAACTCATTACCATTTGAATTAAGCCTCATAAGCGCGACAAATGGGGTTTTAGTGGAAACTTTCAGGATTTGAAATTGAAATTGTTTTGTGCCAGCACAATCTCCAGGGATTAAAAGAGGTCTTATCCCGATCTCACCCTCGGAGCCGAGCTCCTCCCGCTTTCTCATTCTTGGAGTACATCTCAATGAAGCCATTTTCCTTATTGATTACTTGACCCCGATATTTTTCACCATCCCTGCCCAGTCCAACCCCGCAGCCCTTCGCTCCAGACACTCTGCGTTGAAACAAAGTCAGTTCGGCGAAATTGAAGTTTTATGGCCCTTGAAGGAATCCATCGAACTTTCGAACTATGGAGCCTGCCCCTGGGGTCCAGGCGAGATCTCCTCTCAGAATTCATCTTGGACATCTCAAGGATCAAGCCAACAGACGAGGGACGCAAACCGAAATGCAACTTTTCGTTATTTGCATACTCCTTAGAAGGAACTTTTTTCAAAAATATTTTCACCCTTACAGAATTGGTTAAGATAAAAGAGATGAAGCTGTGACGGAGCAGAATAAAAATAAAAAACACCGGATAAAAGATAGAAACAAAATCCCAAAGCAGCACCAGAGCCAGGACTTTGTTTACATTTCATTGAGCTTCTTCTGGGGCTAAGTGAATGCAAATCAAAAGTCTTCTTTTAGTTTATTACACGCCTCCTCGACGAAAAGCCCTTTTTTTCCATCAAAATAAATAAAAACTCAAATATGAGAAAATTACAGCCTCTTCGAGTCAATCTCTGTCTGTTTAACATTTTTTCAATTTTTTTTACGTAACTGCAGGCACTGCGCTTATATCCTGTCTTACGAAATTAAAAAAAAAATCTCTGAACTTTCCAGAATCCTTTCCGGAGTCAACAGATCCCCATGAGATTCGAAATAAACTTTTAAAACTTATTAGAGTTGTTTTCGTATGCCACAGATACAAAAATTTCCTTTTCATCACTGCATTTTTCCTATGAATTTTTTTAAATTTTACGTTTATAAAAATTGTTTTCTATTATTTTGCACGATTACTCGTGACACACAGCCCGTGAGCCATGAGTGCAGGAAAAATGCTGAACACGCCCGGAAGGAGTTGTAATGAAGTTTTAATAAATTTAGCTTAAAAAACCCCTGTCCCTTGGCTTCCCTCTTTCGTCGGACTGTTTACTCGAAAAGGGACCTATTGGGACAGAAAGTAATTAAAAAGTTCACCCTGTACGCTGCGAGTTTCGGTGAAATATTCTTTTGTTCAGCCCCTAGGCAAATTACTAAAAACATTTTTTTTCCTCGGTTTTTTATTTATTTTTTACTGCTGGTGAATGGAATTGTCCACTGAAATAGGATATGAAATGACCCGCTGCGCACAGCCGGTTGAAGTTCGAAATAGTCCTGTCGGGACCCGACACTCCGTTGATAGTTGTGGCTAATTATTTCCTTTTGTTTGAGGAATCTGGGCCAAAATCGAGAAAAAACTTTGTTTTTCGTCATGAAATGCCACCAGAAGCGCCATTTTGGCTCAGAAGTTTCCAATAAGGTAAGTTCGCGGATTAGTTTTTAAAAAGTTTCCTCTTAATGAAAAAAGTTCTTCCAAAAGTGAAGCAAAAGAAGATTTTAGCAATGAGTAAATAAAAACAAAATAATGAAAAATTAAGATTTCCTGAATATTTCTAGGAAATTTATAAAAACTTTAAGAAAAAAACATCCCTACCTGGACGAAAAAAATTAATATAAGTATCTAAATAAATTTAAATTTGTTTTATGTTTTGCTTATTTAAAAAAATCCTTAGAAATCGTTATGTCATTTTAGCTATGTAAAGTATCAAGCAATCATCTTATAAAAATGCTAAAATATTAGGAAATCTTATTAAAATTGAAAAAACGGAATTTACTGAGGATAGCACCCTAATGCCGAGCGAACAATACAAACAAGTAGAGCTTATAGAAACAAAATTACAAAGAAAATTTTCTTTAGGTACAATAGCTACGTCCATTAAACTCGTAGCAGTAATAATCCTAAGTATAGTTCTAAACTTTCTTCATTGAGTTTTTCGTACGAAAATGCTTCCCAAATATTACAATATTATGCTAGAATACAAAAATGGCAAAAAATGGATCAAAAAGGGGATATACAATATAGGTAATACATCATTCTAATAATTTCCTATAATATGATTACAAGAACAAGAGGACTAAGTAAGTTAACCTCAACTATGCCTAATTATAATTATGATTCATAACCTAAGTTATAATAAATTTTTAGGCTTTAAGAAGATCACTTAATTCAATATGCTCGTTAATTGTACTGTCAGATCCAACAAATAATGAACTTTGTGAAATAATTAGGAGCTAGAGCTTAGGGCTAACTTCTGATTATTAGTTGTTACTCTAGTATAGTCTCAAATTAGTTTGTAATTGATAGACTATTAATTATTTATTTTACAAAGACCATTTGACAATATAGTGTAGTTTTACAATATATTTCTTTTTCAGGAGAAACACCTAAGATAAATCTTCAAAAAATTAAATCAGGGAAAAATCTTCTTGATAAAGCCGAAAGGGATCGTTTTTGTGTTTTTTCGGTACAGCATCATTGGCGTGGACAAGAACAAAGTAAAAATTTTCCAGAATCATTTCATAAATACTCGTGACTTTCCCTTTTTTGCTGCGGGCGACGCGACGTCAGGAAGTATGCTTAAGATATCCAACCAGAAAATATTTCAATCCATCAATCACCCTCGGCCTCGCCCCCGCATAATTTTTCATGGCGCAGTTAAAAAAAAAAAGAAAAAACAAGAAGCCAAGGGAAGATATTTTAAATGTCGTCAAAAGACGCCTTAATTTCCGTTGCCGTTTTTATTTTTCCCTCCACACAAAGACCACTTTCGACTCGCCGAAATCGCTCCGAAGATAGGCCCACTTCCGCCCGCGAAATTGGTGTGGGTGGTGGGCGGTGGATTCGGGCGTGGGTTCGTCCCACTCCGCCGATGGGAACACCCTTCCAACGGTAAATGAATACAATCCACGTGAAGGGATATCCGAGACGAAGAAAAGGCGCTGCGGCGAAAAACCACAAATTTTCCTTTATCCGATTCGAGTAAATGTCGTTACAAAAATCCGCCAGACGTGCCCTCCCCCGCATCGGCCGGATCCACCTTCGCCCGAAGGGGGTGCGTCTATTTCGCCCCCGCACTGTCTTAGGGGTGCGGAGTGGCCGTGTTTACACGTCGGCTCCGACGAATGGGATTTTGGGATGTAAACGAATTGAAGTCATGGATCAAGTTCATTTGATTGTCTTCATATCCATCAGGAACGTCTCGGCTCCCGTGTGGGACCTAAGTAGGTCAGGTGGCAATCCCAAATTCCAGAATTTCTGAATTTTCCACCCGGTGTTTGCCATTACCACCGGGACCGGATGAATCCGATTCGGGTTCTCTAAGACGTTGAGTTAATTTTAACAAGTGCCGTCTGAATTGAGGTTGACTTTAACCGAATCCGGAGTCATCGGACCCGGGAACCCCGCCCCACTTAGGACTCCACTGATTTTGAAAGCGATTCCGTGAATCTCCCTTTTTTTCCAGGAAATATTTGCTTTATAGGGCCGATTGTTTCCTCACTCAAAGATGGAGGACGACAGCTTATGAATGGTGGGGCTGGGGGGAATTCATCTCACAGGAAGAATTGCCTAAGCAAGCTGGATCCTAGAAGGATATCCTTCAGAACAAATTTTGTGATTTATGGCCGAGGGAGAGGGTTGGGACCCGCCGTCACAGCCGCATGCTCCTCCAGACGGTCTGAGAAATATATGAGTTGGATTTTATGAAAATAGACAAGTTACACTCAATTTAGGGCTCCTTTTTGCCCGAATCGCAAAGTGCTGTGGGAAGTTTTCAATTCTGATTCCGGGTAAGATTTCACTTCCGTGAAAAATTTTTGTAGACTTTTCTAAAATTAAAATAAAGTTGAAGCTTTGGGTGGCTTGGTTTTCGGAGACGGAATTTAAATTAGGATGAATATTGCTGTTATGGGGGCAATTTCTTTTTTTTTTTTTTTGCTGAATTAAATGGGAATAAATTGCTACATAGCTTTTTAGCTGCGTAAAATTATCTGATTTAATAACTATTGGGATATCTGTTAGAATATTAGGTAGTAAGATAAGCGGAAATAGGAATATTTTCTTTCGGTAATTTTCAGGGTTTCGTAGTAAAACAAAAGAGAACCCTTATAGTTTCGTCAAGTCCGTCCGTCTGCCCGCGGTTTAACCCAGAGACTGTTGGTATATTGAAAAGCTATAATTTGGCATGATTATACATATTAATCACGCCTACAAAGTTGTGAAGTATAATTAAGTCTTGAAAAAAAAAATTTTTTTTGGGTACCTCCTTTATAGCCCTGACACACCGCGGCGAAATCGAGAATTTCTTCCGACGAATTAAGATGACTTCAAAAGAAAAATTTATTTCTTTAAATCATGAGGCAAATAATATTTCAATTATTTAGCAAACAATACTTACTCTTCAAGCAAAATAAAGTGAAATATGAAATAAAGGAGAAAAACAAAAAAAATTGAATTGTTTGACATTTCAAAGTAGGAATTAAGTAGTAGGTAAAGCGCTCACCTGTCGCAAAATGTATACTATACTATTTTCTCAATTTCGCACGAAATTGGGCAGTGATATCTCCATTACGAAATCGAGTTGAAATGTGGGTTGACATTGAGAACGGAGCCAAAATTCTCAATTTCGCCGCGGTGTGTCAGGGGTATTACACAAGCAATATGTAATTTTAGAATTTCGAGTATATTCTCAATTTCAGAAATATATCATATCACCTTGGAATTACTTAAAAAATTCTAGCAAATATTCTATTAAAAAAAGATTTAGACATAAATAAATTCTTTCCAGTAAATAGGTATTATTGACAATTCTCGTACAGAAAAAAAATTTGTCTACTGAAATTTTAAAAAGATGAGTGACGTTCGCAGACTATCGCATGTCCTAGTTGTATATACCTACCACTTGGAAATCCTAGGAAATTACACAACTTTTCTATGCTTGTTTAATTTAACAAATTTCGTATTCAATAGTTCGTCATTCAAGTTGTTCATTAATGAAATGTATGCGATTGATAAAAAATGTAGTTGATTTTATCTTTATCTTTATCAAAATACATACCTAAAATGGTACTTTAAATACATATAGCTAGCTGGCTTTTACATGGGTAAAAATTAAGCGGTGGTGATGGTGAGTGCGAGGTATAAGGTGAATATTTAGTTGACCCACTTAGAACTTCAGTGAAACCTAGATTTTAGATTAACTTTACTGGCGAAGCAAATAAAAATCCCTGTATTCTTACTTCTTAATTATATTTGTTATCTAGAAAACCACTGAACTAACTAGAAGTACACTGAGAAAAAATACCCTTATCAAAATGATATTTTCTTAACGTCGATCTCTGAAAAGTGTTAATTTGAAAAAAAATATTATCAAATTGAAAATAAAACTGTTCAACTGATATTAAAAATATCATAATTAAAGTGATTTTGTTAGTTTAATATTATCTTATCAAATTGATGATGAAATTTTCATATCAATAAAAACTATCAATCGTCATATTAGAACGAAAGTATATTTTTACAATTTATATGCATAAACTTTCAATTTTATATGAAAAAAACTATTATTTCCATAACAAAAACTATGAGCATGACAGTAGAATTTAAAATAAAATTTTCGAGTTTTTATATGCATGAAAAATATCAAATTGCTAACATTCTACGTAAATAGTGATATGCTGCCTTGTTATACTAACAAGGAAAAACGTTATATTGAAAGTTTTAACGAGAAAACAATAAATCTGACGTTTTTAGTTCATGATTTAATAATCTTGAAGGTATAAAAGTTATCGAATTGATATGGATGTAAGTTCAAAAGGAAAGTTTAACATACTGATTTCATAGTTATATTGATAGTACCCTAATGCAATTTTACGTTAACTATTATTGAAATGATAGGATTGAAGGGATTGATAATACTCATGTTATGAAAACAACGTTTTTCTCTATGGCTGAAAATTGTAAAGGAAAAACGTCAATTTTACGGTTGTTTTATCAAGAAATTTCTCTCAGTGTATAGAAAATTATTACAATAGAATTCTAGAATTTCGCTTTACACTAGATTTTAAATTGCATATCTAGGAAAACAACTCTAGTTATGATTCACTATAATCTAGTGAAAAACAAAAATTTAAAGTGTGGGTTTTGAGTGAACTAACCGCATTCTAATTAAAACTAGAAACAGCTGCAAGTGCTTTCCTCGAGGTTTTCCGCACTAAACTCAACCCAAGGGACCTCTAATCCTAAATAAACGCTATTATCTTTCCCAGAGAACGTATGTACAATTAAGAGGTCGACCCCTAAATCGCAAAATAGTGCTCCCTGCATTCATCCGAGCCCGGATGGATGTCGAAATTTTAATAAGCAAAGATGGGTGGGTCGCAAACCGAATTGTTTAATTTCGCCTCCATCAACAGAGTGTAGGTTCAGAGATCTTGGGTTAGGGGTTAAGGTTTATATAAAAACAAAACCACACCTGGGCGGCTGTTTTACAATTCTGCAAACATCCAGCGTTGGGTGCGCCGTCACCCCGAACCGAACAACTTCATACCCGGAAAGATAACGTCCTTTAATCCCCCCGAGGATAAGTGGATGAAGTTGTCAAAACATGGGCGCTGTACGAAACTTTGACGTCTCCAGCATCTCCCGGGTCCATGTATAGCCCGATCCTTTTCGGATGTCATCAGAGGAAATAGATTGGATTCAGGTAGCGGGCGGGGGTAGCAAGAACGAGCTCTTTTCGTGCCTGCGAACGTGGAAAACTGAAGAAATTGTCACGTGAAACTCGCACGGAATAGCTAGGAAAGGTGCTAATCCTCCTTTATTCGCTCTGATGAATGGGGCTGAGCGGGTTAAATGGAAAGGTATTCACGTGCTGAACACCCCCGGCCGCGCCCACCCCCGCCGAAGTAGATATGATTCCCTAGATTAATGTTTCGTGTGATTACCTCGGCAGTAACGTTCGGTAGAAATCTCATCGATTTTCCTATCGTTTAATTCTTGATTAATGCGATTTGCGGATTGAGCGAGTCAAAGACCCGATTAGAAGCGTTTTATAGCTAAGGGAATTTTTATGGTGGGTCATTTTGAGCACAGATAAATATCCCTGCGGCACCTACTCCAGGGTCGCTTATATACAACAGAAACGTAATTTCTTGTCGCATTCATGCCTTTTCTGGGTCGACCTTCAGTTGAAAGGGTTAACGCTCTGGGGCTTTTCTTATTGATTTTGATAAAACTTCCTCTTAACATATCCTTGAGGATAATAAAATTTTATAATGCGCTTATGCTGACAATAAAGCTGCAAACGTGAGGCATATTCTTGCCAAGAGATATACTTTAAATGTTTTCATATGCGAAGAAAAGAACGAGGAAAACAGATTAGACTCTAGTTTTCCACCAGGCTTTTATTAAAAAAATACTGAGTTTAGTCCTTTTGTATGATACATACTTCAATCAAATCATCTCAAAACGGAATCTACTTTAGAATTGGTTTTGATATTTTAATGAACAATCAGCATAATAAAAGCTGTAACAAAGATTATTTTTTATACTTATATTTCTAAATTTTCCCTTTTTTAATAAATCCGCCCTACTATTTTTCTTATTTACCAACTTTTAAAAAGTCCCTTTTGTGTAATCTGTAGCATAAGCCCCAATAAAATAAATAAGATTCAAAATAAAACCAAAACTGATATCTGATTTCGTTCAAAAGTTATAGATTAAACAAGTTCGAAAAATGTGGTTTCGAGAAAATCGCGTTTAGTGTTTCCGTACGCAATGGTGTGGCCAAGAGAAACTTGTTTATAAACCCTCATAACTTTTCCAGTTTTCGAGATTTTTGCAAATTTTTTTTAGGAAATTATTCGAAAAGGTTGAGCATTTTTAAAAACTCGAGATTAGAATAGACACACCCTTAAGATAGTAATTAATTTGTAAGCTGTCATTTATTTCCACGGATGTATGCTTCAATACGAAAC
This sequence comes from Machimus rusticus, assembly GCA_951509405.1. NCBI lineage: Eukaryota > Metazoa > Arthropoda > Insecta > Diptera > Asilidae > Machimus > Machimus rusticus. The sequence goes on along the minus strand of OX608054.1, from coordinate 12,347,070 downwards.
CGCAACCATCTTCAAAATGGTATAAATACCTATAATCTATAATAATTTTGAAAATATCTGAATTTAAATATTTAAGAGGCAGCAATAAAAAGACTATAGGTATGTGTAAATGAAGGTGTAATTGACATAAGATCAATTCCAATATAGAAATTGCAAAGTGCAGTTCGATAAGGAAATTATAGGGAATTTTAAGGTTTACAAAAGAAATATGCTGCTCGAGAAAAGCGTTTTAATGTCTCTCTTGTAGCAATTTAAGCTCCATGATTTGTAATATACACTCGTATAGCAGGCAACGACTGTTCCAAGACGAAAATACGTAAAACCCTCATATAACATAAATCTTGTTCTCTTGATCCCCCCAGCCCCTTGTCTTCCTTAGAGGATTTTTAAATCGAATAAAAAGGAATCGTTTGTATCTTTTGGCATAAAACAAACTTAAAATAGCTGGTACCTCTCGCTTAATCACCCAATCAAGGTTTGCCCTGCATCCTTCTTTTCGGGGGCTTCCCAGGTAATCCCATAAGCTGGAGAGCGCTTGTAAATCATCATTAGCAGGGAATTAAGGGAGCTCATAGCAGAAGTAAATTTACCAGTGGCACCATTCCAATCTGATTTCTATTGGAGGGAAACAGCCACGGATACTTTAGAGGAAATTTCTGTTTTTATCTCCCCCCGATGGTGACGGAAGAAGAGGTCTTCCTTACACATAGCATCGTTTTTACACTTTAGAGGATTCTCTTGCATCCCCTAGGATCCCCCTTTTGTGCCAGAAAACACTTTAAAATATTCGCAGGGACTTCTCCTTTCCAAAAAAGGGTACAGGATGTCTCCTTCCGCCATATTCTTAATGAAGACAAATCTGCCCCAAACTAGGGTCAAACAAAATTAACGTAGCGCTGTTTCATGCTCTGACGACCCAACACTTAATCTATGCCTTGGCTAAATTCATTCTATGCCCAGGGCCCCGTAGGAGAACCCTTCCTTGGGTATGGGAACATATTTCTCACGTAAATGCTTTTCGACTTCTTGACACAGGACATACGACTTCGGAGAAAATCTCGAGATCTCTAGACTCCCCAGTTAATGTGTAGCACTTGTGCTATTTGAAGCGTGAAGAGAGATATCGCATGCGGCACAGTGCGGTGCGGTACGGTGTCTTCCGGGTGAATGGAAGATGCCCTCCTGGGGACCTGGTCAAAGACCACAGGAGCCACGCACCTCTGCTAGAGCTGAAGGGCGGGGGTATCCATTAATGTTTTTAAGTCCAGAATTTCATTTCCATCGTATCCAGAGCCCGGAAAATACCTGCTAAAGGTATAACGAAGATGCATGAAAATTATCTACCTAAAAGTATTTTTTGCATCTTCCTATGCCGGCACCAAACCACCGAGCTGATAGTAGCCGATTCCCGGGGATGTTTTACTTTGTTGATCACCACTGGAGCGAAAGGAGGACTCCAGAAGTATCCGATAAATTTATTCAGGAAACGAAATACCTTCTATCTTCTGACGGGTGAATTTTTCATCGTCCGTCGTTTGCTCGGATTGGGGGTCCCTGATGGACGAGAATCTGCTTATCTCCCAGCCCGCATCCCAGATACAGGGTACCTCTAATTCTCGCTTAATTTTCTCCGCCTGGTGATCGAAACCGTCTGGGTGGACTCCCGTCAGAATGAAAACTGTTCAGAATCTCCTTCTGAAAATTAATTAAGTTGTCTTTTACTGAAAATTTGCCCTCGCACAGCCCGCACTGCATAGGCGCATTCCTTTGAACAGCTAGAGGAAAATGGAGGCGACTTTAGTTTAGTCACTGTTGTGAGAACATTAAGTGTTTTGTCAGCCCAAAATTCTAGCAACCCTTTTAATGGATAGCTTTCAGGAATTTGGGGAACAGAGGTTCCGGCTGCTTTGTTAAATAATTCACCATTTTGCCGAGCTATCGCTTCTTCGCATGATTACAAAATTACGAAAGCACACCAACACCCTCAGGAGCATATTTCGAATGGTTTGAGGCATGGTTGAACCAACCGAGTCTCGGATTTATACACGTAAGAGGCTTAATGTTTCATTTTATGAATTATATGAAGCTTTATTTGTCCTGAGAATTATAGGATACCTTTTTAATAAATCCCTCAGGCGTTTACTTCATTATTTTCATTTCGCAGATCTGCCCGTGACGGGACATCAAAGACTCTGCCGCCTTTCCAGAAATTTATGGTTTTCATTTAGCCCATTAAAATGCCTCCGATTTTCTGGCAAATTTAATTTTCTTTTCCGCGAACCGACTTGAAAGTGACTCAACTCAAACCATTCGACCAGACCAACCAGACCTTCTGCGAGGCACTCGACTGAGCTTAATTTGAAGCGAGATGGCATTCAAATATTTGTTTTTTATTATTCTCTTATTTTGAATATTCATAAAACAAAACAAAATTATTAAAAGGTATTCTTTCAAAACACTCGTCACATATCCAAGTTTGAGGCATGTTTGGGGCATACCAAAAAATGGTTTTAATTTTTACATAAATTTATAGAATTTTCCTTGAATTTCACCTTTTCTTTTGTAAGATAAATATTTGTGAAATTATTTTGGTGAAGAGCGTTACTAATGCGAAAAGGAATTTTCTCTGAATGATGAGCTTTCTGAAAATGTGGTAAAATCAAAATATCCAGGTAAATGTTAAAAATTTTCTCAGAAGAGTTAATTAAGTCGCCCTACCAAAGTGCACATCCCCAAATTATGTTCAACATTTTTGTGAAGATTTTTGACCCTATATTCTACCTTTAAATTAACTAAAATTTTTAACGAATAAATGGTGGATTCCAATTTTTATGTAGAATAAGCTGAATTAAGATAATATGAATTTTAATTTTTTAATCAGTACAAATTATTAAAATGAACTTTTTGTAGGATTTAAACTGAACATTTACGTCTGTGGAAAATTTTGAATGGTATATAAGTGCAGATTTTGTAGGTAGGTACAATTAACTCTATTATTATAGTACAGATAATGTTTGTATTCTAATTCGAGCTAATTTCTGCACTGAAATAGAGAAATTCCAAATGTGAATTGTAAAGAAAAACAATTTATAGAATTGCCAATGGATTGGATCTATGAATATCTTGAAATTTTGGAATATATGATAAATAGATAGATGATAGAACTCGCTATTTAGTCTTACTTCCTTGACGTATTAACACATTTTAGAAGGCCAGAAAAAGCTAATTTGTAAGAATTTTTTAAGTTCCATTATTAGATATGACCTTAGAACATAGGACACCAAAATCGATCGCTCGAAAACTTTTAAACAGAAATGTTAAAAAGCGACATATTTTTTTTGCACTTGCTACAATTTATTTTATTTTTAATTTTTTTTTTTATTTTTTAGTATAAATTGTTGGACAGGACATCGGATCCGGAGAATAATTATCTACCTTTTGAAAAAACGTCATTTCGAAAAAAACGCGTTTAAAGAGTTGCTTTATACTGTTAATAACTTACTCTAGAATTTCTCATATTTTAGGAGGTGATTTCTGAAATTCTAAGCATTTGAAAAATGTAAAAACAAGATGTTGATTATTTGAAAATTCTGCAGTGAATAAGTACCTACCTTAATAAATGGCCATGTTGTATCATTGGCATCGTACGTTACATTTTCGCTGCGACAAAACGTTATTACTGTTGCCCAATAGATTATTATGGTATGTTGTTTTTCACTATATATGTTATTAAGCAGGTTTTAATTATTATAACATTTTTTCCTATAAAACTAATGCAAGAATTATATAGGCAACTATGCAATTCGAATTCCTATTTTTCTCAGTATAGATCGTTCTGAGTTTTTAGTAAAATATCTGTTAAAAAACATGTAAAAATAATCCATTTTAAAACTTCGGTTATACAAAGGACGTTCAAGGGACAAGTTTTAATAAATTTTCTTGGGCGCACAACGGTCGTACGGGGTCGCTTAACGATAAAAAGTGAGGCGCACAGGGGCTGTACATGGACTGTAGGTACATGAGCTGCTGCATTGGCTGTAGGTACATGGGTTGTTCTTAAATAAAAATGAGCCACAGCTATGTTAGTAAAATTCAGTCATACAACTGAATCAGATGAGATACGATAAATAATTACTTCTTCAAATTGTGCTCAACCGCCCGTGATTACGACAGTTTCATTTCCACTGTAATGTGGCCTTAATACAACCCAATGTAAGACCCAAACTATGGTTGATTGGATTTTTCATTTTAAATAGGCCGCTGTATGCCCTAATGTACAGCCTTTTAGATTTGTTATACTTGTACAGGACGTGTACGGCCCTTAAACATCTGAATGACCGTCGTTCAGCCTCTGTTTAGCCGCTGATTATTTTTACTCGAGAAAAGTTCGTTTATTCCACCTATACGGAAACTGAAAACCTTTTTTCTAAGAAAATCCCTAAAGTTCATCTTATTACGCGGCTGATTAAGAATTAAGACCGTTCCACATCGTCTGACTACCTGTGGGAATCCTGAAGGATTACACCTGTTCCACCGCCACCCTCCCTCTTACCTGCCGTCCATATCAATTCCATTTTAAGTATCTCCTGTGGTTCCCGTTCCCACCCCCGTCATCCCCCATGAGTTGACACAACCATCCAGTACACGAACTTTTACCATGCGGCTTCTGAATTAATTCCGCATTATCCCCTTTATTGTCGCCAAAGGACTCACGAAAACGTCGTAATATCGAAGTTGGTCGGGCATGGGCTGCTCCAGAACCCATCCGGATTTTGTTTTCCACAATTTTCCCCGGGTACGTTCGTCTTTTCCATATTACCCCCTTTTCCCCCGTCCACCCAAATGGTTTATCCATTTGCCATTTTCATCCCACGCAACCATACATCTGTTGGGCTGTGGTCCTTTTGCATTTTTAATATCCACTGCGGATCTTGTGCTCTAAAGAACCTCGTCTGCGTCATAGAACCCGAAAAGAACATTATCACCCACGCCGTCGCCCACGAATGCCCAGCGCACCCAGCCACACATTCCGCTAATTAATGGAAAATTTTAAAAATTCAAAGGTTCGAAATTAATTAGCCCGCAGGGCGATGACATCCTTCGAGGATGCCTATTCCGGCTTTGTGTGATCCTTACTTAAAAGATTACCCTCAGTCGAAAGATACGAATCCAACCCTTTCACCGCCTTCTGCGGGGGCGGGGATATCTCTTGAGCCCTTTAAGCAGTGCGCAAAACTAACAAATGTTAATTAACAGGAAAAAGCAAACTACTCAGATGAAAGCCGCAAGAAAAGTCAAAGTTTAATTAAGTGAATTTTAAGTGGAAAGTTTCAAGGGCTCGGGCGGTGGCGGCGTCTCAATAAAGCCCTGCAACTCCTTACAAATGTTTTCAATTGTTACAAGTGCTCGCCGGGATTTCCTTATTGCTCGGCGCCCCACCGCCCAGGTGAGCCCCTGAGAGGGGGCCTGGCATTTAATCTGGAGCCTTTGCCTTTGAGCCTTGTCTTTGCCGTAGGTGGCCCAGCCCCAACCCCGCCCGCCCCGCCCCACCGCTGTTGAGTGCATTCCGGCTGCAGAAAGGGTAGGTGTTGAAATGGAAAATTAGGGAATGCGATTCATTTCAAAGAACTTGTTGTCGGCTTCTTGAGTTCCTGTGAACTTTTAACGTAATTACTCGAGAGAAATGATGTCATCCTGTTTTTAGAGGTCCCTACCTCATAATGGAAAAACTGAAACCTTTTGTCGTCCGTTCGCCTGTCTGCCTTTTCTCATACGGCTTGAGACATCCAGATGAAATTAAGGATCCTTCTACCTTTAAAATTTTTAAAAATATATTTTTGTTTTTATATAAAGAACAAAGTCATTTTAAATTTTTACAGCTTGACTTCTCAAGAATATAAATAATTTTTTCTTTTTTTTTCAGTTCTTAAATTCGTTTTATGGCCAGTACAATTTTTAAAAAAGAAAACATCAAATTACGGTCGCCATGATTATTGAGTTTTTTGATGCTACAAACTTTATTATATACCGATCTTTTTGATCCTAGATCATGCGATAGCCATAATTGTCTACAATAACATATTCAAAAATCGGAGCAATCGCTCGAGTAGTTTTTGTTTTTAAATCGTTGCGACGAGTCCAAAAAACGTGGCTTCGAGAAACTCGCGTTTAAGTTTTCGAAATTATTTGTTCTGGCTTCAGCCTCATTGTAAATACTTCCACAAATAATTTTTAATTTCAAATATCAATCTAAAAATACTAAAAACATATAATATATATACAATATATTTATATATATAATATAAGTAAAAAAAAAGTTTTAATTTTTTCAAAATTTGAGAGGTAGAGGATAACAATAAGATGTATGGCCCAATAGTGCTGTAAAAAAACTCATGGTTTTACTTTAACCCAATCAAAAGATACGGCCTTGAAATTTATAATGAAGGGAGATCTTTTGGCACAAATAAACAATAAATCCGAAAATCATTAACTTCTAATTCCAAATGATAAGACTTATTACATAATATGCTTAGTATTATTTTCTATGATTAAAATATAATGAATATTTTCGCTAAAAAAATTTCCAAAAAATACGTTATTCTTTCGATTCCATGACTAGGTCTGATATATCCCCTTAATCAATGAAAACTACTTAACAATTTCATACCGTTTTTTATAGCCGTCATTTAATAGACAGATATTAAAACAGAAAGTATAACAATTACCAAATAATTAGGTACTACCTTTACGTCCTTATTTTAATGCGGTAATGATTTTTCATCATCAATTTTATTTCTCGTTTGTTACCCACGTAGTAAGAAACCCCTTAAACTTTATTATAGTCGACAATAAAATAAAAGTATACTAATATAAATTAATAAGTGAAATTGATACCGATGCTTACATCAAACGTGAAATGATAATGAGACAATTCCTAATTCATATGAACACTAAATAATTAGGGTTTAATTTGAAGTAATTGAGACATAAATGAAGGTAACGACTCACAACCGCAACACGATTTAATGTACTTTGTTCAACTTCAGCCACAACAAAAGGTGTACGCATGGGAGTAATTAATTATGTAAACAAGTACACAAATCATATTTGTCTCTAATTGTGGCTTTGCTACGATTGTTGACTGCGGAACACCCCCACTGAGTGCGGTGAGTTTTCGGGTTCATATGCAACTGTTGTCTATGAAAAATATTAGCAGAGGATTACAGAAATGGTGGTATAAATGTTATAATTAAAAGCCCCTGGAAGGTAATTTTGGGTAATTTTACAGGTGCTAACGATGGATTTTAGTTAGTGTTGGCGCGTTGAGATTCATTACACAAGAGTTGAGGTTAATTTCAATGTAAATAAATTGGTTGGATTATTTGAAATTTCAACAATGTTGTGATATTTAATATTTTAAATAGAAAATTCGATATAGGATTTATGCAACTGCAAAATAAAAAAATATATTTCCCACTGTTTGCTTTTTAATATTTGACCCGTACCCAATTTTCTCGAGACTTCAGCGAGGAAAATTTCCCCCCCTACACTCGAAATGTAAAAATGCGAAACAACAAAAGATCCACTCCACTTGGGGCGCACAAAAGGTGATTCAGGTTGTCTATCTATTTTTAATCGACTCTCGAAACGAACAATATTGAATAGGGTGCGAAAACACATTTTTTCCCTCGGGAGGGATTTTTTTTTTCTCCCATAACTTATGTAGGTACCTTTGCCTAAAGATTCTTACCATCACGTCCGTGGAGCCAATTCTATTTACACAAATCTTTTCATAAATGTTATCACTTTGCATTTGCATATTTGCCTGGGATTGTTGGCCCTTGATTTCCATTTTACCTTCTCTTAAGGCGCGCTACAATCACAGCTCAGGCAGGAGGAAAAATATCAAATAGATATGGAAATTGGATTTTCAACAAAATATAACACACGTCCTGGCCAACAAATATGAGGAGAGGACGACTCTAAGAATAAGGCTCCGATCTAGGAAAGGGCGGATTTTTTTTCCCGCCAATTCGTAGAAGAGCACTCTTCATATTTTCATGTCATCCAATGTCCCCGTGTCCCAACGTCTTCACGTAGGACGTAAAACCCAAACATTTCTGGGCGACTTGGTGTAATCGTGGCTTAGGTACAAAATGTATTGCCACTGAGGTCGGGGCCTTATAAATTGTCCTTTTGGACACTTCATATCTTCTAAATACAAGTACTTTGCCCAGTATCCCTTTGAATTGATGTGGCCCTGTGGATTTTTGCTCGTTTCGCCCAATAATAGGACACCTTCGGGTAAATAGCGACTTGAAGAAGAAAAAAATGTCTTCTTTTTTTCGGAAAACTTCTTATCTTTTGGGTGACACAACCAGATGTGAATATGAAAACGATTCAAATTTTTATTCTAAACGAGCAGGTGCTATTTACGGCAGGTAGAATTTTATTGAAACTTCTTGTTTGAATTCACCCCTGTGATTCCTAGAATTTGGGCTCAGAATAGAAAATAGATAAGGTGAGGGTGAATTGAACCATTTGAAAAATTTTGTTATTTTGAAAAGATGTTGCGAAAATGAATTTTTTTTTAATCTCAACAGCAGCAACAATATTGATATAGTACATATGTACTAGTACATATTATAAAAATACATGATATCAAAATTTCATTTTAGTCATGTATGAATGCATCCAAACAAAAATTAATTTGCATAAATACGCGGCATTAGCCGCTTCATGGCAGAAAAGTACAATTTTTTTAATGCATTCCTCTGCTTTGTTATTCAACACAATTAACACAGACTTCTTCCTATGCAGTTTTATTTAAAATTGTTTGCATAGATTTTTAAGAAATTATGACATAAATGAAACCACATAGAAATGCAAAATAATTCGATACTCTGAATAGTAAAATTTTTCATAAAATAGAATATCGTTGGCACGCCGACTTTGATCATTTCAAAAATTCCTGGTGTTAATTAATTTAAAACAGAAAATTATGTTAGTGGTTTGTTCTGTTACTAAGTAATAAATTAATATTTCCTAGGAAAAAATTAAATAGATAATTAGTTATTTATTTATAAAACTTCGACATAAAAACTCATTATAACAAATTTTGAACTAGTATTTTATATTAGCAGATGTAGATTTCAAACATCTAGCCAAATATTTTGCGACACGAAATCGAAGATATAATTTTTGAACGTTTTTACCTGGAGTTAGACGTAATTATCCAAAAATATACATCAATAGAACCCAATTATTTTAATTAAAAAGATATTCTTAGGTTGTTTTTTGTCTCTATAATAATTAAATTAAAATTAGATAGAAAAGGGATTGCGAATAAATTAAATAAATTATATTTTTTATTTTAAAATGATTTTAATCTACAAATTTTTACTTCTCCTTCTTACAAGAATTAAAAAATGGCTTACATATTGTTTATTTGTTGTTTTCAAAAACCTTAGGTACAGATTTAAATAAAAATGTGAGCTACTGAGGTAATGAAAAATATTCAATTCGACAGCAGGTTCTCCCTAAACAATAGATAAATAGATGTTGAGTAGCCTTTACACTATCTGAAAGTCATATGAAAAAGCATATGATTTCTCATAAATATCGACTCATATAGTTTAAGCTCACCCATATCTCTCGTATTACTTAACATTTGAGTAAACATATGACTTTTTGAAAATCAGAATTGTTTCTAATTTAATTTGAGAAATCATAGGAGTTTGAAACAATACTCGTAATTTTCGTAGTTACATACAGTGCTCAATAAAAATGTGATGTGAGGGAAGGATGCCTGATACATATTATAATTTTATCGCGATAACAATTATAGAAAGATAATATTCAACAATTTTATTGTTGATGTTATATATGAAATGAATTGGTGTACCGCAAAAATATCTGTAAAATATGGTCTGAAGATGATATGATGGAAGTTTCTTCTTTTGATGTCTTAAAAAAAATTCTTACCAAGTTTTATCGTAATCGAAAATGAGTAATAAGTAAATAAATCGACTTTTAGAAGTTTTTCAGAGAAAAGCTATTTGAGATTTTTTCGATTTTCAAGAATTAGATAGATTAAGTTTCTAATTTGTTTTTCTTTTCTTTTTTCTTGTATGTTGTAAATTAGGTTTCATTCCACCTGAACTGAAAGCACAGGGTGTTCGCTAGGTTTTGGATTTCTTACGATGGCAGCCCTGACGTTACTGAATCTCTGTGGGTGGCGGAACCTCGAGGGATTTAGTTAGATATTGTCTTGGGGATTATCCCAGTTTCTCTGCAGTGTGCAACAGCGCTGCGGGGTGCCTCCCTGTGTATTTGGCCACGTCACCAACAGGTGGGGGTGTTGTCGATGCAGCGCGCAGTGCAGCAACCTGCCACGGTCTCGTGAATCCTGCCCATCATACAAAATTGATGGTAAAAGGCTAAATCGAATTTGCACAAGCGAGGCAATAAATTATCCTCGGGACCGACGGTTGGCAGCACTGCACGGGGGTGGCGGTGACATGACATGACACTAGCAACTCACGTTCACGTGCTCTGTGCAATGCCTTTTAGCGACTACCCTCCCAAGGATTTCTGAGGGATTTAGTGGGAAATAATTGAAAATCAGAACATGACTGGAAGGCATCAGAAAAATAAATAAGAGGAGTCGTTACAATCCCTAAGCTCGTACGACTGAATTAATAACGAGCCAAGGTAAGGAGGTGACAGGGGATGCACCCTTAGTTCAGCTAAGGAACGGGGTCGGAACCCCGGTCGTCTTTATTCCATCTCACTCCGGCAGTGTCTTTCCATTAACTTAAAATCACATCAGGGGTAATTTCTCCTTATCATCCTGAGATCGCGGCAAATGTCCTTAATTTAAAGTGGCTTCCTGCGTCACAATAGCTCTTCCCTGATTCCTTCGAAATTCCTTGAAATTCTTGCTGACTTAAGAGCTCACACTCTTCCCGGCTTGGGAAAAGGAGGAAGGTCGGGACGAAGCGAAACGCCCTGTTTACAATTTAAACAAGACAAAGTGTAAGTGGCTCCAGAATCGCCGGGTAGATGGCCCACCCGATTAGCCTAATCTGTCCCCAAATGTTCGCATAGGCAACGGGGAGTCGGATGCCCCAAAATCTGGCTAGTCCAATTATTGAAGTAATTTGGGCCAATCAAAAGGAATGAGCCTTCTTAGAGGGGGGGCCCCGGGACGAAAGGATTACCCTTAATTACTGCAGCCAGATATAATAGCATTTTCGGGCCATATCGTGAACGATCCCTCAACTGCTGTTACACTCCTCCTGCTGTGTACTTTGTCGGCCAGACAACGTCTTAAGATGTCGTCTATTGGCCCCCCGGACCCCCAAAGACTGCTCTGGCTCCGTATCTTTTGGGCCCTTGTGTGGACAGGATGAAAAGTTAATTAAGGCCCATTGCTTGTCCTCTGGGACCCACATCTTGGTTTTCTTAGAATTTTGACTCCACTCTGCGGACACTTGAGAGAATTGTGGCTTTCTGCGAAGAAAATCGGATTTCTACTGATGTGGGTATTTTGGGAAAACAATTGAGAGATTTGCAAACTTCCCAAAGGTATTTCTAAATTTATTTAATGCCCAATAAGTTGTCTGAGGGGATTTTCTGTTTGCTCCTTAAAGGAACGATTCTGGCACATAGCAAAAACTACGTTACTTGAAAGATTTTTAAATGTTCACACGTTGAGTAAACAAACCTATGAAAGGAAAATAAATGGAAATTATTTAAACGGGCAGTAATATATTATAGTTTTGGTCAGTATGACAATACAAATTGTAAATATGTTCAATAACTTATTGGGCAATAAAATGTGAACAGTACAAAAAATGAAAACGAAAAGTAAAATGACTTGAAAATGAGTAGCTCAAAATATACTCAAATGTTTGGAAATCTAATTTGCCAGTAAAATTATGTACCTACATATATTCAATGGGCAGTAAAATAAAAACATTTGAAAGGTAGATTAAATATTTTAGTGGTAAAATGAACGATTGGGCAGTTTTTGGCGGTCGGATCGGTAAAGCCATTTTCACTGTAAAATTCCTTTATTTTTGGAAAATTTCCCTTAAATCTGTTCAATTTCCCTAAAACACACTATGTACTTTTCGCGCGCAGACAAGCACAGTCGTGGAGTATATTATATTTTTAAAATAACAAATGATTTTTACGCGGATATTTGATTATTTTAACTTTTCACTTTTAAAAAATTCGTCATTAAAGAGGATAAGAAGAAAGTAAAAGTAAAAAGTGCAAAAATCAAAACTTTTTAGATATTTTAGTTAATAATAATGGTCAACATCATTTAGCCACAGAAAAAATGATATTTAATTTCTATAAGACTTTTACGTAAATTACAAAATCATTAGCGAATATGTTCAAATTGCTCACGTTTTCGAGAAGTATGGGGTTGAAAACTACAAAAAGTCTTACATATGTATATTAGACATATTTGAAAACTTCTCCAAAATAAAGGGTTATCGCGATTGCTATTGCGAAACATACCTCTAATAAGAGATTAGATCCTTACTATCTATATAAATTCAGTTATTTACAAACTTTCTTAAAATATGCTTAAAGAATAGGTTTTTCATGAACCTTTGCTTAGACCCTATCAAATAGGAGGAGGACTTCCATGCAAAAATGTATCTTCTGAACAAATCTTGATAGACCTTTCAAATAACTGATATTTTGTAAGTTCAGTTAAGCATTTAAGTTGTTTTTGGAGATATGTTTGGAGCTTCTGCGTCATTTCATTATTTTTTAATAAATTTTCAAAAATGACCAAAATATGTAAGAATTTTTTCACTTTTGTTACTGTTATTACTCAAAAACCTGATGTGCTGGAAAACTTTTATTTTCGGATTCGTAATCTATACCGAAAAAGTTCTATCAAAAATACCTATTATGCTTCCAGTAGCAGAAAAAAACAAAAAATTTGTTGAACACTGTAATTTATTGTTTCTATAAAATTTCACTAAAGTAGGTGTAGTAAATTATTTTAGGTATTTTTTAGTAATTTTATTTAAGAAATTCATTAAAATCTTTATTACATATGAAGTTTATCATAATTTTAATGGGCTTTCTGTATACATTAAGTATGATGAGAACACTCCGTCATATTTCGTTCAACCACTTAATATTCCCATACAAAAGTTGCTCAAAAGTGCCTCTGTTTTATGAAATTTTCAGCATTCACCTAAAAGTTACTCCAGTATGAGTTGTACAATTCTAGAATTTAACAATAGATATTTCACTAAAATTTCCTAGATTTCAAATTAACTTTACTGGTCAGGCAATAAACTTTCCCTTCTTTTCTATTTATATATCATATTTCACAGAAAATCACTGAACTAAAGTAGAAATGCAGAAAATAATCACATGTAGGTAATCGAATTCAAGTTACTCGCTCAGATTTTGATTCGTATGTATAAGAAACTAAATTTCAAAAACGTATTTAAGGTTTTCATAAATAACCTAATTTTTTCCAACAAAACACGTGCCCTCCTCCCAGGCATCTCTTTGGATAATAGTTCAATGAATTTCTCCTGCTTCTTCGAGTTTATTTAAAGGTTAAATACTGCTCCGAGATTTTGAGATTTTTTTTCAAGAATTATTAGTGTTGATGTTCGGAAATTTCCCTTCCTACACATAATTAAGAAAATAACACTTAAGCACCTTTCATTTAATTTTCACCCTGCCCGCCTCTTCGAAATGTAAACTATTCCAAGAAATGAAGAATTTAAACAATTTACATCATCAAGACATCCTGTGGGAGCTTAGGGGCGGAAAAAAGATTGGCATAATTAAATCTGACTGTTTTTTAGCTGAAAAATTCATCTCCTCGACCGGTAGTGAGGGACAGAAAAGCGACAACAACAAAAAATAGATAAATTCCAAAATAAATTATCCACTGAGCTTAATTTTTTGCATGACTGCTCCCATCATGAATATATTATCGTAGAAAAACATAAGCAAACAGAAGGAGGACGCAAAGATAAAGGGATAGTTTTCCGGGTCCTTTAAGAAAATATTTATCCCCAAGGTAACTTTGGAGCGGGTGTTTCGTTCCTTTCAACTGCGCTCCCCTCTTGGGAGACACACAGAAATGTCACTTCGTCTTGAACTTTACACCAGTGCTGGTAAAAGTCAAATTGCACTGTCCCTTTACTTCCGCACAAATTTGTTTGCTCACTTTTTCGCCTTTTTTATTCCGCGGAATTTATTATTGCCAACTTCTTTTCCGATTCGATATAAAACTTTTTGGTGCCTCGTTGCTGTAAGCGTTGGCGTCCTGGAGGTCGTAAATATTGAACGGGTAATGTTATTACCTAAACTTTCATGTTGTTGTGTTTAAATCGTTCGTTAACAAGTTAAAATGGTTGACGCTGCCCTAAAACAGGTAAGTGAAATCCAGAATAACATTAGTTTAATCAAGATATACTTGATGATACTGGCTTTAATACCAGTATGACAGACGGAGGACTAAAATGAAACTTTCCGCCAAAGTTTACTTGCTGCGATCGTGTGTCACTCTCAAAAGGCTACTTAAGAGGCTTTAGTTTCATTACGAAGCTCATTTCCTTTGTACAATAGCTGAATGTTGGATAGTGCATTTTTGGATCAGCGTCTTTTTATTCCATTCCATTCTAGGCATTTTCAAGTAGGTATAATTAAATAATTGAGTCTAAACGAATAAATTACTTATTACTAATTATAAGCCTTTTGGAGAATTGGCAAATACGGTCCCAAAAGGCTGTCCGTGTCATACAAAAGTACTCAAAACACGAAACCTGCCATATTTTTGTGGTATATACCGGAAGGCCTTTATTTACTTATTAAAACCTACAATTAATTAATTTGCATTCTTACTTCTCCATTACATACTCAAATATGTCAAAAAATTAATTTAAGAAGGACTCGCACAGAAATAGACTTAAACCACACGTCATCTATGTAAATATGCTTGTCTTTAAACTTTATGTCTCATATCGTATTGGTAGGTATGTATGTAGGTAATTTAGTATTTAAAGTACAATTTTTTTTTGAAATTATAAAGTATTTTCAACAAAAAGATATATTTTCATAGTCCTAGGACTTAGAATATCTAGAAATCCGGAAATTTTTCAATGTACTTTAAGAACCGGTCCAATGCAATATGAGTAGAGCAATCAAGGGTTTGTACTCCGCCATATTTGTAGAAGTTGTATAAAACGCACCAATGCTTTCCTTTAGAGATAGATAGATTGTGTACAAATAAATTCAAACAAAACCTGTAACCACTCCAAAGAACCTGATAGTTGACTAATAGTTGACACTGAATTAAAATCACACTTTTGCATAAAAAAGTTGATCTATTGAACTGTAGAAAGCTTTGTTTATTGCATATGAACTTAAACTCTTATTATCTACAATGTATAAATAAGTAACTCATTTTATTTGTTTGCCAAATATTAGAGATATAAAATTTAATTGAAATTATAGTTGACATTTGTTTTAAGCACCAATATACATATATATAATTTTTAAGGAATGGGTAGGTAAATAAATATAAAACAAACCTCTACTTTTCGCAGGCAAATATTAAAATTGTTCATGCGCAAAACCACGTATAAATTGACTATGTATTCCCATGTGCCTTTTACAAGTTAGCTAGTGCTAGTTAAATTTAAAACAGATGACAAAAGTGTCAACTTTTGGAGTTTTGGGGTAGAAACATGTTAAACTTTAATACCCTTACTTTAACACCAAATTTGAAAACAGTGATCCTAAGAACTTTTACGTATTAGCTTCTATGAAAACAACTTAAAACAACTAAAAAAAGAGATGTATACATACGAAATTGTAAATTTGTATTCTGTTTCCCATGAAGATAACTACTTTGGGCCTAGAGATAATCCGCAAAGTTTCAAAGGTTTATTCCATATAGAGCTTTTTCCGATGATAAAAACAATTTCCATGTCAGAATTAATTACCCCGTAATTAATTTATGAAAATTATCTTTAAAACTGTAATTAAGCCGACTTTAATGGCGCCACACTCAGCCCGACCACCGAAAACGACAAAAAAAAAACAGACATCTGTTGGTGAATTTTTGATATCCCACCGGATACCAGTGAATCCCGTCAATTTGGCTCTGATTAAAAGATCCCTCGGCCTCTAATTTACCGCTCCGAGCCGGGTGGCGGCGTGGGAGTGGCATGAATGTTTCATATGATTAACATTTGCCACTCATTCGCGTTTAATTATCACCACCTCGCGCTCGTTGCTACTCTACAGCAGCGCGATGGCGGGCGGCGACGCGCGGCACAATGGCGCAGCAGAAGCACCAGTTTCCAGATTCCACTTTTCGGGAACTGATGCCTCATACCGATTTCCCTAATTAGTATCTCGTCATGTTTGATTAATGAAGATTTATTGCATCACACTTTCGTTTGTGCATGCCACGCTCGAACACCCCCGCATCGCAATGTGTCTTCGCTCAAGTGCAGTTATGCAGCAGACACTTCTGGCGCTCTTTACGTGAATTTCATTAGTCGCATACGTGCGCTGCAACAAACTACGTGGGAAAATGTTCAAGAAAGTCTCAAGAACTATGTATGTATTAAGAAAAACATCAACCTGTAAGGAGTGATGTTGAAAAAAAAGCAAAAAAAAAACAACATGCAGATACTTCGTGTTTCCTTAAACTCCTTCTCTAATTTCCAAAAACAAAAATCAACTCAAAGATGAAGGAAACCAGATCCGAAAAGAATTGGTTTACACTTTGAAAGCTTCTTCTTGTTGAATTTTATTTGGTATTTCAGTTATCCCGACAACTGAGAAGTAAGTAAAGCTTAAGTCTAAAAGGAACAACATTATTATCTTACCCATCAACAAATTATTGATTTGAACCAGTTCACTCTAAGGGGTGCTAGAGCATCCGCCATTATACTTACCATATCTTTATAAATAAAAATGAATACAAATACAAATACAAATACAAATACAAATACAAATACAAATACAAATACAAATACAAATACAAATACAAATACAAATACAAATACAAATACAAATACAAATACAAATACAAATACAAATACAAATACAAATACAAATACAAATACAAATACAAATACAAATACAAATACAAATACAAATACAAATACAAATACAAATACAAATACAAATACAAATACAAATACAAATACAAATACAAATACAAATACAAATACAAATACAAATACAAATACAAATACAAATACAAATACAAATACAAATACAAATACAAATACAAATACAAATACAAATACAAATACAAATACAAATACAAATACAAATACAAATACAAATACAAATACAAATACAAATACAAATACAAATACAAATACAAATACAAATACAAATACAAATACAAATACAAATACAAATACAAATACAAATACAAATACAAATACAAATACAAATACAAATACAAATACAAATACAAATACAAATACAAATACAAATACAAATACAAATACAAATACAAATACAAATACAAATACAAATACAAATACAAATACAAATACAAATACAAATACAAATACAAATACAAATACAAATACAAATACAAATACAAATACAAATACAAATACAAATACAAATACAAATACAAATACAAATACAAATACAAATACAAATACAAATACAAATACAAATACAAATACAAATACAAATACAAATACAAATACAAATACAAATACAAATACAAATACAAATACAAATACAAATACAAATACAAATACAAATACAAATACAAATACAAAATTAAAATATAAAATTACTCTTCTTATTAATCGGCAGGTTTTAGAGAGAATTGGCAGTGAAAACGAAAAAAAAAGTATATTTTATGATTTTATGAACGTTATTCATTGACTCTATGAACTTTTCATTAAGCTAATATTTTAATGTATTACAATTCATTAAAACAATGGACAAGTTCGTCGGTTGAAAAATAATGAAAAATTCATTGTCCCAATGTATATTTTTTCATTGATATTATGTACTTTTTTCTCTCAGTGCAGTAAAGTTAATTTTAAAAAAGGAAGTTAGAGACAAAAATATGTTAGTTATGCTTCAAATATTAGGATTAAATAAGTTTCAATAAGCCCTACAAATTGAAAGCAACGTTTAGCAACTAAATTTACTCGTATATTTACAAATTTATTTATTTATATTATTTACATTGCAAACTGAAATTTCTGCAGAATTAGGTCAGAGTATTTCGGGCAAAAATTTGATAGTGGGCACTCAGCAGGGAGAATCCCGACAAGAAAGTAAAATGTTAAATCTTCTGGATGCGCGCGTGCGGCCGGGAGGAGCGAGGGCTCGCGGGATGCATCGAGGTTGAGTGGTGCTTACGCCAGATAAAAGTTCGGATTTTGTATTTTGCTGCTTTGATTGGAGTGGGTCCTTCTGCCGACACTCAGCGAACATTTTATGGAGGAGATTTTCTTTAAATGACATTTAAGATCGGAGGAACTTTTCGAGTGCACCTCGTGCAGCTTCGTTTATTCATAACAAAAATATAACTTTACCCGGGAGAGTTGAAAGTGGGATAAACTATACTTCGTTTTCCGCTGTTTGCCCACTAAAAAGGTGTCTTTCATCCCCGCTCGCAGCGCCACCATCACCGAAGTTCCCGGTTTTGGTGGTGATGGCAACTTTCCTGAAAGTCCTGCAGGTTCGCGTTTTCTTTCATCCCGTCCAGGCGCTCTGGAGGAGGCTCAAGTGGGCGGGAGTGAATGACACCGAAAGCGTGAATGCGGCCCAGCTGTGTCCTTTTGGGGCTGAAAGTTGGAAGGCCACGAAATTCAATTTTTTTCCATCTTTCCTTTCTGGAGCGGAAAGGAGGCCTGGAGCCTGGAGTGCGGGTGGGTAAATGGCTCGTTAGCGTGGCGTAATGCCCGACCTCCGTCTCGCCGAAGGACGTGCGGGCAAAAATCAACAGAATACGCTCCAAGGTCCTGAGTTAACACCCAGTTCCGTAAAAAGTCGAAATTCCGCCGTTTTACTGCTAATGAAGCGTTTAATTTCCTTGTAGTGCTCCTCCCCCGTGCGCAGTTTTAAAAGGGCCACGGCGCCCTACAGAAATAACTTTTACAGTGAAAACTTTCAGTTTTGTACTTAAGTATCAGCACGAATCCCCCTCGGGAGCACTTAACCACAGAGCAACCCGCCCAGCCCCGTCCCCGTCCCCGGGACTCCCGCCACATGACCAATTTTCCAGGCGGGTGGCCCTTTCTTCTGGGGATCACAATTGGAGCCCCGGTGGCCTCCCCTGCGATATTTGCAGTGGTACTTTGTTGCCGCGAATCAGCCTGCAGCCAAGCGTATCATTGTGAGGCAATTTCCGGCGAATACCGCAATTAAATATGAGCTCAGCTCCTTGGGGTGCAGTGCACCCCGGCAATGGGGGTGGCGGAACCGCGGATTAAGGCGCGGGTGCGGTTGGAATTGTCTTGGGGGTTTATGCTTCTTCCTTCTCCGCGGCATGCAACCAAGTTCTGGTACCTCGCCCTACCTATTTTCAATGAAACTTTGTGAAAGTACGCAGACAATCGCAGCCACCTTTGTAGCATCTTGACAAAGTACATTACAAACATATTTTATCTTTTAATATTTAAAATTCCGGAAGAATCACGCATGGTTCCGACAAAACAATTATTAAATATTCATGTTTCCCCGGGACTAATTCAAAATCAAAAAACAAATCTTCACATGTAGTCTGATCACGTGGTCATACATAGGTACTATAAGTACATACAGAGTTTAAATTTCAGGGAGAAGAAAAAAAAAATACCAATAACTTTCTAATCAATTTTCCACTATCTGCATTCAACTTTCATTTGAATTTTTCGAAGTCTTCATATTACAAACTCAGCCTTGAAATAATTAAGTAAATGAAATGAAAATGAAAAATATATTACATACTAATTTGTCAATAGTCAATTTTTAGGAAATTGTTTTAATAAAATCGCTCGAACGAACATTTATATCTTATCAGAATTATAGGGTAATATAAATTTTCAAATATTTTTAAAAATGGCAATCTTCGTCATTTATTATAAAAAGTTTCAAAGTGTTAAAGGTCCAAATTGAAACTAGTATGTACTATTTTTGCAATGTGTGATTAAGATTGGTGAAATAGTTTTTGAGTCGAAAATATAATTTTAAGGAAAACGTTTTTAAAGTTACAAGAACATACGATACCAAACGCAAACAAATCACGTTCTGGGATTATAACATTAAAAGTACCTACATACTTCGAATTTTACTTTAAAACTTTACAATAATATTCTTGAGAAAGTAAATTGGTACAAGTTTGGGGCTGGCCTTTTCATCAAATATCGCTAATGAGATATCAACTTCAAAATGTCTTTTATACAACGCAAAATTGTTCCCATTAAAAAAGTATTTAAGGTAAAACAATTTACATAAATCTAAAAAAATTAACTTTTGGTTTAGAATCTCAAAACATGTAATAAATTGCGAAAAGAAACAGCAAATAACGTCAAAATAATTTGATTTGATTTTTCTATCTGAATATTTTAACCACTTTGAAAGAAACAATTAATTGAAGTCAAAAGTTATTGAAATGAAATCGTTACTGTTTTGAAGTTGACTGTTTTCTTAAACCAATTCAATAAAAAATTTCCTAGTAAACCTCGAACCGGATCCGTTGTGAAAAAAACACAGCTTTTATAACGAAGAGTTTAGTAAGCTTTCAATATAAGTTTTTCAAAGAAAATTTTCCACCATCTGTCACTGTCGTCATTTGCGACATGAGCGAGCATGTAAAGCCCCATTGCACTCCAACCCCCAGAATTGGCCATTTCCGCAATATGTTACTAACAAAAGTACGTGGCAACCCCGGTGTGTGTCATCAATCATACGCACCCCGAGGTAATTAACTTAATCAAAGCCGCCGACAATAAAAGGCGATAACTTTTAAGTGGCCTCTATCGGCAAACGGTACCTATTCCCACTTGATCCCGAGAGGAAGATTAATGTCGACTAAATAGCGAATTAATGGCCATCAGTAGCCACAACAGTTGACCTATTGACTCGCATTCCGAGCACACCCCGATGCCGGATGGCCTCCAGGGAAGGGATTTGCGGGCTCTGGCGTAGTAAATTTTCGCCCCTTTACACTTTCGCCCAAAAACCCTTATTCAATTAACCGTCGGACGGGCAATTTCCTTAATGTCCCCCCGAACGACAAAAACAGCTTCCTACGGAGTTACCCTCGTTGCCCGAATCATTATCCCTTGTATGACACATCAGCGGCCTATCTACGGAATGGGAATTAAAAGAACTCTGCCGTCGGAGCCGCCCCCATGCCCGGGTATAATTAGCCTATTCATGGGCTTTCATTAGGGCAGCGCCCCGTCGTCGTCGGTTGGGCAGCCCTAGTCCGGAGCCCCAGGGCACCCTGTGCTGTCCTGTCCCTGACTAAATCAATTGTAGCCAAAACTCCCGTGGGAATCGATTAGGGGTCTTTGGCAAATGATGTAACATTTATCACGCCCAAATTTTTCAGTAATTAAATACAGGGATAGCCGGGAAGCCGGGAAAACCGGGGAAAATCGCCCCCATGCTGTCGACGCGGTGGTGGAGGCAATCTTTTTCCGGAGTTCCCCGCTGGCGCACAACCACCGAAGGGCCGCTGCAGAGGGGTCTCCCAGCCTAAAAATTATCAAAAAAAAAACATACGGTCACAGGGGAGGAAAAAGCCCTTTCCCCCACTCCCTTTGCCCTTCCCTACCCCTCTTCCCCCCTCCCCATTTCCAAAATTAATCGGGCCACGTTCGGCCGCGACTCAAAATTTATATGTAGATATGTATATAAAACATTCACTTATTTTTTTTTTTCGCGGCCCCAATGAGAAAATTTCGCGAGCAGACGAAGTGTCGAGGCCTCATTTTCTCCATGTTTAATGCGATTCTGCTTTAATTAATCACTCTAAGCAGCGAATTAATTTTTAACGATGTGATTTAGGGCCCTAATTGTACTTTCGGGTGTAATTTACTCAAAGTAGACGGATACTAAAAGGGCCCCACGGACTGGAGGTGTCGGGTAACTTAATTTAGTTTACAGCGGCCCACTCGAGCGTAGTCGGCTGGGAAATGCGTGTGTTCTGGATTTCTGGATTTCGCGCGGAGATTCGGTGGGGGAATTTTTCTCAAAACCTGGATTAAGTGGATCTCTCCCACTGCCCTATTTGATGTTTTTTTTTCATTTATTTTCCCGAACTTTTTGTGTAATCCAACGTTTTTTTTCGCAGCCAACCGCACCATCAGCTCAGCACGGCTCGAATGGAGGTAATTGGGTAATTGTTTTTGACTTCCCCGGAATGAGCTGCAGTCGCCGGGAGTTTACTCAATACTTTTTGATGGTGTTTTGCCGCCTTTTTTGTGCTTTCCCTCTCTGCAATGAAATGGCGGAATTATTTTCTTTTTTAAAAGTTACATCGAAGGACCTCAGCTGGAACCATTACCCTAATGAGCTTATTTGGTATTAATTAATTACGGACGACTTCCGCTTCGGTGTATTGAGTTAAAAGTTTGATAAATCTTGTTAAGGGGATGATTTCGGGAAGGGACTTTCAATTTAAAACTCAATTTCAAGTTTTTGTCAGAGATTCTGAAGCGCACAATTTTATTTATCGACGAAATTATGGAAGATTCTTTTTAATTTTCTAATTTCCCTTAAGAATTTGAAAATCCTTTATTCGAAATTTTAGCCGAACATTTAATGTTGAATGGGTTTCCAGAATAAAAAGGTTTATATTCGTTTGAGAAAATTTCTCCGAAATGGTATAAGTAAATTAGACTGATCTCTTTCCAACTTCAAGAATTTTGCTTAAAAATGCTTATTTTTTGCGAATTAAAATTTGTGGAAAAATGTTAACCCACATTTATAAGATTAATACTAATATTATATAATAAATAATAAAATAAATTCCTTTTTAAGGATCGGTCAACGTAGATATCTATATTTTTTTAAGTAGGTACATATACCTACATATATATATATACATATTCAACTTGTTTGATACAAATTTCATCGGAAAATATTTCAAAATTTACAATGTTATAAGTTATGATTTGATGGTAAGCAAATTTTTAAAATCTATATCTATATATTTTATTTTTATTTTATTTTTTACCCCAAAATGGCGGCGGCTTAAAAATTTGATTATTAAGACATTTTTTTTATTCAACTTAATAGTCTTAAAAAGTAGTGTTTATCAAAGTGTAAGCTACAATCGGCGATTATAAAAATTAAAAAAAAACATGTTTCAAATCGGTTCGTTAGTCTACGAGTATTCACTAGGACAAAATTGGAGTGAATCTGTCAAGGCGGTGGAGGTGGTTAAAGTAAAAATAAGTAAAAATTATGTTTACTACATCTTCCTTCTGTCGGCCGCCGTCTTTATAATCAAATTGCTGACCACTTTAGTTAATCAATTATTCGGAGATAACTACATATAAAGCTTTGTATCAGTTTGAAACAATAGTATGTACAATAGCGCTATACTTTATTCATATGCAATTTCAACCAACAAAAACTTTTTGCGGATCTGCATCCAATATGGAGTTTTATATTTTCTTTTTGCAGCCCGAAGGCTCTTGCTTCCTCTATCCGCATTCTAACATTTTTGGTTTCTAAAATTTTCGACAACGTAAAGCGACATGCCACTGCCATCGCTGCTGCCGCCGGGTTACAAATATTGTAAGGCTCGTCGGCGGCGAAATTGTAATTAATTCAGCATCTCGTTAGCGACTAAAGCCAGGGCCGCAGGAGCGCATCCTGCCCTTAAGTAAGGTATCAGACTCAACCCGAATGGTGCTCGTCAACAGCAGAACGAATCCAATTTCCTTTGCCGCCCGTGTTTAGCAAAACGCGAACTGCATTAACAAAGCCAGTCGAATTATCATGGTGCGGCTCCTCCATTCTGGAGCATCCCGACCGCGCCCCCTCGACACCTCCTTCCCGGTTTTATTTCGTTGCATCTTCCAGAACATTGAAACCATCCTGCTCCCGGGTCTCCCGGTTTTGTTTGATTTTATGACCTCAATGGAGAGTGCACTCGTAAATGGAATTAAAGTTGTTCCCAGGTCGTGCAGCTGCCTGGAGGTCTGGGGGGCTGGCTCCCTGCCGCCCCAGGAACAGGAACAACAGGGAGAAAACATGCACGCAAATGGCATGGCGATAAGATTTTAAAAAGTTCGAGACAAACAAATTTGCATAAATCCGTGCTTCTAAAAAGGTTGGCCGTGGAGGGGGGAGAGGGTCGTTCTGAGGGTCGCATAACTTCTTCCCGGCGACGCTCTCATCTCTCCAGGACTATGCATCCAATTGACGCGGGTAAAAACAACAGGAGCCGGGACTGCTCCCCGGCTCCTGTTGTCGCAATGGGAAAGATGCCGCCGCGGTGGCAGGCACTTTGTCTACTTGTAATGACGAATGTTTTTACCGGGAAGTCGCTCCAGCCGCCCGCCCCCGTGAAACGGGGCGTTCTTACACAACCTGCACCAACCTCCCACGTATGGGGAGTCGGAAGTGGGTGGCTCCTGGCGGAACTTCTTCCCGGCGACGGTTAGGAAGTGCCCCAGCACTTGTGCGGCCGGGAATAACACTCGGCTCAACGATCCCGTAATTATTTCTGGAAATAGATTTAATTTGTCGTGAGATTGCTATGACAAATTGGAGGAAAAATTTCTTCCCGGGACTTAATGTGAGTGTGCGTCGTCCCGCGTCGCTCCTCACCGGGCTGCTGTTATTGAAGTAATTGGATGCAGAGTGCGAGGGTGGGACGCGGCTTTTATGCGAAGACGGTTATTATGTGGAGGAGCATAGTCCCATAGAGGCGCCAGATAAAAAAAAAAAGAAAAAAAAATGCGGTTGCTTTGGCTCCTGGCTTGGCTTAATTAACGTTTACTCCTTTCACGTCACGTGCGACACGTCTGGGGTTGGTCTGTGTTGGCGCAACTTGAGTTAATCGCGACTGGGAACGGTCTTATCTGGATTTAGCAGCCACAACGCGTTTTTTTTTTTGTTCAAAAGATTACTGGAGCCGAGTCGTTCCTGCGGATGCAAGTTCCTAGAGATGAATCCTAAGACACTCGGCTTAATGTCTGGAAAGTATAAAAAAATGGCTTCAGGCACCTTGGGAAAGGGATTCACTGCGACGAGAAATATTTAAGAGTAAGGATTTAAGTTTACGGACATATTACATAATAATTTCATAACTGGGTTCCTGTCAATTTTCCAAGGTTTATGCGTAATTGGAAAATGCACTTTACCAGCAAAATAATGTCGGCTAAATTGTTAATAATAGATAGACAAACCTTAATACCTTCACTATATTTTTAACAATTTCTGATAGAATTTGCTCAGAAACAAGTAAATAAAATTCTAGGGACTCAATAGTTTCAAGAATTTAATCTTCTTAATACATTGTTGACCTGCGATTTTACACCGAAACCACATATGTATGTATATATGTATGTCATGTCACCGGCCATTATTTTATTATTGAATAGGTACCTATGTATGTAAGTAAAGCAAAATATTCTAAATAAACTCTAATATTTTTTTATTTTAACTGAATGAAATTAAATTAAATCTGGACATGTTTTATACGTATATAACCCGTCATCGTTCAACAACGTTTGGGCATGAAAATACGAGTCAACTCGTCACCGGTCAACAATGTTTTCAGAAATGCACTTTAAATCCAAAGTATCGAATTTTATAGGAAACGTAAACACACTGTATCTTTACGAAATTTAAATTCAGGTCATAAAATGTCAGTTTTCTCATATACCTACACGTGTGCATAGGATATTTCTACCTTTGGTTGATGTTTAGATTTTATGAAATCATCCTAAGTAAGGATATTATTATATAGGATATTTCTACCTTTGGTTGATGTTTAGATTTTATGAAATCATTCTAAGTAAAATGAAACAACTTTTCGTAAATATAAGGTAGATTATCTGCAGTAAATTTCCACTTATTTAGTTCCTATCTAGGGAAAACACATTTCAGTTACTAAGTTCTTAACCTCTTTCTTATTTCAAGTGAAAATTAATCACATTTGTACGTGGTCCTTTCAATGCTCTTAATATATGTATATTTTCCAATTTGCTTGATTTACATTGTGTGATAGTATTCGTAATGTTAACAATTTAAAAAAATATATGTACTCATGGTGATGACTTAAATTACTAAACCTTTTATTTTTTATAATTCATATATTTAATTATTCTTCGTAAAGTCAGTTCTACGCTTTTGACTAAACAAATAAATAAAAAAGTAAAGAAAGATGAAATCTCCGTCAGGAGCAAAAGAAAGTTGTGTAGTTACCTATGCTTAGATAATGTTATGTCTAAATTCTTGTATATTTTCAAAATTGAATAGGTAGCCCATAAAACATAAAATATATTTTTATATTAAAAAAAGGTACAATTTCTTTGAAAATACAGTGAATGAGAATTTTATTTAATATTTTTAATTACACTCAAAGTTGGTTGGCACTATGCCGGATGGAGTTCCGGATGAAATTGGATCAGGATCCGGGAATGGCAGAAGCGCTGACGGGGCTGTTAGATGAATTTAAATGGTTGTGGTGCAGTTTTTGCAATACTCCAGATGCACAGAATTTGCCTCCAGCAAAGTCGACTGACGCCGATGGTGCTTAGGGGCAGATCAGGGACATGGCAAACGATTACAAGTCCACGAGCGGCGGATTTAATTACCCTTAAATTCTTGATATTGTGTGGCTATCCCACCCCCTCTTATCGTCTTACTCTAAAACGGAAAAAGAAATGAAAAGATCTGAGCTACTTGACAAATTTCCCAGCTTCCCTGATTACTTCCCGTCCGTTGATCAAGATAAATTTAATAAAACCGACCGAGCGGTTTCGGGCCAAAAATTACCCTCGATATAAAGGTAGAAGTAGACTGAAATTTTAGGGGGCGGAAGGATGAAATCTCGCATCAAGTAATTTTTGGTAATTTATTAAAGTACGCCCTGACAACGTTCACAGTGAAGTCAATCGCTCAACGCGAAATTTTAAATAGTCCCTGACAGGGGCCGGGGCGCTATTTTCGTCTATGCCCGGGACCAATTCATTCGATCTTCCTCCCGATTAGTCATTCTACGGCGCGGGCGGCGCCTCAATCATTCATATTTTCACGTTTTGGGTCTAAGGCGGATCCCGAAATCCTACGCCCTTACCTTTACCTTTTTTTTTCATTATTAGAAGTTTTGACAGGTTCGTGTCTGAATTTCACTGTACGCTGAGCTACGGGCGGCTCGACCCTCTCAGAAGTTTTTAATCTTCTTGAACGTCTTTCTTCCGCTTTTCCCCCTGAACATATTTGACGGTTTCTCCAGAAATTTTTAGGCAATAAATTAAAAATCCATTTATCAACCGAAACAAAGAAAAAAAATTCGCACTTATATAAATACCTATAGCGTCTTCAGGTATTCCACCTAAAAGGAAATGGCGGCGGCAAGAAGACGTTTAGATCACAAGCACAAATTGCAAGGTATGACTTTTTTCCTAAGAAAAGAAAATTGCTTTGTCAACTTTTTCTTTATAATTTCCTAGTCTGTGAATTAAGATAATTATTGTCTTATTGACCCAAAAAAAATCCCAACAAATATAGGTACATTAAAATAGCATTATCTTAAAACCGCGTTGAGTAAATGTACGCACGCTACCGTCGTAACAAACTGCAGTCAGTTCGCGCTCAAGCCATTAGAAAAACGACTTTTTTAATTGCTAATTTTACTATGCAAAACAAAAATATTCAAGAATTTTCTTTTTCATACACTTTTTCATAATTTTCGTCTAATTTCTCAAACATAGTGCTCAAATTATAATAGTAGGTGTAGCGATCACTATAATTTATTTTAAGTATTTCTTTATTAAATTAAGAATTCAGTATTCTATGTGAATTGACAAATTTCACAGCAGCATCTGCGATGTGTGTTTGGTTTTCATATTAACTTTATTTGATAGAAATAAATAAGTGCGCGGACATTTACCCCATGGTAAGAGTGAAAGTCTACATTTGCTTTATTTTTGAAAAAAGTACATAATTTAAAAAAAGACCACTATTCACAGAAGTTTGATTTTAGGTTTGATTAATGTTTTTACAAAATTGCGCACAGTTACCTCACGTCTACACTACAATTTCTAATAATTGACACTTTTATAGAAAATTAATGAAAAATATCTAAACAAATTACTTCGCTAAATAAAACTATAGCTATTGATAAGTATTAGTCTGAGGCCATCAATTTTGGTATGGCAGAATATATTTTTGATATTAGCTGTGCTTTTTTCAAATCGGTTCCGGTTCTAGGTTTAGCAAGAAACTTTGCACTGAATTGAAATTTATGAAAAGTTATCCATATCAAACAATTTAAGTTTCGCGAAAGTAAAATCAAATTGTCTAGATTTATACAGACTTTGCGTCAAAAACTTAATCCAAAAATTTATCTGTTTGAAGGTTTGAAGTTTGAATTAGTAAATATTGGGGCAATTTTACGCACTTTTGTCAAATTTTAAAATCTTAATATACGGAAGGGCTTTTTTAATTCAATTCAATACAAAATTTACTAAATTCTAATCTAAATCAGATAGAAAAATGAAGAAAAACTCGCTGCTATTCTCATTTTTCCCGATACCAATGATATTTTTTAAATGTCTTTTAATACTGTTTGGTTAATTATTTTAAACTGTTTAGGACATTGATCTGTTTAATTAAAACGTAGACAAAATAAATAATTTTTTGAGCTCAAAATAAAGTAACTACTGATGAAAGCGGAAGCAACTTACCTCCAGAGGTGTTGCGCCAGCTGTTTTGCTCCTTGGAGGGCCACAGTGCGATCTAAAAATACGTGGCCTCCACCAGAGGTCACATATTGAATACTTCTCAGGTTAAACTTTTGATTTATATTCTGAGCAGGAGTACATCGCCTGCCAAACTCCATCGAGCAAAATAAATAAGGATCCGACCGATAGCAGGCCGCCGCTCCCCTTTCATCCCTCGTCCTGTAAAAACACACATCCACCCCCGCACGAAAGAGGCGAAACTTTTTCGAAGAGGTGCTGCCGCTGACTTCGTGTGGCGCCTCAGATGCTCTCGGGACACAATACGCCCCCGTTCTGAAGGTGGACGTGTTAAATTCGAAGTCTTTTGTACCTGAACCCGCCCTCCCGCACCGAATTAAGAAATAAATTAGGAAACCGAGACCGGTGGAATATGACCGATAAAACTTACTGCCTTAATGGGATTTTCCCGCAGAAATTCCATTTCCTTGCGGCGGAGGCTGCTAAATAATTGAGCGGATCACTGCCGGTGCAGGGCATTGTTTGCAGAGCACCGATTTCGTTCAATTCTGGCGTTCTGGCGCTGACGTGCAACCAACCGCCGCCACCGGGGGTTGAAAAGGTTCGAAGGGTTCACACCATCGTTTTCGGAAGGTGAACGGAGTCCGGATGTGATCCAGAAACGAAATTGCTTCGTGGTTAATTTTTTAAGGTCATTGTAACATTCTGCGAAATCGTTCGATTGATTGCTCAAAGGTTTTCGAATGAATGAAATCAATGCAGGTCAATAAAATAACCATGATGAATCGGAATATTGCTATTGACTTCAAATGCATATATTACCTTTTTCAAGTAATTGGATAGTGTTTGAAAATTGCCGTATATTTAAGAGGGATACTATAGTAAAAGAAGTACATATACAGTTAAAAAGTAGTGACAAATATACATATTTCTTTCTTGGTTAATTTCAGAAGCTTTTAAGATCGATTTCAATCGTTATAATAAATTAAATGAGGTTCCTAAATTTAACGATTTTTAAATCTAACAAATAGTTGTAAGCGGTAAATTTTACAACCAGATTTTAAAAAATACCAGTGAATTATTTATTCAACCGGGCGGTAGATTTAAAAATTTAATACGTTGATTCAATTATCTTTAGGTATATTTTAAAATTATGTTGAAAGATGATGGCATTTTGGTAAAAATATAGCAAATTTTAGATTTTACAATTTCACTTTGTAAATTTTACAATGTTTTTTCTCTCTGTACCTAAAGATTCTGATCAGTGAAGATATAGGTACTATAGTAACATTTTGTTAAAGATTTAATGGTAAGGTATCTGCAGAGTCTCATTTCCGTGAAAATGTCTAAAACCATAATACCAGCGACACACTAAATGAAATTTAGAATTTCAAGTGTTCTCAATTTCAGAAATATATCATATTACCTTTGGATTTCTTAAAAAGGTTTCAAGCAAATATTCTATTAAAAAGAGATTTTGACAAACATTTGACTTTAATTTCAATGCAATACAATAATATTGCGAAATTGAATACGCTCGAAATTCTAAATTTCAGTTGGTGTGTCGCTGCTATTAGGGTATAAATTCTAAAAATAACGAAAAGAAAAGCAAAAAAAATGAAAAAGATTATATTCCATTTTGCGTGTGCATATTTCGACCTATGTATGACCTCAAACAAATAATTTCCTGTCTGTTTTTACATTGCATGGGTAGCTAAGGGAGTCGCTGAACACGCCCCGACTATGATTTCTGAACATGACGGAAAAAACTTTTCATTACATCCCCTAACAACTCTAATCCCTGTAACGCTGTAACGTCGGAAAAACGAGAAGCCTTTGACACAAAATACCCTCGCCATCCCTGCTCCAGGGGGCACCTTACCCATCAAAGGGCACCCGCAAAACCGACCGACTGATGCGTCTATTTTAACCCGCGAAGCGCCCAAGTCAAAACCATTTAATCAACAAAACTCCCGACATGGAAAACGGGAGGGACGGGATAATTGAAACGTCCAGAGGAGCCCCGCAAGCCATGTATCTGGGCGATGCTGGTTTATGCGAGAGTGCCTTAATCGAGGCGCAAAAACCTTGTTTCTATGTTTTAATGTCGTCCAAGGCGATCCCCACCAGAGGGAGCTTCTACAATCTTTGGAGCATATCCCCTCGGAATTTGTGATTCATGTGAATGGCTTTTCATCGGTGCGGAGCGCGACAACATACAACTACATAAATAGATTATGCTACGTTCGCAGTCCCGGCGAGGACACAAAACGTGTCACACCCGCCGGGGATGACGGGACGCGCGATGCCAGAATACCTTAATAGTGGCTTTTTCCCTGTCGACTCCCACATCACACGCTTTCATTGTCCTCATCGCGCTGCTCGTTTCTTCTTCAATTTTTTTTTTCTAAATGAACTCTTTTCGACCATTGTCATTAAGCTCTACCGGGAACCGGGATTAGTACCCCAAAAAAAAATAAATAAATAACGTGGATGTAGAGTCGGAACAGATAGTGGATATAGTCAGATACTTTAGATTTTATCAAATTGCTTCTAGTGCCTCTGCTTATTAACAGGAAGTGCCTTGAGAAGTTCATTGGTTGTGACGGGGGTAATCGGGCGAGGGATGGAATTGGGGGGGTTTGGAGTTATTAACCGGGTGCTCTGATCTCGGTGACTATTACCCCGTATCCGTTTTGGCCGAAAACTTATTCCGGCCGATAGTACGTGAGCTGAAAGCAAGACATCTGACAAAAACTGGAAGATGTTACATTTTCTCTCGACGGAAGGACATGACATCGTGATCCCCGTGGACGACTATAGTATATGAAAGGTATTTGGATAGTGTCCGGGGGCACGATGATAGTCCTCGTCTTGTCCACCCCCCGCGACTCCTTTAGGGGGCCAAAAAGACGCACGTTCGCGTAGGCATTGGACACAATAGGAAGGGAAAAATCAAATCAGAAATTCAATTTTCCTGATAAACAAGATCCTCTGACTCATATGAACGGCAGAACAATTCTGAACAGAGAGAGAGTATGGGTGGCTACGACAACGGGGGCGGGATCGGAGGCGTGGGAGGGAATCCAAGGACCCAAGAATCCAGCACAACTGGCAGCCCATCGACATATGCCCCGCCGAATTGCTTTTACGCACGACACTTTCGGGAAATTGGAAAGTCCTGTTCAGGTGCCCGTGAAAACAAATAAAACATGAAAAAATTAGACACATGGACCCAATGATTTAGGGCTAGAACGTGAAAATTGTTTTTTGCGGGATAAACCCGAGAGTCGAGAGCACCGCCACCTGGTGTACGTCAACCAGCGGCTGGCTTGCTGACGGGCAGCAAAATTAAACATTCATATCCGCCCACTACTCAGCGCCTGTGTGCTGCATAAATTTTTCTTTGCTCAGGTTCGCCGGCAGAGGGCACATCCCCATGGGGGGGGGGGGGTGGGGATGCCCACTGGAAAACATTCCAGGCCCATATCATCCGCAAACCCTCGTGGAGTTTTAGAGTTATGAGCGGTCTGCGACTAGGGCACACCTTTCCCTTGCATGTGAGGAATGACCCTCGTGGACGGCCGTTAGTGTTAATGCTTTAATGGCTCGGGATCTGACTCTAATCCGGGCTTTATCTGATTTTTCTATATAGCCGCTTACCGGATGCGGGGGTGGGCCCTTCACTCTTGGGACGATCATTGTTACTCCTCCGAGGACGGGACTCGAACACTCTGCCCTGATTTTCGGATTACTAACAAACGGTTATCATCAGATATGAGCTTTATGGCCCCAGTTAACTACCGTCATTTAATGTTTTCGGGATTTATGTTGGTCCGCTACTATGAAATTTATATACGAACGGATGGCGGACTGGGGAAACGGAGCAGCTTGAATCTCTGCGCAAAGGACGTAAATTGCTGTTAATTGGAGCCGACCGTGACGTCCTACGTAATTTGAATTATGGCATAGAGCGTACAGAGTTTTGCATATTTCTAGTCTCTTTTAAGGAATAATTGCATGGGTGACAAAGAACATTCTACTAGATGACATACCCCCATTTTCAACCTAATGACGAAAATATACACCCATGGGATAATTTCCTAGAAATTTTGCTTAGGTTAGCAACAACTATTTCATTTTAGACCTTATTTTAATTAATGTCAACACGTTGGCCTTTTGGGTTTCTAATAGTAATGCTTTAGTTCCATGCATAGTTTCCTCGGAATTTTTAAAATTATACCCATTGTCTCATAATTAACATTAAATGAGTTTTTACTTTTAAAACTAGCTACAACATAAACTTTAAAGGTAATTTTGAGATAATATTAAATTCATGGTGACCATAATTATATTCCTTGAGTTTCGTAAAAGTTTAATGTATACAAAATTTTAATCCTACCTTCATTTAGCACTTACTCAGATAGAAGCTGATTTTACAATTTATTTTTTATAAAATATGCATGTAGACACTCTCTGATTAAGTATTGAAAATTATGTCTGACAAATCCTCCTTTTGGTTACGTCAATAGGTACTTTCACCTTTTTAAGAAAATGTTCGATAAAATATTCACAGAAATATATTACATCTAACCGACAAGCACAAAAAATATAAGTAGGTAAAGCTTAAATTTTATTTTTGCAATTTTCTTTAAACTATTTTTCGCACATATCAAAATCAATTCAACGAGGTTTTATTCAATGCAGCGTAGAGGTTTTTCAATAAAAAATGCATTGAGTTTTTATTCCATTTTTATTATTATTATTATAACTCACTTACGCTTACGGCTCATTTTAGTATGTAATAATTGCGTTCGCAAGGTGGCATAGTATATCAAGAATTTTTCAAAAAATGTCAGTAAGTTTCTTATGACTATTAATTCGTTGTTACGAAAACAAGAGTTTTTTAAGAAATGTTGATATTTCTGTATTAATTGGAAACTCGTCCATACAACGCTGAATTTGTGAAAAATCGTAACACTATAACACGCTTGTGTTTCTTTAAATGCAATGAATGATTCCAACAATACAAGGTATGAACTTCGAGCGATAATTAAATTAAACCAGGAGACTACGATTACATGTACCTGCTTTATTGTTTATATTATGAATTTTTAATTTTGGAATGCGACATGACAAAAGACTATTTTTTGGAACCTTTGAAAAGCATTTAAATGAATGTTGCGATATGTGCTGTGCCGCACTAAGCATAAATAACATATTATCGGGTTTGATATATTATAGAACTTTAAATTCTTCGAAAACAATTTTTATTATATACAAACATATTTCTAAATAGGTAGATAGAATTTATAAAAGAAAACATCTCGTTACGAAGCCCTTTTTCTATGATAGCAATTACGTAAGGTGATCTTTCACTACTTTACTTCAAATTACAAAAGCCAGCGCTGGAGCAACCTGCAACTACCCTTAGATCAAATCCCATCCCCTTGACATCCAATTTTCCAACCTGCGCTGGCTGAAGGTGAACAAAAGAGCGAGCCTTACAAATCAAATCAAATTCATTGCAAGCGAGCAGCTCCTGGGGGAATGGCCCTTAGAGGACAGTCCCGCTCTCGTAAAATTCTAATCAGGTGAAGCATACTTTACGGGTTGAACCATAAAATTGATCGGGGTGAGATTTGCTCGTTTCCCTCTTTCTTTTAATCTAATTCTGAAGAGTGATGTTGGGGAGCCTCTTCCGTGGCAAAATGTCGCCAAGACTGAAGAATTGCTCCCTCGGAATCAAGTAAAAATAAAAAAAGCAGAATCCATCCGCGAAACCGCAGCACCACCGGTACTGCGATGGTGACGGCGGCGCGACGACGACGACGACGACGACGACGACGCTGGCTCGAGGGTTGAAATGAATAAGTGCCGTGCGAATTTAATGTTTTTACTGCCCCTCGACGAAGATGTGAAGATGCTTCATGTACGGCCGTAAAGAAGGTTGTAAAAATGCTTAAATATACTCATGCATGGGGCGCGGGTCTGGGCGTCACGGGTGCTTACCTCGTTACACCAAGAGATGCCAACGTGTCGACAGGACGACGAAATGGAACAGGGTTGTCCTGTCCCAGACGCGCCCGTCGTACACACGGAACATATATCAGAGCGCACCCTGTAGAAGGAGGGGAAAGGGGGGAATACAAGAGGGAGGGGAGGAATAGGGCAGGGCACAGGGTAAAGCACAACACTTCTAACAAGGGCCCGTGTGTAACGCCACTTGAAGTCTTTTTTATTTCCTCGAGGAATTGCTTCAAAATTAAGATGGCGTGATGCAGGCACCGCCATAAAAATGAGCAGATATGTTTCTAAGTGAATGGGGATGCAGCCCTCGGCGTGTACCGGGTCGCCGTAAAATAAAAGGGCATCCTCCCCCACTATTCCCTCACTCACCCGAGGCGTGCCCCATCTATCCCGGCAAAAGTACAGTGGATTGCCTGGAAAGATACACGTCCCTGGCCCGGGGTGAGACCCTTCTTTCGCGATATCTTGATCCAAAAGAAGAAGCCTCCGTCTTTCGTTCTTCCAACTGTGGAAAAAGGCTAAGAGGGTCTATAAAGCTTTAATCAAGTTTCACTGCATGTCGACCGGGATCGGGCCCGTTTTATGTCGTCGACGCGCTGCAGCAGCGGCAGTAGCTAAAAGAGGGGCTGTGCGATAGACAAGAAAAATCGAAATGTCGCGCACCAGGCCCATCGCGCTCCCTGTGACTGCTGCGACACATAAAGCACTGGTCCCTCCTGGAGGAGCACAATCCAGACTTTGGGGTGCTCCCAGTCTAAGTTGGGTCTGGTCCTGAACGGTTGCCGTCGCATCGCAGGGGGAGGCTGAAATTACGCGTCTGTTTCTGTTATGCGCACCCGACAGAAGCGGGACGCCGGGATATCGTTCCCGCGAAAAGCTCTCTTCAGCTTCTGGGAGGAGATCCAGGATGTTGGACTAATTCTGATGGTAGCGAGTTAGTCAGTTGTTGTCGGAGGTAATGCCAACATTATCCGGAGGGACTGAACCTACATATACCCGGATTACGTGGATATTAGACAAGTGTACGCCGGTTACGTATATAGGGATAAAATCCCTAATTTTGTTTTCTATGGTGTAACTTCGAATCGGCCGACAGCGACTGTATGTGGTTTAAGCTTAAGTGCGCCCTTCTAGCGCTTAAATCTAGCGTTTATATCTAGCACTAACCTTACGTGCTAGATGTTGTAGTAGTGGATACCTTCGACATTAGTGGTAACGATTTTTGTGTTTTATAGTGCACTCAGATTAAAGTGCAGTTTTGGTGATAGTATACATATAGTGCTAAAAATTACGCTTTAAAAGCCTATAGCCGAAAAATGGGCAATGACCCGGTGAAGTGATTGATTAAAGTGAGGAAATTGCTTGTCCTTCAACATTAAAAAGAGAAATAAATTAACGGATTAAGCCAAGATATGCAATTAAGAAGTGTTCCCACGCCCAAAATGGATTTCATTGTACTATTGCTGGTTATTCTGTTCCTACCCGCTCTGGTGGACTGCGGAGAGAAACTAGGTAAAATTGAATAAAATGAAGAAGAAGAAGAAGAAAAAGAAGAATCCCCATTAGGAAATTCCTGCGCGACAAGCATCCACTAATTTGAGCCTCATTGTCTCCGAGGATAATCACACGATTGTCGTCGAAGGGAGCACAAGGTGTTTGCTCTCATCCAGCCCTTAACGATGTCATAAACCACAGAAGTATGTGAGGTATCCACCCACATTTAGAGAAGGGGTTTTGGGGGGTGGATGAGGGTGGACCTTTCGTTGGCAGTCTCCCAGTCTCAGTCGCTAAAATCGAGACAAGAAAAAATTTAGATTTAATTAAAGGGCAAGAGACATGGATGATGGGCGTGAGACCCAGCCCTTAATTATTCATCCATGTGCTGCACTTCCCTTCAGCTCCGGCACCGTGGGGGCCTACAAATGAAATCCGCTTATACGATGCCCGGATTTTCAGAAGTTTCGGGGGGGTACCCACCTCCAGCTGGTATATAAACCCTTGGGGAGGGAACGGCCTCGTAAATTCGATTGTTGGTCGACTGGAAACTCGCTCAATAAACAATTACTCGGCCGCGGTGGATTGTTATTAAAATTTTACGCCCCTATTCCCCCCAATTCTGGGTGGCGGCTCCATCGTCATCGGCGACCCGCTCCCCCCCTTTGCAGCATCTGTTCCTTCCTCTTAAACAGGAGCAATTAGTCTGCCAGGGCGACTTGTTTATTCGAGTCACGGATTATTCGAGTTTCGCTGCGGTGGTGGCGGGACGAAGACCGGGACGCGGCACCCTGAAGCCTGGAATAGTGGGGCTCATTTCCCGTCCAAAAGAGGGATTGAAGTTAATTTTGTCGTTGTCCTCCCATCCAATAAATGAGGATTCATTTCGTCATAAGGAGCCGTTTTGATTAATTTTATGGCGTTAATTGCCAATAAAACACAAAAGTTATCTCTCGCCAGGCTGGGCCATTTTATTGGGAAGGCATTCCCAGAATTAATTCTATCACACGAACCTGGAGGCATTTATTATGCAGAGTCCAAAACGAAAGCACCAGCCCAATTTTCAGCAACTGCTCTAAAAGTCCATTTGGCGTGAATGGAATTTTCAAAACGATAAAATCGGTTGAAAAACCATCGGGGGCTCCCCGCAAAGACTGTTTATTGCTGTGTAGAACATGCAGTTAGTCATTTTATGGGGGAGGTCAGGACCGGCTAATTGCTGAGGGAATTTACTGGCACATGGCTGACACTCCGGGATTTATTGGGTAGTTTTGAGCCAGTGTTTAAGACGATAGTTGTTTTGCTTCAGAGGCAATGAAGTTTAAGATTTATGAGACATTTTAGAAATAAGTGCTCTTTTGGGTGGCATAAAACTAAAGTCTTCAACTGAAGGTAATAAAAATATTATTTCGCAGTTTTAGAGTTAGTTAATTGTTTGTTTTTGAAGCATATGGCTTTAAGCTAAACGGAGGCACTATTAGGTAAACTAAAATTTCTTGCAAATCTTTTTTGTGATATTTTTCTATTTTACATACATATATTCAAATATATACAATTCCGAAACGAAAATTGATAATGGCGTTCGAAAAATTTAGAACCTAAAAGTATTAATTCTGTCATTAGGTATACATATAGGGAAGAAACCTCAAGTCAGATTAAAAATTCAAAATTTATCATAATTTTATTTGACTTAACGAGTTTGTCTCCCTATTCAAACTTTTTACTAAAATTGTAAAAATTTGTTTGCCTAGTGAAATTATTCACTGACTATTTGGTTAACATTTGTCGAAACTCGCACTGAAGCTAACAAGGAAGTTTTAGAAAGGCTCAAGAGGATAAAGTTCTGGGCAAATTGGATGAGTTCGGACATTTTTCTGAATAGAATAAAGTTGATCTTTCTTTGTCATGTTCATAATACTTTAAGTTGTGGCTGAAATTGACCAACATAAATAATTGGGTAAGGTTAAAGCACATAAAATTCTGAAATATCCAGATAAATGCATTTAGATTTCTAAAGGTATATTAAAGTTTTTAGCATATTTTGGAACACGACATACCTAATTTTTCAAAGAAATTCAAATCATCTTCTCTCTTTGAAAATACCATTTAAATGCACATGAATTTCCAAGCGTGTGGTACGTCTGACATACCAAAAAGAGGTAAATTAAGGGACTAAGTTCAGTCAAAGGAAGTAAACTGTGTGTGCTTCAGAAATAAATAAGTACCTACTGATTTTTCACGTGACTGCAATTTTAGCTTTTACTCAAAAGTTTGCCAAAAGTCTTTTCGGTTAAGTTATCCTTCAAATGCAATAATTGCAAGTAAATATTTGAAATTGAGCTAAAACAAACATGAGTTCGTATGAGCTCTTGCAAGTTTGTAAATAAATATCTTTGAAGGTATATTTTAGGAATTTTAATTTTTACTCAAAGTTAGCTCAATGGTAGCCTTAAAAAGTTGTAAATTAAAATATGTATAAAAATTCTGACCTGCTTTTAGTGCATAATATTTGTTTTCATTTAAAATCGTAAAGTATATAGCCAAATATAACCTGAATTCAGCTTGGTACTTTTGAAATGTTTGAGTTTTTTTCATATTTTGTTAAGCGCCAAAAAATCAAACATAAATTTTACTAATGAACGAGCTTTCGAATGAAAGTCAAAGTACTTTTGAACAAAAATGAATATATGGTATATGTACATCAACGACCAATTAAGATGAATCTTTTTCCATAAGAATTACCATAAACCCGAGGAAGATTTCTGATTTTAAAAATTCAATTCCATTTACATTACTGAATTTATTTCACCTCTTTCTCAACAGCAGTGATTTTTGCAAACAATTTTAATGAACCGTAGTTATTTTTATACTAAGCAGATTAGCAATTTTGGTGGCTGATTATAATCGTTATTTTCGATTTTAATTATTATTAAGTAAAATCTCCTGAGTTAAAGACACAAAAATAAGTAGTTAAATAAAGAAAACCAAACGCAGATTTAAGAACATTAAAAGAACAAAAAAAAGGAATGTCTATTTAATGAACTTCAAATTACCAAGATTTTGTTGTTTTTCTTCTTCGAGTTTCAAATTTCTTTAAAACCATTTAAAATTAGTGTCATTTCATTCTAAAGTAGAAAATTAAGTTCGCCGGGGAAAAGAACTCGTAAAGTGTGGTAATTACGTAAACTTTTCCGAAAGAAAAAATGTCGATTTGAAGGGACTTCAATTGTAAACGAATTGTAAATCGATTTTATTTTTATTTTTTATTGACAGGTTTCTTCTACAGAGGGGCCTAATTGAATTTTATTAATAAGAGTCAGGAAAAACGATTCCTTTGAAAAACAACTCCCTTTACGGAGTCGGGTTTGTTGAAAACAATTCAAAATTCGGAAAATAGACCGTCATTAAGTTTAACATTAGCCTCGCCAGCAGTGTGCGGCATGTCGAGAAAGTTCGTTTCGAATAGGCTCGAACTTCTCCCCAGAGCCCCCCATTCCCACTCATATTTCAATCAGAATAATCAAGTGCCGAATGGCAGCGTCACAAAGGGGAGTGGTTGCCG
This sequence comes from Machimus rusticus, assembly GCA_951509405.1. NCBI lineage: Eukaryota > Metazoa > Arthropoda > Insecta > Diptera > Asilidae > Machimus > Machimus rusticus. Next base: position 12,307,053 of record OX608054.1, on the reverse strand, counting down.
GGACCGGGACACCGGGACACCGGGACTGGGACCCGGAGTAAGAGTCGACAGTCCCACGTTCATATATAAAATTTAAGTTGAATCAGTCGACTCAATCCGACTGTCGAAGGCTCCTCCGCAGGTTTTTCTTTTTTTTTTTTTGTGTTGGGTTGGGGCCCGTCCTCCCGGAGGAGCCCCTGACGTAATCGGAGCATTAGAGACATCTCGTCGTTCTGGATTTTTTCCCCGGCCCTTTGTCGGATCGACTGGCACCTTCCCTTTGAGCCCGGCTGCTCCGAGAGTAAACAAATCTTTGCGCCAGGTACCCCCCCGCCCCCGCGGGCAGGTGAATCGCTTCAAAGGTGGCGATTCTAATCTCGATAATGGCCCTGCAGGAATAACTAAGCAGCTCCAATTTGTTCCCCGGCATCGTGTTCTCAAGATGTCGCACGGAGCTGCGGGGGCGTGTAATAATGTGTGTCGCCCCGGGGGCGCAGAGCTGGAGGGCACCGGAGCTCCAGATAACAAGGGTGGCACGTACGACCTTGGTATTTTTCGCCCCGAACTAAAAAACATTTACACTTTTATGGGCTTAAGTTGTTAACAGGGCACCGGGGGTGTGGGGGATTACAAAACTTTTTGTCACCTTTGGCATCCTGCGGTGTTGCGGAGGATCCCAAAAATTTCCAGTATACCCAGGGAAACATCCGTATCTTGCTGTGGGGTACCTTCCCGGGAAGCTCGTGGCACCGAGGGCGTCCTCCCTGGGAATAAAATCCTCAAAAATATTTTGACACAAATGCGGGGTCCCAAACGGAATGTCTCATTCTCGATTCTGAGAGGCTCTTTCCACCGGGTCCTTTCTAAGGAGGTCGACGAAAGAAAAACAGTCGCAGCCAAAACTTGTTCGGGGGTAACTGGGTCGTGAAATCGCACAAGATATTGCGAAAAAAAAATGTCAAGCAATCCTCATTCATCAATCATCATTAAAAGCTCCTTGTGGGGCCGGGCGCGACCGGGGGCCGGGGAATGTTTGCAAATAAAACTATGAATATTTATTATTCCTCCCGGAGGAGCGGGGGTGCTAGAAAAGGGCACGGACGCAATATGTTCCACAAAGTGCCAGAACATGCTCCAAATGATTCCATTGGGCTTTAATTTTTCTTGCTGTGTAATATGTGAAAGGGCGAGACGGGAGGGGGGCACATAGGGCTAGCCTAACCCACAAACCCATTTGGGCACGAAACCCTCATTCTTTTCTTTGGCGGCCTTTTCCACCGCGTCAGAGGAGCGGTCCGGGGGGGTGCTCAAGAATTTTTAAACTTATCGGGCTCACACAGGGCGGCGCGGTGCGGCGCCTTGCGATGTTTCCCTTTTTGATTTATGGGCCGAGTGCCACTTGGTCCTGGCTTCGTTGGAAAAATTTTCTGCTTAAAAATCATGGTGGAGGCCACTCGTTTGGAAATCATATTTTGTTCGGAAGTTTTCTGCCTATTCATTTCGTGAGAATATTTTCGTACTAATTTGTTGGATGGTTTTGAGCAAACAGCCGTTTTTTTTTTTGGGGTTTTCCGAATTTATTTTCGGGATGAATGTGGTTTTTGGTGGTTCGTTTCATTTTTAAAAAGCATATTTGCAAAGACCCTGCACATTTTACAAAAACTTCAAGAAAGACATTAGATTTTATTTTAAATATACCTATAAATGAACATTAATTTAACACATATTTTGTTGACCGATCACGAGTTAACTCGTGCTTGCAATTGCATTATCTCTTTCAATTTATGAAACCCAGGGCGATATATTCTATATGTAAATAAAGTTTATTGGAATTTATTTAGATTGTTAAACTTCCACATTCAATTACGAAATAATAGACGGTGACATGAAATATACCTTCTGTATAAAATTGCCGGTCAACAATGTGTTAAACCTTAAACAAGGGTTTATTTTAAAAGAAAAATATTTTGTATCCAATAGGTACCTACTTCAGCAGGATAATGAAGTAATCCTAGTAATTAATAATTCTTAATTTTGTTACTTAAAATAAAGAATCGTTATGCTTAAGAAATATTATTTTCCAACATCAAACAATTTAAAAAATTTTCATAAGAATAACAACAAATGAAAATAGTCGTACAAATTTCGTGGTTTTCGTACATTTTTCAAAGGCTTTTATTTTATAGTAAAAATAATATTTTGTTAACAAATTTTTTTATACATCAAAATACATAAACATCTTACATTAATAAAACAAGTTTTTTCATGGTTAATGTTGCCAACATGAGGACGTCAAAAATGTCCCCTGGTTGGCTGGTGTAAGTGATTTCTCGACAACGGATGATTCGATTGACTTGCAATTTTAACTGGTGACTCTTCGGAAATATCAGAACTATGCAGTGTTTATAAAGTATCGGATCCCCCTATCTCGAAAAATACTGTTCGGAGAACAAATGACCAACACGAGAGTTTGAGAGACTTTGAAGGTCAAGTTTAAGGTCACAGTTAGAACTCCCGCATTCGAAACCCCACAACTTTTGTCTGGATTACTTTTTTCATCGAAGAGTATTTTTCGAGGTAGGGGAGAGATAGGGTGCCCGATACTTTTGAACACCCTGTATCTATAATTACAAGAAATGCTAGAAGACCTTAAAACAGTTTTAATGGGCTACTACAAATGATAATAGTGTCTTAATGGTTACTAAAGATCATTGATACTAGTATACATCGCATGTATCGTTTTGATTAGCATTTTGTTTTCGTTAAACTACATATGTATATTCAGTCGACATCTCAATTAACCTGTCTCGCAGGTGAAGTACCAGTCGGTCCTTTGTCGACCTTGTTTACCTCCGCCCCAAATATTCGTTCCCTCAAAAGGAAGTCGGACAACAAAAGGAAGAACCGCCTCAAGAAAGCCCAGGAATCTTAGGAGTGGGCGTTTAATTCTCAAGGAATCCTTCCAAGCCTAGACAGATAAAATTTCCACAAATTTACCAGTGAGCGGTATCTTTCGATCCTGAGCTCCCCGGATGACGTTAATTTTCCTCTAATTCCCCTTCGGCCCTCTGGTCTGGATTTTGGGGACCCTTTTTAAATAGGCCTGTAGTTGCGAAACAAGCAGGCGAAACCACAAATTGCGTCTAGTCCCTTCTCCCGTGGCCCCGGCGGGCAAACAGGGACTCTGCCCAGATGCCTTTTGATATCATCATCATTTCCCCACATTCCGAGCTTCAGGACGTGGACAGCCGACGTGGTGAAGAATCCCAGACCCACTTCCTGTCCCCGGCCCCACTGTGAGTGGAGCAACTTGTTAAGGTTAAAAAGGTTGTCAAGGAGGCGAGTGCTCCTCTATTTTGCGCCTATGCGGCTTCCTTGCTCTGTTCACGGTCTGTTGAATTCGACGTAGCGTAGTTTTTCTCTGGTCCTTTTCTGTTGCGACAACTCAACTTCTACTACCAATTGTTTCAGTATTCAACCTAATTTATTATTTTCTTTTCTCGAAAAATTGCTGAAATCTACTCAATAGGAAGCCACTTCTACTGAAATATTTACGCCTCGACAAGTACCCACCGCTCAGCCAACGAAATATTGTCGAAATGACTTCGTATTAGAAGGTAGAAACGATTTAAAGAGAGTAATATCGAACAGAATGTTTACCTTTAATTATGAAATTCTACCAATGCAACAATTCAAATATTCTCGAATTTACACATTTACCATTATTTCACTTAATGGTTTTCAAGTTTTTACATTAAGCATCGCAAAGACCATAGAAAGTCTCTTCGGCCGATGTTAAACCCTGGCCAAGTTATTTAGGTGTATGTGCATGTGCAGATACTTCAAAAGTCACAAAGTGTGGATATAAAGTTTTGGCCAGCTTCCAAATTATAGTTTGCCCTATGTGAAAGTTGAGATACATATGTATGTTTGTATAAAACTAGCAAGTTTTGTATCCTTCAGACAAATCTGAATACTTCTGTCTGGCTGGCTTTTCTATAATTACTACAGATGATATCTGTTCAGAATCCCAGGGTGTTGGTTCAATGACATCGCTTTCAATTGGTTTTCTTAATTAAATTTTAAGTTCACCCACTACAGACAAAAGGGGTTAATTACCGTAAGCTTTCGACTGGAGTGTAATTTGATTTGAGTTCTTCACACATAAGACAAATTAGTCAAATATGTATATGTATGTATTTACATATGTAGTTTTGATTATACATACATATGTTATGTCGGCTTTTCTTATTCTGCAAAACATTTTCTTATTTAACAAAGAAAATAACTGATATTAAAAAATAAAATATAATAATATGCGACCTTTGAATACACTGTGTATAAAGCGTTTGATGTTTGTTTCAAGTTTACTATGGCTTAAGTCAACTTTGAAGTAAAAACTCAGTCGGAAAAACTTAAATTCAAGATTTGAACTGCATGAATATAAATTACACAATCTTGCAAATACAAAAAAAAACAGAATTGCCCTTCTCGGATTTTGTAGCTGATAATATGGGGTTTTAGCACCTTCTAATTGCGAGTCGCAACTCCGCTTTTTTCCATCACATCGGGATTTTTTTACCTATTACGGCAAATCCAAAAGGAAGGGTTATATTTTAGCAGAGTATATTTGTGGTTACATATGTTCCACCGTAGCACCTAAACTACTCATCCGATTTTGATGAATGAGACATCAATCGCTTCATTATTATAGTCCGGGCAACACAGGTTATATGACGTAATTTTAATATGGCAGGCATGAGCCACAAAATGTCTTAAAAATAAAAATGTATCGAGTGTGGTATCAAACGAAAGGTTTTAATGTGTAAATTCCAAAAATATTACAAATTAGAAAGTTTATCAAGATATATGGATGTTTGTGACTCAATCACGTATAAACGGCTGAAAGGATTTTGATAAAATTTGGCGCACGATAGACCATGTCCTGAATTAACACTTTGGTAACTTTATTGCGGTAATGCGTTCAATATGGCGGATCTAATATGGTGGCCAAAAACTCGATTTTAATGGATGTGCATGAAAATTAGTTAGGGGATTTTCGGGATTACTGACTCGATTTTACCATAGAAATTTCGGAAATTTCAGAATTTAATGTGACAGCCGAAAACTATCACAACGAATATGCATGCAAATTAATATAGGGGCGTTTTAGGCATTGCTCATTTCAATTTTGTTATTGCAATTTTAGAATTTAAGATGGCGGATCAAATATGACAGCCGAAAACTCGATTCGAACGGATATGCATCAAATTACGTGTCGCATTTATTTAATGTTAAAACGGAAAAGTTTGAGATAAATTTAAAGTTAAAAAATACTAAAATCCGACCATGGAAACAACGAACTGAAAAGTATGAAACAAAAAAATATTCTTGTCTGAAACCATAGCCTGAATTTGTCTTCTAGAGTAAGGGAATTTAGTGTTTTGAAAAATTATTTAGTAATTCGCCGTCTAAGCAGACAATTGACTGAATTCAAATCAACACATAGGTTCGGTGATGTTCACAGTATACCTATTAACGTTAAACTCAAACTCATTTTCTATATAAATATAGAAAATTTAATTTGGCGAAAATTCGGATGTGATGGAATTTTTTCACTATTTTGGCCATACTTAATCAAAACACAAAAACCTATAAAACTGCTCGAACTTTAAAACGGAAATTCATTGTAGACCTGTGTTATTAGCAATCGGAAACAAATCCTTCATCAAAAAATCCAGATGAATATTTTGTTTCGAAGGTTATTAAAGGTCAAGGTGAGTCAGAAAACAGGGTTTTAGCTTGTTTTTGGATAAACCATTTTATTTCAAACTAAAAAGTTCTCTAGAAAGTCTCGTACCTGCGTCTTCATTCTATAAGCTCAAACCAAAGGAGAACAATAAATTTAACTTTTAACGACCTTTTCTATTATTTATAGTTCATAGTGATTGGAGGAATCCTATATTCAATGAAAATCTTTTCGAAGTGAAGCTATTTTTACAGTTTTCTTATATTAAACAGAAACTCTGTACACATATTATTCGTAGAATCTAAAATAATTACCAAGAATAAAATAATTGCTTGTAATGTTCAATGTCGAATTTTCTTGTGATTTAAATTAGAATCAAATAACATAACTTTTGTAAACGTATTCTCCTCTGTTGCTATAAATTCTAAAGTTTTGAGCAGCTTTACCTCCCACAAGCAATCGTATCGATTTTAGATTAATATGGTCCTTATGCATCGTCAAATTCAGAACGCTGGCCGTGAGAGGACCAATTGGCATAGGAATTGAATTTTCTAAATCGGGCCACCACTATCAAAACGAACATACCTTTTTTGCATCTGTACAAGTGCAGCCGCAATTTTGTACCCACTATTTTTTTCGGGGGCAAACATGACTAACCTTCACCCATCGAAATGAGTTCCAACTGAATTTTCGGAGAGAAAACTTTCACGTTTAATACTTTTAACTGGATTGAAATTTGGCAATTACCAGGGCCGGGCAACCTGTGCAGTGTGCACCTTACCTTGGGTTGCATTAGCAGCTCCCGCCGAGCAAACGTTCGTTACGTGAGCGGAATTGGGGAGCGCCAAAAATTACTGGTGGATAAGGCACACGCGATTTTGATAAATGGACCAGCGACATGCGGCGAAAACAAAAGTGTTTAATGGTCTAGGACCAGAATTCGGGAATTGTTGCAGTCTAATACACCGGTGCATGGATGCACCAACACGACCATTCTCCGGAAACGGAAATTCCTGGAAATTCAATTTCAGAACATTTTAGCTTCTGCCCTTACAAAGTCCGTAAAGCGAGGTCGTCAAAGGACCCCATTTCCGGCCGCCGCAGGGCATCCCAGAGGATCCTGGGACTGCCTCCGACTTCAGCTCACAAGGATAGTCAATTAATCCCCGCTTAAAGGATTAATATTCCTGGTGTGCTTTAATTACATCTTTCTACCATTGCATTGTGCACAATGCCAATTTCTCAACGAAATAATAAATCTTTCCGGAAATTCATGTGCAGGGCTTGCTGGCATATGCAGCGCCCTGCTCACTTGAGTTGCTGATTCCATGTAATCTCAGATGCAGATATGATTCCTGCAATATATTAAAACCGTATCTCAATTGGGTTACCGCCGGCAGGAGTCCGGAGACCTCAGTAATTACGATCCGACCAACAGTCCACTCATTACTCAGCTTTGGGATAGTTCGTCTATACATGCCCTTCTGAGATTAGCCCTCGACTATCCGAGTATTTCAGACCATTCGCTTTAAGCTCTGGTCGAATGGTAATTTTTACTTAATTAACTCACGTCGAATGACATTGGGAAGGTAGGTAATTAAGGCTTCAATTTAAAAAGCAAATTCAAAAGGTGGGAGACTCTTTGCCTTCATGCCTTTAGAACTTTTTCTGCTCCGAATGATTTTTCTGTCTAAGGAGTACCTACTTCTCATCACTTAATTATTTCACCCCCAAAAATTACACCCATGTGTAGATACATGTGTATGTAGGACTCGTTGAAGTACGAGTGAACATTTTTTAATTATTTCAATACCATCAAAAATCAAAAAATTTAAATGAAATTGAAAAACCGTTTTAGAATGGATCAATGGCGGATCAAATTTTTAACATAACTTAAGTTCATTTAATCTGAAAATACCCTGACACATTTTTATGAATAAAAAATTAGAAGATTCCAAAATTAATTTTTCTTTCCCTTGAAAAAAATATTCTCTTTAAATGTTGTGGAAATTTACAATATTGATTGAACGTAAATTCTATAAGATTTTCTTCAAAGCTTAAGTTGCTGTGCTAACTTTGTACACATAAACGCTAATTAAAGTAGCAGAGCAAACTAGTTTAAGCGTTTATTTTATTGCCCAGAACTAACTTAATTGGCAGAATTATGTAGCTAGCACATAAACAGGGTCATGAAGTATGTAGTTTAATGTAGTAGCATTCAAATTTAAAACAAAATTGAAAAAAAAACATTAAAGATAAAAATAAAATTAATATTAAAATCAAAATCGGAATTAAAATTGATATCGAACACAGGAACCATATTTTTTTTCGGGTTGGAAAGTATCTACCCTATGTCGCTATGTCCTATTCTAGAACCTACAATTACTACATACATATATACAAATTTTATGAACATTCGTTCAGCCATTACGAATCTGAATGGCAAAAAACATGTACACACATTTTTGCATTTACAAAATTAATAGGATTCCATTTGAACTAAGTTTATTTGCTCTTCATCAATACATATGATTAGAGGAATGGAGGATAAAGTTCTCTCAACTATGTTGTGAGTTCATCACCCCAGTCCATAATTCCTTCCTATATACATACATATTAGCGTTTCCTTATTTCTTTTTTCTTATTTATATGATTCCCTTTCAGTCAGCCTTGCTGGTATAAGAACGGGAATCAGGTTAATACATAGAAACAAATTTAAATATAAATATAACAGTTCAAAATAAACAGTACATATAAAATGATAATTTAATTCAAGTTATTTTAATTATTACTAGTCTAATATTGCATTAATTATTGCATTGCGGTTTTGCTGACGTCTCGTCCAGAAAATGCTTTTTAATCCTGTGGGTAAAGACTCCTAGGGTTGGCGCTGTCCTAATTTCTTCTGGTAGTCCGTTGTACGTCTTTATTGCTGTGGCCAAGGGTCCAGTTCGCACCCTCTCTGTCCTCCCCTTTGTTGTTCTGATGTTATTTCTGCTTCTTGTGTGATAGTTGTGGAAGTCAGTGGATAGTCGAAGTTCTATGTTTGTTTTTATTAGGCCCTTTTTCAATTTATATATAAATTTTCCTTTCTCAATTTCAATGATTTGATCAAGTTTCAATTTTTTCGTCTCATTGAATACTTCCTTAGTCGGTGTCAGCCATGGCAGTTGATAGAGTGTCTTTAATGATTTGTTCATGAGTCGTTGAATTTTCTTTTTAGTCTGCTTAGAGCATTGTGTCCATGTTAATATACTAAACTTAATGTGGGACATGATGTGTGCGTTGTAAATTAAGTTCGCAATTTCTGGTTTCAGTTTAGTTTTACTTCTTTTGATTGCTCCAAGCAATGGCACAACCTTTTTGGTAATTGTCGTAGTATGAGCTTTCCAACTGAGCTTATCATCTATAGTGAGACCTAAGTATTTAATCACGCTTACTCTTTCTATTCTTACTGTACCTATTTTAATGTCTATTTTAATATCAGTCTTGTTATGGTTTTTGAATATCATATATTTGGTTTTTTGCTCATTTAAAGATAGTTTGTTTCCGTCCGTCCAATTTTTTAACTTTGTTAAATCCTCATTTATGAGGTTTTGTACCTCTTCCCCTGTTTTTGCACCATATATGATATTTGTGTCATCAGCATATACATGATATTCTCCAGCAAGTCCAGCGTTCTTTAAATTATTTATATATATTAAATATAAGTTTGGTCCTAATATTGAGCCTTGCGGAACTCCAGTTTTAAGTGTCAATGGTTGGCTGTAGTGTTCCCCAACTTTTGTAATCATTTTTCGATTAGTTAAATAGCTTTTGATTAGCCTGTTTACATTTCCCCTTATCCCGAGATCCTCTAGGAATTGCAGGAGTAAAGCATGGTCAACCGTGTCAAAGGCTTTCCTCAAGTCTACGAACACTGCACCTACATAAAAACCTTTGTCCAAATACTCGTTTATCAAGTTTATTGTTTCAGTGGTTGCTGAATCAGTTCCACTGTTTGCCTGAAAGCCAAATTGTTTGTTGTCATATTCATTACATGAAGTTAAAAAGTTTCTAATTCTTTTGTCCAGTACCTTTTCATATATTTTTCCGACATTACTTAGTATTGCTATTGGTCTATAATTTGTTGTTTCGGTGGGATCTCCACCTTTATATATTGGCAGGATTTTAGTTACCTTTAAGCAATCCGGATAAACTCCTGTAACAAAGCTGTCATTTATCAATTGAGACAATGTGTCACTAATTATTTCAGCTACTGTATCTAAGTCTTCTACTGTAATTCCGTCCAATCCAGGCGCTGAATTTTTTTTCAATGTCCTTATTGTTAATTCTACTTCCTCCTGATTTGTTGGCTCCAGAAACATTGATTTTGTTTGTATTATATTAGAGACTGGTAAAATTTCGGGTATCTTCTTTTTCAGTTCATTTCCTACGTTAACAAAGTATTTATTTAGCTCATCCGGTATCATTTTTGCATTAGTTAGAACAGCCCCCGGTATTTTTATTTCTTTGATCATACTACTCATAAGATCTCCTTGTTTTTTGACGATATTTTTATTGATTATATTCCACAATTTTCTTGTGTTTTTCTTGGCTCTTTCGATATCTCTGTCTATAATTCTTTGTTTAGCGGTCCTTATTATTGATGTTGTTAGGTTTTTTTGGAGTAGATATGCGTTTTTGTATTCCAGTGAATTTGGATGATCAACCATTTTTTTGTATAATTTGCTTTTTTTTCTAATCTCTTTCATTATTTCATCAGATATCCAAGGGTTGTTTCTACATCTCAGTTTTTTGTAGGTGGTATTGGCTTTTTTAGCGTCGGAAATAATTTTTATCAGCTGATCTATTGAGGTAATCGTATTAGAAACAACGGCTTGCTTAATATCCTCTCTAAATTGATGTTTTTGTAATACAGGCACTTGTGTTACATTCATTTTTTGCTTTTCGATATAGAGTCCTTTAATTTTGATAAGTAAGGTTCTATGATCAGATATCTTAGTCGGAAGCAGTTTTATTTGAATGTCATATCTATGTGATATATCAGCTAAAACATGGTCAATTATAGTCGAGGAAGTACTAGTAGTTCTGGTTGAATTTGAATAGTCAATTGAATTTAAAATTTTGAAGTCATGCATTGTCAAAGTATCTTTGTATTGATTTGTCGTGTTGTTGTTAGTTAGAAGATCAATGTTTGTATCACCTACGAATAAAATATTCCTTTGTTGGCTCAGTAAGTTTTCTAAATAATCAATAAGTTAAAAACAAACATTATTTCAGTGCATGACATTTTTTTACTCATCCCAAAATAAATGTACCTTAATAATTCTGTTCCGCCTTGTTTTTTTACTTCATAAATCATGAGCAAAATATCCCAAGAATATGCTCCGAAAGTTTCAGAAAGAAATCCGGATTATTTCCTTTGCTACTCTCACTATAGATAATGCTGTTCCATCGGAACACTCGCTCAGATAGTCAAAAAAGTGGTTATCGCTAAATTTTATATAAAAATGTACATGAATTTCATGATCGGTAGGTGCTCATTTCCTTTTAAATTTCTAGTTTCCCGGAATTATTCTATTATAGTAATGCCTTTCGTTTTCATTAAGATATTTCCTGATATAAATATGTTTGCTTTAGTTTATTAGATTTATGTAATAGACATTTTCCTTTTTGTCAATTAACTGTCCTAGATTGTTATTTTTATTTTATTTTGCTCGTGCATTTCGTTTTTAAAATAAACTTCGAACTCAGTCTGATTTTTAATATTAATTAGATTCTACCAATTCTTTCTGATATTTCATAATTCACCTATACTATATAATTGAAATTTCTTAGTGCCTTGTAGTAGTTACTCTATAGTGCACTATCTTGTGCTTCTCAGAATAATTTTGCGAACAGTGGCACCTTGTTTCAAAAAGGATCCCTAAGAGGTCTTGTAAATGCTCGCTATGGACCATAGTCCCAAATATTCCCTGATTTTACTAGGCCCAAGGTACTACCTATGATTGCAATATTTTACTATAACCTGCACAGGTGAGCAAGAATTTAGTGAAGAATGTAAAGTTCTCACTTAACACGTTCGAGCTCTCTAGCTCCAGATTTCCGGGGATATTTTATGAAGAAGGCTCTCCTCCAGCTGGGATAAATCACCAGGAAATAGTCCAAAAAGTGGATGCACCCATCGCAGCTGCTCCACTTTTCCAAATGTTTCCAAACTATAAAAACAGTCGGCTTCCGCCAAAAAATTGCTTGTGCTCCCCCGTCGCATCCCCCGATTTGGCCCCGTATAAAAGCAATAACCGAAGCTCCCTCTGCGCCACTCTGGCGTTTTAATTTCTGTTCATTTGGGGCGGCGATAAGTTGGCGAGTCAATTAAAATCCGAAGCCTATGGGAGCTGGAAAAATTACAAAGCGCGTTATGTCCTTTGTCGGCGCCTCCCGGTGCATTTCGCAGCGGATACCACTGAATGGGGCCCTCGGTGGCGAAGCACTCGCTGGAGAGTGGCGCTGTGGTGGTGCATAGGCGATCAAAGCCAACTGGCGTGCAAACATAGAAAATTACCAAATGGAAAAAGGCGGCCTTTTTCTGTTTATATTTATATTTTCGAGCTGGCTTTTCCGCTGTTTCATTTCTGCCCAGCAAGGCAATCCCATAAATCCCGGCGCGCATATGAGGGAAGGAGCCCCAGTTCGCTGTGGCTCCAGGATATTCTCCTGAATGTAAACAATTCGACTGGGAGAAGTAGAGGCTCCCTCCAGCGCAGAAAAATGTTTGTTCTTCCATCAAATTCCGAATATATCTCCGGAAAATTGGCACTTTTTCGCCTTTTGAAAAATCCCCAAGGTCTAACAATTTGCTTCCTGTTTACTTTGAAACTTTCCGCTTTTTCTCGCCCGTTTGAACCACGCAACGCCTCTCATCTCCCGTATGTGTAAGCTGGTGATTCCCCGGGAAGGTGACGTAAAGCCACGATCAACGAAATTTCATTTTGTCGGAATCCAAGCGGCCGGTCACACTTGAGCTGAGCTGCGGTATGTGGCCGACTCCTTGGCCCCATCGAATGCCAGCTGCAGGTTCATCTAAATCCCCGAAGACCCTAGCTGGCGTCGAGATGAGATAAACTTCAATTGCCCACAAATTCCTTCGATCTCTCTATTTTTTTTTAGGTGCCAATGGCTTGGATTACGGGGACACTTCAGCCCGGATTTAAATTTAAGTCATGCTCCTCTCGAGGAATGGAAGTTCGGGAAGCTGCCGACTGGTGGCGACGGCAACCAAATGACCAGCTGAGTTGCAAATTTTAAATTGTTTTCGTGAAGTTTCTCAAGTTTCCCATCTGCATGAAGGGTTCCTGGATTGGGGGTCTTCTCCCTGAAACCATTGGCTTCCAAACCATTTTCGTAATTTCCGCTTAAAACGAAATGAACTTTAGGGTTGATGACACTTTCCTCCATCACAGTTTTGAACTCTAAGTCTGTGTTACATACAACGTTCTTTGGAAAAGTCGTTTTAAATTCTCTTCAGACACATTTCTAATTCTTGTTAAGGGAGTTTTATCTTAGAAATTTAATTCCTTGAAATCTAAATCTTTAACATAAGTAATATTTTTGGTATATTCCCTACTCGCGCATTGAGGGTCAATTTTTCTATTAATGTGATGAACCTTAAAAACCAATACATGCGAATTTAACATGCTTAATGGGAAGAATCTAAAAAGGGTGTTAAAAAAAACAAGATAGTTATTATATATGGATGAAAAGAAGAAATTAATCAAAAAAAAAAAAAAACGAAATTAAAAGATAAGATGAAATAGCTAACAGATTTTTAAGAACATTTATAAAATAATTTATCTTATTAAAACTTTACTATTAAAAATATGCGTGTTAAAAAAGAAAGCCATTTGAAATCGAATCAGAAAACTTTAAACACCTACTTATCATCAAAACATAAAATAAAATGCATGAAAATCACGTGTATCATAATAGGGACAGTATTGTCTGAGGTAGTTGAAAAGGAAAACAATCAGCTCCATATAATAGGAACACATTGCTCATTCAACTTTTAACAATAAAAACCTATGAAAAGTCCTTAAATTACACTCTGTACTTACTTTTCCTAATTCTAAAAATTAAATCGAATGGCAATTCTAAAGTGACTGTCAAAAACGTCTCATAATAGGGACTTTTACTTTAAAAAACAATATCTCTAAGATGCATCTTATAAATAAAATGAGTTTCGACAGCGAAATGCATAACATTTTAATTGCGAACTTATGAAAACTTTGCTAAAAGAAAGGTCTAAGTCTAATTTACTGTTTACGTATGAACAAGGAGTGAAGGGAGGAGTCGGGCTCAAGTCGGCTTCTTGATTAAATGGCACAAATCCAATAACGCCCCTAAGCTCGCTACGGACCTAATTATTGTCAATTAAGCCCAGGCCGCCGCCCCCGCAACAGTGTCGTGGATGAAATTATCAATCAGTTGATTACACCAAAGGAAATTCCCGTGCGGTAGAATGCGGTGCCTTGCGATGTCCCATCCGGGACCCTGCGTCCCGAAATAAACTTTACACTCACCCATTTAATTTTATGAGCCGTAGATATTATTACCGAGGTTTTGTGCCAGAACTCGATGTCCTGTTTACAGAGGGAGGGCTATAAATTTCATGAGGTTCATTTGTCTCGAGGAAGTGTTGAATAAAGTCCTGCGGTGCCGAGCGTTATATTTCTGAACTAATTGGGGATGCGAGAGGTTGGTTTTGGGTCGCATTCCTGGACCCCATCCTCCTCTTCCGGTTGGTTAGCTGCGGCTAGATCAAACCAGAACGTCGGAAACGGTGGCACGTACAACAATAATTAAGTACACATTAAAGTTCGCGTACATTAAACGGGTTGTCAATTGCTAAGTAAATTATACAAGATACCCTGACAGGAATTTAGCATTCCCCGACTTCGACAGCACATTTCAAGAGCTAAGCGTTCCACTTCAGCAATCCTCGCGGACGAGAAAGAGGCGAAACTCCTGAAAAGCAAAGATTAATTGAGGCAATAAACGGAGGTAAATTCCGAAGGACAGCGATGGGGCGCGTATCTTTCCGGGAGTGACTCAAAAAGTCCCATTCACTCCACCTAATGAGGGGCAATTCGCGGCATTGTTAAATGAATGGTGCTTTATAAATTACACCACCCACCCCTGCGTTAGCCAGGGTCCTTGGACCCTGCACACTTCTTAATTAACTTTATGCCCCAAAACATAAGTAACTCTTGGGTAGAGTGAGGTCCTTTCAATAGACTTTGTTTGCTGCAAACAATTCTCAAAGAGTCAGACCTTCCTGTGACCCATCTTTGGTCGTAAATATTTTTCT
Organism: Machimus rusticus; assembly: GCA_951509405.1. Taxonomy (NCBI): domain Eukaryota; kingdom Metazoa; phylum Arthropoda; class Insecta; order Diptera; family Asilidae; genus Machimus; species Machimus rusticus. Next base: position 12,291,955 of record OX608054.1, on the reverse strand, counting down.
TGTACTTTTCTGGGAACCTTTTTGAATTTTAAATAAAGGCAGCTCAAGGAGCTTTACTCACTTCTCCCTTTTAAAATTACATAAAAAGCAATCACATCGCGCTATAGCAGAAGTATTTTTATCCCGAGTTTTGTCACATCTTTTTCGCCAATTATGGACTATTAAGTAAACTGACTTGCAAATTTTTGTCCCTTTCTTCAAATTTACACAAAAGTAACCCAAAAGTTTTTCCCCTTAAGATATTTTGACTCTATGAAAGAAACGTCTATAAGAATAGAAAAATGTAATGAATTTAAATTCAGTTTGCTTTTTGGTACAAAATTTGTGGTATTATACAAAAATAACTTTATAATAAATTATGTATGATGAACTATCATAATAAAAAGAATAATAAAAAAATTGTTTTTATTGTTTGACTCACTTTAAATTATAGTGTGTAATTTAATTTTAACCTCAAAATTGTTATCTCTATTGTGCCATTTCATAATTAATATGTCATGTCAAGGATTTCAATGAATTAACCTGTCAAGGGGTCGATTGATATCTTGTCCATGGAAGCCAAAACCAATTAGAACATAAGAAGAAGATATGAAGATATCTTGATTGAAAAGTTTTTAATAATATACAATAACAATAATTTGCAATAATCACTTTGTATTACTTAAATTCGTTTATTTTTAAGGTAATATTTCATATCATAGTATCGTTAGAAAAGCCTTTTAATAATATATGAAATTTTATAAAGCTTTATTTTCTTAATTTTAGGGTTTCGTACTTCGTAATGGAAAAACGAAAACCTTATAAAATAATTTTGAAGTCTGTCTATTTGTCTGTCCATGTGTCAAGGTTTTCTTCTCAAAAACGGCATGAGGTCTCAAGTTGAAATTAGGATCGAATACTAAGGCCTATAGCTTCGTGCCACTGTAAAAAGTTTAAGTTTCTAATTACACGCAATAAAAAAATGAAAATGAAATGAATTTTAGCATAGAATGTCTTTTGGTACAAATGAAGAAATACGAAAATAATAGATTTCTAATTCCACATACTTACATACATATATGGAAATTTCTCTTTATTTAAATCAAAATAGTAGAACTACCTGATAAAATACATCTTTTTTCTGTGAGTAAAATTTAATAGATATGGTGTACATAATTACAATAATCAACTTTGAAAAAATCTACAGTGGTATTTCCTTCCAAATTCTACTATACTTAATCAAAATGATTTCTCGAAATAGGCAAAACGAAGCATAACTTTTCGAAATCCTTCTTCGTATCATTTAATTATAAAAAACTGCATCTACCTTGGCTAGCCAACCGCGAAATTGCCATGAATTCAAATTATTCAACCGTCCCCCTATAGTGTGCGCCAGGAATGTCAGGCATATATCCCCCCTCCCCCGAAGACCCTACCTTTCCCCACCATGCGGCCAGGGTGTGGCCGGTTAGGGCTTCCGTTTTAGGGGAGCGTGAAAAATAGCCCTAAACCGCGAACATTTACGCAGTAAAGAGATACCGCCGTAATCTTAGTGCACATTAACTCTGCTTTTTGACATAAACGAGGAATTTACGTTCCCTTTTTTGTCCCCATTTAAGCGGCCGAAAAAAAAATATGAGCAGGTTTCCTGCGCTGGGCCGAGAAAGGGCCGCTGCCATTTATCCCTTATACCCGGATGAGCAGGGAACGTGATGGTCCCAACGCGGCAACAAATGTGGCTGGAGGTAAAACCCAGTTTTTGGCACGAACTGGGTCTTGGAAGTAAACATTTAACCGGGAAGACGACAACGACGAATCATCGTATTTCTTGCCCGCTCAGGGATAACGCCGGCCAGCCCTTTTCTACTTAATTTAAAACTACACAGACCGTTTGCCATGAAATGCGACAAATTCTAAGCAGTTTAGGGTTTTTTTTTTTGAAGACTGGTTTCAAGATTTCAGCTTAATGTGAATTAAAGTTTTTTTTTATTATACATAATTCCATACATCCACAATTCAATTTATATACATATTTTGAAGTGAGATCACATTTCTTTTGCAGTTTAAACAAAATGTTCATTAGTAATTAATACCTAATTTAATATATATTATTTATTTTGTATATTATTTATTATGAATGTTAAACAAGTAAAACTTAATATTATTTATATATAATAAATTAACTGGGCTCCAGAAAACTTCGATATTATTTGAAACAAAAATTAAGTAATTCATTTTTAAGTAATATCAACAGGAGTAACATATGCCTCGTTCAAACTATTAGTATTGTCACCAACATCAGAATTACAAATTTTTCATAATTTCAACAACAACAATCTCTAAAAAAACCGTGTTTGCGGTTTTTTTCTTAATTTAACTATTTAAATGCAAAGATTGTTTATTAAACTCGCTAATTTGTATTTCTAATTTTTGGTTCGCTACATGTCCATTTTGGTTATAATTAAATTGTAATCTCGTGGACCACTTCACTTTGTACTACGTAATTAATTTATTATATGTAAATGAAATCCTTTGAACTTGAAAACTTAAACTTTCAAATTTCCATATCAGATTCTAAATCTTAGAAACCCCTAAGTGCAAATTTTCATGAAATTTTATTTATTAATTTAATTCTTATGCAATTTAAATTGCATACCTCTTTTTTTCATCAGGACAAGGAATATCGGCCAAACTATGCTGCATTTTTTTCATTCCCAAGAGCTGCTTTCAAACAATCCCTCAGGAGCGGCAGCTTTCCCATATGCGCTTTTTGGGGTGGTAAGAGGAACTTTTCAGCTGGGACTCAAACCGAAAAGTAGTTCAGACATTCGAGTCAGCTAGAATGTGTCTAGGCTTTTTAAAAAGACTTGAGAACAGTTTTGGGGGGTGCTTGTACCTAATTGGAAAACAGAGGTGAATTTAATTTTAAGCGCTAAATTCGAAAATTTCAAAGTAATCTGCTGTGGTGCGGTTAAGTTTCTCTATAGAATATTGGAATTTTATTTTAAATTGAAAGTAGTAAATTTTTAGATTATTAGTAGTTATCTGCACCTGTTTGGGAAGGGAGTGGAATATAACTTGTTAAAAATTCTGTGACGCAAATACTTTTGGATATCTACATTTAGTTTTGGGTTCAATTTTACATATTCTTATTATGAACCGTCCCTTTTAACCCAATTTAAGTGGAACCAACTGTATTGTTTAGAAAAACTTGGGGCTCGTGCCATGAAACCCCTAGTGATCCAGGTGCGTATGTTCATGCACGGCTGATCACTGTTCAAATTTGTACAAAGCAATAGAACCCACCATGAGATGCCGGCTGGTCCCGGTGCGTACCTAAGTAAATTTGCCATCTATTCAACATGGAAGCGTATCCGGAAACTTCTGAAATTATTATATGTATATTATTAACTTTATTATGGCGACCATAATCCGCCCACGGTACGCTTTTATCTGGAGCCTGCATCCCACCAGGCAGCATCCGGATTAGAACGAGAATATTTGCTCATCGCAAACGGCACGTTCAAGACAATCTCTGATATCTCAGTTGTTCACAAACTGGAACAGCACCCGCCGTACTATCTGCGGAACTTTCTATAGAGGAGAGAAGTTGTCTTTTTGTGATACTATGGCACCTCCCGTGCGCCAGGTGGGCACGTGAGCACGTGTCGTATGGGAAAACTTTAAATTGGTCCGCCCTCACCTGAGCTCGGTTTTGTTGCTTATAAAATTTTCTCCGGAAGTTCAACCTCAAAAGCTGAAGCAATTTGAGTTCAGATAAGGACATGACGTCTTCAGCCCTTAAATTGGCCCCAGTATCCAACCTCGTGCGACTCAGTGCCTTTTTGGAATTTCCGCAAATTTCAGAGGTAATTGCTCGTGAACCGATAAATGCGTAAGCAGACATCACTTCATTTTGATAAGCAGAACTTAATCCCAGTTGGGTCTTAGGACCACCGGAATGGCGGTATATCGTCATCTCGCCCGTGTCGGCTTTCCAGGAGATTTTCGTGGAAAAAAAACTTTCACTTCAGATATTTTCCGGAATGGTGGGCCCTTCTGCCGGGCCCGAACCCTTTAAATCCTTTCCCCATTCGGGGTCCATTAACGTAACAGAACGCATTAAATCGCTGTTAGAAGAGCAAAAGATTAGAGCCCGATGCCCGCCGTTTTTACGCCATCGCCATCCAAATAAGGCGAACTTTTTAATATTTCACACAAATTACGGTCGTCACACGTGGCAGGTTGGCAAAAGTGCCTCAAATTGCCTGGCACTGGGACTTATCCCGAAAAGATATCACTTCGCCTGATAAATTGGGCCAACACGGGCTCAACGTACCTACGCTCGAGTCTCGGTGAAATTTCACGTGAATGAAATATCACCTCACGTCCGTACATTCAAGGCAATATGATTTAAGGAGCTCGCCTTAATTCTGCGAAATTGAGTGTAATGATACTTTAGCATCGTTGCAGGTGAATCACGGCATTCTGCTCCATTGTGGCCTCTATTTGCCGATAAATTGAAAACCATCCGCCCAACTCCTTTTCTTGCATGAAATCCCTCGGATGAGGAATATTCCAGGTGATATCCTTAAGGATTGTCACAATGTGTGCGGTATCCTTTCTATTGAGCTAAGAAAAACACAACACTGAAGCAGATAAAACTTCCGCTTCAGGTGAAGATTTATGCGGATTTTCGGGGGATAGTGCAAACTACTGAAATGATTGAGCTCCAGTTAAATCCAAGACGAAGAAATCTATATAAGTGTGCTGTGGCACTTTCTTCCCTTTTATCGGATATCCTTCATATCGGCGGGAATACTTCTGTTTACATTTCTCAGAAATTCCGGAAATATTTTCCACTTCAGCAATTTGATCAACTGGGAAAAGGGGTTTAAAGAGGATTTTTGGGCGATTGTTTATCCTTGTGGATTCATCCACAAGTTTAGTTTACTTTCAACGAAAGTATATTATAGTTACGAGAAATAGAGTCTTTACCTTCCAAATAAATAAATCGTTGATTTTGAGGAAAAAATGCTATTCTAGCTTAGCTAGAGGATATTAGCCCGGATGGAAATATTAAACGAATCAAAAGTAAATATTTTATGTATTTCAGAAATGGAAAATTTTCAAACGTGTTCTCATATTAAGTATAGGATAGCATAGGATTATAGCATCGGCGTTTCTTTTGTTCATTAAAAGCATCTGTTTTTTCTTTATAATTTTATAGATATGTTAAACAATTTTTCTTTACATTAATTCCAAACCTAGGGGCAACTCACAGGAAAACATATTTTGTAGTTCTTATAATTGATATAGTGTGGTTTGTTTGTTTATTTTTATAATAAATATTTTACAATAAATAAATAGGAAATAAACAGCAAGTCCCCACATTTTTTTTTTTTAAGCATATAGAAATTTCTTACAGTACAGTACAGATGCATATACAAGTTTATTATAAAACATAGAGATCTGATGAAAACATATTTAGAAGCATTGCTGTAATTAAAAAAAAAGAGTTCTCCATCGTTATTTAGAGAGTATTGGTACCATATTTTTAATCAATATTACCATAAACCCTCAAGTACTTAATTTAATAAAACATTCAATAACTTTTAGAATTATTTGAATTTACTTTTAAAATGTTATCCATCGCTATCAAATGTGAGAGGTGATTATAAGAAAATACCAAAAGCTTTAAGGTTTCCAGGTTTTAGATAAATTAATCGAATTACACAAATTAATATTGCAAAAGCCTTATTCCATAATCCATACCACAGGGAAGTTGCAGAATGTAGGCGTAGATTTATCAACTTTTCATCATGCTCAGAACGAAATGTTCCCAGTTGTGCTATCAACTGAGAGCTATTAATTCCGCGAATTAATTTATTTCAAAATAGCGTTTCACGTTCGACAATTTCGTGGATATGTTCGCCCAGGGAAGGCGCATAGACAAATCCGCTTTAACTGATTGAAAAATGATCTGGTTCCCATGGGAAAGGAAAAATTCAAATTCTCGCGACTCCGCAGTACAACGGCTCAAATTTATTGCCTTTAGAGCTGGACAGAGGCGTAAATCGCTTTATATATCAAACTGGAAAGCCAAATCGCAATCTTGTTAATTCGTTCATCCCTTTCTGATGAATGCAGCCCTAGAAATAGGTTAAATTTTTTTTTTTCAACAATTTCAACTATTCGAGCTCTATGCAATGAGAAGCTGTCCCCATTTGTAGGAGTTCACTTATGACGACGCATTAATAACTGACAACTGCATGACACTTTATCTAAGAAACTTTTCGAGACTTTTCTACCATAAAAGCCCTTAGAAGACGGCTCAAGAAGCTGAAGGAACGTTTGCATATAAATTCCAGATTGGACGAACCATGAGGTGTAATAAATTTTGTGTCAAGTGAAATTTAATATCCAAATGGAACGAAGTGCTTCTTTCATTTCGAGTCTTCCTTCGATCCCCTCAAGATCAAAAGAAAGATAAAATATATTTTGAGTCAAATTCATGATGCATAATGTGAGAAATGAAATCAAAGAAATGCTAGGGGCCCCTGAAGGGGGTGCGGAGTATGTATTTTATTACTCGTGTAGGGATCCTACTTTTCGGGAATAGCACCAAAATGGGGGATGCTATGAAAGGAATGTGTTCCTTCTAGTAATTTGATTGAATTTACAGTAAATGCGTCGCGCATCCATGTAAATATTTATTACTCTTTATTCGCGAAATTGTTTTTCTAATATGTTTTAAACAACTTATGCTACCGAATACTACGCCATATCAATTTTTGTCGAAATAAGGCTTCGTACCTACATCTTAATATTTAAACCATTTCACTTAAGATGTCAACTAATGATACAAAAAATGTTAAGGGTATTTTATAAATAATTTTCTTTCTTTACAGGTAAGTCTCCAGTTAACATTTCTCTTCAAATTGGTAAGCTTTAATATTATTATCAAAGATTTTCAAACGTAAAGAAAAACATACACAATTTTTCTCATAAGAAAAAAAATATGTAAAATATTAATATAATTTCGACCAATTTAATGGTTTCATTTAGCTTGGATACTAATTGTAAATGCTAAACATTCTAAATACGCATTTGATTAAAGCGCAAAGATTTATACAAAGAGCCCCATATTTCTAAAACTTACAAAATATTACCTTAACTATAAAGTTTGAGACTATTATAAAAACGAGAGGAGAACTGCGAAATCTATTTTATTCGATAACAGCGCAATTTAAGTGCAAACAAGAAGTAACAGTAGCTGAAAATGTAAGTGAATTTTCCAGCCCCGCTAATAGCACTTAACCAGCCAGAACTATTTAAATTGCGACCCAACAAATCTTGTTAAGTTGAAATAAATTGCTTCCCTTTTATCCGCAAACCCTGGAAACTTCTTCTGTCTTCGTTGGCTGCCTAAGGGGTGCTGTGTGCACGGGCTCATGAATTCTTTTGCACTTCCTTGAATACAATAACTTTACTTCCCTCGAAGGGTATTATACCATCCATTAAAATATATTTACTGCTCTATTTTCACGGAATGTTTGGGAGAGGAAGACTTTATCGTTTACTTATGCAACTTCCCTGATACGCTGATAAATCGAATCGATTGATATCCTCTCCTCCCTAAATTTCGAGAAATGTTTCTGGTATAGGTTATTAAGGTAAGGAAGGTTCACCCGACATAGAGCCCTTTTTGGTAGTAACTAAAATAATAAATGAATCATGGAGAATTAAGACCTTTTCCTTTCAGGAAAACAAATAATTAAATTCAGAAATCATTGACCTCATAACGAAACAAATCGATAGAAAAAATCGAAGCATAAAGTATTATAAAGGAAAGACAAAACTCACTCAATAACAAAGGTCTTAGATTAAAATAAGTTGTATGTCGGATGCCAAAAAAATCTGCATATCTTGAGGAGGACCTTCGACTACAACTATTTTAATCCAAAACCTTTTTAATTGAATCAGGGTTTTGACCATCCTCTATAATATTCATTAACAATTTTTTTAGAGTTGTGATATTTATTTTTATAATCTTCCATATTGAATTTAGTGAAGCACAATATATCCTATAAACATGCAGACTATTAAGACGCATAAAATGATACCTAATTTGCCAATGAATGAACATACCAATTCACATGCATATGTAAACTGCTAAAATCTTCATCTCCCTTTAGCTATGCCGTAGTCGAATATCAAAATCAATCAAAAATCTATTTTATAAAGTTCATTCTTTCATCTGAAATGTTACACCATAATTCGCAAAGCCTTGAGTTATTTTCTACTTAGAATATTCTAACGAAATTTATCAGCACATAAACAGGCAAAGTTATTCGAGATATGAAAATAATTTTTCTTTTTTCGTCAAATAAAATAAACTTTTTCCTCCAAATTGTTGTGGTCTTTTTTTAATATACTAACTTTTGATTGATGTCAACTTCAAAGCTAAAAGTTCCCAAATTTTTAGATTCCATTTCAAAGTAAATGATTTTTTGATTTTGTGTTAACCTATTTATGTTGCCATGATCGTATTTAGGATCTGTAGGTGAGGAGTCTGTTGAAAATTAACATACTGAAATTATAATTTAAAACAATTTTGAAAGTACAATTCTAAAAAGAACCTTCCTTCTACAGCATTTATAGGCATTTTTCTACAAACTGGAAACTTACCCATATAACGCTGTCCCATGAATATTATATTTTGTTATAGACGATTTTGTTAAAAACCATAACCATGGTAATCGTTTTAAAAAAACAGCTTTAACTGAGCTTATTACGTATAATCAATGTGAAATTAGAAGCAAATGATGAAGTTAAATTATTTATTGTTCAAACATAAGTATACATATGTGTCCCCTGTTATGTTTATAAAAAAAAAGTGTAATTCCAAATCATTCGACAACTTTCTAAATTTCAAAGTCATATCACAAGTGCTAACGTACTCACTGAATAAATGATGTGTGAAATTATTGTAATTAATTAATTTATTTTGTTTTAACAAAATTGCCAGTGGACTGTTCAATCAAGTGACCCAGAAGCGTAGTTCAGTGACAAACGCTGAATTGAAAATGAATAGCGGCAAATCGGGCATAGCTCCACATTCAGACGAACGTCACAACGCTCTTCTTTAAACGCAATAAACGATAAAACCACCTAAACAAGATATGAATTTCGTGCGGTTGTTAAATTTTAAAAAAAGGGGCACAACATTTGGGTGATTAATTTTTATATTGAAAATCTATTTAAAATTATGCTCGTATTCTTGTTTAAATTATGAATTATGTGAATTTTCGTATTAAAAAGAAATATTTGATGTACAACAACAACAACTTTCATTCTAATTTTAAATAATTAATAAATGTTGAAATATGTATAATGACACTATATATGAATATGATGTGGCATGCTAGGAATACAATACTTTTCAAAACTATATCACCACTTACATACCTACTTCAATTTTTCTAACAATCTACTGAAAATATGTTTAATTAATTAGTGCAGAATAGATGGTAAGTTGAATCAAATGTTAATAGAAACCATTCAATGTTTTAATTCACGTTGGAAAAGATATAAAAAATGGTTATTGTAGACATTTCATAACTATATCACCACTCGTCAAATTGATAAAAATCTTCTTAAATTGTTAAAACATTTTGAAATTTAGTATTTTTTCTAATGCGAAAAGTCTGTTCGGCACAAATTCGACAAGCTTTTTTAAATGTATTTTCAGACATTTCAGACCAGGCTCCTTGCAATGCTGTTCGGAGAGCATTAACGTTATTGTATTGCTTATTTTTTGCATAAACTCGCTGCACCGGTATGCCCCATAGATTTTCTATACGATTTTGTTCTCACGAGCAAGGCCAGGCCGAAAAGTTGTTGAAACCACGATTTTGCGCCCTACTTACATTCATATGTGGCCGGCAGCGTTGTTTTGCTGAAAAGTCGTATCTTCTTATTGATAGGCGGCTGAAAATGGTAGAAGTTTGGTTTCTAAAACGCTAATTCATTCAGCGCTATTCATTCTGGTTGAAGGAAAGGCCAACGGAAGTGTTCCATGGGAAGAAAATGGCCCCAAAACAATCAAGATTCCTCCACCTACAGCAAATTTCTCCAATACCTAACACTGAAAACCGTCTGGGCAGTCAGGTTGAATTTTGTTCAAAAAATAATAAAAAGTGAAAAAATCGATAATCATTATTCAATACGATTTATCAACAATGATCTGAACAACTACCCAAATATTGTTTTAAATTTTTTCTCTATGAATGAATAATGATTTATAAAAATGCACATTTGGCCTACCCTTTAATACGGCCTTGTAAAATAAAGACTTTCTTATAAATATTTACTTTTTTGGTAGGCTAATTGCATATGTAGATATTGAGAAAAATGTAAAAATCTAAAAAATATTCCAAAATAATTCCTGAAGGAGTTAGAAGTACATTTATTCTTTATGTGAGGGATTTCGACTTAAATCCATACCCCTCACACGTGGGAGTGCGTCAACGTGTGCCATTCATAAAATATCTCCCCGGACAAATGCACTCTGAGAAACTTATCCACAACTCGCAAGCCTCTTAAGACGTAATCCTTTTTCACTTTTTCCGACTTCGACTAGCTTAGCAAATTGACCCGGCGCGCTCCGCGCCGAACAGACGAAGTTTTCCCTGACATAGAGGCAGCAACTTCAAAATGTAAATAATTGTGAAACTGAAAAGTGGGTGAGCTAAAAAACGAGTAAGACGGAAACTTTCTAGGGGCCCTATGAATTCCTGCAAAATTGTTTGAATGCCAGAGCCCACAACTTCTTCCCGAAGTTTTACCCCAAAAGTCGTGTCGGGCCTATGGGGGGCCGCGGTGCGGAGCCTCCAAACACTGCGGTTTAAGTTCGTTTCCTCAAGAAAGTGCACTGCGGGGACGTGAGGTGGTGACATCACTTCCGCCCTTATTTTTCGGGGTTGGGTATCTTGTCATCGTTAAAAACACTGCAAAAAGCACCTCTCGATGTAATCCACTCTTTCAGCTTTGCTTTTATTTCAAAATAGGGAACAAGGGCGTGGGTGGGGGTTTAATCCACTTTCTCCACTGGAGGACATATACACAAATACACTGAAGCCACTCGATTTCTGAGATTATCCCCTTGAAGATTTTGCAAAACCATCTAAGGGTAATCACATCAAGTGATACTTCATTTCGAAGCAGACAGGGGGCGACGTCGAAAATCCTCCTGAAAATGTTCGCATGCGGGGACTATGCCCGGCGGGTGGATGTGTGCCTGCTCCTGAGCTGTGCCTGAACCTGGAACGGAAGGCACTCATCCCTTGCCTACCCGTCACTCATTAAAGAGGATTCCGGAGAGATGTACTCGTAAAAGTCATTAATTCGAGCGCTTTGATTCAAAGAAAAGTCAAAATTCATATTTTAATAAAACAAGGCACTCCTCTAGCAAAAATTCCAGGAAATTCTTTCCTTAGGTGAAGCTAGAGCCTGGCACTCGTTGAGTCTTTGACGGAATGCCCGGTGCGTGCAGAGAAGGGCAAATTTTATGCCAATAGAAATAAGAATTTCGCCCCGAACATCTCAAAAAAGAAGGAAGAAAGCAAAAATTTAATATCATTCCGAAGAAGGACAAAGTTCTTCAAAATCAGAACAAAAAATAAGTCGAGTTTTTTTTTTTTATAAAACCTTGAATTCTTATGTTAGTAACATAAATTAGTATTAAGTCGTTAATTTACAAGAAATACCAAAAAAAAAGTCATTTTTGATAGATTTCTATAATTGGAGAAATTCACTGGTAATTACACGCTCCAAAAAATATGCTCTCGAATTCCTCGAATACTTGGTAAATGCGTGTTATTTTTAATTAAAGAAGACTTACCATAAAACAGAATTGGATACCTGAAAGATCAAAAGGTATAATTATAAAAAAAAAAACATTAATTCTTAAAATGAAAAATTCAATTTAACTTCTTTATATCAGTTCGCCTTTAAGTGGTTATTTAATTAAAAAGTTTTTCTTTTAAATGAGCAGAATAAAAAATTACTCTAAAGGTCTAATTACATTAGATTTTTCAAGATGTAGCAAAACAATATTATAATATGTATAATTTGTATTTATAAATATTCCAAAAGAATTCTAGGAAATTTAGAAACCGAGTTAAAAATCTTATGTATTTTTTCTCCACTAATACTTAACCAAACTCAATAAACCAAACACCAAATACATATAATGCGTTTACGTTTGCGCTTCTGACATCGCATACTCATTTAACATTAAAATGTGATATTTGTTTAAAATTTGTTTAAAAAACATAACATAAAACATAAGAAAAACACCAGATGCCAACGTCTTTAGTAAATACGAGCAAAAGTATATGTTTGCGAAATTTCGCACGGGTCCACTGGTAGGTATATATGGTTAATATACGTATATAGTTAGACAAAATCTTAAAAAGTCTTTCAATATCTCCGCTTTTGTGGATTCTGAAAATAGATATTTCTTTTGAAGTCATTATGTAACTAGATAATTGTTGTTTGTTATTAAAGCAAATTTGTTTTATACCATTGAAAAACTAACCTACGCATGTCGTCCTACGTTTCAATATTAATATCTTCTGCTAAATTGATACGTATGCTTTTAAAACTTATTTGAAAGTGTGCCGATATATTATTATATAAAGAATTCAATGTGTATTTTACAAAATGAGTTTCTTAAAACGTAGCTTCATCAGTTCACGATATTCTTTCTTAGCTCCATGAATTTTCCACCTTCAACTCACCCGTGCTGCTCTTTACTTAGGAACCTTACAAACGTAGGATGAAGGTAAGCCAAACAAAAGTAGGTACTTTTCAAATTCTTTTACCAGAATCTATTGAGCTTATTCGTTTGCATTGAACGAAAAATCTCTGTTTGATTTCCATGGATTAATTTCATTCACATGGTTTCGAAACGAATGAAATATACCTCCTTGAAAACCTAACCTAAAAATCATTCACCAGCTAAGGGACCCAAGGCGAAATTAATTTCATTTTAATTTGAACAGCTTGAGAGTGTATGCCTTCTTGCCCCAATAATGAGAGAAAATTTACGATATGTTTGCTGGCGATGTTTCACCTCATGCAGTGATTAAATTTCATTTATGCAAACATATTTGCCCAGGCATCGATTTCAATCAGAGTCCACCGGGGGCGTACGCAGGGGAGGCTCCGTCGGCCGCATAGGGAATAATTTATGCGGGGAGATAATGAATTGGAGCACTGATGAGATCCGTTCAAATCCATTGTTCCGAAATTAATATCATTCGGGCGGCATTAAAACATTATCGGTGTGTTCACGTTGAATTGTGGTGATTCGCCGTCAGCACTCGTGAATTCGGCCTAATTAGGGATCAGTTCAGGTAACAGGGTGATTAGCCAATTGTAATACTGTTGCACCAATTTCAATTTCAAAGTCGGACCATTTTGAGACTGATGACACGTACTATAGTAACGAAACGCCACATACGTGATTCAAAAATTTTTATAAAAACATAAGCGATTTTCATTTATGTACATAGTAGGTATGTACCTATTATGTTTGAAATGGTTTCCAAAGTCGTGTACGGAATCTGATTAAATCAGTAGCTTTTTTTGTAATAAAAAAATCCGTAGTTAGATTTTACTTTAAAAATTTCAGTTAAAATAAAACTTGAAACTTTTTCATGCCATTCTCGAAAAATTTGTTTAATATAAAATAAGCATTAACAATAAATTAATAATACAATAAGCAGTTAACAACGTAGATATATATACACATATATGTATGGATATAAAACTTTAATAATATTTTAATCGGATATTTTGGATTGACAGAAACTCTTTGTTGATATTTTCCCATTCATCACATTTAAATAATTTGCTATAAATCAACTTCAAAAAGCAAAATCACCACTAAATCAAAACCTTTGGAAAACCAAAACCAAAACGCATATTAAATTTGATCTGAAAGTCTACAAAGAAGTCCTTAAAATCGATAATTATGCAAACAATTTTTGTTGAATATGCAGAAAATCATAGTTTCAGAAATATTTCTTCAAATATTAACTATTTTTTAACAATTTCCATTACTTATACATTTATTCTACTACTTTGTAATTAAATCAATCTCGTAATGTAAGTATACTTAAATTATTTGTAATCGATTTATCATTCAAATGACTGCAAAAAAAAGGAAATTATGTTAAATTTGCTAAATCGGCTTGTTTAATTTATGGTGGTATTTTCTTCCTTTCTACCTGAAAAGTAGCAAAATAAATATAACAACAAGATATAATATAAGCTAAAACTCGCTTTATTATAATCGAAGATATTTTATTACTTTTATTAAAAGTAAAGTATGAGGAAAAATAAATTAGTTTATATTATTTCGTAATCAATTTTGCAGTAATCTGATAAATTGTTACAAATTAATTAATTTCAATAATTTCAACTACATACTTGTTTCTGTTATTGCAGTTAAAAAAAAAAACTAGTCAACATATGTATAGTGCGTTTATACGATATCCAAAGTCTAGCCTAGAGAAGGCCAAAATGCGATTTTTTTTTTGCCATATAAACATGGAAGTCCGAAATATGGCCTAGCCCCAATTGAATTGGGCCTGGGCATAATTTATTTAAATTTGTGTCTCATAAAACAAAAATGGAATCTAGTACAAGGAAGGTTTTTTGGGGCCTCGAGTAGGCCGAGAAAATGCCCAAATGTCACATGCTCTGCTTACACATGGACAGCACACAAATGCAAATGTCCTAAGCCACTTTGTGCCTAGAACCGCCTGATTTTTGAAAATTCTAGTTGGAATTTCGGACACACTGATTTCAAATCATTCATGGTTTTATTAAAATTTAACTGAAAGTATTTTATTCATGCCTCAATGCGTAGGTGTTAACTCCACAACCGTCAGTTGTGCGCCACTGAACGCAGGGACGTTAAAATAATTTGCCCAAAATTGGGTCTCGTAATTGTTGGACCATAAAAGTCTCAACAGACTCTCAATGCGGAGCCGTATCTTTCCGCCGCGGCGCGGTGCTTAAGAATTACATTAGGAGCAATTAGTGCGGTGCATCTTGGCATCTTGGTTGTTAATGCACCAGCGCGGCAGACGTAGGATTTATTTCGGTGTCTCCTTGCAGCAGAGTGCAGCGCCGGGGGACAAAGGGGCACTAGAGCAGGGAAAGAACACGACAAACGCAAGATTTACAGCTCCCATTTTTAAATTGCGGCTATTTTTCTTCATCTTTCCACGCGAAATGGAAGCTAAGAAATTGTTGTCCCCTCCAGCCGCAGAATTTTCCTGGAGCTCATGTTTTTTTCAACGCTCACGTTATATTGCTTTTCGTTTTGGTGGCAAATGTAAATTAACTGCGAATGGAGTTCTGGGGGATGTTTCGGCACACGAGACCGCATAAATTGCGGTCCACCAGACCCCCGCCAGTGATGTGCAGAACGAAAGATGCTCGTGGGTCACGTGTCACGCCCGACCGACACGCAACGAGGGTGACGAGGAACATTCATGTGTTCGTGTTTAAATCAGAAATTCATTCAAATTTGTTACATGTTCCTGAGGGAGTTAATGGCATTCACCTTGTGGGGAAGATGAAATTTTCGATATGCTGAAACAAGATTGAACAAACTCATCGTGCACACTTTAATGAAAATGTGTGCTTAATAAAATATTGGCATTATTTACTAGGCATGGTCTCCATGAGCTAGTCCAAAAATTAAGACCAAACACAAAAGCCATATTTCCAATCTTACTATCCCAGACTTCACATTTAATTTTAATTTTGAAATAATTATCGTACGATACTAATACCGTAGACAGACAGCGCACGTAAATTACTAATTTATACTAATTAGTAATTTAGACGTTGTGTGTTAGGGGCTCATTTAGCTAAATCACGAAAAACTTGATAATTAATGATTTGCTAAATGACCAAATTCTCTTCATCATTTATACCTAAATGAGGCAAAATGTGCTAGAGTTTAGCTGTTTTGTGCTTCTATACCAATTTTTAACATTACTGTGCGCTTTCCATTGCATAAAACAAGAAGGAAAATATTTCTCAATTTTTGAAACCGGTAAATCAACTAAAAAACCGACATAGTTGAAAAAAGAAGTGCCTGGGACGTGGAGCAGGAACTGCTCTTGTTGAATCTGTGGCATAAGGCCATTGAGGACTTCGGAAATCCAGGCGCTATTCTTGGTTGTCACATGGGAATTGTGACAATTGTCAGCTGATCGTTTCTAATTAAGAAGTGGCTGTGTGTGTCACCACTTCACTAATTAGTAATTTAGGCTAAATGACTCATTTAATAAATCATGATTTAGACCGCTGTCTGTCTAGGGTATAAGGATAAGGATAACGTCTTTGATTTTTTTTAGCTACTACGATCCAATAATATGTATACCTTCCTATTTATGAAGAAATTAATAATTTTTATGATTAGCACAGAACAAAATCTAAACAGCTTAAATATATGAAAACAGCCGTTTACGTATGTTTTTAAGGGGAGAAATAGGTTTTGATGACTCAAAAAATGGACTTTTATTTTATTCCATAAATTTTTAGTACAACTATTCAAAAATATGTTTTCAAAGTTTCAAATGAAAATGTCAACTCGTGCTGATGTTATGACCGGTTAAGACAACGTCCCTCGTTAATTGCCGGAGTGGTATGTTTTTTTTTAAAAGCATTATTCTCGAAATAACTTTTTTTAAATTCGTTTACAATCGAGCTCAAAAATTATTTCACCAATCATTTTAAAAATTGATAGTTAGTTTCTTTATATACATATAAAAATTATGATATATCTATTATATAATCTATATGAACCTAAATTTGGAGCAATATCATTGTTGAAAGTATTTTTTTATTGCAAATAAGTTATAAAGAATGACAAAAGATTATGTTCTTTTGTTTAAACACCCCTAAACAAATTTTCAGTTTTTAAAAAGGAAGTTAGATTCGTATAGAAGTAAACCATGTCCTTAAAGTATAGTTATTTGAAACCATATTGATTTCAGATGAAATCTGTCGGCTCCTGAATGTTCACAATGAGCTAAGTATGATAATAACCTCCGATGTATGGCAGCTGATATCTTCCATAGTTTCGAGTATGTAAATACTTCAAAAAAATTATAATCTTTGGCTGTGTGCCAAACCAGACTTTTCTTTTCAAAAGTCGACTTTTCAACGAAAAGCATGCTGGCGAGTAGACTTTTTCAATGACAAATCAGTACTTTTTCCCTATAGAAGGCTGTGAGCATATCGCATATTGGTTATCCTATTTTGCATGCAATGCTTAGTTTCCCCTCTTCCCCTTTATGTATTTTAAATAGTTTATAAGAATTTGAATAAATAAAATTATAACCTCCAAACCCTTTTTGCCATTTCCCAACTTTATTTAATATCAAAGTACTGCGTGTGCTTATTTGTCGATACAAAAGTCACTTGAAAAGACTCCCCTTGTTTGGCACAGGCAAATTAATCTAGTACAGTTTAACGAACTTTTGAAAAGAAAAGTCTGGTTTAGCACACATCCTTTATATGAATAAAATGCTCTCAAAATTTCAATATATTATAAATACCTACATACATTCCTTTTTCGCCACAAAAAATTCATGCAAATCACTAAAAAAACGTATTAATCTTTGAGTTATTTATGAAATAAAACTGTCAAATTTCATTACTTTTATCCCCGCAAATACATATACCTAAAAAAATATCGAATTTACGGGTAAAATGAGTATAATGAATTTTATGCAGAATTTAAATCTCTACAAGTTAGGTAAGGATATATATCTACATAGTTGTCCACCAAAATTTGAGATTTTCTGCAGAAATAAAACGTAATGTATTTTGCAAAAATTATTAAAAAATGAGGGCGATTTACCTACTTGGATAATGTTGCTCCGACGGCTCATTTTAAACATGGCAGTTATTACCATACCGTGATTAAACTAAGAAAAAGGTGAAATTTTAGTCTTTTCTCGGATACATTTTACGTAAAGCGCTGTGATATACATATGTATGTTTTTACTTAATTTTTATATTTTTAAGTTAAATTGCATTAAAGATTCATAAAAAAACCAATATGAACACAAAATCTTGATTTATTTTGTACATGAAGTTTTTCTTATTGGTTCTACTTCATTCACCTAGCTAAATAAAACCGAAAACAGCTCTAACATTCATAGCGAGTGTTCTAATAAAAGTATCAGTGTTACGAAGATTTTAGTCCATATATCGCTTCTAACACACAACGCAGACGTGGGGACCGAAAAGTGCTTTTTAAAGGTACATAACTTGTGAACGATTCCCTTTAAAGCCATCTCACTTTTATTGTTATTGCAAACAAAATTGGTATTTTTCGGTTAAATGGGAGCATTTAAATAAAGTGTTCTCGATCTTCCTTAACGGCCCCAAATAACTTCACAAAAATGTCCCAGAAATTCTTGTATTTTCCTTGAGTCAACAACCCGTGACCAAGCCGCCACCGAGCCACACATGCACCCAGCGAACCGAAATCACATCGCCAATATCTTTCCAGCTCTATAAACAATTCCATGGCCCTCAAGCATGAAATGATCCATAAACTCTAATTTGCCTCGCATCACCGCGGCCGGTCTATGCAAGTCGCATAAATCAGGAGAGCGCCAACCGCGCCGCTGAAAGGCATCATTTATCCAGCACCTCACCCGGGGGCCCGCGCCCCCTCAAATTTTGTAAATCTATTCTAATCTATTAGATTCATGTCGCCCCCGGCAGCCCCCCGTCGGAGTCCAAAATCTGTGCAATTTATGTGCATTCCTCAAGGAAATTCCATCAGCTCCGGGAGAAGCACTCTTTATCAGATAGATGAAAATGCAGCCGTCGCCGCCGCCGCCGGCCGTCTTCCAAGAAAATCTCAAGATCTCAAAAAGAACGAAAACAAAACCGGCCCGATTATGTTGGGCTGCTGTGCTACTGTGCGGCGTTTTATGTAAAAATATGCTGCGGGACACGAGCTAGGGACATGGCGCAATAAATGCATTAAAAATTTTAACAAGCACAAAAAACAAGGGAAAGTGAGCCGCCTGCCCGGGTACGGCACGCGTCTTCGAGTGCGGGGGTGGCAGTGTCGCGTGTGCACGAGCACATGACAGAGTCATCGAAAAGATAACGATCTACAGATGGTTCCTGTCGGTTCCCGGAGAAGCTCCTGGAACAATAGGCGGCGATTCGTCTTAACCCTTTGATGCTATTTTCTGGCACGACAGCAGTCAACGTCTTTATGGTGGCCGAAAAAAAAACGTTAAAAGGGAAATCCCCGCGACATCTTCTTGGAGCGATGCAGGAAGGAAATGAGGGGTAATTGACCAGGACGTCGAGGTACATCCAGAGCTTTCGGGATTTCACTTAGAACATGCGTAGATTTTATGGGGCAACCCGCGCTACCCCTTTTTTTGGAGACTGGAACATGTTGGCTCCTAGCTTCTCCGGGTGCATTTAGCTTTTGCTCGTGGTGACCGGGTCTGAACCCTGCAGGACTCAAGGACAACTGCAAGTGCCTTTTTTTTTAATATTTACATAGTTCAACCTCTCCTAATTAAGAACACGGTAAAAAACAAAATCATGAAACACATACATTCAATACCTTTTACTTTACTTTAACCCTGAGATTCCCTAAAAATTTATGTAGAGTTAAAATTTAGAGTCCAAATTTAGAATACTCTGCAATTCTTTAACAACAACGAATTTAAAAAAAAAAAAGTAAAACTCGACTTGAAAACGTTGTTATAAACTTGAACTTACACTTGTATAATTTTGTATAAATTTAAACCAAAATGTTAAAAATTATGTTTTTTCTCACTAAAGAAAAGACCGTTAAAGGACAATACACAAAATCCAAAAATAATTGATAAGATATTGTAAATATTTCATATAATGATATTATGGTATATTATTCTTTAATATGGTCTTTCCTTTAAAGTGATAAAATATATGTATTATTTTTAACATACATATACATATTACAATTACGTCTTTAGTGGATACGAACAAAAGTATGTGTCTGCGAAATTTCGCACGGGTCCTCTGATTTCATAAAATTTTCTTTAACACACGGAAAAAAATATTTCAGAAATAGCCCTGTATTTTCCGACGGATTTTGGGATAGTGCATTATTTCGGTAGCATTTGTGAAAAAATACAAGGATTTTAACTAAAATTTAAGGGCCAGCGTAAAATGTTGACATTATTTCCTATACTGTTAAGGAGATCTGCTGCTTTTTCAATATATGTTGTGGATTTTATGGCAAACGTTCGTAAATTGGTTGGGAAGATTTTTACTATCCCAACTTTTTTTTCCGTGCACATTATCATTTATTATTTATATATATAAATAATAAAAGAAAATACCATTGACGTATTATCTTAACATTAAAAATCAAAACAGATAATCACCCACTGATTCACGATACAATTCAAGCATTTTTCCTCAAAATTGATTTAATATCATATAATACTGATTAATTTAAAGCTTCTATTGCATGTAGCTTGTATTAAACGAATCAATAAATAAATATTTTATTTAATCACAGAAAGTGGGAAATAAACTGGTCTAAGTTAGCCTTTAAATATCTAAATAATACTTAAAATTTCAAAAGTGAACTTCCTTTATAAGTAAAGTACAACAAATTGGAAACAAATTAATATCTACTATTCAAAGCGCTCGAATTTAAATTTTGAACTCATTTTGGTTGCAAAAAATATAATATGAACCTAAAATATTTAATTTAATTTTGTTATGATTCATAAGCTACCATTGTTAAAATCATTAAATATTATTGACAAAAGAATCATTATGATTTTATTTCATGCAAACATTTTGTATGAGTCCCCTTTTTTGTATGAAGAACGTCAGTTATAATGCCGCAAAAACAAATTTTAATTAAAACCTTAATATTATTCAATGTCATTCAGTCGTATTTATCCAAAAACTTAAATGAAACAAGCCATATTAAATAATAAAGTAATATAAAATTTCATGCAACGTAAAAAGTTTCCGCAGTTGAACAGATTTCGATTGTTACCGATGCTCACAATTTCAACTGCATTCCATTGTTTTAAAATCCCTTATAGGAAAATAATTTTATTAAAAATTGCTTTCTTCCACATAAAAATGATTTCCATTTGGGGGTTTCTGTAGCAACACCAGCTTTTATTCATTCTCGGAAAAAAAGTTTTTAATACTTATAATATAAGCAAATCAACTAAGTACTATATATTGGTATGTAGAATATAAGTTGTGATCAATCATCTGAGCATTTTCTTAGATTTTCTTAAAGATGGAAATATCGTAACCTAAAAGATTCCAGAAACGAAAAATGTTATATTTAAAAATTCGACAGCAAACTTTATCCTGACTAGATTTATTTTTTTCTGAAATGATATTTTTCGGAATTGAATTGGATTATTTTTAACATAAAATTGTCACGATTTAATATACATATATATTTTTTTCAAATCTGCTGCTCAACTCCCTCGGTTTTGGTGGGCACGTGGAAATCGATACTGCTTTCAAGTTTTCAATTCCGCAGTTTATTTTCCACCTGGTTCCTTCAGTTGATATTACGTTTTCTTATAAACGAGTTTGAAGCCGAGCACCTTGCCTAAATATAAACCCCTAGCACAAAGAAGTTTAGATGTCAGAGATTTGCCAGATATTTCAATTTCAATGTACCATCCACATAATTGGACATGGCCTTTGTGCAGTCAACGCACACACCTGAGTCTGGCACGTTCGAATTGATTCCAGTTTCAGTTCTAGTATCAGACAGAATCGGGCATTCTGAAACTGATTAGTTTTGATTTGTATCCCTGGAGGTAACTCCGCCCCGGGGGATGGAGCTCAAAGGTTTCAACTAACTCTGCTGTATATTCCTTAATTAATCTAGTTAATAACAAGCACCTGGCATATTCCAGAAAATCTCGGTATTAATAAGCCCACATAATGCCCTTCGGGCTGTCCTTTGTCGGATTCCATCAGATTACGTGTGGCCTTGCTGTGAAAACGAATTATCCCATCCCTCTGTACACGAAGTGTCCTTTAGCGAACATTTTCAATGTTTTTATTAAAAACAGCCGTCGAAACAATTTTCAAATAAACACAAAGACATGGCTGGGGCTTTCAGCTAAAGAAATTATATTTAATATTTTTCTTGGGCCAAAAATTTTCACACAAGGCCACCAGAAACGTTGTTGCCCATATTCGCATACATTAGGATTCCTTAAGGCGGGATGAGCTCTTCCAATGTGACACTAGCCCATAATACTTTTGGTGGAAAATGAAAAACCAACATTATAAAAACGAGTAGCGAACTCAACTCCCGAGCTGAAAGGGTATCTTTTTATTTAGCTTTGGTCCTACACCAAGCGAAAATTTCGTCAACGTCTTCGTCATCGTTTTCGTCACGGGACGAATTGGATTCGAGGACGCTGTACCCAGCCACAGGATATGTCTTTTATAAATGTTGAAGAAAAAGGAAAATATGTAAAAAGAACTCCTCCTTAGGGTTGGTTTGCACAACTGAGTGAACAGAACATCTTCGTGCACGCGAACATAACGAGCTGCGACAACTTTAGGATCAGAAGTGCAGTTTCAATTTGCATTCATAATTATCACAGTTGGCTGTCGACACTAGTTCCAACTCCCTCTCATATCCAGGGGATTCCCCTGGCTAGAAAACTATTTAACTTTGTTTAAGCGCGCTCCTCGCGTTTTTCTTCCCGCTTTTAATTAGATGGATAGTGAGGAGCACGCGCGCAGATAATTCCCAGCGGCAACCAGCAACTTATTTACATAATCACCATCAAGTATGAAGTGCTCGGATAACAGATCATAAAATCGTTTTAGTTATGCAAATCCATCCAATAAGAATAACAAAGTGGGTTTGGGGCCCAAAGACATACATACATAAATCAAAAGGTCTAAAAAAGAGTCCTTCATATATGTAAATCGAATTATTTGGGAACATTGTCTTATGGAAATCGAGACATTTTATCAGATGAAATTGTGCCAAACATCAAACGAATTGTGAATGTTTTTGGCCGATGGTCCGGAAACATAAATATTTTATCTTTTATAAAACGACGGATAATATTTTGCTTTTGGAATATTCAAAATGATGTCATGATTCAACAGTTCTGTTGATATTAAATTCATGTTCAAACGAAACTGCAATATTCATATGTTGAGAGACACGGGCCAAATAATGTCCTGCTTGAATAAAATTTGGAATTTTTTGAAGGTCATATTAAATCAGTGAGTCGCCTTTTTCCTCTGTCCCATTTTCAGCAGAAAAACTTTGGTATATCGCAATATTTTTAAAACTCAAATTATCAAATATATATAACTTAGTTAGTTTTTCCATCTTAGTAAAAGCCCTCTATTTTAATATTCAGAACAAAATTGAGCTGTAATGCTTGATATGCATTTTAATCCCTCGAAAATAGTTAAACTTTAGTCTAGCTCGACGAAAGAATCTGCTCTCCTATGAGTTTATATCTGTTTTTTTTTCAAGAGTACTTATTCTTAAAAGGAAATATTTTTTTACTTTCAGATTTTTATGGTTTATTGGATTTTAGCAAAAAGTTTCATGTAAAAAACTTTCAGCCCTTAAACTATTTTATAAATAAATTAATACCTGCATCTGAAAATGAGCTTAAAAATTCTATCTTATTTTAAATTTTATATATCTAGAGATACTAAACCCACTAAAACCTGTTTATCATAGTAATATGTTACTCACATACCTAAAAATACAAATAAAGCTCTATAATTCAAGCATGATCCACCCCTTTAATCCATTCGGATTAATATCGCAACCCATAATTTCATTCACTATGCGATTTAAGATGAATCAATCATACCTTGAAATTCCCAATTGAATGAGCCAATGAGACATCAGCGTGAAATACCACCAAAATTTCACTTAAAACTCCTCCCCCACGCAAATGAATATGGCTAGTGGAATATTTAACTTTTACGATCTGTTTCGGTTTTTATTGTCCAATAAATTGCAACGACATATTTAGCTGGAGCACTCCGACTGCAATTAATTACCACTTTAATTTCAGGGACGAGCGACTGTTGTATGAATTATATACGGCATAACTCATATAAATTTTGCATTTAATTGTCAAATTAAATAAATTTCAAATGATCAGGCGGGAACGTGTTAAATGTATAATCGGCCACATTAGGGTTCGACATCTTTCCGGTTAAACCTATGTGGGGGGAATTGGGATTAAGTGTGACAGATATGCTTTAATTGGCATCCAATTGCCACTCTTCGGTTAACATTGACAACAGTAATACAATATCTGTGAATTTAATAGAAATGCCAATTAAACGTGTTCAAAATGCGTTATTTAGTTTATAGTTAGAATGCAGGGTTATCACTGGTATTGCCAAAATTTTAATCAATATAACCTAAAATTTAATTAGACTATATAAAATTATTTTAATTATTATTAATGGAATAAACAAGTTTTCCCCAAAAACAATATTATAAAAAAAATTCGTCTTCTAACTGAAATTATAGACTGAGAGCGCCACTATTCTCTGCGTCGAACTCCTCGAAAACTTTAAATTGGTTTTTTTGTTTTAATTTTATTAATAAAAATCCTTTTTTCATAATAATACCTACTTTAAAAATTGTAGTATTTTTACTCATTTTAACAACGCATTGCATATATGTAGTTATGCGGAAAAATAATATAGGTCAAACAGATATTCTCCTAGTCTTGTTTTCTTAAAATGATAACCTACAAATCATTTTTATATACATTTTATAGTAGACTTCGTATCAAGCGTTTGTGTTATAAGATCTTCGTATTTTGCATGCGAATTGTTTTTTTAAGAATTTACGAATATCAATAAATTTTCTTCGTCCTTAATTTATATCATAAAAAAGACGCCATGGATAGAACATAACATTAAAAAATAATATGTCATATATATGTAATATATTATTGTATGATATATTAAAATTCCTTTGTGGGTCAAATTCATACTTCGAAAATGATACATATATATCTCTTTGAAAAGTTATAATATATGAATATTT
Organism: Machimus rusticus; assembly: GCA_951509405.1. Lineage (NCBI taxonomy): Eukaryota > Metazoa > Arthropoda > Insecta > Diptera > Asilidae > Machimus > Machimus rusticus. Next base: position 12,266,799 of record OX608054.1, on the reverse strand, counting down.
AATTAAAAGTACATACTTTTTACAATTGAAGGGCATACACTTTGCATTTTACAATTATGTATATTGTGAAAAAATGCGAAATGACAATTTTTGATGGTTTTTAATGAAATGCTTACTTTTTGAAAAGTTACAAATCAACAATAGTCGTTTATGGTCATTGACAACATTTAATACAGTTGAAGCCGGAAAACAATGTTTTTCATTAAGTGCATATCAATCATAATAAACGGAAAAGCGTGTATGGTTTCAAAAAAAGAGCCTATCCTTTCATTCGCGCTTTATTTTTGTGATGGTCATTAATTAATTAATATGCTGGGATTCAAAAGTATTTCGAATTAATGCAATGTGTATGTAAGCCCAGCATAATTTGTTTAAGGACTCTTGTCCACTCATAAAGAATTTTGGTCCTGCCAGGATGATTTCATGGTTTCAGTGGCTTGTCAGAGGATGAGGACACGCAAAGGCCGGAGTCGAAGTTGTGATTAATATTTTATTTGATGCCGCACTACATCCAAAATTAAAGGTACCCTCGACAGGCGTGTGACATATCATGAAAGACGGGAATTCTGTCGCAAGGACGATTTACCATCCCCGGGAAGAGTATTTACCTATTTCTCTTGATTTAATAAGATTTGTTGTTTTCATCGTTTTTTTTATGTATTTTATGCTGTCCTCCGAAACTCACTGGCCCCGCGCACTCCCCCGCAACATAGTCCGGTTTGTTGAGAAGAACAAACATGGAAAAATTAACAGGGTCTTGTCGGAATGAGGGTTTATTTTATAAGCAGCACACCCACCGACTTCTAAGACATGTTACACATCTTGTGACTATCGCGAGTGTACCGTTCGAAGGAATGTGTCTAAGAGAATTCGGATGGTGATGGTGCTCAGCTGAGAGCGTGTGGAAACATCGAAAATAAAATCTCACACATATGCCGTGATCTCGTGTTTTTGGTCCACATCTGTTCGGTGAGCATCGACTCCGCAGCATCCGAGCATCGTTTGTCGTCATCTCGATAAAAGAGCAGGGAAGAGCTGGGACGTCTGCGCGATAAACGCTTGGGAACTCTCTGTTATACCGAAAATGAGCCCCTTTTTGGGGCCGGGGGAGACTCCTAGACCAGCTGCTCCTAGCCATAGTTTTCCGTGGGGCTCAATACGCAAGTGAAAGTCAGCCAGAGTCCTCTTGGAGCTCCCGGAATTCCCGAAAAATAGACGGCAAAGAGATCGTCATCATCAGAACGAGTCATACACGTCGATATTTACCCCTGAAGTGGGCTTCCTTTGGCTGGGCCCGGCTCAGGCTGTCGCTCCGCTGGCGTGGGGCCCGCATCTTCAGTGCTTAAGAAAACACCGGCTGGGAACGGTGGTAGCCAGCGTGCGTTTAGTCGTCGTCTCGTCGTGCTCCCAGGTCGTCGTGACCCCCGCTCTGTGAATGAACGTGCACGACACGTTCTTTATTTTAAATACCTCTCGCCATAAAGCGGCTTTACATTGAAGAATATACGCGTGCTTTGATCACGGATTACGAGACTAAGCCAGACGGATAAATCGCTGATTAGTCTTGTCGTCGTCTTTGGCGGCCGCTCAGACAAAAGGACCCCTTTGAGACCCCTCCGCTCTGGGCTCGTTCGTGTGATGTGAAGGCCCGACAGGGATTTTACCATAATTTAAAATTCAAAATAACAAAAATTAAAATCGCCGCGGCAATTGTAATATGTTAATTACCAACCGGGGCTCGTACGTGAGATAGTTTGAATGCGAGGAGTGTCGTCAGCGATAAATCCGACTTTCTATTAGTGCTGAGAGTGCATAATGAGGTCGTTGCAGGTGTAAGACCTGTCGTCCGAGGGTGGGAGTGTTTTCGCCCCCTTGGGTATATTTTGTTTGTTTGTAGTCTTTCACCACGAGGATAAAATTGCACAGATACGTGATTCGTCCTGCACCCATATGTGAAGGTGGCTTTAATCAGTTTACGTCGAGCGTTTAGCGTGATAAGTGCGCTTTTCGGTTTTATCGCTTATCTGAACGACCATAAATTTGTCCGATGTCCTGTTGGTGCAACTGCATGCGACCTTGTCACCTCTAAATTCCGGGAACATCAGAGGTTTTTGCATCCAGGACACCGACATTCATCGTGCGCGGCAAATTCGCATGACTTTCAGTTTCTAGTGCGATTGTGGTGGAGAGACCTAGGGCTAAAATTTTACCAGTGAACAGGTGCGCTATGCTGATTGCTCACCTCAGAGCAACTGCCCTCGAGTTTGTTAGTATGTTTCGGGTCGTTATACTCTACGAAAAGGTGATCTATTTTAGCTAACGTCTTATGTTTTAATTTAATTACTGAAACACAGTGACTTGTGCATTTCTATAATATATAATAAAATAATTTATATTGTGCAGTGTTACTCAGCGAAAACTTAGAAAAATTTAGCAGAAAAATTTAGCGAAAACTTAGCGAAAAATTGCAAAAATGAATAGGAAATACAATCGACCTTCAAAAGCCATGTTTTCACCTTTGTCAGTTTTGTGGATTACGACAACTACCCTAATCCTAGCAATTTTTGGAAGTGTTTCTGGGGAAATTATATTCCGAATTGATCCCCTGGGTAAGTTAATTTTTGTTTTCTTTTTATTATTTTTTTTCAAATTTTAAATAACTATGTCGTAATACCTTTTTTTATATTTTATTTACTGTACTTATTATATTCTCAAAATACTTAATTTTCTGAACATTCCTTGCGGATCGGGCAACACTACCCCAAAATTCGCAGATAAACAGAAGCCAACTTCAGGTTATGAAAAAATATGCGCAGTATACGTTTGAAAATGATTATAGGCAAAGATCCTTAAGTTAAATCATAATATTATTACGACTTATACGTTTTGTCAATTACTAATAAATTATGAATTAGTAATTATATTATATTATACAGTCATGTGAAAGTTTTAAAAAAAAACTTTATATTTTCATGTCTCTGCAAATTTCGTGCTTCGCCTAAAACCTTTTTTGATGATTAGTTGATTTATAAAATAAGTTCAACGACACTCATAAAGTGAGCTGAACCCCATTTTTAAAAAATAATTTGATTTGGAAAAAAGTTAATAAAATTGTTAAAGAATACTCGGAACTCAAGTAAAAGCTTAAAATCGCTAGGCGTCTGTCGCCTCAGGCCTTAAAGTAATATGATTAAGTTTTTATGGATTGATATGAATTCGGCCAGTAAGCGAATAAACAAGAGAGTGCGAGAGTTCTGATGTTGTTAAATTCGTCCACTCCTATTTTAGAAAATTCTTTAATTGAGCTACATTTTCAGGATTTCTCTTCGTTACCCTTTCTTCCAGAACCTTTCACACATTTTCAATTACGTTCAGTTCAGTGACTCCGACTATGGTAAAACGTGGATATTATTTATTGAAATTAAGTCCAAAGTAGCTTTCACAGTGTGTGGACAAGCGTTGTCCTGTTGGAAAATTGCTTTCCTTAAAATCATGTTCCATTCCATAAAAGGTAACATCTTCGCCAGTTGAATATCAACATGGAAGCTGAATTTATAGACTCTGTGAAAAGTTCCAGGTCGGCAAATCATTTCCAGGATGCACCACAAAAAACTGCAAACTGAAACCTTTCCTCCACCATATTATTTTTAAATATCCACATATAATTAAATGAATTGTTCCTCAGGAAGGCAACGAACTCGAACTTTGCTATGTGGATAGAACTAGAATGTGCTTTTATTGGTAAAAAGGAATTTTTTCCAATCACTGATGTCCAATTTTTTCCATTTCAATAGACTTTTCGCATAACTTGCGAACAATTTAAATCGCATAAAATTCTTCGCACATGGGATGTTGAAATTTCAACACCTTATTTTAGTCCTAAGGATATTCGAATGTTCGATGCTGCTTTACATGCGATTTCCTTTTACAATTTATTTTTCGCTGTGAATTCCCCACATTGTGTTTACTACCTTAAATAAGAGTATATATGAAGTAAACCACTAATACTTTTATTTCCTACCAACTTAAGACGTTTTACTTGCCAAGGAATTGCTGATCTTACCCATAATAGGTCTTACCGACAAAAACACGCCAAAGTAGTCCTTTCTTTTAAAGAAAGCTCGTTAATTATTGAAGATAACTTTAGAAATAGTTCAGATCTCTCACTGACGATATCTTTTTACTCTTCGCTGAATAAAAACTAAACGAAAAATAATTAAATTAAGATTTGTTTTTTATAAAAAAGAAAAAGCATGAAATTTAAAATTACACGAAAATAAAAGGTGATTTTAAACTTTTTTACAAATTATTTCAAAATTCGCGTTATTGGTCAGTAATTTCGAAATTCCAAATTAGTGTCAGGAAAAAATTAAATCATATCTTTATGCTGTGCTTTATGCTATTGTTGTTTGGTTGTAAATACAACAAAAGTTTAACGAAATATAAGCGAAATTGAGAGAAAATTTGTGAAAATGAACACGAAACGCAGCTGTCCATTAAAAACCATGCCATCATTATCATTGTTTTTGCGAAATTACAATCCAGCTCAACTTATAGTAGGATCCGTATCTGGGAAAACGACATTCGATCCCTTACGTAAGTTGTTAATTATAATATTTTTACTCAGCTGTAAATTTGCCGGGATCAACTCGTTGGTGCGCTGATGAAATTCAAACAACTCATTACGAAAGCAAGCACCCACTTCATTAATCAAAACGCAAACTCTGCCCGCAAGTAATAACGATTCGATTTTGTTTAAAGTGATTAACATGCGTAATGGTAATAATTGCTTTTTCCGGCGCATTACTTCCTTCCAATTGCACTCATCAAAAGTGCACACCTCCCTCGGCGCCCCGACGTCATGTCCTATTATTGCACTTCCTGCAAATTCGATATTCAATTTTGCGAAATTTGCGGATTAAATGGAGCGTACGAGCGAAAAGCATATGGTCCATGGGTGTCGAATTACAGGGGCAGAGAGGTGGGGGGCATGAGTTATTGCGAATTTAATTGCAAACTGAAAAGTTTCATTCTTTTGAAATAAGTTTTTCACCAGAATTACGTTCTGGAATTTCTTTTCATGTATTTGTACCTATGTTCATATACCCTCCCAAGCAGGAGAGGAAAGCGCCAGGAAATTGCTCGTATACTTTCCCATCTTCCTGGACCAAATCAATCCCTCACCCCCCCCCCCCCCCCCCCCCCCCCCCGCAATGATCCCGGGGTATGCACTGAAAGAAAAAATAGCAATACTAACTAATCTTTTGTTGATTATCAGCCAATTAAGTGAATTAGTTGTTATAACAATTTAAAGTAGTGAAATCAACTAAAATAGTTGAGAAACTAACTAATTTTGTAAATGTTTTTCTCACTGTTTTAGATCTATCAACTAATTTAATTAATTGGCTGAAAAAATAGTTAATTTTACTGCTCTTTTTCTTTCAGTGTGCCCGCTGTAATTCCTTTGATTCTAAGCGGAAGTTAGCAATTGACAAGAAACTGGCTGGCTTCCATGATTTCTTTCCTCCGCACCCATCAGAAAGTTTTTGTTTTTCGGATGTTCTTATCATTTGCGACGCTGCTTCCTAATATGTTTATAATTCAGATGAGAACTGGCTTCTTTCATGTGAAAAATTGAAATTACGATAATTGGAATGGAGGGAAAATACTTGGGGTGTTGGTCGATTTTTGAGTTCAAATATTTTTTTATGGTGAAGTTTTTCAAGAAAATTAAAGAAAAATCATAATACTGTTTTCTTATCGAATAATTGATGTTCTTTTATTAAGATGCTTAAATATCCGCAAGTTCTGGATTTGCTCTGTTATGGTTTAACACCCATTTATGTACATATGTACAGCACTTTTTAATCAAAGAATTGTAATAAAAACTTCTTGAAATATTTGCAAGTCGAGATGAACACGATATTTCTTATTTATTGAGATGTTATTTCCAATAAAAATAATGATGTATATTATGTAAGCTTGAAATTTCGCCTCAAATCCAAAGCAAAGGAACAATATATGTATTATCCACATATTATTGTCTATCACAAAGTTCAAGTTTATGCTGTATTTTATGGGAAAAATAGCATGTTGTTAGTGCATTTATATTTGGTCGAGTTTGAAACATAATTAAAAATTAAAAAAATCCAATGCAACTTTTTTTTTTGTAAATTCAACGATCCGTAAATTTGTATACATACAATAAGTATTAACAATTGCAATGGTTTTTTTTTCTTGTATTTCGTATTCCGCGCATTTTTACTTATAACTGTTTTAACTAATAGTCAACAAGGAAAAAAGTCTCAATTTTAAAAGAAAAGCCCGAATATTTCAAAAATTTTTAAACGACTTATATAAATTGTCCTATTAGACTGAACTGTTGAGAGAGTTTTTAAAACATTTTTATTTATTTGTCTTAGAACAACAATAGAAAAACTAGAGCAACCTTCACTATAAAAACCTAAGACCGAATAGTTAAATCCGGCGCTGATTGTATGATTCTGTTTAAATAATGAAGCTATAAAATATTTATAGTATAAAACATTAAAGAGCGGGCACATTAAATTAAAAAGTATAACTAAAGAAAACACCTCTTTAATTTCATTCGAAAGTCAAAAACTAATTAAAATGTAAAAGTTCACATTTAGATGCTATTTTAAAGTAAAATGTGCAACAGTTGGAGGTAAGTGTGAGGCGTTCTTTCGAAAAACTGCCCGCATTTCTATCTCAAGCTCAACTCAAATGCTGTTGCTGCAAATGGCTCGGAAGCTGCGTTCGCTTCATTCCCGACAATTTTCCAGTCCCTTCTCCCATGTACCAGAAAACATCCGTCCCGTGAAATCCCATCAGAGGGGTCCGGCAAATAAACAGAAAACCTTTTCAGCGGCGCAATTTCTTTGTAGCGCTGATTAAGCCATGTCCAGATGACAGAAAGTGTCCATTACTCGGGGGCTTCGCTCAAAGGAGCCCGAGCAGGACATCCGGGCCGTCCAAAGGGAAAGGCCCTGCCGGGAATCAACTGCTCCCAATCTGGGCATTTTGTCATTACATATTTGCAGCGACAGCAGATTTATCTGGGAAATCCCCACAATTACGGGGGCGGACCTCTCGGACGGAGTCTTTTTCGCGTGTTCCGCCTTGTTGTAATTGTAAAACAGCGAAACAATCGCAACGTCATTGTGGCTGGTTTTCGCAGGCCTGAATGAAGTTGGGGGCGGACGAATTTACCAGATTAATCCGCTTTTAGGGAGTTTTATGCATTTCGTTACTTGAATAATTTAGAGGATTTTCTGTGACATTTGCCCGGCAATTTTTGGGGGTATCACACGACACGACAGCAGCAAATTGCATGGGAGGGCTGCCGTGAGAAACGCGCCAGGCCCTTAGAACTGCTTCATAACTTTAGTTAGCGTTTTTCCCGGGGAAATGGGACTTTATCAGCCGCTGCGTCGTGAATACGAAATTAGCCGCCGAGAACTGGCCAGTCCCGGGGCAGAGGATCCTATTTTTGGCCCCAGCCTAGGAAAGCGTCCTCATCCAGGAAAGTTTGCTCAAGGAACGGGGGCAGCGCGAGGCGTGCGCGCGTTATAAACATTTTCCCTGAAATCCTGTGACCGCTCTCTGGCGTTATTACAGCGGCTTTTGAGGACTTTGTGCGGGTGGCGAACGGAAGGAATTACTTCAGATTAGCGCCCGTTATTTAATTAAGTCCGCATTACGTGCTAACTTTGCCCCGCTTCATTATTTCACGCTGCTCCTGTGGCTAATTCTCTCCTCTCGAAATTTTCACCTTGAAGGAATTCCGGCGGAAAAACGAAGATGTAATTAGTCAAGAGTGGCGATGTAGAAGATTACAGCTTAAATCTCTGCCGATCCGGGTGTAGGGTCCAGAACATTTTGCGGCTAAAGATAAGATGCTGTCGTTGTCCCTGCTTTCGACAAGGATAATCTTCTCCTCTACCCTCCCCCGCCGTTTCATCTCCAAAGAACCGAAGTTTCATCTCCAAGGAATCGGGTAAGACGTGCGGCTGTAGATTTTCCCACTTTGATTCAATATTTTCACGAAATTTATCAAGGGATGGATGCACCCTGTATAAATGCATTTTGGCACAGATTTCTATGGGAAAAATTAAATCACGCGCCACTTGGAAAACTGGCGAATTCCAGAAGCTATTTTTATCGTTGGGCAAATTGTAATGAACAATTTGGCACGGTTTCAATGCCTAGAGGAGGATTCGTACAATGGAAGCATTTAGGGCACATATTTTAGCGTTTTGAGGCATGGAAAGGGGGCGGAACGGAAGAAAAGGCGGAAAAGTTATTTAATTCATGAAATGTTTCGACTCTGCAAATCACGTTTGACTCGAATTTTGTGAACAAGTGCTTTTTATCACTCTTCCGTTCAGTAGGGTGTATCTAATGGCCGCAAAGAATGCCAATAATTATAGTCAAATTTGTCTTTCTTTACGCTTTGCCAAACTGCCAAAATTTTGCGAATAGGTACATATTATTACAAAATGTTCAGCTCACAGAATGCCACCAACATACCTCGTTTACGACCTCCTTCAAACAAGTTTCAGTCGTATAAACACTTTTTCGAACCAAATCGAGACTTTCAAACGAGATCGATCGTTAAAAGTGACAGCAAGTCAGTGTTGCCACACATCAAAAAAACTTAAATGATACGTTCAATTCGTCGCGTTCTAATTTTTCGAACTTAATATTTTTTCAAAAAAATATACGAGACCATCGCAAAAAACCCTTTTCAATAATTCGTTAATTTCAACAAGTTTTAAGTTTAGTTTTTGTCCCATTGTATTTTTGTGGCATAAGACCAAAAATAGTTACTATCATCAAAACGAGTGTAAATTTAACACGTATCATCCGATTACCATAAACTAGAGCGCCTTTAAAATTATAAACGATGTAACATTTAATGCTGGAACCATTAAATAGATGGCGCTACGTGTTCGGTTATTTATCTAACATACTGTGATCCCTTCAAGCTGATAACCAAATAAGTTCTGTCTATAATTTAATCAGTATTCAAAACGAGTTCACTAATCTGATGAAGAAGTAAAGCAATTAATATCAAAGAAAATTCTCCCAGAAACAGCCTAAGTCTTTTAGGAGCATAAACCACACTAAAGAACTACAAAAAAGCATTGATTTCTACTTCGTTAGTTATTTTTAGCGAACTACTTATAATTATCATATTTCATTTGGCACGTGCCAATTCATTAAAGAAAGCCCCACAGAAATCTTTTTCTCTAGTCTGTGTTCACGTTGTTATTTAGTTATTATCTTTCAATCTCGTCTTTTCATCAAAAATCAATTTATCTCCGAATTTCTGTTCCTGGCGCCATTTTCGCCTAAATTAATATTTCTCTTTTACGTAAACTATTTTCTATAAAACTAATCGATTTGACATCTAAACTAGAGTTAGTCTTAAGACCGTGCCGACTTTTTTGAAGACTATAATTTTGTTTTGAAGTAAACTGGAAAAATCGTCTTTTTTTCAAAATTCAATTAGCTTTATGAAAGGTTAAGTAAGAGTAAATAATATTGTTATTGAAAGCGTCGCAAAAATTGAAAACCAAAAAATATTCAATAGAAATCGTGAAGCAGTACTGGTCCTTCTACTGCTTTGAAAGAGGCCACAATAAAATAGAGAATAAAAGGTAGAAAGGCAATTATAATTTAGATTGTGCTTTATCTAAGTATATAAGAGTGACTAACAACGCAATTTAAGTACACAAATAGCAGACGTTTAATTTTCAAAACAAACTTCGTATTCAGAGGAATCAGAGCATAATAATTTCCGCAGCATCGTCAGTAAACATAAGTATAAATAAATTAAACTGAGATGTGGCATTAAAACACGCAAAAGGCGAGGTCCTTTGATATTTTGGAAGAACCGCCTTCCGTCCCCGTCAGTGTCCTCGAAATTTCGTTGAAAATATAAACCTTCGCCCAAATCATATTTACACAATTACGTCGCATATCACATACATATACCCAGGAACAGAAAATCCCATTTACAGAAAAGTAAATTCCATCAGGCAAAGCAAAACAAAATTTTCTTTGTCTTATTTCCCTTAATGTGAGACAAACTAAAGACGACATCCCGTGCCGTGGGTCCTTTTGGATTTTTCGTAGGGACCAAGTTAGGGAGGCCCACTTTTACCGTTTTCCACATGTCACTCGACGTCTCTTCTCTCGACCTCCACACCGAAAATGAAATGAATCTAATTTTCCTTTTTATCATGCGTTATCATTTCTCGCATCTCCGGCAGTAAAATTATTATGCAAGAAATGTTATCGCAGTCCCTTTCGGTGTACCTTCTTGTCCCGGACATGCCAGTCGAATTTTTCCTCCCAAAATCCCACCATCCCCACCCTCTTCCCCTATCCTTCCCCTCTTTATCCCCTCCATCCTTTCTATTTCGGATAGATTTAAGTGGGCGTAGAGAGCTTAAGGAAAAGAAAAAGAAGTAAAAAACAATGCGAACATAACTTCTCGAATGGACCTCCATTTTCCAGATTATTTGCCCGAAGACCGGACTTATTTGAATTTGTTCACCTCTAAATCGACATCAAATGCGGTGTGGTGGGGCGAATATATGAACAGATAGAGCCGGAGGCGCCTATTCAAATTTACCCTCGTTTGTCGACTCCGACGGGCCCTGGACCCTACCCGTGTTGAGGGGGGGATTACTTCCCCGGGGTGGGGAGGGAGGGGCACAAGTCGACATCAAAGCAAGATATAAATATCAGAAAAGGAGATAAGGAAAAAATTAAGGAATAAAGAAATCTGCAAGTCGCCGGGTGTGAGGAGTGGGATGAAGGCGGCAATCTTTCTATATACCCAGCCGGGCCCCAGACCCCCCACTCCCTACCCCACCCCTTGCCCACCTTGGGCGTAGCCGGAGGAAAGCTGTGGAAAACAGACAACAAATGGGGAAGGGATGCGATTAATGGCTCGGCATAAATTCTTCCCTAACCTTTATTTGAAAATATAAACCCCGGGAATTGGAGGAGCCGGGACGCAGAAAACTAGCCGGGACTCTGTTCCCGTGTGCCGACAGCATGAAGGTCTGTCCCAACTCTCCAACGGGCGTACGGTTGCGGCGTGACATGCGAGGAAGCGTTATTACGAATTCACAGCATGCAGCACGGAGGCCTCATTTTATAATGCTCCTATCAGCGGCATGCTCGTACGTTCGGAACGTGCACCAGTCGAACCACCTTCGCAGGGTGCGGTGTTCGACTATATTTTCTTTATATAGTTGAGATATGCTCTGAATCACCCCACCACCATTTTCCCCTTCCCCCCACTATTTCCCACTCACCCCCTCCAAAAGACGGTAAAGCTACGTGGCTCGGAAGTTATTATGATTTATACCCACTTGGAAGTTCCTGGCGCTAAGCTACCATGAAGCCGACTTCGAAAGTTGACTTAAGCTATGCGACAACGTTTCCTGAATTAATTGCTCCACATCTTGTCCCCCTTTGTAGAGGTGCCGCCCCTAAAGTAGGGTATTTTGGCACCGCAGCACCGAACGAAAATTATGTTAACTTCTCTAAAACTTTGAAAATTGAATTCGGTGCGATTTTATTAACCGCACACTTTACTATACCTTACCAGGTAAGGGTTGAACTAAGTAGAATACACCTATCCCTCAAGCCCCCCCTCCACCCAAAATATTCATTCACAAGCTCACATTGTGCCTTTGAAAAGAATAGAACTCCTTAAAATGTATAAAGCGATAGAAGTTTGATTAAAGCAGTCGAAACTCAGAACCAAAACCCGGTAAACTTTGAAAATTCTAAGAAACATACCCACATCACAGTTGGGAAAACAATGAACCTGGCATGAATAGAGTAAATAGGAGTTGGGCGCAAGAGTTGAAAATAACCGCCACTAGCGTGAGAAGGGAACCAGAATTCCTGCAGGCCCTAAAAACCCCCTTGCGGAATCGAGTGTTTGAAAATTAACAACCTTTCGAGAGCATTGTGAATTTGAGATAGATTTTAGGTTCATGGTTTTGTTAAAGTTTCCAGCTACGCCAACACCTGCCTATGGAGTAGGCGGACTATTCAATATTCGGGGTTCGATTAGGTTATCGGGAAATAACTGCTTCATTCAGAAATATTTCGATATTTGAACAACTAGGCCGGTGGGGTGCAACCATGGATTGTGTGAATATTGACTTTTGTTCAAATACAAAGAGAATTTTATTCTTATAACGCAATTTTTTCCTTTGGATACATAACATATTCAGCCAGAAGCAAACTTCTAAAAATGAAAGAGGGTAGCAATAGCTGCCACTGACAATATTGAAGTAAATTAATGAACTTCAAGAAACTAAACATTTAAGACTTTTGTTTTGTTAGACCCAATAGGTATATGTATGTATGTATTATACTTGTAAAACAACCCTAATTCAATAATCCTTAAGGGTTCTTCAAACTTAGATATGTCAGTATATTATTCATAATGTTTCCAGAACTAAATTGTCCGTCTACTATTTTACATGATTCATACAAACAATTTGATTTTCAATAACATTAATTTTTATGGAGTCAAATGGATTACTAATAAAAACCATGATGCTTCCTTGTCGGCCGACGGCATGATAACTTAACCAAAAATAATCCAACCTTCAAAAATAAAAAAATTATCTTATAAAGAAATTCGTAGTTATCGTCTGACGAAAGGTTTTCTTTTGATTTTGTTTTATGTTTTTTCAAAAATAAGAATTTGACTATGTTCCAAACTTTAGTATGAAATTTTTTAATAAAAAATTTATGTTTAATTATATGTATAGAAAATTAGCCAACCAAAAAATTAAAGAAAAACCTTCAAACCCTCCGAGAAGAAATCAAATTCCTTTTTCCATACTCTCAAAATAAATCGTCAAAGTTGGGCTTTTTTCGGCCGATAGAGTTTTGTTGCCCGTTAAATAATTTATATAAACTTTCGAATTTTAATTTCTACATATGTAAATGGTATAATATACTCATTTTAATGGACATATTATAGTATTGCTATAATAAAGTATAATTTTTTCTCATAATATATGCGATAACATGACGAACAACCTTGAAACTTAACTCATTAAAGTTCCTGAAATATAGATAATGTACCATCCTCTTGCAAAAGTTTAGGGCAAAACATTTCCTTTTAAGGTATGAACACAAAAATAAAGATTACAAATATTTGTTCCCCCAATTTAAAAAAAAAAAGTAAAAACAAACACCCTTCCATTGACAAAGCCTGATCCACACTTGACCATCTTTTCGTTAAGGTTAAGGGTTCCCACACACATCCTCCACATCTCCCCCATAATTTTATCAAAATATCTATAGCAGGGCCGAAGAAAATTTCACCTCCTGTCCCCAAATGTTTTGCAAAATAGCAGCTATTTTGGGGCATACTAGGGAGATGCGGGCACATTCAGAGCCTAACACGCTCTCGTCGGCCACCTTCAGGTAAAAGCGTCCACAATTCATAGAAAAACGTTATTGTCCTGGAAATCTGCCACAATTTTCTATGGACATCGGCTCTATCGTCAGATTGACTTCATCAAATTCAATCAAATCAAGAACAGAGCCGCTGAAACATGTTTTTTACGAAAAAAAAAAATATATATATATATATGTTGTATGTATATAAATCTTCATCGCCCCAAAACACCACTATTCAATCGAGAACACCCTCAGGAGTGAGCAAACACAAAAATTGCTTCTTGTGCCTGTCTCCTGTCCCCGCTATGCCCGCTGTAGGGTTTTGTGTCCTTCCTGCCAACATTGATCAAGTTCGAAAATGTCGTCGTTGTCGTCCACCCCCTTGGCCTGGGTCCCCCGCGATGGGTTTATCCAGGTGCCACAAACTGATGACACAGGACGAAAAGGGAGGATACTCGCGATGACGACGACGACGACGACGACTGAAGTGTTACAGTGTGAACAGGGTTCTAGACCCAGATCTAGAAACCAGGAGCGGTTTAGTACCCGGGACCATCTCGAGTCCAGGTTGGAAGAAAAAAAAATGAAAAAGGAAAAACGTCCATTTTTCCCCCATTCGGGCTGGCAAACACGGGAAATGTGAAGCCGGCGCTCACCTCGTTACAGACATATTTATCTAGATAAGGAGAAAATAAATGCGAGTCTAGCACACGTTCGCCAGGTTTTGACACCAGATTTGTTGGTTATTCGGGAGAGGAAATGCGCCCGGCACGTACGGCTCCTCTTCCCTCCCGGGTCCCGAGTCCCGACACCCGACTCCCGACTCCCCAACAGACGGGGTAGCGAATCGATATCTATATATAATGATTACGGTAGGTGCCTTCCCCGAACGAACAGTCAATTTGGCTGAATAGGGGACCGGGAGCGGCCCCGGAGGGGGCATGGGAAAAGGCCTGCATGATGCCTGGATGGTGCCATCCCTTAAATGAAACCGAATTTATTACTTCGGCACGCAATGAAGATGTTGTCGACTGACAATGATCCTGCATTTCTGACCCGGGATCCGGGACCTAGGATTTGCTATGGCGATGTCGCCGGGGAGCGACTCCTGCACGACTGCTCCTCGGCCCAACCCAGTCAATTTAGCCAAGCTAGTCATAAGCGGTGACTAAGCAATCTGTGAAAGGATTGATGCTAGCTAACGCTTGTTAGCCGAATTGGGAATTTTCTCGAAAATCACCGAATCGGTTGAATCGGGTAAATCGGCACAATTTCTGGCTACAATAACCTGCTCGACAGGGGTAAATCAGTGGGGCCCCATCAATCCGTGAGAGCGGGGGGCGGGTCCGACAAAATGTTATGTCTGTCGGGTGCTGAGGTTTTATTTGCGCATAACCTCAATTGTACCCGGAGCCGCTCTGTAAATGCCATTGTTTCCCTGAAAGGACCTAATGATGATTAAAGTCCCCTTGAAGGAAGTGAAATTTGAAGATTTCGCCTGAATAGGCGCTCGGCTCGAACAATGGGGGAAAGGGCGGCTGCTTTTGGTGTTCCACCGCAGCTTGGCAGCTAACCCCCCACCCCGGCTTTTGTTTTGTCGAGTAGTCCGGAATGAATGATTGTTATTTCGTCTTTGTCTACATTGTAAAATTACCACCCCCGCCCTCTTTGGGAGATTTTTTTTTCCTCGGAAAGGTAAGACATTGTTGTGGACTGTGAGGTGCTTTGAATGTCTTAAGAGGTGTTATGCCTTGTCGTGTCCTGTTTCCTAATTATTTCAAGATTTGAAGGCATTCCTACGATTTTGGGCAACACTTTAGGTCGGACTGTAACAAAAGGGAGTTCTCAGCCCCTCGACCCAGTCAAATTCCTTCGTATCCCAGAAGAATAGAAATGTCCCTAAAATGCTTCGGTACGTTAGGCCCATGTTGAAAAATTACATTTCATTGCTTTTGTATTTTCTGAAAGGTCTAGATATTTGTTTAGTTTGTTTTCTGGAATATTTCTGAAATGGCGTCGTAGACGCTAAAAATTTCATTTAATGACTTTTTTTCTGTTTAAAACACAAAAACCGACAACAGAATTCCCAGAACTACATCTAAATTTGCTGTGCTGGTTTTAATTATACTCGCAAATTACTCAGCAAATTTTTCTAAAGTTTAACACTTAAAACCACACTTAGAATATACATATATAATTATAATTAAGAATTTCAGTCTCCATTTGTTAGTCCTTCACGGAAAAAATCTGTGGTGGACAGAGAACAATAAATGTTGTCCTGCCATTATAGCAGCCAACCATAAACATACATTTTATTTATTTTACAAAATCTGTGGTGGACAGAGAGCAATAAATGTTGTCCTGCCATTATAGCAGCCAACCATAAACATACATTTTTTTTAGGAGTTGAAACAATGATTATTACGAAAAAAAACAATTGAATTCAAGTAATGCTCCTACAAATTTAGCTAAATTTAATTACAGTCATAAAAAGCGTGAGCCGGATACAGATAGTAAATGCCATAAAATAATTTTTTGAAATGTTTAGATAATTTAGCGCCATCACAACTGTTCGTTTATCTAAAGATTAACTAATTTAATTTTATGTTTTTTTCACACAATTGATTCTTATCTTACCTTACCTTTTATACAAATATAAAAATATTGTGTTACGTTTAATACCCTGTTAGATAACTTTATGTACTATAAAATATTGCTGCGAGTAGCATTTATCAGGACTGGTTGATATATTAATGAAAACTCATAACCTCAGTAACTCAGTTGGTATCTTTCGCGATTTGTTTTCGGCACTAGAATATGTTGTGAATTCGATTTCCACTAGACCTTCTAGTAAAAGTAATATCAAAATTAGCTAAAAATGGCGTAAAAAGTGTGTCTTTCGATGATCAGGCACGGTCGTTATTATCTTAAATACCCGTATCAAAATATAGTTAAATTTCCAAAACTTACATTTATTGTTAATCCAAGACTTTTGTTATTGAATCAGGATTTTAACCTTTCTCTATAATATTTTATGCTTAATTTCAGCTCTTGCGTAGTCAAATTTTAGTTTTTAATCTTTTGTTTTACTAGAATTAAGTTTTTGATGCAAAATTGATATAAATCCAGGCAATTTGCTTTCATCTTCGTGAAATAAGAATTGTTTAATACGGGTAGCATAAAATTCAATACAATGAAAAGTTTGGTCGTAAACTTGAAACTGAAACTCATGTGAAAAGATCCCCCAGCTAAAATCAAACTAGGAAAACAAGCATTTATAAGAACTACAGAGAGAGAAAAGCAGTTTTATTTCACAGAAGTTGCTTTAAGGAACTGTACTATATCTAGCCCCAATTTTAAATTCTGTGACACCCAGGTACCCATCCAACTTTTACTTACATTGGTAATATTGAGGGATACACTAAGTTAACAACAGATATTCTTGACCTAAAGTTATAAAGATACTTACTAATCGAAGCCAAGAAAGAGTAGGGTAAATCTACTATTTACCTAAGCCCTTAAATTGTAGCAGGCACGCATTGGCTTAAGTAATCGATCATAATATCCCTCAGGGCACTTTAATTTAATCAAATTGGTAGCACGTTTGAAGTCTGCGCTGAATAGCAACACGCTAGGGAATTGGGCACATTCCAGCCCCACAGTTCTACACCAGTAATTGTAGTCGTCATCACCATCATCGTCTTTTGCCTTGAGCCTTCCTCTTATTCGGCACCGGCTCCACCCCCATTCCCCAAGGAAAGCCAGGACAGCAATTGTGGTTCTTTTTTTTTCTACAATACAATGCCCTGAAAACACAATTACAAAAGGCCTTTGGAGCCCAGCTCCGGTACGATAACAAAATTTGAGCTTCTTTTGAACTATCCAATTTCTACGGATAGTTAGGCTTCAGTTCGGGCTCCACGCCCCCATTCCCGCCCAAGGTTAGTCCTGCATTTGTTGTTTTAATCAAAAAGCAAATTTCCTGGAAGCTTTTCGCAAAATTCAATTTCCTCCCCCGTACATATGAGCTTTTTCCGCCCGGTCGTTCTTAATGGGGGTGCACCTTTAAGCGGTTCGCCGAACAACAGCACACGGCACGGCAACAGTGGCAACAGAAAAGGAACAAAACAGGTACGAGAAGTTCGTAGCCCTTTAGCGAGTTGCAAAAATCCTTCCCGAAACGGCTTCGCAGGGAAGTCACAAGGAACGCTACCTAGGTGCTCGTAGTACGCCACTTGTTCGTATTCCCGGAATGTCCTGCAATAAAATCGAAATATCCGACTGCGGCACAGAGCCGAGACATCTGGGTATACGCAGCCCATCTGCAGGGCAGACGACGACGACCTGGTGGAACGACCCAGTGCAGGGTCGCGCCCCTCCCCTTTCTCCCAATTTCCGACTCCGCCACTGGGACACGCATAAAATCCACCCACAAGCCCTACAGGCGATAAAGTACCACAAAAAATGCAAATTTAACGATCCACCATAGCCAACATTACCTTCTTGTGCCCAAACTTTAGGGTAATAGTGTCGTTGGCGCTACTGCTCCAGACTGGAGTTCCTGGTGGCCCGGTGCCCCACCTGGGAAACACCTCTGCCCTCCAAAGGGCTCGAACAGACAACTTTCGCCCAATAGGGGCTCAAATAAAATGAAAAAGAAGGTACAACTTTTTACAACTGTTGAGGAAGTTGAAACGCTCAAGTGCTGCCATACCAAGGCAGTGGCGTCGAGACTGGAAAGAGTCCTTCGGGGGGCACTCAAAATTCAAGAATACTTCGACTATGTAATTTATGCATATTTACGGTATTGGCCCACCGCACCGCTGGGATACGATATGACGTATTGCGGTGCACCAGAAAATCGGGCTCCTGTTCCCTACAAAACCTCTTTCGACTGTGGTCATGTCGTACGATAAAATAGTACGACAGTGGTCGACTCAGAAAACGAGCCGGGGGTGCTATCATAAAGTGGCTCAGGAGCGCAACAACACTTCGGCAACATGTGTAAGCCTCTGTCTACGACGACTACGACTACAAAGGGCTGAATGGCCTACGAGCACAGGGGGGGTCTGAAAGGGTTGTGGGTTTTGGGGAGGTTTGGGACCCCTTTAAGAGATGCAGGCTTGCTAAAGTCAGGCACAAGGTGCTGCGGTGGCAGCTTACAAATGGGCTTTTAATAAGAGGGACAAATTAATTCCGAAGCTGTCGCACAATTTAAATGAAGTTTAAGAGTTTTACCATCGTGCTGCTGTGCTGCGTTTGCTTTCATGTGTAAACGATGTTTGATGTGCAAATTTTGATAAATCTCTGCAAATTCCCCTGGGGAAGGCGAGGCGAAGTGAAGAGAACCGGGCGAAACTGTTGAAATTAGTTTCACGTTTCATGCAAAATTTATCACCACCGCTTTGTTTGCGAAGTACCGATGATATGGCAAAACTTGTCACTTAGGAAATACTGAACAATTCCTCACGAGCCCTCTCCCGTTTCCTGAAATTCTCCTCTTCCTCAGAGGGACAGTGTTCGCATCTGATTATCATCCTGATGATATCGATTTCAATGAATCCCAACCGAATTTAATGTGTTGAAAATGTTCTGTTGATATTTCTTGAAATTCAAGTTTATTTTGGCCAAAAGATATACGCAAGAAATACTCCTTGAGAGAAACTTTGAAGACAACTTTAAACAAGAACCAGATGCGTAACTTTTGTATAATAAAGGTTGATCAACTTTCCGAGCCCTTACATATTAAATACGGTACTAACATATTTGAAATCATCATTATAAAATTTTAATGGAACGACAAAATATAATACAGGTTCGTATGCAAATATTAATTAAATTAGCAGAAAATAATTTTATTCATCTTATTTAGGTAATACTTATGTACACATTAGGTTTATAGTAAAAATATTAACAGAAGTAAATTGTGATTATATTGTATTAAATCTACTTTTTTTTCTTTAAACATTTGAGGATTCATTAAACTAATCTTTCTAACTAAGAAAACGCCAAAAAAATCGTTTTTACCTGCTCTGAACTTGTTAGATTATTTTATTTGAAATATCTTGACATGTATGTATACATGCACATTTTACAGAGTAAATATTTCAATTTAAGAGTTCTGCAGTTTTACAATTTTTTTCTACATATGTATCTTAGGAATAGTTTGAATTTTAAATGAATGTAATAATTAAAATGTGTTATATAGTAACCTAGGCAAGATGCCAAATCAAGAGATCGGTGTAAGATTTATAAATATTCACACTTAATATAGAATTGTTTGGTCAATACTATTTTTTTTTTTTGTATAAATGTAATGTCCGATTTGATAGATTTTGTTGAATTTAAAGTATCATATATATTATTATATATATTATATGTATTTTGGATTTACATAACCTTTATATTTCGGTTTGGAATATTTCGTAATTTTATACATTAATTTTAAATTTTGTATAAAAAGAACACAATGGCATATTCTTTAATGATCGAAGATCTTTTCTAAAGGTTTTTCTTCTTGTTTCTGGTATTATTTTCAAATTTTATTGAATTCCTAAATTATTCGACAGACCAAAAGAAGCCTAAGCAATTCTTGGCCTTGACGTCGAAGGTCTTTTATGTCGAAATGGAATGCACCTCGGACAATTTTCTTGGAGTTGGGTATAATTTGTTTTTTCATGTATACTTCCTCCCTGTTTGACTAGAAATATATTTTCCCTTTGAATAATTTCAAGGTCCAATACACCAAATTTACCGTCAGGCAAGCAATTCCGCCACATCTATTTATCTGTCGAATATTTTTGCATTGAAATGATCCAGAAACAAAAAAATTGGGAAAAAAGGAAAACATATCAAGGATAAAGCACACACGTTCCAAAGTCTGGTTGTAGAGCCAATTTTGTGCAAATATCCAGAAATTCCTAACCCCACTAAAAAGAATGTCCGAAAGGTAATTGGGGAATTTTAAGGCAACAATCCTGTCGCAAGTTTGAACCTTATACCCAGAAAGGTTCGGCAGTAACGTGCCAGACCGATTGGGCCCCGCACCCCGAAACGGCACGAATAGACACCGATAAGCCTCAGTAAGTCACAACTGTCATACAAAAAGTCACGAGAAATTCCGAGGTGCGGGGTAGGGAAAACACATAAATCGCAGCATTTCACTCGTCCTTGAAATTCCTCTGTCTTTTGCATTACTCTTGGATAAGTGAAAAAGGGACAGAGGGCGAATCGCATAGTGTCTGACAACTGGCACCTGCTGAGCCCTATATTAGACCGTCCCCGCGACCACGCCCCGCCGCGTGGAGCGTCAACTCCTGCAAACATAAACCGCATTTAGAAAAGTTTTTTTGATTGACTTTCAATTGGAGCCAATAACGTGGAAAATCCCTTACACCATTTTCCCCGTGAAAATTGATATGAAAGGGTTGCGCCGCCACTGCAGCCATCGGCGCGCGTGGTGCTGGGGGTGAGGGCAAATCGCGCTTGTGGCGGCGTAATGACTCGGAAAAGTGCCCGACACACACGGCTAAAATTAGAATTCATTCACGCGGCGACACGGGGGTTTGCTTTTTAATAATTACCGTCTCGTGGGGAGCCCCACACACCCTTTGAAGTCTCGAGCCCTAGAATTAGCCAGCCGGGCCCTTTTTGGATATTTATAGGGCGAGCGCGTTAATGACAGCCCTCGGATCCCATAAATATTCCTCTGACACCATTCAGCCCCTGTAGGCTCCATGAATCTACCAGCGGGAAACCCTTTTCCGATATTTTCTCCGAATTCCGATTTTTTTTTTTTTTTTTCTTATTTTCGGAGAGAATTTTAGCGACCGTGTTTTGGCCGGGAGTCGATTCAATAATCCCAGCATGTGCTCCATTTCACACCTTCTCCCCTTTCAAATCGAAAATTTATATTTATTGGGGATGCTGCGAGCATCCCGCTTAAGTGCACAGGTGTGTGGGCAATCAGGGGTTTTTTTCGGCAAATATGCTATTTTATTATATTTTTTCGTTAAAAAGAAAAAAACAAGTTTAATTTTCTCATCCACAACCCCCGAACTTACAGGAAAAATAGCGAGGTATGATTTTATATCGCGCTAGAATTTACCTTCTCGCGGGAGATATTTTTGTGGGTTTAATTACTTGTAAGGGGGAGATGGTGAAATAAATTTTAATTTACCACCAATTCCGCTGAGTATTGTGGTCGATAAATTTAAAGAGTTATTCGGCATGCCATGAATTTAATTACGTCGCCCTTGAATGGCTGAACTAAGGTAACCTCTGGGCGGAGAGCTCTCTGCGGCACTCATTACTTTTTATTAAATAATTTTTGGGTACGAGCAAAAACAATTTTAATTCCATTTAGAAGCATTTTATTGATGATATCAACAAAAATTAAAAATCAAGGAACGCTATTTAATTTTACACCGTTGCATTAATTAATAAAATAGATGTACTTAGGTACTATGTATAAGTCTATTTTGTATAGTAACCAAAAATTAAAGAGATTTCTGATTTTAATTATATTTTTTTGCTTAATTAAAAATGAAATCAATTACGATTCTTTAAATTCAATAAAATAAACATCCAAACTTATCAAACTACCAAAATCAATGGCAACACTAATTTCATCCGTATAGACGCATATTTTTAAATCGATAGTAACTACCTATATACCTACTCACATTTGAATGCATTGAATTATATTAGTAAATAATTTGATGATTGATTGAATAGGTACCTACATACAATTATGAGTAAATAAATAAATAGGTACTCAACTAATTTGACAACTCACCCTGTGATAAGTGATAACACACTAACGTTATCCAAATACGAAACATCCCTGCGTTAATATAGAAATTTAAACAATATACTAAAAATTGTGCAATTTGAAGTGGACAAAATTAAATACAGTCTTGAATTTCATTTTTGTCTGAATCTGTTTTTCGGCAAACAGTGTGGGTCCTTTTTTTGAAATAAAGGAAATCATGCATTGATTTGTCGGCTCAATTACCAGATTTGAATCTCTTATAGTTAATACAAGGCTATATCTCTCATCCGTATTCAAAATATAGGTATTTGCCTAACTCCAAAATTTCTAATTGGATTATCCATAAAACAACAATTTCTGAATAGGAAAAAAAATCTCCATACAATTTGCTTGTCCCTTAAGTATCCAGAAAATTATTGACCGCACCTCACCCAAGAAATGACTTATTTATTCGTTTATAGAACACAATCAGACCCAAGAGTCCCCTTTTTTCCCTCTGAATCACAGACGCAATTTAATTTATCAGGGGATCCCAGGGAAGAGCTCGTGTGGTTTGCACAGCCACACGCACAGGAGGCAACCACCAGCCCCAGTGAATGCTTCGCCGACTCTAATTTCCTGTCGTATTATCCCGAGAAATGTAAATTATTGGGAGTCACAGCGCAATAAAAATGTTTCCCTTGCCCTCAGAGCCAAATCAAATAAACGGAAGTGGCGCAGGGTCCAGGGGAGGAGGGGCTGCGCGAGGTGGGGCTCCTGGAAACCACACCGGGAGCATAGTGCTCCCGGGAAATCGTCGCCTTGGAGCCGAATCTGTGGCATTTTCTCAATCATTTATACAATTTTACCCCTTTGATACGAATTTTACAAGTTTTCAGCTGAAAAAGAAGATTGCTAACGAAAAATCTTTTTTCTTTTTTCTCTTTTCATGTTACCTGACCCGCCCCCGCACCGATGATGCGCACCTGGTTACCTGCTCCTGTCGGCGGCTTACGTTCGTCAAAACGCGCCTTATCACCGGGACTTCATTCGGGAAAAATACGATTCCGCCTGGATGCTTTGACGCAACTCCCGACGTATGGGAACTCCCTTTGTCGCCGCTGATTAAATGTATCTTCCTCATTTGGATCTGCGCTCGGAAAATGATGTCTCCTGTAAATCTGACCCAACTTCTGGATTGGGAACGCTCTGCGCCACACATGACCTCATCACTGCTTCCCATTTCCCAATTTAATTCCCTGTCCTTTTTTGTATCTCGCGCGAAATACAATGTCATGATTTTGCCCGACTCCTGGTGGATTTTTCCTCGAATTGTACTACCCTTGTGCCGCCCTTTGGGGCCCTGCACCACCCCCTCCCACGCCTCCCATTTCGCCGACACGTACTGCGAACTCATCAGCTTTATTGTCAGCAACTCTTAGAACATATCAAAGGGCGGCCTGCGACACGGACCACGTTTCGCTCTCGTGCCCACGTGGGACAAGTATTTCCATCGAAGTGGCGCAGTATGGACGGCCCGACGGCAAAGGTAAGGATTAATTCCGGCACCGACTGAAACCAAAGCTACAGTCAACAAGTCCGGGACACACGCAAAGTGGCCCTAGAAAACGTATCCATTTTTGTAGCCATTCCACACTCTGGGTCAAAAACACCCTAAAAGCACTATGCCAAATTACAACCCCCAAAATTACAATCGGTCAGGCTTCATAGTATAGTTTGTGTTCTGTGGTTTTCCCCCATTTGAAAAATGGGACTGAACATCGTAGGTTTATATGTATATTTCTTTGAATTAATATTAAACTAAATCCAAATATTTGAAATACTATAATTTACTAAATTTGAAAAATCAAAAAGTAGAGTAATATAGTGTAAGGGTTATAATTTTTATATAAAATCCAGAACATTCTTAAAATGTTCGTTATTAAAAACATATACACAGTAAGAATTATTTTAAAAAGCATTACTAATTAGAATTTTAACTTGATTTTCATCAGAACTGAAAATCCATCAGTGATTATTTTTTTCAATTCTAATATAAATATTTAAAAACGATTTTAATTTAGCTTAGCCTACCTCGGAGATATAATGCTAAATGTACCTTAATTTTCTATTAGACTTTTTTTAAATCAAGTTAGAAATCTGTAGAGAAAAACATGTCGTTCTTATTCATCTAATATATGTGGATTGTAGAAAGAACTACTAAATAATACGAACATATGTAGATTTCATAAGAGTCTTATTAAACTGAGAAATGTCATCATATTAGTTATTTTTAGGTTCCTTATTATTATGTGATTTAGAACCTTAAACTAAAGTTAATAATTGTAGGTACTATGAGGACAATGTGTTACTTGTTTATTTATATATAACCAAGTAAAAATTAATATAAAAATACCAAATCGATTACACTAAATGTTAATTAAAATTTTCACGCAATATATACTTATATACTTTCAAAGCCCTTTCCTCAAAAATTCGTTCCATTTCCAGTTCAGTGGTGCATATAATAATTACGTTACAAAGTGGTGGTGGTACGTTTATCGCTATAGAAATTAAAGAGTCCCGCGACAAGGTCGCCTCACTTACGCAAATGAAATACGTGTCTGACGACACATCTTGAGACATCTTAAAAAGTAGGTGCGCTTAAAGGTCTTTTCCGGGAAAATTTTCAGGAATCTCCCCCTTAAATCAGTCCCTCCGGGAAGACAGGGAAGCAGGAAGGGTTTGCCGGCATGCCTGAATGCCTGCACACATCAAACTGCCACTCCAGCCCCCTCCTAGGGCGCTCCGCCCTTTCTTGCTCCTTGCCAGCCGCCACCCATAAAGCCAGCCTTCTTTCATGCCCTGGGAGCCCCTCGAGGGCTCTCATTTAAATGCGAGTGTTTAAAATTATTCACGAAATTTGCCAAATTAAAGGCTTTGGAATACTTTTTCATGTTTTTCATGCGCCCTGGGTGGTGTTATGAAGATGGATGACGTGGCTAAGGTGGAGCTCGGCAGATATAATTTCTTTTTATACTTCACCCCTTTCCACCTAAATAGATGCTTCCAGTTCATTGAATTGTGTGCATGTATCAGAGGACCAATTAAGTTGAATAGCATTTAAATCGGTACTCGAACACCACATAGCAACCGCTTTTTTTTTAAAGGAAAATCCCAAAATTTAAATAATCGAAGCATTTTCCAGCTTTCGACAAAGTTTTATCTTCTGCGTCCCCCGGGAGATTGTGAATTGAGGCGATTTTTAATGGACATAATTTATTCGAGGGACGCAGCTATTTTTATTAGGACAACGGCTAGCAAAAACGGTGAGGTTTTAGCCTGGGCCCCTTCGACAAGGGAACTTTTTATTGATTCCAACAAAATTTCATTAGAATCCTTTATCTCCGATTTGTACAACAGGCTTAGAAAAACGCTTTTAGAAATTTGGAAAAACATTACTACAGCAAAATATGTAGATATATAATTAAAAAGAGAACAGATTAAGTTTGAGGTCTCCTTACAGATTTTGATAAAGCTTTGTAAAATCCTTCATTTGGAGTCAAAAGTAACAAAGTTCCGTTGCGATTCCTATAAATACCTTAAATTATGGACATTTCCACATTTTCATTCTAAAAAAAATTTCAACAATCTTTTAAATTAACGAATTTAAGGTAAATAAATATCGTACATTTTTAATTTAATGTTTTTCCATAATTTTAATAAACAAATTGTGGGCGTTAAATATTTCAGGAAATATTTAAACGTTCGACAAATTTTTGGCCATGAGCATTCCTACAAAGTTTCATCAAAAATCCAAGAGGAGACCTCAAATCAATTTATATCTACTCAAAAGAGTCTAGATTTCCTGAAATGTGACGAAAGACTAAAAAACTTGCATTTTTAAACTTAAAGAAATAAACAACTACTGTGAATTTAAGTGTGAAAGTACATTTAGAGTAAATTTGTTAAAAGACAGAAATGTTAGTTGAGTTTAATTAGAGTTGGTATAAGGTTAAAATTTTGCCCACAAAGCGGCTTAGCTGGCATAATATTGCACAATTGCCCTTTTCCTTGCAATCTGTGATACGAGTGCGAATTTGCCCCTCTTTTAAAAATGCTTTTCGTCCACCGAGGCAGACGAGTACAAAAAGTGATCGGGCGGCGTTTCGATTCCAGGCACTTGGCCAGATATCATCAGTGTGGCTGAATGGCTAGTGCCCCTGCCACATACGCCACGATCGTGCAGATCAAACGCCGGTCCTCATATCCATAATTTCAAGTGTGAATTACAAGGAAGAGAAATTTTGCAACAATATGAATTATCAACAAAATAAAATATGTATATATAAAACAAAATTAAATATTAGATAGGTACTTTTAATTTTGGCCAGATGGGAATCATAAAAGGATTCTTTACTCTGTTTAGAGAATTTAAAATTAGTCTGAATAAATAAAGTTTTTATCTAAAATAAATTTATACAACTAGAAACTTTAAGAATGTTTAACAGAGCGTGGCTTACACTTGCTATTTTGAGCCCTTCTAATATAAGTTTAAACGAATTACTGCCTTACAAGGAAAACACAGGGTCGGATTTTTGTACTATGGTAGAGGGATGGTGCCATCGATTTTGATTCATCTTCATAAGAGCAATGCCAATTCACAATAATGTAACGATCCTCAATTTTTTCTAAATGAGGTGAGTAGGCGTATGACTTCTGAGGTGAACACTTGCCCAAATCTTCCCGCAGTAGGAGGGCCCTTTAAGGGTTCAATTTCCCTGCGCGGAAGCAGAGTTTACCTCACGACCTCGACAGACATTACGCAAAATAGAAGACACTCCTCACGGCCATATAAAAGCCAATTCGATTAAGGTGGGAGCAGTTGAGGATCCGAGCGGGGGCAATCAAAAAGAATAAGTAATCGCATATGGTTCTCTTCCGCAACAGCGGGGGATAAGCCAAAAAGCTGGGGAGATTTATTTTTAATTTATTGCGTGTTGCACGGTGCTTATTTGCTAATGGAATGTCGCCCGAGGCGACATGAATTTTTTAACGCAAATCATTACACGCATAAGCCGCTGGGGATGTGAAAGGGGAGCGCCAGAAAAGGCGTCTTCTTTTACTTCCATTTCATGTCCTTACTTTGGCTTTTCGCTTTTTCTCCACTCTCTGCAAGGCCACACACTAAAATGGTTAAAGTAGAAGGCTTTTAGTAAATCTTCTCTTTCGTCTGTTTAGTCTATTTAGGCCTATAACTCCAGAAGATATATATTTGCAAGAAATTGATTTTCTTCTCAGATGAATGGCTCATAGAAAGTTTTTTATATCTATTAAGCGAAAAATACATTAACTTATTTATAAAAGGAAAAAAGTACATTTCATTATATAAACCTTATATAAGATGTTTAAGATATATATATACATGACCAAACTTTATTTCGAGAATTTCTTAAGAATTCAAATTTATCGTCTGAAGCATATTTACGATGTTTTTTAAATTCACACTAATAGTTTTTGATTTTTTGTTCCACCAAAACAGAAAAAGTGGAATTGAGGAGTGAATTTTCAAAATGTCTTATTTACACTTATGACCTTGAGAAAAACTGAAATTGAGGAGTAATATTTAAAAATGGCTTATTTCCACTTTTGACCTAGAACAAATCTAAGAATGTTATCACTGTTATCATGCTATAAAATATATCTTCACGTTCAAAATCCATTACAAAGAAGCCATATTTCCAAAAGAAACTCCTGATTAAAAATGACAGTTTCGTACAAAACGACACATTTCCACTTAGTTTTTGTGTAATGGTTAGGCATTTTTAGAGTTTGACAGAAAAAGACGTATTTCCTATAGACGCTTAGGAAACTTGTACTATTTTTTATATGCCCCAGGCTAAATAAATAAAAATCACTTTCGGCTCGTGCGCATGCGTCGCACGCCTCGGCTAACCTTATCTGCCCGCTCACGCACATAAAAATACTATGCATGTCCACGCACATAATATACTATTTTTATTTCCAGTACTTTACACCAAAAAGGGCACATTTCCAAATGTCTTTTTACTTTTTCCAATAAATACAAATAAGTTAAAATAACAGCGGATTAGAATATTAGATCAACACACTATAGCATTGGAGACATTGAAAAAAAAAGTTACTGTGAACAGCTCTTAAAGGTTTTTCTCATTACTGAAATTTTGTTTAACATGGAAATCACTCCTCCTTTTTTGATAAGGAAAAAAGGAAACAATATAAGAGTTAATTGTCTTTTTAAATGATTGTCTCCAAATTTAATGTAACTTTTGTGAGTCTACAATATTTTAGTAAGTCTACCTTCGTTTTGAGATTCATATTATTTTTTATATATGACCTTAGAATAATCCAGTATTCAAATTTGATTTCAATATTTGGTACCTACATCGTATACTGTTGCGAGTCTTTGTTTTCAACAATGAAATTTATCCTATGTAAAAAAATAGTTTTCAAAATTTATTGAGAAATTAAGTTTTACAAATTTTTTGCATTTCACAAGTTAATTTTTCGAAAATTTTACCTTTAGTCTATTAATTAAAAAACGAAAAACAGCTGAAAATGTTTACCAAAACTTTGATTTTTCCAAAATTCTTTGGGGAATTTAACTTAATAATTTAAAAACATATTCGAAAATTTTAGTCAAATTAAAAATAATTATCGATTTGAAATTGAATCACCCATGTAGGTGTTTTAAAGGTAGACGAATATGTAAATATATTCATTGAAATTACTTTTTAAAATGAAAAATAATAACGTGAAATTACATAATTATAATAGTTCTCAAATTGCGGCTTTGAAAATTTTCGGCTCTTATCGTATATGTAGTATAGTATAACAAAATTTAAAGCCTTCGAAATACGTTTAAAAAACTTCTTCAATTTCTCTCCCCAGATGGCATAACAATCGAGGACCTCTGTCCGTCGACTGAAGGCCAATCGAACTCGAACGGGAGCAGCCGCTCAGATCCGAACAGCACACTTCCCGGCCAGGGAAGTCCCGCCGGGACTGTGGCGAACAGCACTGGCCAGCGAGTCCCAAATGGAAATGAAGTGACCTCCCCGGAAAACTGCATGTGGCCAAATGCACTTCAGGTAGGTGCTTTTAATTATAGTATATCATAAAATTTAATTAAACGGCTGCTATCGTTGGCAATTCGAATTCATTGCACCCAGCCGACTTGGCATGGTCCCGGCCAGTTTTCGGGAACATAACCAGGCAAGTACTCCTAATCCCATCTCTTGGAATCTCTCGTATTCATGGATGCGGATACCACCAGTCACATCTTTCCCAGAGGTTGCTCTAAATCTGAGTGCCTGGTCTTTCGAGCCGAGTAAATCCGAGAAATGCTATTTCTGTCTCTTTTGGGCTATAGAATACACAAAGTTTGACGCACATCCCCCAGAGGTCGCTGATATATAGAACCACCCGGGACGCATACTTTTTTTCCCTCCAGAATTTAAGGCCAATTAATGCTGCTAAATTGGAAAAGTTTACTCTCCTCGGCTGTTCATTAGCTCCTATTCTGAAGCAGCCAGATAAATTTCCCGAGATTTGCAGTACTGAGCCTGACCTTATCCTCCTCTAATATTTGATTCTTGGCCCAGTTTCCATTATATCCTTGTAACTGTTGTCAAGATCTAAACCCTGCCCCAACCTGGGGGCTGTTATCAAGGCCCTCGAGGGTCCCTTTCCCCCAGCAGCCCGACTGTGAAGTTTCCCAATTTCACTCGACTCTTTTATTGGATTAGAAGACATCCAGTCGGTAGGTATAATTCGCTTTATTGCAGCATGAGATCTGCTTAAGCCTTATGGTTATGGTGCGATAGTTTTCTTAGTCCCCGGGCTACCAGCCCGTTCGAGGACTCCTGGCAAATTGTTGTTTATATGGTAAGTGCTAATAAGTGGGTGGGCGGGGCGAGTTCTGCCGGGCTTGTGCCATGGAGGCTCTCAAAGAGATGTCCTGGCCAAAATCTGGATTTAATTTTCAAGACGACTTGACTTCGACGACCCTTTCTAAGGGTTACACTTGCTATGGATTGATTTTGACTAGTTTTACTATATCCCCTCAAACTAGTACACAGCAAAAATACTAGAAGGGGAGGGGATAACTTCTGTCGTCGACATGTTAAGGTATAGCGCTGTTTGTGGCATCCAGAATGTGATAGCATTTCACTGGAGTCTTTGTCATGGTCTTAGGGTTTCAACTACGATGGAATTAGAGTCACGCCCTGGGTGTTGAGATAAATTTTGATTTACATCACCGTCTGGATAAGACGTTCGGGATTGTCGTCCACATGAACACGTAGAATTTTATAAGGTGAAAAGTGGAAGGGTATGGGTTTTTAGGGTTGGAAACGTGAGGTATCCTTTTATTTTAAGGACCTGCAAAGTACGTGACGTATCGCGAAAATAGAACTCGAACAAGGGTGAAACATGAAGACTTAGGGATGGTAAATATTTGTTGCTATTATTATCACTGAACGAATAGCTTTTTTCGATATATTTATCCCACACCACTCACATAATGGATACAGTTCTATTACGTGATACAATATAAATATAAAAATTGAGCACAAAATATAACAATAGTCAAATTAGATACTAAGAATAATAAAATAACAAACTAAACCTAAGCAAAATATAGGAAAAACACCACTTCTGGTAAACTTAAAGTGCGAATACACGAACAAGTAAAACTATCGCAAGTTTCTCTCAGCACTATTTTTGCTTCATGCCCGTGTAAACTGACATTTAGTGCGACCTTGCCGACATTTACAAGTTTTGCAGGAGGTCCTTGCGACAGTAAACAAGTTGCATGTTTAAACGTGTTGTCCAATACTTTGGTAAAGTTGTTAAATACTTTCGGCTTCAACTTCAAACTAATCATTTAATATTTTTTCCTCTTGTTTTTTAACTAGGACAGAGCATGAACAGTACATAGCTACTTTTATTTTCCGAAAGGGCATTGTAAAAAATATATTTAATAACTTTTGAAGATATATACATATGTATGTATATAAAAAAAAGACTTTTTAAACATCATCTGCTGAAAGAAATGAATTCAATGATAAAAAATATAAATTACAAAATAACTATCATCAAGTAGGTAATTTTTATTTTTCGATTGGTTGATAATCAATTAATAATTAATTATTATAAATAGCAATCAGAATCGAGTTTAAACCGATTTAGAATAAGAAGAGGCTATCGTTCCGAATCGTATCTTTTTTTACTTTTCCACCCCTTAAAGGAAGAAAAATAATGAAATAAGTTTTGTTTCCAACAATCAAAAGATAAAAGTCGATTGATGGAAAAATACAAATTGCTTGATATTAGTTTTATATTATTGAGTCTAATTAAGGCTACAATAAAATAATTTAGTTTAGCTTCAAGTGATGATTATTGTGTTTTCAATTTCAGAAATAATCATTATTCTCAGTCCTTGCTTTAAATATGTACATATGTAGTTCTCCCCCTGTTCTGGCAAATGAAGACGCGGCTGCAAGAAAATTCGGAAGTATGTCCGCAAGTTGCTCTACAAATTTGATGCCCAAAGTTTTTGCAAGTACCTATGTAAACCCTTGCTCATGTTACTGTTAGCAAAACTATCGCAAGTCACTTGCTCGTGTACATCCGGCCTTACACTTATTTCAGGTTGATAGAATAGAAGAAGAAGCTCTCTGCAAACAAACATTTATTATTTATTACATAACTAAGCTGTTTCATTTGCCGCAGCTAAAAATGGGTAAGAAATAAAGATTAAGAAAAGAAAAATTTGTTAATAATTACAACAAACAATGTACAAAAGGGTTTAAAAAGTTTCCAATAAATTGGTTAAGAGGGTCTTTTTCAAGTCAGAGTGAAGTAATAAATTGCTTCATTTCTTAAAACATTAAGATTTTAAAAAGAAATTTTTTATCCAACGTAAATTTATAAAGAAGTATAAAACCTAGGGTTTAACGTATTTTAGACCTAAATTCTCTCGCAGCCTTTATGGCCAAAGTGCCTTCCTATCTGAAATTCTCCCCTGGTTGAATTCCGAGCAATTTAAATACAAATCGAAAATGCTCCTCGCTTGACTACAACCAATTTCGTGCTCTGCGAAATTTATAGATCCACTTTAGCCCACCTTGCAGGAAAGTACCAATTAATTACCGAAAATTTTGCGAACGCCATGCGGATATTCATAGGATGACACCGCAATAATTTTGGTAGGGTAATAATCTTGAAAGTGGTGTGTGACCAGGAGCACTTAACCAGCGTAAATCACCTTAATCGACACGACTATCCTGGAACCAGGGATAATTTATTTACCTGTAACCTCAGGGACCCTGGTGCACCGCAGAAAGGGGGGAAAAGAGGACATATCACATAATGACCTCAGAATTAACTCGCATATAACAACTATTGCGGGTCGTCTAACTGGCGAAAGTTGCCTGTAGGATTGCGCGGGATTGCCTGCTGTCATGCTAAGGCCTAGGTATAAGGGCGGGGGCGGCGACGGTTGCCTGTGTATCCTCTTAGTGTAATAATCGCCCGAATTAACATCTTCCATTAGAGCGGGCGGAAAGCCTCTGGAAGAGGATTGTGTGTAAAACGCGCCCTTTCCCTAATGCGCCCAGAGAGGAATCCTCGAAATTGAGTTACTTACGGGCGCGCCTCCTAATCGGGCCATTTACGGCTCCGTTGAGCCTGGGACCCGGGACAAAGGAAACGGAGAAGCATCAAAACTTTGCCATTGTTAAAAACTAGACACATATACAACACACACGCCATCTGGTGTCTCCACCACCTGGACGACAGACCAACGAACCTAGAATCCAGCCGAAGAGCGTCCTCGTTCATAGTCCCCGGGAACCAGGGGTACATGCATCACGGCCTGGAATTGAATTAGGTCCCAACTCGTGGTTATTAAATAAGCCGGGCGCCCACTTAACGTCGACGAAACGGTACCACAGGGTGCAGTACCCGGCCGGAACGTGCATTTCCACTCCTTTAATGGTTCAAAGGACTAATTCGCTTCTTATTAATACCCCGGCCATTTTCCAGGACAGGATACGGAACGATTGCTATAGTGGGAGAAGGAGGGTTTAAGTTAGGAAAGGCAGGGTACGAACCCATTTTTAATAAATAACCCAAAAGCGAGTCGGGCTTTCGAGGGCCAAAATAACTTTTTGCACTGTAAAACGCAAGTGTTCGTCCTCGTCCTTCAATTTTTAATGAGGACGACAAACTAGCGCGGGTGCGAACTTCACGCTCCCGCAGCAATAAACCGACGGATTGCGTTCCTCGTCCGCACCCACCCCCGTCCGCTGTCTACTCCACCGCTATCGCAGAGGCCAAAATTAGCATACTTCGGGGTATTTGACTCTTGAATGTTTATCCTTGGTGTCCGAGGATCCCTGTCTGAGCCCCTGAGCGAACCCTTCGAGGCTGTAAACCGAGACATAAAGCAGCAGAGCAGCCATCAGATGGCTAAAAGGGCTCCACTGTCAGTTATGACGGCGAAAAACCCGCAGTAGAGGAAGTGGTCTTTGCATTATTAACGAATCCAATACCATCCCCAACTTCAACCAAATCGAGGTACGAGTATTAATTGAAATTTCAAAATGTTTCAACGATTCGCGGAAAAACGGCTCTCATGCGAATCAGACGAAATAGACTAAATAGGCAATTGAGAGACTAGACTTTGGCCGCTAGACGCGTAGATACTATAGATGCATGCATATGTACGTACATAGATGGCGCGACAGGGATTCGCGTGACAGAACGACAAGAGCAAAATTGCAGGCCTTTTTCCAGTCAGACGCGAGGCGGACGGGGCACGTGATTAATAACCCCCCTAGCTGCCATAAACTCCGCTGCTTTAGTGGAAAACTTTTGATTGCGTTTGAAGTAATACGACTGTAATTCAGGTCTAAACGCTTCAAGTTTCACCTATTAATTTCGGATGTAATTAGTCTGCTACAGTGCTGCTGCTGCTGGTTTATGAAAATTTATGCCTCGCATTAGGGATTTGTCCGCGTGGAGCAAGTCAGCGACCCCCAGTCCTGGATTCAAGTTTTAACCGTAACTGGAAATGGTGTTGGGATATGCTACTCTCCTGATCCTGAGGAATTTTTCCTCAACGTGTACAGGTGAAAAAGATTTTCGAAAATTCAAGAAAAATTGACGGACTTTACCAGGCTAGGCTTGTTTCTAGGGCTGAAAAGATACAGACAAATCTCATGAAGGATGTCCGGATAAGCAGGATACTTTTGCAGATTATCGACGCCTGTATAGTGAATATTTCTTTATATAGCGAAATAGCGAGATAAAGTAGTACTAGAAAATGTAATACATTTGTTCAAAACTCTTGGCGCTTATATTCTTTAATCTTTTTTCGTAAAGCATTGAATTTGCATTTATGTAAGTGCACAAAAGAAATTTTATTTATTTTATTACCTACCCAAAAATGTGTGAATGAAAGGGGGTAAATTATGTTATTATGATGTAACTGATCCTAACAATTTTACCTTCTTTTACACTTTGTATACCATTCAAAGTTCTTCTTAAACCAGGCTTAATTAAAAATAATAAAGAAAGGTTTTGATTGGTGGTTGAATGGTTGATATGAATTTCTACTAAGTTTTATGTAAATGGCGAACTAATCTTTTTTTTATTTTTTTTAGTTACTATTACTATTACTAACTGTTAGAAAAACAAGAATTCTTTTAATATCAATTTTTATATACACATACACTTCCTTAGGTAACAACTTAATTAGGAAGAGTATCTTTTATGAACCTTTAAAAAAATTACGCACTTTTCTCCGGAGCAAATTTTTTAGAATAATTTCAGAGATTTTTCACCTCAGATATTTTAATATTTCTTTCACCGAAATAAAACTCATACCAGCAAACAATTTTTTTTTTAAAGCATCATTTTAATAGCTTTTCCCATTAAACCTTGACCATGTCTTGTAAAAACCCTCTAAAGATTTTTAACTTTGCTCTTAAAACTTTATAAAATTAAAAAAGTGTGAAGTGCCGTCACCAGGAAGATTGAAGAAATTTAAAAAAAAAATTATATTTCAATTCATGGAACATCCAGGATAAAACATTTACTAACAGTCTTCTGATATCTTACCAAAAACTTGCCCAAGAAACATATCTATTCCGGAAAGGCTCCGAAAACTTTCCTGTTCAACACTGCAGCTTGCACAAAGTTTAAATATTCTTTTTTTATATTTTTTTAGTGTATGCTGCACCCGCTTGGACTTTCGGCCAAAGTTCAGAGGGATAAGACTTGAAAGGACATCCCAAAAGTTGCTCGTTTCATTCATTAGATATTAAAAAAGTGCCGCTGTTAACTTAAAACCTCCGAAAAGGAAAGTTCTTTTTTCTTAAAAAATGAGAAAAAAAAGATTACTTGAAAAGATCTCTAGTTCAAAGAACATAGGTACCTTGCTGGGTGTACAGAGAAAAGTTTTTATCCATAAGACCCATTAGTCCCTGTCGTGTAGATGTAATTTTACTAATGCCCAACCCCCGACATCCGTGCCGCCCTCACCCGGGTCGGATGAAATTTTATCGGCTTAAATCTTTTAAGGATCTGAGTCTTTTCCGGAGCTTCTTTGCGCTCTACTGACGATACACCGCCGCATTGTGCCGGCTCGAAGACGGAAAACACAAGAAATCCCTTATTCTGGGAATCCTTCGATTTTAATAAAAATGGAGTAAATCCAAGCAGCGACCCCCCATAAATTTCGCAGAAAAGACAAAAAGCGACGAAGGAAATCCCCAGCAAGGACTTGCCCGCATGTTTCCATCAAAAAATCATGATACGTTTCGTTTGGTGTATGAGACCAAATCCCAATCCCACCAACATTCTGACGGGGGTTTGACGAACTGGGGGTCACAATTTGCTTTGTTGGAAACGCCCAGTCAACTGAGTGGAGCCCTCTGCCCCCGCAGTGCGGTCGGGCTCCAAAGTACGGTCCACCACCCCCGAACATCTCCGAATATCCTCGAACAAGCTCAGACACTTTCAGACATCCAATAACCGTCCTCTGACGAGCAACCGTTCAGCTCAAAAATTGCTCGGAATTCTAATTGAAATTAAAATGAACTCTCATAAATATTTAATGGGAATTCCTTTTTAATGTGATACCACGAATTGTGCTCGGGGCGGTTCAGCAGGGCCCCAGCTGAATGGGGGCGAAGTCCCTATCAGGCACCAACTGCCGAGTGACATTATGAAAGGAAAGGGTTGGAATTTCCTTGAGAAATTCATCATCGACTCGAGTAGTAGAAACTCTTGTTGCGGGCTTAGCGCGGATTAAGGGGGTAAAGTAAATTTTTTTGCCACAAATATTGGGCCCTGGATAGACGGGTATCTAAGTGGTTTCAGAATTCAATTTGCCTCGGGGACTTTCAGATACCCATTCGAGCAAGAGAGTTCGATTAAAGGGACTTTCTCCAATTTTTTCTAACTCCTAGCCACTATTGAACCTTTTTTAAACTTTTAAAGCCGGTAACACTATGATATTTAAAGAAATCTACTTCTATGATAGTACTAATTACTAATTTTTATTCATATAAGGAGAATGTTTGTCTAAGAGAAGTAATCTTGGAAACTACTGATATGGATAATTCTTTTACTAACAAAACGTATACATACATATAGACCCACGGTAGTTATAAGCTATAAATTTACACTGATTTATACTTTTGCATTAATTTACATTACTTTTTTGTATCAGAAACCCTGTTTTTTTTAAATTTTGTAGAGTAATCTCGGAAAATACTGAATAATTATTTCATTTTCATTTCATTCAAGCACAGTCAGTTCTCCATGATGTAAAATTAAAGTTCATAATCTTCTGGGATTGGGTTCTCAATTTAAATAGTTGTTTCATTAAGGAAGTTCGAAAAAAATTACAACAAATGCTAAATACGTCATTGGCTGGCTGCTAAATATTTTCTGATTCGAAATTAAAATAAAACAGAAAATGTATTCTTTGAATGTTGAATGTTGTTTGAATGAACGTAGCTATGCTGTACGCACTTTCCACCAAAAATAGGACCCAAATGTACATAAACCAATTTTCGTAGAATTAACTGCAGGCTATTCAAAGTGTCAGTTTCCTGGCAAGTAATTTTTCAATTGCCTAATTAAGAATTTCCTATTTTATCAAAATTAGTTAGATATCTCCAAATGTTATAAAGATATATCGTTTTTCCACTATATTCATCAATCCTCTGTCAAAGGTATATTGTTGCGTTTTCCATACAGTTTTTTCATCAATCCTCTGGAAAAAATTTTCAACATTCCAAATTTTTAAAAAATGCTACATAAAATTATTGTCATTTTCTATAATAGTATAATTATTATAATGTGTTATCCATGCTCTATACCCTTTTTAAAATGAATTCAAAACATATTGCCAACCAACTATTCCATAAATCTTTTATGCAATTTCATTTAATAACACATATACCAAACCTAATTTCATCCAAATGAAAAATTGTTGATTTCAGCTGATTGTAGGCAAATTAATAAAATAAAAACATTTTTAAAAAACGTTTCCATAATGTCTAGAGTTCGAAACATAATCTTCAATCAACCTTGCTTAAAGTTTTCTGGAAACCTTTGGGTCGAAGTCGAGCGAAACAGAAAATGTTCATTATATTTTAAAAGAGGTACTGAATCGCATGTACCTAATAATTAAAAACTATAAAAATAAAATTATTATACTACATAAAATGAAAATTGTGAAAATGAACGGAATGGAAAAAAGCATTTAGAATCATAAATTACCCCAAACTTTTCTATTAAACCAGCGTTTCAACCTTCGCGTTCACAAGGAAAAATGGTTACAATTTGTTAATGCACCGAAGGTGCTAAAGACCTTTTGTCTGAACCCTTTCAACGAGTTTGTATTGTTCTCAAAGAAACCTGAGTTAACCCCGAGCACTTAAACCCTTAACCCAATAAGAGCAACATCAAGTTCAGTTATGAGGTCCAAGGGTTAAAGTGTCAATGAGAGCTCTACATGGATGTGAGCGGTTGATGTTTGTAGTAACCCAAAACTGGCAAATGACATCAGCAGCCAATTAGTAAACATACGAAGGTAAGGTGCATCTAATGCCTCTTGAATTTATCGAGGGAACTAAGTTTTCCGTCCTTTTGTGCGCAAACATTAATTAACACGGTCGCGCTATCTCCGTAAATTTAATGAACTCACTAAGCCCCGTGACATCGCCGCAGCGATATCTTCATTACCTGTTCGAGCCTTATCGCGTCGCATTGGGATCCGGCCGAGATAAAGGGCCTGTTCAGAACGAACTTTTGCAGAAGTTTCCTTCCTCACCTAGGCTGATCTCAGATCTGAGCAGGTGCTATGAAAGAGAAAATGCAAAAGTTTACGAAAATATCGAATTATATCACATAAAGCTGAACTTGCTGAGATTTAGCGAATTCGCGGGTAAGGGCAATGAGCTGAGCTGCTGAGGTGAGGGAGGTCTTGTCTAAGATTAATTTAATTATCAGGAAAATTCCATAACTACAAATTGGGTGATGTTTAGGGAAGCCGGCTCCCTCGGGAGCTCATCTAGAGGGTGAGATATCAATTAGAAGTTGCCACCCAGTTTGACGTCAATTAAAGCCGCCTTCAGTTGACTTCGGGACTGATGGGATTAGGATTGATTGTTCCGGATGATAACAGGGCCCAAATCGATTTTCTCCCTTTGATAAATTCAAGAGGGAAACACAGCCTGACAGACAGCTGAGGGGCGAAAAAATCCTTAAACAGCCTTCTGCATTGCAAATTGTATCTTGAGGGACATAGCAAATCGAAGGAATATGCTAATTATGTTCCAAGGAACGGGTGATGCCTTTTTTTCCCCGCTGGGAAAGTATTCAAGGTCCTGCTTTACTTGGAGTTTTCTCGGCAAGTGTTAGCTCACTCCCATTCCCTACTTGGAGAAGGATTTTACCAGTTTTACTTTTTATTCCCGATGGATATGTAGGAATCAGATTTGTAAAATATACATATCATGCAGAACTAACAGGCTTATATATGTATGTACCTATATTTGAATATACTTCTTAGCGATTCATATTAAATTGTATGAATATAACCATTAATAATATGAAATAAATCATTACACATATTTACTTAAAAATAATCGTCCATCGAGGCAGACGAGCCCAAAAATGGTCGGCGTTTCGATCTGGGGAACTGGCCAGATCTCATCAGTGTGGCTAAATGGCCAATGCCCCTTGCCACAGACGCCACGGTCGTGCTGATCGAAGGCCGGTCCCGATGTCCACTTGCTTAAAATTCCAAGTGTGAATTAAGATGAAGAGACATTTTGTAACAATATACCTTTTTTTTACATAAGGAAGAAGCTGTTTTTATCACTAATGCACTGATGGAAAAGTGAATGATTTCCAGAATTATTTTCATCAGTAAAAACAGAAATATGTAGTTGCAAAAATTATTAATTTACTATAAAATGAAAAAAACTATATGTATTTTGATGAAATAAGTACTTCAGAATACACTTAATTTTGTTTTTACTCAGATTTGTTTTAACGCAACTAAAAAATAATCTTTCATCCCTTTTTACGCAATTTAATTTGATTGAACGCGATTAAGTAAAATATTTTATCTTTAACCACTAAAATAATAGCACCATTTGAACATGCAAATGAAATGGAAAATATTTCTAGCGATGAAAGTAATCTTCAAATCTGAATCTGTTATAAACAAATGCGTATATTATCAAAAAGTGACAACGAATAAAAATTAGTTTTAATGGTATGTATGTTTTGCAAGTTTTTGTTTCACTAAATTATGATTTATTTTTATTTCTATTTTAATTAATAATTTCTCTAACATGCCCCTAAACTGTAATCACAGCACCAGAGAAAATTTTCTTCAGAACAAAAGGAACAAATTTTCATATGCCCGGCTCTACTGGCATTGGATGGTGTAAAATTCAATTTACGAACTAAAATTGGGTTAGACCACACTTTGGACAGCTCCTGTTATGCTCCTAAGCCAAAATAGTGCGATAAGTATTCCACCAGCAATTGCCAAAATTCTAGGGACCATCAGTTTTCCATAAACTTTAAACGCATCCTCAGTTCCCTTTCCGCCGGAAAAACAATTTAAAACTTTAAAATAAATTGAAAACTCTAAAATCGATTTACAAACAAAAGAACAGGGAGGTCAAGCAACGATACTCTTGGCTGGCAATGTTCTGGATCTTTTGTCGTAAACAGAAACAAACTTCTGACGAGAAAAGCCGATAAGTTTTTTACTCTTGTTGTTCGAAATGTACATTTCGTTAACATCCTAAACGGATCCTTTAAGATGGCCAATCTATGCTAAATATTCTTTATAATTGAAGAAAATTGTCAAGAGACGCAATAGCATTTTCAAAAGATATAAATTTCTATAGACAACAGAGACGAGGGCCGTAATTGAATTATGCTTGGCTGCAGAAATGTCTGGCTTCAAATAAACAGAAAACCTTTGATGTGAAAAATCGCTTGAAAGCATTAGCTCATATTTATAGGACCAAAGAACGATAGCGCCGCTTTTTACTTTTTTAAACCCAAAAAAACTTTGCAATTTCGCAAATATACCAGGAAAGAATTATCGAGACTTTTATCTTTTTATAAGACGAAAAATTCCTTACTTTTAATAAATGTTTTGCAGAGCTTTAGAATGAATTACTTGCACTATTAATTATAATTTCGGATTAATCTTTCATTAAGTAAGTTAATGCTTACCATAGGGAATACCTACGCAAATAAGAGAACAAGAGAAAACTCAAAACTGAGTTTTTATATAAATACCACCGAGAATTCAATGTCCTTGGGGTAGTAAAATATTCACACAGTCTTTTTCATTGGGACAACATCAGGAAAAACCCTAAAACTTTAGGTTTTTATTCCATGCATTTCTCTCAAATCCAAAATAATACGACATAAATTCAGCCGCGATTGAGCACATGAATATTTAATTGTACAATATCAATCTCCATTTGCATCGCAGGAAGTTCATCCATAACTAAAATATTGGAAAAAAGAGCGTACATTTCGATTTTATCGCAGCTGAATTCATTCCACTGAACCCGAACGTGTTTATGTAAAAAGACTTTAACATTAAATTTCATTTTGGAACGCATATCTGCCACGTTATTATGAATCTGATTAAACACCAAACGTCCCAAGGAAGCAATACGATAACATAAACTAAATTGATAGCAGCTCTTTGAAAATTCACTTGGGGCATGAAAACTTGAGGAATTTTCTAAACCCAAATTGTAACTAATATCTAG
This sequence comes from Machimus rusticus, assembly GCA_951509405.1. Taxonomy (NCBI): domain Eukaryota; kingdom Metazoa; phylum Arthropoda; class Insecta; order Diptera; family Asilidae; genus Machimus; species Machimus rusticus. The sequence continues at coordinate 12,225,198 of OX608054.1, read as the reverse complement.
CCATGGGTAATCTTAATCAAGTCTAGAAACAGGTGTGCTTCCGTAAGTTCGAAAAGGTATCCTGTTTCCAATTGAAACCATAACGAAAAAGATAAAATTTCGTCACAAACTTAATCAGGAAAAATGATATGAGTGATACAAAAACGGAGCAGGTACCTAAATGAAATTTTGAAATTTTAAGTGAATTTTATGACAAAAACAAATTTACCTTTTGCAGAAAAGGGATGGAGAAAAAGAGGAAAATTGTCCCAGATTTTTGGTGAAATATTACCCCGAAAAGTTGTTCAGTCGAATTGAATTATTAACAGAATCATTATACATTTTCTAGTTAAATTCACGTTTAAGGAGAAAACCTCTCGGGGGCTTTTTGTTACCATTTACTCTTGTGCGAGTCTTAATTACAGCAATTGTTAACAATTAGTCAAAGGAAAAAAGAGTTGCTTTGTCCTTTAAATACCTTTTTCTCGAAAAATTTTGTATAGGTACACTTTGAAAGTCGTGCAAATTAAAGGAGATTTTCATTTAAATTTTTGAGTAGACTCTCAAATCCAAATAAAGGCCCATCCTCAAAAATACGTATATAATCGTGCTTAACCGGTGCACGTACAAGGCAGTAAATCCTCCTTTTCCCTGTAGGAAATTATTAGAATAAGAAGATTCTTCCTCCTCGAAGAAAAGGCAAGGAAATCCTTCTCTGATGCTCCACGTTCAAAGTAATTATGAAAATGTCCAAGACGACACGTTCCTTATTGCCAATGCAGGAGGTTTGGCAACAATCCCCGCCCTAAACCTAACATTGCGATTTTTGTATGTATGTCGTTGAGTTTGTATATGTCACATGCCTTGCCGTAACCGAGCCCACCCACCCTTTAGGGCCGAACCCTTTTACAGGAAAGGGCTTAAAAGCTGTTAGAAAGTGCATTTACATTTCGGTGGTCGATGCCAGAACCGTCGCTTCTCTACATCGGTATTTCAAAAAGGGAATTATCAGACAAGGGACTTTTGTGCCAATATCTAACATGAAAAAGGATCAAACAGTCTCATTGACTGCAAGCTGAATGGCATTGGACTTTTTTTACCCCCACTCCTCAGTAGTAAATTCCCTAAAATGATAATTTTCCCATTTTCCATTTTGATCGCGGCACTTTGCTCTTAGGGTACCCGACTAGGGCCCAACCGTTCCGTACTGAATTTTACTTAATATTTTTTTCTTCTTATTCACAGTACTCCCTGCTCCAAACGGTGGTGGAAGCCTGCCAAAAGAAGAAGCATTGCAAATTTAACGCATTCCCTGGAACTTACCGGGGAGGCGGGAACAGTGGAGTCGGCGAAAGCAGCGGAACGAGCAGTTTCTACGGGAGCAGCAGCACCACCAGCATTAGCGCTGATCCGTGCCCCCGGGTCCGGAAATTTGTTGAGATTGCTTATAAATGCCGTCCATGTAAGTACGAAGGATTTTCTGTCTGTTTTTTTTTTTTTTTTCGTTTTTACCCGTCCCACCTGATGCCAACCCTCGCCGGCCTTATCAAATATTCTTTCGGCTTCGCTGCTCAAATGTCGCTCGACAGAGGGGCGGTGGCAAAGATGGAAAATTGCACTTCACCCCTGTGGCCTGGCGGTGCCAACATCCATTCAGAGGATGTCATCTATGATTTAAAATTCGATTTCCATGATATCTATGTAGAGGCGGTGGTGCGATGGTCCCGCCCGGACAGTGGCATGTGTATCGGACCTGCACCTCACACTATCGACCCTAAAACGATAGACGTAACGCCCTCTGGTTGCAAATTTTCAAAAAGTTATAGATGAAAGTCCAGGTAAACACAAAATCGAAATCTGCAGCAACCAGAAGAGCCACCCCCAATCCTTTACCATCATTTCAGGTGATTTTAGATAAAAGTGTAGCAACCAAGCATACATCTGCAGATGCCCCTCTTTTCGTCCGCCGCCACTGATGCGCTTATTGTCGAACCGGAGTGTGCTGAAGACTAAGAAGAAAATCGAACTAAGATTTGCTGGTGAGAGAATGAGAAAATGCTTTATAAATTTTTTATGAGCCCATCTTCGGATCGGTTGGGAATCCACTCAAGGAAATTGATGCATTTTCTTTGTGTGACTTGCCTGGGAAGAGGTGAAATAACCTCTGTAAGAAGAGCCACACATTTCAAAGTTAGGCGTTTCGGGTGTCTGTTTCACACTGAAAGTGTTGGCTAAAAGGTTTCTCCTCCGAAGAATGGAAAATTGTGTTTTAACACAGGAAGATCGTGGGACTAAATGATATTGCTATTTTACGTTCGGAATAAAAAGCTAAACTAATTAACTTATAGTAAACTTTGGCTGTTTTAGAAAGTACATAGTCCTTTTGTAATAATACGTATACTATCAGGTGAAACAATGTTTTTTAATTACAGCGTTCTCATTTATTTATGCCACATAAGTTAAGTTTGGCATAGTCTTTGGAAAGGTATAATAAATCACATAAAAATTGTTTTAACATAAAATATTTTAATCAAACAACATTGTAGAATTTATCCTATCAAAAAAATATCCAATATCGTGACCACAATTTTTCTAATTATTATTTAAAGAATTTAAGGTGAACTATTCACAAATTTCAATAGTATTAACATTTCAAAGTTTAAAATGGCGAACGTCCTCCCGTAATGCAATGATAAAATAGTAAATTTAAAAGTGAATGCACTTATTTAACCCTTAACAACAAAAACACAAATGTGGACCCCGGTAACGAAATTAGTTTTCCTTAGCCACACTCAGTCGACGTTCATATTAGGAAAAACAGAATAGTTTGAAGTTTGAAAAGTTATGTGAACAATTTTTTTGCTATGAACTTAGTGAAGGATTGAAACTATTCAATATTTTTTTCTTTATTAAATCTTTTTGAAAATATTAAGATAAATTAGTATTTACTTAAATTACATATATAATAGATACACAGACAACTTCTTCATAGTTCTGTATCACATCCACGGATTTTAGAGATACTCCTAAATTGGGTGAAGTATCAAATTTTAGAATTGACATAAGAAGTCTTTAACTCAATAAACACCGGCTGAAATCCGGTTGTTCAACTAGTAGAAATGCGAAACAAATATTACTATTACTAAGTATGTACCTATTTTTAAAAACTTTTAAAAGTATATCTCACGGAGATGTTTCAAGCTATAAAACCAGGCCACAGAATTCGAAAACTACATTTTTCATTTACAATTTAATTTAATTCCAGTTCAGTTGTATTTTATAATATGAAGTGAACACTTACCTTGTATGTACATACGTAGGTATAAATAAAAAAAGTTTAAGAATATGTTAACTTTTCATACGATGTCCCACTTAACATTGAAAAAATCACTTTCAGGACAACATGGGACTCAAAATATTTGTAATTAGTTTCCGCAGGCCCTCGATTTTGGACTCAATATTCAATATTTCTGATATTTTCGGTCAGGGTCATTTATTTTCCTGGTATTGAATCCATCGTACCCTTTTAAATAATTTCATTAAATTTACCACATTCGAGAAATGTTCAATTCCGGGAAGCACAATATCCGGACTTGCGGGAAAAATGAAATAATTATTCATTTCACCGGTGCTTGAAATAATTCCGAATTTAGCAATTTGACTCTGAAAAACGTAGAGTCCAAGGGCGCCCAGTTAAATTCGGTGGTGGCCGAAGCAATAATGCACATTTCCTAAAGCTGGGATCACATAGAGCGTTGTTGTTTTGCCTTTTTTTTTGGTTTTGGGATGTTTTTTTTTATTTTTTTTTTCTTACATTCCTTTCATCCTCAATTATGTATGTCGTCCCGTGCATGTGTGCGGATATTTTCCACTCTAATCGCTTGGGAGCTACATAGGCTGGTTTTTGGACATAGAATTGGTGGAGCCGGCGCTTTTTTGGGGAGGAAGGTGGGTGACTCCCAAGAGGAAACGGTTCGGTGAACGCCCTTAATCCCCCGATCGAATAAATTAACAATTTTGGTTCATCAAGTTGTTTATTTTCGACGGACACAAAGCTGCACCGAATTTTGTTTCCAGTCGAGTGGATCTCTCAACCCAGTGTATTTCGCTAATCCCGAAATATTCGAAACGCCCCTCTGCCCCCACCACTTCTTCTCCTCCCGGAGCTCCAGCTTAAACCCCCCGAACCAGTGGAGAGGTAGAAGTAGTGGGAGGGAGGCAGGAGGCTCCACCCGCGCAGCAAAAAGGCTACCGCTTCGACCTTCCAACCCGGGACCGGATTTTGTGGCCGATATGGCTTAAGATCGAGCATGCATATTTCAGCGTTCGGTGGTTCTCTCTAGCGAACTTTAATTCCTAAAAGTAGTTTGCCGTAAAAGCACCGGAAAGCCGGGCTTCCCGGAAATCAACGGGAGCTGAGGCAGCATAAAAACAACAATAAAAAAAAACCCGGGACCCCACCGACAATACCAACAAATAATGAATTTTATCCGTGAAATTCCCGGGAGCTCCATCATAACGCTTGCAAGGACCCGGTCGCTGGAAATGTTTTGAACAACTTCTTCCAGGTTAAGTGGGGATGGGGTGGGTCGAAGTTGGCCAGTCTAGAGCGCGGCAGGTTGCCGACTTCTAAAGGAACACGGCTACAGGGAACCTGTTTTTTCTTTCCGCTTTTTTCCCTAAGTAATTATTTTTAATGATTTTTCGGAACATTTGGAACACGGCGAGAAAGGCTGACGACAGGAGCCAGCGAAGGCCAGCCCCACCAGGCGGGGGCGTTGAATTAGCCTCGCCGGATAAAAGGCGCGGAATGTGGCTGGTATCACTCCGGGCGAAGTGGATCCTCTCGATGCCTAAGAGCTATACCGGAACGTTTTCAATTATTCCGCCACGGCCACCTTCCGCCTTTCACCTTTCACCATTCACCATTCACACCTTATGTGGTCGGGGGTGAAATTAGACCTCCGCGGCTCCCTCAGATATGCCTTTCAATTCAATCCACGTGGCTACGTGAAGTCGGATATTTCTTTTGAAGGGATATATAATTTTTTTCTGGTTGCAGGCACTCCTTGTCGAGTTTCTGAAATTCGAGCCTTCAGTAAAGTGGCCGCTAAAAATTCTTCCCGCAGGACAACGCTGCAAATGAGCTCTAGTCCTTTGAGAGGTCCAGCACGTGTAAGTGCACTTCATGTAGAGCCAGATTTCGGCATATTTCACTCGAAGTGATCCTTGAAGGCTCGAAATGCTCTCGAGTTTGCTACTGTACAACTTTTTATGCTGGCTTATTTATAAACGTGCTACTGTTTTTCGCTTACTTTTATGGCTTTTGATAATTTTTCTGTTTTGAGAAGGAAGAACTTTTAGATCTTCATGCTCTTTGGAGATTCTTTAGATTTTTCCAAATGACCTAACGCCAGCTAATGTGGTTTTTTTAAAGTTTTCCTTATTTAATTTCATACTGTACGTAACCTATGTATGCATGCTTAGTATGACCTATATTTATCTTTTTTCACTTATATTCCCTACTTATTAAAATTAAAAATATTTCTTTTAAATAAAACATGAGTTTGATAACATGCCTGAGTTTTGCATTCACAAAATTTACTAATTTATTCAAAAGCTTTTAAAAGCTTGACCTCAATTTCACCGTATGTAGGAAAAATTTGAACTCATATGGTTTTACAGTATTCATTTGCCAATATAAACTATTATTATCGACATACTACTCTGATTTACAAAATTCATTTTTTTTGTTTTTTCTAAGGTATGAGATGTATTTTGTTGATGTGTTTAATGGCAATTCGCAATTTATTTGCAAATAAAAATCATTTACTTACACCTAATAATATAACTTTCTCACGTACCTATGCCCACTGAGTCACTTTTGTAGGTACGGCTCTGTAGACCTGCAAGAAATCTATCATAACATTTTTACACTTACAAACAGAAATTGAGGAGAAATTGAATACTTACAGGAACGAAAGGTTTAGAATTGGCTACTGCTGCACTTTATTCGCTTTCGCACCGGGGGCTGTTTGGGTGGCATTTTCCTTCCCCGGCGGGGGCTCAAACACCCATCGGGGCACAACAAATTTTTAACCCTTTTGAATTCCATTTTCCTTCTTAATTCTTCTATAGCTCAGTTGTAAAACAAGCAGATCTAATTTTTGTGGATAAGCAATTTCGAAATAAACAAATATTACTGAATAAACAATTCCTTCCATTTTTTTATGCATATATTTAAACAATTTCGAGATATGTTTTTTAATGAAGCACTCCAAACATAATTTGTTGGGCCATAATTTTTTCAAAATGTTTTCCTTATTTCTTTCATTTGCTAAGATATACCTAATATTTATCCATCCAAATTAAGCAATACTGAGAAAAGTCTGTAAGACGTGTTAATTATCTGAAAAATAAGGATTTAATAAAACGCTATTCTGCTCAGAAATAAATAACATTATCATTGTAAAAATAAGCCAACAAATTTAATCCGGTGGTTCGTTTTTAAGGACTCCATGGAGACAAATATCCGTTTTTTATACCTCAACGACTGTTTTAGCCAATTAAAATGGAAAATTCCATCCATTAGAGCTCTAATTCTTTACATCAAAGTGTTTTCAGATTAACAGCTTAAAAAGATTTGAAAAACAATTGCTAAATTGAAGAAATCTTGGAAAGAAGATGATTTTTTTCACCACTTTAATCAACTATAAAAGGTATTTGAATTAAACATTGTACAGACAAAAATATCGTTACAATACCTACTTTTTGACCTCTTATTGCATCTTAACGTTTTGTGTAAATTCATTAAATAAACCTTCTGAACCTAAATCCAATCAATTCGTACAAGATCTCAACTTAGGCCTTTGAGTACCTACGAATATTTCAATTCAGTTGCAAACACAGACAATAGGAATCTACTTCTTACTCCGAAGGGAAAATTAGAAACCCATTATTTAATTAAAAGGTATGCGCCTTACTTATAATAATACAAAGAAATTTTTTGGAAAAGACGAGATATGTCCTACTCCTAGTCCTAGTCTGGCATGAAGCGTGTAAACAACAAAATTTAACACATGCAAGTACTAAGGACTGAGGAGTGTTCTTACGATTACTAATTCGCTTCTCACAGCAAAGCATTCAACAATTATTCATCGATTATACATTTTGAATTACTCGTGCAGTACCTACTCTGTTACAAAAATAGGGACTGGAAACTATTACATAATTATAGTTACCACCTAAAGCGAAGACATTTTTTATAAGAAACAAAAAAAAAACATATATTCTTTCCGCTACTCATTTATGGCACCTTAAGGTATCACGGTGTATAATAATTATCGTGGCACTATATGGTGCCACTGCGTTTTCACCTTGTTAATTCAATTTCCTATATGTCAAATGATATAAACTGCATAAGAACCACTCCCTAGTTGTTCGTAATTGTTATGAAAAACAAAACAAGTAAAATAGTTCTTAAGTGCAGCGAAATTCGCAAGAACTTCAAAAACTCCTGGGGGAATTAAGTAAAAACAGGAATTGACTCGTTGAGGTGCACCGCGTCGGTTCCTGCGGGGCCCCTGACATGGAAACCAATTACACCGCAAAACCGCAGCAGTACACAAGAATTAGCCCCCCTGACCCCAGCAGAAGGGGGGGGGCGGAATTTGAATTCTCTGACGCGGAACCTCTTGCACCGCGGAGTGGCAAGCGTGCTCCCAGCACAAATAATTAATTAAGAATTCCGTGGCTGGGAGGCGGCGGCGCGAACGGCGGCGAATCGCAGAAACAACAGCCACATCCGGCCCCAGTGGGGCTCTTCCTGGGCGGGCGAATCTGGCCCCGGAATTTAATTCAATTGTCCAAATGTTTTCCATTAGCGAAGTCCTTTTGATATTATAAACAAATCCTGAGAGCAGAGATCCCTCGGCACAAGGGATCAAAATTGGATTTCGTTAAAAAAAAGGTGTCCATTGGATGGGTGGCGGGGGTTTTTCGCGGTGAGACAAGATGACGGGGATGGATCCGGTGAGAGCCGCAATCGTTAAGTTTGTTCAGGCGAAAAATCAGTTCCTTTCCATTTATGTGCGGCAAATTTCAGAAGGGCCCCAAAATAGCCCCAACAATGACCAGAAGAGAATCAGGCGAAATTAATTAGATTTTTCGCCATTTCTGGCGCACCACAGTGCAACAAAAACAATGCGGTGAGTATTTTTTTTTTGTGTTTTTTCTATTATCCTTTCGGAGCACTACCCGCCGGATCTGGGGCTGTTCATTATTCCAATCAGACCCGGCCTGTAAGGCGCCATTTCCGCACATTTTACGAACCCAACGACGTGGTGGTCCGTGGTCGACAGCCCCAATGCCCCGGACAGCACCCGTCACCGGGCCCCGGTCTGCCTCAGCCGGTTATTGACAACAAAGTTAGTCAGGGGAAAGGGCCCGACAAAAGTAAGATGCGGGTTATTCAGTTATTCCATGGCTTTAATCCTTTCACAAAATCCAACCAGAGAAATTATTTCCGGGAGGTACGCCAACCCTTTTGATACGGTTGCCACGACCATCCGTACTCCTTTTATTTTATGATAGTAGAAATTCGAAAAATGAAATAAAAATTTTATAAGAAATTGACCGGAATCATAAAAACAACTATGGTTTAAGAAAACATGACCTTTTATAAATATTTCTTTATTTTTTTTTATTTTAACATCACGTACCTATATCCATAAGAGACTTGAAACGACTTTGGAATTTATAAACTTTCATCAAGATATTCGCATCAGCGTTTTAGAAAAATCCCCAGCATTAAATTTCGATTCGATTTGAATTACAAAATTCGTCAGGCTATCTATATTGTATGAAATATTTAAATATCATATTTGAAAAAAACACTCACTCAATAAACTAAAGCTAACTTTTTCCTTGACATACATATATGTTTATTTTCGCAATTCATAATTTGCGAAAATAAACTTGTTATAAAGTTGTATAAAAACTTAAAATGATTTGTAATCTACGATGGCTCTTCTCAACCTCAAAATTATACCACACAACAAAAGTAAAACCTTTCGTCAATGAAATTATTAAAGATTGCTAGAAAATTCTTCGAAAAATGTTAATTATCACAAAATACATACATTGATATTAAGAAGAACAATTTTGCAGAATTTTTCACAATTTTTTCTTCGCAAGTTTTAGTGATTATATCTATATTAAATATATTTTTTTTATATTACGTTTCAAATAGTAGGTACAGGCGAGTGAACTTACATGGATTGGAACAGATTTAATTTGAGGTCTCTTCACGGATTTTGATAAAACTTTGTACTTATAGATTCTAGTTCTAATTATAAAATATCAGTTTTTTATAGAAATGTTGAAACTGTCTTCTTCACATTACGAATATTTCGGAACCTTATTTCAAATTCTTCTTCTACATATGCAATGTATAACAAAAAGTGGGATGTATAATAATTTTCGGAGGCTATATAAAAACAAAATAGGAAATACATTTTTAATAAGAAAAACCTGAACATAAATTGTTTAAATCTATTTGTATTCTTTTTGTGTAACCTTTGTTTTTATTAATAAGAATAAAATTCCCTTAACTCGTACCTTAACCCTAAGAAAATGTGGCAACTCTACCCCTCGACCAGTGGCTCGGACAAGTCGGCCTCCGCAAAAATTACGCAATGATTTGCAGCTCCTTTGAGTCGGGGGCCCAGCTACGCCTAAAAATCAATGGGCACTGGGCTCCGGAGGCCCCACAGAGGGCGGAGGCTCCACGGTCCAACTCCCGGCGAAACAATCTTCTCCGGCCGTAATTTATGGCCCTTGTGAACTGGACGCCGAATAAATGCAGAAGGCTCACGTAATGGCACCGGGGCCCCGCTCGCTTTATATTCCTGGGAATTATGCTGCACTGGGAGATCCCTTTCGAGTCCCGCCCTTTTTTCCGAGGGCGACTTTTCGAGTGGGTGGCCTGCGAGAGATGATTAAAAATTGAGTTTTGTTAGAAAATGGGATTATCTGGGCGAAAAAAGGGTTTAGTCCCGCGGCTTCCACTTTTGTTTTATTTAAAAATAAAAATAAAAAATATTTCCCATTGTTGTAATTGCGTGGCCGGGGCACCTTTTGGGACGTGGAGCGGTCAAGCCACAGTGGTTTTACAAAGTACACATTAAAGCGGATTAAAAGTGCGATTAATCCTCGAAATTTAATGTTATTGCAGTTGGTGCGGCACGTTTTTCCTCGGAGGTAGCCACCGCGCCGCCAAGGGCATAAATAGGCAAGAGTTTTGAAAGATATTTTTTTAAAAAATATTTCCTTACCCCGCAGATAGACACGTTTAGCACTTTACTTAAATTCAGTAGGACTTCGGTAAAGTAAACACATTTTTTTCTGTTTTTAAGATATCTTTCAAATTTATCGATTTGTGTGGGATTTCAAGGTAAATCCCCTGGAAAATTTTTCTTCCTAAAGCATGAAGGTGCTTGAGCTCATTTTACTTGCAAAGAATGGAATAATTCTCAGAAACCATAAAAATCTTATCTTTTCGTACTTGGAAGATGAAAATATATGCAAAGCTCTTATTGAGTGAATCTCTAAAACCGAGGTGGTGTCGTGCACCAAAAGGTATGGATAACCTACTTCTTTTCGTTTCCTTTTCTTTTATTGTAGGACCGATAATGTTCAACAACTTCAGAAGTAATTCGGAGAATTGTATGTATAGTATAGTGATTTATTAACCGATCTTTAAATTTCAGTTTAAATTCGAAAAGCCGACATTTCCTTTGTACTGCGCCCTACCAGGCATTCTTGGCAGGCCATTGTACTCCTTTTGATACTTTTCTGACATACCTATATGTATGTTTGAAAGTATAAAATCGATCTGCTTTCAAGCGAATTATTTGTAAAATGTCTCAGTTTCGATTTTTTAATAAAATGCTTTATAGAATCCTACCTTTAGATATGATATCAAATATAAATATCACATGACTTCTTAAAAAGGTTGCTACGAAACTAACGAAAATTACTACATGGAGCGCTTTTTAACAAGTCCAATAGTACGTTGCGATATCTTGCTTCATTCGGACTGTTCTAGGTAGTTAAATTTTTATGATGGCAATAAACTTGTTTGTTGTTGAGCAATACGCATCGTGCCTAATTTGGGCTGTTTTTGGATGCATTAGTACTTGTGCGTACCTCTGGCGAGCTATATTTAGGAGAACGGGCGTGCCGTACCTCTTTTGGGTTGCGTTTGGGACTGTTAAATTTTTATCCCGCGTTTTTCGGTCTGAACTTAATTTATTTAGCACAATGTAAGTACATATAATAAACAAATAAGTGTGAAAATACCAGAAATAATATATTACAATACGAAGGCGTCAAGTGGCTGATTGGCACACAAAAGCGGCATTTGGCACACGAGCGAAATGAAAAAATAAGACCAGATCCTGACTATTTTTTGATTAGTTGAAGTGATCAGAATTTTCTCTGAATAATCTTAATAACCCGATAAATACTCCATGAAATAAAAGTGAATAAGTTCTAATAAGGGGAGGGGGGGTTAAAGCAGGATTATAAACATTTCAAATAATATAATATTTCAAATTCATCCCACACTGATGCTTATGCTTCCCTAACTACTATATTTTAAATATAAGGTTTCAAAAACCTGTCAAGGCCCTTTTTTGTCCTTTGGGTTTGTTGGTTGCCCCAATTTCGAAATTTTCCCAATTCATGGCGGCCGCGAACTGTGCAACAATCCCTTGAATCAATGAAACAGATCCCATGGACCACTTTTCATAATTCTTAAAAGAAAACTGAAACAAGAGCCACCCATCTTTCTAGAAAGAGAATGGGGAGTAGGTACCTATTTCGAAGAATTTGTCTTCGCCGTCGTTTACTAACTTTTCAAAAATTTGTCTCGAGATTGGTAAAATGGATAAAAGAAGTAGGCGGGGGTGGGGGTAGAAAATCGTCTTTCCTTTTAAAATGAGCCTGAAACGTGAGCTTAAGACAAAAGAAGGACTTTTCCGTTGTCTTACCTAAGTTTTGTGTTTAAGACGGAATTGGCCATTTTTACCCGCCAACTTCAAGTCCATGGGTGGGATATGTTTCGTCGGCGTGCAGAAATGGCTTGGATAATTTCCATCCCTGAAATGAAGGCTTACAAGGACGGCGAGCGGCCGGGGTGCGGGGTAATATTAGCAAAAAGTGAAGGACTTTAATTAATTCCGTCTTGTTTACGCCATCCACTGAAAATAGCTCGCATCGCCAGATGAAGATACTGCAGACCGTGCGCACGGCTGCTGCTCCAGCCTCATCCCTGGACCAGGACCAGGACCGGGATGAGGCTGGAGCAGCAACGTCCTGGACCAGGACAGGGATGAAGCCAGGACCATTCCACCCGAAAAATTACCCGCTCGTCCTCTACATTTTGCGCATTCTGTTCATTTTCTTGAGCTCTGGACTGCCTTAAACTTAATAAACACAGTGGCGGCGAACATTGCGCATAATTTGCTCTTTCGCGATCAGTGGCGGTGCTGCGGTGTATGGCGTCGCGAGAAGGGCCAGGGGCTCCAACACCACTATGTAGTACTCCAGCAGTTTGCATTAAGTCTGTTCTGAATTCATAAGGGCAATAGGCTAATTAGCTCACCTGGACTTGTTTGTAGTTCCCGGGAATTGTCTTTTATTATTTTCATTATTTTCATTTATTTCAAGGATACCCGAGAACAGAAAAAGGGAACGCAAAGGAAGAGTGCGAGCTTTGAATATTTAAGCAAAAACCGACGCATGTTCAGAAGCTGCGTGCATTGTTTCATCCTCCCGGAACTCATCCCGCAGCGCTTTCAAGGATGCCTTTTTCTAACTTTATGCTCCCCTTTTTATAAATGGTTTGCTCTTTTCTAATATATATTTTTTTAACGACTCCATGGCTAAGCTCGTTGACACATAAAAATGCACAATATGAGTAAGAATATGCGTCACGGGTATGTTCTAACATTTTTTTTTAGACATTTTCTTTTTTAGATTCCTCATTTCTCATATAAAAAAGGTGTGTTCTCACTATTTCCAAGGACAAGTTGTTTAATGAAGTTGCTCCATACAAAGCACGATTTTATTTTACGAGTATGCACTCGTCTGCCTCCTTCCCATTTTATAACTTATTTGGAAGGTCACCTCGCTATAATAAACCTACCTTTAATTTAATATTTTTAATGTACACTTAGACTTAGATAATCCCAAATTTTTCTGGACGTCAGCTTACTTAGGCACGTCTTAAATTCTTATCATTTTCTACAAAGTTATTTTCCAAGCTATGAATAATAACAAATCATTAACTTAATATGTATAACATACAAACATTTTCGATTTCCATCTTCAAGTAAAACATTAATCTTTACAGTGCCTAACTTTCAGTAGAGGAATAAAAACAAATTAATTTTACATGCTTACGAGTATTTATTTATTTATAAGTAATTAACTTCAGATGTTTATTCTCTTTGCGATTTTGCAAAAAAAAATCATGTTATAAGAAACTTATTCAAGCAAAATTTTTTCATCATTTACTATGGGAAGAGTGATTGAAAAATTAATTTGGGACATTCATCCCATGTGTTACATTTGTTTTTATGGTTGTCGTTATTCCTCCTTGAGGATAACTTGAGAAAATCGAAAGAACTGCTCAAAATACCGAAATAAAGGCAATTTTTTATGAAAGCAATTTTCCGCTTCCAATTTCAATTTGATTTACAGGAGAGATGTGATAAAACCCGATAATGAAGACACTACGACAAAAATTTCTGTAGAAAAAAATAAATAAAATATATAAATTGCGGAAAAGAGACGAGGTCTGAGTGGGAAAAAGTATTAATATTTTAATTTTAATTCAACCGCAGGACATTTTTGCAACTCTTGAAAAATAATGCTTTCTTATTTCGTAAAGGGTAATTTAATTTTTAACGATTACGTACATATACAGGTCTTCTTTGTTCCGAAAATTTCATTTCATTTAGGTATTTCGCATATACATATATATTATTTATTCACAAATCAAAATTTAAAATTAAAAGAGCGTGTTCAGTTTTACAACCAACAATTTTTAACTGATTTTGAATTTTCATCGAAATATGGAATTTCGAAATGACAAATTTTCGTTTTTCAACTCAAGCCCAGAGTTATTTTGAAAACTTCTATCTGTGGATCTATGCATCATGTAGATAAGAACGGTTTGAATTAAATTACAGTCAAAACTTACCTTGTCTTCTATATATAATAGCAATTTCCAGTTTCAATTTGATTTGTAAGCGAAGTATGATAAGAAAAAGAAATAAATTTTATTGTTAAGAACATAAATAAATTTTGTGAAACAAATGTGTTCTGAGTTGGAAAATTGCTCAGTCTATTATGTATAAACTTAACGCCGCCAGGTATATTTTCAGTCGGACAAAAAACACTTTTTTTTTGTTATATAACCGCAGAACAAAGTCGACTTTATTCATTCCAATTTAACCCATTACGAGAATTTTCATTTAAATTGTCGCAAAATGTCCAACAAATACTTGGCTAAAGCCCGGACAACACTGCCATCACGACTGAATTTCTATTTTTGGTCTGAAATTGAAGGACGCCGGCTAACAACAGGAGCCAAAACCAGCCACAACGGCAATATCGCGCTCCGCATTTTCCACCTTCTTTTTTTTTCGCGAGGCACAATGGCCTGACATTGAGGCGTTTTTGCCTCGAGGGCTCGAGGGCCGAGGCAATAGATTAGGGCCCCCTACGCCCACCGATTGCAGTATTGTGGCAATATTCCGGACCTCCTGGCAAGCGCCAGAAAACGAAATCATAAAAATTAAAAGTGATTCACAGTGAAGTGCGTCCTTAATGGCGACATAAATTCTAGAAAAGTTCGACCGAAAAACACACCCAGAGCCATTTCGAGGAATATTTTAACAAAAGGGGTCGACACGGTCACTTACCTGTACCTGGGCCGGGGCCGGGCCGAGGCAGGGCCGGGGCTGAGTCGGGGCTGAGCCGGGACTGGGGCTCCGGCAGCCGTTGCGGCCTAGTTCCAGCTCCACTCCGCTCCTATGCGACGCGCGGTGGCATCATTTTCGCGTGTGCTAAAAACAAAACACAACGAGCGAAAAAAAATTTTTCAATATTTCGCTAGAGCCCCATCGAGGTACAGGGTGTGGGCGGGAGCGCTGCATGTGCACCCTGTAAAAAAGCCTTGCAGTCGTTCAATTTCCGTCGCTAGCTAAACGCAGATGAGAAAGAGTTCCGACATTTTCGGATCGGCGGTTTGTTTTATTGAATCAGGAACGGGGTGGTGCTGCGGATGCTGCGGGTGCGTCGGTGGATGGCCCCACATGCGGCAGATACCCCAAAAGTCAATTAAACAAAATGCTCCAAACCCGGGGCATGAGGGGCGAAAAAGCGATTTTATGACAATTCCGCAATTTGTCCAACTAAATTTTTCTAATTGCTGCATTCAGTGGTTTTGTAAACATTTTCGCCCTGGGCGTTGTCCGGAAATAAATACACAACGGGGTTGTAGCATGATGGTGAATTTTGCCACTATCAAAATTTACCCAATCACTGGCGTCACTTTTAGCCCTTGTTATCGCGCATTTCGAAATCTGCAAGGCTAATCTACATAAAAAAATAACAAAAGAAATCCAATTGAACAATACTCCATCTAGATAGTGATAAAAGCCATCAAAAACTTTTATTTTTAGGACACGCTACTTTATTCATACAAAAATAAAGTAAATAAATTGAATAATTTCAGTATTTTGCCCTGAGTTTTTAAAATCGATTTCGCATTTGACTATCTGCAGCTCATAAAAACAAATAAAAATTGCATTCAGCTAGTATACTTCGTCACGTAACATCTAAATCTGTCTGTTTAAATTGATATTTTATAAACTATAGAGAGTTTATTTTAATCCAAAAGCACTTCATTCGAACATTCTATTTTTATTTCAAATTATTTTTTTCATTTTACCTATAGTTTTCACTCTATAATATGTAATATTAAATTTATTTACCATCTTTTACAGAAAACCCATTAAACGCGCTTTTATCAAAATGTTAAATTAATTTACTTTTATGGAATCTTTTATATATTTTCAATGTATATTCCTGTAGATATTATTAGTAAAAGTTAACAAGGCTTAAATCAGGTTTGAGCTAGACTCAGATTCTAACTAGGTTCTGTAAATAATTTCAAAACCTTACATGTGAGAGATGAAATTTAAAGTGAGATATTAATTATAGGAAAAATAAATGATAAAAAAAAATCACAAAAGAAATGCATACGTAACCACATTATCTCGACAATTTTTGTGGTGTGGTTCGTTAAGTTCTTAATATAGCAGCAAGAATTTTCCTTTCATTTTTTATGCTGAGGAAATATGTTTGCCTGTGCAATTTCCGCAGAAAGAAAATTGTGACACAGGGAAACTGAAACTTGGAAAATGTGTAATAGTTCGCACCAGTGAGGGTCTCTTTATATTTCTTTTTCCTAGTTCAACTTATTTATTAAAATTCTCCTTTCAGAACCGAAGTTCAAACTGTCCAACAAAGCAATAGAAAGGAACTTTCAATTTCCCTGTTCACACCATTCGGCAAATTAAATTTTATCGAAGAAACTTGTTCCCGTGGTATATCCATTTGAAAGGTATAGGTATCCATTTAAAAGTTTCCACAATTCTCCAGGGCTAGGACCTCGCTCGCACGGCAAGTTTCAAAAGAAATCTGAATTATTTTCAACAAACAAGATGGCAAATGGGTGAATGTGCGAAAATGCACCTGGAATTTATTGAATCACTCCGAAACACCTCTGAAATTCAAAATGAACTCCGGGTCGGACTCAGTCGGAGATTGGTGTCAGTAAATTTCCATGTAACCGCCCTAATCATTGCGATAAGATCAAGAAGTTCTCCCGGCCGGGACAAGCGTCCCGGCCACCACAGCCAAAAATGTTCCCGCCCATCGGGAAGATTTAATTGGTGCGCCACTGGAAGTTTGCACAATTAACTTCTAGTGAAATGGCACGCCGCTGTATAGGAGATTACATTTTTAGCCCATAAACCCCGGGCGCTGATGGGTTTCTCGGGCGGAAACTTTGTCTTTTAAGAAAATAGCAGCAAATGCTAATTAGGTCATCTAGGAACTCCATCTCCGCTTGCTCGCAGGAAGCAAGTTTGCCGATTAAATTAAGAAAACTCCAAAGTCACCACTTGCGTATCGCTCGCCCCGGCGGTGAGGAGAGGGTTGGGTGGGTTCAAACCCCGCTCCTTTTGGGTCCGGGTCGGGTTCCAGCCGAGTGTATGTTCACTTATTAGACAGCTGTCATCCCTACCCCACAGTCGGGGCGGGGATGAGGGAAGAAACGACTTTTGACATCGACATTCATTAGCCAGTTGTTCCTTCATAGATTTTCTGGCGAACTTTGAACTGCACGTAAACATGAAGGCCCTCGACTTGACTTGATTGCCGGAGCCCTAGTGGTTTGCGGCGTAGGAAGAGGATGGGACTTCGAATCGAAACATTTACGTTATCATTAAGGAACCTAATCTCAAAAATAAAGCTGTGTCTGGATATCATTTTCGGAATCACATACTAGAGAAAAAACAATGGTAAAATTACCTAAACCAGCTTGGTAAAATATTTTGACCTTGTATTTTATTGTTTTATGCCAAGCTTAGGCTTCCTTAGATTGGGTAAATTGTCTAAAATAAGTTTGTAAATTTGTCTTAGCAATTTTACACAAGGGTATTACTAGATTACAAGATTATTTTCTAAGCAACTTTAATACATGTGGTTAACTCAGTACTTAAACAATTTTCCTTAGTAAAAATTAATGTTTATGTCTGGCCAGAAAATCATTTCGTTAAATCATTCAATACAATTCACATCTTAAGTTGCAAGAGCCACTTTATAAGCAATTTATTTTATACCGAAATTGTTTAATTAGTTCACTTAAGCTTCTTGTATAAAGTTGCAATAGCAAAGATGGCTGTTTTTTCGAAATATTTTTTCTTTAGCTTTGTATAAGCTTTTTGGGTGTCTTAGATAAAAACCCCAAAAATACATTAGCGATATGGTAAATTATATACATATATGTATATACATACATATATATGTTTTTTTTAATAAATTTTACATAGGCTTTTCTCTTAGTGATGATATAAGAATCCTTCTCCTCATTACATAATACATAACTACAACATAGTTTAATATTTATTCTCGTATATTACACTTACACATAAAGTTCTAAAATCTTCTTATTACTGAATTGAAGACGTAAAACAGGTTTATCCACAAACAAGTCGTATCTCTATTAATTAATTTTTATCATTAAAACTAATTTATTTGTCAGACAATTCTTCTACTACACTGAATCTGCAATTTATACTATTATACTTATATAATTAAGAAAAAAACCTAAATATATTTGGAACCCGGAAATAAGAATTCTGCTTAATATTATTCGTGCACACTCTTAAAATAATTTTCACTACTTTCTAGTCATCTTTTTATGGTCATGGTATCATATCAGAAGTTATTCTTAGACAATTTAGTAGCTGTTGATCAAATGTTGAACAAAAATGATCTAAAGTTAATAATACAGCCCGCTATCTTCCACAAATCACAAAATTTTGTACCCAATGCCTTTCAAAAAGGATAAAAACAAAACAGTTAGGTAATCTTAATTTGATTTAGAAAAGCCTATTTATAGCCAAACAAAATTAACCTTGCTTTATCATGAAAACATTTTCTATATTGGACTGTTTATAAGAAATTACGGTTGGCAGAACCGACATTTACAGGCTTCAGCAGGATAGACGTTATAGTAAAAATTATAATCGAAAGACCTATAAATGATTCTTGTGGTCTGTATGTTTTCTGTAAATGTTTCTGAAAGTCTTTTGTAGTATTTTACATTTTTCTATATCTACATAAGTACCTATAGGGCTTAAAAATAAACTGTCTCAACTCGTGAACGACATAACATGTGATTATCAAGCTCGTAGAAAAATGGACTCACAATCCACCCGTGACGTGTTCCTTTTTATGTTTATATTTTCCGGATAGTCTGAAAGGTTTGCTTAGGCAGCTCAGAGGACCTGCGGGAAAATGAGCCCAAAAAGCCTTTCCCTCTCGGAAAATTTCAAAAATGTTGAGCACGCCTCGCCGGGTAAAATTGTCAGTGGCGCGCCGTAACTTTTCCTGTAAATATCTCGGCCGGCCGTGTTTCTGAATGCCAGCCACATTGTTAGCCCTCGAGGAGGAGCAACAAAGGAACATGTCCCGGGAATGCGACTGCCATAAAACATCCTCCCAAAGTGCTGGGATTCTTGGCAACGCATCCTGACATCTAAATGCATTGCACTTCCCCGTTCCCACGGGACATATGTGCAGAATCGAAATGAATACGAAATTCCCTGCACATATCCTCCCGCGGGACGGGTGCGGTGGATCCAGATCCAGCCGAGTGAGTCCCGACCCCCCTTCAAAATGGATAATATCATTTAGTTTTTATGATTATTATTCACATACTGCCGGAAGAGGGCTCTGGCAGACATTGCTCCCCAATTTTACCCGAATTTCGGCTCCCATTCCCGACAGACATTAGCATTTCAGGGAGTGCCTTAGCGCCCCATCAAAGCCCCAAAACTTCAGGACTCATTACATCTTGTTGATTTTTGGAATTTTACAGATGAGTTCCGGAGCAAGGTTGCCTGTGAGAACGACGTGATCCAGCTCGAGTGCAATCCGTACTCCCGCATTGCAGTTTACAGCGCCAGTTTCGGGCGCACCGAGTACGAAAGCATCCAATGCCCGCAGCCCCAAGGTGTCAAGGAGGAAAGTAAGTTTTTCTTTTTAATTTTTTTATTCACTGCACAATTGTGCAGATTTTCTTGAGCAGTCCCGCGCTGCAAAGATTCTATTAACAAAACCTAAAACTCGTCTTTTCCCTCGCCTCCCCCCGCACAGCCTGCCTCGCCTCCTATGCAACTGAGACGGTGATGCAAATTTGCCACGGAAGGAGGCGCTGCAACTTATCCGCCGACTCCTCCACTTTTGGGGCACCCTGCCAGCCCAACTCCCGGATGTACCTTAAAGTTGTGTACACTTGTGGTAAGTAAATGTTTGCCGAAAATTTCATTAACTTTGCAGAGAGTCTTTGGCGAATAATTAGGATATTTGCACTGGCTGGGAGCCGCAGGGATCGACGTAACTAGGTAAGGGCTGTGGCCTCGAAATTCGTTAGATCGTAAAGTACAGCAGAAAAACAAGTATTTAAAATGATAGCTATGTAACTATAAAGCTAGAGCTAGATGTAATTAAAACAAAAATATCCAAATGTTTTTGTATGATGATAGCAGTCTTCTTGCTTGGGAATTGCTTAGAATGCAAAAATATCAGAGATTCAATTAGTTGAAGGAACTGCATAGTGCAAGTTTTTTAAACATTCACACTAAAAACTGCAACAACTACTTCGAGATAGTGAATCTCAAAGATCCGGGAAGTGAATGCAAAAGAGCTACATATTCATATTATTTTCGGATTAATTTTAATATTCTGAACTAAAGCTTAGCCTTAGACGACTATAAATTAGTGAAAATATTGTTCGTAGTAGTGCATAAATTAGTAAAAATACATATAGTTCAATATACAAAATTCTTAAGGAGTTGGTATATTTTTTAACGAAATATTAGGTTTATTCTTCCACTGCACAAGTTTCATTCTAATTCATTTTAAGGCTAGCCGTACTATCCATAGACTAACAATTGATTCAATGTTTTGAGCAGCTAATTTTGGAATTTTTCGGATTTTAAAGCTAAAAGTTGAGAAATTGATTGACTATGCGTGATCTTCCTTCAGGTATATAATTACTGAAGAATCTAAGACTTATTGCAAACTTATTTGCATATTTTCTGAATAATTTACCGTTTTATGTTTCTCATTTTTAACCTTTTCAATATCCAAGTACTTTTTATTACTTTGAAAAGCATTCAGTGAGTGATTAGAAAATAACTAGATATTCTTTTCAAAGAATAAAAGAAATTCTCCCTACATCGCAAAAGTGTAACAATGCACACTGTAGAGAACTACATATTAGATTTTTTTTTAAAATTCAAATATCGCAAACTCAATTAAGTTAAGTTATATTAGTTTCTTAGTGTATAATTAAAGGTATAAGCGGAAAAATAAGACGGATGTTTATTTATTTTTAAAATACCTGAACATTTTATTTAACCATACTGCATTCAGTCACAATTTTGCTACTCACTGTATGTCCTATATCTTCAATCCAATTTTTAAACTACAGTAGAATAAAATAAATTTGTGTAAGATGCCCTCTTTGGAATCTTGATAAGCTCTTCAACATTTAGCTCTTTTTAAATAATGTGTAATATATTTTTCTATAGCGAAAATAAAAAACCAGCTTAGCTTTTCATATTTTCGAATCGAAACTAAAAAGTTGTGAGGTCCGTTATTTTTTTCTACGAAAATTAAAAAAAGTTTTCCAATCCGTAGTTATAAAGATACAATGATTCAAATACTCTTTACAATTGTTCATTCTGTTTGTGACGCATCAATTTCATTATATAAATATAGCAATTTATGGCAGTGGAATTAAGTAAATCTCGAATTTCAAAACTTGTTATTTTTGGCTCTCAAAAATAAAAACTCGAGGTTTTTACTTCTTATTTTGGGTTTGCAAAAATAAAATTCTGGCTTTTTATTTTTGCCGGAAAAGAAAAATGTCTATGGGCTTACTATCATAAAACAAAGCATTTTTTGAAATATTGTACGATTAATAATTAATTTAACCTTTTAAAATTTGAACAAAAACTGGTTTTCATTGCATACAGTATACCTACTTGTCTAGTACCAATAATAAAACCAACAATAAGTATCTAGATTACGAAATCTCCAAATTGCATATACAATAGAGACCCTTCATAAAAGTTCGTTCGATTTTATTAGAAAGACTTACAGACCGAATGGATTCTTCCCACTTAAATCCCAAGCGACGTAGATGAAAGTTTTTTTTTTTTATTATATGGTAGAAATGGAATAGCTTTCCACACTCCACGTTAGTTTTACGATCCACATCTAGTGAAAATCCTATCGCATAAAACTGAGTCTTACCCAATTTAGGGAAAAACTTTTTAAAAGTCATAAAAAAGTTATCTGTTTTGTTTATATCGTAATTAACATACATTCGTTTGTTTTGGTATTTCTGAAGAGGTATAATTAAAATTCTATTATAAAACTTAAACAATTTTCTGCTTTAAATTACATTTTAAGCTTTCTAGAGTATAATCTCAATTAAATGCAGAACATTTTTAAAATTTGTGAGCTTTAAATTTAAAACTACCTTTTTCTTATTTACATTATTATTGAAATTTTTAAATTTGTTTAGTAAAACTGCAAATTGAAAAGTAGATTTATTATTTCATAGACTCTAGAAATGCACATTGCTCCCAGTGGCAAGGGTATTGCACCGAATTATGTTAATATCTAAATCAACAGTATGTTCTGAGTACGAAAACTAGAGAACTTTGGTCCTCTATCGATAAAAATCTTAGTCAGTTAGTAGATGGAGCTCTTTTTGAATCCGCTTTAAAATTCCAGTGCCGAAACAAGTCCTGAAGGATCGATACGAGTCTGAGGCTGAGCCAGACGAGCCCGAGCACTTCGACGGCGACACGAGCGACCTGTACGACGAGGACCAGTTCTACAAGGAGTCTGAGGCCATCCCGAAGCTCCAGAGCAACCTGACGCACTCAACCAGCGACACAGACGTAGCCAGCACGGCGGAACCTTCCACGTCTTCGAACCCGGTAATGACGCTTTCCAAGGACTCGAGCCTCGAAGGTAAGTCGCTGCAGCCTTTCATAAATATTCATCGGGACATGAGTTGAACTCGTTAGGGGAAGGAACTTCCCGGCAGATTTATCCCGTCCACTCGCCACCTTTCATTCACCTGAGCGCTTCCTTTCAATCCTGACGCCCCCGCACCCTGGCGCCCCGACGCCCTCGACGCCCCCAACAATTTAAATCGGCTACATGGAAAAATGCAACGCTGCGAATTTTATATATTGCGGCTTTCTGGACGCTCCCCAAGAATGAAGAATGGAATGCGCGCGTAACGAACGAAATTCGTTTTAATTAAAAATATGCCGGTGGCCATTTTTTACATTTGACCCACATACAAAATATAATCGGTGGACCTCAGCACACGCAGAGAGCAATTCGCTCCAGGATATTTACTACCAATAAATCTACGGCTCTGTCTTAATAATTTTATTATTATTATTTTTTTAAACCCCAAATGGCCATTTTATGGTTCGCATACTGAATTTCGACCATTTTTCGTACGCAAATTATTGAAATTATAAGCCCCAACCGACCTCTCCTCTCTTGTAAATATTTCATCACGTGCAACGCGTGGCATTCTTCATTCGGTTTGCAACTGGTTCATTACAGAATACGCCATTTTTGCAAGGTATGCAAGTGATCGGATCGGATCCTCTGTCTATCCATTCCAGTTGTGTCTTCTGTGTAGTTAATTCTCAAAATTTGGTTTAAGTTTTATACAAATTAGAGACATATGTAGATAGATATTAAAATAAAATTTGTAGTATTTAAGCTGAAAATGAAAAAATATCCTCAATTATAATATTGTTACAAAATTGTCCTTCGCTATAATTCATAATTGAAATTTTAATCAAATGAATATAGGGACCGGCTTTCAATCCGCACTATCATGGCGTATGTGGTAGGAGCGCTGGCCAATAGCCACACTAATGAGATCTGGCCAGTACTCCGGATTGAAACGCCGACCAATTTCGGGCTCGTCTACTTCAGCGGAAGAGCTTGAAGAAAAGGAAAAATTTTTTAGCAAATTGCATGGATTCAACCAAAAAAATAACTGTTTTCTATATTTTTGGTAATTAAGACTAGAACGACGGGAGCGGTCAATTTGACCGCTAGCGAATTTTGAACTATCGTACTTTCTACAAAAATTATTTTAGGCGATTGCAAATTTCTGACTTTTCCTAAATATCAATAAAGAACATTTAGACAAAATACTGTTTTTTTATTTTTATTTATTCCAAAGTTATACATATGTTATACCTAGAACGACGGAAGCGGTCAATTTGACCGCTAATGAGTTTTGAACTATCGTACTATCTAGAAAAATGCTTTCTCTGAAAGTTGCAATATTTCTGACCTTTCCTACATATCAGTAGAGAACATTTACACAAACACTGTTTTTTTACTTTTATTTATTCCAAAGTTATTCATAAAACAGCGATGGCGGTCATTTTGACCAGTGAAGGAAATTTACCCTGGAGCAGTTGAGAATTACTTTTGTTGTATCTATTTAGTACTCTAAATGTAAGACAAAAGTTTTATTGCAACAACATATTATATAAATATGTAAATTGTATTTAGTGTTAAGTCTTTGTAGCTTGTATTAAGCGAATAAATAAATAGCCTAATATAGTGTTAAAAAAAATTTATTGATAAAATCAAAATCCGCTTCATTCTTGGACAAGCAATGTGCGCTCTCTCTGTACAATATTTAGAAAAATTAGACCTCATCATCGACTATTATATTTAAATTAAATTTATCATGTTTTATACCTTTTAAAATTATATATAAGTATATGTATATCTTTTTAAATTGCGGAAATATCTTCTTGAAGGCTCTAAAGCGAGGAGCACTCATAAGACGCTTTAAAAATTAAGACGCACCGTGAGATTGCTTATTTCCTTTGTAGCACGACCCCGCCGCAGCTCAAGTTTGCTCATTAAATCAATTTTAGCTTCCCTTAAAATTTTCGGGAATTCATCGCCACTCCAGCTGGGTAGACCTCTCCCATTCATTTTAGCCAGTGTAAGGCAAACATTTTTTTTTTTTTTTGCGGGAATTTAGCCCGTGTAAAACAAGACACGGGCATATTACAGCACATTAAAACATATCTCAGAAGGGCCCCTGGCAGGGCCTGCGGCAGGCCCACTTTTGGCACACGTTCGGGCTCCAGTAGCTAAATCATCCCCCGGTAGCACCCTCTGCGGTTGGTACTCATAAAAATTAAATGCCTTAATTCACCCATGAACATTGGCTGCTTCATTAAATTTTCTTGTTCGGCTTTAAATCGCTTTTTATTTGCGGACTTGCACAAGCACGGGGCATTGGCAGGCGAGGTGCCCTTTGGCGACGGAGGGATCCCCCTAACCCCTGGGTTCCCTTCTGCCGTTGCCCTTTTCAGAACGTCTCCCACGATAGAACTTTAAAGAAAAACAAAAAGCGCAAAAGTGGATAGATGTTCCACCCTCACTTCGCCCATTAAGAACTCCATCAAGACGATTTTTCCTTGAGAGCCTAGAAAATGTCAAGAAAGCTGTGTTCATTCATCCCCCTCACCCCGACAGTCACCCTAAACCCGTGTTAACTTGGCGTTTTTGAAGCGTTTCCTCAAGGAGCGCGCTGGGGTTTGTTTCGTTTATGGAGCAATTCCTCATAAAATTTTGTTGCGGCCCAAGTCTGAGAAAAGAAATTGGACGGTTGGATGGATGGATGGATGGTTGCCGGGATGGATAGATGCGTACTTCACCAGGAATCCGATCCCATCCCCACTGTCTCAGCTGACGTTCAATCATTTACAGTCAACCCTTATCATAAATCTAAGTGCTGAGGCCCTAGCTACAGTAATTCTACTTAAAAATATTTTCCCGTCTTCGGGCAGTCAGTCCGACTGGTTTCTATTGAAACATTACGAAAAGGTTGTCAGCGATTTTCCCACCATTTTTTTTTTCTCCGCTGAAAGGAGCTCACCGGGGGTAAGTCTAATGACTTTGTTTTGTTCGGGATAAGACTGAGATGTTTCGACAACTGGAATGAGAGGGATCGCAGCAGTGGACCCAACTTAGAGCCCTGTGGTACATCCAAAAGGAACGGCTCGGTAATTAGATGTAAATTAGAGTTTAGAGCTAAACAAGGACGAGGTGCGATTCAGACCGCTAAGGTAGGGGCAATCAAAGTTAACTGCCTTCCGTAAAAGACATCTTCTACGCGGACATTAACACTACATAACTAAGATTACAAGGACCCAGCAGTAAAAATTAAACTACGTTTTAATTACAACCAATTGCATTTTTGATGAGTTTAGGTATAGCCGCATGAGCAAAGACCCAACTTTTATGCCTTTTCTAGTTGAAACGGTACCTAACCAACTAAGTAACATCAATACTCTTCATACAATTTAAATTTTTTCTGATTAACTTATATTGAATCTCAATTAAAGTTTATTTCCTAGATCTACATTTCCAAATCTAGTGAAAGAAATCCGACATTGATAAAAAAAACTCAAACTTTCCGAATCCATTATGGAAAAGCGGGTAGAAAACTCGAAATGTATATGTAGATTCATTTAACTAGTAATCGATTTAATTAAACAATTGAATAAAACACGTATTTTTAGTATCGTATAGGAAAACAGCTTATATGTGGACAAAGAGTCAAAAAAGGATTTTTAATTTTAGTAGATGCATTTTTAAGATTAAATTTAAAGAAATATTTTATAATAAATTTTCATTTACCTTCGTATAAACTCCGACGAAGCAAATCGAAATCCTTCTCAGTTCGATACGGAAATAAGTCTACTATTAAAAAAATTATTTCTAGTCTTTTTCTACAAAAGGACTCCATCGATTCACTTTCGTTAAAAGTGCACCTCGAACAATCGTATCCTTTACGACGTTCGAAGGCCGTGCCGAAAGCTCTCCTTTTAAAATTCAGGATAAAATTTTATCGGAATATTTACAGGTCAGGGATGGGATTGGCTGCACCGGGCTTCTCGGGGCTTCTCAGGGCTCCTCCGGGCAGGGGGGCCACCATAAAAGTTTATTGTGTCTCCCGGATATCGACGATTACATCGCAAGGATAAACTATTTAAGCTCATCTTATTTCTCTCCTTGGTGAAAGTAGTGTCCTGGGAAAGGGGCTGCACTGGGTGGGGCTCATGGGGGCGGTAACGACCTACAGCCGGGCCCAATTTGGGGCGCCCGCATGGGCCGGGGCTATTTGTTCCGCGGTTCTAGCAAAGCCCTTTAACTGCCGATGATCATCCATTCGTTCCACACATCTTCAATAACCGTTAAATCTGATAGGGGTGTCTGAAATTTTTCCTTGCGGCAATAAACGCTATAAGGTCCAATGATTTGTGGATGGAACAAATGGAAAAGCACACAAGCCATTTTCGTTTATAGGACACCGGCAGCATCCAGAAATTACTATCTGAGGTGTTCGAGGAGCAGTTACTGCCGAAATGGGGAATTGTTGAAATTAGTTGACTGTCTTGGGCTGGACGTTTTCGGCTTTTTGGGGCTCCAAACCCGCAAGGGGTTCGCAATCTCTGCGGTGTACCGAAAACCGACATAAAAGTGATTTTCTGGGTGGGAAATAAATGCGATAATGTCGTCCATTAAGCCTGGCCTTCGGCAACCAATTGGCACGTAAGTAGGTGAGAATTAATCATAAAGCAATTTTAGGGACTTTCTTATTTCTTATTAGGACAAAATTCCCCGAAGGCCAGCTGCTGTACGGACCTCTCAACGTCCCTGTTTCCCTGTTCCCCCGGGAAATAAATTGCCCCAAACACCCGGCCCCCTCAAAAATGCCTGCTAATCGGGTGTTCCAACTAAAAAAAACTTAGACTGAAGCGACTCCATAATTTTTCGGATAAATCCTGCAACTCAATACCCGCCGCCCACAACTCCCGCCCATTCGAACGATATTTTAAGGTCTAGTTTCAATGCGTCCGGAGGCGGAACTTTGCAGCCTCACCACCCGGCCAGAATATTGGGTCTAGCCCACCCATTGTGAAATGGGGCTCTCGGGAAAATCTTAAGACCCTTAACCCGATTTGCCGCCTGCTTCGGTAAGAAATAGCTCAGTTATCCATTTTCTAGAAGGAGCCCATTAATCCTGGCGTCGACCAGAACTTGCAAAAACACTCATCCCGCGCACGGCGGCGGTAGTGTTGAATATTTTTAAGCTTGATAACGAGCCGAGCATAAATCGTTCAAATTGGCCTCTTCTCTGGCTTTACATTGACCAGATGCGGGACTTCCCGGGTCCCATTCTCGACCCCCCGGTGTCATCCGTACCGGAATTTATGCCCTTTGTTCAATCGACGGGAACAACGGGTGGCACAAAAGTCCTCCCCCGTGTGCGAAACGCCCTACTCCCGGAATACATATTTTTTTTTTCGTTTTTGTGTTGCCAAAAATCCCAAATGTGTATGAATGCGAATATAATTGATTGTGAGATTTGGGTAAATTTAGCATGAAGCCTCGAAGTTGTGTCGCAATTTGGAAAATTGCCAAGATTAAAATAAATCCGGTGAATGGGCCGGTGAGTGTCATCCCGGAGTAGCGGTTCCCTTTGTTGGCCTAAACTACCACCGCTGGGAATTTTTAAATTTGACCAGGAAGAACCATTTCATCTGTGAGTGGACCAGCGGGAGCTCATCACATCGACTGTGTGATCCTTTTTATTGAAGGTAGAACCATTTTCGAACAATTTGCTTATAAATGAACTCTCTCTGGAATCTACTTCGACAACTCAGGCAATGTCCAACTTACTCAAGTGAAAGTTCAACGCATTTAAACTACACTCATAAAAAGATCGTTATTTCCAAGAAAAGAAAATAAAAAAACACATTTGCCGGAAAAAATGCAAAAACATAAAATATGTGATACAAAAATCAAGATATACATATGTACCTACTCGGATTATACAAAAGAAAATTGAATATAATTTTTCAAGAAAGTTTTCCACTTAGATAAACATAACGATTGAGGAAATCAATTTAAATAAATCAAATATAAAGCATAACAACTACAAAATACAATTTTCGCCAGATTTGAAATACGAGCTTTAAAATTTATTATATTTAATATCGCAAAAAACGAATGATTTCTAAGAAAAAACGCCTTGACACACGGGTTCCATTATGAGATACGGAATCCTTAAAAGTTTACTATTCACTAATAAAAACGTTATTTTGTCCGTCATTCCCCACCCTTTTACATATTTTAACCAAACCATAATATGAAACACAAAATACTCTACGGGTCGACAAATTGATAGTTAAAATAAGTATATTCAAGTTCATAAAGTTATATCAACAAAATAAAAAACTAAATATAGCTTCTAATCTAATTAACTTTATTTATTGAAGTATAAATGGTATTGTTATCAGATTTGCCAGCCGAGTGGCTGATTGGCAAACAACCCGCCTACACCTCAAACTTTACGCAATTTTCTTAAGAATAGAGAGCCTCGGCGAACGAGCTCAAAAAAAATGCTGGCATTTCGATTCAGAATATCAATCCGATCTCTTCTGTGTGGTAACTACTTGGTGTTCCTGCTACAAACGCCACGATGGTGGGATCAATCGCCAGTGCTTAAATTTGCGGGGTAATTTCGAAGTGTGAAGTATATAAGTGAAGGCAAATCTTGAAATACATTGCGTTGTTTAGTTGGTCGAATTTTGACCACAGACGGTACTAATTTTTAATAACATTTTCAAAAGATTAAATTTTAAAGTCCTACCACGTAATGAAACTATTCCCAAAAAATATTTTTTTAAGTCGTCTGTGTGAAAGTCTAATGTTTTGTATATAATGTGTTCTTGTTATGTTTGAGAAGTTTGTATCTAATCCCTTTCCTGCTAAAACTTCAAATCCCTTTAAACAGTCGCTAAACACGTGACCTATCCTCTTAACCTGGTGCCCTAGTTAAAGTCCCCTTTCACTGAATCCGGTTTAAATTTCATAGGGTTTGGGGTGGATAAAGAAAAAAATCCCTCGGGAAAACATGTAACAGACATCTGCAGTAAATTTATAGGCCAGTCTTCGTTGTGACTAAACACGTGATTAATTGCTTATTTGTCCGGCGAGTGGAGAGTGGTGCGGAACTACTGAGCAAAGGGTGCTTCTCTGTTCTTCCGCCCACGCAAAAACTGAGCGCCGAATTAGACTTGAAGGGACAAAATTAATTATTTTCCTCGATTCCAATGACTGGCTGAAGACAATTCCCAGGGCTAAATTAACAGAGGTCGGGGGTGGGCAGTAATCAGCTGGCTTTCGATAAAATTCAAAAGGCGCGCTCGAGTGTAAGTAACTCGATGTAACCCCAATGGTGGAGGATGGGCGGGGTAAAATCGGTCCTATAAATTCAGCCTAAGGCACCTTAAGCCCCTCGAGATTGATTAATGAAGAAATAAGTGTCAAGTTAGGCGGAATAAGTTTAAATCTCAGCAAATAATCGGTCACTTGCAGGATCCATCGGATCCGGACCCCCGACCGCACAATGGGGGGCTCTCGGACATCGTCCGGACCCAAATCGTTGTTACATTTGTCTCGGATTAAGTTGTTAGGGAACCGCCGATGTTATCTCGAACGATATAAATCGCTCTAAAATAATTTCTTTTTCGACCCCCCCCCCCCCCCCCGGCCCTTCCCTATTTTGTACTCCAGAAGGACCTCATCCCCGGGCTTTTCCTTTTGCTTCGGTTTTTCACAAGGCTTCTCCCGAGGGAACATTTTCAATTATCTGGAAGCATTTAATTCTGAGACAAAAGTGACAAAACAGTTCCCTATGCTCGGGTGGCTGTTTGGGGCCCTCAAGGGAGGCGGGGCAGGCAGAGCACCATCGAACAATGTAGCAATCCCGGCACCAGCTTAAAAGATGTCTGCTAAATTCACCAATAAAATAAATTTCGTCCTTTTTATTGCTTCGCCGTTCAATTCGTATGCCCTCTGCAGCGGTTCCCCTCCCCATACCTCCAAAACCCCCAACTTTACCCATGATCCTACAGGAATTTCGCTACTTCCTCCCGATGTATCGGAATCGGGGTCCCGGAGGTATGCAAGGACTCTCGAGCCACTGAGAGTCCCGGGGAAGATTTTGAGGAATATTGAAAGCTACCCGGATGCCTGTAAATTTCCAACATCAAAAAAAAAAAAAAATCTAATACTCCAGGACCGCCCTTGCAGACGAAGGATACTTTTTGACCTCCTCCTCGAGACTTACTTTTATGGGCAGCAACAAAAATCCCATCAATAGGAATTATTCACTTGATTTATTGCCGTGAATTATGCACTCCCGGGATACAAAAAAAAAATACATATATATTTATCGACGACGAGGTACTGCCCGACGGAGGTGGGGCCACATATCCCATTGTAAAATATCGTCTGATATTATTATCCCCGATTTGATACTGTCCATTAGTGAGATTTGTGCTGGAATTGTTATTTGTTACGCCCTCACAAAAGGAAGTTCATTTGAATTGATGGCACTCTGCGCAATGTTGCACAATGTGACCGGGCACTGTGACACATTTATGGAAATTCCTTACTCCAGAAAATTATGAGTTTCGAACGTGACGGCCCATATGGAGAAAAAAAAATAAGCATATAAAAGGAATTGGCTCGACTTTTATCGCATTTCATATTTTTATGACAGAATGTCTCCGGAGGTTGGACTTCAGTTGAATGGCAGTTAATAGTCTCTAAAAGTTGAAGTTTTTATTTACTTCGTTTCCTGATCTGTTATGCTGCTCCACTATATGGTGAAGGATAAAGGAATTGAATTGGCACATGAGTTCCATCGTCACATAAATGCTCCCTTAAGACTTCCTAAATTTTGCAGGATTTATGAACAACGCGAAGTGACTCAAAAACATCCTGAAAAAGATCGTAAGGTACGAATCTTGAGTTTATCAAAAGCCAAATCAAAATGGTCATATAAAACTAAGGATATGTGAGTAATATAAAAAAAAAAACACCTCATTGCGTCCTCGTAAAAACTTTTTAAAATAAACTAACAAAGTTTGGATTGATATAAATTTGTTTTGAGTAGTTCACAGAATAATAGCGTTCACTGTCTACAACTTAAACCTTAAGACTTTTCTTTGATTTAACTAGCTCACAAAATAAAAGAAAATAAATCAAATTATTGCATCTTAATTAATTATATAAAACAAACAATATGTATATTGTACAAATTCTTTCAGCGTGATACTATTTAACCCTTTCCGGTCCAACGTCGAGTCTGAATTTCTTTGCAGCAAGTATTTAATGTAATAACAAAAATTATCAATACAGTAACCTTAACCTAAATTTCATTTGCTTTCTACCTTATATGGCATATAAATATATGAAAGATAGGTCGACAATGAAATTGATATAACTCAAAAATTAAATTAGACCAAACTATTGGGTACGAGGAAAATTAATTTCGTCTGGAAAGAGTTAAAACAACTTAAATATCTTTAAGTAAAACGGAAATCCAGCAACTAAGCAATCCAGCGACGGTGACTTGTTAAATTTACAAGGTGTTCTTGGTGTAGTCAAATTGCTCTAACAAATGTCAGTTATTTCAAATAGTTTAGTTAAAATAACCATGACTCTTTCCTAAAGGCTTTTCATCATAAATATTAATTCCCTCTTCATATAAGGATAAACAGAAGCAAAGGCAGCAATCTCCACTATTATAAATTTTATACATATTATTAAAAACTTAATCTCTAAAAACACATGGTTTTGGAAATACTATAAAATGAAATTTGGAGATTGCGTGTGCTTTATAAGTAAGAAGTGTTCTAAAATGCTTATTAGATTATCTGCTAACATAATTTCTCGAAACAGTATACTATTTTTCCTTAATTGCTGAACTTTATTGCTAAACTACTAAGACAAAATGATGTATTAATTCAAATTATTTCTTAAATAAATTTCTCTGTCTCATTGAACGAATATTTTTCGAATAGATTGTCTATCTGATTGTGCCCTTAATTTTAAAGTGCACGCGTATGCATGAAATACATTCAGAGACATCACAGAAAAATACACAAAAGCTGCCAATAAAAAGGGTCGGGTTTCTGTTTTTACCCTAAAAAACAATCTTTGCCAAGTGAAACGAACTACTTTAGTCGTATTAAATATTAAACCAACAATTTGTTTTCAATTACCATCTCTGGTGCATTTTATATACGTATAAAATTCAGAAATTCGATAATTCGAAAATATCCACTCAGTCCCCGAAAAAGGTGGAATATAATCGACGAGCCACGAGTTACGGGGATATGAAAATCGTGCCTGGCGCTGATTTAAATTTTTATCCCTTGCGCTTTCCCCCCGGGTGCCGCGCCATGAGGTCAGTGTAACTCAATTACTATCCAATCAAGCCGAGCCGACGTTCATATTTAAGCAGAACTACCCCAGGGCGGGTTCAGAAAGGCACAGGGTGTCCGAATAAAACAAAAGTTCGCTCAACTTTAATTACGATATAAGTTGGAGTTGGAATTCGAGTTGGAGAGGCAGCCACGAGCCATGATAATTATATGCTTCAAGTTCACACTTTTTAAGCACCTACCTCCCACAGGGTGTAAAATGAATTTTGCCAAGTGAACGTGAATCGGTCGCATTGGTTACCCTGTAGGCCAGCCTGGACGTCCCGGGCAGAAAGGAATTTTTAGTGAATTCCCTCATTTTTTTTTTATATAATAGCCGTGAATCCCTCCATCCATTAATAAGTGAACGCCGCAAAATAATTGCAGGACTGTTGCAGAAATGCCGCACAAGAGGCGAATATTTCCCAGAAGGACTTTCAGGACATAACCCTCCGGGAAGGGGGTTGCTAGGTCTCCGCGGAGCTGGAAAGTGGGGTTTTGGGGGAGCTATGTCAGTCTGTGAAGAACAATGCAGGAATTTTTATTGTTTCGGGTTTTGAAATTTGCTTGCTTATTATGTGCACGGCTTTTAGTGCACTCTCCTACTGTGGTCCTCGCGGATTTTGCTTAAAAAAAAACTGGAAGGCAAAAACCTTGAGGAAAGGAGGCTCCTCGTAAGCGCCCTATGAATGGGTCCCTGTCCTTAAGTGGCCCTGTAAAAAGCGTAAATTTCACAGCCTTCTTTAGAGCTCCTAAATTATGCGGCGACTGCTTCATATATTCGAATGGTGCGGGGGTGCTCCACTGTTACTTTATTCGAGGGCGGGTTGCCATAGAAAGGAGTTGATATATTGCAATTTTAGGGCACAATTTCCCGTTTAGTTATCGCCCGTTGCATAACAACTTTTGCATTTTATGGGAAAGTGTTGCAAGTTTTGATTAAATTACACACTGCTTCCAGCACCGACTTAAATGGGGGCGCGGTGGAGGGCCCCATTCAAACTTGTCGCACCCTCCGAGCTGAGATCCAGTGCCATCGCCTTCCTCTGAAGCACTAAAGACGGGTGGATGATATAAAATTAATTGAGAAATTTTGTCTCCTGGAATTTGTAAGGAAGGACGAAAGTGACTGGAGTTGAGATTTCGTTGCTTTAAAAATTACATCAAATTTATATGTGATTTTAGTATCACTCGTTCAAATCCTTGAGGACAGTGAGAAACAGCGCAACAGGACTCATCCTGGGACTGTGGGTGCTGCTGGAGAAATGAGCTCCTCATTAAGAGTTAATGCACATTCACTGTCGAGGGCTTTTCAAATGGCCTGAGTAATTTTGTATACTTTTTTCTGTCGCCTCACGACTCCATTACGAAACAAAATATCTGCTCTCGAGTACGGTCGGAAAACTTTTTAGGAGCAAGGGGAGTTTATGGAGGGATATCACAGGAAAAATGAATGAAAATGTTTGAAAAATTATTGCAGACAGCCTCTTTATTTTGAAAGGATAACATTTTTAGCTCAACTAAGTCCTGTGTTTAACAGTCTTTATGCTTTTTTCTTTCGTATCTTAATAGTCTCTAAGCCGCTGAATCGACTTTCATAAACCAAATGACAAACGATTTCATTTAATCGTAGAAGAAGCATCACTGAGTGTAAAAGAAATTAAGAATGGGTGAGAAATACGAACTCATTTAAAGAGCTCTTTTTACATGAATCTCCATTACATAAAATTGTTTTAAAAAATTGAACCGGAAGTCTTTTAAGAGAACACATATCCCAACGCTTTGCAAAAAGCATAAATATTTAAAAACATGTTTTAAAGGTTATTTAAATGAAAGACCGGTCTAAAAAAAAAACAATAATACACTTATACTCTTTAAAGTTTTCCTTTGTAGTGTTGATAGTATAATTAAATACATACTATATGTATATTTTGAATACAGTATATTTACCATTTTTAAAAAGCATTAAATAGTAAAGGTTCTTCGTAGAAGTTTGTAGAGTGGTTTAAATGAAAGCTTGAGTCCTATACGGCAGATATCGGGGTAACAAAATCACTTTTAAAAACTGATGTAGTCCCTCAACCCTTTGACTGATCACCACCATTTTATAACACGACTTAAAACTACATGTTATCATTGTGTATGTTAAGTTTGGTCAATAGCGATTACAAACTACGAAAGATTTGAGATCCAAACCATTTCTATATAATTTAACGTAGCCCCTACATCCCCCTTTGACCGAACTTAGCCGAGATATTGACAAGATAAACGACAAACAACAAATTTAACTATCCATATAAATTTTATTTTTGAAGTCTATGACCTCTACAATGAATTTTGGCTTCATTCATTTTCCGCAACCTTTTCATTAGTTATCTGCAATATGAAATACTACCTTCGTATTAAATCTACCTAAAAAAGAGTTCAAAAATATTAAAATTTGACTGCAATAACTTGATAATTTTTAGAAATATAGAGAATAAAAAACTGAAACACAAAACTGAAGTTTTGAAAATTCCAGTGGAATATAATCCTTTAAGAATCCTGCCTTCGCCCTAACACAAAGTTCAGCATATTCTCCGCTAAAAAAGTCAATTTTATTATTTGAAATTTCATTCTTTCCCTGAATCGCTTCTTTTTCCAGAGGACTATGATCGCCTATACCTTTACTTGCTGATAGCTGGGTCGGCGGGCGTCCTGGTCTGCATCGCCGTGGTCATTGTTCGTGTCGTAATCCAGAAACGCCGGAATCAGGGAGAAAATCAGACCTCCTCGCCGAAAGGTGAAACAACGATACCGAACGGATTCAACGATAGCATATCAGAAATAGATGCGGACATCGATTTAACCACACCTGTGCCGGTGCCGAGCGTCTCGAAAAATGAGGTTAGTAATCGGGGACCCACCCCCGACAAAACGTTAACATATAATCCCACCCCCCCCCGTCGTTTAGCGAGCGGAGTAGCCGCAATAAAAGCACTGTCGATAGCCCTTCTGTTGGGCTGGTTCTATAAAGTTTTATGGTCTCATTTTTTACGTTCACCTTCCACTTTCATGCTGATAAAAGAATTACATCGCCTGTGGACCAACGGCCAGCCTCTACGGCAGTCTGGGGCCATCGAACGTATCCCACACGTCCTCGACGATGCTGCTGGCAACGAATTCAATGATGTGCGCCAGACAATCACCTGACATCATCGGCGTTTCGAACACCTTCGTCGGGCAGCCGCCCCATGTGAGCAGCTCCATAGGTAAGTCTAGAGTCACACTAGCGATTTCAGAGTTCTAGATTTAGACCTACATACATATGTATGTATGGTATAGTGCCTGTTTATACATCCCTGCACTTTTATCTAAATTTTTTTTATTTGGTAGCCAACAATTTGCTCCACGCTGATATTATTTCTGCCCTTAAAGTTTGATAAATTCACAGAACGTGATGGGAATCCGGCACTGGTTTGTGAAGGCGAAACCCATCCCAATTTCCCATTTACTGCAGATATGGCGCACTTCTAGAAACAAAAGCGTCCAAAGTGCTGCAGCGGTTGGAGCCCAACCAAAACTTTTCCGAACTCTAAAACCCCCTTCCCAACCCGTTCCTTCCATCCTTGCCATCCCTCTGCCCGACAATATATCTTATCGCAATTTCGACAGATGGCAGCAGTTTTAGAGAGTCGAAAATCGGCCAAATGTCTCATACTATACGCTTTATTGTATCTTTCCTCCTCATTTAACATTTTCTTATCTTCCCGCCCAAGAAGTGCAGCATCCTTGCAAATCCCGGGACCACAATCTGATCCCACTTACGGATGCACGTCAGCACGGCAATAACTAATCGAAATGAGCCAACTTCTCCGATCAGTGCAACTCCCCAGAAACCCCCCGGACCCATTTTTGCGGAATAACTCTGCTGCTCGAGCTTCAAACAATTGATTTATATAGATGGCGCTGCAAGCATACACATTTTATATAAATCTTTTGTCTTTATTACTCAGGACGATAACCACCATCTTGCCGGCAATCAAAGTCCATAAATCCTCCTCTCCGGCTAACTCAAATAACAGGGGTACCTATAAATTTTACTACATCGCCAAAAATGACTAATTTGAAAATTCCAAGGAAAATTTTTAGGAAGCTCCCACGCTAGTAGCACGTGACTGACGTTATCTAAAATTCGTCATTCATATTTTTGCCGTGAAAAGATTTTGATTGTCGTATATTGTGGTAAAAAGCCCTTTTGAAGGAACTGCCTCGGGTATTATGATAATCTTCCTGGTTTCCCAGAAATGAAATGAAAATATTTGCTTAATAACTTAAAAAAGGACAATTCTAAAGGAAACAGATCTGTAAGTTCCCTTCGGCAAATAGAGAGGCACGCTTTTTGGTTAAACCACAAGATTAGGGATATCCAGAGTAAGGATAAATAAACGCACGTCTCTTCTATTAATTTTATTATGTTTTGGCACATTACCTCTTTTTTGTTGTATCTAAATAGCACAAAAGTTTAAACGCACTATGTTGAAATAATTTTTCAACTAACCTTAACCTTTAACTTTTTTTACCAAAGTATAAAAATTAAGAAACGTTCATATTAACTCATTCTATGTGTGTACATGAAAAAATATATGTATACGTTATATTTTGTTAAATATCTGCATATTTTACTAATTCTCGGTATTAAATTTCTACATTTTAAAATGAAAATCCTCCAGATATCGGTTTTGCATCAAATAAGAACATAAATTATAAAAATCCTCGACTATTTTAAGCTAAGCTTTATTTAGCTGCAGAAGACACGTTTTTTGTGTCTAAAAGTTATACAGTGGTGATGTATATTTTGAAGGTATTTAGTGGAAACCTTTGACAATAAAATAGTCATAATTTAATTTTAATTGTATGCAAAAATCGAAATATTCGTTATTTTCGTTATGAATCTAGCCTATCTAAATATTTCGCAGCAAAGTTCTACTGCTAAGTTTCCACAATAAATGTAGCCACGAAATAAAGCCAATAACGGGCTTTAATTACAACAATTTATAATCAGGTTGTCCAAATCCCTCTGATGTAGATTTTGAGTAAAATGGGAATATACATAAATAGTCATTTGTCTGTATGAGTAATTGTTTGGAGAAAAACTCGTATCTATTTCTGCTTATTACGCTTTCGACAAGTATGAACATTTTAAGGAAGAAGGAAAAATCTGTGAAGTTATAAGTTCCTTTTATCTAGTTTTTTACCATTACCTAGTTTTTTACCATTTTAATGAAAACAAAAGTATTCCAAGTGAAAGGGCCGCCCTTTGACTTAGAAACACACTCACTCTGACTACCAAATCAAAACATGCTGATGGAGTTTCAGGTCTCACGAACCAATTTGGAGTAGAGGACTACAAAGTTACTGGAGCACTTGCAATTTCGTAATGATGACACAGTTCATATGTGCGTAATCCCATGCAAAGTTTACAAAGTTGAAAATTTCCACCCCCGCCCCGGTTTCACGAAAGCAGCGGAGGTACGGAGGGCATCCAGCTTCCACTTGGTATCAAATTTACAAAGGAACAAAATTCTGCAACATCCCAGTTTGAGACAATTACAAAAGTTTCCGCATTTCGGCTGAGCGGCAATCCTTAAATTGTGTGCTCTGCCACAGAAAGGGATAAAGCCAGATGCAAAAAGCAAAAAAAAAGAAAACAATTTAAAAAAAAATCAAAATCCCGGGATCCCTCGGGAATTAAGGATTACAATGGGAGCGATAAAGCACCACCGCAAGATCATAAAGCGCGGCTAATTCGAGTTGTGTTTCTTCGAATCACTTGCAGAAAACTTTGAGTGGATTAAAAATTAAGGCGAGCCCCACCCTTACAGGGGATATTAAATTTCTTTCCGTCCCATTAAAACCTTTCATGTTTATCTAGGAGCCACTCAAAAGTTTTCACCGAGAGCGGTCTAACCGAATCGAGTTGTAGAAATAATTAAGCCTCCTCGAGGAAAATCCCTCATAGCTTCCGGGATTTGGTTGTTGCTTACTAAAAGAGCTAAAACAAAAGTTGTGCACGCTTCCCTGGCCGCCAGCTACTGGATTCCCTTGGCCCTTTCCTTTGAACCGCCCGCGCGTTTCCCGCCCTTCGTCAAGGGCTGAAGATAGTTTTCCACTTCCACAAGACCCTCCCGTAAGTAGTTCGGACGAGGGCACCTTCCGCTGCAAATTCGCCTCATGTAAAGTTAATCTACTTATGCTCGGGAGCGCTATTCTGCGGGAAGTTAAGCAAAACAGATTTAAATCCATTTTTTAGCAGTCGAGATAGGGCCTGAGGCACCGGGAAAATATACGCAAACAGGGGCGGTTAAATGCCATCCCAAGGCCCAAGATAAACTCCCGGGCGAAACAATGAAACTAGCGAAAAGAATCCTCCTCTTCCACCAGGAGCACCGCCCCCGCTTCTCCTTTACCCTCAACCCTGCATCTAGTGCGGGGCATAGGGTGCGACCCAGAAAAATATGTAAATGTTGTGAATTTTTCTGTTTTTTTTTCTTTTTTTTAATTCTAGCCTATCTTATTGTTACAGTGGCAATAAAAATGGAATTAAAATTTCAATTTCAGGTACGATTGTTCCTATCAGCTCCCTGGCCCAGTACACGACGGCGCCGACCTTCCACACGGGCTACATCATGGACCCGGACGGCATTCTGCGGCGCCCTCCAGGAGCACCTCAACCTCAGCCAGGTGGGGCTCTTCATCCAGCCCAGCAGCAACAGCCCCAACCGCCAGAAACATTTCAATATGACGGCACCGCCCCCAGGACCCTGTCCACGGGGGTTGCCCACAACTCCCAATTTTACTACGGATGACAAAATTTACCCAGTAAAGATGTCCAAATTGTCCGCCCGGACGCTACAGGCAAGATTAAGGATAGCAAAAAAAATACCTCAGAACGTACTTACTGCTTCTAGATGGTTCTAGGGTGTATTGCTAGCGAATTAATTAGTTAAGCATTAGGTAAATTACAAACAAAATGATAATTAAAAAAAATTTAAAAAAAAACTCAGTAAAGTAATTTTAGACCTTAAGATGTTCACTATATCAGATCAAATTTTTAAAGGATGTTTTCGTTGTTCAGTTTCATTGTTGTAGATATTTGAACAGTGTTTTTCGGCATTTAAAACGAATTGTATCACGATTGTCCGTTCTGCCCTCGTTCTTCAAGAGATTAAAAAAGACTTGGATTTGGATTTGGAACTTATCGAAATACGACTAAAAAATATTTTAAATAAGGTTGATTAATTTTATAAGTATCAGCAATTGAATTTTTATAAAACATATGTAGTACCTACCTATTCACGAAATCAGTAGAATTTGCCGCAATTTATTACTTTTATTTTTTATATTTAGTCCTATTTCGTCCAATTGATTTAACTTTCTTCATGAAATCTTAATACTTAGTTTAAAAAGCCCCAGAAACCACTCGTTTAATTCATACATCTAAAATTTCTTTAAAGTAACATATTTTTTAAACAACAATCTAAAACAAAATTTAAAGTTTAACCCCGGTCTTATTAAAATATGTTATTAATCGCATACTTTCCACTTTCCACAACCTCTCAACTTCTATTCGGTGTTCCATTCATAACATAAAAAGTTTGTTCACCTCCCTCATCAAGATCCATTCACTACGGATGAATTTTCGGGAACCTTTGAAACGACGCGCCTCGCATATTTTCTCACCGAGCATAAGCGCAGTGGAGCTGAGAAATTTTCTGTTGAACAGAGTTCAAATTAAAAGCAAATTTTATGCAGAACTCCAAAGTTATCCTTTCTCACTACTACTGATTTTTCCGCAAAAAAAATTAAAAAAAATATCACCAAAACCTCCCTGCTCTGCGTTGAGCTGGATAGCAACGAAACCAAAAATATTCGCCCTAAAAACTGCGCTGAACTAAAATTCAATCGGTTGGGGATGGGAGGAACCAGCTCTTTCCGCCAAAAACAAAATTGGGCAACAACAAAATTTATGACAAAAACTAGGAGACATCCTCAGAAAATTTTGACTACACGTTTATGCTGCCACAAGGATCGCTCGCATGGGTCCAGCCCCCCACTCCCCTGGTTTAAAAATTCCGAAAAGACCTGCATTTATGCGGCGAAGGGGGAAAATGTGATATAGGGCCAAAAATTCACGTCTCAACTACTTCAAACTGAGACAGGGCAGAAGCAGATGGTGCAGTAAAATTTATTTGCGCCAAAAAAAAAATACACGTACAAAATGTCGCTGCAATTCAACGCAATGCCGAAAAGCACTGATTTTTAATTAAATTAAAAACTAAGAAGTAAAATAAACGGAGCGATCCAGTACGATTACGATTTAACTAGATTTATGGAGTCGTGGCCCTCTGGTGGGCGCGGCCAGTACTAAGCGTGCAATGTAAGTAAGACACAACTAATTTTAAGTCTAAGTGCCTTTCTTCAAAATAGACTCTAAGCCCATCCTCAGATGTTGATCAGTTCTTCCCGAACCGCCCGAGGGACTTGTTTATAATCATAAAGAAAATTAAAAAATCAAAAAATTACAAAAAAATATATATATAAAGACTTATGTTTGCCCCTTCAGCAACTCCGCTGTAATGTAAATAGAAAGGGCTACGAGTATTTTTACCTGTTAACTGTTCTTACTGATGTTGAATCCGGTTCTATGTTCCGGAACCCGCCCCGCGACGGTCGTTCTGTTTGCATTTAGCTCAAATTTGTTTACCCATTTTGTCGCAGAAAAGAAAGAAAAAATCGCTAAATTCACCTAAGAAATAAACAGTGGACAAAAAAAAGAAAATATAAAATTGTGAATGTCCACAATTATTTGGAAGTGGATTTAATTAAGAGGAAAATTAAATTCCGAACCAGCCCCACTCCTGTGTTTCATCCTTCGTGTGTCGGTCACCATCCTCCGACTTGACTTGTGCATTTCTCCCATAATTTCGAGTTTCTTGATAAGAAGGAAATTATTATCTGTGATATAATTTGTAATGTTTTATAAAGAATATGTGAGAACTAATAATGAGATGTTTATAATAAAACTTAAATTAATTCGCACTTAAAATGGCATTTTTCTCTATCCATCCACTTTCAGACTACTATTATTTTCAGAAGAATATTAAAAATAAATAAATAA
This sequence comes from Machimus rusticus, assembly GCA_951509405.1. Lineage (NCBI taxonomy): Eukaryota > Metazoa > Arthropoda > Insecta > Diptera > Asilidae > Machimus > Machimus rusticus. The sequence goes on along the minus strand of OX608054.1, from coordinate 12,182,763 downwards.
TGTACATATATAAATGAAAGGTAAGTTAAGTTATGTACATATGTACGTTTCAGATCGCACTTTATTCCATATACATATGTATACGTACATATGTATATCTAGATATCATTTAAAATATCTTTCACCGCTTTTGTAACGAAGATTATTTTTATTGAGCAAAATAAACAAAATTGTGTAGTTCTTCTGCACGTGTATACCTATAATGAATAATCCTCTTAACGCATAATAAAAATAAACAAATAACATTCAAACGCAAGAGAAGCATTCTAAAAAAGATAATTTTTCATATATTAATCGGCCAAATTCCCAAATTCTTTTCATCCTCCTCGAGAAGATGGAGAACTCTTGAAAGTTAATCTCTGCGAAATCAATAGCTTGCTGAAAAAACTCATGCACGTAATGATTCCGTACAAGGAAATAATATCACAGGAATTTTAATAAAGAGCGATCTGAAGGCAGAGCACCTATACGAGGGAAAACTACCGAGGGATGGAGCACCCCGGATTGCCGGATTGCTTGTAAGTTCGCAACGAGGGAAGATGTCACGTAAACCATAAACGGCTAGGATACGAGGTCATTAGGGGGCTTACGATCCATAACATGAATAACTATGACCGAAATTAAGCGCGCGCGATGGGGCGTTTTTAAAGAGCCTCTTTCAAAGCCGCTTAGGACCCTCTTCGGAGCACCCATTTCGACGACACATCTTTTACGGGATGCTAAATTGCCAATCCTCCTTTGTACCTGCTAACCTATTGAAAACGGCAGAGGCTGAAGAGAAATCGGATCAAAAAATATATGCAAGTACCTTCTTGTTACTGTTTTACCGAAATGGAAACGAGTTTGCTCTGGGGAACTTACATAGAAATACATTTCGATCCGACTTTACCAATTTTAAAATTGTTCACGCCGCATTTTTTAGTTAAGGACCCTTGAACCCATCCAGAAAATTTGGATAATGATAAAAAAAAAATCAAAGAATGATAAAGGAGCTTCAATATGCCCAAACTTCTTGCCAAACATACATACGATTTAGGGAAAATCGGAACTAGTTTTATTGGGGGTAAGTATTAACATCCCTATTACCGCCAAACTAAACAAATATTGGGCCTTTTCACACGACTATTCACGAAAAGTGCTGCAAACCGGTTTAACGACAAGTCGTCGCATCCACACGGGTCGTCTTACAGCACTTTGTTCATACGAGGCTTATGAATGTATATATGTTTTTTGTCGTTTCGAATTGGAGTTACAATTTTTCTTTGTTTGTATTAGTGCGTGCATCAAGTGAAATAGGTTCGATTTGTGCCGCACAAAATCTCTCCAATGTGCAGCACTTTTGTAGACGTTTCCCCTCTCTTCTCTTGCCCCTTACCCAGAAAACCAGTTTGCAGCACTTTTAAGAATACTCGTGTGGAAAGGCCCATTAACAGGATGCGCAGAGCAAGTATGACATTGTAACAATTTTCTCCGCCGAACCATAATTTTCTATGGGGACGGACTTACACTTATATTTTAATGGCACTGCTCGTCAGTCGCGACTTTTCGATCCAGAGCACTGGCCAAATCTCTTTAATGTGGCTGAACGGCCGATGCCCCTGCCACAGACGCCACGATCCTGCGAACCGAACGATGCCACCCGTCCCCGAAGAAAAATTTTGCAACAATTGCAACAATATTATTATCACAGGAAGTAAGAAGGACAGGAAATATTGAATTAAATTAGAATTTTGGAAATATTTGTTTTTTGCCATAAGTACCATACCTACAATAATATAATTGACCAAAGTTCCGCGAAAAATAATTCAATTTTAATTACCCAAGTCTTTTTTATGGGTTGCATCTTTTAGTTTATGAATCAAAAGCACATTTCTTTTATCTCTTAATTTGTTATGAGAGAAGGGGAAAACAATGAAAAAAAAATCCACCTCCCTTTATTTTCGAGAATAGTATCCAATTCACAAAAACAACCACTTACAAATCAAATGCCATTTGAATTAGATTTTCCTTTTACAAAATATTTCTATTGACTGAGGATTTTCCTTATACAAAAGGCAGTAAATATGTAGTAGTAAGTAGTTTAAATCCATTTCCATATTATATATATTGTATATGTATTTTAAAACGGACCATTCTCAAATCGAAAAACCTAGGTTATTATGTTATAGATGCGCCGTGCCGTGCCATATATGGAAATGGTCTAAAACTAGGGTAAGTATTAACAACTGACTTAAAAAAACCTTCTCCCTCAAAAAGAAATGCGAGGTTTTTGTTATAAAAGTCATAGTAAACTATTTACTTAACATATGCAATGACACACAACAACCAGTGTCAAAAAGTAATTTTCCTTTAAAAATATAACACAAAGTTTGAAATTGATAAATGCAAGCCCCGGTCTGCATTCTCCCCTACTCATTTAGACTAAAATACGAAGAAACATATTTTATTATTAAACATTATGCAAAGCAGTCTCGAAAATATTTACTCTTTTCTTTTTTTTTTCTTTTTTTGATAAGTAATCTATAGAAAATATCAAAAAAAAAACAATCAAGTGTGAGTCGGAACTTGCGAGATGTTCTAAATACAGGGTGCCTGGAATGGTCTTTTGGTTTTGGACTCTGGCGTCAAAATTTAGGCTACCAACTACGCCAGAAGTTACTTTGAAATCCTAGGCAACTAAATATTTCGCCGTAGACTTTTGACATTTCAACGAATTTCGGCACCAGCACACAAAGCGATCGTCTTTCAAAAATGGCTAGAAAAGAATGTTTCGAAGTTCATTTCTTCTAAACAATATATCGAACAATAAACTTATATTTCCAAACTTTAATATGTATATTGATGTTTGGCTTTGAACGAAGTAAAAATCTTTAAAAGTGTATCTATTATAGCGTTTTAAATTGGTTACACTTCGCATCGGCCACCCTGTATATACAATATTTTGTTAACTTTCTTCTTTTCTGTACCACCTTCAATTTATCTTCAGACGCAACTTTCTTCTCACCTCAACTAACTTCCCACAGTCTTAGCCACCAAAAGCTCAAACCAAGAAAATTGCGTCTATGCTGGAACATGTCTCAGAACCCCACTAAAATTTGAGGAAGACTGTTCCCAGTTTAGACACAAACTCCCAGGAACTTCCTGATGTAATTTATATAAATATGTATGTATCTGCTAATAGTATAATAATTAATTTAATTTGCATATTTATTCGATTATATATTAATTTTCGCCATTAAGATAATAAGAAACGTGAAAAATAAAAAGTAATAAAATAATATTAACTTGTTTAAAGTACTTATTTTATGATTTCTGTTATAACAAACGATCATAACGAATTTAAAACAATTCCTAGCTTTTGCAGAACACTAAAAAAATGTCTCATGTATTTAATTCTTCGCAACTAGTACTTGAAGGCTCCAACTGCTGTCCTCATCCCCTAAATTTTTCAGCCCTTCCCGGATGAATGCACCACCCCCGGAAGGGTTGGAGAATTTAAACTTAACCACCAGCCCACGACGAGGACTAACTCCAAAACTCCTTCGACGACAGAAAAAAGTGCAGGAAGAAGTGCCTGTGGTAATTGGATTTTTCAACAAAGTATTGCCGCCGAATTCTGCGGTTAATTGTTAAGACCCGGAATAAGATGGGGCCCTGACCCTCGCAGCACCAGCTCCGCCTTTCCGGCCTTTGGGAGTTTCAGCAAAAACTTAGAAATTAGCGGCATCACACAGAGAAGTTTTGATCGGACAAAAGGTGGGGGTGGGGTTATACGGGTCAAATAGAAAGGAAAAGACTTCTGAACTTTGTGGCCCATAATCGCGGCTTAATTGGCTCCAATAGCCCCAGACGGGCTCTGTTCCGCTTAAAAGTCAATTTTTCTGGAGCAAAGCACCCGCCGATAGAGCTGCTTCACATTAATAGGGAAGTATAATTTTTTTAAGAAGATTTTTATTAATTTTTTTGCTCCAAGACCAGGATTTCTAAGAAAATACTGTGGAAATCACCTATTGAGGTCCAACACAATTTGTCAACCACTCAAGACGAACTTATAAATTTAGGTCACGACCTTCCATGCTCTTAGAGTAATTTTCTATCTAGAAATGATCAGCTTTATTTCGATGTGTTTTTAAAGGATTTTATTTTTTTACAAGCTTAATATACACGTATTGCCATCATGTTGTTAAAATTAATTTTGTAGAGTGAACATTATTTTTTCCAATAAATATAAACTTAAAAAACGTGTAAAATAATAAGTTGGTTTTAAATTGTTTTTTAGATAAGTATTGCACTCTCATTTCTAGTGGTTTATCAAACAGTTCTGGAATGACATTCACTAAATATAACATTAATGAAAAATTTCAAAAATTTGGCCAGAGCCCTAAAAGGTGCACTTCCCACCAATATTAACCAAATATTAATAAATACAAAAAAAAGAACAATTTGTAGGACAAAGTTCTGAAAAGTGAATCAGAGGCATAAAAATCTGGAAAATCTCAGAACTAGCCAACTATAGAGTCCCACATTGAGGACTAAGGACAGAAAGTTAAGCAGTCCCAGTTGTCGAGCGGGGGCAACAAAAAGCCAGTTGTCAGCTGATTTGCATATCTAAACCCACTGAAAAGCCCCAGGAGGTTCCAGCCGGAACAACCCCACCGAACTCCTCGTCCGGAATCAATTCAATTTCATTCAGATGAAATTGTGAATTTCATCGAGATATATTTTGCGATTGGCCGGACAAGTGGTAATCGAGTGAAATTCTGAAGAAAATTTCTTTTGCCGCAATTTTCAACAAAAGCGCCACCAAATATTTCGGGATCGTTCTGCCTCGGCCACTCGTTTTGCTCAGCTGAAAAAAAAAAGAATTCCTGGAATAAAAAAATAAATAAACTTTTAAATCGTATCCCAGGGCCCGTTTCGGCCTACCTCAATTATTAATTGGAAAGTTTTCAACAATTTTCATAAAACTCGCGAAAATGCCCGGACCCAGGCAGAAGTTTAGGAAAACCTCTTCCTGTTCGCCCCCGAGGAAGAAACTTTGAACTCGCACTTTTCGCGTCAAATTTGCTGCAGGGAGCCTTTTGCGGGGGATGAGCTCATTTCCACGCTTCCGAATTTTCGAATTTCTCAAGTAGCCGCACTCACCTGCTGCGGCGGGAATGGATTCGGAACCCGACGCCCGCGACACCATTTACCTGGGAAAATCAATTAAGCCGTGCATAAAGGCGGCGTCACTGGCAGCGGGACGCCACCTCTAATTACTGAATTACAGTCCGGCGGGCGGTTTGATCGAAGGGCAGCGCGGGCCCAGGGGCACCGCAGCAAATTGATTTCGTCCGAGTCTCTTTCACTGGAACTCGGGGCCAACTCCAGTTCGGGGAAAAAGGGCCCCCAGTGTCCAGGCAACACGTCGTTCTTCCGCCTCTTTGCACATGGATCAGGTCAGGGCCCCAAAACAGAGGACTGCTGGACAGTTGCCACAGACCCCAATATCTAGAAAGTCCCTAGTCGAAAGAGTCATTAAAATTAAGCAATTATAGAAAAAAATCTATAAGAATAGAAGTATATATAAAGAATTGAATATGGCCTCATATTTTTCGTTATAGTTATACAATAGTTTAAAATTCAAAGGAATCATATAAATCCTTGTTGAACTATTAAAAATAAAAGATTCTAAACGTAATACGAACCGAACAAATAACAGCAATGATTTTCAAATATTTATTTTAGGACTCATTTCTTCGTGACCAAATAATTTACTTATAATAACAATTTTCTTGCTTAGTTTAAGAACTAAAAGGAGCAGTTTAAGATAGTTGCCATTTCGAAAAGATTACACAAGTCAACACGAATTTTGAGTCTGAGTTATGCATGTCTGATTTGGATTACATATGTATGCCTAACTAATGAAAGAAAAAATATTTTTTCCTAATAAAGTTTGCTTTTGTAGCTAGAACGAAATTTCAAATTTTAAGGAAAATCTTAATTTTTTTTAATTTCAATTGTGTATCAAATGAAAATAAACTTTGGCCTATATATTTTTATCACTTTTATCTACAAAAGACGACAAAAATAAACCTACAGGTACAAAAAAGAATATAAAGAAGCTTTAAAAATGAATATTTTTGGTATTTGTCGTGTGTAAGTAAGAACTTACTCATATTAGCCCCCAAATGTAATCACCCATCATGTAAATGGAATTCGGTTCTCTTAGATTAGGATTTAAGCTTTCATTTAAGCCAAGTTACAAAGTTCTATGATGATCCTTTATTTTGCAATGATGATTCAAAAATGGTCAAAATACGGTATTTAAATTTTGTATTTTGTAATTTTTAATTATTTTGAGACATGATAAATAAAAAAATCACAAAATAAACCGAGACCCAGGAAATTTTTTTTTTTTTTACCTGTGTTATTTAAACATATGTTCAAGTCAAATACGAAGAGGATTTGTGATTTTACTTCTAACTTACAGCTCGCATTACAGATTCAGCCTAGGGTCTACAGATCTTAAATACGACCCTAATATTGTCTTAATAAAAATTTAATGATGTCTTGACAAATTTCTTAATAATAATCAATACAAAAGTATGGCACAGAATAAATCGTCTTATATGTATTTGCAGAATTCAAAATAGTGGATCAACATTTTTAGAGGACACAAACTGAGAAAGTCAAATAAATGAAAGTATGTTTTAAGAAAAACACATTTAAAAATTGAAATATACGACTGCATAATCTTGCTTACTGACTTCTTTAATGTTGCAAGTAAATTAAATGTTACTAACGTGTGAGGACAACGCGTGTAGCTTCGGAAAAATATCTATTGTTTCTGTAAATCTTATAGCTGTAGGCAAAATTTAAGTTTCAATAATTTAGAAGAAAATTCGTCGCAATCAAAAACTTTCAACAATAGAGAACCCCAGTCTTTTAATGTTCGGGACGAATAAAGTCTTGGGGGTTGACGATGGGATCCTTCCAGGTTAAATTACTGAAAATGCCGATGCATTCGAAACGATCGTAAAACTCCTCGAGGACAGGTATTTGATTGATACTGTTCAAAAGAAGATCGTCCCTAAGGCAAACTGCTGGTTCCGGGCCATAAAAGCGCACCCCGGAGTCTGTAGCGATAAGAAGGTCGTTAAAACAAGGAATGTCCATAAATCCCGGTTTTCCCTTCCCCAATTTTCCGCTTAAATCGGGAATAAGCTCTGTAAATCAGCGGCACTCCCGTGCAGTTTCCCGGAGTACATCTCCGAGTCCGCCTCGTTTTCTGGACCGCGGACCGAAGCTCGATACATCCCTCATCCCGTCTCATCCCGGTCCCGAATTCCCTTCCGCGCAAAAATATGAACTGCTCAAATTTACGAGATTGTCTTTTGTTCCCTCCTCGCTATCTTATCTATCGATTCTAGAGTCTGGAGTCTGGAGGAGTCGTAAAGACTCCGTCCGCGCTCCTGTGAGTGAAATCGACGCTTTGAAAACTTCGTTAGTCGCGCATTAACTAACCTTTTTGGGGGTGCCGGGAACGCCTCCGGAGACGGCGGGCGGGGGCTCCCAATTTTAATAACAACTTGAGGGAGGGGGGACAAGCTTAAGTCCTTTGACTCTTTGTGGGGCTCGGCCCTGGCGCTAGTCCTTTCCGGCGGAATGCGGCCCACTCTGCCAGATAAATCCGGCAAGGACTCAAGATAAATCCACTTCATTATTTTGGGGCGCTCGACAATACGTCGTAATCGCCTCCCGGAATGTTACCGCAGGAGCGCCCCGCTCATCGTCACCGACGCCGCGGGCCGGGAGCGCTATCTGCGCGGGGCGACGGCGGGTCCTTAGGGGCGCGCGGGCACCGATGGCTTCATTACTTAACCATTTTCTGCCTCCGGGAATCCCCCCGAATTCTCGGGAGTGAGCTCAGCGCCCGCAAAGTCGGTTTCTAGAATGCGGCATTCGGCTTAGCCCGCCCGGGGGAAGGGCCGATTGCGGGGGAGGTATGCCCCAGATAAGAAATTCATATCCCAGCAAATGCCCACTTTGCATAAACAAGGAATTAAATGAGCCGAACAGGCATTATACAGGCGAAATGGTCCGCTGCTCCCGGGACAGGCCATGGGGCCCCGGGATGGATAATTCGGCCCGGTCTGGGTCTGGTCCTCCGGCTCCTGCGGGAGCGCATCAGCCGTTTGTTGTCGAGAAGAAATTCATCATTTCCTCGTTACTTTTGTGTGACACCGACTCATCTCGGGATGCATCCCGGGCGGATCTTTGTTTATGCACTGCCCGCCCGCGGCACCCCCGCCTCTCTCCGACCAAACCCGCCACTGCACTCCAAGGAATTTTTATCCCGATTGGGAAGCAAATCGACTGCAGTTTTTGCCCTGGAGTGGTGACGGAGCGCGGGTTTGGCTCATTGATGCCTTCCTGTTTTTCTTTGTCGCAGTCGCTTTTATGAAAATGGGAAGTAGTTTGTCCCGGAGGAGACTCCCCGCACTCCTCCTTCCGATTGCAGCCGTTTCCTTTCCTGCCGCTCCGTGATGAGTCCTCCAGAGGAAGTGCAACGAACGCTCGAGGGAGTCCCATTGTCTTTCATCCCAAAGGAACACTTTATGACTGCTTTTTCATAATGGGACCCTTATGAAAAAGATGACGGGGGCGGGAACAGGGATCCCCGCAAATTTAGACGGCAGCCAAGCGCGCCGATGAGTCCTGGCGCGTATTCCAGGAGCAATCTTCCAGTAAGCATACTTATTATATTTAGTCAGACGAGCAGATTACGCTCTTAGCAAATTGATTCTATTTTTGTGTTTCCTGGAATCAACAACTCCATCGTCTAGAAGTGGACAACTCAGGCACTCACAAAGCCCTTTCAGGGAGAGCTTGGATAATGAGCACTTCTATTATTAACTAAAATCTTTAATAAATTAAGAACGAGACTCAGTGCCTACTGAAAAAAAAAAAACTCCTCTTGAAATTACGCAGGGCTTAATAACAATTTCAAAGATTAAAATTTGATCTGTGAAAAAATTGATGGACTGCAGCAAAGTAGTAACAAAACTATTTTAGCAAAGAAAATATAAAATTTATCTTTAAAAACATTTATTAAATAAAAGACAAACAGTAAAATAGGTTTTTTTCTAGAGATAAAACGGATATCCGGTAAATATCCGGTTTGGACAAATTTACTATCCAGCCGCACATCGGATTTTCAAACACGGAGCAGTCAAACATTTATGTTTTTTTTTGGAGATATGTTTTGAGCTGCTACGTTATTCCCATCTTTTTTAATAAATTTTCACTTTTCATACTATTATACTATCATACTATTATTACTCAAAAACCTGACGTGATGGACAATTTTTATTTTCGCATTCGTAATCTACCGAGAAAGTCCTCTCAAAAAAAACACCTATTATGCTTCCAGGTATAGAAAAAAACGAAATAATTTTTGACCAATGTAATTTGGATCAAATATAAGGTAAAAAACTTGATATTGTTGCTATATTAAATTTAGAGTAAATAAAATCAAGATTTTTTCTAAATCCCCTTTCCAGTCACTAGACTTCACAAGTTTATAAACGAAGAAAATCGTTGATACCTACTAAAAAAGTTTGTAGTCGATAAAAATTAATTAAAAATCGATTGGTTTCTGCAAATATTTTGAAAATTGTGGTCGTTTTTGCAATCGTTAAAAACTCGCCTCCAAAATTAAAGTGTCGACTGTAACAAAGCTTAGTAATGCTGTTAGCACTGTTCGAACTCATGGAAAATGTTTCTAAATAAAATCCCAAGTTCCAGGAGCAGAGCCGCGAAAACTTTTCTTATACGAGGGAATTTTGCAGAATTGCCTAATATTTCCCAGTTACGGTAAATTATGTCCCTCAGCTTAGCCAAGACAACAACCAGAAAAGCCCCATCTATGATGAGTTTTGTTTTCCCCAAATTCTCTTGGAAATTTAAAAGAGAAATTTAAGAGCTAAATTTAACTCTCCCGATAATTTTCGACATTTTCATTTGTTGACATTTTGCCACAGGGTGGACTTCAATTTCCACTTTCAGCAGATAAAAACAATCTTCCAGCGGAAATGACAACCGAGTGGTAATTCACCCGATTTTCTTACCGGAACCAGTTGCGAATAATCAAAAATTTGTTGTAGGTGCTGCCTCGATCGGGAGACGTTCCCGGAGAAGAAGATGCTCCGCCGGATGGAGACTTTGGAGCACCCCCTGAAGCAGATGACAGTCACTGTAAAAAAAAAACTGAATCTTCCCGGCTGAAAGGATGCTAATAAATCTCAATTTGAACAGGTCGTCGAGAGCAGAGGGACCCGAAAATTAGGAGGAGGCAGCAGCAGCAGCAGCAGGACCTCCTCAACCCTCTCCCTGGACCCCTTGGGTCTAGCCCTCGACGGCACTGACCCCCTGAGCCAGTTCGCCAAGCAGGAGCAGGAATCGCTGGACCCACTGTCGCAAATGGTTGCGGAATATGTAATTCTTTAAATTGCCCTTAAAACCACAAAAATCTTACATTTGTACTATTTAGGAGACTTCCTTTAAGCGGTCCCGGAAGAAGGAAAAGGATGCTGTGGACGGGGACACGATTTCGTGGAGTTCCAGGCGATTGGGCATCCTGAGCAAATTCACAACTTCCGAGAAACTGTCGATCACCACAAGCTTCTTATCGGGCGGGGAAATGAGTAAGTTATCCGCAAGAAATTCGCTCTAATCAGTTTAAAACTAGACCTACTTTCTTTTAGTTAAAACCCAAACAACCGTCTCCGACAAGGTGAAGTACCGGCTGGAGCAGCTCGACGATTTCGAGGACGGCTCCGTTCGCCAGATGATGGACCTCACCCAGCAGGAGTACATTTTCCGCATCGAGCAGCTCAACCAGGAGTTAGTCCAGTCGTGGAACGGGCACCAGCGCGTGAAGGCCCTCAAAATCGCGATCCAGTGCTCCAAGATGCTCGCCGACACATCCGTGCTCCAGTTCTACCCCAGCCAATTCGTCCTCATCACAGACATCCTCGACATCTTCGGAAAATTGGTTTACGAGAGGCTGCGGACTAAAGCGGATTACATCGAGTAACAAAAATCCATTTTCATGTTTTCATGGATTCTCAAAAAAGTGCTTTGCAGGCCTGGGAAGAACGTCCCGACGTCTCTGCCCGAGAAGTTCACTCCCGACATGGTTCCAGAGAGTGCCAAGGAAACATGCCAGAACTGGTTCTATAAAATCGCATCTATAAGGGAGCTGTTGCCAAGACTCTATGTGGAAATGGCCATCCTCAAATGCTACAGCTTTCTTACTCAAAGGTAAGTGTACGCGAAAAATCCTTTCAATGCAATATTTTTTAATTCGACTATTTCAAAAATAAAAGTGTTTTTTATATAATAATGAGCATAAGTACCCGACTATCAGTATTAGGCATTTCCTAAAACATTTAAATCACTTTATAAAAATTAAAATTGAAGTATGAATTTCGAAATTTCTTCTCAGCGAATTTAATTTAGCCCTCCTTCGGCTAACTCGAATGATTAGGGGCATTGGGGATCCGCTGGTAGCAGCTTACGCCAGGTGCTACCTCATTAGGGTAGGATTAAGTGTTTCGAAGGACAAGGAGTACATTAAGGAAAATCTTCAAGATTTTCTGTCTGTCTACCACTCGGTAAAGTTCTTAAATTCGAATAACTAAAAAGAAATGAAATTTATTATACCCCCAAAGATCTTCAACGGGTCAATTCGTTCTGAAATTAACCGCCAAAGAATTGATATATCTAGCTACTTAACGCTGTACGCGCCAGCATTGGACTGGATACTCCAGGGCTTGGTGCATCGATCACCGGAAACTTATGCCGATGAAATACTCAACATGTGCAAGGAGAAAAAAAATAAGTAAAAGAACACATTCAAATTTAATAACTAGGGGAAAAAAACATTTAAACAATTTCAGTGGGCCACTTTTGATGTCGATTTTATCCTCTTTTAAGCCCGATTTTATAGCCAACAGAGCGCTGGAATTCGTGAAAACCCTGTCGAATTCGAACACTGAAGGAATAACTAAGGGCCAACTATTCAGAGCTTTAGGAGCCAGTTTTAATCACATTCCGCCACCGATGGACCAGAGATTGCCTGTTTTAACGGCGGCTTTTGTCACAATTAACACCTTCACCAACCCCAGTGAATACATCAGCTGCGTAGAGATGTGGTCGCAATACACAGCAGAACATTTTAGTGTAAGAACAATTTTTAAATGAACTTTTTTAAAATTAATTCTTTCCTTTCTAATTGCAGTTAAAGGAAGTCAATACTCTATTAGGTGAAATACTTCATAGGATGAACCAGAATAAAGTTTACGAGAGCCACTATCCGCAGCTGCAGTCAATTATTGATAAGATTGTGAAGCACGTAAAGGACCTGGAAACTTTACTCACTTTGGTAAGTAAATTTAAACCTAAATAAGTCTTAAACCTTAAAAACACTGAATTGTTGTGAGCTATTGACCTCTTTTCTGGGATTTCAGGACAATTTCCTCCCAGTGCTGGACCTCTTTCAGAAAGAATCTGTTAAACTTGATGTGTGCAAGAACATTATCACCACCTACAAGTATAACTTTGAAGGAACTACTTCAGATCCCGTCGTCACAAACGCGCTCATGTATATCTGCAAAGTGCTGAATGACTCTGTGAAGTAAGTACAAAAAAATTATCTTCGTCTTTTGTAACTGAATTGCTTTTTAAAACTATTAATTAATAAATATTTAACTAAGAGAAATGGGACAGTTCATTATGTTGATTAAATTCCAATACTTCAACTATGTTCAAGAATTAAATTGTTTACCAAAACTCAAACAACCTTTCAGCGCTTTAACTGTAGAAGACGAACGCCGCCAGATTGGAGGACTAATCAGCAACTTCATAAAAAAAGTAAACTATGGTCGAGATTTCGAGCAGCAGCTCACTTTCTACGTGGAAGCGAGGGCAGCCTTCCCGAATTTGGACGCAGTCTTCACAACCCTGGTGCAATGCGTTAACACCTTGGCCGTAGAAACGAGGAAAATTGTAAACGGACAGCACACCAGAAAAACGGCTGCATTTGTTAAAGCGTGCGCCGCTTATTGCTTCATAACAATTCCCAGCATCGTTTCGGTTTCTACACAAATGGACTTATACCTGCTAAGCGGGCAAGTCGCGCTACTGAATTTGTGTCTGGGACAAGGTAAGCTAAATTGTCTCTATTTAGATTTTACGGAAATTTATTTTGGGGCTTGATTTCAGCGGATGCATGCTTTGAAACTGCACTGAATTTGGTCGCAGAACTCCCAAGAACAATTGAAATTGAAGGGAAATTGAAAAGTACTGAAAGTTACTTGATATCTTACTTATGTAACATGCTCTCAACGCTGATTGTTGTTCCCGTAAGTAAAAGATTTGGCCTCATTCCTAATAGCTGAATTGAATTCACTTTTAATTGAGGAGTGTCTATTCAAAAGAAGCTATTTACACTTTTGGTCATTCAATGTTTTTTAATAATTCAACTCCTAATCTTAGATCCTACATTAATCAGGCATTACCTTTGATCAAAAATGTCTAGTTTCTTACTAATAGTAACCTTATTTTTATTGTCCCAATCAAATGGTGCTATTTCCATCCAATTGAGTTATTTCTATAATTTTGATAATTTTTGATTACAAATTGGGAGATTTAGAAAAAGTTCATATCGAAGAAGAAGGTTTGATTTCTGAACTTTTTTGTGCGCGTCAACTGTTATTAAACTTAAATTTTATTTCCTTACATATCCTAAACCTAATTGGTATAAATATTGATCAAAAGGGTGTTATTTACAAGGAAATTGAAAGAGGTGCTACATGCTTTCCTCATTTAAGCTATAGTAGAGAATACAAATTATTTGTATGCTTTTCTTATTTAAATTCGCGAAATTCTTGTTTGTTTCATCTTTTAGGACAGTCCAGATCAAGGAGTGCTTTATTTAGTCCGCCTTCTGCTTGATGTTCTTAAGAAATACCCCTTCGATCTTCACAGCTCTGGACCTTCGGTTGTCTACTTGCATACACTGGACATGCTTTACACCGAGAGCCTTGAGGTTTTCCCCTACCACATTCCGAATGGTAACTGAAACGAACATTTTTAAATAAATCATATTCATCAAAATGTCTCAACAGTCGTGTCAAATGATGAATTGTATGGCGCTGATACAAAATTCATAGCCGAAGTGAACTCGATGTGCTCTCAAGTTGTTGACCAGTTACTGGTTCAACTAAAATCGCTGGGAGACGCCAATCAGTTGAGACTGCAATCAAACTTAGCCCTGGAGCTCTTTGCGCGAATTGTAATGTATGCAGACCTTACGAAAGATAAAATGCTTTCACTTGCTGGAAACCTATGGAATTTAGCGCTTAAAATCGAATCGAATGTCGATCCTAGACTACCGGTACGTAAAGAAATTTTCACTTTTTCCAGTTAAAATCAAGACGAAATGAGATTATTCATTTTTTGATTTATTTTAAGAAAAAAATTCTCAGATATGTAGAGGACGCGAAAGGGCGAGCAAGCAATCCCCTTTACAGCCAGAGGATGGAGGAGTTGATCGTACGCATGAAATCTAAATTGCAATAGGCTGAGTAGTGATATAAAAGGCTTTAAAGAAATAAATATCATTTAGAAATTAATAAATTTGTTTGCATTTCCGAACAAACCAACCAAATTATTATTAGAACCCTTTGATAAGTATTTAACATAATCAACATAAATTAAGATCAGCCACTTTTAATTAGTTCGATGGCTAGCAATTCATTAATGAATTAAAAGTATACCTTACTTTTTTTATCAAGCAATGGTATTTTGCTAAATCAATTCAAAAATAAAATCTCGGTCAAATTATAAGGCAAACTTTCTGGAAAATCCAAAAAGCTGATTTTCTGAAAAGCTATTACAATTATTTTGCACCTACAACATAATCCATTTTGAAATTGAGGGCACAATTCTTGCAGTTATTTGAATCGGTTCGAAAAGAGCTTACAAAAGCACCTTTTGAACTGAAATTCCTTCCTAAATTTTTAGTAAATTCCTTTCAGTTACCTTTGACTTCAATTTAATTTTTTCGTTCAAATTGGTTAAAATAGTTTGATAAAAAAATTCAATCGATTAATTTCAACGGCAAAATTAATTGAAGCCAGATGCAACTAAAATGAATTTGTGAGAACTTTGGAATGAATACAACCATATGTATTTTATTTAAATTTTATTATTTTATAGTTTACATCTTATTTCAATTTTATTATTTTAATCCTGAAATAGCTTTAAAACTGGTAAAGTAAAATCTAAATTTAATTGAAACTGACAAAGTTATTTTCAACAATGAACTTACCTAAAATCCGAGTTAGAAATTATTTTTTCATGTTTTACATTTTCAAAAAGCAAGCCAATATCAAGAGTAAACTTACTACAGATTAAAATCTCAAAAAACTCCAGGCTGCTTTTAAATTTCCTACATTTCAAAAAAATTATCCACCGATGATTTCAATGTCCGACAAAACTGAAACCAAATTATACAACTCCATCGCAGTCTGGTGGTTTCTGTCCGCTAAAAATTAAACAACGAACCCTTTCTCGTGTGCTACAATAGCCAGGAATCAAAGGCATACAACCCAAACAGTAAACTCCAATATTAATTCTGAAACCAATATATTTTTAGAGCAAATTGGCAAGCAACATTAAAAACGACTGTTATGAAGAATGTGCGATTTCATTCCACAAAAAAAATTAACTCCCAAACAAACCCAACATTAGGTGTGTTTAAAAAGGACATAATGTAAATGAAAGTCCCCCAAACAACAATGTTATCTAATATAAACAGTATACCATTTATTTACGAAGTAGAAAAGTCTTTAAGCTTCCACAAATGATGTAAAAACACAGATGATAAGAAACCACAAAAAATATTGTGAGCCTCGTCTAATCAATCAAAAAATTTCTTGTGTTGGTCACATAATTTATTTTGAATTTTTAGTATCTTTACTTCGATAATTTCTCATAAAATACTTTCAATTTAAAGCTGCTAAAAAATTATTGGGAGAGAGTAATAATAATAATAATAATGATGGAGTTCAAGGAACAAAACTTTCACATTTCTTATGCAGAGCGAGGAAGGGGCACAAATGTCTCAAATGCGACGACGATGATAAACATAAAAAAAACAAAAAAATTATGTAAACTTGTGCTTATAAGTAACGCGCATTAAACGTACTCTACATTAATTGAAATTAAAACGTAAACAGAATACAGAAAACGGAATGGAGAGTTATTTTTACAGCGATTTTTTATTAGCGATGTCGTTAAAGGCGCTGAACTGAGGAGGCGAAAGCACATGAACTGACGGAAGTATTACATCTGAAAAAATTTCGTTTCACTTGTTTTTTTTTATTTTCTCTATTTTACTCTATGTATTTTCTTCAATATATATAAATGCATCGCGACGGCAAAATGACTACTGTGACATTTACTTTCTCACTTGAATCGTATTATTAATATAAATATAATTCATTGTACCTTATTACGAACAAATACAATATTTTTATATTTTGTTGCATTTCTTAAGTATATTTTTTTGCTATTTATATCTTACGGTTAGTAAAATTTTTATATACTTTAGGTGTAATATATAAAAATTGCCTTCGTAAAAAAACATAAAAGAGGAAATTCTTTTAAAACCAAATGAGGAGTGTTGTGAATTTTAGTTTTTGTTCGTATAAAAATTTTCAGAAGATCAGGCAGGCTAATGGCTCTCCACCCGCAGGGGAAGGAAGCCACATGCCCACCGTTCTAAGAGCTTTCCGGAAATTTTGACAAGCGAATATTTTTTCATTATATCTTATGAACTGCCTTACAAGAGACCACGACACTTAAGAATGTGCAGAAAATAGCTATGCAATTATACGACAGACCTAAATTAATTTTTTTTTTAATTTTTTCTTTTTTTTGTTTGCTTTTTCTTTGCATTCAAGTATTTATACTCTCTAGAAAATAACGCGACAATTGTTTCTTTGCCTAATCTTCTATCTGGGAGAAAATTCAAATAATACAGAAAACAATGTTTTTTGCGATGTATCTGGTTGCTTATGTTGGAAAATGTTCATGTACGCTGTGTGGCTGAATGTTCTTGCTAAATGTTTGAGTGTGTGTGTATATTTGCGTGTGTTGTGTATGTGAATGATTTAATTTTCTTTTCATATTTCTTTTTCTCATGTTTTGTTTAGTACTTTCAAAAGATTTCTAAACCTTACTGTTTTCAATTTTTTTAATGTAAAGACGAAACAATACACTTATAATTTACTTTAACCTTATATGTATATGTTTTTTCATCTTTTTTTTTTCTTTACTTAGTTATTTCCTTAATAATAAGTTCTTGTTTTTTATAGATTTTCACACATACACTTTACTTAAATTACGACACGTCTTGGTCTTCGACATCCTGAATTTGTTCTTTTTGCTCGCCCTCACCTGTAAAGTAAAAAAAAAATATTTAGTCCGATTACGGGTATAACGCTCAATGTCAGATAAATTTTGTACCACTGACGGATTCGTTCGATATCACACTTGCATTATAGCATTCATTCCCAAAATTCTAGCAGTCGCCTTTTTAAAACTTATTGTTTCAATATTTATGCGGTGCTGCAAAGGCACTTTTTTACAACTGACGAAAGCTCATAAGATATGCAATAAGTAATTGGAACTAATTATAGATAAAAGTCGAATCTTAACGCATTACCGTCTATTGTAAGATTTAGGCACTCGAACTGATTTGATTTTTTAGCTAATTGTACATGCAGTACAATCGAACTCTGTTAAGAATTCTAATAGATTTTATACATATAGTATAAATATTTATATACATAAATTCCGCCTCTAAAAATTTCACTACTCCTCACTTTCTTTTTATTATTCCGAGCAACTATCCCGGACGTGACCAATTAAAGAATAAAAACAAAAGCAAAAGCTCATTTGCCTAATTATTCATTAGGAAGTGCGCAGTACTAGCCACAAGTTTCATTACACCCGTTACTTACCGTCAGCTTGCATATCAGACGTCCACAGTGTAAGATTATCCCTCAGCAGTTGCATAATAAGCGTCGAATCTTTATAGCTTTCTTCGCTAAGTGTGTCCAGCTCAGCGATTGCGTCATCAAATGCAGCTTTCGCTAATCGACAGGCACGATCAGGGGAGTTCAAAATTTCATAATAAAATACCTGTAATGTACCAAAAATAAAATGGTAGTTAATCATCAATTATTTGGATTTTATGGGGTTTATATGCACTTACAGAGAAATTCAATGCTAATCCCAACCGGATTGGATGCGTAGGTGGAAGATCAGTCATAGCAATATCACTTGCAGCTTTGTAAGCAACTAAGGAATTTTCCGCTGCTTCTTTCCTATCGGCTCCGGTTGCGAATTCAGCCAAATAGCGATGGTAGTCACCTTTCATTTTATAGTAAAATACTTTACTTTCGCCTGTTGTGGCACATGGAATTAGGTGCTTTTCCAAAACATTCAGAATGTCAGAGCAAATATCACGTAATTCTTTTTCTACTTGTCCGCGGTAGTTCTTAATCATTTCGAGCTTCTCCTCGGCTCCCTTAATTTAAGGAAAATAAAATTACATTGTAGGATATTTGTGAGATTGCAAAACTTCAATGAGACTTTCTTCAAAATTTAAATTAAAAAGATATCAACCAAAGTCGCAAGCTTACTTTGTTTTCCTCCTTTTGTTCAATGGAAGTTATTATCCTCCAGGAAGCTCGTCGGGCACCGATGACATTTTTGTAGGCCACAGATAGAAGATTCCGTTCCTCGACTGTTAGTTCAACATCCATGGACGCGACCTTCTTCATCGCCTCGACCATTTCTGTAAAGACAAGCAAGTGAACAATTGTTAAATCGTTGCATGAAAATTGATTCTCGGTGATATTATTTAAGAACCGAGAAAAGGAGTTCAAGGGGCAGTTTACCACTATTTGGGGGCGGTCGACGTAGAAAAATTAAACGGGCATACATAGCTTCGAGTTAATTAAGAAACTTTAGCCGCACTTAACCCAGCCGAACTACTACAATTATTTTAATAAGTTTCTTTTCTTGAAGAAAACTTCCGTCTTATCGCAATTCCTCCCATTAATATTCCATTCACGGGAACTTACCGGCTTCTTTCATTCTTTTTTTTTCGCAATTTTGTTATTTCGTGCCTCATTTGCGAGGTCGAAACTTCCAAGTGGACGACGAAGCAGAGGCGTTGCAAAAAATCATGACCTAAACATCAGAGAACGCACCTTTTGACCCAACGAACGAGAAAAGCACCATCATCCATCCCACTGTTGACCACCTCAAAAATTGAGGTTCTATCGAGTAAAAATCAATTAAGGTTTTACATGTTCACCTTGTTCACCTGAATTAATGAAGCAAAAGTATGACAAAGCCCTCTAGGTTCAGATAATTACTCATTCTAATTGAGTTCAAATTCTTCGTAAATTTCGATAATAAAATTTGTCCCCTTTTACGCACCCAACGAATTCTTGTTGCCAGCTAGACGAGACGATGGTTCTAGATTTCTCTAGCTCAGCCCAAAACAGCAAACAATAAAAGAGGAGCAGACCCATTTATTGGGGGTGGAGTGCCTAAATTTGAAAGAGAAGAACAACAAAAAAAAAGCCATTTTAACGCAAAGTGAGAAAGGAAATTAAATGATATTGAATTAGCCGAGAACTTTTGGACAAATTCGAGAGAAGTCTAACGAAGCGGACCAGCCTAACCTCCTAATGGCTGGCGTTCGCCTGCCTGGCCTGAAAATCAATATTTTGCGTGAGTGCACACAGAAATTTGTAGATTGTCGTTCCCCGTAGACTTTGTGCGTTTTCGGTGTTCCCGCGTGAAAACCGACCACGCATGTGTGTATACACAACGTGTAAACAATTATTTTCTTAAAACATTCTCAATACCGTCGCCTTTTCCCGCACAGAGGCATAGTACAACGAAACGATTTGCGGGCGCCAACTTGGTTACCTATAACTTTGCTAAAATTTTAGGAGACCCTGTATTAAATCTGATCGTTAAATTTCATAATTCCCCTTTAATACACGTTTTACTTTACTCCCACGGCGATTACCAAAAATAAATTTTGCGTACGATGTCTGGTACGTCGTACTGGCAGGATATGGTGAGCGACAGAAGAACTTCAGGATATTAATGGTAAATATTCACAATACATTTACGAGCTTTTCAAAGAACATTGCGGGCACGCTTTTAATAATATCAAAGAATTTGCACAAAAGACGAGTGTTTAATTAGATTTATTGATGCTTTTGGCTGAATAAACGTTCCGTTTTGGGGTATGTCGTGAATAGTCGTAATCACTGGCGCGTTAGCCGGAATTGCTTTCGAATCTTTGGGATGATCTGAAATAGCTCCATTTCGCGAGCCGCATTAGTAACGGCCCGAAATTTTCATTTCAAAAGCAATTTCCCTTTTACATCAATTTCTAAGCTAGAAGAAACTGCCATTTGATCCACAGGAAGTTCGTCACACGTCGTCTATTTTGAAAACATTTTCTACTAAGTATGTAAATAAACCTATGTATTTTAATATTGTTAAGTACCGCGCAGAAGATTAAGCTCCCTCAAGATCCAGCCTTGGTTTTTTGCTGCGATTTTGACACATTAAATCGTTAATCAGCATTATCTTATCCACTTCATTTCTGAGTTCCATCAAGTCATAAAACTAGCTTTAATTAAAATCACTGATAATGATTGTATTCATTCATCGATGGACTATATTAAGCGATTTATTAATATATACAATAAAAAAATTAAGGAATGATTTCATTATGTTTATTCAAAATATAGAGATCGAGTGAAAATTCAGTTTGTTTTTCAAAATAGTTATAGATAGAGTGTTACTCTATATACATATGTATATAATATTAAGACCAAACGTTTATCTTAAACACATGCTCCATTATTGTGCTAGGTGGTTACAAACAAATCGTAACCATGGATCTTACGTATGTACCAATTTACGCCTAAACTCTCCCTGGGTGAAACAAGATTCAATTATTTAATATGAAGAATGGACGAGATCACTACCACCTAGTGAAGTAATACTTGGACAATAAAGCAATATTGTATTTTGTGAGGACCAACGCAAATCAAATCTCATACATGAATGAATCAAGTTTAATTAATCAAATTAATTACTCTGTTACTAACCAGATACACACTTTGAACAAAAGATTAAGCTTCACTTAATAGTGCACTTTCCGAGCTTTCAACAAGTATTCAAAGTTTTTCCAAAAATTGGTATTATATTTTCCTACATCCTTTTTAATCCATCCTTTGAATTCGTTAAAAGTTAAAAAATACTCCAGCATCTACGCCTTTCAATTAAAAAACTTTGAAGATTGATTCGCTGAGATTGATTGATTGATTGATTGATTGATTGATGGTGTAAGAAGCTAAAAAATAAGTTATCGCACGTGATACCCTCTATAATTTGTCAATTGATTATATTTAATGCATTCCAAAATAGCTGTACGGACGCATTAACCTAATTAGCAACAGACCGCAGCCGCCTGCGAAGAATTAGTCATCCAAAAAGCTTTTCCTAACTTATGACTAACAGCGGTGGTCAGTGAAAACCCCGTTCGACGCTCATGTCCAATACGAAGATAGAAAGACATAAAACATATCGAATTTCCCAACATCTGACCACAACAACGCATTTAGCAAAAATTTCATTATTTTAAGTCAAATTATGCCTACAGATCTTGCTGAATAAAATATTCCTTTCCAAATAGAGATACCTAAGTAAGCGCAGAATTCACACTAATAAAGATAAGCGACAAGCCGACACCCACGATGATACAAAAGAAAAAATTATGAGCGGCAGGTTCATGAATTTAGTTCAAACCACCACTCACGTTCGAAACTACGAACATATGAAAATTGTGCGGAAGCCGTGATGAAGTTCATAGACCATAGCTGGAAAGTGTTCACGACCAATTCAAGCAGAAGAAAAAAAATAGACAAAGAGGCCACAGCGCGTATTGGTAAAAGGGAGGGACAGCTACCAAAAAAAAAAAAAAAAAAGAGCCCACTAAATGAACACTTATTACCACCAGAGACCTTGCAATTGTCGCAATTAAAATCAAAAGCGACAAATTGCGTGAATTTTCGCATTTTAGTCCAAGATTATGTTGCATTGCAAAAATCGAAAGCAATTTTTATCGCTCGAGAATGAATTGCTCTTGGCATATTACAAGTTCGATTTTTTTATTTCAAACGTGCTCAATTCATTCACCTTAAAAGGCACAATGAGAAATTGTATACGAATGAGTAGGCCAGCACCTCACAGGTACGTTTCGCGCAATTTCATTGCTCAGTGTCACACACGATAGTCCGCCTTTTTAAAGTTGTATTCTTATCAAAAGCAATACACCTGGAGCATCCGATATGATTTAATAAGTTGATAAAGAACAACTTTAAGGTTAAAATTTTAAACATGTGATTTGCCCATTTGGTTAAATAGCAATCACCTTATCTACCGGTGTACAAAATTCATTTCATTTCGTACTTGGAAAAGTACTAATATTTGCTGGAGAGCTTTGCTCGATTGTTTGCACAATTAATTGTTCGACGTTACATCGATGCTTTCAGTGGAACGTTGAAGTTATTTTACCCAGCTAAGATTCAAGCGGATTGAGTTTACTAATTAGGTTATGGGAGTCTCTTTCTAGAAGTCGCGCCAACCTCATTCGACACGACTTCTTGCAGCTGAATTGCGTGCAACAATTCTTCTAAGATATTTGACTCGCATTTATGCCGCAAGAGGTCGAATATAACAAAGTTGACTGACTTCTATGCTAGCATAACTTGGCAAGTGTATTCACATAACTTCTAACTAGAATTTCCATTGAAAGAGGTTTTTAAACCCTGTTTAGCGTTACCCACTTCGTCAAATAAAATTAATAAATTAAATTCATTTTTAGTTGTCTGTTGTAGCCGTATTGACTTACAAAAATATATTTTTAAGTACATAGTATAAACATTTGTCAGAATTGTATTACAATTTTTGCCCTGATTAGCTTATACAAAAATAATAGGAAAATTAAAGTCCAATTTCAACATCATATTGAAGATTATTACCATCTGAATCAACTTTGGAAATTTTTTTAAAACAATTGTAGAAAAAAGGGAGGTTTGAACATTTTTCAAGCAGCTCAATTTAACGAAGAGAAATAAAGGAGACCCCTTTTAATAATTTATTATCTCCTCCTTTTATTAAGTAGGTATGTAATTTTCAATAAATTTTTAAATTTTTATGTTGACTTTTTCAGAAAATGCAAATTTTTCTTTATTTTTAACTTGTTAACAGCTTCTGGAACAAAGTTTATACAAAATAGGTCACGAAGAAAAATGATGCCAGGTCTGGTTAGGGTGGATTTTTTCTTTCTATTCTAATAGATCGCAAGAACGTGATAGTCCACTTATCTCGTTGAAAAGCACCCATACTCAGTTCAGGTGTGCATCTAGGAGATACGCCATTCTATTTAATTTTGTTACCCTTTAAGAAATCAATAATTTTTAACTCGTTGTAGGCAATTCTATTGGTTTGAGCGGTATACACTTGGACTGCTATTTCATACAATCTTGTTTTTGCAAAGTAACTAGCACACTTCTCTACCAATATTCAGTTTAAGCCTATCAATTGCATTAAAGTATTCAAGCAAACCCAGAGGAGCTCACCGCCGGAACGCAAAAGGAGAGTCCTACTTTCCCTATCGTTAAAAGGATACATCGCTCTAAGGACGACCTTTTTATTAAACAAGCCTCCTGTCGTGCTCCACAATGCTACAATCGCAAACTAGAGTACTTTTAAAGGTTTTGCGGCATCGTGTAGTACTCCGATGAGATATGGGAGGACACGACACGAGTCCTGCAGTCGTAGTCTGGACAAGGGAGGACGAAAGTTAGAAAATCGTGAGGAGATATAAGACCGGGATAAACTCATCATCCCATCAGTCGTCTGCCTCGTGGTCGCAACCTGCTGTTACTATGCGACTGACAGTTCGAAATGGGAGCGGAGCGTCCTCCCGAATTTTTCTAGGAGCAGACTCCTTCGGGTGTATGTGCACAGGGCGAGGATAAATATTTAATGAGGTTTGCGAACTCTAGAGAAGTCGAGATGTCGCCCTCCACCCTCGCTTCAGTTGGTGGCTACGCGATTGATTAAACAGCCCCTGGAGGGCGCTACTTGCTCAGCTTTCACTTGGGCTGGCTCGCTACCGAAAAACTGTGACCGCCGCCGCCGAGGCCGCATTCAGATAAATTAAAAATTCCCAGGTCGTTGCTATTTGCAATTTTGAGCACAGGCTGCCAGCGACGACGGCGGTGGCGAACGGACCCGCTGCCACCCGTCCAGCACTGGCCGACGAAATAAATCTGACGCTCGGGGAGTCGTATAAATTCCAAGGAATGTCCAATCCAACTCCAAGACGAGAAAGCCTCGTTTTTTTTTTTTTTTTTCCTCCACTCGCTTTTCTCGCCATTGCCGCGCGTCGCCCTAGTGTTGGTGTTACCGTTTCTTTTCCTTCAGGTTCAGCTTTGAGACCGCATCGCATACGCCGTCGTACGACTCATCGATAACTGCGATGACTAAACTCGGTGGCGGCAGGCGGCATCCCCTTGTCAGTCCCCGACCCACACTCGCGGCCGGCCCGTGTCCGTACACGCCGGCCCCTCTCTGTGTAGGCACTTGGAAACTGTGGTCCGGGTGTGTGCGTGCGCGCGGCCGAGTGTGCGTGTTAAGTGCCTCCTGCGTCTGCCCAAATATCGACGTATGCTGGAACGTCACTCACACACACTCGAGCGCTCACCCGCCTGTATTGTATGGGTGAGCGTGAGTAACAAAAGGAACATTTATTCGCGATTTAAAGTGCGCTGGCTGGTTCCCCTCACACTGCCCGCTCTCCCAGAGATTTTATTGATCCGGTCATTGATTTTTTCAGCTTTTTTTCTCTTTGAATTAACTGAAAAGGCGGCACAGAGTATGAAATCAGGACATTTTACGATGTGCGAATACGTCACATCAACGACATTCTAATTAAATTCAAGATGCGCCGCCCCATCTTCCGCATGCCACGAGCTGGCCAAAAAAAAAATTTTTTTTTTGCGCAAAAGCCGGCACCCGCAGTGGAAAAATCCTCCGAAGATTCTCTCGTTTTCCGAAAACGATTTCATGGAGATCCCGTTACGTGTCCAAGTCGATCTGAGAAAATCTTCGTCTGCCGGAAAATCCGCAACGAAAGAAAAGAAAGAAAAAAAAAAGTAAAATGCAAGTGCCCCTGTTGCAGTCAAAGTTGAGGCATCCGCCCGCCGCCACAGTTTATAAACTCCTTTCAGAAATGTGCAGCTCTCAAGACACAAAAACGAGAAAATTTCAACTCACCATCATAGCGCTCGGCTTGTTCGGCCAATTTCGCTTTATATACATTATTCTCGCGTTCGGACATTTTTGCTGTTTTTTACGATTCGATTCAATAAACTTGATCAAATTATAGTAAAATTCCCCGAGTGAGGTTTAATTTTATAAAATCACACACAAAACTGCTCTTGTGCCTTCCTATATAAAAAATAACGCCTACGGAATAGAACACCGCTCCAAACACACTAATCAATATGGCCGCACCTCTCCTCTTCTGAAAAACCGACGAAGGACTGAATATTTTATCGAATGTAATATCGAAAACTTGATTTTTTCCCTTCATTTTTCGTCAAGATGGCTGACTGCGAGAATCGATAAATGTGTTAGGTGGAACGCAGCATTAATAATTTTAATTGAAATATATTACTAGAATTCTCTTTATTCCTTCATTTAAATTATTTTCCAATTAGAAGACAACATTCAACATTAATTTACTACACGAATAGAGAGGATAAAATGTGCAAGATCCAAAAAAACGAACTAATATTTCGAGAATCGAACCGAGTTTGATGAGTAGTTTTGTAATTTAAGAAAACTTGCACCAGCGCTCTTCCGGAACCGCCACTATTTTAACTAAAAAGATATGAATTTGGATATTTTCGAAATTCTCAACGGAAAAGTTTAAGTTGAAATATTTATTATCAATTATTAAAAAAATTTAAATTCTTATATTCCCAAATATGTATCTTAATTGATTTAATAGGTCCTATAAGAAAATTAGATAATTTAATCCCAAAACATATTTGTTGATATTGTGTCGATTTGTCGTCCCTGGATGTCAGCCTAAACAATATTATATATATATATATATATTTTCTTGACTACCGAAGTTGGTAAATTTTTTCAAATTTTTTCACTTTGGAGTCGTACATTTCGAACACGGGGTATAATTTTGAAAAACGGTTTAAGAAATAAATATTCTCTAAATACAATCACTGTGTCATACGGACGGACGGATGTGCCGAAACTATAAGGGTGTACTGTTTTGCTATGGAATTGAAACCCTAAAAAGATTTTGGGATGGAGGCAATGCGGGAGGAGAGGGCAGATATTAAAACCAGATTCGTTCATTACATTACATTCTTTAAAACCTATATTTTAACTTAATTCTCAGTTTCTGTCTTATCATTATCCTGCTCACCATCGAAAAATTCGCTTTTCGACTCAACCATTCTGTCCTCGTCCGATTGGCTGACCCGAATGTCCGGATCAGACTCCTCCTTCTGCCGATTCTCCTCTGGCTCAACCGCGTCCTCAGGTATATTGAACATCTGAACACTGGGCGCATGCTGGCACATTTTCAGATTTTCATAGACGTGTTTCACAATAAGCTCCAGGTACTGTTTTGTATTGGCATTTTCTTGGCGGGATCCGATGTCCGGATGGAGGGTGAAGTCAGGAGCGAAAAATTCCAAGTAGTCTGTGAGTGGCAGCTCGTTTGAGATGGACTCATCGACCAGAAGGGAAGTTTCGTACGTCCAGCACCGTGCCACGTTACGGAGGGTATACCCACCCCCGCCGACGACTAACGTTGGAACATTAAGCTCCTTCACAAATTTCACGCACTCTCCATGACCTTTTGTGCTCAGCGAAAAGCAGCCGAGCCTGTCCCCTGCTAGGGAGTCAGCCCCGCACTGGAGGACAATTGCTGTAGGCCTGTAGAAGTCCATCACATGCGAAATGATTGGCTTAAAGACCTGGTAGTAGCTCTGGTCATCGATCCCCTCCTTCAAAGGAACATTGACGCTGTAATACCTCCCGGATTCTGCCCCAATCTCGTACATATCACCAGTGCCCGGGAAGAACCAGTTGCCGTACTTGTGAAAGGATACAGTCATCACCCGATCGGTTAAGTAAAACGCCTCCTGTACCCCGTCGCCGTGGTGGACGTCGATGTCAATGTATAGGACCCGCGGATGGTATTTCAGCAGCTCAAGTATTCCTATTACAATGTCATTTACATAACAGAATCCTGTGGAAGAATTTCTTTAATATTTTCCCAAAATTATGATGCTGGCAGCCTCACCGGAAGCCTCAAACTTCTTGGCATGATGAAGTCCTCCAGACCAATTGATACAAATATCACTGTGATTATGGTTAAGCTTTTGGGCCCCCTCTAGGGAAGCGCCTGTGTACATTGCGCAAAACTCGAAGAGACCATCAAAAACCGGACAGTCTTCTCCTACGCTAAAGTGCGACAAATATTTTGTGTAACCAACAGCTGCAAAAAAGCAATGTTTATCTAGTAAGAAGCTGCAAAAAAAGGAATCTTACAATTGCATTGTATATTCTGCGGAGTAACCTGCTGGAGAAATTCGATGTATTCCTCGCTGTGGAACCTCAGCATATCTTGTGCACTGGCCCTGTTTTATTGAAAATGTATTAAAATAAAGCCTTTGAATGCTCAAAAAACGACCACCCACTTGTAAGGTCTGTAGATCTTCATTTTCTTGTGCAGCCCGTAATTCATGACCAAACTGTGGGTAACCGAAAGGCGATGCGGCTTCATCGGGTGGCCCGGCCCATAGTGGAAATTTCCCACGTCCGGATTATAAAAGTATGAAACTCTTCTGTTGCTCATTTCGCAGCGATCAGTTAAAAATATTTTTTAGAAATAATATCACGACTAATATAAAAACAACAAGCAATAAACGTCGGGTAATTGTAAAATCCAGAATCATGTTTATTAAAACATTTTCACGCACTTTGCTGCCGATAATCAAAAACACGACGAAACGTCAATTTGGCAATTCGAACTGTCAATGGATGTTAGTGGTGCCAGAGTCCTTTTTCAATAAATCTGTGGTAGGTTTACATCACAAATTATTATTAAATAACGAGTTTTTCCACTTCTTGAACGTTAAAATAAAAATAACGCTCCGAAAAGTTATAGTCTAATTGCTTATTGTTACCATGGAATAATAAGAATTTCGAGAGCTATTTATTTATTTTCGGATGTCTGAGTCTTCCAAAACAATCGATAATTTTCCTGCACTTTTTATTTTAGTTAGTTTTTATAAAGAAGTTAAAACTAAATCTCAATTCTAACGAAAATTTAATTTAACACGTTCAGTGCGTCGTATATTTCAAATTCCACCTTGGCAAACTGAATTTTTGTTACGCACGCAGTTGCCATGGTGACCGTGGGAGCACGAGTTCCGATACGCATGCCGCGTTCAACTTTCTTGGAAACTCCCGTTCCCATCTGCGCGTAACGTATTAACTCTTTTATCAGGGAAATTATTCACATTCTGTTAATTTTAAATCGTGCAAAAAACCGACCTGCAAACCAAACTACCAATAAGCTTATTAGAAGAATGCTCCTCCATTCATCCCAAAAAAAAGAGTGCCTACAAATAAACAAAAATGTAGACTACAATGTCTAACTTATAAAACATATTTATTTCATATTTTTACAAGTCAGTTAGTCTTAACGATACCTAAAATTCTAATTTTGCTCATTCTTAAATATGGTACACTTTACTTTAGAGCGTTGACAAAATTCAACAAGTTGTTAAAACATCTTTGGTATTTACTAAATACATTGAATCATATTTTAATTCTTACTTAAGCTCAGTAACGCTATCAAGAAAGAAACGTACACTCTTATCCCTAAGTGGATACAGCGAAAGAAGCAAAAGAGAAACTAATTTTAGTTACGTGTCAGAAACGCTAATCTGCTGTGTACATAGAAAGAATTACACAAAACCCATTTAATACCCTCACAGTGACGAGGGAATAGAGACTAAATTGCACAAAATTTTAATAAGCAAGGATTTGAAAAAATCAAAACGTGTGTGACGTAGATCGTCTGTTGTTTTGAGTTCTTCTAAGGAGCAATACCGGGGTCTGCACATAAACACGCACACCCCAAGGACATTTTGTATGAAAGACACCGGAAGGTAAGAACAGCTACTTGATTTACAATCATGGGGGTACAGCCGAAAACCGACTAAATCGCGGAGGTACCACTTTTACGCATATCGGTGAAACGCGACGACGAAGATCACGTACCCCTTCATCGCTACTCGATTCGATTTGTAGAAAGGCAGCCGGTTTCACTGCCGTAAACGTACACCTAGTAAGGGTCAACAGCTTAAATTGTAAGGTCCTACTGACTACCGTTAATTAATTAACTCTGTTTTCGTTTAACAACTAGCTTAATGTCTTTAACTTGTAAATTGTGCTTAGACTTAGCAGCAAATTTGATCACAGCTTGCGTAGATACCTGGGGTACATGCCTTAGATCAAGCCATGTTAATTGCTCGCATTTACTTAGATAATCCAAAGAAAGCTCGGTCACAAGGCGGCAGCTACTTAGATTCAATTCAACAAGGGTATTTATGGCACTCTGGCATGTACCAATTTGCGCAACACCGGCATCCGTAATTCGTTGACACGATGATAAGTCTAAGTGAATTAAAGATGGTAAGCCTTGGGTGATGTAGCGTAGGGCCACATCGGATATATCTGTACCTGCGACTTTAAGCGTTTTTAAGTTTCTTAAGCGTGACTTAGAATCAGTGAGACCAGGACGCGAATCCTTCGGCGGCGAAAGGATCTCCCGAATGGCAGAATCATTCAAGCCGCGAACAAAGCTTAAATCTAGAACTTGCAGTGGGGGACAGAGGCATGTATGCAATGCCAAAATCGCCTGAATTGGGCAATTTTGTAGACTTAAATTCTTTAATCCTGGAAGACGGGCAATCACCCAAGCAAGTTGTCTTTTTGCTATTTGCGTCCAATCCAGAATAAGATGTTCTGGCTGTCTACGAACGATAGCCGTTAGCAGAGACGCGGAAAGTTTGTGCTCAGCACAATTCATACACTTCCAAAGTGTTGGATCAACAGAGACATTTGACCAGGCCTTGCAAACCATCGAACAAGTCACAAGGGTTTCTGGTGGTAAAAATCTAAATACAGCCTTAAGAACAGTCGTATCAAGAGCTAAATTAATTGCAGCATGCTGCGATTGATTGTGCAACTGTCCTGGTCTGACCACATACTGAGGCTTCTTCAGGACTTTCGTTGATGAGCTGAGAATTTGGTGCCCCAGCTGTGTTCGAATGGTATTCTTCTTTCTAGGTAAATTTACATTCGCCTCGGAAACATCCACACTTTCGTGCATACTGCTGCACATGCTACCATCATCGCTCTTCCGCCTTTTAATTGTATTCACTCCTAAACGGTTATCCAGGTCCTTATTGTCGTTGCTGTTTGTCTCCAGGCGCTCCAGCTTCACACCTTCGACTTTAATTTCTTTCTTAATATCGAGCTTTGTGGGCGTGTCCAACTCTGACTCACTGGACATCCCAAATTCATGGTTACCATCTTGATGCGCTTTGTTTTCCACAGCCGAAGATGCATCGCTGCTCACAGACATCCGTCGAATTTCTGACGATTTTTGACGAGCTCTAAAGTGACGGGGCTGGAAAAGGTCCAAAATATTAATATTAAATTATGTTTGGTATAAGGTTTGTCTTAAATAAAAAACCAATTACAAATAATGCGATCGAATTATCTGAATTAATTAACCCTCGCACTCCAAGCAATTCTGCTATATACAGGCAGTCAACTCAAATACAATTTTTCTTATATTTCTGAGTTATGGAATGATCGGCGACGAAAACCTCTTTGCAGTCGGTTAGATTATACGATTTTCTTTTAGAATTTTACATTTTTATTAAAACTTAATGCTAAATTTTGGGCAGTGAATTGGCCCTCAGAGCAGAACGCATTCAAGTTTCCCCGTGCAGTACAAATAGCCTGCCTAAGGAGTGCAAAAGTCTAATTAAATAGAAAATTTATATTTCAAGAAATAGTAAATAAATGAAAATTAAATTTAGCAAATAAAACATACTATACCTTATAGTCCGTATTTTTGCCGGATTTGCAACAAGATGGACACTCCCAGCTGTTAGGAAGATCCTCGTTCACTATGCCTTTAGCGCTCTGCGCCTTTCTCTGGGCGCAGTCGGGATGAGCAATCTCGTAACATACGGAGCACTCCATCAAGGATGAAGGTCCTTCAAGTGATGCCTGTAGTTTCGCTTGAGGAGACACTGGAGTTTGCCTCCAACCATCCAAATGGCAGTAGACGCACTGGGCGGTTACAGGTAGCATTGGTGACAAGCACTGCCGTCGCATGCAAGTCTGTTTGGCACGCCCGGGACCCCCAAATTTGACCATATCCAAGCAAAAGCTACACTCGCCACAATCTGACCGCTGGCACGCTTCGCACACTTTGCACCGTGTCCTCCTTCGACGCGGCGTGCCGTTCGAAACAGTCTGATTGTTTTGTGCCTTTGGACCACCATCAGGGGTGCTTCCCTCAGAAATCGAAGAATTGTTACTACTACTCTTTTTATGGGAAGTTTTAACCGGCTTGGCTACTGGCGGCGGCGCAAAATTGCAAACCTCTGGACTCGTAGTAAATTCGGGATTTTCAACTGCATTGATGCTGGCCGTGCTACCATTACTCAGCGGCTCAGTTTTAAATGTTCGATTTTCTATAAACTGCTGCTCAATCGGAGGGCAGCTATTTTCGCTGACTTCTACTTTAAGGGTTTCGATGAAC
Source organism: Machimus rusticus (assembly GCA_951509405.1). Classification (NCBI taxonomy): domain Eukaryota; kingdom Metazoa; phylum Arthropoda; class Insecta; order Diptera; family Asilidae; genus Machimus; species Machimus rusticus. The sequence continues at coordinate 12,150,644 of OX608054.1, read as the reverse complement.
ATTGTACGATCGTAAGGTACATATGGCGCATTAATCAATGCTTCGGGCTTGAGAACTGGCTCTCCAGTTATCGCCAACTCGGGCCTATCTTTGCAGTGGCGCTCTACGAGATTGCGAACATCTTTGATTAAAGCAACTGGGTCCTTCACCAACTCTGGTACGCTCTTCTTGTGCGGTGGGAGATCGTAGAGATACATGACTATTTCCTGGTATAGAGAGAAGTATACAAATTATATTACTATGTACTAGCACAATTTGAAATTCATTCATTGTGTTTTCTTCATTAAACTAACATAATTTTTCAACATAATTTTATTTCACCTGAAAGCTTCTAAATAATCATAGTTCCCAAATAATATTGTTACAAAATTTTCCTTCGTTATTATTCACGTTTGGAATTTCATTCAAGTGGATATAGGGACCGGCGTTCGATCAACACGATCGTGGCATGTGTAATTCTCTAGCAGTCCGTTTATTATTATTGTAATTAACTGTACAACAAAAGATTGTTAATTCTTCCGTACTCTTTCCGAAGTAAATGAAGAAAACTGACTGTGCTATTTCCACATGTTCTATTGAAATGGAGCAAATATACTCTTTTGAAACGTACACGCTATTGCAGATCCAATTAACTGGGAATTTATCAATTTTTTTCAGATTAAGTTTAGGAGATTGTGTGTTTTAACATAGAGAACAAGATCCCATACTCAGTTGAAAAAAATACAAAATGTAAATATGTGAAGACACTCCTCAAATGTCCTAAAATGTAAGTCCGTCCATATATCGGAGTTGCAACGAAGGGCCGATGGTGCAATTTTGTCAGCATCCTGCTCGGCTGGCGAAATAGTAACAATATTTTAAATATACTATATCCCCTTAAAACTTTAATGAAAAACAACTGGGATTTTGCGACCTTCCTTCCTTGCAGTTTTCTTTTGTTCAATTAATAATGCTAATGCTGCAAAAATTCGCTTTTAATGTATTTCAAAAAAACAAATCATCAACAATCACAGTTTTACACTCTCAAATATTTTTTTTTAAATGTACATACATGTTATGTATCAACTTGACATGTCATAAAAAAGTTATTTTCTTAATTTTAAGATACACAACACGACCACCACCTGACCATAAATTTCACGTCGTTCATTTTATACCTTAGGCGACATTCTCCTGAGTCATATTTAGCAGACAGATTAAATGACGTATTATGCCCTATAAAATATCTAAAATTGAAATTTGTTAAATAATTTCAAAGTTGCTTTTAGAGGGAAGTGTGGCCCGCAGGTTGTAAGGGGTTTGCATGTTGCAAGGCTTCGTTACACAGAAGATCACTCACAACCAGAAAGTACGTTTGATTTATGCGCGCAGGCAAGAATAAGATTCTCAGAAACCACAAGAAGGGCGTATGTAATTTCACTTCATGTTAGGAAAAAAGCTCGATAAGATAGGACGTAGTAAGTGGATACACACACTGCGTTTATTCAGCTTAATATTGTAACTAAACATGACCTGGAGTGAAGACAATTCCTTCATCGTAATATTTACACCTTGGGAAGAAATGAAGTGTTTTATCAGTCTAATTTCTAGATTAAGCTTTATTTTTAGCAAGGTAAGTTGTCTTTTCAACACCACGTAATATTAAAACATGGTCTTCGTAATTTGTATAATTATTATAGAAACTTATAAATAAGGTTTACAGCTCATTATCTTATCTTTAATGTTATTGATTTTGAAAATGAACTAGACTCATACTACTAAAATCTGAACCTGGAAAAATTTAACCAAATGTAGGAAATTAAATTTCAATGTCATCGAATACGCGTGTAAGATTAGAAAAATAATAACTAGAGGGTTCCGTTTCGAACAACATTCACCCGACTGTCCTAATTAAAAGTGGGGAGCTAAACTGCAATCATAGGGGTGCTTGGGGACATGATTTACGTAAAACTCACTTAATTATTTACGAAATTGCGTTATGGAAGCAATCCACTTACCTTTAGTCCAAAAAGCTCATGATGCGTTAAATGAATATGTGGCCTGCTCGCCATGTCCTCCTCTGTCGACCACTCTCCCTCCAAATGAGACCTGCCCAGGAGAGTGTAGACGTATCTTGCGAGGACGTACCAAAGCATTTCCGTGAAAAATGGATAACGAAATTTCTGTGGGACTTTCGTTAGATCCTCAACTTGTGCAGTTTTTAATTGCTTAACGATCCCAAAGGAATGCAAAAAATTTCCGCCAAATACAAGCGAATCAGTTGGGGTATAAACAGCGTGTATCCAACCTGTTGGAATAAAGAAGGTGTTCCCTGCTGTGAGATACACACGAGCGCATTTTTCCACAGTATCCCCAAAGAATACGTCCGACTGTTTTCCAGATAACACCCATTTTTCATAAAGTTGGAGATTTTTTTCTGTTGGCGGAATTAGCCAGAATACCTTGCTGCCCTTCAGTATATGATACCAGACCGACGTTCCCCCAAAATCAATGTGAAAATCTGTGTAGCAATTCTTGACCGACATGAGACAATATTTTTGCACTTTGGGATACATCATGTCCCCAATGGCATTCGTTTCCTCAATTTGGGCCTCTTTAAGTTGCTTCGGCCAAACTACGTCCACCCAGTCTATTTGCCGTACTATGGCTGGACTCTGGACATACTGGTCCAGTTTGGTGTGAGAGAACTCAAGGGAAATAACGTTCAGTAATCGATCTTTATCGGGATCCTCATAATACTGCTGCCATTCTTTCATCGTCATTTGGATATTTTTCTGTGTGTTCACGTCCATAACATCCAGAATTCTTCTGGAGCCCACACAGAGGCGGACGTCATTTATAGTGAAATCCGTTGAGGGCACCCGCAGACCCAGCCCGGATTTCTCGCGAAATAAAAGTGGAATGTTAAAGCCATACTGTTGGATAAATCTGTGGATGAAGATGTCAAGTGATTAGGGCGCGGTGCTTCCGTTCCGAAAACTCAGGTGTACTAAAGGACTAAGGGACTAAAAGTGGCACGTGCTCGCACAATGCCTTTACTTACCCTACTGTGAGATCCGAGCCCTTCATTTCACGCACCATTCCGGCTTGCGCAAATTTCGAGGACTCGAGCTTTTCAGCGACGCTAAATCCTCGCACCCCCTCCAGGTCATCGTCACCTAGGGCCCATTCTTCTGAGTAAAGTTTACGTTGTTTTCTCTCACGCTGAAAGAGCAAGAAAAGTAAAATATAAAATAGAATCATGATAAAGAGTTGTATCGAAATAAAGAGCTTTTTTGTAAAATTGGCAAGATATCTTTTTGCTGCCATTAAACACGTGAAAACACTACAACAAAAGGTTGAGCAAGTAGAAAAGTTTCGCCTATTTGAGACGGAAGGCGCCCCCTGGAATAACATATATATTACGTTTCCAGCAGCACTGGGGAGTGATTTTATTTTGATTCTGGCGCGTTACCTCTTCTACGATATTCACGAACTTCACGTTCTGTTACTACGAAAACAATTCAATAAAAATAGCGGGCACAATCGCAAAAGTATAAACCCTACTTTAATACAACACAAGACAGCGGCAACTGTTTACACAGCTGTTAGCATTCTATTGGCTGTTACTGACGAAATCGGTTTTTTAACACTCAATGGAATTTGGGGCTATTCTACTGAAATAACGAGTTTTTACATGTATCACTGACTAAATAAATAATTCCGGGATCCACGTTAACCATTCTAAAAACCTTTCGGCATTGCTGCATTAACCGCAAACACATGAAGATAATCACTTTAACTAAAAGAAGTATTCCCTTCTCAAAATATATTCGTTTGGTTTCCAAATAGCTTACACATTTCTTTTTAAATTTTAAATAAATTTTGAATTTGTCTAAGACCCTATGTATAAAGTAGGTTTATATAGCCAATCATGTAAACAATTTATAAGATTATAAGATATGAAAACTGAAAACTGCATTGATTCCGCAGCTACAAAATTGAAGGCGGTTAAAAGACCGAAACGAAAATTTCAACGAATTATATAAGGTGATTTAACACAGGAAAGGTCGCCGGGACCCAGTTGGAGCCCAGTCGTCTACTTTCCGGTGCAACATCCCTAAAGTTTTTAACATACCGGCTTCATTGCTATCTGGCTTTTCATCATTTTTGACCCTCTGTACATCAGTAAATTTGTAAAATCCTAGATTTTTATTACTTTGAATAAAGTACGTCTTCCTTTGCGCAAGAAACGAGTCGATGAAAATAACCCAGGCAGGATCATTCAGCTTTTCTATATTTAAATATTCTATAAAATGGATTTGATTTAAACAATTTACGCAATAATTTCATTTAAGCGGGTAATTTCGAGATTTAATGGAATATTAGTGGGAATTTGAGAACAATTGTGGGCTGGAATTAATTAAGAAATATGAGAGTAATTGTGTCCATAAAGTTTGCACGTAATAGAGGCCCTATTGCCTCCTTCAATTGCGTAATTGGCCAAAATTCAAGGTTTGATCAAAGTTGAAAAGAAAAAAAGTAATATTTTTGAAAAGGAAATTATTACATAATACATTAATCAACAATATCGCTTAATTGACTTAATACCTGAGCAGCCGAAATCGACCAAAACTAGGCTTTAATTGCTATCAATAATAAAACGCATGTAAAAACCTTCTGAAAAGCTCTTTTACTTAGCGTAAATGCCGTTTTCTCTGTTTTGGGCACAAATGAGTTAATGCAAATTATAAATTATGTGTTGTTCTTGATTGATTCAGTAATTTAGCATTTCTGATAATTTAATCATTTCAATCAAATAAACGGCCAATTGGTATTTTAACTTGTTTTATAATTTAAATGTTCTTCCAATGAAAATGTATACTATATTTTTAAATTGTTGATTTACTTTCAAGGTAATTGAGACCCACAGTAAAATAATTTGATTTACATTCATACAATGAGCGATTAAAGTCAATCAACTTTTTGTGTCCAACAAGAACGGAGCGAGATCAATTTCGATCAGATAAAATTGCGTTCTTACATTAGATCACGATTTTGTGAACTTCCTCACATATCCCTGAAAAATTATTTTTTATGATTGAGATGATTTTCTTAGTTTTAAATTGACCTAAAATTACTTATATAAATCCATAGGACAAATTTTTTTAAAAAGAGTTATTTAAAGCCCCCCAAAACATTTAATCTAAGACAAATGAGTTTAAGATCTTAACCATCCGAAATGTTTTCCAGATGAAGCTTAGATTCTTTTCATTGAAATTGTTAAAGCCTTTTCTAGCTTAGAATTATAATTTTGAAATCTTTTAAATCTTTAAAGAATATAACTAATAAATAGAAAATATTAAAGACAAGTTCTGGGTTCTCATAGAAAAGAAGCAAAAACACCTGTCCCTAATTAGATCAACACAAAATACAAAGCGTTGTGCGAATCTCTCGAGTGTTTGTCTCAAAAACCATAATTAGGTTTGAATTAACTTCCAAGCAGAATAATGATTCAAAGCATCCTCCCCAAGTTCCTCGAAAGTGGAAAGAAAGACTGCAGGAAACATTCGCTTTGATGATCCTTATCGGATCCCCAAGTGGGTCAAAGCCTTAACCCTGCGGCACCACCACAAGAGGCTCGTTCGAGTCTTTTATATTTATTTTGCGACTGCTATTTGCAAAACAAACGAGACGTTTTTCCCCAATCTTAAGCACCCTTTCCTAGAGTCCATAAGTCTCTGAGTAATTGGAGTATTTTACATTTAAACTGTGCAAAATTAAAAGTAAAAGCAGCTTCCCCGCTTTAATGCTGGAAAAAAGAAAATTTTAGCGAATTAGTCAGCGATCGCTGAGACGAGACACCCCGGTGCGACGGCGACGAGAGTAAACCGCAACAGAGTTCGCGAGTGAAGCCGTGATTTGTGCATATGCAACTGGAAACTGCAACTGAAACAAAATTATAGGAACTGTTAAGGGATCGGTTCTGCGGGAGGGAATTTGCTGGTGACAAAGTTGCAGTAAACCAACCCTTATCTGAGGAGTGCTTTTTAATTAATACCCCAGACCAGCGAGGAGTAGATCTCTTGTTATGTGTGCATTCCAACGGTCCTATCAAAGTATCTCATTTGTATCTTGTTAGTCCATTTAATTGAAATCTGAACACCTATTGTGAAATATACAGCAACAAGCATCATTGCGGCGAATGGGGCACAATGCAAATGCGGCATTCAGTCCGACGACAGCCCGATAGCCAGCCAGCCACCCAGGCACTCAGTCCGGGCCGCTGGTGTCCCATGAGCTGCCTGCCAGCCACCTTCTTGGTTGCGAGGAGGAGTACCTCCCGAAGCCCCAAGATACTTGGAAAAGCTCAGAATTCCGAGGGGGCTCCGTGCGAACTGCGAAGTCGCGAATTATTACTCCGTGCGATATCAAATTAGCGCATTACTTAGGCATGCCTCGAGTCCCCCATTATCCAGATCGGAATCAGTTTCTTTCCATATTGAGAGGAATCGCCCAAGATTTGATTTGCCCGGTTCTCGGATATTTTATAACCAGCACGCAACGCTGCTGCCGGTCCACTGTTCTGCACAAAGTTTTGCCCAGCCGGGGAGCCGGGCCCCAGCACTCCCAGCCAGCAAGCAGCAGCGTCAGTAAAAGCTGTTCCCCAACACTGGGGGCTCGCTTATAGACCTGAGCAGCCGCATCAGCTCCCACAAACACCAGGCTGGGACGCCTCCTTCTATTTTTCTTTATACGTATCTCTAATTTTTTGCTCGTTTTAAAGAAAAGCTGAGGCAGCTTTTGTTATTTGAACATCGAATTACATCAACATTTAGCAGCAGTTTAGAACCGGAGCTTCGGAAGAGTGGAAATAGCCACGGCCCCGGACCGAACTGTGAGCTCCTCGCACGGTGAGCGGGATGCCCGTGTGTCCCACTGGATCCCGTGTCTGTCCCGTCCCGGGGCCAATGCGACGAGGTGAGCACACACCATACGGCCAGAAAGTGAATTTGCTGCTTGGCAATCGGCTGGGCTGCTCCCTGCTGCTGGTGCGGTGCAGGCTGGCTTTAGTGGAGCTCCCAGAAGAAAAATACAAAATCGGGAAACGAAAAAAAACTTGTTTAGCAGGTTTAAAAATCAACGAAAGAACACGGCACCGACTACGCTGATTTTTTATTTTTTTCTTTATTTTATTATATGAGGGGCCTTTTTGTGGCTCGGCGGCTTCGCAATTCGCGCACTTTATAGGGGCCGCCGAGGCGCGACGCAGAGCACATAGTCCTCTCGATCTCGGATCAGACCAGGCCCAGGCTGCGGCGCGGTTGCTGCTGCAGTTCTATAGACTTTTCCTATTTTTTCGACTCGGGGGCAAAAATACGGCTTTTGTTATCACGAAAATGGCGTCACATCCAAGAGAGCGCCCGTGCGGCGGTAAGAAACGGGGTGGACGCCTAAAATTTAGTAAATATGCCAAAAGGGATGCACCTTCCTGACGGAGGCTGGGGCTATTTGGGAGTTGCTTTACTAACCAGTTGACGGCGGCTCTGATGACTTCTTGCAGGCGACCCCGTTTCGGACATCGCCACACAAAGGTCGGGACACGAAATCGGAGAAAAACCTCTTTATGGAGGGACAAAAAAATAGCACACAAAACTCTTGAAGAGCAGCACTTGTATCTTAATTAGTTTTTCTTTTATAAATGCCTTTTTATTGTACACGAGAACACATCAAGTCGCTCGCTCGACACTACACCTCCGCCCTGCCCTCACTTGGTCCGCACCAACCGACGACGTTTTGGTAGCAGCACTTTTCGGCACCAATTCCATTAAATTGCCAACACCTCAGCCACTAAAATCACCTTCGTTCACACTGCGGAACTGTTTGCAACTGATTACAGCAGCGCACCCCGAATCGATTTTGGGGGAAAAAAAAATCTCTTGGACTAATTGGAAACCCGCGTTGCTTCGCCTCCCGATTTAGAAAACACGTCCACACCTCGCTATGGCATCGCCATTAATAAAAATGAAGTTCTGCGGACAAAATCACTTTGCCCGATTAAATCACGAGCGAGAGCGGGACGGCGTACTATGCAGATGAGATAAAGCATCCGGGCAATTGTTCTTGTCCCACTTTAACTAACGCACAAACGAGCTATTGAACTTGGGCAGCTCGGCTAGTGATCTTTTTTTAGCTGTCATTCCATATTCATCAAGCTTTAAGGCATCAGTAGCGGTACTAGGCATTTCAAACAAGTCTCATGAAAGCTCAAAAGTTATTTTATCTTTTATTCATTTATAGAGATTAACTTAATTTAAAGCTCAGGGGTTACAGAAGTTAAACAATCACATACAATTTATATACTAAAATTTATGCTTTGATTATACAGAAAAAAGGTTAAATTGTACTTCAAAATTGGCAGCCACTAGCCGGCTAAAAGCTCCATCAATTGAAACTTCAAAATACGAAACGTCAAAGTGGAGCGGTCGCCGCAAGGTGTTAAAAATGTTGAGGAATTTTCTAAAATTAGTGGTTTATTCTAACTGCCGCACAAATCCAGCAATTGGTAAGTTATCCTTAATTTTTTTCATATTTTAGAATATTTTCTAGAAGGTAGAAAATGTGTGAAATAACTACATTAACTCGTACTACCGCCAAAATTTGTGAACAAAAAATTACTTTTTATCCCCAGAAATAATATAGAGATTAATGTTAAAAATACACTAATTAAAAAGAGTTGAGTCGTTAATAGAAATTTTTCTTTGGATGATAAAATTCTTAGATGTTAGAACTTTGATTGTTTTAGAATCACTATCAACGTGCTAACAAAAATATAATTATAATTATTGCATAAATTACAGGCCAATGCCGCACTATCAAAAGATGGGTAGGTCCAACAATTCGTGAAATTAACAAACGCAAACGAAAATTGGGTCCAGAGCCTGAAGCCCCCCGATCCAACCGTATTGAATGGAATTACGGAGCTGAACTTTTCGCCTTTGGTAAGCGACTCAACGAGGAATTCGATTTGAAGAAGCTGCAGACGGCATTCATCCACCGGTCTTACATCCTTCATGAGGAAGTCAAACAGCGAAACTTAGGCATCGAAGAGCCAGAGATTAATTTGGACGACAACAGAAAACTTATCGAGAAAGGCGAAGAATTAGTTTCTGGATACTTGAAAGCGTACCTCAATTTTAGTTTACCGAAAGTCCCTGAGGATGGTCTCGAAGCAATTTATAAGTATCTAACGAGTGAGGATTTGCTAGCACATATTTCATCCCATATAGGAACAAAGGACCTTGCACTTTGTGGGGAATTCCCGCCAAGCAAAACCACACTACGAAACACACTTATGGCTGTAATTGGGGCCTTGGAAGAGTCTTCTGGTGAAAAGAAGGCCTATGATTTTATAAGGGACTTTATCTGCACACAACTGAATCAAAAGGATCTGATGGAGGTTTGGGAGCTGGAGAAACCTCTGGATCGCCTAAAAGCATTTTGTGTCGCTCATAAACTAGATGCACCTGAACCGAGGCTAATTGGTGAAATGGGAAAGAATACGATTTTAGCCACTTACCAAGTAGGGATTTACACAAACAAAAAATTAATTGGCAAGGGTAAGTAATTGCTACATGGACGTAAAAAAATTAACTAATTCATTTAACTTTTTAGGATTTGGAGAATCGGTGCAAATCGCTGTCGATATGGCGGCTGTGGATGCGTTACGATCTTTCTATGGAATTCACGATGACATGAAACCGTTCAACTTCAACATAGAAATTGAGCGTATTTCTGAAAAATTGCAGAAATTATCGTCATCAAAGGCTAGAAGGATATCTGAGAGTTAGTGAATTAAATTCCACTGTTTTTACATCTTTAAGTCAATAAATTGCTGGCAAGTACCCAGTCTTTTATTCCCCTTTTTGAGGGGAGGATGTCAGATAAAATTAAATACAATTCAATAACCTCAGAGGTTTAAATAAAATCCTTCCTGACAAATAGTCTAACTAATGTTCACGGTACGTAGAAATAAGATTCGAGTTGATTTGCATTTATTATCGTCGCATATATTTTGTAAACCGTAGAAACTTAATAGTAAACCATAGAAGTTAGCAGTAATTCTAAAACGAACGCATAGTCAGAGGACACACACAAAACATTTGTTACTTTTTCACAATTACTCCGGCCACGCACAAAATGGTAATATCAATTAGAGAAGAGCCTTCTTTCCTCGCCGACTACATGTCGGTATCCATCGTATAATTGAAATCGAAACTGGATGAATTATTGTTGTCCTTGCTGGTCCCCTCGTGATCGTCGTCGAGATCATCCTCGTCCTGCGACTGCCTCTTTTCGGCAAAATCACATAGTTTGAGAGGTGGCTGCCACAAGACCAGCGCTGTGCAGGGCTTCTCTACACGGGAGAGCAGTGCTTTAGGGATGATAGTGTCCTCCTCGCTAAGTTTTCTGATTTGTTCGCAGACAGATATTCGATTTGCAGTCTTTAGTTTTTCGGCGAGATCCTTCGACGACATGAGAATCGTGTAGTCTGAATCAGCCCCATCAGCGTCCATTGCGTAATCGGAGAGGGTGCTGTCCATTTCACCCTCCGTGACAGTATTGTGGGAGATGTAATCGGAAGATATGTGGAGCCCGTTTAAATGTGCAGCCATTTTCTCTTCGGTGATGAATTGCTTGGTCGGACTGGATTGGGATTGCAGAGCTTTTAGAAGGGTATCTGGTGAAAATGTTTATAGAAACTTACAGAGGAGGAAGCTCTAAGGATTTTCGCTTGTGAAGGTTAACTTGCTTCTTCCCGAAGGGGCCCATATGACCCGCATTAAATTCCATCACACCTTTGTACGGAGTAATCGTCCAGGGCATTGCCTCCGCATTCCAAGGAACGGTCGGGGGGCTCGGCATCATGTGCGGAGCACCAGGTATTGGGGGATTCCTAAATGCACTTAATATTCTATTAGTTTTGTGGATTGTAAAGAAATAATGCGGAGTAGTTTACCTCATTTTTTCGATAATTCTTCCTTCTGTTTTCGTTAACTTCGCTTTGCTACACACTGTCCTGACGTTTCACCGATCTTTCACTGTACTGTACCATTTGAAGGAAATTACTCGAAATAGCAGTGCCATGTAAAATATATTCGTTTTCAAAATTAAAATAGCCTAACATCATTAAAATATTCAAACTGCGCCGCTTATTTTCAACCCCAACTTTACGTTTCGCGTCATTTTTCAAGTCTACGTCTCGAAACTTTAATTTTTAAAACAAAAACTTCAAAACGTTTGAAAACCAACAAAAAGGAAATTTTCTACATGGCACTTCCATTGTCATAGCGGAGAAATGTCAAATAACGAGCTTTGATTCAAAAAATTGAATTTCCGACACAACTTCTTATAAATGTATTAAAAAATGACAGAGTCTCCTCAGGATATAATAAAACGGCTCGAGAAATTGCGACAATGGCAGGAAAATCAACAGAGGATTTTAATAGAACGGCAAAACAGCCAGCGGCAGATGTTGAAACTAGAGCATCAGAAGACCCGAGAAGAGTTGGGATTTTCTGGAAATTCTAGTGCTTTAAGGAATAGCGACTTATTTAAATCAGACGCAACACTAACAGAAGAAGGTTTAGAATTATTACAGGACTACGGAAGGAACACTTCTGGTCTGAACACGTCACATAAATTACCATCGAAGGTAATTAAACGGCCGTTCCTGAGAAGGGGTGAAGGACTTGCTAATCGATTTAAAGTCGATCCAGACCAGTTTAAACTTCAGAATTTACCCAAGTACAAGTACGCCAATGCATATAAAAGTTTTATGGAAAAAAGATTTGGGAAAAAGCGGCTTGTTGAACAAAGTAAAAGTAAAGAGGCTCTAGGAAAGGAGAGACCTAAAATACCACGAAAATCTGAGACTGCACCACATACGCAAAGGAATTCAGGTAGAACCCTTGTGCTTGAAAAAGTAAAATCTAAAACTGTCCAAAGAAAGGTTGAAAGAAGCCCCAAGAGCTCGGAAACAGACTCTGGCTTCCAAAGTACTAGCAAACTGTCTATAGAAAAGTGTCAAAGCGTTGTTCCTTTCAAAAACTGTGATAGAACATCGTCCAGTTCCGTCAGTATTAGTAGAGTTAAGGAAGATGCAGATGAATTGCAAGAAATGCCCAACAATAATTCGGATACCAATAATGAAACAGTTGTGCCTCAAGAGATAAGTGACCTTCCGTCTGATTCTAAAGAGAGTAAGGAAACCTCCGCCGAACCTGTATCCTGGGCTAAAGTGCTTAACACCTACAATCCCATTCCAATTGAAAAAATCCGGAAAACTCTACTCAGCTCTCCTTCATTACAGAACAGAACAGTAGACGAGGAGGATAGTTTAAGCCTTTTTGAGCTCATTGAAAAGAAGGCACAGGAAGGCAGTTTTTCACTTGATTTAAGTAGTATCAAGCGCTGGATTGAAGCTAACTCGAATAGTACTTTAGATTTGTCTGAAAACGAACCTTCCTTGTCGAAAACCATAGCTCGAAAAGGCATATCCCCTGTTCCATTTGATATTGATAAGAAAATTGTGTTAGACGAATCCGATGGCGAGGAGGAGGAGATAGATGACGACAGCTGCGATGAAGTAGAAGTTTGCGCAAGACCTGAAAAAAGCGAAAAGTGTCACGTTCGCTTCAGCGAAGATGTTGAAGTGAACGAGGTCGATTCCGATACGGATACCGCTCACTCAAATGATATGAATATCCTCAACACGCTCAGGACATCGACACCGAACGACAGCAACCAATTTGAGCAATTTAAGGCTGCAATTTTTGGTAACGATTCTACTACGACGACCCAGGACTCTACTTTAATTGAAGACAAAAAGCAGGAAATAATACAGAACAGTGAACTCCTTAAGACTCGCCTGCAAGAACTGGAGAATGAGATAGCAACGTTCAGGACGAATAATGCTGAGCTGATCAAACTGAAGCAACAACATGAATTAGATAAAATCCAGATCCAGCAGGAGCGAATTGAAATGGAGGAAAAGCTCAACGATGAGAAGATCAAAATCGAAATATACCTGCATGATCAGCAGATGAAGCTCGAGGAGGAGAGGAAGAAAATTGAGAAACTCCAGAAGCAACCGAATCGTAGGGATAGGGAAGAAATTGCTAAACTTAAAGAACAAGTTGAGGCTCTAAATAAAGAGAAAGAAAATAAAGAAAGTAAGCACTGTGCAGCACAAGCAAGGCTTAGGGCACAAATTAGAAACCTTGAAAAGGAAGTCAGAGATCTCAACTTAGAAATAGAGCACTTAAAAAAGGAAAATAAAAAGCTTGAGAGCGAGAACGCGAGGTTAAATCGAATGAACAACAATAAGATGCTTCAAGAGATCAACAAAACAATTGCTAAGCTGGCCCCAAAGGTGGTAAGTTGAAATTGATGGTCAATAATCGTATTTTTATATACATATAATTCATTGTATAAACATTTCTTCTTTTTTCCAGGAACAGACTGAGGTCAAAAACAAGAATACAAAACCTGTTGTTGCTAAGGTGGTTTCTTATAGAAAGCAAGATCCTCGGCGACGAGATTCAAAATCAAAAAATGTGCCAGATCTCTGCTATGAGGAAGAGATTCCATCGACCACCGAGAACTCTGATGATAGCTCCAGTGAAAGCGATAAAAAATCGGACAACGAAATAGATTCACCTTACTTATCTAAAAATCGTCGAAAAAGTAGCACTCACAGAAGAAGCAAATCTGGAGAAAGGGTTTGTGAAGTTGGAAACTCCCTAACAACCGAGGAAAAAGGCAAAAATGATTTCAAGAACGAAAGCACTGGAGCTAGTAAATCCGCAGTGCCTAGTCTAAAGCGCGAAATTATTAACTCTGATGGGAGTAAGGACATTTGGTACCCAAACGGGAATTTAAAAAAGATATCTGCAGACAATATGATGATACGAATGCTTTACTACAATAAAGACATAAAAGAGACGAACATATCCGAGGGGACGGTTAAGTATTATTACGCTGAGACAAACACCTGGCACACAACATATTTGGACGGTTTGGAAATTCTCGAATTTCCAAATGGTCAGACAGAGCACCGGTATAAAGACGGTAAGGTTGAGGTTCACTTCCCGGACGGATCAATAAGGGTAACAAATCCCACCGATGACAATGTGTTCGAGGAATGGCGATATCCAGACGGGACGACCCTGGTGCAGCTGAAAAGCGGCGATAAGGTGCTCTCGATGCCCAATGGTCAGAAGGAGATACACACAAAATTGCATAAAAGAAGAGAATATCCCGATGGGACTGTGAAGATTGTGTACCCCGACGGCAGCCAGGAGACGAGGTACTCTAATGGAAGGGTTCGTTTGAAGGATAAAGACGGTAACTTAATTATGGATTCTGTGAATTCCAATTATTAATATTTGTTAAGTTTAATGCGATGGAATATATTTTAACTTAAACAAGTTTTGTGAAAATTGCTCGCAACCACCTGACCTTTTGTATATCTTTACCAACCGTAAGGTTTATTTCTTTTCCAATACCAGCTTGTCGATTTTTCTTCTTTTCGGAAATGGTTCTATCGTGTAATTATCCCCCGTAAGCTCTTTTCGGATAGACGGGGATAATTCGCCTAATAAAGCTGTTTTGTAAAAAATAGCAAAAAATCGCTTTTTAAATATTAATTTAGCCCTCTCAACGTCTTCTTGGCTTTCATCTTCCACACAGGCGGTCCGACTTGGACTGATTCTCTCAGTTTCGGTTGTTGTGTGAATACAAACAGCTCGCAGGCCTAAAAGAGTGCACCAACTTGGCGGTAGAAAGAATCCCTTTCCCAGTAAAGATTCTGATACCGAATTACCCTTTAAATAGGGTGGAACACTGCTTCGATGAGATGCTGTGATGATGTTACGCTCCTGTACATTGAAGGCTGATTCGTTGGCTTTTAAGGCTTTTACTGTTATCCCTAAGCTAAGCAAGTGTTTAAGGTGCTGGAACGCCTTCACATTAATGATGAGCACCCTTCTATCAAAGTCGAACTTGAAATCGTATGAGTATTTTAAGAATTCATAATAATCCCGCTCGATAGAACGAAGAGTCCCTCTATAAGTGGTCGCTTTTGTTGGTTTCTTCCCTGGAGTTTTCTCTTGTGGTGGTCCCTGTTCTCTAATTTCAATAATTTTATCCACCCAATTGTCCATGCTTACTTGGGTTTGAACACCGCGTCGCTTCCGAGGAATATTTTCAATTTTGTTGTTTGGATCTCTATCCAGGTACTTTTTAATTACATTATAACGAGTCCTGCAACTGATCCGAGTATGTGTTTTGATAAACTTTGCTATTAGTACCCAATTTAGCCCATGCTCATTTACGAGTTCGATAAGTTTTTTATCATCCTCAACGTCCCACACTTTGTGAGATTTTGTCTGCTTTAGGACGTTGTAGTAATGCGATTTTATTTGTGAAATCGTTCGGCCTGGGAAAAGTGATCGCGGCATTAAATAGAAATTTTCTCCATATTCCTGCACTGCAGCTAAAATTATGCAATCCTCCTCATCGGTAAAGGAACCCTTCTTCAAGTTAGGATCTATGCTGTACTTGTATCTGTAAAAAAAGATAGGTGAAATAACAATTTGTTAATTAATTTTCCTTCTGAATGTGTCGAAACCTTTTAATTCAGTTTCATGCCGGGTATGTATATAGTGTAATTCAGTCAAGGACTTTATTAATAAATGAAGGACTCATTGCCTCCAGACTTACCTTGTATAGATTTGACTTCTCGTTTTGTTCGGAAAATGAGAGGCGACTTTTGGCCACATGATAATATTCCCGATTCTGTTCGCTTCCACAGCCTCCTTCAGCAAATCATCCTGATCTTTAGTCCACCTCACCCGTTCACTGGTTGATTGGTTAAACAACGTATTTTGCTCAATTCTAAATTGAACAAAGCACTGGTAGGACGATCTGTTTCCCATCCTCCGGGCAATAGCTTCCCAATCTTGAAAGTTATGCTCTTGGACGGCAGCCAACAGTTTCTGGTTCTCCTCTGATGTCCAACTGTCGCGATTCAGATCAGGCCTCAAATACATCGTCCACATTGCTTCGCAGCAGTTTTCAGGATGCCGGCCACCCAGAGCTACTGAGATTAAGAACCAATTTATTTTGAAATCATCTCCAACTTGGGCGAGAAGATCTACCAGACGCTGGCTGTGCACTGCAATGCTTTTATCTACGTCTTTTTTCTGCGAAGAGCTCTTGCTGGAATTTCTCATTTTCGTCATTCGTTTTTTCGTTTCCAAGTAATCAATCACCTATTGAATTTTTTATTATCAAGAAAGAAAAATTAAAATTAAAATAGAGCAATTCTTTTAATATATATATGTATATGTATGAGCATTATGGACCGATAATTGATTTATAAAAATAGAAATGCTCACCTGAGTCTTAATTCCCTGGATTACCCCAATTTTGTCCTTCACAGTCCAGATAGAAATAGATGAGCTCTTAATGTCCATCGGAAATAGTTCCTTCAGAACTGTCTTCCGGTAAATATAGTCCTTATTCGGTGGATGAGAGAACCCCTTTGGGTCCTTGAAGTAGGGTGCTCCGCAAAAAGTGTGGGTATTTATGTGGCAGCGCCTCCTGGACCTCCAATTGAAATTGCCTGACGAGAGAAGCCTGGCGTTCGTCTGATACTTCACCCTGCATTTTGTGAGCATTGCCTCCAATTTATCTCTCATTTCAAGAAGCATTTTTTGCATATATCGATTTAATTCGAGTGCATTTTCAGTTGCAACACATTCATGCGAAATTAGAAAGTTTACGACATCCGACATGCAGCTCTGTACATCATCGGAGATGCTTTCCGGTTCATCAGAATGTTCCTCATCGGTGTATGCAAACTCCTGATCGTCTTCCGAGTTCATTATTTTATCCTAAATATCCTCTTAAATTATACGGGATAAACAAAAACCACGAAATGAAAATGTTAAAAAAAATGACAATTGCAGATGTAAACTTCTAGCTGTATTCAGAAACTCATTCCGGAACGATTGGGTTGAACCCAAGGTGTTCAGAAATTGGAGGGAACTAGTTCCATCCCTGTTCAGAAAATCGGAACTATGGTTCCGGAACCTGGTTCCAATAGTTCTGCTTTTTGCTGGGGTTGAAAGGAATGATTCCGTGATGTGATTGTGTTAGTGAGGTTGACAATTCGGCAGAAGAACTGTCAAGCTGCATTTCTGGTTCAGCTTTTGTGTTGTTCGGTATAATATTTTGAATTACTTTTGGTTCCTTTACTTATTTTGCTTTAGATTAGGTCTGGCAGAGGACTCCAATTATGACCATTGAATGGATAAAGCCATAAAGCTAGTTTTCAGCTAAGAGTTGATACCACCGATAAAGTGCCTACAATAATTATCCAACATTTGGAGAACCTGATCGAGTTATTCCAAACAGCGTGATTAGAATAGTTATCCTGTCTCGAGGCAGCCCAGGAAATAGAATTTGTGTGCCTCTTTTACGGACGCGCACTCAAAACCTATTTGAGTAACGAGATGGTTAAGGCAAAAAACCCGGACAGACGATTTTTTAATCATGAAAATTAAAGGCGAAACAAAGGCTAACGCAGCATATTTTGAAGCCGAAAATGCCCTCATTAATTTCATGAAGTGTAATAGTGATTGAATCAAAATAATTTATATTTAGGCGGCACTTATCGCGATTCTGAGAGATAAAAAAGGCTTAATTGACAAGGCATGTTTTCGTTTCATTAATTTTATCTTTATTTATTATTAACTTATTTAAATAAATAAACAAATGACAACAAAACAATTTCGAAAAGTTGGATTCAGTTTATTGGGTTGTTCAGGGCTCAAGCTGTTATCGTCGAGGCGATCATTGGTTGTCCCATTATATTCAAGGGTTCTTTTGGTATAAAAGTTGGTTCCAGAAATGCAAATCGCTCTCTTGTTCTCAATTTGGATGTTATGATTGTATCTGAAAAAATGAAACATTGTTTTTTAATTAATGCATAAACAATATTTTCATATTTTATTTCCGATCTCTCGTTATAAATATATGTACAAGAGCATTAAGATCAAGGGTTTCAAGAACTTTTCTTCGGCTTAATTGGTTTTTATATTAGCACTTATACTTACAGTGTTGTAAACTAATTATCCACTTCTGGAACCTCCTTCTGTGCGATGCTGGTTGCAGGTTCAGGTTCGATTAATTCGCCCATTTTTTACACATCTTGCAGCAAATGTTGATTCCTATGATGCTGGAAACTGCAAATCTTGTATGAAAATGGTAACAGTCTTCACCAGAATCACTGGGATCATTTAAACGCACTTGTGTTGTAAGTATTATGGCTTGCGCGCACAATTTAGCACTCTCGTTAATTATTAATTAATTATAATTCCCGCGGTTTTAAATATTTCTTTCCGAATTGACAATTTTGTGACAGTTACCACTACTTATATACAAATGTCAAGTGGTTCCATGTTGTTCAGAAACTCGCCTGAACCCAGATGGTTCCAAGTGGTTCCAAGTAGTTCCTCGCTCCGATTCCGGAATTAGTTTCTGAATACAGCTCTACTCTCTGTTCCATTTTCAGTTGCATTCCTGTGATTCATAGCTGTCAAAATGAAGTTTCCTTCTCGGTAAAAGTTGTCGTTGGCTACTTCGTTCGACCTCTTGCAGCGTTTTTCGGCTAATTATTTCCTTTTATACACAGAGCTGCAGTTAAAAAATCATATTGTTCAAATAAGAAATACTACACGCCTTCAAAATGCCGGTAAGTAGAACAGTGAGACCATTTTTATTCCAAAAAAGGGTGTGTCTTAAAATGCTGATTTATTTGGAAATAATCGTATATTTAAATCGATCTGTACCAAAAATCTTTCAGGCTTATCATTCACAAATCAAGGAATATCAGCAATCGTTTGGTAACATGGCTGTGTTACCTCTGCGGACGCAGTTTAGGGGTCCGGCTCCAACCGCAAATATTGATAACGATATAATTGAGGAGTCCCTCTACTTTTTTAAGGCGAATGTGTTCTTCAGAACCTATGAAATAAAGGTAGCGTCCACTAGTTTTAAGTCCAAAAATAATTACAAATTCTTTACAGTCGGACGTCGACAGAGTGCTTATATACATAACTCTGTACATAACCGAATGTCTGAAAAAGCTCCAAAGGTGCTCCAACAAGAACCAGGGAATGCAGGAGATGTACAGCCTAGCTATATCAAAGTTCGACATTCCAGGAGAAGCAGGCTTTCCTCTGAATGCGGTTTATGCAAAGCCTTCGTCCCCTGCTGAAGCGGGTATGTCGTCCTCAAGTTCACTTAGTTTAATAAATTTATTATATTATATTCTAATAGATTTAATGCGCCAGTATCTGCTACAACTGCGGCACGAAACTGGCAATCGAGTGTGCGAAAAGGTATTTTCAGCTGAAGACGGAAAGCCTAGTAAATGGTGGCTGTGCTTCGCCAAGAAGAAGTTCATGGACAAATCTTTATCCGGTCCTGGGCAGTAAAACTGCCAGGATTAGAGTATTTTATAAATTTACCAAGTAAGCTAGATTGTTCTGCCGAAATATACGATCAACATATACTTTTACTTGTAATTCTAATTTTACTGATTACATTTTTATGGAATGGGCAGAAGATCCGGTCTTGTTTGCTTTGCTGTGAAATTTAGAAATACATGTTCAAATTCTTTAACAATTCTACTTACCTTATAACGGACTCTGCGTTAAGGTGAATGTTTTCCATTAAATAAACATAACAAAAATAATTATTAAAAGAACACTAATTCTCACTATGAATTTTATATATTCGGAGTTTCCTCGGAGATTTTGTTACATTTAATATTACGCAATTTAAATAACTCGTCGAATTTTAAGTCTATTATTTACAGAAAATCTGACAGCAAGAGGGAGCGCCAAAGCTCACATATCCTTATAGAGTAAAATCACACATCAAACACTTTCTTCTGGCGGCGGAGAATTTGGCGAATTGCTTTCGTCCGGCTTACTTTCTAGCGAAAACGGAGGAATGCGGCAATCGAAGGTGTGCCCGTCCTCCCTCTCCAAACGGAAAGTTCCCCTATGGAAAAGAAAATTTAAAAGGTTATTCTAAAGTAGATAGTTGAGACTTCTAGTTGAATTCAAGTTCGTATTTTGCAAGCCATCTCAGTTTGAAAATATACTTAGTCCTGTGCATGTAACACAAAACCTCAAAGAACTCACCACATGTGCCCACTTGGAGCCTGCAGGCTAACATGACTGCTGTACTGAAACGCTGGCAGACGTGGACTCAAGACTGGCTCCTGACCAACGACTCCACGACCACGGACGGTTTCTAAAGTGCCAGACAGTGAAAAAATGCGCCAGTGCCTTTCTCGAAGTTGTACACTTAACTCTCCAAGATTTTCCAATCGAATGCAATAGCGCCACTGGAATTTTAATGCCAAAAAATTAGAGGCTAAAAGCAGTTCACCTTGCGAAGATTACCCAATAAACAGATGCAGCAGGTGTTTCGCGGCAGCCCATGTAAAAAGGTATGACTGTTACTCGAATGCCCTCAGTTGTCTCCTTGTGGACATCGGAAAGTTCCAGCCAGGGATGGTTCTTCTTTTGCCACGCCTTTAGAGTGTCCTGAGCTTCGAATGGTGGGTCCTTATTTGAGTTTTGTATTAGGAACTTGTCGAACAACTCGTGGTGGAGAGGGTTCTGCTCAGCCGATGAGTACGGCATGATGTCCTCGTGCGCCACATAGTCTAGTCCAGGAATTGCATAGAGACTGCGATTGGTGTCCTGGTTCCCAAGGAAAGTCACCGCTTCAGTTTGCGCTCTCTGGAATATCGTTTAATTAAAAATCAATATTTTGGGAGCAATACCACCCGTCCTTACAATGTAGGGGCAATCTCTTGAGTCAATGAGAACTTGGTAGAAGGTGTGCAATTTTCCTTTAACCTCCTTTGCCACATTGTCGCCTTCGACCTTTTCCGGCTCTGCCTTGCTCTGATTGGGCAAATCTCTGTCGTAAACTCGCGCTAGCCAGGGAAAGAGGATCACACCTCTGTACCCGAAAACACGGTGCAAAAATAGTTGACCGGTTTCGTATTTACCTTCAACTTTAGGCGACTCTAATTTTCCCACCTCAGCTAATCTACATTTAAATAGATTATATAAAATGAGAAATAATATGCGCAGATAATTTAATTCGCCATAAACTGGATGACCATCAAAACGTACCTTGCTAATTTTGGTGTTTGCGTTGACAACGCCCGAATAAATATGTCGAAATGAAGGTGCCGACCAAAGCAAAATGTTTTTTTTAGTAAACCCATAACGTTTATTCCAAGCTAAAAACCAAAAACGAAGCCGAATTGACTAAATCTGTTTGTGTTTGATAACATTTGCGGCCATACCTTTTTTGACAGATATCATATGTTTCAGGTGGGATCAGTTCTTCTTGAAATTCTTATCATCTTATTGGATAAAATTTAAAAATATATTAAAAGTAGAAAACAATTTAAAATGTTGAGCAAATCAAAATTATTATACACTTCTTAAAATTAAACAAACTAATTTAACCACTCATTTAGCCAAATTACTAAAATGTTGAAGGAAAGCGAAAGATTTTATATTTTATTCAAATAAGAAGAAGCACTATTTACACGTGCTTCTGACAGTTGGATTGTTTACTTTCGTTCCGGAATTTAGTTTGTGAATGCTTTGCTAAGGTTTTGCAATTTTGATCCAAAATGCGGTACGCCCAACTAGTGATGGGACCTGCGGGTAGCGGAAAGGTAAATATGTTTTGTTTTGTATTGGAATTTGTAACAAAATCATTGCGATTGCTAGAAATTGCCAGTATCTTTAATTTTTGTCAAATGGTAACTATTACGGTTTCTATAAATTTACTTTTAATTTTTAGTCCACTTACTGTGCCTATATGCAAAAGCATGCGGCAGACAGCAATCGAGTCATAGAAGTGGTGAATTTGGATCCAGCCGCTGAGCACTTTGATTACCACCCGCTAGTTGATATCAGGGACTTGATAGAGCTGGACGATGCCATGGAAGACGAAGAACTCCACTACGGACCAAATGGAGGGTTAATTTTCTGCTTGGAATTTCTAATCGAAAATCAGGACTGGCTCAAAAATCAACTTTGTGGTGGTTGTGAGGAGGGACTAGAAAGTAGGATAGAGACAGTTTCAAGTGTCTAGTCGTTTCATCTTTCCTTTTAGGTGATCCTGACGACGACTACATTATTTTTGATATGCCCGGCCAAATAGAATTATTTACACATCTTTCGATGGGAAAAGATCTAGTAAACTTGCTGACATCATGGAATTTTAGAATATGCACAGTTTTCCTGGTGGATTCCCAATTTATGATTGATGGGGCCAAGTTTCTTTCGGGCACTATGGCTGCTTTAAGTGTTATGGCTAATTTGGAAATGCCCCACGTGAACGTGCTCACCAAAATGGACCTTTTGAGCAAGACGGCGAGGAGCCAGTTAGACAAATACCTGGATCCGGACGTACGCGCTTTGTTGGGGGACGTTACAACAGAATCCTCTTGGGGTCGAAAATATAGAAAACTATCTGAAGCGATTGGGTTTTTAATCGAGGATTTTAGGTAGTAATTCTTGGGTGCTAATTTTTTAAATTGATTATAATTTAGTTTTCATTAGTCTGGTTAGGTTCGTACCATTAAATATAAACGACCCAGAAAGCATAGGGGATCTACTTTTGCAAATCGACAATGTAATTCAGTACGGCGAAGATGGAGACGTTCGCATGAGAGACTTCGATCCTCCTGAAGATGAGGAAGTGCAGAACGGTGAGCCATAACATTAGTTATTTATGTAAGCTAAAAGCTTGTATCTAATGCGAAAAAAATATATAATATAAGAAAAACAACCACGAAACAATTTACAATTAATGCCTTTTTTATTTCAAGAAGAAATTATTGACGATTTTTCGCGAAAAACCTATTCTAAAATGTTACAAAAAAATCCAGAGGATTTACTTTAGATTGGCTGCAAGTAAAAAATCGTTAAAGAAGACGAACGGACCTTCCGATATGAAACTGCAAATATGCAACAAGTACTGAATGCACCTTAAGGGGATAACGATAGGACTACCTTTTTTGGCTGACTAAAGCGAAAGCTCTTCAGTCGATGAGTGTGCATTGGGGTTTTCTTCTGGCACCCGGATATCAGTTAAGACCACAACTTCATAAGGGCTGCAGTCGGATAGTCTCAAAAATCCGCACAACCAGCCGTAGAAGCCCTTTTCAATGTCTGCGATCTCGTTGATCCAACTGTTGAACTGCAGGCTTAATTGAACGCAACCGGCGTAGATGCCTAGGCCGGCTGTGCAGACAAGAATCCCAATGGGGTACGCCACAATTAGGAGGGGCGACATGATCACCTTGTGCAGATAAGACTTTTCCTCGTTAAAATACGTGAACATGTTATACCACGTTAGCGTTCCGATGTAAAACGAGTAAATGCTGGTGACCAGGGTGACGAATGGAAGACAGAGCAACGAGAGGATGAAGACGTGAAATCCTGTCGTCAGTGTGCAAACGCAGCATAAATTTCGCTTTTTGGTCTCCTCAGCAGCTAAGGCTGCAGCGTTGATCTTCTCAAGCTCCTCCCTGCTTATGTTTATTTGTAGATCCACGGACTGCCCCTTTTTTCGCCCTCTCTTAATCGTACCTGGAGGATGCAAAGGTTTTATTATCTTTATAGATTTTTACACTGAAACTCATGGAGTAATGAAACGCAATAAAATTTTATACCTGAAACTTTACAAAAACAGAAATACCAATTACCACTTACCGGTCATTGTGAGGTAGCTGTCTGTAGACCGTCTCGTGCTGTACCTGTCGAGGCTGTGCTCATCTGCATTCAGGACGCTCGTCTCCCCCGACTCGAGGTCCTCGTAGGTGTTCACATCTGGGGAGTTCCGGGGGCTCCTGCACTGCAGGAGGTCGTCCGTCCGGATGTTCACCCGCTTCTTGGAGGAGCGCGAGGTCAAGCAGTCCTGAGACTTGCTCAACTTAGCGTCGAGGCTGCTTTCGGAGTAGCTGCTGGGGGTAATTGTGGAGCTCTCGCGGCGCGGAGGGTGCTGCGATAAATTATCGAAACTCTGGAGTTCGTTGTCCTCCGGTTCGCAAATTTCGTTGCTGGCGCTTGTCGGGGAGTTGGCATCTTTTGGGATCTGCGGCAGAGGCTGCTTGTTTTTCAGGAGCAACGAGGTTTTGACAAGGGCATCATCCAGCCCTGGCGATGTTGGGGATAGCTTTTGTCGTGACTGTTGAAATATTTAAAAAGAAACGTTTGATTTCACATAAATTAGCAGCTTAAGTTTTGCGGGAGCCACCTGAATGGATACAATATGGTCCACGTAATTCTGTGTCCCATTGACCTTTTTCGAGGTTTGCCTCTTTCTAGGCGGGATGAAAACTGGTCGATCTTTAACGCTGTCTCTGCCCACCATGGCTATAGGCACGGCTCAACAGCCGCTCGAGCAGGTTTTGTGTTTTTCTCTGGTGCAGTAAACAAAACGCGAAAGTCCCTGAAGTATAAACACAGCGCCCAGGCCACCTGACAGGATTCTTATTGATTTTTATTTAAATAAAGGAATCGCCCTAAACATTTGGGCCTTAATCCCCTCGGGGGCGTTGTTGCGCAAATGTTGCAGGAACACGTGCTGACAGTTGCGAAAATCAGCTGGTCGCTTGTTTATTGTTTTTCTCTCGTCTGAGCTGAGGTGTTTGTCGGAAAAAAGGTTTCGGGGCTCAACAGGCGGCAGCATGAGCAGTATTACTCCAAAACTTCACTCGGATATCCTCAAAGAGCAAGGACAACTAGTTAAACTTGAAGCTGAACTCATGAAAATGCTGAGTTCAGTAAATCAGAGCTTAAATGCTTTGAAGGTAGGGAAAAACTAAGTCCACACGGTTCGTTTAAGAAATAAATTGATCATTTTTTGCAGGTTGAGGAGCTCCAACTTAAATCCAACACTATTCACGAAGATTTGAAAACTAAACAGGGAAAGTCAACCGAAGTAGATCTGCCGGCTAAATTTGATGATAATCCCAGCGAGGTGAATACCCAGGAAGTTGAGCTCGATCTGCTTATAAAAAAGTTTGAAGAGGAAGACGATTCGGATTAGCAAATTCGTTAATTATAGCATATAAGGATAAAAATAACCACAAGGATTATAAAGCAACATGTTTCCTTCATTTTTTATTTTTTTTCCTATATTAATACAATGTTTATTACAATTTGCTGCGCTTTTATTTAACTACTTCTTCGACTTCTTGCCTTCCCCTTTCTTAGGAGCACACTTTCCTCTTAGTTTCCGCAGCCGCTTCATCTCCTCCTTGAAGTCTTGGTGTTCGTCCCTGAAGAGGCCGTACTCCCGCAACTTCATCATAAGGCGGTGGGTCTCCACGTGCCGTGGGTAATAATTAATTACGTGGTCGTCTTTGTACTTGGGCTGCTCGCTGAGCAGCTTCACTACTTTCATCGACTTGCTGCTGGTGGTCCTGGCCACTTCGCCGAAAATTCGATTTGAAAGAAAATTCATCCGGCGGGCGTATTGTGTGCCGGTTTTAATGAGGTCCACGTATTTCGCCATGTTTATTTATTTACAGTGATGAAATTGCGAGGAATAAAATCTTACTCTCCTATTTCAAGGAGTAGGAAAGGTGACATTTACCTAACCTCGCTTTCAAAACAAATTGAAATAGTACAGTGCCGAGGTTGAAATCAGAGAGGGCAGCACAATTGGGAACAGAATAAATTTTAAGTGCAAAACATACCATGCGAGAAAACTGCCATCTGATTTTCGAAAAATTATTGGGATTTGTTAAAACGATTTAATTTTTTATTGTGAAATAAAACAAATATTCAATTATTTTATATAAAAAAAGGCCAATATTTAGTTCTGCATTCATCTACGCCGCTGTTTGCGTACCAAACGTTTTAAATTTTTGAAATAATAATAAAAAAAAAAAAAAAAAACTAACGTCTGAACAGCTGTTTACTGTCAAAAGTTGTTTTGTTGGGTTATCAAATTCAGGAAAGAAAAACATCCAAATAAAAATGACTCTCGGTGGTGTTGCGGCGCAGAAACTTGCACTAAAAAAGAAGTAATATATTAAACTATAAAATCGCTTTAAATAACCTGAATTTTTATCCCCGCAGAGATGCCAAACTTGCAGCTGCCTTTCCCAATGGCATCCGGTGCCAAAAGTGCCTAGAATTTGGCCACTGGAGCTACGAATGCAAGGGAAAACGCAAATATTTGCACCGGACCTCGAGAACGAAGCAATTAAACAAGAATTTGGAGAAGAAGCAGGACAAAGGTGGAGGTGAGGTCAAGGAGCCGAAAAACAAGAAGCAAAGATCTGCCAAAGACAACGATGAGGAAAACAATTCGAGCTCCTCCTCGGACTCGAACTCAGACTCCGATTCAGACTCTGAGTTGAGCTCCAGCAGCGACAGCAGTGACTCCACGGACGATAGCAGCAACTCCTCGTCCTCCTCGAGCAGCTCGTCGGAGGGGTCCTCCTCGGACGAGTCCTCCTCAAGCTCCGATTCCGAGAACTGACGAGGCGTGGACTGCGTGTGATGTGTCTGTAATTAGGTTCGCAATTTTTATTTAAGGCAATTTATGTATTTTAAGTCTGTGGCAGTCAATAAAGTGTTTTTACCTGACCGAGCGAGGCTGAACTTATGAGTTGACTTCGATTCTTTTGCATGATCCATTCTTGATCAAATTACTGTACATATCTGCTAGTTGAGGAGTGTGTTTTCAAAAGATGCTATTTACACTTTTGGTAACTAATTCCACTTCTAGTCTACACAAACCTGTCATTACCTTCGACCAAAAATTCCTAGTTTCTTACTAATAGTAACCTTATTTTTATTGTCCCAATCAAAAAATGCTATTTCCATCCGAGTGAGCTATTTCTGTTAGCTCTGAATAATTTTTCATTACAATTTAGATTTAAAAAGTTTATCAGAAGTAAAAGGTTTAATTTCTGAACTTTTTCGTGTCCTTAACGTAATTGATATAAATATATTGATGAAAAGGGTGCTAGAAAAATTGCAAAATGTCGGATAAAAAGGTGTAAGATTTTGTTTTTTTGTATGTTTCTTTTTTTAATAAAAAGGAATCGAGCCCACTAAACACTTTTATTGGTTTTTGTGAAGTGTGCTTATAGTGTAAATATAGTTTCTTTTGAACAGACACTCCTCACTTAAAAGTTACAATAAGTTTAAATTCAAATTAATCTCCTCCAAATATCTAATAGAAATTCATTGCGGCAATAGGAGGCAAAGTGGATCGCCGCCCTGTCTTTTTTTTTAGCTGAATGCCCTGTAAAAGTTCTTATAAGAAACGTTTCTTCATTCCAATAGCTAATTCAGCCTAGGAAGAACAATTGTTGCTGAATTGTTTAATCAAATTGAATTCTAGAAGAAGCGCTCGCGAATCTACCAATTATTAACCCAATTCTGGATGTGCTACACCATTTTGTATTTTAAAATCCAGCACTTGCTTCAAATTATTGATCCAAGCTTTTCGTAGTTTTATATATCTCGATATTTATTTGAATTTAGCATCAATAGGCTGTGTATGCATATAAAATCTATATATTAATACGTGAAGCGAAAACTTTGTACCCCTTTTTAAGCATATTGGACGGAAGGAGGAGTGTGAAATTTGGCATACGAAGAAGTGCAGAAAGCTAAAATTTATATATAATATGTGTTAAAAATACATTAAATTTAATTAAATAAATTTCTTATTTACGTTCATACTGTCTATGTCAAACGCATAGTAGTCTGTTAAAAAACTGTCGTAATTTTATTATTGGTAGTGCCAATTTCAAACACATGGTAGGCTGTGTACTTTCGTATTTTTCATAGTAACCCCAGTAGGTCGAATTTCGACCATAGGGCGACCACTAGTTCATATAAAAATGCTAAAAGTCGTTTTGTATTTTAATTTCTTAATTTAATGAACATTTTCTTTTTAAAGGTTTAGTGCAAGGACAATAAGTAAAAAAGAGTAAATTCAAAAATGCTGTTGTTGTTGTTGTTATTGTTGGTTACTATCTTCAAGAGATAGTGCCCCCTTCAGGGCTTACTGGGCCCGGCCTTCAAGCCACATTGACTATCGCCTCCAAAACGAGTTAATTCAGCATTATTCAAAAATGCATAAAAATCGCTTCGACACGCAATTCAGCTTCAGAGACTACTACGTTGAATTGTGCATCCATGTGGTTTTGATGGATCTTTGAATTTAGTCAAACATTTCCATATTTTAGTATGTACATATTTATGTAGTATATTTTGCCGTTATATTTGCACATGTGAGCATTTCGAAATAATTGTGCATCTGCGTTAAAATAGTTTACCAAACTCTGACGAATAACAAAAATTTCGTTAGCAAATAACATGGCAAATATTTATATCTTGTTGCTCTGCAAATTTAAGAAACATTAATAATTTTAAAATAACTAAATTATGTTTAAAAACATAGCTCTTTTCTTCATCCTCATATAAAGCTAGTAATGATAACAAAGCATCTTCTTCGTACCTAGAACACATTTTGAAAACCGTCTTTTCGCTTTTACCTCTTGCTGAAAATTATTATCAAACTGATTCGTGAAAATTGCTTATGCGATGTCATCGCGTCTGTATGAAGCATTCGAAATAACTGAAATTTTTCAATTCTGTTTCCATTTTTATTCTTTAAAAGTAAAACAAGACATTTCGGAAAAAGAATTTAATATAAAGAAATTCTTACGAGTAGTTATAATAATAAAAAAAAAAACAAATATAAATAACTGTAAAGATAATGTGTATAACTTAGCGTAATTGCAATGTTTAAATAATTTCAGTGTGCGTGGGTCTGGCTTTTTACAGAACCTTTGCGGTCATAAGTTGTAAATTAATTAAGTCCAACATTTCACGTAGGCGGCAGAATTGAATGCGTTTTCGGTGTGATTTCAGAATGAATACAAAAATAAAATAAAATTCACTGGATATATAATTAATACCATTCCCGGAATGTAGCGACACTTCCGGCATTTTTAGATTTTTCGGTAGGAAGAGGAGGCGGAAATTTACAATTAAAATTGCCTTTATCCGTTCTGGGGGAAGTAATCTAATTAAAAAGCGTTTCATGGGCGAGGGGTTCTATTGCACCTGCGATTCGCTAGGGAGGAGGCGCTTATTGCACTCTGAAAATGAATAACGTTCTACCCGAGCTCTTCCATGCGATTTACGGTGGGGGTTACAGAGCATGGGGTGGGGCCATTGCAGCTGCAGAGATTTGTGCAGGTCGAATTCTTTACGTGGTGAGTCGAATTCAAAGAAATTTCACGTCTTGCCATGCAACACAACAAGCCGCTGCAAAGTAATCGCATACATCATCAAAAAAGTTTAGGAGAGGTTAAAAATTTTAACAAAATTAGAGCAGATTTAAAACAGAAAATAGCTTTATGCAGTCGGTAGATTTCGAAATAATATAGATTTTTTTGGGGTGTATAATAACAATTTCGTAACAAAGAATTAATAAATTGGTAAAAACGAGTTGAACTGTAAAAAGTTCATTGATATGTATAATTTGAATCATATAAAAATTAATATTCCAGTGAATACTTTCCGAGTTTCAAATCTAAAAAAGAAATTTATGATGTATACGACTTGCAGTGATGGAATACATTTTCAAAAAATACCACATAAATTCTTTCCCCGACAAACAAATATCCGAATCAATGAGTATTCATTTCCTTAAAAATATTTGCATAAACTATAGTCACTTCGATTAATCAAAAAGCGGATTTAGTAGAAAAATAAAAATACAAAAAAAAAACTTACAATCAATCTCTTGGGCTCAACTCCCCAAAAACAATTTTGTTACTACCACAACTAAGGCGACTTTCCAAGTCTTAAAGAATTGTTAAAAAAAAATAATAATTATAGGCAATGCGAATTATTCGAATAATATTATCACAAACCAAAAAAAAAAAAAATCCAAGAAATAGAAAAAGTATGAATACACCGGCAGTTATTTTTTTCCGTATTGCGATTGTGTCCGGCACAATTCCCAATTTCGAGGTGCGGTAGGTGTGTCACTGGCATTGATTTAAAGCTAGGGTCGCATCCACCAGCTTCCGGAGAGCGGAGCGGCGGTGCGACATTTTTATGTTATACTTTTGTTTTTTAAGTTTTCCTATTGTATGACCTTTAGCACCATTCGAACACTGCTCCCTGCTCTAGAAATCTAGAAAGAATTGCTTTGAAGGAAACCGACAGTTATTCGTAGTATTTCATAAACCTTATAAATCTATTTGCTTACGTGTTTTTGTTTTTTGTTTTTAAGTATGCGCTTTCATTTCATTTTTTGATTTTTTTGTCTTGCACGTCCCTCGGCAAAACAAACACCCTTAAGGTTTAAGCAGTACAAAAAAAAAAAAAATCCTAAACCTAGTCGTTAACTTTGTCTACATAATTTAAGGCACATAGCACCGATTCTAGCGTTATATATTAAAAACTCCTTAACAGTTATTGCATTTGTGTTTCAAAAACATGGATTTCAACCTATTCCACTATATATATATATAGAAAAAATAATACATTTCAACTAAGTCGTGTAGAGAGGTGTAAGTAGGCAGATGACCGATTTACAAAATATGTAAAAAATAAAAAAAAAATAATAAAAAATAATAAAAGTTTTAAAATTAAAATTAAGGGCAGACGCCGCGGTTACTTGACCTCATCGGCCTCCTTCAGTGAAATACTGGAGTCAGTGGCAGGTGTCGGCGGGGGTTCAGTTTTAATGAACGAGTTCTCAGACTTTAACGGCAGTTTTTCTATTTTAATGGGACTAACGGTGGATGTGGGCGTTACAGCTCCCGTTGTGCTGCTACTGTTATCCAACTGGGGAAAAATTTGCTGGATTTCGCCGGCGGCAGCTGCTGTGATCAGGTAATTGAGGGGATGGTAGTTCACCTCCTTCGGTATGTAGCACTCGTGGGTCGTCTTCATGTGATTCTTCATTTTGTCCGGCCGGGAGAACTCCTTTCCGCAGACCGGGCATGGGAAAACTTTTCGGTGCTTCCCCTCGTGATAGAGGAACGCGTGCCTTTGGAAGCTGTACTTGTTCTTGAACGTTTTCTGGACGTTCTCCTTGGCGCATTCCGTGCACTGGTAGACCCCCTCTGTGATGCTCGCATACCGGAAGAGGTCCAACCCCCGCACCGACATTTCTGTAAGATGCTCCGCCTGATCGTCCGGCGAAGACGTCGCCTTCCGTCTTATTCTCCGCCTTTGGGGCGGTTTCGCGATTCCACTTAGTGTGGGAGACATTGGGTCATTTATGCTGTTCCCGCCTCCGCCCCCGGCCTCGCCCCCACCGCCGCCTTCCACCTCATTCCCGCATGAGCCCGCGTTTCGTGTGGGGCTGTTCTTGTAAAAATCCGAGGGGGACGAGGCGGACGTCGTCGCGGCGGCGCTCGTCATCTGCATTAAATAGGGGTGCTGCAGGCTGTTCGCCGAGGACGCGGGGGTGTGCTCCACCGTCGTCTGGGCCGATAGAACGATGCTCGTCGTCGGGGAGGGGTGGTTGTTGTTCAGGGAGTCGTTCTGCAGCTGCTGCTGCAGCAGGCTGTTTGAGCTGTTGTGCGGCGGTTGCGTCGATGGGTTCACCTTGATTTTTTGATGCATATTCGTCGAATCTGAATCGGGCTTAAATCCAAGTAATCTCTGGGTGAGTTCTGGCGAATTGTTCATGTGTTCTGAAAAAGGACGGGAAATTTTTGTTAATTTTAATGTATTATCACAAAATTATAGTCACACGAAATCACATAATTTTCATAGATAGGAATGAGCATGTATGAAATTTTAAAGAGCGGAAGGGTTTTCAAAAACTAAACTATAGTTAACCACGTGTTAAGCCATAGTTATGCTCATAGAAGAAAATTAACTACAGAGTTATGCTTAACCATGAAATATTTTTAAACGATTGGTAGTTAACTACGTTATTTTTATGTTCGCAAAAGAAGTAGAAGGATCCGCTCGTTGTGAAAACAAGTTCTGTTTGATGTAATATTTTACCAATTTTTATTTAACCCTTAACTCCATTCGTGGGGTAAATTTCGATCCCAAACGACACGTTTCTGCGAATAATTCCGTTCCACGTACACCGTTGCACCGTTGTGTGTTTTCATGTGATCTCAGTGACGGTTGTGCTTTCATCGTGTGTGAATGAACAACAATAATAAGTACATTTTATTTATATTTTAATTTTGGCGATGTGTGGCTTTTGGATTGACTATTTTTGATTATTTTTTGACCAACGAAATGGTTAAAAATTTACAGATTTGTATGGCGTTGTATTTTCATTTTTCACAGTTTTTTTTTCGGTCAAATTGACCAACTTTATTTTTCTCCGTGTATAGATGTAAAATTTCAATTTAAGGCATATTGAAGTTGTATTATATGGTTCAGCAGAGTAGGAAAAGTAGGATCGATTCCAATTGGCCCCCGAGTCATGTAAAAAGTCGGCAATGAAGTGGAAACGGGGTACAAACTTTCATCGATTCCTATTGTAACATTTTCATGCAGAAATTCATTGCAGCCAATTGGAATCGATCCTACTTTTCTTACTAGGTCCTCTTTACCTTTAAATGTGTTTATTAACCATGAGCTGACCATATACTCAAGAGTACCTATGGTTAAAATTAAACTATGGTGTAGTTAATTACGATTTATGTTCGCGATTACGTTGTGGTTAACTTCCGAGTTTTTGAACGATAAATATTAATCATAGTTAACTATGGTTAACTATCAAGCCAAGTTTTTGAACACGCTCCGGATGTCGCCAAGATATTTAAATAAAAACTGGTGTATGGTAGCTGTTGTGCACTTCATTTCGTAATCACTACATATCGGAATTGAATAGTTTAAAATTCGGGATCCAATATTCTCAAGCTTTAGGACTTTATATAAAACTTGGCAGCCACAGTTTTGAGGGTCACTGGTTACAATTTTATCAGGGGTCGGAACGGTTATGAGTTTTATTTTAAATTAAATTTTTTAAAACAAAAATTAAAATAACAAATAAAAGGAATAAGTTTATTGATTGTGTAAAGTTCATAATATTTCATTCACAATTATATAAGACTAAAAAATAAATTACACCGCCTCGCAGTAGTATCCTCATCAAAATTATTCAAATATCATACTGCTTATTTAGCCAAACACTAAAAAAATAAAAGTTAAATGCGACTAAAACTAAAGATTATTACATCGAGAGAACAGAAGAGCAGTAGTAGCTGAAAATGAACTTAAAGTAATATGCTAATACGAGAAGTTAAATAAAAAACAATTGTAAGGAATTTTCTTACATTAAAAAAAGGTAACATTGACAAACAGTTTAAAATAAATACTTCACTACTACGCACTAGGAAAGAGCATTTTAGGCAATGCAAGTAAATTAAAAGGATGTTTTATACAATTGCTTAACTTGCAGTCTACTCAAATTGCGCTTTAATCAAAGGCAGGTTCAGAAAAAATAGATTCTGTAGTCAAAAACATAGTTCAATAATCAAGATTTCTGTAGGAAAAATGAATTGAATTAGATTTCTGACCACCTACAAACTCTAAAAAATAATAAATTTTCAGGGAATTACATTGCAGGTGCTATTCAAAATACAAAACTGAAAATATTTCTACTAACTCCGATTACCTGCTTCAACTAGATCCTTCCTTGTAAGCTTTTAAGAAAAGAAAACGAATTTATTTTTGTAATATTTTTATAATTAAATTTTCCTTGCTATTAGAAGGTCTACAGAAGACCCAAACAAACAAATTTTACCCTTGTTAGTAACTGCTTTATTTTAAATTCTAACGTATATGCTATTTAACAAAATTTAAAACAATTTTACATTACAAAGTGAGAAGCCATAAGTTTTATATTGCTTTTCGCGTCTTCATATTCAAAAACGACCGTCTTAGGATCACTTTACGTTGTTAACATTGACTGTGTAAAAGTTCGTAAGTCGCTTCTGAGCGACAATTTATGTATAAAATTTTGGAAGAGCTTAAAGGCACAATTGGTACGGTGGAATATTGCTGTGGATTTTTGTAAAGTTATCACCGTCGTACTTCGGTAATTTTAAATTGAACTGAGAAACCTCAAGTTTTTATTACGATTGAGGATATTTTGATAGCTTAAACCCTGTGGAATGAAGACAGTGTAGTTAGTCTTGCCAAAAATTTTGAAAAATGCTTCTTTTTATGACCTCTTTAGAACAACTTCAGACTGATGCGCGGTGGATTTTGTATTTTTTTGTAAATAGATAGTTTCTGAGCCCAATTCGATTTTAGACGTCCACAAATGGTGATGAATTACCATTAAAAAAGCACAATTTTCGGCAAGATTACCTTTACTTTTTCGGGTTTAAGTAAGAAATACAAATGGGCATAAGTATATCATTAACATATCTCTTTCCTTCAATTTATACAAAATTTGGCTGTCTTAATTCTCCTTTTATAAATTATTGGGTAAAATCCAATAGCAAATATATTTTAAATACTATAATTTCAGTCATTTTTAATTCCATATGTCTCAGCGTGAGCAAAAGTTTATAATGCCTAAATTCAAATATTGTCAAAATAATTTATTTCTTTTGTAGTAGTATAGTATCTTTTTGAACTTTTTATCTTATTTTTTTATTTATATATTTTAGCGAAGCTCCTGTACAAAATAAATTTCTCTTTAAAAAAATTTCTAATGCACTTCTGCCTTAACTAAGTTAAGAAAACATTTTTATACAATTTATTAGTTACACCTAAAATTAAATTCTTATTGCAAGGAAGGCCACTTTTTGCCACAATTTATTGCAATATGATCCCACTGATTACATTATACACGTTTAATTTACGGTTTTCCCTAAGACTAAAATTATTTTACTTAAAAGA
Organism: Machimus rusticus; assembly: GCA_951509405.1. Taxonomy (NCBI): domain Eukaryota; kingdom Metazoa; phylum Arthropoda; class Insecta; order Diptera; family Asilidae; genus Machimus; species Machimus rusticus. The sequence continues at coordinate 12,115,602 of OX608054.1, read as the reverse complement.
ACTCACACGCTTCATCACATAATCGCTTTCATGATGCTCCGAAATGACTTCACACGTTTTAGGCCTTTGACTTTCACATAAAAAAATTCAAAATCGTGGTGTTTTCCTTTTTGGTTTGGACGCCGTTTTTACAATGTCACAGAGTTATTATATAATCTGTCCTACTCCAAATAAAATAATGTCTTTTGTCCAGAACCTACAAATCCTATTATTTCGTTATTGAATGCGAATATTATAAATTGCATCTTGTTGCATTCATACGTTTTCGCTTGCTCGAATTAGTCTACTTAGCTCTTTGGTGCTAATGTTAGCCTCCAGCTTATTTTATTACACTACGAATATAAAAAGGGCTACCTAACGCTTACGAAACTATAACACAAAGACGTTAAAAATTAAGACTTCAACATTTTTGAGGTCTAGAAAAGGGAGTTATGCTGTGTAGTGATCAGGAGAAAGGACTCGTTAGAATGAACGCAAAACTATCGATGTGCAATTTTTCTTATTGTTAGACATGAGTCCAGCTAATGTTTCAAGATCAAAGTTTATAATCATTTTTTATTCCCTTTTAGATTTGCTATCAATGAATTTTCTTCCGTGGCTGAATTCCCCGAAACTAATTATGTTATGTGTTTGCTTTTTTTTTAGTTTCAAATCAATCAAGGTTACAGGGCTAAAAGCACAAGAATTAAATTAAATGTAGAAGAAAATCGCTTTTAAAGTAATAAAAGAATTCAAATAATTTTAATATTGTTGTCACTTTTCTTTGAGGTTGGAGCGTTATTACTTTTAATGTTTACGCCTTTTTAGGCATTTTGGTCTTATGGAAGAGGTTGTGGAAAAATATAGGTTGAGCTATAGATATTAATTAATAATTTATATTGTTTAGCTTGAATTTTATTACTTAATTCCGAAATTTCTGATAGGTACTTAATTTTTAATCTTCGGAACCAAATAAGTGAAGTAACGTACAACAACGTAACGTACAAAGAGCTGAATTCTAACGAAAAAAAGGTTTTTTGTAATAAAGAATTTTATGTCTAAGAATGTTAATTAGCTCAGAATTTTTTCGCAAGGATTCGTAGCAATTTTGGTACAAATATCTTGAATTTTCGGGGTTTCTGAAATTACTGAAATTTTGCCGATCAACAATTTATGGTAAGAGCCATGATCCAAAATTTAAATCTGACGATTAGAGAATGGATTGATGTATTTCTTTAAAAAAGGACAATATAATAAAATAATACTGCGCGGGTTCAGACATTGACGATAGCTAGTTTTAATTTTACTTTAAAAATTAATGGTTAATGCAAATCTTGGGGCATAGTAAATTATTGAAATTAAAACAATTATACAACAATTTAAATTAAAAATATTACTCACTAGAGTTTAGCTATTTTCTTTATAATTTGAATTTGAATAATTTAAATTTAGCTTAAGAACAGTTCTATGTTTAAAGTGGAAGACATACGATTTCATTTCTTGCAAAGTATGTATGTACAACTGTACGTTTACGCACAATTCATTGAAAACACTTGCAAATTAACAAAATTTCAATGAATCATTCCGAAAGATTTGCAGATATATAAACTACTCACCAAAATAATTTTATAATTTTAAAATGATTGCTTTTGAACATTCGTATAAATAATACTAACTTAAATAGGGTGTTCGGTAATTTTTGAAAATGCTTAAGAAGTTTATTGCAGGGCAAAATAACCACAGTCGTTACTCAAATTTCTCGTGAATTAATCTCGTTAAGAATAATATCTTGAGAAGGAGAATAAACATTTTACAGTCGAACAATATGGAAAATGAGGAAAGGATGTGAAAGGAATTTGATTTCCAAATCTTAACTTGAACGAGCGGCCACTGCAGCCGTTTGCTCAGAATTGGAAGATGTTCTTATTGAAATAAAAAAAGCGGATAACAAATAATTAAAAAGAAATTAAATCTGTTGTAAAAATGAATGTATTTGGAAACAACAAAAAAATAAGTTCAATTATAAAAGAAACTTTTTTTTTTATGTTGGAAAGAAAAAATAAAAGTTGGAAGTAATACAGCAAATCTAAAATTACAGAAAACAATAGAATAAAATTAAGAGAAAAAATAATTGCACAATTGACTTTCATACAATACGTGTGTGTTACGTGTGTCGAAGGATATTTACAAGAGCGTGTTTATTTTTTTATGTTTTCTGTGTGTACAATAAAAATAATTAAATAATATTAATAAAAAAAATATTGTTTACTTCGACTCCTGTCGTCCTCCTTTCGGTTCCTCCTCCTTTGCGATCTAGCGCAACCCTCTGTCCTCTCTCTTTTTCAAATTAATTACTTTCTACAATGTGAAAAGCGTTCTCTTTTTGTATTTTTTTTTTTTTCTTTTTCATATCTTGACTAACGACTAAACAAAATTTTCCTCCTAAAAGAGTGACAACATTTAGTTTAAATTTGCATTATTTTTCTTTTCATTTTGATTATCATTAAATTACAGTACCTAAACACATACATTTTTCAAATTTTCAACCAATTAACTTTCGACCATGCCAAAGAATCATTTAATCAATTTTACACCCCGTTTTATGTTTAAACAAAATATAACTTGTACAAAGAAGGTAACGATTTCTGTTGCTGCAATGCCTCAAACAAAACACATATATTAGAAATACTTGCACAGGATGAAATCGAGAAAATTTCTCTTCTAACGCTTCCGAACTAAGGAGAAATTTACACAAAACCACAAAATAAAAATTGAAAACAAAAAAGAAATAATAATTATAAGAAACCTGGTCTCCGTCCATCGCGAGAACTATCGTACTACTAAAATATATTATTATATATATAAAACAGACAACAATAATAATTTTAATATAATATTCCTCTTTTCTAAATATTAAAAGACGTGCGTGTCGCCTCCGCGTTTTGTTCCTAACTAAAATTAACAAATAGCAGTTGTACCGATTTAATCGGTCCCTAGTTTTGTTTGCGTCTAAAAAGAGAATTTGCTTGAATTAGTCGTAACGCCTCTCGCCCTCCTCTCTCTATTGAAACGCTCTCTAAAGTGTGTAGAATATTAAATAAAAATTACTAAATTCCACCTAATGGATTACTTAAACAGTAGATTTTTTAGTTACTTTAAACTTAACCATTACAAGGTGAATATATTTGTTATATTCTTTGCTTTTGGAATATGGAAGCCTTTTCAAGGTTATTTTACAAAACTTTACACATCTACGTCGCATCTCTCCTAATTGCTCATTCTCTCCCTGCTGCGGAGGTGTTTTCGTTTTAATGTAATACCTTAATTTTGCTCGTTACTCTTGACGAGTTTTTTAAGATTGATTTATAAATTATGTTTTTGAAAGGTCGCATTCAAGAAATACATTTTTTACGTCAACTACACGTTTTGCGTATAGACAGATATTGCTAAATTGCGAATTCAACTGCAGAAATTGATTTCTGGACTTTAATTTAAATGTAAGATTTCAATAAATTGATTTATTGAAAATATGTTTGAGGTAAAATTGTGCAAATATTTGTTCTTAATTCAACTACATATTTTGAAATGGAAACACAATAGAGTGGTTCGCTTTAATGAATCGATTTTTCAGCTAAAAAATGTCGGATATGCAGGGTGTGTTTCTTTATTCATTCGGAATATTCGGAACACTCAATAAGCGTTTCTTTATTCGTCTAAAGTATGCCGAACATTCCGTTCCGCGTTTCTATATTACTGCGGAATATTTGAAACGTATTCTTTTTGATCCGTCTCAGGTGGTGGAAAAAAAGGAATATTCTCCTGTGAGCTGTCAAAAGTACAAAACAGAACTGAGCTACAGGAGCTACAATGGAACAAAATATGTACTTGTAAATAAATGTTATGGACCCAATAGATTCCCTTTTTAATCTCTTTTGCTTTATATATTATATTTTAGCCGAAACAGGAGCCTAGCCCTCTCAGCCGTCCCATCGGCCAGACAATTTTCTGGAATGGGATGGAACTCAGTCAATCGTTACCAATTCCAAGCTCTCAGAAATTTCAAGGATTTCCGACACCATCACGAGTGCTCTTCTTTAAAGTTATGCAGCTATTCAGACTGTCAGTGACTGTTAGAACAAATAAATGTTAAAATCGTATACCACATCGTTTCTTTATTCATTCTGTACTGTATATTCAGTGAAAATTCCACTCGTTCTTTTCCTCCCATGGAATGAATAAAGAAACACACCCGCAGTAAAAAAATTTAAATACATTCGAACTTCAAATAGGAATAAAATAAAATATATGTTATTTTTCAAAAATTACTAGATGATATGCCTTAAACTTGTAGTTAATTTTTATGGTTGCAAATATAACAGTTTATTTATCGAGCAGGAAATGTAAAACACCTTCGCAACATATTTTAAATACCCACCTCTCTATCACCGCATATGATTCATGAAATTTCGCAATTAAAAATAAAAAATAAAAAAATTATATAAAATTAACAAGGAATAAACCAAAAAGGAAAGTCTAGACTGAAAAAATAAAGGATTGCTAATTATTAATTATTATTGACTCGACGCTGTCACTATAGCCGACGTTGGGTTCTCAATCTTATGGATAATCTTAACGTGTGCAGTCATATTGTCTTTTCGTGTGAATTCCTTAAAACAAAACGGACACGGATAGACTTTAACATTGCGCTTATGTGAGGTTACATAGTGTCGACAGAAATTGCTAATATGTGTGTAGACACGGGAGCATACTTTGCAACGGTAGGTGTGATCACCTTCTTTGGTACAAAAATCCCTGACGGAACCTTCAGAGTCATCGATAACATACTTTCCGGTTCGATTGCTAGTTACTTGCGGTTCAACTTTTATACTACTGACACCACCATCCCCACCGCCGCCGCCGCCCCCACCTTTACCACTTGTTGTACTACGGGCTGGTGATGTCGCCACTCCTCCTTTAACCTGTGCTGGCGATGCCCCAGCTAAAAAACTATTAGTGAACAGGTCAATGAAGTCGTTATTATTGACGGACTGTAAAATTAAAAAAATAAAATAAATTAGATTCACTAGATTTATCAAACTCATGGGTATGCTTTACCTGTTGCGATTGCTGCTGATCCTGACTCACCCCGTTCTGTTTTAATTTTGGACGTTTTGATAGCTTTGGCATTTGGTTTTTTGATTTAACTATTGGCGTCAGTTTCGGAATTCCGACCAGTGAATTGAGTATTGTCACTGTGCCGGGCCCTATTGCAACCTTTGCAGTAGTTTGGGGCTGCTGCTGGCTGGGCGGCTGACTTGATGATGTTGATTGCCTCTGTTGAGCATTCTTTTCGGATTGATTTTGTACAGTGTCCTGGGAGGTGGTCGAATCAGCGTTTGGATCATACTTAAATTCGACTGGTTCGTCGTATTCATCTAGCATTAATTGTGGCTCCATATATGATGAATCCATATGCTCGTCGGAATCGCTATCGTTTTGATCTAAAACGAGTATTGTGATAGAGTTCAAAGTAGAAGACGATTACGAACTTAAAGAGAAAGTGTAAATGATCTCTTGTGAAGATTTTAACACGTTCAAATTTGGGGAAAAATGCGTGGTATAGCCGAATTCCTTATTTAAATTGAAATCAGTGTTTTGTTTTTGTAGTTTAGGAGAAATGTATGTAATGATTTAAGAATAGAAATAAGTTGTAATTTTGTAAGGTGATCAGCAGTTCAATAATCAACAAGTGATTGTCGCCATGCTTAACATGATTCACCTATTGATTCAGCTGTATAAATTGATCATAACGGATGAGACCTTAATCAGCTGAATAGCGATTAAAGTATTATTGAAAAATGTAAATATAGAATTAGATGACGGTGCGTTAAATTGACTGTGCAATTCAGCTATTGGCTTTGTTAAGGTAAATTAAGCAAGAAAGGAATATAAACTGAATTTTTGGCAGCAGTATTGAAATGATGAAAATTAAAAACATGAAACGTTAATTCAGCAAACAACATTATGTTGACCATTAAAGTGAAATCGAAATAAGGCAACAAATTGAAATAACCCAACATAAGTTTATTATTCTCATCGTTACAATTTTGTGAAATGGCTCAATCATTTTTATGACTTTACGGTAAAGCTGCAGATGATGAAATTGCAAGATGCAGCTAAAAATAAACACATAGAGCTTGAAAATTGTACAAAACGCCACAACAATTTGCCATCGTAGTGCAGTTAATTAATAGAGAGGCCGTTCACAAAGTTCTAATGTTAATCAGCCAATAATTAAGCGGCGACATCAAAAGCGACGAATCCAAAAGGGCAAAAGGGCTATACACTCATTTTCCTGACTTTATTTCGTTTCTTTTGACGAAGCATAAAGTCAATTTTATTTTTAAATGAAATCTTTTGTCTTAAAAGATGAACGTGCTAAAGGTTCTCACAAATAATAACTAAAAAAGGAAAAGCTATAGGGATTTAAAGCCTTTTTCGAATATTCATTTTTCGCAGTTTTTGGTACTTTTCGCAAATAATGCATTTTTTTTCCATGGTTGGAGGATATTCTTTTAGACTGTAAAGCAATTATTTTTCAAATAATGTAAACAAAACAAGAGTAAAGAAGCAGTAGCAGCAGCAAAAAACACTTTCACGTCGGCCAAAAATCCCTATGCTGATCCCGACCTGACACTGTCTCTTTAAGTCAGTTTGTCTTTCTTTCATTTTTATTTTTTTTTTTTCGTTAATTTTTCTTCATTTCTTGTATTTCTCTGATTAATCATGAATGCGTTACAATTGACAAAAATAAGGAAAAGTATTTTTTTTTTAAGTTTCAAGAGCAAACTCACTAAGAAAAGAGGAAAAATTAAATAAAAAAAAAAACGAAAGAGAGATTTTTATCATCAGTTGTTTTTTAAGGTAACTCACCTGCCGACGGAAAAAACACGCGCGAATCTCTTCTACCCGATTAACTTTATGTTTAATTGTGTACTTCACTTTTGTTACCACGCGACTTATGCTCTCTCCACACAATCTGTGCAGGTTAGCTTTCTTGTTTCTACGGAACCATGTCCTCTATGCGATCGAACGGACGCGGACTTTCTTACTTTTTTAAGATTTTTATTTTTTATTCAAAAAGATTTTTAAATCCCTTTAGCTTTTCCGAGAGGGTTGGAAAAAAATATATAAAAAAACAACAGATAAGTTATTTGCTTTGATTATTTACAATACAATTTTTTTTGTTTTTGTTTTTAATGAATGCTTTTCTTTCTGTTTGCTTTTTATGGAACCCGAGGAATTTCTTCCTGGACGAAATTGACTTCTTAAAACTAAATGTAACATGCACTCACACAAACATTCATAACTTAATTTTTTGTTATAAAGGTTCTCACATTTTGCTCTATAAAAACAATTGCTCGAAAAGAACATGAAAGTTCTTTTAATAAAAATACCCATAGCCCGTCGAATGTGTTCATCAGCTGGTTTATTTTATCACCAAATGAAATCTATCAAACTCTGGCAGCTGGAATTATATGTTTTAAGTAAATTCTAAAATAAAGCAAAGTAATCCAACTACATATGTATATTTATATAAAAAAGTAATGTCTTACGATGCGAGGGCTCAATTACAACTATAGATAATTCTCAAAAAAAGCGAATATCAATTAAATTTAACTCAGAAGATAATGCTGGAGTTCTTTGAATTATTAAAAGTTCCCAGTATCCAATATACCAATTTTCCTATTTAGACTTTATCGCAGAATTCTTCGACAATCCTCGCAATCAAAGGAATTATCATAAGGATTTCATTATTCCTATCTAATATCCAATTACACGCTTTCAAGAAGGAACGAGAGATTTTGTCTAAAAATTAAAATTGCGGCGAACTACAAAACACTTCCTTTAGCAATCACACAATGGTCACCACTCACACAAACATCACACGGATTTTATAGTGCAAAATTTAAAAAGAAATGAAAGTAATATTCCTTGAAAGGAAAACTCACCCGACACGCTGTTGTCATTGTCTTTCCCTGATGTTGCCTCTTTTGACTGTGTTTTGCTGTTTGCTGTTTCCGATGTGTCCATAGGTTCCTGGATAAATAAGACAATAATAAATAATTTAGACTTCACGCGACATAATGTACTCAGAAATTTTTCAGTACTGTAAAGCTATAGAGCGTTTTATTAATTGTAATTTAACTCTTTGAAGTTAGATTCTTACAAAAGTCGACTTAAATAGTTTAGAACCCGACGCGATGATTATAAACTCATTTAAGCAATATTTTGAAACGTCTCTAAGGTTACCCTCGCTAAATTTTTCTTCGATCATAGATTAAGTAGAATTTAATTCTTAATTTGCCTCGACGGAATTTATCTATTTAACCCAGGTGAGCAACGGTTTCTACATCTTTAAAAACAGTTAGCATTAAATCTTGAATCTTTTAGTTCTCATGCATACGGAAAGCGTAGCTAAATTGAAACTATTAGATGTAATGTAAAAAATACACTGTACCACAAGATATTTTTTATATGCGAGCTAATTGCGCAGTTAGCTCAGTTCCGCTTAAGCTTTGTCCGGTTTTTTTCTTATTCACGTGCCTTGAAGATTAAAAACACCTATTCTCTGATTTCTACAATTTCATTACTCCCTTAAACAGTGGAGTTAATCTTGCGTTATATTTTAAAACTTATCGCTTTAACAACATGCATGAAAAGACTAAATACCTGATTCGAGTCATGTTCCTGTTCGTTATTTTCCGATTCTCTCTGGTTATCGTCAGAACCTTCATTGCCTGAATATCCGTCAGCTCCCATTTTTACTTCCAGCATTTCTGGCGAGCCCTAAATACCAAGAAAAAGGGGAACATTAAAACCTTTACGAATTTCAAATGGCTTAAATTTAATATTTTAATTGATTCATGGTCGACATTGAAAGTAGACTAGTGATTTAAGCCTTTTCTTTGTGTATCTTGCAGTTTGTTTTTTTATTATTACTACCAGTAAACGCATGGAAAGATTTTCTGCAAATTCTAAACAATTCGCGAAAGACTATAACAAACATTTTACACTGTTTGTTGATAGATTTTGCTCAGCTCAAAAAAAAAATATATAAGTTAAAACTCAATAATCTTACCTGCACTAAATTTTCTCGATCGTAGTCATCAAAATCATTTCCGGTACCATTTGAACTGCCCGATAATTTTCTGGGCCGTCCTCTTTTCCGTTTTGGCATTGATAGCGCTGAGCCCAACAAAGGACTCATTAGCATGCCTTGGGCTTTTCTCTGCTGCACCAAATACGGCTGAATTCGGTGCAACTGTGGTGGCGGTGGGGTAATTGCAGGTCCCAGTGGCTGTATAAAAATTAAAATGCATATTACTAGAACTGTTCTGTTTAAGAAAAAATTTACTAAACTCTCACCTTTTCATCATTAACTTCAGTCAGTCCTTTTATCCTTAAACTTTCAGCTACTCTAAGGAATGCTGTTAAACGTTCCTGGTCAACAGAAACTTCTCCGCGGTACATAAAGTCCAGGAGGCTCTTCATGTCTGCATACGGGACGTCCTTAAGTATAACGATGGGATGCTTTTCGGGATGATTTACAAATAATGCGTTGAAATATGGACTGCAGGCTGATAACACCATCTGCGGCATTAAAAATGGGCGATTTAGTATTATAATAATTTTCAACTTCCTCAACAGGGATAAGGAGCTCAATGCGATCATTCCTAAATTGCTGCTACAGCAAAAAATTATCTCTGCTTCCCCGGGAGGGCAGAATAAATCAAATTCCTTGGGGTATACAGATAACGAAATATATGTACATATATACATATGTATTAAAAAAAAGTTGTGATGAAAAACTACAAAGGAGGATGAGGCTCGTGTTGTTGTGTAGATTCGCCTGGAAAATTGCTAGGACGGACAAAATCGTTGGCGACAATTTTATGCCGGGATTGAATTTAGACGAGTTAAGCCCAATAAAGACGGAGAGTCATGCGCACAAATCGCCAGGGCTCCGGGTTTATATCAAACAGGAGACGGGCGCCGCGATAGTGCTGGCGAAGCAAAGCCAGTGGTGGTCGGCGGTCATTTCAAGGGGCGGATATGTGATAACTCCCTTGACTCAGCCCCGCTGAATATGGCGAGAGCTCAAATGTCTGACGCACTCGTCAGCATATACCCAGGAATTCTGAGGTGGCCCATCAAACCAATGTCCGCGCTCTGTGGTGATTAACAATTTTATCCAGGAAATGAAATTGTTATCAATCGCTGGTCGAATAAAGAGAGCTTAAATTGTCTGTTTGCGATGAGAAAAAAATTTTCTATTTTAACGTGCACACGCACGTATACCGATCGAATGTGGTCTAGCCTCGGATCGGAGTCCTATAAATGGTCACTCTCCACCCTGGCGCCGCCGCACCTCATGTTCGCCTGGTTTTGCTTCGGTTTTCTTTTTTTAATCGTATTTTGCTTTTAATTCAGCCCCATTACTTCAGAGTATCTGCGCACGGCTGTCTCTTTTCTATTGCTAGCTAGCTATGTAGCTATTGGGCTAGAAGGCAAGTCAAGCTATGATTCAAACTAATTTTGTTTATTGCTGCCGACCAGCCACTGTGACAACCCATTGGTATTTAGGATACTCCATCGAGAGACATCCGCCCACGATGGAATTGTTTCTCTGTTAAAGGCCACAATAAAAAACGGAACTCGCCATGCATAGGCGGATCCGCACGCAAACTGTGGGGGCTAGGGAAAAGGGGATCGGCTCAATTAACGAAAATTTAACAATTCTTTAAAGGGAATTTTCTTATGGGCATAGATCAAATTATTTTCGCAGGCTTTTTGGGTTAATAAGAGTTCACTGGACAAAGTAGCACCTTAAAAAATCCTCAGTGATGTCGTGTTATTCTTGTGCTCAGAGTCGTCATGCATTTTTTTTGGAATCTCTTAGACTTAAGGGGACCCAGTGGTCTAGAATTTTCAAAAAATCGATATTTTTTACTTGCTTTCTTCCATATTTCGAAAGTATAGTCCTTCGAGATTCATTATTTTCACCTTAAAAGAAAAAATCCTAAAAACGCCATAAATTCACGAGTGCTTGACTTTAAGGTTGAAAATATTTTTGAGGAGCTGCCCTGTTTTTTGTGATATAGTACAACATATCCTACTCTAGTCTATGATAGAGAAAAGCGATGAATTTTTAATTTTAATTTCACCGCAGTGCAAACCTTTACAGATCTTTACTAATTTTAATCGCGTGGGACTATAAACTAAGTGACCGGAAAAAATAAACAAATTCTTGCGAAGATTCTTTACAGTAAATCACTTTTACAGACACAAAGTTTAAAATTCCAACCGTACCAAAGAAATTCCTTTGTGGCTTTAGAGAGAGATTAAAATAGTTATTTCAAAGTTTTTAATGAATTTTTAGAAATGTCATGAAGCTACCGAGAATACTCCGGAATTTATAGGGATACATCTATAAAAAATTGCCTGTTTAGAAATGGTAATATATTTCGCATTATAAACACCGCAGCGACACGATGTAAGCTACTTAAACGATCGCCTAATTTGCATGCTTGTGAAACAACTTATCTTGCTGGTGGGGTTTTAGCTATAATCATCTTGTCTTTTCCCTTACGTAGCTAAACAAGGGGAATACCGCCCATTGTTTTGAGGGGATACCTGTATCAAATTATGTCACGTAAGTGACAATTAGAAAAATTTCCGAAAATCCCCTTCTACCACTCTATAGAAATATCCCGATCAAGGCCTTATAAAGCCAAATCGATCGACTCAGCCATAATTTCATAAGTAAAAGACAAACTTACCTTGTGCGCTTTTAGATATTGTCCTTCCACGGCTAGCGTGACGTCTGTAAATGTTTCAGCGTGTAAGAGTTGATCAAAGACGGACAGTAGATTGCTCTGATGGTTGTTCCATCGCAGACAGAATCTTTGGGACGTCATTTTTGCGTAATTTTTTTAATTTTTGTATATTATTAACTGCCTAAATCGCTGAACTATCCGTTAGCAGTTTGTTGAACGAGTTTAACGTAGAAAAAAAGCAAGAGATTTATGATTTTTCTACTAATAAGGCGCGTGCGGTGAATTTGTATTTTTAATTACAAAATATATAAATTAACGAGGATAAATTAGCGTTTATTCGCTTCTCGAGTTGAGAACAAGTAGAAAAAAAAATAATAATAATAGTAAAGAGAAAATAAATTAAACGAAAAAGGTGTGAATAACAAAAAAAAAGCCGTCGTCTTTCTCCTTGAAGGTTACATTAGACGAGAGTGGTTCGCTCGGTTCTCTGGAAAGATACAAGAATAAAAAAGACAAGTGTTAGGAAACAGCTTTACAAATGCTATTTTAATGGATGTATAGAAAAACATAAAACGATCCGCCGTAAAACATGTACAAATTCGAAAAGCTCTGAGAGTGAAAAGCCGCACGTTTGTGAACGGGAGCGCGCAATTGGCGCTGGTTTACAGTCGCGATGTGAAGGTAGCTTCGTTTTGAGCAAACCAGAGGCATGCCCGCCGATCAAACAGGTGGCTTAGTTCGTTCGTTTGGCTCTGTGTACGCGATTTTATGTGTCATTCATATTTTCCCGGCGATGTGAATTACTCCATCGCGCGACAGAGGTCCCCTGCGCCCCGGACTCAACGACATCGACTCAAACACAGTCACAGAGACCCCAAGTTCTTCGCTCAATGACACACAGCCCGCAGAGATGATGATTAGTTGTCGGTCTTCCACAGAGTTCAATTACAAAGAGGAAGACTAATAAGATAGAAAAAAAAAAATAGTAGGCATCCAAAACAATTAGCAGCAGCAGACCGCGGAGCAAAAATGGGGAGCATAATAAATACATATGGGGGTCTGCTGCTTCTGTGTTCGGTATGTGGACGAGCCTCGAAAAGCACATGATTGCGGAATCTTCGTTGTGTCGTCGTCACGGCACCGAGGCGGATACTTGCCAGCGAGTTTTCTTCTCGTTACTTCTGATAGCTTCTGTAACTTCTTGACCTTAGGCCGTTCTTCTTATATTTTTTTTTTTCTTCCTCAAATTGAATTTCTTCATTTTGCCGTTTCTCTTCCTTCTAAACATTTACTTTCCTCGCAGCATTTTGCGCGTTTTTTTTCCAAACTACACTGTTTACCGAATATTTTCGTGCGCAACAGATTTAAAATATAATTTAAAAAATCCAGTGACACCCAGAGAAGGAAATTAAGGGCGCATAATAACCGACCGGACTGTTTTATAATTAGACCCTCGTTTTGTTACGTAGATTGCAGGTTGCATGTGCAATTCCTACGTTTCAATCAATATCCGGTTGTGCCAGAAAATTGCCAGTTAGTCACAAAAGAGCGGCATTATCTCCGGTGTGATACAACTTCAGTTGAATATAAAAAAAAAAATAAAAGAAATATGGACCTTTTCACGCTCCGATGCTTTAAAATACGTGCATCGCAAATAAAGACCGATTAAACCGATTAAATGACTTTGGTTCCAGAAAAAACGAGGTAAATCGCCTCGATGATGGGCACACAGTCCTAACGCAGAATCGGGTTTTGATGCAGGACGGCTGCAGAGACATAAATACACTTAGCATAAATTTCGCGTCTGTTCGTAATTGTTTCATCATTGAAATCCAATGCAGTAATTATATTGCCCCCAGTATTCGTTTCGATTTGTGACGGGAGAAGTCATAAGATTTGCACGGTTTTGATCGGTAGGATGTTATCAGTGTAATACGCAATCCAATCCTTCATTAATTATAATTAAAGGTACTTTCGAGAAAATGAAAACCATTTCTTCATAATAATTTTTGTTGCACCGTTTCCCGAATTCCTTCTGTATTCGTGTGGAAAACGAGTGCCTTTTATATAGTACCTCAACCGTTTATAACTGCCAATTTACAAATTCCCTTAATTTTCGCCAAAGTTAGCGTATTAAACAAGAAAAACGTTCAACATATTAACAACCGTATGTTATTCAGATAGTTAAAAAATCACTTTTATAAACCTATGAGTGGTGAATTCAATTTGGAACTCTTGTTATGAAAAAACACGAACGAATTGTGCTCGAAACACATTTGAAGAGAAATTTTTTTTCAAATTGAGTATTCTAGTGACTCCACAAAAATGTTAATAACTTTTGAAGGAATACAAGATTTTGACGTGGTTCTTTTTTTTTATTTGAAAGATATCTTAAGGGGGCATTTTTTTGGTTTGTACCATATCCTTATTAAATAAATTTTTAAGGACGGAGGATAAACAGATACATTTTTAACCAAAATTTTTAAAAATGTTAAGTTTTAACGTTCATATCTGCCACATTTGCCTACGGATTGAGACATGTGAGGTACTGCTAAAAAGCTCATAATGCATACATTTTCTCAAAACATTACTTATCATCCTTCTCTGTTTCGAACAGAAGTTATTACGTTTTATATAAACTCATCTCCCCACATACGCACAAATATTTCAGCCGTTATTACGAATTACCCTGTATATGTATAATAGTAAATTTATTCACATCCATATATCCTGTGTAACCAATTCTTTTATTAATTAATGAAATGAGATTCTGGAATTTTTCGATTAATATGTAAATAATGAAAAATAGAAATAAACTTTTTGGGTTGGGTTCTTTTTCGCAATTTTCATGCACAATGTAATTTTAAAATTATCAATTCTGCTGGTTTTTTCCATTCTTTTGGTGTTTGCTTTTTACCTGTTTAAAGGGTGTTATTAACTCTTCAGATTTTTTGGAAGAGATTCTGCAATTTAATAGTTGTTCGACGCCCCTTAACACTTGCTCCAGTAAATCGGTCTTCAACCAGATAATTTTTTTTTTGTAATAAGACTTTTTAAGAACAGATACAGGAAGGCGGAAAATTAGTGGTTAATCTAATCATAAACCGCACACGTATATAAAAATACATTTTATGAACGTATAAACAAGTTATAAAACTATTACAGTCTCCTTGTTTTCTAATGTATAAAATGATGAAATCGAAAGAAAGCAAACAGTAACTGATAAGCCCTAAAGTAACACGCCTTCTAAAATATTGAAAGAATTACGATTTAAAAATTCCCAAAAGCTGCAGTACGAAGTCAGGACATTATCGCCTTCGTTGTTATCAGCAAGAGATGGACACTCGAAAGTGGCGATAGCGAGGAAGCTGAAACTAAACTAGCCGGCAGTTCCCTCTCGAGAGGGCCAACGAATCACCCACCAGTTCTGCTGAATCACCGAAATCGTTTGGTTCCTCGGTTTCGTCCACGGCAACCAAGCAGACTGCCTGCAGCATCACTTTCGAAGATATTTCTTAAAATAACAAAAAAGGGGATACACACGGATTCGACGGATCGGATACTTTAAAACTACACCACGCCGCGGCCGTGCCGCCGAGGAGGATCGCATCATACACACAAAGATTTTTGGGCGATGTGATGCCATAGCCATTTTAATTTTAAAAGCGGATTTCACACCACACAGATGCTGTGACAATGCGCGGCCACAAACGGGACGGGGGCGCGCACGGACTATTGCGCGGCGGCACACAGATCCACAGATTTTTCGGGGTATATACGTACGTAAAATGTGAACGCTTGATTTCAATTCGGCAAGGGAGAAAACACACAAAAGCGCCCAAAAATAGACGGCCAAAGGATGAGAACCAGCATCCAAGTGAACGGCAGCAGGAAACACAGCACCATCAGAAATCAGTCTTTCTTTGCTATATAACTTTATAACGGAAAAGAAACTATTTATAAATTCTTTTATTTTTAGAATCAGGAACTGCGATCGAGCCACACAAAACGCGCAAGGAAAACTGCCGACTTTAGCTTCACTTGCAGCCCCCAATTTGCTGAAAATCCTTTGGATTTTTGCTGTCAGACCACATGACCGAGCGGAGCGGAGCAGCCCCGACGATCATCAAGCAAATATTCGTTGCTGAATGGCAACACTGTCTCGTGAATTTTTTTTTTATTCTTTCTTTTTTCAACACGAGTTGAGCTCTGCTCCACTGATCGAAGCGGCAGCAAAAGGACTGCCCTTTTTTCACTTTTGGGAGATTTAAAAATAAAACACGTACTAAAAATCTCCGAGACAACGTTGGTTTTCGGTTTGGAATTGAAGTTCGGCTTTCATTTTAATTTTTTACCTTTGCGGGATCACTCGACCGTTGCACGTACACCGAACAGTGGACACGAAACGAAGCCAGGAGAGGGTGGGTCAACTCCGTTGACGATCTGCGCTTTTTCCTTGACTGTTTCGTTTTTCCCCCCACAAATGCACGGGGCACTACTTTTAAAAACTCCGACCTGACGGGGGCTCCGATCACGGATTTTGATTTCTACGCTTGTTGCACTACACGCCACTTTGCGCCCTCCCTTGCCCGCTTAATAGAAGGGGATATGCGATTTTTTTCTATTCTTTGATAAGATTTCGGGGAAAGAGTTTTTATTCGAAGGTGTCTCTGAGGCCGATAAGACGGTGCGCGATTCCGATTACGACGACGGGGGACGACAGATTTTCCGTTCCTCAACGAATCATGGACGCCATGTCAGCAAACAATTCCAATACCCACACAGGCCAGGGTTGCTCTCGAGTCTCGCTTCGAACGGCTCTCGCGCGGCACTGCGATGGGGCTGACTGGGGTACTTTTTCTGCTGTGCGACGGAGGCCTTTTCATTTTCACGTTCTCCACTTTGGCCGTCGTCGTGCCCCGCGCGACGCCCTGTGGATCCGCTTGTCGTTGTCGTCGTCGTTGGGATTGGGGTTAAACTTTTAACCAGCGCCGTTCTCTCTCCCTTCAAACAAGCGGGCGGAAAAAAATGAAAAGAAAGAATACTTAATGTAAAAAAAAACGATCTCCGATGCCACTGATTTCCGTGCGGGGCGACTATAGTGGTTGTGTTGTGATCGTTTCTGGCGTTCTGCATATGTATTCCTTTTTTTCCCTCGGAGCCCCGCAACGTCGACTCTTGTTCCGTCACGATCGCGGGTCCAACACACGGCCGCAAGATCGGCGCCCTACACGTCGCGATCGCCCCACTCCACACACCACCAACGGGATTTCCTACGCCCGTCGTCAGGATGGGGTTGTGTGGAGTGTGGACTGCGGAGCGGAGAGCCAAGCCGACAGCCAAGAGATCGTGCCGCAGCGCAGAGACCCGCGCAGACCCAGCCCGCAGCCACCAGCCAAGAGCCGATCTCCAGGTCCTGCACGTTGGCTGCCAGCGAAAAGAACAGTTAATTGGATAGATAGATCCATCCACTTTTCGTTCTAGTCGCGAGAATTACATAATTTATCATCGTTCGGAATTAATTCAATGATAATTACACATTTCCACACATTTTGTTGTTCGCCTCTCCGTCGCAATCGTGCAAAATTTGAAACCATAAAGCGAGTGATCTTCGCTTCTTGGGGAGGCCAAGCCGCCTCCTCGTCGCCTGCGAGAAACTTAACCGAGCCCCGAGCCGCTTTTCTTCGGTTCGTGTGTTCTCTGGCTGTTCAGCTGCTGGCTTACGGCTGCGATCGCGTTGCGAAATGTGAAGGAGTCGCACTTCGCAGTGGAAAAAGGGGAGGCGGTGCGCGCGCGTGTGTGGGTCTGTTCAACAATTCTTCGAAGAAATTCCGTTCCACACGTACGCTACTAAAACCGACCGCAAACTGCCCCCTTTGCGCAGGCTATTTCACCAGGTAAAAAAAAATACAAAATCCACACAGCTTTTGTGCAACGAGTTTTATCAGGCGCGGTGGCGATGAATTCTTCGCCTTTTCTTAAAATTTCTGCTTACGTGGAAGGAATTTTCCCACCATGACGAAGTAGTCGCAAGTCGGAACGCTGCGATTGTATTATTATTATTTTTTTTTCCACTCATTTTCTGCACTTGATGGGGCTGCTGTGGGTAGGGCTGCCAGAGTGGTGCAAAAATAATTAAAGGACGTTCTTCATTTAAATTGCATTTAAAACGCAAATTTTATTGCAAACGATGAATTGCTTCTGGGCTGGCGTGTGACAGGAGTGACCTTGTAGCTTTTATGCTCACCGGGATTCGTTCTTTGCACGCATAAGCGAGAAAAATTATGAATTATTAATGCGTTTGCTCTTTGATTACTTTAGAAAACAATGCAAGGTGTCTCGCGACAGACTACAATAAATTACCTGGAAGGAATTCAAAGGCTAATGAAAATGGAATTTGTAGAGCTTGAAAATCTGTTTTTTATCTCTATGTACATCCACAAATTATGAATTTGGAACATATTACAGCTGAAAAACTAGCCTCAATTATATTCGAAATTGTTTAAAAATCAAGAAGAATTTTGGTATTACTTGCCTTCAGAATTTTAAAATATGTTTATGGTCAATTATAACAGCGTTACTTATTTCATAATAAATAATAAAGTGGAAACGTGGAAAAAACGTGGAAAGGAAGCAACATGTAGCGCAGTGGTTTTTTAATAGTTCCCATAAAAACAATAATCTCAGCACTGCCCTAGGGTCTACACGCTAGTGAATCACCCCACCTATTTCACACTCTATTAATTCCAGCGAGTATAAATCAGGTAGGACAAAACTATTGAGGGAACAATGCCGACCCATAAACCAAAATTATGCAGGAAGCCGCGCTTGCTTTCTTCCCAATCACCGTCATTTGCTGCCGAGTTACCTGGCTTCGGCCCAATTTAAAGGCAATTACCTGGAGGACGAGGGAGAAATTTTATAGCCCTCATAAAAATGTTGACTTCTGCACTTAGCGGTGGACGATAGAAGTCGGTTAGATCATTGAGCAGTTAAAAGTGAATAGTCGTAATTTTAAACTAAGTAAAAATTTCTCACAAAGTAGAGAACGTATCCCCGATCCCGTCCCAACCTGGAGGCAGTAGAAAAACTAACTGGCAATTCCTCCTCGGTGGAGCTAAAAGTCGGGCTGCGTTGTGGGGCGCTGCTGTGCGGAAGGAGCCCATTCGTTTTACGCTTGACTGATAGAGCAAAGAGGGCAAGAGGATCGCAATTCACTTCACCACCACCATCACGATGATCATCACGATCACTGTGGCAAGAATCACATCCGAGAGAAATCTACGTGAAAAAATGTGTTTAGCACCTCTTGAACATTGCCAGAGTAAAAATTTTCTATCCCGTCGATCGGATCCATCATCATGGGAGCTGTGGCAGAAAGAAGGGGAGCCTCCTACGGTGCCCCATCACCGGGGAGAGTACATCAGAGACTGCTGGTGCTATCTTTTCTGCTTCTTTCTTTTCGTGCTCAGGGTAGAGGAAGCCCACAAATTTACATGTCACGGCATCCCAGAAGCCACACAAGGAAGGAATGGGAAGAGGACCGATCATCGAACTCTGCAAAACAGGAGAGAGCCGACGCTTTTGTGGATGTGGCCTGCTGTGGCGGACTAAATTGCCGCCACGATGAAGGGTAATGAGGTCAATAAATTCGCACCTTTCGCGGATGAATGGATTCTCTTACCAAACCTGCAAAAGAACTCGTCGAAATTAAATAAAATTTTTGCTCGAAACGAGGCCGCGACAATACTACCAGCAAGGCGAAGGGGCGGAGTTCGATGCTGCTGGGTGCACAGGAAGAGAAGGAGGAAAAAAGAAACTGTGGCGCTTCAGTTTTTTCCCTTCCGTTACGTGGAAAATCCTCTTTTATAGGATTACGGCAACTAAAATGTAAGGAAAAAGCTTCTACATGCATAATTGCATTAGGAGCCTAGAAAATAGCAACTCCACCGGACAAATTAATGTAGGTAAATCCTTTAAAAAAGTCAAAGAGGAGCCCAGGAAAACCGATACCCGTGCCTACCACCGGCCTCAGCCTTATCACCTAACATAACAATTCCGCACCTCTACCCTTCTCCGTCCCACCCATGCTGCGGGGAAGGCCACAGAGGAGGAGGGAGGACGGACGGGCGCGCATAAATGACTGACACTCAACATAATTTGGTCAGTGACCTCGCTCGCACGGATCATATTCTCTTCCTCTTGCCGCCGTCACACCACAGCGACGGCGGCAGCACCGCCCAGCGTCACCAGACCGCAATACAGACGCAGTGGCAGCACCTCCAGCGAAAAGAAAGCTCTCCCCTTGAGGTGGGCATTAAAAAAAAAAACAAATAAGTAAATAAAAAAAAAATACCACAAAGGAAAAGGAACGGAAGGTGAGAGCGGCCGTTTCTACCGCCCGGTCCCCAGCGGTCCCCACGTCAGGTGCGCAAAGGTTACCCGCGCGATCACGGGACCGAAAAAATTAATTTAATCAAAACAATCCGGCTAATGATATGCTGCGAGTCCAACTTGACCCATCCCCTCCCCGCGGACGGGGGAAACAGCGACCAGCCAAAACAAAGCACCGCAAAGCTCGAGATGAAATTTCCATGTTGCCCCTTTTCTTTTTATATATTTTTTCTTTCCTCATCGCGTTCTTTTCACAATTTCTTTGCTTTTCTTAAGGTCTTATCGGGCGCGGGGGAAACAAAGCGACTCTATCCACCGCAGAAGGAAAGGGGGGAAACGAGCGACAGGAGCTTTCCGTGGGAAGATAGTAAAAACCTTTTTTTGTTCCAAAACACCAGCAAAAATTTTACAATGATTAAACCCACGAACGGGGAAAGGTACGGGGTGAATGACTCTAAATTTACCGTAAATTGAGGCAAAAATCTCTTTTTAGGGGGTCTCTTAAAATATGCTAAATGTTGTCAGACCGCGCAGCTTGGGTCGCGGAACGCGTGTTTTACTGTTTTTCGTGGAAAGAAATAAAAAAAAATAAAAATAAAATGCATAAGAGCGGAACAGAAGCGAAGAAGAACGAGGGAATTTTCACTTTACGAATCCACCAAACAAACCCAAAAATGCTCCAAGGAATTGAGAGAGTGAATGATTGCCAGTGAAATCGGGACACAGCCGCAGAATAATGGCTGACTGCAGCTTATCTCCGCCATATTTTTTTTTCTTCTCAGATTTTTCCAGATTAAAACCAACAAAAAAATAAATGAACGCCACTGGTGAGACCCCCTGACTTCTTAATGGAATGCTAATTTTTGGTAGTTTCGAAGAAGTTTTACATCCGCTTACCCTTCTTCTTGGGGATAACAGTAAATATTGACAGATCGATTTTTAGACATTTGAAATGCATAACTGTAAATATTTGTCTTCTTCTGAAGCAATTAGATTAAAAGCTTACCGCAAAGTAGAAAAATTATTGTGAATACATTTTTGTTTTCTTTTCTAAAGCTTAAATTCTTGAAAAGGCGCTCCCAAGATCATCATCTCAAGGAACAGAGCAGCACCAAACCTGACTAATAATCGTCAAATCAGCTGCCAGTATTCACTGCGACGCATTACTTCATCAAAACAAACCGTGGCCGTACCCTTCCCAACCAGAGCTACATGCTTTTTAAAATTATTAAATGGAGGCAGCAGATTTACAGCCTTGAAATGCTCAGCTCTTTTATGCAACGGAGAGTCGTTAGAGGATCGCTAATTCATAACCGCCTACGTGCAAGATGGAATAATTATTAATTCTGTGGGAAACACCAGCTAGCTGACCTAGAGCTTTGCAGATTTCTTGAGAGATAAACTGAATCATATTTGCTGGGATGCAAATTTGCTAAGGTGTCACCATTTCGAAGGAAGGGTGGGGTTTATGAGGACGGTGAACTTATCTAAAGAATTGTGCTAGATATCGCCGATAACTTTACTAGTTAATACAAGTTTTGAGACTTGATTCTACATTCTGATAGTCTTGTAAATTACCAATGTGGTTTTGAAAACTCTGGTCTGTGAAAGGGTCTCGCTAACTCGCAAAACTGTTAAAAAATTATTAAGAAAATATACATTTGCATGCAAGAAAAAGAAGGTTAATTTTTCACAATCGATGCAAAAACCTAATTTTCATATTAGTGATTTTCATTTTGTCACGGTCATAAAGTTTACTACTCAAAATAGAATAGGAATTCAATGTGATTATTTGCTCTTTTAAAAGAGTTTCAAGATGTCATTCTAACATAATTACATTTTAATGAGTTTTGAGAAAATTGTCTAGTTTGCTTGTCAGTAACTCATGACAAAAGTTAGAAACTTCCGTTTGATATAAAATACTCATTTAATAATTTTTACATTGGATAAATTAGCTTTAAAAGTAAATAAGATATTGAAGAGTATAAAAACAACTTACAATTTGGAGATAATAAATTGGTTATATTAAAGGTGAATTTTATCTATGTTTATAATACTCATAAAACAAGCAATTATAAATCGTAAATGTGAAGCTTATGAGAGAAATGAAATTATCTTAATTGAATTATTTTTATTTGTTTATTAAATTATGATAATGCTGGCAGTTAATGTGGAAGAAAGTTTTTAGCAGATTATTATTAGTAGCAGCAATGCTGGAACATGTACATTACCATAATAATATGAGAAAAAGTACAGAATAATCTCAGCCATTCTGAAAAGTTTCGCGAAAAAGAAGCAGTATACTTATATTGTTATTAAAAACATTTCCAGATACCCCATTCTTGGAACGAGCCAATAGTACGCAATCACTTTCTAAGGAATCACTGTCCACACGGTAAGAAACCTTAAGTGAGCAATTTCCATTGAACGCGAGGAAAAAACATATATTACGACATTGCACCAGCGAAAAAAAAAGAAGAAATAACTGACAGAAATATAGGGCAAGATGGATTGAGTAATAAACCCACCTTGAAAGTATACCTTCGGATTGACAAAATGACCGAAAAAGAAGAAAACTTTCAAGCCAACAGAAAACAGCTGAGTGCGGCCGTCTCTTCGCAGTTCGCGCGAGTTTTGTGCCAGCAGCAGCGCAGCGTCCAGCACGCAAAAGCGTTTCTAAAGCACAGTGGCGGACAGCGTCGCCATCGATGGCGCTGTCGGCGGCGGCGGCGGCGGCGCGGCGCGGCAAACGCAATGTTTTGGAAAGCACGGTCACATGTACTCGCGTTGAACAGGTTGTCGTTGTTGTCGCAATGTGATTATTAACTTTTGCGGCTGTGTAAAAACTACAAAAACTAGTTGTAGTTTCTATACTGACTGTACACCGTATGCCCCAGTTCGGGGAGAGCGGAGAGAATGTCGATCGAGGTGCAGAGAGTTTGTGAGAAAAAGCTCCTTAATTATCTCGGTCTCTCTCTCCGTTAATTCGTACATCGCACCACCAACAAATTCCACCCATGATCCATCCCCCCACCCCTTTTTCGGGGAGGCAAATCCCCTTTTTATCTGCTAATTGAGGGGAAAAAGGAATAAATGAGAAAATGTCACGTACCTTTTCTTCGAAGTCGATTTTATTCGATATATCAACGCCCCCTTGTGCCGCACAAAATGTCCATTAAAAAATTCCTTTTTGCAATTAGCGAGCGACAAGAAAAAAATGTATAAATCTTCACCTTAATTTTTATAAGAATTTCAAAAGTCGGTGCTCTGCTTGTTGCCACGCACACATTTATTCACTTCGCTTTTTTAATATTGAGTAAAATTCTTTTGAAGGATTAAAACAGTGGTTTTTCCCCCCGTATAAAAAAAAACTATAAACTGTTTTTCTTATCACTTTTAGGGTCCAAAAAAAGGTTTTCGGGTACTCAGCTGAAGAAGCTTCTTTTTAAGATTTTCCCATTTAACACAAAAATTGTATTCAATCGAATTTTAGAACATTTACGATCGCTTAAAACGAGCATTTTAAATATATAATATAATATATTTATATTTGCAGGTGTACCGAAGGTAATTTGATTCACCGTTACCCGGAAAGGCACATTACGTTCACAGATTGATTTATTTTCTCAAATTTTTTGATAAATTAATTTATTTAACCGAAGTAATTGAGCCGAATATCCAAAAATTAAGTGTTTAGAGCACTTGTGACACAATGAACAATATTTTTTTTTCTTTTTCGTATCGATAGGCCCCGAGAGGAGCTGCACTTCCTTCCCAGAGTTTTTATACTAAAAACTAATTTGTACTTGTGGAGCCCGAACAGGAAACGACGAATTGCTCCTCACTTCCGCGTAGAGACACAACACGTACCCGCGACGGCGACACTCCTTTAGCAACTGTGCCACACACGTGAAAAAAATTAAATATTTTTGTTCTGGTGGAGCAGGGGAAAATGAAAAAAAGAAAATATCTTTTCGATGAGTGGCACCTAGAAGGCGAGTGAAAACTGTCCCATTGTCACCACCACAATTCACGAGTCAGAATGTGTTGTAATTGCACGTTTAAAAAAATATTATGTTGAAGAAAATAAAACAATTCAGCAAAATTATTCAGGTAAACACTGAGCAGCCTTCCACCGCTGCGTAAACACAAAAAAAAAAAATATATATATAATAAATTCCAACGACAGCGCACTTGTTAACCGTTAGACTTCCTGTTCGCCTCTACTCGCAGCTCGGGGCAGAAAGTTGAGTTTAAAGGGCCCGATACCGAGTCCAGGATATGTCTTAAAAATGAAAGAATCTCTCCACCACTCTCTCTCCACTCCACACCCAACTTGTTTGAATCCTCTTCCTTTGTTACCGCTCCGGCGGCAAGCAACTTCGAAACTGAATCACTGTGAAGGGATACGATTAAAAGCTACCCGCGTCGCGTAGCCCGTTCCTCGGCCTAGTGGTGCCTGACGCGGCGCCGACGCCTGTGTGCGCGCGCACTCACACAGCGGCAGCGGGGCGACCCAACTACCACCGCTCCACCGCTCCGCCGCCTTCGCTTCGCTCACCTCACGGCCGGACGGACTCGCCTAGTTCGCCTGGTTCGCCTGCGTTCCTTGTGCCTGGCTTTCGGTTCGCCTTCGCTTCGTTCGCCGCAACGCAGCCCGTCGCAGACGCAGTACGCCTTCTCAGCACTCCCGTTGCTCGGAGACGGAGACTTCACCGCCGAAAAAAAGCGATCTTGCCAGCGCAGTTGTTCGAAGCGTTTTCGCTCATTCGACTCGATCGCACGGGGACACGCCACGGACTTGACTTGTTGACTGTTCGACTCTTCTCGAGACGACGACGACGACGGCGGCGGTGGTGATGATAACGCCGCGGAGCTAACTGCGGATCGGACGGGGCTCGTCGGCAAGATCGTTGTAAAGATCGGGCGTAGCACCACTCTGCCTTCGCCTTGCCTTTTGCTGCCTGTCGGCCCCGCACACACAGCCATAGCGAAGTTCTTTTCTTTTACGTCGTCGTCGTCTTCGATCGTGGCGATCGTCGCGGTGCCAGTCAGCCCCAAGCCCAGCAAGAAACCCAAGTCGGCCGCGAAGAAAAAAAATGTTATATGGCTCGAGAAATTTAAAAAAAAATTAAAAACCCTCACAACCCTGCTGAGTCCCCTGAATGCCTTTTGCCTCTCAAAGGAGGAGGAGGCCGTCTTCGTCTTCTTCTTCGCCCTCGTCGTCGCGTATCTAGGCTGCTTTCGCGCGGCAGAAAAGGCGAAGCGGCGAAAGGGGAGCGCACAGCCTGCTAAGGAGGCGGCCGAGAGGGCTAGATCGATCCACTGCGAGCGCGACAGAGACGCCCTCTGACCACATTGACATGCATGCCTTCATAGGTCACGTAAAACACACGACGTAATCTGGCTTCACCAGCGCAGCGCTGAGCCCCATTTTCATGCTGTGGGGCGGATGTGTGCGTTTGTTTTGTTTTGACTTTATGCTTTCTTGACGCTGGTGCTGAGCATGCACCACATATCGATGCTCCCCCGGCCCCCGCCGCACCCATCGCGATCACTTGTGCTTTTCATTGCCCTGCTCTTCGCTGGGAAACGCGCGCGCTAGGTTTTGCTGCCGCTCGCTCGCCTGCTCTCTGGCCGCCGCGCGCTGGTTTTCCCTTCAAAGTGCTTCTTATGCTGGCTCATCGCGGCATGTCGCGTATTACATGATTGGGGCGCATACACGCGCAGGGCCATGTACTGTTATAGCAAATTAAAAACTATTTAAACCTGCAGAAGTAGGGAATTGGGGACGCGAGGTCAAAGTTTTCCACCAGCAGTCGTCGCAGCAGACGCAGCCACAGTGCCAAGTCAAGTCCTGCGCGCACGGCGGGCTCCGAGAATAATAATTAATCGTGCGGCGAAATCAGGGTTGGGCTCGGCGGAATTTCGCCTGCCCTGCTGCCTGCCGTCCCGCCTTAGCTCTTCACTTCTCTCCTACACCACCACCGCCCAGCTCTCGGATTCGCTCTGTTCGCAGCGGGGGGAGTGTGGAGTGATCTTCTGATTTCATCAGGGTGCAATTAAAGATGATTTGACTTTCCGCGAAGCGGGGTTTTCACATTTGCATTTTTCATTTTAAGGGGAGAAGGTACGTTCACTTCCTGATTATTTATGTTACGCATGAGAAGCGATACCCGTGGAATTTCCCTGGAATCAGAGGGGACAGTTGACACGTTTTATTTTTTTTTATAAAATACCCCCGTATCAACTGCTCCTGCTGATTGAAAGGAACGTGTAGATGAGCCACGAAAGAGGGGTTAAATAGTGGGAGCACTTTAAAAGTAACAACGCAGCGTACTTTTTACTGCCCTACACTTCATCAGAAAGTTTAAAAGTTTTTTAAATACACAATAACTAATATTTGCTAATCTGTAATTAAGTATATTGTATATTTTGGATTCCCCATATTAATAACCTGCCATTTGATACCAAACTCGACATTCCTTTTTTAAAATAGCGGCAAAGAGCATACCGGGACATGATTACAAACGATAAAATACGAATAATAAAATGCTAAATAAAATAATAATGTTATATGTACACTGCGCCTACACACACAAACACTTACATACATATATGTAAATGCGCGCGCAGTTTTTCTCGAACAGTTGTTTGAGTCCAAATAAGCATAATTTAGTCGCCTATAACTCGTAAACTATTCGACTATAGTAAGTCGTATTATTTTTAAAAGTAATTGCTCTAACTACATATATGTTGCAGTATTCTAGATTTGTTCAGATTTTTCCAAAATTGCGTTCAGGGTGATATCTTGTCGGACGCAGCTATAAAGGATTCATTGTCTTGCTGCAGATCCCTTAAAAGACGGACAAGTGCCAGTAGAACTCGTACTTTAAGGGTTCAGTACCGTTATATTACTCTATAGTTTAGTAAGTAGTTACTTTATAATCATCTATTAAAATTGAAACATAGAGAAAAAAAATTTAAATTAATCGAATTATTTTGACGTTCAACCGTAAGCTCTTTTCGATTTGCAATGTCGAATCTTTGTCCAAAAATGACAATAGAGCCCTATCATTTTGAAAAAAGGAAAATTCCATATATGTAGAATTATAAATTAATTGTTACAAAAGACCTCCATTCGTGCCAAATTTCAAGGTTGTAGTTACTTTTAATAGGTCTTGATGATCAGTAAGTAGGTGTGGTACATCTAGTATGAAAGCATGTTTTAAAGGGCCGTATCTTTTTACTGCATTAAATTAGTAACTTTAACAGTTATTTTTTACAACAGTATGAGCCTATAAACCTCAGTATTTGATATTAATTTCGACATCAAGCCGTTTCTGAGAGAAAAGACCTTGACACACGAACAGATAGACAGGACTATAAAGTCATCCTATATATAAGGTTTAGTTTTTCCAGGAACCTGAAAAAAAGGGTCAAGTCCGAGTTCAATTTGACTATTAGCTTTAATATACATATTTAAAACGTTTTAACTCACAATGAGCACATTTGATCTTTACTCAATATATTATCTCATAACCTAATCTTTAAACAGTAAACGATAGTAGTGATTTAATCTAATTTATATCTTATCTTTATAAATTTGAAATTAAAGTCAACGGAATAAATATAGCATCTTGGAGACACAAGTGAAGTGAATGGTTTATTGTTTTTATTTAATGGGAAATTAAGTGTTGATTGTAAACTTTAACCATTTTTTCCGTATAACAACTGATTTTAAGACTTTTACCTACCGTTTTCGGGTAGTATGGTGGTTACTAATAGCCTTAATAAATGGAGTTGAAATTTTGATTTCAATAATCCGGATGATTTATGCAAAAACCTTAAGAGTTTTTAGCTGTCTTAACACATTGGTATAGTTAATTTTGAAATTGAAGTCTAGTTCCTAATAATCAATCGGTACACGGAATTATTTTACTATAACTTGGGTTCGGATTCTTACTTAGGTCAAGTAAAATAGGTAGATACATAAGTCAAACTGAGTCAAATTCTAATAACCTTTATGGATGTTTCTGGATAAAATTGACGAAATAAGAGATTTTATAATTGCGATTATCAGAGTGGTTGCGTCTGCAAGGGATTTAGACGAGAGTTGACGAAAAGTCAAGCTATCAAATCGTCTCCTTTTTACGTCAGCTCACTCTTATCTTATCTAATTTCAACAAAGCACAAGTACTTCGCGCTGGCCGCGAGCCTGATTTGAGTCTTCACAACCCTCGCTCCTAAAAAGTTCCTACATTTTGTCGGTCTCTGGGAGCAAATGTCACGCATTAATTCGACAGAAATAGCCGTCGCTTTCATGGAGCCGAACTTTTAAACAATTTCAGGATGGAAACAGGGCAGAGAGATCAGCGAAGTCCCCGGCTAGCTATCTGCGCATGATCAATTAAGCAGGCCGCGTTAATTATT
Organism: Machimus rusticus; assembly: GCA_951509405.1. Classification (NCBI taxonomy): domain Eukaryota; kingdom Metazoa; phylum Arthropoda; class Insecta; order Diptera; family Asilidae; genus Machimus; species Machimus rusticus. The sequence goes on along the minus strand of OX608054.1, from coordinate 12,086,956 downwards.
CAACTTCACCTCTATGAGGACATCCTCTCCAGCAGCAGTCCGGAAGTGATCGCGGCCGGCTTAGGGGAGGGCAGAGTAAAGGGTGTGTCGCGTTGATCACCCGATGACGCAGCACGAAACCCCAGAAATTGCTCTTTGGGCAGGGAGTGAAAATAATAAAATAAATCGAGTACTCACCAGAAATGCTCCTTGAGCTGGCCAGCAAGTCCGCGGGTGGCAAATGTCAGCCAAATAGTGCACGAGACCTCTCTTTAGTAAGTTTTCTTTCAGATCTCTAATAAATCGCTTTTATTCAAGGAAAACCGAAACAACGCAACATTCCGCAAGAAGCTTTTCAACTTATGGCTATCCTCCGAGTTGGCGTTTTTTTAAAAAGTGTTTCGTTTTTCATCTACACTCCTATCTGCCCCGAGAGCGACGGGAAAAAAGATATTAAAAAAAAGTTCCGCTGTTTTACTACGCAATCGCAGACCGAAGCTTGTTTCGGGTAACTTCGTGAAATGCGCGCCGCGCTACTTGCTACAAAAATTTCCGATCCTACAGAAAAATACGCGCTGAGTGGTAAGTGGGTAACGGCGGCGAAGCACAAAAAACCCGACTCACACCACCGCGAGCTGATCGCAGCGCAGCAAGTAGGCGCGCGATCGGTCACCAGGGTTGGGACTGGGCCTTAGCTTTATCGAGCTTTTTGGGGCTCCAGGGGTCCAGGGGCGCGTCGAAGTGGCGGACGGTTGTGCGCGGCGTGCTGCAACGCGATCGTGAACAGCTCCAGCAAAAGTCTCCCCCTCCTCGCTTGCCGCCCGGCCGTCACCGTGCGATCATGGGAAAGCTGCGATGACTGCGCGATACGTGGAGGATTACAAGGACTTACACACGTGCACAGCACTCTGATTAATCACGAAAGGGGAGTCACGCTACGTTGGGACGTGTCGCGACGACAATCGCGCTCTGTTCCTGTGTTTGTGCGGCTCCCAGTGGTGGAGACCTGCGCGCACTGTTGCTCACATCTGTGGTGCGCGATCGTCGATTGCGTTGCCGCTCGAGATCGCCGTGGAGCCCACATCTCTCCAGAGGTTTATTTTTTACTTTTTCGCCGTTTCCCGCAGCACCTCGGGCATATAGGCGATAGAGGCGCGATTCCTGCCCGAGTAGGTTAAAGAGCTTTAAAAGAAGGCGAAGTTTCGCTGACGAGCGTCTTCTCCGCGTCTTCTTCTAAAACTCTTCGCACAAGGAAGCCACTGCTCCGAGGCTGTTAACGATCTTGTAACATGACGGCAACAAGCTGTTGCGCGTAGGAATAAAGTTTCAAATTAATGTCACGGCAAGTGGACAAGGGTGCCAAGGGGCTATAATTAAGCGAGGCTGTGTTAGTGCGAGCGGGTCTCGCAATCGAGCTGGTCTCCTCCTAGTAAATTGCCTTGTTTGCTCGAGCCCCCGCACTGCCCGGAGTCCTCCCGCCCGCGTCTAATCTTTTGCCGAGCTGGCTTCGTCGGTTGACTCTCCTTGAAAAGAAACCTTCAAATCATCACCGGAGTGACGCGCTGCACAAAGCTCTGCGGTTTACGGGAATTCTAAAGGCGGCCCCGGGCGGGCAGGCAGCGGTGGAGCTTGTGGTGGATCAAGCGCTGCCGGTTAATTTTTTTTTTCCGAACTGCTTCTTCGTTTCTGTCCGTTCCCCGCAAAGGGGGGAATACCCCCGAACAGCTCCTTTGCCTTGCACCACCACCGTAGAACGAGATTGGAGCCCGAGGGGAGCAAGCGGGAACGGGACGTGAGGAGCTTTGACTATTTCTGGGCCTTTGGTGCCTTCTAGGCCTTTCAATTTTTTTTTCTGCTTGAAACTGGTTGCTCATTTGTCTTGTACGCCTCTTTTTTTTTATAGTGCAACCTACTTTGGGGCCGTAGGAGACTATATGTGTGGCGGTTTTGCTCGTCTTTTTCGGTCCGGAGCTCTATACTACAGAAAATAAGAAATTTACAATTCGGCGGCAGGCAAGACTCCTTTCGGAAGAAATCCGCTGAAGCTCGATCGCTGGGGCAGCGAGTACGCGATTACGTCATCTAAAGGCATTTTTCGTTTGTGTGATGCGATACATGAGAGAGGTTATGTAATCCGAAAAAAACGAAGATCGTCGATCGGAGGGACTCCACTCCTCTAGTCATGTGCACTGCGCATGGACATGTTGCGATTTTTTTCGAATTTCATCATAGCGACGACGATTATTGTCCACCTCCGGGGGATAGTGCTGACTTTTTTGGGGGAAAAAAAAGCAATTAACTCTCGGGAATACCTGCCAACTTCCTCTTACCGAAACGAATGGGGATCTTTTGCTGATGGACACGCAGCCACTCACTGAAAAAAACATCCATAGTTAATTGGATTTCAGACAGAGTGCTGTAGTAATATTGATAATAGTAGCATTTTTACTACCCTGAATCCATAACGTTCTGAAATAATATAAATGAGTTACTATCAGGAAAATGGGGAAATAGCGTTTTTAAATTTCAAGTATGTACAAGTAAATTAAATATTTTAGAAATCATGCACATGGAAATTTTTAATATATCTTTCCTTTAATTAGAACACTTTTAATATAAAGTATTTTTCTCAAACAATTTTGTTTTAGTTACCTGATTATATTATCACTAGTACTGCCTGTGCTCGAAATTCGACCAACCAACAACGAGAGAAACAACGCTATACCTAACTATATTTGTTTACATATATTTGTTTCTTTTTGTAATATTCTACCGTGCAAGAAAGGGATCTAAGCTCATACAGCCATGAACGTGATCAAAATACTTTCATCTAATTGGTTAGATAAAAATATTAATATTTTACCCACCTAATTAGAAGCTACATTTCACTTTTTATTTTGTCAAGATGTATTAAAAAAAAATTTAAAAATGTAAAAAATTTGTCATAAAATCGATTATCTTGATTAAACTTGATTTGTTGAAGTTAAATGCATTTCCATTGTCAATTTTATCGAACTATAGAGTATTTTTTGTGTCTTCAAGATAACTCTATTGATTTGGACGCAATAGATATTTAAAAAAGTGAGAGATGACGGAGAGGATAATGTTTTTATTAAATAAAGGTAATGTGGAGTCATAATAAGCTCATATAGGCTCGAAGAAATACCTAAATCAAGGTTTTTATAATACATAATATTACTTTTCTCCTATAGAACTTAGGAATTTTCATTTAGACAAAAACAATGATAAGTGATATTTGCGCACATTTCTAGATCTTTACTAACTATAGATACATAGACAGTAATAGATAGTTAATTAATCAGCCCTCTTTTCATAGGCTATATATCTATTAATTTAAAAGGTTATCCGTAAAACTGACTGTCCATAACTTTATATGTTTTTTATATCTTTGGAAGTTGTATTTATAAACATCATCTAGATTTAGCCTACTTCAGGCAATATCGTAAAGAATTCTATCTTTTGCAGATGGATTCAGACCCATTTAAATTGAAGTGAAGTCCTAAACGGGAAAAGACCGTTTTTTAACAAAGCAAACGCCCCTAAAGACCTAAAAGCCTAAATTAATTGAGTCTGATTAAGCGGCCGCTGTTTGGCAGGGAGCAAACAAAATCCCAGGCGATCCCTGCGCGGGGAGATCTCCTCGATCGAGCAAAATGTGCTGGTCGCAACAGGGTCAACAGCGGACCCTTTTCGCAATTAATCGTCATTAGGAGCCCGCGAGGGGCGGCAGCCCTGAAAACGAAAACAACTGCGACCGGTGGCTGAAATTGAAGCCTGCCGCTGCCATGGGGGTGGGATCGATATGCTCACATTAGCGGAAAATGCGTCATGATGGTCCCATAGGGGTGATAACAACCCACAGCCTTATCAGGGGCTCCGGAAAGAGCGCAGATCGTCCACGTCGTCGTCCCTCTGGAAAATTTCGAATTCATCTCGAGGGCTCCTGTTACTGGCTGAAGGGTGCTCCGGGGGTTAACAGGGCCATGTAATTTTGTGTTCATTGAACTTTTGTTCGAAGGGCGTCGATTCGTTATCAACTCCGAGTGCGTTGTCGTTATCGCATGCCAACGCAGAAGCACATTGATCCTGGCCAAACAACGTGAATCAGCCGCTGTTCGGGAAAATGAGGGTTTTATTTTATTGCTTTTTACCCCTTTATCAGGGCTGGAGGATAAGTTGACGCTTAGCGATAAGATAATCAGGACTGTTTGGCTCACAAAGCCAATAAGTGACGAACCGCACTGTTGACAACTCGCTCTAAGTCTAATCGATGGACGAGTCATCCTGGGGTCCTTCACAATTTGATCATGAGCTGAAAGCACGGTCAGAGAAATTTAACCATTCATTTCGATTGGTCATAAATCAAGCGCGGAAACATTGGCCGAACGGATTTTAAGCGGTTCGGCGGGCCCACGTTTTACCTGGCAAGCGGAAAATTAAATTTCCGCGATGCCTTTTGCTTGGGTTCGCGTCGTCGCCGTGGTGAGGTACAAATAGCGAGCTCAGCTCAAGGCCAATTACGGTGGTAATTCCAAAACAACGCGATAAAAAAAATTCTGAAGAAAATATGCCAAAGCTCTTTTGCTCCGACAGTACCGACAACAAAACAGACAAGAAGCTTTCAAGTGTAAATGGCATGCGCAGAAAAACTAGTTTTTTATGTGAGTTTGCGCCTCAAAACAAAACGAGTGACGTAGGTAAATAGGCGCGACACCCGCGCTATCGCTGGCTCCAGAGGAGCACTCTGCCTTCGAACTGTGCCAGATACCGCGGCAATTATGCATTACAGCACGTTTTGGTCTGTAGCACGTTTTTGTCACCCCAAATCAGTCAGCAAATTGAAGCGCCACACTTTTTTGCCCAGCAATTTTCTATTTGCTACGAAGGGACAATGGAAACAAACATGCCCACAAACCTACTTTGGGGGAAAGGGTCCATTGTTCAAACTTAATCTTGTGTAGAATTCTACCAAAGGCCTTGATTCTCCCACAAACCCGTTTTGTTTTTTTCTAAAACATACATCATTCAGTTTTTGCTATGTAGAAAATAAAAATGTTACGTGCCCTATCTCTAAATACGAATTGACGGAACTTCGGCTTTTACCCTTTCGAAATCGAATCCTGAACTTTAGAAATCTGAATTCATTGGTATTTAGTAATTTCGAAGGTTTTCCCGATGAAATTTATTATTGAATAATTTGTTGAGTAGCTGCTTGGACAGAGAACATGCAACAAATGTCTTTAAATTCTGAATGATAGGCTCAGAAATATAATCTACAATATCTATTATGAATTTATATCCTCAAATGGAAAAATGTAATCGATTATGTTTTCTGATAAACGGTTAAAAATATCCTATTTAATATTAATAACATTTAAGATACAAAGTCAAAAATTGTAGTTGAAAAATAAGCTAAACATATTTTTATTTATTTTAGTAGATTAATAAATTATATTTCAGAAACCCTAAATTATAATTAAACTTTAGAGAATCGTTTAGAGCTATTGAGGAGCAAATGCATTTACCAATATAAAAAAAGTTTTATTTTACATACTTATAAAAAAATTGTGAAATCTAAATCTTCTATTCTGAAATAGAATTCAGTTTTATAAAAAATAATTAAAATACACTTTGAGTGAAGGGCGTATCACCAGGGTTTTGAAAGGAAAAATAAAAGGCATGAAATTTTATTGTTGTTTGATTGGTTTCCGCTACAAGGCAAAATTCAAGGAGGTTGGAAGGAGCATTATCATATCTCTGGTTTTTGAGTAAATCCAGAATGAAAAGTACCTGCCAATTTTTTTCCTTGTGTTATTTCGGGTTTGAAAAATGAATGTTCCATCTGAAAGTGGGCCAGCTAAGCAGGTTTGTCACCAGTTAAAAAACGAGACCCATCAGAAAAATCAGCAAATTGCAGTGCAAGTCGCCAACGTTTAACGGCCGACCACATTGGGTGCAGAACGGAGTGGTTTTTAATGAAGTCCCCGCAAAGGAGTTATGCAACTGGACGTCATTCAAGTTTAATGGCAAGCAATTTTACGTTTTTCTAATGGCCTAGTCCCAGCGCCGCTCCATCCAGTGGGCGAGGCGGAATTTGAGGCGATCGGGCGCGGGGCTCGGCCGCGCTATCCTCCTCCGTACGGTCGCACGTGTGCTCAAATTCGAGCCAACGTTAGCACGACGTTAGCGGCTAGATGGAGGAGTCACGGACTGGGGAGCACGATGAGTCCCATTTTCCTATTCCGGGCAGGGCGTGTATTTTGTTCACTAACCGCGCTCCGCTCGATGTGTTCGCGATCCAGCGCAGCGCCCCAGTCGGCCTGTGTTGGTTAATTCGACTGGCTTCGCTATGTGAGAAAATGCTGGGGCCGTTCTGAGCCCCGAGGAATCCTCGCCCGCTGCGGCGAACTGGCCTGCCCTGGCCGCTCGAGACGTAGGGCGAACGTTGCCTTCGTCGCCGAGGCGAGAACCTCTTTGTAGGCCGGTCACATGCACACAATAAGTGGAAGTTGCAGGGTACTTCTCGAGGGGGCCCCATTAGCAATGCCACTCACTAACGGTGGAGACAAACGGACCTGAATCGGAGCTCCCAACTTCCAACTGAAGTGATTATGACATGCAGGGCACGCGGGGTGTTTGACCCCTTTCGTTTTATGCTTTTCTTGCTGCTCTTCTGGCTGCCGGAGCGCTGGCTTCGTTCGAGCTGCGCCTGCTCGCTCGACTTCGCCTCAATTTGGCCCCACGCCTGTTCCTTTCGTTGTTGACACAACCAGCGCCAAGTCGAACCAGCGGCGAAACCTTCTTCTTCGAGTGATTTCGGACTCTCTTCGCGACAACTCTCCGCAGCAGGGCGGCACCGTCGACGTCAGCTTTTACCGTTCAGGTGTGTCGGAAGTGGCGTCCTTATTTCATTTCGTGGAAATTTCCCTTTGCCACAATCGAACTGCTGAGCCCAACTTGGACACGGACAAGAGTATAAAATTCAGAATTTTGCGTCGTCTTTCCAGGTTGGAAAGTATAGACTTAATGGTAACTGCGACGAAAGAATTTAGATTGCCATTATTCAAGTATATTCACATTTCGTCCCATTGAAGACGATTTCCAGCTCCTCTGCTAAATCAAAAATCACCAATAGGTGAATACCTTACAAAACATAATCATGAACTTAGGTAAATTGTTCACGATTTTTAAACCTATCGAATCTATGCATAATAATATTTGTGAAGAAGTTCCAATTTTCTCACGATAGTAGGATCTAGATTTTTTTTTACCCTTCCTTCCTCGAAGACGTATAAAGTATATAGAAATGGTATGCCCCTTGTTGAAAAAAATTTAAAAACGTTGATCACAATACATGTCTGCAAGAAAGACAGACGTACCTACCAAATTTCAAGATTGTAAGTCACTGGAAAATATCCTAAAAGTTTTGATGATCAGCGTCTGAGTGAGACTTTTACTATGACAATACGTTTTGAAAGGCCGTAAGTATCTTCTTATTGCTAGGAACTTTAATTTTTACAGTAAGATGAGTTTAAAGATTTTAGTATTTCAGTATTAATTTCAACTTGATAACTCAAGCTTTTCTCAATAGGAAATAGTGCAAGCGCTTATGTAGTATTTAGAGAATCCAGGTATACATAAATAATAATCAGAGAAAACTAATTTCCTCTATTTGTAATGTTTAAAAAGTATGATACTAGTACGTTTTTGTTATTTACGAGTAGTAAACTCAAAAAATCCAAAATAAAATAAGACAAAAATATTAATTTAATGAGGATTTTATACAGCGTTTCTTAAAACGGAACTGTTTTTCATCTATAACTGGATTTCTTCATGCTTAAAAGCAAGGAGAATTGTAATCAGTGAAAATATTAAATGAAAGTAAGAAATTACAGAAGTGATTCCCTTTAATTTACGAATGAAAGCATTTGAAAGAAATTGTTCTGGTATCGATATTTTTAGGAAGAAGCTCGCAATAATGAAATAAGCCCTTTCGTGGCAATCACTCTTAAAAGTACGAGTACTTATCACCCTAGGTCCTAGGATATCATCGTGTAAAAGTAATCGGTTCTGTAATTGATAACCTAAGGTATTGACATAGCTTCGGTATAATGTTAGCATTTCCTTATAAGCATAAGGGTTCCCTTTTCCATGAGGTATGGAGCTCTACTTGGCGGTAAAATGAACCTAAAATTATTACTGGTACTAGCATCACATAAAAATTATTGAACAGATTTGAAGAAATTTCCTATACAGGTAGAAGGTAGAAGTAAACTAATCACTTTCTCTCAAAACTACAAATAGGTACATCATTGTGTATTATATCATACATATATACATGTTTTGTTTTCAAATGATTTTGCCTAGTTTCTGTTTGACATTCACTAGTTTTTTTACGTGAATATGTACAAAATACATAATAGGATATAAGATACATAAAAATTGCAATATTTGGACACGATCTCCTACTTTCGGATGAAGGCGTTTTATTAGCTTGAAAAGCTTTTCTGGAAAAAAATAAAATGCTAGAGGTTATACCGTATTTAGGCAAAATTTCGCAATGAAAACCCCTTTGAAAAGTGAATCACGGGGACGTTAAGATTTCTTACGAATCCCAGTTTCGTCAAAAGACCAGTTGCCGGTTGCGTGATGGCCCCATCTCAACCCCAAACGCGATCTTGGCGAAATCCCCGTGACTCATGGCCCCGCGATCTGAGCACAGCAGTCGAGGCGAAATTACAGTGGATGGCACAATCGACATTTTCGCGACCACCGTCCGCGCCGCGCCGCGCCCCCCGCAGCAACTGGAACAGCCTCGATCCCCATGATCGGTGCAATTATCGCACATGGGCATCTCCTGCCGGTATTACACGGCCGCGCCGCCAGAGTGCAAGTCTTGGCCAACTTCAGCGGGAGCTTTTGTTCGAATTGCGAAAAGCGCAAGAAAGACAAAAAAACATATCGAAAAGGCCGAAGCGCCGGAGACAAAAGGAAAAAGCAAAACTGTAACGGTAAACTGGTTGTGCAGATTGAGGTGAATCGTGCGATAAGAGAGTGCGCTCGCGGTTCAAGTCAGTCGTTGAGCCAAGAAGAAGAAGAAGAGGAAGAAGTGGAGCCTTCCTTGCGAGCTGCTGAATGCGCGTCTTTTGGCACGGCTCAGCCGGCTTATGCCCCCCCCCCTCCACACCTCGAGGAAAATATCTACCGCGAAAAGAACGGAAAAAGAAATGCCTGCCCTCCGAACGGAGCATAAATTGCGTCCGTTCCTAATAATGGCAGTCACGGTCACTTCGACGTGCGCAGGTAAGCGTGGCTCTGTCGTACCGACCGGCGGCGTCGTCCAAGTGTCAGCCCCACTGATGTCCACCTCTGCCCGGGGCTCTTCTTGCCCATTTTATTTTCTGCCCCAACTTTCTTTCTCGCATATTGCGGAAACATTTCTGATACGGCACATCGCGATGGATGAATGTCGCGCTTCCTCCTTTTTCCGAGAGCCCATAAGAAGCCCCCCCCCCTCCCGAACAGACGGGCAATTTGAGGCGAAAATGTTCAAGCTTTGCAAAAGTGAGGCAGCTAAAATAGAGCAACGTTGCTCCACCGGGGGCCTCGGAGTCAACATTAATTGCGCGCGTTGCAACACACTCGTGTGCTGGTAAGTTTTGCGAATTTTGCACTTGCGCCATGCCTTGGTGTACTAAAATTTGGGTCAAGACTGGGGTTGCGGAATTCTGTCCTCATCACCTGTTGTGGTCAGGGGACGGAAGACAAGCCCTCAATTGACTCCTAATGAGCTCGTATTTCGGAGCCTCTTAGACTTAAACCTGTGCGTAATTAGCACAATTAAAGCATCGTCGACCATACCAGCAGATTTTTTTAAATTGAACAAGGAGGCCCTCGAATTCCCTCCACCAATTTACCGAGCCGGTCTGCTGCCGGAGCGTGATGAAATCCCCTTAATTGCCGGTCCGGCAGGGCAGTAAACCCTCTAAATAAGGTGCAAATGATTACCGTGGCAATTATGGGAGGAACGGACAACGAACGACTGGCGTGCCACAGTCTTTGCCCGGCAGAATTTTGGCTGTAATTAGAGTTGACTGCTTTAATTAGGAGAGCGCTAGGCTCTCAGACGGAGGCCGCACTTAAGAAAAAAAGGTATTCGAGTTAAAAACTAATTTGCTTGCGAAACATACGAGGAGCCACGATGCAGCAGAAGACATTGCTGGGGCTAAAAGCGGAAGTGTTGCATTTAAGCGAGCCCACCTTGACTGGGGCGATTTCTCTTCACCTCAGCGGCATGAAGGCCTCCTTGAATACATCTTCATTGCCCAGATATCGGCGTACGATCGATATTTGGCCAGCCGTGGCACGTATGAAGCGAATTTGGGCGCATTGACAGGACAGAGGAACCCCCGGGCAAGGTAAAATCGCTCGCTGAAACTATGCCAATCTTGGTTCTGATTGGAGCCGTGTCGTTGGTGCCCACTCGGCTTCCGCTATCTGCCCACTTATCAGCGACTCCACTCTACCTAGAAATAAAATCGCTCCGGAGCTCATAGATATTCGGGAAGGAGCAAAAAACTCAAGAAAAAAATAGCCCCGAACGAGCAAGCGGGCCGTTCGGTCATTGAACCCCCGGGAAGTAGGAGAAAAAAGAAACAGGGAAAATTTGTTCTGGGATCAGCGCCGTTGCTGCTGGCTGCTGCCTCCTATTCTTTGCCTATTATTGCGCGCCTCCTTCCTTCTTGATTTTCTGAAATCTCCGAAACCCCCATGCCGACATGACACAACCATCCAGCGAACCTACACATGCGCACTACGCTCTGACACAGAGGCAACACTGCCGTCAATTGCGCATGCGCAAGTCACTTTTTGATACTTCAACCGGGGGGAAAACAATGAGGCCAAGCCGACCGATCCCAAGATAAAAAAGGGCCAGCGGAGTGGTGGTTTGGTTGCGTCGTGTCGCCCCGTGATCGCTCTGGGGCTCCGCGGGGGGATCGTTTTCCATGGCAAGGAGATGCCGCAATGCGTGTAATTACAAACGAACCAAAGTATCCCTCTGTCCACGGCATGAATGCATACTGCGGAGTCTCGACCTCGAGTCACTTAAGGGTTCTGCTCTGGAGTGCAAGACCGCGCGGGGGTGCGCTGCGCGGGGCTCTTAAATGGGGCAGCCAGAGCGAGGGCTACAGCAGGAAGAAGGGCACGCTGATTTTTATGGACAAGGGAATAATGGAATCAGGGAACGCGGTGCGGCTGTGCTACTCGGAGTCATATTTGTGGGCGTTTTGATTTTGTTGCCTCTCTTCTCTTCCTCCGTCTGCGAACGGGTTCCAGAGGGACGATCTTAACGATGGCAACTCGCAAGTGTCCTGCGATTTATTGTTCTTCCCGCGGGAGGGAGACTGTTCCTCATTTGTTTCAGTATTTTTTTCTTCCTTCTTTTTTTGTACCCGTCCTCGACGGACTTCAGCGGGATAAATCAGAAAGCTGAAAAGGGTTAGATTGGCTTTTCTGGGAAAATAGCCTGCTGGGGCAAAACTTTTTTTTGATGGGATATAAGTCCTCTAATAGTTTAAGGCGTGCTTCTACGAAAAAAAGCCTTTTTTTTGTGAATTTCGAATAGATTACCTAATCCATTTGTATTCAAATGTAATTGAAATTAATAATATTCGGTCAGCTATTGTTTTATCGAAAAAGTTAAGAAAGCAACTATGATTAAACAGTCTGCAGAATACAAGTTATTTAATGTCAGCAATTGATACTTTCGAATTTATCGTCCAAAGATCAATTGCTATTCGTCAAACTTTTCGCACATTATGGAAATTTATGATCAATATAATCTTCACACTGGAGCCATACTGATTGTAACGAAATTTGCAACATAACTTAATTAACCAGTAATTGAATTATTATTTTTTTTTTGTTTTACCATCTCTTTCTTGGTTGTCCTCTATTTGTGTTATCTTAATAGTCCTGTATTTTGTTTTTCGCCTTTGTGTAGGCCAATCTCGTTTATATTTTGCAATTCAACGATATTTCTGCCTTGTTCCTTATTCTCCATACTTTCCAGTTATCCATTGAATATTCTTTGCAAGTGTTCACTGTAGTCGATAAAACCCATATTTCAACATAAGATGTCACAGTGGGTCTTGTTATACAGGGTGTGGAACCTCATATTCGCCTCTAAAAATATTTGTTAAGGAAATGTGTGACTATTGTAATTGTAGCATTCAAATGTTCCTCTATTGTTATTTATTGTTTTAATTAATGCACCTATTTTTTTAAAATAGTAACTTACTGTTACCATTTTGTTACAAGTTTCAAAATCAAAATACGAACTTGTGATTAATTTGAAAAATTAAAGAGCTTTTCAATTTATTAAATAAAATTTATTTCGTTTTGCTTAAAAACACAGTCCTACCAGCAAAAATCTACCTAAAATCCCCAAAAGATTGCGACAGCCTAGTGAAGCCGAGAGATCATAGACCGACGACCATAACCCACTTTCGAGTGCCAGAAAAACCTCGGTTTAGCGCAGCACACCGAACGAGTTGAAAATTCGTAAATTTTGTAAAAAACAGCAAGCAGCTTAATCGCCCTCGCCAGCTCGACGTTGCAACTTTCGCCTTTGAATGTGACCCTGTGAGGGTCCCGAATATTCATCGAGCCGCCAACTGATAGCTGGGCCCCCAGCAGTTAGAAGGTAAACGACTGTGCCCCTCAGTTTGCCTGCCCGCGCAAGGGAGAATGAGGATGTAAAAATTGCACAAAAGTGCGGGCAGAGTTGCCCGCTTTCCGTGGCAGCGCGATAAAGTTGGAGTCATTATAATAGCCGGGCGCGCATGCGCAGAAGCAGTTGATTATGCAACCCCCATTCTGGCGCGGAGAACATTAGGAGGCATTGGTTGGAGGAGCGGCCGAGACGAGGATAGAATTGTGCGCCGCCGCCGTAGTTGCTGCAGCAAAAACCAGAAGCCGCGCAATTTGAAGTGGCTCAAGCCATGAATGTGGCGGCAGCAGCGGCTCCAAAGCTCCATGCCTGCCGATCAGCCATTACCTTGAATGCGCGCCGACAGGCACATTGCCGAGCAAATTAGCAATCCCCCGCACTTCGGCATCCTTCACATGTCACACCGCCGAGCTACCATCCTAAAAGAGTGGACTTTTTTGCTAGCGACGTCGACTCACCTGTGTGGAGCCCCCGAAACCGCTTAGAGGTGTTGATTTCAACACTCACCTTTACTCACCGGAGCGATGACATACTATGCGGCAGGCTGGCGCGGCGTGGAAACGATGGCGAGGACATCAAAAAATTTTACCTCGCCGTTTTGTTAGGTAGATAGTTAGTTAGATGTTTTAGGCACCGCGAAGCGACTTACTGGAAGGCCGGAGGGGTTGTCCTCCAAGTTGCCGTGTTTGGTGCAGATTTTGTGGGCAATCAATTAATGGTGCGCTTCCGGTGCGCGCGCGCAATAAACTTGCGCAACCGTTGCCGATCTGAAATCACAACGGATCGGACGGTTTTTGTTTATACAGAAGATCGAAAAACCTGTCATATGTTGTGAAAGCCATCGGAATACCTGGGGCTCGCTTGGCTATAACTTTTCGAACGGAAACAGCAGCGCAGCTCTGGCGAGATCATGGGGTCGCCACCTAGTCGCCGCCACTTGTGTGTGATCTCACAACCTATCGAAAGAGCCCGTAAAAATGGAAAAATCCAATATCTCTCGTCGAAACCTGACCGTATGTAACTGGGCCAGTGTCCACCAGCGTTAAGATTTATCAGCATTTTTTCTTGTTTTCAACTCATTTTTGTGCAAATTGCACAGCGGCCCCGTGCGGCATCCATCAGAGAGTCACATATTGTGCGCCTCCGCGCCCCATCCACCGGAGCGGTCTGATGCAGTTTTGTCCGTGAATTGCAACACAACCACCAACCAGCCCTGGCAGTATGGCGGCGAACAATAAACAATTTGGCAGCATGGAATGCAGCTGAGAGATATATTCATGAAATTTGTATGCAGTGTCAACATGCGATTCTTGGGAAATTCGCGGCAATTATTATGCACTTCGGCAAACTGCCACGGCCACGAGAGGAGCATGTCTAGAAGAGAGTGAAGTGCACTTTGAGACGGGGGCACCGGTGCCGCTGTCGCTAAGTTGCTGCTTGTTTCAGCTGGTTATGGGGCACGGATGGCACAGGGCTGCAGAAACAGAAACAGAAACGAACGAGCGGCACTTGGCCTGGTACTTACTTGCCATTGAAGCCATCTGATAACCGAAACCCGGAGAAAATGCGCCACCGTTGACACTAAAAATGCCGAAATAATGCCGCAGGATCCGTTACTTCTGGGCCGACTTCTTTTCTTCGAGAAATCAACTTTTTTTTAATAAGGGGCAAGCCCAGCACAGCACACTTCCGCTCGCTACTTTTTTTTCCGCGTGCGCGACGGGCTGATTTTAAAAGCAAAATTCTTTCCCAACTGTTTGGAGAATTGTCGGTCCCCGTCTTCGAGACCCTCTTGAGCTTTGGCAGTTCGACGCCAGCTAACGGGATTTGTTCAATAGGATCAGATTATTCTTTTCGCTGTTACTTCATGAGCAGTACTCGGCCTATTTTTGTGGCCTCAAAATTTCCTTTCCGAGTTAAGGAATTGTTATAAAATTTCAAGTCTTTATGATAAATTTCAAATTGAAGCAATAGCTGTCTTTAACACATCGGTTCTGGTTCTAGGTTTTGCAGGAAATTTTGCACTTAATTGAAAATTTATGACCAGAAACCATATCAAACAATTTTTAATTGCGTCAAACCTTAATCCAAAAATATATTTGGTTCAAGGTATGAAGTTTGGATGGGAAAATATCATGGTAATTTGATGCGCTTTTCGCAAATGTTAAAATCTTTATGTACGTGACAGTTTTTAAAATTCCAATTTAATGCAAAATATCCTGCAAAACCTAGATTCAATGTGAAGAAAACGCAACTAATACATATCTTCTTTAGTATTTACTTCATAAAGGAAAAAAAACAGATAGCTACATATCTCCCAGACTTGTAGTTTGGATAATAAATAATTAGTGTTGTAAAAAATTAAAAAAAACTACTTAAATTACACAGCATGAAATTCCTTTAAACATGATTCCCCTGGATGTTATGAACAACAGTAAATTCTTTTGTCCCTCATTCCACTGATTCCCCCGATAAATTTTAAATTCAATTTGAATAACCGCTAGGCAAAAGTGCATCCTCCAAAATCTACGATTGCCTCATTGCTCACCCCACGCATATAAAACGATGCGCACAAGATATCGCTGGAAGCAATTAAATTAAAGCCCGCGGAGGAGCGCTAGAAGAGCGCGCAACGCACCACCAGAAATTCGGGCGAGGGCTGAATAAAAATTCCTCGGTGAAGTCAATGCACGGAATTCCGTCACACGTGCACAAGAAAGGTCAAGATGACGCGATGATGCACTCTTACATCGCATCGCGCCCACTGCATTTATTCCCCGATCATTCCCGACGCAGATCCCGCGAGTGGTGCTGCGCGCGCGGGATCACTGTGGTGGGACCGGGAACGCATCCCAATGAAGCTGCAATTGCATCGAATGCAGCGACTGTAGTCCTTCGTAAGCCGTTCCCGATCCCGGAAAAGTTGAACGACCTCTCCTCCCCGATGAGATGCACAAGCATAAAGTAGCTGCGCGCGCATACAAAAAGACCCACTCACAGCGGGCGTGTTATCACTGCGCTCCAGCGGTTTTATGCTACCCGTGAACTCCCGGGATCCAGCGCGGATTTCACTGGAACCACCAGTGCAAAGGGTTTTTTCTTGATTTAAAAAAAAAAATAATATGTATATTGTATATGTGTAAGTCCATTCCCCGCACCCAGCGGGATCTGTTCTTGGGGATACATGAACCAGGGGTTCTGAGGGGAGGGTACAGGGTCCAACCGGTTGCCCGTCCCCAGAAAACTCATCCTCGAAGATTTCAAGGCTCATAAACAGTCCTTTTTCGGTATCTTTTTGGTTTTATTGCCCTCGTCGTTATCAAAGCCGCCCATATCCTCTTTAGTGGCTGCTGCTCGGTTGCGACTCCGCTGGCCACGAATTCTTGATTCTTTTGCCGTGGACTCAGAACGTGACAGGGCGGAGGGTGGCCGCAGCGCGTCTACAGGCGCAGAGATGCAACTGCGGAGCTGAGTGCACTGTGTGCGCGGGCACCGCGGCATGCAGAGTGCACTGAGCAAATAATAAAAAAGAAAATAAAAATACAAAATATATATAAATAAAGAACATCGGCAGAGCGTCGAGAAAACGATAAAAAGGAGAACGGCAGGAAAAGGATCGTCTGAAGGGGGTAGAAGTCGAGAAGCCAAGCCGCGGCGAGAAGCCGGCTATTTTTAGACACGGTTCTCGGTCCCGGACCGATGGTATGCCGGGAGGATAACAAGTTCAATGTCAGGATTTTGATTTCCCTGCAGCCCCGACACCCCCGGAATCCCCGCGCACTCATGCACTTGTGCTCCTTGGAGTGACCGTGGTGCCGGTCGATGCACTCCCCGGCGCAGCCTTAAAGCCGGTTTCGTCTTCCTTTTTATTCCTCTCGGCATTTCGGATCCAGTCGACGAAGTTGACTTTTACTGCGGCTGGGGTCTGGCTGCTGGCGGATGCCCTGGCCGCGCCGATTCCGCTCCGAGGTGGTGGTGGCGGTGGCAACATCGCTTGGGGTGCACAGTGCACACCATCCACAAGATCTAGGAATTGTGTAATTTACGCAATGCGTGTGGTTGTTGCCCAGACGCAGGGCGTTACGAAGGAATCCTGAAAAAGGACTTCATTGTATTTTTATTTTTTTTCCTGCTGTCTGGGATGTTCCAGACAGCCGGATTTCATGGGATGAGGGTGAGTTATTAACCGCATCATTGTCTACGATGTTTTTTTTTTGTCCCTATCTAAGTTTGTTTTTTTCCGTGTCTGGACGTAATTTATTTTGTCTGGTGACTCGTCTAGGGGTGCTGCATCGTCTGCTGGTCCGGTTTCGGGATGCTGAGAAATTAAAGGGTTAAGGCATTTTCGAATTACGAATTGATTCGATTCTGGAAGATTGCGTCTAGCGACTTAATTTGATATTGTGTACGAACCGAAATGTTTTTCTTTTAACAAAGATCTTTGAAATATTGAAAAAAGAAAATACAAGGTCTATAATTTTGAAATTTGTTATAGGGATGAGTTTGATTATGTTTAGATCTTGTTTTTATAAGAAATATACTTCCATAGTCTAGATCTAGATAAAAAGACATTGAATACGAAGAGAAAAATATTGCCAATATTGAAGAAAGTGACTACCTTGGGAATACATATGTAGTTCTTAGCGAAGATATGAAATGTTGCGATTTCATTTTGAACATGATCCATCTTTGCGAGGATTGTGGCTACTAGCGAATATTCTGTCTACTGATCACCGTGCAAGATTAATTAAATTCTTAATTCTACCTCATTTTATTTTTGTCGCATTATTTTTCGTAAATTAGGCAGCGCTTGCGGTCGTAAAATTGAACTCGCCTTTAATGATTGTATTCGCTTCGTGTACAATCTACGTCGATCGGACCAAGTTTCCTCTTTCCGGTTGAAATTACTAGGTTGCACTATTAACTGCTTTCTCTAACGGCGGTCGCTTTTGTTTCTTTTTAAACTCCTTAAAAATAACTTCCCCGGATATTTGAGTGAACTATTTGAACTCATTTTTTCTTCGCGCAATAACAATCGAATAGCCCTTACCTTTCGGAAGACATGTATGGAGAATTCCTAACTTGTCCAGATGGATCGCATTTGGAACACACTACCCTTATCTATACAGGCGGTGGACTCTATTCGTGGGTTTAGACGCAACATCGATTCATTTTTAACGTAAATTATAGAAATTATAACTAGTTCTTGCTTTGTGCTCTCTCCTTTCCGGACCTTTCTTGATATACTGAATTTAGTTATTGGCCTCCAGTACTGCAGTAATCAAATATTTTAAATTCTTTAGCAGTCGATTATTATTGATATTAATTGTTCAACAAAAGATTGTTAATTCTTGCGTATATATTCCAAATAAAAATTATTATTATTATTTAGAAAAAAGTGCCGTTATGTCTTATGACCTTTGCACAGTTCTTGATTCAA
Organism: Machimus rusticus; assembly: GCA_951509405.1. Classification (NCBI taxonomy): domain Eukaryota; kingdom Metazoa; phylum Arthropoda; class Insecta; order Diptera; family Asilidae; genus Machimus; species Machimus rusticus. Next base: position 12,068,783 of record OX608054.1, on the reverse strand, counting down.
AATTTGTTTTAGGATATTGTGAATTTATCAAAATATATAAAACAAACAAGGAATATCTTAATTTCTGATAGTTCTAAGTTCTCGAAGAGAAGTTGCGCAGACAGACAGACAGAGAGACAAATAGGTGGATGATTCAGGGAATTAAAATGCTCCAGAAATCATAGATCTGTATGTGTACATGAAGTGTATTGAACTGAACTCAATTGTATTCAATTGTATTGATTTTAATTTATTCTAACAATAGGCTAATTGTGCTAACTGAGCAGAAGAATTAAATTACACCCTCTCAAATTCGTTTAGGACACTGATAAATTGATATCCAATTTTATTGAGTCTTTTCAAAATCTCTGCTATGCGCTGTGTCGAAAAGCAGGATATTTAACAAACTGATAAGGCATTTCTTAATATATCTATCTTAAAAAATTCGACTTAATGCGTTTTTATTGATAATTTGTTTCAATTTGTTTGTTTTGCTTAGCAAAAACTCCTATCCTTTCCTGTTTTCATGCACGATTGCTCTGTGAGTTTAATTCGAAACTCTTATAGTTTGATAGGTCAGCCCACATCTCAGCATCTGTTTTTCCCCAGAAAAAAATCCTGCGCAGAACCCGTAAAAACCGTTTCGGCCCAACTTGATTAGTTATGAAAATATTCAAACAGGGGAGTGGACATTTGGCTCTCTATCATCAATTATCATGTAGCCGGTGCAGGTTCAATGACCGGCCGAACCTAATATTTTTCGATCCCCCCGTTTGCTAGCACAAAAGCCAGCGCTAGAGGAGCCTGCTTAGGCTGGGCCTGGCCATTATCCGCTTTCTCACGAGATATTTTCAAAAATCAGGTAAAAGTGGAAAAGGTAACGCAACACGGGCGCGCAACTTTACATGGATTTCTTTCCTATAAAAATTCGGTGGTGCTTTGAAAGTTAATCAGCCAAGGTAGGCAGCATCGCGGACCAGGCAGATTTCGGGTAGGAAGATCACCAATCAACGCCTTCGGAGACCCAAGAGATTATTTTGATGGTCCACCAGGCGAAGACATCACCATTTGTGTGATGCCACTATGAATGGCCCAAAAAATACCCGAAAAATATCCAAGTTAGAGTGGCGCTGTGTGATCCGACCATAGCACCGAAAACCTTAGAAATCGAGTTTTTTTTTTTTATTTCTGTATTTTTTTTTTTTTGTTGTTGCTTCCATCGAAGTTTTCTAGTTTCATGCGAGGAGCACTAGCTAAGAGGAATGTTGAGGTCAGCGCAAGATGATAAAATATGGACACAGCGCGGCGGTTCCTTCCACTTTGCTGGGCTATTCAGGCGGAGAAATAATAAAAATCAACGAAATAAAAAAAGCAAACAAATTTTTCGAGTGGAGGTTTTTCTGGGGAGCTCTTCACCTCAATAAACAGGTAGTGGACGATGGAGTTGGCTGCTGGTGCGTGTTTGGGCAGTGAATTTATGGTCCGAGATGGATGGCCCATCGCGCCGCAAAGGTTGTTAGCTCTTTATACACACAGGGGGCATATTTCAAAAGCTCACCGAGATGGCTTTAGGATCAATACGGTCCCGTTTCGACGTCCGCTTTTTCTTCATATTTTTGTTTTTATCTTTTTCATGTGGTTTTATGGTGATGTCGAAATTTTTTAATCTGCTTTGATAGCGATTTGGCCAAGATTTCTATCGCCTTGAATAATCCATCCGACCTGCGTATTAGCATTTTGGTGATCAACTTTAATTGGACTATGTGGGCCGAGAGACTTTATGCATCCTATGAGAGCGCGGATGTTGAAACTATTTCATGAAAGTTTCTGCGGCTCTTGGCTTCAGTGGCTGCTTCAAGGAAAAAATTCCCATTAGTTTGCAAGGCTTTTAAGTGGTTAATGTCCTAAGGACAACAACACTTAAGTTGCCCTTGTTTGAAACATGGTCGATTCGATTACCAGCCACAGCACCAAGAGTTCAACTCGGAAATTCAAAATGTTACAAGTTAAACGCGTTCGTTTTAATTTTACTAACTTCCTCAATTACCACAAGCTTAAACGGTTCGCACCAAATACCCACTGTGTCTTGACTCTAAATTACCACTTTAAAAGTGCTGTTAGAACCTAATGTTAGGAAAATGTAAAGGAACTACACAAACTCAATCGTATTTTGAGCGGCTAAAGGTTGAATAGAAAATACATTTTCTGCACAATACTAAATATTCAAATTTTATCAAAATCTTTATCAAAATATTTAAGTACATACTTAATTTCGATTTGGATATTATATTCTTTTGGTCAGAAGAGTTTATATTTATTAAAAATCAAGATTAACGAATGTACGCTTCTTGAAATATTTAAAATAATACATACCAGACTTTCAACGTCTTGTAAATATTTTAAACTAAAATTAAAGTTAAAGGTATCCTCGACATAAAAGAAATATAATGTTCATACAAAATGGAAATTCGACTTACCGTATCTAATTGTAGATTTTTGGGATTTGAAGAGAAAATCCCAAAATATTTTTAGACTATCCACAGTCTTGTATTGCATATTATCTTTCGCGTTGGTAGTTTTGAACTCATATGTATATGTTGCTCCTAAATCTCCAAATTGATTTACCTAAAACGAAAAATTAAAATTATTTACTTAATTTCTATATTTCTAAAACATTTTTTTATTTTTAAAAAAAAATCTATTTTATTGCAGAAATTTTATGATAGAAGACGACAGTAAAACTGCTTTTAATTATTTATACGCATTAGTTTTCTTAGTTTTGAGAATACAGGGTAACGATATTTTTTAATCTTTATTTTTTTTATTGATTTTGGATAAAATATGTAAAGAAAAAAACCCTCAAATAAAAGGTTGTTTATAACTTTTTTTTTTGCATTCCATTTGAAGTAAGCGTGTAGTGTTATTACATTCTCATTACTGTCCTTTTCCGATGCTCGCATTTCTTTCAGTCTCCAAAAATGGAAATCATCAAGTGTCTTCAACCTAAATTACATATTCAAAAACCGTTCTGAATCTCGTTTTCATAACCCGGTAATTGTCCTGTTCAAGAGTACGTCTACTGTCTAGTCAAAACTCGTAAAAGGCACCTGATAAGGCCAATTACTTCAAGCCCCTTTCAAAATTAGCATGACAATAGGCGATTTTCGCGCAGCCACATTCAATCCAGGGCTGAGTTGAACTGTATCGCAATCCTGTCCCTTTTCCCTTTGCGTGCAGAGGGCTCAATTATCACATTGTAAATCACTCGGCATGTGAGTTCACGTTCTCCTCGGATATTTTCATTTGCTGGCAAACAACCGAACCGGATCAGATTAAGCCCCCGAGGGTCGTGATCCTCGCATCAACAAGATCAACTCCTTCCTCAAACTTGGGGGCCCCACAAAGGAGGGTTCAAAGAACTCAACAGAGAAAATTATTTTGAAGCAAATCCAAAAGAAGAACTCAAATAGAAAAAAAATAAAAAATAAATAAAAGGCAACGTAAAATATCTAACACAGGTGAAATAGCTGAGGCAAAAAAGTATCCAAGTCGACATGTACCTTTATATCCTAGCCGGTTCCGCCACTTCTTCCTAGGTTAGGTATAGAGAAGAAGAAGAGGCAGAGCAGCCTTTCTATGCCCCGATAGGGTGTCCGCTTACAGGTAAACGCACTCAGGAAATTATTCAGTACAGCCACGTTCATCCTCCCGATTGAGGTGGTGCAGAGCAGGGGACGGGGAGGCCGGTGGCCCATCATAGCGAAGCCCCCAAGAAAAATTTTTCGGGGCCTCGCTATCTTCTGGTCCTATAAAAATGAAAAAGTCAAACAGCCGAAAAATCCTCAGCGTTTCGTTAAAAAGTTAACATTTCTTGGGAATGACCTCTTTTAAGTTCAAAAACCCTTTCCCTCTTGGAAGCCAACTCTTCGGTGTGGCGAGCGGAGCGCGGCATTAAAAAAAATTTGTTTTTAGCCAATAGAAGCGGCCTCACACAGGCGCGTCGTCGTCCGTGGCGCGCTGTGAACGAGGCACCACAAGGGGATAACAAAAGAGGAGCAAGGTAAGGCAGGGAAAAAACGCCACCAGCAACAGGTACAAAAGTGGTTACCTGTTTTCATCTAATGCTCTTCTATGAGCGAGCCCAGCCAGCCGCACTCACACTTGGCCAGTTTCTAACCTTTTATGGGGTCTGACGTGCCCATTTTCCGTGGCCGCGCGGCTGTCGCGCTGCGGATGGGGATACCGCGCGGAGCGCTACACCACACGCACGTACCGCGGCTCTCGCACACACCCGAAGAGGCCGCCTCAGCCGCGCGCTCGGCACGAATGGATGATTTCTTTTCAGCTGCGGAGTTTCTAATGACCAGCTCGAAGCGATATTCTTCTTGATGCCTATTGCTAACAGCTAGCAAATCTGCGGGGCACGAACGGAGCCGCCAAGCGGCGGGCTACTCCCAGTGCCTTTTGCTGGGGCTCGTCGGTGCTGCTGCCACTCCAGCTCCATTCCATTGTCGAGGGAAAAGTTTCAATTGGGGGCAAGCTGGCTACGTTCGTTAGAGTTTTTCTCCACAGCTGCAAAAGGTTCCTGGGAAGATTAGCCGCAGAAGACAATGACTCCATGCCCGTTCTCAGCTATCCTGTACCCTCGAAGACGACGAGACGAGGAGGGTAACAAACAAGGCTCAATTACTTCGAAATTCTGAAGTCAAATATTCAAAAGTTACTAAAAACAACTGCAATATTTAGTCGAATCTCCAATCAGCGAAATCTGAAAAAAAAGACTGACTTTATTAGGAAGTCTCCCCACGTATGTATGAACATACATAACATATATACAAAACCTATGTATGTATATCTGCCCGGTAAAATCGTTAGTGGCCCTTGTGTGCTCTTCTCGCATTACACAATTTAAACTTTTACAAAAATAACGCCAACTCGCATACAACTTTCTAAACTTAGTATATCCTTTCAAGTTTAGAGCTTTCGTTCATGTGTGAGTGTGACTTTATTTTCAGTTAATAATAAATAAAAGAAACGTAAAAAATTTCCCTTAGTAGTTAAAAATTAATTCAACCTACATCAAAAAAAAGAGAAACGTAACACTCAATGTTTTGAAAAATGTAAAAATATGCATATTTAATTTAATTGCAGCTTATAATATTGTTTAGCCACATACCCCAAATTCCTTCTGAAAATTCTTATGTACTTATTTCCATGAAAATCTTTTGAAATTTTAAAATTCGTAACTTGTTATTATGGAAACTCATATAAGTTATGTTAGACAATATAGCACTACACTATTGTTTGCTTTTAATAAAACAGCAATATTATAATAGCTGAAGGCATAATATTTTGTTATGAAAGATACAAGGAAAGAACAAAGTAAGTCACATTTTTTTCGACATCGAGATAATGATGCCGTTGGAAAGATGGAACAAATTACTTTAATTATGAGCAATAATAATCCTTAAAAATCAAAGTCAAAATTATATAAAATAGCACTTAAAAATAGTCTAAATGCTAAGAACACGCTAGTCCAAAGTTTTTATGAAAAAACAATGTAAGTCCGTGGACGGCAGAAATTTGCTTAAAGTCAAAAAGATCCATATTTTGTTTTCTTCCCCCATGAAAGAATTTGGTATTTGCTATTATTTCTAGCAAAAGTAATGCCCCTCCTCGGAATGCGTTTTTTTTCATGACTGTTTGTTATATACTAGATATACTAGTCAAGAACTCATATCGACCTATTACTAGAATTTTACTTCATACTATTGCCGGACTTGCGATTTACAGACTTTAAAAAGCTACTGCAAGGATGTGGCACAGAACTTTTCCGAAGGATTACCTCATTCTTCAAATATCCGAGTTACGGATTAAACTTCTTTGATTTTTCTTTGTACGAAATGGATTTTTGTTAAAATATTTTAAATTTTATTTATTATGAATACATTATTTTGTTATTTTATTAAAGATATTTGTTTAAATATTTCTATTTGTTTGCTTGTTTGTCCTTTACGACTGAATTATAAGTCTTCAAATTTTTAACTTTGATTATCTCATTTTCAAGTAAATGTAAGTTACCTTGTTCTTTCCCTGTACTCTTGATATGTATGTATATTCTTATTTTGAGCATTAAATAAATTGAACTGATCTTATCAGTCCTTGATTTCAGTGCACCGAATTTTATCGTTTTCCTTTAGGCCAGACAGTGTTCAAGAACCAAGTCGACACCCGGAGGGATTCTGCGATCCCCTCGTACAATTAGCATACCATTTCCGGCTGTGCGGAGGAAGTCAACACCTTGAAAAACCTAAAAAGTCGCACCCTCGAGGCAATCGCCACGATCAACTTTACCAGTCGCATGCACTCGACCCCTGTGCCTGTTTTATTGCGGGGATGATTCCGATTTGGGCTCATTTGAAATGCTAATTTTTCCCTCGATTAATTTTTCCCAATTTCCGGGAGAGCGTCGCCACTGCTTTGTTTTTGGTGAAGCCAGTCCCTAAGCTTTGGTCATTCTGGTCGGCCGAGGTTCCTCGTAGACATGCAACAGTTGCCCACCGGAAGGGGTGAACTCCTGGAATCTCATGAATACGTTTAGCATTCGAATGATGAGAATATTTGCCGGAATCACTGGGCCTTGTGACTTATTTTCCCGCCCGTAGCACCGCTGCACCGCGCCGAAGCGTAGGGCTCCTTTGCATATTTACAGCCCGACGACGGACTTAATGGGACCAGGCAACTACCCGTGAACGACGGCGCCCCACTTAAGTGAGTTTTTCCCCGGAAAAGGACATGAGCCCGATCGTCGCACAATGGGCGAGGGTGCTCCTCTGGCTACGTTCTGGGAGTGATCTATCTGCTGGTACCCACACAAAATACAATTTTCCATTCAAAGGCCCCGCGTTTTCCGCGGACTTTCAATGGCTCAAAAACTGCCGGAGCGTGGCCAAAATTTTCCGGTGGGGCCCGAATTGAAAAATCTGTGGGAAATTCCCGCACCGAGTATTTCACAGTGATGGTCGACTGATGCTTAAAATATGCGGGGTGCCTCCCCGTCAATGTAAATCAGATCGCGCATTTTGTACGGTCGAAGGTTGGCCGCCCCACTGAAGAGGGATTGCGTGACTCTGACAAAAGGTACAAAAGTGTCAAGGTAAGTGGGAGCGGGTTTGTCCAACTGGAAAAAATTTCAGTGGTAAAAGGGACCTGTTGCGGTGGTTGGTTTTTCACAATCATGTACGCACATCCTGTCCGTGGGACGCAACAGGATGCACTGGGAAGGAGTGGACAAAAGAGGGTAACTTAATCCATAAGCACAGCGGGAATTTACCCATCCGTAAATTACAGACGGGGTGGATTGCACCTATCAAAGCGTGACACAAAAGACTCTCTGGACAACGTTGCAACTTAACGACAACCCTCCACCACCTCAAGAAGCATAACGAAAGCATCGCAAGATGTTTTCTTTCAAGGGCACTGCACTTTGCGGGTAAGTGCCCCTTCGGAACGAACCCTCCAACCCCAGGGGCAGTGAACGCTCTGATTTCCTCCATCTGATAAAGAGCCAGTCACGGTGAGGCCCCTTTTAATTGGGCTTAGACTGGGATTCCCACTTGTTGTTATGGATCGACAATTCGGGGATACGACCCAACCCGAATATAATTTTTAGTTTTTTCCCCCTTGTCTTTCCAACACCAGGGCTACTATCAAATTTTCGGGATGTAAGGGCTTTTCACCGTCTAATTTTAAGAATTTTTGTAATTACGGGAAATAAATCATGCCGTCGTCGCACTGCCCTTGTTTACTCTTCCGCTTAATGGGCTGGAGAAGCTGTGCCCACGCAGGTGCATTTCGCTTTTGATTTATGCCTCCATGCCGCCGACTTAGGAAAATTGTGAAGAAATCGAAACGTTCCCAGGAAAAGCAATGTCTAGTCGGGCGGATCAAGGGATTTGCGTCATTTCCTTGACTTGAACTTTGTCGGTGCTTTGCTTTTGTATGTGCTTAATCTTACTAGAGGAACTGACTGTCACCTGGCGTTAACCTGGCATATTTTTATTTATTTTCAAAAGAAGAGGAAATCTTCAACAACAACATGAAACTTTGATACATTAGTTGAAGTACCAACAAATTTGCTTCAAACTTATTGTTAGTTACAAGAGATTTTTGTGAAATTAGATAGATAGTAATTCTTTTGAAAAAGAATAAAATACATATGTATATTATTTGATATAAAATTATTTCCAAATGGGTCAAACGCAAAAATAATGTTCGGGCAGTGTAAAAGAAAAAACAATTTTTTTGGTTCTTTTTTGTTTTATTTTTTATTTTTTGATAAATTACAAATAAAGCACCTATCAAGAGTAACCCTATCCATAACTTTGTTTAATTCTAAAATTTATTTTAAACTGATGATTGAAGCAGAAATAATTTGGGAAAAAAGAATTTCCCACGGAAATTTAGAGGTTATTTTTGAATGATTGGAGGAAAAATGAATTCATTATTGTAATTAAAAATAGGTAGTACTTAGTTATATTGCTTTTAATTGAACTAATTAAAGTAATCTTGTAAAAGGGTCAAACGCAAAACAGCCGATGTAAATAAAATAAATTAAAATCAGCTCCGATTTCTTAGATATTTTGTTTAGACTTGTAAATGGGCGTGTTAGTTACAAGAAAAATAGAAACAGAGATCGTTCACTCAAATTGACTGAAAAAACGGTGATTTTCAATTGTACCTGACCACAGAAGAGATCAAATATTCCACAGAAAATACAAAAAGTAGTATTTTGTACAAAATTACTTTAATTAGTTCAATTAATAGCAATACAACTTAAGCACTAACTCTTTTTAATTACAATAAGAAATTAATTTTTTCTCCAATCATCGAAAATAATCTCTAAATGTCTATGGAAAATTCTTTGTTCTCAGGAGACTAAACAATTGCAATTAATTTTTTTTAATTCATATGTTTAGAATAATTTTAGAATTTAACAATTATACAGTCCGGTGAAGTGTTAATTTAAAATATCATCGTCTGAATAAACATCACTGTAACGCAATCTTTTTTTTGGTACTTGTGGTTGTAATGACAAATTATCAACTATTGAGGTGCGAAACGTACGACGTAATGATCTCGATGACTTGGATTCCGTTGAAGCGTCCTCATTTTGTCCAATCGAGCCTCGAAGATAACTTTGAACTAAAATTTGACCAATTTCATAATGGGGGCAAACATCATATGTTGAGCAGCTAAGACAACTCAGCCTTCTTGCATGAATAACGTCAGGTTTTGTAGCATTCCAGGTAAGTTGATGTACTTTGAAGGTGCCTTTGAATGGATGCGTGGCACTACTGTCGACAATTTTTTGTATTTCTGGTATGTCTAATGCATTGACACCAATAACTTCAATACCTTTACAAGATTCTTTCAATGTCGACATTAAATTGTCGTAGCTAGAAACATCCTTACCAGTTGCCACAGCAGTGTCGCATAAGCGCTTAACGCAGCCTCCTACACCGTCCGGTGCTCCTTTGCCATGACCCTTTTCATGAAAATGCCAAATAATACATTGCGCGTTTGATTTTTTGCTTATATATTTGGCAATGAGATGAAACATAGTTTTGTTTCTATATTGCGTAGAGGGACCATCGCTCAATATATGCAAATCTTTTAAATGTGGCGTCAACGTTTTTATTCGCTCTATAACTGGCTTTAAGTGTGCACATATTAGCACAGGATCGTGCCTCAAATCCTCTGAAACAGTGCAGATAGATGTTTTCTTCAGATAATTGTCTGGTGGATCCCGATCAGTTGAATAATAAACGCATGTATGCAATGATAGCTGGGGCTTAGAGCCACCGAAATGAGCTGCTTGTATCTCAGAACCATACTTGCAATTATAGTTCTCTGAGAAATCTATGTGAAGTAAACCTTGGGTGGGTGTTAGAGTTTCCTTAATTGTCTTGATGACTCTGAATTGGTGAAGCATTGTAGCAACATGTTGCATGAATATAGGTAAAGAGGAATCGAAAATATCCAGAAGCTTTTTTTTCGTGGTACAAACAGTTTCCTTCAATGTTTTTTTGCATACTTTGGATGTTCCTTTAATGGTAAATGTTACATTTTTTGTGATCCACCGTTCATACGATATTGGACTGTTCTTATCGTAGTCATCAAATTCTAAGACTTTACTACGACAATTAGAACACTTTCTTTCTAAACAGTTTACGTTTAACAAATTATCGCAACACAAAGATCTGGCAACATCAGTAGCAGAGATTTCTTTAATAATTTTCGCTCTGTGTAGCGCTTGTACGACAAAATCGTTGTTGACATGTATTGCACATAAGCAAGTATTCCTTGAAGACACTTTAGGAAACAATACCCAAAATGGACGGCATTTGCGAAAAGTATCGTATGAAATATTTATTCCAGTTTTATTCTTAAAACTTTTATATAAATTGAGCAATGTATCATTAAGCAGGCGAATCTGCTTTTTGATCTTATTTTTGGTTCTTGTTTCTTTTTTACCCGATGTTGACCTGCTATTTTCATCCTCCAAAAAAAAGTCTTGAATTAGTTTACTAATTTTTTCTTTCTTCTTTTCTTTAATTTCTTTAACTTCTTTAATTTCTGTTTCACTTTGGTTTCTATTTTTTTCAACTCCCCTTTTTATCCTCATAAGACGCATTCTGTACTTACTAAGTTTAGATTGTAGATGTACAATTCTGCATTTCATATTCTGACATTCTCTTTTTAATTTTCGTCTATTACGTGCAGCAATTGCTCTTCCGACTAATACACGGGAAAAAGATGAGTTAAGGTTAGAAGAAGGGCTGTTTTCTTGCAATAATACTGCGGTGCATTCTCGTAATTTATCCTTTTCGCGTTTCATTTTTGATTTTTCTCTCCAAATTTTCCTTAACTGTCACTGTTCTCTCGGCGTAAAATCCTTAATTGTCTTAATAATACCTTGTTCCTTTTTATTGTGATATCGTTCTCGGTCCTTTCGGCGCCTTTCTTCAATTTGTTCTTGGGTCAATTTAGAACGAGCTCGACGCATACTCAATTTTTTTTGTTCACGTCTTTTGTTTTTTTCCTCAGCCGACCTCTGGTTTTTATCTCTACTTGCTCTCGGCATAGTTATCTGAAATATAACACAACATGCATCAAACCGCGAATACAAGCAATAGCAGAAAAACATGTTAAAAACACAATTTCCAAAAAAATTGCCACTTCTGTGGACATTCGTATATTCTGTGGACCACCGTGTCCACACGAAAGTTGTCCACAGAAGAGATTGTTCTAAACACATTTGCATATTGAGAGCTAGCCTTTGAGGTTAAAAAAACAAACTGTTTGTTTTAGTTAATTGCACCACTTATAGCATTTTACCAATATATTAAATGAAATTTAAGTTTCTTACTTACCGAGGAATAAGTAGAACAGGAAAGTTGCACTGATCTCGAACGAAAAAACAAATGAAATCCTAAATTTCTTTGATTTTCACCGGCACAGAAGTTAACGTCGTAAAAACGTAGAAACAAATAACGGTAGTCAATGTTGCCAGCAAAGTAAAATAAAGGCCGTAAAATGCCGAATACAATTGCATTTTAGTTGCGTATTTTTGTGTCCACAGAAGTGATGCCAAAACGTGTAACAGCTTGCTTATATGATTTATTTCATAAAATAATTGTTGAAATTCTTTAACTTTCTAAAAATACACATATATGAATATGCTTTGTACTTTGGCAAATGCAACATATTCAAATACAAATTTATCTACTTTTGAATTCATTACAAGTCTTATGGTAAGGTTCTGAACAGTCCACAGAAGGAGACGTTTTGACGTTTAACTTCAGATAATAAATGTTGGAAGAAAAATCATGCAGTGAGTGTATATATGTTACTAAGAAAAATAAAGCTGCTTTAATGTAATTCATCCAAAAGAAACAAAAAAATTTTTTTTTTTTATTTTACGCTGCCCAAACATTATTTTTGCGTGTTTTGCGTTTGACCCAAAAAGACCATTTTTCGTCTCTTCTGTGGACAATTTGGTCCACAGAAGAGACAGAAAAAATTGAAAATCTCCGTTTTTTCAGTGAATTTGGTTGAACGAATTCTATTTCTTTTTTTCTAGTAACCAACACGTCCATTTACAAATTAATAAGAAACATAAAAAAAAATCGGTGCTGATTTTAACTCATTATATTTACATCAACTGTTTTGCGTTTGACCCAAATATGTTATCAATTCCATTCCATTTTAATTGAAATAAATACACATTACATACAATATTATTTTATGAAAAATAAGGGAAATACCCATCGACTCGAACATAATTTATTGTAACTAATTGTAATTAAAACGTAACGTTTTTTTTTACTTTAATACTTGAAACGGAATACCGTACTGTACTCTCGAACAACACGGTTTCAAAGAACATGGAACCAATTAATCGTGTTCTTCGGGGGTTACCTGTATTTTTAATTTTTTAAATCAAAATGGTAGCCCTTATTTAAAGTTTTCGATGATTGATATCAAAAACATCTTATGTAAATCATAAAGTAGACAGTTTCGAAGGAAAAGTAAAGGGGTAGTCCTGAATGGCTATAAAATCTTAAAACGCACTTTTGTCTTCTTACTTCGAACGGTATCAAACCATTTAATCGCCTTTTAACCTATAAGTTCTTTCCACCAGATACGTTTTGGGTGCGTTCATTCAGCGCACTTAATATCAGATTCTCAGAATGTGACATTTTTACGATCTAACGGTATCTCGCATACGCACAGCAACTCAACTGATCAGGTATCAGTTGCCGATGTGTAACATTTTCTGTTTCCTTTCGAAATTATTCAAATCGTGCGTGCCCACCTTGTGGAGCAGAGCGGCAGCAGCAGAGTCACCATCATCTTGTCCCTTGCACCGCGAAAGCACGATCTCAGGCTGCACCGCAATAGATTCTGGAGGCGAAGACGTTTATGAGTCAGTCCCGTCCCGGAGGCAGGAGAATCAAAATTAAGTAATGTCTTCGCCCAGATCAATAAGATGCACGAAACGGCGATGGACTGTTGCCGCTGCATTTTGCATATCTTGTGCGAGCGGTGCCCCTACGATTCACATATGCAAAATAGTCGGGGGGGACTGCGCCGCCGTGGTCGCCGTGAATGAACGGCCGAATGCAGATAGCCCGCCGCAGAGCCTGAGCTATGGCCTGGGCCCGCGCACACAGCCTCGTCAGCGTACGAGACTTCCATCAAAATCGATTAGGCAAAAAGATACTTGGAGCTCGCACCAATTGAGACGCCTCCCGCACGCCTCCCCTGCACCACAACCGATCGAGTGTTAGTGGTGACCTAGAAACACTGAGCAGTCGCGGCTAAGCGCGATCGCCTCAGCTCTTTTGCTTGCGTGCTTCGGCTTTTTGTTATTCTATTTGTCATGTTGTCCGTCACTACTTTATTACGTTGGCACTCCTGCGCATTCTGCATCTACCATGGGCCCCAATGGCCCCATCTACCACTGCGCTATCGCTCGCTTGCTGGATGGCGGTTCCGTGCTGCGCCAGAGCCGAAGCCGTGCATTTTGGCGTCTTTTGTCGGTTGCAGCTGTCTTTTTGCGATGACTATTATTGCCACACATCAATTTTGTAATCAGCGGCAACAGGTATTCCGTGAGTCGCACTGAGTCACGGGCTCTCACAAATTGATCAATTGATGCTCGGCGCGGTCGTGATTCCCACACCATTGATGATGCTGCCGCCGCCGCGCTGGGTTTGGTGCTGCTTGATGGCTTGATTCTGATCCAAGCAACAGCTGGCCGCCTCTCGGCTAGCGGCTGAATGGTCTCTGGCTCTGGAGCTGCTTCCGAAGCTTTTTCTGCTATCAGCGGTGGTGCAAGCGAGGCGGGTGCATCATGCATGTGTGCATCGTGTGGAGAGTGATTAATTTCCTTCTTGTTTTTCATAATCGGCAGGCCATCATTTGTAAGCTTCTCACTTTCCTCTGGATTGATTTTCACAATCGAGAAATTTTTCTGTTGTAAAACATGGACTGAGAAGAAAATTTATCTACTCGTATATTAAGAATGATCTGCAGGAAGATTTACGAAATATTTAAGAGTAATAAGGAACTTTAATGAGGAACTTACCTTGATATTGTGGTGGTCCGGTATAATTCGATAATGATTAATTCTGCCACTTATTGTTTTTCTTCCGGTAATACATATGTACATACATATATGTAATGTATCTTTAAATTGTCCTTCAGAGATCTGACAGCACGGAGAGATATATCTATTAAATAAACTTCCATCGCACAATAGAATAAATCAATTAATTTTTGTATTAATTTAAAACTCGAATGCGGTGTTGTCTGCACGGAAAAAACCTCGAAGCACGTATGTATACTAAATAACTATTTATTGACGACTTATTTTTATAAAAGTTATAGAACGTTAACCCACTATTTCTAGCCGACCTATTCTAATTTAGCAATTCCTCGAACATTACTGCCCAAGTTGGATTTTTATTTAGCTATTAATTGCTCATATTTTATCGCCCAATTTGTTACTGAACATAAAATTTGTATTTTCATATAGAGCGAAACTGTAATATATTACTGCCTCTTTAAATCATAGTCATTTAAAAAATGCAGCCTTATTATATCAGTAATAAACGAAACTAACTAAAAAATGTAAATTTATAGTTAGAAATAAATGAACATCGTATTGGGTCCGAATATGGTTTAAATTAAAGAGTGCTATAAAACTGATATTCATATACGAATAGTTACATAAGCTTTATTAGTTTTTATTTACTTTATTAAAACCAACTTCTAATTTATAATGTTTTTTTTTTCATTAATAATGAAAAATTTTTCGAAATCATTTTTTTAACACATTACCTATCGCTAAAAAAGGTCTTCTGGTACCGCGTGAAATTAGAAGCAATAAAATACAGGGTGTGCTCTGGAGTGGAAATGGGAAATGCTTCGTTTTTGAGATAGGGGGGTTTAGGAATTTTAGGTTACTTTTTCTACTAACATATATATAATATATAATATATATAATTTTTATATAATATATTGTATGTGCACACGGTAGCTATGTTAAAATTAAATGTAGTGTTTAGGTTTCTTTTTAATTTTGGTTATTTACATATGTTTCCTTTAATTTTTCTCAAAGCTCTTGATTTGTGCTGTTGAACATTCATCAATTATGTAAACTATGCTCACTTATGTTTAAACTTAGAAATAATATCTGTTATAGTTTTGGCATATTCTGATTAATTATTAAAAATTTGAGAATCTTTTAAGTACCGTAATGTTCCTTCAAACTTGTGGTGCGTAGGGTGAAGCGAAAGGCACTTGAGTTAGTTAGAAATTGAGGGCTATTGAAGTCGTCAAACCACCAAACAATCTAAAATCATTGGTCAATAAGGCTCATGTTGCCGTGACCACAAGGTCACCTTTGCGTGGAGCCCATGTGGCTAATTAAAATTATCAACAGCAACAACTAATACATAATGAATAGACAGAATGTTGTTCGCCTACAAACTACTTTAATATTTATTGCATATACAGAACATGGTTTTTCGTCCACAACCTCACATGAACTCGTATTTCAAAATAAACATAATGTTTCCTTATATTTTATTACACTACAAAGTACAAACAACAAGTTGGCTAAATTCAACGGATATTATGTAAGAAAAATTGAATTTGTTTATTTTGTGTTAAATGAGGCTTAATTGACCTACCTTACGTGGTGCCCCAGCCTAAAATCGAGCGTTCTAAAGCAATTATTTTAAAATACTAATTTAGTCCGCCTATACACTTTGGCGTAGGAATAACTGATTCCCCCTGGTAACCCAATTCTGCGGTCCATCCCTCCTCCGTGAATAACTCAAAAATTAGTTATCTAGCGATCGCTACAGCTAGCACCTGTGTGGGTAAAATTTGAAATTCTTAATAGATCGGATTGACTTCAGGTGCTCTCCCAGCGAATGGACGAGGTCGAGGTGACGCAGGCAGCCAGCGAGCGAGCGGCACGATCACCGCAGCCGCCGCCGGCAGCATCAAAATGCGCAGGCAAAAGCTCGACGCGGAGAGCTTTAGGCAAAATGTAGGCTGGGCAGGTATGTGGGCACCGAGCACCTCTAATCAAAAGGCAACAGGTAAAAGATTTTCTCACGAAACAGCACGTGTGAATGGGATGTAGGAAAAAGCAAAACAAAGGTGGGTTTTAAATAGATAGTGGTGTTGCCATATGGGGGCGATAAATTGGCGCGAACTCGGATACTTGTATATAAATTTGATGTTTTTGAAATGTTGAAAATCTTCGAAGCATGAAATCCCCAAAGGTCGTTAAGAAGAAAAATAAATAAAAAGTTATATTTAGACTTGTGAGCCTCTTATTCAAGTTCGGGATCCTGAATGAAACGACAAGAGGTGACAAGCGAGCCGCAGGCAACGGAGAGAACAAATTTGAGTGGTCAAGTGGAAAGACCATTGAACCCTCATAGTGGAGCTCAGTGGCTGTTTGTTGCTGGTTCTGCTGCTGGGATGGATAATGTTTGTGCCCACTGGGAAGTGGAAATGGCCCCGGTTTACGGCTACGGGCGCAATCAGAGCTTGAAATCCCTTCACGACCAATCACATGGATGCAGCCAACAGCACCACCAGAGCAAAAGTGGCGACGATGTTGGGTTGTTGTATGGCGGATGGACGAACGACTGGACAAAACTAAAATGGGATCCGGGAGTCTTGTGGACACCGCGAAACGACTGTGCACTCAACTGACACGCCGTTATGATTTTTTTCGTAGCTCGACAGTATGAAAAACTACCAGTTTCATGCTGAATCTCGCGCTGACGTTCATATATAGGAAGAGGGCCTTAATTGAGGCGGGAAGCCTCTCCGCGGTGTATAATGTCGCCTATGTGGACTATAAGAGTCTCCATGCCAGCAACACCGAAAGTAGCTGCTCCACCGAGGTGGAAAGAGGAACAACTGAACCTTAATCGCATCAACTTCCTTCATAGGAAATTTGCGCTCGGCGAGATCCATTCAAGTATAGACGAAGGCGCAGAGTCAGTGCGCGGCTCTATACGTGTTGCGCTGCGCTGCGCTGCTGCTACGGGGTACCCCAGAGTACCCTTCGGCCTCCCTCCAGCCCCGAGGATTTGATACTTGATCATCATATTATGGGACTGGTTGTATGAGCCTCGTGCGCTCGTTTGGGGTTGTTCAACTCGCGATTGCGAGTGCCATCAAATATATGCAGGCAGTCACTTGTGAGCCCCAATGCATGGGAGCAGCAGCAGCGAGCATAGGCAACTAAACTAAACACCAAAGCCCCCATGAGCCGGCAACAATGAAATCCCAGCTTGCTAGGGAATGGGGCGTTTTCCACAATTTTCCACTCGGTCTCAGCTGAATCGAGTCGCACCACAACAGCCAAGATGCAGCCACCACATAAACGGGGCCTCCACCGATTTTCTATTTAATTTTCGTCATAACTGCGATCGATCAGCATCCGATCATTGCCTTACATGCAGCCTTGTCCAAAATGGAGGAAATTAGCGTTTGATTTGGACCGAGCTCTCTTGGGTGGATGAGGCAACCGAGATCCAATCCAACTGGCATCGGTGGCAGGCGAGATGGTAAAAGATGATCGCGGCGCGGCCGTGCGGATGAAACCTTGTCCGCCTTTACAGGCGTTTTGTCATCTCGTAAAACGGGCGCGTAGGCTGCGGCTTATGCTGAATAGAGAAAACGCCTATAAATGGATACGGCCTGCGAGCAAATGTAACTATTTTTTATCTTTTTTTGCTGCCCCGTCCCTGTGCGTGGCTTGTGGAAGCTTTCCCACAAGGCTCTCACAGATGGTTGCACAAAACTTGATGACCCTCGGCTTGGGTGTGGACTGACGAGTTCGACCCAAACTGGACAATTATGTGGCAATTACGAACTGAGGACAGGAATTCTCAAAATTGACCAAATTTTCCCGGCTATTGACTCCCTAAACGAGCCACTAATTTTCCAATAATTGAAACTTTAACTGGAAACCGATTAGGCAGGCATTCTTCAGGACAGTAGCATTTCGCAAACATTTTCTCTTCCTTGGCAATTTAGAATTAATTTCATTTACATGTTTCACTTATTTCATCAAAGACTAATGAGTTCCTAAAGAATTTATTTTAGGTTTTTGTGGTATAAAATTTCGCAGCATAAATAAAATTATTATTAATTATCCCTAATGACTAACTCACTGGCAAAGAAACTTTTTAAAATCTTCTCTATTACATATTGGATCTGCTTTTAATAACTTATTTTTCATTAAAATTTGTTCCTTGTGGGTAAATGAACCCTTCGTAAAGTTAGAATCTTGAAAAAGTGATATTCGAATGTTAATTTAAAAATCAACTTCATGCTGAAAAATTAGAAAGTATTTAACTTCATTAGATTGCGATGTAAAATTCAATCAGATTTAAATTTCTTGTAATGAGAAGGAAACCACCCTTTTGGGTGTTGTGTGTGGGTAGATAAGAAATATAAAATTTGTTTCCGCCCGGGATCGAACCGGGGACCTTCCGCGTGTTAGGCGGATGTGATAACCACTACACCACGGAAACACATATGGGTCTATTAATTACTAAAACCTGTGCTGTTCCATTTTGCCAATTAAGAACAATTTTCTAATAATAAGGAACTTGAGCCATTCTTCACTTTATCGAATAAGGATTAAAAGAGAATTGGATTTATACAATATGGTCATGAAACTTAAAAAATATTTAAATAACTATAAATAATAAAAATTCGAACTATACAAAGATATAGCAACAGTCATCATAGTATTATAAAAGCAACGCTGCTTTTTCCGAGTAAAAAATAATAATAAATAATAAGTTTGCAATAGGATTAAGAGAATGATTCACAGAATATTAATTATCAGGAATTTCATAGATCTACACCTTATGCGAACGGTTTATTTTACCTTGATACAATACGGAAAAAAAAATTTGGATAGCAAAATAATCCCCAACCAATTTACCAACGTTTACCATAAATTCCACAACATATATTGAAAAAGCAGCAGATCTCCTTAAAAGCTACAGGAAATATTACCAAAATAATGCACTATCCTAAAATCCATCAAAAAATACAGGAATATTTCCCAGAAATTTTTTCCGTGAATGCTTTCTGCAATATGGGATAATTGCATGGGGTGCTACGTATACATCTTTCCTTGTGCCCCGAACTAACCTACAGAGTAAAATATGATACAATTAATATTGTGTTTAAAAGAGTCTAAGTTATTTTCCAGTACTCAAGCTTTTGTTGATTTTAACCTGATTACCGAAAAATTTTATCATCCAGGTTATAAAAAAGCGAATGTTTTTCATTTCGCCATGTTTCTGGGTTGCTTGTTTAGTGTCCTCGTAAATTCTACAATTCTTACAAATTAATTGCCAATGAAATATTATGCAATAACTCGGACTTAGAATAGCCAATTTGTTGGTACCATAGAAAATATGGCCAAAAAAGAACCCTTCTCGAGGCAAAGCTCCAAATGTCCACAATAAAAATAAAAAGGTTGCCGACCCTTGTAAGCAGAGTTAACGGCATTTCCTTTACCTGGTGGTATGAAAAATAAGAAAAGCCACGCAAACCGAGTGGAAATGGAAACGGCAGAGAGACAACCACCGGTGGACAGACTCTGGAGTGCTAAATCCGCGCACATCAGCGTTCCTGGCCTGCACACATAACAAATTGGTTCGCTTCGGTGGTAGCACATGATCTTGTGCGAGCCAATTCTAAGGCAAAATCGCAGTCAGTCTGACCGTTAAAAGAGATTTTTCGCTGAGTAAAGAATTCTTCAAGGGAAATCGCAACGATGGATGGAAGCGAAAAGGAAAACACCTTTTGTGAATTCCAAGCAGGAAATTGAGCCGCAATAGGGAAGTGGCTAACCACCTGGCATGAAATGTTAGCTCCTTCGGCAAATTCCATCCATTCCAAACAGTGAAAATTAGCTTCTTTTTTTATTATTATTTCTTTATTTTGCTTGGCACACCTTTGCACTTGAGCAAAACTAAAAAAATAAACATTCTCACTGCATAAATGCATTTCCCTGAAGTGTTTTCCATTTATGCAACAAAACCGCAGACTGGCCAGCCAAAATCTGCAAGCGCAGCATAGAATGTCTAAATGCTACTTGGGCAGCTGGCTGCTTTCCTGTTTACAAAAAACACCCGAGGCACTTTAAGAGGGCAGCAAAGGCATATAACTCATTTGCATCTGCGTAATATTTTTATTAACGTTGTAAGTGCCGACGACAATCGTTGAGAAAATTAGAAGCAAAATGGGTGGTAATTAGGTCAACATCTTACCCAAAATCAAGTAACGTAACATCACTAACTTTTTCAGGCGCCTTCCAAATGAAGTTCATCTTGCTCGGTTCTTTGTGCCTCATAGGCGGAATAAATTCGCTCCAGACGCTAACGGATCTTAAGAATGCCCTCCAATTGAATCCCCTGTTTTCGCCGCAAAATCGGTTGCTAAAACCACCTTCAAATCGTCAGAACTTCCAAACGAACCAAGCAGTGGCTCAATCCCCAGCTCAGCCAGCAACTCCAGCCGAACCAGAGACATCTCCAAGCAACGCGCTAACTCCGTGCACTTGCGCAGTTTTCCTGAGCGGACAATTTACCAAAGGATCAAAGGAGCCTCCTAGAGGAAATCCTGCCCTTTTGCAGGAACAAGAAAAAAATTATCCGTGCAATTCTCAAGGCTACAGGCAGTGTCAGAACAGATGTTTAGAGACGGTAAGCTGATAATGTAAAAACAAAGCAGCTACACAAGCAGAACTACAAAATAACTATCATAAGTATTGCGATTTTTAAAAGTCTGTAAAGCTTTTTACTCTGCTTTCTCGTTAGGTTTCAAATTGTTCTTCTACCTTTTAAAAGAACAACTTTTATTTGTTACCGTTTTCAATACACGCAGCATAGAATGTATTAAATATTTCAGGGATTAAATACTTCTTCATAATAATTCTATATTTATATTTCCAGATAATCAAGCATCTGCCAAATTCAGCAGAGATCTTGTGTGCAACGATCGACAGGGATTGCCATAAGGAACGCGCCTATTTGTTTATTCAGAACTGCAACGCAACCTGGCACAACAGTAACCTTTCTGCGGGACGAGAGTACTGCTGCAAAGATAATGTCCCCTACACATGCCCGCTTATATAAATTTTGTTAATAAAATTGTTTGTTGAATATCACGTGCTATAAATGGTTTTATTAGGCTTGTATAATATTGACGAATTTCAATACTGAATATTAACTATTTAACACTAAAATTATCGTCTCTCTTTGCCAACTGCTTTCAAAGAATAAATCCCAGCCTTTAATACAAATTCAACATAGTCTCAAACAAAACTTTTAAATATAATGATTCTTTAGAGCTTACACTGAAAGAAAAGATTAGAAAAATTAACTATTCTTTCAGCCCACAAATTAAAATAGAAAATCAATGAAAAGATTAGATAGTATTTCTAATCTCCTTTTTTTTACTGTATGTATTTATTTTAGCTTAAACTTATGAAAATATCTGAGTTCGATTTGAGGTCTTATGAATTCATCAGGAAGAATCTGAATTTCCTCTTGGAAGCTTTATTTTAGTCTTCCAAACAAAACCATAAATTGTTCATTACTACCGTTCAAGGTGATAAAAGGTCAAAAAGAATTTTCAGTATCTTCAATTCCTTTTAAGCTGTTAATTTTTAATTTAATAATAAATACAAAATCGGGAGACAGTTTTCCTTCAACAAGAATTATTTAAAAAAGTAAATTTGGCCGTTCGCCAGTTCTAAAGCCGGCAACTGGGGAGTTAGAGTTACAGCTAATCTTGGACACTTGGAAATACAAATCCAGCACGATATAATACGTATGTACAAAATTGAATAAATTTGGAGTGGCCAATTCTTGGTGAAGGATAAGCGTTTACCCCTTCTAACGCTAGAAATTGAAGAATTTAATGTACCTTTGTTGATTTTTCCTGTCATAACTTCTCTATAATATCAAATAGTTAGTAAACATTACTTATAAACTTAATAAACTCCAGAAATCTCATAGTATTTTGCGTTTTCATAAACCACAACCGGATAACGACGCCGTCAATTCTCACCGGAGCACTTTAACGAATATTGCGCCCTCTGGATATTTGAGAAAATTTAAAACCCTCATCAGCTCCATCTGCTGTTTTTAAATAAAGTTCATATGTTAAATTAGTTTCAATTTCGTTTAATAATTGAAACTTGTTATAATTAATAATAAAATAATACAAAGAAAAAAATGGTAAATAAGAATTTTACACTCGCAGTTTCACAACAATTTGAAGCACTTTGGGAACTGATAGTTTATCGTTACCACTATGAAATCACAGATGGCGCAAGAATACCTTTTTTTAGAGAACGTCAGTTGCATACTGTCAAAAAACGACATTTTGGATCGTGGGAGAAAAAACCGAATTCCACTTGTTTGTAAATTACTTGAAAAAGTAATGTTTAGCACCCCAGATCATTTAAAAAGGAGAACGCCAGCTGGAGGAATAGGTCGCGAGGAGTATATTGAGCATTTAGTCGAGGAGTTTCAAACAACGACCAATGTAGGTAGGATTCATTTCGGTCGGTTCAATGCCCGTTACGTTTCTAAAATATAATCCAAATCTTTACAGAGGCCCAGGAGCAGGTCTCAGCAAATTTAGCGAATTTCGGCTACGACCCAATTAATTATAATTTCCTAAAGAAAAGCGCTGCCCTGAACGTCTTCCTTGAGTGCGTGTCGTCTCCAAACGACAAATTAGCACTTCACGGAATTGCTGGAATTTGTAACGTTTGTTTAGGTAATTCATAGAAAAAGAACAGCTATGCGAAAAAAAAATTAATAGATGAATACTTTCAGAGCGTAATACTTCACCCAGAAAACTTAAACAAAATTGTCAATCTGCTCGAAAGGAGCTCGATTGAAATTGTAGTGAACTCAATCGCCACTCTTTACCAGCTAGTCAACGAAAAAACTAAAGAATCCATTTGCACCCGTGAGGTCATCCAGAGAATATCATCCCACCAAAACTCACCCAACATTAGAATTAAGAAAATAGCCACTCTATTCATCGCAGACTACGGCGGTCAAACTTCGAATGAAATGCGCACAATATGAAATCAAGTGGACGACTTATTTTCGGGGCTTTATCCAGAAACTTTTCCACTCGAGAGCTCCTTCGAGTAGGCGACGAAGTGTCTGTGATAAGGAAGATAACGCAAAAAGATCTGGACGATTTCTCGAGGTTAACGGGGGACACGAATCCCATCCACTCGTCGGATGTACCTCCTGAAAAGCGGCTGGTCCACGGCGCCTTCTTAAATGGAATCGTTTCAGGAATCATAGGTACGAGGCTGCCTGGGGCCGGAACTGTTGTACTGTCGCAGAAGTATTCTTTTCCTCAAAAGTGCCGCATAGATAGGGAAGTTGAGATATGCGTTAAATTGGTAGAAAACAGGAAAATCATGAAGATCGCCTACGAGTGCAGGCAGGACGGCGAAGTGGTTTTTAAAGGTGATGCCAGAGTAATGCTTTTGCATATTGTTTAGAGCTGAGTAAGTCTTGTTAGTTTTTTTAAATATTTTTATAAAATAAAAATAAAATATCAAAATATAAATTGTATTTGTCCCATATCAGTGATGGAAATAAAGTAATTCAACTTTCCTATCTCAATTCCAAATTCCGACCTCTACCTCAAAGCCTTTTCCATAAAAAATATTTAAGATTTTTGAAACTTCTATCACCAACAGTAAACTGATGATCAGAATAACTCTGCACACGAAAATATTTCCAATATTAAAACTATATTATTAGATTTTTGTTTACCTTAAATTTTACGTTAGGCAGACAAATAAAAACGTAAAAAAGGGTCTGCATCTGTTTTTTTTATGGTACACGTAAACCTTTATCTCTATAAAATAGTGAATATTACATCAAAATCCCTCCAGTGTCATCTGTTCTGGGGTAAACGTACATGATACCATTCCAAAAAATAAAATGGATTTAAAATTTCCTTTTAATGAGTTTCTACCAAAATAATTCCATATACAGTTTTTTTGTTCGTACTGCTTTATTAAAAGTAAGGTAATGATTAGTTGGGGTCCTCCCAGAACTATGTATTCGAAATACATTTCGATTAAGTTTGTTTTGCAACACCGCAAGTCACATTTTCTTCACATAATACCCCCTTGACTTTTCCGTCTTATTCGCATCTTTGCCCCTTCTAATCGTCATGTATTTACCCGAGAATCTTCAATCTTCAATATTGACTAAAAGCGTTTTTACCTTTCACTCTCTGCATCATCGCGCCGAATAATCCGAAGAACTAACCGCAAACAGCAATTGCAACTGGTTGACAACGTGAAAACATGTTTTCGATGAAAAATAGCGACGGTAAATTGTTTTAATGGCATCGCACCAAAGCGGTGAAATATATGGTACTCTAGGATCTGGTGCCATTGAGGAGCCCCAACCAGACAAGATCGTCGGGAACGGACTTTAAGTCTACCGTCCACGTCTGCCTCGGTGATCGTTAGAAGAAAATTGGCACTTTGCCGTCTCGCTAGGAAGACAGTCGATGCAGCATAGATCCATCGCGATTCGGTGAAAGTAATTAATAAGGCAAACAAAGTACCATAGATGCAAGAAGACTCCGTCTCGGGTAATATCTACCCCGAGCCTGAGCACGACATTTGACTCACGCGGGCCAATCACCTTTTTTCCCGGTGTTTCTACGATTTCTGCAGACCCGGGGTCCAAAATCGAAGATAACATTTTCGACGAATACATTTGCCCGATGTGGGCATCTTTATTGCAGCATCACTGCCCGGAGGGTAAGTCTTAAAGATAATCTTCAATATCTTGCAAAGCCAACAGACATGTCTTGGATGTCTTGGCATCATCAACCGGAATTCTAAAGCGGCTGTATGGCTCCAAGCGGACCCAAAGTCAGGAAGTGTAAGAGAGGAAAGCTGCACGAAACGACTGACGGTCTTTCTTCGATGTTTTCTTCTTAATTGTCAAGTCGAGGAGGCGACCACTTTCGTTTTCCTCGACTTCTGCCATTGTCCGTTTGCGAAAGACCCTAGTCATTAGCATGCCTCAGCGGCAGTTTAGTTCAAACTGCTGCTTCATGGGAATTTCTTAAGATAGTAGGAAGCGATCGTTTTAAAGAGGCGGGAAAACGCCCCCTGTTTTCAACTTTTGTAGGACGTCTTCCAGTTTTTCTTTCTAACTTAAAATTAACCCGCCAACAGTTCCAATTGCATCAGTTTGCTTGTTTTAAACATAAGTGCCAAGAAAGCGGTTTTACATAAGACACTATTGGAATAATGACCACAAGATTAACATTTAGTTTTTATTGTATATAATACTAAACACCCGCGTATAATTTATTTTTAAATCATTCGAAAAATTTAGCATCATACGCTTCCCACCATTCCAATTAAAATTTTAAAATTGAGCAATCGTTATATCTCTATTTTTTTTTTGTATTAGATTTCAAAGAAATTATATATGTACATATATGGAAAAGTTATCAAAGGGTCGTTCAAACTCGACACTGATTTTAAAAAGAGAGAGAGCTAAATAAAATTGACTAATTTTATTTTATATGTTATTATCATTTTTATTTTCTTATTTTATGAGCATGATCTTTCAAGGATGTTATCAATAAATTATATTCTGTTAATTTATAGATCATCCTTTAAAATTGTACGATTTTCTGAAAAAAAGAGAAAAATTATTTCAAAAACAATAGCGTTTCGCGCTGACTCTATTTCGATTAAAAAACTGATAATGTCCGCCACCGAAAAATCATTTGAATTAATTTCTTTGCTAATGCGATTTCGCCGCGACCAAAATGCGCCTTTTTTAAAAGCCACCTGGAGTGCAGTCGGGCCGCGATTTGCATGCTTTTCTCTTGTTATCAGCGCTCCGCCCCGCGCTGTTTTGCATCTCACCTGAATCATCTTTGTTTATAGGCGCCGTCGATGGGGGAAAGGTTCATGCTACTAACAGCGATAAAATCTGAATTGATCCGCATGACCTTTTCAGGAATTTTTGCGAAAAAGACAAAAGCCGAGCCCAAACAAACGTACGTCGTGGCGCACTGCTGGACGCAACGGACAACAATCGTCCCCAAAATCGCGCTGTTGCGTAACGATAAAATGCGCGCGCGCGAGCCAATAAATTCATGAGTTAAGTCGAAAGTTGACCGTCCACTTCCGGGATTAGTTTAGGAATTGAACAGATTTTGGAAGCTTTTCAGAGATTACCATTAAACCGTTAAAACCTGAGTTATGCTAATGAAATGTTTACACATTTACACGTGGGTTATGTAAAACGTTTTGAAGGATGGGGAATCCGCCGCGAGGCCTTGGCGAATTTTAATTAAGACGTCAACATGACGGAGGTGTAAACAAATCTTTTTATTTGCAAATTTTAAAATCCGAAGGCACAAGGTTAGGATCATCCAAATTTACAAACCATTTCGTTTTCACCGATTCATGTTCTTTTGATTAAACCTTCACAATAGAAATTCTTAAGAAGAAATAATATCAAAAGTGATTATAATAATAGAAAACCATGTAGATTTTAAATTTAGAAGAATCGCATTTTTTTAATGTTTTGGAAGTTGCGAACAGGCTAATGAGTTCAAAAAATTGAATGATACTGAAAGTTATAAAAATTGGGAAAAAATCGCGTATAAAACGCGCTTAGACTACTTACTGAGGGTGCAATAAACGCGGTTTCGACTTTCTATTGTATTCTATTACACATATGGTGAAATAAATAGTCAATAATCGTTCCCAAAAAACTACGCATTTGTTGCTATGTTAATTTATATTAATCTCACCTTATAAACTTTAAACTTATTCTATCTGTTCTAATGACGAGAGCTAATAAATTAGGAGTCAAATTTTTCGTTAGGAGGAAAATAAGTTTCAAAACCTAATTATTTTCGAGATATATGGAGTTACCCTTACCTCAATTATCATAATAAAATTTCAATTTGGGTCTTGTCTTACAAAATAAAGAAAATATTATGTGAGAAAAAACAAAATACAAAAGTACCATTGCAACAGCCGAAACATACACCTGATGTGAACATTTCAAAAAGCGGTATGTTTATTTTGAGCCTAACCAAATTTAAATGTCATCCCTATCGAAACCTTGCATCTAAGTAACTGGCTTCTCAAGGTGCACAAGTGTACTATCATCCTCAAAAAGATTACCATAGTTATCTACGCGTTAAAATAACATCCGCCAATACATCAAGTTCGTTTTTTCTTCAAAAAAATATTTAGCAATGAGGACAGGCCTAAGGTCTCGGCGTGCTGAGCCATCCTCACTAAATCTTGATAACCATCAAGAAGCTCTGCATTTAACCAACCAACACTCTGGGTCAAGTGGCCCAGGGGAGATGGTCCACTATAAAAAAAACCTTACTGCCAAATTAAATGATGAAGATTTCAAGCTCTTGAGGTGGTAATCGGACAGTTACTGCGATTACCCCGGTGGTCAGAAGGAGGAGTTTCGAAATTATTTGGCAATTCGACGCCAAGTTAACTCGGCGCTGAGGAATTGCACCTTTATCATCCTCTATGCCCTATTGTTTGCAATAAAAGACAGAAAGACCAAAAAGAAGTTGTGCAATCGATGGGAAATAAAAAAAAAATTAAATTTGCCGTCGCAATGAGCGGCTTGATTACGTTTGTTTTCTCCCACAAAAGATGTTGAAGTCCGTGGGGTTCTTCGCTTTTTTTTCACCGCTTCGGGGGAAGAAGGCCCGCTAAGGAGCTATCAATTTTTGATTGATCGATGAAAGTCTTGACTTAATTGCCCCGGCGGAACCCCACATAAAAAGCCGTGAGGGTTCTGCTGTCTGCCTCTTTTTAATCGCCAGTTGTTAACTTTATTGAGATTTTTGCCACTTTGAAATGACCACCTGGGAAAGTTTGCGAAAGACGAAACGAAAAGTCGTCGGCGGATATTATGTTTTATGATCCAGTAAGACGCTTCACTCTTCAGGAACTTGACCTTCCTCAATTCGAGGCAGCTGAAACCAAAGTGGAACTTCTTCTTATATAAGAAATCAGTAGAGCAAAAAATCAACACATTTTATTTAAATTGATCAGGGTTACTCTGTCATGAGAAATGACATAAAACTATGTTCTTTATGTTATTAGTTTATTCACTCTTCTAATCCTATATGTATATGTACTACCTGAGTAAAAATAATCCATTTTAAAAATGCGGCTGTACAAGGGGCGTGCAAAGGCCAATGTTACAAGACTGCGTCACGTCCGATATATAGTTGTACATGGTCGTAAAGAGGACTTTTTACGATTACAGGAGTCGTTTAACGATAAAAAGTGAGGCATACATGGGCTGTTTTTAAATAAAAATGAGTGGGTAGAAACTTTTTCACGGCAATGTTAGCAAAATTCAGTCATAGAATTGAATCAAATGAGATGCGATAAATAATTAGTAATTACTTTTTCAAATTGTATCCAACCGCTGAACGCCCGTGTGTACGACCGTTTTACTTTCACTTAAACCTTCATTTTTAAGCCTTTTATTATCACATTTCTTATTTTAGAATAAATAATATGGGATTTTTTACTACTCAATTTTATTTCTTCAAGCTTGAGGATGCAAAATCAGTTTTGCTTTGCAAAAGAACTATGGGACCCAGAAAGCTTCCCTGTGGGCCGGTGATATTGCGCGATAGTAGGTAGACCGGTGAATAATCGACTCTTGAAAAAAGATTACAATCGAAATTAATTTGAAAACTATTCAGTTGATAACGAAATTGAAATGAATAATATTCAACCAAACTTACCTGTAATCAGAAAAAAGTAAAAGAAAATGAAACCGTAGAAAAAATTGATATACGAAATATAGAAATGTTTGAAAAAGAAACAGGAGCAGTAATGAAAAACTAGATTCTCATTTCGTAATGTCTGATTTTTTTGGCGGAATAGAAGACTTTGTGGAAAAGTAGGATTATTTGAAGAAAACTCTGTCTGAAAAATATGTTGTTGCAAATTATGATTTGAAGATTAATGGGGCGGAACCAGAAATAATGAGTGAATATAATCGATGAAAGAATTTCTTATTATGTTGTTTTAAAGTATGGCATGAATATCGTTTTTATAACCAGGTTTACAAAAACGTTTTTAAAATAATAAAAATTATACTGATGTTGGCAGTGATACAAGTTCAATATGTGAATATTCTATGAACGGAAACTTAAATAGTAATCTTAATAAAGATGTGATTTTTTTTCTTTTTTTTTCGTTAAACAAGAAGGGCCGGTATTCCAAACTTCCCGGTGCAATTTGCATAGCCAGTCCAACTCTGACTACAAGTATTAAAATTGTTCGAGATTCAAAGTAGATTAAAAAGAAATCTTTACATATATTGATCAAATTGATTTTTTGTTACAATTTGTAAAGTACACCACTGAGGACATCAAGACCCCAGAGAAATCTTCGGAATGTGACACGAACTGTGCTGTGTTACAAAGTCGACCGAGGAGCATCTTCGCGCAGGCCAGAAAAAAAAAGTTAATTGAAACTGACCCGCGACGCAAAATTATGTCACAACTCATGTGCGTCCAAGGTCCGTATAAATTACGTGAAGAAGCATTGCGCTGCGACTCACCTTCAGGAGCAGTCTTATGGTCACCGACGAGTTCTCACACCACCTGAAATTATTTTCTTGCGGATCAGACCGTTCTAGACCCATTTAGAAAAGCGACCTGTTGATGCGCTAGTGAAGAGTTGATGATCTTCTGAAGATTTTCGGCCCCCATACAGTAGCCGGCGCTTCCTTTCTAATATACGATGGAGTGAAGCAGATCGATCGGTGGGGATTGAAGCAAATATGTTTCTTCAAGTTTTTAGATATGATCTTATTGAGCGGTTTTTTTGTGCCTCTTCTAATTTAAAGAAGAAAAACTTCTGCAAGTGGGTTGCTCGTTAAAATTGTTTGCTCGAGGAGTTTGGGGATTGCACAGGTGTGCAACGCCGCGGTCAAGCACTCTCACTTTTATGTTTGGATTTGGTTTCGACGTGAGATGAGGAGGCTTAAAGTGGACCAGCGCGTCGCCTTAAAACAAACCTGGCCCAAGGCTGCTTATTTGCTTTTTGGGGTGTTGCAAATTATTTAATGCCGGAACATACCTCGAATGCTCTAGGGCGGAAATTTGGGTTAACGACTCGCTGAAATCAGCTGTCGCTTATGCGAAGGACCGATCTTCAGAGTCGCGGTACAATTATTGTCTTATCTTCACACGTAACTTGCAATTTTCAAGAAGATCTTCTTAGCTAGTTTGTTCGTCTTTTTGCCAAACACACGATTGCAATGAGTCAAGAAAATTACGGCTCCCTTCCAATAATCTTTTGTGGCAATTCCTCAACTGTGCGCCTTAAATCCATTTAACTGGAGATGCATCTCCAGCCCCGGCTCGAAGTGCTCCGCTCCGCCACAATTTGCAAGTGAAGGTAGCGGCGACGTAGTCTTCTTATGTCATGGAGGATTATTTCGAGCTCGTTTTTGTTGGGTCTAACGAGCGAATCTTTGTGGCTCGTAACAGCGGCTGGTCGCTGCATTAGTTAATTGCCTCTGTGCAACAGCTTCAGCTTCACACGCATATTTCTGCTCGGTTATGCAATCCGGCGGAAAGGAAACAATGAGGCCTCGGCGGGCCGAAGATGGGCCTTCTGTCGCCGTTTGGGAAGAACAATGCTCGGGTGAGGGTGGGGACTGCACTTTTTCTCAGACCTGCGATTGTCAGGCCTTTTTTTTTAGTTGTTCTTCCGGATTTACCTCTCTGTGGTTTGGTGATCTAATTATAGATGTATTTTGTAGTAATTTCCTTGGATTGCAATAAAGTTAGATTAATTTCGGGTTATATACATACTTTTTTAGTCCTAGGTAAAACACTGGTTTTAAAAAGGGGTCATCTGCTCTCAGAAACATTTGTCTGCACTTCTAGCCATTTTTCGATTTAGTGTACATTTTTCTTAATAAACAATTTACTACTTATTTTTTGTTGAAAAATCGATTTGTTTTTTTTTTTTTTTCAAACGTGAACCATTTCTACAAAATTTGATTTTAAAAAAACCCTGACGTAGTTCCATAGCCAATAGTACCTATACTCGTATAAATTATGAAACTTTTAGGTTTTTTTTTGCAGATCTTATACTTAACGAGAAATCCTTTATCCTTTATTTGTATTAAAATGATAATAACTATTTTTTTCATACTTCAAGTGTTAAATAAACCCTCTAAGAAGTAATCCTATTCCTTTTTCCATACTCCTAAAATAAATTATCAAAGTTAAAAGGTTTTTAACGCCTGCGTGGTGTTTATTTTGTCTCACTCATTCTAAATTCTAATATAGGTAATCACTTTGGCAAGCATGTCATTGGAACAACATCTTATAATTATTTAAAATTCTATTGCAGTTTACGAGGACGAAAAATTATCATATCAAAATTTAAATATCTCGGATAACAATAATCTTAGCATCACTCTAAATAGGTTTGAAATGGCCAGAACGTTATTTTGTACAGTTTGGCTGGAAAAATAAAAACGTTTATTTTATACAATGAATTGACTAGAGGGGATCCAGAAATGGTCATAAATTGCAAACTGGATGCTTAGATGACCATAAAGAAGAGTCACTATAAATAAATATACATATTGGATTAAAATTGGTGATCTTTATAACAGCTTTTAATATACTGAATTAGAGCTCCATTTTAAACATAAATTTTAATATGTATGTTTGAAAACGATTTGAACTCTTTTATTTTTGCTCCTTTCAAATATCGCGCGTATAAACATTAATGCAGTTAATGGTTAATAAATTGTGACACAAATTATTGCTTTTCAAACTAAAGATCATGACCCATAAGAGTTTATTCACGGTAACATTTCTGAGAGCTCTTAAAATTTAAATCAAAATGTATGAAGCATCACATTTCTCCAATTTTTATATTTATTTTTTGCGAATGAAACATTCCAAGGCCGCGCGTGCCTTTGGTTTAAAATAATTAATGTAATGATGATTGCCAGGTAATGAGGGTGCTCTACCTGCGGCTATTTTTGACCTGCAAAAGTAGACTGCAGTTTTCTTTGTGCGGCCTCGTTGTAACGTCTAATTGTAAGTACCCTTTAATTGTACATTAGAGGGACAAAAGGATCAAAGTGAATTGGTTGATTTGATTTTAAAATCATGATTACTAAAGTAACTATAAACTTGTTTTTTTTAGAAAAAGAGTTGCACTTCAGAGAAAGTTAACAAAACGAATGGACTAAAACAGTCTAGCTTTTGGCTTCTTAAACATGCTTCCAAAAAATTGAGGTTGAATCAGTTTCAAAGGATAGTAGTAGCACTTCAATATTTAAATCATTTACTTTAAATTCATTGTTTAGGTTCACCGCTATATCGAAAATTTTATTTAATAAATGTAATGTAAAAATATTAAAGCTCAAATATGCCATTCAGGTACTTACCACACTGAAATTGAAGTGATAACCAAGTTATTGCTTCCGACTTTTATAATATCAAAAGTCTTAAATATCTTTTGAGCTAATATTTATGGTGCTTTATTACGTAACATTTTTTCTTGTCTTATGCGATTTGTGCATTTATTCACGCTGAATTTGTGGTCGACGAAAAAATTAATGGCTCAATTACTTGCATTAATCTTTGGAAGACACTTCCTACATACAATTGTAAGAAAATCATTTAATGGAATTTTGGAGCTGGGTACCACTTTACCTTACAATTTCAAATTCAATTTTGTACTTTTATGTTTTTATTACTAATTAATTTCATTACAAAAATAAAAATAATTTTTATTAAAGAGTCTAATGAGCCCTTGTTTATATTATTTTCCAAATCTATTAATTTTCTTTTTTGCTAGACTATTTCTTTAGGATCGTTGGCGTTTTCGAGTTATCAAATTTTAAATATTTTGAAGATGAAATGGTAGATAATTGTATGAATTGTACCGAATAAATTCCTCTTCTATCCGGTCGTATCTGCGAAATGTGTAAGGAAGTCGAGAGCAATTTTCCCACATACGCAACCATTCCAAATATTTTGCAGATGCCACAGATGACTAGAGGAGTTAGTCTCGGACACGTAAGAAAGTTGTTCCTATGATCGCGTACGAATTACGTCGCCGGGATGAAAACTGAGGAAGAAAAGGCTGTCAACAATTGAGTTACATGCATAATAGTCAGATGCAACTTCCACGTATTGGAGGTGGACGAAGGTAACTTTTACTAGATAAATTGGCTTAGGTGATTGCGGCTTTCTAACTATCCACGGAGGCGAAACATCCCATCCTCTTGCGAAAAGAACATTTTTCAGAAATATTAGTAAAAATAAAGTTGATAGTAGGTCTAATACATAGTTATGGTTTTACGAAAGTTAATAAGAAAGCATATTGCGCGGTTAAGGAAGAAAATTCATCTCCCGACTCATCACTCACACAGAGTTTAATGTGGTCCCAACTTTATTATCTATAGTACCGCACACGTCTCGCTCCTCATTAATCCCGTGGCACGTTTTGTCTTTTACAATTTTCTTCATTTCCTCTAGCTTCCATCCGAATAGTGTGTTTCTTTTTATATTTTTATTTAAAATAAAGATCTGGGATAAACACTCGACTGCTAAAGAGCAAGAAGACATGCAAAAAAAGAAGAGATTTTTTGAAGAAAACACCAAGAGTCCCACGAATACGAGATAGTGGCACTTTCTGGGCACCCCAACGGCGGCATCACTACAAACCAGCGGAGCACCAACAACCAGCACCGATGAGCCCCGCGCAGAAATGTACCATCAAGGTAAAAACCTGCCGCCATCGACTTCTTCAAAATGCGACTATAAAGAGGGCCCCCATGACCAGTCGATGGCACACTCAGTCACTGGTCCCCGTTCGAAAACATCTTAAGCTAACCATAGTATTTCTCTCCTCCAAAAAATAATGAACTCCTTCACCGTGGTAAGTTCAAATCAAAAGACGTGAATTATTTTATTCCAACGCATTTGTTACAAAGTGATATAAAATAAAGTGAAATTTTTTTGTGAAGAAAATGTGACTCTACTCGTGAAATGCTCTACCCGCAAATATGGATAAAAAAAACGGTTACAGAGCTTCTAAAAAGAAAGTGCAAAGGATTCCATCGTTTTGTGCATTAGGACTAAATTGAAAGTTTTTCTACCGTCAAATCTTCAAATCTTTTCTTTTTCGTGTTAATTAAACTCCAACATAATTCACAACCGGTTCCTTATTTCAAAATATAATAGAGTGACTATATTTTGTCGTCTTATCGAGAAATTTTTAATTTTTTTTTCGTCCGATCTATATGAATAAATATAATAGTTCGACACCTCGACATATAGACAGACAATTTAATAGTCATAGAATGAAAAAAATAAATGTCTACTTCTTGATGATAGTGTCTCCATAAAATCTAACAAATAATTTTATTTTTCCAATTGCAGTTCTTGGCTTTTGCCCTGACCACACTGGCGGTGGCTGAGCCTCCTTCCGGATACAGCTACAGCCGCGGGGGCGGCGGTGGTGGTGGCGGCGGATTCGGAGGCGGTTTCGGTATAGGGGGAGGGGGAGGCGGCGGTTATCAAGCAGTCAGCGGAGGATTCCAAACATCTGAAGGTCAAAATGTTGATCCTCAGCTGCTTGAGCAAGTTCGCCAAATCCTCCTGAACGAAGAGAGCAAATCGTCATCATTTGGTGGAGGCGGCGGCTTTTCAGCCCCATCCTCATCGTATGGGGTCCCATCGAGCCAATATGGGGTACCCGGACACGGCGGGGGCGGTCGTGTCGTTGGCATCGATCTCGACGGAATTCGACAGGCTATCCAAGTGGCGCAATTTAGACAAATCACATCTGGCACGATCAGTGGCGGCGGCGGCGGTGGCGGTTACAATTATCCATCTGGTTCATATGGTGCCCCAAAAATTCCAAGCGGAAGTTATGGTGCCCCATAAATGGACCCGATGAATTCTAGGACCACCAAAACCAACTCCACAACCAGCTCAGAACTGCCAAACGATTACTGGACTCAGAGTGAGATGATGACGATTTTAGCGAGATTCTATCACACTTAAAGCCAAGTAACAACACACATAATGCTGTTGAAGTTGAGCATTTTGTCTTTTGTTGACTTTTTGTTTTCTTCCTCCCTGCTGATTCCTTTCAGTATTTTCTCGACCTTAAACATCTTCACTGTTCCAACAAGCCAATTTCCATTTTTCACCGTCTCTCAATCATTCTCAGTAATTTTATTGTAAATAGGAATGTTTTTATGTATTTATAGGTTTAAGTGTTTTTATATGAAATAAAAAAAAGAAAATTTTGTCACCGTTCGTAAAACTTTTCATTTTACTTCCTTACTACAAGTAATTTATGGATTTACCATTATAACCAAGTTAATGCCATATTTTTCAGTCATTCGTTACTTTATGCAAATTTTAAATTGTTTTCCAAAGAAGCATTATTATGTTACATCATTTTTACATAATTTATGTATTTATGCTCGACAGTTAATTGGCACGGCACATTCACTTTATCTACAAAACACATATTTGGAAAATGTGTAAAACTGGACTCCATTGTGGATGGATTTTTAGTTAGGAATATTCAAAAAGGTGCAAAAGTGAATGGCTAACAGTTGTGAAAATTATAACTTAAAGCACTGCAATTAGGCAAAGCTGCAAACAAATTATGAACGCATAAAAATGAAAAAATCTTTTAATTGATAAGTGGTAATTGGAATTTTTCCTTTCTTGTGATTTTTATCATTGTTTTACATCATTGTTTCAGTCCTAAGTGGGAATCGAACTCGAACTTTTCAAGTAAGCGCTCTAAAGACTAACTTTTGAGCTCTGGAGACTGTTTAAATTTAGTTGTTGGACCAGTTAGACCTAGATCTATTTTCGTATCTTGATTTAAGTATTTTTTTCTTTCCCTTCAAAAACAAATCTTTGTAAAATTCTTGCTTATATCAAAACTAACCTTGTCTCGCAGCAGATCTGGTTAAATTAATTAATTTGTCAAAAACGTTGAAATAATTTGTTGTTAAACGCATCACCATTTATTTTTTGCTTTGTCCTAGTTTTGCAATATAGGGATAAATTTATAATTCTTTTTTTTTGGTTGTTTATATTATTTTTAGTAGTTGTAGCGATATTTTTCTTAGGATACTTACAAATCTTATAAGTCAAAATGTAGGTACTATACTATCAGATTTCATATTTTAAATAAGTTAATTTTTAGATTAGCTTTGCTAAAAATAAAATCGAAGGAAGGATTAGAGTTTGCTTTACATTTGAACCGTTTTGTCTGAGACTTTAGAAAGGTATTTCAGTTGAGTTTTAATAACGCAGCGTTTGCAACGACCGAAATAAAGAAAATTGTTTAAAATCATTTTGTGTTTAAGTACATGGTTATGTAAATTCTTTATGTAATATTGCATCAATGTTGTTTTCTAATAACTAAATGTGAGACAAACTGAGATTTGAGCAGCTGTTCCCCCTGGCGTTTCTACTAAAAGACTTAAAACTAGGAATTTGAAAGAAGTCGTTAATGAATATTAACTTCCCGCAACTTCTGCGAAATTGTATAACGTTAATTTTTACTTCATGGTGATAAATGCAGCCGGGTTCGATCATAATCGCTTAGAAAGAAAGTTACCTCCGAAAAATTCATTTCCGTCTTCGGTACGATCGCACAGGCGAGCGCAGAACGGGCGGTCTTTATGAACATCTTCCTCAACTGATGATCTTTAAATTCTCGTCGCGAGGCAGTCGCAAGGTGCAAAAATGTTTGGCGCGCACCATTAGATATTTTTTATCGATAAATTACGAACTAGTTAGCCAAGGGGCTGCGGCTGTCGGCGGGCGGTGGGGGGCTTAGTGAAGATTATGCGATCGCCAAATTGCGGCAAAACCGCGGATGGCTCGCGAATCTGCATGAGGCGCACTTTACAATTCTGCTGACGATGATGACCTGCGGAATCGCGAAAAGAGAAAGGGAGCCGCTAGATTGCCACCGCGCCGCCGCCGCCGCCACCGCCGCAGTCGACCGGCATAGATCCAAAGATCCATCTATTCGACAGCGGCTCGTAACGTGGTGTACGCGTGCTCCTTGAGAGTGGCTTAAATATAATTTAGTATAACCAGACGAGTGTATCCCAAAACTGTTTGAACCAATAGTAGACTCATCTATGTACTGTTTTTAAACGCCTTGTCTCAAAAAAACAGTACTTCTAGATTCGGTCCTTCTTACTCAACAGACTAGACCAGGCTTGTTTTCGTCGTGCCACATCAAACAAAATATTAACTGCGTCAGATGTTCCACAGGGCAGTCACCTGCGTCCGCTTCTCTTTATTTTATCTATTGAGGACATCTCACACCTTCTTAAAACTTGCAAAATCTTACTCTATGCTGATAACACGAAATTATTGTTTCATGCAAAACATCTTAATCCTTTATGGATCCGTGTAATTTTGAAGTCACAGATTAATAAACCGTTTTTTTTTTTTATTATTATTATTTCATTGATTGATTTTTTTGACAATAGAGTATATATGTATGTACACCTTATTATAAAATATCTCTTTATATACCAGTAATATTTTTGATAATCGCTATTAGCTCCAACCTGTAAAATTAATGTAAATACACTTGTATTACATTTTGCATTTCATAAATAATATTTGTTACTATTTGCATGTAATAAGCTTTGTGACTCTAAAGAGTCTAAAGTAAAATGGACTATAATAGTAAAATTCGGTTTCGTAGAGGGTTACTAATTACTATTGACAAATGTGAAAGCTTGACGTTCTTTAAAGGCCATATCCCCCTAAGTTCTGACTTACCCTATCAAATTATAATCTACCTACGATGTGTTCATTCATTCATTTAGAGCTATCTTAAATTCCAAATATATCAACAGTATGGAAATGCCAGTTCAATGTTGGGATTCATCAGAAGATGGTTAGACCAATTCTTGGACATTATTGTTATTTATTTATTAAAGTAATACTAAATATATACAGTAAGTAGTGATTTCAAAGACATGTAAAGAGATTAGAAAGCTATGTACTATGTTCTTTGCAAACTGAGATGAAGCAGCGGGAAATGAGAAGGAGATAAATTAATACAATAACTGAAGGCAAAAATTAATAATTGAAAAACAAATCTTACTAAGTCTTAGAACTATGTTAACTTACAACTAATTTTTGCACCAAATGTTGAGGATGTTTCTATTATATATTTATGAAAACGAATTAGCGATTAATTCATTTTTATGACTCTTAGCACTTTGTACAAAGGAGTTTAGCATATTACAAACTTCAACATAAATAAGATTGATGGTGGCTTTATCGGCTAGGTGGGGCATTGAGAAAAACCACGGTAGAATAAACATCATAAACATCAGAATTTTTATTGAACATTAATGCCAAGGTATTTCAGCTCATTACGCCATTGGATATCTGAAAAATTAACTTTAATTCTTTGTTGAGGTAAGAATAAATTCTTTCTCCTGTGTGTAAGCATTTTAGCTTGGGTCTTACTAAGTAAAGTTTATTCTTATTTACCACTTGTTAAAATAATTTAAAGCTATATTCGTTACATTTTGAAGATTGGCTGCAATTTTCGAAGCGTTTCGATCCGAAGTAAACATTGCTGTATCGTCAGCGTACATTGAAAAATTGACAATCAGGGAGAATTGGAAAGTCAGAAGTATAAATGTTATACAATAATGGGCCGAGAACTGAGCCTTATGGCACACCAGACGAGATTTTATGCAAGGACTTATTCGGGTTTTCAGAATCGCTAATTGATAGTAGAATAAAGAATTGGGTATGTTGTTATATTCAATTTAAATAAGTATGATAGTGATAGACAGGTATATGTAGATAGTGCCATATTTTAATTGAATTTCTAGGAGTTACATAAAGCGGGAAACGTTGCGAGCCCCTGATATTTGTTCAGAAGCTGCCTAAACTGCGGAGATGACCCGCGTACGTCCGCGAAGGTGGCGTTAGATGTGCTGGAACAGCGGCTGGTGCTTCTGAGGCCAGCGTCCGAAGACACTTTCGATTTTCATTGAGACCCCGCCGACGAGAGTGCGGGCGAGGGAATCGCACGCGGGTCGATCGGTGATCAGCAGCCATAAATTTATGCGAATCTCGAAGCCACCGATTGTTGGAATTATTGCCGTCTAACAAAACTGCGGTTGGCTTGTTTCGGTTTTCGTCTTTTCTTATTTCCTTTATGGCTTTTGACTTTTTCAGCTTTTGGAATTTTGAGATGATCACAGCCAGTCTGGCCGCTTTGAGAAGAAAAGGAAAACGCTTTCCCGGCCCGAAGATGACTTCCTCAAGCTGCGGTCATTTCGCATTCACGTCGTGACACTATCCTCAGCCAGTTAAGAAGTCACTATGAAAATCATTCGACGAGGTCGTAATTGATTTCCGACGATGGAAATTGAAATTTTATAGGAAAATTGGTCTAGAGATTACTGTAGCGAAAGGATGATTTAACCATCGTTAGTTAGTTTGAACAGATAAATATAACTGAAAGGAATTGTTCCATTCTCTTTTTACCCATATTTACAATAGTTTCTTTTTTTTAAATTAAACAGTCGTTACAAAGTTACAATTCACAATTAAAAAGAATGATTATAAGAAAATCAAATACGGAAATAATTTCGGAGAGTCTTCAAAAACAACTTTTTCATTATACATATGTATGTATGTACCTAAACAAACTTCGGAAAGTTACTAATCGTTAATTTGAGTGATACCACTGGGTAATAATATCAGAAATGTGATGCGATTATCATTTATCAATAAATTTGCCCGGAATTAAATTTCTTCTGAAGAGGTTTTATAAAGTGCATATTTACTTGATAAGCTTAAGCTTAATAAAAACAAATTTAGAATAAAATTGTTCTATTTTTAAATTTAAGTGTTCTTCTATTATTCTATTCTATTCTTACGTAAATGTGATTAAGCTCTAAAATATTATAAAATATCTAAATCAGAAAAAATGCTGTGTAAAATGTTATTATTTTATTTTCAGTATATCACTTTTCATTTAACTCCTCGAAATGTAATCGATAGCAAACGATTACAGAGCTCATCTAGAAAAAATTTATTGCTTCCGAAACCAAAAACACAGCCTCTAACCGCAATGTGAAATGCACACCTCTTCAATAAAATTAGCAAGTAACAATCTCGATCGGAGAACAACTGCAAAAATTCCAATCAGTTTGAATGCAGATTTTCGAATACATATAGCAATTCAAGAATAGCATTAAAAAAAATAAACATAAATAATGGAAGTAGCCAAAAATTCCATAAGTACGTCGTCAATTGAATTCAGTGTAATTGATTACGCGGTGTTTGTAGCTTTACTGATTGTGTCTAGCGCGATCGGAATTTACTTCGGACTCGAATCAAAACAGAAAGACACAACAGATGACTATCTTTTTGGTGGACGCAAAATGAGCCCACTGCCCATTGCAATCTCGCTGGTTGCAAGGTATCAAAAATTGTGACCTTTCGATGATACCGCCCTACATTCTTATTTTATAAATGCAGCCAACTCTCGGGAATTTCAATCATGTCAGTCCCGGCCGAGATCTACGCCTTTGGGTTTCACTACGTCTGGACGATGATCGATGGCGTAGTGGTCCTAGCTCCACTGATGGCCTGCCTCTACGTTCCGATCTTCTACAAGTGCAAGGTGCAAAATTGCTATGAGGTAACTTTAATTAGGATTGCAGATTATAATTATGATTGCGACCAGTGAAAAACATTGACCTTGCTTTATCTAATCGGCGAAGAATTTTTTCCCTTTACGAAAATAATATTGTGAATCCGAACATTCACCCTGATTGTGAGTCTGTACCTCGTCTTGTATCTGTTGATAACAAATCATAAATTTTCAATTAGGTACGCTGTAGACAAATCAAATCAGTAAACCATATTTCCTATATTGGAATCCCATCGGCGCCTTTTATCGCTATTCTGAGAAAGCGTACATTTAACAATCTCACTGTTTACAATTCCAAAAATATAATCAAGAAATGAGCAGTAAAAGTGATCCATAAGAACACCAAATTTGTGTATGCATTCATAAACTTATTAACTCGACTTTAGGCAGAGGTAGTTA
Source organism: Machimus rusticus (assembly GCA_951509405.1). Lineage (NCBI taxonomy): Eukaryota > Metazoa > Arthropoda > Insecta > Diptera > Asilidae > Machimus > Machimus rusticus. The sequence continues at coordinate 12,027,445 of OX608054.1, read as the reverse complement.
ATAATGATAATTAAGACTAACCTTGAAAGCTATTCGAAGCGTGTGTAAGTTAAAATCTTGAATATCTCCAGAATTGTTGAGAATCTGAGGGACGTAATAGATAATAGCTATCTCCGGGATTAGATACAACTACTGATTTATTTCTTGGGTTGTGCGACAGTCTTCTTTAGATCTTCGCTTTTACTTAAGACCGCAGTTGCTAGAGACTCCTTCAACGTTAAAGGCTAAAATGAACGCAACAAGTGAAAGTGTCCAGGATTCAGTGTCTTTCCATTTCGGATGGGAGGATCATCTCTTTTTTACGATCCTTTTAGGGGTCTCCGCTTCGATTGGGGTTTATTTTGGATTTTGTGGCAAAGGTGCTGATACCCCGGATGAATACCTTTTGGGTGGAAAAAAAATGAAAACTATCCCAATCGCAATTTCCTTGGTAGCTAGCCAGCTATCAGGAATATCTGTGATGAGCATCCCAGCTGAAATGTTCTCGTTCGGGATCACTTACAGTCTCATAGTTCCGGCCATGTTCGTAGTCCTTCCGATTATGTGCTACATCATCATCCCTGTTTTCTACAATAATAACATCTCGAACTGTTATGAGGTAAGATGCTTTAAATTATATCTATATCTACACTACAGGGTGTTTATTCCAAAATGTTATGCAAAAAAATTCCATGAACTAGCCCGATCAAAGTTTGTGTTCATTAGTGCGTCGTTTTTTAACAATCGAGTAAAAATAGATAACCTCAAAACATGCCCGCAACACGCCCGGAATTGAAGAAGCGGCCTATACACCCGAGCAAAAATTAATTCTTTAGCATGCTCACGACGCTCCCGATGTAAACCCAAACATTTTCAACTTTTTAATCCCGCAATAGGCCCGGAACGCGCCTACAGCAGTCCCGAAACGTTTTCTCAACAGGCTCAAATTTTTTTTTTTAAATACGATCACAATACTCCAAAATATTTGGATGAATTCGAATCAATCCCTTAGCACTTTTTGAAGAGAAGAGTTACGATTGCGACGCGTCTCGTTTGCCAGTACAAGTACTTCTCTGACTGCACTAATAACTACATGTTTTTTATGTAATTTTTGTATTCTCAAGAAATAAAAACGTTTCGGGCCTGTTGCGGACTCGTTTCGGGCCTATTACAGGAACGTTTTAGTCCTGTTGCAGGCATGCTTCCGGCGGGCGGCGCTTTTCGAGTCTTCTGTGGGCTTAAAAATGGAAAATATTTAGTTCTGGGCGTGCTAAAAAAATATACATTTTTATTCGAAGAAATCATACTTTAGGTTGGATTCCATAAAAATGGGTATTTAACGTTTAAGAATATTTGAAGTCGCTGATTTCAAATTTGGTAGACCTTAACTTTAAAGTGTATATATGAGATTTTAATAACATAAACATTGTTTTATGCTCCGCATATTCATACATAAATATCATATTTTAACTTAGTGACGCCAAAAGTCTCTGCATACTCATTTTCATGAAAACTCCGCTTCAAATACCTACATACGTCTGTAATTTATGTATGTAGGTATATTTATTAATTTAATTTGTTAGGACGAATATCTAAATATATGTATATAGAATTGCTATGTTTTCAAACTTACGAAATACTCTATACAAAGCTCTTTCTTGTATGCGGCACAATTACGCCGATTTGTTTAATGAATTAATTCTGAAACAAATACCGACGCCATAACATGGATTAAACTTGTAATTCCCCTTCGATTTATAGTACCTGGAGATGCGGTTTGATAAGCGAGTGCGCCAGGTTGTGACCATGGCGTTTCTGGTGACTGTGTACCTCATCATCCCCGTGATCATCTTCATTCCGGCGCTGGCCTTCGCGCAAGGTAAGTCTTTCTTCCAAGGGCCTTCCGCCCTCCTCCCCGGTTCAAGTTCGATTTTTCTGAGGTCACGACTTTTCCAGTGACTGGGATCAACATCCACCTCATCAACGGTGTCGTCTGCTGCGTCTGCGTCTTCTACACGATGCTGGTGAGTTTTGCATGCTAATTGCTAATCCCTTCGCAAAAGATTTAATCTTGCGGTGATAGTGCGATTTTTCGCGAACACCGGAGTTTATGAGGTTTGCGTTTGCGCACGTTATCAGTTATTACAGCTTTGCGTTTTTATGAATGAAAGTGAGACCTTAATTACTGCCTGTATATGCGCGGAAAGAAATTGACTCTGTCACGACAAATACGACAGGGTTAAATAAATAAGTTGCAATTTGCATACTGAGTTAGAAACAGCCGTCTGATATGGGTGAAGTGAACCTATCGAGGTTAATTTCACCACACTTCCTAATTCAAACTGTCAACGTTTCATTTTAATCTTTTGAAGATAGACATAGTGTTAAGATTTATAATATAAGGTAGGAGAACCAAATAAGGCCCGCGCCCTAACAAGGCCCATCTTTCAAATTTCGCGCCAAACGAATTCGGAAGTGCCAAAAGTCTGTGTTATATTTTAGAACCTACAAATCTCAAACGTTCACCCTAATCAGTTTTTCTCAAAAGTAAACTTGTGAGTATTTGCATTCATAAAACGTCAGCGAAAGGGCATGCACGGCGAATTTTATAAAAAGCAACTGCAAAACATATAAGTATTTTCATTTATTTTTGAGGAAAAATATATACTTTTTTGTTTTATTTTGTACGTTGTCGTTATATATTATTATTATTATATAGAATATGTGTTAAAAATTACGATTATTCTTTTATTATCATACTATTTAGTTATTTTTCTAAGATAGTAGAACCAAATATGGCCCGAGTCCTAACAAGGCCCATCTTTCAAATTTCGCGCCAAACGAAATCGGAAATTTCTCAAATCTGTGTTATAATTTAGTGCCTACAAATCTCAAATGTTCGCCCTATTCAGCTTCGCTCAGAAGTAAACTTGTCAGTGTATCCATTCATAAATGTTAGCGAAACTGTATGTACGGTCAAATTTTATAAAAATCAACTATAAAACATGAAGATCATTAATTTTGTGAATTTTTTGTTAGCTCTGTTAGAAAGTAATTAGTTTTTGTTGAATTTTGGTAAATGACTTGCGTATTTACAATTAATTTTGATTCAAATTTAATGGGGCCTTATTAAGACGTATGGGTTCCCTATAAGGCCCAAGGCATGTTTTTTTTTAAATGCTAAAAAGACAGTTAATATTTTAAAAGAGGCTATTATACTAAGGAATTTTCAAAAGGTTATTTAATAAAGAATTTTTATAATAAATTTAAAATTTTTTATTTTGTAATCCTTTGAGTTATTAAGCAATAACAATAAGGTGGGCCTTATTTGGGTATCCTACCTTACAATGAACTTCCTTAAATAGGTCTTTACAATATTCTTAATTCTTAGTTTATTTAAATATTTATTTATATTTTTATGTATCGACTATGTAATCTAATTTGAAAGTATACTTATACATTATCTAAAACCTTAACAGGGTGGAATCAAGGCCGTAGTTTGGACGGACGTGGTTCAAGCAACGATTATGCTTTTCTCCGTTGTCCTTGTAGCATCAATGGGAATCTACAGAGTTGGTGGTTTTGGGGAAGTCATCAACCGAGCATGGGAAGGTGGACGACTTAATGCTTTCGAGTAAAAATAATATAATGTTTTTAATACGACTGTACATATTAGAATAATTTTGTCCAAAAACTAGTATGACGCTTGACCTCACAACAAGAGCAACATTCTGGAATTGTTTTCTTGGTGGTATATTCCTATGGTCCGGATACGTTGGACTGAATCAAAGCTGTGTCCAAAGGATTGTCGCTCTTCCATCGCTATCTCATGCAAGAAAGTAAAATTTTTGCAGCTAATCCTACCCTAAATTACTATTTTTGCTTATCTAAGTGCCTTCTTTCAGATCGCTCGTTCTGTTTGCAATTGGATTTTTCATCATCATGACTTGCAATTGTTTCACAGGTGTTGTGATGTACGCCAGATATTACGACTGCGATCCGGTTAAGGCCGGGGTAACAAATTTTCGCTGATTTTATTTATTTAATAGTACTAAAATTTTCTTTTCCTGCATTTAGGTAGTCGAAAAGCCTGATAAGCTTATGCCATTTTTCGTCCAAGATATTGTAGGACACCTGAAAGGAATGCCCGGAGTTTTTATATCGTGTGTATTTAGCGCTGCGCTCAGGTAAAAATTGTTGAATTATAAATCAGTCTAATTCAGGTTCAATAAACCACATTTAGTACAATGTCAGCTAATTTGAACTCGCTGGCTGGAATTGTATATTTTGACTACATTAAACCCCACATTCGGCACACAGAAGCAAGGGCAAATTTCATTATGAAGATTTTAGTTGTTATAACCGGACTTTATTGCATCCTCGGTGGCTTAATTGTGGAAAAATTCACGTCTATTTTGCAAATGGTAATAACAATCGCTGGAATTACACAGGGAGCTGTTGTGGGAGTTTTTATGCTTGGAATGTTGTACCCTAAAGCGAGCTCGAAGGTAAAATTTAAGCAATGCCAAATATTTTTATAAACGTGAAATTTATTTAGGGAGCTTTGTGGGGTACAATCTTTAGTATGGTGGCACTTGCATGGATTATAACCGGTTCACAAATTGCAATCAGAGAGGGCAAAGTGAAGTACGACTTCTTGCCATCCAGAGTCGATCAGTGCGATGTTTACAATGTCACTGTTTTAGAGAATACTGTGTATGTACATTTAATTATATTACTTAACAATTTATTTATTTAGTAAAAAAAATATATAAACATATTTTTTTTAGCACTCTTATAAACCAGACCATTGAGGCATCTACACAGGACGAACCATTTTCAATATACAAAATTTCTTTTAATTGGTACGCTGTCTTAGGAGCTGCTTTTGTTTGGCTGCTGGGTGTACCGCTCAGCTACATTCTTCCGGAGGACGGAGATAAAAAGTTCGACGCCGACTTAATTTCCCCAGTGGCTCAGTATTTCATACCAAAAGAATTTCGTAGGACGAAAATTCCACAATATGACGATGTGAAGGAGCCGGTTGAAATGAAGGTTGTCTCAAAGACATAACGAATTATCCTAGAATTCTCTAGCCCTCTTAAGTTATTAAAGTTTCTTAAATATAGCTTTATTATCATTTGATGCTCGGAACTTATTTTGAGATTTTGATACGTTTTTAATGAAACAATAAAGTTTTTTTTAAATAAATTGTATTTATATGCTAATACTTAACCTTTAAACCTTAATTGTAAAAATATTTTACTTTCGTTTTCAACAATATCCGCAATTATGTAGCTCTGAATCTACTAAACAGACGTTCATCTTGAAGAGCACTAAACAATTCTCTAAAAAAGACAATGCATTTTTCTCTTCTGCAAGTGATAATAATAGCCCTGCAGCTTTTTGTTTTCAGAGCCGCGACAGAGACTAAGATGAGATAAATATGGCAAGCCTGTAATTCAGGGCAAAGAAAAAATATCTGAGTTACTTGAGCTCTGGTACACTTTTTATGGGTATTTTGAACTCAAAAAAAACGCAGATGAAGCCGATAATTTTATAAGTATTTAAGCATCTCTCTACCAAATTTACATCTTAATAAAGACATGGAATTGCAAATTTTATAGTTAATAAAAATTTCACAAACACTGAATCAGTGATTTTTTTATAACTTCTGGATTTTTAAATAAGTGTTATAAGTGTTATTTTCTTCATTATTAGTAGTAAGTCGAAAATAAAAAGCTGGGTGAAGGAAAAAGATTTAATACAAATATAACTTAATGTGGCTATAATTAATGTAATTTAAGTATCAAGTCCTTATAATATTTAAGCATTCTTTCAATCCTTTTCTGATTAAAATCAACAGAAACTGAAAATTCATTTAACTGCTAAAAATCTTTTGCCGCGCAGGAAAGCGTCCGACAACTTGGCGCTACTAGCGATAGAAGTGTTCATTTTAGAAACTAACAAGACTATAAAATATTTTCGATAATTTTGCATTAATCCAATTAATTAGTAAAATATTTGTAAATAATTAATCCAAAGATTGTGTTTAAAGTTTTATTTTAATTAAAAATTATGAAATAATATGTCAACTTTGCTTCATTTCTTCGCCACTAGCTGCGATCAGCGCCACCACGTAGCGAATGAGAGATGTACAAGCATCCATCATGAATGGCGTGTGTTTAGTTGTGTATGGAGATTTCGAGGGAGCAAATTTGTGAGAATTATACATCAAAGTTGTAACAATAATCCGCCATAGGACAATAATAAGTGAAAATTGTGTTGTGAATCAATTAAATTGAGTGCGAGGCGTCCAAATATCGCCCTAAGATGACCGATAGTGGGGGAGTGAAGTGATTGTGCGATGTTTTCATTTCTACACAACAAATTGGCACATACACAGTGAGAGGAGAGGAGCCAAATATAATTAAAAAGTCGGAACAAAATTTTGAAAATATTCAAGGAAATTAGGCGATAGAGCGGACGGACACTCGTGCAGGGCACCCAGGTAGAAAATCCAGGCGTGATTTTTCTGGCGGCGGACGCGAATTTCTGATGGGAATCAAAGAAATTTCAAGATAATGGTCAGGTTAGTATTCAATTTGGCATGTACTCAGCCATCCTGTGCTGCGCTTGCCAAAGGCCTTCGTGTGTGGTTGACATTTCTCGGATGTCAGCGAGTGTAACCTGAATGTCCTCCTCCTCGTGGATAAATCCCTTGGAAATGTGCCGACAAAACGCCATTTCGTCCGGAGAATTTCCCTAGCTTTTTGGCTGGTCGACCAGAGATCCTCCTGGCCGGGCAGAAGCCATCCTTCCGAGGGGCACCGGAAATGCCTGCGGAAAGCTGTGGCTCTGTCAATAAATCATCCCTCCCGAATTTTGCCCCCTTTCATCCCTTTTCCTATCCAGAAGCGCAGCACTTTTGGACACAGCGGGAATCAACATTAAACACAAATTTTCACACCTTTCAGGGCCAAAAGGCTGCGTGTCCGCTCACAAGAAGAAAGCCGTATGCTCCTCAAAAGGCCGAAACGCATAAGATAGAGGCTCTCCCACTTCCAGTAATCGAGCAACTAATAAAAAATTAACCAAGAGCAATAAGCCATCGGAGACAGTTTAGTCCCGAAACAAAAACGAAAAAAGAAAAAAATAAGCACACACTGCAGCGAAATCAGCCTCAACTCGAATACAGGACTGAGCTATGACACACAATTTAGGAATGGCTCCGTACAGACTTCCAGGGCCGGGCATTTGTCCACCAGATTTTAAGCCGCCCTCAGAATCGCCCCAAATCCAATCAGCACCGAGCAATCCGAAAAAGAGGCGGAAAACGTCGAATGCTGCCGCTAATCAAATGCCCGCACAACCACCCCCCTCGCCGCAAGATTTACTCCCGCCACCGTTAACGGGGTACGGAGACACGATAGTTGCATCAAATCCTTTCGATGATACTCCAACGAGCACACAGATGAACCACTCGGGCCTGAGCCATCTAGGGATGCACGGCGGGGGCATGAATCCCCACATGCATCATCACATGGGGGGTCCCTCGATGCGGGGGATGAGCCCTTTAGGTATGAATAATATGAATCCAATGGCCGGAATGGGTCCCATGGGTCCTGGCGGGATGCAATGCGGCGGCCCAATGCCGCATATGAACAGTCGGGGTGGCGGCATGAGCCCTATGGGGGGCATGCCTGGTGCTTCAATGGGAGGAATGAGCCCGATGGGCAGCATATCACCGATGGGTCCGATGGGCGGACTATCACCAATGGGAGGGCCGCCGAACTCACACATGGGCATGAACCCCAACATGGGTCCAAACGGCAGCAGATCAATAGGCAGTCCGATGAGCGGTCCAATTGGCAGCCCTATGAACTCCCTTCCAATGGGATCACCGATGGGCAACGCAATGGGAAGTCCGCTGGGTAGTGGACCCGGTCAGCACATGAACAATGGTCAAATGGGGCCCCCGATGCATAGTCCGCTGGGTAATGGGCCTACACACAGTCACATGTCGGGGCCTAGAATGAACGTGCCGAATGGGGCGATGCCAACAAGCGGCGGGCCGATGTCACAGCACCAAATGAATCCGATGAGTGCAGCGTGTCAAAGCAATCCCCTCACGTCAACCTCACAGATGACGACAACAAACAGTATGAGTTCGATGGGTGGCTCCGTGGGTGGCCACTCACCGATGAATCATCAAAACGTTCCTATGACCCAGGGCGGTCCGCCGATGTCAAGCGGCGGTCACGTCGGCAATCCCATGAACTCGAGCATGTCCCACCCAATGCACATGGGATCAATGGGGCCCGGTCCCAATCACATGACACACATGGGCGGACCAATGAGCGGGCATGGCAATAATGGCCCCATGAACGGTCCGCCCAACTCAATGTCCGGAATGTTCGGGCCAAAACCGATGCCTGTGAGCGCTGGCAAAGTGTATCCACCTGGACAGCCGATGGTATTCAATCCTCAAAATCCGAACGCCCCACCCATCTACCCCTGCGGGCTCTGCCACAAAGAAGTGAATGACAACGATGAGGCGCTCTTCTGCGAGTCTGGTTGTAACTTCTTTTTCCACAGGTAAGAGATCCTTTAACAAATCTTCGCAAATAGATTTGATTCAGCTGTATGTAGCTATAGCTGAATAGCCCATGTCAGCGGAATAGATTCTCATAGTTTCATATCGTCCCTTACAGCTGAGTTGTCTGTAAGAAATATTGCGTGCAATTCAGCTATACCAAACGAATTGATTTTGCTGGCATGAGTTCTTAATTTCTTTGAGATGATCTCTAACCCCTTTTGTTTTGCAGGACGTGTAGCGGCATGACGGAGGCGGCGTTCCAGCTAATCAGCAAAGAGATCTACGCGGAGTGGTGTTGTGACAAGTGCCTGTCTTCCAAGGCCATACCGATGGTTAAGTTTAAGTGTTAGGCAGAACTGATTCTAGCGTTTTTTACTCTCGACCTACTTTAAATTATATTCTGTACAAAGTCAGTTGGTAGACAAGGACAGTGCGACTGGACGCTTGCGATTTGTGTGAGATGTGCAAAAGTGTTAGTTACTGATGTCTAGAGTGTCCCCCGAGGCACAACGTTCAAATAACTCGAGTAAGTAAATTATTTATAGAGCAGAGATAGAAACCAAAAAAAAAAGAATGATGAAAAAAAAGATAGGAGAAAGAAAGAAATGTAACAACAAGTGAGAAAAGAAAATAAAAAACTACTTAATGCCGGCGTACGCGCGCGCTCCTTCGAGTGAAACAATCATTTTGTAGCAAAACGACTCGCGTATACCGTGCAACGAGAGAGGGACTACTCTTTTCACTCCCCCCACGTTTTCTAGTTTTAAAGACGATTGCCATAGGGTCGATCCACTCCAGTGAGCAACACACAAAACCCACAACTTGTATAGTTTACGCTAAGTTCGAGAAAACAGTGGCCCCCAATGAGCCCTAAACGAATAGTTCTGTACCATACTTGAGAGCAGCAACGTTCTGATAAGACACACAAAGTTAAGTAAAATAAAAAATTGCCTTGTTAAAATTTTATTGTATTTTGTAATTAATAAAAGAGATAAAATTATTAAATTATAAAAATTCCAAGAAGCGCTTGTTTCGTAAGCCGATCGGCAAAAGGCGCAAAAAGGTGCTAGCTTAATACGAAAGATTTTATTCAGTCAGAAATTCAACAGTTGTTTATGATGGGAAGTCAGCATTTTAAGAGAGTATTGCGCAAAAGCATGCTTTTTGGTAGCGATAGTCTCTTTGCAATGTCAACTAGTATCGGGTCTTAATGAAGCTTGTTCAATTCACTTTCTTTTCTTCAACTGCAATATCTCATCGGAATAAATCAGTTTATTCTTAACTATCAATTTCAAATAGGAATAAAGGATCAAGAATTATTTACTTTGATATCTATCTTATAGCTTAGTATTCAACTATAACAAGAAGTGTTTTAGAGTATTTTACAATACTATATATTGTTTTGGATTATCTTTTGAAAAGACAATTTGATTAAAACTATCGGCCATTAATCTCGATTAACGTTACTTTTTAATCGATATTTTTTCCCATAATACATTTTTCCGAAAAGAATTAAATAAGCAACCTACATTCTGGTTTATTTTAATCACACAATTCAGCAACTCATTCTTTAAAGCTGAAGTTTACACACAATTCAGCTATAAGCCTTGATAAAGTAGAAACATTTGAAAATAGGTTCCTTAAGCTATTTAAATGTGTTCTTAAATGTAGTCAATTTTTTGTTATTCAGCTATAAAAAGCAAAGTGAAGTGCTTCAATAATAGCACCACAAGTCCATCAGAACTTCTCTGCAAGGATATATACTCAAATGAATAAACTCCTTACTTTTCAGTGGCAATTTATCAAAGTCACTTTCGGTTTCGTTCTGAAAATAAACCACCTGGCTAAACGGTGTCTCTGGCCCCCATAAACTAAGTTGATTCAGACACCAAAAAAAGTACCTGGCTCCTTATAAGGCGCCTCGATTTAATAAATCCCGACCGATGTACACGTGACCGCCTGAACTTTGGAGTGGTACCTAAATGGCATGCATGCCAGCAGAAATTGCTTGGTAGCATGCAGAATGCAACTGACTCCACCTCATTTACTTCTGCCGATTTGTGTGACAAAAATAATTCATGCAAGTAGTCCACAAGAGGAAAAGGCTCCTCTTTTTAAAGGACAATAGACTTTTAGATTTTCACGTTAATCGATGGAATAGAATTTGTATTCTGGGAAACTGAGAACAAGTCGTTTTCCCGGATAACCCGCAGCCTGCTGTTTAGTGTGACAGAAACAAACTTCAAGATACTAAACGTGTAGAAAATTATAAAAAGTTTTATGTCGTTTTATTTGCGACAAATTATTGTGTATTTGCCTATCAATTTATTTATATACTGGTCCGTATTTATGATCTTTATATTCAAATTACGGAAAGGAAGTAAATTGTATTGCCGAAAGCCAGTGAAGAAAGTGAAAATTAGCAATGAAAATAAAACCGAAGAAGATTCTTTCGAAAAATATTCATTTGTTGATCCAGCCAAGATACAGTAGTGATGATGAAGACGCTGACAATTTTTTTTCCGATGAGTCGGACTCAGATGCATCTCCATCGTCTCAGATTAATATCAACGTAGGCTTGAATAGAGAGCCTAGCAGAAGTATCCTCAGCAAGGTAAGTGATGATTTTAAATATAAACCGGACTTGGAGGCCTCCTCGGCAGAAGACACCGAAAAGGAGGATAATGACTTTAAAAACGAGATTATCGTATGTAAACGGCTGAACATTCCTTCGGATCATACTTCCAATTCAAAAATTATTCCAATCGCTACAGCTGTTAGTTGTATCACACCTCCCGTAGCAAAAAATTCAAGGTGATCACGTCCTTTTAGATCTCAATCTAAAGAAACTATAAAAGTTCTCCTCTAGAAACGTACCGAGTATTTGTGTAACGAACTGCCGCTACGGGTCAGTTTCACGAGTTGCTAAATCTCTTGGTTGGAAGTTAGTGAGGGAGGCGCATTTATGGAATATATCTTGGACCGATTCCGTTCAAGGTGTTGAAACTTATAAAGAAATGAAACGCTTCCAGAAAATCAACCATTTTCCTGGAATGACCGAAATATGCCGGAAGGACCTGTTGGCGCGAAATCTTACACGCATGCTGAGATTATTCCCGAACGATTACGACATTTTTCCAAAAACCTGGTGCTTTCCAGCTGAGTATGGCGTTAGCACGATAACATAATTTTTTTTTTAAATTATCACTTTCTAACTATAGTTTAGGTGATGCGATTGCATTCAGCAAAGAACACAAAAACAAAACTTACATTATAAAGCCTGATCAGGGGGCTCAGGGACGTGGAATATTTTTGACAAAATCTCTAAAGGAATTTAAACCGAATGAGCGAATGATTTGCCAAGTGTACATTACAAAGGTTTTAAAGAAAAATATTTCAATATTACACTACCTGAGAATTTCACTTACAGCCACTATTAGTAGACGGTTATAAATTTGATTTGCGGGTCTATACCTTGGTCACCTCGGTGGACCCTCTGCGAGTGTTTGTCTATAACGAGGGACTTGCACGGTAAGGTTGCATTCAAGAATTCAAGTTTTGCAAGTTTTGCTCAATTCAGCAAATAAATATTGTTAAGCTGAATTGAACAATATACGCTATTCAGCAATTCTTGTTGAGTTGAATTGCATAACATACTAAATATTAGTGCCAAAATATGTTATTTAATCAAACATAGAAATTATATCTTGAACGCTGCCCAACATTCTTCCAGTTCAGAAACTGCTCAAATTTCTTTTTAGTTTTGCTACAAGCAAGTATAAAGAGCCGTCGGGTCACAACACGACCAACATCTACATGCACCTGACCAATTACTCGGTGAACAAGCACAGTCGCACTTTTAGCAAAGACGACGAAGCAGGAAGCAAACGCAAAATCAGTACATTGAATAGGATCCTTCTTTCTTCGGGGCATGACGTAGGGAAGCTATGGGACGCTATCGATGATTGCATTATTAAAACGCTTTTGAGCGCATGGCCCGTGCTGAAGCACCATTACCACGCGTGCTTTCCATGCCACGACATCACTCAGGCCTGCTTTGAAATTCTCGGTTTTGATGTCCTCGTGGACAGCAAACTAAAACCGTATATTTTAGAGGTGAACCACTCACCCAGCTTTCATACAGATGAACAAATCGACAAGGAGGTGAAGGAGGCACTCATTAGAGACACGTTCAATTTGTTAAACATCTCTGTGAACGATAAAAAGAAAGTCCTTTGGGAAGACAAGAAACGAGTGAAGAGACGACTTCTGCAGAGGATCAGAGAGCACCAGAAATACTTCAGCGGAATCGAACAAAAGTAAATTTTTACAATCTTACTAAAGATGAAATTCTATTAAACAATATAAAAATTTTAAGGGAAGATGACGGCAAAAAGAAAGGCAAGGATGCCCTGGAAAAGCAGATTGCTTGGGAAGAAAGCCATTTGGGCGGATTCAGAAGAATAATGCCTGCTCCAGATGATCCACACAAATATGTCCCCTTTTTTATTCTTCAAAATCAGGCTTCTATATACTCGGAAACTGCGGCTAGCAAACGACGCGAGGAAGCAGCCAAAGAGCTACGAACTCAAATTATTGAAAGAGAAAAGCAAGCAAATGCATTAAAGAACGCCAAGAAAGCTGCGGAGTGCAAACCAGGGGCATTGTATGATATTGACTAATTGATTTGATCTATCTGTCCGGTAGTCGTTCAAATCGGATCGAAAAAAAACATATAAGCACGTTTTGAATTGAAATTCCCTAAAAAAACTCCCTAAATTTTTAGTAAATTCATTTCAGTCATCTTTAACTTCAATTAATTTTGTCGTCGGATAAAAACATCAATCAACTATTTTAAACACTTTGAACGAAAAAATTAATTGTAGTTAAAGGTAACTAAAACGGATTTGTGAAAGCTTTAGCAACTTTATTAAGAAATTGCTGTTCAAAAAGTCTTGTAAGCTGTTTTCAATCCGATTTGAACGACTACGAGAATAGAGCCCAAAATCAATTAGTAGTCTTATCTAAAACAGAATGGATCGGATCATCTATTAATGTGTTTTATAGATCATGTTTTGAAAGAATCATTTCCAAAGTTATGTAGTGCGAGAAAGCCTCAGGTGGCGTTAACCTTTAAAATATACTTCCTAAATCAACAAATATTTGATCTGATCTTTAAATATCAGTTTTATACATATCATACGATTTGATTTTGATATAATATTGGTCTTTTGCAAACTCGCAGAGCATCAATTTCAAAACGGAAAAGAGATAAACTTCTTCTTAGTCAAAAATGGTCGATTGGAAATTTAATTTCCGATTCTGAGGAACGAGAGCGGACAATGCTTTTGGGTCAGAGAGATTTCCTGATTAGAAGCAGTGGCATCTTTCATTTGGTGGAATATTTGAAATTTATTTAGAACCTTTTGTAATTCCACGTAAATCCCCAGATTTATGAAAGTTTCTACCGGCACAAACTACTTAGTGAGTCAGACCGGAAGAAATACAAAGAGCTCTTTGAAAAACTCGAGTTAAAAAAATACAACCATCTTAAATCTCTAGACTCGGATTCGTCATATGAAACTGCGGCTTCCCCAAGGAAGGAAAAAAGAAAGTACTCTGCCCTGGCGGGAAAGTATCCGGGCGCTTGGGGAACTACCGATCCGAATAACGAGGACAACGGAAAACCCTTTGTTTTAGACCGAGAATCGTGAGATTACTTCTTTTTTTATCAACTACCTTTTAGTTATTGTCTTTTCCCCGCAGACGGATGCCATATGTGACTACAACAAAAATAGATCCGAGTAAATATTTTGACTTGTATCGGGTTCTGCGCTCAAAGTAAAATTAGCATGCTAATTATGTGGCTTGTAGAACCATTCAGAAAATAAATCATTTTAATATAATTAAAAAAAATAAATCGAATGCAAACGTTTTTGAAAGCACCGTCAAACGAACCAATAGAAGATATCAACCAAATAAATTAAATTACACTTTGTTCAAGAGCCGAAGAATTTAATAAATGTCTCTTCCGCCACCACAATTTATTTGCATTTTCGCTTAAACTTAAATGGACTTACACCAAAAATTTACAATTGTATTTTAAACCCGTTTTTTCTAAATTTAAAATATGACAGGATTACATGATTACTTTGAAATGGAAACGGGTTAAATGAGATCCAGGTCCTGAGCAAAATAAAACCTATCTCAGATTTTCGTATGAATATTGAAATTTTAAATAGTTTCTATACTCTTGATCAGTGATAAAAGTGTTGATATTGCAAGAAAAGTGGAAAACAGTAATAAAGTTGAATGTAAAAATTCGGTGCAAAAGTTCACATCACTCAACTTAAAAGGCTATGGCACGTTTGGTGTTAATGGGACACTGAAAAATTTTATTTTTAAACTTTTTTCGGCCATATTAGCTACTAAAATGTTTAACCACTCCATAAGGGGCTAGATATTTTAATCGATATAATATAGAAAATCTATAGCGGATTAATTGCAAACAAAAGATATTTCAATACTTTTTTGTTTATTTTTCTATTTTTTACCATTTTTATTTCTACACTGTTTGCTAATTTTGATAATACGGTCTCTTAATACTATGTTTTTTAAACAATAGATAACAAAAATCGATTGTAGGCCGTTTTGCAAAAAGAAAATTGAAAGATATATTTTTCCTTAATAACAAAAAAATAGCCGATATACCTATGTCAAATATAAAAACTATTTAAAATATGATAATATGAGATACTTCTCTTTTGGGCTTGTGCTAATTTTGTATGGAATTTGATCCGTCTCTTTGAAAGTTCACAACCCCATATTCAAATTGCTAACTAAAATTTAGTATTTTCGGGGACTTCAATAAAAATGAGTGTGAAAGACTTTTGGAGCACCTGAATTCAATGCACACCATAACTTAAAACTATAATTAAAACATTTCGATGGAAAATTGAATTTTTCCAGGAAGCAAGTTAACCTCTTCAGGGACGAATTTTTTAAAGGAAGAAAAAATTATTTCATGTCATAATTTAATTACTTGCTTAGTTAGTTTTTACCGAAAACTACTCAGTAAGTAAGAAAAATTTGGAAAAACTATTAGTATTTCTGAAATTTTTTGAAAGCAGATAATTTCAAGTGGAATAGAATGCTATCTATCGAAATATAGTCTAATAGTTCTTTAACAGATTTTAATATTTTTTCCAATTAGCATAATTTTAATTTCTAAAAAACTAAACGTACACATTTGTGCGAATGTCCCTGAAGAGGTTAACAAGTTCTCACAAAGAAATGCAGTGATTTAAATTAAAACCATTATTCACTACTCAAATTTTGCAAACTTATTTCAAAAATTACAGTTAGCCGAGTCTGATTAAATAAGGCCGCCAAACCTCATCCTCTTGAAACTCTTCAATTACATTTTGGTCCCGTGATCTAGCTGAATTTCAAGCATTTGTTCAAGGTGTTTTGGTTTGCGTCTCCGCTGAAAGCTCGCAATGCTCGCAGCTTTCCTTAAACAGTTCGGTTTGATGACCCCTTGCCTCTTGCGGTTTTCGCTGCATCTTCCGCGCGCTCGGTGCTCCGCTTGTTTGTTTTCAACGTGCGATTTATTTATTTTTTTTACATCAGCTGATCGTGGGCTTCGCTAGCGCTGAGTAGGGCACTGGACCAAGGTGCAGTTGGAATCAAAGGCGATTATCTCTTCCGGATGTTCCCTTTGTTGCGGGAAGAAAGGTGATGTAAGCCCCACGATTCCTTCTTACTGTTAATTTACTTAATGATAAGATCAAATTGCAGGAATTCGGCTAAATTCTGAAGATAAGAAATAATTTGACTAAACGATAAGGCCGCTGAATATGCCCAATTGTACCGCCGAAAACGATTTTTAGACTAACGAAAATAGGCGGAATCAGTTCGCTACTGTGACTTTACCAAAAATAAGCTTTTGTTTTGTCTGGCGAAAACGAAAACAATGGACAACGTATCAGGAAACTTCGCGAGCAATGGAAATAACGAAAAACTTTTTGCCATGCTCCAGCTGGGAATCGGGACTTTTATCTGCGGCCTGGTGCCCTACAAATTCAGCAGGGACAGCAGGCGGTGCCCCCTATTAATTTCCCTTTTGCTGTGCTTCGGTGCAGGAATCCTCCTGGCCACGGCTCTCGTTCACATGCTGCCTGATGTGAGATTCCCCGGTAATTAGAAGTTTTCCGGTTTTAATAAAATTTTCGGTTACAGGTAAGAGAGGATTTGCCTAACTATGCTGAGATCACACTATGCGGCGGCTTCTTTATAATCTACTTCATGGACGAATTTATCCACTTCTTTTTTGGGGAAGTTATGCACCACTCCCACGAAAACGGACCTCACCAGACGACCCAGCAGCTCCCCAATTATGGGGCCACAAGCCACACCGAGTCCCAGTCTCTTCTGACTGGCCAAAAGTAAGTAGTCTTGTTGTTTCCCAATTTCTATTATCTACTCTAAAAATGAATCAATATAAACCCAAATGTTTTTGTTAACTTTCGATCTTGTTTCGGAATTTTTTTTTATATATATATGTACTTCCCCCTTTAAATATTTAAAAATGTTTATCCATTTTGCATTTATCACAATTCAATTGGTAAATTACTACCTTAAATTATCTAAGCGAATCCCCCTGTCCTGCTGAGCAAGTGAACGCTCAAGTCTGCCATACGAACCACACGGAGCCCTGTTCTGGATCACTAACCGGAATAATCGGCCTTTTAGTAGCACTATCCCTTCATTCATTCATCGAGGGACTAGCGATCGGCATCCAGGACACCAGAGAAAAGGCATTTTAAGCCTATTTAAAAATTCATTTCGATACTTAATCCTAAATTTGCAGGTCTATTTCCTCGTTGGAGCAGTTTGTGCACATAAATTTGTCATGGCCTTCTGCCTGGGCCTGGAATTTTGCTCGCAAGTTAAAGCTACTCTTAAATCGCTTATTATCGTGGTCTCTGTATTCGCTCTGGGCTCAATTTTGGGTATTGCTGTCGGGATGGGAATTGTTAATTTGCCCACCAAACTTACCAAGGAGGCCTTGCCCATTCTCCAAGCTTTGGCCAGTGGAACTCTTCTCTATGTGACGGTGTCGGAGGTGCTTCCGCGGGAAAAGGCAAAATGGCATCAAGTACCCAATAGAAGGATCGCCGGATTACTTCAGTTCCTAGCAGTCGCGATCGGATTTGCCACAATGACGGTTATTGATCATTACTTGGGTATGTCGCCAAAATAATTTTGTTTTTACTATTTAATTTAAATATCTTCTTGTAGACGACAGGGCACAAAACTAGACTATGAAATTCAATCCAAAGTGCCTTATTTTTTACTTACCTTAGATTTTATAAATAGGACAAGCTAGATAAAGGGTGCCAAAGAGTTCACTTTTATAATTTTTTAATAAATAAATAATGTTCTAGCATAAATCGGCCTATAAATCTACGCCCAGTCCAATTTCAGGTCCCTTGCAATCTTCTTGATCTTGTTATCCAGCGTTCTGTCCTGGTGTTCACAAAGATAGAAATGTCTTGAAGTGCACTCTTGTCCGTAATAAAAATACGTATGTTTTGCTGGATTGTATGAGAGCCTCAGACACCTTCCAGCCCCCTTGATCTCACTCGAATTATTGACTATTTTACTATCACCTTTATCATTATCCTTTTCCGCTGCATTATCTCCAGGTGTTGAACCAGGAGAGGCAGAACTCGCTACAACAGTCAGGTTGGTGTTAGGATTAACAGGCTTTGCAGAATTTGACCAAATCCAGAGAAGACCTGGATTAAGACCACCCAACCAGAAATCTTTTCCTCTATGTGAGGGGTGGTTCAGTAAGTACGCAACTATGTCTTCGTTCTCCGAAATACTCTCAAATTCGGCTAGGTGCGCTCCAAGAGATCTGCAGATTCCGTTCGCTGTTTTCCAATTAACTTGACGATCACCTTGGAGGTGGTAGCAATTGTCACCAATTCTGCTGAAGTTCATTGGACATGGATCTGGAACTGAAGAAAAAATTTAGAACAGTCCCAATTAATAGAATTTTAAAAATACTAAAGACGACACTATTCAGTTATTCTAATTAATTTAATTACACTGCGTTACATTTTATTAAGTACCTACTTAAATGTTTCCTGTTTATTTATTCATACACATTGCTTAATCAGAACACATATGCCCTTTTTTCCTGTCACGTATTGTTTTTTAGGTACGGTTTACTCTCAATTATTAGTAAAAAAAAACGTCCAGTGACAAATTGCTCTATTTAATTATTCAATAATTCAGGTAAAACCGACGACAACTTATTATTATTAATATACTTGCACACATTAAAATATGAAATATATTGCAAAACGTTCTTTATTCAAACTCGGATTTTTGAACTCGAATACTCAAATACTCAAGTAATTGAGTTCAGAAGTACTCGAGTAGTATGTAGTAGCCTTAAAATGAATCTATTTTGTCAATAACGACACAGACAAAATGAGGGTAATTAAAAAAAATATCGGTGTGTACCTCAAAAACAAGACGTGATAAAAACAAAAGACATCCACTGACTACATACTGTAACTAATAGAAAACTATAATAGCAATCAGTTTTTCAGGTACCAAAATCGTGTCACGCAGTGTTATTAATCCTAATAAATTCCGCCTTTCCTCACCTTCTTTCTGTTTGTTTCCAGCCATTAAATAGTAAATTAATTGCTCAGACCGACGCACACGACTCTCGAGGTAGTCAACCCTGTAGACGAGCTTCTCAATTGCGCCCAGCAGGTAGAGATCCGTTTCTGAGACCTCCCGAAGGGGCTGATTCTGCACGAATGCCTGTCGAATCGGGAAATTTGGAGCGTTATTCTGTGAAATAACTTTGGCTGGCGGACGCATGTGGGGCTCCAGCTCCATAGCCTCCCCCATTCGCTTCGTTATGAAGTAGTCTTGTGGCGACGCCATGAACTGATTTGGTGGAGAAGGGACCGGAGGCGGCATAAACTGCGTCGATGGTGGCACGAATTTTGGAGATCTATTTGATTTGCTGTTGAAATTAATTTTAATAAGATTTAGGAAAAACAACCGATCTTGTATCAGAATTTATTTAACACTATGAGTACGTAACGTTCTCAGTAAAAATAAGTTCAGAAACATTATAGTAGAAATAGAGAAAATTTCGCACTCACCTTACAGTAAAGTCCTCCAAGAGTCGCGACCACATCCCTTTCGTAGGATCTTCATCTTCCATAAAAGACCACTTTTCATCTCTCGATGTTCTTTCGTCGAATCCTGAACTATTTCCACTGTATCCTGCCCTCGTTAAGGATATCCCAAGGAAACCTCCCAGAACTATCGTCCAAAAACTCAACATTTTCCCAAAATAGAAACTAGCACCACTTTTCACTTTCGATCGAACTCAGGGCCACTGTTGGCGCGATCGTTTACATATTCCGCGGACTAACCGATGATGCAGCAAGCATTAGGAGAAATTTCATACTGACCTCCGGCTGTGTGATAATTTCGGTGTCTTCCACTTTCATCAGCCACTTCCATTTCATGCAGCGATGAGGAATCGCGCCGCGGGAACTGGTTATGGATAATTGCGCTACTCAATTTGATCGCGCGCCTGCACTTGCACCTGTGACATCACTCGCGTAATCGCACGTTTGCGCCTTACACCGGGAGATCGAACTAACGAGGGATCCCTGCAGATAACAAAGAAGTAGATTCCTCCACGAAACGTGGAAATTCATAAAAATAAACATAATTTCCACCATGATCGTGATTTCTCAGTAATTTTCGGAATGGTAAATTCCTTGCGAATCTGGGTGAGGTCGAATGCAAACGGAACTGCCTAAAGAGAAAGTTTCCGGTGAAGCAATTAATTTAAATGTTCGAAATCACTTCACTTTTATTAATGATCGTGTGGCTAAGGTACGAGGGGCGCTGCAGCGGCCTAAAGTAAATTTCCCGGGAATTATGGTTAAATATACGATTCGTTGCTATCCATTATCTTTTCGTGAATTATCAGTGATGATGACAAGTATTCTGTTCGACGAACTAGCAACTTTCCCTCTCGTATTAAATATCGACTAGAAAAAGGTACTGAAGTTTTGCGGATGGAGGTTAACCGCAAAGAAAATTTACTTATAAAAAATCAGCGATAACGAGAACATCACGAAGCCAAAGTGCCTACTCTCAAGATATAACAATATTTGTCTATAGAACATTCGGTTTTTTTTTTTTTTTTTTTAGTTTCTAAATTTCGAAAGTATATTTGCAATTAGGTCCTCCAAAAATCCCTAGATACCAATTTTCGTGGCATATGCAGTACCTTCAGTCGAACCAAGCGTTAAAGCAACAAATAAACATATTAGATCCGCCATTTTGGGTTTCCAAATTTTCATAGTAGATTCGAAATTAGTGACCTCAAGATACATATACAGTATAGTGCCAGAAAATTATAACCACTCTAACAAATTTCAAAATTTGAACTCTGATTACATTTTTTTCGCAAACAATCAAACAGATTAACATTTCCTTGCCGAGTTGCAATCTTTCCTCCTTTGTTTTCATTGTTTGAAGAATAATAAATCGTTACGTTACGAACCAATATGCAATATGCAAAAGTATTCCCCCATTCATTTATTCCAGTTCTATCAAATATAAATATCAATAAACAAATTTTCATGTTTCCAAGAAGTATTACATGGTATACCATTTCATTTAATAAGTGTTATTAAAAATATGGTTAATAATACTAAATACTAGAAATATTAATTTGCAAAATATGTGAATTTACCCTTAATTTAATGTTTATCTTAACCGCGTACGAATATAATAAAGTTTTTTTCAAAATAAAGTATGGAAGTATAAATGTTGGTGGTTATAATTTTTTGGCACTGTACTGTAGTACCAATTTTCAATTGTTCAAAAAATGTTGGTCGCCTTCTTGAATTTCCAAATTTCGAGCGTAGATTCGCAATCAGAAGCTCCAAAAACCCCCAAATAACAATTTTCATGGCAATCCCATGAAGTTTACAATTTTTAGCGCCATTTGATATCCGCAATTAAAAATAGCCTAGGATTTGTAAAAAAAAGTAAAATTAAGGGTTTAAAATTGTATTGCCTTATTTTAAAGCTTTTATTTATCTGTAATTGCGGAGGGAAATAAAAAATGTTTTTTTCAAAATAATTTTTATGCCATGGCTCTTGGATTTAAAGTACTGCATCGAAAATTAAGCACACTTTCAGAAAAATAGTAGTTATAATATAAACTCACGATTTTGTTTTTGAAATGTTAATTGTAATTAAAATATATAATCACTTACCTTACGCTAAAGCATTTTTCTTCATTAAAATTTTCCTCGACAAATTTACCACCCAAGGAATTGCGGGATTATAAGGGTTAATAATAAAATAAAAAAAGATTCACATTTCCAGAGAAAAGACTCGTTAGGCTTAAGAGCTTCCTCTAGCAGTTTTATGTATATTACAACAAGAAATAACAATTTGGCCAATAAACAAAAAATAATTTTTCACTTACCACCTACGTACTACTTTGGGGTCGCTGCGCTTGGCGCACCGCCCTTTAAAATGGTTACAGGAGTACTCGAAGTAAAACAGCGTTAAAATAGGGATTGGGTTACTTAGTACAAAAACAAAAGACAAAAAAACGTTGTCTACGCCCCCGAGGGGGCTGCATCAAAATCGCCGAGGGGTCCTCGACTGTGTTGTAAACGTACATGGACTTATGGCGCTACTTACTGGTAATATTATTTAGCTTTAATATAGTAAGAAACCTGAATAGTTGCTTCTGTTGTGGTTGTGGTTGGCCACGCTACGCTACCGTTAACTAATCGGTAAAAAAATCAATAATTTGTACATTGTGTGTGATTTTAAAGAGACGTGAGCGCTATAGAAGCACTTCGCCTTGTAAAATTTTTAACAAAATAACTTCGTCGCCTAATGGCTCTCTTTCTCCTTGACTTGGTACAAAGAAAAGTGAATCAAAAGTTAACGAGTTTGTATTCTTTTTTTTTTATCTCTTAGCTTACTTTTTGTGTTAATTTGGATTTCATCCATTCTTTGTTTTGCACAGCACATTGATTACTACATACATATTACATATACAACTTTTGCTCGGGCTAGACCTCATCTAGGCCTTCGCTCGCACATCTGGATTTAAAGAAATGCAATTTTTATCGATGAATCCTATGCCTTTCAGCTGCTTAAAGCTAATTAAATGCTAAAGGACTGGCAGCTTTGCTGACGATCAGTCCTAAACTGGTTTAATAGACGAATTAGATCCGCTACGCCCAAAAAATTCCCTGTCCCATCCGTTTCGTAGCTAAGCTAGAACAAAATTACCGCACACCCTTTTCTTTTCAGTGACTGTATTCAGCGGATCCATCTTTTGCCAATGTGAAGCTAAGCTTCTAAAAATTAATCTAAAAGAGTAGACTCACTGGGCAACCACTAGAGGTTGCTCAGCAGGTCTGCACCAATGATGGATTCGGTAACATCACCGAAATTAGAGAGATCGTCGATTCCTTCGGGAAGCGGTGCCGTCGGAACGGAAGGCTTCTCAACTGGAGCACCGACTGAGGTAGTAGTTGCCTGCTGGTTATAGTATGACAATCCAGACTCAACAGTATTACCGTTAATCAGGTAATCCCGATTGAATTCTGGACTGTATCTGAACGGTCTTACGTTCATAGCAATCGGAGTAGTCGGCACCGACTTAGACATATCGTACATTTTGCTCATCCTGTTCATGTCAGGATTCCCGGAATTAGTGCCCTTGGCCTTATAGTTAAGCATTGGCAGTGGAGTGGATGGAACTGACCTGGAGATGGTGTTAATTTTTTGGTCATAATCACCGTGGAGGAGATCACTCATTCCCATTGCCGATTCACTTGAGGTAATGTCTACGTCTAGAAGGGACGAGCCCACATCATTCGTCTCTAGTTTGATTGGATTGTGCTGACTGGTGTCTGAAAAAATATCTAAAATTGTTGATGGATCACTAAAATCAGCAAACTCCGGAGGTACAGGGGTTTGAGCGACTGAGCTGCACGCAGACGAGAAGCCTGCAAAATTAGTCGATTGGTTGAATAGTGGACTCCGGCAATGAAGTGGGACACTTTGAGAGCGAGATTCTGCCATACCTTCGACCACACTGCAGTCGGCCGGATTTTGATTGCGGCACTGGGCCGCAACAGACTGAAAATGATTAAATTGTGGATCACTGCACGCAGTCGAATGGGAGACGACAGTGACTGAGGTAGTTGGAGCAAAATGGAACCTTTGCTGTACAAGCGACGGACTAGGTGGAGCCGAGGCACTGATAGTGCTCATGTTGCCCGACTTCGAAAAGGGTACCCGGGTCGCTCCGATCATAGGATCAGCCATATTTTGGTCGGCCAATGGGAGCGACTGCTGCTTGTGTAGTGGAGGCTTTCTGACCACCGGAGTGGATCGAGGACTAACGAACGGACTGTAGTCAATGGAATTGTTGGGCGTATTCGCGTTCGGCGATATTGGCACAAAGCTGAAATTCTTCCTTCTGGCATTCGGGCTGTTGGGCACGCCAGACCGGGAATTAAGGTTTACTTTGCGCCTGAACCCGCGCAGAGCCGAGTTATTGTTCGGCCCGCAAGGGTTTGCATTGTCGTGGTTAAGATTGCAGCATCTCATATCCTCTGACATGTGCCTTTGCGACATCATCGCCAAGGAAGCGGAGGCGGATCCCGCCGTGTAGATACCTGAGTAAGAGTTCTGTTGCTCTAAAGGTGATGTAGGATTAGCCGGACCTTCGGCTTCCTTTGTATTCTGTAAGTTTTGATGGAGGTAGTAGCGCAATTGCGTGATTTCATCGTGATCTTTAGCCGCAGCGGCTGCCTTCTTTTCATCCTTGCTATTGTTGAACTGCTGATAATTCTCTACAGCCTGTAGAGCATTTGCAGCAGCCTCAACTGAAGTCCCTGGAACACTGTTCCCACTAGCCTTTTCCCCATTTTCTTCAGATTGAAAATATTGCAGTAACTCGGCCTCCTGATCTTGAGAGTTGTCTCCCCCATTTAAATAATCATCCAACTCATGCTTGTCCATGTTACATATGCTGATAACTCGCTCTCGCGGTATACCCAAATTTTCAGGAAGAACATCCTTTTCCGGATCAACCTCAGATGCAGCCTGCTCCTCTCGAACACTCTCAAGTTTCGCCTGAAGATACTTTAGCTTTCTGGCCCTGATCAAAATCTGGGATTCTGGCTTACTAGAGCCCGGACCCATTGCACCAGCGGAATCGTGCTTAGAATGCATACCTTGATGGTCGTGGTGAGGCATATCAACCTGATTTGGAGGTCGCATCATTCCATCGTTTGCCTTATTGTACCCAATAATTGCCGGATGTTGAACTGAGGTCATCAGTAGATTCTGTTGTGCAGCTGGATTATTGGCCAGGACATGCGGTGAATTCCATAAGCCCTTCGCCTGCTGTGCCTGTCGAACCTTCTTGCACAAGACATTTGAATTATACTCATCAGCAATTTCCTCCTTAACCAGAGTCGACTTGGTCAGATTTTCTGGCATCGGTGTGAGAGTAGATGAGTTGTTGTCTTTCATTACAGCAGGACAAACCGATGGCATTGCCGGTGCAACTAGATTTTTGGTCGAACAACCAACGACTAGCGTATTATCACAGCCTAAATTTGTACCTTGAATTTTGCGAAGATTGCCCGTGTCTTGCTCCGTGACCAGATTTATGGGCAGCATCTGCTGCGGAGATTGGAGGATCGTAACCGGGGGTTGCATCTGCGTCGACTGCTGCTGTTGCTGTTGAACTGGATCCATCACTTCTTTTTTAACACTCATTAAAGCACCATCAGACATCATCGAATTTTGCTGTGCTGTTGATTCTGATGACGACGAGCTTCGACGCTTTTTCTTCCTTCGCTTCTTAAGTGGACTAGAATCCTGCTGGGAAAAAGTTTTGTAAGGATATTAAGAATATCGAAGTTTTGTAATGTTCACCCTTATTCCTCACTCCGACGGAAATCAAGTCCGATCGGAATGTAAGAGATTTGTAAGTAAACTGGAACATTTAAGAATAATTGCATCTCTGCCACTGCCAGCTTTCTTGTGAATCTTCTACATTCCGATCGGATTTGATTTCCGTTGAAGTGTGCAATAAGAGTGGTTATTTATTATTGTTATAATTTGTTATAATTTTAGAAAAACTGTTTTCTCTTTATTTCTTAATTTAAAAATTTTAAATCGTAACTGGTCAATCAACTGGCATTATGTTCACTTACAGCGTATTTCCTCTTTTCCCGTGCTTCTCTTTGCAACAACTTCTTCTGCAGAAGGAGCCTCGAACTGTTGCTCGCAGGAGTATTGAGATGATGACGCGTTATATGAGTTGCCAAATCCTTCAGACTATCAAAGGTAGCATTCAACAGGCCCTCTGCCCACATTTTGATTATCTTCCAGGAGTCCTCATCCATAACACCATTAAAATCAGAAAAATGGGCATTTACTCCCAAATCTGGTAGACGTGGTGGATCGAGTTTTGTTGACTTCCTCATTGCGGCATAACAATATCTGGAATGACCCCTGGTTCCTAATCTTCGTGGTCTTATTTCAGGGAACACTTGCTTCATAACTTTTCCAAAATCGGCAGTCGACAGAGGTTTTATCTCAACACGTTCACAGTACGATCTGTAAATATTTAAAAGTAGTTTATTTGATAAGACCTGCAGAAACTTTTGAATCTACTTACATATAATCGTTGTAAACATCCTGTTTTGGTATGGATACTTTGGGATCATGCTCCAAATGCGATCGCACCCAGTTTATGGTGTGATTAATCTCCGATCGCGTTCCCAACGGGTTTTGTGGCTGTCGTAGTGGATCTAAAGCAAATTTTAAAATTAAATTATCAATTCATTGAATATATTTGAGGGATTTCAACCTGTCTCAGGCGTACCACCAGGCATCCGCAGGTACAATAATAATCTCTCTGGAGGTTTGAGTAGGGATACCTTGTCCAAAATTTGCAATATTTGTTGTTTAGCATGATCGCTGTAAAAGGAAAATTCTTTAAGAAGTCGCCTTCGTTAAAGAGATATAAAATGGAATAAGTGATGTGTTCGGAAAATTATGTTATATCGTTCTGAATTCACTGGTAGCAATTGCCCTCTTAAATTACAGAACTTACGGCTTAATTAACGATTAAGGAACCCTTAACCGCCCTTAACGGCCAAGTGCATTTCGTAGATACATGCATTAACCGAATTTGTCAAGACATTATCAAAAAGCTAAAAACTTCCGCAAGGATTATTTAATCTACATAATATGAGACAAATCCCAGACCAATGGAATAAAAATCTAATTCTGTTCTGTTGGGTTATTAAATTTTGATTTTATTTGATATCTCTGGAATATATTACTGCAAGTTAACCGACAGCAATGCTAACGATAGTTGCCATCAAATGGTAATACTTAGAATTTATTCAGATTGTTCAAATCTTTTGAATAATTAAGGAGTGGAGGGAACAAGCAATGCAATCACTTTGGAATTTTAATATGTCGTAAACAGGGAAAAAGAAATTAATAAGTAGGACCTTTAATTTAATTTTTAAGGGCTTGTCCAATGGTGCCCTATTCGAAGAGTAGTCGTATTTTTAATATTCTCCCATAAACATTAATTAAGGTCTATGGAATCTGTTTGCACAATTCCGGGAACATCTAAAACTGTAGAAACTGTGAAGCTGTATCAGATGGACAAACAGAAATGATAAAGAATTTCAGGATTTACTACAGAATGCTAAAAATGAAGAGGTGCCTTCTGGGAAGTGGTTTTTATTTCCTGAATAAGGGAATAGATGACCTAATAAAACATTAACTGGTGCTTTGCCCAAATTCTCCCTGCTCAAATCTTGCAGCTTATTGGCTAAAGACGTGTTCGGCAGTTTTAATTGCATTGAGTGAGCTGTCTGCTCTTTCAGAACATTAGAGGCTCGTGCGCTGATTCAATTTATTCCGACGCAAGGTCACCGCCGGGCGGGCGGGAGCTTTCGGTTCTTGTTGGCGGACGTTGGTGCAAAAAGCGTCCAGAATTACGCTCGGCAAGGTGTTTCTGTCGAGTGGCTGGCGGTGTGTGCGCCGGGACCAGAGGTGTGCGAAATAAACATTTGGCATAAACAATTGTTATTAATGAGTCCGGACGGGGCGATCGGTCGGCTGGGTGGCTCGGGCCGGCAGCACGGTCTCGCCTGTTTTGCGGTGTGGTGGGAGCAACCAGTCGCGACCGTGCGTCAGTCCGTAAGGTATAAACAAAACTGCGCAGAAAGCCTGCAAAAACCTGCCGCGTGGTACGAGCACCTAATTTAATATTAATTTATTCATGCCAGCAGCGAGATGAAAATAAAAGCGAATTATAATGAAAGCGAGTGGATTTGATGTGATGATGATGATGATGATGAGGAGGAGCTGCGGAGACGGCTCTCTCAGGGATTGAGTAGTGCTTGCTTACCCGACTCCAGCTTCGACGATTTGCTGCACTTTTCGGAGCTTCTCATCTTCAGGCATTTGTGCGACACCCTCAAATCCGCTGATTTTAGCGAGCGTATTAAATTTTGTGATATTTGAGAATTTTTGCAGATCATGATGCTGGAGCTGAGAAGGATTTGCGGCAGCAGCGGCAGCGGTGGCGTTCTGGTAAAGATCGCCAGGTAGATTTGTTGTACGAGGTATTGAAAACGACGATGATGACGAGGATGATTGCTCCACTACGCGAGTAGAAACGACGTCCGACTTTGTGAAGAATTGGCTGCTACCACTTGTGCCTCCCGAGGTATCGCATGGTTCACGCTTCCATTGCTGCGGCACATTTTGTTCAGACATTTTATACACACTGCCGTCAAATTTAATCAACGTTAAGAATTTTGTCGATTAAAAAACATAACTTTTCCAATTTTTTTTTTTTTACAAAATTTTTACACTGACACAATCTTAGCTCTCTTCCTCGGCCTCCATTTTATTTTTTGACATTCATATTTCAAGTCAGCTGTTATCATAATTAAGTAAAGCCACATGATGTTAAGCTTTCGTGATAAAAATCTGCGCAAAACACAGCAATTGTTCAAAATATGAGTTGTTTTTTTACGTAAAACTACTATCAACAATAAATATCTACTCAATTAAGTTGATAATAAGCTTAGAAAAGCTATTACAATCTGAAACAAGCAAAATTGTATAAGTGTTTAATTACAGCGGTTTAGTTATTCTTATAACTTTCAAACGCTTTTATACGGACACAAATGTCAAAATTCAGTGACAGATTTCAGAGGTTATTACAGCTTGTTAAGTCCGGTTTTCAAGTCCGCTCTTGCTTCAGTTTTAAAGGCATTTTAAATTCTTTAAACAACAGAACGCAATACACAGTGTACATACTTAACATTCTTCAGAAATTAGCCCATTAATATCGACTAGGTAAAAGTTTATTTAATTTGTTACTTTTAAGCTTTCTGAAATCCCGCCTAATATTAGTACAATGTCTTTAATAATTTTAATTAAACGTCTATTATTTAAAATGTTAACCAAATGTCGAATTTAATTTTTGTAGTCAAACTGGTGGCTTTAGATTTTATAGGTTCGATGTTTATACTGATGCACACAAAATATGTCATTCCCTAAAAAAACTAAAACTGTGCAACGATCATTGCGATCTTTTCTAACTGGCAACAAAAGTAAAAGGTAAGCTGCT
Organism: Machimus rusticus; assembly: GCA_951509405.1. NCBI lineage: Eukaryota > Metazoa > Arthropoda > Insecta > Diptera > Asilidae > Machimus > Machimus rusticus. The sequence continues at coordinate 11,998,082 of OX608054.1, read as the reverse complement.
TTCACAAAATTTATTTCGTTTTATTCAATAATAATTCATTCGCCCAGACAAGAAAAACAAGAAAATGAAGATATCGAGCAGACACAAACATTTGACCTCACACAAACAAGTAAGGATTTCTTCATCACTAGCATATATCACTAGAACTGTTTTAATAAGAATTGAGTAAGGCTCCTTTTTTTGAGCCTGTACTCCACAATTTCCGATATGTCTGTAAAATAATTCGTGGTTTTTCAGGAACGATGAATCCTTTAATGTTGTCCTTAGAGCCGACGAACTCGTCAAAGGTGGAATTGTAGCATTTTATACCATAATATATGTAATACTATTATTTGTCATTTTATAGCCTGCAGCAGTTATTCACTTGGAATCAGACAGCGATGAAGATCTGGCGTACCGCCAAGATTCTTCACAACCCAGAAGTCCAAAAACCCCACAAACTTCATTTCGCGAAATTCCCTGCACTCCAAAGAGTACAAAGAAATTCAATATTGAAAACATTGAAGATTTTCTCAACGACGACGAGAAGTATAAATCTGCTAAAGATAAGTTAGAAAAGAATTTGAATAAAATATTGAGTACACCTCCTAAAACCGTTGAGAAATCCAACTCAGAGAGAGTTCTATCTTCCCCGGAGAGCGGCAGTTCTCAAAAGGAAAACAGGGATAATTTTAATCTGAAAACGCTAGTAAAATTAAATCTCAATGAAAATAGAAGCATTAGTCTTCTGGAAGAAAATGAAAATATTTCAGCGAAACCTGATAGCACTCCTAGAATAGCTTTTAATAAAAAATCGGACACTGCTCAGGTTGAAGAAGATCTTTATTTAAAGTATTTGGGTATACCTAAAAATGATAAAGAAAGCTCTCCGCAAAAATCTATTGTCGTATCCAAAGTATTTTCTCCTTTGGTTACCAAAGACAATGGTACAATAAATAATTATAAGTCCAATACACTGTTTGGCGATACAAACAAAATAAAAAATTCTACTGAAGAAGTACCCTCTCCGCTAAGCACAACACCTTCCTCGGCAATAGAACCAATAGAAGTCTCCACAAAATTCGATGAGGGGATTGGTGAACTAATTCGTAACTTACAGAATACCTTAAAGAAAACTAATGAAATAGAGAACAAATGCACCCTAAAAACAAATCTTTCATGCTTCCGTTCAACCTACCAGCAAATTCTCGAGCAACTTTGCTCTATGTTTGATAAAGTTCCAGTCGATAATTTAAAGAAAATCGAAGGATTTCCATATGTGTCATTTTGTAAACTGAAAACACTTAAGCAAAAATGCAAAGCAAAAATTAAGCTTACAGAAAATAACATTAAAAACCTTGAAAAGAAAATGGAGGAAATAAATAAATTTGATCCAATAGAATGTGATGAGGAAGAACGGATTTTGCAGGAGGAACTAGAAGTGGAAAGGGAGTATCTAGAAGCGCAGGGAATAAGCAATAAAGCAGAACCGAATTATAGTTCTCAAGAGGAAAACTGGCCTGAAGAGAGAAATAGCACACCCATTTCCGGCAGCAGGCCAAATAATTTGTTCACCGCACTAAAAAATTACAAGCAAATCGTGGAGATGACCGAGACTCGCATACGAACTATAAAGTCTTTAAGGGATTCACCGAACCGTTTTAAAGAAAGGTCTAAAAATCTCGCCTCGCCAGGGTCAAGCAAAAGAATAGCGTCTGGAAGCGATAACGATTTAGATGTTGAGGACATTCTGAACGATGTGCAAGCAGAGGAACGGATCTTGCAAGGGAAAAGCTCTAAGTACCCGGATGCATTATACGAGTACATTGAACCTACTTCGAAGACAAAGCCACACAACAATGGTAAACCTCGCGTATCATTTCCAGCCGATGATAAGACAAGTCACATAACAATCGACGATTCCGACAATGACGATCCCTCCCAAATTCCAATCGATGAAGATGGATGGCAGGTCTACAATTTTGATGAAATGGAGGACAAACCAAGTCTATTTGAACGGCCTGCGCTGCCCGCTTTGCCTGCACCACCTGCAATTGTAACTGCCCGGGACATCTATCAAAAGAATAACTTAGCAAAAAGTCCATCCAACAAGACCTTCGCAGATAATACAACTACTAGTTGTTCTCGGGAATTACCAAAAACAATCCCTACGCAAACCGTAGCCGGAAAGTTTTCTTCCAGTGTTCAAAACGACGGTATCACCGGGGAGTTCGATGGCCTTAAATACGAACACTCGGACAGAATGATGGAGGCCTTCCACTACTTCTTCGGACTTAAGTCGTTCAGGCCCAATCAATTGCAAACAATAAATGCTGCTTTAACCGGCCACGACTGCTTCGTCCTGATGCCGACCGGAGGAGGAAAGTCGCTCTGCTACCAGCTACCCGCCGTCCTAACCGAAGGTGTGACTATCGTTATCAGTCCACTGAAATCTCTTATCCTCGACCAGGTCAACAAGTTGTCCTCTCTAGACGTAAGCTACGCCATACGTCTTCACTTTTAAATATGTAAATATTATATTTCTTAGATTTATGCGCAACATTTATCAGGTGACCAAAGTCTACAGGAAATGCGAGCAATATACGTAGACTTGGAATGCACACCGCCCAAAATTAAGTTGCTCTATGTGACTCCAGAAAAGATTTCTAGTTCTCCAAAGTTTCAAGTGATTATTTTTTGATTGTTATAAGTTGATTGTTGGATAAGTTGAGTTATTCTGCAAATTTAGGATTTGTTGGACAACCTTTATGCAAAGAACTACATCAGTAGATTTGTCATCGACGAAGCGCACTGCGTATCTCAATGGGGACACGATTTCCGCCCGGATTATAAAAAATTATACATCTTAAGGGAACGCTTTCCTAAGGTAGATTTAGTTCTTTGTAAAAGACTTTTTAGAACTATTGTTCATTTATTTCTCTAATATTGAAACTCGGTTGTTTTCATAACTTTACGGGAAATTTCGATTGAATATAATTTTACATCTAAATTTTCACAGGTTCCTATGATGGCGCTAACCGCCACAGCCACACCTCGTGTTCGATTAGATATATTAAGGCAGTTAAATTTAACGAAATGTAAGTGGTTCTTATCGAGTTTTAACCGATCGAACCTTAAATACAGCGTACTGCCCAAAAAAGGAATCACAACAGTTGGAGAAATAGAAGACTGGATCAAATCGAAATATCCCGCAGCCAGCGGAATTATTTACTGTTTATCTCGAAAGGAATGCGACCAAGTTGCTGAAAAATTATGCAGCTCTGGTATCCGGGCTGCAAGCTACCACGCTGGACTATCTGATAGTGCTCGAGAATCAACTCAGAAAGATTGGGTCACTAACAAATTTAGAGTGATCTGCGCCACAATCGCTTTTGGAATGGGCATCGACAAGCCTGATGTAAGATTTGTTTTGCATTATTCAATTCCAAAATCAATAGAAGGATACTACCAAGAATCCGGTCGTGCTGGGCGCGACGGGGATATATCTCATTGTATCCTTTATTATAACTATTCGGATATGCTGCGTTTTAAAAAAATGTTAGACGGTAAGATATTCCACGGAGAAAGATGATTTGGTCTCAATCTTACTATTTTTAGGTGAAAAATCGGATTATGAAGTAAAACAAATTCATATACAAAATTTAAAGAGAATGGTTGGGTATTGTGAAAATGTTACAGACTGTAGAAGGAAACAACAATTAAATTACTTCGCCGAAGAATTTACTAGTGAGCAGTGTTTGCGAAATAAACAAACTGCTTGTGATAATTGTCTTAAGCAAAAAGAATTTAAGGTAAAATTGATATTTTATTGTATTATAGGCACCATAACATTTTATTACAGGTAGTCGATGTAACCGACGATTGTAAAACAGTTGCAAGGGCTGTTCGTGAATTGTGCCTAGGTAGAAACAGGGTTACGCTCCTTCAGTTAGGTAGATACTGCTGAATCCATTGGGTACAAACAAGTGATTATCGCGTTTTACTTTTCAGTGGAAGTTTTCAAAGGCTCTTTAAACAAAAAAGTTGTTGAGAACGGGCACGAAAAGACCCCCTATCATGGTTGTTTTAAGAAATGGCATAGAGCGGATATCCAACGACTTCTTCATAAACTTGTGATAGAGGAATATCTCCGGGAGGAACTGTACTTTGTGCGAGATATTCCGCAAGCATACCTGAAACTAGGACCTGAAATAGATAAACTCATGAGAGGAAATGTTAAACTTGACTTCGCCATAAAGGAAGATAAAACACCATTACAGTTTGAGGAAGAGACTGCTGCAACACCTGCTCCCCGGCAAGTTGATGCTAACACCAATATGCAACTCAAAGAATTGTCGGATAAATGTTACAATGATCTGCTGGAACTGTGTAGAAATCTTGCTGCCCAAAGGAACGTGAACATGGCCAGCATAATGAACATGCAAGCCATAAAAGCAATGGCTGAGCGTCTTCCGGAAACAGATGCTGATATGCTTTCAATTCCACATGTAACAAAGGCCAATTTCCTTAAGTATGGCAAGCAAATGCTCGATATCACCCGAAACTTTGCTGCTGAGAAACTGTGCATTATGATGGATTTCGAGGAGGCAAATGGGGCTTCTGAGCCGGCTCAACATGCCCGGCCCGGTGGATCAAATGATTTTGATTCTACCGATTGGGAGTCGTTAGCTAAAACAGCATCAGTGGATAGAGGTAGAGCGCAAAAAGGCACGGGAGGGAAAAGGAAACGAGGCTGGAGTGCTACTAAGAGCCCGAAGAAATTCAAGAGAGGAGGTAAAAAGCGAACTCCTAAGAAACGAACTCCCACGAAGACAGCAGCTGGAGGTAGACCTGCTGTGGCCAAGAAAGGCGCATGGCTGGCAAAAAAGAAAACTGATGCAGCCAAAGGACGACCGTCAACTAGTAAGGGTAAGTCGCATATTTCTCTTCCATTATAGCTTTGAGTTTTAATATGGTCTTAAAGGTTTCAGTCTTATGCCAATACCCGGAGTGCTTCGAAAGCCATCTTAATAAAATCATTTTAAATTATTTTTCTTGTTTCATATTTATATTATTATTAGACACTGAACTAGCGATTCACTGAAAGTTTGTAAACAACTTAATTTATTTGCCAATTCTTAATGGAGACACGTCGTTATGATTACAAGGTCAACGATATGTAAAAGTAAAATAATAAAATAAGTATAAATCCAGTCGTATTATAATGTTCTTTATCCTCCATAATTCAATTCCAGGAGTAATTACACCAATACGTAATTTATTTAAATATGTTGAAGGGTTTCCCACTTTTTTAGCCTGGAAATATTTTGTTATAGTCTTATTATATTGTTAAAAAAAATCCTACAAGTGTGTTCACGATTTTTAAGAATTTTAAGAATTAAGAAATTATTGTTTGACAAGTTAGTTGGTTTTGAAATATTTTTTATATTTTAATAAAGTTGCTTTTAACACCTAGGGAATTTTCCCCGAACATTTTTAGAAATTATACGTCTCCAAAGTAAAATGAATGCAACTGTTGGGCTGCTCTTTAAATATTAATCGACTTAAAAAAGAATACGTGAAATGAAGAATTCAAGAAGTAATGTAGTAATAACTCACTTTTAATAGCTCTTTTGCATTTATTGTAGTGATAACGTGAAAATAAATACTATGAAATAAGGAAATCGAGTGCTTTGTCCTTGTTATTATCAAATCTCAGTAACGCCTCGGAAATCTGTGCCTCCTCAAACCCTAAATCTAAAAGCTCGCTGAGCGGTATTAAGTGTTCGAATATCTGAAATTTTTATCAAGTTAAAGAATTAAAATTATCAGTTATTAGAGAGTTTAAACCTTCTTATCATCATTCCCCAGCTTTTCGGCAATTTTGGACACCCTCTCCAGGGGGAATCCCATCAGACTTATATTTTTCACTAGCCTCTGGAGTGACGGTGATAGCTTCAGAAATGATTGCGGAGTCGGTATTTCTTGTTTGCTCGCTTTCGGTACATCGACGTTTATTTCTGAAAAGCATTCAAGGATGAAGAACAACAATAATAGAAAATAAAGTAGTGAATTACCCTCATTCCTTTCTAATACTTGGTCGGAAATTTTGCTGCGACGAATTTCAGAGTCCGTGATTTCATCGTTCAACTCTTTCAGGATGTCGGGGACACTCTTTGATTTACTTATTGTTTGCTGCGGGAATGTCGTAGGTTCTCTGTAGGAAGCATGGACATCCAGATTCGAATGGTTTCCGTAGTTGATTTGACTAAACAAGGTCCGCTGGTAGTTCTGCATGTTCGATTCCACCGGGTAGTTACTGTACGCGTATCCATTGTATAATTGATTGTTTGGCAAGTTATTGTAACAATAAAAATCACTCTTATCAGCACCGCCTAAATTACTATAATTGTGAGAAGCTGCTTGATCGTAGGACAGGTTGTTCGTGTCCTGCAGGAATGTTGCCGGATTATAGGGGTGCACCGGTTGTTGCACAATCCCGTTCCCGTTGACGCAAACGCTTTCTGTGGTCGGTAGCTCCTCGCATACTTCGCTGGGGCTCGTGACATTGTTCGCGTTCCTGCTGCACTCGTCCACCTGGGAATCCTCCTTGGAATGTATCTGAGTAACATTTAATACCTGAGCTAGAATATCTAAGTCGTTTATAGTTTTAAGTTCAATGTTATCGAACGGTGAGGATGTGTCGTTCTCAAAGTCCGAGTAGTTTATTTTGCTAGCATTGTTCAACGATTTCAACGCGTTCGTCTTCATCTTGCTGCAGTACGTTTCAGGCACAACTGTTGGCGTAAGAATTGTATCGAATCGCTGCTGAGAAGGGCTAAAATGAGCTACAGAAGGCGGTGCCCTTGTCTCATTGCGGGAGTATGCAGCCGCTGACGTTGAGGGCTCATCATCGGAAGACAATTCCTCCGCACTCGGATACGAGACGGCGGTAAGTAACTGTTTCTGATTTTCTTCGATTTCCCTGGCGCGTAACAGCTCACTCCTCCTCATCCGTTCCCGACGATTCTCCCTCTCAATCTCCCTGACCTTCTTCCATTGTTCGATCTTCGATAGCACGTTCCTCTCAAGGCTAAAATTATAATCCAGCTGGCTGAAGGCATTTTCGTCGGCTTTCACTCGCTGCAGGGTGCTGTGAGGCAACGATATTATTGCAGGCGGCTTATATTTCTCGGATATTTTTACGGGGACACCCTCCATGTAGTTTGGAGGACTGTGTGACATATTCCGCGGTAAATTGTATTCTGCAAAATTAAATTAAGGACTGTGACTCATCAGTTTTTATCTGTAAGAATATGTTAAAACTTCTTTTGCGTAAGACTCTACCTAGCTGCTTTCTCTAAAATCATCACAATGATTTTTATAATTTCCTAAGTTGGATTCTCGGTGCCTTTATCCCCTCACTACTGGAAATTTTCCTTGTTTTTTTCTTTTTTTAATCCAAGTGTCACACATTGGTGACAGTTCTTTTTGACAACTTGCAAGGGCCGGCAACAACTGAAAACTGATAAAATGGACTGTGTTCGTTTCATTCAACTACGCATTAGTTTTAAAAATCGGTTAAATTAATTTTTGGAAAATATTTTAACAAAAAAAAAATTTATTTACAGCACTTGTCTACGTCAGAAATTTCTTGAATAAATAAAAGGTCTTCAAAATGAATAATAGAAGCAAAAAGTGATATAAATTCATGTGGTATTAAAATTATATTATATGTAAAAACATACATAGAATTAAATATCACGAAAATAGATATGTAAATGCAATTCAGGAATTTTTAATGCTAAATTATTTAATTCACTAAAAAATAGAAGGCGATTGCTCAAAAACATTTCCCCAGATAAACATAATTTAACGAGCGCTCCCTACTAGACTACACCTTATCGATGCCCGAAAGCTTATCGACAAAAAACAAAGTTGTCCAAGAAGTCGAGTCGATCAAGGAACGCGACAGTGCAACAATTTTTCCACACACAATTTTTACTTTAGTTTAAGTAGTATAAAGTAAAATCACTTAACTACATAGTGCAGGGTTAGGCTAGTTCATTTTTCGCACACCGCACAATTTGTGTGTCTAATGCAACTTACGGAAAGTGCTCAAAATTGCGAAGTACCTCGAACCGCAGTCGTCGTGACAAGGAAGCTGAAATGGTCTCGGGCGTCGGAGAGCATTGAATGAGTCACATTAAAAAAAAATACCGAGGCGAGAAGGGATTTTTCCGTGTACCGAAATTATTGAAATTTGTGCGTATTTAATGTTAAGTGCTAATTCGGCCACTTAAGTGTGAGAATTAATTTGCCCCGAAAGGAGAAAAGAAAAAAGAAGGCGACCGGACGACATCCCAGCAGAGCCGCCCCGAAAAGTGTTGCGACTTTCTGTTGTTTCGGGCACTGTGTTTCTTGGCAAGGGAGTTCCGTTTGGCTGTTCAAAACGAAAAGTTTTAAGGGAAGAAATATGACAGAGTATAAACTCGTTGTTGTGGGTGCCGGAGGTGTCGGTAAATCAGCGCTAACGATACAATTGATACAGAACCACTTTGTGGATGAGTACGACCCAACGATCGAGGACTCTTATCGGAAGCAAGTAGTCATAGGTACGTATGCGGGGCATCTTTGCGGCCACCTCGCCTAGGTGCTCGCTGGGGCGAAGGGCCTCCTCGGGAGGCGGCTTGTGCACGTAGGAGCAGAGTGCAATGCAAGAGCAATTGTGCAGTGGGCCCCGTCCCCAGTCAGCTCCTCAGTAGACGGTAGTGCTGCACCACAGCCACAGAACAAAGGAGGGAGCGAGACCTCTTCGGCACGGGGCCGTCAATTTGACAAGCGAAACTAGCCGCCGCCGTCGTATTCTCGTGCTCCCGACGACGAGGTGTAGACGGCTGCTGCGCTTCATCAGCAGGGAAAAAGTGAAAACCACAGCGGCAGACGGCTGGCAGGGGGTGTGGGAGCTGGGAGCGCACAGCACATTCCTCAATTGAACTAGCTAATTCAAGGGTCAATTGCAGATATGCATGTAGGAGATGAGTCGTTCCTTAACTTCCTCTCAGAATCAGGTTGACACCACAGCGGACGGGAGCTCAGTGCATTGCTCGGAAATGCTCGGCATTCCACAGATATTTTTTCCTCTCGTGGAAATCAAATTCGCTTTTGTTCTAGTCTGGCTGAGGCTCCATAGCAAATTCTGTGCATGTTCACCAGGCTCTTGATATTAATTCTCCTAGAACTTAGGCATACTTTTTCGTATCTTATCAAAGCAGTATTGCAAAGTATTTTCTCTTTTTAGGCCTTATCGTGTGGTGTCAACAAGGAATATTTGATTAGTAATAGTTTAAAGAAAGCGATAAGCGAATTTAAGACATTTAATTTAATTACAAAATTACTACAAGATAATTTCGAGGAGCTACCCCAAGTAATTAGGTGTTATTTCAGCTCTATAAGTAGCAAATTGTAGTCTTATAATAAAAACTTTATATTATAATAACCTTTATTAAAACTTAATTATTTTTCCGGCATTTAAACAAACATTAATTAATAAAACCATAGGACTGCTCTTTTAATAGTTTAGCAAAATCAATTTTCTCTAAGACAAAAAAGTATTTACTGGAATACCCAGGATGATAAAAGATCAGCGTATTTTTAGAACAGATTAAATTTCGAGATAAAATATGAAATTCTGTAAAAGCAAATTATTTCAAAAAAGTAAAATTGCAAATTTCAAGAAATACGTATATCTGCTAACATTTAAAAAAGCCGGATTATGTTTACACACATCTAACAATTTTTTTTAATGTTATCATTTTATGATAACGACAAAAACATATCACCATGGGCCGATATATTTCATTAACGCCACTACAAAAGATCTTGAAAATGATTTTGTTTTCACGCAAAAATCAGTCCGCCTTCGCGGTAATCTCTCAAACTTTAAGATAAGCCATAAATAAAAAGCATTTCTTAAGCCCCATATCGCATATGTCTGCAGAAGTTTAGATCTCTGGCCAATTAAATCCGATAGATTAACCCAGTAATTGAGGCTTATCAAAAATATTAAGAATACTATTCCTCTTGAAACTGACGTTGTTTTTTTTTTTATTGGAATCTCGTTGTTGCAAATAAAATGTGCAATGCTTTCAATTTGCACGGATCTTTTCTATTAAGAAACGTTTTTCGAATGCCCCTAAATCTATAACATATTAACATTCTTTCGACTTTTTATTCCATTTTTTAAAATGTAAAAATTGGTTTTAAAGTGCGACCAAATTATTTTATAAAATATTTTATCGCTCACTTCTGATAAATTATTTCGTTCAATTGTTATTATTAGGCAGGGACGGTATCAATAGATACTTACGGCACTGAAGATGTACTATACTCTATGGAAGTGGAGTATTAATACAAATTTTCTAAAATATTGAATACTCAAGCCTTTCAAAAATTTATACCTAACGCACATTATCTCTTAGGCCAGATAATTCCTAAAATACAAACTTTTATAAAAGTAAAATTAAATTGCTGTTTTATCCAATTTGGTATTCAGGCAAATAAGTTCTATTAGAAAAATCAAACCTTGCTGATCTGCAAGACAAAAGGTGCAATTAAACCATTTTTTATTACTTAGCTTTATTTTAAGATCAAAGGAATTTTTGAAATTAATAATTCGAAGTAAACAAGTTGTTTTTGGTTTAGCTTCTACTTATTACTTGAGGAAGTCTTTTAAGAACGCGTTCTACGTTTATCCAACTGCTGTTCTTAAATAATAATGTTTTCAGCATCATACTGAGAAGTGCGAAAGAAAAAAAATCTATTATTACTATTATCTATATTTTTATAAATATGTATACCTAGTTCATTGCGCAATATAATTATTCACAGATGGAGAAACATGTTTGCTAGATATATTAGACACAGCCGGTCAAGAGGAGTACTCTGCCATGCGAGATCAATATATGCGGACTGGAGAAGGATTTTTATTAGTTTTCGCTGTAAATAGTGCCAAAAGTTTTGAAGATATAGGTAGGTAAACGCTTTTTATTAAATGATTGTCTAAAATAAATTCGCCAAACTTTGCAGGAACATATCGAGAACAAATAAAACGAGTTAAGGACGCCGAAGAAGTACCAATGGTTCTCGTAGGAAATAAATGTGATCTCCAAGCATGGGCTGTTAATATGAATCAGGCTAGGGAGGTGAGAATCTTGCCATTCAAATTGAGTTTCTCAGAAGAAACAGACTTAAATTGGTTTATCTAGGTGGCTAAGCAGTATGGAATCCCCTTTGTTGAAACTTCAGCTAAAACAAGAATGGGTGTCGACGATGCCTTCTACACCCTAGTGCGAGAAATCCGCAAGGACAAGGAGCAGAGGGGGAAGAAGAATCGCAAGCACAACAAACTGCCGCACCGCAGATTCAAATGCGAGATTCTCTAAGTTTGGAGTCCAACATCATATTTCCTTTGTAATCGACTTTCAAGCATTTTATGTTCTTCTAATTTCTACTCGGTTTGTTTGTACTCTTTGACTCCTACTTGTTTGTTAAGTTACATGTGGGGAGGAGCCGTAGGAGTCGCGGAGTTGCACAAACGCTCCCGAGGGAAACACAAAATGCAAGCACACTTTAAAATCAGATAAACCTAATGGATATGCTAATATTAAAGACTAGCGAATGATAGCGAATACTTTCGGCTTTACGATAATTCTTAAGCATCCTTGTTTGAACCATGGAAATTGTAAGTTTTTATATACATCTAGGTAATTTTTTTGTTTGCAAAGCAGGACGATAATGACGATGACTGTTTATATATTTTTTCAATTACTTCATGTTTTTTTTCGCCACCGCTGGCTGCTGTAGAGTATTAGGAAGTTACCTGCAGCAGCCTAAATTTTCTGTGTTTTCTGTTACTCTCGTACATCTGTCGTTTTACTAAATAAACAAACAAACGCCGCCGCGTGCATGCTCCGCCAAATGCTATTATTTACACAATTTTCTGTTACTAAGGCAGTCACTCACCGCTGGTGAAATGCGCGCCCAATCGCGATGTCCGCTTTTAGTTCTTTTGTAATTATTATTATTTTATTATTTTTTTAAATTCTTGTTCTCACGCCAAACAAGACAAACACTGGTGCAGCGATTGCGAGTGCTTGCGGAGACATTAGGTTCTGATTAAGCGCACACGACTAGACTTAGAACTGGTCGTCCCCCCACCAGTTTAAAGGCTGGAGAAATCGTTTTCGCAAGGAGGCGCAATCTATTGAGTTTTATATGTTTTTTTCCGTTGAAAACCTACTTAAGTATTTCTATTTTGTGAAAACTTTGTCTACAACAAACAGCTTTTAGATTTTTTATATTTATAATGATTTTGTGACATATAGTTAATAAAATCGACTTTTACTTTATCAATTATTTTTTCTATGTTATTTTGCCTGTTTTTCCTAAGCTTTACTCGTTAGGCTTTCACATCTCTTTTTATCAATTTAAGTTAATCTACAGATCTTTCTAACATCGGAAATTGTTACTGCTTTGTACGGCTGTTTTATTACGCCCCGTTTATGATGCAGTAATCGACAGGAGCATTTTATCGCTGCCCGAAGTCACAGTATATTCAAATAGTTACTTAGCACCTATGGAAATTTATTTAATTTCACCAAGTTATACTACAAAGTAAAGTAAATATCGCATTGTAAATAAAAGTACATAAAATTTAAAGAATGCTGTAAGTATGTGTAATACTACTAATTTTTTACAGTACATACTACTAATCAATTGAACTTGAACTAAACCCTTTAGTCTGTACAATTCTGTATATTAATGAATGTTACTTTTCTTTTCCAACTTCTTTCCTGAATAGATTTTTGAATTTTTTTTTCTTTAAGAAAAATGAGCTTAGCGAATGAAATTTGAAAAAAAAAATATTACTTGCTTCAGATATAACACTTTATTTTTTGTGTTTCTAATAATTTTATCGACATTTATTTAAATAAATTTTTGAAAATTACTTAAAGCATATTACTTGCTAAAAAGGGGTAGTGAGCAGTAAACTCAAAAACAGTTTTGAATTAGTAAAAAGTTCGAGAGTATTCTGTGATTTTTATTTTATTAAAAAGGACCCATTTCCGCTAATTTGACTTTCAGGAGCACTTAATTGATTTTGTTAGATATTACATCACGGAAAATGGGTTGAAGCTTGTGGAATGAAAATTGAATAAACACAAAAACAAAATAAATGTTTTTAATACGCCTCACAAATGCAGCATTATGAAGAGTTAAGTATAACAGTTTTCAGTATAACAAAACACAAATGACAAATACGCCATATTTGAGGTTATGTCACTGTGCCTCACTGTATATGGTGATTGTGACTGCGCTTATCCTGTCCGCTATCAATTGCGTTTGTTTTAAAATATCTTGGGGATGTCGGCCGATTTGATTTTAAAAAAAGAGGTAATTTCTTAATTTACAATACAATACAAATTTACCCACGAAAAGTGAAACACTAAATCGATGTTAGGATGATTTTATCCTTACGTGGTGAAGTTGCTATTAAGCATTTATTACTGAAATAAGAGATACGTTTTATTCAGCTCGTGAAGGGCGATTGGGAAGTCCAATATACCATCAACAAAGTCCTGACGAAAATCAAAAAATTAAAACAAATAATCGATTCGAAACCTGACCCCGAAAAGCTACAAAGAGTGAAGAGGAAGCTAGAAAAACTTTCCAAAATTCTGGCAACCGCTAAGGTAAATTTACATTTAATTAGCTTATGGTATTGTAATAAATAATTTTGAATTATTAAATATGAAAGCATTTAACTTGTCACCTTTTCCAGAACGTACAACATTTATCAGCCGTTGTAGCTGCTCGTGTGAAGTCCAAGCCTGCCCTAAAATTAAAAGAACCTTCGAAGAAACTGAACCAACTTAAAACTGGAAAAACTTTTAATTCTCACTCTAAAAATGCGACTGAGACCACTTTCAATCCAAATAAACAAAATTCTGCGGTCACTAGAACCTTGCAACCATCCCCAACAACTAAAACGAAAAAAAATTATGTTACAGCACCCAAGTCCGAAAATTCTGATGAAACGAAGGTGGGGCGCAAAACGAACATTGTGCCAGAAAGTATAAGACAACTCGAAAATGAAGAAGAGACTGAGATTAACGATGAGGATGACGCGTCCGCAATATCGTCGGACGCAGCCGAGCTAAAACAAGATCCACCAAAACGACAAAATTTCAACCCCAATGACCGCGGCACATTTAGTGGCCGTGGTACATTCCGTGGACGCGGTACATTTCGTGGCCGTGGTGCACATTGCGGACGCGGCACATTTAATAGCCGGGGTGCATTTCGTGAACGAGGTCCACTTCGTGATACGGATGCATTTTCCGGACGGGGTGCACCTAGTGGGCGATTTGCAGCACCTGGACGAGGTGCACCTCGTGGAGGTGGGCGCGACGAAAAGAAATTGCACCCGTCCTGGGAAGCTAAGAAGAAAATGAAGGCAACAATTACCGAATTTAAGGGCACAAAGTCTATTTTAAGCAATGAATAAAGTTATACCCTAAGTTATTTATTTTCTTTGAGTTATCTTTTAACAGCAAAGTCTATTCTACTTTAGGTACAAAATGCCCCCGGATTTGGTCTTTTCGTAGCATTTTATCCACGTTTACACTTGGGTACTTGCTCTTTATTGTATTTAGATCTGCATCCGGGAATCTTCGAAGAAGTTTCATAACATGATTTCGGTCACGACTATAAAAATAATTATTAGCAACTGTCTGATACGTGAAATTCTAATACTTACTTTTTGGCTTTCCTTTTCTCATTGTAAAGTTTCTCTCTGTAGAGTTTCAAAAATTTGTGAGTAGCATGACCACCAATCCTCCTTCGTGCCTTGAACCAATTTGGGTTGTATTCGGGGGGAATCACGTGTTCGACGAATCTGTGATCATAATTAAGTTTAATAACCGAATGAATATTAATCGAAAGGTGATTTTAATACCGCCTGTAGCATGTCAAGCCCAGGGTATTGGTCGTTACTTCGCCAGGGCGCTCCCCAGTCTCTCCAGTTTCTAATAAGTGGTATGCCTTGTTACGTTCTCTAACCACCGTCTCCAAGTTCTCCATTGATTCTTCTACCTAGAAGTAGTAATTTTTTTGAGAAGTATGTTTTGCTTTCAAAACTTTTAATCACAGCAATAAGAAAAATACCTTATCGATTCTCTCCGGGCTTGGGAAGACTTCCATCTTTTCATTGCATTCGTGCTGCATAGTTAAAAGCATATTTTTCTCCTTGAGGAGAATAAACCAGAGCTTGTGGAGGTCGGAATTAGACTTCAGACGCAGCTCGTCTTTGCGCCATCCTCGTCCAACTTTTACTTCATTTTCCCCCCAATTTTTCTTATCATCGAAGAACTCCATCAGATCCAATTTTGGAGACGTCGTATGAATATTGCTGGTATGATTTAAAAAAGCCGGTGCACTTCGTCTAAAAAAGAAAATTTATATGTATTTAAGATAACCTAACATTGAACATAGTTTGGATTTTACCTAATCGCAGCTGCAGAAAAGCCATTCAAAACAGTTATTGAATTTAATGTTTTACATAAGTTTCCAATTGTTTTTCCTATGTTCGCCGCTTTCGTTATCGCTGCCATTTTAGTAGAAAATTAGGCGGAAAGCACTGTAAAAACATACCGTGCTCCCTGTTAAGGAACACAAACAGCTGATTAAGAATTTCACCTCAGCTCACCAAAGAGGTGAAACTAGAGCTGTATTCAGAAACTAATTCCGGAATCGGAGCGAGGAACTACTTGGAACCACTTGGAACCATCTGGGTTCAGGCCACTGACATATAGAACTGGACTGCCAATCCAATGCAAAATCGCACCTCAAAACTAAGACGACTTTTTGACATAAGATTCCTATCTCTTTCCCCCATCCGGCCCCCAGGCGAAATGCATATGTAAGACAAAATAAAATATGTTTTTATATATCTGACTCTTGTGTTCTTCCGGTCCCGAGCTGGTTGGTGTCGTAATGTTTTTTAACAATTACTCAAAATATAGGGCGAATTGAAAGGGGCTGTTTTGTGACAACTTATATTTATTTATTTTCTTTATTTTAACATACATTGCAAATAATTTAATGTGTTTTTATAGCATGAGTTTTCCAAGGTAGGCTTGCATCTCCACTTAAAATGGTTTGCATTTCCACTTAAAATGGTCTCACTTCTCGACCGTCGATTGGCAGTCCAGTTCTATATGTCAGTGGTTCAGGCGAGTTTCTGAACAACATGGAACCATTTGACATTTCTATATAAGTAGTGGTAACTGTCACTAAACTAAATAAAATATGAATTCGTAATTACAGTTCCATTCCCGCCTCCATGGCGTTCGGATCAGTTTAGGCTGGAGCTCTCCAGAAAAGTGATCAAGATCTTTTTCAAAAGGGTTTTCGTTTAGTCATACGGTTCATATATGTGGTTTTATTAGACGCTCTTATAAATAAAGAGTTCAATTGATTTTATTGATTAAATCGAGCAGAATAGTCAGGGATCTCAT
This sequence comes from Machimus rusticus, assembly GCA_951509405.1. Classification (NCBI taxonomy): domain Eukaryota; kingdom Metazoa; phylum Arthropoda; class Insecta; order Diptera; family Asilidae; genus Machimus; species Machimus rusticus. The sequence goes on along the minus strand of OX608054.1, from coordinate 11,981,523 downwards.
GTTTTAAATAAGTGAAAGATGTGAATCTCATTCTCACCGTTAATCTTAACGGTTTCAACACAGAGGACCATTGAGGAGAACAATTTTTTATAAGGAGTTTTAAGGCGGAATGAATGAATTTAATATGGAAGCTGACACATTAAGAAATTAAAATTGAGTACCTTAAAGGAATATAAAAATTTTTAGTCAAGTGTTAAATTTTTAGTAGTTTTTACTGTTATACTTGCGTTGTTAACGGGACTGTGCAGAGTCGACCTAAATGATGATTAGAGTGTTCAGAGATTTGGTTATTGATGGGACTGCACTGAGTCGACCTAGCGGCTCATAAGTTTGTGATTAATTGAACTTTAGATTTATTTTAAGACCGGTCTGGAACATTGGAGAAATCATAAGACTCGTTATAAATCTTAATTATTGTTAATGGTTTTTGAGTGTTAAAAATTTGATGTAATCCTTGGTTCCCTGTGCAAGAAGTAACGGGCTGAGCGAAACGGTCTGACTTTGTCATTTGGAGAGAAGAGCGGTTTTTGTTTTTGGAAGTGTGAAAATATGTCGGAAAAACAAGGGAAGCGGTACCTGATTGAGTCGGAGTGACATTATCTGATGAGTATTTCTGGTTGGAGAAACTCTGGTTAAAGTGAAGTTTTTGATGTCATGTGTGATGCATTGGTTTTTTCTTTTTTACTGTTGATGTTGTGGCGTATTTGAGGTGTTAAAGATTTGATTGTCGGGATGGCACTGAGTTGACCTAGCGGTTCATGAGTTTGATTCTTGGAACTTTTTATATAATGATACCGGACTAAGGCGTTGTGATAAATAAAAGAAGCTTAAAGTAAATGTAATGGTCAGCACCTCCATTTCGGTGCGATTTAGAGTACTCATCAGTATCACTATTAAATCAAATTAGTGTAATTTTTCTTTATTTGAGTGGTAACAATTGGAGTTTCATGGGCCTAAAGTGCCCTTTTATTACCAAGATTTTGAGTATTGATTTTGAACATTGGGGAAAGATGGTTAATATGGCGTAATTGCCGAGACCAATAAGTCCTGGAAGGGACACTATTCCTAGGAATAGTAACAAAAAAAAACAACAACAACAACAACAAGAATTCGTAATTAAAATTTCCGTTCGCAAATTTATTACACAAACTAATTTTCATTTAACATTTTATAATAAACCGCCGGTACTGCACAAAAATCAAGCCAGAAATGCCCCCTGACAGAGCTTTTGCCGAACTGTCAACGTCACTAACACAATCACATCAAGGAATCATTCCTTTCAACCCCAGGAAAAGACAGAACGATTGGAACCAGGTTCCGGAACCATAGTTCCGATTTTCTGAACAGGGATGGAACTAGTTCCCTCCATTTTCTGAACAACTTGGGTTCAACCCAATCGTTCCGGAATTAGTTTCTGAATACAGCTTAGCAGTTAAGTTCCTTCGTTCCATTCCCACAGATATGCTCTGTTCAAATGTTTATCTGACATTTGTAAACCTATCAAATGTGAATGTTTTGACGTTGCTGTGGGAGTAGTCGATGTCTTAAGAAATTCGTCATGACCGATTCAATGAAGGAATTTGATAAAAAGGATTTTCGTGTTGATAAATGTTCGCAAGAAGACCGATTTTGTGCAAAAACTAATGAGGACCACTTTCAGATGTCAAAGACTTGGTGCAAGAGTGTGTCGGGGGCCCAGAGCTGCAGCAGCAAAAAGCCAAAATCCAAGCTTACAGCGACCAAACATCATCGGCTCTCAAAAAACATGTTTACGCCAATTACATGCAATTTATCGAAACTGCAAAGGAGATTTCACGTAATTGCAGCTAAATATAAGCTGCGGTTCTAATTAAAATTACTCGTTTACCTCCACAGATCTTGAATCTGAAATGTATCAACTTTCGCACATTTTAATCGAACAGAGGAATCTCCTGTCGTCCCTTGGGGAGAATGAGGGCTTAGATAACAAAAAAGAATTCAACGAGGAGGAGGAGAGTGAAGAAAACTTGGAGGAGCAACAGAACCAAGCCGCTATAAGAGCTGTTAAAGAAATGGTGCACGGATTTACAGGAAATTTAGACAATAAAACTTTCCTCAGTGAAGGGGCATTAATCGAATTGGACTCAAACGATTACCGGCCCATTCAGCGGGTGTTCTTCTTTCTCTTCAATGATTTGCTAATCGTTTCGAAAGTTAAACACGATAAGTAAGTATCGCTGAAAATTTTTTATTTCGAAGCAACTAATCCTTCGCCTTTAGAAAACTGGAGTTCGTAGCTCAGTACGACCCGCGTAAAATCGCAGTTATCAATATAAAGGATTTAGATGGAGTTAAAAATGCCATTAACATCATAACGTCCGATGGTTCGAAGATATTTCAATGTGTAACTGTTGCTATGAAGGTACGAATTATCAAAATATTCTTTTATATACAAATAAATATGTTAACGTCTCCTCCCGTTCCTTCTTCTAGAACGAATGGATTGAAAAGTTCGAAATAGCCCTTAAATTCAATCAAACGGTTAAGCACAAAAAGGGTCCTGCCCCCCAGCCGCCTAAGCTGCAGAAGCAATTCTCGTCGTTGGACACAAAATCAATAATAAGTGATGCGACACTAAGTCCTACTGAAGAAACGAATTCTATTGCTGAAAACTGGGCCCCAGATTGGTTGGCTGCCGCTCCAGAAGAAATTCAGGCCCTGATAGCCCAGCGTCACTTTGAGGACGCATTGAGCTTGATCCAAAAATCAGAAGATTACTTGGCTCAGGATTCAACATTTTGGAATGCTGCTGAAGTATCTGGGAAAATCAAGGGACTCAAATCGAACTTGGCTAGCGTTTTAATCCACGAACTCTCTAATTGCCAGAGTAGAAGTCTCCAAGCTGCTTTAAGATCATCAAGGAGACCGCTAAAACTTCTAGCCGAAATGGGAAAAGCGAGGCAGGCCTGTGGAACGCTGCTTAAGGTGTGCACGAGCGCTATAAGGACTTCGCAAAGGCAGGCCAGAAGAAATAATCTGGAAGTGTCTGAACTTTTCTTCTGTGACTTATCCCAGGTAGCCAGCGAATTTCTCAGGGCTTTCAGTAATCAAGCAGCTTGCGTAAGTGGTAAGTTGTAAAATGTGAATAAGGCACCTCTGCGGGAGTTATTCGTTTCCAAAATACTTTTAGCTCTGGTTGTTTGGTGTAACACTGAATTAAGGTACTTTGCTGGGCAGCTTATTAAGCACTACCTCACCAAGGGATCCCAGTTGGAATCAGTTGCAAAGTGCATAGAAGGCGTGAGAAAACCATGCGCTAAGGTAATAAAATGTTGACTTTAAGTTGCCTGAAAATAAACGTTTAAATAATTTTCCAAATAGTTAACAGAAATTGGTTTGGATTTGTCGTATCACATGGAAGGACTTCTGCGCAATACCCTAGAACAAATAATTCAAGACTCGCGCTACAGGTTGCTGGAGACTATCGGCCGCACAGAAGACGCTTGGCAGCCGTACAACCTGCAAACCAAATCACATCTGAAAGCGCTTCTACGAGAATTAGACCATTTAGGACTTGATATGAAACCCCAGGTCACAGGGGACACTTGGATAAATTTAACGCAATCAACTGTAAATTTCAGCCGACATTTTCTGAGCGTTACAGAAAGCTGTGGCTATTTGGCGAAAAATGAGTCTCTCAAACTAAACGTTGAAGTTCTTCTGAGAGATTTGTTTTTAGCGCAGTACGCCGTTAAGCCAAATGCTGGAATTACTGTCGATGTAAGTCTACCTGCAAAGACAAGATATAGTACGCAGTAATTAAATATACCTAATTATTTGCAGCTAAATTTCGTTGGACGTAATAAGACGTACATCCTCGAGCAATTGCTTCCCGTGGCTATTGAGAAATTCGAGAAGATTTGTGGAAATAAAAACGAAATTTTATCGGATATATCCTTACAACTTGTTGGGCCACCCAAACCTAAGCCGAGAAATGTTTATCAAACGGATGTGCTCTAAATATTTTATGCAGTATTAGTTTTAAATTATCACCCCAAATATTATAATTGGTAAAACTATAAAACCAATTGACTGAATTGCATATAGAACGGTCCCTTACAAACTAAACTAAATTCGAATTATTCAAATATCAATATAAATAAAACAAGTTAAAATTTATTAATCATCGTCAAAGACAATCTTTTTACCCTTAAACTCCGAAATTGTTTGTCTCATTTTCTGCTTCGCTTCCCAAGATGGGTGCAGCTTTTCACTGGCTTCAGCTGAGTTAGCTATTGCAGATTTATTTTCCGAATTAATATTAACATTCGTTTTTCCATCATCGTCAAATTTATATTTTTTTCCTTTAAACGTCGGAACAGTTTTCTGTTTTCGTTTAGCCGCCCACGACGGGTGCATTTCTTCTTTACTGGACTCTTTGCTCATTGTACTTTGTGATTTCGACCAATTTTTGGAAGAATTGCGATTAGTTTTAGTCTGGCTGGCTCTTGAATATCCGAACGCTTGTTCGCGCCTTTCTTTTCGGACCAGTCCATCATTAGGCGCTTCAGGCTGGACGCGGTCAATTACAACAGTGGATAAATAGTTATCTCCAGATTTTGTAACAAAGAACGGATCAACTGCTTTCGAAACGCACTGCTTCAAACTAGAACTCTTGTCTAATAAAGCCTGTTTTACAGTCTTACGTTCCTGTTTTTTAGTTTCCCTACTTGATTTACTAAAATTTCCATCTTTTGAAATATTTTCTGGTGGTTTATCTTCATTGGTTTCAATTACTTCCCAACCGGGCGCTTCGAGATTGTTTGATTTTTGTGTTTCTCCTGCCCTGAAGGGGTTCTGCTCGATCCACTCATTGTCTAGATTTCCTCTGGCCGGTTGTGCTTTCTTCTTTTGCCCTGCTTTTTCTCCTTTTTGTACACGTTGAATTTTCTGTTTTCTCTTACTTAACGCTTGCACTTCATCTCTCCACCCGGGGTTTCTTTCGTCGTCGAGATGGAGCAATTCTTTCAGAACTTTCGTTACCTCTGCGACTGATTTGTGCGCGGAAAGCAGCGCCTGTGCGATTTCTTCAGGAGAGCCTTTTCCATTTGTAATTACACTGTTTGGGTTTTTCTCGTTCGTTAAGGCCTTTTTCAGAAGGTCAACACTTTGAACTTTCTGCAAAGGATAATAAACGAATTTAAAGAATGTTTTAACCAGCTTTTAAAAATTTTGAAATAAACGTATACGCTTAGTCCAATAAAACATTGCAGTCTGCATATTTACCTTAACTGCTGCTAGGATATCAGAAGACTTGTCTAATTTTGTTTTAAGTTTTGTATCGTCAGGCTTTTTCTCGATGATTTGCCTCAGCTTTCGAATTTTCTTTACCAGCCTGTTAATGATATTAATTTTCGCCTGTCGCACTTTCTTCTTATTTGATAAGAGCTTGATAAAATAAGAATCATTAAAATAAAGCATGCTTTAATGATAATTCAGTAAACGTACCTGATTATTTAAAAGCAATTTGTCCAACATTTTTTATTATTTAAAATGAAAACAAGAACACACATAACCAAACTTTTGTCAATATGCGAGAACTTCATTTGCATTTTTCTGACCTGTGTCATATTTAGCATTTGTAAGGTTTAGAACGAATTTCTGGAATGAATGGTGAGTACTGTATTCTGGCTTTTATTCCTAGTTGTCTTAAATTTTTTAGTGAATTAGTTAACAATTATTAAAGAGAATTCGGAGTCTATGTCTTTCCAAAACCGTCGATTGGAATAATATCAGGAACACTAACCGGTACAGAATCCCCTAAAACAAATTTATAACTTTCTTGGTGCTGATACCTCAAATATACCGTATTGGGGGGTCCATTTGACATTTATTTTTAAAAGGAAAAAAAAGTGGGCTTTGCCGGGAGCTTGTTGGACTGTGATTCATGCATTTAGTTTTTTCTGTCTTTATTGGATAAATAACAATTTCAATAAGTAAGAAATGGTAAAAGCAAATCAATTTATTAAATTTACTTTATTTTAGTTGAAACTAACGCTTGGTTATGGCAGATCCAAGATTGAAACAGATCACGATTAAGACAGGTGTTGTGAAGCGTTTAGCTAAAGAAAAAACTGTGTACGAACGGGAGGCCGAGGCACAAAAGAAGCGCGTTGAGCGGCTTAAGGAGGACGGCCAGGATGAGCATGTCATAAAAAAACAAGAGGAAGTGCTTCAGGAGTCGCTGATGATGTTGCCCGACTGCCAAAGAAGGTAACCACAGTCTTGAATCTATGACGCAGTTTACCACTTTTGCCCCTCCCCCCTCAGGTTAGTAAGAGCTTACGACGACTTGAACGAACTGCTCAAGAACGAGGAAGAGCTGCATGAAACAAAGGAATATGCAAACGCTCTTTCGGTGCTGAATGACGCAAAGCCTTTGATGTCAGCCGAAACAAAGTAGAACATCACTTTCGCAGGAGCAAACCTAGATTTAAGATGTCCAATAACAGCTTTTATAACTTAAGTAATCACGAACTTGCACGGTACAGCGATCTTCCAGAAACAGGCTCTTGTCTCATATCGAAATGTAGGAATGACTTAAAATTCGCTCTTAAGGGTCTAGCTCAATTGAAGCAAACTGTAGAACAAGTTAAAACCGAACAACAGGTACTCAATGAGCACGAGTGGGCTGCAAAAATGTTTGATATTGAAAAACAAAAACAGGAAATCTTAAACCGAATCGAAAAGTACGCAGAAACTAATTTACTGGGAAAAATCCGAGATTTACTAAAACGCAGGAGGAAGAAAAGGGAGCGTATAAAGAGGCAGAACGCCGTCCTAAAAATTGAAAGAAATAATGCTCAATTAAACAGAGAAAAACTTCATAGAATTTGCGATGATTGGGTTAAGCAGAAAACTGAGAAAGATTTAGAACAGAAGCGAATGAAGGAGGCTTCTCACCGCTCTGAATTAGTTCTCTATTCCGTTAATAAAAGAATCGGTAGTGCTGAAAAGTACCTTCGTCTTTTTGAGATGGTAACAAAATTAAGGAGAAGTAGATATCATGCGAATCCCAGGAGAGATAACAATGAAAGGGGTTTTCTAGAGAAATTAGAACGGCTACGAAGCGTTTGGAATGATTCTTTACTGGCTTACAACGAGGAGAAGAAAAAATTACAGTCGTTCTTGAGCGAAAGTTCCAAACCCCTAGAACATCAGTGGAGAGAAGTACTTTTCGGAGCAGGTTTCCAGGACAAGACACACAACATGGAGGCAAGGAGCTTACAACAATTAATCGAGATAAGGTAATAGAGGAAATAAATGTTCAGCGGTTTGAGGGCTTAATATCTTAAAAATAATTTGTGCACAGAGGTAAAGTCCGAGTTCGTCTGAAATTAAACAAACAACTAAGGTGCTGAACAGAAGAAATGATATTTATATAAATTTATTTTAATTTAGACGTACTTGGGATTCCTACATTGTTCCCGCAGACTGCGACTACGGCTCCTCCATTCCTGTAGGCTGGGTGACACCGAACAAAACCCCTTTGGAACAGTGGAAGCGATACCGCAGCAAGTAAAAGAGCACGTGATTGGCAGAATTTCCTTAGATTTCAATTGAGTATTTTTTTTAAGCGCTGTTTTCTTTATATTTTTATCGAAACTTTTGAATAAAATAAAACATGTTAGTCTAAATTAATACGCTGAGAAAGATGTTATTCTTATCGCATTTGGTAAAGTTTCAACCGAAAAGGGGATGGGTAAGTCGTAAACAATTAAATATAAGTTCATGGTTTTAAAAACAAAGTACTAAGGCCTGGGACGATAGAAACAACAAAATTTCTCCCAAAAGCGATTTCGTTTACAATTTAGCTTCATCATAATCAAAAGTCCCTTAACATCTAGATTGGTTAAAACTAGTAAATATTGCAAAAAGTACACTCCATTCAGTGGCGGCTCGTCAGAGGAAGCAGAGAAGAAACATAATCTAATCTACGTTTATAGCCAGAATAGCTTTGCTTAGTTAATTTAATTTCATGCAAACTAAATTTTATCATATTCTGCTTCCTCTTCCTAAGACGCCACGAGCCCTCACTAACTCCATTCAAGTTCATGATGTGTAAAAGTCACTTCTTATCTTATAAAATAAAAAAACATGATCAACTAAAATTTGTCATAATATATAAACAGAAATATAAAATAACTCTTACTACTGTACTCGAGCTCTAGCTACTGCCATACGCCGGCATAATTTCCTATGAGTGTAGCAGGTAAAGGACCCCCAGCAGCAAATATCCGAATGCCACTTCTGTCGTAACAGTGCGTGTATATTGCTGGTACGTATTTCACCTGCTGGAAGCCATCCATGTCTTCTTCTGGATACTAGAGATAGAAAGAATTATAAGTGATTAATTTTGTATACTTCCGCATATTTCTGAGTTCTTACCACAATTCCTTTACTAGCCTTTAAGACTACAGTTCGTGAAGCGTTAACACTGCTTTCCAAATACTTGCCAGCCCTAATGTCATAGAACATGAGCATTCCTAAGCCCGTGCCCACCGTGAGTATGTTTCCCTGAAAGCTTGTTGACCTAATCCCGCAACCGCTGTACCGGGAAGTTATTTTTTTTACAGCCTATGGAAAGATATTTAGGCAAATTATAATTTTTGCTTTTTGCCATAGTGCATTTTAGAAAGTCTAAATACCTGAAGGGTTCTTGCATCCAACAAAATTGTATAGGAACGGCATCCGACGGCGTACAAACCGCTACTGTGGTACGATATGCTCACATTATCCTGGCAATTAGGCAATTTTCTTGAAAGTTTCTGCTTAAATGTTTCAGCATTAAAAATATGAATATATCCATTGAGAGAAAGCGCTGCTATCTCTTTGTATTCTTTATTAAAACAAAGAGAACGAATCTGCAAAAATTAAAACATTACTTAGTAATCGTTATCTTATCAAAAATGAAAAAGTATACCCTTTGGGCTGCTCCACAGTCTTTAACACAAATAGGTAAAATATTAGCGAATGTTGGGCACGCTTCCTCCCCGCCATCGGGGAAATCCATGAGATCTTCATTTATCCTCCATAAAGCCATTTTCGAGTCTTTTGATCCAGAGACTAGAAATTGATCGTCCAGCCAGCACATCCCCATTATTATTTCCCGATGACCGCTGCTTCCCACGCAAACAGGATCGAGGGTGGGCAGTCGATACACAGCTACATCGGCTGAATTCCTTGCTCCCGTTGCAAGGAAATTTCTACTCGGATTTATTTCGATAGCATGCAGTCCTGCCTGATTTTCGGCATTATATCGACTATTGGAGAGAGTTGGTATGGCATCCACTCGCCTCATATTTACGTCGTACACTAATAACTGAGATTTTGTACAGTAATTGATTAAATTGAAGAATGTTGAGTGTGGTAGGACTCACCTTATTGCACTTTGTGCCAAAGACAACTTGTCTATTGCTCAACCACTGTGAACAGAACACCTTGTTTCTGCATCCGAGCGATATAGGCGTTTCCCGGAGCATGTCGTGCGTTAGAATGTATCGGCTAGCATAGTCTAAGCTCACAACGCGTTCCTGGGTAGTGGGTTAAAGAAATATTACAGATTATATTTAAATAAAGGTTGAAACTTATCCTGTTCAAAAATATGTATGTTTGGGGCGGAAATGCCTGATAATCAAATTTTTTTAAGTCAAACTGAAACTAGCGATCACTGTTTGACATTGAAAAAAATTTAACGAATTAATTAACTAATCGATTCAAGCCATATCCTTTCCAAAAGATTTTTTCGTTAGACCTAATAATATATTTTATTTATAAAGGTTGCAGGAGCGGCTTTCGAGAACTTTTTGCATCATAGTTTAGATATAGGTTCATAATGAAGCTCACATGTAGGTCTTTATTACAATAAGAAAACTACAAAATACTTACTTCCCTTAAATTACTCTCTCTACTCCGCAGATAGTCGTCGAAATTAAAAGATGTGTGCAAAATCTCATTTTGGATCTCTGGGGTTTCTTCCTCACTCTCCGAGTCGTCGTACGTAACAAAATCATCTGGCTTATCAGGTTTTCTCCGTCGCTCTTGCCTTAATGCATGGGGTGTTATTGTAATAAAAGTTTTTGGGGCCCAAATTACCGCTATTTACCTTAAAATTCTCGCCTTCACCCTCCTTTCTTCCAGTCGAGACGAGACGTAACATGCAGGATATGTGCCAGCCACCGTCTTTTTCGCAATTTTTACCATAGACCCCAATCCAATATCATGTCTAGTTCTTATTTCAAACATCCTTTTTAGCCTATCGCTTTAAACTAGCTCATTATTTAAGTTGTGATATTGAAACTTTTAGGAATTTGTGTACAGAGCGAATTAAATGACAAACAAATTGACGTCTGTCAATTATTGTAAACAGAAAAATAGGGCGATGCTATAGCCTATTTTTGTCTCTTTTTAATCTCCTTTTATTTAAGAAGAGGAATATTTAATTAATCGCTTTATTTTTCCCTTAAATGCTGAGCCAGACAATGCAATTTTTATGACTCAAACACGACCTCCTACGAACTCAGCCTGAAAAGTTAATAGAAGAAATTTTATTCCTCCGTTGTGCGAATACTGTTAAAGTTGAAATTTGACTTTTTGCAATTGAGTGACAACTGAAATTCCTCGTGCACAATTTTTGAATAAGCGAGTGCGGCTGCTACATTACCTTAAATTTTTCTATAAATCTCTCGTGAAATCCGGATAAAACTATGGTTATTAGTACAACCGAAATTGAAGCGATTGGGAAAGTTCTCAACGATAAAAATCGTCCGCTCAAAGAAAGATTCAGGGCACTGTTTACCCTAAAAAATGTTGGAGGACCGGATGCGATCCGCTGCATTTCAGAATGTTTTGAAGATGATTCAGCCCTACTGAAGCATGAACTTGCATATTGCATGGGACAAATGCAGGACACCCGAGCGATCCCTGTTCTAACAAGGATTTTAGAGGACGTAAAACAAGAGCCGATGGTTCGTCATGAAGCAGGTGATTCACCAGATTGAAATTTAAAACAACATGTAAATAAACGCTTATCTTTCAGCGGAAGCACTTGGAGCGATCGGAGCCCCTGAAGTAAAAGAAATTCTAGAAAAATACAAATCCGACCCTGTGATAGAAGTTGCAGAAACTTGTGAAATTGCCTTAGATCGAGTCAACTGGCTGAACGCAAACAAAAAGTTCAACAATGAGGGGAATCCTTACGCCTCTATAGACCCCTCGCCGCCCGCCGAAACCAAGAGCGTTGAGGAGTTGAAGAAAATTTACCTGAACGAGAATGAAACCCTCTTTAACCGGTACAGAGCGATGTTCAGCTTGCGGAACTTGAGGACTGAAGAAAGCATTCTTGCTCTAACTGAAGGCCTCAAGTGTAAAAGTGCTTTGTTCAGGCACGAGGTTGCTTTTGTGCTGGGCCAGTTGCAGGAGCCTTGCAGCATACCCTCGCTGGCCGAGAACTTAAAGGATGAGTCTGAAAACGAGATGGTCAGACACGAGTGTGCCGAAGCCCTTGGCGCTATTGCCACAGAAGAATGCATGGAGCTCCTCAGCGTCTACTTGAAGGACAGCAAGCGGGTGGTCAAAGAGAGCTGCGAGATTGCTCTGGACATGTGTGAGTATGAAAACAGCCCGGAATTTCAGTACGCAGATACGCTGTTGAAAGTATCTGAGAAATAAATAGCTTTGATTAAATCTGTCGTATTTATTCATTTAGTAATAGTAGCTTCCGATTAGATAATCCCTGTACTTATTCTAAAAATAAAAAATATCTTCTATTAATAAGTTTTCTTAATCTCGGTGGTAATTCAAATTTCTTCGTTAAGAAAGAAAATGGCAACAGTGCGCAATTTGGCGAATGCAATAAAAAATGAGCTCACTAATATCAGGCGTTCACAACCCAGCATTTTGCTTTTTAGCGTTCCTCGAATGAAGTAATAATTTGAATTTACAAAGTAAAATTTTTTTTTAGGTTTTGCTTAGAGTATTAATAAAGCTAAAATGTTATTATATTTTTTTAATAAATGAATACTAAATTGGATGAATATTATTTTCTATAAAAGCAAGTAGAAACTGAAATCGATGTCCAGGTCTTCCACATTTAATTTAAGATAAATCTATTAATTTTTAGAAACTCTATCAAAATTACGAAAAGAAATGCCACTAATTACTAGAGCGATCAGTCTTTGCATCGTAGGTTGAAAAGTTTTTGCCCAACAGTCGTTTACACAATCCAACTCGACATTCAACCCAACCGCGTTGACAAACAAGTTGGCAAACTTCAGGGCTCGTTTGGCAATTCGACATCGACAGTCGACGGCAGCAGGTTGGAGATGACAGTTTTATGCGTTGGACTAACTTTTCTGAAATAACGAAGTTGAAATTGAGGACAATGACTGTAATTGTTGATAATCAGAGGTGGAGGGAATTCTTCGAAACGTACGAAAGTTTACCGGAATTGTGGAAGGTTAAAAGCGAAAGCTATAGAAACGTTGATAAGCGACAAAAATGGCATGGCATGGAAAAGTTTACTTGAGAAATATAAACAAATCGATGGTCAAGCAACTTTAAATACTGTGAAGGAAAGGATCTACAACATTCGCACTTGCTACCGACGCGTCTTGAAGAAAGTAAGTCAGAGTGGAAAGTCGGGAGCTGAAGATATGTACGTGCCATCACTGTGGTACTTTGATCTCCTCTGGTTCTTGCGAGACCAGGAGAATCCAAATTCGAAACAATTAACTTTGGATTCAGGAGACGAGTTTGCTACTTCTCGTGAATTTAAAGTAATTAATGAAAGTTTTTTTCTGAAATTGAACGATATTTTTAAAACCCTTTATTTTATTAGGCTGAGAATCGCCAGAAAATGAAAAGAGGTCGTTTCAACAAAGATAATAATAATAAAAAAAGCCAATTTCTTCAAAAAGCACTGGACTACTTGGACTCTTCCACTAGGCAAAACAATAAAGATGATGCGGCAGTGTACGCTGATGCGTGGGCTTGTTCCTTTAGAAAACTTTCTGCCGAGCAGCAGTTGTACGCTAAGAAAGCAATTGACGAAATTTTGGTATTGGGGCAATTGGATAAATTAACACTGAATTGTATAGCTATAGAATAAAATAATTTTAATTCACTGTACTAACTTTTTAGTAATAACAATCTTTTATAAAAAAAAAAACGAGAGACTTATTAAATAGTTACCAATAAGGAACATTATACATACTTTTATTTACGATTAAACTCAATGTGATAAGTTTTAAGTGAACAATTTTGTGTTCAACGTTCATATAAGCAGGTATGTTTTTTTATTCCTTCATAGAGCCTAAATGATAGAACTGGTCTCAATAAATAAGGTATCAAACTATCGTTCATATTACCGCGACTGCCATGGTATGTAACTTTTCAAAAATTCAAATACGGCGGATGTTGGACACTTCTATGTAATCTCCGTATCTCATTTAGACTTGTGCATCTTTAACTTTTTATCTAATAAACAAAATTTTTGCATCACCTACAAGTAATGTATTTAAAATTATTCCAACTTAAAATTCTAATCAAATTCGGTTTTATGTACCGAAGGAAAGCCAAATATTGTTTTTGCAAAATAGCTTATTAGAAAAGAAATCTTCCTCTTTATTTTCTTAATTCTATATCGCCCATAGCCACAGGAATTTATGTCTGAAAGAGAACAAGGGCAGGCAGGGAAGAATCTCTTGCTGGGATTAACTTTTATTAAAAAGTACTAAATACACACAAATCACATTACTTGTAGAAATATTTATATATAATCGTGTCAACAATATTCCTATGTTAAAACCATAAATACATCATGCATTCGTAGTAAAATAAAATTACTTTAACAATTCCGCGCGGGAGCGGCGGCTCAACTGCTCCAGTGCTACTGTCGCCGGCCACTTTACAAGATTTCTATATGTACTTCATTTACAAATTGCTGTTTTTGGCTTACGGCTAAATTGTAAGATACAGATGCTACGGGGTTCCTAGGCTGCTTAAAAAGAGATTTCATTGTGTGGTACTATGCGGTTCATAATCGCGAGAGATAATTTACGTATATTAAGGTCCACTTAAGAACTATCGGTAATTTCTCGAGTGTTTCTGGGTTAATCAAAAAACGACAAAAATTGGTGAGAGGAGGCGAAGCTCGGCTGCAAGCAAGTTAATTTTTATTATGGGGACCGGGGGCAAAGGAGCCTCGGCATGGGAGTGATTCCGGCCACTAGACACTTGAAATTCGTTGTGTAGACGCTTTTTTGGCCGTATTTGGGACCTCGAGGGGACTTATTCATTCATTTGTACTTTGCATTTTTGTTCGAAGTTATTATATCCGACCCGGGCGCGACCCCATAGCTTTTCACCCATTTTTTTTTCCTTTTCATTATTTTATTTCATTTCGGGAACTGTACGGCCGCTTTTTGCAAGCAATACAGAGATCCCGGCGCAGCCTACAAGTCTACACGTAAACTAACTCAAAATAAATAAATCTTCGTACAAGTTAAGGAATAAAAAGTATTAACAGTCTTTACTTGGATATCAATAGTTTTGCGCCGCTTGAACAATCAGTAGCTACGAAGAGAGGGGCGGCTGGGGTGCATAGTAGAGTTACGCGGATAGAGATGAGGTCTGGCACCAGCTTACCTGGTAAACTGTCCGCAAACTAATTTTTGTCATGAGACACTCGTCGCCAGGAAGTCCTGCAGACGTTGTACAGTCGTCCTGTCCAGGGCGCACAGGTCAAAATCAAACGTTTTGCTGGTCATCTCGAAGCGACCGGTGGCGGCGATCATTTCAACGACCTGTTGCAGCTCGTTATTGTCCTGCAGGGTCATAATTTTATGCTGCAGTTCGCGGAGTTCGGACATGTAATCGACATTGGTGCCACCTCGATCGTTTGAGTTATTCGCTGCAAGGGACATTGAGATCGGGGCTGAAGATGGCGTACGAAAAACTGGGGAGCTGTTGGTAATACGCGGGGAGGCATTATGCGGTGCTGGCTGGCTCGAATTCAAGCCACCCGATAAAAGAGGTGATCCGGGCTTCTCATCCTTGACCTCTTCCTTTTTAATCTGCTTGTTCGGCGGGAGATCTGGATTAACAATTGGCGACACGCTCTTCCTGGTAAACGGTTCGGGATCATCCTTACTTTTCCGTTTTCGCTTCTTGCTCTCCTTCTCAGGCCTTGTTTTTTCGCGACCCTTGTGATCCTTCTTTTCGGGCTTCACCTCCTCGAATTGGGGAGCTGCGGGCTTAGGCACGACGAGATCAGGGAAGCTGCTATTCGAAGTATCCGAGTGATTATTATTCTGCTTAACTTCGGGCGCTGCAGGCAGTGAGCTCTCATTGTCCGAGTCGCTCGATTCCTGATCGCTCAGCTTGCTGGTTGAGTTGCTGATAGAATTTGAGTTGGATTTTTGTTGTGCAGAAATAAGGGAGTCGCTCATCTGGGGTGATGGCTGCGGGACTTTTCTATTTTCATCTTTTTGCTTGCTACTCTTCTCCTTTTTCTTGTCTTTTGAAGACACATCCTTTTCCTTATCCTTGCTCTTATCCTTCTTCTTATGTTTGTGCTTCTTTTCGGAATCTTTCTCATGCTTTTCCAGTGTCTTCTTTTCAGCACTCCCAATTTCAGTCGCTTTATTTTCTACCTTCTTCAGTTCCTTTGGATCTTTTGGTTGTCCCTCTTTTTTGGGAGGATCCGTTTTTGGTTCTGCTGTAGGCGCTTTAGCCGGAGTATTGCTAATATGACTTGCTCCAACTGGAGTAGGGCCCAACGAAACGCTACTGCAGCTGGAACGATCCTCCTTTTCCTTCCTTTCACGATCTCTCTCCTTACGTTCACGATCTTTATCCTTGTCGTGAGACTTTTTCTCCTTCTTCGATTTTTTTCCACTGTTACTGGATGTTTTCTTAACATCAACGTCCGGCTTAATCACCGGTTTTACAGCGTTCTCCTCTCGACCAGCTGCTGAAGAACTTCTTGGCGGACTAGGTCTTTTGGGGCTTATAGTTCTCTTCGGACTGTTTGGCCGCTTGAGCGCCCGGTCCTTGCTCCGATCGCGATCTTTTGAATGGGACTTCTCCTTCACCTTCTCGTCCTTTCTCTCATGTTTTTCATCGCTTGGAGCCTTTTTACTATCCTTTGAGGAATCCCTTTCCTTATGCGGACTGTTCCGGCGATGCTTATCCTTCTTCTCGACTTTCTCACTCTTCTCCTTAATCGAACTCGCTGAAATAGCTGAAGATTTCTCAGGTGCCTTATTGCTTATCTTGCTGCTTGTAGCTAAACCAGGGCTCCCCTTACTCTTGGGGTCAGGCGAAACCTTCGTAGAGGTCTTTGTTATTGGTGGGCCAAAAAGTGTTGCAAAGGTTTGAATTTTACTGTCGTCAGGGCGAATTTTGTGCTTTTTAATAGCTTCAATGGTTGCTTTGGGCTTAGCCACTTGAGTCCTCTCCTCAGCTGAATCTCTACTCTTTTCATCATAATTCATTATTAAAAGAGACCCACCTCCCTTTAGCAGTTTCTGCTTAAACTCCTCCGAAGGACTATGGAAGATGAACTTTTTCACAACACTTCTGTGAACTGGCGGACCAGTGTTTTGCAAATCTAAATCGTATGAATATTGCACCCGTTTCGGATCATCGCGATTTTTAAAATAAATATCAATTGGAAGCACAAATCCAGCGTAGCCCGACTCCTTTAGGATGTACGGGGCCTCCTTGTAGGCTGTAAAATAAAAGTCTCTATTAATTTTTTTAATAAAAATAAGTATAAATGGAACTTACTTCGCTTCGGTTTTGGGAATGAATCGTGGAGGTTAAAAACCACTTTATCCACGAAATGGCTAATATCGCTTTTCTCGACCCCACGCACGTACAACTCCCAATCATGAGTGAATCCTTCGGGAGTTTTTTTGCTCTTTAATTTGGCCGTGTGCCCAATTTCAAAGGAAACCTTAACAGCCATTGCTAAGGCCTGAAAATGTTTTGAGAATTTATATTGATACGAATAATTCCATGTCGACCTTAATTCTATTATTATCATGTTAAAAATAACATAGTTAACTTAAGACAAAAAATTTCCTTCCTTTAGTAATCATAGACTTGAATTTATTTATCCAAAACAAATTCTTTTTATTTTCTGGTAATATTCGGAATCAGTCTGTAAAACTGAGTTAATAAAGTTGTTTGATACTCTAAAGTTGAGAAATTAGCCCTTACACTTATTTGTTGTTATTAAATATAAAATTTTTTAACTGAATGTTAAAAATGCAACTACGAACCGAGTCATCTTTGATTTTTGAGTTCAGTTCAGTCGTGGACGAACGCTAGAGGAACAGAGCCTATCAGAGCGAAGTCTTACTATTTATTGCGTTCTTTTAAATTATTAGTAATATTGAAATAAATATTATTATTATATTTCATGTTTCCGGAATTTCTTACCTTTGTGTGCCATTATAATATATATATAATAAAATATATAATACAAAAGTGGAAAATTCAACACCGACAATTCACTGAGACATTGTCACAGAATAAAAGCAATGAAATTATTTAAAAAATAATTATTTACAGGAAATGGTGTAAACTTCTGCAATTCACCATATGCCAGCGCAAATGTTTAGAAAATTTGCGTTTTTAAGCTTTTAATAGCCAATTCAGTCAATGAGATTAAGCGCGTATGAATTTTTACAGCTTTATGCGTTAAATTTAAAATAATGTTATAGCAGTTCGAGCAGAAAATTGTATTTTGTTTTAAGCCCTGAATAATTCTACTTTTAAACAAAAAAATAATAATATAATAAATTCAGTTAATATTGTAACTCCCTGTTATATGAGTGGAAGTGAATTTATTTACCTAAATCGGAAATATACAAAATGAAAATACATTGTTTTTTTATATTATTTATATTTCGAGAATGAAAGAAGAAAAATTTAGATAATATCATAAATTCCTATTTATTATTAACACTATTTTTATTATATTATAACTACAAAAGGTGGTAAGGAAATATAAATATTTATAGCTATTCCAAGAAAAAAACACCTGAATACAACTAAACTACTACCTGCTCCCTATTCCAACAGTTGCCTCGTGGGAACCCCTGCCACCTTATAGCTAAATTAGAGGCTTAAATTCCCATAAAAGTTTTTCATGCAATTCAGCTATGAGGTGAAGGAAACTTGCGACAGAAGAGCTTTGAACTTCGAATGCATTCTTTGTTGTTGCTCTGCACTTGGAAGCCATTCGATGTCCTAATAGGTGATTTTATTGACTTTTTCACAATAATTGCGCTACGTTGTTTTAAGGGTGAATACGTGATAACTCAAATAACTCGGATATCCCTCTACTTTTTACATTGCTGTTTTTGTGTAGTGTTTAAAGTTAGAATAGTTTGCTCAGTCTTTATTCCGCAATACCCTTCCTTCTTCTGCGACGCTGTACCAGGCACCCAGGGCACAACACTGAGCTCCTCATTTGCTAAACAGAATCTACAAAGCAAAATCACAGGTGGGTTTCTGATTAAGATGATGTTTGAGATAATCAGGGAAACGACAGTGGGTTATTTTGGAAGATGATAATGAAACGAGTTAAATTGTAAGAATCTTGCTAAATTTATTTTTGGCAATCTAAAGAAGAGAATGTGTACTATAAAAGTATCAACTTTATCTTCCGAAATAAATATCGCGTTTAAAAATAATCTACAAAGTCTCTCTATAAAAATTTACAATAATCTTTTCTAATAGGTGAATTTGTAAATTGTAAGTAATTTTTTACTAAGTAGCTCACGTTTATTGTACGATCCAGTGTTTGGGGTGGTTTTTACCCCATCTGCGATAGTAAATTTTATACATATATCTGAGTTTGGAGTTGTAATTTAAGTGGCGATAAAATTCTAAGTTCACTATTTCTGAATGCAAATCGATTCCCTTCTGTTATATCTTGTATGACTATTTTTTGTTGTCTAACTTTTATACCAAATTCAATAAGGTCAAATTTATTTTTGCAGGTTCAACTGGGTGTTGAAGTCTTCGATCGTCCCCAAAACGAACTCAAGACCTAGCTTCTTGATTTCTCTTCCACTGACGTCTCAAAGTTCAGGGGGAACGGCAATGTTCAACTTAAAAGAACTTTAAAAGATTAAATCTTGTCAGCAACCTCCGGACATAGACGGTAAAAACTTGTAGATGAACTGAGGTAAGGGTTTTGAGGTTTATAGTAGGATATTTTGCCCTTTTTTAAGGACCTATTATTAATATTAACAAAATGGGAATTATTTAAAGGGCGGAAAGACCATGTCACACTTCGGAGTACAATCGAACTGCAGTAACAAATGTGCACGTCGCAATGCACAAGGGGGAAAAATGCCTGGAGCCCATGAAAACCTCATTCGTCCTGAACGAGTTAATTTTGGAAACGCGTCAATAAATTAGCCTCGTTATTCATAATCATAACATAAGCTTACTAAATAGGTAAATAAATTCGTGGAGAGTGCATTCAGTTTTCAGGTATTACCTAATTTACCAAAATTCTGACTCCTTGTCTGGAAATTAGTCGTCCCGTTGAACCACTCCCGTCATTAAGGAGCCGGTTAACAGCCACAATTCGTACAAAGCGAATACACTTAAGCTGATAAAGTTTACAAAATCGGTTTTTCATAGGTTTGTATTCTTATCTACTGCCTTGTTAATTAATATGTTAATTATCACCCAAAAAACCGCAAACACCTCGCTTCAACTTTTCAGGGATAATGGCAACTAATGTCAAATATTCTTCTTCTTCATTTATAATGATCACCAATTTTGTGAATATTAAAAAAGGGAATGCTTTTAATTTTTTCTAAATTTGTTCACGGACTTTTTCGAAGTTATTTTATTGTTTTTTAATATGAACACAAACCGGCCAAAAATTATTTAATAAAAGCAAAAACTCATAAAATAAGGATAATTTATCTAAGCTGTATTCAGAAACTCATTCCGGAACGATTGGGTTGAACCCAAGTTGTTCAGAAATTGGAGGGAACTAGTTCCATCCCTGTTCAGAAAATCGGAACTATGGTTCCGGAACCTGGTTCCAATAGTTCTGCTTTTTGCTGGGGTTGAAAGGAATGATTCCGTGATGTGATTGTGTTAGTGAGGTTGACAATTCGGCAGAAGAACTGTCAAGCTGCATTTCTGGTTCAGCTTTTGTGTTGTTCGGTATAATATTTTGAATTACTTTTGGTTCCTTTACTTATTTTGCTTTAGATTAGGTCTGGCAGAGGACTCCAATTATGACCATTGAATGGATGAAGCCATAAAGCTAGTTTTCAGCTAAGAGTTGATACCACCGATAAAGTGCCTACAATAATTATCCAACATTTGGAGAACCTGATCGAGTTATTCCAAACAGCGTGATTAGAATAGTTATCCTGTCTCGAGGCAGCCCAGGAAATAGAATTTGTGTGCCTCTTTTACGGACGCGCACTCAAAACCTATTTGAGTAACGAGATGGTTAAGGCAAAAAACCCGGACAGACGATTTTTTAATCGTGAAAATTAAAGGCGAAACAAAGGCTAACGCAGCATATTTTGAAGCCGAAAATGCCCTCATTAATTTCATGAAGTGTAATAGTGATTGAATCAAAATAATTTATATTTAGGCGGCACTTATCGCGATTCTGAGAGATAAAAAAGGCTTAATTGACAAGGCATGTTTTCGTTTCATTAATTTTATCTTTATTTATTATTAACTTATTTAAATAAATAAACAAATGACAACAAAACAATTTCGAAAAGTTGGATTCAGTTTATTGGGTTGTTCAGGGCTCAAGCTGTTATCGTCGAGGCGATCATTGGTTGTCCCATTATATTCAAGGGTTCTTTTGGTATAAAAGTTGGTTCCAGAAATGCAAATCGCTCTCTTGTTCTCAATTTGGATGTTATGTTTGTATCTGAAAAAATGAAACATTGTTTTTTAATTAATGCATAAACAATATTTTCATATTTTATTTCCGATCTCTCGTTATAAATATATGTACAAGAGCATTAAGATCAAGGGTTTCAAGAACTTTTCTTCGGCTTAATTGGTTTTTATATTAGCACTTATACTTACAGTGTTGTAAACTAATTATCCACTTCTGGAACCTCCTTCTGTGCGATGCTGGTTGCAGGTTCAGGTTCGATTAATTCGCCCATTTTTTACACATCTTGCAGCAAATGTTGATTCCTATGATGCTGGAAACTGCAAATCTTGTATGAAAATGCTAACAGTCTTCACCAGAATCACTGGGATCATTTAAACGCACTTGTGTTGTAAGTATTATGGCTTGCGCGCACAATTTAGCACTCGCGTTAATTATTAATTAATTATAATTCCCGCGGTTTTAAATATTTCTTTCCGAATTGACAATTTTGTGACAGTTACCACTACTTATATACAAATGTCAAGTGGTTCCATGTTGTTCAGAAACTCGCCTGAACCCAGATAGTTCCAAGTGGTTCCAAGTAGTTCCTCGCTCCCATTCCGGAATTAGTTTCTGAATACAGCTCTACTTGGGTTTCAATAAGAAGAAGATCTGCTGTTTTGACATTTCTCGCCGCACTTATGGAATCTTTAGCGAAGAATTTTAAATTGATGAAACGTCGAAAATTCTTCAGATATGGGGTGCCATTTCTCCTGTTAATGGTAGGAGGTTCCTTTGGGCTAAAGGAATTCACCAGTCTTAAGTATGCTTAGGAAATGAATGTAATTCCCAGTGGTAATCCCTTTCTTGCTTTAGGTTTCAATTCAACAAGAAGACCCTTGTTAATCCCGAAGATCTGAAGAAGCAAGGCATCGATATGAAGAAGCCCCAGGAAGTGACGCTCGAAACAGAGTTCGAGAAAATCAAAAAAATTGACATCGATAACTGGGAACAAAAACGAGGTCCGAGACCTTGGGAGGAGGGCACACAAACAAACTAAATAAAAGTAGACTTTTCTAGGGAACATAAATTTATTCCTAAAATTGCAATGGTTAACATAAGATAAAATATGTTTTTAACTTTTGCCTCCAATAATCCTTAACTTAGAACTAATAGCAAACGAAAATCTGAAATAAGAACTTAGACTTCCTCCTCCTCATCGTCGCCCCAGTCGCTCATAATATTCCTCAATTCAGCTCTTGTGATCAAAGTACGCTCCTCCTTGTCGTCCTTGGAGCTAGACGCAGCATTCTCACTGTCTTTTTTCGAGTCTTCTTTCTTCTCCCAGTCCTCAGTTGATTTCTCTTCCGGTTCATGCGTCTCCTGATCCTCAGCAGGTTCATCTTCTTGTGATTCAACACCTTCACCTTCTTTAATCTCTTCGTCTTTACTTTCATCTGCTTCGTCTTCTTCATCTTCATCCTCATGCTCTTCAGGGACTGGAGAAGCTTCCTTTTCTTCTTCCTTTTCAATATCCGCACTGCCATCTTCGTCTTCTTGCATTTTATCTCCATCTTCTTCTTCGACTTCGGGATCAACATTGGGTAAAACTTCAGCCTCCAGTTTTTTTTCCTTAACGCTGGCTTTAGCTGAATCCTCGGTGGGTCCATCATCTTTCGTTAAGGTTTCAAACAATTTTTCTTCACTTGTGATCTTTTCTTCCTCAACGTTACTCGATTGTGAAGGTTTTCCCTTTTCTGGATCATCCTCATCCTCTTCTTCATCATCAGTCCAGTCCGTTAGCAGTTTAAGCTTCATTTCTAGTGAGTCTTCGACTGGTTTCTCGCTTGCAACCTTTGGCGACAAGACCTCTTCTTGCTCTTCCTTTACTTCGTCCTCTTTCTCCTTGACCTTTCCCTCGGTTGCCTAAAAAGGTAAAAAAATATAATTATACTAGTTAACTATTATAAAAAGCAAAAAATATAATTATAATATTTAAGTCGTGTCGTAATTCAATCAAAAATTTTACATGCTTACAAAAAAAGATACAAAATAATTTGCCTCTTCTCAAAAGATAAATTATATTGTTTCAAAAAATAGACCTACCGGCTCGGCTTCCGATGATTTTTCCTGCGCATCATCTTCTGAATTTTCCTTGGCAATTTCATTTTCATTCTCATCATTTTTCGTCTCTTTTTCAACGCTGTCTGTATGACTGGCAATTTCCTCTTCAACCCATTCAAGGGGATCTTTACTTTTACTCTTAGCTCTGTCCAACGATGCTGGCATGCTAATTTCATTTTCCATGTCTGGCTCCTGTCCACAAACAATGAACATGCTATTGTCTGCCACTGGTTCGCTACTTGTAGATTCCGCGACGTTGTTTTGCGCTGCTCTTGCTGAAGCAGTAGTAGCCACATTTGCTTCAAAAGGCTCTTCATTAAGAACCATAACGATTCCATCATGCTGTTGGTCGAGCTGCGAAATAATCTCTTCTCGCTGTGCCGGAGTTAGCTCCATCTCAGTACCTTGGGCATTGATAAACTTCGGTCCTTGGGACGAATCAGTTCCAATAAACTCATTGGTCAACATCTGAGATTCTTCCTCGGTGGTATTTTCGATAATATTGAGGTTAGCCGCATTCAGAGGAGTCGTTGCAGCGGCGGGCTGAATTGTAATTGTGGAGCCATTGGCAGGAATTGCTGTTGCTTGTATAATAGGGAGATTCTTGGACAAACTAATGTCGGAAATAATGTTAATCCTCGAATCATTACTGACATGATCCTGCATATTCACTTCATTGGCGTCTTCTATCGACATATCTTCATCGGAGAAATCTAAGACACCGTCTTCTATGGCACGCTGCTTGTGGAATGACCTCATATGCGTGTACAGCTGCATTTCTTCGCCGAACGATACATTACAATAAATACAAGCCTGTGGCTCCTTTTTCACCGAGTGTTTTGCAGTAATGTGCTTATTTAGAGTATCGTAATCGATGCAAACCTTATTGCAATACTCACACTTGGGGAAATTGTAGGTATGCTCAGTCTTGACCGAGTGTTCTACAAGCAGATGATGGGCTAAATCTTTATTATTTGTGGAACGCCAGCCGCAGTGCTCGCAGAGGCGAGGATCTATTTTTTCCTTATGAACATTTATTAAGTGCCGACGGAATCCGCGATATGAAGGTATGGATATTGGTCGTCCATTGACACCACATCGCAAGCAAAGCCAAGGACCTGCTTTATTTTCAGCCCCCATAGCTATAAGGGCATGCATCGTTTTGCTATCAATCCGACGTGGTTGGGCTGTTGCCACAGTGGCTGATGGTGCCGCATTTGATGTAGAAGTAGATGGGACAGGCTGTTTCACAGCAGCTACAGGTGCAGGTTGTTTTTCCTCAACTTGCAATTCATTGGTATCAATCTCTTTCTTAATAACAATCTTCTGGGCGTTATTGGACTGCGGCATTACCTTCAATTTGATGCTCTTGTTATTTTTTACAATATGTGGATATTTTCTGAGAACTTCACATATTACTTTAGCATGATTTAGTGATTTTGAAGTTGAGTCCTTAACAACAATTGTGGCCCGAGGCGAATTGTCGGATTTAGGTGACGTTTTATGTATTTGCTGCACTGTATGCTGACCCGTCTTTTGCTGTTGAGCCTGTTTGGCTTGTTGCTGAGCTCGGAACTGTTGCTGTTGTTGCTTTACTTGTTTTCGCACTGACTGCGGAGGAATATATTCGTCATCGTCATCGTCATTGTGAAATTCATCATCAAGGGTATCATCATATTCCTGATCATCGTCAAACTCTTCAGCAATTTGTTTCCTCATGCGTTGCTGCTCGGCGTACTCCTTAACATCCTGAATATTTGGTTTCTTCTCTGGAGGTGATTCATATGAGGACAGAGAAGACGCCGGCCGTTTGTTATTAACATTTGTATAACTCCTTCTGAGTTGTTCGAACGGTGAGGCATAAGTTTCATGCTTCCGAATTAAATTATCGTAGTCATACGCGTCTGGCTCTTCCTTGCAAATGAGGGGTTTACTTTCATAGGATATGTTGTCGAAGGATTTTTCAAAGGTCTCAGGTGGTAGAGTGTCTTCGGCACAATCGAAACGAGATGGTCCCTTAACTGGTGTTTTTGAGTGCGGATATTTTGATAATATCTGCGCTGGCTCAGACAACATTCGAGGAAATATGTTCTGGCTGACTGGTTTTATCTGTAGAGTTTTGTATTTTGGTACTGTGCTGACTGCTGGTGTTCGGCGTTGCTGTGATGTTGATGTGCTTTGTGACTGTGTTATGTACTTCCGCTCTTCGACGACCTTTGTTGATGTATTGTAAGGATTCCTGCGAACTTGTTTGGGGGCTACTTTTTGTATTGTCTAGAAGTAAAAGTTTGTTAAACAGACTACGTATAAGCTATCAATTAAAGTGGAGCGATTTGTGATATTTAAACTTAGGAAAAGTTTCTTATATCGAGGGATTCATAGAACTTTTTCAAACCACAGACCGCCCCATTATAGTTAAATAAGATACTTACTTTGTTTACCTGACTCTTATTTTCCATAGTTCTGCGATGTGCTTCCAGCAACTTAAGTAGGACGGTCATATTCATGTCTTTAGCTGTTTTCAACAGGCGTCCATACATAATCAGCTCGAACTCCAGCGTTCCAGTGTACATGAAGTTCACTATGGGTACAACAACGTCCGCCTGGAGTTCAGGCGGCATGATCAAGACATCGTCAATCATTTCACAGGATTGCTCCAGTACATTGAAGAAATCTGTGCACGCACTCAAAACGAGCCGGTGGACCTTCAACTGCGAGTTGTCGTTAAATTGCAGCGTAAGGTCGCAGTAGTCGGTTTTATTGAAGAAATTTTGTAGTTTCTGAAGGAAAAACACCCCCCAGTTATCCACTTTCACAGATTTAATCTCACCCATCTCGCATTAGAGGTAGTTTCGGGCGCCGGTGAACTGCAAAAATTGGAAAGACAATTTTGAATTTTCAGTCGTTGGGGGCTTCGCTTTCTAGGGCTTTCAACAGAGGGAAACTTAAGGTTAATGCCCCGCCATTGTTTGTCTGTTTACAGTCGGACTCCAATTGATTTGGGGCCCCTCACGACGTCCCCTTGTAAGTACCGTTTTGACCGCGAATTTACGGACTTTTTCCCGCAACACATGTCACTTAAAGTAAAAATAGTAAACATGTCATACCAACCATCAGAAAAATTCTTTTTGGGTATAATGCAAAATGGCTTGTGCTTTCCCACTTCGACGGAAAGCTGTGGTGTGCCCCAGACCAACGCGTCAACTTTTTTTAGTTCCAATCACTGCAATTCTTGTGGGGCCCTTGTGCGCAATTGAAATAGTCTTTTAATACAACGATCACTAAATGATTTTAGTAAACTTTAACACAAGATTGTTGGTTGCGATTAAACTGGGGAATTTTATGTACAAACCCGCACAAAAACTTTGTGTGTTCTCTTCACAGGAGTCGCTTCTATCTTCGTTCCTCCTACTTCAACCCAAAATGGCGACTCGTCGAAACAGCAACGCTGTGCGGAAATTGGTAGTTGTATAAAATTAGTGCTAAAAACGATGGTATTTGTAACTCGTCGCGATGTCATCTTGACTTGTTTAGGTGGCGCTGCTAAAAAGCGGTCACTTGAAAAGCATTTATTCATAGAATCCACCCGTTAGCCCCCGCAAAATTTGCATATTCTTTTAATTAGAAAAACGATTGATTCTTAAAAAAATCTGAGCAGCGGTTGCTGAGAGTAATTTAGAAAATGTATTTTTAGACCTGCTGGGAGTGCCAAATACACGGAAAGTTTTATTCGGGATCCGAACCGCTGCCGTCGAGCCATTTTGGGATCAACGCGCCCAAGTCGAATCCTACTGAAAAGCTGCCCGCAGTTCTCCTGGCTCGAGGTGATTAGGGGAGATTTTTCGACTGCTGCAAAGTTCGCAGATTCGCTTAAGCTGGTGATTGGTAATTAGAACAGGTGTGGGGTCCTCGAGCGCTTTCACACCGTAAACTTTAACAGGTTGTTGAAGCACTAGAAACGGTAAATATTTATTCATTAATAAATTATCGGATTCAGTGCTTCCGATATTTTTATAAAGTAATAAGGGAAATGTAATTACTGTTTTTAGGGATCAAAATTGAGGTCAAGGGCAAGAACACCACTAGTTGACCTCTTCGGTACCCTACATCTTTTGTTTGAAACATTTTTCCCAGGTTGCGTAGTTTTTGAGATATTTGGGTGCGTCTATTAAAACAACGTTCCAATTATTTTTTTTATGTAACTACAAATTTGCGGTTTTCTGATTTTTCCCTTTACTTGTGCTATAAGACATTGCTTCTTGGCAAATTTCATGATTCTAGGTCAACGGGAAGTACCCTATAGGTTTTGATTCCCTGGCGAGTGTCAAAATATGCGGTATAAACGGCCGTATCTTTTGATTGTGTTGACTTAAAAGTTTGATTTTTTCAGATATCGAAAGGATTGCAGACCTAAGTATTTGATATTATTTTCAACTTAATACCTCCACGCGTTCCTGCACAAAATGCTCTTGACAGACAGACAGACGTCATAAAGTTAAAAATGTAATTCAAAAATTTTAACATATATATTTTGTAAAGATTAAAATTCTAAGAATCTTCTCGAGAGAAGTTTATTAAATTATACATCGCACAGAAGATATTTTATTTATTGGTCGTAAAATAATTCAAACTGCAATTTGACCTCCGCATAATATTTTAGTACATCACCTAAGATAATGTGGAAACGCGACTCACTTCATGTTTGTTACAATAGCATCAGTCAAAACCAAAATATTTGGCTGGCTGTTGTCAAGTTTCTTTCGTGCAATCGGTTTACAAATAAATCCGTCAAAATAACTTCCGAAAGTGATATGACACCGAAATTAAAATTCGCTGAAGGTAATTAAGTCCGAAAGTATTGAATTAGTGCGGTCCCTCTCATTGTTTAAAACACTTCCAGGCGAAAAAGTCCTATGCTTCCATGGGCCGCTCATCTATGAAGCCAAGGCCCTAAAAAGTATGGTGACTAAAGATAAACAAGTTAAATATTTCATACACTACGCTGGATGGAACAAGAAGTAATGCTTCCTCAAAAATATAATTTATGGAGGGAACTAATGCGAGGTTATCTTTCAGCTGGGACGAGTGGGTGCCGGAGAACAGGGTGCTGAAATACAATGAGGCGAATGTCCAGCGGCAGAAGGAGGTGTCGAAGCAGCACGCCTCCCTAGCATCCAGAAATAAAAAATGTAATTGCGGGTGGATTTACTTAGAATTATTTTAAAATTATTGCCACTTTAGCTACACCAAAGGCTAAGAAATCGGAAGGCGTTGTTGCAAAGGACGGCGATTCGAGGGCTTCGACGCCGTCTAAAGAAATCACAAAAGAAGTTCCAGTCACTCCTGCACCATCGACTTCCGGCCGAGGCCGCCCACCGAAGCCAGTCACTCCCGCCGCTCCCCAAGAGAACAAGGATGATGGACCACGGTATCTTTTAGTTTCTAACAATTGTGAGCTCGACAATTGCAGCTACTTTTTGTTTTTAGGAAAAAGCGCGGGAGAACGGAAACCCCTTCGGTGGAAACAGAAGAGCAATTCCTAACTAAGGTTGAAATAAAGATCAAAATTCCTGACGAGCTCAAGCCCTGTTTAGTGGACGATTGGGACGCTATAACGCGTCAAAGAAAGTTACTCGAAATTCCCGCAAAGACTACCGTTCAAGAGATCATAGATAACTACATAGCCTTTAAAAAATCATCAAAATCTTCAAATCCAACGAAAGAGGTTGCGATAAATGATATTGCGAACGGACTGATTGAGTATTTCAACGTTATGCTCGGCTCCCAGCTGTTGTACAAATTTGAAAGGCCTCAATACTCAGATATCCTGCAGCAGTACCCGGACACTCCAATGTCCAAATTGTACGGTGCATTCCACTTCCTCCGGCTCTTCGTAAAACTCGGATCCATGCTGGCCTTTACTGCGCTCGACGAGAAGTCTGTCCAGACACTCCTCACGCACCTGAACGACTTCCTCAAATATTTGGTTAAAAACTCGGCCACCTACTTTAGTATGAACAATTTCATCAACGCGAGCCCTGAATATCATAGGAAAACACAGTGAATGTCCTTTTCATGTTTATAAATGTATATGTACACGTACGCAGATTAGTCTAGGATTAAAAAAACGTTTTACAATAGATGGAAATTCTATTTAAGAACCCCTGAACCCGAGGCTTCCACCTCCTCTTCCTCAGAACTACTTCCGGATGTGGGCCAATCTCTGCTGCTCTGCTGGTTGAGCTTCTCCTCCTGGGCGTCCTTCAAGTACGCGTTCTGCGCTTCGATTATCTCCTCGCTGGACTTGCATTCGCTGTATTTCTCCAGCAAGTCCTTATTGAGCTCTATAAAGGAATGGCCCCACGAGAACTTTCCCATGTACCAGTGAGCCTCTTTTTTTCTTCCAATTATGTATAGAGTGGCAGCAATTGCTTCAACGCAGCTAAGTTTGCATGGTCTGCCGTAATTGATGGGATTCGCTGCTACTAGGAAAGGAAGCAGTCTTGGATGCGGACTTTGCATTTTTTTAAAAGGCGTCTCCTCCAGTCTAGCCCAGGAGCAATCGACAACAGCAATTCCATTGTTTTCGATTATGTCTCTGTCCACAGGGCTGACGCAGTTGACGCCAACAGGTGTTAGAACCGCTCCGGGAAACCTCTGGCCTAGCCTAAGGGTTTTAATTAGTCCCAACCGAGAAAGCTTCCTCCCTGAGCATTTCCTCGGGTCACAGTGATTTAAGTCCCACATGGCCACTGTGAAGTTCGGTTTGCAGACTTCATCCTCAGATTCCGAAGAGTTTTCATTGCTATCACTTGTTGAATTTTCATGGTCTTTTAGTGAGAGTTTTGTAGAAAACTCCCGCTCGGATAAAGGATCCTGTTTCGATCTGTTCCCTTTATTTTTGTTTGACCTGGTGGGTCTCTGCTTTCTCCTGGAACTCATATTTATTAACCACTGGTAAAATAAACGTCTTCTTTGCTTTTCTGCCGTCAAACATGCACGTCTTCCAGGGATGATTCTCTTCTTACAAAATGACATGCCAAAAATATCGAACAGAATTTTCGATATCTCGATTCTCGTTTCATAAAGAGCGCGAAAGTCAAAATTAATTGACTGTTGAATTAAAAAAACAAAGAAGTAAGTAAATATAAGTATATAACTTACAGCTGATTAAGTTATAAATCGTATACTTTATTTTGCAATTGTATTTTTGACTTTCACAATTTTATCAAAGATAACTTATTCAGAATTAATTTATTTAACTACTTGGAACAAAAAATCGGTTACTAATTCCTAATATTAACATAAAAAGTGGTAAAATATAAGTGAATATTTGCTACTTGCTTATAAAGAAAAACAGTTTGGATTTAACAACTCTCCTAAGTCTAAATAATTTCTTTTTTAAATTTACGCCCAAAAAAATGAGTTTGAAAGTTTCCATGCCTATGTTTATTAAACACAATTTCAAAGCATCAACATTTAATTTTAAATATAATTATTTAAATATAATTAACATGATTCCTAATGCATAAGGCAAAGACCAATAAAACCCACCGGTGCTCAAAAAATTTCAACAGACTTAGCGATCATTATTTTAAATCAAACTATGCCTTGTATTATGAAGTATAAAATTAAGTGAATGTATATTATCAATAAAATAGAAAGGATAAGGATATATGTATGCATTCACAACGAAAATGCAGAAATTTAAAAATCGCATTTTTCAGCTTGTACAATTAACGAGAAAAATAAGGAATGCGTCCAAAGGAAAAATCGTTGTAAATGGTAAAAATAGTCATATTTTCAAAGAGTTGAGATTTGAGATGTAAATAAAATAACAAATATTTAAATTTAGATGGATTAAATATGTGTATAAAAAATTAAGGTAAAGGTCAATGAGGACAAGATCACTGATAAAATTTAAATGTTTGAAAACATTTTTTAATTAATAAATCTAATTGATGAATTGTTTTATGAGGAAATTGCATTCCAGAACATTATCAAGCTAATTAAACTTATTTATACATTATGATTATTAAGATTACTATAACGAATTTTTAAGTACATATATACATATTTGGTATACATTGAATCTGTTTTGAAAAGTACGAAAGTATAAAAAAATTCATCAGTTTAGTATGCCAAAATACGGGAAGTAAGATGATTTTAGTATAAAATCTTAATTATTTCACAGCATAAATCTCATTCATATACCATCACCCGGCCTTCTATACTTTGGTATATTTCGTTTAATTTATTTGCTAATCAAGAAAGTTTCTGGCGAAAGATGAAGTTTTGAAAATTATCTGGCCGGGGTGTGCCTGCTTTAAAAGCTAGCCAACAGTGCCTCGGAAAATCGTTTTTGAACGTTGGCGCGCGCCTAAAAATAACACAATTCTAATTTTGTGCCTCTGCGCGCCTCGGAGCACAGATCACCCCAGTGAAAACAGTTTTTTTTTCTCTCAACAGCGAACCATATCCAGGAATATAACAATTTCATGATTTGTTGTTTTCTTCTTTTTTTCCTGTGAAAAATCGCTACTTTTATTTGCGAATTTTTTTTTTTTCTTTTTTTTACGACCGGCCTACATTTAGACAAAGAGAGCTTGATTGTGCGTTTTCGTGGCTTATTACAATACCATTGAACTCTGTAATATTATTGATATTGATTCAGTACAATTAAATTAAGGGAAAAATGATTATTATGCAATTTAGCACCTTACTCAGCAGTTGTAAAGCATAGCGTGTATTGGGTTTTGCACTGATTGACCTTCTCGGCTTGGTGTTGCTCATCCGTTTGGAGTTGGGTCACTCATGAAATGTTGTAGAGCAAAATTTCGTCGATATTGGTTGCTTACTAGGCTTAGAATTCGTCACCACACTCCCTTCGATCGATAGTCAAACAAAATTGCTCTTCCCCGAATAGCCTTGAACCTGTTGACTGTCCCAGGTAGAGTGTGTGGCTCTATCGCGGTGTATTATCTTTCAGAACGCCTCACGAGCGCTGGAGTTCGCAAGCCCGATCGCTGGAAACTTGTTCTTTATGATGGATTTGGCCAAGTTAGGCCAAAGCCAATTGCCCGTGTCTGTCGCTAGAGCTGCGCTGTATGAAAATCGCAAACGACTTAATATTTCCATATTTGGAGGAAATTTGCGCGGCCACTGCACCGATCCAGTGTGCGAGGATCGTTTATCGCAAATGCATCGCATAGCATAGAACCTGCAGCTGTTGGTCTATATGTTTTTTCCCCCATTTGTCAAGCGGTCAAGGTGATCCTGAGGCTTTTTTCGATTTTCATTGGTGCGGCCAAGTAGTGCTTTGGATCAGTTGGTAAACTGTAGACCTCGGGTTATTCTTATAAATGGATCAGTATGGGCTTTTTCAGATCATAAAACTAACTACGAGTGAGTAATGCGCGTAGAAAGATTAAGTCTGCAGATGACTTAAAATGGTCGCTTATACCACTTTAATTAATTATTTATTATTTTGTAAAGACAATATTTGCTTTTCCCACGTAACAGAAACTGTAAAAGCAAAGGACGAAGTTTTGTCTTGATTAACAAGCAAAGAATATCTTGTTGCTCGTAACAATTTCCTTTTTCGTCAAGGATGTAAATATATGTATATAAATGCAGAAGACTGCTGATGAGTAAACTGATTTCATGAAAGCAGCCTTTGTTTAATAGGTACACTTGTTCGTAAAGGCAAATTTTTCTTAAGCCTTTAGTAACTTCAAATCCATTGTTTGCATTTCTTGCACAAGTTAATGATCTTAGAAATTTCGGGTTTTACAAACGGTTTAAAATATCAAATCGATCGAATGATCGACGATAAAACAAAATTGACAAAATTGTGGAACTGAACGGAACGGCAAATTGCATATATTTCCTTATCCATGAGAACTGCACAATACCATTTTTAGGGTCTCGTAGTTCAAATGGAAAAAAGGAAATCTTATAGAATCAGTTCGTTGTCCATCTGTCTGTCTGCCTGTTAAGACCTTTTTTCTCAGGAACGCGTGGAGGTATCAAGTTGAAATGCATATCAAATACTCAGGTCTGCAATCGCTTGGAGCTGTGGAAAAATCAAACTTCTAAGTCAACGCAATCAAAAGATAGGCCGTTTAATCCGAAAATATAATATTTTTATATAATATATATAATAATTTTTTAAGAAACTCTCGGTGCGCGAGTCTGACTCGCATTTGGCCGGTTTTTTCGAATTTTAAATAACAAATAAAAGACATTTTTGGTATATATTAAAAAAATTCTTAAAGAAGAAAATTAAATGTTTATGAAGATGAGCTCACAAATATAAAAAGATGATTTAAAGTCTTTAACTAATTATAGAAAAATTACAAGAAGGTGCTAAGCAGTAGGATCAATTGAAGACTTCCATTCTAGACATGCATTAAAATTGTAAACACAACAGATTGAATTAAAAAGAGTACATTTTTCTTATGCTCTATGCTATATCTTGGGTATATCAACTAGTATTTGTTTTTAGCATTTGCCCAAAAATTATATTTTGATGATCCAATTTTCTTAAGTCTGAAATGTTTCATTTCGTTTTACCTGATTTCAGCAATTTATCAAGAAATAAAAAAGGTAAAATCATGCATGTTAATCATGGCTCTTGCTTGACTCAAAGAAGTAACACGGAAATGCTTTAATCTGAAAAGAAATATGCAGAGCCAATGGTACGTACGCATACCTACTTCACACCAAAAGTCTCGGATATTTTCTGGCTGACTCAGATGCATTTAGCGCAGAGTATGAGAAATAAAAAAGTAAAATGTGCCCGCCAACCGACCCAGCGGTGCCCATCGAGTCAAAATACCTTGTCTTGCCGGCCTCCTGGATTTTAAAGGTAACTTGCGAAAGAATATTCCACGACTCTGATTGATATTTTTATCACTGGGT
Organism: Machimus rusticus; assembly: GCA_951509405.1. Classification (NCBI taxonomy): domain Eukaryota; kingdom Metazoa; phylum Arthropoda; class Insecta; order Diptera; family Asilidae; genus Machimus; species Machimus rusticus. Next base: position 11,947,547 of record OX608054.1, on the reverse strand, counting down.
TCGGTTGATAGCGGAGTCCACGGCATATGTGATTATTTGAACTATTCAACATTTCTCAAACGGCTGGTAGTAAGAGATCGAGCCGCTCTAGCACCAGCTGTGCTACTACTTTACTAAGTCGCCTTAGTAAGCAAAGTAGCGAAGATGTATTTGTTTAATGAAAGGGGCCCCACTGGGAATTTCGTTTTCATTTTCATTGCGAGAGAAATGCTATAATGATTTTATGGTGGGGATGGTGGGTGGGGAAGCAGTAAGATGAGACGTAAGGATATTTTGCTTGGTCGTAAGACGTCACATGCATCCATAGCAGACCCCAATCACCAACCATTTGGCCGTTTTTCAGTTGAACATCACAGTCCGTTCAAGTCGCGGATATCAAGAAATTGTAAGTGCTTCTCTAGGGCATTTATTTAATTGTTCAAAGTGTTAAATTCTCGCGATTTTAGTTCTTTATTTTCTGTTAAATCTTTTGTTTTTTTATGATTCATAATCTTTCACGTTTCGAAGTGATTTTTTAATTGTTGATTGTTGGCTAAGTGCTGAGTGAAGTGTATCTATATCGTCGTTTTGTTCAGCGGCAAGAAGTCACGATGGGAATTTGAGTAGCTAAGAAAGCGATATTTGTAACAATTTCAACGGTCAAGATCAGCTTCGGGGTGTATATGACCCGTTCGGTGAGGTGGCAAGTGTGGATGCCCAAGAATTTTCTAAGTGGAGGACTATTATGTATTTCCTCAGAATTCTCTGGTATTTCAGTCTGTTTTATTATAGAAATATGTGGTAACTGAGAAACATAAAAAAAAGCGCTGAAGATACAAATTTGCTGAGCGAGGTAAAATTAATTTAAGCAGAAGGAGAAATGGAGAATTCGCGATATGTTTGCGCATGCGCGATGGGATCATGGGTTAAATTTGAACTTTGTTTATTATTTTAACGACTTCCTCTCAGAGAGAAGCACATCGTTTGAATTTTTTTAAATCTATTTTTAATTTTCGATGCCAGGGATTACAAAGACGATTTAAACATATTTGATACCTATCTTAAAAATGTCCACAACATTTATAAGTTGTGTTTAAAATTACTGAAATTAATGATATATTGCGAGAGAGGAGTGAAGTCACATTCACGCAATCTTTTAAAAATTATTAATAGCAGCTGAAGTCTAAATTTATCCCCAAATGTGTTATGCAATTTCGGATTTTTCTTCGTTGACATTTCTTTACTTTTTAAGTGGTAAGCTTGCAATTATTTAACATCTTATTTGATAGAAGTAAAATTTCAAGAAAAACAACTCATTTCGTTTAACTCCACAATAAACTACGGAGAATTCTGAGTCACTGTTTCAAAAATAAACAACGGATTTATGAAAGGTGATAGTCTCCATTCCTTGGATTGGAATATTAGGATTCAGTAGGTACTTGATGGTTGCTGCTGACCCATCGTATTATCATTTTACGTCTATGGATGCAATCACGTTTTATTCTGGAAAATCTGTCATTCGACATGTGTAGCTAATTGTTTTAGAAAATTTATATGTGATTATGGTTCTGGAATTTATTAAATAAGAGAGGAAAGAAATATTGGGTCCATTTATATATTTATTCTCTCGAAGTATTTCAATAAATATGCATACTTTCATTCCTTCAAAAATATTTAATGTTTATAAATAGCATTATTGAATGACAAAAGGCAAGATGTATGAAGTAAAAGTAATCCCAATAATGGTCATTGACTTACTCGACCGTCGTTAACCACATTTTTAAATACTTTGAATGAACTATTTCCATGTATGTCCATGCAATGGAACCGTTCATTTAAATCGTGGAAATAAACAGCGTTTATAATTGAAGAATGTCTTTCTGAAAATAAAATCATCTATTGTATTTAACAACTGTATTCAGATCTTAAGAAAACTTATATACTAACGTATATTTAATGCGAATCATGTACCACTTCCTTTAGATGATAACGAACGAAGTCCAAGGGAAGAAAATGAAAACGCAGACCTGCCCTCGATTCTCGTGGTTAATAATATCCTGTAAATCATAGAAAAATGCAATATTGTTTTGTGGAATACACCGGCTTCATTTATAAAGTAATAGTAGTAGTAGTAGTTTTTTTTTCAATTACCAAAGTCAAGATTGACTCTATAAAAAAAAGTGATGTCACGCGTCTAGTGTTAACTGCCAACTTCTCATTCAAAATTAATTTTTAGGGTCACGTCTGGTGACGTACTTATTTTCCGTAACGAACAAAACATGAGCTGTTCCATTTTCTCATTAACATCCGCAAAAGCTGGTTCAATTAAATCTTTTCACGCAAGTCAAGATCTCAATGGAAAAGTAAATACGTGAGCCTCATCTGCGATCGGCTTCCATTCATACCGAAACGGCCGCGATATTTCAATTAAATCACTTTTTACGTTATAACATATAACCAGTGACCCACCCTAGTCAGGCATTTACATTTTTACGCGAAAATAAAATTCCCAATGAACACCAGTTTCAGGCATACCATCGAGAATGTAAATGAGTTCTAATGGAATCTCTTTGGTTGGACAAAGTTGAATATTGAACTTTGCTCTAAAATATAAGAAGAGAAATTTCGCTACCCATTTGGAATTCAAAGTGCATCTGTAGCATAGAAGAGCAATAGAGGCCGAGTTGACACAGAACCCTAAAACCGCAGTGTGCTTGCGCCTCATTTCATTCTTGCCGGAAAACGAAAAGCCGCACCAAAACGAGGACACCCTACTAGAGTGTTTTCTTAATGTCGTTTTGTTTCTTTATTTTTAAAATAAATCAAAAGAGTTCTGCTGCTCTGATGACACAATTGGAAATTTGTGAACGCACTTCGGCTTTCAGAATCGGTAACTGCTGCCACAACATAAATTTTAAGCACTTTGCCAGTGTGCCTGAAATATAAATCGGCAACGAAATCTGGATTCTGTTTCTAAGCAGTATATGGATATTTGATTTTTGAACTTATTTTTTACGTTTATTGAGCGCCAGAACTGGTTTTGAATTTCAAACATTGATATCTGTTCGTTGCCCGTTATCAAATTATTTAGATATTATGAGGTCACTGAAACTACAATTACTTTTGAATTATTTTAGCGCCACGCATTTCACAAATTGTGCAAAGTATTTGTGATATCTCATTTTTACAATTTGTTACAATATTACTGTCTTTTCTATTGAAGCCTATTGTATTAATATTGTTAGGCAATAAATGTCCACTCGTGCGACGTTACACGCGATATACGCAACCTGCGAGAGCTGTTAAGAATGCAATACAATCCAGTATAGTTGCATGCATTGCGGCGGGCAGTAACCGCTGCAACCGCAACTTTTATATTAATTCTCTATGAGCCATTGACTTAAATAAAAATAAAGGGGAAAACCATCTCCCGTCTGTCTCGAACGCGTTAATTCTTCTTTTGCAACACCCGCTTAAGATATAAATACTGAAAGGTGTAATGACTTAACACTCTTTTGAGATACATACATATATGTATTTAGAACGTTAGTATTTGGAGACAACTATTAAGTTTTGGTCTTATTATTAAGAATCTAGACATATTACTACGATTTTCGGTACACGATCTATTGAAATAATAATGACATTGGATGAAAGCTGTGCTATACATTTATCTGCTCTTCATCTTTACTACCATGTAGTTCAATCTAATTGACTTTATGTTAGCCCTCGTCCTCGAACTGAACTGATGGCACGAATTCCATCTCTAAATCAGCGTATTACGAGAAATTAACTGTCGAAAATCAGCTACATACGTATATATTATTAAATAATAACACTTTTTGAATGCGACTAAAAACATATTGTTATTTGTTATTTTTCTGCATATTCGCAACTTCTTCTATGTACAATATTTATCTTATCAGGGAAAAAAATAGAATTGTTTCATTTGTACAATAACTTTTCAATATCCGTCCTCATGAACAGATTGTAAAAGATTCAACAGCGATGAAAAAGTGTAGACTCAATGTGAAAAATGCCAAATTCAAAATCCTGTCGTGACTACTTCGAATTTAAAATTGCTTAATAAACTTCACTCACCCTGCACTTGGCAACAATATTGGATACGTTTATATTATACAAAATCAAAGTGTAAAAAACTTACCCGAATATTATCCTTTGGTAGTTCTTTTCCAAGTAACCAGAGCAAAAAAAACCAACCACCATGGACGCGATTAAGAAGAAGATGCAAGGGATGAAAATCGACAAAGACAACGCTTTGGAACGTGCGGCTGTCTGTGAACAGGAGGCCCGCGATGCCAATACGCGAGCTGAAAAAGTAAGGCAACCTTACTATGGCATATCTTCTTAATAATACTAATAAATGTTATTCTCCTATTAGGCAGAAGAAGAGGCTCGTCAACTCCAAAAGAAGATCCAGACAGTTGAAAATGATCTCGATCAAACACAAGAAGCTTTAATGCAAGTCAATACCAAACTTGAAGAGAAGGACAAAGCCCTCCAGAATGTAAGTACAAGCATTTTAATACTATTTTAATTTTTGGACAAAAATATTTGAATAAAGTGTAGTTAAATTTATTGACGAACTGGCTGTGCATTCTTCAGAAATCTTTTTAAACAGCAATAGCTTTATATTGAACAACCTTGAAATATATAGTTATTAAAGAATTATCAACATTTTATTGCATATTCTGATTATGAATTTAAATATAAGAAACATTTGCTTAAAACATGTTCTTCGAAACAAGATTCGATAAGAACGTTGCATTAAAGCCACATAGAATGAATTTGTAACTATCCACCAGATTTGCAAATTAAAAAAAGTAAATAAAGAAGTGTGACCAATCGCAGAAGAATAAATAAATATTTCCATTTGATATAAACCGACTCATAAAAACCACTTCTAGAAGAAATATTTAATCTGAAGTAATTATAAATTGTATAACATAACATGTAAAAATGGGCAGCTACATTTTTGCATGTGGGAAATAATTTAAAATACATTTTCTACTTATATTCTGAATAATGATATGGTAATGATGTCTAAAATTAAGCTTTTTAAAATCCTTTTAGCAGCCATCCGGATTATGTTAGTCGTAGAAGAATCGTAAATTCAGATGTAATTGACTCATATAAAAGATCATAAAACAGTAAAAATCATGAAATTCTTTAATATTCGCGAATACCTCCCCCTTGAGATTGGGGTCAAGTTCTCTTAAAATATGCCACAGCCCATCCCGCCAAGTTTCAATAAGTACAGAGCAATTTGCTCGAACAATGTCTGTAGATTTTAAGATTTTATAAAAATATTTGCCAATGAAAACCGCTCATTCTTGTATTCTTAACAATAGCATAAAAAGTAAGGCGTGCCTTGCCACCTACGCACCTGTCACGTGGAATTTCCTCTTCGCATCTTTTCGGATATTTTTGAGATGTAGAAAATAACGCAATTTTAAATTTTCTGGTCTGCAGTGATGCAATTTTTCTAAACAAAAAAAAAAGGGAAATTTAATTTTACCGTTAACTCTCCAAGTAATGCCGTTAGAAGTTGCCACAGTCTCCAAGCAGATTGGAGACGACCCCTCATCGATGTATTGAATTTCTTCCGCAGAGAGGGAGAATCGGTTCTAAATTTAAACGCAGGCGAAATAACGAAATTTCAAATTGACGAACTTGCAAGGCGAGGAGAAAATAAGACAAAAAATAAACTAGAACATGAGCTATTTTTGCATCGGGCGCGCCGAGGACCGGCCAAATACGGCGGAACGTCGTCGAGTGGCGATCTGCTTTCTGGTTTCCCCACTCCTCGGCCGTAACCCCCGCCGATCGGTACCCTTGCGGACGATGAAGAATGCGAAGAATTCTTCCCCTTCTCATTTAAGAAAAAACGCGATCATGCTCGCGGCGTTTCTTTTCTTCACCACGCCGAAATGTGTCATCGACGCACAATTTTTGCTCCCTTCGGGCGATGATCGCTTCCGTTCCTTTCGTTGTTCTTTTTTCCGGCGGGTGTTGCGACCGCTAGAAAGGAAGCTTAAATGCAGCTGAACGAAAGATGGCGCTGGGGTGTCGATCGGTGGCTTTTTATAACTGTACTTTGCGTCGTCCCAATGACGAAAACAACATGACTCAAATTTTTGCTTGACGGCACCGAAAAATAGACGTTGAGTAAGGCGCTCCTGTGGGCCTGCAGAAGCGATTTTATACATGCCCCTGACCGCATGCGAATTAGTCTCAATTGATAAGTCACTTGGAGACACGGGCGTAGGTCTGGAATAGAGTTGGCGCGCCGGCCGCTTTCTCGATCGTTTTTTCAGTATTTCTTTGATAAAAATCAATCAGAGCTAAGTACAAAATTAATGGAAATATTTATTGTGGACATTTACGGGAACTATTTGTGATAAAAATAACGACCTGCAAAGTAGAAAAAGAAAAACACGCGGTGCCGCCCGGTGAGCTGACAGCATGTTGGGAAGAATTCAAAGTCGGAATACCTGCGCGATTAAGCACAATTCCAAGAGTAATCAAAGTAAATCTGTGCAGCCGGTTAAAAATAACAGCGGAAATAAATTTACGAAAAATGCAAATTCAAGACGACGCCGACAGGAAATACAGTGTATTAAGCGCGGCCAGCGACATCTGTTATTTGATGATGAAGAGCGAGCACAGGCATGCACAACAGCAAGAAGTAAAAAAAAGAAAAGAGATGTAGAGAACGTCAAGGTGAAAAAGAAGAAGAGGAAAAACCGCAATGGCCGCGGTAGTTGGTCTTCGTTAGCTTCGTGCCGCGATGAGACATTTTTTATTTTTGATTTACTTGAGGATTTTAGTGATATCGATATGAGTGACCATAGTGGTGGTGGGCAGCTGCCCGTGAAAAAGCGAGGACATCAACATCATCCGAGATTCGCTGGACAACGTCGATCAAATGTTCCTGCCGAAGAAGTGCTGGCCGCATTGCGCCGTGGCGGACTTGCGGAAATGTCAAAGGTTCTAACAGCTGATGTTTCAGCAACAACAACAGACCCTGCTGCTTTGCCCGAGGGGGCTGGAGGGCTGGATTATGCGCTTGACATTTCGCAAAAACAGGATGAATCGCCGGACGATGATTTCGAAGACGAGATGACAACAAGTGCCTTACTAGATGAATCTGCGATCGACGACTGTCAGGAGGACTTCAATCGGAATGTAATCAACTCCCCCGAGGCAGTGCACGATGCGGAGAACAACGCCTTACCGAGAAATACTGCCACCAGTGCCTTGCCAGAAGTTCCGACATTAAACTTGAACGAGCCTTGCAACACGTCCTTGCCTTCTAGCTGTAGTATTACCCCCACTGATGACAGCAACTTCCAACCCCCGGAAAACAAGCCCAAGTCTGGTCGAGCCAACAAGAAGTCCCCCAAGTCGGAGGAGAAGAGAAGGAGGAAGCAGCAGCGGGAAGAATTCTCCAAACAGGAACGTTCAGCTGGAGATGGTGCCCCCGCTGATGACAACTCCGGTGACACCGAGAATGACCCAGAAACCGAGGAATGGGCACGTCTTCGCTGCACCAGTGAACGCACCGAAGTCGTTGCCGAACGTGAGATTCGCAGACATAAGAACCGATGCGCAGATTATCCCGGTCTGGCTTTTGGTCGCTCCGTTTTCAGCTCTGACACCATGATGAAGTTCAATATAATCCGCAACGAACTGCACAATATCATGAAGACGCAGCTGAAAAGGGTAAACGCTTGTTGTGGATCAGCAATATTCTTAATTAATCGCAGTTTTCAGAGCTCTAGGATGGGATCTCGTTCACGGGAGAAGTCCACACCGTGCCATCTCCGTTGTTTACTTTTCTAGGTCTATTTTTATCTCCTGATCTCTCTGAGGAGGTTTTTAGCACGTTATCTCTAATTACATTGCGTTGTTTTTTAAATAACATTTTCCAATTCATCCAATTCGATTTTTTCTGGCCTCGGTTCAGCTGAGATAGTGCCGCTGTTTTATCGCCTGTTCAATTGCAGCTGGCTGGCTGAGTTAGCTGTCGCTGCCACCTCCTCCACTTTCAAATTACGCAAAGGCCGAGCATGCGATGACTAAGTGAACATTCTTCGCTGAAGCACTCCACTCGAGCTTAGTGGAACCGGGGCCCGCTCCATGCCTAAGCTTTTCGGACAATCGTGCACATTGTTTTTTATAAGCCTTTTCCAGCCAGTTAAAGATCTGGCGAAGAATTCAATTCACGATGGCCAATTGCGTATTCAGCCGGCGTAGAGAGATGCAAGGCAACCACTCGGCGGCGTTAGTAATTAGAGTATGTCCAAATTAAGCGCGGATTATTGACCAGGCCACTTGTTTTGATGCACGCAGATTTATGACCTTTTTAAGACTTGCTTCAGGCCCCTGATTGCCTTCGTGATGTATGGGTCCTTTTATGGACGCATTCTTTAATTTTATTACTTTTTAATTTCGCACTCCTTTTTTGGATAAGTTCACCCTTTGTGGAGGCTATTAATATCAGTGGCTTTGTCCTCTTTTGCACTTTCTGCGTCAAAAATCTGAGATTCGTTCGCTGCAACGCTGATTAGCATTCAGAAATGGGAACAACTCTCGTTCTACCTCATCTTTGGTCTATGACTTCATGGATAAAATTATATCTGCCTTACGCAAATTAAGCGAATTTTTGTCGGTGACCTAATTTTCGTGAATTATGAAAAATGTGGCTGCTTCAGTTGATCTGATTTAGCACAGTCCGTGATGCCGTGTTATGGGGCACCGTTGTTTACTTTTACTGCTCGTTTCTTGCTATACTTAGCCGTTCGAAACTAATTTATTGATTTATTATTCTCCTTTTCGTTTTTAATTAAAGGAAAATGTTTCGAGTCTCATCAAGCTACATAGAATAGGTCGCACAGTGTTATAGGAAAAAATTGTGGGATACAAACCCTCTTATAGTTGAAGCTTAAATTAGTGATCTTTTTGTCTTTAATCTTCGAAATTACTTACTTATATTTTTTTACGATATTTAGAAAATAAATTCTTATGGTTAAGCGGGTAAGGCAATAGATTGGGTGGTTTAAGTGGCGATTCCAATTCCACATCGGGATCCAATTAGCGCGAAGTGTGCCATTTTGAAACCACAGAATCCCCAGAGGGTACACCAGGACGTTAACCTGAATCAGATAGTCCCTAGATCAGAGCCAGCCTGTGGAGTTCAGAAAGAGAACTATCTCTCCGATCTTAGGCGAATATACATCGCTTATACAGTCGAGAAATTGCTTGCCCATTGCACGATGCCTAGCCTAGGCATTGGGTAGTTCTTCTATTTCCGGTTTTGAAGGCGAAAACATTATTTAACATTAATATTTTATGGTTTCTGCCACCGTTTATATAGGCGAAATGTTGATTACTCCTTATATATAATTATAAATTATATTTCACAAACTTTAATTTATTGATGCGGAAGGCTGTTGCACTTTATTTGAACGACAATTTTCTCAAATTTCGACCTCGAATTCTCGAAAATACTCGTTCTTTGTACTTCTTACCAGTAAATTTGAAAGTGAACTTTAATATTTACAGTTTGGCTACGTTTATAATTTTTAGAGAAATTTGAAATATTGCTTCGAAGCGATAATTGACCGTTACAGAATAAGTCTGACTATAACCAAAACGTTTACTGTTGCGTAAGGTTCTCATATTTTTGAATTGTACGATAAAAATTGGAGTTAAGTTTCCGTCTCCCTGCTTTTTGACCGTAAATGCTCGGTGGTCACTTTGCAAGAAGAAGGCTCCTTCCAAAGTCGAGTTCATCGCCTTCCAGCGAAAGCTCTCCTCTCAAATTTCAACTACGATTGCTCACTTTGCGCATCTCACGCGTGCAGGATGATTCACACGCACAGCACACACAGATGAAACTGACAGGCGAAGGTTATTTAACTTTGCGGCTTGGAACGAGGTTCGCACACGTCGACAATTTTCCGCCTGTCCGTACACGCGGCAGGCCAGTTAAGATAAATTCTCAACTGTCACACAAACGAGACCGCCTTCCAGTCGGTGGTTGTTCATCGGGGGCCAAATCACTCAGTACCCCGCCATCTTGTTGAATGCCAGTGAGTAATTAACGTCGACGAGGTAACGTGTGGTACTCGAAGTTTGCGGCAAGTTTGTCTTTTATCTGAATTGAAGTGGAGTTGGGCAGTGAGAAGTCGCGTTTTTCTGCACTCGATCGATAGCCGGAGTTTTTGAGAAACCACCTGGCTGTGCCGGACTTTTGTGAATCAGCGAAATCTTTCAAGAAAACTCTGCAACGAGCACCGAAAACCTTTTTTTTTCTGTCAATTCTCTCTTAAAATCGGGTGTGTGAATAACTCTCACATCTACACCCATCGCTTCCAACGGCCATAATCAGTGAATTTTAAGGCGAGGCCCTCGCTCGGAAGGTACGGTTACCTGGAAAAAAAATTCTGCATTCCGGCAATACTCAGTCCGAATTTTATCTCTAGCAAAAAAAGCCGCCGAAGTCCCAACGTTCGGGTGCCCCGCAAACCGATAAAGTGCGGTTTAATCTGTGAAGTTGCAAGTGATTTATATTCTTTCAAATTTTTGGGTGCTTTGTGAGCGTTGAAAGAAGAAATCAATCTGTAGAAAAAGAGTTATTTTCTTTAACACCGTCGTGCTCTAAACGCCATTCCTGCAGGGGAGGAGAGCTTTCTTGAACGCTTCTTGAGAACCGACGAACGAAATCCAGTTGTCAAAATGACGGCTAACATTCCACAGGGCACTCTGCTCGACGTGCTTAAGAAAAAAATGCGCCAGACGAAGGAGGAAATGGAAAAGTACAAAGACGAGTGCGAGGATTACCACAAAAGACTGCAGGTCGAAATTATGAGACGCGAAGAAGTGAGTCCATTTGTCCAATTTTTCTAGTTTTCTCTCTTTGGGTACCAAAAAAAAAGTCATTTTCACTCTTGTCCAGGCCAAGCATTCCTAAAAAAGCTTTCAAATGCGGCACCAGACCAGCCGCTGTCGAGGGTTGTCGAAATGATCTCACTCCCAAGATATTCACAGGTTCACTTGTCGCCGCCACGACACCGCCGGGGTATTGTCCTAGGACAGGGACTCGACACCGTCGAACCACAAAAACGCCCTCAGCCCCGCTTTCTTTGTCCCCAAACTCACAATAGTTCCGAATTTCCACCTTGAGTTTCGCATAAATCCCATTTAAGGCAATCATGGCCATGGCAAAAATTGAATGAAACGTTCAAAAACACTTCTTTTGAATAATTTAATTCAGACAGCCACTTTAATTATTTCATTCATTCGGTCTTCATTCCGAAAAAAAACATGAGACACATAAAAAAAATGTTCATGAAAGATTACGTCGAAGCGGTGGGCTCAACAAAATGCTTAAAGAGCTCTAGGCCTGAGCTACCGCGCCGCTTATCTCACTGGGTAAATTGAAGGAGTGGTTCGGTCTATTTGAGTTAGTCTCTTAGTGCAAATATAAATGCAAAAATTCTCTGTATCAGTCCAGTGCTGATTATGCTGGTTCGATAGTGGCCAGGATGAATAATTGCCCCGATTCAGACGGTCAATGAAGTCTTATTTGCAAAATCTGCGATTGCGACAGCCTTCCGGGAAGGAATCAGGTCTGATAGGCACGTGTTTCTGTGATGTAATCGGTACGGCAGTTGTTTTTTACCCTATGGAATGAAACAAGTTGTTAACTTAACCGGGTGGCAGCATTTTTGCTCTGATAGAAATGGCTCTTAATCCAGAGAGTATTTTGAATTTTAAGAACAGTGGGAATTGAGGATTTTAGAGACCCTGTGCACTCAGCAGTAATAATCTGAGATCAAAAGATGTCAAAAACAAAAATAGTTTTAAAGAAATTAAAACTCTATTTCGGAAATGCTTAGGAGCTTGAAGAACTAGCAATTCATAAAATTTGCTTTGCTCTCGTAGACGGAAAAATACATCTACGGAGTAGACTAGGTAACACAATTTTGTTATCTTTGAAATTGTTTGTTTTGGTGGATATATATGTATATATTTCCAATATATACCAAGATTTGAACGAAGTTTAACATTTAAATGATGTAATCCTTAAGAATTCTTTTTCATCTATATAAATATGTAGTCAATAGCTTTTTTTATCAAATCGGGTAAATAGTATAAATATCAAAAGTTCTTTTTAAAATTAATCCATTATTATTTAATGCATACTCTAAAACAATCTATGTCTAGGGCGAAAACAATGTTTCATAATGAAATAATGCATATAATATAGAAAGTATGTATTTCAAAGTTTTTTATGAAATGCATTAATCTATTATATTAGTCATCTTATTTATCTATGATACCGAATTAGACCCGTAATCTGATTCTACAAACTTTTTTTGAGTTGGTTTTTCCACCTGGCACCTTTTATGCCTAGCAACATTGGTTACTAACTATCTGAAAATGTTCAGTCTAAAATTGCGCAAATTAATACAGCAATATTACTTAAATTTAAACCATAAATGGCATTTGAAATCAATTCCATTTCACCGTGTCGAAAAGTTGCCTCCTTTTATAGTCGATGTTTTGCGGGAGCCTTTAATTTAGCTCCCCCTTACTGGAAAGGAAGTTGCTCAACGAAACGGTTGCACTTATGACTAATAGACCAATGATATATGTAATGTACACATGTGGTGAGCGCCATGCGTAGCTTTTCACATATCATGTGTACATATATTTTTTTTCGAACGACTTCCTTTACAAAAAGCAAAAATGCCCTTCTATTCATTGCCTCCCCAATAACAATTGATGGCTAAAACTCTAATAAATCTATTGAAGCATGACACATAAGTAATTTAAGGGGGTCTGGTTTGAGTCAAAACAAGTGCAACTTCGAGTCCGCACCTATTTTAATAAGTTTTGACCTTTTTGTTCTAAAAATTAAATGACCTGTGACTCGGTAGCTAAACTAAGCGGTCAAAAATAATCCGACAATGAAAAGGGAAACGTGGTCCAGTGACTGTTAAATAGCTCACCACCCTACGGCAGAGTCGAGCTATGGTCAAGTGATTTTCTAGTTATTAAGACCTTTTCGGTTTATGCCCTTTGGGTGTAATTACCTTCCTCCCTATTTTTCGATTTCTTAACTTTGTGGAAGTTTGGCGGCGTTGTAGAAATATAAGGTATGGAAATTAAATAGGGATTCGAACGTAAACACCTCCACTTTTTTTATTTTACAATTCTTATACTATAAAAATGGTAAAATCGACTGAATTTCAAATTAACTGAAGTCAAAATGAGCCAAAATCGATTCAGTTCTATAGGATTTTCTTTTTAAACCCTTTTAATTTTACAAAGAATGCGTTGGCCAGTTCAAGAAATAATTTTAACTATCAAAAATATGTAAATGCACAATTTGGGCAAATTACCTGCGCCCATTTCTTGGCAATTATAAATCAAGTATAATATACTTTCTTTTTTAAAGAGAGTCTTGAAAAGTTCAAAAATTTTGCCCAGGTTGCAGCATAAAAATTAAATTGTAAATAAAACCAAGAACGAATTTCCGGCGAAGTTTTATTACCTCTATTTTTTTATTATTTTTTCCCAAAATATAGGCTGAATCAGAAGTCGCTGCTTTGAATCGTCGCATCCAATTGCTCGAGGAAGACTTGGAACGTTCTGAGGAACGTCTTGCGTCAGCAACAGCAAAACTTTCAGAAGCGTCTCAGGCTGCTGATGAGAGTGAACGGTAAGTGCCCCTTCATGTCGAATTTGAATGAGGGGTTTTTAAACCTTTTAACATTATGGAAAAAACAACAATACTTTCCCTCTTCCCACTCTACTCTTTCACCCATATCACTTTCTTTAAAAAGTTCTCAAGATTAGCAATAGAAGGAATCATGAAATTTCTTCCCTATCATCGAATATAGGATACGAAAAGCCCTCGAAAACCGTACTAACATGGAAGACGACAGAGTAGCTATTTTGGAAGCACAATTAGCACAGGCCAAATTGATAGCTGAAGAGGCCGATAAGAAATACGAAGAGGTATACACCCCCATTATTTTTGTTAATTACAAAACAATAGTTAGGGGGATGGTCTCTGAAACCATTCAAGTTAGGGTTGTAGGGCAAAAGAAAAAAGATAGGGCGTTTTACAGATCCTTTTTCAGGTTTTAGGTGGACTTCCTCAGGATTGTTGCAGTACGTAAAGGATCATTGTCCTGCTGAATTTCATTTTCCTCTTCTTCCCCCTTTTTTAATTTTGCTTTTTTAAAATTCAAAAGTTTTCAGGTAAAATGGACTAAAACATTTTTCTTTTTTTCTTTCCCTTTTTCAACAAAAAAACTAAACGTACTATTACTGAATGAAATGAATACGAAAAAAAAACAATTGCACTCTCTGGTTGTTTCTCCGTTTGGGGCGGTGGTGCAAAACGCAGTGCTCGCAAAGTGCTTGAGAATCGCTCACTTGCCGATGAAGAACGCATGGACGCCCTCGAAAATCAATTGAAGGAGGCCCGTTTCCTCGCTGAAGAAGCCGACAAGAAATACGATGAGGTGCAACTCTCGCATATTACTTGACTTAAAAAAAATTTTTTGTGTGTGAAAAACAAAACATAATCTACTAAAAAAAACAAAACAAAATAAATCGACAACACCTTGCTTGCCTTGTTATATACAACTAAAACAAATCCGCGCGATTTAAATGGACGAATCTTGCGAAGCGAAAGATATCGACCCACAACAAAAAAGACCAGCCGAGACCACAACGTCGAGGACTTTTTTGTTGATGCTGTTCCTTGCGCGTTCCTAACCATCGCTAAGAGGCAAACGTATTTAAAAAGATCACTCTGTTCTTGAGGACACACTACGAAAAAAATCACATGCGGCGAGAGGATTTTCCGAGATTATTTACCACATATGGACAATGCTTTGTTTTTCTTTATTTTTCGAATTGTAAACCGCGAAAATTTAAGGACTTATTTAAATATTTATTCAAAGGATACTTCACGTGTAGCTAAAAAAAATATTACATACATGTATTGAACGCGACTGTCGTAGACACACGGGTACGCACTTCAGTAGCGGATATAAATATTGTTTAGCTTTTTTTCAATCAGACAATGCCTCCGTTCAATACTCTATTGTTTTTTTCATTTAACCAAATATTGCTTGTACGAAAAATGATTTGTTCAATTTTTGTGATTAGTTTTATAGACGAAAATATAGTTTTATTTTTCTCGAGGAAATAAAGTTATGGCAATATTTTAAGAGAAAATCACTTGTGTTCTTAATTCTCTACTGATGAAAAATGGGTCGTTTTGAGGAGGTGATGAATGATGAGATTTTGCCGGGGTTGGGTCGTTGACACAGTTGGAATTTTCGCTTTCGTCTTGAGGATGATAAGAATTTCTTTATTTAGGGCAACGGATTGAATCTAGCGCGCTTTCTATTTTTGCTGAAATACCATTTACTTCTGCTGGGCGACAATGACAAGTTATGTTAAGTATGTTCTCGCCCAGAATTACTTGGATATTTTAAGGCAGAATTTTCTAAGATGTATGCTCCTGTTCTCATTTTCGTTAGAAATCGAATTCGTATGATATTGAAATTTTTCTATCTTCCTATATCAATAAAATTTTAACAGCCAAGAGTATGACGTGTTATGATCTATTCTAAAACTCATACAGAATCGATTATTTATAAATTTAGAAATGAGTGTTCTTAAAAAAAAAACACTTGAATCATTTTTATGCGAAAATGTATTTCGCACGAATACGAATATTAGAACAGGGCCCATAGTTGATCTTAATGCTTTGTAATATCAGATTTACACTTTTCCGGACAGATATACATATTTCTTTAGCTGGAAGAGGAAAGATGTTCAATTATTTATAGTTAGTGGGAAATAAGAACCGACTCTACCTATTAAAGGAATCCATGGCATTATGCAATATTAATATTAGTAGATTAAGTTCTATTTTGGCATCTCAAAGAAATATTTTTTATGAGTATATTAAATTTAATAATGAAATGTCTAAAACCAAATTTTATTCAGCCACGTATTCGGCTAATACGGATTACTTTTATCTTGTTGTTAAAGTAATAACGATATTGTGATATTTTAAACTGAAATTTAAGACTATTCAACATTTAGTTTCTTTCTCTATTATTCAAATTTATCCGGTTGCAATTAGTTAAGGTCTTAGGAAAACGGAACGAATCACTTCGCCTCGTTTATTGTAGTTAAATTGAATGTAATAATATTTTATAAAAATTATTCCATCCAATTTCAGTTATTACAGACGAAACAAAGTGATTCGTCTCATTTCTCATAATTAGGCCCTGAATTGCGTGTTGCAATTTTATGCTTGATTTACCGAATGAGAGTGGTTACATTTGTAATAACTAGTAATAAAGAATTACATTAAAATTGATACATTTCTTTCTGGAATAAACCAGAACCTTCTAGGCAAAAATTGAATATTTCAGATGCAGGAATTCCTTTTGGTGTGACCCTTTTTATATACATAATTTAAAATTCCTCTGTTTAATAAGTCCTGTAGCATTACTGGACTAATTTTTAAATGAAACGATGTAATTTTCCCCTATGCCGGCTTCATTTTATTTCATTAATTAAAATCTGATTTAAATTGAAGTGAATTTCTCGCTAAGGTAGTAAGTAAATTACACTATTGCTTCAAATGAGTTTCATACTTTCTATCGATCAATTAGCACCGCAAACATTGTTTTAAATAGCAACACAATCGACAAAACAGAGCAAAGGTGCAATTAGAAATGCATGCTTTCTTCATCACGGCAGAAAGAAGAAGAAGAATAAGAAAAAATATTCGAGACGTTCGCGTTTCTCGTCTGAGCATTTGCATTTCGCTGATATTGCAATTATTTATTTGCCTCGTAAATATGCAGAAGAGGTTGTTAATAGCCAGCATCACTGGGGAATTACAATGGCACTATTGGCGCCAGGAGTGAAAGTATTACATTAAGTGACAAACTGGAATTTTGTTAGGTAATTTAAAGCAACTCAGCTCAAAAAAACCTTGTAATAGTTTAATCAGTGAATTCTTACGCTATTTCGTAGGCAAATTCTGGAGGTAAAAGGTATATGTGAGGAATTTCATTATTTCAGATTTAATTTCTTGATTGGTCAAAAGCAAAGTAGATAACGGCATTAAAATTAGCTTTCAAATTAGCTCTACACAATATCAAGGATGTTTTCAATAGCCACATTTACCTTTAATACTGCCAGAATTTATTCAATCACCTATTCAGTTATTGCTAGTGATGATGATGATGGGCAAAGAGCTTTAACAATCTTTAAGGAGTATTAAGAGAAGATATAAAGGGTGGCAGGTGCTAAGTGTTACCAATTTAAAACGCTATAATAGATGCACTTTTAAAGATCTTTACTTCATTCAAAGCCAAATATCAAAATACATATTAAATTTTTGAAATTCATATAAGTTTATTGTTCGATATATTCTCCTTTTGCGTTCATAATTTTGTATAAAGACAAAAAAAAAAAGATTCGCACGCCGCATGAATGCGGATTGGAGGAATTTTGTTCCATTTATGAATCAAAATGTTGCTTTGGAAGCGTCCTAACTCACATATTTTTTGATATAAACTCTGATCTCCAGCATGCCGCGAATCGAAAAGCCATTGGATTTACATTTGGAGAATTAGACATCTATTGTTTAGAAGAAATTAATTTTGAAACATTGTTTTGAAGCGATTTCTGAGTGACGATCGCTTTATGTGATTGTGCCGAATCTCATTGGAATGTCCAAGGTCTACGTGAAATATTTAGTTCCCAAAGGTTTCAAAGCATCTTCCAAGACCATTTTGGGCTAGTTGGTAGCACTTAGTTTGATGCCAGAGTCCAAGAAGATTAGTAACACTTCATTCCAGCCACCCTGTATATTAATTTCCTCAAATGGTGAATGAAATTTTATTCAATCTAACTATAAAAGATTGCAAAAACATAGTGTCTTTGGTTAAACACCTTAGAAGTACCTATGTATGTAGTTCACAAAATTATTTCAAAAATTTTATTATTTCCTCAGAAAGTATTTTTATGAAGAACGAATCTTACGATTTAAAACAGAAATGACCACTACAGGAAAGAATTCTTTCAAATCCATTCAGAAACTCATCATAGTCTCAACTAAAAATAAAAAAAGGCAAAGAGATAATTCATGGCAAATCAAATAGCCGAGCCGACGATTTTATTACATCACACGAGAGATGACCTTAAGGTCGCTGAAGTTCAGCTGTGGAATGAAATGGTCAGTCGCTGATACTCAAACAAAAGTAGCCAACCGATCAGCAATTTTCTGGATGAATTAGGTGAATGAAGCCGATGATATTTTTAAATACATAATAAGAGCAGACTAAAATTTCAAAATGCTTCGCCATCATGCAAGAGAAATTTTAATGTTCACGCTGATTGCGTTTGAGTTGCGTGCGCATGTGCTCAAGGGAACTTAATTTGAATAAATTGCGATGCGCTCGTGGTTTTCTGGAGGTTCTGTTTTTGGGAATTGTTGGATGGATTAATTGAGCTATAGTCACCTGTTCCAAAAGTTAAGCAGATGGGACAGTAATTAAGTACACATAAAGTTCAAAGATGCAATGATTTCAATAACTTCTTTCTGATTGAAAGCAATTGAGACTTTATATAACCAAAACCACATTCTTAGAGCACAGCGAAGTTGCATATGTCTAAAAAGCAACGTCTTTTTTTAATTTAAATTAGTTTAACTCTCTTCTATTCCTGTGTTCGAAAAAACTAACACACAACGTGTTTAAGGGTCAAGTCAGCCTAATAGACTTTTATTTGTTAACACATTAGTTTCAAAAAGTGAGGAAAAGTCACTTAATTAGGGGCTGTCACTACAGGTTAGATTTCAATGAAGCATACGTTGGACAATTTTGACCCATAAACACAGGACAGGGGTGATAATAATTTCCGATATTAAAAAATAAATTTAAAGGGGGCCGTAGTGCTATTTCCTGGAGCACAAGAGCTTCTGAAGAATTACGGTTACTGGAAATTATTTTGTCCTAAGAAATGGTAAAATAAGATTTATCAAAATACATAAATAAGACAGGAGACTAGGCCAAAATTTAGAAAATCAATTAAACACAGTCAAAAGTAGTTATCATCATCAAAACAAATATTCGTTAAAAATAAAAATCTTTATTTTGAATATAAGGTAAATGTACTCATTTTATCTTGCATTATAGACATCTTTTATCATAGTTTCTCGAAAACATTCTCGTACAAGAAATATTTGGTTTATAGAAAAAAAAAAAAATTGCAAAATTACAATTAAACAACTGTGAAAATTTTTCTCGCATCGACGTCCTCAACAACAGAGTTTGTAATTTATTTATTTTTTTTTATTTTATGATAAATATTCTCGTTTGTTCTATTTTAATTTGTTATACTTTTAACTTTACGTTTTAGTTTTGTTTTTAATTGTGCAACTTAATTAAATAATGCAAAATAATAAAGTTATGAATGCATATTCTTGAAAAATGAGCTTTTTCTAAGGTAGGCAGGTTCTGGATAAATGAACAAAGTAAATTGAGATTTAAAAAGTTTCAATTGTTTTGTATTTTTGAAATTTAAAGAAGTCGTATAACAAATATGTACAAAATTCAAATAATTAATTTCGATATAAGTACGTATGCATTTTTTTAGTGGCAAGTAATGAAAAGGCTCATTTGAATATCATAAACGCTGTCGTATACCTTAAATTAAAATCTTAAATTTTCTTTTAAAACATTTTGAGTGCGTTTTGACTCACACAACCAGTATTTATATGTTTTTTAATCGATCAACTACAATTTACGTTTTTTTTTTAATTTCTTCTTCCTACACCTGAAAAAACACAAAACACCAAAAACATAGGTCGCCCGTAAATTGGCTATGGTTGAAGCTGATCTTGAAAGAGCAGAAGAACGTGCCGAGTCCGGAGAAGCGTATGTTTCAAATCCAAAAAGAGAACACTGATTCTTGCTGTGATATTTTTGTTTATTTGATTAACAAATTGTTTTTATATATATTTTTAAATTAACTGCGCCGCCCCACAGAGCAATGTGCAAACTAATTATTTATGAAGTTGTACATATAAAAGTTTTTTTACAGGACATGAAACGTTCCAAAAACAGTTTATTTTATGATTTCTGCATGATATTTTGCTTTAATTTTTGATTTTTGTTTACTACATAAATGCAGTTTTTATATGAACAAAGTATAAAGCGATGTATAGCTAGCTAGCTTTATAAAAATATTGATTTTTAATTGCACGAGATATAATTGAAAAGAGAGGAAAACAAAAATTTCATCTAATGTTTTATTTAAAAAATACTAATTCAAAATGTTTTTTTCTTTTTTTTTTGTTTCTTTCACCTAACAACACAAATTCGTGCGATTCCTGTGACATACTCATCGCTCGTTCATCACATGAATTTGATAAAAAAAATATAAATAAAAAACATAAAAAACATTAAATGGCCGTTGATGTTCTTGTTTTTTGCGTGAACCGTGTGTGTTTTGCCCTCTAACACAAAACCAATGCAATGCAATTTTTGGCTGAATATGCGACATTAAAATGATAGGCGGCCCGAAAACTTGTCCTAATGGAACAGGATTTGGAACGTTCTGAAGTTAAAAATGAGCTTAGTGAAAGGTTTGTTAACACTATTTTTCGTCAATTGCATTTTGTACTAACTGATTCGATGTTGTATAATTTATTTGTGGGAGAAATTCATATTTTTTTTCTTAATCCATGACACAAAAATTAGGTTTTTTGAGTGGGAAATTACGATAAGAGATTCAAAGTGTACTCATGCTTTAAATAAAGACTCGGTTTGTTATCTTTTGAAAATCGTACATTGTTAAAAGCAAAGAGTACCTCGGTGATTCACGTAAACTTAACTTACGCTTTTCTTGTGTAGAAGAATACAAATGCAAACATTTGCAGTCATTAAATTTCCGGCCTTTTACCGCCTTTGCTTCAAAATGCCTTGATAAGGTATCTTTAAAATGTTCAATCAAATTGATAAAATATGAATAAAGTAAAATCATGTACGTTATTATCGCATTCACGTCATGGATTTAAATATTATTTTCTTACGTAATAAAATATTAATTTCTCCAGAAACTTAAGAATTTTAAAAAATATCAACAAATTTTCGGAATAGTTAAAACTGCTTCTAATAAACTCTTCTCTTTATCTTTTATGCAGTAAGATCGTTGAACTTGAGGAAGAACTCAAAGTTGTAGGTAACAACTTAAAATCACTTGAGGTCTCAGAAGAAAAGGTAAGCTGGTATTTTCTGAATTACAATCTATTTAACTACAATGAAATTGCACTCTTAAAAATTCAGAACACAATTAAACTGAATTTTTAAGCGTTATTTTGGCGAGAAGAGAAATGTTATTCATCACAGTTAAATTTAGTTGAATAACATCAACTATTAAAAAATGTTTAAAAAGAACTTTCCAAGAAGTCAGATTTTGTAATCGAATTACAATTCAGCAAAATCTAATATTTAATTATAATTATTTTCTGATATTAAAATTTTGAATAACATTTCTGATGCAAAAGTAGTATTATACCATTATAAATATTAAGAATAATTTCCTAATAATATATTTTTCTGATTTCTTTTCTCAAATATAAATATTTTCAAACGTTCGGTATATCCGGTAAAAATTTAAATCACGCACTTAAAACAACGATGAAACATAAATTTGCCGCTGTAGGCCAACCAACGTGAAGAAGAATACAAGAACCAAATCAAAACCTTGAACACTCGTCTAAAGGAGGTATTTAAAAAATTGAGACGCTTCAAAAGGACGGGTTCTTTTCAAAATTCAGCGTGGCAACGAGTTTTATTTTCCTGATTGAATATTTTCTAATCGATTTTGTGTCGTGTTTGGTTGTTTATTTTTATATTTTTCTCTATTGAATGTTTAAAGCGTCCGTGAACACTTTATTTCGCATTGAATAACATAATTAAGGCATAAAAAATATACCTTTGCCTGAGATCTCAATAAGACACTGAGACCGCTGTTGTTTTTCTCTTGTGAATTTTAAAATTTCAAAATGTTTTCGGCAAATGACATACATATATGCGAAGAATTGCTTTTTTATTATTAAAAACTTTAAGGCGCCGTTTTAATAAAGTTGGTTGATATTTCCATATAACTTACAAAAATATTTGCTGCTTTGGAATAATTTTTAAATACGAATACACGTAAATATTGCATATGTATAAATATCAACCTTCTTAAAATGAATTAAACAGAGTAAACAAATGGTTTACTAAAATTACAATATTTATATTAACAATATAAAATAATTTGATAAATTTATGTACTACTATAACTAAAGTGTGGATATTTCTTTCCTCTTTTATTGCATACATATATAAAAATGTTTGTTTGAAAAAATAAAATGAAATAAAATCATCCGTAAAATATCTACCGAAAAATTAAACTTAACAGCACAAAGATAATCGCTGTTAGTTTTAAAAATTAAGAAAACATTTGAATTTATATGTGAATTTACTAATGAAGCGTTTGTTTCTGTTTTTTCTTTTTATATTTTACATTGTTTGGCTACCGTTTTTTTGTGTGCATTATGCTTGATGTTGTTATTTAATTTATTTTGGACTGATTTGATGATAACCCTACCATCCACACTCAACTCAACGACACAACAATGATGACCAACTCGATTCGGATGATTAATCTATTTGACTTTTGGTGTTTCATTATTATTTTCGAATTTTAACAATTTCTCGTTCATTGGAATTAAATGAACATTATTTTGTAAAGGCAACACAAAAAGAGGAAACGTTTGAAAGTCAAATAAGATTATTGGACCAGCAACTCAAAGAGGTACTTTGTTTTCAGTTTACATTATATTTTATTACTAATACTGTAGTTATAATCTCTTATTGTATCATTTATTGATTTGGTGGTGGCATTATTTGAAGTATTTTTACTATGGAATAAATCAAAAATCACTGGCTTTCGGACTTTAGAATCTCTGTGATTGTTATCATTAATTTTGTTTATGCACTTCTTGATCTTTGATTTTTAACAGACCATTCAGTTTTTAGTATTTTGTAGTATCTAGTCAAACATTTTTGATAACACGTCTACGTCATAGGAGTTTATATTTTTTAAATTTCGTTATGGTGGATGGTATTTTGTTATCTTTATTTTCGAATTTGTATCAACAACAGAACAGTAATAATTTTAAAAATGCGGTGAAATGTTAGGACAGATGAGCAGATATTATTTAGGAATTCAGGGTTTTTGCTTTATGAAAAGTTAGAAGAAATAAACATGTTTATATATTTATAAAACTGAGGTGTTCAAGAACCTAATTTTTCTTAATTCAGCTTAGAAAAAAAAAACAACTGCTGAATTTCGCAGCTTTCTGCTTAAATGAATTTCCTGAACACAGCACCCTAGGTAGGGATAATTTTTAGAAAATGATAGGATTACCAGAAAATGACTGTGAGGTAGCGCCTTAAAAGCTATTTTAATTATTTTGTTTTTGTTTATTTTATTACGCATATTATTTTATCTATTGCAAACGAATTTTCGAAAAAAAAACTAAGATTTCCACAAAATTAATACCGTTTGTATAAAAATAAGACAAAGAATTCCAATGCATGCATACGACACGATTTGATTGATCGTTAATTTGTGGTCTTTTGAGATATGATGCACCTGTAAAATTTACCAAAAAGTAGTATATAGTAAACAGAGAATTTTGTGCTGCTGTAAAAATTGTTTCTTTTTCATTTTTGAAAATTTTTAAAGATCGTAATTTAGTCATTCAGTACAAAGTATGTATTTTTTCTTAACAAACTTTCAAAACAGAAAAAAACCAAAAAATTTTATGTTTCAAACATTTCACATCGTGTCTGATTTGTTAATTTATTCTTTATGGTAAACAGAAAATGAAAATTCGGTAGAGATTTTATGTGGAAATTTTAAAAATGGATCTGGTTTTGCGTAATACTCTATAAATTCATGCCAGAATGAAAACATGATTTCCTTCGGAACTAAACATTTTGGAAAATTTATTAAGTGCAAAAGAAAAATATCTGCACTTTGAAGTGATTAAAGATTATTTTCAGTGAAAAATGACTTTATCCTGTTTATTGCAGTGATGTTTTAATACATGATTTAAATAGGATTCTTTTTCTTTCTTTTCTCTTCCCTTGTGGGTGTTTAGGCTTGTGAGACTCGTAAATTAACTGAGGAAGAAGTCATTAATCTCAAAAAAGTTTTAGCAGCTGTAAGTGTTTCATCGAACAAAATGAAAATAATTCGAAAAGAAACAAAATATAGAATTCGTAGAAAATTAACGATTTATTTTCTTTTGAGTAGAACTTAAAAGTAATTTGGAATTTTTTTTACTTTTGACCACCACCAGAAGTAAAGCGTTGTAGTCGTTGTTTTGCGAATTTTGCTTATTTAATATCTAAATCGATTTCTGCAAAATAAGCGCACTAGAATATCATTAGGTTATTTATTTTTTGATGAACATATCAAATCGTAAGATACCAATCGTCATCGAAGTCTTAAAACTAATTATGTATATCAATACTATTAAAATATTAATCATAAAATCGATGAAACAGGTTTGATAATGTCTTCGTTTTTTTAATACATATTAATTTTCTGAATAAAGGACGACAAAAGTTCCACGTATGAAGCAAACGAATTCAAATTTTTGGAAATTTTAGGTTTAGGAATCATCATTCATTTGGTAGTATGTAATCTTTTGGAAATTATTTGTATTATATAGTATTTAGATTGTATTTTGTTTAATAGATTTTAAAATAAAATATTATAACTTTAAGCAATACTAATAGTAATCGTAAAGAAACCAATTCTTCTTTCCTATCAAATTCATTACTGGTAAGTTTTATGTTTGTTGCTTTTTTTGTGTTATTGTTGGGTTTGCTTTCCTTTAGGCCTTCTTTATCTTTAGTAGAAAATTTTTGCCTCTATTCGCCTAACGCTGGATTTTGGTATCATATCCGTTCTCATAAGAGAAATAAAGCAAGTTTTTGTTATGTCTTAAAATAAATGAAAAAAGGTTAATTTATTTAAAAATTATATTCAGAATAATACATATTCAGAAGCTTGCTTTATTATTGAGTTTATTTTTTGAATTCAGCAATAAAATAAAATTTTATATTTTACATTCGCAATTGAAAACCAAAACATATTTTGTTTTAGTTTAAAACTAAATTCAGTTGAATTTTGAAACCTGCTCTAGACAATAAGTTATTAACCGAAATTGTTGCTGGGTTCAAATTTAAAGTAATTTTGAATTTATAGGAAGAAATTCTTAATAAACTTTCTTCTCATTCACTTAGGCTGAAGCACGTGCTGAATTCGCTGAACGTTCAGTTCAAAAGCTGCAAAAGGAAGTTGACAGACTCGAAGGTATGCATTTCTGTTTTCGATTAATTCGATTTTTTATAAAATTACTAGTTAAAATTTGAATTTGTTTTGTTGTGAGCTGAAAGCTAAGTTATGCGAAAGATAAGCAGTACTTCAACATTTTATAGGTTTAGAAATCCTTCGAAATAAGCCAAGTTTCCGAATGCTTGAATAGCTTTTTAAATAAAATGAAATAGCAAGAAAATATGTACTTGATTGTTGTGATGTACAAATTCGAATTGTTCAATTTTCCAGTTTGCTGAAAAGATTTTGTAATTCTACACTCTTAAACAAAAATAGGGCAATAATTCGGCTTCGTTTAGTTCAACTTTTAAAATACAGAGCTGCGTAAAAGTTTAGAACCACCGAATTTAAAGTAAACTCATATTTCTAAATTGTTTTATTCAAATGTTCCTTAAAATGGATCTAAAATTCATCATTATAATAAGGTAAATCTGAATGTTTCGAAGATTATGGGTGAAAGAGTTTCAAAGAGAAGGCCAAAGGCAGTAGAAGAATTGAAGAATCTGCTACTTGAAGAAGGGAGGAATTTATCACATGAAATACTTACAAACTTTGTTGAATCTTTGCCTCTCCAAAGGTTATTATTTTAACGGTTAAATTAATAACTTGAAGAAAGAAAATGTTTGGTCCTAAAGCAGGTACTAAACTGAGAAATTTTTTATTCCTGTTATTGTTTATAACATAGAACCAAATGAAGTTGTTTTTCATAAATTCAACAATTTATTCTTTTATAATATTATAATGATGAGTTTTAAATCTTAAGGAACATTTGAATAAAACAATTTAGAAATGTGGGTTTACTTTAAATTCATCGGTGGTCCTAAACTTTTACAAATCACTCTAATTTTTCTCCGTACTCCAAAAGAATAAATTGATTTCTCTATAGTTGAAGATATTAACTTTGTTATTATGTAGGACATGATCTTTCGCATGGCTGGGCCTTAACAAGCTGAAGTAATATTGTTTGCGTGTGTTATTTTAATTAAAGAAATTAGTTTTGTTTTATATTATCTTCCATGTTAATTTATTTTAAACATTTTTCTTTTTCTGTTTTTTGTTGTTTAAATCAAACAATTACCAATAAAAAACCAAAACTGCTCCGCTGTGCTCACCTGTGTCTCCTGCCGCTGCTACTAATAAAACTGAAATAAATCGACATCGCTCTCGCTGTGTGTGTGTGTAATGCGTGTGCCCGCCCCCACGTAAAGACGATCTTTTGAGCGAGCGCGACCGAAATAAGTTGCTCCAAGAGGAGATGGAAGCCACCCTGCATGACATTCAGAACATGTAATAACTAATAAGCAAACTGATTCCATTTCTTGTTTACACCTCTTTATTTTTATTATTATTATTATTTTTAAATGTGTGTAATTCCATTGATTACGGAGAGCCGCTAAGTAAAAAGACAGATCGCCTCAAGATCATTAGGGTATCCGCTAAATGTTGTTTTGTAATATAAAAAGCGATACATGCCGATGAAATGCATTCCAACACCGCCGTTATGTTACGCAGCAGTTGCTTAAAATATTTAGTTTATTTTTCTTGTCATCCTCCTTAAAGAAAAACATTTTTTTTTTCGTACTTTAGTCGATTTTTGGTCTTAAGCTAGAGATCTTGCATTATATTTGTATTTTTGTTTAATTTTTTTTTTGCGCTAAAATGTATTCTTATCGTGTTCTTATGTGCATTTGTTTTTTATTTATTAATTTAGTTTTGAGAAAGGAGAGAAATTTTTTGAATTTCGTTACGTAACGCTTGGCGCTTAGGAAAGCGAGTGAATTCCCGAATTATACGAGCGCGTGCGCGTCTTTTTTTTCCCGATTATATATATAATTTTGTTTGTGCTCCTCCCCCGCGCGGGAATCACTCGCTTCTCTCATTCCATTTAAGGAGAGTAGTAATTTATGATTCCATCTATATTTTTTCATTCCCAATATTTTTTTTTTTTTTATTAAAGAAAACTTTATTTACGTAATCGTAGCGAGAAGTATTTTATCTCTTTGAAATTCCCATTTATATAAAAAAAAAGTTTCAATTGTAGAAAATAAACGTTTTCTTCACAATTTTCAAAGACATTGTAAAAATTGGTAAAATGTTTTTATTTACCCCTATCTTCCCACTATCCTTCGTGCTAACAGCAACCCCCTGGTTCTGTTGATCCCACGTCAAAAAAAAAAAAAAAATTGTTAGAGAATTACCTCCAATTTTTAAAATAGCCCTTCTTTTATTTTTTACATCTTTTACAAATGCTGGCTGCTTTGATCCCGCTTTGCTTCGACTAATGCTTCGTATGATATAGATGATCTTATAGTGGAAAGGGAGCGGTACGCGATTATTGGCGACGATCTTGACTTTGCATTTGTTGATCTTATTGTTGGGGTGGAGCCATGCTACAACGACAGGCATCCAAAGCCCCCAACACCAAAGGAGCCTACGCCACCACCGAAGGAGCCAACGCCACCACCAGCAGAAGGCGAGGAAGCCTCCGCAGAAGGGGCTGAACCGAAAGAAGGTGAACCGGGTGCAGCTGCCAATGGGGCACCAGCCGCTGGCGAAGAAGGGGCCGCACCTGCTGAGCCCGAAGTCCCAGTTAAAGAAGCCACACCCCCACCACCGCCACCACCACCACCATTCGAATATTCTATCGATTTGCCTCCAGAAGGTGCTGAAGTTCCCTATGTTAAAAACTATGAGCCACCACCACCGGAGCCTGAGCCAGTCGAGGGCGAGCAACCAGCTGAGGGTGCTCCACCAGCCGAAGGGGCTGCTCCAGCTGAAGGTGCTGCTCCAGCTGAAGGTGCTGCTCCAGCTCCACCAGCTGAGGGTGTTGCTCCAGCTGCATCCGCTGAAGGAGCCGCACCACCAGCTGAAGGTGCTGCTCCACCAGCAGAAGGCGCTGCAGCACCTGCAGAGGGTGCCGCACCTGCTGAGGGCGCTGCACCACCAGCCGCCGCACCTGCAGAAGGAGCTGCTCCTGCAGCCGAAGCACCAGCCGCTCCTCCAGCAGAAGCCCCAGCTGCTCCAGCCGAAGCCCCTGCCGCCCCTGCTGCAGAAGCCCCACCATCTTAAGCCTTAATCCGTGACAATCAACCGTCTTTAAAAACCGCCTCCTAACTGCTTTCGCTTGCTAATCTGCACATTTTTGGCTGTAAAATTGTTGATGCGATCGTACGAATGTAAATAGAGACAAATCGACCAGAATAATACGCTTAATAATTGCAGCTTCTTTTATACATACCGGTTGCACTTATTTATTGTATATTTAAAATAAACGTTAAGGAAATGGACGACATCTTCTCGGGGGCGAAAATTAACTATAGTTTTTATAGGGTTAAAGGTGGGACTAAAAATTATTACCGGTTTTTATTGCTGAATATATTATAAAAAATTTTATTATATCATTCTTTATAAAGGCTGAACATTGCTGAGATAAAGGATTTAATTTCTGTAATCAACCGTTTAATTCAGCTAATGAAACTAATTGCTGAATTGCACAGTCGGGTGAAGGAATTGAATTTTTTTTAGCAACCACTTTTTTCAAATTAAATTTAGACTTCTTTAAAGCATCGCCTAGAAAAACTGCTATTCAGCGTCTCGTTTTATTAACATGAAATTAGTAGGCTAGGAATTTGTACAATTTTACAGTATCGTAAAGTTATCAAGCTTATTTAGCTAAATACTTTTGATAATTTTTAAACATTTAGAGTAGGTATACCAACAAAAACTTTTTGCGTATATATTTTGGCGAGTTACAGTATTTTAAAAAATTGATTTGTTTAATTCAAGCAAATACAAACATATACTGAATTGCAGATTTGATACCAACTGAAATTTTAGAAGTGACTTTTAACTGAATGCATTAAAAATCATTTCATTGAACCACATTTTGAAAATAGATAAAACTCAAGCAAAACTTCACCAATTGCCACCGATTTAGATTTATTGTTGCTTCAATACTAACCGCTGACAATGGAGACATTATTGCTAGGAGCTGAAATCCTTAAAGAAGTTAAGGACGTTCCGAAAATATTTTGCATGGCAGTGTAACAGCAACTTCTACAAAACTTCGCACTCAGTTGCTTTTACCGCTTAAAAGGCTGAAAAAAATTAACACCGAAAAGAAACCAGCAGAAGCAGACTGTGATTTGCATTAACTTATTGGTTAAGAGGATCCTTCTAAAAAAATGGGCAAAGTCTTATTTAATTTATTATTTTACTTTTCCACATAAAAAAAAATCTGCGTTGCAAATCGAAAAAATGAAATTAAAACAAAACAGATGACCTCGTCTTGGAGAAGGAGAGATACAAGGACATTGGAGACGATCTCGACACCGCCTTCATCGAGCTCATCGAGAGGTCTTAAGCAGGAAATCCGTTGCGACCACTTTCTGTACTGTCGTCCTCACCGCCGTTTCTGTCTTCTTGTGACTGTTTAACTCAACTCAAAATCTACCACAAAGCGCGCAGTATAGTCGTAGTCGTTCGTCCGACCATCGCCAGACGCTTTACGAGAACTCTATTATTTTTTAATTATCCGCACAAATGTATTTAATCCAAATATTTTTGGTTTTAATAAAGTAAATTTATCAGATGTGTGCTTTTGTCTATTATATTTCATCCGCTTCCATCTTTTGTTTTGCATAAAGACTGTAGCTTGCAATTTTCTGGATATCACCAGTTCAACTGCAGGAAACTTCTTTTAGTTAGTTGCAGAGTTATCCCAAGTAGAATTTTTGCTTGTAGAGAGTAGTTTTTTAGGCATGAATCAACTGCTTTAGCTTATTTAGAATTAATTTGAGATTTAGTAAAGTTTGTAATATTTTACAATCTTCAAAATGTAATTCCTTTCAATATTTAGAATTAAAAAAAAAATAGTTTCTGCAGGCGACTGAACAATTCAGCAGTTATTACGCTGAATTGAATCGATTTGATTGTAGAAACTGAATTCTTGTAAAAATAAAACAAAAACCTAATTAGCAGAGGTGGTTTCGAAAGTGCTCACAATATTCGTTAGTAAAATGAACATTAACATCACACATTAAATAAGATATTAAATAGTACTTTACTATTCCACCGTGATTGAATACAGCTTCAATTCAGCTACACGAAATTAGATTAAAAAACATGAATCGTTTTAAACTTACATATATTTTTTTAAATCCCTGAGATTTTGGTTATGAAACCCAAACAATTTGAATGAAAGGAATTTGGTTTACGTGCATTTTTTCAGTTAGATGAAGGCATTTTTTTCGCTATAATTGGAAGAGAAAGAAAGGTAGGTCTATCTTATAAAATTATATGCATAGTTTAAGCATAGTTATGATCTGATATGAATACGATACTGAATTTTTTTCCCAAGCGGTTTTGGTTAGAAGCATAGGATTAAATACAATTTTCGAGGACTGTGAAATTATAAACCTTAGTTAAGAAATTAAACAAGATGTAAATATAAAAGTATAATTTATTACACTCATATTACTCATCATTGCTGTTTTATACAACACGAGAAAAAGCCAGTCCTCGTTTAGTTTTACTTGGTTGTTACTTTTTATTTTTAATTCAGTGAATCTATTGCTTTAAAATCATTTGTAAGTAGTTTAGCATATTTTAAACCTGTATGTTTTTTTTTATTTATTTTCGTATTTTTGTAGCTCTAGTATATGTAATGAAAAGATGATTTGCTTTCATTTATTTAATTTGGTTTTTGGGTACTAACAAAACACAACTAACTTGAACAAATGTAAATTTCCCTTTGCAGAAGATCTTAATAAGGAAAAAGAGAAATGCAAGGCGATCGCCCACGAGTTAGACCTAACAATTGCCGACATGTGTTACTAACAAAACTACTAAAAATCTCATCGAAACCCCATGCTTTATTTAAATTTTGCTTTCAGTTTTCTTCCAAAATACAAACATGTTTACCTGACCGAACACGGAACGAATTTCCCGACCAAAGATCGTGTGAAGAAGTGTAAAAGTTAACAAGACAACAAAACGATGAGACGGCGACCGAACGATCGATAGAAAGGCAATCATCGAATCATCGAATAAATAAATCACATCGCTTTTTAAACGTTATAAATTTTAAGTTTTAGTGTGCCCTTAAGCTGTAAGTATTGTGTGTTTATAATTTTTAAAGCAATCAAACTGCGCTTTTTTTATATAATTCAGTTACAAGACTTGAGGCGTTTCGTATGTAGGTATCTACGTATTGAAAATATTCTAAGAGGACTATTTGATAAGTAAATAACTTTTAAATTGATAAATTATTTACAAGAAACCCTTGAAATTTAGTGTTTCAAGTTAAAAGTAGGCAACCGAAAAGCGTCATCAGATCTTTAAAGAGTTAATAACTTATCAAACAGCTCCCATAGGAAATCAAAATCTAAATGATGCTGTAGCAGAGCCGTTTTTATCGAAACGAAATGTTAATATATTGCGAAACGGAACAGAATTGATTACTTTGTGAAACATACATAAATATATATCGTCATTGCATTTACGAAACCGCTTTGAATTTTTAGAAATTAGTATGTTTAGAAGTAAAGGAACTATTTAACTAGTGCCTTTCTTTGAAGGAAAGTGATTAAATCATAATGATAGAAGCCGTGTAACGATTCATTTTTATTGCGCAGTTAAATTAAATAATTTCGAAATAAAAAATCACGTCCCCGTAATTTGAGTAAAGTAATAGAGATCTTTTATAAAGACACATTTTTCAGAATACTGCCACTGAAAGATTATATGTATTATTTAAATATTTGAACCAACGCAGCAAGTTTAAGACAGTGTATCATATCAAAACAGCCTGCTAAAGAAATCATAATGACCTTCAACTCAAGCAATTTTCAGTAAAATTTTATATCGACAATAAATTTTTCGAATAAAACCTCTTAACGAAAAACAGCTTTTGTCTATCAAAGGATTTGAAAAAGAAAAGAACACAAATTCAGAAATAAAAGAATAAGGGACGAGAATTCTGTTTTTGTGGTTGAAGATTAAATTCAGCTTAAGAAAAGCAAGCGTTGAATTGAAAAATCGATTTTTTTAACTGCATCCGGAGGGGATTACTTAAATGATTGGGACTGGATTTTTGAACTGCCATCGTTCCACATACTAAAATTGCGTATTTTGAAATTATAACAAACAAGAGAACGATAAACCTACTGCCTAAGAATTTGTACCCTTATAAGCATTCGATTTAAGTGGCATTTAATAAAATAATTATTTATTAAACATGTTCACGAGCTACCCTGTGGAATTTGTGAATCTGGACCAGTATCTTATGCGTAGTAGAGAGCACAAGCAATTAATTATGCGATTTATCGAATTACATTATTGGAATCTAAACTTCACATTTCTTTAACTTTACCGAGTTTTTTATATGAAAGACTTGGTTTATTAGCATAATTTTAGGGAATTTATTATTTTAAAAATTAGAAATTTTTCCAAACACGTATAATTTCGCAATCCACAAATTGTTATTTCTATAAAATAAAAATTGTCCACTTCGCACTTGTGCATTCTACTGCACATTTGAAATGATAATTGCAAAAAGAAATTTGGTATAAAATTGTACAAAATAAAAAAAAATCTTGTAAAAGTAATGTTAACACTATTATCTATATCAAAAGAAAGCAAAAATTGATCAACGCTTTTGAAAATCTGTTTCAATTCTTTTTCGCTTTCGGAGTTTAAAAAAAAATTGTTTTCTACGAAAATCGTTGTAATTCCATTTAAAGTTGGTTTACCCTCATAATATATAAATATACACTGTGTAAAAATATGAATGGAAAGGAAACTTTAAAAGTTGAAGATATTTGAAAAATAAACATTCCATTTGCTAAATTTTGTGTTTATATCCAAAAAGTAATTTTAATTTTCTAATTTAATTTTACATTAATATTTGAACTTATTTTTATAAAAGAGTTTGTTAAGGCGCCGAATCGATTCAGCGGTTTCCGAATAATTTTGGTTGTCGCATCGAACATTTATCTTTAAATAACTTATGATGTTATCAATATGATACCACAAAGTCATTTTTTTTTATAAGGTCATCAATTTTTAGTTCAAATTTCGCTCGTAAACTTTTTATGAACGAACAAAATGTTAAGTTCTCAAAAAATGTTTTAACTCTAAAAATTAATATGAAAGAATTAAGTGTAAAAATGTCAATTTTCAAAAACATTTTTTTGCCAACTGGAAAGAAACAACGATGTTTTGAATGAAAAAAATACTTTTTAAAGATTTATAATTCTTTCTCAATTTTTAATGGACATTCTTAAATAAATTACTGGGTCGTTTAAATCACCGCTATTGCTCCTCCAATTTTACTTTATTTTTTATTTTTCTGATTCCAACAACAGTTGACTTACTCAGCTCCATCTCAATTTCCTCACATAAAATCTTGCATATCTCCAAATTTTGCTCGGAATTCTTTTATGAAAATGCACGAAAGCTGTGTGAATAGCTCCTGCAAATAAACATACAGAAATATATTCATCCGTCCCCGATCACTTTCCCCTTTCCATCTAAAAGTATAAAAGTATTTTTCTTTTCAAGAAGTTTACAGAAATGTTTCTGCGTAAAACACCTTTTCGTAAAGAGCTGATGCTTGATCTGTCTTTTGTGTGAATGGTGTGAAAATCGTCGACGATAGAGACTGAGGTACAAAGATACAGAAACTCATAGGCGTATCAAGGTGCCAAAAATAGCTTGCATTTCTAGAGCAAATAAATTCAATTCGGTGTAGGACGACATAAACTTTAGCTGGCTTACTTTCTTTTCAAACAGAAGGAGGGAAGAAGGATGATATTGCATTTGGCAAGATCGTCTGAATTTTTTTATGAGCGTGTTCTGCTTGTATCTATAATTTTCTAATTTTTTTTTTGTAGACGGACACTGCCCAGTGATTCAAAATTTGGTATGAGGGAAGCAGTAGAGATGATTGAAAACAATTTTAGCTGTGAGTAAGATCGGAGGTATTGCTCTAAGTCGTTTATTTATTCTCAGCAATTATTTTGAATGAACAATTTTAATTTAGTTGAGTGTACCATACGATGGCACAAAATTATTTTGTTTCACTGTATTTAGCGCAGAAATACTGGTGTAAAATTGACTACAATATCAACATGAGTATTGGCGCAGCAACAAATTCAAATTGCCCTCAAACTTCCTAAGCCGACCTTGTACTTAACGTTGCAATTACTCTTGTAAAATGGGTCGCAAAAATTAATAATGCTTTTCAAAAATCTGTTCCAAGGCTTTCTACAGGGTTAGAGTGCCCCAATTAATATATGAGTACATATGTAGGTTTTTCACAACTATAAAATATTTTTCGTACCTATTGGAAGACATAGAATAGTACTCAATCAATCCAACACTTTTATTTTACTAATTCAATTCAGCGTATTCACATGGAGCTGAATTTAACTGGTAAAGATCTTGCGCTTAATTTGGTAGGAGCAGTCGATTCTTTTATTAGTGCTGAAAACATTTATATACAATTCAGCTACTTAATTTCAAGTTCCAAAATAAGAACCAGGGTGTAAATTACAAAATTTAATCATAATGTTCCAAAATACTCTTCCAGATGTGGGTTTTTCGGACGAATTTAGTTCTAAGTTAATTGCTTTTTTTAGTTTTACAAACATCTCAATAATTTTCGCAAAGATTCGTATTGGAAGCATAAAACTCGATCGAAATCGTCAAAATTTCTGGAAGCAAAAGCTACACAAGGAAGTTGATATTTTTAACGAAATCCCAAATGTTTTTTAATCCTCCAACGCATGCGCAAAGCGCCGCTTTCGTCATATTCCCCTCAAAATAAGTAATTTTGTGGTAGGGGTGGGACATATGTATGAAATTAAAGAAATTTCTAAAAAAACTTCCTAAAAATATCAACCTAACTGGATAGAGCTGTGTGCGTTGCGAATAAGAGAGGAGATTTCATTTCCACCTGTAGTCCCGATGTAGAGGCCGCTATGCGTCTTTCTATTTTTGACTAAGATTTTTCCAAAATGAAAGCTGAAGCTGTGCGCAGTGCGGTAAAACAGAAAATTCCCTGAGAGAATTTTCTGTAAGGTAGTGGGGTCTTTTAACCCCAGTTTTCCCCTTATTCTTATGCTTTTATTTAGTCTTGTTGTGAATTTCGGTTATTTTTGAATTTTACTTATGCACACACCGACAATATGGGGCTAATGGTTTCAATAATTTGATCCTCATCAGTGCTTTCGCGTATTTGCTAGCGCGTAGAGTGATTCAAGCGCTCAGGTTGGTTTTTTGAATAGGGAAGAAAGTTGAAGAATTATACTTTTTTTTTTTTTTGGTTTTGTAAATTTTCTTTTCGATTTTCAAGTATCTTCCGTAGGAAAAGTAGAGTTTTGTTCTATCTTATTTGAGAAGTGAATTAAATGTTGAAAATCCAAAATCGTAACAAAACTTTACCGTCTGAGTGATTTTTAACTAAAGGGAAAATCCCTTTAAAGTGTGAGCAGTGTGCACTGGATCATTGTCTTGAGGAAATTACAAAGTGTTGAGTGATATAAATTCTAAGTCTAATTTCTTCAAGAGGAATAATTAAATATAATTACTGTTAAACTACTATACAACAATTAAAAAAAGGATATAGGAGCTGGAATAAAAAAATCGCTTATAAAAAAAATAATATTTCACTGAAGTGGATTTACCCAATTTTACGCCTCTTTGCTTATAAGGAATTTGGTAATCGAATCAACATTCTCTACACACTGAAACCAATTTTACACACACATTCTTTTTCTCTCTTCCCGCATACCAAAATTTTTGCGCTACATGTTGCCAAATAAAATCATTTTGTTAAATTATTTCTAAAGTTGTGTGGGTAGTTGGCTATCCAAAGATGATGATTGGTGAAGCAGGGAGATCGTTATGACACAGTTTATCTCTTTTTCTTTTGAAATAAAAATGAAATAGCCGAACAAAAAAATATTTATAGATCTGGGATTACTTCTTCTCCTGATTCTATTTTTATAAAAATTGTTTCGAAGCGCTAGATTTTTTTTATGTTATTATGCAACAATAATAGCAATTTTGGCAACTGAGCTCACTTTTTATGGGTATAATGATTTTTTTTTTATTAATTGGGAACAATCATTTCGATAAACTACTAATTGGGAGCACACAGAACCTAATTATCATTACAATTAACTTACAATTAATAAGAAATGATGAATGTTAATTACTTTTTTCGCATACATCCGCAATATTTTAAACAGTCATTTGGTTCTTTTTTAAACAATCTACCCACAACACCTCCTTTCTAAAAATACGATAATTAAAGAAAAAAAAATAATCCTCTACAGAAAAGGATAAGAGTTGGTAGAACAGTGTTAGTCATTTCGTGCGTTTTTGAGGGTATCAAATTACATGACCTCCCCCACGACGAGAGCAGCACTTAAATACTTAAAACTTTAAGGTTATTGGATTTAGAAATGTAGGTAAATGTGTGTGTCGTAGTGTAAATTTTGAAATTTGGCAAGATTACGAAAATTCCTATGTCAGCCGGTTGCTAGAAGGGGACCTTTGGGATAGTAGTAGTAGATAGTAATTTTATTTCAATTTTTAAAAGATAAATGTAAGCAAATTAAGAACATTGTTTTAATTGTAAAAAAAAAAAAAAAATAAGAATAAAAACCTGTCACAAGAACAATTTCTTAACTAGATTTTAGATTTAGCATATATGCAATGAATATTTTTCAATTTAATTTTATTATTAATGACTGATAATATATTGTAAAAAACTGATGAGAACGAAGCAAAATATACAAACTACTTTGAGAAAAATATCCTTAAAATCGTAATCAAAACAAAATATAAAACAATTCAAAATGAAACTATTTCTGTGAATAGCCCAGATTAACTACATATGAAAAATAATTAGAATATAAAAAAATAGTTAGCCTCAAAAACATCTACCACTTTTTTTCACGCCCAAAAATAGCTAATTTTGAAATTTTTGTATATAGTAATGTATCAAATATCATAACTTCAAATTTTGTATGAATGATCTTGCTCAGGAATTGAGTTTTTGCAGTCAGCTGCTCCATTCAGCTTATTACAAGAAAGCGCTGAATTGAGCAGCAGACTGCAGAAACTCAATTCCTGAACAAGGCCTTTGTTTAAAAACTTTGTGGATTCGAATTTCTGAAGAGCAAATAAAAAGAGGCTCCTTACAACGAAAAGACGTAGATCCAGTGCACTTTTCCATGATTTGAGTAAACATTAAAAATTTAAAACCAAATTTACAAAATGAAATATTTTATACTTAAAAATTTGCCTTTTAACTAAAAAAAAATTGCATTTCTTACAGAGTAAGAGTGAACTGATTTTTCTGTAGCCCCCAAAAGAAAACAAAAAAACCTTCCACAATGGACGCGATCAAGAAGAAGATGCAAGCGATGAAGCTTGAGAAGGACAACGCGATGGACAAGGCCGACACCTGCGAGGCCCAAGCCCGGGACGCGAACTCCCGCGCTGAAAAGGTCAATGAGGAGGTCCGCGAGCTCGAGAAGAAGCTCGTCCAAGTTGAGGCCGATTTGGTCGCCTCAAAGGACGCCCTCGAGAAGGCCAACCGCGAGCTCGAGGAGAAGGAAAAATTGTTGACTGCTACAGAATCTGAGGTCGCCGCCCTCAACCGAAAAGTCCAACAGATTGAAGAAGACTTGGAAAAATCAGAGGAGCGCTCAGGAAGTGCCACACAGAAACTTTTGGAGGCTACTCAGTCGGCTGATGAAAACAACCGGTAGGATCGATATTAATTTATTGAAATTATTGTATATTTTAAAAATAACATCCTCGCAGTATGTGCAAAGTACTTGAAAATCGCTCCCAACAAGACGAGGAACGTATGGATCAACTTACCGCTCAACTCAAAGAAGCCCGTCTCCTCGCTGAAGATGCCGACAGCAAATCAGATGAAGTTTCACGCAAGCTGGCCTTCGTTGAAGATGAACTTGAAGTCGCTGAGGACCGTGTGAAGACCGGTGAAGCCAAGATCATGGAGCTTGAAGAAGAGTTGAAGGTACGGCTCGAAGGACACTATTCTTTTGAAATAAATAATAAAATACTTCTTAATTTTACCTAAAAAACAGGTCGTAGGAAACTCTCTCAAATCTCTTGAAGTATCTGAAGAGAAGGCCAACCAACGAGTTGAAGAATTCAAACGCGAAATGAAGGTACTCACTGTCCGATTGAAGGAAGCCGAGTCACGTGCTGAGCACGCTGAGAAGCAGGTCAAGAGGCTCCAGAAGGAAGTGGACAGACTAGAAGGTACTGTGGCCGAATTAAATTCAAAATTCCATTATTTTTTCCTTTTCTCAAGGATTTTTATATATATAGAAGAGGAAATAATGCTTTTTTAGGAGTAATCTCTTCTTTTTAAATTGGCTATATTACGCTTGAATTTAACTATTTTCCAATGCCTAAAACTAACAATAGGAGGTAAAAGAGTTCATTAATACGAATATTGTAAATTTTAAAAAAAATTTCTTTGGTAATTCATCAAGAGTCGTTAATGTATATAGTATTTACTTAAAACTTCAAACATTTTTTTTAAAAACATTTCTTTTACCTCCTATAAATGTTAATAAAGAAGAAAAGACAATAATTTTAATTTTTTTTCCGTGTAAATTTTCTTTGTATGCTTTTATTAAATTGCTTTTTACAGACCGACTCTTCCATGAAAAAGAAAAATACAAAGCGATCTGCGACGATTTGGATTCAACATTCGCTGAGCTTACTGGATACTAAAAAAGCTTTGATAATAATTATTTATTACATACAAGTCAAGAAAAACGAGACAATTTTACTTTTTTGTTTTTTGTCTGGTTGTTTTCACAATTTTATTTTTATTTTTGTGTATACACAACACACACGATTATAAGCACATGAGAGATGAAACAACGTGCATAGATTTCTTGTATATTTGTTTTCTATTTTGTTCTAAAGTAGTCCATTTGAAAATATGTTTCATAAAAAAATCCATTTTCACACAATTGGAGAGAACTTTTTCAAATATTTCCAATAATATTAAAAGACATTTTGGATTAAATTCAAGACACATTCCCAACTTCAAAATATTTGGCGTGATTTTCTAAATATTCTCTACAAAATTTTCAAATCCCTGCGATTAATGGTTTTTATTCATTTTTACACTGTGTAAATATTTCAGTACCAACTCCATGAAAAAAAAAAACCTTTTCCGCAATTTTAAAAGAATTCTCCAGCAAAACAATTCCACACCTCACACACGTCGGTTACAATCGCTGCCAACATCATGACCACACTGCACAAATTTTTAAGTCTAAAAAGCTGTTGAATTAAACCTGCTTAAAAAACATAATAATATAAAAATCCTGCTCTTTCTAAAATACGTTTAACACGAACAAACAGAAACATGACTGTTCTAAAATCAAGCTAATCGAACGAATCGAATTATTAACATTGTATAAATAAATATACAAAGTAAATAGTAAATAGAGATATAATAAAAAAAAAGAGATATGCTGCCTTCGCTTATTTTTCGACGCTCTAGTACTAATCGTTTTTATCCTCCTCCTCGATCTTGGTTGGGCGGAGTTGCTGTTGTAATATTTTTTAATTTTTACGCAAAAAGGTGATTTTACTTTTTTAAATAGATTTTCTGCATGCTGCAAATTTTCTTAAATATACACTGTTTTGTCACAGAGAAAAATGCTACCAAATCTTTAAATTTGATTCTTAACTATTTTAAATTGGGCCTTCAAATATTACTAAAAATTCAAATAATAGTGCGAAAAGCTAAAAAAAAAGTTTAGATATTTATCGAAAAATTACGTACGAACAAAATTAGGTAGCACTTTAAAAAAAAAAAAAAAAAGGTATTTTTTTTACACAAAAATTTGCAAATCGTTAAATAAAATAAAATATATTTCGACTTTTACATTTTCACTAATACTGCATTATTTTCTTATTTTTTTATCTTCAAAACCAACAGATGAATTGGGCATCAACAAGGACAGATACAAGAGTCTTGCCGACGAGATGGATTCCACATTTGCAGAATTGGCTGGTTATTAAACAACATAATTTCAAAGAATCACACAATTATTATCTGTATTTTATCAAAAACTTGAAATACAATAAACCGCTAATAAAGAAAAACACCGTGAAATCCATAAATAATTTGAAAAACATCTATCAAAAATGTTGGCATTATTCTTGAATAAGTAAACACGACAAAAAAATCAACACCTACAATGGCAACGAATTCGCTCTGGAAATAAAAAATATTCACTTAAAACACGTGCAAAGCTCTGTTTTGAAACAAAAATTAACATCAACAAGAACATCAAACACAACAGCGAAAACAAGAAAAAGTGCAGGGAGAGACCAATTTGTTTGAAAACTAGCTTCTGTCTGTGGGCAGCATCGAAAACATCTTTCTTCAATCTGGCAGGATTTGTGGCAGATAATGAACACCGCCTTAGGCGCATATGTCTAGCGTTTTTCCAGATCTGTTTATATTTATTGTTATGACAATACTTAAACTAAAAACGAATTATTATAATTTTAGCTTTCATAAAAACTGAATAAATCAACAAATATTTTTAAAACGCCACCCATGTTTGTCTTTATCAAAACTGGTGACCAAAATGTTTTAATTTAGTTTCTGGGAAAATTGGCACCTAGTGGTTTTAAGGAGAACACTTTTGTGGCGGGCTTAAAAAAGGTAGTTTTTCGGGTTTTTTTTCTACCTATTGTCATGGGAAATATGTGAGAACAGGGAAAATATTGAATTTCTTAAGAGCTATTTTTGGAAAACAACCTGTAGGCAATATAAGGATAAGGAAATAAAATAAACCTGAACCACTCGAAAAGGGGCGAGTCTCGTTCCTCTGTGGCGACAGGGGTAATTAAAAGTAATCATAAAGTGTAAAAGAGGTAGCTGACTAACATCTGGAGTGGCTAGTAGATATTTTGAATATGGGGTCTTCTATAATAGGCACTGATATGTCCCTGTAGATTATTAATAAATGTTCAAAAACTAAACTATAGTTAACCACGTAGTAAGCCACAGTTATGTTTATCGAAGCCATTTAACTACACAATTATGCTTAACTACCAAGTATTCTTGAACGCCATGGTTATGTTTTAACGGAAGAAGAAGCATCCGCTGGTTATGAAAACAAGTTCTGTTTGATGTAATATTTTTACCAATTTTTATTTAAAATGGATTTTGTTTTCTCATCAAAAATTAGAAGTGGCTATAAGTATCATACATCAGTTGATCATTTTCATAAATCTGGTCTGATATTTTCTCACAATTTTACTCATATGTATGTATATTCAAATAAATTTGAAGATGTCTCTGTTCTTATTTGCAATTTTTGGAGTACAGTTCTAAAGTACAGTAATGTATTTGGTTTTTACCATCAGATATGTTATTTTGTGGTTAACCTCCGAGTTTTTGAACGACAAATATTAACCATATTTAACTATGGTCAAGTTTTTGAACGTGCTCCTGGTATGTCCGAACGTTGTTTGTCCACAGTACATCTTTATTAATTGCATGTAGTTAAACAGTTCACTGAGTAATTGTACTCATAAGGGATTTCTTTGTAGGTGAATAATCGCCCGCGCCGGCGCTCAAGAGAATGGCAAAGATCAAATGTAATTAAATAATATATGCATATATATACCATATAAGTATGTATTTAAATTGAAAATTTAAAAAAAAAATGTCTTATTACTATTAGATTATATATTTGGGATTTGAAAAAGGGTATATTATTAAGCGTATATTGAACTTATTTCGTATAAGTTTTTTATTTAAAAGTTATTCAGATTGAATATAATGTGGATGTGTAACTTCTGAATTGTTAGTCCGAAAAATATAAAAAACATTGCCAACTTGTGCTAGGTATTAGAAGTTTTTAGGACATTGATTTTAAATATAATCTATAAAGGCGTCTATAGTTGGCCACACACGAGACGGTTTGGCATACAAACTTGTGACAATCTTTGTGACAAACTTTGTTTGTACTGCATTTTGCCCAAAAACGGTGTTGGTTTTCATTCCTAAAGCGATATAACAAATTTAAAGAACGAAATCTCGACTCCACAATCGAATCTCGAAGCAATTCATCTTGACAGATGATAAAAAAATAAAACCATGGAAAAATCAAAGGCGAGAAATATATGGGACGGTTTTAAGTTTGTACGCCAAGTAGCCCACACACGATCAATCTTATGTTTGTAAGCGTGCTTGTACGCCAAAAACCGTCCCGTGTGCGGCCGGCTTATAATACGTTTATTTATCTTACTATTTAATAAATTTCTCACATAAAAGTTGTACAGAAACCTTAAAACTTAATTATCATTATTTGATTAATGGGAATATGTAAGAAATATGTATTAATATTAAGGTCAGTCGGGGTAAACTAATTACTAAATTTTTTAAATTCGAGTCTAAATTGAAGGTAAACGATCAAAAACCTTCATACATTTCTACAAAAAGAGATTTAAACTATTTCTGGTCCAGATCTTCATCAGTAAACGGACTTGGGTATAAAATTCTTTAAAACTTTACAAAGGTACGTGATCTTCTGTAGCAAAGTGGAGGATGCAAAGAAGTAAATGAGCCAAAATTCTATAAACTAACTTGAATTGAAGCAAGAAATTGTTATTGTGCTCGAGATTGACCATGAGGCTGTTCGGAGAAAGCAGGCGTGGCGCGATCCGCGAAACACAAATATTTGGGTAACCTACCACCGGCCGAAAGCAGAGCGTCATCTTTTCTTGTGGACTTTGGGAGAAATTTGGTTAGCAAAAGCGCTTCTCTTTTACTTTCTTTTCGACAAATGGAGGAAAGTATTCAACGCTTCTTGCGGTCTCTTCGCCAAGAACAAAATGAGACGCAAATCGCGGCAGAATGCTCTTGAGCGGATGGATCGTGATCGTGTCCGCCGGCGCGGCAGATTCACTATCATCACCTGGTGCAGTTCGTCGGAGCGGAATAACGTGATTGCTGCGGCGCGGGTCTCCCGCTAAAAACCAGGAAAAGTATAACGGTCCTTGCGATTATAGCATAATTTCCCGCGTAGAGTCGAAATCACTTGCCCCGCTTGATCGAGTCGCTAAATCGTTTATGCAACAGTGACGTCATTGGAAAAAAGATCGGAGTCTCTCCAGGTAATAAGATGGGTCCCAGCTAGTGGCAGGGTCCGTCCAGGTGACGATGGTCAGTTGAAAACGAGTTATCCAGCGAAGAACTGTTGAACTGTTGTCGCGATCGCCGGCCTCTAATTTGCGTTTTCATTTTGTCCACGATACACGATCTAAACGATCTACGGTTTTCGGAAGCGATTATCTAGAGAATGCAGTTCGGGAAAAATATGCTGCTATTAGGACTTTTGGGGATTGTGCTGGCTCTGGTGCTGGGCACCTGCAGCGCTGGGAAGATCAAGAAAAAGGCGGATAAGCCCGCGGATAAGCAGCTTTTCATTCAGTCGAAAGAGACTTCCCCGATGAATTTTGTGAGGCTGGTCGTTATGAGGCTG
Source organism: Machimus rusticus (assembly GCA_951509405.1). Lineage (NCBI taxonomy): Eukaryota > Metazoa > Arthropoda > Insecta > Diptera > Asilidae > Machimus > Machimus rusticus. The sequence goes on along the minus strand of OX608054.1, from coordinate 11,903,442 downwards.
ATCTATGGAATTGCGACACAAATGGGACTGGAGGAGCGGCTGGCGGGAATGTTCAATGGGGCCTTTGTGCCTCCCAACGCTGACGATGACTACGGGGACTTCGGACTGGATGGTGATTTGAACCTCTTCGATGACTACTGAAGATAAAGTGCCACAAGACTTTGTCTTTGCGGATTAATCGATTTACGGAAAATGGACTGTGAGATCGGCTGAGTGGTGATTGTATGGTTGTATTTAAGTGCGAATGGGTTCCTCGTGAAAGAAATGTAAAAGTTTTTAATTTATTAAATTATTCAAAGAAAGTTATGTTTTTTATCATACAAATTAATTAAATAAACTTTATGTAGACAAAACATATTCTAAAGGCATTCAGTCAATCATAAGAACATGATTATGCTGCTTTCTAATATAAATTCCAAAAATACATTAAAATACGTTTTTCAGCTTAAACCTTAAAATCATTCTGATGCTTTTTTGTTCTATTAAATGTCGCACAGTTTTTCAGACGGGGTAACACATTTTTAAATCATTACACTGGAAGCATAAAAGGTCTTTTTGATAGAACTTTCTCGGTAAATTACGAATAAAAAAAAAAGCACGTCAGGTTTTTGAGTAATAATAGTACATATTAAAAGTGAAAAAATCCTTATTTTGGCCATTCTTGATAATTTATTAAAAAGGTGTCAAGGGGCATAAACCATTTAATATTTTTATAATAGGAGAGAAATTAAAAATAAAAAGTATTTTTAGTACTTTATTTGTAGAAAAACTGAACATAACTCCTTCTTCTGCTAAAGAAAATTTGAAACAATTTTTGAAAATTAATTCTGAAAGAGACATGTTCCTTAAGAAAAGAAACAAGAAATAATATTTTTCTCTAAGGGAATCATAATAATGACGATATTCCGGTTTAACAAATTTTAATTGCTCCTTGATATTAGCCTTTTTTTCAACCGACACAGTACCATATTTTCCATCCACACGTGGCACCTCAAAATCTGGCCTGTTTTTTTTAAATGTCGACCTTCTTGAATGGTGTCATTTCATCGTATGACTCTTTGTATAAATATGAACCATATTTATCAACTATCATCCATTTCACGTCATTCCATAGAAATAAGACATAAGGAAGTGCTGAAACGTTCATATATAGTGTACGTGTGCGTACCATTTTTTTGGGGTGCTCAAAGGGTGCTCAGTTGAGCGAGACAGAACTTGAGCAAGCGAGGCAGAATGAGTAAAAGCTATAGAAATATTCCTGAATACTGTCGAATTATGCATTTTTGGATTACTTGGATTCATTTCGGGGTGCTCTTGCTAAAAGACAGCGTTAAAAATAAATTTTAGTGGGGTGCATACAGCAAACATTTTAATGTTATTCTAATATTAAATCAATTACTATTGCAATCCCCAGCGAATTACAAGAAGTCTGATTAGAACAGTGTAAGAAAAACGACGTAATTTTGAAATACATACAAATTGCGGTGTGGCCCTCTTAAAATTTACTTTCTTTTTACGCCAGTACTGATGTTTCTAATACTAAAGTGCGAGAACTCACACATAAGGGACTCTGGTACGCTTGACAAGTCTAATCGCACTTCCTTATATCTTATTTCTATGCACCATTCCTAAAACGTACTTTTCCATTATTTGTATCTTTTTTTATGTTAATCAAATTCAAATTTTAAAATAGACACAAACTTAGTTGTTTTAAGGTTTAAAATTGTTTGTATGCACATAACACCTTCATCCATGCATAGAACAGGGAAAATCTGAAAATGCGATCTACCACCTTCTTCCATTCATGTCTTCAACTGATTTTATATATGTACATATAGTTAAGGCTCTTTTATTAGAGGTATGTTTCACAATCGTGCGATAACCCGTTATTTTTGAAGAAATTTTAAAATATGTCTAATATATGTATGACTTTTTTCACTTTTCAACCCAATATTTCTCGAAAACGTGATGTGCTGGAAAATTTTCATTTTCAGATATAGGTTCAGCACTTTGAAACCTTCATATCCATGATATTTATATTTGGAGTACAATTTCGTTGTAACACAGTGTTATTAACAAAAGTTGATTGGTTAGCACGTTAACTCATAATTTAACTTTAAAACGTAAAATATCTTCGGCTAATTATCTTTAAATTTCATCAACCTACATAAGGCCTGGCTATAAAAAAAAAGATTCTCTGCAACACTGCGTGCCTGTGCACCTTGGCCTTAATTTTTTTCTAACATGAATTTATATATAATTCGCAAGAATAACTAGAAATAGTACTTTTTTACGACTTACAATTTTAAACTAATATTTAACATCAGCACGCACGTGAGTGTTTTCAGTTTTATTACGATAATTTGTAAATTGTTTACGATGATTACCCCACATTTTTAGGAAGTTGACCGATTAGGAATAACAATTATTTGAACACGATTGGCGTGACCAACGCGATTGTAGCAAAATTATTTTAAAATACCTACAAATTACAACAATCTCAAAATTGATTGAAACTGATCTTCATTACCACCGAATGTGAATTTGAAATGATCTTTATTATCTAAGAATAGAATAAGACGTTTCATTTAGGGTACGAATAAATAGTTGCTACGTCTTCTATTTGAAAATAATGGATTTAGGCATTGTTAAGATCTGTATTTTTCGTTTATGTAAATTAGACTAAAAGCTTTCCTCAAAAAAATATTGAGAATAAGTACAAAAAGTTGAGAAAACAACATTCCTCAAAGCGCATTTGTAGTCTCTCGCGTTTCCGACTGAAGTTGCTTTGTTATATCCGACTATAAATCAATTTTCTTTTGTTTACAAACTATCTGAAATCAGTTTGCAGTTTTAAAGTAGTTTTTCCTCTCAGGCGGAAATGTTGTTTGGTATTACTTAAGGCAGACTTTCGCACAATTGCTCCGACGTGCTTCGTTTAACCAATTCCCGACTTTTGTTAGAGCTGAACAATGGCTAGCTTCATTAAGTATGGCTCATGCAAGGCGTCCTACTGACTTTAGCCCGAGTAGAGCCAAACTGGGGCCTATGTAGCCAGTAATCAATTTTCACATCGGCACAGATAATCAGTTCGCTATGACTCCGATTTGCCACCCAATCGCAGAAGCACCAAAAGAAAGTTGTTCCAAAAAACAAAGCGTACTTCGATTTTATTCATGACTTCGTTTAGCCTAACGACATAGTTCTAATTGGCCTCACTCATCACCTTCGTTGTCGTCATCGTCGTCATCTTCCGGTTCGAACTCCTCCAGGAATTCGGCACAGATTCCATCCCCGTCGACCTCCTCCAGGTCGTTGCAGCCGTTCTTCTTCCGCACGAGGTCGCCCCACAGAAAATGCGTCTCGCAGATGGGGCACTCGCCTTCCATGGGGACGTAGTGGCCGGGCTCCAGACAGAGGCTGGCCAGGCAGACGACGTGACAAATCAATTTGCATTTCGGATTGAGGCACGTAATCCGCGACCGCTGGGGCTCCTCGATGATTTTCATGCAGAGGAGGCACTCCAATGGTCGCCGCATGTGGTCCCCATGCTCCGAATCGGTCGGCGGAGGCCTCGGTTTCTTTTTGATGACCACCCACCCGTGGCATATTTGCATGTGCAGCGGCGGGGTCCTATCAGGCTGGAATTTAAAGAAGAAAAAAAATAAAAGAAATTTCATATAAAAACGTACTCAAGCGAAAATCTCGGAGGAAAGTGCTCCGCCGAAATGGAACTTGAACTGGAGGCAAATCTACCGGAAAATCTTTCACGTAGTCTGGAGCTAGCCACCTTACGATCAGCGGTAATCGATTCCATGGCCCAGTTCGGAGCATTTCGGTTAAGATCCGAAAATTGAACTCGAAATGGGTCTCGTTGCGGCGTTTTTTCCTCAACTCCGGAATCACTTTCAGCCGCGACGATTTTGTGGGCCATTGCCAAGCCCATTCAAACTGTTGGGAGAAATTTAAGCTGTGGGGGTTCTTCGGTACCTTCGATAGAAAAAAGAAAATAAATACCTGAAGTGCGGAAATGTTGTTCGGAAAACCGTGGACTATCAGAACCATCTTCCAGGGGCCCTTGTTATTGGTCTTTCGGGCCCCACCGAAATCTTTGCCCCGATTGTGTTGGGTGATTCGCCGGTTTGGGTTCACTGTGAACCCGATGTAAACTCGATTTTTGTATTTCGGCTCAGGGCTCTGGCTACACAGCAGGTAGACCCCGTAGAAATCTTCAATCTTTTGAGGAACTTCCATCGTTCTGTGGGAAAAATTGAGGCATTAGCTAGAAATTCTTTACAGAAAAAAGTTACTACTTTGGTGGGCCAAAAATATCGATAATTCTTTAAACAATTGAAGAGTTCATATTTTTTCCACATTTTAGAACACTAGTTAATCGGAAAGAAAGGTCAAATATGAGCCAGACTTAAGAACTTGGGTTTTGTTTAAGTAAATTCAATTTTCACAACCTGTTCTATTTTTGGCTGGAATTCACGTAATATTCTCTTTCGAGAGAGGTTATTCCGAATGCATGGAAAATAGCATATATTTTCTTTTCTTATACAAATAAGAACAACTTTAGTATCGCAATTACAAGGTTTGAAGTTGAAATGGGCTACTTTCCTTTTTTCAGTAGGTTTTTATTTTACAAAAAATGTATAGAATTTTAAGGTATCCTTATGATTATGATTCGGGGACAAGAATTACAAACCCAAATAATAAGTAGAGTCTTAAAAAGTGAAACACAATTTACCAGTCCTTAAAAATTAACAAAATTTTATTTCTAATTACACTTAAAAGTATGTACAGTCTTGAAAATTTATTTACATTCAGCAAATAGTTCTTTAGGTAACCTTTTGGCCTCCAACCCCGTTCTGTTGAGGTCCGTTCTGGTTCGTGTTTGGCTCCATTTGGACGATTCCGTTGTTGATGTTGAACAGTTTCGTCCTCCTCCTTGTGTAGTGCTGCCAGAGGAGGATCGCTTGGTCGTCTATGAATTTGCAGCATTGTGAATTGACGATTTCCCGGCGGAAATGCTCGTACTGGAGGAGGTCCAAGAAGTAGAGGCACATGGGGTACATCAGATAGCGCGCGTACTCCGGCTTCTTCCAGTAGAGCAAATACTTAAGGTAGTTGATGAACGCCTGATCTTTGAAGTATCCGCGCTGGGCAAGGACTGCAATTGGATTGTTAACAATTTCCACCTGTTTTCCTTTTTATTAAATATTTTACTTACAATTCAGATAGTTTGGATTCGCAAGACATTGCACGAATTCAAGCTCGACTTGCAGACGCCATTTCTGCTGCTCTTCGGACTCTATGGGTACTGAAATGTGTTTTGTTAGGAAATATCATTTTTGGTACTTAACGATAGTTAATTTCTAGAATTAATTTAATTAACGTTTAGTCAAACTTATAGAACCAATAATGTGCAAAAGAGTAATAAATATTTTTGTAAAGACCGAAAGCCAATCATGTGTCTTGTGAAATGGGTGAAAAAGAAAACGTTTGTGTTACATTCAACCAAAGTTAGAATAAACAAATCAACCCAATATGCAGTATCAGTCTTAGATATTTAAATGATTCTATTAAATCAACTCAATTTGTATTAAACATTAAAAAAGTGTGTGCGGTTGTTTTTACCAAACTCCTTGATGATGGAGAGTTTTTGATTTCCGAAACAACGATACGGATAATATGAAAAAATGTTGGTAAAATGTTAATTAAAATTGTGTTTTTATTTCCAAACCGAAAACCTTAACATGCCTTTGCCTATGCTTTGTGTTCGATTTTTATGTAGACTCAACTTTTTAAATGGCTAAGTGTATTTACATACATATTGTGTGAACTGTTAATTCTTAAGAACGCGTTATTATCACCTTAAATACTAAAAAAACTGCGCTAATTCAATAAAATTAACACATTTAGAAATATATGAATATATTTCTTTAAGAGCAATGAATTACAATTGAAAGTGGTACCTACTTAAAACTTAGAGATTAAGTGGCTAAAAACATTTAACGTGGGAATCATATCAGGCCGATTTTAAAGGACTACATATATCCCGAATTTTCGTCAAAACTAAAAGTATGTGTTCTTTTAAATTATCGGACTTCTGCGGTTTTTATGGTTTAAGATGAAAAGAGCCCACAAATCTTACGATGCAGGCGACAATAAAAAGTGAAAATTTCCCGGGATTTATTGAACCCGCTTCAACAGAAACCACGTTGTTCCGGGCAGCCCAAATTAGGAAATAAAAGTTATACCTTAAAAGTAGATGGAAATAAAATAAAAATGGGACTACTTACGCTTACCTTTCCCATACATCTTAGCCATAATGGATGGATGGAAAAGTTTGTTTTGTATGTACAGAGGAATTAGTTACAGCTAGGTAAGTTCAAGTTCTCAATTAATGATGCGAGAAACACAGTGTTATTTTCAGTTATCCTGCTGGCAAAATAAGCATTTTACACGGGAAGTAAATACAATTATAAAGAAAATAAATCAAAATACAGAGGACGCTCTCAACAAAAACAGCAGCAGTAGCGCAAAACCGAGGACGTTTGAGAAGTTTTTTGTGTGGTTTTTTTTCTTGTGGTGTAAGTCTTAAAACAAAATCGAAATTTTGTGCCCAAATACCAAAGTTTTTCGTTTTACTCACAACCGTAAGAATTCATCACAATGTTATTCGTAAATTCCCTTTTTAAATTACTTCTCAAAATGTGCTACTTGAAGGACGAATTTCTCTCAGGCGAAGCAATCGAACTGACGTTTCGCGTGAAGTTTGATAAACTTTCTTACCTATTGGGCTTCTTCTTGATTTTGGTTTTGGAGAGAAAGGAATAGGCACTTTGAAGGTAAAAAAAGGATGTTTTATATGAAATCAACTTTTTTGCATTTAAATATAGTTTTAATAACATAATTGTCGAATAAAAAGTGTTTAGTTATTTTTGAAAATATATTTCAAAGTCGAATAGAGCGAATATAGAAATAAACTAAAAGCTTTTGGTAGAGAATTGTTCTCCAGATTTTGTCAGTGGCGTTTCTCTCCAAAGTTTAAGAGGGGTTATATACATATCAAGATGGCCCTACAAATTTGACAACTGGCAAGACATGTTGTCAGTCTAGGACAACATGGCGTCATGTAAACAGTGCGGGGATTTGCAACGACTGTAAAGTGGAAATAATTCCTGAAGTGCCACAGAGCCCTTGAGGCGGTTGTTCATTAGCTGAAGACGCGCCTATTTTTAGTTCCCACGACATACGCCAAATTGCCGTGAATTTTGTGCTCGCTGTGGGCCCCATTTGTAAGTGCAGCACCAACGCAATCGCGCCCCTGCAGCCACAGCAGATGTAGCCTCCGTCCGTGAAGAGTGCGACCTGCCAAAGTGGGGCTCTTTTTGATGGGCCAGCCAGGAAAAATAGCGACGAGAGTCTGCAAAAATTCGCCTACCTCCGTCCCTTTGGGGCTGATAAAATGCAATAAAAGAAAATGCGAACGGTTGCGCGAACAAATACGAGGCGGCCGTAATTAGTTCGACGGACGGATTTTATTGGGTTTTTAATTCCCTCCTCCTCGCACTGCCGCAGATGACGACAGAACGGACAGCTCGGGGGGCAACCAAGGCTGAGACAAGACTTCGGTTTTGTGTATTTACCGCGCGCCACATTTTGTTTTAAAAAGGACTCGACGCGCGGGTTTTATTTTCGCAGTGCAGTCGGCCGAGTTGAATCGAAATAAATCGCTGAAGTAAGTAAAATATACAAGTAAAGCGGGAAGAGGAGACTCCACTGAGGCTGCACGGGCCTCCGCTCGCTTCAATCAGTTTACAACGAAGGCAGGCACCCCAAAGACGTCAGGAATATGGTTGATATGCACAAAAGTGTCTCGGTGCAAGTAGATAGTGATTTTGCGTTACTTTTGCCCAGTGGTATCTACGAAATTAAGAAAATGGAGCCGCGATCGCGCATCCGAACGATCATCCTTGTCTGTCTGTTTCTAGCAATCGCCGGCATCATCGGCTTTGGATATTTCTGCCAGGATCAGGTGAGTCAATTTTTTCCTAGCACTACCCAAGAACTAAGGCCCTAGAATAACTTAACCCTTTCCCTCGAGCTGGTATAGTTTAGTTACCCTTACGCCTGCTTGAAACAAGAGCCCCAGAACTCTTCCAGGAAGATGAACTCCGCACAGAACCCGCTCAAATTTCCTTCTCCGCGCACTCGGAAGGGAAAAGTTTTCCTTTTCATTTGTCTGAATAATCTCCGGCTCCGCATCTCGGGCTTCAGTTTGCGGCTACGAGTGCAACTTTGCTTCAGAAGTAAAACGATGCCTCTGCGACTGATAAGAGCTCTTGGCTGCTGGTACAGCGGCGGGGCTGGGGTTTCTCAGCCCTAAGATAGTGGCGAGACAGACGTCAATGGGAATCGCTTAATTAAAAGCAACCTAATTGAAACTAATCGATTACTCTGGTCGACTATTTGCGCTGCTGCATCTATGAAACTCGAGGCCAGCCTTGTCGTCTATGCCTGCGGGAATCACGAGACCGCCAGATGATTCTCTTTGAAATGTTCGTTTATTTGTTTGTCTCAGGTCTGGCTGACACCGATTCTTTCAAGTTCGAGTTTATGAAGAACGCAAAATGGGGCTAATTCTGCTGATCTGGGATGTCCAGGGCAGGCCTGAAAGTGTGCTAAAAATCTTCGTAGGTCATATTATTCGATGCAAATTTTGGACAGTGGATAACGTTAAAAATTTCGGAACAAGTCAAGCTCTCGTGAAGTTGCACAGATTAATATGATACTGTGCAGGAACTTTCGACTGAAGCTTAAACGTGCGAATATACAAAAATTTTTCCCAGGAAAGCTCAACTTTCCGAGATATTTAAGTTTTTTAAAAAAAAATTTCAAACAATATTTTCGCATATTACGGCGATATTTCCTGCACAATTTCACTTTAAATTACCACTTCACTCACAACTCACACGATTTTCACAAATAAATCCAACAGGTACCTGAAAATATGAAATATTTGTAAGTATTATTAATCGTTACTTACCAAAAGACTCCATCTTCATCCGGCAGCTCACCTGTCAAACTGATTTGTTGTTATTTCGAGCTGCCCCTCCTACCTTCTCGGATGCGTTCAGTAATTGAACGTGCATTCATGCAATTTTCAGTCAGTAGGCATTTTGTATAAGGAAAATTTTCAGTCAGTAGGCAGTTTGTATAAGGAAAATTTTCAGTCAGTAGGCATTTTGTATAAGGAAAATTTTCAGTCAGTAGGCAGTTTGTATAAGGAAAATTTCCAGTCAGAAGGCAGTTTGTATAAGGAAAATTTTCAGTCAGTAGGCAGTTTGTATAAGGAAAATTTTCAGTCAGTAGGCAGTTTGTATAAGGAAAATTTCCAGTCAGAAGGCAGTTTGTATAAGGAAAATGTTCAGTCAGTAGGCAGTTTGTATAAGGAAAATTTTCAGTCAGTAGGCATTTTGTATAAGGAAAATTTTCAGTCAGTAGGCAGTTTGTATAAGGAAAATTTTCAGTCAGTAGGCATTTTGTATAAGGAAAATTTTCAGTCAGTAGGCAGTTTGTATAAGGAAAATTTTCAGTCAGAAGGCATTTTGTATAAGGAAAATTTTCAGTCAGTAGGCAGTTTGTATACGGAAAATTTTCAGTCAGTAGGCATTTTTGGCAATTATTTTACGCATCCGAGGAGGTAGGACGGGCAGCTTGAAATAACAACAAATCGGTTTGACAGGTGAGCTGCCGGATGAAGATGGAGTCTCTTGGTAAGTAACGATTAATAATACAAATATTTCATATTTTCAGGTACCTGTTGGATTTATTTGTGAAAATCGTGTGAGTTGTGAGTGAAGTGGTAATATAAAGTGAAATTGTGCAGGAATTTTCGTCGTAATATGCGAAAATATTGTTTGAATTTTTTTTTTTAAAAACTTAAATATCTCGGAAAATTTAGCTTTCCTGGGAAAAATTTTTGCATATTCGTACGTTTAAGCTTCAGACGAAAGTTCCTACACAGTATCATATGAATCTGTGCAACTTCACGAGAGCTTGACTTAAGCCAAAATTTCATATCTCCGTAAGGATCTTTGGGTTTCCTTGATGCTCTCTAAAGATAGGAATGTTTCCAAATTACGGAGGAAAAAATCTGCCAAATTTTGTTCCCTTGGGAAACTGCTTTGTCTATTCGTTCCCCGGACACTGATGGCCTAAATACAAAAAATTCTCGTAGGAATTTTAGATTTGCCTGATTACTTTTGAACGACAAATATTTTGTTCACTTCGGTCCAAATTGCTTATCGTCCGGGATAATCTTTTTACAAACATTTTAAACTATTGTTTGAATTTCCAAAAACATTTTTACTGCACTACTTTACTACTGATAGAATTAGTCATATTTAAATAAGTCTTTTATTATAACTAAGAATATAGGAATAATATTTTTAAGTTATTTATCCGTTTTCCGATGTCCACAAATATCTACTCTCGGTCCAGTACTGTTTCTGCTACCTCATCGCAATTAAGTTTGTTTTTCATAAATAAAACAAAGTAAAATCGTCGAAGTGACCTCATTTAAAGGGTTTAAGTTGAAATTCTCTCTATAAATAAATAAAAAATAAAATTCTCGAGAATGGAAAAAATACAGTTCACGAATGATAAATAATATTCTCGTCTGAGCAATTCTGGGGAGGATAAAGGGCAATTATTAATTAATTGGCTAATTAGGTTTCTATATTTATGATTATCAAATAAATATTTACACTAATTTCTTGCTTTTCTGGGGCTGTGATAAGTTCTTCGGCGTATCTAAGGGGCTTGAATAAGCGTTCTAAGGTTACACAAATAGCGATTTTATCTTAGATACGTAATTAAATAACTATGACGAATTAAAGTGAAATTAAGGAGGCACCCACTTTCACGAACCAAAGTTTCAGGAATAAAACTACAAATGGTTTTGGTTTTACGTTTACTCATCTTAAATTTATGTGTACCTAATGCGCCTAGTCTAAAAATTTAACCTTTTATGACTTAAATGATAACACGCCGGAAATGCACTTTTCAATTATCTTCTACTAATTATTTTTGTAAAAAACCACTACAAGTTTTTTTCCGCTATTTACTTGAGGTAAGCTGAATCCGGTAATTCTGATAATGAAAGTATGTAATGATCATAATTCGTGGTGGAGCAAAAATAAAAGCGGTTTCTAATATTCAGCTCTTTTTAAACTGTGTGTGTTGTTTATTTAAAAACATATATGAAAAGTTTCGTACAGAAAGAAATAACAGACTAAAAAAATCCATATTGATCAATATAATTTAAAATAAGATTTATTAAAAATAAAAAATCGATTTTTATTTAAGTAGACGTACCTAAGAAGGGATTCAAGTCATATTCTTCTTTTTTTTAATAGAGGGTTTTGGAAGACTTATAAATAAATCTTTTAGTTGTTCGGTTATTTTTAAAATAACTTAAAACTTTTTTAGAACTAGTTAAGAAATGCAATTTTCTTTGCTACTTAATTCGATTGAGAAACTCTTCTTTACCCGGACGGAGTTGCACATAATGCAATGTTTGAAACAACGAAGGACCCAACCTGTTCCCTTGTGGTACGCCACAAATTGGCATTAACGGCATACCACTTCGGATTACTGGAAATCCACGTCAGGGTTACTGCGGGGCCACAGAGCAGCACTGAGTCTGAAAGGCATTACCCGAAAATCCCTGAAAGCGACCAGACGACACAATATAACTAAACAAAGCGACCGCAAAAGTTTTTCTTCTCAAATATCCCGCCATTATTCCTGGCGGGACTTAACACAATTCTGTGCCCGAAAAAAATGTCGTTCTTAAAAAATCATGTTCACAATCGTTTCCATTACGACAAGAGGTTAAGTGTGCCTTCGCTGGGGGTCTCGGATCCGGGGGTTGAAGAAAACAAAGCTCAATAACCTCAATCGTTTGTCTTGTTACCCTTGCTCCTTCCCGGCAAGTGTTCAAGGATCAAAGAGATTTCCCGATAAATTCCTGAGCTGTTTGCCCTTATCAATCACAAGCAACTCTTAGCGTGTCAACAGCGTCGGGCTGTAACCATCTATTACACGGGGGGGCGAAAAGTTTCGCCTCTCAACGAAAAATTTACGGAAAATCCCTTCGCTTTTTTTATAATTTATCCCGCCCCTCCAGGCCGGCCTCCTTCATCCATGTCCCGGAAATTATTTTTTACGTGTGGCGAGAAATATTAACAGCAGCACGAGCGCTCCCCAGCCCCCAGAATTTCAGGGACTTAAGACTGTGGCGGCGCATAGTTGCCGCCTTTTTTTCTGGGGCATCTCCCCCCGAAAAAAGGAAAGGAGCTCCGAGCTGACTGATGTAGATACAGTGAAACTCCTCCGACTCCGCCCCGTTTGGGCCCCCTTAGGACACTTGTTTGGCGAAAGAAAAAAATAAATAAACCTCAAGAGCAGCTCCAAACGTTTTAAGTTTCCAGTAAATTTTTAAACTGGCTGCAGGAGTCCCAATTCGTTTTGTTTTATTCCGAGCGCTCGCTCAGTACAGCACCACCTCGGCTCATTGTGCCACCGGGCTCCCCGATCCGAGAGGGGCCCCACGACGCCAATGCTGCCGCCACTGTCGGGCCGGGGGCGCAGGGCAGCAAAGTCAGGGCTAAGAAATCAAGCGGAAGCCCTCGTCCTTATTTCGAAGGGAATTTTCGTCATTATGCTGTTGTACAGGCACTTTTAGTTTTTAATAATTAAATAGGTTGGGTCATGGTGGGTGGGGCCCGGAGCGCCCCAAACAACTGCTGCGGTGCGAGCACAATGATGAACCTCCCCCGGGCAGCGCTGGGGTCGGGCTGGAGCCAACTAATGGGGTGGTTCAGTGGTTCATCTGATTTGTGACGATTTGAGGATTTTATTGTTGAACTCGGTGACCTCTTCTGCTCCGGGCAGGTGGAAGCTGCTTTTGTGCACTGCTCGACCTGCAATTTATGATTTTCCAGAAACGGATTACAGACGAGGGGGTGGGCTGCCAAAGTATCTATTCACCGCTTTTAATTTGCTTTATTTGATGAAAGTTTCACCGAGTCTTCTGTCCATGGCCGATGAGAAACTCAGTGATTCCTAGAAAAGGTAAGCCAGTTTTCTCAACTTTTTAAGCCGTAAATATGTATAGGTATTCTTGCTTGACTATTAGAGAAAAATTAAAATTTTGTATTTAGGTCATAGGCTTTAGAATGAGATAAAGTATGGAAACTCAAAGTGATATTAAAGATATTACAATTAAAAATGTACCATTTAGGAAACAGAGACAAAATTTAAAATATATCACTCACACAACTCCCAAATTATTATAATTTAAAATATACTAAGTATACTTTGTACAATAAACTAGAAATACATAAGTGCGATGGTTAGAATCAAGTTTTTTATAAACTGCGGGTATAAATTGAGCTTGTCTCCTTATGGATTTTGATGAAACTTTGTAGGAATGTTTATTGTATGTCGCAGTGCTGAAAATAAGAAAACAATTATTTTACTTCGATTTGAAGACAAATGCGTACTCGTCACTGTCGAAAAAGAGGGAATTCTATTATTTCCGAGCTTATTTGGTTTGAGTGCGGTTTCGAAAGTACTTTGTAAGTAGGGAAGAAGGGAGAAATAATGAAGAAAATTCACCTTCCATTATTTTCGAGATATTCATAAAAATATTTCAAGTTTTATTAACTGACTGAGAATTTTCTTTATATGTACATAATGCAGTAGTAAATATGTGGTAATAACTAATAAGTAAGGAGTTTAAATGCATTTCCGTATAATTTTTATTTTAAAAACAGACCGTTTTGAAATTGAAAAATCTCAGATATGAGATAAGTATTTATACAATTTACAACAAAACTTTTTTTTTGCAATTTTTGCCAATTTTAATTTCAAATGAACACTCCCATAAAGTTTTATCAAAACCTAAAGACCTCAAACTCAATCTGTTCCAAACTGAGGTCTATCGTCTATAGATTTGATAGTAGAAAAAAAATTTAAATTGTGGGAGAATAATTTTAATATGGTAAGTGTGCCAATAGATCGGAAAACCTATGTTAAGAAATTGCTTTTCTTTTTCGGACTCATGTGGTTAATTATTAGTCCTAACTGGTCACTGCCTCTGCCTGTTCCCGTAAATTCGATTTAGTGTGCTTAAACTATTTAAAGTATGTAGGTAGGCAGTGTAGGCACATAGTTTAAGTTGTTACTGTTTTCTTAACTGAGTAATATTGACCATTATAATTAATTACAATTAAAAAATAGCTTCAATTTAATCGGTTTTCGATAATGCACACGTTTTGTGAGTGCTGCCATGAATATGCTCTGAATAAATTTAGTGCTACAAAAATATTTTTGCATTTTTAAAGATATTTATTCGGGGGTTCTTCTCTTTACCCTGAAATTTGTCCCGGCTTAGCGTCTCCTTTCGGCGGCTCTATCTCGGCCGTAATCTTTGCAGGTTAAAATAAGGGAGCCCGTTTCGAGGAACTAAAGCCAAAGCCGACTATCGGGCGTAGGTACACAAAATCCAAATTTATCCCGAAGTTTTCGTTTAAAAATTCATGTAAACACCTCGAGAACGGAAACACTTCCCAAGAAATGTTCTGTACGTGCGGGTGTACGCGCTCCCACACCCGCCTTTCTTGAGCGGATCAAACAGTTCGTTTTCATTTTCACTAAAGTTTTTTTCCGGTGCTCTCATGTTGGCTGCTCACGTGCCTGGCATGAAATTCCCAATTACTGGTAGATAGAGCACGTGATCCGACACGTTAAGCAAACAGTCGCTCGGGCAGCGCCCCGTGCGAGAGGTGGAGATAGCGGCAAATTTTCAAAATTAGAAAATGAAGTTTTTCCAAATGCGACGGAACCCTCAACGCATCCTTTCGATGCCCGAAAGGGCAGTGGTTGGCCTTGAATTTTCCTGTGAGAGCGGGGCAAGCCCATTTCGCTGGAATTATGAACGTGATAAAGTAATAGATACTAAAAATAAATCTGAGACTTTTCACATCGTCTGTTATGCGGCTGGTGTCGGTTTTCCCATTTTCCAAACACTGTAACAAGGGACGTGGGCATTTGATGTAGACGCAGACGTCGAAAAATGGGATGGAAATTCGATTTATATCGAGACAAAAAACGATTTTGCAAAATTCATTAAAACAAACATTCTTCCTCTTACATTGCAAATGATAATAAACACTTAGTGTAAGATTGAATTAAGAGCATTTATAAACAAATAAATAATAGAATTTACTTACTAAACTAATTTTCGTGTTTTAGCTCTGAAGTCTAAAGACATTCAGCTGAATAGGCGTCATTTGCAGCAATGCGTTAATATACAATTATGTTCTATATTACTTTCATGATATAACATTTAAAATATATAAAATTAGTCAGAAAACGGAATATGTATTATACGAAAATTATTATATGTGGTAAAAATAACTATGAAGGTGAATTCAGCGCTTTTGAGTATCGAGGAGTTTTCCAATATTTTGTTTAAAACAACTTAGGCTTGATTTTTGCCTCGTAAAATCGGGTTTTCAGCCTGTTGTGATGGGGAAACATTTTTAAATTTAGAAAGTGAAATTTGTTCAATGCGACAGAGCTCAAATGAGCACCGGTTGGCCTTGAACTTCCCTGAGTGAGCAGGAGAAAGCCGCATTTAATTAGAATCGCAAACGTGATAAAGTAGATAAAAATAAACCGGAGGCCTTTCAGATTACCTATTATGTGGCTTGTGTCGCTTTTCCCATTTTCCCAGATAGACGAAAGGGAAAGAGTCCTGTAACGTATGGAACGTGGATTTTTGATGCAGACTCACGTCGTTGGCCCCGATGCAACTGCTGTTCCGCTGCAGCTGAATGGCGTGGAGCACGCAATAAAAACACCACCGGTCCCAGACTGGTGCCTGGTGGTAGTTCGCCCCCGAGCTTATGGCGCTGGCTCACTTCTTGCGGGGGGGAGTTGATGCATGACCCGGCCGCGTCCAGATAGGACCTAGGACTCCGCACCGCCTGGCAGAAGCTGCTGCACTCCATTAGCACCCAACAATTCCACGCACTTCCTAGTCCAATTAATTTTTACTCTCGTTTTTGATTGCATTTTCACACAGGCCGGCACCAGAGCCGCCGGTGTTATTTTAGAAAACATGCGATGGCACCGTGGGGCGCGGGTCGGACACTCTGCACTCTCGACTCTGGGGCTCAGTCGTGCATGGCATCCAAAATTTTCCAGCTCCCCAAACTGCGTCTGTTTAATGTTTTTACGTAATTTAAGTCGGTTGCCAGAGCCATGTTTTAACTTTTCTGCGAATTCTAGAATGGCTGGAGCTAAACCGACAACCGCAGCCATACCGCCCAAGTGTACACGAATTTTAAATGGGAATCGCCGTCGCTCTGTGTGCTTCCCGGCTTAATGCTCGCTATGCTTTTGCATATTTCGGTTTTAGAATGCTTAATGTGAGGCTCTTTGAGATGATTGATTGTCGGCGGACACGATAGGGCGATCAATAAAAGAAGTATTGGCGCAGGCACGTTTCCCTCGGGTCCTTTCTGTAATGCCAATTATGGCAGATACTGGCCAGCTTTAAATGGTACTACTCCAAAATTGGCGATGTAATTGATGTACCTTGTACTGTTGGAGCTACTAAAGCACCAGGTAACAACATACCACTTTTATCTAGCAAACATCGGCATTCGGCATGTTTAGCTTTGTTGTTTATTTTATTTGGAATTTTATGCCATTATACTCGTACAAAAGAGAGGATTTTCTTGTTGATTTTTATTTATCTAATGTTATAAAATTTTTTTTTAAACTTTACCACGTTTTTGCTAACTCGCTTTCTTGTCAGTCTGTTCAAACTTATTTCCCGATGAGCTAGAGACTTTAAACTTTAAACATAGTTCAGAACTGGATGACAATGCAATATTAACTCGCTTTCTTGTCTGTCTGTTTGTTTGCTTGTCTCTCTACCTTCAGGTTGTGTAATTCGTTCGAATCGAATCAAAATAAGTTTACAAAAGCTATTTTAGATATAAATGTTCATAAAATAATTTTAGTAACCTTTGACTTCAATTAATCTTTTCGTTAAAAAGTGTTAGAATAATTCGATAGAAAAATCCAATTATGATTAAATTCAATCATATGTTTTATTGTTTTAAAAACATTCCAATTTTCTTTCATTTTAAGAACATTAAACTATTTATAATGGCATTTAAAACAAAACACTAAGAGATTAATTTTGAAAATTTATGTTTCTTGATGCTGGTATATTTCTTCCTAAAAACATTAATGTATTTTAGGTGGTTTCTAAGGGGACATAAAATTTCGCTCTTCGCATAACACATTAAAAACGAGGCGTAATATTAATGTTCCAAAAATTGGACGTGATGTATCGTCGTGTCCCACAGCACAACATATAAACGATTTGGTATCACGTCACTGTCTGCGAAAGGGTGAATTAGAGACCCGGAAAACCCCTGTACCATGCAGCCCTATGAATCAAAAATGAGTAGTTGTAGGGCATCTTAATAGATATTAAAAATTCCACGAAAGTACTTACTTAACCATCTTAGGGATAGATTATCTTTTTGTCGTAAGGGAAAACCACCCTTAAAATTTAACGTTTTTAGGCTTTAGAGATTTAGGCTTTTCGTTGATGAGTCACTGAGAGAGCATAAACTATTTTATAAACCTACTTACATATATTAGGTATATAAGATTTAAGAAGCTTGGGATTCGCCCTTTTTTCCAGATTTTTTCATTTTGTATAATTTCAACTGAAAACACGAGATAATTCCATCTGTCTTACTGATACCCCAGAACAAAATAACACTAATTTGACTAACGCTGATTATCGTAAAACATTGGAGTAATTAATAAACACGACGGTTTACAGTGGATCAATTGATAATAAAAACCCCGGTGTGATAACGATTAGGACTAATGTTCGGGAAATGCCAGGAGAAAAACCGCTGATGACGTGCACTTCCTTAAGAAATATGTACATAAGAATAAGGAAAAAAAAAAGAAGCGAACATGAAAAATGTTCAGGGAAGCTTTTTATCGCGCTACTTTTAGTGACCCCAAAATTTGTGATGACAGGCACCGATAAACCTTGACACCATAAAATTTATTGATGTGCTCCCGAACAAATCGCACACTTCCCCTCCTGGTGGCTGCCGGACATTCGAAAAGAACATAATTAATGCGAATAAAAAATGTTATCGCCTCCGCCAGACCAAGGGGTTTTTTCGGGTGCTCCCCGAATTGGGGCCCGGCCAGACACAAATCCATCCATCTGGCTGGCCCCGACCGGCGATTATAATTAAATACCAACTCGAGGAGTTCGGGGGATGATGCAAATTGAAATCGGTTGGGTGAGTGGGTGCGGGGATTTCCCTCACATGTGAACTAGATCAACTCGGCTAGTTGGAGCGGCGTTTATCCGTTTATCCGTTTATCTTATCTTGTCTTGTCTTTGCGACGCTCCGACTGATAAATTGCTCTGCTGCTGGTCCGACACACTGCGCTCCGAGACGCACTGCGATAATTTACGCACCCGGAAACGTGTGCATCACGTTGTAATGATGATAGCAACGAGGAGATGTGGATTGTGGATTATGATGACGAGCCGGCCGGATTATGCCATTATACGACGTGCCATTTCGTTTTAAAGGTGAACAACCCTTGGCGGAATTCAATTTTGTGAATTAAGGGGAGAACGACTGGTAAATCATGTCAATCAGAATGGCAATTAGGTGTTCCAGTCCTAAATTCCTAATTAGATTTATGTGGTTTAGTCGTAATCAAACCAGATACGAGCTTTGTACGAATAATTAAGCCTAACGTACACTACATTCTAACAAATATTTGAGTAATTTTGCAACGCAGTGTAATAATGATTCAGCAATGTGTAAAACTGCTATAACATAACATAATGGAATTGCAATTCTAGTATGAGAATGGACTTCCACTTTTTAGAATTAGTTTTTTGGGAATAAATGCTCGTCGAGTTTAAAAAGTGGTCGGCCTTACGATTCGGGGCGCTAGCCAGATCTCGTCTGTGTGGCTGAGTGGTCAGTGCCCCTACCAAATACGCCACAATTGTGCGGACCGAATGGTCCTTATATCCACTTGATTAAAATGTCAAGTGTGAATTACAATGAAGGGAAATTTTTTTAAAATTATTTTCTAGGGTGGTTTACATACTTATAATACATTCAATACCTACTTGTAAAAGTATGTATACTACTAATTATTACTAAAGGAATTTGCAAAAGAGCAAAAATACACAGTAAATGAAAGTAGTTCAATATAAAGTTATAAAAAAGCAGTTGTCCTTTTTCTGAAATCATTCGAATCGAATCAAAAAGACCTTACAAAAGCCTTTTTTGGATAAAAAGTCCTTAATAAAGTTGCAAAAATTCTCATAAATCCATTTCAGTAACCTTTGACTTCAATTAATTTTTTCTTCCAAAGTAGTTAAAACAATCCGGTAGAAAAATCCAATTGAATTATTCCGACGTTATGTGCGGAAAAATTTATTGAATTCAAAGGTAACTAAAATGAATTTTTGAGCATTTTATACACTTTATTGAGGAATTTTTATCTAAAAGGGGCTTTTGTAAGTTATTTTCGATTCCATTCGAGTGGTTTCAGGGATAGGCCCCCAGTTCAATAGGTATTAAGTTATAGCACATCTTTTTGTTGTTATTACATATGTATATAGAATATACATATGTATATAGAATACACTGATAAATATACATATACATTTTACTACCATTATGCATTCAATTTTACCATTTTGATGTACTTTTACAAGATGACTCTACGAAGATTTACTATAAGTACACTTTGTTTATTGTTACTAATTTTTTTACGCAAAATATGTATTTTACTGAAAAATTGTAAATTTGAAAATAGGTAACAATTTATATATCGATTTTCTTCTTATTCTTACAGTTTTATGAAAACTTCAATACTAAACATTTTAAGATATTTAGGGAATTTTAATGACACTAATCCAATTTTTGTAAAGGACCCCGCACAGATTGTATGGAAATCCGGTTTCCGTCAAATTGGCTGATTTTTCAGTATGTTGTGTATTTTAGCTCCCTAATCAAAAGTCTCTATGGACGCTAAGTCCTAGAAGCCCAGGATTTTGAGATACAGGGTGTAAAAAAATTTCCGAAATGGTCGAATATTTCGGAAAGAACACACCGCAACGGAAAATAAAAATTAGGGGTACAATATTTTGAAAAGAAGTATTCAATTCTACTAACTCTTACCCCCACCCCCACCCTTGAGGGCGGGAGTGGGGGTAACTTTTTTTTCAACCCATTTTTTTTTGCAGATTTGGTTTCTACATTAAAAAATTGGTAATTTTTGTCCAAAACATTTTTCCGCATTCGCTACACATGGCGTTGTTTAGAATTCGGGCAAAAAATATGGGTTGTCTTATTTTAAGAAAAAAGTTACATTCACCTCTCCGTCCGCTCACAACGAGTGGAGGGGGTGAGGGGTGAGTATTGATACAGTTGAATACTTCTTTGAAAAATATTCTACCCCTATTTTTTCGTTTTTCGGTGCGACATTTCCCATTCGAAATATTCGAGCATATCAGGATTTTCTTCTTTTTTATGAATATACAGCGCCACCTACGTCGAATACAAAAAAGTGTTTCCGACAAAAATTACGTATTTTTTCATGAAGAATCCGAATCTGCAAAAAAAATTGGTTGAAAAAAAAGTTACCCCCACCCCCGCCCTCAGGGGTGGAAGTGGTGGTTAGGGTTGGTAGAATTGAATACTTCTTTTAAAAATATTGTACCCCTATTTTTTTGTTTTCCGTTGCGATGTGTTCTTTCCGAAATATTCGATCGTTTCGGAACTTTTGTTACACCCTGTATCTCAAAATCCTGGGCTTCTAGGACTAAGCGGCCATAGAGACTTTTGATTAGGGAGCTGAAATGCACAACATACTGAAAAATCAGCCAATTTGACGGAAACCGGATTTCCATACAATCTGTGCGGGGTCCTTTAAAGGAAATCGATTTGGCCATATCTTTCCCTAGATTCTGTAATTACAAATAGCTGAATAGCTGAATTAATTCGATTCCTGGTGGCAGGAAGATTGACTGCAGGCTTGTCTTCGCTTCGGCTGTAATTGGCTCAATTGGCAGGAATGCGAGTTCCCGGAGCTGGCACATATGGGGCTCGATGTCTAGGGCTGTCTGGGGCTGGGATCTGTTTATGATGTTATTAACACGCCCCGCATTAGCCATTAGACCAGAAGCCGTCTTCCAGCTGCAGATTCGAGGAAGTGCCGGCAATTGTTGAGCATGTTTACATCATCCGAGAGCAGCAACCAGCTCGTAGCAGTCGTCATCAACATCTGAAGCACCGTGGGGCGCTCCGCTCATTCATCTCGCTGGCAGGCTCACAAGTGGACCTGTGACAGAGCGCCAGCCCTCCTAGCGCTTCGGTGGGGCCCCAGCGCTAGAACGGCTCGTATAATTGCCACCGCCGCCGCTCGACGAGGAGCCGCCAATCTTCTTAATTAATAACGAGCCACATGAAAAGCAGATGTCAACGGCTGCTCGAGTTCCTTCACCCTTCGGCGGGCTCTTAAAAATTTTTCGAGGCCCACAAAAGAAGGAACCACCGTCAGCTCTAGCCAAAAAAAGAATTTATTTTATTTTTTCCTCATTGGTAGCGGTTGCGGTTTTCTTTCTTTTTTTTTCCGGGCCATTCGGGAGAGGTTGATGTGAAGTTAAATGGAATAATTGGATCAAAGGCAGGAAATTGTACTTTAACCCTTGAAACAGTTTGTGTCCTTTGAGAGTTCGTCCTCTGCCAGGCCCGGCGAGGCTCCATGGGGACGAGCAAGCAGAATATCGAAGTAGCGCTTTTTAGAGTGGGGCCGTGGGAGGTGCTCCTTTAAAGCCTCGGAAAAAGATGAAATTTTGTCATTTCACAGGCGAGAAGCCAGAACGCCACCAATTCATTTTCCGATCCCTGGGGGGAATGGAAATTTTCTTTTTTCGGAAGGAATTCTTTTAACGCTTTTCATCCGTCTGACTAAGTTATGTGTGGAAATAAAGTCGGGGATGTGGGCGCCCTTTGAGTTTCAAATTTAGACGACGACAGCCAGACGCAAATATTCAAGAAATCTCTGCATAATGAAGAGAAATCTACTGGGAACTGTGTGGGGGTGTATAGTAAACGCAGAAAATTTTACACTGTTTAGGTCTAATAAAATTTAATCCCCCCTCAAATAAAATTACCTCAGGGAGCCATAATTTGCGCTGGCTCTGCGTCACCTATTCACGAAATTGCTTCCGCCACTGAAACAGGCCCTACATCTGCTAAAAGGGACGAATTTAAAGATTTCAGCGATGGTTTCACCTCCGTTTCTCACTTGGAGTGCAATATTTTAGGTCTGCGTGCTTTCCTCGTAGTTTACCCTAACCAGCAGGAGGCTGAACGCAGTCAGTAAACAGAAATTACGGACTGTGCACAGTCAATAAACGCTACATTGTTTCAAGCTCTGCTTTGTTTCAGCTTGAAGTAATTCTTGTTCCAAACATATTCCACTAACTGCGGTGCCTTCCTCTACTTCGGTGCACGTGCTCGTGCACGTGAATCAACTCCTCTTGCGGTATAGGAGCCGCTTTCAAAGGATACTCTGCTCTATCTCACGAAGTAAAGCCACTGGAACAAAGCCGTCTTTCGAGCTAAAACGTAGATTTTAGCTGTATTTCAAACTATGTGGTTTCAAATTTGGAATAGTTAACTGTTTCAGGCAAACTAAAATGGGGTAAGTGTGACCCAAAAATCTCGTAGATCACACAATACAACGATATGAAATTTTCCCTTTTGAATTTTGCAATTTCGCCCATTATTTTATTTAATGTTAACTTTGAGATTTAGGGTCCATTAAGTTTAAAATCAATGGTCATAAAAATAATTTCCAAGAAGTGTTAACATACCTTTTAAATTTTTCAAAATTTGATACGACTTTATTCAAAAATATACAATCTTTTAAATTTTAACTAATCTAATCTAATCTGATTTTACAAATTTCGTGATAAAAGTTATAATCCCCTTATAATTCTGAACGATTTTACCTTCGATCATAACTCTCTATTTAATCAAACAAATCATATTTTTGGAAATAATTTTATATCAAATATGTTAATAATATATTTTATTCTTTTTCAAATTACTCGAAAAACGTGTAGTTTTAAACCGTGTAATTCGGGGGACGGATACCTTCCCTTCTTGGAAATTTGTGTTCTTCAGTTACCTGTTCTTCGGGGATTACCTTTATTTCGTCAACTGTTTTTAAAGCATATGGAGAGAAACAATATCAATTGAAACTCTTGTTTTACACCGTTTTAAATTAGAATTATCCGGAAAAATAGTGCCCATATAAATTCAAATCCAATTCGAATCATTCCGTTTCACGTCTTATAGCTGAATTGCCTGCAAAGAAGTTACACGCTATTCAGTTATAAAATATGATACGATGCAATTCGAATCGAATTCAGGTTTATCTCCCATCCTATTAAAATTTATTACTTCTCACTTTTTACTGAATCTAAAATCTGTTGATGTTTAATTGGTAACTCTACCACCTCATAAAATTTGCATACAGCAATTTGCAAGGTGTAATCGGAGCTAGAGAAAAGTTACTTGATTTTAAATATAGGTTTTTGTGTGTTTGTTTTAGGTGTGCGCTCTCACACGAAGGGACGTTATGCTGCAGCCAGAAATGCTTTCTTACAATGACCAAATGCAGCAGTATCATTCGGGGAAGGGTCTGCATCAAAATGTGATCGGGAACGCGGGCGGCCTGAGCTACGAAGATGTCCTTAACGACGACTTTCAGTTCGACATGGACGGACACGATGTCATGGTCTTCTTGCACATTCAGAAAACTGGCGGCACTTCCTTCGGTAGACATCTAGTACGTGACTTGGATCTTAAGGTAAAGTAAAGATGTTGAATATTATTGCTAGGCCATAAACCGTACAAAATCGCGCTGTTTCGATAAGCCGAGAGTCGGGCGATTTTGAGGCGCATTGTCTGCAGGCACTTAGCCATTTTTATATCTCCAAACACGGCGTGGTTACATAATTACCACATGCTGAGTCCGGGGACTGGCCATAAATCCTCGCGAGAAACATTCATTGTTCGATGGGGCAGAGCTCCCTTGTTTGGGTCCGGTGTTAATTGCATTACAATCGTCTTTCAGAGGCCGTGTGAATGTCAACGAAAACGCAAACGATGCTATTGCTTCCGGCCGCATCGGAATGAGAATTGGCTGTTTTCAAGATACTCCACGGGATGGAAATGCGGCCTGCATGCTGATTGGACTGAGTTGACAAATTGCGTTGACCAGGAGCTGGATAAGAACGAGGGCGAAACAGCAAAAAGAAGATACTTTTACATCACCCTCTTGAGGGAGCCCCTTTCTAGGTACATGTCGGAGTACCGGCACGTAAAAAGGGGTGCTACCTGGAAAGGATCTAGACATTGGTGTCTAGGAAGACAGGCCACTCCTGCAGAACTACCACCCTGTTATGCCGGTAAGTTCAAAATCAGGAACGTTTATATTCAGCTAAATCTAATCAATCTTCACTTTGCAGGAAAAGATTGGCTTAACGTAGACTTAGACGAATTTGCATCTTGTGAGAGCAACTTGGCAGCCAATCGTCAGACCCGGATGCTAGCGGACTTAGCTCTAGTCGGGTGCTACAATAAGACTGCAATGCCAGAGCACGAGCGTGATCGCATTATGCTGGCCAGTGCGAAGAGGAATCTCCTTGCTATGGCATACTTTGGTCTTACTGAATACCAAAAGGTAAGTCCGGCTGTTGTCCTCTTATTGTTGGAAGAGTCTCACTAATGATAATTTGCTATTTCAGATCTCACAGTATATATTCGAGGAAACGTTTAATCTTCGATTTGCTATTCCGTTTGAGCAGCACAACACCACCATATCGACCCAGGCCATTAACAATTTAAGGCCAGACCAACGAAAGAGAATCGAAGAGCTCAACTCGCTAGATATTGAGCTCTACACTTTCGCTAAGAATCATTTGTTTCAGAGGTGGGTAGTGGCTCTTAGAACTTAACACAAGCTTTTGTTTTGTAGGAAATAAATTGTTAAGTGCTTTTAGAATTAGGCAACCCATCTGCGACTGCGAGACATGTGGCTTAGCTTTTCATACTTAATTTTTTTTAAGTTTCAAGGGGTCGGGAATTCGGACACATGTTGTTTTTAGAGGTCTTTCGCTGTCATCTTTTAAAGAACAGACCAAACAAATGTTGGAATCAATGTCTAGAATAATACAAAATGATTGAATTGATTAAGAATTCGCGTTTCACCCGAGCTGAATAAATTATAAGTTTATTAGATTAGGGCGGAAGGCAACGCTTTAAGGAGACTTTGATTTGTATTCAGATCTATGCGCGGTGGACGTTAAATATAATTGAATATAGTTTTTATAAGCTAGCATGTCTTTTTACGATCCAGCTCAATTAATTTCTTGTATTCGTACCTCCTACAAAAAGTTTTATAGCTTAAACTTTCTAGATAATTTTTTTACTTTTATTATATCCACATCTTTTGATAATTTTCATTATTAAATTTTGCGAACCACAATGGGGTGGAAGTGTAGATCAGATTTTTTGTTTTTAATTCGCACATTATTACTGGACAGATACTGCAAAATTTGAATTTGTTTTTATCGAAACTGCTTTTTATCGGTTGACGTAGGTGATTTAAAACATATATATATTCAACCGATTGATATGAAAATTGCACCAAATGTTTTATATAATATTAGCTTCGACTCCTACCAGATTTACTTTTATTTCAAAATTCAAATTCAAAGAGACGACTGCAAATTTTTCGAAAGTTATAATCTTTTCATAAAAATGATTTAATCTGGTAGGGGCCACAGCTGTACCGATACCTATTAAGACCGAATTTAAGTTTTTTGTTTCAGATTTTTTCCGGCTGAGAAATCACCTGCGTCAGCGAGGAGCATTTCTTAAGAGACCTCTACATCGGAGGCAATTTTAATTATTAAAAAAATACATGTTATACTTTTTTTACACGTTAATGTTGAAGTTTAAGATAGGATAAAAAATAACCTGACTACATTTGCATTATCAAAAATTAGCTATTAGAATTATTCGGGTTTTAAACCAAAATGATCCATTGATTTCTGTAGAAACATTTAGTTTTATTTTGATTACAACTTTTGTAAATATTTGAGGATATTTTAATTTAATGTATAGTGTTTTATTTGTTAAATTCGTAAAAGTGCATTAAAGAAGAAATGCATGATAATACAATAGTAATTTTGTCTGCGAGACTATGTAATTTCGTATTTCGAGAATTAGATCAGTGTCCACAGTAGATTAAAAATTTAAATTTATAACTTTAAACTGCCCCTCTATTTCAGATTTGAAAAGCTAAAAGCTAAAGATGCCGATTTCGAACAGCGTTTCGCAAATTTAGGAAACATAAACTATCGATCCGGCGTGACAGAGTTCAACTGGGATAGTAACATCGACGAGGCGAGCACAGAACACTGAGACTATTTGGAGCAGCTATTTATCAGTTGTGTAGGTTTGTTTCGCGGACCTCTTGTTTTTTATATAAATATTATACAGCATATTCTAAGAAAACCCCAGTTTATAGTTAACGAAAGGCTGACTAAGAAATTGAGAAGAAAATCGAAACTTTACACACTCACACAAACATACACACGCATATAACTTAAAGACATCTATATATGCACCGTCCTTCTATAATTAAATGAGAGAAAATAATATGAAAACTTAGAGAGGTTAAAATGGGGGAAAGATTAAGAAAAGATAGATTGTCATATTTCAAGCCTAAGTATATGGCTGTGCTGTTTTCTTCTTTGTGTGCTTACACGTGTTGGTTTTACTAATTTTCGATAAAAGAAAACATTCTTTTAACAAAAGGAAAGGAAAACTAAATTGCATTTATCATTTTAATAAAGCCCCGGAGGCTTTCAATTTAATAAAATAAAGGTGTAGGTGTAGTTTAGATCGTTTTTGTTTTGAATTGAATATAACTTTTTTTTATACTTTTGGGTTTTCGAGTAGGACTAAACAAAAATGGACTTTTATGGGAACTAGGCGGCGATATTTTTCTTTTTATAAAGATATAACTCTAGTGATACTGCAAGGATACTCATTTTGAAAAGGTGCATTTTTAGCATGTAACTGGCTTAATATTTATAGCGCTTCGTTTGTTTTTTTTTAAATGCTTTTAAATTGTAGTCAGTAGATTACAATAGTAGTAAGGTAGAATCGAAGTAGTAAAAGTAGGAGGATTTACAACAGAGTAGTGTTAAAGAAAGATTGCATCTGGACCGTCTGTGAATTTAGACTAAAATTTTATTTAATGGCTGATTTCCAATTTAACTATTCAGTTCATTGTCGACATTTGCAATAACATAGCCAACGTTTCTTAAAAAAATTTTAGTTGCAGTGGCCTTGAATTTTAGATCTTCAAATATTTGATGCTGTATGTACCTTATTCGACTAATTTTTTTAGAATCTTGCACGATATACAATCTTTGGTTCTTAAGCTACTGCAATAACGCAATTTGGCTGAGTGTTCCTCCTAGAAAAACTACTTCGTTTTAGCCTCTTGTTCAATAAGTATGCTTGATCGCAATTATTTTTCTTCATTCAAAATAGTTTCTACAAAAACGACAATCACTGAGCAGTAATTATGAGCACAAGAAAACATTTAACAGGCTAGAACTGTACTGCATAGAATATGTTTAGCATCTTCTCTAGTTTACATTAATATTAACAAGATTTAAAAAAATTAACTAAAAACATAAATTTATCGTTATATTTTTTTAAGAGCACTGATTTTTTGCGTCGTTTATTTTTTGAAAAAAATCTTTTTAGTGGTCTCAATAAGTAGTTCCTACTCATGGAAAATATTTTAGATAAAAAACAAAAACGTTAAAAAAATAATAATGGGAAAATCGATTTTCGTAAGCACAAGCCATATATGTAGACAAAATGAATTTTTTTAAAATAACGGTAGCTTTAATAAGATGATAATTAGGAGGTTAACCAATTGGTTTTAGTATTTTTCTCATGCATTATCACACCGTACATGTATATTGTAGAAAATCATCACAAGCAGCAACGAAGAGTGCCTGAACGGCCTCGATTAGAATGAAAAAGAAAAGTATTTAGCTCTAGTTGAGAACAATTTATGAAGAAAAAAAGAAGAAATCTAGTGCAACCTTACTACCATTAGGAGACACATATGTGAAACTAAATTTTATAGACAATAACATCTTTCGACTTTACTAACCAGTATAAAGGAAAATAACACAAAAATAAAGGAAAAAAAAATTAATAATAGATGTAAAAGCCTATTTGGGGCTTAAGGTTTGGGTCACTTTCCTCCTGATTTGATGTAAATATTGCAATGTTTGTGCCATTTTAATTGTTTAATGATTTTTATATGAACTGCTCACTAATTTTTAAGACTTATGACTTAGGTAGATATTAGTGTTTACCGTTAAGATACTACTTTACTATTGTATTTAGTCTTTACTGTTTTTTTACTTTTATTTTTTACACATCACCTTAGATTTAACACTCCTTTTTTACCACGTAAGTACTCTTGATTTACTCCAAGTATTTAACAATTGCAGATATTTATTTGAACGAACGCTTTTTAAATTATTATTTTTTAGTTTTGTTCTGTTTTTTGTTTTTGTTTAAATTTTTGTGCTGTAATAGGAGAAGTAATGACTATTTTTTTGGGATTAGTAAGATTAGCAGGGTATATAAAATGCTTTAGTGTGTTCATTGTTTATTGTGTTTTTTTAATATCGCGCTACTTTGCCGGTTTTTTGTAATCCGAAATTGAAATGATTACGTCCTTCGTGTAAAGAGTTATCTTAACTAGAAAATCGGTAGTTCCGCAACGATTATAAAGTTTTTCAAAAATTCATTCTTAAAAGAGAACGATTGAGTTTGAGGCCTTCTCATGGATTTTGCTGAACACTTTTTATATTCTGTTTCCCCTTGCTGCCGCCCATTATGATAAAAATGCGTTGCTACTTCTCCTAAATTGTGGTATAAGGAAATTCTGCTGTTGCATTGAAGATTATTATTAAAACGAATTACCTTAGAAAATGAAATGAATGGCATCTCCTTTAACCATGCAGCTAAAATATAAGATACGAAACCCCAATGTGTTTCTTAATTTTATTTTACATCGGTGTAAGCTATTTTATAAATTACGATTTTTGTTTCTTTTTTTTACTTTACTAACTTAATTGTTAAATATCTGAATACTTAAAACTTTTCTACAACAACAAAAAACAAATAGGACCCTAGAAATAATAAAACTATTTAATAAGAATTAACAGTTAACCAAAGATATTTTTTAGTACTGATGAAGAAAAAATGAAGTGTTAGAAAAACAAATTACAAAGACAAATTTGAAAGCTTTTTGTGATCAGACGTAGACAGAGGGAATTAACATTTGAAATGTAGCCGACTATTTCGTTAGAAAGAAAAAGTTAAATAAAAATTAGATCCATCTAAAGTAGAAAGCAAAAAGAAATGCCGCGAAAATAATAGAAATAAATAAATCTGGAAACGAAAAAGAAAGAATATTAAAAATGAAAAGTAATAGAAAAAACGAAGCAAAGTACTAGAACATTAACTTGTTTTTTAAAAAACACTATAAAATGTAGTTAAGACTTGTTGAAGCATAATGTAATTCTAACAAAACAAAAAGACCATAGACACCACACCTCTTACAACTTAAATGAGAAACATTTTTATACAATTTAACATTTAGGTTGTGCGGGAGCCATTTACATTCGTGTTTTTATCGATAGATAGATTGTCTTCTTTATTCGAACATTAGGGAGATATTTAAAATGGCGGGAAACAAGACGGACAATGGTGTAAAATGTGCTCTACAGCATCATCGGGTAGTTCAGTTGGTAGACTTCTGCATTCTTTGAGTATACATTAAAACGAATTTAAATTGCATATCAAGACGCATTTAGATTGAGCGACTTTCTTTCTGAACAAGTATACTATTACCACTCTCGAAGGCTATAGTCAAAAATAAAGAAAAAAAAGTCATAGGAGCGAACTATTGTATTGTGAACGTATATTTATTTACAAAATGTAAATTGATTTCTTTTGTAATCAAAAGTAATATTGAACAACAAATAAATAATTGTTATTTTGTACAATTACAATTGATCTTTAACACCTTAGAATCCTTCAATTTTTCCTAGAACGAATAAAATACCTCAATACTACTAATACAAACTCCTTTTCAGCTGCAAGAATATCTTACGTTCTGTAAATGAATTAATTTTTACCACGATAAGGACGTTAATTGGTTAAAGAATTTATGCACAAGAAAAAGATTTTCAAGGTTCAATTAATATTGCAAGAAAATTGATGAAGCAAGGAATTTACAGCATTTACTGCGACTTAGGACCTAAATTGGTAAGTTGGATATTTATGGTATTAGTAGTTCCTGTTACTAGTCGATTGGCAGAATGATTTTTTTTTTGTTTTTCCATACAATAAATATCCGCTTATGTAATAGTGAAAAAAAAAACGGTTTTTTGAATCTTCCGGGTTAGACGTAAGCTCTTATAAAACTTATTCCTGATCACAGTTACAGAAATTCTTGATTCAGGTATTTGTTAGGGAACGATTTTTGCTTAACTCAATCAATAATTAAATATAATAATAATAAAAAATAATTGCTGGTGGACTACCTCTTCAAAAATGTATATTATTTTTACATACAACTTAAATTTAATTTTTTTTTTAAATATAACTAAAAATTTAATTGCTTTAGGCTTTAAGCACTTTTTGCATAAACTATATCTTTATTTGGAGCGTTTCACGGTTTTATTTTAATTTGATGAAAGCTTCATTGTTTAGGGTTACGTACATTAATGCTATGGACAGTGTAGAACATATAAAAATATGCATTTTTTGCAGCGATAACAAATAAAATTTTCGAGCAATTGGGGATGTACTTATGCATGCAGTGCCGCTACTGGATATCATTTAGAGCTAGAAAAAGCTTTTTTTTTACTTAGCCAAAATGATAGAATTATTATATGAAAAAGTATTTATTTTAGATGATAAACTAAAAGAACTGCTTCTTTGAGATTAACTTTCATTTTGTTTCTACAACCAAAATTTTTCCCTTTTTGATACTCAACTGAATAGAAAACGTTTAATTCCTTCAGAAGTGCAAGTCCTGCTTTCATGTTCTTAAAAATTTAAAGATTTCCTGAGCTCCAGTTTTAGGGCTGGGAATCCCGTTAATGGGATATCCTGCTTAAGAAAATAACGGGAAATAAATTGTGTGCACAGCGACAAGCAAGCTCCTGTGGGGCAAGAGAGCTTTTATTTGCTACTCATTTTCGGGAGCAGCGAGGGGAGGCTTCGGGGCGACACGTTTTCATGTGGAACGGTCGGCCGGAAAAATCAATAACGGTCGAGTGACGTCAAGCCGCTACCTGGAGTTGCCCACACTCGGGTGAGTTTTTTCCCACCGCGGACTTACTCAAAAGCGCCCCATTGATGCCGTCTCCCGGGCGCTTTCTTGAGTGGGTCCCGTCCCGTGGAGGGGAGTCGGCGACGGCGGCGGTCCCCGCGCATCCTCTCTCTCTCTCTCTCGGCTGTTCGGTCGTTCGGATTGTACCGTTATTCAGCGACGATAATAACGGCGACGGCGAACGGTCCTCCACCGTCCGAAGAAGAAGAGTAGGTGCGTGAGCTTTTCCTGTGCGACCTCGCGCCGCCCTGTGAGCGTGTGCTTTCACCGCTTTTTACTGCGAATTCGTCTTCATTGTATTATGGCACTTTTACGTGTATGGAAAAGCCTTCTTTTTTCGCCTTTTTGGATCGCTTCGGAGGAATAAAATAAAAATAACCGAAATAAAAAAATATTCTTTTACCGAAACGCGACGATTTTTCTCTGTGGTTCGCGATATAAATTTTTTTTTGTATTAACTTTATCCGCAACTACAAAAATTTTTCACGTTTGAATACGCGCGCGTTTCGCTGGAGCCTAGTCGGGGGAGAAGAAAAAAAAATAAAATAATTTATATATATATGTATATATAAATATATATTTTGCGGGGCAGCTCTAAGTGCCCGAAAGTTGTGGAGTGTTTTCGTCGAAACCATCTTCAGGTCGCCGTCGCCGTAACGAAAAATTCTTTTTCCCTGGCTGTACAAGGAAAGGACGAAATCGAAACAACGACGACGACGACAAGACGAGGATCTTTGGTGCTGGTCCCCGGGGCAGAAAGGAAAGAAACCAAAAAAACGCGAAGGAGGAGGACTTAAATTATATATATATTTTTTTTGTTTTTTTAAACCGACGACGGTACGACCTGGCTCTCGGCCCCTGGTCTAGAGGATTGGGAAAAATGGCGAAAGTGAAAAGCGCCCACAGTGTTGGTGGATAAAAAACTGAAAATTTTGTAGCCCGAAGAAAACGCTTTTTTTTGTCACACGTTTTCGCGTCGAAAGCTGCAGCATACCGAGGCAACAAATGGAAAGGGTTCCGTGCGAAAATGGTGGAAATTTGGACGGATTCGCTGCTTGTGCTGGCCGACGTTGATTTTCCTTTAATGAGGGACGTGTGTGCGTCTGTTCGCGACCTGGAGAATTTGTAAGCAAATCGGACGATTTAACATAATTGTTTTTTTTTCTAAAATAATTATTTTCAGTTCAATTTTATTTATTTTTTAACCTTAAACATCGCAGAGTCGCTTTAAACGAAATTAAAATGATTCAGTGTCTGACCCTTGGGTGTAGAAAGCAGTAAAAACGCCTATTTTAGTGGAGCTAGAGCTTCAAAAGACACCCATCTCAATTTCTCGCTCAAAAAGGGTGCCATTAGGAATTCAAGGAAAAAAGCTGAAATCCTTTTTCATAGTCGGATCATTATTTACGGGAGGAATTTAGTTCAAAGCTCCCGGAATACGCTTTTGCAGATTGCGTGGTGAGTTTCACCCTCCGTAGTGGGGTCGTTGTTGTTGTTTTCATGTTGGTCTGCCCGCGGTGGGGGGACAGCTGGCAGTAGTGCATTGTCCCTGGGTGTCTTCATGGTCGTCGCCCCTCTTTCCCCTCCCCAGTGGCCAGCAAGCCCACACAGAGCGCGCACGGTGTGGTGAGTTCAGAACTTCTCAAAAATTCATCTCTCTCTTTTCCCCATTTTCACCACAGTGGCCTCAATTTGTATAAACAAAAATGCGAAAATTTACACACCACGCTCGTAAGCTTTTCTTCTATGTCCAAAAAAGCTCTCTGCGATTAGTGTGAGTTCATTAACACTCATGAGGAAGATAAACGCGAAGCGCTATAGAAAAGGAGCTTTTCCCAGTTTGTTTTATCACAAATTTCTACGGATGGCCTATAAAAGGTTCGGGAGGGGGCTGCAGGGACGGGGCGGGGTGGGGGCGGGAGGCGGGGCAGAGGGTGGACACACGATATACTTTCCCCCGTAGGAGGCTGTGTGGTCGTCACCATTTGAACTTTCCAGCTGTGGCCGTGGGTGTTGGGATTCCCTTCTTCGGTGTCTTCCATATGCATGAGCCCTTCAACGAAAAACTTTTGGAACCCTCTTTTAGCTTTTCGGAAATTCTTTCGTTTTTTGTCTGTTCACCAATTTGTTTGTACTGTTGCACTTCAATTCAAAAGTATTAATAAAATAAATTAATATATAAATAGTATATGCAATAAAAACAAACTGAAAAAGCTAAGAATTTTCTACGTAGTGGGTGTGTGTGCATGTGCCGTATGCTCTGGTGCGTGCTAGTGCGACTTTTCCTCTTTTAAAACAAATAATAAAAAAAAAGATAAACTTCTTTATGGTTGCACTTCCCACTATTATTTTCTGGTCCAGATCCAGTCACCCAGGACCAAAACTGTTCGAGATGAGATTCTCGTTGTGATAGGGGTTTTCAATTAGTGTGCAAAAACATGGATTTATAATTCGTGATAGAGTGAGGTGAGTTTTGACACGAGAGAGAAGCACCCTGGAATCTTTTTCGATGGAGCTATCGTCGAATTTCTGCAGAAGATTTCGACAATCGCCTCGTCGCCTGACAGATGGGAAACTTTATTGTGGGGTGATAAGATGTTGTCATTCAAATTGCAGTGTTTTCTTGAGTTCTTTCAATAAGTTTATACTTAAAAAGAAAGATTCAGATTCAAATTAGACCAGGTATGAACTACATTTTGTGATAGAAACCATTGATAAGAATTAGTAAATTGTGGCATATCTTTTTATTATAAATTTTGACAAAATTTCATGTTGAAGAAAGTAGAGTGGGCGTTTTATCGCAATTGTTTCTATTTGGATTTCGCTTCAGTATTTAACGCAGTTTTCATTTCTAGCCTAGTAATATAGGCAAGATATTTAGTTTAACAAATGTACTTTTATATTCTTTCGAAATCGGTCATATTTTTCTAGGTCAGATATGAATCTTTTTGATTTGAAAACGTTTTTTTTTAATGATATTTGTATTTAATCATTCAACACGAATTTTAATGATATGAAACTACCAAGTAAAATCACTTTCATCCAATAAGATTTTACTTTTGATATAATATTTACTAATACTAGATTTATCCATCCCTACTCAGACTGAAAAAACAAAACACTGCGTGGTTTTTCTTATTTCTGAATATACTTCTCAATCGAGCGTGACATCACATTTTTTCAACCACTGTTTAAAAAATTCATATTCAAATAATTCGTAGGATTATGAATCAAAAATAGATTATTACAAGTTTTTAAACAGAATTCTTCACTGCCTGCTTATAAATATTTAAATTTCCGAGGTTTTGAAGAGTAATAATAAAAATAAATATTAAATTTCGCAGTAGATTACGTATCGATAGTATAACCTTTTGGAAAAGCAATCAAAAATCTGTTTTGTGTGAAAAAGGATTTCTCTTGACCTCTTTCCTTCCTTATTCAAGTGGAACGAACTAAAAAAAATGCTTTATAAATCAAATAGAATCAAGAATACCTTGTATTAAATAAAATTGCCTTGCTACTAAAAAATATTGCAAAATAATTTACAAAAATTTTGTTTTCAGCTATAACAAAAATAAAGTTGTAAAAAGTTAAGATAATTAAAGAAAAATAAATTAAAAAGAAAACGAAAAACAAACGAAAGAAAATATGAAAAAAGGCAAAACAAAATTGCTCTCATTAGTGCCACGAAAATTCTAGCATAACTAGTCCACAGAAAAGCATCGCCCGCTTAGCGAAACATACAACGGAGAGAAAAAAGATAGGGCTTCTAAAAATGTTGAAATGATAAATATTTACAAGATCGTGTCCAAAAGTGCAACGGGGAAGCGCTAGAGATGCGCTTTTACTGAGTCCAATCACACACTTGACACCAGCGACACAAACACCTCACAGCGGCATCCATACGAAATCCTGATCGAACCGTAGAGTTTAATTAATTAGGACTCCATCAAATTGTCGAAAATATCCAAAAATATTGAAGATTTAGCACAAAGCAGAGTCCTTACGTAGTTTATTTCTTGCGAGAAACAACATGGACGACATGCCGGATTTATCTCATCTTACAGCCGAGGAGCGTGCCATCATCGAAAATGTTATGATGCGGCAAAAGCAGGAGGAGGAGCGCGAGAATGAAATCATGAGGTAATTACGAATTTTTTTTTTTTAAATTTCGAAAATTTAGTTAACGTTTCTGGGTCAAACGCAAATTTAGAGGTTATTTTTGAATGATTGGAGCAAAAATGAATTCATTATTGTAATTCAAAATAGGTAGTACTTAAGTTTTATTGTTTTTAATTGAACTAATTAAAGTAATCTTGTATAAAAGACTATTTTTCGTATCTTCTGTGGACTATTTGGTCCACAGAAGAGTCAGAAAAAATTGAAAATCTCCGTTTTTTTCAGTCAATTTGGGTGAACGATTTCTATTTCTTTTTTTCTAGTAACCAACACGTCCATTTACAAATTAATAAGAAATATAAAAAAAAAACGGTGCTGATTTTAACTTATTATATTTACATCGACTGTTTTGCGTTTGACCCTTCTAGATCAGTCCCGACATTGATTCTAAAAGGCATATATTGAATGAGGTAGCTAAACCCGAGTAAAAATAATTAGCGGCTGAACAGAGGCTGAAAACGGCCATTCAGATTTTTTAGGGACGTATGCGGCCTGTACAAGTGTAAACAAATCTGAAAGGCTGCACATTAAGATGTACGGCGGCCTATTTAGAATGAAAAATCCAATCGACCGTAGTTTGGGTATTACATTAGTTAGTAAATGTCCTGCAAAACAACCCCGTACAACCGTTGTGCGTCCAAGAAAAATGATTAAAACCCTTTGTACAGCCGCATTTTTAAAATTGATCATTTTTACTCGGGAAATTCAAACAAAAAATTCTATTTTAATATAAAAAACATTATGTTCATTAAAATTTCGAAAACAGCTGATTTTCAAGGTGAGTTAAGGTTATCAAGTATTGTTGAGGGATTTATACTGTAATCTAAAATAAAAAGCTGTCCTTATCTAAATCTGAAAGAAGTTACAAATTACAATTTCATGCTTTAATAAAACAGGGCAATTCATTCAATAATTACAATGTATAAATTAATATTTTTATTATATTTTGGTTTGGGGACTGGACTATTTTTGTAGCTGTGTCAGAAAATTGAGATTTTAAATTTATATGACATTTTACAGACGGAAACAGGACGAAGTCGCTATTTTGGAAGACACAATCCGACAGAGATCCGAACAGCAGAAGAAGGCTGGCATTGAGCTTGACGCCACATGCCACATTTGCCTCAAAACAAAGTTCGCCGATGGAATCGGACATGTGTGTCACTACTGCAACATAAGATGCTGCGCCCGGTGCGGGGGGAAGGTGACGCTAAGAAGTAATAAGGTGAGTGTGCTGATTTAATTAGAGGAGGCTGTCCCTCGCCAAAGCTGTTTAAGTCAGTCAGTCAGTCTGTTTGGGGTTGTTGTTGTGGGGAAAATTCTTTAATGAGTGGTAATGCGCCGACTGGTGGTGACTTTTAATTGAAGGGGTGAGACGACGAGATCACAGCACTGGCATATTTGATTTGATTTTTAAAACGATTCCGACGGGTTGAGAGGATGTCGAGTGGTCATCATGTGTGAATACGTGAATTAGAATGGGCCCCGAAGGGCTCTTTAATTGAAATACTGAATGCAGCTGATTTACATTTGCAGTGAGTGGAATCGGTTTACTTCCTTACAAAAATAATTCAAACATCTTTAAATGAATGCATTTTCCAATGGTTCTGCATCTGAATAAATTTAAAAGAAAATTAAATTTCTTATATACGGCTTAACACTTCTGAAGAAGTAGGATCAAAATTATTTAAGAAATGGTTATTAAACTTAATTTCGTCAAACTGGGAATAATTTTCAGAGAATTTTTATTGCACCTATCTGAAAAAAAAACGACGAAAATATATAGATTTTTGTGTTATTTGGCACAGATGTTCTTAGAACTAGAAAGTCAATAAATCAATGGTTTCTTGGAAGAAAAAGAAAATAATAATCATGCTGGTTACAAAATGAATTCTAGAAATTAGAAATTTTAGCAGCAAACAAAATTTTAATTGTGTTGTAAAAGTATTATAAGATGACGAAAACGACAAAATGAAACTCTTTTGAGCTTACATTTTACTATTTTGATTTTTGAACTTTAGTATAGTACTCCAAAAATTACACTGTTATCAAAATCGATTACTTTAATATATATATATATTTCTTCTATATTTTGGCAACACAAGGTCTTCATATTTAGCACACTATTGATTCGATACTTTAAAGTAAACTGATACTGACAAAATTCCACAATTTTTGTTCAATCAACCGACTTAAGCGCACCTCCAACTACCGTGCCACTGGAAATTCAAACTGTGACCCCAAAATTGTATTCGGCAAAATAAATATAACTTTAACATGTAGGAGAGCTTCCATTCCATATGAGTTGCCAATGCCATAATCTTATGTATGTTATTTTTTTGTCCATCAACAAAAAAGACTAAAAATGAAAAAAAGTCACTGCCAAAAAATCTGTGCAGACGAAGAGACCAACAGCAGCAGCAGAAGCAGCAGAACTGGACGCCAAGAATCCTGGAGTCTATACTTTCGGCTACCACAAACTCTTCTTTCATTGACGGCATAATTTGTGGGCAAATCGCCAATTTGTGTGGCCTTTTTTCTGCTCGATGCTTTTAAATTTGCTCGTCGAACAAATTTTTCCTATATTTTTTTTATAAACATTTTTCCACAAGCAATTTTCGTTACTTATCATCGAGATAATAGCAATGAAATATAAATCAATATGTGGCGAAGGGATGTTGTAGAGATACTTTACAGTCCTACCCTTCGCCTTTTGGTATTTTCCTTGTTGTCCCGAGGGGAAGGGGCATGTGTGGTCCAAATTCGATTTTTAAGAATTTTTGTGGGACGACTTGCAAAAAGTTTTATTTTAGAGAAACTAGAAATGCGAACTGCCCTTGGGAAAGTAGAATATGTCCCTGAAATCGATTAATGGAGAGGACTATCGTTTTATTCGATAATATCGAAAACTTCTTAAAGCTGTTCTTACCAATTGCGATTTGAAAAGTTAAGATATTTTTTGTTGGTTTGGATGTATGTGTATTGCGGTTTTTACATTTGCAATGATAATTAGCATACAAGACGCCAGTATATATCGGTTAATTTTAGTAGCTCATAGAATTTAATAAGCTATAAACTTTCTATAAATATTTAAAATCTTGAGTAATGACTTTTGTAACAATTTACTTTGAAACAATGTTGAGTTAGGTTGACTGAATATGAGTTGTATTTATATTTTTAATTTTACTTTATACTGCTGATCTAAAGTTACATTTTCAATTTATTTTCAGGTGATATGGGTGTGCATACTTTGTCGAAAGAAACAGGAACTATTATCCAAGACTGGCCAGTGGATTCATAAAACAAACGCTCAAGACGGTTTCATCAGACGTATAGAGCCAGATGGGAGTAGTGTAAGTACATTCAATATAACAATAATCGAAATTAAAATCGATACAACATACTTTTAGGCTATTGTCGACCCTCACGATACATCTGATAAGCGTCCAAAATTAGAACGAACACGAAGTGCTGCCGAGAAGGAGAATCAACCGCTTCAGCGGGCGGGAAGTGTGCTGCGTCGTCAGTACTCCCAGCAAGAGCCACCAAGCAGGAGGATGTCCACTTCAGATAGTGGCGTGGACATTGTTAGTCCTGGGAACAGGAGAATGCAGTCCCAGAACCAGCAGTATATGCAGCAACAAATGCAACAGCATCCGCAGTATTCAGCGCAAACTTATCCTAAAACGCACCAACAAAGCGCACTCGGGGATCATCCGAAGTCCATGTACCCGGAAGATGATCCCAAATTTTATCAGGTAAATTGGATGGTGGAAAATTTAACACCATTAGAGGTATTTATTCGAAATGTAGCTTTTCGTGTTTTGTGTGATCGTTATTAGATATACATAATTCTAGAAATGCACGAATCTATTTAAAAATTTGCCTGAATTTTAAATGGAGTTAGAGTAAATCGTACGACAAAATTTGAGTTAAATCTGACTTCTCAAATTATCTACAGGGTGAAATAGATGGTTTGATGCGACAACATCCACATTTGGTCCATCCACGCCAACAGCAACACTTTGCTCAACAACAACAGCAACAATACCATCACTCACAGCAGCCACTCTATACACAGCCAGGGCAACCTCCGAAAATTTATCCCGGCCAAAATGTTGGAGGGTATCCTCCAGAAATTCAGAAAAAGCACAAACGTCCGTTGGGCGGCCAGCAGTATCCACAGAGATCCTACAGCAGCTCCGAAGAGGATATTCATTCGACGCCAGAATTTGAAGGTAAGGTTGGATATCCTCTAGATTTCATCTATCTTTTTTCTCTCTGTCCTCTATTTCTCGTTTTAGTATAATTTTCTATTCCTTTCTCATGTTGGGTATAAATTTATTTTTACTTTTATTTTTATATTATTTTACGTAATTTCTTGGAGTTTTCGTTTCTCTTACATGGATTTGTTCCATTAATAGCTTAGGTTGAGAATATCCGTAAGTGGAAGTTGAGATCGATCTATAGATAGAAGATTAGGGTAGATTTAGACTTTTATAAATGTTTTCTAGCGAAGTTAAATTGAATAATTTTAGTATGCCCCAGTACACATACAATTCAAAAACATACACGAATTTAATTAGATATTGGTTATTTATTAGTCGTATAATAACTGTTCAAGATAACACATTCTATTGAATTTTAATTTAATTAGCTGCATACGTGACTAAAGGGAATTAGGCAGCCAATTTATGAAGGCATTCGATAAAAGGTGACTCTTATTTAATTTATAAATTTTTGGAGTGTAAATGGTAATGAAGTTTGCAAAGAAAGATTAACTTATCCGGTTACAAACACTGTGAAAAATTTTATATTTAACTTGAAATGTGCTTATCTTTCTTAGTAAAAAGAAAATGTTTTTAGTTTCAAGAATCCTTTTTGTCATTTTGGAAATATTGTCTTTGTTTATGCTAGTTAATTGAAACGTTGATAAATTATTGAGTATAGTAGCAAAGTTAATGAAAAAACGTCGATATTTCTGTGTTTCTCTAAAATTCACCTATTTACTGAATAGCTGCTAGGCCTAACTAAAATGCCTCAGGGTTATTTGTGCATAAATCATGAGCGGAATGCAGAAATCCCGCCGCAGACAACAACAGTCATTAATCAACCGAAGTATGCACTATCATCTTGCCGTAAACGGGAGGCTTTTGAGTTCCAGCTGCATCCCGAAGGAGACCTTTAT
This sequence comes from Machimus rusticus, assembly GCA_951509405.1. Lineage (NCBI taxonomy): Eukaryota > Metazoa > Arthropoda > Insecta > Diptera > Asilidae > Machimus > Machimus rusticus. Next base: position 11,862,380 of record OX608054.1, on the reverse strand, counting down.
CAAAACTGTTGACATGGTCCGCAGCGTTACAACTTTTGTAACACTTTAGTTTTGCATTGTGCTCGTTTAGAAGCCTTTTGGGGTCTTTTCCCTGACATAAAATTACTGTTTTCATGAACGGGCATTTTATGTATGCTGGACTCTCTTCCGATTAGTTTTCATAATTTATAAGTTAGACAGAGATGCAGGGTTTTATATTTTTGGGCACTTAGGATTGATAGTTTCTGAATTCAATTTCGGAGCTGAATAAACCTTTTCGTTTTACACTATGCATTTTAGTGTAATTTCCGTGCTTGAATGTGATCCAAATTACAAATTTTGCCTCTGGTTTTTGGTTGCATGCGCTCCAACCCTTCTATTGAGAAAGGAAAGAAATTTACAGTGACACATATTTATTCTGTCGCCAGCTCGCGGGAAATTTTTATAGCACTGAACACAGAACCATCGGGAGTGACTTGGCTTCATTCCCAATTTGTGTCGCAAATGATCAGGAGATCCATTCCCACTTGAAAATTATGCTGATGACCATTAGGCCCCCCCTTCCTCACAATTTTTTGGGAGAATTGTCTCGCCCTTATTTTTATCACCACTCTCACCCCATAAATAGTTTCATACAAGAAGAAAGAGTCAAGTAGGTACTATTATTTTTGGAGGATAAGAAAAAAAAACGATAGTGATTTTTAAGTTTTGAACGCTATTTTCGATAGTTGTCCTGGAAGAAGGAGTCTTCATTTTCGGGAATGCCCAACAAAGTCCTATTTATCGGACATAGGGCTGGAGGGAGGTTGAGATAGAAAAAAAATTTTTTTTCTGGCTATACTCTTTCCATTTTGGTGTCGTCATGTCGTATGCTACGATTATTCTCCTAGCTCCACTGCTCGATGTCCCTGGTTCAGTCCCTAGTTCGGGGGGCTCGGAATTTGTTGTTGGTTCCGCTTGTCTATCACACTGGCAGACATCCAAGACATTAGTGGAGCCCTGCCAAAGGATGAATGAATCTTCACTTACAGCGGCAGGCCATGGGCCTGGCATGCAGTCAGCTTCGACCAGCCCCAAAATTCTGGGTTATATCGTCTTCATGCCGCCCAAAGTCAGACCTAAAAGTGGTGGATACATCTGAGGGCGACCGAACCTGCAAGATGTGGCGTCGATTTTAGTTCACAGTCGTCTCAACTTAATATTTCCTTGCAGGGAGGGAGGACAACAAATTAAAAACGGAAGATATTCAAAGCTAACAATGCAGGAATAATGGCAATTTCGGTAACAGTCGTAACTCGTTTGGGGGGTAGGACGGCGTTTGGTGTCATATAGAAGCCCCCTGAACCTATCGATATCGTGGCCCTCCTTAACATTCAATTTTTAGGGAATTTTTAGCGAAATATCGCTGAATTGGGCTGAGTATGCCAGCGAAGATTATAAGGAAGAGATTAGCGGTGTGATTTTGTCCTCCTTTGATGTCTCGATTTTATTTTTTTTCCAAGTTGGTGGAATGTCCTCACATTCTGCAGTACTTGCGCCGATGTCTATTTTGGAGTAGGTCATACACCGATCAAGAAATATCTCCTCTTTTCTCTTAAAAACGAAAAGAAAACGGAGGCGGAATAGAGCCCTCTTCTGACGGTTTGATGCCCACCTAAGGACGTTGTAACACCTGTGTAAGCCGGATGATTCTCGAAAGATGAAGGAGATTAGAACAGGTTGTCGTCGGAGAGCACCAATTCAAAAAAAAAATTACTTTCCATTTCCTACTTCCGCGTGTACTTTTCTCGAGTGCGTTACATTCAGCGCAATGTTGAGACATATGCTCTTAAGACGGCCGGGTTGATACCCAGTCAAGGGGCTCTTCATTAATTTTTTTTCAATCAAAGAAACTGGATATGTCTAGAAAAATGATTGTTGTTCTGTATAGCGAGCTAAAAATTGCAATTATGTAATTGGATTTTTACATGGAAAGATAATACAATTGGTTCAAATTGCACTTATTGTATAAAGTATTACGTTAAGTTGAACAAAATTTGTTGTTTGGGTATAACGAAATACTTTGTCATACCCGGATTTAAATCGTGACAGTTTGTTAATTTCTTAAACAGTAGTGCTCCAAAAGTGAATGGGTGAATAATAAATCATTATGAAACATGATTTTAGAAAAATGTATTGCGGATATTAGAAAGAATCCAGAATTATATGACAAGTAGAATTGTCAAATCTCGGAAGCATTGGAACCAGTCTTCTCAACGGAATAGTACGGAAACGACGGATTGGAACGGTGCGGATACATTGGGATCCCGGCTTAAGACGTGTACGGCGCGGGCGTGTCCAGACTCTGAAGATTTTAACTCCTCCGGGTCTGGTAAGTTCCGGATCATACCTGAGCTGATCAATGCTTCTTCAGTGGGAGGCCAAAATGGGCATTTCCGTGCTCCAGGCATTTTTTATGATCTTTATCAGTCTACTTAAGGTATTTCGCCTTACGCAGGAGGCTGCGGTTATGTTCCAAACCTCACTTTCTCTACTCATCCGGTGTTTAGCAGCACTGTCGGCTAGTTTATTCCCTTGTAATACCGGAATGGCTAGAGATCCATGATCCCCTAGCGATGTTAGGTACTACTGACACAATTTACAACCTCTTTTTGATTTCAGCAGTATTTGCTCTTAGCAAAAGCTCTTAAAAAAATTAAATGAAAATAAAAGTAATTTTGGTTAAGTCTACAGACAGAGAGCAACTGTCCATCGCGCCCCATTGGCCCCCTCGAGCACCTGGACCCGCTAGAAATCATAGAATCATGCCACGTCCCGTGAACACACCCACATGGTTCATTTCCTCAATCGAATTACTTCCCATCAGATTGTGGTCTGGTGACCAGAGGAGGACTGCTGTCCCCGTATTAATTTTTTTTGTTTGGCTCTCCTCCTTTTGCATTACAGTCCGCACACCTTACGCAAATATTTCAAGTATTTCTCGTCTTCTTCTTCTTCATTTCGCAAGCCCTGATAGCTGCTGAGAAGCTCCGTAAGCTTTGCACCCCCCCTAAAAAAAAGCCTCTTCGCATGGTTTGGTCTTGCGCACTGACGGCGCGACAAATTGTGCAGGACGGGGCTAGGGAGAAAAATAGGGGGATGGGGGGCAGGGCTCTGGAGCAGGAGGCTATAAGGTGAAAAGTAGCTTGTGTGGGCCTCGATTCAGTTATTCATTAAACACAATATTTTCCCAGTATTTTATGTCGTTGTATGTTTACCTCGGATTGTATGTGTATTTCGGCAAAGAGCAAGTCGTATTAAAATAAAAAGAAATATAGCAAAAAAAAACTATTTTTCACGGCTGTGTAGAACTCTGTATGGCGGAATTCTGCCTACGTGGGGGGACGAGGGGGAAAGGGGGCTTCTACGGAATATAGGTAGACCGAGAGAGAACACAAAAATTTTTTTCATTTTTTTCGCACAAATGACACTGTGTGTCGTTTTGGTGGGGTAGTTTTGTTGTAAGTGCATTCGAATAGGCCAAAAAGAGAGTGCGGAAAACTCAGTGTATGAAAATTTCACCTCTAAATAAATAGAAATCGGAGGGAAATTAGTTGCCATTGAACGCTTTCTCTATAAACACAAATAAAAAATAAAAAAAATATAAGAAAAATTTCCTCGCACTTTGCAAGGTTGCTTTACACAAAAGAAAAAATAAATAAATAAAAAACGAGAAAAAAAAACGAAGAACGAAAACAGTTTTTCCCAGCAGGATGTGAAGGAAAGAAGTCCAGTGATTTTCCAGCAGGCAAAAGTGTTATTTCTGATCTCGTTTGGGGCTGAACAAGATTCGAACAGAGCCCCAGAAGATACTTTTTGGTCACTTCTAGCTGAGCCGAGTCGGAATTTTGACGCGTTCGTGAGGCAAACCAAAGGCAATTTAATTAAAAGTGCAAATTAAACGGTTGCATATGTGAACATCGTTTTGGTTGCAAGTGAAATTCTTTTTAAAAAAAAAAATAATATATGATAAAAAAAACAAAATCGTTTTATCCGATTAAAGCAGTTAAAACTTGCTCTGTGACACAGATTAAAAGTTTATAATATTAAAATATATTATTTTTTTCCTTACCTTCGCCCTAGTGTCGCGATTCGTGGAGGAAATTGAAAAGCTTCCTCAAGATTTCGTAAGTGGAGCAAAAACGGGACGTAGTGTGACGTAGTTTGGAGTTTCTAATCATTTCCACTGGTTTCTGTGCGAAATATATCCGCTGAATATGACGACGCGGCGCTCTATTGAACAGCAACTTTTATGCTACCGCTGCTGTGCTTAGTGCCATTTTGCAAAAAGCGAAAGGATATAACATAATAAGCACCCTTGTCGCTGTGTGTGTGTATTTATTTGTTTTGAAATAAAAAAAGAAGTTAAAAAACGAACCAACTCCAAATTCGACAATTCACCAACCTTCATTTCGGCAAACAAACGATTTTTTCCTCTATGTGAAGGCTGAAAATCGGCCTTTCGATTAAAGAAAAAAAATAATAAAAAGCTCCACTCGAAATCGTCAGTAAACAGTCCGAACGAAGTCAGTAAGCGTGTAAAGGTAACTTGTAAACCTTGTCCTCTATGTTTCCCACCTTCTTTCTAAACAGATTGTTCAATGTAACTTCACCTTGCTTCGTTAGACGCTATTTGGACCAAATATTGATTGAAGAACTATCGCTTGATCTTAGATTTTGGGCACCTCATCGCTTCTCCCCAGGGGAGGTTTTGTAATTTGTTTTTAATTTTGAAACAACACCACGCCATCTAGAGGTTTGGGGCGCGGAGGGCCATAGGTGAAAAGCGACAATACCTCCGGAGCCTGAGTTTTGTGCGCCGTGTATAAATATCCTGGCGATTGTTTGTATACGGCACACATGCAGGATCCGAGTTGATTACATTTTATTGACGGAGCAATTACAATGGGATCCTGGCGCACACATACATATATACAAAAATACGTACACACAGAGCCACCCAGCTCCCCGCATTCGTAAGCTATATTTATCACCTAATGAAGTAGGATTCTCAGTTTTCATTTTGCGCTAACCAATAGCTGAAAAGGGATAAATCGAAGGAAAGGATTTGTTTTGTGGGCTCGATTGGCTCCAACAACGGCCCCAGCTTCCGTAGACAGACGACTTACATAAAATATTCTTTAGGAAATGAAATTTATTTTAAAAATTTTAATTTTTATCTTACAGTTTTTGTTTTCATCTTCCTTAAGTTCGCTAATTTGTACTCTATACGTTTTTATGTAAAACTATTCCTTTATAATTCATCCAATTCGTTTTAAATAGTACTTTCACAACACTTTACAGAATTAACTACCTCTTCAGAAAAAAAAAAATCATAAATTCTTTTAAAATCCTAATGAAATTTAAATAAAAATTACTACACGACTTATCGTTGTTGCTCCCAGTTCGGGGAATGTTTTATGTTTCTTTTCTATTTCTATGCTGGATATTTCGATATTTATTAAAAGTATAAATAGTGAAATACAATTATTACAGAAAAATAACGATGAAAGATCAATTAATTATATTAATTTTTAATTTTTGGTATGAATAATAAAGATACGCAAAAAGTATTATATCGTAACATCAATTAATCATATTGTTTTGTTCCTCTTAATTCTCCATTTAAATTCTTATATACATATTTTACAAGTTAAGGCCTAATTAACATGGAATATATTGAATGAGGTCAACATATTGGATAACTCAGATATTTCTAGGGTTATTACAAAATGTCTATACATATAAAATATTTTTACCTTATGGTTCTTTGTTGCGTTGTGACTCGTTTGTCATAAAAGCAGTAAATATAAAATGTTTTAGAAAAGGTACAATAAATTAAATTTACAATATTCTCGTAATATTATACCAATGTTCCATTATCTAGATATAAAATACAATATATAGAATCCTTTTTCTTTTTAGCGAAATTTCGAAAGTTACATGGTTAAGAATACATTATAGCTGATAGTAAGAAAGGGGTCGAAATTTTTTCAGAAAAGGTGCTCTTTCTTAGTTGAGGAGCTGGCAAACAAAACGACCTAATTATACTTTTGGTAAAATATTTTCCTCCGGCTGAACATGAACCCGTGCATCTAATTTTGTACTCATTTTCAATTAACCCATTCGCTGCCGAGAACATATTCAGTCAAATGTTCAGCTACATATTGCAAACGACGAGTAGTCAGAAGTTCGTGATTTCGATCAAAACGATATAAATTTTAATAAGCGAGTCCGTTTTCGTTCGAAATGTAATAATTTTCATACAAATCCAAATCTATAACATTTCGTTTCATTTTTGAATTTTTTTACTTCTATGATAATATTTTTCTTAATGAAGCAACAATACAGTCAACTCTCATATTATGGTAATATCTGAAGCAACAATACAGTCAACTCTCATATTATGGTAATATCTATATTATGGTAATATTTTTCTTAATGAATTAACATTACAATAAACTCTCTCTCCTTTTTAAGACGATTTGAATTTCCTAGTGCGTTCAGGTATATGTGACCCCGTCAAAATGTAACAATTACAGCAGTCGGAAACAAAACGACATGATTTTTGAAAATTTTTTAAATGAAATACCTTCCGTTTTTTTGGGGATGGGATTTAACGTAAGCTGTGTTTTTTCATATCAGATCCGGTTCCTGGTTTTGTAGGATATTTTGCATTGAATTGAAATTTCAAAAACCCTCACGTACATACATTTAAAATTTACGAATAGTGAATCAAATTGCCATGATATTTACCCATCCAAACTTGAAACCTTGAACCAGATGAACTTTTAGATTAAGTTTTTAACGCCAGGCAATTTGATTTTATTTTCGTTAAATAAAAATTGTTTGATATGGATAACTCTTTGTAAATTTTAATTCAGTGCAAAGTTTCCTGTACAACCTAGAAGCGGATCAGATGTGAAAATATCAAAGCTATTATGTCAAATCGAGTCACAAATACTATATGGAAAAATAAATCATGTTAAAAGTTGATTGTAAGTATATACACCATTGGGTTTTGTGCTTCTAATGTAAAGTTGAGTTTTGTGTTAATAGATCCTTTTATTCGTCAGCTCCTAATTTTTTTTTTAAAAGATGTGTGAAACACTAAATATTATATGATAGATAATAAATAAATAAGGTAATTATTATTAGACAGTCGGCATAGTGGAAAAACATAATTTCAATTGCAAAATTGTTTCTATTTTTTGTAAATCATCGTTCCTTTCTGTTCTATCTAGATTTAGAAGGCAATTTATTCCAAGGCAGTGATGCTTTAACTCCTGAATCGATCTCTTCGATTTTCCTGTGGGAAGTTGCACCCTTTTACAGCTCCTCGTCCAGTTTGAGCGCAACCTGCCTGTTAAACCCGAACCCACTCTACAAGACATTAAAATCTGCATTGACTTCCAAATCACATCCGGTACCTATAATCACTGCGCCGAGTCCCACATATGCCATTCACAGGAAGGGAGCTAAAATTGAATCTTCCGGTGCAAGAAGACGAATCCATTATTAAGGTTTAAACAGAATCACGACCGCATGGTGTTATTATTCACATCGCTACAGTGTACCTCCTCCGCTTCCTTCCTTCCGCCGCCGTCGTTCCTTCTCGCAGATGTAAGTCGGGTCGAATTGACCCTCCGACTCCTAGCAGCCCTTCTGATCTACAATGGTAATTTATGACGACAATACCTCCGACCAAGAAGCACCAAGGAGCTCACCTAGCGATCCAGGAGTCGGGTGGTCCGCCCCTTGGACCCCAGAGCCCTCCCAGCTCCTAGAAGGCCAGCAACCTTCTTGGCCCCTTCTTATTTAATTTCTCCGACGGTGGAGCGTTCGTACAAGCTCCTAGGACTTCTTTCTCCTCCCCGACCCTTTTCCTCTTAATGTAATTTCTGTTTTCTTTGGCTTTTTCTGTTGCAATTGCATTTTGTCTAATTTCGACTGTGTGCAGGGCTCGTGTGCACAGGCCCTTAAAAGGTGTGTGTCTGTGTGTTTGTGTGTGTGTGCCTTTCCCGAATCTCGAGCTCCTCTGCTCCTGAGCCAGAGGGCCAAAGTTTCTGGAGCAGGTTCTGCTGCTTGCTGCTGTTGTTGTTGCTAAAACCAGAGACAATACGAAAATAGTTAAGAAGGGAAAAATCAATATTGGAAATACTCAGAAGCGATTTTTCTTCACTTTTTACCCCTTAAGTCCGTTCCTCAACCACATAGAACTACCGCCGTTTTCTGCTGCTCTTCGGTGAGGCTGAAGAGGAACTCCCCAGTGCGGGAGTTGGTGGGTGCACCGAACGAATGTCAGCCTAGCTTTTCACGATTTCTAGCATTTTCAGCGGCAGTCCAGCTCCCTCGGTGCCGCCCCCCTGAACAGCACCCGTTGTCTGGTGCCCTGCTTACGAGTGCGAGTAGTTGTGGAGACCCCTCCTCCCTCCGCCCCCAGGTCCTGGTGCACACACAGAGGCCAGCCGGAGAAAAGATGAATGAAGGAAGGGGTGTGGGCGGCGACGCGGCGGGGGCGGGTGGGAAGGGCTCGGAAGACTTCCTCCTTGGTCTAATAAGCTTTCAAGGAAAGGCCTAAGACAAAGTTATGAAATGGGTTTAGGGGCTCGGATCGGATTACAGGGAATTCTTCTTCTTCTTCTTCTTATTTTGTATGTATATTTTTTTAGTAGTTTCTCCTTTGGCAATATTTAGGGCCTGCTGAGGGTTTAGCGACATTTAAAATTCTTTAATCTTGAGAAATTCTTATTAAGTTTGCGGGTGGAATAAGATGCGCTTTTCGCAAACGTTTATCATTCTTAAATGTCTTCACATTTTCTCACAGTACAACATTATCAAAGACATCATATTTCATTTTGTAACCGAAATTCATATAAGTACAGGGTTTAGAAGCAGATGTAACGGGGTCTAATGTTAGCTATTTAAAAAAAAAATATTATTGAAAATTTGTTTAAAAATACTCCAAAGTATGAACCGCGAAAAAATAAAATATGCTATACGGACTAATCGCGTAATCAAGAACTTTCTTTAAATTTTGGCTCATGCGAATAAACTAGAAAAAACAATCATCTTTACAATGAGATAGCTCGTTACTTTATTGGTAAAGATTAAAAATGATGAAAACGTATGTGTCACCCCGTCATTAGATGACGATGACACTTTTCGTACTAAAGACGGGTATATGTGTCAATGCTATAAATAAATATCATCAAGAACGTTTGCAAAATACCAACCAAAGTAATAATAGCTGTGTATTTATTTCATTTTACTATCTGATTCAGGTTATATAGTTTTTACTTTGAATTGCATTTTAAAAACTGTCATGTACATATTTATCAACATTATAAAATTTGAGAAAACTTCAATGACATCCAAACTTCAAACCTTGAACCACATACATTTTTGGATTAAGTTTTTTATGCAAAATGGGTATAAATCCAAATAATTTGATATTATTTTCGCGAAATAAAAATTATCAATTCAGTACAAAATTTCCTACTAAGCCTGGAACCAGAACTGATTTGAAAAAAATCACAGGTAGTAATATGTAGAAATTTTTTTTACCCCGTGTCATTCAAATTTTGCAATAATTCTAAAAAATATGTTCTTATATGTATATTCTAAGCTTCTAAAGTGAAAATTATGAAGGTTTTTGGGGTTACTGATTTTGAAGTTGGTACTAAAAAAAGGAATTTTGAATTTTTCGTTTTATTGACGTTTCTTATTTTAAAAAAAACCTTTACAAACTAACAAATATAAGGCATAAATTCATATTTGTTAATTATTTTTTCAGTTTACAATCGAAAGGATTAATGGACGTTTTTTTTTTCACAAACGTACCTTTTTGTTAAAATTTTCTTCTAAAAGTTGGGAAAAGTAAGATAAAAAGATTTGTCTAAAATACTTTCTAATGCATCCTTTTGTTTCGGAAAAGAAGGCTTTGAGAACGGAAGATTCTGAAGCGAATCCCTGCCCTGCCAAAATTTGTCTAAGTCCGATAGATAGATGGAAATTGCTAAAGAAAGTATAACTCCTTTGAAGGCAATGCCATTACTTGTCTGATTTTAGTTCCAAAGGAAAACCTGCATAAATCAAATCAAAGGCTAGTTACGGGGGAAAAGAGAACTAACTCAGCCTTTCAATCGACTCAAGGATTTCGGGTAGGCTGTGCAAGAAGGCATCAAGGATAAAAGTGCTCTTCGGCAAAAAACAATATAACTCCTTGTGCTGCTTTTAAACAAATACGAATTTGGGTCTGGTATCACTTCCTAAGAATTATATTCGTCCCCCGTTCCCGCTCCTCCGCCGAGCAGTTCCGGACGGTAGTCGAAGTCGAACAGGAAACTACCACAAGTGTTTAGTACCTCCTTAATGACCATTTGGTCGTTGACTGACGGCCACGGTTTTGTAGGTCAACACAATTTAATGGTAGTGAAAATCACAAGAAAGGAAACAACAGCACCAAAATATTTCTCTTATATTTTTCCTCTTTTGGTACAAAAATAAAAATGAAACGAAGCCAGAAATATTTGCACCCGTAGCTGCGAAATAAAAAGGAAAGGTTGGGCGAAGCGTGGGCACTCATCCCGCTGGACGGTGAGCCAAGTCCACAAAGGTAGGGATAATTATAGTCGCGGGACACGGGAGTAATGAGAAAAACCAGGACACTTGGGTTTATTTTCGGTCGCTTGATTTGCGATAATCAAAGCAGCAAGTGCTTAGCGTGCCGGGTGTGACCAACCGCGATTCTGACCTCATCCCACCTCATCTCCTCCGGTGTAAGGTGCTATCGATTTGCGGCCCCCCAAAGTGCGTAATGACCCCCCCAACTTAATTAATTTTGACCGCACTGCGCTAAAAATAGTAACTTTATTTTGGGGTAAAAATGACTGTTGGAATTCCGGAGCATGCAACACTTTTTATCCGAGTTTCATAGAAATAAGGACGTGTTCAATTTGACTTGTATGTTTTTACACTAATTTCTCTGAGATGGTTAATCCGATTTGAATGGTTTTTATTGGTTTATTGGTTTTAACAAAATTTCATTAGAATCGGTTAGGTAGTTTTGAATTTATGTTAAAAATGGGAAATTTTCTAGAACCCGCTGAACGAAAAAAATAATAGTAATAATACAGGACTTCGAAAAATCTATAATATTAACTGAAAATTAATTTTTTTTTCTAGTGCCACAAAAACCATACCAATCATTTAATTCCAGCCCGGAAATCTATCGCAAATATGCACAGTGGAATTGTTTAGAGCCGCTTTAGAGGAGCGTTTCCTGCAAACGAAAAGGAAATGTTTTGCGGGCAAATGCATTTATTATCCTTTTTATCGATCTCCATTGAGCGGAGCACTGCCGCTCCTCCCCGCCCAAGCGGTTTGAGGAGTTCACGAAGCCCCATTTTGGGGCCGATTCGGGTGTTTCCCTGTTTGCCCAGATGCACTTGTTTGAGGACTACGACCATTGCTGTGAAGCAATTTTCGCGAATCCATTTTTTTTTTCTTTTTTTCCATTATTGTTATTGCAATTTCTGTTTGTGGAAGGTTAGCGAACGGGCTGTTAATAATTTACACATTGTTTGCGCGGAAAATCAAATAAAACGTTTTTCTGAATTATTTTGGTGGAGCCCATCAGCACATTCGAAAGGGAAATTTAATTTATTTAGCACATTGTGTGCTTGCAGGAATGCGACAATATTGAAGCAGCAATGAAAAATAGGATTGTTGCGGGCTGCGACTATTAATTGAGCTCGAAATTTTGGCGGCAGATTCATTTTGTGGAACTCTAAAAAATTACATGGAAAAATCTCTCTGTTTAACATCGCTCTTATCATTTTTTAAAATCTATAAATCACTCACCATTTTCATTGCCTAAGGGAATGGGGTAAATTAACTCATATTCAGAACTCTTTTTGCCTTTGGCAACTACCATATGGAAGATCAAAGATATCAGCTCTAAATATATTATTCAGCAATTAAGTTAGGCAGGCATTAAATTAATGAAACAAAAATCGTTTAATTTCGTAACAACTGCAAATTGGCACCATTCAAACAAGTCTGTATTACTAAAACCAATTTTTAAAAACAATCAAAATTTGTATGGAGAAATAACTTTTAATTTATGAAAAAAAGTAAAAGACAGAAAGAAAATTAAATTCCTAATAATGGCTCATTACTGAAATAAAGTTAAATTTTATTTAAAAACAACTAAATAGTAACAGTAGAGTTTGGAACGCGAGAAGAGGGACATTTTAACTTGAATAATCTAAACTATTTCATGTTTGTATGGTACAAATAGGGGCTGATATTTTTGTATGTTAAAAATTCTGGAATATAATACTAAAACACAAAACATTTCGGTCGTCACATTTGTTTGAACCTTCTTTTAGTTCTTTTTATAATTTAAAACTTTTGCGTCATGTCTCATTTGCGAAGAAAAATCTTTGATCAAGTGATACTTTCCTTTTTAAAATTTCTTTAAACTATCTAAAAAAAGTTATTTGAGAAAAAAAAAATTTCCAAGCTGTTCATGGAAATTTGACTGTAATTTATGCATTAAATTTTAAACTAAAAGTGCATTTTACTCAAGTTTTTATGATTTTCTTTCCAATTCCAACAGCAGAACGAAGTTATACAAGTGGAAGCTCTAAAGAAGATGACACCGTAAGAATATCACAAATTATTTCAAATTGCAAATTTATCAAATTAAACCTATTTAAAACTATATACTAACTAAATAAAAAAAAAAAAAACAAAAAATGAATATGCTGTCTGGGAATGCTATTCGTATTGCACTCACTAGCTATTGCGTATTTTCACAATGTGGGCTTGAAATATTTACATATGAATATAAAAAATAATATTGAAAACAATTCAAAAACATGAAACAAAAAGAAGCGACAAAAACAGTACACACTTACAGAACATTTTTAGAAATCCATAAACAGTCTGGTGCTTGATATATTTGCTTTTTATTGTACTATAATTGCCTGCCACACACGAGGGTTTTCCCAGGATGTTGTGAAATTTTTCATTATTAATTGTGTTATTTCTGTTTCCTCTCCTTATAATTTGTTATTATTGGATATGGGTAAATAATCTAAAAGCTGCATGGATTCGTGTTCTTTTATGTATTTTGTTTTCAGAATTTTAAGATGCAAACAATGTGTCAGTCAACAGAACCTTTTTTACGTTTTTGATTGTTTTTTTTTTTATATTTTAAAAACAATTTTCTGCTAGGTATAGTCACGACAAGGATCATTTAGCGGTGTGTAGGTCTAGAATATCAATCATAATCGTTGTAGAATAGATAGGAAAAAAATATTTAGGGGCTTAAATGTATTTAGATTGTATTGATTCTGTATAAACAGTGTAAATTTTACCCAATCAACCAAAACACTATTTTGGTACAGGGTCAATGGTTAGGTTGAGTAAAAGCATTTGGCGCGAAAATAACGAGATAAATAAATCGATTTTCGACCAGATGGTGTTGGAGGACCACCAAATTTTATATTTCGTTGATTTTGTGGATGTTAAAATATAATACTTTCGGTTTCCTGTGTATTACCAGCGATGTTATATGTGATCTCGTCAAGATCGTAACGTATTTTTATCTGATTTACTGAAGAAGTGAATTTGATATTAAAAAAAAAATGAAAAGAAATACTGATAATATCCCTAAAATCTCCTCGAACAGAATTGATATTTTTATGTTTACTTATTTCGTTTGATTCTCCCGAAAAGAAAAAAAATATATTTTGCGTTTACAGCCGATCACTCGAAACTATATGATACCCATTCGTGGCTGAGTTCAGACGATAGAAATTTATATAAAGGTGTCGAAGGTTACCTGGTTGGTGGTAACCGAAATAGACATCTACAGCATCAAGACATTGTTCATCATCATTCGCATCAGATAGCATCAACAATAACTGGCACAATACCAGGAACATTAGGATTAGTTGGAACTAAATTAGATGTACATCAACGTAACACGTTTAATCGCACAAATCACGATCGGCAATCGCATCTTTACGGAACCCAGCATTTGCAGCTGCAGCAGCAGTCATCGTCGCAGCCGCAACCGCAACCGCCGCCGCTACTATTGTCACATTCGCAGCCGCAGCCGCAGCAAGCGCAACTGCATCAGGCGCAGCAGCCGCACCACCATTCGTACCATCACCCACAAATAGTAATAGGCGAACCAACCATTACCTCATACGACCGATATACGAACAATGAGACCACCCATAATCCGTACTGGGATGATTCGACATCCGCCGCACAAGATAATCGGAGATTTACGGAACGCAGAAAGAAGACGGTGAGGTTCGATGGTCACGATGAGGAGGACTGGGCCCGGTGGGAGTCCGAGCGGCAGGGTAGCCAGGATTCTGCTACCAAAGATTCTGGTATCGATACGAGCAGTACGTTTACAAGTAGTGAAGACTCAAATCGCGGTGACGGGCCAAAGGTATAAACAAATTACAGATAAAAAACCACTATATATAAAAAAAATAATAAAAATATATATATATATATACAAATTAATATAAAACCAAAGTTTGCAAGCATAGAGAAACAAGTAAAATCGAATTAAAATGCATCATACAGTTACTGCAACCTGATAATATCTAAGTTTTCTAGGTAGTTAGTCGTAGATATCGCCTACTCATTCGTTACTGTTCCTAGCTCCAAAACAGAATCACCATAATTCATAAATTTACGTTTTCTGTCTGTCTTTTCTTTTCTTTTTATCACAACACTTGTATTAATTTTTAATAATTTACTTTTTACTTTGCTTTTTACTAGCAGCATACAAAAAAAGGAGCTTTACACTGCATTTTAGTTAAATCCAAAATCTCCAACATCCACCCTCTGTATTTTTTTTTCTCTTCAATCCGAACAGATAAAATGCGATACTCTCGTCAACCGATTATTTTACCTTAATTTATTTAAAACTATTCTTTTACTACCCTGTTTAAAACAGTAGTTTTAAGCCCCTATTGCTGTTTTGGACAGTTCAAAATTTAAAAATTTAATGTTCTTGCTATTTCCTTGAACCACATACATTACACTTACTACATTACATATATCATTTTAGCATCACATCATAAAAGTTTTACAATGCTACACTCTTATTTAGACTCTGCTTCACTTTTTTCAACATTAAATACTATATTTACTAACACTTTTGTATTTGGCAGACTTAATATACACCTTAATCTAACACTCTGGTATGGGCATGTTTTGTATAATTCGCTGTTATTTACTAAACTATCGTATCCTTTTAGAATTGTATACTATTTATGCAAATTAACGAGTATTTTTTAATAGGTATGCTTATAAAGTTGTTTTGCTTATATACATACAGTATTTAGTCTAGTTTTTGAAATTTAGTGCAAAATATATATTTATGTTTTTTCTTTTATCTTTTTATTTATTTTGAAGATTTTGATTACTGGTTATTAAATATTTAAAGAAAGAAATAATGTGAAAAACGACGTTTTTATTTCACACAAATATTACATATCACCCTTTTTGTATCAGCAATTTAGGGTTTAAAAATATCCTTGGTACTATATGACCTTTTTTTTTAAGTATAAAACTGTTATAAAAGTCGTTTAAAACTAAGATATTTTGATGGAGAGTCAAAAGTTTGTAGTTTTACCTTCTTATTACTTTATCTGAAATTCGATTGTTTATTATTAAATTCTTGTTGGAGATAAATAAAATATTTGACGCGATTGCCTTCCTAACAACAATTTGAATAGACTTATTGAAAGTATAACCAGTAATCAAAAAACCTTTAACAAATGTTTTTTATTAATTTATGTTTGTACTTAACATTTTATAAAAATATCAGTCATTTTTCCAATGTGTTTGTGTCTGTGTGAGAAAAATCGAATTTTTGTACAGAAAACCCCTAAAAATCTGTGTTCATTACATTCTTTTCCGTGTTTGTGTATAAATTCATTTCCTTTTCTTTTAATTGTAAAACAAAAACGCGTTAAATGTGTATCTGAGCCGTTGTGAATTGTACTAAACTACTTCTTGTGGAAAAAAGCACCACCTATCCCAAAAGAAAGGGAACAAATATATAATAAAAATCTTCTAGATGTCACAGGAATAAAAAAAAAATATAACTATTTTATTTCAATGTTGTTTATGTGGTATTTATTGCGATACTGCTCTTACAAAATATTGCTTTAAAGATCTATTTAATTTTAAGATAGTTAAAAAACACAAGTTAACACAAGAAACAAACAAACAAAAAATTTATAAAAATACAAGAAAATTTTTTTCACAATTTTTTGACAACCACCTCCCTCAAAATTACTCAGAATCCGGTTAATTGGCAAGTCTCAGCCGATAATACTCGTATGATTGGTCATATGATTTTGCGTAAAAGTTATGACGGCGAAGATATTCTAGGACTTAAAGTGATCGGTGGACAACCGATCCACTATAGTGGCAGCGGAAGTGGTCGGGGAGCTGTTGTTGAAAAAGTTAAAAGAGGCTCTGTTGCTGATATTGAAGGACATATAAGACCAGGTAAATAAACCGCTTTTTTAATTTATTAAAAGAATTTCAGTTTCTTTTTCGTTTTTTATTTTATTTTCTGCACAAGCTTTAACAAATTTTCAATGATCAATAACTTAAATTTATTTTTATTTGGTTTCTTTCACATTGCCTAGTGATCATTTAAAAAAGAGTTGAGTTTTGGTTACACACTATCAAAATAAATAAAGCTGTATTTCTTACTTTAATTAAGTACTCATAGAAATTTTAAAAATATTAAAAATCCCTCGTCAATGTGAAATTTATACGTTATATTGATTGAATTGAATTATTATATCTATTAGAATGCTTCATTTGTTCAATATATATTTGCTTACGTTACCTGTTACTCTAGCTTTTGTAAGTGTATAGGCACAAAGTTATATTTCGGTCGAAAGATCACGAAGTTAAAAAAATTATTTTGAATTTTTATTCCTAATTTCTTTTTAATAAATTGTTCCAACATTTTTCTGTTTGGGCTTTCATTATGTTTTAGTTCATAAAATTTGATTGTGGTTCATAAAATAAAAAAGGTGTACGTTTTGAAATATACGATAGATTAAGCAAATCCGTAACAATAAAAATACACTTAAAAGATAGATATTAAGTGAAAAATAACAACGTCCAACATAAAATGCTGTAATTAACTTTGTGCACTATCTAGATACACTCACCTAGGCTAGCAGCTAAGAGTAAATTGATTTAGAAAAATAACCAGAATTCATATATAATAATCGCAGGCGATGAAATAATTGAGTGGAACGGCCATACATTGCACAATAAATCAGCCCAAGAAGTTTACGATATAATCGCTGATAGCAGGCATGAGCCACAAGTTGAATTGATCGTGTCAAGATCAATCGCAGCAAGTCGAAGAGCTGCACAAGCTTCCTGGCGACAATCACATTCACCAATAAGAAATCATAGAAAAGGTATAAACAACAAAATGATCCTGGACATTATCTTGAAAAAAAAATAAAGAAATAACTGAAAAAAGAGTGCGAAATAAAGATAATAAGTAATTTTAATAGATCACAAGTAGTGTTTTCAATTAAATATATATTTTTCCATAGTTGAGAAATAGCGAGTGAATTTCACTTTAGAGAGTACGAGTTCTATACTTGTTTCGGATTCAGTATGTGTTTTTTTAAATGTTTGTGTGTGTCCTGTATACTTTTGAAGAAAATAAAATATCATAATTTTCTCTAGATGGGAGCAACAACTCACATAATCACTTCCATTTGAAATATATATAAAAATGAATTTGAAAAGAAATATTTTTCAAAAAGAAATCACAAGTACACAAGTACACAAAACACTTACAAACATTAAAAACACTAATTATGTTTTCTCGTCCAGAAACACAATTAATATAATAAAAAAGCCATCGTATGCAAAAATTCATGCGAGCCTCCTTCAAATTTGTTTTCCAGCTGACACGATCGAGGTGCACCGGGAAAAGCCGAGTGTCCTGATAACATCGCCAGGATCACCGGATCTCCATTCGACTGGACGTCAGGCTTCGGTTGTCTCATCCGCGCGATTCACCCAACGTTTGGCCCCCTCCGGACCCACGCATGATCCAAATGTCGATGGTCGGGTACAAATAAAATTAGGTTACGATACAAATACGCTTCAATTAATAGTGACGATCGTCTGTGCCAGCTGCCTGACCTTACGATCAAATGGTGCTTCTAGAAATCCTTATGCAAAAGTGAGTTTTAAATTAAAATTCGATTATAATTACATCGGTAACATATCTTTTCTTAAGGTGTTCCTTTTACCTGATCGCGGTAACAAATCTAAACGAAGAACAAAAACTATAGCTAATACAAGTGAGCCCCGGTGGGGTCAAACTTTCATTTATTCGGGGTTCCGGAGATCGGATCTGATCAATCGATTTCTTGAGGTAAATTCTTAGCACTAGTTCTATAAAATTTCTTATCTACAAAAATTAAGTAAATTTTTTTTAGATCACAATTTGGGACTACGTACGCTACGGAGCGAATGATTTTCTTGGGGAAATTGTAATTGATTTAAGTACGCATACTTTGGACGATGAAGCCGAATGGTACACGCTGCAACCTCACCAGGACTCAACGAGTCACATCGTATGTTGTTGAAACACTTTAATCTCCTAATCTTGAATATAAAGCAAAATATTATTTTATATATATATTTTTTTATATTTAATAATTTGTTTTTTGTCCAGAACTGAAAATAATTTTTAAGTTGCGTTTGAATTTGGTTTGTGGAACATTTCGTTTTTATTAGAACAATATGTTCTCGGATTACATGTGTACTATTTAAATGAAATTTTTTTCGGTTACATTCTTTTGCCTTATTTTAATTGATATTGTTTGTTTGAGCGTTTCTTATATGCTTAACTAAATAATATATTTTAATAACGTGAAATATTTCGATGACTTTAATGCTAATATTTGCTTTTTTTAAGTGCGAAGAAGTGAGTACATCCGTTCTTTAAGTAAATACATAAAATTTGAAATGCGACATATCTAACCCTTACGGTTACTTTCAGTAAAAATAAGCGCTCACATGAGTTGGAACTGTTACACATTTCCGATGATTAGCATTAAAAAATCTGAAGTTAATTTAAATAAAACTTTCATTGAGTTCTTTGCTTCAATTTAAATTGAAACGCAATTGTAAATCATTGAAATATTCAACGTTACAATTTATACTAAATAATGGTTCGAATCTGTTTGGTTTCGTTCTGGTAGTAAAAAAAACGGAAGACATAAAACGTTTAACCAGATATAAATCTGCGTTCCAATAGAGACCCATTTTTGTTGATAACTAATAAAACATTTTATATTCATGCCACATGAAAGTTCTGTTTCAAAACAAAGTAATTGTTCCTTTTCTTTAAATTTCATTAAAAAGCAATCAAATTTGACTGCAAGTATTATTAAAATATTTAAAAAGAGTAACACATAAAGAGAACACAGAGAAAATACTTAGCTTGAATACTTTTTTGTTGGCGCTTTCCAAATATATTTTCCACTTTGTTTGTTTGTAATCATTTCGTGATCAGAAAAATTATTTTATTTTTAGTGTTTTACATAACATTGCCCTACGTAGAACAGCTACGCCAATATAGGAATATTTAAATTTAAATCTAGTGGGTAATGGAATATTTTCCCCATTATCCATTACATTGAATGAAAATTACATAAACGTTTCCAGTCGACTGCTCAATTCAGCTTAAGAAAATCAATTGCTGAATTGAGCAGGCGACTGGAAAACTGAATTTTTGACCACAGGGTAGTTTTCCTTATCGATCTAAGATATGTAGGTACATATATCACATAGTTTCCTACATTATAATTTGATGTTTGTTTTATGTTGCTTTTCTAGTATTCTTTAGTCATAAATTCAATCTCAAAAAAGCGAAAAAACATATAACGCTCATTAATTTTAAAATGAAATCAAAACGACCAACCAATTTTTAGTTGCGTAGAGATGATCCTAGTGAAATGGAAATGATCCTCACACCGACCGATCATTTGTCACCGCCGAGCACGACGTCACGCCTCAGTGACTCAGATACAACTTCTGAGTGCGACATCGATGGAATTGCGGCTGGCCGGGACGGGGCCAGCATTTCGTCGTTAGGAAGCTCCTCAAGTCCACCGCCTGAGGTAAACGCTTTCCGGACCGGTGGATGTGGTTTTCTTTAATCTTTTGTTACTTCCTTTCAAACATTTTAAGTTTTGTACAAAATTAATATTTTTATTTCCGAAAAGTTTATTTTGTTGGAACTTTTATTTTCTTTACAATTTTACATTTTTCCTATATTTTATGAGTGTCTTTCGATCCGTTTTTTATTGGATTTTGTGTTATTTTTCTTTATTGTGTTATGATGAAAATTCGCAGTGTTTTTTTCGATATTTTTGATGTTTTTCTTCAAAAGTTCGACATCGTTTACCAAAACTAAAAATTATGTTTTCAAATAAAAGAAGACTTAAAATATGAAAACCGTTGAAATGTTGTCGAATTTTTGCGCTGAATGTGAATCTTTCACTTAAACTAACTTGTTTTATACTTATAACCACTCTTTTTTTATAGTGAATACAAAATTTACCAGAGAATCCAACTAAATAACTATTCGTGTCAAATAAGCAATTACAAATTTTATGTTTCAGTTAATAACGAATGAAAACCTTAACTAAATCAACTTTTCTTTAAGAGCCCAATAACTTTATATACGCCAATTGTAAAAGTCATTGTAAATGTTATGTTTCTTGTCGACTATTTCTTTAAAGGATTTCCTTTTTCTTGTTTTCTTCTTTTATAAGAACGGGAGAAATCTTAACCAGTTTTTTTTAAACTAATAATACCAACTTCACCAATGGAAATGATTGTAAAATAAAATACAATTTGTAAACACACACAAGCACATGACGAGTATTGAAAAAATCATTTTATAAATTTCATGTTATCATTTCGTTTTTCTTTTTTGTAAGAAGATAATGGAGTAACTTACTTTATGAAAATATAATGCACACAGTAAACAACAGCAAATGTTTTATTATACTGAAAAAAATTCTATGTATGTTGCGAATGAAACAGTGCTTTTATGCTTTAAACAATTTTTGTTGAAAAACTGTTTTAAAGCTTGACAGTGTTTCTCAGTTCATTTTCAAGTCATATTATATATATATAAACATAATTTTATCGAGTTTCATGTAACAACAACAGTAAAAAAGTAAAAAATTTTGCATTCATATTTAGATGACGAATTTCAACTATTCTTCATTGTGTATAATATTGTTAATAAACTTTTAAATAGCTTTCATACCTTCTATTAGAGCTGCTTCTAGACAAAGTAATATTTCGTTTTATTCTTATTGCATTGTAGTTAGTTGCCTTTTACGTTCTCTATACAAACCTATATAATCTATCTTAGTGTTGGTGAATAATAATATTGAATAATATTCGAGAAAAAAAAGTTGCTTTATGCCTTCTAATCTTCTCTTCCGTACATAAAGCAGTTTGCTTTGAACATTTTAATATGAAAAATCTACTAAAAGGAAGCTCTAACATTTCACCAACGCTATTACAATTCCAGGTTGAATTACACGAGCGTAGGTCACGACGTGACATGTCACCGCAGGGCCGCAAAAGAGTGGCCGGAATGGTAGCACGTGACTATAAAACAGTGTCGGGTATTGGTCAGAGCTATCACAACCAAGTAATTGTTTTTCTAACATATTTCACCAATAAGTAAATTACTAATAATTTTTAATTAATTAGCAATCTGTTTCTTCCGCGTATTCGCGACGTAATGGTGGTGGAATGAGCCTGAATCAACGTAGCCATTCAGCAGCACCAAGCGAAAGTTACCATCATCACCATCGCAATAGTAGCCCAAGGCGAGGCTCACTATCGCCACCAGATGATCGTTATATTGATTATCCAGTTCTTCCAATACATTCGTCATATACGCCACGTTTTCAATCTCGTTCAGCAACTGCCACACCAACGGGATCACCAAAAAAGCGACAACTCCCACAGGTACCGGGTGCCGCAAGGTAGCAGTCTAATACCTTTGTAACATTAAGCTGTCATTGCAGGTACCCCAAACTTCGAGAAGCGTAATGATTCGGGAACGGCTCGGACAGGAGTTTGACGAGCGCGTCAGCGGGGGCCGTTTCGGGCGGCACAGGACACGCCAGCCCCATCAGGCGACCTACAGGAGCACCGGAATGGGGGGCTGGGAGCGCCACTACACAGGTTTGTCGGACAGTGATTTGCATTCGATGGAGTCGCGGTTCCGGCCACGGCACTCGCTTTCGCCCGACAAGGATTTCATGGGTGACTTTGGTGATTCAGACATGGAATCAGTAGTTAGTGTTACCTCAAGTGCTTTTTCAACTCAATCAGAACGGCCAAGAGGCTCACGGGGATTGAGGTAAGCGACAGTGAATTTTAAAAATATTTCTTCACTTTCTAATTGCAGTCCAGTCAATAGAGCTTTGACCCTTTATGTAATGCGTATAGATCTGAGAAATATCAGTTTTTTTTTTTTTGGTTCGTAGACAAGAGATACATATTTAAACTTCATCTTTTATAAAACGATTTTAATCGAAATCGTGCATCAAACAAAATTGCTATTTATTGCTATTTAAAGAAAAAGGGCCTTCCTTACCAACAACTATTTTAAGGGTCGCTAACTATCTTTGCGTCCCAATAACATATTTATAGTCTCTTCTCTAATATAACTAAGTTTAGTTTACCAGGCGTTTCAAACTATTGTCGAATTGAGTACCAAGGGCAGGCCCTCGTATTAATATTACGTTGTTATTTTTAATTTGAGGCGTGCTGCGCCAGGGAAATAATGTAGTGCATTTTCAAATTCGTATTCGAAACTCAACTCAAAACTCCACCACATATACGATTTAAGATAGTTTTAATTGAAGATTCACGGCAGATTCGCGAATTATTATGTGCTGATTTTCTCCAAGGAATAACTAGATATGCCCCTAAACAAACCGATGACCTAAAAATATGGCGATAACATTTGTTTTAATTATATTAAACACATGAAATTCTTCATGCTCTGTACCAAAGAAGTCGATACTTGACGTACAATAGTCGAGAACTTCAGCTTTAAAAGAGATAAAAGATATAATTGAAAATAATTGTTTTTTATTTCTTTTTTCTTTCACATACATATTTATATATTTTTGATAAATACCTTTGGTAAAATATCTTATCATTACCATTACCTTTGCTGATGAAGAGATTAGTACGCCTTGTGTTGCCTTGTTAAATATGTAATTTAATTTAATATGGGTACTCGAATAAACTTATTAGCCACAAACACATTTTTGTCGATACTTATTATACCTGATCAAATTAAAATCCATTAGGATATTTCGACCTATTTTATTTTACCTTTATATCATAAAACTTTACTTCTCAACAAAATCGTGCAATTCAATACAATTTTTTAGTTAGTGGGTAATTCTTAATTATTTGCCAGTTTAGTAGAGCGTTATTGGTAAGGCAATGTCTTAATCTTAATGTGTCCTTGAGTTTGAGAAATTTTTCTTAAATCAAAGAGTTATAAACTTGATGATTTAGCAGCAGATTTATTGGAAGGTTCCATTTTCATATGTATCTTTAACCTGTTAACTGATTATGTTGCATATATACGTAAATTTCAAAGTTCAGTTTTTATTTAATATCGTATATGTACGTCATGCTGAACAAGAAAATTAACTTTTGAAATTGACGCATATATGCGACATAATCCGTTAACAGGTTAATATAAGAATTTGTTTGAAAATGTTATTTTCGATTATATATTGCATTTCGAATGCCCTATTGACTGGACTAAATCTGAAACAAACAAAAGATTACCTGGATCTGAAAGAAAACCATTTTTCAAAAGACACCACTACAGAAATCACTACAGTCTTCCGTTTAATTGGCGCTCATCAGTTGGTAATTTTGAGCGCCATTATGAACCACCACCGTTAAATATTGAAGAATATCCCGCACCACCACAAGAGCCAGACGCAGCGACGACAGCGAACAACCTTTTCCCAAATTATTTTCCTGTCTTCCCCCGAATCCCGGATTTCATAGCGAACGCAGACCTTAGAAGTATCCCGGCTAAAATGTTCCGTAGTGGCTCGCTGGGCTACAGCCTCCCCCGGCCAAATTTGGAAAGCTTGAAGCGCCTCACCAATCCTGTTGT
Source organism: Machimus rusticus (assembly GCA_951509405.1). Taxonomy (NCBI): domain Eukaryota; kingdom Metazoa; phylum Arthropoda; class Insecta; order Diptera; family Asilidae; genus Machimus; species Machimus rusticus. Next base: position 11,838,067 of record OX608054.1, on the reverse strand, counting down.
GAATTTCTTCCGGCAGGATCACTTTCCTTTCGCCAATCCTTACCAGACTTGTAGTGATAGCTCGGTTCTGCTCGATAACTCGCACTTAGTTGACCCTAGTTGCCTTAGCCAGCCGCCGCCCTTCCATCTGCGCCGCCCTTCGCTGTCTGAGTACTACCCTCTGTCGGAGCCATCTCTACCCTCAATCGATCCCTTTTGCCAGTTGTGTCAGTCCCAGTTTCCGCCTCCGCCGCAATTTATCAACACCCCCGTGATGCATCCCCCTCCTGCAGTGAAACCCATCTTCGGGGCGATCGATTTAAGATTTCCGCAAAGCTCCTTGCAGTACATGACAAGAAATTTCGCTCCAGACGCTCTGATCAATAGCATGCCTGTTTCTGAGAAGATGCTGCCTCCGTCCATTTTGAAGAAGCCGAAATTGGATCGACGAAAGAATTTGAGCGATCGTAGCACCAGATCATTAGATTACGAGGACATGCGTGAAAGGCGCAGGGAAATTGAAGAGAGGGCATATTACGATCATCCGCGAAGACAACGATCCAGTAATCTTCCAAGAAAATACAACTCTGAGTCGAATATTCGTCAAACGTATTTTGGTTCTGTTGTTGATGAGAACCACCCCTTGAGCCACTCCCATTCTTTGGTGACAGACGACAAGATCATAAACATCGTTTACGACTCTGACGTCGGCTGGAAGAGGAAATCCGTCCAGAAAGCTGTTTATAAAAGAAAAGACAGAGACAAAGACTTCTTCTCATTCGACCAGAAGAGGCGGGGCACAATGAACCGTAACAGCCTTTCTTTGGACCTTCCAAAGCGTCACTCCAGAGGACTGAGCAGCGATCTTCCGTCTCCACAAAAACGAACTAGGTACGAATCAGATGTTGCAGATCGGAGAAGGCACGAGTCTCGAAGGTCCAGGCGAGACCAACAACGAGAACAAGAACAAGAACAAGAACGAGAACGAGAACAAGAAAAAGAACGGGACCGAGAACAAGAAGAAGAGGAGTACTACGACGACGCTGAGGACCCTTACAAGATGATGGAGGCCGAAGCGACTGGCCACAAAACTGCCGAAAACGAAGACGCACAAACAGAGTACAAAAGCCCAAGTCAAGACGCACGCAAGTCGGGCTCCCAAACGTCCCTGAACGACAGGGAGAGAATGGAGCAGGGATCGGATGCCGGCGACGAAGGTGCCGCCGAATCCCACCACCATGAGCGACGTTCTTCCCAAAAACCATCAAATTCCCAAAACCGTCCCCGCCCCTCAGACAGGCACCACTCCCGGCTAGAGCAGCTGCAACGCGAAAATTCCCAAGATCGCAGCAGTTTAGTTAGCATAAACGACAAGCCCGAGTACTTCGAGTACGACCAAGAGCCCCCCGTAGATGAGTCTAATTATAAAAATTGTAGCAGTCCTGTTGGTAGTAATGCTAATTATGCTTCTTCTTCCTCTTTTGCAAATTCCCATGGTGTCGCTCTTCTATCCACGTCGCCCAAACGTGCGTCGCTTAAACAAAAATCAAATCAAAATCAAAGTGAATACGACGTGCGCGATCGGGTCGTGAAGGTCCCCTCGAACGACAGCAGTACGGGGCGCGGGGACGCCCGGGACAGGCACAGGGACCGCGAGCGCAGGGAACAAGATCGAATCGAAACGGGAAGCGATCGGGACGATGGAAATGCCTTTAGCCGAAGTATGTCGAACGCCGACGGAACACCAGAGGATAAAATTGGTAAGTGGCACAACTATCATAAAAACTTAAAGAATATAATTAACCCATAATAAAAGTAAATTAGTTACTACGCAAACATTCTGAAATTTGCTGTGTATAATTTTGTATAAAAGACGAAAAAAAGATTCGTACGCTGTTGGAGGAATTTTGTTCCATTTATGAACCAAAGTGTTGCCTTAAAAGCGTCTTAACTCACACATTTTTTTGTTTTTACTCTGTTCTCCAGCATGGCCCAGATCAAAAAGATTTACATCTGGAGAGTTTAACATCCATTGTTTAGAAGAAATAAACTTCGAAACATTATTTTTAAGCCTTTTCTGAGTGACGATCGCCTTGTGTAATGGTGCCGAATCTCATTGGAATGTCCAAGGTCTACGCTGAAATATTTAATTGCCTAGGATTTAAAAGCACCTTCCAATACCATTTCGGGGTAATTGGTAGCACTTACATATTTTGACGCCAGAGTCCAAAAACATAATTAGTAATACTTTATGAGACCCTTACAATTAGTAAAACTTCTAATGTAAGAAGTGTCGATGTTTTTTTTTAAAACATTTTTACTCCTAGAACTCCAAATTTCAAATAAATACATCTGTGAGAAGGAAAACTTCACCAAAGTGGGTACCTGAAATTAAAATTTCCAATTAGTTAGTAGGAAGCTAAGAACTGGAGGCAGATGAGTGCTTAAAATTTTAAAAATATATAGTTACGTATATGTATGTTCATTTTCAATTACGCCTGAATTCCAGACTAATGCCTCTAAAAATGTGCAACAAATTTTGTTCAGTGTAGCACTAAACTAAATATAATAATATATATATATAATCTTCCAAAATATGAATTGAATTTCCATTTCGCAAAACTAATACACGAGTAAAGGAATCCCAATATTTTACTGTACATAAATGCTTCTGTAGATATCACTGATAACATCGAGTGGAACAATAACGGGAGGAATAAAGGATTATTAATAAAAAAGGGGTACATTTACGCTTCCAAAGAATTTGTTTATCGGTCATACTGAAACATGTCAATGGATTTACGTTTTTCTGTTACAAGTTTTTTTTTTTGTATTATGACCTACAGTGCAATGTGAGTGTTGCCCATTTCGATCCTAGCGTCACATACATATAACTAGAAGTATAGAGAGGTAGACCATACACATTTTTGAAAAATTGTATTTCGATTTTTTTGTTAAATCTTCCATGTGATTTAGAGAGTATACTGTTATTGAATATAACAATTACAACATGTATGTTAGTAAGCAGAAAGTTTTATTGCTATACCGAATTTTAACTTTGTATTATATTATATATCAAGCAGTCTCTGAGACGTAGTTGAGTTGAAGCAGACAGACGAAAGCATGAGATATTGTATAAGGGATTTGTTTTTCTTAAATATCGAAATATTTAATAGAATTCGTGACGTAGCAAAGTACTTACTTTCAGAAATCTTCCATATTTAAAAGTTTTCAACATGTTTTGTCCCAAAGTGTCCACGTTTGGTGCGTTCGATGAATGTGTTAAGTTTGTCACATTTTCTTCTAGATGGAAGCTTGTCAGACACCGCAGTCGGCCTACAAAATCCGGACTCACAGAGAAGGAAGACTGAACAAAGATCGCCGAAGAGCGAGAGTGGCAGCAGAGAGCGGGAGAGATTCGGCGCGGGGATGGGTAAAAAGAGCAACTCGACGTCACAATTGTCAGCGACAGGTAAGTATTTATGCCGAAATGTTTCCTTCCCTCCAGATAGACAGGGCCCTCCAATCAGAGAACGTTTAGAAGAGAGTAAAATTGTAGAGCTCCTCCCCCCGTTAAACCATTTGGTGGGCTCTATTCCTGAATTCTTTTGAATCGGATCGAAAAGAGTTTACAAAAGCCCTTTTTGGACAAACATTTCTTAATAGAGTTGCATAAAATGTTCATATATTTATTTTAGTTGCCTCTGACTTCAATTAATTATTCCGCACAAAACGTCAAAATAATCCGATTGTATTTTTCTATCGGATTATTTTAATACCCTTGCCACGTGTACCGGAAACGGTACATAAATGAAAGCTCTCTTCCAGCAAATGCATTTTTACGTGTAAGTCTCTCACGAAAGCTTTCTTGAAAATTCTGGCAGGGAACGTGTTAACAACTCTAAAAGAAAAAATTTATTGAAGTTAAAGTTTATTGAAATGAATTTATTATTAGAATTTTAGCAACTTTATGAAGACATTTTTGTCCAAAAATGGCTTTTGAAAGCTCTTTTCGATCCGATTTGAACGGTTTCGGGAATATGGGCCGGTATTCTCTCAAAAAAGGGGTGCAAATGGCGTTTGAGAAATGATTGAATAATGACCGATTTAATTTGCAATTTTGGGACAAGGTCGGAAAAGACGCATAGGCTTCGGCAAGAAGGGTAAGAACTCGTTCACGGTCCACAGAAGCGAAGAGGTCCTTCCAGGCGAGATGCGTGGAGTCCTTTCGCGAGGCTCTTCGGCATCTGACGACGGCGAAGGCATCACCGATGGGGACAGGTTCGCTTTAATTTCCTTTTTTACAATTCTATCTATTTTTTGTTGTTATATATATGTTTTTGTTTTATTTTATTTATGTTTAAATTTTAATTTTTATCTTCCACCAATCATTTAACTTTTCATTTTTTATTAACACAAAAAGCAACCGAATCGGTTTTGGAGCAGGACCACCGCCCCAGGGAGAACTAGACCAGTTTTGTTTTGAGAAGAGAACTTCTCTCTTTCGTTTTGAGTACAATATTGCTTTAGTTAGGCAATGACGTTACAAAGCTCTTGCGACTGCCGCGTGAACCACGAATGCATCGCAGCTTTTAACAAATTTCGTTTTTTTAAATTATGTTTTATACTCTAGACGCTTTGTTTATACACTGAGATAGTTGACAATCAGATGGTTCGTAGTGGCTCGTTATGACAGTTTTACTCGTTTCATTTCAGTTCGTTCCGTTCCGTTTCGTTTCGAATCGTTCTGCTATGTCTTTAAAATAATTTGTTGGAGTTTTGATTTTATTTTTTTAAAGAAGGCCTTTCGTTTCGTTTGGTTTGAAAAAGATACCATCGATGTCTGAGTTTGTACGTTTTGTTCATTTGCGGAGAGGCGTCATGTCCTGGTTGTGTTGAGTGAGTGTCGTCTAATAAAAAGTTTGGAAAAGCAAATGAGTTGTTGTTTTTCAGCTTTCTCAATTTTATATGCAGGCTATTAATTGGGTAGAATTAATTTTTTCCTGGTGCAGCTTAAGCAGTTTGCAAGCTGCTGCGATGTGTAGAAATGTGATAACTTTACGCTGTACAATATGTGCTCATAAAAGTCTTCGTATACGTTCAGCTTTGGGTAATTTTATTTATCGCATTTAGGTTTGTCCTTGTCACATGATTTTGCCCGTTTAACTACCCACTTTTATTCCCTTTCCTTTCTGTTAAGATGTGATTGCTACAAAAAAAAATGCTTCGTTTTATGCATAACTTTTTAATTAATATATTCTTTAAAAAATAATATACAAATTAAGTCTGTTACTTTAAAATCTTCGAATTGCTTTTCTTTTGTAGATAATAATTAATATACCATTTTTCATAGCAATATCTTACAGATAAAAATGTCTTAGGTCTGCCATATTTGAAACCCTTTATATTAGCCGAATAAAAAATGGTCTAAAAAATTCTGAATATTTTGAGCCTTCGGGTAAATAAAAATTTACGAAATATCAAAGCCGCTGTTCTCAGAGACTGCTTGACGCAAATAGTTGGAATTTAACCCGCAGTAATAAAATTTAATTGACTGAATATTACCTAATATGTAGTTATATTTTTAAAAAACTGTTATCTAAACATTTTAGAGGTGACAAGTTTTTTATCTGAAAATGTATAATTAAAAAAAAATTAGAGTTTTTGTTTTGAGTTGCAGTTTTCTTTAACTCGGAACTTTACTAATTTACTCTATTTTCACTTCCACACGCAGATTTAAACAACATTACAATAAAAGTTATATTTGTCTTTTATTTTTTTTGGAACTGGGACACCATGAAAGTGACCTTAATATATAAGGTAGAATTTTCGAATTATATTTGCCTTCAACGTTGTGGCCTTGTCTTGATTAAACATTTTTAATGTTACTTGGCTCTTATCATTCTTTATTGTAAGAAAGGAGCCCAGATTTCCCCTTTCGTACATCAGACTTCATATGATTCTTCCTCGGCTGGGAAAAGAACTTGTTTTAGGCCTTAGGGTATGATCAGGTCTTTCGGAGCAACTTTTCTTTTACAGTATTAATTTTTTATTATTTTATTTTCAATGTAATTCTAAAAACTTTCAAAATTACTTGAAATACACAGACCAAAGTCAGGGAATTCCTCATCAGCAACGGAGTCGAGGCTCCTCTGGAAGCATACAGAGATCCGTTGAAGTAGCCCCGACGTCGTCATCTTCTCAGAACGCAAATCGTGCTGGCAGTCTCCATTCCATTTCAACTAGTTCAGAGGGTTCATCGTAAGTTCATAAAAAAAAAACTCAATCGAATCAAAGCATTCACAGAAAGTTATTAACATTTTAGTTCTTCTTTAACTACTGAGTTTGTGCCTTATTTAAACTTATGTAAATTGGCAACTTGTGTTTTATTTTTTTTTCTAAAAAAATAATAATTATTTTTGCTCACTATTTCATTTCGGTTTGCAGCGTTTTCTTGTTCTGATCGTGGTGTTCAATGCGCATTCTCCTGATCATAATCTCTCTGTCTCTGTAACTCTGAGTGTATTTTTATGTTTAATTTAAGTGTATTTTTTCACGGAACATTTAAATTATATTAACTTGTGTGTCAGTCAGTAATTGCTATGAAATTTCGGAGTTATTTGTGTCTTTTGACGCTTCCTCCAAGTTTCTGCTCTATTTAATTTTAGTGTCGTCTTACTTCATAAAATTGTAAAGCGTTTAACTAAAAGAAAGCGAGGTGTGCATTAGCTGTGATAAGATCGTTTTCCAAACCGCAAAACGCAGTGTCGTCTATTGGCATTAGGACATGGACATGTTTTTTGAACGCCTATCTCCTTGTATTAGTGATTTCGTTCATTTTTGCCTTTTTGTACATTTCATTTTTGTTGTCTTCAAATGAGTTCTCTTTTCAGTGCTTCTTCGTTTATTGGCGTGTTTTTCGGCAGGATAAAATTTAAAAAGATAAACTTTTAAATTAAAGGAAACCTATTCCAAGGGTTCCTATTTTTGTGTCTAGAATGGATGGCTGTGTGGCTTAAATAGAATGAACAGTGCGCTTTTAGTTTTTTAGTAGTACATATCTTTTGTATATACGTATAGCATGTGTCCTTTTCATGAATTCATTTTAATTTTTTTTTAATTTAATGGTCGCTTAACGATAAAAAGTGAGGCGCACATGGGCTGTATATGGGCTGTTTTTAAATAAAAATGAGCGCATAGAAACTTAGGCGTGGCTATGTTAGCAAAATTCAGTCATAGAACGCCCGTATGTACGACCATTTTATTTTCACTATCATGTGACCTTATTACAAACCAATGTTAGACCCAAACTATGGTCGATTCGATTTTTCACTCTAAATAGACCACCATACGCTCTAATGTGCAGCCTTTCAGATTTTTTTACACTTGTACAGGCCGCGTACGTCCCTAAAAAATCTGATTGGCCGTCGTTCAGCCTCTGATTATTTTTATTTGGGTTTCCTCTAGTAAATAATCTCGGCTAATTAAAAATATTATTACAAATTTGAACAATGTATTACTACTAAGTAATGAACGTTGACCTTAAAGTTAGAAAGAAGATGTCCATTTTTACTTTGCACTCCAGGCTATCAGGGCAGCATAATAACAATAAAATATTTAAGGAGCTCTCTCGAATTGAATTCACTTTAAAATTATGAGAGAAAGTTAATTGAAAAAATTGTTTCCAAGAAGGTAGTGCAGTTGAAAACCACAAAATAAGCAAAGAAATATGTTATCATCAAAAACTATAAATTTATTTAGAATTTGGATAAATCAAAATGTTTGTGGTTCTATTCTAAATATGCTGCATTTATTCTATTAATTTAATTTTGAATAAATTAGAATTGATAAAGCTCTTTGGATCTCTATTCGCTGAAAAAAAGAATTGTTTTGTTTTAATTAACACTCTAGTTTATTCAGATTGATTTCAGAATGTTCTTGTTGAGGCTGTATAAATTGGATATTAAATTTATTGCATGGTATCATAATGTGTCGACTTTTAGACAGCATGAGTGTAAGAATTAAACTTAGAGACTTGTAAAATACGTTTTGCATGCAACAAAATTCGACAGCATGAAAACTATTGCTCCATAAGCAGATTTTCTGCCGTTTCCTTCAGACTATCTTATTCAATATCTTCTACTTCTCCCTGTGTAAAAATTTTGCTCTTAACATTCTGCAATACTTTTTTCGTTTATCACTTGACTCTCACAATTTTTAGTTGTTCACCTTTTATTGATTTTGGTTCTGTGTGTACTCGTTTCTTTAAGAAAAGTGCCCTTAAAATTGCTCACGGATTTTCATTTTTAATTTCTTCAAAATTCGAAATAAACAGATGGTCACCGTCACTGCGAATGAACGATGGCCAACTGTCCGACTTCATTGACGGCCTTGGTCCTGGGCAGCTCGTCGGTCGGCAGGTCCTGGGAGCGCCGTCCTTAGGTGATATTCAGCTTTCAATGTGCCACCAGAAGGGCTATCTGGAAGTCGAGGTGATAAGAGCACGTGGTCTGCAAGTAAGATATTTTAAATTTTCCTCGAATTCTTCACTGATCCTTAAAATGATATTCTTTTTGGGGTTTTCAGGCAAAGCCAGGCTCAAAAATGCTTCCTGCCCCCTACGTCAAAGTGTATTTAGTGTCCGGTAAAAAATGCATAGACAAATCGAAAACAACGACCGCAAGACGTACCCTCGATCCGCTGTATCAGCAGCAGCTGGCATTCAGGGAACCATTCAACGGATGCATTCTTCAAGTAAGTTTTCGAAATTTTTTAAGGGGTATTCTCATATATAGCTCATAGCTACCGAAGAAATGACGAAACACCCTGTATTTATTTTGTACATGTAAGTACAAAAAATAATTTTTTTGAGTAAAATTATACCTTCAGAATTTGTTATGTATGCTGGAACGCAAGTGTCCAAAAAAAGGCCTTTTTTTAGCACTCTTAAAATTTATCTGAAATTACAATTTTAAAATATGTATAAAATATAGGTATGAGCGGTGAGTCTAAAATTAACAAAATGAAGAAATAAATTTTCTTCATACTTTTGCTTTTGAAGAAATATTTAAAATGAAAAAAAACTATAGGCCAGTCAAATTAGACATTAAAATCACAAAGCATGATGTACATAGTTCTAAATTTTTGATATGTTGTTAGGATCAGTTGTGCTTGCTGCGTAATACGTGTTGCCATTTTTAAAGTACATTAAATTTGCAACAATTTAAGCCTAAACCACAGTTCTGTGCGTGCAATTGTTTTCGATATATGGCTCATTCCTTGATAAATAAAACTTTCGTTTGGTTCGATTGAAAGCGAACTATTAGGTACACGGACTTTATTTTTGTCTTAAATGAAAAACTATTAAATTTATTACAACTTCATCTTCCATAACTTTTCTCATAGGTTGAACAGGTATATCGAAATGAGAGCAAAATTAAAATATTGATTTTTTGTAAGAATAAAAATGGCCAAACTTGGGTTTATACTACTCTAATTGGTCCTAACGACATATCAAAAAATTAGAACTATACATCACACCTTGCGAGAAAATTGTGTTTAAAATTTTAGTACGGCATGGTGTGGCCAGCGATAACTTGTCTATAGACAAGGGAAATTATTAGGAAAGAAAGGTTCATACAACAATAAATGAAAGAAAAAATCGGTTTTTCTAAATATTCCAAAAGAGAATACCCCCAATCTTACTTTGAAAGCCAACACAAGTTTTCAACGTCGATTATTTATTTGTGAATTTAGCTAGCTTTTCTTCTACAGAGATAGTCAAAGTGATAAAGGCTTGGCACGGATTCTCTGAGGCTTTAAAATAAAATATTTATTTTAAAAGTAGTTTTATTAATAACACAGATCAACACAAACTTTGTGCCTGTATTTTAAATTCATTATTAATCCCGATTCGATTTTGGACTTTGTTTGCTTTCATAGTAAGACTTTTGAAAAATCTAAAATGTTATTAACCAATTTTTAATCTGCACAGGTGACCGTATGGGGCGATTATGGGAGAATAGAGAAAAAAGTGTTCATGGGTGTTGCACAGATCATGTTGGACGATCTTAATTTGTCAAATATTGTCATCGGCTGGTACAAGTTGTTCGGAACAACATCACTGGTCAGTGGTCCTCCTAGCTTGGGTCTATCTAGGCGTTCATCAATAGCATCACTTGACTCACTTTCTTAAGCTCTAGAAAAACAAAGTCGAAAAGCAAAAGCAAGAAAAAAAAAACAAGAAAATTTTATTCTATGCAGATCGATTCTATCAATAACAAAAAAAAAAAGAAGAAAGTTTCATTTCGACCTGCCATTTTTTCCATCACTAGATATTTTCGTTAGCCACATAAGTCTCACCTCTCTAACTACGCTTCGTCCTGAATAGGATCATGACAAACGCAGGCTTTCTAGATAGTTAAAATTAGCAAAAAAAAGCGATATTTACAAGCAGATTTATACGCATACGCAGCAATATTACTAGCAACTGAAAATATTAAATCATGCCGGGGGTGGGCTCCAGCCAGTGGCTCGTTGTTGATTTGTTGAACAATTTGTCAAAGCGCAAATGTTTGTTGTTGTAAATAAATAAATAAATAAAATAAATAAATAGTAGAGAGCTTTTGGCCGTTTTGTAGCTGTGGTCTGGGGCTTCTAGCTGGAGTTTGCCCCATCCGAAATTAATCTCCTGCCACGATGAAACAATGACATTCCTGTTTTTTTCTGACAAAAGCTAAAGCAAAATGTAAATGAAAAAACGAGATACACTTAAAAATGAAAAAAAGAAAATACTCAGAAGTTAAATTAGTCGTAGAGCGAAAGATTTATATAAGATGATACACTTAGTCCACCACATAGAAATGAGATTCACTTTTTATCCACAATATAGACATTCACCGAGAGTCACTTCCGCTATAGTCCATAGGTATGTCCATACGATGCATGTTCTTTCCATGGCACTGGACCAGGTAAAGGTAAAGTAAAGACACGCACAATTTTTACACTTTTTAACACTCTTTCAAATATTTATTTTATTATCGGGAAGGGGACATTTCTTAGATTTCTTCAACGTTGCAACTCTCCGTAAAATGTGAAACGAAGTGAAAGAACTCTGATTTCAATAAATATGACTTGGTGGAGGTAAGATATCCAAGAAGTTTTCATTTGAAAGCAAATTGCAGCGCTGGTTTTTTGGAGTTTTACACAATTTCAGCAATGCGCTGGTTTTTCTCTTCTGCTGCTTGAGATGCTTCAATTTGAACTTGCCTGCAATTTATCCGTTTTAAATTTTTGAAGATAAGCTACAATTTTAACAATATTTCTCTCTTGCTTACTGTGTTGAGCATAGTTAGCGAAGTTACACAAATTATTATATTTTGAAATGAGTTAAATGAATCTTCTAGAGTAGAATCATTATAGCCTTCTTTTAGAAAAGGTTTTATTATTTTAGGTCTCAGGCAAAGTTGTGGTTCAAAATTTAAATAAAATTTTTACTTTGCTTACTTCGATACGGCATCTTACATTAAAGTAAAATTCTATAGGTTTATAAATGATCTAAATTCAATATAGGAATGCCTTGGTGAAAATATAAGACTGAAAAAATACTGAAAAATGTAGTGATTTTTTTCTGCGTTTAAAATCAGTCGGGAAATGAACGGAAAATATGTAGTAGACTGAGGTAGTGAACAAAGGACGGAAAGTTAGCGATGGAAAAGAGACTGAAAATGGATTGAAAATGTACAGAAAATGATGTAAATTCGACTGAAGAATGTACATAGGTGGAAATCAGGCGGAAATTAGACGGAAATAATTAGACTGTAATGACACTGAACATATTTTGATTAAGTTCAATATTTTAAATTTTTCTAGGTCCAAGAAATGCCGGGCTCTAAAAGTATTCTTAGTCTAAAAATGTTAAAATTTACGTCTTGTTTCCGTCTCCTTTCAATCTCTTCTTTACACTCATCAAGGGTTGACATTTCAGTCTCGATTCAGACTGTTTTCCGGCACAGCTATTCTAATATTAAACTTTCAGTCTGGTTTCAGTTCCACTTCAGAGTGAAAAAATATTTCCGCCTCATTTCAGTCTGAATTCCGTCTTCACCTTCTGCAAGTAATACGTTTTCAGTCTATTTTCAGTTAGTTTTCATTGCAAATAATAATTTCCGCCTTATTTCAGGTTGAATTCCGTCTAAAATTCATTTTTCAGTTTCTTTTCAGTCTTATATTTTCATCCGGGCGAGCTGGCAAAAAAGACTCTACTTGTTAATCGTGATTTTGAATTTCTAAAATTATATGTATACACTGAATTTCGGTGAGACTACTGATTTTTGTTTATTTTGTACAATCTTCTGGGGTGAATTTTCATTAAATTTGGAAAGAAACAACACACACACATTTACTCATACACGCACATACACATATATAAAAAAAAAACAATCATAGACCCGCTGATTACCTTTACCTGGCCCAAGTACTTTTTCATTTAATTCTCCTTCTTTGCACGTAGCTAGTTTCATCCATTTTCCACCTCACAAGTTTTCCATCAACTGCAAATTGAAAATTTTGGGAAGTAGTTTAAGGCTAAATGAAACGCTTATGCCTAAGACACATTTTTTTTAAGTGCATTTAAAAGATTAAAAAAGGCTATTCCCAATTTTTAATGTTTGCTAGCATTTTTAACATTCCAAGCATTTTCCATTATGCCCGTAAACAAGTATTTTTCGAAATTATATTAATTCTCCTTTATATATTTTCAGTAAATAAATGCGCCAAGAAGGTTTGGGATTTGACAAAAAGAAAAAAATAATAATAATAATGATAAAATAATATACAAAAAAAAAAAAAAACCAAAAAAGAGGGATTAGGAACATTTAAGAAAATTAACTTTCGAGATACGAATAAGCATACATAAAAAAAAAAACGGAACAAGAACCATTTACCAAGTCCGAAAGACTTTTTGATATAAAAAAATCTCCAGTTTATAAAAATGATGACAAGAAAACCAGTGATAAAATGAGAATTTTTTCTTTTTTCTAATTGATAAAAATTTGATTAACTTTTAAAAGGAGAAACTGTATATATTCAAATCTGTACTAAACGTAGAGTAGCTTAATAAAAGGTATAAAAGTGAAGAATAAGTGAATAAAAATTGTAAAAATAATAAAGAGGAAACGCTGCCAGCAGAAGGATTCAGAAGTGATAACCGCCAGCCGGACTCGGGGTTCGTCGGACGGACCCAGGAGAGGAACCAGTGTATAAAACTACCACTTACATCGAGCCTTCCGAAAAATGTAAAATATATTCAAAAAATTATAAAAAGTATTAAGTAAAACCGTCAGAAACTACACATTTTTTTATTTAACTCTTATGATTAGCAGATGTATTAAAAAAGAGACGAAGATGATTTTTTAAAGGTTAAATATTGTAAAGAACATTGTTTTGTTGCATTGTCACAATTGAGGATATTTTAATAGAGACAATTTGTAAAAAAAAAATCAAGGAGGATTAAGACAAACTTCTACCATTGCAAATGTTGTAAATATTCAAATATTTTGCTTACTTTTGTTACTGACGAGCTAAGGGGTGATAACAGCTGTTTCGATTTGTTTTTTGATTTATTTTTTTTTAAAGAAAACAACAGAAATTAGAGCAGATTAAGATCGAATATTTTCGTGTTCTTTTCTCATTTGACTTTCTTGGTATTGTTGTACACGATAAACATTATTCAGGGTTCAATATGAGATACAAGTAAAAGTAAAACAGTTCAATGAATTTTTCTAAACCGTAAATAAATATTTAACAAATTACAAAAGACAGAGAACGTTTAAAATATCGCTGATATCAATTCTACGCAAGGTGGGAGAGATTTTTTAAATCGAATGGGCGTGGCTCTCAAGTGGGTGTAGTTTCGACAATAATTTATGTATTTAATATTTCTCTGCGTAAACACCCTTTTATTTGGAACATATGTTTTTAATACCCTTTCTCTATTCAAAAATGTTTTGAATAGTTTCTAAGAACATTATGGGTTACATTCCTGTTGAAAATATCTTAATTTAAATTTTGCCTCTTCTTCTTCCAAAGAATAAATTTTCACAAAACCCATTTACACTCCATTAATTTCAAAAATAATTCATCGATTTCTAAGGTCAACCTGCATCAGTAATTATATAATTTTTGAAGATTCTCTCCCACTTGAAAGCTACGCCCACGTAATTATACGTAAAAAAAACACAAAAGAGATACAAAACCACAAAGAAGTTTTTAACCAGAAAATAAGAGATATTTTCTTCTGCCTCTAATTGAAATTTTTACATTCCTAAAGCAAGAAAATTTACAAATAATTCATAAAGTTGTTTGATTTTCTGTATTTTTACGAGATATTCTTAGTGGGGAATGGAAGTTTTTGCGATGGTGTACTTCTTTTCTGTTAAATATACATATTTTGTATTTTTCTCATATTTTATAAAATTTTAGAGGGAACATTTAATTCAATTTTTGACATAGTCTGAATTATTATAATTGTATGCAAAACATAACTTTTTTTCATAAGACAATATAAGCTATAGTTAAAAATCCGAAAGTCAAGTTTTTCGAAATGTGTAAAAGCGCAAATTATTGTTTAACAGTTTGTGTGTTTTGTGGAGTTGTCTTGTTCCAAAATCAAAGAATTCTACGTTATCATTTTTAGATAGAACCTGAATTAATACCCAAAAATCGCCGTCGTTTATCTTATGGTTACAAAATAAAGTACATCACCGCAATATGCTACACCCTGGAAAAGAACCATATTTCTTAGTAATTGTTCTTTATTTTTTTTAACTAAGCTTAAAATCTTTGTAAATATTTATATAAATAAAAAACGAAACAAAAAAAGAAAGAAATGTCACGCTTTTGACTTAATTCAAACTTAAACTACGATGCGCGTGATTAAGTAAGAAAAAAACCAAAAAAATATATATAATAAAAAAAATCTGTAAATATGTAGTAATAAAAAGGCAAAGAAAATCAGCAAATCCCACAAAAAAAAAATGTTTTTAGAATATTCAGAGTGATCTCGGTAAATTCAAAATGAACAAAAGTACTAAGGATTTCTTACGCAGGCAAGTGATATGTAAATTTAAAAAGTATTGTTACTTTGACAAAGTTAACGTATTTCTTTGTGTTTAAACTCTTCGACATTGTCCTCAACGACATGAAACATTTTGTAACAAGTTTATACTTTACATTATGTCTTATAGCAGAAGTTATCTGAAGTATTTTTTCAGCAAATCGAATAGCACTAAAATTTATGTCGAAACATTTTCAAAAAACAAAATACAAAAAAATGCAAAAAAGAAATGGTCAGCTTTATGGTCAACAAAAAACGGATTAAAAAAACATTTGTAAAACTAATTCTTCCAAATAAACTTACTTTTCTTCAAAGCTCTTTAACTTTTTAAGGCAGGAAACAAAATTGTTTTTTTTTATATATATATATTGTATAGTTTTCTCTGAAACAAAAAGATCCAAATAGAATATGTACGAAAAAAAGAGGAAACAAATTATGTAAGAAAGTCTATTTATAAATAAGTGATAAACCTATAAATAAACAAAATTAACTTTAAAAGAACGAAATGAAGTAAGAAATCTTTTTTACAGCTTTCAGTAATACCAAAATATTGAGAATAAAAACAAAACGATAAAAACTTAAGTATAAATATAAAGAAGGAAAATCACTATTAATAAATTAAACTGCGAACAAAATAAAACAATTGTATATATATATACTTTGAAATCTTAAAACAATTCTTGTAAAAAAGTCATTAGATTTGATAACACAAGAAAATCGTTTAAATATAAAGTAAAATGAGTAAATAATTAAATAAAGCAAGAGCGAGGTATGATTTGGGTATAAAATTTTAATGATTTTGGTTGACTTGCCACAAAGAGAGAGCGAGAGGACGTGTAACAAGTATGTACTAACATGGAAATACAAAGGCGTGTGAGAAGGAAAAAAAATTGTTGATAAAATTTTTTTCATTTCGAAAAGAAACAAAGAAAACTTTAAGAAATAAATCCACACATCCAGAGGTTTCTACAGGGATACGTTTGTAGAAATATAGTGAAAAAAATACAAAAGACGACAAAGATTATTGTAAAAGTTGTAAACAAATTATAAATTTTTCGCAAATTTTACTACGATACAAAAACCAAAAAGACAAAAAATATAGGAAGTTTGTAATACTGCAATGTATTTTAAATTTCAGTTTGTATGTTTCAGTTTTTGTGATTTTTCATATAATGTTTTTAAAAATTGTTTTTGTCTCTTTATATTCTCCGTTTAATCTCCTTAATCATGCGCAAAGTGCTTTTTGAATCTCGTCATAAAGATTGAACACAGTTTTTTGAAATTCACTTTTAAGGTTCATAAAGCATATTTAAAAACTGAAAGCCCTTAGTGAACAGAAAAAAAATGCTCTTTATACTGGTTTTCATAAGATTTCCGAAAAATAACCAACTTTGTCATATGCTAAATATTGTAAACAATCGGAAGTTTCTAGAAAACCGGCTTTAAGGATTGTTTTTGGCGTTATTTCTAAATATGTTATTTCAACCGTGTTGAAAAAAAAATATTAGAGTAAAATGCGCTTTAATATTCGCCATTTTATTTTAAAAAAATATCATATTGTAAATTTCAAATAAATGTGAGGTTTTTAAGCATAAGAGTTACTATGCAAAGCTGACCACATTTATGTAAATTTGAGTTTCGATGTGAGCACGTTAACCTAAATTTCTGCAGAATGCCACATAATCTACAATTTTTGTGAATGTGGTATGCGGCTTATTTTAATACAGAAAACGACCTATTTAATTATCGCAATATTCAAAAGCGTAAATCTTATTTGCAAAAACCTTATTATATCATTCTAACAATTGAAATAACCATCATTGTGTTTACCTGTTTTCATAGAATTTCATAAGATTTTCAGATTCGCTAAGAAATTAAGAAATTTTTAAGTGTTTTATTATGATAAAACAGAAAATTATCCTATAATTTGGAATCAGGGATGGTAAAAGTTGGTGAACAAAAGTTTTATAAACTCTTCTACAAAATACACTTTATCAGTTGAAATTTTTTTTAGAATGACCTTAGAAGTCAAAAAAGAGCAAATTGCTCGTTGATAAAAAATAAATACTCTAGCTTTGAAAATTTAGCTCTTCCGAGATAAGGATTTCACTTCTAAGTCGTATGACTAATTAAAGAAATTTTCGCTTGAATGCATGAGAAGAGATAATTTGTTGAAGAGATCGAGTTGAAGGCCACTGGAAAATGATACTTATAATTTTTTTAAATCTGTAAAACTGTGAGCAGACTTGAACGAGAGCTCTTCATGTAGTACCCTAGTCCAAAAAAACATGTTTTATAATTCTTTAATTAAATTCTAGTTTTGTTCATATTTCTTTTCATTTTTAGATTTATTGTATGTATTTTTAAATATTTTTTCGACGTTGCAGTAATTTATATGTTCCGTCTTGCTTTACTTAAAAATTTAGTTGTTTTCTATTTTTTAAAAAAATATTTTATTATTAAGTTTCAATTAAAAAAGAAAATTAATTTGTACGTGGTACCAGCTGAGTCTAAAATGGCATAATAAAAATCAGTTCGTATATTTCTTGCCATAATCTATTGTATTTGATTTTTTTATTAAGTATTAATACAGAAATAGAAACAAATGAAATAAAAAAAAATAAAAAAACAGACTCACAAAAGAACTTGAACTTAATATAAGAAATGAAAAAAGTAAAAAAAAAATGGAGACAAAAATGAAAAGAAATGTTAATATGTACTTAAATATCTCGGCATTAATCGCAAGTCGAGAACCGACAATAAACTGTGAAAATATAAAAAAAATTATCATGAGATTGTGTTTTAGTAAAAGCGTATTTTAGTTGTTGCTGAGTATGTTCAGGACGTACCGGTCAAAAACCTTTTAAACAAATTTAAAGCACAGATTTCGAAAGTAAGAAATTTTTAGACAAAATGTCTACCTTTCGCTTTTAGCTAGACCTAAACCTTTTCTGGGGATAGGTTTTTTTAAACGGCTGTTAATTAAAAATAAGGCTTTAAATTCTTTATTTATACTTAATAAAATATTATTCCTTACCAGATAATGTCTTAAACTAGGTTAAAATGAAGGCAAATCTTTCTGCCGGGGTCCCTGAACTTTTGCTATCAATACCTGCAGTAAATATTCTAATCAAAAACTTAAGAATTAGGTCATACACACGACATCTTGAGAAAGATCCGAAATAAATTGAATCAAGCCTCTTCTCTGTCTTCTGTGGAGCAATCGATAGAATTCAATCTGCAGTTTCTCTGCTAGACTAGTTAGCGACTTTGTTATCAAAAGACGATCAGGTCGCTGTGTAAGAATCTTGGTTGCGTCGGGACGTCTTTAAGAAGATAAGAAGATCGAGAGTATGGGAAATGAATTGAGTGTTCGGTCAGTTTTAGTACTTATCGCCGAATTCATTCCAATCCGCAGTATAAGTCTTCAGTCTACAGATCCAGCTTAGTAATAGAGAATCAGTTCAAATTTAGGATTTCCGGTGATCACTTCGCATGAAAAACGACGCGGGTGAAAATAGTTTTTATTTCGAGATGTAACAAAGCATAAAATTGTGAAATACATTTGTCCGAAAAATAAATTAAATCCAAAATGAATACGCATCGCGTAGTGCACGCATTTTTAGTAGTAATAGCGACTACTTTAGTTACAGCGCGTGAGTACCAAAAAATTGTGCTTTTCAGTGGAAAGTTTAGTTAAAATAAGAAGAAAATTTATTTAATTTATAGTGTTTTTCAAGATTAGCTCTCGCAATTAGTGACATGATAGTTATTTAATTTTTACAAAAATTGAAAAAAAGTGAAAGGTTATTTAGTAGTTTTCCGAGAAAGTTATATTTAACCAGTTGTTTTATTATATTGTGTCAGAAAAGTTTAACGAATGTCCAATGTTTGGATCCTGTTTGGAAATGGATTACAATGTCTGTTTCGTCTTAAGTAAAAAACTAAATTTATGCCCTTAGGATATGAAGAAAGATTATCCCAGAATGCTTTTTATCTTTTTATAAACTTCTGCTCGTTTATGAAGAGTTTCGTTTAAATTTTCAGGACGTTATATTCTTTCATATATTTTTTTGTCATTGATTTTCAGCGAATGAAAATTTTTAGCTGAATCATTTAAATGAATTTATGTAGATTTTCATTTTTGATTGAATATAACACAAAAACGAATGAAGTGGCTCCTGAACTTTCCTATCTACTATATGATAATTTTACTTTATAGTAGTACATATATATTTTGACGAAAAGAATAAATTTTTGACTCAGTAAATTTCATTTCACAATTTAAATGAAATTATTTAATTCATCAATCCCCTTTTTATGGTGTCGATTACATTTTTAAGTAATTAATTTAAAATTAAGTTACATAAACTAAATTTAATGATTTTCTGACACCATTTTTCTCAGTTTTGGTTACTAAATAAATAATTCATTTTTCTAAGAAATTGCTAGATCGAATTTAATCGTGTAACTATTTAGGAAACACGTTTAATGTTTTACATTAAATTAATATTCAGAAGAACTTTGAATTTTGAAGATGTTTGAATTTGCGTACTTTTCTCCTCTAACTATAAAATTAAAGCCGGTTGAATGCAACTAAATATTCGAAAAACCCTCCATTTTCAAAAGGATTAAAAGAATTTGTCTAGAGGTTTAATTTAAAAACAAAACCAAAACCAATCCTCTAGAGTTCGACTTTGAATTGGAGGACATTGGCCCCTGTGGAAGATGGAAGCCCGGCGATCCCGACTTAAATAACATGGACATGATCCGGCAATTTCAACTGGACGAACGGAGCTCGCGGCACGAAGACGTCGTCGAAATTGTTGGCTCGAACGCGTTCCAGCGCGCCTACCACATGGAGAGCTACACGAACATGACCTACTCGTCTGAGACCGCGTTTCCCTCGGGAATTCCGAATGAGTTCTCTTTCGAGTGCACTTTCCGAACACCCCAGCAAGTCTACAACCCGTGGTACCTCTTCCAAGTTACCGACTACCACGAGGAGTCCCAAATGAGCGTCGTGATGAACCCCATTTACTCCACCGTCGAGTTATCTCTTCCTAGATTCGATGGGAATCTTCAGACAGTCACATTTAGGGAAGCATCCGTAAGTTTGAACATATATTTGGGAATTGTATTACATATTTCCGAGGTTTTTCGATTTGAGAATGCTTTCGAAAACACTAGGGAAGAAGGGAAAAATAATGAAAAAAATCCACCTCTCATCGTTTTCGAGATATTCATAAAAATAATTTCCAATTTACAACAATAACCACGTACAAATTAAATGCCATTTGAATTAGAATTTCCTTTTACAAAATATTTCTATTGACTGAGAATTTTCCTTTTATAATAGAGTAAATTTGCAGTGATAAATGGTTCAAATATATTTCCGTATTATTTCTGTTTTAAAAATGGACCATTCTCAAATCGAAAAACCTCGGATATAATATACATGCACTATTTTTAACTACTTTTTCCTAATTCAACAAGTTTATTCTAAAAGATCTTTGACGAAGCTTGGCACAAGGTGTCTTTCGGAGTTTCGCAGGATAGTGTGAGTTTGTGGATCGACTGCAATAAAATAAGAGACGTAAATGGGCAGTATTCTGCGAGTTTGGAGCCCCGAAACCCCGTGGACCACACAGGGGGTTTCGTTTCCCTGGCTAAGGACTTGAACACTGAGGAGACTGTGCCCGTTGACCTCCAGTGGATGGTCTTCAGCTGTGACTCAAACCAGCCTTCTTACGACAACTGCAAAGAGCTAGTGGTAACTTTTAATAGGTCTTAGAAAATCTTTCAACTTAATAATATTTTTTAAAGGGCTACGAAGTGAATCCAACTGGTGTACCAAGACCTTTGGGACCTTTGCCAACTTCGACAGAGGATGGAATTGATAGCGGAGGATTTGAGGGCAGATGTCCTGTGCAATGCCCGCAAGGTCCTCCTGGATTTAATGGAACTGATGTATATTTATCAAGGGGACTTACAGTGTTTTTGTTTTATTTTTACTTACGAAGTAGTACTAGTAATTTGTTTCAATTATGAAAAAAGATATAATATTAAACGTCCAAGCTCGTGGAACATTAAGCAATATGGGTAAAAATAAAATTAATAATAAAAAAATAAACATAAATTGAGAAACAAAATCAATTAAATAAAAAAAAATTAATAAATAGGTAAAATGAGTTGAAAGAGCAAAGAAATAATACATATAACTTAATTCAGCAGCAGTTTTAAGTCAGTACTTATAGAAATATGATAAATTTCATTCGGATGGTTTTGGAGGTTTTCTACTGCATTGATTGGTTTGAAATTTTAACTGCTGACTCTTCAGATGTGTCGCTATAGTCGGAACTAGAATTATTAATTTTTATTGTTATTTACCAAAGTTATAAACAATTAAAGTTTAAAACAATGGGTCGAAAAATTCAAATGACATTTGGTTTTTTTTTCACTAAAAATAAATAATCGTAGTTCCGGCTATAGTGACACATTGAAGAGTCAACAGTTAAAATTTCAAGTCAATCGGATAATCAGTTGTCTTACGCCAGCCAACAAAAAGACAATTTTGACAAAACTAACAAAAAAAAGTGTTTTTTTTTTCTATTAATTTATAATGTTTATTTTGATGTATAAAAAAATTTGGTAATGAATACTTCGTACTGTAAATTAAAAATCTTTAGAAAAATACGAAAACCACTGTAAATGCCCTTAAAACTAGATTAAAACAGATTGTTAATAAATAGTTTGTAGGGTGCCCCGGGCCGTAGAGGTCCACCAGGTCCGCCAGGAGTTCCCGGATTCGCAGGATTGCAAGGTTACCCCGGTCTCGCAGGGCAGCCCGGGCCACCTGGACCTCCAGGACCGCCTGGACCAGCTGGATCAGGAAGAGCCGGCGCTGGCGAGAGGGGGCTCCCCGGATTGCCGGGTCCAATGGGTCCGCGAGGATTGCCTGGTCTAGCTGGAATTGGTGAGAAGGGACAAAAGGGCGCAAAGGGTGAGGCTGCTGTTGCCCCGGACTATCAACCACCTCTTCAAGGGCCAAAGGGTGAGAAGGGTGAAGTCGGCGAAAGAGGTGAAAGGGGAGAACGAGGCTTTGAGGGGCGTCCAGGGCTGCCGGGACTTGAGGGCCCTCCTGGACCACCCGGATCAAGTGTAAGCATAAATCGGGAAGGTGTTTCAACAATTGTAGGGCCTCCTGGACCCCCAGGGAAACCTGGCTTTCCAGGGCCAATAGGACCTCCAGGGAAGGATGGTTTAACGGTAAGATGTTATACACTGAATAATTAAATTAATAAATTAAAAATTTTTTTTCTTACCAAAATTTTTAAATGTAATTATAATACCGTGAAAGAGAGATGTTTAAAAATAACAGTGTACTTTTGAGGTATGTTTTGGTTTGGGTCACATATGTGGACTATATTTAAGACAAAAGTTAGACATTGTTTTTAATTCAATTTTAAAGAAAACTAACAATATCATAAAATTTATAATTGAGTACAGAGATGACGAGGTAAACCTTAAGATTTGATGCTACAATGCTCAACAATCAACAGCTTTTTAACACACACGCTTTTGGCGACTTACTAAACTTGTATTAGGTTTAGCATCATCGTGTTGGAACGCTATACTTTTTCTATTTTTCAATTCTAGCCTTTTCTGTTTAAGTGAATCATTAAATTTGTCCAGTACACTTCAGAATTAAAGGTGGTCTTGTCCAGTAGAAACAAAAAAAAAACCATAGATAAAACGATTCCCTTGAAATCCCACTAAACAGACAGAACCACCTATTTTTTCGATAAATTTAATTTGTTAGCGATCTTACGAGTTGTTATTCTACAGTTTGCATCAATCAATGCTTTTCCTTCCAAAATGTGATGCATTTTCAACATCAAAATTGTCGTAATGAGATTTTTTAAACCAGTTTTGACACTGGCGTTCTGTCAATACATCTTCTCCATACACATTGAGTGATTGTTTTCTTGCTTGAACAACAGTTTTACTTTTTCGGTAGTAAAAAAGTAAAATACGTATGTCGAGAATTCTACTTTTGACTTTCTATATTTGATAGGGCATCAAACAAAAACTATTGCACAGAATCAAACAAACTTTTTGAACAAAAATAGTGTAAATCACCAAAGATACTTTTGCAACATTAGCCTAATCTTGGATTCTAAAAACGTTTCCATACATACGTAGAAGCAACTAGAGATGTGCTTAATCAGGTTATAGAGGTTAGTCAATTGCCTGAAGGTGCCATAAAAAGGCGAAACATGTCGCACTAATTTTTTATAACGTTTTTAAATTATAAATAAGATGCATTGTTAAAATTTAGTAACAGGATTTTTTATTCTTTAAAAGTTATAAAAGTCCAAAAAGTGCCTTCGAAAAAACGGAATTAAATAGACTAATTTTATTTCTTAGGGCTTGGCTGGTCCGATGGGTCTTACCGGAGCACAAGGTGAACCAGGACCTCAAGGAAAAGCGGGAGTGGATGGATTTCCAGGAGTGCCAGGACCGAAGGGAGATCGAGGATCTCCAGGAGAGCCGGGTTTGCGTGGTCTTGATGGACGACCCGGCGATGCAGGCCAAGTTGGGAGTCCGGGGGCGCAAGGTTTTCCTGGACCACGTGGTTTAATAGGTCCTGCCGGTCCACCTGGCGAGCCTGGAACGCCTGGCACTCCGGGTCAACCCGGTCCTCCAGGAGAAACAGTTTGGCGTGAGTCCGAATCGGGAGCACATCGCTTCGTTGTGGGTCATCAGGGCATACCTGGTAAAGATGAATTATTTAATTTCTTAAAAATTGCTCGACGACTTTGTATGCAGGAGAAAGAGGACCAGCAGGTGAACGTGGCCCCGAAGGTCAGCCAGGTATTCCCGGAATGCCTGGAAGAGACGGTCAGCCCGGTCCACCGGGACCCCCAGGGCAGCAGGGTCCACCGGGCCTTCCTGGAATGCAAGGATACGACGCCCAAAGAGGTTTCAGCGAGGCGCGTGTGCGGGAGATTTGCATGAGTGTGGTTAGGGACTACATCGCGGAAATTCACAATAGTCTTGTTGGACCACCAGGACCACCGGGAAGTGGACGACCAGGAAAGCCAGGACCCCCAGGCGCTCCGGGCGCATTAGGTATGTAATTTAAATAAAAAAAACTATTTTTTGCTAGATAATTTAACCTTTTGAATATTTTAGGAGAGCAAGGTCCTAGAGGCACTCCTGGAGAAAGAGGATTCCCTGGAATTCCAGGACACCCTGGACCTGCAGGACCTCAAGGAATCCAAGGAATGCCAGGGGAAAAGGGTAGTCGAGGGGACGATGGAATCGGACGTGACGGGCTCCCTGGTCCCCAAGGACCGCCTGGACCCGAGGGAAGGGCAATGGACGGGATGCCGGGGCGACCAGGCGACAAGGGCGACACTGGACGTCCGGGAGAGTCCGGCTCGAGGGGTCCTCCGGGAAGTCCTGGAGTGTGTCAGCCGTGCACGAGTGACGCGTACGCCTACAATTTGCTGCTCCACCAGCAGCAGCAGGGCGGAAAGGGAAATACGAAGGGATGAGGTTTTGTTAGGGTGGCTTAATGTAAGAAATACTGAAATATTTACTAATAAAAGAAATTATTTTGTAATTGCTCTTTTTATTTGTTGAAATTGATACGTGGTGAAATTTTGCCATTGATAAAATTATGGCAGTACTGGGGCGCTTTCTTCAAACAAAAATTAAAAATTTCCAGAAAAAATTACTATTGTTGCTACAAAATCATAAATAGTTTAATTTTTAATTTAAAGAACTAAAATTTCACCTTGATACTCTTGAGTAAAAAAATAGTTTTGATCATTTTTTTAAAAATAAAATTTAACACTGCAAAACATGATGTACATATAATAACTCTTTTACATAGGCTGATGCAGAAATATATGTATATGTTAATTTGTTTTCTTAATAACCATAACTGTTACCCTGGGGTCTCTGAGGTATCAGTCAACTTCCCGTAACAATCCAAATTAGAATGACAATTTTAAAATAATGCTGAGTGTTCTAGGAAGAAAATAGTTGATCGATGAAGGTCACCTTAAGGACGAAGCGCCGAAAAATAGATATTTTTCGAGCATTTTCGAATTTTCTTTGAGAAATACATACGTATACAAAATTTATATATTTCAAAATAGTACATCCGTTTAATTTGAAGGGTGTACCTACGCGGAAATGCTGCAGCTGGCAAATCAAATAAAAGTTTATCTAAAATTAAAAAAAATGATTATCATCAGCACGAATGCCACTATCGATACAAGTACCGTTTTTTCTTTTTTTGCGAAATAACACGTGTACAAACTTATCTCTGCCAGCAACGAAGATTTTGAGATCAATCTCATTATAAATAATAGTACCTACATATAATTCGTTTTTGCGGTAGATAGTTCGACAGTTCAAAAAAGGTAGTTTCGAGATAAACGCGATTGCGACTGCTTTACCGCTCTATATGCCTCTACTCCAACGCCAGAGAATACACCAGAAAATTAAAAAAAAAGAAATTATTTTTCGAATACGTCACCGGTAGTCTTCCTTAGATACCATTTTTAAAACTGAAATTGGCTCAAATTTCAATTAAATAAAAGTGTGACGTCTGGTATCTACACCGGTGTAGCAATAAAGGATTAATTCTATCGAGAATTCCCCCCAACGTTTGTTTTTGCGATATCGTTATTCTGGCTGATTAACACGTTGAGGACGGCGCTCCCAGATTCAGTTTTGTGTGAGCCTCCGGTGGTACACGCCGTCCTCAACGTGTTAAATCAACCAACTTCTCTATTTGTGTTTTGTTGCTTACAAATTTAGTTCTAAATAAATTACAGAAAATGATTTTATAGCATAATATTTTTAAATATGTACTCAAATTCAAATAAAGCAATAGATCTGGAGGGAATTGTTACGCCTCTGATTGATGTCGACATTCACAATACGGATTCTTGTCGTAGTCGTCCAGTTGTTCACTGATTATTACATTAGGGCCCAATTTTTAATTTAAGAAAATTGTTTGAGAATTGAAGCGCAACTGCTCCAAAGTAGATAAAGTAATAAATTAAATTTAAAAAGTGTGTGTGAAGTAGATCTTTCTATTCGCAACCAGATGGCGCTGGGAACTTCCGCCAAGAGCAACGGTCACGGGCAGTTCTCGAGGGAGTTCTCGTCAAAGCTCTGGCTGTTGACGGCCGACGTTTTCTAGGAGTGCGCACGCTTATCACACCCATAAAAACATGAGGTAAACAAAACTTTCGCCCCCACGTGGGGGGAGGGCGGGCTCCCGGCCAGCGAGCGTACATGCCGCGCGGGGGGAGATGCTCTCCGCCGGGGGTGGGCCGGCGGATGCGAAGGGAAAGGATTCGTCGACTGGAGCGCTCCTCCCGGAGGAAAGCGCCCTCCGTCGCACAGGGGCGAAAGCTCGCCGACCAGAGGAAGGTGAGTCCGAGAGGAGACCTTTTCGCGTTTCCTGTGTAGGTGCACGACACTCTGGGACTTCTCGACTTTCGATCCGCCTGCAACCGAAACATATCAAATAAATTTGTGATAAGTCCGCGAGGACCTACCGAAACATATCAATTCGATTCGCGTCGAGTGCGTCGTTTTAACCTTCGAGTTTACAGTTATAAGTTAGAGTTAGTAACGCGTTTTTTGGGGGGCGCTGTACCGAGTTCAAAAGTTTCGTCGGAGAGCGCCAGGGCGAGGAAAACGCCTTTCAGGGTCGCGAGGGTACCGCAACGAGGGTTCAATTAACGCCGCTCGAAGAGTTTTGCATAAAATATATATAGTATAAAAAAAAGGAAAGCGCAGGGAAAATAAAATGTTCGCATTTCCGTGTGTATAACAAATAACTCATCCTGCCGTGTGGGTGTGTGCGTGTGGCCGTGTCGCGTGCGGAGCACCCGTTGCGTGTGTGTGCGTGCGCTCGTGCTGCCGAAAGGACATGAGGTGGAAAAACAGAAAATAAACGCAGAAGCAAGGGAGGAACCCGTGTTTTGCCGCTCGGTGTGCGCGGGGAGGGACGTCCCGTGCGACACGAAACCCAAAGTAACCCCAACCCGGGGACGTCAGCAGCAAAAACAAGGACTAGGGAGCGCCAGAGCAGCGGTAGCAGCCAGCCGAAGGGCGGAAAATAGACGAGAAATCGCCCCCCATCCTCCCGACCGACCGCCACGGAGCGTGCAAGTGAAAGACAGCGGCGGAGGAAAATTGGCAAGAAAATTTTGAAGAAATTCTTGCAATAGATGACATCCCGCTAGTTCGGTGCATGACCGCTAGCTCAGAGGAGCGCTGCAATTTGTTTGTTTGACCGCTTTTCTTGAGGGTGGTGAGGCGCTAAAAGAGGACCCTTTTTCGGGGGCGCAAAGGTGCAGAGTGCCGGTGTGTGCGTGTGACAGTGCCCGTGGAGCTCGACTCGCTTCGTTCGGACGAGAGAAGACCCCAAAGGACCTCTGGGGTCCCTGCTAGCGGCGTGTTAAATTTGTGCAGAGCTAGAAAACGGAACAAAAAGTTTAACCAAAAAGTCAGGCGGACGGAGAGAAAGGAGAAGGTGCGAGGTGAGTACCCACATGATTTAATTTAGATTTGATTTCGCTTAATAGTCGAAAGAATTTTCCACTTTTTAGGGTTTCGGAAACACTTAGGGGTCGGAAATCCGCCATTTTCGAGAAAATCGACTTCGTACCTATTTCTTTTTACAAAAATCCGAATATTCTCACTTTTTGGCCTAAGTTTTTCCATGATCAACTTACATACTAATTGGCCAACCTTTCTAAAAGCTAAAAACCACGAAATTTACTGTTAGATTTTATATTGTGTTACAATAAATAAAAAAAATAAAATAAAAATTCTTCACAGAAGTGTCATTATCATAAAAAAAAAATGTATGGAAATTGTCGTAAAAAGCATTGTAATTACATCTCAGTATCCTGAGCTATCCAAAAAGATACAATTTTCGACAAAAAAATGTTAGTTTTTTATTTTAATTTGAAAATCAAGGAGTGGAACAGTGTACAATAATTAGATTTTCTCGAAAATGGCGCATTTTCGACCCCCAAGTGATATATGCAGGTTAAATCACTCCAAATTAGTCATAAATTTTTCTCCCGAGAGCAATTCGAGTAATTTCTGGTCACCCTGTATATGATCACTTTATTTTTCGTCTATATCTATCCATTAATACCCTTATTCTTAGGTACCTACATCGGGCTAATAAAAAATACTAAGTCTACAGCCTTTTCTGTAAAAAATTCAAGTTCCTTACTAGAGTATTCCCGCATAGAATTATTTTAATAATGGAATTTAGCACGAAAGTTTTGGCTGTATCAACTGAATTGTCATTTTGATATTAAATTCATAAAAATATTCGTCAAACTTTCTTTTCATCAGTAAGACTCGCGCATTAAACATTATTAATCTCGCGATCTTCTGGGTAGAAGAACCAATTACCTAGTATTGTATTTTCTGCTCCTATTTAATAGGTTCTAATCTTTTAAAAGACTAAATTCAACACGATCGTTGATCATAGATTTCAAGGATCATTCTTCTAAACTTAGTAAATTCAACAATTCACTACTTTAAAATGTTTAATTTTAGTAGAACTCATTTTTGAACTCTTAAAAATAGTTTAGTTTTAGAATATCATTATTATCTATTGCGTTTTTTCCTACGTTGAAAGAATAGACACATTTTGATGAGTTAAGGTAGTCATGAATATTCCTATTAAATTTATAAAAACACAGCTCATGTGCCAATTGATTTTCGAATATAATTTCAACATAATTTCAATCATTTGAAATGAAACTAGCTGTTAAATGTCAAGATAAGTGTGCCATATTTAAAATATAATTTCGACTGTACAAATATTAACTGAGTTTTGTTCCTTTTAATAATTATTATTATAACAAAAGGCACAGACTATAGACATATTTGGATATGGATATACATATATGAAGATAAGCGTAATTTTATTTACTTAGCATTACAAAATATCTAAGTGTCAATGAATTGAAAAATGTTGAAATGATTGTTTTCAAATGTATCATTTTATATCTCTAGAATTGGCACATGGCCGCAGTATAAATTAAGAAAAATTTCTATTGCTAGACTCTGGTTGTGCTTAATGTTAAAAACAAGATCTTAATGATAATTTAAATAAAATCGAAAAAAAAGCATATCGATCTCAAAATTACTGTTGCACTACAAAGCGATAATCACTCTGTATGATAATATTTAAATGGACTTTTTTCCTTTTACTCGTCCAAACCGTAAAAACTGAACTAGTTAGGATTGCAAAATACCTTTCTAATGGAGAACACCTTCTTAATGAATTTCCTATTTAATTACGCTGGCTCCTCTCGTTCTTTTGTTTCAGTCTCCGGTTTTGTGTTGTTTTTTGCAAGGAGCAGTGTAAAAAGCCCATTAAAAGGGAATTCGATCAGTCGACAGGTAGCAACCAAAATCGAATCCAAATGCCTCGCTCCACCCACCCGCTGCCCTACGGCGTCTATATGGTTGCCCTGCAATTCTACCCTTTTGTTTTTTACCTCAACATAAATGGAAATCGATTTTATTTGAGGAATCACTTTTCATAACTGCCCTCGACCGCCCCGCATCCACCCCGCCCTTAGACCGGGCACAGACGTAAAAATTGGAAACAATTTCGAAAGCGGGCAAAAGGTAAGGAGGGGCTCAAAACAGGAAGAAAGTCAATAGGACGTGACGTGACAGACAAAGGGGGAGGGTCCGCCCTTCCACGTGAGGCGTCGGGAGCACGCACCACCTGCTCAGACATCCTGCGGGATCACAACGGTACTACGGCGCCCTCCCACGCCCGAATTACGTACGGAGTGACGCATGTTCCAGCCGGCCACGGTTATTGCTGCGGACCCCGTCCGAACGTAACGTGGAGCTACGTGAGCGCCCCGCGCCGCCATAACTCTTTTGCAGCTCCTTCGAAATTTTATTTAAAGGCCTGACACACGGAGTCAAATTGTTTCGCATCGATTTTATGTCTGGGAAAAAAGATTCATAAAAAATTCAGTGCTCCCCGGCCCCACGGAGCAAAGCTAGTGTTTTCGGGCTGTAGATGAATGGGGGCGGATTACATAGTTTAATGGGGGGGGCCAGGGGGCGGGGATGGGGCGAGATTTATGTAGGTGTCGAGGCTTACCCTTGTACAGGAGTCATTCGGCGGAATAAATTGCACAAATTAGAAGTAAAAATGTCAATAATGCAAAGGGAAGCGCTACGAGCTGCGAATAGTTCGCAATGAAAGACGATGGCTCCTGGAAGGTCCTTGGATCCTTCGCTCTCGATGAAATCATCCTTGAAAGAACGGAGGGACCTTCTCGATGATGACGACACTTTTAGAGCGATCCCGGCGTGAATGGGAGATGGGATGGCACCGTAATTTGTTTGCTATGCCAAGCAAGTTTTTTTGATATTTTTTCTCTTTTCCCTAAATTACCAAAGAAAAAGATGAAATGTTAGTAGTAACCTCGAGGGATGGAATAATCTGAGGTCAAATCAAGCGGCACAATTTTGTGTTTCGGATGATTAAATCAGTGTTACATTTAGGTCATATTTTTAACACTTTAACGGGGGAAGACTATCCAGGTCAGGTGAAATAACACTGGAGCTTATGTGATATAATATACTTATTTACATTATTACAGTGAGGATCTTAGTTTGAAGATAGAATTTCAAAGTAAATATTTTCTACAAAATCTGATCGTTATAATAAACATTAATAAAACGAATGCTACCAAACTGTATTCTACTGAAAAAATGCTATTCATAGTATTTAACCATGCTCAAGATTCTTATTTCTAGTTGTTCATACATTTGGTGCGAAATTGTGAATTGTGAATTTACCATAAATGAAACCTCTGACGTCGGGTAAGGTTAAGTTTCAAATAAATACACCATCAGTCCATTCAGAGTAAATATAAAAAATCTTTTAAAGGTCATTCAAAAAAAAAACATAAATCAATTTCATCATATTGTTTATTTTTCCAGCGATAAAACAACAGTACCCATTTGCTGCATCTGTCGCAATAAATTGAAATATCCAGAATGTGGGCTGGTGGTACAAACTCGACAAATGTTATCTCGTATTCCATTCAAATTGTCTCAAAATCTGTACCCCACCCACATGTCTTTAAATATCTTTTTTAACTTAAATAACGCACAAGAAAAAAAGTATCCTTCGAACTCAATCAAGTGCTCTGTCTCCGACGATACAACTCGCGGAAAATGAGGACGGCGTGGTGCACCTCTTCTGTACTCCCCAAAAAAACACACGCCTACGCTCCATTACTCCGCTGTCAATTGAATTACGCAATGAGATATTACCCTCAGGTTCGCTATTGATTTTGTGCTAAAATCTTAGCATTTTACCAGCATGCGTGCACGCCGCAATGTCATAAATATGCTTTAGCCCCCCTTTTCTCTTTCTATCTTTATCTCGCCCGCCCGTCAAGCCCTAGGCTTAATATAGGGCTTTTAATATAGGAGCCCCCCCCGGGACAGCCAGAGCGGAGAACGGGAACGAGATGGGCAAAGTAATCGCACCACGACTAACCTAGAGAAGGAGCAGCAGTGGCATAATATTTACGTGATTCGGGTCATTCATAGTTAGCATTTGACTGCATGGAGCACCGCGGAGCATGGCGCTAATTATGTTCACGTGCCGCGCCGCCAGAGCCCCCCATTTCTGTAGGGCTGGCAACCCCGGTAGTAAAGGACTTTATCGATAAAATACCGAGAAGCCGGTGCCGGCAGGTACAAACGACGAGGGGGCAAATGTCGATGTCGTTTTTTGTAGACCCCCCTTTCGTTTCGCTGCTCGAAAAGGTTCAACTCAGGGGTAAGGTATAAGTCCGATTCGATTTTTCACGTGGCTCCGAAAATCGTCCCAATCAAGAAGCATAGTCAGGTTGAATCCCCTTGTCCCCGGGACCCGATCGTTTCGGCTGCCCAAACCCTTTTTGCGATTCCTATTTTCTATTTCAATCGCCGTAAATGGGGCTTCGGCATGAAATCGACTCCGCATTACTCGAATTACTCAGTCTGTCGAGTCGAATTGGTTCAAAGTGAATCACCACCGCGAGCATTTGCGATAGTCGCCTGGGTGGGACGGGGCTTTAATAAGGGTCGAAGGGAGGCAGGGACTTTCAATGTTTGATCAATGCACCAATTGCTTGCTGATGGTACGTCTTGCCCCGGCTATTCTTGATGCCGGGAAGGTGCTCCAACGATTCGACAACCCAAGGAGACTCACTGGAGCCGCGTCCAAATTGGCTCAGAGACTTCATTTTTTCATGCAACCATTCACCGTTATGGGGGCCCATTATCGCTCCACAAAAGTGGTTCATTGTACCAGAAAGAAACGCTCATAAATTCCACCCCCCATTCTGATGCTGGGTAAGGGGGTGGTAGCGGAGGAAGAAATTGGAACGGCTCTGGAATAATTAACCAACGGTGCAGAGAGTCCTTCTGATGTCCGGAGATGTTTGTCGGGACGTGTGTGAGTCCCAGGGAACTACCCATATCCAACCCCTTCCCAACAAGTTCCCCCCGGAGTCTGGAGCTCGACATGATTTTCTTGATTGAGTTCCCTCAAAATTAATTACTTCCACTTGGATGCGTTACAAATATATTCAAAACTCTTCGACTACCTCGT
The DNA here is from genome assembly GCA_951509405.1 of Machimus rusticus. Classification (NCBI taxonomy): domain Eukaryota; kingdom Metazoa; phylum Arthropoda; class Insecta; order Diptera; family Asilidae; genus Machimus; species Machimus rusticus. The sequence continues at coordinate 11,805,266 of OX608054.1, read as the reverse complement.
TGAGTGAGGAGGTCGCCAGATGAATCTTTGTAGTGCAAAATCTTCCTTAAGGAGGAACAGGTGAGTACCAAAATATTGACTGACATTTATCAACTTTGGTTCAAGGTTGAATTTTTTGTATCTTTCGCACTTATTTACCTTGCAAAATAAGTATGAAAGAATTTTTTAGAGTATAAGTTCATTGTCCCTCAAATAACAAAAAATATCTTGAAAATCGGAACGAAATTTCCAATTCGATATAACAGGTCTGTCCGAAACCAATTCTTCGTCTTCCCCTCGTTATGACAAGTTTATGACGTCAGCAAATAAGCTGGATCTAGTATTCCAATTAAGACGAAAGCAAAGCAAACTTGTTCAAATTCGTTTGCTTAGCTCGATATTTGATATTTCAAATTAATCAAAGTAAACCAAAAATGCACAATTCGACAGTATTCAAGGAATTTTTTTTACGAGTTCAGCCCAAGCCCTGTTATAAGAAGACGAAGACAAAAGCTGTGTTTTTTTGATGATCTGATCTGGATCTCGAATTTCGTATTGAATTTAATTTTTGAAACTGTAACCCATAGCAATGTTTTTAACATTTTCGCAAAAATTCCATTAAACTGCAATAATTTTTGCTCATTTAAACTTTAAGTTGTGAACTGAAAATTTTATTGGATCTGGTTTTTGACGTAAATTGGGTATAAGACAATAGGTGTGTTTAATGACTTGCTATAGATTAATCTAGAGCAGAAATGAGCAAGAAATGTGTTCAATGACACTCAAAGTTGCTCTAAACTGAGCAAGCTTGTGTTCAATGAGTCTGCTCCAAAGTAATCTGGATTACTTTGGAGCAAGATTTCCTGCGCCAACTTGCTAGTAGGATCAACTTGGAGGTTGGAGCAAAGGAAAGATTTGTCAAACTGAGAAAGTGACAAGTGGGAATATTTAAATAAAGTAATTTATTTTTAGTATTTTTATAAGCAAAGGATTACTAGGATGATAAAAACTTTGATTATTAGTACTATAGTACCAAATTTTTGTCCGCGCCATATAATTTTGAACAAATGAAATTTATTTGATATTTAGCAGCTCAGAAAAATTCAGAGTGCTTTTCAATGAGCAAGCCTGCTCCTTTCTGATCTATTTTTCTCTGACAGTTTTTCTGAGCTGAGCTGCTCTGTTCTGCTCTGGTCTATTTTCTGGTCATTAAACAGACCTAATGCAATGCTGTTTTCACAAAATAAAAATTTTTGCTTTGAGTTACTATTTGCTAATTTCAACTCAATATAACATTTTCCGTGAAATCTGATTCGAATTAGATCATCAAAAAAACATAAGTAAAGACGAAGACTTGGATTTAGATAGGCCCAAAATACATTTCTTGTTTCGATTTTTAGTTATATTTATAGTGATTCCAAAGTTGAAGTTTGAATGGTCAATATTTATTATCAGGACTGTATTTAGGATCTGTACATTTTTAGGAGAAGTTTTTTTGAAAATTAACCAAAAGGTGCATTTCAAAACAATTATCTATATAACTAAAACCCTAAAAAGAAGCATTTAAAGTCTTTTATTAACGTGTAGAACTGTTTACGATATAATATTCATACGATTATAAGATAATCAGCTGGTGAACTGAAAATCATTAAAGCATTCAACACGACGCCTTTCTGTTAATAAGTATGATTTTTTTTTATTTAAGGTTTATGTATGGATTAATGTTTTGCAAAGATGTAGAAAGGGTTTCTCAGAACGATCCAACTATTTAAAATTATTATAAAAAAATAACTTATTTTAAATCTTTGTTTATTGATACCAAAATTAAAACAGTGAATAAAATTTTACATTTTGAGTGTTAAATTGGTAGATAGCCCCAATTACGATTCCCGCTTCCTGATACTAACACGGGGCTGTAGACTTACAGAAATCACAACCAACACTATTTAAAAACAAACTAACTAAGGCTACGATGTGCATAACTATTTTTCTAAAAAGAACACAAAGTTTAGATTTATGTCTATATGCACAAAAATCAGTATTTTAATTTTAAAAATAAATTGTATTGTAAACATGTTAGGCAAATTTTAAATTATATAATTCAAATATAGTGATCCTAAGCGATCAGATTTAAAATAAAATTGTCAAATAATCTTGTGGCTAATTGATTTGCGTCTAGAAAATAACTGTGTCGACATCTTTCCTTTTATGATTAAAAAGTGGCCGGTGGCCCGCATCATAGTATTATAAGAACGATTTTTTTTATATTTCAGTCTATTCAAAATTACATTTTTTTAAAAGCTTTTTAGTGACGAACCCCTAAGCGAGGTGACCCTGGTTATACAATTATTATCGATATTACTCTTTAATTAAACATTTTGTATTTCGCTTGTTGACAATTCTTTTAGAAAATGGTATTTACATATAATTAAACAATACTAAATAGGTAAGCGGTAACAGATTTGGAAAAGGTTTAAGTTTAAGAGCTTGTGACATTCACTTCGGGCACTTGAGGTTGGTTCAATGTCACCACCTACCTACCCCACTAGGATACCTCCCAGGAGTACCTCCTCCCATCGGAGGCTCCCTCATCCCCTCTAGCAATGAATCCAGGACTAAAATCGGTTGAATTGTTTCTTTGAATAAAAAACGAGAGAAAAACGATTTGCCTGCCCTAATTTCTTCCCGTCTGTTTGCTCCGTTTAAATATCTCACTGAAATCCTTCGTCGAGCGCTAGTGGCCCCTCTGGCAACACCACACAGCAATTGCCAGTCCTCCCACAATACATATATCCCGGGCCCTGGTTTTCTGCCTAGGAATTCATTTTTTATTAATCGGGAACTCGACTAGCTGCTCGTCGTCGAGCGGAAAAAATCGATAGTGACTTGGACTCGGCTGCTCCGCGCTGCTGAATTATTACTACGCACAGGGTGGTTCCAAAGTCGGCAATTATCCGCTCGAAAATGGGACAACTAAGGTCCTGGGGTATACCTGTGCCTGTGGTGTCTGCCTGTCGTTCGGTCTGCATGTCTACGTCCAAAGTCTTTGACTAGCTTGTGACAAGATAAGCGAAAATTTAGTCCCCGACACAAATAGATCAGGTGTAACCCGCACGTCTGGAGTGCCCCGAGACCCGAGGTACCAGCGTTAGAAAGACTTGAGGGAAGTGGGCAGGCTGCCCGCTTCAATTAACTCGAAACTCGACGAAATTACTCAATGTCCTTTGCCTTTGGTATCGATTTTCCTTCTCGCCGCACCCGCCCCCGCAGGAATGGGGCCGGGAACGATACCTTAAAAGTGTCGCGTTTTACTCTCGTTTTCGAGAATCAATGGGGCCAAATCGGGGGGGTGCTCCCCCATTCGCTACAGTGGTGTCGGATCGGCCGCCTTCTTCGTCTCCGGCTTTCAGGTAGAAGTGGCCACTTATGCGAAAGGAGAGAACCTGCCGCTTGGTGTCATCGTCGTCGTTCAAACCATTCATCGGCTGGTGAAGTAGAGCTATTTTGTAACCGAGTAGGAAAAAATAAAATTTTACAAAATTCAAGATGCCATGAGTGGTTTTCCTGTTTTCACTCAAAATTGAGTGAAAATTTATAAACCATTATTACTCAAAGGGTTCAGTTTCACTCAAAACTTTGGAAAAAAGTTGTGTTGGTTTTGGTTTCACACTTTATATTGTCTCACGTTGTAAGGGTATAGTATACTTTTGGAATCTTTTGCCTAAACCGGGAATTATCATATAATTAATTGACTTATTTCCTATACAGGTAACCCCCGAAGAACACGATTAATTGGTTCCGCGTTCTTTGAAACCGTGTTGTTCGAGACTTCAAAAAACGGGATACCGTTTCAAGTATGAAAATCAAAAAAAATTTCGGTTTAATTACAATTAGTTACAATAAACTACATATGGTCGACGGATACCTATTTCCTTTATTTTTCCCAAAAGTAAGCAAGATGAAATTTCAAAGAAATTGTGCAACGAAAATTGAATTACATACTTACATATACATTTGTAAGTAATGTGTATGTAATGTGTATTTATTTCAATTAAAATGGAATGGAATTGAAAATTCATAGGCGTGGTTTTTCAAATTTCGTGAAATTCGTTATACCTATGTAATTCCTTTTTAATTCTGAACAATTTTGCCTTTGATCATAACTCTCTATTTTATCAAACGAATGACATGCATACATATTTCGAAATAATTTTATACAAATAATATTTATCCTTTTTTAAAGGAATTACTCGAAAATCGTGTAGTTTGAAACCATGTAATTCTGGGGAAAGAATCCGTGCTCTTCGGGGGTTACTTGTATTCTTCATTACTAACTAGTTATGCATTCTATAAATTCGATATCTTTAAATTGGCTAATTATTTAACGTTTAATTCCCTATCAAAAAAATAATACGTTCGCTACTATATTTATTCATTTATTTATTATATTTTTTTAATTTAAATTCTTGGGACATATTTATTAAAAATCGGATTTGCGTTATAAGTCTTTTGTAATCATTTGGTATTTGAATATCAAGGGAGTGGGCGTTACTGTTCACTTGGCTCAGGTAAGGAAAGACAAAATGTTCAGTTTATACTTGATTCAAGGTTGCGCTCTAATTTTTTTTCAATTATTTATATTTATTTATCAGAATATTAAATTAGTTTCCTAGAATCTAGATTATTAGATTTGTTCCTCTCTTATCAATTTTTCTAATGCTAATTCATGTTATATACTCGTTTCATTTATTTTTCTAAAAAATTGCTCTTGTACCTGTATGAACCAATTGTATTTTGGAGATAAGGAATCATAGTTTGACAACTTTTTAAAACCTATTGCATATCTATGATCTTCTATCTACAAAATTGTTTGTTTATAATTCGAAAGTAGATACAATCTTCGTTACTACAATATATTAAATAACTAGTTTTAATCTTACTGTGCATTCAGCAATTAGTAACAACAATGAAGTTTTGTCTGGATACTGCTGGAATCAAAAATTCAATTGCTTGAACACTTAGTTTTTAGTTTCAATGCTGTTTTTAATGATCGCGAGCAGTTTGAAAAGTCCCTGAAAACTTTACGTCATTTCATTTGAAATGTGATACATCTCAAACTTTTCGTTGCGAGAGGTTAGTACAAAAATTAATGTCATACACATGCGAGTTTCACTGTAGACCTAGATAGGAGTACCTTGAATTGAAAACATGACAATACCTGTTTTCTCGCAAACCACAAATGATAACAGCGAAAGGTGTTTAACACCCGCAGCCCACTGACCTAAATTTCATTTGAATCAACCCTCGCGAGCATAATGGGCATAGAGTCGCGCACTGTGTGTCGGGGTTTTCAGGAAAAAGGTATCTAATTACGTTTACTCAACAATTTCCTTCAAAGTTATTAATGAATTTTGAAATTTTATAAAAAGACCCTCGACTGCCCCTTGTCATGTGTTCTCGCAGTTTTCTCGCGAAACGTTTTTCCTTAATTAAAGCAAACTTTCCAGGTGACCTCGTTCGACGCTAAGAGCCCCCGTAATACAACATTTCTCCATTCTCCATTGATTTTAGTTGATGAATATCACGTGCACTGTACCTAGCCCGAAAAGCAGAAAGTCCCTTTAATCAAATTTCCCTCCGTCCCTCACTCCCGTGCATACGGTCTGCGGAGGACTCCTGGTGCACCACCTCCCGAAGGTGCGGCGCGGCGGACGGGATGAGGAATATTTTTCCTTTTAAAAAAACACGCATACCCCAATAAGCACGAATAGTTTCCTGTGTGGACACATTTTGTTTCCATGGCTACAAGAAAATTTTCTGTGGTAATCACCACCAGGCAAATATGGAAAAGCATACAAAAAGGAAAAATGTAAGAAAAGGAAACGAAGCCAACTGGTGGTATGTATGCAAGATAAAAATGTTCCCATAGAAAATGTTTGTTTTTTCCCTATTTTCCCGCTCCGGTGTTGATGTTTATTCATGCAGTGGAATTTGTGGGCGAAATAACATAGAAATTTTTATCCGTTTCTCAAATGGCAATGAAATGCCCCAAAAGAATCTTGGCCCATTGCTTTTAAGCAGTTGTAGTCGGTTGAGGATGTCATTAATACTTGATGCATTCGTTGGCGGTATTCAATTCGGGCAGGTGAAATTGGAAGAAAAGTGCACGTGTTTCGATGTTCCTGATATTTAATACTTTTGGCAATCTACTGAAATTGATTGGAATGAAAAAGGTAGGTATTGTTACTTTCTGTTAATTAATACTTACATATTGTTACAATTTTGGCCGCCGACTAGCGGCTAGCGGACAAATTGCATGTGTTCCCTTCGCTATATAATTGTGCTAACTAGTTAACTGTGTTTGATGAGTATACTTTTCATGAAAAGATGCAAATTTTGTGTTGTGACGAGTGTACACATTTAAAACACACAATTTTGCGAAAAAATGATCGGTGTTTCAATCCGGTGCACTAGCTATAGATCTCAGCCAGCCATTCGATAGCTTTTCATAAAATATTTGACATGTGTTTTTTTTCTTTTTTCAATCCCATGTGAGGATCGTGAGATATATGACCTTTCCGGAACCTTTTTTACACAATACACAACACTCTCCCCCGCACTCCCTGTACCGAATTGAAAAAAATGATTCAGACAAAAGTTACGTATTTTTGCATGAAGAATATGAATCTGCAAAAAAAAAAATGGGTGGTCCCATTAAAATTTACCCCCACCCCCGCCCTCAGGGGTGGGGGTGAGGGTTGGTAGAGTTTAATACTTCTTTTAAAAATATTTTACCCCTATTTTTTTGTTTTCCGATGCGATGTGTTCTTTCCGAAATATTCGACCGCTCCGGTACTTTTTGAACACCCTGTATAAAAACTGTTATTTATGAACTTTCTTAATATTTTCTTACAAAAAGAGTTTTTCCTGTACCCTTGCTTAAGCTTAAATGTTCCATTTTTTAAAATGTTCAAAAATTGCCAAAATAAGGATTTTTTTCACTTTTCATACTAATATTACTCAAAAACGACGTCTTGGAACATTTTTATTTTCGGACTAGTAATCTACCGAAAAATGCCTATCAAAAATACCTATTATCTTTCCGAGGACAGAAAAAAACAAAACAATTATTATTATTATTATTATTTTTCTAAAATTTAGAAACGCTATCTAAAATTTAAAGACTTATTTTATTGAACGAACTCTGGCTTGGACTTGACTGTTTTTGTTTAGCTTGTCTATCTCCGGCGTTACTCGGGTAACGATAAGTATTAATGAATAATATAATAAATGAGTTCAAGTAAAATTTGACCAGTGTAGCAAAGGTATTTCGCTTAGCTTAAAGCAAATATAAACTACATAGCTGTCTTAATTTTTATGGCACGTAAATAGCTATAACCTAAAACCTTGTCAAAAAAGCTATCCAATAGTGAAAACACTATTTGAATCCATTTAGTGGTTTTCGAGGAGAAGGGTAACAATATGAACAGCAACTCTCATTTATAAGCAGTAGTGAAAACATACATATAAATTAAATTGTATATTTTAAGCTACATATTTGGGACACATAGTATAGAATATTTTGATTAATTTTTAAAACTATGCAAAAAGTCAAAAGGTTATTTGTTTGCATTAGAGTATTGCTAGTTAACAAATTACTAAACTTGTCTAGTGCCATGAAACTTGTTTGAAATTGAGCCAAAAATACGAGTAACATGAAAGTAGAAGACCGCACATCTGCATTGCATGATTGTTTGGTGCTTGTTTCAAATTTGTATCTAGGCGACATGGACAAAAAGTAATAGTCAACTGTGCTGCGGTATGTAGCCTACATTTATATAATTTTAACTTTTTGGAGTGAAATCCCCATTAACTCCTCGCTGCGACCGCAAACCCCCTCACATTCATTGTATGCATGGGACCTCGTCCTGATATACGACGAAACGCTTAATGTCATTTGTGAAAGTTTATAAACAATTCATCAGAGTGTGTCCGTGTTTCTCCGCACAGGGTGTATCCACTAAATTAACAAAAGCTGATTGTTGTAAAATTTGCATGTGGCTCTCGGTGCTCTTCCGCCTGACATTGTTTGTTGCCCTAGCCCTAAGCACGCAACAGAACCAGGGCTGGCGCGGGGCGGGGTAAGGTGAGCGCCGGGTACGAGAAAGTTTCACGTTATTAAATCCGAAGAAGCATATTTCGCCGCCAGATCATTTTCATTAGTTTGACTATTTAATTAAATGCATATTTCCTTTTGGAGTTGTTCCCTGGGGAGGGGAGGGAAGGGGCTACGGAGGAGTGAGCAGAAGTTTGGGGGGCGATGCCACCCATTTTGAAAAGCAAACTTTTCGCATAGGAAGGAAGGAAGCTACTGACATCGAGGCAACAGCCATAAATCTTAGGCGAACTCGAGACTCAAAGGTTGTCGGCATTTTGGGGCCCGGAGTCGCCTCTGCTTATGTGCAAGTGGACATTGTTTATGCAAAATGCCATGATTTATGGTCTGCACTCTAGAATTTTTAATTTTTGCGGAAAAGTCGCAGTAGTTGAATGGAATGGAGCCCCTATAGCCGTCCGACTTAGAGAGAACTAGAGAAGTGAGTCAGAAGCGTGTCCCTGGATAGTGCTCAGATCTAATTACGGTCAGTAGGGTTAACCAGAGTCAATTGGATGAAAGAAACTTCTAAGCGAGCCCCAACGTCTCTCAAGTGCAGTCTCGAGGGTTAGAAAGAAAATCGAGAACAACGTCAATAAAGTCGTCTGATGCTCTGGAGCATCGCGCCACAAAAGCTGTGGCAAATAGTCACATGCAGTGCCAATTTTTGGGGGACTTTTCTAGCTTCCCATTTTCGTTTTCACCTGAGGATAGAGCTCTGCGACTCTTAAATCCTTCGCAATTTTAGTTCGTCTTCAGTATTTCCGAAATTTTTTTTCTGGATGATAGCTACTCCCTCGGGAATAACGAGGTTGTTCGGGGACCGACTTACGTAAGCAGCTTACGGCCAGCAGTCGCCAAGGTACTGATTGCAGGTGATTGTTTTCTGGCCGCTATAAGTCTAAAGCGAGTTTCGTTCTCGTCACGGGTCGTTACTTCTGCCCGCCAACGTCGCTATCTGTTCACCTTGGAGGAAACACCTGTCGTGGTTCCGTTGTTAGGCAAGGCACTTCCATAGCTCACATGAATTATGTTCACAATTAAAAGTTTAAAAAGGTTAGGGAAGGAATGCGGGCGGAGGGAACTCCTGAGAGTTCGAAAGATGGATGGTATGGGTTCTTCTGGAATCGTACGTGTATATTTTCTCGGCTTCCACAAAAGATATTTTTCTTCTCGTCGGAAAATTCGGTTGAAAATATAATAATGAATGAAAATTGCGTTAGGAACAGTTTAATTAAATTAATTCAAACTTATTTTAGACTCTTTTAGACCGAATTTTGCACGCTTGTGAAGTCCCTAGCCGGGTAGATGGGTAAAGCATTTCGTTCTGAATGAAAACTTTGTTCATTAGTTCACCCGATTATTCTCCATACTTTGAGATAATTTATGTTAATGTGAACATCTCTTTTGGATTATGAAACCCTAATTTAGATTTTAGACAAAGTGTCTAAAATTTAATATGACAGTGTGGTCCCTCGTCATAATCTATTGATCTGACAACATAGTCAATTGAATTTCTTCTTTGTATTAATTATTTATATTATATCATATAGGTTTGGTTTGTCGAGTTGTCTATAGTTTGTATTTAGTTGAGACCAATTCCGAAGTAAGTGGATTCCAATTGCGCATCTAAAAAATTAAAATTTCGTATAATTTAATATACATGCATATACTCGTACATATGTACATATATTAAATTTTAGACAAAGTGTCTAATTTTTTAAAGAGCGTCAAAAGAGCTACTGCGCGATTTATTTGAAGTTTATTTGGTTCCCCTTTGCACACGAGAACACAAATATTTCAATATACGTTAGATTTCCATTCGAATTTGTGATTAGTTCTGATGGCAATCGATGGATGGGAGATGAAAGAAATTCGATGATGTCATAAAAACGCGGTTTTTTTTTATCGAACCCGCAGCATGCCCAGAAAGCATGGAAATTTTCCACCCGTCGAAAAGGTTTTAGATGTGGTTGTGTCCCTGTCCTCGTCAGAGGCCAATGCGGGCGTTGGGGTGGGGGGCGAATTGACATTTTAGGGTGCATGGCCAAACCAATTCAGGTGTGCTATTTATGCGCAAATAAAGGCGGAATATTTCGGTTATGACGGGGTGGAGAAAATTAAAGTTTTTTTTAAAAGGCCGAGGTGGAAGGCTTTTGACATTCGGATTCTGGCCCCAAAACAGCATCCGGCAGGACCGAGGCTGCCGGTATATTTATGTATGAGCATGGCCGCACTATGGCAAAATATTTCGTTGCTGGACGCGGACCAGCGCGAAATGTTTGTGTCAATCTCTCAATAGATTCGCGTGACGAGACAGGGTGCCCGGGGCGCCGCGGGGGGAGGCCGATCTGTCGGGTGAGGAGCCGGCGTTTTGCAGGGTAAACATTTGGGCAGGGGCATTTTTCCGGCCGGACGCCATAATACGTAATAAGTATCAACGGCGGTGCAGGGTATACAATATTTTTTGTGCAGCGTCAGGTTAATAATTGACGCTGTTCGATTTGTGCTGGTGGCTTTTAATGGAATTGGGCTGGTCACGAATGAGACCGCATTTAATAAATTTTAATCGGGGAGTTGGTAGGTTAACTGGTTATTTTGGGGCCGGATTTAATCCAGAACCGAGTGGCTCAGAATGCGTCAAAATCTCGTGAAAACTCATTTTCTAGAATTATTATAGTTTTTTGTACAATCATATTAATAAAGAATTAATAAATTATTTTAGTTCGGTGATGAAATTGTTACCGAGCATTAAAATATGTTCATTCTGAAATATTAATCTAATATGCTTTTGTATGTATATTGTATTTTCCAATTGGCATATTCAAATTTACTTTTGCTGATATTCAAGTAGATCAGTTCTCCTAGTTTTCTTTTCCAAATAAAAATCAGTTAAAATGTTTTTAGTGGAATTCGAGTCAATCGTTACTTAATTTAATTGATTTAATTTTATGGCTGGAATAAAATGGACGCTTTTTTGTTGCGCCGCGTCGAGGAATGATGAAATAAAAACGCATTGACGGATACAATAGAGCTAAAATTAGTCATACATGTATCTGGCTTTAAAAGCACATCAGGATTTCAAAAACAAGCTTAAATGTAAAGATATCTTTATAATCGCTACCCGTAAATTCATTTTGAGGCGCAACGGAAACGCGTCGAATCCATTGTAGCTTTTAGGTACCTAGTAAAATTTCATTTATTTAGAATGCAAAATCGAAAACCAGTCTGCTTACTGTGTACAATGGTGAAAAAATTTCAAATTTTAAAAATAAATATAAGATTTTTATGTTATTCTATATATTTTATTTAATAAAAAAAAACTAACGATTGTGTTAATAAGAATTCAATTGTTTTTTCAACTATCTTTTTTTAATGTCATTTTGAAGTAAAATAACTGATTACAAAATGAAATAATTTGATTTGTGCCATTGATTCCTCTTTTTCCCTTTATATTATTTATTTATGGTGGGTTTGAATACAAAACAAGGATAATACTCTTATGTCTTATCTGACTGGAGTTTATTATTTTATAACTACGTAATTGTAAATGGCATTCACTGCTCCATTCCCAGTCTTGTTTCCGCCCTACTTCAACTTCAATTTAGTAGAGAATGGGGCCCTCTTAACGAATGTGCCAGTAGCGTTCCTCACGTCGCGTCGTCCTATCAGCGCGCCATAAAAACTACCCAACCAGAAGCAGGATACACTTGCCGTTGTCAGCCAAAAAGTCACCATCCCGAATAAATGACCAGAGAAGACACTTACACTGTATTAAAACGTGAGAAATGAGCACTATCGAAAAACACTTTTGCTGCTTTTCCTGGGGCAGGTTTTTGCCATCCACCATTTTCCATGTACTTGAGCCCGATCGCGAAACCCTGGAAAATGGATCGAATCTCTAACCAGCCCGGGCAAAACTTATTACCGCCATCCATTAATCCTTAAAATATTTAATCACAACTGGTGAAAAAAGCACTCGTGTATAGTGCGAGGGGAGCGGTGCGGGGGCGTGTGATTTGCGGAGTTAAGGACGATAGACCGGAGTAGTTGCGCGGTCCAATGCATATAAAAAGCTGCGGAGGTGATTGATGACGCTGGCAGAAACTTTCATCCAAGAATTACCGCAGGACCATCAGTGAGTGCGGCGGAGCTCCACCGCACTACCGCACCGCACCGCACCGTACCGCATCGCGCCAACAACAGTCGCAGCAGCAGGAAATGAAAATCAGTGAAATATACGATTCCAACGCACCCGACGTTGATAAAGGACCCTTCCGATGATGGGGAGGGGCTCCTCTTTGCGGCGGGAGCCCCACTGTCGTTGGGGCATCAGAGCAGCAAAGTTAATTAGCATTTAAGATGTCGTCGCAAATTAAAGATTCATTGGCCATGTGCTTGAGGTTGCTCGAAAGTTCGTGCGCTCAATTAAGAGCATCTCAATTGCTGCTAAAAGTTTTATGGATAATTTAGAATAGTTGCAGCGGCCGGGAAGGTGGAGGCGGTGGTGGCGTCTTCTCGACAAGTTAATTCTATTTGCTTGTTCGCCGGTTTTCACGAAGTCTAGTCTATGGTCTAGAAGGAAAAAAGCAGTAAAGATTCCCACGGATTTCGTGACTATCGCGATCCGTAGAGTGCTATTAGCGCTTCGGTCTCAAGAAGGTACTGCGAATTGTATAACCTTTGCAATTCCATTCGAGCTCCAGACTGCGCCGCAGAATGCCTGATCGTTTTCCAGCCGCTAATTATGAGACTATGAGAGCACCAACTTAGCTATTGGCGCTGACTTTATTCTGAGCGTTGGTCGCATTTTTTTCCGGAAAAAAAAACTATGTTTCACAACATATTTACTCCACTCGGCCGGTATAATGTGGCAAAAATGTGTGGCTGGCATCTGTAAACAACATTTTCTTCTGGTCGGGCACTGAAATGAAATGGGGCCTAAACGATCGACCACCATCCGATGGCCTTCATCTAAAACAGAGGAGCTCCATAAATGACTTGGGGAAGTGAAAAATTAAGGCTTGACGGGCGGCGGTTAATTGCGTTGAGTATCATGTGACTTTTATTATTCACAATTAGGAGGAGGAGGAGGAGGAGGCTCCTTAATGGCCAGCCAAGAGCCTATCTTTATCGTGAATGGGCTGAGAAGTTCCGGACATGAAAGGCAATTTCTTCGGCCGGGATAGATATAAATGTTTTTAGCCACTTGAAGGAATTAGCCAAAATTAGGGAACGATGCGATCAACTGCACCACTGGTGGTTCAAGAGGTCGCAAAACCTGACTTAACATCTTTGAAATATCATTCTCACTTTTTATGTCACAAGCACTTAAAAAGTAATATCGTTCAATTTAGACTTTCCGTTTGAAATTTATCCGATTACTTTAAAGCTCATCATGTGAGATATAAAATTAAAGGTCCTACACACTAAAAGTAGTTTCTTGAAAAATTTAATAAGTAAAGTATTTTAATTATTTTTCAGTAAGTTTATCCGTTAAAACTGACGACATTTTCAAAAACCCTGATAAATAGTTGGTCATTCAACCTCATTAGGGCTGGACTTACGTGAGGTTGACAATTTTAACAGAATCAAAATATTTTGAAAATTTTTTTAAAGTAGTGTAAATCTGTACCTAAGTGTCCTAAGTTTACATCAGGAAGCAAAGTCTTAAATTCAAGTATGCTACAAACCCATGGCAGGCCGACAGTTCTTGTTTTAATCTCCAAGCAGGCAATGCAACACCTCAAAGTTTTAGGCTCTTTATATTTAGAAGTCACTTGTTATATGAATATGAGAGACAATTTAGAACAATTTTAAAATTTAAACTTTTTGGAAACACAAACTTTATTATAAATATGATGATATATTTATGATTTTTTGAATATACTTAACAAAATGTAATAACATTTCAAATAACCAATCAAATAATCCAAACGATTTCAAAAGTCGATGTTTTAATCAATGAATTTAAATAGTAAAAAATTCTTTTATTATTTTGATTTATTTATTTTTTGCTTTTTCATCTGATTCTTCTTTTCATTTTTATAATTTTTTAAATGTCCTATATAAGTTTCTTATTTCCCTTATATGTACATGTGGAGGCCCTTATTATGTGGGACCTGTGGGCACGAACCCCAAGTGTCCTAAAGTAAATCTGCCCCTGAAACGTCCTCTTAGAAAGGTGAGCTGTGATTTCCGGTGTTCAATAATGAAATGTTGCGATCGAAAAAACTTGAAGTTTGGTTTCTCTTCATAAGTGAATAATACATTATTATGTATAATATAATGAACATATTTGTGGTGACATTTACTGAATTTCTAACAAAACCTGCCAGAACTTAACACTAGATACATAACATCTTTAAATTTTTCTAGATTTTAAATCAACTTTTTGGCAAAGCAGACAGGCAAAAATCCTTGTCTTTCTAGTTTTCTAGGAAATAAACATTTGAACTAGACTAGAAATATAGGAAATTTGTCTATGGTTTGTGATGTGGGTACTTTTTAGTTTAGATTACTAATATTATAAATGGAATAAATTGCGTGGCTATCACCCAAAAGATCTTTTAGGATAACAAAACCTTTATTAATAAACTCCGTTGTCGCAACAATCCCTTACACGTAAAGGGTAATATAATGCCATTAAATCCACCTCGTGGCGTGTTAAAGTGGCCTTCGTGCCCTTTAACGCAATTCGTGTGTGTTGATTGTATTACCCAGAAAAAGTGCCTCTAACAGGTGATTTTATAAGCCTATTTTGAGGATAAATTTCCGAAAGTAGTATTACTGAATTAAAATAGTACCTATTTTTTGTATTTTGCAAATCAGTGGGTGGCAGTTCGTTGGGGTTTTATCCGTTTGAGCTCATTAAAGTAAACCCTTTGGGCGTGGAGAGAGAAGACACTTTTCTGCTTAGCTACTACTTGTCCTTTACCTCGAAAAGGATACTTACGAAAATAAAAAGTGTTAAAAAAAAAGGTTCTCTCCAAACTGGCAACGTTGTAGCGCGATTTTTACCTGGTTCTTTGTTGAACGAAAACATCTTTTTACCTATCCAAACTGCTTCACCGGTCACGATTGCTGGCATGTGCACGTAACGAGTATGAATCCCAGAGAAAGAGAGTAGGAACGGGGTAAGTATATAAAAAAAAGATGAATTTAAAAAAGAATGAAAAATGCGATGCTATCGCGCCGCTATAAGAGCTAAGAGGGCAATTATTAGAGCAAGTACACGACCACATCGAGAATCTCGAAAAAATTTCATGGAAAAAGGCCTTCCCGTGCACAACAAACTCCCCCACCTGGGGGCCCCAAAGTAAATCCGAGTTGCGCAGGTGAAACACAGTCTCAGTGGCCGTCATGGGCACGAAGGAGCTTTTCAAATTTCCTCGAGGAATTGCTCCGAAACACAAAGGCCCCAACTCCCTACCCCCCATCCGGGAGGAAAGTAAAAAAAAAAACGGCTTGAATTTCTGAATTTCGCGGCGACCAGTCGTAATAACTGACGCAGTTGAATAATACAGGTAACCTTTGAGCCCCTCGTCAATTTTACTGCTGTAAGTTTGTACTTACCTGAGAAAAAAGACGGTGTTTTTGCTGCTTTAACCGGCCCGCGTGCTTCTTCCTCCTGAAATATTTCGTGTCTTACCTTTAGTCAGACTCCGAACAGGGCCCAGCCATGTGCGACGAAGGTAGCTCAGGTGTAACGAGGAGAAACCAAAGAAAGCTTTTTTACAGTGGCCGACAAAACGGTCAGCTTCCTCTGGTTGCATTGGATGCGAACAATCTCCGGTTTTAGCAACGGAAAAAACTAAACATTTGCAATTTTTATTAACTTTCATTTTACGAAATCTGCGCAACTTTATATATTTCAGGCCCTGGTGCCGAATAATTACCAATTTTTTTAATATTTTTTTACTATTTTTTAATTAGTGTTAGTTGCGCTCGGTCGAACAGAGGCTTCGCAATTCTATAATAATAAATTGCGTTGCGTCTATTTTGCAGCCTTGGTACGGGCCATGTTATGTAAATATGTGCGTCTGCATTCGATTGTTATCAGCGAAATTAATCGATTTTCACACGAATCGCATGTTGAAGACTGTTTGCTCAAAAGAGGCTAAATTTACGCCTGACTTTGGCTGGTTCGGCAGCTGTTTTTGCAGGTGCGTTCCGGTTGGTAAATACTAAAATTAAAGCATATGCATCGACTTCCAGGGTCTTTGACTGGAGAGTTTTTTAAGGGGTTATTGCCTTGATGCATAACGGAAATGGGTTTGTTTCCGTAACACGGATTTAGCAGTGTCATCTTTGAGAAATGAATCAGACAATATGAAAATTAAATTAAATTAAAATCGTTTTGGTACTACATTACCAGAAGTTTATGTACATATTTGTATATCTTATACAATATATTCCAATATTAAGTAAATCCTTGATCATCCTATCATCACCTTTTTAGGATTCTGTACCTCATAATGGAAAAACAGAATCCTTTAATAGGATAACTTTGTTATCCATGCAAAAAAATGGGATCTTTCAAAGCGTTTCCTCATACTAAAGTCATATTAACTGACTGATCATCGAAATTTATAAGGTTTTTCCCTTTGACCTGGGCATTCCTGATTTAGCACAAATGAAGCTCTTTTGGCATAAGTGAAGGAATAAATCTGAAAATCACTAATTTCTAATTCTAATAATTTGTTGCTCATTTCTATTTAACAACCGGCTGTTAGTTCTACTTTTAGTATTTAAAGTACCTAACTGAGCTAATTCAAATCATTCAATATATGATCCTTAAAATTGTTCATTTGAGTCGTTAATGTTTTTACCACGCAAATTAAGAATAAATCTTAATATGTATTTTCATATTTCTTCATCCATTATCCAACCAAATAGAAAAATTACCCTTGCATAATATGCCCCCTTCACCACAAATAGTACCTAAACTCCGTGCGGCGACACGGCAGATCGACTACGTCGCAAAAGAGTCGTGATAAAATTTTTTGAGGAAAGTCGTGAAGTCTCCAGCTGGTTAATTCGTTTACAATCGCATGCCAGCCGGCATGTCACGCAATACGTCCAACTGGATAATTTAGGCCAACATGAAGGTTGCGACATGTGCCTCTTTTTCTTATCTTCCTTCCACCGCCGAGAACAGCCGAAAAGAACAGAACAGCGACAATTTCTGATTCACATTAAAAAATCGGCTGTTTGATTTTGGAACTCAAATGCGGAATGAAAAATATTTAATGCATATGTTATTTATGTATATTTTTTTCGGAAACTAAAAGCGACGCAATTTATTCTAAGATATCGGAACGCAAAGTAGGAAAAGTATAAATAGAATAAAATAGGAGGAACACAGTAATTAATTGTTATTGTAAGATTATTTAGTACGATTAATAATATCTATCTATCGACTAGCTAAATTATTATAGCTTTAGTCAAGCCAAGGTATGCAGCTCTCTGAGGCGTTTGTTAATTGTTAGCGAAAATAAATTCATTGATTTTTGTAATAATATTTTTCTTTTGGAATAATAATTACATATAGGAGAAAGTGGTTTGAGTGGATCGTGGTACACACTGAATCATTAATATATATCTACATATCTAGATATTTTATAACAAATATACATACATATAATAGTGCGTTAGTTATACGCGTGTCGTATGTCAACACTTTCCTCATGCGCTGATGATGATTACCTACACGTTTCGAAATTTTAGTATTTTTGTATTATTTTAGTAATTTTAGTATTTTGAAAAAATAAAAACGTGAGTTCAACTTTTCGCATAATTCCAAAAGTGTTGAGATCTTTGTTTATTTGTTTAAAGTGATTTTATTATACTGGTGAATTTGTGATCTTAAGTTTAACTATGTATGTATATTGTTAGAATACACACACGAGGAAATGCCATTCTTTTTAAACAAAAATTATTATTCCTCCTTCTTGTGGAATTCCCAGCAATTCCAACAGCAAAAGTATCTACAAAAAAAAAAAAAAAAAAAAACACAACAATTCGACAATACTTTTGCTACTTATAAGGATTTCAAAAATAACTGATCCACTATTGACCATCTTTGCTCTATGTCCTCTTCAGCTAAACTTCTGGTAAAACTAAGCTAAACTTACAAATTTTAAAAAGAATATCAAATCCGCTAAATACGCACAAATTTCCATGTGCACCGGTGGAGGTGCAAAACAGCGGTATGTTCGCGAGGGTGGCCAGACGTCGTGACGCTGCTGCTGCTCGGAGCGTCTGCGAAGAAGGTGAACGGGACCGCAGCGTGTCGCCAAGAGTGGCACACAACATCAGCGCGACATCTGCCATGTGCTCGCCGCGGACTGGTTTGGCCAGCGCGGCTCCCACCCGCACCGCGGCCGCGGATGGGCGCCAAACGAGTTCCGAAATGCACCGGAGATGAACTCGCGCGGCGGAGCCGGAGTCCCTCTGACCGGTGGCGCCTGATCGATCGCGGGTGCGGGTGTCGCGGGGGTGGGTGGCCCCGTCAGATGGTCGGTCTTCCTCCACGAGGTGACTCACTTTGTTGGGGGGGCTCCGCGGCTCCGCTCATCGAACATGCGCTTCGCTCCGGCCGGTCTCTTCCTGCTTTCGTTTGCGTTGGTAAACAGCCCCAAAAGGGAAGAAGACGGGAAGTGTGCACAGATGGCAGCACTTCCGCTCTCTTCCGCCGTCTTCGGGTAGCTGTACACTCGCGGGAGATGGACGGAGCCGTGCCATGGCCTGTGTGGGGCGCTTTGGGAGCTCCAACTGAGAAACTTTAAGCTCAGTTTTGTGCCGGTCGACCGGGCTTGGACCTGGGTTTGGTATGGCACCGTACGGCACGGCACGGCCGGCGTACTTTGAACGGGGCCCCAATCGACAGCGATTGCAGGCCCCCCGACCGGCGGACGCCCAACCACCCCCCAGTTGTTCCAAGTAAGGAAGTTTGCGAGAACTTTTTTGCTTGGTTGCAAGTAAGACGCTCTCGCGTCTTAAGCGCTCTGGGGCTCCGCTGACCGAGGTTGAGCCCGAGCGTCTTGGGTTCGTCGGGTGCGGGCTTGGGGTCCCCTGTAAAATGTTTGAAAAGAACCTGCCGCAGGACTGGCAGCGGAGTCCGACGTCAGCCAGTCAGTCTAATGCAAGACCCCCAGATACGGAGATCGTGCGCAGAATTACCCGGTCTAGAACGAATCTGATACCCACCGCGAAACCCCCGGACGGACGACGACGGCTGACGGGTGCACGGGACGAGGACGGGAAGCGGGAAGACGACGAAGACGCGGGGCGGCGCGACGGGGCATAGTCGTCTCATCGCATGAGCGCGGTGTGACGAAGGCGGCGCGGCGCGGTGACGGTTCAGTTGCTCGATTCCTCCTCGCGGACACGCCACATCGACATCGGCACGGAAGGCAGCGCAGCACGGCGCTCCGACACTCGACAGCAGCGACCAACAGCAGCGAGATTAGTTCAGCCGAAGTGGTGCGCTGGATTAGTTCGTTTCGTCGGTGCCTAGGCGAAATTGTGACGGATGCAACAAATAGTCGAGTTCGCTCGTTGGTGAATCGCTCACACCCCTCCCCCGCACCCCACTGTGGCATTGTCGCGCTTTTCATCAATCGCTCAAATTGCGCTTCTTCTACATAAATTTTGCTTCTGTTTTTTTTTTGTTTTTTTTGGTTACATTCTCGTGGATTTGGTTTTATTTAGTTTTGATTCGGCGTCGCCGCTTCTGTTTGTTGTTTTCCGCAGATACGTGAAGTTGTATCTTCTTTTTTCCGGCACCGAACTTTAGATACCCCCTGTTGGTGGTAGGCTCTTCAGATACAAAACATCGTTGTTGGAGGACGGAACGGTCCTAGTGTCCGGAACCTTATGTTTTGTATTTCAACAAAAATAATCGTCAACCATCTTTTGATATTTTTCAGTTAAAAACAGTTTGAAAAAAAAAACATTTCTTACAACTTTTCAAGCGTGGAAAAGAAACAATTTTCGTGTTTTTTTATTTTACTCATTAAAAATCTTACAAAAGATTTATTGTGGTTCAACAAAAAAAAATAACGAACGGAGTTTCGACGGCTGTATGTCTAATTTTGTTTTAAGTGGGAAAAAAAGATTGTTTAAAAACGAATAAATAAATAAAACCTAATAAAAAAAACTACTAAACCACCTTCTTACCGCTAATTGCTAATTTTATCTGAGAAAGAAGAAAAAAATATCGAAGCTGTGAGAAGAAACGTGATCTTTCACTGCCCGTCTTGGGGAAAAGAATTGTTTAATTAAAAAAGAGTGATTGCGAAATTTTCTTTTTTATTGCTTTTTTGTGTGTGATCAGTGGGCAAAATTAATATTATTAAGCACCAACTGCAACAAATGGTGTAAGAAAATTATTTTGAAGAGATTTTACTGTGGATAATGAAATAGTCTTTGACTCAACAATTTTCCAGAGATATTAACAACGAATCGTTCTTGCGGATTGTTTTCTGTCTTTTGAGGTAAATATAAATCATATAAATTTTAGAATATAAGGGTTTTCTAAATTTAAGAACTAGTATAAACGTTAGAACCTGGAATTCATTGTGTCCAAAAGATTAAAACTTAGTTTGATCTATTCTTAAAGTTAACCTTCCATTCAATTTAAATTGTACCTGTATAAAAAATGTATAAAATCTAATGCACCTACTTGAAACACATGAAACTGAAAAATGAAATTGAAAATTAAATTGGATTTAAATACATATATGGAAACAGAATCTGTAATTACAAACTTTATTATTGATAATAAAATAAAATAATAAAAGGTTTTGTACATACATATGTATGTAAAATGGCCAATTAATTTTCTAGAAAGTATTGATCATGAGCAATTGTAAAATAAAGTTGGTTATAAGGCCGATTCCAGGGATAAGTTTAAAGGGTTCAGTTATGATTCATCCTAAGTATGGTAATTATCAACTTTAAATTACATCGTTATGGCCCTATAAAGTTCTACTTGTAATGTAACATTTATATCTGCCGTCATAAATTTGGTAATAATATGGTAACATATAACCACTTTACAGGGAGCTAAAGTTTGTTCGTTTTGTTTCTACAGGAAAAATTAGGGAGTGAATTGATTAGTTATTAACTCAGAAGCAAGATATTAGTTTATTTATAATTCATATTGAAAAAAATTCAAAATTCAACTTCTATTCTATTAAAAATGTATAGAGATCGTTTTGAGAGTTTCTATACATATCTTTGAAGCCGGTAAACGAATATTTTTATCTTTTTTAACTGTAGGATTAGTTTTTGCCATTTAAGGAAGTAAACTTCCGGGAACCGCTGTAGCAAATTGGTAAACGATTTTATGAGCACAATTCTCAGTTGGTTTTCATTTACTAAAATTAATTTAAAGCCACGCTTACTTAGGTTTAACTGCAATAGTAGAACCAAAGATACTTTTGAACGACCATAAAATTGTGGTAGTCTCGGTGTAATTCGCCGCATCCCAGTTAAGATTCGTGTTAACAAGGTAATCATAAATCAAAGATTTTATGACCATTTTGCGACGGCGTTTGATTAAAATTATACTACATACAATATAAATGTTCAGGTAGACATATTAACCTAATTCGAGAAATTGAGGAAATTATATATTCTATTTTTGATAATTCTCGACTAAAACTAAATATCTAAAGATATCCTTGTTATAACTATTTAAAATTTGCAATCAAAATAATCGTTACACATGTTATCCGATAAAACATGATCTGGCAAATGGTATTAGTCGTCAGTCTAGATTAAGAATAGCCATTTTAAAGTTTGCCGCAATTTAAAGGATAGGTGTACAACTCGCTCTAAGCCCTAAGGAGCGTCTGTGTCTGGAAGAAGGGATTTTATCCATTTATTCCTTTCACTTCAAGGACACTTTTCATGCCAATGCGTTCGCACGAAGCTCGTCCATGTCCCACCAGCCGGGAATTATTGTGTTACAATTTTATCACATTTACCATACGCGATGACGGGAGTGATTCTGCATGCTCTTAACGCGCAACGCGCTGCTTATCGGCTGAAGCGCGATAAGAAAAGTGGGGGGCTAAGTGCATTCATGTGAAAGGGAACGAAATCGATTTTCCCCCCCGGAACCCGCCGCTTTTCTAAAATGAGCTTGACTTTCAAAATGATATTGACTGCTTTACAACAGAATTCAATTTCAGCCAATTCGACAGCGACCCACATACGTCCCTCGGATATGTGGCGGGGTCGAACGAATGCTTCTTCATTTACATATGTCTAATTGTCAGGAGCCATATCTTCGTATCTATTATCAACAACTCGTGGCAAACCAAATTACGGCCAAGCAGAGTGAGAAACTTTAATATTCTGTTAAAGTTAATGTTCTTTTCCACAAACAAAGTTTGTCTATAAAGGAATTTTGCAAGACTCTCTATTAACATGAACAATTTATTGGCCCATAATATGTCCAATATTAGCAGAAGGACATATTGACAGACATGAAAATACATAGATAGACAGACACACAGCGAGTCCTAACATAAAATGAGAGTTTTTGGTAAAGTTCATATCAAAACTTAAAAAATCGGAATTCTACACTCAGAAAAATATTTCGTAAATTTTAAGAAAAATAGGGGAGCAATATACGAAAAAGACAGATGACTTCGAGTTAATTAAAAATTTCATAAAAGCTATGATATATTATTACGAGTATTTAAATGTTAGCACATCGTTCTTATCGATATACGTAGAGATTTATTTAAGCAAAATGTCTCTGTTAAAGATACAATGTATTTCTTCGGTTTTAAGACATCTGGATGTAAACTTTCTATTAGACTTTTATAGTTAAATTCGGCAAGCAATGTATTTTTTCGTATATTAGACGGGGAAATAAAAAATAAGAAATACCTTATGTTTTTATTTCGGATTTATTAAATATTTCTTTTTTTCTTATTAAAAATGTGTCACAACAACTTGAAAATAAATAAAGCCTTTTGATTCTGAAGAGTTCTAATATACTTAGTTATTTCAAAGATATAAATTGTTTGATGAACAAACTGTTTATTTATTTATTACACCAATATCCTGACTGTACAATAAATAGTATATGCATATAAGTCATGTGACTACAAACCAGTATATATAATAAAATCGTTAAATGTAGAGAAACAACACTGGCAAATATGAATTATTTTGAAACGTATTTTTAAATCTTAGTTTATTTATGTACATTAAAATCTAGCAAACAATAATTTCTGTTGCACAGAGTTATGAGTTAATAGGACCATACTTACCATAGTTGTTGATGAGTCAATTTTTATAAAAAGTCAGTTCTTCGGAGATTAACTATGAGGTTTAGTGCTATATGTGAAGCGTAGAACAATTAATTTCACCATAGTTAACAATGCTCCAATGCCTGTAAATTCAACAATTTGAACCTATTACTGATACAATGTTGAAAATCTTTTTTTACTTTTAAGATTCAAAAAACTAATTGGTTGTTGGGACATTTTATATAAATTTATATATCGTAAAGTGTATAGTATGGCAATTTTGTATAAAATTTTAAATAATTTTCTTAAATATAATGAAAAAGTCCCTAATATGTATCTTACGATGTTGTTTTTAAAAAAAATTGTGAAATATTTTTCTGAATGTTACCGGTCTGATTTCGTTATCCGTTCGTCGAGCAGTCTTTATGCTAACCCAAAACTTAAAAATTTGCAAAATTATCTCTGTATGCCATTTTCTGTGCATGGGTCCAGATCTCTTTGGTATGAAATACTAAAAATTAAATTAAAGATTAATTAATTATTTTCCTTCTTACCACAAAACCGAATAATTACGTTCAAAGTTTAGGTTTGACCGAAAATTAAAGTTACTCATTGTGTGTTGACCTTCCAATTAGCAGCGGGTCACTGTTCGGCCCGAGACGTATCCAGCTGCCAAAATAGACCCTTTTCAGCCGCGATGAATTAATTTACCACCGCATTGAGAATGTTTTTTGTGCTAAAATCAATAAAAGCCAGCAAATCCACAGAATCCATTGTCTATTGTCTCTGTTTGCATCACCTGCCGCGACGAGCGCTGTTTGCTTCATTTCCGCTCGTCCGCCTTATCACACCTGCCGAAACGCGAAAAACCGTCACACACCTTTGTGGTGGAGGGTGAGGAGCAGGGGTGGACGGTTTTTTTCGGAATCGCGCGACGTCATCGGCGCGGCTGTGGCGAGTCAATGCCCAAAAATTTCTACAAGAATTTCCCAAGGAGCGATAAAGAAATTCGCAGCACGAGCTGTAAATTGCTGCTAAGAAGGCTGTCTTAAAAGTCGAAGACGACGAGTAATGGGGCCAGCGCGGCGGCCAGCAGCGTCTTCGGAACGAGGGCCAATTGAGACGTATCTCCTCATCAGGGGCAAGGCTGCGCGGACGCTCGAGGCGGAGGATGGTGGCGGCTGCTGGTGCTGCTGGACCATCATCTCATCGGCCGCGTGATGTCATTAATTAAACATACGTCGGCCGGACTAAATAAGTTGAAAACAAATGGACGAGTAAATCGCTTGAAATATTTATTGGGCCAAATGAAGCAGAGAAGTGATCAAGGGTCGGGAGGGCGGCGCGGCGGCGCTCCGGGGTGGCTATGTGGAGCTGCGACTCGGTTAGGGAAAAGTTTTCCAATCGCGTCTTAATTGGGGCAAAAACCGCGCGCGCTCTCAATGAATTTCCAGAGTTGGTTTTTTGTTTTGTTTGTTTTTCGAAATGTTACTCGCTGAGTTATGTAAGTTTTTCGGAAAATTCAAAACTTCCTCTTCGACGGGCGGCTCTCTAGAGAGGGAGGGTGAAAAAGTCGTCGTAATCGTCGTCGCGGAAATTTTGCAACTTAATTCGCCTTCCAAAAAATTCGTCGTGCCATTTTGATGTTGTTCCTATATATACATTATATACTTACATATATATAATAGTATTATATATAACTAAGCGAATGTGTGAAGCCCGTCTGAGCACCACCCAAAGTTTCTTCCGATAGCAAAACGTTTTTGTCGGGGCATTCCACTTTTGCTTTATCTCGGAAACGGTTGCCTGCCGGCGTTATCGGACGCCCTGAATTTGCACGCCAAATGCGAAACATTCGCGGAAAACGCGCACGGCAAAGAAATAAGGACGGCCAGGGATATTGTGGTTTGCCTGGCAATTTGTTAATTTTCGGGAGAAGGAAAAGGAAGTGGTCTGCGGTTAGAGTTTGATTTCTCAAATCCTTTGCAATTTGGTGCAGGGCAACAAACCAAAACGACCGATAACAGAAATTGAGGTCGATACTTAAAAATATAAATTCAAATGTTTTATACAATTATATTATAAAATCAACCGCATTCTGTTTAAATTACATGCATATTAACTAAAGTGTTTGGTTAGTACTGTACATATAATAAAGTTATTAAGTTCTTGGGAGTTGCGAAACTAAAATTTTAGTTAATACAACCAAGGTTTTGTTTAAATGTGAACCGCATATCTAGTTGTCTCAGCCAAAATTAAAATATCTTTCGATCAGTCTTACAGGTTTTTGAACAAAACAAAATAGAATTATATGTAGTTTTAGGTAAATGCGTATTTAACCAAGCCCTCAGTTCTTTTTAATATTTAACTAAAATCGACATTTAATTTTATGCTTCATTGGTCCATGGTCTCATTTATTAATTGTAACTTCTTATTAAAATTAATTATTTAATTTAATTTAAAGCATTCAAACCATTTCCATCCACTCTACTCGTAGACAAGCTATTTAAAGAAATATGCAATTTTGCGCGTATACTCATTTTTAAACATGCAACATTAAATGCTTATTTCAATTTCGGTCAAGCAAAGATTTATGTATTAATCTTTGAAACTTTAGCTTATGAGACTACCTTTGCAGTATTAGTTATCTAACTAACTAAATCCTGACGTTGCATTAATCGAGTTAATTTGTTTAAACATTAGTTTTAAACAAACTCGTTGGTGAATTGTTGAAAATTAGAAGAGGATAACCAGTAGCACAGATATATGTATGTAGTAAACTTGAAAAATCAAGTTAAATTTAACCAATTTATTTTTGGAGCCTTGTTGCAGTAACTTTGTCGTTTTGACCTCTCCAACCTAGATTTGCTTGTATTAATCTACCTTTTTGGAATAAAAGTGAAACAAGCCAGTTTTATTAAATTTACCAGTATCTTTTTTTTTCAGTGTAGGATTTTCTATATTAGAAATTAAGTTATAGAAAGTTGTTTGGCACAAAACATGGTACACAATAAGAAATAAGACACAATTCTTAAAATTGAAATTCTCTTAAATTTCCCGCTAAAATGTCGATTAAAAAAGGTCTTTTATTAAAAATTTGGATACTAACTCTTTAAATTGATATTGTTGTCTGTTTTTATCTTATTTCTATAATCTTTGCAATGCATTGAAGATATCGCACACAATGTAGAACTGGGGACAAAAAGTCCATTCGAGTTTGCTTAGTTGATAAAATTAACCCAAAATCAAAGGTTTTGCAGATAAGCTGATATTTTACAAAATCCATAGAATTGCACTAATTGCTGAGAGTGCACGTGTTAGAAATTTAGATCGTCTGAAATTATCGAAATTCCGGGGTGAGTCTGATTTTATTACAAAATGTCTAATTTGTTAATCGAAGACCTGTCGTGCGGTAGCCCCAGTCCCAAACCTCCTGATTAACAGCGCGAAATGTCGGTCATCCCGCGACACGGCATCGCAACATGGGGCCGGGGGAGGGAAAGGGGTGGAAAAATGCGGAAAATATTTGTGCAAAACTGTGCGCTCATTTGCATTCCGTGTGCAGCGGAAGAGATCACAGCGGCCTTTAACTGCATCAATTAAAGGCGGGCTTAGATCGAAAAGCGATTCGCGGGTGGTTGGGGGCTGGGTCGCGTTTTGCATTCGCAATGAGCCCGGCCAGCGACACGTTCGTGTCGCTCGTTTATCTCCTTCGACAGGTGAACACGGCACGGCGGACAGGTTGCCGCCGCCGCCGCGTCGCGCCGCCACCAACGACAGCAAAACACCGGAGCGCGCCAGAACTCAGGTGATTAGGGAGAATCCCGAGTGATCCCGGGGAAAGTATCAGGTGCGCTCGGTACACCTGTCGCCGGGAACTCATAAGGCAGGTGCATTGTTTGTGCCGAGAAAGGCCCTGCCTCTGGGGTCTGAGGAGTTTTTTTTTGTTTGTCCCCTCTTCCTCCCCGTGGAACCGGGAACATGTGTGGCCGCGAGGGAACGCCAGACTTCCTGGGGGATAACCGCAGCCTTCCGCTGCATGCAGGAACAGAAGGTTTAATCCTCGATGTGGGATTTTGGGACGGATGCTCCTGTATGACACCCACGTTAATTGCAGGTGAGGATAAAATCGCACACACCTCGCTTTTTCCTCCCTCGAAATTGAGCCTGCATGCAGCTGGGGAACGAGTGTAGCGCAGCGCGGGCTCAGATGAAAGGGTTCAGCCGTGGTGCGTGCTGGGCACAAACCACACACACTGGCGGCGGGAGGCACCTGCTCCTGTTAATGAAAGAATTGTTCCAGAAAGTCCTCGTGGCGTGTTTACATGCCCCCAAACATAACAAAAGCGGCTCAAGTGCAAGGAGAGTCGCCTCGATCCCGGAGACCGTCGACGTCCTCGTCGCATTGTTTCCCAGTCAATGAGGGTGGATGGGATCGAACCGGGACCGGGACCCGGGACAGGGACACATCACCGCCGGTGGCTGCTGGTCTCTGTTCAGCAAGTGCCTTCGATGCGGGTGGCAGCTCCTTTTTGAAAATGACAAAAACCGAAAAAGGTCGAGACGTGTAAGGTCCTTGATGCGGCGCTCGAGTCACAGAGGGGCGCACCCGGGTCCCGGGGGGGATGCAAGTCTGCACTTAGCAGACACACCAGCACACATCCCGTGCAGCCCTTCGTTTTAAGTAGCACCCTTCAAAGGGTTTTGCAATCTTATGCTCGACGGGGTCTGCGCTAATTGGTACAAGAATTCCATCCCTTGCCCCTGGAGTGTGCGCCGGGACGAACGGGAGCAGGGGAACTGGGTGTTATTAAGAGCTAGTAAATTTCCAGTTCGTGGCAATTGCAGAAATCCGAGGGATTTCTGGAATAGCGAAGGGATTTTGTGGGAATAAACACTGCGGCTGGGGTTGACATCCTTGTGGTCGTTCTGGAGGAGCGCTTTATTTACAAGGTTCCGGCTCAGCTGACTCGAATACCGTGCAGAAATCTTTTCCTGGAAGTCTTGCGGGTTACGAGGAATTTACGAGACGTTTTTCAGACGTTAATCGACATTGGGAAATTTAAGAATATGCAGGTCGTTATAAAATTCTTTTTAACTAAACCCGTCGTTAACGTTTAAATTGTTGGCACGTTTAAATATTTCCTATTCATTTAATTATTTTCAAACTTTTCAACTCTTGAATCTTTACGGTCTTTTGGCTCCGATCACAAACTTCTCAAAGAATTTAACCCATTTACAAATAAATTTGATCCAAAACGCAAATATATTTAATCCCATCTGCAAATCGGTTTAAATATCAAACGAAAATAAATTTAAGCTTTTCACAAAGGAGAATGGGCGTTTTGGTCTACAAGTTCTCAAGTTACTTTAAGTGGAAAATTTGGTAATATGTATTACAATTAATGTCTAATAATAGTATTTGCGGAGTTATGACTACTAAAATAGCCATTGAAAAATTATGTTAAAGATCATATTTTGCTAAAAATTTTTCTTTTCACACTTTTTTATCAAAACAATTTTTTTGGTAAGTACGTAGTCTTTCCACCCTAGCGCACTGAGGTTCTCAACGATATTCAAAGTGGTCATCAGATATTGTATATAAATGAATTTACGGGAATTTTAGAAACTTTATTAAAGCCTCGACACTTACACACTCTTACAAATCATATGAAAAAGCATATGACTTCTCATAAATGTCGACTCATATGGTGTAAACTCACCCATATCTCTCATATTACCTGACATTTTTGTAATCAAATGACATTTTAAAAATTAGAATTGTCTCTTAATTAATCTGAGAAGTCATACATAGGAGTTTGAAAGCGTCTGTGCATTTTCAAGTACATAAAC
This sequence comes from Machimus rusticus, assembly GCA_951509405.1. NCBI lineage: Eukaryota > Metazoa > Arthropoda > Insecta > Diptera > Asilidae > Machimus > Machimus rusticus. Next base: position 11,776,004 of record OX608054.1, on the reverse strand, counting down.
TCAAACGGATTGTTAAATATATGTCAACAAGAAAACTATAATGCTATGATGTGAACTCAAATAAAAAATCGTATGTTTAAGCATATTATTTATCAGATAGTGTAAAGCTTACTTAGGGATTTTGTTATCCAATAATGGCTTTTGTCGTTACAATATGATTCTCAACAACGTATAACTATGAAGGTGATCTAACCGAAAGTACTAACAATTCATAGAAGGTACGTTAATTTAGTTGGTTTTGCTTAAAAAGCCTGCTATTGATATAATATTCATTGCTAGAGGAGGGGTAGACCACCTCACATTTTTGCTCATTCTCCTTTATTGACATAGGGTGCCAATTAAAATCCAAAATCGTATGGGTTCATTAGTTGTAGACGTAGGTACTACTTACTTTAAATCGGATAACACCTTTAAATGATATTTATTTCATTTTGATTGAATTGGATTGAAATAGTTAATTAATGAATTGTTTCTATAACAAGAACAGAAATCACTTCGTTTTAGTGGTGATAAAGAAAAAAAAATAATACCAATGCATTTTTGGTATTTCATTAAACATTCATCTCCTCAATCAGGAATTTGGACAGAAATATCAGGGCTTTTTGGATAAAATCAATGTTACCACCCTACAAGAGCTTTAATATGCACCCCGGAGCTTCCATCGAAATTACACCAAATCTCTACGCCCCAGAAGTGCAACGTTTTTGCGATTTTACTCTATTTTGGGTGCGAAACTCGTGAACCAGTGCACAGGGTGCGACTGAAGTTGGTGAATAAAAAATTTACAGGTAAAAACGATAAAAAAAACCCCAAACCTCCTGTATACTGGCAGGTAAATAAATCCACTGCCAATCTCGCGTCCACCTGCACCACGGCGTGGAGGACACCAGCGGAGCCCGAGTGCGGGTGGACCCCGTTGGAGCGAGCGCCTGTTATGACACACCGCTGCCGGCGTAGAAAATTATCCGCCAAATGAAAATTGATTGCCTTTCCGCAAGATTTTCTGGAGTGTTAAGCGGTAGCACCGCACCGCATCGCTCCGGCGCGGGCTGGGCAGCAGTTGCACCGCTCGCCTGTCGCACCGCGCCGTACGGCGAGAACCCCATTGTTGGGCCCGGGAATAAAAGGGTTCGTGGCTTGGCGCTGTAACGGCACTACCGCGAGTCGTGAGTGTTTCTGAAGCTGAAAAAGGCACCGGGTGGCGGAGGGAAAAACGTGAAATATGTCTCCGATTCGATTTTATTTTGCTGTGGCGTTGTAAAATTGTTTTATTGCCCCGTGACAATGACAAGATCGTCGGTGATTATTAGCGTGATCTCATTATACAGGGCGATTATGGACTTTCAAATTGGCAGAGCTGAGGAAATTTCTTTAGATCACATATTCCATAGTCTATAAATTGTCTTTTGTTAAAGGAATTTTTTTCGCGAAGATCTATATGATCTGTTGCATATTAAATTTAACAAAAATTTCATAACCTTCACTTTAAGAATTGAGGTAGCCACTACTAGAAAGCTTGAAAATTGGCATTAACCAAATCAGTGGTTCTTTGTATATGATATAGTAGCTACTAGCAATCTTTCAAGGTTTTCTTATATTCCAGTATCACCTGCCCAATTTTGAATTTTTTAACATTGTCATTTGTCAAAATCTGTCCAGAAGTTTTGATTGCACAACTTAAATGTATAATACAAGTAAACTTACAGACATCAAGGTGAAATATGTGCGTATTGTCGTGTTAGAGTCGGATTAAGTACTTTATTGATGGGTCGGCCGGTAAATCTAAAATCATGTTCAACATTCAATTTAAGTATTTTTTTTCCAATCTGTAATATCTTGTTTCATCTGCGAAGTATGTAATCGAGTATTTTAGCATTTGAAATTTGTTAACAAATATTTCTTGACCTTCTGTAACTATGAAGGGATAATATAATTTGATTGCTCATATATCAGCTTAAATTTTTGTCAAGGTCTAATGGGTTTTTTGTTATTTACATTATACTAAAAATAGCAACGATTCATAAAGATCTGATGATGAAAAAGATCATTATTTAACCAAAGTAATTACCATAATTACCAGCCAGAACGGAAGAGTGACCAGCGAAAAAAGTGGAGGCATGGTCAGGTTCCACAATACAATAAATGGTTCGCTTTCCTGAGGATTTTCAATCATGACCCTCATAAAGTCTGAAGCTGGAAAGAATGAGACATTTGTACAACGCAATTTGCAAATTATATAACATCGGTCGGCAGCGGATAGTAACAAATAATGGCAGAAAAGCGGAAAATGAAGTATATGTAAAAAATAAAACTAAAGAGAAGATATGCATGAAATCGGAAACTGCTTACGAATATAAGTGGCAATCCATATCATTTCCATATTTTCCCATTGCCATCGTTTTATTCAAATGAATGCGCCGTCGCACACATGCAAAATTGCACTGGGCCGATCTCATCACATGTAGCAGCAGCATTTTTGCAATTACCTTCGGGCCTCCAGTTGCATTGTTCTATTAAAAAAATAAGGCGAAATAAGAAAAAAAAATAAGATGTTAGAGGAAAAAAAATAGTGCTGCGGTGCGCTGCCGTAGAAAAATTATGGAGAAGAGGGACTGCGAAAAATGTTCTTCGGTTTACATAAGCGCGCGAAACAATTGTCGATGCATTTGCGGCGGGGATCGTGGAAAACCGCAGCTCTTAGCGGCGACGCCGCCGCGCCGTCGCGTCGCACCGCACCGCACCACAGCCTTTCTACGCCGCACTGGAGGCTTTCTGCTTTCTTTGTATCATTCTTTCTCACAAAACGCCCGGGGGGGAAGGGGCAGGGGGCTCTCTTCGGGGTCTGAGATTGCGGCGGTGCACGCTACAATAGACCAAGTGCTTACGTCCGATATCACATGTCTTCGTCGCCGATTTCCATCTTCCAGCAGTGTGCGCGCGCAGCTTTGGTTTAAGTATCTAAAGTTGCGCGCCACAACGAGTTGGTTTTGAATTTCCGCGTGTATCGTCGTTAAGACGTCGAGTAGACGATATATAGGGCCTTCTACGGTCGTATTGTTACAAAAGGTGTGCACGGTGTAATTGTAATTTTCCTCATTTTCGACTGGCAGCTCGTTCACTTCCTCCTTCCTCGGGCTTGGAGGAGCTCCAAGACGGGCAAGGGGATTGAAGAGCGCCAAGAATTCCTTCTTGTGGCCCCATAGACCAATTTGAACAAGCGAACCGGCTGTCTTCAGGAGGAATTCTTAAAGAGTGGCAGTGAGATGACTCGATGGTTTTTCACCTTTCACTTTTGCCTGTTATCTCGCTCGGTGCAGGTAATACGCGAAAGAAGCAATAACTTAGCGGACTAATTAGTCTCAGACAAAGAAATAGAAAAAGACGACTGTCGGGTAAAAGGTGTAAGAAGAGATTTATTAGAGATTTTATATGAGTTTTGGTTACGCTAGAATTCTCCTCAAGGAACAGTTATTGACGGCTTAATAACCCAACGCCCGGGGTTATCATCGTTCAAGTACTCATCCAATTCGGCGGAAACGGATTGAAGAATTTATTTGAATGAAGAAAAATCACTTAGTGTAGTTTTCGGAGGTTTTGGGATATAATTTTTCTAAGTATATGTCGGAAATTCGGGTATTTAGGGTAATTTAACGGTACATAAGTCCTAATTGGACTGTAATCGTACTTTTAACCCGAACAAGCTGAAAAGCTTTTTTAAAATTACTGAGGATTTAAATTTTTTTTCTTCCGCATAGAGATCAAAGAGAGTGGAAAAAGTTGTGCTACTTTTACCAAATGTCTTCAATTTTAAAATAAACTGAAAAGACAGCTAAAAGCCTTTTAGAGCGTAAAAAATACGTGTAACTCTTGAATTTATTATTAGACAAGAAGATAAAATGGATTTTTGTTTTTATAAATCGAAAAAAAGAACTAGTAATTGTTCATTTTTAGTGCTCTACTATTCATTTTTAGTGAACATTAATCAATGGGCGTTTCTTGGTATCTATCTGTTTATTACAGTCTTTAAAGTAGATAGACATTACACATACGTTTCTTAATAGTTTTAAAGAATCACTTTTATGCTAAGGTATAATATTAAAACTTTTAAATTAATTTTTAATAGTACTTCAGAAGCTAAGAGCTGTTATAACGTAAAAAATGTTGCTATAAAAACCTGCCATAAAAATCTCAATTATCTCTGCTTGCGATCGAATCTTAAAAATCTAACAATCCCCCTTTTTTTGAAAGGGCTTTCATAACCTTTGTTTTCAACTCATATACATAGTTTTTTAGGAAAGTAGAAACAATTTCAATTTAAGATATATTGAAAAGTATCTAACGTCATATAATTTTCTCATAAAGAAAATATTTGGCTTTAATTTTAATATTCTATATACGCAAGGGTTATTTCCAATTTCTCAAGAAACCTATTTCGCGATTGATTTGTTTTGTGAATTTATGAAATCCCATATCGAAATTCTGTAAAATCTTTCCGTCAGATTTTATTTTTCACTCTATGCTCGTAATGATGATAATTTTAATCATCAAAGTACTCATAAAATAGAGAATATCACAACGTAATTTATTAAAGTGTTTTGCTGTAAAATGTTGGATACTATCAATTAGTTGAAGTTTTATGTCTCTTTTATGTAAATATTATTGACTCATCTTAACTCTAATTTGCCAATTAAAACATATTTTTTGTCGTCGAAAAACTTTTAATTATGTAAAAGTAATATTCGAAGTAATTAGTTTGACACCTGTAAAAATCCAAAACAAACTTCCAACTTTTAATTTAATCATGAAGTTTTCTGTTTCAGAAAGCTATAAGGATAGGTCGTTTCTAGTTAAAGTTTCGCTATCTTTTAAAATATTGTATATACATTTTAAATATTTATTAATGCATGGAGTATGAGCATGTTTTTACACGTTACCATTTTCAGTTCACACAGCAGGGAACGTGTGAATGATTGATACTATTCTTATCAAAAGTGTTAAGACACCTTTTAAAATTTTAATTGTAAAATTATTCTCTGAGTTTAATATTTTTCCTCAGTTAATTTTTTTACTTTTCAAATAATAATAGTTAATTAAGACTTTCATTCTGATTTTTAATATTTTTACGTAGGTATACATAAATATCTACATTAGTGGTAGCAACATTTTAGTTCTAATCAGATGAAAAAATCTCGATTTCAGTTGTAACGAGAAATAGAAGAATTCTTGTTATAACATTTTTATTAAGTCGTTGTTGGCAATGTATTTTATTCTAGGTTATTGCAGTTAGTTGTAAAAAAATTATATAAAGCGTTTTGTTTTTAGTTCTGGTATTACATTTCAATGTCAATTCCCATGTACACTCGTTTAGTTTTGAAAAAGCAATTGTTCTGTTGAATTTTGAAATATATATGTATATGATATAACTGGACATACCAAACGAATTGCATACCTATTACGTTGGGTAATGAGAGCAAAACATTTTATTATATTTACTATTTGATAATCGTAGTATGGTAAACAAGCTAATTAACCCGGTGCATGTATGTTGACATTTTACATATGTCCTCCATTCAGCTACTCTAAGCTATATAAGCTGAATTGATGTCTACAAAGTTGTGTTAAGAATCACTTGAGAGGAATGTTAAGTAATATATTTAAAGCTTTTAATTTAAAAAATATAAAGGGTTTTAAAAAAAAAAAAAACAATTTAAAATATTTGCACTGACGAGGGTATGAATAAATTAGTCTTAATTTTTGGCATTTGCTTAAATATTATTACAACAAATTTAAAAGGTAATAGGTATACTTCGCTTTGATGTGAAGTCATAGAACATTTTTGTAGCCTCTATGTCTACATACTCGTAGAACATTTTTGCGTTTTCGATCTGTGCAATGTCCATTCATGTAATAGAATTTTTAACTAAAAAGCAGTCATCTCATCCAATTTTCTCTAATTACACGTCACTCTGTTATCAATTGGTTTAATCAAAATGACATCAAATTGCTAATAGTCCACCCACCCGCACGTCGTGATCGGATCATAGTTTGAAGAAGGTCGTTAGGCTCACGTAAGTTTCTGCGGAGCTTTTCGTGAACGCCTTTTCCAGTGGGGTCATTACGGCGTCATCTATCTGACTTGTGTGTGATTATGGTGCTGAGGTCATTAGTGCCTTGAAACAATGGCCGAAAGCTCATGAAGCACGTGAATTATTGTTCTTCCGACTGGCTCTGGGTTGCTGCGGCGGCGGTGTATAAACTACATATTGTGGAACATTTCGAAAATCCTCTGTCGAGGCTCTTTGCAATTTATTAGACACACACGTCGTGGGTTGGCGAGGAAGCGCCCGTGTCCCACCTAGAAATAATTATTACTTCGTTCTCGCTTCCCCTGCCCCGGGCTCGCTGCCCCCTATATATCGAAATTCCCCGGTGGCGATGAGACCTTTTCCCGAACAAAGTGGAAAAGTGGCAATTTAGCTGCCGCTTGTAATTACGTTTGCCATTCATCCGACAACCGCTTCAATTGATTACACCCGACGCAAATAGCCAGGAGTGGTGGCTTGAACAGCGCCATTGACGTGTTCACCTCCAATTACTCAGATGCGCGCGATGTGTGTGCTTGTCCCATGCGATGCACCAGAAGTTAGCGCCATTTCACCGTGAAGGGGATTTTTGTAAACACGCAAAAAATGATAAAGTGTTTTTTAACGTTATAATGGAAAAAAATATGTTCGACTCTGCGTCACCCTTATATTCAATTTTGTTCTGAAACTCTATCAACTTTTCTAGATTGAATCTGCATCACGTTGCTATTCGTCATTCGAAATAGAAATAAAAGTTGGATTATAATAGAATACGGTTTTTTACTTAGATAGTAGCACTTCTGAAATAAATATAAAACCTCTCATTTATCTTGAATTCTAATCATATTTTCTATAGATGTATCGAGTATCTTATATACAAGATATGTATTTTGTAAATATTTAAATAATTTGTCGCATATTGTAGGTATTTCTAAATACTAATCGTTAATTTTCCTATCTTTTACAGAAATCCAAGAAGTTCGATATTTTATGAAAAAGAGAATACTGCACAATTTAGCAGCTAAACAAAGTTTTATTTGAATTAATTACAAAAATTTTGACAAAAACCATCACCATTTCGTCGATTGCGATTAAACGAAGGCCAACGCTGCCGCAAACGCCAGCGAGTGCCCCACAGGTGCTGTCACCAAAACGACAGTGTCCAACTGTCCAACAATTTACACCACAAGCGGCGGCAGCAGCAGTTGCATTAACTAAAGTCGGCCATCAATTGCAGCATACAGCCTTACAGCAACTGCATCAACAGCACACATTAGGGCAACTGCACCATCATCATCATCATCACCATCAGCATCATTCCGGACAGATATTGGTACCAGTGACAACACAAACCACTGTGGCAGCCCAAACGACAAATATACCAAACAATTTGACTGCTGCGAACACAGTTGTCTCTCAGGTTGGTAGCACTACTGCCACAATTGCCCAGTCTAACGGAAACAGCAACATCAGCGGTGTTGGCAACAACAACAACACCATCAACACAGCCAATAATAACAACAACAACAGCAATAACAACAACAATAACAACCCGAAGATGGAAAATCAAATGGCATTAGCCCCCCTTGGATTGTCACAAAGCATGGATTCTGTCAATACCGCCAGCAACGAGGAAGAGGTAAGTAATTTTTAACATTTTATAGTTTTTGATGAGCATATTTAACGGTTTTACCCAAAATCCATTTTTAAAAATTACGGATTGTCCAGAAAACTCTCGACTCGTCTATATTATTTTTACCCAAAATCCGGAACCATTTTTAAAAATTGATTGAGATCGACCGAATTTGAGAATGAATAGAAAATGTTGTTTTTAGAAAGGCGGATTTAAAAGTTTTAAGCATCATAATATTGCTATTTTGGTTAACGTGTACTAGAGTGAATGCACCTGAAGTTAACCATACACCAGTAGTTGACCATTTTGTAATAAAATTAAAATATTAAATTATTGGGCCAACTAATGATTGCCTTAACTGTAGCAACTAATTGATAGGTTTATCGTTAATGAACTGATGAGACGAACGATTGATTTCATATCATTGTGACGGATTACTTTCGGAAAACTTTTGAAGTTCTGTTGGTTTGTTTAACGTAGCTAATTTCTCATGTACCTACTGTATTAACAGTTCCAACGTTTCGAATAACAACCTGGTTAACAACTGGTGAAAAGAAGCATGTAAACAAAAATATGGTAAGGTTTTTAAATTTGCTTTAATAATAACTTTGTGAATTATTCCATTCCGAATACTCGCAATTTGAAATTTGCAATGTTTTCGTTTTTACATATTTTATTTATTTGGTCAACAACTGGTGCATATATGTAATGCATCATCTTAACACATTGCCGCCCGGTAATGTTCGTAAAACTTTTCTGTAAATACCTTAATATAGTGATCCGTTTGAAATCAAGACTTTCTTAGAAACCTAGAATAACGTTCAATAGAAATAGAAAAGATCTTTATTTCGGAAACAATCAATGAGACCAAAACAATATTTCTCGTTTCTGGTCACCCACCGTAACAAATATCAAATGAAAACGAGAAATCTCGTTCCCTGGCGTCAATGTGTTAAAATATTAAGGGAATATTTTTATGGTATTCAAAAGAATGAAGTAATTATTTTTCTCATAGATATAACACTTTACAAAGAGAATTTCCGCGGTTATCACATCAGTTTTAAAGCTTATGTATATGTACCATGAATTTTCGCAGTTAGAGCGAAAGGGTTTAGTATTAATGTTAGTAAAGTCGTATTTTATAGCCTTTTTTACCGCAGACAAATTAACACCTTACGATGAAATTGCTGTTATAAAGTATGAAACCAAATTTTGGCGTACAAACACATATTCTAAAAATAAAATAAACTTTGATAGTCAATTCTGAAGTGCGCAATAAAATTTTGGGATTGAAAGCTTTCTTCAGAAATTCAAGGGGATAATGCCATTAAAACAGCCATTTTTGATATTCCTTTCTCCCTTTCCGGTTATGAATAAAATACTTCATTAAATGGTGCCTAATAAAATGTCCCCTCTGCCCCACACCTCCGCTGTCCTATCGAGCCCTACGGAGCGAAAACACACTTATCCCATTCGAACAAAGGCCTCCGAGTCGGAGGAAACGAAAAATGCTTGAAGCGGTGGGCCATCCCTAATTAAAGTCTAAAGTGATTTCATCTCGAACCGCGAGCCCTGGAAGAAAGTGTCGGCCTTTCCAGCCGGATTGGCAGGCGTTTTGATATGTCCTGACGTAAGCCGGGGACATCTTCTCGATCCTTGAGAAAGGCCCTCCCATTCGCTTCGCCGATTGCTAATCGTATCGAGCCCTTTTCGGGCATCCATTTAAAAGAGGGTAATTTGAGTCACTTGGCTCAAAGTCTTCGCAGAGCCCTAAAACAACACGCGGAGGGGGCACCAACGATGACGACGACAACAACGACAAAGACGACGTCTGTCGGAGCTCCCCGGTACCCTCTGCGGCATTTCCTAAACACTTTGGCTTTTCTTCCTTTGTTTCCTGGTTTTATTGTCATTACTGCTAAAATGGTTTTGTTGTTTTTATTTCGACTGTAATTACACATTAAGCTCAATTTCCCCCATCACAAGTGCGTCTGAGCTGTGCACAGTGGCGGCACGAAGGCGCACGTTTGCGACATCCAGGGGCATAGAGGGTGAAAGGAAAACAGGAGGGGGGGCATGCAGTGCATCAATTATATGCGGGAAGCAATTTCCCTTTAATGTCAGTTTTCCATTAAAACGAAGGACTACAATCCTGCCGACATTCACCTCCAGCAGCAGAAGTTACTTAAAGTCGGAGCAGCGTTTAACCACCGTCTGACCTACCAGTGGCGTACGTGTGTGTGCCAAAGGTACGGCAGCGGGGGTTGTTGGTTGGCACTGCATAAAAAGGAACCTTTTTGCAAATTTGCTCTCAGGAAATAGATGGGGATTGGGTTGTTTGGGGGTTGCTCAAAACATGGAAAAGGATTCGCCGCTCACTCAGCCCCTCCGGCTTTTGCACCTTCACTAGTGGATGTCGCTAGTCCACGAGTAGGTATAAAGGGCACGAAGCCATGGAGGAAAATATTTTGCCGGCCAAAATGTCTGGGCATATTTTATTTTCATTCCTGTGCCCGAAAGGAGCATAACGCTGGCAACCGTCTTCGGGCCACAGTTCCATTTCAAATTTTGTTCTCATGCCTCCTGTGCTATGGAGTGAACACAAAAAGCAAGGAAACTCGACGGTATAAAGAATTTCCCTCTCAAAAGAGTCCTTTTCACTCAATTTTCCCCCCAGCTCGTCCCGTGACCCTAGCCACCGCCTCCGCCCCCGCCTACTATTTTTTCCTGCACATATACCAGAACCCGAAAATTCAGTGAAAGAACAGCCACCGGGCCAGGTTTCATGAAATATGCTCGGGCGAAAAGGGTGATTCAAAAGTAAAAATTCAAAGCTCATAGATTTTGTAGCTTGTTTAGCTCGCTTTGCGTTGCTTTCGTCGTATATATGTATATTTTTTTTAGATTTTTTTTTTTTTCATTTTTCATCCTTTCATCGAAAATCCCGGGCTTTTGCCCCCTCCGAGCACTAAAGTAAATCATCCTTGATTCATGCAGAATTCATCCCACCACCGTCCAGTCATTTCACCTGGTTCGGGATAATGGACAGGTAAAAATAATTTAATTCGCCCTATCGAGAGATTTTCATGTTTTTTAATGCGGAGTCAGCTTTATGCGAAATATGGAAAAATAAAATCCTAAACGAAAATCATTTGTATTAGGAGTCAGACGGTGGGAGATGGGAGGGGATACGATGTGAATTTTATGAAAAATGGGGGGCTCTTTGCAGGGTTCTCTTTGTGATGATTTTAATTTTAATAACCCGGCGGCTGCTGCAAAATGCGATTTATTTCAATACGAATTAATGTCGTTTGGTGAAATAAATGTTTTTGAACAAGATGCTGCACATTTTAAAAGGGGGTTTCAATTTGTGCACCAATTTTCCGGTTCATGCAAGTCGATGATGAAATTTTTTTTTCTCTCCAAATATATAGTACCTACCTGAATTCTAAACTGCAGAATGAAGTGGTTAAAACTAAAACCTTTGAGCGATGAAAGCAATAACTGAAAAATACATACTTAATTTTTTCCAGTATGATTGGGAATTGCATGATTTTCTAAGACTGTAAAAATTCCGATTGTAAATCAACTTCTTTTGAGGCTGAGGTTCTATATGTCACTGGTTCATCCTATAGATTATCAGCTATTGGGGTAAAAACATATCGATCTTTTTTATTAGGAAACCATGTGTAAATTGCAGGAGAACTAACGTAGATGCAAAAAATTTGATCAGTCAACCAAAACGATCATTGATGACTTATTGGTCCCATATTTTCAAATCGCCCTTATTTTTAACATGCATTTTTTGACTTTACTACTGGTTAATGAGTGAATGAAGAAAGAAAATTAACAAGTCGTTACTAAATCAAATATCAAGTGAATATAGTATCACTTGATATTTGATTTAGTAATTAATCGTTAATTTTCCTTTGTGGAACGTCAGAAAATTTAAAATCTATGTTAATTTTAACAGACTATTTCATATATGTCCGATTAGAAATAGTTTAGTGAAAAGAGGTCTAAGCCAGATAAACGGGCAGGCATGAAGTTATAAGAGTTCTTTGTTTGACTGTGGGGCTCTAAGTGCCCCAAACTAAAATGTACGCGACAGTATTTCGCAACACTATCGATTCACCCTAACCTCAGTGAGTTTTATTGACATAGCCAAGCGCACTCGTGGCCACCTGTCCCATGCCCGAAAACATTTGGTAGAAAATTTCCTAATCAATAGCGGCGCACCTTAATAGGTTCTGACAAATATCTGCCGTTTGGACAGGTTTATTATCGAAATGGGGGCATCCCCTGCCCAGATATAGTCGAAAATAATGACGACAACGACAGGTGATACGACCGTCATGTCATGTGAGTCCCAGAGACTAATTTAATTCCTTCTGAATGTTTCCCGGCGGTCGTAGCCGGGTCCGGGGACGGGGTCGGGGCTGAGGCCGGCCAACAGCAGGCACACGCTTTTAACTATCAAGCCAGAGGCTGACTGAGGGACAAAAGCAAAAAATGAGTATGAAAACCCGAAAAAATAAAGTCCAAGGCACGAAACCAAAACGGACCCGGGGTCGAATCGACGGGGCAGAAGGACACGTCGGGTTCACGTACCCCGCTCCTGTTGTCCGTGTAACTGCTCATGAGGAAGGATGTCACCTGTCGTCCTGCCCCCGCCGGCCGCGCAAGGGGCACATCCTTTGACGCGGCGTTCCCTTCCCGAGTCCACATCCAAGGAAATGAACACATCCCGGCGGGAGGAAATGGCCGTCGTATAGTTGGCTACGGTTTTTTAATGCGTCCTCCGAGGCCGCCGCAGATAGTGTCCGGGCAGGTAAGGATAATGGACGAGTCGTGTGAATTTATCAATTTTTTATTAAATTTTACTCTTGACGTATCTGCCGCATCCCGCACATATGGGCAATTTTGGCGGAGTCGGCTGAATGAGCTCTGTTTATGACTCAGCCGCGCTCCTTGGGGGTGAAATTTTATAGCCGTAACCCCATGCCGCGAGGAAAGTACGGCTTCCAGGAAGAAATAACCCATTTCGTTCTGAATTTGTGGCTTCAATTTGGAGAATTGAGGGATATTGCACTGAGTGGGGTGATTTATGAAGTTTAAAATAACATCAGCACAATGCGCATCCGTACGAGTTAAAAATTTAAAGAAATCCCCTATTTACTTCTGTATTTCTTAAGAGGGTTATCCTTTTTTATGGGGGAAGGAATCGATTTTCGATTTCATCGGCAGTATACTAAAAATATTTCTTCTTATTTCCTTAATATGCGAAACTTAAACTGCGTATTTAAAAAACCCCATCTGACTTTCATCACCTATTATTTCTCTAATTTTCATTTGGTTCATCCAACGAATCTAAAGAAAAATATCACTGTTTTACAAAAATTACTTTTGGAAAGAATAGCGATGAAAAGTACAATAAAATCGGAAAAAAATCGTAATTTAAAAAGTGCTCATAATATGATTTAAACGAAAACTTAAATTCTTATCAAATGAAACAAAATACCACAATTCCACAGCTAAGCATATTGGGTAACTAGATTTTTCACTATAAATTAATTGTTTAAAAGAGAAAAGTGAAATTCAAAGAGTATTTCAAAATGTACAAAAAACGATATTTTGTTTGTGAATTCGTAATCTACGGAAAAAATGATACTATAGTACCACTTACGCAGTAAATATTTTAAACCAGTGTATTTATTTATTTATTTATTTACATATTTATTAGGCAGCGATACAATTGCACCCTATTTATTTACTTACCGAACTGCGTACATATTGCATGTAAAGTAAAATTTCAATCAAGTTTTAAAATTTAAAAATTGGAATTAACATACTAAAAAAATCATGTTGGGTTAGCGGATGAATTTAGAAAATGATCGTCCTCGATAAAAATTTGAAGTTGGTAATTTTAGATTTTAACTTTTAAACGGATTACTAAATGATTTTTTAGTGCCGTTTTCCCGCGAAGTTGGACTCGCATTCGAGCAATTTTTTATCAAAGCAACATTCCGATTTATTTTTTTTGAAGGGTTAAAAGGTTATCCTAAAATCGTGTGCTCACGAATGGTAGCAATAACTAGACACACATAAATTCGTTTATGGGGACAAATGGGGCGCTGTGGAAAATGAATTTTGCGGCTTCGACTGTACAAAATGCGATGGATCACGTTTTCCCGCTGAAATAAATACCCCCAAAGGTTTAATGTTTGTGCGATGCGACAAGTATTTGCTGTCGGGATGATGCACCCGTGTGCCCCAAAAGGTGTAAAAACTTCATAAATTTCACAAAATTTGCCAGATGCACACATTTTCCGCTATTTCCCGTCTGTTCAGGAGTATTTTTCAATAGCAAACTGTCGGATAAAAAATCTTTATATATGGGAAACGGGTAGCTGGAGTCTGGCTGTGTCACTGGTTCTCCCGCAACAACCGTAGTTCATCGTTTCCAATTCCCAGACGTATTTGGGGCCATCGCCATTGCGGTGGCGGTGCTCCCGGCGAACCAACCATGAACATTTCTACCTGGGAATCGACCGTGAAATTTTTGTGAAAGTAGAAAATGCGAAAAACGGCACTGGTTGTGGCAAATAAATGGAAAATATCTGCCATAACTCGAGCAGTAACTTTTCGTGTATTCTTTTTTTTTTAAAATTCATTTTTTCGATTTTTGGCGAGTCGCACGAATAGACTAATAATTTCCAGGTGCGACGCGAAACGCGGTTTTGACCAATCCAAGACCAGAGCTGTGCGCCCCAGCCAGCGGATTTATTTTATATTTTTGCTATTTCCCTCCAGGCGAATGTTTATCAACTGGCGCGGTTCATTGAACTATGAGAAGTTCTGCTATCCGCCGCCGGGGCGTCCCCCAACGCCATCAGCAGCCCCCATGCACATGAAGCGATTGTTCCCAGCCACAATGGGAACTACCGACCTCTGCACTGCTGCTGATTGTTAGAGTGCAATCAAAGTTCGATTAATCCTGGAAAGTGCATCACTTGATTGCGTTATAAGCGCGGCACCGAACCCCGATGAATGTGCAGGTGTGCCCTACTTCCTATTTGCCTTGCCCCTCCCCAACTTTGTCGTTGCTACGCCACTACGTCGCGCCGCCGTCACTGGGTATTTTGTGGATGGGTCGACTGGATGGGCATAAAATATGCAGGAGGTCCCTTCAGGATTTTAATTGGCTCATCATAAATTCACCATGTAAAAGGCATCACATGTACTCCACAAAGAGCTGGAAAATGTTGGTTAGATGTGGATGGATGGCCTGGCGGATGGTCGTTTTCGGTACCAGCTACCATACCGCCATCTACTTGGCCACCTCTGCAACCCTAAAGGTGGACTAGGTGGTGAAAAATTATTTCGGTCACACGTTAAATATTCATCAATCACGGTGTGCTCGCATAATGTCTTTGCGGTGCACTTCCTCTCCTTCGAACCGTCGGTCGTGTAGTTGTCGGCATCGTCGACAACTTTGTTTATGATATTTTTTTTTCTAAGTCGTTCTCTGGCCTCGACGGTATTTCCTGGACTTACCTTCAGGACGACGATGTCAACTAGAGGGAATTTAGCAGAAAAGCTGAGAAATCCCTTTTTAAAACGAGAAAAAACGGCGGCAGAGCTTTGAACTTTTAATGGGATGGGTTGGCGACTGGTAATCCACTGGCGCCCGCACTTCACCTGGTGCCCCGTGCGGTCGGTCGTTGTCGTGTTGAGATTTTTCTATTGTTGTTTGAATTCATTACCGTCAGCTCGTCAAAACGAACAACCATCGTTCGGTTGGTTGGACCCTGAAGAGAAATATGAAAATCCCTTTTTTTGACTTTGAAGGATTTTGTTTTTGTGTTATTTTATTACATTTTCGTGCAGCTCGCGCAACATTTATTACCTAGCAAATTATAAAAATAAGTTATTCGCTGGCACACCTGAAATATGAATGTTTCGTTTTCGTGATAGAGTTAATGGAGATTTACGCGTGAATTTCATGGCACACGAGCGAAAGTAATTAGTTTGACTAAAATACTCGAAATACTCGGACTTTTATAAAACTTCTCACAAGCAGAGTCCGATTCTTTCTTCTATTCTCAAAGTAAATTAATATAAATTCTTTTTCCGTTTTCTTTTTTATTAACTTTTAAGAGCTGTTGATATTTATTCTCCTAATATCGATCTTCTTTATTTTTGAAATAACTTGGTAGCGAAGAAATGAAAGGAAATGCGGTGTTTGCTCGGTAAATCGTACATAAGGGTTCTCTACAAATTTTAACGACGACGACAAACTCTGTGGGAAATAAGTAACAATCTGTGAATATATTACGGAGGAAAATTGAAATTTAAATGAAAAATTTGTAAGTACTTTGAGAGAGAATCGTTTTGGTTAAATATGATTTATACACATGTATAAGTTCAAGTTAGGAAATATCCAAGGGGTTTCTGAGGTTGAACACCATCAGACTCGTTCGTTGTTTTGATTACATCAAATCAAGTATTCCAATAATGTGAAATAAAATATATTTAATGTTTTTTTAAGGCCTATATACAGTTAAAGATAAGAGATTAACTTAAGTTTATAGTACTTTAAAAAATGCTCCGCATTATATTTGAAAACAAAAATTTGCAAGTATCTTACGTTATTCTGTCCATCATTCCTCTTTTTCTTGATGAAACTAAAAAAATGCTCTATATTATCAGACAATTAAAATGCATTTAAGTTCCAACTAATTTGACTTCAGGTTTGTTCAGGATAATCAATTTAAAGATAAGTTCTTCAAATTTCTTAAATTTAAATGGAGATTTTTTAAGATATCTCGACAAAATAAAAAATGAAATGTAGCTAAATGATATCAATCGGATTTTTCATTGTAAAATTACCCTTTTTGAAAATTTCAAATATTAATATTTTTAACTAATCAATTAAATGAAAACATTTTGATCACATTCGTGGTCGCCTTTTTCGAGCGGGAAAATATTACCTACAATGAAAAAAAAAAAAATTGCAAACAAATACATAGTCTCGTTTTTTTCGCTGTTCGCGGTACTACTTAGTGTAATAAGGAAACAGACAATTTCTTCAAAAAGTCTTAAATTAGCTGTTTAACAATTAAGATTTAAATTAAGATTTAAGGAAGTCATTTGCGTTACTGACCATATAAAAATCATTAGAAGACTTACCGCAGACTCTTGCAGCATACAAAGCAATTGCTCAAACTGGATCAACTTCTTTCAATTTAAGCTAGAGAACGCAATTTGCCGTCAATTTGCGTTTTCAAGCGGTATACCGGGAACTTCAATTGCAAGATAAAACCACTTAATTAATCATTCTAAGGAAAAAAAAAAAATCTAAAAAGTTAGTTTCGTGGAGCGCGCATAAAACCCGAGTTCCTTGCTCCAAAAGACATTTATCCGCACACAAAATAAAATACCTAGGAGCTCTTTAGACCGCACAGACATTTCCCTGACCTAGAGAGTCGCCCCAATCCTTTCAGGGTACATCCCGAAAAAAAAGGTAAAAAAATGAAGAAAACATAATCTTCGCCCACTTCCTTTCGGATTTGGCCCATTTCCTACTTTTAATTTAGTTGAGTTGCAAAAAACAGGAGGATTATTAAAAAATTAACATGACGGTGTGGTGGGTGCAAGGGGTGAAGTTGGCCGCGGTTTCGGATTATGGGGGTATATGTCTTGGACGCTGCAATCGTAGCAAATTGAATTTAAAAAAATATTTTTTTTTTGAACAAAACGTTTCCACATTTAGTGGGGGAGCTCTGGATGCAACTACAGCAGCGGATTGCCCGGAGGTTTTCAGTTTCGTTGGTGGGCGAAGCCCGAGGGAAGAGCGGGATTTCCGCCCAGGTTCATTTTTAATGCAGTCGACAGCATTCTGGGGAGATGGGTGGGGAATGCCGGGTTTTGGGGGAGAGTCGTACAATTTCCTAGTACGTTCTGGATTCCGATTTTTCATGTCTTCTTTTGCAATTTTTCTGAAATGCCTGGACCTGGACATGGCCGGGGAGCGCGGAGGCTTTTCCCAGCTCGGTGCAATCTCTCCAAGTTAAACCGGCCGTAATCCAACCTGGAACGGAAGAAGCTGGGAAAGAACAAACACCGCCGCATCCTGGCTCACTCCCTGGCATCCCTCGGGACGGCTGTCCTATCCCCGACAGGCCGCTTCCTAATTTTTTATTGATAGAAGCAGTTCCATGTTGACTCTTGCAATTTGTGGCCAGCTCCTTATCTGCAGTCCCAGATATCCTTGCCTCCATACCAGATTTCGAAGGGATACCCTTTCCCGTGTCGCAGTTTTTTTTCTCGTTCTTATTTTTTTTAACAGTGTTCCTCCAGAGAAGTTATTTGGAGCGCTATCGGACCACTGCGACGGCTGACTTCCAGGAACGATATCCCCACACCCCTTGCTCGATGGGGGGTTAGCTGGGTAAGCAAACCTGAGATATTCATGAGCTCGTGATTAAACTGCAGATTACCGGTGAGATCGGGGGGCCAGCGGGGCGGGAATCAAATTTGGCGCTCGCACTGTGACTGGACAGAGTTGGGGCTGCACAAAAAATTAATTTCAACGATGACCGGTTTTCCTCAAACCTCCAGGGTGCGAGCTGAACCAGAGAAATTAATTTCTGGACCATTGGAGCACCCGAAGGCCACTCACCTAGGCCTCTGCTTTCTTAGGGCAATTAATATTCCTCGGTTGCATTGCAAAAGGGTTAGGGGGACCTCCATCCCGGTCGTCGGGGGGGCAGGACAGGAGCCCGGGCCCGGGCCATGTGTCGGCCGTGCCAGCGGTGGTTTTACGAGCTGCCGTACCTTCCCGGGCCGTGATGAATTGCCCTTCTTAATAATTCACAAGACGACAAGTGAAAGATACTGGTGCCCCGTGCCCGGCGCGGCGTGTGGTGGCTCCCCGGGAATTGCCCCGCGTGCCCCCTCCTGTCATTCCGGGCATTAGTTTCAGCCGGAGGTTCTATATCTATAAAAGTGCACCAGTTCTCGTTTTGGTAGAAAAGGGCAAGAGTACCTTCAATGAAATATATATGAGTGTGCCGTGTGCGGCCCTTCTCACATGGCCAGAAGGGCGGGGGAGGTTATGTGGGAGGCCCGGCCACATATGCACACGTGTGTGTCTGCTGCACAAAATGTGTACGTAACTTTCACAAGCAATTGATGGTTCAAGTGGCGCCGGGAAACTTCATAAAGGGCACCATGCAATTCCCATCCGCTCCTTCTGCCGCCTCTTCAGCCCCCCCGTCGCTCCTCCTATTCGTGCTCCTTCATAAAAAAGTTAATTCAAAATTCTGGGGCGTGACTGAATAGCCCTCTCCTGGCAGTTACCTGCGAAAGTCTTGCTAATGTTATTGCACTCTGGCACTGCCAGGTGAGCGGGAATTTATCGACGTTTTATACATAGTTAGATATCCTCAAGAATCGAGGTATATTTTCAAAGATGAGCTCTTCGGATTATTATAAAATCCTGAGAGAAAATATGCATAAGTGACAAAATCTAGGAAAATTTGAGAAAATTTAAAAATTTATTATCACTTTCTGTGCATACTTAGGTAGATATCCTCTTATTGAATTTGTTTTTATAAGTATTGTATATACTTTTACTGGATATCCGGAAAAAGAAAAAAGTAAAGGGAAACTTCCTTACCTTGTTAAATGAAAATATTTTTATTAAATTATTATTTATTATTATAGCAGAAACCCTCAGTGATACTTGAAAAATAATATAACAATTAAAAGTATCGACACCGGACACCACGTAATTTAAACAGTTGCGAAGCTTCGGTTATAAATTTTGGGCCTTTAATTAATACAATCGCAATTTTCTTTAAATTTTTTACTTTTCCTGTTAGTTCGCTATCATTTTGGGGAATCTTATAAAGTTACGACGTTTTTAGAGTTATTAAAAAATAGTAGGCACTGATTAAAAAAAATGGTTTACAAATACGATTTCGAACATATTTCAATCTGGAAGAGGACTTTTTAAATTCTGGCATTCTTTGGATGTTATTGAACCCCATGTTTCTTGAACTTAACGTCTTAAAAGTTCAATTCTTTGCCCAAGTTGATCACGTAGCCTGTTTTTTACTATTTTCCATAAAAACTCAATCAGGATAAGGTTAGGGCTGTTCGGCGCCTATTCTAGAGAAATTATCATATTTTGTAATTTCTAAGTCAATCTTTAGTCTTTTTGGCAGTATTTGCCGGTGCATTGCCTATAGTTGAAAGGTATACTTTCCTATACCTCCAATATTTTTATATATTTTTTTACCATAAACAGTTCCTTTAGTAAAATGAAGATTTCCTTTATACTTTGCAGCCTCATACCATGACGCTTGCAGGAAATGTAAGCGCTTTATTTGGGCAATCATTATTAAATGCTTCATATCCGGCACGAAGATAACAGTTCATCTTTGATTACCAAAGCGTTTACATCCATCAATAAAAATGACAGTATTCCACTGTTGAATTTGCATTTATTTACGGCTTTAGTAAAACGATTCGAACTTTTGTGATCCATTTTAAAGTGCAAAAAAGTGAGAACATAGGATGCATATATTACATATATACAATTTTTCAACTCATTTCCTGTTCATTTTTCATTATAACCGATCATTTAACGACTAGTGGGTATAGCAACACCGTTTTAGCAGTAGCTACGTAACCACTGTGAGAATGGCTATGAGAGCCACTTTCATTAGTGGGTTACGAAATCGGACAAAAGTGGCAATCATATCGGCTAAGCGATAGTATTATTTTCAGCACTTAAAAAAAATTCTTTTATAGACACAAGCTATTTAAATTTATATGATGTAGAAATTCTCTTGGTTTTATTATTGAACATGGCAGAGCAAAAACAGTTCTTTATTATTTTACCTTCTATTTTAGCATTTAAATGCAACTGTCGTAAATCATAAAATGCATTTATGTATTGTATATATTTTTTGATCGCGCCGTCATCGCCGATGAAGGTAAGGTAGTTACCTGGCGAAGGTAAAGTAGTTATCCGTTATGCGCGAACTGATTGCCCTTAGTTAGATATGCCGACAAGATGAAATTCTAATTTGGACGCATCCGTCGAGCGTGAAGTTCCACGATTCAGTCACAGTGCATTAAAATCGGTCCCGTTAGCCTCCAGGTATCTGATTTGCTT
This sequence comes from Machimus rusticus, assembly GCA_951509405.1. NCBI lineage: Eukaryota > Metazoa > Arthropoda > Insecta > Diptera > Asilidae > Machimus > Machimus rusticus. Next base: position 11,755,099 of record OX608054.1, on the reverse strand, counting down.
GGCGGAGCGTGTGGCCATTACCGTCAGCGAAAGGATAACAACCCGCGCGGTACTTTACTTATTCAAATGGCAGATGAGAGCCGAAAGAAACATTTTTTAAAAATCATCTGCCCACAATTTTTCATAATTGTCGAAAACAATGAAGTCCATACGGCTTGTTTCCGCCGCACCGCGTCGGAAGTGGACTCTATGAGCAGGCGAGCACAATCCATAGTGGCAACGCTTGTGGAATGCGTTGTGCCTCGGAATCTCGCCCGACTTGCGGATAAATTTTGCCGCCATTAGACGCAGACGTTTGCATCAGCGTTTGACTATTTAATGACACGGCGATGTTACTCGCTTTTGTTCCAGAACCCCATTGTTTGCGGCGTGGCGTATGTGCGCCAATTTTTTATTTTCATTATGTTCATATGTGCGCTTTTTACCAGCCGCCCGCTGTTAATTTAATTCGAGCCCTGCTCCCCGGCCGCTGTTGGCCCCTTGTATATGTATTATAATTATGAGCTTGGTCAGAACTAACAACAGAAAAAACAAGAACAACTCGCGATGGGGAATGGATAAAAAATTGAAGAACATATTCGAAGCGGACACCCATCCAAACCCCTGAGCGGGAAGGAGGGAGGAAGGAGTTACACCAGCACGCAACCTGGCTTTTGTGCCATGATCGACCGTGTGTCCACCGTTCCGTGCTTCCTGTTGAACGAAAACTGGGAAGCGGTGAAAAAAATAAAATAAAATAAAAACAAATCAACATTGTACCTCCAAGGGGACAACAACGAAGGGAAAACTCTAGCGACTTACCTGTGAAAAAATGAAAATATTTGCACGTTGCACAGAGTGGCGACTTCTGCCCGAAAGGTGTCGCTAGTTGTAATAACTCATACCCTTGACGGATAGAGGGCGGAAAAAAAATGAAATTTTTTTCTGATATAAAAGGGTAACTCGCTAGGGATAATAAAAACCCTCTATTTATAAAAATTTTCTTCGTTCCCGAACAGTTTTGCCCTCAATTCTAGGCAACTGAAATTAATAACTTCGGCGGTGACTGGCTACTATGATGGGCTGTGTGATGCTCTGTTTATGTGGTAATTACTGTCGCATGGCAGTCGAGGCTAATTTAGAACGATATTGACGCTCCGAAGACTCAGAATAATGGACGCGCATTGCGTCAGTAATTGCTGCGCTGAACAAGGTTTTGTTTCGGAAAACAAATGACTATCAAAAGAGGCTCGGTGGAGGTGCTGCTCAAGGTGAAAAGTGATGGTGATCGCAGGTGTCAGGTTTTTGTATCATTTCGGTCAGCTGGTGACGGAAGTATGTCGATTCAGAATTTCCGGCAGATAGCAGAAAAGAACAGATTAGAGCTTTAATTAGACATGGAATAGAAATAGGAAAAATCCAAACATAAAATTAAGAAGATATTAAGTATAGGAATAAACAAAAATTGTTGGTTTAAAAAAGTAGCTTTCATAAAGTATACTATCTAGAAAACTGTAAATTAATATTATATTTCTTAAGTTGTTATGCTTTTATAGAAATATTGTTTTTTTTTTGTTCCAAATTTTAGATCTCATGAATTTTCTTAACTCAATTTTACTGACTATGCTTACAAAAAAGTTGTACTGGGCTTAGATTTAGTTGAAAATTAAATGTATTGCATTCTGTATTTTTTTCTATTTGTAATATACCACTGAAATTCCAAAATCTAGGAGAACAGAATCACAATTTAAAAATAAGTTTAAATCAGAAATACGAGCGATACAAGATAAATAAATCCTTCTCTATAAATTTTAATTAACAGGGTGTTGCAATTATAACGAGGTTCGTATCGAATTGCGATGATATACATACATATCTATCATAATTATCAAAGTTATGTAATAACAATTATTATACATATGCTATACACTTTCAAATGCTCCATAAACTGCATTCGGAACGAGCCGGTGAAATAGGAAGACAAGTGTTGGAATATATACTGATAATTTAATATGATAGAATAGAACCTCGTTAATTAAATGTAAATATAAAGCAATTAAAGCTAAATTATTAATATAATTAAATTCGATGGTATATGAATGTAGCATAGAATTACGTAGTTTAATTAATAAAAATAAACTTAATAATATCCTTTGCGAACACGGCGCGTTATGTTTGAGAAGAGAAGGATGCATTTTTGAAGCGCTGATTCATTTGAAATTTTGTATGAACAGCTTCAGTAATAATTAATTACCCTTATTATTTGAGCGTTATCTGTTCTCAAAATCAGTGACTTATTAAAAACTCGCATGACATAGACATATGTGTGTTTTGAAATTGGAGTTTTAAATTTTTTTGGTTGAAAATTAAAATCATGTTTTAATTTTTAAGGCTTCTATTTCGAAGTCAGTTAAAACGAAAAGAAAAAACACAGGTTTAATTGAAACTGACTAAACCATCGCTTTGAGGCTTTCGGTAAGCCATCATTTCTTTATTATCATCCAAAGATCCTTTTCGCATTTGAATTTGTGTTGAAAAATTGAAAATTCTGTTTAATGCTCAGAAACTTTTGGGGAAATTTAGATGGCGCTAAACAATGGAGTGTAGCGAACTGTTTGCCCACAATTCAGAGGTTTTCTGTCTTTTGCCTAAATCCCTGAGATCCAGGTAGTGAGGAAGATTTCCTGGAGCCACCGCACGGCACCCTTTTATAGAAGGCAAGGCGAAAGATTGCAATCACACACGGGGGCATTAACAAAAAACATCATCTGGGATGGCTGGCATCATTCCTGGCCGGCCGGGGCCCCACCTTGGATTGGGCGTCGCGGTCGCGGAGGAGCCCAGGAGCCCATTAAGCCGCAAAATGTTGCACCTTTATCATGCACATACAAAGTGCCTTTCACCCTGATAGCTTATTCCGGCATTCATCTTTATTTATGTGCTATTTTGGTCTCTCCTGGGCTTTTGCAAAATATTGCACAGACACTTGCAATAAAGTTCACATCCACCGGGGAGATCCTCCGACGGAGATACGCAGCATCACCGCCGCCGCCGCGCCGCCTTTGAGGTACGGCAGGTAAGGCGTCTCGGCGCTCCACAGCTAGAGGTGGGCCGAGATTAATCTCTTACAGCGGTCGGGGGTTCGGGGGGTCCAGGTGGGGGATGTGGCAAAACACGAATTGTTTACCCTGCATAAACAGAGGTTTATTAAAGTCTAACAACGCGTTAATAACGTCGGAGATTAGGCAGGGGCTTCTTTGAGCGAATGGGGCTCAAGATGCACAGGTGAACCTCTACCTGATGCTGCTGATGGGATAGGGGTGAGCGCTGTCCCTCGCGGGTTACCTGAGGAACTTTCAACCTCCCGATTAAAGTTTCATGTGGTCGAGGTGAGCCGGCAATCACAAGTTGCTCGTCAGGGTGGTTGCACTCTCAAGAATCGGTGAAAAACGAACCTAATCAGGTCACAAGTGACGAAAAAATAGCCAGTATTAGACAAAAACGAAAATCGGGAAAGAATTAATACAATCCACGAAATAATGATAAGACCAAAATTAAAATAACTGATTTTTCTAATATATTCTGGTAGCAGTAAATCTAATTGGTACATCAGCTAGTTTCACTAAAAGTATTTCTTTACATTAAATTACACATATTTCTAATTCGGTTATACGCATAACATCAAAGAAAATCAATATTTAGAAGGAGTTAAAGATAAGATCCAATTAAACTTTAATTAAAAAAAAAAAAAAAAAACCGCGCTATTAATTTTTTTATAAAAATTAATATATCGTATGAGATCCTAGGTTTATTATAACTTGGGCAAGTCATTGCCCAAGTCGACATTGGGTTGTTTAAACTTTTCCCATTCATAATTCAAACTGAGTGTTGAGGTTGTTTTTTAAAGTGGTTTAAATTTATCTTTTCCAAGTTATCATTTCAAAAAATTTTCTAGCTTAATCTTAACTGGCACATTATATGTGAATTGTTCAAAAAGTCATTTCTTAAAATAAAAATTTATTGATTTCAGACAAATTTATCTTAATTTTACAATGAGACTTTTCGTTGAGTGTATAAAGTAATTAAATTTACACTGAATAGAATAATTAATTCGTTAAGAAAGCATTAACAGAAATAAAATAAAATGGTTAAGAGACGAATATAGTATAGTGCATTTCTTCGCTGAGATGACATATGGAATTGATTGTGTTGAAAACCCCTAAATACTCACTTTCAAGCATATACGATGTCATTTTGAATTTTGGCCAGATTTTTTTGCACTTTTTCGGTGTAAACGTGCGCTAATCGGGTTAAAATAGCCCCTGGCGCTGACCAGCCCAAAGCGATTAAATTATGTGGGCCAACGCTGAGCGCGTCGGTCAAAATCAAAAGAATTTCGGTTAGCGACCGCAAATTTGTTGGTCCAGCGGCTAACGCCGGCGGCTGCACTGGCTAGGGGCTTAAGCAGAAGGCGAGGCGGCCCCGCGATAAATGACCGGAAGCTGCAGCGACGTAGGTCTCCAGCAATGCGGCCGCGGTGTGGGAGGAACCGTGGATTCTCGAGTTATTATTTTTTTTTTGCATAATCGCAAACAATCTTCGCAGACAAATTCCATTTTTAGTTGAAAATTAGAAAATTGCCCGTTCAGCCGGCTTAAGTTATCCAAGCCGGAAGGGGACGCAATTAGACCCGCGGTCACTCTGTCAGCCGACCAGCGCTATGCTCACGGGCTTGAGCAGTCGTTGAAAGGTAGTATAATTTTTTTTTCGCGAGGAGATGTGTACAAAAAATTGTAATCGGCTTAGCATGGGAAAAGAGGTAAAAGTCGAAGGTAATTGCTTTGCACTTTGAGGAAACCTTCCAAAGGTGTGCTGGGGGATTCGCTTAAACGGTTCACGCGCTTAGACGAAATAATCGCTTTTGGCGTGCTTTTGATGTTATCTTTCGAGGAATTTTGGCTTAAACCTGTTCTAAGTCTTGAGACCACATGTATCGAACTTTCAACAGAGTTCGTGAGATAATTAGAGAAGGAGTAATGATTTTAAGCAACAATCAGTGGCGTAGATACAAATTCTACAAAAAAAATTTTACGATTTTTCGAAAGATTTGCAGCTTATATTATTTTTTATTTATTACAGTATCAGAATTTAAAAAAAAATAGTGTACCAAAAAAAAAAATTTTACAACATGTTTAGGTTACGAAACGCTTTCTTAACAAAAGAAGCTATTTTTAAAACTTGCAAGAAATTGCAACCATTAATTTAATTCGTAACTGATGAAAGAAAAGGTTGAACAATTCACTTGTTTTACGCGAACTTTCCTTTTTTGTCGATTCAACTAAACATGAAGGAACGTAAAATGTTTTGTTTGTTTTTTGGCGTTTTTTTTTTTTTTAAGTTTGGCATTTTGCTTGTTCATAGGCCCCAAATTAATCGATGTTTTATAGGCGAAATTTTTATTTGATATATTTAGCGTAATCTATCTTATTGGACATTAAGCCAATAAAATATCCTAATGCAATACATAAAACCAGTCAAAGCCAAAGATAAAAAATTTTTATTCCTTGGATTTAGATAGACGAGGGTATTAAATAAATCTATGCAATCTGTTTCCAATGAAAGTACGAAAGTATGGTATCAGCAAAAACTACCTTCTTATTTCCCAATAGCAAGAAAGTAATTTTTCTGTAAGCCTTAAAAAGTTTAAGAAGTTACCCAGGCAGTGTTCGAATTCAGAGAAAACTTTGAGTAATCGAAATATCTGCCATATAATCTACTTGCACACAAAAAAAATGTAATTTTGCAAATTTCATTAAAGTGACTTTAGAGTGCGTTTCTCTAAACAGTTCCTCAAACGATCGGTTTGAGTCGAAAGTGGAGCGAGTGATTTTCCCCGATTTGCTCCACCTCAACTGCAGCCCCGGCCCGGTGACTGCATATCTGATAGTTTTGCTGACTCAGAACCTTTCGAGGTTTCTAGATGAAACTCGGGGCGAAGTGCACCATTTTATCCTATCGTTGCTATAAGTCATGCAAATGGTATGCAAATTCTGTTTGTTATTAGATACGTCGCCGAAGGTATTACTTTCGTGGAATTGATAACATTTCTTCGACTGATTTTTTCTGATTAAACTTATAATTAGCAATGAAAAGGTTTTTGGTTTTATTAATCGTACTTTTGCGGTACAAGTTGGATAGAAAATTTAAAAAAATTAAATTAAAAATAATTCAATTTGAGGGTTTGAATCTAAATTCTTAATTAACAACATTTTATAATTGTATATTTTTTGGCTCGTTCCTCTTAGTTCTAATTTTGGTAAAAATAATTAAAATGATCCCAAAAATGTTTGAAGATGAAATAAGCTTTTAACAAGATTTGCAATGCAGAAAGTAATCGGGGTCAATTAGCCAATCATGGATGTGAATTTGTAATTGCTGGAGATATCTATTCCTGAAGTCATTTCGCATAAATAGCCTCCGACTGATTCACTGGATGATTTTAAGTTGATTTATTTTAAAAATTGATAGAGGCAGCGAACAGGAAAAGACTTTTGTTAGAATATCAATTAAGTCTGTATGCACTAAATATGTAATTGGGTCAAATAAATTAATAATAATAAGTAAATATAAAATTAAAAATAAAATTAAAAAACATAGATTCGTTTTCTGAGTATATTCATTTAAATCACCTAATTACAATCCACAAGTAAACCATTAATTTTAACGTGCTTTTGCTAAATAGAGTAAATTTCGTTTCATTTTTTAGTATTTTAGCGAAGTGGTTGTGAATTGAGTGATGAATTTTACGCAGCATATGCTGTCAATGACAAATAGTAATAACTTACATTTTTTTTTTATAAATCAGAATTAAGCAAAGCGTAAAATAAACTTTTTAAAGTTCTACGCTATAAAATATAAACGGATAGATACCTAAAGAGTGGTTTAGACGTCATCAATTCAGTTCATACATTTATATAAAATTAGTGTCTAAATTCGTGTAATAAATCTAGAATTATGTTTTGATCTAACTCTGAGAAATACGTCTTCGAAGTGTTCTGGATGAAAGTCACATTAGATCAAAAAAGAGAAAAACACGTGTTAAATATTTTTTGAAAAGCTATGGTTTGACATCAAATTCGACCCCCCCCTCTCCTCTCTTGGGGTGGGTTGTGGGCAACTTTAAAATTTTAAATGGGGCTTTTTTATTTGTGGATTTGGTATTCAACATGCACTTTATATTTAAATCTAATACCCAAAACCAAAAATGTAATTATTTATAAAATATAGAAAAAGATTAGGTACTTAGATTTTTGTGACGGGAAAAAAAATAATAGGAAAATTTTTGCGTCATTAAATGATTTACACTAGAACAATGAGAGTTGTATGGCATTTATCCGTACTTTACTGTATTACATATTTATTTCAAAATCGTTAATCTCAATTTTCTAAGAAATGAAAAATTCAAACGATTTTCAAAATAAAATCATCTATTAATTAGAATGAAATCTGAAAATAAGTCGTGTCAGTATTCAGACATGACAGTTTCGTAAAGAATGATCGTTTAATACTTTTTGGACATCCTTCCAAGATTGCACACAAAATTAATTGGGAGAAGTTTACTTCAAAGTTGAAATTTCCTTGAAAGTTGTTGGAAATGTTTAATAGAGTGAGGTTCAGCATTAAAACTGCAATATGCTATACATTGTTATTTCGGTTACATGATTCTCTTACAATTTAAGCCATTAGCAGGTTTCATAATTCTCTCAATTACTAAAGATAGCTAGAAGCATCGCTTGTAGAGTAATATTTTTTGCAACAGCTTGCACTTGTAAAATCACTTCAAATTTCGACTACCGTGACGCAGGAAAACAAAATTTTCTCCACTAAGGTTTTAAAATATTCCCTTGCATGCACAGACTTCTTGGGATGGTTTGACTCAGATCCCCCAGATGCCGGGGATGCTGCGGGGGAGCACTTCCATCAAACAAGAAACTCGTAGACAAAGTGCGATATGACGGGAAGTAATAGGAAGAACAGCAGTCGTCCCGGCACAAAAACTACTGGAAGCATCTTTAATTAAAGTAATCCCTGTAACAAATCCCCCTTGATACCCACCTATTTCTGAATCATCCCGCACCCGGCCCTTGGATCCCCGGAGAAGAGCCCCTGAAGAAAAGCGCACTCTCCGTCTCTCATAACAGATTCAAGGAGATCTCGTCCTTTAGCCGCCCCCGCCCCCTCCGGAGCCCGAGAAATGTGGGCCCAGCACAGTATCGGAATATTACGGAGCCCTGCGGCACACAAAAAAAAAGCTGGACCCTCAGCATCCAGGGCCCCACCCCCGGTGTCATTCATCATGTATGGACATGTGCGCTTTATTGAGATGAAGTGGCGCACGACTTCTCTGCCGATGCCCTGGATAGTCGGGAGTTTTGCGGAGCGAGTCCCGCCCGGGGCCTGGAGTTGGAGCTGGAGCTGGAGCAGGATGGCCGGGAAATCGGGCCGCGGTGACCCGTTGGGGAGCAGCCCGATCTCATTTTATTTATTCCTGTGACAGGACCTCTTGTGTCGGTGATGCACGACAATAGCTGGTAACACGTGAAGGAAATTTACCTAATGTCCTGAAAAGATAGGAAGCATTCGAGGACGCCGCCAGAGTGGGGGGAAAAAGTTGGGTAATGAGCCCGGCAATTGGAGCGATGATCCCAATAAAAATAAAGCACAAAGGGGGAATGTGTGCTGGCGGATTTGGGGCTCGGGGGCTCGGCCCGGGGAGGACACAAAAGGATGCTTTATGGGGTTTTAATTTGAGTATGGATTTATTGTTGAGTACACATCTCGCAGGCGATGTGTGAATGGAGCACGACACAGGGAAGCCGCTGGACGACAACTTGAAAAATTGCCCTTTGCATCAGAAACGTAGGGTTGGTGCTCGAGGATGAGGGCTGATTGTTGAAATTTCTGATATACCATGAGAATGCCAAAAGAGCTTATTAGGGAGTTGTTTGTGACAAGTCGCTTTTATATTTTCAAAATAAGAGATAAACTGCAAACATTTTTGGTGGGCGGCAGTACGTGCTTAAAAATTTCTTTACCGATTTATACTTGAATCTCTGTAAAGAACGATATTATTCAAATTTCAAATGAACTGGGCTTGCCAATTTTTAAAATTTACGGAACACCTTAGGAATAGGCGTCTCTCAGGGATTTCGATGAAATTTTGCAGGATCTTTCCATTGAGTCTAAAAAAGAAGGATCTGAAGGAATTTCTTGACGGTCAGCTATAGTTTCTCAAATATTCAAATTTTACTTTTGACAGAATGCCAAAATGAAGTGGCCATTTCCGTCGCAAAATTCCTTTATTGTTGTGAAATTCCACTTATATGTTCAATTTCCCAAAGGAGCATTAAACTACGCACTTTTCGCACGCAGACAAGCACGCATTTGTGATGTACATATATCATATTTTTAAATATGGTTAAAATCCGGCTTTGCAAAATAGTCAAAATTGATAATAAAAAAATTGTTAAATTTTACTATCGAACTAATAAAAGAATATAGAACGTAAGTCAAAATTGCTAAAATGTGACTATAAATTAGTCCACATTATTTGCTATGTTTTCAATTATAGCATAGTAAATTTTACCTCATATTTTGTTGTTAAGACTACGTTTTAGGTCGAAAAAATCACGATACACTAGACAAGACTACTAATTATTTTAGCAATTAACAAATTTAACATAGTTTCTTGTTTTAGCAGTTGTTTTAAGAAAATTTTTGTTGCTAATAAATTTAATTAAATTACTAATAGCAATTACTTGGATAGATAATTTAAAAATTATTGATATTAGTAATACTTAAAATCAATTTGCTTCAAACTAGTAAAAATTCGTTTTCATAGGTAACTCATTGAAAAGAAAAGTATATTTTACTATTGCTTAACACGAGGATAAAATCAATATCGAATATTCTTAAATTTTATATATAATAAGTTTGTGACTATTTTCTACAATTGTCAACTAATTACAACTTCAAAAGTTGAAGAAATGTTTGCGTGTTTGCGTTTTTAGGATAAATCAACCACGGAAAATATTTAAAAATAATTAATATTTGACTATACATTTTTCTCTCATTGTACGTCGTTCTTTTTCGCTTTTAAGAATTAGACTTTAAAGTTTGACGGTGGAAATTCCATTTAAGTAAATAATTTTGGTTAATTATTTTTTCAAAAGAAATTAAACCTATTCTAAAAACAAGAGCACCATTATTTTTGCTGTTTATTATTTTCTAAAAGTGCATTAAGTCAAATTTCACTTTATACTAATAAAACATTTTCTATCTTTTGCAGGTACGTAAACTACTCCGAAAATTTTATAACTGCAACCGTAAGTAGCACTTTGTTTTCATGTGCTAAAATAAGGAAACATGAAAATGTTAAAATTTTCATATTTGTTTTTTATTAGCCACAACAACGGGTGTGGTGAAAATTGATGAGTAAAAGTGCATTTTAAGTATATTCTGCTTCATACGTTGAATATCCACTCGTAAAGTGGAGTACACCTGAACCTACTTTTACCACAAAATTTCTTAGCCTAACTAAAGCTTTCATTTCCGGTTGCTTTGCTGTAAAATAAAATTTTTTGCGGCACCTTGCCCCTAGAAAAATGTCTAAGGGTGCACATTTCCACCTGTGTGGGTGCAATTAACAAATTTTTCTAGAGGACGACGAAAGAAGTCCTGTCGAGATTTACCAACATGAAAGTGATAAAGTTTGACGTCCAATGTTGCAAGTAATACTCTGAAGTGGATGCCACGGGGAAACCTCTAATGGACGGTTTTTTTAAATCCCGCTGCGACTTAAGCTCGACTTAGACACTTCTTGTTTTCTAGAAATTCTCAAGAAGATACCCAGAATGTTGGTGTCACCTTTGTGGTGACATGGACAATAATTGCACTGCTCCCACTCGTGGAACTTGCTGTTTCTGGTGTTGTGCGTCACGGCCGAAGAGGCAGGCTCCCATGAATGGGTGTTCACCAGCCACGTTGCATTATCCTCAACTCTCCACTTAATTGAATGAATAAAAATTCACACAAAACTCTTTTTGAATAATGAGGAAAGATTTTTTCTATTCGACGATCGAGGCGCAGTCACAGTCACGGGGCACGGATCCTATGGGGGCTTCCTCAAACAAGGGAAGTCAGGCGCACCCCTTCCGCTCTCCGATTGGGGCTCGCACAATGGCCATAATGCACCCATTTTCATCCAGATACTGCCAATTCAATTAATAGAAAATCTAGGTAGGGCTGGTCGTATTGATTTAATGCCTGACTTCCTCGAAACGTACTTCTCTCGTCGAACGTTCAGTTTTTTCTGTTTTTAATTAGACGCGTTGTAAGGTTCAGCGATTTCTACTGGCAGGAGATTAATTTGAAGCAATGCTAATGGGAAATTGTGCTTAAAAGCCAATCCAAAATTTAAATACATATATGCGAATTTTGTTTTTGAAGAACATTCGTTTCGGTATCGATTTTCTGAACAATACTTATTTTTCATAGACCAATAAATTCGATGAACGATAGTGCTGGAATTTTCGAGTTTTTAAATAAACTTGACGAAGATTACTCGGATAGGCTTGATAATATCTCTAGTGTTATCCTCCGTAAGTGTTGACTAAATTTTTGAATCTTTGACCTTCCGTTTTAACTTGTCTTTACGATCTGGTGTGGGGTTTTCGATTTTGTGGAAATTTTCGTATGTTATTCCGATCTTTAAGAAAGGGAAAAGAAATTTGGTTGAGAATTAAGAGTACTTAATTTTTTATTATAGCTCTATTTTATTTAAGAGCCAACATGGTTTTATGAGAGGCAGATCAACTACAACAAATCTAGCCGAAAATGTTTGTTAGTCGAATCTCATAATGTTGACGGATTTTAGGAAATAAATTGACAAACTTTCGCACAAGGTGCTCATTTATTGCGGTTTAGTTTTCTTAATAAACTTGTAAATTGAAATAAGTTCTGAGTGACCATCCTTTTAAAGTTTTTAAAAATCATATGGACTTAAATATTAAAAAGTGCAATTTAATTTATTTTAGTAGGAAATGTTCCATCATAGACTACTCGTATACGATCTATAACACACCCGGTCGGCAAGATCGTGTTGTTGATCTTGGCTTATCAATAAATTCTAAATTTGATTTTTCAGACCACTTTGATCTAATGATTAATGGAGCTAAATGGAGCTCTCGGTTTTATCAATCGTTGGTCGAAGGATCTCGTCTTAATCTTAGCAGGTTAGGACTTTTACAAATGACGTCCCTATCTAAGCATAGAGAAATTGCTTATAACATCGTCCCTGGTGTTGTAGACTCCCCAAATTTTTTAGGTTTGGAACATTGTAATTCGCGGTCCCGATTGACTAGAAAACGAAAGTCACAGAACTATAATTACGGCTCTTAACTAAGATAACTAATTGATTGCTCTTAAAACATTTGTTACAATATAATTAAAGATTATATTTTTTTTCAAGGATTCCTCGTCAAAAATTGTAATTTTTCTGATAAATTCAGAACATGAGCACTGCGTAACATTTACATAGTTTTCGTGTTACATTATAAACTTTGAGTTGAATTATGAACATCAACGTTACTTGCATCCTTTTCAAATAAAGTGCGAATAAAACTGGAAGAAAAGAGCCTGACCTGCTGCCCACGGTTGTTTACATGTGTCTTTTTGCAGCGCTTCATGTCTGAATTCTCAACATTTCTATTTGCATGATTCATATTCTTAAAAATTTACAACAATTTCGTCTTTAATTCAAACTTAAGAAAATACTGCGCCAACTTTTAACACAAAACATCTTTTCATTCCTATTTATAGTAACGTGGGCATAATTATGTCGAAGAACAAAAGATTTCTTTCGTCCTATTCATCCAGCCGGTGCGGTGCGATGGCTGTACATTTAAATTATTCAAGAAAAAATATGACCAACTCAAAGTTCATGTCACGAGAAGCATATCAGCGAGCGTGTTCATTAGAAATGAAGTAAAATTCCCGTCTTTTGTCTTGTTCAAGATTACGTTTTCTATTTAAAAGCGTACAAATAAGAAATTACCTTATATTAATCGAACTTTCAAATTTTCGGAACTGAAAAAGTAGATTTTTTTATTCTAAAAATTATCAATGTACGAAATATTGGTTAGATATTCCATTATCATTTTCAGGAATGTAAATTGCCCATTTCTCTGTAAAAATATTAATACTAAAGTTGTAATTTAAGCTTAATTTTTAGGGTTCCGTACCTAAAAAGGAAAAAATGCACCTTTATAGGATCATTTCGTTGTCGGCTGTCATGTCTGTCTGTCTGTCAAGAGTCAAGACCCTTTATGTCAGGAACGCGTGGAGGTATCGGAGGTATCAAATTGAAATTAATAACAAATACTCAGGTCTTCAATCTCGTTGAGCTGTAAAAAAATTAAACTTCTAAGTCAATGTAATCGAAAGATACGGTCATTTATGCCGCATATTTTGACACTCGCAAGGGAATCGAAACTTATAAAGTACTTTCCGTTGACCTGGAATCGTGAAATTTGGACAGAAGCAATGTCTTATAGCACAAGTAAAGGAAAATATTCGAAACCCGTAAATTTGTAGTTATACATCACAAAAATATAATAAATTTTTGCGGAATCCTCGGTGCGCGAGTCCGACTCGCACTTGGCCGGTTTTTTAGTTTATTGTAGATGTGTAATTAAGTAGAGGTTTTCGTCTGAAAGGGTCAGTTGAAATGCGATTCATTGAAGTGTGAGGGGCTTCGTGACGTGCGCAGGCTCCTCAAGGCCGGTCGCATACACCTTTCGCATGAAGTGTAGTGGACAGGCATAATTGGACCAGGGCAAGGATCGCTCGGAACGCAATTCTCTAATTAATTAGCATGCCCGCAACAGCGGAGCGCGTGCAGAGATGTGGGCGGCGGGCGGGATGACGAAACACATATGCAAATCCCCCAGTGCCTCGTTTTCCAAGTTCACTACAGTTCGCAACACCTTCGTGAGGTTTACGGTCCTTCAAGGGACCTTCGAGGCCACTAAAAATGTTTTAATAACTAAGACACGCACCTCACGGGCTATTCGTAGAAATAGCCAGGATACCTATGGTGTGCGGCACCGCTGGCCCCAAAAGTGCCTGACTCTGATTATCATCGTTCCACGAATCTCGTCTGCCTGCCTTCTGCAAGTTAAATTAAAGCCTAAAGATGGGATGGATGAGCCTCCGGGGACTAGGATCATCCTCGGAATTCACGTCAATTTCAGCTACTCCAGAGGAGCAGGTGTTTTTCTTAATTGAATCGGACCTGTGGCTGTTTGTCACGTAGAAATTAAAAGCGGAACGAAGCAAGACACATTCGTTTGTTCGTTTGACGAGGTGTCAGAGATGTTATCTATGATTATCTAGGGGTTTGGGGCAGTGTGGATGGATGAGGACATTAAAAGTTATGGTGTGTTTGAAGGGTACCATTAACATTGTTACAATCCTCTTAAGCAGCAATCTTTTCAACATGCTTTACCATGAATTTGTAAGTTTAATTTGAGTTATTTAATGCAATGCATTTGCATTATTAGATTTATTACAACTACATAAAACACAAAAACATAAACTGAAACACACTTATTTATGTTGTTGAAGTTGAAACGAACTTTTAAAATGTAGGTATTCTCTCTGAATTGTTCATACACAAAAGTAGCAGCTCGGAATATTTAATGCATATTGAGATTAATTTAAAATTTTTTGGAGCTACAGATCCAAAACAAAAGTAAACGAAAATAATTTAATATTAATAATAAAAGAACTTTGTATCCTTTTATGTATTCAGTACAATAAATATTGAACTATATTTTCGCTGATATGTATATTCACTGTTACATATTATATTTTCATTGGTTTGTGATATTGTAAGGCTACAGCTTTAATTAAAAATTAAAATCAAAAATAACGCCATAATCAATGCTTATTTAACACTTAAAAATAAATAAAATTACCAATCCTTGGTAGTTTTCGTACGATGAACGTTATGAACAATTTAAAATGAATTACATCAATAAATTATTGCAATATTACAAAATGCCAGTTCCTGACACATTTAAAATTTGTGTTGTTTTTATTACAACATTATCAATTTTACCACTTTGATGTATATTTTTACAAAGCGATTGTAATAAGTGTTGAATATTGTAAATTAAATCATGCAAATTACCTAAAAAAATTTTGAATTTAACACTTCGTGTACTCTTATCAAGTTTTCTAGTCAAAATATGTATTTTTACTGGAAAATTATTAATTTACTATATAAAACTGTAAAAAATTGTGGAATATGACAAATGCCTTATGTATATTTTAGAGAGTATCTACTTATTCTCAATTTTCTAGTTTTGGTGTTATATTAAATTTTCTTATAGAAAAATGGAACCGTCTTAAAAGAATCGCTGTATTAAATTTTCAAAGTTTAGCATTGTCTCTCAGAATTTTAAATTTTTCTTAAAAATATTAAAGACGTGTACATATCTATATTTTAATTGCTTCGATCCCGGATAATTATCTACAAAAAGTTAAAAGCGTATTTTGCAAATTTACAGATTAGAATAAAAATACTATTTATGATTTTCAAACACTTTTCTATACTCATCGTGACTTTCTTAAAATTCATAATCAAGTATTCTTCGTTAAAAGGAAAGAAGAAAATGAAAAGGTTTTAAATAAATAATTTTGTTCGCCACCGCTAAATTGCTAGGAATTATTGAGCACCTCGAGTCCTCATTAATTCGACCGCAGGGCTTCGCAGTTCAGAATCAACCTGATGGTGCACCTTGCGGGGCGAGGCGGAGGACGGCATGAGATTACAAAGGCTTCTTGTCCTTCGATTTAACGATCCTTGGCGACCGGTCGAAACCAACGTTTCGTCGTAAATAATTCCAATAACTGGTCGTGTAACGGCAGAGGCACCTTTGAAGCGAACGAAAAATTCCATGATGGCATTTAGTCCTTTTGGATATGGGTGGATTGGGAGTGGGGGTAATCCCCAAACCCACCCCCCCCATTCCTATGACCTATTTACGTCGAAGCGGACGGCATTTATCATAATAAAATAATTCCGTGCATTTACGAGCAAGCCATCTAACTTTCGTCGTCGTCGTTCGTCGTCCTCAACGAAGACTGCTTCTTCTTCCCTTACCCCCACCACTTGTGCTTTTCGGTGTAGAGTAATAACTTTGTTGTTCGCGAATATCCGCGCCTTTATGATGTGCTGTCACGAAACCCATTTTTGTGATTTTACGATTTTAACCCCCTTTCTCGTGCCACCGGCATTCACCCGTTCGGTCGAACGAACGAAAAGCGTCGTATCAGCGCCATCTATCGGAGGTGAATGCATTGAGGCCGACGTTTCGGCTAGGGGGCGCGAATGTTTGTGTGGCCTGGCCTTTTCTGGAGAATTTGATTTCTCGCCGTATATTCTCCCGTAAAATGTAACGTCACCTCTGACCGAAACATTCGACATATGTGAGCTTCGCATTCCCCGTGAAACGTGCACAGTGGCACCAGAGTTGGCCAGGTGAGTTTTGGGTGTCCCCCACCTGTCCTCGTAGATTTGCCGGAAACTAATTCGCTCGAAGAACATTCAATCGAATAACAAAACTCACCTCGCAGCAGGCCGGAAGGAACGGTGGGCGGGACTCGGGGCGCGCTGGATGGTTTTACTAAATTCGCGGGGAGGGGGGCGTTGTTGTTTGTCGCATGATGGGGGTGGGCCGAGGGTTTCATGCAGACGAGGCACACGGCTGTAAACATGGAACGCCGCCGCCGGAGAGGGGGTGGGAACAAACAAAATTTGTCATAACTGAATTGAGCATAAAATCGATTAAACACGGTCGCCAAAAAGGGAACGGGGGCGGAGTCGGGCGTCGTTACAAATTGCAGTTTCATCCTGCGTTAGGGCTGCGGAGTAATTTAACCGGGCCAAAATTACCTGCGACACAAACAAGCCAAGGGGGAGCGATAAGCAGGTTCGAATCGGTTTATTGCCTCGAAAAGTTTCGGGCTTAGTGACAAGGCAAAAACCGTCTATGAGAATTTCGTGAGGAAATAATCCCTACCCTGCCACTCACTTCCCCACTCCGCAGATATTACGTATCGCCCAAGAATTTTCGAAATATCTAGAACTAAATAAGTAGTTGTTTCATAGAATCTTCGTTACAATAAATAAATGTTTGAAGCAAAATGGAATGTTTACTTAAAAGTTTACAAATCGATCTGGGCACGAGAAACGAGATCTGGATTTAATTATGCTATTTTATTATTGTAGATTTTTTCGCTGCGAGTTTTACAATTTTCATTTCAAATTACGCTTGATCTGTTGGATGCAAGGGTTCGGAACAATTATAATCGGAGCATGACCTATGCGGATGTTTTAATAATCATAAGTTATTGAGTCGGAATGCACCTTGCATTTATACTCAATCAATATTTCAAGTGTGTCGATTCGAAAGACACGATATTTATTTATTTTTTCATTTCAGCACTGGGATTCCGTAACGATTTAGATTGTAGAATTTAGAGCTTCCTTAACTCACACAAGTTTTCTAACTCAAAAGTTGGAATTTTCTTAACCACTTAAAACGATGCACTAGAATCACTAGATTATCGAACAAAATTTACATTTTTGCATGAAAACTTGCGGTGGCAGCCCCGAGCTACATTTCCGAATAAATTTGAACAAGTTATTTTGTGTTGTCCCAAATGAGAAGAATATTAAAAAGGGTTGACACACTGGAACAATATTTAGAATTTCTACTGTATTCAATTTCATAATTATAGGTACGTATGTTCATTTGAAAGTCAAATCTTTATTTAATAGAATAAATATTTGTTTGAAAGATGATACATGATATTTTTAAAATTGAAAGTACCTACGGGAAATTCTAAATATCGTTTATATTTTGTCCGAAGTATTACATTTTATTTTTTCTATTATTCTGTGCATTTTGTTTTAACATTGCGCGTTTTAAATCTTGCTTATTAGGTTTCAAGAAATCTTTAGTATTGTAGAGAATTTGTTCAATTATCACTCTTGGTACAATTCTTTTTCATGTGTTTTTTCTTCGAGATATACATACTTCAATAGTATTAATGTTTTATTAAGTTTAAATTTTAATTAACATATGGAAGCGAAGTAACTTAAAGGGCACATTTAAGAAAATTTGAAATTCCAGTTTATGTACAATCAAAAAGACGAATTTGTTCTTTCTCCCATAAATTTTCAATTTCAATTCTAACCTTGTTAGTCACATCCCAGTGAACTCTAGCCTCAATTCCAATAAATTTTCAATTGGAATCTTTATTGTCAGTAAATCACCAAAGGTAGGAACTTGGATAGTTTCACAAAAACATTTCTAATACCCTGCCCGGCCGCACCACACCGTTCCGGCGGTGGATTTTAGAGGCTTCGTTCCGGCAGAGCGTCCTGGTCGATTTATCAAAAACTTAAGTAAAAGTATGATTTACCAAAATGGCCGGAACACACTTTGGCTGCACTCTGAGCCCACCTTGAGTCTTGCTCGTTGCGAGGGTGATCCGCCAGGTCGGAGCATCCACAAACTTTCAAAGTTTGTCCATTCGTCGAATGTTTGCAGGGCGAATTTCATCGGTCTCAAAGTGAGTCCTAAATCTCCAGAAAATGTTCTGGGACTAATTCTCCGGCTAGTGGCAGGTGGACCAAAAACTACTTAAAAAACCTAGTCCATCTTTTTCTTTTCGGACGTTTCAAATTCAATTTTCCGAGTAAAACTCGAGGGCTAGAAACGCTGCTCGTCGCAGCAGGAGAAGGAGCAGCAGCTCTTCTAGACTTTAGACTCTAGAGTGTATCCGATGACATCAAGTGCACTTAAGTTCCCTTCTGCTCGAGGGGTGTAAATTTCAAAGAAATGTTTAACAAAATTTCTTCGTGTGCTCGTTCTCTTTTCTGAAAATTTAAACCGCGACATCAGCGGTTGGCAGGACGAGGAGAAAAAGGGCCATGCATCCATCCGAAAGAGCACACCTTGCAACTTTGCAACGATATCCTTTCTGCTCGAATTCGGGAAAGGGAAAAAAATAGTGCTAAAGGTTCAGCGGTGCAGAGGAGCGAAAAGTTGATTGCTTCCCAAAAAACTTCACCGTCAAATTTCCTCCTTACATAAATGGTAAATTTGTGCAAGATTTAGGTCTTTGGTCCTGGACCCGGAGGGGGTGTAGCTTAGTACTGGAGGAGGAATCTGGCAAAATGATCAGAAAAAGGAATCGGGAGGGGCTCCTTCCGCCAGCCTTTCGTACAGAAGGCAGCCTATTCTGCATTCATGTCAGGCGGACGGTTCTCAGCCCCGCCCCCGGGGATCTTCTTAAATAGCGCTGAACGTCTCAGGAATTCAAAGCAGACTCACTCAGGGAATCCGCACCCTTGTTAGCCCGCCTGATGTGCCACTGCAGGGATTCTGATGGCCTCTAACATGTTGCGCGACGCTGCCGTCTTCGTCTTCGTCTTCTAAGATATTCCCGAAGACGCCAGCGTGTGCTGTGACACGTCTTATGAGGAGTTTTTTGCAGCCCAGACTTTTTGGTGTCATCTTGGGCGAAGTGAAGCAAGTATGCTGCTTCTGCCACAACATAATTGATTCCGCCCAAATCGGAGGGCGTGGAAAGTGGCCTGAAAAGCAATATCAACTTTTTGCAGTAAGTAAGATAAATTATTGGCTTGCCTTAACTTTTATAATAAATTATATGTGCAAGAACTGCATCCATTGTGAAATAAACCCGATTTTGCTTTTTTGAATAATATAAGCGGAGAATAGAAACAGGATGTAAGATTTCAGCAAAAATCTCTTAGGTTTAAGTTTCCGTACCTCAATAATTCGTTATCCATATTTCTATCCGGTCCTTTTCTTAGAAATTGATTTCGAATACTAAGGTACATAGCCTCATATTGCTGTAAAAAAATGTATAAGTTTGCACTTAAATACAATTAATACAATAAAAAGATACGACCTTTCAAAGCGTATTTTCATACCAAAAGTCTAACTCACTCACTGATCATCAAAACCTATAGAGTACCTTCCGATGATGTACAATCTTGAAATTTGGCACGAAGGGTCATCTTTTGGTACAAGTGAAGAAAAAGTTTAAAACCTATTCATTTCTAATTTTCCATGGAATTTTTATTTTATTTAAATCGAAATGATAGACTTGTTTCCTGATAAACTTAATTTTTTTCTATGATTAAAATTTAATATATAGATCATTATAAAGTTACTACTTACTAAGAGGAAAAACGCTTATATAAGATCATTATCGTATCCATCCAGGCTTTTCTCTCTTCTTTACCGCTCAAATATTTAATCTACCGCTCGAATTCTTTTTGAATTACTGGCTACATTTTACTGAACACAATTAATTTAATATCTGCCAAATAATTTTCTTACTTTGTCCAAATGAATTATTAAGTGCCCAATGTAACATCCCGGATATTTAAAAAGATACCAAAATATTAATATACCCTTTTAAAATTTGGTGTTTAATTTACAAACAAGACAAAGTTGGTAAATAAGATTTGAATAGGAAATTATAGTAAAATTTATTTTTGTGGTATTTCAACAAGATAATCCAACAAAGAACTGTTGACTTGTGTTTAAATCAATTAAAATATGTAATAACAAAATTCCTGTAGAACTGAGTAAGAGGTATTTTAAGTGAAAAATTTTAAATGCCCATTTATGGGTGCATTCATTTTGTGAACAAACATTTCAAATAAATTATTCTCAAAGATAAGTCTGCTTCACGGTTGGTAGTTTTAACAATATTTTACCAGAGAGTCCGAAAGAACAACAGTTCAATTCATTTCGAATTATTCGCCCCCTTGAGATATTGTCGCAATGATTATTTGGTTTACCAAAAAACTCAATTATTCCCATTTTCCTGTATATCCACATTCCCTCTTATGGCAATTTAACTGCCATCCATCGAACGGGAGACCATTACTTTTGCTTCTGCTCCAAACCGCCTTGGCTTTTTAATTCCGCAAAAGTCTCCACTCCGCGCAGAGTAATTACGATAATTCCTGGAGCTTAATAATCCATTACCAGCTCCTCCCACCCCGTACAGGAAAATTCCACCCCTTTTCGGTCCCACCGAGGCCGGTTCTATTTTTTGATTAATGTAACACACTCGTACCAAGGTGAACCGCTCATGAAATATTGCCACGAAATGCTCCCAAAAAGGTGGAAAAAATAGAAAAAAATATGTATAAAAATCGACAAAAAGGAAAACAACACGAACAAATTGGTGTCACTTGGTGCCAATCGGCAGCCGCAAACAATGGCCGGAAGCTCTTTGGAAATTGTCTACGATAAAAATTTGTTATAAAAACGAAAAGAAACTCGCCATGAAGCCGAATGACTTTTGGCTAAAACTTGAGTTATTGTTTACCAAAGAGAAACAATTTCCATCGTCGTGGCAACGCAGATACACCCTGTACTGTGTGTCACCGCGGGCCGAGCTTTGTTATAAACTTCATTTATTCGTTTTAAATAAAAGCGGATTTTTGCAATGTGCGAAATGTCCCTGCAACTTACGAGAAGAGTCGTAAAATCGCGAAAAATTCTCAATCGCGGACGATCTCAATGTGGATCCTCATTTCCTTTAGTTGGTCGCCCAAGCGGGAATTAATCGCGCCGACTTGAGTGGCTTACGGCTGCGCAGTGGCCGTCGTCAGAGTTCAGCTGGTGGAGCAACAACTGAAACTGATGCCGTTGATAAGACATGACCGAGGATTTTCTGAGTTTCGAGAAAATTGCGCTGCAACGTCCCCCGCGAACCGCGGCCTTTCCGCCAACACCTTCGCAGATTATCGCGGTCTGCTCCGGCGACGGCTGGCATCGCTCGCGGGTTGCAATCCGCAGCGCAATAAGTGTCGCTACTTTTCGCGGAAAATTATGCAACCAGCAACAAGTGCGCCACTCAGATGAGACCATAAAAATTCAAAGAAAAAAGAAAGATATGCAGCGAGAAAAAAGGCAGATCGCGCTCGATCTTATTAAGTTACTTGCCGGGATTCATGAATTCCTCCAGCTGAAAAGTGCCCTCGACGGCATGTGGGGCTCACATAATTCCCCCCTCGCAAAGAATCTCGCGCGTAAATTATGCTGCATACGAAATGAACTCAGTGGCTGGATCTGAACTGAACCTAATAAAGTCGAGAGGGCGAGAAAACAAAACATTCGTGGCATATTTGATGTGGGCAGATTCATCCCGAGAAGTCTACTGCTTTTCAGTTTTTCTGCCTTTCCTATATGCCTTCTTCTTCTTTTCGGTAAAAAAACAGCAGGGACACGAGGAACAATGCGGTGGATTGTCGAGGGATTTTGTTTACTTCTAGGAAAGTCCGTCCTGCCTGGAGGTTTAACTTATCCTGCCCATGAAAAATAAAACCACTTTTGAATGGGGGATTTCAATTGCTGGCTTTTTGTTTCTACTTTTTTAGAATTGTTGATTTTTCTTAAGTCTGAATATTCCTAACCACATACCTTCGAAGTAACCGTTCTTATCTCACTACAAGAACCCTTCAAATCATTATATCTATATTACATGTTCTTTTATTGGAAAGAGTTCTGTTTTTCTTACTTTATTCTAAAATTAAATATCTCCATAATTTGGCATGTCTATGATATCCGAGGTTTTTCGATGTGAATATGGTCTCTTTTTTAAAACAAAACTAATATAGAAATGCATTTAAACTACTTATTAAACATATTTACTGTTTTTTGTAAAAGGAAAATTCTCAGTTATAGAAATATTTTGTAAAAGGAAAATCTAATTTAAAAGGTATTTGAATTGTACGCGTAGATGTTGTAAATTGGACATTACTTTTATAAATATCTCGAAAACAATGAGAGGTGGATTTTTTTAATTATTTTTCCCTTCTTCCCTACTACAAAGTGCTTTCGAAACCATTTTCAAATAGAAAAACCTCGGAAATGTAACTTATATGGTATTATACAAAATTACGAAGGTGCGAATTTTGTTCAGGCAACTCATAAAACGATTAAAGCATTTCTTATTGATAAAATGAAATGCTTTAAATTTATCTTATTGTTTAGTTTTAATGCCACCTACATTAATTTACTTCAAAATTCAATAATTTAACACATTAAAAATTAAAATAAGGAGCAAAAGTGATCAAGGGAAAACGTATCTAAAGTAATAATCCGAAAACAAAAGCAGCTCGTATTGTAGAAATAAAAATAATTTTACGGTTTTATTCATTGTTCTAGAATACTATATTTTTCACTAGCACTAACAACGAAATTAATTTCAAATGTAAAATTATTATAGCTTGTCCGCTAATTAACGTGTCACACCAGGGAACGCAACTAAACTAAACGAAAAGGCTTATTACGAGTGGTTCTAGACGGCGCTAACAAGCAATCACGTGAGATACCTAAAGGGAACGCATTTAATTGTTTTAAAATGGTTAATAAAATAATATTGAATTATATGTCTCTGAAGATATTTTTATCCGCTGCTCATTAACCTTGGAATTTAAGCCTTGTCCAAAACGGTGAATGCTAATGCTAACTATTAGTTAATAACGAGTTTTGCATAATGATCTTAGCTATTTTTTTAAGTCGTAATATGAAATTATTGTCACAAAAAACTCAAACTGGAAATTCGCTACCTTCGTGATTTTGATTTTTTGACGATATAAGTCAAATAAATGACATACAAAATATCAAACTCACCGAGTAAAAACATTTAAGTTGTTTTTGCATGCCCGTAACACACAATTGTATACCAAACATTTCCCATTTGCAAGTCCACATCCAGTTGTCGCATTTTTCAAGTCCGCAAGCCCGAATTTCTATGAAACAAGTCTGCAGCTAGCCCAAATTTTTATAAACTGAATATTAATTTTTTTATAGTAATCTTTCTCTAATTGCGGGCATCTCTATGATCTTATTTCTGTTCAAAAATGCTACAGACCAGTACTTGTTCATTTTCGGGTGTGCTGCGGACTAGATTCCGGCCAATAATTTTAGCCCGCATCAGTCTATTTAGAAATTTAAGATTTTTAAAATATGTCCGATATACAGACACTTATTTATTTCACAATTTTGCTAATGGTGTAATATAAGAAGGAACGGAAAGAATTGCTTCGTTTCGTCTGTGAAATGTTAATTGGGTACAAAATTTGTTGTAAGAAATTGAGGCGAAACGAAGTAATTTGTTTCGTGCGTCATAATAAGAGTGAATCGTCTACTTTTATTAAAACAATTATACTTCTCCCTCGTCAATTTTATAGAATTAATTTTGCATAAAGCCCCTATCAATAATGAATTTTATCTTGATAACAATTAAGATAATAAAAAATAAAATAAAAAATGGTGGATAATTGTTGCTGTTTCGTTCAATTATACATATGTACAATGTACATATATTCTACAAATTCTTTCATTTTTATATCGTTTTCCTATATTCAGCGTGAAGTTCTTAGAATTCTTTTTTAGGAGACCAATGACGGAAACTTTATTATTACTATAGGCGCTATTATTCCCACACCTCAGTCAAAGTCGTTGTGTGTTTCGTTGTGAATTGGCAATTAGATATTTTAAACGATAAAAATAATTTTCAGAACGTAATTGTAGTACATGGTGGGAGTCGAGATATTGATAAATGGAGATCGGAATAATTTAATTGGTATTTGCCACGCCGGGGCATCAAGAATACAATTAGCACTTTAAGATACACAACACATGACGGATTTAACGCCCATTCGAAAATTTATTTTAAATATTACCTGAAATAAGTTGTAGTACAAATCGTTAACATTTAAATCATTCCTCAATCCACTATACATATGGTGCAGTACATTTCACTTAACCCGATTTGCATTAAAAATAAAAATTGCAGCCCTGTTTTTATGTGATAAACCCATCGAATTAAAAAAAATGAAGTTATACTAAGGGTAGACTTAACGAATCTAATTTAACCTGACTTATCACTGTCACTATAAAGTTTGCAAATTTTTCATCAAGGTTCTCTCTCTCCTGGAAATAGGAGGAAAAAAGGATTTCAGGTAGAAAAAACATACGAGAAAAAAGTGTTAACGAACATCATCAGTGACGATGAAAGTGTCAACACTAATCAAATCCCATTGTCCACTGTAAACAGTCGTGAATTAACTGACAAAGAGCGAAGAGAGCTTCATTTCGAGATGTGTCTGGAATAGGCGAAACGACCCAAACCCGGCCGCCCGACCCAAACCGCCTACCCGCCCACCAGATGCAATCCGTGCTGAGGGTAGGCTGCACGTTCGATGCAATTTCGCTGTCCAAACAGAGCCCCCCTTGTCCGGCGGCACTGTGGCGGGTCAGGTCAGATGGTCGAATTTGAAAATTTTACAGACCTAGAAACCTGACCGGAACGCGGGCCGGGTATATGTGCACAAACATAGGCTCCGCGCCCCGTCCACGTGGACGGGACAAATCCAGCCATCGGAGCTTATTAGGTTTCATTGTTTGCTCCCGTAATAGCCCCGGAGGTGTTGAATGGCGCCCCACCGCACGCCCGTTTGAGTGCTAGAAACGCTGGGCGTCGCGTCGGGCGGGTGTCTCCTGGCTGTCGCGCCATCATAGAGATGAAAATGAAAATTACTTCGAGCGGGGCTGCCCTTTTTGCGGGAACGGAGAAGTTGAGACTGTTTTTTAAGGAGATATTGCATTTAAGACGTTTAAGATCACCTGAGCGCGAGTAGAAGTGCAAGTCAACCAGAACCAAGGATAAAGGGCTTCTTGTCCTCTGAGAGGGCGGAGCTCGCCTCGAGGGATGCTTTCTGGTCCTACCCTCAAACCCTGGCGCAGCAGGGGTGGAGCACTGTTGACTTAAGAGAAAGCAAAGGGTGCGTTCGTACAAAACTAACTGTTTCTTTTAATGAATTGTAAACCTAAGCCATTAAGGGCGAGGGATGTGCTTAATCTCATTGCCGAGTTTCGGAGTTTGTTTTGCCTTCAACGACATTGAAAGGCGTTTTCGGGTGGAAGGGAAGAAGTTTGGACTTATTAAAGCTGACACTGATTCTTGAAAATTCCTAGACTTTTTCGGAAAGAGGAAAATATCAATGTTTAATGTTGGTTTCAAATCTGTTAACATTCTTTTTTCTTGAAGATATAATTTTAATTTTTTGTTTTGGGTCAATAAACAATTTAACCCTCTATAGGCCTGTGTAACTTTCAAGTCATACATCAAAAAACGATATATTTTTTAAATAATTCAATGATTTTTCATAATGTGGCATATATATGTTACACCTTAATTGTACAATATATCTTTACTTACCAGTAATATTTTTAATAATCGTTATTAGCGCAAACCTGAGAAATCAATGTAAACACTTATGGAAGTTGATGCAGATAAAAGTTGAAGGAACCATTTTGTGCTATTATCATTATTTTTATTCTAACGATTATGTTTTCTTTGCTTTATAGTTTTAAGTATTTAGAAGCCTAAAAAATGAATAAAAAATAATACAAAAGTAAAAATAGGAATAAGAATATCGAGTATTAGGAATAATAGATCTGTTAATAATTCTATGATAACTCAATACAAAATAGTTCGCCCACCCATTATTGAAAGTTAATACAATATATGAGATAGTTATTACTCAATATCAAGTTCGCTATATCGCTATATATTTATTTATTTATATAAAATATACAAAGCAAAACTTATTCAACCTTTACAACAAACCTCGTTAAACACCAAAATTGACCATAATATTTTGTTCTTCATTATCCCAGAAAAGACAATATTTTAATGTTTTATAAGTACATATAAGTACTCATTCAAAACGCGAGTAAATGACCTATTTTACTTCAGAATAGTAATAGTGCGAACATTGTGAGCCCTTGTTACTTTAAAGTCACAATATGTTAAATAAACTCCTAAATTTATTGCTTATCTATTTTTATATATGTATGTAGGTTCATCTTTATGAATTTTATTGTACACTAATTTTTTTTATATTTTCAAGACAAAAATTAGGCCCATAGAAGGTTAAAAGAAAGATAACAAAAATGGTTTTTATGTCGACCTTTATAAATAAATTTTAAGAAAATTTTACCAGATGTAAAAAACCTTGGAAATTTTCCTTCGTCATATTTTAATTATTGCACCTTTTATTACCTACATAAAATTATTCTAACGAGGTCTTCTTATTATCCTGGGATCAATTTAAAATTTTTATAAAAAACTCAATGTTTTTTACAATAATATTGATCAAGTCTTTTTTCATTATTTCCATACTAAATGACCCGGAGAATCTTTTACGGACAGTTTCATTTCAGTGACGTGAATAAATCATGATATAAATATTTCTCTTAAAGGTTTTTCTCAGTTAAAGTTCAATAATTATGTGACGTTTATAAAAAAAATGCAATTAATATTAAAGTTAAAAGTATTGTGTCGTGCGAACATGATGTTAATTTAATATATAAGGTATACGAATTAATCCTTCTATGAAGTATACTATCACTATTATGACTATTAAATTAAAGTGACATTTACATTTTTCTAAAAATAGGTAATATGTAGAATTTTGTGAAAAGCAATTAAAACTGCATCGTTCTATTATGGCATAAATTTTCTGCGACAACGCGTTCTGCAAAAATTTTTGCCGCAAAATTAAATTTGTGAAAGGACCCAGTGCAGAGCATGTTGTACCTAGTTTCTGCGTCTCAATGTCCTATTATTTTTATTTATTTCCTTTTTTGGTGGCCATCGTTTTTCCTGCCGCACCGGAAGTGCCACTCAAGGGCCTTGGACAAGCCGAAAAGCAATGGCTCTTGCGGCCACCCTTTGGACGGAGGCCAACTCTGGGGCAATTTATGGCGTTATAATAAGCAAAGGCGACGTTGAATTTTAATGCGGGCCTAATAAAAATGTCGATGCCGGTGGTCGAAAGTGGCGCCCCGCCCTTGCAAGGCACTCCTGGCCTGCATAAGACGTGTCACGGAGCCCCCTTGCAAGGCTCCACCTCCGCAGGGTGCGCGCCCCGTCCTGCACATCTGCATTTCTAAGGCGGCTCCACGATAGGCCTTTGTTCGGCTAAGTTCAATACTTTTCTTGGACGGGGCCTATGAATT
The DNA here is from genome assembly GCA_951509405.1 of Machimus rusticus. NCBI lineage: Eukaryota > Metazoa > Arthropoda > Insecta > Diptera > Asilidae > Machimus > Machimus rusticus. Next base: position 11,726,903 of record OX608054.1, on the reverse strand, counting down.
GAAAAACTTTTGAGACCCCGGGGCGGTCGTGTCGTGCTCCGGGAGGTGGGCAGATGGCAGCACCAGAGCCCGACTGCCTTATTGGTTTACTCATCCGTAAGTAGGCCACACGAGGATTCGGGCTGCGGTAAGACATGTTTTCGCCTCGCTTACTTGATAATTTAGTGCTGCAGAATTGGCCAACACCCCCCGCCGCAGCCCAGCCAGTTCCCTTTGTGTTTTATGTTGCCAGGAATGTATAAAATAAACACAGGGTGGATGAAAAAATGCAACAAAACTGCACTGTACGACGGGAAATTATAGGGCTGGGTCACCGGACGAAGATCCTCATTCCGGGAAGATGGAATTTTTGTGGCCGTTAAGGAAGTAAAGGAACTTCTAAAGCTGCGCAAGATGAATATGTGATTTTCATGGGTTTCGGGCCAAAGGATACTGTTCTTTTCTTAAACTTGACGCTTTACGGCGGTAATCAGCAGGACCATAAAAAAGACTCGCACGGCAGCAAAACGTGATAGACTGCTATTGCACTTTTTACCTTAAATTAAACTCCACTCATGCGATAAAAAAAGTTTTACAAACTGAGGCAGGAGCAATTTGCTGATTCTGCCAGAAAGGATAAATATGGTCGTTAAAACGTTTTAGGGCCTTAACATTGGAGAAATTGTTGCCACAAGACAAACTTATTGACAATGAAATCAAAAAAATGTCCCATCATTTTGATGAGATCTTAAATTTACACATGTCGAAAGAAAAGTTTTTGTTGGAATGTAAATTTTGTAAACTTAAAATATGGCCGAAGTTGTGATAATGTTTTTAAGTCTGCATTTAAAACATTTTAAGTGGGAGAATTTTATGTTGAGTATTTGTTGTACAAGATATAAAACCGAATGAAACTGTATTTGTATTGTATGTTACCAACCAAATTATGGAATTTAAACCAATTGACGCAGAAATAAAATAATGAATTTAACTTAATTTAACTGTAACGGGTTGAAAAGATGTCGTTCTTTTCCGAACTTCTTTTATATATTAGGCTACCTATACTTTTTCGGAATTTAATAATAATGAAAAAATAAATTCGTCCGAAAAATACAGATAAAAAAGTGGTATAATCTGCACAACAAAAAGAAAAGAATTGTTTTTACTCAAATTCGGAGGTTTAAAATGTACTAAATTAAAAAAAAAACGTGCGTTTTATAAAATTTAAAATCGGACAATTAAAGCTAGAGTTATGATTTTGGCCGGGCCGAGAAAAGTCGTTTCGATAAAAGCGCGATTGAAAATTAAACCTTTCATTCATGGCTATTGTTGACTACTAAAGGCTATTTGCTTGGTGCTACAGTTTAGTTGTTTTTACGAATTAGAATTTAAAACTTTGTTCTCATGCTTCTAAAAGAAATGCACTTTGAGAAACCTGCTGTGGTTTCTTTCCTTAAGTATTTGTGTTATCAAATAAAAATTCTTGAAAAGCTAGATAGATTCCACAAATAGATATGTCATTTATAAATTCAATTTTAACTTATAAAACTTGAGTGTTCAATAAAATATAAAAGTTTGAAAAGCAATTTATCGGCTAAAGAAGGCTGTCAACAAATTTCTATTTGAGGTATTTCTTCTTAAAACTTATTTATAATCAAAGATTTATGAAATACTAATTTGAGCTATTATTTCTTCATGTTCTTGTCGCCGTTCGACTTGTCCAAGGCTTACGATTGGCATTTTCCGGACAGGGCAGGGAAAGCAATGATCACCTGAAAATAAACTAATAAAAGGGCGGGGAAGTGCGGAAAATATAGCGACATAATCTGTTTCAAAAGTTCGGCCCAAATATAATTTGCGCATACCGCTTCAGAAAATCATATGACATCGTGGCAGAAAGAGATTTATGTGATGCTAGCGAACTTGGCTAGTTCTGCAGCTATGCATTCCCTTCGTCAGGGAAGGACTCTGGCCGACCGATTTCAGTCGATCTGGGCGACTATCGTCCCTCCGTTGACACAACTGCAATTACTCATCCCGGGAATCAGTGACAGAAACAAATTATGGACAACAACGAATAGAAAACGACCGAATTAGAATTCATTGAGGATGATGTAACCAAACCGTCGGTTGGTCGGCCGCTCCCGTGCTCCGGTGCACCCGACGGAATCTGGCAATAATCCGGCAATTGGCTGGCAAATTAGCGTGAACAACAGAAAGTGAAATTTTCTGTGTCACAAGCAGTTTTTGATGGGGTCCACGAAACAGAAATGCCAGAAATTCTTGAGGAAATCCTGATGGTCAGCTGGGCATTTATCCCGCATTCAGGATCCTGGAAATCGCCGCACATCCCGGCGAGTGCTAACAAGGCGCTCCTCTGGCAAAATGGATGCCAGGAGGACGGAAGGCTCAGGAGGACTACTTCAGGAGGACTTGAACCCACCGGGCCCTCCCCTTCAGTTGTGCTCTCATTTGCCAGAAAGCACGCCGCACACGGCTCTTAGTCACGCATCATCCAGAAACACAAAAGAGTCCCAGGCCGCCCTGCTGTGGGACGTTTTGGGAGGGGGGCGCGGGCAACTCCTCCCCCGGCTAAAGGTAGGAAAAGCCCATGGCAATTATATTTCTGCCCCGCCTCCCCCCGCCCCTTTATCCACGTCACAGGCTTTGTGGCGCACCTTAGCTCGGATCCCTGAGGTATCTCATGCGACCGTTTTGAAGGTGACGTGAGCACGTCACACGAACCCTCTTCTTCCACCTGCTCGGGCCCAAAGGTTACACTCCTCGGATCCGGGGGGGTTTGGGGCGCGCTCGTTCGCGAAATGCGGCGAGGACGATTCTTTATTGTTTTACCTTCTTTTGAGCCTTTAATACCGCCAGTCTTTTGTCTCCGCGAGAATGGCGGCAGGAACAACTGACGGTTTCGGGGTAATTGCGCGTGGTGCCAAGAGATCTTTGCTCCCCAAAGGTTGGGGCTTACCGGCGGAAGGAGTTGAAGCGTCGCGCTATTGAGGCATGTCTAGATGACCGGAAAACGCTTTCTGCACCTCCAAATTTCTTCTCTTTTGTGAAGAACTCATTTGCACTTTGTTGCACATAGTCAGAAGGACTACACTGAAAAAAATATTTTAGAGCAATTGTCTAAAGTCAGTTAGGTGAATAGTCTTTAGATAAATTTCCGACAAATTAGTTAAATTTTCCACTATTTCTCGGCAAATTTACATTTGTGATTAGATGAACTACCTAAATCAGTTTAGGTGCCTAAATTTACGCAGTGTTATAGTAAATTCATCTACATTTTAGAAGAAACACCGACATAGCAAAAAACGAAATTAGGAAAATCGTCTATTCCGATATAGATGATAAATAATTAGGTAAAAACTCTATAGATTTAGATGAATTGACTTGAGTAAGTTGGTAATAACTCCACAATTTTAGGTATTTTTATTTTATGTCTTTTGCCTCCGGAGTTGTGGGTTCGATTCTCACATGAAATACCTTGGTTAAAAAGCAAAACATCACAAATAGTAAAAAATATATATCAAATAAATAATAACATAAAAACAAAAATGCAGAAGAAAGCCCAATAGGGGTTTAAATTCCCGAGTCCGCGAAAAACAAAAAAACAAGGTAGAATTAATTCTGCCTTGTATAAAAAAAGTCTTTTGTCAGATAAAAGTTTTGGAGAATTAACTCTCAGTTTAGGTAAAATATCTAATTACATAAATAATTTGAATTTGCCTGATTGAAATTCCAAGTGTAACTTAGTGAAGAGAAATCTTGTACAATACACAGATTATACAGAAAAAATGAAAAGACGCGGTTACTCATAAACTTTAAAACCCTATGTGTGTTGATTGCTCAGAATGGCTCAAGGCTAGAGCAACAAGCTCTCCACTCCGGAGTTCCAAGTTCGAATCTACCCAGGGTCAGGAATATCTCACTTTCTAAAAAGACATCGGAATTGGTGTAGGTCGGTGGGTAAGAATAAGAACAAAGAGGCCACCACAATACGCAGGGCCAAGGTTCAAATTCAAGCCGTACGGGATTAACTTTTTTTGCATTCACAATTTGTAGGAAATTTGCCTACTTTTTATTGATCCTTCACCTAAGGCTTGTAGGTATTCGAGCTATTGTAGATAGATAAAATAGGAAATTTGCCTACTTTTTATTGATCCTTCACCTAAAGCTTGTAGGTAGTAGAGCTATTCTAGTAGATAATTTTACAACATAAATCACCTATTTCAAATTAGGTAAAGCACCTAATCGACTTGGCTGGCTGAAAAACACCTACGAAAATTAGATGAAATGCCCAGTTTTTTAGATAAATATTCTAAACATTTTTTTCAGTGTAGAAGGCAGTTTCCTACAAGAATTTGCCCCTTTATTTAATTCAGGTATTGTCCTTGTTTTTGTTTTATGAGGTTATATAATTCAGATTTTGGCTGGGAAAAGCTTTTAAAATTATATATTAATGTATGAAACTGGGTTTATCTAACATACATACATATGTACATATACTTCATATGTGTGTTTCAACCTAGAGGAATAGTTATCCAAAATAAAATAAAATAATAAAATGAATCGAACTAGAAAAATCGGAAAACCAAACTTTTTTAGTGGATTGTGGAGTGGAATTGACGTGTTCAAACAAAGTAAAAGCATTTTAAATCGATATTTTCATTGGAATACACTAAATAATGCTAAACTATCTCAATGCGGATTATCGCTAATGGCTGGCTTTAATAATGCAAGTAGGAAAAAATATCATGAATGTATTTTTAAAAGGAAGAAAACATTTTCCAATTACATACTGCAAATAATTATTTGCAATTTTAATTTTATCATAAAATATCAGCTTTAGGAAATTTTCATTTAACATGAAATAATAAATACCTAATTTGTTCCAATTATTTTTCGAATGAGTCTAATTTTGTTTAGGTTTCACTAATTAAATTAATGATTATTTTAAGGAGCTAACAAAAAGTATTTAATTTATGTTTATAAAATAGATTTAAATAACATGTAGGTAGGTACATAATAATTTCATTTGATAATTCAATTTTTCAATTCTTTTGCTAAAAATTTTTTGTAAATCTTGCACAAAATTATTCCAAAGTCCAAAGTAATTGTATTGTGGTATTGAAGATAACTAATAAAAAGTAATTTAGGTTACAGAATATACTTAAAAATTGTCGATTATTTTGTGTTTGGCTTTAGGTGTCTAGTTTGCTGTTGTAGATTAAAGTTCGTATAGTGCTCTTTAAGAGAAAATGAATTATCTATACAAGGTGACGTGGCATAAAAACTTTCGACAACTATACCGAACATGATTAGGTGAATTCGACATTGGTCCCATGTCAAACTCAAGTTTTTGAGCAAAGGGGAAAGCAGTTAACGCATAGTATCAACGTTAGCTCGCATAGTGAGGAGGGAAAAAACGTGACTTGGTTAATGGACTACCTAAAGTAGCGTCATTGGTATACGATTTTCCCTTTTTTGCAGATGTTAAAAAGGCCCAGATACCCTCTCAAACTTTATACTTAACTCTGTGCCGTGTCCTCCTTTTGAAGCCTTTATTTTCGGCTGAATTTCGGAGCATCCAATTTTCACTTAGTCGAGGCTTTGCGGAAAATAATTCGAACTGTGCCAGACAGAGGCCCGACGTTTCTGTTGAAAAGTCGGAAAAAGGAATCCTCTTTCGCCATTATTTGGCCAAATCGGCTTGTCTGCACTCCATGGCACCTTTTACCCGTCAGACGCACTCTCTCAACTGCAAAAGCAGTGTGGCCTACTTCGGGCCTTCCGCCTCAATGACCAATTGAATTTCACAGAGAGCTGATTAATTCGCTTCAGGTTAATTAATCCTAACCGCCCGCAGATGGAACTGAAGGCGCTGGCCGACCGACCGAAAGGGGCGCTGCAGCAGGAGCACGGGGCAGTAGCCCGCCGCCCAGTTGGCAGTCGGGAAGAAGGACGAGGCACTCAGACTGAACGTGGCAACGTCGTCGCGTCGGTTGGTTTACTGGAATTCACTGGTGCCTTACTTCAAATTCAGCCACTGTACCGAACCGATTGTAGCTGCAAAACCACATAATCTCTGCCTGCAGACGGTGCATGTCTGCAAACCACCTGCTGTACGCTCCAAAATTAACAACTCCTTTGCATACCCTGTTCCATTGACCCTGGAATGTGCAAAGTGCAAGTAGTCGTCTGCAGGATTGCACAGCGGGTGACGCCTCTCAATTCCGACCAACCTGGCTGCTGTGCAGGTCTCAGCCTGACCTGAGGTCACTACCCGGCCGATCCGGAGCAAGTAGACAGAGGCTCAAATCATAACTATTTAATGGCTTTGACGGTCGACGATTAAATCAGATGTAGATCGTCGGCTGGGCCGCTGCAACCGCACTTCGATTCTGCGGTTGCTTGGCCTCAAAACCGAGACTACGGAGGAGGCCCCTTTGAGTGAGGCTCGCCTCATCGACTGGCGAAGTAATCCATCCCAGCCAGCCGATGTTGTTCAGTTTAAATGGGAAAACCTTGTGAATGCCTGCGGCGGCTGTAATTTGGCTCTTTTGTGAGATCATGAAAATCATTGAGGGCATCGCAGCAGTTCCGCCCCGCGCTACGCCCCTCCCCACAAAAAACCGGATGGTGGCAACGACGCGACGGCGGCGGAAGGCTACACAAATGAAGCCATTTCCACTTGTCAGCGCCATCTCGTAACGGCCCCTCGAAATTTCCATTTGTTCCCAAGGAGCTGCCGCGTGTTAATGACTTTTAATTATTTACCCACTCGAATTGCTCGTAAAACGAAAATTGCCGCCCATATGGTGGTGTCGTGCCTTCGTTGCCCCGCTGAGGGCCGGGGCAGGGTCGCTTGCTTACGAAAAGGCTGATAAGGGATGGATTAACCACCCCCACTCCTCGCTTTCGCTCGCACGGTATGCTGGTTGGAACGGCATATGTGTTTGGTAATTGGGGTGACCTCCAACATACTTTGCTCTGCCATATCCTAGCTCATAACGCCGAGAATTAGTCGTGTTCTCAGGTCTCAGGTGGAGGTGAAGGTGAATTTGGTAGTGGGTAGATTTTATGGTGGGTTCAGATTATCGCACCGAATAGAAATTGGGGTAGATAGGCGGAGGTAGGAGCGAATAAAGGTATTCGTGGTGGATAAAAAGTGGTGAAGGTGGAAGGTAGAGGCTAGTAAGTACTCTGATACATATTACTTACGGTGTGTGGCTAAGGTCGGTCTAGAAATTGAATTACGGACTAGGAATGAATTTTAAAATCCCTGACCCGTCAGGGTCTTGTGGGTTGAGGGGTGTTTTGGTGTAAAATCCCCTACACCTTAATGAGCTAGTATTTTCTTGAAAAGGGTTTTAGGATAAGATTTTCGTTTTAACGCCATTAATGGCGCCTCCTTAAGTCAAGAGAATCCTGATGGCGCCTAGTGCTTGAAAGATTCATTCGCCTTTTGCGCGAGCAACAAACTTTTGGAGGACTTTATATGTCATTTATACATACATGTGGCATGAGGGGTTTGGGTTCCATTCACATGTCCTCCACTTGCCGGGGCAATTAGGGAAACATGTAATTACCCTTTCCTCGGCGTCGAGTTAGAGGGATTAGCAGATTACCATCGCCCATAATTACCTATCCCCAGGGTGAAGTTTCTGCAAAAATTTTTGAATTTTGATGCCCGAGAAAATTGTTTGTGACACCCTTTAGCCTTTAGCCGAACTGGCGGTGTGCGGTGCTGACGCGGTGCACCGGGCATCGATAAATTTCGCACCTTTCTGCCTTGTAACGCCGTTACGGGCTAATTAATCACCGGGTGCGCGCATACCAGACGCTCAGTGAATTGGATGAAGATCGCTGCTGAGTCGGCTGTAGCACACGGCAATTTATAGCCACCACATTCCCCATCTTGCGGCGGGAAAATGCCTTATTAATTATTGCGCTAAATATAATGCTGCCCGTGATGCAACTCTATGATCAGCGAGATCCCAAAGGTTTCAATTTAATTTATTACACTGTCGGTGGCTTTTTACTTCCACAGCATAAATTGTGGATATTATTTTAATTGTTTCAAAATTAAAAGGCATTTTCTTTCATTTTTCAACATAAACTTTGAGTAATGTACTTACATTAAAAAGAAAGCTTAGTCTGGTTAGCTTTCTCGAGGAATTTTAGACATTTTTAGACACACCCATGTATCTTCGAGGTTTTAAACCCTAGCGTCTAAATATTTAGAGGAAGTTTTCCGGAAAAATAAGTATAAAATAAAGTTTTTGATTTCAAAGAATTTTTTTCTAACTTTCAAAGTGCATTTTTATCCTAAAAGTCCTACTCATCATCCCAACCTATAGGATACTATTCAGTGACCTACAATTTTTACATTGGGCATAAATGAAGGAATCAATTCAAAAATCATTAACTTACAGTTATAGCTATGTGGAAATTATTTTTTGTATAAATCAAAATGATAAACTTATTATGTAAAAGGCTTAAATTTTTTCTTTCATGTTTCACACGGTACCCTCAAGACGCAAGTTGTTTCTCGTATTTGCTCGTTTTGTTGCAAATTAGTTGTGTATTATATATCGGGAATTTCTAATGATGATATTTGATATCGTGACATTTAATTAAATTTATATTGCTATTTATTTTAATTAATTACAAGCCATATTGTAGCTATTATTGCAACGGTTTGGCCTTTTGCACATAAAGTTGAGGGACATTCTGTCTAGAATTTATTCATAAAAAAAATGTGTAAAATTATAAATTTATGTTCTACTCTTTCTACTTCCTTTTTTTTGTGTTAGTAGTAAAACTAAATTGAATTGATTGATTGCAAGAATAAGTTTGTATGTTTGTAAAAGTTATAAGAGAAAGATAAATATAATAGAATGGGCGTCTTAATCCGATTTAAATATTACAATTAATTCAAATTTTTTGTGAAAGACTTAATTTTTAGTGGTTTCTGCGCTACTTAGTTGACATTGACGTCACAAACCGGGAGGGTCAATTTTGAATTTCCTCGGCGTGTATTTTACCTGTTACATCCAAGTCGGGGCGAAGAATACAATTTCCGGCGTAAGGCGCCATAAGTGCAAATCGGTGTCGAGATGCTCGCGATAGAGCACGCCTTCATTTTTCTTTATTGGGCGAAAAGCAAACACGAGCGCGACTCCCGAAGGAGCCACTCGCCCCCGTTCAATCTGATTAAAGGCTTTGTCCTCCTTTCGAGCCGCGCGCCGCCGGTGTGAAAATCGAAAACACAAAAACGAAATCTCCTTTTGTCCGCAATTATCTCCTTAGTGTCGAATTTTCATTAATTTCCGCAATTTTTCCCTTCTCGTTGCAGGTCAGGACGCTGTTTGTGAGTGGATTGCCGATGGACGCCAAGCCCAGAGAGCTCTACTTGCTGTTCAGAGCATACGAGGTAAAGAATTTAAACAGAAAAAAACCTTTTTCCGTCGTTTTTCGAACTAAATCCCCGGAACGCATTTTCAATTTCCATCGTTTTACCCTTCGGTTCTCGTTGCAGGGATACGAGGGATCACTCCTGAAAGTTACCAGCAAGAATGGAAAAACTGCATCGGTAAGTACCGCAGCCCTGCCCTCCCTCGAGGGCCCTATTGTGAGCTATTTTCCAATGAGTGAGGGCAATTAAAGATCCTTTGTAATTTCCACAGCCCGTCGGCTTTGTTACATTCCACACGAGAGCGGGTGCAGAAGCTGCCAAACAGGACTTACAGGTAAAACCGAGACCTTTTGTTTACCGCTGTTTACTATACATATATTTTTTTAAACTGCTAGAAAAATTCGTTTTTATATTTTTATTTACTCCCCCAATATATCCAGAACCCCTATTTTTGAATAATTGTTTTCGAAAATTTCTGAATGAAAGAAATGTTTATTGCTTTATATTGAAATTGAGCTTTATAAATCCGTTGCTTTTTTGTTAAAAACAAAAACAAAAAAGAAACAAACCCAAAAATAAAAGTTAAATATATAATAAATGATTTGACCATTTTCTTTACGCGTTCCCGATTTTTAAGGATTCATTTTGTCTAGTCTGAAATAGACACTAAATCAAAAGTAACAAATATATTTTTATGTCCTATTTATTTGCAACAATTTGGATAAAATATTTGACGATGTAATTGACATAAGTATTTTAAACATTTATCTTTTTAAATTCGATAACAAATCAATTAAATATGAGTACATAAAAAAATAATATCAAATTGATCTTGATTGTTGCCCTAAAATAATTTGCTTTTCGATGAATTTGGTTATTATTATTACTATCTCACTGGATAATATCCACCCCACAATTTCGAACGCTACATTTCAAACAGCTGTCAAAAGATAACTAAATGGCCAATTCAAATAATATCTGAGTCTATAGTTAAAGATTCAATCTACCTGTAAATAGCAACATAAATCCTATTTTCTCTATTTTAATGGGTTGTATTCAAAGTCAAAAGAAGCTGGGGTGAATTTTACTCAGTGTAATTAATTAGGATTAAACGTAGCTATAATTTAAATTCTATAACTTAAACAAAAGATCATCCTAAATTAACAACTAATGATGGAACAATTATAGATTAAAACCTAAAACAATTTTTAGTATATTATCTCATTTTGAGAAGTATTGTTTGGTTCAAAATGTTGTCAATCGATAAGAATTTAAGAAGTTTTAAGTATTCTCAAAAAAGCAACAAATTAAAAGTTAAATTTCATGCATGAAATTGGTGAAAATTTATAAAAAGAAAAATTTTCAAAATTAATATCCTCCTTGTTAATCCAATCAGACTTATATTGATTTTTTTTTTACAAATGTAAACAAGAACACGCTCAAATGTGCAACTGCAATTCAATTCTTAGTTAAAATAAAAAAAAAGACGAACGTGAAAAGTTATTTATTGAATAAAAATGTAAATGCAGAGAAGAACGCTGAAACTGAATCTCTGTTATGCGTGCAGAAATGTTACATAAGACTTTAGATTTATTTTGTACCTTTTTCTACATCTCTACCTTAGCTGTATCTGTACAAAAGCAATTTACCAAGATATGTATCTTTGCATGATATGATCACTCCACCGTGATTGTTTTCATTTTTTTCCAATTGCGCTTGCACATTCACAGCCCTGCCCCCTGACCCTCTGCCCCCTGTTTCCTTAATAAATATAGGAAAATCAATTTAATTCTTGTTTTTCTTTTTATTAATATATTTATTTTAGACATTGAACCAATATTTTTTCCCCCAATCACTCCCCTTGGAGGTCTTTTCCTCATAGACGAACACTATTGAAAATCGAACACGCCACCACTTTATTATTATCTATACTACTATACTATTTTACTATATCTATTATTATTCTAATTTTCTTCACACCCACAAAATGTTTGGTTTTTTTATTTCTGTTAGAGATAACTATTTTTCCTACCACCTTTATAATTTTCCCCGCCTTATTTTAAAAAGAAAAAGAATCAGTTTGTTTAAAACATCAACCAACAACCAAAAACAAAACAAAAATGTTTTTTTTTTTAATGTATTAAAATATTAAAAGATGTGGAAAAATTGTTGCACAAATTCAAAAGATTTTTTATCCCAGAATGACTAGTGAAAAATCCTCGCATTCCACCACCCTTTGAATGCTTTTGTTGGTTTTCTATTGAAATGGAAACTTTTTTGGCGAATTTTATTTTGACCACACCTCACCCAGTTCTCCTCTGACCCTAGCTTTTTCGTCCTCCAACCCCTGCAAATGCATTCCCCCGGTCCGGGGCTTAATCGTCGAAATCAATTAGCAAATGGATGGCAGTAGATTACCAATTAGGGCAGATGTTCTGATGATAAGGTTCTTCGGAAGCGTGATTTTAGCTGGCCCAAACCGAATAAAAGGTTTTCCCTCAAAATTGCATGCCAATTACACCCCGCCGGGGCGGGCGGGATTCTATCAATTACCTTCCTGCTGCATGTTGCAGTTAGTGCAACAATTAAATGCACGTCATTCGGCTGAAAACCCGGCGAAAATAAGTATGGCGAGGGCATCGGCGTGGAAAGAAATAATAATAATAATAATAATAATAATATTAGTGGCAAAATGACTACACCTGCAAAGGCAAAAAGTAGTGAAAAGGCTCGAAAAACAGTAGAAACGAGGAAGATTTAAGACAATCGAGGGAACTGAAAAACCGACTGCTCCTCGCCAAGGTTTCTTGGTAGAATTTTAAATCAATAGAAGGTGACTGGTACTTTTCGTTTTAATAATTATTGTCGGACTCGAGTCATGGTTTCCTGTGTCGTGTCATGACAGAGTGTTACTTAGGAGCGGGCAGCACGGGGGTAATTGCCGAGGGATAGGTAAGTTGCGATAAAGGTGGCAATTATTTGTGGCGTTTTTCATGCGAATAGAACAATTTTAGCTGGTTTTAATAGACTTCATGTTACCATGGATCTGTCCAATAGTCCAACGTAATGAATACTTCCTTGCAACTGGAACTGATTTAATGTTTGTAAAATATTACAATTTAAAGAACAAACTGAGAAAAAGTGAAGGCAAAAAGTGACGCTAAAAATAAGCCAAAATTAGCCTATTTGGTGGACTTCGAATTTTAAACAAAAATGTGTGCTAAATGAAAGTTTATGATGAAATACTACATACTCTCAAGTTTCAAGATGAGCATTTGTTTCAATTTTGAGAAATGAATGGTCAAAGTTGATTAAATCGAGATGAATAATGAGTTCTTGGGGTTGATTTCGAACGGCTGATGTCTTCGAAAACGAACCAAACACGTTTGATAGCTCCTATTTAATGATCAATATATTTAACAATGTTTATACATTTTTTTATGTTAGGTACTGATATTTCTGTTAAATCTTTTTATCTCTTTTCATTCTTGAGATATGTAGGTATTAGATCTTGAAAGCCAAAACTCTTATTCTACTGAAACTCATTATTCAACTCGATTTAGTCTACTTTGACCATTAATTTCTCAAAATTAAAAAAGATGCTCATCTTGAAACTATTCTGAAAGTAGTATGTATTTCATCATAAATTTTCATTTAGCACACATTTTGATTTAAAATTAAAGGTCCATCAAGGGGTAAGGTAGGTTCACTTTTTCAAATTATAGTCTAGAAATGAGTTCAAGGGCGTAAAGAAGAATATCCTTATTTTCAGCTAATTGAGATAATTCCCTTTGACTTTTTCATCCCCTTTTCGAGATCAATCAGAGGACAATCAGGTTAAATTTCTAAGGAGATTAATTTTTTTTCCTATTTTTAATGTCAAAATGTTCGTTTTAATACATTAATTAGCAACCAGCATTATAAACAACCAGCATTCTTTAAAAACATAAAAATTGAATAGAAGAATTTTTTGCCTTTAAATTGGACGAAAAGAGGATAAAAAAGACAAAGACAAATTAATTCAGCTTGGACTGGCAATAAAGAAAAAATCTTTAAAAGGTTCTAAAAACTGCTATTAATTGTTTCTTAGCAACGATGTTTTTTTATAATGCCAATTAAAGTAGCGTTAATTTGATTCTTATCTATTGCCATTCACAATAAAATAATTAAAACTAAACTTCCGTGCTATAAGCTGCGTTACTGCCAATCTCCTTTCCCAACCTTCTTCCAGCAAATTCCCAACATTTTTTTCCCATATAAAACTTGTAAAAAAATTTTGGTTTTTGCTTGAACAAATGGAAAAAATTCAAAACTATTATTAAGCAAAAAAAAGAAAAAGATTTCCAAACACCTATACAACAAAAACCGCTGTACGCTCATTTGCAGCAGGGTGTTCGCTTCGATCCCGATATGCCCCAAACAATACGCTTGGAATTCGCCAAGAGTAACACGAAAGTGAGCAAACCTAAACCACAGCCCAATACAGCGACAACAGCCGCACATCCTGCATTGATGCACCCACTCACTGGACGTAAGTAAACACAAAAAAAAAGAAAAAAAATGACTTTAGTTAGTAACCTTAAACAAAATTTCATTGAAAAAGAACTATAACTACTTCTCGTAGGGTACTTTTAGTAGGGCAGTACTACTTTATTGTTTTCTCTTTTTAGTTTCTTAATTTTTTATTGTAGATTTTTGTCTAGCGCTTTGTATCCCCTCACATCCCCCCTCCACAGCTTTATGAAATATGCACTTAAACTGCAATCGTACTTTAGCACCAATCAACAAATCCCACAGCTGATATCACTTACAATGTTGAAATGTGTCTTTTTGCATATGGCAACACTGGCAATTATATAAAAATGGTCTCGTGGTTTTCATAAAAAAAAATATATAAGAAAATAAATAAATAAATTTATAAATAAATATCCAGAAAAAGTGCATGTGGCAAAGTGTCCTTTAGCCCGTTCTAAACACACTCGAAATATGTCCTGCTTCCCCAAATCCCTTTGATCCTATTGAATGTATTAAACGTCAGCGCTTTTTGTCAATAATTTGAAACATTGTACGAAAAAGTAAAAACAGAAAGAGAGAAATATAAGTACAAGCGATAGAAGTCAAAAAACTTATTAACAAAATTTTATGTCATTGTTTAATTTATCTGGTAATATTTTTGTTGCGTTCCTTATTCAGATTTGGGAACACCATTTTTTCCCGGTGGACCTGAATTATGGCATCATCCGCTAGCGTATTCGGCCGCCGCCGCCGCTGAACTGCCCGGAGCCGCAGCCTTGCAGCATGCAACGTTGGTCCATCCGGCCCTGCATCCTCAAGTGCCGGTCAGATCTTACCTCTGACTAAATACAGATAAAGTCCTAGAGCAGCCTATGCACCAAGTAAGTTTAAAATCTTAATGATTTTTATGCGCACATTAACGGATTTTAAAAGATTTTTATTATTATTCTTAAATATAGGTACCTATTTTTTCACTAATTTAAAAAGAAAAAAGCAAAGTAATTCTTTCTATACAAGAATTGTCATTCATTTTCATTCTAATAAAAACGAAACTACTTTCCAATAACCCAATATAAGTATTTCTAAAGCAAGTTTTAATTTCTATGCAACTTACAATTTTTACAAGATGTATACACTTTTTTTGGTAGTGTTCAAATTATAAAATTTTCTTCAACACGTTAACGCTAACTACACTAGATTTATTCAGCTATAAGCTATATAAGCTGAATTGACAGCTATAGACGTCGTGAGCGTCAACGTGTTAACCCGGGAGAGGTAACCCTTTTTCGTAGGCTGGGATTGGTAACCGTGTGTTATTTTAAGGGGACTTAGCACCTTCAAAATTTCAAAAAATTGTTTTTTTCAAAGGTTAATTTTAAATTGAATAAAAAGACATATCTTAATGAAACTCTGTACATATACTTAATTGTTTTCAAACTACACGAAAACATTTTTTAAATATTTTTTGTTGCCCACTGTCGTCTGCTACAAATTTATTAAAAAAACATCAAAAAACCACGGCGTGCATGATAACTGCCCTCAGAAAAGTCCGAGAAAAAAACAAAAAACGGGGTTTTAATCAGCATCAAAGCGTCCTTGGAATGAACTAAAAGAAAAAAATTTGGTTGGAAAATAACAAAATGGCGGCGTTTTTTCGAAAATCGATGTATTTTTTCCCCGAAAATCGGTTATAACTCAGAAAATTTAATGCCGATTTTTTCATCCGTAGTTCATTCTGAGCAGTAAAATGTGTAGATTAACGTGTTGAAATGTTAACGATTGGATAAATACTTTTTTCTTAATCATGCACGCCAACTTTAAACACATTGCTTCGAGAAAATTGCGTTTTAAGTTAAAATTCAATATTTTTTTGCAATAAACCTTAGCGAAATGTAATCTGCGAGTCCTGGACCATACAATATACCTAACTTTTTTTGTTTTTAAAGGTTCATTCTAACCAATTCTATCAAAAAACAAAGATGGATTTTTTGAAAATTTGAAGGTGCTAAGTCCCCTTAAGGTAATTCAATGAAAAAAATTTATCTGGTTCAAGGTTTGAGTTTGAATAGGCAAGTATCAATTTGATGCGTTTTTCGCAAAACTTAAACTCTTTAAATATAGTTGACTGTTTGTTTAATTCAATTTAATGCAAAATTTCCTGGTAAAACTATAACCGGATCCATTATGAAAAAAACACAGCTTATGTTTCCGAGACGGGTTTAATCCGGGTCGAACTCTAGTTAATGCCATGGAAACAAGAAATATCGTTAAGTTGGCTAAAACTCCACGAAACTAGTAAGGTTGAACTAGGTTTCATTTACTAGGATTCTATGCATTTGCGGTTTTTTTTTGCAGTTTTTTCGAGTTTTGTGCTATGTATGCTATGCAATCATTCTAAAAAGTTTTCCGAAGTTTTTTTTTTTTCATTTATTATCACTCGATGAATCTTCATGGAGACAGATGTGGGTTGAGTCCCGTCATTTTATTTCTAGTCAAGGAAAACTCAACTTTAACTCAACAGAATGCATATAAAAAGAGTATTTCTTTAAGAGATTTTAATTTCTTAGTTTTAATTTCTAATGTGCTAATATCCATAAAGAGGTTAAGGCTTTTGATAGCAATGACGTAGTTTTGAGTGAGGCTAAATATTCTAAATTCTCGTACAGGGTCGGATTTTGAAAACTATCATATTAAGATGTTTTTAAATTTTTTAGACTCAAATGACATTGCCGCATCCATCAGCAATCCATCCGGCGTCGATGCATGTATCAGCCGGTCTACCAGCTGGACACCATTTTTTACCAAGTCCGGCCCTAGCAAGCCCAGTTGGATCCGCTGGTAACTCACATCCACCAAATCCTCCACTTGCCGCGAATGCCCCTTGTTCAACACTGTTCGTTGCCAATTTAGGGCAATTTGTATCGGAGCATGAACTCAAGGAAGTTTTCTCCAGGTAAGTTCATACAGTTCGAGTCCTTTTAATGGATCACACGCCCAATCCTGTAAATAATTTTCCACCCGCTTCCCGTCACCTGGTAGCATTGAGAGCATATTTGTATACTTTTCCTTTTTTCTCGCATATCTCTTCTTATCCCTTATCATCTTGTGCGACAGCTAAAATGTATCTTTATTATACTTTATTTTATGTTTTTGTTTGGAGTTATGTATTTTTTTCTTATGTAGCTTTCACTTTTCACATCTTATGTTTCGCCTGCCTCAATGTGATTCTATTCAATTATGTTACCTGCCAGACGCACACACAATTTCAAACGTATTGCGATGGCATAGTGCGTTGAAATTGTGTCGTGTAAGGCACCTGATGCCTTGGGGCTCTCTTCTAATTGAAGCAATTTCGGAAAGACATACAATCGAACTCCATACTTGGGTTCGACTCAAGATAATTTAGGAAAACAAATAGACGACTAGTAGATGGATGCTGTTTGTCTTAAAGACCAGAAGGGTAATCTTTAATATTGGGGTAGGCGTTTCAAGATCGATTCAATCATGAATTCCTTATAAAGCACAAAGGATAATTGGGTGGGAAGTAAATTACCTCATAGAATTAAACGTTTATTCACTTTCCTTTGTAATTTACTTAAAATTTAATCTGGGAAAGCAACAGCATTTTACGTAAAAATTTAGTAAGTAGGTATGTATTTGTTTTACGAAACCAAAACAGCATTGATTGGGATCAACCTACAATTAATTTCACAGTTCTTGTGAAACATAACAAGTTTTTACATTCCCAAAGATAAGTTTTTAACAACTGTATAAAATTCAAAACTTTGAATTGTTCTTTTAATTATAAATTCAAAACTGAGTTTTCTCAACAACAAAAAATGAACATAGAATGTTTTATTTAAGTGGCTTTACTCAAATAGCATCAAAAAATAATTCGTTTATAAAATATAAATAAAAACCCTTATTTCATTCTACTATAGAAATTTATCCCGCAAAAGTCTTGGTACACCCTGTGAGTTTTACTAAGACACCCAACGGTAGCATGGTAGCTTACGCAGCAGACGATTATCCAGAGCATTTTCTTACTTTTGTATTACGAAGAAAACCGTGAGTGTTATTTTTAGAAAAAACGAAAACTTTAAAAAACTTAAATTTGACTATATAAAAACACCACTTAGAAAATTTAAAGGCAAGTTTTCTGCTTCTGCTACTATTTAAAAAGATTGTTTTACATATGTACAATTTCGTCTAATTAAAAAAAAAACTTATTATATTTGAAACGGTCTTTATTTATAGAAATAATAATTTGAGGTATATAAATCTTTGTCAAGCTTTTTTAAGTGGTATATTTAACATAGTCGCATTTAAGCTTTTTAAACTTTTATTTTATTTTTTTTATACTATAGATTCTATAATAAATTTATTTTTGAAAACCGCCTCAATATTCCTAAATTTAGATATCCAATATAAATTTTGAGAATATAGTGGTGCTTAATACTATCCTATTTTTGTATATCCGGAAGTAGCTTTCGATTCAATCAAAATTATCAAAATCGAAGTGTAATCGGCTATTGATTCATAAATATTAATATACAAACATTACATATAAATACATTGCTCTCATTTTCGGGAAAAGCAAGTTTTCCGATGAATAAAATCAAGTTGGGTATGGAGGAAACAAACTTCCAATGTCCTAATATTATTAAAATCAAGAAAATTTAGTGACAATAATAAATAATAATGCCACATTAAAAATTAAAAATGAGATTTAATATTAAATACCTTTAAAAGGAAGTTGAGTTACACGTCTTGAATACCAAAAAAAAATTCTTGGGGCTTGGGGACATTTCTATTTATTCCTTTTAAAAGGACGTGGGGACCCAAGAGGTTAAAACCCCATTTTACTTTAGAGACTGCAAAAAATGCAGACTGAATTAAATAGATAAAAGGAATGTTTCTTACATATGTATACATTATACATTCTTTGTTATAACAGCAACACGAGTTAACGTCTTCATTAATTCCAGTTAGAAGAGCCTCAAAGTATAGCGTTTTAAAGCTTTTAATTTTATTTTTCCCGAATTATATTTTACTCTACTGCTTTAATCGTGAAATATGCTCTTATAGTAAAATCGAGTTAATTGCTTATTATTATAGCGTTTCGTTTTTATTAACATATCTTTTTTTGATTGCACTTGCCCAACATTGAAATGAGTACATTTTGCACAATTAATCAGTCAAATCTGCCTGTTACCATCATTCCTAGTAAATTAATTTAAGTCACTTTTCTTATTTCGTTTTTTTTTCTGTTTTATTTCATCGTTTCAATGTAAAAACTCAACTCAATCGCCAAAACAAAAAACAATCGAAACGATAAACTATTTTTTTGTTGAATTTACCAAAAAATAAATCGATCAATGCGCAAAATATGAAAAAAATTTACATAAATGCACAAGCAGTTTGCCTGGTTTTTGCCGCCTTCGTATGCACAATAACGGTCTGCACGGCACAGGTACTCTAAATCAAGGTACAGGTACGGGTGCGGGTAGCAATCCAGTTGCATTTATTGAATTTAAAGATTCGGCCAGTGCTGGTGCCGCTATGAACCAACTCCAAGGTAAATTTCTGCTATCGTCTGATCGTGGATCGATCCGTATTGAGTATGCTAAATCGAAAATGATAAATGAATTAACATCACCAGCACTATCAGCACTACAGCCCGTAACAGCACTTCAGCACCACCACCAACAGCACCATCATCATCACCACTTTAGAGACGTATGTATGTAATGTTTGTATGTTTGTTTTTAAAAATATGAAACTATGCACCATCCTCCCTGGGAAGTTGAGAAAAATAATACGCATATAATATACAAAGATCTTGTCTTCTACCAAAAACTTCTTAATTGTGTTTACGTAGACTCTTTTTATTTTTCTTCTAGGGTAAACTTTTTGTTTTAAGACGGCGGAGATTAACGTGGTTCAATTTTTGGGTTAAGGTGATAAAGTCGAGATTATCTAGATCAGCTTAACACGCCTGACTCAGCACATTTTTCGGCTCTTTGTGCCGGTACAAAATAAAAAGAAATCAAAAGTTATTTGATCATGATGATGTAAGTGTTTATTTTTTTGCAATATTCTCGCAGTGCTGGTAAAGAGGAAATTAGGCAATCCACGGGGAGTAATCTCCTCCTTTCAAGGTTTTGTTAATCATAGTTTCCAAACGCGTTCACAATTATGGTGCAATCCTCATTTTTTTCATAATTAGCAAATTGTCGAATCGCAACATATCATCCGTTTACAATGTGTTTGAACTGATCAATCATCTTTTCGTTGCCTTTCTCAGATTAAGATCGAAGATTGTGTTAGATGCACTCATACATTTAAATTTCGACAAGTAATACAGTCATTAGAATTGGTCACTTCGTTACTAAGGTCAGTGTTACTTGCGTCCATCATTCAAAAGTAAAAAGCGATGATTTTGAATTTGTCATGTCATGATATGTACGATTTTGGAGGTATAAATACATATTAATTAGGAATTTGATTATTGATGCTTAGTCATAAAGTTAAAGATAATAAAACCTCAAAATTGGCCGGTAAGAAACTTCAAATTTCTGCGCGAATTGGTTACTATTAAAAATCAGATTAAAAGTTATATACAGGGTGGCTGGAATGAAGTGTTGCTAATCTTGTTTTTGGACTCTGGAGTCAAAATAAGTGCTACCAACTACCGAAATGGTCTTGGAAGTTGCTTGGAAACCCTAGACAACTAAATATTTCAGCGTAGACCTTGGGCATTCCAACGAGATTCAGCACCATCACACAAAGCGATCGTCACTCAGAAATGGCTAAACAACAATGTTTCAAAGTTCATTTCTTCTAAACAATGAATGTCCAATTCTCCAGATGTAAATCCAATGGCTTCTTGATCTATAGGCCATGCCGGAGATCAAAACTAATACCAAAACGTATGTGAGTTAAAGGAACACTTTGATTCATAAATGGAACAAAATTCCTCCAACTCGCATTCGTGAAGCGTGGGTGTCTTCCTTTCGTCTTTTATACAAAATTATACACACAAAAGGAAGATATATTTAACAATATTCTTGTATTTCAAAAATTTAATATGTATTTTGATGTTTGGCTTTGAACGAAGTAAACATTTTTAAAAGTGCATCTATTATAGCTTTTTAACTTGGTAACATTTCACACGGGCCACACTGTATACATTTTTATTCTATTATGTAGTTTAGTTTAACTTTAGGAAAGTTGCGAAAATAATAAACTTTCATTAATCCTTTATGATTTTGGGACTGTTATTTTAATTTAGATTCTCATTTTTTTGTATAGCTTATAAGTATGTAATACTGCAACAATTCTGCAGAGTTTGAGGAATATTTGACAAAATCGATTTCGCCAGAAAGTGCTCAAACAGTCTAAAAAAAATTAACCTGCCTCCAAAGCTTTTACTGTTGACCCTAAAAGTTCCGGGGAGTCCTTTAACATTTGAGTGTCTGAAATAAACTTTAGTATCAGCCAGCAATTTCTACTTTTACCTGAAAGTACCCAAACCTGCTGACAGTAGTAAAGATTTAGAGTCTTGAGGCAGAAGCGAAAAATTTAACCATGTTAACATCTCCGGCGAGAAAGATGTGCAGCAACTGCTGCAATAAAAGAGAACAAACAATGCCCAGAAAGACTACAAAATAAAAAATTCTTTTAAAATTTTACAAAACACTGTCTCCATGACGTTTTTTTCGTATTTTTCTCTATTTAAAACAGAGGAGCGGGCGTGGAGTCAAGGCAGGATCTCTTGAGTAAAAAAACAGAACGTGAACTTCATCCATTTTTAATGACGACACCAACTTGACCCGTTTCGGCAGGAGGCGGAATTTACGTTTTACCAGCAGCATCACATGTCGCGGCATGAAAAAACTCGTCCTTTATCCTCCAGCGGCAATTTTATTTCTATCCGACTAATGGACACCAAAAGCAACTGCAGCAAACTCAACATCAAGGGCCCATTGAATAGGTGCCGACGACTTGTGATTGCGATCTGATTAGTTAATTAATTGTTAGCGCATCACTCGTATCGTAACATAGTTAATTATTTATTGTGACGCAACTGAAAATTTTAAGGATGTGGCAATACTACCGAGGCGGGCTGCCAGCCTCTGACAAAACAAAGGTAAACTCTAAACAAAGGATAAAAAGCAATTGTTTTATTTTGTAGTGAATTCAATAACATAAAAGTATATACAAATGCATAAGTAAAAAGTAAAACTATATATAAAGGCAATGAAATCGAGGAGGACGTGTAGAAAAAATTATTAACTTGAATAGTAATAACATAAGAAACAATCAGCGTTTTGTTTTTTTACATGTTTTAGAAGAGAATTGCTTAAAATTTCGCTTTTGTTTTCGAACATTGCGACTAAAAGTGAACAAATGATATGAAGTTGTTTAAGAAGAATATATTAAAAAATATATATATAGTGGTAAATTATGATGATAAATAATGCATAGTTCTTATGACTGTGAATATTTAAGCGAATGTGAGTTAATCTTGTGAGCCAGAATTTATAACAAAAGACGTTTATTTATCGTGACAATTCCTTAACATTTATTTATTATATTCTTTAGGACTTATTGTGTTTTATCCATGTTAATTGTCAATAAGTTGACGCTAATTTCTTTTTAACTTCTTTTTCATTTCACCCAATTTTGTTGGCAGTTGATAAATTAACACAAAAGTAATAAAAACACGAAAATATTAATAATCTGAGGTAATTATGCGAACCTTGTGGCATATCAATTTTATAAAACATTTTATTTCTTTCCCTTTTAAGTATTCTTTTTAATTATTTTGATAACGTAAAATAATTGTTTGTAGCTTGTAATGTGAGCGGTCCAATACTTTACAATGCTTGTAATATTTAATGAAACAGGACAAAAAGTGATTACTTGTATAAAAAATAATGACACTTTTATTGTTGAATACGTTTTTTGCAACAATTTACTTGAGAAAAAGATAAAAAAAATCACATGTAAGCAAGTACATGACAATTGTTGGCTTTTATAAAATGTGCAAAAAAAATCTAAAAAATACTCCGATTACTTTTCAATCCAAACAGACGAAGATGACTTGAAGATGAATAATAATAATAAATATAAAACAATTTTATAGCTTTTAAATATCTCGTACAAATCTCAATTCTATCTCAATTCTATCTGAACTAATTTTGTTCCTTTTTCATAAAATATTCAAATCGACAATAATTCCTAAAAAAAACCATTCATTTCTCGAATAGTAACGAGCTTATTTTTTAAAAATTTTTACGATTTACTGCTATTTGTTGTATTTCTTCGACTTTAATTGAATTTTATTTTTCTCTTAAAGCCACAAAACTTGTATAAAAACAACTGCACATTTATCTTCTGTTTCTATTTTTATAAAGGTTTTATTTTCATATTCGATTAATGAAAGACATATTACTCCTATTATTAAAATTAGATGATCCTGCGCAATGCTGCTATTAGATAAAACTTTAGATTTTCTGCAGTATTTTCAGATATCGCCCTGGTGTGTTACAAAATAAGACAAGAAGCCGATTTTCTTTGCTACAAGTTACCTTCGAACACTTTTCGAATATTTTTAAACTTTATGATAACTAGCGAAGGAGAAAAAAAGTAATCGAAAGTTTCACGTAAACTTCTTCAAATTTTTTCATTGTAGGTCCTATGTTGACGGTCCGTTTAGAGACATGATGAGAAGAAAAAATATCTAACATTAGCCAAATATTTCAAAAATTAACTCTTGTTTTAGGACCAATTTATTCTACACACAGCTGAGACTTTACTTTTGCTCACATTTTTGAAAAAGTATTTTTTATTAAATTGAAAACACAAAACTTTAAAAAAATTAGTTTCAATAGTTTTCGCTATTAGTTAGGTATCATGGAAAAAAATATTTATTTCAAAAACGTGTACAAATTCTGTGTGAAATTCTCAAATTGGTTTGAAAATTATGTATTCTTGCTCTACTTCAAATCCTCAATTTGAAGGAGCAGAATTTCAAAATTTGTTTAAGTTCTTTTCCAAAATAATTAAATATCTACTAAAAACAGTCTCCGTCTGTAGATTTGTCGTATTTGTTGATGACTTATTCATGGTCGAAACGTATTTGACTTAAATAATAATAAAAAGAACATAAATCGAAGTACCTTTTGATGGTGAAGACTGAAATTAAAAAAGAAGTGATCAAAATCATCGGCAAATCTGTGAACTTCAGACGTTACAAATGGAGAAACTTTAACTTTATTAATTAAAAGCGATGTCATACCATAATTTATTTTTGTATGATTTACGACACTCATAAAGTCCTGGGTTTTTAAAGATTCGATAATAAAACTGAGCAATGAAAACAGCAATTTCATCGATTTAACGATTAAAATGGGAAAAAATTCCATTAAATATATTTAAACCTTTTTTCTACCTTTACTTTGTTTTGGCATATAGTCCATCATAGGTCTTTCCGTATAGTCATCGTAGATCTAAACTTCAGAGAATAAAAATGTTTCTATTCTTTTATAAAAACATAATTAATGTTGAAAGAATAACGTTTGGTTGAGCGAACTTAAAAATAAGTCTCTCATCTGAGGAGGCTATTTATTTCGTAACACTCGTGACATTATTGTTAATAATAAGGGAAACCAAAAGATTTAGTCAACAAAAGCTCTGTGCAGTTTCATCTAATAATATTTATTATTAAAAGAAAAAAAATTTGAAAATATAAAAATATAAAAAAAAAACATTTGCAGCTTAACCGAATGTGCCCTTTACATAGCTCTCTTTCTAGACTAAATAATAATTATTAATAAAGTTTAAGGAAACTTTTTTCGAACATAAGAAGGCAACAAAAAGAATAAATTACCAAGACATTAAGAAAATGGGAGAGTTCGAAAAATCAATCGTTTTCATAAAAAAGCAATTTTACGAAGAACATGAAGAAAAATAAATAAATGAGGGTTTCATAATTAAAAAAAGTAACTTCTTTATAGGTAAAGTAATTAAAAAAAGCTAATTATAGACAACAAGTGAAAAAAGACTCCTCTCTCTTCAAGAAACAACTGAATATCGACTAGACAATTTCAGCAATTTCTCAAACCTATACTTAAATGCTTAAGAGCATCTAAATCTGAACACCTAAAAGGCAAAAGGAAATAATATCGATTTACTAACAAAACAGAAAGTTAAAAACAATGTGAGAATTTTAGCGTCAATTTCATTTTTAAAGTTTTAATCTAGAAAACAGCAGAAAAAAGACCCTAGATAATATTTTAGCACGTAAGCTAAAGGTTAGTATTAACTAAAAATCTAAAAAAAAAAAACATATCTTGACTAAGGCAAAAGAAAAGACATACAAGTTAAAGAAAAATCAACAAGATTGTACCAGAATTGATGTTATTTCAAATTAAAAGAGCAGCAACAAAGCATTTTTGGTCTAATAAAGGCAAATGCAAATTTGTTGGAAAATATCCCGACGCATTTTGGAAGTGTGCGCAATTAAAATTTGTCCTAAGGATTCCTCGAACTATCCGCCCAGAGTAAATGCGAGTGAACAATCAACCGAAGGGAAGTAAAACCGAGAAAGTAAAGAAAATTAAAGCGAAAAAGATAAGTAAATTAAATAAAATAGGCCAGAAATCGACAAAATCGTTGTTGGTACAAATTGACTAAAAACTGATGATAGAAAAGACACAACTGAATGACAAGGCGAGAAAGATGAGCATGTTTTTACGTGCGTAGGACAGTGCATATCATTAATTAATAGGGCAGAAAGTGTGTAGAATAACAGTCTAACAAAATTTACATGTAATTAAGGGACATTTTTTTGTATCAAGCAGAAAACTATGTGAATGAAAGGCTAATTCTCAGAAATAATTTGTTTATTAGTGTTCTTATATTCTAGAAAGTGCATAATGAGCTTCGAGGCTTCGTAACACTGTCCATTAGTTTCAAAGCGCAACAATTTTTCTAATTGCAGCGATGATCTTCAATTTCTATTCTGCGTTTTCTTTTTATTAAAATAATCGATTTAAATATATTACTATTCAATACTACACATCAAGGCTGGTATTTATGAATTTCATCAAATTAAATTTTTAATTGTGTTTCTTTACTTTAGCTTTAAATTAAATTAATTTAAAATAAAAATCAGACTACCTGCAATTTATTTTATCTTTTTCTTTTATAGTTCGAAGATAACTTAATCGATTCGTATTTGATAGTGAGCAATACACAAATCTCAATATCGATTCAAATCGGACTTAAAACTAATGCTCTTCATAGGTACAATAGTAATACAATTTGAATTCAGTTTATGGAAAACAGAAAGATTGATGGGCAAATAAAATTATCAAGCCGAAAAGATCACTCTAAATTATCGAATTATGGATTCAATAACCAGTGTAGTAAAGAATCCATAACTCGCTGTATCGATATATGATTTCGGAGTTTAACTCTCATTTACTCACGATTACTTTCGATTCCTAGGAATCTATTATTTACTATAGAGCAGTCTTACTTTATATTAATTTTCGTGGAAAATTTGAAACATGAACCACGTAAATGTTTATTTCTCTCTGTATTTCAAAGTTGTATCCGTATCAGCAAATACGGAATTAAAGTGATAGAACTGACAAAAAAAAAAACACATTAGAGCTGTACCGTAGCGAAGTAGAGTCCTATTTACTTTTTTAATAACTATGTTTTTTGTGTACTAAACGTATTTTAGCGACTAGTTGTTCCAAAAGAATATTTACCAAAGCTATTATAATTTTTTCTGTTCATTCTGTCCAACTTAAATTATTGAAAATATCCTAAATATACGTTTTGTTTGTTTGTTTAATAACAGACGTAATAAATAATTAATATATTTGCGCAAATGTTGTGAACTTCACTTTATATTTATTTAATTTTTATTAAGAAGATTTAGTATGTATAAGGGTTATGGGAATTATTACATTTAATACGGCAGAGAATTTTGTATTATAATTAAAGGAAAAGACTACTTATGAGAAGTTTAATATTTTTTTGAAGAAAATACAGTGGGAAATTCTTAGAACAGGGTTACTTGGATATCTTAGGAAATTTTTACAGAAAATAAAGGGAAATTCTCTTCTGTCGTATTGCAAATAACAGTTATTTTTTTCCTAATAAAATATAGTAGGCTTAAGAAAACCAAAGGCATGTTTCAAATATTCCAAAGTTTTATTTGTTTTTAATTTATTTTCAAATAATTCCCTGGTTTTCAATTGCATTATATATTACATTTTATCTTTCTCTAATGATCTAACATTAAGAAATGAACAGTGGGAGGTAACCAATTTACAAAATTTGTGCGAGACACTGTTCATTAAGAAAAGAGGGCAAACTTTCGCAATGAAAAAAGAAAACCTTATTCTGTTGTAATGTAATTTAAATGTTTACATTAGGAGAATACTGCGTACAGAAGACACTTTAGATATAGTTTAACTCTAATTAAACAAATTAAATTATTCCGTCCAAAAAACGTAAACATATTATAACTATAAACATAATATAAACAGCAAGTATGTTAGTTGCATTGCACCCTTGCCTTCAATTGTCCCTGCTGGGAATATTTAATAAATTTAGTTTTGTCTCGTTCAATCGTAGAAACTTGTTAGCGGCAAAAGCCACCAGAAGGGCTCTTCTATCACAATGCATATCATGAACGCGCCTTTTGTTATTTGTAGAGTTAGTGTAAAAAGTAATAAAAAATAAATGAAACAAGTTAGTGATACTATGTCCAGTCAACAGCAATATCTAGAATGTTGCAAACGTAAGAGCACCTTCGGTGGGCAAAATTGCGCTTTACGGGAATTTTTTAAAATATCTATTTAAACATTGGCTAAAACGTGTTTCGTTTTAAATCTATTGTAAAAATATATTGTTGAAAAATTGTGAAAAATACAAAACATATCATACCCAGTGGGGAAACAGGGGTGCAACGATTTAGGCAAATAGTGTAAAATTAGGTGAAATTTAATAAGCTTTTTGAAACAGAAAAGCGATAAATTATTCGTGTAATATAATATAAAAAAAAATGGCAAAGCAAAATACAATGAGATAATTCATTGCAAAAAAAAAACATTTTCGATAAAATCAACTAAATAGGAAAAAGGCATAAAATAATTTAAAAAAAAAATCATATAAAGAGCATTTAATGTGGGAACATACAACAACAAAATGAAAATAAAAAACATATCAACCTTAATGCTGACTAAAGCAAGCAAGAGAAGCGTAAACCAAATAAGTAAATTATTAAGGAAGAAAGTAAACAAAAAACAAACAAAAAAACAAAAAATATTTTATTGCATTATTAACTAATTATAAAAAAGTGGAATATATTTATTAATATATTGTATTAGGAGAATAGTTAATATATGTTAGTTGATATATTCGACCCCTAGAGTGTAACAAGTGTCCCCAGCCTCCCAGCCCGATTTACCCTCAAGATCCCTCCTGTCCCTCGTCCTGTTTCCCGTCTTACTTTACTCCCGTTGTTGTAATTTATGCTAAGTCTTTTCGAGATCTTTAAAGTTTTGTACTACCACTAGAAGCCTTTATTTTCCTCGAATGTTACCTCTTAGTTTGAAAAATTTTTTAGTCCGATGAATGTGAGTACTTTAGTTTTATATTTTCTTTGTTTTATTTGAATCTCTTTTTTTTCCTTATCAATAAACATTTTATTATTGCTGGCAGTGATGTTTTTCTTTATTTGTTTTGAAATTTCCTTTAATCCTTAAAAATTTTTTTAGATTTCTTAACTATGGTTCAATATCAAGAAAAATATTACATTTGCGTAAACTGTATCAAGGATGTCCTTTCATTTGCTTACAAATATTTCAGAGTTAGTGCTTCTTAGGAGAATAGAAAAAATCTGTAAACGACGACGAAATCAAAAGCATTTTTTTTAGTCTAATATTTTTTGTACGAATACGACTTAGGACAGACGTGGCGCAGTAGAAGCTGATTTATTTTGTTGCTGTGTGAGTTGTGAGTGGCTCTGTCTTGTTTCAATACATATAGAGGCTTTAATTAAAATAACATTTTTATTGTTTATTCAACTAATATAATAAAGCGCAATGTGTTCTAACGTTTTTAAAAGCGAAAAACAAAAATAATTATGTGTATGTGGCTTAAATCTAAAAATCGCTACTAAGACGTTCTTTTTAATACCCAATTGAATAAAGACTACTGCCAGACTTGAGGTGCGCTAAGTTAAGTTGGGTAAAACGCGTATGTCACAGCTCTCAGTCGTAAATAAAGTACTTATGTAAGCAGATTCGAAGACACTTGAGCTAAACTATGCCAGCTTTTTTGCTCAGGCTTTGCAAACAATTATGTAACTAGCGTTGACTAGTGCTTTTCATTTTTTAGCATTGCCTATACATATAAGCTAAACGTGTTTACATACAGTAGGACTTATTCGGGAGCAAATGAAAACATGCTTTCGAAGAAATATTTTTTATTTGAGAGTTCTAAATTCAAGCATATTTTTGAATTAGTTCGAAAGTTTTAAGGATACTACCTACACTCACTTAAGATCTTAATAAAGCTTGACTCAAATAGTGACTTTGTTAATTAACTGATATTATCTGTTTTATTATCATTCCTCTCCCCTATCAATTAAAAAATTTGTATATATTCAAAAAATGGCATGCATTTTAATTTTTAAATTTATTGAACTCACATTCATCAACCCATTCCCATTTCTATTGCTTTCTAGAGGAAAAGGCAACCTTAATAACCAGAATCTAGCCTCTAGAACAAAAAAATACATGAAACGAATTTTCAAATAGAAAAAAACGTAAAGTAAAAAAAAGAACAATTTATATAACACATAAAAAAATATATACAAAAAATATGCTTACTATGAAGCTCCTGTAAAAAACGAACATGAAGTTGGAAAAAGTGGAATAAATGTAAAATAAATTGTAATTAGCACGGACGAACCCAGGAAAAAAGGTTCGACGCATGCGTTCGTGCAGGTATTAAGTGAGGTGCGGTGAACTATTGTGAAGTAAATAAAGAAGTAAACAATTACTAGAATATTTCGTAAAGAATTCATACAATTAAAACATATCAGCTCGTGCCCGATTAACAAAGATGAAAATTATAAGAATATTTATATAATATTTAGATTGAATTGAATATTGAATATTTAAAAAAAAAACAGAAAAGGCATTTTATTACTGTAATTTTACTGTAATTATTTCTTACGAAGAGATTAAAACGTGTAACAAAACGAGACAAAATAAAACACTTTTTTGACAAAATGCAAATAAGGAAAAAAAAAACATTTTTCATATATTGTATGAGAAAGTGATGAGTCTTTTAAGTGAAAATTCATTTTTAAAATTGTTAACAAAACGAATCCCACAGCTGGGGAAAGCAGAACTTTTCATAAAATTTTTCAAACTCTTACAAGGAAAATACCTACAATATGTACTTATGATAAACTCTTACTTAGCGATGCAAAACAACAAGAACAAATATAAACCAGATATGTCGATGTCATTTTTGATCCTCAATTTCTACATATAAGTTCCAGCTTTCAAATCAGAACCTTTCATTCTTATTCCCTCGATAATCTTTCCCCCAATGTCCCTTCCGTTTCCGCAGAAGCGAATTCTAAAGTAGCTAGACATACCGGCGATATATTTTTCAGCATTATACCAGTCATGATCTTTCTATGCATATTATAATTATATACATATATTGTAAACGTGTATAAAGTTGTTGTCGACTGTAGGAGGAAACAATAATGAACTCTAAATGCGTAAACCAATAATGAAACCCTGTCACTTGACCAGACAAAATGTACGAAAGAGAGATATGACGTTGATATGAGACATAAAGAAATAAATAAGATTTTAAAATTGTTTTGTGTAATTGTAAATGGAATATTTCATTTTTATGCCCCACCCAAAACCTTCAAACTCCTCATTCCTCAATGGTCCCAAAATTCAAATTACAGAAGATGATTGTTAGAAAAATTCCAGGTAAGGTATTCTTGGAAATTCACAACGCTTTGATTTTATGAAGTAATTCTTTTATTAAAATATGGATGTACGGCCAGACTATGGTTGAGTTCATGTTCGCAGAATTAAAAATGCAGCGCTTAGTTGTACAGATCTTAGCTGCAGCAGAAAGGTAGTCAAACTGCCTTAAATTGGCAATATATGTATAAGAACCAAGCACTAACTTTTGAATCTGCGGTACTACATCGTTTATCAGAAGAGCTTCTTTTTTCAAAGAAATTTTATTTTATTTTATTACTTATGTTTATATTTACGATATATTAGGCTCATCTGTTGCCATTGTGAAAACACAAATTTATCAACTGATTTTTCCGGACCAGTTTAGGGTATGTTTCCAGATAAAATTTAATTTAACGTTAAATCTTTAGTAGTACTGCCAACGTGAACCTTCTGCTTTTAGCAGTAAAAGCACAAAAACGAACTGCAAATGCGACAATAACGATTATGAGGTAATTTTTACTTTTCGATGATGAAGAACTAATTTTTATTTTTTGATTGTTCGAAATAAAATTCGTTTTATTATTTTCCTTCCTTGGAAAAGTAAAAAAAAGTGAAAATAAATTGCTTTTCTTTTTGATAATTTCAATTTTCTTACAGGATTGAATGCTCCTAGGTTTTTTTTGGGGACAGGCAATCAGAAACTATTAGTATGAATTTAAACAAATCGCTAAAATATTTTAAAAGATGATTTTAAATTTTTAAACACTTTTTGATATAAAATATGTAGAAGATTGTTTTCATGGGATTACGTATTATTAGTGGAGAGTAAAAAGCTATATCCTAATATATTTTTCTTCTTTCATGAAACATTACAAATAGTTGACTTGGGAACAAATTCACAACTCAATTTAATTAAAACAATTTAAAAAATAACGAATTTGGGTACATGTCGGTACCCAAAGCAACCTTTTCGTTGCCTCTCTGGAATTGCGTATGGTAGTCTTTATTTTGAATAACCTCAGCACACCTTTGTGGCATAGACGCTATTAAATTCATAATAGTAGATCTATGCTTTCTCATTATTGTTTCCATTACTTCTGTTTTATGTCGGAAACGTTGAATTGAGACTAGCCGTTTAAAGATCCCCAAGAGATTTTTAATAAGATTCAAATCTACTAATTGAGCTGGTAAATCAAGAATTTGAAATTCTTTCGCATTTTCCAGCTTCAATATGTGTTTTGAGTTATTATTATGCTGAAACACCCGAAGCGGCATTTCCCATTCGGAATATGGCAACATTTGCGTCTCCAAAATATGTTTGTAAATAAAATGGTCCATTATTTTCTTCATGTTTAACATCAGTGTGCACGCCCGTTCAGTAGTTATCACAGTGTGAATAGTAAAAATAGTTAAATAGAGTCTTTGCAAGAAAAAGTGGCCACTAAATAGTAACACAGTGTATTTATTTTTTTGTCCATAATTGTATGATAGCTAAGTTTATAGTAGTTTATAAAATAATATAATAATTTTGACTTTTCTGCCATTCTGTAAGAATAAATTCCAAGACTCATACGAACGTTTACAAGCCTCTGTACAGCTGTTTTTCATTTCTTCAAGGCGCACCTGAACCAATATATTCAGTATTGTTCGTTCCCAGCACTTTAGACTTTTACTTCCATTTACTAATTCACTCTACCCAAACGTTGGTTTGGTTTTATAGATATTGGCCATTTGTATCAACATGAAAATCTGTTAGTGTTAGTGCCATTCGTCTATCGAAGGTGTGTCTACGATTTAAAAGAGGGTTGTAGGACTACGCCAACCTCATTCAAGGAGAGCCATGAGGACCCTGAGTACTTTTTTTGTTGTGATTTTCTTAGTGCCACTTGTGTGGGCGGCTAAGGATGCGAAGCAGCCCAGTTGCAATAGCCCCTACGTGGCTAGCTTGCTTGCAGGGGAGAGAGCTCCACAATTTATCTGCGCCGCAACAATAATTAGCGAAAAGAAATTGGTGACCGCAGCTCATTGCGTTGCCAACAAGATTGCTATAAACCTCAAGGCGAGAGTCGGCACTTGCTCAAGGTCGTCGAAGGGACAGGTGAAGAGCGTCCTATACTATCTGATACCCGACAACTTTAATTGCAAAGCCAAGCCTCCCCAAGACAGTGATGTAGCTATCGTGGTTATAGCAAAGGCACTTACTTTCGATGCTTCCGTTAGCCCCATTCCACTAGCCAGTCAGGAGCTGAGGGATCGATATTTTGGTAAAAACGTGGCCGTAGTAGGATGGGGCAACACTGCCACCGATCTGAAGCCAGATATTCTTGGCAAATCCGTCGCCAAGCTTCTCACGCAAGATCAGTGCAAAAGAAAGATGCCTAATCAAGAAATCACAGAAAATATGATTTGCGCTTTCAGCGAGGAGCAGAACAAACGAATTCAATGCCAAGGAGACGTCGGAGGACCACTGGTAATTCGAGAGGGCAACAAGGACTTCTTGGTAGGCGTTGTTGCGTCAGGAGTTCGTTTCCTCCAGAGCAAGCAGTGTCAAAGTCTTCCTACTGTTTACGCCGATGTTGTCCAATTCGCACCATGGTTGACTTCAAAGGGGGCTCTACCAAATAAGCTTAAGTCTCGGGGTATCAAGTACGGCTCTAAAAGACACTGTCGTGTTAAGATATAAAATAAATATAATAAAAGTAGTTTATCAAAATTGCTTCGTCTTAAATCCTTTTACTCACTCTTCAGGGGTCTTCAGGGGTCTCTTCCCTACTTCTCTAATAACAAAGTTTCAAAAATATCACAAGGATCTCAGGATTTGATTCAAAAATATTTAATCTGTTTTCAAGTAAATTTATATATTTATTTTCAGGACTATAGTTTTACAACATAAATGCGATAAAACATAATGCAACTGAATTCTCAACAAATATAAATAAATTATTACGCACTTTCCTTAGGATTGTAACTTTAGCATACTTTCGGGAATTTAGCAGTTGAAGGCAAATTTACAATTCGTTACTATCTCTTATCGCATAATTTTATTTAGTTGATAACCGAAAAATCGGAAGCCAAAAAAAAGTCGTAACTTAACTGATCGGTCCTGAAAGTATGAGAGAAATACAAACGTAAAAAACAAAATTATTTTGGACATGCGCAGCAGCTCAGCTACCCTTTGCATTTGGGCAAAGAAACTTATCTGCTTTAACAGTGGTCCCGAATCGTGTATTTGTCCGCATAATGCTTAACTCCCAAAAACATTGCAGCTTTATACACTTCTTAAAAGTTACTTAACTGGTTAGTAGGACTAAAATGGAATTATTGCTCCTTTGATATATCGAATCGAACCGAAGCTGTACACAGACTAGTGAGTTAACCGAAACAGATGGACGAAGTAAATAACATCGATTTCTCCTTTAAGTACGTTTACAAAATATTTTAGGTTTTTGCCTAATTTATACACATTGTCATGGTATTCATATGCACGTTAATGCCTTTTGGTTTTACATATAGTTAGAATGCCACGGCACAAATGGCAGCGATTTAGCTTAAATTATTTTACTGCTGCCGTGTTCCCACATAGGTGACTTGAGAAGGGTGCTGCTGCAAGGTAAACAAAAATATTAAATTATTGGAACTACAAGAAACAAGGCGTTGCGGTGCGTACCTCTCAGAGCCCGGTCATGCCTGTTGAATAAGAGAGCGACGCCGAATTTATAAAAGAGATTGTTCCAGCATAATTTTATCAAAGCCGGCAGGTGGTCCATAGCTAAAGTTGTCTAATATGATATCTAAAATTGCTCCATCGTCAACTGTAAAGTATAAATTCTTTAAGACAAGAACTTAAACCGATATTATATATATACATAGTAAAAAAAATCTTATTTATCACAATCTAAATAAAAAATTCCTTTTCTCAAACATTGTTTTTCCGATTTGAATAAAGATTTAACGATAAATGAATTTGATTATGCTGGTTGTTTACTTCGGTTTTCGTTCTTTAAGGGAGTCATTATTTTTGACAAGGCAAAATAAACACTTTTTTTGCAATTTTGTTTTGAAGCAACTTATGTTTTGTTATCAATTCTTTTCTATTTAAATAGTGCATATTTTGTTTTGACGAAGTTTCAATAAGTTATTTTTGGTAAACTATTTATAAACAAGTGCGTTATTGCCAATCTACCAATCTACTAACAAAAAAACAGGCGTCTTGCCGTTCACTGTAACTCCAGTGTCGATTTAAAGTCAAAATATCAAAAGGATTCATTAGGAAGCTACATTTCCCTGGTACTCAATGGACGTGTTTAAAAACAAATTGTATTTTTGTTTTTATAACAAGGCGGATTTTTTAAGTAAAAATTATTTTGTTCGCTAAAATAAAATTTATTATTAATGAAAAATATGCATTAAAGTGAAATATATATGCTTCCATTAAGTTCCACCAATTTTATGTTTTAAATAACTGGTTGTAATTTGAAAGCAATTGGAATAATCCTTTTGAATGTGTAAAGAACATCGACTTTGAAAACCTTGTTTGTACTTTTAAAAAATAGCTTTAACTCAAAATCGATGACTTGAAGATTTTCAAAAATATGGGTTCCTTTACTTTACTAATTTTCTTGCCGCACGACCTGGTGTCGGAGGAGGCTTACCGTAGAGAGCTGGGTAGACGGTTCCCTTGACGTTCAGTACAGGTACTTCGAGATTCTTCCCGTTCAGATAAAAGTTAAGCTCGACATGGTCGAAGGCGACCCCAATGGTATCACCCTCTGTGGGGAAATACTTTTCTTCTGAAGTCGGGATGGGCAGACTGTCGCCCCCGTTGGCTGGGAGGGGTTGTTGAATCCCTGTGATCGTGGATAGCTCCTTCTCGTTGTTCCGCACGATGTTGTCGGAGCAGAGGCACCAGGACTCCTTGTCCATGCCCCCTTTTGATTTGTTGAGGTCTGCCTGCCTCGTCGCGATGCCTACCGACCACTGTCCGTTCTGTTGTAATTTTACTTCGAAGTAAGACTTTGACTGCACTAGAGGGGCCGTTGCCAGGGCTCCACCGGATCCACACAATCTTCTTCCATTTTTCACTATGACTACCTCGTGACCTTAATTAGAAAATAGAATTATATTAGGGTTCTTCGTGGTTGAAAATTAAGAATAGAAATTCTAAATAGAACGAAAGAGTAAAGCCTTGCTTTTTTTTAAATTCAAACATTTACATACGAAAACGCTTATCGCTTTAATTTTAATAAGTTATAATTCCTACAAAGCCAGAAAATACAATTTACACTAAAAATATCCTAACAAACACAAATCTTTGTATGCGGACGGTCATGTTCTGTCCAGCTGGATGCAATTTAAGCGCTTTTTGCAGACAGGAGTTGGAATATTTACCCATGTGAGTGGCGTCCAACTGTATGTCGGGCTCCCTAGCCTTATTTGACGCAACTGGGGTTCGTAAATCGCCATTTAAACAATTTCTTAAACAGCAAAACATCTTTTGACACGTACTTTCAGCAGTGACTGTGACAGTTGTTTGACAATTTACTTTACGATGACGGTTTGAAAACAACTGTCTTCTTCTTCAGTTTGAGGAATGCTACTGGGAAAGTTATGCTTGTCGGTTAGCTTTTTAAGATGTTGAAAAGATTCAATCAGAGGATTTTGTATTCTACTGGTTATTTGGCGGGATTTTAAAAGTTTTGATTACTTGGCAGTTATTTTTTATGAGTTTAAAATATGGCATTGAAACAGTTTTCTATTTACTGCAATTTTGTTTAGAATAGGAAACATGTTCATTGTTAAAATCAGATATATTCCGAGGAAAGATTTTGAGCCTGGCATAAAAAATTATTATTTTTCAGATTTTCATATGTGTTGCCATGATTTTTGTAGGCACAAAATAGTGAATTTTCGTATTTTTTAGTGGACCTAATTAATTATTCTAGAGCTAAAATGCAAGAAGGTAGCTCAAAACGTAAAACTCCAATAAAATCAGAATTTAATTCGCCGATTTGTAAATTTTTAAGAGTTGAGAGGCGGATAAAGACTGCCCTCTCACCACAAAACAAAATTTCTACATATTTGCCTATTATACCATATTTCTAGGTATATATGGGTATATGGGTATTTCTATGTATATATGGGTACCTAATGTTAATTTTTACAGCAAATATAAAACAAGGATGAAATTCGAGATTGCATTTTGCATCCAGAATCCTGAAATAAAAAACTTATCAATTGTTACAAACTTTTCGGCGGTTTCTACGGCTTATTAAAAATACTATATATTTTAAAAATTTCATCGTTGATATAAATCTTTTCAAATCGAATTAATTAAGTAAGTATATTGCCAGTGAAAATAGCTAAGCCAGAAGACTTTTCATGTTGTTAAGTACATCATTTTTGAATTGCAGTTATTTATAATTTTTTTTTTCAAGTAACCAGTATTCATTCAAAAATGCTTAAAAAAATCCATCAAAATAAGTCAAAAAATTTTGTCAGTGCCATAATTTAATTTAATTTATATTGATTTCTCTTAAATTTTAAGTGAAAAGAATTTCAAATAAGTAAAAATAAAGATAAAAAAGGAAAATTCAAAATTATAAGCAATGTCGAAAGTAAAATTAAGTATATTTTGTCAACAGCATCTTCAAATTCGAATTCTTTCCCGCAGGGTGAAGTCATTCAGGTGCATGTTGGTCAAGCCGGAGTCCAGATGGCGAATGCCTGCTGGGAGTTGTACTGCCTGGAGCACGGGATTACAGTGAACGGCCGATCGAGGAGCCCCGACTGTACTTACAACGCGCTCTTCGGAACTGCCAGCACAGGAAGAATAGTCCCAAGACTGGTGATGGTTGATACGGAGCCAACTGTGATTGGTGAGGAGATCGTCGCTGCTTTTGTGAAGTCAAACTACAATTTTCATAATTTCTAAATTTCTGAAGATGAGATCCGCACGGGGTACTACCGGCATTTGTTTAACCCCAGCACTTTAATAACCGGAAAGGAGGATTCCGCTAGTAATTTTGCTCGTGGTTTCAAAGTAATCGGACCGGAATTGATCGACCTCACTATGGACACTATTCGAAAAGTGGCTGAAACGTGCCCTTCTTTGCAGGGCTTCCTTGTATTTCGGTCTATCGGTGGAGGGACTGGTAGTGGCTTGGGCTCTTTGATCTTGGAGAGACTTTCTGATGATTATAGAAAGCGACCTAAGTTCGAATGCGAAATATTTCCCTCCCCAACGTAATATTTCCTCCATCTAACCGTTTATATCTCTTTTCGGCCAGGCAAAATAGACAAAAAAACTTTTATATATTATTTTTAAAACACAAAAAGTAGATAACAATTTCCTTCTATACTTACCTAATGCCACAGACTGTATATATCTGTGCTTATGTGTAATTTGCCTGAAAATTTTTTTAAAAAAACAACTTATAGTTTAAAGTTCAATAATAATTAATGCGATTAACTTGAATCAATTTTATGTAAACTTGAAATAGTTTCGATTTAAATGCTTTGGTTTTATTCACCAAAAATCTTTCTTTATTTTGAATTAGAAATCATTTGGTTTTTGGCTTCATTGCCATCGTTTTTTAATTAAAGTTAAATTAATTATATAAAGGCTGATTCAGAAAACAACCGACGACTTATGGGTTATGAAAACACCAAAAAAAACATTTTTTTTTTATTAAAACACATTGATTAATCTATTAATCTACTACTTTACTACATTATTTACAACCGACATGCAATAATTACTACACACACTAGAAGTGTGCTTCTTTATTTTTTTAGTTTTCTTTTAATGAGCTTAATGTTTTTCGATTGGACTTAGTTCTGGACAATTTGGAGGATTCACATCGCTTGGTGCTAGTCTGAATCAGTCTTTATATAGTATAAATATGTACCTACATATGTACATATACAAGTTTAAATACTTTTGATTCTAAACCTGGTTTCATTTATAGATCATATGAAATGTATTTTTTTTTTCTGATAACTTTCTTACTTAAAGTAGCATTGGTATACGAAACATTTCAGATTTAAGGTAATATGTATGTATGTATAAATTGAAACATTTTGCAATTCTTAGCGAAAAAGTTTTGAAACCGTTTTTATTTATTTTAAGCTCTTTACTCCCTGAGTGTAGGTAATAAATTGGTTTATTACAGCATTTCCCCGGTGATTGTGGAGCCCTATAACGCAGTTCTAGCGACGCATGCGAGCATGGATTTCTGCAATTGCGTCTTCCTCATTGATAATGAGGCGCTCTATGATGTCTGCGCAACAAAACTCGACGTGAAGACGCCCACCTACACGAATCTGAACAGGTTAATCGGGCAGGTAAGCAAATGAGTCATACGGAGGCCGGCGGGATGTTATGCAACGGCACCGCCAGGTGGTATCGTCTTTAACAGCGCCCCTCCGCTTCGAGGGGCAGGCGAATATCAGTTTTGCAGAAATGGAGACAAACCTGGTGCCCTATCCCAGAATTCACTATCCCATGGTGACCTATGCCCCTATAGTCAGCGTGAAGAAGGCAACGTTCGAGCAGCACACGGTGAAGCACGTTACGTTAGCGTGCTTTGAGGAGGCCAACCATTTGGTAAGTGGGTTTAAAAAACGTCTAGGTTGATGCCATGGGCCTTACACAAGGCTTTCTTAAAACAGGTGAAGTGCCGCATCCTCGGCGGCCACTTCATGGCTTGTGTCCTACTTTACCGAGGTGATGTTTCGCCCACCGACGTGAACAGCGTTATTCAGGATATCAAGAGGATGAAGGGGATCAAATACGCGAATTGGGTCCCAACGGGCTTCAAATTCAGTATCAACAACTATCCGCCAACCTACGTTCCTGGAGGAGACTTAGCCCCCACGAAGGTCTCCGTCTGCATGCTCTCCGCCAACACAGCTGTTCGGGAAGCCTGGTGCAGGATAACCGACAAATTCCAAAAAATGTTCGGCCATCGCGCCTTCGTCCACCACTACGTCGGCGAAGGTTTGGAGGAGGGCTACCTGCTTGAGGCCAAGGAGAACTTGTGCAGCCTTGTGGAGGACTACGTCTTTGTGGATGAAGAACCAGAACAAGCCAATGATGACAACGATGACACTGAGTCACTCAATTATTAAAACGTCTTGATCTTAGAAGATAAGATCTAGCGGCAGTAGCTCGTCCACAATTTGCCCATAAAAGCAGTTCCCATGCAATTAAATGATTCTTTTCCCGTATATATAAATATAAGTATATTTTTTTTACGTCTTGAACTCTCATGAATTTTAAAATGTCTCCCACTCACTTGGGCGCATTATTATTCACCGGCAGTTCGCACTCGGGCCACTCGGCCGGTCTTTGCGGTTCAGCCAGCCTCCTCCTGGCGAGTGACCTAAGCTTCCACATTCGGGGAATAGTCGATGAAATTTTCAGTAAATTTTGCTTAATTCCGAGAACGTTACCGGAATCATTCCAGTTCTTATAGACAAGTTCTGGCCAAGATTTGTCCAAGATCTAGCCTTCCAGGGGATGTTAATCGCCTACTCGCTTAGTTTGAGCTGCGCGCGCACTTTTACATTCATTTCTTAACCACAAGAGCCAAACTAGATTCGATCGATTTGGCAAATTAATTGGTCGCCGGAGCTTTTCGTTTTCGGAAGCCATAAATTTTGGCCGGTTGACAGAGTTTGGCGCATCTCAGGCGCTTAAGATTTGCCAAAGTCGTAAAAAACGGTGAATTATTAACAAATGAGGGAAGAATCGATAGATAGAAATGGAGAAAAGCTTGTTTGTGCCAATGAGTCATAACAAACTGAAATGGGAGATAGCTTAAAAACTATTTACTAAAAATATATTTTCAAATAAATCTTTTATATTCTGGTGTAAAAACTTATATTATTAATATAACCATCTAACATTTATAATATTGTAATATTTAATGAAATGTAATTTAAATTGGAATCAACATAAAAAATAAATACTACATATCTACTAAATTAATTCTGTTTTCCGTTATTAAAAGATTTATGGGTCAATAAAAATAAAAACTAATATTTCCTAATTATTTTTATTTGAAGAAATTCCAAAACTTCATATCATTAAGATACAAAAAGCAAAACAGAAAATTTTTAAAATTAGTAGGTAATATCTAATCATCTGCATCTAGAATCTTTGTCTATAATTCTAAAGATGCCTAAATGGATAAAAAGAATAAGAATGAAATATTAAAAGAAGAAGTCGAAGGCGGTTATTGGTTTTAGGAACAATATAATCGCTAATAACGGTAGCTCGGTAAGAATTCTTTCTACTGTTTTATAAATAGGTGTTTGTATTCTGAAATAAATAAATCTCAACAAATTAAAAACTACTTTGATTTTTACTTACTATAGTATACGTATGTGTTTTTTATTATGATTATTAAAATTACAATCAATTTCTAAATTTTTTCAATTAGTTGAAAATTACTTATACTAGGTACTTCATGTACATATGAGTAGGTTACATATCTTGTTGCCTACTTTTAAAGTAGTAAATATACTTTTTAACTAAGCACGTTTGAATAATTTGTGATGTGTGATGGCATATAGATGTAGCCAGTTTCGTAATTAATAACGGTTCTGTTATACCAAAAAACGCGATGTAATCCGTTCCTTTTAATTATATTCGAATTAAAAAAATCGCTTAAAAGAAACGACAGGGCTGTTCTAGCGCTGCCCGCAGTGCATACCAAAAAAAATCCGAAAACTGAAAAGAATCGCGCGTTTTTTCGCTCGCTTCCCATTATAGGAGTGCTATTTTCTGTCATTCACCTGATGATAACGTCCGCTTTAAAGCGAGTCGACCGCGGCGGCGCAAACATTAGTCAGTGCTTGGGCCAAGACTTAAGACGAAGATCACGACGACGCCATTCTTCTCCTCAGGTTAACGAACAAGTTTTCCTCAGGTGACATTTCCATAACGAAGCAGGAAGCCAGTCCGGCGCGATTTGCATCTTATGATCGATTAATTTAAAAAGCGAGTCCGGACCCCGCTTAGCCCCCGCCACCGCTGGGCGACCGTTGCCTCCGCTTTAGCGTTTTTAGATTTATTCGTCTCTTTTTGTGTTTTTCTAAACCGCGAGCGGGAATTGGAATTTCCATTGATAAAAATTAAGCCTGGATAGAGTAAGCTCGCTAGCTGGACCAGATGCTCGCCGCATCTTTTAATAATATGCCTCTCGGGTGTGCCGCGTCGCCACGGTACAAAAAAACGCATATTCTGCCTACGTCGCCAGATCCCCGCCGCTGCGTCCCGCGTACCTGCGGCGAATCTCGCGGACAATACACGACGATTACCTAATTTATGAATGAAACTTTTCGCGCGAATTCCGCTCGATGGTTGGCGGTAACAAAAAAAAAGGTGAGAATGCGACACCGGCACCTTGGACACCTTCAGCA
Source organism: Machimus rusticus (assembly GCA_951509405.1). Lineage (NCBI taxonomy): Eukaryota > Metazoa > Arthropoda > Insecta > Diptera > Asilidae > Machimus > Machimus rusticus. The sequence continues at coordinate 11,684,516 of OX608054.1, read as the reverse complement.
TCGATCGCGAGATGATCGCGGCCGGAAAGTGGCCCAGCGTGAGCTTGCACTCGTGTGCTTTCGATAATTAAACGACATGCCCGCGTGCCGCCCGCACCACCCGCCGCATCCACCTTCCGGCCGCGACCTCTTCACCGCCTCGACGCAGCGATCGGTGCACACGTAGTCACTCACCGCTGCGTGGGCGTTTATCTCTTGTCAGAAGTTAATTAGTCGTGAGCTTGTTAATTAGCTGCAGATTCGTAACCGATATGTGGGGTTCCGGAGCCTCCTTAAATATGATGTCCCGCTCGCCCGCCAACCGGCCGACTGTTTCGCGCGCAAGCGATTAAAACGCGCTGTTAATGTCGCGGCGGCATGAATTTATGGAGGGTCGCTTTGAAGCACTTTCGAGCGGAATTTATTTAATTGGCTCTAGCTTACTGGGGGATTAGACATGTCCAGGGCTAACCTAACCCGCTTGTGGGGTAATCCAGGAGCTGTCCGAAAGCCACTTTTAAGATCGCTCAGAAATTGGTGACCGTCGTAACTTAGAGCCTTAAAGAGTTTCTGTGACTACGCTTCGGCTAGATCGAATCGAGCCTGTCTAACTGTTTCCAAACAGGCACTGGATTAAGTTTTATGGCGCACTTGGAATGTCAGAAGAGCTAAAGCAAAACTAGATCTAGCTACTTGTGCAACATCTTTACAGTTTCCGCTGCCGCAGGGACATAATTGCAATTTCTTCACAGCAACTAGTTTCTTAAAATACGGGCATGGGGTGTTGGTCTAGACTCTAGAGAATGCTTTAAAATGTATTTCGATTTAACAGCCGGTGTTGTAATCAGAATTTGGGCTGTAAAACCTCAAAATGCCAATTAAACCCGATTTTTGTGATTATAATTTTAAACTGTAAAAGTCAAAGGCATAAGTGAATAGTATGTTAAACCTATCTAAAAATATGATAAAAAATTGAACGAAAATAATGTGGTATATTTTAGATTTTGATTTAATTTATCGGCATTGTAAAATGTAATTGACATGTGGCTATCTATTTTTCAATGTCATTTATATCAATCAATCATCAGTTAATAGTACAGTGTCATATAATGCAATATAAATGCTCAGGGTATAAAAATCGAGTATTTTTTTCAGTCCTTAAAGTAGAATCTTAGCCAATTTTTGATTAATTTCTAGCTGCTTTTAAGAAGACCATCCCGAGTTATGTTACCGGAATTTAAAATTGTTGATACAGAGATAATTCATAATAATAGATTTAAGTAGAACTCGAGCCAATTCCCAGTTGATTTTTAGAATACCCTCCGTTTTAGTGTACCGACTTTTAAAATTTATCCTCTGGCGGTATTGTTTTAGATTTATTTATTGATTTTATTTATCTCTCCTACCCTTGAAGGGTTTTCTTTCCATTCTATTTGGCGGTAGTGTTTTTTTATATCTTTCCTTAAGCAAAAATTTTCAGAAATTAACCTGAAAGTGGGCTCTAGTCTTAACGGCTGCAAAATCATTCAATTTATTTAGTATACCTTATTTACCTTTGATATTTTTACTATTTTCTTGGTCTAATGGTTTCCAATGTAGTTTTAATATCTTATTTGGGAAAATGGTCCGATCAATCTCCTCCATTAGGCTCATACAGCTACAATTATTCATAAAGAGCGTTGGCTTGATTCTACATTTGAAAATTGTTGCCACTTTAGATCTGGTGGCACTATGCTGGGGCGATAAGTGACACCTGCGCGAGTTTCGCAGGTAACAACGCACCTTCCGTGCAAATCGTCTTCCCGAATGGATAGTCCTCGGAAATTGCTAAAATATTTCCTGAAAATTTATTGCTCATTACCATATCGCGCAGAAATAATTTTGTTATACGGCGAACAGACAGATATTTGGCGCACCTATTTCCGTCCTACATAAGACCCGTGGCTGCACTTGGTACAAAAGCCCGGGGCACGCAGCCACACGACGACGACGACGCGCTCATCCACCACACCGACGAAAGCGGGCCCGGCGTACCTGGCCAAGGTACGTTCGTTCTAAGATAGGTCCATTTGCAAGCGAGACGCGGCGCGCTCGTGTGGACCAAGCCAAGGCCCGGAGTGGAAAACAACTTTTAATCCCCGGGAACGACTTTTAAGATCAGCACACCGACCGGGGCAAAGAAAGAAATTTATGAATGAACTCGCCTTGATGCGGTGTGTCACATGATCTTAAGACCAAGCGGCGGAGATGGACGGACTGGTTCAAGTGAGAGTCCACGTAGTCGCCGGCTTGGTTTGGTTGTCGTCGTCGCCTCAAGACAGCACCATTGCCATTGTCTAAAATCTGAATGAAAACTACGAACCTGTCAGCAGGTAGACGAACTCTTGTAGATTAAAATTAAGGTGCGATCATCGCTGGAACTTGGAAGGCAGGCAAATATATTACACACGAGCAACGTTGGGGCTCCGGGGCTTCGGAGCCCCAGTCCGGCTCCTCCGCGGGCACGTAGTGTATGTCAACGGCGCAAAAGTGCTCGTCATTATGCGCTTACGGGAGCAGATCTCGGCGGCCAGATACGGTGAAATTATTGCACCGCAGCCACTTTTCACACCAAAGTGCTGATGGACTGCACGTGAACCGCATCCCGCCGCTGACGGCGACCTGGCTGCGGTTTATTAAAATGCTCCCCAGGCGAAATTTTTGCGGATAATCCTCGTCGGGATCTGGTGCCTTCGCCCGGGAGATTTCGATACAAAACACAACTCTGCGCCGTGAGAAAAAATAAACCCACTGGTCGTGATCTGGAGCCAATTAGCCACCGAGTTGTGATCTTTTCGGAATGATCTACCGGCGAAGTGGGAGGGGAGCTCTATTTTAAGGGCGTTAATTTTGCACTTGGATGATGCCGGAGTCCAAGACACGTTCTTCTGGTCGTGGTGAATTCGATAATTTAGATCGTTTTCATGTACCCTGAAGGAATTTTGAGCTAAAGTAAATAGTATATTTTCCAATATTTTCTGACGCTCCTACCTTCAATTTATATCGATTTAATAAGAATTGGAAATAAAGGAAATCGGTCCACGTTAAAGCCTCCATGAGCGATCGTAACTGCTAATACCTTTTCTAGCTTCTAAGGCTATTTTCTTGTTGTAATACGTCACATACTGTAAATTGAACTCAGAGCACTAAATTTTAAATGAAACTTAATTGTAGTAATCAGTGTGTATTTGATGAATCTAAAATAAATAAATAAACAGAACAATTCAATTTTGAAAGTTTTATAAGATGTATGTTAAAGTTATTGTTGCGTGTAATTAATATTTACCTAGTTTAATTTTACTTTAGGTTCAGAACAATTCATCTCTCTATTCTTTCGCAATTTTGGAATTATAAGTTAATAATCCAAAAAAATATATCCATAATAATAAAAAAAACTAAAATATAAATTGTTAAGCGAAAAACTTCAAGAAACTGATTACAATATTGGTACTAAGAAAAAATCTAAATAATAAAATACAGTAGGTACTGTGCAATTTGTAAGACCACTTCAATGTTTCGAGAACTTTTAATTTTATGAAATATATGTACGTTTTTAGGTTCGAGAGAGGAGGAAATCAATGCAGCCGTAAATTTAAACCTCAAAATATCCTTCCTTTTGATTTTCCCTCTTCTATATGTCCAATTTAAAAAAGGCACGATTCGCAAAATTATATAGTTCCCGAATAATTGTAGTGGTGCAAAAACTGTTCACAATATTATATTGAGTACAATATATAAACTAGATCTGCCTTAGCCCTTCACGCTGTCTGCTTAGCACTACGAAACAATAATAGCTACAATTGTGTCAAATTTAAAAACAAACAAAAAAGCATATAATAAAAGATATTAAAAAAAGCACAAAAATAATTTAATAATTAATTTAAATGAAACCCAATAATGCTCTAATTATGATTTTTGAGTTCATAAAACAATGATCAATTTTCACTTAAAGTGAGAAAATAATGCGAATTTTACAGGTAATATTATTTCCACTTTAAATATGCAGTAAATACTTCGTTAAAAACCATACGCCAAATGTTTTATTCAAGATTTGAAAAGTAATATTAATATAATTTAATGAGCAGAGAATATCCCAAAAATCATATATATTTTTTTAATGCGGAAATACAGTTTCGATAAAAAAATCACTCGAAAAACACATGGGATCGAAAAACAAAACAATTTGTTCAATATTTTTAAAAACCTATCCAATGATACCAAACTCGCTAACTCCTCCTGGACATTTTAAATGGGCACCCATTTTTTTCCTCAAAAACAGGCAGAACAGCAGTTGCATAATTTAGATTTGCAAATCGGCCCACATATGTACATAGAAATATTTTACTTAGAATCTCAATCAACTCTAACCGTCCTTCGTAAGCTTCTAGCCTTTTTTTTATCCCAAGACGAAATTCCTTAATTAGCCGAAAACCCCAAATCTTTCGCCATTAATTGACAAAATCCTACCGTTGGGCTTCATTTACCTGCGTTCACGGCACCCAATTCCCCCGGATGCTGTCCATTATACGGAGCACCTGAGTGTCTGATAAAGATCTTAATTTTTTGATCAAATTGCATATCTTCACCAAAAAGTAAATTTACCAGACATCAGTCGGTGGTGCCCCTCCAGCGGTCCCTCACCTGTGTCATGGGGCCAGCGATGTCCGGAGCTCTTTAAGCTCTGATTGCAGTTTAACCCTTTCCGTTTTATGTTCCCCTGTCAGGTGTCAATCAGGCTGCTACCTGGCCAGAGACAAGTGCAAAAGATTAAAAAAAAAAAACGGAAAGGCCCAAAGTAGCCCGAAATCGCCTGCCTCTGGGCCAGATTAAGATGCTGTCAGCAGGTAACACCGGATTTAAGTGAGATGCCCGAAGGCCGGGGCCAGGACGGCTACTGCCGTCGTTTTTCGCCTGCTTTTGTTTAATAAAAATTGCAACAAATTGCCGACGACAACGGGTCCAGCTCGACATTACTGCTGCGTGCCAAAAAAGTGCCTTCAGCGGTGCCGGCCAGACAGGGGCCGAAGAGGTGCCTCCTGGACCAATTTCATTTTCACCGGCTCGACAGCTTCAACTGTGAGGCGAGTCGTGTCTTGGGCCGCCGAAGGGCGGAGGCCCATAATCTTAAGTGACATGCTCACTCGAAATTTGAATGCGCAGCGATTAAGTCAAAGTTATCTTTTTTTTCGAAAATTTCCGATAAAGTGATGTGTGTCCCCAAATGTGACGCAAAGCTTCGCTGCATAAGCGGATTACCGGGGATGCGCGCACGTGGACCCAGGCATGCGGGTCGACTGGAATTCCTTTTGCTATTCGAAGGTAAGTAAAAAAAAAACATGGGGACAGCCAGACAAGGCCATAATTTCCACTTTCTGCCGCGACCCCATTCCTTCTCCGGGCGGCATGCAGCCAGTTTTATTGAGCGCCAATTTTTGCAGGTGTTCACTTTCCGCGGGCTCATTAATCTCTGAGTATTCAAGCGAAAACGCCCTCATTTTAACGCGCACCTAAAAGTCTTGCGGTGCGGTGCGCGGCGCGACGCGGGTTGGCGCGACACCGGTGCGTGCTGTGCGTAAAATCGGTGCAGACGCAGCCTCAAGGGATAGCGCCCCGCGCGCAATCAGGGCAGAGCCCGAGAATCGATGGCATTCTGCTGGGTCTCGTGATAGGTCCAATTAAGTGACTCTAGCACGGGCAATTTTCCAAGCTGCGGGGGTGCCTGCACCACCCAGCCGCTCGCCCTGGAGGCAACCTATTTGTTCGGGGGAATTATTCAATTTCCACGGCGACCACACCCTTCCCGTTCCCACGGGCGCAGACGCTGCCGCCGCCGTCGCCGCTAAGACCGGAGCTCTGATTTCGTTAATTTTGGCAATAAATCCTCCCCGGCGACGGAGCAACTCAAGCCTGAAAAACACGGAAGAATTCCAAAGAAGGCAACAATCAATTTTGCCGCGCCGTGAGACGCAAGACAAAGCGCGAATGCGAGCGCGCTACGGCGCAATTGCTCTGCGATCGCATTGCGCAGGTCCAAAAGCGACTGCCGTCTCTTGTCCTTGTCTAATTTGTCCCTGTCCGTCGGTCCGTCTTTCAGCCGGAGACTTAAAGGTGGCCAGAGTCTCGCGCACTTGCGCAACTGATTTCATATGCGCGCGGTGTCAGCAATTAATTTGACATTTATGATCGCTAATTTTCGTGTTCAACAGGAGACAAAAGGCGAACAATGGGGGCCCAGTGGTGGTGGCACCGACCAAAATCGAACGAACGTCGTCGCACGAAAATGGAACGGACTAGCATCGATGACTTCTTGAGCCCCATGACAATAATTTCCCGGGCAAGTGCAGGGCTTGGCTTGTCTGATTTATGGGTCCTTCTCCTGCGTGTGCTGCGGCCATTGTCGTATTTCTCACGCCTGATGGTTGCGGCAGGTTCGCCGTTGTCGGGGGCACAAAAGTTGAAACAAGGCCGCAATGTGTTGTAGGCTTTAAAGACCAACCGAAAGGCAGATATAAATTTTTATGGTACAAATAACAAAATTTTTTCGATAGAAATGTAACTAGATTAATACTGTGGTCACTCCACGATGAAGCGTGGTCCGGATAGTTTATCTCATTTTCTGATTAGCTTTTGAGTAAGATACATATATGTAGGTAGTTTTATGATTTTGATGATAATAATTATTTACAAAATTAACTAGCATTAATGACTCTGCATAACGAATACCATAAAACGAAAATTATTTCTAATTTTGAATGTGTTCTATTGTGAAGAATAATAATTTTGTAATATGTTTATATCTACTAATCAATGAAACGACACAAATTTCAAGGTAAGTAATTTCAATATTGTCGTCCCATTAAATTTTTTATATACATAGATTAGAGACTATATTCATTTCGGCACTTACTTTTAATTAAAAACAACATAATTTTCTAAAAGTAGTCCTTAACACCCTATAAAGCAAATACTCAAGCGGAGTTGGGCAGTTCAACAAAATATTGAAATCTTATTTATTTATATATTTTTTACTACGAATTTACGCCCCCTATGTGGCAATTTAATACAAACGAAAAATCCAAAATAAAGGGCAATGAGTAAGTAAATTGAGGAAAATTATTTATAGTACACATTTCAATTTGTAAAAATCACGTGATGTGTAGTATTTATTTATTGAAAGCTTTCCATATTGATGATAAAGGACTATTCAGAGATTCAAGCCACACAAAATTCAATATTGAGTAAGTTAATAAAAAGGTATAACATCTAGCTCTTAGAAAATAGGATTTTTTTTTGAAAAGCAATTCAAGCCAAGATCCCAAATGCTACGAAATCTTCTATAATTAACTTAAACATGATTCTATTGTCGTTTTAAACTAAAAAATGTTTTTTTTTTTGTTTCATTAAATATTCTGCATTGATAATTTACTCCAGTCAATAGTTATGTTTTATTCATATTTTAATTTACTTTATTTATTATTTACGTTTTAAAAATTGGAGCAATAAATATAATGAATCACTCGCTGGAATGAATCAACTTTAGTTAGCTAATGAATAACGCTTATATAAAAAACTTGGATAACTGCTAACATCAGCTGTAAACAAATTTGTAATCACTTTCTGTTCGAGCGTGTAAAAGAAAATTATATACTTTATGTCGACTATGTGACATTTAATTCAGATGTTGTCTTTTTTTCAATTAGAAAGATAGTCCATTAAATTAAATTTTATGCCTTAAGACATTTTGCTTCTACGAGAACAATTAATGTGTTTCATATAGAGAGAGCAGAAAACAGAATTATTATAGGAAAAATATAACTTAAGAACAGAAGTAACCCTATGATATTTGAAATGTTTACAATCAAAATTTTAGTACCTACCATTCCTAGTTACACTGATTATTGAACTAATTTTTTAATTAAATTAATTTGTCTTTTATATTTTCTCTATTATTGCATTATATTGTCAGTGTATTTTTCTTATTTTAAGTAGGGTCTACGATACTGGCCAAACTGAACTAATACTTTTTCTTTGTTCACTTTATATAATTTCTTTATTTCTTTTGCAAATAGTTGAAAATTCGTGCAGATATTCTGAAAATTTTCATTAGTTTTACTGTTGAAGTCACGACAGCCCATTTCCTCTGGCAAACAATTCATTTTTGGTGTCAGTTAAGTTTCGTTATAAATTACAAGCTAAATGCCTCCCAGCATCCCACCCCCAAAATACTCCATGTCCTCTCTGGCACCAGGACCATTAATAAAATTAGAAAAGGTGCATGTCCCTGAGCAGGCGGTTTCAGGTTTGTCGCTTAAGTCTTTTGTTTTTCCTCATGTTCTATGACCGTTTCAACATCTGTTTGCTTCACCGCCCACGCATTTTTTGGCACGAGCCACAAGTTCATTAATCAGCTTGGGTATATCCAACATTTTCAGCGTTTCCCTGCATTTTTTCCCGCCTATTTTTCTCTCTTTCGCTTTTAAAAAAATAAAGATAGAAGAAATCTTAATGCCCGTTTGCATCACCGTTGCCGCCGTCGCCGTCGCGCGGTGACAAGCGGTCAAATGCGCGACCGGCTTAAACTAATTTTCATTTGGATGGCAGTTTGGGCCGACGCACGACGAGAAATGTGGAAAAATTAAGGTAAATCTCGGAGCATTAAATGCATCGAAATTCATCTTTTCTTCGGGTGCAGTGGACAGCAGCAGCTGTGCCCCTTTTTTTGGGATCTCTGACAGAATCGACGTGGACACATGACGCAATTAACTTGACTCGAAAAACGGCAGAAACATAGCCGAAATGATCCGGAGAAACTGGAATATTACCATAAGCGAGGCCGTGACAAGACCTAAAAACGAAAAACAATAAAAAAAATTCCGGGATGGGAGGAGGCGGCAGAGGGAGGGTAAAAAACAGCGGAAGTTTGTGACCTCTGAAGTCGACCAACATCTTTTTGGTGCTTATTTTGCCCGCTTAAATCCGAAGTTTCTTGAATGAGGCAGCATCATCATGGACCAGAATGGTGCACGCCTGCGCCCACATTCGTTAGGAGACATTCATAAAATAAAAATAAAAAATGTTGCATTCGCATATATCTCTGAGTTTATGGCCAGGCGCGCGCATTCGACACAAACATCGCGTCTATCTCTAGCAGCTACCGCGCTGCGCAAGACAGCAGGCGGCGCGACGTCCCACTCCTCCTTCCCCCGGGCCCTGCTCACTGCCTCCCCTCCGTCGGCCCTGCTGCTGGACCATTTTATGTTTCATTGAGTCATCTGCGCAGCCCAAGCCCGAAACGAACCCATGCGCAGATTTCATAATCGCGATAGCGCGAGTTATGAATGAATTCAACCACAGCCACATCACGGAGCTAGGTTAACAGGCGTCCCCGCGGCCCCGCGCCCCTGCTCAAAAAACTTTTAATAGACATCCACCGGTGCGCGCACTTCGATTTCCGATAATGTTCGCGTTCATCTCCGCGCGACTGCCAAGAAAGCAGACCGCAAGTGGGCGAAGCACCCGTCGGTCGCAGCACGGCCGCTGGTGCAATACCGGGCACATGTGAAAGAGTTAAAGATGGCGCGCAGCCGATGCGATATATTTGCGCAATTTTTTGCTTTTATCACAACACTGCTCATTATCCCTGCATGTCCCCGAAGTCGATTTCCGCGCTGGCTCCGGCAGTTTACAGTACTCAGCCAAATTATTCGAAATATTACTTCAAATTGCAAGTTTGGCAATAATTTTATATCAATGTTAAAATTATCGCAATGGATTTCCCAAGCTATTACGTATGCGAGTAATATGGCCATAATGTATGTACAATACAAAATATATGTAAGTAGATCACTCATGATTAAAGTATTATAATTTATTGAAATAATATATGTAACTATAACAAAAATATAATAACCAAAAGGCAATTTTAAAAATCAAGTTTATTAATAAATCAATACAGAAACACGTTTTTGCAATGCACAACACAGCTAACATCAAAAAAATATTCAGATATACGGGATTTAATTTCAGAAATTTTAAAATTCCACCCACAGTCAAATTCACGTTGCTGAAAGGAAGTAAGACCTCGATGGAGAATAATCTACAATCAGAAAACTAATCTGAATCTAACTAAGAGGACTAATCATGGGTTTATAATCATCTGGAGACTAAATTTAGAAAATTAATCTACACTAATAATTTACCAGAAGATTAATCTGTAAAAAATATTAGCAAGGATTTAATATTAATTTGGTCATTCTGTTTGAATTAAAAAAAACAGCTAAAGAGAGTGTGGAATATCATTATTACTGTCATTATTTTTAAAAAATTTGAATTATTTTTCTTTTATTTTTATAAACTTTAACTTGTTTAATGAGTTTGAATTTCAGATTTTTGAATTGACTATAATCTAATAAAAAAATTAGGACATATAACATTCAGTACCTTGTTAAATGTATAGAACTGATATTTTGGAACCATTTTTTTATTAAGTTTTAACTTAACTTTCCAGTTTATTTTAACAAAATTGCTTTACAAATTCTGCGATAAAACTTTAAAAGCAATCAGTTTTTTAAGCAGGGGTCTAATAATTTGGCAAAGTACTGTCAGCACACACCTAAAGAAGTGCGCTGCGCTTGCGCACTATTAGGTACCTCGGAAAAGCGACCCCGTGGTGGGCTTGCCTCGCGTCGCGAACAGCGGCCGCTGCGAATCGGCGCAACTCCGGCAGCCGTGCAGCGCGCAATCACATTTCGGGTGGGCGGGTACACACAAGCGCTTCATATTTTTTCCACCTTTTCACTTTTATTCTCCGCGGACAAAATTATCCGCGCCGGCGCAGCCCATGTGTCGTGTGTCATATATTGCGCATGCAACACTCGCCGCGATTTCCGGTGATGAAGCAAACGCACAGCACGGCACGGCGCGCTCCGGCAAGCGGCCGGAGAGGTACAAGAAATAGGCGTGGGCCCGTTGGCTCAGTGTCATTTAACAGTTGTGTTCCATATATCAGGCCGCGGATCTAAAGCGTTATTTTATGCAACTTTTATAGTTTCGGGTCGAAGGTTATGCAAATTAGGCCCTCTATATCGATGAGCAGTCGCGGCAGCGGCTCTCGTGGGCTTTCGCGTCGGGCAGAGCCTAGCCCCGCACTCGATCGCGATGCGATGATGTGCAGGACGAGCAGGGCAATTGCCATGAGACGCTGGCGACCATGGGGTAAATTATGGCAATTTGTCGGAGGGCATCGCCTGTAAATTTTTGTTATTGCCATGCGAGCAATTTGCCTCGCTGTTTTATGGGTTGTTGCGACCGCGGAAAATAGTCCTTGTTGGGGCAGGTCGGCACGAGCGACGAAACATGTTGACCAGAGGTTCAGAGGGGCGCAATTGTAGAGTCAAAGACGTGAGCATCACTAAGCATCTTCTTAGAGATCTTCGCATATCTTCTGTCCGAACTTGCATAAGTTCACTGTATTTAGATCCCTAACTCTTAATTGAATAAACTTTTTAGACCCACTAGAAAAATTATTTCAGTCATAAACATCATTTATTTCTTTTTCAGTATTATGCAGTGCTGTATTTAGGGGTAACCTATCTAGGCTCTAGTCTAGGGATCCACATTACAAAACTTATGAAAAATTTAATTTTGAGCAGACTTCTTACATTCCCTTTTTTTAACTGCGTTTTCTAACATTATTTACTTAAAATTACAATATGTGGTACCGGCGAACAAAACGATGTAATTAGACATTTACCATTTAAATTTAAAACTTGCAAGCTACTTCCTGACGTCGAAACGTATGAATTCTTAAAAACAAATTGGAACCTATTCTGCAAATGTTAAGCACTACCTATACAGTGGCTATTTTCGATTTTCGTTTAGTCAATATGATTGTCAGTTTTGTCCGATTTCGTATTCCACTAATGAAAGTGGCTATCAAAAGTGGATAGCCACACCCACAGTGGTTACGTAGCTAGTTACTGCTATGAATAGCCACTATTTTTGAATCTAGGGCTCATGACTTTTTATCATCCCTTAACGTACCCGGGTTGAATCTCGATTTAAAAACTAGCACAAGCTCGTTCATTCAATTACAGCAATTTTAAGACAGCGCCATTTTTTCAAATTTTTGACTGATTAATATCTCCTCACGGAAAGAATGTCCATTTACGATCAAAAGTGACGGATATAAAAAACGTTGTGTGTTGTTGCTTATATTTCCTGAGAATAAAATTAACTTCAAAATATTGGAAAAGAATAGTTTTCTTTTGCAATGTTTCCAAAATTGTGTGATGAAAATTATGGAGAAACCTTAAATTAAAATGTTACCTATCTCCTTTTCAATCAATTTCGTAAAAGATATTTACCTTTAATCCATTAATTTCAAAGATTTTTAACGATTTTTTTTAGAATTGAAAGATGGAATTGTCTTATTTCAAGATATTTATGTAGGTACATAAAAGAATTAACCACAAAATGTTCTGGGAATATACAAAAAATTGTAGAGGAAAAATGTCAATTTTCGAAGTTTCAAAGGTAAATGTCTCGGTAAGAATAAAAATTAATAGAAGATTAATAGAATAAAAATTAATTTTCTACTCCATGCAGAAAATCATAACTTATAGCAAAAACTTTCCAAATAAACTAATTCATCAATAGTTTGTGACAACTCTAAAGTTCTGAACCACACTGGCTATAATTACACAATTTCCACTTATAGATGGTTACTGGGTTTGTAGAATACGAGATTCTAGTTAAGTGGTTTTCACATTTTGGCTGTGATTTTTAGCCTGTGAGATATAGGCATGAAATATCTAAAATTATCTATAGTTAAGAAGAAAAACAAGGCCCTTAATATAATATAATAAACTTTGGAAAGCTAACAATTATAATAATACTCTTCCTTGAGGTAATATGGCCCTAAAAATAGCAATTATTGAAAGCTTTGCGGCGACGTCTCTCATGTAGATGGAGTGGGCATGCCCTTAGTTACAACGGCGTAATGACGAATACATCAAAGCGTAAAATTCTCTGATATTTCACCCACTACGACTGTCAACAAATTCTACACTTAAGTTGTAATTTAGCACAAAAGTTATTCATTCCTATTGTGAAAAGTGCAAAATTACGAACTTGATGAAGCTTTTTTACCTTACAAATTTAATAGAGTATTAAAACATTTTGTAGTACCTATAAATAGGGATTTATTTTACTCATATAATAATACATACAGATAAATAAGCTTAAGAATTTATTGCTTCAGAAAAAACTTTTATGAGTTTGACTTAAATTTAATTAATAATATGGGGCTTCCTTGAGAGAAGGATTAAATTTAAGTACGAAGTTCCTTTAAAAAGTCCAAGCAATATTTGCTTCTCAATACCATAAATTTTTAAAAACCCGTCCTAAATATAAAATTCAAGCCACTCCACTAAGTTCCCTATTGACCAACTTTTCTCAATCACCTGCAGCGCCTGAGATATTTGCATTCCATCGCAGCTGGGACCAAATCCACGTCGGCCTTCAGCAAGTGCCACAAAAGCGGCTCGCGTATCGTAAACGATATGGAAATAAATTTCTTGTATTGACACGACTAATTTCCCTCCAAAGTGATACCATTCGTCACGATCACCTCACTGCCGGAGCATTCCACGGAGGCCTAATCAGTCTGAGAGCTCCTTGCAGTCCGCAGGTGATGGGGCGCTGATAAGGCGCCGCATCAATTTTAAAAAATTTGAATATTTTCCCCGTTGAAGTGGAATAGCATAAATCGTTGAGGTTTTAACGATTTTTTATTCGTAAAGCATAGAAAAGCAATTTTAATTTCTGGTGATGACGGAAAGGGCGCGACGGGGATCGGGCGTCGGAAGCAATAAGCACTCAATTTGATCTCGGCGAGGGCAAAGACAAAGATCCCATCAATCGTCTGTGCGTGTTCAATTGGCTCGTAAATCGATTTTCAATTGATCCTTTCGAGACAGATAGGGAAAGAGGAGGAAGTCTCTTCTGGCTGGGCTGTTTGCCGGGCACGCTAGACAGCAACGGCGGCGTCCGCGGCGGCAGAGATGCAGGCCGCCGAATAAATCATGCCTCCTTATCTGCGAGCAAACAATGCCTTAATAAGCCTCGCCTAGAAATGAATGAATAAATTCAGAAACAGTCTCATAAATTGAGTGGAGCCGATTCTTTTGCATCCATCCATCCGCAGTTGGATAGCTAATTGGCTCCTCCCAGCATCTCCTCTCCTTGCCGGGACGTGCGCCCCAACCGATCGCGCCGCCACCGCCGCCAACCCGCCTGAAGTCAGACACCACACGGCCTGGACTAATTATTCAAATTTCCAACAATAAGTCTTGTTCGGAGCGGCCGGATAATACTTTTAATTTATTAAAACGTAAATGAGCTGCAGTCGTCGTGTCCGGGCGGGGCGGGCAGTCGAACGGCGCAGCAGCTGCAGCATCAGCGCGGTCGCCGGCCTCGCAGGGTTCGTCGCTTAAGTCTTTCGTTCGTTAAGCTGCGCGAACGCACTCTACGCGCCCAGATAGGCAATCGGAGCCGGGCAAAAACTCTAATAATTCCCCGGACTGTTGATTATCTCGTAAATCACATCGAGTGCACTTCATCTAGCGCAGATATTCGGATTATACTCAGAACCCTTCTGCGGGCGACTCCCTACCCAGGCCGCGAAATTGTTGCGCTCCGCTGCTGTGGCGATTTGCATTTCTGCGCGCGTCACAAACATTTCGCAGCTCTTGTTGCGCTTGAATTTTTTTCGCCATTTCTCGTCGACGTCGTAGTCGTAATCGTCGTCGTTGTTGTTCGGCGTTGTTGCTCTATTCGGTCTTGTTGTCTTCCGCCTTCGGTGTGTTCTTATTTCGCTCGGCTGGATGCCTAAGTAGACGTTTATTGTGGGGCCCGTGTTTTATGGGGCCGGGGGGTTGTGTTTAAGAGCCCATTTACATTTAACAGGCTGGCGGATACCCCGGCCGCCCCGGCGACCACGACCTCTCTGTCGTTCTTGACATGGTGTGGTTGCCTCCTATTTCTCCACCCCTTTTACCGAGTACTCGAAATTAGATTGGATTTTCAAGACGCCTGGATGCTGGGTAGCTGCCTCACCGAACGCGCTTTCATCCGCAAAAACGCAAAAGTATGAAGAACGCGAATAAGCGCGCGATTTTGAGTGTGGCTGGACTTATTTCTGCCATGGGTGGACTTGTGGACTTGGTGTGATTAAGTACACCACTCGCGCCGAGAGGCTTTTCCCCTGATCGAGTGTTTCAAGGCGCAGAATTATGCATAACTTTCATATTTTTGCCTGTCTCCCTACCTAAAACCAGCGGCGGCTGTAGCAGCCACTCAGCCGGATATAACACTTGCAGCCGACGTGTTTAGATATGCAAAAGAATTTCAAGCTCTTTAGCATATATTTTGCCTGCAGACTGAGGACAAGAATTTGTAGTTTCTCTATGGTATCTTACATGGCATGTCCGCCTTTGGAGAGTTTAAATTATTTGAAGGTCTTGGACGCTAATTTGAAGGTCTAGCATCAACGAAGCTGAGATCGATAATGCATATTAAGTTTATAGCCTTGTTAAAAGTCGATAAAAGTGGACACTTCAAATCTATGTATTCTTCAAATAAGAAGTGCCTAAAAATTGATTTTTGATTTGATTTAGAAGCGTGAAAAAATGTGCATTTTGTTTTAATTTTTATAAACAGTTGTATAATATTTTTATTTTAAGGGTTCCTTTTCGGTTTTTTATTCGAATAATCCTCTAAAATATGCTTGCTAATGGATTTTTGAAAATTCGTTAAATTACCGAATTAGAAATAGGGCTTAGAGTTTCGAAGCGAGTTTATTATAACGTATTTTTGTAATGTATAACCAGGATTTATAAAAATAAGCATAAACATAATGTGAGCGACAAAAAAAAATGCAACAATTTTATAAAGGTTGGTTTTCTTATATTATTTTACATTTGTGGTGTAGGGAAATAGCCTGCCGTCAGTCAGAATCGTTAGCGTTTGACGCCGACCGGATCCAAAGTTGTAAAAAAAATACATATGTCTCAACTACTTTATAAAATCTGAAATTTGGTTTGCAAACAGTATATTAGTTAAAAACTGTTTTACCATGGTCAGTCTCTAAAATTCTGTCAGCTGTGCTTTTAAATTGTAAAAATTCTATACATCGCGAAAGTGTTTTATAAAATATGAAATTCGGTGTAGGGAATATTGCTATTATTTAAAATAAAAACGTAGTCAGTCCGAATTTGATCGTAACAAATGCCGTCAGCAGCCGATAGAAGAGCGAGCAAGGATTATTAAATCTATTAAAAACCATTTCACTGACGCTAACAGCCATAACTTAAAGACAAATTGATCAAGACTAGCTGTAGTAGATTCACAGCTTTTAAATTTACTTATCAACAAAGAAACCTCACCGACATTGACCTCCTAAAATTTTCGATCGGAACCAGCACATTGCGGGTACACAATATTTTTTTTCCTGATAGACCTCTTAGCAGGCTGCTGCCCCCATCAGCGGTAGTCAATTAAGCGCAGCCAACTTCCTATCGGACTTTAGCAGCCTCTGATTAATGATCGTACATGAGAATCAATTTCTCCGGCGATCACTACCGGAATTCGAAATCGAAACGAATTATCGGTGAAAAATATTCCCGTATCAGGGATCATTCGTCAAATCCGACAATTAGGGGCAAAGACCCACTTCGGCCGGACGTTAAAGGCTTTCGGGATGGATGATCCGCCGCCGCCGCCGGTGAGTGGTAGCTCCACTGCCGCGTCGCGTCGTCGTCGTGAGGATGGAAATATTCGGGGAGATAAGTGTTTCTGTAAACTTTAAAGAGTTTGATAGCTTCTTTTTGTTTCAAATAGAGAGAAAAAGGCGATGGGTGCTCGATAACGCCACCGTCCATTTCCGTCGACCTCGGTGGAGCTCTATGGTGGCGGCAGCGTCGCATCGATTATGTGACACGTCACGTAAGACGTTGCAGCCGCCTTCGAGTTCTGTCCGCACCTTCAAGATAACTGAAACGATGGCAACGCGCGAAACTTTGGCAATGATCGAGAACAAAAAGAAGTTTAATCAACAAAGGACCACCTCGAGGCCAACAATTACATTTTGCTGGAAAAATTTCCCACGTCTGGCGAAGGAGACTTGTCTTCGTTTTTTACCGTCTTGGTTCTCCTTTTTGGACGTTAAAAGGGAATCGACAACAGTGTAACCGATAATCGGTCAATTGACGATCGCTCGAAAATATAGAGATAAGCGCTCGCCTGTGTGAAAGGTTTAATTATGGCCCATGCTCATCTCGCTGGACCTTTAAAATTCTCTTCTTTTGTTTGTTCAATACTGAGTTGCGATTAAGCGACTTTTGTAATATTTTAACTTTGGGCCTGCCTCTTTACCAACCAAACTAAACCCTTCTCTAAATGCAAATTTAAGTATTCAATCAAATTTCATTTAATAGCTAGTTTTGGATACTCGTATAAGTCTTGTGACACCGAGTTGTTTAATTAAAATTCCTTCAATCCTAATCTGCTTCACTTATCACGACTTATAAACTTTCAATTGTCAAAACATGGAAATACATTTTACAACGTAACATAAACATATTCATACGACATACATATGATCGTAAAGCGACAAAATTCAAATTTACTAAGCTCACTTCTAAAAAACCAAAATAAGTTCAAATCCGAATGTTTAAAATATTTCAGTTAAAAGATATTTGATTAATGTACATTTTTCTTAATTAAGGAGACCTTACACTTTTTCGGTCGATGATTTTAATAATTTTTAGGGAACTTATAAATTAATAAAAAAAATATATTTTTTGAGCCCGTAATCTTTCTGATATAATATATGTAGGTACTTTAAATCTTCAAATACAAGAAAAAAAAACTAATATATTAAAAAAAATATATCCTTAAGAGAAGTATGGCTACGGCCCCAGTGTAGACTACGATTATTTTGTATAGGTAAACATTCATAAGATGGTGAGCCTCCAAACTTGGTGGTCCCAAAAAAGGCATGTTTTTAACAAAGCGTTAAAAATCGAGGGAAAAATTAACCAATCTTATTTACTCAAAGCCTTTGATGGTCGTATTTTATTGTGGAGAAGAACATATTAAAATTTCAGATCGGTTAAATGGCTTTTAAGTTATCATGTACGCCGATTACAAAAACACTGCATTTAAAGTTTTGACAAATCTACTTCATACGTTCAATCATCAATTGTACCTATATATAATTTTGAAATATTTCAGGGAATATTATTGAAATATGATTTTTCAGATTCGAGAAAGTGTAAAGGACCTTAAGAATAGTTCTACCTTAAGTTAAAGTAATAAAAGTTGAAAGTATCTCAATTCGTGGAGGATTTTTAAAGCAAAATATTAAATCGTAGTTGCTCTTTACTGCGATAGTACTAAAGAGGCGTTTTTTTCTATCAATTGAATTCGGGAAATCAAGGGCTAAGAAAAATTCTGACCACTTGCATTTGTTACGCAATCAAGGGAATAGGTATATGTATCGTCTTTCAAAGAAAATAACAAGGATCTTGGCCGAAGGACAAAATATCAGATCTCATACCGAGAATTATTCGCAAAAATGAAGCCTACTCAACGCCCTCGCCGTTCGGCGAGGCCACAAACAAACTAGGCGGGGAGCGCCTACATACGTTGCCATAGATGCTAATTTCCACTTGCGAATTTCGGGGAATACCAAAAAAATTCCAAGAAACAAAGATCAAGTCCCTGTAAAACTGGCAAAGCTGGGAAAGAGCCCTTGAACTTTAATGGAAGTGCCCTCCTACGTTATGTTTTTCAAAAATTTCTAAAAGACAGAGGCCCAGTTTCAGACGAAATTCAACTCCGGAAAACAAAAAACTAAACGCAGCCGCCCTACTAACCCTTTTTTCGTAATTGATTCGAGACGATGTTCTTTGGGTTGCAAAAGTCAAGGCACTCACCAATGTTTAGTCGGTTCTGGTCGAAAAGGGCAAAGAGGTGCGGACCCGCCAATTTCCATTTAGCGCCGCGAAAAACACAATTGTCCCGCCATCCACCCAGTTTCGATTTTCCGCCTCCGTACAGGATAAAAAATTTCAAAAAGATTTCCCGCGAATCTCATCAAATCTTATCAGTTACGCGGAAGAGGAAAGTTCAGGGACGCGAGCTCACTTTAAAGTGGGCCAAAATGTCAGAGGTCGTTACCTTGACACTTGTGCCGGGGTGCTCCGCCACCAAATGAATAACGGGGCCGGGGCTTTGCCACTCTCTGAGCTCCCGGTCCCGGGGATCTTCTCAGGGAGATAAAGATTTTGTGCCGCCGCCGCGCCGCGCCGCCTGGATCCTTTTGAGCGTCTCGACTTATTTATTTCTTGTGTTTTTATGCCCATGGATTTTCATTTATGAAAACTGGGAGGGCGGAAAAAGAATTTCTTTGCAATTTGTAGGTGGTGTTTCGCTAGGGGTGCCGGGAGCGGAGATGGAACCTTTTCTGTTTTTCAGCTTTCCATGAAAGGTCAAAGGTTTGTTTTGATTGTAATTGGGGGAACATTGGGAAAATTGCCATTTCGACAAGCTTAAAGCGCTTCCGGTTGGGCAAGGCTACCAGAAATTTAAACTAAATTATTAAATGTAAAAATTAAACATTTTAGTATATCATGAATAAGTAAAAGCACTTTACTTTAGAAATAATTTTCAAACAAATTCTTCAATTTTGATACATTAGCTGAATTAACTTAAATAATTCATAAATTTAAGAAATTTAATTACATTATAAATCTTGAGCATAATGAATCATTCAAGGGAAACGTTGGCGCTTAATTTGCTGACTTCTTATTTTTATTTTTACCAACAGAAAAAAACACTTACCTAAAGTCTGGTATCGAGTGTTATTTACTGCCTGTTAATTTAAATTGTATAAAAAAATATAAAAAGTTGTTGTTGTTTTATTAAAGTAAAACACAAAATCTATTAATTTATTTTGAAATATCAAGAAAACTTATTGCAATATACTTATATGTATTTGCTTGCCTTTGAACGCATACTGCAGCACCACTCACTTTAATTATTTTAACAACCGTCAAAAATTAAGCGTGAAAAGGTAGTTACCCTTTAAATTTCTAGCATAATAGAAATGTTAATGCCATATCTACTTGTTACGCAGGTTTAGTACTTTAGTTGTTTAAAATAAAGTATCAGTTTTAGGGTTCCGTACCTCAAAAGGAAAAAAGGAATCCTTATAGGATCACTTCGTTGTCTGTCTGTTTGTCTGTCTGTCTGTTTGTCTGTTTGTCTGTCAAGACCCTTTTTCTCAGGAAGGCGTGGAGGTATCAAGTTGAAATTAATATCAAATACTTAGATCAGCAATCCCTCGGAGCTGTGAAAAAATCAAACTTCTAAGTCAAGGCAATCAAAAGATACGTCCGCATATTTTAACACTCCAAAGAGAATAAAAACAGAAAGCGATGGCATCCTTTAAAAAATTATTAGGTATTTATTAATTTAAAGCCACCTATGGTTTTTCATTATCAGTTTAGTTGAGCGATTGTATCATAAAAAGACAGGAATTCGTGACAACAAAGCTACAACCTTATAAAGAGAGAAATATGCAACGAATACAATCAAATATCATAGTGGTTAAATAACAGCTAAATTAAACGTCTTAACTTGCAGTGGCATTAAACTTTGTTGTTGTTGTGCAATTTAAACTTCGCTTTTTAAATTCTTAAGGAACTGAACTACGTTCTCTTGCAATTAAATACATAGAACACTATGTATAATAATTTGACTCCTTTATCATCATATTTGAACACCCGGAATTTTCAACATTTAAGTATTAAGTTGAATGGATAGTACAAAAACGAAGGTTTTATTTCATGCACAAGACTGCATATTGGAAACATCTTTTCTTTAAAACATAATGATAAAACAAAAGCTTTTAATGATCGTATGAAGTCGTTTTTTTTCTTGCTGTTAAATAAAGAGCTTGATTTGTTTGCAGTTTTTTAAATTATCTCATTTTGCAGTTTTTTAAATTATCTCATTTTTTATGGGCAATAGAAAATTAAACCAATTTTGTAAATGAGGACGTTACTAGTTTTTTAATTAATTTTATATATATATTAGAAATTGCATTAAAGATGTCGGAATGAAAATTTCAGATTTTAATTTTTATAATTATTTTGAAAACTTCAATTTTTTCTCGAATTTTGATAAAAGGATTTTTCGAGGGATAATAAACCCCGAGTTACTGTCCTCTTTGCACAGTTCTTACCAGACGAATTTTGGTTGACCCAATCTAGGTAGGTGTAACCTCCCAAGACCTAATTGGGTTTTCGTTTTTTCACTACTTCTATACATTTCATACTAGAAGTAGAAGATTTTGGGGATGTTAGAACAAGTATTGCTTAGTTATCCAAGACGCGTTTAATTTATCGCCATTTGTATACTGACATTTTAAAAAGTTTATCGGCTGGAATACTTGCGGACGCTTCTTGGACTATCCGGGCGGGTCCCGTCCTTTGCATGCGAAATCAGTTCCAGTCATTGAGTACCTTGTCAGCCCTTCGGGGCCCCATAAATCTGCGTACGGCGAATGTTTGCATTTCTCGAAAACAAAATCAATCCTCGGCCGGCACAAGCCACTGACACCGGCCGTCCGAGTGGTTCGGCTTAAGCCACTCGAGACGATGAGGTGAGGTACCATCACCTCAAGGGGCCTATCTTAGGCAAAAAATCAAGAAAGAGGCTGATCGGCCAGGCATAAATTAACATCACTTAGCCATTCGGCTGGGATGGCCACCAAGACGAAGATGCGGTGGGTATCGCCTCGCGGATCCTTCATGTCCGCTCGCATTCGCATATCGCGGATTCAGCGCGGCTGGGAGCGATCTGGCGTTTTGTGCAAATATCCCCCGGGTCCGTCGAGGTCATGACCTTCTGCTTCCTGTGTCTGTTCCGCTTTTTATTTGTCGCGCTTTTCGTGCACCAAAAGACACAAATTTTTCTTGTTTCCAGCTACTGGGGAACATAATCGCGGAATGCCTCCTCCTTGTCCCTAACCCAAGGAATCACACTGATGCCGGGCAGGTTTTTGTCCACATATATTTTTTTCTTGGCGTGAAGCGCACGCTTATAAAACTGTCACCCTGTTGGGGGATATCTCAGGCGTTTTTAATGCGAAAATAAAATGCAAACGTTCTCCGCGAAATTTATGTTGATTTCGTTCGTCCCTGCCGAAGGTAATAAAGATTGCGGTGGCCTGGGCCTCGGCGCCGTCGGCGGGGTGATGCATGAGCAATTACTCGCCGGAGCTGGACGTTATGAGGAAGTAAAGTGCCTAATCAGCCGGAGACTGCGCCGTAAGAACGCTTTTTGAGACGGCAATTTGCGGGATGGGTGTCGCGATTAATGATGAAATATTCCACGCCAGGTTAAATTCATGTGACAACCATAAAAGTCAAGTGTTTTATTACTTTCCGATCAAGTGATTTGACCCCATATAACTTGATCTGCTTTATACACCTGTTGTTGACCCCGGCGTACGATGATGAACTTAAGTTTGTTGCTACTTATGATAATCATTAAATTTCGAAAATAGCGGGTACAATGCAATCTAGAAAAATATTAAAAATGTGTAGTGCTTTAAGGGAAGCGAAAAATTTATGGATCTCTATGAAAGATAATAAACTATAATATAACTTTCTTTTTAAAGAAATTATACCCTATTTTAGCTTTGAAATGAAACTATGATACAAATTTTAAAGTATTTTCAAAATAACGATTTTGATAGTATGGAGCCGAAAAATCACAGTTTTTCAGGGTTTTGTTCGTTATTGGATTGGAGCTGAAAAAAAACCATATATTTTCTTCTCCGACATTTTAAACATATAGGTCATTCTATTGTGATTAGTGGAACATTTCACTCCGGAATTTGACCTATTCAGGTATATATGTAACTAAGGTATTGTAAGTGAATAGTGAAAATTATGACTTTATTATCCTCCTTAAAGAAAGTTATAACAACCAATACCTTCAGGTAAGATTTAATGTTTTAATAACTGTGACTGGTGGGACACAATAAATTATCCTATCCTTAATCCTAATTCATCGACGAATTTTAGCCAAACTACTGTTGTTGTTTGTTTATATTGTAATTGAATAAATATAAACCTTTCCAAAGACATTATACAAATATATACATATGCTAATTGTTTTCACAACATATAACATTTTCGATTTGTGACTGGCTGGACAGGATTTCGTGTCTGATAGGACGAATGCAATGCGAAATCAATGAAAATATTTAGTGAAATTCAACGTTTTAATCAATTAGTAATGTTTAGAACATAATAACGGCAAATATTATGTTTCATTGCATAGCAATTGTAATTATAACGAAAATAAAAATTATGAAATGTAAATAGTTAAAAATACTTTACTTATATATAACTCCCATAATCAAAACAGACCAAATTTTTAGATTAGCATAACTTTTATTTGTTTGTTTTTTGTGACTGGTTGAAGATGCGACATTCATCGCTTCAAAGAAAAATAAAACAAAACTTTAATAACTTTGGCAGTGTATTTCTTCAGAAATAAAGTATAGTTTTAAAAATCCCTTTGTCAAAAAAAATCTAGCTGTATTCTCCAGTTGTCTAAATGACCGAAAATGGTGTTATCAACTTAAGACAAATTTTCTACACATTAGTAAATTTAAGAAACTCATAATTTCCACGAACGAAAAAAAATCATTAGTCGTAGGTATTTTAATGATTTTTTATTTCTTATGGATTAGTTAAGTATGGTTATTATTGGAATAAATATAATACATAAGATTAAATTAAAAATGTATGGTATTTTCCTCTTTTGTGTGGAATAACCCATATATGATTGTTAGAAAAAATTGAAATTGTTGTCAAAAGGCGAAACTTTTTTAAAAGGTCAATACAACTGGCATCGTATGCTAGCACGATCTCGGTCCAGCGCCATGTGGAGATTCGAGTGGCAACAGATAAAATCTTCCCGAAAAGCTTATTGGGATCAATGGGGGAGGACACGGGCACGCCACCTGGGATTGTGCATGAAATGGAACAAAACGACAAAGTTCGAGAGCTCCCCATTCATGCGGAGCCGATTTGGGGCTGAAGAGCCCCAATCCCCTAGCAACAAGTGGGCCCCGTCGAAGAAAGCGCCGCAGTGCCGCCTCCACCGGTCGCTCCGGGCCCCACCAAAGTAAAATTATTACGTTTCGTGAAAAGTGCCCCAATTTAGTTAATTCGCACACCGCCGCACCGCCGCCAGGCACCTGTCTCCTCCGGACGCGGGCAGGGCAGAGTGACCCTCGGTGGATAAAGTCAGGGTCGCCCGGGCGGGCGTCGACCAAAAAGTTTTCCAGAAAGGTCAAAGGGCATTGGCCAAATCCCTGGCTACGCACTCACTCATTCAATTCATTCATTCATTCACCAGGTGAATTATGAAAAGAAATTTTTCCGGGGTGCCTGAGGGAGTCCTGACGATAATTTTCAATTAAAGTCCCGAAAATGTCGTTAGACCAGCCCGGATCCTGCCGGTTCTCGCATATCTCCAGCGATGCGGTCTGGGTTTGCGGGGAGCAGGCCGTCACCTCAGTTCAGGTGATTCCGCCTTTAATTGAGCCCGGAGAATGGCGGGACTCGATATAAATCAGGTGCACCAGGCGGTGAAAAATGATATCGCCAATTCGATTGTCACCCGAGTGACGTGTACAGCGCTTCCGTTCGCACAGGGCTCCGGGCTCACTTCCCTCATTTCTACCTGAGGCGAGCCGGGCGAAGGTGATCACATGCGAAACGCACGATATTCACCTTAATCTGCCACGATACCGATCGGCTGGGGAGATAACGAAAATTAAAAAGGTGAAAACATCTCCCGGCCAACCGAAGGGCACCGCCCTCCACCCCCGGCTATCGTGAGTCCCTATCGCCGCCACTGTTCGGAATGATCCGCGGCCTGATGATGCTGCTACTGCGGATGCTGCGGCGCAGAGCGCTCCGAGAATCGTTTTTTCGGTGGAGATCTACGGGGATCATCGACAGTCGAACTTTGTGGCCCTATCTGCGCCTCAAATCTCCTTGCCCGTCTTAATTGTGCTAATGAATTGTTCCTTCGAGATGCTCCTAAATTAGGTGTCAGCGGGACGGATATGGGGGATCTGGAGGTATATCGGTGCGATGCGATGCGATGCGGCACATATCTGTTGAGCCTGAGGTGAAAACCTTCAGGCCCGATTTTGAGAAGGGTAATTAAGTCGAAGGTGTCCAAATTCTCCCTTACCATAAAATTCCGCGCCTAAATGGAGCCTTGTTATTCTCGTCTTTACACAAGTATTTGTAAAAATAAATCTGTTTGCAGGAATAACGACGAGTACAAAGAGCGAAAAACAGTCAAGTGCGAGATAGAGCCGCATGCACAGTAAATTTCAACTATAGATATTGCTAAAATTCACATCAAAACTCCTTTTTTCCCATTTGAAAATCTAACTGCAATGTCTTGAATGGAGATCGAGTGCAACATTAGGTACTTAAGGGGTTAGGCCACTCTAGAAGTCGAAAAAATAGCCATTTTTTGGATTTTTTTTCCAGAAATACTACAAAATAAATCGAACCCCACACAAGTACAGATCCGCCTCCTCATTTAGCAGTAGATTTCTTACATCGTACAATGTACATTACACATAAAACCCAAAAACATAAGAATATTCAGCAATTGTGGACCGCAATAAAAATTTCATTTAAAAATGGTTTCATTTAATTTGAAAATGGTTTGATTTAATTTGAAAAAGGTTTCGTTCAATTTGAAAATAAATAGTTTGCTTCCTGCCCTAATTTTAAACAATTTATAAAAATATTTCCAATTATAGAGTGGCTTTGAAATGGTCTCCTTAGCCCCGTGCGTTGTTTCCAGGTACAGGTAATCTGCTGGCAATTTGTTGCGAATTTCAAACAGAGGAGCGATAAAGATGATTTATCGCTGTCCAAATGAAGTTGCATTCATCAGGCATTCGATTCACACCGCGAGCCGGGCAAAAGGCGGCGGTCGTGAAATGAGCGCGCCAAACGACTTCCACCACGGAGGACACTAAATCAAAGTTGTCGGCGGGGACTATAATAATTTGAGTCACGAAGCGGCCGCGCGGCTGAGCCCCGTCCCGTCGAAGGACCGCTTTTCTACTCAATCAGCCCGAAGGACTCCATTCAGATGAAAATAAATATTTTGCGCAGCAATGACGCCGGCGTTAATTCAATGAGCGGTGTCAGGGCAAATCCCGGTCGAACTGTGGAAAGTTAGTTAAATCGTAAAAATCGGTTAAAATATTTCGCTTGAAGCGAATCAGGCGTTAAATTCCCTGCCTGGTTTCTTTGCGCAACGCAAAGGGGGCGCGCAGGCGCTGCCGCTCTCAGTGCCGGATTTACCTATGACGGGGCCCCAAGCAACCTCAGGGGCCCTCATTCCAACATTACCCCCCCCCCCCCCCCCCCACTCATTTTTTTAAAATAATAAATAACCAGTTAATTTTGCAAAATCAATATATTATTCAGTTTACTTATAATTTACTAACTAAATTACAACTTTTTTCTACTTTTCTCAGTCGCAAATTGTTGAATTGAAGGTTCAGTTTCAGATACATTTATTCACCTCTAAATCACCAATAAATCTAATAAATCAACGTAAACAAAGCAGAAAAGTCAGAATTGTCAGAACTGAAAACATTTTAAAGACGAAATATTGGGACAGCGCCTCTGGTAAAATTTTTGGAATTAATTTTCAGGGTTTATGACCGAAACCCTGGTCAGAGACAGGATTTAGTGATTTAAATGTGATTTACAATGAATAGTCGATATTGTTTACATGGATTTTTTCATTTTGCATTTTCTATTTTTTTTTCAAATTTCAGAATGTGTTTTCACAATTTTTCAATTTTTGGGGCCCCTGTCCAAGCGGGGCCCCAAGCAATTGCTTCCTTTGCTTCCTGGTAAATCCGCCACTGGCCGCTCTGTGGCCAAGATTGCCTTAAAACGTGCTAACTTCCAGCCACAATAATTTTCATTTACGAACTTTTAACGAGCAAAGAAATCCTATTCGGCGACAGAGTTACGGCCCTAGATGCAGGTTATCTGGCTCCGGGAAACGAGGGCATTCGGCGTTTAATGTCTCGCCTGGTGCAGGGCTTTGAACCTAAAACAGCCGTGCTAAGTGCTCTTGGGGCACTTAAAGTGCTCCAGTGAGTCAATTTCTTTTTTCTATGGTCTCCTCCGAGGAGCAGGTCCATTGCTCCCCCAATTACTGGATTTGGATTCTCCACAAAACTAGAAAATTCCACCTGCAATCCGACACCAGGTGAGCTCCATTTCATTAGCTAAAAATTTATGGCGACTCTGGCGGGTGTCGGCTCACTTGGGTTTGGGGTCACGGAGAGGTGCAAGAGCGGGTCTTAACGCTCTGCCCCACCTGCGGAAACGGCGCGGCCAGCTTAGGACCAGTCCGAGCTGCATGCGGCCTATGGGTGTAATTTAAGTACTCAAGCGCCGGAGATGGCCCCTAAATTGTCCATAAAACTGCGCATTGTCAATCGAAGTGATTGCTCACTCTGGGTGGCCCCGGGGCATCCACCGGCGCGGCACAGAGCTCCAGAGTGCGAGGCAGATGGCCAGATGGGGCCCATCGATGTCATGTCGCTTTAGATTCCCTAAAAATCATATATATTTATGCCGGACGGAGATTTATTTCAAATGAGAAATTGGCTAAGGTGTCCCCAGGTGTGACCGGGCGGTCTTCCGGGTGGGCCAGCAGTTCTGTGATAAATCTCGGGCTCCGCATGAATGGCGGTTTCTGTTCGGGGCCGAGAATTGATATGTTAATCTTCGCTCGATACTGAATTATGCCCAGATCAGTTTGGAGCCTTTTGTGAGCGGATTTTGATGAATGGGAGCCCATTGGCGGATTAACCGGTGTGAGGGCCTGCTCGCCTCGGCTTGGCGACAATGAACTGCTAGTTTATTTTTTTCCCCTGACGAAAATTCAATTTAAGTAATGAATTCCATCTCGGAAATATTTGAAACTCAACACCCTCCCACGGTGCGAGCGCTCTCACCTGCACTGAAAACGCCCCAGGTTAACTTGATAAACTCTGACTTTTTCCAGGAGGATGAGCATTCGTCATTCAGCCAACGAAAAGACTGTTGCCCGGCAAATTTTTCTTTTGCAGTAAATCAGAGCAATATTTTCAATATTTTCACAATAACTCTATGACCGAAGACAAATTCTCAGAGGCGAGACCCGGCTGGAATAACGAGCCCGACCTCCGGCACCAGTTCCTTTTATTTCCCTTTGATTGCAGAGGAAACGAATTATTTTTAGATAAATTAGGAACAACAAAAGTGAAAACCTTTACAAGGAAGATAAATTTAGGTATAGCGAATTATCTCGATGAGTTTGAGGAAAAGTCAATAACCAGCACTAGCAGGAATCGAACTGTTTAAGACTTAGTTATATTATTAAATCTTACGTCCGCATTCTCTAGAATAATATAAATGTGTAATGTTAAAAATGAATATACAATAGTAGGCATGTAATATTTATTCAGCACTCTCAGAAATAATAGGATCAAGTGTCATCATAAGTTTTAGGGTTCCGCACCTCATAATGGAAAAACGGAACTTTTATAGGATCACTTTGTCGTCCATCTGGCCTGTGTGTCAAGGCCCTTTTTCTCAGAAACGCCTTGAGAATATAAAGTTTAAGTTAATATCGAATAAAATGTAAGTTTCTATTTTAACGCAATAAAAAGATACGGCCTTTCAAAGCGTATTGTCATTCAAAAAGTTCCACTCAATTATTGATCACCAAAACCTATAGGGTATACCTACACTAAAAAATAATTGAGTAATTTTATGACGTTAAAAGTGACACAAAATTTCCCAACGCTTAGCGTTTTAATTTTAGAACGCAGCATAATAATGGTGTAAAATTATAAGAGATTGTAATGTAAATATTTTCCGGATGATTAACATTCAGAGTTTGTAAAAATACTGTTCGATAGAGTAAAGTAAAAGTATAAAATTACACAGGAAGAAAGTGAAAGTACTCATTCGCATGGTGATGTTGCTATATTGTAATGTAGATTTAATTGTATGCATTGTAATATTACTCCTATATCTATACCTATAGATCAAAAGTACAACTTCTTTAGGGAACATTTGCATACCTACATGGAAATGTACAGTTGTGAAAAGTAGAATAGATTCTAGAAGAATCAGCTCGAAACTAATTCCAAAATAATCAATATAGATTTCTTTCCTAGGAATGCGGTGGGAATTAAAATTATCGCCACGAAAAAAATGAGAAGATAAGATAAGCGCATGTTGCATTCTTTCTAATAAGCCCGTACAATTTTACGAATTTTTAGTTCATTTATTTTTTTCGCATTTCTTTGCGTCTCTTTTGCGTATCAACAACATCGACAAATGTTGCAATATTACAAAATGCCACTTGCTAACAGAAGTTAAATTTTTCTTTTTTTTTTTTTGCAATATGCATATATAAAAATTTGCTACAATTGTACAATTATAGTGAAATGTCCACTGATGTAACTACGATTATGCACTCAATTTTAGTAATCTTACCACTTTGATGTAATTTAACAGAACGTCCGTAAAAAGGATTGCATATTGCAAGTTAAATTGTGCAAATTCACTAGAAAATTGCGAATTTACATATTTGTGTATTATACTAAACTTTTTCGGCGAAATATGTATCTACTTTTATTACCGAAAAATTTTAAAATTACTACATATACATAAAACAACAAACTGTAGAACATTACACATATTTTTTAGAGTGTACTTCGCGTTGACTTATACAATTTGGAAATTTGAAACGAAGATAGGTCTTTCGACTCAAGAGAAGGAATAAATCTGAAAATTATTAATTAAGCTGTTGTGTCTGAAAAAGGTATAAATATAAAATTTTTTAACAACTTTTATAATGAAATCTCTTCGTGTATAGATAACTTTCATATAAATTTATCACAAAATAGACTTACATATATCAATTTCAAAAATAACGACTCAATTTATATATCTGTGGAAATTTTTTATTTAATTAAAATAATCGATATAATTTTCAAAATTATGTGAGCAACTTAATTTTTTTCTATGATTCAAATTTCATTGCAAATATAAAATAACTACCTACTAAGTTTTACAGCAGTATAAGGATACGGAGCGTGTTATACTCGGGCTTGTCGTTCTTGTTTTTTTAAGAATTCATTTTAGTAAATCGAACTTATTTGTATAAAGTGTTTTTATATTTTTTATTACGATGCAACAAAGTACTAATGCAAGTGTGTAATTGTTTATTTATAAATTCGGAGAAAATGTGAAGGCTATCATAAGAAATAAAATAGTCTTAAACATTCATTTTATCTGTGAAATAATCGACTAAGCGACCATTCATGAGACTCAGGTAATATCAAATCTTTTGAGTAGTAAAAGAGGATTTGTAATAAATATGGGCCAAACGACCTCTAAATATGATTCGCCGTAAAATTCTATTTGGTCATAAAAGAGATTTGTGTCGTCAAACAGTTAAAGGGCCACACGGAACTCTCCTTATCCCGGAATTAATCATATTGCGAGTGCGTGCTCCGTCAAGTACCTTCGATAAGAAATGGGAGGAAATCCCTGAAACGACGCGACTATTGTCGCCGGGCAACATAAGTATGTAGATGGCCAGTTATGCTGAACTCGGAACACTCCCAGCCAAGATGATTGCCCTTCGGAGCGGTCTCTTGGTATTTTTTTTAATTTTTGAAAAAAATATCACACAAATCACTCGTTCCAGCCGCACCACAGCCGGCGAAGAGGATTCCCGGCCGCAATGGGTCCAGCTCCGAAATTGACCATTTCGGAGCGAGGAGCAGCCGGAACCCATGGAGATATGCGTGTTTTATTTGAGTGGATTCACGCTTTGTGTGCTTTATCGTCCGGTGGACACTTTACACAGCCTTTTAATGCCCACCGAGAAAGGACAGGCCCAGCGCGGCCGATAAGCCGCGATATGGGTGATATCGGAACTCTATTAAATGTCTATTCACCTTGATGTCCTCCTCAATAATTTCGAGGCTGGGCACCCTTTTGTATTTATTCACCTGACTCGGAGTCGTCGTGTGTGGCTTTCTGGATTTCGACTGTTTCCCATTCCGTCGACACCGTCCAGAGGGAGTTTAAAAATCGTGGACAGAAAACTCGGTTCCCTTGCAGCTCGCACAATAAAAAAGTGTTGAAGATCATCTAGAGACAGCCTCCCGGTCCCCGGATGTTTTTCAGCTGCGCGACGCTAGGACGTGTTCGGGGTGCGCACCTTAACTCAAGGCGATTTAATGCTCCTATAGTCGAAATTTATCGGTCGTGCTTGAGACAGGCCCGATTAATTGAATTAATCTTCTTTGGGAAGATTCAATTCGGCGGAGGACGGAAAATTTATGGCGCGAGTAAGTACCCTTCGACCTTCAGTCTACCTAGAGTGCAATTGTTTCCGTAAATTATGGTTCAAATAATTCAGTTGAGTTTTTGTGATTATTGAATGAACAGCTCAGATATTTACTGAGCAGCCTTTAGGAAACCTTTAGTAATGCAAAGATAAAAGCGTTTTTAAAATATGTATGAAAAGAGTTTCATTGATATGACAGGACGCTACGTAGGGTACATATTATAAAATCTAAAATTTTAAGCGCGTTTATCTTGAGAGCTGCTTGGTCAAATCTCTCAACAACCACTGAATTGAATTTGATAAAATGTGGTACACATTAGACGCGTTCTTTTCGTCTATCCAGAACAAAATACGATTTTGTATTGAACGGAATTTTATTAACAGTTTCTCTCGATAGGGATTTGGAGTTTGTATCAATATTACATCAAATTGCCATGATTTTAATAATGAAAAACTTCAAAATTTCAAATTGGAAGGAAATCAGTGCAACTTGATGCTATTTTTAGGATTTGAAATCTTTGCTGTATTAAATTCATATGATAAATTCAAATCAATGCAAAATCTCCTGTTGTTCTGCATAGACGAAAAGAACACAGCTATTATGTTTTTTTTTTTGATTAAACTAACGCCATTTATACTGAAAACATTCTTTTTCTTCAATCCTTTTATTCAATGACAAGATTGATCCTTCAGTAAACTAATTTCTTTGGAAATTACAGTGGCCGCCATTATTATTTTTTTATCTAAATTTAATAAATGGTATTTAAAACAATGTATTGTATTAGATGACAATTAAAATAAAAGTAGATTTTATATAATGAATAGGTTCGCTAAAATTAAAATAAAAAAAGCTCTTTGTTGGCTCCATGACGACCCTTGAAAAACCATCATAAATTCGTATTTTATTCAAATTATGTAGTTAATTTATTTAATTAAAGCAAGCTGAGATAATGAACATGATTCAAATTAATCTAAAAAAACTGTGTGAGTAGTCTACGTAGATACGTTTTCTTACATGTCATTCTGTCCTGAGAATAATGTTTAATTAAATTAAATTAATTATTAAATTTTTAATTCGAGGTTATTTTTTAGTGTGTCAATATAGGAACTAAAAGAATTTGAGACCGCACGCGAAGTGAAACAGCTTGAAAAATCACGCTAGCAGCTGTTTTTTCCTGCGAAATTGTGCTTTTTAGTTGTCAAACAAAATGCCCCAAACATGTCCTCACGCGTCCAAAGTTCCCTAGGGGCACTTTTAACCCGCTTGTTTGCAAGCGACTATTCGATTTATTTCCTTGTCGCAGTTGACATAACATGACAAGACCGAAAATTAACGTAATCCTCTGTTTATAGGCTTCGTTAATCAGTTCATGCCAGCGGTTTAAAAAACAAAAAAACCACTGTCCCTCCTAAATCAAGCCCGAAATGTTGGCAAAGTCTGCTTTCTTTTCCGCCCGTAGCTGGACTGAGCGATAACGAACGGTTCGTTAATTTAATTTGACGCGATCACTACGGCTTGAGACATCAAAGCCTCGCGAGATGTCTATCAGTCCGAGAGAAAGATAAAAGATCGCTGATAAAGTCGATCTTAACCGGACCCTTCGTCTGTAATTTACCAAGAATCCTAGCCATGCTTAATTGCGTCATCACTCAGTGGGAGAAGGAAAAAAATGTTTTTGGAGTGAAATGAACATAAAACTGCCCTCGAGTGATCGTCCTGGATCACCTGTGATCACCTCGTTACATGTGATCAACGCCAGGTGATTAATTGATTTGGGACCTGTCCATTGGAGATCGACGGAAAAAACAACGATGATGGTGAGAGAACACGTGAACAGCAGGAAATTCACACTGTTGATGCTTTGAGCGGATCAAAAGATTAAGCTGCGCGCGCACGCTGAGCGATGGAGAGATCAGTCAATACTAAAAATGTGTCAGTTAGACCACGGCTTAACGCAGCTTTTTACTTTCAGTAATTTCCACAGAAAATGGATAGTAATAGCCTCCTGCCGAGAAGCTCTTCTATAGCTTATGTTTCCGATAATATTTAAAAGCGAATGGACTATGAGTGATAAAATTCTGGTTAAGCTAGCACAGCAGCCGGAACCTAATAGGTATAAAACGCGCAGCAAGCGTCCAATCAGTGTTAATTCCGTGAAACTCGCGAGCGGAAGTTGGATGCGTCACCTAAGCTCAATCGGCACAGGTGGACAGGCTGAGATAAGTTGGCAAGATTAGCGCGGTACAACTCCTGCCTACTTTGACGTGTCGATCGGCGGCTTTAATTCACTTTCGATGTAAGTCGAAAATCAGTCGATCAGCGAAAATGTGGCGGCAACGCCTCTTTAATATAATCGCCAATGAATCGATCAGCGAAATGTGTCGCCGAAGGGCTGTCAGAGATCGCATGAAGCCGATCGACCCGCCACGATACCGTTTAATTAAAATCGTGTGGCCAACCACACTAAAATCGTTTTGGCGTTTTAGTTTTTAATTCCATTTCGTGCACCGTTTCCCCCTTCGCCTATTCACTTTGCCCTAATGGTAAGATGTTGCAGCAGCCCGCAAGCGCAACATTTCAATAAAAGCAATTGCCGCCACGATCAATGCGTTCGCCGCCGCCCCAGAGTTAGTGGCTACCTTAAAAGGTATCCATCCACCTGGAGAAGGCGCGGGGTTTCAAGGCGGAGGTGAGGCCGAACGTGAGGCCAACGGCAGAGCAGCCACCGGCTATTTATTATGCATTTTTTCCTTATCTAAAAGAGCACGCGTGTAACGCTTCAAATTAACTTTTTCAATTATCGATCAATTAAAGTGGAGCCCGAATAGGCGATCACCGGCGGTCGGTGGCGAAGTGCTAAGAGCGCCCATTCAATGGACTGACAAAAGGCCGACCGAGGTCTACCTGGCCTCTGAGGAGGAGATGAGCCGTTCCGGCTTCTGTCTGCGGATGGCACCGTGGCTGAGCGGCCCGGAATCGCATCTTAAAACGCGATCCGCAGCACCGTGCCGTGCCAGGGCTCTTTGTTATCTCTAGACTGAGTTTAATCATTAAATCCACAAATATGCGTGAGCCGCTGATAAGCAAATGAGGCGGGAAGCATATAAGTTGCGCGCGCACTCTTTTTCTAATATCCTGATTGCGTCCGCTGATAAGATCGGCGCTGGCGGGATGTGTTTCGTTAAATGAGTGCCCCTTTCGAGGTGGACCCGGGACGCCGAGATGACGGCCAACCTGCTCTCGGACCGATATAAGGCGGTGGGGTGACACGCAACATGTGTTCACCAACGACTCAAGGAGGAATTTCAATCATGGGAACTGGCCGCGAAAAGAGCCCATTCAGAACGGGTTGGTGGGGATGGGACCACGGCCGCAGCATAATCGCCTTCGGGATGATAAGTTTTGTCAAAGAGCGCTGAAGGAAGGATCCCAATGAGATAATTACTACTCTTGCCGAAGATTTATGGAAGTTTGACATGGACAGATACTTTGCTGAATTCATTACCATCTCATCAGGCGATTCGGACGCGATGAAAGCTCGTAATTTAGGGCCGACGTTTATTGGGGGCATTGTCGCTGGTATTTTTCCTCTCGCTGATGCTCTTAAGCCAGCTCTAAAAGGCTGCTAATGAATTCAGGTGGCTACCTTGATAAGGAACTGATTAAGGGCGATTATCTTGGAATCTGGCACGGACTTCTTATCTTCTGACATTGGCCAAATTCCTTGTAGAAGTTGCTTAGAAGATCGAAAAGCTACCGCCATTTATCACTTGTTTTTAGTCTCCAATTATTTAAATAAAATCCTTTCCATTTTATTTCTGCAATTATCATTATTTTTTATTCTTCAATTGATGTTTATAAAACAAGAAAAAGCGTAGATATTATATTAATATATGTATGTATGTATGCACGTGTTTTTTTTGTTTTTTAGTTTTATATATTATTAGGAGACTAAAATATGGATGCAAAATCATATCTATATATAAATAAAAAGGAAATAAGAATATGGAGCATTAACGATAGCAGGTCTATTAATAATACTATAATATTCCGATGCCAAACATTTTGTCCACCCATTTTTGAATGAGGTTATGCAAAAAAAAAGGACAATCGAATTTGTCTTTTCTGGAATAATGAAGAGAAAATGACTATATTGGTACTCAATTTTAAGTTCGTTATATAAATAAATAAAATAAATGTGTAATACATAAAAACCTATGCTTATTCAATAGTTACAATAAAATTCATTAAAAATCAAAAGTATTTTGTTCTTCATTATCCCAGAAAAGACAATATTTTATTGCTTCTTTACTTCTTTCCAAAAGCGGGTGCGGCAAAGTATTTTACAGCGGAGCAGTAATAATGCGAACGTCGTAGACTGTTGTTACTTGTTTAGCTGTTTTTATAGGTTCGAATTTATTGATGTTATTACATTCATTTTTTACATTATTTTTGATTATTTTTGATATACATATATACATAAGTATATTGTTTTTTTTATAATCTGATCCGGATCAGATTTCACAGCAAATTTAGTATTGAATTGAAATTTGCAAATAGTGACTCCTAGAAACCTTTTTTTAATATTATGAAAAGAGCATCAAATTGCATTGACTTATATCCAATTTACGTCAAAAACTAGATTCAATAAATTTTTCAGTTCAAGACTTGAAAATTTGGATGGGCAAAAATTATTACAATTTGATGCACTTTTTGCAAGTTTGAAAAACTTTGCTACATAGGTTACAGCTTAAACAATTCAATTCAATATTCTATGTATTTTCGATTCGGAAAACTTTTAGTAAATTCTGTAATTTTAATAATAAAAACTTTAGCCGAGAAAATTGTTTTTCAAACATTTACTTCTCTTACGACCAAAGGCAACATATTATCCTATTTCATTGAAAACCTTATGGAGTTACTCTTACCTAAGGTGCTTATACTTTAAATAAATACATATTTGTTTGGGTAAAATTTTATCGGAAAACATGGTATTTAATTCCATTTTCAAAATGATGATTTAAATTATTGTTTTCCAAGCCCACAGTTTGTGTTAAGTGCATAGTGAACCAGGATAACTTTAAGGATTAATACCCATAAACATAAACTTTTCTAGGATTGATTTTTCTGATCTTTTTCTCGAAATTCAATTAGATAAAATTTCTTAATTGATCTAACTCCTGTTGCCTTATGAACTCTGATCTGCTCTGATGGTGACAAGCCACTGGATGGTGGCGCGATGGCAGAAATGCGACTCAACGGTGGCGGTGGCTGCGGCACAACCTCGAGGAGGGCGAACAAACAAAATCTCGAAGTCGTGAGCAAGTAAGCAATTATGCGTTGTGTCATCATCGTCATATCTGCCAGAAGGCAATCAATTGGCCATTGCCACTGGGTAAACAAGGAGTCAGCCTCGAGGAGCCGCGACTCCCGGCCGCGAGGTATTGGACTAGAACTGT
This sequence comes from Machimus rusticus, assembly GCA_951509405.1. NCBI lineage: Eukaryota > Metazoa > Arthropoda > Insecta > Diptera > Asilidae > Machimus > Machimus rusticus. Next base: position 11,647,472 of record OX608054.1, on the reverse strand, counting down.
TGTCAGAAGACACAGCCTCCTTCTGGTGGCGGTGGTATCTCTTCCGAGGCGCGTCGCGTCGTTTGCCTTCCAATTGAGCAGAGCTAAGTCAACATCGGGTATCAACTCGATTCGGAGGAGATTCCTTTGTGGCTAGGCAAGTGCTAGACAAATATTTTTCTCGCGCCCTTATTTTGAGAGGTTGTGGAGCCACGCCGCGACATCCGCGCATCTCCAGGGGCCTATAAGACACCGGCCGTAAAGAGCCGGCACGAACTACTCGAGATAATTGGAGCTTCTGGAGACGGGCTCTGTGCGGCGTGGTTTATTTGCTTTGGTCACTTGCTCCGACTCGCCTGCCCTGCCGGCGAGGTGCGACGCGGTGACCGTGTTGTCATTTTTTATCAAATCAAATCATCGCGCTTGTTCGCGGCTCTTGTCGTCGTCGTCGTTGTTGTTGTTGCTGTTGTTGTTTCGGCTGCTGGCTGCCTCTGGACCGCGCAGCCACCGCCCGCCACCGCATCGCATTGCGCTGCCATGCCCGGCTAATCCTCATCAGCCTCGGTGGGGACTGGTCGCGACAATTTAATCACGACGACAGTCTCATTTGCGCCGGGCTCTTATAGCGAACGTGAAGTCCGCTTAATTGGAACGCCCGAGGGAAATTGGGTGAGCCTTGGGGCCCCACTTGGAAATTATCAAAGAAAACCCTTGACGGTGACAATTTATGATTTCCTCCCGAGCGCACGATGCGGCTGCTGCTGGTGCTCGAATCCTCCCGCACTCGCGAAGGAGGAAAGTGAGGAGCACCCAGCCAACGAATGAGCTCGGCATGGAGTTCGCAACACTCCAGGAAATAGAGTGAAAATATGATCACCTTAAGATTGATATGAGATAATATATAAAAATCACAGTTTCGCAATATCTATAATGTTTATTAAGAAGAACTTCAAAGAAGCTTAGATAAAAAGAAATTTGTTAAAAATAATACCATACATATTATATAACAATCATTTTGATCTTAATGTGGCACTTTTGCATTTCAAAGCTCCACAAGATTTGGTAAATAATTTTTGTAATTACATAAATACTTTTTTCGAAATATGTTTTTCCCTTTTTTAATCTTGGAATATTACTCCTTATAGCTTTATTATGATAAAAAAAATAGAATATACAACACATACAAGGTAGTTTGCAGGGGCAACACTACTGAACGAAAGATATCGAAAACCATATTTATTATTATTTTTAGTATGCAATTCTATAACTTCGTGACAGGTCATTGGCATATAACTCAAGATTTTTGCATAAAATATTAATCAAAAGTCTAAAGATATGGTATCGCACTTACAAACTACAACTACTATATTCATGCACAAATGAAAGGCAGACTATAAATGATCTAAAAATCAACTTATTGTAATTACTTATATATAAGAAGTAGGTACACAGAGATTGATCATATGCTTGCAAGATTGTAAATATCTATTTGAATATGAAGTACCTAATATGAAGTATAGGTATAAATAAGGTAAATGCACCAATAAATTACCAGTTATAAACAATAATTGACCATATGAATGTGAAAAAGGCAATTTCTTGAACTTGTCTAGCATTCAATATTTAAAAATGAAAATGTCAAAAGTATAATCATATCATATTGCAGTATTTTCATAACTTTTTACATATACATATTTATAATTTAAATTCCTTAAATATTTTGAGATACTTTAGGCTGTATTTATTTGTTTTTTCCACTCAAATATGCACCATTTGTAGCATTTTGTTTTAATTTCTATATTAAAGCAGGTATTTTTTTTTTGTGTCTGGATAACGTCACAGTGTGAGTTATAAAATTGAGTAGTTTTTTCAACAAAAAAAGTGACCTCTAATAATTTCTAATCACTAAAAAATATTAAATTAAAATTAAAGTACATACCATCTTTCGTTTTTTTTTTAAGGGTGTCGATTTTCAATTATTATACACATATTTGAACATATTTTCTGTTTGAAAAAATACATTTTTGTAGTCAGAAATGTGTTTTGTTTTTGTCACTGCTAAAATCCAGTAGTCGGTCACGGATGGCTAAGAACAGCCAATAGGTGGCGATAAAAGCATGCCGCTGCCCAGACCGCAGCTACCGAGACTGGCATTGCGTGACCTCGGAATGAACCCTTCCGAGCCTTTCGCAGAGGTCTCTCTGCAGGCTGTCCGCAATAGTTCCAATAGTTGCTAATCCAGCGGAGGAATTCGCAATATTCCACCGTGGCGAGTTGTTCGTGGCCAGTGGCTATTACACAAGAAGACCAGTTCTCGAGGACTCGCCTCGTCTTGGTCCATTTGCAGACGCCGACTACTCCTCAGCTCCGGGGAGTTCGGCGAGTGAAGAGGCGCGGAACTGCAGCAGAGGGCAAGTCAGCGGCTTTGAGGAAGTTATCGAAGCCGAAACCAGATGCTGCGAAATATGCTGAAATTTCCGCGAATTTCCCAAATATTTGTGCGGCGATTTCACCGAAACCTGCACAGAGGTGTGAAAAATTCACAGGTGTCTGCCCGGAGGACTGCCGGCCCCTTGAATTCCCCACGTGCGCGGAAAAGCCATTGTTGCGTTGGTTGGGACGGCGCGGCGGCGACGCGACCGCCGCAAATAGAACATTCGCTGGCGGCGTCATGTCAGCCCGGCCTGGAAATCTCGTTCCGCTGGCCGTTCGCTATTTTGTTCGCTTTGTGCCGTGTGGTCGCCGATTGCACTATCGCGGATTCCTTCGTCCCAGAGCTCTCTGCGCGGCGACTCTGGCGGTTTCCGTGTTATGAGTTTGTAAATAATTTCGCTAATTACCATTTAAATGAGGGCCGCGTATCTCGTGAAGTCTTATTTATTGCGATTAAGACCGAAACGCTCCTTTAATTGAGAGGCGACGATGGAGACGCAATTTTTTGTCTCGTCCGGATAGACGGGCAATTTGTCACACGTAATGAGGTATTAATTAAAACCTCTCAAAGGGGTAAACTTTGAAGGTATGTGGCGCTACGGCGGCATCGTCGATGTCGTTGTTGTCGAGCGGAGGACGTGTACTTGCCGATGTCGGGGGCTTAAATTTAAGTACTTTCTAAGACAGAGAGAATATGTAGCAAAATAGTCTTACATGTTTACACATTTCCTAGATTAAATCGGAAAAAAATTAAATGAAAATTCTTGAAGACGAGTTGAAATTGATGTCTTTAAAATCGCCTTCCTACAGGATCTTTGAACCTATTTTGAAAAATATTTGGAAAACATATTTAAGTTAACGTTCCAAGGCAACCTCATGGCAACCTCTGTAACTCAACAAAGTTTTACATACAACTCTCCTAATTACACCTACGGATCTGATGAATCAATTTTAAAGCCAACAAATAATTTAGCAGCAACAACGTGACATAAAGTTAATTATTATACTTGAACTTATGGGGCGTATTTCTGCAAAAGGTTAATGAAAGAAATATGTTCAACTTTTATAAACTCTAAAACAAGAATTGAGTTCAATTAGCAGAGTACGAGTATGTCGTCAAATTATGATAAGATTTTAGTAACTGCGTGAAAATCAAAAATATTTATTAGTAGGTATACCTACCTAACAATTTTATGTTTTCGTTTTCTATATTACAAACTAAATCAGTAAACCAAACATAAATTTAATTTCGTATGTTAATTTTTTGTCATTTATTTCGAAATGTAATCCAAAAATCCGAATTCCTTCATCATTTGGATTGCCTTTCGCAGTAATTGGTGCGGAGTATAAGGCTCATACTGCATAAAAACTTTATGGCATTTTAAATAGGTGGCACTTGGTCTGCCTCACCCTGTATTTGCATTCGTTGGAATTCATGATTTTGAAGCCGCCACATCTGAACCTTAACTAGTTACAGTTTAAACCTAACACTTGATTGAGAAGTAGGTATCACGGCTCGGCCTAGGTGCCATAAGCGGAATTGGAGGCGGAATTTGGCCGCCTTTTAAGTCGACTTAAATTTATGTCACCGCCCTGGATGGAGTTTTATGGCCTCATTTGGGAAGGCTATTACAGTTCAGAGTGCGACGCGATCGCGTCTAATGAGGCGTTATAGCCTACGGCGACTTCATAAAATTTAAAAGTTGAAAACCTATCTTAAGTGAGTGCAAGCAGAAACAACATCATTTCAAGTAATTACAGATAGTGCCAGGTATCTACAGGCAGCGTTTATGCGAGCTCGGACCCATAGTCCGGGGTCACTTGGTGGAAATCCTCTTCCCATTCTCCTCTAGATTAAGGCTGAAATCGAGCCGTTTTTGGGTATTAAAAGACTCTTAGTATCCACTTGATTGCATCGTTGTTCTTGTGCGGCCGATCGTTCCTGCTTCAGCCGATTTCTCTAAAAGCAGATAATGCCATCCAGCTGCCTTCTATTGGGCTGCTGCCACCATACCACGGCCGCGAAATGAGTAGAATAGCATCAATAGGCTGCCCAAATTGGGACAGAAATGAGCGTCCGGAAAAAAAGACAATTCGCAAAAGTATTCAATAAAACGCAAACGGCGCGATGGGCAACGATCACCTGGAAAATAATTGACCGCAGCACTTCTGGCTGACAGTTGAATTAGAAAATATGTTGGACCGGAACGATAGTTTCCGTATGCCAGGAACGCCAATATGCGGAGTGCACCGCCATACCCATAAAATTGCATCGAAAACGCACAAAAACCCATTCAGAGTGGCGAGCTCAAGTGCATTTTGTGTCGATCGCAGAAGGTAATCGCAATTACCATAAACAGAAAAAGGTCTGCCAGGTTCGCAGCAGGAGGGACGCTATCGGGCCGTGTCCCAGCGCCCAGATGGATCTTTCGCTTTTCGTGGAGAAGCGCGCGTAGCGGCGGTGCGCGCATCTTTTCCACGTAAAGGGAGGTGGCTCCCAAGCGGACTCCGGACGTCCAGCTAAGATTCCGATAAATTCACAAGTTCCCCGCGAGATGGGCGAGTCGATCCTGTCGAGCGGTGAGATGCATATCCCCGCGATCACATGATTGATCGCCGACTGGTGACGACAAAACACCGGAGGGATCCACCTCTACTTTTAATTAGACGGTGACGTGTGACCAGGGAGCTGTACTGGGTGATTTTTGCCAATTAATTTCTAACATTGATGGCAAGTCATAAAGATCGTTATTAATATTTCCGAAATGGCACACGAGTCGTGTAACGACTGGCAGTTAGCGTTTCATGGTGGCGATCGGACCTCTAGACGGACACCGCCGCAGCCGTCGCGTCGCGTCGGTCGGTTAATTTCGCTGTTCATGTGGGGCATGCGCCGGGTCTGTTTGTCTAGCAGTGCACCGCCGCTGGTGACCTCCGCGGAGATGAAATCGACTCTTCGGTTGGCAGAACGAGCCGGGCCTCATTATGGGCAATATGAAAATATTAATAGCCGAGGCGGTCTTATGACTTGCATGCAGCTGGGGAACCCTTCACTTTGTTAATGGCTAGAAGGGAATTTGTTTTGATGGTAATTAAGAAGGTGCTCCCACAGTGAACCGGTGCGGCGATGTTGCTGGATCGGCTGCGTTTGGAAAGATTTCTTTTCGTCCTCTTCCAATAAGTTGAACAAGAAAGCTAACTTTGATGAGCTCAGCAATTTTGTTGGTAATAAATATTACACTCTAAATTGTTTCTCACTAGAATACAGTGTTTTAAATAGAACTGAACGGTTCGTTTCAAAAACCACATAAGCCTAGTTCTTTTAAGACACCCTTTTTTGTTGCAAATGCACTCTTCGGCACATAATTTCTTTATTTTCTTTTAAAATAAAAATGTTTTTTTTTTGCATGTTATATTGTAATTTAATATTTATAAATTTTAGAAACTAGGTATACAGTGAAATTCTCTCGTGCTTCACTGGGAGATTGATCGCGAATGGTTTCGAACAGGAAGCTTTTTAAAATTGATTTATGCAGTCAAACCTGAGAGAATTAGACATTCATATTTTTCCACTTAAAAATCTAAATGACTCAAAATGGCGACGAGCTACAGCGCCGGCAGCCAACTTATTCGTGATTGCTCGCGCCGAAGGAAAAAATTCCAATAAAATCTCCATCGGACACTCAATCACCTGGATCAACAGAGCGCCGTAAGAAAGCCATCACCATATGCAAATATTTCGAATGCAATGAATCCACGTTAAGACCTCATAAATTTTAATAAGTGTGCGCCCCAGAAGAGCACCGCGCACCCAGGAGGAATTTCATAACGACCTATAACGGCGGCTGCACCGGCGGCGTCCGCCGGCCCCAGCCTAACCTAACCAGAACTGATCGGTTCTCAATTTGCTCGGTCGCGCTCGTTCCGGCCACGAGGGCTGTCGGGCTGCTGCCCGGCTTCCCCAGGGTTCGCAAAGTTGACCATTTCTCGTTTTCCGTTCCAGGATCGAAGCCACGCATTCGATTTCGTCTTCGCGCCGACGCGTCCGAGGGCTTTATTTGCCCATCCCTGGAAGGTGCATCTCAATCAATTAGGGAATGAGATTTTCCGATTCGGGCTAAACCAGGCCGTACCAAAGATACAAACCAAGGCAGCGTGATTTCGTGGATAATCGCAGCTGATAAATCTGACAAAAGATTAACGAAACTTCTTTGCGGAAGATGAGTGCCAGAGCTGCTTAGGATTTGCAGAGGCGCAAATGACTTGCTGCAACTGCACCAGGACCAAGGCGGCATCTTAGCAATTTTGTTCCGTCCAGTCTTATTTTGTGAGCTGATCTTAATATTCTTGCACACTTCTTTCCCCGTACGATTTCTGCCCGCTTGAAATCCCTTCCTACCCGCGAAACACTGCTGGAACAGCTTCAAATAGAGCCTCGAACATATTCTTCGAGGCTTGCGCCAATCTCTTAAAGCGTGCGCCATGGAAAATGAGATTTTATGCGCGCGCCGCCTGGACCCTCTTCAAATTGTTGACTTTATGGCGGTTGTCTTTGCCGTTGTTGTCGGCTTTTAATTTCCTCAACCTTTTTTCCGGTCTCGCGCAGCTTTTTTGTTTTAATCTTTTTCCTTCTTTTGGAGGCTGATGATACCCACGGAAAAAAGACGCGGCGAAGAAGAAGAAAAATTCAAATCGAGCATCAGACAGCCAGCGGGATGAAGTTTTTAACAAGAAATGAAAACATTTGAGGGGGAGCCAGAAGGGGGCGCTTTGGTGGACGCGGCCGCGCGCGCCACAGATCTTTAAACAAACACGGGGACCTGCAAATGAGAAGAAGCGGCAACGACGCGGCGCGGCGCGACGGGGCCGGACACCGTGTGCCTTATGCATATTCAACGGGAAACTTTTATTTATGTTTAATGGCAAATTTATGATCAGCCTGGACTCTCTGCTCCAGGTTTAACGACAGTGTCCAGCTAGGCTTTTGTGCCAGCGCCGACCCACCGCGCCCCGGATGGTGGCAATGATTATTATTGTCTTTTCGGGGTCGGCTGTGATCGATGCTGATATGCTGCGTGATTAACGAATTTTAAGTAATTAACTTCAAATTTCCGTGATTGATCGATATTGTCGCCGGAGGAGGCTAACGAGCGACACCGCCGATAGAATGCAAAGTATAAATTGAGCCGGAAGAGCGACATAATTGGATAGAAAAAACTCAAACTGAATGGACGGAACTTTTAAAGATGTCTACGAATGTGCTAAACATTTTTAAATTAAATGAAAGATTGGATGAGTTTTCATTTTAAAGAAGTCAGGAATAAAAGGCAATTTGTTCCTTTTGCCAAACTTCAGCTAGCAATATATTAGCAGAGTTTGATTTAAATTTGATGTTTCGACTATTGAACATGTGTTATGAAGTATTTTACATAAAATTCTCCTAACGTCTCTAAACTAAGATATTACTGCATAATCTGGAAGTTGTCTTGGTGATCGCAATAGCTACTAAAATTTCCTTACCTTAACTGAGCGCTATGTTATATACTGATTAACTAGAGTTCTAGTGGATATTTCAAGATAAATATACTTTATATGTATATAAATATGAATTTAGTTATGTTTCTTCATTGACCCTAATCTAACCACTAACTGTTCTAAAAAGCTGTAATATGAATCTGACGCAATTAGACTTACAGTCGGATTTATTCTACTTGCATGTTTAATATCTAATTTATAGAATAATATGTAGTCGTTATACGGACAAATTATAAATATTTTAAACTTTTTATTAATTTTCTCTGAAACACTAAAATTAACTAAACAAGACATATTCAATCATAAAGGAAATTATCGTTGTTTTGAGGTCAGTGATAAGATTGTGTTTCAAATTTATTGTAAGAAATATTATTTTATCTTGATTAAATAGGAATTTTCCAAAAACTCAACTCAGTTCTGTTTTTTTTTCTGGAGGAGAACGAATTTCATGCTTAACTGTTATTTTCATGTTAAGTTATGCTAGATAAATTTTTGCCTTTCTCTAAATGGCGCCAAGTCTCCAAATAATATTTAAAAGCCGTCGCTTTCCCCGTGGCACCCGTTAAATTTTCAAAATTACCTTGCCTTTTGTGTTCAGCTCATCCAAATTAAAATTTTAACACCTCTTTCAATGTCTCGATTTCCATTCGGCAGGCAATAAGCGAATTATGAGAGTTTCGATGGTCCAGCGCAGATGAAGCGACATCTTTGTCTTTGGGGGCATCACTCCTGACCGTTAAGAGCCTCCGAAGTGATAACTGTTGAAATTCCAGTAGACGACAGGCATAATATCGAAATTTTTATGACTTTATAAAACTCATCTCTCGCGAAACAATTTATTCCCCCGGGCACTGAACACGGACGCGGTGTCCGATTTCATTGGCCGGGCCCCATAAAGGCGCGATAACAGCCCCGGCTTTCTGACAATGGAGTGTTAACTAGCGCATCAAACCAGCTTAATTCGGAGCGCGGCATTCTTCCCCTGGTCCGGAGCGGCCGGGCGGCCGGTCTCCCGTCTAATTGATCGGGTGACATGCGTGCACCTGAACTAGGTTGACGCTAATCCCGGCCCTCGGATGATGAAAAAGATTTTTACGGCGATATGCAAATGAGTTCATCAGGCACACTGGCCACTACATCACCGCCATCATCTTCGCCTGTGTCCGTCCACTTAGCACTTTTCAGAGCCGGCGAGATTTAAGGCAGCCGCGCATGTGCCGTTAATTATATATACACCTGGAAGAAGGCGCGCGAGGGCTAGACCAGGCGTAGGCTTTTTCGCCTTTTCAGAATTCATTAAGCCGCGATAAAACCGAAAACGTCGAAAATTGAAAAGTTTGGACAGGCCAGCAGCACTGGGCAACCTCAGCCGCCTTCTGGACCAGCTTGTCTTGGGGCCTCGAGCACCCTTAAAAGCCACTGCGACTTTATTAACACTTTTTTATGCTTTTAAAAGACTCGAAAGAAGTCGAAACGGACGGTGATGGGGCCCTCAAGAAAACGTGAAAAATCGACTCGCCTGACGAGTTAATTGTTTGACAGGATGGAAAGCAAACAAAACAACAGAGCAGGGCATCGCCGCGCGCCGTCATCCGCCGCAGCATCCATCCGCGGACCGCGGCCAACATCTTGTGTAAGCGGCATGCCCTCGGGAGATGCTTTCAGGTTGAGTTACGGCTTTTGTGCGCGGGCCCCATCAAGATGACAGGGCGTGCGTGGGCGGGTTGGGCACGTGCCCATCGTTCGCGGGGCCTTCTAATTGCGCCTGAATGCGCTTTTACTTGCGGAATGGCCCGCGGCTAAAAGGTACGACCGCCCGACAGCCAGGCCGGGCTCATTTCAAAACTTTGTCAGCTGCACTTAAGGTCCAATTGACCGGACGCGCAAATCTCGCGAATGATTTGTTGAACCCGGCAGTTCTCCTGCGCGACGGAATTAGCCACGCAGTTCGCAGCATCGAAGGTACAATTCCGCCTCATTTGGCGAAGTAACCGTTCACCCAGAGACGCGGGAAGGGCCCGCCATATTTTCCCATTTAGCGGTCAATTCAATGGGAAGCGGCCGGTCGCAGACTTTCCTCCGGCTGGACCGTTCCGGCGACTTTCTTTGAATACTCGGCACAATCGCAGCGAGAAGTGTCCTCTCCGTCGAGCGAGTTGAATAGGAGAAGCCCGAAAAAGGGGGCTCCTTAAAAGGCATTCATCATTCGCCAGGTATAAGGTACGCGACAAACGTAGCACGCAATAAATTTCGCCGCGACGAGATTCCGCGGACTTCTGGGCGCGGGCACGCAATGGTGCCAGCGGCCTCCTTCCTTATTCTATTCATAAAACGTGGCCTTAAAAAAGGGAAAATCTCAGGGTGCTCCAGCGCTGCTCCTTCGAGCGGTACGTTGCGTTAATTTTGGTATCACCGGGACAAGGAGGAGGCAAAGAGCCTGAGATTTACTTAGATGGCGCAATTATGGGGCCGTCGCGGTCAACGATTGAAATGGACGACAGAAAATCACGCGACAAAAAGTCGCCGAATGGTAAAAAAGGGGGCATAACAGGGGGAGTGGAGCAGACGGGCAAAGCGCATGCGTCAATAGGCTCCAAGATAAACTGCGTGCGCACACATAATCGCGCAATGAATCAAAATCTCGCGGACTTGAGGTTAACCCTGCAGTCGGGCGCGCAATTTATTACCCTCCCCGGCGGACGACGACGACGCGGGCAGCGGCAGCCCAGGACTGAGGCCCGATCCTTAAACGCACTCGCTCCGCGAACCGGACCGCGCCGGTCGTCACGCTGATTTGAGAGACAAGAAATTGTTGGCGATGCATTCTTGCAATTATGGGACCGATTGCAACTGAACTTGCAGAAGTCACTTGCGTGCAAGATATCAATTGAGCGAGCCCAGCCGCGCACCCTGATTTAGGGGGCTCGATGGCGCGATTACCACCTAAAGATTTCATTATGAAATTGATAAAGATATTTAATTGGGAGGCAGCGGCGACGATAATTCATTGGCCGCAATTAAAGGAATTTTTATGGTGGGTCGCGCCGCGACACCGCGAAATTGAGCTGCTCCGCTGAAACGGCCTCGCACCGAAGGGTTAGCGGGCACATAAGGCGGATTTATTGCCATTGGCTCCCTAATGAAGTGTGCGAGGATAGAAATCGATTTAAAACGTGGATTGAAATCTGTTCTACTGAGATTTGGTTACCAATCAGATGCAAAACCTCTTATTCTTGTAATCAAATATTTTTTTGAAAGCTTTTTATTCTTATGATCAAGCAAGTGGATTTGTTAGAAAAAAAATTATAAACCCTTACCCGAGTAAATATATAAATTCCTTTTGCACGCTCGCAAAGCGCCCAATGTACATAGGTACACCCCATCTACATCACGCCTGAATCGTACTTACAACAAGGCCGCATTTTCCTAAAATACGCCTGCAAAAGGCCCGAAACGAGCTGGCAATAGGCCCAAATTGTTATAAATTACGCCTGCAACTGGCCCAAATTATTACAAAGTAGGTACACCCACAACTGACCCAGAATAACAGAATTTTTTATTTTTAAAATAAATATAATAGGTGTCTTTATATGATCTTATTTCTCTTACAAACTGCTTCGAGCCTAATTCGTATACATATATTATAATTTTGAAAATACAATCTCACAGGTAAAAATTTCGAAACAACTTACATATATTAATTTTAGCAATCATCGGAATTTTTAGTATAGTAGGTATGTGTATTGAAACGTTTCGGGAATAGCGCGTTAATAACTCAAATTAAATAATTAGGAAGCTTTTTTAACTGTTCCCCATAAATTAATTTTCCGCTTCAAATTAGAAATGAAATAAATTAACACTATTCATTTAAGGTCCAATTAAATTCCAAATTGTAAAGATCTCAGATGATAATCACTATATCGCTACCTTTTTTGAATTCTTGTTTTATACATTTTTATATTGGGGCCGATTTTTGTTTAGCTATTACGATTATCATTTTTATCCGATTGTCATAGTTCTTAAATAAAGGGTGGAATATCAATTTTAAATTAGTACAAGCTTTCGAATAAGCCTTTATTCAGTGAAATCCGTACATCTTACGCGGAAATACAATAATTTCAAAATCACAAAATTTTTCAAATGGATATTGATGAAACTTTGTGGGAATGTTCATTTAGGATTAAAAGTGACGGATACCAAAATAAATTTGTCGATCTCTTTTATTTCTTGAGATGTTTAACTTTTCAATGTGATAGTTTTCCCTCACAATTTCTCCATACGCCTAAAATGCCGAAAATTATAGAAAAACCTTAAAAATGTTACAAAAACGTTCCTCTCTATAGTGGCTATTTCTGAAATTAGTAGAATAGGGCCCATTACTAACTAACTAACTAAAAATATAAACTAATAAGGTATATAAAAAGAATATTTTCCGCATATTAAAATAACGATGAGAGAAAAAAATTGAATTGATGATAGTTAACAATTAAAGGCTAATAAGTAAAGATACTATTAATGTCCTCTCAATTTTGTAATTGATTTTTTGGGGATTTAACCTTTTAGCCGGATCACATACCTGATTCTAAAGAGGCCATCTACTCCACGACCGCCGTTGTCTGCTGGTTCGCTTATTAATTACAGCCCTCGAAAATCTCGACAATATTTCGCTACTGAAAGTAATTTATATGCCTGTAATTGGCCTATAATTGATGTTGAGACATCCCCAGATAGTCGGATGCTCCTGGGATGCTTTATAAATTTACCTGTTCCACCAGTCGCCGCGTTTGGAGCCCCTTGGTCAGCCCGAGCGAGGGCTCATCACCGGGCGGTGGTAATTAGTAGCGTTCTCGGCTTAATGTCCGCAGATGATGTAAACTGGATGTTTCCTCTCACTTTGTACGGTTAATTAGGACGATGAACGAGAGGATCATCGATTCGATGTTCGCCTGCCTCACGGTGGAGAATTTTTCTTGGAAAAATTCCCGGTGCGCAAGAAGATGATGCAGCCGTGTGTCATGTTTGTCCAGTTGACATAGGATGAAGGCCCATTTTAATGAGCTCCAATGTTTCGCACTCGGGACTTTTTTTTAAATTCCAAGCAGCACCAGACCATCGCATCACATCGTCGCGTTTTGTGTTTTTCCCTGCCTGAGCTGAAATTAGAACGAAGGAGTTCTCCAGCTTCAAAAAGGACAGCGAGAAGGAAAAGGCTCATCTCGTCGCCGTCTGACTGGGCCCCCTTATTAATTAATATCTCTCCGTGTAATTAGAGGTGGACCAGATCAGAAATGTGACTCGCTCCAACACTCGCTTTTCGGCCTGAGAAAAACGCGATCGGGCGCTCGTCTGAATTATGACAATGGCAACGGCCCATTCATGCGCTCGAAAACAATGGCCGAATGCATTATTCATGAGACAAATCGCATCTCGTCGCCGATCGCCAGGTAAATTGTCTCATTGCACGATCGGCCTGAGTGATCGCGCTGGCGCACAGGTGGTGGTGGTGGCGGCCTCCTCGGCGATTTCGATCCTCCGCCGACCAGCGGAATTATGTCATTAGCCATTACGCAATTGCGCAGCGCACTTCTTCGATGAGCCTTGAATGTCAAGAGGGCCGCATTGGCCGGCGCAGGCGCAGATGGACGGATGACGGCGAATGTGACATCCAGCCGGGCCCAGTGACAGGGGATTTATGGGGGCCGATTAATAACGTTCCGGCAAACGAACAATATTGCAATTTCGGATGAGCGATGGCCTGTGGACGTTATTTGGCGGAATAACGAAATCGCATTAATTCCGCTCAGGCGCTCGCTGTGGGAAGAGTGCAAAGCGCGCGCTGAGGATCCGGTGCCCGGCCAGAGACGGCCTAATGAACGCCATTTGGACTGCACGCACGCACGAGGAAATGGGCGATTTGTGCGATCGCTAATGGCCAGCGCGGCGAATGGCAATCGATTATTTGCTAATTGCGCAGTGCAAATAATGTAAACAGTGGTAATTGCTTGTTATACAACCGAAGCTAATTGGAGTTCGCTGAGAACGCGCCAAATAGGGCAGACATCGTGATGTGAGCCGAGCTTTGTTTTGGCAAGCGAAACTGTTAGGTAAATCGAGATTTAAATCAAAGAAATACTTAATTACTGAAAACTTTGTGATGGAATTACAAATTTCCCACAAAAGCTTACTTGACCTAACTCTATTCATTAAAAGGAAAGACCAAAGGAGGTGAACTCAACTTATAGTTTTATTAATTTATCATTGTAGGCATATCTCTAAAATACAACATATAAATCTGATTGCTTTACAACCGTGTATTTTCCTAAAAATCATTATGAAATTACTATTATAACAAGGAGTTTCCTATTCAAGCTCTCAACCTCTTTAGAGCTCGAAAATGAGTGATTTTTAGGTTTTTTTCCGATTTTTAAAATTTCTAAATGATTCTCTCTCCCATCCACCATATATTATCGGGGCCTGTCACATTTTTTAAACATTTGAAAAACTTTTTAAAAGAAAAAGTACTTATTTAGAAAAGATACGGGTGTTTAAAAATGCCTTCGAGTTCGAGGATTTAATAACTTCCAGAAAGCCGGACTTCTACCGTACGGATATCATTTCACTTGTATCGCGATTGGAAAAGTGTATTGAAGGAGCTTATTTTGATTAATTAAACTACTGTTGAACAAAATAATTATAATTTAAATGTTTCCCAAAAAAATCGGCCATTTCATATGCAACAATCTAATATCTTAAAAATGAGAAAACGGACTGAATTACATTAAATTTAGTGAGTTTTTCATATAAGGAATAACCTACAACGAAAACGTTAAACGCGTTTTTCTGGAAATGACATTTTCGACCTTGTCCCAGCGAATACTCACAGACTTATTAAACGATTCCTTTCAATTGTTCGTTTGCCCTAAAACGGAAGGGTCTGAAGTAATTTTGATGGGGTCGGCTAGGTCCCGAAATATTCGACTTTTAGGTTTGAGAAAATGTCAAACTTGAACCTTTTTATTTTTGCAAAATTGCACTTAAATGCGATCAACTTCCCTAAACATTACGCTATTTCATTCTGTACTAATATGGTTAAAAAATTGTGAAAAAAACCTAAAAAGGAACGATAATAAAATTTAAACAAAATTTTTCTGAATACGAACGACATTTCAGCCTTTGAAAATCATAGTGGCGTAGGTCAACAATTTTTAAAAACTGTATTAAGACTAAAATTACATCACTTACCCGTCACCATAAATAAATAATAAATACCATATATAAACTTTCAAAACTTGACTTACGCCACTATGATTCGCAACGACTCATTTGAATTGAAACAAAAATATCCACATAAAAAGTAATTTATTTTAAAAATATTAATGATGTATACCTACCTACACCGCACAAATGCGTGCTTTCTGCGTGCGAAAAGCGCATAGTGTAATTCTCTTTAGAGAAATTTAACATATTTAGGTGGAATTTTGCTAAAATAAAGGAATTTTGCTTCTTTATTCATATTTAGTCGAAATTAAAATTTCGGAAAATACAGCCGGCTTCACCAAAATTCCTTCAGATCCTTCCGTTTTAAGGCAAACAGAAGGCACCTGCTCAATTTAATTGAAATCCGAGCTATGACGCTATTGTATATTTGCTCCAATAATTAGGTACATATACCTGAGAAATAAAATGTCTAAATGTTGACATTAACCCCTTACCGCACGGTGGCTCACATATGAACCAAACCATATTAACTTAAATATTTTTAAGTTTCAAACTGATATTCTTATTTTATGCATACAGTGTCAAATTTGTACTATACGAGTTTCATTTTATGTATAAAATCCCCATCTATAAGCAAGTTGTGTGAACTACATATATCGTTCATCAAAGTCAACGAATGGATACGATCCGACTCAGAGCGAGTTTGCTAAATTCGAAATTTTGTAAAAAATATATAAATCTCAGTGTTAGCGCTTACAAATAAATATTCCAGGAAAGGAAATAATCTAAATATTGGTTCTAAGGTAATTTTTTTTGTTTTCCAAAGAGGAAAAGTGTAAAATTTTCTAAAATTATTCAATAAAAAGAAAAATCCTGAAACACGCGTCCATTTATTTAGTGTTTCCTATCACATATATTTTTTTCATGAATAAATAAAAAATCATGCAGTAAGGGGTTAAAATTAAAAGTTAAATTAAAAGTTCAACAGCCTCTCAAGCAAACTTCCGCGAAAAGCAGACGCCAATCTGCGCAAAATTATTTTACCCCTTATAAAATGATGTCGTATACTTCAACTTAACTCTTAAATTACACCACAATTCCCACATGAATCCTTAAGGGAGCCAATAATATGCCAACTGAGTCTGAGACACCAGACCTCCTCTATTTGCGTATTTCAAAATGACGCAAACAAGCCCGGGTATCGTGCTAGCCAGCTAGTCTATTTACAGAGTAAGTTAGGTGAAACTTTTTCATTATAAATTAGTAGCCTGAAAATAGGCTCAGTGAGAAAGTCCCCATTTACCTGGCGTGCGCCACGCAGCGGTAGCATATTTCCTGGTCCCAAATTTAGATCAGAGACGCCCTTCGAGGGGCGGGGGTGCACGTTATGCCCTGTCATCATAATCCGGTTAAAAGCCGCTCCTTGAATGGGAAATCGACTTACACCATCTTACACCTACCTCCACTTAAAAGCGAATCCTTTTTAATCTCGACAAGTGTGCAGTCCCCGGAGTTCGCTTCCTGATGCCTTAAAAACGTCACTGCAAGGAGGCAGCCATCCTGCGGGAGTTATAAATATTTTTTTCTTACGTCAAGGGGCACAAATTGATTAGGTCCTAAAATAGTTCCGTGCGACGCTCAGTCGATGGCGGGGTCTGCAATACGGTCGCCAGATTCGGAAGTCGGAAGACAACCACATGACCCCCTTTTTTTGGGTAGGGGGAGGGGGGGGGAGCTCGGTAGTGACCAGACCGCCTCCCGCGCCGAGTCCTCGAAGGTATTTCACTTACCCAGCCTCGACGGGCGGGGGGCGGGATAAAAAAAAATCGGAAACAGTCTCTCCAATGTTTGCGTCCTTGAGTTGTTATATCAACAAGTCCCAGCAACTGCCGCTACACCGCCCCTCCCCGCACCATCCCATCATTGACTGGCTGCTCCAAACAAATCGGGCTAAAAGTGTTTTCCATGAAATCAATACGAATGACGTGAACAGGATATTTTTTTTCCGCTAGAAAGCGCTCGGCGCCACTCACGTTAATCTTTCTCATCTGGGAATATTTCGGTTATCTTGCCCTCTTGAATGGGCTTCCTGGCGGGAAAGAAACTGAAGCTCCGGCCGCGGGAGGGGACAGCTCCTCACTACTCAGTCAATTATAACGTAAACATGTGAAGACCGGGAGCTCGGGAGCTCATTTCATGAATGGAGGCTCACCGGTTCACGCGTCCCGGCTCCCGGCTGGAAGTCCTAGGGAAATAGTGCGTAGCATTGCCAGGCTTCAAGCGTTTAGGGGATTTAGAAGGAAGCGCGTGGGCGTCCCAAAAATGTTTTCGTCCTAAACAACCTTCGTTTGATATTTTCTCTTAATGAACTATCATCTTAGTTAAAGCCCCGGAACACTTAATTACAAGTCGGAAAATAGACCCAATCAGAGCTCACTAATATGTATAATGAAGGAAGGCACAAAATAAGGGAAGAAAAACTCACCTGACTTGTGTTGCAACTTATAACAGAGAAATTTTAACAAAATTGATAGTAATTAGCTATTTATTAAAAGATTTTTAGCAAATTTGAACGAGCACTCGTTCCCCACAGAAGATTGTGTGCACTAAAAAAAATAAGTGCAAATTTACAATATACATATGTATATGTAAATAAACTAAAACTGGTGTAAAATAGCACCACAAGTTGAATTTTAGGACTTTAATTTGTATTTTAAGATTTTTTGTGTAATTAGTGTAATTTTTATTGTTGTAAAATTATGGCAGTTCAGGAGTGATCCATTACTTTTACTTTGCTGTACAATTTTAAATATACACCGCGATATAATTTTACCAAAGAGTTTCCTCTTTATAGTGGTAAAATTACATCCAAATTTTTTAAAGTGTGAGTATTTGTAAATTTCTAGAAAATTCATTTAAAGAGATGTTTGCAACTAAAAACATTTGAAAACATGTACCTATTAAATGAGAACAAGAAAAAAAAAATGTTGTAAAGTTTACAAGTAGATATATCTATGTATATTTTTATATTTCGCAAACATAGTTGTGACCATTTTACATTTATTTTTATTTCATTTTAATTCGCGGCTAACATATGTATAGTGTTGTAGGATTACCATAGTAGCTATACCTACCGAAGGCAAATAAGACCTACCTTATTTAAAAACTACATTTTGCCCGCAAATATATTTTAATATAATAAATACTTTATGCCTTAATAAATGGAGGTAGTTAAATTGGGCCTTTAAACTTAAAGTAACAATTTCCAAAATTTAACACTTGACAAGTATAGTGACCCAAAATGGGTCAGAAAACACTCTGCGTAGCTGCTAATTCGTTTCGATGTACCAGCTTCGTGCCTTGAACAAATCTGCATTTTTGTTGACCTAATTGAGGACAGTACATTAGATGTATTATATAAAGTTTTTATTTTCATAAAAATTAATATTTTGTTGTTGTGTCAACTCCTGTCTTGATCTAACTATTATAAAATGTAAATACGAATTATTTATTATAATATAAATTTAAATTTAAATATGATGTTTGTACTGTAGCATATCTTAATTTACGCTAAAGGTCTTATTTGCCTCAAGTACCTTATATTGGTAATAGTTTTCTTTTTAAAGGCATAAACCTATCAGCGGTAGTGCCCCTTTTCAAAAAAGAGTACATACAAGAGATTTTGGAAATTTTGGACAGTATATAATGTATTTATGTTGTGTTTCTTTTGCTAACTCCTTTGACTCTTAAAATTCATATATGTATGTAATCTCTTTTATAGTCTGTGGAACGTTAATAACGCTTTGGTCAGTAAAATTTCCTACACTGACCCTGCGCCATTGTTCTTTGCCGGCACAATGACCGACTGTTAGCATGCACCAGCGGCCACTGTTTCGAAGACACCACAAATTGGTACCCTAAATTTCTGCCAGATTACATTGTCTTCATTGTTTGAGACAAAGGCCCAAAATGAGCTGAACGGTCTGCTCATCAGCATCGACCGGGCCGCTCCTCATTTATCTCCGATAAAAATGTCCACCTATTTGCTTTTCTGTGGGCCAGCAACATAAATTAGCTGCAAACGAGGTGCAGACGCACCGCATTAACTCCGAAAATAGTCCTGGGATGTGTCATCATGATGCGCTCGGCAAGATGCTGCCCGATCGCCCTAATAGCGATCATCACGGGCATTCCAGCGGCCGACGAGGCGATCAACATCAATGGCAGCCATAACGATCCAAATTCAGATTTGTTATTTTTCCCCCCGGCATGGAATTTGTGTCCAGCAGGCTTCATTAACACAACATTCAGCGGCTAATTAACATGATCACCGCCGCGACATGATCTCCTCATTATCGAGACTATTGGCCAGCGTTCGCAGCCTTTCAGCGGCCCATTTTCGAGCTGAGCCCCTGCCAAGATGGGTCCCGAGTAATTATAAGATTTTACCTTAAGTCGCCTTTTCTTCCCGATCGGGACGGCTTTAATACCTCTTTTTTTTCAAAATGATCCCTTGCATCGGCCGCTGCGACGACCGGCCGTCAATGGCCTGGTTATAAGTTACGATCGTGCGAGGATCCATCCCGTGTGGTATCGACCTCTAATTGCGCATTATTCGCCGAAAATTAATGACCGATCCTTTCAGCAGTTCAAACAGTCCGAGGCTCCGAGGTTCTCAGGCGTAGGGCCGCGGGGCTTGAGCGTCGTTCGCCGGTCATGCGCTCGTCTTTCATCACCTGGAAGATGCGGTCTCGAGCCATCACCACCCGGCGAGGAACGATTTTTCACCTTTTCGGGGAATTGTTTCCTTCTCGGGGGAAAACAAGAGAAATATTAAGACATGGATTGTCGGAAGTCTGCTCTGGCCGGGAGACCTCAGGAAAGGGTACTGGCGCAGTTGAATCCGATCGCGCCACAAGCCACAGAGCACCAGGAAGAGTCCAGCGGCCATTTAGCGTCGCTGCTGGACCCAGGGCCGAAAAATAAACGTCGGGAAAAGTTGCGGCCACAGTTAGTTTCCCTCTGATCTTGTACAAAAGGCCGAAAAAAAATTGATCAATTCCCGTCGGGCGGCAGCGGTGCGCGGATCGAGGACGCGGCAGGGCGCCATGTCCGAGCCGCATGTATGTGTTAATAAATAATCGCTCGACGGGCCCCCAAAAAAGGATTACGAAACAATTTTTTCCGACTTATCGCGTCGTCCCGGACCCCAAATGAATTCATGGTGCGCGCGCAATCATCGTTTTTTGGATTGGGGCGCACATTCCCCGGGCTCCGAGGGAATTGAATTGATTTGTGCACTCTCGTGCCAACGATCATAACTTGGCGACCATGTGGCAGGGCCATATTGCCCCGGGCAGCCTCTGATGGGGGGCTGCATATTTTCGCGATCATACCATTTAAAAAGTGATCGAGTCGGCCTGTTGGTGCTCTTCAGATGGCAGGGCGACCAAGCCGAGTGGGGATCGATATTAATCCTGATATTGCATGTCCTGTCAAATTATGGCCAGGTAATTGCTTTTTTAACCGATGACATTCTCTGCGGAGATAAATTGCGAAAAAATTAATTACCGCCAAGTGCGCCGAGTTCGGCCACTGTGTGTGATTAATTTGGCGGGGACCGGTTTACGAGATCATTACGCGATCATCGGAGCTAGCCCATCTAGAGTATGCCTCCGAGCGGTGGACAATTCAATCTTGGCAGCCCTGACGGCGGCCGATGCAGTGGCCGCGACGACTGGGACAAATGTTGGTAATACATAGTATTTAATAAGAAAAAAAAGGAATCCCCAACTAAATCCAAACTGATGTCCCACTAATTCTGGAATTCGATAAGCCGCCGGATTCCGGGGGAGTCGATTAATCACAGATAAATCCGATCGAGATAAATTACTTGTCGCACGGGCATAATCGGGAGTTACTCATTCCGCCCAGGTGCATAGGCCGGTGCACCGCTTAAAAGACGGGGAGCCGCTGCTGAAGACGGAAGTGCAGTTGCACAGGTCGTGTCTTTGTCCATTTTGTGCTCACCTGTTAATTGGCCACTATCAGGGCTGCTCCAGACGAATAATGGCTGAATTTACTACAGTGAGGAGCAGAACTGCAAGAAAGTAGCACAGTCGTTTTTGTACAAAGTCTACCAATTGAGCGGGAAATCTCCATCTCGATCAGCATCTCTTAGAACACCTCTTCCCGGTCGTCGAAATGATCCATTAATGTCACCTGGATCGGTGGGGCACTTCAGCCGCTGATAAGACGCATTTCGATAACGGCCAATTCCTTGTCCTCGCTGGGATTTAATTGATCGTTAACAGCATCACTCTTATCGGGGCGCGTAAAACTCAATCGCTGTCCGGACTTTTCACGGACGTCTCCAGTTTTTATTGGGAATTACGTCGCTTTTCATTGCCCTCTAAAACAGTGCGATTGCCATAAAAGTAGGAGGGAAATGACTTCGATGCTGCTCGAGTACACGCGGCCCTAATGGGGCGCCCTCCGCGGAAGATGTGGCCACGTGCGCCATGTCCACTAATAAAATAGCGACGAACCAGCTACGAGGATGTTTTACGATATTATTATTATTTTTTTTTACCCAGAACGCATCCAGCCGGGTACCAGAGAGTTTAGCGATCGACGAACGGATTTATATCGATTTTTAAGTGGCTACAAAACTCCTTTATTTCCGAGGATTGTTTACATGAAATAATTAATACCCCTGCATCAGGTGTGATTTTTACGGTGCACTTTATAGACCACGCCGAGTGGTATAAAAATAAAAATACCGATGAATTTATATGTATAGTTGCTTTTTTGAAAACCTATCGAATTTTTGAGTCGTTGTAAGTGTTTTATTCTTTTTTCAGGATGATCTATAAAACGATCGTGGCGATCGTATAGTCTAGTGAATGACATTAAACTAATTTAACTGTACTTTTATGGTACAATTTTTTAGGAATATATTATTTTATGAGGGGCGCCTTCTGATTTCGATACTAATATGTATTTGAAAATCTGTGTCTCCGAACCAACATGAATCCCATCTAAATTCTTTTAAATCTAAACTAAGACATTCGAAAAACTAGGATCTAAAAACTGGTATCTATATCTCTCAGTGGCAGCACTACCGATATGGTCACATTTAAAATTATTTACTTTATGAAATTCGACACCCTCAAGTGCAGGCTAGTTTAACACTTATAATCTAATTAAGATCTAAAATGGTTCAAGACAGACTAAGTGATCTAATAATCTTAAATTAACCTGAAGATTGTATTGAAAAATTGAACTCAAACGAAATTATAAGTACCTACTATAAAAAGAAGTATGCAAAATATCAATGTTTGCAATGTTTTAATAATTATAATTAAAAAAGATTTTCTATAAAATTCAAAATACTTAGGCCCTACACACTGACTTTATGAACTTAAATAATACCCCTCAAAGGGGCGTTAATCTTAAAAAGTTTAAAAATAGATTACAACATAGAGAATTCTCTCAAAACTTGTGAGAAATTTACATTTTTTTAATGAGTTACTTAACAAAATTAAGCGCCCCGACTTCTCCGGAAGAATCATATTTTTCAAACATTTCATAATTCCCCATTCCAATCCCCGATTGGCTGTCTGAAGTGCAAAATAATTTATTTGGCTGTTTAAACAAATTGGATACAGTTTTGCCTCTGAATCCTAATAATAGTCATAATTTAGAGCATGCCGCCCGACGATCTACAAGCCCGAGGAAATGAATAAATCTCGCAGGAAGACGACTAAAAATAGAAAAAAAATATCGCAAAAAGTCTAATTTCGAAAAAACCATCGTATTTTTTCAGTCTTTATTATTTTTCGCACTTTCATGCCGTCATAATTCGCTAAATTGTGACAATGCCTCGGCCGTACTGATGCATGGCATGGCGCAAAGACATTTTTCCTCCGGCGATCTGCCACATAAAAAACAAATTTTTTTGTTGCTCAAACTGAGGAATCCACGGGTTATTTTAGGCGGGAAAATTATTTTCTGGCTCGGCATCTCTAGGTGCAGCGGAAATCTAATAGCCCGCCAATAACTCAGGAGATTCCATCGGCCACCGTCGCTAGCGTCTCAATTTGTTTTTCCGCGGCGGGGCGACCGTCTTCTTAATAATTGTCGGATGATTTTCATCTCATGCCAGTCGCGCACTCGCCTAATCGATTTTGGGCCGCTCAGCAGCAGCCTCATTTAATTGGGGCTGCTGCTGCCAGCTCCTAACCCTCACCTGCCGGTCATTTATCACATTTGCGCCCATCGGAAGAATTTCACAGTTTTTCGCTCTCTTAAAATTTACCTCAAATAAAAGAAAGAAATTTGTTTTGTCTCCTTGAGACGGTGTTATTCAAGCAAAGCACGAATACTTTTCATGTTCGGCTAGGTGATGCAATTTTTCGCCTGATCACCTGTTGAATAGGCCAAAAGGTGGACGTGAACATAGTTTGCGTCGAGATTTTAAATATTTTTTTTCGTTTATTTTTATTTTCTATATTTCTCCTGCGCATGCGTGTGGCGATTAAATTAGATGACGGCAGGTGCAGTAAATAGACGTAATTAATTGGCTGCTGCATCGTTTGAAGCGTTCTACAAAATGCCGCTAATTGAACGGATCGCTTTAATTAAATGCGGCCGCTGCTAAATATCCTGACAAACACGAAAACATATTTGCGGGAACTCGCGGAGTTGAATTTTACATTACTTAAAAAAAAATTAAAAATTAAGTATAACTATGTATGGCTTTTGAGCATAACCTACTCAGCTTAAGGAGTTAGGTCTAGTCAGCGAGTCACCTATGACTATTTCAAGTAATTTTTCTTGAGGCAATTACATTTATTTTATAAAACTTATTATACAGAGTTGTAACATCATACTTTGATTTGATATTATAAACATTAAAAAGAAAAATAATTTTTAAAAAAGTTACGGACATCTTTGTTGGACCCCGTTTTGGATGGAAGCTTTTTATTTTATTAATTTTTATTTTATTTTTTTATTTTTTTTACAATAAGCTGTATATAAACATCCAAATCCGTCTAGCAGTTTTTGAATTATTTTTGTCACCGACTTTGAAAACATAGTTTCGAGGAAAGCGTGTATTAAAGTTCTAAAGCCGGGCATACACGTTCAATTTTAACTGTACAGTTATAACTGTCGGATTTAACTGTGAACTGAGCTGTACACACACGTACCGTTCAATCCTTCAGTTTTTGCTATGGATTTGAACGAGCAGGATGATTTAGCCGCTCTCGGTTTACTTTTTGTAATTTTACAAAAAAGTAAAAAGAAAAGGCGTATACAGTGGCGCAAGAAGTGTTTACAAAAATGAAATCTATCTTCCCAGATCAGTTTATTAAAAGAATTAAGTGAAGAACCGTTAGATTATGAAGACAGATACAGTCATGAGAACAGCAATATCTCCACACGAAAGATTAACTGCTACCTTGAGATTTTTTGACGTGTATGACCAGCTTTAATGTTCTTCATTTGCGCGCTACATAGAACCTTCAGTAAACGTGAGATATCTCGAAAAATATTTGTCAGATTGACTTGAAATTGTCAGGGAATATTTTCAAGG
Organism: Machimus rusticus; assembly: GCA_951509405.1. Classification (NCBI taxonomy): domain Eukaryota; kingdom Metazoa; phylum Arthropoda; class Insecta; order Diptera; family Asilidae; genus Machimus; species Machimus rusticus. The sequence continues at coordinate 11,622,709 of OX608054.1, read as the reverse complement.
TTTCATACTTCCAGAAAATGCAAAACCAAAACATCGATTACTTAAAAATTCTAACTAGACCTAACCCCTTAAGGTAATTTGAGGCCTCAAACATTTCTAAAATAAAAAAAGAAACATTTAAAACTCTCATCTTCATTCTTCATATTTATTAGCAATGCAAAATTAGAGTTTAGGACCTCACTATCAAAAAAAATTTAATTTAGTTGGAATTTTGCATATCAAAAATTCGTTCTGCTGCAAAAATAAGGTAAAGTCACACAGAAAACCTAATTACCTAATGTCCTAATTCAAGCTGCGGAACTTTAGACTATGTAGATCACTACTTTGAAAATTGATCTCTTGCTAAATTTTTCAAAACTGAAACCAATTGACTGCTTCAAAAATTACAAAGAGGTTCAAGGGCAGTAAAATTCTAGCTTAACGTCTGCAATACTGCAGTTCCTTTCGATTGGATATCTATAAAGAAATAATTATCTGCAGAACATTTCTCCAAAATCAACAAAATCAAAGCTTGGAGCCTTCTTTTAATGCAAACAATGTATTGACTTCACTTATTAACAGGTGATAGCACAAAAAATAAAAATAACAACTGAGTGAAAAGGATTTCAAGATGGCGGATATATGATGGATCAACTACATCTGATCGATTTAATATGAGGTTGAACGAATAATTGTTCTCTTTTTTTACAAAGAAGATCTAAAAACAGATATACTATTGGAAAAGAAACAACGCCTTTCGAGAAGTAACACCACCTACTAAAGGCCGAAGTATATGCAATTATAGTCCAGTAAATCCGGCGTAAAAAAAAGGTCAACCGTGCATTTTGGGTAGGATGCTATTTTATTTTTTTATTATGTGGGGGGGTCCAACAGGAACTTAAGTTCGAGTTTTCGGGGTCGGCGGTCCACCCATTTGGCCGCCATCTTCGAAATAAGGGTGAACATGTTTTTTTAATATATCTCGAAAACTACCACTCCCACAAAAATGTTGTGCAGACATCTTTCGTAGACAATTATATTATCTACAACTTTTCCTAATAACTTTTTTTTGTAACTTATACAATCAAAAAGTTATGAGCAAAAATTAATGAAATTTTTGGAGGAAACTTACTGTTTTCGTTAATAACTTTTTTTGGATCACTTTTTTAAGAAAATTACTCAGGAGCTATTTTATAGAACATTTTGCAACAAAACAAATAATTTGACCTAATAATTTTTTATATTTTGATTATTTTTGAGGGTTTTTTGGCGCTTCGAAGGGAGGAACCTCAAAGACAAGTGAAGTATCTGAATAGAAAAAATTCACTGTTGCTTCATTTCCATCGACATACCATTTATATAATTATATTCCATGTATTTTCATTAACTTAAAGATATATTTTCTATTAATAATACCATCTCTTTTTAAGTTAATAAATATTTTATTAGGTTAATTTTGGTCTTTTAGAAGGCCCAGGTTGTGGGTCGATGTAACCTTCAGCTTCTTCGCGAGGCATTTTGTTTACGTACAATGGTAACATTGAAAGGCAGTCTTCTTCAATTCCTTCTTCATTTAGTAGCTGAGTAATTTCAACTATGTTTTCGCATGTTTCTCCACTGCAATGTTGGCAAATAGACGAACACTTCAAACCAGCTCTTCGAATTGACTTCTGGTGTAGAGTTATTCCTACAAGAGAATGTCGACCGTAATCTACTCAGTCCGATCGGTGAACGATTTTTTATTGCAGTTAATGGTGGCGATAGTGGGGAACAATCCATAAATAATCTACGTTACAAAAAATTTTCGAAAGCTGTAATTAAAACAAAATTTAATTTATCTTCTCTTCTTCACAAGATGCAGCTCGTATGCACACCTTCAGAGCTTACCATCAAATACAAACTTGGTTAGGGCGGTATAAAGATCCTGAGTTGTGGGGTTGGAAAAAAATATCTAAAATGTTCATGCCAATACAGTGTACTCAGGCGCCTGCACCACAAGAGCTGCTAAAATTAATGTTTTGCAGATGCAAAACTAAGTGCGGTACGGTTCGTCTATTTGCCAACATTGCAGTGGAGAAACATGCGAAAACATAGTTGAAATTACTCAGCTACTAAATGAAGAAGGAATTGAAGAAGACTGCCTTTCAATGTTACCATTGTACGTAAACAAAATGCCTCGCGAAGAAGCTGAAGGTTACATCGACCCACAACCTGGGCCTTCTAAAAGACCAAAATTAACCTAATAAAATATTTATTAACTTAAAACAAGATGGTATTATTAATAGAAAATATATCTTTAAGTTAATGAAAATACATGGAATATAATTATATAAATGGTATGTCGATGGAAATGAAGCAACAGTGAATTTTTTCTATTCAGATACTTCACTTGTCTTTGAGGTTCCTCCCTTCGAAGCGCCAAAAAACCCTCAAAAATAATCAAAATATAAAAAATTATTAGGTCAAATTATTTGTTGCAAAATGCTCTATAAAATAGCTCCTGAGTAATTTTCTTAAAAAAGTGATCCAAAAAAAGTTATTAACGAAAACAGTAAGTTTCCTCCAAAAATTTCATTAATTTTTGCTCATAACTTTTTGATTGTATAAGTTACAAAAAAAAGTTATTAGGAAAAGTTGTAGATAATATAATTGTCTACGAAAGATGTCTGCACAACATTTTTGTGGGAGTGGTAGTTTTCGAGATATATTAAAAAAACATGTTCACCCTTATTTCGAAGATGGCGGCCAAATGGGTGGACCGCCGACCCCGAAAACTCGAACTTAAGTTCCTGTTGGACCCCCCCACATAATAAAAAAATAAAATAGCATCCTACCCAAAATGCACGGTTAAATCCCCAATTGACTGGACTATTATGAGAGTTTTGCGTGAGATTTCAATTGTAGAATTTTAAGAAATTTCCTCATACGACAATGGACCGAAACATTACAAAACATTTTCCCTTTGATATTATCTTTTCCTTGTAACCAAAGATGTTTTTCTCGAATAACAGAAATTGACTTATAAGTTCATTGAATTTTTGTGGTTTTAACGAGCTCCCTCTATTCTCGCACGAAATAACGAGCTACGTACGCCTGTGGGCAGGTTTACTCTGTTGCCAAGCTTAGCGAGCATGTGTCCTTGATGAATTTACGTACCACATACTATGCAAGAAGATATTAATTGCAGCTCAATTCCACATTGTCCAATTTCTTTGCATTTTCTTAAGAACCCTCATTTTTTTAGGCACTCCACGTTTCATCTTCCTTCAGGAGGGCGACAGCTGAGTGGAACTAAGCCTTTAGTCCTGCTTTTGTTCGTAACAATTCAAATGAGGCTTACTGCAAACATTTCTAATACTAAAGTACGATTTATATCTCTTTGATCAATAATAGTCATCGCACTTGATATATGAAAAACTGGCCCAATTAAAGCAAACATTCAAGCCCGCTTGGGGATCTCATTAAGAGATAGTGCTTGATTTTGAGCGGTTGGAAACTTCTTCCTGCATCTAAATAATTGACTTTTAAAGACTATCGGTGTGCAGGGGCGGATTAACTCTTTTGCGCCTGTTACCCAACCTGATTTGCCGCCCTAATTTTTGCTTTAATTTTGTTGAATTAAAATTTCCTTTTTCATTTTTATATATTATAGGTATAGGTAATGTGAAAGGGAAGAATTAAAATATTTAAAATATATTCGAATATTATTATTAAAAAAATAATAATAATAATAATTTGCCTTAAAAGCAAAGGAATGCATTTGAGTTCGGGCCGCCTGCCTGAACAAGTAATTAGAGGCTGCACTGATCGGCGTCCTATGCGTTTCCCTTTTGCTACGCAGAGAGAGAAAACATTGTAAAATTTACAAAGTGAAATTGTAAAATCTAAAACTTGCCATATTTTTACCAAAATGCCGTCATCTTATACAAAATAATTTTAAAGTATACCTAAAGATAATTGAATCAACGCATTAAATTTTAAAATTTACCGCCCGGCTGAATAATAATTCACTCTTATTTTTTAAAATCTGATTGTAAAATTTACCGCCTTTTTACATTTGTAAATAATAAAATTCGGTTGTAAAAATTACAACTATTCGTTAGATTTAAAAATCGTTTCTTGTTTTCAAACACACCGAGAATAAAACACAATGCTAATTATTTTCATATATAAAAAAATATCGTATCCTTTTTACAATAATTGCTGTTAATTTGCTAATAAAAATGATACTTTAAACCGAAAAATGTCAAATTGGCATTCTTCAATGTAAAAAGAGGGAGAGAGAGCGGCATAGGTACCAAGCTGCCAGTTCTTCGGTCCCGGGCTCAATTCCCAGCCAAAGAAAAATCAACTTTCCAGAGACACATCGGAATCCCGTAGCTCGACGGTAGAGCAGCCGCTTGCCAATCCGCAGGTCCCGGGTTCAAATCAAACCCAACCAGGGGGATAACTTTTTTTAATTTCTTAAAATTTACAATTAAGTTGTTAAATTTGCCCTTAAATTGTTAAATTGACAATTTTTTCAATAATAAAAACAACGTATCATTTTTAGTTTTGACAAATACAATGTTTTGTAATTTTTACAATTTGTTATTTGGCTCAAAATTAAAGACGGAAATTTTAAATTCCATAGCCACAAACGATTGATTCTAAATTTTTTTTCTCTGAGTGTAGAATACCCAAAAAGCGAAATCAGGTAGCTTGTTTCGGGAAAATTGCGTAGCCGATCCTCTCAGGGGTCAGTCTGTGGTATTTTTAAAAATTGAGTGGGGCCATAAGACGGCTCCGTAGTAAAGAAAATAGGCTCCGTGCTAAGGAGAATATGACAACTTCATTCAAGGTATAGATTTGAAAGTGAAAAGTCGTGAATAAAAATATAAGTTGTGAGAGGAATTGCTTAGTGCAAATTTTAAGGAGTTTTGAGGTGAGTGAATCTCACTGAGTTCTAGTGCATGCGGATTGTTGTGTTTTTGATACATGAATATTGAATGTATGTGATACTGATAAGTGATAATGATGAGCCTGTTTTGTTACGAAATTAATATTTGATTATTATTGAATTGTTTCGGGATCTACTGATGGAATATTGTATGGTTTTATCCTATTCTGTCAGTCAACTGTGTACACCTGAGATGGGATGGTGTTCTCCCAATTAATGGATTGCAGGATGGTGTTTTCCTGGCAGATCCAAGCACTTGTGTACGCAGCTGATCTTCCGGATAATTGTGTGGGATCCTACAAATTTTATCAAGTTACCTTTTATTTTATTAATAATCACGTTTTTTTTGAGAAACAAAAGTAAAAAAAGTCAGTCTTGTTTTGAATTCAGCAGAGAAGAATTAATAAAAAATTCTTTTAAATAAATAATTTAATAATTTACTACTTTAAAATTTTCTTTTATTTTCTTAAAAAAATAGGGGTGAACTCAAAAGTTGTTTTTCTTTATTTTAGGCAGAAACAAACCGAATTCGCCCGGTCACGACCATCAGCATTAATCCGCCCGCAAAAATGATGAGAGAAATTTTAATTTACATTTTGTATTTTTATTTGTCCTTACAAATATATTTATGAACATAATGCTAAAGACATAAAAGTTTTAACAAATTAAACCACAGAGGCTTTTACTCCTTATACACAGAAAATATTAATGAATTTCTAGCGAAAATACAATAATTTTTCCATTCTTCGGTTCAATTTCTAGCCAATTCTTCTTCCCGCCATACATTTGTTAGTGGTCCGGCGCTCTAATTTCCTGCTGAGTGATTTGAACTCATCAAATTTTTTATACTTTGTTCGAAGAGGTGGTCTTATGAACTAAAAAGAGAACTTATTAGGGCAACCGTGAGTGAAAATAATTTTTAGATACGACCTTTAGTTTTGAAGCTGTCACGAATTTTTTTCTATTTTTACAACGTCGCCCATAAGATTTAATTAAATTTCTTTAGATTGTCAGTCCACTTTGGCCTACAGATGTGTGTGCACTGGACCACTTCACGGCTTGTAAATAGATGATAATCGTCCCAAAGGTCTAGAAATTACGAACAAACTTAGGACTCAAATATTCAAATGCTTGAATATTCCCGCAAACTCTTTAATTGACTATACTTCTTACTACTTACTCGAGCTCTCGAATATAAATTTTCTTTAAAGTACTAGAGGACTCGGGTATTCAAAACTCATTAATTTAAATTCGGTTCACATTATTACGAGTACTTGAATAGAATACTCAAATTTTAAGTGCACCGAGTAAAAGACCATTATTAAAATGATGTTTTCTTAACGCGATCTTTGAAAAATGTTAAAGTAAAAATTGATATAGTAACATTTCCATATCAATAAATATGTACTATCAGTCATATGAGAACGAATCGTACATAAAAACGGGCTAAAATTGCAAAGCGTGATGTAGTTCTATTTTTTTGATATATTGTTTGGACCAGTTAGAGTAGTATAAACCCAAATTTGCAGCTTCGAAAAACCTGTGCTTCCTTCGTAATACGTGAAAATCTGCAGCTTTTTTTTCAGTTGCCTTATAACTTATAAACTGTGCATTTGGTGATCTTAAATGTTATTACCATTTTTTAAGTACATTAAATTTGCAAAAATTCAAGCCCAACCGCACAGTCCTGTGCCTTCAATGTTTTTCAAGATACGGCCATTTTTGCTACCAGAAATTGCAATCGCATCTAAAAAATAAGATTCAGTAAGGCCTTTTTGCGCCCAAAGTTATGAAAAAATATTACCTACTATTGTAAACATAAAAAAATAAAATTATAAGAATAGCAAGTTAGCAATAAATATTAAATCCTATCATCTATCGGTAATACATTTAAATATTATGCGAAATGAAAATTTATAGTTGATGTGCCTTACTTTATCCCCAGTGTAAAGGAGCCTTTATAGACATACATATGTTATGTAGGTACCTTTAATTTGAGGTACAAGGCACAAACTTTCTTCAATTTATAAAAATGTTTAATTGTTCACAAAGTTCTTCTCGTGGTTCAATTTTATACTCGTTGTAGATTATTTATGTTTTATTTTCACACATATTGTTTAGAATGCAGTAGTCACACAGAAACAAGAGATCGTAAAAGAAAAGTTTTTAATGAGTAGCAACAAACTGAATGACGAATACTTCCAATCGACTTTTAACGTATTTTCTTTTATTTTCCCATGTAGTGTTTGTGACCCTATTAAAAACAGTATTACTATAAAAGTACAAAACTTCAGAAAGGAAACGACATCTTATAGATTTGAATGTAAGTTATTTAATTTTAAACGAAAACGGGTTCATTTATTCTAAACTTATATCGTTTTGACTGAAATATAATAAACTTCTGAATACATTTTGACATACTTTCAGGACATTTTAATTAAAATGAATACAAAATTAGATGCACGAATCCCACGTAGAGCCGGATATAAAAACAAATGTATTTAAATATTGTTACTATTTTAAAAAGTTTTTGTTTTTTTTTTCTCGAAATTCATTATAATTAAAATATTAGCAAGAAATTTTATATGTATGCCTGTACGAATTTTTTTCCTCAATTTGATTAATTTAAATTATAGCTCCATAACTTCATAGTCGACAATTTTCCCAATTTCCTGACCTAATAAGATTGTAGTCTATTCCGGGTGTATTGACTCGTGCCTGAGTGTCGTGCACTTAATTCCAGAGGTAGTTGAGTGGCCAACAGCTCTGTTGGTGCCTCGCCATCAAGTGGAATCAGAGCGATAGCAACATTTTCCGCTACACTGTGACAAATCCAATTATGCCACTTGGGACTAAATGTAGCCGACGATTCCGTCCATCCGCTTGCGGCCGGCATGCGACAACGCGGTGCCGCTCATTTCTGCGCGTTATACCCCCTCATCATCTCGTTAAAATCTGGAGGCTGTTGATCGCGTCAGATGAAAGGTCCAGGCGAGCAGCCCTTTTTGGGACGGGATGGGGCCATCGCGGTTGATATCACCGCGAACCGAATGCCCTGAATGATTTGTTGCATTCGGAAGTGACAAAGCGATTACGAGCCTGCCGCCGCCTGGACCCATCCAGGCGACAAGTGCGGATCGTGCGCGATCAGCCAGATATGATACGTGTCCAGCGGCTGAAATTAATAGCTTCCTGCCAGGGCCCGAGCCCCGATCTGGACCACTTATATTTTTTGCTGCTAATGGTGGTGCGCCGTGCTTTCATCAAAGTGGAGCACTTTTCTAATCATGCACGCGCGTTCGCGGGCTACAGCAAAACCAGGCGACAAGCCAGGGGGACAACATGAAAGGAGAAATTGAGGAATTTATGGAGGGTCCACACCGATGCAATAATAGCTGGATGGCTGGCTGGCGGCCTCTCGGAATTCTGGAGCAATTTGTAGCGTGCGTTCTTTCGGCGATAATTCCCCCTGAATGAGTTATGATTGCTAATGCGCGGATTATGGTGACAGAAATAGCTGTGGCCGGCTCAACTGCCTAAGCGGTGGATGCCTTTCGGGTGATGTAGGAAGCTTCAGAAACTGAGAAACCTCTGAATTTCGGCGACTTTTGCTTTCTGCCCTTGGAAGTAAGTTCAAGCAATTCAAAGACAATTTCCTTTCAAATAACGGCTGCTACTGCCATGCCAACAACGGCCGCTTATGGTGCAATCCGATCAACCACTCTCGCCTCTGTCAACATCACGGAAAATGCAAATGACAGCCGATTGACTGGCCCCGCGCTACCGCCAAACAGCTTTACCGACAGTCGATTTACGCCGCGGCGATTTTGCACATGCGGCACAGGTACATATTGACCAATTTGCGAAATAAACACGCAATTTACGCACAAAATCCCATTCAATTACGGGCAATTGGCCATTGAGCATGGGAAATGCATTTCAATTATTAAACAGCCGCACCGTAGACTTCGTCGGCCGATCGATCGATCGCTCACCTGTCTCTCGGCAATGCACTCAAAATGCCCTCAATTAGCCGGCGATCGAGCGGTCGATAAGCACCGATCAGAGCGAATTGCAGCTCGCATTTCCACAGCATGACGATTGACGCGGCGGCATTGGACCCATTGATAGCGCGCCTGCTAACAAATGCAGACAAAGCAGAATACCCCCTCGCCCAAAAACTTATTCTACGCTAGGACACTAGCTAACATGACGTAATTTGGTCGCGGAGAGGCGGTTTATTGTCCAACTTGCAACATTTAGAATCCTTTCAATCTGCATTATCACGCAATGACGGTAATAGCAGTAATCAGCACCGAAATGAATATTGCCGGCTGTTACCGGACCCCAAGGTGATTTCCACGCCGAGGTGCTCGCGCCGGGACCGAGACCTGAGCCCGCGGAGAGGCGGGATCCATAAAATCATTAAGCCACCGCGCACGCGGATCGAGCAGCGTCTATTTCTACCGATTACCTGCCGCCGCGATAATCATCATCTGGTCTCGGTCTGCGATCGCCTTATAAGGCGAGGCGAAAGCTTTTCCGAGTGACACAAACATCGCAGCAACTCGATCAATTAATTCAGACGTCACGATCACTTATCGGGTCTACATTACCTGGGAGAAGTGATCAAAACAGTTTTAATTACACACTCGGAGCAGCCATAAAGGTAACGCGAGGAGGTTCGCTGCATTGCCGCTTGATGCAGCAGTGTCAACGAATCCGATCGCCGTCGCCTGATTACAGCCCCACCTCGTCGCTCTGTCCAGAATTCACCTGATCCCCAGCGGTGGTCGGAAGCGGTAATTGAGTCACGATCGCTTTATTTGATAATTGACATATCGCAGCTGGTCAGGTAGAAGCCACGATCGAGGGCCTGTGATGAGAGCCAACCGAATCCAGTAGTGTGAGGCGATCTGTCTCATCAGCCGCCACCCCGGGGAGATCGCCGTTCTCACGCACCCCATTTCTGTTAAGGTGTGAAGACTTAATTGGGCGCGTCCAAGAACTGCAATCAGCTCGCGGGCCGGGCCTCCATACCTTCATCAGATCTAATTTTCTTTTGCTGGCTACGCCTGTCTCGATGGTATTTGGACAGCCCGGCTCACCTTTTGTTGAAAGATGAGAACCAAATCTTTCATATGGGTAATTGCGGTTCAAATAAATTAAATTCACAGCCCGTAAGGCTTTTGTAACCGATGAGTTTTAGAGCGTTTCCGTGATCAGTTAATTGGATGACCTGCTCACAAACTATAATTTGCAGCAGTTTAGGAAGATGTTTACGCGCAAAATTTAATAGTCTCCTCAGAGATGGGGAATCGACGCCCAGTTTTTATTAAGAAAAGCTACAAAACAAAAACGCTTCGACTTCCCTATGAGAATATCCAGAGGGCAGCAGTGAACGGAGTCTGATCTAAAGCTGGAAATTTATTATAAACGCGGAAAACTTCCAGCAAAACTATTCCCTTTCGATTTTTTATTATCCAAACCGTCGCTATCCAGAAAAAATTTCTATTCAAGGTAATTGAATTCTGGTCTATGACGTGTTTAATTAATTAAATCTAATTCGTACAATTAATTCCAAAATTGTTAGAGTTGTTACAGTATTTTTCTTTTCAACAACTATTTACATATTTTATACATTTACTACATTATATATAGATATTAGATAATTTTGTAATTTTAAAGAAAATTTTGTTTGTTTAATATAAATTTGAATTTACGATTTTTTTTTTCAAATTACGATTTGTTTTAAAGCATATATATGTTTGTATCTATAGATCAAATAAAGGCGTATAAGCTAAATGTGAAATTAAATTTACAATATTTATTTTGTAAATTAAGCCAAAGATGTCACACGTACAATGCCCTGAAATGCACGAATGATCTTCGATAGACACTAATCTAGAATTCGACAGGTGATCCGGTGGCCCTAGAGCATTCGAAGACTGAGATCAATGGTGAGAAGAGTCTGCAAGTCATTTTCCAGCTCAGATTGGCCGGCCCAAAGTTGTGGACTCATTTGCGCTATCAGTTCGCATTCCAGACAACCTTCCATCCCGGGCGAGCGCCATTCTTCCGCTCCGCTAGAAGCCGGCGCGAATGTTCGCCATCTTGGATTGTGGATGCGAAATTTATTTTCGATTTATCGGTTCGATTGCCTTAAATTTAATGCACGTCACTTTCTAAGATTGCTCGCCGATAAAGGGGTGTCCGTTCGATCTCTACTCCAACAATCTTGTGGTCTGTACGACGCGCATCGACATCATGAAGTAGCAGAAAACATTTTCATTAATCATAGACGCGTTTAGCTCAGGACTCTAGGACCGGGGTCCGAGTGATGCATATAAATTCTGCCGCTTGACAAATCGTGATCAATATTAAATCAGAAAATTAAACGCGGCCTCTTATTGAAATCAAGCGGTAAAGCGGCGCACAGCCAATTTGTCCACCGCGGCTCGACTCTATAATTCAGCGGACACCTTACGGTCTTCGCGGTGATCTTCAGTGTGCGCTCCTCCGGTGCGCCCGCCCCGGGTCTGTGTGGTGGAGCGCCGTGGTCAAATGGCAAGTCACGTTTTAGCGATTTAAATTGTCGATTATCGTGGATTAATGTTATTGGCGGCCAAGCGTCTTTAGGCGGCCGGCGCGATCGCGCGATCTGCACCACGAAAATCAGATCAAATTGTGTCCGGACGAACTTCTGTTGCACCTTCAGCGGACAGAGATATAGCGCCGGCTAAATAAACTCATAGATAACTTGGCAGGAGGTCCCCACGTAATTGATGGCATATCGAGCGCGCCGGCCGGCGTGCGCCTCCGTCAAATTTGCGGTTCACGTGTACGTTAAGCGTGGCCAATGGTGGCGTTGCAGTAGCCCAGTTGCTAAAATTTCGAAAACGTTCCTCAATCGACGTATTCGTCGAAGCCAGCCTAATTAGCGACGGAATGCGAACCGGTGCGCCGATGCGTGTCAATTTCCTATAAATCATTCGGTGATCCAGCGGCGGCGGTGGTGGCTAAGGCACGGCTGTGGCTGAAAGATCGTTATCTTTCCAACAGATCGGCAAGTATCGCAACCTTATCGTGTTAATCATCGCCCCAAAGTATCCTGCATTCAGCAGATTACTCGCGTATCTAACGGTTAATTTGCGGACAGAACATACATCACGATAAGTGTGCATTCGCCAGCCTACCAGACCGCCGATCGGTATGATCGTTTCAGTTTTGTTTAACACATGTTCGCTGCCATCGGGAATAGTCAAAACATGTTTTCAGGCTGGTTGGACACGGTCGAAGTTATGTGTGCACCGGGCCCGGCTAAAGCTGACCACTTGGCAAATTTTGTGCCTATCCCTGGCAGCGACGGCACCGGGGCGGCGGCGGCACAGGGTGCCATAAATCAGAAACGAATCAGAAGTGGCTACGAAAAATTCCGCCGGAATTTTAACACGGCCGACTATTTCTGGTGTTGCTGAGGGCAATCTAGCCTCTATAGGTGCTCTTTGAGCCGCTTTCTGGCTGAACTGAATGGATTCGCGAACCTATGTATGTTAGGTGCAGGTCGATAGTACGGTCAATCCCTGCAGGTGCTGTTTCCCCGCAACTTATGAGTTTTCCATTCAAATTTTAAAGACCTGCTTGATGCCCATAAAAGTCACTCCCAGCGGTCCTGGCCGGGCTGCCCCTATTAGGCTGGCGCTCTTCATCAATAGAGCACCAACACCTCGTGAACTCTTCGCAATAAATCTTGCACGCTACAAAGCAAGGAACGTAGTTTACTAGTTGAAGCCGCTTTGTTGTTATAATGCCTGTTTGTCTATAGACCCAGCACCAGGCCAATTGATTGCTCCAAGCCTTCCGGCTTCGAACCACAACGTTTCTACTTTGATGCTGCTAATGAGCACTGCTTTGATTACGATCCGCATATGGGGATATATTGCAAAACAGCAGGGTTTCTTTAGCAAAAGTGTGATAACAACATTTTGCTTGAAGTTTCATTTTTAAAAGGGATTTGAAACAGACAGAAATAGCTAGAAAAATATGTAATATTTTGATAAAATTGTACGGAGATAATTCAAACCTCGTATATTAGTCTATATCCGAAATCCCGCAACCAATTAATAAATCCCCAGACTTGAAGGTATAAAATATTGAATAGAGCTAGTGCTAAGCATTTTTTCAGAAATGTAGGTATCTTTTAAATATGTACATATATTTATGTAATATACCGATTTATGCTTGAGATTTTATTATATATGCATCTAGGCTTGGTTAAAGTCGGCCAAAGACTTTAGCTCGCTATAAAGTATACAATACTTATATTATTCTCCCTTCAACTCAACGTTTTGTGTTCGGTATTCATTGTAGAACGCAATTTGAGACTATTTAAGGAACAATTAAGGTCTGCTCTGGTTTAATTATTGATCCATAAACCTCAGTTAATTTAAGGACACTGAGACTTCATTTCTTTGTCGTAATTATGCCGTACTTTCGTAGGTGAGCCGCTCTTGCCCATTGCCGGGTGATGACAACTCATGCGAGCCGCAAATTGTTATTTATCACTTCCTAAGCTATAAATTTCTACCCTTACTGCGAATCAATAAATCCATTTTGCTTGCGTATCCATTCACAGTGGTGCTTCGCTTCAGTCACAATTTGCCTTGAAAATATCGTTTTGCTCTTTATCGTTTTGATTTTATTGTTATTATTTTTTTTGATTTTTTAAGTTTTTGTTCTACCTTTTTCGCCTAATAAACAGAGCCGGCTGGGTATTGGGATTCTGGGTGACAGGTTATCAAGGTCCAAACTGGAAAGAGTTTTCGTATCGAAAAATAATAAATTTATCATTGCCCAGTCGGGTCCAGGATCAGGCTGGCCAGCAGCAAACAGGCTGAGCTCTGTCTGGCGTTGTCCCTGGCCCTGCTTGATTCGTCTTATTTATGACCCCCCTCTTGTCTCGGCAGCGTCTCTGTATAATTTATCCGCGCACGCTCGTCGCGACACTTTTAATGTGAGTGGTTGTCGCGCGTGAATGTGTGCGCGTGTGATCTCGCGCGCGAACCACAATGCAGTTCTGGGCCGCGCCGAGTGTTTGGCAATCAGCGGTCAATGGAATCAGGTCCGCGAAAGGAAACATCTTGTAGAGTTGGACACTTTTCACATATTGAATTGCCACAGCTAACAAATTTATGAACGCACTTTGCAGCATTTTATCGCGCGCACTAGCGCCCAGGACGAGCCTGGACGAGGTGATTCGCCCCTACAAGGGGGAGGAGGAGGGGGCACGCGGAACGGCAGCGCCTCGGCCTCTGCAGGCGATGACTTCTTCGCCTGAGACAGGCTCGGCGTCCTCCTCAGCACCTAAAGTGCTCTCAATTCTGAAGATTTTCGTTGTCAGTTGTACCTACCTACCTCCGGTGCGGCCGGGCGATGGCATTCCCCCGGTACTTCCCAATGAGCCCGACACAATATTTCGCGTTTAACTGACAAAATGCGTGGTTTTCGCGGGAATTTTTTGCCGATTTTTTTCGTTGACGCGAGACTCCGCCGAGAGCCTGTCACCGTCGGCCAACAGGTTACTTAGCATCACTAGGCAGTGGTGCAGTTGAACGGCCTATAAATCATCGGTCAATTGATTGGGTCCTTGGTCACCCTGTCGCCTATGTCGCGCTCGTCCAAATCAGCCAACGAGGAGGCTTTTTATTAATTGATAACGTGCAAAAATTTATATTGAGACCGGGCCGGTTATTAATCACATTTTAACGTCCTCATGACTCGTCCGACCAGTCCGCTGTCCAAATGGTCAACGAGGGCTACTTTTCCGCACTAACTCACAACGTCCCTGAGAAATGCACTGATAGGACACGACCGCAAGAATGGCGGCTTATTGCTGGTAATTGTCACTTTTATTTAGTTTCCCTCAAATTTGGTAGCTCCACTGCCTGTTCTAATAAACTGCTGTGTTCCTGCGAGCAGGTAACAGTCGCAAAAGCCAGCTGTCCGTGGCAAATCGCTTTTTAATCGCATCTCAGACGTCGTCTCCGCACGCTCCACCGCCTTAATCCAATCAGTCAAATGGGGCGTCTCGACAACGTGCTAAATCGCGTACAGTGCCTTGATCCCCACGGCGCGAACGTCTTTTCCGCGCGCGCGGACACCGCTCTAAGCCCCATGTAATCGGCAGCCATTCCCCCGTGACATTTAACAACTTTTTCAGGGTCCCAGCCGCATTGGTAGGGCGGCGCAATAGGAATCCTGCGCTGCGTCGATCGGCGATATCAGAAAATCGTAAAAGTGCTATTTAATGCGGGCGCACAAATGCCGTTCATGCTAATTGATGCCAGTCCGGCCGCTTTTATTGTCTCGGTCAATCAGCGGAAGACACGATCAACAGCAGCACCATCAACGGCGCACAGTGGGCCAAAACGACTTGGCGTCGATCAAAAATCTGTAACTTTTGATGTGTTAAAGATATCATAGTGAAACTTTGGCAACTCATTATTGACATAATGACCCCTTAACTGGCAAAAAGAGAGATCAATCGGTTTACAGGGTGATACACAATTTATTAACAAAATTTAAAGTAGTCGAAAAATGAACTATTAATTTTATTTTACAACTTATAACAACAGTTTTAATTTAATTACTAATTATTTTATTATCTATATAACAATATTGAAATAAAAAAAATATAAACTTACAAAAAAAAAAAAAAAAAAAAAAAAAAATTGATGTTATTTCTTCAGCATTAAATTCCATTGCTGTATTTAACCACGACTCATTTCGTTCTTAAAACTTTTGCGCGTTTCTAGTACTAAGTTGCCACATTTTCTTGAAATTCCGAAATCGCCGAAATGTTTCTTCGTCCAATATTTTCATATTGTAAATATTTTCTATAAGGCGAACAAACTCCAGGTATTCCATAACATTGCTATGACGAATTATTTTATACAGCTCCGAATTCAAAATTTGCATGTTGATTTCTTCCTAGCACTTTCATACAAAATAAATTTTAACAACTCGCAAAACGAAATAACTGCACTTGAAAGTTGTAATTCTCTTATGATATTATCAAATTAGAATTTTCCAATAATTCAAGTGTTGCCTCTTTTCTATCTAGATAGAGAATGATCGATTCTTAAAGAATCTTCCCTTTAAATAGCTAAAATTTTCGTTACTTTCACCTACCTGTAACTTATGCCTTTAAGCACACAAACAATAACAATAGTCCCTTACCTCAAGTAATTATCATAGTATTAATCAAAGTCTATAATCATCATTTGTAAATACCTGGATGTCATATAGTAGGTAGTAAACACATTACTCAAAAGGGCGCATATACTGAGTAAGTCAAAGTCAATTAAAATTGTCATAAAACGTAATAATGTAATTTCTTTAAATATTAATGATGTCATTGATCCTAAACGTTTACTAGGGAAACTGTAATTTATTTCCAAAACAAACATTGTACAGCCTTAAAAGTCATAAACTTCCTGCATAAATGGGAATATTATGAGGAAATACGCAGCCGACAACAAGGTAGACTTTACTTCAAATGCAATTATCTCCGAAGGTCGCAGGTGGTCGCAGCCAATTTTTTTTGTAAAAGATGCAGGAGGATTTCTACTTTAATTTGATACCTATTAGAGCGTGGCCATCTTTGGCCATTTTTTTAAAAGTCAACAATTAGTTAAAATTTTAGCGAAATATGACACATTTTAATTAAAATGCTATTATTAAAAAACTGTTCGACTTTTATCATAACTTATAGGCCCAATAATACCTTCTCCTATGTAGGGAGTGATTTCATTAATAAGAATTGAACCTCTCCATACAAAAATTTTCACAATAGCACTTTGAAATTCCAAAAAAATCAAAAATTTAAGAAAAAAATGAGCCGCTCACATTTTTCCCTGACTTTAGCCATTCCAAACACAAGGAGGGGAGGGAAATATTGAAAAAAAATTTTTGCCATAAGCTAATACATTTAGTTTACTATCGAATGACATTAAAATTTTTAAAATCGGTGACATGACGAAAATCGATTTTTGGTCACCCAAAATTGATTTTGGCCCACTGTGCGGCGGCGGGCAGTTCACGGTCTCGATAAGATCGATATTTTGTTGCGGCTAAGTTATGACGCGAATAAAGTGGAAACAGCGCAAACGACGGCGCGCGGCGGCATTAGAGATTGAGGGACTCTCTGGGCGGACGGCGGCTCCCCAGTTAAATTATAAGGACGAGTGGAGTGTGGCCAAGTGCTCGTTGAACACTTGCGCGAGGCGATTAAAAATTAACTCCGGTGTTTATCGCTAATGCCCGCTATTGACACTCGGGGCTGGAAGTAACGATCTGCTGTGATCGCGACGTTTACACGCCACCGCAGCTGCGACGTCGGCGTTTGTTAACGTTTGCCAGGGCCGTATTTAAGGGTAAGCTATCTAGACTACAGCCTAGGGTCCCTCCCGTACATAGACTTAAATATAAAAAAAAAATGTTTTATGTAATGCGGACCCATCTTATAATAATAAAAGTTGTCGACGCAATTATTTCGTAAGCGCAAGCCAATTAGCCATTAAGATTATTTGACGCTTTCATTTTAAGTCTGATCGTTTGGGAAAGTACTGCATTTAAGTTACATATAAAAATAAGTAAAATTTGCTTGTTTGCTACATTTCCTTTTTTTAAAAACATCAATCCATAGAGCAAAACATTTAAAAAAATATTTGTTTTTGGTACATAACCTCAAAACAAAAACTTAATAAAAATTTTAGACTAAGCAACTTCTCGTACTTAATAGTAGAAGGGATAATAATTTAATGGTGATTTTCACTTTTCATGTCTATTATCCGTAGCGTAACAGATTCAATTTAGGGGTCTACAAATTCTAAATGCGGCCCTGATGTTAGCCTAAAGTAATGTTCAATGCAACGCGACGTAACGTAGTACAGGTGGAGGCTTAATGCACTCGATAACGCATCGATCTTAAACGCCTTCCGCCTCATTTCGGTGGACGCGTCGGTGGAGCAGCGCGAGGATTCAATTAACTCGGACACCGATCGGGCGATACTGCTTTGCCGATCAATGTCCACTGCCTACTGCTATTTGGGCTATTTGCCGTAAGTTATTCTAAATCGAACGCGATTAAATTTAATGTCGAGCAATTCACGCTCGAGCGCTTATTAAGTAGCGGTCGATTACTTCTCTGATAGCGCTTTCTAGCGCCTCAGGACTACGCACATTTTCACACTTTTTCTACCTCTGCTCTAGCCGCTGCTGCGGCCGTGTCGGTGACTTTTATGGTGGCCGTTCTTGTTTTAAATTTAATTGCATCTAGCTCTTCTGCGCGTACGGATATGACGTCAGATACTCTGGGTGCACACGATCGGTCCGGAGAGCTTTTGCCTTTTGAGTCATCCTGTTCTAAACGGCGGCGGGGGATGGGACATCGTAATTATCGAGTTTTCCTTTTATAGAAAGGGTCCCGTTTGCGCGCGCTGCGCGACTGTGATTTAAACGCTTTTCGGAGGAACATTTTAGCGCTCATTAACTTTGATGGAGCAATAACTTTCTGGTGGGTTAATGCGTTCCCCCGGAGACCTTCCACGCCTGGAGAGTACTGCAGCCGAGCGCTTTTATGGAGGGACCTCTCTTCCTGTTGAGTTAATCTTCTCCTTAAGTGCCTGCTTTGGGCTCATCTAGAGGTTAACGTACCCAACGCGCGGCAGTTTTACGACTGCTGCAAAAGTGGCGGTCCGAACGACGCAAGGTCTGGACAAGGACGCCATAGACGAAATAGCCAACTAGAAATGAGGTTGTACACGTATAAAACTTTCTATATTTGCATGCTCGGCTTTATTTGCCAAGAAGAAGATTTATAGCGCCTCATTTAAGTTGGCAGTTGATGAGCCATTGTAACGCAACCTTAAACACTGGTCAAGGACGGTATGGGCAAAAATTATACAAAATGTATATAAATATAGGGCCATTAATTACCAATAACACTATTTTACATTAAGAGGTTAATTTAGATATTGTAAGGGATACTTTAACTAACTATAGCATGTATTTTATTGAAGAAAACAAATTTTTAGTTAACTCTAAAATATCCGATCGAAATTATGTAAGCATAAAAAGGTAAATTGATAAGATAATGTTCATATTTTATAACCACAAACAGCTGCTTAGTTTTTTCTTTCAAATTCGTAATTCGACTACTCCTATACCTACGTTTTAAGACTTTTAGAATCCAAAACGTCCATTGCGCTTGAAATTTTCAATCTTTTTAAATTCATTCACTCATAGGAATGAAATTAGTTTATAAATAGAAACATTTGAAATTTTCAAATAATTTGATTTTGGAAGGAAAATTTTTACCGGTGTTGTTTTGATTATTTTCGTCATTTTTAACAACCGTTCAGACAGTCAAAAAATACTTCAAAAATACAAACCATTTTTTCTGAGACTCTTACAATGAAACATGAATTTTTATGGTAATGTTCATATGAACTTATTATATTCATGTAGGTACCCTACTGGATTTACGGATTTAGTCTTTGAGACTTTTTTAGTAGAAAATTTATTTCTCAGCAAAATTCTGCTTTTAGACATTTTTCAACATAATTTTTTAAACAAGTTGTTTACGTTTATCAAAAAGGATAATTTTTCTCATGAAAATGTATGGGCAACTTAACTCAATTTTCGTTGTTCATTAGTTTGATCTTTAAGAGTCTGAAATTTCATGAGAGTTATTTTCACAGTTAAAATATTGGCTTATGTTACTCAGATCATTTTCTTCATGAATTTTCCAGTTACTGCCGTGTCAAGTGGATATAACATATATATTTTGAAAACAAAAACATACGAACCCACTCACCTGACTTGCATCTAAATGGTATTTCTTTTTCGATAGAGACTGTTATAAAATAGAATTTCCTGGAATCATAAAAACGCATTTTTAAATTATGTTGGGCTGCAAAAATAGACAACATTAAAATAATTTTCCACAATTTTCCTGTCGAATGGAGCTGCGGATGTGCCAGAGACGGCAGGATCATGGACGTACTACAGGGAAATCTCCGGCGGCCATCATACGCACCTACAAGTGATGGAAAGCGTTCTATCCACACAAACTCGCCATGACGATAAATCCACACCGCTCGCCTATGATTAGTCCGACTTTATGCATGGATAATGGTCAATAATTTGAGGAGTCTAATTCATCGACGATCATTAATCACAGTCCGTTTCGTCTTATGACAGTGTTTTGTGGCCGGAACACCTCCCTCCTGCGGCCCCAGCGTACTGCGGACTTGACCACGGACACGGAGAGTTCCCGTCTCCTAGGCGGTGCGGAGTCGCAAAAATATGGAAAACTTAGCTTCGAGCGAAAATTGCCATCTGCTTAAGTGCACCTCTTAAGTGCTGTGCGCGAAATTATGGTAATTTGATGGTCGGGATTGCTCAATTGAGGTGCTTTGCGCTCGCAGGTACGCCAAGTGATCAATGCAAGCCAAGCACCACACGCCGTCCGTTATTAGGGCTGTCGCAGGACAATATGGATAGGTGTGCGCGCGCTGATAAATCAGACCCTGATTTGTGCCAGAAGTATTCTGCGTCTGCGCAAACGGATGCGGCTACGCAGGGGCATTACGCTGGACGCCGGATGAACGCAAGGCTACTGTGCGGTGGGGCATGACCGCTTCCACACGCAGTAGATCATGACATGCCACGATTTTTGCAATTCCCCATACCTTCCTTGGTCTTGACCAGAAGCCGTTGTTGCGGCGGCTGCGACGCTGCAGCTACTGCCTCATACCGCTAGAGACCATACATCATCCCATGCGCGTCGCCGCCACTGCTCTGCGGTGTGTCCCGGACCCTGGACGTATCTCGGGACGAAAGGAACTTTATCTACGCAGCCCTTTTTTCCCCACTGCTCGGCAATTACGCTGCACAAAAGGGCCTTTATTAGCAGCGGCCGCACGGGAAGAAAGCGAAAGTGCTCAAGATGCCCTTTTTGCACCTTTTGGTTTTTTTTTTAAGTGCACGCTATTTACGCATGGTTTTTGCTTTGTTAACCATCACACGGCTGCATCGGGACCCAGGAGCATGGCGGCTCGTTTAAAAGTCTAGAAATGGCTGGGGGCTTGTGCTGCAAGATATCAGTTTCACTTTTTATGAGGCCCATCGACGTCGAATTATGGCAAGAGGCCACTCGAGCAGAGACCAGCCAATTAAATTACGAGGTAAATGAGATTCTAACGAAAGTGAGTTAAAGAGTTGGCAAAACTAGGGTTTTTGGCCAAGGCTAGACTAAGCAAAAGGAAAAATATGGAATTGATACAAAATGCCAATACTATTAGAAAACTATAGCTCCTAAAATGCTTATAAAAGGAAAACATTGACAAGTGCAAGTAGAATTCGTGCCTTAAAGGGTGTATACACTGAAAAAAATGTTTAGAATATTTATCTAAAAAACTGGGCATTTCATCTAATTTTCGTAGGTGTTTTTCAGCCAGCCAAGTCGATTAGGTGCTTTACCTAATTTGAAATAGGTGATTTATGTTGTAAAATTATCTACTACAATAGCTCGACTACCTACAAGCTTTAGGTGAAGGATCAATAAAAAGTAGGCAAATTTCCTACAAATTGTGAATGCAAAAAAAGCTAATCCCGTGCGGCTTGAATTTGAACCTTGGCCCTGCGTATTGTGGTGGCTCTTTGTTCTTATTCTTACCCACCGACCTACACCAATTCCGATGTCTTTTTAGAAAGTGAGATATTCCTGACCCTGGGTAGATACGAACTTGGAACTCCGGAGTGGAGAGCTTGTTGCTCTAGCCCTGAGCCATTCTGAGCAATCAACGCACATAGGGTTTTAAAGTTTATGAGTAACCGCGTCTTTTCATTTTTTCAGTATAATCTGTGTATTGTACAAGATTTCCCTTCACTAAGTTACACTTCGAATTTCAATAAGGCAAATTCAAATTATTTATGTAATTAGATATTTTACCTAAACTGAGAGTTAATTCTCCAAAACTTTTATCTGACAAAAGACTTTTTTTTATACAAGGCAGAATTAATTCTACCTTGTTTTTTTGTTTTTCTCGGACTCGGGAATTTAAACCCCTATTGGGCTTTCTTCTGCATTTTTGTTTTTATGTTATAATTTATTTGATATATATTTTTTACTATTTGTGATGTTTTGCTTTTTAACCAAGGTATTTCATGTGAGAATCGAACCCACAACTCCGGAGACAAAAGACATAAAATAAAAATACCTAAGATTGTGGAGTTGTTACCAACTTACTCTAGTCAATTCATCTAAATCTGTAGAGTTTTTACCTAATTATTTATCATCTATATCGGAATAGACGATTTTCCTAATTTCGTTTTTTTCTATGTCGGTGTTTCTTCTAAAATGTAGATGAATTTACTATAACACTGCGTAAATTTAGGCACCTAAACTGATTTAGGTAGTTCATCTAATCACAAATGTAAATTTGCCGAGAAATATGTAGTGGAAAATTTAACTAATTTGTCGGAAATTCATCTAAAGACTATTCACCTAACTGACTTTAGACAATGGCTCTAAAATATTTTTTTCAGTGTACTATATTACCGAAAAACTTAGAAAGTACATAAATACTCTATACTATATCGTCAATTGAATTTAAAACATAGAAACAATATTAAGTGTTGCGCTTAATATCATAATTCTATCATTATGAACATTATATTGATCATAAAATTAGTCACTTTCGGATTGATCCCTTCACTTGTACCAATAGATTTTAATGATCAGACAGTGAGTAGGACTAGAAAGTACGCTTTGACTTGAACTTTTTACAACAGTATATGAGGATATAGATCTAAGCATTCGATATTAATTTCAATTTGATACATATCTTAAGCCGTTACCGAAAAAAAGAGTCCTAATTAAAAAACTTTTTCGCACATGTCTCCTTTAAACCGAGAATAATTTAAGTCATTATGAAACAGGTTATCAATGATTTTTAAAATATTTTTTCTTCGGAGATATGTTTAAATATTAGATTAAATTTGATTCTGTTAAAATAGTGACTGAAAAGGTGCGATACTGATAGAAGTGATGAAATAAATTCGGTCAAATTAAATAATTAACACCATTAGGAATCCTTTAGCATCGCAATTACATTATTACTCTTCCCACGCAACATTGCATGTGGGTGTTTTTATGCCCTAAATAAATATCGACTCCATCCAAAGAGCCAGTTTTACCTGTCAAGAAAAGACTGACACTGAAGGGAGGGCAAAACTTCATCCAAAGGAATAGGGGTAAATAGGAACACCTGTACTTGAAAATATGCCAGACAAATGTACGAAATAAAAGCAATGCAAAGGCTCGAAAGCAAATGGTGCGTAATGAAAAGAATATTGCGATATTTTTCGGATTTATTTGCGGCCCTGTTATTTTCAAAGCGGTGAAATATTGCTTGTCGCAACTTTTGCGTAATATTCCTAGGCCAGTCAGTCACGTTATACAATTTTCTACGTAATCAAGCATATTAAATAACGTTTAGAAAAAAAAAACGCATCATTACGTTAAAATGCTCGTTGTGCCCAATTAAAATATGGGCTCAAAAGAAGGTGACTTTAAATTCTTCAAATACTCTGCAATCTGCAGGCTTTATTTAGGGTTGACATTAATTTTGTTTCAAATTAAGATTATTGAAAGAATTGAATTGTCACGCAAATAAAAATAAAAGCATGTTATCATTATTATATATTCTATGATGTTGAATGGGACCAAATTTGGTTCAATTATTCGTTGAGCCACCTTTGCTTAACATTACTCCAAAAAGCCGCTTTGGCAAATTACAAGGCTTTTA
Organism: Machimus rusticus; assembly: GCA_951509405.1. Lineage (NCBI taxonomy): Eukaryota > Metazoa > Arthropoda > Insecta > Diptera > Asilidae > Machimus > Machimus rusticus. The sequence goes on along the minus strand of OX608054.1, from coordinate 11,598,916 downwards.
TAGTAAAAAATGTCGGAAATTTCACTCCAGGTCGTTCTTATTCCGTCTTTCAGCTCAGTTGTTGACTGATATTGGCGTCAATTACTATTTATTGTACTATGGAAAGAAGTCCCCATAGATTTTCTATTGGGGTTAAGTCCAGACTTCTTGCTGGCAAATCTAAAACCTGAAAATTTCTTTTTGACAATTGTGATAAATTTTTAATTTTTACTTTTATTGTTTGTTGTTTATATGAATTATGTAACTGCTATGTTTATTTCTTTGCTATAAATTGGTGTTATGAACATTATAAGTTAAATAATGAAATACGTTTTCGGTAGCCTTTTATTTATTCCCACCACTGTAAGCCTTATAAAGAATATTTCTCGCATATTTTATTCCTTTCTTTAGAAGAAAAACACCAAACACTGAGGTCGAAAATTTGTCTTTATAGTAGTCTTCCCTTAAAACATCGTTGGACAACGTAAGAACAAACTTTTTTAATTGATTGAAAGCAGTGTAGTTTCACATCTTTGTCAACAATTTTTACATATACCAGGCATGGCTGAATAACTATAATCCCTCCCAACAGGGTATAATTTTCTAAAAAACAAACAATTGTTTCTAAATGTATTTCAGTAGTTTCACAATATGTCAAAATAAGTATAAATGAAATCAATATACTTATATGTATATAGAGTGGTTGCGAAGAACACACTTTTTATTTGTGCCCATTATTTTGAAAGTGCTCTAAGTTCGAAATGTCATAATGTAGATTTTTCTATATTCTTTTAAGGTCGACGTTATGACATTGCGGACAGGGACCACTTTCAAAATAATGGGCACATTTAACCCCTTATGAATTGAGCGACGATTGTGTGTGCGACTTTCAATGATAGGTTTTCTCATGCGTCGTGACCAGAAGTAGTTTCAGCGAAATTGCACAGATCGGTGGACATTAATAATACTGCATTTCATTTACTATTTCATAAAATCACAAAATTTAATAATTGTATTTTATTATTTTATTTCATTACCGTGTAAAAATAATCCCATGTCTGATATGATGTTATCAATTTTGGTCAAAACAAGACATCACGTGTCTGATACGGGGTTCTCATTTTAGGCACCGAAAGGGGATCACGTCTCCCACACGTTGTTTTAAGGCAAAGGGTGTGCCCAAATATAGTATATAGCTCTGCATTAATAGGTTAAAAATATGTAACCTTCTCCATTTGAATTTTTTTTTTTTTTTTTGTGTCCTGAGTTGCAGTGCAAAGTACTTGTGCCTCCCCGACTCCTAAATTTTCCCAAAATAGTCTCGCTCAAACCACTGAATCAGAGCCTGATGCAACACGGCAAAAGTGCGAACTTCTTGGACAGCTTCGGTCTGGCAAAAAGCGAAAAATTCGACCAAAAGAGTCGTGAAAAGTCGATTAGCAAAACAGAACAAAAAGCTGGAAAATACTTCCAGCCCAGACGCCCGAATAAATTGGAAGAAAAGTGGCTGGGTCGACGCCATTAGAGAACTCACCGGAGCATCTGTTCCATTCCCTCCGCCGAACCCCCGGGGGAGGGCCGTTTCATTCATAAGTGGTGCACCAATCGCAGCCGACTTCGCAAGGATGAATGGAACTCGAGTGGCACCCGTCGCTCGACCTTCGGCTGACCTTCACCCCCGAACGAGTCCTCCATCGAGGTCCCTGACGTCATAGCTGCTGACTGCATCGGGTACTGGCGAGGGGCACATCTGAATGGGGGGTGGGGGGTCCAGTCGTCCTGGCAGACCTCCAGAAGGCTGCCAGGAGCAACAGCTGGGAAGGTGTCGCTGCAGCAACAAGTGTCATAACAACTGAAAGCTCTTCCTTCGCCGCTGCCGTTACATCGGACGGAAAGCAATCGTTTCGTGTAAAACAACGCGGTCGAAGGGACACAAATCTGAATTTGCGTTCTTTAAGTTATTATCGGTGAGGGTGGGTTTAGGACGTAGCGTAAAAGGAAACATTTCGTGGGTTAAAGATCTGAAACTCTCAAAGGGTAATCTGATGTTTGAATATTTTTTTCTATTATTATTCAAACGTCTCAAAAATGATATCAAGCTAAATTTGTTTAAATCTCCTAAGATATATTTAAGACCTATCCACTAAAAATTTCATATGTTTTCTACACATTTTCAAACTATACATAAATGAATTACCTCGAAGTAGAAGTTAAATAATGTTTATCTGATTGATTTGAAACTTTAACTGTAGCTGTGTAGACAAACTATAATCTTCTAGGGTAAAGTACGGATAGATGCCCAGAGATCATTCCGAGTCAGTTTGCCATTTTATTGATACCTTTTACCGGCAAACAATCATAATTACATTATTGGTTTTCTATATCACATTTAAATGTAAGGTGCATGTTAAAAAGAATTTTAGATGAAAATAAAGCTTTATTAGTTTTTTTTTCCAATAGACATCTATCCTGTACAAAACGGAGAGTTCCCCTGTTTTTGGAGAGAATAGTTGCCCTTAGGCCATATCTTATTGCTCTGGAGCTTTTGTAAACCTGAAACACCCTTCCCCTGACTCCCTTTAACGAATTGAAACAATGTTTCAGATACAAGTTTCGTATTTGTTTCCTTAGAACCCTAATTCTTGAGTTTGATGTTAATACATAACTTTTTAAAAATTATTTTACACTAGTTTTTTCTTCTTTCGATCTGATGTGTGTTTCGTGAGTTATTCGACACTTCCCAAAACTATTTTTCACGCCATATACTTTCCATCCAGAACACTTCGAAGACGTTTTTCTCAAAGTGAAACCAAAACAATAGCTCTCGATTAATTTTTTTAATAAGAAATACAATATCTATTGCGCATTGGGGCATCTAATCCACCCTTTAGGCACCATCCGTTTATACTAGAACTTTAAAAAATGTATTTAACGCTTTGCTTAATTCTGATTATTAAAAAAAAATTTAAGTTATTACTATCACTCAATTCTTATCCACTTCACAAAACACTAGGTATAAAAAATTAAAAGGTGGGACATCAATCCGTACTTGATCCTAAAGTATATATAACAATTTTTACGATCAATGCGTATAAACAAATTAAGACCAATTATTTCATCGAAATTTCAAATTTCAAATTGATGCCAAAGTTACAAAAATCAACAAGTGCAATAAGGCAGATGCAAGATGTTTTAAGAATACTCGAAATGAACCGTGTTGACAAAGAGTCACATTTTTTATTTTCGGATAATGAAGAGGCAGATATTACGAGTACCTTTATATACTCAGTTTTAAGGTTGCTATATAAATAAATAAATAAAATATAAAAGCCAAAACTAACCTTTACAACAAAATTCGTTAAAAACTAAAAGTAAAACTGGGTATTAAATATTTCGTTCTTCATTTTCCAAGAAAAGACAATATTTTATTGTTTTTTACATTCAAAAGGCGAGTATAGGTGAACTTACATATTTTATATCGGAATAGTAATAGTGCGTCGTTGTTACTTTAAAGTAGTATACAATTATTAAAACTGCTGAATGCATTGCTTAACTTCTTTTACAAATTCATCTTTATCAATTTCATTTTATTATAGTCAAGACAAATATTCGGTCCATAGAGGGTTAAAATAACACTTTTGCTATATGTATGTAGGTATACAAAAATATGTCTTTTTATCAGCTTATTATACAGAAGTACATAATTACCATGACATAACACCCAATTTCTTATTGATATTCTATCAACTCCTTAAGATCATACAAACAAATATTTTATCTTTGATTCAATATTCAAGTTTTGATTTAGAAACGCAAAAATGGAACTTTGCTACGCGCAAAACTGGATCACCTTGAGAACAAAATTAACCGAGAAAAATGAACCAATTTAGAGGAGCCGCGGCGCGTACAGAAATCCACGGGCAGCCCTTTCCGGAAAAATAAGAAGGCCTACGGTCACCACGCCGCCGGCCACAGCACAGTAAGTGCCGCCGCAGAGCCGTTACAATTTCTAAGAAGCACCGGTGGGTGGCTGCTGCGCGTGGGGGCGCGACCAGTGCAGGGGTGCGTGGGACGCGCCGAAGATTGGCCTCGCACTTTTTAAACAAACGCGCTGCAACGTGTGCGACGTGCGTGCCTCCATGAAGCCACCGGGCCAGGTGACTAAAAAAAAATTATGTAAAAATGCCAGATGTGTGCAGGGCGACTGTGGCTGTGGCTGGGGGGGAGGGAGGAGGGGCCCAGCACATGACATCCAGGACCACGCGATGCGTAACAGCGGGGTTCTTACTACGCACAATACGTCACTTTGCGGCGACAGGAGCAGAGGCGGTGCGGTTCGCTATTACAATCGCATCGCGTACTCCCGTATACGGATGAGTGAAGGCCCCCGCAACAGTGGGAAATGCACTTCAGGTGGAAAAGGTTTGAATTATTTTGCTCTTGAGACAGTCGGATTGACATTTCGATCGAGCATCTGGGAGGGAGTCTCCACATCTGCCTGGGTGATGTGACGACAGAGCAGATTTTTACGTCTTAAATGGAGACGTGGCCACGTCACTCTGGAGCACCCTCGTTATAGAGCACATCTGTTTTAACTCTGATATACTCGTATGTCGTCACTTAACCATGACGTATTAAAATATGCCACATTACCCTAATTTATCAGGGTTTTACCGTTCGGTCAAATATTGAAACCTTTTTCAAACCTTATAAATCTTAATCGTTATAATGTAGGTACTCGTAAGAAAGTATTACATCCATATCTCTGCATTTAATTATGATTAAATTTCTAGTTTAGCACAATACTCTCCGGTAATCTACAATCTGGGGCAAAAAGGGAAATGTTTTGTGAGGTGAAGAATTTATTCGCATTAATTTGTAATTCTATACGTGGAATCTTTTTTTATTTAAATCAAGATATTAGGCTTTTTGCGTAGTAATTTTTTTTTTTATAATTTAAATTTAATAGATAAAGTTACTATACATATATACATACAAACTTACTAAGTTCTTACTACTTACTAGGCTGTATAATAGGGTTCTACTCGCCCCTGCCTTTTGTGATTTATCAAGCATAACACGCACCGGGCTATGAATTAAAAATTTAATTAGGGGAGGTCTCCCAGAACCGGACACTTAAGGAATAAAAAAAATAAAAAAAAAGTGTAATAGTCTAATTTGTTTATTTCACTTTAATAAACTCTGAACTACATACGTAATCAACATAGATATATCAGCGGTCTCAAATGTTACTTTAAATGTAGTAGATAATAAGGAATACTTAATATAGAAAAAAAAAACTTTTCAAAAAGGTCCCCTAATGACGGACAGCCATTTTTAAACTTAAACTGTTGATAAAGAAAACTAATCTTAATTCTAATAAATGTTGGTCATAATCAGGAACGTTTTCTATAGAATCACAAAACTTTAATTGTACAACCTGCAAAAACCACAAATGTAGCTAACTGAGCCCTCTTCAACATCAGCACACCTTATCGATGGCTTTTTTCAATATTTCAGGTCTGGGGGTATTTTCACATCTCGATTTGGGTTGACCTATGTAGAAACTGAAAAACACACACAAAAATAATGACTTATAAAAACAAACTTGCTGTAAAACTGTCCGGTATTAGGGGAATTTGAGAGTGTCCAAACTTAGGGACCCTTAGGTACATACAAAAAAAATTCTCATTCACATTGTATGTTATGAATCACAAACAAAACGCATGAGTTATATCAGATTAGTCCAATAGCAACAATAAGTAATAACAATGAATATCGTCCCATACTTTAAATACTGTTTACAAACCCAAAAAAATTACTTGGAACAAAATTTTTACTAACCTCAAAATTTGCATCACGCTCCACGACGAACAAGTCAACATTGACTATTGGCATACCCCTCCCACACTTCACTTGGGAGAAGCTTTCTAACCGCGGTACAAACAATAAATTGGTGCACTTTTTGGACTGATTCAAATTCTGCCCGGCTTTAGGAGCCGTCCGGACTTAGGGGACTTCCCCCTAATTTTTGTCTCTTAAAATGTTTACTCTCTTGGAACTTGAATAATACCTACTAATTGTAAGAATAACAATAAAACGAAAACTCAGAATCAGTTGTCATATACAAAGTAAAGATAATTTTAAATGGAAGTAAAAATTTCAAAGTTTTGACACAATAATGCCTCAATGGATGGATCATTCCTAAAGCCCACCTTTGACCTTTTAATGCTGCCACCCACGCACCCCTCTAAAGTGTCCTGCTTCCCTAGTTTCCGTTATTTTACCAAAATGATTTAAATTGCTAAGGGAAAAAATTTTCCAGATCTAGTCCACCTCCCTTCTCTTCCCACCCACACTGCATGGTTGACTACGTCCTTGAATAAATCCCCACTTCCATGTGTGGGTGGTTTACTGCCAATATTAATGATAAGTAACGTAAAGTTCACTTTCTATGTCCCCGTTTCGTGGCAATTTAAAAAGAACTCATCAGCATTTCTGCACTTTGACGTCCTTTGAAGGATGTGCGATATCATAACTTTCCACCCACACCGGGTGGCGGGCGGGACGGCCCTCTCCCGCAATAAAGTGCGGAATAACAAAAAAGATAATCAATAGATTTTTAGCTAGGGCAAAGCCTTCCTCCGGGTGAAGTATCCAGGCACTGAATGGGGAGGGGGGCTGGACCAGTTTTGTAGGCGACTGTAATTATCCGCCAACGTGCAAAACGCTCTCACTACGGGCTTTCAGCCATCAATCTTTGCACGTGGGCAGGAGCCAACTTACACATCCATCGTCAAAATAAATGTTTTTTTTTCCTTTTTGATTTTTGTTTCATTTTTGTATTATACATATATTTTGTTATTCTTTGGAGCCGCGCGAGCCTTCAGCGCTGGGGCGTTTTTGAATCGTTAAATTTTGTTGCCTACACACCATCGAGAGTGTCGGGGAGCGCGCCGCGCGGCTCAGCAGCATCCCACACACCCTCACTCATACGAAAAGAGCCGCATCTGCGCGACGGCGCGGCGGCATACAGTGAAAAGACGCGAAAAAGCACTGCAAAAGCCACCACGCGGGTACACGCCACAGCCGCGGAGCTGCGCGCCACATTGGAAGTTTTTCAATTCCAACGCGAAAGAAAACTTTTGCGGGGAGATTCTTTTTTATCCGCGCCGGCACATGCGCTTGAACTGATATCGCATCGCAACGCGCTGAAGATCCCTCTCCTTCGTTTCTTGCGTTATTTCGGGAAAATATTGGAAGTAGTTTTTTGACCGTTTTATCCAGTGGAAACCGGTGACCGGAAGTAGCCGGATATTGAGCCACACACCGGACAGTTAGCGGCGTAGTAAAGCTGCAGTTTATTTGGTGTTGGCATTTTTCCCGGCACGTGTATAGGGTGCACGGTGTTGTGTAAATTAATAACATTTTTGCACTTTTCAAGTGATTTTCAACTGTAACAAGAAATTTGCACAGTAACACGTGATTAGCGGCTGCAGTGAGTGCGATCAAGTGATGAAAAAAAAAACAGCTGAAGCAGCTCCGGAGGAACCCACGTGTGTGAGCTAGCCGAAAAGCTTGTGTCCCACGATGTGTTTTTCTCGGTGACGTAACGGTTAACGGAAAAGCATCATCGCATTGCGGGGGGAAAAGCTTGACGACGTCACTCTTAAACTGCCTGCCTTCATTCCCGCGTTCTAACGGGGGCAAAACAAAGTGAAGTGACTGGGAAAGTGCCAGGGAAAAGCTTTCTCCCAGCGGCAGCGGCAGCGTGCTTAAAAGTGTGATAGAACATCGCCGGAACGGCGCGATAAATCGCCATCCGTTGCTCGGAGCAGAATTTTCCTTGTTCGCGGAGAGCGCGCCGAAGGAGCGATCGTCTGTCCCGTTTCGGTAGGCGGCTGCCTAACGGATGCACGAAAGGAAAGGAACGAACCCAAAAATTTTCCCAGATCCCACAAAACTGTTCTACGAGGAAATTTTTCGCTCAAACAGCACCGATTTTCCTCCCTTGGAAGATTGTGTGTGGAGCCGGCAAAACATTTTGTGTTTTGTTATGTTTCGTTCAGTTGGATCAGAAGCGTCGCCAGGTTTATTTTAACTTTATCGCTGTTCCGAGTGCGCGCCCGTGCCACTTTCCGTCCCCCTAGAAGCTGCAAAAAAAAAGTGGCAATCCGGAAAATTTTTATTACAAAACACCTTTCTGCCGCCCCAAGTAACGGGAGTTCGTTAGCAGATCAACAGCCGCAAACATCCCGGAACATCGAACAACTCTAGCTGTAAATGAAAGTGAAAACGGTAAACAGTATCATCAGGTTGTCGAACGGATAAAGGCCGAAAAAACACTTGCAACTAAACAAGTTCTCAACTGCAAGCCGAACGCACCCCAATTCCTTTATAAAACCCGTGTAGTGTCCAGTGTATTTTTTGTGGCAGAAAATTATAGCAACAATTCCCAAATAAAGTTTGGCAAACAAATGGCCTGCCCGAAAAGTGTTAACGAAAAGTGTCAAATGTTTGTTATGTGTTCGTCATCGTCGTCGTCGTCGTCGGTGTTTCTATGGTCCGGACAGGCGACCCCAGTTCCGCTGTCCATTTTGATGTAAAATCGTTGTAATCTTATTGAATCAATGTGATATTTTTGTGTAGTTCAGCAAAATTAGGAAAACCCCATTCGCTTTTTGTGTGTGCCGTCACGAACGCCTGCGAAAAAAAAAACATTTTTGCAGTGCGCTTTAATGTTTTTCCATAAGTGCATCCCGGAATTGTTCAATTCGTGTTAAAAAAGATTTTATCTAGTGTAATTTTATCGTTGTCATTTGGTGTTTGTTGTTTTTAATCAGGTAAATAACTCCCTTTTGCCTTACCTTTCTAGTCTTAAGCGTGTCTGATGCATTATTATGCATGTTCTGGAACATTTTAAAGTATTGGATGTTATATCTAAAATGTTTTAACAATCTTTAAAATTATCTGCCATTCAAAATGACAAAATAGCAATTAAACTCTAAAAAGTAGTGCCGTTAAGCCAAGGTAAATTCCAACTTATTAAAGTTCGACAAAGACCCTTTAAATTTTAGTTAAAAATTAATACCTTAAATTTTCAAAATAGATTTTTTTTAATAAATAAAGTTTTCAATAGATGTTCATTTCGTAATCGTATATACATAGATATGTTAGAAGATTTACGCAGACATTTATTTAAAAAAAAAAAAACGTTACTTTAATATTCGACTTTAATGTAAACGTTCGATTTTGAGAAGACTATGCAACATAATAAAATACCTATAGGAGTATGGTAATTGATAATGGCAACAAAGATCATTTCGGATCGATTTTCTTTGTTTTCAATATTTATACTGTTCTATTAATAAGTGTTTTAATATTATATTTAATTTTTTTTTTTTACTTTTAGAAAATTATTTTCTCAATTATGATTTAAATTATGCAGTTGAAGGAAATGAGTCAAACTCTACCATTCAAATGAAATCTTGCGGAACGCCTAAACTGAAGTTATTGTCCATTAAATTTAAATTGAATTGAAATTCGAATTTCAATTAAGAACAGTACAAGCTAAACATAAACAAACTTTGTTCCACCAACCTAGTCCAATATCTATTGGTTGTGCTGAGTAACTAAACAGACATTTTTATAAATGTTATGACTGTATCTACTAAAATATAAATCTCTAAAATTAAATTCTAAATTTACAAACTTTTGAGAAGTTTTTCAGCTCAAACAAGTATGCGACAGGCAGTAAAACTAAACCAAAAATAACGGGTTAACGACCAAAATGTAACCTCATGTTAAGTACCAATGCTCCAATTTATTCAAACAACTTAATTAAAATTTTAAAATTGCTGCAGAAAATCCCTGCTAAGAGAATAAAAAATATGTCTTGCGAAAAAAATTTTTTGGCACTATTCCAAAGCGAATTAATTCAGTTGAAAGTGGTAAAATTTTCCCCTTTTCAATTTTGTTATCTGAAACAATTACGCGTCTATTGTGGCCCGACATTACAATAATATCTTTCGTCTTCCTCAATCAACAAAATTCCTCCTTTATTTTTATTGGAATAGCTCCATCGTCACATACCAGCTAAACCCGTCGGGAATTTCTTTTGATTTCACAGTAAAAGCGGAAAAAAGTTAATTTCTTCCGTCACTCCACAGGGGCTATAAGATGAGGAAAATTAAGTTAAGAGGCCATTTATTTATATTTAAGTCTTAGATTCGGATATTTGTAGTATTTTACATTGCGGATAATAAAAATGTCAAAAATCTGGAGGCAATTTCCGGAACTTAACATCAACGGAAAATTGCTTTAATTTTGTGTTACTTTGAAATTTTTAACCTGACTAAAATTACACGGCGACTATAGTTTCACCTTTACTTAAATCCTTTTAACAAAATAAGTAACCAAATTCGAAAATAAGAACGTTTCACACCTACATTATATCCAAAAACCCGTAGGGTTTTAGACGTACCAGACCCTTTCTTAAGTTCAGTTTAAGCCAATTACAGTTTTGTAAATTACCTCCATCGCTAGTTTGGAGGACGATTGTCTTTTTAGGACACTCAGCATTATTCTAAAAGCGACATTTTAATTTGGTCTAGCTGGCTAGTATCCTCAGACACCAACGTGTCAATTATGCTTATTAAAAGAAAATAATTTTTTATATTCTTTCTTGAATCAGTGTATGTAAAAGAGTAATTATATCATGCTTTACAGTGTTAAATTTTTTTTCAAGAAAAACTATACAAACCTGATTCCATCGAAAAAATAAGTGTTCCGTCAAATGTTAAAATAAATATCTTTTTTTCATCGATTATTATTACACGAATTTTTTTCCGTACCTCAAAAGGAAAAAAGGACCCTTATAGGATCACTTTGTTGTCCGTCTGTCTGTCTGTCTCTCAAGACCCTTTTTCTCAAGAACGCGTGGAGGTACATATCAAGTTGAAATTAATATCAAATACTCAGGTCAGCAATCCGTTGGAGCTGTGAAAAAATCAAACTTTATGCCACATACTTTTACACTCGCAAGGGAATCAAAACCTATGGGGTACTCCCCGTTGATCTAGAATCATGAAATTTGGCAAGAAGCAATGTCTTATAGCACAAGTAAAGGGAAAAATTCGAAATTTGTTACATCACTAAAAAAATAATTTTTTGCGCGAGTCCAACTCGCACTTGGCAGGTTTTTTTGTACTTAAAATACAATATCTTAAGAGTGCAAAGGTCAAACTTTGGATCTTTAAATAACATATTAAAATATTTATGACTTTTTTAATGAACATCGTAATTTTCCGACAATTTTTAATTTTTTACTGTTAAGTATTATATGTTCTTCAAAACTCTTATCTATGAACTTACATATAGAGAACTGTTTGAAGAGTACCTGTTAATTTTTTGAGAAATTAAAATAATTAATAGCTTACTCATAGTAAGCATTTTAGTAGCTGAAAAGTACCAGTCCAGCCCTGTGTGGTAGCTATTGTAATTCTGGAGAAGTGTGTCATCTAAAGATTAATCATTAAACATATACTTACCTTTTTAAAAAACGATTTCCTAACAGCGAGAAAAACAAATTTACCTTCTTTCGAACAGCACAAATATTCGAAAACAAATTTATATTCATCATCGAAATTTAATAAAAATCTAATTAGTCCTGCACCTAAAATATATTTTACTTTGGATACTTAAGCTGGTTCTTTAAGTTAGAAAATAAAGTTAAATTAGTTTATCTTAAGTATTAAAAGAAAGGGACATTATGAATTTTATTATTGTAATTTAATTAGTTAATATGATATTTTTAGTTTTAACTTAATTTTATACGTCACTCTCTAGGAATTCAACGAATAAATTGGTTGATTGCTTTCGTTTTTAACAAAACTTATTTAATTAGTTTAAAATAAAATAACACTTGTCTTCGGCCAGTAAGTAGATAAATAATTATGAATGTATGTAGGCCACACTATTACATATATATTTAATTGAAAGCCATATTTTGTGTTTAGAATTATTTTCTTGGTTTCTAGAAAATATGTCTTTCACTGCTTTTATTATAGAAATAAACAGCCAGACTTTCCGCTCAGTACAAACAAGCATTGAATTTTGAAACTGTCTATTTTAGGACACAATAAAATTTTAAATGCGTCTGTTAAAAGTCGTCAAATTCGAGTTAAGGCCCTGATTTCGAAAAGAATTTGCAGAAAAGGATAACTACCAAAAATTCAAATCAAGGCGGTCGCAAAAACTTCTTATCCAAGAACTCATCTTCAATAATCGGCGATTAGATAGAAAAAAAATTGCATCACAGCCCGGTAGCAAGATCACGATCGGCGGTAGTCGGGACAGCCCTCCTGGAGCTACCGGTGTTAAGCGGCGCTGATCGTGCGCGCTTCTTCGCGTCATCACCCGACCTGAATTCACCAGTAGACCCCGGCGCAAAAAATATTCATTTGCAGCCTTGTCGCTAATTTTCATTCATCTAGCTATTTTTCATTGTTTTTCCATGATATCACCGCCCGCTCCAGCTGGCCGTGATGCTGCTTGAAGCCACGAACTTGTCAGCACCGATTAGCACAGGTCGTGTCTGATGCCAGTGACTTTGGCCGTTTCCACGAAATTTACTCCGGACTGGGGCTTTTATTCAAACAAATAGCGATTTACGGGAGAATCCTCCTTTTATGATTATAAATTTCGATATTATATTTGATATGAGTTTCAGACAGCCATCACTATAAATCTGTTAAATTTTCATTTTATATTTATAAAATTAATGATATTTTTAATATTCTTACATTCGTAAGGGTTTGACTTACTTTAACGTCAGTTTCAAATTTATACCTACATAAGTATACTGGTTTTAGAAGTGTAGACTTAAATTGCGAATTCTAGTCAGTTGAACCTGTTTAAGGGTAATTCTATACAAAAGTTGGACAATTTTTGTCACCATAGAACTGACATTTTGTCTGGAACTGCACATGTACCTATACGCGATAACTATACCGCTTGCACTGCTTTAAAAATGGCTGAAAGAGAGCGCTTTGCAGCCAACTTCACTACCAATACTCATAACATGTATAAGAACTAGAAGTTTTAACTTCCAGGATTGACGCGAATTTTAAAATTTAAAATTACACACAGAACTGACGGATAAAAGTAAAGACAGAATTTATAATTTTTTTAAAAGTTGCTGTTATTCGATTTTATCATGAAATATGTAAATTAATTAACCAATACTTCCCAAAATGTATATGTATTCGAAAATTGTTCTCAATTAATCAAAGTTATTTCCTATTCCAGGCCTTTTACGCCAAGACCAGTATATCAAATAGGAGAAGCTTAAGAAAAAAGAAATCATTAAATCAAAAGACTGATGCACCCGACCCACGTCTTCGCCCTAATAGAGCGCTGATAGCTAAGAAATGTGTGTCAATTACAAAGATGTATCTTTACAACGACCTTAAGATAAGCAAGCCCTAAGACAAAAACAAAAATCAATCTAGAAGACTGAGTACGAAACTATCAAACCTCAAGCTCCATGGAGTTGCTGAGACAATCTATTGTTAAAAAATTATCGACACTAACTATCCTAAAGGTTCCTGGAAATATTTGCCCGATGAAAAATGTTGTTAGCAATGCGTCGTGAAAGTGATCATCAACCCCACCGCCAGCAGCAGCAACAGCCTCAAAATCAGCAGCAATCGTCGCCATCGTCATCGACATCTTCACAGCAGCAAGAATTTGTGGGCCTAAGTCCCCAGCAGCAGCATTATACGACACAAACTTACAGTAGTGCTCCGAGCACTTCGACTTCAGGAAGCAACTACCATTATCATCACCACCATCACTTACCTCCACCTCCACCACCTCCGCTGCCCATACCGAGCACATCAACAGGTAGTCGATCAGGTGCATCGACAGGCCTCGATGAGTACGTCGACATCCTGCAGGTGCAGCAACTACTACTGGAATCATCGAGCACAGCAACGCCATCTACATCGGCGGGGTCTCAAAATCTCCCAAGACCTCGACCACGAGTTAACCTCCAGAAGGCGTCGGACTACGCGTCCCAAGTTCAAGGTAAGTCCATTTATTGGTTTTCCTCTTCAACGTCTAGGGCCAATAATTTCTGATCGAGTAGTGAAATCAATCACAAAACTCTTTCTTCCTTTCACACAGCCGAATCTCCGTCAAGACGTGTACTGCTCGACTATCCGAGCCCCTACTTATACGGCAATCACTACCACCACACGTCACCCAGCGAAGACCTAGTCGCCCTCTGGTTTGGAGGAAATGGTTCAGGTTCGATGAATTCTTTTCGTTTCTATGCTTTTGCTTGGTCGCGGTAGCGGGGCCCGCAAGCCATAATCCCTGAACTGTAGATTAGCCAACTTACAGTAGTACTAACAAATAAACTTCACAAATCTCACCCAACCCCTCCAAGTTAACCCTACTTGTAAAGTTCAATGCCCTCTAGGGGCGATATCTGGCTTCACCATTAATGTCAAGTACAACATTATTTTTGGAAAGTTTTTTTTTCATAATTTTGCCAGCCACCCACCATCGACATAGCGCTCAATTTGCTGGATTGAGCCCAGAATATCTGTGGATGGATAAGGGAATATCGGCAAGTACCAAGAAGTCCAAAGAGCTGTTAGTCAATTAATCCAACAAGGAGCTCGAAACTGAATTATGTAGGTGTCTGGGAATTCTTTTTTAAGAAACGATTGTCTTCCAGTGCGGGTCAACCCAGGGTTATGGACATTTTGCTTTTCAAAACAAATTCGTTGCTATTTTTTCGGATAACGTTGCTAGGGTGAAATTCAAGGTTAAACGCTTTTCTTAGAATATTTGCGTTTATCATCTTAGAATATATAAAACACAAATGTATTTTTCACGAAATTTGTAACCTTAGTAGATTTTATTGGAGAATACGTACCTCGAATAGTTTGTTATGTTCGGTTGGTTTGAAATATTGGTTGGAACAAAAGTCATATCGAATCCCGAGATATTAATGCACAAATACCTACATATACATGTATGTATATTTCTAATTTCGAATCTACAACCTTTTGTTCTACTTAAATCACCATTAAATTGAACTTACAACATATTTTTTAATTAAATAAAATATTGGTGTATGTCAGTGTTGATAATTATTTACGATTATTACATAAAGTTTACCTAATTATTGCCTCGAAGAAATAAGTCATTCGTTCATTCATTCATTCATTTATTCATTATAAGATGAGATGAGAATTTGAGTTCCAGCAAAGTTTTTGTGACGTTTCATAGTCACTTTAATATAATACTAGTGGCCGCCCTGTGGTCGAAATTCGACCTACTGGGGTTACTACGAAAACTACGACTATACTGTACTGTGCACTATCAATAATAAAATTACGACAGTTTGACCACAGACTACTATGCGTTTGACATAGACAGTATGATCGTAAATGATGAATATATTTAATTTAATTTAATGTATTTATAACGCATATTACATACAAATTTTAGCTTTCTGCATTTCTTCTCTATATAAAATTTAACCATGCCAAATCTCACACTCCTCCGTCCGTCCAATATGCTTAAAAAGGGGTACAAAGTTTTCCCTTCACGTATTAATATATAGATATACATATATTGAACTCTCGTAAGGACTGCTGTCATATCGAGTCTCGAATACAATAAAATGCTCATAAGTGCATATAGTCAAACAGAGAATGTAGTACATTTATCACTTTTTGATTTTATCCGTACCACGCATGAATGCAAAAATTTCCAAAAATTTATAAACAAAAACGTCTTTATCTGAAATTGGTTCTACTCATTGTCTGTACCTACTTACAACAAATATTAAAAGTAATTTATTATGCAATAGGAAAAAAGTTGTAAGTTATCTACGAATTTAAAATTGCCCTTTAAATTAGTGAATTGAAAATTTACATTAACGTTTATTAATTTAAACCTTCATGTGCGCGATTCTGACTTGCATTTCTTGAATTTACCACACTTGCTCCTCTATCATTTGAGTGAGCTTTGATATTAACATAATTTAAAGTACTTTTCTTTTACACGTGTTGCGCTTAAGTACATACATATCCATATGTACACCTGTACCTACATTAGAGATATTGTACATATTTATATGAAAGCATAGAACTTTTATAGATTTTATAAATTATTATTGATTTCACATAAATATTTATATGTAGTTGTATTAAACCACAAAACAGTGTTCATCCCTGCCTTCGAGTCTCGTATCTACAGTGTCTGATTTAATGCAAATTGCATTTGATTTCTGCCTAAGGCACACATCTTCTAATTAAAAGATCATTTTGCACCTTGAAAACTTCCTGGCATAAATGGCGCCTGCATTTGCCGCACTATGTGTTAATAATTGACACATTTCTAAATGGTATAAGCAACTTAATCACACATTCGGTGCACCGAAGTTCACAACTGAGGTGAGCCAGTGCAAATTTCAATCAATTCAAGATCTGCGCCTCTCTTCACTGGGTAATTAACGAACGTCGTCGCCGGCAGATATTAAAATAAATCGAAATGAAGTGCAAAAAAAAGAAGAAAATCTTGCAAAAACAACAGATTCATTTCCGCTCCGCTTGTTGGCTTACTGACTGCGATAGACCCGCGAGCGAGCGAGGATCAGGGTCAGGAAATGTCACAACCTACCGGAAGGTTGCAAGCAATTAAAAGGAACGAAGACGGCGACAACGACGTTGGGGGGACTTTATCTGAGCGGCTCCCCCGACGCCCGCACCGCCGCGGAGCCTAATGGCGATGGCGATGGTGATGATGATGGTCTACATGGCAGTCGTGCTAGCAAGAAATCCGCAACAGATTCAATCCGGCGGGTCTCGAACTCATCAATGCCGATAAAGCCGGCTAGCCCCAGTGCGGCATGCGAGGACCGCGCGGGGAAGTCTAATGAAGATTAATTGCATCAGAGCCGGCGATAGTGAGTTTCTATTATTGCGCGCGCAACTCGTTTTTTGCCCCGCGATACCTCCGCCACGGCCTGCTGCTGCTACCCGGCTAGCCAGCCACCACCGAGGCTAGCCAATCAAGCAACAAATCGCACCGCAGTCGCGCTGGCCCAAAGATCGCGCTTAAATGATGTCGCTGTCGCCGTGGCTTAATTACTTAATAAGTCAATCGCGCAGGTCAACAACGAGAATTGGGTAATTAGCGTATCATGTCATGCTCCTAAGATAGTGCTGCCATCTGAGGGCCCGGTTGTTGCTCTGATGGGGGAAATTAAATTAAAGGAAGAATTTTTCCCCGGGACGTGAACGCGGACGCTTCTCGCTGCGCACCACCGCCGTGCCCGGCCGACCGGACGGACGGACAGACAGACACGGGCGGTTGGTGGCGGCCTCTGGATTGGCACAGGCATGCGTCCGTGCAGGGCTACCGTTCCCGCTGCTAAATGCTGCTCATGCCGTTGACTGCTGTCGATTTGTTAACTTTCGAGACTCCCCAGAATGCTCGCCAGTAGGATTCTGTCGCAGTGTCGCCGGTAGAGGAAATTATCATCACGACAGCGGCGATGACCACGACCAAATGAAGGCGACGTCTCGCCTTTCCCGCCGCGGCGCGGTCGCGGGTTCGTGTGGTCATTGACTAATTAAATGGTACAAAGTTTTATTAATGAGTGGTGGACCAAGCTGGCCGGGATTCAGCAGATTTCCGGGCGTCGTGAAAATCACATTTGAGTCATTGGACTTTTCCTCACCATGGCGCGGATGCTGTGGCCTCTTTGGTCATGTGGCTCACTTTGAATAAATTTTCCCCAGAAGCATCCGTTTCGGCAGTCTCGAGAGTTTTATTGCTTTAATTGAGGATAATTTATGATGAGAGTGAAGAATGTTTTGATTGCACTCCTATTCTCCCGGAACGTCGCGTCGCGGTGCAGCAGATTGGTTCTATTGGAGCATATTTAATAGAAATAAGTTCTATCTGCTTTATTCGCGTATGGTAAGGGAATAGCATAGAATTTTCAATATGTAAATACCTAATATTAAAATAAATCTTTCAAATATTAGATAGTCTCAAATCCTGAACAAAGAACGGAGAATTCTTTACTAGGTAAAATATAGGAATTAAAGACAAACAGACTGCCGAAGCACTTAATTCTGACCACTGCTGAGTTAATCTCAACTAGATCAAAATCAAGCAAATTATGAAAAATTTACTAAAACAAATTTCACCTGAAATGAATTATATTGTATAACTGATATTGAAGTATTGCACTTAGACTATGCAATAAATTTCATTACTATTGCGCAGTTGGAACTACTAGAATATCAGGATTTTTGACAATTTGCTATAGAAATTCAATTTTAACATAATATGTAGGTAACTTGCCGGTATTTTCAGATAAATTTACTGAAAAATAATTGAAATAATTTACTAGAGCCTTTTTAGCTAAATTTCACTAGAAAATTTCTTAGTGTAAATTTCTTAGGGCCTGTCCGAATCCAAGTCTTCGTCTTTTTTTCGTCTTGTTATAACAGTTTATGAAGACTCGTCGAGCTAAGCGATGTTCGAATTCATGTCTATGCTGTGAGCTTAGCTACGTAGTATAACACTTTAGATTGCTTAACTTGATGACCGAGTCAGGGCTTGGGTTGACTTCGTGAGAAAAATTGTAGGAACATTCCATGAAACTTTCGAATTGTGCATTTTTGGTTTACTTTAATTAACTTAAAATATTGTATCAAATATCAAGCTAAGCAAACGAATTCAAACAAGTTTGTTTTGTCTTCGTCTTAATTGGAATACTAGGGCTACGTTCAATATCTCGACTCGAGTCGACCTGAGTATGTTTGACTTTCTCCGGTGCGTTCAATATCTCACTCGAGTCGACTCGCGTTATTTTGAGTCTTACTCTATGTCGTTCATTATTTTACTCGTGCTCAGACGACATATTGTCTGTGAAATCTAAGATAAGTTTGTAGGTATGTGTGACGTCGATTTTCCGTTCAATATCTTACTCGAGTCGGTTAAGTTTACTCGAATAATTTTAAATAGTCCTGAAAAAGTCGGAGCAAACTTACTCGACGTGCAGTTTGGCGGGAAAAGAACTGTCAAAATTGAAGAGACTGCAGTATTCGTTAAAAATGAAATTATAGTTCATGAAAAAGCAAGGTGGAGAAGGAGGTTCAACACTTTGCCTTATTTCCATATATGTATAGGGAATTCCAAGAAGTCTTTGCGTCTGATAAAATAAGGCCTTTGACATTCACGCACACATTCGTATAGAGGAACTCGAGTAAAATTAATTCGACTCGAGTCGAAATATTGAACGGATTCGGACAGGCCCTTAGTTCAAGTATTAAACAGAAGCGAATTATAACACTGTTATTTATTACCATTAAGTCGCATAACCTCAACGACTTGTTCTTGACTAAGAGCTACCCAATTTGAGGCGTGCATCATGACATTCTTTTTGTTTGACCGATTTGATCATTTTTGGTAATGTAATAAATTTAGTAATATTCTCTGGATTCCCTCAAATCGGCGAGTTGTCCGACCAAATACAGTCGGATTTCTAGAGGATGGCTACAGGATCCGTTAGTGGAGATTTCATCGTCATTCGCTTAAAATAGAATTTTATCAGGCCGACATTACTGTCAAAAGGGAATTTATTCATTTCTTGTTTTCTCGGGAAGTTTTATTCCTCATTTTCTAACGATCGCTTATTTTTCAAGACTTTTTCTCGTCAGCGTTACCTGATTTTTTTCCGCCAGCAGCCGTAGGAACGCACAAGCAAGTGAAGTGCAATCAGCCCGCCATACGCTGGACAGTCGCCAGTTAAGCCGCGGTGCAGATTACCGCAGTTTTGCATAGTGCCTAAGAAGAAAATAACTGTCAACCCGGACTAAATTGAAGTTTATTTCAGACCTCGTGTCCAGTCTCGGCCTACCGGACCCTCTATCTCAACTTTTTTCTCGCTTTTTTTCGTAATGTCGCCGATCTCTGCGTAGATGCGTCTCGTGCAACGGCCGCACGCTTCGCGTCATTTTTGCAACGATTTTCATAAAAAGTGCAAAATGAAACGACCGAATTTGTCAAGTGTCATCGATTTGCCTTTTTTTCCACCTCATTTGCGCCTCAGAACGCGAAAATGAAAGGAAAGAAAAATGATGGAAAAGCCAAGTTTTATGCGTACGAACGCGCTGTGCATGCTGGGCACGGTATCGCGGTGTCGCCAACGCGCGTCGATATTTTGAAAAAATTTCAACGTTCGCGCGATCGTGCCAATTTATGACAGCGCTCAAGTCCATTTCTGGCCATGACAAGGTCTCTTACAATGGCGAAGATTGGTTCGGAGTTTTTGTACCTCTTTGGGGCTGGCCACGTAGGTTTTTTACTTTCTTTTGAAGGCAGTTTGTTTCTAGGAGTCACTATATAGTTTCTATGGGCAATTTAGACTTTTTTGGACGCCTGAAAAATCGCCTCAGGAATTATTTTCGACTTTTATGCTCTTAGGCATTATTTTATTTATTACATGGTCGTTCCCGTGACATTTTGAATTGATCGCGAATAGACTGACAAGGCCTTTGTTTTGCAATATTTTCGCCAGCTTCGCAGGCGAAAGTACATCCATCATTGCTCTTTTTTAGTATTTATAAAAGGGATAAAAGTCATTTCCGCTGCCCTGATCTGCAATAGATAGGTTTCCAAATGTACTTTAAAGACTACAAAACCCCCAAATTAAACCCTATTTTTGTAATTTAAATTAAAAAGACAAACCCTTCATGGTTGTAGGGAAAAATATTTTTGAAAAACACCACCTGAGCAAAAATTCTAAATACCTATGCCAAATTCAAAGTATTTCCTAAAATTAGCTAGAAAATGGTTAGGTTAGATTAGGTAGTTCAACTTTGTTGAAATATATTTACAATAAGCCATTTGCTATAATTTTTAGCCAGCTGAATCTAAGGACTTTTCTTTTATTCAGATCAAAGAAATTGCATCAAATTGCATAAAAATCAAAATTTAGCAATTGCCCATAAAGCTAAGACTAAATTTAATTTATATGTTTTCCAAAGATGTTTGTAATAAGTTAATTCACAATCTGATAATAGCTCAAAAGCAATTTTAATAAAAAATCAAAAACCTTTCGCTGTTTCCAACTAATTTTACTTACTAGCATTGACAGGGGTGTTGTTTTGTTTAAATTTATTGAGAAACAGCGAATGGCATGCGGCTCAAAACGTGAAAAACAAACTCCAAAGAGGATTGGTCTTCGTACGCGTTGCTTGGCAGCGTGTCATTGTTGTTCCGACTCCATCCAACAAACAAATAAGGCAGCGCGCACCAAAATTAACGCCTCCTTACAACCAGGCCGCATTTCAAATTCGAAAAGAATCAGAAAACCGCCTCATGACAGGCAAACACATGGTAACAAAATTAAGCGCGGGACAAAAACACACCTGAGAATAGTGCGGCGGCCGCGGAACAAATTGCGAGTGTGTCTGCGCGGTGGAAATGGCCAATAAAATTATGAGGAATGACACCAGACAGTGCTGCAGCAGAAATCGTTTTGCTGGGTCGTAGGATTGTCGGGACCGGTGCCCGATTGTGAAACAACACTGCTCAACACCGAAACACGCCATTGACGAAGCGGGAAATTAATGATCATTACAAATGCAGCGACACTTTTAGCAAAACTACTTTATGAATGAATCTTTCATTCGTCAGCATCCGGTTGAGGTGTGCGACGTCCTTGGGAGGTACGCCAGCCATGGGGTAAACGGACAGAACCTAAGAATATTCGTTTTCCTTCACTCAGTGACAACAATTTTTTTTTCTTAGTTGCCAGCTTTATATTCTTAAAATAACCAATATTTCAAATTCAAATACAGTGGTTTTCAAAACTATGTAAATCACCTCTTACATACTTATTTAAATTTTTTTAACAATCTACTGTAAGTATTTTTAATTAATTAGTACAGGATAGACGGTAAGTTAAAAATACATCAAATATTAAAAGAAAACATTCAATGTTTTAATTCACGTTGGAAAAATATAAACATTTATTATTGTGCACATTTCATAACTAAATCACCATTCGTTAAACTGATAAAAATCATCTTAAATTGTAAAATCATTTTGAAGTTTAATTTTTTGTTGGTCCTCCTCGACTTTGCTAATGCGCAAAATCTGTTCGGTACAATGTCGACGAGTTTTTTAAAATGTATTTTCAGAAATTTCAAGTCAGGCTCCTTGCAATGCTGTTCGGAGAGCATTAACGTTATTGTATTACTTATTTTTTGTGTAAACTTGCCGCACCAGTATGCCCCGTAAATTTGCTACAGGATTTTGGTCTGACGAGCAAGAAAAGAAGGCCAGTCCAAAACGTCACTCAAACTAAGATTTTGCGCTCTACTTGTGTGGCCAGCAGCATTGTTTTCCTAAAAGGTCATTTTTCTTGATACGCAGCTAAAAGCGATAAAAGTTTGATTTCTAAAACGCTAATACATTCAGCGCTATTCATTCTGGTTGAAGGAAAGGCCAACAGAAGTATTCCATTGGAGGAAAATGCCCTCAAAACATTTAAGATTCCTCCACCAAAATTTGATTTTACAAAATGTATTCGCTGCGGTAGGACCGAACACATTTTGCAAAATGAAATTTTGGTGGAGGAATTTTAAATGTTTTGAGGGCATTTTCCTCCCTTTCCTTCAACCAAAATGAGTAGCGCTGAATGCATTAGCGTTTTAGAAACCAATCCTCTACCGTTTTTAGCTGCGCATCAAGAAGAAGATACAACTTTTCAGCAGAACAATGCTGCGGGCCACATAAGTAGGCCTTCTCTTCTTGCTCGTCAGACCAAAATTCTATAGAAAATCTATGGGGTATACTGGTGCGGCAAGTTTACGCAAAAAATAAGCAATACAATAACGTTAATGCTCTCCAAAGAGCATTGCAAGGAACCTGACTTGAAATTTCTGAAAATACATTTTGAAAAACTCGTCTACATTGTACCGAACAGATTTTGCGCATTAGCAGAGTCGAGGAGGACCAACAAAACAGTAAACTTCAAAATGCTTTTACAATTTAAGAGGATTTTTATCAATTTGACGAGTGGTGATGTACATACATAGTTACGAAATGTTTATAATAATAACTTTTTATATTTTTTCAACGTGAATTAAAACATTGAATGTTTTCTATTAACATTTGATATATTTTAAACTTATCGTCTATCCTGCACTTATTAATTTAAAGTGCTTTAAGTAGATTTTTAAAAAAATTGAATATGTAAGTGGTGATATAGTTTTGAAAAGTACTGTATGAAAATTTCGTTTGTGATTGAATATTTTAAAGATTTCATTTTTTTTTAGCTAGAGATTCAACCTTTTATTTAACCCACATTTTAATCTCCTATAAGAATACATTATTTTGTAATAGTTTTTGAAAATATCCAAAATACGATATTTTATATACGAGTACTCTTCAAACTTGTTTTTGTCGAAAACATCACGTGAAATAATCTATGGAAAAAAATCCTATAGAAATTATGTATCACTTGCCTTTTGGCAAAATTGGTGTTGACTAGTCATATAATTGGTGGAGTTTTAATTTCTTTATTGTATTCTAGTAATTTATCTAAAAAGCAGAATGGTTAAGAAAATTGCATTAGCCTAAGTAAATTACAGAGTTTTAATTGCATATAAGAGATTTTAACGTTATACGTTTTCTAATTTCTCAGTGACGCATTTTATATTAAAATCCAATAAAAAACAACAGCAATTAGAAAAGTAAAATAGAAAGCAACATCTCCAATCCTTTGCCCTAAATTTCAACGCGTGGAATAACATGCGTATAGTTAGTCGTGGGTTTGGACGAAAGTGGGTCATCCGAAAAACTATATTTATGAATCCCCAAAATCAATTGTCGCTGTATTTGGACCAATTAATTGAAAGGACCGTTAAATGTGTTCCAAAACTCGTCTAGTTTTAGAAAACCTCTTAGCCTATCCTAAATTCTCTCCAATTTATGGCTATCACCTGATATTGGAGTTCTCCAAGACAGCCGGCCAAATTTATTTGTGCACTCAGTCGATAACGCAGTTTTCCCCTATTACCATGACAAAAGGCAAAGCTGCTCCCCTCAATCGCCGTAATTGACAGGGCGTCATTAGTTTTCGATCAGGGACACGGGTCTAAGATGACTCGGGCGTGTGTCGGAAATGTATTCCACCTCCGTCGCGGCTAGAAAGCGATGACAGCGATTAAAGATGACCCGGACGGCGGCGTTTTAGCCGACCACAGGGCTTGATAGACTTATCACATGCGCGGGCCAGCCATAAACTCTGATATGTCACCGGGCGTACAGCGTACGGCTGGGCCCGGTAAAATCAAATTTGACGGAGAGATTTGCATACATGGCAAGGAGCATAAATTGAGATCATTGGCGGCCCCCGCATCGCTGTCGTCGTCTAATCGAATTCTTGCACAACTTCCTCGGAGGTCTCTGTTGCTCTTGCGGAGTTCACGTCAAGATCGGCAGCGTAATTGCAGCGCGATCATGACTATGACTGCATGCGCGCAACAGGTAGTGGTAGACCTGGACAGGTTGTCAGATTTTGAGCTCGAACAGATGTTTTATTTCGGGGGCCAGCGCCATTTAAGCTTTGGAGCTTTGCAAAACAACTGCGTAGGCAGACGTTTCATTGAGCCAGCGAGCAGCTCGCGCGAACCGAACTGGTGCCGGAGCGCCGAATCGTTCGGGCTGAATCACTGCTGCAGAAGTTGGTAAACTCGTTAAAAACCACTCGACTCGAAGCAGCAATTTATCTATGCCTCCTTAGGCGCCCCGGGCTCTGATAGATGCTGAAACACCGATAAAAGCCCCTTAGACCAGAAGATAATCTCAATTTTAGCAATAAATAAATCAAATCTGGAGGGGTGCGGGAAAGAAGGGCATATACCAGAGGAGATTTCGCATTTTGTAACCGAAAAATTTATAGCGTATATGAAATGCGTGCGCAGCCAAAACCCCTTGTACAGGACAAATCCGGGCGTCCGGCCACACGAACGCGACATGTAAAATGCATATAAACTACAAAAAGGCGCCCTGAAAATGTATTGACAGAAAAATACAAAATCTACGACCGGTGGTATTTCTTGATAATTCCGAAAAGTCGAAGAAACGTTGAAAATCTGGAGGCGAGTGAGATATCGCCCCGAGAGCCAGCCGGACTGCAACGAGATAAATTCTGACTGCAAAGTAAGTTCGAAACTGTGTCTCTTGTCCAATAACAGTCAAACTGAAGAAATTCAGAGAAATGTGCGAAAAAAAGGATTTGTTTGAAGAGACAAAATTAAAAATATATTCGATATACATAACTATCCAACATATTTTCTTCAGAATGAAACATTTGGCTTCACTTCAAAACAAAAATTAACATTTACTAAAGTTTTACGCACCAAAATCAGCGGTAAGCGTAGACTATCTAAACTTGAACGTTTACGATTTAAATTTAAATTACCACTTATTTAATTGTGAACAGTTTTATTATAAAACATCGAAAATTTTGAAATATAAACCTAAATCTTTATACAATTCATTAGATTGATGTTTCTTAATCCAATAAACATTTTTTTTCTTGTTAGAATATAAACTTCATAAAATTCATTTGAGTTTCGAAAATGTTTCCCTGAGACCGGCAGACACTTTGTTTGCCTTTTTCCTTGATACCTCAGGATCGCCTACGCACAGAGCCTTTTATTCTCGTGCAAACCAAAGCAGCTGAGTCGCTCAGCAGCCGCTTGCCACATGAATGGAATCAATTTGAGTTCGTTAAAAGCGTGTGGTTGGATGTTTGTTGCATAAATAATCGGGCGGTCTCCACCATCGCACCGCATGAATTAGCCAATGTGCTGGTGAGCGGGCGCGCGCAGGTAAGCATACTGTGCGACGGTGGTATCAAGGTAAGAATGCGCATGCGCCGCAATAGCCTTTCGCGTAACGGGCCTTAGCCTCGAGGCTAACCTCCGAATGAATGGAACGAAATGAATGAAGCTGAAGCCAAAGGAGTCCACCATTCAGGAAAAATATCCCCAACAGCGTTGTGGATTTGAAACTTTAATACACTGTAGTTTTAAAAGCCACTAGCCGAAAGGCGTTAAACTGTGAGGCTTACGCGGGAAAATTGAAAATTTGTGCACACATTTCGGACAGACCACAGGTCAGTGCAAGAGGGCAAGTGCAGCATCTACGGCATCAATCCAGCTTGAACCAGTCACGCATGCGCGTAGGACTGCAGAAGGCCACCGTGCTCCGCAGCAAGCTTTCCGGCGGGTAAAGACACTTTTATGAATGGGAGGAAAGCCTCGAATTTACGATCGGCCAATTTACATGAATTTTTTTTTTAATTTCGTGAATCTGTTAATCCGGCACCGATGGAGATTGCCTGCTGCTGCTGCAGAACGACTACCTTGTAGCCCAGCGTGCATTTTCATGAATGAAAAATACCTCTAACGAGCTCTTGCCCGCAGCGCACCGCGATTTCATTCAAACTGGCGCGGGCCTACGCACGGCTTAGTTTTCATTTCGATTTCAAGCGCGACACCAACACGCGGCAACGCTGATTGTTTAATTAATGAAAAGGTGCGCGCGCCACTTACTTGGTGGCTCAAGTTGATCGTGAGTAGGCCACCAGCCGTAGAGAGACGTTCTGAATTTTGAAGGGAATATGAACATTAGGACAAAAAAGAAATTGGAGAAAAAAACAGAAGATAAAATAAAAAAAAAACCCACGAAACGAGGCGTTAAAGTGCGTGCGCACGCACAGGTGTCGTAACGTAGCACAATCATCGAATATCTGAGTTACGGCGACATCAGAAGTGACCAGAGGCGGAATACATTTTAGGTAACCTACTTAAGGAGTCCGGTGACAATTTTTGGGAATAATTTCTAGTGGCTATAGTGGTAGCCTAAAGGTACGCATTGCGTAGGCGCCATGAAAGCGAAACTCAGCGTCGATTTCTTTGATTGACCCCTACAGCCCTAAGTATTCCGACTGTTGCGTGCTACTTAAGAGGCGGCTGGTACTGCGCCTACAAGCGCTCGACTTAAGCTGAAGATGCTTATAAAACCTTCTGGCCAAGAGGAGGCTGTTACCTCATTGGCAAAAATAATTTCAGTCACCGCAGAGTTAATTGAAGGTGACATGGCACGCGTCGAAGTATACCTCTGTAGGTGGTGATTGGTTTTCATTTCATGAATGAACGAGTTTTGTAGCACGAGTGGTTCGAGGAGGGCGCAGAAACTGAGGTGGTTAAAAAGCGAAAATACAGAAAAGGTTTAAAAGAAAAAACAGTCATCGGACGGCTTTAAGTATCTGGACGCGTAGGTTGGCAAAATTTATATTCTGTGGTCGATGGAGACCTACATTTGGGCGCCAGTGGTTGCACCGCCATGTGGAACATTGGAGGTCTTCTTAAGGGTGGTCAATGAAGATTTATGATGGAAACTTTGAAAAGATGGCAGCTGAACTGGAATATTAATACAAGGATATATTAGAAACCGTTACATTCCAAAAACTTTTTATGTGCTGCGACGTCACGCACTATACTAAAAATATATATACATATATGTTATCATCATTTAACAAAGTTGGTGTCGTTAATCAAAAGTTACATAAATAGAGTAAAATATGTTTTATTAATATCTTTTCCTACTTCTACTATGCATATTTATATATAATGCATAGTCTACATTCCCTCATGGCTTTCCATATAAGCATGTTAATTCATATGAATGTTAGAAATCACTTAAAAGCATTGAGTTCATTACAAAATATCAAATGTTAAGACTTCAACTTATTTTAACCTTAAACTGGAAATGATGAAACATATTTAGTACGACAAATTTGTTTTATCGAGGACTACTGAAATTTATATTTAAAATGAATTTAATTAAAAACAAGTATGTATTGTATTTCGAGTTGATTTACGCATAAACCTTTTAATAGTATCTAAAATCTGCCCGCCTTTCTTAAATAGGCATAATCCAGAGAAAACCATCATTCCCGCCTATTTCTGGCATTCTCTAAAACGTCCGTGATATCCACTAGCCTCCAACGGCAACCACCTCTTCTATATACCCCCACATACTAAAGCAATGCATGCGTCGTCCCGAAAAATTCCCACACCCCCTCAAAATGCCAAAAAGTACAAAATAAGAGCCGGCACGCCACACGTCGATCGCGGTCGCGCGTGTAATTAGCCTCAAGAATTTCGCGGCGTACGCCAAATGAGCGTTGGTTTAATCGCCAGAATATCGCCGTCGATCATTTGCTGGCCGCCCGCCCTACTAATGGGGGCGTTTGTCGTTAAATTGCCGCCGAGCCGCGCCGCCGTCGATGAGGTGAAACACTTTGGGAAGTTTTCAGTTGGCGAAAATCGTTCTTTTTCCTCGGTCGCCTCCTCCTTTTCTTCTCTACAAGCAGCGACATCGTTGGCGGCAACGGCGGTATAACATAAATCGAACGCGGTGCGGCTAACAATAATCGGAGCAAAGACACCGCCGAAGTGGTTCGGCGGGATAAAAAGAAGAAGATACAACGCCACCACCTCCACAAGGCCACCTGAAACCACGTCGATCGCATGAATTGAGCCAGAGGCGATCGCAGCTTCAGACGACGACGTGAACCGGGTAGGCGCACCAAACTCACCCCGGAAGGTTGCGTCCCCCTGCGATGCAGAGACCCTACCGAATCCAAAATTGCACACAACTCCAGTGCGACGGCGCGACGCATTCTTCCGGAACGTGAGTCGCGTGGCTCGATCCTCAGACTTGTCTTGCCGTCGCGCCGTGAGTCGTCGCAGTCGTCGATGTCGTTGGCGATGTCCAGCCCACAGACCCTGGCGTTCGCCTGGTCCTCGTCTCGTCACTTTTTTGTGCGATTTCTTGGCGAGGCGATCGTCTGGTCTGGACTTCACGCTAACATCCATCTGCGATCGCAATTTTGAGTTGGTGTGGAGCCCCGGCCCACCTGAAATCCGATCACGGCGGACGGCGAGTCCGCTGAAAAACTAAAGGCGGACCGCTGCAGTGCGACACGCGTACGATATCGCCTGTTTTGGGCAATAAATTTTTTTGTGATGCGCGACATTTTCGCACACGCGCGCACAGCCGCAATAAATTTAATTAGGCCGAATGCTGCTGCTCTGATGCAACTAAATGCATCACGAATATGACGACGAAAGCGACTGCAACACAAACTTTGGCATTATTTTCGCTCGATCATTGCGACTAGCCGCTAGCATCATTTTAATCAGAGCACGCCGACGTTCTGATATGCAATGTTCAAAAGGAACGGCAACGAGGGCGGCAAACCATGACACTTAATAAATTCCAGTAAATTTAATGACCACCGTTGTAAGGACATTTGTAGCGACAACCTATTTTAAATATATCAAGACAATATTTTTTTTGTTCAACATGCGTCGGGAATCAAGTGGGATCTAATTTATGCAATGTTGAGCAGCTGTTTGTTCCTCTAATGTGGTCATTTGTCACCCATGCCATGGTTCAATTAGAAATTTTACCATTTTGCTTAGCATTAGGCGAACAAGCTACTGGCCGTCACATTTAAATCAGTGTTCAGATTTTATATCAAATATCATCCAAATTTTGAAGAAGTTGTAATGGGTTCACAAAAAAGAATTTAGTTCTTAAGAGAACGAATGGGAAGACTATCGGAATCTCCGATTAAAGGTTTAGTTCTGAAGAAATGTTAATCTAAAGTTAATATTTCATAATCTTGATGCTAATATGATTGGTTATGAGGTATATATGTTCAAATTTTTTCTAATTAATGTCCGCATAATAAAATTTTTATAAAACAGTGATATTTATCCTGTACATTTTTCCTCTTAAGACTTCTTACGATGCTATTTATCAATCAACCTCTGTCTGATGTGGAATGTGCACCCCAAAATACCAAAAAGGCCAAAAGATCAAACCATTACGACAAGATCAGGTTCACGATATATTCTTGCATTGCAGTGGCTTACGACAGAAAAAACTCGCAGAAGGCAAGTATGCGACAGAAAATTCCGCATCGTCGTCAATCTATCTGGCCGGGAAAGTACGCGCTAACAATAATTGCAGCAGCCGCCGGCGTTTGCTCCTCGAAGCCGGCCGGCCAAGGAGGAATTTTCAGGCGAAATGCTCATTTAAATTTCAAACGGCTGCCCAAGTATCACGTCTAATTAGTCTACCGTTTGCCTCTCGGAGCCCGGGAGACGCAATTTATGCAAGTGAGACCTCTCCCGTTGCAACGGAGTAGCTCTTCTTTAACACCAGCGAGTACAGTGGCTACATTTAAAAATAGCGGGCAAATCACTTACGCATGCGCGTTGTGTAACGTTCGTCCACTTTGTATTCAGCATGGAAAACGCACAACAAGCAAGTGTACCACCACCAAACAGCGAAACAACAAGCAGCAACATGAAGTTGATCAGCAGCGGCGCAAAATTCCCATGTAGCACCCGTACGGTGAGAAAATTTCTGATGTCGATCTCGCACCATCGCGACTGATCCGTTCGATGTTTTTCGGAAATTCACCCTACATAGACGCTCAATGTCGCCTACTATTTTTAGAATGGCCAGAAATAGGACCGAAGTAGCTATATTTAGACCTGAGGATCACTGATTTGGCGACGTGACATCTTTGCTCATGATTGTAATGCCTCTGTATGACGTCACCTGTCATATGTTTTCGCAAGTTGCCCCCCATATGCTGGAAGGATGCGGGGATAAGTGTAGGACTTTGTGAACTATTTCTGCACTGATTTTTGTACTCTTTGTGACTGAAACTTGTAATTTTGGATGATGACATGGTTGTTGTTTATACACGGCATAGCTGCTACGATCGATTCAGTGACGTTCAGCAAGTTGGCGAGAGTTTGCTTATAGTTTAACGATAAAACGCGCTGTTTTTTGGCAGTTCTGTTCTATTTTACGTAAAACTGGATGATTCGGGATTTAAGTTTGAGCTGTGATACATTCTTTAGTTTAAATATGCAATGGTTTTTGTGGCAAAATTTTGGTTTTAACGAATTTGTGCTAAAAGTGACGGAAGTGAGAATTTTTAGAATGATGCTTTTCAAAGATAAACTTATTTTGGGACGGAAACAAGCCATAAGTGGATGCAGAAAAAAATTACGATTTTTCTCCGTACAGTTCTATTCTTGAAAATGTAAATACTGCTAAAATATAACAACATTTATATACTTACACTTCAACAAAAAGTGATTTTGCGAGAAACCTTAAATCTTTCGTTGAAGCTTCTCCTATTTTTCCTTTTTGGATTACGATGACGTCTTATAAAAATATCTAGCAAATACGAGATGCACAAAAACTTAAAAGTTAAAGGCAAAATTCGAAATCTGAGAATCCGTTTATGTATTTTAGAAAACTATTTGTACAGGATCCCATCAAAATAGTTAATACTTACGTACCAATCAATTAAGGTATTTTTATTAAATCCATAGCTGAAGTTCTAACACACTTCCAGTAATAGCCAAAATTTCTTAAGGTCTATCTTAGGGCAAAAAACACCCATATTGAATAATAACTTTGTTATCACATAGGGCAAATTGAAATGTGGGATTGGATTGTTAGTCGTTTTCAACCGAAAACTGGGCCCACTCACTTACCAATAAGCTTTGCTTAGCAACCAACAAAATTTACCATTTGCTGCATTCATTTTAATTTCCAAACGAAAGTACAAGGTAATTAAAAATGCGACCAATCGAAGTCTTGCAACTGGTGTCTGTAAACACCCTCCGAAATAAAAGGCGGAGCCACTGGACGCCCCCAAACAAATGCATGAAAGCAAAGTTTTCCGTAAAACCTCGTCAACTTGTATCCTCTACACGATTTCAGTTTTCAAAAGTGGGCGCCGGCAACATTCGGATGTTGCCTCGTTATATCTTCAAAAGTAATGAAGCGTAACCCTTAATGTGGAACAAGAGAAAAGGGACAAAAATCAAAGCGACTTAGATCATGATTTCTTCGAAAAAAATTTTAAATGCTGATCATGTGCTATAAAATAATGCTACTGAGAAGAGGCAGAAGGGAAAATAGATACAAAAATGAGGGAGGAAAGTTTAATGGATTCGAAAGTAGAAAGCTTTTAAACTTTGGCAGGACTTCAAAGTTGCCGCCTATATTTCGGCGCAAATAATGTTTTAATCAAATTAATCATTCTGGATCCACTTAAAAAGTTCCCCTCAAGCGCCCCCCAATCCACTAACAAATATACTCTTTTCAAAAGTGAGGTGAATTGACACGAATTACCTTCAACCTTAATGGAAACACCATCATCAGCAAAAAACAACCTTCAATAAGTTCTCCATCAGAAAGGAGGGTTTTGCGCCAATTCGGCAACAATCAATGGAATTACCTCTGATGGCCTGATAATGATCATTATGAAGACGAAAAATGCAAACAAATAACAGAGAACGCTATACAAAATGCTGCAGAAAGCTAAGAACCTATGATATTCATTGTCAAGATGTCCCAGTCCAAGTTCGAGAATTCGAATTCCCAGAGCGACGAAAATGTCCAGAAAATGGCAAACGGTCACAACCTTCACTCAGAAATGCCCTCCTATATTCTATTGCTATTTAATGTAGCTAATTTGAAAACCTTGAAGCAGTTACCTGAACAGCCTTTAAAGGTCAAATGACCTGTCCACCTCCTTGCCGAACCCTCACCAACTGCCATCAATTTCAGCGCCACCTGTAGGAAGACATGAATGAAAGCGTATGTCCTGCGATAACCTTTGTCATTTGTCCGTCGTTATTACTCAAAGCTGGCAGCACTGTCGGCTCCCCATTCAAAAGTAGATAAATTCACAACAATGAAAGCCGGGCCCAAATACACCGTGGTAAACTCAGGGCAGAAAATACCATTAGCAGCGGCTGGAGTGAATGAATGAATGAACCAACAAAAATTTCCCCTTCGCCGAACCCTTCTCCGCTTTTCTCCAGGCGCGGGGAGGGGAAGGCACAAGTTCAAGAGGCAAGTTGAAGGCATCGGGGACCTTCCCCACACCTTTCAAGGACTTTTTCTATCCGATTGTCTCTGTCGCACAGAAAATGAAAAATCGATTGAGCTCCCCTTCTCCTTCCCTCCCGGCTAACTCTCAACCGTAAAAGATCCCCCTCCCACAGTGATTCCCAGGTTTCATTCATAAAACCGAAAACTGCGTAGTATCCCACCGTTTTACGGCGCATACTGACACCCCCAGGATGTTCGTCCGGGATTCATGTAAACAGAACCAACCCACCCACACCCTCCTCACGGGCCAAAGTCGAAAATAGTCAACAGGTGCTGCGAATTTTCGTTAGAATTGTACGCCGTCTCGCTCGCATTCCAGCCCCGTGCCATTAACCTGTCTCAGCGTTCTTCGCAAGGAGGCAAAGGCTCCGAGAATTTTTTACTCGTTATTCCTGGAACAAGACCCGGGCTCTGGGGCACAGCTAGTTCATGAATGAAACGCGTGACGTCAAAGTACCCACCGCGCACTCATTGATAACCTGAGAAACTGGGGCCTGGTGCGCCTTCTGACGTCAGAACTGCGGCAGAGCTTTGACCCAGAGCCTTAAAGCCCTAGATAACCCGCTCCACTGCCATTATACTCCCAATCAATCCCCCTCTCGCTCCTTCGCGACGTTTCAACTTGAATCACTTTAATTTGCTGGAAAAGAAAAAAAACGATGTAAACTCGCACCCCAGCAAATGACGTCCTTTGGGGACGCCACACACACCAAATGGACATCACTTTTGTTTGTTCGGGGGTATGCAAGACTTGCACCCGATTGCGAGAAAAATATTTTCTGATGAAATTTGCGAAATTCAAGCTCACATGTGACGTCAAGGCGATATTCTAAGTGATAACGATAATCACTGGGGCAATGAACGAGTGCCGGACACCGTCACCTTCACAAAATTGCATCAGTCCCGCCCTCTACACGAGCCTCTAGCAGGCCTTCCGGATTTGCACCTAACCTCTAAAATTGTTCGCGTTTTAGGGAAATCCCTGGATTCGGGCAAAATTAGACACAGCGACTGACGTGATGTTTGCGTTTTAGCTTTAGCCCCGGAAATCCGCTAAATCCAACCACTGTCGTTCGATGTAAGTTTTTGAACGTAATTTGCAACCAAACACGTCAGATCCCAACCCCGCCCTCAATTTATCTAATTCGACGCACGTGTGTGCCGCCCGCTGTGAGTCGCGTAATCACATCTTCTTTTTCTAAAAATTCCTAGAATATGAAGGCAATCGAAGGGACCAACTTCCTGGACATGCCGCGACGCATACCTACATTAGTATTTTTGTGATCGCGCGGCAAGGACACGTGTCGGGATAATTCTTTCAATCACTTTTCATTAGATCCGGGAAAAATATATAATTTCAGCGTCACTATCACAATAAAAAAAATCGTAAAAGTCTCAAATATTTATACTACAAAACCCTCATTTTATCCACCCACCTATCCTAGTCATGTTTTATCTTTCAGAATCTAGACTATGCGCCCAGCAACAGAATTAAATTATAATACGGTAGCCCTGAAAGCTCACACCAAGAACTTCTCGGTTTGTGATATCACATAAAAGGAAAAAATCAAAATTCTATCAGCCTAATATCAAGACTATTAAATCATAACTTAAATAATCAATAAATTTGTTATGCACTTCACTTACTCCAAATTTTTAGAATTAAACTAGTAATGAATGTAACTCTCATATAAAATGTAATTGAAGTTTTTATCTTATAGCACTTTTCCGGATATCATGAACTCGAAAGCTATTCTATTCTATATGAACTTTTCTTTGAGAAAATTTCGGCTGAGTTGTTTTCAAATGATAATAGCTTATCTTTGTATACTTATTTTATTATATACAAGTTCTATAAATGAATACCCATAGCAAGGAGTTTACGTTCAATAACAGAAAAGTTACTATTTGAATTCAGGCCAATTTTTCCTACGAAATATGCTTACAAATTTCAATTAAATTCATAAATCTTAAATATTAAAAATAACGTTTGAAAATGGTATTGCTTCCAAAACCTCAAAGATTACAACATCATATTCTTCTAAAACGCATTATGTGCTTTGAAGTAATTAAACCCAAAAAATTGTTATTCTTAAATGAACATAATTCGCTACTCCTACCTGCTAGCCCAAAAATATTTTACGGTATTTATAAATAAATTTAATTAAGATATAAAATATAAGAAAACTTATAAGCCTTTGAAAAACTTCAAAGTTAATTTGAACAAAAAACTTTAATGAATTTCTGCTCAGATATCTACCCACACGTGTTGTGAAGTTGCTATGTGAAAGTTGAAAAAAAGAAAAAAATTAAACAATTATAATAGAATTTTTAGCGATTATTTAAATCTTAGTTTCATTATTGTGAAAGTGAAGACTTTTTCTAAAAATATTTTCCAACTTTACTTTGGCTTAAGGAGGCTTAGAATTTTTGAGATCAGGTTATTTATAAATACGTTTCGTAATCAAATATTTTACTTTGATTGGTTGGTTCTTTAAAACCACCTACAACATCGCAACATTTTAAAACAGACTGTAGAAAATTTTATAATTGTGCTGTTATGTATGTTACATTAATCGATTGTTATAATCCCCTATCCGAGCTTATAATAATCTGAAAAATCAAACTAAATCAATTCAAAGGATAAAAGAACAAAATAAATCCTTCATGTCTTTGAGATGAAAAGAGCATTTCCTTCCGGTGATTGAATGACGAAACTAGTTTGTTAATAATTTAACACCGAAAAGGAATTATTCCTATAATTAAGATTGGACTACAGATTTAAAAGATCTTAAATATAGATAGGTACGCCTTTGCACCATCGCCTAATCGTAATTTAGCTGGTCTTAATAAATTAATAATTTCTAATTGTTTGAAGATGGATGTATTTTTCTATCTCGGAAGGTCTATGAACTTTGTGTTACTTTTTGTTACGAGTTCTATTTTTGTTCAATTCGTAATACTATGGTTTATTCCGCCAATTGTCCTATAAATGAACTTCCAGCAAAACTTAGCCTCAGCTGTTAAATGTATCATTGAAACTAATATTACCTTTTCTATCGGGATTTTGTAGATGAAAATCCTTTTTTTCTAATTTTCAACATGCACTGCTTTGCCTTTTGAGACCTTTCCTCAAATTTGTATTTTTTCTATATTTTTGTAAAAAATGCGGAATTTATAACCGCGGAAAATTTGCCCCGCAATGATCTCGTAGATAGCGGCGCGCTCGATAGTGTAAACATTGCGACGTGGCCAAACTATTTTCGGTGGGCGATTCACGGCGCGCGATGTGCTGTAGCTGTCCGAAATAGCCCAATTGCCAGAGAGGTGAGCGCAGCAATGCGCCGCGCCGATCGCCGCGCCGATCGCCGCGTCGTCCCTCCGTCTTCACTATCCACATGGAATTTTTGTGTATTTTTGGATATTTACAAACAGCAGCCACCCCTGACCCCGCCAGCTGCTCGTGCTGTCGGATACCTTCGCTTATGCCCTGGAATGGATTTCGCGGTGATCCTCTCTTTTTCCGAAGTCAGATTAGGAAGCAAAAGCGCGCGCAGCTCAGCGCAACTAGTCCATCAAAGAGTATCGCATTAGCGCGCGTGGGAGGATGATTAACAGCGAAATATGATGTCATGAAGACATTTCACTCGCTGCATGTGGCCAAACTAAAAAGATGTGCACCTCAGCTCTGGACAGCGGGTGGATAATGAGAGCGGATTGGGGGACAGCACCAGGCGTAGAGGGGGCCGGAAAGCCCTCATATGTGGCACCAAGTACCAGCAAAATAAACGACCAGTGGGCTGAGCTGCTTGTCATGTGAGTGCCGAGCTCGTATAAGTGATATATGTCGTAGGGAACTCGTTTCTGGATTACATGAAGGACACGCCGGGATCAGGCGAACACGAGGCGCGCAACTAGTTCAGCGATCCAGGAGGGAACTAATTTAATTTGCCTCCGCTAAGTGTTTTGGCGGCTTAGCGTCGTCCTCCCAACTACCGAACGGCTGTAATCCCGACGGGTTTAATTATATTACCCGAAGGATTTTACATGCAAATAAGTTTAAGTGATTAATGCCTGCCACACAGAGACGGTGATCTATCATGAGTTACGGCTTAAATCCGCTAACCTTTTGTTTTTGCGTCCTCATTTTTTACAGAAATTTATGAAGTAAATGAAGTTGGATAAATTTCGTAATTTACTCGTGTTAGTTAGAAAAAAGCAGTTGTTTTCAGAAGCTACGTTTTTCTTTTAGGTGGTTAGCCCTAATACTTAATTCTTCCCAAAACTGAAAAACCGCAAAAATCTCTTATGCAAATCAGCCACTGAAGTTGCTCAAAACATTTTCCCAATTTGGCGCCATCACCTTGTCACCAAAAGCCGTTGCCAACCAGGGCTGGTGAAAGGATTTCTTGTGGCCGAAAATGCTGGACGTTGGCCCCGATCAAATGAAATTTTGTCCAAATATGGGTCGGTGTGCGGGGGCTAATTGAAACATTCAAAACAAAGAGCAGAAGTCAACAACAGCAACATCATCGGAAAGATTAAAAAAAACGCCAATCGGTGGAAAATTCGCTTAAAAATAAATCGGCGCGGTGCGCACCTAGCCAGAATATCTAACGAGGCACGCAGGCGGTCTTGGGTGCGATGAGGAGGCGCACGTCTGTCGCCTCGCGCTGCGGTCGAGTCGAGAACAAGAAACTCTTCCGCATCATGTCAATGCGACGGATGAATCATTCAACAGCCAAGATACCCGCCAAATTTGGCAATGCAAGAAACCTGCCTTTTTGGCAGAAAAAAAAACTTGAGAACCAATTGAGTGGACAAAGCTCATCAAGGCACCGAACATGGCCATAAAAAGCAAGCAAATCCGCGGGTGGACGGCCAAAACAAGTTCGCGTGCCTCAGCGCATCACCGTAAAAACAAACTCCTTTTTGCGCCTTTTTTCCCGCGATTCCAGCACTTTTGTCGTCGGTCGAAAAGCTCTTCAAATCTGCCGCCCCTGCGATTCTTGTGGTAAGTCCAAAGAAAAAAAAAAACGCGGCGTCGCATGTCTCACTGCATGTTTACACACGCTAGTGCATTCGATGAAGGTCCGCGGGCAGGCGGATGGTGCCGGGAAACTCTTATTTATTACAGAAGTAAAAAATGAAAACCGAAACGCAGCCAACAGCGTTGGAAGATGAATCGATGGCGCAGTTTAAAAATAAATTCGTCCACCCCAAAATAACCCAGCCAACTCAAAAACGATGCGACGATGTCGCTTCTAATTAACGCGCGCGTAAAAATAGGCTGCCCATTGGCATTATCGATGATGATGATCCCCTTTACCCCCCATGTTTGAAAAATGGGGTTGCAGTTGAGGGGGTTGCGCTAAAAAACACCCAACAGGACTATCAACAAACCCAATTTGAAATAGTTTCCAACAGAAGTGCTAGTATCGGTGCTATATGATTTTTACAGCGGCAACATTGAACCATCTTCCAAAAATATCAGCGCACCGCATATAAATCTATTTCGGGCTTGGCCCAGGTGATGAATGATGGGACGTCCACCTCCCGATTTAGAGGAAAACTGTTCGGACGAGGCTCGTTCGGTGCTCGTTTTAGCATCGATGACCCATTCGAAGTGGATCAACCACCTCGACGATCTAGCAACATACCCCATTCCCGCCGTTCCGTCAACCTTCGTATTCTATTCGCCGGTTTGGGAGGCAGTGCATGATCAACGGAACCAATTTTTGCCTGAATGAGGCATGCTCCTGGCATCCAATGGACGTCATTCATTATTACACCGACATCGACGGCTCAAGTTGTACCTAAGCAAAATTACGGTTTAACTGCATCACCGGCACAAATGGTAACCGGCTGGTCACCACCGAACAGTAATCGGAACGGGCGGGAAGGAACTGTGGAAAATCGATGGAAAACTGCTGCCGGTCACGATAAAATGGTGGAGGAAGGAAAATCGGTTGAGCGGGTGTGGTTGTAGCCTGACGCGTATGGAAACACTTTTGTTTATGCTGACCGGCACATCGCCTCTACTTGGTGGTTCGATTCGACGTAACAGCAAGTGCATGCTGGTCCGCGGCATAAACAAAAAAGTTGCCCGAGTCTTGCGCTTGGGCATCATCTGCTCCTTAGAACGGTATAATAATTTCGCGGTATGCCGGTCGCTATTTCTGGCACTTTATTCATTTAATTTTTGGGCTATTTTAAGTCGTACACCACCACCATGAATGAGTGGGTATATTTGGGGCACACGTCGGTAGGTCATGTGCCCGTTAATAGGCCCGAATATATTTGAAACTGTTGTTTATATCATTAACAACATAGTTGTTATTTTTAGAAAACATAATGCGGTTGTCTTTATCATTCATTGAACCCAAGGTCTTTTTATATATCGCATTCTAGTTGGTAACTCTATATTTCTGGCGGGTAAAAGTAATATGAATTAGAAGCTCTAGTAATTATTGTTAGTCAAATTAATGAGATCAAATTAAAACTCACTACAATGTTTACAACGTATAATAAACCAAAATAGAGCCATCCAATATTTTTAAAAAAAATTTTTCTTCGACCCTTGTTAAGAGCTCTCATACAATACTTGAAAATCCAAAATTGTGTGCAAAGTTATTTCTTTAAAATTTGATGTCGTACGTGTTTCATAAAATTCTTATCGAATTTCATAAATGTATATACATAAGTGCTATGGTGATCCCAATGGAATATGTCCTTAATTTGAGGTGTTTTGCAACGAAATATTCAAAATAATTGGTATGTCACCCGAATGGCCCTCGAAAATAACCAAACAAATAAAGAAAAACACGAAAAAAGTCTAAGAAACATCTTTCGATGTTGAGAACAGAAATAGATTCCCATTAGCACTACACGCATCAAAGCTTGTCCTATGCGCTAGAAACGTTCTCAGACTGGTCACAGTAAAGTGAAACTTCGTGTTAAAGAAAATAAAAGCGATGACAAACAAAATCGCTTCGCTTTCTTTTGGAAATAAAAAACATAAAAAAAAATACAAAATGAGAAAATAGGCGGGAGGTGGAATACAGTTGAGTTGCGGCTACTTTTTGAAGTCGACAATTTTTTGGCGGTCTTTTTATTTCAACGCGGACAATTCGGACAACGAACTGCCAAATCAAATTGACAAATTGGTCAGCGGCTGTCCGCCCTGCAATGTCACGACTGCACTCAAGATCATTTCTTGGCGGCATTTCGAAGGGGAGTCAATTTTAGAAAATTAAATGCTCCCGCATAAAGCAAGGAATGACTTTGTAAGCATCAGTTACAATTTGTACACGATGCCAACGAAACAGCTTTTTGCTACTTTATCCACACATCACTATTTGCGAACAGGAAGAAGTGTGTCATGGCCGTCCTTGCGTTTTTGTAAGTGGCAGTGACAATTTTTGGGACACTTCAGGTATAGAAAACCGAAAACATAGACATGGCTGTGTACCGAAATTGAGCAGCACTTACCCTTTAAAAGGCGCCATATGTTTCTTACTTTCCTCCGGCTCGCTCTTATTCAATTCAAGACCGCCTCCTCTATGTCAGCCATCCCACAGGTGACCAAGTGTGTCCCAAGCGCCGCAACCAAACAGCACGCGTGCGCAGCTGGCTATATGCAGTTAAACTGTAATCACCTCATTCCGAATGTTAGTAGAATTAGGCAGCAGTAAATGAATCCGACGCCCATTAAAACGATGAAATCCCTCTTAAAACGTTTAATTGCTCCCTTGGAACGGTATCACGGCTTGCGCAACTAGCGCAGCGTTACTGCAAAATAGTTACAAAATCATCTTTTTCCCCTTCATTGCTGTTCTGCTGGCGCTACTGTTGGTGTTGCTAGTTAATATCTCCTAGTGATTGGGAAATCGCTAAAAGTCATTAGATATTTTACATCTTCATTCATTAACTGTGTAACTATCTTTCGATTTGAAGAAAAAACTCGAAAGGAAACCTCAAAAAGGTGTTTTGACATTGTTGGAATGCAAATGAGTAAGAACAGGACAGAGCTAACAGGATAAGAAACTGAGGAAGAGAGAGAGAATTAGTTGCTTACGCGTCCCACACCTCAGCAACGCATCGTGCTGCCTAGTGTGGCCCACAGCACAGCGAAATGGCTAGAGCGACGCGTGCCATGTGTCATTCTCCACAATCTCACCACACCGCACACGTTCGCCTGCTGCCGATGTTGCTGCTGCTGATGTTTCCGCTCGGCGTGTCCCTACCCTGCTCGCTGCTCCTCCCCGGTAAAATCTTGAAAAAGCGAAAAAAGCTAAGACAACCCGTCACAAGTGACAAACAAACAAACAAAACATAAAATGAAGAAAAACGGTCCAACAAGAAGCGGACGAAATGAAGCGAAACCGCAGCATCCACAGCGGTGCTGCTGCAAACGCTCTGCTGCTGTGGGGGAATTTGTATGAATGGGGCCTTCGCGCTGCACACCACCGCAGCGGAGTGTGAGAGTGGTGTCGAAGCTTTCCGTTCCGCGGCTCCCGTTCTATAGGTGCATCGTCTGTCTCTTTTTAAGCACGTCATTGCATAAGTGGCAGAAATTATGTAAGCCAGTGTACCGTCGCCTTGAACAGGCATAGTTGAATGATACCTGACAGCGGGGAACGTGATTGGTGCGCTGCGCTTGCGCCAACCCACTTTTCGGGCATTCATTCTGATTGAACTGAGTAGAGGGGAGGTCGCTTGCCGATTTCGAGCACTTTGATTGGCCTCGATGCCCCTCCCGTTGATGTTTACGCTGACTTTTTTCGGGATATGATTCGGGCATTTTGTGCGGTGGTTTGAAGGCAATGGAGCAAGTGGTTCCCCCCCGACGGGGAGCTCCGCACTACTTTCTGCCGGGGCACACACTTGTTGGGGTGCTCTGCTCCTCCGGCCATCTCGCTCTGTTCCGCACCGGCGATTTTATGCTAGTGTGCGCTTTGGAGCACACATGAAAGCCCCAACTTTTGTGGAAAAATTTTTCATTCATAAAAACCGATCGTAAGCTCCGCTCGTGTTTCAGTTGTGTTCGGACAATCGCGTCGGTTGGTTGTAGGATTATTTTCGGACAAAAGGGTGTTTTACTTTCTTTATAAGAAGAAGAGGCTAAGTGCAGCCAAGTGGTTGAGGCAGTTTTGCAGTATCGTCGCAGTGAGACACAAAACCGTTTTTGCAGTGGCAGCCCGCAGCACGAGTGCGAAATGCGTGCTCGCAGCGAGTCTCGTTCGAGAGGATAAAGTCAAATTACCGAACCAACGACTTTCGTGAAAAGCTCCAGCGTTTTGGTGGAAATAAATCTTTTTTTGTTCGTGAAAAAATCACCGACGACGCGTGTTTTCTGTGCAGTGCGGAAGGAGATAGTGTGTGCAAAAAGTGGACAATATTGCACCTCTCAATTAAAAACCAATTTAAAACTTTGAGACGTTAAAGAACCGTTAGAAACCTTGTTCTTGAAAATTTCTTGCTACGGTTCCCAAAAGCAAAGCGCAGTTTTTCTCATCAGGACAGTGCCCGACAGCAATTTGAGAACTTGAAGGCGCAAAAACAGAATAGAAATAATAAAAAAAAAACTCGAGAATAGCCGCACTCGCTGCTAGTGCCATTTTATTCATTTCCTTCGTGCCATAATTGTCCAGGTAGTGATATACTCCCCCTATTACCGTTATTGTTGTTGTTTTTGTTTTTGTTTGTGTAACTTTTTTGTTCTAACTGTGGCTGCTCGAGCTTGCAGCTGCTGTCAACCAGTTTCGATGCAGTGTAAATTACTCCGATGCTGCAAGATACGTGCGTGTATCGTTGTTTTATTTGCTGAAGAATCACTCTCAAAATATTTTCATCTATTTTTAAGAGATTATCATGAATAAGCGACAGATGAAACGACAATGATGATCTCCACCTAATTTTGTCTTTCTCGCTTTTCTGTTTCCAAGTTAATTTATTTTGTTTAAAATTTGCACCGTCCAAACGTCATTTAACCGACGCTCAAATGCACAATAAGAATTGCAGCTGAAAACTTTTTGGCCGAATTATTACTTTTCGTTTTTGTTAGCTTGTGGTGCCAAATAGAATTGAAGCGCTTTTACTTTGCACCCAAAGCAAATTTTCGCGGTAATTGTGGTGAATGCTGACACAAGTGTGATTTTTTAATTCTGTTTTGTTGAAATATTTTTTTAATTTCAAAATCATTTAACAAAGCTTATTGATGGTGTCCTGCAGTTATTGTGTTTTTTTTAAGTTCTTTTAAGTTCGTTTAGTGTGGTTTTGTGTTTTTTAACAATTTATTAACAAATCTAAGCCATTTGGAGGCGGATATTTTTAACTAAATACAACAGCAAAGAGGGTACCACTATTAACATGAAATTAATAACCAGACGGAAAGGCCTAACAACCACTACCTACCAGTTGTACCTACTCGCCACGATCTGAATTTATTAAGAAATATTTTTATGTAGAAACTTACCAGTGTGAGTACTTTATTAAAACCGATTAATGCGAACACGTCATACTAAAAGGTCTAACAATAAATGCTTATACTAACTTGCTAACAACGTCATATTTTTTGTTTAACTTGTAGATTAGTTAAAAATAAAATTACAAACCGAAATTCTGACATCCTTATATAATCTACTAAGCTTAACGTTTTGAAAATAAAAAACATCTACAATTCATGAAACATCAAGTTAAATAGTATAAAAGAGTCAT
This sequence comes from Machimus rusticus, assembly GCA_951509405.1. Lineage (NCBI taxonomy): Eukaryota > Metazoa > Arthropoda > Insecta > Diptera > Asilidae > Machimus > Machimus rusticus. The sequence goes on along the minus strand of OX608054.1, from coordinate 11,555,095 downwards.
GAAAATCGACCAAAATCAGTCGGTTAATGCCTTTAAATAACAAATATACTATTCTTACAACGGAAATGTATGTCAAAGCATTTCGTTGAATGCGCATGTCCAAAAAGCATTCCAAATATGTAATAAACACTTTTTGAATTCAGAATGTACATCTAATGAATATTATGGCATGTAGTACATACTTCTTTCTAGTGTATCAAAGTGACTGCTCTGAAAACAGAAACATTACGCAATTTCTATACCTAATTATGCGATCAATGTAAATTAAAATGAAATCTGTATGATGTGGAATTGAATTTGAATTTCTATTTTAAGAATACCTAGTTGGCTAGGACGGACTTCAAAACCGCCTGGGATTCGACTCAACTCTTAGTTTGGTGTAGATATGTCCAAAACTATACCCTTCCAAATTAAAATAGACAGTATGCGCGAGACATGGGGACCAAAAAAGTCTTAGTCTCAAATATCCATCACGAGAGATTAGTTCATTTGAATAATGATTTATTTGGATAATGTACTTCGACGGAAAGCTCATTTCAATCGATTAAGCTATTCAAAAGCTACAAGTTAATAAACACATGTTACAATAACACTCCAAAGCTTTATATTTATTGAATATAAAATAGGGCATAACACAGCAATTTGCACCAATTTTGGTGCACAAACAACCGACAATCTGGAAAAAATAATATGAGAGTAACATATCACCTCCACAGGAGCATGTAAAATTAATCGAAAACAGCCGATATTAGTGTATCTGCTGCTTACTTTGTATAGGTACTTCTAGAAATTTCATTATCATAAAAATGCTAAGGATTAATAAATACCCGAACAACGCGAGGTAATCAACTAGTATTAGTTAATGATGTCCTTTCTACAAGATTCGTAAAAACGCAAAGACTCCTCAATGGTACTGGACTACACATGATCTATAGATAATTAATCTATCCAATCGATATCAGCTAACTAACTAGCAATAAATAACGCTTATATACTGTTTTGTCTTAGCCTCCATTAAAGAAAAATGTTCAGAAATAATGCGCGTTTGTATTATAGCCATTTTTTTATACAAATGTCTTGTGTTCATTTTCCAAAAAATTGCATCCAAAAAATATACCTTTTTTTCAAGTCTTCCACATACAACTACCGAATAACAGTTAAATAAATACATTATAAAAACCAAAAGGAAATTGAAAAATAAAATCTGCTCTAAAACTGTGCATTTTTTACAGTACAGCCTTAATTAAGCTAACACCTGCTGTTCTTCTTAGGAAACTTACCTTGAGAAAAGTAGGGCAAAGCATCCAAATAAATTGTCCCATCCCAAAACCTCTCCTCGCTTTTGTATGTATTCTTTTTATTGTTGTGCCTCTTCTGCAATAAATTCTCCCTGCGAAATTAGCACAAGACAATTTTTTAACACCTTTAAAACGCCATCCGAAAAAAAGGTAGTCACGCCATCTATTTACCTGATTGATTTACTAAAAATCTCCGCTCGCAAACAAATGACACAAATTGCGCACGCATCTAATTTGCTGCACAAACAATCGACAAATCAACATTCAGTGCCGCCAGCTGGCATGCTGTTTTACCTGCTGCTTCGACCGTTTGTTTAATCACTGTTTTACCACGACGGATATATACGCTCTGCCTTACCGTCCATCATTCGGTTTGAAGATGACAAATAACAAGAAAATTAAGAAGAATAAGACACCTAAGATGATGAAAAACGGTGAAAGGAAGCCGCTGAGGTCTCCATTTGGTCGAGAATTTTTCTGATTGTTGGGAAAAAAGGCCTTGAATTTTTTATGCTTACAGCTATGGGTGTAATTAGGAAAACATGTGTGATTTTGAAATTAATTAATTGAATGGGCGATAAAAGGGTATATTTTAATTAAATATTGGTAAGATCTTAGGTTGGAAAAGATGCGGAAAGTGTTAGATTATTTACTTTTGTATAGTCGAAACTAACTATAATACGACCTAGAAGGAACTTACGAAATGTATAAAAAGCAGCCTAAATAAAGAACCGGAAAGAATTAAATACGATAGCAATTGGAAGCGATTTGAATAACATAAAAAACGATTTTCCCCTTTTATATTAAATTACAAGATGATCTGAGCAAAATCATATTGTCAATATTTATTTACGATGACAATGATAAAGTGCTCTGGAATATCAATTGTAAACTTTCTTTTTTACAATGTCTATATATCTAATTAGTATATAAATATATATATGTACTATTGGTAACCACCACTATAGAGCAAGTACAAATACACTCCAACATATGTACCTATATATGTATGAAGTAACTGGCTGAAATTAAAATTGTGTTTTATTTTTTCGAAAAAAGCTTAGTTGACTCGAAAAAATATTGAACAAAAAAATCACCAGAAATCTCGAAAATACATTTGCCAATTTTATCCCTACCTGTCAAATCAATCAAGTTTAACAGCCAATTCTGTAGATTAGCTGCACTGCAGAGCGAATAATCAGTGCAACCGCAAAATTGTGAATATTTCTACTTAACATTAGTGACTGGTTGTTTGCTTTTGGGACTGCATTCCACACACTAAATGAAAATTTTGTCAAACTTCTCTCATTCCCAGTCTTTTAAGACGATTTATTAGTTCTAAATCATCGCAACACTAAGAAAATTAAACGAGATGAGGAGGTGTGACCAGCTTATGGTTGTTTTATTAGATGAAAGCTTAAATTTGTAAATTTCTAATTCGAAGAGCATCATAGAAAAAATTTCATAGTTTTCATAGTTTTTTTACTAACGTTTTGAAATTTTCGATTTATTTTCCGTGAGAAAAAAGTTAATAAAACTAACATTTGTTTAATAAATATCAAACAATTTCGAAATTATCCACAAGAATTACATTATCCCTATTAAATTTACTTAAATAACTCTCACTAAATACTTTAATATGTTAACCGTAATTTGCCCATCTTTTATCCGCCAAAAAAGTAGCAAGAAATAACAAAACTTCTTGCCTCAATTCTTGAAATATTAACCCAAGGGGCAAAGACAGCTGTCCAAAAATGGAATCCAAACTAACTAAAGCTTCAAACCGTCATCCAACAAATTATCCCATTAAATATCACTCGGGAAGAAATTCAATAAATTAAATCGATTAACCATTTAAGCATACGCGAGTTGTCGACATAATTATTAGAGACAAATCGAATCAGGCAGAGACCCCATCTGGAATGGGGCAGACGCTTACGATCGACCACTGGCGGTCATCTAATTGACAAGATAACCATAATTCCAGTGACCCACATTAAGTGCAATTAACCAATGTCAAACAAACAGAGCAAAAGACGTTGGCAAGGGGACCTGAGGGGTAGGCATTTCACGTCTTTCAAAGAAGGGTTGTGAGGACGCGGCTCAATAGAGCGGAACAATGCCGAAGGGAAGACGGCATACAATCAGAATGCGTGTATGGCTTGTATGCGCGCGCTCTTGTAGAATAAGTGCGTCACGCATGCGCGTTTCTGAGCAGTAAAGTGGACGATGACGATAGTGATAATGACAAGAAAATTGCTTATACTTGCTTCCAGTTTTTCTTTCGAGAAAAGATCGACAAGTGCTCGATGTTTTCGACATGACGGCCGCCTTGTGTTGGATGCGATGCAGCGCGGTCCAGTTAAAGCGAGGCACACAGGCCAAGTGTCAATTGTTTGAAATTCAATTAATTCGAATTAACGCCGCCCGATGAATTTGATCTCCTCTGGCTATTTTTAGCTGCAATTTATCGCTGTTTTTTTTGCAATCGTAATAAGCCGTTTCTACCCGTTGCATTTTTTAATAAGCTTTATTTTATTCCTATTATAGGTGGCGTAGCCCCTGGAACTCCATCAGCGGCCATGATCATGGAAGGGCTGGAAACCCTAGTGGCGCCATCGCATCACGCATTCCTTTTGACAGAATCTGCTGCGGCAGCACACTTTAATGTGTTGAGCTTCGACACATGTCTGTTTAAAACAGCCGCCCAAACTAGCCCATCAACAGCCACAGCACAGCTAACGCCATCTGGGCTTACATCTCAGACGGCTGCAGCTACCCTACTGCACCACAGTCTAACGTCAAATAATAACAATAGCAGTAGTATACAAAATAACAATAATACGAGTACTAGTACGAGTACGAGTTCGAGCAGTGTTGCCCAGCAACATAGTGCCGCAGTTGCCCAGCATCATAGTAGTAGTGGAGCTAGTTCCATTCAGACAACAACCGGAACAACAACAATTGCTGGCAGTGGATCAGGACGTGGATCAGCGTCACACTTGAGCTTGTTGAATACGAGCGGGGCTAGCGGGACAGTTAGTTCAGGTGATCAGGCGTCACACAGGGAAGGACAACACGAGACTTCAGACGCACAAACTGGTGATCTTAATACACCAGTAACTACTTCTAGTGATATTCCATCATTTTTTGGGCCATCGACTGTCGTTGAACCGCCGCCAATTACAGGTGAGTGCAATATAATTGTATGAATGATTCTTTCAATTTTTTAAATATAGGTTGTAAATTTTGTAATGTGGTGACTATCCGTGTAAAACGCCGCGTGAAAATTGTAACGTTGGCTTGTCTAACTAATCCTAGATAATATCTTTCTTGTTAAAAGTCTTATCATCAACGAACTTATAATAACTTTCTAAGAAAAACAAGATGGCAATGCTTACAAAAGTCAATTCAGGATCTAAAATATAAATCACAACTATGCCCTAATATAAAATAAGACTTTTAACCTTCCTACGAAAAAGTATTTTATGTTGCACAATATTTAAACACAGCTTTGCGTCTCTGCCCCAAGAATGGTGCTACAACTCACATCGAAAGCTCTTAACTAGAATTAAATCTACAGAATTTCGAAAGATCAGAATTTCGTCAATAAATAAATTTTGGGCGCGTCGTAGATTTCAAGAAATGTGAAGATAAAACGAACTGGAACGACCACCTATAATGGTGGCAATAAATGTGGGATGCACTATATCGACGAAAGACAAGCAGTAGAAGAAAACGGCACCTTAAATTGATATAAAATGGAAAACATGCAGATTTTATGCTCGAACCAATTCGCAATCGTCACCATTTTGAAAAGATCGGCTAAAAACAATGCTACTGCCATTACAGAAGTCTTCCAAGTTAACGATGACAAATCAGCATAAATCACAGGGTCGTCTTCATAAGATTTTGGTTGTCGTGTCCCATGTAATGTCCGCTGGGAAAAAAAATTGTTAAATATTCAATAATCTGATCGAATACAAATGGACGCCTATAAAACCCTAATTAATACTCCCATTATTTGCGGAAAAATGAAAATTTAATTTAAATCTCCACGCGGTGGCTGCAAAATCAACGACTGATTATCTTAAACGTTCTTATTATCACAAAAGACGATGGCTTGCCTGGTAAAAAAAAAATATTTAAATATTTTGTACTGTTGGTGCCTAGAGCTAGAGATGTTACTGTTGAACGGCTCAGCACTAAACATTTTGATTAATTTTCACCTGTCAAATAAACACGGTGGATAGCCAGTGATTTTGCTTCTTACGCTTTACCAGCAGCCACAAGCTCCAAAAGAAACGACTCAAAGTAGACCTGTTTAAACGCCGAGGAGAAAAAAAATGTCGTATGGTTAGCTTATTTAATAAATCGTACTGTTAACAACTCGACGAAAATCAAACTTGATCTTGGTGATATGGACGATTAAGACAATATGAAAATGCACCTAGCCTTATTCGTCTTTTTATTCAGTAATAAGAGTGTCCAGTACATAATGATAATGTAGCTCAAAACCAGGATAATGTTCACCAGCAATTTGCCAGACAGTTCGTTCCATCGTGTAAAAATATGAAGAAAAGAATACAGCGAGAATGACTTGCCCAAGTAGCTGATAAATGAATAAAAGAGCAAAAGATAAAGCGCATCTAGTGGTCTGTCCCAAAAATAGATCGCGCACTCTCATTCCATGCAGTGAAATAAGCCAACAACAAGGAAAAAGCAAAAAGAAATAAAGTAAAATAAAAATGCTTTGAGAAGAAAACAGTAAAAGTAAGAAAATTAACTTGGCGAGAAACATTTTAAACGTTAAACAGCTTCACACACAGCATCGCAATGTGTGCGCACTCTGTCACTCAGAGGTGAAGGGGATAATTTTGCTTGTCGCCTATTGCAATGACATAATTCCTTCGAGCATTCCTCGGGCGACAGTAAATCATGTCCAGTGAAAGATAATAAAATCATCGCAATTCGGGACTGGAATTGGGGAAATTAAAAATGTTTAACGGTAGGGAGGAAATATCATGACTTTGAACATAATATTTAAACGGTAGGGGTTGCCACATGCCTAATGTGTAACGCCTTGTTTATAAATAAAATTTCGAATGAGATATTGCAGGTGCGCGTGGAGTAGTTGCATCTACTTTAAAGGACTTTCGTCTTTCGAAGATTAGAGGGTAACCAAAATGCTTAAAGTTTTTAAAACTAAGAATTTAAAACATACTGAGTTCTCAAATTCGTTGACGAAGGCGCGAACTAGAAGTATGCATATATATATGTATATATTATATATATTTTACATACTGTCCTCGTCCAAGAAAGAGGAACAACAACACCGAGAATCACAAATTTTGCGAAAGATTGCAAAATCTTATGTAAATCATAAAACTTGCCCATAAAAGTTTAATTGCTTAAAACGCAACAAATTCAGCCGCCAAAGTTTCTTCTCATTATTCAGGCTGCACGCCGCGGAATAAGGAATATCGCTGGCCAGTGGCAACGAAAAGAAACAAATCAACGACTGGGAAAAAATTCGCTTTGATGAATTGCATGGGTGCTGTACGTTAGCCAATTTTCTTAAAAGTCATTTTAATCGGCGCAAGTTGGCAGTGGAAGTCATTTCGGCAAAAGGGATCTCCTTGGATTTTTGTCCTCTAAAAGAATTGGCATAAAATATATTGGCCCGATCCCCAGGCAGAATGAGAAATGACCACATTACTGGATCATATTATGCGCGGCGGCCTGTTGAGGAAGGAGGCTCTGTCTCGGAGCCCGAACTGCCTTTTATAATTTCGTATCGCGGACAAAGTCAGAACTGTGATTAGAGATGCACTTTTGTTTCCCTCCAGTAGAAAATGGTCGGGGCGCGGAGGGAGTGGAAGTAGTTAGCATCGTACGAGAAATAATTTGGTGAAATCAAATAGCATGGGGTCGACAACTCTACAAAAGGTAGTTAGTTATTCCTGCCGAATAAAACACAAGTGAATCACCGCGACAATACTTTTCTCGCGAAATGTGAAATCGAGCCCTGAGTCGTGATCAGCAGTTAAAAATGTTGTCCAGCAGTACTCAATCCGCCGAGGGGATTGGAGAGAAGAAAGTAGCCAGAAGAAATCTCTGAGGCAGTCACAGATTTCCAATTCAAGACTCGACGGAAATTTGATATGACGAATTTGCAGGAAAATTGATAAGGGACGGAGCACGAGGGCAACATAAGCCCGTCATCGGCATCATATGTGCCACTGGATGCGAGATATGAGAGCTCCTGATCGGGCACTTGTTTACGATATTAAAAAGCAATACAAAAAAACTTCTCGGACGGTCATTTGAACGCGTCGGGAGCTGACCGTTCTGTTATTGTTGGTGGCGCATAGAATTCCATTCTGATTTCAATTTATGATTATGTGCCAGTCAGTTCACCGGAAGAAAAGCCATTATTTTCTTTCTAACCTTTTAATTTCTCCTTTCGATGACGGGCAACTATGTAATTTGAACATTTTTTTTTGTATTTCCAGGTTCAATTGAATCAGAAGACCTATCCTTAGAGCCCCAGACAGCATCCAGCCCCTGCCATAGTCTGTGCAGCCCCCTGAAGGAGGAGCGCACCAGCCCCACGCTGATAGTAAAGGAAGAATCAAGTAATAATAGTTGTACAATGTATCCACACCACAATAGTAGTCAAAATGCAGACAGCAGAAACTCACACAATCTACACAGTCTACATAACCACCATCAAAACAACCACCACCACAACAACCACCACCAACAACACCAACATCAAAGCCAACAGCAACAACACACGACACATCATCACAATTTACACCACAGCCAACACCATGGCCACCACCACACAAACAACAGCAGCCATCAGCTGCATCACAGTCAGCTGCAACACCACCACCACCAACAGCAACAGCAGCACCACCAAAGTGGTAAAATATCATATCGTGGCATTTTTACCACCACAGGTAATCCGTCGATGAGCGGATTAGCGGTGACAGCAGCTCAACTGAACTCACCCCAGCTCAGTGTATTACCTGGCCAAATGTCACCACCCTCAGCAAGCCTAGGGAGCAGCTGGGGCCTTCCAAGTCCAGACAAAACATTGTTCCAGCCACCTATGTTCAGTCTGTTGGGACCAGGACCTCAAAGCACAGCGCAGGCGCATTACACACCCCAAAACACATCGAGTCCTTCCCCGCATGCAATGCACACCTACTCAGAAGAGCGGCCGCCGCATGTCGAGCTGCTGGGTCTAAATATGGACTGTTCCAGCATAATTCTTAAGCAGCCACCCCCCAGCTACAGCAGTGGCTGTGTGCCCACCCTGGAGATGCAGTCTGGTCAACCCACCCAAGACATTCACCAGTACGCCCGCCAGCAACTGTCGGTTACGACACCGAAGTACCAATGGCTCGACTCACCGGCGGAATATGGGAGCCCACAGCAACAATCACTAGTGGTACCTGGTCCCTCGTCAGCCTCCTCGACCGCGACGGGGCTGATACCCAAGCAGGAGGCGTACAGCGACGCGCCCAGTCACATGCAGCCCCAACCCGGCCAATCTCAGTACAGTAGTGTTGTACAATTGGCAGAGTACAATCCGTCAACTAGCAAAGGGCACGAAATCCTGTCTCAAGTCTACCAGCAGAGTGCCATGCCCCTGAAGTTAGTTCCAGTTAAACCGAGAAAGTATCCGAATCGGCCGAGTAAGACGCCCGTCCATGAGCGCCCCTACGCATGCCCCGTTGAAAACTGTGATCGCCGATTCTCTCGGTCAGATGAGCTGACCCGGCACATACGAATCCACACTGGTCAGAAACCGTTCCAGTGCCGAATTTGCATGCGATCGTTTAGCCGATCAGACCACCTAACAACGCACATTCGAACACACACAGGCGAGAAACCCTTCTCCTGCGATGTATGTGGCCGTAAATTCGCCCGATCGGACGAGAAGAAGCGGCACGCCAAAGTCCATCTCAAGCAACGCATCAAGAAAGAGAACAAACTAAGTCAACAGCAACAACAGCAACAACAACAGCAGCAGCAACATGCAGCTGCAGCGGCAGCCGCGGCAGCAGTAGCGTCGACGTCACAGCACCACCCGCATGCCAGCCATCACATGCTTCACTCAGGTGAAATTCCCATTGTAACGACCAGTTCAACTAGTTTGTAGGCCGAGATGACATCATCGATCGATTGTAGCGCCCCCAGTAATTTTCCCGGGGGGACGGCCGGCGCCGGAGTAATTTTGTCTCCAGTTGTGTTGGCCGCTGCTGGACCAGCAGCTTCTGCTGTACGCTCCCCTGCTGTCCTCGCAACTGTTCCTGTTGCGCCGCAAAGCGATAGTAGAGCTGCGGACGCAACAGATGGAGGATTCGCTTCTACTTCTCTGGTGCCATTGAGGGCAGGGGAGCAGCAGCAGCAGCAGCAGCAGCAGCAGCAGCAGGAACAACAGTCCTTACTGCAACAGCAGCAAGGTGCTGCTCAAGAGCAGCAACTACAGCCCGAGGAAGAGGGTAGACAAGAAGTCCTAATTGTCCTCTGGCTGCAGTAAGTTTGCTGCTGCTGTATGATTTTTAAAAAAGTTCTGTTGGATCTGTCATTTTTTTCATTTTCTGCCCTTTTGATTATAATCCGTTGTCAGTTGATATGCAATTCATATGATCACTTTTTTAAAAACTTAAAATATGTCTGCAATCGAATTTACTTCGGAAGTGTTTATTGAATGTTGGGAACTTGTACACTAATTCCAATTATCTGTTAGGGCTTTACCCACATTGAGTTCGTTTAATGTTACCTTGTTAAACAAAATAAATCAGAACTAATATCGGACATTAAATACAAAAATACCTTTAAAAAGAAATTTTTTTGAGCCAATTTTCTATGCACTCTTGGTATTTAGTAATGAGTAGCTCCTTTTATGTCTCTGTTTAATGATTGCATTTATGTTTATTAAGTATTAGATTTTATCTTAGGGATAATTAAATGTTACAAATGTTCCGCCGCGAAATCAAATAAAACTCAATTTTTAACACTAAATCAGTTTTTAAGCAAAACACAAAAAGATTTCGTACATAACTAAAATTTTGTTTTCGAATAATTGGACCTGATATTTAGGATTCATTTGTTTTGTGACTATCACCACGTCAAGAGTTTTGTCACGCTGATTCTATCAGCACGACATGCTGGTGAAAATCGAATGCGCGTAACGAAAAATTATTGAAGATCAAATGTGTCTGAAAGCTCTTCATCACGCGCACATCCACCCGATAGCGAAAAGGCGGGAGTGGAGGAGCTCAAAAAAAATTCAATCAACGCAGTCTAACGATCTTATTGTTGCGTCTGAAGGCAAGCAGGCTACTGTGCTGCTTTTGTTTATCTAAGATCGGCTTAAGATTGACTTTTCTCCCTCAATACCCCAGCCACAGCCGCAAACCAGCCAGACATAGCCCTTGGGGCACCGACCAAAACCAAAATTATTTTTCCCTCACAAAGGCCGATCATCAAGCGCCCGAACAAAAAAATAAATAAAATAAAATAAAACGGCCACCAGTCAGCCAACAATCCATCCCAGTGCACCGTACCAGCAGCAACACACAAATGAAGGCATAATCGATCAAGGACTGATCGCAGGCATGTGATTACTCTGACTTTTGTTGTCTTATTGTGTGTTATGACATGGGAACTGCTTCTTAAATGATCGTGTCACTGGGGCTGACTGGGCCGACTTGATTAAGGATAGAGCCCCGAAGCTGATCCATGCCGCTCGCGAGTCAAGCGGTCCAGATCACTTCGGGATAAGTGCAGATGAGGAGATCTTAGCTGAAGCCAGTCAAGTTGACAAATGATTTTTCGTTGAGTAGAAGAAAAGAAAATCCAATTACAGGGCCAGGCGTTATTAAGCGGACGCATTGGCCCCTCTCCCCTTTTATTTAATATTATTTCTTTTATTTTGTTGCCCGTTATTGTTGCTGGGTACTGTTGCCTCCATTACGACGCGATCAGGTGAACCCAAGTGGCTGACGTTGATCACTTGACTATCCAGCGTATGTCCATTGAAGCAAGGTGATGTCACACAATTTTTGCGCCGTTAAATGCTCCCCAACACGTAGTCAGGACTGTTAGGCTTACGTTATATAGAATGAAATGAGATGAAAGATATTACGTTTTTATCTCATGGTGGCCGTAGGGTACTTGTGGTGCTCATTAAAACGAAGAAAAGTTTTATTAAAAAGTTGTCTGTTGTCATTAGTTGCCGATGGTTATCATCGTTTCCTCTGTTATTTGTTGACTTACGCCCGACGGCCGTATCAAATAGATATTCCGAGGGAGCCCCTTTCCGTCTGATCCATGTAATTTTAGGAATGATTTGCGTGAATTCCTGCACTCACTTGTAACTGAAGGTGAAAATAGGCGAATAGTGACAGCATCCTTTGTTGTGGCGATTATTGGCTTAGCATGATTTATCGCTGGCATAAGTACTTGTCAGACATTTCTATTTTTGATTTCATGCTGAAAATATTCGAAAAAGAAAACAAAAATAAGACACGAACTTCGTGTAAACAGGACTCGCAGTTTTCTGTGGTTTCCATTAGAACTATTTTTGAAGTAATACTGTAACCTTCGTTTTGGTATGTTAATTACGGGCTTGGAATTCACTTAGTGGGGCATTATATTTAAGTAGAATTTAGAAATTTTTGTAATTTTAAATAATTTCTCGATTCCTCGTGAAACATGCGTTAATAAACAGTTCTTCCCCAGCTTTGTTCAATATTAAAGTGTCGTTTAATATTTGTTTAAGCATTAAAATTTTTAAATCAATTGGTGTTTCAAATCATGCTATGAACTCTTTCATCCTATATAATTATTTCGTAAATTACTATATTACTATCTTTATTTTTACAATTAAAAAAAAATCCGAATTTGGCATATTACTGAAATTATTTGTTCTACATATGTTTATTCGTCAAATAACAGAACGAAACAAAAATTGAATTAGGACAACTCCTGGGAGGACAAAAATTACTCCGCCAGAAAGCAGTCTAAACGTCGATCGATGATTTTACAATGATCTAATTAAGCTAGGCTTAAGCAAAATAAAATTAAAAAAAAAAACTAATGGCTCATGTTAAGTGAGACATGCGCACAATCGTTGAATAGCACAACGAAGTGATGGATGTTGAACTAAACAATATAAAAACAGAAAAAGCGTAACACATTCAGATTAAGAAAAAAAAAAACACTTTTAACTAAATTAATGACGTCTTAGCTAAGGTGAGAACGATTAATCGACTTGCAAAAGATTCAAAAAAAAAAACATGGAAATATCTCTAATACTGTGATCTCATTGTAACTGTAAATATATTCATAAAATGAAGCCGTTATTAATATTATTAAAATGCATTAAACTTATTATTTGTGTCAACTAATTTAACGAGCTAACTAAGTAATTGATTAATCGCTAAGCGGATCGCACTAGAGAGCGGGCAACCCGTAGTTTTACATAGAGAAAATCAAAAGCAAATGAAAAAGGAGATGCTGTAGATGTTTTGTGCAGGGATGAGTGAAGCCAGTGGCGTGTCAAGAGACCTTTTAAATTTTTTAATTGTATAACATGTTTTCCCAACCCCTGTAAAATTGTGTTCTTTTAAAGAAACATATTGTTTTAGCGGCAGGTGCAAACTTTTATTTGTTTTACAAACTTTCATGTTTTGTTACGCTCATTCGACGAACTCAAATCAAGTTTGTAGCACAGATAAAAATAACTCTTTATGTTTTTGTAATTATGTTTCCTTTTTTTATAATTTTGACTTTGTTAAGTTTTATATTAAGCATTAATGAGAAAAAAGGCGAAAGACCAGTGAAATAAGGGAGTTTAACTTACAAGCAAAACGTGAATAAAAATATTTATTTTTCTTAACAAATTTCGTTTCTACTTTTAGTTCCGTTCCTATTCCGTTTCCTTTCATTTTATTTTTCAGTTATTCTGCTTATATTTATATTTTTTATAGAATCATAAAATTAAACTACAAATTCACGTTTAACAATACATTTTGCAAAATTTGAAAAATCTCAAATAGGGGACAAAGGAATATCAGCAGTCAGGGGTAAGTTATTTTGATTTTAATTATTTTCATTTTATATTCTTATGAATGAGATGTTCTATTTAACTCATTAACTTATTACATTTTCTAGTTTGTTTTTTCTTTTTATTAACATACATAATTGATTTTCAAATTGTTAGTATACAATCATTTGTTAAACGAATTTAGCATATTTCAAAAGTTGATATAATATGATTACATATTCAATTTCAAAGCATCAAGTATCAGTCAGTATCATATTATTTTGAACATAATGCTAGCACAAAAAAGAGCATATTATTTCACAATTTTTGACCACTCAAAAATCCCACAAACCGAAAATATTGAAATCTCTTATTTGTTGTTTAAATTATTCTCATTATATGGCTTCATAAAATATAATTTGGTTTATTTATTCTTGTACCTCAATTGAAAATAAAAGCTAGAAAATTAATTCAAAAACTATGGTATGACATTAACTAATATATAGAAGCTCTTCTTTTTTTTCTTTTAAGATTCTATGAAATATACATTAGATTTTACAAATTGCGTTGTCTTCGGAAGGCAATCAGTTATATAATTTTAGGGAACACAAATCAAAAACTAAAATTAAATTAAAGAAAAACGGTAAAAGAAAATCCCTTATCCAGTCCAAAGAACTGCTATCGGCGACAACAAAAATTAACTAGATTTAAACATGAGTCAAAGGGTTGTATCAATTAGATGTAGCAAAATATTTTGATTAGTACTATGTATTTTGTCATTAAAAAACTAAAATTTAATTTGAATTACCGACTTGCGATTAATTAAATGGAAGAATATGAAATATGTGTGTTCCGTCATTTTCTTACGCATTTTCGAAATTAAAACTTGAAACAAAACTTTATGAATTAAACATTGCACTCTTCGCAACATTGACTAGTATTATAAAAGTTAAGCAAAAAGTATGAGAAAGTAAAGCAGGATCAAAATGGCCTTAATATAGGACTACAAACCTAAAAAAATATATTTTTGCCATTCAATGGCGTTGTGAGTAAAACGAAGTTAAATGAATTTACAAATTTAAAAAAAAAAACATTAATGGTGAGACCGTTAGTAGATTATACCGCCTAAACGTGCACTACAGGTAATTAATTCAAAAGTGTGAAACATAAAAAGATAGTGTTGTGCAACATGCTTTTCAAGGAGCTATGTTAGTTCAATGTTTTATTCTGTTACCTGAAACAGAGATGTGCAATAGGACATAAAAATGCTTAAATTTTTATTGGAATGAGTCACACGCTGTGGACACCCGGGATCCTCGTAATTTTAACAGCGCCTCACGCGTGTTTTATTGTAGATTTCCGCGTTTATTACATTTTTACTATGGTTCAGTGACTCGTCTTGAACTGCATAACTATCAGAAATGTTAAGATCCCATTTAGCTTTTTCCTTCCATGAAGGCGAACTTTGTAATCATTGTAATTTGTAATTTTAATTTTGTTATCAACATGCTTTACACAATCAGTACCAAGTTTACCTATGAGCTTAATTTTCTTTAATTTTTAATCGAACTAGTTGTTATACGTTGTATAAGAATACTAAATGTAGGTATATTTGTATACAGAGCTTTCAAAGACGAAACCCAATCTTAAACTTTACTGTGACTCACTCCAATGTGTACATACACTTTTCAAAGCATATTTAATAATTGTAGGAATAATTTATTCCTCAAAATTTGTAAATATATTAAAAACAAAAGAGAAAAAAACAAATCATGTTGATATTAACAACAATAAAAAGATACGTTTTAATCAAATTTTACTTGCTGATAAAGAAAAATTTAAAAAATTTAAAAAAACAAAAACTGTAGCAAAATATATGTATGATGTATAGTAGTTATACACAAACCACACAAAAAAAAAATCGGCCTATCGTTGTTTACAATTTGAAGATTCGAACGGTGATGTTGGTGAAATCAAACCAACCCAATGTGACAGACACTCGAAGTGGAGTACAATGAACTCTTTCTTATACATTGAATATACAAAAAAGATTCATTACGTAATAATCATTAAGGTTAAAAGAAATTTGTTTGTTAAAAATATACACCTAAAGTTGCACGTAAAATAGGTTTGTGCGTGCAACTATTATATACTTGTACATAGCGTTAGTGTTTAGACAATGATCAAGGATTTAGAACTTAATGCAGGTCTATTCCACTCTTTAATTTTTTATCTTTTTGTCGTAATGTGCCGATTCCGATGAAAATAGAAAATTCTTTCAAAAGAACAAAATATGTATTAAATACAATATTTATACACAATCCATTTAAAGCGGAGGAGAGTTGAAGGGATAAATTTTATTGATTTAGATTTGAGATATATATTTTTAAAACCCTCCTTTAATATCCTCTTGTATATTTCTTCAAAACCATTTTTCAAAACAATAATTGAAAGCTCAAAACGGTTGATATTTATTTCTTATGTAATTTTAATATTTCGATTTCTCCTCTTTTCCATCTTTAATTACACTAAAACCGAATTTACTACTACTTCTTATTAAAAAAATGTTTTATTACAAAAATTTAAGTATGAAAACGAAATTAGCACAAAAATATCAATAAAGCTCATCTGCTTCAACTCTCTTTCCGTAAATCATCTATGTATAGGCTTAATTCGATCCAATAATAAGTGCAGAATGACGCCTACAATAGTTTAAACAATAAGTCATAATTCATCAACATAAGCTAAAATAAAATTAAGACACAAATACAACAAATTATATACCTACATAAAAAAATACAAAAGAGTGAGAATATTTACAAAATATATTTTTTTGCTTCGCAAAAATATGTTTAAAGTGAAAATAACATATGGAAATGTTATGTATTGTGACTACAATAAATAACGCCCAATTGGGTAGTTTAGGGCAAGTGTAACCGGACAAATGTTTATTGCTGAATAAAACAAAACACAGTAGTAAAATTAAGTGAATTAATGAATAAAAGTGAGACGTATGTAGTTAGGTTATTATAAAACTGTTGTGACTGCAAAATGAAGAAGAGGGTTCATTAATAACTTAAGCCAAAATTTATTGTATTGTATTTTATTACCCCCATCCCTCTAAGAAGTAAATAGATGTTCGAACAAATTTCTCTTTGAACAATAAAAAGAATAAAAATTTAAAAAAATATATATTAAATAATTTATAAAATAAAAAACTTTTACAGCGCTCAATATTTAGAGGAATATCCTTAATATTCGCTAATCTCGGCAAAACTGACTGAGCCCTTTTTTATTGTAATATCCTAAGTCATAAATTTTTGGAGCTAAAATTAATTTAAGTTGTGAACGTGGAACACTTAAAATAATTTTTTTATTGCTATTTAAGACCTCTATGAATGTGTAAGTGTAATTCTTCTTTCGGACTTTCCTTAAATTTCTTTTGAATTCAGAGGCAAAAATCGACGATTGTAAATACCAACACTATAAGGTGATCTCGATAATTGTATTGTATTATTTCAATAAACTCGATTTGATTCAATCGACGACACTTTCGCGGTCGTAGATGTTTTGATCGATCATTTTAGAAATTAAGTGATGTTTTACGGCAGAGGCGAAAAATTTAAGATAAAACAAAATAAAATAAAACAAGAATATATACCTTTCAATTTTCCCCTATCGAACTGAAAAAGACTAAGCATTCACCGTTTCGTTTAAGTGGAAATTATTATGTAACTTTTCTATTGTAAAAAGGAATTTTTATATTTAAAAAATCTTCTAAGATATTTTTGTTGAAGATATTTACAAATTTGAAGAATAAAACTCATTTTAAAAATTCTTTTCAAAGTGACCAATGTGTTTGATATTCAAAGTATTTCCCCATATTTCCTAAACTTGTTTTGGACACCAGTTTATTATTATTTTTTATTTGAATTCTGAACTTCCTACCAATCGATTAGAAGTTAATACAAATTTCACATATTGAATAGATTAGAACTGAAAATAGGGTAATTTTCAATTTCAACTATACATACAATAGGAAATTATTGAATATAGGGTAGTAAACTTTAAACCTCGTAAACTTTAAAATGAAAAAATTTTAGTGTAATAAAAAGAAAATTACCATGGCAGGGATATTTAACTAGAACAAATTATTGAGCCTTTTAATTTGGATAAGGTTTTTAATCGAAATCAATTTTTCATCTAAGAAACTTTCTTTGTGAATCAAAATGTGGAAACGATTAATTTAGATCAGATTACAACAAATAATATTACTCTTACTAAATTAAATTAGATAAAGGAATTGGACTCAAAAACAGAAACAAACGATGGATATGGATGAAATATTGACACAATTAGTAAACTTTTAACATTCTATAGCCCACATATTTACAGTGAATAGGCAAGTTGTTTCAAAATTTTGCGGTTGAAATGAAGTGAGTGTTGTAATAGGAGATATTTGAATTTTGGTATTAAAAAAGGCGGCGCCTTCAGAGCAATTTGTCTGCCCAAAAGTTTCCCCGGTTAATTGAACATGCCAACATAAATGCTGCTCAAAGTGTGGAAAATCGCATCTCCTTAGGGCAAAATATCAGCTGCTGCAAAAGGCACCGCTGAGGCGCGCAGCAGCCCGCTGATTCGTAAATTCGGTTGTGAAATTTGGAGCAATCGAACCGCCCCAACTCGCAACGTGTGCTACCGGTTCGATTAGGCCTAAATTATAGCTATTAGGCGCCAGTGTGAAATCGCAAGAGTCACCCTTGAGCTGGACCGAGTCGCAGAGCCGCCTGTCTTCCACCTCCTTCTGCTTCTGGGGCAATTGAACGCGATCGCGGCAAGAAAACTTTCCCGGCCCCATGCACGCCGCGGCCTATAATCATCGATGAAACGAGATTAAGAACTGCGCGCCGTTAGTGAAAATCTACAAGCAATCCCAGCAATTATGACTTATCCCAGCTGCGTCCGCGCGCCAAAAAATTCTGATACCGGACGATCTTGCCAGGGCAATAGTGCTGGAGAAAATTTGCATCCGCGACGGCGGCGGTGGCGGCGGCGGCGGCGGCGGCGGCGCTCAGGTATCGCAGCCCGGCCGCTGAAAGAGGCTCCGACGGCGGATGGGGCGCGGTGCGGGCTCTGTCCACTGGACGGACGTGCATACCGGCCGACGCGACGACGAGCCGGGATAAAGGCGAACAACCGCAGCCGATTTTTAGATCCTCCATAGAAGAGGCACAGGGGCGCTCCGGTCCACTCGACGGGCAGGCGAGCGGAGCCGCCATCCAGGCCGGTGAGCGATTTGAATGAAAAGTCTTCATCCATGCTGGAGACCACAAGTTGCTGCGGCAACATGCCCCCTGGACCACTTTTGAATAATTATTTGTTGTTGCTAGCCGTGTCGTGCTACAAGGCGCGTGCGCCCCAAACTAGAAATTCAGGAAATTTTCCGCACCAGTTGTTGTTGTTTGGGGCCGCTCCGCCGCGCGCCGCCCCGTGTTATGACAGGCGCAAACGAACTCATTTTTCCCGCCGAATGGCAAGAGGATTTCGCACCTCTCGCCCGGATCCAGGGATCCGGGGGGCTCCGTCCTATAAGAAATTCGTCCAATTCCTCTGGCGGGCAAGCGGCCTGTTATCGGTAGTCACCGCCGGTACTGCGCATAAATTACGCGGGACGTCCGTCCTCATCCCCGCTCTATCGCAGGTATTCAATTACGGGTCTGTCGCAGGCCCCATAAAGGCCAGCGCAGCGATACCAAAAAATTAAAAGCAAAATCGAACCGAGATGATCTTGTCTTGTTATTTCGGACAAATCGGGTAAAATTTATTTCGTGCTCCACATCCAAAGAGGGAAACAAAAGCGACGACGGCCGGGCCCACACGGTCCTCCGAAATTCGTCGATCGGATCGGACCACGCTGGTAATTTGAGCCGCGGAAAGTTGGGATCCGCGCGGCTCCGGGCGACATAAAACGCATAAAAAGGTGAAATAAAAGGAGACACAAAGTAAAAAAAAAAAATACGAGGTGAGCCGGAGAAATGCTTAAAATCTGATTTGACAAATATTTTAACAAGCGTGCGCGCGCAGATCAGCTTAGCCGGACGGGCGGCTGCATCGGGAGCACCTCTTTCGGGAATTTGGGGATTTTCGATGATTTGACTTTTCCGGATTTTTGTGTTCGTCCGACTATTTTTTCGTTTTTCCATTCACGCCGCCGCGTCGACCTGGACAAGAACTTTACTCTGACTCGGCCATGTCTTGGATCTGTGGAGAATTCTTAGCCCTGCTACAGGAAATGGATTAGGATTTAGGGCCCAGTGAGAAATTTCGTTCTCGGGAGGTCTTGAAAGCTTTATTAAGTGGACGGGGATTTATTATATTAAGTGAGCCCTGCCGCCTTTGGTTCCAGAGCGTCTGCCCAACTCGAATTTGTTCAAGGTAAAAAATTAAATTTACGTTGCATAAAAATTATTTACAATTCTTTACAAGTAGACCAATTGAGCACATCAAATAAGTTTATTAACATATTTATAGATACATGGTTATTTCTGACAATTACATTATTTCCTGATTACTAAGAATTAAGGAAGAAAATGTTTAACCTTATTCACTGGGATTCTTTAAATTTGTTTTCTCCCAAAAATAAATATCATTATTTTATATTGTATAGCCGGTTAGGCCATACAAAAATATTATAGGTGAATGGATTATAAAGTGCTAAATTAATAAATTGTATTGTACACATTTATATATTAAACTTAACAATAAATACAATATATAAATATGAATTTTTACCTAATTCACTAGCTCCATGGCCGGAATATTTTTTTTTTAACGAATACAGTAGTAAAGCAACAAAATAATGCTTTTTCTTTGATAATGAAGAACAAAATATTATGCTTAGTTTTAAGCTTATTATATACATATATTTGGTTTTAGTTTTTGAAGAATTTTATTGTAAAGGAATAAATGATGTTGTTTTTTTTTCATAAATCATTAAAAATATATATGTATATAATAAGCTTAAAACTGAGTTATGATATTTTTGTCTTCATTATCACAGAAAAGACAATAGTTTATTGTTTTTCACAAGTACACATTCACAAACTGATGGACGAAGTATTTTGCTTCTTCTGTTGTCGGAACGCCCGTTATTCTTATGACTTTTTATTCATATTTTAGGCCCTTAATATATAGAACTAGAAGAAAAAGCAAAGAAAACACGATCATTATTCCTACTTAAGAGATACAAACCAAGGCTTATCTTTTACAAATAGTAAAACTATGCTATGACCCATAGAGGATTATACACCTACTTCTCAATAAACTGAAATCAGTATTTATTATTTAAACATATAACAAATTCTTTATCTTAGGAGTGGTAAAAATACCACATCAATTTTATGCAATAGTTACTGACTAACCCGGTTTCACCCGGTGTATTATAAATACTACCCAAAATGCTCAATATTCAGATTATGAAGTTTAGTAACAGTTTATTAACACTCTAAACAAAAATCTTTGAATGTGGTCTATTCAAAACGCATTTTGCTACAGACAAAAGGGTCATAATGTATTCTATATTTATATGTTTCCATTTTTAAGTGTTAAATAAATAAATAAGGGTATTTATTTTTGTTCGCATTTTAATCGTTACCTTATTGAAAACGTTAAAACTTTAAACCTTATATATATTTATTACCTATTTGTATTAGAAATGATCGTCTGCCTAAGCCCTAAATGTTTCGTTACACATCAATAAATTATTGGGTATTAAATCAAGCATTCTAATTTGAATAATGAATCGTGTCTTCATTTCCAAACTTTGAAACCGGATTCACGATCAGCACCTCTAAAAACTCCAAATACCAATATTTATGGCAATCTATTGAAATTTACAATTTCTGGCCGCCATGCCATTCTAAGTCCACATGAAACTCTTAATTTTATGTTACCAAAAATAATCAATATATGTTAATTTGAAAGATGCAGTACCATCAGACAAAAAAATCAAAAATATCAAACAAACTATTTTGTGATTTAGCAACAAACAAAACAACTTTCAGCTTGATATGTACCAATGATTCAACATATTGGGTCCGCCATTTTAAATTTCTTAATGTTTATAGTAGATTTGAAACTAGTGGCCTCAAGATACCTATAGTACCAATTTTCAATTAAATTCGTTGAAGTTCGAAAGTTGTTGGTCCGTTATATTGAATTTCAAAATTTCTAGCATAGATTCACAATCACGAGCCATTTTGAAAGCCGCGAATAAAAATAACCTATCTATATGTTGGGCAGGAAGGGTGAAGACACTACACATAAAAAATTTAAATGATCGGACCAAACGTTTAGGCTTGATTGAGCCACAAACAAACCAACTTTCGATTTTATATGTATTTATGTATAAAGAGATTAAAGTTTGATCTAAATTAAACAGTTTGGAAGACAATTCTTTTAGCGAGCCGTCTTAAGATATATGTACATATTTTCATTATCTTGTTCCCTTAAAAACATCTATCAGGTAAAAATATTACATTCAAAGGACTATTTATGTTTAACAATTGACACATATTTTAAATGTAAATTTAGCTAAATACTTTAAAGAAGTAACAGATACATAATTATCTATATTGTGCAGACTTTAAATTCTTTATGTTTAATTTTCCACCGCTATGTGTGTTTTTACACACCAAAAATGGATTTTTTCACAGAAAATTGTGTAAAAGTGTATTCAGTTTCTTTACAAAAGAGGATAAAATTTCACCAATAATTAATTATTATTTTTATTGAGTTTTGCACTCAGATTAGTTATTCGAAAGAATTAGTACATACATAGGTTTTATGGAGAAAAGAATTATGTATGTGTATATACAATAAATAGGTACATAGCGATGTAAATAGGAGTATCATAATTCATAAATATTAATTATTTGTTTTAAAGGCTACACGTTCTGATAAGTTACCATGCCTAGCAAAAGACTTAGAATGTTTGCATTCTACTTTTACATAAAGCTCGACAATTTTGCTAATAATTTTCTCGTAAAGCGTTTCTTAAAATAAATTTTCATTTATCTAGGTGTCCCCCAAACTTTTTATCCCTCGTCTGGTATCCACAATAGTAGTCCTCCGGAAGAATGTTAATTTGTCTAATTCTTGCACTGTCCGTCCTATTACACATGCATCCAACAACAGTGTCTTTTATGTTTTTATTTTAGACAAATTCAGTGTTTTTCTCCACACTTTTTCTGGCTGGTGTCGCTTATAGTTTCATAGGACGACAGTGATAAAACATTCGAACTCAATCCGAAGTGATTCAGGGTGGAATTATGCTAATGGAGGCGAGGGATCAAGTCCATTTCGTTCAGAATGTCTCCTCGATTCTGTTGTTGCTGTCCAATAGTCGCACTCTCGATCCGAACTCCGTGCGCGCGCTATCATTTTATTTTTAGAAGACGACGAGATTTTTTTCCACTCCACGGACCCATCCCGTCCTGTACGGCTGGCACTTGGCGTTTTCTTCATTCGGTTGATTTTTATTTATTTTTCCTTTTATTATTATTATTTTTTTCATTTCTGGAGCGCGGCATTGCATTTTCCTAGGCCATTGGATTTGTTTGATTTCCTTCTTGGCGATTGCCAGTTTGGCCGCCCGTCCGCAAAAACTGCCAGGGAAGAGATCTGCAGCTAATAAGCCACGGGCGGCTATTATTTATGAGATGGGGCACCTAGCCGAGGTCTAGAGGAGCCCCCTGCTGCGTAGAAGCGCATTGAGTAAAACAGCGGCTGCCCTCGAATGAGTCGCGCGTTTGTTTTTCTTCGATAACTCGAAAAGTTTCCAGGTGAGAAGAACACACGCACGATATATGGGGCCCTTGTGGAGGGGCCGCGCGACGCGAGCACCGCCACGGACCATCTGTTGCTTCGGGGGAGCTCGACGACGCGACGTAGCCAGTTCCGCCAACAGAGTTGAGTTGTCGGGATATTTACATTTGACAAGTGGACAATTAATAAGCGGCCTGTCGCCGTTCGTCCTCCCCATTGGCCCGCGAGGCCCCAGGTCGGGGGCCCTAATGAATACATTTCGGCCCTCTGTTCAACGAATCTTTGTTTCTGAGCGCGGCCGCGCGTCTTTGTAAAAAATTTCCAGGTAATGAAATCTGAGTCTTGCGCGGTTAAGTGCCGCGGGTGGACGCTGCGTCAGCGGCCTGGCAGGGCGCTTTTCAATTAATTATCACTTCCATTTGCGGGCATCGCTGGATGTTTGCGCGGTACCTCTAAAGAAAAAAAAACATTTATCGGTAAGGCAGCGGCCTTACGACCTAGACCGTTCGCCTCGCGTCGAATGGGAGGGAGGAATGACAAAGGTTTCACCTTTAATTACGCCAGAGCGCTACGGACAGCACCCCAAACCATTAATATCCCTCCGCGGAGTCAGATATGGCGAACAAATTAATCAGCGGCAGTCCGTCCGGACCGCTCGTCCCATACCACTCTACTTTTGGAGCAGGTTGCAGTGGCGGCGGCGGCGGCGACGCTGCAGGTAATCGGCGCAGACCTGCGAGAATACGCTTAATCACGCGGATTTGTGGCTGCCGGTATTAATTAGGACCACGTCTTCTTAGGGACGGCTACAGACTGGCCTATGGCCGGACAAACAATTCGAGCACTCGGACAGTGTGCCTAATGGAGCACATTACGCCAAAAGATATTAATAGTGGTCGCCACCAGCGCGTAATGGACCTCTATCGCTTCTGCGGCGCGCACCGGCCAGAGGTTGCGCAGATTCCTTAGAGTCCGAGATCTCGCGGCGAAAACAAGTTTCTTCCCGGGGCCGCCGTGGACACTCTCCTCGGTGTTGGCTGGGCGCGGGCACCTCTCGGCCGCAATAATCTGGAAAGCCGATCTGCGGGGCCGCCAACAATAAAAGTCATATTCGACCGAAAAGCGCTCTCGGCCCGCTCTAAATACGCAATAAAACAATAAATAATACTGCTGCGGTGAGGTGCCCCAAAATGGGATTCGGTAGCCCAAGCGCAAGCAAAAGGAGCAACGCGGAAGCGCGATCGGGGCCCAACCTACCTAAATCGCATTCGGGGGCCGAGGTATAGATGTCTAAAGTTTTTCGGTGAATGAAGAGATGCTGCCACCGCGATGATGTCCACTATAACTTGTCCTGTCCATCGGAATTGTAAAATGTTTTTATTGCATCTTTTGGGCTTTATTGGGGCTCTTTAAGGTGCCCCATAACATTCCTCTCGCCAGCCGTTGGAATTAAGGCGAGGCCCGCGCGGATGTATAACTCTTGCGCAAGCCGCAATGGCGCCGGCTGCGATTGCAATTTTTTTAAAGGAGTTTTATCGCAAATTTATTTCATCCACGGCCGGTGGTTTATGCTGCGATGATAAATAAAGAGGAGCTCTTCAAGCCGGCTTTCGTTTTTATTTTTTTTTATTTTACTAAGTGACCTCGAAACCGGCCTCAAAGCCTCTTTCACTTTTGTTGCGTTTCCAGGGTAAGACATCAGGCGAAGATAAACGCGATTTGGAGGTCCTTAGCAAAGGTTTAGCTTAGACTGTATGAAACTAGTACTCGTGTCATTGCAAATTCCACTTTCCCAAAATATTCAAAAAATATTTTTAAAATTCCCACAACATAATATTTCTGCGCTGAATTTATAGTGCATTTTTACCATTAAAATCTCCGAACCGACATTTAACAAAACAATTCTAAAATTATCGATTCAATATAACAGAAAGCCACTTTACTTTTATTTATTGTATTTACGACTTTTCCTTTTACAAATAAAAAACATTATGAACCATCAGTTCAATACGTTTTCATTACAAAAAGCTTGTACGATATACAATAAATATCCAATTCAAGCAAATCAGGTTTCTACAAATCAATAAAAATCACGACATGAGTTGAGTATAAATTTAACATATTTTGTACGCCAAACACCTTACACAGTAGGTTAGAAGTTAGTATTTAGGAAAATCAGCAGTCTGAATGGAAAAGTCAGCGCGTGCCAAAAATGATACACGTGTAAAGAAACGTGCTTGAACTTACTGTTGTAAATGCTTTCCTATCATTACCGGAGGGTTCACGGAATAGAGAAATTTATTAAAATTGAAATTATTTAACAATAATAAATACATGCATGCATTAATTAATGTGACAGTTACACCCTGCAGAGAAATCATTTGTTGGATAAATCTAAATTATAATTCCTGCTCTTACCCTAGTTTATATTTTGCTTTGGGTTAGTAGACTAACCCTCTAAATTGGGTATGTAAAATTATCTAAAAATTCTCTCTTTATTTATTGACACATTTTAATTATCCATGGCACATTCTAATATAGATGGTTCTAATATGAGAATGAGATATGCGAATTTTCCGCAACTGATCTTGTTTTATGTATTTTTTGAAGCATATTATATTGATTTATGATCAAAACTGTACATCTACATAAATTGTTTCTAGTATGACCACTAAAATAAATTCGTTCATAAACATATTTCTTGCATATATTGTACTTTAAAGCGGCAAATTCTGAGTCTCCTTATATATGTACATATCTCTTTATTTTGAGTGTGTACGTTAAATCTGCACTAATGAAATTTAAAAAGTTATAGTTTCAGTGTGTTTGTTAAATTTAGTTAAAAAATACTTCATTAAATTTTGACTCTCAGTGTTTTACATCAGTATCTACATTAAATTTTGTATACTAACGCATATAGATTAAAAAGTAAAATAACCTCACTTTCCTAATTATAAAATAAGCTCTTTATTTTTTGATTTTTCATTTGTAAAACTTGGAAGAATATAATTTAATTTTAATAAACAGCAGTTTATGATATTCTTTTGTTTTGATATTCAGTAATCTTGTTCATAACCTCACTCTCCTGGACTCTTTGTTTTTTAAAATGACCATATAATTCTTGTATTTTATTGCTTTGACTAGTCCGTTCTAGATCCGTAAAAGAACGACTTAAGCTTATAAACTTGAAACTAGTTCTCCGACCTTAGAGGTAAAAAAAACAAAAAATCGTTGCCGAAAACAACTTAATTTTCATATGCAGGCAAAGTTGCTCCTTTAAAAGTGCTTTAAAGTAAAAAAATATTTTTTTTTATAATATACATATTATACATAACAGAAATGTGTAGAAATATTTTTGATTATTGTATTTTAGTTATAGGGCTGATGATTCCCACTCGAGTAAAAATAATCAATTTTAAAAATGCGGCTGTACAAAGGGCGTTCAAGGGCCAAGTTTTAAACATTTTGACCTTACAAGACTTCGTCACATCCGATATATGGGACTTACAGGGGTTGCTTAACAATAAAAAGTGAGGCGTACAGGGGCTGTGTATGGGCTTGTACATTGGCTGTACATGGGCTGTTTTTAAGTAAAAATGAGCGGGTAGAAACTTTGTCGCGGCTGTGTTAATAAAATTCAGTCATAGAATTGATCTCACTTCAATAAATAAATAATTATTTTTTCAAATTGTATTCAACCGCTGTACGCCCATATGTGTGACCGTTTGATTTTCACTGTAGTGTGGCATTAATACAACCCAATGTAAACCCAAACTATGATCGATTAGAATTTTCATTCTAAATAGGACACCGTATACCCTAATGTACAGCCTTTCAGATTAATTTATATTTGTACAGGCCGCGTACGTCCCTAAAAATTCTAAGTGGCCGTCGTTCAGCCGCTTATTATTTTTACTCGGAAATGTTTAGAAATTACTACATTCGATTCAAATTGTGCGAAACGTTTGTAAGCAGGTACACTCTAAGACATTTTTGTTGAAAATTACTACAATAATTGTAGGCGATATAATTGCCTACAATGATTGTAGCGATTTTCAACACTTGCGCACCCAAAAAAATGTGTGTAAAAATACACCTAACTTGTGTAATTAGTTGTGTGATATTACACATAAAATGTGCAATTAGTACACACTTTGTATATAGCAAAATACACACAATTTGTGTAAAATTCGAACTCGTATAATTTATAAATGATTCCACCTCCAATAGGCAAACTGTTGACTCGAACAATTTTACTTGGGTGAACTGCGGCGGTTGATATTTTTATTCTATTTATTTTGATTATTATTAAAAAATTTTTTTTAATCCTTTGAAGAAATTTCAATCAGTGATAGCATAAAAATATCAACTACAGTTCACCCAACTAAAATTGTTCGAGTCAACACTTTGCCTATTGGAGGTGGAATCATTTATAAATTATACGAGTTCGAATTTTAAACAAATTATTTGTATATTATTGTATAGTATACAGGGTGACCGGAAATTGCTGGCATTCCTCTCGGGAGAAGAAACTATGACTAATTTGGAGTGATTTAACCTATATCACTTGAGGGTCGCAACTGCACCATTTTCGAGAAAATCTACTTATTGTACACTGCTCCACACCTACATTTTCAAATTTAAATAAAAAACCAATAATGTTTTCGTCGAAAATTATATCTTTTTGGATAGCTGAGGATACTGAGATGTAATTACAAATTTACAATGCTTTCTACGACAAGTTCCATAAATTTTTTTATGATAATGACACTTCTGTGAAGAATTTTTATTTTATATTTTTTATTTATTGTAACACAACATAAAATCTAACAGGAAATTTTGTGATTTTTAGCTTTAGGAAGGTTGTCCAAATAGTAAGCTATGAGATCACGGAAAAATTCAGGCCAAAAAGTGAGAATATTCGGATTTTTGTAAAAAGAAATACGAAGTAGATTTTCTCGAAAATGGTGCATTTCCGACCCCCAAGTGATATAGGTTAAATCACTCCAAATTAGTCATAGTTTATTCTCCCGAGAGGAATGCCAGCAATTTCCGGTCACCCTGTATATAAGAAAACATAAGAAAACTAGTGAGAAAAGAAAACCGTGCGCATCTTAATCCGCCAGAATTCAACACATAAATGAGAAAATTGAAGCTTCATTACTATTACTTACACAAAGAAAATAGCATTAATACACAGCCTATGTAAAAGTACACACTTTTGTGTAATATCGCACAAAAGCACAAGCATTATTACACAGACTGCGTAAAAGTGCACAATTTTGTGTAAAATTTTTTGTATACTTACAAATTATATGCATTCGTACACATGTAGTGATTAGAAATGCACACATTTTGTAAAATTCAACAGAGAATTATTCGATACTACAGCCAAATGTAGCGAAAACCAACACTGTAGTGATATTCAACACGAATTTGCTGTAATTATTGTAACAAAATTACACAGAATCCTTGTATGAGTTTTAGAGTGTACCTATACTATTAGAATTAGTTTTCAAGGTCACAAATATATTTAGTTAATTACCCGGGCCAGAAAATACTCGACTGACAATTGGGCCGCATAATGTAGACCTAGTTGAAGCTATTGAAGCAAATAAACATAAAAATAATAAAACTCTGCTCGAGAAGATAACTCGATCGGATTCCTTCCGCGCTCTTAATTGCTGGAGCTCTCGCTATAATGAAGTCGTCCCGGCGTGATGACATCGGGCAAAGAAGGTAAATTGGCAACAGGGGTTTTCACCAGCCGGGCTCTTGTTGGCGATCCGTGTGATCCATTTTTTCCCTCCGGAGCAGATCGATTCCAAGTATTATTTGCGAGCTTCCAGGATGGGGCCCCTGCGCAGCCCTAGCCGCCTGCCGAACCAGTCTTATTGCATGCACCCAAGCGGCTCGATGGGGCACTCTGCGGGGAGATTGATCGAACTCGTTTGGTACAAGCCCAACTTGTGGTGTCTCGTCATGTGTTAATGAGCGCCAGATAAGTGTCTTTCTTGGTCGGCATCTAGATCAGGCTCATTCCACCGCTGCCAGAGCGGAGCTGGTGCTGCGCCGGATCGTGGCGGCTACCATCGCGTTGTCGAGCAGCGTTCCAGCCGTGTTTTACCACCTTTTTTTCTTCCTCGAACATCTCCTTGGGTGCTTGCAAGGAATTCGGTTGATTAATTTCGCTGGATGCCGGTGGGACATTCAGCGAGCTCCTTATCGAACAAACTTATACAATAATTTCTGTGGATTGGAAGTAGAACACAAAAAAACCAATTCGTAAAGGACCTCCAGGCGTAGACTTGAGACTTCCGCAAACTGCAGCAGCCGCATTCCTTTTAAAGTCAGTTACTTCCAGTCTAGACTTTGTTAGTAATTAAAATCTCCCGAAACAATGACGCGTCCGCCCGAGGAGTTGACCCTTCTGCAGGGAAACGTCCCAAATCATTTTCGGAACGAGTCCGCCAGCTGCGGGCTGGCTAGGCACGGTGAGCCCCAAAAAGGTGTCGCAGGTCAGTTTCTCGAAAAAATTGCTCCATCGCTCGATGCTTGGGGTCCGCTCAGAACCCTACCACCTTTCCTGGTTCCTTGCGCTCCTTCCAGTGCGGCCCCAATGCCGGTGCTCCGCAAAACTTCTAAATTTAGTCGCGGTGGTCATTAATTAATCCCGTTCCGGTGCCATTTCTTCGGCGTCGTCCGCTGTTTTGTTCGCCGTTGAGTTCCCTTAATTTTTTCCAGTGCCCCGGGCCCCGGGGGTATGTCGTGTTTGTCTGCCTTGTGCAGTAATGTCGGATTCACACCTCTCAAATTCGAAAGAAGGCGAAACCAGAAAAAATAAAGCGAAATAAAAGCGAGACAATCAGGCAAACGCTCCAAGGAGGACGTCAAGGGACGGCTGGAGCGGTGCAGTACCGGGCCATTGATGGTTTCCCCCTGATTCTGGCTGTGTCGTGATTTGCATTTTACAACGTTCAGGTTTTTCAGATTCGGAGTCTTTTTTCACTTAAGGATAATAAAAGAAAATAGTGCAGGCTGATATAAAAATTCTTCGAATTGAAAACCTGGACTAGAAAAGTACTTAGCCTAAGTTTTATATTGTACATTAACATATACTCGTACACATACAATATATAACAAATCGAAACAGAACCGAACACTAATAAATTTTCTCCTAATAAAAAATCACCAATTATAATTAGGTAAACAAATTTGTTGTATTTTCCTTGCTCTGGAAGCATAATAGGTGTTTTTGATAAGAC
Organism: Machimus rusticus; assembly: GCA_951509405.1. NCBI lineage: Eukaryota > Metazoa > Arthropoda > Insecta > Diptera > Asilidae > Machimus > Machimus rusticus. The sequence continues at coordinate 11,524,637 of OX608054.1, read as the reverse complement.
TTTTTTGGTAGATTACGAATCCGAAAATAAAATTTTTTCAGCACGTCAGGTTTTTAGTAATAATATTATGAAAAGTGAAAAAATCCTTATTATGGCCATTTTTGAAAATTTATTAAAAAATAATGGAATGACGTAGAAGCTCGAAACATATCTCCAAAAACAACTTAAATGCTTAAGTACACTTCTATAATATCAGTTATTTGATCAAGATTGCTCAAAAGATAAGTTTTTGCATGGGATTCCTCAACCTATGAGCCCAGTTCATTTATTTCATAGAGCATAGCAAAGGTTCATGAAAAACTCATTCTGTAATCAAATTTTAAGAAAGTTTGATTTTATATAGATAGTTAAGGATCTAATCTTTTATTAGAGGTATGTTTCACAATCGTGCGATAACGCGTTATTTTTGAAGAAGTTTTCAAATATGTCTAATATTTACCTAACTTTTTTCACTTTTTATCCCCATATTTTTCGAAAATAGAATAATTTCATTCATGAATTCGTAATCTACGGAAAAAGTCTTATAGAAATGATAGTGTTATTGTATAATATTACTTATGTAATCACTAAAAAGTAATTCTAGAAAAAAATTACAATTGCAATATACAATACAGTAAAGCCAATAAAAGGACGATGATATATGTACATATCATATTACCTCTGAATTTCTTAAAAAAGTTTCAGTCGAATATTCTGTTAAAAAGAGATTTTGACATAAATTTGACTTTAATTTCAAAGCAATACAATAATATTGTGAAATTGAATACGCTCGAAATTCTAAATTTCAATTGGTGTGTCGCTGGTATAACACTTGAAATATAAGCGACCGACAAAGTCTTTTGTACGAAATTCTAAATTTCGATTGGTGTGTCGCTGGTATTACCTACCTCCAGAAATTCTACACGAGCGCTGAAAATTAGGAAAATTTTACTTTATTTCAATTTGTCATTTAAGACAAATGCATGCTCGTCACTGTCAATAAGTCGAAAAAGATATTTGCGTCTAATTCATGAATTTGAAAGATAAATGAAGAAGGAGAAATTGTCTTAATTTAAGGTATTTATACAATACAATTTGCAACGAAATTTTCTGGACTGGACTTGTAGAATACGAGTTTTTATTAAGTGGTTTTCACAGTTGTTATAATTTTTAGTCACTGATTTAATCTATTCCATTAGTGGCTAATTCTGAAATTAATAGAATAGGACCCATTATTTCTTTTTGGTACGTAACTTTAAATAAAAAAATTTATAAATATTTTAGACTATGAGACTGTTCATACTTAGGGATTATAATTATTGAATAGTTATTCAAATATTAGCAAGGCTAGTTGCAGTTCATAGCATTATTGAATACTTAAATGATTTTCAAGTCTTTTAATTTGTATTATCTCACCAACTGACTATCTTATATGTTTACTTATAAATACCGTATAGTATAAAAAGTAAATGGTATAATTAACTTTACATTTTTTTAGAGCTTTAGTTAGAAATCTTAAATACGATTTTTATGGATTAATTTTCAAAAAACTTCACCCTTAGGCTCGCACCACAGCTTCAGCCTAGAGGTCTATACAGATCCTAAATAGTACAGCCTTAAACCCAGCGGTATTTTCTATTAATTTAATTGTACTATTAACCGAGATTCAATTAAGAAGACTTCTCGGTAGTTCTTGGGCACGATCTCAATTATACGTCCTGTCTATTCAGTTTTGTTTTTTTGCAATTATGCAGTCCATAAAACTGCGCTCAGAACAGGTCGTCCATAGAATCTGTTAATAGCTAGATGGAAGCACCTTGCCAGTGCTTGCAGAAGGAAAGAGTGATCGGTCCTATGATCGATTGGTGCACTGTCCGCGCTACATGCGTCCTCGACTGCCATTACTATATAATGTGTCTATGATGTAACTGAAAAGCAGGCTGCCAGACGGCGAGCACCACTTCCCCTGCCAGATACATTTAAATGCCATCACGCCAGCCAGTGTCTCATAAAAATCAATTTTCGCCTAATTAAAAAACAAAATACGAAAAAAAGGAAATAAATTCCACTCGGGGCTCGCGGTGGTCATACCGAATGTTCGTGGCCGCGGTGCGCGGAACGGCAGCGGCTAACATGAGAGCCAGGGAAAGCGGTGAAGGCGCTCCGCCATTAGAAGTGGCCGCGTTAAGTTATGTCACATTCACACGCGTCCTGGAGAACATGCAATGGCCGGTCCCGGTCTAATGTGCCGCTGCCGCACCGTCGCGTCGTCGCAGTCTCGATTAGAAATATCTTCCTGATGTGCATCGTGCACATAACCTACAAATTTTACGATTTAAATTTGCCGAGTACGCCGATAACACGTCGCCGCAAGCGACCCGCGCTGGAGAGAGATCTCGACAGGTCTTACTGGCTTCCAGGGCGGCACCAGTGGCGGCATTGCTTAATTTTCAATTCATGAAATCGACGTGAGGTGGCCATTTGTCAAAATACTGTCAAAATGTAGACCGACTTTGGTCGCCAGCGACGAGACCCCTTTCAGATTCACCACTCGGTCGATACATGTCGAGTATTCAAATTTTATTTTGACCGGTATCGCTTTGAATCTAGTGAAACATGCTCCCGTTTCACCTGCGACTTTGGACTTTTCGTAAATTCCCAGTCGCTTCTTTAATGGGTTAGATCGTGGGTCAGATTTTTTGGCTTCGGTGAGAAAAAATTATATTTTTTGTTCCCCCGCCGCTCCATAAATTTTCTAGACACGTAGAGTTTATCGGCCACGTAAGATCTGAGGAAGATCTGCCAAGTAGCATGATGCATAGGAGTTCACAACGCGATGTCCGAGTTCTGATTTCACCTCAAATAGGTCAACACACCGTAAACAATTTGCTTTAAGGTATTATCGCATGGCTTAACCCTATATTGATTTATGACGTCATGATCAATTCAATAATATAGGACCTGAGTAACAATTTTGAATAGCAAAGGATCAATTTTAGGGCATCAAAATGTGAACATAAATAAAAAAACATTTCAATTTAAATGAAATTATTTTAGTTTGTAAAAGAAGCTTAATTTAGAATTTAAAATCATGTTAAAGTGCGACCTGTATAATAAAATATTGTACAATTAAAATTAAAAATCCTAGCTCAGTAAGGAGTTTAAGTTTGATTTTTCGAGGTCGGAGATTCATTACATATTTTATAATAATTATGTATTATAAAGTTATAATGGTTTTACTTTTGATCCTTCTTATATTTGATTTTTAAATTTTTTATCATTATTAATTTATTTATTTATTTATTAATTGATGTCTTATTCTATTTTTTATTTATATTTTATATTTACAACATTTCCACACCACCTGTGAGGTAGAGTTTTAGTCACGTTTTTTTTTTTTTTTGTTCTATCTACTGCACAATGAAAGATATTTGTAACTATTTATATTCTGAGAACCATAAATATAGTTTGACGGACTATATATTTATGTACATACATACATATGTATATTAGGTATGCCAGAATAATAGATATAAAATACTTTACTGTATTGAAAAAATGATTGATATCATGACTATTTTACACTCTCTAAGCCATAAAATCTTTTCTCAATGTAGGCTTATCATCATTATTTAGTTAACTAAATGTTGTACCTAATCGTACCTAGATGAAATTCCTCGAAAACGAAAACACTTCCCACTTCCCAAGAAGACTACATCAAGCAGCAACCTGGACCTTCTAAAATTACCTAATAAAAAAAAACCAAAGGAATTTACTTATAAAAAGGTGTTATACATACAAAATATATTTGTAAGTCAATAAAAATACATAAAATATAATATTTGCCGATAGCAATGAAGCAACAATGATTTTTTTCTATCAAGATACCTATTTACCTTTGACTATCCTTCTTCGAAGTACTAAAAAACTCTCACAAATAATCAAAATATAAAAAATTATTAGTAGAAATTATTTGTTGCTAAGTTCTCAATAAAATAACTCTCGTTAAACGCAGCTAAACTCAACTAAAGAGCTCGGATTTAGCTGAAGTTATGAAAATGTATTGGTAGGTTGCTTGATTCTGTGTGTTTTAAAAATTGAGTTTTGTTTTTATACACCGTACACAATATCATAATTTTCGTTGCTTAATCCATTTTTAAACACAAATATTGCTATAAATTTCAATGAGATGCGAATATATCCAACCAAGAGCTGCCAAACTAACCCAGGTACATGGAAACGAGCAGAGTTAATCTCAGTGCTTTAAAACTCATCGAAAACTCAACTCAAACTCAACCCTGTTCATGGAAACACAGTATGTAATAATAAAAAAAATAAATCCCTACCCAAAAGAGGAGGTTGAATGCCCAATTAATTGGACTATTTCACAAAATTAAAATACCTCCAAATAAAAATGAAATATATAATAAAAAAGTTTTACATATGGAAAGTATTTTTGATGAAATTAAATAAAATATATAGTAGTAACCATATAAAATTCTAGATAGAATAGAAAAAAAACGAATTAAGACTGATAGGGCCCAAAGTAACTTTCATGAGAATTGTCGTGGTCATCTCGTAACAGATCGAGGCTCAGCATAATTGATGCAAACACCTAAAAGGCCTGCAGTTCCATTTTTCACTATCGGACAGAATCAGACTTCAAAACGGTCCGAGAGTCCCAGGGAAGAGCCAATAAATGACAAAGTGTCGACCAGGAGCAAATGTGTAATTTAAGCCGATCGATCGGCAATAATTCATCGCTTAACCCGATCATTACGTCCTAACTGCGGGGATCAATAAGATTCGGAGCGGGAAACACAGAAACACCACCTGAGCCGGTGCTGGGGCTCCGCTGGCCGAGCTGCGGCTTCTGCCGAGTGCATAAATCGGTCCATAGCCCAGGTGATTTGATATTTCCCCCTGTCGAGGTGTGGGCCCCTCGCCGGAGCCCCGCGCCCAAAACCGCGGAGACGAGACGCGCGCGTATGAATTAGCCGCGCGCACCGACCTGGTGGGCGTGTCAATCGGTAGCAATTGCGGCTGTAAATTAATTCCCTCCGCCGATTGCAGCCGAACGGTAGCATTCGCGCTAATTTCTGGTGTTTTGCAGTAATCACACAAACGCAGGAAAGGATCTCCGCGACCGGGCTGGGGCTGCTGCGACTGCTGAGGCGATCCGCGACAGCGAACGGCCCTGGACGCGGGACGATCGATGTCCATGAAATCGACGGCGCAGGTGAGTGCGTTGCGCGACCACTGGCCGGATTTAATAGATCTGAATGGGACCGGACCCCGGGTACGACAAAACGACCTCCAGATCCGCGAGGTACAAATTGAAGAAAAACGCTGAAATTAATTAACGGCGCGCTCAATTAAAAACTGCAACGGGAAGGAGACAAGATCGACAGCGGCACCGCACCGCGTTCCAGGATAATTGCGAGGCTGTGAAAAAAACACAGCGCAAAAGAGGGAAATGACGGCTCCCTTGATAACACCTTTCGGGGGGATTCCCCCGCCGCGTGGGGACGTGTGCAGCCGCACTCACCCGAGGAGGTGGGACTGGCGCCTATTAGCTACGAAATCAAATTTTCTCGGGTAATTAAAGTGATGGGAAAAATGAGTTACTCCGGGGAGATTCAATTACGTCTAGAGCCATTATCTAACGATTATCAGTTTAGGACGATTAGAGGGCCATTTAGCAGTGACGCGACTCGAGGAAAGTTTTTCCGCCTTATTTCGCTACTGTTTCGTTGTTTGTTGGCGTAATAAATTGGAAGCGATAAACAAACACATTTTACAACAGAAAAAAGTAAAGCAAGGGAAATGGATCTTATTTCGCCGGAATCAAGAAAAGAACTATAAAATGTTAGAATATTTCAAACTTTCTGAATTAGGACTATGTATTAGTAAACGTATATATAGAGAATTTTTGATTACATACTTATTTTCTTAAGCAAAATAGAGTTAAAATTGTAAACCGTACTCTAAAATTAAAGCTCTTTAATTCTAATTAACTTACGAGTTACGACTCATTCTAGTTACATTCTAATTTAAATTCTATTTTCAATCCAACCTTTCAATTGCAATGTCTTGTAATTTATTTAGCCTTTAGTTTGGATTTTAATTTTAGCTATAAGCTTAGATTTGATTTAAATATTAATTAATAATTTTTTTCTGATTTGAGCGCTGGGCGTAGAAAGACTACAGTGTTTTTTTTTAATTTATCTTTTATTTGGATGACAATTCTTGTAATAAAATACCATACACTTTTGGACAAAAAACAAATACAAAGTTTTGCACAACAAAAGCAACCATCCCAGTACTAAAACTTAATGTCTTTTTTTCCTTATTTTATTTAGGGGACAATAACAAGCTATAACCACCTTTAACCTAGTTTTCTCCTTTCATAAAACATTACAAATAGTTGACTTCGCAACAAATTCACAATTCAATTTAACTAACTTAAAAAAATAAGGAACTTCGGTATATGTTAGTGTTAAAACTAAAGCAACCTTTTAATTGCCTCTCTAGTACTGCGTATAGTAGTCTTTATTTTGAATAGCCTCAGCACATCTTTGTGGCATAGACTCTATTAAATTCTGTTAGTAGATTGAGGAATATTTTTCCATTTTTTTCAGTGTTTTCATTATTTCTCTTATTTTATTCCGAAAAAACGACTCACACTGTTCGCCGAAAAACAGGCCCAGAAAAAAATGAATTTCAATACAGATTTTAAGATACGTTAGACTTTACTTCTTTTTTTGTCTGTTCAAAAATGCACCATTTGTAGAACTTTATTTAAATTCAATAGTTATTACAGTGTGAGTTATGAAACTATTTGAGTAGAGCTTTCGCATTTTTGGCCATTTTTTATTATTATTTTCAGTCTTTATAACTCGTTTTACTTTGGCAAAACTTCTTTCAAATTCAGAATTTTTTACGTAAGTTAAGAACGTCAACGTCCTGCTTAAATATACCATGTATGTATTGTCTCTCACTAACCAGATAGAAAAAAACGTTATTTTATTCGCATTTCTTACAATATCAAAGAAAATTAAGAAAAGTATAAACCATTAATCTGGAATATACAATTATGCAAGCACCTGAATCATCACATCAATTCAAGTCCTGCCAAACACCTTTTGTCCATATCCCTCTGGAGATTTCGTAATTGACCGTACCGTGATTTATTCGAAGTGGTGCGCGCACAGATTGTGATTTATTCGGCCAGTGGCGTGCAACAGGTACACGCGAGGCATGATTAACAGCGGAAGACCAGTCCGACTCAGAATGGACACGGATGTGTCTCTGCGTGCCGACAAGTGTTATAAAACAAATTTTAAATTGTACCCTGTAGAAATGATGGAAATTTTATTACCGGGAATAGGGCCCCTCCCAACGGTTAGAAACGGTTGTGGCACGACTATCCCGCGACACTGTGCAGACTCGCACAGAAGATGTCATTTGTTTGGAGTGAAAAGCGTACAAACGAGGCGAACAATTGTCCACGAGGCGAGGTCCAAAATCACCCGAGAACGTCCTAAACCAGGGAGAGCTCCGGAGCAAGCAGAATCCGGCTTATGGCCCATTCTGGGCGAAGATAAATGGATGCGCGCGCAGCTATGCCTTTACACCGATTTTCCTTTGCGGACATTATTATTATTATCTTTTTTCTTTATTTTTTTTGTTCGTCAAAAAAAGTAATAAACCTGGGGAATGACATTGTGGACAAAAACGAAAACATTTGCACAAGCGTAAGCAACGTGCGCGTGCTCACTGCTTTCGTCAGGTTTTGTGCGGCTGAATGCAATTGTCCCTGCCCTGGGTCGGGGGTTTGAGTCTCACAAAGACGTTGGGCCCTTCCACCGCCATCACCTGAGCTTCCATAGCTGTTTTGGGTACTTCTTGCGTTTTTAATTAATTGTCGCCCATTCTGACGTTGATTTAGGCAACAAAGGTGGTTCACCGTGTCCAACCGCCGAAATATTTATGGATCTCTTTTAGAGCGCCGCAGTCGAACGCATTTCTTCGCGTCGGTTCTCTGTTTCGGCATGCTTTTTGCCCGCCACGCCAGCCAGCAGGTTCTTATGGCCCTGTCCGGGTCCAGAGGAAACCTGGTCCTAAGACAATGACTAAATCTTTTTGTCGGCCCCTCGTCGGCGGAAGACGAATATTAACGTTTTGACACTTGCCCATAAATTTTGGGGAGAATGGCTAAAGATAGCCCCTGCCTAGGGCTATGCTAATGGACGATATAAAAATTGTCAATCGTTTAATTTTTGTCGTGTTTAGTGTACCTTGCCGTGTAGCCGGACTGCGGCCTGGGTGCTGAATCCCGCTTCGCTATCAGTGGACCGGAGAGCTCGCCGGCGCGCTTATCGGCTTCCCCGACTTCCTAATTGGATGCCATAAAACGCGTTTAGCGTTTGCTAATTGCTTTTATGGAATTGCTACTGATCCATTAGCCGGTGAACGAGGAGGCGCAGAGCAGCCCTTCTTCGGAATTCCCTCGGTCGAAAATGGATCGCTATAAATAATTGCCTTTTCAGTCCGGACGACATTGACGCTGCCCAATTTTTTGTCTTTTCTATAAAAATTTTTCGATGCGATGCGTCTGACTCTGCGCTGACTCCGGATGCTTGTAAATTTTGAGGCAGTGGCCCGGCCTGGATTCAGGGAGAAGCGGACTTTATTGAGATGCTAATGTATTCGGCAACTGCGGATGAGCACGGCTAGATTAGATGTAAATGAGCGGCCGCAGCTCCTAGAATCGGTTAATTCCTCTTTTTCTCCGTTTCCTATGTGGCTAATAAATTTAGAGCGCGTTTAATGTCGAAACGTCCAGACAATCAGCGACATTAGGACGGAATTAAGTGGATCGCCGCTGGAGTGCTGCTGCAGTCGTCATCAATTCTTTTTTTCGTTTCGCTCGGGGGGAAAATTGTAAACAAAAGCGGATGATGAGCAGTTTTTATGAGATGTATAATAAAACTTTTATTAGAAGGAAACAATTTGTTCCAGGTGTGTTTAATCTGCTTTCACTGGGTCTGTCGGAAGTTCGAATTTCGAGTTTTTCGAACTCAAGGAACTCATGTGGCGAAAAGACCCCTTTTACTGCTAACGTTTCGGATCTTCCAAAAAATTAATTAGAACATCGACCAGAATACAAAAAAAAACTCTTGCCCAAAAAGAGTAACACGTTATTTGGAAATCGTTACAACGATCCTACAGTACCGAATACCAAGCGGATTTTACGTTAAAACATTTCATCTAAACTAACTATTGAGAAGTGTTTGCAAAAAACCTATGTCTTTACTTTTAGTCAAAAGTCTGGTTTTTTAGAAATATTAACCTTAAATCAGAAGGTTCTATTTCCTTGCACATTATACATTAACTCGTTCAGTTTTTAATAATTTTCATAAAAAGCGCTGCTTTCCATATTGTTTATATCTGTGTTATTACATATTGGCTTAGTTAGTAAAGTTTGAGCAAAGAGAGCTATTTTCTACGTTTGTTCCTCTAACATTTCTATTGGCTTTGAAGAATTATATAACCATTATTTTGAATACTTAAATTACTACCAAACCAATTCTTGTTTCCATTTCTCAAAACTCAAAAATTATGAGGTTGAGAAGGTTTTCATTCTGAACGTGTTTGTGTGTAGACAATGTATATAAATTTATCTTTTATTTACTAATACTAAATTAATTAGAATACTAATCAAAAAGGTGCTACTTCAAGAATATCTTTCTGAACAAAAGATGCTATTTTTATTTTTTATTGTTTATTATTTTGCTTGAGCGTACAAATAGTAATCACTGAATGTTTTTTTTTCGGTTTTTGTAAAGTTTAGACACCCTTTTGAACAGGCACTGACTGACGCCCTTATGTCTAGGATATTCGAAATACCTAAATTTGAAACCAAATTATACAAGTTCATATCTTCCACATAGAATAAATGCCGTCCGATCTCAAATATCTGCTGCCACAATCTTACAGAATTGAAATGAAATCCGCTAGCTTATTTATCTTGAGGTAAATCAGTTAAGACCCTTCCAATATCCACAAATTTTTCGTGTGACATCCAAAATTAATCCTGTCGGCAGTAATCTCTTCATCTGAGGCCCGGAGGGAGGCTCCAGTCAAAGGCCTCCAAACAGTAGCAATTTGTTGTACACCTCCCGGTCGCACAGGAACGCAAACAATCCCCTTTGTGCTGTCCAAGGGCCCTGAAAGGACCCACTATGCCCGGACCCAGGCCTGTCATTGTGTTCAATTACTCCGAAAAGCGAACCTCAACTGTCGTTTAACATTCAGCGAAAAATAAATGACGGAAATTACCATCACTTCGATAACATCGCGACCATCAGTTTCTCCTTTTGTTGGTGCTCGTACCTTTTTTCCCGCCCCCTCGGACGTCTTGCGCAGGCCCTTCAGGCTCAGCGAAGCGAGTGCTCATTTTTTCCCCGCTCCGCTGGGACTTTTTGCCCCACCAATTGGATCGTTATCTTGTCCCGGGAGGAATGCATCTGATCACACCTTATGAACGCACAAGATCGCTGCGGTTGCATTAAATTATGACACGAGCTGGACTCGTATAAAAACCCGGACAGGCGGAGATGTGGCTGCCCAGACGGTCCTGAAGGATGAGCGGGTCGGCGGAGGCGCGGGCAGGCCGAGCCATCCCGGGCCGAGTAGGCCTCTGGCGCGGTCAGATGCGATGCCATAAAAGGGAGACTACATTTCCCCGGGAATCACAGAATTAATATCACTCTCGCGCCGAACATAACCTCAACCTTAACAGTTGAATTAAAAAAGATCGCCAGAGGGGAGGTGGATAATAAAGAAGACTCTGATCGGGCACGGGCCCGGCCGATCGGGCGCGGTGGGGGAAAAACAAACGTTGCAGATAACATCCGAAGCCTTCAATTGAATTTTATCTGCTCGGTTCGATCTTCAATTGTTTGATGGCCGTTGGATTGGCTGCAAGGCTGCACTCGCAGGGCCGCGGGATAGGGACAGGTAGGTACCTGCGATCGGGGTGTCACCATTCCGAAGTGATTATCATGCGCGTTAGACCAGATCGAAGTGGCGATAATAGTGACGCTCCAGAGCGATATCATAAATTTGTTTCCCAGATTAGCTCGTTTTTGCGCTACATTTGATGCGGTTTGTATCGCTTTTCTGCTCATTTTTTGTGCACGATCCATAACATCTGGGTTTACTCTCTGCCTCTGTTTACCTCCTTTTTTACGTGTAGAGTTACCACGTTCCAAATTGCAATGTGATGAAGACTATCACTACAGATCCCTCTTATTCCGGATAGCAAATATATGTACATATTACTTTTATTTATTACATATTTCGGCCCAATTACTATACAATTTTTATTCAATAGAGAATCTTTTAATTAGTGCCGGAATCTTAATCAGTAACTTTTGGAAGTCCAGTAAATCAAAATTATTATCGAATTGTTGTGACTTTTTTCTATAGATACTTTGATTATTATACTTCCAAAAACTGACGAATTTCTGGAAAGTCTACAAGAATAAGTTAAAATTTTTGTTTTTGATAAGAATTGCTTTCATCCACTGCTGACTGTGGTACCTGGTCCTTATACACAATGAATCATTATATGTATTATGGTACATACTGGGTCAAATAGTTATACATAGCATGTATCAAAACTACGATTTCTAATAAAATATGCCCACGATATATAATAACAAAAAAATAAAGCATTTATTTTCATATATACTTAACTTACATACCTACATACATACTTACATACAGAAGGGAAAATTAATCAATTTAATTTATTCTTTCGTGTGTTTGTTTAACTTTTATATCTTGGTTCATCTTCCTGCCCATTCCCTAGTATAAAAACCAATAACTACACGATAAATTTGCAAATAACTGATATTATTACTAGACTTGGCCTATGGTATTATATGGTGAATGAATAATCCAATGTATACCAGACTACCAAGACACGTACATCTAACTCACTTTTATGTGTTGTGTGTTGTGTTTGTTTCTACAAATAAACTCTATTCCCGCGCGATATTATATACAATTCCAAAGAGGAGAACAGCCATGGTGGATTAACATTTTAGGGATTTTATTTTATATTATAGTCTGCAATTTTTCTTATAATGAGAACGAGAGCGTTGAAACCAAACTGAAATTCCGTATAGCATGAAAGCTTAAAGGATTATACATCATAATGAGCTCATTTTCCAAATTTTTGTTAATAATATGTCATGTTAATATGTTGGCTTTATTTTTGACTGTATACATAAATAAAATGTGTTTAGGATATTTAATTTTAAGTAGCGTACTTCACTCTGTTCGGCACCGACACATCAAAGCACTCTCTATCGGCAGTAGGAATAGTTAAAGAGAATATTTAATGGCAGCAGATTGTCAGCCACAAGATGTGTTGGTTCATTATGGCCTTTTCTTTCTCTTCTAATAGTAAAGCTACAATATAATAGTCAAATCTTCGTCGTTGAAATTAGAAAACAGAAAGCTTAATCCTTAAACTGCCAACTAAAATGCCACATTAACCCCTAGCTGGCACACCCCTGGCAGAATCGCACTGTAGGGTCCGGGTGACCCCAGCCAAGAAAATGCTTCTTGTAAACCAGCTAAGGTTCTATTCAAGGGCTGGCGAAGCTGGGGCCAATCTGACCCCTAAGGGTTAATTGACGGATGCGATACGGATGGTACGAATCACACAAAAATTGATGGGCGATTGTCGGAATTAATAAAATTGTATACGGAAATGCAATGTTTGTACTGAAGCTAAAAAAACAAATGTAATCCTACGATCCTTTTTCTCTAATACGGAAAATTTCAATATATATTATCAATGTGTGATAAAATAAAGTTAAATACTGTGGAATTTCCGTTGCCCTGCTTGAGTTGATCAACTTCAGCAAGGGCCATTTCGCCAGATCGCCTACGCCGATCGGTTGTCAATTGGATTGGCGCCTCTTATAGTCTCGAAATATTTAAAAAACAAAAAACTCCAGAGACCAAAAAGAGAAAAGGCGAAAAACAAGTCCCCTCAAACAAATTACCTCGCCCCACGACACCTCCGACAGCGACAATTCCGCTCACCTCAACAGATGTTCAAGACGATCCAACCCAGAGGCTCGAGATCGTCCAAATTGCGTCCGATTTTGTGGCTTCGTTTCTTCGAACCAGCGACACGGAACAAAAGCTTTCAATTATGACGATTTCCTGCAAGGGCCACCTCCGAGACGTTTTATTAAAAATTTTTCTTACATATATCGTTTCTTTTATTTTATTTTTTTTCACCTGACTTCGGACTGTCTCACCACAGCCGTTAAAATCGAAAAAATTTATCTGAAGTGGGCAGTGGAGCCGCCGCCGCCGCGCCGCCGTGCCGTGGTCCAAATAGACAATTCACGGCACCTATGCGCGGGGCATCAGAGATCTTCAGAAACTTCAAAAACCGCAAATTATGCTCTTGGCCAGGCGGTGGGCACGCGGGTCCCGGATCAGCGGACCGGCAGCACGCGCCTTCAAGAGCCACCAGCTGAGATTTCGTTGAAGATGACGAGGCAGCAGCGGCACCGGGTGAAGAAGACCTGGATCGGGCCCCGCGGCGGCGACGGCGGTCAGACCTGGTTTACAAGCCCATTCCGAGGAGCGGAGAAATTGCTACACGACGAAAGATAAATTTTAATAAACGACCGGAAATAGAAGATCTCCGCGAGGCCCGGGATGGCGGCGAGGTGGACACGGAACGCTGGAAAACAAACGAACAGCATCAAAATGCTCAAGGAGACGACGACGACGAAGATGACGATGACGACGAGGATGACGGTGCGGCACTCCGGTGCTAAGGGCACCTCCTGTGACAAAACGGCCAGTAATAAGCACCGAGATGGGGAGCTCTACGCGGAACCGGGGACTCTTATTTTTTATTTTGGGCGCAGATAAAAGCGACAACAACCTGTCAGTCTTCCCCAGAGATGAACATCTTCAACAGGGTCTGGGGCCGGGGTGCTCCGCCGTGCAACCGGCTGGGCTCCGTTCGTTGAGGCGCGCGCAACACCGCTTTTCTGCATTAATTTGCCTTTGGCTGGTGCAATTTGTGCTGGGGAGTCTCGAGATTTTTATCGAATTTATGTCGTGGCTGCCCTCCGTCGAGGACGAGAGTGTTAACATCCTTAAAGCTGGTAATATCTCCAGGAGTGTGAAAATGCTGGGAAATCTCAAAGGAGGTCCCGTGAACAGAAACAATTTCAAATAGCATAAGCCTCTACATTTGGGGTAAAAAAAAGTCTATCAATTACATCCAAAGGCCAATAACTAATTTCGTAGATTATTTAATGTTTTTGTAATTTTTGTAATTTCAATTTTAATAAAAAGAAAACCTTTTGGGGATTATTTTAAGAACGAAATTAAAAAAATACTCCGAAGAAAAATTTTAAACGTCGGTACCCTAACGCGGTGGATTTGCTTAAAATCAGCTAAAACATTAACCTAAAATTGACTCAGATTACACTTTAAGGGCCACAAAATCCCCTATTCAGACCCGAATTTTGTAATTTTAATTTTAATAGAAAGGAAACCCTTTGAAGATTTCGAAAAATATTTTAAATAAATACCACCAGAGCAAAAAATTTAAATGCCGGTACCCTAACTCGGCGAATTTGCTTAAAATCAGCTCAATATAGAAATTAAGTTAAGGAGAAATTGACTCAAGATACACTTTAAGGGCCGCAAAACCCTAAATAATTTTGAATTTTATGGGTCAATATTGCCAAAAAGTAGGAGAGGACTTTTTTCGGTGAATATTTGATATTGTGTCTCAACATACATACATACATACATATTTTATTTTTTATGCTTCCGAACGATGACGGTAACGAAGAGATCTCTGCAAAGTGCAAACCAAAGGTTTACTTTGTATTATACTTATGTATGTATTAAACAAGTCCTCAAATACTCCTGCATCGATGTGCCTATTTTACAGACCCTATGACATGGAACCATGAATTTTGATAATTTGTTCACGAAAACATCCATCGTTCACGGACCAAGTGCATCTTATGCAAAAGGTTCGCTAAATGATCACCGAAAGCCGTAATTTGCCTGCCCACAGAGTGCGCCTAGTTTTCCTAGTCATAAAATGCAGTTAGGAGCCCCATAAAGCGCCCACCGTCAGAATTTTTTCCTTCCGTAAACACAAAACAAATGGAAATTCCTCTCCGGCTAAAAATTCAACGGAGCGCCCCTGACCGCCCACCACCTGCCGGGGAACAATGATCAAAAGTGCAATAAAACGAGCGAGCGGCCGGGTTGGGGCGGCGGTGCTCCTTCTGCCTGTCCCTGCGGCCGCATAGGGGAGTTCACAGGAATTTTCATGCGAATGCACATGGTGCTCCCAAGGGAAAGGTTACGCTTAATGCCAAGGTCATTTCAATGTTAAACCGCCAGCGGATGCAGAAGGAGCCAGCCCTTTACGTCATCCAGCCCTGCGGACTGCGCTGGTACTCGTTAAAGCGAAACCGGGCGGCGCAGCGGAGCATCCGCCGTGTCGGTTTTCGAGAATGGAGCTCCGATGAATGGGGAGCCAACGCCCAGAATTTGTAGGAATTGGTCTTTCCCAAGCACGCACACACCCCCGGCTTGGAGCGGTGTGGTGTCGCGCTGGTGCACAGTGACGGTGTAAAACCCGAGCCTCTTCTGCCCGAAAAGACGCCGGCACGGTTTCCTCGCTCGGTCGCCTGAGCCTTGTCCTTGGGCGAGGTGAGGTGGCGGTGGCGGTTGCCGGAGCGCTGAGCTGGGGGGCCAGTGGGGGCCGCATGCGCATCCACCACTTATTTTTGCTGTGATGGTAGAAAGTCGATAACAATTGATTTTTACGAGAAATTTCTGTGTGCGAATGAGCCCCCGCCGCCACTGCCGCACGTCTCCCGGCCCCGCCCGGACCCGCTCTGGGGAGACTTGTTTTCGTGGGGCTATTTTTAGGCACTGGTTGCATACTTTCCGGCGTTTACGAAATTCATTCATGAACATTACTGAGCTGAAAGTTATTGGTTGGGACGCGGAGTGGAGGCATCCCGGAATACCGACACAGGACGGGACTGGGGCTGCTGCGAATTCCTTTTTTCATTGGATTTGTCCCGATCATCGACATTTCATGTTTTACGGATTGAAGGGAATTATGATTGACAGAAAGTCAAACGTCAAAGTTTGCGGGGGATGAACAGGTGTGGTTGCGGGATTTAAGCTCAACCTGCCTGTTTGAAGAAATGGAATCACTTCGTGCGCGCTGTTATTTTATTTGAGGAAAAATAACATAAAGGAGGCAATCCACAAGCCGTTTATTTCATTTTTAAAATTCGTACCATATGTACATATACATATGTATCTGATGGTGCCTTTGGCCTTTTCTGAAATACGTTTTTTAAGGAGAAAGAGAATTAGTTTTAATTTAAATGCTACATATTATATACTTATACATTAAACTTCTTTTTAATTTAGTTTAACTGTTAATTTTAGTTCGTGCCGTTTATGTGACCACCTATTTAATAGCGACTTTAAAAATTGTTATTGGTAAGGCCCAAACTGCATAGAGTGGTGTACGCGTTGGCTAAGATTACGCAGTGGACATTGTACCAATGATGCTGTGCATCGCGAACCGTAACCAACTGCGTTCAGTTCGCACTCAAGCCAAAAGAAAAACGAATATGTCAATTGCTAATTAACGTGCGCAAAAACAAAAATATTCAAGAATTTTGTTTTCCTTATAATTTTTGTCCAACTTCTCAAACATGGTACTCGAATTAGTAGAGCTATCACTATAATTAATTATATTTCTTGATTAGATAAAGTATTCAGTATTCTACGGGAATTGACAGATTTCATAGCAGGTATGCGATGTTTGTTTGGTTTTTACATTCACTTTATTTGAGAGGATTAGGTAAGTGCTTACCAAGTTAGAGTAAAAATCCGCATTTGTTTTGTTGAAGAGTTAATTATTCATATTCGCTTTCATAGAAATTGGATTTTAAGTCTGGTTAATGTTTATAAGAGTCTAACAAAGGAGAATAGAGACTAACATTTAAGAGATTTAAACAACAAAGCAGTTTTATTTTAGAGTTTTTTTTTAAATTCCGTACAATTACCCCAAGAGACTCTACCTCAACCCCATTTATTTTAATAAAATATCCTTTGACAAACTTTAAATTATGCATTCTACAGTATAGCGTATCTAGAATTTTGAAATGGGGGAGCCAAAATTTATTCAGATTTCCACATTTGAAAGATGCTTAAAGAGGAGATATTGGGGAAGGGAAAATTTTGCGCTTGAATAAAAATATAGCGATAACATGGCAAATGGATAGCTTGAAGGGAATATATTCTTACAGCGGAACCTAGAATAGCGTAGGCGGACGAAGGGCAATTGACTAAGATAGTCGAAAAATAACTGACTATACATTTATTTCTATAGAAAATGTGAATTCAAGACACATAGCTCATCAACGTTTCAACATTTAATTCCAATATTTTATACTCCATGAATAACTTGGCATAAGAAATATTTGTACAATTTTTGTACGTAAATTTCCATATCATATAGTTATGTGTGAGTAACAATAGAAAAAATGACAACATATCATTCCTTTTCTTCCTAATAAATGAACAGCTTACACTGAGAAAAATATAGATGTATGGTCAATTTGGTGTTCCTGCCTGGACCAAATAAGCTGCAGCCGCAGCACTATCTGAGGATAGTAACTTGAGAACAACCAACCAACCAACCAAAAATATAAACTATCGTTTAAATTTAAGAAAAATTATAGTTTTTTGATAATTTTAGTACTAGCAATACCCCGGCTAGGAGGGTAACTGATACATATTTTGCCTTTAGGGGGTCTGAAAAATTCTCGGCTGAGCTTGCTTAGAAAGATTCTTAACTGTCGTGACTCTGATATTTTTCCTCTTATAAATTTAGAAATAATTCGGGTATCCCTAATAGTAAACCATCTATGGATTAGACTTTAATTTTATTTGTGAAATAACGTCACTCGATTTGTCGTCAGATATCTTATGTACGACTTATCTCGGTTAAAGTTTCATCAGTTCAATATTATAGTCACTATAGAAATGGGGCTGTAATTAGTACATAATGAAGTGAAGCACTACATACGTGCTTTTCCAATTTTATCATATTTAGATAGTAACAAATCGGAATCTGACTTTTTCTCCCAGCTGCTAGCTTATATGGCGTTCAAAAATTCGCTTTATTTTTGCTTGTATATACATACCTATGTACAGTAGCTTTAAAAACATATTCTTCGCATGCATCATCGCAAAACATTCTGAAAAGTTTCTGTGATTTTTTCCTCCGTTCATTTCTTTGACTTCTCTCAAGGACCGTGGCAGTGGCTTATCAACAAACCATAAAAAGTGACTCTGCTCCGACTTTGACTAATTAACTCGTAAAAGCAGAACACATTTAAATTCCCTGCAGTACAAAACAGAAATTCAAACAAGAAATTACGAGAGCGCAGAAAGCCGGTCTTGACGTCAAGGAAGTCAAGTAGCAGCCGGGAATCCTTGCTCCTGAAATTTGCCCCAAACAGGCTCCACAGCATGGCAAAATCCATGGCCGTCAAGCTGTAAAAGTGCAGAAGCTTAAAGCTCCCCCGAACGAACGCACCCCAAAAACCCCCGTCCCACCCACCCGGCCAAGAGCTTCGAACAGCAACATGTTGTGCACTATGCCGCTAGATCAGGGTTTCCTATATAAAAAAGATTGACGTTAGTATTGGTGGTGTTGCACTTAATTATGAATTTCTTGGAAAATACCTTCTATTTACGTCACGCGAACTACTGCTCCCCGCTGACGTCACATGCGCGCAAAGCACAGAGTCAACAGAATAAAACGGCAGCGGCGGAATAAGCAACAGTGGCCGCAGCGCGACGCATTCGAGATAAGTTGGGGATTAGTGCGACAAGAAGGCACATAACGGGGTTGCCGCGGAGAGTCTGGGGCCGAAGGAGCCCAGCCCCGAAACTCCGGCTGGACGGACCGATTTGGCCCACTGGTCGCCTAGTTTCCACAGCAACATGGGCCACCGATGCCTAGCAGGTGTTCCGGCAGACAAGCGACAATATTTGGAGAGATTAGAAATCAATCGATTCGGGGAGCCTTTCGTCAATGGGAATATCCACAAGGCTCTTCGACTCGTCCGAAAACATTCCCTTGACTTATGCTCGCCAAGAAAATAATTCCTCTGCTTTGGGGAGCTCCGAGTGCTTCGGATTGTAATCAAGAATCGGAAACAGATGGGAAGCATGTTACTATATCTAAGTCATTTAGTTCCTTTTTAGGGTTTCGCATAAAATACATTGGTAAAAAATATTTAATACCCTTGATTTTGATAAGACTATTTTAGACCCTCCATATACATACGTATACCCCGAGATAATTCATTTAGTATTTAAACAATATTTTTAAAAAAATGGTCAAGTAGTCTGACTCAAGCATACATAAGTAAATGATTATGCATTTTGCTTTAAAAGCAATTATGTAGATATTCCAATGAAATTTATTAAATATTTAAGCGGTTTTAAAAAAAAAAAAAAAAAGTACTTTTAAGAAGACTACATACCCGCAGTATGCATAAATTTCCAAATTACTTCGTTATTACCCCAAATTAATAAAAGTAAACCAAAAACGCATAATTCGACAGTATTCAAGAATACTCCATTCCGTCCTGCTTGCCTCAATATTTCTGTCCTTATTTATAGAGCACCCCCAAAAAATGATTCGCACATGTACATTATATTTGAACGTTTCAGCACTTCATGTTCTAATCTAAGCATAAAGTAAATAACTTTATTTTACAATACAATTTATCTAAAAATATAAATTATATAAAAGATTTCGATTAGTTATTTTACTCGATTAGATTGAATAAATATCCTGTATACTTATTTATTTACTATATGAACAGTAAAATATCAGTTAGATAAATAATAGGTACATATTTAGTTCACCGCGCTCGGTAAAATTTATGCGTTATTTTGATTGAAAATATCACTGAATTCGTTCGTTAAAGTGGGCAGAGTTAACGCGCCTATTAACTGAATATTTATTATACTTCTTATAACTACTACATATCTACATATATTTCCATTGGCATCTGCCTATATTTTATTGCGTTTTAATAACTCTGCATCCTGAAGGAACCCTGCGAGATAAGACATTGGCGCAAACGCTTAGATGTGTCTTGAATTCTAGTAATGCAATTACCCAGTGTGCAGGTTTTTCGGCCCATTTCTCATTGGCCTAAAATTAAATTTCAGTCTATTTTTCGGTATTCCGGTCTACATATATTTTTCACCCGCCGAAAAGCCGACTTTTTCTCAACTTCTGATAAATTGTTGGTATTTAGTCGGTTTAAATTTTATCTAACATGGAATTTCAAGCTAATTTTCGGCGTTAGATTGAATTATTTGAATTATAAACAAATTTTCATTGCACTATGTATAATTGAACTTTTTATAGTGATAGTGGTATTGAAGTGACCAGTGGTTAGAAATTTTGCAATACTCTATCATTAAAAAATTTAGTGATATGTCTACACACTAGGCACCATCCTGTACAATATACATATATGTATGTATGTCACTCCTGCCTGTCAACCACCTGCAAACCACCTCGTGGTGAGATACGTAACCTGTTTAAAGAATCACATCTGGCTAAACGCAACCTGAACCCTATTATACAGTCTAGACGAGGTTCTACGTAAATGCTCCATCCTATAATGTAACATATGACGTGTTTAAAAACCACCCCTTTTCTTTTTAGGGTATGCAAAAGCTTCAAATTGCGTCTATTCCCCTTAAAATCATTTACGTTCATTTTTACGATGATATACAGCTTGTAAGTTCAAGCGCAGAAATTAACATCCTTCAAAAAACGGTCCTCGTGCATGGAACTTCATAATGCGTTATAAAATTCAGCCTTATGGCGAAATACTCTGTCATAATGTTTTCTATGACGAAATTATAAAAAAAAAAGGAAAATTGCCCACGAAAGGTTACGCAAGACCAGCTGTTCTATTGGAATGTATATTTAGCTCGAAGCACATTGATTTGAGATTTAGAAAAGTATTATATGGCTCCTAAAGAAATCACTCCTCGTGCCATTGAATTTGTTATTTCATAAATGATAAATTATGTATAAAATTATCCACACAATATAACTTTTATTTAAAAAATATGTATTATATATACATTTTACACTTAAAAGTAACCAGATCAGCATTAAAAGTAGTTTATTCAAATCTTTTGGGCTTGATGTCTCCTCTAGAATTTTGATAAAACGTTTTAGGAGTGCTCATTTTGAGTCAAAAACTACAAACATACGAAAGAAATTGAGAAATGGCAAATCGAAGTTAAGTAAAACTTTCCATAATTTTTACCAAGATATTGTGAGAGAATGAAGAATTTAATTTAATGATTCTAAATTACATACATCCCTTCAAAGTTTCATCAAAATCCCTGAGGTGATCTCAAAGTCAATTTATGCCTAACTAATTTTTTTAAATGCAATAATTATTGCAACCATTGTAATGTATAATATTTTGCTTAAATATTAAAATATTTAGAGTCTTGCGTTATTACATTAAAATTGAATTAATAACCTACAGATTCGTATTAGGGAGACCGAATTGTAATGTCGCACATTCAAACAAACAAATTTTTGGACTAGTTTTTATTTTTAATCAATGACGTAATCATCCTTGTCAACAACCTTTTGCCATCTAGTGTGCAAATTTTCAATGCGAGATCGATAAAAATCAATTGGTTTTTTAGCACAATATCTGAAGATTGCGTTTTTGATATCATTCTTTATCCAAATCCATTTTTTGTAATGGATTGGGGTGGAAGATACTGCCATACTCGTCCAACGTTGCACCATCGGATTTCATTTATTCCGATTGCTAAATACTTTCTATGACCATTTGGATGATATCAAAAATGCCATCTAGAGGTATTTTACTCAAAAACCTATTGATTTTCGTCGATCCGGCATTGACAATTTGCACACCCAGATGGCAAAACGTTGTTGATCACGAGGATTAATTTGTTAAAAATTTATTTCTTTGATTTTAATGCAAAAACGAAATTTCTTTCCGGTCCCCCTAATATATTACAGACTAAAGTTTTAGTTTCATATACATATGTAACTTTAAAATGAACCGTCCTCTCAATGTTCTGGAAACTAGGTCTTCTGTAGCAATAAAAAACATGAAAAGAAATACATTTGACGCAAATTGCTCTATTCATTTTAGAGATACAATAGAGCAAATAAATTAAACAAACGCACCAGAAATTATATGGGGATATCCTTTTCTGACGTCCGTTAAAAATCAGAACTTCACCATTAGCTTTCAAACGAAAACATAACCAGCCCTTTTCTGTTCTCTGCACCAACAGACCCCCATACCCCAAAGCATTGGTGAAGGCCAGCCAAGGTGCTGTAGTATCGGAAACACAGAAAAATTGTCTGACGTCAAACGGCGCCGAAAGAAAAGGGAGCCCCTATAATAAATCTAGAAATCAACAGGTAATCCAAAGAAAAGGAGGCCCAAACCCCAGACCCCAGATCTGGAGGAACTATGTGTGCTGAGCCCATCCATTATCCGATTAAGAAAATCCGGTCATCCACGTGTTCCACCACCCGCCGCCGGTGTGTGCGTGCACAGCCCCAGATGTACGGGGGGAGCACCAACTGTAATGAGGCGCTCTAAAAATAGCCACAAAAAGGGTAAATTAAAACTGGGAGTCTAAATATAGCCTCCAAGTTGGTAGCTCGGGAAAACTGCCGGGCAAAGAGGCTGTGTATGGAACCTCTTTGGTGTGGGTTTCTGCTGCAAGCTCATGTCCAAGGACTAACCTTGGCTGGGGTGGAGGCTAGAGGGTGCTGCGATGGTAGACGCTTTCAGTGGACGTTTTGGGGCCGATTTTAGTGCCTTCTTAGCTAATTTTTGCCGAAATTTCCTACATTTAACGATGCATTTTATAGGATCAACTAATTAAGTCTATAAAATAGACAGATATTCCCTAAGCAGAGGAACAACATTATTGATCCTGCGATGGGGAGGTCATCACTTAACCTTGAGAAGGGGTCTCCCTGTTCCACGGTTTCATTCATAAATTTCACAGGGACATGCTTTATTCATCCTGCTCAGCAGCGCTCCCTTTTACGGGATGCCCCTTCGAAGGGGGTGTAAAACAGCGCGAAACGCAACGCGCATGATTCCTATTTAGTCATCCCTTTCATTCACAAAAACGGCAAAACCTCGTGCCCTTTCCCTTGATTTTCAAAAATCCTGAAGGTGGAGGCTACTCAATGCCACCCTTCTACAAGGTCGTTTGAATTTCATTCATAAAACGAAACTAGGACAAGAGCAGGCGGGGCAGGGAGAATGGAGCTCCATTAATGGGATCCATTTGCGCAAAAAAAGACACAATTTCCTCCTCCATTCCATCGGCACATGGGGATAAATTGGCGCCATAGCTAAACCAATTTACGTTTTCTCTCTATCCGCTACGAATGGAGCCCTACGTGCTCTGCTTCTAAAGCGGAGTCCGGGATGGGGCGATGCCCCAATTCCCATCAGATGCACCGTTCCCGAAGTCGTTTATCAAGCTAAAGGTTTTCCTCGAATGCGTTGGAGGAACCAAACAATTTGTGCTGCCCAAAATGTCCTATAGTAAATTAATATAACATTTGACGCCCTCTTCTGGTGCAACTGCGGCCATACCGTTATATTGGGGCTCCCGCTCTATGGCGAGATGCTTTCACGTGGGTGAAAATGTCAGAGGGAGCCCAGCTTCTGTTGGGGACCAATTTTTCGTTGCGGCATTGTGGTCGTCCCCTCAGGTGTCCGCCAACACTCCCACGTTAAGGCTAATGTTGCACACTAATCAAAGTGAGCTTATTGCCAATAAACATTCTCTTGCGGTTGCGGAAATTTACACTTTTACGAAGATATTAACCCAGATTTTGTGCCGTACGACGGCGGCGGACAGACGACAAACTTACAGACTTTCGGCGCGATAAGGATGAGTAGAGATTTAATTTTTGTGAACGACCTTGATATTTGCAGCACAACGGGGGCGTTACTATCGCGACCTTTTAGCGAGTACATAATTCGGAAATGTTATCCTTTTAAGGAATACGCTTTATTTTTTTTAGATAAATGGCCTCCTATTTATGGTTCATTGGATACAATAGAACAGAGGTCATCCGTCGTTGAATATTTTAGATATGTTTTTCTTATGGATCATAGAATCTAATAAACCGAGGGGTAAAATTTCAGTATTTTTTAGCACAGAAGGTCTTTAAAAGTCATAGAGAGTATCCAATTTCAGTGGAAAAAATATTTTTAGTTCCTTATTGCTAAAGTCTTCACATTAAAAGGGGAACAAAAATAAAATGAAATGTACATATACTAATAGTTTTTTATGTGAAATGCATGCATATTCACTTCTTATACATAGTTATTTCTATATATTTATATGATATAAAGTAGATTTTTTTCCATAATTTTAAAAAAAAATTTAAAAACCCGACACTTTAAAATAATAATTATAGAAATAAATATTCTCTTTAGTTTACTTTTATTTTTCGCAATTGTCCATAATTTCGTTGACCCAGTCTATAAAACTTGTTCGTGGGCTACTTCAAAAGGGAGCAGGTAGAGCAACAGCATGGATTTGAAGATATAAATAGATATAATATGTATGTAGCTCACAGCCAGAAGGAAATATGCTAACCGGAGAACGACCCTTACGTTGCCATAGGAAACTGATGGCCACTCTCCAAGGAGTTATCGATGTCACAGCGCTAAAAGTTTTCCTATTTCTTAGGGAATTGAATTACTTTGATCGCACTAATCAAGCATATTTATTCTAAGCATGGACCTTTTCAATCGGCACTTCCTTCTGACAGTGGTGAGGAGCGCAATTGATGAATTAATTGTAATAAACGAAGGCAAATTTACACCAACGATAATCGAGAAAAAGAAGCCAGTGAAGGAGCGTTTCCGTAGCCGAGTTCATGAGTCCGCTTATAAGCAATTGGATCCATTTCAACTCCCCATGGATGTCCTCGATGAAATCAAACTGCAAAAGGAAATGTAACTTTCTCGAATATTTTCTCGCATTAGACTAACAATAATTTTCTTAATCAGGAATTTCGCTGTGACTGTCTTTTGGAAAACTTTTGACGAAATCAATGAAAATGGAACCTTTGACCTTTTGCAAAAAATAATTCAAGACCAACGAGATGAAGTAGCCGACGAGGAAAACCTAATTAAGGAGTATGATGAGTCTCGAAAGAAATTGACGGAGATTAAGAACCACTTTGCGAAGAAAATTACCGCAGCCGAAATACGGCTTCATATATCTGATGAAAATATTGCCAAGTTAAAAAGTGAGCTTAGGGTAAGTAAAACAAGGTAAATATTTTGCACTCTATACCTCCTTGAAGTAGATAAAAAAATTATTAAAAATTACATCACCAGATTTATCACACGATCTTTAAACATCATCATAGTAATATCTTAGGATAGAAGTTTCAAGCGGAGATTTTAATGTTACAATAAATTTGTAGATCCTAAATTTGAATTGAAGACGGTTAGAATTTATGAAATTATGTAAATTCCGAGCTGGAGGTGCTCGGAAAAACAATATATTTCCAGTTTCCGATTATATCAAAAACCTAACAAGACCATTTGCTACTTTCTTGTTTTCGAGAAAATTAATACAGTAAATACAGCATACATTTTCCAGAATGTTCAACGAATCAACGACATGGAACTTCATCTAGTACAAAAATGGGAACAGACAAGATTCGATCAAGCTGAAATCCTCCGGAAAAAAGAAGAAAAGCTTATCTCAAACGAAATGAAAATTTACAGTACGCGAAAGGAACAAGAAAACAGGGTTATCGCCGATGTAGAAAGTAAGTTTATTACTTAAATTTTGCCAATAACCTAAAATTAATGGGACCTTATGTGTATAGACTATATCAAACTTCTAATGGAGGATTATAAGAGGAAAATTCTTTATTGGCAAGACAGATATCAAACAGAAATTGATGAGCTTGTAGCTGAAAATAAGAAAATTACAAAAGAAATGATGATGGTGAAGAAAAAGTACGAAAAACACTCCGATATATATGAGGAAAGGCAAAAATTCATTGATGAGTACCGCGAAAGAAAAGCTGAAGAACAAAGACAGTTGGACGCTCAGCAGAAAAGAATTGATTCGTCGATAAAACTCCAGGCTTGGTGGAGAGGCGTGATGGTCCGTAAATGTCTAGGACCATTTAGGAAGAAAAAGAAGGGAAAAAAGGGAAAGAAAGGGAAATAAAATTATTCATAAAATTTTAAAAATTTTCGATTTATTGAAGCTGATGCTGTTCAGTTTCAATCATCACTACACTTTGCCTGTTGTCGTCCCACATCCTGCCACAATTTTCCAGTACAACTTTTTGACTGGACATTTTATGGATCATAAAATAGCCCTGAACTTGAGCAGGACTTACGGGCTTATTAAATGCTAAGACGTTCTTGGCAAATATCTTCGCGTTTTCTACACTGTCTTCTTCATTGTAGAATCGTTTGAACATTTCTTCAAGCTGGTATGCATCACAGTAGCCAACGTATTCCTTTAAATCCACTCTGCCAGGGCGAATTAGGGCAGGATCGAGTCTTTAAGAAATGATAAATATATATTTAAAAAATATGTATACATATTTATTTTCAACCTCTCTAAGTAATTTGTGGTCATAAAAACAATCCTCGCTTCCGTTGACGCTACACCGTCCAGGCAATTGAGTAATCCACTAAATGTTACTCGATTCAAACCCTCGTAAGCAGCCTTCTGCTGATTAGTGTCCTCCCTCGAAAGAAATGCAGCGTCAACGTCTTCTAAAAGAATTATAGTCTGTTCAGGCGCAACGCTGAAAATTTTTAAATTTTAGCAAATTAAGGAATATTTGTTCCAGTTCTAACAAATATTTACTTCAGAAGATGGTTCAACCTATCGTCTGTAAGGCCCCTCTCTGACAAATTCATCAAACAAATGCTGTACTCGAGCTCCCCAGCTAAAGCGGTAATGAAACTGGACTTTCCGCATCCCGGTGGTCCATAGAGTAGGTACCCTCTCCTGTAAGGGATCCCCCGAATGGAGTACCAGTTAGGATTTGAAATGAAGTCTCTGCAATCACTGAGGATTCGATTGGCGACTCCTTTAGCCAAAACGACTGACTCAAACGGCCGGCGTTTCCGCGGATGGCCAAACTGCCTCCATTCGGAACCCATTGCTGTGTACATGAGAGTTTTACCTTCTGTTTCCTTAAGGGCCAGTTGCCTTGCTAACTAGTTAAAAACAGAATTGTAGGAAATTCTAGGATATCGCGGCAAACCTTACCTTCTTCGAGCATGTTAAAGTACATTCCCTTGTCCCTCCCGAAGGCTGTAAGGGTGACTGTCTCATAAGGAATCCCCATGTGAAGGTCTATCGTCTGCTGCTCCCTCGTCCGCTCGACTTTGATCCAAACCCCTCTGTACCTCATCAAGTGGGTACCAACGCTTGGGATAAAGTCGTAAGTTGTCTTAATGTGTCCGGTTTCTTTCTGGACGTAAGACGTCTCAACGCTTAAGTGTTGCGTTTGTCTGGCCCCTTTTTGAGTAATCCATTTCAAGAGCCAGGAGTAGGACTTATCCCTGCACGGCACTTCGAGCGTGATCATCAGATGCCTCCGGAAGAGGATGAGGGCCCCTTGAAATCCTTTTCGTAATATGGCGGCTCCAGCTCCCAGACCAAATAGCCCGAAACCAGCACCAAAATATGGATTATCCGATAATCCTGATATTAACTCAGTTATTGGCATTTTCGTGCGATATTTTAAATAAACTTTGGAGGAAATGAAGCAAATACAAACTCCGAACGTGCCCAAAACAGCTTACATGATTTTTTGACATATGACAGCCTGAATTGTCATTTAGTACCGGTGTTACCGTAAGATTTCGTTATAAATATTTCTAGCCTATTTCTAAAAAAATTTAAGTTACAACAACACAACTAAAGTTACCTACATTTTTTATAAGGTGCGAACGTTCCATTCCATACAAAATATTCTCAATCCATCTTTAAAAAACAATTCAAAGAGCAATTAATGTCAAAATCATTTTTAACAATATACGCGTCTTGATTTTCGCATTAAGAAAATATAAAATTCTAAAATTTGTTCATGATCTGCTCTTTAAATACAAAAATTATCGAACAAAAAATATAAATTTGCTCGCCCCTACCAAATTCGCAGCATATGAGGACTTTCCAGTGTTTCCATATCTACAAGTGAGTTCCAACGAAGCGAAGTTGAAACGGTTGCGGCGAATCGATTGACGTTCGGTTCTGTTCTGGCAGTGACCCATTGACAGCGGAAGAAGTCGGGCGGTTCGGTCGGTCGAAGAAGGAGTTATTTTCCGTTTCATCTGTGGAGCACCAGCAAAGAATTGCTTTTTAGATTGAAACTACTTCGTCTTGACACCACTTCTCTGTGATCGATTAAATTAACGTCTTGTTCATCAAGAACCGCGCCAAGGACTTCCAGCAGTGCCCAAAGAAGCGCTCCCAAAAGATACATTCCATCGAAATCAAACTCTAGATAAGCACAGGTAAATATCTGCGACATTGCAACGAATCTAATTGTTTAGAAACGAAATGTTTACGTGCGCCCGATTGCCGCTCGACAGGTCTTGGCTACTACATCGATTTTTGTGCTCAAGTGCACGTGAAATTTGATTAATCGAGGCATTGCTCCCATTAGGCGGCCTATCAGTGCGATAAAGAATTAGTAAGAGAACCACTTCAGACTCCTTCTTTGTAGGCTACAGCTGAAACTAGAGAAAAAATACTGGGCCTGGAGACAGACGACTCTGAGTCGGTCCAAACAAATATCCACCGGCGATCGGTTTTTATTGTTACATAAGAGGTAATCCGCCACTTTGGGGTATCGCACTACCGTTTATTTGGATCACTTGGCTAACGAGTGTCTATTCAATTTCAACAAATATTCCGCGTTCCTTTTACAGCCCGTGGGTTTTAATAAGCAGACTTGGCGCTGGGAAACTTCCCAGCTGGTGCTCCTCAAACTGGCCGGCGGAAGGGGTTGGGGGTGTACGCATATCATTTTTATTTCAATTCTTAAGATTTGCAGCACATGCCACTCGTATGCGTCGCAAATATAAATAAAAACCTGTTCACTTTATGTTGCCAACTCAATTTTTCTCTCCACACAGCTGAATTATAAATCAATTGAGCCTCTGCCTCCATGTAATCCAGTACTCTTATATAATAAAAAAATCATACAGTTCGACAAATATATTGTATTCATAATGTGCATAATTTCTGTATTTAAGCTACATTACTACTTCTACCCGAACTCTTTTAACTCCTTCTTCGTACTTTGTTAACAGTATTATTTATTTCCTCATTCATAAAGTTCTAATTTCTTCCTTTACAGAATGTCGGCTCCAGAGAAAGTTGCAATTCCCCCACCAAAACAATTTGCGTAAGTAAAAAATTATTCAATATTTATGTAAATTATGTAAAAGTGAATATGCAGCGGAAAAATTACAAAATTTGATAAAAAAATTTGCAAGTTTAAAGTAATAACGGTTTTGGAACACTACTATTTAATTAGTTATACAATGCTCAAAAAATTCTCTTTTATTTGCGGAGATTTATAAATTCAAACGAGATCAGATCAGCTTAAAAGGAATTTACTAACTTAGAGTCTTGTAAATGAAATTCTAAACGCAAAAGCTGAGGTGAAGTTATTACCACGATTTATCTTATTTGTAAATATTCCACTAGCTTTATTATTTAAACACTTTACTTCAGTTTCTTAGCAGAAAAAAGTTATGATGTAACTAATAGTCTCCAGGTCATTGACTGGCATGATATCTGTCTTTTAGGTCATCTGAAGAAACAAAAATTTCATCTTAAAAAGAAAAAACACTTATTCCATAGCATGTTTCATTCATTAATTTCTAATTTATTTAGTTTAACTAAAAAAATGCAATGAATAAAAGTGCTGAAATATGCCATTATAAATAAGTTATATATATGTACTAAAGAATGCTTGTTTTATCCTGACAGAAATGAACCATATTTTAAAGTTAGTGTAAAATACTACAAGCAGAACAGCGAATAAACAAACTTTCGCTGAAATGCACTTTTATTTTATAGATATTTCGTCTCGTTTCATGAGAATGAAATTGCTGCCAATCAAAAGTCAGGGGTTGTCCCATTTACGACCTAATTGTAGTTTCCCAGACGCCGGAACAAGTGAATAAATATTTAATAAACAGTAGACGATAGCCGTTAAGGTGGACTTATTTCTTCGTTTAAGCAGTTTCCCTGAACTTCGAATCACGAGTTGGGCTAGTTATAAATCATGTTTTTGTTAGCATTTAATCTATTCATACATTTTGGTTTAAGTTGATAAATTGGAAAATGGAAGATTAAATGAACCAGAAGTGAATTTAAAGACCTAATGATCAATCTTAGGGGTTTGAAATTAAAGAAACCAAAGAACTTTCGACTCAAAATTGTATTGCCCTTATGCATCACCACTAAACCAGGTGACTGCATTTTTCCATCGATCAATGTTATCAGAGCACCTGTTCTTCTACGGAAAGTGTTTATTATCTTGAAAACTTCTCCACTTGTGGCGGGTGATTTTATCAGCCCACTCCCGCAGTTGTCGATCACCCAGCGAGCAGTGAGTTTTTGCAATCTACTTTATCGGCGTCGACGCACCTTTGCTGATTTAAATTTACTCCAAGAGGATTTATTTGTTATAGCATTTAAATTGTCCCCTAATTGATCTGATCATTTCATTCCTTCTAATTTTTGTTTACGGTGACGTAATGGAGAACTTCAACAAGTTGCTTCATCTCGCTTGATCGCCAGCGCTCATTCGGGCGCGTGTTATTTATTTTTGACTTGCCTGAAAATATTCTGATGCCAGAAATATTTGCTCAAATTATTTTATAGTCCAAATATCAACAAGCGCTCGCTCTCTTTAGAACAAATAAAAACTTTATATAATAAAATTCTGCAGAACTTTACCCTTAGTCAAGAAATAAATAGTTTTGTTACTAATAACCATATACTTTACGATTTTTTAGCATAACTTGAATTAAACAGTCGATCTCAGTGATTTAGATAGTAAATGCTTTTTTTATCAATACATACATATTATCTATTTTATATATATATATATATATATATATTTTACATATAATAGTTAATAGTAAATGTTATAAACATTGACGTTAAACTTAATTCTCTAATATATTTGTGATCTGCAATTTATCAATTAGTGCTTATGTTGAGGAATTGCGCATTAATTCTATATTACGGCGCCCAAATTTGATTTGACTTTGATAACTACAACAAAAAATACGATTTTGCGATAAGACGATGAAGGTTAAAATTTACAACAATAAATCACACAATTAAATGATGGATAACACCAAAGCTTTACATTTATGCAATGTATTGAGAGGATGCTAAATTTGTAAATCAAACAAATCATCAAAATATCTGAATAATGCGAACAAACTCTGGTATTAAATGTTTTCCAAGCAATAATAAATATTTCTGTCAATAGATAAAAAATCGTGGTCAAACAGCTCGATAGAATTTTATCTGACCGACATAGTTACTAAGTGCGGAAGATACCTCACGCGAATTGAAGCCAAGTCACCGCACTAACAACTCCTCTCAATGTCGTTTCAGTTTTTTTTTTAAAGTTATTGCCAAGAATACGGCGGGATCTATTTCCGGCGCATAAACAAAAACTTTCATTAACGCAGTCTAATTGCGACTATTTGGCGGCTCTTGCCTGATGTTGAATGTTTATCGGTGAAAATGTTTACATGTTGTACATACGATTAATTTTTATATTATTAGTTTTATAGTGATAATTTAATGTTCTTTTTTTAACTCTAAAATTTATCAACATTAAACAGCTTATTTGCATAAAAAATACTTTTCAGTTTATGTTGCACTTAAATTTAAAGTGGTTCTGAAGATAAGCCTCTGAACAAAATTAATAAACAATGATATTTACTATGAGCTACACAAAACAGATATATGTATGTAATTTAAGCTTAGGTATTTTTTTTACCTTTTTTTTCATACGTAATTTGGTTTTGCTCATTTTGTTTGGAATTTCCCTACCTTCCTGTCTGTTCAGTAATTCTTGGTTACTTTAAGAAGGTAGCAGTTTTTTGCTACATAAGTATATACATATTTACAATATTATATTTTATATTTATATTTTTTAATTAAATTTTTAAATAAAAATAATGTCTTATGCTTGCTGAAATGCAAGTCTACTTTCAAATATGTAAAACCAAAACTGAATCGAAAATCACGTTTAAAGTTTCAGTACGCCATGGTTTAGCCATTCAAAGTTTGTGTTCAAACCCGCATAACTTTTCCACATTCCACCTTTAAAGATTTTTGCAAATTTCTTTCGGAGAATTATTCAAAAATGTTCATACAAGAAAAATAATAGATTTTTTTAAATTCCTCATGAGAATACCCTTTTAATATAGTATGTACATATATGTGAATAGATGAAACTTTAATTTTTTATCAATCCCCATAACTTAATGTTCGAACATTTCTGTGATTTTCTGTTAAACGCTACATTTCGGAATACATACTGAAACTATGTACAAGTGGACCCGTGCGAAATTTCGCAAATAATTTAATGTACTTTTGTTCGTATCCACTAAAGACGTTGGCCTCTGGTATTATTTTTCTTATTTAAGCGCAAATTTTAAACCAATAGCCCATTTTAATACTAAGTGAGTATTTGATGTCAGAAGCGGAAACGAAAACACATCATTTGGTATTTGGTTTATTCAATTTGGAAGTATTACAGTGGAGAAAAAGTAGAAATAATATATAAGATTTGATTTTAAAAACATAGAATATAAAATTATTGTAGCATTCTAGACTTATTTATGTAGTAAGTGTTCATATTTAACATGATCATGTTAGCTACACTTGAGAATAGTTTAGGATATTTCTTTTTAACAATCTTTCAGTAAAAGATATTCTTTCCCGTATATTTTTCAGACTCCTTCCAAAAATCGTAAACGGGGGTATAGCAGGTATCATAGGCGTATCATGCGTGTTCCCTCTAGATTTAGTAAAAACCAGGCTGCAAAATCAGCAAATAGGGCCCAATGGCGAAAAGATGTACAAAAGCATGTAAGTTTTGAAGAACAGAGTTCGACATTGCATGGGCTCTAACGATATGCTTTCTGTCATTAGGTTCGACTGCTTCAAGAAGACTTATCGGGCGGAGGGATACTTCGGTATGTACCGCGGATCGGCTGTAAATATTCTCCTTATCACGCCAGAGAAGGCAATCAAGTTAGCCGCCAACGACTTCTTCCGACACCATCTGACCACCTCAGCTGGAACACTCCCGGTGACCAGGCAGATGGCGGCAGGTGGTCTCGCCGGACTGTTTCAAATAATCGTTACTACTCCGATGGAACTCTTAAAAATTCAAATGCAAGACGCTGGTCGTGTTGCAGCACAAGCGAAAGAAGCGGGAAAGACAGTTCCAAAAACATCAGCGACAAAAATAGCGCTTCAACTACTCAGGGAGAAGGGTATTTTCGGGTTGTATAAGGGCATTGGGGCCACAATGCTCAGGGACGTATCCTTCTCAATTGTCTACTTCCCTCTGTTTGCCACTCTCAATGACCTGGGGCCAAGGAAGAACGACGGGTCAGGAGAAGCGGTCTTCTGGTATGTCAACGAATAATCACCCTTATTCCACACTCTGATGTAATGAAATCATTTTCCCGAATCCCAAAAGTGGCATTCCGCACTCAGAATAATTTTTTCGTAACATTTTACTATTCTACACTCCGGCGAACTGGCAATTTTTAGAGAAAAACCCAGAAGGGTTTTTACGCATATGTTATCTAAAAACATAAATACGTTTTAAAATAGTCAGAAGAAACTATTTAATCTTATTTATGACTAAAAAAAAGTACTTCTCAAACAGTAACAACCAATTAAAAACAATAACGGATGATGGAATTATTCAATACAAGAATTGCAATTACCTAAGGATAAGGATTCAGTAAGGTATAAAGAAAGAAGTTAACAGCTTTTTTTCGAAATTACCCGAGGAATTAAATTGGCTTGGTATACCAAAGAAAAATACTTCAGCTTTGAGAAAAATATAAAAAATAACTCAGAAGCGTTATTCCTGTATAAAAGTTGGTAAGGTTTGATTGGACTATTAAACCACAACAAAAATGAAACCAGATCAACTAGTGGTGGCTCCAATAAACTATATACCTTCAATGCTAGAGAGGAAACGATCATTCGTATAATTGGGTTGGAGAAATTCGTTTCAGGAATACCAACAGGCAATCGTTCGGCATTGCTACCCAGGAACCATAGTCAGGCTCTCTGCGCGATAATTTAAATTTATAAATTTCAATGTCATCAATTGATAACTTCCCATCCAGTTAAGATACGTAATTTATCGATATTACACAAAAAAAGGAGTCTATTCCCAATTAATCAAGTTGTTCGAGCTCGCTAAAAATTGTTTTGACTTTTAAACGCTGTTTTTTGGAATGAATCAAAAAGACTCGGATATAGCAATGCTTAACGAGAATCCGTTCGTAGTGCAGAATACGAATAAATATTCCATCGTATCGTAAAGTTTACGTCGAATAAATTGTCTGTCGGAGTGTGGAATAAGGGTGAATATCTCATACGGTGTATATTTCTATAATTTATCTTCTACGTCCAGGTGTTCATTCTTGTCTGGCTGTGCGGCAGGATCTCTAGCTGCCCTGACTGTAAATCCGTTTGATGTAGTGAAAACAAGGTTACAGGCCTTGAAGAAAGCTGAAGGTGAAAAGGAATTCAAAGGAATCGTCGACTGCTTCATGTGAGTCCATTGATTTTGGGACTTAGTACTCTTGTTAAAATACTGATGCAAGTATTTAATTTATCTCTTTTTAAATTCCAGAAAAACCCTCAAATATGAAGGAGCCACAGCGTTTTTCAAGGGTGGACTTTGCCGTATGATAGTAATCGCCCCACTCTTTGGAATTGCACAAATGGTTTACTTCCTGGGGGTAGCAGAAGCCATGTTAGGCCTTAAGAAAATTAACGTTCACTAAGTGAGGAAATTTAGTAGTAAATGTAAAAAGTTGTAAAATGATATCGATTATTCGGATATAATTAAAATGGACAATTTTTACCTTTTATCGAAAGCTCGAAGGCGGAGATTATCAGAATTTACCTACCTACATAATGTTAAGGCTTTAAAGCGCGAAATTAGACAAATTTATTCATTCGGAAAGAGTCAATTAAAA
The DNA here is from genome assembly GCA_951509405.1 of Machimus rusticus. NCBI lineage: Eukaryota > Metazoa > Arthropoda > Insecta > Diptera > Asilidae > Machimus > Machimus rusticus. The sequence goes on along the minus strand of OX608054.1, from coordinate 11,489,133 downwards.
AAAACTACTCAATTTTTATCTGCCTCTAAATGTTCTTGAGGTTACAATTGGAACTTTTAGTTAAATTTTACTCACTACCTCCTCTATACTATAATAATTCTGAATTCATCTTGCGTTCCTTACCCAGTAACCACCTAGCGAGCAAGATAATTTGTGTAAAAGATAAAAGAGACCTAAAAAAACTCTAATCAAAAGAAAACCGCACTGACAATAAAATAAAAGTATATTTTTAGTATAAAATTTAGTTTAAAGTTTAGATTAGCATTTGAATGCGGCGCCGTTGAGTTGCTATCATTTTGCCGTTTACACAGTAAGCGTAGTTAATTTCTTCCAAGTAAAGACGTACATTATAAAGAAAAAGAGTCAGTAAATGTTGCTAAATGTCGCATTTATATCTATGTATGTCATAAGTGTATTGATGTTCCGCGTGATGTGTTCGTTTAACTTCCATAGGCATTCATGGAACAGAAAAAAAAGCGTTTCTGTGTTTCTTTCAGTGTAACTGGCCTATATCAATATCATGATATTGATATATTTATTTCAGCATTATATTAAATCTTGTCCGAGATAAAGAAAAAAATAAAAATATAAGTCTGATACGATCTTTTCTTGTCTTGGCACTCCCTTCCCTTAAAAGTTAAAATTCGTGTTAAAATGTTTATAAATTTATTATCTTTGAGAATATTTAGTAAAAGCCGTTCAAAAATCAATAACTGCTTTTTAAAGAGGGAAGTGGTCTACAAACTGATGATTTTTGGATTTTGCTTTTAAATCATGGGAGAACTCTATACAGTATGTGTTCAACAAATTAGACGCACATGGAAAATAACAGAAACAAGAATAAGTTAAAAAAAAAAGTTTTTTAATAACAAGCTTTTGATGCTCCATGTCATCACAATATTGCATTGTTACGCGATATATGTACATATGCATGCAAAATTTCAGCTCAATGGGAAACCGGGAAGTGAGTCTTTAACTTGCAAGATTTCATTACAGACACCGGGACAGGTGAAACTAAATAAAAGCTTGTAAAATGATACAAATGTAAAAGTTTTTAACTGATAGAAGTATATTTTCCAAAAAAAAACAGTGTACTTTATATTCAAACATATTAAGAGTGATAATTTATAAATATTTAAATTAAAACTTGGTCACTCCTCCTTTTTCGAATTCTTCTGGGAATACTAGCTATACACGCCTTCATCATTTCTTTCAGATCTTTGTCATTACTCCAAATATCTTCAATATTTTGTTTTAAAATTGATATTGTTGGATTCGGGCGACTGTACACTTTCGATTTCAAATATGCCCAACAATTCAGTTGGATTTACATAGATCCGGAGAATTGCTGGGCCAAGGAAGAACTTCGATTTCTTCATCATTTAGGAACTCTTTAATGAATTTTGAGGTATTGTATGACAAGGTGCTACATCTTGCATAAATATATAATTTGATATACATAAATGAATTTATATATGATAAAAGGACATCTTCTGATATGACCTTGTACTGATCAGAACGCAAAGTTCCATTCACAAAATATATTGGGGCCCGCACTTTCTCCACCAATGCAACTCCATATCATAATAACTGAGGGATGTTTCGCTTTCCTTTGTATGCAATCCTCATTGTAACGTTCCCCTGGACGTCTCCGTACGAAATTGAACGCTTCCGTTACCGCCTCTAAACGACACTCGTCTCTAAAAATCACTCATTTTGAAAATTTAGAGACATTTTCCGTTTTTACAAACCACAATAAAATAAAAATTTGCAAATGTATTTTAACCAACTTAAATTTTGCCAATATTCAATTGTAAGGTGTTGTTGTAAACTAGCCCAATGTAACCTTCCCAATCTCATTATTTCTGTTAGCTTCGGCTTCTTTGATGGTCGTCAACATTTTAAATTTGCCTCATACAATCGACCCCTGCTCTCTAAGCTGCCTATGTATGATCTGAAAGGGTGCTCGCGGTTCTTGTAGTGCCATATGCAGAATTTTCCTGTCGGTCCTCTTGGATGTTTTCCTATTTCTTCCTCTTCTTCTGATGCAGAAGTTGAAAGATTCAGAGTTCGTGCGATCTCATCCACTGTAGATACCAAAATCTTTTCCTGACGGGCGATTTCTCGATTGGATAGATTTTTTGATTTCAATAGTCGTACTATTACACTTCTCTTTTCACTCGCAATGTCTTTAACACGTCCCATTTTTAAATAAATTATAAACACTATATAAGTTTTCAACACTCCTGTTTTTAATATCACATTAACTAATTTTCAATTTGAAACTTAGTAGAAAATGACGAAAGACCAACAGCTTCCAATGTTAATAACAAGTATACGATTCAAAGTCCGCTTCACACAAAATTTTTAATAATTTTCCAACAAGAATTACCTTCAAATAAAAAAAAAAAAATTACTCGAATACCTTCATATACCTCCCAGCCGTTAAAAGGTAGATTTGGGATTTCCCTAATTACCAAAATATTTTGTATTTAGTAACTGACGACAGTTACAGTTGACAAAGTTTCCTTGGAAAGGATTTTATTTCGGGAAAACCTCATTTTCTACGGAATTTCTTAAAATAACTGACTGCGTCTAATTTTTTGAACAGATACTGTAAATCCAAATTTTATGTAGGTACTTTTGAAGATATAGCGATGCGCCAGGAAGAATTAGATTGTCGATCAGAAGCTGCAGATATGTATTATTTTTGAAATAATTTTGTTATAAATTTATAAAACGAAAACACATTAAACACGTTCGCCGCACAATGTTATTCAGTCATGTATTAAGCTATTTGGTGTCACCCATATGTTGGTGATATGGTAGTTGAAGTCTTAAAATAGATAAAGGAAAATTCGTAATAGAATTTCCTAGCCAAGAAATTACCAAGAAAAATCAAAACAATCCTAAAAGTAAAAGAATTTTTTATTTTTTTAGGAATGCAAATAAACATTCCAGACAAAGATCCTAGAAAGGTGTCCCGGTCTCATCGCGTGCAATTATACCATTGCGCATAGTGTAGGGCGGAATATCCTTCTTGGCGTACTTCTTCGTATACTCTCCAAGTGCCTGAACACCTTCCGAAGACATTTGATAGATCATTAGAGGAAAGTCCGTCACCCACTCCCTCCCCTTAAGAGCGCCCAGGTTGCTTGCCATAGTGTCGTGAACGTTGGAAAAGTGCGTCGTAGTCCGGCGGGAAGCAAAGAACCTTGTCATGCAGCAGAATTCTTTCAAGGACTTTGAACGGAACATGATAATACTATTGTATTATCTTCAAAATTTTTGGTAAAATTTGATAAATGTTTTCTAATCGTCAAATCCAAAACAAAATGCCAAATTGCTTTTAAGAGGCGAAAAAGCCTGCTGGGAAAGGCAAAAACTGAAAATGCACTTAGTAACCATTATAAGTGTCTTATTATAAAATCAATTCACAGTTACAATACATTGGGCCAAATGTTTCTAAATAATGTACGCACGCCGCACCGCTCAAAGGGCTCCGCAACAATTAAATCATTTAAATGGAACAAAATCAAGAGTCTCGATGGCTGCGTTGATCACTTTAAGGCTTCAGTCGTATTAAGTTCAAAATCCACTTTTTTAGTTCTAAATAGCATCGGCGGGTTGACTGGTTACTGTCTCAGGCTCGACGTCGACATAGCGACGACGCGACAATCTTCCCATCGTCCACCTGTAGCACTGGATAAATACAACATTCCTGTAGATGAAAACACCACTGAGCAGAACCAGGTAACCGATCAACTCGACCATATGAAATTGTTCCCATTGCATGAAAAGAACCAAAAACCAGATCACCACTACCCCCAAACTGTTCAGGATGATCTGGTTTATCGCGGAAGCATTTTTCGTAATAGTAACCCGGGAAAAATTATAGACTATCACAGAAAAAAGGAACAATAAATGCGCTACAAGGATCCAGGGACTCTTCGCCAGTTGATACGTTGCGTCTGGAAAATCTTCGAAAACTCCTCGCGAGTTTTGTCCAAACGGAACTCCGACCTTTATAAAATTTAGTGGGAGTGAAAGTGTTAAGAAACCGAGACCGAATAATCCTTCCCATCCAACGGCCTGGAGGGCTGGTATATTCAAAACCTTAATATATTTTTCCTCGTAGATCATTTGCAGGGCTTGGAAGACTTGCGAGCACAGGACAAGAAGATCTCCAGTGAGAACCCCCTTAGCGTCCATCTGCAATGTACGGGCGTTGTCCACATCAGCGACGCAAATTAGAACAGTGCCTAAAGTTATGGTGAGCATGCCAAACCATTGGTACGACTTGGGTGTGTGTGCGAAAAAGTTCACTTTGTACAATCCGGCGAATATAATAGACGTTCCTTTTAAATAAATATTTTCAAGTTTTTTCATTGACTTTAACAAAAATTATACCTCTTAACATTTGTGTACTCGAGGCAAAAGACAAGTAAATTCCGGTTAGCAGCAGGGAAGTCGCTAGAACATCACAAATCGCAGGAAGAACGAAGATTTTCAGAGAAAATTCTCGGCCTCCAGCTGTAAGAAGATTTACATCCTCGGAGCCATCCTGGAACAGTTAATAAAACCTTAAACTTACATTTAATGAACTGGTTATTTTAAAAGTGGTAAGGAGATAATCAGTGTCGCAAGTGCTTTTGAAAGCCGTTTGTGTATATACAAATTAATTGAGATATCAATTTTTAACAATTTATTTCCACATTGAAAATTATTCTATACCCCTTTTCTACTCCCATTAGTTTCGAATTCAAAATAGACATCTAAAAAATTATTATTTATAGGTACTTTTTAGGCACCGGATAAAACTCCAGCCTAATTCTTGCAATTTAATATCGAAATGAAAGCATTATGTTATTTCATTCGTGACTATTAGTCACCCAAGAAGCCTTGAACTCAAAGCGGCCGTTTATCTCCCGTGGGGTATGTCCAGTATTTTTTACAGTGAGTTCTGGACTGATAGCCTTTAGCTTGAATAATGAATGCACTTAAACTTACCCTCTTTCTCCGAAGAATTGCGTACGAGATTTTGTAAATTACAAGACACAGCACCTCCCCAAGCAGCATAAACAGGGTCTGAACGAGTGGGTGTTGGAAGTTCCGAGTTGCCCCATCCCAGCATTGAGCCTCTGAGTTATCTGCCCATCTAGAAAATAAATTCGCATTTTCAGACACTTGCGAAACACTGAACAAAAACACCTTACTTAATTAGCAGAATGTTGGCGATGCCCGTGGCAAAGAAAACTAGCGGAGCAGATTTATCTACCAGCGACATGCTGTTAGTGTTATTAAACTCATAAGATAAGTTGCAGAGATAGCAAGGGATTAAGGCGTTTTCGTTTTTACGCTTTTCAAACTTCCAAAGTGAATTGCTTGAACAAACAACTCTCACAAAAACAAAGCGACAAAGCAATCAGCTGTGAAACGTCAATACCACCGGCAACAGGCTTTTGGCTAATGGCTAAACTGCGGTTGTTGCAGTCAAGAATTGATTCACGGAGGTCAAAACAATTCACAATAGTCTCCATCGGCTGCACATGTGAGTGACAAACAGCCAAATTTGTTGGTGGTTAGAGCAACAATTGAGTTCAATCGGCAAGATTTTAGTTTAAATCGAAATATATGAATGGTTTCGAGGTGCAGACGCTGCCTGGGAAGGTATTTGCAATGAAAAGCAGATTGACGGCTTGGGGATGCTGATTTATCACATTGCAGGGCCGCTCCATGGTGGCGACGAAGGCCTTTAAGGTTGGCGACCTGATCTTTGAGGAGGAGCCCTTCATATCCTGCCAGTTTTCGTGGAATTGTGCCTACGGATATGCCGCCTGTGACCACTGTATGCGGCCGCTAGAAACCACTGAGGAGAACGTCCGCCGGCTGGCGAATGACCAGACAATCACCCTGCCATTTCCGGAACATTGCGCCACCAAGAAATGGATTGACCAGTTCACGTTTTGCCCCAATTGCGGGGTCAGATACTGCTCGGAGGACTGTCGAATTGAGGCGCTGAAGAAATATCATCTGGCTGCCTGCATGGGCGCTTTCAAGGGCGATGATACCCACCCCATAAACGTCCTCAATGAAACATGGAAGTAAGTAATGTTTTCACTCTAAAATTTGCGAGGCAAGTTTATGGTATCTGTATAATAACATCGTCCATCGTTGTAGGTCCGTTCTTTTTAAACATATAATCTATTTTATTATTCGCAAGTTTATTTAGATTTTATTAAATTGCTCTCATAACAATTTGCGTTATTCTTAATCTTGCTAAATATTGATTGGATTGCATATTAAGTGGTGGGAGGGATTAAAAAGCTTGCCTTTTAATGGAAGCAGTTTCTCAGTGTTCGCATTGTCTAAGTAAAAACGTGTATTAATAACATTATACAAGAATTCTCGGAATTGCTGTCGTTCTTATTTACGACTTTCGTACCATTCATGTACCGTACTATTAATGTATTGCCTGTTTATAACAATGAGTCATGATGAACTTTAAATAAAAATCTGTATGTTGCTAAAACAATTTCTTGCAAAAAACAAATTAATAGTATCATGGTTTCTCCTTTCTAACAGAAAAATGCACTATCCTCCAGAGACCGGGACCATCATGCTCGTTGTTCGACTTCTTGCAATGTATAAACAGAGTCGCAATAAACAGGAGTTCCTGCAGGATTTGAAGTCATTCCAGAGCGATATTGTTAACGAGGAATTAATGATTTTTCATAAAATGCTAGGTTCTAACTTTGAGAGTCAACTTACTCAGCTATACCAGACTTTTTGCAATGCATTTAGCTCAGAGGAGTTTGCTATGGTTGGTTTTGTACTGGTAAAATTTAAGGAATTATAATTATGAATTTCTCTTCAGTTTACTACTCCAGATGCCTTCAAATCATTAATGGCGCTGATAGGGACAAACAGTCAGGGAATCGCAACTAGTGCTTATGCAGAATGGGTAAGAAAGATCTTAGAATTGGAACTGCCCCCAGACACCAAACAGCAACTAGATACTTACATTGATGACCTTTACAAAAAAGTGCACGAATGTAAGTTTTTTAGATTTTAAAATAATAATTCAAACTAACTTTATATTATACCAGTTGCTGGCGAATTTTTAAACAACGAAGGTTCAGGATTGTATCTACTGCAAAGCAAAATCAATCATAGTTGCGTACCGAACGCTCAGTCCAGCTTTCCCTACTCAAATGATATCCTAGTCCTCAAAGCCTTAAATGAAATTCAGCCAGGTGAAGAGATTTGCATATCATACTTGGATGAGTGCCTACTGGAAAGAAGTAGACACTCGCGGCAGAAGGAGCTGAAGGATAATTACTTATTCATTTGCAAGTGTCCCAAGTGTGAAGAGCAAATGAATGATCCGGATGAAACTAGCGAGGACGAAGAGGAGGAGGATGACGACTGCGATATTAGTATGGACGAAGATCAAGATGCATAATTCTAAAGAGACTTGTAACTATGGAATAAAGCGTACAATGTTTTTAATTTTCTCTTTGCTTTAAATCGAATGGAATTTTATTCTTATAATAGGTAAATTTCAAAGTCCACCAAATCGCTTGTTTCAAATTGGGTTAGCTTTGATTTATAAATTAGTTTATCTTTAATTTTAGTCTAGGTCCAAATATGTCGCAGGGATTGGGATAAAGTTAAATGCGTTTTTAAAATCCGAGGAACTATCAAAAAAGAATTTATTTCCCAAAAAAGAAATTATGTTTCTAAATGGATTAAGACAACAAAATCCTCCATAAATATCTGACTTCACTATGCAAAAAAAAAATTTTTTTTTTAGAGAAACACCTAAACTAGCTTCTTGGCTTCAAAGAAGCTCTTGAGATGTCGCATTTGCCAGAAGCCCATCGTTAGCAGAACGACTGTCTGAGCGATGGACCAGTAAAGCACCCGCGAGTTTGTACTTTCGCTGGTTTCCCTGAAGCGTTCCTCTCGATACCGCTGGTAGTTTTGTTCCTTCGTTATCTGATCGACCTGATCCAATAGTTGTCGAATTCGAATTTGGAGCTCGGAGAGCTTCTCCTTTTGGGCGACATTCGCGTAGTCAATTGCGTGCTCCCCGACTTGAATGTCCAAGTGAACTCGAAGCTGAGATCCGCTGAACCAGGCGGTGCTGTTGGAGTACATGCAAATGACGTGTTCGCCGGGGGTGTGCGAGGTGAATGAAATTCTTCCTTCTGAACTGTACACTCGCGAAAGGATGATTTTATCGTCGGTATCTTTGATTTCTACGTGCATTCCAATCCCCGGCGAGGATGGCATGAAGCCGCCCGAGCGGGGATCGTACAATTCAACCTTGTAAACCACTGAAAAAGGAACTGGTTGAGAAAGTTCTCCAGCGGTTTCATGAAGCAAATACCTATGACTGTGGTCTCGTCGGGAACCTCCTCAATAAAACATTTCCTCTCCGTTTCTCCAATATGGAAATATAATCCAAGTGATAAATCTACTAAGCCTAGTAAAACCAAAATTGAAAAAAGCAGCGTTTTCATTTTTTACGGCGATCGTTCTACCCGCACAATTTCTAGCTATTTGACACGTCAACGTCAACCCAGTGTATCTTCTTCTTTGGTTGCCTAACTGTTAATGTGCCAAATAACATTGATCGTTATTGGAAATAATTAAAGAATATTAATATATCAAAAAATGGTTACAAATAATGGCAAAATATAGATTTCCATAGGTTTCAAATAATTAAACAAAACACTAGTACTAAAATTAAATCCGTATTTTATGCTTTACTCAGCATTTTTGCAACCGTTAAAAACTGGATTTTAACTACCCCACATATTACCAGGATCCACAATACGGCAAACTAAAACGAATTGTCAAACAAAATTGCTTACGTCGGTTTTTTGACAATTCTCGAAACAGCTGAGGTTTACGTGCACTTCTGCGTTGGAAACTCTTGAAATGGACCTGATTTTATTAATAGGCATAGCATCGTCACTCCTAGTGGTCCTCATCACTTTATATTTTTGGAGTCGAAGACAAACAGAGGAGCCAAAGAGTAGGTAAGGCAAATACCTTTGTAAACAATTTTGACATTACACAATTTTTAGACGAACCAGCGAGAAGAGTACCTGGGCGCCTTCAAGAAAATGTCCCCAGACGTGCACAAATAGCCCGAAATCAGCGGAATAGGCTGAGAGCGACTGGTGCCCAGCAAGCCCAAGTTGATCCAGATGCTGAGGAGAGTGACGACAATGAAGATGGACCCAGGGAGCGCCCTGCAGTTCAAATTGATGAAAAGGTTGGTGCAAAGAAGCGAGCCAAGCTCGAAGCGAAGGCTGAGAAGAAAGCCCAACGGGAAGCTGATTTGCATATGAGGGAGGAAAAGAAGAAAAAGGAGGCAATATTAGAAGAAGAGAAGAAAAAGCAAGAACAAAAGGCAGAGGAGG